>CM057349.1:152458560-158090180 GCA_030015575.1 Agapanthus africanus | reverse complement strand
TCATGACTATTAAGATAGGGCTCATGACAACCAAAAAGCTAATGTAGTTGAAAACTCTGATTTTCAAGTTCTTTCTTTTATAGTTCTTATCTTTATATGTAACTTTCACAGCCTTTCTTTTATTATGGCATTTTGTGTGTGCAATCCGCTGAAAACCCTCAGGAGATAACACTCCACCTACTAGGGACACCTAGAGGTTTAAAGGCTTATTGCACGTGCTCAGTGCAATCGTGTTGCCTACGAAAGTGTGCTAGTTAGTTTTTATTTTTCTTTCCATTTTCTCCTTCTCTTGAATAAAAGAAGTTTGCTCGAGACGATCAAAATCAAGTTTGGGGGAATTTGTTCAGTCGAAAATACTGCATTTTCAACACGTCAATTTCCTTACTCTTTCTAATCATCTAAAGGTTTTTGGTATAAATATAACACATATTAGCAATTCGTCTGCAAAATATCAAATAATATGTGTTATACATTATAACCGCCATTATGAAGGAAATTGTGTGTAAATATTTCACGCATATATTTTGTATCTCTCACATTCTTTACTGAGATCTTGTGCCAGATTATTCAGGTCAAATAACAGGAATCAAAAATCTGCTGATATAATACTGGAAACCAAAGAATTAAATACTGGCGGCAACCATGAAAGAATTATAAGATTCCAGACATCAAAAGAATACCTCAAGTCCAACACCAGAACACTCCAGAAGCAGGAACTTATGAGCTCACTAAAAGGCCGCGTCAAGCTAAGCGGCCGAGTCAAGCCGATCCGCCGTGGATCCGCGGCCGATTTAGGGCATCGACAAACGAGACTTCTCCTGAAGCTTCATCTCAACTTCCTAGCTTGTTGAAGATGCTTCGAACCACCTAGCTTACGTCAGAAGCTTCCCTACAACAGCCAAGCTTCTTATGCAAGCTTGATAACTAACTTATTCTAGAAGCTTCTCTTAAATTTCCTAGCTTCTTGAAGAAGATTGACCTAGCTTCTAGTGGAAGCTTGATGAAGAGCTATAAAAAGGGACCTAGGGCTACATTGTTGGGTTTTTCATCAAGTGAAAAAGTGCAAAAACCAAAACCAAATTCAATTCAATTTCCAATCAAAGATCCAAATCAAGATTGTTGAGATCATCATTAAGCGACGACACACGAAGATCCTTTACGTGAAGCCGATCATCATCAAGAGCGCAAGATCCTCGACAGGTCCAAGTCTCACGAAGATCAGGCCAAGCGAAATTCGACGATAAATTCTCTTTTCAAAGGAGTGATCGAGAGCTTAGTCTTGTAATCTCGGATTGAGAAGTATAAATTTGAAGTTGATTAATAAAGGTGACAAATTGTTAATTCTCGCTTTCTTTACATTCTTGCATTATGAAATTTCTCATTCTCGATTCTTTTATTTTCCTGATGCGTGAGTGAAATCTCCGCTTGCTAAGGATTCGAAGGAATTCGATAGATCAAATGGTGAGGAAATCCTAAACTCATCTTAAGTCTTATGAGAATTATGAACTTTAGGAAAAAGAATCGTCAACGACCAAATTTAGAGCAAGATCACCGTTTTTGATAATTTTGTTACAATTTGGGATTAAATGATTGATGATTTTCCTTGCTAAAGGCTGGATTTGAATGGTGATCAATGAAAAGACAAGGGATAGTGAAGGAGAAACCCTAGTTTCTTCAAAGGATCCCTAATCTTCATTCATCATAATCGTTTTAGCTATAATTCATCAATAGATAAGATAAGTAACTTTCAGTATTCATCATTGACTACTAATTCCTATCGAATCCTATAAGCTATTCTATATTTTCTTGATAACTATAATTGATATTGGACACTTTCTTCATTTCTAATTCTCGAACATTTTTCTTGATTTTCTTGAAATGACAACTCAATTAAATCTTGATTCATCTTCTTGAATTTTTCTTTACTATTTTTCTATCGACTCAACTAAAGCAAGAACGAATAAATTCATGAATCTCAATGGACGATCCTTTCTCATTAACGAGCTACATCGACACCGTTATTGATTGCGGTTATAAATTCTTTGGTTGTGATTATACTTTTCTTATCATTTTCGTCACAATTTAGTACACACAATTTTTTAGACCAATCACTATTGTTCTAGACTATAAGACCCAGCAGGAGAATGAGTATAGCGTCGTTCTAAACTAGCTTTAGAAGTGCACATGTATACGACTCTGCCAGAGAGTTGTTGTAGTCAGTTGAAGCATCGGAAGCATAGTGGGCAAGTAGCTTATGTCTATTTATAGACTAAAGCAGGTATAGCGGAAATAGATCATCTATTTTTGATGTGACAGTCATAGGCTTTGATTTCATCAGAATAGGAGATGGATCTGGTAAGAAGGTAGTAGGGAGTGATGACCTAGTATTTGGATGACATACTTTTGATAGGAAGAGATCTTCCTATACTACGATCGGTTATACAGTGGTTGTCACAAGGTTTTCCTCCACACAGGACATGGATATAATATCAGGGTTTCTGGTTACTAGATCTATTATTTTAGATCTAGATTTAGGATGTGTCCCAATTTGGGTACTTAACACTATTCTAAAGTGTTTTAGAATGGATGACTCCTGGCATGGTGGTGTACCTGCAGGTGATGGAGTAACCCTCTCTAAAGGTGTCTTACAGACTAAAGGGGAGAGGGATCTGCATGATTAGCATATCGCTTGCTTAGGCAATTGAGTTAATCATGAAATGTCAAGTACCACACCAGATGTTGTTTTTGCACTAGCTGCAATAAACATATATTAATCCAATCCTGGAGAAATGTAGGGAAGCAGTTTATGAATATAAATGGATGTTCTAGGGATATGGTAACGGCAGCCTCCTTCAGGTGACGGTTATCATTTAAGGCTTCCAAGGTGACCTGGATGACAGAGTGGATGTCTGAGTTATAGTTTTTCCCTCTTCTGAGGGACAATATGTTGGACAGGTGATCCAAGCGGATACTGAGGAAGGTATGGCGTAGGATACCGATTAAATTCAGTGGATGATACAGTCTAAGAAGTTTGCTGGATTTGGAGTTCATTTGTGAATTGGGTCCCATCAGATATCCAGACAAATTCTAAGACAAGGTATTGCTCATTTCGGGAGATGGTTATTCTCCGCGAAGTTGAGATATAGAGAGATAAAGATAGAAACACTAGAGCGGATCCACTCACTGAGGCTATTTCTCGAATTCAATAGTTTCTCAAACGGGCTTTACGAAACTGATTAGTAGAGAAGTTGGGTGTTCGGTATCACACGAGCTGTGAGTATGCGACACCGCAATAATTGGCCTTAAGTGCAAGTGTGAGATTGTTGGTTATAGTGCCCTCAAGGCAATTATCGTAGTCGCAGGCAGGTGATTACTCCAAGCTACGCCTGCTGAGCAAGATGCATTGCGATGATGATTGAGGGAGGACCTATACCGGTAGAACAGTCTTACTCGAGATGATAGTATGATATCTGGTTTTTCTTTATCATCACTATTGAATGTTGATAGACCCTATTGGATTCTCGCTTGACTACCAGCATTATGATGGCGATCAGATATGTGGGAGCTGGGGGTCTATAAGCAAATCCTTAAATGTTCCTGTCATGGGAGTTTCGAGAATGGGCATCGATACTCCAGTGTAGACTAGTGTATACTGATCGAGACCCCGACGAGGGGTGGTGGCTAGGTCTTACAAGCCATTGGTGTTAGTTTGTTCACCTAAGATAGTATACAGGTGCTCATTGGGTTATGAGTACACTGGATGGACTCGCCGGGAACCTGCTAGTTGATATTATACCTATTGTCAGATAGCAGTTCCTAGGTGACATGAGTACAGGTTAGTCTGTCGACCTGAGATCGTCATTTATCTCGTGTGAGTTCCCACTGTGCTTTGATTACTACCCTACCACGGCTCAAAAGAGTCGTGCAAATAGGTTTTAGTTGGGTACAGTCCCGAGCCACATAGAGGCAGTGAGCGGATTGTCGGGGATGCGTCTCCCCCGGTATTGGAGGTTGATGTCGCGCAGTGCACGGGTGGCCATCACCAGAAATCCTTGGCCAAAGTAGTCGAGAATTACTGATCTAGGATCAGTAATTTCTCAGGTGGTGATGAGTTTCATACCGATACGAATTATTGCGTTGTTAGGAGTCTGACTTTATCTGCGCCCCTAGACTCGATATGTGATACTCTTAGATGAACAGACCGAACAGTACAGATATTGTTACTGTCAGGCTCAGCAGGGGTTTAGATGAGTTTTCTCGTCAGCCTTCCTTTCGCTCAATACCTGGGTAGCCGTTAAGTACAGCTGGTGCCGCTGACGTGTTTATAGTTAAACCCACTGCCAGCGTATTGACGAGTCTTTAGAGTCCTACACAGAGGGTTTTCACGGTTCAGGCGATATGGTGTAGATGACGTATGTTGGTACATACATGTGTCCGATTAAATATGTGTACTTGCTGCACAGACTTTAATCGGACGGTTGATAATACTAGCGGCTTAGGATTAAGCCGGATTATTAAATCAGGTTTTGATTTAATAATTTATATATGTATTTATATAAGTATTCCAGTATTATTGTTCACTATTCATTTTCTCACTTGGCTATTCGTATTTTGGTACGAATACGCGTATATGTATTTCGATACGTATACCAGGTTGAATTCCGTATTTATACGGAATGGTTTCTACAAGATGTCCACTTCATTAATTGATTTTCTTTTTAGAAAATCAATTTAGAAATGAGGTGGAGGGGTGAGTTGGCATGAGCATGGGCTTGAGCATGTAGAGAGGCATGGCTCTCATTTGTTTATTTGGAAAATGAAATGAGATATTTTTTTATGCATGATTGAGAGAGGGGGGCTGCCATCACACTTGATATGGCTTGCTTATTTGATTTTCCTCACTTGCTCACTCTCATTCTCACTTAGAAAATACTTAGCACATTTCTTGAGTTGCTCATGCCACATGTTTCCTCACCTCCTTCATCTTCTTAAGTTGCTCTTTTGAGCATTATGATGAGAGAAAAATTATAGTAACACATTCCTACACCTCCACTCTCTATTGCTAGCAACCTTGGAGCGTCGGTTTCCTCGCTTGGTAAGGCTGAAGCTTGCGTCGTTTCCCTCAGGTGGATCATCGTAGATGGAGGAAGACCGGCAACCAAAATCGATTCGCAACCACTAGGAGCTTGGAATGATGGTTCAAGACCGAAGGACACGGATCAACTCGGTATAACCATTCTAACTTCTTTATATATGCTTGCTAGTATAGGGTTTAGGGTAGATCCGGGCATCGGGTAATGGTAGAGCCAGTTTAGAAAAAATTTGTTCCGCATTTGGCCACGGTTTGATGGCCGGGGCTCTGCCGTAACCCAACCTCATCATCGATGGAGGAAAGACCGGCAACCAAATTCGATCCGCAACCCCTAGGAGCTAAAGAAGGTGGTAGAAGACCGAAAGACTTGGTTCATTCGGTATAACCATTTCTATCTTTTAGTTTAGCTCTATTAGTTTGCTAGTATATGTTTATGGTTTCGATCTTAGGGCGGTTTTGTTTGCGCCAAAAATTTTAAACGCCAGTTTTTGTTCCGTATCGTCCACGGTAAATGGCCAGCGCGCTGGCAAAACCCAGCATGGTATCAGAGACACCCATAAACCAATACTTGCTAGTTTGCACAAAGTTAGAATATCGATCGACCAAATTTTCCGAATCATTTTTCCATTTTCATGTGCCCGCTGTCGATTTTAAATTGTGTTCAAAAAATTTTTTAGAGTATCTTAAAAATACGTGCAGGCATTTTTAAGGGACCACGAGAAATTTGAATGCATGAACCAATAAATTGGCCGCGGAACCGCGGCAATAGTGGCCTATTTGTGGCGGTTCCGCGGTCGTATTGTGGCAAGTGTGGGTCAAATTCTGATGGAACTCTAGCACTTGGAAATATGATTTTTGGTACACGGTTTTGGTCCCGATACATTTGAGTGCTCAATTTGCATTTAGGGCCAATTTGGGAAAGTTTAATCAATCAAAATTTTAACTATGTGATTTGTTAGTTATGTATATGCCCTAGAGGCCATTGTTGTACATGTGATGTATATTATAATGGATGCTTGGATATATAGAGAGAGGACTTTCTTGCTCGATTTGATAGTATGCTATCTGGTTTCACTTTATCTTAATGTGTTAACAAATACTGTTTTGTGATCACATGTTGATAAAGCCCTTAGGATATATACTCGACTACTAGGACTATGATGAGATCATACTAGTGGGGCCAGGGTAGTCAACGAGTACATCCTATAACAATTCCTAGTCGAGGGTGTATCGAGACAGGGCATCGATACTTCAGAGTAGACTAGCGTACACGCATCTTGACCCATATGATGGGCGATGGATGATCCCATATCCATTGGCGTTAGACATCAAAGATGATGTACGGGTGCTCAGTGGAGACTGGGTACACTGAACGGACTCGCCGAGAACTCCTGGATGGTATTATACCTATCGTCAGATAGCAGTTCTCCGGTGACACTGGTACAGGTTAGTCTGTAGACCCGAGATCGTCATAGAGTCTTGTGTGATTGCCACTGTGCTTTGATTTCCACCTTACCACGTCCAAGAGGACGTGCAATACGGTGGCTTTTTGGTACAATCCCGAATCACATAGAGTCAATGAGCGATAGGAGGGGTTTCGTCTCTCCCGGTATAGGGAGTTGATGTTGTGCTGTGTTCGATTGGTTATAACTGGAAGTCCCTGATCAGGGCTGATATGGAGATTTACTGGTAATTGTTATCAGTAGTTTCTCGACCCGTTATGAGCCTTACATCGACACGACTTATCGGTTACTGGGGTCTGACGTTTACCACCCCTAGACTAGATATGCAACATATCAGGCGAAGAGATCGGACTGTACGGGAGTGTTACTGATTGGATTTGCAGGAGAATGTACAGGCTTGCTTGTTGATCTTCTGATTGCTCAATACACAGGTGGCTGTTACGTTTAGCTGACCGCTTGCAGCTTGTGGGTGTTTGATATGATCATCACCTGCTGCCGGCGTATTGACGATTCTTTAGAGTCCTACACAGAGGTTTCCTGACTCAGGTAAAACAGAGTAAGAGCACATATGTGATATGTGCGGGACCGAGAATAATACGATATGAGATACCGTATTATATTCTCGCGATATGAGATATCGACCGGGTATATGTGATATAGTCGGGTCATCGGATCAAGTGTTGATTCGATGAATTGGTACATGTTATATTAGTCGGTTATATGCAATATAGCCGGATTGTCGGATCAAGAGTTGATTCGATAATTTAATGTATAATTATATATGTGATATATTGCATTATTTTAACTAATATAAGTTCGCTTTATTGATTCATTTTCTCACTGGATAATACATTGATGTATATGCGATATATGTTAATTGTATTATTTTCTTTTGTTACAAACTATATTGTATATGTGATATATAATATTGTAACAAGTTAGGGTTACAAATGCAACATGTTTTGTGGAGTTTAAACAACTTAGGGTTTGGATTTGGGTTAGCTTTTGGGTTAGCTTTTTCATGAAGCTTCATGAAGCTTTCTTTTGTCTTTAGCTTAGATATTTTTGTGTTGATATTTATTAACCCAACCCAAACCTTAGCATCTAGTTTATTCTCTACAAGGGTTAACTTTATCATTATTAACCCACGATTGGATTTGTAACCAAAACAATAATTCATTAGTCATCACAAAAGCTTTCTTCTTCTTCCTCCTTGAAAAAGCTTTCTAGCTTTTTGTGAAGTGATGATTTAAAGTGAGAAAATGAAAACAAAAAAGAGCAAAATTCCTACTTCATCATCCTCAACTATTCTAGCCACTTAGATTAGGGTGTTCACTTCATTAATACTTGATTAGAGAAGTGAGAGCTTGAGTTTGAGATTCTTCAAGGTAGATCATCTTTGAAAAGGAAGACTTCTAGCAAGTATGGATCATTCGACTTGTGGAGCCTCTCTAGAGTCCGAGAGTTCATGGATCACGGCGAAGGGACTACTACTCGGAGCTTATGAAGCGAAGGAACGGACTACAAAGGTTGTAATCCCTCTCTCTTAGACGTAAAGTTGTTTACATGCATGTTCATACTAATTCTCTAGTTAAGATCTTGGTTAGGGTTTGTTTAGAACCCCAAAATTTTTAAAGTAGCATAATTGATGCTTGCCAAAACCTTCACAAGGTGCAGGCATTTTTAGGGGACCACGAGAAATTTGAAGGCATGAACCAATAAATTGGCCGCGGAACCGCGGCAATAGTGGCCTATTTGTGGCGGTTTCGCGGTCGTATTGTGGCAAGTGTGGGTCAAAATTCTCATGGAACTCCAGTACTTGGAAATATGATTTTTGGTACACATGGTTTTGGTCCAGATACATTTGAGTGCTCGATTTGCATTTAGGGCCAATTTGGGAAAGTTTAGTCAATCGAAATTTTAACTGTGTGATTATCAATACATGTGATGATATCTGCGACCGTGAATATTAATGAGCGGTACAACCCGACTCGTTGCTATATGTTCAACTAGACGGGTTTACGAACATAATATTCACGTTGATGTTCTGTGTTGTGCTGATATTGTGGTTGGATTATCGTGGTGGATAGCCAGTGATGCAATGATAGTTAGTACAGTTCAGATTCATTTGTATATTCAGTATTGCGGGACGAGCGTCCAACATGTGGACTGTCGTCTTTACTAGATTGTATATTATTTGTTTGGGGCACAACCGGGTTGAAGTCGGTGTCACCATTGTATATATTTTTCTTTTCTGTACTATGATTACCCCGTGATGGGGTGATTGAATAGCCGGGTTCTAGAGGGCAACGGGCCCGCATCTCATGGCGTTGAGACGGAGGGGGCCTTACTCTAGAATTGGAGGGCTATTAGCCGCACTCGTAGGGAGTACAGGTTGACCCACGGAGGGGTGCCCAAGTTATCGGATTCCGTGATGTGCTGGGTAGCCCATTCACGTTGTTGATTGGGGTTGCCTCGCTTCTGGGATTGGCGGGTAACTTGCCGCACTCGTAAGGGTTTAGGTTTTCATTGCACGGGCTATCCACACGACCAAGAATTTCGGGTCTCATTTGCGGCTCTCATGAAACCCGGGGCTCCAAGATTATCCACCATTCTGTGTTGCTTCTGTGATGATTCTATGTTGCTTATATCATGCCTGGGAAGAATGCCATATATATTTATATATATACTAGTAGATGTTGTATATGTTTTGCACCCGCGCTAGTCCAGCCCCCGCTCTGTCGTTAGTTAAGTAACCTAACGGATGATGACGGGGACCAGTGGCGAATGCGAATGGCATATACGTACATTATATTTTCGTTCCTTTATCTGGTGTGATATGTTTAATTGATGGGGACTGCATTGATTCTGATCAATGCAAGGAAAAATAAACCTATTTGATGTTGTTGGAACCAAATTTGAAAAACTGTCATTACTGACGTTCTCTTTTGCTTTGCACAGTGATATTCGGTTATAAATATCTAGCACCTCATTCGACGAGGCACGAGCCGAGATCCCTTAACAGGGAGTGACCTCTTGAGAAAAAGTTTACGTCATCGTAATAACTTCGCTATAGTCGATTCTTTTGCTTTACATCGTGGTATTCAGTTTGTAATATCCTGCACCTCATTCGATGAGGAATGAGCCAAAATCCCTTCACAGTGAGTGATCTCTTTAGCAAAAGTTTGCACACTATATATTTGTAAAACCACTCGAGTTCCTTCAACGATATCAAGTTCATTACGTTAAGGGTTTTTCGCCAAAAACCAGCCGTAGCCCTCCGTCATTTCAGATAGGTATCTCGTAGTATTCGTGCTTTGTACATTGGTCTCTATCAAGGCATAGTGTACGGTAGCTGCGTGATACTTGTCTGTAGCATGGATATGCGATTATTTAGGACAGCCGCATAGTCACGTTGGTCTCTATCAAGGGCTTGTGCGGGTAGGTTTAGATCAATCTTGGATAATGACGGGTTGAACTTAACTAGCGACTTATGGCACGTTGGTCTCTATCAAGGCCATGAAGTCGTTACCTTCTGCAGTGTGGTGACTTTAGTGGATTCCATCAAGTTATCATGCGATGATAGTTGGATCCCGATTCCCACTGATGAGTAGGTGTTACTCCTTGGGTGATTTTAGATGATCTCGACTAATTCTCCTTTTGGGTTTGGAGGAGAATTCGAGGATACAGTGGGAGACATCCTGATTAGATAAAGTGATTAACCATTCTGATCTAGGTTAGGGTGCACGCTGAGTGTTTCTTTTCTCTCTCTCTTTGGCAGCGACCATGGCCCGACCCTAGACTAAAACTCATGAACCAAGTTAACCGAAGCTTCTTAAAACACTTTGGCTTTTGGATTGTCATTTAGTCACATATATCATTGCCGCTCCTATATCACCTTTGCATTTCTCCAGAACATTCCGTATCACTATGAAGATCCACATTTCTTGGATATTCCATCGTATAGTTACATACGAACTTGAAGGAACTTGTTCCAGTTCGAGAATGGATTCTGGTTCAGGAGAAATTGAATAGGATTATTCGGTTGTCTTTTCTCTTTACCTTCTCTCAGGTTGCGAGAGCTCCTGGTATTAGGAGAGCGCACCTATTGCGCTTATTGGATACTCTTCTTCCAAACCATAGGCTGGCGCCGAAGGGTAGGGAAGGAAGAAAACCAATTAGCCTAAATGTGGTGTACAGAAGGTAATAAGTAAAGACATATAAAGGGATTGGAGAGAGTGCAAGGAAATGTACGGTTACTGTCATGAATCTAGATAGTTGAAGAGGCATTACTAGGAATGCCCGGTTACCCTTTCAAAACATTTCATGTTTCAGTTTGATTATGCAATGTTAATTGAAAACCGTTTCCCAATTGGATTCTTACTCCAGGGTATGTATTTACCAGATTTTATTCTCACATCTGTATGGCGTTACGGATGCTGAGTAAGAGTAAGATTTTGGGAATTAAGTGATTATATCCTCAACATATCGGAATTCTTTGTAATTGGTGATATTTGAGAAAATCACCTTGGTTTTGCCTGATGGCAAATATTTGGTTTTGAATATCCGTTATTATGCACCAATTTTAAACTGATATATCTGTACGTTTATTTTATAAAGTGAGATATAAGTTTTTGAAATTATGTCTGTGACATTTACCTATATCAGTTGATGGTTAGGTAAGGAGCATTCAACAGCGGTGTAATTCTTCTTAACCATAGCACAGTTTTCAACCTACGACGCACAAGGTTCGAGTTATTAAACTCGGTGGACTTATACAGAGTATTGTATGTTGTCTGGTGTCCGTAAGGACAAAGGGGTTGGTACTCGTACTATATTCTGTTTACTCATGACTTTTCTAGTTTTAGACAAGTATTTCGTTGAAATACAAGGTCCAAATTTTGAGAAGTTATAGGTATAAGAATAAAGTAGAGAACCATTTATTGCAAGTATCAGGATTCTTCAAGGTGATAGAAAATGTAGATACTTGTGCTAGGTATTCCATTGTAAGTAATAGTTTTGAGAACTTGCTCCATTTTGAAGACATAAAGACCAAGATGACCCAAGCTCCAGTTTTGAAACTCCCTGATTTTGAGAAAATCTCTTTCAAGTTACTCATACGTAGGTGCATTCCTTATTGAGTAATACTGCTTGGCCTCCTTCCATTTAGTTGATATGCACTGGAAACGGCTGCATGTATTTTGAATCTGGTTCCAACTAAATTGGTGCCTTTGTTTCTATACCAGATATAGAATGGATTCATATCTTAATGGTGTTAAGGTATATGGAGTTGTCCGGCTGATGCTTAAAACCAGAATCTGGACAAACTCTGGGCACGTTTCAGTAATGGCAGTTTGTGGGTTATCCCGGGCTTTGACGAGGGTTAACATTTTACCATCTGGAAGATCAATAGTTATATTGTTCTTGACTCGCCACCAGTTTTAGTAAAATGGATTATTTTTCAGAAAACATTAGTGGGAGTATGGTAGAACTGAAATTGATTCTAGAACCACAAACGATTACTGAAAATTTAGTAGAACCTAAAAATTCAATTGGATTCGATATTCCATTAGCTACTCCGCAGATTTGGTGGGTAACCTCAGGCATCCGAGAGGTACTTCGGTCTCCTCAAAGATGGTGACAGGGAAGTTATTGATTACCCAAACTTGACACTACTGTTGTTCTAGACTATGAGATCTGGCAGGAGGATGAATATAACGTCGTTCTAAATTAGCTTTAGAAGTGCACGTGTATATGACTCTGCCAGAAGGTTGTTGTAGTCAGTGGGAGCAGCGAAAGCGTAGTCGGCAAGTAGCTTATGTCTATTTACATACTAAAGAAGGTATAGAGGAGATAGATTATCTATTTTTGATGTGACAGTATTAGAGTTTGACTTCATCAGAATAAGAAATGGATCTGGTAAGAAAGTAGTAGGGAGTAATGTCCTGGTATTCGGATGACATGCTCTTGATGGGAAGTGATATTCCTATACTAGATCGATTATACTGTGGTTGTCACAAGGTGTTTCTCCATATAGGATCTGGATAAAATATCAGCATTTCTGGTTACTAGATCTATGGTTTTAGATCTAGATTTGGGAAGTGTCCCAATTTAGGTACTTGATGTTGGATATATGTATGCCCTAGATGTCATTATATGTATAGTGGATGCTTAGACATGTTTATATATATATATATATATATAAATATATACAGATGACTTTCTTGCTCGACATGATAGTATGCTATCTGGTTTACTTTATCTTGACATGTTCATTTGATCATGCATCTTACTCATTTAGTACATGTTGATAAAGCCCTTAGGATATTTGCTTGACTACTGGGACTATGATGCAGATCATACTAGTGGAACACGTGTAGTTTATAAGCATATCCTTGAACTATTTCTAGTTGTGGGTGCATCGAGACGGGGCATCGATATTCCAGAGTAGACTAGCGTATACCATTCTTGTCCCATATGATGGGCGATGGATGATCCTATATCCATCTGGTGTGGTGACACCAAAGATTGTATACGGGTGCTCATTGGAGACTGGGTACACTAAACGGACTCGCCGAGAACTCCTATGTGGTACTATATCTATCATCGGATAGCAGTTCTCAGGTGATACTGGTACAGGTTAGTCTGTACACACGAGATCGTCATAGTGTCATATGTGTCCTCCCACTGTACTTTGATCTCCACCCTACCACGGCTCTATTAAGTCGTGTAAACAGGTGGATTTTGGGTACAGTCCCGAGGCACATGGAGGCAATGAGCGATAGGAGGGGTTTCGCTTCTCCCGGTATTGGGGGTTGAAGTTGTGCTATGCTCGATTGGCTATAACAGAAAGTCTCTGGCCAGGGGTGCTGAGATTTACTGATAAGTGTTATCAATAGTTTCTCGATCTGTTATAAGCCACACAACGGCATGACTTATTGAGTTATCGGGGTCGACGATACCATCTCTAGACTCGATATGCAGTATATCTGACGAAGAGACCGGACTGTACGGTAAGTGTTGCAAGCTGGCTCGACGGGAGTTTTGACAGCTTCGCTTGTTTTCTTCTGATCGCTCAATACTCGGGTGGCCGTTACGTTTAGCTGACTGCTTGTGGCTTGTGGGTGTTTGATGTGATCATCACCTACTGCCGGCGTATTGACGAGTCTTAGAGTCCCACACAGGAGTTTCCTACCTCAGGCGAAACTATGTGGTGTGCATATGAGATATGCGCAGGGACCCGATTAAATGCGTGTATGTGATACCATATATTAATCGGGCATTTTTCTATTGGTCGGGTCGTATGTGATATGACCGGTTTGTTAAATCAATTGTTGATTTAAAATTGACTTTATAGCTCACTTCTTATTAAACCCTTTTTCTATTAGATGTATGCATGCATGTATCCATAGTTTTTTGTTCATGCACATAATGATGTGAATGCACACATACATACATACATGGTGTCATGGTTGATGATACATATAAGATGGCAATGCAAGACTCACATGGTTGAAATTATGTATATATTTGTTTTTGAGTTAAAGAAAAATAAAATTGACTCATGGTTGATATTTATCTATACTCTTCTAAACTTGACCACACTTGACCTAACTATTAATCGTGGATTAGTTTTCATTTGGATTTTAACTACAAAAATAAATATCTAGATATTTATTAACCCATGGTTAGATGAGAGTGTGAAAATATTTATATTTTCTATTCTCATTTTTCATTGATTTTTTATCATAACTCTTGAGCTCAAGCAATGCCATCTTCTTCTTCCTCTCTCTTGAGATTTCTTTTGAGTGAGTTAACTAAAAAGAAAGGGTTTTGAAGTGAGAAAAGAAACCACATCACCATTCTACACTACTCTAGCCCATTAGTGTAAAGTGTTTGCTTCATCCTCATTCTTGATCAAGTGAAGCAAGGAGGTTTGTGCAAAGGGACTTCGGGTGGATCATCGTGGACTAGGAAGGTTTCTAGCAAGCCATTTCAAACTCTCAAATATCTAAGGAGTCACTAAAGCAAGTCTATAAAGGCTGTATTCTCTTCACTTAGTGATAAATAGTTTATTGTATGTGATACTATTGATGTTACCCTAAAAATTCTAGTTAAGATTCATGGTTAGATTGCTTAGCACCTTCCTAAATTTTTATTGTGGCATGAGTGATGCTAGCAAACCCTAGGCATGGTGCTAAGGACTCCTAACAGTGGTATCAGAGCCTAGCTAGAACTTTAGAGTAACCTAGACGACGTTAAAAACTTCGAATGAACATCGATTGCTCCGAGAAAATGTTCTCTGGAAATTTTTCAAAAAGTTGGAATTTTTCACATTAAAAATATTCAGAAAATCGTGCAGGTAATTCTATGGACCCTCTAGAAGATCGATACCCTAACTCGATTAAATGACTGCGGAACCGCGGCCAAAACGCGCTTTTGGCGGCGGTTCCGCGGCGCCATTTGTGAGGCACGGGCCAGCCCTTCTACGGTTGGCCCATAGGTACCAGGGCATGTTTATGGGTATTTTTAATACTGCTCAAGTGTTGAACTAGTCTGTGAATTTTTGGGTAATCGATTAATCAATCGAATGCTTTAACATCGCGTAGTATTTGTGATTGTGATACAATATTTGGAATCTACGCTAATTAGTTTTGAGAAAATTAATTGATTATTTGTAAATCTAACATTTCGGTCTCGTTGGATATCAGGAATCTAGTTGAATTACCCGATCTCTTTTGAAAAAATGTTTTCATTATTAAGACCTAAATGTAAGATCTACAGTGTTAGCATGAAATCTGGAGTATGTGATATTCCAAGTTTGCGATGTCTAAGGAAAAGTGCGGATTCCAAATGTTGTAGTTTTACATTTCTTTTCTGCGACCGTAAGTATAGTATATGGTGTATCACCAGTTTTGTTGCTATACATCAATCGGGGTACTCATACTTACTTACGTTGATGATATGTGATATTATGTGTTGCTGAGATATGATGTGCAGGATATTCGTGATTGAATAGCCGGGGGTTTTATGTAAGATGAGAGTTTTTATTTTCATTCATATAAAAATTAATTGTATGTAATATTCTTTTATTTGGGGCACTTCCGGGTTGAGGATGTTGTCACCATCATTGTATATTATTTACTTTTCCGCAATAGGATAGACCCAAGGAGGGGAGCACAAGTGACCGGATTCTAGGGTTTAGTGGGAGGCCATCTCGAGGAGTCGAGACAGGATCTCCTAAACTTTAGAATTGGTAGGGTCACTTGACGCTCTCGTAAGGGTCTAGGGGTGTGGGATTGGCTATTCATCGCGACCGTGGAATCCGTATTTTCTATTGTTGGCTGAATACAAAATACGGACCTCCTAGATATCCTATATTTTCATGTGTGCTTCTGCAGTTGATATTCTGTGATGAGATTACTTAGTATCTGAGACGAATGGATTATTATTATATATCTGATATATAATAAACATTGCTTATGTTTTACACCCGCGCTAGTCCCGTCCCGCGATGCCGTTAGTTAAGTAACCTAATGGTGCATAACGGGAAACTATGGCGAATGCGGATGGCATAAGTGTATGTTCTGTTTTTGTTTCTTTTCTGTGATGGCTTAGGAACTTAAATGATGAGACTACATTAATAAGATTAATGTAAAGAAAAAGAAACCTAAAGATGTTGTAGAATCGGATTTGAAACACACTCGGCCTTTATATGAAAAATGCAATTTTCAAAAGATGCGGAGCTTAAACTGCTCCTTTTCTAAACTATTTAGATTCTACAACGAGATCAAGTTCAAAACGTTAAAGGTTTTCATAAAAAACATCCGCAACCCTCCGTCATTTTAGGAAGCAGAGTATTTAGTATTCGTGCTACGTATGTTGTGTAGGGTTCCTAGGCACACCCATGAGGTTCTACAAGTGATCAAACATGGCCAATTCAAAAAAATTCTATGTGCCAAGTGACCCTAAGCAAGATCGTAACTAGAGGTATAGGCGAAACAATATATGTTAACAACTTAACTAAGAGTAAACGGAAAATACAACCTTTATAGATCCGGTCCTCCACCTCCATAGCTCCGTGTTGATGTCCCTCCGCTGTACCCATCGGAATCCTAGACTCTTGCGGTGGTTTCATCGGAGAAAAGATCGGGCTAGGTCGTCGACTTCGATGCCGAAGATGATCTACGTCGAGGCAACTCAAGATCAAGCTCCAACTTCACCAAGTCATGAAACTTGTGAAGAAAACACCCTTACTACATGGCAAGTGGTAGAGGATGAAGAAATAGGAAGTGGGTTCACTTTAGAATTGGATTTCTCACTCTTTTTCTCATTTCACCATTGAAGCTAGCAAGCTTTCATGAAGCTTAATGAAGATGATGAAGATGAAAGAATAAAAAGAATTATCTTAAAAAGAAAATCCCATTCATTCTTATCATAATAGCAACCATGGTTAAGTGTAGAGAATGAACCAAGGTTAGGTGAATGGTTAGGTTTAGGAAAGAAACAAGAATGGTCAAAGTTTCTTGAAGTTTCAAAGAAACAAACAAAATAAGCAACCATATCTTTTCTTTCCCTAAAATAAATAAATGAATAAGTAAATAAATCAAACCCTAACCAATCACTTAAACATGGTTTAAAGTAAACCTACACCCAAGCATGCATGTATCATCAAAACATGATACAATCAAGTGCACAAAAATATATCACATAGACAATGTGCACATCAAGTGAGAAAATCCATCTTAAAGTGAACAAATACTAGTTAATGTAAAGTAATATATCTAATATATAATTATACATTAAATCATTAAATCAACATTTGATTTAACGATCCGGTCATATCGCATATGACCGACTAATATCCAATGTATCGACTTATCGAATCAATCCTCGATTCGATAACTAGGTTATATTGCATACAACCAATCGATACATTCATCGCGAGAATAGAATACGGTATCACATACACGCATTATTCTCGGTCCCGCACATATCTCATATGCGCTCCTATTTCATTTCTCTTGAGCCAGGAAACCTCTGTGTAGGACTCTAAAGACTCGTCAATACGCCGGCAGCAGATGATGATCATATCAAACACCCACAAGCCGCAAGCGGTCTGCTAAACGTAACGGCCACCCGGGTATTTAGCGATCAGAAGATCGACGAGCAAGCCCGCTCACACTCCTGTGAATCCAACCAGTAACACTTACCGTACAGTCCGGTCTGTTCGTCTGATATGTCGCATATCTCGCCTAGGGGTGGTAAACGTCAGACCCCAGTAGCTTGATAAGTCATGCCGATATAAGGTCCATAACATAGCATGAAACTACTGATAACACTTACCAGTAGATCACTGCAACCCTGGCCAGGGATTTCCAGTTATGGCCAGTCGAGCATAGCGCAACATCAACCCCCAATACCGGGAGAGACGAATCCCCTCCTATCGCTCATTACCTCCATGTGAATCGGGACTGTACCCAAAAACCGCCTGTTTCACTACTACAAATAAGGGTTGCCCCTACGGATTTATCGGTAGGGGCAACCCACTGCCCCTACGGATATATACGTAGGGGCGAAAAAAGACCCCGTAGGTGCAAAGGCCGCAGGTGCAAGTTGAGGCCCTGAACTTGCCCCTACGGATAAATTCACGCCCCTACGGATATCTCGGTAGGTGTTATGGCCCCTACGGAGTACCCCGTAGGGGTAATAAAATCATATATGTAATTTTTTTTTTGAATATATTGTATATACCTACGGATATATCCGTAGGTCCTTTTTCTACCCCTACGGATACCTCCGTAGGGGATATAAAGTAGCCCCTACGGATAAGTCCGTAGGGGCCACTCCCAACACCCTGCACTGAGATCGGGGTGAAAAATATCAGGAAACCTGATATTTTGCCCCTACGAATTTATCCGTAGGGGATAAACAGTGGCCCCTACGGACATATCCGTAGGGGCACTCCCAACACCCTGCACTGATATCAGGTGGGAAAATATCAGGTTTCCTGATAGTTTGCCCCTACGGATATGTCCGTAGGGGCAACATATATACCTACGGCTTAATCCATAGGTACATATTGTCTGTGTTTTTTTTTAAAAAATGGGCTGCTTGATTTTTTCCCGCCCTGTGCACAATACTATATACATCAATCAAATCATATATTGCAGTATTCATAATCACATCTCACTCATATATATAATATACAAAAGAAACCCAAAAACTGAATATGATATAAATACAAACCAATATCAATATCGTTTCAAAATGTAGTACAATGTGATATAAATACATGTTTCAAAAAATAAGAACCAAAAAGCTACCCTAGTTCGGTCCAGCTCCACCTCCGAATAACGTTAGAATAACGCGCGCCTGCTCCTCGGTCAATACACTCTGCAAATGCTACATATAAGGGAGTCTGAGCGGCATGTGGAGCTGGCGATGTGGTCTGCGCAGCCGCCGTTGAGGTAGTCGCTTGCGGAGCCGCGGCTGCGGGAGTCTGAGTGGGCGGTGGAGCTACAGGAGCTGTCTGCGGAACCGCAGCCGATGTAGTAGCTTGCGGAGCCGCAGCCGAAGGAGATGCATGTGGAGGCTCGGCCGATCTACCCTGTCGCGTCTGGACATAACGTGTGTAAGAAGCATGTAAGAACTGTGTATTATTCGAATTCGTTTCATTATTAAGTTATTTCGAAACCCTGTTTGGATATCTAGTTTGGAAAAGCGTTGTTTGGATATCTAGGCCCAATCCCCGGCCCTCTCCCAACCTCCGTGGTGCCCTCCGTGTGCGGCGTCCAGAACTGGGGTCAGCAGCCTCGGATCGTTCTGTCCGGTAAAATCGATCCCCGAGGCCTGGGCCTGCTCAACCACCCGCTCCTACACCCACATTAAGCAGTAAAGTATAAGTATAAAATTTAAACTTGAACCTTCCAAAACTAAAATTTCAAATTTGGGTAGAAAAAATATTAACACTTACGCAGTACTCCTGGGTAGCGACGTCGGGACATCGAAGCTCGCCCGTGGCGGGATCTGTCGAGGTGCCGTGGACGGCAAGATATGCGAACAGCACGCTCGGTGTACCACCTGACGCCACGGTCCGAGATGTCTGCAATATTAGAAAGTAACTCTTAATATTAGAAATATTAGAGAATAACTCTTAATATTGCAGAATATTAGAGAATAACTCTTAATTTACCGATAACTCCATGGCTCGAGTAATGTTCCTCAAGCCACCTGTGTAAGTGGGGCGACCCCTCTTCGCCGACTTCCTGTTCTCCGTATTCTGAGCGGCCTGTTTTTGCACAACGCATTAACATTTAGTTTTCTAATTAAGAAAAACAAAGAAATAAATTATATCATAAATAATGAATTAAATTTAAAATACATACTTGTTTGCGTTCGGAGTCGAAATAAGCGCACAATAGAGGCCATGTCTCTACGTCGACTCTCGCAAACGCCGGAGTAGATAGGAGGGCCGCTCTCTCTTCCTCGGGGGTCTCTATCCACAGGGAGTAGCAGTCGGCCTTCAGCTCATTCCTGTTGTATCGGACCTTGGCCTGCATGTTCTTCATCAGGCCATTGTACAGAGCATGAAGGTCGAGCACCCTCCCCGAGTGATCAGGGTCGGCTACAGGCTGAAAATCGTAATCCAACTGAAAATATAAAAAAAAAACATTGTTATTAGATTGCAAGTGTTAATAATAAATATATTGGATAGATCAAATGAAAATATATATTAATACATACCCGAGCCTGATCAAAGAAGAGGGCGAATGAGCGCTGGTGCTGCTCGCCCCACTCAACCTGAAGTGGATAGTTCTTCACGATCCGGCTCTCGTCCCCCAAATACCGGCCGAACCTCTCGGCATGAGGACCGGTATAGCGATAGTCAAGGGTAAAAAATAGGGGGAATGCTGCCTCCTCCCTAGCTCTATCAGGCCTCAGCCTATGGGACTGATTCGGGCCTCGAGTCCCCCTCTGGGGATGGAGAGGCCCTGCGTCTGCACGAAATATCAAGACAATCAATAATAAGACAAAGTTGTATTAAGAAATCAAGGTTAAACAAAAATTCAAGTGTGATATATACCTCCGGTGATTAGCGCACGAGCCTGGGCCCGAGCAGCAGCACGAGCGGGACGATAGTTCCTCCGGTGAGGAACAACCGGGGTCCCGGACCCGGACGCATCCCCTCCAACTATAAAATAAACATCGACGCTAAATCTCCATGAAGTTCATATTTATTCTATATAGTATATGTAAAATAAATAAATATTTTAAATTTATTCATACTAACCTGCAGACGATGCGGAGGGTATGGAAGCGGCAGGAGTGGCCCCTGTGGAAGGTGTGGACGCACCATCTATAATTAGACAATTAAAAATAGATTTTATAAGTAATTGCAAAAAGAATGTGTAGATCAATAATATAACGTTCTAAATCAATATGCATGCACTATAGGACATATAAACATACCCGCAGGTGCGGTGGTGTCACCACCTACAGCTAGACAATAATAAAAATTGCTAAGTAAGAGCAAAAGGAATTTGTATATTTATGATATAGCATTCTAAATCAATATACATACACTATATGATATATAAACATACCTGGAGGAGCGGGGGTGGCCTCTGTCCCAGATGTGGACGCAGGACCAACAACTAGACAATTAAAAATAGATTTTATAAGTAATTGCAAAAAGAATGTGTAGATCAATAATATAACGTTCTAAATCAATATGCATGCACTATAGGACATATAAACATACCCGCAGGTGCGGTGGTGTCACCACCTACAGCTAGACAATAATAAAAATTGCTAAGTAAGAGCAAAAGGAATGTGTATATTTATGATATAGCATTCTAAATCAATATACATACACTATATGATATATAAACATACCTGGAGGAGCGGGGGTGGCCTCTGTCCCAGATGTGGACGCAGGACCAACAACTAGACAATCAAACATTGACAATATAAGTAATTTTGACATAAACATGCATGAATATCTGTAATATTACATTGAAAATGGATATGCGTGCAGTATACCTGGAGGTGTGGCAAAATCCACACGGAAGGAGGCATCCGAAGGGGTCTCCGATCTGGGTGCAAGACCGGCCCTCTGAAGCTCCCTACGGAGCTCTCCGGGCGGCAGAACCGCTCTGCCTCTGCCTCTGCCTCTGCCGCGGCTGGAGCTCCTACCGCCCCTCGCTGCTCCTGACATCGTCATCAAATCTAGATAAACGGTTCGTGGACGCATTAGACAATCATTAAAAGTATTGACTATATATGATCTAGAGCGTAAAATGTGAAGTAATAATATAACATTACTGATAACCTTTTTCGTTTCGTGGGCGCATCATACATATCTACTTGGATTTCATCGTCGATGTCATTTCTAACCCACGTAACTTCATGATCGGTCGAAGACAACCCGTCCTTCGAAACAGACGGTCGGAGAACTTTAAGCCTTCTCTCTTCTTCGTCCTCATCGCTGTCCTCGTATTCTGGGACATCGTAGACATCTCTAGGTTTCCATCGGCATACAACACTCCACCCCGGATGCTTCAAACACTGTGAGTAGTATACTTGGAACGCTTGGTTCGGAAAGATAAACGGATCGTCCTGACCGTAAAATCGAAGTGTGTTCACACTGGTCAATCCATATTCATCTTTCCAAGTCCCAAGACTGCTTCTCCACCTGTCTGTATCGGTTCGCGGATCGTACCAAGTACAGTGGAATATATAAAAGGGTTCTGATCGTCCGGGATAGTGGATGCCGAGTATACAATTTAAGTACCCATAGTAAATCACACCGTCTGATCCTACCGTCGCAATCCCACTATTCTGAGTGATTCTAGATGTTTCTATGTCCTTAACTTCGAATTTGTATCCAAGGACACCAAATCCTTTGTAATGTGCAACCTCCATACTAGGAAATTGAGCTAAACATCTTGAATCACTCTCAAATGATGTAGACAAGTTCGGATCGTGGATCTAACAAAACAAATTTTACGATAAATACATAATGATACAAGTTTAGATTAAAACTGATAGCAATAAAATGTAATTCGAATAACTTACATGCTCTGTGACCCAATCACAAAAATTATCCTGATGGTATTTTTCCAAACGCTCTTCGTTCCAATCAGGATGCCCCTCACGTACCTCGTTAAAATGAGTTCTGTTTTTGACAAATAATTGTGACATTAATATTATGTCATTTCATACACACACAAACACAGATATAACAATTAATCCAAAAGAACTTACTCTCTAATTTGTTCAAGACATACGCAATTAAGAAAGATAAACCGGTATATCTTGTTGATAAATATAGTGTCTACCCTCTTATACTCGTCTTTACCATATGGCTCGTCTTGAATTCTTCGTGGTCGGTTAAGCCTTGTCTCAATGTTCTCGTCCAGATAGCGGGAACAAAATGTGGTTGCTTCATCAAGAAGATAACCTTGCATGATAGAACCCTCTGGTCGATTTTTATTGCGTATATACTTCTTAAGAGTGTAAAGGTACCTAATGAGAATATGTTGAATAAATAAACACGGGCATACATGACAAAAATAAATTTATAAATTGCGCGAAACGAAAAATTACACGTACCTCTCGACGGGATACATCCATCGATATTGTACCGGTCCGGCTAACTTCGCCTCAGTTGCAAGATGAACCGTCAAGTGTATTATGATATCGAAGAATGACGGTGGGAAAATACGCTCAAACTTGCAAAGTATCAACGCAATAGAATTTTCTAGTTTATCCAGCGTCGCAACCTCCAGCGTTTTAGCACACAACTCCCTGAAAAAACAACATAGGTCGTTTATTACTAGACCAACCGAGTCGGGGAGAGAAGTCCTGAGGGCTAATGGAAGAAGGTGCTCCACGATAACATGGTGGTCATGACTTTTCAGCCCATCGATCTTGCCCTTCACAATTTTTATTTTCTTGCTGAATGATCCTGAGAAACCTGTGGGGACTTTCAAATCATGCAACACCTGCAGGAATCTTTTCTTCTCCGGTTGTGACATATGATAAGCGGCATTGGGAAGTACAAACTTGCCCGGTTTACCCGCTACCGGTTTAGGGTGCAGTTCACTTCTTATTCCCCACTCTTGTAGATCCATCCGGGCATTCATGTTGTCTTTCGATTTCCCGTCTTTACACAGAAGCAAGTTAAGTATGTGCTCTGATACTCCCTTCTCTATATGCATGACGTCCAGACAATGACGCACTGAATTTGTAGACCATTACGGAAGCTCGAAGAAAATGCTTAACTTGTTCCAATATTGTGGTTTGACCTGTCTCGTCGGATCCATCCCGAAGGTCACGTTATTGTAACCATCCCATTTAGCAGTCACGTCCTCTCCGGACAATGGGGATGGAGGCCCAAGAAGCTCCTGATGACCATCAAAGTGAACCGTGTCTAACCTATAGGGGTGGTCTGGAGGCAGAAAACGTCGATGGCCGCAATAACAAACCTTCCTGCTAAAATTCAAAAATTTTGATGTTGTGTGTTCATGGCAATGAGGACATGCTTTGTGACCATGTACGGACCAACCTGAAAGCATTCCATACGCAGGAAAGTCATTAATTGTCCACATTAAAGCCGCACGCAGTATGAAGGTTGTATTTGTGTTTGAATCATATGTCTCTACACCATCAATGAACAAAGTTTTCAGCTCCTCAATCAGAGGTCGGAGATAGACGTCGATATTGTTCCCCGGTGAGTTTGGTCCGTCGATAAGAAGAGGCATCATAAAGTATGATTGGTCCATAGCCAACCAAGGCGACAGATTATAAATTATCATTACAACGGGCCATGTACTGTGACTTCCAGCCATATAGTTGAATGGGCAGAAGTCATCGGCAGCCAGTCCGAGCCGGACATTGCGAGGATCGCTACTGAATATTGCGTGCCTCCTATTGAAATCCTTCCATGCCGGTGAATCTCTTGGATGGCTCATTTTTCCATTTTCGCTTGGAGGAGCACGGTGATGCCAAATCATTGCCTCGGCTGTTTTCTTGCACCTGAATAGCCTCTGTAGCCTCTGTGTTATGGGAAAATATCGTGCTATCTTCACAGGTATATCAGGCTTCTTATCAGAATCTTTCGGCTTATACCTGGCCTCTCCGCATGTTGGACACTCTTTCAAATCTGAATTCTCTTTCCGGTACAACACGCAATTTTTAGGACATGCTTGAATCTTCTCGCACTTTAGACCCAAATCAGACATCATTTTCTGGGCTTCGTACCAGCTTTCGGGCACATTATTTCCCGGAGGCATAGAATCTTTCAAGAATGAAAGAAGCATTGTGAATGACTTGTTGCTCCATCCATTTAGGCACTTAATTTGGAAAAGTTGGACGAACCATGAGAGGGTGGAATACTTCGCATTCTCATAAATTGGTTTCCTAGCATCATTCATAAAATTTTCATATTTATCCGCACGCGGTCCTTGACCGGAAGGAATGTCATCTTCGGTACGAATAGATTCACCTAGGGCAGCCTCTACCATATCGTCCATTTCTTCTGATGGAAATAAATTTCCGTATCCTGCCGTATTACCGAATTCTTCTTCTTCTCCTGCCGCATTATCGTGTTCTCCTTCTTCTACCGCAGTACTGCATTCTTCTCCTTCTCCGTGATATTTCCAAGTTGAATAAAGTCTAGTAAACCCATGTTTTACAATATGAAGCTCTGCCAATTCTACCTTCTGCCAGTACTTATTGCCACATCTATCGCACGGACAGAGAATCTTCTCTATTATGATCTTATTATGTGCTCGTGCAAATTCAAGGACAGCAGCAACTCCTGCGACAAACTTAGGTTGCATACGTTGTTTCCAATCCACATACATCCAGTCCTTAACTCTGACGTACTCATGGGCCATGTTAGACTGAATAACATAAAAATTGTAGGTTATGCTGACTATATTGAGAAATATAAGAACGGGATAGTTACTGAAAAAGGAGAAAATCCATGTATATGCTTTGTGTGTGCGTTTGTCGTTGAAAAGAATAAATTATCGCACGTTATGTTGACCGATAGACGGGGACTAAGTGGCGCTTTTAGTTTCATATATGGGTATCGATGGGAATATGAAGGTTTCATATTATCATATATTGGTTTTAACCCGAACATCTCGAATCGCTCTCTGATTATGCGTTTGTATGTATGTGTTCTGGCTGTCGGGGGTAGGCTTCTATCCCATTAAGGATGTATAGAGCGAACGCCCATCACTTGTGCTTTCAACCGTTTCGAGTAAATTTCGGCAGCACCTCCCCGCTGTTCTCCGAGTACACTGTAATAGAATAGATAATCATTTCAAAGCTGTGAAACAACGTTGAAATGAACATCTAATCTATCTTTGTACACGGAGAACCAGCGGAAAGATACCGACGAAATATCTCGAAACGGATGAAAACACAAGTGAATGAAGGCGTTTGCTTTATACATTCTTAACTTGTCCATACGGGACAAATCTATGGGTTACCATACGATTGAATTTTCTCGTCGCGTAGACTATACGACGGTTGTTAGTATCGAGCTATACTGTCCGATATTTAACAACCTTCGTATAGTTCTAGGTCACGACGAGCATCGCACGTATGTTAACCGATAGACGGGGACTAAGTGGCGCTTTTAGTTTCATATATGGGTATCGATGGGAATATGAAGGTTTCATATTATCATCGAGTATCATATTTTGGTTTTAACCCGAACATCTCGAATCGCTCTCTAATTATGCGTTTGTATGTATGTGTTCCGGCTGTCGGGGGTAGGCTTCTATCCCATTAAGAATGTATAGAGCGAACGCCCATCACTTGTGCTTTCAACCGTTTCGAGTAAATTTCGGCAGCACCTCCCCGCTGTTCTCCGAGTACACTGTAATAGAATAGATAATCATTTCAAAGCTGTGAAACAACGTTGAAATGAACATCTAATCTATCTTTGTACACGGAGAACCAGCGGAAAGGTACCGATGAAATATCTCGAAACGGATGAAAACACAAGTGAATGAAGGCGTTTGCTTTATACATTCTTAACTTGTCCACACGGGACAAATCTATGGGTTACCATACGATTGAATTTTCTCATCGCGTAGACTATACGACGGTTGTTAGTATCGAGCTATACTGTCCGATATTTAACAACCTTCGTATAGTTCTAGGTCACGACGAGCATCGCACGTATGTTAACCGATAGACGGGGACTAAGTGGCGCTTTTAGTTTCATATACGGGTATCGATGGGAATATGAAGGTTTCATATCATCATCGAGTATCATATATTGGTTTTAACCCGAATATCTCGAGTCGCTCTCTAATTATGCGTTTGTTGTGCATTCGTGTTGTATGTGTAACATGATTTTAAACCATTGAGATCAAGATTGATAGAACTGATCATCCTACATTGCAATAGCATTCATCAACCAAAAACTATTATTGCAATGGTATACATCTATAACAATCAACAATTAAAACTATAAATATAGGATACTGATATCATAAAACGTTATGAGACACCTCATCTGCCACGTGTCGTAATCATGGAAATCGCTAATATTGAGTTATGAGACACCTCATCTGCCATGTGTCATGGTTACATATTAGTTAGGGACACGGCTATTTGTGTGCGGCTGCACGCTTGTGCAAAGATTTGTAATGTTAAAAAAATGTGATTTTTTTTATACATTGGAAAGAATGAATAGGAATTGATCTTTACATTGTTAACCTCTTTTAGTTTTTCTTTAGGAGCGGTCTCTCATATCTTAGTTGAAATATTTTCTATGTTTGTTATGGTCTTACTCTCACATAAACTATCAATATCATGCCACAAGAGAGTGAAAGAAATAGCATGCATGGTGTGTTCAATGTATGATAAACAAGTACACTTCTAATAGTTTTTAAATTTGAGAAGTCCAGAGTGTATGGAAGGAGTTGAATAACAGAAGCATAAGGGGCACAACATTTTTTTCTTAAATTCTGGATACATTCTAAAATCTTCAACAGCAATTGGAGTGTATTTCGCTGTGAGAGACTTTTCAAAGAAATGGAGGAAGAAGCACTAAAGAAAAAAGAGAGAAAAATAAGAATATAAAGTTGAAACTAAACTTGAGCTATCCGCTGAAATCATAAAGCATAGGAAAGTTGATTGAGTCTTGATCTATTGCTCTTTCTTTGCATTATCTCGTATGTCCATTTATAGATTTTAATGCCACATGAGATGTATAATCTGTCAGCTCCCTATGGTTGTATTAATGTCAGCTCTTACACAATATGGGTATCTGCCTTACCATTAAGACAACTATGGAATATGTTAATTTAAAATGTAAGGCTAGCTATCTATGTATTCTGAGGGACTGCTTGCATAGAACTTAGCTTGATCCTCTCAATTATTACACATAAATATGCTGACATGCCTCTCATAACCCTAACCCCAGCCCCACAGTAACCCTAACCCCAGCCCCAACCCTAACCCCAGCCCACCGTAACCCTACCCCAGCCCCACAGTAACCCTAACCCCAGCCCCACCGTAACCCTAACCCCAGCCCCACCCCAGCAGCAGCCGAACCCCAACCCTAACCCTACCCCGACCCCGACCCCGACCCCGACCGCCACCGCGCCCCTGCCCAAACCCAACTCTCGCGCGCGCAACCCAGATCCAGCCATGAATAATCCAAAAATGCTTTAATTTACCTCGAGATTTATACCTGAACGGGTGCGCTGGTGGGCTGGAGCGACGACGGTGGCGAATTGGCGAAGAAACCGGCGGTGGCGACGACGGTGGTGACAAAACCGGCGGTGGCGACGACGGTGGCGACGAAATCGGCGGTGGCGACGACGGTGGCGACTCTGCCCAACGACGGTGGCGACGCGACGGTGGCGATTTGGGGTTTTTCGCGCGCGTTTGAGGGAGAGAGAGAAAATGAGCGTAGGCTTTTCGATCTGGCTTTATTTTAAAACGATATTTACTTTCCCCTACGGATATACCCGTAGGTCCTTTGTTTGCGGCTCCGTAGGGGAAAACACCAAATTAAGAATTAATATTTTTATTCTTGGACGTCAGTGCCCGTAGGGGCAACCTTTTAGCCCTACGGATTAATCCGTAGGGCCAAGTTAAATATGCCCCTACGGATATTTCCATCCGTAGGGGCAACCCCCTATTTTACTAGTGTTTGCACGCCTCAGTAGAGCCGTGGTAGGGTGGAAATCAAAGCACAGTGGGAGACACATAAGACTCTATGACGATCTCGGGTCAACAGACTAAGCTGTACCAGTGTCACCAGAGAACTGCCATCTGACGTGAGGTATAATACCATCTGGGAGTTCTCGGCGAGTCCGTTCAGTGTACCCAGTCTCCACTGAGCACCCGCACACCATCTCCGATGTCAAACACCAATGGATATGGGATCATCCATCGCCCATCACATGGGTCGAGAAGATATACGCTAGTCTACTCTGGAATATCGATGCCCCGTCTCGATATTCCCACGACTAGGAACATTGAAGGATGTACTCATGGACTACCCAGGCCCCACTAGTATGATCTACATCATAGTCCTGGAAGTCGAGTACACATCCTAAGGGCTTTATCAACATGTAACAGAGAGACTGAAAGTATTCATGTTAAGATAAAGAGCAACCAGATAGAATACTATCATGTCGAGCAAGAAAGTCCTACCTATATATGTCCCAGCATCCACTACAATATACATCCAATGTACAGTAATGGCCTCTAGGGCATACATATAACTAACAATCTCCCACTTGCACTAGGGCCATCTGTAGCAGTGGTTGCAGTATCACATACTCAACCATCCCTTATAAGTCTCTCTCTAGGAAAAGGCCTTTGTGAGTGGATCCGCCATGTTATCCTCTGAGTCTACTCTCCTAACCTCGATCACCCTGGAGATCAACTATCTCCATGATCAGGTGATGCTGCCTCAGAATATGTCTGGGTCACTGATGGGATCGGGGTTCCTGGGCCAAAGCCATACTTCCATCGTCATACAATGGTAGGAACCTAGTTCATCTCATGAACCAATATACACCCAAACTGCCTCTTTGGTAGTATCTTTAATAGCGATGTTACCAGCCTTTATCGTCTAGTTTGCCACGGTATCTAGCTTGGAACTCTTCCAACATACCGTCCCTCCACTGAGGGTAAAGACAATGCCTGCGACTGACATTCAGTCGTCCTTATCACCCTGGAACCTTTCCAATGATTCTCCCCAGGATCAACTGATACCATCTCACTACAACTAGTGAGAATCCTAACATCCATTTAGATCTATCTTATAGATCCAAAACCCAGGATTTGGGAGGTATCACTTTGATCCTATATGGAGAATCTATGTGATAAGAGGAGATCGACCGATTGTAGCATAGGAAACTCCTTTCCTATCAAGAGTATGTCATCCACGTACTCTACGATGATTATTACCATACTCCATACTATCTTTTTGTACATACAAGGTCTATCTACCATTTTGATGAAGTCAAACTCTTTGACTACCATATCAAAACAGATGTTTCCAACTCCGCGATGCCTGCTTTATCCTGTAAAGCAACTTGCACACGTTTCCGCTGCTCCCACTGTTTACGAAGCCCTCTGGCTGTGTTCTTATAGACGTTCTCTTCTAAATCAGTATTTAGAAAAGCAGTCATGGCACCCAACCACCAGATATCGTAGTTATGGTATGTAGCAATGTTAAGTAGGATCCGGATGGACTTAAGCATAACCCCTGGAAAAGGTTTTATCATTATCCACGCCTGGTCGATGACGAAAACCTTTAACAAGTCTAGCTTTGAAAGTTTCAACTTTTCCATCTACACCAAGTAATCTTCTTAAGATATACTTGCTCCTGATGGGGATTTAACCCTTCAGATATAGCAGCCAAAGTCCATACTTTGCTGGTGTACATGGATTCCATCTCAGATCGCTAAGCATCCAGCCATTCTTACAGAGTCCCTACTCTCGATGGCCTGCTCGAATCTAGTTGGGTCATCATCTCATGATGCAATACTCGCTCCCACTGTCATCGAGAAACCGAAGTATCTCTCAGGCAGGCGAGGAACCCTGCTAGATCGGCGGAGAGGCTGAGGTTCGTCGGAAACTATTGAATCTTTTGGTTCTGTCAAATCATCAGCTGCAGTTTTGTATAGCTGGAACCTTTCCAGTTCTACAGAACTGACCTTGCCTCGATCTTGTCCGGATTTGCTTTTGACATAGGCCGGGCAATCCCAAATCTTAACTTACTTAAGAGATAGGCTCTTCCTATACCATATCTTATATGGAGTGGTAGGCACTAATTTGATTCGAACCCAATTCAATAGGTATGCAACTTCTCAAGTGCACAACCCCTTAAAAGAAACAGGTAACTCAGTAATACTCATCATAGAGCACACCATATCTCATATGGTGCGATTGCTCCACCCCGATACACCGTTGTGCTGTGGTATATACGGAGGAGTAATGCCGAGAGAGAATCTCATTCTCCTTTAGAATAGTCCAGGAATTCTATGCACAAGTATTCTCCTCCCTGATCTTATCATAGGACATAATACTTATACCCGGTTTTTGGTTCTCTACTTCTAACTTATATTCTGCGAATATCTTAAAAGCTTCAGATTTATGTTTCAACAGGAACATATGGCTGAATCTTGAGAGATTATCAGAGAATGTAATGAAGTATAAAGAAACGGTCCTGGCATGTGTAGACAGGGGACCTTACATACATCATCATGTATCAGTCCCAAGAGTTTTCTAACTCTTTCTCTGTTTCCAGTAAACGGAGCTATGGTCATCTAGTCTTTGTGACATGACTGGCAAGTTTCACAAGATGTAAATTCAAACTGATTTAAATATGCATCTAGAATGTAACTTAAGCTAGTCGGGTCGCATTGATATGACCTAGTCTACAATGCCTCAAGAAGGATTCGTTCATTTCTGAACTCTTTCTCTTGTGTGCGTTCCGTATATTAGGAACTGTAGTTTGATTTAGAACGTCAATGCTTTTAGATAACGTGTCTGAACCGATCAACTTTGATATAGGAAATGTTCAAAACATTATCCAACAATACAAAATTTTATCATTTCTTTACTTGTAAAGAGACTGATATGATTTTGTATATCAGGTTCGGTATCTAATAACATTCATTCAGAATCAATGTATTGGTAATACAGGGTGACAGTGACCAACAGACTTGGCTGCAACACTTGCCCCATTTTCTGTCTCATGAAACTTATCACCCGTTCTCAGTTCTCTGCCTTCATATAGCCCTATGTAACAGATTACATATCTGGGATCCTGATCCGGTATCAAATACCCAGGATGCAAAGGATACTGAGAAACAGTTCTTTGAAATGAACACACCCGAAGGAGATGCATCATATGCACTTTCTTCGTTTGGGCGGCACAGGAATTCTGGTGTTCCCCTATTTCCTGCTCGGTCTTATAACAATTATAAGTTGGAGCGGGACCAACGTTCCCCAGCTCAGTATAACAAGCAGCTTCGGTCAATACATCTATATTATTATCTTGATTAAGGCGTGATATGGTCGCTACTTGGAGAGAGAGAGAAGAAAACACTCTGCGTGCGCTCTTGCAAGATTAAAATGGTTATATATATTATCTAATCAGGATAGCTCCCACTGTTTTTATCAAATCTTCCTTCAAACCCTAAAAGGAAAGACTAGCCGGGATTAATTACACTCTACAAGTTCGCCAATCTTTCAGCCAGGCCAGTGTCGGTACTTTGAGGGAGGTTCCCCGTGCTTTCGCACGGACCTAATTACAGTAAACCTCGTTTTCCTAGAGGCGTAACCTCGTTGACACCTTTGTAGACACCTACTTGATCGGCTAATTGTAAAGTGCAAAACTCTCCCAGGAGTAACAATTACTCGCAGTGGGTATCGGGATCCAACTATCACATAGAAGGTATGCAATCTCATTGCAAATTTCAACACTTGAAACTCCCGATAAAGGTTTTTACCCCTAGCACCTATGACCTTAACTATGGTCAACAAATCATAAGTACTAGTCAAGTTCTACCCGTCATTTCGTGATTAATTAGACCCACCCACATGACCCTTAACTAAGGTCAACAAAGTCACGCGACTGTCCTAACTAATCGCATCATATGCGGTGTAGGAAGACATCACTTAGCTACCGTACACTGTGCCTTGACTATGGTCAACAAACACAGCACGAATACTAAGTACTCTACTTCCTAAAATGACGGAGGGTTGCGAACGGTTTTTATGAAAACCTTTAACGCTCTGAACTTGATCTCGTTGCGGAATCAAATGGTTTTAAATGGAGTGTTTTTTAGGCTTTTCTAGTTTTGCTAAAGGGGTCACTCCCGGTGAAGGGATCGTCGGCCCTTTCCTCGTCGAATGAGGTGCGGGATATATCATATATATCGCTGTGCAAAGCAGAAACTATAGAAGCAATCAAAAGACAAACCGAGGGTTGTAGCATCTGCCAGTTATTGCTAAAGGAGTCACTCCCGGTGAAGGGATCTCGGTCCTTTCCTCATCGAATAAGGTGCAGGATGTTCTACAAGGAACACCGCGATGCAAAGCAAGAACTGTAGCTACCTGTTTTATTTTGAAATTCGATTCCACAACATCTTTTAGGTTTATTTTCTTTCATTAATCTCATTAATGAATGTCCCATCATTTAAGTCCACCTAAACATCACAGATAAATATAACGTACGCTTATGCCATCCGCATTCGCCTCGATGTCCCGTCTGCACCGTTAGGTTAGGTAACTAACACCAGAGCGAGGTAGGGCTAGTGCGGGTGCAAAACATAAGCAATGTCTATATAATATATCATATATACTATATACCATATCTATCTGAACAAATCACATGATCACATCACAGATAACGCAACAGAAAATATCATATGAAATATTGGATATATTAGGACGTCCGTATTTTTAATACGAGCCAGTATAAAACACGGATTCCACGGTCGTGATGAACAGCCAATCCCACACCCCTAGACCCCTACGAGAGCGGCAAGCAACCCTACCAATTCTAGGGTTAGGAGACCCAGACTCGACTCCTCGAGATGGTCTCCCACTGGACCCTAGAACCCGGTTACTTGTGCTCCCCACCTTGGGTCTATCCTAATGCGGAAAAGTAAATAATATACAAATGGTGACATCATCCGTAACCTGGAAGTGCCCCAATAAAAGAATATTACATACAAGTTTTTACATGAATGAAAATGAAAAACACTCATCTCACATAAAAACCCCAGCTATTCAAACACGACGATCTAATATAACATATCCAGCAACACATAACATCACATGTCATCAACGTAAGTAAACATGCGTATCCCAATTGTCGTTGACATATAGCAACGAAACCGGCGATATCACATATTACACTTACGGTCACAGAAAAGAAAGTGTAAAACTACAACAGTTGGAATCCGCAACCTCTTTAGACATCGCATGCCTAATCAAATGAAATACTTAGACATCGCATGCCTAACAATTATAAACCCCGCATTTTAGTCTCATTATCGAAAACACTTTTCAATATCAAGTCGGGCAATTCAACAGGATTCCCGACATCCTGATCGAATGCTCGTCGCAAACTTCAGTAGGCGGCCGCACCCCCGACGCCGTCGACAAAGTGCACCAAGGCGGAACACCGCTGCCGCGAGCATCCGAACGGATGCTTTCGGCGACGGAGTTCTCCTACAGTCACTTGGTCGGGGCTATGGGGCGTAGCTGTCTATTAAGTTTACCGGCGAGTATCCGCGTACGCTATGTGATTGCGACGGACTTTTGAACGCATCAAAATTCCGTGGAAACCGATCAAGTGAGACTAAAGTGCTATGTTTATAACATTCATTCAGTTATCTCATAACTATTTATGGATTCCAAATATTGTATCACATTCCGGATAAATAGAAAATGTCAAACTTTCCGATCGAACAATCGAACACCCAAGTTTTCCCGAAACAGCTCAACACATGAAACAAGTTTAAAAACATTCACTTCATGCCTCAGTACCAACGGTCCAGCCGTAGAAGGGTCAAGCCAACGCCTCACATGTGGCACGCCGTACTGCCCCAAACCCTAAGGTTCAAAGGGCAGTTCAAGACGGTCACATAATCGAGTTAAGGTTTGTTGTCTTCTAGAGGGACCATCGCGTTACTTGCACTACTTAGAACGTGATTAAACTACGGAAAAATCCAACAATTGGAAATTTCCCGGCAGGGGAAAAAGTGGGTATTTATATCCAGTCGAACTTTTTAACATATTCTAAAATTACCCGGAAAAACACATAGACAAAGTTTGATAATCCGATCGAATCTACGAACTCCCAATACAACCCAGAAAACTCAACTCTTGAGTAGAAGTTAAAAATTCCCAGAAAATACAGCACAACAAAATAGGAATTACTGTGCAAATTAAAATGAATGATGCTTCCGTACGGCCGCGGAACCGCCGCACGAGCCATGCTCGTGCCGCGGAACCGCGGCAGTTTGATCGAATTGAGCTCTCGTTTTGCACAGTAATTTCTAGAAAACCCTGCTGATATTTCTGCATATTTTTAATTCACAAAAATCCCCGATTTCAAAAAATGTACAGAGAGCCGATTTGGATTTGGGTTTCGAGTTCGATCGGACTTCTAACTCTGTCTACGCATCGCCTAAGGCTCTAGCTAGGCTCTGATACCACTGTAGGTCAGGCAGCCACCCCATCTAATGGGGTCGCCGTGGCACCAACGGGTCCCTCAGCCGCTACTTTTTACGCATGCCCCCTCGCGAGGACTACAACCCACCGGAACACCTTCCGGTCTCGGGACACACTGGGGGTAAGAGCCTATGCTTCGCCACACTGTCACAAAGTGAGAACCCCCCATAGGTCAACATCCAATGCCTAGTAGCTCTGATACCAATGTTGGTCAGGCAGCCACCCCATCCAATGGGGTCGCCGTGGCACCAACGGGTCCCTCAGCCGCTACTTTTTACGCATGCCCCCTCGCGAGGACTACAACCCGCCGGAACACCTTCCGGTCTCGGGACACCCTGGGGGTAAGAGCCTATGCTTCGCCACACTGTCACACAGTGAGAACCCCCCATAGGTCGACATCCAATGCCTAGTAACTCTGATACCAATGTAGGGTTCCTAGGCACACCCATAAGGTTCTACAAGTGATCAAACATGGCCAATTCAAAAACTTTCTATGTGCCAAGTGACCCTAAGCAAGATCGTAACTAGAGGTATAGGCGAAACAATATATGTTAAGAACTTAACTAAGAGTAAACGGAAAATACAACCTTTATAATTCCGGTCCTCCACCTCCATAGCTCCGTGTTGATGTCCCTCCGCTGTACCCATCGGAATCCTAGACTCTTGCGGTGGTTTCATCGGAGAAAAGATCGGGCTAGGTCGTCGACTTCGATGCCGAAGATGATCTACGTCGAGACAACTCAAGATCAAGCTCCAACTTCACCAAGTCATGAAACTTGTGAAGAAAACACCCTTACTACATGGCAAGTGGTAGAGGATGAAGAAATAGGAAGTGGGTTCACTTTAGAATTGGATTTCTCACTCTTTTTCTCATTTCACCATTGAAGCTAGCAAGCTTTCATGAAGCTTAATGAAGATGATGAAGATGAAAGAATAAAAAGAATTATCTTAAAAAGAAAATCCCATTCATTCTTATCATAATAGCAACCATGGTTAAGTGTAGAGAATGAACCAAGGTTAGGTGAATGGTTAGGTTTAGGAAAGAAACAAGAATGGTCAAAGTTTCTTGAAGTTTCAAAGAAACAAACAAAATAAGCAACCATATCTTTTCTTTCCCTAAAATAAATAAATGAATAAGTAAATAAATCAAACCCTAACCAATCACTTAAACATGGTTTAAAGTAAACCTGCACCCAAGCATGCATGTATCATCAAAACATGATACAATCAAGTGCACAAAAATATATCACATATACAATGTGCACATCAAGTGAGAAAATCCATCTTAAAGTGAACAAATACTAGTTAATGTAAAGTAATATATCTAATATATAATTATACATTAAATCATTAAATCAACACTTGATTTAACGATCCGGTCATATCGCATATGACCGACTAATATCCAATGTATCGACTTATCGAATCAATCCTCGATTCGATAACTAGGTTATATCGCATACAACCAATCGATACATTCATCGTGAGAATAGAATACGGTATCACATACACGCATTATTCTTGGTCCCGCACATATCTCATATGCGCTCCTATTTCATTTCTCTTAAGCCAGGAAACCTCTGTATAGGACTCTAAAGACTCGTCAATACGCCGGCAGCAGATGATGATCATATCAAACACCCACAAACCGCAAGCGGTCTGCTAAACGTAACGGCCACCCGGGTATTGAGCGATCAGAAGATCGACGAGCAAGCCCGCTCACACTCCTGTGAATCCAACCAGTAACACTTACCATACAGTCCGGTCTGTTCGTCTGATATGTCGCATATCTCGCCTAGGGGTGGTAAACGTCAGACCCCAGTAGCTCGATAAGTCATGCCGATATAAGGTCCATAACATAGCATGAAACTACTGATACCACTTACCAGTAGATCACTGCAACCCTGGCCAGGGATTTCCAGTTATGGCCAGTCGAGCATAGCGCAACATCAACCCCCAATACCGGGAGAGACGAATCCCCTCCTATCGCTCATTACCTCCATGTGAATCGGGACTGTACCCAAAAACCGCCTGTTTGCACGACTCAGTAGAGCCGTGGTAGGGTGGAAATCAAAGCACAGTGGGAGACACATAAGACTCTATGACGATCTCGGGTCAACAGACTAAGCTGTACCAGTGTCACCAGAGAACTGCCATCTGACGTGAGGTATAATACCATCTGGGAGTTCTCGGCGAGTCCGTTCATTGTACCCAGTCTCCACTGAGCACCCGCATACCATCTCCGATGTCAAACACCAATGGATATGGGATCATCCATCGCCCATCACATGGGTCGAGAATATATACGCTAGTCTACTCTGGAATATCGATGCCCCGTCTCGATATTCCCACGACTAGGAACATTGAAGGATGTACTCATGGACTACCCAGGCCCCACTAGTATGATCTACATCATAGTCCTGGAAGTCGAGTATACATCCTAAGGGCTTTATCAACATGTAACAGAGAGACTGAAAGTATTTATGTTAAGATAAAGAGCAACCAGATAGCATACTATCATGTCGAGCAAGAAAGTCCTACCTATATATGTCCCAGCATCCACTACAATATACATCCAATGTACAGTAATGGCCTCTAGGGCATACATATAACTAACATGTTGATCATAGTCAAGGCGTAGTGTAGGGTAGCTAAGTGGTGTCTTTCTATAAAGCATATGATGCGATCAGTTAGGACATTTATGTGATTATGTTGATCATAGTCAAGGGTCATATGGGTGGGTCTGGTTAATCATGAAATGACGGGTAGAACTTGACTAGTGCTTATGATATAATGACTATAGCCAAGGTCATAAGCAGCTAGGGGTAAAAACCATATCATGAGTTTCAAGAGTTGAAATTTGCAATGAGATTCCATACCTTCTATAAGATAGTTGGATCCCGATCCCACCGTGAGTAAGAGTTACTCCCAGGAAAGTTTTGCACTTTACAATTAGCTAATCCAGTAGGTGTCTAGAAAGGTGTCAACGGGGTTTGACCTCTGGGAAAACGAGATTTATTTTAATTAGGTCTGTGCGAAAGCACGGGGAACCTCCCTCAAAGTACCGACACTGGCCTGGCTGACTGGTTAGCGAAACTATAGAATATAATTAATCCTGGCTAGTTTTCCTTTTGAGGTTTTGAAAGAAAATTTGATAAAAGCAGTGGGAGACATCGATTAGATAAGATAATAACCAATCTAAATCTTTGCGAGAGCATTTCGCTGAGTGTATTCTTTTCTCTCTCCTAATGGAAGATACCAGATGACGGGACTTAAGCTTCTTTTAGAGAAAAACAAACCGACAGGACCAAATTATAAAGAATGGTTGAGGAACCTGAACATTGCACCTACATATGATAAAGTATCATATGTCCTCACTGCCAAAGCCACACCCGTCCCAGGTCCAGAATCATCTGTTTCGGATAAAGAGATCCGAAAAACATGGGATATTGACTGTGACACGGCCAAGTGCCTCGCGCTTGCTTTTATGGATAGTATACATCAGAAGCAGCACGAGAAGATGGATGTTCAATCCATCTTTCTCCATACAAAGGAGTTGTATGCAGAGCAATCTCGGATTTTACGATATGAAGCATCCCGAAAGTTGTTTCAGATGCGGATGGCTCCTGACACATCAGTAGGTGAACATGTCTTGAAGATGATTGGTCTTATAGAAGAACTGGAGGACCTAGGATGGACCATGGAAAACAAGCAATATACTGATATTGTTCTACAGTCTCTCCCCTGCCTTTGCTCCGTTCATTGTAAACTTCAATATGAACGATTTGGAGAAATCACTGCCTGAACTTCTCAATATGTTGAGAAGTGCAGAGAGCACGCTTAAGACAGCGAAAACTCCCGCTCTGCTTGCTGGGCCACCTTCCTCTTCCATCCTAAAAGCCAAGGCCAAGGGAAAGAAGAAGAAGAAACCCACCAAACCGAGAGGTGGAGTTGTAAAGGCGAAGGGGAAAGACAAATCCGGGGCCGCGGGAAGTGGAAAAAGAGAATGTTTTTACTGCCACAAGTCGGGACACTGAAAACGCAATTGTGCTCTGTATCCTGCTGATCTCAAGAAGAAGAAGCATACTGATGCTTCCGCTTCAGGTGTGTTTGTAACTGAAAACTGTTTTTCTATAAACTCTACATCTTGGGTATTAGATACCGGTTCTGGTTCTCACATTTGCAATTGTATGCAGGGATTGAGAGACAGTAGAGTTTTGAAGACTGGTGACCATAATCTTCGGGTTGGAAATGGTTCCAATGTATATGCTGTATCTGTAGGAGAGTATCATCTGGGGTTGCCTTCGGGATGTATTTTGGTTTTGAACTCTTGTTATTATGTACCTAGTAGGCTATGTAATATAATATCTATTTCTTTATTAGACAATGAAGGATATCATTTTGTGTTGCAAAATAATGTTGTGAACATTAACTTGAATCAACAGTTGATTGGGTATGGTACACTAAATAACGGTATTTACGTTCTAAACCAACACACAGTTTTCAATATACAACATACAAATAAAAGAAAATTTTCAGATATAAATGAAGCTTTTCTTTGGCATTGTAGACTTGGTCATATTAATGAAACGAGACTAAATAAGCTACATAAAGATGGATATTTAAATCCTTTTGAATATAAATCTTATGCGACTTGTCAGTCCTGTATCAAAGGTAAAATGACCAAAACTCCGTTTACTGGACACGGAGAAAGAGCTGTAGAACTCTTAAGCCTCATACATAGAGATGTATGCGGACCAATGTCTACACATGCTAGAGGCGGTTTTTCATACTTCATTACTTTTACTGATGATTTCTCAAGATTCGGACACGTGTTTTTATTAAAGCATAAATCCAAAGCTTTCAAGAAATTCAAGGAGTATAAACTTGAAGTAGAAAAACAAACAGGCTTGAGTATCAAGAAACATCGATCGGATCGAGGTGGAGAGTATTTGAGTACAGAGTTTTCAGACTTCTTAAAAGAGAATGGGATTCTCTCTCAGCTCACTCCCCCTTACACACCACAGCACAACGGTGTGTCAGAACGGAGGAATCGTACCCTATTAGATATGGTACGGTCCATGATGAGTGATGCTGAGTTACCGCTTTCCTTTTGGGGGCATGCATTGGAGACAACAATGTATCTGTTAAACAGGGTTCCAACCAAGACCGTGTCTACCACTCCATATGAGATATGGTGTAGAAAGAGACCATCTCTTAAAAGAGTTAGGATATAGGGTTGTCCGGCTTTTGTCAAAAAGTAGAATCCAGACAAACTCGAGACACGATCGGTCATGTGTAAATTTGTGGGATATCCAAAACATTCATATGGATATCTATTCTACCACAAGGAGGAACAAAATGTGTTTGTTTCTCAACATGCCACATTTTAGAAAATGATTTTTTTACAAATAGTACTGATGGCAATGCGGTAGAACTAGAAGAGGTTGTAGAGACACAAATTACTCATGACGAATTGGTTGAAACTGATGTTGCAGTAGAACTTCAGGAATCTCAGCCGCTCCAGAGATCTAGTAGAACTTCTCGCCCACCGGAAAGATACTATGGGTTTCTCATTGATGGTGATAGAGAAGATTGTATCATGGATGATGATGACCCTACTAGTTTTCAGCAAGCTATCACGAGTGGTGACTCAGTGAAGTGGCTGGATGCCACGAGATCCGAAATGGAGTCCATGTACACCAACAAAGTATGGACTTTAGACGTTGCACCTCCTGGGATAAAACCCGTAGGGTGCAAATGGATCTTTAAAAGAAAGATTGGTGTAGATGGATAGATAGAGACCTTTAAAGCAAGGCTTGTAGCGAAAGGTTTTCGTCAAAGACAAGGATTGGACTATGATGAAACTTTCTCTCCAGTAGCAATGCTTAAATCCATTCAAATCCTACTTTCTATTTCTGCTCACTACGACGATGAAATCTGGCGGATGGACGTAAAGACTGCATTTCTAAATGGTGATTTAGAAGAATGCGTTTTTAAGGATCAGCCAGAGGGCTTCATTGACAGTGGGAGCAGTGGAAAGGCATGTAGGTTGCTTAAATCCATTTATGGATTAAAGCAGGCATCACAGAGTTGGAACATCTGCTTTGATGATACAATCAAAGAGTTTGATTTTGTAAAAAATTTAGACGAACCATGCATTTATAAGAAGATTGTAGGGAGTACTGTCGCATTCCTCGTATTGTACGTGGATGACATTCTCTTGATAGGAAATGATATTCGTATGCTACAATCGGTCAAACTATTCTTATCACAAAGGTTCTCCATGAAGGACATGGGTGATGCCTCTTGCATTTTGGGAATTAGGATCTATAGAGATATATCCAAGAGGTTATTGGGATTGTACCAGTCAAAGTACATTGACACCATCCTAAAAAGGTTTAGTATGGAAGATTCCAAGCGTGGTTTCTTGCCCGCTTGCCATGGAATCACTCTCTCTAAAGACTTCTGTCCGAAGACTGATGAAGAGAGAGCTCGTATGAGAATTATACCCTACGCTTCAGCCGTAGGATCTATAATGTATGCGATGTTATGTACTCGCCCTGATGTAGCTTATGCACTAGCTATAGTAAGCAGGTATCAATCCAACCCAGGGAAGAAACATTGGATAGCAATGAAGAACATTCTTAACTAATTGCGAAGGACTAAAGAATTGTTCTTGGTGTATGGTAATGGGGATCTCCGAATGGAGGCCTTTACCAATTCCAGCTTCCAAAGTGATAAGGATGACAGCAAATCTATCTCAGGGTTTGTATTTACCCTTAATAGAGGGGCGGTTAGTTAGAAAAGTTCCAAACAGGATACCGTTGCAGACTCCATGATGGAAGCTGAGTATATTGCTGCAAATGATGCTGCCAAGGAAGCCGTCTGGATGAGGAAGTTCGTGGCGGAGCTAGGAGTAGTTCCAACCATTGTTGACCCAATACCATTGTATTGTGATAATAATGGGGCTATGGCATTAACCAAAGAACCCAGGTCCCATCAGAAGTTTAGACACTTCCTCAGGCGACATCATTTGATCCGGGAGATAGTAGATCGCCACGAGATCGAGATTCAGAGAGTAGATACAAAGAGCAACACCGCAGATCCACTCACCAAGGCCCTTCCACAGCTGCAACATGAGCGATTTTTTGAGATGTTGGGTATGAGATACGCCAATAATTGGCCTTAGTGCAAGTGGGAGATTGTTGGATATATGTATGCCCTAGAGGCCATTATATGTATAGTGGATGCATATACACACACACACACACACACACACACACACACAGAGACACACATATGACTTTCTTGCTCGACATGATAGTATGCTATCTGGTTTACTTTATCTTGACATGTTCATTTGATCATGCATCTTACTCATTTAGTACGTATTGATAAAGCCCTTAGGATATTTGCTTGACTACTGGGACTATGATGCAGATCATACTAGTGGGACGCGTGTAGTTTATAAGCATATCCTTGAACTGTTCCTAGTCGTGGGTGTATCGAGACGGGGCATCGATATTCCAGAGTAGACTAGCGTATACCATTCTTGTCCCATATGATGGGTGATGGATGATCCCATATTCATCTGGTTTGGTGACACCAAAGATTGTATACGGGTGCTCAGTGGAGACTGGGTACACTGAACAGACTCGTCGAGAACTCCTATATAGTATTATATCTATCGTCGGATAGCAGTTCTCAGATGACACTGGTACAGGTTAGTCTGTAGACCCGAGATCGTTATAGATTCTTATGTGTCCTCCCACTGTACTTTGATCTCCACCCTACCATGGCTCTACTGAGTCGTGCAAACAGGTAGATTTTAGGTACAGTCCCGAGGAACATGGAGGCAATGAGAGATAGGAGGGGTTTTGTCTCTCCTGGTATTGGGGGTTAATTTTGTGCTATGCTCGATTGGCTATAACAGGAAGTCCCTGGCCAGGGGTGCAGAGATTTACTGATAAGTGTTATCGGTAGTTTCTCGATCTGTTATGAGCTATACAGCGGCATGACTTATTGAGTTATTGGGGTCGACGATACCATCCCTAGACTCGATATGCATCATATCTGACGAAGAGACCGGACTGTACGTTAAGTGTTGCCAGCTAGCTCGACGGGAGTTTTGAAAGCTTCGCTTGTTTTCTTCTGATCGCTCAATACCCGGGTGGCCATTACGTTTAGCTGACCGCTTGCGGCTTGTGGGTATTTGATGTAATCATCACCTACTGCTGGCGTATTGACGATTCTTAGAGTCCCACACAGGAGTTTCCTAGCTCAGGCGAAACGATATGGTGTGCATATGAGATATGCGCAGGGACCCGATTAATTGCGTGTATGTGATACCGTATATTAATCGGGCGTTTTTCTATTGGTCGGGCCGTATGTGATATGACCGGTTTGTTAAATCAAGTGTTGATTTAACATTGACTTTATAGCTCACTTCTTATTAAACCATTTTTCTATTAGATGTATGCATGCATGTATGCATAGTTTTTGTTCATGCACATGATGATGTGAATGCACACATACATACATACATACATGGTGTCATGGTTGATGATATATATAAGATGGCAATGCAAGACTCACATGGTTGTAATTATGTATATATTTATTTTTGAGTTAAAGAAAAAGAAAATTGACTCATGGTTGATATTTATCTACACTCTTCTAAACTTGACCACACTTGACCTAACTATTAACCATGGATTAGTTTTCATTTGGCTTTTAACTATAAAAATAAATATCTAGATATTTATTAACCCATGGTTAGATGAGAGTGAAAATATTTATATTTTCTATTCTCATTTTTCATTAATTTTTTATCATAACTCTTGAGCTCAAGTAAAGCCATCATCTTCTTCCTCTCTCTTGAGATTTCTTTTGAGTGGGTTAGCTAAAAAGAAAGGGTTTTGAAGTGAGAAAAAAAAACCACATCACCATTCTACACTACTCTAGCCTATTAGTGTAAAGCATTTGCTTCATCCTCATTCTTGATCAAGTGAAGCAAGGAGCTTTGTGCAAAGAGACTTCGGGTGGATCATCGTGGACTAGGAAGGTTTCTAGCGAGCCGTTTCAAACTCTCAAAGATCCAAGGAGTCACTAAAGCAAGTCTACAAAGGTTGTATTCTCTTCACTTAGTGATAAATAGTTTATTGTATGTGATACTATTGATGTTATCCTAAAAATTCTAATTAAGATTCATGGTTAGATTGCTTAGCACCTCCCTAAATTTTTATTGTGGCATGAGTGATTCTAGCAAACCCTTGGCATGGTGCTAAGGAATCCCAACACTTGACACTATTCTAAAGTTTTAGAATGGACAACTCCTGGCGTGGTGGGGTACCCACAGGTGATGGAGTCACCCTCTAAGGGATTTGCATGATTGGCATATCTCTTGTTTAGGCAATTGAGTCAATCATGAGACGTCAAGTACTACACCAGATATTGCTTTTGCACTGGCTGCAATAAGCATATATTTTAATCCAATCCTGGAGAAACGCTGGGAAGCAGTTATGAACATAAGTGGATGTTCTTGGTATATGGTAACGGCAGCCTCCTTCAGGAGGCGGATATCATTTTAGGCTTCCAAGGTGATCTGGATGATAGAGTGACTGTCAGAGTTATAGTTTTCCCTCTTTTAAGGGACAGTATGTTGGACAGATGGTCCAAGTGGATGCTGTAGAAGGCATGGCGCAGTATACTGATTAAATTCAGTAGATGATACAGTCTGAGAAATTTATTGGATTTGGAGTTCATTTGTGAACTGGGTCCCATCAGATATCCAGACAAATTCTAAGATAGGTATTGCTCATTTCGGAAGATAGTCTTTCTCCGTGAAATTGAGATATAGAGAGATAAAGATAGAAACACTGGAGCGGATCCACTCACTGAGGCTATTTCTCGAACGAAATAGTTTCGCAAACGGGATTTGCGAGACTCATTAGTAGAGAAGTTGGGTGTTCGGTATCACACGGGCTGTGAGTATGCAACACTACAATAATTAGCCTTAAGTGGGAGATTGTTGGCTATAGTGCCCTCAAATCAATTATTGAATTGCAGGCACGCGATTGTGATGATTGAGGGAGGATCTATACCGGTAAAACAGTCTTACTCGAGATGATAGTATGCTATCTGGTTTATTTTTATCATCATGTACAGCATTAGGTGGCATTACAGATCACTATTACATGTTGATAGAGCCCATAGGATTCTTGCTTGACTACCAGCATTATGGTGGAGATCATATAAGTGGGAGCTGGGTGGTCTATAAGCACATCCTTAAATGTCCCTAGTCATGAAAGTATCGAGACTGGGCATCGATACTCCAGAGTAGACTAGTGTATACTTATCGAGACCCCGACGAGGGGCGGTGGCCGGTCTCACAAGCCATTAGTGTCAGTTAGTCACCTAAGATAGTATATAGGTGCTCATTGGGTTATGAGTACACTGGACGGACTCGCTGGGAACATGCTAGTTGGTATTATACCTATTGTCAAATAGCAGTTCCCAGGTGACATGAGTACAGGTTAGTCTATCGACCAGAGATCGTCATTTGTCTCGTGTGAGTTCCCATTGTGCTTTGATCACTACCCTACCATGGCTCAAAGGAGTCGTACAAACAGGTTTTAGTTTGGTACAGTCTCGAGCCACATAGAGGTAGTGAGCGGATCGTTGGGGATTCGTCTCTCCCGGTATTGGGGGTTGATGTCGCGCGGTGCACGGGTGGCCATCACCAGAAATCCTTGGCCAAGGTAGTCAAGAATTACTGATTTGGATCAGTAGTTTCTTAATGGGTGATGGGCTTCATACCGACACGAAATATCGCGTTATTAGGGGTTTGACTTTATCCTCCCCCTAGACACGACATGCGAAACTCTTAGACGAACAGACCAGACTGTATGGAGATTGTCACTATCAGGCTCAGTTGGGGTTTGGATGAGTTTGCTCGTCGACCTTCCTTTCGCTTAATACCTGGGTAGCCGTTACGTACAACTAGTGTCGCTGACGTGCTTGTAGTTAAACCCACTGCCAGCGTATTGATGAGTCTCTAGAGTCCCACACAGAGGGTTTTCACGGTTCAGGCGATATGGTGTAGATGATGTATGTTGGTACATAAAGGTGTCCGGTTAAATATGTGTACAGGCTACACAGACATTGATCGGACGGTTGATAATACTAGCGGCTTAAGATTAAGCTGGATTATTAAATCAGGTTTTGATTTAATAATTTATATATATTTTTTTATATATGTATTCTAGTATTATTGTTCACAATTCATTTTCTCTCTTGTCTATTTGTATTTTTGTACGAATACGCGTATATGTATTTCAATACGTATACCAGATTGTATTCCGTATTTATATGGAATAGCTTCTAGAAGATGGACACCTCATTATTTTATTCACTTTAGAAAATTATTTAGGAAATGAGGTTGAGGGGTGAGTTGGCATGACATGGGATAACATGTACAGAGGCATGGCTCTTGGTTTTTTATTTGAAAAATGATGGGAGATATTTTCATTGCATGGTTGACCATTCTTTACATGCCATCCATTCATTCTTTCATTCATTCATGATACACATTGATTCACTCTCTTGTGAGACTTAACCTTTTTTCCATGGTTGCTTATGCCACTAGTTTCCTCACCTCCTTCTTCATCTTCTTGGGTTGCTCATTTGAGCATGTCACATTAGAGAAAAATATAGTGAGGCATTCCTACACCTCCACTCTCCATTGCTAGCAACCTTGGAGTGTTGGTTGCCTCGCTAGGCGAGGCTGGAGCCTGCATCATTTTCCTTGGGTGGATCATAATCGATAGAGGAAGACCGACAACCAAATTCGATCCGCAACCCCTTGGAGCTAAAGAAGGTGGTAGAAGACCGAAGGACTTGGTTCATTCGGTATAACCATCTCTATCCTTTAATTTAGCTCTATTAGTTTGCTAGTATAGGTTTATGGTTTCGATCTTGGGGCGGGTATTGTTTGCGCCAAAAATTTTAAACGCCGATTTTTGCTCCGCATCGGCCACGGTAAATGGCCAGGACGCCGGCAAAACCCAGAAGGATCTAGGGTTTCTGCTTCTGCAACTATTTAAAGGACTGAGAACTACTCTTGGAAAATCATCACCTTTTACATGATCAAAACCGAAGAGTTCAAGAGGTCCAACACGATCCATGCATCCAGATTGATCATCAGCTATTCATCTACTTCCTATGAGACAGAGATCAGGAGCATAAACTAGGGTTCTTGTACTCTAAATTTAACGGATTTGTAAATGATAGTTGATTAATAAAAAGGTAGATCTTTAGTTTAGTTCTTCGCATTTTACTTTCTGCATTTACATTATGATCTCCTTCTTCATCTTCTCTTCTATCTTAACCATGCATGAGTAATTCCTCGCTTGATAGGGTTCGTAGAATTAGGGTAGATCAATAGATGATAAAATCTCTTAACTTCTTTTACATCTTTTAAAGTTTATAAACTTTAGCAAAGTAATTGTTAACATCCTTATCGGGCACGCTACCAATTTATTAATAGTCTCGACAGCGATTTGAGATTAGATTAACAATTATTTTGGTAAAGGCTAGACATGAATAGAGATCAATGAAAAGATAAGGGTTAAAAGTGGGAACCATATTCCCTCCAAAAACCCTAATCTTGATTCATCACTATCGATCTAGTTTTAAATCTATTAAAAGATAAAAGGAGTCATCTTTAATTAATCATCCATTACTACCAAATTCTATGAACCCTACAAGCCTCTTCTTCATAAAATCTACATCCGTATATCATAGATCTAGAACAAACCATTCATATTTCAATCAACTTGTCTAAAGCAAGATAAAAGTTCGACGTTTCCCTGAGGACGAACCATACTCATCTTAGCTAGCTACTAGCGACATCATGTTAGTTATATGTATGCCCTAGAGGCCATTATTGTACATGTGATGTATATTATAGTGGATACTTGGATATATACAGAGAGAACTTTCTTGCTCGACATGATAGTATGCTATCTGGTTGCTCTTTGTCTTAACATGTTGACTTGTATAAGTGATGTTGTCTTGCTCTCACATATTGATAAAGCCCTTAGGATGTGTACTTGACTACCAGGACTATGATGGAGATCATACTAGGGGACCAAAGGTAGTCCACAAGTACACCCTATAATTGTTCCTAGTCGTGGGGGTATCAAGACAGGGCATCGATACTCCAGAGTAGACTAGCGTTTACGCTTCTCGACCCATATGATGGGCGATGGATGATCCCATATCCATTGGTGTTTGACATCAAAGAAGGTATACGGGTGCTCAGTGGAGACTGAGTACACTGAAAACACTCGGCGAGAACTCCTAGATGGTATTATACCAATCGTCAGATAGCGGTTCTCTAGTGACACTGGTACAGATTAGTCTGTCGACCCGAGATCATCATAGAGTCTTGTGTGATTCCCACTGTGCTTTGATTTCCACCATACCACGTTCAAGAGGTCGTGCAAAAAGGTGTTTTTTGGGTACAGTCCCGAGTCACATGGAGGCAATGAGCGATAGGAGGGGATTCGTCTCTCCCGGTATTGGAAGTTGATGTTGCGCTATGCTCGATTAGCCATAACAGGAAATCCCCTGGTCAGGGTTGCTGAGATTTACTGGTAAGTATTATCAGTAGTTTCTCGAACCGTTATGGACCTTGCATCGGCATGACTTATCAAGCTATTGGGGTCTGACGTTATACCACCCCCAGGCTGCGATATGCGACATATCTGACAAAGAAACCGGACTGTACGGTAGTGTTACTGATTGGATTCGCAGGAGTATGAGTAGGCTTGCTTGTTGATCTTCTGATTGTTCAATACCCGGGTGGCCGTTATGTTTAGCAGACCGCTTACGGCTTATGGGTGTTTGATATGATTATCACCTACTGTCGGCATATTGACGAGTCTTTAGAGTCCTACACAGAGATTTCCTGGTTCATGCGAAACGAAGTAGGAGCACATATGTGATATGTGCGGGACCGAGATTAATGGGCGTATGTGATACCGCACTCTATTCTCGCGATATGTGATATCGGTCAGTTATATGTGATATAGCCGAATTATCGGATCAAGTGTTGATTCGATATATTGATACATTAGATATTAGTCGGTTGTATGTGATATAACCGGATTATTAAATCAAGTGTTGATTTGATAATTTAATGTATAATTATATATTTGATATATTAACTTACATTAACTAATATTTGCTCACTAAAGATTTCTTTTTCTCACTTTGTGCTTTAGTATATATATGATATATATTAATGTACATTATTTTGTGTCATGCTTGATGCCACATGCTACATGGGTGTATGAGACTTACACCATGGTTATAATAATATGAGGTTTTATGTATTTAAAGTAATTCAATATTAGTTGGAAATTGTCCTGCTTGGAAGCTTGGAGAAGCTTGAAGCATCTTTGACTTAGTCCACTAGTATTGTTTTACTTGTAGATATTAATTAACCTAACCATTATTGTTAGCCATGGTTCATTCTCTACATGGGTTAGTGTATGACACTAACTCACCCATGGTTGCTATTCTCACCTCATGAGTTTTCATTTTCTCATCTTCACTTCATCTTCTTCTTCATTTGAGAAAAAGCTTGCTAGCTTTTCTCATGGTGAGAAAATATTGTGAGAAAAATAAATCTAAAGTGAGCCCATTTCCTACTTCATCATCCTCTACTATATTAGCAATTTATTTTAGGATGTTTGCTTCACTAATCTACAATTAGTGAAGAGATAGCATGAGCTTGAGTCTCCTCGACGTAGATCATCTTCGACCTCGAAGACATCGAGCAAGCTTGTTCATTTCTTCATGTGAACCCTTACTAGAGTTCGAGTGTTCACTGCATGGAGCGAAGAGATTACTACACGGAGCTTTAGAAGAGAAGGACCAGTCTACAAAGGTTGTTTTCCTTATTCACTTTGTATGCAAAGTTGTTTGCATGTTGTATTGTCTAAATCTCTAGTTAAGATTCTTGGGTTAGGGTTCTTTAGTACGGCAAAAATTTGAAAACGGCATGGACGATGCCTCCCAAAACCTCGCTGCCGCCCTAAGGAACCCTGCAGTGGTATCAGAGCCAAGCTAGAGAATTAGACGATGTTTGTTAGATCACGAAACTGAAACTACTCCGAAACTTAAAACAACGAAATCCAGTTTCTGTCGAATTTTAAATGGCCTCTAAAAATTTTTTTAGCAACTGTGGAATGTTGTATGTGATATAACATGAACACTATGAAAATTTGAAGCAAGTTGGCCAGTTTTTGGCCGAGCACATCAATACAAAATCCGAGCAGGCCGGCCATGTTCATGTATTCTGGCTTCAAATTTTTTCAGTGTTCCAGGCTCTAGGTTTTGGTGTTTCAGGTGTTGCATGTTTTTGCTAAATTTGCATGTGATGTTAACTTTCTGCAAAGGTAATTCGGTGAGTTTCGTAATCGTAATTCTAACATCTATTTGGGTTATTTATACGACGTTAAAAAGTTCGAACAGATATCAATAACCCATATTTTCCCCCGTTGGAAATTTTCCAAGAGTTAGATTTTTTCCAAGTTTGAAATCTTTAGAAAATCATGAAAGCGATTCTGTGGACCCTCTAGAAGAACGATACCCAAACTCGACTTTTTGGATCGCGGAACCGCGGTAATACCCTAGGGTTTGCGGTAGTTCCGTGGCGACATGAGTGAGGCATGGGTCGGCCCTTCTGCGGATGGTTCATAGGAGTTGTGGCATGTTCTGGGTACTTTTTGAACTCCTCTCAAGTGTTGAGTCTTTGGGAAATTTTGGGTGTTTGTTTATTCGATCGAAAAGTTTAACATCGTCTAGCAATCTGTGATTGTGATACAATATTTGGAATCCACAAAATTAGTTATGTGATAACTCGTTTGAATTTTATAAATCTAGCAGTTTAGTCTTATTTGATCGGTTGCCACGGAATTTTGATGTGGATCAAAAGTCCGTCGCAATTACGTAGTGTACGCGGATACTTGCTGGGTAACCTTACTAGATAGCCACGCCCCATAGCCCGGACCAAGTGACTGTAGGAGAACCCCGTCGTCAAAAGCATCCGTTCGGGTGCTCGCGGCCGTGGTGTTCCGCCTTAGTGCACTTCGTCGACGGCATCGGGGGTGCGGCCATCTACTAAAGTTTCCGACGAGCATTCGATCATGTTTTCGGGAATCTTGTTGAATTAGCCGATGGGTTATTGGAAAGTTTTTTCAATATCGAGACTAAAATGCGGGGTTTATAATTGTTAGGCATGTGATGTCTAAGGAATTCATTTGGTTAGGCATGAAATCCAAAGTATGTGATACATTGGGTTTATGATGTCTAAGGTGGTTGCGGATTCCAATTGTTGTAGTTTTTCACTTTCTTTTCTACGACCGTAAGTGTAATATGTGGTGTATCACCGGTTTCGTTGCTATATGTCAACGATAATTGGGATACGCATATTTACTTACGTTGATGACATGTGATGTTATGTGTTGCTGTGATATGTTATATTGGATCGCTGTGTTTTGAATAGACGGGGGTTTTTATGTGTGATGAGAGTTTTTCATTTTCATTCATATAAAAGCTTGTATGTAATATTCTTTTATTGGGGCACTTCCGGGTTGAGGATGATGTCACCATTGATGTATATCATTTACTTTTCCGCATTAGGATAGATCTAAGGCGGGGAGCACAAGTAACCGGGTTCTAGGGTCCAGTGCGAGACCATCTCGAGGAGTCGAGACTGGGTCTCCTAACTCTAGAATTGGTAGGGTTACTTGCCGCTCTTGTAGGGGTCTAGGGATATGGGTTTGGCTATTCATCGGGACCGTGGAATCCGCGTTTTTTATTGGCTTAATTAAAACACGGAATTCCTAGTATATCCAATATTTCATATGTTATCTTCTGCTGCTGATATTCTGTGATGTGATCACTTGATATTATGATACGATTGCTTATATTATATATATGAGATATAATAAATATTGATGCTTTCATTTCTTATGTGATGCTTGGGAAGAATAATTGATGGGACTTCATTAATGAGATTAATGAAAGAAAAAGTAACCTAAAGATGTTGTAGAAATTTGTTTTAAAACTGGTAGCTCTAGTTCCTTATTTGCATAGCGGTATTCCTTGTAGAATATCAAGCACCTTATTCGATAAGGAAAGAGCCGAGATCCCTTCACCGGGAGTGACCTCTTTAGCGAAACTGGCATATGCTACAACCCACTCGGTTTGTCTTATGATTGCTTCTATAGTTTTTGCTTTGCATAGTGGTATTTGTGAAATATCATGCACCTTATTCGATAAGGAAAGAGCCGAGATCCCTTCACCGGGAGTGACCTCTTTAGCAAAACTAGTAAAAGCCTCAAAAACACTCCTTTTAAAATTTACTCGATTCTACAACGATATCAAGTTCATTACGCAAAGTGTTTTCTTAAAAATCTATCGTAGCCCTCCGTCATTTCAGATAAATAGTTTAGTATTCGTGCTGCGTTTGTTGGCCTCTGTCAAGGCGTAGTGTGCGGTAGCTGATTAGTGCTTATCTGCTAGCATATGATGCAATTGGATTAGGGTAGTCGTACGACCTTGTTAGCCTCTTTCAAGGGTCGTGCTGGTGTGTTTAATTCAATCAGGAAATGACGGGTTGAACTTGACCAGCAGCCTATGGTTTGTTGGCCTCTGTCAAGGTCATAGGACGCTAGGGGTAAAATGTTATCGGGAATTTCAAGTGTTGAAATTTGCATTGAGATTGCATACCTTCTATGAGATAGTTGCACCCCGATACCCACTGCGAGTAAGTGTTACTCCTGGGAGAGTTTTGCACATCACAATTAGCCGATCAAGTAGGTGTCTAGAAAAGTGTTAACAGGGTTACGCTCCTGGGAAAATCAGGTTTATTTTAATTAGGTCCATGCGAAAGCACGGGGAACCTCCCTTAAAGTACCGACACTGGCCTGGCCAAAAGATTGGCGAACTTGTAGGGTGTAATTAATCCCAGCTAGTCTTACCTTTTAGGGTTTGAAGGAAGATTTGATAAAAACAGTGGGAGCCATCCTGATTAGATAAAATAATAACCAATCTAATCTTACAAAAGCGCACGCAGAGTGTTTTCTTCTCTCTCTCTCTCCTGGTAGCGACCATGTCACGCCTTAATCAAGATAATAAAATGGATGCATTGACCGAACCTGCTTATTAAACTGAGCTGGGGAACGTTGGTTCCGTTTTTTCTTATAATTGTTATAAGTCTGAGCAAGAAATAAGGGAATAACCGGATTCCCATACCACCCAATCGAAGAAAGTGCATGTTGATGCATCTTCTTCGGGTGTGTTCATTACCAAAAACTATTTCTCAGTATCCTCTACGTCCTAGGTATGAGATACCGGATCAGGATCCCATATATGTAATCTGTTACATGGGCTACAGATAGGTAGAGAACTGAGATAGGGTGATATATCTCTAAGTGTTAGAGAATGGTGCAATTGTTGCAACCAAGGCAGTTGGCAATTATCACCTTGTATTACCAAATGGTAAATACATTTATTCTGAACAAATGTTATTACATACCGAACCTGATATACAACATTACATCGGTTTCTTTAATAAGTTAAAGAAGGATATAATTTTGTATTGATGGATAATGTTATGAACATTTTTCTTAATCAAGAGTTGATTGGATGAGGCACGTTATGTAATAGCATATGCGTTCTAAATCAAACTACAGTTCAAAGTATATAGAACACACACAATAGGAATAGTTCAGAAATGAACGAATCCTTCTTGTGGCATTGTAGACTAGGTCATATCGATGCGACATGACCAGCAAAGTTACATAAGGATGAATATGAGAATCTGTTCGAATTTTCATCTTATGATACTTGCCAGTCTTGTCTCAAAAGTAAAATGACCAATACTCTGTTTACTGGAAACAGAGAAAGAGTTGGTGAACTCTTGGGATAGATACATGATAATATATTCGGTCCTATGTCTACAATTGCCAGGGTTGGTTCTTGGTACTTCATTACATTCATCGACTATCTCTCAAGATTCGGACATGTGTTCCTGATGAAACACGAGTCTGAAACTTTTAAGAAATTCAAGGAATATAAGCTGAAGTTAAGAACCATACGGGTGGAAGTATTAAAGTCCTACGATATGATCAAGGAGGCGAATACTTGGGCATAGAGTTCCTGGATTTTCTAAACGCAGAATGTGATTCTCTCTCAGCTTACTCCTTTATGTACACCACAGCACAACGGTGTATCGGGGCAGAGGTATCACGCCCTATGAGATAAGGTGCGCTCTATGATGAGTACTGCTGAGTTACCTGTTTTCTTTTGGGTGTTATGCACTTGAGAAGCTACATACCTATTGATGAGATATGGTATGGGTAGAGACCATCTCTTAAACGAGTTAAGATATGGGGTTGTCCAGGCTATGTTGAAAAGCTAAATCCGGACAAGCTCGAGGCAAGGTCAGTTCTGTATAAGTTTGTTAGGATATCCCAAACATTTGCGAGGGAATATCTTCTACCACACTGAGGAGCAAAAGGTGTTTTGTTTCTCAGCATGCCACCTTTTTAGAAAAGGAATTTCTTATGAAGAATTAGTGGACATGAGGTAGAACTGGAAGGAGTTCCAGCTAGACAAACTAATGATTTGGTGAAATCAAAGAATTCAATGGTCTCCAATGAACCTCAGCCTCTCCGCGAATCTGGTAGGGTTCCTCATCCACTTAAGAGATACTACGGTATTCTCGGTGACAGTGGGAGCAAGGATTGCATCATGGTAGATGATGACCCAACCAGGTTCAGGCAGGCCTTCACAAGTGGAAACTTTGTGAAATGGCTAGATACTATGCAATCAAAGATGGAATCCATGTACACCAACAAAGTATGACTTTGCATGTTGCACCTGAAGGGGTAAAACCCATTGGGAGCAAATGGATCTTGAGAAGATTCTTGGTGTAAATGGAAAAGTTGAGACTTTCAAAGCTAGACTTGTAGTAAAAGGCTATCGTCAATAACCAGGTATTGTTTATGATGAAACCTTTTCTCCAGTGGCTATGCTTAAGTCCACCAGGATTAAAGCACGCATCGCGGAGAAGGAACATCTATTTTGATGTGGCAGTCAAAGAGTTTGACTTCATCAAAAAGGTAGATGAACCTTGTATATATAAGAAGGTTGTAGAGAGTGAGGTTTTCTTACACGTACTGTACGTAGATGACATACTCTTGATAGGAAATAGTTTCCTATGCTACACTCGGTCATGCTCCTCTTATCACAAGGATTCTCAATAGAAGATCTGGATGATACCTACTACATCTTGTGCATAATGATCTATGGTGATAGATCTAAGTGGATGTTGGAAGTGTCCCAAATCCAGATATATTAACACCATATTAAAAGGGTTTAGTATGGAGAATTCTAAGCGTGGTGGTTTGCCCACTTACTCAGGAATCACTATCTCCAAAAAGAAGTCTTCCAAGACTGATTTGAAGAGAGCTCGTGTGCAAAGGAAACCCTATGCTTCGGCAGTAGGCTCTATCATGTGTGCGATGTTATGTACCAGACCAGATGTAGTGATCAGGAATCAATCGGATCTTGGGAGAATCACTGGACAGCTGTGGAGGACATTCTTAAGTACTTGAGAAGCACTAAAGAAATGTTCTTAGGGTTTTGGTAACGTTGAACTCCAGTGGGAGTCCTTTACCAATTCGAGCTTCCAAAGTGATAAGGACGACTGAAAGTCAGTCACGGGCATTGTCTTTACCCTCAGTGGAGGGACGGTATGTTGGAAGAGTTCCAAGCTAAAAATCGTGACATACTAGACGATAAAGGCTGAATACATTGCCACCAACGATGTTGCCAAAGTGGCTGTCTGGGCATTTCTTGTTCATGAGATGAACATGGTTCCTACCATTGAGCGTCCAATAACTGTTATTGTGACTACAATAGAGTTGTGGCTTTAGCCTAGGAACACCGGTCCCATCAGCGATCCAGACATATTCTGAGGCTAGTATCACTTGATTAGGAAGATGGTTGATCTCCAACGGATCCAGGTCAGGAGAGTTGACACGAAGGACAACACGGCAGATCCACTCACAAAGGCCATACCCCAGATACAATTTGAGAGACTCTTCGGGATGTTGGGTATGAGATACTACAATAACTGGACTTAGTGCAAGTGGGAGATTGTTAGTTATATGTATGCCCTAGATGCCATTATTGTACATGTGATGTATATTATAGTGGATGCTTGGCTATATAGAGAGAGGACTTTCTTGATCAACATGATAGTATGCTATCTGGTTGCTCTTTGTCTTAACATGTTGACTTGTATAAGTGATACTATCTTGCTCTCACATGTTGATAAAGCTCTTAGGATGTGTACTTGACTACCAGGAATATGATGGAGATCATACTAGTGGGGCCAAGGGTAGTCCACAAGTACACCCTATAATTGTTCCTAGTCATGGGGATATCGAGACAGGGCATCGATACTCCAGAGTAGACTAGCGTATACGCTTCTCGACCCATATGATAGGCGATGGATGATCCCATATCCATTAGTGTTGACATCAGAGAAGGTATACGGGTGCTCAGTGGAGACTGGGTACACTGAACATGTAAGTCCACGTTGCCCACCCCGGTGCTTGCGGGGAGGCGGAAACGTATTGAAAAATCGGATTTTTAACACACTAGGCAACATGGACTAGCAAAAGGAGGGATCTTTGCTAAACAAAACTAACTAACAAAGCTAAAGGAGTTAGCTACTCGGTTAAGGGGTTATACCTAGGTCTTCAAGTCCTTCTCTTCTTGCTCCTTGGAGTGAAAGAAAGGGATCTCCTTGTCGCCTTCTCTTGTCGAAGAAAGATCCACCCGAGGGCCTCAACCTTTGGCTTCAACTTCAAACAAGAAGTAACTAAGATGCTTGGAGTGCTAATCCTAGAACCTTAGAAAGAGTAGAGAGTATTTTAGAAGGATTTATCTCAAGCTCAAGGGATTCTCAACTCATGAGAGGGGAGAGCTAGAGAGAGAGGAAGAGGAGGAGAGAGAATCAAAATGATAGAATGAGAAGAAATAAACCATTCTTCTCACATATATGTGTGAATTATGAAAATAGATAATTAGCTAAATATAATTGTCATGGTTTAATCAAGAAATGACCATTATCATTTCATATTAAATGCTTTTTGCTAGAATCAAAGAGCATCTTCCTTATAGAATGATTATGGTCAAGTTGTCAACCTAGGTCAACAAGTAAAATAAAGTCAAATGGTCAACAACCCTAACCATGCACAATTATAATTAACTAATATCAATAAATCATATTTCACACATAACCATTAGGGTTAAGAAAATGACAATGGCAATCAACCCTAATGAAAGTCCTCTGCCTCTCCCTCAGTCAATTGTGCATACACACCCGTATCCGTGTTCCGAGGAACACGAATACAATGAGATAAAACCAATCCCAAAACATATACTAGGATCCGGCTTAAACCAAAACCCGTTAATATAAGCTGTCCGGACACAAAACGTGCACAAGTGCGCGAATATGAACGAACCCCGTCGCAAAACCATGCGACCTCTACTCATTTTGCCTAAAGGAGAATAACCCTCGGTGTGGGACTCTAAAGACTCGACACTATGCTGGCAGTGGGTTTAACCACAGACCGCAAGTGGCACTAGCTGTACGTAACGCTCCCCAGGTAGATGCCGATATGAAGACTGACGAGGTAAACCCATCTGAACTCCTACTGAGCCTGAATGTGACAGTCTCCGTACAGTCCGGTCTGTTCGTCTGATAACATCGCATGGAGGGCCTAGGGGCGGTAAAATTTCAGTCCCCTAATAGCGGTACAAGTCGTGTGAGAGTGTAGCCCAGAACACCCTGAGATAACACTGGAAACCTACCAGTATATCTGGCTTGCCCTGGCCAGGGACTACTTGTGTAATGGCTCTCCTAAACACAGCGCGATACCAACCCCAAATACCGGGAGAGACGAATCATGTCTAACCGTCACTGCCTCCAAGTGCTTCGGGACTGCACCCAACTACTACCTGTTTGCACGACTCCTTTGAGCCGTGGTAGGGTAGTAATCAAAGTACAGTGGGAACACACTTGAGGCGAAGTGACAGTGTCAAGTCAGCAGACTAAGCTGTACTCATGTCACCCGGGAACTGATAACTGACGATAGGTATAATACCAACCAACAGTTCCCGACGAGTCCTGTCCAGTGTACTCGTAACCCAACGAGCACCCGCATACTATCTCAAGTACGACGTACTGACGGCTGTGGTACAGGCCGTCTCCCGTGCTGGGATGAGAAGCGCATACACTAGTCTACTCCGGAGTATCGATGCCCTGTCTCGATAATCCCACGACCAGGGACGTGTAAATAAGGATGTGCTTGTAGATTACCCAGCCCCCACGAGTGTGACTGCCATCACAACGCTGGTAATCAAGCAAAGATCCTAAGGGCTCCACTAATGCGTATAGGTGATATAATAAAAGAAACACATATACACATTAAAGCAGAGACAAACCAAGTAGCATACTACCATTTCGAGCAAGATTCTCTATACAACTATGAATATCCCAAGCTTCCATCAAGTAATATACATACTAGTATGATACAGTAATGGCCTCTAAGGCATATACACTAACAATCTCCCACTTGCACTAAGGCCATGTACTGGCATATCGGAGACCTATCATCTCGATCAGCCGCTCGAACTGAGTCTGGGGTAAGGCTTTCATGAATGGATCTGCAGTGTTATCTTCTGAAGCAACCCTCCGAACCTCGATCTCCTGGCGATCCACGATCTCCCTGATCAGGTAATACCGCCTCTGTTAGTTGTATGTATGCCCTAGAGGCCAGTATTGTACAGATGATGTATATTATATTGGATGCTTGGACATATATAGAGATGACTTTCTTGCTCGACATGATAGTATGCTATCTGGTTGCCATTTATCTTAACATGTACACTAGTCTCTTCATACTGTCTTATAGTTACATGTTGGTAAAGCCCTTAGGATTTGTACTTGACTACCTAGACTATGATGCAGATCATACTAGTGGGAACATGGTAGTCCATAAGTACATCCTTCAAGGTCCCTAGTCGTGGGTATCTCGAGACGGGGCATCGACATACCAGAGTAGACTAGCGTATACGCTTCTCGACCCATGTGATGGGCGATGGATGATCCCATATCCATTGGTGTTTGACATCAGAGATGGTATACGGGTGCTCAGTGGAAACTGGGTACACTGGACGGACTCGCCGAGAACTCCCAGATGGTATTATACCTCACGTCAGATGGCAGTTCTCAGGTGACACTTGTACAGGTTAGTCTGTAGACCCGAGATCGTCATAGAGTCTTGTGTGATTCCCACTGTGCTTTGATCTCCACCTTACCACGTCCATGAGGGCGTGCAAAACGGTGGTCTTTGGGTACAGTCCCGAGTCACATGGAGGCAATGAGCGATAGGAGGGGTTTCGTCTCTCCCGGTATTGGGAGTTGATGTTGCGCTGTGCTCGATTGGCCGTAACAGGTAAGTCCCTGGCCAGGGCTGATCAGAGATTTGCTGGTAAGTGTTACCAGTAGTTTCTCGACCCGTTACGAGCCTCATATCAGCATGACTTATCGGGTTATTGGGGTCTGACGTATACCACCCCTAGACTTGATATGCGACGTATCTGACGAAGAGACTTGACTGTATGGTAAGTGTTACTGGTCGGATTCGCAGGAGTGTGAGCGGGCTAGCTCGTCGATCTTCTGATCGCTCAATACCCGGGTGGCCGTTACGTTTAGCAGACCGCTTGCGGCTTGTGGGTGCTTGATATGATCATCATCTGCTACCGGCGTATTGACGAGTCTTTAGAGTCCTACACAGAGGTTTCCTGGCTCAAGCGAAACGAAATAGGAGCGCATATGAGATATGTGCAGGACCGAGAATAATGCGTGTATGTGATACCGCACTTCATTCTCGCGATATATGTTTCGATTGGTTATATTCGATATGACCTAGTTATCGAATCATTGATTCGATAAATCGATGCATTGAATACTAGTCGGTTATGTGCGACATGACCGGATCATTGAATCAAGTGTTGATTTAATGATTTAATGTATAATTATATATTTGATATATTACTTTGCATTAACTAGTATTGGTTCACTTTAATCGGATTTTTCTCACTTGGATTGCACATTGTATATGTGATATACTTTCGTGCACTTTTCTGTATCATGTTTGATGATACTTGATCATTATGTTAAGTGTATAGAATTAATCCATGGTTAATTTGATAATTAGGGTTTTGCATTTTCATTTATTTATTTACTTATTTATTTATTTATTTGGAAAAGATTTTGATGAGAATGGTGGCTCTTTTTGTTTTAAGTTGAAGCTTCATGAAGCTTTGACTTTGCTAACCATCCTTATCCTCATGCTTAACCCTAACCCTCTAAAGTGACCATGGTTAATTCTCTACACTTAACCCTAGTTCAAGATATGATAAGTATTTGATTTATTTTATTTTTTATCATAAGACTTATCATAATCTTTTCTTGAGCTCATCTTCTTCTTCTTCTTCAAGCTTGCTACTCCAATGGCAACTTGAGCTTTAGTGAGTTAAATCCAAATCCAAAGTGAACCCACCTCCTATTTCTTCACCCTCTACCTCTTGCCAAGTTGTTTTGGGTGTTTTCTTCACAAGTTTCACAAGTTTGTGAAGTCGGAGCTTGAGTTTGTGCAACCTCGACGTAGATCGTCTTTGACACAAAGCCGACGAGCTATTCCGCTTGCTTTCCCGATGAAGCCGATGATCGAGTCGAGGATTCATGATGGACAGCGAGGACATGACGTTGCGGAGCCGTGGAGGTGGATATCCGGATCTACAAAGGTTGTATATCCGTATCATAGTAGTTAACTGTTAACTAGCTTTCTTTTTCGCCTAAACATCTAGTTAAAGATCCGTAGTCTAGGGTTTCTCGGCACTAAAAATTTTAATTTGGCATGTTCGATGCCTTGTGAGAACCCACTAGGGTGCCTAGGAACCTTTCACTGGTATCAGAGCCAAGCTAGAGTCTTAGGCGAAGTCCCGACGACGTTTGAAACCCGATCGAACCGAAATCCAAAACCGTAAAATGCTCTCTGGACTTTTTCTAAAAAATCGGATTTTTGTCAATTAAAAATATGTAGAAAATCAAGCAGGGTGTTATTAGAATTACTGTGAAATACGAGGGGCTAATTCGACTTTTACACCGCGCAAGCGCGGCACATGCTAGGCATGTGCGGCGCTTCCGCGGCATTACTGTAGCCTTGTTTAATATTTTCTGCACAGTAACTCTTGTAATATAATGCTATGTTTTCTGGGATATTTTTATTGTGACTTTACAGAAGAGTATTTTGGGGTACTATTGGGAATCAGTATTTCGATCGGATTATCAAATTTCGTCTTTTGTGTTTTTCCAGATAATTGTAGAATATGTTAAAGAGTTCGACCGGATATAAATACCCAGGTTTTCCCCTGCCGGAATATCCAAGTGTTGGATTATTGTGTGGTTAAAAGACGTTCTAAGTAGTGCAAGTAACGCGATGGTCCCTCTAGAAGACACAAACCTTAACTCGATTATGTGACCGTCTTGAACTGCCCTTTGAACCTTCGGGTTTGGGGCAGTACGGCGTGCCACATGTGAGGCGTTGGCTTGACCCTTCTACGGCTGGACCGTTGGTACTGAGGTATGAAGTGAATGTCTTTGAACCTATTTCATGTGTTGATCGGTGTCGGGAAAACTTGGGTGTTCGAAAGTTCGATCGGAAAGTTTGATATATTCTATTTATCCGGAATTGGATACAATAATTGGAATTCACAAAAGGTTATGAGATAACTGGATGAATGTTATAGATCTAGCAGTTTAGTTTCACAAGATATCGAAAAGAGTTTTCGATGATGGGACTAAAATGCGGGATTTATAACTGTTAGGCATGTGATGTCTAAAGAGATTGCGGATTCCAATTGTTGTAGTTTTACACTTTCTTTTCTGTGACCGTAAGTGTAGTATGTTCATATCGCCGGTTTCGTTGCTATACGTCAACGACAATTGGGGTATGCATACTTACTTACGTTGATGACATGTGATGTTATGTGTTGCTGGATATGTTATATTGGATCGTCGTATTCGAATAGCCGGGGGTTTTTATGTGAGATGAGTGTTTTTCATTTTCATTCATGTAAAAACTTGTATGTAATATTCTTTTATTCGGGGCACTTCCAGGATGCGGGAGTTGTCACCCTTTGTATATTATTTACTTTTCTGCACTAGGATAGACCCAAGGAGGGGAGCACAAGTAACCGGGTTCTGGGGTCCAGTGGGAGACCAACTCGAGGTGTCGAGTCCGGGTCTCCTAACCCTAGAATTGGCAGGGTTGCTTGCCGCTCTCGTAGGGGTCTAGGGGTGTGGGATTGGCTATTCATCACGACCGTGGAATCCGTGTTTTATACTGGCTCGTATTGAAAACACGGACGTCCTAGTATATCCAATATTTCATATGGTTATTCTGCTGCGATATCTGAGTTGTGATTCTGTGATGGATATAGTATATAGTATATATGATATATTATATAGACGTTACTTATGTTTTACACCCGCGCTAGCCCTGCCCTGCTCTGTCGTTAGTTACCTAACCTAACGGTGCACGAGGGGACATCGAGGCGAATGCGGATGGCATAAGTGTACGTCATATCTATCTGTGATGTTTAGGTATTTAAATGATGGGACTTCATTAATGTGATTAATGAAAGATAAGAAACCTAAGATGTTGTGGAATCAGATTTTAAATAAAACAGGTAGCTACAGTTCTTGCTTTGCATAGCGGTATATGTGATATGCCCTGCACCTTATTCGATGAGGAAAGGACCGAGGTCCCTTCACCGGGAGTGACTCCTTTAGCAATAACTGGCAGATGCTACACACTCGGCTTGCTTTTGATTGCTTTTGAGTTTTTGCTTTGCACAGCGATATATATGATATATCCCGCACCTCATTCGACGAGGAAAGGACCGAGATCCCTTCGCCGGGAGTGACTCCTTTAGCAAAACTAGAAAAGCCTCAAAATCACTCCATTTCAAAACATCATTTGATTCTACAACGATATCAAGTTCATTACGCTCATGGTTTTTATGAAAAACCTGCGTAGCCCTCCGTCATTTCAGATAAATTACATATAGTATTCGTGCTACATTTGTTGGCTTTCGTCAAGGTGTAGTGTGCGGTAGCTATGTGCTGTTTATCTGCTGCATATGATGCGACTGGATTAGGGTAGTCGTACGGCTTTGTTGGCTTTCGTCAAGGGTCGTGCGGGTGGGTTTAATTCAGTCAAGAAATGTACGGGTTGAACTTGACTAGCGGGCTGTGGTTTGTTGGCTTTCGTCAAGGTCATAGCACGCTAGGGGCAAAATATTATCGGGAATTTCAAGTGTTGAAATTTGCAATGAGATTGCATACCTTCTATGAGATAGTTGGATCCCGATACCCGCTGCGAGTAAGAGTTACTCCTGGGAGAGTTTTACACATTACAATTAGCCGATCAAGTAGGTGTCTAGAAAAGTGTTAACGAGGTTATGCCTCTGGGAAAACGAGGTTTACAGTAATTAGGTTCGTGCGAAAGCACGGGGGACCTCCCTCAAAGTACCGACACTGGCCTGGCTGAAAGATTGGCGAACTTGTAGTGTGTAATTAATCCCGGCTAGTCTTTCCTTTTAGGGTTTGGAGGAAGATTTGATAAAAAGCAGTGGGAGCCATCCTGATTAGATAAGATAATAACCAATCTGATCTTGCACGAGCATACGCTAAAGTGTTTTCTTCTCTCTCTCTCCAGGTAGCGACCATTTCATGCCTTAATAAAGATAATAAAATGGATGTATTGACCGAACCCGCATGTTATACTGTGCTGGGGAACGTTGGTTCCGTTCTTTCCTATAAGAGTTATAGGACTGAACAGGATATAGGGGAATACCAGGATTCCCATGCCACCCGAATGAAGAAAGTACATGATGATGCATTTTCTTCGGGTGTGTTCGTTACTGAGAACTGTTTCTCCATTTGCTCTACGTCCTGGGTATTGGATACCGGGTCAGGATCCCATATATGTAATCAGTTACATGGGCTTAGGAAAGGTAGAGAACTTGGAGAAGGTGATAAAGACATAAGAGTTGGAAATGGTGCAATTGTTGCAGCTAAGACTATCGGGGAATATCACCTTGTATTACCAACAGGTAATACATTGGTTCTGAACGAATGCTATTACATGCCGAACCTGATATGCAACATTATATCGGTTTCTTTATTAAGTAAAGAGGGATATAATTTTGTATTACAGGACAATGTTATGAACATTTTCCATAACCAAAAGTTGGTTGGATCAGGCACGTTGTGCAATGGCATTTATGTTCTAAACCAATCAACAGTCCTGAGCATAACAAACACACACAAGAGGAAGAGTTCTGAACTCAACGAATCCTTTTTGTGGCATTGTAGACTGGGTCACATCAATGTGACACGACTGGCTAAGTTGCATAAAGATGGATATTTGAAACCTTTCGAATTTTCATCTTATGACACTTGCCAGTCATGTCTCAAAGGCAAGATGACCAAGACTCCGTTTTCGGGACACGGAGAAAGAGTTACCGAACTCTTAGGACTGATACATAGTGATGTATGTGGTCCCATGTCTACACATGCCAGGGATGGTTCTTCGTACTTCATTACATTCACTGACGATCTCTCAAGATACGGACATGTGTACTTGATAAGACACAAGTCTGAAGCTTTTGAGAAATTTAGAGAATATAAACAAGAAGTCGAAAACCAAACCGGAAAAAGTATTAAAATCCTTCGATCTGATCGAGGAGGTGAATACTTGAGCAATGAATTCCTGGAATTCCTAAAAGAGAATGGGATTCTCTCTCAGCTGACTCCTCCATATACACCACAGCACAACGGTGTATCAGAACGGAGGAACCGCACCCTATTAGATATGGTGCGCTCTATGATGAGCACAGCTGAGTTACCTATTTCCTTCTGGGGGTATGCGCTTGAGACAGCCATACATCTATTGAATATGGTCCCCACCAAATCTGTGCCTACCACTCCATATGAGATATGGAAAGGGAAGAGACCATGTCTTAACTATGTTAAGATATGGGGTTGTCCAGCCTATGTCAAACGACAAAATCCGGACAAACTCGAGGCACGGTCTGTTCTATGCAAATTTGTAGGATATCCCAAGAATTCTCAAGGGTATATCTTCTACCACCCTGAGGAACAAAGAGTGTTTGTTTCTCGGCATGCCACCTTTTTAGAAAAGGAATTTCTTGAAAAAGAGATTAGTGGTCATGAGGTAGAACTGGAAGAGGTTCCAGCTGCAGAAGCTACAACAGAAGATCTGGTGGAACCAGAAGATTCGGTAGTACCCGACCAACCCCAGCCTCTCCGCCGATCTAGTAGGGTTCCTCGCCAACCTGAGAGATACTACGGTTTTCTCATTGATGGTGGCAGTGAGGATTGCATCATGGAGGATGATGACCCAACTAGCTTCGAGCAGGCCATCACTAGTGGGGACTCAGTGAAATGGCTGGATGCTATGCGGTCCGAGATGGATTCCATGTACACCAACAAAGTATGGACTTTGGAAGTTGCTCCTGAAGGGGTAAAACCCATTGGGAGCAAGTGGATCTTCAAGAAGAAACTTGGTGTAGATGGGAAAGTGGAGACTTTCAAAGCTAGACTTGTAGCAAAGGGTTTTCGTCAAAGACCAGGTGTGGACTATGACGAAACCTTTTCTCCAGTGGCTATGCTTAAATCCATCCGAATCATGCTTGCCATTGCTGCCTTTCATGACTACGAAATCTGGCAAATGGATGTTAAGACCGCCTTTCTAAATGGTGATTTAGAAGAGTGCGTGTACATGACTCAGCCAGAGGGCTTCGTAGACAGTGGGAGCAGCGGGAAGGTGTGCAAGCTGCTTAAATCCATTTATGGATTAAAGCAAGCATCGCGGAGTTGGAACATCTGCTTTGACGTCGTTATCAAAGAGTTTGATTTCGTCAAAAATCCAGATGAACCTTGTATCTACAAGAAGGTGGCAGAGAGTAAGGTTGTCTTCCTCGTATTGTACGTGGACGACATACTCTTGATAGGAAATGATATTCCTATGCTGCAATCGGTCAAGCTCTTCTTATCACAAAGATTCTCAATGAAAGATCTTGGTGATGCCTCCTGCATATTGGGGATCAGGATCTATAGAGATAGATCCAAACGGATTTTGGGATTGTCCCAATCCAGGTACATTGACACCATACTAAAGAGGTTTAGTATGGAAGAGTCCAAGCGTGGGAACTTACCCACGATCTCTGGAGTCACTCTCTCCAAAGAGATGTCTCCCAAGACTGATTTGGAGAGAGCTCGCATGCAAGGGATACCTTATGCTTCGGCAGTAGGCTCTATCATGTATGCGATGCTATGTACCAGACCCGATGTAGCATACTCACTAAGTGTAGTGAGCAGGTATCAAGCTGATCCTGGAGAGAGTCACTGGACAGCTGTGAAGAGCATTCTCAAGTACTTGCGAAGGACTAGAGATATGTTCTTGGTGTATGGTAACGGAGAACTCCAAGTGGAGTCCTTTACCGATTCCAGCTTCCAGAGTGATAAGGACGACTCTAAGTCGCAGTCGGGTTTTGTCTTTACCCTTTACGGAGGGGCGGTTAGCTGGAAGAGTTCCAAGCAGGAAACCGTGGCAGACTCGACGATGGAGGCTGAATACATCGCTGCCAACGATGCTGCCAAAGAGGCTGTCTGGATCAAGAAGTTCATTACTGAACTTGGAGTGGTTCCATCCATTGAGCATCCAATACCTTTGTATTGCGATAACAATGGAGCGGTGGCTTTGGCCAAGGAACCCAGGTCCCATCAGCGGTCCAGGCATATTCTGAGGCGGTATCACCTGATCCGGGAGATAGTTGATCGCCGGGAGATCGAGGTCAGGAGAGTTGACACGAAGAACAACACGGCGGATCCACTCACGAAGGCCATTCCCCAGATACAGTTTGAGAGACTCTTCGGGATGCTCGGTATGAGATACTACAGCAGCTGGCCCTAGTGCAAGTGGGAGATTGTTAGTTGTATGTATGCCCTAGAGGCCAGTATTGTACAGATGATGTATATTATATTGGATGCTTGGACATATATAGAGATGACTTTCTTGCTCGACATGATAGTATGCTATCTGGTTGCCATTTATCTTAACATGTACACTAGTCTCTTCATACTGTCTTATAGTTACATGTTGGTAAAGCCCTTAGGATTTGTACTTGACTACCTAGACTATGATGCAGATCATACTAGTGGGAACATGGTAGTCCATAAGTACATCCTTCAAGGTCCCTAGTCGTGGGTATCTCGAGACGGGGCATCGACATACCAGAGTAGACTAGCGTATACGCTTCTCGACCCATGTGATGGGCGATGGATGATCCCATATCCATTGGTGTTTGACATCAGAGATGGTATACGGGTGCTCAGTGGAAACTGGGTACACTGGACGGACTCGCCGAGAACTCCCAGATGGTATTATACCTCACGTCAGATGGCAGTTCTCAGGTGACACTTGTACAGGTTAGTCTGTAGACCCGAGATCGTCATAGAGTCTTGTGTGATTCCCACTGTGCTTTGATCTCCACCTTACCACGTCCATGAGGGCGTGCAAAACGGTGGTCTTTGGGTACAGTCCCGAGTCACATGGAGGCAATGAGCGATAGGAGGGGTTTCGTCTCTCCCGGTATTGGGAGTTGATGTTGCGCTGTGCTCGATTGGCCGTAACAGGTAAGTCCCTGGCCAGGGCTGATCAGAGATTTGCTGGTAAGTGTTACCAGTAGTTTCTCGACCCGTTACGAGCCTCATATCAGCATGACTTATCGGGTTATTGGGGTCTGACGTATACCACCCCTAGACTTGATATGCGACGTATCTGACGAAGAGACTTGACTGTATGGTAAGTGTTACTGGTCGGATTCGCAGGAGTGTGAGCGGGCTAGCTCGTCGATCTTCTGATCGCTCAATACCCGGGTGGCCGTTACGTTTAGCAGACCGCTTGCGGCTTGTGGGTGCTTGATATGATCATCATCTGCTACCGGCGTATTGACGAGTCTTTAGAGTCCTACACAGAGGTTTCCTGGCTCAAGCGAAACGAAATAGGAGCGCATATGAGATATGTGCAGGACCGAGAATAATGCGTGTATGTGATACCGCACTTCATTCTCGCGATATATGTTTCGATTGGTTATATTCGATATGACCTAGTTATCGAATCATTGATTCGATAAATCGATGCATTGAATACTAGTCGGTTATGTGCGACATGACCGGATCATTGAATCAAGTGTTGATTTAATGATTTAATGTATAATTATATATTTGATATATTACTTTGCATTAACTAGTATTGGTTCACTTTAATCGGATTTTTCTCACTTGGATTGCACATTGTATATGTGATATACTTTCGTGCACTTTTCTGTATCATGTTTGATGATACTTGATCATTATGTTAAGTGTATAGAATTAATCCATGGTTAATTTGATAATTAGGGTTTTGCATTTTCATTTATTTATTTACTTATTTATTTATTTATTTGGAAAAGATTTTGATGAGAATGGTGGCTCTTTTTGTTTTAAGTTGAAGCTTCATGAAGCTTTGACTTTGCTAACCATCCTTATCCTCATGCTTAACCCTAACCCTCTAAAGTGACCATGGTTAATTCTCTACACTTAACCCTAGTTCAAGATATGATAAGTATTTGATTTATTTTATTTTTTATCATAAGACTTATCATAATCTTTTCTTGAGCTCATCTTCTTCTTCTTCTTCAAGCTTGCTACTCCAATGGCAACTTGAGCTTTAGTGAGTTAAATCCAAATCCAAAGTGAACCCACCTCCTATTTCTTCACCCTCTACCTCTTGCCAAGTTGTTTTGGGTGTTTTCTTCACAAGTTTCACAAGTTTGTGAAGTCGGAGCTTGAGTTTGTGCAACCTCGACGTAGATCGTCTTTGACACAAAGCCGACGAGCTATTCCGCTTGCTTTCCCGATGAAGCCGATGATCGAGTCGAGGATTCATGATGGACAGCGAGGACATGACGTTGCGGAGCCGTGGAGGTGGATATCCGGATCTACAAAGGTTGTATATCCGTATCATAGTAGTTAACTGTTAACTAGCTTTCTTTTTCGCCTAAACATCTAGTTAAAGATCCGTAGTCTAGGGTTTCTCGGCACTAAAAATTTTAATTTGGCATGTTCGATGCCTTGTGAGAACCCACTAGGGTGCCTAGGAACCTTTCAGCCTCAAGATGTGTCTGGATTTCTGATGGGACCTGGGTTCCTTCGCTAAAGCTATAGCCCCGTCGTTGTCGCAATACAGAGGTATTGGATCAACAATGGACAGAACCACCTGAAGTTCTTTCAAGAACTTCCTCATCCAGACGGCTTCTTTTGCGGCATCAGATGCAGCGATATATTCCGCTTCCATAGTCGAGTCAGCAACGGTTTCCTGTTTGGAACTCTTCCAACACACCGCCCCTCCATTGAGGGTAAAGACAAAACCCGACATGGACTTGGAATCATCCTTGTCACTCTGGAAGCTGGAGTGAGCAAAGGCCTCAATCTGGAGGTCTTTTCCGCCATACACCAAGAACATCTCCTTAGTCCTTCTCAGGTACTTGAGAATGTTCTTTACCGCTATCCAGTGTTTCTCCCCAGGGTTTGACTGATACCTGCTTACCACACTCAGTGCATAAGCCACATCTGGTCTGGTACACAACATCGCATACATTATAGAGCCTACCGCAGAAGCGTAGGGTATAATAGACATGCGATCCCTTTCCAAATCAGTCGAGGGAGACATCTCTTTGGAGAGGGTGATCCCGTGACAAGCCGGTAGATTACCGCACTTGGAATCTTCCATACTAAATCTTTTCAGTATGGTGTCGATGTACCTGGACTGCGAAAGTCCTAATATCCTCTTGGATCTATCACGATGGATCCGGATCTCCAGAATGTAGGAGGCATCACCCAGGTCTTTCATGGAGAACCTGTGTGACAAGAACCCTTTGACAGATTATAGCATAGGAATGTCATTTCCTATCAAGAGAATGTCATCCACGTATAAAACGAGGAATACGACAGTTCTTGCTACAAATCTACTATAGATGCATGGTTCATCTGGATTTTTGATAAAGCCAAATTCTTTGACCGTCTCATCAAAACAGATATTCCAACTCCGCGATACCTGCTTTAGTCCATAGATAGACTTAAGCAACTTGCACACTTTTCCGCTGCTCCCACTCTAAATGAAACCCTCTGGCTGGTCCATATAGACACACTCCTCTAAATTTCCATTTAGAAAAGCGGTCTTTACGTCCATCTGCCAAATCTCATAATCGTGGAAGGCAGCAATGGCAAGAAGGATCCGAATGGATTTCAGTATAGCCACTGGAGAAAAGGTTTCATCATAGTCCAAACCAGGTCTTTGACGAAAACCCTTCGCAACAAGTCTAGCTTTATAGGTCTCAACCTGTCCATCTACACCAACCTTCCTTTTGAAGATCCACTTGCATCCTACGGGTTTTACCCCATCTGGAGCAATGTCCAACGTCTATACTTTGTTGGTGCACATGGACTCCATTTCGGTCCGCATTGCATCCAGCCATTTTACTGAGTCAACGCTCTGAATGGCTTGCTGGAAGCTAGTAGGCTCATCACAATCAATGATGCAATCCTCTCTATCCCCGTCTATGAGAAAACCGTAGTATCTCTCGGGCGGATGAGACTGCCTACTACTCCTGCGGAGCGGCGTAGGAATGTCTTGATCTTTCGAACCCTCTGGTTCTACTAACCTTTCAGTAATAGCTTGTGGTTCTGGAATTTCTTCCAGTTCTACTGCGCTCCTACTAATTTCCTTTTCCAAGAACTGGTGTTCTAGAAAGTGGGCATTACGAGAAACAAAGACCTTTTGTTCCTCTGCGTGGTAGAATAGATACCCCCTGGTGTTCTTTGGGTATCCCACAAACTTGCACAGTACTGAGCGTGTCTCGAGTTTGTCCGCATGCTGCTTTTTGACAAAAGCTGGACATCCCCAGATCTTCAGATATTGAAGATAGGGTTTCTTCCCACTCCACAACTCTTATGGTGTGGTAGGCACAGTCTTAGTTGGAACTCGGTTCAAAAGGTATGCGGCTGATTCTAGCGCATATCCCCAGAATGATCGCGGTAACTCAGCATTACTCATCATGGACCGTACCATATCCAATAGGGTTCGGTTCCGTCTCTCCGATACACCGTTATGTTGCGAAGTGTATGGAGGAGTAAGCTGAGAGAGAATTCCATTCTCTTTTAGGTAATCCAGGAACTCGGCACTCAAGTATTCACCACCTCGATCAGATCTTAGTGTCTTGATACTTTTGCCTGTTTGTTTTTCTACTTCATTCTTGTATTTCTGGAACTTTTCAAAGGCTTCAGATTTATGCTTCATTAAGAAGACATGTCCGAACCTTGAAAAATCATCTGTAAAAGTAATGAAGTAAGAATAACCGCTTCGCGCATGTGTAGACATTGGACCGCACACGTCTCTGTGTACGAGTCCCAAGAGCTCGCTCTCACTTACTCTGTGTCCAGTGAACGGAGTTTTTGTCATCTTTCCTTTGAGACAGGATTGACAAGTTGCATATGATTGATATTCAAACGGATCCAAATATCCTTCAGTATGTAACTTCGTCAATCTTCTCTCATTGATGTGACCCAGCCTACAATACCATAGGAAAGCCTGATTGATATCTGGAGACTTTCTTTTGGGTGTATTCTGGACATTGAAATTCTGTGGTTGGTTCAATACGTATATACAATTGCTTAATGTACCTGACCCAATCAGAACTTGATTAAGGTGAATGTTCACAACATTACTTACAAACGCAAATTCATAACCTTCTTTAGATATTAAAGATACAGAAATGATATTACAAGTTGCATTGGGTACAAAAAAGCAATTACGTAAAACCAAAACATGTCCATCTGACATCCCCAGGTGATAGTCCCCCACGGCCTCAGCATCCATGCTAGCTCCGTTTGCAACTTTGAGGGTCATGTCACCTGCCTTCAAAAACCTATGCTTTCTCAACCCCTGCAAAGAATTACAGATATGAGATCCTGATCCGGTATCCAATACCCAGGAAGTAGAGTTTATTGATAGACAGTTTTCAATAACATACACACCTGAAACTGAAGCCGTAACTTGCTTCAGATCCTGTGTTCTGGCCTTCCAAGCCCTGCAATCTTTCTTCCAGTGTCCACTCTTGTGACAGTAAAAGCACTCTTCTTTCCCCACAAGCTTTCCCGCTACCTTTGTTGCTTTTTCCTTTCCCTTCGTATCCACTTTACTAACACCGCCCCTTGGTTTGGCGGGGGCTTTCTTCTTCTTTCCCTTGGCTTTCGCCCTGGACTTAGAAGAGGAAGATCCTCCTACAAACAAAGTGGATGTTTCCCTACCCTTTTGTAGGGTGCCCTCAGCACTCCTCAACATGTTCAGAAGCTCGGAAAGTTCAACCTCCTTTCCTTGCATGTTGAAGCTTAGGATAAACTGGGCATAAGTGGAAGGAAGGGACTGGAGAATCAAGTCCGTATAGAGTTCATTCTCCAACGTGGTCCCAAGGTCCGTGAGCTCCTCAATGTAGCTAATCATCTTAAGCACGTGTTCCGCTACCGATGATCCGACGGCCAATCTTGCCGAAAATAGCTTCTTCGACACTTCGTATCTGGCGATACGAGATTGCTCTCCATACAGTTCTTTTGTATGGAGAAATATGGATTCGAGGTCCATATTCTCGTGCCTCCTCTGATATTCATTGTCCATAGAGGCAAGCACGAGGCACTTGGCCTTCACGCAGTCGATTTTCCAGGTCTTATAGATTTCCCTATCTACGACACAGGTTTTGGGACCTGGGACAGGGGGAGCTTTGGTGGTAAGAAGATACCCCAACTTGTCATAAGTGATTGCCATTTTGACATTCCTGAGCCAATCTTTGTAGTTTGGCCCTGTCAGTATGTTTTTATCTAGTAATAACTTAAGTCCGGTCATCCTGATTGGTCACTGCAATTTGGAGAGAGAAAAGAAACACTTTAGCATGATGCTCTTGCAAGTTTAGAGTGGTTTTTAGTTTGTCTAAACAGGATGGCTCCCACTGTCTCTCGAATCCTTCCTCAAACCATAAAGGAAGAATTAGTCAGGATCAATCTCACCGTACAATACTTGCTTAACCGTTCAGCCAGGCCAGTGTCGGTACTTCGAGGGAGGTTTTCCAACGCTTTCGCGAAGTTCCTTAATTAAGTAACCTCTTTTCCCTGTGGGCGTGCTCCGCTAACACCTTTCTAGACACCTATTAGGTTTATAGCATTGATCGTTAAGTGAGAAATTTCCCGAGGAGTAGCATATACTCACAGTAGGATCGGGATCCAAATATCATCGCGTGATAAAACTGAAGGAATCCTACCAGAATCATCACACTCCAAATGGTATGCAGCGCTAGCAAGTTTCAGTTCTTTTGAAACTCCCGATGTGGATTTTTGCCCCATGCTCTTATGACCTTGGCATGAGGTCAAAATGTCATAAGTCACATGTCAAGTTCTACCCATCATTATCCAAGTTATTTGAACCCACCCGTACCTACCCTTGACGTAGGCCAAAATGGCAGTACGACTGTCTCAAACCAACGCATTCTATCTATGCAACATATAAATATCTGGCAGCTACCAATCACTATGCCTTGGCGTGAGGTCAAAATACATAGCTTGAATACTACCGAATATTTAACTGAAATGATGGAGGGCTACGAATGGTTTTGGCGAAACCGTGAACGTAGTGAACTTGATATAATCGATGGAACGAGATAGCTTTTAAAAGGAGTGGTTCAAGCTCCGCATTTAAAAGTTGGTTTTTGAAAAGAACCGAGTAGTTTTGAAAGTGTTCCAACGACTTTTACTTGGTTTATTTTCTTGCATTAATTCCAATGCGTCCCATTATTTAATCCTACCATTGCAGAAAACAACCAAAATATGACGTATGCTTATGCCATTCGCATTCGCCAGGGGGCCCCGTCATCACCCGTTAGGTTACTTAACTAATGACAGAGCGGGGGCTGGGCTAGCGCGGATGCAAAACATAAGCAACGCCTAAATAGATATCGTATATATATATAGCAATGATAGCCAATCCAGATCACAGATGAATACATTGGATATACTAGGAATCCGCATTCCGTTCGAGCCTATAACGAAAAGCGGATTACACGGTCACGATGAATAGCCAATACCTCACCCTAGACCCCTACGGGTGCGGCAAACTACCCGCCAAGTACCCGAAGCGAAGCAACCTCCCTCAACACCGTGAGTAGGCCACTCGACACTTCGAGATACCCGGTAGTTTTTGCACCCCTCCTTAGGTCTATCCTAGGAGCAAAAACAGTAAAAAGAAATCATACAATGGCGGCTACAACCTCAACCCGGATGTGCGGCCAAACAAATAATATTACATCAATTTACATATTACAAGAATTGAAAGAATAAGAAAACTCTCATCTCACAACCCCCCGGCTATTCATCCACGACAATCCAACGAATTCATATACACAAACCAACAAGCATTACAAATCACAGATATGTATAACCCCCACTAATCGACGTATAGCGATTAGCAGACGTTCAATACATATAATACATCACAGATATAACACATTAGTCAAAGTATAGGGAAGATCGATCAAAATACGAATTTGTAACTACCCGGAAAACAAATTTGCTCTCTGGAAAATCTGGGCAGAAAAAAAAACCATTCTAAAAATCCCAAAACCATAAAATAAGAACACTACAAAAGAAACGAGCCGCGGCCGAGTCAACTCGGCCGCGGAACCGCGGTGAGTTGGTCGGCTCGCTGGTTCGATTTTCTTGGGTGTACTGTAAAAACCCTGAGCCGATTTTTAAGGTGTGATTTATTATTTTTAAAGCAGGTTTAAAAATCGGCAGAAACTTGGAGTTTTTGAAAAATGTTTTGTGATTTTTACCGATCGAAGTTCTATATACTTTACTAACTAGCTAGTTTATGTTTAGTTAGGCTCTGATACCACTGTAAGTCCACGTTGCCCACCCCGGTGCTTGCGGGGAGGCGGAAACGTATTGAAAAATCGGATTTTTAACACACTAGGCAACATGGACTAGCAAAAGGAGGGATCTTTGCTAAACAAAACTAACTAACAAAGATAAAGGAGTTAGCTACTCGGTTAAGGGGTTATACCTAGGTCTTCAAGTCCTTCTCTTCTTGCTCCTTGGAGTGAAAGAAAGGGATCTCCTTGTCGCCTTCTCTTGTCGAAGAAAGATCCACCCAAAGGCCTCAACCTTTGGCTTCAACTTCAAACCAGAAGTAACTAAGATACTTGGAGTGCTAATCCTAGAACCTTAGAAAGAGTAGAGAGTATTTTAGAAGGATTTATCTCAAGCTCAAGGGATTCTTAACTCATGAGAGGGGAGAGCTAGAGAGAGAAGAAGAGGAGGAGAGAGAATCAAAATGATAGAATGAGAAGAAATAAACCATTCTTCTCACATTTATGTGTGAATTATGAAAATAGATAATTAGCTAAATATAATTGTCATGGTTTAATCAAGAAATGACCATTATCATTTCATATTAAATGCTTTTTGCTAGAATCAAATAGCATCTTCCTTATGGAATGATTATGGTCAAGTTGTCAACCTAGGTCAACAAGTCAAATAAAGTCAAATGGTCAACAACCCTAACCATGCATAATTATAATATACTAATATCAATAAATCATATTTCACACATAACCATTAGGGTTAAGAAAATGACAATGGTAATCAACCCTAATGAAAGTCCTCTGCCTCTCCCTCAGTCAACTGTGCATACACACCCGTATCCATGTTCCGAGAAACACGAATACAATGAGATAAAACCAATCCCAAAACATATACTAGGATCCGGCTTAAACCAAAGCCCGTTAGTATAAGCTGTCCGGACACAAAACGTGCATAAGTGCGCGAATGTGAACGAACCCCGTCGCAAAACCATGCGACATCTACTCATTTTGCCTAAAGGCGAATAACCCTCTGTGTAGGACTCTAAAGACTCGATACTATGCTGGCAGTGGGTTTAACCACAGACCGCAAGCGGCACTAGCTGTACGTAACGGTCCCCAAGTAGATGCCGATATGAAGACTGACGAGGTAAACCCATCTGAACTCCTACTGAGCCTGAATGTGACGGTCTCCGTACAGTCCGGTCTGTTCGTCTGATAACATCGCATGGCGGGCCTAGGGGCGGTAAAACGTCAGTCCCCTAATAGCGGTACAAGTCGTGTCGGAGTGTAGCCCAGAACACCCTGAGATAACACTGGAAACCTACCAGTATATCTGGCTTGCCCTGGCCAGGGACTACTTGTGTAATGGCTCTCCTAGACACAGCGCGATGCCAACCCCCAATATCGGGAGAGACGAATCCTGTCTAACCGTCACTTCCTCCAAGTGCTTCGAGACTGCACCCAACTACTACCTGTTTGCACGACTCTTTTGAGCCGTGGTAGGGTAGTAATCAAAGTACTGTGGGAACACACTTGAGGCGAAGTGACAGTGTCAAGTCAGCGGACTAAGCTGTACTCATGTCACCTGGGAACTGATAACCGACGATAGGTATAATACCAACCAACAGTTCCCGACGAGTCCTGTCCAGTGTACTCGTAACCCAACGAGCACCCGCATACTATCTCAAGTACGACGTACTGACGGCTGTGGGACAGGCCATCTCCCGTGCTGGGATGAGAAGCGCATACGCTAGTCTACTCTGGAGTATCGATGCCCTGTTTTGATAATCCCATGACCAGGGACGTGTAAATAAGGATGTGCTTGTAGATTACCCAGCCCCCACGAATGTGACTGCCATCACAACGCTAGTAATCAAGCAAAGATCCTAAGAGATCCACTAATGCGTATAGGTGATATAATAAAAGAAACACATGTACACATTAAAGCAGAGACAAACCAAGTAGCATACTACCATTTCGAGCAAGATTGTCTATACAACTGTGAATATCCCAAACTTCCATCAAGTAATATACATACTAGTATGATACAGTAATGGCCTCTAGGGCATATACACTAACAGAACAGACTCGCCGAGAACTCCTAGATAGTATTATATCTATCGTCAGATAGCAGTGTAGGGTTGCTGGGCACACGCACAAGGGTCTATGAGGCATCAACCATGCCCGATTAAAAAATTAGCCGTGCCGAACAACCCTTAACAAGATCTTTAAACTAGAGATTAGGCAAAAACAAGCATGTTAAACACTTTAACACTAAGTGAGAGGGATTAAAACCTTTGTAGATCCGGTCCTTCACTACATAAGCTCCGTGTTGAGGTCCCTTCGCTACGATCATCAAGTTCCGGACACTCGAGAGGCTCCACGAAAAGAAAGATGCAAGCTTGCTTCCGATCTTCGATAACAAAGATGATCTACCTTGAAGTTTCATTAACACAAGCTTCACTCACTAAATGAAGTGAACACCCTCATCTAAATGGCATGGATAGATGAGGATGATGAAGTATGATTTTAGCTCTCTTTTGTTTTCATTTACTCACTCATAATCATCACTTAGCAAAAAGCTAGAAGCTTTTTTCCAAGGAAGAATAAGAAGAAGAATATCTTCTTCCATTTGTGATGAAGAATGAAAATATAACAATGATTAATCAAGCAACCATGGTCAAGGATGACACATGTAGAGATTTAACTAGGGCTAGGGTTTGGGTTGGGTTAAGAATGAGTCACACAAAAATATCAAGCATAATATCTCATTCATGACAAAAGAAAAACCTTCTAGAATGTTCATGAATGAACTAACCCAATTCAAACCCTAACCTTGTTTAATCTCCACTAAACATGTTGCATTAGTAATCATATCATGTTACAATATTATATATCACATATATAATATTTACTGTAACAAAATAAAATAATACAATTAACATATATCGCATATATATCAATGTATTACCCGAGTGAGAAAAAGAATCTTTTAGTAAGCTTATATTAGTTAATGTAATTTAATATATCATATATATAATTATACGTTAAATTATCGAATCAACACATAATCCGACAATCCGGCTATATCGCATATAACTGACTAAAACATCATTTACCGATTCATCGAATCAACACTTGATCCGATGACCCGGCTGATATCATATATCGCAAGAAAAGAATACGGTATCTCATATCGCATTATCCTCGATCCTGCACATATCACATATGTGCCCCTACTCCGTTTTGCCTGAGCCAAGAAACCTTTGTGTAGGACTCTAAAGAATCGCCAATACGGCAGTAGGTGATGATCATATCAAACACCTACAAGCTGCAAGCGGTCAGCTAAACGTAACAGCCACCCAGGTATTGAGCGCTCAGAAGATCAACAAGCAAGCCTGTACATTCTCCTGTGAATCCAGTCAGTAACACTCCCGTACAGTCCGGTCTCGTCGTCTGATATGTCTCATATCTCGCCTAGGGGTGGTTTACGTCAGACCCCAGTCGCTCGATAAGTCGTGTCGATATGAGGTCTATAACAGTTCGAGAAACTACTGATAACACTTACCAGTAAATCTCAACAATCCTGGCCAGGGATTTCCAGTTATAGCCAATCGAACACAGCACAACATCAACTCCCTATACCGGGAGAGACGAATCCCCTCCTATCGCTCATTGCCTCCATGTGATTCGGGACTGTACCCAAAAGCCACCTTTTAGCACGCCTTCTTGGACGTGGTATGATGGAAATCAAAGCACAGTAGGAATCATACAAGACTCTATGACGATCTCGGGTCAACAGACTACTCTGTACCAGTGTCACCGAAGAACTGCCATCTGACGTGAGGTATAATACCATCTGGGAGTTCTCGGCGAGTCCGTCCAGTGTACCCAGTCTCCACTGAGCACCCGTATACCTTCTCTGATGTCAAACACCAATGAATATGAGATCATCCATCGCCCATCATATGGGTCAAGAAGCGCATACGCTAGTCTACTCTGGAGTATCGATGCTCTATCTCGATACACCCTCGACTAGGAACAGTTATAGGAGGTACTCGTCGACTACCGTGGCCCCACTAGTATGATCTCATCATAGTCCCAGTAGTCGAGTACATATCCTAAGGGCTTTATCAATATGTAACATAGAGACAATCAGAGTACATGTTAAGATAAAGAGCAACCAGATAGCGTACTATCATGTCGAGCAAGAAAGTCCTTATATATGTCCTAGCATCCACTACAATATACATCGTATGTACAGTAACGGCCTCTAGGGCATACATATAACTAACAATCTCCCACTTGCACTAGGGCTATCTGTTGTGGTATCACATACCCAACAATTAGCTGTGGTCGAAGTATTTCATACTCAACCATCCCATAAAAGTCTCTACTGTGAAAAAGGCCTTTGTGAGTGGATCCGCGCTGTTGTCCTCTGTGTCTACTCTCCTAACCTCGATCTACCTAGAGATCAACCATCTCCATGATCAGGTGATACTACCTAAGAATTATATCTGGATTTATGATAGGACGGTAGTTCCTTGGCTAAAGCCACAACTCCATTGTCACACAATGGTAGGAACGAAGTTCATCTCATGAACTTATATATCCAGACTGCCTCTTTGGTAGCATCCTAGGTAACGATGTATCTTGCCTTTAATCGTCTAGTAAGTCACGGTATCTAGCTTGGAACTCTTCCAACATACCGTCCCTCCACTGAGGGTAAAGACAATGCCTGCGACTGACATTCAGTCGTCCTTATCACCCTGGAACCTTTCCAGTTATTCTCCCCAGGATCAATTGATACCATCTCACTACACCTAGCGAGAATCCTAACATCCAATTAGATCTATCTTATAGATCCAAAACCCAGGATTTAGGAGGTATCACCTTGATCCTTTATGGAGAATCATTGTGATAAGAGGAGATTGACCGAGCGTAGCATAGGAAACTTCTTCCCTATCAAGAGTATGTCATCCACGTACTCTACGAGGATCACCACCATACTCCCTACTACCTTTTTGTATATACAAGGTTCATCTACCATTTTGATGAAGTCAAACTCTTTGACTACCATATCAAAACAGATGTTCCAACTCCGCAATGCCTGCTTTATCAACATAAAACAACATGCACACGTTTCCGCTGCTCCAACTGTCTACGAAGCCCTCTGGCTGTGTACTTATAGACGCTCTCTTCTAAAACATCATTTAGAAAAGCAGTCATGATACCCAACCGCCAGATATCGTAGTCATGGTATGTAGCCGTGGCAAGTAGGATCTGGATGGACTTAAGCATAGCTTTGAAAGTCTCAACTTTTCCATGTACACCAAGTAATCTTCTCAAGATATACTTGCTCCTGATGGGGATTTAACCCTTCAGATAAAGCAACCAAAGTACATACTTTGTTGGTGTATAAGGATTCCATCTCAGATCGCTAAGCATCCAGCCATTCTTACAGAGTCTCACTCCTGATGGCCAGCTCGAAACTAGTTGGGTCATCATCTCATGATGCAATCCTCGCTCCCACTGTCATAGAGAAACCGAAGTATCTGTCAGGCGGGTGAGGAACCCTACTAGATCGGCGGAGAGGCTGAGGTTCGTTGGTTACTATTGAATCCTTTGGTTCTACCAAATCATCTGCTGTAGTTTGTATAGCTGGAACTCCTTCCAGTTCCACCTCATGACCAATAATTTCTTCACAAGAAATTCACTTTCACAAAGGTGGCATGCTGAGAAACAAAACATCTTTTGTTCCTCTGTTTGGTAGATGATATTCCCTTACGAGTGCTTGGGATATCCAACAAACTTCCACAGAACTGACTTTGATTTGAACCCTATTCAATAGGTATGCAGCTTCTCAAGTGCATAACTCCCAAAAGGAAATAGGAAACTCAGTAGTACTCATCATAGAGTGTACCATATCAAATAGGGTGTGATTGCTCCGTCCCAATACACCGACGTGCTGTGGTGTATGCGAAGGAGTAATGCTGAGAGAGGATCTCTTTCTCCTTTAGAATAGTCCATGAATTCCGTACTCAAGTATTCTCCTCCTTGATCTCATCAAAGGACATAATACTTATACCCGTTTTTGGTTCTCTACTTCTAACTCATATTCATTGAATTTCTCAAAAGGTTCAGACTTGTGTTTCAACATGAACATATGTCCGAATCTTGAGAGATAAACAGTGAATGTAATGAAGTATAAAGAACCGGTCTTGGCATGTCTTGACAGGGGACTTTCATACATCAGTATGTATCAATCCCAAGAGTTCACTAACTCTTTCTCTGTTTCCAATAAACGGAGCTGTAGTCATCTTATCTCTGTGACATGACCGGCAAGTTTCACAAGATTTAAATTCAAACTAATTTAAATATGCATCTATATGTAACTTCAGCTAGTCGGGTCGCATTGATATGACCTAGTCTACAATGCCTCAAGAAGGATTTGTTCATTTCTGAACTCTTCCTCTTGTGTGTGTTCTGTACGTTAAGAACTGTAGTTTGATTTAGAACGTCTATGCTTTTAGATAACATGCCTGAATCGATCAACTCTTGATATTGGAAATGTTCAAAACATTATCCAAGAATACAAAATTATATCCTTCTTTACTAATAAAGAGACTGATATGATGGTGTATATCAGGTTCGGTATCTAATAACATTCGTTCAGAATCAATGTATTCTGGTAATGCAGGATGATAACTACCAACAGACTTGGCTGCAACACTTGCACCATTTCTATCTCATGAAATTTATCACCCGTTCTCAGTTCTCTACCTATCTGTAGCCCATGTAACAAATTACATTTGTGGGATCCTGATCCGGTATCTCATACCCAGGACGTAAAGGATACTGAGAAACAGTTCTCGGTAATGAACATACCCGAAGATGATGCATCAACATGTACTTTCTTTGTTTGGGCGGTACGGGAATTCTGGTAATCCCCTATTTCCTGCTCGGTCTTATAACAATTATAAGTTGGAGTGGGACCAACGTTCCTTAGCGCAGTATAACAAGCGGGTTCGGTCAATACATTCGTATTATTATCTTGATTAAGGCGTGATATGGTCTCTATCTGGAGAGAGAGAAGAAAACACTCAGCGTGCACTTTTACAAGATTAGATTGGTTATCGATTTATCTAATCAGGATGTCTCCCACTATTTTAGTCAAATCTTCCTTCAAACCCTAAAAGGAAAGACTAGCCGGGATTAATTACACCCTACAAGTTCGCCAATCTTTCAGCCAGGCCAGTGCCGGTACTTTGAGGGAGGTTCCCCGTGCTTTCGCACGAACCTAATTAAAGTAAACCTCGTTTTCCGAGGGGCGTAACCCCGTTAACACCTTTCTAGACACCTACTTGATCGGCTAATTGTAATGTGTAAAACTCTCCCAAGAGTTACTCTAACTCGCAGTGGGTATCGGGATCCAACTATCTCATAGAAGGTATGTAATCTCATTGCAAATTTCAACACTTGAAATTCCCGATAATTCTTTTACCCCTAGCGTGCTATGACCTTGACGCATGCCAAACAACCCATAGTCCGCTAGTCAAGTTCAACCCGTGCATTTCGTGATTGAATTAAACCCACCCGCACGACCCTTGACGCATGCCAAACAACGCCGTACGAATACCCTAATCCAATCGCATCGTATGCTTACAGATAAGCACTAGTTAGCTACCGTATACTACGCCTTGACGCATGCCAAACTACCGTAGCACGAATACTAAGTAGCACTTATCTGAAATGACGGAGGGCTACGCAGGTTTTTTAAGAAAAACCATGAGCGTAATGAACTTGATATCGTTGTAGAATCGAGTGATTTTTAATAGGAATGTTTTTGAGGCCTTTTCTAGTTTTGCTAAAGAGGTCAGTCCCGGTGAAGGGATCGTCGGCTTTTTCCTCATCGAATAAGGTGCAGCATATTTCACAAATATCACTATGCAAAGCAAGAACTATAGAAGCAATCAAAAGACAAACCGAGTTTGTAGCATCTGCTAGTTTCACTAAAGAGGTCACTCCCGATGAAGGGATCTCGGCTCTTTCCTTATCGAATAAGATGCTGGATGTTCTACAAGGAACACCGCTATGCAAAGCAAGAACTAGAGCTACCAGTTTTTAAACAAGTTTCTACAACATCTTAGGTTTCTTTTATTTCATTAATCTCATTAATGAAGTCCCATTTTATTATGCTTCACAAGCATCACATTTGAAACGAAATCTGCAATATAACATATATCTCATATATATAATATAAACATTCGTCTCAGGCAGTAATATGATCTCATCACAGAACATTGCAGCAGAAGAACATATATAAAATATTGGATATACTAGGACGTCTGTGTTTTTAATATGAGCCTGTATAAAACATGGATTCCACGGTCATGATGAATAGCCAAACCCACATCCCTAGACCCCTACGAGAGCGGCAAGAAACACTGCCAATTCTAGGGTTAGGAGACCTGGTCTCGACCCCTCGAGATGGTCTCCCACTGGACCCTAGAACCCGGTTACTTATGCTCCCCGCCTTGGGTCTACCTAATGCGGAAAAGTAAATAATATACAATGGTGATATCATCCTCAGCCCGGAAGTGCCCCAATAAAAGAATATTACATACAAATGAATTTTACATGAATGAAAAAGAAAAACTCTCATCTCACATAAAAACCCCGGCTATTCAAAACATGACGATCCAGTATAACATATCACAGCAACACATAATATCTCATATCATCAACGTAAGCAAGTATGCGTATCCCGATTGTCGTTGATATATAGCAACGAAGCCGGCTATACACCACATACTACGCTTACGGTCACAGAAAAGAAAGTGTAAAACTACAACATTTGGAATCCATAATCTCCTTAGACATCGTAAATCCGAAATATCACATACTTCGCATTTCATGCCTAACTACGTGAATTCCACATATTGTATCACATTCTAGATAAATAGACAATGTTAAACTTTCCGATCGAATAAACAAACACCCAAGATTCCCAAATAGTTCTCAACACTTGAGCGGAGTTCAAAAAGTATCCATCACATGCTACAGTACCAATGGTCCAGCTGTAGAAGGGTCAAGCCCACGCCTCACATGTGGCAACGCCGTACTGCCACAAACCCTAAGGTTTAGAGGCAGTTCAAGACAGTCACATAATCGAGTTAAGGTATGTGTTCTTCTAGAGGGTCCACCGTGTTACTTGCATGATTTTCCGGAATTTTCAAACTCGAGAGAAAATCCAACTTTTGAAAAATTTTCCGACAGGGGAAAAAGTGAGTTATTGATATCCGTTCGAACTTTTTAACAATTTCTAAAATTATCCGGAAAAAACTTAAACGAAGTTAAATTATGCGATCGAATCAACGAGTCCCTAATACAACCCAGAAAACTCAACACTTGAGTAGAATTAAAAATTCACAGAAGAATCAGGAAACACCTACGGACGTTACTGTAGAAAAATGAGTCTCTGATCTCCACATACGGCCGCGGAACCGCCGCCAAAAGCAGGGTATTGCGGCGGATCCGCGGCGCTACAGTGGAATTAGGTAGTCGTATTCCACAGTTATCCTTAGATTTCCCTGCTTATTTTTTGAGTATTTTTAATATGAAAAAATCAACATTTTTTTAAAATTTCCAGAGAAGAGTCCGTGTCGGGGTTTCGGGGTTCGATCGGACTTTAAACTTCGCCTAGACTTCGCCTAAAGCTCTAGCTTGGCTCTGATACCACTATAGGGTTGCTGGGCACACGTACAAGGGTCTATGAGGCATCAACCATGCTCGATTAAAAAATTAGACGTGCCGAACAACCCTTAACAAGATCTTTAAACTAGAGATTAGGCGAAAACAAGCATGTTAAACACTTTGACACTAAGTGAGAGGGATTACAACCTCTGTAGATCCATTCCTTTGTAGATCCAGTCCTTCACTTCATAAGCTCTGTGTTGAGGTCCCTTCACTGCGATCATCAAGTTCCGGACTCTCGAGAGGCTCCACGAAAAGAAAGATGCAAGCTTGCTTCCGATCTTCGATAACAAAGATGATCTACCTTGAAGTTTCATTAACACAAGCTCTCACTCACTAAATGAAGTGAACACCCTCATCTAAATGGCAAGGATAGATGAGGATGATGAAGTAGGATTTTAGCTCTCTTTTATTTTCATTTACTCACTCATAATCATCACTTAGCAAAAAGCTAGAAGCTTTTTTCCAAGGAAGAAGAAGAAGAAGAATATCTTCTTCCATTTGTGATGAACAATGAAAATATAACAATGATTAATCATGCAACCATGGTCAAGGATGATACATGTAGAGATTTAACTAGGGCTAGGGTTTGGGTTGGGTTAAGAATGAGTCACACAAAAATATCAAGCATAATATCTCATTCATGACAAAAGAAAAACCTTCTAGAATGTTCATGAATGAACTAACCCAATTCAAACCCTAACCTTGTTTAATCTCCACTAAACATGTTGCATTAGTAATCATATCATGTTACAATATTATATATCACATATATAATATTTATTGTAACAAAATAAAATAATACAATTAACATATATCGTATATATATCAATGTATTACCCGAGTGAGAAAAAGAATCTTTTAGTGAGCTTATATTAGTTAATGTAATTTAATATATCATATATATATATAATTATACATTAAATTATCGAATCAACACTTGATCCGACAATCCGGCTATATCGCATATAACCGACTAATATATCATTTACCGATTCATCGAATCAACACTTGATCCGATGACCCGGCTGATATCATATATGGCGAGAATAGAATACCGTATCTCATATCGCATTATCCTCGGTCCTGCACATATCACATATGTGCCCCTACACCGTTTTGCCTGAGCCAAGAAACCTCTATGTAGGACTCTAAAGAATCATCAATACGCTGGCAGTAGGTGATGATCATATCAAACACCTACAAGCTACAAGCGGTCAGCTAAACGTAACAGCCACCCAGATATTGAGCGCTCAGAAGATCAACAAGCAAGCCTGTACATTCTTCTGTGAATCCAATCAGTAACACTCCCGTACAGTCCGGTCTCGTCGTCTGATATGTCGCATATCTCGCCTAGGGTGGTTTACGTCAGACCCCAGTAGCTCGATAAGTCGTGTCGATATGAGGTCTATAACAGTTCGAGAAACTACTGATAATACTTACCAGTAAATCACAACAACCCTGGCCAGGGATTTCCAGTTATAGCCAATCGAACACAGCACAACATCAACTCCCTATACCGGGAGAGACGAATCCCCTCCTATCGCTCATTGCCTCCATGTGATTCGGGACTGTACCCAAAAGCCACCTTTTTGCACGCCCTCTTGGACGTGGTATGATGGAAATCAAAGCACAGTAGGAATCACACAAGACTCTATGACGATCTCGGGTCAACAGACTACTCTGTACCAGTGTCACCGGAGAACTGCCATCTGACATGAGGTATAATACCATCTGGGAGTTCTCGGCGAGTCCGTCCAGTGTACCCAGTCTCCACTGAGCACCCGTATACCTTCTCTGATGTCAAACACCAATGGATATGAGATCATCCATCGCCCATCATATGGGTCAAGAAGCACATACGCTAGTCTACTCTGGAGTATCGATGCTCTGTCTCGATACACCCTCGACTAGGAACAGTTATAAGATGTCCTCGTCGACTACCGTGGCCCCACTAGTATGATCTCATCATAGTCCCCGTAGTTGAGTACATATCCTAAGGGCTTTATCAATATGTAACATAAAGACAATCAGAGTACATGTTAAGATAAAGAGCAACCAGATAGCGTACTATCATGTCGAGCATGAAAGTCCTCCTTATATATGTCCTAGTATCCACTACAATATACATCGTATGTACAGTAATGGCCTCTAGGGCATACATATAACTAACAAGCAGTTCTCTGGTGACACTAGTACAGGTTAGTCTGTCGACTCGAGATCGTCATAGAGTCTTGTGTGATTCCTACTATGCTTTGATTTCCACCATACCACGTTCAAGAGATCGTGCAAAAAGGTGTTTTTGGGTACAGTCCCGAGTCACATAGAGGCAATGAGCGATAGGAGGGGATTCGTCTCTCCCGGTATTGGGAGTTAATGTTGCGCTATGCTTGATTGGCCATAACAGGAAATCTCTGGCCAGGGTTGCTGATATTTACTGATAAGTGTTATCAGTAGTTTCTCGAACCGTTATGGACCTTGCATCGGCATGACTTATCAGGCTATTGAGGTCTGACGTTATACCACCCCCAGGCTGCGATATGCGACATATCTAACGAAGAGACCGGACTGTACAGTAATGTTACTAATTGGATTCGCAGGCTTTCTTGTTGGCCTTCTGATCGCTCAATACCCGGATGGCCGTTACGTTTAGCAGGCCGCTTGCGGCTTGTGGGTGTTTGATATGATCATCACCTACTGCCGGCGTATTGACGAGTCTTTAGAGTCCTACACAGAGGTTTCCTGGTTCATGCGAAACGATGTAGGAGCACATATCTGCGGGACTAAGATTAATGTGCGTATGTGATACCGCACTCTATTCTCGCGATATGTGATATCGGTTGGTTATATGTGATATAGCCGGGTTATCGGATCAAGTGTTGATTCAATAAGTTAATATATTAGATATTAGTTGGTTGTATGTGATATAACCGGATTATTAAATCAAGTGTTGATTGGATAATTTAATGTATAATTATATATTTGATATATTAACTTACATTAACTAATATTTGCTCACTAAACATTTCTTTTTCTCACTTTGTGCTTTAGTATATATGTGATATATATTAATGTACATTATTTTGTGTCATGCTTGATGCCACATGCTACATGGGTGTATGAGACTTACACCATGCTTATAATAATATGAGATTTTATTTATTTAAAGTAATTAAAAATTAGTTGGAAATTGTCATGCTTGGAAGTTTAGAGAAGCTTGAAGCATCTTTGACTTAGTCCACTAGTTTTGTTTTACTTGTAGATATTTATTAACCTAACCATTATTGTTAGCCATGGTTCATTCTCTACATGGGTTAGTGTATGACACTAACTCACCCATGGTTGCTATTCTCATCTCATGAGTTTTCATTTTCTTATCTTCACTTCATCTTCTTCTTCATTTGAGAAAAAGCTTGCTAACTTTTCTCATGGTGAGAAAATATTGTGAGAAAAATAAATCTAAAGTGAGCCCATTTCCTACTTCATCATCCTCTACTATATTAGCCATTTAGTTTAGGGTGTTTGCTTCACTAATCTACAATAAGTGAAGAGGTAGAATGAGCTTGAGTCTCCTCGACGTAGATCATCTTCGGCCTCGAAGATATCGAGCAAGCTTGTTCATTTCTTCATGTGAACCCTTACTAGAGTTCGGGTGTTCACTACATGGAGCGAAAGGACTACCACACGGAGCTTTAGAAGTGAAGGACCGGTATACAAAGGTTGTATTCCTCATTCACTTTATATGCAAAGTTGTTTGCTTGTTGTATTATCTAAATCTCTAGTTAAGATTCTAGGTTTAGGGTTCTTTAGTACGGCAAAAATTTGAAAACGGCATGGACGATGCCTCCCGAAACCTTGCTGCCGCCCTACGAAACCATGCACATCGTTATTGATTGTGGTTACTACTTTTACTAAACACTTCTTTCCAAATCTAGAATCAATCATATGACATCGGTATATAGGGTGATTGATGTCGTTGTAGTTGTAATATATCTTTACTACAAGAGATTCTATACGAACATGTAATGGCTGCATGTTCACGAGCTTCTGGGAGAGCAAACCTACCTGTCACGACCCGAAATTTGTTCGTGACCGGCACTTAAATCACGCAACGTCTAAAGGCGCAACGTAAATTAAGAAAGACGAAGCCCAGAAATCTAAATCTTTTTAAGAAAATAAAAGAGGTGAAGTTTGAAATAAAGGTATGATGAAAACAAAAGTTTTCTTAAATACATAGATAGTGGAACATGAAAATGCAAGTGGACTATATTAGTTGAAAAACATGTTTCGTCTTTTAAAAATTTGAGCAGCACCTCCTTTGTATTTTTTGATCCAAAACCACATATACATAACAACAATAAAGTCATCCCCAAGCGGGAGCTAGCTCTTCGCCAATCGGCGGAATCACAACCATGCAAGTCATAAATATAAGTATACGACGCCCAACGGCGAAGATCAACAAAAAAGATAATGAATAAAGCAAGACATCAACCCACCAAGAGAACATATAACCCATCGCTCTAAGTCTCGCAACCACAAGTCTTTCTGAGTCTTACTATTTATACAAATACTAGTTTTCCGATTGATGGAGTTGACTAGATACAATGGGAATAATAAATACAATAGTGGCACGATCTAACATGTACCACCTACCAAAGCTAATCATCCGAAAGTAAGCCGTGTGCCTCTTTACTGATCCATGCGGTCAACCTACAAGAACTGTAGCACAACGGGGGTGAGTTGCCAACTCGTGAGTAGAAAACATCATCAGGTAGAAATCGAATAAAACAACGATTCCTAGGTCAACTATATCATAAAGGTAATACTATGATATCTAGGGTGACCATATCTGCATATGTGCCAACAATAACATCAATGCCAATCAGCATGTGGATAACATCTACATGTCCATCAATGACACAACAACATCATGCATGTAAATATCATGAAAGCATATGCATGTAAATATGAGGATATCAATCAACGTGTGTCCATCAACGACACATCAAAATCATGAAACCTAAGTGTCCAACATCGACACTCGAAACATCATGAAACCCGTGTCCAATATCGACACGTAAATCCTCATATCTTAGGCGCCGCATCCTCAGATCAGCCCTCAGGTACCACATACTCTGGTCGGCCCTCATATCCATCTCACGACTCCGGTCGATATCCTTCGGATAACCGCCGAGTCCAAATACTATCACCGGTAGGTAGTGCTCCCCTGCCAGGCTCACCGCCTAACTATACGAGTCTTCTTGCCCCGGGGTACCTCACCAGGTCCACCATGTACCCACAGACGGTGCCTACCGCTCCTCGAATCGGGTTTCACATGCCAATCTCAGAACCGAGAAAACACATGGTGGACATCTCGAAATATCATATCAAGAGAAACCGGGTTTTTAAAATAATACATACTTTCTTTTGAAATATATCCACGGTTCTCAAATCCAAAATCTCATGAAAACAGCACTCAATGCGTAAAATCGTAAAGCATGATATATGCAAACATAGAGCAGAAACGTAAGCATATCAAGTATATCGTGCGACATGGTATAGTGATTGAGCATAGTAAGTATGTCATGCAACATAGCATAATGATGTGAGCATAGCAATATATCATAGCATGATGTAGCAATTCTACTGTGTAAGTGACATAGCAATTATCAATGATGAAAGTGTGTGAGCCGGAAATCTGTGTAAGTGTAACATACGCATCATCGATAATAGTGTAGGTGTACTAGCACAGATATATTTAATGCAATGAGAATATCCTAAACGTGGCATAAAGTAAATCGTGAGCGCGGTGCTATAAGGTATACGTATCTACAGTATAATCGAATCGGTGAATCTATCAATCGGCATCCAGCCTCACAACATCACGTACGGTATAATACATCGTACGGCATCCTCTAGTCAAGGGTATGAATCAATCATCAGCTAAAGCTCATCACGTACGGTAACCTATCATACGGCGGCATTAAACAATTAGGGATTCTATCAACCTATACAACAATGAGGATACGGATCTAAGGTCTCGTACGGCATATCACTATTCACACAATCACATATATATATATATATATATATATATACTTATATCTCAGGTCACATCCATATCAATCTCATATCAGGGGACCGGCAAAGGTATCAATTATCTCATATCGACTCGCATCCGTATACCGACATATCAATCAAGTCATCATATCACATCGTATATTTTTTTCATCACATCAATATCTCACATCAAGTCATTTTACATATACATCATATCTTATAAATCTCATGTCATGCTACTCTAAATCTCATACTTATTCTCATACAACTATGTATCTATATGTCGTGATTCACATTCACTTTTTATATCCTTATATATCAATTCGAGACATCATTTCTATCATATCATGTCAAAGAGTCATATCCCTATAGCTTTCATCTCATATCTCGATATATATTTCCAATCATTCATATCATCTCTAACTATTCTTTTTAATCATATCCATAATTTTCTAATATAGGTTTTCTTAACCATATTCTATATATCAGTTTCCATCAAAATTTGCAGGGGTGCTATACGCCATCCACCCGACTTTCCCTGTAGATATAAATCTACTCACCTGCGGAACTGCTTATTCAGCCATATTCGATGTGCTTCGTCGTCTCGGAATCCATGCGAAGGTACCTACAAATCAACACATATCGCATTGTTATGAAAACCAAGTCCGAGAAACCAATACGGCACACGGTGCGCTCATAGGTTAGAACCTATACCCTACGCATGCAAAAACAACCAAACAACCCTCGTCGTTGACGTACAAACATCCAACGACCAAATCTCATAATTAATATCAAAACCAAGAATTCCAAAATACGGAGAAACATAACCCAAAACACTTACAACAGCTCCCAGATTTTAGCTCAAGTTAAATAGGACTAAACTAGCAAGTATAGGGGATAGGACATTGGATAATTGAGCTACAGGCCAAACTACAACACCAGTACCCGCTAAAAATCCGGCGACATTGCCCCTAAGTCCGGTCTCGCCGGCCGTTTGATGAGGAAACGGACTCATATTCAGGTGGTGGTCTTCTGGTCATGTATCTAGGTCACTGGACTTGTTTGTTTAACTCAGAAACTTCCCAGGTTGCCCCAGATTCCCTGTAGGCCAACACAACTTCACAAAACCGACACGGGTAATTTCATAAGTTCGTATTCTCTGTTTTTGGCCATAACATCCACACTAGGGTCATGTAAACAGCCACTAAATATCACAAGTCCATACAATCACCCAACTCTTCTCTTGAAATTTCCAAACATCACATACCCTAACCAAATCACATTCTAAACTAAACTAGGGTGCAAGAAACTAAAACTAAGCTAAATGAAAGGAATTATACCTCATGGATACAACTCAAGCAAAAACCCTAGCTTCTCAAAGTCTCCAAAATCTAAACTTGCAAGGTCCAATGTATTGAGGATGGAATGAGGATCATTTTTAATGAAGAGGGTGTAGGGTTTTGGTGAAGAAATGGAGATAATTCTTGGAGGTGGAGGTGGAGGTGGAGGTGGAGGGAGATGAGGATGAAGGAGGTGAAGAAAATAATGGGGAGGGGAAATGATGGCTGCCCCCTCTCTCTCTCCTTCTTATTCTCACCCTCTCACAACTCATGCCTCACTTTCTCTCTCCAATAATTGTCTCCTTTTTCCCTTTTCTCTTTTTCTTTTCTTTTCTTAAAACCAAATATCAACAAACACCAATGAAACAATATGCAACCAAATGCAATATATCATGGTGCACTAACCATGGAAAAATGTAGAAACACGGATTGGCTTAATCACGATTAGTAGTGCACTAATCGGGTTTAATTTTAAACTGCATATAATTAATTATAAAAATGCCCAAATCCGATAAATATATTTTTAAATGAATAAATCATTTTAATCTCCAATTATTTCACAAATATTGGTATATATTTATACCATTTTATGAAAACCCTAATTTCGCAAATCGGGTAGTTTTTGCGAAATATATTATTTTAATGTTAAATTCCAAAAATAGTATTTTATATTTTCTGAAATGTTACACTACCATATGATACCATCCTCACTATGTTTTCTAAGGCATCAAGCATGCAATTTTAAAAAATCAAGAGAGCTAAGAAACCCATAACCGAGGATCTAACTAGAGGATTAGGGTTATTAAACATGTAAATAACTTTACACTAAGTGAACAAGGAATAAAACCTTTGTAGACCGGTCCTTCACTTCAAAAGCTCCATGTAGTAGTCCCTTCGCTCCAAGTAGTGATCTCCCGGACTCTCGTTAGGCACCACTAGGCGAAAGGAACAAGCTTGCTTGAAGAACTTCGAGGCCGAAGATGATCTACGTCGAGGAATCTCGAACTCAAGCTACCTCTTCACTAATTGAGAATTAGTGAAGCAACCAACCTATACTAAATGGCTAGTCTAGTGTAGGTAGATGAAGTAGGAATTTTGCTCACTTTAGAATTATTTTTCTCTCACTTTTTCTTCACTTCAAGAAAATATAGTAAGCTCAACGAGATGAAGAAGAAGATGAAGTCAATAATAGAATGGCAACCATGGGTGAGATAATATCACATATAATCCTTGTAGAGACTTAACCATGGCTAAAAATAATGGTTGGGTTAATAAATATCTAAGATAAAACAAAAATAATGGACTAAGTCAAGATTTCCACAAGCTTCTCCAAGCTTCATTAACCATGGTGTTTTCCACCTCATTTTGTATTTCCCTTAAATAAATAAAACCCTTAATTATCTTCGGTATAGTATGAGTCTCATACACCCATGAACAATGTATCATCAAGCATGACACAAAGAAAAATACATTAATAAATATCACATATATATTAATTGCATAAATGAGAAAAAGAAATTCTTAAATGAGCTAATATTAGTTAATGTATATTAATATATCAAATATATAATTACACATTAAATTATTAAATCAACACTTGATTTAATAATCCAGCTATATAACATATAACCAAATAATATCATTTATATCAACTTATCGAATCAACACTTGATTCGATAACCCGGCTATATCACATATAAACGACCGATATCACATATCGCAAGATAAGAATACGGTATCACATACACGTATTCATCTCGGTCCCGCATGATTGATCATTTCTTCGTGTGTATTTGGAAAAATTTTAATCACAACCAATGAAATTTATACCGCAATCAATTAACAGTGTCGATGTAGCGCGTTAATGAATACAGATCGTCCACTGAGATGTGTGTTTTGATCGATCTTGTTTTAGATTAGTCGAAATGAAAAGATAAAAGAAATTGCAAGAAAATTGATTCAAGATTTGTAAATTTTAATTTCAAGAAACATAAAGAAACTAAAGATCAAGAATCAAGAAATGTCCCAATCACTTTGATTTATCAAGATAATGAATAATAGCTTGTAGAATTCGATTGAGTCAATAGTTAATGATGAATCTAATAATTCCTAATCTTATCTATTGATAATTTGTAGCTAGATTGATGATTATGATGAAGATTAGGGATCTATTGAAGAAACTAGGGTTTCTCCTTCTATCCCTTGTCTTTTCAATCATGATCATTCGGGTCTAGCCTCTAGCAAAGAAAATCATCAATCATTTGATCCCTAATTTGCAATGAAATAATCAAGAAGTCATTTCGCTCCAAATTAGGTCATCAACGATTCTTTTTGCTAAGGTTCACAAATCTCATAAGAATTAAGACTAGTATTAAGATTTGATCATCATTAGATCTATCAATTCTCTCGAATCCTCCACAAGCGGAGAATTTACTCAAGCATCATGAAAATAAATGAATCAAAGATCAAGAAATTTCACAACGCAAGAATGTAAAGAAAACAAGAATTTCAATTATCAGCTTTATTAAATCGACGACTAATTACACATTCCCTCAATTCGAGGTTACAAGATGTTGCTCTCGATCGCTCCTTTTGAAGAGGTAACTAGATCCGTTGAATTTCGCTCCGCTCGATCTCCGTGAGTCGCGGATCGTCGTGGATCTCTTACTCGGATGAAGATTGGCTTCGCGGATAAAGGATCGATGGTTGCTTGCTTGATTTGCTTCTCAAAATGATCTTGATTTGGCTTTGGAATTGGATTTGGTCTAGGGTTTTGGTATCAAGTTGTGTCACTCAACTTGAATTTGAATTTTGGCTTTCAATTTTTCCCCCCAAAATGAACTAATGAACCACTAGCAACTTCAACCCTAGATCTAGATCTCCTTTTAAATTCAAATTCAAATTCAAATTTCCCTCCCAAAAGCTAGGTTGTTAGAGAGAACCTTCTAGAATAAGATTGTTGGAGAGAGCCTTCTAGAATAAGGTTGTTGGAGGGAATATTCTAGAAGAAGGTTGTTATAAGGAATATTCTAGAGTGAGTTTGTTAGAGAGAATATTCTAGAATGAGTTTGTTAGAGGGAGCCTTCTAGAAGAAGTTTGTTGGAGAGAGCCTTCTAGAATATGGTTGTTGGAGGGAATATTCTAGAGTGAGTTTGTTATGCAGAGCCTTCTGGAAGAAGCCACGTGGTCTTTAAGAGTCTTCTGGAGGCAAGGGTTGTTACAGGGAATATTCCAGAGGATTTTGGAGCGCCAAGGAGCTAACCAGGCCACGGATCCGCGGCCATATAATGGGCTCACTGCATGAAATTTCTGTGGTCTTCTTCTGACAATGTTGGGATCTTTTTCTGATACCTGGAATCTGAAATTTCTTTCTTGGTTGCTGCCAGATCTCAAGTCTTGTACTTGATACATTTTATCAGCACTTTTATGATTCCGGCTCTTTAACCTGAAGGATTTTCTGCACACAATCTTGATAAATAGTGTTGAGATAAACAATATCATGCGTGCAGTAATAAACACACAATTTCCCTCATAATGCCGGTTATAACGTATAACACATGTTATTTGATATTTCGCAGATGAATTGCTAATAAGTGCTATATTTATACCAAACACCTTTAGATGATTACAAAGAGTAGGGAAATTGATGTGTTAAAAATGCAATATTTTCGACTTATCAAATTCCCCCAAACTTAATTTTGATCGTCTCGAGCAAACATCTTTTATTCAAGTGAAGGAGAAAATATAAGAAAAAGAAAAACTAACTAGCACACTTTCGTAGGTAACACGATTGCACTGAGCACGTGCAACAAGCCTTTAAACCTCTAGGTGTCCCTAGTAAGAGGAGTGTTGTCTCCTGAGGGTTTTCAGCGGATTGCACCCACAAAATCCAATAATAAAAGGAAGGCCGTGAAAGGTACATTTAAAGATAAGAATTATAAAAGAAAGACTTTGAAAATCAGAGTTTCCAACTAATACTAGTTTTTCGGTTGTCATGAGCCCTATCTTCATAGTTATGAAAAGAAGTTAGAAATCACATCATCCCTCAATAAAACATCGTCTTTATTCTTCATTCCTACCTTTCTTCCAAACATTGATCATATACCCCTACGTGTGTGTAAAGAACATCCCTACACTCGAAAAATTCAATTCAAGCTATCATACTCTTGTCCATCTTCCTCAGTACTTTTTAATCGATGAATATTTTAGATGGTTTTACTCACACATTTTTTATGCGACCGTTAATACTTCTTGAGGTACTAACCGACCGATTACTCATGTGCTTGCTGATTAGGCTTAAGTAGCATTTTCTTCGTCTTGCAACACCTAAGGCTTAGCAGTGACTCCCAAACCAGTTGGTCTAAGGCACTAGGTGATGAAGCACCCTCGCTATATTTTTTTATTGCTGCCTTGGTGATTACAAAACCAGTGTTCATTTTTCTTCACCATTTTATCTGTTATGTTTCATTTATTATTTCCTTCATACTTTGGCTTTTAGACAAGAGTATTTCAAGGTATTCTCTACTATCCCGAGTTTCAAGACGTGTGTAAGTCCGTATAGTAGGGTATCAACATTCAAATGTTTGGCTTTCAGAATAGAAACTATTTTTCAGACTTATTTTTATTCGCAGATTAGTGACTTCCTTCATCTTATTAACCCTTGGGACAACGGCTCATAACTACTTATTACTAGTTCGTTTAAGAAAACTTCCAATTTTCTTGGTTTTCTTAAATTTTTCTAATCTTTTGGATGTAATTTTTCACTATCTGATCTTTTATTATCTTATTTATGTACAAATTTTTTTATTATTATTATTTTTTATATGTTTTGTGCTTATGCAAAATATGATGCAAAGTGATGCGTAAATAAGCACAACCATATTTGATTGATCATTTCTTTGTGTGTATTTGGAAAAGTTTTAATCACAACCAAAGAAATTTATACCGCAATCAATTAACGGTGTCGATGTAGCGCGTTAATGAATACGGATCGTCCACTGAGATGTGTGTTTTGATCGATCTTGTTTTAGATGGGTCGAAATGAAAAGATAAAAGAAATTGCAAGAAAATTGATTCAAGATTTGTAAATTTTAATTTCATGAAACATAAAGAAGCTAAAGATCTAAAATCAAGAATCAAGAAATGTCCCAATCATTTTGATTTATCAAGATAATGAATAATAGCTTGTAGAATTCGATTGAGTCAATAGTTAATGATGAATCTAATAATTCCTAATCTTATCTATTGATAATTTGTAGCTAGATTGATGATTATGATGAAGATTAGGGATCTATTGAAGAAACTAGGGTTTCTCCTTCTATCCCTTGTCTTTTCAATCATGATCATTCGGGTCTAGCCTCTAGCAAAGAAAATCATCAATCATTTGATCCCTAATTTGCAATGAAATAATCAAGAAGTCATTTCGCTCCAAATTAGGTCATCAACGATTCTTTTTGCTAAAGTTCACAAATCTCATAAGAATTAAGACTAGTATTAAGATTTGATCATCATTAGATCTATCAATTCTCTCGAATCCTCCACAAGCGGAGAATTTACTCAAGCATCATGAAAATAAATGAATCAAAGATCAAGAAATTTCACAACGCAAGAATGTAAAGAAAACAAGAATTTCAATTATCTGCTTTATTAAATCGACGACTAATTACACATTCCCTCAATTCGAGGTTACAAGATGTTGCTCTCGATCGCTCCTTTTGAAGAGGTAACTAGATCCGTTGAATTTCGCTCCGCTCGATCTCCGTGAGTCGCGGATCGTCGTGGATCTCTTACTCGGATGAAGATTGGCTTCGCGGATAAAGGATCGATGGTTGCTTGCTTGATTTGCTTCTCAAAATGATCTTGATTTGGCTTTGGAATTGGATTTGGGCTAGGGTTTTGGTATCAAGTTGTGTCACTCAACTTGAATTTGAATTTTGGCTCTCAATTTTCCCCCCAAAATGAACTAATGAACCACTAGCAACTTCAACCTTAGATCTAGATCTCCTTTTAAATTCAAATTCAAATTCAAATTTCCCTCCCAAAAGCTAGGTTGTTAGAGAGAACCTTCTAGAATAAGCTTGTTGGAGAGAGCCTTCTAGAATAAGGTTGTTGGAGGGAATATTCTAGAAGAAGGTTGTTACAAGGAATATTCTAGAGTGAGTTTGTTAGAGAGAATATTCTAGAATGAGTTTGTTAGAGGGAGCCTTCTAGAAGAAGTTTGTTGGGGAAAACCTTCTAGAATAAGGTTGTTGGAGGGAATATTCTAGAGTGAGTTTGTTATGCAGAGCCTTCTGGAAGAAGCCACGTGGTCTTTAAGAGTCTTCTGGAGGCAAGGGTTGTTACAGAGAATATTCCAGAGGATTTTGGAGCGCCAAGGAGCTAACCAGGCCGCGGATCCGCGGCCATATAATGGGCTCACTGCATGAAATTTCTGTGGTCTTCTTCTGAAAATGTTGGGATCTTCTTCTGATACCTGGAATCTGACATTTCTTTTTTAGTTGCTGCTAGATCTCAAGTCTTATACTTGATGCATTTTATCGGCACTTTTGTGATTCCGGCTCTTTAACCTGAAGGATTTTCTGCACACAATCTTGATAAACAATGTTGAGATAAACAATATCATGCGTGCAGTAATAAACACACAATTTCCCTCATAATGCCGGTTATAACGTATAACACATGTTATTTGATATTTCGCAGACGAATTGCTAATATGTGCTATATTTATACCAAACACCTTTACATGATTACAAAGAGTAGGGAAATTGATGTGTTAAAAATGCAATATTTCCAACTGATCAAATTCCCCCAAACTTAATTTTGATCGTCTCGAGCAAACATCTTTTATTCGGGTGAAGGAGAAAATATAAGAAAAAGAAAAACTAACTAGCACACTTTCGTAGGTAACACGATTGCACTGTGCACGTGCAATAAGCCTTTAATCCTCAAGGTGTCCCTAGTAGGAGGAGTGTTGTCTACTGAGGGTTTTCAGCGGATTGCACCCACAAAATCCAATAATAAAAAGAAGACCGTGAAAGTTACATTTAAAGATAAGAATTATAAAAGAAAGACTTTGAAAATCAGAGTTTCCAACTAATACTAGTTTTTCGGTTGTCATGAGCCCTATCTTCATAGTTATGAAAAGATGTTAGAAATCATATCATCCCTCAATAAAACATCGTCTTTATTCTTCATTCCTACCTTTCTTCCAAACATCGATCATATACCCATACATGTGTGTAAAGAACATCCCTACACTCGGAGAATTCAATTCAAGCTATCATACTCTTGTCCATCTTCCTCAGTACTTTTTAATCGGTGAATATTTTAGATGGAATTGCTCACACATTTTTCATGCGACCGTTAATACTTCTTGAGGTACTAACCGACCGATTACTCATGTGCTTGCTGATTAGTCTTAAGTAGCATTTTCTTCGTCTTGCAACACCTAAGGCTTAGCTGTGACTCCCAAACCAGTTGGTCTAAGGCGGTAGGTGATGAAGCACCCTCGCTATATTTTTTTATTGCTGCCTTGGTGATTACAAAATCAGTGTTCATTTTTCTTCACCATTTTATCTTTTATATTTCATTTATTATTTCCTTCATACTTTGGCTTTTAGACAAGAGCATTTCAAAGTATTCTCTACTATCCCGAGTTTCAAGACGTGTGTAAGTGCGTATAGTAGGGTATCAACATTCAAATGTTTGGCTTCCAGAATATGAACTATTTTTCAGACTTATTTTTTTCGCAGATTAGTGACTTCCATCATCTTACTAACCCTTGGGACAACGGCTCATAACTACTTATTACTAGTTCGTTTAAGAAAACATCTAATTTTCTTGGTTTTCTTAAAATTTTCTAATCTTTTGGATGTAATTTTTCACTATCTAATCTTTAATTATCTTATTTATGTACAAATTTTTTTTTATTATTATTTTTTTATATGTTTTGTGCTTATGAAAAATATGATGCAAAGTGATGCGTAATGTCACGACCCGAAACTGGCACATGACAGCCCTAATACTACGCAACGTCTACAGGCATAACGCAGTAAAAGAAAGCCAAAACCCAGAAATCTAAACCATTAAAAGACAAGAAAAGATAAGAAACATTATTTAAACTTTTGAAAATCTCAAGAATAATTTCTTTAAGTCCAATATATTTTCTTAAAAATTTCAGCAGCGCCTCCTTTGTAAAAACCAATCCCAAAAATGGGTACAACATAAATATAAAATAAAAGCATCCCCAACGGGAGCAAATCCACGCCAAAAAAGCGGAAAACAACCACCACAACAGATATACGACGCCGTAGCGAAGAAAGAGACGACATAAATAAAACTGCATAAAAACCTCCAAGTAACAAAATAATATACAATATCGTTCTCACATCAAGTCTCTAAATCATACAAGATAATGGTAGATGGAGAGTACAGGATACAACGAATATACAACAAGCAATATTGGATAACTGCAAGACCTACCTAAGCAAAACTGCACACTGTCAGGCAAAGCGGTATCCGCAGCAAAAGATGATACGATGGATGGAAATAGCTCTGCCTCTGACTATCCTGAGGAGCACCTGCAAAACACTGTGGCACAACGGGGGTGAGTTGCCAACTCGTGAATAGTAAATAACATATGCAGGTAATCGCGAGTATGCACGTACAGCGCGAATCTAACATAAGCATTTAATAGCAATGAATAGTCATATGTAATGCATCAATCATGAAAGGTACGCTAGCAGGTACTACTAATACATGAAGCAATAATATGACAATCGGTATGTAATAATCATGTAAGGTACTCTATCAGGTACAATAATACATGAAGCAATGCATAAACAATAAATGTGGAGTATGGAATAAAACATGTCATTCCCACGGAAATCCTAACCTCGTGGTAGGACCAAAATCCAATAAGACAATCAAATTCCCAATTTCCACAATCAGCCCCCAAATTAGCTCTCATATCATGTAAGTCTCGTATATCCTGTATGTACAACATCAGTATATCTCACATATCCTGTATATCCAGTATCAGCATATCTCACATATCCTGTATGTCCAATATCAATATCTCTCACATATCCTGTATGTCCAATATCAATATATCTCACATATCTTGTATGTCCAATATCAATATATCTCACATACCTTTTATGTTTCATATAAGGTGAATGTACAGTATCGACACCTAAAAACATCCTGAAATAAGTGTCTAGCATCGACACAAAAATACATGTTTATACGTCCTCGAATCTTATGTGCCAAACACCGACACTCTCGATCCCCGTATCGGTAATATACGTCCTCGAATCTTAAGTGCCAAATATCGACACTCTTGATCCCCGTATCGGTAATATACGTCCTCGAATCTTAAGTGCCCCCAACATCGACACTCTCGATCCCCGTATCGGTATAAAACAAATCTCAAGTGGATCCATCCAATATCAAGTAAAGAAATAGAATACTTGCATAATTCCATGAAACCACCAAGGTCCTCAAATCCAAAAAACATCAAGTAGTGAATACGTATGAATGCATGAATCAATACACAGATATTAGCGTCCCATTTCACTAATATATGTGTATAGGCATATATAACAGCGTCCCATTCCACTGTTATATGTACATAGGAGTAAAAATATCTTAGAACATAATATAAAATCCATGAATGTAATATATGCAACATGAAACAGTAATATGAGCATATAAAGGAAAACAGCTTTTTAACTGCAACAAGTTACTAAATATATCACGGGGTTCCTAATTTCCCCGAAATCAGATGCAACATCATAGACAAGTGAACATGTAGCTATAACAAGGTATGCGTAACCATGTCGGTATAGCAAGATATGTGTGTCCATAAGTAAGTATGTATGATGTCAAAGTAGTTGTAGCAAGGTATGTGTCTATACCTATCCATAATACCCTCCAGGTATATATATGTATGTATGCCAGATGTACATGTAGCTATGTCACATATGTGTATATACCTATCACAATGGTATAATACCATATAGGTATATGGGTAACTAGCATGTAAGTATACAGGTATGCTATATGTCATAAGCACAATAAAAATAAGGACCATGTCCCAACGTCCCTAAGCAACAATATCAAATCTATAGAGGTGTTGTGCGTGTCATAGCAATTATTGACGGTGTGTGGCATACAATCAGTGCTCGTGCAACATAAGCCGTCGATAATAGTGCAGTGTCCTAAGGATACTAGTCCAAACACAACACTAACCAAGTAGTAATATGTGTATGCGCAATTCTATATATGCAATAGAATATGAGACAAAACATAATAACTCAAGCCCAGACGCATAATGCCATGCGGGCGATTCCCCTGTAGATGTTAAATCTACTCACCAACGCTCCTGGCTAAGTGAAGCCAACCACTTGTTTTTCCCCTTGTAGCAGTGTCCGAAGTCCCTGCCTGCGAACCTACCACAATAAAACAATAAAGCAAATATATATTAATAATAGACCAAGAACACAAACAAACTACGTTTTAACGACACACCAACTCCAAACCTACTCCCAAGTGTTCGTATTGTAGCTAACGTGCGTAGAGACACGACGAAAACAACCTAAGAGCAAAAACACACAAAGTGCACGGTCCGTGTCGTATAACGTATCGCGCGGACACAAAACACTAGATTAAAGGAAAATGATCCCAGATATTTCATACTGTAAATACTAAAAAAATAAACAGTACCAAACACTCCTAACCAACAGCAGACAACTACCCACAAAAACCAAACCCCAGCATTTCCCTCAACAGCCGGCGTCGCCGGAATTTCGCCTTGGGTCGCCGGCCATGGCCGGTGGGGTGGTGCTCGTGTCTCAGATGGTGCTCCAGGGTCACTAGTACATCACTACAATTTTGTTTGGTCACTCACTAAAATTTCCAGGTCACAGCAGATACAGAGGTTCAAAAAGGACACTAAAAACACGATAATGCACTAATCGATACTTTAAGTGTTCTACGCTACAACCAACGAGCTAAACAACATAAAAAATCTTATTTAATAGAGTAGGGATTATACCTATCAAAGCTAGCTCCCAAGATCCAAGCTTTCCTAGCTCCAAGATGCTAATTCAAGACTTGAGGTATTTTTGTGATATATTTTGGGGATTTTGGAGATTTATTATGCTAGGATTGTTGAAAATGGTGAAGGAAGTGATCAAGGGCAGAAGAATGAAGAAGAATTCGGCCAAGGGGGAGTGTGAGGAGTTGTGTAGGGTTTTCTAGCAATTTCTAGTGATTAATGCTCATAAATGCATTCACACACACATGCATGCACCTCTTCCAAATTCTTTTTCTTTAACTTTAAATCTAAAACCCATACAGATATCTAGATATTAAGAGAAGGGTTTTATTAACTCAACTTAATTTGTTAAAAAGATCACTTCAGATAAATTTCCCAAAATGTGAATACCGCATTAAAATAATATTAAAATTGGGAAAAATTCAAATTGAACCAAAACGTCCCATATACCCCCAAAACTTGCGCACTAGCTTTATTTTAGCTAAACTAGGTGCTAGCAAGTCTATATGGTCATTTGATCACAGTCGGTTTAAAACGGAAAGTACCAACAATTTTTACCCAAAAACGGAAAAATTCGCATAACGATTTTCCAAAACGTTACAATCTCCCCCCTTATAAAAATTCGTCCCCGAATTTAAAATTCTCACTAAGCGTACCTTCAAAGAAAAGAGTACAAAACTCCCAATCTCGCTCGCAGCCTCCCGAGTGATTACCTCACTATACGCTACGTCCAAGAAAACCCTCCAAAGATGGCAAGACCCTTGACCGAAGTTTCTCCACCTGCCGAGCAACTAACACATATGGATGCCGGTGAACAAAAAGATCGCGTCCAAGCTAAAGGGTCTGGTGCTGAATCATGTGAGAAAGGTCATGAAGGTATTTGCAAAGTATCGACACAAGGAATACAGGGTGAATACTCAATAATCTGGGCGGAAGTGCCAAATCAAAGGCAACGGAACTAACTCGCTTTAAGGATCTCAAAAGGACCTACAATCCTGGGATAAGCTTCCCAAAACTCAACACGTCATTCATCGAAAAAATCCATAGGAATCCATGATCTCCCACTGCGAACTCAAGTCTGCGACCACCATGGTCGGCATAAGACCTGTGTCCTCACTGGACTACTCTCATCCTGACTTGAACCAACTGGATCATCTCCGAAGTCTCTAGACTAGCTGGATCCAAAAATCCTACTCACGCAGAGTCAGAAAACAGAATGGCGATCGACACAACCTAACAACAAAACCTAAAGGTTTCCAATTGGAATGTCTTCTGATAACAGCTATCGAAGGAGAACCCAAACAATGGCAAGTGACGATCCCAACAGCCAACAAACACTTAGTACGTACGCATATGCATATCCTCCAGAGTCTGTATAGTCCGCTCAATTGACCATCGTCCCACAGACGGAAAAGCAGAGCTAAAGCTCAACCAGTACCCAAGGGTTCCTGAAGCTTCTTCCAACTATGGCTAGCAAACAGGGTGCCCCCAATTGGATACAACGCCTGAAGGAACTCCGTGCAACGCACAAACTTAACAAAGTACAACCGAGCAAACTGAGAATAACCGGACAACAAACACCCCAAATGGAGTCACACTCTGACTAAACCTGGGTAGACGTCACAACGAAAATTCATGGAGATCTGCTCCCATTCTCTCTCCGGAACGGTTAAAGATTGCAACTCTCCAGCCGGTCTCAAATGCTCACTGATCAGTCGAAAATAATGTATTTTTAACACGGCAATTTCCCCATCATTTGCACTCATTTAGAAGTGTTCGGTATTCATATTTCACATATTAGCAAATCAGTCGTAAAATATCAGATTACATGTGTTAGACTCTAAAACCGGCACTATAAAGGAAATTGACTGCATTTCATGGCATCGCATCATCTCTATATTGCGCAACACTTGTCTTGAGAAATTGTGCAGGAAAATACAGAAGAAAAGCCAAAGAGCTGATCAAAATTACGCCAACTCAAAAGATGCAGATCTGGTAGCAATGCAGAAGTAATTACAAAATTCAACACATGAAAACAAGGCCCAAATATTATTTGGGGAATTACCAGAAAAGATGGAAGCACAAGGCCCAAAAAGAGCCGCGGATCCGCGGCCAGAGCCTGCTTGGGCCGCGGATCCGCGGCAGTTCCAAGGATTCAACTTCTCATTTTCAGTGCAAAATTCTCAGCTCTGGGCCCACTTTTCTTTCTGATATGTCAAATTCCAGAATTCTCGCGAAGCTACTGCCAGATCAGCAAAGATCATTAAGCAAGGCTAATCTTAATTAAGCTCCTAACAAACCTCATCTAGAAGCTTCTCCTCTAACTAACTTTTGGAGGGAAATTCAAATTTCCTCAACAAACTTTTGGAGGGAAACTTAGAATTTGAAATCCTAGATCTAGGGTTTGGATATCTATAAATAGAAGCCTAGACCTAGGGTTAAAGGCTAATCAATTTTAGGTTGATCAATCTTAGTTAGTTCAATCTCCCATTCCTAAATCTCAATTCATCATCTTCTTCCACAAGTCTAGTGACAAGGCTTGTGCGAAACCCTAAACCTAATTCCACTCCAAATTCAAGATCTTGAGTACCAATCAAGCAAGAAGCCCTTCAACCTTTTAGGAGCCGAGCCGATCTTCAATCGGGCAAATGATCCAAGCCGATCCGCGACTCAAGGAGACGAGCGAAGCCAAATCGACTATCGAGTTCTTCCTCTTGTAGTTCTTGAGTGATTGTAACGAAATTGTTGATATAAATACAAGGTGAAATTCTTTTATCTTTCTTTCTTTAAATTCTTGCATCATGATTCGATCTCAATTTGTAATTGTAGTTCTTGTTGTGATGTTTGAGTAAAACTCCGCTCGTAAAGGAGTCGAGACGATCAATAGAATGATGATGTAACAAATCTTAATACGATTCTTGAGTCCTACGAGCTTTGTAAACCCTAGAAAGTTCAAGAATCGATGACCTAGTTTCGTTGCGATGCTTTCTTGAATGTGATCGCTCGAAATTAGGGATCTACGATCGTTTCTTGAATTTACTAGAGGCTGGAATATGAATGATATCGACGAAAGAATAAGGGATAAGATGAAACCCTAGTTTCATAAGAAATCCCTAATTCTCGATCGATCATCATCGATCTAGTATCAATTCATCGAAGGATAAGAATACGTAATTGTAAGATTACATCACATCTATAGATCCGATCGATTCCTACGAGCCTCATTTCGATTCTTGATATTTGGTTGGAAAAATCATCACAAACATCTCAATTCTTGATTCTATCTTTTTCTTGTTATTAGATCTATATTTTCTAATTCTTGAACTTCAATTACAAATCATGAATTGTTTTCGTTTCTTTTCTTTAAAGTTTCAATTCACCTAATTCAAAAGACGAACTATTACACTTTCCCTATGGACGATCCGCACTTACTAACGCGCTACAACTGACACCGTTATTGATTGCGGTCAAATATTTTTGGTTGTGATTTCTTTACAATTTCCAACTACACATCTAAAAATCATTCAATCAAATGGCGCCGTTGCCGGGGATCATTTGAATTGATACTTTTACATCCAATCAAGAAATTAATTCAATCAAATGGCGCCGTTGCCGGGGATAGTGCGCTAATTGTTCGTATTTTGAAATTTGAGTTGAAAATTTTATTCCATCTAATTTTTGTGATCAAAATTCGTGCAAACACTAATACGTGTGTTGTGATTTGATTGCGAGAAAATCTGGAAGCACTGGAGCTTGGATAAAATTTTTGTGAATATTCCAGAGAGCTAAGAAATTGTACAGGAGCTTGCTGAAGAATTTTTGTGCAGAGAACTGCCTGGGTGACCGCGATTCCGCGGCAGATACCCACCAATTACGGCAGTTCCGCGGCGGCCTTGGTGCTTCAGTGTACCAAATTTTCTCTGTGAGTCTCTGACTTTCTTATCTTCTCCCTCATCTGCTCCAATTAACAATTTCCTGCAGGTTTCTTTGCAAATAATCGCAGCGCCGCAAAAGCAAAATAAAAAATTTGTGCGTGTTTTTGATTCTTGGTTGTTTGCATATTAATACGGAATTTAAGGGGCACGACCAAATCCAGATTAGGTGGGAAGTTCATTACCCTTCCTAAGCCCCAAAAATCACAAACTTGCATCCGCATTTACCCTCATTAATTAAAAAATATCTAGAGATGACTCTAAGGACCATCGCGCTCACTTAGGACAGAAGAAGGCCGTGGGTAATTCATTGCTTATCCGCGTTTTCTTGTGGTGCCTAGGCAAGTGTGTCGAAGGCTAGTGGTTATTAATTAGGCCACTACTTACGTAGTGGAGTACCTTCCCACTTACCTGGCACTTACCTGGCCACAGGGGGACAAAGAGGCAGTGGAGGATTCTATCCTGCGACTTGTCTTTTGGCAGTTAGGAGCGGTCTAGAGCCGGACCTAGGTGACCACTAGATTATAGGGTTTTTGCTTGTTTCATTTGTTGTGTTGCATCATTTTTTCAAAAATCCGTCCCTTTTTCAAAGCAAACACCGCATTCATTCATCACTCCCCTAATTATAAATTCACGCTGCCACTTGTACTAACCCTTTTTAGTACAAGATAGGCTGGACAATGGGATTCTAGTGCCTGTTTGTCCGCGTCCCTCGATCGACCCAAAAGTCGGTAATTCTACATTTACCCTTTCTTTACCCACCACCACACCTACATCGATGGATCCGTCTCCATCGAACTTCTTTTCCACTACTCTGCCGCCGTCCGTTGGTGCGCAGAATCCACCTCGCATCTCTCTCCAAGAGAGGTGCTATCCAACACGAGGCCCCCTTTCCACCTGCCTTTCCACTCCACCAGCCAACGGGGAAAATTTTCAAATAAAACCCCAATACATCAACCTTCTACCAAAATTCCACGGTCTCGAGTCTGAGGACGCATACGTGTTTATCACGAAATTTGAAAATGTATGCGCAATGATGGGTACTTCACAGCTTTCTGTGGATGCTTTACGTCTTCGTCTTCTCCCATTCACCTTGTGCGATTTAGCCGAGAAGTGGCTATATAACACTACCGCACATTCCATTTCAAATTGGGACGAATTCGTCAAAGCATTCCTTAAGAAATTCTACCCACATCAAAAGACAGCTCGAGTCCGAAGCGAAATCTATCAATTCACCCAGCATCCAAATGAAACATTTTCAAAATGTCTTGAACGTTTCAAGGATCTGTTAGTCCAATGTCCACATCACGGCATCCCAAGATGGGAATTGTGCCGAATCATTTATGAGGGCATTACTCCATACACAAGACAGGCCCTTAAATCCATGTGTCAAGGCAACTTTATGACCAAAGATGATGGGGAAGCCTGGGAATTCCTAGAAAATTTCGCTGAAAAATCTTTACAGTGGGAGGGTGTGAGTCAATCGTCTAGGGATGGCAATGATATTTCCATAGGAGTTAGAGCTGGCATTGCAGCTATACACAAGAAACTCGAGACTATGGAAAACAAATTTTTAGCCGCCACCCTAAATCAAATGTTACTCTCCAAAACTGTATGTGGCTGCTGTTCTGATCCGTCTCACTTGACGGAAGAATGTCCGTTTCAAGGTCATGAGCTTATCAATTCTGCTTACCAACAAGGACCTAGGAACAATCCTTATTCTTCCACATATAATCAGGGTTGGAGGAATCACCCTAATTTTGCTTGGAACCAATCACAATCTCAAAACACGGTTCTAAATCCGAATCAATTCCAAAGGGCTCCTCCACCACAACAGCAACCACAATTGAGTCAGCACCCCTTTCAAGCACAAAATTTTCAAAATCCGGTCAACACACTCGCACCATCTAGTCCTTTGCAATTGACCGGGACTGATGAATCCTATTCATTTGCACAATGCATGAATTTGGTCTTAACAAATATCATGCAAGTTTCGGCTGAAATGAAGTCTTCTGTCGATAAAATTGAGAAAAACTCAGCGTCCCAAGCTGAGAGTATCAAATCGATGGAAGCAGAAATTTCACGATTAAGAGACGAAATGAGTGCAAGAGAGAAAGGGAAACTTCCAGCTCAACCCTTACCTAATCCTGGCTATTCACATCATGTGGATGCAATCACGTTGAGATCTGGAAGAGTGCTTGACCATCACGTTGGGGAAGAGTTTGATGATACAGAAAAATCAATCAATAACACCCCGGCTGAGACCTTTCCTCACACACACACTTCTAGTTCTGATCCTTGTTTTATACCCCACCACCTTCTTCCGAGCCTATTCTTCGTTTCCCAAAAGGCTCGCCACTTCAGCCCACCTCTTTTACTCCTCCACGGACGATCCCCACTTCTATTTTGGGATCGGGTCCACACACACTTCCTTCTCCTATGATGGACCCAGCGCTTATTGCTAAGGCACCTTATCCTAATCGGTTAAGGGCTAACACACCGAGTCCACATATGGAGAAGATCATGAACATTTTTAAGCAAGTTAACATCAACATCCCTCTTCTAGATACTATCCAACAAGTTCCGTCCTATGCGAAAACTCTTAAGAACTTGTGCACTAGGAAGAGGAAGACTCAAGTGCCCAAGAAGATTTTCATGGAAAAAACAATAGACACGGCTTTCCCCCAACAATTACCGAGGAAACATAAGGATCCTGGATATCCTACTATTTCCATTTCTATCGGGGAAAAACACATTAACCGTGCTCTACTAGACCTTGGCGCTAGTGTTAACATGCTTCCATTCTCAGTCTATGAGCAACTAGGTATCGGAGAGTTGAAGCCAACCCATTGCACTCTCCAGATGGCTGACCATCAATCACCAAACCTAGGGGTGAACTGGAGGATGTGTTAATAAAAATCGGGGAATTTATATTCCCTGTGGACTTTATTGTAATTGATACACAGCCTGTAGCGAACCCACGGAATCAAATTCCGGTGATTTTAGGTCGCCCCTTTTTGGCCACTTCCAATGCAATAATCAACTGTCGTAATGGTTCTATGACCCTATCTTTCGGGAATAGGTCAATAGAGCTGAACATTTACAAGTTGGGAAGTGTACCCTCCGAACCAACTGCTCAGGTCTGTTCTGTCGACTTAATGGATGTCGACAGCAGCGAATTTGATGATCCTCCTGATACCGATCTTGACTCTTTTCATATGTTGTTGTTTGACCCAACTATGTATCATACACATATGAACTCTTCCACCGAGATGTCCGGGTCAACAATTAACACTGATTATGAACTGCTTTTAAAGTCTGAAGATCACCCCGCACTTTGTGATGACATTATTCACCGGGGTATTGATGGAACTTTTGAGGAGATCTTCGCTGATGAACTCGCATTTTTAAATGACACGGGTGTTGAGATGAATCATGTCCCAATCAATGAAATTGAACCCCTACCTCTTCTTTTGAATTGTAAAAAGAATGCGAGTAATCCATCACATTCACTGCATCGTCTCTCTAAAATGAGACGCACACACACTCTCTTCCACCACTTGACCTTTCCCCACTTCTTCTTCCACCAACCAGAGCACTGCATTGATAAAATTTTTGAATGCTTGGTGTTAACTTTCGGTCTTTGCAAAGCTTGGCATCGACCATTGATTTTTGACCCCCTCATGTGATTTTCAAAGCTTAACATTGCATAACTCAAGTTTGGGGGGGGGCATTTTTTCTAGCTCCTGAAAAGAAAATTTTACAAAATTTTGAGCCAAAAATAAGTTTGGGGGAGGTTCTTCACTTAAATATTTTGCCCCCACTAATAAATTCCTCCCAAGCTTACAGGTTTTTCGAGATTTAGCAGAAGGCAATAGTGATGACACTGTTGAAAACAAGTTTGGGGGAGGTTTGTGCTTAGTTTTGCATCATTTTCATATCATTTGCATAAGCACAGAACATTTCTTTTAAAAAAAAATCTATAAAAATTTAAAAATTTTCAAAACCCATAAAAATTTAAAAATTTTCAAGTACAAAAATAATTTTAATATTTACACTTTTTTGTACAAAAATAAGATAATAAAAGTTTAGATAATGAACAATTACATCCATGAGATTAGAAAAATTTAAGAAAACTAAGAAAATTAGAAGTTTTCTTATACGAACTAGTAATAAGTAGTTATGAGCCGTTGTCCCAAGGGTTAGTAAGATGAAGGACGTCACTAATCTGAGAATAAAACTAAGTCTGAAAAATAGTTTCTATTCTGGAAGCCAAACATTTTGATCGTTGCTACCCTGCTATTCGCACTTACACACGTCTTGAAGCCTGGGATAGTAGAGGATACCTTGAAATGCTCTTGTCTTAAAGCCGATGTATGAAGGAAATAAAAAGAAAAAATGAAATGAAAAAAATATAAAGTGGTGAGAAAAATGACACTGGTTTTGTTATCACCGAGGGCAATAAAAAATATATAGCGAGGGTGCTTCTTCACCTAGTGCCCTAAGGCCAACTGGTCTGGGAGTCACGGCTATGCCTGAGATGGTGCAAGACGAGGAAAATACACCAAATAAGGAAGCACAGAAGTAATCGGTCGATTAGTACCTCAAGAAGTATTAACGGTCGCATGAAAGTGTGTGAGCAATCTCATCTAAATATTCATTAATTAAAAAGTACTGAGGCTGATGGGCAAGAGTATGATAGCTTGAATTGAATTCTCCGGGTGTAGGGATGTCTTTTACACACACGCAGGGTTATATGATCGATGTTTGGAAGAAAGATAGGAATGAAGAATAAGACGATGTTTTATTGAGGGAGGACGTGATCTCTGACATCTTTTCATGACCATTAAGATAGGGCTCATGACAACCGAGAAGCTAGCTTAGTTGGAAACCCTAATTTTCAAGGCTTTTCTTTTACAATTCTTTTCTTTAAATGTAATATTCATGATCTTCCTTTTATTATTGGATTTTGTGGGTGCAATTCGCTAAAAACCCTCAAGAGACAACACTCCTCCTACTAGGGACACCTATAGGTTTAAAGGCGTGTTGCACGTGCTCAGTGCAATCGTGTTGCCTACGAAAGTGTGCTAGTTAGTTTTTCTCTTTCTTTATTTTCACCTTCTCTTTTTAATAAAACAGTTCGCTCGAGATGATCGAAAATAAGTTTGGGGGAATTTGATCAGTCGAAAATAATGTATTTTTAACACGGCAATTTCCCCATCTTTTGCACTCATTTAGAAGTGTTCGGTATTCATATTTCACATATTAGCAAATCAGTCGTAAAATATCAGATTGCATGTGTTAGACTCTAAAACCGGCACTATAAAGGAAATTGACTGTATTTCATGGCATCGCATCATCTCTATATTGCGCAACACTTGTCTTGAGAAATTGTGCAGGAAAATACAGAAGAAAAGCCAAAGAGCTGATCAAAATTACGCCAACTCAAAAGATGCAGATCTGGTAGCAATGCAGAAGTAATTACAAAATTCAACACATGAAAACAAGGCCCAAATATTATTTGGGGAATTACCAGAAAAGATGGAAGCACAAGGCCCAAAAAGAGCCGCGGATCCGCGGCCAGAGCCTGCTTGGGCTGCGGATCCGCGGCAGTTCCAAGGATTCAGCTTCTCATTTTCAGTGCAAAATTCTCAGCTCTGGGCCCACATTTCTTTCTGATATGTCAAATTCCAGAATTCTCGCGAAGCTACTGCCAGATCAGCAACGATCATTAAGCAAGGCTAATCTTAATTAAGCTCCTAACAAACCTCATCTAGAAGCTTCTCCTCTAACTAACTTTTGGAGGGAAATTCAAATTTCCTCAACAAACTTTTGGAGGGAAACTTAGAATTTGAAATCCTAGATCTAGGGTTTGGATATCTATAAATAGAAGCCTAGACCTAGGGTTAAAGGCTAATCAATTTTAGGTTGATCAATCTTAGTTAGTTCAATCTCCCATTCCTAAATCTCAATTCATCATCTTCTTCCACAAGTCTAGTGACAAGGCTTGTGCGAAATCCTAAACCTAATTCCACTCCAAATTCAAGATCTTGAGTACCAATCAAGCAAGAAGCCCTTCAACCTTTTAGGAGCCGAGCCGATCTTCAATCGGGCAAGTGATCCAAGCCGATCCGCGACTCAAGGAGACGAGCGAAGCCAAATCAACTATCGAGTTCTTCCTCTTGTAGTTCTTGAGTGATTGTAACGAAATTGTTGATATAAATAAAAGGTGAAATTCTTTTATCTTGCTTTCTTTAAATTCTTGCATCATGATTCGATCTCAATTTGTAATTGTAGTTCTTGTTGTGATGTTTGAGTAAAACTCCGCTCATAAAGGAGTCGAGACGATCAATAGAATGATGATGTAACAAATCTTAATACGATTCTTGAGTCTTACGAGCTTTGTAAACCCTAGCAAGTTCAAGAATCGATGACCTAGTTTCGTTGCGATGCTTTCTTGAATGTGATTGCTCGAAATTAGGGATCTACGATCGTTTCTTGAATTTACTAGATGCTAGAATGTGAATGATATCGACGAAAGAATAAGGGATAAGATGAAACCCTAGTTTCATAAGAAAGCCCTGCTCTCGTCGATCATCATCGATCTAGTATCAATCTTTCGAAGGACAAGAACACGAAATCTTGAGATTACATCACGTCTATAGATCCGATCGATTCCTACGAGCCTCATTTAGATTCTTGACATTTGGTTGGAAATATCATCGAAACTCGATTCTCGATTGTTTATCAGTTTCTTGATTCTTGATTAAACTAGTGACACCTGAATCAATCGATAAATTCTTGAATCATGTTTTCTTTTCTTTTCGATTAACTTTTCAATTCAAACAAATTTAATATAAAAAAGAATCGCACAATCCCTGTGGACGATCCGCACTCACTTACAATCTACAACCGACACCGTAATTGATTGCGGTCAAATATAATTCTTTGATTGTGAATTTTGTTCAATATTACCGACACATAGGAACTTATTCGCTTTATTCGATTTACACAAATAAGAATTCTTTACAATCAAATGAAATCGTTATCAGGGATCATTTGAATTAATTTACTTACACAGTCTCGAATTTACGGATCAATCAAATGGCGCCGTTGCCGGGGATCATTTGAATTGATTTACATAATCCGAATTTAGAACAATCAAATGGCACCATTGCCGGGGATCATTTGAATTGATACTTTTACATCCAATCAAGAAATTAATTCAATCACTCACCTTATCTCACAACCAGACATACACCTTGAACGAAATCCGAAACTTCACTCTTTTCATCCTGCCCACCAGTAACTAACTCTCAAGTCACGTTACATCTTGGCGGTACTTGGATGAATAAAGAAAGCTGACCGATGCGCCTGCTCTGGGATGTCACGTATCTACCTATCAGTATCAGGTACACACCAACGAGTCCGGAACATAGCACACCCTAGTCACAAATCAAGGATTCTGAATCTTTACGCTGCCGAACGTGCTCAAGTATCACAGACAACGAGCATCGGTGGGCTGTGCCTCACGAAAACGATTAAGGAAAAGTGGTCGGGCGCGGACATGAGCAAGCTGTCCCCTCAGTAAAGGCGAACCTGGCTGTACTCTATGATCATTCAAGAACTGTAAATCTGCAGAAGACTGTTTCTGAACTGCGCACCACTGGAACAAGCTAACCCCGGGCCCACGACTCAAGCATCTGCTACCACAATCGCCTTGCCACGGTTAACCAAAGGATCTCACAAACACAATCCTCCACACGTTCCATTCAACGGCGTTGTCTCAAAAATCAAAACCCGCTGCAGGAAGATGTACATTAAGCCTTGGTGGTCCGTGAAAATCTGACACGACTCTCCACACAAGTAGTGTCCTCGGATCTTCAACGCACGACCACCTCGGCCATCTCCAGATCATGAGTAGGATATCCTGCTCGTACTTCCTCCAACTGTCGGGAAGCAAAAGCGATAACTTTATAGTGCCACATCAGCACACAATCGAGCCCCACTCGCGAAACATCACTGTTAAACAACAAGGTCGCTCGAACCAGAAAATAAGAAGGAACTGGTGTAGTTGTCAACCGAACCTCCGACTGCTGAAAACTCTGCACACATGCCTCAGTCCACAGAAAAGAACCTCCTTCACGGTCAATTCAGTAAACGGTGCAGCGATACACAAGCAATCCTGCATGAAACGGCGGTAAAAACCTGCTAAGCCCAAAATCTACGGACCTCTGTCCCGGATATAAGTATGGGTCAAAGCTGTACGGCCTCGATCCTCCTCTGGTCTATATGAAAACCGTCTCCAGTAACTACTAGACCTAGGAGTCAACACAATCAAGCCTGAAAGAACACTCTGAGAATTTAGCAAACATCCGGGCTCTCCAAATGTTTGCAAAACAAATCCCCAAGTGCTGCTCACGTTCCTCATGACTCTTGGAATAGACCAGAATGTCATCAATGACACAACAATAAACTGGTCGAGGAATGGCTTGAAGAAATCTGGTTCATCATATCCACGATTGCTGCTAGGGCACTGGTGAGTCCAACGACACCACCAAAACACATAAAGCCCGTAGCACGCACAAAAGCAGTCTCTGAAATGTCATCACTCTGAACCCGCAACAATGATGACCTGATCACAAACAAACTCAGAAAGAGTCTCGCACTCTGGAGCTGATCGAAGAAATCGTCAATGCGAGGTAAAGGATACCTATCCGCACCGTAACTCGGTTCAATTGACGATCCATCAATACACAACCTCAAACTGACGTCCTTCTCCATGAAGAACAGGAAAGGATCTCCCCAAAGTGAAACACTCGGACGCACAAGTCCATCAACCAACAACTCTGCAGCTAATCCTTAAGCTTCCTAAGCTTCACCGGCTCATCTGGAACAACGTCGGAAAACTCTCGCATGATAATATCCAGAAGAAACTGCTGACCATCCTAGGGATAAGAGCTGAACGACTGTCCTCGTCCCAGGCCTCTGCTACTCCCGCGACGGTCATGAAATCTGTCTCGATGCCTAAGCCTCTGTCTCTGGGCTGGTACACCTGTACGAGCCCTCCTCTGTTCCGGAACTCCCAAAGTCTCGGAAAAACGCTCCTTGTCAAGACGAGCTGCGTCCACTGGTGCTGTATAAGTAACACGAGGCTGAGTGTTGACTGCAAGGAACAACTGGGTAATAGGGCTGACAACCTCCTGTCGTTGCGCTCGAATGGCCTCAACCAATAAACTCATCGTCTGGCGCAAATCCTGCATCCCTGCCACCAGCCTATCAATATGATCTATCGAAAGCGGATCCATATAGTACGATGCAATGAGCGTGCCATCCTGGTCAGTCCTCTTCCCGCGCGAGTCAACTCTGACCTCGGCGTTCGCTGCATCACTCAAGTCCTCATAGTCATCAGCGGCAAAGGCTTTAAATGGAAGAAGGATTCGATATGAACACGGAAATCGAATCACAAGGATATGTATCACCAAGGAAGGAATTTCAAGCAAATTGTACTTAGGTCACTTTAGGCGGAGTACCACGTCGTGAGTTTGCCGCGGATATACACACACTACGTTACTCAGCTTTAAGCTACCTACTCCATCATACCAAGGTCATCCTACACTCCGAAAGGTAAAACCTAGCGCTCTGATACCAACTTTGTCATGACCCGAAACTGGCACGTGACGGCCCTAATACTACGCAATGTCTACAGGCGTAACGCAGTAAAAGAAAGCCAAAACCCAGAAATCTAAACCATTAAAAGACAAGAAAAGATAAGAAACACTGTTTAAACTTTTGAAAATCTCAAGTATAATTTCTTTAAGTCCAGTATATTTTCTTAAAAATTTCGGCAGCACCTCCTTTGTAAAAACCAACCCCAAAAATGGGTACAACATAAATATAAAATAAAAGCATCCCCAACGAGAGCAAATCCACGCCAAAAAGGCGGAAAACAACCACAACATTAGATATACGACGCCGTAGCGAAGAAAGAGACGATATAAAAAAAACTGCATAAAACCTCCAAGTCACAAAATAATATACAATATCGTCCTCACATCAAGTCTCTAAATCATACAAGATAATGGTAGACGGAGAGTACAGGATACAACGAATATACAACAAGCAACATCGGATAACCGCAAGACCTACCTAAGCAAAACTGCACACTGTCAGGCGAAGCGGTATCCGCAGCAAAAGATGATACGATGGATGGAAATAGCTCTGCCTCTGACTATCCTGTGGAACACCTGCAAAACACTGTGGCACAACGGGGATGAGTTGCCAACTCGTGAATAGTAAAAAATATATACAGGTAATCGCGAGTATGCACTTACAACGCGAATCTAACATAAGCATTTAATAGCAATGAATAATCATATGTAATGCATCAATCATGAAAGGTACGCTAGCAGGTACTACTAATACATGAAGCAATAATATGACAATCGGTATGTAATAATCATGTAAGGTACTCTATCAGGTACAATAATACATGAAGTAATGCATAAACAATAAATGTGGAGTATAGAATAAAACATGTCATTCCCACGGAAATCCTAACCTCGTGGTATGACCAAAATCCAACAAGACAATCAAATTCCCAATTTCCACAATCAGCCCCCAAATTGGCTCTCATATCATGTAAGTCTCGTATATCCTGTATGTACAACATCAGTATATCTCACATATCCTGTATGTCCAATATCAATATATCTCACACATCCTGTATGTCCAATATCAATATCTCTCACATATCCTGTAAATATCTCTCACATATCCTGTATGTCCAATATCAATATATCTCACATATCCTGTATGTCCAATATCAATATATCTCACATACCCTGTATGTTTCATATAAGGTGAATGTACAGTATCGACACCCAAAAACATCAAGAAATAAGTGTCTAGCATCGACACAAAAATACATATTTATATGCCCTCGAATCTTAAGGGCCAAACACCGACACTCTCGATCCCCATATCGGTAATATACGTCCTCGAATCTTAAGTGCCAAACACCGACACTCTTGATCCCCGTATCGGTAATATACGTCCTTGAATCTTAAGTGCCCCTAACATCGACGCTCCCGATCCCTGTATTGGTATAAAACAAATCTCAAGTGGATCCATCCAATATCAAGTAAAGAAATAGAATACTTGCATAATTCCATGAAACCACCAAGGTCCTCAAATCCAGAAAACATCAAGTAGTGAATACGTATGAATGCATGAATCAATACATAGATATTAGCGTCCCATTCCACTAATATATGTGTATAGGCATATATAACATCGTCCCATTCCACTGTTATATATACATAGGAGTAAAAATATCATAGAACATAATATGAAATCCATGAATGTAATATATGCAACATGAAACAGTAATATGAGCATATAAAGGAAAACGGCTATTTAACTGCAACTAGTTACTAAATATATCACGAGGTTCCTGATTTCTCCGAAATCAGATGCAACATCATAGACAAGTGAATATGTAGCTATAACAAGGTATGCGTAACCATGTCGGTATAGCAAGATATGTGTGTCCATAAGTAAGTATGTATGATGTCAAAGTAGTTGTAGCAAGGTATGTGTCTATACCTATCCATAATACCCTCCAGGTATATATATGTATGTATGTCAGATGTACATGTAGCTATGTCTCATATGTGTATATACCTATCACAATGGTACAATACCATATAGGTATATGGGTAACTAGCATGTAAGTATACAGGTATGCTATATGTCATAAGCACAATAAAATTAAGGACCGTGTCTAAACGTCCCTAAGCAACAATATCATATCTAAAGGGGTGTTGTGCGTGTCATAGCAATTATTGACGGTGTGTGGCATACAATCAGTACTCGTGCAACATAAGCCGTCGATAATAGTGCAGTGTCCTAAGGATACTAGTCCAAACACAACACTAACCAAGTAGTAATATGTGTATGCGCAATTCTATATATGCAATAGAATATGCGACAAAACATAACAACTCTAGCCCAGACGCATAACGCCATGTGAGCGATTCCCCTGTAAATGTTAAATCTACTCACCAACGCTCCTGGCTAAATGAAGCCAACCACTTGTTTTTCCCCTTGTAGCAGTGTCCGAAGTCCCTGCCTGCGAACCTACCACAATAAAACAATAAAGCAAATATATATTAATAATAGACCAAGAACACGAACAAACTACGTTTTAACGACACACCAACTCCAAACCTACTCCCAAGTGTTCGTATTGTAGCTAACGTGCGTAGAGACACGACGAAAACAACCTAAGTGCAAAAACACACAAAGTGCACGGTCCGTGTCGTATAACGTATCGCGCGGACACAAAACACTAGATTAAAGGAAAATGATCCCAGATTTTTCATACTGTAAATACTAAAAAAATAAACAGTACCAAACACTCCTAACCAACAGCAGACAACTACCCACAAAAACCAAACCCCAGCACTTCCCTGAACAGCCGGCGTCGCCGGAATTTCGCCTTGGGTCGCCGGCCATGGCCGGTGGGGTGGTGCTCGTGTCTCAGGTGGTGCTCCAGAGTCACTAGTGCATCACTATAATTTTGTTTGGTCAATCACTAAAATTTCCAGGTCACAGCAGATACAGAGGTTCAAAAAGGACGCTAAAAACACGATAATGCACTAATCGATACTTTAAGTGTTCTACGCTATAACCAACGAGCTACACAACATAAAAAATCCTATTTAACAGAGTAGGGATTATACCTATCAAAGCTAGCTCCCAAGATCCAATCTTTCCTAGCTCCAAGATGCTAATTCAAGACTTGGGGTATTTTTGTGATATATTTTGGGGATTTTGGAGATTTATTATGCTAGGATTGTTGAAAATGGTGAAGGAAGTGATCAAGGGCAGAAGAATGAAGAAGAATTCGGCCATGGGGGAGTGTGAGGAGTTGTGTAGGGTTTTCTAGCAATTTCTAGTGATTAATGCTCATAAATGCATTCACACACACATGCATGCACCTCTTCCAAATTCTTTTTCCTTAACTTTAAAACTAAAACCCTTACAGATATCTAGATATTAAGAGAAGGGTTTTATTAACTCAACTTAATTTGTTAAAAAGATCACTTCAGAGAAATTTCCCAAAATGTGAATACTGCATTAAAATAATATTAAAATTGGGAAAAATTCAAATTGAACCAAAACGTCCCATATACACCCAAAGCTTGCGCACTAGCTTTATTTTAGTTAAACTAGGTGCTGGCAAGTCTATATGGTCGTTTGATCACAGTCGGTTTAAAACGGAAAGTACCGATAATTTTTACCCAAAAACGGAAAAATTCGCATAACGATTTTCCAAAACGTTACAATCTCCCCCCTTATAAAAATTCGTCCCCGAATTTAAAATTCTCACTAAGGGTACCTTCAAAGAAGAGAGTACAAAACTCCCAATCTCGCTCGCAGTCTCCCGAGTGATTACTTCACTATACGGCTACGTCCAAGAAAACCCTCCACAGATGGCAAGACCCTTGACCGAACTTTCTCCACCTACCGAGCAACTAACACATATGGATGCCGGTGAATGAAAAGATCGCGTCCAAGCTAAAGGGTCTGGTGCTGGTCATGAAGGTTTTTGCAAAGTATCGACACAAGAAATACAGGGTGAATACTCAATAATCTGGGCGGAAGTGCCAAATCAAAGGCAACGGAACTAACTCGCTTTAAGGATCTCAAAAGGACCTACAATCCTGGGATAAGCTTCCTAAAACTCAACACGTCATTCATCGGAAAAATCCATAGGAATCCATGATCTCCCACTGCGAACTCAAGTCTGCGACCACCATGGTCGGCATAAGACCTATGTCCGCACTGGACAACTCTCATCCTGATCTGAACCAACTGGATCATCTCCGAAGTCTCTAGCCTAGCTGGGTCCAAAAATCCTACTAATACAGAGTCAGAAAACAGAATGGCGATCGACACAACCTAACAACAAAACCTAAAGGTTTCCAATTGGAACGTCTTCTGATAACAGCTATCGAAGGAGAACCCAAACAATAGCAAGTGACGATCCCAACAGCCAACAAACACTTAGTACGTACGCACATGCATATCCACCAGAGTTTGTATAGTCCGCTCAATTGACCATCGTCCCACAGATGGAAAAGCGGAGCTAAAGCTCAACCAGTACCCAAGGCTTCCTGAAGCTTCTTCCAACTACGGCTAGCAAACAGGGTGCCCCCAATTGGATACAACGCCTGAAGGAACTCCGTGCAACGCACAAACTTAACAAAGAACAACCGAGCAAACTGAGAATAACCGGACAACAAACACCCCAAATGGAGTCACACTCTGACTAAACCTGGGTAGACGTCACAACGAAAATTCATGGAGATCTGCTCCCATTCTCTCTCCGGAACGGTTAAAGATTGCAACTCTCCAGCCGGTCTCAAATGCTCACCTTATCTCACAACCGGACAGACACATTGAACGAAATCCGAAACTTCACTCTTTTCATCCTGCCCACCAGTAACTAACTCTCAAGTCACGTTACATCTTGGCGGTACTTGGATGAACAAAGAAAGCTGACCGATGCGCCTGCTCTGGGACGTCGCGTCTCTACCTATCAGTATCAGGTACACACCAACGAGTCCAGAACATAGCACACCCTAGTCACAAATCAAGGATTCCGAATCTTTACGCTGCCGAACGTGCTCAAGTATCACAGACAACGAGCATCGGTGGGATGTGCCTCACGAAAACGATTAAGGAAAAGTGGTCGGGCGCGGACATGAGCAAGTTGTCCCCTCAGTAGAGGCGAACCTGGCTGTACTCCATGATCATTCAAGAACTGTAAATCTGCAGAAGACTGTTTCTGAACTGTGCACCACTGGAACAAGCTAACCCCGGGCCCATGACTCAAGCATCAGCTACCACAATCGCCTTGCCACGGTTAACCAAAGGATCTCACAAACATAATCCTCCACACGTTCTATCCAACGGCGTTGTCTCAACATTCAAAACCCGTTGCAGGAAGATGTACATTAAGCCCTGGTGGTCTGTGAAAATCTGACATGACTCTCCACACAAGTAGTGTCCTCGGATCTTCAACGCACGACCACCTCGGCCATCTCCAGATCATGAGTAGGATATCCTGCTCGTACTTCCTCCAACTGTCGGGAAACAAAAGCGATAACTCTATAGTGTCACATCAGCACACAATCGAGCCCCACTCGCGAAACATCACAGTTAAACAACAAGGTCGCCCGAACCAGAAAACAAGAAGGAACTGGTGTAGTAGTCAACCGAACATCCGACTGCTGAAAACTCCGCAGACATGCCTCAGTCCACAGAAAAGAACCTCCTTCCCGGTCAGTTCAGTCAACGGTGCAGCGATACACAAGCAATCCTGCACGAAACGGCGGTAAAACCTGCTATGCCCAAAATCTGCGGACCTCTGTCCCGGATATAAGATGGGTCAAAGCTGTACGGCCTCGATCCTCCTCGGGTCCATACGAAAACCGTCTCCAGTAACTACTAGACCTAGGAGTCAACACAATCAAGCCTGAAAGAACACTCTGAGAATTTAGCAAACTTCTGGGCTCTCCCAATGTCTGCAAAACAAATCCCCAATTGCTGCTCACGTTCCTCATGACTCTTGGAATATACCAGAATGTCATCAATGACACAATAATAAACTGGTCGAGGAACGGCTTGAAGAAATCTGGTTCATCATATCCATGATTGCTGCTAGGGCACTGGTGAGTTCAACGACACCACCAAAACACATAAAGCCCGTAGCACGCACAAAAGCAGTCTCCGAAATGTCATCACTCCGAACCCGCAACAATGATGACCTGATCACAAAAAAACTCAGAAGGAGTCTCGCACTCTGGAGCTGATCGAAGAAATCGTTAATGCGAGGTAAAGGATACCTATCCGCACCGTAACTCGGTTCAATTGACGATCCATCAATACACAACCTCAAACTGCTGTCCTTCTCCCTGATTAACAGGAAAGGATCTCCCCAAAGCGAAACACTCGGATGCATAAGTCCCTCAACCAACAACTCTGCAGCTAATGCTTAAGCTTCCTAAGCTTCGCCGGCTCATCTGGAACAACGTCGGAAAACTCTCGCACGATAATATCCAGAAGAAACTGCTGACCATCCTGGGGATAAGAGCTGAACGACTGTCCTCGTCCCAGGCCTCTGCTACTCCCACGACGGTCACGAAATCTGTCTTGATGCCTAAGCCTCTGTCTCTAGGCTGGTACACCTGTACGAGCCCTCCTCTGTTCCGGAACTCCCAAAGTCTCGGAAAAACGCTCCTTGTCAAGACGGGCTGCGTCCACTGGTGCTGTATAAGTAATACGAGGCTGAGTGCTGACTGCAAGGAACAACTGGGTAACAGGGGTGGCAACCTCCTGTCGCTGCGCTCGAATGGCCTCAACCAAGAACTCATCGTCAGGCGCAAATCCTGCATCCCTGCCACCAGCCTATCAATATGATCTATCGAAAGCGGATCCATATAGTCCGATGCAACGAGCGTGCCATCCTGGTCAGTCCTCTTCCCACGCGAGTCCACTCTAACCTCGGCGCTCGCTGCATCACTCAAGTCCTCATAGTCATCAGCGGCAAAGGCTATAAATGGAAGAAGGATTCGATATGAACACGAAAATCGAATCACAAGGATATGTATCATCAAGGAAGGAATTTCAAGAAAATTGTACTTAGGTCACTTTAGGCGGAGTACCGCGTCGTGAGTATGCCGCGGACATACACACACTACGTTACTCAGCTTTAAGCTACCTACTGTAGGGTTCCTATGCACCCTAATGAGGTCTCACAAGGCATCAACCATTCCAATTTCAAATTTAAACGGTGCCGAGAAACCCGACTACGGATCGTTTGCTAGATATTTAGGCGAAAACATAAACTAGTTAACACTTAACTAAGAGATACGGAAATACAACCTTTGTAGATCCGGTTCTCCACCTCCATAGCTCCGCAATGAAGTCTCCTCGCTGTCCATAACAAGTCCCGGGCTCTAGCGTCGGCTTCATCGGAGAATGGACGGGCTAGGTCATCGATTTCGTGCCGAAGATGATCTACGTCGAGGCATCGCTAGATCAAGCTCCACCTTCACCAAACCATGATAACTTGTGAAGGAAACACACTCTACTACTTGGCAAGAGGTAGAGGATGAAGAAATAGGAAGTGGGTAAACTTTAGAATTGGATTTCTCACTCATTTCCATCAATCACCATTGATGGAGCTTAAGGTTTTCTTCTTGAGTTCAAGGAAGAAGAAGAAGAATGTTATGATAAGTTTTTTAAAAAAGAAAAGAATAAATCAATCCTTATCATAACATGACCATAGTTAAGTGTAGAGAACTAATCATGGTTCAATGCAATGGTTAGGGTTAAGCTAAAATACAAAATGGTCAAAGTCTTCATGAAGCTTCAACAAGCTTCCAAACAAAGCCACCATTTTGCATTATGCTTATCATTTTCCAAAATGAATAAACAAATAAATAAATAGATATGAAAATGAAAACCCTAACCATTACATAACCATGGTTTAAACTTTACACAAAACACAAGTTAGCATGCATCATCAAACATGATACATACAAGTGTACAAAAGTATATCACATATACAATGTGCACAAACCAAGTGAGAAAATCCGTTTAAAGTGAACCAATACTAGTTAGTGCAAAGTAATATATCAAATATATAATTATGCATTAAATCATTAAATCAACACTTGATTCAATGATCCGGTCATGTCGCACACAACCGACTAGTATTCAATGTATCGGCTTATCGAATCAATACTTGATTCGATAACTAGGTTATATCGTATACAACCATTCGATACATTCATCGCGAGAATAGAATACGGTATCACATACACGCATTATTCTCGGTCCCGCACATATCTCATATGCGCTCCTATTTCGTTTCGCTTGAGCCAGGAAACCTCTGTGTAGGACTCTAAAGACTCGTCAATACGTGGGCAGCAGGTGATGATCATATCAAACACCCACAAGCCGCAAGCGGTCTGCTAAACGTAACGGCCACCCGGGTATTGAGCGATCTGAAGATCGACGAGCAAGCCCGCTCACACTCCAGTGAATCCAACTAGTAACACTACCGTACAGTCCAGTCTGATCGTCTGATATGTCGCATATCTCACCTAGGGGTGGTAAACGTCAGACCCCAATAGTTCGATAAGTCGTGTCAATATGAGGTCTATAACTGTTCGAGAAACTACTGGTAACACTTACCAGTAAATCTCAGCAACCCTGGCCAGGGATTTCCTGTTATAGCCAATCGAACACAGCGCAACATCAACTCCCTATACCGGGAGAGACGAATCCCCTCCTATCGCTCATTGCCTCCATGTAACTCGGGACTGTACCCAAAAACCACCGTTTTGCACGCCCTCTTGGACGTGGTAAGATGGAAATCAAAGCACAGTGGGAACCACACAAGACTCTATGATGATCTCGGGTCAACAGACTACTCTGTACCAGTGTCACCAGAGAACAGCCATCTGACGTGAGGTATAATACCATCTGGGAGTTCTCGGCGAGTCCGTCCAGTGTACCCAGTCTCTACTGAGCACCCGTATATCATCTCTGATGTCAAACACCAATGGATATGGGATCATCCATCGCCCATCTGTATGGGTCGAGAAGGTACACGCTAGTCTACTCTGGTATATCGATGCCCCGTCTCGATATACCCATGACTAGGGACTTTGAAGGATGTACTTATGGACTACCATGTCCCCACTAGTATGATCCGCATCATAGTCCAGGTAGTCAAGTACACATCCTAAGGGCTTTACCAACATGTAATAGAGAGACAATCAGTATACACGTTAAGGTAAAGAGCAACCAGATAGCATACTATCATGTCGAGCAAGAAAGTCCTCCCTATATATGTCCCAGCATCCACTACAATATACATCCTATGTATAGTAATGGCCTCTACGGCATACATATAACTAACAATCTCCCACTTGCATTAGGACCATCTGATAGCAGTGGTTGTAGTATCTCATACTCAACCATCCCATAAAAATCTCTCTCTGGGAACAGGCCTTTGTGAGTGGATCCGCTGTGTTGTCCTCTGAGTCTACTCTCCTTACCTCGATCTCTTTGGAGATCAACCATCTCCATGATCAGGTGATACTGCCTTAGAATATGTCTGGATCACTGATGGTACCTGCGTTCCTTGGCATAAGCCACAACTCCATTGTCACACAATGGGAGGAACATAGTTCATCTTATGAACCAATATATACCCAAACAGCCTCTTTGGTAGTATCTTAAGTAGCGATGTATCCTGCCTTTATCGTCTAGTATGTCACGGTATCTAGCTTGGAACTCTTTCAACATACCGTCCCTTTACTGAGGGTAAAGACAATGCCTGTGACTGACACTCAGTCGTCTTTATCACCCTGGAACCATTCCAGTGATTCTCCCCAGGGTCGATTGATACCTTCTCACTACAACTAGTGAGAATCCTAACAACCATTTAGATCTATCTCATAAATCCAAAAACCCAGGATTTAGGAGGTATCACTTTGATCCTATGTGGAGAATCATTGTGATAAACGGAGATTGATCGAGCATAGCATAAGAAACTCCTTTCTTATCAAGAGTATGTCATCCACGTACTCTACGAGGATCACCACCATACTCCCTACTACCTTTTTGTTTATACAAGGTTCATCTACCATTTTGATGATGTCAACTTCTTTGACTAACTCATCAAAACAGACGTTCCAACTCCGCGATGCCTGCTTTATCAAATAAAGCATCTTGCACACGTTTCCGCTGCTCCCACTGTCTACGAAGCCCTCTGGTTGTGTACTAATAGACGCTCTCTTCCAAAACAACATTTAGAAAAGCAGTCATGACACCCAACCACCCGATATCGTAGTCATGGTATGTAGCCGTGGTAAGTAGGATCTGAATGGACTTAAGCATAGCCACTGGAAAAGGTTTCATCATTATCCACGCCTGGTCGAGGACGAAAACCCTTAACAAGTCTAGCTTTGAAAGTCTCAACTTTTCCATGTACACCAAGTAATCTTCTCAAGATATACTTGCTCCTGATGGGGATTTAACCCTTCAGATATAGCAACCAAAGTCCATACTTTGTTGGTGTATAAGGATTCCATCTCAGATCGCTAAGCATCCAGCCATTCTTACAGAGTCTTACTCCTGATGGTCAGCACGAAGCTAGTTGGGTCATCATCTCATGATGTAATCCTCGCTCCCACTGTCATAGAGAAACCGAAGTATCTCTCAGGTGGGTGAGGAACCCTACTAGATCGGCGGAGAGGCTGAGGTTCGTTGGAATCTACTGAATCCTTTGGTTCTATCAAATCATCAGCTGCAGTTTGTATGGCTGGAACATTTCCAGTTCTACATAACAGACCTTGCTCGAGCTTGTCCGGATTTTGCTTTTAGACATAGGCCGGACAACCCCAAATCTTAACTAGCTTAAGACATGGGCTCTTCTCATTCCATATCACATATGAAGTGGTAGGCAACTGATTTGATTTGAACCCTATTCAATAGGTATGCAGCTTCTCAAGTGCATAACTCCCAAAAAGGAAATAGGTAACTCAGTAGTACTCATCATAGAGCACACCTTATCAAATAGGGTGTCATTGCTCCGCCCTGATATACCATCGTGCTATGGTGTATACAGAGGAGTAATGCTGAGAGAGAATCTCATTCTCCTTTAGAATAGTCCAGTATTTCCGTGCTCAAGTATTCTCCTCCTTGATCTCATCATAGGACATAATACTTATACCCTTATTCTGGTTCTCTACTTCTCACTTATATTCTGTGAATATCTCAAAAGGTTCGGACTTGTGTTTCAACAGGAACATAGGTCTGAAACTCGAAAGATTATCAGAGAACGTAATGAAGTATAAAGAACCAGTCCTGGCATGTGTAGACAGGGGACCTACATACATCAACATGTATCATCCCAAGAGTTCACTAACTCTTTCTCTGTTTCCATTAAACGGAGCTATGGTCATCTTATCTTTGTGACATGACTGGCGAGTTCCACAAGATGTAAGTTCAAACTAATTTAAATATGCATCTTTATGTAACTCTAGCTAGTCGGGTCACATTGATATGACCTAGTCTACAATGCCTCAAGAAGAATTCGTTTATTTCTGAACTCTTCCTCTTGTGTGTGTTCCGTATACTAAAGAACTGTAGTTTGATTTATAACATCAACGCTTTTAGATAACGTGCCTGAACCGATCAACTTTTGATATAGGAAATGTTCAAAACATTATCCAACAATACAAAATTTTATCATTTCTTTACTGATAAAGAGACTGATATGATTTTGTATATCAGGTTCGGTATCTAATAACATTCGTTCAGAATCAATGTATTGGTAATACAGGGTGACAGTGACCAACAGACTTGGCTGCAACTCTTGCCCCGTTTTCTGCCTCATGAAACTTATCACCCGTTCTCAGTTCTCAACCTATCTGTAACCCTATGTAACAGATTACATATCTGGGATCCTGATCTGGTATCACATACCCAGGACGTAGAGGATACTGAGAAACAGTTCTCTGTAATGAACACACCCGAAGATGATGCATCAGCATGCACTCTCTTCGTTTGGGCGGCACGGGAATTCTGGTAATCCCCAATTTCCTGCTCTGTCTTATAACAATTATAAGTTGGAGCGGGACCAACGTTCCCCAGCTCAGTATAACAAGCGGGTTCGGTCAATAATCCGTTTTATTATCTTGATTAAGGCATGATATGGTCGCTACCTGGAGAGAGAGAGAAGAAAACACTCAGCGTGCGCTCTTGCAAGAATAGATTGGTTATTATTTTATCTAATCAGGATGGCTCCCACTGCTTTTTATCAAATCTTCCTTCAAACCCTAAAAGGAAAGACTAGCCGGGATTAATTACACACTACAAGTTCGCCAATCTTTCAGCCAGGCCAGTGTCGGTACTTTGAGGGAGGTCCCCCGTGCTTTCGCACGAACCTAATTAATGTAAACCTCGTTTTCCCAGAGGCGTAACCCCGTTGACACCTTTCTAGACACCTACTTGATCGGCTAATTGTAATGTATAAAACTCTCCCAGGAGTAACTCTTACTCGCAGTGGGTATCGGGATCCAACTATATCATAGAAGGTATGCAATCTCATTGCAAATTTCAACACTTGAAATTCCCGATAATTTTGCCCCTAGCGTCCTATGACCTTGACGCAGGCCAACAAACCATAGTCCGCTAGTCAAGTTCAACCCGTCATTTCCTGATTGAATTAAACCCACCCGCACGACCCTTGACGCAGGCCAACAAAGTCGCACGACTACCCTAATCCAATCACATCATATGCTTATGCAGATAAACACCAGTTAGCTACCGCACACTACGCCTTGACGCAGGCCAACAAACGTAGCACGAATACTAACTACTACTTATCTGAAATGACGGAGGGCTACGACAGGTTTTTCTGAAAACCTATTGCGTAATGAACTTGATATCGTTGTAGAATCAAATGATTTTAAAAAATGGAGTGCTTTTGAGGCTTTTCTAGTTTTGCTAAAGGAGTCACTCCCGGTGAAGGGATCGTCGGTCCTTTCCTCGTCGAATGAGGTGCGGGATATATCATATATATCACTGTGCAAAGCAAAAACACTTAAAAGCAATCAAAAGACAAACCGAGTGTGTAGCATCTGCCAATTATTGCTAAAGGAGTCACTCCCGGTGAAGGGATCTCGGTCCTTTCCTCATCGAATAAGGTGCAGGATATATCGTATATACCGCTGTGCAAAGCAAGAACTGTAGCTACCTGTTTTATTTTGAAATTCGATTCTACAACATCTTAGGTTTCTTTTATTTCATTAATCACATTAATGAAGTCCCATCATTTAAGTACCTAATCATCACAGATAAATACGACGTACACTTATGCCATCCGCATTCGCCTCGATGTCCCCTCGTGCACCGTTAGGTTAGGTAACTAACGGCAGAGCAGGGCAGGGCTAGCACGGGTGTAAAACATAAGTAACGTCTATATAATATATCATATATACTATATGCTGTATCTATCACAGAACATCACATGATCACATCACAGATATCGCAGCAGAAGAAACATATGAAATATTGGATATACTAGGACGTCCGTGTTTTCAATACGAGCCAGTATAAAACACGGATTTCACGGTCGTGATGAATAACCAAACCCACACCCCTAGACCCCTACGAGAGCAGCAAGCAACCCTACCAATTCTGGAGTTAGGAGACCCGGACTCGACTCCTCGAGTTGGTCTCCCACTGGACCCTAGAACCCGGTTACTTGTGCTCCCTTCCTTGGGTCTATCCTAGTGCGGAAAAGTAAATAATATACAACAGGTGACAACTTCCGCAACCTGGAAGCGCCCCAATAAAAGAATATTACATACAAGTTTTTACATGAATGAAAATGAAAAACACTCATCTCACATAAAAAACCCCGGCTATTCAAACACGACGATCCAATATAACATATCCAGCAACACATAACATCACATGTCATCAACGTAAGTAAATATGCGCATCCCAATTGTCGTTGGCATATAGCAACGAAACCGGCGATATCACATATTACATTTACGGTCACAGAAAAGAAAGTGTAAAACTACAACAGTTGGAATCCGCAACCACCTCAGACATCGCATGCCTGACCAAATGAATTACTTAGACATCGCATGCCTAACAATTATAAACCCCGCATTTTAGTCTCAAAAATCGAAAACTCTTTTCAATATCAAGTCGGGCAATTCAACAAGATTCCCGACATCCTGATCGAATGCTCGTCGCAAACTTCAGTAGGCGGCCGCACCCCCGACGCCGTCGACGAAGTGCACCAAGGCGGAACACCGCTGCCGCGAGCACCCGAACGGATGCTTTCGGCGACGGGGTTCTCCTACAGTCACTTGGTCGGGGCTATGGAGTGAGGCTGTCTATTAAGTTTACCCGGCGAGTATCCGTGTATGCTACGTGATTGCGACGGACTTTTGATCGCATCAAAATTCCGTGGCAACCGATCAAGTGAGACTAAAGTGCTATGTTTATAACATTCATTCAGTTATCACATAACTTTTGTGAATTCCAATTATTGTATCCCATTCCAGATAAACAGAAAATGTTAAACTTTTCGATCGAACAGTCAAACGCCCAAGTTTTCCCGATACAGCTCAACACATGAAATAAGTCTAACAACATTCCGTTCGTGCCTCAGTACCAACGGTCCAGCCGTAGAAGGGTCAAGCCAATGCCTCACATGTGGCACGCCGTACTGCCACAAACCCGAAGGTTCAAAAGGCAGTTCAAGACGGTCACATAATCGAGTTAAGGTTTGTTGTCTTCTAGAGGGACCATCGCGTTACTTGCACTACTTAGAACGTCGTTAAACTACGGAAAAAATCCAACACTTGAAAATTTCCCGACAGGGGAAAAATTGGGTATTTATATCCGGTCGAACTTTTTAACATATTCTAAAATTTACCCGGAAAGCCACACAGACAAAATTTGATAATCCGATCGAATATACGAATCCCCAAAATAACCCCAGAAAATTCAACTCTTGAATTAATTTTAAAAATACCCAGAAACTCCAGCATAATATAATAGAAGTTACTGTGCAATCAATTGAGGATGACGTCATCAAAGTGCGGCGGAACCGCCGCAGAAGCCAGGCATCTGCCGCGCTTCCGCCGCGGTTTGTACTGTTCATGGAAAAAGAATTGCACCGTAATTCTTATAATTCCCTGCTGAGTTTTCTGCATATTTTTAATGTTGAAAAACTCACTGTTTTCAAAAATGTACAGAGAGCATGGAAATTTTGGACTTTCGGGTTCGATCGGACTTCAAATTCCGTCTAGACTTCGCCTAAGGCTCTAGCTAGGCTCTGATACCACTGCAGGGTTCCTAGGCACCCTAATGAGGTCTCACAAGGCATCAACCATGCCAATTTCAAATTTAAACGGTGCCGAGAAACCCGACTACGGATCGTTTGCTAGATATTTAGGCGAAAACATAAACTAGTTAACACTTAACTAAGAGATACGGAAATACAACCTTTGTAGATCCGGTTCTCCACCTCCATAGCTCCGCAATGAAGTCTCCTCGCTGTCCATAACAAGTCCTGGGCTCTAGCGTCGGCTTCATCGGAGAATGGACGAGCTAGGTCATCGATTTCGTGCCGAAGATGATCTACGTCGAGGCATCGCTAGATCAAGCTCCACCTTCACCAAACCATGATAACTTGTGAAGGAAACACACTCTACTACTTGGCAAGAGGTAGAGGATGAAGAAATAGGAAGTGGGTAAACTTTAGAATTGGATTTCTCACTCATTTCCATCAATCACCATTGATGGAGCTTAAGGTTTTCTTCTTGAGTTCAAGGAAGAAGAAGAAGAATGTTATGATAAGTTTTTTAAAAAAGAAAAGAATAAATCAATCCTTATCATAACATGACCATAGTTAAGTGTAGAGAACTAATCATGGTTCAATGCAATGGTTAGGGTTAAGCTAAAATACAAAATGGTCAAAGTCTTCATGAAGCTTCAACAAGCTTCCAAACAAAGCCACCATTTTGCATTATGCTTATCATTTTCCAAAATGAATAAACAAATAAATAAATAGATATGAAAATGAAAACCCTAACCATTACATAACCATGGTTTAAACTTTACACAAAACACAAGTTAGCATGCATCATCAAACATGATACATACAAGTGTACAAAAGTATATCACATATACAATGTGCACAAACCAAGTGAGAAAATCCGTTTAAAGTGAACCAATACTAGTTAGTGCAAAGTAATATATCAAATATATAATTATGCATTAAATCATTAAATCAACATTTGATTCAATGATCCGGTCATGTCGCACACAACCGACTAGTATTCAATGTATCGGCTTATCGAATCAATACTTGATTCGATAACTAGGTTATATCGCATACAACCATTCGATACATTCATCGCGAGAATAGAATACGGTATCACATACACGCATTATTCTCGGTCCCGCACATATCTCATATGCGCTCCTATTTCGTTTCGCTTGAGCCAGGAAACCTCTGTGTAGGACTCTAAAGACTCGTCAATACGCCGGCAGCAGGTGATGATCATATCAAACACCCACAAGCCGCAAGCGGTCTGCTAAACGTAACAGCCACCCGGGTATTGAGCGATCTGAAGATCGACGAGCAAGCCCGCTCACACTCCAGTGAATCCAACTAGTAACACTACCGTACAGTCCGGTCTGATCGTCTGATATGTCGCATATCTCGCCTAGGGGTGGTAAACGCCAGACCCCAATAGTTCGATAAGTCGTGTCGATATGAGGTCTATAACTGTTCGAGAAACTACTGGTAACACTTACCAGTAAATCTCAGCAATCCTGGCCAGGGATTTCCTGTTATAGCCAATCGAACACAGCGCAACATCAACTCCCTATACCGGGAGAGACGAATCCCCTCCTATCGCTCATTGCCTCCATGTGACTCGGGACTGTACCCAAAAACCACCGTTTTGCACGCCCTCTTGGACGTGGTAAGATGGAAATCAAAGCACAGTGGGAACCACACAAGACTCTATGACGATCTCGGGTCAACAGACTACTCTGTACCAGTGTCACCAGAGAACTGCCATCTGACGTGAGGTATAATACCATCTGGGAGTTCTCGGCGAGTCCGTCCAGTGTACCCAGTCTCTACTGAGCACCCGTATATCATCTCTGATGTCAAACACCAATGGATATGGGATCATCCATCGCCCATCTGTATGGGTCGAGAAGGTACACGCTAGTTTACTCTGGTATATCGATGCCCCGTCTCGATATACCCACGACTAGGGACTTTGAAGGATGTACTTATGGACTACCATGTCCCCACTAGTATGATCCGCATCATAGTCCAGGTAGTCAAGTACACATCCTAAGGGCTTTACCAACATGTAATAGAGAGACAATCAGTATACACGTTAAGGTAAAGAGCAACCAGATAGCATACTATCATGTCGAGCAAGAAAGTCCTCCCTATATATGTCCCAGCATCCACTACAATATACATCCTATGTATAGTAATGGCCTCTAGGGCATACATATAACTAACACCTACTCCATCATACCACGGTCATCCTACACTCCAAAAGGTAAAACCTAGCGCTCTGATACCAACTTTGTCATGACCCGAAACAGGCACGTGACGGCTCTAATACTACGCAACGTCTACAGGTGTAACGCAGTAAAAGAAAGCCAAAACCCAGAAATCTAAACCATTAAAAGACAAGAAAAGATAAGAAACATTGTTTAAACTTTTGAAAATCTCAAGTATAATTTATTTAAGTCCAATATATTTTCTTAAAAATTTCAGCAGCACCTCCTTTGTAAAAACCAACCCCAAAAATGGGTACAACATAAATATAAAATAAAAGCATCCCCAACGGGAGCAAATCCACGCCAAAAAGGCGGAAAACAACCACAACATTAGATATACGACGCCGTAGCGAAGAAAGAGACGATATAAATAAAACTGCATAAAAACCTCCAGGTCACAAAATAATATACAATATCGTCCTCACATCAAGTCTCTAAGTCATACAAGATAATGGTAGATGGAGAGTACAGGATACAACGAATATACAACAAGCAACATCGGATAACCGCAAGACCTACCTAAGCAAAACTGCACACTGTCAGGCGAAGCGGTATCCGCAGAAAAAGATGATACGATTGATGGAAATAGCTCTGCCTCTGACTATCCTGTGGAACACCTACAAAACACTGTGGCACAACGGGGTAGAGTTGCCAACTCGTGAATTGTAAATAACATATGCAGGTAATCGCGAGTATGCACGTACAGCGCGAATCTAACATAAGCATTTAATAGCAATGAATAGTCATATGTAATGCATCAATCATGAAAGGTACGCTAGCAGGTACTACTAATACATGAAGCAATAATATGACAATCGGTATGTAATAATCATGTAAGGTACTCTATTAGGTACAATAATACATGAAGAAATGCATAAACAATAAATGTGGAGTATGGAATAAAACATGTCATTCACACGGAAATCTTGACCTCGTGGTAGGACCAAAATCCAACAAGACAATCAAATTCCCAATTTCCACAATCAGCCTCCAAATTGGTTCTCATATCATATAAGTCTCGTATATCCTGTATGTACAATATCAGTATATCTCACATATCATGTATGTCCAATATCAATATATCTCACATATCCTGTATGTCCAATATCAATATCTCTCAAATATCCTGTATGTTCAATATCAATATATCTCACATATCATGTATGTCCAATATCAATATATCTCACATGCCATGTATGTTTCATATCAATATATCTCACATACCCTGTATGCTTCATATAAGGTGAATGTACAGTATCGACACCCAAAAACATCATGAAATAAGTGTCTAGCATCGACACAAAAATACATGTTTATACGTCATCGAATCTTAAGTGCCAAATACTGACACTCTCGATCCCCGTATCGGTAATATACGTCCTCGAATCTTAAGTGCCAAACACCGACACTCTCGATCTCCGTATCGGTAATATACGTCCTCGAATCTTAAGTACCCCCAACATCGACACTCTCGATCCCCGTATCGGTATAAAACAAATCTCAAGTGGATCCATCCAATATCAAGTAAAGAAATAGAATACTTGCATAAATCCATGAAACCACCAAGGTCCTCAAATCCAGAAAACATCAAGTAGTGAATACGTATGAATGCATGAATCAATACACAGATATTAGGGTCCCATTCCACTAATATATGTGTATAGGCATATATAACAGCGTCCCATTCCACTGTTATATATACATAGGAGTAAAAATATCATAGAACATAATATGAAATCCATGAATGTAATATATGCAACATGAAACAGTAATATGAGCATATAAAGTTGTTAGTTATATGTATGCCCTAGAGGCCATTACTGTACATTGGATGTATATTGTAGTGGATGCTGGGACATATATAGGTAGGACTTTCTTGCTCGACATGATAGTACGCTATCTGGTTGCTCTTTATCTTAACATGTATAATTTATGTCTCTCTGATTACATATTGATAAAGCCCTTAGGATGTGTACTCGACTTCCAGGACTATGATGAAGATCATACTAGTGGGGCCTGGGTAGTCAATGAGTACATCCTTCATTGTTCCTAGTCGTGGGAATATCGAGACGGGGCATCGATATTCCAGAGTAGACTAGCGTATATCTTCTCGACCCATGTGATGGGCGATGGATGATCCCATATCCATTGGTGTTTGACATCGGAGATGGTATGCGGGTGCTCAGTGGAGACTGGGTACACTGAACGGACTCGCCGAGAACTCCCAGATGGTATTATACCTCACGTCAGATGGCAGTTCTCTGGTGACACTGGTACAGCTTAGTCTGTTGACCCGAGATCGTCATAGAGTCTTGTGTGTCTCCCACTGTGCTTTGATTTCCACCCTACCACGGCTCTACTGAGTCATGCAAACAGGTGGTTTTTGGGTACATCCCGATTCACATGGAGGCAATGAGCGATAGGAGGGGATTCGTCTCTCCCGGTATTGGGGGTTGATGTTGCGCAATGCTCGACTGGCCATAACAGGAAATCCCTGGCCAGGGTTGCAGTGACCTACTGATAAGTGTTATCAGTAGTTTCACACATGTCATGGACTTCACGTCGGCATGACTTATCGAGCTACTGGGGTCTGACGTTTACCACCCCTAGGCGAGATATGCGACATATCAGACGAACAGACCGGATTGTACGCTAAGTGTTACTGGTTGGATTCACAGGAGTGTGAGCGGGCTTACTCGTCGATCTTCTGATCGCTCAATACCCGGTTGGCCGTTACGTTTAGCAGACCGCTTGCGGCTTGTGGGTGTTTGATATGATCATCATCTGCTGCCGGCGTATTGACGAGTCTTTAGAGTCCTACACAGAGGTTTCCTGGCTCAAGCGAAACGAAATAGGAGCGCATATGAGATATGTGCGGGATCGAGAATAATTCGTGTATGTGATACCGTATTTTATTCTCGCGATGGATGTATCGAATGGTTGTATGCGATATAACCTAGTTATCGAATCAAGGATTGATTTGATAAGCCAATACATAGGATACTAGTCGGTTATATACGATATGACCGGATCGTTAAATCAAGTATTGATTCAATGATTTAATGCATAATTATATATTTGATATATTACTTTGCATTAACTAGTATTGGTTCACTTTAAATGGATTTTCTCACTTGAATTGCACAAGTTGTATATGTGATATACTTTTGTGCACAAGATTGTATCATGTTTGATGATACATGCAAGCTTGGGTTTGTGTAAAGAATTGACCATGGTTATATGAATGGTTAGGGTTTCATTTTATTTACTTATTCTTTTATCTATTTATTGATTTATTTATTTATTATTGGCAAAAGAAAAGAAAATGAAATGGTGGCTTGATTTGTTTGTAGTTGAAGCTTCTTGAAACTTTGACTAAGTGACCATTTTGTCTTCATGCTTAACCCTAACCCTTCAAACTAACCTTAGTCAATTCTCTACACCTAACTAAGGTTAAAGATATGATAAGTATCATTTTACTTTATATTTTAAATAACTTATCATAACTTCTTCTTCTTCTTCATCTTCTTCTTCCATGAAGAAAGCTTGCTACATCAATGGCAAGTGAGGAAAAGTGTGAGAAATCCAATTCTAAAGTGAACCCACTTCCTATTTCTTCATCCTCTACCTCTTGCCAAGTAGTATAGGGTGTTTCCTTCACAAGTTTTCATGGCTTAGTGAAGGTGGAGCTTGATCTAGTGATGCCTCGACGTAGATCATCTTCGGCACGTTGTCGACGACCTAGCCCGCCTTTTTCTCCGATGAAACCACCGTGAGAGTCATGGTTCGATTTGGACAGCGGAGAGGACTTCATCACGGAGCCTAGGAGGTGGAGAACCGGATCTACAAAGGTTGTAGCCCCTTCCCTTTAGCTATATTTCCGTTTACTTGCTTGCATCGCCTATATATCTAGTTGACGATCCGTATTAGGGTTTGTAGGCACCCGTAAAATTTGATTTGTGCATGTTTGATCACTTGTGAGACTCCATTAGAGTGCCCAGGAACCCTACAGAAGGAAAACAACTATTTAACTGCAACAAGTTACTAAATATATTACGGGGTTTCTGATTTCCCCGAAATCAGATGCAACATCATAGACAGGTGAACATGTAGCTATAACAAGGTATGCGTAACCATGTCGGTATAGCAAGATATGTGTGTCCATAAGTAAGTATGTATGATGTCAAAATAGTTGTAGCAAGGTATGTGTCTATACCTATCCATAATACCCTCCAGGTATATGTATGTATGTATGCCAAATGTACATGTAGCTATGTCTCATATGTGTATATACCTATCACAATGGTACAATACCATATAGGTATATGGGTAACTAGCATGAAAGTATACAGGTATGCTATATGTCATAAGCACAATAAAAATAAGGACCATGTCCCAACGTCCCTAAGCAACAATATTATATCTATAGGGGTGTTGTGCATGTCATGGCAATTATTGACGTTGTGTGTGGCATATAATCAGTGCTCGTGCAACATAAGCCGTCGAAAATAGTGCAGTGTCCTAAGGATACTAGTCCAAGCACAACACTAACCAAGTAGTAATATGTGTATGCGCAATTCTATATATACAATAGAATATGCGACAAAACATAACAACTCTAGCCCAGACGCATAACGCCATGCGGGCGATTCCCCTGTAGATGTTAAATCTACTCACCAACGCTCCTGGCTAAGTGAAGCCAACCACTTGTTTTTCCTCTTGTAGCAGTGTCCGAAGTCCCTGCCTGTGAACCTACCACAATAAAACAAAAAAGCAAATATATATTAATAATAGACCAAGAACACGAACAAACTACGTTTTAACGACACACCAACTCCAAACCTACTCCCAAGTTTTCGTATTATGGCTAACGTGCGTACTGACACGACGAAAACAACCTAAGAGCAAAAACACACAAAGTGCACGGTCCGTGTCGTATAACGTATCGCGCGGACACAAAACACTAGATTAAAGGAAAATGATCCCAGATTTTTCATACTGTAAATGCTAAAAAAATAAACAGTACCAAACACTCCTAACCAACAGCAGACAACTACCCACAAAATCCAAACCCCAGCACTTCCCTCAATAGCCGGCGTCGTCGGAATTTCGCCTTGGGTCGCCGGCCATGGCCGGTGGGGTGGTGCTCGTGTCTCAGGTGGTGCTCCGGGGTCACTAATACATCACTACAATTTTTTTTAGTCACTCACTAAAATTTCCAGGTCACAGCAGATACAGAGGTTCAAAAAGGACACTAAAAACACGATAATACACTAATCGATACTTTAAGTGTTCTACGCTACAACCAACGAGCTACACAATATAAAAAATCCTATTTAACAGAGTAGGGATTATACCTATCAAAGCTAGCTCCCAAGATCCAAGCTTTCCTAGCTCCAAGATGCTAATTCAAGACTTGGGGTATTTTTGTGATATATTTTGGGGATTTTGGAGATTTATTGTGCTAGGATTGTTGAAAATGGTGAAGGAAGTGATCAAGGGCAGAAGAATGAAGAAGAATTCGGCCAAGGGGATGTGTGAGGAGTTGTGTAGGGTTTTCTAGCAATTTCTAGTGATTAATGCTCATAAATGCATTCACACACACATGCATGCACCTCTTCCAAATTCTTTTTCTTTAACTTTAAATCTAAAACCCATACAAATATCTAGATATTAAGAGAAGGGTTTTATTAACTCAACTTAATTTGTTAAAAAGATCACTTCAGAGAAATTTCTCAAAATGTGAATACCGCATTAAAATAATATTAAAATTGGGAAAAATTCAGATTAAACCAAAACGTCCCATATACCCCCAAAGCTTGCGCACTAGCTTTATTTTAGCTAAACTAGGTGCTGGAAAGTCTATATGGTCGTTTGATCACAGTCGGTTTAAAACGGAAAGTACCGACAATTTTTACCCAAGAACGGAAAAATTCGCATAACGATTTTCCAAAACGTTACACGTAAATAAGCACAAACCTCCCCCAAACTTGTTTTCAACAGTGTCCTCACTGTTGTCTTCTGCTAAACCTCAAAAACCTGTAAGGTTGGGAGGAAAATTTATTAGCGGGGTCAAGAAATATGGACGTGAAAATCCTCCCCCAAACTTATTCTTTGGCTCACCATTTTAAGTAAAAATTTTATTTTCAAGAGCAAGCTTATACCCCCCCCCCAAACTTGAGTTAAACAATGTTAATCTTTGAAAATCACAAGAGGGGGTCAAAGTCATTGGTCAATGCGAAGCTTTGCAAAGATTGAAAGTCAACACCAACCATTCGAAGATTTTATCAGTGTAGTGCACCGGTTGGTGGAAGAACATGTTATAAGGAGCCAGGAAGAAGTGGGGAAAAGGTAAGTGGTGGAATAGAATGTGTTTGCGTCTCGTTTTGGAAAGACGACACAGTGATTGTGATTATGGATTACTCGCATTCTCGTGATTGTCAAGAAGAAGGGGTGGAGGTTCAATTTCTTTGTTTTGGAGATGATTCATCTTAACACCCGTGTTTGCTAAAAATGCGAGTTCATCAGCAAAGCTTTCATCGATATCCCGAAGAATAATGTCATTGGAAAGAACGGGATGATACTCAGACTCCGGAAAAGGTTCATCATCGACGTTAGATGTTGACCCGGACAACTCGAAAGAAGGGTCCGTATATATATGATACATATCTGGGTCAAACAATAACGTATAAAGGAAGTCTGGATCTGTATCGTGAAGCTGATCAAATTCGCTGCTATCGACATCCATTAATTCTACAGAACATACGTGAGCATGAGGATCGGAGGGTTGACTTCCCAACTTGTAAATGTTGAGCTCAATTGACCTATTCCCGAAAGATAGGTTCATAGAGCCGTTTCTACAGTTGATTACAGCGTTGGAAGTAGCCAAAAAGGGAGACCTAGAATCACCGGAATTTAGTTCCGTGGGTTCACTACAGGCTGTGTATCAAGAACAATAAAGTCCACAGGGAATACAAATTCCCCGATTTTAATCAACACATCCTCAAGTTCACCCCAACTTTTGGTGATTTATCGGTCGGCCATCTGGAGAGTTATGTTCGAGGGCTTTAACACTCCGATACCTAGTTGCTCATACACTGAATATAGAAGCAAGTTAACACTAGCGCCAAGGTCAAGTAAAGCACGGTTAATGTGTTTATCCCTAATAGAAATAGAAATAGTAGGACAGCCAGGGTCCTTATGTTTCCTTGGTAATTGTTGGGGAAAAGCCGTGTCTACAGTACTCGACATGAAAACTTTTTTAGGCACTTGAGTCTTCCTCTTCCTAGTGCACAAGTTCTTAAGAATTTTCGCATAAGACGAAACTTGTTGGATAGCATCTACGAGAGGGATATTGATGTTGACTTGCTTAAACATGTCCACAATCTTCTCTATTTGGGCATTGGGTTTGTTAGGCCTCAATCTTTCTGGAAATGGAGCTTTATCAATAAGCATTGGGTCAAACATTTGTGGAGAAGTTTGTGGGGGTGGAAAGGATGAAGTGGGTGGAGGGTTCGAGCCTTTGGGAAAACGAAGAATAGGCTTGGAAGAAGACGGTAAACTAGACGAAATAGGGTAAGAAGTAGAAGTGGAAATGGAAGTGGAAGTGGAAGTGGAAATAGAAGTGGAAGCCGGGGTGTTAATGATCAATTCATCATTATCAATTTGTTCACCCACATGATTGTCTAGCACTCTTCCAGATCTCAACGTGGTAAGTGCATTCACATTAGTGTAATGTGAATGTCCAGGATCAAGTAGAGGTTGAGATGGAAGATTCCCTTTCTCTCTAGCACTCATTGCTGCAGTCAGTTGTGCGATTTGTGCTTCCATCGATTTAATAATCTCACCTTCGGAGGCAGAGGTTTTCTTTATATCATCGATAAAAGACTTAAAATTAGCCGACATTTGAATAGAATTTGTCAGAAGCAAACTCATGGTTTGTTCAAGTGCAGAGGTGTTATTGATTCCGGCAGAAAAAGGATCAAAGTTGTTGGCCGGGTTTTGAAAAGTTTGTGGTTGATAGGGGTGCTGACTCAGTTGTTGTAGTTGCTGTTGTGGTGGAGGGACCCATTGAAAGTTATTATGGTTTGGATCCGTGTATTGAGTTTGGTGTTGGATCTAAGAAAGATCAGGGTGATTCCTCCGATCTTGATTATATGAGGAAGAAGAAGGATCGTTTCCAGGTCTTTGCTGAAATGCAGCATTAGTGTGACCTTGAAACGGTACATTCAAAGGACATTCTTCCATCAAATGTGATGGGTTTGAACAGCAGCCACACACGGTTTTGGGAAGTGTGTATTGGTTTAGGGAGGCTGAAGAGATTTTGTTTTCTATAGCGTCGAGCTTCCTTTGTATTGCGGCCATTTCGGCTCTCATTGTGATGGAAACATCGAGCCGATTGATATCTTCCCTAGGTGATGGTGGTCTAACACTTTCCCATTGTAATGTGTTTTGAGCTAAATCTTCTAAATATTTCCAAGCTTCACCATCATCTTTAGACATGAATTGACATTGACAGATGGTTTCAAGCATCTGTTTTATTCTGAGATCAATACCCTCATAGAGAATTCGACACAGATCCCATCTAGGGATTCTGTGATGAGGACATTGGATAAGAAGATCCTTGAACCGTTCAAAGAATTTCCAAAATGGTTCATTGGGAAGTTGGGTAAATTTGAATATTTCGCTCCGAATACGGGCGGTCTTATGATGGGGATAAAATTTCTTAAGGAATGCTGCAATGAACTCGTCCCATGTTGAGATAGAATGTGCGGGTGTGTTGTAAAGCCACTTCTCGGCTAAATCACACAAAGTGAATGGGAGAAGACGTAAACGCAGAGCATCCACAGACAGTTGTGAAGTACCCATCAAAGCACATACATTTTCGAATTTGGTGATAAAAACGTATGCGTCTTCAGACTCGAGCCTGTGAAATTTGGGTAAAAGTTTGATGAATTGGGGTTTAATTTCGAAATTGTCCCCATTGGCTGGTGGTACAGAAAGACAGGTGGGAAGGAGAACACGTGAAGGATAGCATCTCTCTTGGAGAGAAATGCGTGGAGGATTCTGCGCACCTACGGGCGGTGGCAGAGTGGTGTTAAAGTTTGATGGAAATCCGTCCATCGCGATCGTAGTGGGTGGTGGGAAAGAAGACGAAGAATTACCGACTATGGGGTCGATAAAAGAAATGCGGACAAGACGGGAAATAGAATCCCGTGTCCAGCCTAACATGTGCTAAACGGTTGTAGCTCAAGTGGCAGCGTTGGTGATAATTAGAGGAAAAGTTGGTTGGTGTTTGTTTTGAAAAATACGGATTTTGAAAAATCAAATCACAAACAAAATGCACAAGCAACCCTATATCTAATGGTCACCTAGGTCAAGTCTCTAGACCGCTCCTAGACTTCGAGAAGACAAATCGCAGGATAGATCCTCTACTGCCTCTTTATCCCTTCTGTGGTCAGGTAAGTGCCAGGTAAGTGGGAGGTTCTCCGCTACGTAAGTAGCGGGCCTAATTAAGTAACCATTTTCCTTAGACACACTTGCCTTAGACACCACAAAAGAAATACGGATAAGCAATTGATTACCCACGACCTTCTTCTGTCCTAATTGAGCGCGACGGTCCTTAGAGTCTTGTCTAGATATTTTTTAGTTAATGAGGGTGATGCGGATGCTAGTTTTGTGATTTTTGGGACTTAGAAAGGGTAATGAAATCCCCACCTAATCTGAATTTGGTCTTTGCCCCTTAATTTTCGTGTTAAAATATGCAAACAACCAATTTCAAGAATCGCAACAAATTTATTTTTTAGCGGCGCTGAATTTTTTTTTTTTGCAAAGAATCCTGCAGAAAATGATTAATGGATAAGATCAGAGAGAAGAAGAAAGAATAGAGAGTATACCACAGAAATTTGGCACAGTGAACACCCTAAACGGCGGCGGAACCGCCGCAAAAACCTACTATTGGCCGTGGATCCGCGGTGGGAAGGAGGAATTAAGACTTCAAAATTTCTGAGTTGCTTTCTGTACTCCTCTGGACTTTGTAAAACTTCTCTGAATCTTGATTTCCACAGTACAATGATTCCAGATTCTCTCGCAAAATTCAAACGCTAAAGTTAAGCACACGATGCGAGTCTTGAATTAAAATTGGATGGAATAATAATTTTTCAACTCAAATAACAAAAATGAACAAAATAGCATACATCCCCGGCAACGGCGCCATTTGATTGATCATTTCTTCATGTATATTTGGAAAAATTTTAATCATAACCAAAGAAATTTATATCGCAATCAATTAATGGTGTCGATGTAGCGCGTTAATGAATACGGATCGTCCACTGAGATGTGTATTTTGATCGATCTTGTTTTAGATAAGTCGAAATGAAAAGATAAAAGAAATTGCAAGAAAATTGATTCAAGATTTGTAAATTTTAATTTCAAGAAACATAAAGAAACTAAAGATCTAAAATCAAGAATCAAGAAATGTCCCAATCACTTTGATTTATCAAGATAATGAAGAATAGCTTGTAAGATTCGATTGAGTCAATAGTTAATGATGAATCTAATAATTCCTAATCTTATCTATTGATAATTTGTAGCTAGATTGATGATTATGATGAAGATTAGGGATCTATTGAAGAAACTAGGGTTTCTCCTTCTATCCCTTGTCTTTTCATTCATGATCATTCGGGTCTAGCCTCTAGCAAAGAAAATCATCAATCATTTGATCCCTAATTTGCAATGAAATAATCAAGAAGTCATTTCGCTCCAAATTAGGTCATCAACGATTCTTTTTGCTAAGGTTCACAAATCTCATAAGAATTAAGACTAGTATTAAGATTTGATCATCATTAGATCTATCAATTCTCTCGAATCCTCCACAAGCGGAGAATTTACTCAAGTATCATGAAAATAAATGAATCAAAGATCAAGAAATTTCACGACGCAAGAATGTAAAGAAAACAAGAATTTCAATTATCAGCTTTATTAAATCGACGACTAATTACACATTCCCTCAATTCGAGGTTACAAGATGTTGCTCTCGATCGCTCCTTTTGAAGAGGTAACTAGATCCGTCGAATTTCGCTCCGCTCGATCTCCGTGAGTCGCGGATCATCATGGATCTCTTGCTCGGATGAAGATTGGCTTTACGGATAAAGGATCGATGGTTGCTTGCTTGATTTTCTTCTCAAAATGATCTTGATTTGGCTTTGGAATTGGATTTGGGATAAGGTTTTGGTATCAAGTTGTGTCACTCAACTTGAATTTGAATTTTGGCTCTCAATTTTTCCGCCAAAAATGAACTACGAACCACTAACAACTTCAACCCTAGATCTAGATCTCCTTTTAAATTCAAATTCAAATTCAAATTTCCCTCCCAAAAGCTAGGTTGTTAAAAAGAATCTTCTAGAATAAGGTTGTTGGAGAGAGCCTTCTAGAATAAGGTTGTTGAAGGGAATATTCTAGAGGAAGTTTGTTACAAGGAATATTCTAGAGTGAGTTTGTTAGAGAGAATATTCTAGAATGAGTTTGTTAGAGGGAGCCTTCTAGAAGAAGTTTGTTGGAGAGAGCCTTCTAGAATAAGGTTGTTGGAGGGAATATTCTAGAGTGAGTTTGTTATGCAGAGCCTTCTAGAAGAAGCCACGTGGTCTTTGATACTCTTCTGGAAGCTAGGGTTGTTACAGGGAATATTCCAGAGGATTTTAGAGTGCCAAGGAGCTAACCAGGCCGCGGAACTGCGGCGGATCGGCCAACTCGGCTGTGGATCCGCGGCCATATAATGGGCTCACTGCATGAAATTTCTGTGGTCTTCTTCTGACAATGTTGGGATCTTCTTCTGATACTTGGAATCTGACATTTCTTTCTTGGTTGCTGCTAGATCTCAAGTCTTGTACTTGATGCATTTTATCGGCACTTTTGTGATTCCGGCTCTTTAACCTGAAGGATTTTCTGCACACAATCTTGATAAACAGTGTTGAGATAAATAATATCATGCGTGCAGTAATAAACACACAATTTCCTTCATAATGCCGGTTATAACGTATAACACATGTTATTTGATATTTCGCAGACGAATTGCTAATATGTGCTATATTTATACCAAACGCCTTTAGATGATTACAAAGAGTAGGGAAATTGATGTGTTAAAAATGCAATATTTTCAACTGATCACCGCACATATCACATATGTGCCCTACTTCGTTTCGCTTGATCCAGAAAACCTCTGTGTAGGACTCTAAAGACTCGTCAATACGCCGGCGGTAGGTAATGATCATATAAGTTACCCACAAGCCGTCAGCGGTACTAGCTGGACGTAACGGCTACCCGGGTATTGAGATCAGAAGATCAACAAGCAAGCCTGCTCATACTCCTGTGAATCCAATAAGTAACTCTACCGTACAGTCCGGTCTCTTCGTCTGATATATCGCATATCGAATCTAGGGGTGGTAAACGTCAGACTCCAGTAACTTGATAAGTCATGCCGATATGAGACTCATAACGGGTCGAGAAACTACTGATAACACTTACCAGTAAATTTCCGTATCAGCCCTGGCCAGGGACTTCCTGTTATGGCCAATCGAGCACAGCGCAACATCAACCTCTAATACCGGGAGAGACGAATCCCCTCATATTGCTCATTGCCTCCATGTGACTCGGGACTATACCCAAAAACCACCATTTTGCACGCTCTCTTGAACGTGGTAAGGTGGAAATCAAAGCACAATGGGAATCACACAAGACTCTATGACAATCCCGGGTCTACAGACTAACCTGTACCATTGTCACCAGAGAACTGCTATCTGACGTTAGGTATAATTCCATCTAGGGGTTCTCGGTGAGTCATGTTCAGTGTACCTATTCTCCACTGAGCACCCGTATACCATCTTTGATGTCAAACACCAATGGATATAGGATCATCCATCGCCCATCAAATAGGTCAAGAAGCGTATACGCTAGTCTACTCTGGAATATCGATACCCCGTCTCGATACACCCTCGACTAGGAACAATTAAAGGATGGACTTATGGACTACCCTAGGCCCACTAGCATGATCTGCATCATAATCCTAGTAGTTAAGTATACATCCTAAGGGCTTTACCAACATGTGAGAGCAAGACAGCATCACAATACAAGTCTACATGTTAAGATAAAGAGTAACCAGTTAGCATACTATCATGTCGAGCAAGAAAGCCCTCCCTATATATGTCCAAGCATCCATTGTAATATACAATCATGTACAACAATGGCCTCTAGGGCATACATACAATTAACAATCTCCCACTTGCACTAAGGCCAGTTGTTGTAGTATCTCATACCCAACGTCCCAAAAACTCTCAAACTGTATCTGTAGTTTTGGCCTAGGTGAGTAGATCCGCCGTGTCATTCTTCGTCTCAACTCTCCTGACCTCGATCGCCTGGAGATCAACCATCTCTCTGATCAGGTGATACTGCCCAAGAATATGTCTGCATCACTGATAGGACCGGGGTTCTTAGGCCAAAACCACAACTCCATTGTCACCACAATGGTAGGAACCAATTTCATCTCATGAACATCTATACCCAGACAGCCTCTTTGGCAGCATCGTTGGTAGCGATGTATTCACCCTTTATCGTTGAGTCCACCACGGCATATAGCATGGAACTCTTCTAACATACCGTCCTTTCACTGAGGGTAAAGACAAAACCCGCGACTGTCTTACAGTCGACCTTATCACACTGGAAGCTCGAATCGGTAAAGGACTCTAAATGGAGTTCACGGTTACCAAACACCAAGAACATTTCTTTAGTTCTTCTCAAGTACTTATGAATGTTCTTCACAGCTATACAGCATTTCTTCCCAGGATCTGATTGACACCTACTCACTACACCTAGTGAGTATGATACATCCTCTTAGATCTATCTCTATAGATCTTGATCACTGGATGTAGAAGGCATCATCCAGATCCTTTATGAAGAAACATTGTGATAAGAGGAGCTTGACCGAGTGTAGCATACGAACACCATTTCCTATCAAGTGTATGTCATCTACGTACGATATGAGGAAGACAACCTTACTCTCTACAACCTTCTTGTATATACAAGGTTCATCTACCATTTTGATGAAGTCAAACTCTTTGACTGCCACATCAAAACAGATGTTCCAGCTCCGCGATGCCTGCTTTAATCCGTATATTGATTTAAACAACTTTCACACCTTTCCGCTTCTCCTACTGTCTACGAAGCCCTCTGGCAGTGTCATGTACATGCTCTCTTCTAAATCACCATTTAGAAAAGCAGTCTTGACGTCGTTCTGCCAGATTTCATAGTCATGGTATGCAGCAATGGCAAGTAGGATCCAGATGGACTTAAGCATAACCACTGAAGAAAAAGTTTCATCAAAATCCACACCTGGTTATTGACGACAACCTTTTGCAACAAGTATAGCTTTGAAACTCTCAACTTTTCCATCTACACCAAGAATCTTCTCAAGATCCACTTGCTCCAGATGGGTTTTACCCCTTCAAGTGCAACTACCAAAATCCATACTCTGTTGGTGTATATGGATTCCATATCTCAAATCGCATAGCATCCAGCCATTTCACAGAGTCCCCACTTGTGATGGCCTGCTCGAAACTAGTTGGGTCATCATCTTCCATAATGCAATCCTCGCTCCCACTGTCATTGAGAAAACTATAGTATCTCTCAGGCGGATGAGGAACCCTACTAGATCTGCGGAGAGGCTGAGCTTTGTCGGGAACTATTTAATCTTCCGGTTCTACCAAATCATCAGCCGTTAGTTTGTCTAGCTAGAAATTCTTCCAGTTCTACCTCATGACCACTAATTTCTTCCATAAGAAATTCCATTTCTAAAAAGGTGGCATGCTGAGAAACAAAACACAGTTTGCTCCTCGGTGTGGTAGAAGATTGTCACGACCCGAAAAGTATGGAACATGACCGGCACTTAAATTACGAAACGTCTCGAGGCGTACGTAATCTAAGTAAGCCAAAACCCAGAAATCAAAACCAAAGAAGCAATAGAGTGAAGGAAAAACCAATTTAAAGCGAGTAGATTTAACAACATAGGCCGAAGTATGTATTGTTAAAATCTCAAGTATTTTCTGAAAATTTCGGCAGAGTCTCCTTTGTAAATATAGGCCCCAAACGGGATACAACATGAATAGTATACGAAATAAGTAAAAAGGCATCCCCAAGCGGGAGCTAGCTCTTCATCAATCGACGGTCATAACCACACAAGCAATATAATATACAACGCCGAAGGGCGAGGATCAAAACTCAAAAGAAAACCCAAAAGAACATGAAAACCATAATAATACAATGCGCGACTCTAAGGTCGAAAGAATAACAGGTCTGGTTTTCTATCTCTCTCAAATATACAATCTGGTTGATGGAGTTTCTAGATACAACTGAAATAATAAATAACCAAAGGTGGTCCTGATGCAAAGAACCCACCTACCAAAGCAATCACCCGGAAGGAACAGTGTGCCAGCAAAGCCGCAACGAAAACTGTACGGCAAAACCTGCAAGGAACTGTGGCACAACGGGGGTGAGTTGCCAACTCGTAAGTAGAAAACATCTACCAGCAGAAATCGCATGCATAACGCAATCCTAGGTTATACGATCAGGTAATATCCTCAAATAAAAATCCTGGTCCAGCTACATATAGTGTAATACTACCTGCTCGTGTCAGTGCCTCAGATGGCAACATATCAGATATATGATGTATGAATGCATTACGAATGGAAACAGAATATATCATGAGTGAGACAACTGTTTTCTTTAATCAATGAGATTTCTATATGTATGTCAATCACGTATCATCAATGAATGCAACAGAGAAATCAGTGTCAAGTATCGACACAAAACATAAGTCTCAGTATCTCAGTATCAAATCCCAATATCTCAAATCTCAAATATCAATATCTCAGGCATCCGTATCATCTGCGGGATCGGCCCGCGGGCTCCGGCAACGGATCAGCCCATAACATCAATCTCATGACTACAAACGGTATCCTCCGGATATCCGCCGCGCCAGGTAAAATCACCGGTAGGTAATCTGCCCCTGCCGGGCTCATCGTCTACTACTCGAACTTCTTGCCCCGGGGTACCATACCGGGTCTACCATGTACCCGCAGACGGTTCATCCAACTCTTCGAATCGGTTCTCAAAAACTATCTCAGAACTGAGAAAACATCATGATGGACACTACTCATCATATCAAGGAAAAACCGCATTTTTCTCTTTAAATACATGATCAGTTATAAAACTTTCACATGCGGTTTCCAAATCCAGAAAATCTCAAGACGGATCCGAAAACATCAAATCACCATGTCAATGAAAGTGAAAACCGACATAATGTCCATAATACTGTATAGCCAACGAATATATGAATGCATCTGATATCATGCGATGAATACGATAGTTTAACTAGCATATGAAAGCTATAACATATTGCAACATCAACTATCAAGCTATGTCAATGAAATGGTATTTTCTAAAGTGTACGTGACATGGCAATTACCGATGATGATGTGTGTGAGCCGGCAAGCAAGTGTATGTGGAGCATACGCATCATCCGTAATAGTGCCGGTATCCTGACAGCATGGTTTATAATCACTAAGAACACAATAAACATGCAATTAGACGATAACAACATGATAAATGGCAATGAGTAGTAATTGCAACAATAATATGCGGAACATGAATGATAACGTAACAATAAGGAATCTACACCTGTGTTATACTGTTTTGCCATTTGAAAAAGTACGAATCGTGGTGTTTTGAAAATAAGGGCTACGGTGTTTTTAAGAAAAGGTACATCTTTTGAAATATCCGTAGTATCCATTGACATGTCTTTAAAATCCTCACGATTCGTTAGTTTTGGAAATAGGTATGACTCGGGTCCAGTCTAACATCTACTAGATAAACTACAGGTCTAACTAACAACCAATCGAAAGGGGTATGCAAACCACCTAAATCTGAGTCGATATATATATACATGTATACTAGTCGGTGATCCCGCCTCAATAATATCACGTACGATACGACATATCATATGACATCCTCGAATCAAGAGTGGGGATCTATCGTCAATATATAGCTCGTACGGTAAATCCGACGTAGGGCCTCCCAAATCTGGGTATGGGTCAAATGTCACATTTATCATATTAATCATCCGGTATCCTCTTTATCAAATATCATGATCGGGGTACTGATCTACGTCTAGTACAATACTGATACCACCTATGAAATGCATGCGTATGTATAAAAACACCACGCCTAAAGAACCCGCTAAAATATCATGCCGTATCTCAAATACGGACCATATCACATCACCGATCTCATAGCCTCAAGCCCAATCTCATCGACTCATCACCAAATATCATACAATATCCTCAACATTCATGCATGTGTATATGAATGTATATATATGCATAGTCCCATACCCATGCGTATATACATATATACACATTCCCATATACACACAAGAAAATGATGTATGCAAGTGTATATGTGTACGTGTATGCAAATCCTTACTCTAGGGTTGCGATTTAGAAACCAACCAAAACCTTCCTCCGTTCCTCGCTAACACTAATCCATAAGCTCCTAAGGCTTTTCTTACTAGGTGTACATATCTCACATTAACATATAAAAGTATATCTGTAGCGTTTTGAAAATCGTTTCGGTGAAATTTCGAAAAATCGGTAAAATAAAGGGGTTTTCTGTAAAAAGTCAAAATACAAATATCTTATTATAAAAATTAAATATACATATTCTAGCTATGTAATTGCTATTATTTGGTGTTTATTGAGCCGCTGGTGAAATTTCAAATTTTCTGAAAAAAATATTATTTTATTATTATTTCAAGCCGTCACTAATACATTTAATTAGGGAAAATTACAAATTGGAATGAGTTGAAACAAATTTTGTGCATCATAAAACATTAAATAAAAATTTGTCATGTGGTTTTTGGAACGAAATCATTTGCCAAAACGGTTTACAAATTATTGAAGAAAAAAGGCTTTTTTTAGCGTAAATGGATGTTTGGGGTATCGTATTTATCATTTTTCATCACCCCACACCCGTACCCACACCCACACACCCCCACTTACTCCTCCCCTTAGCCAAATTCAGCAGCCCTCACTTTTTCCCCACTTGGTTTGCAAAGGAAAGAAAAGGAAAAGAAAAAAAAGAAAAGAGTAGAAAATGATATATTTTGAGTTGACTTTGACTTGAAACAACTTTCCCCACCTCACTCTCTCTCCTCACTCACCCACCCCCCTCAAATCTGGCCGAAACTGATCAAGAGAGCAGCAGCCCCCCCTCCCCCAAGTTCTCACTCCATTTTTGCTTCAAAAATCCATAAAAAGCTTCAAAATCCATACAATTTCAAAGCTTTTTTCCAAATCCAACACTTACCCATTATTCCTTAGCATTTCAAGCATGGATCCTTGTGAAAAGAGAGCATTTTGGAGTGCCATGGATACTTGTGGATCTTCATATGCTTTTGGGTATATTTCTAAACATTTTTGTTGCTTAAATTGTTACTAATTTCTTAAGCTAATTTATTTAAGTGTTATTTGGATATGTGAGTTTAATTGCACGTTTTGGAATTCAAGAAAAGGGTTTGAATGCAAGTTAGGTTATTGTGAATTGGTGTATGGTTGTGATGGGTAGCTTACCATCTTAGAATTTGTAGAAAGTAATTTAGTAGTTAAATTTCATATTGTTGCATGGAAATGTCTAAATTAAGTTTTGTTTTTACTAACTAGAGTTTTTGAAAAATTATCAAATGCTTAGATTAAAATATAATTAAGTGTTCATGTCATTATAACTATTATAATGAGTGGTTTAATGACTTTGGTTCATGCAAAACGAAGCTTAATTGATGAATTGTGAATTTTGCTTTAAAGGGTGTTAAATTTGATATTTTGCAAACTAGGATTTTGGAAATTATGCAAATTTATGAGTTTAAATTATGGAGATGGTTTTTATGACTTATTTAAGATATTTAATAAATATATTGGCCGCTACATTCATTTAAACATCGTGTTTTGTACAAAAACGGCGAATTGGGCTTGCTAGATTTTCGGAAAAATGACTTTTTGAGTGAAATTGGCGTTTTTGTGAGTTTCAACCTAGTTTATATTAAAATTAGTGTTCGTGATTGTGCAAATGAGTGTATTTGGGTTTTTCTCAATGGTTTGGCGTTTGTACGCCGACGTCGAGGGTTTTTGGGTTGATTTGTGAAAGCAACCATAGGTTTTGACCTATGTGGGATTCGTGCGTCGTTTTGATCATGAGTCGGATTTTAATGAGATATGGTGCGTTATGATATGTAGGTACCCCCATGTGGACTTCGAGACGACAAGCAAGCGCGTGGCGACGTCGGCACCGGCTAGCGAGGACCAGGTGAGTAGATTTATATCTACGGGGAGAAGTCGGGTGGATGGCGTATAGCACCCCCGCAGTCCGTGGTGGTGTATACGGATGCGTATACACACCAACATTTATTACATGTCATTTGGGATTATTAACGATACTTAGGATGGATATTGGTGTGTTAGATTATTTTAGCGTTGCGAACCCTAGGGTAGTGTTGCACACACATACACACATACATACTTGCATACATTCCTATTGATATGTGCTCATGGGATTCTATATAGTTATGTGTTCACATGGGTATGGGACTATGTGTTCACATACGGATTGAGGATGATACTTGGGATTGAGCTGAGTCGATGAGATTTGATTTGAGGCCGTGAGATCGGTGATATAGCAGGGTTCGTATCTTAGATACGACATGACGTTGTAGCGGGTCCTTGACGTAGTGTTTCACACATGTCCATGCACACGTAGGCGGTATCAGTATGGTACTAGACGTAGATCAATACCCCGATCATGATAATTGATAAAGAGGATACCAGGTGAATAGTATGATGAATGTGATATTGACCCGTACCTAGATTTGGGATGCCGTACGACGGATTTACATACGAGCTATATTGATGATTGATCCGCACTCTTGACTTGGGATGTCTGGTTATGGATATGATATTATTGAGGCGGGATCACCGACTATACATATACAGGTATGTATATGTATCGACTCAGATGATAGGTGGTTTCCTTACCTGTAGTTCAGCTTGTTAGTTCAGCCGTATAGTTTAGTGTAGTTGTTAGATTAGATTAGACTTCTTACCTATTTCAAAAACTAACGAATCGTGGGCATTTTTAAAGACAGCTCAAGGGAATCTATGGATATTTCAAAAACGATGTATCTTTTCATAAAAACATCGTAGCCCCTATTTTCAAAACCCCATGATTCGTGTTATTTCAAAAGGCACCATTTGTAGGACTTATATTAGATTAATGCAGATTAGTTATCGTTGTGTCTAGTTTCAGCTCCCGCACATTATTGCTGTTCGCTCTGCCTCGCATATTTATTTTGCTGCATATTCCATTATTGATATCATGCTGTTAGGACACTAGCACCATTACCGATGATGCGTATGTACCACGTACACCTATTTGCCGGCTCACACACATCTTCATCGGTAATTTCCATGCCACGTACACTTTAGAGAATATAATTGCTTGACTTAGATTGTTAGCTAGTAGTTTTGATATGATATTAGTGTACTTCCCTTATATGCTATATTAGACATTGTAGTTATTACCTACCACTTCATGCATACTGTTATTCAGTTGTTCATGCCTAGTTCATTATCATTGACATATGCACTTGTGATGATTTCTTTAGATTTATGATATTTCTGGATTTCGGGGAAAGCCGCAAAATTTACAACTTATGATCTTTTAAAATATAAAATGTTGCGGTTTTCTAGTGATGTAAAGTGTCGTCCACCATGAGTTTGCTGTGGTTTTGGAGATCCGTGTCGAGGAGTGGAGGAACCGTCACGGGTACATGGTGGGCCCGGTATGGTACCCCGGGGCAAGAGGAATGTGGTGTTGACGTTGAGCCTGGCTGGGGAGCACTACCTACCGGTGATATTACCCGACGCGTCGGATATCCGGAGGATACCGTCGTGGTCTTGAGATGGATGGTAGGGGCCGGTCTGGACTGACGGCGCCCTAGATATTAAGATTGAGACATTGATATTTCGAGACAGTGAGATTTATGTTTTGTGTCGATGCTAGACACTGTTGATGCTGATTTCATTTATGATACCTCAGTTTAAAAATACGAAGGAAATCTCACTAATTTATGAAAACAGTTTCTTCATTTACATGTATTCTGTTTCATGCATTCATACCTCATTCATATGATATATTGCTACCTGAGGAACTGACACGGGCACATGAAATTATACTCGGGTTAGATATTACCCTAGCCATTGTTATAGGCTGCCTGTTATACTTATATTTGAGGATATATTATGATCATTGACCTAGGTTGCGTTATTTATGCGATTTCTGTGCGTAGATGTTTTTCTATTCACGAGTTAGCAACTCACCCCCGTTGTGCCCCAGTTTCTTGCAGGTTTGCCGTACAGGTTTCATTACGGCTTGCGGGCTCAGTTTCATTCGGGTGGCTTGCTAGTAGGTGGGTTTTTTTCTTGTATCGTACCCATCATATTACCTTGTATGATATTATTCAGTTGTATCTAGTAAATTCCATCAACCAAACATGTTTTTATTGAGATAGAGACCAGTGTTGTTTATTCTTTCGACCTTAGGGTCGCTCGTTATATTTCTGGTGGTTTTGAGTTTCCTTTTGAGTTTTGATCCTCGCCGTTGGCGTTGTATATTATATTACTTGTGTGGTTGTGACCGTCGATTGACGAAGAGCTAGCTCCCGCTTGGGGATGCCATTTTCTTGATTTCGTATACTATTCATGTTGTATCCCGTTTGGGGGCCAGTATTTACAAAGGAGACTCTGCCGAAATTTTCAGTAAATTTTTGATGTTTTTAAAAAAACCGCATAATTCGGCTTATGCTATTGAAACTACTTGTTTTAAATTGGTTTTCCTTCACTCTACTTCTTTTCTTGGTTTGGATTTCTGGGTTTTCGGTTTACTTAGATTACGTACGCCTCGAGACGTTTCGTAGTTTAAGTACCGGTCATGTTCCGTACTTTCGGGACGTGACAAAGTTGGTATCAGAGCGTTAGGTTTTAACCTTCGGAGCGTAGGATGACCCTTGGTTGATGGAATAGGTGACTAAAGTAGAGTGACGTACCGTTGATATGTTCCGCGGCATATTTACGACACGCCACTCCACTTAAGAAGCCTTAGGATGTACATTTCCTTGTTCAGTATTATATTCCTTCCTGATCTAGCCTCGTCAGTACCAGTTTGGTTTTGCTACTACGGTTACGGGCAGGGAGAGCTACGGCTAGAGTTGCGGTCAGCACGAGCTCGTCACGGACGAGGACTGACCAGGGCGAAATTCCGGCGACACCCGATTGTAGAGAGGTGTCTTTTGATTGTGTTTTCGCACCATGAGCGTTTGGCGGATCGCCTTTATGAGATTTCTCGGACGTGCCGATCAGTATCAGAGGATTGGGCCACTGGCAGAAGCCAGCCAGATTTTGATGACCGTTGGTGTGTTGCTTATTCATGATGTTGAGGCACTGTTCAGCGTGCAGACGAGCGAGCCAGTTATTGCTGCGAACGACGAGATATTGCCCCAGATGCTGGCGTTAGTGCAGAACGAGTTGTACTAAGAGATGATAGAAGGTCGCTAGTCATCGAGGATGAATGACTAGGACATGTGGATCGTTCGCCTACCCCGATGCGAGGTCATCAGATAGATTGATTCCAGCTAGAGACGACTTCACGCAGAGACGTGAGGGTCGACAGAGACGATCGAATGTCGGAAACCTATTATTCCAAGTTTAAAGTAGTCGGAAAGACATGCAGGCAATTCTATAGTCCCTCTAGAAGAATGAAACCCTAACTCGACTTAATGACCGTGTGAAAGCCTTTGAACCTTCGGGTTTGCGGCAGTTCTACGGCGCCATTAGTGAGGCTTGGGTTTGCCCTTCTACGGCTGGACCACCGATGCTGTGGTATATATATTCGATACTATTAAACTGTGCCCAAGATATTGAGCTCTTGGGGGATTATGAGGTTTTGACGAATCGATCGAATGGTTCGACTTCAATCGGATGCTTGGTGGTGAGATGCATTCTTGGGAGACTCCAGATACGAGGATAGTCATTGGAGCTCAGTCCATGCAGCCGCGACGAGACGAGTCCAAAGTAGACGACATTAGAGAAAAGTGGAGTAAGAGGTTCGCACAAGATAAAGAAGAGATGATGTTCCACTCCGCCGACATCAGAGAGGCGATGCGCATGCCAAGGCATGGTACTTGGACTTACCTTCCAGAAGGAGTCGCGATGAGTATGCAGTCATTCCAGAGCAAGATGCAGATATAGGAAAGGACGATGACTTCCGGACAGTTGGCAGAGATGAGGCATGGAATAGACCGTGAGCAGGATTCCTTCCAGGACACTTCTGCAATGATACTTGCACCCAGGATCAGATGTGTCACGTACATTCAGAGAGCCAGAGGCCGACGCCAGTGATATGCTGTCTTACGAGTGGTCGTGATGATTGACCGGGAGATGACAAGAGACGTGCCAGAACTGGATCATCCCCGTTAGCACATCCGACAGGGCCGATGAGCCGATGGACCGAAAGATTGGTAATTCACAGTGAAGACCTTGACCCAGGAGTGGTCATGGTTACGCACACCAGCAGGACAGAGTTCATGATCATCAACGAGACATCCCACTAGTGACCGCGACAGTTGGCCGAGATTCTTAGAGGATGCGCTGGAGCAGTACTATTCCGCCATTATTGATTCCGATGTTTTGGGTGATTTATTCGTATAATTTAATTTTGATGATTGAGGATTTATGATCTTTGCACAGTGTTGCACTTGATATCGTTTTCGTGCTTTAGTTTCACATATTTGTGATTTTACGATTTTAGACATTTGAGTTGATTTTGTGCATATGCACGCACACGATTTGGTTCCTGCACTCTGTATAGTTTATATATGCTTGCAGTGCAGTGATACGCCTTTTGTGCACTTAGATGCACTGGACTTCGATTTCGATTGTGATACTCGATATTTGTTTTGTGCACCTTGTGCACCTGATTGATTTTGCGCACGTTCGGTGCTTGATATTGGATTTCATGATTTCGTGCACGCTGGATGCACCTGATATGGATTTTCACGCATGTTGGGCGTATGTTTTGAAGGGTGGTTTTGGTGCACACCAGAGGCACTAAATTGAGAATTTTTCGTGCATGTCAGATGCACCTGATTTTGCTGTCAGGCACACATGTTGCCTACGACAGATGTTTCATGCACACCCGATGCACTTAGATGTTGTTTCTGTGCGCATGTATGGCACATTCATGGATTTTGATTTCCGTGCGCACCAGACACACGTAGTATTCATGTGCATATTTTGGGATTGATTTCTTATAGAGCAGTACGTTTTTATGATATTGCTATATGTTTTCGTACTGAGCAGGACTAGTCAGAGGACAGTACCTGAATATATTTTGCATGCATTGATAGTTATTGAAGGGATTTCCAAAAAGCGAGCTATAGCCTCAGTATTTACCTACGTGTCTGATATGACACGAAATGTTTAAAACAAGGAGACCCTTCTAAATTGTTTCCAAAACGGCGGAACGTACATTTCAAACAAAGGTATATATGTATATAGCTATTTTCTTATGATAGACGTCCGCCACTGTGCAGTGTTATACGCGTTGCACAGCGACTTAAGAGATTTGGCATGCATTTCCTTCAGATACTTACAGATATAGATTCGATGTTTACATGTATAGTTTCGAGTTATATCATATTGGTTTGATTTGTATTTGGCATTGATGTCTTCTCCATAACTCCGATGATTGCGGGATGCTTGACGGAGTTTTGATTTGAGTTATATACTCATTTTTTTTTCAAGCGCATGCACTGCGCTACGATTTGTTTTATGCATTTAAAGTTTCGGAGCCCCGACGACTTGATGGTTTTTCTTAGATGTTTTAGTATTTGGGGAAGTTTGAATTTAAATTCGGGGACCGAATTTCTTTAAGGGGGGAAGATTGTAGCGTTTTGAAAATCGTTTCGGTGAAATTTCGAAAAATCGGTAAAATAAAAGGGTTTTCTGTAAAAAGTCAAAATACAAATATCTTATTATAAAAATTAAATATACATATTCTAGCTATGTAATTGCTATTATTTGGTGTTTATTGAGCCGCTGGTGAAATTTCAAATTTTCTGAAAAAAATATTATTTTATTATTATTTCAAGCCGTCACTAATACATTTAATTAGGGAAAATTACAAATTGGAATGAGTTGAAACAAATTTTGTGCATCATAAAACATTAAATAAAAATTTGTCATGTGGTTTTTGGAACGAAATCATTTGGCAAAACGGTTTAGAAATTATTGAAGAAAAAAGGCTTTTTTTAGCGTAAATGGATGTTTGGGGTATCGTATTTATCATTTTTTATCACCCCACACCCGTACCCACACCCACACCCCCCCACTTACTCCTCCCCTTAGCCAAATTCAGCAGCCCTCACTTTTTCCCCACTTGGTTTGCAAAGGAAAGAAAAGGAAAAGAAAAGAAAAGAAAAGAGTAGAAAATGATATATTTTGAGTTGACTTTGACTTGAAACAACTTTCCCCACCTCACTCACTCTCCTCACTCACCCACCCCCCCCCTCAAATATGGCCGAAACTGATCAAGAGAGCAGCAGCCCCCCCTCCCCCAAGTTCTCACTCCATTTTTGCTTCAAAAATCCATAAAAAGCTTCAAAATCCATACAATTTCAAAGCTTTTTTCCAAATCCAACACTTACCCATTATTCCTTAGCATTTCAAGCATGGATCCTTGTGAAAAGAGAGCATTTTGGAGTGCCATGGATACTTGTGGATCTTCATATGCTTTTGGGTATATTTCTAAACATTTTTGTTGCTTAAATTGTTACTAATTTCTTAAGCTAATTTATGTAAGTGTTATTTGGATATGTGAGTTTAATTGCACGTTTTGGAATTCAAGAAAAGGGTTTGAATGCAAGTTAGGTTATTGTGAATTGGTGTATGGTTGTGATGGGTAGCTTACCATCTTAGAATTTGTAGAAAGTAATTTAGTAGTTAAATTTCATATTGTTGCATGGAAATGTCTAAATTAAGTTTTGTTTTTACTAACTAGAGTTTTTGAAAAATTATCAAATGCTTAGACTAAAATATAATTAAGTGTTCATGTCATTATAACTATTATAATGAGTGGTTTAATGACTTTGGTTCATGCAAAACGAAGCTTAATTGATGAATTGTGAATTTTGCTTTAAAGGGTGTTAAATTTGATATTTTGCAAACTAGGATTTTGGAAATTATGCAAATTTATGAGTTTAAATTATGGAAATGGTTTTTATGACTTATTTAAGATATTTAATAAATATATTGGCCGCTACATTCATTTAAACATCGTGTTTTGTACAAAAACGGCGAATTGTGCTTGCTAGATTTTCGGAAAAATGACTTTTTGAGTGAAATTGGCGTTTTTATGAGTTTCAACCTAGTTTATATTAAAATTAGTGTTCGTGATTGTGCAAATGAGTGTATTTGGGTTTTTCTCGATGGTTTGGCGTTTGTACGCCGACGTCGAGGGTTTTTGGGTTGATTTGTGAAAGCAACCATAGGTTTTGACCTATGTGGGATTCGTGCGTCGTTTTGATCATGAGTCGGATTTTAATGAGATATGGTGCGTTATGATATGTAGGTACCCTCATGTGGACTTTGAGACGACAAGCAAGCGCGTGGCGACGTCGGCACCAGCTAGCGAGGACCAGGTGAGTAGATTTATATCTACGGGGAGAAGTCGGGTGGATGGCGTATAGCACCCCCGCAGTCCGTGGTGGTGTATACGGATGCGTATACACACCAACATTTATTACATGTCATTTGGGATTATTAACGATACTTAGGATGGATATTGGTGTGTTAGATTATTTTAGCGTTGCGAACCCTAGGGTAGTGTTGCACACACATACACACATACATACTTGCATACATTCCTATTGATATGTGCTCATGGGATTCTATATAGTTATGTGTTCACATGGGTATGGGACTATGTGTTCACATACGGATTGAGGATGATACTTGGGATTGAGCTGAGTCGATGAGATTTGATTTGAGGCCGTGAGATCGGTGATATAGCAGGGTTCGTATCTTAGATACGACATGACGTTGTAGCGGGTCCTTGACGTAGTGTTTCACACATGTCCATGCACACGTAGGCGGTATCAGTATGGTACTAGACGTAGATCAGTACCCCGATCATGATAATTGATAAAAAGGATACCAGGTGAATAGTATGATGAATGTGATATTGACCCGTACCTAGATTTGGGATGCCGTACAACGGATTTACGTACGAGCTATATTGATGATTGATCCGCACTCTTGACTTGGGATGTCTGGATATGGATATGATATTATTGAGGCGGGATCACCGACTATACATATACAGGTATGTATATGTATCGACTCAGATGATAGGTGGTTTCCTTACCTGTAGTTCAGCTTGTTAGTTCAGCCGTATAGTTTAGTGTAGTTGTTAGATTAGATTAGACTTCTTACCTATTTCAAAAACTAACGAATCGTGGGCATTTTTAAAGACAGCTCAAGGGAATCTACGGATATTTCAAAAACGACGTATCTTTTCATAAAAACACCGTAGCCCCTATTTTCAAAACCCCATGATTCGTGTTATTTCAAAAGGCACCATTTGTAGGACTTATATTAGATTAATGCAGATTAGTTATCGTTGTGTCTAGTTTCAGCTCCCGCACATTATTGCTGTTCGCTCTGCCTCGCATATTTATTTTGCTGCATATTCCATTATTGATATCATGCTGTTAGGACACTAGCACCATTACCGATGATGCGTATGTACCACGTACACCTATTTGCCGGCTCACACACATCTTCATCGGTAATTGCCATGTCACGTATACTTTAGAGAATATAATTGCTTGACTTAGATTGTTAGCTAGTAGTTTTGACATGATATTAGTGTACTTCCCTTATATGCCATATTAGACATTGTAGTTATTACCTACCACTTCATGCATACTGTTATTCAGTTGTTCATGCCTAGTTCATTATCATTGACATATGCACTTGTGATGATTTCTTGAGATTTATGATATTTCTAGATTTCGGGGAAAGCCGCAAAATTTACAACTTATGATCTTTTAAAATATAAAATGTTGCGGTTTTCTAGTGATGTAAAGTGTCGTCCACCATGAGTTTGCTATGGTTTTGGAGATCCGTGTCGAGGAGTGGAGGAACCGTCACGGGTACATGGTGGGCCCGGTATGGTACCCCGGGACAAGAGGAATGTGGTGTTGACGTTGAGCCTGGCTGGGGAGCACTACCTACCGGTGATATTACCCGACGCGTCGGATATCCGGAGGATACCGTCGTGGTCTTGAGATGGATGGTAGGGGCCGGTCTGGACTGACGGCGCCCTAGATATTGAGATTGAGACATTGATATTTCGAGACAGTGAGATTTATGTTTTGTGTCGATGCTAGACACTGTTGATGTTGATTTCATTTATGATACCTCAGTTTAAAAATACGAAGGAAATCTCACTAATTTATGAAAACAGTTTCTTCATTTACATGTATTCTGTTTCATGCATTCATACCTCATTCATATGATATATTGCTACCTGAGGAACTGACACGGGCACATGAAATTATACTCGGGTTAGATATTACCCTAGCCATTGTTATAGGCTGCCTGTTATACTTATATTTGAGGATATATTATGATCATTGACCTAGATTGCGTTATTTATGCGATTTCTGTGTGTAGATGTTTTTCTATTCACGAATTGGCAACTCACCCCCGTTGTGCCCCAGTTTCTTGCAGGTTTGCCGTACAGGTTTCATTACGGCTTGCGGGCTCAGTTTCATTCGGGTGGCTTGCTAGTAGGTGGGTTTTTTTCTTGTATCGTACCCATCATATTACCTTGTATGATATTATTCAGTTGTATCTAGTAAATTCCATCAACCAAACATGTTTTTATTGAGATAGAGACCAGTATTATTTATTCTTTCGACCTTAGGGTCGCTCGTTATATTTCTGGTGGTTTTGAGTTTCCTTTTGAGTTTTGATCCTCGCCGTTGGCGTTGTATATTATATTACTTGTGTGGTTGTGACCGTCGATTGACGAAGAGCTAGCTCCCGCTTGGGGATGCCCTTTTCTTGATTTCGTATACTATTCATGTTGTATCCCGTTTGGGGGCCAGTATTTACAAAGGAGACTCTGCCGAAATTTTCAGTAAATTTTTGATGTTTTTAAAAAAACCGCATAATTCGGCTTATGCTATTGAAACTACTTGTTTTAAATTGGTTTTCCTTCACTCTACTTCTTTTCTTGGTTTGGATTTCTGGGTTTTCGGTTTACTTAGATTACGTACGCCTCGAGACGTTTCCTAGTTTATGTGCCGGTCATGTTCCGTACTTTCGGGACGTGACAATATCGTTACCACATCACATCATTTCTCATAACTTTGCGGGGGTGCTATACGCCATCAACCCGACTTCTCCCCGTAGATATAAATTTACTCACCTGATCTTCGCTCGCCGGTGCCGACGTCGCCACGCGCTTGCTTGTCGTCTCAAAGTCCACATGGGGTACCTACATGTCACAACGTATCGTATCGCATAAAAACCCAATTCAAACTCGAAACGGCATACGAAAACCAAATCGGCACGCGTATCACGCACAGGTCAAAACCTATCGCCTACGCATGCCGGAATAGCCAAACCAACCCTCGATGTCGATGTACAAACGTCAAACCATCGAGAAAAACACCAAACGTACCAATCATGGTTTTACAACTCACTAAAAATATATAAAATACGATGCCATTTATCAAAACTAATAAATTGATTAAATCGATTTATTACAAGAAACCTAGTAAGCATCAATTAGCCATTTCACTTTAAAACTTGATGTTTAAACGAAACTAATGGCCATAATATCCACTAAATATCATAACTAAGTTATAGAAACCATTTCAATAATTTATTCTCATCAATTTGTATTAATTCCAAAATTCTAGTTTTGCAAAAATATCCAATTTTAACACCTTTTTAAAGCAAAATTCACAATTTAACAATTAAGCTTGGTTTTTGCATATTTTAAATGGTTAAACCACTCATGGAAACCTTAATGATGTGCTAAAAACCCTAACTAGATTTTAATCCCACATTTTAATTAAATTTCTAAAACCTAGTTAGCAATTTAGCATAATTATCACAATTTTAAACTAACAATTTAGCAACTAGTAACCAATTTAGATTTTGCATTCAATTACATGTTAATCTCCTCATTACAACCATAACCTAATGATAAAACCCTAATTAAATTCAAACCCTAGTCTTGAATTTTCCAAACTTGCAATAAAACCAAATTAAACATCTAAATAGTTAACATTGAAGCAATTAAGCAACAATATAGGCATAAAGTTAAAATTATACCTCATGATCAAGAGATCAAACATGAAAATCAAAGCCTCCAAAATGCCAACTTGTTCCTTATATCCATGATAGATAGGCTAAAGAAAAATGGGTAAGGGTTGGATTTTTATTTTGTGGGATTTTTGTGTTGATTTTGAAGCATTTTTTAGTGGATTTGGGTGTGAAATGAGGTGAGGAAAAATGAGGGGATGCTGCTGTTGGAGGAGGGGGAGCTCGGCCAGAAGTTGAGGGAGAGAGGAGAGAGGGTGAAGTGGGGAAAAATGATATCAAGTCAACCCAAGTTCAAAGCCCATACTTATATATTCATTTTCTTTCTATTCCTTTGTTTTATTTCCTTTTATCAATGAAGTGGGGGGAAATTTTGGGGATGGGCTGCCACATGGGGTTCGGCTACAAGGGGATGGGGTTGAGTTAGTGTGGGTGTAAGGGTGGGGTGAGGGAAAAAGATAAATGTTATACCCCAAATTTCCATTTAATTTATTTTCACAATTAAAGCCTTTTTCTTCAATATTTTCTAAAACCGATTTACAACTTCATTTCATTTCAGAAATAATATTTTTCATGTTAGTTTAAGGTGTCATGATGCACAAAATTTGAATCAACCCATTCCAATTTGTAATTATCCCTAATTAAATGTATTAGTGACGGCTTAAAATAATATTAAAATAATTAATTTCGGAAAAAATTTCAGAAATTTAGAAATTTTACGAGTGGCTCAATAAACACTAAATACTAGTAATTACATAGCTAGAATATGTATATTTAATTTTATATTTAAAGATATTTATATCTTGATTTTTACGGAAAACACACGTTATTTTACCGATTTTCCGAAATTTCACCTAAACGATTTTCGACACGTTACAAAGATATACCCTCGCGAATGTTCGGGATATCCAACAAACTTATACAGTACTGATCTTGCCTCGAGATTGTCCAGATTTTGCTTTTCAACATAGGCCGGACAACCCCATATCTTAACTCGTTTAAGAGATGGTCTCTTCCCATTCCATATCTCATATGGAGTGGTAGGCACTGTTTTGGATGGAACTCTATTTAATATGTATGCAGCTTCTCAAGCGTATAACCCCAAAAGAAAACAGGCAACTCAAAAGTACTCATCATGGAGCGCACCATATCTAATAGAGTGCGATTCCTCCGCTCCGACACACCGTTGTGATGTGGTGTATACGAAGGAGTAAGCTGAGAGAGAATCTCATTCTCTTTTAAATAATCCAGGAACTCCGTGCTTAAGTATTCTCCTCTCCGATCAGATCAATGGATTTTAATACTTTTACCCGTTTGGTTATCTACTTCGCACTTATATTCCTTGAATTTCTCAAAAGCTTCAGACTTGTGTTTCAACAGGAACACATGTCCGAATTGAGAGATCATCGGAGAATGTAATGAAGTACGAGGAACCATTCCTAGCATGTGTAGACATGGGACCGCATACATCACTATGTATCAGTCCCAAGAGTTCAGTAACTCTTTCTCCGTGTCCATTAAACGGAGTTTTGGTCATTTTGCCTTTGAGACATGACTGGCAAGTTTCATTGTTAGTGATATATGCTCTAGAGTCCATTATTGTATCATGCTGGATTTTATATTACTTAATGGAAGCTTGGGATATACACGGATATAGTAACAGTCTTGCTCGAAATGGTAGTATGCTACCTGGTTTGATTCTACCTCAACATGTGCATGTGTTTCTTTTAGCATATAGCTTATACATATTGGTAGAGCCCTTAGGATCTTTACTTGATTTCCTGCATTGTGATGGCAGTCACACTAGTAGGAGCTGGGTAGTCTATAAGCACATCCTATACAGGTCCCTAGTCGTAGGATTATCGAGACGAGGCATCGATACTTCACAGTAGACTAGTGTATACGCTTCTCATCCCAGCATGGGAGATGTTCTGTCCCACAGCCATTAGTACGTCATACTAGAGATAGTATGCAGGTTCTCATTAGGTTATGAGTACACTGGACAGGACTCGTCGGGAACTGTTGGTGGGCATTATACCTATCGTCGGGTAGCAGTTCCCAAGTTACATGAGTACAGCTTAGTTCGTCGACTTGACACTGCTATTTCGTCTCGAGTGTGTTCCCACTGTACTTTGATTACTACCCTACCACGGCTCAAAGGAGTCATGAAAATAGGTTGTAATTGGGTAAAATCCCGAAGCACTTGGAGGAAGTGGCGGTTAGATAGGATTTGTCTCTCCCGGTATTGGGAGTTGATATCGTGCTGTGTTCGGAAGGCCATTACATAAAGTCCTTGGTCAAGGCAAGCGGGATTTACTGGTAGGTACTCCAGTAGTTTCTAAGGGTGTTTGGGCTACTCTCTGACACGACTTATTCCGCTATTAGGGGTCTGACGATTACCGCCCCCTAGGACCGATATGCGATACTCTTAGACGAACATACCGGACTGTACAGAGATTGTCACATACAGGCTCAGTAGGATTTCGGATAAGTTAGCTCATCGGCCTTCTTATCGACACATACCTAGGCAACCGTAATGTGCAGCTAGTACCGCTTGCGGCTAGTGGTTAAACACATTGCCAGCGTAGTGTCGAGTCTTTAGAGTCCCACACAGAGAGTTTCCCTACCCCGGGCAAAAGGTGTAGAGGCCGTATGGTTTTACGGCTGGGCTTCGATCACTAACGTGTACTTGTGCACGTATAATGATCGGGCGGATAATACTAGTGGGCTTTGGTTTAAGCTGGATCCAGGTATTATATTGATGGATTATTTTCGTCTTTTTATATTCGTATTCTTCGGAATGCGGATGAGGGTATGTATATACGGATGAGGGGCATTCTCGTAATTTGCAGGAAAGCTTCTAGAAGGGACACCTCATTTAGGGTTTTATTCTTTATTGGATTAAACAAAATGAGGTGGAAGAAATGAGGTGGATTTCTACATCTAATCTAGCATGGCTACTTGGTGACTCATAGCATGACTCACCACTAGATATTTATGAATCATGGTTGATATTTAGTTGTGATAATTATCTCATGAATTATTGATATGCTTCATTTTTCAAAAAATGTACAGCCAAGCTTCATTCAAGTTCACACTCCATTCTCATTTTCTTCAAGTCTTTTTCTTCTTCCTCTAAACCCTAAAAGCTCTCATGTGTTGAGAATCCTAGGGTTCCAAAAGACAAAGCACGCTATCTTCTTACTCTACACCCTCTAGGACTTCTAGTTTAGCGAACTAGAAGCCGTAGTTACCTCGGATTTGAGGTAGGAGCTCGGACTATAGACTCTCAGGTGAATCATCTTTGACTCGAGGAGGCCGTCGAGGTTGCTTCGATCTGTTTCCATCCTTGGAGCCTACGATGATGAGGAGGACGGTGAGAATACCCAAAGTACATGATACTATGAGGTATAACATTCATCCGAGTAGTTAAACCTCAAGTAGTTTGCTAGCTAGGGTTTTTGTTCGATCCTTGGTCCAAGTCGGTGTTGTGAAGCCCGTAAAAATAATTTTTTGCAATTTCTGCCTCCCCGCGAACACATGGGGTGCGTGACATCGACTTACAGTAGCATCAAAGCCTTTCATAAACCTTAGATATCTTGTAGCGACGTTAGAAATCTGCCATTTTTTTTCGCGCAAAAACTGCCGACAAAAACAGTTCCAAAAACTGAAAATTTGAGATGTTTGCACACCCCGCGGGCTCACGGTTTGAACTGAGAAGCCATGGGGTGGTGCATGGGCACCCTGGGGAACCCCTACGAGGGACCAAATGGCTGGGCCCACTCCCCAAGACCACCACAAGGTGGTCTTGGCGGTGGGGACCCGAAACTGCCCCCACCTTAGGCAGTTTCGGGCCTGCCTCACCCCCTGGGCACCTCGTGATGGCCTTAGGAGTGGCGTACCCCCTCTAAGCACCCCAACTCGAAGTTAATTTCATTCTCTAACTCTCTGCGAAGGTTCGGGCACATTTCGTTTTGATTTGGACTTCCGAATTGGCTTAAAACGATCGTTTCTGGAACTTTAGCTCACTAGATTTTCAAGTTTTGGAAAATTGGTTTAGTTTGCTAATTGCATGCGGAATTCTAATGTTGCAGTTACTTTACAAGATTTGGGATGTGTATATGTGTTTGGAAACGTCGACTAATTGCTATACGTCGATTAGTCGGGGTTGCACATATCTGTGATGTTGTTATGTTGGTTTGTGTATATGAACTATATTGGATCGTCGTGGATGAATAGCCAGGAATGTGAGATGAGGGTTTTCATTCTTTCATTCGATGTAAAATTTGTAAAGTGATGTAATATTATTTTGCGAGGCACGTCCGAGTTGAGATTGTAGCCACCGTTGTATTATTTCTTTTATTATTTTCTGCTCCTAGGATAGACCCAAGGTGGGGTGCACAAACTACCGGATACTTTGAAGTGCCGAGTGGCCTACTCACTTTGATGAGGGACGTTGCTTCACTTCGGGTATTTGGCGGGTAGTTTTCCTCACCCGTAGGGGTCTGGGGTGGGGTTTGGCTTTTCATCACGACCGTGGAATCCGTCTTTCGTTACAGGCTTAAACGAAACGCGAAATTCTTAGTATATCCAATATGTTCATCTGTGATCTGGAATGTCTATTATTGCATCAGACAAATGTTTATTATATATATCCTATATAGTAGACGTTGCTTATGTTTTTCACCCGTGCTAGTCCAGCCCCCGCTCTGGCGTTAGTTAAGTAATCAAACGGTGTTAGACGGGGCCCAGTGGCGAATGCGGATGGCATAAGTGGATGTAGTATTTTCATCTTTTTCTGTGATGATAGGTGTAAATGATGGGACTGCATTATTAATGCAAAGCAAATAAACCAAAGTTGAATCATTGGAACAAATTTTAAAAACCACTCAGTTATTTTAAACAGGAGACTTTTAAATGCGGAGCTTAAACCACTCCTTTTAAAAGCTATCAGGTTCTTTCGATTATATCAAGTTCACTACATTCACGGTTTCGTCAAAACCATTCGTAGCCCTCCGTCATTTCAGTTGAATATTCAGTAGTATTCAAGCTATGTATTTTGACCTTCGCCAAGGCATAGTGATTGGTAGCTGATGGGTATTCATCTGTAGCATAGATAGATACGTTGGTTTGGGATAGTCGTGCTACTATTTTGGCCTTCGTCAAGGGTATGAACGGGTGGGTTCAAATTAACCTGGACAATGACGGGTAGAACTTGACATGTGACTTATGATATGTTGACCTTCGTCAAGGTCATAAGAACATAGGGAAAAAATCCACATCGGGAGTTTCTAAAGAAACTGAAACTTGCTAATGCTGCATACCATTTGGAGTGTGATAATGTTGGTGGGATTCCTGTTGGCTATAGTGCCCTCAAGACAATTATTGGATCGCAGGCACGTGATTGCAATGATTGAGAGAGGACCTATACCGGTAGAACAGTCTTACTCGAGATGATAGTATGCTATCTGGTTTGTCTTTATCATCGTGTACATGCTTCAGGTGACATTACAGATCACTATTACATGTTGATAGAGCCCATAGGATTCTTGTTTGACTACCAACAGTATGATGGCGATCATATACGTGAGAGTTGGGTGGTCTATAAGCACATCTATAAAGTGTCTCTAATCGTGGGAGTTTCGGGACTGGGCATCGATACTCCAAGAGTAGACTAGTGTATACGGATAAAGACCCCGACGAGGGGCAGTAGCAGGTCTCGCAAGCCATTGGTGTCAGTTGGTTCACCTAAGAAATATACAGGTGCTCATTGGGTTATAACTACACCGTACGGACTCGCCGGGAACATGCTAGTAGGTATTATACCTATTGTCAGATAACAGTTCCCTCGTGACATATGTACAGGTTAGTCTATCGACCTGAGATCGTCATTTGTCTCGTGTGAGTTCCCACTGTGCTTTGATTACTACCCTACCACGGCTCAAAGGAGTCGTGCAAACAGGTTTTAGTTGGATACAGTCCCGAGCCACATGGAGGCAGTGAGCGGATCGTCAGGGGATTCGTCTCTCCCGGTATTGCAGGGTTCCTTAGGGCAGCAGCAAGGTTTCGAGAGGCACCATCCATGCCAATTTTAAAATTTGCCGTACTAAAGAACCCTAACCCTAGAATCTTAATTAGAGATTTAGACAATACAACATGCAAACAACTTTGCCTACAAAGTGAATGAGGAATACAACCTTTGTAGACCGGTCCTTCACTTCTAAAGCTCCGTGTAGTGGTCCCTTCGCTCCAAATAGTGAACACCCGAACTCTAGTAAGGGTTCACATGAAGAAATGAACAAGCTTGCTCGATGTCTTCGAGGCCGAAGATGATCTACGTCGAGGAGACTCAAGCTCATGCTACCTCTTCACTAATGGTAGATTAGTGAAGCAAACACCCTAAACTAAATGGCTAATATAGTAGAGGATGATGAAGTAGGAAATGGGCTTACTTTAGATTAATTTTTCATCACCTTTTCAAAAGCTAGAAAGCTTTTCTATGAGGAAGAAGAAGATGAAGTGGAGATGAAAAATCAAACTCATGAGGTGATAATAGCAACCATAGGTGAGTTAGTGTCATACACTAACCCATGTAGAGAATGAACCATGGCTAAGGTTAATGGTTAGGTTAATAAATATCTACAAGTGAAACAAAATTGATGGACTTGGTCAATGGTTCCACAAACTTCTACAAGCTTGTAGCCATGACAAATATCCATCTAATTTTGAATTACTTAGATAAATATAAACCCTTCATTATTTTAAGCATGGCGTAAGCCTCATACACCCATGAAGCATGTGGCATCAAGCATGACACAATAAAATGTACATTAATATATATGACATATATACTAAAGCACAAAGTGAGAAAAAGAAATGTTTAAGTGACCAAATATTAGTTAATGTAAATTAATATATCACATATATAATTATACATTAAATTATCAAATCAACACTTGATTTAATAATCCGGTTATATCACATACAACCGACTAATATCAAATATATCAACTTATCGAATCAACACTTGATCCGATATCTCGGCTATATCACATATAACCGATCGATATCACATATCGCGAGAATAGAATGCGGTATCACATACGTGCATTAATCTCGGTCCCGCATGATTGATGTGAGATGTTTAAGCGTATGCTTTTTGAAATCAAAGAATTAACCGCAATCAATAACGGTGTTGCTTGGTAGCTAGCCGATTGAGTACGGGTCGGTCCACAGGGAAAACGTGTTCTTTTCTAATTGTTCTAACGAGTCAATTCCTATTTATGGTAGGTTTTGATTTTTATAAAAAACTGAAATTGAATTTGATTTGGATTAAAACCTTGGTAGGGTTAGGATTAGGTTAGTTTGGAAAGTTAATTCTACTCACCGCTTTCTTTGCCCTAATTAAGAACTTAGGTGTTAAGGTAATAATTAACAAAGGAGATTAGCACGATCAGGAAGAAACGAAGTTTCTTCCTTTTAGCCCTTGTCCGACCTTTCTTAATGCTTAACCCTAACCTCTATCTAAATCAACCACGACCGGTCTAACTAGGGAATCACCGCTATCTCGTAGAATAGGGTGTCGTAGTGAGCTGTGGGTGATTGATTTACATAGAGTCCTAATTTATAAAGTTAAACGGGCAAGAAAGGAGTGAGAGATTTCCATCTCTCAAACCTACCCAATCCTAACCCTAGCAGGTGAGGAACTACTCACTTATTAGGGAAATAGCGACAAAATTCATTTTTATGATTTTCTTTTTAGTTAACTAAATTAATTTGCAGATCAACAAAGCAGGTAAAAAAATGCAGAGAAATAAAATTGCGACTAAGAACACAAGATAAAAAGAAAACAACTTACTTTATTGATGCACTCTTGAACGATTACAAGGAATTGAAATTTTAATCTAGGAATTAAAAGAGGCATGCTCCAAAAAAAGCTGTAGGCTTTCTATTTATAGATAGGAGAACCCTAGGGTTTACATCTGATCCACATCTAAAATTACAAAACTACCCTAAGAAAACTGGGTCAATGCACCGACACACCGACACGTGTTCTATATAGCCGCGGAACCGCGGCCATAAGCCTTGTTTGGCCGCGGTTCCGCGGCCGTCTTGAAGGTTCTCTGGCTCTTTTTCTCTGGGTTGCTTCATGTTGTTGTTTTCTTCTGTTTTCTTTACTTGGTTTCTCATAATATCTTCTATTTTCTTCCAGATTTCTACAGTGCAGAATGTTGTGGACTTTTACCGTTAGCTTCGCGTTGAAGTCTTGAATCTTTGTGCTGCCCTTGTACTTTGTATATTGAACTTTTTGCTGATCTTTGTTTGTTTCTCAAACTGGTAGGCGGCATCTTGCAGATTCATCTCTTTGTTGGTCGTAGTCTCACATTTGTAGCGTCTTTTCACCATTTTCACTGTATTGTTCCGAGAACCTGTAACCTGCAACTATTTAGCAGACATGGATCAAAAACACCTGTTTATTTGCAATATGATTAAGAATGTGGAATTTAATAATGCAAAATTCTAATATGAACAAATACCCCCAAACTTATCTTTTGCTCGTCCCGAGCAAAACTAATTTATTCTCGAAAAAACCTAACCTCACTTTCGCAGGGAATCGCGATTGCACTGAGCTCGTGCAACAAACCGTTAAACCTCTAGGTGTCCCTAGTAGGAGGAGTGTTGTCTCCTGAGGGTTTTCAGCGGATACTACCCATAAAATCCGATCAATTTGGCCTATTGACTTTCATTTTTCAATTCGATGTTCTAGCAAGAAATTCTATTATCTTCAACTTAGAAATTATCAACCCGTATTTTTCACACTCACTTATCATTTAACTTAAGATTGTATATGTTCTGTAAATTTATTTAGCTTTTAGCATCTTTTGAATTTTCCTTCTAAGGTTCCATCTCAACTTAGGAATTTTTATCATCTCCATTGAAGATATAAGTCCTATTTTTTCATTCCTATCTCCCATCCAAACCCCAATCATATATCCCTACGTGTGTATATGTATCACCCCTACACTTGGAAATTCAATTCAAGCTATCATACTCTTGTCCATCTTCCAAAGTACTTTTAGTTGGTGAATTTTAGATGAAATTGCTCACATATTTTTCATGCGACCGTTAATACTTCTTGAGGTACTAACGACCGATTACAAAACGTGTTCGCGCATTAAGGCGTAATTCCTCGTCTTGTAATACCTTAAGGCTTTAGCAGTGACTCCCAAAACAGTTGGTCTAAGGCACTAGGTGATGAAGCACCCTTGCTATATATTTTTTTATTTTATGCAGCCTTAGGTAATTGCAAAACCAGTGTTCATTTTTTTTATCTCTTTATTCACACTTGTACTTTTTTTATTTTATTTTCCTTCATACTAAGGATTTTAGACAAGAGCATTTCAAGGTATCTTCTACTATTCCAAGTTTCAAGGTGCGTGTTTGTGTGAGTTATAGGGTATATACTTTCAGACTTTAGACTAAAGGTTAGAAATTATTTTTCAGACTTACACTTCAATAAAAATTTCAATAATCTTCCCTTATTTTGACTTAGCCCAAGAACTGAACTCAAAATTTGCCTATTTCTAAATAAACTATAAAGATATATATTTTCTACCGTTAAACTTTAAGAAAGGTTATTTTTAAGGTTTTTAATTTACTAAGTTTTGGATCTAGTTTTTCCTAGCTAGTTAACCGTCTTGTCAAACTTAAGTCAAATATGGCCAAAATTGAATTTTTCATTTTTTATAATTTTTTAAAATTTTTCAATTTTTTATTTGATTTTATTTTTATAAAAAAAATTTATTTTCATTTTTTTAATTTTTATAATTTTTTTTATAAAGATGCAATGCAGAAATAAACATGCAAAAGAAAAAAGAAAAAATATATACAAAAATTAAAATATGCAATGCAATGATAACTATTTACAAACCACCTCCTCCCCCAAACTTACCAAAAGCAGTGTCCTCACTGCTCAGGCCATCGCCGTCCCCTTGAGCGTGAACGGGAACGCTCCTCTCTAGCTAGCAGCGTAGATACCTCATGTTCAATCTCAATCACACAGTGATCCAAGTTGGTCACCATCCTCACCAAATTACCAATCCTCCTAATGGCTCTTCTAAGAAGACGTGCATGTTCTATGGGGGTAAGCTCTTCCTCACTCGCAGTCGAGCTGGAGCTGGTTGTTCTGGCTGGCACATGTTCGGCCGGTTCCCTTCGCGACCATACATCAGTCAAGCGTGTATAGGACGTGGATACGCCCTCAATAAGAGGTCTAATGGGTATACCTCCATGCATGTGGAATTCAAATTTCTCCACAGGGAGGAAATGGCGACACAGTTGTGTCACTAAAATGGGGCATGGGTAATTTGCGGCCCTTTTTACAGCACCAATTGAATTAAGCAAAACCATGAACATATCAAATCTAGGGTTCCTAGTCATTAGGGTGTGCACGATATGAAGAGACGGGGTGAAAAATGTGGTATTATGTGAACTGACAAAAATGTTGTTTTGTGCCTACCGGCACACGGTTAAAACATTGGCAAAAAGGGTCCTAGCCTGTATTCCCTTCCTAAGTTCCCTCGAGCAGTCATTACCCATTAAGGGCATGTAATCTTCAAATTGAAGGGGTTGGTCGTGAACAGGTAATCTAGGGATTAAAGTGACTTCATTGATGAAGTCCCTGTCAATGATAATTTCCCTGTCGCCCCAAAGTAGTTTGATAAAACCGTATTGTGTAAGGCAGCATTCCTCCATGCACTCGTAAAAATGAGTGACTAGATCTGGATAAGCGTAAGCATTGGGATGATTATAAATTAAAAAGTTCCACCCCCTCCGTATGATTTCATCACGAAAATAACTCCCGTAAATTGTATGTGAAAAGATTTGTGGAAAAATCACGTTCTAATTGCATGTTCGGTGCCATTACAGAGAGTGCAGATCTAAAAGAAAAATTTAACAGAGAGGGAGAAGAAGTTGCAAACCGCCTCTGAAAGATTCAGAGGGTGGCGCAGCAAAGGGGCGGCGGAAGCGTGGCCGATGGTGGGTACTGGCGGCGGATCAGCGGCTGCTAGGAGGGTTCTCTCTGCAGAAGTTAGAGCGGTGGCTAGGATTTGAGGAAATGAAATTTTAGGGTTATTGAAAATGGCAGAGAGAGTTCGGGTGTTATTTATAGGGGGAAGTGTGTTGGGTATTTGCAAAAAGCCCCTCTTAAAAAAAGGAAATTATTTGTAAATAAAAATTTTATTTTATTAAAACTGGAAATTTACAAAAATACCCCAAAAATTTTTTATTTTCAAATTTTCATTTTTTTTATTTTGTTTTTATATAATTACAAATGATACATACCCCCAAACTTGTTTGAAACAGTGTTTTGGCTAGATAATCGAAATTTAGGGGTAAATGGAGGAAGATTAGTCAATGTAGATCGGCTCCTGCAAAAACAGGAGCTCCTCCGAAGGGTCCGTAGTGAGGAACGGTTTAAGTCGATGCCCGTTCACTTTAAACAGTGAACCGTCCTCTGGATCTTCTAGATCGACCGCACCATACGGATATACGGTGCGTATCAAAAATGGCCATTTCCATCGAGATCTGAGCTTCCCGGGATGGAAGTGTAACCGAGTATCATAAAGTAAAACCTGTTGACCAGGTTTGAAAGTCTTGCGCATAAGGTGTTTATCGTGGAACACCTTCGTTCGGTTTTTAACAACTACTGCGTTCACATAGGCTTCATCCCGCAGCTCGTTCAATTCGTTCAACTGCAGCTTTCTATTGCTGCCCGCATCTCCCAAAGATAGATTCAACTCTTTTATTGCCCAAAATGCCTTATGCTCTATATCAACTGGAAGGTGGCAAGCCTTTCCATAAACAAGTTTATATGGAGACATGCCAAGATCGGTCTTATAGGCAGTTCGAAATGCCCAAAGGGCATCAATAAGTTTTGATGACCAATCTTTACGGTTTTTGGAAACCGTTTTCTCCAATATCTGTTTAATCTGCCGATTCGAAATCTTGGCTTGCCCACAAGTTTAGGGATGATAGGGCGTTGACAATTTGTGAGTAATGGATTATTTCCGCATTAAGGACTCGAAAGTCATATTACAAAAGTAAGATACATTATCACTGATAATCACGCGAGGATGCCCAAACCGAGAAAAAATGTTTTCTTTGAGAAATCTAACGACAACCTTGTTGTCATTAGTTCGACTGGGCACAGCCTCGACCCATTTTGAAACATAGTCAACAGCAAGTAGAATATACATGTTCCCAAAGGAATTGGGAAATGGTCCCATAAAGTCTATCCCCCAAACATCAAAAATTTCAACAACCAAAATTGGTTGGAGCGGCATTTCATTTCTCCGAGATATCCGGCCCAAGTGTTGGCACTGGGAGCATGTCTTGCAGTATTCGTATGCGTCTTTAAAAAGTCGTGGCCAGTAGAAGCCACACTGCAATATTTTTTCTGCTGTCTTTTTGGGGCCAAAATGCCCGCCACACGCTTGATCGTGGCAGAATGACAGCACGCTCTTAAACTCGTTGTCGGGGACACACAGACGAATGATTTGGTCGGAACAGTATTTGAAGAGATATGGTTCATCCCAGTAAAAATGTTTAACTTGGGACAGGAATCGAAGTTTGTCCTGATTCGACCAATCGTTTGGTATCAGTCCGGTGGCCAAATAATTTACGATATCTGCGAACCAAGGTTCGCATGACACGGTTAAAAGCTGCTCATCTGGAAAAACGTCTTTAATAGGAATTTGAAGTGTAGGCAATGAAGGAAGTCGTGAAAGGTGGTCAGCGACTATGTTTTCGCATACTCTCTTATCTCTGATGACAAGGTCAAACTTTCGCAGTAAGAGGATCCAACGTATCAGTCGGGATTTAGCATCCTTCTTCGCAAAAAGATGGCGAAGAGCTGAGTAGTCCGTGTAAACGATGACTGGAGAGCCGATTAAATAGGGCCTGAACTTTTCTAGTGCAAACACGACAGCTAAGAATTCTTTTTTAGTTGTTGTGTAATTTAATTGGGCCTCGTTTAAGGTTCGGCTAGCGTAATAAATTACATGCGGCATCTTATTAATGTGATGTCCAAGGACAGCACCAATGGCGAAATCAGATGCATCGCACATAATTTCAAATGGATGCGTCCAGTCAGGAGATGAAAGAATTGGAGCGGAAATGAGTGAGTTTTTCAACGACTCGAACGCCTTCATACAGCTTGAGTCGAAATCAAAAGTGGTGTCTTTGGCCAACAAAAGAGTCAGGGTCTAGCTATCTTGCTAAAATCCTTGATGAATCGTCTATAAAAACCGGCATGGCCAAGGAAGGCTCGGATGTCTTTGACGCACTTGGGAGGAGGAAGATTGGAAATGACTTCAATCTTAGCTTTATCTACCTCAATGCCATTTTGCGAGATGATATGTCCTAAGACAATACCTTCTCGTACCATAAAGTGGCATTTCTTCCAATTTAAAGTGAGGTTCTTATCCCTACATCGGGTAAGAACAGCGTCTAAATGTAGCAAACACTCGTCAAAGGAGTCGCCGAAAATGGAGAAATCATCCATAAAAATCTCCAAGAATTTTTCCACCATGTTTGAAAAAATGCCCATCATACACCGCTGGAAAGTAGCGGGTGCAGTGCATAACCCAAAGGGCATGCGACGGTAAGCGAATGTACCAAAAGGACAAGTGAATGTGGTCTTGTCTTGGTCCTTTTCAGCGATGGGAACTTGATTATAGCCGGAGTAGCCATCCAAAAAGCAGTAAAATTCATGCCCGGCCAATCGTTCTAGCATTTGGTCAATAAAAGGTAATGGAAAGTGGTCTTTCCGTGTCGCGGCATTGAGTTTTCTATAATCGATGCAAACTCACCACCCAGTTTGGGTGCGAGTAGGTATTAACTCATTCGCCTCATTGGTTATGACCGTTATGCACGATTTCTTTGGGACGACGTGAATGGGGCTAACCCACTAGCTATCAGAGATAGGGTAAATGATACCACTATCAAGACATTTTACAATCTCCTTTTTAACAGCCTCTTTCATGATAGGGTTGAGGCGTCTCTGCGGATCCCTGGCTGGCTTGGCATCATCCATCATATGAATATGATGTTCAACTATGAGGGGACTAATCCCCTTGATGTCCGCCATAGTCCAGCCAAAAGCTTGCTGATTGTTTTGTAAGACCGTTAAAAGGGCTTTCTCTTGCTCGGCGGCTAGAGATGCCGATATGATAACAGGAAGGGTCTCATTCTCACTTAAGTAAGCGTATTTAAGGTGAGATGGCAATAGCTTGAGTTCGAGTTTTGGAGGCGAAACAATTGAAGGTAAAATTGGTCAAACTGTCTCGAACTCGAAGGATTCCAACAATGGTTCCAAGTGAGTGTAAGCAACCGAGTCGGATGGTTCAGCTAACTCATCCGAAAATTCAAAGGACTCAAACTCGGGCGGTGATTCTTCAAAATCGTTCGAAAAAGTGAAACACTCATAATCGTTGTCGGGTGTGAAAACTGTGTCAGATTCAAGGAGGAACGCACTAGTGGCGTCAAAATTGCTGTGGTCAAACAGAAATTTTTCAAGCTCACAGTCGTCCTGAGTGATCTCTTGGATCGAGCAAACATCAAGTATATTAGCATTAGGCTCGGAGGGCTGATTCCCTAACTTAAAAATGTTGAGTTCAATTGTCATGTTTCCAAAAGATAGGTTCATCAAACCATTTCGACAATTGATCACTGCATTAGAAGTCGCAAGGAATGGTCGATCGAGTATCACCGGAATTTGACTCCGGGGGTTAGCTACAGACTGTGTGTCCATAACAATGAAATCAACGGGAAAAATGAAGTCCCCTACTTTAATCAACACATCCTCTAACTCACCCTTAGGATGGGTGGTAGATCGGTCGGCCATTTTGAGAGTACAATGTGTGGGTTTCAGCTCTCCAACGCCTAATTGTTCATATACTAAATAGGGAAGCAAATTAACACTGGCACCAAGATCTAAAAGTGCGCGATTGATGTTCTTATCCCCAATTGTTATTGAAATTGTAGGATAGCCAAGGTCCTTACGTTTTTGGGGTAAAGGTTGGGTAAGAGCATCACTTACTGCACTAGCCAAGAAAACTTTCTTAGGTACCTACGATTTCCTCTTCTTGGTGCATAAGTCCTTTAAGATTTTAGCGTAAGAAGGGACTTGTTGGATTGCATCCAAGAGAGGTATGTTAATGCTAACCTATTTGAATAACTCCACAATCTTCTCCATTTATGGAGTTTATTTATTGGATCTCAACCTGTTTGGAAATGGAATATTTTGAAAATTTGTTGAGTCCAATATTTGTGGAGTAGATTGCGGAGTTGGAACGAATCCCAGTGTTGGTGTTTTCGTGGAGTGAGATGTAGGTTCGTTCGAATTAGTAGAAGTAGAGCCTTGTGAAGAATGAAGAACAGACTCTGAAGAAGATAAAGATGAAGAAGAAGAAGAAGAAGAAGATGCAGCGGCCGGGGTGTCATCACTAATACCCACATTATTTTGCAACACTTTTCCAGATCTCAACGTAGTCACAGCATTTACATTATGATTTTGTTGTTCATTAGCAACATGTGCGTTGTGTGTGTGACCGGGATTTGGCAATGGTTGAGACGGAAGCTTTCCCTTTTCTCGCTCGCTTAACGCGGCATTCAGTTGTGCAATTTGGGCTTCAATTGTTTTGATACTCTGATCATGTGAAGCACTGTGTTGCACCAAAGACTGAATGAAAGACTGGATGCTTGCTGAGGATTGTGTAGATTGTTTTAAAAACGCATCCAGACTTCATTCTAGCGACGAAACCTTATCGTTATTTGGTTGAACAAAATTGTTTTGAGGATAAGAGTTGTTTGGTACAAAATTGTTCATTTGGTTTTGGTAAGGTTGGGATTGGAAAGGTTGCGGATATTGAGTTTGTTGAGGGGCTTGTTGTTGTGGAGGAGGCCTCTGAAAATTGTTATTTCCTTGGAATTATTGCTGATTTTGATTCCAAGCAAAATTTGGGTGGCTCCTCCAACCAGGATTATAAGTTGAAGAGTATGGATCATTTCTTTGTCTTTTCTGAAAAGCAGCATTGACTTGATCTTGTCCTTGAACAGGCGGGTTGTAAGGACACTCTTCGATTAGATGGGACGGATCCGAACAACAAGCGCAAATAGTGCGTGGGGGTAAAGCTGGGGCAGTAGAAGGCGATGAGAATTTGCTCTCAATTGCTTCTAGTTTTTTCATGAGTGCAGCCATTTCGGCCTTCATTGCAATCGACATATCAAGTTGATGTATGCCTGCCCTAGACTGACCTGATGAAGTAAATGAAGTGGTCTTAGTGCTTTCCCACTGAAGTGTTTGTTCAGCAAGATCGTCGAGAAATTGCCAAGCTTTCTCGCTTGATTTTGTAAGAAAGTGACCTTGACAAATGGTTTCCAACAACTGTTTAGTAGCTGGGTTCAGTCCTTCGTATAAAGTTTGGCAAAGTTGCCATCTTTCGATACCGTGGTGAGGGCAGTAAACAAGAAGGTCCTTAAATCGTTCGAAACACTTCCAAAAAGGTTCGGAAGGAAGCTGGGAGAATTGATTAATTTCATTTCTAATTCTCGCGGTCTTGTGGTGTGGGTAAAACGTTTTAAGAAAAGCCTTAACAAACTCTTCCCAATTTTTTATGGAATGCGATGATGTGCTATATAACCACTTTTCAGCTAGGTCACATAAAGTGAATGGAATAACACGTAGTCTTATAGCATCATCGGAAAGTTGGGTGGTCTTCATCATTGCGCAAACATTCTGGAATTTGTTAATGAAGATGTAGGCATCTTCGGATTCCAGCCCGTGAAATTTGGGCAACATATTGATGAAGTGGGGTTTAATTTCGAAGTTGTCCCCATTTGGCGGCGGAAGTGAAAGATAAGTGGGAAGTGTGGTGCGGGTTGGATAGAAAAGATCCCGAAGCGCGATTCGTTGGTGCGCTTCAACAGGCGGGTGTGGTGGGTTATTCGCACCCATTTGAAGTGGAATCAGTCCCGTAGTAGGTAAGGGGTTGTTAGGATTGAATCCCGACATCTCCTTAAAAGATGATGAATTTGAAGATGAAGGTAAAGAAGTGGATGGAATTTTGACTTCAGAGTCGAACGCGTCATCAGTAGGCACTAACGAGACACGGACTAAACGGACGCTAGTGTCCCTAGTCCAACCGGACATACACTTAACGAGGTGTAGTGTAGTCAAAAAGTAGAAGGTGGGGGTAAGAAAACGTCAATGAGAGAAGATTGGGTGAAAGTTTGGTGCTATGGATTTCTAGCGACAAAATGGCAAGTTTTTGTAAAAAAAAAATTGTTTTGTGGTTTTTTTTATAAAGATTTTTGCAAAATATTTTATACGGAACTACGACACACTTTCAAGCAATCACAACATGCACAATCAAACCTAGAGCTAAGGCCTCCTAAGTCAACTAGACCGCTCCTAACTGATCCAAAGAACAAGTTGTGAGATATATCCCTCGAATCGCCTCTTCACCGCCAATTGTGGCCAGGTAAGTACAAGTAAAGAAAGGAGGGATCCGCTCACGAATCACCGTGAGACGGGCCTTTTAAAATTACATTTCCTACTTGTCTAGCCTAGGCACCACAAAGTCTGGTTTAGATAAACGACCGATTGCCCACAACCTTCCTTTGTCCTATGAGCACGACAGTCCTTATTGGCTGAGTCTAAGTATTTTTTAATTAACTCGAGGGTTGATGCAAATGCTTTTTGTGATTTTTGGGGTCCTAGGAAGGGTAATGAAATCCCCACCCAATCTGGATTGGTGTTATAGCCCCTTAAAAGTCCGTTTTTAAAAATGCAAAGCAGTAAACACACAAAAATCCAAAACACTTGCCAAAATTTTTTTTTATTGCAGCGCAAAGAATCCTGCACAAGATTGATTTATTGGAGAGGGGGAAGAAGTTTTGCGCAAAGAACCTGCAGGAAAATTTTTTAGTGGACTAAAGAGGGCAGAAGAGAGGAAAAGAAACACTCACAGAAGGATTTGAAAGGCGGACGTCAGTAAGGAGCCGCGGTTCCGCGGCAGAATGCCTCCTTTAGCCGCGGTTCCACGGTTGTTCAGTTGGATCAGGCCGTCAAACTTTTCCTGTTTTCTGTTGTGGTTCTCCTCTGTCTATTCAGATCTGCTGTTTGCTGTTTTGTTTACTGGATTTTTCCAGATCTGAATCTGTTCGTCTTTCCGTTCCTGCACAATTCGCACAAAAACCCTTCAAAAAATAACAAGATGATAATTTTTTTTTGTTTTTATGTTTTTTCAGTTTTTATGATTTTTTTTAATTTTTAATTAACCCGGAATTACAAAAAGAAAATAACTACCGTTATCCCCGGCAACGGTGCCATTTGATTGATGTGAGATGTTTAAGCGTATGCTTTTTGAAATCAAAGAATTAACCGCGATCAATAATGGTGTCACTTGGTAGCTAGCCGATTGAGTACGAGTCGGTCCACAGGGAAAATGTGTTCTTTTCTAATTGTTCTAACGAGTCAATTCCTATTTGTGGTAGGTTTTGATTTTTATAAAAAAACTGAAATTGAATTTGATTTGGATTAAAACCTTGCTAGGGTTAGGATTAGGTTAGTTTGGAAAGTTAATTCTACTCACTGCTTTCTTTGCCCTAATTAAGAACTTAGGTGTTAAGGTAATAATTAACAAAGGGGATTAGCACGATCAGGAAGAAACTTCGTTTCTTTTTTTTAGCCCTTGTCCGTCCTTTCTTAATTCTTAACCCTAACCTCTATCTAAATCAACCACGACCGGTCTAACTAGGGAATCATCGCTATCTCGTAGGATAGGGTGCCGTAGTGAGCGGTGGGTGATTGATTTACATAGAGTCCTAATTTATAAAGTTAAACGGGCAAGAAAGGAGTGAGAGATTTCCATCTCTCAAACCTACCCAATCCTAACCCTAACAAGTGAAGAACTACTCACTCATTAGGGAAATAGCGACAAAATTCATTTTTATGATTTTCTTTTTAGTTAACTAAATTAATTTGCAGATCAATAAAGCAGAGAAATAAAATTGCAACTAAGAACACAAGATAAAAAGAAAACAACTTACTTTATTGATGCACTCTTGAAGATTACAAGGAATTGAAATTTTAATCTAGGAATTAAAAGAGGCATGCTCCAAAAAGAGCTGTAGGCTTCCTATTTATAGATAGGAGAACCCTAGGGTTTACATCTGATCCACATCTAAAATTACAAAACTACCCTAAGAAAACCGGGTCAATGCACCGACACACCGACACGTGTTCTATATGGCCGCGGAACCGCGGCCATAAGCCTTGTTTGGCCGCGGTTCCGCGGTCGTCTTGAAGGTTCTCTGGCTCTTTTTCTCTGGGTTGCTTCATGTTGTTGTTTTCTTCTGTTTTCTTTACTTGGTTTCTCATAATATCTTCTAGTTTCTTCCAGATTTCCACAGTGCAGAATGTTGTGGACTTTTACCGTTAGCTTCGCGTTGAAGTCTTGAATCTTTATGCTGCCCTTGTACTTTGTATATTGAACTGTTTGCTGATCTTCATTTGTTTCTCAAACTGGTAGGCGGCATCTTGCAGATTCATCTCTTTGTTGGTCGTAGTCTCACATTTGTAGCGTCTTTTCACCATTTTCACTGTATTGTTCCGAGATCTGTAACCTGCAACTATTTAGCATACATGGATCAAAAACACATGTTTATTTGCAATATGATTAAGAATGGGGAATATAATAATGCAAAATTCTGATATGAACACCGCACATATCACATATGTGCTCCTACTTCGTTTCACATGAAGCAGGAAACCTCTGTGTATGACTCTAAAGACTCGTCAATACGCCGGCAGTAGGTGATGATCATATCAAACACCCACAAGCCGCAAGCGGTCTGCTAAACGTAACGGCCACCCGGGTATTGAGCGATCAGAAGATCAACAAGCAAGCCTGCTCATACTCCTGCGAATCCAATCAGTATCACTACCGTATAGTCCGGTCTCTTCATCAGATATATTGCATATCGCAGCCTGGGGTGGTATAACGTCAGACCCAAATAGCCTGATAATTCATGCCGATACAAGGTCCATAACGGTTCGAGAAACTACTGCTAACTCTTACCGGTAAATCTAAGCAACCCTGGCCAGGGATTTCCTGTTATGGCCAATCGATCATAGCGCAACATCAACCCCCAATACCGGGAGAGACAAATCCCCTCCTATCGCTCATTGCCTCCATGTGACTCGGGACTGTACCCAAAAACCACCTTTTTGCACGATCTCTTGAACATGGTATGGTGGAAATCAAAGCACAGTGGGAATCACACAAGACTCTATAACGATCTCGAGTCGACAGACTAACCTGTACCAGTGTCACCAGAGAACTGCTATCTGACGATAGGTATAATACCATCTAGGAGTTCTCGGCGAGTCTGTTCAGTGTACCCAGTCTCCACTAAGCACCCGTATACCTTCTCTGATGTCAAACACCAATGGATGTGGGATCATCCATTGCCCATCATATGGGTCGAGAAGCGTATACGCTAGTCTACTCTGGAGTATCGATGCCCTGTCTCGATACTCCCACGACTAGGAACATTTGAAAGATGTACTTACCGACTACCTCAGCCCCACTAGTATGATCTACATCATAATCCTGGTAGTCAAGTACTCATCCTAAGGGCTTTATCAACATGTAATAGAGAGACAATAAGTATACATGTTAAGATAAAGTGCAACCAGATAGCATACTATCATGTCGAGCAAGAAAGTCCTCCCGATATATGTCCAAGCATCCACTACAATATACATCGCATGTACAGTAATATCCTCTAGGGCATACATATAACTAACAGGTATATTGGGGGTTGATGTCGCGGTGTGCACGGGTGGCCATCACCAGAAATCCTCGGCCGGGGTAGTCGAGAATAACTGATTCGGATCAGTAGTTTCTCAGTTGGTGATAGGCTTCATACCGACACTAAATGTCGCGTTATTAGGGTCTGACTTTATCCACCCCCTAGACTCGATATGCGATACTCATAGAAGAACGGACCGGACTATACGGATATTGTCACTGTCAGGCTCAGTAGGGTTTCAGGATGAGTTTGCTCGTCGGTCTCCCTTTCGTTCAATACCTGGGTAGCCGTTATGTACAGCTAGTGCCACTGATGTGCTTGTGGTTAAACCTACTGCCAGCGTATTGAAGGGTCTTTAGAGTCCCACACAGAGGGTTTTCCCTGGTTCGGGCGAAACGTTGTAGAGGCCGTATGGTTTTATGGCAGGGTTCGATCATATTCGTGCACTTATGCACGGATCATGATCGAACGGATAATATTAGTGGGTTTTGGTTTAAGCCGGATCCTAGTATTATATTGTTGGATTATTTTCGTCTCGTTGTATTCGTATTCAGTCGGAATACGGATGTAGGTATGTATATACAGATGAGGGGTATTCTTTTAATTCGTTACGAGTTTACTTTAGGCTTTCCATTTCTTTTCTTTGGATTTAAACATTTAGCTTAATATTTAAATATTGTTGTGATGGAAATTATGAGTGCAAGTCTTGGCATTTGCCATTGATAGTGCATGTGCACTTGGTGACTCATGGTGTTGGGTCTTGTGTGAGTTTTGTGAGATATTATTGTGGCATGAGGCAAATCTTTTCAAGTGCTAGCATTTTTCTTTAGTTGCTCGCAATTTTTCTCACAACACTCACAAGAAAAAGAAAAAGAAAAAAAACAGACACTCATTTTCTTCACTTGGCCAAAGCTTTGCTCACACTTTTCTTCACATGGCTTCTTCTTCAACCTCCACCCATTCCATCTCATGAGTTGAGAATCCTTGGGTGTATTGAGACAAAATGATCACACACTCTCTTAACTTCATCTTGGGTATCTAGGCTAGCAAACTGGATGCCCGAGTTGCTTCGGTTTTGAGACGGGAGCCCGTATTACTAATCCTCGACGTGGATCGTCTTCGACGAGGGTGACCGGAGAGCGAACTTCATCGAGGCAGCCGCAACGAGCTTAGGACAGAGGTTGAAGACCAAAGGACACGGATTGATCGGTATAACCTCTCTAAACTCTTTTTATAGAACTAGTATAGGGTTAATAGCACGATCCATCGATTAGGGTTCCGTTAGCGCCAGATTTTATAAGTTTTTGTTCCGCGTTTGGCCATGGATTGATGACCGGGGCGCTGCCGTAACCCTACAATTCCTTCAGGATTATCACACAATGATATTTGGATTCCGATCCTTTTGTGAGTATCTGCTACTCCTCGGGAGATTTTTCACTTAACGATCAATGCTATAAACCAAGTAGGTGTCTAGAACAGTATTAGCGGGTCTATGCCTCCAGGGAAAAGAGGTTATTTAATTAAGGAACTTCACGAAAGCTTCGTAAAATCTCCCTCGAAGTACCGACACTAGCCTGGCTGAAAGGTTAAACAAGTATTTTACGGTGAGATTAATTCTGACTAATTCTTCTTTTATGGTTTAAGGAAGGATTCGAGAAACAGTGGGAGCCATCCTGTTTAGATAAATTAAAAACCAATCTAAACTTGCAAGAGCATCATACTGAGTGTTTTCTTCCCTCTCTCCTAATTGCAGCGACCAGGTGACCAGATTAGGTTACACATAGATAATAAAATGACTGAGTTATATTATATTGACTGGCAAAGGTTTGTCCAGATGTCCATTACCTATGACAAGTTGGACCACCTCATTACTACTCAGGCCCTCGCCGTCCCAGGTCTAGTTCCCACCATCGCGGATATTGATATCCATAAGGCAAGGGAATAAGACTGTGTGAATGCCAAGTGCCTCGTGTTGGCCTCAGTTAATGGTGTATACCAGAGGCGGCATGAGAAGATGGACTTAGTTTCTATCTTCCTCCATAACAAAGTTTTATATGGAGAGCAATCTCATATCGCAAGATATGAGACCTCAAAAGAATTTTTTCAAGCGAGGTTGGCTGTCGGGTTATCTGTAGTGGACCACGTCCCTACAATGATTAGCTATATTAAAAAGCTCACGGACCTAGAGACCATGTTGGAGAACGAGTCATATGCTGACTTGATTCTACAGTCCCTACCTCCTACTTACGCCCAGGGGAAGAAAGTTATACTTCTGGTTGAGGGCACCCTGAAGGAAACCAGGGAGACACCCGCTCTGCTTATTAGGGAATCTTCCTCTTCTGGATCTAAGGCGGATGCCATGGGTGAGAAGAAGAAGACCTCCACAAAACCGATAGGCGGTGTTTGGGGCTATTCAGGGTTATTTCGAAGTCGATATTTCTAACATTGTTTAAAGTTTACAGTACATGCATTACTATCTGCGACCGTGAATGTCATTAGAGCGGTACAACTTGTCTAATTGCTATAGTTCTTTTAGACGGGTTTGCGAACGTGACATTCACGTTGATGTTCTGTGTTGTGCTGTGTTGTTGCAGATTCGTCGTGGTGGATAGATTGGGTGCAATGATAGTACAGTTTAGTTTTATTTGTACATTCGATATCGCGGGGCGAGCGTCCGACATGTGGACTGCCGTCACTGCCGGTTTGTATATTATTTGTTTGGGGCACGACCGGGTTGAGGTCGATGTCACCGTTGTACATATTTTCTTTTCAGTATTAGGATTACCCCGCGATGGAGTGCACGGATAGCCGGGTTCTGGAGGGCAACGGGTCCACATCTCATGGCGTTGAGAAGGAGGGGGCCTCACTCTAGGATTGGTGGGCTATTCACCACACTCGTAGGGGGTATAGGTTGACCCAAGGAGGGGTGCTCAAGTTACCGGATTCCGTGAAGTGCTGGGTGGCCCATTCATTTTGATGAAGGGGGCTGCCTCGCTTCTGGTTTTGGTGGGTAACTTGCCGCGCTCGTAGCGGTCTAGGTTTTCATTGCACAGGCTATCCACACGACCAAGAGAACGTCGGGTTTCACTTGCGGCTCAAAGGAAACCCGGGGCTCCCAGATTATCTGTATTGTTCTGTGATGCTTATTGCTTATCTGTGATGTTGCATTTATCACGACTGGAGTGATCATTATATATTGTTATATATATACTAGTAGATGTTATATATGTTTTACACCCGTGCTAGTCCAGTCCCCGCTCTGTCGTTAGTTAAGTAACCTAACGAGTGATGACGGGACCCAGTGGCGAATGCAGATGGCATATACGTACATCATATTTTCATTCTTTTGTGGTGTGATTAACTGATGGGATTGCATTGATTCATATCAATGCAAGGAAAACAGACCTATTCGATATTGTTGGAACAAATTTTCAAAAGCTTTTATTACAAGGACGTTTTCTTTTGTTTTGCACAGCGGTATTCGGTTATGAATATCCAGCACCTCATTCGACGAGGGAAGAGCCGAGATCCCCTCACCGGGAGTGACCTCTTGGGCAAAAGTTTGCGTCAAGGTAATAAGCTCACTATAGTCGATTACTTTTTTGTTTTGCATCGCGGTATTCAGTGGGAATATCCTGCACCTCATTCCACGAGGAAAGAGCCGAGATCCTTTCACCAGGAGTGACCTCTTTAGCAAAGGTTTTCGCCACTATATATTTGTAAAAAGCTATCCGGTTCCTTCAACGATATCAAGTTCATTACGTTAAAAGTTTTTCGCCAAAAACCATTCGTAGCCCTCCATCATTTCAAACGGGTAGCACTTAGTATTCATGCTATGTATGTTGGTCTTCGTCAAGGCATAGTGTATGATAGCTATTTGTTACTTTTCTGTGGCATAGATAAATGCGTTAGTTTGGGACAGTCATACTACTATTTTGGTTTTCGTCAAGGGTATGTACAGGTGGGTTCAAATTAACCTGGACAATGACAGGTAGAACTTGACATGTGACTTATGATATGTTGGCCTTCGTCAAGGTCATAAGAGCATGGGGTAGAAATCACATCGGGAGTTTCAAGCATACAGGAAACTTGCCAGGCATGCGCATACCTTCTGGAGTGTGATAACTTGAGTGGATTCTATCAGGTTATCATGCGATGATAGTTGGATCCCGATTCCCACTGATGAGTTGGTTTACTCCTCGGGTGATTTTAAATGATCCTGACTTATTCTTCTTTCAGGTTTGAAGGAGAATTTGAGGAAACAGTGGGAGACATCTGTAAGTGGATGTACAACACCCCACGACTTGCGGGGAGGCGGAATAATGAAAAACGATCTTGTTTAAAGCGTAAACATCGACTAACCGAGAATCTTTGCATAAACAATAACTAACAACAAACATAGGAGTTAACAACTACTATGAAAAGTGATTATACCTAAAGATCCGAGTCCTTCGTCTTGTCGTTCTCCACGTCCTCTCCGGCCTTCTCTAAGTAGTAGAAGATCCACCCGAGAGCTTAACTACAAGCTTCACCTCAAACTAGAGGTAACTAGGTTTCTTAAATCGCTAATCTAAGCAACCTAGGTGATATAGAGAATGGTTAAGGATTAAGTAGTCTAATCTAATCCATGTACTCAACACATGAGAGGGGAGGATTAGGGTTTGATGAGGGAGAGCTTGAGGAGAGAGAAAGTGAGCAAAAGAATGGAATGAGATAATGAACTCACATAATATATATGAAGCATAAACAAAATCAAGATAAATCAAATAAATGATATAACAACCATGCTCCATAAATATCTAATGGGTGATTCATCTCCATGAGTCATTAAGCATTTATGATGCATTAATGACATGGATGAATCACTCAAATGAGTCATTAATCTCATTTAATGCATATGCCACCTTAACCCCCAAGTCACCATCTTCTAGAAGCTTCTCGCACAATTATGAGAACGCCCTTCCGATCCGTGAAAACGCGGAAAAACTTTAGACTGTATAAATCCAATAACCGGATACTAGAAACTGGCTTAAACCAAAGCCGACTAGTAAAAACTGTCCGGATGTCATACGTGCGTAAACACACGTATACGTCCGAACCCTTGTCGTAAAACCATACGACCTCTATATCGTTTAGCCTGGAGTAGGGAAACTCTCTGTGTGGGACTCTAGAGACTCGACAATGTTGGAGATAGTGCCCTCAAAGTCAATTATTGGATCACAGGCACGTGATTGCAATGATTGAGGGAGGACCTGTCCCAGTAGGACAGTCTTACTCGAGATGATAGTATGCTATCTGGTTTATCTTTATCATCGTGTACTGCTTTAGGTGACCTGACATGTCGCTATTACACGTTGATAGAGCCCCTAGGATTCTTGCTTGACCACCAGCAATATGAGGGCGATCATATAAGTGGGAGCTGGGGTCTATAAGCACATCCTTAAAAGGTCCCTAGTCGTGGGAGTTTCGAGACAGGGCATCGATACTCCAGAGTAGACTAGTGTGTACATTCGAGACCCCGACGAGGGGCGGTGGCCGGTCTCACAAGCCACTGGTGTCAGTTGGTTCACCTAAGATGTATACAGGTGCTCATTGGGTTATGAGTACACCGGACAGGACTCGCCGGGAACATGCTAGTTGGTCTTATACCTGACGTCAGATAGCAGTTCCCTGGTGACATGTGTACAGGTTAGTTCATCGACCTGGGGATCGTCATTTGTCTCGTGTGAGTTCCCACTGTACTTTGATTACTACCTTACCACGCTCAAAGGAGACGTGCAAACAGGTTTTAGTTGGGTACAGTCTCGAGCCACATGGAGGCAGTGAGCGGATCTTCAGGGGTTCGTCTCTCCCGGTATTAGGGGTGAGGTCGCGCTGTGTCTAGGAGAGCCATTACATGAAGCCCTCGGCCGAGGCAGGAGATTTACTGGTAGGTATTCCAGTAGTATCTCAAGGTGTTTTGGGTTACACTCCGACACGACTTGTACCGCTTTTAGGGGTCTGACTTTTACCAACCCCTAGGCCCGCCATGCGATGCTCATAGACGAACGGACCGGACTGTACGGATATTGTCACTGACAGGCTTAGTAGGGTGTCAGGATGAGCTCGCTCATCGACGTCCCTTTTGGTCAATACCTGGTAGCCCGTTACGTATTGGCTTATACCTCTGACGTGCTAGTGGTTAAATCCACAACCATGGTGTTGATGAGTCTTTAGAGTCCCCCACATTCAGTTACTCAAGCTTTCGGGCGAAACGTTGTAGAGGCCGTATGGAGATATGGCAAGGTCCGATCAGATACGTGCAGTATTGCACGGATCAGGATCGGACAGTTTGTACTAGAGGCCGTATGGAAATATGGCAGGGTTCGATCAGATACGTGCGGTATTGCACGGATCAGGATCGAACGGATATTACTGGCCGACTTTGGTTTAAGCCGGATCCTAGTATAGTACAGTGTAGATTTTGTCTCATTGCATTTGTATTTCGGTCGGAATACAAATGCGGGTGTGTATACACAGTATCGGGGTTTTCCTGTAATTTATTACGGGACCAGTTTTCTGGAGTTGCCAGTTTGCTTTCCGTTTCGGCCATATTTCTTTGTATCTTTCATTGGCCGAAGATTGGTGGAGGAGGGCTTATTTGCATTTATGCAAATTAGCTATTTAGAGGGTTGTCTTTGCATACTTTTGTATCATGATGGTTTCATGATGGAGCCCCATCCCTTGACCTTCCATGGTTCATGATTGCTTGACTTTTTGTAGCAATCATGGTTGTTAATTAGTTGATGGAGTGTGGTTTTGCTAGTGATGATGATTCTTGCATGATGACCATTCCTCTCACTTGCATTATTCTTGTGGCTATCTTTTTCACTCACTCCCTCACTCTCATTCTCTCCACTCCATCATGCATGGCCGGCCAATCTCCAAGGGGGCTGTCCCAATTTTGTGCAAGGGGATTTCATCTCTTTTGGCTTTGGAAAAATGATATAGCTCCACAAAATTCCATGTATCATCCCTCCACCAAAAATGGCAACCTCCATGAACCCCAAAAATGAGACATGGTTCTACACTATATTCTACAGCAAATCTTGGGCACGTCGACTCGCCAGCTTCGTGCCCGAGTTGCCTCGGTATAGAGGTGGGAGCCCGTAAAAGAACCAGGTGACGTGGTGCCCTTCCGGCGAGGTGATGGAGATCGGACATTCCGCGGGAGATCGGGACGACGGCGAGAAGACCGGAGGACACGGATCGCTCGGTATATCTCTCTTCCCCATCTTGTAGTTAGCTAAGACTAGTTAATGGTCCGATCCGGATTTTATAGTGCGCGGTGGTGCCGGTCAAGTAAAATTAAAGTTAACCATCGCTTCCGCATTTGGCCTCGGGATGGAGGCCGGGGCGCCGCCGTGCACTTACAGTGGTATCAGAGCCTCGCCATTAACATAGTCTAGCTTTGTCTAATGTGTTTTACATTTCCGATCGAACAATTTTCCAAAAAACGTATTTTTCTTCACATCAGTTTCTGTCGAAATTTTTTGAAGTCCAAAAATTTTTCAGATTGTTTCAGAATGATGTGTAGGACATTCTAAGAGTTCTGTGAAAATTTGGGCTCGTGAACAGTCCAAACGACCGCGGAACCGTGGCCAAACCCATGCTTGGGCCGCGGTTCCGCCGCGACTTAAACTGTTCAGTCCCCCAAAATTCTACAGAAAGCTCCTGAGTGGAAAATAGGTTTTCTGGAATGTTAATTTTTGGGCCCAGATTTCTTGATGTGCTACAGTAGTACTTGGGGGCCCACTTGGTAAATTTGATCGATCGGATATTTAAAACACATTATTTCACAGTATTTACATTATATCTGCGACCGTGAATGTCACTTGATCGGTAAATCCTGTCTAACTGCTATAGCCCGGTTAGACAGATTTGCGAACGTGACTTTCACGTTGATGTTCTGTGTATTGTTGTGATGTTGTGGATCGGTCGTGGGGGATAGCCTGGATGCAATGCTAGTACAGTTTTTATTGTATTATGTACATTTGATATTGCGGGGCGAGCGTCCGACTGCCGTCACTGGCTGTTTGTATTATTATTTTGGGGCACGGCCAGGTTGCGGTCGATATACCCGTTGTATGTATATTTTACTTTCTGTACTAGGATTGCCCCGCGGAGGGGTGCACGGATAGCCAGATTCTAGAGGGCAACAAGCCCGCATCTCATGGCATTGAGACGGAGGGGGCTTCACTCTAGAATTGGCGGGCTATTCGCCGCACTCGTAGGGGGTACAGGTTGACCCAGGAGGGGTGCCCAAGTTACCGGATTCCGTGAAGTGCTGGGTGGTCCATTCACGTTGCTGAAGGGGGCTGCCTCGCTTCAGGTTTTGGCGGGTAACTTGCCGCGCCCGTAGGGGTCTAGGGTTTTCATTGCACAGGCTATCCACACGACCAGGGGAACGTCGGGTTTCAGTAGTGGCTCTGTGAAACCCGGGGATCCCAGATATCTGTATTGTTCTGTGATGCTGTACTTTTCTGTGATATTGCATTTTTATCACGCCTTGAGCGAAATATAATATATTGGTATATATATTAATAGATGTTGTATATGTTTTGCATCCGCGCTAGTCCAGTCCCCGCTCTGTCGTTAGTTAGCTAACCTAACGGGTAATGACGGGACCCAGTGGCGAATGCGGATGGCATATACGTACATCAGTATATTTTTCATTCTTTTTGGTGTGATCAATTGATGGGACTGCATTGATTCGGATCAATGCAAGTTAAAAACAAACCTAATCTGATGTTGTTGGAACACTTTTCAAAAAGCTGTTATTGCAAGGACGTTCACTTTTGTTTTGCACAGTGGTATTCGGTTATGAATATCCAGCACCTCAGTCGACGAGGCAAGGGCCGAGATCCCTTCACCAGGAGTGACCCCTTGGACAGAAGTTTGCGTCAGGGCAATAACTTCACTATAGCCGATTACTTTTGCTTTGCATCATGGTATTCAGTTGGAATATCCTGCACCTCATTCTACGGGGAAAGAGCCGAGATCCCTTCACCGGGAGTGACCTCTTTAGCGAAGGTTTTCGTCACTATATTTTTAAAAGCTATCCGGTTCCTTCAACGATATCAAGTTCATTACGTTAAAGGTTTTCGCCAGAAACCATTCGTATCCCTCCATCATTTCAGTTAAATATTCGGTAGTATTCAAGCTATGTATTTTGACCTCACGCCAAGGCATAGTGTTTGGTAGCTGCTGGGTATTTATCTGTTGCATAGATAGATGCGTTGGTTTGGGATAGTTGTACTACTATTTTGGCCTACGTCAAGGGTATGTACGGGTGGGTTCAAATTAACCTGGACAATGATGGGTAGAACTTAACATGTGACTTATGATATTTTGACCTCACGCCAAGGTCATAAGAGCATGGGGCAAAAATCACATCGGGAGTTTCAAAAGAACTGAAACTTGCCAGATATGCGCATACCTTCTGGAGTGTGATAGCGTGAGTGGATTCTGTCACGTTATCATGAGATGATAGTTGGATCCCGATTCCCACAGATGAGTTGGTTTACTCCTCGGGTGATCCCGACTAATTCTTCTTTTGGGTTTGGAGAAGAATTTGACGGTACAGTGGGAGGTTTCCAGATTAGATAAATTGGTAACCATTCTGATCTAGGTTAGAGTGCACGCTGAGGGTTTCTTTTTTCTCTCTCTTTGGCAGCGACCATTGACCCGACCCTAAGACTATGACTCAGAGACCAAAATTGACCGAACCTTCTTAAACACTGGCTTTTGGATTGTCAGAGTTGCAGACCTCATTGCCACTCCTACTTTTACCATTTTCTCCAGGACACCCCGTATTACTACGAACGTCCACTTCCATTGGACAAAACCATCATATGGTTATATACGAACTCGAAGGGATTTATTCGAGGATGGTTTCCGGTTCTGGAGAAAACGAATAGGACTATTCAGTTGTCTTTTCCTTTTACCTTCTCTCAGTCTGCGAGTACTCCTTGGTTTAGGAGATAGTACACCTATTACGCAAATTGGATAGTCTTCTTCCAAACCTTAGGCTGGTGCCGAACGGTGGGGAATGAAGAAAACCAATTAGCATAACAATGGTGTGCAGAAGGTATTAAGTTAAGACAAAGCAAGGGATTAGTAAGAGGGCAAAGTAAATTGCAACTGATATTCATGACCAAACCAAGTATTTCATTACCACTCCCAAATCACCTTTGTATTTCTCCAGAACACTCCGTATCACTACGAAGATCCACAGTTTATTGGATACTCCATCGTATGGTTATATACGAACTCGAAAGGAACTTGTTCCAGTTCGGGGATGGATTCTGGTTCAGGAGAAATAGGAATAAGGTTTATTCGGTTGTCTTTTATCTTCACCTTCTCTCGCATTGCGAGTGCTCCTAGGATTAGGACAGTACACCCATTATGCTTATTGGATAGTCTTCTTCCAAACCATAGGCTGGTGCCGAACGGTAGGGAAGGAAGAAAACCATTTGGCCTAAAGGGTGTGCAGAAGGTAATGACTAAAGACATATAGAGGGATTTGGAGAGGTGGCAAAGAATTATACGGTTACAATCGTGAATCTGGAAGAGGCATTACTAGGAATACCGGGATACCCCGTCGAAACATTTCAATGTTTCAGTTTCACTGTGTACTGTTAAAGGAAAACTGATTTCCCAATTAGTCCTTACTCCAGGGTATGTATTTACCAGGTATGATTCTTACATCTATATGGTTTTACAGATGATGAGTGGGAGTAAGTTATTGGGAATTAGGTGATCATCCTCATTATATCGGAATTCATTGTAATTGGTGATATTTGAGGAAATCACCTGGGCTGTTTGCCGGTCGGCAAATATTTGGTTTTGAATATCCGCTGTTATACAAAAATTTCAAATTGATATATCTGTACGTCTATTTTCATAGAGTGAGATATACCTTTCTGAAATTATGTCTATGACATTTACCTATATCAGTGGATGGTTAGGTAAGGAGCATTAAACAGCGGTGTAATTCTTCTTAACCATAAGTACAGTTTTCAACCTACGACACACAGTGAATGAGTTATCAGACTCAAAGGACTTATACAGAGTATTGTATGTTGTCCAGGGTCCATCAGGACAGAGGGGTTGGTCCTCGTACTATATTCGGTTTACTTATGACTTCTCTAGTTTTTAGACAGGTGTTTCGTGGAAACACAGGGTCCGAATTTTGAGAAGTTATAGGTATTTGAATAAAGTAGAGAACCAGGTATTACAAGTATCGGGATTCTTCAAAGTGATCGAAGATGTAGATACTTGTGTATGGTATTCAGTTGATAGTAATGGTTAAGAGAACTTGCTTCTCTTTCAGGTTACTCATAATTGGAAGCATTCCTAAGTTGAGTAACGCTAATCGGCCTCTTTCCATTTTAATTGACATGCACTGGATTTGAATCTGGTTCAATTAAATCAGTGCCTCTGGTTCTATATTGGATATAGAACAGTTCATATCTTAACGATGTTAAGGTACGGGGAGTTGTCCAGCTTATGATTAAAACCCGACACTGGACAACTCAAGGCACGTTTCTGTAATGGCTGTTTGTGGGTTGACCCAGGCTATGACGAGGGTTGACTGTCTACCATCTGGAAGATCAATAGTGATATTGTTCTAAACTCGCCACAGTTTTATTAAAAATGGATTTTTTTTCAGAAAACAGTAGTGGGAGTATGGTAGAACTGGAAGTGATTCCAGAACCACAAACGATTACTGAAGATTTGATAGGAACCTAAAGATTCAATCTGGATTGACATTCCATTGGCCACTCCGCAGATAAGGTGGGTAACTTCAGGCACCCGAGAGGTACTCCGATAGCCTCAAGGACGGTGACAGGGAAGTTCTTGTTTACCCACACTTGCCATTGCTGTTGTTCCAGGTTGCGAGACCCGGCGGGAGGATGAGTATAGCGTCGTTCTAAACTAGCTTTAGGAGTGTACGTGTATATGACTCTGCCAGAGGGTTGTCGTAGTCAGTGGGAGCAGCGGAAGAATTGGTGGACAGGTGGCTTATGTCTATTTATAGACTAAAGCAGATGTAGCGGAGATAGATCATCTATTTCTGACGTGACAGTCATAGGTTTGACTTCATCAGAATAGGGGATGGATCTGTTGAGAAGGTAGTAGGGTGTGATGTCCTGGTATTTGGATGACATACACAGAATAGGAAAAGAAACTCCTATACTACGATCGGTTATACTTTGGTCGTCACACAGTGGTTTCTCCACAAAGGAAATGGATTTTATATCTGACATACTGGTTACTAGATCTATGGCTTTAGATCTAGATTTGGGTGGTTTCCCAATCAGGGTACTCAGACAGCATTCTAAGAGTATTTAGAATGGACGACTCCTGGCACGGTAGTGTACCTGCAGGTGATGGAGTCACCCTCTCTAAAGGTGTCTTACAGACTAAAGGGGAGAGGGATGTGCATGATTGGCAGATCACTTGCTCAGGCAATTGAGTCAATCATGAGATGTCAAGTACCACACCAGATGTTGTTCTTGCACTACATGCAATAAGTTGACATTGATCCTATCCTAGAGAAACAGTCGGAAGCAGTTTTAGAACATAAGTGGATGTTCTAGGGATATGATAACGGCAGCCTCATTCGGGAGATAGTTATCATTCCAGGCTTCCAAGGTGACCTGGACGACAAGGAGGTTGTCAGAGTTATAGTTTTTCCTCTGACGAGGGGCAGTATTTTGGACAGGTGGTCCAAGGCAATACTGAGGGAGGCATGGCGTAGGATACTGATTAAGTTCAGTTGACGATACAGTCTAAGAAGTTTGGATTTGGAGTTCATTTATGAGCTAGGTCCCATCAGACATCCAGACACATTCTAAGACAGGTATTGCTCATTTCGGGAGATGGCTTTCTCCGCGAACTTGAGATATAGAGAGACATAGAAAGAAACATCAAAGCGGATCCACTCACTGAGGTTATTCCTCGAACGCAATAGTTTCGCAAACAGGCTTTGTGAGACTGACTAGTAGAGGAGTTGGGTGTTCGGTATCACACGGGCTGTGAGTATGCGACACTGCAATAATTAGCCTTGAGTGCAAGTGGGAGATTATTGGAGATAGTGCCCTCAGAGTCAATTATTGGATCACAGGCACGTGATTGCACTGATTGAGGGAGGACCTGTCCCAGTAGGACAGTCTTACTCGAGATGATAGTATGCTATCTGGTTTATCTTTATCATCGTGTACTGTTTTAGGTAACCTGACATGTCGCTATTACACGTTGATAGAGCCCCTAGGATTCTTGCTTGACCACCAGCAGTATGAGGGCGATCATATAAGTGGGAGCTGGGTTCTATAAGCACATCCTTAAAAGGTCCCTAGTCGTGGGAGTTTCGAGACAGGGCATCGATACTCCAGAGTAGACTAGTGTGTACATTCGAGACCCCGATGAGGGGCGGTGGCCGGTCTCACAAGCACTGGTGTCAGTTGGTTCACCTAAGATGTATACAGGTGCTCATTGGGTTATGAGTACACCGGACAGGACTCGCCGGGAACATGCTAGTTGGTCTTATACCTGACGTCAGATAGCAGTTCCCTGGTGACATGTGTACAGGTTAGTTCATCGACCTGGGGATCGTCATTTGTCTCGTGTGAGTTCCCACTGTACTTTGATTACTACCCTACCACGCTCAAAGGAGACGTGCAAACAGGTTTTAGTTGGGTACAGTCCCGAGCCACATGGAGGAAGTGAGCGGATCTTCAGGGGTTCGTCTCTCCGGGTATTGGGGGTGAGGTCGCGCTGTGTCTAGGAGAGCCATTACACGAAGCCCTCAGCCGAGGCAGGAGATTTACTGGTAGGTATTCCAGTAGTATCTCAGGGTGTTCTGGGTTACACTCCGACACGACTTGTACCGCTTTTGGGGGTCTGACTTTTACCAACCCCTAGGCCCGCTATGCGATGCTCATAGACAAACGGACCGGACTGTACGGATATTGTCATTGACAGGCTCAGTAGAGTGTCAAGATAAGTTCGCTCATCGACGTCCCTTTTGGTCAATACCTGGTAGCCCGTTACGTATTGGCTTATACCTCTGACGTGCTAGTGGTTAAATCCACAACCATGGTGTTGATGAGTCTTTAGAGTCCCCCACATTCAGTTACTCAAGCTTTCGGGCGAAACGTTGTAGAGGCCGTATGGAGATATGGCAAGGTCCGATCAGATACGTGCGGTATTGCACGGATCAGGATCGGACAGTTTGTACTAGAGGCCGTATGGAAATATGGCAGGGTTCGATCAGATACGTGCGGTATTGCACGGATCAGGATCGAACGGATATTACTGGTCGGCTTTGGTTTAAGCCGGATCCTAGTATAGTACAGTGTAGATTTTGTCTCATTGCATTTGTATTTCGGTCGGAATACAAATGAGGGTGTGTATACACAGTATCGGGGTTTTCCTATAATTTATTACGGGACCAGTTTTCTGGAGTTGCCAGTTTGCTTTCCGTTTCGGCCATATTTCTTTGTATCTTTCATTGGCCGAAGATTGGTGGAGGAGGGCTTATTTGCATTTGTGCAAATTAGCTATTTGGAGGGTAGTTTTTGCATACTTTTGTATCATGATGGTTTCATGATGGAGCCCCATCCCTTGACCTTCCATGGTTCATGATTGCTTGACTTTTTGTAGCAATCATGGTTATTGATTAGTTGATGGAGTGTGGTTTTGCTAGTGATGATGATTCTTGCATGATGACCATTCCTCTCACTTGCATTATTCTTGTGGCTATCTTTTTCACTCACTCCCTCACTCTCATTCTCTCCACTCCATCATGCATGGCCGGCCAATCTCCAAGGGGGCTGTCCCAATTTTGTGCAAGGGGATTTCATCTCTTTTGGCTTTGGAAAAATGATATAGCTCCACAAAATTCCATGTATCATCCCTCCACCAAAAATGGCAACCTCCATGAACCCCAAAAATGAGACATGGTTCTACACTATATTCTACAGCAAATCTTGGGCACGTCGACTCGCCAGCTTCGTGCCCGAGTTGCCTCGGTATAGAGGTGGGAGCCCGTAAAAGAAACAGGCGACGTGGTGCCCTTCCGGCGAGGTGATGGAGATCGGACATTCCGCGGGAGATCAGGACGACGGCGAGAAGACCGGAGGACACGGATCGCTCGGTATATCTCTCTTCCCCATCTTGTAGTTAGCTAGGACTAGTTAATGGTCAGATCCGGGTTTTATAGTGCGCGGTGGTGCCGGTCAAGTAAAATTAAAGTTAACCATCGCTTCCGCATTTGGCCTCGGGATGGAGGCCGGGGCGCCGCCGTGCACTTACAGACTACTACGCTGGCAGTGGGTTTAACCAAAGACCGCAAGCGGCACTAGCTGTACGTAACGGTCCCCAGGTAGATGTCGATAAGAAGACCGATGAGGAAACCCATCCGAACTCCTACTGAGTCTGATGTGACAATCTCCGTACAGTCCGGTCCGTTCGTCTAAGACTATCGCATATCGGGCCTAGGGGGGCGGCAAGCGTCAGTCCCCTAATAGCAGTATAAGTCGTGTCAGAGCGAAGCCCATTACACCCTGAGAAACTACTGGAACCTACCAGCAAATCTCGCTTGCCCTGGCCAGGGACTTTGCGTAATGGCTCTCTGACACAGCGCGATATCAACCCCCAATACCGGGAGAGACGAATCCTGTCTAACCGCCACTGCCTCCAAGTGCTCAGGACTGCACCCAACTGCTACCTGTTTGCACGACTCTTTTGAGCCGTGGTAGGGTAGCAATCTAAGAACAGTGGGACACACTCGAGGCGAAGTAGCAGTGTCAAGTCTGCGGACTATGCTGTACTCATGTCACCTGGGAACTGTTCACTGACGACTGGTATAAAACCAACCAACAGTTCCCTGTGAGTCCTGTCCGGTGTATCCGTAACCTAACGAGCACCTGCATACTATCTCCAGTACGACGTACTGACGGCTGTGGGACAGACCATCTCCCCAACTGGGATGAGAAGCGTACACACTGGTCTACTCCGGAGTATCGATGCCCTGTCTCGATAATCCTACGACTAAGGACCTGAATAAGGATGTGCTTGCAGACTACCCAGCCCCCACTAGTGTGACTGCCATCACAACGCTGGTAGTCAAGCAAGATCCTAAGAGCTCTATCAATACGTATACTCACATATTAAGATAGAAAAACCAAGTAGTATACTACCATGTTTAGCAAGACTGTTATATACATGTGAATATCCCAAGCTTCCATTAAGTAATATACAAACTAGTATGATACAATAATGGCCCCTAGGGCATATACACTAACAATCTCCCACTTGCACTAGGGCCATGTACTGGCATATCGAAGACCGATGATCTCGAGTAGCCTCTCGAACTGAATCTGAGGTAGGGCCTTTGTGAATGGATCAGCAATGTTCTCTTCAGTAGCAACTCTCCGAACCTCGATCTCCCGACGATCAATGATCTCCCTGATCAGGTGATACCGCCTTAAGATGTGTCTGGACTTCTGATGGGACCTTGGTTCCTTCGCTAAAGCTATAGCTCCGTTGTTGTCGCAATACAGAGGTATTGGATCAACAATGGTAGGAACCACTTGAAGTTCTGTTAAGAACTTCTTCATCCAGACCGCTTCTTTTGCGGCATCGCAAGCAGCAATATACTCCGCTTCCATCGTCGAGTCAGCAACGGTGTCCTGCTTGGAGCTCTTCCAGCACACCGCCCCTCCATTGAGGGTAAAGACATAACCTGACATGGACTTGGAATCGTTCTTATCACTCTGGAAGCCGGAATCAGCAAAGGCCTCCAACCTGAGGTCTTTTCCGCCGTAAACCAAGAACATCTCCTTAGTCCTCCTCAGGTACTTGAGAATGTTCTTTACTGCTATCCAGTGCTTCTCCCCTGGGTCTGACTGATACCGGCTTACCACGCTCAGTGCGTAAGCTACATCTGGTCTGGTGCACAACATCGCATACATTATAGAGCCTACCGCAAAAGCGTAGGGTATAATAGACATGCGTTCCCTTTCTAAATCAGTCTTGGGAGACATCTCTTTGGATAGGGTGATTCCGTGACAAGCCGGTAGATTACCGCGCTTAGAATCTTCCATACTGAATCTTTTCAGTACAGTGTCGATATACCTGGACTGCGAAAGTCCCAACATCCTCTTGGATCTATCACGATAGATCCGGATCCCCAGAATGTAAGAGGCATCACCCAGGTTTTTCATGGAGAACCTGTGTGACAAGAATCCTTTGACAGATTGTAGCATAGGAATGTCATTTCCTATCAATAGAATGTCATCCACGTACAAGACGAGGAATACGACAGTTCTTGCTACAACTTTACTATATATGCATGGTTCATCTGGATTTTTGATAAAGTCATATTCTTTGACTGTTTCATCAAAACAGATGTTCCAACTCTGCGATGCCTGCTTTAGTCCATAAATGGACTTAAGCAACTTGCATACTTTCTCACTGCTCCCACTCTGATTGAAACCCTCTGGCTGATCCATATAGATGCACTCTTCTAAATTTCCATTCAGAAAAGCTGTCTTTACGTCCATCTGCCAGATTTCATAATCATGGAAGGCAGCAATAGCAAGAAGGACCCGAATGGATTTGAGCATAGCCACTAGAGAAAAAGTTTCGTCATGGTCCAAACCAGGTCTTTGACGAAAACCCTTTGCAACAAGTCTACCCTTATAGGTTTCCACCTGTCGATCTACACCAATCTTTTTCTTGAAGATCCATTTGCATCCTATGGGTTTTACCCCATCTGGAGCAAAGTCCAAAGTCCATACTTTGTTGGTGTACATGGACTCCATTTCGGTCCGCATTGCATCTAGCCATCGTACCGAGTCGCCGCTCTGGATGGCCTGCTGGAAGCCAGTAAGTTCATCATCATCTATAATGCAATCCTCTCTATCCCCATCTATGAGAAAGCCGTAGTATCTCTCAGGCGGATGAGACGGCCTACTACTCCTGCGGAGGGGTGCGGGAATGTCCTGTTCTTCTTGAACTACTTGTTCTACCAAACTTTCAGTATTAGTTTGTGGTTCTGGAATTTCTTACAGTTCTATTTCGCTCCCACTTATTTCCTTTTCTAAAAACTGTTGTTCCAGAAAATGGGCATTACGAGAAACAAAACCCTTTTGTTCCTCTGTGTAATAGAAATAATATCCCTCGGAGTTCTTTGGATATCCCACAAACTTACATTTTACTGATCGTGCCTCGAGCTTGTCCACATGCTGCTTTTTAACAAAAGCTGGACATCCCCAAATCTTCATATGCTGAAGATGGGGTTTCTTTCCACTCCACATCTGATATGGGGTGGTAGGCACAGTCTTGGTAGGAGCCCTGTTCAGAAGATATGTCGTTGAATCTAGCGCATAACCCCAAAAAGATTGTGGTAACTCAACATTACTCATCATGGATCGTACCATATCCAATAGGGTTCGATTCCGTCTCTCCGATACACCGTTATGCTGTGGAGTGTATGGAGGAGTAAGCTGAGAGAGAATTCCTTTCTCTTTTAGGTAACCTAGGAACTCGGCACTCAAGTATTCACCACCTCGATCAGATCTTAGTGTCTTGATACTTTTGCCGGTTTGGTTTTCTACTTCATTCTTATACTCTTGGAATTTCTCAAAAGCCTCGGATTTATGTTTCATCAGATAAATGAATCCGTACCTTGAGTAATCATCCGTGAAAGTAATGAAATAGGAAAAACCACCTCTTGCATGTGTAGACATTGGACCACATACATCGCTGTGTATAATTCCTAAGAGCTCGCTCACTCTTACTCCATATCCAGTAAATGGAGTCTTTGTCATCTTTCCTTTGAGACAAGATTGACAAGTGTCATAAGTTTGATATTCGAATGAGTCCAAATATCCTTCTCTATGCAACTTAGTCAACCTTCTCTCATTGATGTAACCCAGTCTACAATGCCATAAGAAAGCTTTATTTAAATCTGGAGACTTTCTTTTTAGTGTGTTCTGGACATTGAAAATTTGGAGTTGGTTTAACACATATATACCGTTTTCCAGTGTACCGGACCCAATCAAACTATGATTAAGGTGGATGTTAACAACACCACTTCCAGACGTGAAATCATAACCTTTATTTGATAACAAGGAAACAGATATGATATTACACGTTAAGCTGGGTACACAAAAACAGTTATGTAAAACCAAAATGTGTCCACTCGTCAATCCCAGGTGATAATCCCCTACGGACACAGCTCCCACGCTAGCTCCGTTAGCAACCATCAGGGTCATATCACCTTCCTTCAGCACTCTACAGTTTCTCAGTGCCTGCAATGAATTGTAAATAGAGATCCTGATCCGGTATCCAATACCCAGGAAGTCGAGTTGATTGACAGACAATTCTCAATTACAAACACACCTGAAGTAGAAGCCACAGCTTGCTTCGGTTCCTGGTTCTTGGCGTTCCACGCCTTGCAATCCTTTTTCCAGTGCCCTTTCCTGTGACAATGGAAGCATTCATCCTGGCCCACTACCGGTACCACAAACGTTTTCTTTCCCTTCCCTCCCACCTTACTTACACCTCCTCTAGATCTGGGGGCGGCCTTCTTTGTCCTTCCTTTGGCCCTAGCCTTGGACCCGGAAAAAGAAGCACCGCTAACAAACATAGCGAGTGTTTCCCTTGCCTTCTGCAAGGTGCCCTCTGCACTCCTTAACATGTTCAGGAGTTCCGGAAGTTCAACTTCTTTTCTTTAAATGTTAAAGTTCAGGATAAACTGGGCGTAGGTGGGAGGAAGGGACTGGAGAATAAGGTCTGTATAGAGCTCATTATCCAAAGCCGTCCCAAGGTCTGCGAGCTCTTCTATATAGCCGATCATCTTTAGGACATGTTCTCCTACCGATGACCCGACAGCCAACCTCGCTCAAAACAAGTTCTTTGAGGTCTCGTATCTTGTTATACGAGATTGCTCCACATACAGATCTTTTGTATGGAGAAATATGGAGTCAAGATCCATATCCTCGTGCTTCCTCTGATGTTCATTGTTCATCACGGCAAGCACGATACACTTGGCTTTCGCGCAATCTAAATCCCAGGTTTTGCGGATTTCCTTATCCGCATTACTGGATTTGGGACCTGGGACTTCAGGTGCCTTAGTGGTGAGAACATACCCCAATTTGTCATAAGTCAAGGCCATTTTGACATTCCGCAGCCAATCTTTATAGTTTGGCCCTGTCAGTATATTTTTCTCTAAAAGTAACTTAAGTCCAGTCATTTTCAGGGTCGCTGCAATTAGGAGAGAGAGAAGAAAACTCTTTAGCATGATGCTCTTGCAAGTTTAGAGTGGTTTTTAGTTTATCTAAACTGGATGGCTCCCACTGTTTCTCGAATTCTTCCCCAAACCATAAAAGAAGAATTAGCCAGGACTATTCTCACCGTATAATACTTGCTTAACCGTTCAGCCAGGCTAGTGTCGATACTTCGAGGGAGGTTTTCCAACGCTTTCGCGAAGTTCCTTAATTAAATAACCTCTTTTCTCTGGGGGCGTAACCCCGCTGACACCTTTCTTGACACCTACTTGGTTTATAGCAGATCGTTAAGTGACGAATATACTGATGAGTAGCATATACTCACAGTAGGATCGGGATCCAAATATCATCGTATGATAATGTTGAAGGAATGCTACCAACATTCATCAAACTCCAAATGGTATGCATCTCTTTGCAAATTTCAGTTTCTTTAGAAATTCCCGATATATATTTTTGCCCCATGCTCTTATGACCTTGGCTTTGGTCAAAATGTCATAAGTCACATGTCAAGTTCTACCCGTCATTATCTTGTCAATTTGAACCCATCCATACATACCCCTGACTTTGGTCAAATGATAATACGACTGTCCCAAACTAACTCATCTATCTTATGCAACAAATGAAAACCCAGCAGCTACCAAACACTATGCCTTGACTTTGGCCAAAATGCATAGCTTGAATACTACTGAATACCTAAATGAAATGACGGAGGGCTACGAATGGTTTTGGCGAAACCGTGAACGTAGTGAACTTGATATAACCGAAGGAACCTGATAGCTTTTAAAAGAAGTGGTTAAAGCTCCGCATTTAAAAAATATCTGTTTTAAAATTAACCGAGTGGTTTCTTTTAAATTGTTCCAACGATTAAACTTTTGGTTTATTTTCTTTGCATTATAAATAATGCGTCCCATCATTAACCTATCATTGCAGAAAACAACGAAAATACAACGTCCTCTTATGCCATCCGCATTCGCCACGGGGTCCCGTCATCACCCGTTAGGTTACTTAACTAACGGCAGAGCGGGGGCTGGGCTAGCGCGGGTGTAAAACATAAGTGACGTCTAAATAGCTATCATATATAGATATTGTACATTCGTCAGACGCAATAATAGGCATTCCAGATCTCATATGAACTTTATTGGATTTGCAAGCAATCCGCGTTTGTTTAGAGCCTGCAACAAAAGACGGATTACACAGTTGTGATGAATAGCCATTACCCCACCCTAGACCCCTACGGGTACGGCAAACTACCCGCCAAATACCCGAAGTGAAGCGGTCTCCCTCAACAAAGTGAGTAGGCCACTAAACACTTCAAAGTACCCGGTAGTTTGTGCACCCCACCTTGGGTCTATCCTAGAAGCAAAAACAGTAAAATGAAATAATACAACGGTGGCTACAACCACAACCTGGATGTACCCCGCAAAATAATATTACAACATATTACAATTACATTAATAACCCATCACAAACCCCGGCTAATCATCACAACAGTCCAATACAGTTCACATCCACAAATAGTAAAAACCATTACAGAAATGTGCAACCCCCTGCCAACCGACATACTAGCAGCTAGGGGAGGTTTACGAACACATTATACAAACACAGATATAATCAAATTAGAAAACATCGTAAAATTTTGATCGAGCAAACACTTTTAGATTCTACTCCAATACTTCTCTGTGCACCTGAGATCTTAGTAGAAAATAAAACATCCCAGAAACATCACTGTTAACACCTAGGAGTTACTGAAGAAATTGGGCTGACTCGGCCCTAACTCGGCCGCGGATCCGCGGCGGATCACATGGATCCGCCGTCGTTCCACGGTGAGTTAGCCGAGTCACAGGTCCAAATTTCTCCAGTAGCCCTATTTTTTCCTGCTTGTTATTCTGAAGGTCCCTGAAAAATTTTTAGGGCCTGTTTTAAATTTAACAGAAACTGTGATAATCGACGATGTTTCCTGTTCTTTTTGCGTTCGAAATTCTTACGACTTTGCTAATGAGTTAATTATTGTTTAGCGAGACTCTGATACCACTGTAAGTCGATGTACAATACCCCACGACTTTCGGGGAGGCGGAATAATGAAAAACTATCTTGTTTAAAGCGTAAACATCGACTAACCGAGAATCTTTGCATAAACAATAACTAACAACAAACATAGGAGTTAACAACTACTATGAAAAGTGATTATACCTAAAGATCCGAGTCCTTCATCTTGTCGTTCTCCACGTCCTCTCCGGCCTTCTCTAAGTAGTAGAAGATCCACCCGAGAGCTTAACTACAAGCTTCACCTCAAACTAGAGGTAACTAGGTTTCTTAAATCGCTAATCTAAGCAACCTAGGTGATATAGAGAATGGTTAACGATTAAGTAGTCTAATCTAATCCTTATACTCAACACATGAGAGGGGAGGATTAGGGTTTGAAGAGGGGGAGCTTGAGGAGAGAGAAAGTGAGCAAAAGAATGGAATGAGATAATGAACTCACATAATATATATGAAGCATAAACAAAATCAAGATAAATCAAATAAATGATTTAACAACCATGCTCCATAAATATCTAATGGGTGATTCATCTCCATGAGTCATTAAGCATTTATGATGCATTAATGACATGGATGAATCACTCAAATAAGTCACTAATCTCATTTAATGCATATGCCACCTTAACCCCCAAGTCACCATCTTCTAGAAGCTTCTCGCACAATTACGAGAACGCCCCTCCGATCCGTGAAAACACGGAAAAACTTTAGACTGTATAAATCCAATAACCGGATACTAGACACTAGCTTAAACCAAAGCCGACTAGTAAAAACTGTCCGGATGTCGTACGTGCATAAACACACGTATGCGTCCGAACCCTTGTCGTAAAACCATACGACCTCTATATCGTTTCGCCTGGAGTAGGGAAACTCTATGTGTGGTACTCTAGAGACTCGACTACTACACTGGCAGTGGGTTTAACCACAGACCGCAAGCGGCACTAGCAGTACGTAACGGTCCCCAAGTAGATGTCGATAAGAAGGCCGATGAGGAAACCCATCCGAACTCCTACTGAGTCTGATGTGACAATCTCCGTACAGTCCGGTCCGTTCGTCTAAGACTATCGCATATCGGGCCTAGGGGGGCGGCAAGCGTCAGTCCCCTAATAGCAGTATAAGTCGTGTCAGAGCGAAGCCCATTACACCCTGAGAAACTACTGGAACCTACCAGCAAATCTCGCTTGCCCTGGCCAGGGACTTTGCGTAATGGCTCTCTGACACAGCGTGATATCAACCCCCAATACCGGGAGAGACGAATCCTGTCTAACCGCCACTGCCTTCAAGTGCTCAGGACTGCACCCAACTGCTACCTGTTTGCACGACTCCTTTGAGCCGTGGTAGGGTAGCAATCTAAGAACAGTGGGACACACTCAAGGCGAAGTAGCAGTGTCAAGTCTGCGGACTATGCTGTACTCATGTCACCTGGGAACTGCTCACTGACGACTGGTATCAAACCAACCAACAGTTCCCTGTGAGTCCTGTCCGGTGTACCCGTAACCTAACGAGCACCTGCATACTATCTTCAGTACGACGTACTGACGGCTGTGGGACAGACCATCTCCCCAACTGGGATGAGAAGCGTACACACTGGTCTACTCCGGAGTATCGATGCCCTGTCTCGATAATCCTACGACTAGGGACCTGAATAAGGATGTGCTTGTAGACTACCCAGCCCCCACTAGTGTGACTGCCATCACAACGCTGGTAGTCAAGCAAGATCCTAAGAGCTCTATCAATACGTATACTCACATATTAAGATAGAAAAACCAAGTAGCATACTACCATGTTTAGCAAGACTGTTATATACATGTGAATATCCCAAGCTTCCATTAAGTAATATACAAACTAGTATGATACAATAATGGCCTCTAGGGCATATACACTAACAACATCCTGATTAGATAAAGTGATTGACCATTCTGATCTAGGTTAGAGTGCATGCTGAGTGTTTCTTTTCTCTCTCTCTCTTTGGCAGCGACCATGGCCCGACCCTAGACTATAACTCAGTAACCAAGTTAACTGAACCTTCTTAAAACACATTGACTTTTGAAATTTTCAGAGTTTCATACTTCATTGCCACTCCTACTTTTACCCTTTGCTTTTCTCCGAAACATTCCGTATCACTACGAAAATCCACATTTATTGGATATGACCGTCGTATAGTTACATACGAACTCGAAGAAACTTGTTTCAGATTCGAGAAAGGTTTCCGGTTCTGGAGAAAATGAATAGGACTATTCAGTTGTCTTTTCCTTTTACCTTCTCTCAGGTTGTGAGGGCTCCTAGGATTAGGAGAGGGTATACCTATTGCGCTTATTGGATAGTCTTCTTCCAAACCATAGGCAGGTGCCGAAAGGTGGGGAAGGAAGAAAACCAATTAGCCTAAGTGCGGTGTACAGAAGGTAATAAGTAAAGACAAATAAAGGGATTAGAAAGAGGGCAAAGTAAATTGCAACTATTATCATTCATGGCCAAACCGCGTATTTCATCGCCACTCCTACTTCACCTTTGCATTTCTCCAGAACACCCCGTATCACTATAAAGATGCACATTTATTGGATAATCCATCGTATAGTTATATACGAACTCAAAGGAACTTGTTCCAGTTCGAGGATGGATTCTGGTTCAGGAGAAATAGAATAAGGTTTATTCAGTTGTCTTTTATCTTTACATTCTCTCAAGTTGCGAGTACTCCTAGGATTAGGAGAGTACACCTATTACGCTTATTGGATGGTCTTCCTCCAAACCATAGGATGGTGCCGAACGGTAGGGAAGAAAGAAAACCATTTAGCCTAAAGGTGGTATACAGAAGGTAATGAGTAAAGACAAATAAAGGGATTTGGAGAGATGGAAAAGAAATATACGATTATAGTCATGAATCTGGATAATGGAAGAGGCATTACTAGGAATACCCGGCTACCCCTTCGAAACATTTTCATGTTTCAGTTTCACTGTGCGTTGTTAATTGAAAACTGATTTCCCAATTAGATCCTTACTCCAGGGTATGTATTTACCAGACTTGATTCTCACATCTGTATGGTTTTACAGATGATGAGTGGGAGTAAGTTATTGGGAATTAGGTGATTATATCAACATTATATCGGAATTCGTTGTAATTGATGATATTTGAGGATATCACCTAGGGTTTTGCCTGACGGCAAATATTTGGTTTTGAATATCCGTTGTTATGCACCAATTTCAAACTGATATATTTGTACATTTATTTTATAAAGTGAGATATAACTTTTTGAAATTATGTCCATGACATTTACCTATATCAGTTGATGGTTAGATAAGGAGCATTAAACTGCGGTATAATTCTTCTTAACCATAGTACAGTTTTCAACCTATGACGCACAGGGTTTGAATTATTCAACTCAGGGGACTTATACAAAGTATTGTATGTTGTCCAGTGTCCATTAGGGCAGAGCGGTTGGTCCTCGTACTGTATTTTTTTTACTTGTGACTTCTCCAGTCTTAGACAAGTGTTTCGTAGAAATACAAAGTTCAAGTTTTGAGAAGTTATAGGTATAAGAATAAAGTAAAGAACCATGTGCTGCAAGTATCGGGATTCTTCAAGGTGATCGAAGATGTAGATACTTGTGTTTGGTATTTAGTTGATAGTAATGGTTTTGAGAACTTGCTTCTCTTTCAGATTACTCATATTTGGATGCACTCCTAGTTGAGTAATGTTGATCGGCCTCTCTCCATTTAGTTGACATGCACTGGAGACAGCTGTATGATTTGAATATGGTTCCAATTAAATCAGAGCCTCTGTTTATATATTGTATATAGAATGGTTCATATCTTAACAATGTTATGGTATATGGAGTTGTCCGGCTTATGCTTAAAACCAGACTCTGGATAACTCAAGGCACGTTTCTGTAATGGCAGTTTGTGGGTTAACCTGGGCTATGACGAGGGTTAATTTTCTACCATCTGGAAGATCAATAGTGATATTGTTCTTGACTTGCCACAGTTTTAGTAAAATGAACTTTTTCATAAAACAGTCGTGGGAGTATGGTAGAACTGGAAGTGATTCCAGAACCACAAATGATTACTGAAAATTGAATAGAACCTAAAGATTCAATCGGGTTTTGACATTCCATTAGCCACTCCGCAGATATGGTGGGTAACCTCAGGCGCCCAAGAGGTACTTCGGTATCCTCAAAGACGGTGACAAGGAGGTTCTTGTTTATCCAGACTTGCCATTACTGTTGTTCTAGACTATGAGACCCAGCATGAGGATGAGTATAGTGTCGTTCTAAACTAGCTTTAGAAGTGCACGTATATATGACTCTGCCAGAGGGTTGTTGTAGTCAGTGGGAGCAGTGGGAGCAGCGGAAGCACGGTGGACAAGAAGCTTGTGTCTATTTATAGACTAAAGCAGATATAGCGGAGATAGATCATCTATTTTTGATGTGACAGTCATAGGCTTTGACTTCATCAAAATAGGAGATGGATCTGTTAAGAAGATAGTAGGGTGTAATGTCCTGGTATTTAGATGACATACACTTTGTAGGAAGAGAAATTCCTACACTACGATCGGTTATACTGTGGTTGTCACACAGTGGTTTCTCCACATAGGATATGGATATTATATCTGGCATTCTGGTTACTAGATCTATGGTTTTAGATCTAGATTTGGGTAGTTTCCCAATCTGTGTACTTAGACGGTATTCTAAAGGATTTTTAGAATAGACGACTCCTGGTATGGTAGTGTACCTGCAGGTGATGGAGTCACCTTCTCTGAAGGTGTCTTACAGACTAAAGGGGAGAGGGATGTGCATGATAGACATATCACTTGCTTAGGCAATTGAGTCAATCATGAGATGTCAAGTACCACACCAGATGTTGTTTTTTGCACTAGATACAATAAGTTGATATATTAATCCAATCCTGGAGAAACGTTCGGAAGCAGTTTATGAACATAAGTGGATGTTTTAGGAATATGGTAACGGCAGCCTCCTTCGGGAGACGGTTATCATTCTAGGCTTCCAAGGTGACCTGGATGACAGGATGACTGTCAGAGTTATAGTTTTCCCTCTTTTGAGGAGCAGTAGTTTGGACAGGTGGTCCAAGCGGATACTGAGGGAGGCATGGCGTAGGATACTGATTAAATTCAGTTGACGATACAGTCTAAGAAGTTTACTGTATTTGGAGTTCATTTGTGAACTGGGTCCCATCGAATATCCAGACATATTCTAAGATAGGTATTGCTCATTTCGGGAGATGGCTTTCTCCGCGAACTTGAGATAAAGAGAGACATAGAAAGAAACATTGGAGCGGATCCACTCACTGAGGCTATTTCTCGAACGCAGTAGTTTTACAAACGAGCTTTGTGAAACTGATTAGTAGAGAAGTTGGGTGCTCGGTATCACACGGGCTGTGAGTATGCGACACCGCAATAATTAGCCTTAAGTGCAAGTGGGAGATTGTTGGCTATAGTGCCCTCAAATCAATTATTGGATCGCAGGCACGTGATTGCAATGATTGAGGGGGGACCTATACCGGTAGAACAGTCTTACTCGAGATAATAGTATGCTATCTGGTTTGTCTTTATCATCGTGTACATAGTTCAGGTGACATTACAGATCACTATTACATGTTGATAGAGCCCATAGGATTCTTGCTTGACTACCGGCAGTATGATGGCGATCATATATGTGAGAGTTGGGTGGTCTATAAGCACATCCTTAAAGTGTCCCTAGTCATGGGAGTTTCGGGACTGGGCATCGATACTCCAAGAGTAGACTAGTGTATACGGATCAAGACCCTGACGAGGGGCGGTGGCCAGTCTCATAAGCTATTGGTGTTAGTTGGTTCACCTAAGATATATATAGGTGCTCATTGGGTTATGAGTACACCGTACGGACTCGCTGGGAATATGCTAGTTGGTATTTTACCTATTGTCAAATAGCAGTTCCCTGGTGACATGTGTACAGGTTAGTCTATCGACCTGAGATCGTCATTTGTCTCGTGTGGGTTCCCACTGTTCTTTGATTACTACCCTACCACGACTCAAAGGAGTCATGCAAACAGATTTTAGTGGGGTACAGTCCCGAGCCACATGGAGGCAGTGAACGGATCGTCAGGGGATTCGTCTCTCCCGATATATTAGGGGTTGATGTCGCAGTGTGCACGGGTGGCCATCACCAGAAATCCTCGGCCGGGGTAGTCGAGAATTACTAATTCAAATCAGTAGTTTCTTAGTTGGTGATAGGCTTCATACTGACACTAAATGTCACGTTATTAGGGGTCTCAGTTTATCCACCCCCCTAGACTCGATATGCGATACTCATAGACGAACGGACCGGACTGTACGGATATTGTCACTTTCAGGCTCAGTAGGGTTTCAGGATGAGTTTGCTCATCGGCCTCCCTTTCGTTCAATACCTAGGTAGCCGTTACGTACAGCTAGTGCCACTGACATGCTTGTGGTTAAACCCACTGCCAGCGTATTGACGAGTCTTTAAAGTCCCACACAGAGGGTTTTCCCTGATTCGGGCGAAACGTTGTAGAGGCCGTATGGTTTTATGGCTGGGTGCGATCATATTCATGCACTTGTGCACGGATCATGATCGGACGGATAATAATAGTGGGCTTTGGTTTAAGCCGGATCCTAATATTATATTGTTGGATTATTATCGTCTCGTTGTATTCGTATTCAGTCGGAATACGGATGCAGGTATGTATATACGGATGAAGGGTATTCTTGTAATTCGTTACGAGTTTACTTTTGGGTTGTCATTTCTTTTCTTTGGATTTAAACATTTAGCTTAATATTTAAATATTGTTGTGATGGAAATTGTGAGTGCAAGTCTTGGCATTTGGCATTGATGGTGCATGTGCACTTGGTGACTCATGGTGTTGGGTCTTGTGTGAGTTTTGTGAGATATTATTTCGGCATGAGGCAGATCTTTTCAAGTGCTAGAATTTTTCTTTAGTTGCTCACAATTTTTCTCACAACACTCACAAGAAAAGAAAAAGAAAAAGAACAGACACTCATTTTCTTCACTTGGCCAAAGCTTTGCTCACACTTTTCTTCACATGGCTTCTTCTTCAACCTCCACCCATTCCATCTCATGAGTTGAGAATCCTTGGGTGTATTGAGACAAAATGATCGCACACTCTCTCTACTTCATCTTGGGTATCTAGGCTAGCAAACTGGATGCCCGAGTTGCTTCGGTTTTGAGGCGGGAGCCCGTATTACTAATCCTCGACGTGGATCGTCTTCGACGAGGGCGACCGGAGAGCGAACTTCATCAAGGCAGCCGTGACGAGCTTAGGACAGAGGTTGAAGACCGAAGGACACAGATCGATCGGTATAACCTCTCTAAACTCTTTTTATAGAACTGGTATAGGGTTAATGGAACGATCCGTCGATTAGGGTTCCGTTAGCGCCAGATTTTAAAAGTTTTTGTTCCGCGTTTAGCCACGGATTGATGGCCGGGGCACTGCCGTAACCCTACAATTCCTTCAGGATTATCACACAATGATATTTGGTCTCGATCCATTTATGAGTATCCACTACTCCTCGGGAGATTTTTCACTTAACGATCAATGCTATAAACCAAGTAGGTGTCTAGAACAGTGTTAGCGGGGCTACGCCTTCAGGGAAAAGAGGTTATTTAATTAAGGAACTTCGTGAAAGCGTCGTAAAACCTCCTTCGAAGTACCGACACTAGCCTGGCTGAAAGGTTAAGCAAGTACTGTACGGTGAGATTAATCCTGACTAATTCTTCTTTTATGGTTTGAGGAAGGATTCGAGAAACAGTGGGAGCCATCATGTTTACATAAATTAAAAACCAATCTAAACTTGCAAAAGCATCATGCTGAGTGTTTTCTTCTCTCTCTCCTAATTGCAGCAACCAGGTGACTAGGTTACAGATAGATAATAAAATGACCGAGTTATACTATATTGACTGGCAAAGATTTGTCCAGATGTCCATTACCTATTACAAACTAGACCACCTCATTACTACTCAGGCCCCCGCCGTCCCGAGTCCAGTTTCCACCGTCACGGATGTTGATATCCGTAAGGCAGGGGAATAAGACTGTGCAAATGCTAAGTTCCTTGTGTTGGCCTCAGTTGATGGTGTATACCAGAGGCAGCATGAGAAGTTAGACTTAGTTTCTATCTTCCTCCATAACAAAGTTTTATATGGAGAGTAATCTCGTATCGCAAGATATGAGACCTCGAAAGAATTTTTTCAAGTGAGGTTGGCTGTCGGGTCATCTGTAGGGGACCACGTCCCTACAATGATTAGCTACACTAAAAAGCTCACGGACCTGGAGACCATGTTGGAGAATGAGTCATATGCTGACTTGATTCTACAGTCCCTACCTCTTACTTACGCCCAGGGGAAGAAATTTATACTTCCGGTTGAGGGCACCCTGAAGGAAATCAGGGAGACACCCTCTCTGCTTATTGGGGAATCTTCCTCTTCTGGATCTAAGGCGGATGCCATGGGTGAGAAGAAGAAGACCTCCACAAAGCCGATGGGCAGTGTCGGTAAGGTAGAAGAAAAGGGAAGGGCAAAAGTTTTAGGGTTAATAGTAAGGAAGGAGGGATGTTCCTATTGTTACGAGAAAGGGCATTGGTAGAAGGGATGCAAGACTTGGAAAGCCAGAATCCAGGATCCGAAGCACGTTGTGGCTTCGACTTCGGATGTGTTTGTGATTGAAAACAGTCTGTCAATTAACTCTACTTCCCGGGTATAAGATACCGGATTAGGATCTCATATCTGTAATTCATTACAGGCTTTGAGAAACCGTGGAGTTATCAGGACTGGTGATATAACTCTCAGGGTTGCTAACGGAATGAGCGTGGACGCTGTATCCATAGGATATATCACCTAGAATTGACAAGTAAGCAGATATTGATTCTACATAACTGTTTGCGTGTATCTAGTCTAGTTTGTAAGCGATGTGGTCCACATCCACCTAAATCAAAGTTTGATTGGGTCAGGTACGCTAGAGGACAGTATATACGTGTTAAATCAAGCTCAGGTTTTCAACGTCCAAAACACACTTAAAAGAAGGTCTCCAGAATTAAATAAAACTTTCTTATGCCATTGTAGACAGGGTCACATCAATGAAACAAGATTGTCGAAGTTACATAGAGAGGGATATTTGGATCTGTTGGAATATCAGTCTTATGCAACTTGTCAATCTTGTCTCATAGGAAGGATGACAAAGACTCCGTTCACTAGGATGACAAAGACTCCGTTCACTAGGATGACAAAGACTCCGTTCACTGGACACGGAGTAAGAACGAGCGAACTCTTAGGACTCATACAAAGCGACGTGTGTAGTCCAATATCTACAGATGCACAAAGTGGTTATTCCTATTTCATTACTTTTACGGATAATTTCTCTAGGTTAGGACATATCTTCTTGATGAAGCATAAATCCGAGACCCTTTGAAAAATTCCGAGAATATAAGAATGATGTAGAAAAACAAACAGGCAAAAGTATCAAGACACTGAGATCTGATCGATGTGGTGAATACTTAATTGCCGAGTTCCTGGATTACTCAAAAGAGAATGGAATTCTCTCTCAGCTTACTCTTCCATACACATCACAACACAACGGTGTATAAGAAAGGCGGAATAGAACCCTATTGGATATAGTTCATTTCATAATGAGTAATGCTGAGTTACCGTGATCCTTCTAAAGTAATGCAGTAGAATCAGCTGCATATCTTTTGAATAAGGTTCCTACCAAGACTGTGCTTACCACACCATATCAGATGTGGAGTGGAAAGAAACCCTATCTTCAGTATCTAAAGATATAGGGATGTCCAGCTTTTGTTGAAAAGCAGTATGCGGACAAGCTCGAGGCACGCTCTGTACTGTATATGTAAGTCGATGTACTACACCCCAGTACTTGTGGGGAGGCGGAAATCTCAAAAACGATCTTGTTTAGTGAACGAATATCGACTAACCGCTTAAATCGAAGCTAAACTATAAATAACCGTACACAAAGTGTTTCTTAACTATTGTGTTTAGGGATTATACCGAATGAAACTAGTCCTTCGTCTTTACGATCTCCTTGTTCTCCTCGGCCTTCTCTAGGTAGTAGACGATCCACCCGAGAGCAAAACTCCAAGCTAAACCTCTAACTTGAGGTAACTAACCTTCTTGGATTGCTAATCAAAGAAGCTAGAATGAAATAGAGTGATGGTTATGGATTGATTAGTCTTTCTAATCCTTTGATCTCAACTCATGAGGTGTAAGGATTAGGGTTTGAAGATGAGAGCTTGAGGAGAGAGAAGATGATAATGATAATGAGATGAGATTGTGAGTATCATAATATATTATGAAGCATTCTCATTTAAAGAATAAATGAATAAATGTGATGAATAAGCATGCTTCATAAATGCTAAGTGGTGATTCATTAAGCATGTGTCATTATCATTTATGGTGCAATAATGATAATGATGAATCACCCTCATGACTCACAATTCTTATCCAAAGTAACCTCCTTAGTCACATCTTCTAGAAGCTTCTCGCACAATTACGAGAACGCCCCTCCGATCCGCAAAAAATACGGAAAAACTTTAGACTGTAAAAATCCAATAACCGGATACCAGTAACTGGCTTAAACCAAAGCCGACTGGTAAAAACTGTCCGAAAGTCGTACGTGCGTAAACGCACGTATGCGTCCGAACCCTTGTCGTAAAACCATACGACCTCTATATCGTTTCGCCTGGAATAGGAAACTCTCTGTGTGGGACTCTAGAGACTCGACTACTACGCTGGCAGTGGGTTTAACCACAGACCGCAAGCGGCACTAGCTGTACGTAACGGTCCCCAGGTAGTTGTCGATAAGAAGGCCGATGAGAAAACCCATCCGAACTCCTACTGAGTCTGATGTGACAATCTCCATACAGTCCGGTCCGTTCGTCCAAGACTATCGCATATCGGGCCTAGGAGGGCGGCAAGCGTCAGTCCCCTAATAGCGGTATAAGTCGTGTCGGAGTGAAGCCCATTACACTCTGAGAAACTACTGGAACCTACCAGTAAATCTCGCTTGCTCTGGCCAGGGACTTTGCGTAATGGCTCTCTGACACAGCACGATATCTACTCCCAATACCGGGAGGGACGAATCCTGTCTAACCGCCACTGCCTCCAAGTGCTCGGGACTGCACCCAACTGCTACCTGTTTGCATGACTCCTTTGAGCCGTGGTAGGGTAGCAATCTAAGAACAGTGGGACACACTCGAGGCGAAGCAGCAGTGTCAAGTCTGCGGACTATGCTGTACTCATGTCACCTGAGAACTGCTCACTGACGACTGGTATCAAACCAACCAACAGTTCCCCGTGAGTCCTGTCCGGTGTACCCGTAACCTAACGAGCACCTGCATACTATCTCCAGTACGACGTACTGACGGCTGTGGGACAGACCATCTCCCCAACTGGGATGAGAAGCGTACACACTAGTCTACTCCGGAGTATCGATGCTCTGTCTCGATAATCCAACGACCAGGGACCTGAATAAGGATGTGCTTGTAGACTACCCAGCCCCCACTTGTGTGACTGCCATCACAACGCTGGTAGACAAGCAAGATCCTAAGAGCTCTATCAATACGTACACTCACATATTAAGATAGAAAAACCAAGTAGCATACTACCATGTTTAGCAAGACTGTTATATACATGTGAATATCCCAAGCTTCCATTAAGTAATATACAAACTAGTATGATACAGTAATGGCCTTCTAGGGCATAAACACTAACAATCTCCCACTTGCACTAGGGCCATGTACTGGCATATCGTAGACCAATGATCTCGAGTAGCCTCTCGAACTGAATCTGAGGAAGGGCCTTCGTGAATGGATCAGCAATGTTCTCTTCAGAAGCAACTCTCCGAACCTCGATCTCCTGACGATCAATGATCTCCCTGATCAGGTGATACCGCCTCAAGATGTGTCTGGACTTCTGATGGGACCTTGGTTTCTTCGCTAAAGCTATAGCTCCGTTGTTGTCGCAATACAGAGGTATTGGATCAACTATGGTAGGAACCACCTGAAGTTCTGTTAGGAACTTCTTCATCCAGACTGCTTCTTTTGCGGCATCGCAAGCAGCTATATACTCCGCTTCCATCGTCGAGTCAGCAACGGTGTCCTGCTTGGAGCTCTTCCAGCACACCGCCCCTCCATTGAGGGTAAAGACATAACCCGACATGGACTTGGAATCGTCCTTATCACTCTGGAAGCCAGAATCAGCAAAGGCCTCCAACCTGAGGTCTTTTCCGCCATAAACCAAGAACATCTCCTTAGTCCTCCTCAGGTACTTGAGAATGTTCTTTACTGCTATCCAGTGTTTCTCCCCTGGGTCTGACTGATACCGGCTTATCACGCTCAGTGCGTAAGCTACATCTGGTCTGGTACACAACATCGCATACATTATAGAGCCTACCGCAGAAGCTTGGGATATAATAGACATGCGTTCCCTTTCCAAATCAGTCTTGGGAGACATCTCTTTGGAGAGGGTGATTCCGTGACAAGCCGGTAGATTACCGCGCTTAGAATCTTCCATACTGAATCTTTTCAGTACAGTGTCGATATACCTGGACTGCGAAAGTCCCAACATCCTCTTGGATCTATCACGATAGATCCGGATCCCCAGAATGTAAGAGGCATCACCCAGGTCTTTCATGGAGAACCTGTGTGACAAGAATCCTTTGACAGATTGTAGCATAGGAATGTCATTTCCTATCAATAGAATGCCATCCACGTTCAAGACGAGGAATACGACACTTCTGGCCACAACTTTACTATATATGCACGGTTCATCTGGATTTTTGATAAAGTCATATTCTTTGACTGTCTCATCAAAACAGATGTTCCAACTCCGCGATGCCTGCTTTAGTCCATAAATAGACTTAAGCAGCTTGCATACTTTCCCGCTGCTCCCACTCTGATTGAAACCCTCTGGCTGATCCATATAGACGCTCTCTTCTAAATTTCCATTCAGAAAAGCTGTCTTTACGTCCATCTGCCAGATTTCATAATCATGGAAGGCAGCAATCGCAAGAAGGACCCGAATGGATTTGAGCATAGCCACTGGAGAAAAAGTTTCGTCATAGTCCAAACCAGGTCTTTGACGAAAACCCTTTGCAACAAGTCTAGCCTTATAGGTTTCCACCTGTCCATCTACACCAATCTTTTTCTTGAAGATCCATTTGCATCCTATGGGTTTTACCCCATCTGGAGCAAAGTCCAAAGTCCATACTTTGTTGGTGTACATGGACTCCATTTCGGTCCGCATTGCATCTAGCCATCGTACCGAGTCGCCGCTCTGGATGGCCTGCCGGAAGTCAGTAGGTTCATCATCATCTATGATGCAATCCTCTCTATCCCCGTCTATGAGAAAACCGTAGTATCTCTCAGGCGGATGAGACGGCCTACTACTCCTGCGGAGAGGTGCAGGAATGTCCTGTTCTTCTTGAACTCCTGGTTCTACCAAACTTTCAGCAGCAGTTTGTGGTTCTGGAATTTCTTCCAGTTCTATTTCGCTCCCACTTATTTCCTTTTCTAAAAACTGATTTTCCAGAAAATGGGCATTACGAGAAACAAATACCTTTTGTTCCTCTGCGTAATAGAAATAATATCCCTTGGAGTTCTTTGGATATCCCTTGGAGTTCTTTGGATATCCTACAAACAAACATTTTACTGATCGTGCCTCGAGCTTGTCCACATGCTGCTTTTTTACAAAAGCTGGACATCCCCAAATCTTTATATGTTGAAGATGGGGTTTCTTCCCAGTCCACATCTGATATGGAGTGGTAGGCACTGTCTTGGTAGGAGCCCTGTTCAAAAGATATGCCGCTGATTCTAGCGCATAACCCCAGAAAGATCGCGGTAACTCAGCATTACTCATCATGGATCGTACCATATCCAATAGGGTTCGATTCCGTCTTTCCGATACACCGTTATGCTGTGGAGTGTATGGAGGAGTAAGCTGAGAGAGAATTCCTTTCTCTTTTAGGTAACCTAGGAACTCGGCACTTAAGTATTCTCCACCTCGATCAGATCTTAGTGTCTTAATACTTTTGCCGGTTTGGTTTTCTACTTCATTCTTATACTCTTGGAATTTCTCAAAAGCCTCGGATTTATGTTTCATCAGATAAATGAATCCGTATCTTGAGTAATCATCCATGAAAGTAATGAAATAGGAAAAACCACCTCTCGCATGTGTAGACATTGGACCGCATACATCGCTGTGTATGAGTCCTAAGAGCTCGCTCGCTCTTACTCCTTGTCCAGTAAATGGAGTCTTTGTCATCTTTCCTTTGAGACAAGATTGACAAGTGTCATAAGTTTGATATTCGAACGAGTCCAAATATCCTTCTTTATGCAACTTAGTCAACCTTCTCTCATTGATGTGACCCAGTCTACAATGCCATAAGAAAGCTTTATTTAAATCTGGAGACTTTCTTTTTAGTGTGTTCTGGACATTGAAAATTTGGAGTTGGTTTAAAACATATATGCCGTTATTTAGAGTACCGGACCCAATCAAACCATGATTAAGGTGGATGTTAACAACATCTCTTACAAACGTGAAATCATAACCTTTATTTGATAACAAGGAAACTGATATGATATTACACGTTAAGCTTGGTACAAAATAACAGTTATGCAAAACCAAAATATGTCCACTCGTCAATCCTAGGTGATAATCCCCGACGGACGCAGCTCCCACGCTAGCTCCGTTAGCAACCCTGAGGATCATATCACCTTCCTTCAGCACTCTACGGTTTCTCAGTGCCTGCAATGAATTGCAAATATGAGATCCTGATCCGGTATCCAATACCCAGGAAGTAGAGTTGATCGACAGACAATTCTCAATTACAAACACACCTGAAGTCGAAGCCACAGCTTGCTTCGGTTCCTGGTTCTTGGCGATCCACGCCTTGCAATCCTTCTTCCAGTGCCCTTTCCTGTGACAATGGAAGCACTCATCCTGGCCAACTATCGGTACTGCTATCTTTTTCTTTCCCTTCTTTCCCACCTTACTAACACCTCCTCTAGGTTTGGGTGCGGCCTTCTTCTTCCTTCCTTTGGCCCTAGCCTTGGACCCGGAAGAAGATGCACCGCCAACAAACATAGCGGGTGTTTCCCTTGCCTTCTGCAAGGTGCCCTCTGCACTCCTTAACATGTTCAGGAGTTCCGCAAGTTCAACTTCTTTTCTTTGAAGATTGAAGTTGAGGATAAACTGGGCGTAGGTGGGAGGAAGGGACTGGAGAATAAGGTCTGTATAGAGCTCATTATCCAAAGTCGTCCCAAGGTCTGCGAGCTCTTCAATATAGCCGATCATCTGTAGGACATGTTCACCTACCGATGACCCGACAGCCAACCTCGCTCGAAACAATTTCTTAGAGGTCTCGTATCTTGCTATACGAGATTGCTCTCCATAAAGTTCCTTTGTATGGAGAAATATGCCATCTAGGGACATATCCTCGTGCCTCCTCTGATGTTCATTGTTCATAGAGGCAAGCACGATGCACTTGGCTCTCGCGCAATCTAAATCCCAGGTTTTGCGGATTTCCTTATCCGCATTGCTGGATTTGGGACCAGGGACAGCAGGTGCCGTAGCGGTGAGGACGTACCCCAATTTGTCATAGGTCAAAGCCATTTTGACATTCCGCAGCCAATCTTTATAGTTTGGCCCTGTCAGTATGTTTTTCTCTAAAAGTAACTTAAGTCCAGTCATTTTCAGGGTCGCTGCAATTAGGAGAGAGAGAAGAAAACTCTTTAGCATGATGCTCTTGCAAGTTTAGAGTGGTTTTTAGTTTATCTAAACTGGATGGCTCCCACTGTTTCTCGAATCCTTCCTCAAACCATAAAAGAAGAATTAGCCAGGACTATTCTCACCGTACAATACTTGCTTAACCGTTCAGCCAGGCCAGTGTCGATACTTCGAGGGAGGTTTTCCAACGCTTTCGCGAAGTTCCTTAATTAAATAACCTCTTTTCTCTGGGGGCGTAACCCCGCTGACACCTTTCTGGACACCTACTAGGTTTATAGCATTGATCGTTAAGTGACGAATATCCTGATAAGTAGCATATACTCACAGTAGGATCGGGATCCAAATATCATCGTATGATAATGTTGAAGGAATCCTACCAACATTCATCAAACTCCAAATGGTATGCATCTCTTTGCAAATTTCAGTTTCTTTAGAAATTCCCGATATAAGTTTTTGCCCCATGCTCTTATGACCTTGGCTTTGGTCAAAATGTCATAAGTCACATGTCAAGTTCTACCCGTCATTATCTTGTCAATTTGAACCCATCCGTATATACCCCTGACTTTGGTCAAATGATAATACGACTGTCCCAAACCAACTCATCTATCTTATGCAACAAATGAAAACCCAGCAGCTACCAAACACTATGCCTTGACTTTGGCCAAAATGCATAGCTTGAATACTACTGAATACCCAAATGAAATGACGGAGGGCTACGAATGGTTTTGGCGAAACCGTGAACGTAGTGAACTTGATATAACCGAAGGAACCTGATAGCTTTTAAAAGGAGTGGTTAAGTCTCCGCATTTAAAAATATCTGTTTTTTAAAATTAACCGAGTGGTTTCTTTTAAACTGTTCCAACGATTTAAACTTTGGTTTGTTTTTCTTTGCATTATAGATAATGCGTCCCATCATTAACCTATCATTGCAGAAAACAACGAAAATACAACGTCCTCTTATGCCATCCGCATTCGCCACGGGGTCCCGTCATCACCCGTTAGGTTACTTAACTAAGGACAGAGCGGGGGCTGGGCTAGTGCGGGTGTAAAACATAAGTGACGTCTAAATAGCTATCATAAATATAGATATTTTACATTCGTCTGACGCAATGATATACATTCCAGAACACAGATAAACAATATTGGATTTACAAGCAATCTGTATTTCTTTTGAGCCTGCAAGAAAAGACAGATTACACAGTTGTGATGAATAGCCGTTACCCCACCCTCGACCCCTACGGGTACGGCAAACTACCCACCCGGCAGTTTGTGTACCCCACCTTGGGTCAGTCCTAGGAGCAAAAACAGTAAAATGAAATAATACAACGGTGGCTACAACCGCAACCTGGATGTGCCCCGCAAAAAATAATATTACAACAAATTACATTTACAACAAATGAATTAAACAATAACCCATTGCAAACCCCGGCTATACACCACAACAGTCCAATACAGTTTATATGCACAAACAGATATAACCATTACAGAAATGTGCAACCCCCTGCCAACCGACATACTAGCAGTTAGGGGAGGTTTACGAACACATTTAACAATCACAGATATAATCCAACATGCAAATACTGTACAATTTCGATCGATTAAACATCATTAATATTGCTCTAAAAACTGCTCTGTTAAACTGAAACCTGAGCAAATATTAAATATTCCAGAAAACCCCAAAAACCACAGAGAACCTCCACAACAAAAATGGATCCCTGAATCGTCAAAACGGCGGCGGTTCCGCGGCGGCAACAGTGCTATGCGCCGCGGATCCGCGGCTCCGTAGACGATTCATGGCCCCAAATTTTTTGTGTGTTCTTCTGTGTTCATTTCAAGCTTTCTGCACTTACCTGAAAAATTTTAGGACATCATTTTAAGTTCGACAGAAACTTTACAGATTTAGGGTTTTCCGGCTTCGTTTTTCCGTTCGAAATTCGTACAAATTTGCAATTAAGTTATTTATTGTTTAGCGAGGCTCTGATACCACTGTAAGTCGATGTACTACACCCCAGTACTTGTGGGGAGGCGGAAATCTCAAAAACGATCTTGTTTAGTGAACGAACATCGACTAACCGCTTAAATCGAAGCTAAACTATAAATAACCGTACACAAAGTGTTTCTTAACTATTGTGTTTAGGGATTATACCGAATGAAACTAGTCCTTCGTCTTTATGATCTCCTTGTTCTCCTCGGCCTTCTCTAGGTAGTAGACGATCCACCCGAGAGCAAAACTCCAAGCTAAACCTCTAACTTGAGGTAACTAACCTTCTTGGATTGCTAATCAAAGAAGCTAGAATGAAATAGAGTGATGGTTATGGATTGATTAGTCTTTCTAATCCTTTGATCTCAACTCATGAGGTGTAAGGATTAGGGTTTGAAGATGAGAGCTTGAGGAGAGAGAAGATGATAATGATAATGAGATGAGATTGTGAGTATCATAATATATTATGAAGCATTCTCATTTAAAGAATAAATGAATAAATGTGATGAATAAGCATGCTTCATAAATGCTAAGTGGTGATTCATTAAGCATGTGTCATTATCATTTATGGTGCAATAATGATAATGATGAATCACCCTCATGACTCACAATTCTTATCCAAAGTAACCTCCTTAGTCACATCTTCTAGAAGCTTCTCGCACAATTACGAGAACGCCCCTCCGATCCGCAAAAAATACGGAAAAACTTTAGACTGTAAAAATCCAATAACCGGATACCAGTAACTGGCTTAAACCAAAGCCGACTGGTAAAAACTGTCCGAAAGTCGTACGTGCGTAAACGCACGTATGCGTCCGAACCCTTGTCGTAAAACCATACGACCTCTATATCGTTTCGCCTGGAATAGGAAACTCTCTGTGTGGGACTCTAGAGACTCGACTACTACGCTGGCAGTGGGTTTAACCACAGACCGCAAGCGGCACTAGCTGTACGTAACGGTCCCCAGGTAGTTGTCGATAAGAAGGCCGATGAGAAAACCCATCCGAACTCCTACTGAGTCTGATGTGACAATCTCCATACAGTCCGGTCCGTTCATCCAAGACTATCGCATATCGGGCCTAGGGGGCGGCAAGCGTCAGTCCCCTAATAGCGGTATAAGTCGTGTCGGAGTGAAGCCCATTACACTCTGAGAAACTACTGGAACCTACCAGTAAATCTCGCTTGCCCTGGCCAGGGACTTTGCGTAATGGCTCTCTGACACAGCACGATATCTACTCCCAATACCGGGAGGGACGAATCCTGTCTAACCGCCACTGCCTCCAAGTGCTCGGGACTGCACCCAACTGCTACCTGTTTGCACGACTCCTTTGAGCCGTGGTAGGGTAGCAATCTAAGAACAGTGGGACACACTCGAGGCGAAGCAGCAGTGTCAAGTCTGCGGACTATGCTGTACTCATGTCACCTGGGAACTGCTCACTGACGACTGGTATCAAACCAACCAACAGTTCCCCGTGAGTCCTGTCCGGTGTACCCGTAACCTAACGAGCACCTGCATACTATCTCCAGTACGACGTACTGACGGCTGTGGGACAGACCATCTCCCCAACTGGGATGAGAAGCGTACACACTAGTCTACTCCGGAGTATCGATGCTCTGTCTCGATAATCCAACGACCAGGGACCTGAATAAGGATGTGCTTGTAGACTACCCAGCCCCCACTAGTGTGACTGCCATCACAACGCTGGTAGACAAGCAAGATCCTAAGAGCTCTATCAATACGTACACTCACATATTAAGATAGAAAAACCAAGTAGCATACTACCATGTTTAGCAAGACTGTTATATACATGTGAATATCCCAAGCTTCCATTAAGTAATATACAAACTAGTATGATACAGTAATGGCCTTCTAGGGCATAAACACTAACAGTATAGGTTTGTGGGATACCCAAAGAACTCTCGGGGGTATCTTTCCTATTACGCAGAGGAACAAAAGGTTTTTGTTCCTCGTCATGCCCACTTTTTAGAAAATCAATTTTTTGTAATAGGAAATAGTGGGAACGCAATAGAACTGGAAGAAATTCCAGAACCATAAACTATTACTGAAAGTATGGTAGAACCAGAGGTTTCAAAAGAATTGGACATCCCTGTACCAATCCGCAGGACTAGTAGGTAGTCTTATCCACCCGAGAGATACTACGATTTTCTCATAAACGGGGATCGAGAGGATTGTATCAGTGACAATGATGAGCCAACTAGCTTCCAGTAAGCCATTCAGAGCGGCGACTCGGTAAAATGACTGGATGCAATGCGGACCGAAATGGAGTCCATGTACACCAACAAAGTATGCACTTTGAACATTGCTCCAGAAGGGGTAAAACCCGTAGGCTGCAAAATGGATCTTCAGAAAGAAGATTGGTGTAGATGGATAGGTTGAAACCTATAAGGCTAGACTTGTTGCAAAAGGTTTTCATCAAAGACCTGGTTTGGACTATGATGAAACCTTTTCTCCAGTGGCTATGCTCAAATCCATTCGGATCCTTCTTGCCATTGCTGCCTTCCAAGATTGTGTGATCAGGCAGATGGACTAAAGACGGCTTTTCTAAATGGTTATTTAGAAGAGTGCGTCTATAAGGATCAGCCATAGGGTTTCAATTAGAGTGGGAGCAGCGGGACAGTGTGCAAGTTGCTTAAGTCCATTTATGAACTAAAGCAGGCATAGCGGAGTTGGAACATCTATTTTATTGAGACGGTCAAAAGAATTCGACTTTATCAAAAATCCAGATGAACCATGCATTTATAATAAGATTGTAGCGAGAACTGTGGGATTCCTCGTTGAGTACGTGGATGACATTCTCTTGATAAGAAATGACATTCCTATGCTATAATCATTCAAAGGATTCTTATCACAGAGGTTCTCCATGAAAGACCTGAGTGATACCAACTACATTCTGGGGATCCAGATCTATCGTGATAGATCAAAGAGGATAGTGAGACTTTTTGCAGTCAAGGTACAACAACACCATACTGAAAATATTTAGTGTGGATAATTCTAAGCACGGTAGTCTACCGACTTGTTACGGAATCACCCTCTCCAAAGAGATGTCTCCAAAAACTGATTTGGAAAGGGCTCGCATCACATCTATACCATACGCTTCTGCGGTAGGCACTATAATGTATGCGATGTTGTGTACCAGACCAGATGTTGCTTACGCACTCAGCGTGGTAAGCCGGTATCAATCAAACCCAGGGGAGAAACACCGGATAGCAGTAAAGAACATTCTCAAGTACCTGAGAAGGACTAAGGAGATGTTCTTGGTGTATGCGCAAAAGACCTCCAGATCGAGGCCTTTGCTGAATCCAGTTTCCAGAGTGATAAGGATGACTCTAAGTCCATGTCGGGTTATTTCTTTACCCTCAGTGGAAGGGCGGTCTGTTGGAAGAGCTCCAAACAGGACACCGTTACAGACTTGACGATGTAAATGGAGTAGTTCGCTGCATGAGACGCCGCAAAAGAGGCATCTGGATGAGGAAGTTCTTAACCGAACTTCAGGTGGTTTCTTCCATTGTTGGTCCAATACTTTAGCATTGTGACAACATACGGTGCTATAGCTATAGGGAAGAAACCCAGGTCCCATCAGAGATCCAGACATATCTTGAGGCGGTACCAGATCAGGGAGATCATTGATCTCCGTGAGATCGAGGTGAGGAGAGTAGATACGGAGAACAACATTGCAGATCCACTCACAGAGGCCATCCCTCAGACAGTGTTCGAGAGGCTATTCGAGATCTTTGGTCTGCGATATGGCAGTATATGGCCTTAGTGCAAGTGGGAAATTGTTAGTGATATATACACTAGAGGCCATTATTGTATCATACTGGATTGTATATTACTTAATGAAAGCTTGGGATATACACGGATATAGTAACAGTCTTGCTCGAAATGGTAGTATGCTACCTGGTTTGATTCTACCTCAACATATGCATGTCTTTCTTTTAGCATATCGCTTATACATATTGGTAGTCGCTTATACATATTGGTAGAGCCCTTAGGATCTTTGCTTGATTACCAGCGTTGTGATGGCAGTCACACTGGTGGGGCTGGGTAGTCTATAAGCACATCCTATACAGGTCCCTAGTCATAGGATTATCGAGACAGGGCATCGATACTCCATAGTAGACTAGTGTATACGCTTCTTATCCCAACAAGGGAGATAGTCAGTCCCACAGCCATTAGTACGTCGTACTAGAGATAGTATGCAGGTGCTCATTAGGTTATGAGTACAATGGACAGGACTCGTCAGGAACTGTTGGTGGGTATTATACTTATCGTCGGGTAGCAGTTCCCAGGTGACATGAGTACAGCTTAGTCTGTTAACTTGACACTGCTACTTCGCCTCGAGTGTGTTCCCACTGTACTTTGATTACTACCCTACCACGGCTCAAAGGAGTCATGCAAATAGGTAGTAGTTGGGTGCAGTCCCGAAGCACTTGGAGGCAGTGGTGGTTAGATAGGATTCGTCTCTCCCGGTATTGGGGGTTGATATCGCTCTGTGTTCGGAAGGCCATTACACAAAGTCCTTAGCCAAGGCAAGCGAGATTTACTGGTAGGTACTCCAGTAGTTTCTCAGGGTGTTTTGGGCTACTCTCCGACATGACTTATTACGCTATTAGGGGTCTGATGATTACCGCCCCCTAGGCCCGATATGCGATACTCTTAGATGAACAGACCGGACTGTACAGAGATTGTCAAATACAGGCTCAGTAGGATTTCGGATGAGTTAGCTCATAGGCCTTCTTATCGACACATACCTGGGCAGCCGTTACATGCAGCTAGTACCGCTTGCGGCTTGTGGTTAAACCCACTGCCAGCGTAGTGTCGAGTCTTTAGAGTCCTACATAAAGAGTTTCCCTGCACCGGGCAAAAGGTGTAGAGGCCGTATGGTTTTACAGCAGGTCTTTGATCATTTACGTATACTTGTGCACGTATGATGATCGGGCGGATAATACTAGTGGGCTTTGGTTTAAGCCGGATCCTAGTATTATATTGATGGATTATTTTCGTCTCTTTGTATTCATATTCTTCGGAATGCGGATGCGGGTATGTATATACGGATGAGGGGCATTCTCGTAATTTGCGGGAAAGCTTCTAGAAGGGACACCTCATTTAGGGTTTTATTCTTTATTGGATTAAACAAAATGAGGTGGAGGAAATGAGGTGGATTTCAATATTAAATCTAGCATGGCTACTTAGTGACTCATGGTATGACTCACCACTAGATATTTATGAAGCATGGTTGATATTTGGTTGTGATAATTATCTCATGAATTATTGATATGCTTCATTTTTCAAAAAGAGGACAGCCAAGCTTCATTTAAGTTCACACTCCACTCTCATTTTCTTCAAGTCTTCTTCTTCCTCCTCTAAACCCTAAAAGCTCTCATGTGTTGAGAATCCTAGGGTTCCAAGAGACAAAGCACTCTATCTTCTTACTCTATACCCTCTAGGATTTCTAGTTTAGCAAACTAGAAGCCGTAGTTACCTCGGATTTGAGGTAGGAGCTCGGACTATAGACTCTCGGGTGGATCGATCCGTTTCGAACCTCGGAGCCTACGATGACGAGGAAGACAACGAGAAGACCCGAAGGACATGATACTACAAGGTATAACATTCATCCGAGTAGTTAAACCTCAAGTAGTTTGCTAGCTAAGGTTTATGATCGATCCTTGGTTCAAGTCGGTGTTGCAAAGCCCGTAAAAATCATTTTTTGCAATTTCCGCCTCTCCTCGAACACGTGGGGTGCGTGACATCGACTTACATTCATAAGATGTAAATTCGAACAGGTTCAAATATCCATCCTTATGCAACTTAGCTAGTCATGTAGTATTGATATGACCTAGTCTACAATACCATAAGAAGGATTCGTTCATTTCTGAACTTTTCCTCTTGGGTGTGTTCTATACGTTAAGAATTGTGGTTTGATTTAGAACATATATGCTATTTCATAACGTGCCTAATCCAATCAACTTTTGATTTAGGAAAATTTTCATAACATTATCCTACAATACAAAATCATATCCTTCTTATAATAAAGAAACTGATATAATATTGCATATCATGTTCGGTATGTAATAACATTTGTTCAGAATCAATGTATTACCAGTTGGTAATACAAGGTGATATTCGCCAACTGCTTTGACTGCAACACTTGCACCATTCCCTACTACTAGAGAATGATCACCTATTCCAAATTCTCTACCTTTCTTTAGCCCATGTAACATATTACATATATGGGATCCTGATCCGGTATCTAATACCTAGGACGTAGATTGTACTAAGAAATAGTTCTCGGTAAAAAAACACCCGAAGAAGATGCATCAACATGCTCAATCCTCGTTTGGGTCGAGTGGGAATCCAGATATTCCCCTATTTCCTACTCAGACTTATAACAATTATAAGATAGAGCGGTACCAATGTTCCCCAGCCCAGTATAACAAGTGGGTTCGGTCAATACATCCAAATTATTATCTTGATTAAGGCATGGTCGCTACCTAGAGAGAGAGAGAAGAAAATACTTAGCGTATGCTCTTGCAAGATTAGATTGGTTATTATTTTATCTAATCAGGATGGCTCCCACTGTTTTTATCAAATCTTCCTTCAAACCCTAAAAGGTAAGACTAGCCGGAATTAATTACACCCTGTAAGTTCGCCAATCATTCAGCAAGGCCAGGTTGGTACTTTGAGAGAAGTTCTCTGTGCTTTCGCACGGACCTAATTAAAATAAACCTCGTTTTCCCAAAGGCATAACCCCATTGACACCTTTCTAGTCACCTACTTGATCGGCTAATTGTAAAGTGCAAAACTCTCCCAGGAGTAACTTTTACTCGCAGTGGGTATCGGGATCCAACTATCTCATAGAAGATATGCAATCTCATTACAAATTTCAACACTTGAAATTCCCAATAATGTTTTGCCCCAAGCGATTTATGATCTTGACAAGGTCAACAAACCATAAACCGCAAGTCAAGTTCAACCCGTTCATTTCGTGATTGAATTAAACCCACCCTGTCACGACCCGAAAGTACGGAATGTGACCGGCACTTAAATTACGAAGTGTCTAGAGGCGCAACGTAATCTAAGTAAGCCGAAGCCCAGAAATCTAAACCATTTAAAAGAAGAAGTGAAGGAAGACATGTTTAAAAGCAACATCAAATTTTCTCAAAAATTTCGGCAGAGTCTCCATTGTAAAAACTGGCCTCAAATAGGTACAAACAAGAATAATATATACAAGCAATAAAAGGCATCCCCAAGCGGGAGCTAGCTCTACGCCAAAAGGCGGAAACAAGCACACAATACACTAAAATATACAACGCCGAAGGGCGAGGAACAAAACTCAAAGAAAACCAAATCCACCAAAAACCATAATAATACAAGCGCGACTCTAAGGTCGAAATAAAAATAACTGGTCTTCTAAATCTATCAAGTAATACAAGTCTGGTTGATGGAGCTTACTAGATACAAATGAAATAGTAAAAGTACAACGGCGGTCCTGATACAAGTGAACCAACCTACCAATCAAATCACCCTGAATGAAATAATGTGCCAGCAAGCTGCCAAGGAAACCTGTACATCGAAACCTGTAAGAAAAATTTGGCACAACGGGGGTGAGTTGCCAACTTGTGAGTAGAAGACATCTACGAGTAGAAATCGCATGCACGACAATCTCCTAGGTCATAATAATATACCTAATATAACACTAGTCATCTAGTAGTGGCAGGGTAATAATCTATGCGTAAGTACAATGCTCAGTGCTCGTGTCAGTGCCTCAAGTAGTAACATGTCATATGTATGAGTATGCATGCACCATGAATGTAAACAATCAACCATGAAATCTGGATATATCTGTATAAGAAATCTTTAACATTTATCATAGTAAAATTTGTATGATAATCTGAAACATCATCAATGAAATCCATGGAAATACATGCCAAGCATCGACACAAAACATGCAAATCTCATAGTCTCAATATCTCATAGTCTCAATATCTCGGGCTCCGTCGGTCCGGATCGGCCCATATCATCAAATCACACGACAACGGTCGGTATCCTCCGGATATCCGCTGCGCCAGACATCACCGGTAGCTAGTCTTCCCCGGCTAGGCTCATCGTCATCCCCACAAAAACACTCTCGCCCTAGGGTACCGTACCGGGCCCACCATGTACCCTAGACGGTTCCTCCACTCCTCGAATCGGGTCTCGAAATCCAACAGAAAACATGAAAACTCATGGTGGACGACCCATACATCACGAGAAAACCGCAACTTGTATTTTAAAATGAGAGGGAGAGAGAGAGAAGTTTTTATATATATTCTTGCGATTTTCCCCAAAATCCAGAAATCTCATAGAAATCCAAAATCCCAAAATCATGAGTAAGTAAATAATGAGTGTCGGCATAAGCCCCACAATACTGCATGATAATATGAATATGTGAATGCATGAAGTGTCTAAGTAATAAATGCAATGTCTAAACTAGCACATGAGAGTAATCACACAATATTATATTAGACTAGCATTTAGCTGATTATATCAATAAAAGATAATATGTTCTAAAGTGTACGTGACATGGCAATTACCGATGATGATGTGTATGAGCCGGCAAATAAGTGTACGTGGAACATGCGCATCATCGGTAAAGGTATTGGTGTCCTAATAGGCAGAGTTTCATATTAGCTAAAGAAACATATGTGTGAACATGCAATGCGATGAATACAATATGAATATAACAGTGAATGTATAGTAAACGCACAACTAAAGAATACATACTAATTACGAGTCATACAGTTTGTTGTTTGAAAAAGCACGAATCATGGTTTTTAGAAAATTAGGGGCTACGGGGTTTTAAGAAAAGATATGTCCTTTGAAAAATCCGTAGTATCCCTCAGGCTGTCTTTAAAAATGCGCACGATTCGTTAGTTTGGGAAAATAAGTATGACTCGAGCCTAAACTAAAATCTACCTAACCAACTAAGGAACGAGCTAAAGACACTAGTCTAAAGGTAAGAAGAATCCTCCTAAAGTCTGAGTCGATATCTCTAGTAGTCGGTGATCCAGCCTCAATAGCTTCACGTACATAGTACGACCTCCTCAAGTCAAGAGTGCGGATCAATCATCACATATATACATCATCGTTCGTATAGTATCATCATCAAAAAATATCATGATCAAGGGTACTATACTATAATCGAATACATCCCAATATCATCAAACATAAATCATCGTCTATGTAGATATACATTGTCAAATGATCCACTAAAATATCATGTCATATGTCATATCATGATTAAGTCGCATATTACAATCTGGGTTCTATTCTAGAGTCTCGTTCATTCCAATGTCATCAACACATATTATCGTTTTTATACAAATATATTTTATATAATCTCATTGCCCAACGATCCGCTAATATCATAACACATCTCATGTCATAACTCGATCATCTTCCAATAAATCACGGCATCAAGCCTAGTCATATCGACTCATCCCCATGTATCATATAACCTCCTCATATCACATGTATATATATATTGTGTGTGTGTGTACCTATACACATTCCTACACACACACACACACACACACACACACAAACATACACCAAGTCAAGTTTAGGTGTGTGCGTGTGTGTGTGTGTCTACATGAAACCTACGAATTCCCTCCAAGGCAGTCATCCTCTGGTTAAGTCTTTCTAAATCAGTCTAGTCCAACCTAAAGTCTTCAATAGGACCCTACTCGCCAAGAATCTATGGTCACGTCCGACTTCCTGATAACAGTACGTAATATCCTTATTCTACGTTTGCGGGGGTGCTATACGCCATCCACCCGACTTCCCCCGTAGATATACATCTACTCACCTGGTCCTTGTCTGCCGAAGTCGATGCCGTCATCCTCTTCTTCATCGTCCGAAGTCCACGTGAGGGGTACCTATACGCAAACATATATAATATCGTAAACCGAAATCGCGAATAAAACCCAAAACGGTGCATGAAACGCGCATAAATTAAAACCTATGACCCGCTCATGCAAAAGAACCAAATATCCCTCGATATCGGCGTACAAACGCCGATTGATCGAGATAAAACACAAACATACAAATCGTAGTTCCAAAACTAACTAATTATAATATAAATAGGGTTTAAATCATCAAAACCTTAAAATTAATCAAATCGTTTTATTTCGTAAAAAACTAGAAAGCACTAAATTTTCGTTTTAATTCGAAACTTGATGTTTTAACCCAACTAATGGCCATAATAGTCACTAAATATCATAACTAAGTCATACAAACCATCACCATAATTTAATCTCATCAATTTGTATAAAATCTAAAATTCTAGTTTGCAAAAATATCCAATTTTAACACTTTTAAAGCAAAAATTCACAATTCAACAACTAAGCTAGATTTTGCACATTTTAAATTGTTAAACCACTCATGGAAACCTTAATGATGTGCTAAAAAACCTAATTAGATTTTAATCCCACATTTTAAATTAATTTCTAAAACCTAGTTTGCAAAATTAGCATATTTATCACAATTTTTTAAGTAAAAAGTAGCAAACTAGTAACTAGATTTGGTTTTGCATTCCATTAACATGTTAATCTACTCACTAAAACCATAATCTAATGAATAAAACCCTCACTAGAATTTTATCTCACCAATTTATATTAATTTTAAAAACCTAGTATGCAAAATTATCTAATTTTAACAATTTTGAAGTAACAATTTGCAACTTAACAACTAAACTAAATTTTGCATGACATAAAGTGTTAAACTACATATTGTAATCATGGTCAATTTATAAAAACCCTAACTTAATTTTAAATCCCTCTCTTGAATTTTAAATCTTAACATTAAAATCATAATTAAACTCCTAATTAAGTTGATTCAAAGTATTTAACCAATAATTAAACACTAAGGGTTGGGATTTTTATACCTCACAATCTTAAGAGATCAAACTTGAGTTCTTGGTCTTCTAAATTGCTCTCTAGCTCCAAGATCCATGCTTGCTTGGAAAAAGAATGAAGAGTAGAGATTTAATTAGGAATTAGTGGTGTAGAATTTTGGATTTTTGTTGAATTTTTGATGAAATTTGATGTGAGAATGAGTTTTGAAAAAAAATGGGGTGGCTTCAAGATAAGGCTCAGCCAAAATGGAGAAGAGGGAGAGAGTGAGGTTGTGAATGGGTGGAATTGTGTAGAAACTTCCTTAATTATTACATCATTTAAGTCTTTTCTTAATTACTTTATTTTATTTATTTTTCTAATTTGTTTCAACCTAGAATTCTTTAGAATCTTAAAGACAAAACAAGAAGAGAAGAGAATGCAACAATCTTAATTCTAATATGTCATGGTTCACTTTGTAAAATTAACCCATTTCTAATTTATAATTTGCACTAATTTAATGTATAATTTAAACTTATGTTAATATTTTAATTTAATTAATTTAGGAAAAATATTTTAGTAAACTAGAAATTTACAAGTGACCAAATAAATACCAAATACTAGCAATTACATAATTAAAATAGGCGTATTTAAGTTTATATTGAAAAATAATTGTAGTTGAGTTTTACGGAAAATACGGTTTATTTTACCGATTATCAGAAAATTCACCTAAAGGATTTTATTTATTTAATTATTTATTTATTTATTTTTAAAACGTTACAATCTTCCCCCCTTAAAGAAATTCGGTCCCCGAATTTAAATTAAAGCTCCCCCCAAATAATAAAACATTTAGCAAAACACTCAAATCGTCGGGGCTCCGAAATCATCAATACATAAAACACATCTTAGCGCAATGCATGTGCATGAAAAACAAGCACATAACTCAAAATCAAAACTCCGTCAAGCATAGCGCAATCATCGGAGTCATGGTGAAAATACAATGTCAAAGTCCAATACGAAACCAACATGATATATATCGAAATCCTAGGTACTGTTCTCAGAACAGTCCTGCTCGGTTACTACACCAAATAGTAAATATCATAAAAACATACTGCTCAAAATGAAATCAATCTCAAATACAGTATACGAGGTATCACATGCATCCGGTGCGCACGGAAATCGAAATCAAATACAGATGCCACGAATACGCACAGAAACAAAACTAAGTGCAACGGGTGTGCACCAAAAACATCTGTCAAGTGCAACGGGTGTGCACGACAACACTATCAGGTGCATCTAATCTGCACAAATCCCGATTTAGTGCATCTGGTGTGCACAAAATCGCATCAAGTGCACCAAGTGTGCATAAGAATCTCAATCAAGTGCACATGGTGCACGAAAACATATACTGAATATCAAAATCGAAATCACGGTATGAAAAGTGCATGAAAACTATGCCGAAGCATACGTCAAAATCATGTGCAACCCATATGCACGAAATCAAATCAATATCTCAAAATGTATACCAAAATCAAGTGCAATGGGTATGCACAAAACGAACATCAATACATCCGATACATGGAACACGAATCGAGTGAAAAGAATGAGTACATAGGAAGACAAATCATAAAACGAAATCCTCAAAATAACAGAATCCAAACAACGGAAATGTGATATTCTAATCACCAATCATAAATCGTAACACCGACGTAGATGTGCTCCTCTTCCCTCTGGTGTCGACTGATTCGAACTCGTCTCTTCGTAGCTGTATGAACTGTGCTATAAGCGGATATACTCATATCTAGAGACTCCCAAGTAATGTATCCCATCACACGATATCCGGACTATATTAAACTTTTCGATCGATTCATCAAAGTCCCAAAATTCCTGAGAGCTCAACACTCAAGTTGTAAGGTTCCTAGGCACCCTAATGAGGTCTCACAAGGCATCAACCATGCCAATTTAAAATTTTACGGTGCCGAGAAACCCTAAACTACGGATCGTTAGCTAGATGTCTAGGCGAAAAAGTAAACTAGTTAACACTTAACTAAGAGATGCGGAAATACAACCTTTGTAGATCCGGTTCTCCACCTCCATAGCTCCGCAATGAAGTCTCCTCACTGTCCATAACAAGTCCCGGGCTCTAGCGTCGGCTTCATCGGAGAATGGACGGGCTAGGTCATCGATGTCCATGCCGAAGATGATCTACGTCGAGGCATCGCTAAATCAAACTCCGACTTCACCAAATCAAGAAACTTATGAAGAAAACACACTCTACTACTTGGCAAGAGGTAGAGGATGAAGAAATAGGAAGTGGGTAGACTTTAGAATTGGATTTCTCACTCTAATTCATCAATCACCATTGATGAAGTGAAGCTTTCTTCATGTGAAGAAAGGAAGAAGAAGAAGAATTATGTATTGATAAGTTAATAAAAAAGAATAGAAAAACAATCCTTATCATAATTCTAACTATGGTTATGTGTAGAGAATTAACCAAGGTCTAAAGGAATGGTTAGGGTTAAGGATGAGATAAGAATGGTAGACAAAGTCAAAGCTTCATGAAGCTTCAACTAAACAACAAATAAAGCCACCATTCTTTTCTCTTTTCTATTTATTTTCCAAAATGAAATGGATAAATAAATAAGTGAATAAAACAAAACCCTAACCATAATCATGTAACCATGGTTTGATCTTTACACAAAAACCCTAGCATAACATGTATCATCAAACATGATATAATCAAGTGCACAAAAGTATATCACATATACAATGTGTACAATCCGAGTGAGAAAATCCATTTAAAGTGAACCAATACTAGTTAACGCAAAGTAATATATCAAATATATAATTATGCATTAAATCATTAAATCAACACTTGATTTAACGATCCGGTCATATCGCACACAACCGACTAGTATTCAATGTATCGGCTTATCGAATCAACCCTCGATTTGATAACTAGGTTATATCGCATATAACCAATCGATACATTCATCGCGAGAATGAAATACGGTATCACATACACGCATTATTCTCGGTCCCGCACATATCTCATATGCGCTCCTATTACGTTTCGCTTGAGCCAGGAAACCTCTGTGTAGGACTCTAAAGACTCGTCAATACGCCGGCAGCAGGTGATGATCATATCAAACACCCACAAGCCGCAAGCGGTCTGCTAAACGTAACGGCCACCCGGGTATTGAGCGATCTGAAGATAGACGAGCAAGCCCGCTCACACTCCAGTAACACTACCGTACAGTCCGGTCTGATCGTCTGATATGTCGCATATCTCGCCTAGGGGTGGTAAACGTCAGACCCCAATAGCTCAATAAGTCGTGTCGATATGAGGTCTATAACAATTCGAGAAACTACTGGTAACACTTACCAGTAAATCTCAGCAACCCTGGCCAGGGATTTCCTGTTATAGCCAATCGAACACAGCGCAACATCAACTCCCTATACCGGGAGAGACGAATCCCCTCCTATCGCTCATTGCCTCCATGTGATTCGGGACTGTACCCAAAAACCACCGTTTTGCACGCCCTCTTGGACGTGGTAAGATGGAAATCAAAGCACAGTGGGAACCACACAAGACTCTATGACGATCTCGGGTCAACAGATTACTCTGTACCAGTGTCACCAGAGAACTGCCATCTGACGTGAGGTATAATACCATCTGGGAGTTCTCGGCGAGTCCGTCCAGTATACCCAGTCTCTACTGAGCACCCGTATATCATCTCTGATGTCAAATACCAATGGATATGGGATCATCCATCGCCCATCTGTATGGGTCGAGAAGGTATACGCTAGTCTATTCTGGTATATCGATGCCCCGTCTCGATACACCCACGACTAGGGACTTTGAAGGATGTACTTATGGACTACCATGTCCCCACTAGTATGATCCGCATCATAGTCCAGGTAGTCAAGCACACATCCTAAGGGCTTTACCAACATGTAACAGAGAGACAATCAGTATACACGTTAAGGTAAAGAGCAACCAGATAGCATACTATCATGTCGAGCAAGAAAGTCCTCCCTATATATGTCCCAGCATCCACTACAATATACATCCAATGTACAGTAATGGCCTCTAGGGCATACATATAACTAACAATCTCCCACTTGCACTAGGGCCATCTGATAGCAGTGGTTGTAATATCTCATACTCAACCATCCCATAAAAGTCTCTCTCTGGGAACAGGCCTTTGTGAGTGGATCCGCTGTGTTGTCCTCTGAATCTACTCTCCTTACCTCGATCACCCTGGAGATCAACTATCTCCATGATCAGGCGATGCTGCCTTAGAATAAGTCTGGATCTCTGATGGGACCTGCGTTTCTTGGCATAAGCCACAACTCCATTGTCACACAATGGGAGGAACATAGTTCATCTCATGAACCAATATACACCCAAACAGCCTCTTTGGTAGCATCTTTAGTAGCGATGTATCCTGCCTTTATCGTCTAGTATGCCACGGTATCTAGCTTGGAACTCTTCCAACATACCGTCCCTTTACTGAGGGTAAAGACAATGCCTGCGACTGACATTCAGTCGTCTTTATCACCCTGGAACCCTTCCAGTGATTCTCCCCAGGATCGATTGATACCATCTCACTACAACTAGTGAGAATCCTAACATCCAATTAAATCTATCTCATAGATCCAAAACTCAGGATTTAGGAGGTATCATTTTGATCCTATATGGAGAATCATAGTGATAAGCAGAGATTGATCGAGCGTAGCATAGGAAACTCCTTCCCTATCAAGAGTATGTCATCCACGTACTCTACAAGAATCACCACCATACTCCCTACTACCTTTTTGTATATACAAGATTCATCTCCCATTTTGATGATGTCAACTTCTTTGACTAATCCATCAAAACAGATGTTCCAACTCCGCGATGCCTGCTTTATCCTATAAAGCATCTTGCATACGTTTCCACTGCTCCCACTGTCTACGAAGCCCTCTGGCTGTGTACTTATAGACGCACTCTTCTAAAACATCATTTAGAAAAGCAGTCATGACACCCAACCACCAGATATCGTAGTCATGGTATGTAGCCGTGACAAGTAGGATCTGGATGGACTTAAGCATAGTTCCTTAGAAAAGGTTTCAACATAATCCACACCTGGTCAATGATACAAACCTTTAACAAGTCTAGCTTTGAAAGTCTCAACTTTTCCATCTACACCAAGTAATCTTCTCAAGATATACTTGCTCCTGATGGGGATTTAACCCTTCAGATATAGCAACTAAAGTCCATACTTTGTTGGTGTATAAGGATTCCATCTCAGATCGATAAACATCCAGCCATTCTCACAGAGTCTCACTCCTGATGGCCAGCTCGAAACTAGTTGGGTCATCATCTCATGATGTCATCCTCGCTCCCACTGTCATAGAGAAACCGAAGTATCTCTCAGGTGGGTGAGGAACCCTACTAGATTGGCGGAGAGGCTGAGGTTCGTTGGAATCTACTGAATCCATTGGTTCTATCAAATCATGTGCTGTAGTTTGTATAGCTGGAACATTTCCAGTTCTACATTACAGACCTTGCCTCGAGCTTGTCCGGATTTTGCTTTTAGACATAGGCCGGTCAACCCCAAATCTTAACTAACTTAAGATATGGGCTCTTCCCTTTCCATATCATATATGAAGTGGTAGGCAACTGATTTGATTCGAACCCTATTCAATAGGTATGCAGCTTCTCAAGTGCATAACTCCCTAAAGGAAATAGGTGACTCAGTAATACTCATCATAGAGCACACCATATCATATAGGGTGTGATTGCTCTGCCCCGATATACCATCGTGCTATGGTGTATTCGGAGGAGTAATGCTGAGAGAGAATCTCATTCTCCTTTAGAATAATCCAGGATTTCCGTGCACAAGTATTCTCCTCCTTGATCTCATCATAGGACATAATACTTATACCCGTATTGGTTCTCTACTTCTAACTTATATTCTGTGAATATCTCAAAAGGTTCGGACTCATGTTTCAACAAGAACATAGGTCTGAATCTCGAAAGATTATCAGAGAATATAATGAAGTATAAAGAACCAGTCCTGGTATGTGTAGACAGGGGACCTACATACATCAACATGTATCATCCCAAGAGTTCACTAACTCTTTCTCTGTTTCCAGTAAACGGAGCTATGGTCATCTTATCTCTGTGACATGACTGGCAAGTTTCACAAGATGTAAATTCAAACTCATTTAAATATGCATCTTTATATAACTGTAGCCAGTCGGGTCGCATTGATCTGACCTAGTCTACAATACCTTAAGAAGGATCCGTACATTTCTGAACTCTTCCTCTTATGTGTGTTCCATATACTAAGAACTGTAGTTTGATTTAGAACATTAATGCTTTTAGATAACGTGCCTGGACCGATCAACTTTTGATATAGGAAATGTTCAAAACATTATCCAACAATACAAAATTTTATCATTTCTTTACTAATAAAGAGACTGATATGATTTTGTATATCAGGTTCGGTATCTAACAACATTCGTTCAGAATCAATGTATTGGTAATACAGGGTGACAGTGACCAACAGACTTGGCTGCAACACTTGCCCCGTTTTCTGCCTCATGAAACTTATCACCCGTTCTCAGTTCTCTACCTTTCTGTAGCCCTATGTAACAGATTACATATCTGGGATCCTGATCTGGTATCACATACCCAGGACGTAAAGGATACTGAGAAACAGTTCTCTGTAATGAACACACCCGAAGATGATGCATCAGCATGCACTCTCTTCGTTTGGGCGGCACGGGAATTCTGGTAATCCCCAATTTCCTGCTCTGTCTTATAACAATTATAAGTTGGAGCGGGACCAACATTCCCCAGCTCAGTATAACAAGCGGGTTCGGTCAAATAATCCGTATTATTATCTTGATTAAGGCGTGATATGGTCGCTACCAGGAGAGAGAGAGAAGAAAACACTCAGCGTGCGCTCTTGCAAGAATAGATTGGTTATTATTTTATCTAATCAGGATGGCTCCCACTCCTTTTTATCAAATCTTCCTTCAAACCCTAAAAGGAAAGACTAGCCGGGATTAATTACACACTACAAGTTCGCCAATCTTTCAGCCAGGCCAGTATCGGTACTTTGAGGGAGGTCCCCCGTGCTTTCGCACGAACCTAATTAATGTAAACCTCGTTTTCCCAGAGGCGTAACCTCGTTAACACCTTTCTAGACACCTACTTGATCGGCTAATTGTAATGAATAAAACTCTCCCAGGAGTAACTCTTACTCGCAGCGGGTATCGGGATCCAACTATCTCATAGAAGGTATGCAATCTCATTGCAAATTTCAACACTTGAAATTCCCGATAATATTTTGCCCCTAACCTCCTATGACCTTGACAAAGGCCAACAAACCATAGGATGCTAGTCAAGTTCAACCCGTCATTTCCTGATTGAATTAAACCCACCCGCACGGCCCTTGACAAAGGCCAACAAGGTCGCACGACTACCCTAACTCAATCTGCATCATATGCATAAGCAGATAAGCACCAGTTAGCTACCGCACACTGCGCCTTGACAAAGGCCAACAAACGCAGCACGAATACTAACTACTACTTATCTGAAATGACGGAGGGCTACGACAGGTTTTTCTGAAAACCTATTGCGTAATGAACTTGATATCGTTGTAGAATCAAATGATTTTGAAATGGAGTGTTTTTGAGGCTTTTCTAGTTTTGCTAAAGGAGTCACTCCCGGTGAAGGGATCGTCGGTCCTTTCCTCGTCGAATGAGGTGCGGGATATATCATATATATCACTGTGCAAAGCAAAAACTCTTAAAAGCAATCAAAAGACAAACCGAGTGTGTAGCATCTGCCAGTTATTGCTAAAGGAGTCACTCCCGGTGAAGGGATCTCAGTCCTTTCCTCATCGAATAAGGTGCTGGATATATCGCATATACCGCTGTGCAAAGCAAGAACTGTAGCTACCTGTTTTATTTTGAAATTCGATTCTACAACATCTTAGGTTTCTTTTAATTCATTAATCACATTAATGAAGTCCCATCATTTAAATACCTAAACATCACAGATAAATACGACGTACACTTATGCCATCCGCATTCGCCTCGATGTCCCCTCGTGCACCGTTAGGTTAGGTAACTAACGACAGAGCGGGGCAGGGCTAGCGCGGGTGTAAAACATAAGTAACGTCTATATAATATATCATATATACTATATACTGTATCTATCACAGAACATCACATGATCACATCACAGATATCGCAGCAGAAGAAACATATGAAATATTGGATATACTAGGACGTCCGTGTTTTCAATACGAGCCAGTATAAAACACGGATTGCACGGTCGCGATGAATAGCCAAACCCACACCCCTAGACCCCTACGAGAGCGGCAAGCAACCCTACCAATTCTAGAGTTAGGAGACCCGGACTCGACTCCTCGAGTTGGTCTCCCACTGGACTCCAGAACCCGGTTACTTGTGCCCTCCTCCTTGGGTCTATCCTAGTGCGGAAAAGTAAATAATATACAAACGGTGACATCTTCCTCAACCTGGAAGTGCCCCAATAAAAGAATATTACATACAAGTTTTTACATGAATGAAAATGAAAAACACTCATCTCACAAAAAAAAACCGGCTATTCAAACACGACGATCCAATATAACATATCCAGCAACACATAACATCACATGTCATCAACGTAAGTAAATATGCGCATCCCAATTGTCGTTGACATATAGCAACGAAACCGGCGATATCACATATTACACTTACGGTCAAAGAAAAGAAAGTGTAAAACTACAACAGTTGGAATCCGCAACCACCTCAGACATCGCATGCCTGACCAAATGAATTCTTTAGACATCGCATGCCTAACAATTATAAAACCCGCATTTTAGTCTCATTATTGAAAACTCTTTTCAATATCAAGTCGGGCAATTCAACAAGATTCCCGACATTTTGATCGAATGCTCGTCGCAAACTTTAGTAGGCGGCTGCACCCCCGATACCGTCGACGAAGTGCACCAAGGCGGAACACCGCTACCGCGAGCACCCGAACGGATGCTTTCGGCGACGGGGTTCTCCTACAGTCACTTGGTCGGGGCAATGGGGTGAGGCTGTCTATTAAGTTTACCCGGCGAGTATCCGCGTACGCTACGTGATTGCGACGGACTTTTGATCACATCAAAATTCCGTGGCAACTGATCAAGTGAGACTAAAGTGCTATGTTTATAACATTCATTCAGTTATCTCATAACTACTTGTGAATTCCAATTATTGTATCCCATTCCAGATAAATAGAAAATGTTAAACTTTCCGATCGAACAACCAAACACCCAAGTTTTCCCGAAATAGCTCAACACATGAAACAAGTCTAAAAACACTCAGTTCGTGCCTCAGTACCAACGGTCCAGCCGTAGAAAGGTCAAGCCAACGCCTCACATGTGGCACGACGTACTGCCCCAAACCCGAAGGTTCAAAGGGCAGTTCAAGACGGTCACATAATCGAGTTAAGGTTTGTTGTCTTCTAGAGGGTCCATCGCGTTACTTGCACTACTAAGAACGTCGTTAAACCACGGAAAAATCCAACACTTGGAAATTTCCCGACAGGGGAAAAGTTGGGTATTTATATCCGGTCGAACTTTTTAACATATTCAAAAATTTATCCGGAAAGCCACACAAACAAAATTTGATAATCCGATCGAACATTCGAATCCCCAAAACAATACAGAAAATGCAAACTCTGGAAAAAATATTAAAAATATCCAGGAAAACCAGCACTGTTAAATAGGAGTTACTGTGCAAACTAAATTTAATACTGTGGCCGTACGGCCGCGGATCCGCCGCATGAGCCTTGCTCATGCCGCGGAACCGCGGTGGAATAGTTGAATTAGGTCCACGAAATTTACAGTAATTCCTAGAAAACCCTGCTTGATTTTCTGCATATTTTTAATTCCGAAAAATCCACAATTTTCAAAAAAGGACAGAGAGCAAGTTTGTGATCGGGTTTCGGGTTCGTTCGGACTTCAAATTCCGTCTAGACTTCGCCTAAGGCTCTAGCTTGGCTCTGATACCACTGTAAGGTTCCTAGGCACCCTAATGAGGTCTCACAAGGCATCAACCATGCCAATTTAAAATTTTACGGTGCCGAGAAACCCTAAACTACGGATCGTTAGCTAGATGTCTAGGCGAAAAAGTAAACTAGTTAACACTTAACTAAGAGATGCGGAAATACAACCTTTGTAGATCCGGTTCTCCACCTCCATAGCTCCGCAATGAAGTCTCCTCGCTTTCCATAACAAGTCCCGGGCTCTAGCGTCGGCTTCATCGGAGAATGGACAGGCTAGGTCATCGATGTCCATGCCGAAGATGATCTACGTCGAGGCATCGCTAAATCAAGCTCCGACTTCACCAAGTCAAGAAACTTGTGAAGAAAACACACTCTACTACTTGGCAAGAGGTAGAGGATGAAGAAATAGGAAGTGGGTAGACTTTAGAATTGGATTTCTCACTCTAATTCATCAATCACCATTGATGAAGTGAAGCTTTCTTCATGTGAAGAAAGGAAGAAGAAGAAGAATTATGTATTGATAAGTTAATAAAAAAGAATAGAAAAACAATCCTTATCATAATTCTAACTATGGTTATGTGTAGAGAATTAACCAAGGTCTAAAGGAATGGTTAGGGTTAAGGATGAGATAAGAATGGTGGACAAAGTCAAAGCTTCATGAAGCTTCAACTAAACAACAAATAAAGCCACCATTCTTTTCTCTTTTCCATTTATTTTCCAAAATGAAATGGATAAATAAATAAGTGAATAAAACAAAACCCTAACCATAATCATGTAACCATGGTTTGATCTTTACACAAAAACCCTAGCATAACATGTATCATCAAACATGATACAATCAAGTGCACAAAAGTATATCACATATACAATGTGTACAATCCGAGTGAGAAAATCCATTTAAAGTGAACCAATACTAGTTAACGCAAAGTAATATATCAAATATATAATTATGCATTAAATCATTAAATCAACACTTGATTTAACGATCCGGTCATATCGCACACAACCGACTAGTATTCAATGTATCGGCTTATCGAATCAACCCTCGATTTGATAACTAGGTTATATCGCATATAACCAATCGATACATTCATCGCGAGAATGAAATACGGTATCACATACACGCATTATTCTCGGTCCCGCACATATCTCATATGCGCTCCTATTTCGTTTCGCTTGAGCCAGGAAACCTCTGTGTAGGACTCTAAAGACTCGTCAATACGCCGGCAGCAGGTGATGATCATATCAAACACCCACAAGCCGCAAGCGGTCTGCTAAACGTAACGGCCACCCGGGTATTGAGCGATCTGAAGATCGACGAGCAAGCCTGCTCACACTCCAGTGAATCCAACCAGTAACACTACCGTACAGTCCGGTCTGATCGTCTGATATGTCGCATATCTCGCCTAGGGGTGGTAAACGTCAGACCCCAATAGCTCGATAAGTCGTGTCGATATGAGGTCTATAACAATTCGAGAAACTACTGGTAACACTTACCAGTAAATCTCAGCAACCCTGGCCAGGGATTTCCTGTTATAGCCAATCGAACACAGCGCGACATCAACTCCCTATACCGGGAGAGACGAATCCCTTCCTATCGCTCATTGCCTCCATGTGATTCGGGACTATACCCAAAAACCACCGTTTTGCACGCCCTCTTGGACGTGGTAAGATGGAAATAAAAGCACAGTGGGAACCACACAAGACTCTATGACGATCTCGGGTCAACAGATTACTCTGTACCAGTGTCACCAGAGAACTGCCATCTGACGTGAGGTATAATACCATCTGGGAGTTCTCGGCGAGTCCGTCCAGTGTACCCAGTCTCTACTGAGCACCCGTATATCATCTCTGATGTCAAATACCAATGGATATGGGATCATCCATCGCCCATCTGTATGGGTCGAGAAGGTATACGCAAGTTTACTCTGGTATATCGATGCCCCGTCTCGATACACCCACGACTAGGGACTTTGAAGGATGTACTTATGGACTACCATGTCCCCACTAGTATGATCCGCATCATAGTCCAGGTAGTCAAGCACACATCCTAAGGGCTTTACCAACATGTAACAGAGAGACAATCAGTATACACGTTAAGGTAAAGAGCAACCAGATAGCATACTATCATGTCGAGCAAGAAAGTCCTCCCTATATATGTCCCAGCATCCACTACAATATACATCCAATGTACAGTAATGGCCTCTAGGGCATACATATAACTAACACAAGTACAGTTTAAAAAAATATCCAGTACATGCCCCAGCATCTGCAGACCAGCCGTAGAAAGGCAAACCCAAGCCTCACTAATGGCACCGCGGAACTGCCGCAAACCCTAAGGTTCACCAGCATTCTCTTGGTCATTATGTCGAGTTAGGGTTTCATTCTTCTAGAGGGTCCATAGAAATACCTGCACGTTCTTCCGAATACCTTAAACTTGGGAAAATGGGTTTCTGACATTCGTTCGAACCTTTTAACTTCGCCTAAACGACATGTGAAAACTCTCCGTCCACACGCTAAACGATGCATCAATCCTCAAGAATAGACAATACCCTAACAGTCATCACATTCTAACCGCAGCTCTCTCTGCCCGTGCGACCTGGTAACAGAAACCACCATCCGATATCGACGAAGATAGATCAAAGGAACAAATAGAATACGGTGCAAAGAAATGTACATCCTAAGGCTTCTTAAGCAGAGTAGCGTATCGTAAGTATGCCGCGGATCATACCCACGGTACGTCACTCTACCTAAGTCACCTACTCCATCAACCAAGGTTAACCTAGACTTAGACAAGGGTTAAACCTAGCGCTCTGATACCAACTTTGTCACGACCCGAAAGTACGGAACGTGACCGGCACTTAAATTACGAAGCGTCTAGAGGCGCAACGTAATCTAAGTAAGCCGAAGCCCAGAAATCTAAACCATTTAAAAGAAGAAGTGAAGGAAAACATGTTTAAAAGCAATATCAAATTTTCTCAAAAATTTCGGCAGAGTATCCTTTGTAAAAACTGGCCCCAAACGGGTACAAACAAGAATAATATATACAAGCAATAAAAGGCATCCCCAAGCGGGAGCTAGTTCTACGCCAAAAGGTGGAAACAACCACACAATGCACTAAAATATACAACGCCGAAGGGCGAGGAACAAAACTCAAAGAAAACTAAATCCACCAAAAACCATAATAATACAAGCGCGACTCTAAGGTCGAAATAAAAACAACTGGTCTTCTAAATCTATCAAGTAATACAAGTCTGGTTGATGGAGCTTACTAGATACAAATGAAATAGTAAAAGTACAACGGCGGTCCTGATACAAGTGAACCAATCTACCAATCAAATCACCCTGAATGAAATGATGTGCCAGCAAGCTGCCAAGGAAACCTGTACATCGAAACCTGTAAGAAAAATTTGGCACAACGGGGATGAGTTGCCAACTCGTGAGTAGAAGACATCTGCGAGTAGAAATCGCATGCACGACGATCTCTTAGGTCATAATAATATATTTAATATAACATTAGTCATCTAGTAGTGGCAGAGTAATAATCTATGCGTAAGTGCAATGCTCAGTGCTCATGTCAGTGCCTCAAGTAGTAACATGTCATGTGTATGAGTATGCATGCACCATGAATGTAAAACAATCAACCACGAAATCTGGATATATCTGTATAAGAAATCTTTAACTTTTATCATAGTAAAATTTGTATGGTAATCTGAAACATCATCAATGAAATCCATGGAAATCCGTGCCAAGCATCGACACAAAACATGCAAATCTCATAGTCTCAATATCTTATAGTCTCAATATCTCGGGCTCCGTCAGTCCGGATCGGCCCATATCATCAAATCACATGACAACGGTCGGTATCCTCCGGATATCCGCCGCGCTAGACATCACCGGTAGGTATTCTTCCCCAGCCAGGCTCATCGTCATCCCCACAAAAACAGTCTCGCCCCGGGGTACCGTACCGGGCCCACTATGTACCCGAGACAGTTCCTCCACTCCTCGAATCGGGTCTCGAAATCCAACAGAAAACATGAAAACTCATGGTGGACAACCCATACATCACGAGAAAACCACAACTTGTATTTGAAAATGAAAGGGAGAGAGAGAGAGAGAGAGAGAGAGAGGTTTTTATATATATTCTTGCGTTTTTCTCCAAAATCCAAAAATCTCATAGAAATCCAAAATCCCAAAATCATGAGTAAGTAAATAATGAGTGTCGGCATAAGCCCCACGATACTGCATGATAATATGAATATGTGAATGCATGAAGTGTCTAAGTAATAAATGCAATGTCAAAACTAGCACATGAGAGTAATCACACAATATTATATTAGACTAGCATTTAGCTGATTATATCAATAAAAGATAATATGTTCTAAAGTGTACGTGACATGGCAATTACCGATGATGATGTGTGTGAGACGGCAAATAAGTGTACGTGGAACATGCGCATCATCGGTAATGGTGCTGGTGTCCTAACAGGCAGAGTTTCATATTAGCTAAAGAAACATATGTGTGAACATGCAATGCGATGAATACAACATGAATATAACAGTGAATGTGTGATAAACGCACAACTAAAGAATACATACTAATTACGAGTCATACAGTTTGTTGTTTGAAAAAGCACGAATCGTAGTTTTTAGAAAATTAGGGGCTACGAGGTTTTAAGAAAAGATATGTCCTTTCAAAAATTTGTAGTATCCCTCAGGCTGTCTTTGAAAATGCGCATGATTCATTAGTTTGGGAAAATAAGTATGACTCGAGCCTAAACTAAGATCTACCTAACCAACTAAGAAACTAGCTAAAGACACTAGTCAAAAGGTAAGAAGAATCCTCCTAAAGTCTGAGTTGATATCTCTAGTAGTCGGCAATCCAGCCTCAATAGTGTCACGTACATAGTACGACTTCCTCAAGTCAAGAGTGGGGATCAATCATCAAATATATATACATCATCGTTCGTATAGTATCATCATCAAACAATATCATGATCAAGGGTACTATACTTTAATCGCATACATCCCAATATCATCAAACATATATCATCGTCTGTGTAAATATACATTGTCAAATGATCCACTAAAATATCATGTCATATGTCATATCGTGATTAAGTCACATATTATAATCTGGGTTCTATTCTAGAGTCTCGTTAATTCCAATGTCATCAACACATATTATCGTTTTTATATAAATATATTTTATATAATCTCATTACCCAACGATCCGCTAATATCATAACATATCTCATGTCATAACTCGATCATCTATCCAATAAATTACGGCATCAAGCCTAGTCATATCGACTCATCCCCATGTACCATATAACATCCTCATATCACATGTATATATTGTGTATGTGTATACCCACACACATTCCTACACACACACGCGCGCGCGCGCGCGCGCATGCACGCACACCCCAAGTTAAGTTTAGGTGTGTGCGTGTGTGTGTGTGTCTACATAAAACCTACGAATTCCCTCCAAGGCAGTCATCCTCTGGTTAAGTCTTCTAAATCAGTCTAGTCCAACCTAAAGTCTTCAATAGGACCCTACTCGCCAAGAATCTAAGGTCACGTCCGACTTCCTAATAACAGTATGTAATATTCTTATTCTACGTTTGCGGGGGTGCTATACGCCATCCACCCGACTTTCCCGTAGATATACATCTACTCACCTAGTCCTTATCTGCCGAAGTCGATGTCGCCATCCTCTTCTTCATCGTCCGAAGTCCACGTGAGGGGTACTTATACGCAAACATATATAATATCGTAAACCGAAATCGCGGATAAAACCCAAAACGGCACATGAAACGCGCATAAGTTAAAACCTATGACCCGCTCATGCAAAAGAACCAAATATCCCTCGATATCGGCGTACAAACCCCGGTTGATCGAGATAAAACACAAACGTACAAATCGTAGTTCCAAAACTCACTAATTATAATATAAATAGGTTTTAAATCATCAAAACCTTAAAATTAATCAAATCGTTTTATTTCGTAAAAACCTAGAAAGCACTAAATTTTCGTTTTAATTCGAAACTTAATGTTTTAACCCAACTAATGGCCATAATAGTCACTAAATATCATAACTAATTCATACAAACCATCACTATAATTTAATCTCATCAATTCGTATAAAATCTAAAATTCTAGTTTGCAAAAATATCCAATTTTAACACTTTTAATGCAAAAATTCACAATTCAATAACTAAGCTAGATTTTGCACATTTTAAATTGTTAAACCACTCATGAAAACCTTAATGATGTGCTAAAAAACCTAACTAGGTTTTAATCCCACATTTTAAATTAATTTCTAAAATCTAGTTTGCAAAATTAGCATATATATCACAATTTTTAAAGTAAAAAGTAGCAAACTAGTAGCTAGATTTGGTTTTGTATTCCATTACTATGTTAATCTACTCACTAAAACCATAATCTAATGATAAAAACCCTCACTAGAATTTTATCTCACCAATTTATATTAATTTTAAAAACCTAGTATGCAAAATTATCTAATTTTAACAATTTTGAAGCAACAATTTGCAACTTAACAACTAAACTAAATTTTGCATGACATAAAGTGTTAAACTGCATATTGTAATCATGATCAATTTATACAAACCCTAACTTAATTTTAAATCCCTCTCTTGAATTTTAAATCTTAACATTAAAACCATAATTAAACTACTAATTAAGTTGATTCAAAGTATTTAACCAATAATTAAACACTAAGGGTTAGGATTTTTATACCTCATAATCTTAAGAGATCAAACTTGAGTTCTTGGTCTTCTAAATTGCTCTCTAGCTCCAAGATCCATGCTTGCTTGGAAAAAGAATGAAGGGTGGAGATTTAATTAGGAATTAGTGGTGTAGAATTTTGGATTTTTGTTGAATTTTTGATGAAATTTGATGTGAGAATGAGTTTTGAAAAAAAATGCGGTGGCTTCAAGATGAGGCTCGGCCAAAATGGAGAAGAGGGAGAGAGAGTGAGGTTGTGAATGGGTGGAATTGTGTAGAAACTTCCTTAATTATTACATCATTTAAGTCTTTTCTTAATTACTTTATTTTATTTATTTTTCTAATTTGTTTCAAATTCTCTAGAATCTTAAAGACAAAACAAGAAGAGAAGAGAATGCAACAATCTTAATTCTAATATATCATGGTTCACTTTGTAAAATTAACCCATTTCTACTTTATAATTTGCACTAATTTAATGTATAATTAAAACTTATGTTAATATTTTAATTCAATTAATTTAGGAAAAATATTTTTGTAAACTAGAAATTTACAGGTGACCAAATAAATACCAAATACTAGCAATTACATAATTAAAATAGGCATATTTAAGTTTATATTGAAAAATAATTGTAGTTGAGTTTTACGGAAAATACGGTTTATTTTACCGATTATCAGAAAATTCACCTAAAGGATTTTATTTATTTATTTATTTTTAAAACGTTATACACCTGCACGATCCTTCACAAGGCCATACGACTACTCTAATCCAATCGTATCATATGCGTTGCAAATAAGCACTAATTAGCTACCGCACACTACGCCTTGACAAGGTCAACAAACGCAGCACGAATACTAAATAGTCCTTATCTGAAATGACGGAGGGCTACGACAGGTTTGTAAGAAAACCTTTTGCGTAATGAACTTGATATCGTTCTAGAATCGAGTGATTTTGAATAGGAGTGTTTTTTAGGCTTTTGCTAGTTTCGCTAAAGAGGTCACTCCCGGTGAAGGGATCTCGGCTCTTTCCTCATCGAATGAGGTGCTAGATATTCATCAAGGAATACCACTATGCAAAGTAAGAACTAGAGAAGCAATCAAAAGACAAAACCGAGTGGGTTGTTGCATTTGCTAGCTTTTGCTAAAGAGGTCATTCCCGGTGAAGGGATCTCGGCTCTTTCCTCATCGAATGAGGTGTTGGATATTCATCAAGTAATACCACTATGCAAAGCAAGAACTAGAGCTACCCTTTTTTTGAAAGTTTAATTCTACAACATCTTTAGGTTTCTTTATTTTCATTAATCTCATTAATGAAGTCCCATCATTTATGCTTCCTAAGCATCACAGAAGAAGAAACGAAAATACTTATGTAACGTACGCTTATGCCATTCGCATTCGTCACGGGTTCCCGTCATGCACCGTTAGGTTAGATAACTAACGGCAGAGCGGGGGCAGGACTAGCACGGATGCAAAACATAAGCAACGTTTATTATATATCATATATATAATATAAAGCATTCGTCTCAGGCAGTCATATGATCTCATCACAGAACATTACAGCAGAAGTCAACATATGAAATATTGGATATACTAGGAGGTCCGTGTTTTAAATTAAGCCAGTAAACAACACGGATTCCACGGTCGTGATGAATAGCCAAACCCATATCCCTAGACCCCTACGAGAGCGGCAAGCAACCCTACCAATTCTAGAGTTAGGAGACCCCGACTCGACTCCTCGAGACGGTCTCCCACTGGACTCTAGAACCCGATTACTTGTGCTCCCCGCCTTGGGTCTATCCTAATGCGGAAAAGTAAATAATATACATCAATGGTGACATCATTCTCAACCCGGAAGTGTCCCAATAAAAGAATATTGCATACAAGTTTTTACATGAATGAAAATAAAAAAACTCTCATCTCACGCAAAAACTCCCGGCTATTCAAACACGACGATCCAATATAACATATCCCAGTAACACATAATATCGCATGTCATCAACGTAAGTAAATATGCGTATCTCAATTGTCGTTGATGTATAGCAACGAAACCGGCGATACACCACATATTACACTTACGATCGTAGAAAAGAAAGTGAAAACTACAACAATTGGAATCCGCAACCTCCTTAGACATCATAAACCTGAAATACCACATACTTCGGATTTCATGCCTAACCATATGAATTCCTTAGACAACATAAACCCGGAATATCTCATATTTCGAATTTCATGCCTAACCTTATAAACCTCGCATTTTAGTCTCAATATTGAAAACACTTTTCAATAACCAGTCAGGTAATTCAAAAAGATTTCCAACAACATGATCGAATGCTCGTCGGAAACTTTAGTAGACGGCCGCACCCCCAATGCCGTCGAAGAAGTGCACTTAGGCGGAACACCGCGGCCGCGAGCACCCGGGAGGATTCTTTTAGCAACGAGGTTCTCCTACAGTCACTTGGTCGGGGCTTTGGGGCGTGTCTATCTAGTAATGTTATCCGGTGAGTATCCGCGTACAATACGTGATTGCGACAGAGTTTTGATCCATATCAAAACCCCGTGGCAACCGATCAAATGAGACTAAATTGCTAGGTTTACAAAATTCAAACTAGTTTACACAAAACTAATTATTGTGGATTCCAAATATTGTATCACATATATAAACCCGAAACGATGTTAAAACTACGAATACGAAACATTCCATATTGCCGTTACAGAAAGATAACATCACATGCAATCTTGGCAAAAAAAAACAATACCTGAAACACCAAACCCCAGAGACTGGAACACCAAAGAAAATAGAAGCCCAAACATCTACGCATAACCGGCCAGGCCGGTTTTTAGCTTCATTTCGCCGGTCAAAATCGAGGGGATTGGGCTCGTTTTTCTTTGGTGTTCTTATTTGATCATATGTAACAATCTGCACTTGTTTAAATAATTTTCATAGAACTTTTTAAAAATGACGGAAACTAGGGTTTTGGTTTCGAGGTTTCGGAGTTGTTTCGGTTTCGTAATTCTACTAATATCGTCTAATTCTCTAGCTTGGGTCTGATACCACTGCTGGGTTCCTTAGCATCCTCACTATGTTTTCTAAGGCATCAAGCATGCAATTTTAAAAAATCTAGAGAGTTAAGAAACCCATAACCGAGGATCTAACTAGAGGATTAGGATTATTAAACATGTGAACAACTTTACACTAAGTGAACAAGGAATACAACCTTTGTAGACCGGTCCTTCACTTCAAAAGCTCCGTGTAGTGGTCCCTTCGCTCCAAGTAGTGGTCTCCCGAACTCTCGTTAGGCTCCACTAGGCGAAAGGAACAAGCTTGCTTAAAGAACTTCGAGGCCGAAGATGATCTACGTCGAGGAATCTCCAACTCAAGCTACCTCTTCACTAATTGAGAATTAATGAAGCAAACAACCTATACTAAATGGCCAGTCTACTGTAGGTGGATGAAGTAGGAATTTTGCTCAGTTTAGAATTATTTTTCTCTCACTTTTTCTTCATCTCAAGAAAATCTAGTAAGCTCAAGGAGATGAAGAAGAAGATGAAGTCAATAATAGAATGGCAACCATGGGTGAGATAATATCACATATAATCCTTATAGAGACTTAACCATGGCTAAAGATAATGGTTGGGTTAATAAATATCTAAGATAAAACAAAATTAGTGGACTAAGTCAAGGTTTCTACAAGCTTCTCCAAGCTTCATTAACCATGGCATTTTCCACCTCATTTTGTTTTTCCCTTAAATAAATAAAACCCTTAATTATCTTTAGTATGGTATGAGTCTCATACACCCATGAAAAATGTATCATCAAGCATGACACAAAGAAAAATACATTAATATATATCACATATATATTAATTGCATAAATGAGAAAAAGGAATTCTTAAGTGGGCTAATATTAGTTAATGTATATTAATATATCAAATATATAATTACATATTAAATTATTAAATCTGTTAGTTGTATGTATGCCCTAGAGGCCATTATTGTACATGAGATGTATATTATAGTGGATGCTGGGACATATATAGGGAGGACTTTCTTGCTCGACATGATAGTACGCTATCTGGTTGCTCTTTATCTTAACAAGTACACTTATTGTTTTTCTGTTACATATTGATAAAGCCCTTAGGATGTGTACTCGACTTCTAGGATTATGATGTAGATCATACTAGTAGGGCCTGGGTAGTCCATGAGTACATCCTTCAATGTTCTTAGTCGTGGGAATATTGAGATGGGGCATTGATATTCCAGAGTAGACTAGCGTATATCTTCTAGACCAATGTAATGGGCGATGGATGATCCCATATCCATTGGTGTTTGACATCAGAGATGGTATGTGGGTGCTCAGTGGAGACTGGGTACACTGAACGGACTCACCGAGAACTCCCAGATGATATTATACCACACGTCAGATGGCAGTTCTTTGGTGACACTGGTACAGCTTAGTCTGTTGACCCGAGATCGTTTACCACCCCTAGGCGAGATATGCGACATATCAGACGAATAGACCGGACTATGCGGTAAGTGTTACTAATTGGATTCGCAGGAGTGTGAGCAGGCTTGCTCGTTGATCTTCTGATCGCTCAATACCTGGATGGCCGTTACGTTTAGCAGACCGCTTGCGGCTTGTGAGTGTTTGATATGATCACCACCTACTGCCGGCGTATTGACGAGTCTTTAGAGTCCTACACAGAGGTTTCCTAGCTCAGGCAAAACTAAATAGGAGCACGTATATGATATGTGCGGGACCGAGAATAATACCAGTATGTGATACTGTATTCTATTCTCGCGATTTGTATCATCAGTCGGTTATATGCGATATAGCCGGGTTACCGAATCAAGTGTTGATTCGATATATTGATACACTATATATTAGTCGGTTATATGCGATATGACCGGATCATTAAATCAAGTGTTGATTTAATGATTTAATGTATAATTATATATTTGATATATTACTTTACATTAACTAGTATTAGTTCACTTAAGATTGCTTTTCTCACTTGATGTGCACATAATGTATATGTGATATATGTTTGTGTATATGATTGTATCATGCTTGATGATACATGCAAACTTGGGTGTGTGTAAGACTTACACCATGTTTATTTATAATTGTGAGGGTTTTATTTATTTTAAGTATTTCAAAATGGTGGCTTTATTTGTCATGACTTAAAGCTTCATGAAGCTTCAAGCATCTTTGACAAAGTCCACACATTTTGTTTTACTTAAGATATTTCTAAACCAAACCATTATATTTAACCATGATTTAGTCTCTACAATAGTTAGTGGATGATACTAACTCACCCATGGTTGCATAATTATCATTATTCTTTTCTCATTTTTCATACTTACTTCTTCTTCTTCTTCATCCAAAAGGAAAAGCTTTCTAGGTTTTTTCTAAGTGGTGAAAACAAGTGAGAAATCAAAATCTAAAGTGAACCCACTTCCTATTTCATAATCTTCTGCTACTTGCCATTTAGTTTAGGGTGTTCTCTTCACAAAGTTCTTGACTTGGTGAAGTGGTAACTTGAGTTTGAGTCTCCTCGACGTAGATCATCTTCGGCCTCGAAGACTACGAGCAATCTTGTTTATTTCTCCAGGGAATTCCATACTAGAGTCCGGGAGTTCGATGATCGTAGCGAAGGGACGTCAACACGGAGCTTTAGAAGTGAAGGACTGGAACTATAAAGGTTGTATTTTTGTTCACTTCTCTTTGTGATGATAGATTACATGTTTTGTTACCCTACTTTTCTAGCATGATTCTTAGTTTGATTGCTTAGCACCCCCTTGAACTTTTATTGTGGCATGTGTGATGCTTGCAAACCCTAGGCTAGGTGCTAAGGAATCCCAACATGGTATCAGAGCCTAACTAGAAATCTAGACGATGTTAGAAATAATACGAAACCGAAACAAATCCGTAATACAGTTTCTGAAACCCTGCAGTTCATGCTCTCTGTTGATTTTCAAAAGGTCTGTAAAAATTTTACAAACAAGTGCAGAGTCATGTATTTGGTACCTAAAGTGCACAGAACAAAAACGAGGCCAGAAGCTCGGATTTCATCCGAGCACATTGACCTAAAAACAGGGGAGGCCGGCCCTATTGGCTCCAAATCATCTCGTTTTTGTTTTGTGCTCTGATGTGCTCATTTTGGGGTTTCAGGTATTGTTTGCTTGGTCCAAATTTTCATGTGATGTGAATTTTGCTATAGGACCAAAATGGAGTGTTTCGTAGTTATATAATTTAACATTGTAATGGTAACCTAGGCTATGTTTGACAGTTCGAACAAACATCACCCCATGACCCTCTCTGAAATTTCCAACTGTTGGAATTTTTCTAAGTTAATTATATTCAATGTTCGTGCAAGTAACTCTATGGACCCTCTAGAAGAACACATAAACCTTAACTCGATTCTATGCCCTCGGAACCACGACTTGAACCCTAGGGTTTGTCGTAGTTCCGCGGTGTCATAGGTGAGGCGTTGGTTTGACCCTTCTATGGCTGGATCATAGGTACTGTGGCACATTTTGGATACTTTAACTTCGCTCAAGTGTTGAGCTCATTGGGAGATGAGGGTGTTGTTTGATTCGCTCAAAACATTTAACATCGTCTAGTATAATATGATACAAGACTTGGAATCAACAATATTTGAATTCTATAAGTCTAGCAATTTAGTCTCATTTGATCGGTTGCCACGGGATTTTGATGTGATCAAAAGTCCGTCGCAATCACTTTGTGTATTCGGATACTCGCCGGGTAACATTACTAAATAGCCACACCTCATAACCCCGACCAAGTGACTATAGGAGATTTCCGTTGCCAAAAAGCATCCGTCCGGGTGCTCGCGGACGCGGTGTTCCGCCTAAGTGCACTTCGTCGTCGGTATCGGGAGGTGCGGCCGTCTACTAAAGTTTCCGACGAGCATTCGATCGGGATGTCGGGAATCTTGTTGAATTGCCCGACTTGATATTGAAAAGTGTTTTTGAGATCGAGACTAAAATGCGGGGTTTATAATTGTTAGGCATGCGATGTCTAAGGAATTCATATTGGTAGGCATGAAATCCGCAATATGAGATATTACGGGTTTATGATGTCTACGGTGGTTACGGATTCCAACTGTTGTAGTTTTCATTTTCTTTTCTACGACCGTAAGTGTAATATGTGTGGTATCACCGGTTTCGTTGCTATACGTCAACGACAATTGGGATACGCATATTTACTTACGTTGATGACATGTGATGTTATGTGTTGCTGTGATATGTTATATTGGATCGTCGTGTTTGAATAGCCGAGGGGTTTTACGTGAGATGAGAGTTTTTCTTTTTCATTCATGTAAAAACTTGTATGTAATATTCGTTTATTGGGGCACTTCCAGGTTGAGGAAGATGTCACCGTTGATGTATATTATTTACTTTTCCGCATTAGGATAGACCCGAGGAGGGGAGCACAAGTAACCGGGTTCTAAAGTCCAGTAGGAGACCATCTCGAGGAGTCGAGTCCGGGTCTCCTAACTCTAGAATTGGTAGGGTTGTTTGCCACTCTCGTAGGGGTCTAGGGATGTGGGTTTGGCTATTCATCACGATCGTGGAATCCGTGTTTTATACAGGCTCAAAATAAAACACGGATATCCTAGTATATCCTATATTTCATATGTTGTTTTCTGCTGCGATATCTGTGATGTGATCATTTGATATGTTGAGATAGATACTGTATATAGTATATATGATATATTATATAGACGTTGCTTATGTTTTACACCCGCGCTAGCCCTGCCCCGCTCTGCCGTTAGTTACCTAACCTAACGGTGCATGACGGAACATCGAGGCAAATGCGGATGGCATAAGCGTACGTTGTATTTATCTGTGATGCTTAGGTAACTTAAATGATGGGACTTCATTAATGAGATTAATGAAAGAAAATAAACCTAATGATGTTGTGGAATCGGATTTTCAAAAACAGGTAGCTCCAGTTGTTGCTTTACATAGCGGTATTCCTTGCAGAATATCCAGCACCTTATTCGATAAGGAATAAGCCGAGATCCCTTCACCGGGAGTGACCTCTTTAGCAATAACTGGCAGATGCTACAACCCTCGGTTTGTCTTTTGATTGCTTTTCTAGTTCTTGCTTTGCATGGTGGTATTATGAATATCCTGCACCTCATTCGACGAGGAAAGAGCCGAGATCCCTTCATCGGGAGTGACCTCTTTAGCGAAACTAGCAAAAGCCTCAAAAACGCTCCATTTAAAACCATTTGATTCTACAACGATATCAAGTTCAAAACGTTAAAGGTTTTATTAAAAACCATCCGCAACCCTCAGTCATTTTAGGAAGTAAAGTACTTAGTATTCGTGCTGCGTTTGTTGACCATAGCCGAGGCGTAGTGTACGGTAGCTAAGTGATATCTTCCTACACAGCATATGATGCGATTAGTTAGGACAGTCATGTGACTTTGTTGACCTTAGCCAAGGGTCATGTAGGTAGGTCTAATTAATCATGAAATGACGGGTAGAACTTGACTAGTGCTTATGATTTGTTGACCATAGCCAAAGTCATAGGTGCTAGGGGTAAAAAACTTTATCGGGAGTTTCAAGTGTTGAAATTTGCAATGAGATTGCATACCTTCTATGAGATAGTTGGATCCTGATACCCACTGCGAGTAATTGTTACTCCTGGGAGAGTTTTGCACTTTACAATTAGCCGATCGAATAGGTGTCTAGAAAGGTGTCAACAGGGTTACGCCCCTGAAAAAACGAGGTTTATTTTAATTAGGTCCGTGCGAAAGCACGGGGAACCTCCGTCAAAGTACCGGCACTGGCCTGGCTGAAAGATTGGCGAACTTGTAGGGTGTAATTAATCCCGGCTAGTCTTTCCTTTTAAGGTTTGAAAGAAGATTTGATAAAAATAGTGGGAGCCATCCTGATTAGATAAAATATATAACCAATCTAATCTTGCAAGAGTGCACGCAGAGTTTTTTCTTCTCTCTCTCTCCAGGTAGCGACCATATCACGCCTTAATCAAGATAATAATATGGATATATTGACCAAACCCGCTTGTTATACTGAGCTGGGGAACGTTGGTCCCGCTCCAACTTATAATTATTATAAGACCGAGCAGGAAATAGAGGAATACAAGGATTCCCATGCCGCCCAAACGAAGAAAGTGCGTGATGATGCATCTTCTTCAGGCGTGTTCATTACATAGAACTGTTTCTCAGTATTCTCTACGTCCTGGGTATTTGATACCGAATCAGGATCCCGGATATATAATCTGTTACATGGGCTACAGATAGGTGGAGAACTGAGAACGGGTGATAAGTTTCAAGAGTTGAAAACGGTACAATTGTTGCAGCCAAGGTGTTGGCAGTTATCACCCTGTATTACCAAATACATTGATTCTGAACGAATGTTATTAGATACCGAACCTGATATACAACATCATATCGTCTCTTTATTTAGTAAAGAAGGATATAATTTTGTATTATTGGATAATGTTTTGAACATTTCCTGTATCAAGAGTTGATAGGTTCAGGCACGTTATCTAAAAACATATACATTCTAAATCAAACCACAGTTCTTACGTACAGAACACACAAGAGGAAGAGTTCAGAAATGAATGAATTCTTCTTGAGGCATTGTAGACTAGGTCATATCAATGCGACCCGACTAGCTAAGTTACATTAAGATGCATATTTAAATCAGTTTGAATTTACATCTTGTGAAACTTGCCAATCATGTCACAAAGATAAAATGACCATAGCTCTGTTTACTGGAAATAGAGAAAGAGTTAGTAATCTCTTGGGACTGATACATGATGATGTATAAAAGTCCCCAGTCTACAATTGCCAGGACTGGTTCTTTGTACTTTCTTACATTCACTGATGATCTCTCAAGATTCGGACACATGTACTTGTTGAAACACATGTCTGAAGCTTTTGAGAAATTCAAAGAATATAAGTCAGAAGTAGAAAACCAATACAGGTATAAGTATTATGTCCTTTGATGTGATCAGGGAGGAGAATACTTAGGCATAGAGATCCTGGACTATTCTAAAGGAGAATAAGATTCTCTCTCAGCATTACTCCTCCATATACACACAGCACAACGGTGTATCGGGGTGGAGCAATCGCACCCTATTAGATATGGTGCGCTCTATGATGAGTATTACTGAGTTTCCTATTTCCTTTGGGAGTTATGCACTTGTGAAACTGCATACCTATTAAATAAGGATTCAATAGTTCCCGACGAACCTCAGCCTCTCCGCCGATCTGGCAGGGTTCCTCATCCGCCTGAGAGATACTTCGGTTTCTCGATGACAGTGGGAGCGAAGATTGCATCATGAGATGATGACCCAACTAGTTTCGAGAAGCCCATCAAGAGTAGGGACTCTGTAAGAATGGCTGGATGCTATGCGATCTGAGATGGAATCCATGTACACCAACAAAGTATGGACTTTGGTTGCCATATCTGAAGGGTTAAATCCCCATCAGGAGCAAGTATATTTTGAGAAGATTACTTGGTATAGATGGAAAAGTTGAGAATTTCAAAGCTAAACTTGTTAAAGGTTCTCGTCATCGACCAGGCGTGGATAATGATGAAACCTTTTCCGGTGGCTGTGCTTAAGTCCATCCGGATCCTACTTGCCATTGCTACATACCATGACTATGATATCTGGTGGTTGGGTGTCATGACTGTTTTTTCTAAATAATAATTTAGAAGAGAACGGCTATAAGTACACAGTCAGAGGGCTTCGTAGACAGTGGGAGTAGCGGAAACGTATGCAAGTTGCTTTAAAAGTTAAAGCAAGCATCGCGGAGTTGGAACGTCTGCTTTGATGTGGTAGTCAAAGTGTTTGACTTCATCAAAATGGTAGATGAACCTTGTATATATAAAAAGGTAGTAGAGAGTAAGGTGGTCATCCTCGTATTGTACGTGGACGACATACTCTTGATAAGAAAAGAGTTTCCTATGCTACGCAGGGTCAATCTCCTCTTATCACATTGATTCTCCATATAGGATCTTGGTAATACCTCCTAAATCCTGGTTTATGGATCTATGTGATAGATCTAACTGGATGTTAGGATTCTCACTAGGTGTAGTGAGATGGTATCAATCGATCCTGGGGAGAATCACTGGATAGTTCCAGGGTGGTAAGGACGACCGATGTCAGTCACAGGCATTATCTTTACCCTCAGTGGAGGGACGGTATGTTGGAAGAGTTCCAAGCTAGATACCGAGGCAGACTAGACGATAAAGGCTGGTGACATCACTACCAAAGATGCTACCAAAGAGGAAGTCTGTGTGTATATTAGTTCATGAGATGAACTAGGTTCCTTCTATTGTGAGACAATGGAGGTGTGGCTTTGGCCTAGGAACCTCGGTCCCATCAGTGACCCAGAAATATTCTAAGGCAGTACCACCTGATCAAAGAGATGGTTGATCTCCAGGGAGATCGAGGTTAGGAGAGTAGACTCAGAGGACAACAAGGCGGATCCACTCACAAAGGCTTTTTCCCAGAGAGAGACTTTTGTGGGATTGTTGGGTATTGGATACTACAACATATGGCCTTAGTGCAAGTGGGAGATTGTTAGTTGTATGTATGCCCTAGAGGCCATTATTGTACATGAGATGTATATTATAGTGGATGCTGGGACATATATAGGGAGGACTTTCTTGCTCGACATGATAGTACACTATCCGGTTGCTCTTTATCTTAACATGTACACTTATTGTCTCTCTGTTACATATTAATAAAGCCCTTAGGATGTGTACTCGACTTCCAGGATTATGATGCAGATCATACTAGTAGGGCCTGGGTAGTCCATGAGTACATCCTTTAATGTTCCTAGTCGTGGGAATATCGAGACGGGGCATTGATATTCCAGAGTAGACTAGCATATATCTTCTCGACCCATGTGATGGGCGATGAATGATCCCATATCCATTGGTGTTTGACATCAGAGATGGTATGCGGATGCTCAGTGGAGACTGGGTACACTGAATGGACTCGCCGAGAACTCCCAGATGGTAGTATACCTCACGTCAAATGGCAGTTCTCTGGTGACACTGGTACAGCTTAGTCTGTTGACCTGAGATCGTCATAGAGTCTTGTGTGTCTCCCACTGTGCTTTGATTTCCACCCTACTACGGCTCTACTGAATCGTGCAAACAGGTGGTTTTTGGGTACAGTCCCGAGTCACAAGGAGGTAATGAGCGATAGGAGGGGATTCGTCTCTCCCGGTATTGGGGGTTGATGTTGCGCTATGCTCGACTGGCCATAACTGGAAATTCCTGGCCAGGGTTGATGTGATTTACTAGTAAGTGTTATCAGTAGTTTCACGCTCGTTATGGACCTTAAATCGGCATGACTTATCAAACTACTGGGGTCTGATGTTTACCACCCTTAGGCGAGATATGCGACATATCAGACGAACAGACCGGACTGTGCGGTAAGTGTTACTGATTGGATTCGCAGGAGTGTGAGCAGGCTTGCTCGTTGATCTTCTGATCGCTTAATACCCGGGTGGCCATTACGTTTAGTAGACCGCTTGCGGCTTATGGGTGTTTAATATGATCACCACCTACTACTGGCATATTGACGAGTCTTTAGAGTCCTAAACAGAGGTTTCCTGGCTCAGGCGAAACGAAATAGGAGCACGTATATGATATGTGCGGGACCGCGAATAATACCAGTATGTGATACTGTATTCTATTCTCGCGATTTGTATCATCGGTCGGTTATATGTGATATAGCCGGGTTACCGAATCAAGTGTTGATTCGATATATTGATACACTAGATATTAGTCGGTTATATGCGATATGACCGGATCATTAAATCAAGTGTTGATTTAATGATTTAATGTATAATTATATATTTGATATATTACTTTACATTAACTAGTATTGGTTCACTTAAGATTGCTTTTCTCACTTGATGTGCACATAATGTATATGTGATATATGTTTGTGTACATGATTGTATCATGCTTGATGATACATGCAAACTTGGGTGTGTGACTTACACCATATTTATTTATAATTGTGAGGGTTTTATTTATTTTAAGTATTTCAAAATGGTGGCTTTATTTGTCATGACTTAAAGCTTCATGAAGCTTCAAGCATCTTTGACAAAGTCTACACATTTTGTTTTACTTAAGATATTTCTAAACCAAACCATTATATTAAACCATGGTTTAGTCTCTACAATAGTTAGTGGATGATACTAACTCACCCATGGTTGCATAATTATCATTATTCTTTTCTCATTTTTCATACTTACTTCTTCTTCTTCATCATCCAAAAGGAAAAGCTTTCTAGGTTTTTTCTAAGTGGTGAAAAGTGAGAAATCAAAATCTAAAGTGAACCCACTTCCTATTTCACCATCCTCTACTGCTTGCCATTTAGTTTAGGGTGTTCTCTTCACAAAGTTCTTGACTTAGTGAAGTGGTAGCTTGAGTTTGAGTCTCCTCGACGTAGATCATCTTCGGCCTCGAAGACTACGAGCAATCTTGTTTATTTCTCCGGGGAATTCCTTACTAGTGTCCGGGAGTTCGATGATCGCAGCGAAGGGACGTCAACACGGAGCTTTAGAAGTGAAGGACCGGATCTATAAAGGTTGTATTTTTGTTCACTTCTCTTTGTGATGATAGATTACATGTTTTGTTACCCTACTTTTCTAGCATGATTCTTAGTTTGATTGCTTAGCACCCTCTTGAATTTTTGTTGCGGCATATGTGATGCTTGCAAACCCTAGGCTAGGTGCTAAGGAATCCCAACAAAATCAACGCTTGATTTAATAATCCGGCTATATCACATATAACCGACTAATATCATTTATATCAACTTATCGAATCAACACTTAATTTGATAACCCGGCTATATCACATATAACCGACCGATATAACATATCGCGATATAAGAATATGGTATCACATACACGTATTAATCTCAGTCCCGCACATATCACATATGTGCCTTACTTCATTTCGCTTGAGCCAGGAAACCTCTGTGTAGGACTCTAAAGACTCGTCAATACGTCGGCAGTAGGTAATGATCATATCAGTTACCCACAAGCCGTCAGTGGTACTAGCTGGACGTAACGGCTACCCGGGTATTGAGCGATCAGAAGATCAACAAGCAAGCCTGCTCATACTCCCGTGAATCCAATAAGTAACACTACCGTACAGTCCGGTCTCTTCGTCTGATATGTCACATATCGAGTCTAGGGGTGGTAAACGTCAGACCCCAGTAACTTGATATGTCATGCCGATATGAGGCTCATAACGGGTCGAGAAACTATTGATAACACTTACCAGTAAATCTCCGTATCAGCCCTGGCCAGTGACTTCCTGTTATGGCCAATCGAGCACAGCGCAATATCAACCCCCAATACCGGGAGAGACGAATCTACTCCTATCGCTCATTGCCTCCATGCGACTCGGGACTGTACCCAAAAACAACCGTTTTGCACGCTCTCTTGAACGTGGTAAGGTGGAAATCAAAGCACAGTGGGAATCATACAAGACTCTATGACGATCTCGGGTCTACAGACTAACATGTACCAGTGTCACCTGAGAACTGCTATCTGACGTTAGGTATAATACCATCTAGGAGTTCTCGGCGAGTCCTGTTCAGTATACCCAGTCTCCACTGAGCACCCGTATACCATCTTTGATGTCAAACACTAATAGATATGGGATCATCCATCGCCCATCAAATGGGTCAAGAAGCGTATACGCTAGTCTACTCTGGAATATTGATACCCCGTCTCGATACACCCTCGACTAGGAACAATTAAAGGATGGATTTATGGACTACCCTGGCCCCACTAGTATGATCTGCATCATAGTCCTGGTAGTCAAGTATACATCCTAAGGGCTTTACCAACATGTGAGAGCAAGACAGCATCACAATACAAGTCTACATGTTAAGATAAAGAGTAACCAGATAGCATACTATCATGTCGAGCAAGAAAGTCCTCCCTATATATGTCCAAGCATCCGTTGTAATATACAATCATGTACAACAATGGCCTCTAGGGCCTACATACAACTAACACGATCACTTATGCGCCACATGGTATTTAGCGGGATATTATCGATACTCATATGCCCTTTGTATTGAGCCATATTCCAGATAAACGACACCAAGAGGAATATCGTGGGCAATGTATATTCCCACCCAACAATACAAGAAAGAAAGGCATGCCGTGAAGCTGTTGTATCAAGGGTATTATGGATGAAGGGTGAGAAGGGGTAAAAGGACAGAACATGTGCAGCAATTGCAAAAACTATGGTCATAAAAAATCATGATGCCCTAACCTTCCATCTCAATTTCAGAATCAACCACAATGATGAATTATATCATATATCCTATATTAAGTTACGTATTGTGTTTGTTGATGTATTGTATCATATTTTCAGTTATGTATTGTGTCCGGTGATATATTGTATCCTATATTCAGTTACATATTGTGTTCATTGATGTATTGTATCATATTTTGAGTTACGTACTGTCTCCATTGATGTATTGTATCATATTTTCAGTTACTTATTGTGTTCGTTGATATATAATTGGTACTTATCTTAGAATTATTGATTTTGACAGATCTTATATCTATGGACCCTGTTCCCCTCCGAACGGCGGCCAAGACATGAACGTCTTGCCTGAGATTCGGGGCAGATGCTAATAGGTGCTATCCGTCTACCTCTCCGAAGATGCCAAGTTGATTTATGGCACCGTGTATCGGAGGTTTAGACGGATGTGGCCGATGTAGCAGACTTCGTCAGATTCCCCCTCGCTTGAGGGGTTTTTGATTGTGGGGACGCTCTTCCCTGCAGGCGCAAGCCCCTGCAGTTAATTACGCTACCGCATCGCGGTAACAACTTTCTCCTTCTCCAGCTGGTCACTTCGTGTCATGGGTGTTTGTTTTGTTTGTGGTTTCTCGTGGATTGTATACGGAGACTGATTTATGTCGTCGTCCGTAGGGCGTGGACTAGTCCAAATTCGTATTTTCTTAGATTTGGGTTTGGGGTTTTAGTTTAAGGATACGTTAGCCATATTTGAGGCTAAGATCGACTTAAACGTTTGTTAAGGATACGTTAGTCCAGTTTGAGAGTAAGATCAACTTAACGGGATCGTTTAGATCCGACAAAAGAGCGTTTGGGGGCTCGATTGTTCCAGTTTAGGGACATAGTGGTCCATTAGATGTATGGCCGTCGGGACCCGTCACCTCTTTGACGACGTTGAAGGATTACAATAACAGATGTCAGAGGAGTTCAGAGATGTACCCTTGAACCAAAGTAGATTGGGGGGATCTATAGTCCAATTTGGGACTAAAGTCTGTTTGAAGGTTTAAGGATGCGTTAGCCATATTTGAGGCTAAGATCAACTTAAACGGGATTGTTTAGATCGGACAAAAGAGCATTTGGGGGCTCTATTGTTCCAGTTTAGGGACATGGTAATCCATTGCCAGTTTAGGGACATGGGGGTCCACCTCCAGTTTAGGGACATGGCGGTCCATTGTTCCCGTTTCGGGGACAAATGTTAGTTTAAGGACGCATTAGTCCATGAGTTTAAGGACCCCACAGTCCGTATTAATGTGTGGTTGTCGGGACCCGTCACCTCTCTGAAGACGTTGAAGGATTACAACGACAAATATCAGAGGAGTTCAGAGTTGTACCCTTGAACCAATGAATTGGTTGAAAGAGCAGATGTGCTCAATTCAAGATGATTTGAGGACTTATGGCCAGTTTGGGCTAAGTCCAATTATGTTTGAAATGTTGGCCCTTTGGGCCATTAGACATTTGTCTGGGTTCAGCCCCTCATCGTGCAACAGTGCTAAACAGAGATTTGGGGGCTCTGACAACATTTTGGCTTTTATTAGGCACTGACCATTCATCATGGCTCTGGAGTTTACTTTGAATGTCATGTGAAATGATCAAGTTTGGAAAACACGGGTATATTTGAAGTTCAGTCAAAGGGGAATCCTGCCTCAGGAAAAAACTTAGCCATTTTGGGCTAGGTTGGTTTTGAAATAGTGTTAACACTAGAAGGTATTTGACGATCACGTGTTCCCACGTGATGCGCTTTAAAAAAAATAGTGTTAAACACTAAAAATGGGGTGGTCACGTGGGGTCAGGTGAGGTGCCTGAGATTGGACCGAAACTCCTTTATTTTACCCTTAAGGCTGCAAATAAGTGTTAAACACTTAGCTTTCAAGCCATCACGTGTGAGCACGTGAGGCATCTGAAGATGGGGCCAGATTTCCTTTTACTTTGTTCTGCAAATAAGTGTTAAACACTTTTTGACTCTCTGGCTATCACGTGCGGGCACGTGATAGGCATCCATCCATTGGATATTAAAGGGATTTGTTAGGGGTCACGTGGGGACACGTGAGGGCGCCCTAAATGTGGAGCCAGATCTCCTTTTGTTTTATCCTCAAATCTGCGAATAAGTGTTAAACACTTTTATTTTTTATTTTAGAGTATCACGTGTTGGCACGTGATAGGGATCTGTGCGCCAATTGTTAAAGCATTTGCTGAGGGGTCACGTGATAACACGTGAGAGAGCCCAAAACTTTCCTTCTTCTCATTTCTGGGGATCTCTTCAGGGGTCACGTGGGGACACGTGATCTAGTTTTATTCCTTCTTTTCTGATCACTGCGGATTGGGGTCACGTGTCATCACGTGACTAATGTTCTTTATGTGCATGGAGATCTTTCAAGTCTCTGTTATTTTTAAGAATTAAATTCTCTATAGGGTTGAACCCTAATTATGACTTTGGAGGAATTAAATTCCTATTGTGAAAGAATTAAATTCTTATTTAGGGTAAAACCATAATTATGATTCTGTAGGAATTAAATTCCAATTATTTTGGAGAATTAAATTCTCAAAACTCAATTCCCCTTCTAAGTTTAGGATCTGCATGGCAGGATCTCGATCCGATGAGAATTAAATTCTCATCCTATGGAGAGATGTGCTCTATACAGATCTTCAACCAGAAGAAGAACTAAGTTCTTTATTTGCAGAAGAGTTAAACTCTTAAATTTTGAAAATTAAATTCTCTTTTTTGAAGTTGATCTTTTTCCCTTTTCTCACCTAGGGTTTTCTTTGTTGAGAATTAAATTCTCCTTTCTTTTCTTCCCTCTTGAGAATTAAATTCTCCTCTCTCTGTTTTTCTCTCCAAAAAAAAAGGTAGATCCCCCTCTCTTCTTTTCTTGGCTCCTATTTATAGGAGAAGGAAAAGAATCAATTTGTTCAGCAAATCTCTCAATAAAAGATTTGATTTGTTTTCGTATTTAATATAAGCCTTTAGATCATTCAGTGAATTTTATTCACCGTTGGATTTTAAATCCAAAAGATATTCTGTTTGTTATTTCGGTGAAATTTGGGGAGATCTTTCCTTATTTAAGATTTTTCCATAAATTGGTGGTTTTTAATCACCATTGGATTTTTAATCCAACGGTCCCCATAATCCTTTTCCATTTGGAAAGATTTAGAGAAATTTAGAATTTTAATTCTATTTCGAAAGATTTTAGAGAAATTTAGAATTTTAATTCTATTAAACTGTAAGGCTTTCAAAGCCTGTCACGTGCTGGCACGTGTGTAGGGTTCCTAGGCACCCTAGTGAGGTCTCACAAGGCATCGAACATGCCAATATAAAAATTTATGGGTGCCGAGAGACCCGACTACGGATCGTTTGCTAGAAAACTAGGCGAAAAAGCTAACTAGTTAACACTTAACTATAAGAATCGGAAATACAACCTTTGTAGATCCGGTGCTCCACCTCCTTAGCTCCGCAACGAAGTCATCTCCGCTGTCCAAAAGGAATCCGGGCTCTAGAGTCGGCTTCGTCGGAGAATAAGCGAGCTAGGTCGTCGATGTCCATGCCGAAGATGATCTACGTCGAAGCATCGCAAGATCAAGCTCTCACTTCACCAAGTCAAGAAACTTGTGAAGGAAACACACTCTACTACTTGGCAAGAGGTAGAGGATGAAGAAATAGGAAGTGGGTAGACTTTAGTTTTGGATTTCTCACTCATTTCATCAAGTTGCCATTGATGGTCAAGCTTTTCTTCACTTGAAGGAAGAAGAAGAAGAAGCTAAAAAAAATATGATAAGAATATTATATTGAAAAGAAAAATCAATCCTTATCATATATTGAACCATGGTTAGATGTAGAGAGTTAACTAAGGTTTAAGTGAGTGGTTAGGGTTAAGCATGAGACAAAATGGTCAAAAAGTCATAGTCTTCATGAAGGTTCATGAATGAACAAAAGAAAGCAACCATTTTCCTCATTTTGCCTTTTCTTTTTCCAAAAAGATAAATGAATAAAATGAAATCAAAAACCCTAATCACCCACTTAACTATAGTTTAATTCTTAACACTTAACCATAAGGCATGTATCATCAAACATGATACAAGCAAGTACACAAAACTATATCGAATATACAATGTGCACACCCGAGCGAGAAAATCCATTTAAAGTGAACCGATACTAGTTAATGCAAAGTAATATATCAAATATATAATTATGCATTAAATCATTGAATCAACACTTGATTTAACGACCCGGTCATAACGTATATAACCGACTAATATTCAATGTATCGGCTTATCGATTCAACGCTTGAATCGATAACTAGGTTATATCGCATACAACCACCCGACACATTGATCGCGAGAATGAAATACGGTATCACATACACGCATTATTCTCGGTCCCGCACATATCTCATATGCGCTCCTATTTCGTTTCGCTTGAGCCAGGAAACCTCTGTGTAGGACTCTAAAGACTCGTCAATACGCCGGCAGCAGATGATGATCATATCAAACACCCACAAGCCGCAAGCGGTCTGCTAAACGTAACGGCCACCCGGGCATTGAGCGATCTGAAGATCGACGAGCAAGCCCGCTCACACTCCAGTGAATCCGACCAGTAACACTACCGTACAGTCCGGTCTGATCGTCTGATATGTCGCATATCTCGCCTAGGGGTGGTAAACGTCAGACCCCAATAGCTCGATAAGTCGTGTCGATATGAGGTCTATAACTGTTCGAGAAACTACTGGTAACACTTACCAGTAAATCTCAGCAACCCTGGCCAGGGATTTCCTGTTATAGCCAATCGAACACAGCGCAACATCAACCCCCTATACCGGGAGAGACGAATCCCCTCCTATCGCTCATTGCCTCCATGTGACTCGGGACTGTACCCAAAAACCACCGTTTTGCACGCCCTCTTGGACGTGGTAAGATGGAAATCAAAGCACAGTGGGAACCACACAAGACTCTATGACGATCTCGGGTCAACAGACTACTCTGTACCAGTGTCACCAGAGAACTGCCATCTGACGTGAGGTATAATACCATCTGGGAGTTCTCGGCGAGTCCGTCCAGTGTACCCAGTCTCCACTGAGCACCCGTATATGATCTCCGATGTCAAACACCAATGGATATGGGATCATCCATCGCCCATCTGTATGGGTCGAGAAGGTATACGCTAGTCTACTCTGGTATATCGATGCCCCGTCTCGATACACCCACGACTAGGGACTTTGAAGGATGTACTTATGGACTACCATGTCCCCACTAGTATGATCCGCATCATAGTCCAGGTAGTCAAGTACAGATCCTAAGGGCTTTACCAACATGTAACAGAGAGACAATCAGCATACACGTTAAGGTAAAGATCAACCAGATAGCATACTATCATGTCGAGCAAGAAAGTCCTCCCTATATACGTCCTAGCATCCACTACAACATACATCATATGTACAGTAATGGCCTCTAGGGCATACATATAACTGACAATCTCCCACTTGCACTAGGGCCATCTGTAGCAGTGGTTGTAGTATCTCATACTCAACCATCCTATAAAAGTCTCTCTCTGGGAACAGGCCTTTGTGAGTGGATCCGCTGTGTTGTCCTCTGAGTCTACTCTCCAAACCTCGATCACCCTGGAGATCAACCATCTCCATGATCAAGTGATACTGCCTTAGAATATGTCTGGATCACTGATGGGACGGGCGTTCCTTGGCATAAGCCACAACTCCATTGTCACACAATGGCAGGAACGTAGTTCATCTTATGAACCAATATACACCCAAACAGCCTCTTTGGTAGCATCTTAAGTAGCGATGTATCGTGCCTTTATCGTCTAGTATGTCACGGTGTCTAGCTTGGAACTCTTCCAACATACCGTCCCTTTACTGAGGGTAAAGACAATGCCTGCGACTGACATTCAGTCGTCATTATCACCCTGGAACCCTTCCAGTGATTCTCCCCAGGATCGATTGATACCATCTCACTACAACTAGTGAGAATCCTAACATCCAATTAAATCTATCTCATAGATCCAAAATCCAGGATTTAGGAGGTATCATTTTGATCCTATATGGAGAATCCATGTGATAAGCGGAGATCGACCGAGCGTAGCATAGGAAACTCCTTCCCTATCAAGAGTATGTCATCCACGTACTCTACGAGGATCGTCACCATACTCCCTACTACCTTTTTGTTTATACAAGGTTCATCTACCATTTTGATGATGTCAACTTCTTTGACTACTCCATCAAAACAGATGTTCCAACTCCGCGATGCCTGCTTTATCCTATAAAGTATCTTGCACACGTTTCCGCTGCTCCTACTGTCTACGAGGCCCTCTGGCTGTGTACTTATAGACGCATTCTTCTAAAATATCATTTAGAAAAGCAGTCATGACACCCAACCGCCAGATATCGTAGTCATGGTATGTAGCCGTGACAAGTAGGATCTGGATGGACTTAAGCATAGCTACTTGAAAAGGTTTCATCATTATCCACACCTGGTCAATGATGCAAACTTTTAACAAGTCTAGCTTTGAAAGTCTCAACTTTTCACCATCTACACCAAGTAATCTTCTCAAGATATACTTGCTCCTGATGGGGATTTAACCCTTCAGATATAGCAACTAAAGTCCATACTTTGTTGGTGTACATGGATTCCATCTCAGATCGCTAAACATCCAGCCATTCTTACAGAGTCACACTCCTGATGGCCAGCTCGAAACTAGTTGGGTCATCATCTCATGATGCAATCCTCGCTCCCACTGTCATAGAGAAACCGAAGTATCTCTCAGGTGGGTGAGGAACCCTACTAGATCGGCGGAGAGGTTGAGGTTCGTTGGTAACTATTGAATCCTTTGGTTCTTTCAAATCATCAGCTGCAGTTTGTATAGCTGGAACCTTTCCAGTTCTACATAACTGACCTTGCCTCGAGCTTGTCCGGATTTTGCTTTTCTGACATAGGCTGGACAACCCCAAATCTTAACTAGCTTAAGACATGGGCTCTTCCCTTTCCATATCACATATGAAATGGTAGGCAACTGATTTGATTCGAACCCTATTCAATAGGTATGCAGCTTCTTAAGTGCATAACTCCCAAAAAGAAAATAGGTAACTCAGTAGTACTCATCATAGAGCACACCTTATCATATAGGGTGTTATTGCTCCGTCCCGATATACCATCGTGCTATGGTGTATACGGAGGAGTAATGCTGAGAGAGAATCTCATTCTCCTTTAGAATAGTCCTGGAATTCCGTGCTCAAGTATTCTCCTCCTTGATCTCATCAAAGGACATAATACTTATACCCGTATTTTGGTTCTCTACTTCTAACTTATATTCTGTGAATATCTCATAAGGTTCGGACTTGTGTTTCAACAGGAACATAGGTCTGAAACTCGAAAGAGATCATCAGAGAATGTAATGAAGTACAAAGAACCAATCTTGGCATGTGTAGACAGGGGAGCTTACATACATCAACATGTATCATATCCCAAGAGTTTACTAACTCTTTCTCTGTTTCTAGTAAACGGAGCTATGGTCATCTTATCTTTGTGACATGACTGGCGAGTTTCACAAGATGTAAGTTCAAACTAATTTAAATATGCATCTTTATGTAACTCCAGCTAGTCGGGTCACATTGATATGACCTAGTCTACAATGCCTCAAGAAGGATTCGTTCATTTCTGAACTCTTCCTCTTGTGTGTGTTCTGTATACTAAAGAACTGTAGTTTGATTTAGAACATTAATGCTTTTAGATAACGTGCCTGAACCGATCAACTTTTGATATAGGAAATGTTCAAAACATTATCCAACAATACAAAATTTTATCATTTCTTTACTAATAAAGAGACTGATATGATTTTGTATATCAGGTTCGGTGTCTAATAACATTCGTTCAGAATCAATGTATTGGTAATACAGGGTGACAGTGACCAACAGACTTGGCTGCAACGCTTGCCCCGTTTTCTGCCTCATGAAACTTATCACCCGTTCTCAGTTCTCTACCTTTCTGTAGCCCTATGTAACTGATTACATATCTGGGATCCTGATCTGGTATCACATACCCAGGACGTAAAGGATACTGAGAAACAGTTCTCTGTAATGAACACACCCGAAGATGATGCATCAGCATGCACTCTCTTCGTTTGGGCGGCACGGGAAATCTGGTATTCCCCAATTTCCTGCTCTGTCTTATAACATTTATAAGTTGGAGCGGGACCAACGTTCCCCAGCTCAGTATAACAAGCGGGTTCGGTCAATAATCCGTTTTATTATCTTGATTAAGGCGTGATATGGTCGCTACCAGGAGAGAGAGAGAAGAAAACACTCAGCGTGCGCTCTGTCAAGAATAGATTGGTTATTATTTTATCTAATCAGGATGGCTCCCACTGCTTTTTATCAAATCTTCCTTCAAACCCTAAAAGGAAAGACTAGCCGGGATTAATTACACACTACAAGTTCGCCAATCTTTCAGCCAGGCCAGTGTCGGTACTTTGAGGGAGGTCCCCCGTGCTTTCGCACGAACCTAATTAATGTAAACCTCGTTTTCCCAGAGGCGTAACCCCGTTGACACCTTTCTAGACACCTACTTGATCGGCTAATTGTAATGTATAAAACTCTCCCAGGAGTAACTCTTACTTGCAGCGGGTATCGGGATCCAACTATCTCATAGAAGGTATGCAATCTCATTACAAATTTCAACACTTGGAATTCCCGATAATATTTTGCCCCTAGCACCCTATGACCTTGACGGAGGTCAACAAACCATAGGCTACTAGTCAAGTTCAACCCGTCATTTCTTGATCGAATTAAACCCACCCGCACGACCCTTGACGGAGGTCAACAAGGCCGCACGACTACCCTAACTCAATCTGCATCATATGCATAAACAGATAAATACTAGTTAGCTACCGCACACTACGCCTTGACGGAGGTCAACAAACGTAGCACGAATACTAAATAGGACTTATCTGAAATGACGGAGGGCTACGACAGGTTTTTCTGAAAACCTATTGCGTAATGAACTTGATATCGTTGTAGAATCAAATGATTTTAAAATGGAGTGCTTTTGAGGCTTTTCTAGTTTTGCTAAAGGAGTCACTCCCGGTGAAGGGATCGTCGGTCCTTTCCTCGTCGAATGAGGTGCGGGATATATCACATATATCACTGTGCAAAGCAAAAACTCTTAAAAGCAATCAAAAGACAAACCGAGTGTGTAGCATCTGCCAGTTATTGCTAAAGGAGTCACTCCCGGTGAAGGGATCTCGGTCCTTTCCTCATCGAATAAGGTGCAGGATATATCTCATATACCTCTGTGCAAAGCAAGAACTGTAGCTACCTGTTTTATTTTGAAATTCGATTCTACAACATCTTAGGTTTCTTTTATTTCATTAATCACATTAATAAAGTCCCATCATTTAAGTACCTAAACATCAGAGATAAATACGACGTACACTTATGCCATCCGCATTCGCCTCGATGTCCCCTCGTGCACCGTTAGGTTAGGTAACTAACGACAGAGCGGGGCAGGGCTAGCGCGGGTGTAATTAATGAATTCCCATCATTTAAGTACCTAAACATCAGAGATAAATACGACGTACACTTATGCCATCCGCATTCGCCTCGATGTCCCCTCGTGCACCGTTAGGTTAGGTAACTAACGACAGAGCGGGGCAGGGCTAGCGCAGGTGTAAAACATAAGTAACGTCTATATAATATATCATATATACTATATACTGTATCTATCACAGAACATCTCATGATCACATCACAGATATCACAGCAGAAGAATCATATGAAATATTGGATATACTAGGACATCCGTGTTTTCAATACGAGCCAGTATAAAACACGGATTCCACGGTCGTGATGAATAGCCAAACCCACACCCCTAGACCCCTACGAGAGCGGCAAGCAACCCTGCCAATTCTAGAGTTAGGAGACCCGGACTCGACTCCTCGAGTTGGTCTCCCACTGGACTCCAGAACCCGGTTACTTGTGCCCTCCTCCTTGGGTCTATCCTAGTGCGGAAAAGTAAATAATATACAAGAGGTGACAACTTCCGCAACCTGGAAGCGCCCCAATAAAAGAATATTACATACAAGTTTTTACATGAATGAAAATGAAAAACACTCATCTCACATAAAAACCCCCGGCTATTCAAACACGACGATCCAATATAACATATCCAGCAACACATAACATCACATGTCATCAACGTAAGTAAATATGTCCATCCCAATTGTCGTTGACATATAGCAACGAAACCGGCGATATCACATATTACATTTACGGTCACAGAAAAGAAAGTGTAAAACTACAACAGTTGGAATCCGCAACCACCTCAGACATCGCATGCCTGACCAAATGAATTACTTAGACATCGCATGCCTAACAATTATAAACCCCGCATTTTAGTCTCATTATCGAAAACACTTTTCAATATCAAGTCGGGCAATTCAACAAGATTCCCGACATCCTGATCGAATGCTCATCGCAAACTTCAGTAGACGGCCGCACCCCCGTTACCGTCAACGAAGTGCACCAAGGCGGAACACCGCTACCGCGAGCACCCGAACGGATGCTTTCGGCGACGGGGTTCTCCTACAGTCACTTGGTCGGGGCTATGGAGTGAGGCTGTCTATTAAGTTTACCCGGCGAGTATCCGCGTACGCTACGTGATTGCGACGGACTTTTGATCACATCAAAATTCCGTGGCAACCGATCAAGTGAGACTAAACTGCTATGTTTATATCATTCATTCAGTTATCTCATAACTATTTGTGAATTCCAATTATTGTATCCCATTCCAGATAAATAGAAAATGTTAAACTTTTCGATCGAACAATCGAACACCCAAGTTTTCCCGATACAGATCAACACATGAAATAAGTCTAACAACATTCAGTTCGTGCCTCAGTACCAACGGTCCAGCCGTAGAAGGGTCAAGCTAACGCCTCACATGTGGCACGCCGTACTGCCCCAAACCCGAAGGTTCAAAGGGCAGTTCAAGACGGTCACATAATCGAGTTAAGGTTTGTTGTCTTCTAGAGGGACCATCGCGTTACTTGCACTACTTAGAACATCGTTAAACTACGGAAAAATCCAACACTTGGAAATTTCCCAACAGGGAAAAAATTGGGTATTTATATCCGGTCGAACTTTTTAACATATTCTAAAAATTTATCCGGAAAGCCAAATAGACAAAATTTGATACCCCGATCGAAACACCGAATCCCCAAAACAACTGCAGAAAATTCAACTCTTGAATAATTTTTAAAAATACCCAGAGAACTCAGCACAGCAAACTAATAATTACTGTGCAGATTTTGGTCAACGATGCAACAGTGTTGCCGCGGAACCGCCGCGCCACGTGGGCTAAGGCCGCGGTTCCGCGGCTGTTTGATGGAATTACGACCAAAATTTTTCACCATAATTCTTAGAAAACCCTGCTTATTTTTCTGCATATTTTTAATTTGGAAAAATCCCAATTTTTGGAAAAAGGACAGAGAGCATTTTGGGTTTGGGTTTTCGGGTTCGTTCGGGTTTCAAAATCCGTCTAGACTTCGCCTAAGGCTCTAGCTAGGCTCTGATACCACTGTAGGGTTCCTAGGCACCCTAGTGAGGTCTCACAAGGCATCGAACATGCCAATATAAAAATTTATGGGTGCCGAGAGACCCGACTACGAATCGTTTGCTAGAAAACTAGGCGAAAAAGCTAACTAGTTAACACTTAACTATAAGAATCGGAAATACAACCTTTGTAGATCCGGTGCTCCACCTCCTTAGCTCCGCAACGAAGTCGTCTCCGCTGTCCAAAAGGAATCCGGGCTCTAGAGTCGGCTTCGTCGGAGAATAAGCGAGCTAGGTCGTCGATGTCCATGCCGAAGATGATCTACGTCGAAGAATCGCAAGATCAAGCTCTCACTTCACCAAGTCAAGAAACTTGTGAAGGAAACACACTCTACTACTTGGCAAGAGGTAGAGGATGAAGAAATAGGAAGTGGGTAGACTTTAGTTTTGGATTTCTCACTCATTTCATCAAGTTGCCATTGATGGTCAAGCTTTTCTTCACTTGAAGGAAGAAGAAGAAGAAGCTAAAAAAAATATGATAAGAATATTATATTGAAAAGAAAAATCAATCCTTATCATATATTGAACCATGGTTAGATGTAGAGAGTTAACTAAGGTTTAAGTGAGTGGTTAGGGTTAAGCATGAGACAAAATGGTCAAAAAGTCAATGTCTTCATGAAGGTTCATGAATGAACAAAAGAAAGCAACCATTTTCCTCATTTTGCCTTTTCTTTTTCCAAAAAGATAAATGAATAAAATGAAATCAAAAACCCTAATCACCCACTTAACTATAGTTTAATTCTTAACACTTAACCATAAGGCATGTATCATCAAACATGATACAAGCAAGTGCACAAAACTATATCGAATATACAATGTGCACACCTGAGCGAGAAAATCCATTTAAAGTGAACCGATACTAGTTAATGCAAAGTAATATATCAAATATATAATTATGCATTAAATCATTGAATCAACACTTGATTTAACGACCCGGTCATAACGTATATAACCGACTAATATTCAATGTATCGGCTTATCGATTCAACGCTTGAATCGATAACTAGGTTATATCGCATACAACCACCCGACACATTGATCGCGAGAATGAAATACGGTATCACATACACGCATTATTCTCGGTCCCGCACATATCTCATATGCGCTCCTATTTCGTTTCGCTTGAGCCAGGAAACCTCTGTGTAGGACTCTAAAGACTCGTCAATACGCCGGCAGCAGATGATGATCATATCAAACACCCACAAGCCGCAAGCGGTCTGCTAAACGGAACGGCCACCCGGGCATTGAGCGATCTGAAGATCGACGAGCAAGCCCGCTCACACTCCAGTGAATCCGACCAGTAACACTACCGTACAGTCCGGTCTGATCGTCTGATATGTCGCATATCTCGCCTAGGGGTGGTAAACGTCAGACCCCAATAGCTCGATAAGTCGTGTCGATATGAGGTCTATAACTGTTCGAGAAACTACTGGTAACACTTACCAGTAAATCTCAGCAACCCTGGCCAGAGATTTCCTGTTATAGCCAATCGAACACAGCGCAACATCAACCCCCTATACCGGGAGAGACGAATCCCCTCCTATCGTTCATTGCCTCCATGTGACTCGGGACTGTACCCAAAAACCACCGTTTTGCACGCCCTCTTGGACGTGGTAAGATGGAAATCAAAGCACAGTGGGAACCACACAAGACTCTATGACGATCTCGGGTCAACAGACTACTCTGTACCAGTGTCACCAGAGAACTGCCATCTGACGTGAGGTATAATACCATCTGGGAGTTCTCGGCGAGTCCGTCCAGTGTACCCAGTCTCCACTGAGCACCCGTATATGATCTCCGATGTCAAACACCAATGGATATGGGATCATCCATCGCCCATCTGTATGGGTCGAGAAGGTATACGCTAGTCTACTCTGGTATATCGATGCCCCGTCTCGATACACCCACGACTAGGGACTTTGAAGGATGTACTTATGGACTACCATGTCCCCACTAGTATGATCCGCATCATAGTCCAGGTAGTCAAGCACACATCCTAAGGGCTTTACCAACATGTAACAGAGAGACAATCAGCATACACGTTAAGGTAAAGATCAACCAGATAGCATACTATCATGTCGAGCAAGAAAGTCCTCCCTATATACGTCCTAGCATCCACTACAACATACATCATATGTACAGTAATGGCCTCTAGGGCATACATATAACTGACAATCTCCCACTTGCACTAGGGCCATCTGTAGCAGTGGTTGTAGTATCTCATACTCAACCATCCTATAAAAGTCTCTCTCTGGGAACAGGCCTTTGTGAGTGGATCCGCTGTGTTGTCCTCTGAGTCTACTCTCCAAACCTCGATCACCCTGGAGATCAACCATCTCCATGATCAAGTGATACTGCCTTAGAATATGTCTGGATCACTGATGGGACGGGCGTTCCTTGGCATAAGCCACAACTCCATTGTCACACAATGGCAGGAACGTAGTTCATCTTATGAACCAATATACACCCAAACAGCCTCTTTGGTAGCATCTTAAGTAGCGATGTATCGTGCCTTTATCGTCTAGTATGTCACGGTGTCTAGCTTGGAACTCTTCCAACATACCGTCCCTTTACTGAGGGTAAAGACAATGCCTGCGACTGACATTCAGTCGTCATTATCACCCTGGAACCCTTCCAGTGATTCTCCCCAGGATCGATTGATACCATCTCACTACAACTAGTGAGAATCCTAACATCCAATTAAATCTATCTCATAGATCCAAAATCCAGGATTTAGGAGGTATCATTTTGATCCTATATGGAGAATCCATGTGATAAGCGGAGATCGACCGAGCGTAGCATAGGAAACTCCTTCCCTATCAAGAGTATGTCATCCACGTACTCTACGAGGATCGTCACCATACTCCCTACTACCTTTTTGTTTATACAAGGTTCATCTACCATTTTGATGATGTCAACTTCTTTGACTACTCCATCAAAACAGATGTTCCAACTCCGTGATGCCTGCTTTATCCTATAAAGCATCTTGCACACGTTTCCGCTGCTCCTACTGTCTACGAGGCCCTCTGGCTGTGTACTTATAGACGCATTCTTCTAAAATATCATTTAGAAAAGCAGTCATGACACCCAACCGCCAGATATCGTAGTCATGGTATGTAGCCGTGACAAGTAGGATCTGGATGGACTTAAGCATAGCTACTTGAAAAGGTTTCATCATTATCCACACCTGGTCAATGATGCAAACTTTTAACAAGTCTAGCTTTGAAAGTCTCAACTTTTCCATCTACACCAAGTAATCTTCTCAAGATATACTTGCTCCTGATGGGGATTTAACCCTTCAGATATAGCAACTAAAGTCCATACTTTGTTGGTGTACATGGATTCCATCTCAGATCGCTAAACATCCAGCCATTCTTACAGAGTCACACTCCTGATGGCTAGCTCGAAACTTGTTGGGTCATCATCTCATGATGCAATCCTCGCTCCCACTGTCATAGAGAAACCGAAGTATCTCTCAGGTGGGTGAGGAACCCTACTAGATCGGCGGAGAGGTTGAGGTTCGTTGGTAACTATTGAATCCTTTGGTTCTTTCAAATCATCAGCTGCAGTTTGTATAGCTGGAACCTTTCCAGTTCTACATAACTGACCTTGCCTCGAGCTTGTCCGGATTTTGCTTTTCTGACATAGGCTGGACAACCCCAAATCTTAACTAGCTTAAGACATGGGCTCTTCCCTTTCCATATCACATATGAAATGGTAGGCAACTGATTTGATTCGAACCCTATTCAATAGGTATGCAGCTTCTTAAGTGCATAACTCCCAAAAAGGAAATAGGTAACTCAGTAGTACTCATCATAGAGCACACCTTATCATATAGGGTGTTATTGCTCCGCCCCGATATACCATCGTGCTATGGTGTATACGGAGGAGTAATGCTGAGAGAGAATCTCATTCTCCTTTAGAATAGTCCTGGAATTCCGTGCTCAAGTATTCTCCTCCTTGATCTCATCAAAGGACATAATACTTATACCCGTATTTTGGTTCTCTACTTCTAACTTATATTCTGTGAATATCTCATAAGGTTCGGACTTGTGTTTCAACAGGAACATAGGTCTGAAACTCGAAAGAGATCATCAGAGAATGTAATGAAGTACAAAGAACCAATCTTGGCATGTGTAGACAGGGGAGCTTACATACATCAACATGTATCATATCCCAAGAGTTTACTAACTCTTTCTCTGTTTCTAGTAAACGGAGCTATGGTCATCTTATCTTTGTGACATGACTGGCGAGTTTCACAAGATGTAAGTTCAAACTAATTTAAATATGCATCTTTATGTAACTCCAGCTAGTCGGGTCACATTGATATGACCTAGTCTACAATGCCTCAAGAAGGATTCGTTCATTTCTGAACTCTTTCTCTTGTGTGTGTTCTGTATACTAAAGAACTGTAGTTTGATTTAGAACATTAATGCTTTTAGATAACGTGCCTGAACCGATCAACTTTTGATATAGGAAATGTTCAAAACATTATCCAACAATACAAAATTTTATCATTTCTTTACTAATAAAGAGACTGATATGATTTTGTATATCAGGTTCGGTGTCTAATAACATTCGTTCAGAATCAATGTATTGGTAATACAGGGTGACAGTGACCAACAGACTTGGCTGCAACACTTGCCCCGTTTTCTGCCTCATGAAACTTATCACCCGTTCTCAGTTCTCTACCTTTCTGTAGCCCTATGTAACTGATTACATATCTGGGATCCTGATCTGGTATCACATACCCAGGACGTAAAGGATACTGAGAAACAGTTCTCTGTAATGAACACACCCGAAGATGATGCATCAGCATGCACTCTCTTCGTTTGGGCGGCACGGGAAATCTGGTATTCCCCAATTTCCTGCTCTATCTTATAACATTTATAAGTTGGAGCGGGACCAACGTTCCCCAGCTCAGTATAACAAGCGGGTTCGGTCAATAATCCGTTTTATTATCTTGATTAAGGCGTGATATGGTCGCTACCAGGAGAGAGAGAGAAGAAAACACTCAGCGTGCGCTCTGTCAAGAATAGATTGGTTATTATTTTATCTAATCAGGATGGCTCCCACTGCTTTTTATCAAATCTTCCTTCAAACCCTAAAAGGAAAGACTAGCCGGGATTAATTACACACTACAAGTTCGCCAATCTTTCAGCCAGGCCAGTGTCGGTACTTTGAGGGAGGTCCCCCGTGCTTTCGCACGAACCTAATTAATGTAAACCTCGTTTTCCCAGAGGCGTAACCCCGTTGACACCTTTCTAGACACCTACTTGATCGGCTAATTGTAATGTATAAAACTCTCCCAGGAGTAACTCTTACTTGCAGCGGGTATCGGGATCCAACTATCTCATAGAAGGTATGCAATCTCATTGCAAATTTCAACACTTGAAATTCCCGATAATATTTTGCCCCTAGCACCCTATGACCTTGACGGAGGTCAACAAACCATAGGCTACTAGTCAAGTTCAACCCGTCATTTCTTGATCGAATTAAACCCACCCGCACGACCCTTGACGGAGGTCAACAAGGCCGCACGACTACCCTAACTCAATCTGCATCATATGCATAAACAGATAAATACTAGTTAGCTACCGCACACTACGCCTTGACGGAGGTCAACAAACGTAGCACGAATACTAAATAGGACTTATCTGAAATGACGGAGGGTTACGACAGGTTTTTCTGAAAACCTATTGCGTAATGAACTTGATATCGTTATAGAATCAAATGATTTTAAAATGGAGTGCTTTTGAGGCTTTTCTAGTTTTGCTAAAGGAGTCACTCCCGGTGAAGGGATCGTCGGTCCTTTCCTCGTCGAATGAGGTGCGGGATATATCATATATATCACTGTGCAAAGCAAAAACTCTTAAAAGCAATCAAAAGACAAACCGAGTGTGTAGCATCTGCCAGTTATTGCTAAAGGAGTCACTCCCGGTGAACGGATCTCGGTCCTTTCCTCATCGAATAAGGTGCAGGATATATCTCATATACCTCTGTGCAAAGCAAGAACTGTAGCTACCTGTTTTATTTTGAAATTCGATTCTACAACATCTTAGGTTTCTTTTATTTCATTAATTACATTAATGAAGTCCCATCATTTAAGTACCTAAACATCAGAGATAAATACGACGTACACTTATGCCATCCGCATTCGCCTCGATGTCCCCTCGTGCACCGTTAGGTTAGGTAACTAACGACAGAGCGGGGCAGGGCTAGCGCGGGTGTAATTAATGAATTCCCATCATTTAAGTACCTAAACATCAGAGATAAATACGACGTACACTTATGCCATCCGCATTCGCCTCGATGTCCCCTCGTGCACCGTTAGGTTAGGTAACTAACGACAGAGCGGGACAGGGCTAGCGCAGGTGTAAAACATAAGTAACGTCTATATAATATATCATATATACTATATACTGTATCTATCACAGAACATCTCATGATCACATCACAGATATCGCAGCAGAAGAATCATATGAAATATTGGATATACTAGGACATCCGTGTTTTCAATACGAGCCAGTATAAAACACGGATTCCACGGTCGTGATGAATAGCCAAACCCACACCCCTAGACCCCTACGAGAGCGGCAAGCAACCCTGCCAATTCTAGAGTTAGGAGACCCGGACTCGACTCCTCGAGTTGGTCTCCCACTGGACTCCAGAACCCGGTTACTTGTGCCCTCCTCCTTGGGTCTATCCTAGTGCGGAAAAGTAAATAATATACAAGAGGTGACAACTTCCGCAACCTGGAAGCGCCCCAATAAAAGAATATTACATACAAGTTTTTACATGAATGAAAATGAAAAACACTCATCTCACATAAAAACCCCCGGCTATTCAAACACGACGATCCAATATAACATATCCAGCAACACATAACATCACATGTCATCAACGTAAGTAAATATGTCCATCCCAATTGTCGTTGACATATAGCAACGAAACCGGCGATATCACATATTACACTTACGGTCACAGAAAAGAAAGTGTAAAACTACAACAGTTGGAATCCGCAACCACCTCAGACATCGCATGCCTGACCAAATGAATTACTTAGACAGCGCATGCCTAACAATTATAAACCCCGCATTTTAGTCTCATTATCGAAAACACTTTTCAATATCAAGTCGGGCAATTCAACAAGATTCCCGACATCCTGATCGAATGCTCGTCGCAAACTTCAGTAGACGGCCGCACCCCCGTTACCGTCAACGAAGTGCACCAAGACGGAACACCGCTACCGCGAGCACCCGAACGGATGCTTTCGGCGACGGGGTTCTCCTATAGTCACTTGGTCGGGGCTATGGAGTGAGGCTGTCTATTAAGTTTACCCGGCGAGTATCCGCGTATGCTACGTGATTGCGACGGACTTTTGATCACATCAAAATTCCGTGGCAACCGATCAAGTGAGACTAAACTGCTATGTTTATATCATTCATTCAGTTATCTCATAACTATTTGTGAATTCCAATTATTGTATCCCATTCCAGATAAATAGAAAATGTTAAACTTTTCGATCGAACAATCGAACACCCAAGTTTTCCCGATACAGATCAACACATGAAATAAGTCTAACAACATTCAGTTCGTGCCTCAGTACCAACGGTCCAGCCGTAGAAGGGTCAAGCTAACGCCTCACATGTGGCACGCCGTACTGCCCCAAACCCGAAGGTTCAAAGGGCAGTTCAAGACGGTCACATAATCGAGTTAAGGTTTGTTGTCTTCTAGAGGGACCATCGCGTTACTTGCACTACTTAGAACATCGTTAAACTACGGAAAAATCCAACACTTGGAAATTTCCCAACAGGGGAAAAATTGGGTATTTATATCCGGTCGAACTTTTTAACATATTCTAAAAATTTATCCGGAAAGCCAAATAGACAAAATTTGATACCCCGATCGAAACACCGAATCCCCAAAACAACTGCAGAAAATTCAACTCTTGAATAATTTTTAAAAATACCCAGAGAACTCAGCACAGCAAACTAATAATTACTGTGCAGATTTTGGTCAACGATGCAACAGTGTTGCCGCGGAACCGCCGCGCCACGTGGGCTAAGGCCGCGGTTCCGCGGCTGTTTGATGGAATTACGAACAAAATTTTTCACCATAATTCTTAGAAAACCCTGCTTATTTTTCTGCATATTTTTAATTTGGAAAAATCCCAATTTTTGGAAAAAGGACAGAGAGCATTTTGGGTTTGGGTTTTCGGGTTCGTTCGGGTTTCAAAATCCGTCTAGACTTCGCCTAAGGCTCTAGCTAGGCTCTGATACCACTGTAGGGTTCCTAGGCACCCTAGTGAGGTCTCACAAGGCATCGAACATGCCAATATAAAAATTTATGGGTGCCGAGAGACCCGACTACGGATCGTTTGCTAGAAAACTAGGCGAAAAAGCTAACTAGTTAACACTTAACTATAAGAATCGGAAATACAACCTTTGTAGATCCGGTGCTCCACCTCCTTAGCTCCGCAACGAAGTCGTCTCCGCTGTCCAAAAGGAATCCGGGCTCTAGAGTCGTCTTCGTCGGAGAATAAGCGAGCTAGGTCATCGATGTCCATGCCGAAGATGATCTACGTCGAAGCATCGCAAGATCAAGCTCTCACTTCACCAAGTCAAGAAACTTGTGAAGGAAACACACTCTACTACTTGGCAAGAGGTAGAGGATGAAGAAATAGGAAGTGGGTAGACTTTAGTTTTGGATTTCTCACTCATTTCATCAAGTTGCCATTGATGGTCAAGCTTTTCTTCACTTGAAGGAAGAAGAAGAAGAAGCTAAAAAAAATATGATAAGAATATTATATTGAAAAGAAAAATCAATCCTTATCATATATTGAACCATGGTTAGATGTAGAGAGTTAACTAAGGTTTAAGTGAGTGGTTAGGGTTAAGCATGAGACAAAATGGTCAAAAAGTCAAAGTCTTCATGAAGGTTCATGAATGAACAAAAGAAAGCAACCATTTTCCTCATTTTGCCTTTTCTTTTTCCAAAAAGATAAATGAATAAAATGAAATCAAAAACCCTAATCACCCACTTAACTATAGTTTAATTCTTAACACTTAACCATAAGGCATGTATCATCAAACATGATACAAGCAAGTGCACAAAACTATATCGAATATACAATGTGCACACCCGAGCGAGAAAATCCATTTAAAGTGAACCGATACTAGTTAATGCAAAGTAATATATCAAATATATAATTATGCATTAAATCATTGAATCAACACTTGATTTAACGACCCGGTCATAACGTATATAACCGACTAATATTCAATGTATCGGCTTATCGATTCAACGCTTGAATCGATAACTAGGTTATATCGCATACAACCACCCGACACATTGATCACGAGAATGAAATACGGTATCACATACACGCATTATTCTTGGTCCCGTACATATCTCATATGCGCTCCTATTTCGTTTCGCTTGAGCCAGGAAACCTCTGTGTAGGACTCTAAAGACTCGTCAATACGCCGGCAGCAGATGATGATCATATCAAACACCCACAAGCCGCAAGCGGTCTGCTAAACGTAACGGCCACCCGGGCATTGAGCGATCTGAAGATCGACGAGCAAGCCCGCTCACACTCCAGTGAATCCGACCAGTAACACTACCGTACAGTCCGGTCTGATCGTCTGATATGTCGCATATCTCGCCTAGGGGTGGTAAACATCAGACCCCAATAGCTCGATAAGTCGTGTCGATATGAGGTCTATAACTGTTCGAGAAACTACTGGTAACACTTACCAGTAAATCTCAGCAACCCTGGCCAGGGATTTCCTGTTATAGCCAATCGAACACAGCGCAACATCAACCCCCTATACCGGGAGAGACGAATCCCCTCCTATCGCTCATTGCCTCCATGTGACTCGGGACTGTACCCAAAAACCACCGTTTTGCACGCCCTCTTGGACATGGTAAGATGGAAATCAAAGCACAGTGGGAACCACACAAGACTCTATAACGATCTCGGGTCAACAGACTACTCTGTACCAGTGTCACCAGAGAACTGCCATCTGACGTGAGGTATAATACCATCTGGGAGTTCTCGGCGAGTCCGTCCAGTATACCCAGTCTCCACTGAGCACCCGTATATGATCTCCGATGTCAAACACCAATGGATATGGGATCATCCATCGCCCATCTGTATGGGTCGAGAAGGTATACGCTAGTCTACTCTGGTATATCGATGCCCCGTCTCGATACACCCACGACTAGGGACTTTGAAGGATGTACTTATGGACTACCATGTCCCCACTAGTATGATCCGCATCATAGTCCAGGTAGTCAAGTACAGATCCTAAGGGCTTTACCAACATGTAACAGAGAGACAATCAGCATACACGTTAAGGTAAAGATCAACCAGATAGCATACTATCATGTCGAGCAAGAAAGTCCTCCCTATATACGTCCTAGCATCCACTACAACATACATCATATGTACAGTAATGGCCTCTAGGGCATACATATAACTAACAACGTGACCCTTGGTCACGTGTGAGCACGTGACCCCCAAATTGATTCCTTTAACAGCCGCTTATTTATTTTGTTGTTTTACCCATCACGTGTCAATACGTGACCATTGGTCACGTGTAAGCACGTGATACCTCGTTGAGGTATTTTCTGACTTTTAGAATTAAATTCTATTCATTATTTTAGAGGCTTTAAAAGTCCATCACGTGTCTGCACGTGATTCATGGTCACGTATGAGCACGTGATGCACCATTGGGGTCTTTTCTAATTTTTTATTATATCTTTTAACTCCTCCAGCAGGTTCTTAAAGGTCAATCACGTGTGGACACGTGATGCCTCATAACTTTTGATCCCGGATGAATTATGAGGCCCATAATATATCAAATCGAAGGGTTTTTCGAGATGCTTCCAATACCATCAGAATTTAATAGTTCCTCCTTTAGGAACTTATCAAAATACAGGCCGGAAGATATTGGTTCGCATTTCCTTAAGCGTATCGCTTCCATTTGATACCTTGGACTCTTCTGCGCAGAAATTTTCGGCGGGAAAAAATGCCCCCCACTACTTTGCCCACGTAAGTATATACGTGGGTGATAGTGCAAAGTAATGCATAGCGTATGACCAATTTCGGGTTGGTATATTACTTTCAGAATTTTGATCTGAGAAGATAACGAGCGGACACAAGCGTCGTCATTTATCATTGACTCAAATCTCGACTCTTAAGAGATATAGTTCCAAACCCTCATACCCATGAGCCGCACCCTTCCATTTTTTATGTCTTACTCTGGCGTGAAGCAGTTTATATGCTCATGAGTAGCTTCTCCTTTTCAGTGGCATGTAGCTTTGGCAAGTGTGGCTCATAAATGGTCCATCTTGACCTCTTTGCAGGGCGGTGATGGCTTAGGAGACAGGGTTAGGATCTGCCACCTAAGACTTTTCAACTTTATGAGCCGTGAGGGTCTCATAAAGACTTTTCTCCCTACGAGTCGAGAGGATCCCGCAGGTGTATTTTCTCCTTAGGGGTCGTGAGGACTCCTAAGTGTGTTTTCTCTTGAAAGTCGTAAGGATCTCACAAGAGAATTTTCCCGCTTATAAGTCGAGAGGACTCGTAAGTGGTTGTTTCCCTCCTTGTGGAGATTCGAATTTGGAGAGTGTGACCCGTGGATAGTATGCAATAGACCGTTTTGGGCCAACTTGCAGGATCCCAGTGCTTAGGAAACAGGTTTTTTAATCCCCACTGCCTAAGGCTTTATCTCACAAGTCGAGACGAATCGAGAAGTTCTCGCAAAGACATCAATTTCCTCACGAGTCGAAACGGATCGAGCAGATCTCGCAAGAATATCCTAACGTCATAGTTAACCTCTGCTCTTTACGACAGAAGTCCGTTAGGGTCTGTGGTACTTAGGGTTTTGGCTATCGTACCGTCGCATTGGCTGATGTATCCCTCGATAGGCAATCGTGCTGTTCGAGTAGCCCTGCGACTGCCGTGTCTCTGATCCCTTCGAGGGCTGGACAAGACGTCTTCAAGCAATCCACCTAAGCAGTTTGACCGTCGGAAGAGCAAGCATTAGGAATTTGCCATGCCGCTTTTTACTTGAGGTTAGGCTCATTTTGGAGAGCCCTGATGAGTCATAACCACTCCGCCCTAGTGTGGGATGATCTCCGATAGTCTTTTAGGCTTTATATGACTTGCCGTTAAGACCCTGAAGCTAGGAATTTGGCATTTGCTTCGTTTGCTGGCATTGCGTCTGCTGTATCGAGACGAATGTCGCGGTTGTCTCTAGGTTGCTGGTGAACCGTCGAGGTTTGGAACTAGGGATTTTGCCGTGGCTCCTTTTGGCGATGTTGCGTCTGCTGTGTCGAGACGAACGTCGAGGTGGTGACCACTCCGCGCTGATGTGGGATGATCTCCGATTGTCTTTCAGGCTTTATATGACTTGCCGTCAAGACCCTGAAGCTAGGAATTTGGCATTTTGCTTCATTTGCTTTGGCGTGTCCAGATCCTGTTGGAGGAAGGATGCCGTAGTGACATCTCGTCTGCTGTATCGAGACGAACGTCGAGGTGGTGACCACTCTATGCTGGTGCGAGATGATCTCCGATTGTCTTTCAGGCTTTATATGACTTGCCGTCAAGACATTGAAGCTAGGAATTTGGCCTTTTGCTTCATTTGCTTTGGCGCGTCCGAATCCTGCTGGGGGAAGAACGCTGGGGCAACATTTCATCTGCTGTATCGAGACGATCGTCGAGGTGGTGACCACTCCGTGCTGGTGCGAGATGATCTCCGATTGTCTTTCAGGCTTTATATGACTTGCCGTTAAGACCTTGAAGCTAGGAATTTGGCCTTTGCTTCGTTTTCTGGCATCACGTCTGCTGTATCGAGACGAATGTCGCGGTTGTCTCTAGGCTGTTGGTGAACCGTAGAGGTTTGGAACTAAGGACTTTGCCGTGGCTCCGCTGTTTGATGATGTTGCGTCTGCTGTGTCGAGACGAACGTCGAGGTGGTGATCATTCTGCACTGGTGTGAGATGATCTCCGGTTGTCTTTCAGGATTTATATGACTTGCCGTTAAGACCTTGAAGCTAGGAATTTGGCCTTTGCTTCGTTTGCTTTGGCGTGTCCGGATCCTGTTGGAGGAAGGATGCCATAGTGACATCTCGTCTGTTGTAACGAGACGAATGCTAAGGTGGAGTTGGGATTTTCCCTTTACTTCGCTTTGTTTCGACCGTGAGGCCTTTTGTTGACGTTGCATCTGCATCCCGTTGGACTGCGAAGGAACGCCGTTATTGACATCTCGTCTACTGTATCGAGATGAATGCTGAGGTGAAGCTGGAATTTTGTCGTCGCTCCGCTTTGTTTCAACCGTGAGGTCTTTTGTTAACGTTGTATCTGCAACCTGCTGGACTGCGAAGGAACGCTGTTGTTGACATTGCGTCTACTGTATCGAGACGAATGCTGATATGGTCTCTAGGTTGTCTGTGAACTGTCGAGATTTGGAACTAGGACTATGCCGTGGCTCCGTTTGATGGTGTAGCATCTATGTCTACTGGAATGAGGAGGCACACCGTTGTTGGTCTCCAGGCTGTAGATGTGGCCATTGAGATTTGCAACTAGGGACTTTGCCATGGCTCCGTTGCGTTGCGACTCTGAGGTCGGTTGTTGACGTCACGTCTGCATTTGGTTGGAGTGAGGAGAAATGTCGTTGGTGATCTCTAAGTTGTCGATATCGACGTCGAGATCCTGAAGCTAGGGATCTTCCTTTGCTTTGCTTGTTGACATTGTGTCTGCGATATTGCGACAAATGTCGAGATTGTCTCTAGGTTGTCTATGAACCGTCGAGATTTGGCTTCGCTTTCCGATGGAGCCTGTTGGGAAGGTATGGTTCCCTCTTTGTTCGTGCCCATGGATTGTATACAGGGGTCAATGTGACCTCACCTGCAGGGCAAAAAGTTTCATTCTTTCAGATCTTTTTTTTTTAATTTCAGCGATGCTCTATCATTTCAGCTTTTACATCGCGAAGGTCGCGATTGCCCAATCATTTCAGCTATTTTTCGCGGTGCCCAATCATTTCGGCTATTTATTTTATTTTTACTCGCTGCTTTTTATTGCGAGTTGCCCAATCATTTCGGCCGTCTTTGTATGCATACATTTTTACTTGCAGATTTCGTTGCAAGTTGCCCCATCATTTCGGCTATTTCATATGCATTTTTGGCTCGCTGATTTTTTTTATCACGAGTGTGTAACTTGGAATCTGATGCCAATCTTAGCATCAGCATCGCTACGACTGGAATATTGCCAGGAGCGAATCATCATTTGCCATGAAAGGACTTGGAATTTGATACCGGTTTAAGCATCAGCATCGCTACAACTGGGATATTGCCAGGAGCGAATCATCATTTGCCATGACAGGACTTGGAAATTGATACTGGTTTAGGCATCAGCATCGCTACAATTGGGATATTGCCAGGAGCGAATCATCATTTGCCTCTGTCGATGTTGAACAAAGGTGGCTTAGTAAACAGGGTTAGGATCCTGTCGACTAAGGCTTTTGACTTCATGAGCCGTAAGGGTCTCACAAAGGTATTTCTCCTTACGAGTCGTGAGGATCTCGTAGGTGTGTTTTCTCCTTAGGAATCGTGAGGACTCCTAAGTGTATGTTCCCCTGTAAGTCGTAAGGATCTTACAAAAGGGTTTTCTCCTTACAAGTCGAGAGAACTTATAAGGGTTGTTCACCATATGGACATATCCCCAGTCACGGATGGGACTTGGTTAGGGAAATGTTTATTCGTGCCCATGGATTGTATACAAGGGTCAGTACTGAGCCACTTGTAGGGCCATATCGAAGGTTATGGGGGTTGCTTAAGAACAGGTTCAGGTCTCTGTAACTTAAGACTTTCAAATCTTATGAGCCGTGAGGGTCCCATAAGAGAGTTCTCCTTACGAGTCGTGAGGATCTCGCAAGTGTAATTTCTCCTTAGGAATCGTGAGGATCCCTAAGTGTGTTGCTCCCTTGTGAGTCATAAGGATCTCATGCGGGTGGTTTCTCCTTACAAGGTCAAGAGGACCCTATAAGTGTCTTTCAACGAGGTTGCGCCCTTTCGGGTTTTCACAAACACTCGCCGGTAGCCCTGCTGTTTTACTCACGGAGCCCTTTCGGGTTTTCATCCGTGTCCACTTTGCTTATGGACATACCGTTCTTTTTAAAAAAAATTTATTCTTTTTTTTAACGAGGTCACGCCCTTTCGGGTTTTCACGAACACTCGCCGGTAACCCTGCTGTTTTTACTCACGGAGCCCTTTCGGGATTTTCATCCATGCCCATTTTGCTTGTGGACGTACCTTTTTTTTACACCACGTCAGCCTGAAGATGCTGCGGGTTGGAGTAGTTTAACGACGTTTCGGTCATTTGCAGGTTTTAGGACATTGCGGTCCGCCGTTAGTTTAAGGACGTTTCGGTCCATATCCAGTTTTAGGACGTAGTGGTCCGCCGTCGCCGTATTTAAGGCGAATCTCTAGTTTACCGACTTTTCGGTCTACAGCCAGTTTTAGGACATAGTGGTCCATCGTTAGTTTAATGACGTTTCGGTCTACTATCCAGTTTTAGGACGTAGTGGTCCGTTGTGCTTTCTCTATGAATGAGCATGATGCCCCCGGCATATCCATCTTTTTCGGAGCATGTGGTTGTGGTGGGTTCACCTTCCATTTTTCGGACAACGCGAACTTGCCCTGTTGGTACTGGTCTTCAACCCAGTTTTTGAAGACGTAGCAATTTTCAATCGGATGGCCCAATACTTGGTGGCAAGGGCACTAATTAGGATTGTTGACCTCATTCAGTTGTAGCTGGCATTTCGGCTCCGGTAGAGTGATAAGCCCGTCGCGCACTGCTAGTTCGAACAGCCTCCTTGTTTCATCCCGGGGAAATGAGTAAGGATGTTTCAACTTTTCATAGAGGGGTTGCCGCTTGTTGTTTCGGCAAACAACCGGTCTAGGGCCACTTATTGCTGTTGAGTGTTGGCTACAATGGCTATTTTTCCCTTCCCTTTATCCTTTTTGCTCCATCCTTTGTTTGCGGGGCCGAGAATTTTTCCGGGTATCGTGCAATTGCAAGGCTGAATGCTCTCGCAACTCCTCAATTCTTTCGTTTTAGAGATGGACTCCTTGAAAAGAGGGCCGAGGGCTACTTTTTCGTCGGAATTGCTCCCGAATGTGAGAACTCGCGGTCCCTCGGGATCAACCCTATGACAATTGCCGGCAATTCTTTTCCGCTCATCTGTCGCATTTTTCTGCTGTTTACGAGCTTCACGCTTTGTCCTGTTGAAGTGTTGCCTGTGAGCGACATACCCTTGCCACCAACGCTTAAAGGAGTTGCAGTTCTCAGTAGGATGTGCGATCTTCTGATGATATAAGCAGAAATTAGGATGTACTTCCGCTTCATCAAGATGTATGCCACCAGGAGACTTTTCTCTAAAAGAGGGCGGCCTCATCCCCATTGATATGGCTTTGGCGAATCGTTTCCTTGTCTTGATCCTGCTTTCATTTGCGGTGGATGTACTTTGATCTGGTGGGAGTGTTTCGACCCTTTTGTCCAGTCGCCGGCGTTTGGCCTTTTCAAATATGGCCATCTCGCGCTCCCGATCAGCTTTACTTTTTAGACGAATCTCATCTAGAAAAGCGTCGATCATTTCGTCTGACGACCACACGAATTCCGGCTCAGGCTCTGCCCCCAGTTTCTCAGTGCAAGGAGTTTTTTCATCATTTATTGACGAGTGAGAGATCACATGGCAGCTTGCCACATAATCTTCAGATTCATCCGACGAGTCTTCTCCATTGTCATCATCTCCGTCCTCAAGGACATGGCTGAGAAATCTTTGGAGTGTGACTGGGGTCCGCGCCTTCTGATTATATTCTTCCAATGCGTCGATTTGTTTCTGTAAGTCCGTGCGCTTGTCGCCAGGCTTCACAGGCATTTTGGACCTCTTCTTCTTCTTCTTTGAAGATTTCGACGGCTGGGTGTGAGTACTTGGGCCATCACCACCGATCTTTAGAGTTGGGCGCGGCTTCAGCATCCCTTCAATGATTTGGGGTTCCAGCGGGTTCTTCCACCTGATCGCCGGGCATGTCTGAAGCTCATTCAGCATTCTTTTGGTCTTTGCTGAAAGCACGATTTCCCACGGAGCTTCTTCAATGAAAGAACAAGTTGCCTCCAGTGTGTCCGTCTTCTTAGGAGTGTGCGGCTGTGGTGGGTCTACTTTCCACTTTTCGGACAGCGCAAACTTGCCTTGTAGGTACTGATCCTCGATCCATCCCTTAAAGACGAAGCAATCCTCGATCGGGTGGCTTACCGTCTGGTGGTAAGGGCAATAATTGGGATTATTGAGATCTCCTGGCTGCAACGGACGTTTTGGACTCGGCAGATTGATGAGTCTGTTGCGCACTGCCAGCTCGAACAGTCTTCTCGTTTTATCCTGAGGAAACGAGTAAGGACGTCCCATTCTCTCCTCGAGGGATGGGCGTGGACGCATATTGTTTTGACGGACAACTGGCTTTAAGTTGTTCGACTGTTGTTGAGTATTAGCGACGAAAGTTGCTTTCCCTTTCCCCTTTTCATTCCGAGGGTCCGTCTTTGAAGGAGATGATCTATGATCCATCTGATCCATTTGGGCCAACTTGTCAATCAAGGCCTGGAAAGTAGTTGGCTTAAAGAACATCATGAATTGGGAGATGGTCGCTTGAGGGTCGAGAGTACCCACGAACATGCCCACGGCAGGAGCTTCTTCGATACGCTGCTCACACTTTGACCATAGATTACGCCACCGTATCGCATACTGGACCCAAGTCTCTGCAGGCTTCACCCTGGCATTGATCAATGCCGTGATTGGGGTGCGTTCGCTAGCGCTTGCAAAACGCTGGGTGAATAGCAACTCCATCTCTGTGAATGTCTTGACAGAGTCATTTGGGAGTTCAGAGTACCACTCAAACGCCGTCTCCGATAAGCTGCCGACGAATTGGCGAAGCAAGAGTTTATCATCGCCGCCAGTGTTGCCTCATAAGGCTCTGAATTGAGCGACGTGCTGATGCGGATTTCCCGTCCCCTTGTATACATGGAACTTAGGGATCGTATATCCCGGCGGGTAACTGATTTGGTCATACCAGCTCGGGTATGGTCGCCCAGTTTTGACGACTTGTCCGGCCGCTTCATTCGCCTGATGAGCTCGTATTTGCTGAGCTATATAGTCATCTAGTGCAGCTTTGGGAATGGTTTCCTCCTTGGCTGTTGAATGAGCCGGAGGAGGATTAGATGTCTCCTCTTTATCGTCTTCAATAATGATCGGAGGGTCTTCAGCTGGAGGGTCCGGCTGTAACATCATTCCCACCATGTCTTGGAAGAGAAACGCCATTTGTTTTATGTTGGCAGCTTGTTCTGCTGCCTCTCTGTCCTTCTTTTCGAGGACTCTGCGTAAGAAGTCAGCGTCAGTTTCCTGTTCGTGACGCTGTTCTGATGATGTTTCCGGGCTTTCTTTTGTCCCGGTGAGTGCGGCCATCGCAGTCATCATCTCTTGAAACTTCTGCTGTTCCTCCTGGGCTTTTGTCAGGGATCGGGTGAGCGGTCGGTGGCCCATAGAAGCGCGGCTATCCTCTTTCCCGGATGCCATATAGACGGTATGCACCACCATGCCCCCAGATTTAGGGCGTTTGGGCTCAGCGTCTTTACGATTTGCCGCAGTCACAGGGGCTTTCTTTGGCTTCCTCCCCTTTTGAGCAGTTGAAGTCGAAGGGGCTGTTGTAGTGGGTACCCAAGTAGTTGTCGCTTTTGGTAGCTTGACAGAGTAATCCTTCTCCTGCCGAACCTTCATCTTTTTCTGTCGGCGGAGATAGTTTTCATCAATCACCGACTCTTGGACCTGTCGCCAAACCTTGTAAATTTCAGAGGATAGCCGTTGAGGAGGTTGCTCCGGCTTCTTCTCTGTAGCATTCTTCACAGGTGAAGGAATTCTCTTCAGCACTGCAGTAGGAGAGTTTCTGCGCACCCTTCTTAGCGGTTCAAAGCTATTCCTGGTCGGAACAGTGGCATTGATTTCCACCATCGGAGCTGGTGGAGTTATCCCAGAGGGGGAGTTGCCCCCAGCCTTCCTTACCCGGCGCCAGTGACGACGGCGAGCATGTCGAGCGGACGGCGTTGGTTCAGCAATGGGGATGGCTTTGTCTTGCCCCCTGTCCAGATGAAGCGCTGCCGGTGTCAGTCTATTAAAGACTGACGTCTTTTTAGTAGCGGTATCCAATCTGTCAAAGACAGACCTTCGAGCAGGAACGGGCGCCGGAATAGTCAGTCTTGTGAAGACCGACCCATTGGCAGGAGAAGCCGCCTTGACGACTTCAGGAGCAGGGATGGATATCCTCTTCAGAACAACCTTTTCTGGTATTGCAGTCTTCTTCATGGGCCCACATGAGTTTTGGCCCAGTTTGCTGAAAGATGAGGCATTGGGCTTGGGCGACCCGTTGAGAGGGGCCGCGATAGTTGTAAGCCGATCGAAGACTGACTTCTTCGGAGCTTCTTGCGATGGCAAAGGGGCATTGAAGCTCATTGGTGGGATCATGGTCCCGAAGAATAGCCCAGTGGTGGCCTGAGTCACCTGTTCCATCGGCATTGTGAACAAGGAAGCCGCCTGGGGCCTATAAGATATACCCCCAGTTGAGGCAAGACGTGGGTTGCAGTTGCATGTGGAACACTTTGAGCAGGTGAACGCCATTGATCCTTTGCTTTCTGCACCAAGCAAAACGCCAAATCTTAGTACCTCGAAACCCACGGGCAACCATTAGCAAACCGCGATTCGTTCGCGAACACGACACACGAAGTGTGGAGTGGAAAGAGGAAAAGATCCCACCGGGCGTGCCAGAATCTGTTCCCTTCCGAATGGCGGCCAAGACATGGACGTCTTGCCTGAGATTCGGGGCAGATGCTAATAGGTGCTATCCGTCTACCTCTCCGAAGATGCCAAGTTGATTTATGGCACCGTGTATCGGAGGTTTAGACGGATGCGGCCGATGGAGCAGACTTCGTCAGATTCCCCCTCGCTTGAGGGGGTTTTGATTGTGGGGACGCTCTTCCCTGCAGGCGTAAGCCCCTGCAGTTAATTACGCTACCGCATCGCGGTAACAACTTTCTCCTTCTCCAGCTGGTCACTTCGTGTCGTGGGTGTTTGTTTTGTTTGTGGTTGCCCGTGGATTGTATACGGAGACTGATTTATGTCGTCGCCCGTAGGGCGTGGACTAGTCCAAATCCGTATTTTCTTAGATTTGAGTTTGGGGTTTTGGTTTAAGAATACGCTAGCCATATTTGAGGCTAAGATCGACTTAAACGTTTGTTAAGGATACGTTAGTCCAGTTTGAGACTAAGATCAACTTAACGGGATCGTTTAGATCCGACAAAAGAGCGTTTGGGGGCTCGATTGTTCCAGTTTAGGGACATAGTGGTCCATTAGATGTATGGCCGTCGGGACCCGTCACCTCTCTGACGACGTTGAAGGATTACAACGACAGATGTCAGAGGAGTTCAGAGATGTACCCTTGAACCAAAGTAGATTAGGGGGATCTATAGTCCAATTTGGGACTAAAGTCTGTTTGAAGGTTTAAGGATGCATTAGCCATATTTGAGGCTAAGATCAACTTAAACGGGATCGTTTAGATCCGACAAAAGAGCATTTGGGGGCTCTATTGTTCCAGTTTAGGGACATGGTGGTCCATTGCCAGTTTAGGGACATGGGGTTCCACCTCCAGTTTAGGGACATGGCGGTCCATTGTTCCCGTTTCGGGGACAAATGTTAGTTTAAGGACGCATTAGTCCATGAGTTTAAGGACCCCACAGTCCGTATTAATGTGTGGTTGTCGGGACCCATCACCTCTCTGAAGACGTTGAAGGATTACAACGACAAATATCAGAGGAGTTCAGAGATGTACCCTTGAACCAATGAATTGGTTGAAAGAGCAGATGTGCTCAATTCAAGATGATTTGAGGACTTATGGCCAGTTTGGGCTAAGTCCAATTATGTTTGAAATGTTGGCCCTTTGGGCCATTAGACATTTGTCTGAGTTCAGCCCCTCGTCATGCAGCAGTGCTAAACAGAGATTTGGGGGCTCTGACAACATTTTGGCTTTTATTAGGCACTGACCATTCATCATGGCTCTAGAGTTTACTTTGAATGTCATGTGAAATGATCAAGTTTGGAAAACACGGGTATATTTGAAGTTCAGTCAAAGGGGAATCCTGCCTCAGGAAAAAACTTAGCCATTTTGGGCTAGGTTGGTTTTGAAATAGTGTTAACACTAGAAGGTATTTGACGATCACGTGTTCCCACGTGATGCGCTTTTAAAAAAATAGTGTTAAAACACTAAAAATGGGGTGGTCACGTGGGGTCACGTGAGATTGGGCCGAAACTCCTTTATTTTACCCTTAAGGCTGCAAATAAGTGTCAAACACTTAGCTTTCAGGCCATCACATGTGAGCACGTGAGGCATCTGAAGATGGGGCCAGATTTCCTTTTACTTTGTTCTGCAAATAAGTGTTAAACACTTTTTGACTCTCTGGCTATCACGTGCGGGCACGTGATAGGCATCCATCCATTGGATATTAAAAGGATTTGTTATGGGTCACGTAGGGACACGTGAGGGCGCCCTAAATGTGGAGCCAGATCTCCTTTTGTTTTAGCCTCAAATCTGCGAATAAGTGTTAAACACTTTTATTTTTTTATTTTAGAGCATCACGTATTGGCACGTGATGGGGATCTGTGCGCCAATTGTTAAAGCATTTGCTGAGGGGTCACGTGATAACACGTGAGAGCGCCCAAAACTTTCCTTCTTCTCATTTCTGGGGATCTCTTCAGGGGTCACGTGGGGACACGTGACCTAGTTTTATTCCTTCTTTTCCGATGACTGCGGATTGGGGTCACGTGTCATCACGTGACCAATGTTCTTTATGTGCATGGAGATCTTTTAAGTCTCTGTTATTTTTAAGAATTAAATTCTCTGTAGGGTTGAACCCTAATTATGACTTTGGAGGAATTAAATTCCTATTGTGAAAGAATTAAATTCTTATTTAGGGTAAAACCCTAATTATGATTCTGTAGGAATTAAATTCCAATTAGTTTTGGAGAATTAAATTCTCAAAACTCAATTCCCCTTCTAAGTTTAGGATCTGCATGGCAGGATCTCGACCTGATGAGAATTAAATTCTCATCCTATGGGGAGATGTGCTCTATACAGATCTTCAACCAGAAGAAGAACTAAGTTCTTTATTTGCAGAAGAGTTAAACTCTTAAATTTTGAGAATTAAATTCTCTTTTTTGAAGTTGATCTTTTTCCCTTTTCTCACCTAGGGTTTTCTTTGTTGAGAATTAAATTCTCCTTTCTTTTCTTCTCTCTTGAGAATTAAATTCTCCTCTCTCTGTTTTTCTCTCCAAAAAAAAGGTAGATCCCCCTCTCTTCTTTTCTTGGCTCCTATTTATAGGAGAAGGAAAAGAATCAATTTGTTCAGCAAATCTCTCAATGAAAGATTTGATTTGTTTTCGTATTTAATATAAGCCTTTAGATCATTCAGTGAATTTTATTCACCGTTGGATTTTAAATCCAAAAGATATTCTGTTTGTTATTTCGGTGAGATTTGGGGAGATCTTTCCTTATTTAAGATTTTTCCATAAATTGGTGGTTTTTAATCACCATTGGATTTTTAATCCAACGGTCCCCATAATCCTTTTCCATTTGGAAAGATTTAGAGAAATTTAGAATTTTAATTCTATTTCGAAAGATTTTAGAGAAATTTAGAATTTTAATTCTATTAAACTGTAAGGCTTTCAAAGCCTGTCACGTGCTGGCACGTGATCTTTGATCACGTGTGAGCACGTGACCCCCAAATTAGTTCCTTTAACAGCCGCTTATTTATTTTGTTGTTTTACCCATCACGTGTCAACACGTGACCATTGGTCACGTGTAAGCAGGTGATACCTCGTTGAGGTATTTTCTGACTTATTCATTATTTTAGAGGCTTTAAAAGCCCATCACGTGTCTGCACGTGACCCATGGTCACGTGTGAGCACGTGATGCCCCATTGGGGTCTTTTCTGAGTTTTTATTATATGTTTTAACTCCTCCAGCGGGTTCTTATAGGTCAATCACGTGTGGACACGTGATGCCTCATAACTTTTGATCCCGGATGAATTATGAGGCCCATAATATATCAAATCGAAGGGTTTTTCGAGATGCTTCCAATACCATCAGAATTTAATAGTTCTTCCTTCGGGAACTTATCAAAATACAGGCCGGAAGATATTGGTTCGCATTTTCTTAAGCGTATCACTTCCATTTGATACCTTGGACTCTTCTGCGCAGAAATTTTCGGCGGGAACAGACCCTGGACCTATAGATCTGTCTATTTTATACCTATCGCACCGATATCGGGCGACAACATGCGTGACGGTAAGAAATTAATTCAATTTAATATAATACTTGTGCTTGCTTCTAATTGTATATTTTTAACAAGTTTGTTTGTTTAATATGCAGGAGAATGCCGTCTTGACATGTACTGCTCACTTACAGCAGATAAGGTCGTAGGCGATTGACGATGCATGTGTGCAGGTTGAGTTAGGACGTGCAGGATTCCTTTACTACTCGAGGATTGACTACATTCTTCTTGACCATCATCTCATTACAGCGTTGGCTGAGCGGTGAAGGCCAGAGACCAACACATTTCATTTGCCCATGGGGGAGATGACGATCACCCTTCAAGATGTTGCTGTACTTCTTGGCTTGCGCATCGACGGTCCATCAGTGACAGGGGAGATAGGGCATGACTGGTTGGAGCTGTGCATAGAGTATCTTGGTCAAACTCCCGTACAATTGAAAGGAGGTGCTCTGAAGCTTACATGGCTTTGCGATGCATTCGATGTGCCCGTAGATGATGCAGATCAGGCGGAGATCGAGCAATACGTACGGACTTATATTCTTCATCAGCTCGTGACGTCCTTATTTCTCGAAACATCGAAAAATATGGTGCGTCTTATGTGGCTACCATTATTAGATGATCTAAACATGTGTGGCACGTTGTCATAGGGGAATGGCGTGCTAGCTTACCTGTATGAGGAGTTGATCACTGTCGCTCTGCAGGAGTGCAACATAAGTGGTTGTTTTTATCTTCTTCAGGTAAATATGTGAAATACTTAATAGATTTCGTTATCAATTTGAATATATTGGTATCTAATAAAGTATGATATTTGCAGATGTGGTGCTAGACCCGACTATCCATCAGTTGTCGTGTATTAATTCAGGAGGTGCAGCTAGATGGAGATCAGCCATTAGGGTGTAGGTAATTTTCTAAGTTATCTAATTAAAAAAAGCCTTTGCAATATTTGTGAATCGTAAGTGTGACTCCTGAATTATATTACTTTTTGTTGTATTACGGGTTTAACGTTGGTCGGACTTAGGATAAGACACCCGCCAGGTCCCTAGAGTTTTACCAAAATGAGTTAGATATGCTCCAGGACCGAGCTGTACTCTGGATCTCATATACAGCGGATGTCTACCAGGCTTTACCAGATTTATGTTTAGAGGAATCCAATATCTGGAGTTCCTAGACACCTATTATATGTTTTGGCATTGTCGCATATCATGTCCCCGCCAGTGTATTACGACAGTTCGGGCTTGTACAGCACATCCCAGATCCGGTAGAGCATATTGATTGGGTCAGACGGAGAGGGAGATCAACTGTAAATTGGAGGATTGTTCGACATATCTACATCCTTTGATAGAATGCGCGTACTCTGCTTGTCGACCACCAGAGAGAACATGCGTTACCGATAGCGGATTATATGCGCTGGTACATGAGGATAACATGGTGATACATTCAGACGGCGTATCCTCCACGGGTGATATGAACCGCAGAGACCCGTTGAGCGTGAAATGGTAAACTTTGTTATTACTTTCTAATTTTTGTCAGCTTTCTTAAAATTATATATTTGAGATATTTACTTATCTATATTATAGGATGAAGAATTGTTTGAAGTCTATGATGTCGTGGACAGCGTAATATGTGGACACATGACATCAACTAGTGAGATCGAGGCTATATGGAAATCGGTCACTAGTTTCTTTCAACGACGTCCAAATCCTCCTCCTCCTCTGTCTCCACCACCGGTGACCCTAACTTATCAACGTTGCCGACGTAGAGATGAAGCCGGACCTTCTATAACTACGGACCAACCTGGATCTAGGAGAGCTACGGACCAATCCGGACCCTCGCAGCCAGCTACACAACTGGAGGATATATTTGGTCCATCGCAGCGCCGTCGCGGTAGATATAGGATTCCACGCGTGTTGTGATGCTTGCTATGACGCTCTCTCTTGTACTTGTTCTTATATATAGTGTTTATTGCCTTACGCTTGTTGTTCTTCGTCTCTAGGCATCGTATATTTTGCTTGGATTGTGTCTCTACCGTATGAACGTCAAGTTAGCTCCCATGTGGGGATGCATTTTTTTAGTAATGTTGTACTGGAATTTTAGTCAAAATTTACAAAGGAGCTGCTGATCGTTTTTCATTAATTATTGAATGAGTTATATTGAGATTTGAGCTTTTCTATTACATTTACAGCCCTATAGTTAAACCTATCAGTATATCATGTTAAAAAGGTAGTCTGCAGAATAGTATCATCTGTCAAGATTTATACTAGTGTGTCTCGCTCCAGTTGGATCGGTGAGTGGCGAATACCATTTTCTTTCCTTCTCTTTTAGTTCTGTCTGGCAACACCCCCTTTAGAGATACGTGGCTTCCAATATGGACATTTAATTTCTTTCATATCCCTGTGGGGGGAGAACTAATTTGTGGATTGAGCAGTAATGAGATCATGTTTCCCAAAATCGAAGTTCTTATACAGTTAAACCCACTTCAATCCACTTGCATTCCATGCTTATGATGAATATGCACTTTGCAAGTGCGGATTCAATTTGGGCTCTCTGAAAACCAGAGAGCCCAAGTTTGAATCCGCACATGAAAAGTGCGGATTCTAACTTTGCTCTTTTGAAGAGAGCCAAAACTTGAATCCGCACTTGCAAAGTGCAGATTATGAATCCGCACTTTGCAAGCGCGGATTCTTACTTCCGCAAATTCCCAACCATAAATCCTATGCAGCGTTTACATGTCTTCCCGAGTCTGTTATTTCTCTGAATAGTTTTTAAACAATACCGAATCCCAAATTAGTTCTAAAAAATTACTAAATCCCAAATTTTATTACGCTAGCTTCCCAGTAGAAAAATACTAATTCAAGTTCGGTTTGTTAACGCGGTTAGTTGAGAGCATATTGGCAGCCAATTTCATAAATTACAGTGGTGTCATATGCAGCTAACCCTTTTTCTCCGCTGCAGTTACAAAAGACTTTTCAACATGACCGGAGCTTTAAAATAGTAAAAGGAACAGATGGGGGAGGTTTGGAGAAAAATAAGAAGCAAAATTAAACAATTGTTTCACTTTCTCCTCTACAAAAGGATAGAGAACCGACGCTTTGGATTCCTCTCTTAAAAAATTATTCTCTCTTTCTCGTTTCAAGTTGGTGTTCGGAACCCAACAAAACACTGGTGGGGGTTCTAATCCTGTGCTTTCCCCCCTTCGTACTGTTCCTTCACTATAGATTCATTGAGTTCTCTCCTAGTTTTCGATTCAAATCCTGTGAAATCTCAAGTGGGTCCGTGTGTCTTTAGCTGAAAACGGCCCCTCTTCATTAATTGAATTCGTTCTTATCCCCCAAAGGCCTTTTCTTAATTGCTTGTTTAGAGCTGTGCATGGAGTAAAGTAGGCTCCTTTTTCTTGTGATGTCTGAAGGAGCCGCTTTTTATTAATTGCTTGTCTAGTTTTGTTTTGAAGTGAATTCTTTCTTGTTTTGGTTCCTTTTTTTGAGGAAGAGTCTCGTTTTTGAGATTTGAAAGGATTTTTTCAATCTTAACCTCTATGAGAAATCTATTCATCTCTGAATCATACAAAGAGACCCAACTCCCCACATTTAATCCTCAATCATGGCTTCAAGTAGAAAGAGGAAAGCACTCATCAAAGTCAACCTCTAGTTATTCCCCTTCATCTCTGTAAGTTGTCCTCACTTTCTTTATAATTTTTTTTTTTTTGTGGTTGTTGCATTTTTACCATTGATCGAATCTAATTCTGCTTCTTTAAAAGATGCAGTGAATCCTTTATCAAGGTTGCGGAGCCGGCACTGCTGCCACTCTTGAAGCCCGTTGACTATGTTGAAGTGTTGGCTCAGATTCACGAAGAGCTCGAGCTGTGCCCACCTCATGGGAAATCAAATCTGCACCTGCTGCAATTTCAGGTGTTTAAGGGGCTTGGGGATGTCAAGTTGCTCCAAAGAAGCCTGCGATCGGCTTTCGAAATGGCGGCCACGGTTCATGAGAAGCTCATTTTCGGAGCTTGGTTGAAATACGAGAAGCAAGGAGAAGAGCCCATCTCTGATCTCCTCGCTTCTTGTGGGAAGTGCTCTCAAGAATTCGAGAAGCTCGATATCTCTGCTGAAGTCCCTGTAGAGACTATGGACATTCTGTGTGGTTGTGATCCTGATCAGCCACCTGCTTCCACTTTTGTAACATTCCAAATAGGAGAGGAGAAGATATCATGCGACCGGCAAAAGATCGCTTCGTTATCTACTCCATTCCACACAATGCTTAATGGGCACTTTGCCGAATCGAATCTTGAAGTCATAGATTTCTCTAAAAATGGCATCTCACCTGTTGGTTTGAGAGCAATAGATGAGTTTAGCCGCTCGGGTAGTTTAGGTGATGTAGCACCGGACGTTTTATTAGAAATATTAATATTTGCTAATAAGTTTTGGTGCGTGAGGCTTAAAGATGCATGCGATAGGAAAATGGTGGCGTTGGTTTCTTCAAGGCAAGATGCCATTGATCTCATGGAGTGTGCGCTTGAAGAGAACTCTCGTGTTCTCGCCGCTTCATGTCTCCAAGTGTTCTTGCATGAGTTGCCTGACTGTCTCAATGATGAGCAAGTTGTTAAGATTTTTTCCAGTGCTAATGAACATCAAAGGTTTGTTATGGCTGGCCATGCCTCGTTCTCGCTCTATTGTTTGTTAAGTGAAGTCGCCATGAACATGGATCCAACATCGGAGACGACGGCATGTTTTTTGGGGAAGTTGGTGGAATCGGCCACAGACTATAGGCAGAAGCAACTGGCGTTGCATTGGCTCGGATGTGTGAGACTCTTGAGAAAGGAGTACGACAAAGCCGAAAGGCTGTTTGATGCCGCCGTCTCTTGTGGGCACATCTATTCTATTGCCGGTCTTGCTAGAGTGGCTTATGTGAACGGTAACAAGGTTTTAGCTTATGAGAACTTGAGCTCCCTTGTGAATTCCTACAACCCCCTAGGTTGGATGTATCAAGAGAGATCTTTGTATTGTGATGGTGAAAGCAAATGGGAGGATCTCAATAAGGCAACGGAGTTAGATCCAACACTTGTTTATCCTTACATGTTTCGAGCGGCATCTTTGATGCGAAAACAGAGCGTGGAGGTAGCTCTTATGGAGATAAACCGAATTCTTGGATTCAAGTTGCCTTTAGAATGCTTAGAGCTTCGGTTTTGCTTCTATTTGGCGCTCGAGGACTACAGAGCAGCTCTATGTGATGTTCACGCCATTCTTACGCTGTCTCCAGGCTATCGAATGTTTGAAGGGCGTGTTGCCGCTTACCAGCTTCGTACACTTGTCCGGGAGCATTTGGACCAGTGGACGACTGCGGATTGTTGGCTTCAACTCTATGATCGGTGGTCGTCGGTAGATGATATAGGTTCTCTATCGGTAATCTATCAGATGCTCGAGGCACTGGATGCTCAGAAGGGTGTTTTGTACTTCCGACAGTCTTTGCTTCTCCTTAGGTATCACATACATCTTTGTACTATTTCGATAAATTGCATGTTCTTTGGTGTTTTTCTTATTGGAAATTTTGTTTCTAAGATACAAAATTAGGTATTTCATAACTAACAGATTGAGAACAGCAAAAACAAAGGCCGGCTATTCTTTCTATTTAATATATAAAATGAAAATTACGTAGCTAGAATGATATTACCTTTCCCACGGGAGCCGTGCGTATGCACTATCTTAAAGGACATATTGGTATTCTCATCCGGTCGATATATGTGTGTGCGCACGCACCCCTTATCTCTTCAAACCCTTTCCTAATGGGAGGGACCACGAGTTGCTAGCCAATACCCAAGAAAAAGATGATAGAAATGTAATGTGTACTAACACATATTTTGAGACAAAAGAGAAGGAGATTCTAACAGGATTGTTTGTTTTTAACTTCGTTAGTATGGTCTTGAATTTACAGCCATGATAATTATAATCATTCCCAAAATAACTCTTTATATAGCCATTAATAAACATAACGACTAGTTTAACCAAGGGAACAAATCTATTTGTTAGACTTGGTCAAAAATACTAACTGAAAATTAATACGCATAATAACCTCTTTAATGAAAATTTATTTTTTCAATTAAATTTCCAACACTTTTACTATTAAAAAATATCATGTTGCAGGGTTTTCATGCCTTTTTTTTTTCCTTTTGATGGTAGTGTAGGAAAAATTGGATGTTGACATGGAAAAAGAAGATGCCTATAGAAGACTGACAACATAGTTATCTAATTATATTGCTTCTCTGCTCCTATATCTGCCTCCTCTTTCATTTTAATAAAAGATATTTCTTTTGCATTAGTATCATATGTGCAAATCCATTCTTGCATTTGGTTTCCTAGTGTATTGTTTGTGCTTTGCAGCGTAGGTGTTTCTGATAACACATATGAAACATTATTTTTGGACATTAGATTGATATGTGAATTAGTTGAATGGGAAGCCTTTTGTCCTATATCTTCTCATATTTCACTGCCTATGTCATTCAGATCACAATTTGATCTACAACTTCTATCATTTGTTCCCTCTCAGATACCCCATCTCTCTCTCTCTCTCTCTCTCTCGCGCGCGCGCGCACACATACAACTTTAAAGTACACAGTTCCCTATCGAGATTCCATTTTAAACCTGGGTGTCTTTGGTACCGTTCAATAGTAGTTGCCCGAACACCAAAAGTTTTGCTGAGGGTTGAGAGGAAATATTTTAGAAATCTTTTAAAACAAAAATAATAGGTTCTTACATACCCTTTTGTGTGCCCATATACTAGTTACTCTAGGTTGCATGGATTTAAATATGGATGCAAGATATGTTATGAGCCGGACTCGCCGAACATTTTTTAACAAAAGTCTAGAATAAGATATATTGAGATGTATTAAAAGTGTTAAAAAGTAAAAAAAACAAAATGATGGAACTTTAAAAATAATCCTACATTGGAAACAACAAAAGAAACACATGGGTATAAAATATAAAACGGGTCACACCTTAACAAGGCTTGAGTCTTATTGTTGGAGCACACTTATCATTAAAAGCCCATGTATAAATGCACATCACTCCTCTAACTCTTCTCTAAGTTTGAACTCTACTCTACTTTAAAAATAACTTTAACTTTAAAAATAACTTTAACATAGTATATTGGCTCGATTCAAACTCAACTCGACAATACTACCAAGTGTTTTACTTTCAACGTGACAACCAGACCAAAGAAAAAAGTGATGGTTGCACATGAGGAGGAGTGTTGAGAGTAAAAAACCAAATGATGGAATTTCAAAGATAGTCCCATATTGGAAACAACAAAAGAAATATATGGGTATAAAATATAAAATAGGTCACAGCTCAATAAGTCTTGAGTTTTATTGTTGGAACCCACTGATCATTAAAAGCCCATAATTCATCCAACTCTTTTCTAACTTTAAACTCTATTCTATTTTTAAAATAACTTTAACAAAGAGTATTCTATACGCGCGCATTTGCATGTGTGTGTGTCGCCTCTAAAAGATGACTACCCATTGATTAGTGATTGGCTCTACCCATATTAATTCCTATATCCTTTGCTATGTGTATACCAATTTTCATGTGGTTTGGATATTCTTTACCCATTCATATAGCATTGTGAAATGTTCTATTATCGAAAAACCGTTAGCTCTTAATCATCTGATTCAAGGTTAAAATGGTATCCAAACAATATGAAAATTGGCGTACACATAATATGGCTAGAGCCGATCATCGAAAAATTCGACAAATGGTTGTCTTTTACAAGCGCCGATGTAGGAAATTTCCTACCGTGACATGGTATACCCCATTCTCTCCCCCTCCCCCTCCCCCTCCCCCCAAACACACACACGCGCTCTTTACCTGCCCAATTTTTTTACTCACATGTATCCAAGAGATAAAAGGGTAGGGTTAACATCATTTAGATATTGGCGCCATACATGGGCCACATTGTTCATCTCGTGGGTGGCATGCGTGGAGTAAAAGTTGATAGGAAAAGTATTTTTCTACACATCTAAAAATATCGTTTTCAGCAAATCAAACAAAAAATACAAAGGATTTCACTTGTGTAGTGATGCATATTCTAAATTCTTTACATTGTTTTAGGCTTTCCATTAGTTCAGGAAAATTTGAAGGACGCTAGGAAATCATTTATTTATGTAAAACAATAGTTACCAAGATATCCATATCGAACAATATACTTTCATTAAGACCTTTAGTATCCATATCTTTTCGTATCTTCTCCATCCAAGTTTACTTCGGTCCCCCTTTTGCTCTTTTGACTCGGCCTAAATCGAGAATATCCATTCGTCGAACCGGTGTTTCCGTAGGTCTGCGCCGCACATGACCAAACCCTCTTAGACGGTTTTTCCGAGAGATGTGGAAAAAATGCCTAAAACGGTTTGGTCATGTGCGACGCAGACCTACGGAAGTACCGGTTCGACGAATGAATATTCTCGATTTAGGCCGAGTCAAAAGAGCGAAAGGGGGACCGAAGAAAATATGGATGGAGGTGATATGAAAAGATATGGATACCAAAGGTCTTAATGAAAATATATTGTTCAATAGGAGTGAGTGGAAACGGAGGATTCATATTCTCGACCCGGCGTGATGGTTCATGTAGCCTGCCCCATATGCTTGGGATAAAGGCTCAGTTGTTGTAATAGTTACCGAGATATTATTGTATTTTATATGTTCTATTTAGAAATGTCCCCATAAATATCTGAGTGCATACAATACAGATACGTCTCCTTGATGAAGAATCCATGCACAATAATGCATACTTATACTTGGATGATGACATACTAAGGACACATGGTTTTCTTTTAATAGGTTAAACTGTCCTGCTGCAGCAATGCTTAGCCTTCAGCTTGCTCGGCAGCATGCAGCCAGTGAACATGAGCGTCTTGTCTATGAGGGATGGATTCTATATGATACAGGTCATTGTGAGGAAGGCCTACATAAAGCTGAAGAGTCGATCTCCATATGTAGGTCCTTTGAGGCTTTCTTTCTGAAGGCCTATGCCTTGGCTGATTCAAACCCTGATCCCTCAATTTCTGTGACTGTTATCTCACTTCTTGAGGATGCTTTGAAATGTCCATCTGATAGGCTGAGGAAGGGTCAGGTATTTTCCATTGACTTTACTTTTTCTTCTTCGTTTTGTTAATTTAAATTTCATGTGTGCCTTGTATAAAATATTTGCGGTTGACGGATTTCTTCTCCTTTGTTTGTGCTCTTGAGTTTCTAGAATTATCTATAAACCGAGTAATATATCCTAACACTTAATGATTACTTATGTTGTTTGTTCTAACAATCTTGACACTTTAGTTATATGTAAAGACCATGAAGCACGGAAACGGGCAGGAGTATCCAATACGATATGGATACCTAACTAACTAACTATATGTGTGTGTGTGTGTGTGTGTTTTGAAAATAACGATAATGTAGAACGTAGCGTTTCGTCTCCAAAAAGTGAAAAACACAAATATCGTTGCACAAAACGTAAGCCACATGGAGTATTATTAATTAATTTTAATAATTGTTTATATTCATACTAATTCATAAATTTAAGTAAAAATAGTTTTAAAACTGAAAGAGTTGAGAAAATAATGTAAAACTCACTAGAATTAACGTAACAAATTCCTAATTTTCAATTTAATATGTTTACATTCATACTTGGGTATTCAAAGTAATCAAGTGAACTTAGTTTTTCTTTTATATTTAGCTTTTTGAGAATTGAAAGTTGAAACATATGTTACATAAATACTAGATTCCCTTAATCTATTGCAGTTCAAATCCAGTTTAATAACAAAAATCATATGTAAAATCTTATTTATAAATAGCGTAGGCTATGATATTGCTATCAATTCATAGCGTAACATAAGTTATTTGTAGAAATAATGTAAAGTAACATAAGTTACTTTGTATTTAAGTTATGCTGTTGAATTACATAGTAAATAAGTTGAGTTATGTTACATAACGCAAAATAATATACATACATACATACATACATACATACATATATATATAGTGTGTGTGTGTTAATTTTTAATATATATATAAATATATAAATAAATAGAAGGGTAAGAGTACACCTATATTCCATTAATATTTTAGCATGTTATTCTAAGAAAACAATTGTAGCATTCACATTTATCATGTTCTATATCAAAAGACTTTGATTTCAAATACCAATTCGATCCCATCATATACTAATTCTCTCAAATAACATTCAATTAGTTTCAATTGTACAATTGATAACAAGGTATCATAACATTAAATCGTAAATATAGCCATAACCCAGAGAGAGCTGATTCGAACCGATCAGGAGAGGCTGTGACGAGGTCTTAAGTCATGTGTTATCTCCGGTGGGGTCTCAGAGGCAAGAGGGACGCATGACCAGTTCTAGAATTTATCGATATTTTAAAAACCCTAGAGATATCAGAGTTAAAAGTAAAAGTAATTGGGTATAAGCTAATGGGTCAAATATCAGTCTTGAATTGAAAAAATAACCATGATGAATCAGACGAGGCATTCGATTCCCAAATCGAGAAGTATCCCAAAGTTTCCAAATATTTTTTGATTTATTTAAATAAAAAATAGGGGATTCGAGTATCGGTATCCGATACGCATTTGGGGACAATTCGTGAGGCTGTTTGGAGTATTCGTGCTTCATAATGTAGAGATATACATTTAGATTATATTTTGTGAAGAAATGACAACAAACTTGTATAAAAATATACCAATTCTAGCTAATGTCTTTGTAAAATAGAAGTTATTTTAATTGTATTATAACAAAAGTTGAAAAGCCAAGGACTTTTCGTTGTTTATATGTAAATGTGATAATATTATTTTGAGTATATATTTTAAATTTATAAAGAAATATATTATTAAAATTTTGAGTGCGCGCATTTGCGTTCGCGTGTATATGTATGTGTGTGATGCATGTATTTATGTGCAATCGCTCGTAATTAGTTCAGTGTTCGTTCTTACTATCATTTAATTATTATTATTATTTTTACGTAATCAATTCTTATGTGTCTTGTATCCTTATGCTCTGTGTTTTAAGGAATAGTCGTGCCTGGCCCTGTCCGATCTTGTCTGTGTCGCATCCTTGTCTATACTTTTATCTATACTAAAAACAATACAAGTTTGGGATCAAATTTGAAGGATGAGTTTTATTGGAGGATTGACCTAATTAGACCCTAAAAACTAGGAGTTTGGGATTACAATTTAAGGACAAGTTATAAGGGGATTGACATGAGGTGGATGGAAAGTTGGGGAACAAAATATTTGGGAGGTGAATGGGGATCATCTGTGGCTGTTTGGCTGTTGCCAACTGCTACTGCTTTAGGACAGAGGACGGATAAGAAATCATGTCGGGATTGTGATGGGTGAATAATAAACTATGCTGTAAAGTAGTAAATCTTAACTGAGAAAATAAACTACGCTGTAAAGTTCCAGGCAGATAACGCTTAATCTGAAGAACACTAGAGCAATGTACAGAGCATGGAGCCAATAAAAACCAACAATTTGAACTGAATGTATGTTAAATATCTGGACATTTGCAAGTGAGATATATTAAGTATCCACTGACTTCTCTATAGAGAGTAGGATCTTCTGAAGTAACACCATCAGCAGGAGATTGCTTGACATTCAATTCTGTTACTCTGGTTTGACATTCAACTCAAGAGGTTTTTATACTGTGTCCCTGTATTAGTTATAAGGCAGTCTTATCAAGCAAATCAGATGCATACTTGGAGTGAGAAAGAAAATAATTCGAGTTGAAGAGGCCACCTCACATACCAAAGATAAATGAAGATCGTAAAGGCCATTTGAGATCTGGGGATGTAGCTTTAGCAAAGTAATTCAAAGAAATGGGCATACGGTGCAAATTGTTGCCCAAGAAATATCTAGAAATAACCAATTCTAACAGTTAGGATAAATAATTAATCATGACAATGAGATCGAGGAAGATGTGTTTCCAAAGATCAAAGAGACGTAATGGAGAAGTTATTCTAACCAAGTGATTGTAGGATATCTTTGAAATTATCAAAAAATGCTATAAGACGGTTATAAAGGCCAACATCGCTTTATAGATTTTGGACAATTAAGAAACATGTCCAACAAATAACTGCAGCTGAAATAAGAATGTTGTGATAAATGGGTAATTTTACTCTAAAAAATAGGATAAGGAATGTGTATTAGTAAGATAGTTGAAAATGATATGTTAATTGTCATTAACTGAAGAAGCCCTCAAATTTCGCATAATAGAAGAAACAAATTCATATATGTGACCCTGAAATTTTGGAATAAGGAATTGTTGTTGGACACACTACACACACATACGAGGAAGGCTAATCTACGTCTAAAGCATAACCAACTTAGTTATGCCCCATGGAAAATGACCAAACAAGTCCTCTTTTTGACTACAGTAGGGATAGAAGTGTAATTTAGCAACACGAACATCAATAAGATTGTCTTTAAAGATTTTTTTGGTCGCATTTTAATCTGCGGGCCTTCAATTTCTTCCTTGCATATAATTTTTAGTTGTTGGCTCATTGCTTTTGGGCCGGGGCTTCAAGGAGCTGCTTGTGTATATGCTTTGGCTTGATTTATATGGATTTCAGTTGCAAATGGAGGTGGTGGTGCTGGTTCCAAAATTCCATGGATTTTGTAGCAAACATCTTTGCAATCTTCATTATGACATGGTCAAACTCATGGGAAAATTTGATTGCCATTGCAGTATATAACGGCAGCATCAAACACTCAATAACATTAATCATGGATGATCTAAAGTCTCAAGCTATCAAAAAGATGAGGGTTGTCTAACTTCCATGGAAAGGAAAAGTTATTCATGTGATTTTGTCCATCAAATCCCATGAAATTGTGAAGGGGGAAATTAAATACTAGTGACAACGATTCTCAAAAATTTTAGACGAGAAATTCCAAATTAGTCAAGGGAGTAAAGAAAGAACAACTCATGCAATAAAAAGTTGCTTCTTTTGTATTTATATTTATAAGGTTCTTTTAAAAGATACGAGATCTTTAAAGCTAATGAAAGTATAAAAAAACAAATGATGGGACTTTAAAGATCGTCCCACATCGGAAACAACAAGAAACGCATGGGTATAAAATATAAAATGGACCATACCTCAACAAGGCTTGAACCTTATTGTTGGAACTCACTTATCATTAAAAGCCCATATGTAAAAGCCCATTACTTATAGAAAGAGATGCGTTATTATGTGATCAAATGTCTCTTTATATAGATATTACAATTACTTGATACTTCAAAATATCTGCAATCTTAGCATGAGTAGAAACATGATAGAGATTGCTTTTCTTTGCAACAATTTTCTCCCAGATAAAGTGGCAATCTACTTCAATGTGTTTTGTGCGTTCGTGAAACACCGGATTCTCTGAAATATGAATTGCAGCTTTATTGTTACAGAACCGAATCATAGTATTCATTCTTATGGGAATGGAAATGAAAAACAAGAAATACTTTTTCTAGAAATATGGACGAATGGAAGTTTAACTCCTAAGGAAGCACTTTATGAAGCTTCTCGGAATTTGATTGATTTATTTATTCCTTTTCTACATGCGGAGGAAGGGTGCATTCATTTCGAGGAAAATAAAAACAGGTTTACTCTACCCTTTTTTACCTTTCAAAATGGATTAACTAATCTAAAGAAAAACAAAAAAGGAATTCCATTGAAATGTATTTTTATTGACCAATCAGAACTACCCCCAGGACCTATAATTGTCTCAAAAGGTCCAATATACATACATTATTGGACCTTTTGAGTAACAGTCAAGAAGATCTCGAAGCAATGTGGAGAGCCAGACGTCATGGGATGAGCGTGCAACATGTTGCTTCTTGCTGCGCCAAGTAACTAGGTTTCCCGCAAGGAAAACACAAAATCCATTTATGGAGCGACGGTCATCCACAGATCCGGAAAAATTGGCATCGGTATAGGCCATAAGAGACAGATTAGAACAGGGTTTATAGAGAAGACCTTGTCCAGATACATGTTTCAAATAGCGGAGAATGCGCTCAACGGCCCGAAAATAGAAAACTAAGGGGCCCGCATAAACTGGCTTACTGTGCTGACTGCAAAGGATATGTCTGGACGAGTAACCGTGAGATAGACCGGCTTCCTAACTAACCGTCGATACCGACCTGGATCGAAAAGTGGCTGGTCATCAGGTGAGCTAACACGAGAGTTTTATTGTTGTATCCATGGAAGTATCAGCAGGGCGACAGCTAAAAAATCCTGTTTCTTTAAGAAGATCGAGAGTATACTTCCGCTATGAGAGAAATAATGTTATCTTATTTTGAGATACCTCTATACCAAGAAAATATCGTAGAGGACCAAAATCTTTGGTGTGAAAATATGAGGCCAAATGAGTTTTGACCTTAGATATACCTTCGGAATTATCTCCGGTGATGATTATGTTATCAACATGAACAAGGAGAATAATCATTCATTCTTTCCGTCTATGTATAAAAAAGAGATGGATTTGTCAAGCTTCTTATAAAATTTATCTTTTTTAGGATCATGTTGAATTTATTGAATCATGCGTGAGGAGATTGTTTTAGCCCATAGATAGATTTTTAAGATGACATACAAGAGACCCCCCTCATGCTCAAAACCAGAAGGCTGCTACATATAAACCATCTCGAAAAGATCGACATTGAGGAATGTATTCTTGACTTCTAGCTGATGTAGATACCAATCGCACGTAACTGTAAGAGAGATCAAGATACGAACAGTAGTGAGTTTGACCACTGAAGAAAAGTCTCAGCATAGTCGACACTGTATTGCTGAGTATAACCTTTGGCAATAAGATAGGCCTTCAAACGAGATATACTGCCATCATGATTATGTTTGATAGTAAAGACCCACCGGCAACCAACCACCTTTTCTGTGAAGAGAGGCTGACCAGATCCGAAGTGTGATTAGACTTTAGTGCATGCAACTCTTCCATCGTAGTTCTATGCCAATCTGGATGACTCATGGCTTCCTAAACAGAGTTAGGAAGGGAAATAACACACAAGAAAGAGACAAACTGATATAGACCTGGAGTAAGACGATAATATGAAATAAATGAAGAGGATAAGAAGTAGTGCATGTTTGTTTACCTTTGTGAAGAGCAATTGGTAAGTCGTCGAACAAACCATCAGAAAGAGGGACGTGAAGGCTCGGCAACTTCCGGCTGTATACATGGAGGAGAAGTTTCAATATCTATGTTGAATCCATCACTGCTCTCGGTCGACGATTATTGATACGCGTAACCGGAGGAGGATGAGGAATTTCGACAGTAGTAGATTCGGTTTGAATTGGTTTGGTCATTTGAAGGTATATGAAGCGGCGGCGGTGGCGAGACATGAGGACTTCCGATGGGGGTAAAAGGGTTGATTCTCAAGAGAGATGACATCACGAGAGACTACGACAGTGGATGTAGAAGGAAGCAGGCAAATGTAACATTTTTGAGTCCTAAAATAACCAACAAATATATGTTTGACAGCCTTAAGATCCAATTTATCGTGAGTTAATCGGTTATTATGAACGTAGCAAATACACACAAATACTTTAGGAGGAAAGGTAAAAGAGTCTTGCTCGGGAAATAAAATAGAGAACGGTGTTTGGTTTTGAAGAATCGTGGAAGGCATGCGATTAATCAAAAAACATGCAGTAAGTAAGGTAAAATTCCAAAGGCATTTTGGGACATGCATGTTAACTATAATAGAACGAGCAATATCAAGCAAGTGGCGATTTTTTCTTTCAATAATAACATTTTATTGTGGTGTGTATGAGCAAGAAGTTTGATGAATAATCTCATAGGATTGGCAAAGAGTGAAAAATACTACTCATGATTCTTTTGCATTATCAGTTCTTAGAGTTTTAATGGACGTATTAAACTGATTAACCACTTCATTAATAAATGTTTTAAACACATGTGATAATTCAGATCGATCACGTAAAAAAATAGCCATGTTATTCTAGAGTGATTATCAATAAAAGTGACAATATATATAGCTGAATATGCTAATATGCTTGTAAAGACCTCAAATATCAAAAAACCACATTTATTAACTTAAGGGAAAGGAACGAAAATGTTTCTCCAAAATACATGACTCGCATGAAAAATCAGATAAAGAGAAATCAGGTAATATGGTACGTAGCATAGAAAGAGATAGATATCCAAGACGTCGGTGCCAGCAAATGATAGAAACAGTAGCAAATACGAAAGGTGGCACATCCAAGTAGTACAGGCTATTAACTTGTTTGCCCTCACCGATCTACTCTTTCGTCTGGTTGTCCTGAATCATAAAGTAATTAGAAGAGAAAGTTATTAAATACTTGAAATCATTGGTAAGACGACGGACAAATAAAATATATGTAAGAAGTGAAGGAACAACTAGAAAAAATTTAAGCGGTAAGGAAAATGTCACATCAATATTGATACAACTACGAACAGGAACGACATCCCCAATGGCAATGGAAATAAATTTATGCGAAGTGGAAAACACAGAGTTAGAAACAGTATGAGTCATATGGTATGAAGCTCCGGAGTCAAAGACCTAAGAGTTTAACTGAGATAGTATAGATATACTTGATATGGTTAAGTTGGCAGTATGGATATTAGAGAAAATATATTGCAGGTGTTGTAAGCCTTCAAGAGAGATCTGCGAGGAAGATGGTGCTGGCAGTTGGTCGCTGTGGATGGAGGAGCCGTACTCTGTCGGGCGGTAGGAGCCTGATCAAGATAGCTATGTTTCTTCCAGCAGAATTGATCAGTATGGTTGGTACGATCGCAATGAGAGAAAGAAAAGAAACCACGTTTGCGACCTCGCCCCCCACAACCCTAAGTACCAATAGGAGCACGGTAATGACTAGAGGGAGATCCTCGGCTACGACCATGAGCAGCAAGGGCAGAAGATATAGCCTCCACTATAGAAACGCTTAGTGGAGGAACATGATAAGTAGCAGCGAGAATACTATTCAGGTTAGGCGTACCGTCCTGAAAGAAGAAAGGAGCGAACTCCATCCAAGTTAGGTAAAGAGTCTCAATAAGAGCCTCGTGTTGACTTTTGGTAACGGCCGGATCAGAGGAGATGGGTTGATACATGTTCCATTCTTCTAGATGCCCTCAGAACCGGGCCCCCAAGGCATGTAGATCATCTGGACTAGCGGTAGAGAGTTCATTGAAGATATTATATAGCCGCTAAAGTCTATCTTCCGACAAGTAAAGAGATTTGAGATTCGCAGTAGGGAGATACATAATAACCCGATAACAGCTGAGCTCTATAGAGTTAGTAAGCTAAGTGTAGACTTTGCTGTCATTTTGAGACTAAAAGGAATTATGCGCATCGGAGGTTGGTGGAGTTTCTTGAAAGAGATGGTAATGAAGGCCCCTGCTTTTGAGAGCTCGTTCAATGGCATACGCCTATGCCAAAAAATTGTTAGAACTAGAGAGTCGAGATAGTTAGACGGAGATCCGTTTTGTAATCAGAAGCAAGAGAATCAATTTTGTTGTTCGTCATATTGAATGCCGTACGCAAACAGAGGAAGCAATAGAAAGTGCATATCTCATCTTAAGATCAATTCATCACGAGTTGTCGAGTCAGCAGGAAGATCCGGCAAGACGAGGACATAGGCGTCGATGATCTAGAGGCGTCGGCGAAATCTGGAGGCTAGGCAATCTGCTACGGCGATCTGGATGTTAGGCGATATATGATCTGGAGGCGTCAAGGGCGAAGGCGATAGCTGGGCGTCAAGGGCGAGGGCGAGGGCTGGACGTCAAAGGGCGAGGGCCATGGCGATCTGTGATCTGAAGACGAGGTGAGGCGAAGACGAGTCGAGGGCGAGGGCGAGTGCTAGGCATCGAGGGCGAGGGCGAGGCGAGGAAAGGGAGGAGCGTTGCGGTCTTTTTTTAGGATTAGGGTTAGGATTTAAGGGACCTGCTCTGATACCATATTAAAGGTAAAAGAGGAGAAAGAGATGTTTTATTATGTGACCAAAGATCTCTTTATATGTTGATTACAATTACTTGATACCCAAGTATTATGGTACGGTGTACCCTAATAACAATATATGATAAACTATTCCAACAATAATAAATGAAGCACTTATTTGGTCATATGGTTCACGGGGCATATCTAAGCTTGTTATGCCTTGCGACTGCATTAGCCTCCCCCTATATGTATGTATGTTTGTACATAGTGTGCGCGTGAGTGCATGTATGAATGCATCTGTGTATGCATATACATGTGTGTATGTATATATATGTGATGTGTGTGTTCGTTCGACCGGATTTTTTTATTTATTATAATAAGACCTAATGTCAATGTCTTGTACTACATCAGCATATCAAGTGCCCAAAAATCTATCATATTAATTGTTCCTGCACATCTCATCATGTAAACACTTAAGGTTGAAATAATAATCTGGATTTTTTTTCCATCACGTGGATTCCTTTTCGCAGGCCTTGAACAATCTTGGAAGTGTTTATGTTGATTGTGGGAAGCTAGACTTAGCATCTGACTGCTATAACAATGCCCTCAAGATCCGACATACCCGAGCACATCAAGGCCTTGCCCGAGTATATTTCCTTAAGAACGATAGGATTGCAGCATATGAGGAAATGACCAAATTAATAGAGAAAGCTAGAAATAATGCGTCGGCATATGAGAAGCGGTCAGAGTACTGTGATCGGGAGCTAACAAAGGCGGATTTACAGATGGCGACTACATTGGACCCGCTTCGAGTCTATCCTTACAGATATCGTGCTGCAGGTAAGATCCTTTTCTTGTACCAACTCGTCTTATTAAAATTAAATTTTAGGATGTTCTTTAGTTTATGTGGTGTCAGGTTCTCATAAACATAAACGGCAAATAACATGCAGCAGAATAAAGCAAAAAAAACATGAATTGTACACATCCTACATGGATTCTACAGAGAACTCACACATTCAAAATCTTATCTGAGAAAGTAGTGACTCGAGTTTGATGTGGACTGGAACGTCGGTTGCCACGTCACCTTGTTGCTTAAGTTCGGAGAAAGCAATGAGATATGTTACACACCCTCTAATTCTACTAGGCTAGAGACCTGAGAAGAAGACTGGAGGGAGTATGACAACTATGAAATCTCACAAGAAACTGATACAGACCCCCAGTTATATGACACCATAAATATAGGACAATGTTTTAGTAAGCGTCCACTTAAGCGGCGGAGCGCTCTCCGCCACTCCGCTTAAGCGAGAAATTCTCACCCATTAATCTGGTTGGAATCTATTTCTTATCGATAAAGGTACATTAAGATTTATGGTATGGTTTTAGTTCTATTACCACACCTGCTATGTTTTGATGTTTGCACCTTTATAAAGTCTTAAACTGAGTAAATATATAGTGCATTTGGTGTGATAATAACATCTAAGTTAATCTCATATTCCTAATTATTTTCACGCTAATTTCTTTTCTTCTCTGGCCGAGACTTCAAACTAGGGTTTGCAGGACTTTAACTTTGACTTCAATGGTCCGTCTTTGAATCCGACACTTCGACTTCGACGCGGAGGCTTCAAGGCTTTGATTTTGAGTACATAAGGTTTTCGATTTCGAGACTTTAACTTCGAGCTTGGAGAAGATTCGATTTTTCGCTTTGAAGTGAAGATTGAGGTGCTAGGGTTTCAAGTTTTGATATTTATTTCAATGTTAGGGTTTTCGAGCAGCTTCGGTTTCGAATATCAAGCAACTTCAACTTCGAGTCTTCAATTTTGATTTCGAGCGGCATCAATTTTGACTTTAAAACTAGATTCGAGAAGGGCTTAAGTTTCTAAAATAATAAAAACTTACTAGAATCACTGTTAAACTAACAATCTACAAGAAATAACAAAATAAATGAAAATAAGACGTCGTTTCCTGAACGGTGAAGCGACTGCTCAAGTGGCCAAACAATTTGGCCACTCTGTTTTTTTTTCCTTGTTCTTAAAACACTGATATAGGCTGAGGCATTACTTCAGATAAGAACAAGGCAACCACCACTAGCCACTAGAGATGGGGCCAACCTCATCCCTAAGCACCCACATCCACAAGTTGCGGGTCCACATTTGCCAAATACCTGGCCTAATAACTACCCACTTAGTTGGGTGGAATAGTGGATAATATTGGGCTAAGTATTGGCCTAATCATGAGTATACTCTCACTGGTTCAATTAAAGTATCTGTTTTTATCTCCTCAACTCTCATAAATGCGTTCTTTTCATCTACTCTTCATACTTGCTAATTTGCCATGTGGCCGTGATTTCCTACAAGTGGGAAAATGTTGTAGCCAAATCTGAAGAGACTGACACAAAAACCCTCTTATAAACATTATACTTCCTCCATTCCCTTTTGAGTGTCCATCTTTGGTTTTATTTTTGTTCCATTATAAGTGTTCGTTTACAATATCAATGTCAACTTTTGTATTATCAATACAAAATTAAATTTTGATCCATAAACTAACCCTTATTAATATTATACCTAGGGAAAAAAACTGACTAGATTGCATTTTCCTTGCTTATCTTAATAAATATATACATCCATTATTGCTAATCTCTATATATTAACTCTCTTCCCTTTTATTTATTTTTTTTTACTATGAGCCTAAAATTAAAAAATTGGCTCAAAAGTTTTCTTTAAACCAAATAGTAGATGGCAAAGAAGTGGAGGTGGGGTGACATAATTAATGAGGTTATTTAAAAAAAGATGGACATAAATGGACACTTAATAATGAGGTAAACTTTAAATGAGGTTAATATAGTAATTTAGTATCAATCATATTAGAAGTTTAAATGAAATAGTAGTTTTTCAAAAGTTTTCTTAAAAAGAGTGCAAAACCAAAATTGGACATTTAAAAGGGAACGGAGGGAGTATAAATAAGGTAGATATATATCCTAGCTCTATTAGTCATGCATGTCAAAGTATCTCCAATCCCTTTAAGAAGCGTACTTAAAAACTATGGTTTCATTATGAATTAATTTCACTCTCTTCTCCGTCTATGGTGTGAGTTAGAGTTGGCTAAGCAATGCATCTTAATACATGCCAGCGATCAATGTTATAAAAGTGGAACAAAGAAAACTGTAGAATGGGTGCATGGCCGCTAAAATATCAACAACCTCGTATAATTGTATAAGTTCTTGTAAATTGTTTGTTAATCATTAATTCTAATGGTTTTTCTATAATTGAGGGAAAAGGGTTTCCTTCTCCTTCACATCATTCTTCAAGCAAAAGAGAAAGAGAGAGATGGCTCATAATCCCTCTAAAAGAGATAACCCCCGGTTGCCGCTCGCCTTTTGGATGTCGGTTACAACAACGATTAATGCGAAGCTATAGTGACTCGTTTGGAGAGGCATGTGGGATCGGCTCTCCCCTCTTCTTCATGCAGTTTTTATGGCGATCGTTGATGCTATTCCGGCCTTCCCTGCCATCATGACCCTTCGCGACTTGGACGATGCCGAGGACAAGGTAACATCGGTCCATGCAGCGGGTTTGATTAGTCACCGAGTTCAGGACCGTTCTCTTAGACTTCTGAGGTGCATCTATGCTCAGTTTGTTATTGTGTTGGACTTTGCCGGCGGAGGTCATGCTAATAGGTGGAACCGTTCGACTAGGGAAGAGCGACGTTTTGAGATGGCGGCCGAAATCGAATCCCAGTTGGTCAAGTTGAATAACAAACTTGTGTACTCTTATCTCCCCGAAATGTAATTTTGGCGAGCGAATGAATAAAATAAAAGTTTATTTTATTTTTTTGTTGATAATAATTTTCTTTTTGTTTTATTTTTATTTTTGTATCTGAATTCAGATGTAAGAACTAGATTTCTAGTTCAGGCATGCTGGGCCAAGCGTTTGCTTGGGCCCAGCATGGGCACGTGGGAGCCACTTGCACACACGTGGCAGCGATCCAGCGGCTTACGGATCGCCTCTTCCCCTCTGTTATTTAAACAGAGGAAGGGGGAGAGAGACTCATTTAAGTTTCCACTTTTTTTAGGAAAGAAGTTCAAGAGAATTCTAAGGTTTCCCCGAAAGATCATCTTCATCAAGTTCCTCACCGTCTTCTACATAATCAAGGTAGGTTTGATGGCCTTCGGTGATGAGGCTTTGCCTCTTTAGACAAAGAGAAGTCTTTTGACTTCACTGGCAACCTGCCATCGATCTCTTTCGAGATTGATTCGGTAGTGGTAATGAACCCTTATGTGTTCATCTAGCTCTCAAGAATAAGGAGAAATCCTTGTTCTTAACACAGGGAAATAGCCACAAGCTATTTCTTCATATGGAATTGGGACTTTTCCTAATTCTTTAAAGAAAACTAGGGTTTTCCTAAGTTTTCTTTTGGAAAAATCGACAAGTCCAAGGGAACTCTATCGAAATTTCCTAGAAATTTCTTTGAGTGGGATTCCTTTGTTTCAGGAGGCCTCCAGATTGTTTGGGAGGGCCTCTTGGCAGAGGATTTTACCTCTGTGTGCCTTCAGGACCCCACCCGATCCTGATTAACTTGGTCGGGACCCAGGATTGGGTCCTAAACTTAGCCAAATTTGGCTAAGTCTTGTAGGATTACTTTGTGATTGAGGAGTTTTTTGATGGGGGACTTTATCCCATCGGGACCCCTTCCGACCGAGTTTTACTTTGTCGGGACCCAATTTCGGGTGCAATACTTAGCCAAATTTGGCTAAGTGTTAGAATTGTAACATAAATGTCAAAATAAACCATCTCCTCTCTAGGGGTTTAAGTAACATTGGAAAGTCCTGTAACTTTGATTTAAATGGGCTATATAGGCTTTGCATTTTGTCCGTATGAGCTTCAATTTTATGCTAACACATGAACTCTGATTGGTTCAGCTAGAATATCGTCTGTCAATGCTACTAACACCAATCTTGGTTCAGATGGGGCTGCCCATGTGGAGACCTAAACAATGGTCGCTCGGGGTGTAGAATTTCCTTCCCCTACTCCGCGAGAACCAAATCCTGCTCTTGAGGGCAATACATCTCTTATTTGAGGTGATGATAAAGCCTGCCCAAATAGAGGTTGAGAATGATCCAGTCTCCGCTTGGGATGATGACGAGGTAGCTCGACTGGATGTACATGGGGCTCCTATTCAGGGAGAAGAGCTCCCGTCTTCTACTTCGTGAGTACCGGAGCTTCCTCCTCTCCCAAGAAGTCCCTCACCTATGAGGACCATGGAAGAAGAGGAGTTGGTTGAGTATAATCTTTTAGATAATGAAGGCTGGTTCTGAGCAAGCTCCTGTGACCGAGCGAACTATTTCTAAAGAGGAACAGTCGACGGATGAGGCTCCCGCTGCTTGGGCGGGCGAAGAAGAAGTGGCCCTGATGGACACCGAGCTGCTTGTGGGTGAGCCGTTTCTTGATCCCTATCTATAGAACCCGGCTACTTGAGCACTCCTCCTGGGTCTATCCTCGGTACAAAAGATGAAGCAAATATATAATACATAGGCGACACAACCTCAACCTAAAAGTGCCCCTTATACAACCCGGAGTGACGGCAGTCCACAAGTCAGACACTTGCCCCGTGATATAAATATACATGAATAATAAAACTCTCATCTCACAAATCCCTGGCTATTCATCACGACGACGACAATTATTCCAATCCAAACATCCATCACAGAACATCAATGCGAGTATCAATTTCATAACCCCGTCTAATTAATACCTATAGCAATTAGACGACGTTTTACCAAACGCTATGATACTCACAGTCGCAGAACCAAAACAATGACAACTAGAATCACAAAACCCACAAGGCGGTCGCTCGAAATTTCTAAACATTGAAATTCAAGTGCCCCGGCAACGAAAACCTCTCATTTTTGCAAGAAATCGAACCCGGTTAACCCCCCACTATTTGAGCCTTGATTCGACCCCGAAACGAGGCCGAATCGGCCCTGCATCGGGGCTGGAACAGCCCCGTTCAGTGGCTGATTCAGCCCCCGAAAAGGGGCCGAACCGAGCACAAATGGGGTGGGTTTAAGTGATCATTAGCCTACTAGAAATCTTGATCCAAACCAATAATCCTGTGGTTTCGGCTCAAGAGAAAATGAGAGCATTTCATGCAAATTTTCAAAACAAGTTTTTGCTAAAATGGGTTTTGATAATTCTAAAGTCATCTAAACAAGTTCAAATCTTTAGTTTAGCTCTGATGCCATGTTGGTAGACCTTGAACACACTACTAGGATTTTAGAATAATGAAAAATAGGGTTTTCAAAAATCTAGTGAGCTCAAGTCTACAAACCATAGAATCTATGCTAAAGAATCAAACTTGTAAAGCCAAAGTTAGAATCATACAACCTTTGTAGTATTTTCGTATGCTTCAATTTGTGTTGGACTCCTTTCTAGGCTTCTAAGTGATGTGAACAAGTTTGATGAAGATCTCCCTTGCCGTATATGGATCCACCTTAAGGAAACCAACTCTGGCTCCATCTTCACCTCTAGCTCCAAGCCAAATGAAGAAACTAACCATCTCAAGTTGCTAGGATGAAACCGTGAGGGATGTAGATAATAGTCACTAATTATTTGTCTCTATTTTTTTTTCTTGCTCTCTTTTAACATTGGAGGAGGAAGATGAGGCCTATGGAGAATGGAGAGTGAAGGAGCTCAAAATCTATGAAGAACAAAAAAACTTTTTTTTAACCATTTTTAATGGTTCGTAACATTTATCATATTGATAATTGTTGTGAATCATTAGATCTCCATCAACCCTCCCCTTGTCCACCCTCATCTCTCCTCGCCGCATGTCACCAAGTTGTGAATGATCAAGCATATGCTCAACTCAAGGCACAACATAACCTTAAGAGAAGCATGGAAAAAGAAGTTAATAATTACTATATATATATATATAACATATTAATATATATTCTTGTAATTATTATCCTATGTATATAAAATACATAAAAGAGACTTAAATAAATCGTGACTAAATACTAGCAAATGCATATAATAAATGAGAATAATGGAGGAAAGAGGCCATAGGAAGGAATTCCTCCTATGGCGTCGAAAAAATATACCCTGCATCGTGTTTTTCGACGATCGGAATCCATCATCTTCATCATTATCATCTAAGTTGTGGCTACACCAAATTTCATGTGATTCTACAACTTTTTCACCGTTGATTTAACAATATAAAAAGTTCTATTGTTGGTAAACCGTTAATTTTGAACCCACTAATTTAACGGTGAAAAAGTTATAGAATCACATGAAATTTGGTGTACCCACATCTTAAATGATAACGATGAAGAAGATGGGTTTCGATCGTCGGAAAATACGATGGAGGTTGTATTTTTTCGACGCCATAGGAGGAAATTCCCTCCTATGGCATCTTTCCTCCATTATTCTCATAATAAATACATGTATTAATATATTAAATCAGCACCTGATTTAATATCTGTTTTTCCAAAAGACCGGCTAGTATTTCCAAAAGTCTAATTATCGTCGGTGCATCCAATACACTAGTTTTAATCGAACCCCGGTATATATCCAATACATACATCTATATCATATCGCTAGAGCCAGAAAAAACTCTGTGTAGGACTCTAAAAACTCGACAATACGCTAGCAGTGGGTTTAACTACAAGCACGTCAGCAGCACTAGTTGTACGTAACGGCTACCCAGGTATTGAGCAAAAGGAAGATCGACAAGCAAGCTTGTCCAAATCTTTACTAAGCCTATAAGTTGTAAGTCCATGTCGTGCACCCCACGTGTCCGCGGAGAGGCAGAATTTGCAAAAAACAATTTTTCAAAGCTCGCAACACGGACTTAAACTCCAGGATCGATACTAAACCCTAGCTAACAAATACTGTGTGAGGATTAACTACTCGGATGAAAGTTATACCTCACAAAACCAAGTCCTTCGGGTCTTTTATCCTCCAAATCTTCAGGGCGAAGATCACGGCTGCAAGCTCCAAATCATGGGTCGGATAATTCTTCTCATGAGTCTTCAGCTGTCTCGCTGCGTAAGCGACGACTTTCCCATTCTGCATCAAAACACATCCCAATCCTTTTCCAGATGCGTCGCGGTGAATCCTCAGTCCTTCGGAATCATCCGGTACGGTTAGGATAGGGGCGGTTATCAACTTCTGCTTCAACGTCTCGAAGGCCAATGCACATCCATCTGTCCAAACAAACGGTACCTCCTTACGCGTAAGCTTGGTTAACGGCTCAGCTAAACGAGCGAAGTTCTCCACAAATCTTCTGTAGTAACCGGCCAGTCCAAGAAAACTTCTTATCTCTGCAACATTCCTCGGAACAGGCCAATCTCGAACTGCTGCAATCTTCTCGGGATCAACGGCGATTCCATCGCCCGACACGACATGCCCCAGAAACTTCACTTCTTCCAACCAGAATTCGCACTTACTCATCTTCGCGAATAATTTCTTCTGTCTCAGCGTTTGCAGTGCGATCCTTAAGTGCTCAGCATGCTCCTCCGGACTCTTTGAGTACACCAGAATATCGTCAATGAATACCACAATAAACTGGTCCAAGAACGGTGAAAAGATCCTGTTCATCAAGTCCATAAATATTGCCGGCGCATTAGTCACTCCGAAGGGCATCACTAAATACTCGAAATGCCCATACCGAGTTCGAAACGCCGTCTTGCAAATGTCTTCTGCCTTCACTCGGACCTGATGATATCCTGATCGCAAGTCCAGTTTCGAGAATACCCCCGCGCCACTAAGCTGCTCAAAAAGTTCTCCAATGCGAGGGATCGGATACTTGTTCTTAATAGTCACCCGGTTTAATTCTCGGTAATCGATGCATATCCTTCTCGTGCCATCCTTCTTCTTCACTAAAAGAACTGGAGCTCCCCAAGGTGAGTTGCTGCTTCGAATCCATCCCTTCTCGAGTAATTCATCCACCTGTTTCTTAACTTCTTCTAATTCCACCGGTGCCATCGGATAATAAGATTTTGATACTGGCGCTGCACCAGGAATGAGGTCAATCGCAAACTCCACATCTCGCTTCGGCGGTAAGCCCGAAATATCCTCGAACACATCCATAAAGTCGCGAACAACTGTTGGCTCTTCCACCTCCATTGCCGCAAGAATACTGTTTGTCGGCCTAGCCCTAAACTCGACTGGCCCGACAGAACTGCTTCCTCCAATGAAAGTAAACTCAGGGTGCCCGGGAATCTGGAAAATTACTTTCCTTGCCCTACAATCAATGTGTGCGTGGAAAGTGCCAAGAAAATCCATTCCCAAGACTACCTCATAACTGCCCGTATCTATCACCAAGAAATCTGCAAAAAGCTCTCGTCCGCAAACAACAACCGTACAATCTCTACATTCCTTACTAGCTATGATTTTCCCATTCCCAGTGTGTATGTCCCAGAAACTAGACAAGGTCGTGCAGGTGATCGAGTGTGTAGTTATAAATTTGGATGACATAAAACAGTGGGATGCTCCGGAATCAAATAATGCCAAAGCAGGAAAACCACGAACGAGTACGGTACCTGAAACCACTTCTCCTGATGCCTTGGCTTCCTCAGCTGTCAAAGTGAAAGCTCGACCCTGGTTGGGTCCTTGTGTCAGCTGTTTCTGCCCTTGGAACGGTCTCTGCGGAGGCTTCCGTATATCATCTCTCGTGCGAAGCTTCGACGGACAAACATCAACGGTGTGATCTGCCGCTCCACATCTCAAACAGAGTCCCAGCCTCAAACGACACTCTCTTCGCACATGTCCGGGTTTATGGCAGTGGCTACAGATCACGCTCCCCTTTCGATCACCCACAATCCTTTTCTTCATCGGTGCTACGCTGCGCCTGTTCACTGGAATACTTCTACGTACCGACGTTTGGTTCAGTGCAAAAGCCGGTTCCAGCTCGATCTGTTCCTTTAGACTCTCCAGCAATCCCCTTATCACTCTACGCCTGGCGGCTAAGACCGCACTTCTTTGGTCCATCTTCAAATTCGTACCTGCCATGAATCCTGGAAATCAAAGTATCCAACATTAGCATGATGATAGATTCTGAGTATAGATCAAGGCTAGAACTCCAAGATACTTAAATAGAGTACTGCATTGTAGCTATGCCGCGGTATCATAGCCGCAATTACTTAACTCCACCCAAGTCGCTTAAGTCCTAGAGATAACAAGAAATTAGGTTTTTGAGTTGACAAATGCAAAGTAAGTTTGCACGTCGACATGATCCGGAAGAATGATTCAAGGATAGTAAAACGGTCAAAGTGGCAGGACATGTTTCCTAATCACGGGTATTCTGATTCATGTATCGGGTGCAATACCCAACTACAAGAATCAACCCAATTAACCTATGGCTCTGATACCATAAAACCATGTCACGCCCCGCTTCCCAGAGTACGCGCATTTGGGCACGTGACATAGCCAACCATGCTACCTGTGGGTAGGAAGTATCCAACCACAGTCACATTACGGTTGTAAAGATATCAAGAACAGGATAATAAGCTAAACTAATACATGTCCAAATCCATAATAACAAGAATCAATAAACAATAAGTGCGGAAGCTAATGATCCAATACAATGAGTAAACAGTATGTCCCATAATGTGGGCTCACATCTGGAAATGAAATGACATAAATAAACTAAACTCTAAAGAACTCACAGTTCAGCCGGCTGGCTGAAGTACTCCTGCTCGGTCGACGACAAAGGTACGGAATCTGGGCCATGCAAAACCCAGACGTCAGCGCGTCATGATATCAAGTATATAGCATAAACATGGTAATAAACAATGCAAGCATGAACATGAATAAAGCAGCAATAAGAAGAAACAAGCAGGGTAAAGTGCAAAGGTGACTAAACTGTCCTATCAGGTTTTCTACTCTATAGTCTTTGAAACCAATTGATGAATCGTCGATGTAACTCAATAGTATCCCGTGCATGCCCGGGACCACGGTCATGATCCTCGGGGCTGAATCCGAGACGTGCCGCTAAGCAGTAAAAGGTAGTAGGATAGATGAGTGATGTCAGCATCAACACTCCGGAGCTGGCCAAGCCCGTAAGACTGATCAGATCAATGTACCGAACTGTTGAGTTACAAGTCGGTTTCACCTTTGATTTCCCCATACCCCCAAGCTATGTATGTCAGTCAGGTATTCAGTAGTCAAGGACTAATACCAACACAAGTCAAGTAAAGGTAGGTCTGTCTGGATCGACAGCAGGAATGGTTAGGTTTGTCGGCATTAGGCATGAGATCAGGTAACAGGTCAGGTTACTTTCAACAGGTAGAGTTGATATGTACAAGGTGTTGTGTCCGGTGTATCAGTACATGGGTCAGGTGTATCAAGATCGGTCAATATGTAATGCAATCAGGTATATGATGATAACAGGTATAGTAACAAATAATGAACAGTAGCAGGAAACAGTAAATAACAAATATTATTCTATGTGAACACAGTGATGTTTGTATTTTCATATTAATCCGGTTCACGCACCTTTGAGGTGCAATAGCCACAAGACGAAACAATATCGATAATATACGCAATGGAGTTACATGAATTTGAACTAAGCATAATAATTGTCTCATGAGTGATTTTAACAAATGAAGTGGGGATGATCTACTTGGTTTGATTAGTTAAGTATGAATTAATAGCAGACCGGTTAATACGAGCAATGATTCCATTGATTTAAAGTTACGGATAATCGTGACTAGCAATTCTAAGTTATAAAAGGTATTGATGTTATACTAGTTGTGTGGTTATAATAAGATGATTAAGTTGTAGCATGTTAAAGCAAGTATTCGGATACTTGCCTCGGCGGTTCCGCAAACCGAAACACGGATGCGATGTCGGCAGAAACGCGATATGAAAGCACGGGCCACGGATCGAGTCCCAACAGAGGTCAACGGGATCACGCGGACCAGGGGGCTTCGCTGGAGCGTCGGGTTCGTCAGACGGCACGGTCGGATTCCGGCAAAATGACATCGGTAACAAGTTAGCAACAAGATACGATACACACAGAATAACGACCAGCGGGGGGTTGTACCAAAAGGAAGGAGAAGGAAACTTACAGGGAGACACCAGGGGGTGACCACGGCGGGTTCGACGGCACTGGAACGCCGGCGAGGCCGCGACGGTGGCTGCGAAGGCTGGAACAGCCGCTGGGCTTGCTGGAGAGGGGTGCGACGAGTGGAGGAGGGTGTGGTCGGCTCTGGTGGTCGTGGGAGAGAGAGAGGTGGTCAGAGGTGGCGTCGACGAGGTCGCCGGCACGTTTCTCCGGCGAACAGCGGGGTAGGCGATGGGTTAGGGCTCGGGTTTACTGTTCCGGCGAGGGGAGGAAGGAAACGACGACGAGGTCTCGACGAGGAGGGTGAGAGGGAGTCGTGGGAGGCGTCGACGGTGGGAGGCGACGTCGACGGCGAGGCCTGCGAGGTTGGAGGCGAGGCCGGGGTTGCGTGCAGGTGCGGGGAGGAGCGGGAGAACGGGAGGAGGAAGGCGCGGGGGTCTCGTGGTGGCGAGGGCGGCGACGGCGAGGTCTTGGGGAGGTCGGCGGTGAGGTCTGCGGTGAGCTAGGGTTAGGGTTTGATGGGTTTCTCGCGATGGAAAGGGTTGCGTGAAGGCGGCTGTGCATGCGATAATATATATAGAGTAAGAGAGAGAGAGATTGGAGAGAGAGATTGTTGAGAGAGAGAGAGAGTTGTTGAGATAGAGAGAGAGAGAAAGAGGAGAGAGGCAGAGAGAGAGATGGAAAGGAGGGGGCCCACGAGGGAAACCAAGCCATTTGATTGGCTGAAAAAGAATCAGAAAGGAAATTTTTTGAAGGATTTCTGGGGATAAGCTGTTAGGAATTAGATTAGAGTATATAAATATATATTCGATATTAAATTTAAATGGGCCATTTTGGCGCAAAATGAAACATTTCCAAATCGCGCCCGGGTTGCGCCCAAAGGTTCCAAATTCAAATTATATGATTTTAAGCGGGTTCCAAATTTTGAAAATAGATGTTTAATGATTAAAATGCATGCCCCCAAGTCGGACACTTGCACGCGCGCGTAGTTGTCCAAACTTGCCTGTTTAGCCAAACGGAACGGAATCTCGACACGCGGACGCTACCACGCGACTAGTGGCGACGAGTAGGCCAACATGGACATCTTAAATTTCATTTTCGGAGTTAAAATTTGTTATGTGCCAAAATGACTTAACCGGGTAAAAATTAGCAATAAACACCAGAAAATCAGGAAAATTGGAATGAGCAATAAATAACCCTCAACTAGTAATATACATAGTATTATTGGGCTCGGGTGTTACAGTACTCATAACCTAATGAGCATCTGTATACTATCCCAAGTACGACGTACTAATGGTTGTGGGAAAGATCATCTCCCCTGCTGGGATGAGAAGCGTATACACTAGTCTACTCCGGAGTATCGATGCTCCGTCTCTATAATCCTACGACTAGAGACCTGTATAAGGATGTGCTTGTAGATTACCCATCCCCCGCTAGTGTGACTGCCAGCACAACGCTGGTAATCAAGTAAAGATTCTAAGAGCTTTACTAATATGTCTAAGCGATATACTAAAAAAAACACATGCGCATATTAAAGTAGAAACAAACCAAGTAGCATTCTACCATTTTGAGCAAAACTGTCAATACAACTGTGAATATCCCAAGCTTCCATTAAGTAATATACAAACCAGTATGATACAATAATGGCCTCTAGGACATACATCACTAACATAAGTGACAGTCTCCATACAGTCCGGTATGTTCGTCAAAAAGTATCGTATACTGGGTTTAGGGGATTGGTAAACGTCAGACCCCTAATAATCCGATAAGTCGTGTCGGTGTCAAGCTCATCACCTACCAAGAAACTACCAATTTTGCAATCAGTAAATCCCAACCACTCTGGCCAGAGATTTATGGTGATAGCCAACCGAACACAGCGCGACATCTTCCCTTAATACCACGAATCCCCAATAATCCGCTCACTGTCTCCATGTGGCTCGGGACTGTACCCAACTAAAATTTGTTTGCACAACTCAGTAGAGCCATGGTAGGGTAGTAATCAAAACACAATGGGAACTCACACGAGACAAATGACGATCTCATGTCGACAGACTAACTTGTACTCATGTCACCAGAGAACTGCTACCTGACGATAGGTATAATACCATCTAGCATGTTCCTGACGAGTCCGTATAGTGTAATTCATAACCCAATGAGCACTTGTATACAATCTTCAATGGCTGTAAGACCGTCCATCGTCTCTTGTCGGGGTCAAGAAATATATACACTAATCTACTCGGGAATATCGATACACAGTCTCGATACTCCCACGAATAAGGACATTTAAGAATTTGCTTATGGACTACCCAGACCTCACTTGTATGTCACCATCACAATCCTGGTAGTCAAGCAAGATTCCTAAGGGCTTTATCAATATGTAATAGTGATCCGTAATACCACATAATACATGTACATGATGATAAAGTCAAATCAAATAGCATACTATAATCTTGAGTAAGACTGTTCTACCCGTATAGATCCTTCCTCAATTATCATAATCTCCTGCTTGCACTTACAATAATTGTCTTGAGGGCACTATAGCCAACAATATATATATATATATATAAGAGTGATCCATTGCAAACCGGTCCTTGTTTAAAAAAAAAAAAGAGAACTCCCGATCCACGACATATGTTAACGATCTGATCCGTTCAAGTTGATCAACCTACCCTCAAATGTATGTGTATGAAAAATTAAGGGATTTAAAGACCTCTAACCTATGTATCGATGGGTGCAAAAATGAACTGTCTTTCGATAATGCAACATAAATGCCATCCGATGTATAGGCTAGAGGTCTTTAAATTCTTTGATTTTTTATACATATATTTAAGGGTAGGGTGATCAACTTAAACAGATCGGATCGTTAAAATATGTCATGGATCGAGAGTTCCCGTTTATAAAAAACGTGGACCGGTTTGTAATGGAGCACTCCCCTATATATATATATATATATATATATATATATATAAGAGTTAAAATTTTTAACCCCAACAGTGATATAATCAGTATCATTATTTGCTACCCATCGCTCAAATGGTGCCAGCTATCTTGAGAATCTTGGTCATCGAAGACATCATCCCAAGGTGCAGCTTCATGGCATAGTCGGAATTCATCTTCTACAAGCCTGACTTGATGATTAGGCCCCTCAACCTTGTCACAGAGAAATACCGAAACTTATCTTTAAAAGCCTCCTAGAGACTCTTCGTGGTGGAATAATATCGGATCATTTATAAAGTTCTCGTTTCAGCCAATATTGTAAACCTCATAGAACGATCATTAAGGCACCATGCCCTATAAAGTTCTAAATCATGTTGATACGAGTAATGGATCTATATAATGGTTTAGCCACCATTCTTTTGGTGGTCTTAAGCATCTTTTGACTCATTTAACAAGAACCTCATCTTGCGATTCTGTGTCATGATTGTCGTCATTCAACTTCTCACTCTTTGTGAGATAGGTTATGACGTTTTTAGCAGCCATCAACAAATATAGTATGTGTATATATATGTGTGTGTGTGTGTGTGTTAAGCTATTGCATTTACGTGGAGTCCTATCAAAAATAAATATTCAGTTTATCTTAATCAATTATATCAACAATAATAAATTCATGCCCTAGTCACAGAAAGTAAACCGTGGCTTGAACCATAATCTTCAAAATATCAAATTGTTAATCCGTCTTATAAACGAAATCTCAAGTTCTTGGGTACTTAATATAAATGGGTAGTGCTTACAACCTAGTTCCCATTTGAATCTCAGTATACGACTTTTACCTTCAAAATTTTATACACCTTACATTCAATCAATTTTGAACTAATCAAATTTCGCATCTATTTTATTAAACGACGCTGTCTCCTCAAGTTATTCCATTCTTTGAAAAAAGAAATGTGCTGGATGAGTTTTTATTAAAGATAAACTGGCAAGGAAAAACTTTTATATTGAAATTTGAATTAAATTCTATAGCCAGAAAACTATAAAAAGAAAACAGCTCACATTAGAACAATTAACCCAAAAGGTTATGTATATCCATTTGAATAAATCTCTTAGATCTAAAACATCCTAAAAATCCAATAACCCATCTTAAAAAAGATGAAAACAAGCCCAAATTTGGCTGGACCGGTTTGACCTGACCATTTCAGTTTGAAGGATCGATCCGCTTAGTTGGATGGATAATATTAGACTGGGTTGGCCCAATGTATAAATACTTATCTTTAGAAATTACAGCCCAAGAGCAAGTCAAGGTAGTTTAGTGAAAATATGGATTGTTAAGGGTACCTATGTTGTACCCCGAGCTCTTCTGCAAGCTTAGCATGATGAACCTTGAAAGGATCACACAATCCGAATGTGAACAAGCGATACAATGCAGGGGAAATAAACAGAATTGCGTGCAATAAAAGATAATGAAGAAGACTTATCACACGCCTATCAAGCAATCACACAAGAAATGGAGAACACACCAAATAATCAAGAACACAAGGATATACCCATGTTCGGTGCCAAATCACACTTAGTCCTGCCTTCGCGGATAAGAACCTTCCATTAGAACAAGTATTACACGAGATACAATAGTATACTGGCCCTAATACAAGAATACCGAATCTCTCGCAAAAGCTTTTACTTTCTCTCTCAAACCCTAGGTTTTGACGGCTGCCTCCTTTTGGTGGGAACTATTAATGAAGCACACACAAAACCCTAGGTAAACTATTCTATTTATAGTTCACAAGAAACTTGGAGAACAATTAATCTAAATGGATATCTTCACTACTTTAGAACCCAACCTATTAAACCCTCTCGCGCCCGCTACTTGCATACATCGTTTGCTTCTTGCATGGTTGCTCGAGCTCGGGCTCGAGCTCTCGCATGGACTTCTTTAAGTCGATTTGGAGCTCGGTGTTGGGTCGGATTCAACAATAAATTTAACAATCTCCACCCTGTTTCCAAATCCACCAACTCATCCCGTCACATGCTCATCCTTGAATTATGTTCTCACCGCAATTTCCCTCTCAAGGATCAACTAGGCATATCAAGTCTAAGAAAAGCTTGAACTCAAGACTGGAACCACCTTTGTGAAAGCATCCGCTGGATTCTCATGGGTGCCTATCTTAGTAAGAGCAACAACCTTCTTCTCATTCTTTAAGAAGAAATCTGTCACTTAATGTTTTTAGTCCTTGAACTGTAAGCCCGATGCTCGGCCAAGTGAATCGTACTCTGACTGTCGCATAATACCTTTGTCAGCTTCTGTGGAACACCGAGATCACCTATCAACCTTCGCAAATATATGGCTTCTTTTGCCGCCTCGGTAGCGGCTAACAACTCTGTCTCTGACATTGATAATCGACGACCGATTGAAGCGTCGACCTCCATGACACTGCGCCAGTGCTCAACGTAAATACGTAGCCCGACGTCGACCTCCGTCTGTCCCTATCACCAGCGAAATCCGAGTCGAGTAACCTATCACAATGCATCCATCATCACTGCCTTAGCTGAATACTAAGTCAAACCCTGAAATACCCCTCAAATATCTCAGAATCCACTTCACAGCTTGCCAATACTCCTTGCCCGGATTAGCCATGTATCTGCTGACTACTCTGACTGCCTGTGCAATATCTGGCCTCGTGCATACCATCTCTTACATCAAACTGCCAACTGCACTCGCATACGGCACTCGAGACATGTATTCTTTATCTGTATATGACTCTGGTCATAACTTCACCGAAAGTATGAAGCGCGCCCATGAAGGAGTAGACACGGGATTCGCCTTCTCCATCCCATACCGAGTGAGAACCTTCTCGATATACTGCTTCTGTTGTAGAATCTTGTCCCTGACAATCTTCATGCCAAGAATCATCTTCGCAGCCCCAAGTCTTTCATATCGAACTCTCGGCTCAGCTCTTGTTTCAACCCATTGACCTCCGATACGCAGCGTGATGCCACCAACATATCATCTTTATACAAACGGTGTTTTAAAAAGAGGCCGCTTAAGCGGTCGGACGGGTTTCGCCGCTCCGCTTTATCCTGCTTAAGCGGATGATATTGCATAACCTAGTTTATTGATGTATACACCTCATATGTGTTATAAAGGATATATAACTATTGTTATTGGAGTAAGAATATACAAATACCAATTAATACAACATTCCATCTTTTTTCTCTTTTTCCACGTTTTTATCCTTCGTGCTCGACTCGATAAAACCCACGGTTGTCGAGCCGATTTTGAGACACTTCAAAATTTGGGTTTTAAAACTCCAAAATTTTAGATTTATCAATTTCAAGAAGTCAAGATCTAAATCGATTTCTAGCAATCCTTGAGTTTTCTATTTCAATTTTGAATAGTTTTTGAATTTCGATCATGAAATTCCAATTCGATTTTGACTCCATCTGGTTTCGAGCTGCAATATTTTAGATACTTTTTTAATTATTTGGTAAGTATTTTTACTGATTTGAGCTATGATACCTGATATTGGGCATCGAAAAGCTTATAAGCATTATATAAACTAATAAATTCTAAGAAAATTTCAATTTTGCATTTGAATTATTTGAGTATATTTTAGCAAATAATATATTGTCTAAACAAATTTATTAAATTTTGGGTTAAATTTAGGCATTTTCTATTACAAAAGTAACATAAAAATAGTTAGAATGTAATGAGAATCATTATTTATTGACAAAAAAGGAAATATTGATGAAACACCACTGTTCTGATTTCTGAGCGGTTGCTTAAGCGGCGCTTAAGCGTTTTGGCTCCTCAACCGCTACATTTTTCTTTTTCGCTTTTTAAACACTGTATACATAAGGAGATAAATCTTGGATCCATCGTCAAGTACCTTACATAGACGCACTGATACTTGATGCTCCTTTTATATCTAATGGCCAACATGAACTAATCGAATCGCTTATACCACCGTCTCGGAGACTGCTTCAAATCGTAAAGCGATTTCAGCTTGCAAACAAAGCCTTCTTTGCCATCAAACATGCACCCCTCAGGCTGATGCATATAAATCGCTTCATCTAGGTCACCGTGCAAGAATGCGGTCTTGACATCAGTTGCTCTAGCTAAATATCATAACTCGCAACCATGGCCAATAGAATGTTAATCGAAGTGTGCCGAACTACTGGAGAAAAGTTCTCATTGTACTCCACACCCTTACTCTGTGCAAACCCCTTAGCCACCAATCTCGCCTTCTGTCTAATGCCCTCGGCCTCTAAGGTGTCATCCTTAACCTTGAAGACCCATTTACAGCTGATAACGTGTTTGCTCTCTGTTAGAGCAACCAAATCCCATGTATCATTTTGGTGAAGGGACTCCATCTCTTCCTCCATCGCAACCCTGCAACTAGAAAAGTCGCATGACTGCACAGCCTCTTGGTAACTGGATGGAGCGCATATGATTCCATGTCGTCAAAACTAACCGTGGTCATGTCCTCAAAATCGTATCTGATCGGCGGATGTCTAGCTCTCGTAGATCGTCGATCCTCAGTCTGTGCTGGACCTTCCGCCTGAGTGAGTATCGATCATCTCATCATTCCTTGTATCCTGGACCGAAACGTCCATCTCCACCTCGCCCGGTGGCGCGTCTGTTCTCGGCTCAACATCTATTTGAGTCTGTTTTCTACGAAACATCGTAGACTCATCGAATGTGACGTACCAGCTGATTACTGTTTTCTGGGCCTCATGACACCACAGCCTGTATCCCTTGTCTTCACTTCCATAGGCGAGCATGATACACTTCCTCGCTTTCGGCTCTAGCCTATTGTTCCTCTCATTAACGTAAGCCGGGCATCTAAATATTCGAAGCCTTGAGTAATCTCCAGCCTTCCCAGTCTATACTTTGGAATCTTCTTATCTAGTGTCGTAGATGGTGATCTATTGATGAGGGACAGCAGTCGATAGGGCCTCGACCCAAAATTCCTTAAAAGGTCGGCTGTAGGTTGTAAACATATGATCTTCTCTAGCAATGTCCGATTCATTCACTCTGCAACGTCGTTCGACCGAAGGTCTCTCGGTGTGGTAAATGGCACACGATTCCCTCCGACGTGCAGAACTCTACGAACTCGTGTGAAGTAAATTCTCCACCGTTATCGGACCGAAAAACCTTTACAGACCTATCGGTCTTCTTTTCCACCATGGCTTTCCATTATTTGAACTTCTCGAAAGTCTTGGCCTTAGATTTGAGAACGTGCACCCACAACTTCCTCGAGAAGTCATCGATGAAAGAAACGAAGTATCTGGCTCCACCCCAAGAAAGAACTAGTGCCGGACCCCAAACGTCGGTGTGGAGTAGTCGAGAATACCCTTTGTATCATGTATTGTTGTCCCAAACTTCACCTTCGTTTGCTTCCCTAGAACACAATCCTCACAGAAATCAAGCCTGCCCATATCGACTTAGCCGAGCAACCGCCTCTTCCGAAGCTCCTCAAAGACGGTCTCTCCTATGTGGACCAACCGAAGGTGCCACAACTTGACCGAGTCTGAATCTCCCGAGCTAGTAGAAACTGATGCTACATCTCCGTATACCGTTTGTCCCTGTAGGAACTACAAGTTCCTTACTTTCTTTCCCATCATGACTATGAGAGAGCCCTTGGAAATTTTTATGGAACCACCTTCGGCCACGCATTTGCAGCCGAGCCTATCCAAAGCCCCCAAAGAGATCAAGCTCTTCCTCAGATTTGACACATGCCTGACCTCGGTCAGGATTCGGACTATTCCGTCATGCATACGAATCATCCCTTACTGTTCGAAACAACACATTGTTCCCCATCAGACCGAGCCTCCATCAAGAGAGCGATACGTAGCGAACCGACTCCGATGCGGAGTCATACAGAACAAGCTCCCCGAATCCATCATACATGCATCCTGGGAGTTTGCAACGGCGCACACGAATAAGACCGAACTGTCACTACCATTTTCTGAATCCTCCACCACAACTGCGGTGCTAGAGGTGTTTATCTGCTTGCCCTTCCCTTTGAGCTTCGAACAATCCCTTTTCCAATGCCCCTTCTCTTTGCACTCATTGCATCTGTCATTCTTGTGATTCCTAGACTTAAAACCTCGCATTGCCTTTGCAGCCTTTGTCTGGCCGCTTCTCCGAATGGCCTCTAGCAAAACATCGCATAGCTCGAACTTCCCTTGTCACCGATCATCTTTTCTCTCAACGTCTCGCTGTGCAAACCCGCCTTGACATCCTCAAAAGAGAGCTTGTTTTGACCATACACCATAGATTTAACGAAATGGCCGAACTCGACGGTCAAAGAGCATAATAAGATCATCGCTTGATCTTCATTGTCGATCTTCACCTTCACATTTCGCAAGTCCATCACAATCTGATTGAGCTCGTCGATGTGATATTTGAAAGAAGTCCCTTCTTTCATCTTCAATATGTATAACCTCTGCTTGAGATAGAGAGAGATTTCTTGTTGTAGAGGGCCTCCAGCTTCTGTCATATAGCCACTGCTGTGGGCTCTTGCTCGATCTCGCAAAATACTTCGTCGGCTAGGTAAAGGTTGTAGGGATTCCTTAGCACCATCCTAGGGTTTGGGTTGCATCACACATGCTATAACAAAAATTTAGATGGTGCTAAACAATACCAACCACGAATCGAACTAGAAAATTAGGGTAACAACAACTAGTATCTCATACAAACAAGTGTCTAACACTAAGAGGTAACTAATACAACCTTTGTAGACCTCCTCTTGTGACTCCTTGGATCTACTAGGGTTTGAACCGGTTCGTTTGAATCCTTCCAAGTCTACGACGATCCACCACGGAGTCCCTTTGCACAAGCTCCTAGCTTCACTTGTTCTTTGAAGAAGTGGAGCAAACAACCTACCCTAGTGGGCTAGACTAATATAGAATAGTGATGTGGGTTTGGATCTCACTTAAAACCCTTTTCTTTTTATGTTCTTCACTCACTTTCAAAAAACTTAGAAAGCTTGAAGGAGGAAGAAGAAGGAGATAATGGCTAAACTTGACTCAAGTGAGAATCATCAACATAATCCAAAAAAAGAGAATTGTGTCATGCTTAACCATGGTTATAAAATATCTAGAAATTTTGAGACTTGAGTTTAAGCAAAACCATGGGCTACAAAACCATGGGCAATGAAACCATCGTATTGACTTTGGTCAACACAAGAGAAGAGTGTAGAATAGTCAACCATGATTTTATTCCCATTTTGCTTTTCTCAAATAATCAAAATATATAAATATGTTACCATGTGAGTCTTGCATTGCCACCACCAATGTATCATCAACCATGACATATGTATGCTTGCATATGTGCATCCATATCAACATATACATACACTCATGCATGCATTATAAAGAAATAGGTTTTAATAAATGAGCTAATGGACGTAATATTAAATCAACACTTGATTTAATAACCCGGTCATATTACATACGACCCGTCCAATAGTAAACGCTCGATTAAAATACGGTATCCAATACACGCATTTAATCGAGCTCCCGTGCATATCTCATATGCACCCCACATCTTTTCGCCTGAGCTAGGAGACCCCTTTGTGAGGACTCTAAGACTCGTCAATACGCTAGCAGTAGACAGTGATCATATCACATACCCACAAACCGTCAGTGGCACAAGCTGTACGTAACGGCTCTCAGGTATTTGAGCGATCAGAAGAAACACAAGCGAAGCAATCAAAACTCCCGTCGAGCCAACTGGCAACACTTACCGTACAGTCCGGTCTCTTCATCAGATATGCTGCATATAGAGTCCAGGGATGGCATCGTCGACCCCAATAACTCAATAAGTTATGCCGGTATATAGCTCATAACAGATCGAGAAACTACTGATAACATTTATCAGTAAATCTCATCAGCTCTGGCCAGAGACTTCCTGTTATAGCCAATCATGCATGGCGCAACATCAACCCCCAATACCAGGAGAGACGAAACCCCTCTTATCGCTCATTGCCTCCATGTGCCTCGGGACTGTACCCAAAATCCACCTGTTTGCACGACTCAGTAGATCCGTGGTAGGGTGGAGATCAAAGTACAGTGGGATGACACACAAGACTCTATGACGATCTCGGGTTTACAGACTAACCTGTACCAGTGTCACCTGAGAACTGCTATCTAACGATAGATATAATACCACATAGGAGTTCTCAACGAGTCCGTTCAGTGTATCCAGTCTCACTGAGCATCCGTATATGGTCTTTGGTGTCACCACACCAATGGATATGGGATCATCAATCGTCCATCATATAGGCCAAGAAACGTATACGCTAGTCTACTCTGGAATATCAATGTCCCATCTCGATACACCTACGACTAGGAACATTTCAAAGATATGCTTATAAACTACACATGTCCCACTAGTACGATCCGCATCATAATCCCAGTAGTCAAGTAAATATCCTAAGAGCTTTATCAACATGTACCAAATGAGTAAGATGCTTGATCAAATGAACATGTCAAGATAAAGTACAACCATATAGCATACTATCATGTCGAGCAAGAATGTCCTCTGAATATATATATATATACACACACACATACCAATACATCCACTATCATATAATGGCCTCTAGGGCATACATATATCCAACAAAGGTGCACCGAACTATGTGTCTTATCTTTCATAGTCTCCCTCTCAGCCGGTGTACTAGCTGCTGGAATCTTCTCTTTGTCGAACACTGCCTTGTATACCCCTTACTGCTTTAGAACCGGGTCATTTTCAACTTCCATAGCCCGAAGTTACGACCGTCGAATTTCTCTATCTTAAAACTCCCATCTCCCAAAATATTCGAATCACCGAACCTGTAGCTTTGATACCACTTGTTGTATCCCGAGCTCTTCTGCAAGCTCGGCGCGATAAGCCTCAAAAGGATCACACAAGCCAAATGCGAACAAGCAATACGGCGCAGCGGAAATAAACAGAATCACATGCAATCAAAGATGATGATAAAAACTTATCTAACGTCTATCAAGCAATCACACAAGAAATAGAGAAAACACACCAAGAACATAAGGATATACCTAGGTTCGGTGCTAAATCGCACCTAGTCCTGCCTTCGCTTATGAGAACTTACTGTTAGTTATATATATGCCCTAGAGGCCATTATTGTACATGATTGTATATTATAATGGATGCTTGGATATATATATAGAGGACTTTCTTGCTCGACATGATGGTATGCTATCCGGTTGCTCTTTATCTTAACATGTACACTTGTATCATTATACTGTCTCTCCGTTCCATATTGATAAAGCCCTTAGGATGTGTACTTGACTATCAGGACTATGATGCAGATCATACTAGTGGGGCCAGGATAGTCCACAAGTACATCCCTTAATTGTTCTTAGTCGAGATAGTATCGAGACAGAGCATCGATATTCCAGAGTAGACTAGTGTGTACGTTTCTTGACCCTGTATGGGGCGATGGTTGATCCCACGGCCCATTGGTGTTTGACATCAGAGATTGTATACAGGTGCTCATTAGAGAATGGATACACCGAACAGGACTCGCCGAGAACTCCTAGATGGTATTATACCCATCGTCAGTTAGCAGTTCTCTGGTGACACTGATACAGGTTAGTCTGTAGATCCGAGATCATCATAAATCTTGTGTGGTTCCCACTGTGCTTTGATTTCCTCTCTACCACGGCTCAAAGGAGTCGTGCAAACAGGTGGATTTTGGGTACAGTCCCGAGTCATATGGAGGCAATAAGCGATAGGAGAGGTTTCGTCTCTCCCGGTATTAGGAGTTGATGTTGCGCTATGCTCGATTGGCTATAACAGGAAGTCCCTGACCAGGGCTGATAATGAGATTTACTGGTAAGTGTTATCAGTAGTTTCTCGACCCGTTATGAGCCTCACATCGGCATGACTTATCAAGTTATTGGGGTCTAACGTTTACCACTCGCAGACTCGATATGCGACATATCAGATGAAGAGACCGGACTGTACGGTAGTGTTACTTATAGGCTTTGCGGGAGTTTGGACAAGCTTGCTTGTTGATCTTCTGATCGCTCAATATCTGGATAGCCGTTACGTACAGCTAGTACCGCTGACGGCTTGTGGGTGGCTTATATGATCATTACCTAACGTGTTGATGAGTCTTTAGAGTCCTACACAGAGATTTCCTAGCTCAAGCAAAACGAAGTAGGGCACATATGTGATATGTGCGGGACCGAGATTAATACGTGTATGTGATACAGTATTCTAATTTCGTGATATAGGTTATATGTTATATAACCGGATTATTGAATCAAGTGTTGATTCAATAATTTGTTATATGTATATTTGATATACATATAAATGATATTAGTCGGTTGTATGTGATATAGCTGGATTATTAAATCAAGTGTTGATTTAATAATTTAATATATAATTATATATTTGATATATTAATATATATTAACTAATATTAGCTCACTTAAGAATTTCTTTTCTATAAATACATATAAATATATATAAGATATATATTAATGTATTTACTATTGTATCATGCTAAATGGTACATTGGATATGGGTGTATGAGATTCACACCAAACTAAAGATAATTTGGGTGATTAATTATTAAGGGAAAAATCAAAATTAGGTGGAAATTAGCATGGCTAAAGATGCTTGTGGAAGCATGTAGAAGCCTTGATTCAGTCCACTAATTTTGTTTTACTCTAGATATTTATTAACCCAACCATTATCTTTAGCCATGGTTAAGTCTCTACAAATATCATTTGAGATATTTTTACACCATGGTTCATCACTTGATCATCTTCATCTCATTTTTCTTCTCTGGTTTTTGTTGAGGTGAAGAAAGAAAGAGAGAAATAATTCTAAAGTGAACAAAATACCTACTTCATCAATCTATACCAAACTACCCATTTAGTATAGGTTGTTTACTTCACTAATTTCTCAATTAGTGAAGGTAGCTTGAGTTAGAGATTTCTCAAGGTAGATCGTTTTCGGGCTCGAAGATCCTTAAGCAAACTTGTTCTTTTCGCCTAGTGGAGCCTAAGAAGAGTTCGGAGGACCACTACTTGGAGCTAAGGGACTACTACTTAGAGTTTTAGAAGTAAAGGACCGGTCTACAAAGGTTGTATTCCTAATTCACTTAGCGTAAAGCTTGTTTACACGCAATAAAACCCTAATTCTCTAGTTCGATTCTAGGTTAGTATTGCTTAGCACGCTAGATTTTTTAAAATTGCATACTCGATGCCTCTAGAAACCTAGTAGTCGTGCTAAGGAATACCTTCACTTTCTACTAGAACAAGTATTACACTAGATACAATAGCCATGTACTGGCCCTAATACAAGAACACCGAATCTCTCTCAAAAGCCTCTCTTTTCTTTCTCAAACCTTAGTACACACAAAACCCTAGGTAAACTATTCTTATATAGTTTACAAGAAACCTGGAGAACAATTAATCTAAACGGATATCTTCACTGCTCTAGAACCCGGCCCATTAAGCCCTCCCGCACCCGCTACTTGCATACATCGTGTGCTTCTCATGTGGTTGCTCTGGACTTCTTTGGGTCGGTCTAGAGCTCGGTGTTGGGTCGGATTCAGCAACAAATTTAACGATCTCAGTGAAATTTACCCATCAAAGAAACAAATGTAGCTCCATTTGACCAGCCAAGAGCAACCATTTTTAGCAGCTATAATCTCTTGTTCAACTAAATCAAATGTTGAATGATTGGTAGTAAAAATATGTTATGAGATGTTATATGGAAATGGTAGAGTTTGCGGATAGGATGGAAACCCTTTATTCAAAAGTGCTATGTGGCTTCAAGAGACTCCCCTCCATGCTCCAAATCTTATAACAGTAGTAAAGATGTAATTTGTAAACTACAATTACAAATTATGTGCTATGGATTTGCATTATAATAGTAAAGTTGTATTCTATTTCGTTACAACATTCTTGCCAGATATCTTATTTACTTACTTTTTTGTATGTTTAATTGGTATCAGTACTAATGGATAACCGCAAGGAGAAAGAAGCAATCACAGAGTTGACAAGAGCAATCGCATTCAAAGCGGACCTTCACCTGCTCCATCTCCGAGCCGCTTTCCACGAGCACATTGGGGATGTGCAGGCTGCTCTGCGTGATTGCAGGGCCGCGCTGTCTGTAGACCCCAACCACCAGGAGATGCTAGAGCTCCACAACAGAGTCAATAGCCAAGAGCCATAGATTAAATAATCTCTCATACTTCTATTCTTTATTTATAGCCTTTTATTACCGTTTTTTTCTTAAGTTATTTGTTGTAACATGTGCCGATTGCGAGAGCTGCTGCTGATTTGAAATTTTGATATGGGAATGAAAGGAAATGCATTTTAGAGGAAAGAGCAAGGTTCAGCTTTGGTGTTGGTTGTTCCAGTAGTCTACATTGGCCTATATGTTGTCTCGCAATTCATGCCTATGATACATTACGAAATGAACCGCATCTTTCCTGCTTTATCCATCTCACATTACCTAGCATCAAACTTTTCGAACTTTGATTCAAATTTAAGTGTTACGGTTTAGGCATGATATAGTTGTTCGTATTAATGGCTGAAGAACAACAAAATAAAATTAAATAATCCTTCTCAAATATAACGGTGAGACAAGGGAAGACAGTAACCGGGGGTCTTAATCAACCCCTAACTGAATGAGATGATTCTTCTGTCCAGTTTGTTTATGGTATTCTTTTGGTAGATATATTTTCTTAGCTAAAAGTCTTTAGGATTCTAATCGAATCTTTTTTCTTAATTCTAAAATATATCCACGTGCACGCAAGTTGTTCATGATGTGAACTATTAGAGATCGAAGGAAATTTTTTGCTTTTCTGATTTTTTTATTATATTAATTGCAAGAGTACATTGCCTCTCACCTCTTCTAGAGAATAATAGTAAAGATATAGATTTTTCTGAAGATCAATTTCATTTTGGATAAAATATGCTAAAGATATGCTAGATAATAAAAAAATATTCAAAATTCATTCCCAACATATTACATTATGAAGCAACATTTTAAAAGAATAGGATTTATTCACATTCATTGAACTTTAATCCATGAATGTATATGAATAGTGACTAACTAATTATGAACACTCGTGGAATTAAAATAGAAGCAACAACAAACTGATTTTTTCTTAATTTCTTCCTGTTTTGTTTGTTCCAAGAATCCAGTTCAAACAAAACAAATGCACTAAATAAATTCATGAGGGTTTCCTAATTTTATTTTCCTGGTTGATGATTCAGAAAAGAAAAAATAAATTCACTTATATGTTGTCACAAAAAGCACAGATACACACATTTTATACATCATTAAGAGCCTCATCAAGGGACAGTGCCAGGCTCTCAGCGAGGCTCAGCAGTGGCTTGGTCCCACTCTCGACCACTTTCGCCCACTTCGGTGCTGCTATTGACTTCGGAAGCCAAGACCCAAATCCAGACCTTGGGACAAGTATATTACCAACAACTGGTTTAAGCTTTCTCCATGGGTCTTTAACCATTGTTTTCATGTAATAGTGCGCTGGTTCATCTTGAGAAAAACCTCGGCCCCTTCCACCACTTCGGACAAATCTTGAACTGCTTCCACGTCCCCTGGATTGCCATGTGCTTCCCCTTCCGGAATTAGAATGAGGACTATGTGTATAACTCGGTGATGCATCACCGGATTTGTTCCAAGAATTCGAGTTAGGGTTTGAATTAGGATTAAACTTGGGGTTATAATCAGGCAGGGTCCCTCCGGTGTGGGAAGACAAGGGGCTTTGGAATTGAATCGGGCTTCTCCATGGGCTCTGATTAGGAGACAGGTTAGCAGGGACATGATAGTTCCGCAGTCTGTCTGCTGAAATAACATGAAACGGTTAAAATTTACTAAGAAAGGAATGGGCTTTGGAATTTAATTGGGCTTCTCCATGGGCTCTGATTAGGAGACAGGTTATCAGAGGCATGATAGTTCCTCAGTCCATCTGCTGAAATAACATGGAACGCTTAAAATTTACAAAGAAAGGTACTTAATTAGGGGTATATCATACGACGCCCTCATGAATTTTTACTGATTCAGATACAACCATTGAACTTCATAAATGGCATTTAACATCTCACGCACGGTTTTTTTTTTACATTTTTTTATTATTATTTTTTGAGGGGGTGCAACTTACCTCTAAATATAATTTATAATGTTAAAACAGTGAAAGTTCATGGATGCTTAGAAGAAGGTTCCATTTTTGCTCTGGTAATGCAGTAAAAAATTGGATAATGAACTAGCTCCATTTGGTAGACATACAAGAACAAGTTAAAATTACTAGACGATGTCATATATGATAACCCTAAATTCTATTGCGGCATAAATATGTTAATCATCACCATCATATCACTAGCCGTATTCTTACAAAATACGGTTTACAATTACTAACTGATAAGGCAGTTAAGGATCCATAAAGTTGTCGAACAGAATTTCCGGAGAGCCATGTCATAATGAATCCAACCGCTTGTGAGGTGGTGCCTAATTTAAATTTCCTTACTGAACTGTAAGAACCCTTTTCATGGAAACTAGAGGAGGTAAAGAGATCAACAGTAGATCCCCGTAAATCAAACAGATTAGCAAGTTCTGGAAAAGAAGAGAGAAGGTAGACTATACTTGAAAATTTACCTCCATTCTATAACATAAATAACATGACATACTTGTTCATGCTTGCTTGGTTAAATTTCAGGAGTTCTCAATCACAATAGAAAGAACATTTTTTTTAATACGATGCCAGATCAGGAGGGAGAAAGTCCCAAAAAAAAATAGAACGGCATAGTATAACATTTTGATGTCATGTCTCCAAATCACACGTCTCCCATTGGAAGGGGATAAAATAAATTGATGCCTTATGATACTAACTTCAAATGTTCTTATTTATCTTTATAGTTTTGTTCTATTGTTCCTAAAGTGCCTGTAAGGTTTAACAGTTACTAGTATGGACTAGAGCAAAAACAGTTTCAAACTCTTCCAATTGGGCCTACAAGGGTCTCTAGTTCTAGTTGCAACTCTGTTGCAGCCACATGAATCTCACGATTATTTCAGAAATAGACTGCCAAGACTTTAAACAATAATACCAATACTTCTAGATGTTTCCACTGAGCATCGATCAACTTCCTAATGAGCTTCATCATATTGAACGAGGAGAAATTATTTCACACACAGTATCCTAAAAACCATTTGGCAACATCCAATATAACGAATGTTAAAAGTAGGCAATAGCTTTCATTCCTTGGAAATCAGTTACACATATTTACAAATTTCAACACTCGTAATTTTTCACACCCCAGCTACAGCAACATCAAATGTGGTATCCCTTGTAATTGAGAGTTCAGCTCTTTACACCATCATAATATCCAATACCATTATCTAGCTCTTATGAGATAACCCAAAATCTTGTAGTTTCGTGAGAGGCGAAGCCGGACCTGAATATGCATTACGAGATATCTTAGGGATCAAATTTCTCTTAAATTTCACTGGTTCAGCAGGCTCCAAATGGATCTCATCCTCATTTCCTCATCTGTCCCCTTCCCTATTATTAACATCAAAATTTTGACCTTCTCTTAGCGCTTAGTTTCAACTACGAATTTTTCCACGACACTTGAAACACGGCCCTCTAGTTTCCTGTCCAAAATTTTTGTAGGTGTTCATTGCTTCACTGGCAATGACTTGCTACTTGGAGCACTAATATTATGGTTATTCACAGGGTAACCACTTCTATGGAATAAACCTCTCTGAAAACTTTTCTAATACGCAGTCTCTCAAGTGAACATAGTGAGCATGACAACCAACATGCCACCATTAGGACGAGTCATCTGCACTTCATGTTACAGCTCATTCTTTAGTTCAGAACTGAATAACCTCACCAAATGCAGTTTAGGCAAATCATCGACCACAACTTATTTTGGTGAACTGTTTATGATACTCTTGAACTGAGGTGTGTTGTTGCAACTAAGCCAAATTAGCTGTAGAATTATCTTAATATATCATGGCAAAACTAAAATAATACTCGGCCTGAAACTCTTACCTATGGTCTACCATACGCCTCTCATTCTTCTCAAACAATCTCCACCCGGGAGTTCCATTTTGAAGATAGAAATGCCCTTATCTTCATCTAAAATAACATAAATAAATAGTGCTGGTGATGTTATCCACTCCCTTTATACTAATAGATATACATTAAAATACCTAGATAAAGGGAACTTTCATCCGGTAAGTCTTTGTGGAGCAGTAGATTTAATCAGTAGAGCATGAGGGATCGCACACCAAATATCGATGGAGTTGACCTAGGATGCTGATTCAACAAAACAAAGGAGTTAGATCTATTTCAGCTTGCCATCCTCTTGCCCTTACAAAGCTGATCAGACTGCGGTCCAAAGTGTGTGCGAGTTGTCTGTCCTTTGACCACCCTCATATGTTGCTCAAATCCACCAAGAAAAACCACGATATCATGAATCTGGAGGAAATCAAAGCTATTGTTGATCAATTCATGCATCCTTAGGTTTCTTTAGGGTCGAGCCTGATCTGATCACGAGGACAAGCAGCTGGCCCCCACACATCCTCATTGACATCTTGAGGATACACATCTATATGATATGCCACAGAGGATCAGCTATTTGATACCATTTATGTCAACATGAGCACTGGCAAAGGAACGAAAAATTGTTGATAACGTGATTTTTTCCAGCATAAATCTCAACATCACAAGTAATTACAAGGAGAAGGTTTGCCTTATGAGAAATAGGGTAAAGTTATTAATAAAAGGATTTGAAGTGGTCCTTCAAGGCTATGGGCTCTAGAATTTGAGATTTAAATACAATTTAACCTTAAGCCGATACATTCAAATATAAAGGAGTGGCCTTGGGCGCCAAGCAACTGCACTAAATGATTCACGTATGAATAGGGTGGGAGGGTTTAACCATCTAATAAGAAACTTCTACCAGCCATGCCTCAAATACAAAGCAACAGACCACATTTGCTAGAGGTAAAAGAGTTTAGGGACAAGGAAGAACCAAAAAAAGAAAACTAAATAGAAAAACCGAATTCCTATCAATAAAATAGAACAAGGTCACCTAAAACACGAAATGTGATTGTACATGGAATGAAAAAGGAACTGTGGTTGTTGGGGTCAAAATTTACACTTCTTTGCCCAAAAAGCCAAAATCAACAAGTCAAAGTCAACGAGTCAAAATCAATGCCCAATTCAACACGGGCCCGACTAATCCGGATCCAACCCCAAGCAACTGGACCCGCTCCCGAGACGTCTCGAGCCTAAGCACAGCCGACCGTCGAAGAGAAGAAGAAAATTTTATGTAGCAAATAAATTTTAATGTATTTTTTTATGAATAAATGTAAAGCTAATGGGCAGAAAACCAAATAATTGTAAAAACCAAATAATTATAAAACCCATGGCTTATGTGCAAAAATAAATAAGCACATGGACATGGAAGGGGGCAAAAGCCAAAAGTGTGAGGCCCTAGGGGCCCAAATGAAAAGTGTAATGCTTATATAAGGCACCCATGAATCAATAAAAAAAATAAGTCTCTTCTCAACTTCTAGGGTTTTTGTGTCGTCCTTACTTTTCCTCTCTGCCTCATGTTCTCTTTCTCAAAAAAAAATTGTTTGGATAAAGTCGTCTCTTTTCTCAATATAAAATAGATTTAAACCAATAGAAAAAGGAGAGAGAATCAAGGTTTTATTTAACCTTGAACGAGATATTTTCGTTGTATTCTTTTCTTATCTCATCAAGATCCAGCGATAAAAAAAGATGGAGCTTTCTCATTATTCAAGAACAGGATCCAATTCAGAATCTTAAAATTCAAAAGAATTATTTTTTTAGACCCACATCGGATACAATGGAGAGTAGCCCCATCAAAGGGAAAGTTGTCGGGCTTTTCCCATTGGGGAAACCCTCGAGAATGCGGATTTCGATTCGTATTTCCTTTTCGATGGCTTGGGAATGCAGAGTTCGATCCGTACTTTCCTTTTGATAAATCTGGAGTCGGATTTCGGTCCGTATTACACTTTGGAATACGGATCTCGGTCTGTATTTCCATTGTGGTGGGTACGGAGTTTTCCGTATTTCACCTCTCCGTACGATATTTCGACGGGTGCTGCAATCATGCTGCAGAAATTTCGTCGAAATCCGCACGTTTAACTCTGTTTACAAAGTTAGACAAAATATAAAGAGAACAAAAAATAAATGCATACATGTGTTTTAAATAAAATACATGCTATCAAAATTTGACATGGACTGTCGGGAGACCCCACAAGCGGAGAGGTTCCCGCTTTTAAAAGAAAACCAAACGATTAAACAAATAAAGAAAAAAGAAAAATAAATAAGAAAAAAAAGGGATAAATAATATATATATAAAAAATCTTTAGAACCTCCCGCAAGCGTAAGGCACCCGCTCTTTCCCCACGTAAGGTCCCCACTTGCGGGGTAAAAATTCTTTGGAGCCTCCTCCCGCAAGCGAGAGGCTCCGCTCCTTTGGAGCCTCCCACTCCTTCCCCACTTGCGGGGACCCCACACACACACACACACATGAGTGGGAAGTTCCCACTTAGCAGGAGCTTCCCTCACACTAATAAAAAAATTTAAATCATATAAACATAAAAATAAATGAAACTAAAAAACATTATATATACATAAGTAAATCAAAATCACACAAACGGAAAAATAAAAATAAAATGGTGAGAATAAAAAAATAAAATGAAGACACCTTCACATTCATTTTCAAATACAAATATTCCGTATTGAGTTTGCATGATTCACACGACCCTTTAATTAGAGGTTCTCTCGTTTCAAAGTGAAGGGTAATTAAGGACAGGTTAGTCCACGATTGCCGGAAATTAAGACCCTCAGAATCAATAAACCCTGGCCTACTCTAAACAGGGGATCTGTATAATGCCTGACAAGCAAGCGCATTCCTATCTCAATAGGATGGCGAAAAACATTCTAAAGATTCTGGCACGCCCGATGGGACCTCTCTCCTCCCATATTTCGCGTCAAACGATTATACGAACTCATTTAATATATACATCGTTGTTGTACTTGTTGGATATACATGCTCTCAAGGAAATGATTGTAATTGAAGGAGGCCCTATACGATAGAACAATTTTACTCGAGATGATAGAATGCTATCTGGTTTGTCTTTATCTTGTATGTGTATGTTTTACTCGTTATCACGAATCGCTGATACATGAGATAAAACTCATAGAATGTTTGCTTGACTATCAGGATTAATGATAGAGATCATACTAGTGAGACCTAGCTAGTTCATAAGCACATCCTTAAAAGTAACTAGTCGTAGAAGTATCGAGAACTCTTAGTTGGTATTATACCAATTATCAGATAGTAGTTCTCTAGTGACATGAGTGCAGGATAGTCCCTTAACCTAATATCGTCATTTGTCTTGTTTGTGATCCCATTGTACTTTGATTACTACCATACCACGGCTCTACTGAGTCGTGCAAACGGGTTTAAGTTGGATGCAGTCCCGAAACACATGGAGACGGTGAGCGATCGAGGGGGTTCGCACTTCCGGTATATGGAGTCGACGGCGCGCTGTGCATAGACACGACTATAACCAGCAAGCCGCGGCCGCAGCAGTTGAGATAAACAGATAAGTGTTATCAGTTGTATCTCTAGAATTATAGGTCCTTTGTCAGCATGACTTATCAGACTTATCAGGTTACTGCGACACTCTAAGACGAAGAGATCGAACTGTACGAAAACTGTTACCGATAGACTCTGATTGCATTCGTATGAGTTTGCTTGTCAGCCTTTCTTTTGATTAATACCTGGATAGTCGTTACGTACAGTTAGTACCGCTGACGTGCTTGTAGGTTGACGGATATGATCTTAAACTACTGTCAGCATATTGATCAAGTCTTTAGTCTCATACAGAGGTTTTTCTTGCTCAGGCGAAACGATATAGAGCACGTATAGGGATAAGTGCGGGGGTTCGATTATATGCGATAATCGGACATTTGATAATACTGGCCGGTTTAGCTTTAATCCGGATTATTAAATCATGTGATGATTTAATAATATAAATTGATATATTAGATATATATTATTCTAGTATTATGCTCACATTGTTTTTGTCTCGCATTTGGTATTTGTATTTGATACAGATACGGATATATGTATTGGATACATATATTTTGTGTATTTTAGATGTATTATTTATATGATAAATGATTAAACATCTAGAAACATACACCTCATTTCTAATTTTAGAAAAATGAAAACAAAGAGAATAGGTGTCTTGGTAGAATAGTGGATGAGTATGGTTGCATTTATCTTATTGGAAATTGTTTGAACAAAAAAAATGAGCAACCATTCTCTACACTACCATTCACTCAAGAGTATTCTCTTCTTCCTTGTTCATTCTTGAAATGAGATGAGAGTTGATTTGATGAGAGGAAAAATTATTGTGAGAAATCTATCACTTAATCAAGTGAATTGGCATCCCACTTGATTAAGTTTCTTCACAAAGTGCTTTGATGGTGAAAATGAAGCTTGTAATGGAGTTTCCTCGATGTGGATCATCTTTGGCGAGACAACTGGCTTGCAAACTCGATCCGGAGGCGGCGGGGTTTAGCTCGGGTCTTCCACGATTGGGTGGACACGCCCCCTAAACTCACCTCCAAATTAACTTGAGTTTGCAATTCTGGTAAATGAAATGATCATGGGATTAGTTTTTGGTGCTAAGTTCTTGAAGATTTTGATTTTACGATCCGCCGCGTTTCGCAAACGTTACGACCTTAGCACTGAAAACCAACATTGGTATCAGAGCCGGTCATTTAATAGTAATTGCAATTCTTGTTCATGATCCAATTAAAGCTAAACTAGCCTCCATGCAAACTTAACAATAATCAAATTTTTATGGCTATGCTGACATTTTTTCCCTTGCTCTGTTTGAAGGGTTAATTTTAATTTGAATGGATTTTTTTCATGTGTCTAGTATTAATTTATGTTGGTTGCATTGCAACATAAATTGGTATATTTTCCCATTCCCAAATTCTTTTTTCCCACTAACCTGCAACTTCTATGTCTCTGTTTTTGAGACTTGGTCTAAAGGCTTGGATTGTTTTTTTTCCTCAAAAGAGAGTTTTGTGGGGATGGGGAAAATATTTGGGGTTGATGAATTGGGATTGTTTAACGTTTATCGAATCATCAAGTAAAATGTTTCGATTAAAATGTTTAATCAATATTTCTTGTACATATACGGATATGTGTTGAAATGTAGGTTTGTATGGTGTGGTTCGGATCGTCGCATTGAATAGCCCCGTGTGTGTTTACTTGTAATACAAAGTTGTATGTAATTCATTCATGTAATAACCAAATATATATTTTTTTATTCGGGGCAAGCGGCCGACATGTGGTCGTCGTTTCCGTGGTTGTTTTATTATTTGTCGAGACACAATCAGGCAGCGCTCGTTGTTACCTTTGTATAATACAGGTATTAGGATTACCCCGTGATGAAGTGCTTAGGCAGCCGGGTTCTAGATTACAGCGGGTAGCCATCTCAAAGTATTGAGACCGGGCTGCCCCATCCCAAAATTGGCGGGTTGTTCGCCGCGCTTGTAAGGGTATATGATTGACCAGCGAAGAAGTGCTCAAGTCACCATATTCGAGAAAGTGCTGGGTGGCCCCTTCATGGTGATGAAGTTGGGTTTTCTCGTTTCTTGGATTAGCGGGTGACTTGCAGCACTCGTAGGGTCTTAGTTTGGCTCTGTACGGGCTATTCATGCGACCGAAAAATCTCGTGTTTCGGTTGTGGCTCAAACGAAACGCGGAACTCTTAGGCAATCCGACTATTCCATTTTTATGATGATCATTGCATGCATGTGATGTTGATTACCTACATGTGATGATGTATACTACATGTTTGTGATGTTGATTACTTGCATGTGGTGATATATATGCTGATATATAAATAAATGTTATATGTTTTGCATCCGCGCTAACCCAATGTCCGCTCTGTCGTAAGTTGACTAACCTTACGGGTAATGACGATGCCTCGTGGCGAATACGGATGGCATATACGTACATTCTATTTTTCTTTTCATATCATATTTTTCTGTAATGGTATGGGAAAATGCTAGATAATATATGATTATCTAAATAATGAGATTGTGTTAATACGATTAACACAACGAAAACAAAGCTATAATACGTTGTACGAACCAAATTTTTTCTAAAAAGATATTATAGTTGTAGTTTTTTACTTTGCATCGACGTATTCGGTTAGGAATATCCCGCACCTCATTCGATGAGGTAAGAACCTTCATCCCTTCACGGGGAATCCTCACTTCAGCAAAAGTCTACGTAACTATAAATTTAAAAACCACCAGATTCCTTCAATGATATCAAGTTCATTATGTTAAACATTTTCTTCAAAACCAGCCGTAACCCTCTGTCATTTCAGAAAGTAGAGTACTTAGTATTCGTGCTGCGTTTGTTGGCCTTCGTTAAGACGTAATGTACGGTAGCTAAGCGATGTCTATCGGCTTGCATGTGATGCAATTAGTTAGGACAGTCGCATAGCCTAGTTGACCTTCGTCAAAGGCTCGTGCGGGTGGGTCTAAATTAATCACAAAATGACGGGTAGAACTTGACTAATGGCTTATGGTTTGTTAACTTTCGTCAAGGTCATAAGCTGTTAGGAGTAAAAACCGACACCATGAGTTGTTAGAAACTTGTAATGAGATTGCATATCTTGTATGGAGTGAGGTGACTTGTTGGCCTTCGTCAAGATTACCACATCATGATAGATTGGATCCCAATTCCCACTGTGAATAATAGTTACTCCTGAGAAATTTTTGATCGCAGCTAGTCCTTTTAAGGTTTGAAAGAGAATTCGACAGAACAGTGGGAGCCATCCTGATTGGATGAATTAATAAACCAATCTAATCTTAACGACCATGGACTAACCTTAAACTAAGAGTCGTTAACTAAATTAACCGACCTTATTACAAGACTTATAGCTTTGGAATATCAAGATTGCCCTAATCCATGGCAGTCGCATATGTCCTTGCATATCCTACTTCCCTTTCCGCTAACTCCAGAGCTTTTTGTATTCGGTACAGAGATCCATATTGCTTGAAACACCATCGTATGGTTAGATACGAACTCGATGAAATTGTTTCAGTTCAAGAATGGCCACTGTTTCTGGAGTAGATGAATTGTTCATTTGTCTCTCCCTTCTAGCTTATCTCATGTTCGCAAGCTCCTTATTTGTAAAGAGGGTATACTAGTTACGCTTGTTGGATAGTATTCTTTCAATCCCAAAGCTGGAGCTGAAAAGAAGGGTAAGAAGAAAACCAACCAGCATAAGTTCAATATACAAAAATGTAAGAGAGATATCAATAGGGTTGAAGTGAGTGAAAAGAAATTAAGACTATTTTCATGGGCATGGGCAATGAAAGAGGCGATACTATGAATACCCGACAAATCCCCTGAAACATTTTGATGTTTCATATTTCTTGTATGTGTGTTTTGAAAACCTATTCTCAATAAACTTTATCTCCTGGGTATATAGATACCGGATTGGAATCCCGCATCTGTAGGGTGTTCCAGATACTGAGTGGGGAATTGAGAATGGGTGATTTGATCCTCAATGTCGGTTTTCGGAGCAATTGTTGCTATTGAGGAAAATCACCGGGTTTTGCGTAACGGCAAACTTTTGGTTTCTTTTAACCGAAAGACTATTTTACAATTAACACACGAAAATTTAGTTAGTGAACTCATAGAACTTTTACATATTGATGTATGATGTCTAATGTTCATACGGACAAAGGGTTGTTACTAGCGTATTGAGAATGTAATTCTCTAAAATTGCTCATCCGTGGATGCGCTCCATGACGAGTAATGATGAATCGCCTTTTCAATAAAGGGGATGCACTAGAAATAGATGCATATCAATTGATATTGGTTCCATCTAAATAAGTGAATGATTTTATATGTGATATAGAATGGTTCTCATCTTAATGTTGTTAAGATGTTGAGTTATTCGGTTTGTGCTTAAAAATATAATTCGAACAAACTCACGACTCGTTTCGGTAATAACAGTTTGTAGGTTATCCTAAGCTTTCGTGAGGGATAGTTTCTATGATTTTCAAGATCAAAAGTGTTTTGTTATTGACTCGCCACCTCCTTGGTAAAAGAATTTTTTGCAAAAGAAATTAGTGGGAGTATGGTAGAACTGGAAATGATTTCAAAACCGGAAACAGTTACTGAAAGTTTAGTAGAACCTAAAAATTCGACTGACCCTGATAGACCATAGTTGCTCCGCAGTTTCAGTAAGTGACCTTAGCCACCCGATATGTACTTTGATTTTCTCGTAAACGGTGGTGACGGGGAAGCTTGTATCATGTGATGATGACCCACCAGTTATCAGCAGGCCATAGGAAGTGATGACTTCTGAATGATGGCTGGATGCCAAGTTATCCAAGTTGGACTCCATGCACTACAACAAAGTATGGAATTTGTTGGGTGCTCCTGAAGAGTTAAAACATATAAGGAACAAGCGGATCTTTCGAGATCAGTGCAAATGGAAAGGTATTAACCTAATAAGACTAGACTTATAGTAAACATGTATTCATCAAATACCCGATGTGTATTGTGATGATACTATTACTTCAATGTCTGTGCTGAGATCCATACGAATAAAAATTGCCACCGTTGTCTTTCATGGCTATAATATCTGGCATGTGGATGACTATAACGTCTTTCTAAATTGGATTTAGAAGTGTACGTATATACGATTCTACCAGAGGGTTATCTTAAGTCGGTGGGAGCAGCGGAAAATGTGCAAATTTCTTAAGTCTATTTATAAACTAAAGAAAGCATAGTGGAGTTGAATCGTCTGTTTTGATGTTACGGTCAAAGTTTTTGACTTCATCAAAATTAAAGATGAACCTGGCATTTGTAAGAAGGTTGTAAAGAGAATTGTCAAGTTTCTCATATTGATGTGGATAACATCCTCTTGATAGGAAAGGATGTCCTTATGGTACAATTCGGTTAAGCTATGGTTGTCATAGATGTCTTTCCATATAGGATTAGGATAATATATATCAATTGATCTTGGAACTAGATCTATAGAGTTAGATCTAGATGAATGTTGGAAGTGTCCCAATTTAGGTACAATGACATCATTCTAAAAGGGTTTTGAATGGATGACTCTTAGTGTGGTAGAGTACCCGCATGAAAAGAAGTCACCCTCTCTAAAGAAATGTTTTCCAGATTGATGAGAAGAGGGACTCGCATGAATGACATTCCATTTGCTTTGGCAATTAGGTCACTCATGCGATGTCATATACCAAACCAGATATTGCTTTTGCACTTGCTGTAATAAGCAGATATTAATCCAATCCTGAAGAAGCATAGGAAAACAGTGAAGAACATATGGAGATGTTCTTGGTATATGGTAATGACAGCCTTCTACGTTAGACAGTTACCGATTCCAGCTTCCAAGATGACATGAAGGACGTCCATGGTGAGTTATAAGTTTACACTCTTTTTAAAGGAGCGGTATATTGGAAAGAGTTCTAAGGAGGATACTGAGGTAGATGTGGATGTGGCGCTGAATGCTGATTGTGATTCAGCAGAGAATACAGCCTAAAAAGTTGTTGGATAATATAGTTCATTTGTGAACTTCATCCCATCGTCAATCCAAACAAATTCTAAGGCACGTATCACTCAATTCGGAAGATAATTGATCTCCGTGAAGTTGAGATTTAGATAGATAAAGATAGAAACATTGCGCGGATCCACTCACTGGTGCCTATTCTCGAACGCAGTTTGCGAAACTGTTAGTAGAGAAGTTGGATACGTGATAGCACATGAGATGTGGATATGCGATACCGTAATAATTGGTCTTAAGTGCAAGTGGGAGATTGTTGGATATATGTGCCCTCAAGGAAATTATTGTAATTGAATGAGGCCCTATACGATAGAACAATCTTACTCGAGATGATCGTATATTATCTGGTTTGTCTTCATCTTGCATGTACATATGTTTTACTCGTTGTCACGTATCGCAAATACATGAGACAAAACCTTAGGATTTTTGTTTGATTATCAGGATTAATGATAAGGATCATACTAATGGGACCTGGCTAGTTCATAAGCACATCCTTAAAAGTCTCTAATCGTAGGAGTATCAAGACAAGGTATTGGTACTCCAGTTTAGACTAGTGTTGTACGTTTCCTGATCAAGTTGGAGAGCGATAGTTGATCCTATAGCTATTGGTGTTTGACACCAAGAATTGTATACAAGTGCTAATTAGGAATGAGTTTCACTGGACGGACTCACCGAGAACTCCTGGTTGGTATACCAATTGTTAGATAGAAGTTCTCTGATGACATGAGTGCATGGTAGTCCCTTGACCTGAGATCGTCATTTGTCTTATGTGTGTTCCTATTATACTTTGATTACTACCCTACCACGGCTCTACTGAATCGTGCAAACAGGTTTTAGTTGGGTACAGTCCCGAAACACATGGAGGCAGTTAGCGGTCGAGGGGATTTGTCACTTCCGCTATATGGAGTCGATGTCGCGCTGTGTATATACACAACTATAACCAGCAACTTGCGGCCGCGGCAGTTGAGATAAACTGATAGGTGTTATCAGTTGTATCTCTGGAGTTAAAGGTCCTCTGTCAGCATGACTTATCATGTTATTGAGGGTATGTCAGATTCCACCCTAGACCCGATATGCGAGACTTTGAGACGAAGAGACCGGACTGTACGAAAACTGTCACTGACAGGCTCTGATTGCGTTCGGATGAGTTTGATTGCCGGTCTTTCTTTTGATTAATATCTGGATAGCCGTTACGTGCAGCTAGTACCGTTGATATACTTCTAGGTTGAAGGATGTGATCCTAACCTACTGTCAGCGTATTTGTCACGCCCCTCTTCCCAAAATACGAAAATTTCAGGACGTAACAAAGTCAGCCATGCTACCTACAGTAAGGAAATATCCTCTAATAGTCATATTACGGCTGTCTATCAGTAATCAAGAACAGTAATATAACTGTTTATCTCTAAACATGTCCAAATGGCCACAAACGACAACAGGAAATAATAGCGAGCGTAATAAAGATTCAAGGAATAACTAACAATCAATAAGAGCTATATTAGTGAGATGGTTCTCACTGATCGGTGATCCTGTCGAAGTACTCACGTACCAAGTATCTGGGCCATGCAAAACCCAGACGTCAATGGGTCATAAATATCACAATAATAAACTGAGCAATGTACTATAAGGTGTTATGTGCAAAAATGAAGTATAATTATAAACAGTCACAGGTGATATATCAGCAGGCTATAGGTATCTCACGTGTATCCTAAAATCTGTGTTTCTAGATTATCTATCCTAACGGTATTTGAAACCAATTAATGGAATGATGTAACTCAATAGTATCCCGTGCGTGTCCAGGACCACGGTCATGACTCTCGAGGCTGAATCTGAGACGTGCCGCTAAGCAGTAAAAACAATATCATGTACAGACGAATAATGTCAGCATCATCATTCCGGGACCCGAAGCCTGTATCGACTGATCAGTCTCTGGAAAGTAGTGAACTGTTGAGTTGCAAGTCGGGTTTCATTATTGATTTCCCTTTTTCCGCAGGTTTCGTGTTCAAGTCGGGTATCACTAAAATGCTTACCAAATGCCAACACGGGAATAATCGTGAGCATGTCTTGTCTAGCAAGACAACAAGTCAGGTCAATCAGGATACCAGGTCAATATTGTTGATATCGGTAAGTATTAATGGCAATAGGTATTAACACGATAACAAAAATAGTAGTCTGGCAGGTTACAAGCATGTCAAGGATAAAATAATCATATCATATACAAAACCAAGATAATAACATTAACAGGGATAGCATATTCAATCCGATTAATAACTATAAAAGTGGTGTTGATTAACCATGCATAAGAAAGTTCCGTTCAGAAATTCAACGTCACCCTGATTTGTAAAATAGCTTAAAAATAACAAATGTCTTCCAAAAGGGACGTGTCATATACCAAAGCAAAGCTAATTCAATAAGGTTTTCATTTTTATAAGTTAAAACATCTCAAGTTCCTACAAAAAGTTATGAACGTCCGAAATTGAATGTTGTTGGAATTTCCCTGGACAGCAGTTCTGAGGTTCTTTCATTTACAGTTTACATTATTTAAACAATTTATTTTGCAAGTAAATATTTTACAGGGTTATATTATTCTGAGTTAGCTTCGTAACGAACTAAAGAATATATGCTAATGATTTTTCTATGATTTATAATATATTTTATAAGGTAAGGTGTACTGTAAATTCCAGATTTGACATATCCACTTGGCGACGACGTTTCATGTGTAAACTATAATATTTTCAGACTATATTTTGCATAACGTTACAACATCTTTACTAAACAATTATTTGTTATTTTTGACTATATAACGGCAAATGATGGTGAAACAAATATGCATTATTCTAATAGAACAATTGTTGTAAAAAAAACTGAAGTATAGTGAACTCAAATTAAACAACCATTAACTAAAAATGCAATCAATATGCATACATATATCAACCAAACTATCAATCATAATAGTAAATATTAATTTAACCATATTTGTATTAAACTCATGTCGATCTAGTTTGTAAAAATACCAATCTATCAAATAGATTATAATAATATTACGAAACCAACAATAATATTGTTACGCCATATATGATCCGGCCGTAACCAGCATGCAACAAGTATTTAAAAATACTTGCATCGGCTATGAATACACGGACGAAACGATATCTCGACGGTGCATAATACGCTCAGAACTTGCTCGCGACAAATCCGATGATCTCGACGACGATGTGACGTGGCGGCGAGACAGCAGTAACGTCAGGGTTAAGATGAGCCGAGAGTCGTGGTTTGACGGCGAAGGGAGTTGGAAAAGAGAAAGAAAGAACAGAGAGAAAGAAACAGAGAAGTTTATTTTATTTTAAACTATATGAATTATATGTATTATATATATATAGTATTGTTTATTAGGTTATATATATTATATTATAGGTTTTAAGGCATATAGATAATATCAAACTACAACCAATCTCCACCAAAATCTCATCAAATATATATTTCGGAAAACAATTCACATACGTAAACTTTTAAACCATAATGTAAGAATATAATTTAAATAAATTATACCCTCTAACATAAGATTAAAAAGGATTTTAAATATATATCTAGATTTAAAAAATATTTTTTTATTAGATATCTTGAGATTTAAACGTAATAGATAAAAGCAAAAAATAAGATATGGGAAGATTAACCATGTGATGGTAGTTAGCAAAATATAATTTATTCTTAACTTGTGGCTACTAAAAGATATATGATGATCTAGATATGTGATATATGTATTATACTAGATTCACATAGATTCAGTTTACTGATAAATATCAAATATAATCTAGCACCATATTAGGTTTCACAAATGCGGGTCGGGTCGAATAACTACTACTACTATTTGAATCACTCGCAACCCAAAAGAATAAAATAGAAGAAATATAAAGTGTCAAAATACCAATTAATGTCGTATAACCGTAGTATGGTGTTCCAGTATTGATCGAGTCTTTAGAGTCCCACGCAGGCGAAACGATGTAATACGCGTATATAGATACATGCGGGGGTTCGATTATATGTGATAATCGGACATTTGATAATACTAGTCGGTTTAGCTTTAAACCGGATTATTAAATCATGTGATGATTTAATAATATAAATAGATATATTAGATATATATTATTCTAGTATTATGTTCACATTATTTTTGTCTCTCATTTGGTATTTGTGTTTGATACAAATACGGATATGTATTGGATACATATATTGTGTATTTTAGATGTATTATTTATATGATAAATGATTAAAAATCTAGAAACATACACCTCATTTCTAATTTTAGAAAAATGAAAACAAAGAGAATAGGTGTCTTTATAGAATAGTGGATAAGCATGGTTGTATTTACCTTATTGGAAATTGTTTGAACAAAAAAATGAGCAACCATTCTCTACACTACAATTCACTCAAGTGTACTCTCTTCTTCCTTCTTCATTCTTGCAATGAGAAGAGAGTTGATTTGAAGAGAGGAAAAATTATTTTGAGAAATCTACATCAATTAATCAAGTGGATTAGCATCCCATTTAATTTTCTTCACAAAGTGCTTTGATGGTGAAAATGAAGCTTGTAGTGGGGTTTTCTCGATGCGGATTATCTTTGGTGAGGAGACCGGCTTGCAAACTCGATCCGGAGACGGCGGGTTTAGCTCGGGTCTTCCACGATTGGATGGACACACTACAATGATTGTAGCCCCCTAAACTCACCTCTAGATTAACTTGCAATTCTAGTAAATGAAATGATCATGGGAGTAGGTTTTGGTGCCAAGTTCTTGAAAAATTTAATTTTACATACCGCCGAGGTTCGCAAACGTTGAAACCCTACACCGAAAACCAACGGTACTGAAATCATATTTCTCCATGCAGGTTAACTTTCAACCGCAATCCTAAATTCAACAACAATGTCTCCAGCAACAGAACCGCTTCACATGCATGCACCCTAAATTGCGTCCGAAATGATATTGAACTAAGATTTCTCAAATTTTCAAATTAAGTCCGAAATGACACTAAACTAAAATTTCTCAAATTTTCAAATTACGTCCGAAATGACGCTAAGCTAAAATTTCTCAAATTTTCTAATTACGTCCGAAATGACACTAAGCTAAAATTTCTAAAATTTTCAAATTGTGTCCGAAACGACGCTAAAATAAAATTTCTTAAATTTTCAAATTACATCCGAATTGACATTAAACTAAGATTTCTTAAGTTTTCAAATCGTGTCTGAAATGACATTAAACTAAAATTTATCAAATTTTCATGCTTGTGTAAGAAATGACATTAAACTAAAGTTTCTCAAGTTTTCAAATCACGTCCGAAACGGCATTAAACTAGAATTTCTCAAGTTTTCAAATTGTGTCCAATATGGCATTAAACTAAAGTTTCTCAAATTTTCATGCTTGTGTCCAAAATGACATTAAACTAAATTTTCTCAAATTTTCATGCTTGCCCGAAATGGGACATTAAACTAAAATTTCTCAAGCTTTCAAGTTGTGTCCGAAATGATATTTAACTAAAATTTCTCAAATTATCAAACTATGTCCGAAATAACGTTAAACTAATGTATGCCAAATTTGTGGGAAAACAAAACCCCTCCGTCCAAGTAAACGCTAAACCAAGCCCCTCCGTCTAAGGAGACGTTAAACTAACCTCACTCGTCTAAGAAGACGTTAAACCGAGCTCCTCTCTCTAAGCAGACGTTAAACTCAGCTCGGCCCCTAAGTCGTTAAACTAGGATTAAAAAGCCAAAATGACGGGGTAACTCGCAATAAAAATCAGCGAGTAAAAATAAAATAAATAACCGAAACGATGGGACAACCGCGAATAAATAGCCACAATGATAAGGCAATCGTGACTTCGCGATAAGAAAAGCTGAAATGATAGAGCAATCGCGGTAAAAAATTAAAAATAAAAATAAATAAATAAATAAATGCTTCAACAGAGTTCCCCCGAAAACGAGCAATGCTCCCTAAGTATATGTTGCCCTGAGGTAGGTTTCCAAATTGACTACCGTATACGATCCATGGGCTACTCGCAACAAAACTGCATCAAAATGTCCTCCATTGGCAAACCAAGCTACCAATAAGGAAAAGACCTACTCATGTGTCCTTACGATACATGAGGAGAATGGCGCTTACGGGATCCTCTCGACCCGTAAAAAAAATACACCTTTGTGGAATCCTTACGACTCATAAAAGAAAAACACGCTTAGGAATCCTCACGACTCCTAAGTAGAAAATACACTAACGAAATTCTCTCGACTCATAGGGAGAAAATACTTTTATGAGACAGCTCATAAAAATTGAGAAGCCTTGGGTGAAAAATTGGAAAGCCTTAGGTGACCGAATCTAAACCCGTCTTCTAAGTCATCGCTTTCAAATGGACAACGGTAAATGATGAGTCGCTCCTGACACTATGTTTCAGTGTTAGCGTGTTGATGTCGTACCAAAACCCAGAAATCAAGTTCCCCCCAAGGCAAATAATGAATTGTCATGGCACACGTGTTCCAGTGTTAGCGACGCTGATGCCAGCCTAGGGTCCAATCTTTGACCCCTACATCTTTAAATTGGAAGCAAAAAACGGGTCAATCCATAAGCGAAAGAAGCACGAATGAAAATCTGAAATGGCTCCTTGAGTAAAAACAGCAAAGCTACTAGCGAACTTGTGAAAACCTGCAAGGGCGCAAATTCATTAAAAAAATGACCCCTAGGTCGTTAAACTGAAAACAGATGAGCTCTAAGTCGTTAAGCTGGAAACAAACATAATCTTCCCACAGCAAATGATGAGCCGCTCCTTGCACTATTCCAGTGTAGCAATGCAGACACCAACCGAAATCCAAATCCCCAAATCTTCAACCGCAAATGATGAATTGCTCCTGGCACCCATGCTTCAGTGTTAGCAATGCTGATGCCAGCCCGGAGTCCAAAACTCCAACCAAAAAAAGGAAAAAGGGTTCGTCCGGAAGCGAAAAGGGCACGAATGAAAACCTGGAAGGCGTTTGTGAGTAAAAACAGCAAGACCGCCCATAAGCTTGTAAAAACCCGCAAGGCGCAAACTCGTTAAAAAAATGTTCCGGGTCCCACACGACAAGTGCCTCAAAGCTTAAGAAATCCCCGCCAAACAAGGCAGGAATCGGACAAATCAAATCAAAGTCCTACCCGTCAGTGTTTCCAAGTTCAAAAGTCCCGCTGGACAGATAGGAAATTTCCGAAACAAATCAAATCAACCAATTCGACCAATAACCTAAGCACCAGAAACAAGTCACCAAAGCAACGACCTCCATGTCGTCAAAAGGGAAGCATCGACCTCCACGTCGCCAAAAGGGAACCAAGCATCGACCAATGTCGCAAAAAGGGAAGCAATGACCTCCACATAGCCAAAAGGGAACCAAGCAACGACCTCCACGTCGCCAAAGGGAAGCATCGACATCTACGTCGTCAAAAGAGAACTAAGCATCGACTGCTATGTCGCAAAAAGAGAAACGAAGACCTCCACGTCACCAAAAGGGAACCAAACAACGATCTCCACGTCGCCAAAAAAGAAGCATCGACCTCTATGTCGCAAAAAGGGAACCAAATCGAGCATCGGCCTCTATGTCGCAAAAGGGGAACCAAGCCAAGCAACGACCTCCGCACCGGAATCACGTCAAGCAACGATCTCCGCACGTCAGCCAACGACCTCCGCACAGGAATCACGTCAAGCAAACGACCTCCGCATCGGAATCATGTCAACCAACGACCTCCGCGCCGGAATCACGTCGGCAAACGACCTCCACACCGGAATCACGTCGACAACGACCTCCGTGCCGGAATCACGTCGGCAAACGACCTCCATGTCGGAACCACGTCATGCAGCGATTCTCCGTCCCGGTAATACGTCAAACAGCGACTCTCCACCTCGGTAGCACGTCAACAGCAACCCTCCGTAATAGTGACATGTCAAATGACTCTCTGCCTCGGTGATACATCAGCAACGACTTCTGTCTCGGTAGGACGTCAACAGCGACTCTCTGTGCCGGTGACATGTCAAACAACTCTCCGTGCCAGTGATACGTCAAACAGTCTCTCCGCCTCAGTAGCACATCAACAGCGACTTTCCATGCCAGTGATACGTCAAACAGACTCCGTCTCAGTAATACGTCAAACAGCGACTCTCCGTGCCGGTGACACATCAAACAGAGATTCTCCGCCTCGATAGCACATCTACAGTGACTCCGTACCGATGATACGTCAAACTCTCCGCCTCGGTAGAACATCAACCGCGACTCTCCGTGCCAGTGATACGTCAAACAGCGACTCTCCGTGCCGGTAGCACGTTAAACAGCGACTTTCCGCCTCGGTAGCACGTCAACAGCGACTTTCTGTGTCAGCTATACGTCAAACAGCAACTCTCCGCCTCGGTAGCACATCATCAACGACCTCCACGTCGTAAAATGGAGCAAGTCAACCTCTTCACGAAATGAGATCCATCAATTTTATGCACACGGCCCATACATGTGTTGCATTTATTGACGGAGGCACTTTATGAGGATCAAATTTTACATCCCTTTGCCCAAAAAGCCAAAATCAACAAGTCAAAGTCAACGCCCAAGTCAACGCGGGCCCGACTAATCCGGGTCTGGCCCCAAGCAACTGGATCCCCACTCGAGACATCTCGAGCCCAAGCACAGCCGACCTTCAAAGAGAATTTTATATAGCAAATAAATTTTAATGTATTTTTTATGAATAAATGTAAAAGGAATGAGCAGAAAGCCAAATAATTGTAAAACTCATGGCCTATATGCAAAAATAAATAAACACATGGACATGGAAGACGGCAAAAAGCCAAAATTGTGAAGCCCTAGGGGCCCAAATGAAAAGTGTAATGTCTATATAAGGCACCCATGAATCAATAAAAAAATAAGTCTCTTCTTAATTTTTAGGGTTTTAGTGTCGTCCCTAGCTTTTCGTCTCTGCCTCCTTACCTCTTTCTCAAAAAAATTTTGTTTGGATAAAGTCTTTTTTCTCAATATAAAATAGATCTAAACCAATAGAAAAAGAAAGAGAATCAAGGTTTTATTTAACCTTGAAAGAGATATTTTCGTTGTATTCTTTTCTTCTCTCATCAAGATCCAGAGATAAAAAAAAGGTTTTCCCTTGGGGAAACCCTTGGAAATGCGGATTTTCAATCCATATTTCCCTTTCGGTGGCTTGGGAATAAAAAGTTCGATCCGTATTTCCCTTTCAGTAAATCTGAAATGCGGATTTCGGTCCGTATTTTCCTTTGCAATACGGATCTCGGTTCGTATTTCATTTTTGGTAGGTACGGGGTTTTCCGAATTTCATCTCCGTACGATATTTCGACGGGTGCAGCAATCATGCTGCCGAAATTCCGTCAAAATCCGTACGTTTAACTCCGTTTACAAAGTTAAACAAAATATAAAAAGGAAACAGACAATAAAAGCATACATGTGTTTTAAATAAAACACATGCTATCAAAGTTTGACATGAACTGTCGGGGACCCCACAAGCGGAAAGGTTCCCGCTCTTAAAAGAAAACCAAACGAATAAACAGATAAACAAAAAAGAATAAAGAATAAAGAATAAAAAAGAAAAAAAATATGTATAAAAAATCTTTGGAGCCTCCCGCTTGCGGCTCCCCACTCCTTCCCCACATAGGGGAAAGTCCTTACTTGTGGGGACCTCCCCACACGTGAATGGGAAGTTCCCACTTAGTGGGAGCTTCCTTCACACTAATAAAAAAAATTAAAATCACATAAACATAAAAATAAATGAAACTAAAAAATTAAATATACATAAGTAAATCAAAATCACACAAACGTAAAAATAAAAATAAAATGATGAGAATGGAAAAAATGAAATGAACATGCCTTCACATTTATTTTCAAACACAAATATTCCGTATTAAGTTTGCATGATTCGCACGACCCTTTAATCAGAAGTTCTCTCGTTTCAAAACGAAAGGTAATTAACGGCAGCTTAGTTCGCGGCTGCTGGAGATTAGGATCCCCACAATCAATAAATCTCAGCCTACCCTAAACATGAGGATTTGTACAACGCCTGACAAGCAAGCGCATTTCTATCTCAATATGGTGACAAAAACACTCCACAGTGGTACGCTACCAGTTTGGAACGAAGTAAGATAGGGGTCAGCTTCTTCCATTCTTCGTAACATTAAGGTGAAACAAAATAAGATATGCAACGGAACAAATAGTTGTTTTTAATTAGTAAGATATTATTACTAACTATTTTCAAATACTTAAAAACTAATTTGCATATGGTGCAATGAGAATATACCTATTTGTTTGTTAAATAGCTATCAAAAAGGTTAGAAAGCTACATTTTAAGCTGATATGGATTGGATTTATATCCACATTGTGATTGTTCTTCGAGCGCCAAATTTACCGATTTGGAATGAAACAATTACACGTTTCGGATCAAAAGTTCCAATCAGCAATCGCATGGGTTAAATAGTTTTTTGGTTACTCATATATCCCAACACATCAAAAGTATCAAAATCATCTCTATGTTCCACATTCTTGTCTTTCCTTTCTTGACAAAAGATGGGTTTTTATGAACAAACATCAAGTATTCTGATCTTTGATAATCATATCGTTACTCTTAATTGTATGCATTAAAGAGATTGTTGCATTTTTTGGCTTGTGCCCAAGTGAGCTTTTAGCCCAAATAAATAAATTGTTATATTTATTAATTAAGAAATTAATAATAGGATGAGAGTTATTTTATTAGTGGTAACTAATTGGAAGTTACCACTCTTTGTACTCATTTTTCTTTTGAACGTACAGTATAAAGAAAAAGTGGTGATATTCTATTACTCAGCAAATCTCTCTACAATATTCTCTCCAATCTGCAAATACATTGGTAAAGTTTAGAAGCACAATGTATACACAATAAGACATCTAGATCGTAAAATCACAAGGGCTACTCGTTTGTGTAGTACTTTTACATGCGATCACGGTAGATAAAGGCATCCTAAATTTTATTGTATAAAAAGTACAATAGGTATTTATGCTTTCTCTTTTATTATGAAATTTATGCATAACTAAGTATTTAAATTTCTTCAATTGGAATCAAAGCTATGTTGTATGTGTTGACATGCCTATATGCTTCTGTTTTATGCTAATTTGAAGTTTTAAATTTGAAAATTATTTTTTTTCTCTAGTCCATTAATGGTGGTTTTAGTGAACTAATCATCAAGGCTTAAAAAATTACAATAAATAGAGCATAAAGAACTGAACAACATATGTAATTTTCAAGTTAATCGGACACAGGGTTTTCAAATTAAAAATAAAAACAAAATTGAAACCGAAAGTTTAAATATTAATTAAAAATTCCACGTGACTCCATTTCATGTGAACTAAGTCATTGGATACAGAATTAAAAGACAAATCAATTGATATATCTTCTGTAATTTTCTGATTTAAATGGTTTTTATACGATTTTTTGATGTTTGGATCATTTTCTGCAAAAATCTGGAAATTCTGATGAAGATGAACGCCCATGACGAAGCCCAAGCACGGGAGTAGCGCGTGTGCACCGCTACATCCAACACCTTACACAAGGCCCATACATCATGTGAGCATAGAGAGCGTGTGACAGGGTAGGTCAACGGCTTTGAAACCATTGGGACACGTGTCAGTGACATGTGGAACCCTTTGGACACGCGTGACACTAGACAGCATCACTTGCTGCCACGTCAGCACGATCACCTAATGACGCGCATGAGTGTGGCCGCCGATGCATAGGGTTTTCTTTCAGTCATGCGGCGGCGCGTGGGAGGCACCCGGGGGCGTGTCGGGTCTAAAAGGCCCTTGTAAACGTTTTGAGGCATGTAAATATGCGTTTAAACTGTTTTACATGCGTTTTCAAGTATGTTCAACTAAGTGGAGTCCCCCCAGCTCCACATCTTACATGCAGATCCTAAAATTAATAAACAAAGTTTAATTATCCTAATGGAAGGCAAAATAAACTTAATAAGTTGATTTACATTAATGGACTTCTAAAGAAAAAGAAAATAATTTTCAAATTTTAAGACGTCAAATCGGCATAAGACAGAAGCAAATAGTCATATCAACATATACAACATAGTTCTGATTCCAATTGAAGGAATTTAAAGACTCAATATGCATAAATTACATGATAAAAGAGAAAAAAAAACATAAATACCTCTTATAGTTTTTACACAATAAAATCCAAAATGTCTTTATCTACGTGGACGCAAGTATGAATACTACACAAACGAATAGCCCTTATGATTTCACGATCTAGATGTCTAAATGTATATGGATTGTGCTTCCAAACTTACTTACCAATGTATTTGCAAATTGAAGTGAACATTGTAGAGAGTTGTTGGGATAATAGAATACCATTTTTTCTTTATATTGTACGGTCAAAAGAAAAGGAGTGCGAGTAGTGGTAACTTCTAATTAGTTACCACTAATAAAATAACTCTCATTCTATAATTAATATCATAATAATTATAACAATTTATTTATTTGAGCTAAAGGCCAACTTGGGCACAAACCCACAGACCCAAAAATCCAGCAATTGATAGTGCTCCAACTTCTCTCACAAACAGCTAATAAACACGAATGACGACGGCAACATAAAACAACCCTTACAACCTAGGTGTCAACGTCTTAAGAACAACCCATCATCTATTAGCTTCCATAACCTTCTCGGACAAAGAGTCGTGGTTTACAAGAGGCTATAATTTGTCTAAAATTTGGAAAAATTCGGAGTCACAAGGATCTAAAAAGTATCTCTTCGAATAAATATATTCACAGCCTTGAATTGAACAATCTTATTTATGGTTTCATTGAGCCAATTAGCACTACACCTAAAACAATTTAACTTTTTAACTTATATGTTAACACATCACCTGTGAAGCACGAATACTTGTAAGTCCTCATGTACCGTTCCTGATCGCGCATCGGAATCTGAAACTCTCGGAAATTCTCGGATTCGCTCGGACTTGAAAATGACTCGTTAATCTCTCTTGAATCGATACCTCTCCTCTTTTCTAAAAAATTAAGACTCGAAAATTTGAAAGTGCGTTGAAATCTAACATAATGCTATTATATATTTATATTATTGTTGAGATGTGAGAGACTACAATAGTCCCATATTGGAAAAACTATGAAAGGTACATAGGTATAAGATATAAGATGGGACAAACATCAACCATGCTTGAGTTTTATTGTTGAAACCCACATATATCAAAAGCCAGTGTACATTCATATAAATAAAATATATATAATCGCCCCCTCAACTTTAAATAATCAAAATACTAACATAGTATCTAAGCCAATGGCTCGATCCAAAAAAACCTCGACAATACCTCTGAAAGAAGCATGGTACAAACACAAAAAAGTGACTCTTAAGAGACCTAACTCTATAAGTGTTGTGCAATTTACGTGACAACCACACCAAGAAAAAGGGATGGTTGCATGTTGATATATGAAAGACTAAAATAGTCCAACATTGAAAAAACTATGAGAGATATATGGGTATAAGAAAGATGGGACAAAGATGAACAAGGCTTGAGTCTTATTCGCCCTCCCCCCCTCAACTTTAAATAATCAAAACTCTAACAATTATATATTTATATGTAAATCTAATATATATTTATATTTATATCTATAAAAATCGATATGAAAACGCATCTCGTATTCTAGGTTTTTGGAAAATTGTGAATCCGTATCGTACCGCATATCCGTATCCGAACCCGTGCTACATAGCACATCATGAAGTTCACCTCAAAACATTGTTTTAAAAGTAGAAGACTAAGTTTAGTTATTCTTAGGGTTTAGTGAATAAGCTATGTAAATGGAGTATTGATACTTTTCTATTGATCTATCAAAATTTTATGTACCACATCATTTACAAATGATTCTCCATTCTCTCTTCCTTCTTCTGAAATAAATAACACTCTTGTCCTTCTAAACCTTAGAATCTTAGATATATTGTAAACTACGTGAAGATTAGGCTTATCAGTAGACAAATTGAAGCATATCACAGATCATCTTGGCGAAAGATACTATGTATGCCATTTCATCTTTCTAATGGCATCCATAATTTTTATCCTGACACGTTGATTCCACTTTATATCATAATCTGTATACTATCTCTAAGCCTTCGAAACATCATTTAACCTATGAAAGGTAATTCATTATACAATTGCTAATAATTCCCACTACTCTAATGATCATGCCAATTGAGCTATATACCCATCATAGACCACCTCGTTTGTCTTGGTGCCTATTGACCATGTAAATATTTTTAAACACGAGATTAAGTGCATGGAGTAATAGAATTACATGGTAGCATAAGAACTAGAAACTTGAAATCCATTGGATAGCATTTCACGTATTCGTCCAAAAATTCTAAATTTTCAATGTAGTTTCTGTTGGAGATAATGCCCTCAGAGTCAATTATTGGATCACAGGCACGTGATTGCAATGATTGAGAGAGGACCTGTCCCAGTAGGACAGTCTTACTCAAGATGATAGTATGCTATCTGGTTTACCTTTATTATCGTGTACTGCTTTAGGTGACCTGACATGTCGCTATTACACGTTGATAGAGCCCCTAGGATTCTTGCTTGACCACCAGCAGTATGAGGGCGATCATATAAGTGGGAGCTGGGGTCTATAAGCACATCCTTAAAAGATCCCTAGTCGTGGGAGTTTCGAGACAGGGCATCGATACTCCAGAGTAGACTAGTGTATACAGTCGAGACCCCGACGAGGGACGGTGGCCGGTCTCACAAGCCATTGGTGTCAGTTGGATCACCTAAGATGTATACAGGTGCTCATTGGGTTATGAGTACACCGGACAGGACTCGCCGGGAACATGCTAATTGGTCTTATACCTGACGTCAGATAGCAGTTCCCTGATGACATGTATACAAGTTAGTTCATCGACCTGGGGATCGTCATTTGTCTCGTGTGAGTTCCCACTGTACTTTGATTACTACCCTACCACGCTCAAAGGAGACGTGCAAACAGGTTTTAGTTGGGTACAGTCCCGAGCCACATGGAGGCAGTGAGCGGATCTTCAGGGGTTCGTCTCTCCCGGTATTGGGGGTGAGATCGCGCTGTGTCTAGGAGAGCCATTACACGAAGCCCTCGGCCGAGGCAGGAGATTTACTGGTAGGTATTCCAGTAGTATCTCAGGGTGTTCTGGGCTACACTCCGACATGACTTGTACCGCTTTTGGGGGTCTGACTTTTACCAACCCCTTAGGCCCGCCATGCGATGCTCATAGACGAACGGACCGGACTGTACGGATATTGTCACTGACAGGCTCAGTAGGGTGTCAGGATGAGTTCGCTCATCGACGTCCCTTTTGGTCAATACCTGGTAGCCCGTTACGTATTGGCTTATACCTCTGACGTGCTAGTGGTTAAATCCACAACCAAGGTGTTGACGAGTCTTTAGAGTCCCCCACATTCAGTTGCTCAAGTTTTCGGGCGAAAAGCTGTAGAGGCCGTATGGAGATATGGCAAGGTCCGATCAGATACGTGCGGTATTGCACGGATCAGGATCGGACAGTTTGTACTAGAGGCCGTATGGAGATATGGCAGGGTTCGATCAGATACGTGCGGTATTGCACGGATCAGGATCGGACAGATATTACTAGCCGGTTTTGGTTTAAGCCGGATCCTAGTATGGTACAGTGTAGATTTTGTCTCATTGCATTTGTATTCAGTCGGAATACAAATGCGGGTGTGTATGCACAGTATCGGGGTTTTTCCTGTAATTTATTACGGGACCAGTTTTCTGGAGTTGCCAGTTTGATTTCCGTTTCGGCCATATTTCTTTGTATCTTTCATTGGCCGAAGATTGGTGGAGGAGGGCTTATTTGCATTTGTGCAAATAAGCATTTGTGGAGGGGGTCTTTGCATATTGTTGTGTCATGATCACTTGACTTTCTTTAGTCATCATGGCTAGTCTTGTAGTGTCATGATGGCATGACTTTTTGGTGATGATGATGGATGATGATGGTTGTATGAGTGTTGGATTTACTTGTAATCATTTCTTGATATCATGACCTTTCTCTCTCTCCCTTGCATTATGGTTGTGGTTCTTTCATCCATTGATCTCTCTCTCACTCACTCACTCTCTTGCCAAGAAGAGGCCGGCCACTTGAAGGTGGGGGCTGTCCCAAATTTTCATGGGGGATTTTTGGTCTCATTTGCTTGCAAAATCCCCAAGTTCCCTCTCCAAAAGGTTCACTTCATTTCCTCCACCAAAAGGCGACTTCAAGTAATCCCAAAATGAGACATAGCTCACTACACTATTCTACAGCAAACCTTGGGCACGTCGGCTCGCCAACTTCGTGCCCGAGTTGCCTCGGTATAGAGGTGGGAGCCCGTAAAAGAAGCCGGCGACGTGGTGCCCTTCCGGCGAGGAGGTGGAGACCGGACATTCCGTGGGAGATCGGGACGACGGCGAGAAGACCGGAGGACACGGATCGCTCGGTATATCTCTCTTCCCCATCTTGTAGTTAGCTAGGACTAGTTAATGGCCCGATCCGGGTTTTAGTGCGCGGTGGTGCCGGTTCAAGAAAAATTAATGTTAACCATCGCTTCCGCATTTGGCCTCGGGATGGAGGCCGGGGCGCCGCCGTGCACTTACAGTGGTATCAGAGCCTCGCCATTAACATAGTCTAGCTTTGTCTAATGTGTTTTATATTTCCGATCGAACAAAATTCCAAAAACCCGTGTTTTCTTCACATCAGTTTCTGTCGAAATTTTTTGAAGTCCAAAAATTTTTCAGGTTGTAAAATTGTGATGTACTGGAAGTTCTAAGCACTCTGTAGAAATTCGACACAGTAACTCGACTACTGAAGCGCGGAACCGCGGCCAACCCCCTTTTGGGCTGCGGTTCCGCCGCACAATGATGTCCTTGCTGTATCATATTTCTGCAATCGCTTTCTGGGTTGAAAATAAGGGTTTTGGAATATTATTTTGGGCCCAGAATTTCTTGATGTGCTACAGTAGTACTTTGGGCCCACTTGACAAAATTTAATCGATCGGATATTTTAAACACATTAGTTCATAGTATTTACATTATATCTGCGACCGTGAATGTCACTTGATCGGTAAATCATGTCTAACTGCTATAGCCCGGTTAGACGGATTTGCGAATGTGACTTTCATGTTGATGTTCTGTGATTTTGCTGTGATGTTGCGGATTGGTCGCGGGGATAGCCTGGATGCAATGCTAGTACAGTTGTGGTTGTATTATGTACATTTGATATTGCGGGGCGAGCGTCCGACATGTGGACTGCCGTCACTGCCTGTCTGTATTATTATTTTGAGGCACGGCCAGGTTGCGGTCAATGTACCCGTTGTATGTATATTTTACTTTCTGTACTAGGATTGCCTCGCGGAGGGGTGCACGAATAGCCGGGTTCTAGAGGGCAACGAGCCCGCATCTCATGGCATTGAGACGGAGGGGGCTTCACTCTAGAATTGGCGGGCTATTCGCCGCACTCGTAGGGGGTACAGGTTGACCCAGGAGGGGTGCCCAAGTTACCGGATTCCGTGAAGTGCTGGGTGGTCCATTCACGTCGCTGAAAGGGCTGCCTCGCTTCAGGTTTTGGCGGGTAACTTGCCGCGCCCGTAAGGGTCTAGGATTTCATTGCACAGGCTATCCACACGACCAGGGGAACGTCGGGTTTCAGTAGTGGCTCTGTGAAACCCGGGGATCCCAGATATCTGTATTGTTCTGTGATGCTGTATATTTCTGTGATGTTGCATTTTTATCACGCCTTGAGCGAATATAATATATTGGTATATATATTAGTAGATGTTGTATATGTTTTGCATCCGCGCTAGTCCAGTCCCCGCTCTGTCGTTAGTTAGCTAACCTAACGGGTAATGACGGGACCCAGTGACGAATGCGGATGGCATATACGTACATCAGTATATTTTCGTTCTTTTTGGTGTGATCAATTGATGGGACTGCGTTGATTCGGATCAATGCAAGTTAAAACAAACCTAATCTGATGTTGTTGGAACACTTTTCAAAAAGCTGTTATTGCAAGGACGTTCACTTTTGTTTTGCATCGTGGTATTCAGTTGGAATATCCTGCTCCTCAGTCGACGAGGCAAGGGCCGAGATCCCTTCACCGGGAGTGACCCCTTGGACAAAAGTTTGCGTCAGGGCATTAACTTCACTATAACCGATTACTTTTGCTTTGCATCGTGGTATTCGGTTGGAATATCCTGCACCTCATTCTACGGGGAAAAAGCCGAGATCCCTTCACCGGGAGTGACCTCTTTAGCAACGGTTTTCGTTACTATATTTTCAAAAACCTATCCGTTCCTTCAACGATATCAAATTCATTACGTTAAAGGTTTTCGCCAGAAACCATTCGTAGCCCTCCATCATTTCAGCTAAATATTCGGTAGTATTCAAGCTATGTATTTTGACCTCACGCCAAGGCATAGTGTTTGGTAGCTGCCGGGTATTTATCTGTTGCATAGATAGATGCGTTGGTTTGGGACAGTCGTACTACTATTTTGGCCTACGTCAAAGGTATGTACGGGTGGGTTCAAATTAACCTGGACAATGATGGGTAGAACTTGACATGTGACTTATGATATTTTGACCTCACGCCAAGGTCATAAGAGCATGGGGCAGAAATCACATCGGGAGTTTCAAAAGAACTGAAACTTGCCAGATATGCGCATACCTTCTAGAGTGTGATAGCGTGAGCGGATTCCGTCACGTTATCATGCGATGATAGTTGGATCCCGATTCCCACTGATGAGTTAGTTTACTCCTCGGGTGATCCCGACTAATTCTTCTTTCAGGTTTGGAGGAGAATTTGAGGTACAGTGGGAGGTTTCCAGATTAGATAAATTGGTAACCATTCTGATCTAGGTTAGAGTACACGCTGAGTGTTTCTTTTCTCTCTCTCTTCGGCAGCGACCATTGTCCCGACCCTAAGACTATGACTCAGTGACCAAATTAACCGAACCTTCTTAACACTGGCTTTTGGATTGTCAGGGTTGCAAACCTCATTGTCACTCCTACTTTTACCCTTTTCTCCAGGACACCCCGTATTACTACGAACGTCCACTTCCATTGGACAAAACCATCGTATGGTTAGATACGAACTCGAAAGAATTTATTTGAGGATGGTTTCAGATTCTGGAGAAAACGGATAGGACTATTCAGTTGTCTTTTCCTTTTACCTTCTCTCAGGTTGCGAGTACTCCTTGGTTTAGGAGATAGTACACCTATTACGCAAATTGGATAGTCTTCTTCCAAACCTTAGGCTGGTGCCGACCGGTAGAGAATGAAGAAAACCAATTAGCCTAACGATGGTGTACAGAAGGTATTAAGTTAAGACAAAGCAAGGGATTAGTAAGAGGGCAAAGTAAATTGCGACTGATATTCACGACCAAACCAAATATTCCTTCGCCAATCCTAAATTACCTTTGTATTTCTCCAGGACACTCCGTATCACTACGAAGATCCACAGTTTATTGGATACTCCATCGTATGGTTATATACGAACTCGAAAGGAACTTGTTCCAGTTCGGGGATTGATTCTGGTTCAGGAGAAATAGGAATAAGGTTTATTCGGTTGTCTTTTATCCTCACCTTCTCTCGCATTGCGAGTGCTCCTAGGATTAGGACAGTACACCCATTATACTTATTGGATAGTCTTCTTCCAAACCGTAGGCTGGTGTCGAACGGTAGGGAAGGAAGAAAACCATTTGGCCTAAAGGGGTGTGCAGAAGGTAATGACTGAAGACATATAAAGGGATTTGGAGAGGTGGCAAAGAATTATACGGTTACAGTCGTGAATCTGGAAGAGGCATTACTAGGAATACCAGGATACCCCATCGAAACATTTCAATGTTTCAGTTTCACTGTGTACTGTTAAAGGAAAACTGATTTCCCGATTAGATGCTTACTCCAGGGTATGTATTTACCAGGTATGGTTCTCACATCTGTATGGTTTTACAGATGATGAGTGGGAGTAAGTTATTGGGAATTGGGTGATCATCCTCATTATATCGGGATTCGTTGTAATCGGTGATATTTGAGGAAGTCACCTGGGTTGTTTGCCGGACGGCAAATATTTGGTTTTGAATATCCGCTGTTATGCACCAATTTCAAATTGATACATCTGTACGTCTATTTTTATAGAGTGAGATATACCTTTTTTTGAAATTATGTCTGTGACATTTACCTATATCAGTGGATGGTTAGGTAAGGAGCATTAAACAGCGGTGTAATTCTTCTTAACCATAAGTACAGTTTTCAACCTACGACACACAGTGAATGAGTTATCAGACTCAAGGGACTTATACAGAGTATTATATGTTGTCCAGGGTCCATCAGGACAGAGGGGTTGGTCCTCGTACTATATTCGGTTTACTTATGACTTCTCTAGTTTTTATACAGGTGTTTCGCGGAAACACAGGGTCCGAATTTTGAGAAGTTATAGGTACTTGAATAAAGTAGAAAACCAGGTGTTGCAAGTATCGGGATTCTTCAAGTTGATCGAAGATGTAGATACGTGTGTATGGTATTCAGTTGATAGTAATGATTAAAAGAACTTGCTTCTCTTTCAGGTTACTCATAATTGGAAGCATTCCTAAGTTGAGTAACGCTGATCGGCCTCCTTCCATTTAGTTGACATACACTGGAGACAGCTGCATGATTTGAATCTGGTTCAATTAAATCAGTGCCTCTGGTTCTATATTGGATATAGAACAGTTCATATCTTAACGAAGTTAAGGTACGGGGAGTTGTCCGGCTTATGATTAAAACCATACTCTGGATAACTCAATGCACGTTTCTGTAATGGCTGTTTGTGGGTTGACCCAGGCTATGACGAGGGTTGATTTTCTACCATCTGGAAGATCAATAGTGATATTGTTCTTGACTCGCCACAGTTTTATTAAAAATGGATTTTTTCAGAAAACAGTAGTGGGAGTATGGTAGAACTGGAAGTGATTCCAGAACCACAAACGATTACTGAAGATTTGATAGGAACCTAAAAATTCAATCTGGTTTGACATTCCATTGGCCACTCCGCAGATTTTGTGGGTAACCTCATGCACCCGAGAGGTACTCCGGTAGCCTCAAGGACGGTGACGGGGAGATTCTTGTTTACCCACACTAGCCATTGCTGTTGTTCCAGACTGTGAGACCCGGCAGGAGGATGAGTATAGCGTCGTTCTGAATTGGCATCAGAAGTGTACGTCTATATGACTCTGCCAGAGGGTTGTCGTAGTCAGTGGGAGCAGCGGAAGCATTGGTGGACAAGTGGCTTATGTCTATTTATAGATTAAAGCAGATATAGCGGAGATAGATCATCAATTTCTGACGTGACAGTCATAGGTTTGACTTCATCAGAATAGAGGATGGATCTGCAGAGAAGGTAGTAGGGTGTGATGTCATGGTATTTGGATGACATACACAGAATAGGAAAAGAAACTCCTATACTACGATCGGATATACTTTGGTCGTCACACAGTGGTTTCTCCACATGGGACTTGGACATTATATCGGACATACTGGTTACTGGATCTATGGTTTTAGATCTAGATTTGGGTGGTTTCCCAATCAGGGTACTTAGACAGCATTCTAAGAGTATTTAGAATGGACGACTCCTGGCACGGTAGTGTACCTGCAGGTGATGGAGTCACCCTCTCTAAAGGTGTCTTACAGACTAAATGGGAGAGGGATGTGCATGATTGGCAGATCACTTGCTCAGGCAATTGAGTCAATCATGAGATGTCAAGTACCACACCAGATGTTGTTCTTGCACTAGATGCAGTAAGTTGACATTGATCCAATCCTGGAGAAGCAGTCGGAAGCAGTTTTAGAACATAAGTGAATGTTCTAGGGATATGATAACGACAGCCTCATTCGGGAGACAGTTATCATTCCAGGCTTCCAAGGTGACATAGACGACAGGGTGGTCGTCAGAGTTATAGTTTTCCTTCTGACGAGGGGCAGTATTTTGGACAGGTGGTCCAAGGAAATACTGAGGGAGGCATGGAGCAGGATACTGATTAAGTTCAGTTGACGATACAGTCTAAGAAGTTTGGATTTGGAGTTCATTTATGAGCTAGGTCCCATCAGACATCCAGACACATTCTTGGACAGGTATTACTCATTTCGGAAGATGGGTTTCTCCGCGAACTTGAGATTAAGAGAGACATAGAAAGAAACATCAAGGCGGATCCACTCACTGAGGCTATTCCTCGAACGCAATATTTTCGCAAACGAGCTTTGTGAGACTGACAAGTAGAGGAGTTGGGTGTTCGGTATCACACGGGCTGTGAGTATGCGACATCGCAATAATTAGCCTTGAGTGCAAGTGGGAGATTGTTGGAGATAGTGCCCTCAGAGTCAATTATTGGATCACAGACACGTGATTGCAATGATTGAGAGAGAACCTGTCCCAGTAGGACAGTCTTACTCAAGATAATAGTATGCTATCTGGTTTACCTTTATCATCGTGTACTGCTTTAGGTGACCTGACATGTCGCTATTACACATTGATAGAGCCCCTAAGATTCTTGCTTGACCACCAGCAGTATGAGGGCGATCATATAAGTGGGAGCTGGGGTCTATAAGCACATCCTTAAAAGGTCCCTAGTCGTGAGAGTTTCGAGACAGGGCATCGATACTCCAGAGTAGACTAGTGTATACAGTCGAGACCCCGACGAGGGGCGGTGGCCGGTCTCACAAGCCATTGGTGTCAGTTGGATCACCTAAGATGTATACAGGTGCTCATTGGGTTATGAGTACACCGGACAGGACTTGCCGGGAACATGCTAGTTGGTCTTATAGCTGACGTCAGATAGCAGTTCCCTGGTGACATGTGTACAAGTTAGTTCATCGACCTGGGGATCGTCATTTGTCTCGTGTGAGTTCCCACTGTACTTTGATTACTACCCTACCACGCTCAAAGGAGACGTGCAAACAGGTTTTAGTTGGGTACAGTCCCGAGCCACATGGAGGCAGTGAGCGGATCTTCAAGGGTTCGTCTCTCCCGGTATTGGGGGTGAGATCGCGCTGTGTCTAGGAGAGCCATTACACGAAGCCCTCGGCCGAGGCAGGAGATTTACTGGTAGGTATTCCAGTAGTATCTCAGGGTGTTCTGGGCTACACTCCGACACGACTTGTACCGCTTTTGGGGGTCTGACTTTTACCAACCCCTTAGGCCCGCCATGCGATGCTCATAGACGAACAGACCGGACTGTACGGATATTATCACTGACAGGCTCAGTAGGGTGTCTGGATGAGTTCGCTCATCGACGTCCCTTTTGGTCAATACCTGGTAGCCCGTTACGTATTGGCTTATACCTCTGACGTGCTAATGGTTAAATCCACAACCAAGGTGTTGACGAGTCTTTAGAGTCCCCCACATTCAGTTGCTCAAGTTTTCGGGCGAAAAGCTGTAGAGGCCGTATGGAGATATGGCAAGGTCCGATCAGATACGTGCGGTATTGCACGGATCAGGATCGGACAGTTTGTACTAGAGGCCGTATGAAGATATGGCAGGGTTCGATCAGATACGTGCGGTATTGCACGGATCAGGATCGGACAGATATTACTAGCCGGTTTTGGTTTAAGCCGGATCCTAGTATGGTACAGTGTAGATTTTGTCTCATTGCATTTGTATTCAGTCGGAATACAAATGCGGGTGTGTATGCACAGTATCGGGGTTTTTCCTGTAATTTATTACGGGACCAGTTTTCTGGAGTTGCCAGTTTGCTTTCCGTTTCGGCCATATTTTTTTGTATCTTTCATTGGCCGAAGATTGGTGGAGGAGGGCTTATTTGCATTTGTGCAAATAAGCATTTGTGGAGGGGGTCTTTGCATATTGTTGTGTCATGATCACTTGACTTTCTTTAATCATCATGGCTAGTCTTGTAGTGTCATGATGGCATGACTTTTTGGTGATGATGATGGATGATGATGGTTGTATGAGTGTTGGATTTACTTGTAATCATTTCTTGATATCATGACCTTTCTCTCTCTCCCTTGCATTATGGTTGTGGTTCTTTCATCCATTGATCTCTCTCTCACTCACTCACTCTCTTGCCAAGAAGAGGCCGGCCACTTGAAGGTGGGGGCTGTCCCAAATTTTCATGGGGGATTTTTGGTCTCATTTGCTTGCAAAATCCCCAAGTTCCCTCTCCAAAAGGTTCACTTCATTTCCTCCACCAAAAGGCGACTTCAAGTAACCCCAAAATGAGACATAGCTCACTACACCATTCTACAGCAAACCTTGGGCACGTCGGCTCGCCAACTTCGTGCTCGAGTTGCCTCGGTATAGAGGTGGGAGCCCGTAAAAGAAGCCGGCGACGTGGTGCCCTTCCAGTGAGGAGGTGGAGACCGGACATTCCGCGGGAGATCGAGACGACGGCGAGAAGACCGGACGACACGGATCGCTCGGTATATCTCTCTTCCTCATCTTGTAGTTAGTTAGGACTAGTTAATGGCCCGATCCGGGTTTTAGTGCGCGGTGGTGCCGGTTAAAGAAAAATTAATGTTAACCATCGCTTCCGCATTTGGCCTCGGGATGGAGGCCGGGACGCCGCCATGCACTTACAGTTTCCATCTTATTTGTACATTCCAGGACAAGTTCCAATTCCAAGTTGGGCATCATCCAGTGTTGTGAGTTTTAGCTGACTCAAAGTTCCAAACCGTTTTCCATAAAACCCCTAACCTTATAACACACGCCCACACACACAACACACACACATATATATAGAGAGGGGGGTTCATCTTTTTGGATGATATAATTAGTTTGTCTTGATCTACAACGTAGATATACAATAAATTATGTGACTCTACACTCTTTGCCTCTGCATCACATTTGGATTAAGTGAATGGTTTCAATCATCCAAAAAAATATAGAAGCGGAGAGAAATTCTCTGCAACTTATAACCGCTACTCAAAAGATGATATGTGAAAATTAGAAGCAGCTAACAAAGAGGCAATCAAGCAAACAAGAGAAAATAGTTACCGATCGGTCGATTCAACGGAAAGGAAAGAGGAGAAGGGCCCGGGGTCGGAGAAGAGAAACTCTCGGGAGAGCAATGGGGATTCCTCCTCTTGGAGCCGGAGAAGGCGGCCATGGGATCGGTGTAAAAATCGAATCTTGGAGCTTTAGAAGGTGTTCTCTAATCCAAACTAGAGCCGAGGAGAGGGTTTGAGAAGCTTTGAAGTGATGATGAAGAAGAAAAAGTAGAGAGGGGTCGAGATTGGGTTGAGGCCTCCATGCTCATCACTTGCAGCCGCTTTCTCCTCTTCTCTGATGATTCCTCCATTGATGAATATGTTGGATTTTGTGAGAGAGAGACGCTGGAACTTTTGGCTGTGAGAAGAGAGAGGAAAAATTAGGGTTTGGGAATTTTTTGTGCATGAGAGAGAAGAAGGAAATTTGATGATTCCACCTGGGGTGGGAGCAGAAGGGTGGGAGCAGAAGGGTTTTGGGAAATTTTTGTACCGGACAGGGTGTTCCGAGAACCGGTCGCCCATCCGAACCTGCTTTAGACCGCTAAAATGACTGCTCTAAACCCGTCAAAAAGTAACGGGTTCAAAATCCTTACCCGCCAGCATTTGAATAGGACGGATTTTAGATTTATTATAACCCGCCGAAACCCGCACATGCCCGTAACCCGTACCGGCCAGCAACCAACCCGAACTGGTTTGCTTAATAAACATCCGGGTCGTTGATAAATTTAATTATATGGTTTAGATCAATACCCTACACATATATATGTATAAGTTATCTAAACCCTTTTCAAACTCCTCAAACCTAAAAGTTTAATTGAGCCGTATTCTTTTTTATTCTTTTTTATTCTTTTCCCTTTTATTCTTTTCCTTTTTATTTATCTTTTTATCTTCTTAAATTAAATACGAAATCTTTTTATTTCTGGGATCCAAACTAAGATTTCAACTTCTAATATTAGGATATGGTAGAAAACTATGATTTAATTAGAATCAAGCTGGGGTTTATGGTTTGTTGTTTTGTTTCATGTAAATTAAAAGTCAAAGTTAATATGTAAGACCCGCGATTACTCGAAACCATGTTTAACCCTCCCGAACTAATGAAATCCGAACCCGGGCCCGAAACCCATCTGAACCCATCTGTTGGGTTTGGGGTCGGGTTCGGGCTTATCCGTCCATTCCAACAGATGGATTTAAAGTGGCTAGAAAACCTGGTTCAAGTTTATTTTTGGTTCAAAACCCGTCTAACCCGACCAGTGTACGCCCCTACCGGACCGCACTTGTACGGCCTAGTTTGGCTTACTACGTTTCAGAAACCTCCGTTCCGTTTGAATAAATGCTAGTATTTCTGCACAAGCCATGCATGTAAATATATAATTAATATTGTACTGTTTAAATAATATTGTACCATTTAAACATATAGATTGGAAAATATACTTTTACAGATAGTTCTAAAATTTGATATTAATTGCTGCAAGTTTGCGTAGAGACTAGCATTTAAAAAATCTGATTTTGATATATTTATAATCTTAACTTAAATTCTCTAAGGATATTAGTTAAAAATTATCTTGAATCTTGCTAAATATTTTAATTATGATGCTAACATGCAGCGACATGCATTACATGTGCAACAAAATGATGATGTGGATCATCTCATAATACAATTTTTTTTCTTGTTTTTTTAAATATAAAATTTGATAAAACATGAGAGCGCCACGCGCCTTCTTCTCTTTGCATTATAATAGTAGAGATGGAATTGTGTTTCTCCCCGATGATTCCTCCATTGATTAATATCTTGGATTTTGTGAGAGAGAGAGAGAGACGCAAGGCTTTTGGTAGTGAGAAAAGAGAAGAAAAATTAGGGTTAGTCTTTTATGAGAGAGAAGGAATTTTGACGACTCCATCTTGGATGGGAGCGGGCAGGTATGTGGAAATTTTTGTATCAGGCCGCACTTTTAAGGCCTAATTTGGATCACTAGGTTTTAGAAACCTCGGTTCCATTTAAGTTAATATAAAACCGTGGTTTTCTACATAGAAGGTTCCATAAAGTTTAGAATCGTTTGGTAACATAATTTTTAAACCAAGGTTTCGCTTTAAAATACAGTTTAAGAAAAAGAATGGCTTAAAGTTATTTGAAACTTAACTTTTTTGGAGTTTAAAAAACGGGGTTTCGAGTTCTCGAAACATTTTGAATCTGCGGTTTGGGAAACTCATTTTTTGTTGCTAAACGAACCCCGGCTACAAGCTTTAAAGCTTAGCCTTGAAACCCAAAGAAACCATGGTTTCGGAATGGCAGCCTCATTTCCAAATGAGACAACCCTGATCCCCGCTTACAACCATCACATATGAATATGGCTACTCCTACATCTATTTGGTAGCCGTATCATAAACTTCAAGGTTGTAAGTACTGTGTATCTTATTTTCAATAAAAGAATGACAAATAAGAAAAAAAAATCTATTTATTTCTCATTTCAAAAAATCTATGGTCATCATCCAATTTAAATATTTTATTTGATTGGTTTAAATTCAAATTTCAAACCTCTCTTCTTCTCCCCCTTTGTCTAGCACTAATATTTAAGTCTTTTATTTCCAGAGGCATCTATCTCTGGTATTATAATGCTAAATCCAAAAGCATAGATAAGATCTTTAGTTCTTCTGATCTATTCCTTTCCTTATATGAAACTATCCACACTGTAAATCTATTTATAATATTTTAATTGATTCAATTAAATTCAAATTTCAAATTTCAAATATCCTTCCTCTCTCTCTTCTCTCGCCACATATATCTAGGTATCGACATCCAAGCAATCTCTATAACTTTATTATTACATCTCAATCTCGTAATATGTATTCAAAGCATAATATATACTGTATATCAACGTGTATCGTACGTGCAAAATACTAGTTAATCGTAAAGTTATTAGATTGGATTGAATTTATGTTGCACCACAGGCATTGCAAAGCCCAAATAAACTAGTAATGTTTAACTTTGATGGGTATAAGCTTTCCAATATTCATTTCAATACCTGTATATATCTATATCCCACTTTTACCAAATATAGCAATTTATATTTTTCGATAACATCGTATCCATTTTCGAAGCCGTCTATGACTACTAGATATGGATACGATAACAACTAAATATGCTCCATATCCGATCCGTTTACATCTCTGACCGTACAACTCTATTTTTATAGCATAAAGCATACGTACACCCATTTCATGTGAATTTGATATTCGTGTACCATTGATTTGGTTATAGATATGTTTGATTATCAATAAACCGTTTAATTTACTCTCGGTGTATCAAAATCATATTACTTTTTTTTATATCTCAATCCCAAAACTCTGGGATTTTCTAAATATCATCCCCAAATCTTTGCATTTCAAAATATCACCCTCCAATTTTAGTTGTTATCCAACAAAACACCCGTTTTGCTTCAAAATATTAAAATCTTAACTTAACTTAGGTTATACTTGACCCACCTGCCTCGTTTCCCTCCCATCCTTCCTCTCTGATGATGCTCGATATTGGCGATCTCCTAGATCAGGACACGTGGCAGATGACGTGTCCCAGAACTCAGAAGAAATGGCCCTCAGGGGCCGACCAGGCCACCCCTGTACCCGACCTGCAAGCACAAGTTGGCACTCCTCAGAGCCTCCAGCAAATTGGCCTCCTCGGCCTCTCAGCTCGCCCTGGGCTACTACAGGACCAAGATGCCTTGACCCTCCCGCTCGTTTCCGAGCTCTCCCGCCCGTTTCCGAGCTCTCCCGCCGAAGCCATGTTCCTCGGTCCCTCCGATCGACCAACTCCACCGTTCACAGGCGTAACCGCCGCTCTGCAAATCTCGCCATGCGCAGATTCTCCGCCGGAAACATCCCACGTTCCACGCCATCACGATCTCCGTTAACGAGCGATCCGCTTATTACGCGGGCATGACGTCAGGAGCGTAACTGCCGGCGAGATTCCCGCGCCTGCTACTGCGTGCTGCCGCCACTATATAAACCCTCATCACAGAAGGGTCAAGTAAGCTTTTTTCACCACACTTAGCCGTTACTCTGCTCGGATCTTATGCTAACTTGATCGTCGGAGGGTCCTCGGTGGTACCAAACCACCCCGGAACTTCCTTGCAGATACTCGGAGCAAACTCCTCAAAACCACCAATCTCCTCAAAACCCATTGAGACCCACACGCAACAGGAGATCACCTCCAAGATCTACCGGGAGATCGACGGAAGATAACATCTGACGGAGACCCGAAAAGGACCTCCATCAGTTGGCGCCGTATGTGGGAAACTAAACTCCACAAAAAAACAAAGTTGGCCTTCTGATCTCCATCCACATGGCAGGCGATCACCCTGAAGATCCAGGTACCAGCCGCCGCCTCCCCCTCACCGGAGGCGCGGATGAACCTCCTCCGGCGACCGTCATCAATGCCCTCGCCGGCCGAATAGACCGACTACAGTCCATCGTGGAGGCGCTCGTCCACGTCCAAACGGCCGGACTAGGGCCCCGGATCGCCGCTCCTCCGCCTCCAGAAGACTCTGCCCTCGTCGGCACGGCTGACCACCGGCAGGCTACGTCCCATGGCCACAGATCTCACGGGCCGATACTCTCTGAGGCCCGCTGGGCGCCCCACAGCTCCACACCAAGATCCGCCGCCAGAGCGCCTCGCCTCGAGCCTCCTCGCGACCCTCACCCCCTGAGGAGATGTCGATCACCTCGCCTGTCCCCAGGCATGACCGACACCCCCTCCCTCTATGGGGTCGCACATAAGGGGCTCGCTACGGCGGCTCGAGGGCCACCTCGCCCGGGGATCTGAGAAACCTCATCAAGAGGAACCGGGGCCACGCCCAGACGCAGATCTCCCACAGCAGAGGCCAGGGATCATAAGACGCCGAATCCTCGGGGTACCACGGCCGACTCGACGCCCTCAGAAGAAGATCGAGGGCATACGCCGAGAATGTCACCTCTCGGGCGACGGGGCTAAGTACGCCGCGGACTCGCTCACCAAGCCATTTACCGAGGGACTGCTCGTTGTTTACGTCTCCTCACGCAACAAGCCCCCGAAGGTCTCTCTGTTCGACGGGAAAACCGACCCGAAAGACCATTGGATGCTTTCACCGCGGGGATGAGCTTCCAGGACCATTCCGATGCCGCCCGGTGCAGAGCCTTCCTAGCCACCCTCATTCGCTCTGGTCGGGATTGGTTCTGAGGACTCGAGCCTCGCTCAATCTTAACCTTTGACGAGCTGGCTACTCAGTTCCTCGGCCACTTCGTCGGGAACTGTCGGCAGAAGCGCACGGTCGACTACCTCTTCACAATTAAGAGCGGGGATAATGAGACCTTCAAAGCTTACGTCACCCGCTTCTACAACGCCCTCCTCGAGGTCCCCGAGCACCGGGACGAGACCGTCATCACGGCGCTCAGATCTGGTCTTAGGCACAAGGAGTGGCTGCGCTCCTTTGCATTGGCGCAGCCTAAGACCATGGCCGAGGTCAAGGCGTGGACCGAGCGCGAGGTCCAGCTCGAGTCCGAGATGAACGCGAACCTCCCTCGAGCAGAACGTGTAGGGTTACTAGGCACTCTCACAAGGTTCTATAAGGCATCAACCATGCCCGATTTAAAATTTAGACATGCCGAACAACCCTAACCAAGATCTTAAACTAGAGATTAGGCGAAACAAAGCAAGTAAACAACTTTACTTCTAAGAGTTTGGGATTACAACCTTTGTAATCCGGTCCTTCACTCCTAAAGCTCCGTGTTGTGGTCACTTCGCTGCGATCATCAAGTTCCCGAACTCTAGAGAGGCTCCACGAAGAGAAAGATGCAAGCTTGCTTCCGATCTTCGATGACTAAGATGATCTACCTTGAAGTTTCTATAACACAAGCTCTCACTCACTAAATGAAGTGAACACCCTAATCTAATTGGCAAGAATAGAAGAGGATGATGAAGTAGAAATTTAGCTCTCATTTGTTTTCTTAATCTCACTCATTTTCATCACCTCATAAAAAGCTAGAAAGCTTTTCATACAAAGAAGAAGAAGGAAGAAGATGATCTATTTCTTTTGTGATGAATAATGAAAGTCGTGTGAGGTTAGAAATGCAACCATGGTTCAAGTGAGAAGACTTAACCATTGTAGAGAGTTTACCATGGTCAAGGGTTTGGGTTGGGTTAAGAAAATATCAACAAAATATCATAACAAATATCTTTGCTTAAAACAAAAGCAAAGCTTCTAGAAGCTACTAGAAAGAATTAACCAAAATCAAACCCTAACCATGTTTAATCTCCACTAATCATGTTGCATTTATAACCTTAACTTGTTACAATATTATATATCACATATATAATATATTTTGTAACAAAATAAAATAATACCATTAACATATATCGCATATATATCAATGTATTACCCGAGTGAGAAAAAGAATCTTTTAGTGAGCTTATATTAGTTAATGTAATTTAATATATCAAATATATAATTATACATTAAATTATCGAATCAACACTTGATCCGATAATCCGGCTATTTCACAAATAACCGTCTAATATAATCTGTATCAGTTCATCGAATCAACACTTGATCCCATGACCCGGCTATATCACATATACCCGGCCGATATCTCATATCGCGAGAATCTAATACGGTATCACATACACGTATTATTCCCGGTCCCGCACATATCACATATGTGCTCCTACTCCGTTTTGCCTGACCCGGAAACCTCTGCGTAGAACTCTAAAGAATCGTCAATACGCCGGCAGTAGGTGATGATCATATCAAACACCCACAAGCTGCAAGCGGTCAGCTAAACGTAACAGCCACCCAGGTATTGAGCAATCAGAAGATCAATAAGCAAGCCTGTACTTTCTCCCGTGAATCCAACCAGTAACACTCCCGTACAGTCCGGTCTCTTCGTCTGATATGTCGCATATCTCGCCTAGGGGTGGTAAACGTCAGACCCAGTAGCTTGATAAGTCGTGTCGATATGAGGTCCATAACAGTTCGAGAAACTATTGGTAACACTTACCAGTAAATCTCAGCAATCCTGGTAAGGGATTTCCAGTTATAGCTAATCGAACATAGCGCAACATCAACTCCCTATACCGGGAGAGACGAAACCCCTCCTATCGCTCATTACCTCCATGTGATTCGGGACTGTACCCAAAAGCCACCATTTTGCACGCCCTCTTGGACGTGGTATGATGGAAATCAAAGCACAGTGGCAATCACACAAGACTCTATGACGATCTCGGGTCTACAGACTAACCTGTACCAGTGTCACCAGAGAACTGCCATCTGACGTGAGGTATAATACCATCTGGGAGTTCTCGGCGAGTCCGTCCAGTGTACCCAGTCTCTACTGAGCACCCGTATACCTTCTCTGATAACAAACACCAATGGATATGGGATCATCCATCGCCCATCATATGGGTCAAGAAGCGCATACACTAGTCTACTCTGGAGTATCGATGCCCTGTCTCAGTACTCCCACGACTAGGAACATTTGAAGGATGTACTTATCGACTACTCTGTCCCTACTAGTATGATCTGCATCATAGTCCTTGTAGTCAAGTACCCATCCTAAGGGCTTTATCAACATGTAACATAGAGACAATCAGAGTACATGTTAAGATAAAGTGTAACCAGATAGCATACTATCATGTCGAGCAAGAAAGTCCTCCCTATATATGTCCAAGCATCCACTACAATATACATCATATGTACAGTAATGGCCTCTAGGGCATACATATAACTAACAATCTCCTACTTGCACTAGGGCCATCTGTTGTGGTATCGCATACCCAACAATTAGCTATGGTTGAAATATCTCATACTCAACCATCCCATAAAAGTCTCTACTGGGAAAAAAGCCATTGTGAGTGGATCCGCGCTGTTGTCCTCTGTGTCTACTCTCCTAACCTCGATCTCCCTGGAGATCAACCATCTCCATGATCAAGCGATACTGCCTAAGAATTATATCTGGATTTCTGATGGGACGGGGGTTCCTAGGCCAAAGCCATAACTCCATTGTCACACAATAGTTGGAACGAAGTTCATCTCATGAACTTTTATATATCCAGACTGCCTCTTTGGTAGCATCCTTGGTAACGATGTATCTTGCCTTTAATCGTCTAGTAAGTCACGGTATCTAGCTTGGAACTCTTCCAACATACCGTCCCTCCACTGAGGGTAAAGACAATGCCTGCGACTAACATTCAGTCGTCCTTATCACCTTGGAACCCTTCCAGTGATTCTCCTCAGGATCTATTGATACCATCTCACTACAACTAGTGAGAATCCTAACATCCAAATATATCTATCTCATAGATCCATAATCCAGGATTTAGGAGGTATCACTTTGATCCTATATGGAGAATCCTTGTGATAAGCGGAGATTGACCGAGCGTAGCATAGGAAACTCCTTCCCTATCAAGAGTATGTCATCCACGTACAATACGAGGATCACTACCATACTCCCTACTACCTTTTTGCATATACAAGGTTCATCTACCATTTTGATGAAGTCAAACTCTTTGACTACCACATCAAAACAGACGTTCCAGCTCCGCAATGCCTGATTTATCCCATAAAACAACTTGCACACGTTTCCGCTGCTCCCACTATTTACGAAGCCCTCTGTCTGTGTACTTATATACGCTCTCTTCTAAATCACTATTTAGAAAAGCAGTCCTGACACCCAACCACCAGATATCGTAGTCATGGTATGTAGCCGTGGCAAGTAGGATCTGGATGGACTTAAGCATAGCTTTGAAAGTCTCAGCTTTTCCATGTACACAAAGTAATCTTCTCAAGATATACTTTCTCCTGATGGGGATTTAACCCTTCAGATAAAGCAACCAAAGTCCATACTTTGTTGGTGTATAAGGATTCCATCTCAGATCGCTCAGCATCCAGCCATTCTTACAGAGTCCCACTCCTGATGGCCAGCTCGAAAATAGTTGGGTCGTCATCTCATGATGCAATTCTCGCTCCCACTGTCATAGAGAAACCGAAGTATCTCTCAGGTGGGTAAGGAACCCTATTAGATCGGTGGAGAGGCTGAGATTCGTTGGTTAATATTGAATCCTTTTGGTTCTACCAAACCATCAGCTGCAGTTTGTTTAGCTGGAACTCCTTCCAGTTCTACCTCATGTCCACTAATTTTTTTTACAAGAAATTCCTATTCACAAAGGTGGCATGTTGAGAAACAAAACATCTTTTGTTCCTCGGTTTGGTAGAAGATATTCCTTTGCGAATGCTTGGGATATCCAACAACTTCTACAGAACTGACTTTGCCTCGAGCTTGTCCAGATTATGCTTTTAGACATAGGCTGGACAACCCCAAATCTTAACATACTTAAGATATGGGCTCTTCCCATTTCATATCACATATGAAGTGGTAGGCAACTGATTTGATTGGAACCCTAATCAATAGGTATGCAGCTTCTCAAGTGCATAACTCCCAAAAGGAAATAGTAAACTCATTAGTACTCATCATAGAGCGCACCATATCTAATAGGGTGTGTTTGCTCCGCCCCGATACACTGACGTGCTGTGGTGTATACGGAGGAGTAATGCTGAGAGAGAATCTCATTCTCTTTTAGAATATTCCAGGAATCCCATGCTCAAGTATTCTCCTCCCTGATCACATCAAAGGACATAATACTTATACCCATTTTTGGTTCTCTACTTTTAACTCATATTCATTGAATTTCTCAAAAGGTTCAGACTTGTGTTTCAACAGGAACATATGTCCGAATCTTGAGAGATAAACAGTGAATGTAATGAAGTATAAAGAACCAATCTTGGCATGTGTAGACAGGGGACCTTACATACATCATCATGTATCAAACCCAAGAGTTCACTAACTCTTTTTCTGTTTCCAATAAACAGAGCTGTGGTCATCTTATCTTTATGACATGACCGGCAAGTTTCACAAGATGTAAATTCAAACTAATTTAAATATGCATCTAAATGTAAGTTCAGCTAGTCGGGTCGCATTGATATGACCTAGTCTACAATACCTCAAGAAGGATTTGTTCATTTCTGAACTCTTCCTCTTGTGTGTGTTATGTATAGTAAGAACTGTAATTTGATTTAGAACGTCAATGCTTTTAGATAACGTGCCTGAACCGATCAACTCTTGATATAAGAAATGTTCAAAACATTATCCAACAATACAAAATTATATTCTTCTTTACTAATAAAGAGACTGATATGATATTGTATATCAGGTTCGGTATCTAATAACATTCGTTCAGAATTAATGTATTTGTTAATACAAGGTGATAACTACCAACAGACTTGGCTGCAACACTTGCACCATTTCTATCTCATGAAATTTATCACCCGTTCTCAGTTCTCTACTTATCTGTAGCCCATGTAACAAATTACATATTGTGGGATCATGATCCGGTATCAAATACGCAGGACGTAAAGGATATTAAGAAACAGTTCTGTGTAATGAACACACCCGAAGAAGATGCATCAATATACATTTTCTTCGTTAGGGCGGCACGGGAATTCTGGTAATCCCTATTTCCTGCTCTGTCTTATAACAATTATAAGTTGGAGCGGGACCAACGTTCCTTAGCTCAGTATAACAAGCGGGTTCGGTCAATACATCCGTATTATTATCTTGATTAAGGCATGATATGGTCGCTACCTGGAGAGAGGGAGAAGAAAACACTCAGCGTATGCTCTTGCAAGATTAGATTGGTTATTAATTTACCTAATTAGGATGTCTCCCACTGTTTTAGTCAAATCTTCCTTCAAACCCTAAAAGGAAAGACTAGCCGGGATTAATTACACCCTACAAGTTCGCCAATCTTTCAGCCAGGCTAGTGCCGGTACTTTGAGGGAGGTTCCCCGTGCTATCGCACGGACCTAATTAAAGTAAATCTCGTTTTCCCAGAGGCATAACCCCGTTGACACCTTTCTAGACACCTACTTGATCGGCTAATTGTAATGTGTAAAACTCTTCCAGGAGTAACTCTTACTCGCAGTGGGTATCAGGATCCAATTATCTCATAGAAGGTATGCAATCTCATTGCAAATTTCAACACTTGAAATTCCCAATAATATTTTTACCTCTAGCGTGCTATGACTTTGACGCATGCCAAGCAACCCATAGTCCGCTAGTCAAGTTCAACCCGTGCATTTCCTCATTGAATTAAACCCACCCGTACGACCCTTGACGCATGCCAAACAACGCCGTACGAATACTCTAATCCAATCGCATCGTATGCTAGCAGATAAGCACTAGTTAGCTACCGTACACTACGCCTTGACGCATGCCAAACTACCACAGCACGAATACTAAGTAGTACTTATCTGAAATGACGGAGGGCTACACAGGTTTATAAGAAAACCCTTTGCGTAATGAACTTGATATCGTTGTAGAATCGAGTGAATTTAAATAGAGTGTTTTTAGGCTTTTACTAGTTTTGCTAAAGAGGTCACTCCCGGTGAAGGGATCGTCGGCTCTTTCCTCATCGAATAAGGTGCAGGATATTTCACAAATACCACTATGCAAAACAAAAACTATAGAAGCAATCAAAAGACAAACCGAGTATGCAGCATCTTCTAGTTTCGCTAAAGAGGTCACTCCCGGTGAAGGGATTTCGGCTCTTTCCTTATCGAATAAGGTGCTGGATGTTCTATGTTTCCCCAATCAGAGCAAAGCTCTGTTTTGAATTTCAAAATTCGAAATTGAAGCAACGCTTCAGATCCTGCGCGTTATGCGCTGCGCGCCACGTGTTAAAAGCAGACACGCCAGCGCCAGGAGCGCTGAGCCCTAGGCAGCGCACCCCGATCAGAGCAAAACTCTGTTTTCAAAATTCAAAAATTAAAAAGATGAAGTAACGCTTCAGATCCAGCGCTCTGCGCTGCGTGCCACGTGTCTAACACAGGTGCGCTAGCGCAGTTGCGTTACGCTCTGCGCTGCGCGCCACGTGGCAAACACGAGTGCGCTAGCACAGTTGCGCTGCGCTCTACGCTGCGCGCCACGTGTCCAACGTGGGTGCGCCAGCGCTGGAATTAAAATTCCCACCGTTAGATCAAAGGATCTAATAATAATGATAAATCATTTATTAACCAGAATTAAATTCTGTTAAGGAAAGATTTCTCAAAATCTTTCCGAACGACAAGATTGTGCTTTAAGCACCGTTGGATCAATGATCCAATGGTAAATAATGAATTACCAAAAAAACAGAACAAATTCTGCATGGAAAGATTTTTCCAAAACAAGAAGATTACCTTCTGTCAAACAGGAGCCTTAGGATCAAAGATCCAACGGTGGGAAATATTTCCCAATCAATCAAGAGAAAGATCTCTTAAACCGATTTAATAAATCGATTGGCCCTATATAAAGGCCCCAAGACTTCAAGTCCCATATAGAGGAGACCCTCTGCAAACTTTGAGAAAAAAAAATCAAAAGAAGAAGAAAGGTAAAGAATTGATTCTTGGAAAACAGAGATGATAACATCTCGTAAAAAAGAAGAAATGTCTTCTAAAAAGATCTTAGATTTATAAAAAAGACCAAGGCCTTTGAATAAAAAGAAAAGATCAAGATCTAATCATAAAAAGAAGTATTTTTACTTCACAGATCTTCTGATCTATAAAGGCAGAGCCTTTTATAAGAATAAGAACTTAGTTCTTGAATCTTGAGGCAAAGCCTCTTTTAAGAAGAACATGAACTTGTTCTTTAATCTTAAATTGATCAAAATGCGCTTTGCGCTATTGGAAAGTGCCTTGCACTCATGAACTGCGCCCTTGCACTCCTTGAATCGGCGCTCAGCGCCATAACATGCCACGTGTCAACCATGGACATGATCTGCGCTTTGCGCTCCTGAAAACAGTGCACTGCGCTCTTGGGTTGGCGCTCAGCGCCAAGCGCGCCACGTGTCACTCACAGGCGCACCCATAAACTAGCGCAGCACGCTTATAAATTAAAAGCGCAGTACGCTAACAAACCAGCGCTTAGCGTTAAGCGACACGTGTCACCCTCATGTGCGCTAGCGCAACGCGCTCTTTAATTGGCGCAAAGCGCCGGATGCGCCACGTGGCGCGCTGTCAGAATATACTTTGTTCTGATAAATGCTATGCATTTAATACCAGACAAAATGTCAGAGCCCAACGCTTGGCATTATTAAAAGGGCAGAGCCCAAACAAAGGCCTAACAGGCAGAACAAAAATAAAATGTTAAACATTTTTAACTGGACTTAGCCCAATTCTGGCCATAAGTCCTCAATTTAAATTGAACTGAGCTCATCTGCTCTTCCAATCAATTTACACCTGGTTCGAGGGTACATCTCTTTACTCCTCTGATATCTGTCGTTGTAATCCCTCAACGTCGTCAGAGAGGTAACGGGTCCTGACAACCATACATTACTACGGACTGGGGGGTCCTTAAACTCATGGACTATGATGTCCTTAACCTCGACCGTGATGTCTTAAAACTAATATCGGACTGTGGAGTCCTTAAACCCATGGACTATGATGTCCTTAACCTCGACCGTGATGTCTTAAAACTAACGTCGGACTGTGGAGTCCTTAAATCCACGGACTATGATGTCCTTAACCTCGACCGTGATGTCTTAAAACTAACACCAGACCGTGAGGTCCTTAAACTCACGGACTATGATGTCCTTAACCTCGACCGCGATGTCTTAAAACTAACAATGGACCGTAATGTCCTTAAACTAATTATCGACCGCAATATCATTAAACTAAACAATAGAGCCCGATTGCTCTCTTGTCGGATCCAAACGATCCCGTTAAGTTGATCTTAGTCTAGAATTAGACTAACGTGTCCTTAACAAATGTTTAAGTTGATTTTAGCCTCAAATAAGGCTAACGTATCCTTAAACACAACCCCCCAAACCCAAATCTAAGAAAGATACGGATTTGGACTAATCCACGTCCTACGGGAGATAACATAACTTAGTCTCCGTATACAATCCACGGGCAACCGAACACAAAACAAACACCCACGACACGAAGTGACCATCTGGAGAAGGAGAAAGTTGCTACCGCGATGCGGTAGCGTAATTAACTGCAAGGGCTTGCGCCTGCAGGGAAGAGCGTCCCCACAATCAAAAAACCCCTCAAGCGAGGGGAAATCTGACGAAGTCTGCTACATCGGCCGCATCCGTTTAAACCTTCGATACATGGTGCCATAAATCAACTTGGAATCTTCGGAGAGGTGGACGGATAGCACCAATTAGCATCTGCCCCCAGATTCAGGCAAGACGTCCAGTCTTCCCGGCTTCCGGCGGCGAACAGATTCTGGCATGCCCGGTGGGACCTTTTCCTCTTTCCACTCCACACTTCGTGTGTCGTGTTCGCGAACAAATCGCGGTTTGCTAATGGTTGCCCTTGGGTTTGAGTTACTAAGATTTGGTTTCTTGCTTGGCACAGAAAGCAAAACAGCAATGTCATCTACTTTCGTAAAGTGCTCCAACTGCAGCTGCAACTCGCATCCTGCCTCAACTGGGGGCATAACCTATGGGCCCCAAGCGGCTTCCCTGTTCACGATGCCCGTGGAACAGATCACTCAAGCCACCACAGGGTTTTTCGGGACCATGCTCCCGCCAACGAGCTTCACCGCTCCTGTGCTGACACCGGAAGCTCCCAAGAAGTCGGTCTTTGATCGGCTTACACCTACTGCGGCCCCTTTCAACGGGTCGTTCAGCTCCAGCTCCTCGGTCTTCGCCAGACTGGGCCAAAATTCCTGTGGGCCCACAATGGAGCCTGCTATCCCGGAGAAGGTTGTTCCGAAGAAGATAACCAACTCTGCTCCTGAAGTCATCAAGGCGACTTCTCCTGCCAAGGGGTCGGTCTTTACAAGACTGACTGTCCCAACTTCCACTCCCGCTTCTGCTACTCAAAGGACATCAGTCTTCAACAGGCTGACACCAGCAACAGCCTCTCACTTGAACAGGGGGAAAGACAAAACCATCCCCATCACCAAGCCAACTCCATCAGCTCGACACGCTCGACGTCGCTACTGGCGCCGAGTAAGGAAGGCCGGGGGCATTGTTAGTGTATATGCCCTAGAGGCCATTACTGTATCATACTAGTTTGTATATTACTTAATGGATGCTTGGGATATTCACCTTGTATATACAATCTTGCTCAAAATAGTAGTATGCTACTTGGTTTGTTTCTACTTCAATGTGTACTTGTGTTTATTTCAGTATATCACTTATACGCATTAGTGGAGCCCTTAGGATCTTTGCTTGATTACCAGCGTTGTGATGGCAGTCACACTAGTGGGGGCTGGGTAATCTATAAGCACATCCTTATACAGGTCCTTAGTCGCAGGACTATCGAGACAGGGCATCGATACTCCGGAGTAGACTAGCGCATGCGCTTCTCATCCCAGTGTGGGAGATGGTCTGTCCCACAGCCATCAGTACGTCGTACTGGAGATAGTATACGGGTGCTCGTTGGGTTACGAGTACACTGGACAGGACTCGTCGGGAACTGACAGGTTGGTATTATACCTATCGTCAGTTATCAGTTCCCAGGTGACATGAGTACAGCTTAGTCCGCTGACTTGACACTGGCACTTCGCCTCAAGTGTGTTCCCACTGCACTTTGATCACTACCCTACCACGGCTCAAAGGAGTCGTGCAAACAGGTGGTGGTTGGGTGCAGTCCCGAAGCACTTGGAGGCAGTGACGGTTAGACAGGATTCGTCTCTCCCGGTATTGGGGGTTGACATCGCGCTGTGTCTAGGAGAGCCATTACACGAGTAGTCCCTGGCCAGGGCAAACGAGATATACTGGTAGGTTTCCAGTGTTATCTCAGGGTGTTTTGGGCTTCGCTCCGGCACGACTTGTACCGCTATTGGGGGACTGACGTTTACCACCCCCTAGGCCCGCCATGCGATGTATCAGACGAACAGACCGGACTGTACGGAGACTGTCACATTCAGACTCAGTAGGAGTTCAGATGGGGTTTCACCTCGTCAGCCTTCTTGTCGGCATCTACCTGGGGACCGTTACGCACAGCTAGTGCCGCTTGCGGTCTGTGGTTAAACCCACTGCCAGCGTAGTGTCGAGTCTTTAGAGTCCCACACAGAGGGTATTCGCCTCTGGGCAAAACAGAGTAGAGGTCGCATGGTTTTGCGACAGGGTTCGTTCTCATCCGCGCACTTGTGCACGTTTGGAGTCCGGACGGATTATACTGGCAGGCTCTGGTTTGAACCAGATACTGGTATATATATATTTGGGGTTGCTTTTATATCTTGGTATTCTTGTTCCTCGGAACGAGAATGCAGGTGTGTATGCACAGTTGCTTGAGGCGGAGGATGAGGTATTTCATTAGGGTTTCGGAACGGGTGCGTATGCACAGTTGACAGTTATCTTTTTCCAAACCCTAATGGATTTATGGATTATCTATTTATAATAGTAATTAAATGAGAATTTTGTTATGGTTGATATTGTTGACTTGTTGACCATGGTTGACTTGTTGACCATGGTTGAAAGTTGACCACCATCATGCTTCAAAAGTCTTCCTTGATTTATGCTTGCATTTTTAAATGAAGCATGGTTGTGGTCATTCCAAATTGCCATCAACTATTCTCATTTTCAATTATTATTATTAGATAATTCTTTTCTTTTGCATTATGGTTGCAAGAAAGAAAAGATATAGCTCATTCTATCATTCTCACTCTCTCTCTTCACTTCATCTTCTTCTTCCTCTAGTCAAGAGAAACCTTCTCATGAGTTGAGAATCCTTCTCTTGAAAAACAAAAGCAACCCTTAGACACTCTCTACTCACTCTAGGATCAAGGGTCTAGCAAGCCGGAGATTCTAGTTCACTCCAAGTCCGAGAAAGAGCCCTAGGTCGAACCCTCGAGGTGGATCCATCTTCGACGGAAGAAGGCGACAAGAGAAGAGAACCATCAACTTCCACAAAGTTTGAAGAAGAAGGAGTTCAAGTTTAGGTATAACCATCTCTATCCGAGTAGCTAAATCTCTTTAGCTTAGTTTGCTAGTTTTAGTTTAGGTAACGATCCCGACCTAGTTTAGTCCATGTTGCCTCTTGCGATAAAAATTTGTTTTTTATACCGTTTCCGCCTCCCCGTAAGAACCGGGGGTCGCAATATGGACTTACAGTGGTATCAGAGCCTAACTAAACTTAAACTAGCTTGGTAGTGAAGTGTAACGAAGTTCGGAACCGAAAAAATCACAAAACCGGAAAATTACAAAAACTGAGTTTCTGTTGAAAAATTTTTGGCTCAAAATGAAAAACTTTATACATGTAAATTCGTCTCAGGGTTTTGTATGAACACCCAAGAAAAACGATACAGTGATTCGATGAACGCGCCGCCCTTCCGCCGCATAAACATGGTAGTTGCCGCGGAACCGCCGCGTGTTGTCTTGTTCTCTGCATCGTTTTTCGTGCAGTGTGTTTCTGTGTTGGTTTTGGGATTTTTTAAATATATTATATGTGCCCAGATTTTGCAGAAAAGAAATTTCCTTTTGGGGTCCTATAATTCCGTATTTTTTTTCCGAACTTCACTACACTTTGACTATGATGGTTATATCTGTGATGTTTGCATGTATTGAACGTCGGCTAATCGCTATAAGACGATTAGTCGGGGTTATACATGATCTGTAATGTGCTGGAATGTGTATATAAATATGTTGGAAAGTCGCGGGTGAATAGCCGGGGGTTGTGAGACGAGAGTTTTCTTTTCTTGCAATTCATTGTAAATGTAAATTGATGTAATTATATTATTTGTTTGGCCGCACAACCGGGTCGGGGTTGTAGCCGTCATTGTATAATTCTTTTTACTGTTTTTGCTCCTAGGATAGACCCATGGAGGGGTGCACAAACTACCGAGGACTTGGCGGGTAGTTTGCCGCACCCGTAGGGGTCTTGGGTGGGGATTTGGCTATTCACCGCGACCGTGTTATCTGTTTTTGTTACAGGCTCGTACAAATTACAGATTGCTAGTATATCCAATGTATTTATCTGTGATCTGAAATGTCTATCATTGCTTTCTATTTAGGCGTTGCTTATGTTTTACAGACGCGCTAGCCCAGCCCCCGCTCTGTCGTTAGTTAAGTAACCTAACGGGTAATGACGGGGCCCCGTGGCGAATGCGAATGGCATAAGCGTACGTCATATTTTGGTTGTTTTCTGCAATGGTAGGATTAAATGATGGGACGCATTAAAAGTACTAATGCAAGAATATCACGCATTAAAAGAACTAATGCAAGATAATAAACCAAGTTTAAGTCGATGGAACACTTTCGAAAAACCACTCGGTTCTTTTCAAAACTAACTTTTAAATGCGGAGCTTGAGCCACTCCTTCTAAAAGCTATCTCGTTCCATCGATTATATCAAGTTCACTACGTTCACGGTTTCGCCAAAACCATCCGTAGCCCTCCGTCGTTTCATATGAATATTCAACAGTATTCAAGCTGTGTTTGTTGGCCTTAGTCAAGGCACAGTGATTGGTAGCTGGTGGGTATTCATATGTTGCATAGATAGAATGCGTTGGTTTGGGACAGTCGTATTGCCTTGTTGGCCATAGTCAAGGGTATATACGGGTGGGTTCAAATTAACCTGGATAACGACGGGAAGAACTTGACATGTGACTTATGATTTGTTGGCCTTAGTCAAGGTCATAAGAGCATGGGGCAAAAATCCACATCGGGAGTTTCATAAGTACTGAAACTTGCTAGATTTGCATACCATTTGGAGTGTGATGATTATGGTAGGATTCCTTCATTTTCGTCACACAATGATATTTGGATCCCGATCCTACTGTGAGTATATGCTACTCCTCGGGAAATTTCTCACTTAACGATCAATGCTATAAACCTAGTAGGTGCCTAGAAAGGTGTTAGCGGGGTTACGCCCCCAGGGAAAAGAGGTTCTTTAATTAAGGAACTTCGCGAAAGCGTTGGAAAACCTCCCTCGAAGTACCGACACTGGCCTGGCTGAACGGTTAAGCAAGTATTGGACGGTGGGATTGATCCTGACTAATTCTTCCTTTATGGTTTGAGGAGGGATTCGAGAAACAGTGGGAGCCATCCTGTTTAGACAAACTAAAAACCACTCTAAACTTGCAAGAGCATCATGCTGAGTGTTTCTTCTTCTCTCTCCTAATTGCAGCGACCAATCAACATGACTGGACTTAAGTTACTCCTAGATAAAAACAAACTGACAGGGCCAAACTACAAAGATTGGCTCAGGAATGTCAAGATAGCAATCACTTATGACAAGCTGGGGTATCTTCTTACCACCAAAGCTCCCCCTGTCCCTGGTCCAACTTCCAGAGTCGCGGATAAGGAAATCCGCAAGACTTGGGAGATTGATAGCGCGAAGGCCAAGTGCCTCCTGCTTGCCTCGATGGACAACGAACATCAGAGGAGGCATGAGAATATGGACATGGAGTCCATATTGCTCCATACAAAAGAACTGTATGGAGAGCAATCACGTATCGCAAGATACGAAGCGTCGAAAAAGTTGTTTTCGACAAGAATGGCCGTCGGATCATCAGTAGCCGAGCACGTGCTAAAGATGATCGGCTACATTGAGGAGCTCGCTGACCTAGGGATCACATTGGAGAGTGAGCTATATACGGATATAGTTCTCCAGTCCCTTCCTTCCACTTACGCCCAGTTTATACTGAACTTCAACCTACAAGAAAAAGAGGTTGAACTATCAGAGCTCCTCAACATGCTGAGGAGCGCAGAGGGCACCCTACAGAAAAGTAGGGATACATCCACTTTGTTTGTAGGAGGATCATCTTCTTCTAGGTCCAAGGCGAAAGCCAAGGGAAAGAAGAAGAAGGCCCCCGCCAAACCAAGGGGCGGTGTTAGTAAAGTGGATACGAAGGGAAAAGGTAAAGCAACAAAGATAGCGGGGAAGCTTGTGGATAAGGAAGAATGCTTCTTTTGTCATAAGAAAGGACACTGGAAGAATGATTGCAGGGCCTGGAAGGCCAGAACACAGGAATTGAAGCAGGTTGCAGCTTCAGCTTCAGGTGTGTATGTTATTGAAAACTGTCTTTCAATAAACTCTACTTCCTGGGTATTGGATACCGGATCAGGATCTCATATCTGTAATTCTTTGCAGGCGTTGAGAAACCGTAGGGATTTGAAGGCAGGTGACATGACCCTCAGAGTTGCGAACGGAGCTAGCATGGATGCTAAAGCCGTGGGGGACTATCACCTGGGAATGTCAGATGGACATGTTTTGGTTTTGCGTAATTGCTTTTTTGTACCCAACGCAACTTGTAATATCATTTCTGTATCTTTAGTTTCTAAAGAAGGTTATGAATTTGCGTTTGTAAGTAATGTTGTAAACATTCACCTTAATCAAGTATTGATTGGGTCAGGTACTCTGAGTAATGGTATATACGTGTTAAACCAACCACAGATTTTCAATGTCCAGAATACACACAAAAGAAAGTCTCCAGATATCAATCGGGCTTTCTTATGGCATTGTAGACTGGGTCACATCAATGAGACACGGTTGACTAAGTTACATAAAGAAGGATACTTGGATCCGTTCGAGTATCAGTCTTATGCCACTTGTGAATCTTGTCTCATGGGAAAGATGACAAAGACTCCGTTCACTGGACACGGAGAAAGAGCGAGCGAGCTCTTGGGACTCATACACAGTGACGTGTGTGGTCCAATGTCTACACATGCGCGAAGCGGTTATTCATACTTCATTACTTTCACAGACGATTTCTCTAGGTATGGACATGTCTTCTTAATGAAGCACAAATCCGAGGCTTTTGAGAAATTTCGGGATTACAAGAATGAAGTTGAAAAACAAACAGGCAAAAGTATCAAGATCCTAAGATCGGATCGAGGTGGTGAATACTTGAGTGCCGAGTTCCTGGACTATTTAAAAGAGAATGGAATTCTCTCTCAGCGTACTCCTCCATACACTCCGCAACATAACGGTGTATCGGAAAGGAGGAATCGAACCCTATTGGATATGGTTCGTTCCATGATGAGTAAGGCTGAGTTACCGCGATCTTTCTGGGGATATGCACTAGAAACAGCTGCACATCTCTTGAACCAAGTTCCTACTAAGACTGTGCCTACCACACCATATCAGATGTGGAGTGGGAAGAAACCCTGTCTTAAAGCCTTTAAGACATGGGGATGTCCGGCTTTTGTAAAAAAGCAGCATGCGGACAAGCTCGAGGCACGCTCAGTACAGTGCAAGTTTGTGGGATACCCAAAGAACTCCAAGGGGTATCTATTCTATTACGCAGAGGAGCAAAAAGTCCTTGTTTCTCGTCATGCCCACTTCTTGGAAACTGAGTTTTTGGAAAATCAGATAAGTGGGAGCGCAGTAGAACTGGATGAAATTCCAGAACCTCAGACTATTACTGAAAGCTTAGTGGAACCAGAGGGTTCAAATGAACAGGACATTCCTACGCCGCTCCGCAGGAGTAGTAGGCAGTCTCATCCGCCCGAGAGATACTACGGTTTTCTCATAGACGGGGATAGAGAGGATTGCATCATAGATTATGATGAGCCTACTAGCTTCCAGCAGGACGTTCAGAGCGTTGACTCAGTGAAATGGCTGGATGCAATGCGGACCGAAATGGAGTCCATGTACACCAACAAGGTATGGACGTTGGACATTGCTCCAGACGGGGTAAAACCCGTAGGATGCAAGTGGATCTTCAAAAGGAAGATTGGTGTAGATGGACAGGTTGAGACCTATAAAGCTAGGCTGGTAGCAAAAGGTTTTCGTCAAAGACCTGGCTTGGACTACGACGAAACCTTTTCTCCAGTAGCCATGCTGAAATCCATTCGGATCCTTCTTGCCATTGCTGCCTTCCACGATTATGAGATCTGGCAAATGGACGTAAAGACAGCTTTTCTAAATGGAAATTTAGAGGAGTGTGTCTATATGGACCAGCCAGAGGGTTTCATTCAGAGTGGGAGCAGCGGAAAGGTGTGCAAGTTGCTTAAGTCCATTTATGGACTAAAGCAGGCATCGCGGAGTTGGAACATCTGCTTTGATGAGACAGTTAAAGAATTTGGCTTTATCAAAAATCCAGATGAACCATGCATCTATAGTAGATTTGTAGCGAGAACTGTAGTATTCCTCGTTTTATACGTGGATGACATTCTCTTGATAGGAAATGACATTCCTATGCTACAATCTGTCAAGGGATTCTTGTCACAAAGGTTCTCCATGAAAGACCTGGGTGATGCCTCCTACATCCTGGGGATCCGGATCCATCGTGATAGATCCAAGAGGATATTGGGACTTTCTCAGTCCAGGTACATCGACACCATAGTGAAAAGATTCAGTATGGAAGATTCCAAGCGCGGTAACCTACCGGCTTGTCACGGGATCACCCTCTCTAAAGAGATGTCTCCCAAGACTGATTTGGAGAGGGATCGAATGTCTATTATACCCTACGCTTCTGCGGTAGGCTCTATAATGTATGCGATGTTGTGTACCAGACCGGATGTAGCTTATGCACTGAGTGTGGTAAGCCGGTATCAGTCTAACCCTGGGGAGAAACACTGGATAGCAGTAAAGAACATTCTCAAGTACCTGAGAAGGACTAAGGAGATGTTCTTGGTGTATGGCGGAAAAGACCTCCAGATCGAGGCCTTTGCTGACTCCAGCTTCCAGAGTGACAAGGATGATTCCAAGTCCATGTCGGGTTTTGTCTTCACCCTCAATGGAGGGGCGGTGTGTTGGAAGAGTTCCAAACAGGAAACCGTTGCAGACTCGACGATGGAAGCGGAATACATCGCTGCATCTGATGCCGCAAAAGAAGCTGTCTGGATGAGGAAGTTCTTGAAAGAACTTCAGGTGGTTCCGTCCATTGTTGACCCAATACCTCTGTATTGCGACAACAACGGGGCTATAGCTTTAGCGAAGGAACCCAGGTCCCATCAGAGATCCAGGCACATCTTGAGGCGGTATCACCTGATCAGGGAGATCGTGGATCGCAAGGAGATCGAGGTTCGGAGGGTTGCTTCAGAAGAGAACACTGCAGATCCATTCACCAAGGCCTTGCCCCAGACTCAGTTCGAGCGGCTGATCGAGATGATAGGTCTTCGATACGCCAGTACATGGCCTTAGTGCAAGTGGGAGATTGTTAGTGTATATGCCCTAGAGGCCATTACTTAATCATACTAGTTTGTATATTACTTAATGGATGCTTGGGATATTCACCTTGTATATACAATCTTGCTCAAAATAGTAGTATGCTACTTGGTTTGTTTCTACTTCAATGTGTACTTGTGTTTATTTCAGTATATCACTTATACGCATTAGTGGAGCCCTTAGGATCTTTGCTTGATTACCAGCGTTGTGATGGCAGTCACACTAGTGGGGGCTGGGTAATCTATAAGCACATCCTTATACAGGTCCTTAGTCGCAGGACTATCGAGACAGGGCATCGATACTCCGGAGTAGACTAGCGTATGCGCTTCTCATCCCAGTGTGGGAGATGGTCTGTCCCACAGCCATCAGTACGTCGTACTGGAGATAGTATACGGGTGCTCGTTGGGTTACGAGTACACTGGACAGGACTCGTCGGGAACTGACAGGTTGGTATTATACCTATCGTCAGTTATCAGTTCCCAGGTGACATGAGTACAGCTTAGTCCGCTGACTTGACACTGGCACTTCGCCTCAAGTGTGTTCCCACTGCACTTTGATCACTACCCTACCACGGCTCAAAGGAGTCGTGCAAACAGGTGGTGGTTGGGTGCAGTCCCGAAGCACTTGGAGGCAGTGACGGTTAGACAGGATTCGTCTCTCCCGGTATTGGGGGTTGACATCGCGCTGTGTCTAGGAGAGCCATTACACGAGTAGTCCCTGGCCAGGGCAAACGAGATATACTGGTAGGTTTCCAGTGTTATCTCAGGGTGTTTTGGGCTTCGCTCCGGCACGACTTGTACCGCTATTGGGGGACTGACGTTTACCACCCTCTAGGCCCGCCATGCGATGTATCAGACGAACAGACCGGACTGTACGGAGACTGTCACATTCAGACTCAGTAGGAGTTCAGATGGGGTTTCACCTCGTCAGCCTTCTTGTCGGCATCTACCTGGGGACCGTTACGCACAGCTAGTGCCGCTTGCGGTCTGTGGTTAAACCCACTGCCAGCGTAGTGTCGAGTCTTTAGAGTCCCACACAGAGGGTATTCGCCTCTGGGCAAAACAGAGTAGAGGTCGCATGGTTTTGCGACAGGGTTCGTTCTCATCCGCGCACTTGTGCACGTTTGGAGTCCGGACGGATTATACTGGCAGGCTCTGGTTTGAACCAGATACTGGTATATATATATTTGGGGTTGCTTTTATATCTTGGTATTCTTGTTCCTCGGAACGAGAATGCAGGTGTGTATGCACAGTTGCTTGAGGCGGAGGATGAGGTATTTCATTAGGGTTTCGGAACGGGTGCGTATGCACAGTTGACAGTTATCTTTTTCCAAACCCTAATGGATTTATGGATTATCTATTTATAATAGTAATTAAATGAGAATTTTGTTATGGTTGATATTGTTGACTTGTTGACCATGGTTGACTTGTTGACCATGGTTGAAAGTTGACCACCATCATGCTTCAAAAGTCTTCCTTGATTTATGCTTGCATTTTTAAATGAAGCATGGTTGTGGTCATTCCAAATTGCCATCAACTATTCTCATTTTCAATTATTATTATTAGATAATTCTTTTCTTTTGCATTATGGTTGCAAGAAAGAAAAGATATAGCTCATTCTATCATTCTCACTCTCTCTCTTCACTTCATCTTCTTCTTCCTCTAGTCAAGAGAAACCTTCTCATGAGTTGAGAATCCTTCTCTTGAAAAACAAAAGCAACCCTTAGACACTCTCTACTCACTCTAGGATCAAGGGTCTAGCAAGCCGGAGATTCTAGTTCACTCCAAGTCCGAGAAAGAGCCCTAGGTCGAACCCTCGAGGTGGATCCATCTTCGACGGAAGAAGGCGACAAGAGAAGAGAACCATCAACTTCCACAAAGTTTGAAGAAGAAGGAGTTCAAGTTTAGGTATAACCATCTCTATCCGAGTAGCTAAATCTCTTTAGCTTAGTTTGCTAGTTTTAGTTTAGGTAACGATCCCGACCTAGTTTAGTCCATGTTGCCTCTTGCGATAAAAATTTGTTTTTTATACCGTTTCCGCCTCCCCGTAAGAACCGGGGGTCGCAATATGGACTTACAGGCAACTCCCCTTTTGGGCTAATTTCACCAGTTCCAACGGTGGAAATTAATGCTGCTGTTCCAACCGGGAACAGCTTCGAGCTGCTGAATAAGGTGCGCAGGAATTCTCCTACCGCCGTGCTGAAAAGATCTCCTCCTCCGGTGGAGAATGTTGCGGAAGCAAAACCAGAAAAACCCCCTCAGCGGCTGTCTTCCAAAATCTACAAAGTTTGGCGGCAGGCTCGGAACTCAGTAGTTGATCAAGATTACCCTCGCCGAAAGAAAAGGGCAAAGGTTCAACAAGAAGAAAGCCATCCTGCCAAGCCACGAAAAGCTATCTGGGTGCCTACTGCAACGCCCCCCTCAACTTTGACTGCTCATAAGAGGAGAAGGCCGGAGAAGATCCCCATGCCTACGACAAATGTTAAAGGCACGGAGCCCAAACGCCCTAAGTCTGGGGGCATGGTGGTGCATACCGTCTACATGGCATCCGGGAAAGAAGACAGCCGCGCTTCTACGGGCCACCGACCACTCACCCGATCCATCACAAGAGCTCAGGAACAGCAATGGCAGAAACTTCAGGAGATGATGACTGCAATGGCCGCACTCACCGGACCAAAAGAAAGCCCGGAGGCGTCATCAGAGCAGCGTTATGAACAAGAAACTGATGCTGACTTCCTTCGCAGAGTCCTTGAAAAGAAGGATAAAGAAGCCGCAGAGCAAGCGGCTAATATAAAGCGAATATCACTTCTCTTCCAAGATATGGTCGGGATGATGATACAGCCGGATCCTCCAGCTGAAGACCCTCCGATCATTATTGAAGATGACAAAGGGGAAACATCGAATCCTCTGCCAGCTCTGTCAACAGCCAAAGAGGAAACAATCACTAAAGCTGCCCTGGATGATTATATTGCTCAGCAAATAAGAGTTCACCAGGCAAATGAAGTGGCCGGCCAAGTCGTCAAAACTGGACGACCGTATCCAGGCTGGTATGATCAGATAAAGTACCCACCGGGATACACGATCCCCAAATTCCACGTGTACAAGGGGACGGGCAATCCCCACCAGCACGTCGCCCAGTTCAGAGCTCTGTGTGGCAACACCGGGGTCGATGATAAGCTTTTGCTCCACCAATTCGTCGGCAGCTTATCGGAGACGGCGTTTGAGTGGTACTCCGAACTTCCAAACGACTCCGTCAAAACTTTCGCAGAAATGGAGTTATTGTTCACCCAACGATTCGCAAGCGCAAGTGAACGCACCCCGATAACAGCATTGATCAATGCAAGGGTAAAGCCGGGCAAAACTTGGGTTCAATACGCAATCCGATGGCGAAATCTATGGTCAAAGTGCGAACAGCGCGTCGAAGAAGCACCAGCGGTGGGCATGTTCGTGGGCACCCTAGACCCTCATGCAACTATTTCATAGTTCATGATATTCTTCAAACCGACCACGTTCCAGGCTTTAATCGACAAGTTGGCCCAAATGGATCAGATGGGTCACAGACCGTCTCCTCCGAAACCGGAACCGCGGAACGAAAAGGGTAAAGGGAAGGCGACCTTCGTTGCGAACACCCAACAGCAGCCCAGTGCTCCAAGACTAGCGGATCAATTGGAAGAGAGACGGCGCTATTATAATGAGAAAATGAAGCGCCCTTACTCATTCCCGCAGGATAAAACGAAGAGGCTGTTCGAGCTGGCGGTGCGCAACAGGCTTATAAATTTGCCAAATCCAAGGCGACCACTGCAACTCGGCGAAGTGAATAATCCCAATTTTTGCCCTTACCACCAAACGGTAAGCCATCCGATCGAAGATTGCTTCGTCTTTAAGGGATGGATCGAGGATCAGTACCAACAGGGCAAGTTCGCGCTGTCCGAAAAGTGGAAAGTGAGCCCACCACAACCGCACACTCCTAAGAGGATAGACACGCCGGGGGCAACGTGCTCTTTTGTTGAAGAAGCTCCATGGGGGTCGTTCTTTCGGCCAAAACCAAAAGGATGCTGAATGATCTCCAGACATGCCTAGCAATCAGGTGGAAGAATCCGTTGGAGCCTGAGATCATCGAGGGGATGCTAAAACCGCGCCCGACTACAAAAATCGGTGGTGATAGCCAAAGTGCTCATACCCGGACGCCGAAATCTTCGAAAAAGAAGAAGAAATCCAAGAAGCCAGTAAAACCTGGAGACAAGCACACGGACCTACAGAAACAGATTGACGCGCTGGAAGAGTATAACCAGAAGGCGCGGACCCCAATCACGCTCCAAGAGTTCCTCAGCCACGTCCTTGAAGACGGAGATGATGGAGAAGACTCGTCGGATGAATCTGAAGATTACGTGGCAAGTTGCCATGTGATCTCTCACTCGTCGACAGACGAGGAAGAAGCACCTTGCACCGAAAGACTGGGGGCAGGGCCCGAGCCGGAACTTCTGTGGCCGTCAGACGAAATGATCGACGCCTTCCTGAATGAAATTCATCTGAAAAGTAAAGCTAATCGGGAGCGTGAGATGGCCATATTTGAAAGAGCCAAACGCCGGCGACTGGACGAAAGAGTCGAGGCACTCCCGCCGAATCAAGAAACATCCGTCGCGGATAAAAACAAGTTCAAGACGAGGAAAAGGTTCGTTAAAGCCATATCAATGGGAATGAAGCTACCACCTTCTGAAGGAAACACTTCTGGTGAAACAGAAACACATCCTAGCTACTGCTCATATCTTCGAAAGATTTCGCACCCCACCGAAGAATGCGATGCTTTTAAAAGATGGTGGCAGGGGTATGTTGCTCACCAGCAACATTTTAAGCGGATGAAGCGCAAAACTCGTCGGGATCAAAGAAGTGCAATCGAGGAACATAAAAGAAATACCGGTAACTGTCGCATGTTCAACACCGGGGGATCGCAGATTCTCACTTTCGGAAGCGACTCTGACGAAGAGATGGCTCTTAGCCCTCTCTTCAAGGAATCTACCTTGGGGAAGGAGGAGGAACCGAAGGTCTGTGAAAACATTCAGCCGCGCAATCGCACGCTTCCAGAAAAGAATCTCGGATCCACGAGTAGAAAAGATAAGGGAAAAGAAAAGGTCTCTGAGGATATCGCCTTAGATGACCAAGTCATGAAAGAGCTGACCGCCATGGACCCACCAAAGAAAAGTAAGGTGGACTACAACGTTCTGGCGCACTTGAGGAAGTTACCATCGCAGCTCAGTATTCTCGACGCCCTTTTACTATCAAAAGAAGCAAGGGACTCATTGATCAAGGCGCTACAAGATCCATAGCAATTCCAATCTTTTCTCGCCGAAGGAAAGATGAAGGACGAGCTGGAGGAAGTATATACAGCCGATATCACCTTCGGCGACGAAGACCTCCTCCTTGGGACGTGCGAGCATAACCGTCCCCTTTATGTCTCGGGATATTGCCACGATATAAAGATAGGCAAAATCCTGGTCGACAATGGGTCTTCCGTCAATCTTCTCAACGTGCGAGTATTGAAGGAAATCTGCATGAGCGTCCAGCATCTCGCTCGTGATAAAATCACCATCTCTGGTTTTGACTCCCAGTCATCGCGGACTCTCGGGTCTGTGATATTAACATTACGATTCAGGCTACTTGTCACGGATATTAAATTTCATGTCATTGACGTCAAGACATGCTATAACGCTTTGCTCGGCTGGCCTTGGTTACACGAGTACAACACCATCCCTTCTACACAACATCAGTGTATGAAATACTTTAAGGATGGTCTCGAGTATACCGTAACAGGAGAGCTGAATCTATTCTCCATGAACGAAGTCCGCAAGTATGAAAATACAAAATACTTTTTGCCAGATTTCGAGGACATGGAGAGATGTCACAAACCGGAGAACAAAGCTATCACCACCATTCCAGTCTTCGGAAGTGATACTGAAGAAGAGGAAGCGATAGTTTATTTAGGTCCACCCCAGCACAACAAGCCAGGACCGTCCGCTCCTATGTTGATCTTTGGCAGCGACTCGGAAGATGAGGTCCATGCTATATTCTCCGCTCAGCCTTCAATACAAACATTCGTTGATGAAGAGCAAAGTTTGCAAATTGCCATGGTTCCGCCCGAACATCATAAAGAACTAGACGTGCTTGATACCTACAGTGTGGAAGAGCTGCAGACGTTCTATGTCCCTCCCAGGCGAGAAGGCGAAAAGGCGATCCTATTCTACCGCTCCGGGGAAACCAAAGTGGAGAAAGAAATCTGGCACGGCATGGATTCTATACTTGACAGGCTTCAACCCATCCGTTTGCCTAGATATTATACAGAAGGCTTGAAAAGGCTATTGAAGCGCCAAGGGATACCCTTTAAACAGACCGCTCGACAAGCTCGATTCTATAACAGGATCTGGAACATTCCCGGAACTCAGCGCAAGTTGCCCAACGGGAGAATGGAAGCGATCGGGCTTGGATATGTTCGGCCTAAGAAACGGGAGCTACTCCGCGACTGCTACGTCATACATGACTTTGATGAAGAAGGAGATGCTCAATGGGAGAATGCTAACCCTGAACCAGAAAGAGCCCTCGACGTGAAAATGCCCAGTCCGTCATTCGAAGAACAAATGGACAAGCTTATAAGGGAAGCTGGTCAAAAAGTTCGAGACGACTATAATCGCGAAATGGCCATCTACGAGAAAGCCAGGACGCAACGTCTTCTTCAACAGGCTGCGAAAGACGAAAATGCCCCTCCCTGTCAACCTGTTGTACAAAAGGCTCGACGCAGAGGCCGAAACAAGTCAAGGAGCGGAAAAGGCGTTCGACAGTGACAAAGTGGGACCAAGAAGTCACACGATCGGGAATCGAGCGGTCCGGATTTGTCCCTTATGAAGAAGATGAGTCGCGCATACTCTTTTCCTCAAGACAAGACAAAGAAGATACTTGATCTTGCCATAAGACATCAAATGCTTACACTTCCGGAGTCTAAACACCCCGAGCAAGCCAACAAAGTCTCTCACCCAGACTATTGTTCTTATCACCAAGCGATAAGACATCCTCTCGAAGACTGATTCACCTTCAAGAACTGGGTTGAAGACCAATATTAGCTCGGCAAGTTCGCTCTATCCAGCAGTTGGAGGGTAACACCGCCGCAGAAACATGAACCCAAATCCGCGAGAGTAGAACCAGATCAACATCGGTCGTGGAAGCGAGGTCGTACTTGTCATATGATAACACTATCAAAAGAAGAGCCTGAGGATAGGGATGACCTCCCCTGGTGCTTCGAAAACAATGATGACGAGGTGATCTCAGAATTTCCACCGGCGCCAAAAGAGCTGGAAGATGGAATACATACCACTACAGATAACCTCAAGAAAATTGATTTGGGGACGACAAGTGACCCGCGACCGACATTCGTCAGTGAGTTGCTATCTGAGGAAAGGGTAGCTACACTAAAAGACGTGCTTATGCAGCATAAGGATTGCTTCGCGTGGAACTATTCCGAAATGCCAGGACTAGACCCAGAGATTACTGTCCACAAACTGGCAATATCCCCGGACGTCAAGCCAATCAAACAAGCACCGAGAAGAATGCGGCTCGAGCTTGAGATGAGCATTAACACCGAGGTCAAGAAGATGATCGACTCTGGCTTCATCCAAGAAGTTCAGTACCCTGACTGGATCGCCAACATCGTCCCAGTAATGAAGAAGAATGGGACGGTGCGCATCTGCGTAGACTTTCGGGATCTCAATAAAGCCTGCCCGAAGGACGATTTCCCAGTACCGGTCACTGAGCTGATGATTGATAACACGTCCACTCACGAAGTTTTCTCCTTCATGGACGGATCGTCGGGATACAATCAGATAAAGATGCATCCCGAAGACCAGAAGCACACCGCTTTCCGGACCCCTTTGGGTATATTCTGCTACAAGGTGATGCCTTTCGGTCTAAAAAACGCCGGTGCCACTTATCAGAGGGCCATGACGAAGATCTTCGAAGACCTTATACATGAAATCGTCGAATGCTATATCGACGACCTCGTGGTGAAAAGCAAATCATACGAGGAACATCTCGAGCATCTGAAGATCGTGTTTCAACGCCTTCGGCAATACAATTTGAAGATGAACCCTCTCAAATGCGCGTTCAGGGTGTCCTCAGGTAAATTCCTAGGATTCATCGTCCGACACCGAGGTATCGAGATAGATCCGTCAAAGATTAAGGCGATCATGGAAATGCCTCCGCCAAGGATTCTCAAACAATTGCGGTCTCTCCAAGGGAAGCTCGCGTATATCTGGCGATTTATAGCCAATCTCTCTGACAAGTGCCGTCCTTATAGTCACCTGATGAAGAAGGGAACCCCGTTCGTCTGGGATCACAAATGCCAAGGCGCGCTGGACGAAATCAAGCAGTATCTACAGAACCCGCCAGTGCTGGCTGCTCCGGTCAAGGGAAAGCTTCTCATTCTGTATACAACCGCCCTTGAAGGTTCCTTAGGCGCATTATGGGCATAAGAGAACGACTAAGGGAAAGAAAGAGCTCTCTACTACTTGAGTCAAGTTCTCCTGGGGGCAGAAAACAACTACTCCCCCATCGAAAAACACTGCCTGGCGTTGATCTTCGCGATAACGAAACTCCGGCACTATGCATTGGCGCATGAAGTCCGTCTCATATCGAAGATGGATCCTCTCAAGTATTTGATGTCAAAGGCCATATTGATGGGGCGACTCGCTAAATGGGCCCTGCTCTTGATGGAGTTCTCGATAACTTATCGACCTCTTAAAGCAGTGAAAGGCCAGGCCATCGCCGACTTCCTCGCTGAGCATCCGATACCGGCCGATTCTCCCTTGAATTACGAACTGCCATACGAACATGCGTTTGACACGATCGACAGAAGTGGTACTCGGTGGGAACTTTATTTCGATGGAGCATCCTCCATGAAGAAGTGCAAACAAAACACGCCCATAATCAAATCAGGGGTAGGCCTCATCTTCGTGACTCCATAAGGAGGGATAATGCGCTTTGCTTTCTCCTTAACAGAGCTGAGGACAAACAATGAAGCCGAGTATGAAGCTTTGATAGCGGTCCTCGAGATCGCCATCGACATGGGAATTGAAAACCTCCTCATATACGGAGACTCCCAACTGGTCGTTATTCAAGTAAACGGCGACTACCAAACGTGTAAACCAGAGTTGGTAAACTACGGTGAAAGGGTACAGCAGTTGCAGACCCAATACCTTCCTATATCTTGGAAAGCATACCGCGTGCAGAAAATAGCAAAGCGGATGCACTAGCTAAGCTAGCTAAAGAATTGGCTGACGAAAACCTCAATGACGTAAGAATCGTGGTATAAAGCCGTCTGGTTCTTGCACCGGCAGAAATATCCCCGGAGTCGTCCGAAGAGAAGGGAGTGACTGAGCAAATGGCTCTACGAGTAAAAGACCAAGAGAAGGTTGAAGATTGGAGAGAAGTCTTCATAGACTACTTCAAATCCCGTCGAACGCCTGAAGACGCGTCCTCAAAACATCAGCTCATGAAGCGAGCCCTATCTTTTGCCTTCGTCAATGATACTCTGTACAAGAGATCATTTGATTCTCTATGGTTAAGATGCCTGGGACATGAAGATGCAAAAAGAGTCGTCCAAGAAGCTCACGACGGACTCTGCGGTTCTCACCAAGCCAGACCGAAGATGAAGTTGAAGATCAAACGGATGGGCTACTACTGGCCCACGATGATCCAAGACTGCCTCGAGTATGTGAAGCAATGCCACTCATGCCAGATCCATGGGGATTTTATCCATCAGCACCCAAATCCACTACATCCGACAGTGGCTAGCTGGACGTTCGAGATGTGGGGGACTGACATAATTGGCCCCATCGAACCAGCATCGTCCAGAGGACATCGATTCATTTTGGTGACAACCGATTACTTCTCCAAATGGGCAGATGCAGTACCGTTGAGGGAAGTAAAGACGGAGAATATCCTCCATTTCTTCAAGACACACGTCATTTATCGGTTTGGAACTCCGAGACGGATCATCTCCGATAACGGGCCAGCCTACAGAAGCCACAAGATCAGCCGCTTCGTACAACAACATAATATAGACTGGAGATACTCCTCAGTTTATAACCCCCGAGCTAACGGTCTAGCTGAGGCTTTCAAGAAGACCCTGACAAAGATTGTAAAGAAGACGGTGTCTCGAAATAAAAAAGGACTGGCACGAGAGACTGCACGAAGCTCTCCGGGCGTACCGAACGACGTTCAAAACAGCCACGAACACAACGCCGTACGCATTGGTATTCGGTACAGAAATGGTACTCCCCCTCGAGATAGAGCTACCCTCCCTACGAGTGGCAGTTCACCTTCGGCATGAGGAGCTCGATGCCCTTGATGAAACCCGGCGCATGGCGCAACAAAATCTGGAGGCTTATAAAGCAAAGATGACGCACTCATACGAGAGAATGACTAGGCCGAGAACATTCCACCAAGACGAACTCGTGCTAGTGGTCAAAAGACCTATGATCCCCAATCGCACCAAGCGGGGGAAATTCGAGCCAAACTATGAAGGCCCGTATATCATAGACAAGGTCTACCAGGGTGGGGACTATCTACTCATGGACATGCATGATGAAAGACCTTTCAGGCCAATAAACGGTCGCTTCCTGAAGAAGTACTACGCTTAACGAGTCACGGCCTAGGTCAACGATAGATGATGACGTCCATGTCCGCTCGCTATCTTCCTAAGCCTAAACTCCGTAAGTAGTAGCCGGCTTCCTTTACCACGGACCGAAACGTCCTTAAAACTAACAACGGACCGAAACGTTCTTAAACTAACGACGGACCGAAACGTCCTTAAACTAACAACGGACCACTATGTCCTAAAACTAGCCGTTGACCGAGATGTCGATAAACTACGGTGGATTGCAGCATCCCAAAGATGATAAAAAAAAAAGAAGAAAAAAAAAGAAGAAAAAAGAAAAAACGGTATGTCCACAAGCAAAAAGGGCACGGATGAAAACCTGAAAGGGCTCCATAAGTAAAAACAGTAGGGCTACCGGCGAGTCTTGCGAAAACCCGAAATGGCGCAACCTCGTTAGAATAAAAAAAAGAAAGAAAAAAGAAAAACGGTATGTCCATAAGCAAAATGGGCACGGATGAAAACCCGAAAGGGCTCCGTGAGTAAAAACAGCAGGGCTACCGGCGAGTTTTGTGAAAACCGAAAGGGGCGCAATCTCGTTAAAAGACACTTGCAAGGTCCTCTCGACTTTGTAAGGAGAAACCACCTGCGTGCGATCCTTACGACTCACAAGGGAGTAACACACTTAGGGATCCCCACGATTCCTAAGGAGAAATTACACTTGCGAGATCCTCACGACTCGCAAAGAGAACCCTCTTATGGGACCCTCACGGCTCATAAGATTTGAAAGTCTTAAGCTACAAGGATCTAAACTTGTTCTTAAGCAGCCCCCACAACCTCCGATACTGCCCTACAAGCGGCTCAATACTGACCCTTGTATACAATCCACGGGCGCGAATAAACATTTCCCTAATGAAGTCCCATCCATGACTAGGGATATGTCCATATGGTGAACAACCCTTGTGAGTCCTCTCGACTTATAAGGAGAAAACTCTCTTGTAAGATCCTTACGACTTACAGGAGAACATGCACTTAGGAATCCTCACGACTCCTAAGGAGAAAACACACCTACGAGATCCTCACGGCTCGCAGGGAGAAATACCTTTATGAGACCCTTACGGCTCATGAAGTCAAAAGCTTTAGTCGACAGGATCCTAACCCTGTTCGCTAAGCCACCTTTGTTCGATATCGACAGAGGAAAATGATGATTCGCTCCTGGCAATATTCCAGTTGTAGCGGTGCTGATGCCGAAATCGGTGTCTAATTCCAAGCTTGCGGCAAAAAGCTTGCGAGCCACACATGCATACGAAATAGCCGAAATGATGGGGCAACTTGCAACAAAATCAGCAAGTAAAAAATGTATGCATGCAAAATAGCCGAAATGATTGGACAACTCGCAATAAAAAACAGCGAGTAAGAATAAAATAAATAGCTGAAATGATTGGGCACCGCGAAAAATAGCCGAAATGATTGGGCAATCGCGACCTTCGCGATATAAAAGCTGAAATGATAGAGCATCGCGGAAAGAAATAAAATAAAAATGAAATTTATGCCCTACAGGTGATATTACATCAATCCCTGTATACAATCCAGGGGCGCAAACAAAGAAGGAATCACACTCCTCCTCCCCAGATTTCATCAGAAGAAGAAGCCAAATCTCGATGGGTCACAGATAGCCTGGAGATCATCTCAACATTCGTCTCAGCAGACACAACATCAAGCAAAGCGGAACAGCGGCAACTCCCAGTTCCATGACTCAGCGGTGTACAGATAACCAAGAGTCAAATCCCAACTCCGTGAAACGCGGATATAATCAAAAAATTTCCTGGTTACGTGGAACGCGGATAACGTCACTTCTGACCCTGTGGAAAACGTCCAGAGCGGAGCCTAGTCCTCACCGAACACGGTAGTGAACCCGTGGGAAGCATCTAGAGCAAAATTCCTGGTTATGTGGAACGCGGATAACGTCACTTTTGACCCATGGAAAACGTCCAGAGCGGATCCTGGTCCTCGCAGAGCACGGCAGTGAACCCGTGTGAAGCATCCAGAGCGGAGCCTAGTCCTCGCCGAACACGGCAGTGAACCCGTGGGAAGCATCTAGAGCAAATTCCTGGTCACGTGGAATACGGATAACGTCACTTCTGACCCCGTGGAAAACGTCCAGAGCGGATCCTGGTCCTCGCAGAGCACGGCAGTGAACCCGTGTGAAGCATCTAGAGCGGAGCCTAGTCCTCGCCGAACACGGCAGTGAACCCGTGGGAAGCATTTAGAGCAAAATTCCTGGCTACGTGGAACGCGGATAACGTCACTTCTGACCCCATGGAAAACGTCCAGAGCGGATCCTGGTCCTCGCAGAGCACGGCAGTGAACCCGTATGAAGCATCTAGAGCGGAGCCTAGTCCTCGCCGAACATGGCAATGAACCCGTGGGAAGCATCTAGAGTAAAATTTCTGGCTATGTGGAACGCGGATTATGTCACTTCTGACCCCGTGGAAAACGTCCAGAGCGGATCCTGGTCCTCGCAGAGCACGACAGTGAACACGTGTGAAGCATCCAGAGCGGAGTCTAGTCCTCGCCGAACACGGCAGTGAACCCGTGGGAAGCATCTAGAGCAAAATTCCTGGTCACGTGGAACGCGGATAACGTCACTTCCGACCCCGTAGAAAACGTCCAGAGCGGATCCTGGTCCTCGCAGAGCACGGCAGTGAACCCATGTGAAGCATCCAGAGTGGAGCCTGGTCCTTGCCAATCATGGCAGTGAACCCGTGGGAAGCATCCAGAGCAAACATCGGACTGTGGAGTCCTTAAATCCACGGACTATGATGTCCTTAACCTCGACCGTGATGTCTTAAAACTAATATCGGATTGTGGAGTCCTTAAATCCACAGACTATGATGTCCTTAACCTCGACCGTGAAATCTTAAAACTAACAATCAACCGTAATGATTTTAAACTGATTTTACCTTGGTTCAAGGGTACATCTCTTCACTCCTTTGATATTTGTCGTTGTAATTCCTCAACGTCTTCAAAAAGGTGACAGGTCCCGACAACCACACATTTCATGGACTGTGGGGTCCTTAAACTCATGGACTATGATGTCCTTAACCTCGACCGTGATATCTTAAAACTAACATCGGACTGTGGAGTCCTTAAATCCACGGGCTATGATGTCCTTAACCTCGACCGTGATGTCTTAAAACTAACAACGGACTGTGGAGTCCTTAAATCCACGGACTATGACGTCCTTAACCTCGACCGTGATGTCTTAAAACTAACGTCGGACTGTGGAGTCCTTAAATCCACGGACTATGATGTCCTTAACCTCGACCGTGATGTCTTACAACTAACGACGGACTGTGGAGTCCTTAAATCCATGGACTATGATGTCCTTAACCTCGACCACGATGTCTTTAAACTACGGTATCCTGGAAAACGTCCAGAGCGGAGCCTGGTCCTGCCAAATACGGCAGTGAACCCGTGGGAAGCATCCAGAGCAACCCCTGACTCCGTGAAATGCAGATAAGGACAATTTCACCCATCACTTGCGGGTCCTCACGACTCGTAAGGAAGAAAATTCTCTTGTGAGATCCTTACGACTCTCAAGAGAAAACGCCTTTGGGAATCCTCACGATTCTTAAGAAAAAATTACACCTACGGGATCCTCTCGACCCGCAGGGAGAAAATTCTTTATGAGACCCTCACGGCTCATAAAGTTGAAAAGTCTTAGGTGACAGATCTTAACCCTGTTTTCTAAGCCATCACCACTCTACAAAGAATCCAAGACCGACAGTTATATACTTGCTAAAATCACATGGCAACAACACAGTAAAAAGAAGAAAGCAACAGTATAACAAAAGGAATGTCTTCATTCATGAACTCAATTGAATACAAGGTACATCATATAAAGGAATGAAAAAAAAGATACACATTATTCAGAGATTACAAGTGTATGATCGATACGAAGGCAGCTACTGAGATGGAAGCGTTTTCAACAAGTCCGCGAGCTGCTCTCGCACTTCTTTCAGTGCCTTCTCATGATTAGCCGTCGCGGCTAGCTCTGCTTCGATTCGAGTCCTTTGCTGCAAGCATGATGAAATTTTCTCATCAATTTCCCGTTGGGCAGCTTCGCGACTCTGCGTAACCCGCTCGATAGAGTCGAGCTTCCGTCTCAATACGAGCCCGTCCGAAATACATTGCTGCAAGGTATCAAAGACGGCTCTCAGTTGTGCGACGTTTGCTTCGACCTGGGCACGCAACTGGATAGACTCAGCGGAAGCCTCCCCGCATTCCTTCCGCCTCAAGGCCGCTTCTTGTTCGAAATGGCGGAGGAAAGACGCACTTTGCTCGACCCATGCGGCCCGCTGGGAGTTCAAAGATTGAGTCTCAGGGGCAAGACGCATAAGTTCAAGCTGATGCAGACAGGCCTCGATCTTCTTGCAGTGACTAACCCAAGACTCGACGACGTCTTCACTATGGAAATTTACAAGCGTCGCCAGCATCGGGTTGACCTCGGCAGCAAAATCTGCGGCAGATGTAGGAGTTTTTGCGTCAAGCTCCTCGACATATTCGCTCAACATGCGCAGACTCGTCACAGCACCCTTTGAGGATGGACGTCTGGAGAAGGGGCCCGACGGCATCATAATGCGAGATTCGAAAGAGGCCGAAGTCGAAGCAACCACTATAAAACAAGTCACAATCAGATGACGGGTTTAAAGATATAAGAGATTCAGGAACAATGGAGTTAACTATACCAGCTGTAGCAGGTGGCAAAGCCGGGAGGACCGGTGGCGCAACTGATCTCTCATCTTCTCCTTCAATCTGTAGCACTGTGATCAAGGCAAAGAAGGCTCAGAAATGATTTTGTGGTTAGAAAAAGAAAGAGCATTAAATGAAAACTGTATTCACCAGCGCCACTGGATGAAGTAACCTCCGACGGGAAGGAGAAATGGGGATGCAGCACCTGGTACAGGTGGTCAAAAAGGACTCCTGCAAAAACGCAATAACGTGATGTCAGTACGTGAATTATACAGCCAAGAGACAAGACTGATGGGTCGCAAATCCATACCTTCCAGCATCTGCGACGGTACGAAAGAAGGCAGAGAGGTGGTTACCGTCAGGGCGGTGACTGATGGCGCTGTCTCAAGTAGTTCCACATCTGCAGCCAGCATCAGAGCCGTGATAAGGGCATCACTTGATTCAACAACTGCGTCCCCCTCCTCCATCGGGACGGTCTCACCCCCCGTCGCTTCGTTCCCTGACTCCACAGGAGCCGTCGTCACACTTGCGACGCCAGGAGACGGCAAAGAACCGTAAGCGGGGAGAGCGATGATCGGGGCGGTGCCGACTCTTGAGAACGAGCGGCCATCTCGGGCCCAGCAATCGGACCCGTTTCGCTTGGCACTACCTCGGGCTCAGTGATCGCAACCGTTTTATCCACCGCTGCCTTAGGATGGGCCGTGGTAGCCGTCTCGTCCACTGCTGCCTCAGGCTCGGCCGTAGTAGCCGTTTCATCCGCCGCCACCTCACGCTCGGCAGTGGTAGCTATCTTGGGCATAGCAGTCGCCACTGTCTCGTCAGCTACTATCTCAGGCTCGGCAATTACGGTTACGTCACCTACCGTCACCCCGGGTTCAGCAGCTACCTCCTCCACCGCCCCCTCAAGCTCGACGGTCGCAGTCGCTCCCTCAGTAAAGCTCGTCCCTGCAGGATAAAATATATAAGAACTGATGGTTTAAAGCTTTGACAACGAAGCCTCAAAACACATTACCTGAAGTTGATTTACCGTTGGCCTCCCGAGCTGCACGTGCCGCCCGTCTATGGGCAGTAGACAAGGAAACTGGGAGCTCCTCTGAAGGAGTAGCAGCGGGAGTAACGGCGCTTGAACCTGCTCCCACAGCCAAAGCAGCGCTACGCTCCCTTGCTGCGCGCCTCAGGCGCTTCCTTTCCTCCCGGGCCGTCACGACAGACCTTTTAGAAGCCTCCCTCGGCAAGGCGTCGTTGTCCGCAGTCAGGGTTACCTCCAGAGCCGTTAAGGCTTCCATCATCGGTTTCTTAAGTAAGACCTCTTGCGGCAATACTGAAGAGGCCGGGACTTCGGTGGCTGGCCGGGGAAGAGTCTCCGCATCACCTTGCGGAACCAGCATTGTGGTCCCTGCAATAAGATAAGGAAAGGGTTAGATTGTCCATAAAAAGGAGAATGAAGACTCAATGTGCCGAGACATACCAATGCCCAATAGAGAGCGATTCCTCTCTTCCTCCTCGAAAGTCCTGAGGGAAGCCGCCAGAGCCTTCTCAGTAGTGAAGCCTGTTACAAAAAGAAGAATGTCAGTCAAGACATGACAATAAAAATATAACGCAATGACAAAAGTACGACTAGTATTTACTTGATTGCACGAGGGCGTCTATTTTCGCTTGGTGCCTCGCGAGCCGCTCAGAAGCAGCAATAGCGGCATCGAGATCAGTGTCTGCTGGCTCTATGAAGAGACCCTCATTGGTTCCATACTCACTTAGGCCTTCGGTAAGAGGGGCCTGAGGCTCTAGGCTGAGTACGGCATCAAGGGAGAGGACCGACTTCTTCTTCTTCTTCTGTGCGTGAGTCCCAGTCGCGGCCAGAACCGGCTTGCGCTTCGTGGGCACTTTGGGACGGCGAGTCCCGATATCTGAGCCCACACCATATTCGGGGGAAGTTATGTTTACCGTCTCCACAGGAGCACGGGGCACCGAAGGCACATTCACCGTCCCTACAGGAGCATGAGGAAAGCCACGAGTGGGGCTTAGCGCGCGTGGAGGCTCGACTGCAGCAACCACTCTTAGCGGAGGGGGTACAGGGATCCGTCGCTTCAAATGGACTTTACGATCACTGGCAGGAGGTGCACTTTTGCGATCAAGCAGCAAACGCCTTTCTTCCCTAATAACGGCGCCCGTCGAATGCTGATACCATGCCGTGTATGTATTAAGGATCCGTGGAACACAACTCGTCTCGCTGATAAAAAAGTGAGAGCCCGTGATCAGACGCATGAAGTGATGCAGCGCGCTCCGCATCCCCTCTTCAGTGGCAGTAGGTTCCAGCAAGAAAGCCTCCAACGGCACTCCTTGATTATAGCTCAATTGTTGGGCAAAACGATACGGGTTGTATCTCATAAAGAGCGCCGCATCATTTTGCCTAAACACCAGGAAACCCGGTCTGATAGAATACAAATGAAGGGTCTCTCGAGCTGTCAGAACTGAGGCTCCATCTTTGAAAGTATCCTGCAAAGACCGCACTATTGTAATAGATGCCTTTCCGATGGTTAACACCTTGTCGGTGAAGGTCATCCCGTCTCCAACTGTGTGAGGACGAAGGAGCAAACCTCTGGCGTCCCGTGGCGACGGAGTTACAATTGAGGCGCCGACCAATCGCATAATCCGAGGGAAGCTGCACCTGTCTTAGAATGAAGGCCTTTTATGGATACCAAAAACGCTAAGTGCATGTAGCTCGAGCCATGACATGAAGTAATGCATCGAGAAGATCACATGCGGTACTCCAGGTTCATTAGCATCCGCCGCTTGACTAAGGCCGTAATACAGATGGGCTAAGCCGGCGACCCTGACGGCCACTTTTACCCCAATGGTCATCCGGTGAGCTGGGTAAAAGACAGATGGCCTCATACAGCGAAGGTGCATCGGGAGCGCAAACCAGCTCAACCATAGCCCAAGAAATCCCAAAAAGAATGCTTCCTCATCCATCTCAGGGACTACAATCTCCGCAAAAGGAACAACTGGGGAGTTAGGAAGGAAGAAACTCTTCTGATTTACCTCCGTCGCTGGCAGGTTGTCCAAACCTAAACCGAAAGGGTCATCAAGCGTGGCAAATTTAGCAGCTTCCGCCGAGAGGACTTTCGGGTGAAGGAAGCGAGCGATGAAATCCTCGAAACTAACCCCGCGACTCCCAGATTCGAGAAAAAGGCGCTCGTAGATATTCAATACTTTGATCAGACTAGGAAACTGGTGTTGAACAGCATTCGCCGGAGTAAGGCCCATTATCACTGGCTTGGCACCGAAGACATATTCGTCCGTGGGAAGTAGCTCCTCATAATGCTCCCCTATGACCGGTAAGCCGGAAACTTCTGTAAACTCCTCTAAAGAAATCGACACTTCCCGGTCCAGTGCGAGGAAGGTGTGAGTAGGGATATTCCACTACTCCAAAAAAGCCTTAACCCACCAGGTAGGAAGCGTAGGGTATTGGAAGAGAGAAGCATAAACAGCGGTATACAACCCAAGCCTCATCAACTGCGACTTCTTCACTGACAAAATGTAGCGAGCCCATGGCAGATAACCGATCGGATGACGGGGGATCGGACCTATATTATATGGTTTCCCCCATGGTCGCGCTTCGCCTTGACAGATACGGCGTCCCAAGGTATCTAAAACCATGGGAGGCTGAATGGGAATCGAAGCTATAGCGGGTTGAAGAAGGCCTTCTGAAGTCCAATTGACCATCTCCACGGCGTAGTTCACCGGGGGTGAGTTAGCATAATGGATCGCCGTGATAGGCTCCGAAGGCACCGTGCATGAAAAGCTTTGTCGACCCCTGATAATCTGATTGTACCATGATCCCCAAAGGTGAAGATTCTTATGTTCCGGATCATAGTCTCTGATCAAAGCTAGGACCTCTCGGTCTACGGGTGCCCCAGCGAATCCTCCCTCTGAACGAACGAATGGGAATGAAGCATCGAAAGACATGTTGCCTGCAAAAAAAGGGGGACGGAAATCGACTGTCAGTGCTGTAATTTTTAATTTCTGACACTTGGTACTTTAAAATTTGTACCACACTACAATGCAGTGGAAAGGGTATCAAAGGGGGACCCACAAAATCCAGATGACAATGCATCAATTACTAAAACAGCCTCATCATTGGATGAGACTGTCAATTAATGAGGAAATTCTCAAAGAATATTCTTATTGAATAAGAAATCTCTCGGGAGAAGGAGAAAATCTCCCTTTGAGAGCAAAGCTCTATAACAGAGTGACACTTGTCAAACTTTGGTCATGAAGGGATAAAATTCCTTAAAGAGCTTAGCTCTGTAATCATGATGGAAAATCCATCAAGGATTATCAAAATTAATGCTTGAGAATTAAAATTCTGGGATCTTAAAGATCCATGAAAAAAACTCTCGAGAGTTCTTCATCAAAAGACCAAAAGATCTACGCATTATTAAAAGAGCAGAGCTTTGATTCATGGGATAAGAAAGCCCAAGAAAAGATCTGTTTAGATCTATGAGTTCACGAGAGCAAAGATCTATTAATAAAACCCTAAAAGGGTTTTCTTTAGATCAAAGATCTATGAAGAGCAAGGCTATGTTAATGGGTAAAAACCCTAATTTGTTAAAATTAAAATTTCTAAATTTTACCTAAGAGTTTTGACTCTTGAAAGTTCTTAACAAAGGAGCTGCGCTCTGAATGAAAATTTTCAAGAAGAAGATAATAATCATCTAAAGGACCAGAGCTCTTATTTATAGGCGCTGAGCTGCCTCTTCAACTTCTGAGTTGATCCAAGGGCTCAGATGTCGCCACCGCTGCACTCACGTGTGCGCCGCGTGAGCGCAACGGTGGGGGGAGGCATTTGTTTCCGCAATCAGAGCAAAGCTCTGTTTTGAATTTCAAAATTCGAAATTGTAACGTTTTGAAAATCGTTTCGGTGAAATTTCGAAAAAATCGATAAAATAAGGGGGTTTTCTGTAAAAAGTCAAAATATAAATATCTTATTATAAAAATTAAATATACATATTCTAGCTATGTAATTGCTATTATTTGGTGTTTATTGAGCCGCTGGTGAAATTTCAAATTTTCTGAAAAAATATTATTTTAAGCCGTCACTAATACATTTAATTAAGGAAAATTACAAATTGGAATGAGTTGAAACAAATTTTGTGCATCATAAAACATTAAATAAAATTTTATCATGTGGTTTTTGGAACGAAATTATTTGCCAAAACGGTTTAGAAATTATTGAAGAAAAAAAGGCTTTTTTTAGCGTAAATGGATGTTTGGGGTATTGTATTTATCATTTTTTCATCACCCCACACCCGTAAACACACCCAAACCCCCATTTTCCCATCATGATGGCTGAACCCTTGCTGCCCCACTCCCACTCTTTTCCCCACTTCAAAAAGAAAAGAGAAGAAAACAAAAGAAAAGAAAAGAAAGAATAATATACATGCATATGAATGGGCTTTTGACTTTATTTTTGACTTTCAAACCAACACCCACACTCTCTCACCTCTCCCCCCTCCTCTTTAGCCGACCACTACTGATTTGTTCAGCCCCTCCCCTCTCTTTCCCTCATTTCTTCTCTTCTCCAAAAAATCCTCAAGAAAAAAATTGTCAAAAATCAAGCAAAAATCCAAATCAAAATCCGCCTCCTACCCATTTTTCCTTGGCTACCATTGCATGGATCTAGGGATTTAGAATTCAATTTGGAGGCTATGTTAGCATGCTAGATCTCAATCATGTTGAGGTATAAATCCTAAACCATAATGTAATTTTCGATTAATTACTTCAATGTAGTCTAATTAGGTGTTAAATTGTGGGTTTAATTGAATGTTTGGAAATTCAAGTGGGGATTTTGAATTGAAGCTAGGGTTTGAATTAAATTAGGTTCTTTATCTTTAGCTTATGATTGTAATGAGGGGATTAACATGTAATTGAATGCAAAATCTAATTTGGTTACTAGTTGCTAATTTGTTGGTTTAAAAATGGTGATAATTATGCTAAATTGCTAACTAGGTTTTGGAAATTAAATAAAATGTGGGATTAAAATCTAGTTAGGATTTTTAGCACATCATTAAGGTTTCCATGAGTGGTTTAACCATTTAAAATATGCAAAACCAAGTTTAATTGTAAAATTGTGAATTTTACATTAAAAAGTGTTAAAATTGTTATTTTTGCAAACTAGGATTTTGGAAATTATGCAAATTTAGGAGATTAAAAATATGGTTAGGGTTTTTATCGTATTATTAACTTTATTGAGTGTAGTTTAATGCTTTAGAGCATGGAAATCCAACCTAAATTGTAGTTTGTGCATTTTTGGCTATGAAATTGTTAAAAAGGGTATTTTGTAAACTAGAATATTAGGTTTTTTTGGAATTTAATGAGATTAAATTCCGGAAATTGTTTCTATGACTTATTTAAGATATTTAATAAGTATATTGGCCGCTACATTCATTTAAACGTCATGTTTTGTACAAAAACGGCGAATTGTGCTTGCTAGATTTTCGGAAAAATGGCTTTTTAAGTGAAATTGGGGTTTTTGTGAGTTTTAACCTAGTTTATATTAAAATTAGTGTTCGTGAATATGCAAATGAGTGTGATTGGATTTTTCTCGATGGTTTGACGTTTGTACATCGACATCGAGGGTTGGTTTGACTATTCTTGCATGCGTAGGCGATAGGTTTGGACCTATGCGTGATACACGTGCCGATTTAATTTTCGTATGCCGTTTCGATTTCGAATTTAGTTTTAATGCGATACGGTGCGTTATGATATATAGGTACCCCATGTGGACTTCGAGGCGACAAGCAAGCGCGTGGCGGCGTCGGCACCGGCAAGCGAGGACCAGGTGAGTAGATTTATATCTACGGGGAGAAGTCGGGTGGATGGCGTATAGCACCCCCGCAGTCCGTGGTGGTGTATACGGATGCGTATACACACCAACAATTATTATATGTTATTTGGGATTAATAACGATGCTTAGGATGGATATTGGTGTGTTGGATTAATTTAGCGTTGCGAACCCTAGGGTAGTGTTGCACTACACATACACACATACATACTTGCATACTTTCCTATTGATATATGCTCATGGGATTCTTTATAGTTATGTGTTCACATGGGTATGGGACTATGTGTTCACATACGGATTGAGGATGATACTTGGGATTGAGCTGAGTCGATGAGATTTGATTTGAGGCCGTGAGATCGGTGATATAGCAGAGTTCGTATCTTAGATACGACATGACGTTGTAGCGGGTCCTTGACGTAGTGTTTCACACACGTCCATGCATTCTTAGGCGGTATCAGTATTGTACTAGACGTAGATCAGTACCCCGATCATGATATTTGATAGAGAGGATACCAGGTGAATAGTACGATGAATGTGATAATGACCCGTACCCAGATTTGGGGATGCCGTACGACGGATTTACGTACGAGCTATATTTTGATGATTGATCCGCACTCTTGACTTGGGATGTCTGGTTATGGATATGATATTATTGAGGCGGGATCACCGACTGTATATATACAGGTATGTATATGTATCGACTCAGATGATAGGCGGTTTCCTTACCTGTAGTTCAGCTTGTTAGTTCAGCCATATAGTTTAGTGTAGTTGTTAGATTAGATTAGACTCCTACCTATTTCAAAACTAGCGGATCGTGGGTATTTTAAAAGACAGGTCAAGGGATCTACGGATATTTCAAAAGACGTATCCTTTCTTAAAAACCACCGTAGCCCTATTTTCAAAACCCCGCGGTTCGTGTTATTTCAAATGGCACCATTTGTAGGACTTATATTAGATTAATGCAGATTAGTTATAGTTGCGTCTAGTTTTTAGCTCCCGCTCATTTTAGTTGCTCGCTCCGCATCGCATATTTACATTGTTATTTCATATTGCATTGTTGACATTATGCTGTTAGGACACCAGCACCATTACCGATGATGCGTATGTACCACATACACTTACTTGTTGGCTCACACACATCTTCATCGGTAATTGACATGTCACGTACACCTTAGAAAATATTGTTGCTTAATTTAGCTTGATAGCCAGTAGTTTGACATAATATTAGTGTACATACCTTATATGCCAGCTTAGACATTGTAGTTATTACTTGTCGCTTCATGCATACTGTTATTCATTGTTATGCCGCATTCATGGATTCTCATGCATATATTCACTAATTTACGTGTTATTGAGATTTTGGATTCGGATTTCCATGAGATTTTCTGGATTTGGAGGAAAACCGCAAAAACATAAATAAACCTTTTCTCTCTTTTAAAATAAAAAGTGCGGTTTTCCCATGATGTATGAGTCGTCCACCATGAGTTTGCTGATGGATTTCGAGACCCGATTCGAGGAGACGGATGAACCGTTTCGGGTACATGGTGGACCCGGTAATGTACCCCGGGGCAAGAAGCGCGTGATGATGACGATGTGAGCCTGGCAGGGGAGCACTACTTACCGGTGATATTACCCGACGCGTCGGATATCCGGAGGATACCGTCGTGGTCTTGAGATGGATGGTAGGGGCCGGTCTGGACCGACGGCGCCCTAGATATTGTGATTGAGACTTGAGGTACATAGATTGTGACACAGAGATATTGAGGTATTTGGACACTTGTTTTGTGTCGATGCTGGGCACTGTTTTATGCTGATTTCATATATGGTACCTCATTTCTTTTAAAATACAGAAATTTCACTGATTTATGAAACCAGTTTTATTCAGTACATGCATTCTGTTTCATGCATTCATACATCATCCATATGATATATTGCTACCTGAGGCACTGACACGGGCATATGAGATTACACTCGGGTTAGATATTTACCCCAGCCTTGTTATAGGCTATGTGTTATTCATATATTTGAGGATATATTATGATCATTGACCTAGGTTGCGTTATTTATGCGATTTCTGTGCGTAGATGTTTTTCTATTCACGAGTTGGCAACTCACCCCCATTGTGCCCCAGTTTCTTGCAGGTTTGCCGTACAGGTTTCATTACGGCTTTGCGGGCTCAGTTTCATTCGGGTGACTTGCTAGTAGGTGGGTTTTTCTTGTATCGTACCCATCATATTACCTTGTATAATATTATTCCGTTGTATCTAGTAAATTCCATCAACCAAACATATATTTATTGAGATAGAGACCAGTGTTGTTTATTCTTTCGACCTTAGAGTCGCTCGTTATATTTCTGGTGGTTTTGAGTTTCCTTTTGAGTTTTGATCCTCGCCGTGGGCGTTGTATATTATATTGCTTGTGTGGTTGTGACCGTCGATTGACGAAGAGCTAGCTCCCGCTTGGGGATGCCTTTCTCTTGATTTCGTATACTATTCATGTTGTATCCCGTTTGGGGGCCAGTATTTACAAAGGAGACTCTGCCGAAATTTTCAGTAAATTTTTGATGTTTTAAAAACCGCATAATTCGGTTTATGCTATTGAAATTACTTGCTTTAAGTTGGTTTTTCCTGCACTCTACTACTTTTCTTGGTTTGGATTTCTGGGTTTTCGGTTTACTTAGATTACGTACGTCTCGAGACGTTCGTAGTTTAAGTGCCGGTCATGTTCCGTACTTCCGGGACGTGACAAAGTTGGTATCAGAGCGTTAGGTTTTACCTTCGGAGCATAGGATGACCCTTGGTTGATGGAATAGATAACTAAAGTAGAGTGACGTACCGTTGGTATGTTCCGCGGCATACTTACGACACGCCACTCCACTTAAGGAGCCTTAGGATGTACATTTCTTTATTCAGTATCATATTCATTCCTTATCTAGCGTCATCAGTACCAGTTATGGTTTTGCTGCCACGATTACGGGCAGGGAGAGCTACAGCTAGAGTTGCGGTCAGCACGAGCTTGTCACGAACGAGGACCGACTAGGGCGAAATTACGGCAACACACGATTGCAGAGATGTGTCTTTTTACTGTGTTTCCGCGCCACGAGCGTTTGGCGGATCGCCTTTATGAGGTTACTCGGATGTGTTGATCGACATTAGAGGATTGAGCCAATGATAGAGGCCAGCCAGATTTTGATGACCGTTGGTGTGTTGCTTATTCATAATGATCGAGGCACTGTTCAGCGTGTAGACGAGCGAGCCAGTTATTGCTGCGAACGATGAGATATTGCCCCAGATGCTGGAATTAGTGCAGAACGAGTTGTACTAAGAGATGATAGAAGGTCGCTAGTCACCCTAGGAGGAATGACTAGGACATGTGGTTCGTTCGCCTAACCGATGAGAGGTCATCAGATAGATTGATTCCAGCAAGAGACGACTTCACGCGGAGACGTTGGGAGTCGACAGAGACGATCGAATGTCAGAAACCTATTATTCTAAGTTTAAAGTAGTCGGAAAGACATGCAGGCAATTCTATGGTCCCTCTAGAAGAATGAAACCCTAACTCGACTTAATGACCGTGTGAAAGCCTTTGAACCTTCGGGTTTGCGGCAGTTCTACGGCGCCATTAGTGAGGCTTGGGTTTGCCCTTCTACGGCTGGACCACCGATGCTGTGGTATGTACTCGATACTATTAAATTGTGCCCAAGAGGTTGAGCTCTTGGGGGATTATGAGGTTTTGACGACTCGATCGGATGGCTCGACTTAATTCGGATGCTAGGTGGTGAGATGCATTTCTTGGGAGACTCCCGATACGAGGATAGCCGTTGGAGCTCAGTCCATATAGCCACGATGAGACGAGTCCGAAGCAGTCGACATTAGAGAAAGTGGAGTAAGAGGTTCATACCAGATCTAGATAAGATGACGTTCCACTCCTCCGACATCAGAGATGCGATACGCATGCCGAGGCATTTTACTTGGATATACCTTCCAGAAGAAGTCGCGATGAGTATACAGCCGTTCCGGAACAAGAAACAGATATAGTAAAAGACGATGACTTCCGGACAGTTGGCAGAGACGAGACATGGAAGAGACCGTGAGCAGGATTCCTTCCAGGACACTGCTGCAATGATACTTGCACCCAGGATCAGATGTGTCGCGTACATTTAGAGAGCCAGAGGCCGACGCCAGTGATATGCTGTCTTACGAGTGGTCGCGATGATTGACCGAGAGATGACCAGAGAAGTGCCAGAACGGGATCATCCCCGTTAGCACACCTGACAGGGCCGATGAGCCGATGGACCGAGAGATTGGTAATTCACGGTGAAGACCTTGACCCAGGAGTGGTCATTGTTATGCACATCAGCAGGCCAGAGTTCATGATCATCGACGAGACATCCCACTAGTGACCGCGACAGTTGGCCCGAGATTCTTAGAGGATGCACTTGAGCGGTACTATTCCGCCATTATTGATTTCGATGTTTTAGGTGATTTATTCGCATGATTTGATTTTGATGATTGGGGATTTACGATCTTTGCATGGTGTTGCACTTGATATCGTTTTCGTGTTTTGGTTTCACATGTTTGTGATTTTACGGTTTTAGACATTTGAGTTGATTTTGTGCGTATGCACGCATACGAATTGGTTCCTGCACTCTGTATAGTTTATATATGCTTGCAGTGCAGTGATACGCCTTTTGTGCACTTAGATGCACTAGACTTCGATTTCGATTATGATACTCGATATTTGTTTTATGCACCTTGTGCACCTGATTTGATTTTGCGCATGTTCGGCGCTTGATATTGGATTTCATGATTTCGTGCATGATGGATGCCCCTGGTTTTGGGTTTTCGCGCATGTTGAGCGCATGTTTTGAGATGCGATTTTGGTGCACACCAGATGCACTAAATCGAGATTTTTTTTTGTGCATGTTAGATGCACCTGATTTTGCTGTCAGGCACACACGTTGCCTACGACAGATGTTTCGTGCACACCCAATGCACTTAGATGTTGTTTCTGTGCGCATGTATGGCACATTCATGGATTTTGATTTCCGTGCGCACCAGACGCACGTAGCATTCATGTGCATATTTTGGGATTGATTTCGTATAGAGCAGTACGTTTTTATGATATTGCTATGTGTTTTCGTACTAAGCAGGACTAGTCAGAGGACAGTACCTGAATATATTTTGCACGCATTGATAGTTATTGAAGGGATTTCCAAAAAGCGAGCTATAGCCTCAGTATTTACCTACGTGTCTGATATGACACGAAATGTTTAAAACAAGGAGACCCTTCTAAATTGTTTCCAAAACGGCGGAACGTACATTTCAAACAAAGGTATATATGTATATAGTTATTTTCTTATGATAGACGTCCGCCACTGTGCAGTGTTATACGCGTTGCACAGCGACTTAAAGAGATTTGGCATGCATTTCCTTCAGATACTTACAGATATAGATTCGATGTTTACATGTATAGTTTCGAGTTATATCATATTGGTTTGATTTGAATTTGGCATTGATGTCTTCTCCATGACTCCGATGATTGCGGGATGCTTGATGGAGTTTTGATTTGAGTTATATGCTCATTTTTCAAGCGCATGCGCTGCGCTACGATTGTTTTATGTATTTACAATTTCGGAGCCCCGACAACTTGATGGTTTTCTTAGATGTTTTAGTATTTGGGGGAGTTTAAATTTAAATTCGGGAACCGAATTTCTTTAAGGGGGGAAGATTGTAACGTTTTGAAAATCGTTTCGGTGAAATTTCGAAAAAATCGGTAAAATAAGGGGGTTTTCTGTAAAAAGTCAAAATACAAATATCTTATTATAAAAATTAAATATACATATTCTAGCTATGTAATTGCTATTATTTGGTGTTTATTGAGCCGCTGGTGAAATTTCAAATTTTCTGAAAAAATATTATTTTATTATTATTTTAAGCCGTCACTAATACATTTAATTAAGGAAAATTACAAATTGGAATGAGTTGAAACAAATTTTGTGCATCATAAAACATTAAATAAAATTTTATCATGTGGTTTTTGGAACGAAATTATTTGCCAAAACGGTTTAGAAATTATTGAAGAAAAAAAGGCTTTTTTTTAGCGTAAATGGATGTTTGGGGTATTGTATTTATCATTTTTTCATCACCCCACACCCGTAAACACATCCAAACCCCCATTTCCCCATCATGATGGCTGAACCCTTGCTGCCCCACTCCCACTCTTTTCCCCACTTTAAAAAGAAAAGAGAAGAAAAGAAAAGAAAAGAAAAGAAAGAATAATATACATGCATAAGAATGGGCTTTTGACTTTATTTTTGACTTTCAAACCAACACCCACACTCTCTCACCTCTCTAGCCGACCACTACTGATTTGTTCAGCCCTTCCCCTCTCTTTCCCTCATTTCTTCTCTTCTCCAAAAAATCCTCAAGAAAAAAATTGTCAAAAATCAAGCAAAAATCCAAATCAAAATCCACCTCCTATCCATTTTTCCTTGGCTACCATTGCATGGATCTAGGGATTTAGAATTCAATTTGGAGGCTATGTTAGCATGCTAGATCTCAATCATGTTGAGGTATAAATCCTAAACCATAATGTAATTTTCGATTAATTACTTCAATGTAGTCTAATTAGGTGTTAAATTGTGGGTTTAATTGAATGTTTGGAAATTCAAGTGGGGATTTTGAATTGAAGCTAGGGTTTGAATTAAATTAGGTTCTTTATCTTTAGCTTATGATTGTAATGAGGGGATTAACATGTAATTGAATGCAAAATCTAATTTGGTTACTAGTTGCTAATTTGTTAGTTTAAAAATGGTGATAATTATGCTAAATTGCTAACTAGGTTTTGGAAATTAAATAAAATGTGGGATTAAAATCTAGTTAGGATTTTTAGCACATCATTAAGGTTTCCATGAGTGGTTTAACCATTTAAAATATGCAAAACCAAGTTTAATTGTAAAATTGTGAATTTTACATTAAAAAGTGTTAAAATTGTTATTTTTGCAAACTAGGATTTTGGAAATTATGCAAATTTAGGAGATTAAAAATATGGTTAGGGTTTTTATCGTATTATTAACTTTATTGAGTGTAGTTTAATGCTTTAGAGCATGGAAATCCAACCTAAATTGTAGTTTGTGCATTTTTGGCTATGAAATTGTTAAAAAGGGTATTTTGTAAACTAGAATATTAGGTTTTTTTGGAATTTAATGAGATTAAATTCCGGAAATTGTTTCTATGACTTATTTAAGATATTTAATAAGTATATTGGCCGCTACATTCATTTAAACGTCATGTTTTGTACAAAAACGGCGAATTGTGCTTGCTAGATTTTCGGAAAAATGGCTTTTTAAGTGAAATTGGGGTTTTTGTGAGTTTTAACCTAGTTTATATTAAAATTAGTGTTCGTGAATATGCAAATGAGTGTGATTGGATTTTTCTCGATGGTTTGACGTTTGTACATCGACATCGAGGGTTGGTTTGACTATTCTTGCATGCGTAGGCGATAGGTTTGGACCTATGCGTGATACGCGTGCCGATTTAATTTTCGTATGCCGTTTCGATTTCGAATTTAGTTTTAATGCGATACGGTGCGTTATGATATATAGGTACCCCATGTGGACTTCGAGGCGACAAGCAAGCGCGTGGCGGCGTCGGCACCGGCAAGCGAGGACCAGGTGAGTAGATTTATATCTACGGGGAGAAGTCGGGTGGATGGCGTATAGCACCCCCGTAGTCCGTGGTGGTGTATACGGATGCGTATACACACCAACAATTATTATATGTTATTTGGGATTAATAACGATGTTTAGGATGGATATTGGTGTGTTGGATTAATTTAGCGTTGCGAACCCTAGGGTAGTGTTGCACTACACATACATACATACATACTTGCATACTTTCCTATTGATATATGCTCATGGGATTCTTTATAGTTATGTGTTCACATGGGTATGGGACTATGTGTTCACATACGGATTGAGGATGATACTTGGGATTGAGCTGAGTCGATGAGATTTGATTTGAGGCCGTGAGATCGGTGATATAGCAGAGTTCGTATCTTAGATACGACATGACGTTGTAGCGGGTCCTTGACGTAGTGTTTCACACACGTCCATGCATTCTTAGGCGGTATCAGTATTGTACTAGACGTAGATCAGTACCCCGATCATGATATTTGATAGAGAGGATACCAGGTGAATAGTACGATGAATGTGATAATGACCCGTACCCAGATTTGGGGATGCCGTACGACGGATTTACGTACGAGCTATATTTTGATGATTGATCCGCACTCTTGACTTGGGATGTCTGGTTATGGATATGATATTATTGAGGCGGGATCACCGACTGTATATATACAGGTATGTATATGTATCGACTCAGATGATAGGCGGTTTCCTTATCTGTAGTTCAGCTTGTTAGTTTAGCCATATAGTTTAGTGTAGTTGTTAGATTAGATTAGACTCCTACCTATTTCAAAACTAGCGGATCGTGGGTATTTTAAAAGACAGGTCAAGGGATCTACGGATATTTCAAAAGACGTATCCTTTCTTAAAAACCACCGTAGCCCTATTTTCAAAACCCCGCGGTTCGTGTTATTTCAAATGGCACCATTTGTAGGACTTATATTAGATTAATGCAGATTAGTTATAGTTGCGTCTAGTTTTTAGCTCCCGCTCATTTTGGTTGCTCGCTCCGCATCGCATATTTACATTGTTATTTCATATTGCATTGTTGACATTATGCTGTTAGGACACCAGCACCATTACCGATGATGCGTATGTACCACATACACTTACTTGCCGGCTCACACACATCTTCATCGGTAATTGACATGTCACGTACACCTTAGAAAATATTGTTGCTTAACTTAGCTTGATAGCCAGTAGTTTGACATAATATTAGTGTACATACCTTATATGCCAGCTTAGACATTGTAGTTATTACTTGTCGCTTCATGCATACTGTTATTCATTGTTATGCCGCATTCATGGATTCTCATGCATATATTCACTAATTTACGTGTTATTGAGATTTTGGATTCGGATTTCCATGAGATTTTCTGGATTTGGAGGAAAACCGCAAAAACATAAATAAACCTTTTCTCTCTTTTAAAATAAAAAGTGCGGTTTTCCCATGATGTATGAGTCGTCCACCATGAGTTTGCTGATGGATTTCGAGACCCGATTCGAGGAGACGGATGAACCGTTTCGGGTACATGGTGGACCCGGTAATGTACCCCGGGGCAAGAAGCGCGTGATGATGACGATGTGAGCCTGGCAGGGGAGCACTACTTACCGGTGATATTACCCGACACGTCGGATATCCGGAGGATACCGTCGTGGTCTTGAGATGGATGGTAGGGGCCGGTCTGGACCGACGGCGCCCTAGATATTGTGATTGAGACTTGAGGTACATAGATTGTGACACAGAGATATCGAGGTATTTGGACACTTGTTTTGTGTCGATGCTGGGCACTGTTTTATGCTGATTTCATATATGGTACCTCATTTCTTTTAAAATACAGAGATCTCACTGATTTATGCAACCAGTTTTATTCAGTACATGCATTCTGTTTCATGCATTCATACATCATCCATATGATATATTGCTACCTGAGGCACTGACACGGGCATATGAGATTACACTCGGGTTAGATATTTACCCCAGCCTTGTTATAGGCTACGTGTTATTCATATATTTGAGGATATATTATGATCATTGACCTAGGTTGCGTTATTTATGCGATTTCTGTGCGTAGATGTTTTTCTATTCACGAGTTGGCAACTCACCCCCGTTGTGTCCCAGTTTCTTGCAGGTTTGCCGTACAGGTTTCATTACGGCTTTGCGGGCTCAGTTTCATTCGGGTGACTTGCTAGTAGGTGGGTTTTTCTTGTATCGTACCCATCATATTACCTTGTATAATATTATTCCGTTGTATCTAGTAAATTCTATCAACCAAACATGTATTTATTAAGATAGAGACCAGTGTTGTTTATTCTTTCGACCTTAGAGTCGCTCGTTATATTTCTGGTGGTTTTGAGTTTCCTTTTGAGTTTTGATCCTCGCCGTGGGCGTTGTATATTATATTGCTTGTGTGGTCGTGACCGTCGATTGACGAAGAGCTAGCTCCCGCTTGGGGATGCCTTTTTCTTGATTTCGTATACTATTCATGTTGTATCCCGTTTGTGGGCCAGTATTTACAAAGGAGACTCTGCCGAAATTTTCAGTAAATTTTTGATGTTTTAAAAACCGCATAATTCGGCTTATGCTATTGAAATTACTTGCTTTAAGTTGGTTTTTCCTGCACTTTACTACTTTTCTTGGTTTGGATTTCTGGGTTTTCGGTTTACTTAGATTACGTACGTCTCGAGACGTTCGTAGTTTAAGTGCCGATCATGTTCCGTACTTCCGGGACGTGACAGAAATTGAAGCAACGCTTCAGATCCTGCGCGCTGTGCGCTGCGCGCCACGTGTCAAAAGCAGACACGCCAGCGCCAGGAGCGCTGAGCCCTAGGCAGCGCACCCCGATCAGAGCAAAGCTCTGTTTTCAAAATTAAAAAATTAAAAAGATGAAGCAACGCTTCAGATCTAGCGCTCTGCGCTGCGTGCCACGTGTCTAACACAGGTGCACTAGCGCAGTTGCGCTGCGCTCTGCACTGCGCGCCAAGTGGCAAACACGAGTGCGCTAGCGCAGTTGCGCTGCGCGCCACGTGTCCAACGTGGGTGCGCCAGCGCTGGAATTAAAATTCCCACTGTTAGATCAAAAGATCTAATAATAATGATAAATCATTTATTAACCAGAATTAAATTCTGTTAAGGAAAGATTTCTCAAAATCTTTCCAAACGACAAGATTGTGCTTTAAGCACCGTTGGATCAATGATCTAATGGTAAATAATGAATTACCAAAAAAACAGAACAGATTCTGTATGGAAAGATTTTTCCAAAACAAGAAGATTACCTTCTGTCAAACAGGAGCCTTAGAATCAAAGATCCAACGGTGGGAAATATTCCCCAATCAATCAAGAGAAAGATCTTTTAAACAGATTTAATAAATAAATTGGCCCTATATAAAGGCCCCAAGACTTCAAGTCCCATATAGAGGAGACCCTCTGCAAACTTTGAGGAAAAAAAAACTCAAAAAAAGAAGAAAGGTAAAGAATTGATTCTTGAAAAACAGAGATGAAAACGTCTCGTAAAAAAGAAGAAATGTCTTCTAAAAAGATCTTAGATCTATAAAAAAGACTAAGGACTTTGAATAAAAAGAAAAGATCAAGATCTAATCATAAAGAAGTATTTTTACTTCACAGATCTTCTGATCTATAAAGGCAGAGCTTTTTTTATAAGAATAAGAACTTAGTTTTTGAATCTTGAGGCAAAGCCTCTTTTAGGAAGAACATGAACTTGTTCTTTAATCTTAAATTGATCAAAATGCGCTTTGCGCTATTGGAAAGTGCCTTGCACTCATAAACTGCGCCCTTGCGCTCCTCGGATCGGCGCTCAGCGCCATAACATGCCACGTGTCAACCATGGACATGATCTGCGCTTTGCGCTCCTGAAAACAGCGCACTGCGCTCTTGGGTTGGCGCTCAGTGCCAAGCGCGCCACGTGTCACTCACGGGCGCACCCATAAACTAGCGCAGCACGCTCATAAATTAAAAGCGCAGTGCGCTAACAAACCAGCGCTTAGCGCTAAGCGACACGTGTCACCCTCATGTGCGCTAGCGCAACGCGCTCTTTAATTGGCGCAAAGTGCCTGATGCGCCACGTGGCGTGCTGTCAGAACATACTTTGTTCTGATAAATGCTATGCATTTAATACCAGACAAAATGTCAGAGCCCAATGCTTGGCATTATTAAAAGGGCAGAGCCCAAACAAAGGCCTAACAGGCAGAACAAAAATAAAAAGTTAAACATTTTTAACTGGACATAGCCCAATTCTGGCCATAAGTCCTCAATTTAAATTGAACTGAGCTCATCTGCTCTTCCAATCAATTTACATCCGGTTCGAGGGTACATCTCTTTACTCCTCTGATATCTGTCGTTGTAATCCCTCAACGTCGTCAGAGAGGTAACGGGTCCCGACAACCACACATTACTATGGACTGTGGGGTCCTTAAACTCATGGACTATGATGTCCTTAACCTCGACCGTGATATCTTAAAACTAATATCGGACTATGGAGTCCTTAAACCCATGGACTATGATGTCCTTAACCTCGACCGTGATGTCTTAAAACTAACGTCGGACTGTGGAGTCCTTAAATCCACGGACTATGATGTCCTTAACCTTAACCGTGATGTCGTAAAACTAACACCGGACTGTGAGGTCCTTAAACTCACGGACTATGATGTCCTTAACCTCGACCGCGATGTCTTACAACTAACAATGGACCGTAATGTCCTTAAACTAATTATCGACCGCAATGTCATTAAACTAAACAACAGAGCCTGATTGCTCTCTTGTCGGATCCAAAATTATCCCGTTAAGTTGATCTTAGTCTAGAATTAGACTAACGTGTCCTTAACAAACGTTTAAGTTGATTTTAGCCTCAAATAAGGATAACGTATCCTTAAACACAACCCCCCCAAACCCAAATCTAAGAAAGATACGGATTTGGACTAATCCACGTCCTACGGGCGACAACATAACCCAGTCTCCGTATACAATCCACGGGCAACCGAACACAAATCAAACACCCATGACACGAAGTGACCATCTAGAGAAGGAGAAAGTTTCTACCGCGATGCGGTAGCATAATTAACTGCAGGGGCTTGCGCCTGCAGGGAAGAGCGTCCCCACAATAAAAAAAACCCCTCAAGCGAGGGGGAATCTGACGAAATCTGCTACATCGGCCGCATCCGTTTAAACCTTCGATACATGGTGCCATAAATAAACTTGGCATCTTAAGAGAGGTGGACGGATAGCACCAATTAGCATCTGGCCCCCGATTCAGGCAAGACGTCCAGTCTTCCCGGCTTCCGGGGCGAACATTCTACAAGGAACACCGCTATGCAAAGCAAGAACTAGAGATACCAGTTTTTAAACAAGTTTCTACAATATCTTTAGGTTTCTTTTAGTTTCATTAATCTCATTAATGAAGTCCCATTTTATTATGCTTCACAAGCATCATATTTGAAACGAAATCAGCAATATAATATATATCTCATATATATAATATAAACATTCGTCTCAGGCAGTAATATGATCTCATCACAGAACATTGCAGCAAAAGAACATATATGAAATATTATATATACTTGGAGGTCCGTGTTTTTAATACGAGCCTGTATAAAACACGGATTCCACGGTCGCGATGAATAGCCAAACCCACATCCTTAGTCCCCTATGAAAGCGGCAAGCAACACTGCCAATTCTAGGGTTAGGAGACCCGGTCTCGACTCCTCGAGATGGCCTTCCACTGGACCCTAGAACCCGGTTACTTGTGCTCCCCGCCTTGGGTCTATCCTAATGCGGAAAAATAAATAATATACAATGGTGACATCATCCTCAGCCCGGAAGTTGTAGGGTTCCTAGGCACTCTCAAGAGGTCTCACAAGGCATCAACCATACCAATTTCAAATTTTACGAGTGCCGAGAGACCCTAATACGGATCGTTAACTAGAAATATAGGCTATGCGATGCAACTAGTTAACAACTTAACTAAAAGAACGGAAATACAACCTTTGTAGATCCGGTTCTCCACCTCCATAGCTCCGCAATGAAGTCTCCTCGCTGTCCAAATCGAATCCCGGGCTCTAGCGTCGGCTTCATCGGAGAAAAAGCGGGCTAGGTCATCGACGACGATGCCGAAGATGATCTACGTCGAGGCATCACAAGATCAAGCTCCACCTTCACCAAGCCATGAAAACTTGTGAAGGAAACACCCTATACTACTTGGTAAGAGGTAGAGGATGAAGAAATAGGAGGTGGGTTCACTTTAGAATTGGATTTCTCACTCATTTGCTCAAGTTGCCATTGATGGAGCAAGGTTTCTTCATGAAGAAGAAGAAGAGGAAGAAGATGATAGAATATGATAAGTATTGAATAAATAGAAAATAATTGAAATACTTATCATATACTAACCTTAGTTGAGTGTAGAGAATAGACCATGGTTAACTTGAATGGTTAGGGTTAAGTATAAGACAAGAGTGATGACTTAGTCAAAGCTTCAAGAAGATTCAACTAACAAACAAAACAATCCACCATTCATTTATCCATTCCAAAATGAAAAAGAAAATAAATAAATGAATAAATAAGTGATGGATAAACAAAACCCTAATCATTAGTTTAACCATGGTTTAATTCTTTACACTTAACCAAGTAAGCATGTATCATCAAACATGATACAATCAAGTGCACAAAAAGTATATCACATATACAACTTGTACATCCAAGTGAGAAAATCCATTTAAAATGAACCAATACTAGTTAATGCAAAGTAATATATCAAATATATAATTATACATTAAATCATTAAATCAACACTTGATTCAATGATCCGGTCATGTCGCACATAACCGACTAGTATCCAATGTATCGGCTTATCGAATCAATCCTTGATTCGATAACTAGGTTATATCGCATACAACCATTTGATACATTCATCGCGAGAATGAAATACGGTATCACATACACGCATTATTCTCGGTCCCGCACATATCTCATATGCGCTCCTATTTCGTTTCGCTTGAGCCAGGAAACCTCTGTGTAGGACTCTAAAGACTCGTCAATACGCCGGCAGCAGGTGATGATCATATCAAACACCCACAAGCCGCAAGCGGTCTGCTAAACGTAACGGCCACCCGGGTATTGAGCGATCAGAAGATCGACGAGCAAGCCCGCTCATACTCCTGTGAATCCAACCAGTAACACTTACCGTACAGTCCGGTCTGATCGTCTGATATGTCGCATATCTCGCCTAGGGGTGGTAAACGTCAGACCCCAATAGCTCGATAAGTCGTGTCGATATGAGGTCTATAACAGTTCGAGAAACTACTGGTAACACTTACTAGTATATCTCAGCAACCCTGGCCAGGGATTTCCGGTTATAGCCAATCGAACACAGCGCAACATCAACTCCCTATACCGGGAGAGATGAATCCCCTCCTATCGCTCATTGCCTCCATGTGATTCGGGACTGTACCCAAAAACCACCGTTTTTCACGCCCTCTTGGACGTGGTAAGGTGGAAATCAAAGCACAGTGGGAACCACACAAGACTCTATGACGATCTCGGGTCAACAGACTACTCTGTACCAGTGTCACCAGAGAACTGCCATCTGACGTAAGGTATAATACCATCTGGGAGTTCTCGGCGAGTCCGTCCAGTGTACCCAGTCTCCACTGAGCACCCGTATATCATATCTGATGTCAAACACCAATGGATATGGGATCATCCATCGCCCATCTGTATGGGTCGAGAAGGTATATGCTAGTCTACTCTGGTATATCGATGCCCCGTCTCGATACACCCACGACTAGGGACTTTGAAGGATGTACTTATGGACTACCATGTCCCCACTAGTATGATCCGCATCATAGTCCAGGTAGTCAAGTACACATCCTAAAGGCTTTACCAACATGTAACTGAGAGACAATCAATGTACACGTTAAGGTAAAGAGCAACCAGATAGCATACTATCATGTCGAGCAAGAAAGTCCTCCCTATATATATCCCAGCATCCACTACAATATACACCCAATGTACAGTAATGGCCTCTAGGGCATACATATAACTAACAATCTCCCACTTGCACTAGGGCTATCTGATAGCAGTGGTTGTAGTATCTCATACTCAACCATCCCATAAAAGTCTCTCTCTGGGAAAAGGCCTTTGTGAGTGGATCCGCCGTGTTGTCCTCTGAGTCTACTCTCCTAACCTTGATCTCCTTGGAGATCAACCATCTCCATGATCAGGTGGTACTGCCTTAGAATATGTCTGGATCACTGATGGGACGGACGTTCCTTGGCATAAGCCACAACCCCATTGTCACACAATGGGAGGAACTAAGTTCATCTCATGAACTAATATACAGCCAGACAGCCTCTTTGGTAGCATCTTAAGTAGCGATGTATCCAGCCTTTATCGTCTAGTATGTCACGGTATCTAGCTTGGAACTCTTCCAACATACCGTCCCTTTACTGAGGGTAAAGACAATGCCTGTGACTGACACTCAGTCGTCATTATCACCCTGGAACACATCCAGTGATTCTTCCCAGGATCAATTGATACCATCTCACTATAGCTAGTGAGTATTCTAACATCCATTTAGATCTATCTCATAGGTCCAAAACCCAGGATTTAATAGGTATCACTTTGATCCTATATGGAGAATCATTGTGATAAGTGGAGATTGATCGAGCGTAGCATAGGAAACTCCTTCCCTATCAAGAGTATGTCATCCACGTACTCTACGAGGATCGTCACTATACTCCCTACTACCTTTTTGTATATACAAGGTTCATCTACCATTTTGATGATGTCAAACTGTTTGACTAATATATCAAAACAGATGTTCCAACTCCGCGATACCTACTTTATCCTATAAAGCATCTTGTATACGTTTCCGCTGCTCCCACTGTCTACGAAGCCCTCTGGCTGTGTACTTATAGACGTTCTCTTCTAAAACATCATTTAGAAAAGCAGTCATGGCACCCAACCGCCAGATATCGTAGTCATGGTACGTAGCCGTGGCAAGTAGGATCTGGATGGACTTAAGCATAGCTACTTGAAAAAGGTTTCATCATAATCCACGCTTGGTTGATGACGAAAACCTTTAACAAGTCTAGCTTTGAAAGTCTCAACTTTTCTATCTACACCAAGTAATCTTCTCAAGATTTACTTGCTCCTGATGGGGATTTAACCCTTCAGATATAGCAGCCAAAGTCCATACTTTGTTGGTGTATAAGAATTCCATCTCAGATCACTAAGCATCCATCCATTCATACAGAGTCCCACTCCTGATGGCCAACTCGAAACTAGTTGGGTCATCATCTCATGATGCAATCCTCTCTCCCACTGTCATCGAGAAACCGAAGTATCTCTCAGGTGGGTGAGGAACCCTACTAGATCGGCGGAGAGGCTGAGATTCGTTGGTAACAATTGAATCCTTCGGTTTTATCAAATCATGTGCTGTAGTTTGTATAGCTGGAACATTTCCAGTTTTACATAACAGATCTTGTCTTGAGCTTGTCCAGATTTTGCTTTTAGACATAGGCCGGACAACCCCAAATCTTAACTAGCTTAAGACATGGGCTCTACCCTTTCCATATCACATATGAAGTGGTAGGCAACTGATTTGAATTTGAACCCTTTTCAATAGGTATGCAGCTTCTCAAGTGCATAACTCCCAAAAAGGAAATGGGTAACTCAGTAGTACTCATCATAGAGCACACCTTATCACATAGGGTGTTATTGCTTCGCCCCGATATACCATCGTGTTATGGTGTATACGGAGGAGTAATGCTGAGAGAGAATCTCATTCTCCTTTAGAATAGTCCAGGAATTCCATGCACAAGTATTCTCCTCCTTGATCTCATCAAAGGACATAATACTTATACCCGTATTGGTTCTCTAATTCTAACTTATATTCTGTGAATATCTCAAAAGGTTCGGACTTGTGTTTCAACAGGAACATAGGTCTGAATCTCGAAAGATCATCAGAGAATGTAATGAAGTACAAAGAACCAGTCTTGGCATGTGTAGACAGGGGACCTACATACATCAACATGTATCATCCCAAGGATTCAGGAACTCTTTCTCTGTTTCCAATAAACAGAGCTGGTGCCATTATATCTTTGTGACATGACTGGCAAGTTTCACAAGATGTAAATTCAAACTGATTTAAATATGCATCTACATGTAACTTCAGCTAGTCGGGTCATATTGATATGACCTAGTCTACAATGCCTCAAGAAGGATTCGTTCATTTCTGAACTCCTCCTCTTGTGTGTGTTCCGTATACTAAAGAACTGTAGTTTGATTTAGAACATCAACGCTTTTAGATAACGTGCCTGAACCGATCAACTTTTGATATAGGAAATGTTCAAAACATTATCCAATAATACAAAATTTTATCATTTCTTTACTAATAAAGAGACAGATATGATTTTGTATATCAGGTTCGGTATCTAATAACATTCGTTCAGAATCAATGTATTGGTAATACAGGGTGACAGTGACCAACAGACTTGGCTGCAACACTTGCCCCGTTTTCTGCCTCATGAAACTTATCACCCGTTCTCAGTTCTCTACCATTCTGTAGCCCTATGTAACAGATTACATATCTGGGACCCTGATCTGATATCACATACCCAGGACGCGGAGGATACTGAGAAACAGTTCTGTATAATGAACACACCCGAAGATGATGCATCTCATGCACTTTCTTCGTTTGGGCGGCACGGGAATTCTGGTATTCCCCAATTTCCTGCTCTGTCTTATAACTATTATAAGTTGGAGCGGGACCAACGTTCCCCAGCTCAGTATAACAAGCGGGTTCGGTCAATATTCCGTATTATTATCGTGATTAAGGCATGATATGGTCGCTACCTGGAGAGAGAGTGTAGCGTCTTGAAAAGTCGTTTTGGTGTTTTCCTGAAATTCGGTGAAAATTCGGTATTTTTCCGAAAACCGTCTTTCTCGTTATTTTGCAGTTTAGGGCTAATTATACCTAAAATGGATAGGTAATTGATTGTTTTTAGTAGCTAATGAGTTACTTATGAAATTCTGGTCGTTTAAAAATTTTTCCCTATTTTTCAATTTTTTAATATTATTTTAAGCCGGTAAGAAAATACATTAAATTAGCGATAAATACAAATTTTTCCGGGCTAATTTTAATCTTTAAAATTATGATAATTAAAATCTAGTTGTAACATAAATTTTTTAGTATTTTATTTTGATTTTTAACAAATTTTTATGATAGGAAACGAATTTATTGACTTTTAAGCTAAAACTTGCAATTTTTGACTTGTAGGGGGTCTTTTTGCATAAAATTTCTTTTGTAAAACCCCTCTCTCTCTTCCCTCAGCCCTAGGACAGCCCCACCTTGATCAAGTCCAGAAATTTCTGGCCTCACCTTGCTTTTTCTTCATGTGTGGAATTGTTTTGTTTAGGAATTTATTTTAAAAATAGTTGTTAAAGTATGGTGCTTTGACTTTTGGGAGAGTTGACCAATGACTTTTCCTACACACCCACACCCTCCCCTTCCCCCTAATCTGGCCGAAACCTGTACCCCCTCCTCTTCATCTCTTTTCTTTTCATTTCTTCAAAATTCTTCATGTTTAATTCAACAAAATTGCAATTTCAAGCTTACAAATTAAACCCATCCTTCATCTTTCTTTTCCTTCACCTCCCTAGCTTGGATCTTGATGCTTGAGGCCATCATTTGGAGCAAATTTATTCTTACTAGATCTCAAATTGAGGTATAATTTCCATCAAGTTAATTTCTTTTGGCTAAATTCCTTTAATTATATGGTTTTAGTGTTAAAAGTTTAGTTAATTTCTAATCTAGTTTATAAAAGAGTAGTTTATTTTAAACTAGGGTTTGTTAGCACACCATTATGTGGTTAATTAAATTTATTTTGCTTGCTAGTTCCTACACAACCAAATCAAAGAAGTTACCTTGTTTATGTGGTCTTCAAATTATGCTAATTTAATTAATTTTAAAAGTTTGATTTTGGTTGTAAATTGTTGTTTTAGGAAATTCAAGAGAGGGTTTATGTATGGAAAATAGGTTTTGAATCTTTGCTAATGTGTTGTAATTATAGTGTTTGTAGATTGCTTGTTGTGTGGTTGGATTGTGATAACCGTATCGCTAAGTTTCGATTTTTGCACCAAAATTGCTAGTTTGTGCTTACTAGGTTTTTATTAAAATTATTTGGTGAATTATTTGTGATACCTTGGGGATATTTTTAGCATCTCCTATGACGTTTAGGATGCGTGAGTGCGGATTTTTGGGTAGTCGGGTTTTAGTTTTGCCGGGCGACCAAATCGGCGTTTTTTGGCAGTTTTTGCGATTTTCGCGTGTGTTCCGCGCACTTTGTGCACGTTGTACCTAGCTAGCGAACATTAGTAGTTTCGTTGGGGTTTTGCGTCGTTCTTGATATGTAACCTTATGTTTGGTATTGATGTAAATTCCAGGTTCGGTCGCGGAGACGTCAGACGCGGCGCGAAAGGGGAAGGCGGTGATTGGACACAGCTAGCCAGGGATTCCGGTGAGTAGATGTAACATCTACGGGGGACTATCGTTGGATGGCGCAAGCCGCCCGATAGTTTTAGTAACTTACAAGATCCTTAGTGATGTTAGTAATTAGGGGTGAAATACTTATTTGACTATTTGCTGCATCCATGCATTATATTGACATACCTATACGAAACCATTTTATAGGACACCTGCACCATTGCCAGGGTTTTTATATGCAGCACGAGCACTATTCATGCTTACACACACACCCTGGTAATTGCCATGCCACCACACTAGATAACCTTTAAATTTAAACCTTTTACTAATTGATACTTAAACTTGTGCTATTGCCTTTAATTCCTTAAAATGAAACCGTAGGATTGCTATTCATGTGCATGTACTTCATCATATTAATTGTTCATGCTTAATCCATTAATCACACATCGCAACTTGATTATTGATACCATATGCATTCATTATCACTGATATATGCACTTATGAGGATTTCTTGAGATTTTATGATATTGCTGGATTTCGGGGGAAAGCCGCAAAATTTCTAAACTTATTATATTTTTAAATTATGTAAATTGCGGTTTTCTAGTGATGTAAGTGTCGTCCACCATGAGTTTGCTGTGGTTTTGGAAATCCGTGTCGAGGAGTGGAGGAACCGGCATGGGTACATGGTGGGCCCGGTAAGGTACCCCGGGGCAAGAGGAATGTGGTGTTGACGTTGAGCCTGGCAGGGGACGGATTACCTACCGGTGACTGTTTGGGACGGCGGATATCCAGAGGATACCGACCGTGGCCGCTAGATGATGAGATATTGATATTTGAGATGGGTCAGCCGGACGGCTGAGGCCAGAGATACATTTATGAGATTTGAGACAGCTTTTGGGTGTCGTTGCTGGACACCGGTTCTCGTCGATTCTTTGAGTATTATGCTGGCATTCTAAAAGAGTTTCAAAAACAAAAAGAGATAAATGTTTCTTATATATACCTATTGAGACCTCAGATATTCATGTTGCATACATATTCGTACACTGATGTTGTATACACACCTGCTAGTGCACCCATTCATACCTGTATTTTAGATGCTAGGATGCTTGTGTGCATGCATACGATAGCCTTTGTAGGTGTTATTTTTTTTACTCACGAGTTGGCAACTCACCCCCGTTGTGCCACAGTCTTTTGCAGGTCCGCTCCGTCAGTTCAGTAGCGGCGGGCGCACTTGTTCTTTTGCCTCCTTTGCCTGGACTCGAGGTTTTGCTCTTAGGTGGGTTATGTTACTATTTTTGTACCACCTTGTATATTCTTTGTATCTAGTGCACTCCATCTACTGTATCTACCAGTATTGTTGTATATTGACTTAGAGATGAGACTGTGAGGTTTGTGGACTTTTATGCTGTATTTTGGGGTCGAGCTCACTTGAGTCGACATGCTGTTTTTCTTATGCTTCATTATGATTATTTTGCATGCTGTCGTTTTATATTGCGTGGGATTTGTGACCGCCTTGTGGCGAAGAGCTAGCTCCCGCTTGGGGATGCCCTATTTTGTTGGATTCATATATATTTCGTTGTACCCATTTTGGGGGCCAGTATTTACAAAGGAGACTCTGCCGAAATTTTCGGAAAAATTGGTATTGTTTTTAAAAAGGGTTTAAAATGACTTATTTGATAAACTCGCTTTCAATTGATTGGGTTTTCTTCACTCTTTTGCTTAATTGGTTTTGTTTTCTGGGCTTTGGCTTACTTATTTTACGGACGTCTTTAGACGTTTCGTAAACTTAAGTGCCAGTCACGTTCCGTACCCTGCGGGTCGTGACAAAGTTGGTATCAGAGCGATTGGTTTTACCTTTGTGAGTGTAGGATGACCCTTGGTAGATGGAGTAAGTGACTTAAGCAAGGTAACGTAGCGTGCGTATGTCCGCGGCATACTTACGATACGGTACTCCGCCTAAGTGACTTTAGGATATACTTGCTTGAAAAATTCCTTCTTCAATTCCGTGTATCCTATGATCCTATTGCACTGTCCTTACTATCCGTTTTCCTGTAACAGCCACTATGCCGCCGAAGGCTACGAGGGCACAGAGGGCTGCCGCCAGAGACGAGATTCGAGCTGGCTCGTCCGAGACTAGGACTGAGCAGGGTGGTATGCCTACGCCGCAGGGACAGACCGATCCACCTTCCCCAGGACGTATGGATAGGCTCGAGACTGGTATGGAGGAGTTGCGACAGATGATGGGAGGCATGCAGGAGCTACGTCAGATGGTAGGATCCCTAGTTGCAGCCAGTCGTACACCGAGGCCGGATGACGTACCTACTACATCACAGACGACCATGATACCTGCTCCTACTACTACCACCGTGACCATCCCGGTTTCACTACAGGATTTCATGAGGCTGAGACCTCCAGTATTCACCGGCACCGAGGCAGCGGAGGACCCACAGACGTTCCTTGACAGTTTAGCCAGGATCTGCCGTTCGCTGAGATGTTCGGATGATCGATGGGTAGAGCTTGCGAGTTTCCGACTAGAGGGTCTCGCGCAGACATGGTGGGAGTCAGTCTTGAGAGGTCGAGCTGCAGGTCTACCGCCTATGACTTGGGTCGAGTTTACAGCGGTCTTTCTAGCCCGTTTCCTTCCAGAGAGCGTTCGTGATGCCAGAGCTCGCAGCTTCGAGGCCTTAGTCAAGACACGTGGGATGACGGTGTCTGAGTATGACATCCAGTTTACACAGTTATCCCGATATGCTCAGTATTTGGTGGATACCGAGGAAAAGATGGTGAAGAGGTTCGTACAGGGACTTGATGCCCAGCTATATCTTGCCATTGGCGCCCAGCACTACGACACTTATTCAGCTTCTATGGATACGGCATTGCGGATGGAGGCACGCATATCACGGACTTCGGCCATTTCTGGGCCGAAGAGGATTCGCACCGATGTACCGTCTCAGAGGCAGCGCGCCAGATTCTTTCCGAGAGATAGGCCTGGCAGAGGATTTGGGCGGGGACAGTTATATGGTTCTTATCCCCAGGGGCAGCAGCCGTCGCCAGGGTGTTTTGGGTGCGGGAGTCCGCACCATCTTGTCAGAGACTGTCCGGTGAGACGACAGGGAGCAGCGACAGTTCCGCATGTGACCCTACCACCATCACCACCCCCTCCTCAGAGAGCCCTACTTCCTACCCCAGGCGATGCTCCACACCAGTTAGGTGCACCGAGAGGCCGTGGACACGGCGGTCCTGTTCAGAGAGGACGAGGAGGCAGAGGCCGAGGTCGAGGTCAGCCCGCTATCGGTGGAGGACAGGCCCGAGTTTTTGCTTTGACACCACAGGATGCACAGGCATCCAATGCCGTTGTGACAGGTACCTTGCCAGTTTGTTCTTTCGACGCACGGGTATTATTCGACCCAGGTTCCACACATTCGTACGTATCTACACACTTTGCACCGATGTTGGGCCGTGAGTCGTCGTCGTTAGATCAGCCGCTTGTTGTTGTTACTCCGGTAGGCGAGTCGTTTGTCGCTCGTTTTGTTTTTCGATTGTGTTCCGTTTGTATCGGGGAGAGGGATTCATCGGTTGATTTGATTCTCCTCGATATGTTGGACTTTGATGTGCTTCTGGGCATGGATTGGCTAGCCACTTGTTATGCTTCGGTGGACTGCCGTGAGAAGGCAGTCAGATTTAGCTTTCCGGGAGAGCCAGTCCTTGTTATTCAGGGAGACCGCAGTGTCACCCTTCCCAGCTTAATTTCGTCTCTTCGCGCTGGTCAGCTCTTGCGGAAGGGATGTCAGGGATTCTTAGCGTGTATTTGTGATACTCGAGCTGCAGAGGTTCCGTTAGACCGGGTCCCGGTAGTTTGTGAGTTCCCTGATGTTTTCCCTGATGAGCTACCTGGGCTACCGCCTGAGCGCGATGTTGAGTTCTGCATTGATTTGATTCCCGGTTCGGGGCCTATTTCTATACCGCCTTATCGGATGGCCCCGGCAGAGCTTCGAGAGCTGAAGGATCAGTTGCAGGATTTGTTAGATAAGGGGCTTATTCGACCGAGTGTTTCTCCGTGGGGTGCTCCGGTCCTGTTTGTCAAGAAGAAGGATGGAAGTTTGCGCTTATGTATCGACTACCGCCAGCTGAACAAAGTTACCGTTCGGAACAGATATCCGTTGCCGCGCATTGATGATTTGTTCGACCAGCTTCAGGGTGCGGGGTATTTTTCGAGGATCGACTTGCGATCAGGATACCATCAGCTGCGAGTTCGACAGGAGGATATACCGAGGACAGCTTTCCGCACGCGCTACGGCCACTACGAGTTTTTGGTGATGTCGTTCGGACTCACCAACGCCCCAGCAGCATTCATGGATTTGATGAACCGTACATTCAGGCCGTATCTTGACTTGTTCATCATCGTGTTTATCGACGATATCTTGGTGTACTCCCGGAGCAGAGAGGAGCACGAGCAGTACTTGCGGATTACGTTACAGACTCTGAGGGAGCACCAGCTGTTCGCGAAGTTCTCCAAGTGTGCATTCTGGCTGGACAGCGTCGGATTCTTGGGTCACGTGGTTACGAGAGACGGCGTTTGTGTGGACCCGAAGAAGATTGAGGCTGTTCAGCAGTGGCCCCGACCTACATCGGTTACTGAGATCCGTAGTTTTCTAGGCTTGGCGGGCTACTACAGGCGTTTTGTTCAGGACTTCTCCCGTATAGCTGCACCGTTGACCGGTTTGACCCGGAAGGGAGTTCCTTTCGTTTGGACAGAGGAGTGCGAGCGCAGTTTTCAGCAGTTACGGACTTGTTTGACTACGGCGCCGGTATTATCTTTGCCTTCGGGATCAGGCGGATTTGTTGTCTACTGTGATGCTTCGCGAGTGGGATTAGGATGCGTATTGATGCAGCATGGCCGGGTGATCGCTTATGCTTCTCGGCAGTTGAAGAAGCATGAACAGAACTACCCCACTCATGATTTGGAGATGGCTGCAGTGGTCTTTGCACTGAAGATTTGGCGACATTACCTGTACGGCGAGTCGTGTCAGATATTCACCGATCACAAGAGCTTAAAGTACATATTTCAGCAGCGAGACCTGAACCTCAGACAGCGTCGTTGGATGGAGTTGGTGAAAGACTACGACTGCGAGATCTTATATCACCCCGGCAAGGCAAATGTGGTGGCAGATGCGTTGAGTAGGAGGCCCGGGGGTAGTCTATCCTTTTTGCACGCAGTGCAGAGGCAGTCGTCAGCAGATTGGCAGATGTTATGCGACAGCCGAGTTGAGTTCGAGTTCACTCAGACAGGGGGACAGCTCGCGCATGTTCGTGCACGCCCACAGTTGCTTGACCATATATGTGAGGCACAGCGCAGTGACGACCGTTGCTCAGAGATCATGGCACAGATGGGACATGGCAGATTTTCCGAGTTCGTGGTTGACGATCAGGGGATTTTACGATATGGATCTAGACTGTGCGTACCAGATGCTGATGGATTGCGGCGCGACATTCTTGAGGAGGCACACCGATCAGTGTATAGTGTCCACCCCGGTTCTACCAAGATGTACCATGATATGAGAGAGACCTACTGGTGGGACGGGATGAAGAGGGACATTGCGGAGTTCATTTCGAGATGCCTGACTTGTCAGCAAGTCAAGGCCGAGCACCAGAGGCCCGCAGGAGAGCTACAGCCGTTACCCATTCCAGAGTGGAAATGGGAACAGATTTCGATGGACTTCGTTGTGGGTCTACCCAGGACCAGTCGAGGGTACGACTCCATCTGGGTGATCGTGGATAGATTGACGAAAGCGGCTCACTTCCTGCCAGTGAAGACGACTTTCAGCTTCGCTCAGTATGCTCAGCTCTATATTGACGAGATCGTGCGACTACATGGCGTACCGACTTGTATCGTGTCAGATCGAGGCACTCAGTTCACCAGCCGACTTTGGCAGAGACTTCAGGAGGCTTTGGGCACTCGTTTGAGCTTCAGCACAGCGTTTCATCCGCAGACAGACGGACAGTCAGAGCGGACCATTCAGACTCTCGAGGACATGCTCAGAGCGTGCGTTTTAGACTTTGGTGGTAGCTGGGATCGTCATTTACCTCTAGTGGAGTTCTCCTACAACAATAGCTTCCAGGATACTATTCAGATGGCACCTTTCGAGGCATTGTATGGGAGGAGATGCAGATCGCCCATTTGTTGGACAGAGCTCAGCGAGAGCAGCATTTTGGGGCCGCGGCTTGTTGAGGAGACGACAGCGAAGATACAGTTGATCCGAGACCGGATGAGAGCGGCTCAGAGCAGGCAGAAATCGTATGCGGACAGGCGCCGTCGCAGATTAGAGTTCGCAGTTGGCGACCATGTTTTTCTGAAAGTCTCTCCGATGAAGGGCGTGATGCGTTTTGGGCGAAAGGGGAAGCTTAGCCCTAGATTCGTAGGTCCCTTCGAGATCCTCGAGCGTGTCGGCGCTGTTGCATATCGTTTGGCTCTTCCTCCCAGCTTTCCCGATGTTCACCCCGTCTTCCATGTTTCGATGCTCCGCAAGTACCTTCACGACCCTTCGCATGCGATTCAGCACCCGACAGTCCAGCGAGAGCGCGACCTTTCTTTTGCAGAGCAGCCGGTGGCCATCCTGGATCGGCAGGTGAAGAAGTTGAGGTCGAAGATTATACCAACCGTCAAGGTTCTTTGGCGTAGCCCGAGCAGCGAGGAGGTTACCTGGGAGACCGAGGGCGAGATGAGGAAGAAACATCCCCATCTCTTCGAAGGTACGCGTAGCTATATTTTTAAATTCGGGGACCGAATTTCTTTAAGGGGGGAAGATTGTAGCGTCTTGAAAAGTCGTTTTGGTGTTTTCCTGAAATTCGGTGAAAATTCGGTATTTTTCCGAAAACCGTCTTTCTCGTTATTTTGCAGTTTAGGGCTAATTATACCTAAAATGGATAGGTAATTGCTTGTTTTTAGTAGCTAATGAGTTACTTATGAAATTCTGGCCGTTTAAAAAAATTTCCCTATTTTTCAATTTTTTAATATTATTTTAAGCCGGTAAGAAAATACATTAAATTAGCGATAAATACAAATTTTTCCGGGCTAATTTTAATATTTAAAATTATGATAATTAAAATCTAGTTGTAACATAAATTTTTTAGTATTTTATTTTGATTTTTAACAAATTTTTATGATAGGAAACGAATTTATTGACTTTTAAGCTAAAACTTGCAATTTTTGACTTGTAGGGGGTCTTTTTGCATAAAATTTCTTTTGTAAAACCCCTCTCTCTCTTCCCTCAGCCCTAGGACAACCCCACCTTGATCAAGTCCAGAAATTTCTGGCCTCACCTTGCTTTTTCTTCATGTGTGGAATTGTTTTGTTTAGGAATTTATTTTAAAAATAGTTGTTAAAGTATGGTGCTTTGACTTTTGGGAGAGTTGACCAATGACTTTTCCTACACACCCACACCCTCCCCTTCCCCCTAATCTGGCCGAAACCTGCACCCCCTCCTCTTCATCTCTTTTCTTTTCATTTCTTCAAAATTCTTCATGTTTAATTCAACAAAATTGCAATTTCAAGCTTACAAATTAAACCCATCCTTCATCTTTCTTTTCCTTCACCTCCCTAGCTTGGATCTTGATGCTTGAGGCCATCATTTGGAGCAAATTTATTCTTACTAGATCTCAAATTGAGGTATAATTTCCATCAAGTTAATTTCTTTTGGCTAAATTCCTTTAATTATATGGTTTTAGTGTTAAAAGTTTAGTTAATTTCTAATCTAGTTTATAAAAGAGTAGTTTGTTTTAAACTAGGGTTTGTTAGCACACCATTATGTGGTTAATTAAATTTATTTTGCTTGCTAGTTCCTACACAACCAAATCAAAGAAGTTACCTTGTTTATGTGGTCTTCAAATTATGCTAATTTAGTTAATTTTAAAAGTTTGATTTTGGTTGTAAATTGTTGTTTTAGGAAATTCAAGAGAGGGTTTATGTATGGAAAATAGGTTTTGAATCTTTGCTAATGTGTTGTAATTATAGTGTTTGTAGATTGCTTGTTGTGTGGTTGGATTGTGATAACCGTATCGCTAAGTTTCGATTTTTGCACCAAAATTGCTAGTTTGTGCTTACTAGGTTTTTATTAAAATTATTTGGTGAATTATTTGTGATACCTTGGGGATATTTTTAGCATCTCCTATGACGTTTAGGATGCGTGAGTGCGGATTTTTGGGTAGTCGGGTTTTAGTTTTGCCGGACGACCAAATCGGCGTTTTTTGGCAGTTTTTGCGATTTTCGCGTGTGTTCCGCGCACTTTGTGCACGTTGTACCTAGCTAGCGAACATTAGTAGTTTCGTTGGGGTTTTGCGTCGTTCTTGATATGTAACCTTATATTTGGTATTGATGTAAATTCCAGGTTCGGTCGCGGAGACGTCAGACGCGGCGCGAAAGGGGAAGGCGGTGATTGGACACAGCTAGCCAGGGATTCCGGTGAGTAGATGTAACATCTACGGGAGACTATCGTTGGATGGCGCAAGCCGCCCGATAGTTTTAGTAACTTATAAGATCCTTAGTGATGTTAGTAATTAGGGGTGAAATACTTATTTGACTATTTGCTGCATCCATGCATTATATTGACATACCTATACGAAACCATTTTATAGGACACCTGCACCATTGCCAGGGTTTTTATATGCAGCACGAGCACTATTCATGCTTACACACACACCCTGGTAATTGCCATGCCACCACACTAGATAACCTTTAAATTTAAACCTTTTACTAATTGATACTTAAACTTGTGCTATTGCCTTTAATTCCTTAAAATGAAACCGTAGGATTGCTATTCATGTGCATGTACTTCATCATATTAATTGTTCATGCTTAATCCATTAATCACACATCGCAACTTGATTATTGATACCATATGCATTCATTATCACTGATATATGCACTTATGAGGATTTCTTAAGATTTTATGATATTGCTGGATTTCGGGGGAAAGCCGCAAAATTTCTAAACTTATTATATTTTTAAATTATGTAAATTGCGGTTTTCTAGTGATGTAAGTGTCGTCCACCATGAGTTTGCTGTGGTTTTGGAAATCCGTGTCGAGGAGTGGAGGAACCGGCACGGGTACATGGTGGGCCCGGTAAGGTACCTCGGGGCAAGAGGAATGTGGTGTTGACGTTGAGCCTGGCAGGGGACGGATTACCTACCGGTGACTGTTTGGGACGGCGGATATCCAGAGGATACCGACCGTGGCCGCTAGATGATGAGATATTGATATTTGAGATGGGTCAGCCGGACGGCTGAGGCCAGAGATACATTTATGAGATTTGAGACAGCTTTTGGGTGTCGTTGCTGGACACCGGTTCTCGTCGATTCTTTGAGTATTATGCTGGCATTCTAAAAGAGTTTCAAAAACAAAAAGAGATAAATGTTTCTTATATATACCTATTGAGACCTCAGATATTCATGTTGCATACATATTCGTACACTGATGTTGTATACACACCTGCTAGTGCACCCATTCATACCTGTATTTTAGATGCTAGGATGCTTGTGTGCATGCATACGATAGCCTTTGTAGGTGTTATTTTTTTTACTCACGAGTTGGCAACTCACCCCCGTTGTGCCACAGTCTTTTGCAGGTCCGCTCCGTCAGTTCAGTAGCGGCGGACGCACTTGTTCTTTTGCCTCCTTTGCCTGGACTCGAGATTTTGCTCTTAGGTGGGTTATGTTACTATTTTTGTACCACCTTGTATATTCTTTGTATCTAGTGCACTCCATCTACTGTATCTACCAGTATTGTTGTATATTGACTTAGAGATGAGACTGTGAGGTTTGTGGACTTTTATGCTGTATTTTGGGGTCGAGCTCACTTGAGTCGACATGCTGTTTTTCTTATGCTTCATTATGATTATTTTGCATGCTGTCGTTTTATATTGCGTGGGATTTGTGACCGCCTTGTGGCGAAGAGCTAGCTCCCGCTTGGGGATGCCCTATTTTGTTGGATTCATATATATTTCGTTGTACCCATTTTGGGGGCCAGTATTTACAAAGGAGACTATGCCGAAATTTTCGGAAAAATTGGTATTGTTTTTAAAAAGGGTTTAAAATGACTTATTTGATAAACTCGCTTTCAATTGATTGGGTTTTCTTCACTCTTTTGCTTAATTGGTTTTGTTTTCTGGGCTTTGGCTTACTTATTTTACGGACGTCTTTAGACGTTTCGTAAACTTAAGTGCCAGTCACGTTCCGTATCCTGCGGGTCGTGACAGAGAGGGAAGAAAACACTCAGCGTATGCTCTTGCAAGATCAGATTGGTTATTATTTTATCTAATCAGGATGGCTCCCACTGCTTTTTATCAAATCTTCCTTCAAACCCAAAAAGGAAAGACTAGCCGGGATTAATTACACACTACAAGTTCGCCAATCTTTCAGCCAGGCCAGTGTCGGTACTTTGAGGGAGGTCCCCCGTGCTTTCGTACGAACCTAATTAATGTAAACCTCGTTTTCCCAGAGGCGTAACCCCGTTGACACCTTTCTAGACACCTACTTGATCGGCTAATTGTAATGTGTAAAACTCTCCCAGGAATAACAATTACTCGCAGCGGGTATCGGGATCCAACTATCTCATAGAAGGTATGCAATCTCATTGCAAATTTCAACACTTGAAATTCCCGATAATATTTTACCCCTAGCGTCCTATGACCTTGACGGAGGCCAAACAACCCATAGTCCGCTAGTCAAGTTCAACCCGTCATTTCCTGATTGAATTAAACCCACCCGCACGACCCTTGACGGAGGCCAAACAACGCCGTACGAATACCCTAATCCAATCGCATCATATGCTAGCAGATAAGCACTAGTTAGCTACCGTACACTACGCCTTGACGGAGGCCAAACAACCGCAGCACGAATACTAACTAGTACGTATCTGAAATGACGGAGGGCTACGACAGGTTTTTCTGAAAACCTATTGCGTAATGAACTTGATATCGTTGTAGAATCAAATAATTTTAAAATGGAGTGCTTTTGAGGCTTTTCTAGTTTTGCTAAAGGAGTCATTCCCGGTGAAGGGATCGTCGGTCCTTTCCTCGTCGAATGAGGTGCGGGATATATCATATATATCACTGTGCAAAGCAAAAACACTTAAAAGCAATCAAAAGACAAACCGAGAGTGTAGCATCTGCCAGTTATTGCTAAAGGAGTCACTCCCGGTGAAGGGATCTCGGTCCTTTCCTCATCGAATAAGGTGCAGGATATATCATATATACCGCTGTGCAAAGCAAGAACTGTAGCTAGCTGTTTTATTTTGAAATTCGATTCTACAACATCTTAGGTTTCTTTTCTTTCATTAATCACATTAATGAAGTCCCATCATTTAAGTACCTAAACATCACAGATAAATACGACGTACACTTATGCCATCCGCATTCGCCTCGATGTCCCCTCGTGCACCGTTAGGTTAGGTAACTAACGACAGAGGGGGGCAGGGCTAGCGCGGGTGTAAAACATAAGTAACGCCTATATAATATATCATATATACTATATACAGTATCTATCACAGAACATCACATGATCACATCACAGATATCGCAGCAGAAGGAACATATGAAATATTGGATATACTAGGACGTCCGTCTTTTCAATACGAGCCAGTATAAAACACGGATTCCACGGTCGTGACGAATAGCCAAACCCACACTCCTAGACCCCTACGAGAGCGGCAAGCAACCCTACCAATTCTAGAGTTAGGAGACCCGGACTCGACTCCTCGAGTTGGTCTCCCACTGGACTCCAGAACCCGGTTACTTGTGCCCTCCTCCTTGGGTCTATCCTAGTGCGGAAAAGTAAATAATATACAAACGGTGACAACTTCCGCAACCTGGAAGTGCCCCAATAAAAGAATATTACATACAAGTTTTTACATGAATGATAATGAAAAACACTCATCTCACATAAAAACCCCCGGCTATTCAAACACGACGATCCAATATAACATATCCAGCAACACATAACATCACATGTCATCAACGTAAGTAAATATGCGCATCCCAATTGTCGTTGACATATAGCAACGAAACCGGCGATATCACATATTACACTTACGGTCACAGAAAAGAAAGTGTAAAACTACAACAGTTGGAATCCGCAATCTGCATAGACATCGCATGCCTAATCAAATGAATTCCTTAGACATCGCGTGCCTAACAATTATAAACCCCGCATTTTAGTCTCAAAATCGAAAACTCTTTTCAATATCAAGTCGGGCAATACAACAAGATTCCCGACATCCTGATCGAATGCTCGTCGCAAACTTCAGTAGGCGGCCGCACCCCCGGCGCCGTCGACGAAGTGCACCAAGGCGGAACACCGCTACCGCGAGCACCCGAACGGATGCTTTCGGCGACGGGGTTTTCCTATAGTCACTTGGTCGGGGCTATGGAGTGAGGCTGTCTATTAAGTTTACCCGGCGAGTATCCGCGTACGCTACGTGATTGGGACGGACTTTTGATCGCATCAAAATTCCGTGGCAACCGATCAAAAGAGACTAAACTGCTATGTTTATAACATTCATTCAGTTATCTCATAACTACTTGTGAATTCCAATTATTGTATCCCATTCCAGATAAATAGAAAATGTTAAACTCTCTGATTGAACAATCAAACACCCAAGTTTTCCCGAAACAGATCAACACATGAAATAAGTCTAAAAACATTCAGTTCGTGCCTCAGTACCAACGGTCCAGCCGTAGAAGGGTCAAGCCAACGCCTCACATGTGGCACGCCGTACTGTCCCAAACCCGAAGGTTCAAAGGGCAGTTCAAGACGGTCACATAATCGAGTTAAGGTTTGTTGTCTTCTAGAGGGACCATCGCGTTACTTGCACTACTTAGAACGTCGTTAAACTACGGAAAAATCCAACACTTGGAAATTTCCCGACAGGGGAAAAGGTGGGTATTTATATCCGGTCGAACTTTTTAACATATTCAAAAATTATCCGGAAAGCCACATAGACAAAATCTGATAATCCGATCGAATCTTTGATTCCCAAAACAACCCAGAATATTCAACTCTTGAATAAATATTAAAAATTCCCAGAAAATCCAGCACATACAGAAACTAATTACTGTGCAAACCACGAGCATTGATTCAGTATTATGGCCGCGGAACCGCCGCGCAAGCCAGGGTGGGGCCGCGGTTCCGCGGCTCTTCTGTCGAATCAATTGCACGTGCTTCACAGTAATTCATCATATTCCCTGCTGAATTTTTTAGCAATTTTTAATTCACAAAAATCCAAAAATTCAGAAAATTTCCAGAGAGCAATTTTTGTGTTAGGGTTTCGGTTCGTTCGGATTTCGAACTCCGTCTAGACTTCGCCTAAGGCTCTAGCTAGGCTTTGATACCACTGTAGGGTTTCTAGGCACTCTCAAGAGGTCTCACAAGGCATCAACCATGCCAATTTCAAATTTTACGAGTGCCGAGAGACCCTAATACGGATCATTAACTAGAAATATAGGCTATGCGATGCAACTAGTTAACAACTGAACTAAAAGAACGGAAATACAACCTTTGTAGATCCGGTTCTCTACCTCCATAGCTCCGCAATGAAGTCTCCTCGCTGTCCAAATCGAATCCCGGGCTCTAGCGTCGGCTTCATCGGAGAAAAAGCGGGCTAGGTCATCGACGACGATGCCGAAGATGATCTACGTCGAGGCATCACAAGATCAAGCTCTACCTTCACCAAGCCATGAAAACTTGTGAAGGAAACACCCTATACTACTTGGCAAGAGGTAGAAGATGAAGAAATAGGAGGTGGGTTCACTTTAGAATTGGATTTCTCACTCATTTGCTCAAGTTGCCATTGATGGAGCAAGGTTTCTTCATGAAGAAGAAGAAGAGGAAGAAGATGATAGAATATGATAAGTATTGAATAAATAGAAAATAATTGAAATACTTATCATATACTAACCTTAGTTGAGTGTAGAGAATAGACCATGGTTAACTTGAATGGTTAGGGTTAAGTATAAGACAAGAGTGATGACTTAGTCAAAGCTTCAAGAAGATTCAACTAACAAACAAAACAATCCACCATTCATTTATCCATTCCAAAATGAAAAAGAAAATAAATAAATGAATAAATAAGTGATGGATAAACAAAACCCTAATCATTAGTTTAACCATGGTTTAATTCTTTACACTTAACCAAGTAAGCATGTATCATCAAACATGATACAATCAAGTGCACAAAAAGTATATCACATATACAACTTGTACATCCAAGTGAGAAAATCCATTTAAAATGAACCAATACTAGTTAATGCAAAGTAATATATCAAATATATAATTATACATTAAATCATTAAATCAACACTTGATTCAATGATCCGGTCATGTCGCACATAACCGACTAGTATCCAATGTATCGGCTTATCGAATCAATCCTTGATTCGATAACTAGGTTATATCGCATACAACCATTTGATACATTCATCACGAGAATGAAATACGGTATCACATACACGCATTATTCTCGGTCCCGCACATATCTCATATGCGCTCCTATTTCGTTTCGCTTGAGCCAGGAAACCTCTGTGTAGGACTCTAAAGACTCGTCAATACGCCGGCAGCAGGTGATGATCATATCAAACACCCACAAGCCGCAAGCGGTCTGCTAAACGTAACGGCCACCCGGGTATTGAGCGATCAGAAGATCGACGAGCAAGCCCGCTCATACTCCTGTGAATCCAACCAGTAACACTTACCGTACAGTCCGGTCTGATCGTCTGATATGTCGCATATCTCGCCTAGGGGTGGTAAACGTCAGACCCCAATAGCTCGATAAGTCGTGTCGATATGAGGTCTATAACAGTTCGAGAAACTACTGGTAACACTTACTAGTATATCTCAGCAACCCTGGCCAGGGATTTCCGGTTATAGCCAATCGAACACAGCGCAACATCAACTCCCTATACCGGGAGAGATGAATCCCCTCCTATCGCTCATTGCCTCCATGTGATTCGGGACTGTACCCAAAAACCACCGTTTTGCACGCCCTCTTGGACGTGGTAAGGTGGAAATCAAAGCACAGTGGGAACCACACAAGACTCTATGACGATCTCGGGTCAACAGACTACTCTGTACCAGTGTCACCAGAGAACTGCCATCTGACGTAAGGTATAATACCATCTGGGAGTTCTCGGCGAGTCCGTTCAGTGTACCCAGTCTCCACTGAGCACCCGTATATCATCTCTGATGTCAAACACCAATGGATATGGGATCATCCATCGCCCATCTGTATGGGTCGAGAAGGTATACGCTAGTCTACTCTGGTATATCGATGCCCCGTCTCGATACACCCACGACTAGGGACTTTGAAGGATGTACTTATGGACTACCATATCCCCACTAGTATGATCCGCATCATAGTCCAGTTAGTCAAGTACACATCCTAAGGGCTTTACCAACATGTAACTGAGAGACAATCAGTGTACACGTTAAGGTAAAGAGCAACCAGATAGCATACTATCATGTCGAGCAAGAAAGTCCTCCCTATATATATCCCAGCATCCACTACAATGTACATCCAATGTACAGTAATGGCCTCTAGGGCATACATATAACTAACAGAAGTGCCCCAATAAAAGAATATTACAAACAAATGAATTTTACATGAATGAAAAAGAAAAACTCTCATCTCACATAAAAACCCCGGCTATTCAAACACGATGATCCAATATAACATATCACATCAATACATAATATCACATATCATCAACGTAAGTAAATATGCGTATCCCAGTTGTCGTTGATGTATAGCAACGAAACCGGCGATACACCACATATTACACTTACGGTCTCAGAAAAGAAAGTGTAAAACTACAACAGTTGGAATCGGCAACCTCCTTAGACATCGCATGCCTAACCAAATGAATTCCTTAGACATCGCATGCCTAACAATTATAAACCCTGTATTTTAGTCTCGATCTCGAAAACACTTTTCAATATCTAGTCGGGCAATTCAACAAGATTCCCGACATCCTGATCGAATGCTCGTCGCACACTTTAGTAGACGGCCGCACCCCCGATGCCGTCGACGAAGTGCACTAAGGCAGAACACCGCTGCCGCGAGCACCCGAATGGATGCTTTTGGCGATGGGGTTCTCCTACAGTCACTTGGTCGGGGCTATAGGGCGTGGCTGTCTATTAAGTTTACCCAGCGAGTATCCGCGTACGCTACGTGATTGCGACGGACTTTTGATCGCATCAAAATCTCGTGGCAACCGATCATCTGAGACTGAACTGCTAGATTTATAACATTCAAATTAGTTATCTCATAATTTCTTGTGGATTCCAAATATTGTATCGCATTCCAGATAAATAGACAATGTTAAACTTCCCGATCGAATAAACAAACACCCAAGATTTCCCAAATAGCTCAACACTTGAGCGGAGTTCAAAAAATATCCATCACATGCCACAGTACCGATGGTCCAGCCGTAGAAGGGTCAAGCCAACGCCTCACATGTGGCAACGACGTACTGCCCCAAACCCTAAGGTTTAGAGACGGTTCAGACGGTCACATAATCGAGTTAAGGTTTGTGTTCTTCTAGAGGATCCACCGCGTTACTTGCACGACTAAGAACGTTCTTAAACTACGGAAAAAATCCAACACTTGGAAATTTTCTGGCAGGGGAAAAAGTGAGTTATTAATATCCGTTTGAACTTTTTAACACGTTCTAAAATTACCCGGAAAAACTTAAACGAAGTTAAACTTTCCGATCGAATCAACGAGTTCCCAATACATCCCAGAAAACTCAACACTTGAGTAGAATTAAAAATTCCCAGAACAATCAGGAAATATATACGGATATAACTGTGCAAAAAGAAAACAATAAGTCCACTGTACGGCCGCGGAACCGCCGCGCAAGGCATGTCATTGTCGCGGTTCCGCAGCTCTTTAATAGTATTAATTTCTCATTTTTCACAGTAATCCTTATAATTCCCTGCTTATTTTTCTGAGTATTTTTAATATGAAAAATGTCAACTTTTGAAAATTTTTCCAGAAACTAGGGTTTTACGGGTATTCGAAGTTCGATCGGACTTTAAACTTCGTCTAGACTTCGCCTAAAGTTCTAGCTTGGCTCTGATACCACTGTAGGGTTACTAGACACTCTCACAAGGTTCTACAAGACATCAACCATGCCCGATTTAAAATTTAGACGTGCCGAACAACCCTAACCAAGATCATAAACTAGAGATTAGGCGAAACAAAGCAAGTAAACAACTTTACTTCTAAGAGTTTGGGATTACAACCTTTGTAGTCCGGTCCTTCACTTCTAAAGCTCCGTGTTGTGGTCCCTTCGCTGCGATCATCAAGTTCCCGAACTCTGGAGAGGCTCCACGAAGAGAAAGATGCAAGCTTGCTTCCGATCTTCGATGACTAAGATGATCTACCTTGAAATTTCTATAACACAAGCTCTCACTCACTAAATGAAGTGAACACCCTAATCTAATTGGCAAGAATAGATTAGGATGATGAAGTAGGAATTTAGCTCTCATTTGTTTTCTTAATCTCACTCATTTTCATCACCTCATAAAAAGCTAGAAAGCTTTTCATGCAAAGAAGAAGAAGGAAGAAGATGATCTATTTCTTTTGTGATGAATAATGAAAGTCGTGTGAGGTTAGAAATGCAACCATGGTTCAAGTGAGAAGACTTAACCATTGTAGAGAGTTTACCATGGTCAAGGGTTTGGGTTGGGTTAAGGAAATATCAACAAAATATCATAACAAATATCTTTGCTTAAAACAAAAGCAAAGCTTCTAGAAGCTACTAGAAAGAATTAACCCAAATCAAACCCTAACCATGTTTAATCTCCACTAATCATGTTGCATTTATAACATTAACTTGTTACAATATTATATATTACATATATAATATATTTTGTAACAAAATAAAATAATACAATTAACATATATCGCATATATATCAATGTATTACCCGAGTGAGAAAAAGAGTCTTTTAGTGAGCTTATATTAGTTAATGTAATTTAATATATCAAATATATAATTATACATTAAATTATCGAATCAATACTTGATCCGATAATCCGGCTATTTCACAAATAACCATCTAATATAATCTGTATCAGTTCATCGAATCAACACTTGATCCTATGACCCGGCTATATCATATATACCCGGCCGATATCTCATATCGCGAAAATCTAATACGGTATCACATACATGTATTATTCCCGGTCCCGCACATATCACATATGTGCTCCTACTCCGTTTTGCCTGAGCCAGGAAACCTCTGTGTAGGACTCTAAAGAATCGTCAATACGCCGGCAGTAGGTGATGATCATATCAAACACCCACAAGCTGCAAGCGGTCAGCTAAACGTAACAGCCACCCAGGTATTGAGCAATCAGAAGATCAACAAGCAAGCCTGTACTTTCTCCCGTGAATCCAACCAGTAACACTCCCGTACAGTCCGGTCTCTTTGTCATGCCCCGCTTTCCAGTATACGGCGAAGTGGACGCGACGAGGTCCACTACGTATGTACTCAGAAGTACACACGCTAAGCGTAGCTAAGCAATATAAAGTAAATCACAAGAGACGAAAGATATAGAATAACAACAACTTTATTAATAACATTCTTTTATACAATGCATGAAAAGTAAATACAACTGAAATGAAAAGCGATGCCTAAACAGTGGCATAACAGGAAATGAAAATACTGGAAAGAACAAGGTACAATATCTAGAGCTCTGGGTCTTCGTTAAACTGCTCCAAGTCTTCACCGGTGGGCTCAATCTCAGCTTGGTCCAATGCACCTGACGACATTCAAAGAAAAAAGAAATAGAATGTCGTCAGCGAACATGTCGCTCGGTAAGTCCCAAAGATCAGGAAGGATTAGAATGACAGTGTAAAAGTATTTTCTAAAGTACTATATTGTTGAATATTATGGAAAATTGTGTTAACGTTGTTGTTTGTAGCTTGGTACAGAAGGATGCTAGTGTATACGAGGGGGGTCTTTATATGCTAGAGACCAGGGCAAAAGGAAAGTACAAGGAACCGTTATGCCACGGTACAACAGCAATAGGATTCAGGTTAGGTGTCTTAATCTGACCACCTCGTGCCACCTTTAACACCTTCCGTACCAATTTACCCCTTAAACCCCGTAGTGTTTAATAGTATTGTTGTATTGTATTGTGTAAGTTGGGTGACTGACCAAAACCATGATATCAGTAAATATGTTGTAACTGTATAATCAGGTAAATGGAGTAACAGGATAATGGATGTATATCCATGGTTTGATTCAGTCAAATTAAATAGATTGTTAACAGGATTCTGGGATTCATGTGTTCATATAGAGTTGGAAAATAAAGAATATAGATTGACTTGAATCAAATTCAAGTCAGAAATAGTCAGACTCTAACCCGAGTCAGACTAAAAGAAAGATAATTTGAAGTTCAATAATTGTTATGGGCCTTATTCTAATTAATAAAACTTGAGGGGGTTTTATGTAAAAAGTACTATTGTATAGTTTTCAAGATACACCTTAAGTATTTATTATTCGTCTTTATTGTTATAATGAGTGTAAATTTTATTTGTGTTATTCTAGTGAATATATTCTAATGAAAGTATTAATTGATTTATTTAAAATTCATGGTATTTTAATGTAACTTTTAATCTTGTAATTTTTTAGGAAAATGTGGAAACTTTATCTTATAACAAAATAAGCGTTTAAATGATAATTATATATACATTAACACATGAATAATTTTAAATAAATGTTTTATTTTCAAAAATCTCATTTTCTTAAATGTCGTATTTTAAACCTTTCGAGACCGAATGCTCCTTGCGGAGGTCTGAATCTCGCACCACTAGCCCGCGGGTGCACGATGAACCGTACTATCCCTAACGGGTTCCCCAAAGGTGGGTTGTAGCGGCGCTTTGCTTAGGTTTAATAAATACTATTCATTTAGAAAAACGGTTTTATAAATATAAGGTATTTATTTGTAAAGGATGTAATTTCCGTATTTTAGTTTCTAGGGTTTCTTAAGCCAACTAGCCTATTTCTAAGGTCTAAACGATAAGTCATTAGAAGCCTCAAATCGCCTCTTCACCGCCAATTGCGGCCAGGTAAGTGCCAGGTAAGTGGGAAGGAACCACAGTAGTGGGCCTAATTAAAAACCACTAGCCTAGACACACTTGCCTAGTCACCACAAAGTCAGTTTAGATAAACGATCGATGTCCATGACAAATCGTATTTTCATTTTAAAAGATTTTATTTAGAATTGTGTACAACTTAAAGCTTTCAAGAAAGGTTTATAAAGAATATGGTATTTTAGTGAAAAGTCCTGTATTTTCGTATTCTATATTTTGACGTTTATCAATTAGGGTTATATTTGTGTGTGTGTAGAGGTAGGTCATTACCTCGTGACTTATTTTAAGTTTTAATGAAGTTAGAGGTTAAACATGATATATTAAACTTGAAGGTATTAAAGCGCAAGAATACGGTATTTGAAAACGTTATCATTTCATGTGTGAAAATTCATTCAAATTGTTTTCTACAGGTTTAGTGATCAAGATAAACATATTTAGGAGTGAGGGATTTAATTAGAACAAGAAAAATAAACTTTATGGTATTTTTGTGAAAAGAATACGGTTTTACAAGAAAGCTATCATTTCATGTGAGAAACTTTATTTAAATTGGTTTCTATGTGGTTAATAGTCATCATGGATATGTTTAAGTATTATAGATTAGGTGACAAGTGGAATTTTGTAGAAAAACCGAATAGGAAATCGGTTTGTTCCGATTTCCGTCGGGTTCCAAAAAGTCGTATTTTTTTTATTAAAAGAAAAGAGAGAAAGAAGTGATGGGACTTACGGGTTTGGACAAACTAAGGAGGTTAAGGAAGTGATGGTTGTCGATGCGTCGAAAACGTCGCGAAGGTTCTAGTACGATCGCCGGAATCCGTCGTTGGTTTCGGCAGCGCTTCGCTTCTCGCTCTTTTTCTACGTACCGAGTTCTCTTGAGAATTTGGGAGAGTGGACTTAGAGTTGTGGGGTGAAATGGTAGAGGGTAGGGGTGTTTATATAGGGCTAGGCTAGGGTTAGGGTTTGGATTAAAAAAAATTAAAAAATATAAAAATTCATTAAAATTTCATTAATTTTGGGAGTAAAAGAGATTTAATGAGAAAATGATAACAGTTCTGGGAAAATAAAGTATACAGAGGGGTTGACCAAGTCAACACGGAGAAAATCCGTGTTGACGAATCGGCCAACCGGCCGAGTCCGGCCGGCGGCGCCGGCCGATTCGGCCGAGCCACCGGCCGACTTGGCCGAGTTGTGGCCGAGTCGGGGCTCAAAGTGTGGGGAATCTTCTGGGGGGATTTATGGTGTAATTTATTTTTTATATACCGCATTAATTTCGTGTGTTATGGCTGTTTGACCGTTTGACTTCCCAAAAATTTAAAACAAAAAGATATAAAAATTATGTGGGGCATGGGATTCGAACTCTGGTGGCTATGTTCAGCAGTGCAAGGTATTACCAATGAGCTACAAGCTCCTTCTTGTAATTATTGTAGGGAAATAGATATTTAAAGTGTTATCAGCAACATTAATACTCCAAGTATACTTCAAATTTAAATCAAATTTAGGTATACAAAAATTGGAGTTGTTACAATCTACCCTCCTTACAAAAATTTCGTTCTCGAAATTTACAATTTTTATTTGAGGACTAGTTTACAAAAAGGTGCGGATATCTTGCACGCATTTCATCTTCTCTTTCCCACGTGGATTCTCCTGGAGTGTCTTTCCTCCACATTACCCGGACCAAATTAACTTCCTTGTTCCAAAATGTCTTCACTTTCCTATCCAGGATCTCCATAGGTTGTTGCTCACAGGACAAATCGGGCTGTATAGTGAGCTCGGAATGATCAAGTACATGGCTGGGGTCACTCACATACCTTCTGAGTTGAGATATGTGGAACACATTATGCACTCCTTCCAATGAGGGTGGAAGCGCTAATCGCTATGCCACTTCACCGACTCGTTCGAGTATGTCGAACGGTCCAATGTATCTCGGACTCAACTTTCCCCATCTTCCAAATCGGATCACTCCACGGTTCGGAGATATTTTCAGGAATACATGATCTCCTGGCTGGAACTCTAAGTGTCGTCTCTTCGCATCAGCCCAGTGTTTCTGTCTATCTTGAGCTATGCGCATTCTTTCCCTGATAGTACGAACCACATCAACGGTTGCTACTATCATCTCTGGTCCAAGGAGTTCCCTATCTCCGATGTCGTCCCAACTTAATGGCGATCGACACTTCCTTCCATATAATGTTGCAAAAGGTGCCATTCCTATGCTTGCTTGGTAGCTGTTGTTGTATGCAAACTCCACAAGATGCAGGTGATCTTCCCACGATCCTTTGAAGTCGAGCATACATGCTCTGAGCATATCCTCCAAGATCTGAATAGTTCGTTCCGACTGACTATCTGTTTGTGGATGATAAGCCGTGCTGAAGTTCAGACTTGTTCGCAAGCTAGCTTGCAGACTCTGCCAAAATTGCGATCGAAACCTGGTGTCACGATCAGAGACAATGCAGACCGGTACTCCATGAAGTCTCACAATTTCCTGTATGAGTTCCATGCAGACCGGTACACTATGAAGAGTTTAAATCTTAATTAGATTATTACCTCCATGTACTTCTTCGCTAGTGTCTCAGTTGATTGGCCAACTCGAAATGGGATGAAGTGAGCCGACTTTGTGAGTCGATCCACAATGACCCAAATCGCATCGTTACCCTTTGTGCTGCGAGGAAGAGCAGTTACAAAGTCCATCGTGATGTGCTACCACTTTCATTCTGGAATTGGTAACGGCTGAAGTAGTCCAGCTGTCCTGTGATGTTCAGCCTTTACCTGCTGACACACCAAACATTTTGCGACACTTCTGGCTACTTCACGCTTCATTCCATGCCACCAATAATTCTGACGTAGATCCTTGTACATTTTGGTACCTCCAGGATGTACTGAATAGGGAGAGCTGTGAGCTTTTTTCATTAACTCTTCCTGAACATGACCCTTTGGTACACACAATCTGCTGCTGTATCTCAAAGATCCGTCTTCATGGATGATGAAATCTGTTCTGAGTCCATTCTCCACTTGTTCTCTGATCTTTTGCAACTTAGCATCGCTGGCTTGAGCTGCTTTGATCTGATTGATAATGGTTGATTGAACTTGTAGATTCATCAAACTTGAAGCATCACCTGGCATGACTAGTTCAATCTCCATCTGATGTAGGTCTTGCTGAAGTTTCCACTGAGCGGTGAGATTCATTGATAATGGTTGGCGACTAAGAGCATCAGGTACTACGTTCACCTTTCCTGGGTGATATTGCAAGTTGATGTCAAAGTCCGCCATGAGTTCTAACCATCTTCTCTGCCTCATATTCAACTCCTTCTGAGTAAACACATACTTCAGACTTTTGTGATCTGTGTAGATGTTCACTCGTTCACTAAGTAAGTAGTGGCGCCAAATCTTGAGAGCAAAAATGACGGCTGATAACTCCAGATCATGCGTCGGATAATTGTGCTCATGAGTCTTCAGTTGTCTTGAAGCATAAGCCACAACCTTACCGTGCTGATGTAGAACACATCCTAATCCCTTACCGGATGCATCACAATGCACTTCGAATCCTCCAGATTGATCCGGTATGACGAGAATAGGTGCAGATGTCAGTCTTGACTTGAGTTCTACGAAAGCTTGCTCGCATTCTTCTGACCACACAAATTCTTCATCTTTTCGTGTGAGCTTGGTCAGGGATGTTGCTATCTTCGAAAAGCCTTCAATGAACCTTCTGTAATATCCAGCTAAGCCCAAGAAACTTCGTATATCCTTCACTGATTTTGGTGTAGGCCATTCGCTGACTGCTGAAACTTTGGCTGGATCCACAGAAATTCCTTCTCCTGATACGATATGTCCAAGAAAACCAACTTGATTTAGCCAAAACTCGCACTTACTGTACTTGGCATAAAGCTGATGTTGACGAAGAGTTTCCAGGACAATTCGTAGATGCTCCGCATGTTCTTTCCGATTCTTAGGATATACCAGGATGTTGTCGATGAAGACGAAAACAAACCTGTCTAAATATTCTCGGAAAACTTGGTTCATAAGGTTCATGAAGATTGCTGGTGCATTGGTCACTCCAAATGGCATCACTAGAAATTCGTAATGCCCATAGTGCAGGGTTCCTAGGCACTCTAGTGAGGTCTCCCAAGCCATCAACCATGGCAATTTCAAAAATTATGGTGCCTACAAACCCTAAAGTACGGATCGTTTGCTAGATATCTAGGCGAACAAGAACAAGTTAACAGTTAACTACTGAGAATACGGAAATACAACCTTTGTAGATCCGGTGCTCCACCTCCATAGCTCCGCAACGAGGTCCTCTCCGCTGTCCAAATCGAATCTGGGCTCTAGGATCGGCTTCGTCGGAGAATGGGCAAGCTAGGTCGTCGATGTCCATGCCGAAGATGATCTACGTCGAAGCATCGATGAATCAAGATCCACCTTCACCAAACCCTAAAATCTTGTGAAGGAAACACACTCTACTACTTGGCAAGAGGTAGAGGATGAAGAAATAGGAAGTGGGTTAACTTTAGAATTGGATTTCTCACTCATTTCCAACAATCACCATTGATGGACTTCAAGCTTCTTCACTTGAAGAATGAAGAAGAAGAAGGAAAAAGGTTATGATAAGTTAAAAAGAATAAGAAAAGAAAATCAATTCTTATCATAATATAACCATGGTTATGTGTAGAGATTTAACTAGGGTTAATTCAAATGGTTAGGTTAAGCATGAGATAAGAATGGTGGACAAAGTCAAAGCTTCATGAAACTTCAACTTAAAACAAAAATAGCCACCATTCTTTTCTCTTGCCTTTTATTTTCCAAAAATCAATAAATAAATAAATAAATAAATAGATAAATAAAGGAAAAGAAACCCTAACCATTCTTTTAACCATGGTTTAAATCTTTGCACTTAACCAAGTAAACATGTATCATCAAACATGATACAATCAAATGCACAAAATCATATCGCATATGTAATGCGCATATCCGAGTGAGAAAATCCATCTTAAGTAAACCGATACTAGTTGATGCAAAGTAATATATCATATATATAAATATGCATTAAATCATTAAATCAACACTTGATTCAATGATCCGGTCATGTCGCATATAACCGGCTAGTATACAATGTATCGGCTTATCGAATCAACGCTTGAATCGATAACTAGGTTATATCGCATACAACCATTCGATATATTTATCGCGAGAATAGAATACGGTATCACATACTCGCATTATTCTCGGTCCCGCACATATCTCATATGCGCTCCTATTTCGTTTCGCTTGAACCAGGAAACCTCTGTGTAGGACTCTAAAGACTCGTCAATACGCCGGCAGCGGATGATGATCATATCAAACATCCACAAGCCGCAAGCGGTCTGCTAAACGTAACGGCCACCCGGGTATTGAGCGATCTGAAGATCGACGAGCAAGCCCGCTCACACTCCAGTGAATCCGACCAGTAACACTACCGTACAGTCCGGTCTGATCGTCTGATATGTCGCATATCTCGCCTAGGGGTGGTAAACGTCAGACCCCAATAGCTCAATAAGTCGTGTCGATATGAGGTCTATAACTGTTCGAGAAACTACTGGTAACACTTACCAGTAAATCTCAGCAACCCTGGCCAGGGATTTCCTGTTATAGCCAATCGAACACAGCGCAACATCAACCCCCATATACCGGGAGAGACGAATCCCCTCCTATCGCTCATTGCCTCCATGTGACTCGGGACTGTACCCAAAAACCACCGTTTTGCACGCCCTCTTAGACGTGGTAAGATGGAAATCAAAGCACAGTGGGAACCACACAAGACTATATGACGATCTCGGGTCAACAGACTACTCTGTACCAGTGTCACCAGAGAACTGCCATCTGACGTGAGGTATAATACCATCTGGGAGTTCTCGGCGAGTCCGTCCAGTGTACCCAGTCTCTACTGAGCACCCGTATATCATCTCTGATGTCAAACACCGATGGATATGGGATCATCCATCGCCCATCTGTATGGGTCGAGAAGGTACACGCTAGTCTACTCTGGCATATCGATGCCCCGTCTCGATACACCCACGACTAGGGACTTTGAAGGATGTACTTATGGACTACCATGTCCCCACTAGTATGATCCGCATCATAGTCCAGGTAGTCAAGTACAGATCCTAAGGGCTTTACCAACATGTAACAGAGAGACAATCAGCATACACGTTAAGGTAAAGAGTAACCAGATAGCATACTATCATGTCGAGCAAGAAAGTCCTCCCTATATATGTCCCAGCATCCACTACAATATACATCCCATGTACAGTAATGGCCTCTAGGGCATACATATAACTAACAATCTCCCACTTGCACTAGGGCCATCTGTAGCAGTGGTTGCAGTATCTCATACTCAACCATCCCTTAAAAGTCTCTCTCTGGGAACAGGCCTTTGTGAGTGGATCCGCTGTGTTGTCCTTTGAGTCTACTCTCCTAACCTCGATCACCCTGGAGATCAACCATCTCCATGATCAGGCGATGCTGCCTTAGAATAAGTCTGGATCACTGATGGGACCGGCGTTCCTTGGCATAAGCCACAACTCCATTGTCACACAATGGGAGGAACATAGTTCATCTCATGAACCTATATACACCCAAACAGCCTCTTTGGTAGCATCTTAAGTAGCGATGTATCCTGCCTTTATCGTCTAGTATGCCACGGTATCTAGCTTGGAACTCTTCCAACATACCGTCCCTTTACTGAGGGTAAAGACAATGCCTGTGACTGACACTCAGTCGTCTTTATCACCCTGGAACCATTCCAGTGATTCTCCTCAGGATCGGTTGATACCGTCTCACTACAATTAGTGAGTATCCTAACATCCATTTAGATCTATCTCATAGATCCAAAATCCAGGATTTAGTAGGTATCACTTTAATCCTATGTGGAGAATCATTGTGATAAGCGGAGATTGATCGAGCGTAGCATAAGAAACTCTTTTCTTATCAAGAGTATGTCATCCACGTACTCTACGAGGATCATCACCATACTCCCTACTACCTTTTTGTTTATACAAGGTTCATCTACCATTTTGATGATGTCAAACTCTTTGACTACTTCATCAAAACAGACGTTCCAACTCCGCGATGCCTGCTTTATCCTATAAAGCATCTTGCACACGTTTCCGCTGCTCCCACTGTCTACGAAGCCCTCTGGCTGTGTACTTACAGACGCACTCTTCTAAATCATTATTTAGAAAAGCAGTCAAGACACCCAACCACCAGATATCGCAGTCATGGTATGTAGCCGTGACAAGTAGGATCTGGATGGACTTAAGCATAGCTACTTGAAAAGGTTTCATCATTATCCATGCCTGGTCAATGACGAAAACCTCTAACGAGTCTAGCTTTGAAAGTCTCAACTTTTCCATCTACACCAAGTAGTCTTCTCAAGATATACTTGCTCCTGATGGGGATTTAACCCTTCAGATATAGCAACCAAAGTCCATACTTTGTTGGCGTATAAGGATTCCATCTCAGATCGCTAAACATCCAGCCATTCTTACAGAGTCTTACTCCTGATGGCCAGCTCGAAACTAGTTGGGTCATCATCTCATGATGCAATCCTCGCTCCCACTATCATAGAGAAACCGAAGTATCTCTCAGGTGGGTGAGGAACCCTACTAGATCGGCGGAGAGGCTGAGGTTCGTTGGTATCTACTGAATCCCTTGGTTCTATCAAATCATCTGCTGTAGTTCGTATAGCTGGAACTTTTCCAGTTCTACATAACAGACCTTGCCTCGAGCTTGTCCGGATTTTGCTTTTAGACATAGGCCGGACAACCCTAAATCTTAACTAACTTAAGACATAGGCTCTTCCCTTTCCACATCACATATGAAATGCTAGGCAACTAATTTGATTCGAACCCTATTCAATAGGTATGCAACTTCATAAGTGCATAACTCCCAGAAGGAAAAAGGTAACTCAGTAGTACTCATCATAGAGCACACCATATCAAATAGGGTGTATCTGCTCCGCCCCGATATACCATCGTGCTATGGTGTATACGGAGGAGTAATGCTGAGAGAGAATCTCATTCTCCTTTAGAATAGTCCAGTATTTCCGTGCTCAAGTATTCTCCTCCTTGATCTCATCATAGGACATAATACTTATACCCGTATTTTGGTTCTCTACTTCTAACTTATATTCCGTGAATATCTCAAAAGGTTCGGACTCATGTTTCATCAAGAACATATGACTGAATCTTGAGAGATTATCAGAGAACGTAATGAAGTGTAAAGAACCAGTCCTGGCATGTGTAGACAGGGGACCTTACATACATCAACATGTATCATCCCAAGAGTTTACTATCTCTTTCTCTGTTTCCAATAAACAGAGCTATGGTCATCTTATCTTTGTGACATGATTGGCGAGTTTCACAAGATGTAAATTCAAACTGATTTAAATATACATCTATATGTAACTCTAGCCAGTCGGGTCGCATTGATCAGACCTAGTCTACAATACCTCAAGAAGGATTCGTTCATTTCTGAACTCTTCCTCTTGTGTGTGTTCCTTATACTAAGAACTGTAGTTTGATTTAGAACATCAATGCTTTTAGATAACGTGCCTGAACCGATCAACTTTTGATATAGGAAATGTTCAAAACATTATCCAACAATACAAAATTTTATCGTTTCTTTACTAATAAAGAGACAGATATGATTTTGTATATCAGGTTCGGTATCTAATAACATTCGTTCAGAATCAATGTATTGTAATACAGGGTGACAGTGACCAACAGACTTGGCTGCAACATTTGCCCCGTTTTCTGCCTCATGAAACTTATCACCCGTTCTCAGTTCTCTACCTATCTGTAGCCCTATGTAACATATTACATATCTGGGATCCTGATCTGGTATCACATACCCAGGACGTAAAGGATACTGAGAAACAGTTTTGTATAATGAACACACCCGAAGATGATGCATCAGCATGCACTCTCTTCGTTTGGGCGGCACGGGAATTCTGGTAATCCCCAATTTCCTGCTCTGTCTTATAACAATTATAAGTTGGAGTGGGACCAACGTTCCCCAGCTCAGTATAACAAGCGGGTTCGGTCAATATTCCGTATTATTATCTTGATTAAGGCGTGATATGGTCGCTACCTGGAGAGAGAGAGAAGAAAACACTCAGCGTGCGCTCTGTCAAGAATAGATTGGTTTTTATTTTATCTAATCAGGATGGCTCCCACTGCTTTTTATCAAATCTTCCTTCAAACCCTAAAAGGAAAGACTAGCCGGGATTAATTACACACTACAAGTTCGCCAATCTTTCAGCCAGGCCAGTGTCGGTACTTTGAGGGAGGTCCCCCGTGCTTTCGCACGAACCTAATTACAGTAAACCTCGTTTTCCCAGAGGCGTAACCCCGTTGACACCTTTCTAGACACCTACTTGATCGGCTAATTGTAATGTATAAAACTCTCCCAGGAGTAACACTTACTCGCAGCGGGTATCGGGATCCAACTATCTCATAGAAGGTATGCAATCTCATTGCAAATTTCAACACTTGAAATTCCCGATAATATTTTGCCCCTAACGTGCTATGACCTTGACGAAAGCCAACAAACCATAGCCCGCTAGTCAAGTTCAACCCGTACATTTCTTGATCGAATTAAACCCACCCGCACGACCCTTGACGAAAGCCAACAAAGCCGCACGACTACCCTAATCCAATCGCATCGTATGCTGGCAGATAAGCAGCATATAGCTACCGCACACTGCACCTTGACGAAAGCCAACAAATGCAGCACGAATACTATATACTACTTATCTGAAATTACGGAGGGCTACGACAGGTTTTTCTGAAAACCTATTGCGTAATGAACTTGATATCGTTGTAGGATCGAATGAATTTTGAAATGGAGTGTTTTTGAGGCTTTTCTAGTTTTGCTAAAGGAGTCACTCCCGGTGAAGGGATCGTCGGTCCTTTCCTCGTCGAATGAGGTGCTGGATATATCACATATATCACTGTGCAAAGCAAAAACACTTAAAAGCAATCAAAAGACAAACCGAGGGTGTAGCATCTGCCAGTTATTGCTAAAGGAGTCACTCCCGGTGAAGGGATCTCGGTCCTTTCCTCATCGAATAAGGTGCAGGATATATCACATATACCGCTGTGCAAAGCAAGAACTGTAGCTACCTGTTTTATTTTGAAATTCGATTCTACAACATCTTAGGTTTCTTTTAATTCATTAATCATATTAATGAAGTCCCATCATTTAAGTACCTAAACATCACAGATAGATATGACGTACACTTATGCCATCCGCATTCGCCTCGATGTCCCCTCGTGCACCGTTAGGTTAGGTAACTAACGGCAGAGCAGGGCAGGGCTAGCGCGGGTGTAAAACATAAGTAACGTCTATATAATATATCATATATACTATATACTATATCCATCACAGAAACATCACATGATCTCATCACAGATATCGCAGCAGAAGAATCATATGAAATATTGGATATACTAGGACGTCCGTGTTTTAAATACGAGCCAGTATAAAACACGGATTCCACGGTCGTGATGAATAGCCAAACCCACACCCCTAGACCCCTACGAGAGCGGCAAGCAACCCTACCAATTCTGGAGTTAGGAGACCCGGACTCGACTCCTCGAGTTGGTCTCCCACTGGACTCCAGAACCCGGTTACTTGTGCCCTCCTCCTTGGGTCTATCCTAGTGCGGAAAAGTAAATAATATACAACAGGTGACAACTCCCGCAACCTGGAAGCGCCCCAATAAAAGAATATTACATACAAGTTTTTACATGAATGAAAATGAAAAACACTCATCTCACATAAAAAACCCCGGCTATTCAAACACGACGATCCAATATAACATATCCAGCAACACATAACATCACATGTCATCAACGTAAGTAAATATGCATACCCCAATTGTCGTTGACATATAGCAACGAAACCGGCGATATCACATATTACACTTACGGTCACAGAAAAGAAAGTGTAAAACTACAACAGTTGGAATCCGCAACCACCTCAGACATCGCATGCCTGACCAAATGAATTACTTAGACATCGCATGCCTAACAATTATAAACCCCGCATTTTAGTCTCAAAATCGAAAACTCTTTTCAATATTAAGTCGGGCAATTCAACAAGATTCCCGACAGTCTGATCGAATGCTCGTCGCAAACTTCAGTAGACGGCCGCACCCCCGATACCGTCGACGAAGTGCACCAAGGCGGAACACCGTTACCGGGAGCACCCGAACGGATGCTTTCGGCGACGGGGTTCTCCTACAGTCACTTGGTCGGGGCATGGAGTGAAGCTGTCTATTAAGTTTATCCGGCGAGTATCCGCGTACGCTACGTGATTGCGACGGACTTTTGATCACATCAAAATTCCGTGGCAACCGATCAAGTGAGACTAAACTGCTATGTTTATAACATTCATTTAGTTATCTCATAACTTTTTGTGAATTCCAATTATTGTATCCCATTCCAGATAAACAGAAAATGTTAAACTTTCCGATCGAACAATCGAACACCCAAGTTTTCCCGAAACAGATCAACACATGAAACAAGTCTAACAACATTCCGTTCGTGCCTCAGTACCAACGATCCAGCCGTAGAAGGGTCAAGCCAACGCCTCACATGTGGCACGCCGTACTGCCCCAAACCCGAAGGTTCAAAGGGTAGTTCAAGACGGTCACATAATCGAGTTAAGGTTTGTGTCTTCTAGAGGGACCATCGCGTTACTTGCACTACTTAGAACGTCGTTAAACTACGGAAAAATCCAACACTTGGAAATTTCCCGACAGGGGAAAAATTGGGTATTTATATCCGGTCGAACTTTTTAACATATTCTAAAATTTATCCGGAAAGCCACACAGACAAAATTTGATATCCCGATCGAACTACCGAATTCCCAAAACAACTCAGAAAAATTCAACTCTGGAATAAATATCAAAAATATCCAGGAAAACCAGAACAGCAGAATATGATTTACTGTAGAAATTTGGGTGGCACAAACGACAAATTGGCCGCGCTTCCGCCGCACGAGCCATGCTCGTGCCGCGGAAGAGCGGCGCACTGTTGGAATTGGGTGCACGAATTTTACAGTGTTTCACATATTCACCTGCTGATTTTTCTGAACATTTTTAATGTGGAAAAATACCAGATTTTAAAAATTGTACAGAGAGCAATTTCCCGGGTGAGGTTTCGGTTCGATCGGACTTCAATCTCCGTCTGGACTTCGCCTAAGGCTCTAGCTAGGCTCTGATACCACTGCAGGGTTCCTAGGCACTCTAGTGAGGTCTCCCAAGCCATCAACCATGGCAATTTCAAAAATTATGGTGCCTACAAACCCTAAAGTACGGATCGTTTGCTAGATATCTAGGCGAACAAGAACAAGTTAACAGTTAACTACTGAGAATACGGAAATACAACCTTTGTAGATCCGGTGCTCCACCTCCATAGCTCCGCAACGAGGTCCTCTCCGCTGTCCAAATCGAATCTGGGCTCTAGGATCGGCTTCGTCGGAGAATGGGCAAGCTAGGTCGTCGATGTCCATGCCGAAGATGATCTACGTCGAAGCATCGATGAATCAAGATCCACCTTCACCAAACCCTAAAATCTTGTGAAGGAAACACACTCTACTACTTGGCAAGAGGTAGAGGATGAAGAAATAGGAAGTGGGTTAACTTTAGAATTGGATTTCTCACTCATTTCCAACAATCACCATTGATGGACTTCAAGCTTCTTCACTTGAAGAATGAAGAAGAAGAAGGAAAAAGGTTATGATAAGTTAAAAAGAATAAGAAAAGAAAATCAATTCTTATCATAATATAACCATGGTTATGTGTAGAGATTTAACTAGGGTTAATTCAAATGGTTAGGTTAAGCATGAGATAAGAATGGTGGACAAAGTCAAAGCTTCATGAAACTTCAACTTAAAACAAAAATAGCCACCATTCTTTTCTCTTGCCTTTTATTTTCCAAAAATCAATAAATAAATAAATAAATAAATAGATAAATAAAGGAAAAGAAACCCTAACCATTCTTTTAACCATGGTTTAAATCTTTGCACTTAACCAAGTAAACATGTATCATCAAACATGATACAATCAAATGCACAAAATCATATCGCATATGTAATGCGCATATCCGAGTGAGAAAATCCATCTTAAGTAAACCGATACTAGTTGATGCAAAGTAATATATCATATATATAAATATGCATTAAATCATTAAATCAACACTTGATTCAATGATCCGGTCATGTCGCATATAACCGGCTAGTATACAATGTATCGGCTTATCGAATCAACGCTTGAATCGATAACTAGGTTATATCGCATACAACCATTCGATATATTTATCGCGAGAATAGAATACGGTATCACATACTCGCATTATTCTCGGTCCCGCACATATCTCATATGCGCTCCTATTTCGTTTCGCTTGAACCAGGAAACCTCTGTGTAGGACTCTAAAGACTCGTCAATACGCCGGCAGCGGATGATGATCATATCAAACATCCACAAGCCGCAAGCGGTCTGCTAAACGTAACGGCCACCCGGGTATTGAGCGATCTAAAGATCGACGAGCAAGCCCGCTCACACTCCATTGAATCCGACCAGTAACACTACCGTACAGTCCGGTCTGATCGTCTGATATGTCGCATATCTCGCCTAGGGGTGGTAAACGTCAGACCCCAATAGCTCAATAAGTCGTGTCGATATGAGGTCTATAACTGTTCGAGAAACTACTGGTAACACTTACCAGTAAATCTCAGCAACCCTGGCCAGGGATTTCCTGTTATAGCCAATCGAACACAGCGCAACATCAACCCCCATATACCGGGAGAGACGAATCCCCTCCTATCGCTCATTGCCTCCATGTGACTCGGGACTGTACCCAAAAACCACCGTTTTGCACGCCCTCTTAGACGTGGTAAGATGGAAATCAAAGCACAGTGGGAACCACACAAGACTATATGACGATCTCGGGTCAACAGACTACTCTGTACCAGTGTCACCAGAGAACTGCCATCTGACGTGAGGTATAATACCATCTGGGAGTTCTCGGCGAGTCCGTCCAGTGTACCCAGTCTCTACTGAGCACCCGTATATCATCTCTGATGTCAAACACCGATGGATATGGGATCATCCATCGCCCATCTGTATGGGTCGAGAAGGTACACGCTAGTCTACTCTGGCATATCGATGCCCCGTCTCGATACACCCACGACTAGGGACTTTGAAGGATGTACTTATGGACTACCATGTCCCCACTAGTATGATCCGCATCATAGTCCAGGTAGTCAAGTACAGATCCTAAGGGCTTTACCAACATGTAACAGAGAGACAATCAGCATACACGTTAAGGTAAAGAGTAACCAGATAGCATACTATCATGTCGAGCAAGAAAGTCCTCCCTATATATGTCCCAGCATCCACTACAATATACATCCCATGTACAGTAATGGCCTCTAGGGCATACATATAACTAACACATAGCGAGTTCTGAAAGCTGTTTTGTGAATATCAGCTTCCTTGACCTTCACTTGATGATAACCTGAACGAAGATCCAATTTAGAGAAAACACAAGATCCACTTAGTTGATCAAATAAATCGTCGATGCGCGGGAGTGGATACTTGTTCTTTATTGTGACTTCGTTCAAGGCCCTATAATCGATGCACATTCTGTATGAACCTTCCTTCTTCTTCACCAATAGTACAAGTGCTCCCCAACTTGAAGTTCTGGGACGAATCCATCCTTTCGCCAGTAATTCGTCCAATTGTGTTCGAACTTCCTTCAAACCTTCCGGACTTAGTCTATAAGGTGCTTTGATTACTGGTTGTGCTCCTGGTACTAAGTCAATACTGAATTCAAGAGCTCGATCGGGAGGCAAACCTGATATATCGTCAGGGATTACATCATCGAACTCTCGAACTACCTCTGGTCTTGATTCTTCCTTTGCCCGAGCTGCTGCAACTACTGCTTCCCTTGGCTTCACTTTGTAAGTACTTGGCTCTAGTGTACGGTCTGTTAGTGTATATGCCGTGGAGGCCATTACTGTATCATACTAGTTTGTATATTACTTAATGGAAGCTTGGGATATTCATCTTGTATATACAATCTTGCTCAAAATAGTAGTATGCTACTTGGTTTGTTTCTACTTCAATGTGTACATGTGTTTATTTTATTATATCACCTATACGCATTAGTGGAGCCCTTAGGATCTTTGCTTGATTACCAGCGTTGTGATGGCAGTCACACTAGTGGGGCTGGGTAATCTATAAGCACATCCTTATGCAGGTCCCTAGTCGCAGGACTATCGAGACAGGGCATCGATACTCCGGTGTAGACTAGCGCATGCGCTTCTCATCCCAGTATGGGAGACGGTCTGTCCCACAGCCGTCGGTACGTCGTACTGGAGATAGTATGCAGGTGCTCGTTCGGTTACGAGTACACTGGACAGGACTCGTCGGGAACTGACCGGTTGGTATTATACCTATCGTCAGTTATCAGTTCCCAGGTGACATGAGTACAGCTTAGTCCGCTGACTTGACATTATCACTTCGCCTCGAGTGTGTTCCCACTGTACTTTGATTACTACCCTACCACGGCTCAAAGGAGTCGTGCAAACAGGTGGTAGTTGGGTGCAGTCCCGAAGCACTTGTTGGCAGTGACGGTTAGACAGGATTCGTCTCTCTCGGTATTGGGGGTTGACATCGCGCTGTGTCTAGGAGAGCCATTACACGAGTAGTCCCTGGCCAGGGCAAACGAGATATACTGGTAGGCTTCCAGTGTTATCTCAGGGTGTTTTGGGCTTCACTCCGACACGACTTGTACCGCTATTGGGGGACTGACGTTTACCGCCCCTAGGCCCGCCATGCGATGTATCAGACGAACAGACCGGACTGTACGGAGAATGTCACATTCAGGCTCAGTAGGAGTTCAGATGGGTTTCGCCTCGTCAGTCTTCTTGTCGGCATCTACCTGGGGACCGTTACGCACAGCTAGTGCCGCTTGCGGTCTGTGGTTAAACCCACTGCCAGCGTAGTGTCGAGTCTTTAGAGTCCCACACAGAAAGCTATTCGCCTTTAGGCAAAAGAGTAGAGGTCGCATGGTTTTGCGGCAGGGTTCGGTCACATCCGTGCACTTATGCACGTACAGTGTCCGGACAGTTATCACTAGCGGGCTTTTGGTTTAAGCCAGATCCTAGTGTACGTTTTGGGATTGGATTTATCCAGTATGTATTCGTGTTCCTCGGAACGCGGATGCGGGTGTGTATGCACAGTTGACGGAGAGACAGAGGCAGAGGATTCTCATTAGGGTTGTTGACCGTTGACTGTTGACTATTGACTTTTTGGTCAACCCTAATGAGAATATGATATGTGATTAACAATAATATTAATTAAGTATTGTGGTGACATGGTTGTTGAGGGGTTGACTTTGTTGACTTGTTGACTTTGTTGACCGGTTGACTAGGTTGGACTAGTTGACCATCATGATGACAATGGCTATCATTTCATGGAAAAGACTTTTTACTTGCTTGTTTCTTTTGTGAGAAATGAGTGCATGAAATGATTTAGCCATTTTGACTTGAACTATTTTACACAATACTTGATTATTATTTTTGTGATGATGGTTTTGGATTATGAGAGCCAAGAGAGAAAAGTCTTCTCTCATTCTTTCATGCTCATTCTCTCTCTTGTTCTTGAGCTCTCATCTTCCTCTTTTTGCTCTCCCTCTCTTGACTCTATGGTTCACTTGTCTCATGAGTCGAGAACCAAGAACCATAGATAAAATCCCATACAAACTCTTCTCTACTCACTCTAGTTCACAAGGTTTAGCAAACCGAGTGAACTAGTTTCTTCAAAGTTCGAAGAAGGAGCCAAAGGTTGAAGCTTTCAGGTGGATCTATCTTCGGCGCAAGGAGACGACGGGGAGAAGCCGATTCGGACGACCATCGAAGCTTGAAGACGAAGGAGTTCGAGAAAAAGAAAGGTATAACCCCCTAACCGAGTAGTTAGCAACTCGTAGTTAGGTTGTTAGTTAGATGTTTAACAAAGATCCGGTTTTGAGTCCATGTTACCACCTCAAAGAAAATTGTTTTTCACCAAATTCCGCATGCCCGAAAGTACCGGGAGAGGTAGCATGGACTTACACGGTCTCCACTCTTGAAATAGAAGACCGGATGATCTGGGATCTCAAATACTACCCTCCTTTGACGACAGTCGATGGTAGCATAAAAGGTTCCAAGCCAGTCCATTCCTAGAACCACATCGAAGTTCGGTATGTCCAGTACTTTGAAGTCAGCATAAAACTCTCGACTGCAGACGACGACCGGACACATGCTGTATCCCATAGTTGCCTTTAGAACACCATTTCCGGAACTGACGTTCCAGCTGGATACAAGCGGTGAGACTGGAATCGCATGGGTTCGGACAAACCGTTGCGACATAAAGCAGTGGGATGCTCCAGTATCAAACAGTGCAAGTGCAGGTAGTGAAGCTACTAGGATTGTACCTAAGGTATATGGGATATGTTTTAGGTATAGGGAAAGTGTGTAGGTAAACAAGACTAAAAGATAAGTTTGAGAAGGAATTTACCAGTAATGACTTGGCCAGTGGCCTCAGCTTCTTCCACAGACATCATGAAAGCCTGGCGCTTTGGCACATTCCTCCTGGCCTGAGGAGCATTCCTCTGAACGTTCCTTTGAGCTTGATGGAACTGTCGAGGAGGTGGTGTAGCTTGTGATCCCCTGGGTGGTGCAGGCAGTGCAAGTCTGGGAGCAGGTGCCTGAAGAGCTGGTCACTGCTGATAATTATTTGTTGGCCTGGATGCAGCAACTGGGTTCTGTCTTTGGGGACAAGATCCAATATCGTGAGTGGCTGAACCGCAGACTAAGCAGAGACGGTTGGCTCGACGACAGTCCTTCATCATATGTCCAGTTCTCTTGCAGTAGGTGTAAAAGGCTGGGCTAGGACGATGAGTTGGTACTCCGGGTCGCCTTGGCACGAAAGGTGGTCTGGACGTGGCTCCACCTGCCATCTGGTTAGCAGGGCGTTTGACTCCTGCAGTCTGAGGTCTGTCCCTCTCTTTTATCACTGCCTCATAACTGCGGGCAGCTTCTAGTGCATCCTCATGAGTCAAAAACTTTCCTGTGGCTAGAGCAGCCTTAATCTCTGTGTCCAAACCTTGCTGAAAGCGATGGGCTCTGATATCGTCCGTCGGTATCAAGTGTGCCACGAATCTGTTTAAAGATTGTGTTAGCTGTGTAGTATGTGATAATTAAAATTGAACTATTGTGACATATCTTACCGGCTCAACATAGTGAACTCAGCATCGTATTCATCTACTGATTTGTCCCACATTGATCCTTGCTGTAGATGAATAAACTGCTGCTCCATTGCAAACCTGACAGTCACAGGGAAATATTTCGCGTCGAACTTCTCGCGAAATGTCTTCCATTCAATCGGCTGGGTAAGACGGCTTTCTTCCGCCTTCCACCAATTGCAAGCATTATCCGTGAGCTGTAGTTTTGCTACACGGACCCAAGCGTTGTCTGGCACTTGAGCTGCTGCCAGATCGTCTTCGATGCTTTGTGCCCATTCTTCCGCTTCAAGAGGGCTTCCTTTACCAGAGAATTGCTTTGGGTGCAAAGCTCTGAATTGCTTTACTCCCGGTGCATCGGTCTCAGGACGGTTCAAAAGTTGTTGCTGTCCCTCGAGAAGACTGCGGATCGCCTCAAATAGCATCGTTTGCTCAGTGGGTGGTGCAGGAACAGCTGGTGTGAGAGGTAGTGCTGGAGGGGTGTTGTTGACGTTGGTGCTGGTGTTGTTCGGGGAATCCATAACCCTGAAGAAAAATTTGGATTAGGACAGATTCAAATACATGAAATGATAAGATTCAAGGAATAGAGATTTGCAAGATTCAAAGAACATGAATTGTAAAGAATGTTTTAGTTGCTGGTTCTTGTGTTATATTGCTTAGGTTGTTCACGCAGATTAGAACTGCATGACAGGGATTTATACAGCTCTGACCTGCATGGGCCACCAACAAAACCTGTCACGCCCCGCTTCCCAGTATACGGCGAAGTGGACGCGACGAGGTCCGCTACGTATGTACTCAGAAGTACATACACTAAGCGTAGCTAAGCAATATAAAGTAAATCACAAGAGACGAAAGATATAGAATAACAGCAACTTTATTAATAACATTCTTTTATACAATGCATGAAAAGTAAATACAACTGAAATGAAAAGCGATGCCTAAACAGTGGCATAACAGGAAATGAAAATACTGGAAAGAATAAGGTACAATATCTAGAGCTCTGGGTCTTCGTTAAACTGCTCCAAGTCTTCACCGGTGGGCTCAATCTCAGCTTGGTCCAATGCACCTGACGACATTCAAAGAAGAAAGAAATAGAATATCGTCAGCGAACATGTCGCTCGGTAAGTCCCAAAGATCAGGAAGGATTAGAATGACAGTGTAAAAGTATTTTCTAAAGTACTATATTGTTGAATATTATGGAAAATTGTGTTAACGTTGTTGTTTGTAGCTTGGTACAGAAGGATGCCAGTGTATACGAGGGGGGTCTCTATATGCTAGAGACCAGGGCAAAAGGAAAGTACAAGAAACCGTTATGCCACGGTACAACAGCAATAGGATTCAGGTTAGGTGTCTTAATCTGACCACCTCGTGCCACCTTTAACACCTTCCGTACCAATCTACCCCTTAAACCCCGTAGTGTTTAACAGTATTGTTGTATTGTATTGTGTAAGTTGGGTGACTGATCAAAACCATGATATCAGTAAACATGTTGTAACTGTATAATCAGGTAAATGGAGTAATAGGATAATGGATGTATATCCATGGTTTGATTCAGTCAAATTGAATAGATTGTTAACAGGATTCTGGGATTCATGTGTTCATATAGAGTTGGAAAATAAAGAATATAGATTGACTTGAATCAAATTCAAGTCAGAAATAGTCAGACTCTAACCCGAGTCAGACTAAAAGAAAGATAATTTGAAGTTCAATAATTGTTAGGGGCCTTATTGTAATTAATAAAACTTGAGGGGGTTTTATGTAAAAAGTACTATTGTATAGTTTTCAAGATACACCTCAAGTATTTATTATTCGTCTTTATTGTTATAATGAGTGTAAATTTTATTTGTGTTTTTCTAGTGAATATATCCTAATGAAAGTATTAATTGATTTATTTAAAATTCATGGTATTTTAATTTAACTTTTAATCTTGTAATTTTTTAGGAAAATGTGGAAACTTTATCTTATAACAAAATAAGCGTTTAAATGATAATTATATATACATTAACACATGAATAATTTTAAATAAATGTTTTATTTTCAAAAATCTCATTTTCTTAAATGTCGTATTTTAAACCTTTCGAGACCGAATGCTCCTTGCGGAGGTCTGAATCTCGCACCACTAGCCCGCGGGTGCACGATGAACCGTACTATCCCTAACGGGTTCCCCAAAGGTGGGTTGTAGCGGCGCTTTGCTTAGGTTTAATAAATACTATTCATTTAGAAAAACGGTTTTATAAATATAAGGTATTTATTTGTAAAGGATGTAATTTCCGTATTTTAGTTTCTAGGGTTTCTTAAGCCAACTAGCCTATTTCTAAGGTCTAAACGATAAGTCATTAGAAGCCTCAAATCGCCTCTTCACCGCCAATTGCGGCCAGGTAAGTGCCAGGTAAGTGGGAAGGAACCACAGTAGTGGGCCTAATTAAAAACCACTAGCCTAGACACACTTGCCTAGTCACCACAAAGTCAGTTTAGATAAACGATCGATGTCCATGACAAATCGTATTTTCATTTTAAAAGATTTTATTTAGAATTGTGTACAACTTAAAGCTTTCAAGAAAGGTTTATAAAGAATATGGTATTTTAGTGAAAAGTCCTGTATTTTCGTATTCTATATTTTGACGTTTATCAATTAGGGTTATATTTGTGTGTGTGTAGAGGTAGGTCATTACCTCGTGACTTATTTTAAGTTTTAATGAAGTTAGAGGTTAAACATGATATATTAAACTTGAAGGTATTAAAGCGCAAGAATACGGTATTTGAAAACGTTATCATTTCATGTGTGAAAATTCATTCAAATTGTTTTCTACAGGTTTAGTGATCAAGATAAACATATTTAGGAGTGAGGGATTTAATTAGAACAAGAAAAATAAACTTTATGGTATTTTTGTGAAAAGAATACGGTTTTACAAGAAAGCTATCATTTCATGTGAGAAACTTTATTTAAATTGGTTTCTATGTGGTTAATAGTCATCATGGATATGTTTAAGTATTATAGATTAGGTGACAAGTGGAATTTTGTAGAAAAACCGAATAGGAAATCGGTTTGTTCCGATTTCCGTCGGGTTCCAAAAAGTCGTATTTTTTTTATTAAAAGAAAAGAGAGAAAGAAGTGATGGGACTTACGGGTTTGGACAAACTAAGGAGGTTAAGGAAGTGATGGTTGTCGATGCGTCGAAAACGTCGCGAAGGTTCTAGTACGATCGCCGGAATCCGTCGTTGGTTTCGGCAGCGCTTCGCTTCTCGCTCTTTTTCTACGTACCGAATTCTCTTGAGAATTTGGGAGAGTAGACTTAGAGTTGTGGGGTGAAATGGTAGAGGGTAGGGGTGTTTATATAGGGCAGGGCTAGGGTTAGGGTTTGGATTAAAAAAAATATTAAAAAATATAAAAATTCATTAAAATTTCATTAATTTTGGGAGTAAAAGAGATTTAATGAGAAAATGATAACAGTTCTGGGAAAATAAAGTATACAGGGGGGTTGACCAAGTCAACACGGAGAAAATCCGTGTTGACGACTCGGCCAACCGGCCGAGTCCGTCCGGCGGCGCCGGCCGATGCGGCCGAGCCGCCGGCCGACTTTGCCGAGTTGGGGCCGAGTCGGGGCTCAAAGTGTGGGGAATCTTCTGGGGGGATTTATGGTGTACTTTATTTTTTATATACCGCATTAATTTCGTGTGTTATGGCTGTTTGACCGTTTGACTTCCCAAAAATTTAAAAAAAAAGATATAAAAATTATGTGGGGCATGGGATTCGAACTCTGGTGGCTATGTTCAGCAGTGCAAGGTATTACCAATGAGCTACAAGCTCCTTCTTGTAATTATTGTAGGGAAATAGATACTTATAGTGTTATCAGCAACATTAATACTCCAAGTATACTTCAAATTTAAATCAAATTTAGGTTTACAAAAATTGGAGTTGTTATACTCTTCGTCTGATATGTCGCATATCTCGTCTAGGGGTGGTAAACGTCAGACCCCAGTAGCTTGATAAGTCGTGTCGATATGAGGTCCATAACAGTTTGAGAAACTACTGGTAACACTTACCAGTAAATCTCAGCAACCCTGGCCAGGGATTTCCAGTTATAGCCAATCGAACACAGCGCAACATCAACTCCCTATACCGGGAGAGACGAAACCCCTCCTATCGCTCATTGCCTCCATGTGATTCGGGACTGTACCCAAAATCCACCTTTTTGCACGCCCTCTTGGACGTGGTATGATGGAAATCAAAGCACGGTGGGAATCACACAAGACTCTATGACGATCTCGGGTCTACAGACTAACCTGTACCAGTGTCACCAGAGAACTGCCATCTGACGTGAGGTATAATACCATCTGGGAGTTCTCGGCGAGTCCGTCCAGTGTACCCAATCTCCACTGAGCACCCGTATACTTTCTCTGATGTCAAACACCAATGGATATGGGATCATCCATCGCCCATCATATGGGTCAAGAAGCGCATACGCTAGTCTACTCTGGAGTGTCGATGCCCTGTCTCGGTACTTCCATGACTAGGAACATTTGAAGGATGTACTTATCGACTACTCTGTCCCCACTAGTATGATCTGCATCATAGTCCTTGTAGTCAAGTACTCATCCTAACGGCTTTATCAACATGTAACATAGAGACAATCAGAGTACATGTTAAGCTAAAGTGTAACCAGATAGCATACTATCATGTCGAGCAAGAAAGTCCTCCCTATATATGTCCAAACATCCACTACAATATACATCATATGTACAGTAATGGCTTCTAGGGCATACATATAACTAACAGAACGGTCCGACCAGAAGAAGAGGGCTCGGAAAGGGAGGCCGGAGCGTCAGCAACCCTATCACCCAAAGTTCCAAGAGTACACCCCGCTCAATGTCTCCCTCGCAGTGTTACTAGAGGAGGCCCAGGGCGAGGGGTTCTTCAAGTTCCCTCCAATCCCGCGTCAGGCCTCGAAGCGAACCCGGGGCCCCTACTGCGCCTTCTACCGGACGCTGGGCCACGCCACGGAGGATTGTAAGCAACTCCGGGACTACATCGAGGAGCTCATCCGATCAGGGCACCTCGCCGCCTACTTGAGTGATAAGCGACAGGCCGACCGCAAGCAGGAGCAGTGTCCCATTCCCGCCGAACTGACCATCAGCCAGATCATGCTCGTTTCGGCAGATGACCAGTCCGACGCCCAGGGAGCCCCGTACCCGGTGCCGAGCACGGAGACCAACAAGCCTCCGGGGAGCTCGGGCCACGCTAATAAGGTCATCTATTAGTATGTACTTTTTTTAAGGGCAATGTAAACTCTTCCTAGGGCCTGTTGTTAATTTAATAAAAGATCAATGGAACATTGCGAAAAAGAAGGAAATGTCTTATTTATTCAAAAAGGTATTATGGGCTCCTCAGCCATACATACAAAAAGAAAAAGAAAATTACAGCAGCGGGGGAAGGGGGTGCAGAGAGCACTGCTCATGGTACTCAGTTAAGATCTCCGCCAGCCGAGGCCTCGTGAGGTCCAACCTCTGCCCTCGATCCCCCCCGCGCGCGTTGACCTCGAGCCTCAGTTCGGAGAACTCACGGACGAGTGCCACCGAGCGAGCCAGCCGACCCGCGGAGATCAGGCCGAAGCGACGCAGAGACCGCAGCTTGCCCACGGCCTCATCGTAGAGTTGCTCGGACAGGGGGTTGTAAAGCCCCGGCGACGCCCTCCAGATGGAGTACATCAGCAGCTGCAGCAGAGGGGAGCGCCGGGGGAGCAGCCGGCCGAAGTGGTCTTCGATGCTCCCATAGACCAACTGCACCGTGTCCTCGGCGTAGTTCTGGTCGTAGAGGTATACGTCTTCGAAGTGGATGATTTCGGGGATGGTAAAGGGGAAGTCTTCCATTTTCAACGATCTGTTTGTGAAGAAAGGAAGGACCAGCGCCCCCTCAGATTTATATAGCCCACTACACCCCAACGGAACTCAACAGTCGCCCATTTTCGCCCAAAAAGTCGCTGCCATGCGGCGATCATTGAGCATTCTCTGGCGGAATCGAAATGACGCGACTCTGGTGCTTCGCCTCCCCACACATTCAATGCGCATGCTACGCGCAGGTTCGCCGCGACCGTTCCTGTTCCCCATACCTGCAACTGGATGGTCGAGCGAAACCTCATGAAAAATCGGCCAAGCATCTACCATGCTCGGCTATCCCTGGCCGGTAGCTTCCCTACACGCAACGCCGGGGATCAAAGCCCTCGCCAAGAGGCAACCGCGCAGCTTCACTGCCCGGCTATCCTTACCAGGCCTCCTACGGCCTCTCCAACGCTAAGGATCAAAGTCCTCCTTAAAGGCAGCCGAGCGGCTTCCCTGCTCGGCTATCCCTGGCCGGTAGCTTCCCTACTCGTAACGCCAGGGGTCAAAGCCCTCTTCAAGAAGCAACCGCGCAACTTCACTGCCCGGTTATCCTTAGCAGGCCTCCTACGGCCTCTCCAACGCTAAGGATCAAAGTCCTCCTTAGAGGCAGCTCAGCAGCTACCCTGCTCAGCTATCCCTGGCTGGTAGCTTCCTACCACAATCGACAGGGATCAAAAGCCCTCCCAGAGGCAGTCGAGCCCGACCCTCGCTCGGCTATCCTTCAGGACAAAAGCCCTCGCCAAGAGGCACCGGGCAGTAACCCTGCTCGGCCAAGGGTCCTTGGTAGGCTTCTTACAGCCCCTCCCGCGCTAAGGACCAAAGTCCTCCTTTGAGGCGGTCGAGCCCGACCCTTGCTCGGCTATCCCCGGCTGGTAGCTTCCTACCACAACCGACAGGGATCAAAGTCCTCGCCAAGAGGCACTGGGCAGTAACCCTGCTCGGTCCCCGTCCTGAAGGATCAAAAGCCCTCGCAAGAGGCAACCGAGCCCGACCCTTGCTCGGTTATCTCCGGCCGGTAGCTCCCTACCCATGACGCCAGAGATCAAAGCCCTCGTAAGAGGCATCTGAGCGGCTACCCCGCTCGGTCATCCCAGGCTGGTAGTTGCCTACCCACGACGCCAGAGATCAAAGTCCTCGCCAAGAGGCAACCGTGCAGCTTCATTGCCCGTTTATCCTTAATAGGCTTCTTACACCCCCTCCCGCGCTAAGGATCGAAGCCCTCCTCAGAGGCAGCCGAGCGGCTACCCTGCTCGGTCATCTCCGGCTGGTAGCTACCTACCCATGACGCCAGGGATTAAAGCCCTCGCAAGAGGCATCTGAGCGGCTACCCCGCTCGGTCATCCCCGGCTGGTGGTTGCCTACCCACGATGCCAGAGATCAAAGCTCTCGCCAAGAGGCAACCGCGCAGCTTTACTGCCCGGTTATCCTTAGTAGGCTTCTTACAGCCCCTCCAACATTAAGGATCAAAGTCCTCCCAGAGGCAGCCGAGCGAATTCCCTGCTCGGCTATCCCTGGCCGGTAGCTTCCCTACTCACAACGCCAGGGATCAAGGCCCTCGCCAAGAGGCAACCGCGCAGCCTGCCCGGTTATCCTTAGTAGGCCTCCTACGGCCCCTCCAACTCTAAGGATCAAAGTCCTCCCAGAGGCAGCTCAGCAGCTTCCCTGCTCGGCTATCCCCGGTTGGTAGCTTCCTACTACAACCGACAGGGATCAAAGCCCTCGCCAAGATCAACCGAGCAGCTTTCCTGCTCGGTCATCCCCAGCAGACATCCTCCTGCCCAACAGACGCTGCGGGTTTGTAGCCCTCATAACGAGGCCACTGAGCCCCTTTATGCTCGGCACAACTACGGCGGACATCCCTCTGCCCATCACATGCAGCGGATCCGAAGCCCCAACAAGGGACATCAGGTCTATCCAAGTCTGAGCGATCCCCCCTCGACTTCGGGGCCATGGAGATGCCTCCTTCTCAGCAGCGCTTGGCACACTTGGCAAGTGATCGAAATCAACTCGACGAACGATCGCTAGACAGATAGCCGACTTGACATGGAAGCCCAACAGTGCAAGCAAGAATATTTTACGAGCATTCCTCACAAACATAAGATAAAGTGCAAGTCGATGAAGCAAAAAGTTTTACTACCAAAAGCAAAGTCTTTACAAAGGGTATTTTGGGCTCCCCAGCCTTACAGACTGCCCGGAGGCTTACAGAAATTCCAAAAGCGGCAAAATAAAAGGAGGAGGAAGACGGGGGCTTTAGGCATCGGGGCCAGGAACGACCTCGGGGTCCTCGATATCTACCACGAGTCGAGTAGGGTCCTCGGCCACCTCCTCGTCAGGAATCTCTTCCCCCTGCTCATCGGCGTCCGCGAGGGGGTATTTGGCCCGGAGCTCTTCATCAGCGAACTCTGGCATCCGGATCTTAACGGCGTAAAGGGCCTCGTGCCAGATGCGGGTGGTGGCCACGGCTAAGTCATTGTAGAAGTCCTTCGACTTCTTGTAGCCCTCCACCGCCTTCGCCGCCGAGAGGCCGGCCCGCTCCGCCGCCTCGACCGCCGCCCCCAGCTCCTTCCGGAGGGTCCTCACCGTCTTCTTCATTTTACCGGCGAGCGCCTGAGCGTCCTCAAGCTTGACCTCGGCAGCCACGGCGGCCTCGCGGTGCCGGGCAACCTCCTGTTTCCCGGCCTCCACCTTGCCCTCCAAGGCGGCAACCCTCGCTATCGCCGCCTCCAGATCCCGCTTGGAGCTCCCTTCCAGCGAGGTAAGCGGGTCCGCGGCCTTCATCGCCGGGGCTACCACCTCAGCCCCCATGCGTAAGGCAAGGACGACGTGCTGGAGGACCTGAAAAAATAAGAAAGAGGTCAGGAAGACGAAGGAAGCACTAAATCTCAAAAACAACCGAGCACTTATATAACATTTCAGAAAAATAAAATATTGTTTTTGGGAATTTTTATAATTAAATAATAAAATATTGAATATTTTAATAGTGCGGTATAATTAAATACCGATAAATGGGGGAAAATTTTGAAAATTTTGAAAATTACTAAAAAGAAGGTGTTTTATGCAAATTATAAGTTTTTATGATTAATTATACTCTATTTATTGCTAATCACGATTAAATATCGCTAATCGCGCATTAAACTTGTTTTGTGCAAAACATGCACTAAGTCATTTTTAGCACTTGTTACATTTTTCTTTCATGCTTTCTCTTTTATCATGCATGGTTAGGGTTTTATTATGAGAGAAGAAAAGAAAATAGAAAAGAAAAGAAAAGGATTTGAATAAAGAATGGAGGGATGGGCATGAGAGAGAATGAGAAGGTAAGGGGTCAAACCTTGGACCAAGCTCCCGTTCTTCATTTCTTCACCATCTTCTCTCCTCTCCCACACCCTTGCTGCTGCTGCTGCCCTCACTCCCTCCCCCCTCTTCATCCTCCCAAACACCATTAAAAACACCTCAAAACTCAATACCCACTTCATTAAAAATATGCATGAGCTCACTAGCTACACCTTGGACCAAGAAAGCTTGCATTTTGGTGCTGTAGGAGGATTCATGAGTGCCTAATGAGGTAATCCTTTGACAAATAGTGTAGTGTTTCGTTTGCTTAAGCCTCTTTTCAAGTTTAGTATCGATTTGGCGAAGTTTAGCGAACTTTGAAAAACCCTAGAGAGGGTTAAGGTTAATTTGAGTTGTGGTTGTGTAATTGGACTTTAGTAGTGACCTTAAACTCTCCAATTGTCCAAAAACCAGACTTAACCAAACCTGAAACCCAAAAATACGGAATTACAGAACTTTTCATGTCGGTTTGTGAGGTATTGGAGTGTGCAGGGAAATCTGGTATGACCTGGGGTATTTTTAAGACTAGCAAACAACTTTAGGGACCTAATTAAAGCACTACGAGACCACCCAGGCAAAACGAACCAAATCCCACACCCCCAACTGAGCTCGCCGGAATTTCATGGGTACGGGCCGGCCACACTGATGAGTTGTGTGCCCAGATTGCTTCTGTAGGTCATATACCCTATATACATCACCCTAGTGTTGTTTGCTTACCTAGTTTTCACCTTAAACAAAATCTGGGACTAAATACTTGATTTGCTGTTTTGATTCGGATATGGTTTTATGTATTTTGAATTCTGGATTTTTGTGATTTGTTTTGTATTCGATCACTTGACGTTTGTACGTCTCTATCGGGTATTATTTGGTTAAGTTGCGAGGGCAAACCATAGGTTTTGACCTTTGTGAGTTCCTCGTATCGTTTTGGTTTCGATTTGGTTTTAATGCGATACGATACGTGTGACATGTAGGTACCCCCACGATGATTCGAGACGATGAAGAAGATGGTGGCAACATCGACATCGGTAAGCAAGATCAAGGTGAGTAGATTATATCTACGGGGGAAGTCGGGTGGATGGTGTATAGCACCCTCGCAGTTCGATGTATACTATGCTATATATATATATATACTATATATATGATATCTTTAAGTGTGACATGGATATTCAAGATATGTTTAGGTTTTCAATGGTTAGATTAGGGTTTTTAGAAGTAAACTAGTATAGCTTCTTAGTCGCGAACCCTAGAATAGGTTTACACCCACATGCACACACATGCTTACTCTGTTTTACTTGTGCGTATATGGAGATAGATATATATACACACACACACTTAGGTATGAGACTGTGTGTATATATATATATATATATAGACACGTATACCTACACATAGATGATGTGGATTGTATATAGTATTTGGAGATGAGTCAATGAGATTGGGCATGGTGCCATGAGATCGGTGATATGATGTGGTTCGTATTATGAGATACGACATGAGATTTTAGCGGGCCTTTGGACGTATGTGTTACACACACATTTATATATTTATAGATGGTATCAGTTTGTACTAGACTTAGATCTGTACCCCAGTTCATGATATATGATGATAAGGATACCAGATAATTGATGAGATAAATGTGAGATTCGACCCGTACCCAGATTTGGGATGTCGTACGACGTATTTACGTACGACCTAGATATTGATGATAGATCCGCACTCTTGACTCGAGGATGCCATATTGTATATTGTATCGTATGTGATACTATTGAGGCGGGATCACCGACTATTATATTTATATGTATTTCGACTCAGATTTAGGTGGTTTCCCTTACCCTTTCGGTTAGACTGTTCGTTTAGTTCTGTAGTACTTAGTAGATGTTAGATTAGACCCGAGTCATACCAATTTCAAACTAACGAATCGTGAGTATTTTAAAAGACAGGCTAAGGAATTCTACGAATAATTCAAAAGACGCATCTTTTCTTAAAAACACCGTAGCCCTTATTTTTCTAAACACCACGATTCGTGTTATTTCAAATGGAAAAACTGTATGACGTATATATATATATTGATGTAGATTCTTCACTGTTGTGTTTATTATTCATTTTCCGCATATTCTTGCTATTCGCATCGCATTGCCTATTTGAATGTGTTTATTGTTATATTAAACCCATGCTGTCAGGACACCAGCACCATTATCGATGATGCGTATGTTCTACGTACATCTGCTTGCCGGCTCACATACTTCATCATCGATAATTGTCATGCCATTACACTGTAGGACTGTTGCATCAGGATATGACTCCTTGCATGACATACTTGCGTACATACATATTGTACACTCATACTTGCGTACATACATATTGTACACACATACTTGCGTACATACATATTGTACACTCATACTTGCGTACATACATATTGTACACACATACTTGTGTACATACATATTGTACACACATACATATTGTACACACATACATATTGTACACACATACTTGCGTACATACATATTGTACACCCATACTTGCGTACATATATATTGTACACCCATACTTGCATGCATACGTACTTGCACATACAAAGATGATTATGGCTTGATTTTAGAAATTTGGGAACCGCAAGATATAACTTAAAACTGGATTCATTTTAAAGGAGCGGTTTTCCCTCGATATGTGCATATTACTGTTTTATGTTGCATGATATACTGATATGCTTACATTTCTATTATATGTCGCATACATCATGCTTATTGATTATACGCATTGAGATATGTTGTTTCCATGATATTTCTGGATTTGAGAACCGTGGGTATTTCAAAGGAAAGTATGTACTATTTTAAAAACCCGGTTTCTCTTGATATGATATTTCAGTGCCTCCACCATGCGTTTTCTCTGTTCTGAGACGTGTGATATGTGAAACCCGATTCGAAGAGGCGGATGATTCCGTTTGCGGGTACATGGTGGATCCGGTGTAACAACCCTAATTTTCCTATACAAATTTTTTCAAATATTTTTTTTCAAAATCCATAAAGGGGTATTTATTGCCTGAGCAAAAGACTTAAGTAATTAATTAGCAATTTAATTTCAAGAAGGAGCTTGTAGCTCATTGGTAATACCTTGCATTGCTGAACCAAGCCACCAGAGTTCAAATCCAATGCCCCGCATTGTTTTTAATATTTATTTGTTTTAAATTTTATAGAAGCCCAACAGTCCACACGAGATAACTCCCAAAATTTCCACTGAACCTGAAAAACTAAATGCACCAGAGCCTACACCAGGAGTCCCCCCACCTACCCAGCCCCTGACTCGGCCCGACTCGGCCAAGTCGGGCCGGCACCGCCGGCCGGACGGCCGAGTCCCCTGAAGATGAAATGTGCCTTTTCCATTTCCTTACACCCCTGCATACTTTAAATATTGAGATCATTTCCAGAGAGCCCATTAACACTCATTTACTTCATTTTTAATACATTTTTCACACATTTTACATCTTTTTTAATTAAAACCCTACATCTACCCTAACCCTAGCCTAACCCTATAAATACACCCCTACCCTCTACCCTCTCACCCTAAAACTCTGAGCCAACTCTCTAAAATTCTCAAGATAACTTGTGTACTTTGAAAACGAGCACGAAGCGAAGCTATGGCGAAATTCCCGGCGAACTTCCGACGATCGTTCTAGGAACTCTCGGCGTCGAATCGACGTACCGGCGATTCCTCTTCTTCCATATCTCTCTCTTTATTGTCCAAATCCCATAAGTCCCATTTTCTATCTCTCTTTTCTATTCTAAAAATACGGATTTACAAAACCCGACGGAATCGGAACAAATCCGATTTCCGATTCGGTTTTCTTATAAAACTTCACTTCTCGTTAATACAATTATGCTTAAACTCTCTCATATTGACTATTAAACACTAATCAACTAAATTGATCAAGTTTCATTTCATAAAATGATGGCTATTTCACTTTATCGTATTTTTCATTTAAATACCACATTGTTTCAATTCTACATTTAACTTCATTAAACTTGTTATATCTTTATGTAGATCACGAGGTAACGACCTATCTCCTCACACACTCATATGCAACATAACACGATACCCTCGAGAACTTAGAATACGGGAAAACAAAATTTTCATTTAAATACCCATTACTTAATAAAACCAATTCTAAAAGATTTAGTATTGATAATTCTTTACAAATAATTAAGCTAATACAAAATATCTAGACTCAGCCAATTAAGGACTGTCGCGTTCGTTAGGACAGAGGAGGTTGTGGGCATTCAGTCGTTTATCTAAACCTGACTTTGTGGTGTCTGGGCTAGACAAGTGAGAAAGGTAACTTTAAAAGGCCCGTCTCACGGTGATTCATGAGCGGATCCCTCCTTTCTTCACTTGTACTTACCTGGCCACAATTGGCGGTGAAGAGACGATTTGAGGTATCTCACAACTTGTCGCTTTGGACCAGTTAGGAGCAGTCTAGTTGACTTAGGAGACCCTAGAACATAGAATACGGGAAATCGACATCTTTACAAATAATTACCATAATTAATAAAACCGTTTTTCCTTAATGATTAGTATTTATACAAATCTTTGCAAAGCGCCGCTACAACCCAATTGGGGAACCCGTTCAGGATGGTGCGGATTATCGCACATCCTCGGGCTTAGTAGTGCGAGATTCAGACCTCCGCAAGGAGCATTCGGTTTCGAAAGATTTAAAATACGACATCTTAAGAAAGCGAGATTTCTAAAATATTATAGATATATACAAAAATTATTTTCATATAAATATATGTATATGTAACATAAACATATCTATTTTTTGAAGTATTATAAATATTCCACCTTTTCTACAATATCATAAGAATCAATTTACTTTTCTAATTGTCTGACTCAGAGTGAGTCTCATTATAATCTGACTTGAATATGATTCAAGTACAATCTATAATCTACAATCTACAAATCTACAATTTACAATCTACAATATATAATTTACAATATTACAATTCAACATGAATCCATGAATCCATTATTCAATCTATCAACTTGACCGGACCGAACCGAACCATGGATATACATTCCATTTACATGATTATACAGTTACATCCATGATTCTACAGTTACATCCGTTTACTGATATCATGGTTTCGGTAAGTCGTCCAATTATACAATCTATACAGTTTACAATACAAGACAATACAATATAACAATGCAATCAAAACACTACGGGGTTTAAGGGGTAGATTGGTACGGAAGGTGTTAGAAGTGGCACGAGACTGCAACCATAAGACACCTAACCTATATTCTGTTGCTGTTGTACCGTGGCCCAACGGTTCCTTGAGTTTCTGATACCTTAGTCTCCGGGGCAAGTGAGACTCCTCTCGTATACACTGGCATCCTTCTGTACCAAGCTACAAACAACAGCGTTAACACAACATTATAACAATATAATACAATTATAAAAGTTACCTCTTATTCTGTCTACTTCTCCCTTATCTTTGGGACTTACCGAGCGATCTGTTCGCTGACGACATTCTCTTCTTTCTTCTTTGAATGTCGTCAAGTGATCTGGACACGTCAGATATCGAGCCCAGCGCTGAACACTTGGACCATTTCGTTGAAGACCCAGAGCTTGAGTTCATTGTACACTTTTATTTCAGTACCTTTCCTTTTCTGTTATGCCATTGTTTAGGCATTGCTTTATTTCAGTTGTATTTACATTTCCATGCATTGTACAGAAAGAATGTTAATAAATAAAGTTGCTATTCAGTTTATATCTCTTGTCCCTTGTGCTTACTTTTATATTGCTTAGATACGCTTAGCGTATTTACTTCACAGTAAATACGTAGCGGCCTCATTCCGTCCCCTTCGCCGTATACCGGGAAGCAGGTCGTGATAGGTTTTGTTGGTGGCCCATGCAGGTCAGAGGTATATAGAACCATACTATGCAGTTCTGTTCTGCGTGAACAAACCTAAGTAATATAACACAAGAACCAGCAACTAAAACATTCTTTACAATCATGTTCCTTGAATCTTATCTTTCATATTCCTTGAATCATATACTTTGAATCTGTCCTAACCCAAAATTCCCTCGCCTCTTTTACAATCTTACCAAAACCTTCGCATTCTTTCATTCCTTCACACATTTTTAAAAACCCTTGCACCACCTTATTATTTTTTTCACACACTGTCAGTACTTCAGTCACTAAACTTTCTTGAATCTGTTACACTTTCTTTTTACAAATTTCGAGGACGAAATTTTTATAAGGAGGGTAGAATGTAACAACCCTAATTTTCCTATACAAATTTTTTCAAATTTTTTTTTTTCAAAATCCATAAAGGGGTATTTATTGCCTGAGCACAAGACTTAAGTAATTAATTAGCAATTTAATTACAAGAAAGAGCTTGTAGCTCATTGGTAATACCTTGCATTACTGAACCAAGCCACCAGAGTTCAAATCCTATGCCCCACATTATTTTTAATATGTATTTGTTTTAAATTTTATAGAAGCCCAACAGTCCACACGAGATAACTCCCAAACTTTCCACTGAACCTGAAAAACTAAATGTACCAGAGCCTACACCAGGAGTCCCCCCACCTACCCAGCCCCTGACTCGGCCCGACTCGGCCGAGTCGGGCCGGCGGACCGGCCGACTCGGGCCGACGCCGCCAGCCGGACTCGGCCGGACTGTCGATTCCCCTGAAGATGAAATGTGCCTTTTCCACTTCCTTACACCCCTGCATACTTTAAATATTGAGATCGTTTCTAGAGAGCCCATTAACACTCATTTTCTCCATTTTTAATACATTTTTACATTTTTTTTAATTAAAACCCTTCATCTACCCTAACCCTAGCCTAACCCTATAAATACACCCCTACCCTCTACCCTCTCACCCTAAAACTCTAAGCCAACTCTCTAAAATTCAAAAGAAAACTTGTGTACTTTGAAAATGAGCACGAAGCGAAGCCACGGCAAAATTCCCGGCGAACTTCCGGCGATCGTTCTAAGAACTCTCGGCGACGAATCGACGCACCGGCGATTCCTCTTCTTCCATCTCACTCTCTTTATTGTCCAAAACCCGTAAGTCCCATTTTCTATCTCTCTTTTCTATTCTAAAAATACGGATTTACAAAACCCGACGGAATCGAAACAAATCCGATTTCCGATTCGGTTTTCTTATAAAACTCCACTTCTCGTTAATACAATTATACTTAAACTCTCTCATGTTGACTGTTAAACATTAATCAACCAAATTGATCAAGTTTCATTTCATAAAATGATGGCTATTTCACTTTATCGTATTTTTCATTTAAATACCATATTGTTTCAATTCTACATTTAATTTCATTAAACTTGCTATATCTTTATGTAGATCGCGAGGTAATGACCTACCTCCTCACACACTCATATGCAACATAACACGATATCCTCGAGAACTTAGAATACGGGAAAACAAACATTTTTATTTAAATACCCTTTACTTAATAAAACCAATTCTAAAAGATTTGGTATTGATAAATCTTTACAAATAAATAACCTTTGAATTAATACAAAATATCTAGACTCAGCCAATTAAGGACTGTCGCGTTCGTTAGGACAGAGGAGGTTGTGGGCATTCAGTCATTTATCTAAACCTGACTTTGTGGTGCCTGGACTAGACAAGTGAGAAAGGTAACTTTAAAAGGCCCGTCTCACGGTGATTCATGAGCGGATCCCTCCTTTCTTCGCTTGTACTTACCTGGCCACAATTGGCGGTGAAGAGGCGATTTGAGATATCTCACAACTTGTCGCTTTGGACCAGTTAGGAGCAGTCTAGTTGACTTAGGAGACCCTAGAACATAGAATACGGGAAATCGACATCTTTACAAATAATTACCATAATTAATAAAACCGTTTTCCCTTAAAGATTAGTATTTATACAAATCTTTGAAAAGCGCCGCTACAACCCAATTGGGGAACCCGTTCGGGATGGTGCGGATTATCGCACATCCTCGGGCTTAGTAGTGTGAGATTCAGACCTCCGCAAGGAGCATTTGGTCTTGAAAGATTTAAAATACGACATCTTAAAAAAGCGAGATTTCTAAAATATTATAGATATATACAAAAATTATTTTCATATAAATATATGTATATGTAACATAAACATATCTATTTTTTGAAGTATTATAAATATTCTACCTTTTCTACAATATCACAAGAATCAATGTACTTTTCTAATTGTCTGACTCAGAGTGAGTCTCATTATAATCTGACATGAATATGATTCAAGTACAATCTACAATCTACAATCTACAAATCTACAATTTACAATCTACAATCTACAATTTACAATATTACAATTCAACATGAATCCATGAATCCATTATTCAATCTATCAACTTGACTGAACCGAACCATGGATATACATTCCATTTACATGATTATACAGTTACATCCATGATTCTACAGTTACATCCGTTTACTGATATCATGGTTTCGGTCAGTCATCCAATTATACAATCTATACAGTTTACAATACAAGACAATACAATACAACAATACAATCAAAACACTACGGGGTTTAAGGGGTAGATTGGTACGGAAGGTGTTAGAAGTGGCACGAGACTGCAACCATAAGACACCTAATCTATATTCCGTTGCTGTTGTACCGTGGCCCAACGGTTCCTTGAGTTTCTGATACCTTAGTCTCCGGGGCAAGTGAGACTCCTCTCGTATACACTGGCATCCTTCTGTACCAAGCTACAAACAACAGCGTTAACACAACATTATAACAATATAATACAACTATAAAAGTTACCTCTTATTCTGTCTACTTCTCCCTTATCTTTGGGACTTACCGAGCGATCTATTCGCTGACGACATTCTCTTCTTTCTTCTTTGAATGTCGTCAGGTGATCTGGACACGTCAGATATCGAGCCCAGCGCTGAAGACTTGGACTATTTCGTTGAAGACCCAGAGCTTGAGTTCATTGTACACTTTTATTTCAGTACCTTTCTTTTTCTGTTATGCCATTGTTTAGGCATTGCTTTATTTCAGTTATATTTACATTTCCATACATTGTACAGAAAGAATGTTAATAAATAAAGTTGTTGTTCAGTTTATATCTCTTGTCTCTTGTGCTTACTTTTATATTGCTTAGATACGCTTAGCGTATTTACTTCACAGTAAATACGTAGCGGCCTCGTCTCGTCCCCTTCGCCGTATACCGGGAAGCGGGGCATGACACCCGGTATGGTACCCCGGGGCGAGAGAGAGATTTCGTGTGGATGACGAAGAGCCTGCCAGAGGGACCACTACCTACCGGTGATTGTATTTGAGCTCGGCGGATATCCGGAGGATACCGACCGGAGTTGAGAGATGATACGGGCCGATCCGGACTGACGGAGCCCGTGGGCTGATCCGAACTGACGGAGCCCTATATATATATGAGGATTTACGTGCCGATGCTGGGCACAAGTTTCATGATGTTTTCGAGTGTCGATGCTAGACACTCAGGTTCCATGATTTTGATGTGTCGCGAGGGAAACGCGTTGATTTATATCCTCATACTTCCATGCATATGCTTTATGATGTTTACATGCATGATGTTTTGTGTTATTGGGTGATACGTGGACGAGATCCACATGCATACACGCATTGATTACATCGTTGGAGGATATCCACATACTTATAGACTTCATGATATAGTTGACATTGACTCATGTTGATTACATTGATCATACCTCATATTTTTGATATGTTGCTACCTGAGGCACTGACACGAGCACTTGGTATTACACTGATGTATAGATGTTTACCCTTGCCACCTTATCATGCTTCAGACTTTATCATTTTGAGGATATATATTATTACTGATCGTATTGACCTAGGATTGAGTCATACATACGATTTCTGCTCTGTGATGTTTTCTACTCACGAGTTGGCAACTCACCCCCGTTGTGCCACAGTTCTTGCAGGTTTTGCCGTACAGGTTTCATTGCGGTTTCTGGCACACTGCTTTCTTTCTGGGTGATTACTTTGGTAGGTGGGTTCACTCGCAACGTGACTACCCTTGTATTTATTTTAATCAGTTGTATCTAGTAATTCCATCAACCAAACTTGTATATTTATTCAGACTTAGAAAACCAGTTGTGTATTATTTCGACCTTAGAGTCGCGCGTTGTAGTATTATGGTTTTCTTGATGATTTCGAGTTTCCTTTTGAGTTTTGATCATCGCCCTTCGGCATTATATATTATTTGCTTGCGTGGTTGTGGCCGTCGATTGACGAAGAGCTAGCTCCCGCTTGGGGATGCCTTTTATTATTCATGTATATATTTATCATGTTGTACCCAGTTCGGAGCCAGTATTTACAAAGGAAACTCTGCCGAAATTTTCAGAAAAGACTTGGGATTTTTTAAAAAATGCATATCCGGCTTATGTTACTTAAAAACATTTATTTAAAAACCTTGTTTTTAAAACATGTTTTCTTCACTTCTTTAAAACTAGTTTTCCTTCATTTATTATTTAAAATGGTTTTAGATTTCTGGGCTTTTGGCTTACTTGAATTAGATGGGGTCCTATAGGCTTCATATGATTCAAGGGCCAGACATGGGCTATTTCGGGTCGTGACAAAGTTGGTATCAGAGCGCTAGGTTAACCTTAGTTCGAGTCTAAGTTTGACTATGCGGAGCCTAGAGCGTTTGTATATATTCGGAACTTAGGCTTGACCTTACGGAACTTAGACTTAGTCGAGGGGGTATTAGACCCGAACTTTCGTCGCATAGGTTGACCTTGGTTGACGGAATAGGTGACTTAAGGAGAGTGACGTACCGTGTGTATGTTCCGCGGCATACTTACGATACGCTACTCCGCTTAAGAAACCTTAGGATGTACATTTCCTTGCACAGTATTATATTCATTCCTATGATCTATCCTCATCGATACTGGTTATGATTTTGCTGCCAAGATTACACGGGCAGAGAGAGTTACGGCTAGAGTTGTGTCAGCATGAGCTCGTCGCGGACGAGGACTGACCAGGGCATGATTCCAGGGACTTACGATTTGCATAGATGCGTCGTTTTATTGTGTTTTCGCGCCATGAGAGTTTGATGGGTCGCTTATACGAGATTACTCGGACGCGCAGATCAGCACCAGAGGATTGAGCCACTGATAGAGGCCAGCCAGATTTTTGATGACCGTCAATGCACAGATTATTCCTGATGATTGAAGCATTGTTCAGCGTGCGAACGAATGAACCAGTTGCTGCTGCGAACGACGAGATATCGCCTCAGATGTTGGAGCTATTGCCGCACAAGTTTACTTAGAGGTATGTTAGAAGATCGCTAGTCACCCATGGAGGAAGGACTAGAACAAGTGATTCGTTGCCTACCCCGATGCGAGGTCATCAGATAGATTGATTCCAGCTAGAGACGATTTCACGTAGGTACGTTGAGAGTCGATGGAGACGATCGAATGTCAGGAGCCCATTTTCCAAGTTTAAAGTATTCAGAAACAAATGCAAGTAATGCTATGGACCCTCTAGAAGAATGATACCTTAACTCGACGTAATGACCATGGAACGCCTTTGAACCTTAGGGTTTGCGGCAGTTTAGCGGTGCCATTTGTGAGGCTTGGGTTTGCCCTTCTACGGTTGGTCCACAGGTGCTGTGGCATGTACTGGAGTACTATTAAACTGTACCCAAGATGTTTAGCTCTTGGGGGATTATGAGGTTTTGACGAATCGATTGAATGATTCGACATCCTTCGGATATCATATGATGGGATGCATTGCTTGGGAGACTCCAGATACGAGTATAGCCGTTAGAGCATAGTCCATGCAGCCATGAAGAGACGAGTCCGAAGCAGTCGATATTAGAGAAAGGAGGAGTAAAAGGTTCGTACGAGATCTTGATGAGATGACGTTCCACTCTGCCGACATCTGAGATGTGATACGCATGCAGAGGCGTTGTATATGGATATACCTTCCAGAAGGAGTCGCGATGAGTATGCAGCCGTTCCGAAACAAGAAACAGATATGGTAAAGGGTGATAACCTCCGGGCAGCTCGGCAAAAACGAGATTTGAGAGAGACCTCGACAGGACCTTTCTAGAACACTATACGAGAAGACTTAGACCCAGGAGCGGTCATATTGTGCACACCCAGCAGGCCAGAGATCTTTAGAGGATGTGCCAGAGCGGGACTGTTTCCGTCGTCATTCCATATTGGGCCGTTGAGCCGAAGAGCTATATATCTAGCCATGCACAGTGAGAGACAAGAGCCTAAAAGCAGCAGGCGCCAGACCTTGATCAGGAGATAAGTAGATATCTTGCTCTGCTAGCATTGGATGCACGGACACCTTCTCGACTTTGAAGGAGGAAATTTCGACGTCAGTATTTATGATTTGTGATTTGGTGATTCGATTATCACGTATCCGTCACCTTGGATTTCGGTATTTTGGGCGATCTAGTCGCATGATTTAGTCTTGATGACGGAGTTTCATGATAATTGTTTTCGTGCACCATGGTTGCACCTACGGGGTATTTATATTTTGTGTATAGTCATTACATTGGGACATGCTTTATATACCGTAGTGTTGATTTATGATTTGTGTACAGTTATTGCCCTGAGTATCGTTTTGTGCCTTGGTTGCACATGTTTGTGATTTCATGGATTTTATACAGTTGGGTTGATTTTGTACATGGTATGCACACGATTTGGTTTTCGTACTCGGTATAGTCCACATATGCTTGCAGTGCATTAATACGTATTTTGTGCACTACAGTTGCACAGGACTTCGATTTGATGTTATTTGAGATATTGATTTTGATTTCATGCCTAGGGCATGCATATGATTTGACTTATACTTTCGGCATAGTTTTCATGCACTCTTAGTACTTTGATTTGCTTTTGTGCACGCTGATGCACATGGTTGTGAGATTATATACCACGGTATACCTGATTTGGATTTGGACTGAAATGTGTTGTATACCGTTGATTTCGATTGTGATACTCAATATTATTTTGTGCACCTTGCGCACCTGATTGGATTCTTGCGCATATTTGGCGCGCTTGGATTGGATTTTGCACATGTTCGGCGCTTGATATTGGATTTCATGATTTCGTGCGCGTTGGATGCACACGATTTCGATTTTTTATTCGTGCATGATGGATACACCTGATTTGGATTTTTGCGCATGTTGGGCACATGATATGAGATGCGATTTTGGTGCACACCAGATGCACTAAATCGAGATTCTTCATGTATATCAGATGCACCCGATATTGCTGTCAGGCACACCCGTTGCCCTTGATAGATGTTTCGTGCACACCCGTTGCACTTAGATTTTTTTTCTGTGCACATGTATGGCATATTTATGGATTTCGATTTCCGTGCGCACCAGACGCACGTAGCATTCATATGCACATTTTAGGATTGATTTCTTATGGAGCAGTACGTTTTTATGATATTTGCTATTTGTTCACGTACTGGGCAGGACTAGTCAGAGGACAGTACCTGGATATATTTTGCATGCATTGATAGTTATCGAAGGGATTTCCAAAAAGGGAGCTATAGTCTCAGTATTTACCTACGTGTCTGATATGACACGAAACTTTTAAAACAAGGAAACCCTTCTAAATTGTTCAAAACGGCGGAACGTACATATTAAACAAAAGATATATACATATATGGTTATTTTCTTACAATAGACGTCCGCCACTGTGCAGTGTTATGCGCATCGTACAGCGACTTAAAAAGGTTTGGCATGCATTTCCTTGAGATATCTATATGTATGAATTTGATGTTTACATGTATAGTTCTGATTTATATCATATTGGTTTTCGTATTGGATTTGACATTTGTGTCTTCACCATTACTCCGATGATTGCGAGATGCTTGACGAAGTTTTGATTTTGAGTTATCTGCTCATTTTTCATGCGCACGTATTGCGCTACGATGTGTTTTATGTATTGATGATTTCGGAGCCTCGACGGTTTAGGCTTTTGCTGAAATGTTTTTGAAATTGGGGGAGTTTAAATTTAAATTCGGGGATCGAATTTCTTTAAGGAGGGAAGATTGTAACATTTCAGAAAAATAAAATATTATTTTTGGGAATTTTTATAATTAAATAATAAAATATTGAATATTTTAATAGTGCGGTATAATTAAATACCGATAAATGGGGGGAAATTTTGGAAATTTTGGAAATTACTAAAAAGAGGGTATTTTATGCAAATTATAAGTTTTTATGATTAATTATACGCTATTTAGTGCTAATCGCGATTAAATATCGCTAATCGCGCATTAAGCTTGTTTTGTGCAAAACATGCACTAAGTCATTTTTAGCACTTGTTACATTTTTCTTTCATGCTTTCTCTTTTATCATGCATGGTTAGGGTTTTATTATGAGAGAAGAAAAGAAAAATAGAAAAGAAAAGGATATGAATAAAGAATGGAAGGATGTGCATGAGAGAGAATGAGAGGGTAAGGGGTCAAATCTTGGACCAAGCTCCCATTACTTCATTTCTTCACCATCTTCTCTCCTTTCCCACACCCTTGCTGCTGCTGCTGCCCTCACTCCCTCCCCCTCTTCATCCTCTCAAACACCATTAAAAACACCTCAAAACTCAATACCCACTTCATTAAAAATGTGCATGAGCTCACTAGCTACACCTTGGACCAAGAAAGCTTGCATTTTGGTGCTGTAGGAGGATTCATGAGTGCCTAATGAGGTAATCCTTTCACAAATAGTGTAGTGTTTCATTTTCTTAAGCCCCTTTTCAAGTTTAGTATCAATTTGGCGAAGTTTAGCGAACTTTGAAAAACCCTAGAGAGGGTTAAGGTTAATTTGAGTTGTGGTTGTGTAATTGGACTTTAGTAGTGACCTTAAACTTCCCAATTGTCCAAAAACCAGACCTAACCAAACCTAAAACCCAAAAATACAGAATTACAGAACTTTTCATGTCGGTTTGTGAGGTATTGGAGTGTGCAGGGAAATCTGGTATGACCTGGGTATTTTTAAGACTAGCAAACAACTTTAGGGACCTAATTAAAGCACCACGAGACCACTTAGGCAAAATGAACCAAATCCCACACCCCCAACCGAGTTCGCCGGAATTTCATGGGTAGGGGCCGGCCACACTGATGAGTTGTGTGCCCAGGTTGCTTCTGTAGGTCATATACCCTATATACATCACCCTAGTGTTGTTTGCTTACCTAGTTTTCACCTTAAACAAAATATGGGACTAAATACTTGATTTGCTGTTTTGATTCGGATATGGTTTTATGTATTTTGAATTCTGGATTTTTGTGATTTGTGTTGTATTCGATCACTTGACATTTGTACGTCTCTATCGGGTGTTATTTGGTTAAGTTGCGAGGGCAAACCATAGGTTTTGACCTATGTGAGTTCCGCGTGTCGTTTTGGTTTCGATTTGGTTTTAATGCGATACGATACGTATGACATGTAGGTACCCCCATGATGATTCGAGACGATGAAGAAGATAGTGGCGACATCGACATCGACAAGCAAGATCAAGGTGAGTAGATTATATCTACGGGGGAAGTCGGGTGGATGGCGTATAGCACCCCCGCAGTTCGATGTATACTATGCTATATATATACATACTATATATATGATATCTTTAAGTGTGACATGGATATTCAAGATATGTTTAGGTGTTCAATGGTTAGATTAGGGTTTTTAGAAGTAAACTAGTATGGCTTCTTAGTCGCGAACCCTAGAATAGTTTTACACCCACATGCACACACATGCTTACTCTGTTTTACTTGTGCGTATATGGGGATAGATATATACACACACACACACTTAGGTACGGGACTGTGTATATATATATATACACACACGTATACCTACACATGGATGATGAGGATTGTATATAGTATTTGGAGATGAGTCGATGAGATTGGGCATGGTGCCATGAGATCGGTGATATGATGTGGTTCGTATTATGAGATACGACATGAGATTTTAGCGGGCCTTTGGACGTATGTGTTACACACGCATTTATATATTTATAGATGGTATCAGTTTGTACTAGACTTAGATCAGTACCCCAGTTCATGAGATATGATGATAAGGATACCAGATAATTGATGAGATAAATGTGAGATTCGACCCGTACCCAGATTTGGGATGTCGTACGACGTATTTATGTACGAGCTATATATTGATGATAGATCCGCACTCTTGACTCGAGAATGCCATATTATATATTGTATCGTATGTGATACTATTGAGGCGGGATCACCGATTATTATATTTATATGTATTTCGACTCAGATTTAGGTGGTTTCCCTTACCCTTTCGGTTAGACTGTTCGTTTAGTTCTGTAGTACTTAGTAGATATTAGATTAGACCCGAATCATACCAATTTCAAACTAATGAATCGTGAGTATTTTAAAAGACAGCCTAAGGAATTCTACGAATAATTCAAAAGACGCATCTTTTCTTAAAAACACCGTAGCCCTTATTTTTCTAAACACCACGATTCATGTTATTTCAAATGGAAAAACTGTATGACGTATATATATATATTGATGTAGATTCTTCACTGTTGTGTTTATTATTCATTTTCCGCATATTCTTGCTATTCGCATCGCATTGCCTGTTTGAATGTGTTTATTATTATATTAAACCCATACTGTCAGGACACCAGCACCATTATCGATGATGCGTATGTTCCACGTACACCTGCTTGCTGGCTCACACACTTCATCATTGATAATTACCATGCAACTACACTGTAGGACTGTTGCATCAGGATATGACTCCTTGCATGACATACTTGCGTACATACATATTGTACACTCATATTTGCATACATACATATTGTACACTTATACTTGCGTACATACATATTGTATACTCATACTTGCGTACATACATATTGTACACACATACTTGCGTACATACATATTGTACAGTCATACTTGCGTACATACATATTGTACACCCATACTTGCGTACATACATATTGTACACCCATACCTGCATGCATACGTACTTGCACATACATTGATGATTATGGCTTGATTTTAGAAATTTGGGAACCGCAAGATATAACTTAAAACTGGATTAATTTTAAAGGAGCGGTTTTCCCTCGATATGTGCATATTACTGTTTTATGTTGCATGATATACTGATATGCTTACATTTCTATTATATGTCGCATACATCATGCTTTTTGATTATACGCATTGAGATATGTTGTTTCCATGATATTTCTGGATTTGAGAACCGTGGGTATTTCAAAGGAAAGTATGTACTATTTTAAAAACCCGGTTTTTCTTGATATGATATTTCAGTGCGTCCACCATGCGTTTTCTCGGTTCTGAGACGTGTGATATGTGAAACCCGATTCGAGGAGGCGGATGATTCCGTTTGCGGGTACATGGTGGACCCGGTATGGTACCCCGGGGCGAGAAAGAGATTTCGTATGGATGACGATGAGCCTGCCAGAGGGACCACTACCTACCGGTGATTGTATTTGAGCTCGGCGGATATCCAGAGGATACCGACCGGAGTTGAGAGATGATACGGGCCGATCCGGACTGATGGAGCCCTATATATATATGAGGATTTACGTGCCGATGCTGGGCATAGGTTTCATGATGTTTTCGAGTGTCGATGCTAGACACTCAGGTTCCATGATTTTGATGTGTCGCGAGGGACACACGTTGATTTATATCCTCATACTTCCATGCATATGCTTTATGATATTTACATGCATGATGTTTTGTGTCATTGGGCGACACGTGGACGAGATCCACATGCATACATGCATTGATTATATTGTTGGAGGATATCCATATACTTATAGACTTTATGATATAGTTGACATTGACTCATGTTGATTACATTGATCATATCTCATATTTTTGATATGTTGCTATCTGAGGCACTGACACGAGCACTTGGTATTACACTGATGTATAGATGTTTACCCTTGCCACCTTATCATGCTTCAGACTTTATCATTTTGAGGATATATATTATTACTGATCGTATTGACCTAGAATTGAGTCATACATACGATTTCTGCTCTGTGATGTTTTCTACTCATGAGTTGGCAACTCACCCCCGTTGTGCCACAGTTCTTGCAGGTTTTGCCGAACAGGTTTCATTGGGGTTTCCGGCACACTGCTTCCTTTCTAGGTGATTGCTTTGGTATGTGGGTTCACTCGCATCGTGACCATCCTTGTATTTATTTTAATCAGTTGTATCTAGTAATTCCATCAACCAAACTTGTATATTTATTCAGACTTAGAAAACCAGTTGTGTATTATTTCGACCTTAGAGTCGCGCGTTGTAGCATTATGGTTTTCTTGATGATTTCGAGTTTCCTTTTGAGTTTTGATCCTCGCCCTTCGGCGTTGTATATTATTTGCTTGCGTGGTTGTGGCCGTCGATTGACGAAGAGCTAACTCCCGCTTGGGGATGCCTTTTATCATTCTTGTATATATTTATCATGTTGTACCCCGTTCGGGGCCAGTATTTACAAAGGAAACTCTGCCGAAATTTTCAGAAAAGACTTGGGATTTTTAAAAAAATGCATATTCGGCTTATGTTACATAAAAACACTTATTTAAAAACCTTGTTTTTAAAACATGTTTTCTTCACTTCTTTAAAACTAATTTTCCTTCATTTATTATTTAAAACGGTTTTAGATTTCTGGGCTTTTGGCTTACTTGAATTAGATGGGGTCCTATAGACTTCATATGATTCAAGGGCCAGTCACGGGCTATTTCGGGTCGTGACAACTTACCTGCACGGCCTCCTGGGCGATGGATACCATCTGGGCCCTGAAGGTCCCCCCGGAGACCCTGCCCCCTGCCGACTTCTCTATTTCGTGCAGCAGGCTATCCGCGACAGATAGCCCCGAGGGCACCGCGAATCGGAGGCCCCCCTCCACCATGATCGGCGAGGGCGGGACTCGAGGAGACCTCCGGGGACCCCACTTGAGTGGCTCCGATGGAGAGCCGGTCTCCTCCTCCGAGACCGGGTCCTCCAGAATTCGAGCCCGCTTCCGGCCCGGCGCTCTGCTAGACCCCGGGGCGGGATCCGCCCTCGAACGCTCAAGGGACGTGGTCATCGGAGGCACTGGGACGGAGGCCGAAGGAGCCGGGGCAGGCTTCGAAGGGGAAGAGCTGGCGCCTCCAGCCTTCGTGACCTTCTTCGGCTGGCGCATGGATGAAAGGTTACCCTAGCGCCCCGGCCATCTCAGGTGGCCAAATGCGGAACAAAAATTTTTCTTACGAATGAAACTTGGCGCTAGACTAAACCCTAAAACCGGATCTTTCCATAAAACTAACTAGCTACACTAAGAGATCTATCTACTATGATAGAAACCTCACCAAATGAACCAAGTCCTTCGTTCTTCGTTCTTCATCATATGCTCCAAGTGGCCTCCTTGAACTTGTTCGATCACCAACTCCGGCTCTATCGGTCCTCCGGGATCGAGCTTGTTCTCCGGCCTTGTTTTGTCGTAGATGATCCACCTGAGGGGTATGATCCATGGCTCTAGCTCTTTGCTAAATATCAAAAGAGCAACTAGAGAACTTGGGATTCTAGTCCAAGTAATCTAGGATGTAGTTTTAGAGTTCTAAGTGTGAAGCTGTTTCTTTCTTGCCTCTTCACTTGATTCTCAATACATGAGAAGGTAGTGAAGAGGAAGAAGATGAAGGTGGAGGAAGCTAGAGAGGAGGGAGGAGCTTGGAGAGAAAATGGAGCTCAAGAAAATAATGAGCAAGCATGAAAGAGAAATGCACACACCTTGGTTTTGTGTATGAATTCTTTCAATAAACAATAGCAACCATACTTCAATAGTAAACCTAAAATGAATTATAAATTCATTTGTTCACTATTGAAGCATGGTCACTCCCATTCCTCCCTCACCTCTCACTTTACACCTCATTTCCAATTATGAAATAAAAGGAAAATCCAAAATGAGGTGGCCACCTTCTAGAAGGAAAACTGTAATAAATACGGATTTCCAACTACTGTACAAAAATACCGGCAATCAGATAAAAATCCGAACGCCCAAAAGAGATAGAATAACTCGAAGAACGTAATACTAGAATATATATATCGAAATACATATACGTAAATTATTAAATCAATACATGATTTAATAATCCGGCTCAAACCCGAGCCGGCTAGTATTACAAACTGTCCGATCGAAAATCCGAGTACCAAGTACATCAATCGATTGAACCCTGCACGTATCCAATACGGCTACTACATCATTTTTCCTGGATCAGGGAAACCCTCTGTGTGGGACTCTAAAGACTCGACGGTACTCTGGCAGTGGGTTTAACCACAAGCACGTCAGCGGCACTAGCTGTACATAACGGCTGCCCAGGTACCTGTCGAAAAGGAAGGCCGACGAGCAAACTCATCTGGATCTCCTACTGAGCCTATCCGTGACAATATCCATACAGTCCGGTCTCTTCGTCAAAGAGTATCGCATACCGGGTCTAGGGGATGGTGAACGTCAGACCCTAACAACCTGATAAGTCGTGCCGATGTGGCTCAGGACCAATCCGGGAAAACTACTGATCAGCCTATCAGTAGATCCCAACTGCCTTGGCCAAGGTCTTATGGTCCTGACCAATCGAATCACAGTGCGATATCGACTCCTTATACCGGGAGAGACGAATCCCCGACAATCGCTCACTGCCTCCATGTGGCTCGGGACTGAACCCAACCAAAACCTGTTTGCACGACTCAGTAGAGCCGTGGTAGGGTAGTGATCAAAGTTCAGTGGGAACTCACACGAGACAAATGCCGATCTCAGGTCCAAATACTAACCTGTACACATATCACCTGAGAACTTCTATCTGACGATAGGTATAGTACCATATGGAAGTTCTCGGCGAGTCCGTCCAGTGTACTCACACCCATTGAGCACCTGTATACGATCTTAGGTGCATCAGACCAATGGCTGCGGGACCAACCATCCCCCGACGGGGCAAGAAACGTACACACCAGTCTACTCTGGAGTATCAGTGCCCAGTCTCGATACTCACGCGACTAGGGACCATTTAAGGATGTGCTTATGGACTACCCTGCTCCCACAAGTATGATCGTCATCACAACGTGGGTAGTCAAGCAAGATCCTAGGGGCTTTATCAACATGTAACCGCTATATGTAATAACGAGTATGACATATGCCATGTTAAGATAAAGACAAACCACAATAGTATATTTCCGTATCGAGTCTTTATCAATATGTGCAAACCAGATATAACAACAATAAATACACATATCCCGATAAAGAAAGTCAAATAATATACTATAAAACTGAGCAAGATTGTTCTGTACATACATATCCCTAGTATCCATATGTATACATATACAATACTGGCCTCTAGGGCATATACATCCAACAATCTCCCACTTGCACTAAAGGCCGGTGATTGGCGTACCGAATACCCAACGTCTGCTCTAAGGCCAGCTGCCGGCGTACCGCATACCCAACATCCCAAAAAGTCGCTCGAACTGTGCTTGAGGGAGGGCCTTTGTAAATGGATCTGCCATGTTGTCCTTCGTATCTACTCTCCGGACCTCGATCTCCTGGCGATCTACGATCTCCCTGATCAGGTGATACCGCCTTAAGATGTGCCTGGATTTCTGATGGGACTGTGGTTCCTTCGCTAAAGCTATAGCCCCATTGTTATCACAATACACTGATATTGGATCAACAATGGACGGAACCACCTGAAGTTCAGCTATGAACTTCTTTATCCAAACCGCCTCTTTTGCGGCATCGCTTGCAGCAATGTATTCAGCCTCCATCGTCGAGTCTACGACGGTATCCTGTTTGGAACTCTTCCAACATACCGCCCCTCCGTTGAGGGTAAACACAAAACCCGAGACAGACTTGCTGTCATCCTTGTCACTCTGGAAGCTTGAGTCGGTAAAGGACTCGACCCTGAGGTCTCCATTACCGTAAATCAGGAACATCTCCTTAGTCCTTCTCAGGTACTTGAGAATGTTCTTTACTGCTGTCCAGTGGTCCTTACCTGGGTCTGACTGATACCGGCTCACCACGCTTAGCGCGTAAGCTATATCTGGTCTTGTACATAGCATCGCATACATTATAGATCCTACCGCCGAAGCGTAGGGTATAGTGCTCATGCGAACCCTCTCCTCGTCAGTCTTGGGAGACATCTCCTTAGAGAGGGTGATTCCGTGCAATGCGGGTATATTACCGCGCTTGGAATCTTCCATACTAAATCTCTTTAGTACGGTCTCTATGTACCTTGACTGTGAAAGTCCCAATAGTCTCTTGGATCTATCTCTGTAGATCTTGATCCCCAGAATGTATGAGGCATCACCTAGGTCTTTCATAGAGAACCTTTGTGATAAGAATAGCTTGACCGATTGTAGCATAGGAATGTCATTTCCTATCAAAAGAATGTCGTCCACGTATAAAACTAGGAAGACGACAGTTCTTCCTACAATCTTCTTATAAATACAAGGCCCATCTTCGTTCTTGATGAAGTCAAAATCCTTGACTGTCTCATCAAAACAGATGTTCCAGCTCCGCGATGCTTGCTTCAATCCATAAATGGATTTGAGTAACTTGCACACCTTCCCGCTACTCCCACTGTCTACAAAACCTTCTGGCTGATCCATATAAACGCACTCTTCTAAACTTCCGTTTAAAAAGGCCGTTTTCACGTCCATCTGCCAGATTTCATAGTCATGGAAGGCAGCAATGGCAAGTAGGATCCTAATGGATTTGAGCATAGCCACTGGAGAAAAGGTTTCGTCATAGTCCACTCCTGGTCTTTGACGAAAACCTTTTGCAATGAGTCTAGCCTTATAGGTTTCCACCTGCCCATCTACACCAAGTTTCTTCTTGTAGATCCATTTGCATCCAACGGGTTTTACCCCAGTTGGAGCAACTTCCAGGGTCCACACTTTATTGGTGTACATGGACTCCATTTCAGATTGCATAGCATCCAGCCACTTATCAGAGTCCCTACTGATAATAGCCTGTCTGAAACTAGTAGGATCATTTTCTTCCAAGATGCAATCCTCTCGATCCCCATCTATGAGAAAACCGCAGTATCTCTCGGGCGGATGAGAAATCCTCTTAGATCTGCGGAGTGGCTGAGGTTCATCCGGGGTTATTGAATCATGAGGTTCCACCAAGTCTTCAGTCATAGTTTGTCCCTCTGGAATTTCTTCCAGTTCTACCGTGCTCCCACTAATTTCTTTTGCAAGAAACTCTGTTTCCAAGAAAACAGCATGTTGAGAAACAAACACCTTCTGTTCCTCGGTGTGGTAGAACAGATATCCATAACTGTTCTTTGGATATCCGACAAACTTACATAAAACTGACCGTGCCTCTAGTTTATCTGGTTTATGCTTCTTAACATAAGCCGGACAACCCCATATCTTAAATTTTTTATGATATGGCTTCTTACCATTCCACATCTCAAATGGTGTTTTAGGCACGGACTTGGATGGAACGTGATTCAGCAGATGTGCCGCCGTTTGAAGCGCATATCCCCAGAATGAAAGAGGCAACTCAGCATTACTCATCATTGAGCGAACCATGTCCAATAGGGTACGATTCCTCCTCTCTGACACACCGTTGTGCTGTGGTGTATATAGAGGAGTAAGCTGAGAGAGAATTCCATTCTCTTTTAGGTATTCTAGGAATTCCGTGCTTAAGTACTCCCCTCCTCTATCAGATCTGAGGATCTTAATACTTTTGCCAGTCTGGTTCTCTACTTCGGTTCTGAATTCTTTGAATTTCTCAAAACCTTCAGATTTGTGTTTCATAAGATACACATATCCGAACCTAGAGAGATCGTCAGTGAATGTGATGAAGTACGAGAACCCACCCCTTGCATGTATAGACATTGGACCACACACATCACTGTGTATGAGTCCCAAGAGCTCTGTTGCTCTTTCTCCATGCCTGTCGAACGGAGATTTGGTCATCTTTCCTTTGAGACAAGACTGACAAGTTTCATAAGATGGAAATTCGAACGTATTCAAGAATCCATCTGTATGTAACTTACTTAGTCTTTTCTCTCCGATATGACCAAGTCTACAATGCCACAAGTAGGATTCGTTCGTATCTGAACTCTTCCTCTTGCGTGTGTTTTGTATATTGAGAATTGTGTTCTGATTTAAAACATAGATACCATTACACAGTGTACCTTCTGCAACCAGTACCTTATCAAGATAAATGTTCATGATATTTCTATCAAGAACAAAGTTATATCCATCTTTATCAAGTAAAGAAACCGATATAATGTTGCAAAGCATGGAAGGCACATAGTAGCAATTGTTCAAAATCATAGTATTGCCATTTGGCAATACTAGGTGATATTCACCGACGGCAGCGGCATTAACTTGTGCTCCATTCCCCACTCTGAGAGACATATCACCAGGTCCAACTATCCTACTTTTTCTCAGTCCCTGTAATAAATTACAGATATGAGGTCCTGATCCGGTATCTAGTATCCAGGAGGTAGGACTGACCGAAAAACAGTTCTCAATAATAAGAACACCTGAAGAAGATGCAACATTATGTTTCTTCTTCGATGGGTTTATTAAGGAATTCAAACTTTCCTCTTTCTCTTGCTCATACTTATGACAGTTGTCATAAGTTAGAGCTGAACCGACGTTCCCCAGCCCCGAATAAGAATTCGGATCGGTCAAGCGATACATTTTATTATCTTGATTAGGGCGTGAAATGGTTGCTACCTGGAGAGAGAGAGGGAAAACACTCAGCGTGCGCTCTTGCAAGATTAGATTGGTTATTAATTTATCTAACCAGGATGGCTCCCACTGTTTCCTCAAATTCTTCTTCAAACCCTAAAAGAAGAACTAGTCAGGATTTAATCGCACGTCACAATACTTGCTTAACCTTTCAGCCAGACCGGTGTTGGTACTTCGAGGGAGGTTTTCCAACGCTTTCGCGAAGTTCCTTAATTACATAACCTCTTTTCCCTGGAGGCGTAGCCCCGCTAACACCTTTCTAGACACCTACTTGGTTTATAGCATTGATTGTTAAGTGTGATAATCTCCCGAGAGTAATCCTACTCATCAGTGGGATCGGGATCCAACTGTCATTGTGTGATGCACTAGATGGAATCCATTCTAGTCACCACACTCCAGAAGGTATGCTAAATCTACAAGTTTCCTGTATATTTGAAACTCCCGATGTGGTTTTTTCCCCTAACAACCTATGATCTTGACAAGGTCAACAAATCATAAACTGCTAGTCAAGTTCAACCTGTCATTATCTTGATTACCCTAGACCCACCCACATAAGCCCTTGACAAGGTCAACAAGGCTATGTGACTGTCCTAGTTAATCGCATTATGTGCTACAAACAAACATCACCCAGCTACCGTTCGGTACGCCTTGACAAGGTCAACAAACGCAGCACGAATACTGAGTAATGCCCATAGGAAATGACAGAGGGCTACGGCTGGGTTTTTGGCGATAAACCCGTTGACGTAATGAACTTGATATCGTTGAAGGAACCTGAGTAGTTTTGTAAATATATAGTGGCGAAAACTTTTGCTAAAGAGGCCACTTCCTGTGAAGGGATCTCAGCTCTTTCCTCGTCGAATAAGGTGCAGGATATTCCAAAATGAATACCACGATGCAAAGCAAAAATTAATCGACTATATTAAAGTTATTACCCCGACGCAAACTTTTACTCAAGGGGTCACTCCCGGTGAAGGGATCTCGGCCCTTGCCTCATCGAATGAGGTGCAGGATATTCCAAAATGAATACCACTGTGCAAAGCAAAAGAGAACGTCTGTAATGTCAGTTTTTTAAAATCTGGTTCCAATCAACATCTTTTAGGTTTTTTTTATCTTGCATTAATTAAAATTAATGCGGTCCCATCAATTTGTAACCTACCAGAAAAGAACGAAAATAAAATGTACGTATATGCCATCCGCATTCGCCACGGGGCCCCGTCATCACCCGTTAGGTTACTTAACTAACGACAGAGCGGGGGCTGGACTAGCGCGGGTGCAAAACATATACAACATCTACCAGTATATATATAAGTATATATAACATTCGTCCCAGGCATGATAATAAACAACATCACAGATAACATTACAGAATGGCGGATAATCTTGGAGCCCCGGGTTTCATTTGAGCCGCAAATAAAACCCGACGTTCCCTGTCGTATGGATAGCCTGTGCAATGAAAACCTGTACCCCCTACGAGTGCGGCGAATAGTCCGCCAGTTCTAGAACGAAGCCCCCTCCGTCTCAGCGCCATGAGATACGGGCTTGTTGCCTTCCAGAACCCGGCTATCCGTGCACTCCTCCATGGGGTAATCCTAGTACAGAATATTAAAAAAATATATACAACCGGTGACATCGACCTCAGCCCGGTCGTGCCCCAAAATAATATACAAACGGCAAAGACGGCAGTCCACATGTCGGACGCTCGCCCCGCAATAGCAAATGTACAATTGAATTATAAACTGTATTTCTAACATTGCACCACATGCTATCCACCACGACAATCCAACCACAATCACAGCACAAGCACACAATATCAACGCGAATGTCACGTTCGCAAAACCCGTCTAAAAGAAAATATAGCAATCAGACGAGTTTTACCGATCGAGTGACATTCCCGGTCGCAGATAAAAGTGAATGTACTGATAATAAAACACGTATCTTAAAATTACGATCGACTAAACTTTCCAAGTGGGCCCCAAGTATTAAACCAACACTGTAACAAATCTGGGCCCAAAAAGTAATTATTCCAGAAACCACAATTTCCAAAAAATGAGGCCCAGAAGAAAATTTGACCACGTGGGCCCCAAAACGGCCGCGGATCCGCCGCCAATGGGGGGTTTTCGCGGCGGATCCGCGGTGGTTTAGAAGGATCATGTGACAATTTTTTTTCTGTGATCTTAAAAAAGCCTGCATGATTTTCTTAGAGCAAAATATTGATTTTTCGAGCACTTTTAAAATCGACAGAAACATCATTTGAGGAAATGCAGTTTTTGAAAAATCCAGTCGATCGTTATTCTAAACACGTTTTAACAAGCTAGTATAGGTTTCATGGGTGGCTCTGATACCATGAAGGGTTACCCTAGCGCCCCGGCCATCTCACATGGCCAAACGCGGAACAAAATTTTTTCTTACGAATGAAACTTGGCGCTAGACTAAACCCTAAAACCGGATCTTTCCATAAAACTAACTAGCTACACTAAGAGAGCTATCTACTATGATAGAAACTTCACCAAATGAACCAAGTCCTTCGGTCTTCGTTCTTCATCATATGCTCCAAGTAGCCTCCTTGAACTTGTTCGATCACCAACTCCGGCTCCATCGGTCCTCCGGGATCGAGCTTGTTCTCCGGCCTTCCTTTGTCGTAGATGATCCACCTGAGGGGTATGATCCATGGCTCTAGCTCTTTGCTAAATATCAAAAGAGCAACTAGAGAACTTGGGATGCTAGTCCAAGTAATGTAGGATGTAGTTTTGGAGTTCTAAGTGTGAAGCTATCTCTTTCTTGCCTCTTCACTTGATTCTCAACACATGAGAAGGTAGTGAAGAGGAAGAAGATGAAGGTGGAGGAATCTAGAGAGGAGGGAGGAGCTTGGAGAGAAAATGGAACTCAAGAAAATAATGAGCAAGCATGAAAGAGAAATTCACACACCTTGGTTTTGTGTATGAATTTTTTCAATAAACAATAGCAACCATACTTCAATAGTAAACCCAAAATGAATTATAAATTCATTTGTTCACTATTGAAGCATGGTCACTCCCATTCCTCTCTCACCTCTCATTTTACACCTCATTTCCAATTATGAAATAAAAGGAAAATCCAAAATGAGGTGGCCACCTTCTAGAAGGAAAACTGTAATAAATACGGATTTCCAACTACTGTACAAAAATACCGGCAATCAGATAAAAATCCGAACGCCCAAAAGAGATAGAATAACTCGAAGAACGTAATACTAGAATATATATATCGAAATACATATACGTAAATTATTAAATCAATACCTGATTTAATAATCCGGCTTAAACCCGAGCCGGCTAGTATTACAAACTGTCCGATCGAAAATCCGAGTACCAAGTACATCAATCGATTGAACACTGCACGTATCCAATACGGCTACTACATCATTTTGCCTGGATCAGGGAAACCCTCTGTGTGGGACTCTAAAGACTCGACAGTACTCTGGCAGTGGGTTTAACCACAAGCACGTCAGCGGCACTAGCTGTACGTAACGGCTGCCCAGGTACCTGTCGAAAAGGAAGGCTGACGAGCAAACTCATCCGGATCTCCTACTGAGCCTATCCGTGACAATATCCGTACAGTCCGGTCTCTTCGTCAAAGAGTATCGCATACCGGGTCTAGGGGATGGTGAACGTCAGACCCTAACAACCTGATAAGCCGTGCCGATGTGGCTCAGGACCAATCCGGGAAAACTACTGATCAGCCTATCAGTAGATCCCAACTGCCTTGGCCAAGGTCTTATGGTCCTGACCAATCGAATCACAGTGCGATATCAACTCCCTATACCGGGAGAGACGAATCCCCGACAATCGCTCACTGCCTCCATGTGGCTCGGGACTGAACCCAACCAAAACCTGTTTGCACGACTCAGTAGAGCCGTGGTAGGGTAGTGATCAAAGTTCAGTGGGAACTCACACGAGACAAATGCCGATCTCAGGTCCAAATACTAACCTGTACACATGTCACTTGAGAACTTCTATCTGACGATAGGTATAGTACCATATGGAAGTTCTCGGCGAGTCCGTCCAGTGTACTCACACCCATTGAGCACCTGTATACGATCTTAGGTGCATCAGACCAATGGCTGCGGGACCAACCATCCCCCGACGGGGCAAGAAACGTACACACCAGTCTACTCTGGAGTATCAGTGCCCAGTCTCGATACTCACGCGACTAGGGACCATTTAAGGATGTGCTTATGGACTACCCTGCTCCCACAAGTATGATCGTCATCACAACGCGGGTAGTCAAGCAAGATCTTAGGGGCTTTATCAACATGTAACCGCAATATGTAATAACGAGTATGACATATGCCATGTTAAGATAAAGACAAACCACAATAGTATACTTCCGTATCGAGTCTTTATCAATATGTGCAAACCAGATATAACAACAATAAATACACATATCCCGATAAAGAAAGTCAAATAATATACTATAAAACTGAGCAAGATTGTTCTGTACATACATATCCCTAGTATCCATATGTATACATATACAATACTGGCCTCTAGGGTATATACATCCAACAATGGAAGCTCGGAGCTCGTTCATGTCCATGGGTCCTGCACAAAACCAGATGCAAAGAAGTCAGCGACACATGCAATATAAAAGCCAAAAAGCAAGCCTAACTTACCGACGAACTCGACGGGGCTGAGCCCGGCCCAACTCAGGACCCTCTTAGACAGCAGCACGTCAAATCAGGGGACGGGCTCCCACGACGCCACTCTCACCGCGGCGGGGTCATTGGACTGGTTCCCCGGCAAGCATTTTTCCCTCGACCACTTGATAGGCACGGGCCAATCCTCTCCCTCGGGCGGCGCGACGAAGAAAAACTTCTTCTTCCAGTCATGAATGGAAGAAGGCAGGACTATAACTCCTATCCCGGCGGCGCCCCCCTGTCGCTTTCTAAAAGAGAGGTAGACCCACCTCGGGTCGCCCGCTCAACCCCCAGGATGATTTTTGAAAACAAGGGAAGAATCAAGGATGGAGAGGCTGAAGGGAACCGCCTGTAGCTTCAGGCGGATCAGGAACCCAAGGAGGATCCTCCATGAGTTCGGCACTAACTGGCCAGGGGCTAACCCGAAGAAGTTCAGCGCTTCGACGACCTCGAAAGAGAAGGGCAGGCGCATTCCACCCCAAAAAGCTTCCAAGTACAGGGCGATCTCCCTACCCCGTACTTGGTCTGCCCTCTCTCCCTTCTTGGCCAGACGAAGTGTATAACGTGAGGGGATGTGGAAGCGAGCCCGAGCATTGGAAAGCTCGTCCTCATGCTTCACCCAACACGACGCGCCAGGGGTAGCGTCTACCGCCTCCTTCCTGGGGGCTGCCCCCGCCGCACGATCCCGGGAAAAGGATCTGATCCCTGCTCCCCGGGAAGACTCAGGCTCAACTAGAGGGTCCCTAGAATCTACTCCTACGACATCTACAGATTCTACGAAAGAAGACATCTAACCTGGAGAAGAGGGATCCTCGGGAAACGAAAGAAAGAAGACGAGCGCCGGGCAATCAGGACTTAGAGCGAGGAAATATGAAGGAGTAGGGGCCCTGGAGTGGGCCCCACCCCTATTTATTACTGCAATCGCCCTCATCCAACGGCGCCCTTCATCCCCCGCCAAAACGCCTCCTCGCGTCCAACGGCCCCGATCGCTCCACTTGTCGTTCCCACACTGGGATCCCATCAGACGCCGCAGGTCTGCACACGTCGCGTCGGCCAACTGACGCTTGATATGCGGACCGTCACTTCAGTGATAGGATGCATGAACTGGCGCACATTCCTTAAATGCAGAGATCTCGCCCTGATTCGCTGGCAGAAAATACAGCTGACAGCCCGGGGACGCGTCTCGATGAAATCTTAGGGGGGAGTTCACCTCGGGCGGCCCGGCAGTCCACTCTTGACCCGACCCGTCAGCTGGTCAGGACAAGAGTGGGGGGCTAATGATGATGCTCTATATTGGCGATCTCCCAGATCAGGACACGTGGCAGATGACGTGTCCCAGAACTCAGAAGAATGGGCCCTCATGGGCCGACCAGGCCACCCCTATACCCGACCTGCAAGCACAAGCTGGCTCTCCTCAGAGCCCCCTGCAAATTGGCCTCCTCGGCCTCTCAGCTCGCCCCGCGCTACCACAGGACCAAGATGCCTCGACCTTCCCGCTCATTTCCGAGCTCTCCCGCCGAGGCCATCTTCCTCAGTCCCTCCGACCGACCAACTCCACCGTTCACAGGCGTAACCGCCGCTCCGCAAATCTCGCAATGCGCGGATTCTCCGTCGGCAACATCCCACGTTCCACGTCATCACGATCCCCGTTAACGGGCGATCCGCTTATTACGCGGGCGTGACGTCGGGAGCGTAACTGCCGGCGAGATTCTCGTGCCTGCTACTGCGTGCTGCCGCCACTATATAAACCCCCATCACAGAGGGGTCAAGTAAGCTTTTTTCACCCCACTTAGCCGTTACTCTGCTCAGATCTTGTGCTAACTTGATCGTCGGAGGGTCCTCGGTGGTACCAAACCACCCCGGGACTTCCTTGCAGGTACTCGACGCAAACTCCTTAAAACCACCAATCTCCTCAAAACCCATTGAGACCCACACGCAACAGGAGATCACCTCCAAGATCCACCGGGAGATCGATGGAAGACAACATCTGACGGAAGCCCGAAAAGGACCTCCATCACTCTCTCTCAAGCTCTCTCCTTCTTATTTCCAAACTCATGTTGCGTTTCAAACCCATCATTTTTGCTTCATACATATGATGCCTTGTAACAAAGAATCAGCAATTGAGAAGGAAGAAAAGCCTTCGATTTTTCAGAACGACCAAAACCCCTAATTTTCTAAATCACTTGATCCTGTAGATGATGATCATTGCAGGGCAATTTTGTCATTACCTAGCCGGAAAAAACTACTATGTAAGGGCTTGCATGGTGCAAGCCCTTACATAGCCCTTGGATGGACTTCCCCCATATGCAAGGGGAGCCCATCCAAGAGCTCTTGCACCATGCAAGCCCTTCTAGAGTAGCTTTTTTCTACTTAGCCTCCTACAGGCTACTAACTATGTTAAAGAATATTCCCCAAGAGAATATCCCCCAAAGATTCTTTGTTAAACTAACCAAGAGAATATCCCCCAAAGATTCTTTGTTAAACTAACCAAGAGAATTTTATATTGGATGAAATTGTAACTACCTTGATACTTGTAATTTACACGTGTGATGCTCGTTAGCAATTGAGAGAGATTTGTTGAATTGGTTATTGCAAAAGATAGCGGGAAAGCAGTTAGTTAAGAGAGAGAGAGGGAGATGGTACCTAGCAAATTTTATTTTTCGATGAGTAGTTAGCAATTTTTTTTGTGCTAGAAAAAATGAGAAAATTTTATAGCAATTTAGAAGGCTGTCATTGAAATTGGATTCTCAATTTTAAGAGCCCCTCGTTTTAGCACTATAATAGTAAAGAAGTAGAGATAGAGATTTCGGAAAAGGCACATAGAAGTGTAATTTTTACTAAACTCCATCCATCTTTTTGGGGTTTTCGAGCCAAGCCATTGAGCTTTAAAAATTCTATAAAACCTCATCGAACTATCAATATTGTATGAAATCGTTAGTTTGATTAATTCGTCGAAACCATAATTGGACTAAATAACCCCAAAATAATTTACGGATAGATTGAATTAACTCAAAATGAACGGAATATGTTTTTTTTTTTACAAAAATACCCTTCAATGGGGTTTTATAATATTTTTTAAAGTTCAATAGAGTTATTTCAAAAAGTGAATGGAGTTTAGTAAAATTTACCCTATATAGAAAAAACACAAATTGTTGTGTACATGCTTTAGAATATGTTGATCAAAATGAATGGTGTCGATCACTAATGTTTTTTTTTTATAAATCGTTGATATATTGACCGACTAGATGAGTCTTCCGTCTTAAGCCTTTAACCCCAACTTCTCATAATACTATATTCAAATTTAAGGGTCAGGTTTCTCAAAATATTCTCATGTTAGGTATAATGCAACCGGTAATGCGCAATATGTGTCCGGAAACCACACACCCTCAAAATGGGAGTCCGGCTTTTTCTAAAAAGTTACAATTAACAATTACCACCGCTACCACCACAAATCGCAGCCACCCGCTATCGTTGCCATTGCCCCATCATCACATCTCCATCACCCTCCTCGACGCCACAATCCCTGTTTGCGCCCATCATTGCAGCTGTCGATATATCCTTTGTCGTGCCTCTCCTCGTACCTATCCTTGTTGTCACCTATGCCTCGACACCGTCATTGTTGTCAGCTGCCGCCATCATCACAACCATAGCTACCATTGATGTCTCTTTACCATTGTTATTGCACATATTTATACAGTTGGAAATTAGTAAAATAGTCTAGAAATAAAAGAGTCCCATTTTACTATTAACATCAACAAAAGAAATAACAGCTTGGTGAGAAACAGAGTCTCGTATATATTACCATTAGATTTATCATATTTACTCCATACCTCTATAAAATTATATGGTTGTAAACACATTCTTTACATACAAGTATACAAATTCAAATCATCTTCAACTTGTTGCATGCCTATCTTTTAGAAACAAGATATTCTTTTTTGGGTCCGCAAAGGTAATTGAAGATTGCGTTCCTTTAGAGAACTGAGACCGATCGCCGAGATGTGTTCTCCTTTATACCAACAAGCGCCTTTTGTGGTTGATTCTAGTGCTGTGCTAAACTCTTGGCCATTGTGGACTTACTACCTGAACAGGCCAAATGAAAAGACATAAGAGAATAATCCACCAATTTTTCACATGTTGATGACAAAATATGTTACCAGTCGGTGAAACATGCATTATCTTACATACGGGTAATTTACATATTTTGGAAAAAGTGTAATCATCCCTTTGTTTATTGATGTCATTATATCCCGATTCATCTATTTTTTAAAAATCTCTGGCAGGTTCCTTTTTACCGTTTTCTGCGTGCAAGCTGCTAATTAAATCTTATAGTTTCTCTCTTTATTGTTCTCTTGGTGCAAGCGGGTTTCTGAATCTCAGTCCTGTTGCTCGGCTAAACTCTTTAGAAGTATGTTACAATGACACTCCAATTCTCTGCTAGGTGCACAACTTGTCCCAAATCTTTAAAAATGGCCACAAACAAAATCCTATTTTCAAATGTTCAGTTTTCTTAAAGATCGCCACCTCTGTAAACAATCACCACAGTGTTGCCACATCCATCTCAAGAAGGCGTCTTTCCAAGTTTTTCAGAATTGTCATAGCAGCAGCTTAGAATGCAAGTGACAAAGAATATTACACAAATATAGTATATTGTCATACACCCGTGTCAACTTAGCTAGCTTTTCCTTGAGTAAAGTATGAAATATATAGATATTGAAAGTGTTGTGAATCCCATCCAATTGCTAATACTTGTTCATTTCATCTCTTAATTATATAAATGATCACATATAAAAATAATATATAGCATGGCACCTTCATGCCCGTACATGGCAACATATTAATCTTTATATAGCATGACATCTATATGCCCATCGAGTGCTGTCAACGGCACGGAAGGCACAAGGCACAACCAGACGGCGAAGTGCACCTCTCAAAGCTTTTAGGCATTGTGCAGCAACGAGCCACACACATAGGCGCTTGAGAGTTGAGACACACGTGAGGCACGCGCCACGTTCTAAGTGGCTCCATTTAGGTAAACGGGTCGAATGGGTTTGGCTATTGGATTTTTATTAACAAACCCGAACCTATAACATAAAATTAAGTGGTTATTGGACAATGATAACCCAAGACTAATTCGAGAGTACCCTGAGAGAGCTAGGGTCTCTCTAATTTCTGAGTTCATCATCAGCTAGGCTTTTTCGAGTTCGTTGTCGGCGCGCTGGCGGCACTTCAAGTTCATCGACGACGGCTAAGGACTCTCCATATTCACGGATTCTCCTCTTCTTCTCGAGTCATAGCTTCTTCTCAGCTAGAGCAACCCAAAACATAATATTGATGTATAGCTTCTTCTCCTTTTTCCCTTCTCTTCTTCTTTTTATGTTACCCGGTGTTGGATTTTTTAGTCTTACATTATATTTTTGGGTGGGAATTTTATATGGTTATTCTTATCTCATTATAAACTTGTGCATCTCACACATTCAGGTGCACACCTTAGACGAGTGCCTTGCGTCTTGAGCACGTTATATCCTTTGTGCCTCACACTGAGCGCATCACTGTGCCCATCTGATGGATGATGTGTATTTATGATATTATTTTCTATATTTTTCTTATTAATTATCAACATCTCAAGGCACTGCATCGTGTATCCAAAAATACACCAGACTAGAGATTTTAATTCTTAACTGAATTTCATTAAAATACCATGACCACTTAATGTTTTCAGATAGATAGTATAAGCTGTATATTTTGTCAGTTCATACTACGAACTTCAAATTAATACCATGGCCTTTCAATGATTTTCAATTTAATACCATATATACTGTATATTTTGCTGAAAATCCATAACCCCAATTGCTATAGGAAACCTTTCAACGCTTTTCAATTTGATATTATGTTGTTTTCGCCGGTAAAAGAAAGGCTGTTTTAAGGTAAAAGGGCTCTGAACACTTGTAAAAAACGCAATCAACTTGAAAACCATTGGAAAGTCATGGTACTAATTTCAAATCACTAAGTAAATGGTATCAACTTGCAATTTATGAAGTATATGGTATTTATCTGAAAACCACTGAAAGATAGTGGTATTTTAATGAAATTTGGCCCAATATCTTTGTGCGGTTAATTTATACACAGACCCGTATTGAAGAATGACAAGATCTAACAGCTAGCATCTTCCATGTCACCATGCAAGAGGTCTATAGCAAGAATGTATTTTTTTTAACAATTAGTACCAAACATATTCAAGAAATAAACTTTGCGCAAACTGAAATTGAAATGTGGATTAAAGAAACGGGGGAAATACTCTCAAACCTCAAGTGTGCTAAATACTAATCGCATGCGGCTAGCTACAACTGACGGCTCCTCAGCACTGCCCAGTACAGCCATTTGCTCTAGCTGCAGAGTCTTCACAGGTAGCCTGTTTTTAAAATTAAAATAACTCAGATTACTGCAAAATTAAGAAAATGGTTAAGTTGAGCTACTTAACCTATTCATGATAGAACTCAGTTCAAGTAGAAAGTCCAACCATAGACACAAGAATCAAACATAATCCGACATATACTGCACCTAAAAAAGATACATATATAGAGCTTGATGTACAGAACAATAACTAGTATATTTAAAGAAAAACTATTTCGTGCACATGTAAAATAAATAATATAAAGATTTTAATTCAAGCTCAACTTTTCAGATAAATTCTTTCAATTAGGTTGCTAATACATTCTTCGATTACCACTCCTACACATGCTTGCACAGTTACGCTGGCAAGATGACAATAATAAAGCAGAATATCGACCATGGTTTGAAATCTTAGCTGATCCCGATCCGAGATGGTTGATTCTGATCGCACAAATGACCGTCTTTTGTGACCGATAACGTCTCATGCCAACTAATATTGGGTTTACCATTTAAGTAGTGGGGCTTTGGTATAAATGCTACTAATGGTGGGTTTATTGGTGGGCTAATGGGTTCATCAAAGGTTTAATGGGTTTATTATAGATTATTACATTTTAACTTGACACCATTAGTACGAATTTACACATCAGTAATTCTGAAGAATTTGCCAAAATGTTATAGTTACTTTACCCGCTTATTTAAAACAATTCCTAATTCTTAAAATTCTATATCTCAAACGATATAAAATCCGATATTCACGATCCTAGACGGCCATACTGCCGAGATTGCTAATTCTAATCCAAAATATGATTGTCCGACCGGTCCCGATACCGAGATTTTAAACCTTGATATCAACCCTCTAACCAGAAGTCCAAATTGATGAAAGTTTTTTCAAGGCAGGAATAGTTAAATGGCAGAAAAATACCCCGATGTTTACCTAACTTTACACCTTGATACATTTTTTTTCACTTGCATACCCCACAATATTTAAATCAAATAGATATAATTTCCCATAATTAAAGATATTAAATTAAATAAATGTTATTTCCCCGTAAAGATACATTAAAATAGACCGAAAGAAAAAAGAAATTTGCTATTAAAATTGAAAAATGTTTAATTTCATTTCACTTCGAAGGATAGTTTTCCTTGATCTCGCTCCAAACTGATGGGATTTTAAGATCTAATGGCTTTTGCCACAGTGAACTATCATTTTTAGTAGTAGAATTCTAGAAATCTTACCATGTTCAGCAGATGAAGGAAAATGACTTGTTGAAATTTTTTTCGGGTCGCGTAGGTCACTCAAATGTTAGGGCTGGGGATAATTGGGAGGGGGTAAAACTGACTTTTCACATGCACCATTGAACTTTGTCGTGTTTAGATATCCGATCCAAACATTATGGTATTAAAGTGTAAAGGTAGGTAGACCTGGGGTATTTTTTCTGCCATTTAGCCTTTTATAGAGAGATAAGTCCAATTGAATATACTTTTTTCCCGTAAACTTTTGTATCTATCTAGTGAATAGAAAACTAATAAAACCAGTGGAAGTCATAAAATTATACTACTTCAACAATGGTAGGGAAAAATGAGCTGAAAAAGGGAATTTTGATTCAACATACACAGAAAGTCAGAAGTATGAACTATCTTCGATTAGCACTGGAAATTAGAGAACTGCGTAAGATAAAATGGCAGATCGTAAGGATACTTCTTCCTCCAATTTTCAGAAAAAAAGAACTCTTTTTTTATCACTTCACATATATTAAACAGTGATTTCACCATTGAGAAGGCAATTAAGAGAAATTTATCCCTAAAATGTATAAAGTTCAATCGTGTTTCATTATTTCTGAAGTTCAAATGTTTTATCTAAGAACCAGTGAAAGTACAGTATGTTCAGCAGAATGTGCCCTTTCAGATTTGAATAAAAAGGAGAAATATATTGTCGAGAGTTAGAAGATCCTCACCATGCCATTCCTCTTGTGTAATATGCATTTGCTATAAGAGCACAAAATCCTTTCCATTGAAGCATGATTTCGGTCGAGACAGGAGGTGTAGACGACCACCTTACAATAGTTGGCTGTGGTGTGCACAGAATGGTGATAAATACAATGCTCAACCACAAAATGCACTCATGGATCTACATTATGAAACATAAGAGAAAAAATTTAATAGAATGTCTTAAAAATGATGCATCAAATTACATATTTAATAAACAACTCTTCATGATAACCATCATTAAAGACTTTCTGTCATTAAAATGTGATTCACTGTGGAGAGTGATTCTAGATTTAAAACTCTTAACATCAACATCGTATATGGGTTTCGCAATCGTAAATTTATTTGAAAAAACCATGACAAATTGCTAGCATCCTGCTATCAACATCAACCGTTTATTTGATGCCAAATTCCTAGACAAGGAATTTTTTTACAAAAATGATTATTCACATACATCAAGCTCACGGAAACAAGAACAGCCCCCATTCTCGTAGACCAGGAAAACGACAAGAGAATATAATAAGTATTTAGCTTCGAGGCACAATATTGTTCTACAAACAAAAATTGAAATGCATCACCAAATCAGATTGCACTCTCTATTACACATCCTAAACCGAAAAAGAAAAAAAAAGGAACATATACAACCCACTAGATATACATGACCATTGATAAAATTAATCAAACTCTGTCAAAGCTTTGTTCAACTTTCCATAATGTTAAACATAATGTTGGCTAGATATACATTATTACCCCACAGCCCAATGGCTTAAACTTTAAGTATAGTGGTTTTGACGTGTTAGGAAACATAAGTATTAGAGGAGGAATTTATTATAGAACTACATTGTTGAATAAAGATTTATTATTGATTGAGAATAAGGCTAAAATGATATGAGCGGAGAACAACTATACCTCTATTTATAATAGACTCCTGGTTTAATACTTGACCACCAAATAACCCTTACTTGACTCTTAAGTAAATTATAATCTAATCTAATTTAATCTCACCAATCTCTCACATATCAAATATCTCACAAATTTCTCTCTTATTCTTAACACTCCCCCTCAAACTGAAGTACACCTATGAAGTGCTCTCAGCTTGTTATAGACTGAATTTCTTACTCTAGAAAATAGAATTTGCAACTTCAGCGAATCTTCTTGCGTCTTTTGTGCTGTCATGAAATCTTTCGATACTTCAACTTGAAAACTTGTAATTTGATTTGAGCTAAAATGATCTTCTATGAATTGTTTAGAATGAAAACTTGTGGTTTCTGTGAATCTTCTTGCAGCTATGTTGGGCTTTGATGAAAACTTCTTTGTTTTACAAAACTTCGAACTTAATTTGTGAGTTGAAATTTCGTGAACTTAATAACTTCTCCAAACACTTTTACAAATGTGTCATATCGCACAACACTTCCGTGAACTTTCGTTAATAACTCCATCAAAAAACCAGTTTAATGACTTAGAGATCAATATCACACAATAAGTTTAATGATTTTGAGGTCAACACATAAGTATAATGACTTTGAGGTCAACAAACAAATATCTTCAAATGAAGAGTTTCAACGAACAAGTTCAACAAACTTCTTAAACTTGAGGCTTTAACGAACATGTTCCACAAGCAACTTCCAACAAATGGCTTCAACCAACAAATAAATATCTTCAACGGTCTTCAACAAGTAAAACGAACACGGCTTGAATGCACTTCAAAGAGTAACTTCAACGCTAAAACAAATTTATTCAATGATCTAACAAGCAGCTTCAACGATAATATCTCGAGAAAACTTTAACCAAAAAATCTCTTGATGTTGAGCCTCAACAATAATCTTCAAATTCAATATCAAACGGGAGAGCTTCAACTTCGAACAATCTTGGAAAGCTTCGGCTTGAAATGGATCAACGAACTTTAACTTCAAATTTTAACGGACCTTAAAAAAGGTCAACAGACTTCAAACTTCCAAACAAATTCCAAACTTAGCTTTCAAAAATCTTTTAGCTTCAATAACAAATTTTAACTTCAAAACTCTTCACGTGCAAACAGAATTTTTTAATTTTTAATTCAACACCTTTCAAGATTTCCAAGAAACTTCAATTTCAACATCATCTTCAACTTCAACATTTTCAACTTTAACATCGTGTATTTTACCCATATACTCTATTTCTCCCCCTCAGGTAGATCTTTGAAAGAAAGTCCATGTGGAGAAAATCCATAATACGAATTTTTCTTTCAAATTAGCACTAAAAATATGGATTGACATGCACTACTTTGAACAATTTCAAACTTCACCAAAAAAAAATTCACCTTCATTATTTTATTTTAACTTCACCATTTTTTAACTTCACCTCTCTTTTTTTAATTTCCACAACCTTTTTTTTATGTAAATCACACAGCCATAAACAGACTAAGATCTTTTGAGAAATTTTACTAAACTGAAAACCTGGATCTAACAATTACGTGTCAAAGCCCTAAAAGTATCCTCAGTAAGGAAAGATATGACGAACACAAAATAACTAATAATTATTTTTAAAAAGGGCATAGAGAACCGATTTATTTATTTATTTAATTTTCAAATCTTTTTGGGAAAAGGGTTATTCAAGATGGCTCAAAATTTAGGGTTTCGATAAAAGACCCCGTGACGGCGGCTAGAGTTTGCGAAAGGCTCCATTATGGAAGCCAGGGTTTCTTTAAACTAGAAGAGATAGTGGCGGCTAGGATTTTTGGCAATAAACATAGGTAGCGGTTTGAAGGGATCGGCGACGTTTGGATCAGCAGCTTTGACGGCGACTTTAGCTTTGATGGTGGCGATAGGATTGACGGTGGTTGCGGCGACGACCATGGTGGTTGCGGCTTTGGCTTTGGAGAAGAAGGTTTGGAATTTTGGAGTCTTAAAGAGATACGAAGAAAGTGGTGCATTGATACTATATTAAGAAACATAAGTATTAAAGGATGAGGTATTTATTATAAGACTAAATTGTAGAATAAAGAAGACGGAATAAAGATTTATTATTGATAGAAAATAAGGCTATGATGATATGAGACGAGAACTCTATCTCTCTATTTATAATAGACTCCTATGGTTTAATACTTGACCATCAAGAAACCCTTACTTGACTGTTAAGTAAATCATACTCTAATTGAATCTAATCTAAACTTACCAATCTCTTACACATATTATATATCTCTTACAAACATTTCTATCACAAATATCGCTCTTATTCTTAACAACATGGTATCGATCACTAGGTTTTCAAGAGATCTTAGTTATAAGCCTTTCATTATTATTTATTTATTTATTCCAATTCATTATAGTTAGACTAACCTTAATCAGTTTTGATTATTGCCAAACATACGTATTATGTTTATTTTAACCATTTTTATCGATTTAATTTATCATGAAAAATTCGATGGAGGCAGAAGGTAACGAGCTAAAATGTCAAACTCGTCAGAGGATAGAGGAACAAGTTAAGACTTCTCCAAAATAAACTGAAGATCAAGTTTAAAGCCTATAAGGCACAACACATGCATTTTTATTTTTGGGTATTCATTTCTTGTAGTTTTATTTCTTTTTCGTTGGGATTTAAATATAAAAAGACCAGGATGCTAGAGACCTTGGTCAAAATGCACATATACTTTTATTACATTTTCCTAAGATAGAAAAATATTTTTGGACTTTAGGTTATATTTTCTAGTATTTACTAAAACCTAAATATTTTTTAAAAGCTTAAAATTTATTATTTTATTTTATGAAAAAATTAGTATCTATAAACTCCCGTTAATATAACGGCATCAAATATTATTTTTTCATAATTTTTTCAAGTTATTTATTGTTTTTATTCTAGTAATCAATGTTTCATTTCATCTTAAATATTTTAATTCTTACATTTTCATACATTTCTTGTTGGACCGGTAAGTAAACCCTAGGACTTTTTTCAAGCCCTCACTTGTATGACTTGTATGGTTTCTATATATATGCATTGCTTGTTAGATATATTTATATTCATATCTACCATGGTTTATATGTTTTTAATAGGACCTATTCAAAATCCATGTGATTGGATATTTATTTTAACCGTACTTTTATAGTACAACTGCAAATATAGTTGTTTAAGCTAACCTCCCACAAAGCAACTTACTATTGGTTAAATTTCATTTGAGCACATTAGGCTTTCAATCTAAGAGTTGTTCCGTGTAGGATGTTTTTCGTCACCCCATTGAGATGGGAATACGTGTGTGCTTGTCAGGGGCATTACAGATTCCCCCTGCCTAGGATAGGCTGGGGTTTATTGATTGTGGGGATCCAAATCTCCGGCAGCCGAGGACTAAGCTGCCGTTAATTACCCCTCGCCTTTGGCGCGAGAGAACCTCCGATTAACGGGTCAAACAGGTCATGCGAACTCAATATGCAATGTACATGTGTTGTGTTTTGAAATGGGTTTTGGATATATCGGGGGCCCCGCAGAGTTCTAATGGGGGGCAGTGTTGTAGAGTATGTGTGTGTGTGTATATATATATAAAGGGAAAGGGCATCCAAAGGATGCGTGGAAGAAAGTGCCAGCGCCTCACGTGCGTGGCACGCGGGCGCTATCGTTTTGGGCACTAACGCTTTGGGCACCAGGTTGCTAGCGCTTTGGGCGCTAGCGCCACGCGCGCCAGGCACGTGGGCGCTAGCGCCACGCGCGCCAGGCACGTGTGCTCGCGGCAAAAGGGACTTGGTCCCTGCACTGGGAGTTGTACTCCCAAAAAGAAATACTTATTATTTGTATATATATATATATATTGAGGAGTTAATCTCCTAAGATATTTTTGGAGCTGATGAAGGGGCTTCTCCCTTGAGCCCTGGATCTCCTCCAAAATGGGATTTTCGGAGATGGGTCTCTTTCTTCCTCCTCTGTTGGCCGGATCTTGAAGAACAAAAGGTATGAGATTTCAAAATCTCTCCTTTTGAGATCTAATGGAAGATCTGGGCTCCCCTTTGTGGGTTTTGTGGTGAAAAACTATTTAGTTTTGAAAAAGGAGGAGTAAAACTTTTGATTTAATTCAAAAGAAGAAGGTTTTAGAGAAATGAAAAATGTATGCTTTATTCATCATCATGTTGCCTTATATAGGCTTACATATTTACATATAGCCCATTGGGCTTTACAAAATGGCATTTTGCCCATCCAATGTCTCATGTGCTATTTCTTTTTGCACATAAGTCATGGGCTTTACAAAAATTTGGCTTTATGCCTGGTTCATGCATAAAAATTACATTAAAATTATTTATTACATGATTTTATGCTGGCATGGGGAGGCTGGCCGCGGGCTCGACTTGGGCATGGGCCCGCTTGACCTGGGCTTGGGCCTACCTGGCTTGGGGTTGACCTTGACTTTGACTTGGTCAACCGGGATGCAAATTTTGACCCCAACAAAGTGCCCCCATCAATAAATGCACACCGCGCATATGAGTTGTGTGCATGAAATTGATGGATCTTGAAGTTAGACTTCGAGGTGGAACGTCATTCCAGGGGTGAAGCATCCCTCGGGGAGCATGATCCGCAGGGATCAGAGCATCATTCCGATTTGCGGAGCATCATTCCGAAGAGTCGGAGCATCATTCCGAAGAGCGGAGCATGATCCCAGGGATCGGAGCATCATTCCGAAGAGCGGAGCATGATTCCAGGGATCGGAGCATCATTCCGAAGAGCGGAGCATGATACTAGGGTTCGGAGCATCATTCCGAAGAGCGGCAGACATTCTAACCGAAGCATAATTTCGATGCAGAGGTTGATTCCCAGACGAAGCATAATTCCGACAGGGAAGGCAGATACTCCGAGGCGATGCTTGATTTCGACGCGGGGTACACTCTGAGACGAAGTATGATTCCGGCACAGAGCTTGTTAGTCGACTTGATTCCGAGGCGGAGCATAATTCCGACAGGGAAGGCAGATACACCGAGGCGAAGCTTGATTTCGACACGGGATACACTCTGAGACGAAGCATGATTCCGACGCAGAGCTTGTTAGTCACGGAGCTTAATTCCGACGGGGAAGTCGCTGGTTGACTTGTCCCCGGCACGAAGTGTCTGTGGTCGACATTTCCCCGGCACGGAGTGTCACTGGTTTTGATGTAGAGGATGATTCCCAGGCGAAGCATAATTCCGATAGGTCAGATGGATACTCCGAGGCGAAGCATGATTTCGACACGGGGTACATTCTGAGACGAAGCATGATTCCGCCGCAGAGGTTGGTGGTTTGATTTTATTTGGGTTGATATCAGCATCGCTACACTGGAATATGGTACCAGGAGTGAATCAGCATCTGTCTTTGAGAGAATTTAGGGATTTTGGTTTCGGTTTGGCATCTGCATTGCTGCACTGGAATAATGCCAGGAGCAACTCATCATTTGCCCCGGGAGGATTTGGGAATTGGTTTTTGTTTGGCATCAGTATCGCTACACTGGAATATGGTACAAGGAGCGAATCATCATTTGCGTTTGCTCGTCGGGGAGCGATGGCTTAGGAGACAGGTTTAGATCCCTATCACCTAAGGCTTTTCAATTTTATGGGCCACAAGGGTCCCATAAAAGTATTTTCTCCCTACGAGTCGAAAGGATCTCGTAGGTGTATTTTCTCCTTAGGAGTCGTGGGGACTCCTAAGCGTGTTGCTCCTTTGTGAGTCGTAAGAATCTCACGCGGGAAATTTCTCCTCACAAAGTCGAGAGGACTTTGTGAGTGCATTTCATCTCTTTTTCACGAGTTTGCGCCCTTTCGGTTTTCACAAACTCGCCGGCAGTCCTGCTGTTTTTACTCACGGAGCCCTTTTGGGTTTTCATCCGTGCTCATTTTGCTTGTGGACATACCTTTTTTTTCCATCGCCGGTGGGACTTTGAATGTGGTATCGCCGGTAGAACTTGGGAGAGATTGGAATCGTTTACGCCCGTGGATTGTATACGGTTTTGCAGGATATATGATCGAGAACGTAGGGCCGGAAAAATTTCGGGACTTTGCTGGCGCCTGCATCGCTGCACTGGAATATGGTACTAGGAGCGACTCATCATTCGCCGTTTTGGGATTTGGAATTTGGTTGGCATCTGCATCGCTGCACTGGAATATGGTACCAGGAGCGATTCATCATTCGCCGTTGGGACTTTCAGAGTTTGGTTGGCATCTGCATCGCTGCATTGGAATATGGTACCAGGAGCGACTCATCATTCGCTGTTGGTTTTTTTTTTGCTTCTACCGCGATTGCTCTATCATTTCAGCTTTTCTTATCGCGAAGGTCGCGATTGCCCTATCATTTCAGCTTTTCTTATCACGGTTGCCCCATCATTTCGGCTTTATTTTTATTTTTACTCGCTGATTTTTATTGCGAGTTGCCCCATCATTTCGGCTTTTTATATTATTAATTTTTTTTACATATATTTTTTTGGTTTTATTTACACATTTTTACATCCCTAGTTTAACGACTTAGAGGTTGATTATTCCCAGTTTAATGACATGGTGGTCAGCTGTTTTCAGAGAAAGGCAGATGTCTGAGAGAATCAGTTTCACGAAGAACTTCGGTCTCCGTTTGTATGAAATTGGCGGTCGCGGCTTGACTGTTTGTTAACACGCCTTTGGACAGTTCGATCTCTCCTGCCTTGTATTGCTTTTCGACCCAATCTTTGAAGACGAAGCAGTCCTCAATGACATGACCTATCACTCTGTGATAGGGGCAGTATTTGGGGTCGTCGGTCATATTCGCTTCCTGCGGTCTTTTTGACTCTGGCAGTTGTAGACCGTTCCTCAGAACGTCTTTGAATATTTTACGGATTTTGTCCCTTCTGAAGGAATAGGCCTTATCCAGTTTCTCTTTCAGTAGAGATTCTCCTCCCTCTCCGAACACTCGCTTCCGAGGCTGGTTGGCACTAGGCCCGCTCATCCCTCGCTTATTTTGGTTAGCCGAAGTGTTGAAAGATTCAGTATCGTCGGAATTTCCGCCTTTGCGATTTTCGTCCTTTCGATTTCTCCAGGACCTATTGTTATTTTGGGAGTCAGAGGAGGACTCCTGCTTTGAGCGTTCCAACATCTGAACTTTCCTGGTCAGCTCTTGGAATATTTTGAGACCCGCGGTGCATAGAAACGGGGCCATCCAATTGTTGATATTTTCGACGAGGAGACTGACAGATTGGTCCTGCTCTATCGGCGGTTCACATTTGACGAAGAGATTGCGCCATCGGGTTATAAAATCCATGCCGCTTTCGTTGTTCTTTGGCTTGGTCCTTACGAGGTCGGCGATGGTGATCTTATCGCTGACACTCATGAACCTTTGTCGAAACAAAGATTCCATTTGGACGAAAGTAGTAACGGAGCCATCCGGTATGCTCGCGTACCAATCGAAAGCGACATCGGTCAGGCTATTAACGAACCGGCGGAGGAGAAGCGCATCATTGCCCCCAGTATTTCCGCATGAGGCTTTGAAGTGGGCGATGTGTTGATTCGCATTTCCCGCCCCATCAAATCTTCCGAATTTAGGGATGACATAGCCGCTGGGAAATTCTACCAGATCATACTGAGCAGAATATGGTCTCCCGCTACTGCTAACATCTTTTTGCGCTTCGGCTTCAGCTACCAATGTTTTGACTTTGTTGGCAACCAAATCCATGATTTGATCTTGAGTTAGCGGGCTGCTGTCATCAGTAGCCAAGACATTTACCGAGATAGGATGCGACTGATTTTCATGCGGTCCGCCCACATTTGGATTTGAGGGAATAGGCGTCGGCTGTCTCGGGACACAGTTTCCCGGATCATGAGCAGAGCCCTGCGCCTGATTGGGCGGCTGAGAGGCAAGTTGGACCGTGAGCTGTAAGACGACGTTTGTCAAGCCGTCATATTTTGAGTAGAGCTTGGCCATCTACTTGTCTTTGCTTCTGAGCTGTTTTCGGAACTCTTGGAGAAGTTGCTGCTCTGCGTTCTTGGGACGGAAGATTGGCTCCTCTTCGCTTTCTGAGCCCGACTCCTCATGAACCGAGGGCTCTCTCTGCTTATCAGCCTCACTGGAAGGGTCTTCATTACCTTCCAGAGGAGGCCGGTCTTGGAATGTGGCGGCCATATTCATACCAGATTGGATTTGAGATGTGGTGGCCCCATCCTTGCTTTTGCTGCGAAGGTTGTCGCTGGGACGCGTGCCCACCATGTAGACGGTGTGGATAATACATTCATCCATCCTTTCATCACTGGCAGCTGGTTTCGCGGAGCGGTCCGGGCTTTGGAAATTCATAAATTTTAACATGGCCAGAGCCCTAGCCCTTTTGTTGGCTCCGTATCTGAGCCGCTTCTGCCTCAGCTTCTCTGCCTTGAGCGCTTGGCAGGCTTCTGCCCTTCGGGAAGCCGCCATAGGCTGAGTGATGGGAAGGCTTGAGAAGACATCCGCCCGCGTGTCCGTCGAAGGTATCGCCTGGGCTTGCCCACGACGTCTGGCAACTTCTTTTGTTCTGACGGCTTTGCCCCCAGCTGGGGCCATGGAGAGCCGTTTGAACACCGACTCGCGTTTAGGTTGGGGCGCCCTTGAAATCAATACATTTGGCCTTTTGCCTTTCGAGGCCGGTTTGCCGGTTACCGGAGCTTGACGTGCAGGGATGGAATTAGCCGAGACAAACAGAATAGACCCAAATTGTAGCAGCCCACCGTCGTCCGAGACTTGCCGAAAGGACCGTCCTGGAGTCTATCTTCATCGTGTATGAGATGGGAGCTGAGTTCATCTTTGGAGACATTGTTGAGAAGTGATTGCTTGAAAAGCTGCATGAAAGAGCATTATTTTAGTATAAATATAGATATGTATATTGATTGAGTTCGCATGAATGTTTAACCCGAAATATTGGATGAGAGATTGGTCCCACCGGGCGTGCTAAAATTTGTAGGGTGTTTTTCGTCATCCCATTGAGATGGGAATACGCGCGTGCTTGTCAGGCGCATTACAGATTCCCCCTGCCTAGGGTAGGTTAGGATTTATTGATTGTGGGGATCCGAATCTCCGGCAGCCGCGGACTAAGCTACCGTTAATTACCCCTCGCCTTTGGAGCGAGAGAACCTCCGATTAACGGGTCAAACAGGTCATGCGAACTCAATGTGCAGTGTACATGTGTTGTATTTTGAAAGGGGTTTTGGATATATCGGGAGCCCCGCAGAGTTCTAACGGGGACAATATTGTAGAGTATGTGTGTGTATATGTATACATACATACATATATGTATATATATATATATATAAAGGGAAAGGGCATCCAAAAGATGCGTGGGAGAAAGCGCCAGCGCCTCACGTGCGTGGCACGAGGGCGCGGGCACTAGCGCCTTGGACGCTAGCGCCTTGGGCACTAGCGCCAACGTGCCAGGCACGTGGGCTCTCGGGCGCTAGCGCCTCACGTGCCAGGCACGTGGACACTCACGACAAAAGGGACTTGGTCCCTGCACTGGGAGTTGTACTCCCAAAAAAAAATACTTATTATTTGTATATATATATATATTTGAGGAGTTAAACTCCTAAGATATTTTTGGAGCTGATGAAGGGGCTTCTCCCTTAAGCCCTGGATCTCCTCCAAAGTAGGATTTTCGGAGATGGGTCTCCTTCTTCCTCCTCTGTTGGCCGGATCTTGAAGAACAAGAGGTATGAAATTTCAAAATCTCTCCTTTTTGAGATCTAATGGAAGATCTGGGCTCCCTTTTGTGGGTTGTGTGGTGAAAAACTATTTAGTTTTGGAAAAGGAGGAGTAAAACTCTTGATTTAATTCAAAAGAAGAAGGTTTTAGAACCTTAAGAAAGGAGAAGAAGGAGGCACAAACCCTAGAGTTTTAGAGAAATGAAAAGTGTATGCTTTATTCATCATGTTGCCTTATATAGGCTTACACATTTACATATAGCCCCTTGGGCTTTACAAAATGGCATTTTGCCCATCCCATGTCTTATGTGCTATTTCTTTTTGCACATAAGTCATGGGCTTTACAAAAATTTGGCTTATGCCTGGTTCATGCATAAAAATTACATTAAAATTATTTATTACATGATTTTATGCTGGCATGGGGAGGCTGGCCGCGGGCTCGACTTGGGCATGGGCCCGTTTGACCTGGGCTTAGGCCCACCTGGCTTGGGATTGACCTTGACTTTGACTTGGTCAACCAGGGTGCAAATTTTGACCCCAACACTCTGGATTGCACTGTTTTAAATAATTTTTAGCCCATACTTTTCATTGATTTTTCCCAACTTATCCCTGAAAATAGAGTTGTTATAAGTATATTTTTGTCAAATTTTTTTCAACTATTTTGATAAAATCTCTTTATATATACTATATGTTTCTATTTTAAAGATGTGAAGAGCTTACATTGTAAAATATTCATACAATAAATTTCTATATTCTTGAGTAAATCATCAAGAACTTCAAGCTAAATTTGATGCAGTTTTATTTTATTGTTATTCTCTTAATTAAGCTTTTAGTCCCTGTTAAAGTGAGAAAATTAATGAGCGATATTGCCTCTAATCTATTAAAAATGTTTTAAGAATGTTGATTGTAACCTTTTGGAAAAACGTGATTGTAAACGACTGTAAAGGTTTTGGTCCTATCCGGTTAAAGAAGCAACGATAGTAACGATTGTGAAAGTTTAAAAACGGATCTTTAAGGGATTAGACATTAAGGACGTTGAACCTCTTTATATTTTCGTGTTGGCGTTTACTCTCTTATATTATTTATTTTACCGCATTTATATTTGTTATTAATTTTTAAAATTTGTGGTGTAGTAAATTGACTTGCTAAATTAGCTTGTTTGTGTTTAATTAGATTGCATACTGAAATAATTTGTTTTAAAACCTATTCACCCCCTTTGAGGATGTAACTTGGTATTTCAATTCGTATCGGAGCCTAGTGCTCTTCTTTTTTGTGTAACCTAAAGTTAAAGATCCATGGTTCCTTTAAAAAGGGGATGATCCATCTAATGCACAATTGATTAATATTTTTTGTTATAAAGAATGTTTGATTCGAACGAAATATTTTAGTAATGCTAGGTCCTATGGGTTGTAGGATATTATGGCAAAAGAATTTATTTTTCCCTTCGAACCAAAATCAAATAAAAGTTTTTACAAAAAGAGACAACTTATTATAGATAAGCTGGCTTTAAGTTTATTAATTTCATCTCTTGATACTAACCTTTCTAACAAAATTTCTCATTGTATAATTAGTAATCAAGCTTGGAATATCATTAAAGCGATACATGAAAGGAAATCTTCAGCTGAGAAAAATGAGAAAAATAACGATCCACTTATTCATGTTCCTCTTGATAAAGGTATACCATCTATCTCAAATACGGATTCAATTGATGATAAGCACATTGATGTTTCTTTTGATGAAAATGATAAAATTCCAGATAAGGGCTTTTTGGTATGTTACACAAATTGTTTATATATTTAAAAATGTGGTTTCTAAGAATAAAAAGCTTGAAAAGAAAAATTCCTTGCCAGAAATAAAAAATGATGAGTTGATTTCTCTGTGTGAAAAATTGAAAAATGAAAATTTATATATCTGCTCGAATAATGATATTTTATTCTCATCTTGTGATTCTTACATTGCACTTGCTGACGGACCTGTTTAATAAGATTTGGCAAACCAAAAGATTCTAAATAAGTGGTCGAAGAGTATTCTTGTACCTCTACAAGAATAAGGATGGCATTTAGAATTGCTCCAACCACCATGGAATAAAACGCATATGTCACACCATGAAGCTTTGAAAGAGGGTGACTGAACACATGCTAGCAAGTCGTATGAAAGATGCCTACTGGACTGCTGAGACAGAACGTTAAGATAACAGAGGACCGGTTTAGGTTCATGCCTGGACGATCGACGACAAAGACTATTCATTTGCTTTGTCAACTTGTAGAGCGTTTTCAAGATTGAAGGGATTTGTATATGGATTTTATTGATTTATAGAAAGCTTACGATAAGATATCTAGAGATATATTAAGGTGAACAATGATTAAAAAGGGAGTCCCAGTTAAGTACATTGACACAATCAAGTAAATGTATGATGAAGCAGCGACAAATGTAATAACTTGCGGCCTAACAAGTGATTTTCCGATCACAATTGGCTTGCATAAAAAATCTGGCTAAAGTCTAATCTTGTTTGCTATAATGATAGATGGGCTTATTAGAACTATCCAGAATGAGATACCTTGGTGTATGTTATTACCTGATTATACTATTCTGGTAAATGAGACGAAAGCAGAGGTTAATGCCAAATTGAAGCTATGGAGGCAAACGTCAGAATCTCAGAGGTTTAGATTGAGCAGGTCCAAGACAGCATATATGCAATACAAACTTAGTAAATAGATAAGTCAAGATCATAATAGTATAATATTGGATGGGCACAGGATACCGCCGAATGATCAATTTAGTATCTAGGTTCTATCTTCCAAAAGGACGGGAAAACCGATAGCGATATCAACCATAGGATTCAGGCTAGTTGGTTGAAATGGAGGAGTGCAACGGATATTTTGTGCGATCGTAACCTTCCATTAAGGTTGAAGGATGTTAAAGTTATTTTAAAATAGAGTAGAGTTTAAAGTTAGAGAAGAGTTGGAGGATTGATGGTTTTTACACATGGGCTTTAATGTAAGTGGGTTCCAACAATAAGACTCAAGCCTTGTTGAGGTTTGCCCCATTTTATATTTTATACCTTTGTATTTCTTTTATTGTTTCCAATGTGGGACTATCTTTAAAGTCTCATCATTTGTTTTTTTTACTTTCAACAAAGAAAAAGTTTTATCGAAACACTATTAGGCATGGCCTTAATATATGGTACGGAATGTTGGGCTCCTAAAAAACATCATACATAGAAGATGAAGGTAGCGGAGATGAACATGCATCGTTAGACGTATGGTCACATCAGAAAATATAAGGTGCGAAATGAGGATATTCGTGCAAAGATTGGTGCAACACATGTGGAGAAGAAAATACTAGAAAACCGCCTAAGATAGTTTGGTCATGTGCGACGCAAACCTACGGAAGCACCGGTTCGATGAATGGATGTTCTTGATTTAGGCCAAGTCGAAAAGGCGAAAGGAAAACCGAACAAAGCGTGGATGGAGGTGATACGAAAAGATATGGATGCCAAAGGCTTTAATGAAAGTATATTGTTCGATAGGAGGGAGCGGAGGTAGAGAATCCACGTGCTCGACCCGGCATGATTCTCATGTTGGTTCATGTAGCCTACCCTAAATACTTGGGGATAAAGGCTCAATTAATGTTGTGATTCTTACATTGTGGATATTAAGAAATTAGTAGACGAGAAAGATAATTTGCTTTTAAAGCTTGATGAACAAAAAATGTTACGAGTTGTTGGCTTTTGAGAGTGAGTCTTTAAAAACAAAAAATGAAGGATTGATTCGCAAAAATGAAAATTTGATTTCAACTCATGCTTTTTTTAAATGAGTTGAGTACTTTTTATGTTGAGAAAAAAAATCTCATTTATATTGATAAATGTTTTAATTCTTCTCATGAGCTTTTAGAGAATGAGATCGCATGTTTGAAAAAGAAAAATGAAAGCTATAATTGAAATTCTTGCTAGGTTTTCCAATGGAAGGGAAAAGTATTCGAAACCAAAGTTTTTGAGTAGCCCCACAAACAATCTGATGCAGCATACGAACGGCCCCAATGCGCATCGTAATGTTTCTTTATGTGCTCCTATTTCTAAGAATGATGAGGACAAGTTTAATGGTAATTACAAAAGACCCGCACATGCATATATAATATAATTTAAGGCCCAATCATGCTTTGCAATCTATATCAAATAGCTCTAGAAATTGTTCACAATCACACACATCGAGTAAATCTGGATTCCTTGCCCAAATCTGATATGAAGTTTACATTATCTTTACATGCATCTTGTTCTACAACTAAACATCACATTCATGCTTGTCTTTCTCCATAAACATCTAAGCTTATTTGTCATTATTATGAAATGTGTGGACATATATCTAACTCACATTATTTTAGAAATAATTTTTTTTACATGCCTATGAAAGTTTGGGAACCAAAATGTACACTCTTGTGTTGTAGGTGTGTCAAATGATAGCAAGTGAAAGATGTGGCGTGAAATAGGAGCCGCTTGATAAGAATTGGCAAATTATAGTAACGATACTATCAAGTGAGAAGGTTTTCACTCAATTTATAGTGTATATAATGTTGGATATAGATGCCCTGAAGGTAATTATTGTAATTTAATATAGATCTATATAGATATAATATTCTTGTTGTGCATGTGTTTTAATTGTTATTATGTATCGCTAATACATGACGATAAAGTCCTTAGAATGTTGCAGGACTACCAGGATTATGATTGAGATCATAATAGTGAGGCCTGGTTAGTTACTAAGCACATTCTTAACATGCTCCGAGTCATGAGAGTGTCGAGACAGGACATCAACACTCCAGAGTAGACTAATGCATATGTTTCTTGACCCCGAAGAAGGCGATTGCTGGACCCACAGCCATAAGTATTTGACACCTAAGATTGTATGCAAGTGCTCATTGGAGAATGTGTACACTAAACGGACTCACCGAGAACTCCTAGATGGTATCATACCTATATGTTAAATAGTAATTCTCTGGTGACAATGGTATAGATTAATCTTTTGACCTAAGATCGTCATAGTACCTTGTGTTCCGACTATACTTCGACTTCTACCCAACCACAGCTTTACGGAGTCGTGCATACAAGTTTTCGTTGAATATGATCCCGAAGCTCATGGAGGTAGTAAGCGATCAAGATGGATTCGTCTGTCCTGGTATAGGGAGTTGATATCGTGCTATGTAAGATATAACTATAACCTAAAGTCCCTGGTCAGGGCTATGGAGATAAACTGATAAGGTGTTATCGGTTGTATCTCAGACGTTTATGAGTTTCGTATCTGCATGACTTATTGGGTTATTGGAGGTGACAGTAACCACACCTTAGACTTGATATGTGACACTCTTTGACGAAAAGACTGGACTGTATGGTAATTATCACTGATAAGTTTTGTTGGGTTCGGATGAGATTGCTTATCGACCTACCTTTTGACATATACCTGGATAGCTGTTACATGCAGCTAGCATCTTTGACGTGCTTGTGGGTTAACCCATTCGTGGTATTGATCTGAAATTGTTTCAGATTCAATCGGATATGATCTTATTAACTCACTGCCAGTATATTGTCAAGTCTTTAGAGTCCCACGCCGAAATTACCCGCTCAGGTGAAACGATGATGTGGATTAATAGTGTACGTATAGTTGATACGTGTGGGAGTTCGATTAAATACGTGTATGATATGTGTATATTATTCGGGTGTTTGGTAATACCAGCCGGATCATTTTGAGCCGATTAATTAAGTGTTGACGTAATATCCATATATGATATGGCTACTAGTATTATACTCTCTCTCAAGTATTATGTATTTAATACATATACCTTATCATTTAAGGGCATGTGTTTGCATGTGGCCATATGGGGTTCACTTGAGAAAACATCAAGATATTTTCTCAAGCCCTCTCAAATATATGATAGAAGAGAGAAAATGCATATGATACTTATCATTTTCCTCTACCATCTTTTCTCTCATGCGTTGAGAAACAAAGAGAACTTGAGAGAAAAAAGAGCTTGATCACTTATTCTTCCTCTTGCCTACTAGCAATTCATGAGAGTAAATCGCTACACAAAGAAGTGTTCTTCGGTAGGGTGGAAGCTTGAGTTGGGTTGCTTTCAAGATGGATCATCTTCGGTGAAAAAGGTCATAGATCAAGTTCGATCCATCACCCGAGGAGCAAAACTTGGGTCTTCCACTAGAGAGTGGACACGTTACAAAGGTTGTAATCCCATAAACCCTTAGATAGCTTTATGTTTGTTTCTTTACAAGTACTAGTTTACGGATGATCTTGTTTTTGAGTTCTTGATGCTAAGTTAGAAAGTTTTGTTCTATGTTCCGCCGTAGTTTGCAAGTGTTACGATCCTAGCACCATGAACTTATATATAAGATAAAAAATGATCTATTAAAAAAATGATATTTTCTTGTTACATGCTTATTTTTAATGGATACTCAAATATTTTTATGGTTTTTTGTTTGTGATTATCACTGCTCTATGGACTCATGAAACCTTATGGGATTTATACATAAATGATATAATCACACTCTCTCATATGTTTCATCTGTATACGACTTTTGAGAGATTTATTGTTATGTGGCATTTTTGGGATATTATCTATATAAAATTGAATTTTACTACCCATGACTTTAGAAATTGATTTTTGATCTTATACATATGACTAGTATTTTAATATGGATACATTGAACAACCATATATAAATTGCTATTCGATTTACGGTTTATGTTCATATAGATAATGGATTTTAAAAACATAAACACACACACACATATGGGTGAAACACTTCATTGGTATAAAACTTTTTTAGCTGGGTATATGTTGAGGGGAAGCTATCCCTAATAATAATTTGACTATTATTTATCATGCTCATATATCTAGCATGCTCTCTAAAAATTTCATATCAATTCAAGATATATGCATGTTGATAGGGGAGAGTTGGTTTTTTCGTCGATGTATTGTTTAACTAAATGCTAACTATTCCATTGATATGGTTTATGATGATTTAAGTTGTTTTTTTTCATAGATTGGTATGGAGGGGTTAAGTTTACATTTAATATCTTATTTAGTTTTCTTTTTTGCCAATATATTTATGTTGCATCAGAAAGAAAGATATTGGATGCATTAGATTCTATTTTCCTACTTGTTATACATTTTGATTTCTATATATCGCCTCACCTATTGATTATTTTGATCAATTTAAAATAAGAATTTGAATTGATAACAATCATTAAGCTTTTACTTAATTTTTTTAGGTGGTGCTTGGATACCCCCATATCGATTTTGCCAAAAGGGAAGGGAGATTGATGATACATGGTAATTTTAATTTTATATATACGTAAAATTTATCATTTGAAGGTTTGTCAATAACAAAAAAGGGAAGATTGTTAGACTCGCCCTATTTAGTTTTGATTATTGCCAAACATATTGTTCCATGTTTATGTTAACAAGATTTAATTAATCACGGAACATTTGATGGGGGTTGGAGATAACGAGCTAAAATGTCAATCAGGAGGATGGAGGAACCAGATCAACAAAGGTTTCTTCCCAGATTTCCTAACTGCTTAAGCAAAATTAGAACTATTAACGCTTCAGCAGCTCAGTAAACTCATCACCAAGTAAAACTAAGAGCGTGAGTGCTTGCTAGGGGGTGGGGTGGGGGACTTAGGCATCAAATCTTCACCCAAAATCTAAGAACTTTGCCAATTTCTATTCTGACAAACTATGACATATGGCATGTGGTGGGTTTGAGAAATATTTAATGGACGGTTCCAAAACTGAGGGAGACATTCGGTCATCCACACTACTAATTTTGATAATATTAGTAAAGTAATGGATGAGACTAATGTATCTTAATGACATCATCATATTGTATTAGAGTTATTAATATATTATAATATTGGTTGTCTACATAATAGTTTCATCATCTAAACTAGCTAGTTTATGCATTTCTACAAATCTGAAGTATGGAATTGTGAGCAGGGCCAGCACTGGGGACTGACAGACCTAAATCAACTTTCACCAGAAGAGAAGAAATGTTGCTACAAGCAAGACGGCCTTGTCAACCAAAACGATTTGCAAAATAATTTTGAAACGCATAAAAATTGGTAATATCTTTGCTGCTTATATAACCTCACCTCCTCAGAGAGAATCTTGAATCTCAAGCCGGTGCCTCCACGACAAGTTTCTAGCCCTTCAATCTCAGTGCCAGAATTCTTCATCTCAATCAGTTCTTTCCTTAAACCCTCATCAGTACAACCAAGAGCATATGCATTCACTCCAGCATTGATAAATTCCTGTTCTTAAAATCATTAGTTAAAAGATAAGTGAGGTGAACAAAGTTCGGTGCAGATAACATACTTTTAGGTTGTCTCCACCTCCACGGTCGATAACATTTCTATACCGTTTAAACAAGCTGATTGCTATGTTGCGGGATGAGCCGTAATCATCATCATCTGATGCATTATTATCCAATTGGCACTACAAAGGATGAAAATTCATAGATAAGAGTATGTAAAATAATGTCCTGAAATTTTTTTTGAGAAATAATTACCAGCAATCTTTTAGGAATTCCTTGGTCAAAAGTTCTCCATGGATGATGACTCCTTAGTTTGCTACAGTGGCTCCTAAAGTTAGAAAACACATGTAGTTTGTGTACATATTGGATTTCCAAGGAATTCTTGAAAGTTAGAATACTCCTTTTAGTATCACATTGTAATTTTCTGCCACCGTTTGACTGCAGTACTGTTATTGGCTCGCACAAATTCGCAACGGCCACTGAACTCAACATTGTTCGTTCATAGCCGATATGGCAAGTCCTTTCAAAGTTTAGCTCTACTGAACTTGCATATGTCTACAACACATTGGTTTCAAGAGAATATGATTCCATTTAGCCTATAAACAAATATATAGCGGAATAATTTACAAAACAAAACTTTGTGAAGAGCAAGGGACACTAGTGAAAAAGTTTATATGACATAAATATAATTGTTCACAGTTGGTTGCAACAAAATAAAAACAATATGCAGGAAAGAATAGAAAGCCAATGTCTATTGTATGCCCACTCAAATAAGATGATATGCCACTTATCTACCACACCACATTTCAAGTTTTTTCCCCCACATAATTCATAATGTAAAACCTGAGCATGTGAGAGGATTTTATAAATTGAACGTGCCAAAATGGTAGAGCATTGGATAAAGGTGCATTGGTCTTGATTAAGAGGTTGAGGTTCAAAATTTGCTTTCATATAATTTAACATAAAACTTACCAAAATTTATTTGGAAACTAACCTTAAGATCATACTTATTAAATAAGTCATGGTAGGTTCTTCAAAATCCAAACCAATCAATACAAATAGTCTTGCGCAACTCGAAGTCAATAGGGACTATGTCATCAAATTTTAACTCTTATGGACTAAAATAATAAGCTGATAAGAGTATGAATCAACCAGCCTAACAGTATAATCAAAATTACAATTGGGCTTACACATGTGCATACAATTCGGTTTTTCTACAAATACTATATGGGCACCCTTGTGCTAGCAAAGCTTTAAAATGGCGCGTCAAATAGAGTAAATGAGCAAATAAAGAGGAAGAACAAGGAATTGTAATTAATCAAGCACATGTGATCTACTCAAAAGCAGTAAACATACAAACATATGGGGGTTAGCTACCAAATTAACCGTTCCTGAACACAAAAGGGACAATGAGGCTGGTTGAAATGGAGTATGATGTAGATTGAAAATATTTATTAAAAAAATAAACATAACTGGTTTGGTTAAGCTACTAAAATAAGGGGTGAAATGTATACATAACACATTAACAGGAGATTTGAAATATCAAGGGATCTGGAAACCAAAAGAATAGCTTTTAAGTAGAGATGGCACCCTTGGTCAAGCTAACACATTCCAATACCAATTCTATAACTCAATTAAAATTAGCAAATCATGCATAAAAGAACATGGAGGCCTTCATCATATATCTTAAAATATTTCCAACCTTAAATCGCCATAATGCATTTATTGACACACAGTTGAGATAATAAAGAGCACTCTATTCAACTGTGTCCTCTAACATAGAATTTGGCTTTGTGTATTACAACAACTCAATCGAGTGAGAGGCAGAAACTTATGAAAAAGTACCAATGCCGTTACCAAATTAACATCATCTACGTAAAAGGACATTCTTGGCCCTAGCAAGAACTTGTGCGAAGTTCAAAACCCAATTCAACAAATCAACCAAAGAAGCAAACAAATATCAAAGGGATTGAACGTCAATCTAACATTTTTAAGTTATACCCACAATCACAGCAATCAGCATCTTGAGCACTCTGGACCTAAACGAAAACCTGTAAATGACCCAAATTCATTCCCCGGAACAATGAAATGAACAAACAAAATTAAACCCCTAACCCTAACAGCAATTGAAAATAAATTCCAGCTTCACAAAGCAATCCACATCTTTCTAAAATCAGAATTTAAGTATGCTTACACTTCAACAGCCATTTAACAACTTAGCAAGAGAAAAAATGTATATAAATGATTGTAATTTAACATTTAAAAAAAAGATTAGCATTCAATCAACGATTTAGATTGGACCTTACCAGATTCTGCAAATCAATCAAAATAAGCAGATCGATGATAGAAATTTTTATATATCTTTAGACTCACCAAGCGAGGAGATTCGTCGAGCCACGAAAATTTAAGAGGAATTTGGAGATGGGTTAATCTCCAACCACGAAAATTTTGAATGGTGAGATGGAGTGGAAAGAAGTCGAGGAGTAGAAGAGACGTGATTGGTCGCGGATTCCGAAGGGCCGCTGTAAGAAGAAAGATACCATAAGCATTCATCCAAAATTGAAACCCATGGTTCACGTTTGTGTAACATAGAAGCCTTTGCCGTTAGTGTATCCTACGTGTAAAATTCACGTAGAATTTATGGCTTAGCAAAAAACCCCTGCTATTATTTTTAACAGAGTAGCCATTTTTTTTTCCGTGTCGCTGTCATGGAATCCTTAATGCTTCTACTATAAAAACAAGGGTTGCATGTATGTTTGTATGTAAGGTAATGGTCAAATAAATAATTGATAAAATACCTAAGGTTTTTTTAAGCACATAAGTACAAAACTCAGCCCACTTTTCTCTCCATTAGATACTAGGTCATGTTACTCCCGATTAGAATATTCTCTTTTGATGATCATGTGATTGTATTTGGACAATTTTGCCCCTGCAGCAAACAATATATGAATTAAACCATTTCTCATGTTATTTTCTCTTCATCCAAATTATACGTGAACCATAACGATAACCCTCTTTCTTCATTCTGCTTCTTCTCAACCCAATCGAGAAGCCTAAATGTACAAGAACACCACTAATTTGAACTCAAAAATTAATGAAAAGTTGAGAGTGATTAGCATACTTTCGTAGTGACGCGACCTGGATCGCGCCAAGATGTTACTTTCCGTTGATCTGCTGATGGCGGCGATGGGTGGCTGAGATTGGATCTGGAGGCTGTCGTTCCTGAAGCGTGTGGATCTCAATGGGTTTGAGGTTGTGGTTGCCGAGCTACCTGTAAGGAAGTCCCGGGATAGTTGTACCACCAAGGACCCTCCGACGGTCAAGTTAGAGAGGAGATCCGAGCAGAGTAACGGCTTAGTGGAGTAAAAATGGCTTACTTGAACTGTCTGAAGAAGGGGTTTATATAGCGGTGGCAGCAGGCAGGGCAGGCGCGAGAATCACGCCGGCAGTTACGCTCCCGACGTCACGCCCGCGTGATGAGCGGGATCTCCCATTAATGGCTAGACAGGCTCGTTAATGGGGGATCGTGATGGCGTGGAACGTGGGATGTGGCCGGCGGATATCTTGCGCATGGCGAGATTCGCGGGATGGCGGTTGCGCCTGTGAGCGGTGTCGTTGGTCGGTCGATGAGACCGAGGAAGATGACCTCGACGGGAGAGCTCGCGGACGAGCGGGAGAGCCGAGGTATCTCGGTTCTGTGGTAGCCCGAAGACGAGCTGGTAGGCCGAGGAGACTAATTGTGCAGGGACTCGGAGGTGAGCCAGCGTTTGCTTGTAGGACGGGCACAAGAGTGGTCGGCTACTGTAGGTCCTTTCTTGTGAGCCCTGGGACATGTCATCTGCCACGTGTCACGATCTGGGAGATCACCGATATCGAGCATCATCATTAGCCCCCCACTCTCATCCCGACCAACTGACGGGTCGGGTCGAGAATGGTCTGCCGGGTCACCCGAGGTGAGCTTCCTTTCGAAGATATCGTCAGGCGTGTCCCCGGGTAATCTGTTGCATTTTCTGGATGATGTCAGCGAATCAGGGAGAGATCTTTGCATTAAAGAGGGTGCGCCGGATCGCGCGTACTTTTGCTGAAGCGACAGACCACGTGCCGGGCGCTGGTTGGCTGACACAACGGGACGCAGACCTCTGGCGTCTGATGGGATCCGGCCAATGTGCATGCGACAGGTGGAGCGATCGTGGTCGTCGAATGCGAAGAGTTGTTTTGGCGGGAGTCGACTATCGCCGTGGGATGAGGATGCCGGTGGCTATAAATAGAGGTGTGGTCCGCTTCAGGGACTATCTCTCTTCATATTTTCCTCACTCTTGATCTTGTAAGCTCGGCGCTTTCCTCTGAGGTCGGATTTCTGCGTTGCCGAGGACTTCTCTATCAGGTTAGGTGTCTTCTTTTCCTTTCTCCTGCTTCTTCTCCTTCTGAGTTGAGCCTGCTTCTCCCTTTGGCAGGACCAATGGATCGATCCGGGACTCTTGGTGCCCTCGGTACTCAGTCTCGGAGGGGGGCCGTCGGTGCGGCTGTGCGTCCGGCTGAACCGAGTGTTGGAGATAGTGCCCTCATAGTCAATTATTGGATCGCAGGTACGTGATTGCAATGATTGCGGAGGACCTATACCGGTAGGACAGTCTTACTCGAGATGATAGTATGCTATCTGGTTTGCCTTTATCAGTCGTGTACATGTTCAGGTGACTGATTACATGTTACACTTTGATAGAGCCCTTAGGATCTTGCTTTACTACCAACAGTATGATGGCGATCATATATGTGAGAGTTGGGTAGTTTATACGCATATCCTTAATTGTGGTTCCTAGTCGAGGGAGTTTCGAGACAGGGCATCGATACTCCGGAGTAGACTAGTGTATACAGTCGAGACCCCGACGAGGGGCGGTGGCCGGTCTCACAAGCCACTGGTGTCAGTTGGATCACCTAAGATGTATACAGGTGCTCATTGGGTTATGAGTACACCGGACAGGACTCGCCGGGAATCTGCTAGTTGGTATTATACATATTGTCAGATAGCAGTTCCCTGGTGACATGTGTACAGGTTAGTTCATCGATCTGAGGTCGTCATTTGTCTCGTGTGAGTTCCCACTGTGCTTTGATTTCTACCCTACCACGGCTCAAAGGAGTCGTGCAAACAGGTAGTTTTTGGGTACAGTCCCGAGCCATATGGAGGCACGTGAGCGGATCGGCAGGGGATTCGTCTCTCCCGGTATTGGGGGCGAGATCGTGCTGTGTATAGGAGAGCCATTACACATAGCCCACGGCCGTGGCAGGAGATTTACTGGTAGGTACTCCAGTAGTATCTCAGGGTGTTATTGGGCTTCACTCCGACACGACTTATACTGCTATTGGGGGTCTGACGTTACTAGCCCCCTAGGCAGATATGCGATACTCATTGACGAACGGACCGGACTGTATATACATTGTCACTGTTAGGCTCAGTAGGGTTTCCGGATGAGTTCGCTCATCGGCCTCCCTTGAGGTCAGTCCATGGGCAGCCGTTACGCATTGCTAGTGCCGCTGACGGTTTGTGGTTAAACCCACTGCCAGGGTACTGACGAGTCATTAGAGTCCTCCACAGACAGTTTCCCAAGTTCGGGCGAAAACGTTGTAGAGGCCGTATGGTTTTATGGCAGGGTTCGGAAAATACACGTGCGTTTACGCACGTGTTATTTTTCGGGCAGATGATACTGGTCGGCTTTGGTTTAAGCCGGATCCGAGTATTATATTGAGTAGATATAATATCTTTGTCTCAGTTGCATTTGTATTCGGTCGTAATACAAATGCGGGTATATTTATACAGATACGGGGTTATCCTGAAAGTTGTTTCAGGATCACTTTTGGAAGTTGCCAGTTTCCAGTTTTCTATCAGCCGTCTTTTAACATTCGGTTAAAGGCGGATTTATCTTTTCTTGAGATGAGGTGAGTCAGTGTTCTAGAAGTTTCTAGAAGTGATGACAAGGATGGTGACTAGGTTCATGAACCTTTGCTTACATTGATTACATGATGACTAGGTGTTTATGACTCATGCTTTGACATTAATGATTCTTGTTTATCCTTAGGATATTTGTTCATGATATCATTTCTTATGGTCACTCTCCCCTCTCCTACACTCATCTCCCTCCTTAATATAAGTGGCCGGCCCTCTCTCTCCTCCTACACACACTCACTTGAAAAGATTATGGTTGTTAAAAAGAAAAGACCAAAGTTTTGGATGCATGGAAATTTCATAGTTCATTTCTTGTTCCATTTCATTTCCATCGGCAACTTCATTAACCGATCGTCCACGGCTTTGGGCGAAGTGAGACAAAGTCATCTACTCATTCTCTACATCATTCTTGGTCGTCTCTTTTGGCAAACTTGGCGACCGAGTTACCTCAAGTCAGAGGCGGGAGCCCGTTTAAAGAATCGTTGACGTGGTGCCACCTGGACGAGCAGATCAGAGATCGAAGAGATCGGAGCAGCCGCAACGGAGCGTGGGATGATGGTTAAAGAACGAAGGACTCGGATCGTTCGGTATAACCTTTCTACACTCTTTACAGTTTGTTAGTTTAGCAATAATGGAAGATCCGGGTTAAAGTATACGATAGCGCCAGTTAAAAAGTTTTTGTTCCGCATTTGGCGTCTGTAGACGGCCGGGGCGCTACCGTAGACTTACAGTGGTATCAGAGCCTCACCATTTTGCTTTACTAACTTGTGCTAACGCGTTTAAAACATCGATCGAACCGGAAATCAAAAACCGCATTTTTCTTGCTTCACAGTTTCTGTCGATTTTAAATGATGTCCTAAAATTATTCTACATATCTCAGAAAACTGTACAGGGTTTTATTAGAACACCGTCCAAATTTGGGATCATGATTCGACAAGACTGCCGCGGAAACGCGGCCAAACCCATGGTTTGGCCGCGGATCCACGGCCATTCTGTGTCATCATGCCCCCAAATTTGCTCAGTAGGTTCTTCTCTGGAATTTGTGGTTTTTGGTATATATCTTTTAGGCCCAGATTTTGTTACTGTTCACCAGTTGTTCGTGGGGCCCACTTCGTGATATTTAGTCGATCGAAATTTAAACACGTTAGTTTACAGTGCTTACATTATATCTCCGACCGGGAATGTCATTTGATCGGTAAACCGCGTCCAATTGCTATAGTTCTTTTAGACGGGTTTGCGAACGTGACATTCGCGTTGATGTTCTGTGTTGTGCTGTGATGTTGCGGATTTGTCATGGTGGATAGCAGTGTGCAATGGTAGTACAGTTTGAGTTTATTTGTACATTTGATATTGCGGGACGAGCGTCCAACTTGTGGACTGCCGTCACTGCCTGTTGTATAATATTCTTTTGGGGCATGACCAGGTTGCGGTCGATGTACCTGTTGTACTATTTTTCATTACTGTACTAGGTTTTGCCCCGCGACGGAGTGCACGGATAGCCGGGTTCTGGGGGGCAACGGGTCCGCATCTCATGGCTTTGAGAGGCAGAGGGGCCTCACTCTAGAATTGGCAGACTATTCGCTGCACTCGTAGGGGTACAGGTTGACCCAAGGAGGGGTGCTCAAGCTACCGGATTCCGTGAAGTGCTGGGTGGTCCATTCACTCTGCTGTAGGGGCTGCCTCGCTTCAGGTTTTGGCGGGTAACTTGCCGCACCCGTAGGGGTCTAGGTTTCATTGCACAGGCTATCCACACGACAGGGGAACATCGGGTTTCAGCAGCGGCTCTGTGAAACCCGGGGATCCCAGATTATCTGTATTGTTCTGTGATGCTTATTACTTTTCTGTAATGTTGCATATTATCACGCCTGGAGCGATTATTGTATATTGGCTTATATACTATTAGATGTTGTATATGTTTTACACCCGCGCTAGTCCAGTCCCTGCTCTGTCGTTAGTTAAGTAACCTAACGGGTGATGACGGGACCCAGTGACGAATACGGATGGCATATACGTACATTTTATTTTCATTCTTTTCTGGTGTGATTGATTGATGGGACTGCGTTGATTCTGATCAATGCAAAGGAAAGCAAACCTATTTGGCAGTTGTTGGAACAATTTAAAAAGTGTTATTGCAAAGACGTTTCCTTTTGTTATGCATAGCGGTATTCAGTGGAATATCCTGCACCTCATTCGACGGGGCAAGGGCCGATATCCCTTCACCGGGACTGACCCCTTGGGCAGAAGTTTGCGTCAGGGTAATAACTTCACTATAGTCGATTACAAGTTGCGTTGCATAGCCGTATTCAGTGGAATATCCTGCACCTCATTCCACGAGGAAAGAGCCGAGATCCCTTCATCAGGAATGACCTCTTTAGCAAAAGGTTTTCGCCACTATATTTTTATAAAAAAAAAGCTATCAGGTTCCTTCAGCGATATCAAGTTCACTACGTTAAAGGTTTTTTCGCCAAAAACTAGTCGTAGCCCTCCGTCACTTCTTTTGGGTATTCAGCAGTATTCAAGCTATGCATTTTAGCCAAAGTTAAGGCATAGTGTTTGGTAGCTGCTGGGTATTCATTTGTTGCATAGATAGATGAGTTAGTTTGGGACAGTCGTTCTGCCGATTGGCCAAAGTCAGGGGCATGTGCGGATGGGTTCAAATTGACAAGATAGTGACGGGTAGAACTTGGCATGTGACTTATGACATTTTGACCAAAACCAAGGTTATAAGAGCATGGGGCAAAAATCGTATCGGGAGTTTCTAAAGAAACTGAAACTTGCCAAGTATGCGCATACCTTCTGGAGTATGAGTAACGTGGATGTATTCCATCACGTTATCATGCGATGAGAGTTGGATCCCGATTCCCACTGATGAGTTGGTTTACTCTTCGGGTGATCTCGATTGATTCTTCTTTCAGGTTTGGAGGAGAATTTGACAGGACAGTGGGAGGTTTCCGGATTAGATAAAGTGATAACCATTCTGATCTAGGTTAGAGTGCACGCAGAGTGTTTCTTTTCTCTCTCTCTTTGGCAGCAACCTTTGACTGACCCTAGACTATGACTCAGTGACCAAGTTGACCGAACCTTCTTAAATTACTGGCTTTTGGATTGTCCTAGTTGCATAAGTCATTGCCACTCCTTCTTTTACCCTTTGTATTTCTCGGAACACCCGTATTACTATGGACATCCACTTCCATTGGATAGATCCATCGTATGGTTATATACGAACTCGAAGGGACTTCTTCGAGGATGGATCAAGGTTCAGGAGAAATAGAATTGGTTTATTCAGTTGTCTTTTATTATTACCTTCTCTCAGGTTGCAAGAGCTCCTTAGAATAGGAGAGTACACCTATTACGCTTATTGGATAGTCTTATTCCAAACCATAGGCAGGTGCCGAAAGGTAGGGAATGAAGAAAACCAATTAGCCTAAGTAGGGTGTGCAGAAGGCAATAACTAAAGACAAAATAAAGGGATTAGAAAGAGGGCAAAGTAAATTGCGACTGATATCATTCACGACCAAAACCGCGTACTTCATCGCCACTCCTATTTCACTTTTAAAGGAATAAGGTATTATTCAGTTGTCTTTTATCATCACCTTCTCTCAAGATATGAGTACTCCTTGGTTTAGGAGGGTACACCTATTATGCTTGCTGGATAGTCTTCTTCCAAACCATAGGCTGGTGCCGAACGGTAGGGAAGGAAGAAAACCATTTAGCCTAACGATGGTGTACAGAAGGTAATGACTAAAGACAAATAAAGGGATTTGGAGAGATGGCAATAAAATATACGGTTGAAGTCATGAATTGGATTATGGAAGAGGCATTACTATGAATACTAGGATACCCCTACGAAACATTTTCATGTTTCAGTGCATTGTTAAAAGAAAACTGTTTTCCCGATTAGATACTTACTCCAAGGGTATGTATTTACCAGGTTTCATTCTCATATCTGTATGGTTTTACAGATGATGAGTGGGAGTAAGTTATTGGGAATTAGGTGATTATCCTCATTATATCGGAATTCGTTGTAATTGGTGATATTTGAGGAAATCGCCAGGGTACAGTTTTCAACCTGCGACGCACAGGTTTTGAGTTGTTTAACTCAGCGGACTTATATAGAGTATTGTATGTTGTCCAAGTGTCCATCAGGACAAAGGGGTAAGTCCTCGTACTATGTTCTGTTAACTTATGACTTCTCTAGTATTTAGATAAGTATTTCGTAGAAATACAAGGTCTAAGTTTTGAGAAGTTGTGGGTATAAGAATAAAGTAGAGAACCGGGTATCACAAGTATCGGGATTCTTCAAAGAGATCGAAGATGCAGATTCTTGTGATTGGTATTCAGATGATAGTGATGGTTTTGAGAAACGAGTTTCTCTTTCAGGTTACTCATAATTGGATGGATTCCTAAGTTGAGTAATGCTGATTAGCCTCTTTCCATTAAGGAGATTTGCACTGAAGACAGCTGCATGATTGAATCTGGTTCCAATTAAATAAGTGCCAAAGTTTCTATATTGGATATAGAATGGATCATACCTTAAAAGATATTAAGGTACGGGGAGTTGTCCAGCTTATGCTTAAAACCAGACTCTGGATAACTCAGGGCACGTTTCTGTAATGGCTGTTTATGGGTTGACCCTGGCTATGACGGGGGTTGATATTCTACCATTTGGAAGATCAATAGTGATATTGTTCTTGACTCGCCACGGTTTTAGTAAAATGAATTTTTTCAGAAAACAGTAGTGGGAGTTTGGTAGAACTGGAAGTGATTCCAGAACCGCAAACGATTACGGAAAATTTAATAGGACCTATATATTCAATCAGGTTTGACATTCCAATAGCCACTCCGCAGATACGGTGGGTAACCTCAGACACCCGGGAGGTACTTCGGTAGCCTTAAGGACGGTGACAGGGAGGTTCTTATCTACCCAGAATTGACACTACTGTTGTTCCAGGCTATGAGACCCGGTAGGAGGGTTGTCGTAGTCAGTGGGAGCATCGGAAGCATAGTGGGCAAGATACTTATGTCTATTTATAGACTTGAGCAGTTATAGCGGAAATAGACCATCTAATTTTGATGTGACAGTCATGGGTTTGACTTCAATCAGAATAGGGGATGGATCTGTTAAGAAGGTAGTAGGGTGTGATGTCATGGTATTTGGATGACATACACAGAGTAGGAAGTAAAATTCCTATACTACGATCGGTTGTACTGTGGTCGTCACACAGTTGTTTCTCCAGACAGGATATGGATATAATATTTGACATTCTGGTTTCTGGATCTATGGTTTTAGATCTAGATTTGGGTAGTTTCCCAATATGGGTACTTTGACAGATATTCTAATGGTTTTTAGAATAGTTGACTCCTAGCATGGTGGTGTACCTGCAGGTGATGGATTCACCCTCTCTAAAGGTGTCTTACAGACTGAAGGGGAGAGGGATGGGCATGATTGACAGATCACTTGCTTAGGCACCTGAGTCAATCATGAGATGTCAAGTACCACACCAGATGTTGTTTTTGCACTAGATGCGATAAGTTTGTATTAATCCAATCCTGGAGAGACATAAGGAAGCAGTTTTAGAACATAAGTGGATGTTCTACGGATTTGATGACGGCAGCCTCCTTCGGGAGACGGTTATCATTCCAAGCTTCAAAGGTGACATGGTTGACAGAGTGATTGTCAGAGTTATAGTTTTTCCCTCTGACGAGGGACAGTATTATGGACAGGTAGTCCAAGAGGATACTGTGGGAGGCTTGGTGCCCGATACTGATTAGGTTCAGTGATCGATACAGTCTAAGAAGTTTGGATATGGAGTTCATTTATGAACTAGGTCCCACCAGATATCCAGACATATTCTAAGACAGGTATTACTCAATTCGGGAGATGGCTTTCTCCGCGAACTTGAGATTAAGTGAGATATAGAAAGAAACATCTAGGCGGATCCACTCACTGAGGCTATTTCTCGAACACAATAGTTTTACAAACGGGCTTTGTGAAACTGATTAGTAGAGGAGTTGGATGTTCGTTTTCACACAGGCTGTGAGTAGTCGACATCGCAATAATTAGCCTTGAGTGCAAGTGGGAGATTGTTGGAGATAGTGCCCTCATAGTCAATTATTGGATCGCAGGTACGTGATTGCAATGATTGCGGAGGACCTATACCGGTAGGACAGTCTTACTCGAGATGATAGTATGCTATCTGGTTTGCCTTTATCAGTCGTGTATATGTTCAGGTGACTGATTACATGTTACACTTTGATAGAGCCCTTAGGATCTTGCTTTACTACCAACAGTATGATGGCGATCATATATGTGAGAGTTGGGTAGTTTATACGCATATCCTTAATTGTGGTCCCTAGTCGAGGGAGTTTCGAGACAGGGCATCGATACTCCGGAGTAGACTAGTGTATACAGTCGAGACCCCGACGAGGGGCGGTGGCCGGTCTCACAAGCCACTGGTGTCAGTTGGATCACCTAAGATGTATACAGGTGCTCATTGGGTTATGAGTACACCGGACAGGACTCGCCGGGAATCTGCTAGTTGGTATTATACATATCATCAGATAGCAGTTCCCTGGTGACATGTGTACAGGTTAGTTCATTGACCTGAGGTCGTCATTTGTCTCGTGTGAGTTCCCACTGTGCTTTGATTTCTACCCTACCACGGTTCAAAGGAGTCGTGCAAACAGGTAGTTTTTGGGTACAGTCCCGAGCCATATGGAGGCACGTGAGTGGATCGGCAGGGGATTCGTCTTTCCCGGTATTGGGGGCGAGATCGTGCTGTGTATAGGAGAGCCATTACACATAGCCCACGGCCGTGGCAGGAGATTTACTGGTAGGTACTCCAGTAGTATCTCAGGGTGTTATTGGGCTTCACTCCGACACGACTTATACTGCTATTGGGGGTCTGACGTTACTAGCCCCCTAGGCAGATATGCGATACTCATTGATGAACGGACCGGACTGTATATACATTGTCACTGTTAGGCTCAGTAGGGTTTCCGGATGAGTTCGCTCATCGGCCTCCCTTGAGGTCAGTCCATGGGCAGCCGTTACGCATTGCTAGTGCCGCTAACGGTTTGTGGTTAAACCCACTGCCAGGATACTGACGAGTCATTAGAGTCCCCTACAGACAGTTTCCCAAGTTCGGGCGAAACGTTGTAGAGGCCGTATGGTTTTATGGCAGGGTTCGGAAAATGCACGTGCGTTTACGCACGTGTTATTTTTCGGGCAGATGATACTGGTCGGCTTTGGTTTAAGCCGGATCCGAGTATTATATTGAGTAGATATAATATCTTTGTCTCAGTTGCATTTGTATTCGGTCGAAATACAAATGCGGGTATATTTATACAGATACGGGGTTATCCTGAAAGTTGTTTCAGGATCACTTTTGGAAGTTGCCAGTTTCCAGTTTTCTATCAACCGTCTTTTAACATTCGGTTAAAGGCGGATTTATCTTTTCTTGAGATGAGGTGAGTCAGTGTTCTAGAAGTTTCTAGAAGTGATGACAAGGATGGTGACTAGGTTCATGAACCTTTGCTTACATTGATTACATGATGACTAGGTGTTTATGACTCATGCTTTGACATTAATGATTCTTGTTTATCCTTAGGATATTTGTTCATGATATCATTTCTTATGGTCACTCTCCCCTCTCCTACACTCATCTCCCTCCTTAATATAAGTGGCCGGCCCTCTCTCTCCTCCTACACACACTCACTTGAAAAGATTATGGTTGTTAAAAAGAAAAGACCAAAGTTTTGGATGCATGGAAATTTCATAGTTCATTTCTTGTTCCATTTCATTTCCATCGGCAACTTCATTAACCGATCGTCCACGGCTTTGGGCGAAGTGAGACAAAGTCATCTACTCATTCTCTACATCATTCTTGGTCGTCTCTTTTGGCAAACTTGACGACCGAGTTGCCTCAAGTCAGAGGCGGGAGCCCGTTTAAAGAATCGTTGACGTGGTGCCACCTGGACGAGCAGATCAGAGATCGAAGAGATCGGAGCAGCCGCAACGGAGCGTGGGATGATGGTTAAAGAACGAAGGACTCGGATCGTTCGGTATAACCTTTCTACACTCTTTACAGTTTGTTAGTTTAGCAATAATGGAAGATCCGGGTTAAAGTATACGATAGCGCCAGTTAAAAAGTTTTTGTTCCTCATTTGGCGTCTGTAGACGGCCGGGGCGCTACCGTAGACTTACACCGAGTCCCGCACCAAATGTGCCGCCGATGGCGGGGCCGTCAGTCTCATCATGAGCTCCCGATGATCGTCCCGGCGGAGGTCAAAGGCGTCCACGGGTTCCCGACCCCAGACGAGGGATGCAGGAGAGGACGAAGACGGGGTTCCCCTTAAGAGGAAGTGGACAGTCTCCCGTGCACTACCGTCGGAGATTCCTGTGGGGGTTCCCGTTCAGGAGGGGGATGCCTACTTCGTGGTCCCGTCGGGGCTTTCCGTTGCTGCCAGCCTTCTTGCCGGTATGGAGGAGTTGGCCCGGGGCTAGATGTCTCGGGGGACCCTCAGGGCTCAAATGGCGGCTATCGCACAGGAGGCGGTTCAGGTATGTACTCCCTCATGTGTTATTTTGAGCGCCCTCTTCTTAGTTCGAGTGTCCCTAAGTCTCTCTACAATTTTTCGCCAGGTCCTTCAGCACTGCGCCCTCGTTACTCGTATGGAGGCCGAGGGGGCCTTCCATGCTGCGAGGTCAGTAGAAGAGTCTTCTTCGAAGGACGAGGATCTGCGACTCGAGCTGCATCTGGAGAGGGAGAGGACGGCTGTCCTTGAAGCCTGATCGGCCACCGCGGAGCTCGCCGTCTCGAAGTGCCGGGAGCCTTATCACCGCCTAAGTGAGTCCCACCGAGTTATCAAGGCAAAGTTGATGGAACTGGCCGATCGCTTTGCAGCCATGAAGAGGGCAAGGGATGCCAGCAGGCGGGATGCCGAGGCGGCGCTTCAGGCGGCGGAGGTCGTCGAGACTTGGGCTAGAAAGGCCGTGACTGATTACAAGGAGTCGGACCAGTTCTACGTCGTCCTCGGCAAAACCTCCGCCATTGCATGGAACAAAGCTCTTGACGCCGTCAAGGAGCAGTTTCCGGAGTTTGCCGACGGTGAGCTCCGTGCTCGGGTCCCACTTTCGGTGGTCATTCCTCCAGCCGATGGTGATGAGGGAGGCGACGTCTAGGCGGGGACTGTGGCCAACCCCCGTTTTTTTTACTTTTCCTCCTCTCTCTTTTGTAAGCCTCCGGAATATTGTAGGCCTCTGGGCATTTTGTAAGGCTGGGGAGCCCACAATATCCTTGTAAAGACTTTTTGCTTTGTGAATAAAGATTTTTGTTTTTGCAGTAGTGTTTGTGCTTGTATTTTCCTTTGTCGGTAGACACTTGTATTTTCGCAGTACCGCCTTCGTTTTATGTCGGTTCTTTGTCTAGCGATCACACATCGAGTTGAATCTGTTCGTTTGTCGAGTGTGCAAAGACCGGCGGCGGGGCGGTATCTCCATGGCCCCGAAGTTGAGGTGGAGATCGCTTAGACGTAGAACCAGATGCCTCTTGGTGAGGTCATGTTCCTTAGCGTGGAAGGCTCGGAGAGGTATGTTGATGATAGACCGAGCAGGGTAGCTGCCCGGGGCTTCTAAGCGAGGGTTTCGATCTCTGGAGTTATAAGGTAGTGAATTGGCGGCCGGGGATAGCCAAGAAAGGGCGGGCCCGGTTGCCTCTTGTGAGGGCTTTTGATCCTTAGCGCGGGAGGGGCCGTGAGTGGCCTACTAAGGACGGGGCCGAGTAGGGTAGGTGCTCTGTGCCTCTTGGCGAGGGCTTTGATCCTTGGTGTGTTGGGGTAGGGAGCTAACAGCCAGGGATAACCGAGCAAGGGCGGGCCCGGTTGCCTCTTGCGGGGGCTTTGATCCTTAGCGCGAGAGGGGCTGCAAGTGGCTACTAAGTATGGCCGGGCAAGGTTACTTCCCGGTGCCTCTTGGCGAGGGTTTTGATCCCTGGTTTGTTGGGGTAGGGAGCTACCAGCCAGGGATAACCGAGCAAGGGCGGGCCCGTTGCCTCTTGCGAGGGCTTTGATCCTTAAGGACGGGCCGAGCAGGGTTACTGCCTGGTGCCTCTTGGCGAGGGCTTTGATCCCTGGTTTGTTGGGGTAGGGAGCTACCAGCTAGGGATAACCGAGCAAAGGCGGGCCCGGTTGCCACTTGGCGAGGGCTTTGATCCCTGGTTTGTTGGGATAGGGAGCTACCAGCCAGGGATAACCGAGCAAGGGCGGGCCCGGTTGCCTCTTTCGAGGGCTTTTCATCCTTAGCGCGGGAGGGGCCGTAAGTGGCCTACTAAGGATGGCCGAGCAGGGTTACTGCCCGGTGCCTCTTGGCGAGGGCTTTTCGTCCTTAAGGATGGTCGAGCAGGGTTGCTGCCCGGTGCCTCTTGGCGAGGGCTTTGATCCCTGGCGTTGTGGGGTAAGGAAGCTACCAGCCAAGGATAGCCGAGCAGGGTAGCTGCAAGGCTGCCTCTTAGTGAGGGCTTCGATTCCTGGCGTCGTGGGGTAGGGAAGCTACCGGCCAGGGATAGCCAAGCAGGGTAGCTGTAGGGCTGCCTCTTGGTGAGGGCTTCGATCCCTGGCGTTGTGGGGGTAGGGAAGCTACCAGCCAGGGATAGCCAAGCAGGGTGGCTGCAGGGCTGCCTCTTGGTGAGGGCTTCGATCCCTGGCGTTGTGGGGGTAGGGAAGCTACCAGCCATGGATAGCCAAGCAGGGTAGCTGCAGGGCTGCCTCTTGGTGAGGGCTTCGATCCTTGGTGCTGGAAGGGCCATGGGAGGCCTGCTAAAGATGAACCAAGCAGTGAAGCTGCTCGGTTGCCTTTTAGTGAGGGCTTAGATCCCTGGCGTTGTGGGGTAGGCGAGCTACCGGCCAGGGATAGCCGAGCAGGGTAGCTGCAGGGCTGCCTCTTGACGAAGGCTTCGATCCCTGGCGCTGTGGGGTAGGGAAGCTACCAGCCAGGGATAGCCGAGCAGGGTAGCTGCAGGGCTGCCTCTTGGTGAGGGCTTCGATCCCTGGCATTGTGGCGTAGGGAAGCTACCAGCTAGGGATAGCCGAGCAGGGTAGCTGCAGGGCTGCCTCTTGGTGAGGGCTTAGGTCCTTGGCGCTGGAGGGGCCGTGGGAGGCCTGCCAAGGATGAACCAAGCAGTGAAACTGCTCGGTTGCCTCTTGGGAAGATTGACAGTCGCGAGTGACACGTGCCACGAACGTGTAGAGAACGCGAAGCGTTTCGGAATGTCATGCCAGTTTCGCCACGTGGCGGCGTGGCATTGGGGTAGTTGCTACGATTCCCAAGATTCGCGCTGGCATGCCCGAGAATCCGGGTCCTTGAAGATTTTGCTTGAAGCTATAAGCAGGGAAGGAGATGGCAGTTCCTTTGGCACCGCTTACTTTCGAGATGACTGGGCACGTGTATTTGATCGAAGAGATTATCACCCTTGGTGATGTCTCCTTGTACGACCAATCGCTGTCCGAGGAGGGGTACCGGGGAGTGGTTCGGTGCCTCGAGGATCACTTCGGCCGTCTCCTCCTTCGGCGGTCGTCCTTGCTCCAGCTCTTGATGTACGCGATCTGGAGGAGTTCCCCGGGGTTGGACAACCCCTTCACTGAGGAGCTTCTGGATGAGGCGCTTGACAAGGTGCATTCGATCTTCCTGTTCGGCCTCATCTCGAAGGCCAGGTACAACCGATCCTTGCTTCTGATTCTTGAATGTTTCAAGATGAGGTACATCGTGGGTCAAGGCTCTGGGGGCGGTGAGTCGGGTGCTTCCGTGGCGTCCCGGGTCTGCATGCAGCGTTGGCAGGAGTGGGCTGCAGCGGCTAGGGCCCGGTTGATGGAGATCTACTCCGAGTATCACCAGGAGTACTTCCTCGATCCCGTTCCACCTCTTTTGTAACCCCCCTTTTTGTGAGGCTGAGGAGCCCAGAGTACCTTTTTGAATTAATAAGATTCCTCTTTTTGCAATGCTCTAGCATTCCCCTATTATTATTTAAGTAGAAAGAACTTTTTAGAAAAATTTACATTGCCTTTGAGAAAGGAGAGGTACACACTCGTAGGTATCCATTTCATTGGTACAACTTAAACTTCTCAGCATTGTAAGGCCGTGGAAACTTGCGGCCGTCTGCGTCCTGTAAGCGGTAGGCTCCGCCGGGAAGTACTTCGGAGACGAGAAAAGGACCGTCCCATTTCAGGGAGAACTTATTCAGCCTGCCTTGATAGACGAACTCGTTTTGCCGTAGGACCAGGTCTCCGGTCTTGAAGGAGCGACGCTTGACCCGCGCGTTGTAGTATCGGGCAGTTTGCTGCTGATAGGCGGTAGCTCGGATTTGAGCCCGGTCCCGTTTCTACAACAAGATGTCTAGGTTGGTCCGTAGTGCAGTGGTATTTGCTTCGTCGTCGAAGTGTTTGACCCGGTGAATGGGTAGCCTGATCTCCGCCGGGACCATCGCCTCGGTCCCGTAGCAAAGGTTGAAAGGGGTTTCCCCGGTGGGGGTCTTCTTTGATGTGCGCAGGGCCCATAAGACCTGGGGCAATTTCTCGACCCAACCGCCTTGGCGTACTTCTAGGCGGGTCCGGAGACCTCGGAGGATGTCCCAGTTAGCAACCTCGGCCTGCCCGTTGCATCGGGGATGCGCGACCACGGCAAACTTCATGAGGATATGATATTCGTTGCAGAAATCCTTCACTTTCTCGTTTTTGAAGTTCGTCCCGTGGTCGGTGATGATACACCTTGGGATACCGAACCGGTGTATCAGGTTGTTCTGCAAGAACTTGATGGTCGTGGCGGCGTCCGGTCTCCTGATGGGGACAACCTCGATCCACTTCGTGAAGTAATCTACTGCGACGAGGACATATTTGTGCTCGCCCGCCTCGGTAAGGAATTGGCCTATCATGTCCAATCCCCACTGGGCGAACGGCACGGGGAGGTCAGTGCGGTCAGCTCGGTAGCCGGAAGGCGAGATATGCTTCCCTGGAGTTGGCAACTTTTGCATCTCCTGACAAGCTTCTAGGCGTCCTCGTGAATAGTTGGCCAGTAGTACCCCTGGAGCAATGCCTTCTGGATTAAGATTCGGGCCCCTTGGTGTGCGCCGCCGACTCCTTCATGGGTTTCACAGAGGATGTAGTCGGCTTCTTGGGGGTCGACGCACCGGAGCAGGGGCTGAGTGAAGGATTTCTTGTAAAGGTTCTCATTGCTCCAGACGAAGTGATGAGCTTTGGCCCGGAGACGACGGGCTACTCCCCGATCTTCTGGGAGCGTACCATCCCTTAGGAATTCCACGAGGGGCTTCCTCCAGTCCTGGACATCTTCCTGCACTGTATACACATGAAGTATTGTTGCACCGTCTTCCACGCTGGGCCGTGGCAAGGTTTTGAAGAGGATAGACTGCTTGTTGTTGGCCGAGTAGGATGAGGCCGGCTTGCTCAGGGCGTCGGCTTGGGTATTGAGCTGCCTGGGTATTTGTTCTACCTGGACTTCGTCGAAGTTCTTCCGAAGTTTTCTTACCTCGGCCAGATATTTCACTATTAGGGGTTCCTGAGCCTCGAAGTGGTCGGTCACTTGGCCAACGACTAAGGCTGAGTCACCGCGGATTCGAATTGTCTTCAGCCCCAGCCCGAAGGCCATGCAAAGTCCAGCCAGCAGGGCCTCGTACTCTGCCGCGTTGTTTGAAGCCTTGAATTCGAGCTTTAGGGAATATTCCATTTCTGCCTCGTTCGGGCCCCGAATGATAAGGCCGGTGCCACAACCTTCCTCGGTTGAGGACCCGTCGACGTAGATGACCCACTCAGGGACCGAGTTGGGTCTCCCCACGATCGGGTGTTGATCCACGAGGGTTGGCGCGGGCTCCGGTTCCTTGCTGGGGATGGTGCACTCGACGATAAAGTCGACCAGGGCTTGTGCTTTGATGGCCTGCCTCGGGCGGTATTTTATGTCAAACCGGGATAGCTCCCACCTCCACTTCTCTAGGAGTCCCGAGGATTCGGGTGAGGCGAGGATAGCCCCCAGCGGGCGCTCGGTGAGAACGAGAATAGTGTGCGCTTGGAAGTAGTGTCGTAGCTTCCTTAAGGCCACAACGAGTGCCAAGACAATCTTCTCTATGGCTGGGTACCTCATTTCCGTGTCTTTGAAGACGTGGTTCACGTAGTATACCGGCCTCTGCGCTCCGTCGACCTCTCGAACGAGCACTGAGCCGGATGCTTGGTCGGATACCACCAGATACAGTGATAGCTCGTCTCCTTCTACTGGTTGGGTGAGTAGCAGTGGCGTCGTAAGATGTCTTTTTAATTGGTTAAAGGCGGTCTGGCACTCTTCTGACCACTCAAACCTCGGGATTTTTCTCAGAGCTTTGAAGAATGGGAGGCACTTTTCCCCATACCTTAACATGAAACGGCTCAGAGCGGCTACCCGCCCCGTCAGTCGCATGATCTCGACGTTAGTCTTGGGCGCGGTCATGTTGAAGATAGCGTCGATTTTTTCCGGGTTAGCCTCGATCCCACGGTGGGTGACCACGAAACCGAGGAATTTTCCCCCGGTGACCCCGAATGCGCATTTGGCGGCAACTTCATCTTGAACTTGCGGAGTACCTCGAAGGCCTCGCCCAAGTCCTTGGAGTGGTCGGTCGACGAGACCGATTTGATGAGCATATCGTCGACGTAAACTTCCATGTTCCTGCCAATCTGTGGCTTGAACATACGGTTGACCAACCGTTGGTACGTAGCTTCGGCATTCTTGAGGCCGAAGGGCATCACCTTGTAGTAGTATACCCCCCGTTCCGTTGTGAATGCAGTAAGGTCTTCGTCTACCGGATTCATACGGATCTGATTGTAGCCGGAGAAGGCATCCATGAAGCTCAATAGCTCATGGCCCGCCGAGCTGTCGATGAGCTGGTCTATCCGAGGTAGGGGATAGTTGTCCTTGGGGCATGCCTTGTTGAGGTCGGTGAAGTCGACTCACATGCGCCACTTTCCGCTTGACTTCTTGACTAGGACTACGTTCGCTAGCCACTCCGAATAGGGCACACTTCGAATGAAGTCGGCGGTGAGGAGCCGATCCACCTCGTCCTCGATAGCCTTCTGTTTAACTGGGGCGAAACTTCGCTTTTTTTGTCTGATGGGTCAGGCCGTAGGATCTATCCCAAGCTTATAGGATATAACTTTGGGGTCGATCCCAGGCATGTCAGAAGGTGCCCAGGAAAACACGTCGGAGTTGTTTCTGAGGAAATGAACCAGGTCATCTCGCTGAGTTCCTGTCAGAAGCGACCCGATCTGAACGAGTTTTTCATCGTCCCCTTCCACGAGAGGGACCTCTGTCAGAGGCTCCACTGGGGTCACTCAGACCTCTTTTTGCTCGTCACGAGTGTCCAGAGAACCTTTGATGTCACCTTCACCTTCGACATCGTCGGCCGCCCTATCTGATGAAGATGTTGCGGTGAAGCATACCTTTGCAATTCGTTGGTCTCCATAGACCCGACCTATCCTGCCCTGGTCGAGAGGGAACTTCATCGCCGGGTGGTAGGTCGATATCTGGGCCCGGAGGGAGTTCAGCGTGGGACGGCCGAGGAGGATGTTATAGGCCGATGGAATCCTCGCTATGATGAATTCCACCGGCAATGTCCGCATACGGCCGGCCTCTCCGACGTTGAACAGTAGAGTGATCACCCCTTCTGCCGGGATGGAGTGGTTGGTGAATCCTGAAAGGATGTAGGAGGTCGGCCTCAGGTCTGCTGCGGTGAGTCCCATGCGCAGAAAGCAGTCGTAGAAGAGAATGTCTACGGAGCTTGCAGGGTTCCTAGGCATACTAATGAGGTCTCACAAGGCATCAACCATGCCAAATTCAAAAATTCTAGGTGCCGAGAAACCCTAATGCGATCGTTGACTAGAGTTTTAGGCGAAACAAGCAACTAGTTAACAACTTAACTAAGAGTAAACGAAAATACAACCTTTGTAGATCCGGTCCTCCACCTCCATAGCTCCGTGATGAAGTCCCCTCGCTGCGATCATCGGATCTCGGGCTCTAGCGTCGGCTTCATCGGAGAAATGGACGGGCTAGGTCGTCGACTTCGATGCCGAAGATGATCTACGTCGAGGCAACACAAGATCAAGCTCCAACTTCACCAAGCCTTGAAACTTGTGAAGAAAACACCCTATACTACTTGGAAAGTAGTAGAGGATGAAGAAATAGTAAGTAGGTTCACTTTAGAATTGGATTTCTCACTCTTTTCATCAAGTCACCATTGAAGGTAGCAAGCTTTTCTTCATCTTGAACAAGGAGAAGAAGAAGAAGATAATATGATAAGTATTAAAAGATTAAGTTGAAAAGAAAAACTCTTCATTCTTATCATATTGCAACCATAGTTAGGTGTAGAGAATAAACTAAGGTTAGGTTGAATGGTTAGGGTTAAGCATGAAACAAAAATGGTGGATTTATTCAAAGCTTCATGAAGCTTCAACTAGAAAACAAATTAAGCCACCATTTCTCTTTATCTTTCCAAAATGAATAAATAAATAAATGAATAAGTAAGTAAATCAAAACCCTAACCATTAACAAAACCATGGTTTAATTCTTTACACAAACCCAAGTTTGCATGTATCATCAAACATGATACAAACTAGTGCACAAAACTATATCAAAAATACAATGTGCACATCAAGTGAGAAAATCCATCCACAGTGAACAAATACTAGTTAATGCAAAGTAATATATCAAATATATAATTATACATTAAATTATTAAATCAACACTTGATTTAACGATCCGGTCATATCGCATATAACCGACCAATATCCAATGTATCGGCTTATCGAATCAATCCTTGATTCGATAACTAGGTTATATCGCATACAACCAGTCGATACATTCATCGCGAGAATAGAATACGGTATCACATACACGCATTATTCTCGGTCCCGCACATATCTCATATGCGCTCCTATTTCGTTTCGCTTGAGCCAGGAAACCTCTGTGTAGGACTCTAAAGACTCGTCAATACACCGGCAGTAGGTGATGATCATATCAAATACCCACAAGCCGCAAGCGGTCTGCTAAACGTAACGGCCACCCGGGTATTGAGCGATCAGAAGATCGACGAGCAAGCCCGCTCACACTCCTGTGAATCCAACCAGTAACACTTACCGTACAGTCCGGTCTCGTCGTCTGATATGTCTCATATCTCGCCTAGGGGTGGTAAACGTCAGACCCCAATAGCTTGATAAGTCGTGTCGATATGAGGTCTATAACAGTTTGAGAAACTACTGGTAACACTTACCAGTAAATCTCAGCAACCCTGGCCAGGGATTTCCGGTTATAGCCAATCGAACACAGCGCAACATCAACTCCCTATACCGGGAGGGACGAATCCCCTCCCATTGCTCATTGCCTCCATGTGATTCGGGACTGTACCCAAAAACCACCGTTTTGCACGCCCTCTTAGACGTGGTAAGGTGGAAATCAAAGCACAGTGGGTACAAGACTCTAAGACGATCTCGGGTCTACAGACTAACCTGTACCAGTGTCACCAGAGAACTGCCATCTGACGTAAGGTATAATACCATCTGGGAGTTCTCGGCGAGTCCGTCCAGTGTACCCAGTCTCCACTGAGCACCCGTATATCATCTCTGATGTCAAACACCAATGGATATGGGATCATCCATCGCCCATCTGTATGGGTCGAGAAGGTATACGCTAGTCTACTCTGGTATATCGATGCCCCGTCTCGATACACCCTCAACTAGGGACCTTGAAGGATGTACTTATGGACTACCATGTCCCCACTAGTATGATCCGCATCATAGTCCAGGTAGTCAAGTACACATCCTAAGGGCTTTACCAACATGTAACAGAGAGACAATCAGTGTACACGTTAAGGTAAAGAGCAACCAGATAGCATACTATCATGTCGAGCAAGAAAGTCCTCCCTATATATGTCCAAGCATCCACTACAATATACATCCTATGTATAGTAATGGCCTCTAGGGCATACATATAACTAACAATCTCCCACTTGCACTAGGGCCATCTGATAGCAGTGGTTGTAGTATCTCATACTCAACCATCCCATAAAAGTCTCTCTCTGGGAAAAGGCCTTTGTGAGTGGATCCGCCGTGTTGTCATCTGAGTCTACTCTCCAAACCTCGATCTCCTTGGAGATCAACCATCTCCATGATCAGGTGATACTGCCTTAGAATATGTCTGGATCACTGATGGGACGGACGTTCCTTGGCATAAGCCACAACTCCATTGTCACACAATGGGAGGAACTAAGTTCATCTCATGAACAAATATACATCCAGACTGCCTCTTTGGTAGCATCTTAAGTAGCGATGTATCCAGCTTTTATCGTCTAGTATGTCACGGTATCTAGCTTGGAACTCTTCCAACATACCGTCCCTTTACTGAGGGTAAAGACAATGCCTGTGACTGACATTCAGTCGTCCTTATCACCCTGGAGCACTTCCAGTGATTCTCCCCAGGATCGATTGATACCAGCTCACTACATCTAGTGAGAATCCTAACATCCATTTAGATCTATCTCATAGATCAAAAACTCCGGATTTAGGAGGTATCACTTTGATCCTATATAGAGAATCATTGTGATAAACGGAGATTGACCGAGCGTAGCATAGGAAACTCCTTTCTTATCAAGAGTATGTCATCCACGTACTCTACGAGGATCACCACCATACTCCCTACTACCTTTTTGTATATACAAGGTTCATCTACCATTTTGATGAAGTCAAACTGTTTGACTACTACATCAAAACAGATGTTCCAACTCCGCGATGCCTGCTTTATACTATAAAGCATCTTGTACACGTTTCCGCTGCTCCCACTGTTTACGAAGCCCTCTGACTGTGTACTTATAGACTCTCTCTTCTAAAACATCATTTAGAAAAGCAGTCATGACACCCAACTGCCAGATATCGTAGTCATGGTATGTAGCCGTGGCAAGTAAGATCCGGATGGACTTAAGCATAGCCACTGGAAAAGGTTTCATCATTATCCACGCCTGGTCGATGACGAAAACCTTTAACAAGTCTAGCTTTGAAAGTCTCAACTTTTCCATATACACCAAGTAATCTTCTCAAGATATACTTGCTCCTGATGGGGATTTAACCCTTCAGATATAGCAACCAAAGTCCATACTTTGTTGGTATATAAGGATTCCATCTCAGATCGCTAAGCATCCAGCCATTCTTACAGAGTCCCACTCCTTTTGGCCAGCTCGAAACTAGTTGGGTCATCATCTCATGATGCAATCCTCGCTCCCACTGTCATAGAGTAACCGAAGTATCTCTCAGGCGGGTGAGGAACCTTACTAGATCGACGGAGAGGCTGAGGTTCGTTGGTAACTATTGAATCCTTTGGTTCTTTCAAATCATCAGTTGCAGTTTGTATAGCTGGAACATTTCCAGTTCTACATATCAGACCTTGTCTCGAGCTTGTCCGGATTTTGCTTTTAGACATAGGCCGGACAACCCCAAATCTTAACTAACTTAAGATATGGGCTCTCCCCTTTCCATATCACATATGTGTAGGGTTCCTAGGCACACTATAGAGGTCTCACAAGGCATCGATCATGCCAATTTAAAATTTTATGGGTGCCGAGAAACCCTAATACGGATCGTCGGCTAGATTTCTAGGCGAAATACGATTCTAGTTAACAAATTAACTAAAAGAGAGGGGCTACAACCTTTGTAGATCCGGATATCCACTTCCTTAGCTCCACGTGGTCGTCCTCTCGCTGTCCATCTCGAATCTCGGACTCTCGCGACGGCTTCATCGGAGAAGTGAGCGGAATAGGTCGTCGGCTTCGTGCCGAAGATGATCTACGTCGAGGTTGCACAAGTTCAAGCTCCAACTTCACCAAGTGGTGAGACTTGTGAAGAAAACACCCAAAACAACTTGGCAAGAGGTAGAGGGTGAAGAAATAGGAGGTAGGTTCACTTTAGAATCGGATTTCTCACTTTGGATCTCAAGTTGCCATTGATGGCATCAAGGTTTCTTTCTTGAAGATGAAGAAGAAGAAGTAGATAGAATATGATAAGTATTGTGAAAAAAGAATAATAAAATCAATACTTATCATCTTCTAACCTAGTTTAAGTGTAGAGAATAAACCATGGTCAAATGAGAATGGTTAGGGTTAAGGATGATGACAAAAATAGTCACTTTAGTCAAAGCTTCATGAAGCTTCATCAAGCTTCATGAAAGAAACCATTTTGTTATCATATATATTTATTTATCAAAAAGAATAGATAAATAAATAAGTAAATAAATAAAAACCCTAACTATTATCATAACCATGGTTTAAGTCTTAACACAACACCAAACTACATGTATCATCAAACATGACACAAAGTAGTGCACAAAAGTATATCATATATACTTCTTGCACATCGAGTGAGATAATCCATATAAAGTGAACCAATACTAGCTAATGCAAAGTAATATATCAAATATATAATTATACATTAAATCATTAAATCAACATTTGATTCAATGATCCGGTCATGTCGCACATAACCGACTAGTATCCAATGTATCGACTTATCGAATCAATGATTCGATAACTAGGTCATATCGAATATAACAAATCGAAACATTTATCGCGAGAATGAAATGCGGTATCATATACACGCATTATTCTCGGTCCCGCACATATCTCATATGCGCTCCTATTTCGTTTCGCTTGAGCCAGGAAACCTCTGTGTAGGACTCTAAAGACTCGTCAATACGCCGGTAGCAGATGATGATCATATCAAGCACCCACAAGCCGCAAGCGGTCTGCTAAACGTAACGGCCATCCAGGTATTGAGCGATCAGAAGATCGACGAGCTAGCCCGCTCACACTCCTGTGAATCCAACCAGTAACACTTACCGTACAGTCCGGTCTGTTCATCTGATACGTCGCATATCAAGTCTAGGGGTGGTAAACGTCAGACCCCAATAACCGATAAGTCGTGCCGATGTGAGGCTCATAACGGGTCGAGAAACTACTGGTAGCACTTACCAGCAAATCTCTGATCAGCCCTGGCCAGGGACTTCCCTGTTACGGCCAATCGAGCACAGCGCAACATCAACCCCCAATACCGGGAGAGACGAAACCCCTCCTATAGCTCATTGCCTCCATGTGACTCGGGGCTGTACCCAAAGACCACCGTTTTGCACGCCCTCATGGACGTGGTAAGGTGGAGATCAAAGCACAGTGGGAATCACACAAGACTCTATGACGATCTCGGGTCTACAGACTAACCTGTACAAGTGTCACCTGAGAACTGCCATCTGACGTGAGGTATATCATCTGGGAGTTCTCGGCGAGTCCGTCCAGTGTACCCAGTCTCCACTGAGCACCCGTATACTATCTCTGATGTCAAACACCAATGGATATGGGATCATCCATTGCCCATCTCATGGGTCGAGAAGCGTATACGCTAGTCTACACTGGTATATCGATGCCCTTTATCGATACACCCACGACTAGGGACCTTGAAGGATGTACTTATGGACTACCATGTCCCCACTAGTATGATCTGCATCATAGTCCAGGTAGTCAAGTACACATCCTAAGGGCTTTATCAATCATGTAACTATAAGACAGTTTAAAGAGACAAGTGTACATGTTAAGATAAAGAGTAACCAGATAGCATACTATCATATCGAGCAAGAAAGTCATCTCTATATATGTCCAAGCATCCAATATAATATACAACATCTGTACAATACTGGCCTCTAGGGCATACATACAACTAACAATCTCCCACTTGCACTAGGGCCAGCTGCTGTAGTATCGCATACCGAGCATCCCGAAGAGTCTCTCAAACTGTATCTGGGGTATGGCCTTCGTGAGTGGATCCGCCGTGTTGTTCTTCGTGTCAACCCTCCTGACCTCGATCTCCCGGCGATCGACTATCTCCCGGATCAGGTGATACCGCCTCAGAATATGCCTGGACCACTGATGGGACCTGGGTTCCTTGGCCAAAGCCACCGCTCCATTGTTATCGCAATACAAAGGTATTGGATGCTCAATGGATGGAACCACTCCAAGTTCAGTAATGAACTTCTTGATCCAGACAGCCTCTTTGGCAGCATCGTTGGCAGCGATGTATTCAGCCTCCATCGTCGAGTCTGCCACGGTTTCCTGCTTGGAACTCTTCCAGCTAACCGCCCCTCCGTAAAGGGTAAAGACAAAGCCCGACTGCGACTTAGAGTCGTCCTTATCACTCTGGAAGCTCGAATCGGTAAAGGACTCCACTTGGAGCTGTCCGTTACCATACACCAAGAACATGTCTCTAGTCCTTCGTAAGTACTTGAGAATGCTCTTCACAGCTGTCCAGTGACTCTCTCCAGGATCAGCTTGATACCTGCTCACTACACTTAGTGAGTATGCTACATCGGGTCTACTACATAGCATCGCATACATGATAGAGCCTACTGCCGAAGCATAGGGTATCCCTTGCATGCGAGCTCTCTCCAAATCAGTCTTGGGAGACATCTCTTTGGAGAGAGTGACTCCAGAGATCGTGGGCAAATTCCCACGCTTGGACTCTTCCATACTAAACCTCTTTAGTATGGTGTCAATGTACCTGGATTGGGACAATCCCAAAATCCGTTTGGATCTATCTCTATAGATCCTAATTCCCAATATGCAGGAGGCATCACCAAGATCTTTCATTGAGAATCTTTGTGATAAGAAGAGCTTGACCGCTTGCAGCATAGGAATATCATTTCCTATCAAGAGTATGTCGTCCACGTACAATACGAGGAAGACAACCTTACTCTCTGCCACCTTCTTGTAGATACAAGGTTCATCTGGATTTTTGACGAAATCAAACTCTTTGATAACGACATCAAAGCAGATGTTCCAACTCCGCGATGCTTGCTTTAATCCATAAATGGATTTAAGCAGCTTGCATACCTTCCCGCTGCTCCCACTGTCTACGAAGCCCTCTGGCTGAGTCATGTACACGCACTCTTCTAAATCACCATTTAGAAAGGCGGTCTTAACATCCATTTGCCAGATTTCGTAGTCATGAAAGGCAGCAATGGCAAGCATGATCCGGATGGATTTAAGCATAGCCACTGGAGAAAAGGTTTCGTCATAGTCCACACCTGGTCTTTGACGAAAACCCTTTGCTACAAGTCTAGCTTTGAAAGTCTCCACTTTCCCATCTACACCAAGTTTCTTCTTGAAGATCCACTCGCTCCCAATGGGTTTTACCCCTTCAGGAGCAACTTCCAAAGTCCATACTTTGTTGGTGTACATGGATTCCATCTCGGACCGCATTGCATCCAGCCATTTCACAGAGTCACCACTCGTGATGGCCTGCCCGAAGCTAGTTGGGTCATCATCCTCCATGATGCAATCCTCGCTTCCACCATCCATGAGAAAACCGTAGTATCTCTCGGGTGGGCGAGGAACCCTACTAGATCGGCGGAGAGGCTGAGGTTCGTCGGAAGCTACTGAATGCTCTGGTTCCACTAAATCTTCTGTTGTGTTTTGTTCAGCTGGAACTTCTTCCAGTTCTACCTCAGAGCCACTAATTTCTTTTGCAAGAAATTCCTTTTCTAAAAAGGTGGCATGTTGAGCAACAAATACTCTTTGTTCCTCACTGTGGTAGAAGATATACCCTCGCGAATGTTTGGGATATCCAACAAATTTACACAAAACAGATCTTGCCTCGAGTTTGTCCGGTTTTTGTCTTTTGACATAGGCCGGGCAACCCCATATCTTTATAAAATTAAGATATGGTCTCTTCCCTTCCCATATCTCATATGGTGTGGTAGGCACAGATTTGGTGGGAACCCTGTTCAGTAGGTATGCTGCTGTTTCCAGTGCATATCCCTAGAAGGAAACAGGTAACTCAGCTACACTCATCATAGAGCGCACCATATCTAATAGGGTGCGGTTTCTCCGCTCCGATACACCGTTGTGCTGTGGTGTATATGGAGGAGTTAGCTGAGAGAGAATCCCATTCTCTTTTAGGAAGTCCAGGAATTCAATGCTCAAGTATTCTCCTCCTCGATCAGATCGTAGGATTTTAATACTTTTTCCGGTTTGGTTCTCAACTTCTTGTTTATATTCTCTAAATTTCTCAAAAGCTTCTGATTTGTGTTTCATCAGGAACACATATCCGAATCTAGAGAGATCGTCAGTGAATGTAATGAAGTACGAAGAACCATCCCTGGCATGTGTAGACATGGGACCGCATACATCACTATGTATCAGTCCTAAGAGTTCGGTAACTCTTTCTCCGTGTCCCGTAAACGGAGCTTTGGTCATCTTGCCTTTGAGACATGACTGGCAAGTGTCATAGGATGAAAATTCAAACGGATTCAAATATCCATCCTTATGCAACTTAGCCAGTCGTGTCGCATTGATGTGACCCAGTCTACAATGCCACAAGAAGGATTCGTTCATTTCAGAACTCTTCCTCTTGTGTGTGTTAGTTATGCTCAGAACTGTTGATTGATTTAGAACATAAATGCCATTGCACAACGTGCCTGATCCAACCAACTTTTGGTTACGGAAAATGTTCATAACATTGTCCTGTAATACAAAATTATATCCCTCTTTACTCAACAAAGAAACCGATATAATGTTGCATATCAGGTTCGGCATGTAATAGCATTCGTTCAGAACCAATGTATTACCAGTTGGTAATACAAGGTGATATTCCCCGACAGTCTTAGCTGCAACAATTGCACCATTTCCAACTCTAATGTCTTTATCACCGTCTCCAAGTTCTCTACCTTTCTTAAGCCCATGTAACTGATTATGTAGGGTTCCTAGGAACTCTAATGAAGTCTCACAAGGCATCAACCATGCCAAATTCAAAAATTATGGGTGCCGAGAAACCCTAACGCGGATCGTGTACTAGAAATCTAGGCGAAAAGTTAATCTAGTTAACTATTTAACTAGAAGTTAGATGCTACAACCTTTGTAGATCCGGATTTCCACTTCCTTAGCTCCACGTGGGTGTCCTCTCGCTGTCCATCATGAATCCCGAACCCAATCGTCGGCTTCATCGGAGAAACGGGCGAGCTAGGTCGTCGGCTTCGTGTCAAAGACGATCTACGTCGAGGTTGCACTAGTTCAAGCTCCGACTTCACCAAGTAGTGAAACTTGTGAAGAAAACACCCAAAACCACTTGGCAAGAGGTAGAGGATGAAGAAATAGGAGGTGGGTTCACATTAGATTTGGATTTCTCTCACTAGAACTCAAGTTGCCATTAAAGTAGCAAGCTTTTCTTTTGAAGAAGAAGATGATAGAATATGATAAAAAACTTAATCAAAATAGAAAAGAAAATTGATATTTATCATATCCTAACCATGGTCAAGTGTAGAGAATTTACCATGGTTAGTGGGAGTGGTTAGGTTTAAGTATGAAGACAAAATGGCATCATTAGAAAATGCTTCATGAAGCTTCACCATTCTTCATGATAAATGAAACCATTTTATTTTCATAAAACCAATTAATAAATAATGAATGGATTAAATAATAAGTGAATAAATCATAAACCCTAACCACTCTCATAACCATGGTTCAATTCTTTTACACAAAGTCAAGTCAACATGCATCATCAAACATGATACAATCATGTGCACAAAAGCATATCACATATACAATATGCATCAAGTGAGAAAAATCCGTTTAAAGTGAACCAATACTAGTTAATGCAAAGTAATATATCAAATATATAATTATACATTAAATCATTAAATCAACACTTGATTCAATGATCCGGTCATGTCGCACATGACCGACTAGTATTCAATGTATCGACTTATCGAATCGATCTTCGATTCGATAACTAGGTTATATCATATACAACCAATCGAAACATTAATCGCGAGAATCAAATACGGTATTACATACACGCATTATTCTCGGTCCCGCACATATCTCATATGCACTCCTATTTCGTTTCGCTTAAGCTAGGAAACCTCTGTGTAGGATTCTAAAGACTCGTCAATACGCCGGTAGCAGATGATGATCATATCAAGCACCCACAAGCCGCAAGCGGTCTGCTAAACGTAACGGCCACCCGGGTATTGAGCGATCAGAAGATCGACGAGCTAGCCCGCTCACACTCCTGCGAATCCGACCAGTAACACTTACCGTACAGTCCGGTCTCTTCGTCTGATATGTCGCATATCAAGTCTAGGGGTGGTAAACGTCAGACCCCAATAACCCGATAAGTCGTGCCGATGTGAGGCTCATAACGGGTCGAGAAACTACTGGTAACACTTACCAGCAAATCTCTGATCAGCCCTGGCCAGAGACTTCCCTGCTACGGCCAATCGAGCACTGCGCAACATCAACTCCCAATACCGAGAGAGACGAAACCCCTCCTATCGCTCATTGCCTCCATGTGACTCGGGACTGTGCCCAAAGACCACCATTTTGCACGCCCTCATGGACGTGGTAAGGTGGAGATCAAAGCACAGTGGGAATCACACAAGACTCTATGACGATCTCGGGTCTACAGACTAACCTGTACAAGTGTCACCTGAGAACTGCCATCTGATGTGAGGTATAATACCATCTGGGAGTTCTCTGCGAGTCCGTCCAGTGTACCCAGTCTCCACTGAGCACCCGTACACCATCTCTGATGTCAAACACCAATGGATATGGGATCATCCATCGCCCATCTCATGGGTCGAGAAGCGTATACGCTAGTCTACACTGGTATATCGATGCCCCGTCTCGATACACCCATGACTAGGGACCATGAAGGATGTACTTATGGACTACCATGTCCCCACTAGTATGATCTGCATCACAGTCCAGGTAGTCAAGTACATATCCTAAGGGCTTTACCAACATGTAACTATAAGACAGTATAAAGAGACTAGTGTACATGTTAAGATAAAGAGTAACCAGATAGCATACTATCATATCGAGCAAGAAAATCATCTCTATATATGTCCAAGCATCCAATATAATATACATCATCTGTACAATACTGGCCTCTAGGGCATACATACAACTAACAATCTCCCACTTGCACTAGGGCCAGCTGCTGTAGTATCGCATACCGAGCATCCCGAAGAGTCTCTCAAACTGTATATGGGGAATGGCCTTCGTGAGTGGATCCGCTGTGTTATTCTTCGTGTCAACCCTCCTGACCTCGATCTCCCGGCGATCAACTATCTCCCGGATCAGGTGATACCGCCTCAGAATATGCCTGGATCGCTGATGGGACCTGGGTTCCTTGGCCAAAGCCACCGCTCCATTGTTATCGCAATACAAAGGTATTGGACGCTCAATGGATGGAACCACTCCAAGTTCAGTAATGAACTTCTTGATCCAAACAGCTTCTTTAGCAGCATCGTTGGCAGCGATGTATTCAGCCTCCATCGTCGAGTCTGCCACGGTTTCCTGCTTGGAACTCTTCCAGCTAACCGCCCCTCCGTAAAGGGTAAAGACAAAGCCCGACTGCGACTTAGAGTCGTCCTTATCACTCTGGAAGCTCGAATCGGTAAAGGACTCCACTTGGAGCTCTCCGTTACCATACACCAAGAACATATCTCTAGTCCTTCGCAAGTACTTGAGAATGCTCTTCACAGCTGTCCAGTGACTCTCTCCAGGATCAGCTTGATACCTGCTCACTACACTTAGTGAGTATGCTACATCGGGTCTGGTACATAGCATCGCATACATGATAGAGCCTACTGCCGAAGCATAGGGTATCCCTTGCATGCGAGCTCTCTCCAAATCAGTCTTGGGAGACATCTCTTTGGAGAGAGTGACTCCAGAGATCATGGGCAAGTTCCCACGCTTGGACTCTTCCATACTAAACCTCTTTAGTATGGTGTCAATGTACCTGGATTGGGACAATCCCAAAATCCGTTTGGATCTATCTCTATAGATCCTAATTCCCAATATGCAGGAGGCATCACCAAGATCTTTCATCGAGAATCTTTGTGATAAGAAGAGCTTGACCGATTGCAGCATAGGAATATCATTTCCTATCAAGAGTATGTCGTCCATGTACAATACGAGGAAGACAACCTTACTCTCTGCCACCTTCTTGTAGATACAAGGTTCATCTGGATTTTTGACGAAATCAAACTCTTTGATAACGACGTCAAAGCAGATGTTCCAACTCCGCGATGCTTGCTTTAATCCATAAATGGATTTAAGCAGCTTGCACACCTTCCCGCTGCTCCCACTGTCTACGAAGCCCTCTGGCTGAGTCATGTACACGCACTCTTCTAAATCACCATTTAGAAAGGCGGTCTTAACATCCATTTTCCAGATTTCGTAGTCATGAAAGGCAGCAATGGCAAGCATGATCCGGATGGATTTAAGCATAGCCACTGGAGAAAAGGTTTCGTCATAGTCCACACCTGGTCTTTGACGAAAACCCTTTGCTACAAGTCTAGCTTTGAAAGTCTCCACTTTCCCATCTACACTATATTTCTTCTTGAAGATCCACTTGCTCCCAATGGGTTTTACCCCTTCAGGAGCAACTTCCAAAGTCCATACTTTGTTGGTGTACATGGATTCCATCTCGGACCGCATAGCATCCAGCCATTTCACTGAGTCCCTACTCGTGATGGCCTGCTCGAAACTAGTTGGGTCATCATCCTCCATGATGCAATCCTCGCTCCCACCGTCCATGAGAAAACCGTAGTATCTCTCAGGTTGGCGAGGAACCCTACTAGATCGGCGGAGTGGCTGGGGTTCATCGGGAACTACGGAATCCTCTGGTTCCACCAGATCTTCTGTTGTATCTTCTGCAGCTGGAACCTCTTCCAGTTCTACCTCATGACCACTAATCTCTTTTTCAAGAAATTCCTTTTCTAAAAAGGTGGCATGCCGAGAAACAAATACTCTTTGTTCCTCAGAATGGTAGAAGATATACCCTTGAGAATTCTTGGGATATCCTACAAATTTGCATAGAACAGACCGTGCCTCGAGTTTGTCCGGATTTTGTCGTTTGACATAGGCTGGACAACCCCATATCTTAACATAGTTAAGACATGGTCTCTTCCCTTTCCATATCTCATATGGAGTGGTAGGCACAGATTTGGTGGGGACCATATTCAATAGATGTATGGCTGTCTCAAGCGCATACCCCCAGAAGGAAATAGGTAACTCAGCTGTGCTCATCATAGAGCGCACCATATCTAATAGGGTGCGGTTCCTCCGTTCTGATACACCGTTGTGCTGTGGTGTATATGGAGGAGTCAGCTGAGAGAGAATCCCATTCTCTTTTAGGAAGTCCAGGAATTCATTGCTCAAGTATTCATCTCCTCGATCAGATCGAAGGATTTTAATACTTTTTCCGGTTTGGTTTTCGACTTCTTGTTTATATTCTCTAAATTTCTCAAAAGCTTCAGACTTGTGTCTTATCAAGTACACATGTCCGTATCTTGAGAGATCGTCAGTGAATGTAATGAAGTACGAAGAACCATCCCTGGCATGTGTAGACATTGGACCGCATACATCACTATGTACTAGTCCTAAGAGTTCAGTAACTCTTTCTCCGTGTCCTGTAAACGGAGTTTTGGTCATCTTGCCTTTGAGACATGACTGGCAAGTGTCATAAGATGAAAATTCGAATGGTTTCAAATACCCATCCTTATGCAACTTAGCCAGTCGTGTCGCATTGATGTGACCCAGTCTACAATGCCACAAGAAGGATTCGTTCAGTTCAGAACTCTTCCTCTTGTGTGCGTTTGTTATGCTCAGAACTGTTGATTGATTTAGAACATAAATGCCATTGCACAACGTGCCTGATCCAACCAACTTTTGGTTACGGAAAATGTTCATAACATTGTCCTGTAATACAAAATTATATCCCTCTTTACTTAATAAAGAAACCGATATAATGTTGCATATCAGGTTCGGCATGTAATAGCATTCGTTCAGAACCAATGTATTACCTGTTGGTAATACAAGGTGATATTCCCCGACAGTCTTAGCTGCAACAATTACACCATTTCCAACTCTAATGTCTTTATCACCTTCTCCAAGTTCTCTACCTTTCCTAAGCCCATGTAACTGATTACATATATGGGATCCTGACCCGGTATCTAATACCCAGGACGTAGGGCAAATGGAGAAACAGTTCTCTGTAACGAACACACCCGAAGAAAATGCATCATCATGTACTTTCTTCATTCGGGTGGCATGGGAATCCTGGTATTCCCCTATATCCTGTTCAGTCCTATAACTCTTATAGGAAAGAACGGAACCAACGTTCCCCAGCACAGTATAACATGCGGGTTCGGTCAATACATCCATATTATTATCTTTATTAAGGCATGAAATGGTCGCTACCTGGAGAGAGAGAGAAGAAAACACTTTAGCGTATGCTCGTGCAAGATCAGATTGGTTATTATCTTATCTAATCAGGATGGCTCCCACTGCTTTTTATCAAATCTTCTTTCAAACCCTAAAAGGAAAGACTAGCCGGGATTAATTACACACTACAAGTTCGTCAATCTTTCAGCCAGGCCAGTGTCGGTACTTTGAGGGAGGTCCCCCGTGCTTTCACACGAACCTAATTAATGTAAACCTCGTTTTTCCAGAGGCGTAACCTCGTTAACACCTTTCTAGACACCTACTTGATCGGCTAATTATAATGTGTAAAACTCTCCCAGGAGTAACTCTTACTCGCAGTGGGTATCGGGATCCAACTATCTCATAGAAGATATGCAATCTCATTGCAAATTTCAACACTTGAAATTCCCGATAATGCTTTTGCCCCTAGCGTGCTATGACCTTGACGAAAGCCAACAAACCACAGCCCGCTAGTCAAGTTCAACCCGTACATTTCTTGACTGAATTAAACCCACCCGCATGACCCTTGACGAAAGCCAACAAAGCCGTACGACTACCCTAATCCAGTCGCATCATATGCAGCAGATAAACAGCACATAGCTACCGCACACTACACCTTGACGAAAGCCAACAAATGTAGCACGAATACTATATGTAATTTATCTGAAATGACGGAGGGCTACGACAGGTTTACTGAAAACCTATTGCGTAATGAACTTGATATCGTTGTAGAATCAAATGAAGTTTTAAAATGGAATGATTTTGAGGCTTTTCTAGTTTTGCTAAAGGGGTCACTCCAGGTGAAGGGATCGTCGGCCCTTTCCTCGTCGAATGAGGTGCGGGATATATCATATATATCACTTTGCAAAGCAAAAACGCAAAAGCAGTCAAAAGCAAACCGAGTGTGTAGCATCTGCCAGTTATTGCTAAAGGAGTCACTCCCGGTGAAGGGATCGTCGGCCCTTTCCTCGTCGAATGAGGTGCGGGATATATCATATATATCACTTTGCAAAGCAAAAACGCAAAAGCAGTCAAAAGCAAACCGAGTGTGTAGCATCTGCCAGTTATTGCTAAAGGAGTCACTCCCGGTGAAGGGATCTCGGTCCTTTCCTCATCGAATAAGGTGCGGGGTATATCATATATACCGCTATGCAAAGCAAGAACTGTAGCTACCTGTTTTGTTTAAAATCTGATTCCACAACATCTTAGGTTTCTTTCCTTTCATTAATCACATTAATGAAGTCCCATCATTTAAATACCTAAACATCACAGATAGATATGACGTACACTTATGCCATCCGCATTCGCCTCGATGTCCCCTCGTGCACCGTTAGGTTAGGTAACTAACGACAGAGCAGGGCAGGGCTAGCGCGGGTGTAAAAATAAGTAACGTCTATATAATATATCATATATACTATATACTTTATCCATCATAGAACATCACATGATCACATCACAGATATCGCAGCAGAAGAAACATATGAAACATTGGATATACTAGGACGTCCGTGTTTTCAATACGAGCCAGTATAAAACACGGATTCCACGGTCGTGATGAATAGCTAATCCCACACCCCTAGACCCCTACGAGAGCGGCAAGCAACCCTGCCAATTCTAGGGTTAGGAGACCCGGACTCGACTCCTCGAGTTGGTCTCCCACTGGACCCCAGAACCCTGTTACTTGTGCTCCCCTCCTTGGGTCTATCCTAATGCGGAAAAGTAAATAATATACAAAGGGTGACAACTTCCGCTACCTGGAAGTGCCCCAAATAAAAGAATATTACATACAAGTTTTTACATGAATGAAAATGGAAAACACTCATCTCACATAAAAACCCCCGGCTATTCGAACACGACGATCCAATATAACATATCCAGCAACACATAACATCACATGTCATCAACGTAAGTAAGTATGCATACCCCAATTGTCGTTGACGTATAGCAACGAAACCGGCGATATGAACATACTACACTTACGGTCACAGAAAAGAAAGTGTAAAACTACAACAATTGGAATCCGCAACTTCTTTAGACATCACATGCCTAATCAAATGAAATACTTAGACATCACATGCCTAACAGTTATAAACCCCGCATTTTAGTCTCATTATCGAAAACACTTTTCAATATAAAGTGAAACTAAACCGCTAGATTTATAACATTCATTCAGTTATCACATAACTGTTTGTGAATTCCAATTATTGTATCACATTCCAGATAAACAGAAAATGTTAAACTTTCCGATCGAACATCTGAATACCCAAGTTTTCCCGATACAGCTCAACACATGAAATAAGTCTAACAACATTCAGTTCGTGCCTCAGTACCGACGGTCCAGCCGTAGAACGGTCAAGCCAACGCCTCACATGTGGCACGCCGTACTGCCCCAAACCCGAAGGTTCAAAGGGCAGTTCAAGACGGTCACATAATCGAGTTAAGGTTTGTTGTCTTCTAGAGGGTCCATCGCGTTACTTGCACTACTTAGAACGTCGTTAAACTACGGAAAAATCCAACACTTGGAAATTTCCCGACAGGGGAAAAATTGGGTATTTATATCCGGTCGAACTTTTTAACATATTCTGAAAATTATCCGGAAATACACAAAAGACGAAATTTGATAATCCGATCGAAATACCGAATCCCCAAAACAACCCTGGAAAATTCAACTCTTGAATGAATATTAAAAATTCCCAGGAAAACCACCACAGAAAAATGAGAATTACTGTGAAAATTAAAATGCACAAAACGACAAAAGCGCCGCGCATCCGCCGCACGAGCCATGCTCGTGCCGCGGATCCGCGGCTCTTTAATGGAATTACTCCATCGAAATTCACAGTAACTCTTAGATTAGCCTGCTGATTTTTCTGCATATTTTTAATGTTGAAAAATCCCCGATTTTAGAAAAAGGACAGAGAGCATGTTTGGTTTGGGGTTTCGGGTTCGTTCGGGCTTCAAATTGCGTCTAGACTTCGCCTAAGGCTCTAGCTAGGCTCTGATACCACTGTAGGGTTCCTAGGCACTCTAATGAAGTCTCACAAGGCATCAACCATGCCAAATTCAAAAATTATGGGTGCCGAGAAACCCTAACGCGGATCGTGTACTAGAAATCTAGGCGAAAAGTTAATCTAGTTAACTATTTAACTAGAAGTTAGATGCTACAACCTTTGTAGATCCGGATTTCCACTTCCTTAGCTCCACGTGGGTGTCCTCTCGCTGTCCATCATGAATCCCGAACCCAATCGTCGGCTTCATCGGAGAAACGGGCGAGCTAGGTCGTCGGCTTCGTGTCAAAGACGATCTACGTCGAGGTTGCACTAGTTCAAGCTCCGACTTCACCAAGTAGTGAAACTTGTGAATAAAACACCCAAAACCACTTGGCAAGAGGTAGAGGATGAAGAAATAGGAGGTGGGTTCACATTAGATTTGGATTTCTCTCACTAGAACTCAAGTTGCCATTAAAGTAGCAAGCTTTTCTTTTGAAGAAGAAGATGATAGAATATGATAAAAAACTTAATCAAAATAGAAAAGAAAATTGATATTTATCATATCCTAACCATGGTCAAGTGTAGAGAATTTACCATGGTTAGTGGGAGTGGTTAGGTTTAAGTATGAAGACAAAATGGCATCATTAGAAAATGCTTCATGAAGCTTCACCATTCTTCATGATAAATGAAACCATTTTATTTTCATAAAACCAATTAATAAATAATGAATGGATTAAATAATAAGTGAATAAATCATAAACCCTAACCACTCTCATAACCATGGTTCAATTCTTTTACACAAAGTCAAGTCAACATGCATCATCAAACATGATACAATCATGTGCACAAAAGCATATCACATATACAATGTGCATCAAGTGAGAAAAATCCGTTTAAAGTGAACCAATACTAGTTAATGCAAAGTAATATATCAAATATATAATTATACATTAAATCATTAAATCAACACTTGATTCAATGATCCGGTCATGTCGCACATGACCGACTAGTATTCAATGTATCGACTTATCGAATCGATCTTCGATTCGATAACTAGGTTATATCATATACAACCAATCGAAATATTAATCGCGAGAATCAAATACGGTATCACATACATGCATTATTCTCGGTCCCGCACATATCTCATATGCACTCCTATTTTGTTTCGCTTGAGCTAGGAAACCTCTGTGTAGGACTCTAAAGACTCGTCAATACGCCGGTAGCAGATGATGATCATATCAAGCACCCACAAGCCGCAAGCGGTCTTCTAAACGTAACGGCCACCCGGGTATTGAGCGATCAGAAGATCGACGAGCTAGCCCGCTCACACTCCTGCGAATCCGACCAGTAACACTTACCGTACAGTCCGGTCTCTTCGTCTGATATGTCGCATATCAAGTCTAGGGGTGGTAAACGTCAGACCCCAATAACCCGATAAGTCGTGCCGATGTGAGGCTCATAACGGGTCGAGAAACTACTGGTAACACTTACCAGCAAATCTCTGATCAGCCCTGGCCAGGGACTTCCCTGCTACGGCCAATCGAGCACTGCGCAACATCAACTCGCAATACCGGGAGAGACGAAACCCCTCTTATCGCTCATTGCCTCCATGTGACTCGGGACTGTGCCCAAAGACCACCGTTTTGCACGCCCTCATGGATGTGGTAAGGTGGAGATCAAAGCACAGTGGGAATCATGTAAGTCCATGCTACCTCTCCCGGTACTTTCGGGAATGCGGAATTTGGTAGAAAACGATTTTCTTAAAGATGGTAACATGGACCTAAAACCCGGATCTTGGTTAAACATCTATCTAACAACCTAACTATGAGTTTTAGCTACTCGGTTAGGGGGTTATACCTTGCTTGTCTTGAACTCCTTCGTCTTCAAAGCTCCGATGGTGGTCCGATGGCTTCTTCTCGTCGTCTCCGTACGCCGAAGATAGATCCACCTGAAAGCTCCAACCTTTAGCTCCTTCTTCGTTCTTTGAAGAAACTAGTTCACTTGGTTTGCTAAACCTAGTGAACTAGAATGAGTAGAGAAGAAATAGAATGGGATTTTATCTATGGTTCTTGATTCTCAACTCATGAGACAAGAGAACCATAGATCAAGAGAGGGAGCAAGAGGTTGAGGGTGAGAGCAAGAAAGAATGAGCAAGTATTTTGTCTCTCACCCTCTCATAATCCAAAGCAATGATAACTCATTATATTAACAAAAGTCTTATGTGATGGTTAGAAGCAACCACAACCATATCATTTCATGCACTCATTTTACACAAATGAGCAAGTAAACAAAAGTCTTTGCCATGAAATGATGGCTATGGTTATCATGATGGTCAACTAGTCAAGCCTAGTCAACCGGTCAACAAGTCAACAAAAGTCAACAAGTCAACAAAGTCAACAAGTCAACAAAAGTCAACAAGTCAACAACCATATCACCATAATACTTAATTAATATAATAGTTAATCACATATCATATTCTCATTAGGGTTGAGCATAAAGTCAAATAGTCAACGGTCAACTGTCAACAACCCTAATGAGAATCCGCTGCCTCTGCCTCCCTGTCAACTGTGCATACACACCCGCATCCACGTTCCGAAGAACACGAATGCAAACTGGATAAATCCAATCCCATAAGGTACACTAGGATCTGGCTTAAACCAAAGCCCGCTAGTGTAAACTGTCCGGACACTGTACGTGCACAAGTGCACGGATGTGACCGAACCCTGTCGCAAAACCATGCGACCTGTCGCAATACCATGCGACCTCTACTCTTTTGCCTAAAGGCGAAAAGCTTTCTGTGTGGGACTCTAAAGACTCGACACTACGCTGGCAGTGGGTTTAACCACAGACCGCAAGCGGCACTAGCTGTGCGTAACGGTCCCCAGGTAATGCCGACAAGAAGACGGACGAGGCGAAACCCATCTGAACTCCTACTGAGCCTGAGTGTGACATTCTCCGTACAGTCCGGTCTGTTCGTCTGATACATCGCATGGCGGGCCTAGGAGGCGGTAAACGTCAGTCCCCCAATAGCGGTACAAGTCGTGCCGGAGTGAAGCCCAATACACCCTGAGATAACACTGGAAACCTACCAGTATATCTCGTTTGCCCTGGCCAGGGACTACTCGTGTAATGGCTCTCCTAGACACAGCGCGATGTCAACCCCCAATACCGGGAGAGACGAATCCTGTCTAACCGTCACTGCCTCCAAGTGCTTCGGGACTGCACCCAACCACCACCTGTTTGCACGACTCCTTTGAGCCGTGGTAGGGTAGTGATCAAAGTACAGTGGGAACACACTCGAGGCGGAGTGACAGTGTCAAGTCAGCGGACTAAGCTGTACTCATGTCACCTGGGAACTGATAACTGACGATAGGTATAATACCAACTAGTCAGTTCCCGACGAGTCCTGTCCAGTGTACCCGTAACCTAACGAGCACCCGCATACTATCTCAAGTACGACGTACTGACGGCTGTGGGACAGACCGTCTCCCACACTGGGATGAGAAGCGCATGCGCTGGTCTACTCCGGAGTATCGATGCCCTGTCTCGATAGTCCTGCGACCAGGGACCTAAATAAGGATGTGCTTATAGATTACCCAGCCCCCACTAGTGTGACTGCCATCACAATGCTGGTAATCAAGCAAAGATCCTAAGGGCTCCACTAATGCGTATAAGTGATATACTGAAATAAACACAAGTACACATTGAAGTAGAAACAAACCAAGTAGCATACTACTATTTTGAGCAAGATTGTATATACAAGGTGAATATCCCAAGCATCCATTAAGTAATATACAAACTAGTATGATACAGTAATGGCCTCTAGGGCATATACACTAACAAATCACACAAGACTCTATGACGATCTCGGGTCTACAGACTAACCTGTACAAGTGTCACCTGAGAACTGCCATCTGACGTGAGGTATAATACCATCTGGGAGTTCTCTGCGAGTCCGTCCAGTGTACCCAGTCTCCACTGAGCACCCGTACACCATCTCTGATGTCAAACACCAATGGATATGGGATCATCCATCGCCCATTTCATGGGTCGAGAAGCGTATACGCTAGTCTACACTGGTATATCGATGCCCCGTTTCGATACACCCACGACTAGGGACCATGAAGGATGTACTTATGGACTACCATGTCCCCACTAGTATGATCTGCATCACAGTCCAGGTAGTCAAGTACATATCCTAAGGGCTTTACCAACATGTAACTATAAGACAGTATAAAGAGACTAGTGTACATGTTAAGATAAAGAGTAACCAGATAGCATACTATCATATCGAGCAAGAAAATCATCTCTATATATGTCCAAGCATCCAATATAATATACATCATCTGTACAATACTGGCCTCTAGGGCATACATACAACTAACAAATTACATATATGGGATCCTGACCCGGTATCTAATACCCAGGACGTAGAGCAATTGGAGAAACAGTTCTCTGTAACGAACACACCCGAAGAAAATGCATCAACATGTACTTTCTTCATTCGGGTGGCATGGGAATCCTGGTATTCCCCTATTTCCTGTTCATTCCTATAACTCTTATAAGAAAGAACGGAACCAACGTTCCCCAGCACAGTATTACATGCGGGTTCGGTCAATACATCCATATTATTATCTTTATTAGGGCATGAAATGGTCGCTACATGGAGAGGGAGAGAAGAAAACACTTTAGCGTATGCTCGTGCAAGATCAGATTGGTTATTATCTTATCTAATCAGGATGGCTCCCACTGCTTTTTATCAAATCTTCCTTCAAACCCTAAAAGGAAAGACTAGCCGGGATTAATTACACACTACAAGTTCGCCAATCTTTCAGCCAGGCCAGTGTCGGTACTTTGAGGGAGGTCCCCCGTGCTTTCGCACGAACCTAATTAATGTAAACCTCGTTTTTCCAGAGGCGTAACCCCGTTGACACCTTTTTAGACACCTACTTGATCAGCTAATTGCAATGTGTAAAACTCTCCCAGGAGTAACTCTTACTCGCAGTGGGTATCGGGATCCAACTATCTCATAGAAGGTATGCAATCTCATTGCAAATTTCAACACTTGAAATTCCCGATAATATTTTGCCCCAAGCATCCTATGACCTTGACGGAGGTCAACAAACCACAGGGTGCAAGTCAAGTTCAACCCATCATTTCTTGATTGAATCAAACCCACCCGCACGACCCTTGATGGAGGTCAACAAGGTCGTACGACTACCCTAATCCAATCTGCATCATATGCATAAGCAGATAAATGCTAGTTAGCTACCGCACACTACGCCTTGACGGAGGTCAACAAACGTAGCACGAATACTAAGTAGGATTTATCTGAAATGACGGAGGGCTACGTCAGGTTTTTTTTCTGAAAACCTATTGCGTAATGAACTTGATATCGTTGTAGAATCAAATGAAGTTTTGAAATGGAGTGATTTTGAGGCTTTTTTAGTTTTGCTAAAGGGGTCACTCCCGGTGAAGGGATCGTCGGCCCTTTCCTCGTCGAATGAGGTGCGGGATATATCATATATATCGCTATGCAAAGCAAAAGTCAAAAGCAATCAAAAGCAAACCGAGTGCGCGGCATCTGCCAGTTATTGCTAAAGGAGTCACTCCCGGTGAAGGGATCTCGGTCCTTTCCTCATCGAATAAGGTGCAGGGTATATCATATATACCTCTATGCAAAGCAAGAACTGTAGCTACCTGTTTTATTTTGAAATTTGATTCTACAACATCTTAGGTTTCTTTTCTTTCATTAATCACATTAATGAAGTCCCATCATTTAAATACCTAAACATCACAGATAAATACGACGTACACTTATGCCATCCGCATTCGCCTCGATGTCCCCTCGTGCACCGTTAGGTTAGGTAACTAACGGCAGAGAAGGGCAGGGCTAGCGCGGGTGTAAAACATAAGTAACGCCTATATAATATATCATATATACTATACAGTATTTATCACAGAACATTACATGATCACATCACAGATATCGCAGCAGAAGAAACATATGAAACATTGGATATACTAGGACGTCCGTGTTTTCAATACGAGCCAGTATAAAACACGGATTCCACGGTCGTGATGAATAGCCAATCCCACACCCCTAGACCTCTACGAGAGCGGCAAGCAACCCAGCCAATTCTAGGGTTAGGAGACCCGGACTCGACTCCTCGAGTTGGTCTCCCACTGGACCCCAGAACCCGGTTACTTATGCTCCCCTCCTTGGGTCTATCCTAATGCGGAAAAGTAAATAATATACAAAGGGTGACAACTTCCGCTACCTGGAAGTGCCCCAAATAAAAGAATATTACATACAAGTTTTTACATGAATGAAAATGAAAAACACTCATCTCACATAAAAACCCCCGGCTATTCGAACACGACGATCCAATATAACATATCCAGCAACACATAACATCACATGTCATCAACGTAAGTAAATATGCACATCCCAATTGTCGTTGACATATAGCAACGAAACCGGCGATATCACATATTACACTTATGGTCACAGAAAAGAAAGTGTAAAACTACAACAATTGGAATCCGCAACTTCTTTAGACATCGCATGCCTAATCAAATGAAATACTTAGACATCACATGCCTAACAGTTATAAACTCCGCATTTTAGTCTCATTATCGAAAACTCTTTTCAATATCAAGTGAAACTAAACCGCTAGATTTATAATATTCATTCAGTTATCTCATAACTGTTTGTGAATTCCAATTATTGTATCAGATTCCAGATAAACAGAAAATGTTAAACTTTCTGATCGAACATTCGAATACCCAAGTTTTCCCGATACAGCTCAACACATGAAATAAGTCTAACAACATTCAGTTCGTGCCTCAGTACCAACGGTCCAGCCGTAGAAGGGTCAAGCCAACGCCTCACATGTGGCACGCCGTACTGCCCCAAACCCGAAGGTTCAAAGGGCGGTTCAGAGAGTTCAGACTTTGTAACTTTACTCTTTACTTCTGTATCCAAATACTTTCTCAATTCAAATAAAGATCAAACCAGTTCTCATTCCATCTTCTTGTTTACTCTGTGTTTACCTCTTTACTTCTGTATCCAAATACTTTCTCAATTCAAATAAAGATCAAGCCAGTTCTCATTCCGTCCTCTTGTTTACCTTGTTTTATGATCCTGACCCCCTTATGGTATCAAAGCCAAGTGTTCTAGTAATTCCACTCTTCGTTGAGAGCAACGAGTGACCTATTCATAGTGACTATCCTGAGCGTTGGTAAGACGTTGGTAAGCTCGTGAATCCGTTGGTAAGCCCGAAGAGAGAGCGAGGTGTTCCCGGTGGAGTGTTCCCGTTGTTCCCGGTCAAGGTATGATCTGTGTTTAGTTCATAAAATTGCTATTAATGATGGCTGGTTTTATTAGAAAAATTTTCTCTGGTTCTGGAAGTGATTCAGGACACATAATACAAAGCAAAGAAGAGATGATTAATGAGGATTATTCAAACTGGACTATTCCTAATGAAAATATTGAAAATATTTATAAAATTGGTACTTTTGATTTCAAAAGCGCTTTTAGCGTAAAAATTCATGAAGAGACTTTAAACATTCAAAATAAGTTTCAATCAATTCCTCTTTTATCTCATATTTCTATACGAAAATATTTAGAAAAAGGATTTCGTTATATTCATTTTGGTATGATTCAAGTAGCAGTCAAACCACTTGCTCATATTGGCATAGACATTCCTGTTTACATGGCTTTACGTGATAAACGATTAAGAAAATACAAATCGTCAATATTAAGTATGATTCAAACTAATATTTGTAATGGTCCTATTTATTTCAATTGTATTCCTAATTTTCCTGTATCATTAACTGATCCTTTAATTATGAATTCCTTAACTCTTGATGTTCATCTGCAAGGAGACGAATTTGAAAAACTTGCAGAACAATTTGTGATTATTTATCGCATTTACTTTAGATTAATGAGTTCTGCTATTAATCCCAAATGCAAATTAATTAATAACTTTAATGATGAAACAATACTATTACAAATTGATGCTGACTATTCAAAGACCTTTGTTCCTAAACGCCTGAAATGGAATGAAATTACCATTCCAGAAGCCTTTCAAATAGATGTTCCTCAGAGACCAAGAAATCTCGAGAGAACAGAAATTCAAGAGATAGTTGAAGAACAAGATGGTACAGTCCTGGTTCGTTACAACTCATTCAATGAAAATAGGAGATCCATCAGACCTTACTCTATTCCTAGAAATTCATTTAGAGAATCTAGATCTTTCATGATAGGAACTCCTTCTACTCAAGAAGATCCTTCAATAAGGATTCACAATCAAACACCTATTCCTGACATTTCAAATGAACTCAATTTTTCTCCTAATAATTCTCCTAATTCCAGTCAGATGCATGGAGAATTCCACGGTATTAATGTTATTACTAAAGTTGGTGTTAAGATTGATATCGAAGAACTTGAAAAAGATTTCAAAGAAGAATCAGAATACTACACATGGTACTCTAAGCTAGATGCTTACTGTCAAGCTAAGATTCGAATTCAATGGATAAGAGATATTCAAAAATATCATGCTCCCTTTCATTTTGAAAACTGGTTAGATTTTTATTTTACAAAAAATGAAATTTCTGAACCATTCAAAAAATCTGCTATTAATGTGCAAACAAGTTTGTACAAGAAATGGCAACTTCAAGATGGCACTACTATTACTGCTATCACTCCTCCCTTACAGACCTTGAAACTCCATTCCAAAGAAGGAGAAGTCATAGCTACACCTTTCAAAAGGGGTCGTGAAAGTATTGATCCTAGAGGAAATGATCAAGTTAATTTGGATGATGTCAAGAAATTATATCAACAGAATAACTACTCCAATCAAGTTTTACACACGATTTCAACACAAATAGATTCCTTATCTACTGACATTAAGGCCATTTCAAAACCAAGTTCAACGTTCCCTCACAGTACTTCTTTACCACATTTTCAACCAAGAAGTATTCCTAGAGCCCTAGAAAATAAGCTCACGTTTGAAAACGAGTCATTATTATCTAAAATAAACCAAACACTTGATTCAATTAACAAGAACCTTCCCGGTCCTTCAAAAATCAACAATATTGATACTATAGAAGATAAGGAAGAATCAGATTCCTCATTATCTTCTGATTCATCTGACAACTCTGTCGTTCAACAAATCAATGATGTTGAAAATGATATCTTACAGAATGACTCTAATCAGGATATTAATAAAAATCAAACACTTGATTCAATTAACAAGAACCTTCCCGGTCCTTCAAAAATCAACAATATTGACACTATAGAAGAAAATGAAGAATCAGATTCCTCATTAGAATCTCATTCCTCTGAAAACCCTGTAGTTCAATCCTCTGAAAACCCTGAAATTCAAAAAATCAATAATATTGATACTATAGAAGATAACGAAGAATCGGATTCTTCAAATTCCTCATTAAAATCTGATTCCTCTGACAACTCAAATTCCTCATTAAAATCTGATTCCTCTAACAACTCTGTAATTCAAAAAATCAATAATGTTGAAAATGATATCTTACAAAATAACTCTAATCAGGATATTAATAAAATTGAAAGAGGAAAGAAGCCAAATAATTTCAATAAAACTCATAGAAATTGGAACAATAGTAGAACTAAAGACTACTATCCACGACCTACCCCTCCTGACATTATGTATGAAGAAAGAGCAAAATTCCATACGAAAGATTATGATGGAAATTCCATTTATGAATGGAATATTGATGGAAAAAGTGAATATGAAATACTCAACACCTTACAAGAAATGGGTATGGCCAAATTGGCATACAAAATGAAAAGATGTTCTGAACAAGATATTGCGAGTTTATTCATAACTGGTTTTACTGGACAGTTGAAGTATTGGTGGGACAATGCTTTGACCTTGCAAGACAAAACAGCAATTCTTGAGCATACTATAGACGTAGAAAATGCCCAAGGAGAAATTACTACCCAAAACGATTCTAGTGATTTCCTCATAGTCACCATAGCTATGCACTTTGTAGGAAATCCTCAAGAAGAATTAGCTTCTTCAAAGATATTCCTTACTAACATTAGGTGTCCAACACTTAGTGACTTCAGGTGGTACAAAGACATGTTTTTGACTCATGTTCTTAAACGAACAGATAGTACTGCACCATTCTGGAAAGAAAAATTCATTACTGGTTTACCAACTCTGTTTTCCCAAAGAATTATGATTAATTTACAAAAGGAAATGGGAACAGAACAGATTGATTTCACTTCAATGACCTTTGGTCAGCTCTTTGCTTTTGTCAAAAAAGAAGCCCTTGCAGCTTGCCAAGAACTCAAATTCCAGGCTAAATATGGCAGTAAGAGAAAAGAGATGGGATCTTTCTGTCAAGCTTTTGGAATTACTGGAATCAGTGCTCCTTCCACTGAAAGAAAGAAAAAATTCCTTCAAAAATCTTTTTCACAAAAAAGATATTCAAAGAAATATAAAGACGATTCATTTTCCCCGAACAAATTCAGGAGATTCAATAGAAAAAAGAATTCAAGTGATTTCAAGTGCTTTAAATGTGGCAAGAAAGGTCATATTGCTAGCAAATGTCGAAGCAAAGGAAAAGGAAAGATAAATGAAATCATTGATGGCATTTCTGATGTTGAAGAAAATATCAGAAACAAATTAAAAGAAAGATTCCAAATCTATTCTGAGATCAATCATATTACTGACGATGATGATGGCAATTATGATTCCTCTAGTGAAAGTCAAGATGACTGTCACTGTAAACAGATTAATATGATTAAGTCTTCCACTGATAATAAGAAGATAAATTCCGACACAAAAGAATTCATCTTCGATATGATTCAACATTTACCTGATCCTATCAAACAAAAGAAACTTTTTGAAAGATTAAAATCTTTAATTCTGCAAGAAGAAGAGAAGTTTAATATCATTCAACCTTTTAGTATATCAAAAGTTTTTGAAAAATATCCTATGAATCAAACCTCTGGTATTAAGTCAATCTCTACCAGAGAATTGCAAACAGAAATTCATACTCTAAAGGAAGAAGTCAAGTCTTTAAGACAAACTACTAACAATATAGAGATGAAAAATCTCTCTTTAGAAGCTCATATTGCAATTATTCAAACTGGACTTTCCAAAGGAAAAGAAATCTATCAAGAAGAAGAAGAAGAAGAAACACTTATTCCTCCACAAGAAATAAATATTACCCCTACTCAACCTTCAACTTCTCAATTCATTTCCACGATTGAGAAATTCCAATTTCAAAAGTGGTTAGTTCATCTAACTATTTCTATAGGAAACTTCAAACAAACCTTTGTTGCAATGTTAGCCAGTGGTGCAGATCAAAACTGCATCAGAGATGGTCTAATACCAACAAAATATTATAGTTTTACTAATGAAGTCCTTATAGCAGCCAACAACTCCCCTCTTCGAATCAAAGGAAAGTTGACAAAGACCGAAATATGTAATCAAAATTACTGCTTTAAACATCAGTTTATTGTAGTGGAAAATCTCAACACTGATATTATCCTAGGCACTCCTTTCCTTACTCAAATCTACCCTTTTGTTGTTGATAACAAAGGTATCAGCACTAACATTATGGGTAATACTATACATTTCATATTCTTGATTCCTGTTCGACAAAAGGAGTTAAATGTTTTGCAAAATAACTCCATTTATCAACATATCAACTTTATTCAAAGGAAGCAGAATAAGATAAATTTTCTCAAAAAAGATTTGTCTTATGCTCAAATTAAAGAGCACTTACAATTACCCAACACAAAACAAGAAATTCAACAGTTAGAAAATCTATTCAAAAGAGAAGTCTGTGCAGATCTTCCTAATGCTTTTTGGGAAAGAAAGGAGCACATCGTTGAATTACCATATGAAAAGGAATTTTTAGAAAGAAATATTCCTACAAAGGCAAGACCCATTCAAATGAATCATGATCTATTAGAAGTTTGTAAAAAAGAAATTCATATTCAAAGAATAATGAATGACATTCTGAATCCATATTCAAAGTTTATGATTGTTTATGATGTATTAGTTTTCTCTGAAAACATTGATCAGCATTTCAAACATTTGAAAACTTTCCTATATACTGTAAAGAAAAATGGCTTGGTTCTTTCAGCCACAAAAATGAAATTATTCCAAAACAATATTCGCTTTCTTGGACATTTCATAAATCAAGGTACTATTATTCCTATAAATCGAAGTTTTGATTTTGCTGATAAATTATACAGAAATCGTTGGGTTAACTTTGTGGATTATTTATGCAGGATCAATATTCAAGTTACCATTGAGCATGTAAAAGGAAAGATAATTCAGGAGCTGATGTTTATTACTTCTAACTCTGTTTATATGTTTCAATGTAGCCACAAAGGTAACAACAACAAAAATATGAAGTTCGGAAGGATTACCCTCCCTTTACTTCAAGCAAATGACGACAAATCTTATAAAGTCGCAAAAGGATCATCAGTTGATGAGCAACAACAGTGTATTCTTAACGCACTGTGGATGGCAAGAACACCACAAGAGAAATTAAAAGCTCTTAGTGCTCTTACATATTATTTTACAAAAAATATTACAAAGCCCACTTCAAAGAATTTTACTCATTATGTACTCTTCAACGGCCCAAAGCCCGGAGTCTATATCAATTATGGTTCTTTGATGAATACAGTCGGCAACAGAAAAGACTGTAGATGGAAAGGTTATTACAACCTTGAAGAAGCATTGAGGGATTTTTCGCTCTCAAACAATAATGTTCGTAACTTCTTTGTGGAAGACGAACATGATAAAGAGCAATTAAAGCTCATAGAGATCTTGAAATCTCAAATTGGTAGTTCATCACCAATTAAAATAAATGATGAACCTAGTCCTTTTCAAACGGTAAAAGGTAAAGACATCTCAAATCCGTTGATGGTTGATGATTTACCAAAAATCATAGTAGATCCGTTGGGATCCCCAATTCAAATAAGTGAGGATGAGAGTTCCACTAAAATGAGTGAGTATAAAAAAGAAAATGAGCGTTTCAATTCGCAGGTTAAAAGGCTGAAGAAAGAAAATCTTTACTTCAAGGAGATGGCCAGAAAAACTCAAGAAGCTTATTCATCAGTTACTCACAATATTGAAGATTATGTCGAAGAAATTTCCAGATTAAACGACATAATTTATCATTTGGAGGCACAATTAAGGATGGAACCTATTCCCTTCCTACAATTCAAGAAGAGGATGACATTGAGTCATTCATTCCGACAAAATTTCTTGGAAAAACTTCCTTATGAAATCCAAGAAAAAATCAAAGATATGGCAGAAAAATTACATTATGATAAACTCATAGAACTCCAGAATATTCTAAAGAAGAATGCAGAAACAGACAGGTGGTACACTCATAACAATGTTGTTCAAGAAGTAATCCATTTTTTCGATCTGGAGCCCTTAATTTTGAATATTACATTCAATGAAGGAGCAATGCCATACTTATTACAAAATCTTCAGGATTTTTATTGGGCAGGTATGATTAGGGAAATTGTTATTACTGACAGAATCCCCGAATTCTTTGGAGAAAAAATTTATAATGCTATCCAGGAATTTGCCCCTGAAGGAAGATATTACTTAACAATATTTTCAACATTCCCACATCAAGAAGGCAGGATCTTCTATCCCGCAGAAAGAATTATAATAATGTCCTCAGTACATATACCCTTGGGAGGATTCAGTGCTCAATATGATTTCAAGGACATCAATGATCGATCAAAATATTTCAAGTTCCGAAGAAATCTGAAAGACGTCGATTTAACAAATTTGGAATTATTAGCTGAATCCAATACTACAAAACTGTTCTCATATATCTATGGACAAGAAGACGGAGAAGAAGATCAATCTGAAGAACCAGCAAATCCAATGAATTATTAGCAGAGGGATCTTCCACCCCAATAATTGAAACTCAAAAGATGCCAGAAAACAAAACATGTCTACTCAAAGATGCCAGCTCAAAAGTAAAGTTGTCTACTCAAAGATGCTTTCTCAAATAAAGACAAAGAACAAAAGGTGCCTACTCAAAAGAAAGGACAAGCTCAAAAGAAAGATTCCTCTCAAAAGCAAAAGATGACCACTCAAAGACGCCAGCTCAAAAGAAAAAGATGCCTATTCAAAAGATGCTTTCTACAAAGGAGACAAGACAAGACACCAATTCATAAGATTCTTTCTGCAAAAGAAGAAGACAAGAAGGCCACTCAAAAGAATTGAAGACAGCTAAGGCAATCATTCAAAAAGCAAGACAAGACATCCACTCAAAAGATTCGTGCCAATCCAACTCAAAGAGCATTCAAGTCTATATAAACAAGAGCTCATTCATGTAACCAGTTAGAGGTTTATGGAGAGGTTTTAGAGAGAGAGTTCAGACTTTGTAACTTTACTCTTTACTTCTGTATCCAAATACTTTCTCAATTCAAATAAAGATCAAACCAGTTCTCATTCCATCTTCTTGTTTACTCTGTGTTTACCTCTTTACTTCTGTATCCAAATACTTTCTCAATTCAAATAAAGATCAAGCCAGTTCTCATTCCGTCCTCTTGTTTACCTTGTTTTATGATCCTCAGTTCAAGACGGTCACATAATCGAGTTAAGGTTTGTTGTCTTCTAGAGGGTCCATCGCGTTACTTGCACTACTTAGAACGTCGTTAAACTACGGAAAAATCCAACACTTGGAAATTTCCCGACAGGGGAAAAATTGGGTATTTATATCCGGTCGAACTTTTTAACATATTCTAAAATTTATCCGGAAAGCCACATAGACAAAATCTGATACTCCGATTGAAACACCGAATCCCCAAAACAATCCCAGAAAATTCAACTCTTGAATAAATATTAAAAATTCCCAGAAAATCCAGCACTGCAAAGTAAGAATTACTGTGTGAAAATTTTTGAATAGTGGGGCCGTACGGCCGCGGAACCGCGGCACGAGCCATGCTCGTGCCGCGGAACTGCGGCAGTTTAATTGAATTATACCATCGAATTTCACAGTAAATCTTACAATCTCCTACTGATTTCTCTGCATATTTTTAATATGGAAAAAACCCCATTTTTGGAAAAAGTCCAGAGAGTTCATGGGTTTTAGGGTTTCGGGTTCGTTCGGACTTCAAACTCCGTCTAGACTTCGCCTAAGGTTCTAGCTTGGCTCTGATACCACTGTAGGGTTCCTAGGCACACTATAGAGGTCTCACAAGGCATCGATCATGCCAATTTAAAATTTTATGGGTGCCGAGAAACCCTAATACGGATCGTCGGCTAGATTTCTAGGCGAAATACGATTCTAGTTAACAAATTAACTAAAGGAGAGGGGCTACAAGCTTTGTAGATCCGGATATCCACTTCCTTAGCTCCACGTGGTCGTCCTCTCGCTGTCCATCTCGAATCTCGGACTCTCGCGACGGCTTCATCGGAGAAGTGAGCGGAATAGGTCGTCGGCTTCGTGCCGAAGATGATCTACGTCGAGGTTGCACAAGTTCAAGCTCCAACTTCACCAAGTGGTGAGACTTGTGAATAAAACACCCAAAACAACTTGGCAAGTGGTAGAGGGTGAAGAAATAGGAGGTGGGTTCACTTTAGAATCGGATTTCTCACTTTGGATCTCAAGTTGCCATTGATAGCATCAAGGTTTCTTTCTTGAAGATGAAGAAGAAGTAGATAGAATATGATAAGTATTGTGAAAAAAGAATAATAAAATCAATACTTATCATCTTCTAACCTAGGTTAAGTGTAGAGAATAAACCATGGTCAAATGAGAATGGTTAGGGTTAAGGATGATGACAAAAATAGTCACTTTAGTCAAAGCTTCATGAAGCTTCATCAAGCTTCATGAAAGAAACCATTTTGTTATCATATATATTTATTTATCAAAAAGAATAGATAAATAAATAAGTAAATAAATAAAAACCCTAACTATTATCATAACCATGGTTTAAGTCTTAACACAACACCAAACTACATGTATCATCAAACATGACACAAAGTAGTGCACAAAAGTATATCATATATACTTCTTGCACATCGAGTGAGATAATCCATATAAAGTGAACCAATACTAGCTAATGCAAAGTAATATATCAAATATATAATTATACATTAAATCATTAAATCAACATTTGATTCAATGATCCGGTCATGTCGCACATAACCGACTAGTATCCAATGTATCGACTTATCGAATCAATGATTCGATAACTAGGTCATATCGAATATAACAAATCGAAACATTTATCGCGAGAATGAAATGCGGTATCACATACACGCATTATTCTCGGTCCCGCACATATCTCATATGCGCTCCTATTTCGTTTCGCTTGAGCCAGGAAACCTCTGTGTAGGACTCTAAAGACTCGTCAATACGCCGGTAGCAGATGATGATCATATCAAGCACCCACAAGCCGCAAGCGGTCTGCTAAACGTAACGGCCATCCAGGTATTGAGCGATCAGAAGATCGACGAGCTAGCCCGCTCACACTCCTGTGAATCCAACCAGTAACACTTACCGTACAGTCCGGTCTGTTCGTCTGATACGTCGTATATCAAGTCTAGGGGTGGTAAACGTCAGACCCTAATAACCGATAAGTCGTGCTGATGTGAGGCTCATAACGGGTCGAGAAACTACTGGTAACACTTACCAGCAAATCTCTGATCAGCCCTGGCCAGGGACTTCCCTGTTACGGCCAATCGAGCACAGCGCAACATCAACCCCCAATACCGGGAGAGACGAAACCCCTCCTATCGCTCATTGCCTCCATGTGACTCGGTATTGTACCTAAAGACCACCGTTTTGCACGCCCTCATGGACGTGGTAAGGTGGAGATCAAAGCACATTGGGAATCACACAAGACTCTATGACGATCTCGGGTCTACAGACTAACCTGTACAAGTGTCACCTGAGAACTGCCATCTGACGTGAGGTATATCATCTGGGAGTTCTCGGCGAGTCCGTCCAGTGTACCCAGTCTCCACTGAGCACCCGTATACTATCTCTGATGTCAAACACCAATGGATATGGGATCATCCATCGCCCATCTCATGGGTCGAGAAGCGTATACGCTAGTCTACACTGGTATATCGATGCCCTTTCTCGATACACCCACGACTAGGGACCTTGAAGGATGTACTTATGGACTACCATGTCCCCACTAGTATGATCTGCATCATAGTCCAGGTAGTCAAGTACACATCCTAAGGGCTTTATCAATCATGTAACTATAAGACAGTTTAAAGAGACAAGTGTACATGTTAAGATAAAGAGTAACCAGATAGCATACTATCATATCGAGCAAGAAAGTCATCTCTATATATGTCCAAGCATCCAATATAATATACATCATCTGTACAATACTGGCCTCTAGGGCATACATACAACTAACAATATGAAGTGGTAGACAACTGATTTGATTGGAACCCTATTCAATAGGCATGCAATTTCATAAGTGCATAACTCCCAAAAGGAAATAGGTAACTCAGTAGTACTCATCATAGAGCACACCTTATCATATAGGGTGTGATTGCTCCACCCCAATATACCATCGTGCTATGGTGTATACGGAGGAGTAATGCTGAGAGAGAATCTCATTCTCCTTTTGAATAGTCCAGGATTTCCGTGCTTAAGTATTCTCCTCCTTGATCTCATCAAAGGACATAATACTTATACCCGTATTGGTTCTCTACTTCTAACTTATATTCTGTGAATATCTCAAAAGGTTCGGACTTGTGTTTCAACAGGAACATATGACTGAATCTTGAGAGATCATCAGAGAATGTAATGAAGTACAAAGAACCGGTCTTGGCATATGTGGACAGGGGACCTTACATACATCAACATGTATCAATCCCAAGAGTTTACTAACTCTTTCTCTGTTTCCAGTAAACGGAGCTATGGTCATCTTATCTTTGTGACATGACTGGCAAGTTTCATAAGATATAAATTCAAACTGATTTAAATATGCATCTTTATGTAACTTCAGCTAGTCGGGTCGCATTGATATGACCCAGTCTACAATACCTCAAGAAGGATTTGTTCATTTCTGAATTCTTCCTCTTGTGTGTGTTCCGTATACTAAGAACTGTAGTTTGATTTAGAACATCAATGCTTTTAGATAACATGCCTGAACCGATCAACTTTTGATATTGGAAATGTTCAAAACATTATCCCACAATACAAAATTTTATCGTTTCTTTACTAATAAAGAGACGGATATGATTTTGTATATCAGGTTCGGTATCTAATAGCATTTGTTCAGAATCAATGTATTTGGAATACAGGGTGACAGTGACCAACAGACTTGGCTGCAACACTTGCCCCGTTTTCTGTCTCATGAAACTTATCACCCGTTCTCAGTTCTCTACCTTTCTGTAGCCCTATGTAACAGATTACATATCTGGGATCCTGATCCGGTATCAAATACCCAGGACGTAGAGGATACAGAGAAACAATTCTTTGTAATGAACACACCCAAAGAAGATGCATCATATGCACTTTCTTCATTTGGGCGGCACGGGAAATCTGGTATTCCCTAATTTCCTGCTCTGTCTTATAACAATTATAAGTTGGAGCGGGACCAACGTTCCCCAGCTCAGTATAACAAGCGGGTTCGGTCAATACATCCGTATTATTATCTTGATTAAGGCGTGACATGGTCGCTACCAGGAGAGAGAGAGAAGAAAACACTCTGCGTGCGCTCTTGCAAGATCAGATTGGTTATTATTTTATCTAATCAGGATGGCTCCCACTGTTTTTATCAAATCTTCCTTCAAACCCTAAAAGGAAAGACTAGCCGGGATTAATTACACACTACAAGCTCGCCAATCTTTCAGCCAGGCCAGTGTCGGTACTTTGAGAGAGGTCCCCCGTGCTTTCGCACGAACCTAATTAATGTAAAGCTCGTTTTCCCAGAGGCGTAACCTCGTTAACACCTTTCTAGACACCTACTTGATCGGCTAATTGTAATGTGTAAAACTCTCCCAGGAGTAACTCTTACTCGCAGTGGGTATCGGGATCCAACTATTTCATAGAAGGTATGGAATCTCATTGCAAATTTCAACACTTGAAATTCCCGATAATTTTGCCCCTAGCACCCTATGACCTTGACGGAGGTCAACAAACCATAGGCTACTAGTCAAGTTCAACCCGTCATTTCTTGATTGAATCAAACCCACCCGCACGACCCTTGACGGAGGTCAACAAGGCCGTACGACTACCCTAACCCAATCTGCATCATATGCATAAGCAGATAAATACTAGTTAGCTACCGCACACTACGCCTTGACGGAGGTCAACAAACATAGCACGAATACTAAGTAGGACTTATCTGAAATGACGGAGGGCTACGACAGGTTTTTCTGAAAACCTATTGCGTAATGAACTTGATATCGTTGTAGAATCAAATGATTTTGAAATGGAGTGTTTTTTAGGCTTTTCTAGTTTTGCTAAAGGGGTCACTCCCGGTGAAGGGATCGTCGGCCCTTTCCTCGTCAAATGAGGTGCGGGATATATCATATATATCACTGTGCAAAGCAGAAACTATAGAAGCAATCAAAAGACAAACCGAGTGTGTAGCATCTGCCAGTTATTGCTAAAGGGGTCACTCCCGGTGAAGGGATCATCGGCCCTTTCCTCATCGAATAAGGTGCAGGATATATCATATATACCGCTGTGCAAAGCAAGAACTGTAGCTACCTGTTTTATTTTTGAAATTCGATTCTACAACATCTTTAGGTTTCTTTTCTTTCATTAATCATATTAATGAAGTCCCATCATTTAATCACCTAAACATCACAGATAAATATGAGTACACTTATGCCATCCGCATTCGCCACGATGTCCCCTCGTGCACCGTTAGGTTAGGTAACTAACGGCAGAGAAGGGCAGGGCTAGCGCGGGTGTAAAACATAAGTAACGCCTATATAATATATCATATATACTATACAGTATTTATCACAGAACATTACATGATCACATCACAGATATCGCAGCAGAAGAATCATATGAAATATTGGATATGCTAGGACGTCCGTGTTTTTAATACGAGCCAGTATAAAACACGGATTCCACGGTCGCGATGAATAGCCAAACCCACATCCCTAGACCCCTACGAGAGCGGCAAGCAACCCTACCAATTCTAGAGTTAGGAGACCCGGACTCGACTCCTCGAGTTGGTCTCCCACTGGACTCCAGAACCCGGTTACTTGCGCTCCCCTCCTTGGGTCTATCCTAGTGCGGAAAAGTAAATAATATACAAATGGTGACATCATCCGCAACCTGGAAGTGCCCTAATAAAAGAATATTACATACAAGTTTTTACATGAATGAAAATGAAAAAAACACTCATATCACATAAAAAAACTCCGGCTATTCAAACACGACGATCCAATATAACATATCCAGCAACACATAACATCACATGTCATCAACGTAAGTAAACATGCGTATCCCAATTGTCGTTGACATATAGCAACGAAACCGGCGATATCACATATTACACTTACGGTCATAGAAAAGAAAGTGTAAAACTACAACAGTTGGAATCCGCAAACTCTTTAGACATCGCATGCCTAATCAAATGAATCCCTTAGACATCGCATGCCTAACAATTATAAACCCCGCATTTTAGTCTCTATATCGAAAACACTTTTCAATATCTAGTCGGGCAATTCAACAAGATTCCCGAAAAACTGATCGAATGCTCGTCGCAAACTTTAGTAGGCGGCTGCACCCCCGATGCCGCCGACGAAGTGCACCAAGGCGGAACACCGCTGCCGCGAGCACCCGAACGGATGCTTTCGGCGACGGGGTTCTCCTACAGTCACTTGGTCGGGGCTATGGAGTGAGGCTGTCTATTAAGTTTACCGGCGAGTATCCGCGTACGCTATGTGATTGCGACAGACTTTTGATCACATCAAAATTCCGTGGCAACCGATCAAGTGAGACTAAAGTGCTAGATTTATAACATTCATTCAGTTATCTCATAACTACTTGTGAATTCCAATTATTGTATCCCATTCCAGATAAATAGAAAATGTTAAACTTTCCGATCGAACATTCAAACACCCAAGTTTTCTCGAAACAGCTCAACACATGAAACAAGTTTAAAAACATCCAGTTCATGCCTCAGTACCAACGGTCCAGCCGTAGAAGGGTCAAGCCAACGCCTCACATGTGGCACGCCGTACTGCCCCAAACCCTAAGGTTCAAAGGGCAGTTCAAGACGGTCACATAATCGAGTTAATGTTTGTTGTCTTCTAGAGGGTCCATCGCGTTACTTGCACTACTTAGAACGTTATTAAATCATGGAAAGATCCAACACTTGGAAATTTCCCGACAGGGGAAAAGGTGGGTATTTATATCCGGTCGAACTTTTTAACATATTCAAAAATATCCGGAAAACACATAGACAAAGTTTGAAATTTCCGATCGAATCATCGAAGCTCCAAAACACCACAGAAAACTCAACTCTTGAGTGCAAATTAAAAATTCCCAGAAAACTCTGCACCTGAAGAAACAAATTACTGTGCAAAAAACGAAGGCAGATCTCATCATTTGGCCGCGGAACCGCCGCAGAAGCCAGCATTCTGTCGCAGTTCCGCCGCGCTTTGGGCACATCTTTTGGTCGTTTTTGCACCGTAATTCTTAGAACTCCCTGCTGAATTTTTTAAGCATTTTTAATCTGGAAAAAACCCAGTTTTTAAAAAATGTATAGAGAGGGGTGAATTCTAGGGTTTCGGGGTTCGATCGGGTTTCTAACATCGTCTACGCATCGCCTAAGGCTCTAGCTAAGCTCTGATACCACTGTAGGGTTCCTAGGCACACTAATGAGGTCTCACAAGGCATCAACCATGCCAAATTCAAAAATTCTAGGTGCCGAGAAACCCTAATGCGATCGTTGACTAGAGTTTTAGGCGAAACAAGCAACTAGTTAACAACTTAACTAAGAGTAAACGAAAATACAACCTTTGTAGATCCGGTCCTCTACCTCCATAGCTCCGTGATGAAGTCCCCTCACTGCGATCATCGGATCTCGGGCTCTAGTGTCGGCTTCATCGGAGAAATGGGCGGGCTAGGTCGTCGACTTCGATGCCGAAGATGATCTACGTCGAGGCAACATAAGATCAAGCTCCAACTTCACCAAGCCTTGAAACTTGTGAAGAAAACACCCTATACTACTTGGCAAGTGGTAGAGGATGAAGAAATAGGAAGTGGGTTCACTTTAGAATTGGATTTCTCACTCTTTTCATCAAGTCACCATTGAAGGTAGCAAGCTTTTCTTCATCTTGAACAAGGAGAAGAAGAAGAAGATAATATGATAAGTATTAAAAGATTAAGTTGAAAAGAAAAACTCTTCATTCTTATCATATTGCAACCATAGTTAGGTGTAGAGAATAAACTAAGGTTAGGTTGAATGGTTAGGGTTAAGCATGAAACAAAAATGGTGGATTTATTCAAAGCTTCATGAAGCTTCAACTAGAAAACAAATCAAGCCACCATTTCTCTTTATCTTTCCAAATGAATAAATAAATAAATGAATAAGTAAGTAAATCAAAACCCTAACCATTAACAAAATCATGGTTTAATTCTTTACACAAACCCAAGTTTGCATGTATCATCAAATATGAAACAAACTAGTGCACAAAACTATATCAAATATACAATGTGCACATCAAGTGAGAAAATCCATCCAAAGTGAACAAATACTAGTTAATGCAAAGTAATATATCAAATATATAATTATACATTAAATCATTAAATCAACACTTGATTTAACGATCCGGTCATATCGCATATAACCGACTAATATCCAATGTACCGGCTTATCGAATCAATCCTTGATTCGATAACTAGGTTATATCGCATACAACCAGTCAATACATTCATCGCGATAATAGAATACGGTATCACATACACGCATTATTCTCGGTCCCGCACATATCTCATATGCGCTCCTATTTCGTTTCGCTTGAGCCAGGAAACCTCTGTGTAGGACTCTAAAGACTCGTCAATACGCCGGCAGTAGGTGATGATCATATCAAACACCCACAAGCCGCAAGCGGTCTGCTACGTAACGGCCACCCAGGTATTGAGCGATCAGAAAATCGACGAGCAAGCCCGCTCACACTCTTGTCGAACCAGTAACACTTACCGTACAGTTCGGTCTCGTCGTCTGATATGTCGCATATCTCGCCCAGGGGTGGTAAACGCCAGACCCCAATAGCTTGATAAGTCGTGTCGATATGAGGTCTATAACAGTTTGAGAAACTACTGGTAACACTTACCAGTAAATCTCAGCAACCCTGGCCAGGGATTTCCGGTTATAGCCAATCGAACACAGCGCAACATCAACTCCCTATACCGGGAGAGACGAATCCCCTCCTATCGCTCATTGCCTCCATGTGATTCGGGACTGTACCCAAAAACCACCATTTTGCACGCCCTCTTGGACGTGGTAAGGTGGAAATCAAAGCACAGTGGGAATCACACAAGACTCTATGACGATCTCGGATCTACAGACTAACCTGTACCAGTGTCACCAGAGAACTGCCATCTGACGTAAGGTATAATACCATCTGGGAGTTCTCGGCGAGTCCGTCCAGTGTACCCAGTCTCCACTGAGCACCCGTATATCATCTCTGATGTCAAACACCAATGGATATGGGATCATCCATCGCCCATCTGTATGGGTCGAGAAGGTATACGCTAGTCTACTCTGGTATATCGATGCCCCGTCTCGATACACCCTCGACTAGGGACCTTGAAGGATGTACTTATGGACTACCATGTCTCCACTAGTATGATCCGCATCATAGTCCAGGTAGTCAAGTACACATCCTAAGGGTTTTACCAACATGTAACAGAGAGACAATCAGTGTACACGTTAAGGTAAAGAGCAACCAGATAGCATACTATCATGTCGAGCAAGAAAGTCCTCCCTATATATGTCCAAGGATCCACTACAATATACATCCTATGTATAGTAATGGCCTCTGGGGCATACATATAACTAACAGAGCTTCCCGAGTCAACCAGGATCCTGTGCACCTCGTATTGATGGACCCGAGCCGTAATCACCAGGGGGTCACTGTGGGGCAGGGATATGCCGTGAAAGTCCCCGTCGTCAAAGGTGATCGGCTCGGTCTCCCTGGCCTTCTTCCTCGGGCGGCTATCGGCCTTCGCGGCTGGCGTGGGGCACTGAGTCTCGCAGGTACTCGACGTACCCCCCGCCTTCATGACCATGATTTTCGATGAACCTCGGTTCCCTTCGGTGAGGTTCCTTATGTCTTCCGGCGAGGTCGTTTTTGAGCTACCGTGGCGAGTCTCACATGCGCGACCCCGTCGAGGGAGGGGGTGCTGGTCATGCCTGCGAACAGGCGAGTTGACTGCCATCGCCTCGGGAGGGACAGGGGTGCGACGAGAATCGGGGCGAAGTCTAGCGCAAGACCTCGGAGCCCAGCGAAGCGGGCCTCCCCGGGTCATTGAGTGTGCTGGCCCGTGGGGCCTGCAGCCGTTGAAAATAGCGAGGCGACGATCGGTCGTGCCGGCACGAGCGGAGCCTTCTCTCCCTCTGTAGGGGTCTCGGTCCCGAGGCGGAGGAGGTTCGTCCGCGCCTTCGTTGAGGGGGAGGCGGCGGCTAGTGCTTGGATCTTCATGATGATCGCTCACCATTGGATTGAGATCGGAAAATGAACTTTTGTTTTTATGGAATCAAAGAGTTCCCACAGACGGCGCCAGCTGACGCGACCTGGATTACGCCAAGATGTTACCTTCCGTTGATCTGCTGATGGCGGCGATGGGTGGCTGAGATTGGATTTGGAGGCTGTCGCTCCTGAAGCGTGTGGATCTTAATGGGTTTAAGGTTGTGGTTGCCGAGCTACCTACAAGGAAGTCCCGGGCTGGTTGTACCACCGAGGACCCTCCGACGGTCAAGTTAGAGAGGAGATCCGAGCAGAGTAACGGCTTAGTGGAGTAAAAATGGCTTACTTGAACCGTCTGAAGAAGGGGTTTATATAGCGGTGGCAGCATGCAGGGTAGGCGCGAGAATCACGCCGGCAGTTACGCTCCCGACGTCACGCCCGCGTGATGAGCAGGATCTCCCATTAATGGCGAGACAGGCTCGTTAATGGGGGATCATGATGGCGTGGAACGTGGGATGTGGCCGGCGGATATCTCGCGCATGGCGAGATTCGCGGGATGGCGGTTGTGCCCGAGAGTGGTGCCGTTGGTCGGTCGATGAGACCGAGGAAGATGACCTCGGCGGGAGAGCTCGCAGACGAGCGGGAGAGCCGAGGTATCTTGGTTCTGTGGTAGCCCGAAGACTAGCTGGTAGGCCGAGGAGACCAATTGTGCAGGGGCTCGGAGGTGAGCCAGGATTTTCTTATAGGACGGGCACAGGAGTGGTCTGGTTGGACACTGTAGGTCCTTTCTTGTGATCCCTGGGACACGTCATCTGCCACATGTCACGATCTGGGAGATCACCGATATCAAGCATCATCACGTAGGATTTAGAAACAAATCCTACCAATTTTTTAACCTTTGGAATATGTGCAAACAATTATGGCAATATTTGAATAAATGAGATTTTTTTCATAATTGTTTGCGCATATCCCAAAACAAATACAATGATAAAAAAGTTGGTGGATTAGTTCCTAAATCTTGCCGATAGGAGCATAGTTGTACTCTGAAAATTTTGATCCTCTTATCTCAAACTCGCAGAAGAAGATGACCAAATTCGACTTTGATTTGAACAGATTTGATCTGGTCACCAATCGATATCGATTTGCTTTGATTATAAATTGAAGCCTCACCCAATTCGAAAAAGAAAAAAGGAAACCTTAGGTTTTGAACTAAGGTTTCACTAATCGTCGGAAGAATGGACTTTGTTAGGCTTTCTCTTCGCCCATCTCATCTTACTACTTTGATTAAGCGTCTAAATTCTCTTGATTCGAAGGAGGAAAATTAGGGTTTCAAGTAAGGGAAAGAGAGGTTGGGAGAGAAAGAAATTATTTGGGGTTTTTAATTTTTTATTTAATTAGGAACAATCAAAGACAAATATATTTATAGGAGGGTATAAGACTAATTTCATGCTTTTCGTTAAACTTGTTGGTCATTAAAGTGCTAACGTTAAAGATGGGTATTTATGTGCTACTCAAAAAAACTTAGGCATTTATCTGTCAATCTGTCAATCGTCTGAAACATCGAGTATTTATTTGTCATTTAGCCATATATATATATTGTAAGTCGATGTCGCGCACCCTCGGGTTCGTGGGGAGGCGTAATAATTAAAAAACGATTTTCAAAGCTCGCAACACCGACTTGAACTCCAGGATCGATGCTAAACCCTAACTAGCTAAACTTGTTATGAGGTTAACTACTCGGATAGGAAGTTATATCTCACGTTACATGTCCTTCGGGTCTTCTTTGCTGTCCTCCTCGTCATCATAAGCTCCGAAGATCGTAACGGATCGATACTTTCTTGTCGGCTTCCTCGAGTCAAAGACGATCCACCCGAGAGTCTATAGTCCGAGCTCCTACCTCAAATCCGAGGTAACTAGGGCAACTAGTTTACTAAACTAGATGGCCTAGATGATATAGAGAGTGAAGATGGATTAGTTTGTCTTTTAGAACCTTAGGTTTCTCAACTCATGAGACATTTAGGGTTTAGAGGAAGAAAAAGAAGCTTGAGGAAAATCTAGTGAAGAAATGAGCTTGGAATAAAGGAATGGCTCAAGTAAAGAATAATGAAGCATACCAATAATTGAGGAGATAAATATCTCCACAAATATCTAGCATGCTTCAAAATATCTATTTTGTCAAGACAATGAATCATGCCTCATCCAACAAATATCTCCGCCTCATTTCCTCCACCTCATTAATCTTTAATCAAAAAGATTAAAAAGCTAAATGAGGTGTCTTCTTCTAGAAGCATTCTCGAGTAAATTATGAGAATGCCTCTCAACCGTATATACATACTCGCATTCGTATTCCGAAGAATACGAATACATAAGAGATGAAAATAATCCATCAATATAATACTAGGATCCGGTTTAAACCAAAGCCCACTAGTATTATCCACCTGAATATCGTACGTGCACAAGCACACGTAAGTGATCGAAGCCCTGCCGTAAAACCATACGACCTCTACATTCTTTGCCCGGTGCAGGGAAACCCTCTGCGTGGGACTTTAAAGACTCGACACTACACTGACAGTGGGTTTAACCACAAGCCGCAAGCGGTACTAGCTACACGTAACGGCTACCCAGGTATTTGTCGATAATAAGGCCGATGAGCAAACTCATCCGAACTCCTGCTGAGCCTATGTCATGACCCGAAATTCGGATGTGACTGATTAGTAGCTGTTTTTGCGTGCGTGCGCTTTTAAAATCAAAGTTAAGAATACCGCAATCAATAATGGTGTCGCTTGGTAGCTAGCTGGTTAAGTACGGGTCAGTCCACAGGGAGATATATTCCTTTTCTTTATGTTCTAACAAGTTAATCCGATCAAGTCGGGTTTTGTTTTACGATCTAAGAATGAGATTAAATTGATTAAAAGTCTTGCTAGGGTTAGGATTAGGTTAGTTTGGAAAAGAGATTCTACCCATTGCTTTCAATGCCCTAATGAAGAATATAGGTGTTATGGTAATAGTCAACAAAGGGGATTAGCACGACTAGGAAGAAACTTAGTTTCTTCCTTTTGGTCATTGTCCGTCCTTTTTTAACTCTTAGCCCTAACCTCTATTTAAATCAACCACTACCGGTCTAACTAGGGAATCACCGCTATCTTGAAGGATAGGGTGCCGTAGTGAGCGGTGTGTGGTTAATTTAAATAGAGTCCTATTATAAAAATTATATGGGCAAAGAAAGGAGAGAGAGAGATTTACTTCTCTCAAACCTTCCCAATCCTAACCCTAACAAGTGAGGAATTACTCACTCATTAGGAAAGTGACAATCAAATTCATTTTTATAATTTTTATTTTAAAAGGCTATCTAAATTGCAGATAATAAAAGACATATAAAAAATTGCAAAAATTAAATTCAGATAAAAAATGCAAGATAGAAAAAGAAACTTACTTTATTGATACCTCTTCAACGATTACAATGAAATTAAAATTTAGATCTAGAAAATAAAAAAGAGGTATCTCAAAAGAGGCACCCTAGAAGAGGCGCACTTTATTTGGTTTTGAGCCCTCCTATTTACATATAGGAAAAACCCTAGGTTTACATTCTGATCCATACATGAAATTACAAAACAACCCCAAAGACCGAGTCAAAGCACCGACACCTGCACCGACACGTGCATTGCACGGCCGCGGTTCCGCGGCAGAAAGGCCTTTTTGGCCGCGGTTCCGTGGCCATATGGTGGGTTCTTGGGCCCATTTCTTCAGGGTTTCTTCAAGTTGCTTTTATCTTCTGTTTTCTTCACTTGGTTCCTCAGAATCTTTTCTACTTTCTTCCAGATTTCCAACAGTGCAGAATTATATGGACTTTTACCATGAGCTTCGCTTTGAAGTTTTTTTTAATCCTGTGCTGCCTTTGTACTTTGTGCATTGAATTGTCTCATGATTTTTATTTGTTCCTTGAACTGGTAGGTGGCATCATACGGATTCATCTATTGTTGGTCGTAGTCTCACATTTGTAGCGACTTTTCATGAATTTCACTGTAACGATCTGAGAACCTGTAACCTGCAACTATTTAGCAGACATGGATCAAAAGCACATATTTACATGTAATGTGATTAAGAATGGGCGATATAAAAATGCAAAAATTTGATATGAACAAATACCCCCAAACTTATCTTTTGCTCGTCCCGAGCAAAACCAATTTTATTCTCGAAAAATCCTAACCTCACTTTCGCAGGGAATCGCGATTGCACTGAGCTCATGCAACAAGCCGTTAAACCTCTAGATGTCCATAGTAGGAGGAGTGTTGTCTTCTAAGGGTTTTCAGCGGATACTACCCACAAAATCCGATCAATTTGGCTTGTTGATTTTCATTCTTCAATTCGGTATTCTAGCAAGAAATTCTATTATCTTCAACTTAGAAATCATCAACCCGTATTTTTTACACTCACTTATCATTTAACTTAAGATCGTATATATTTTGCAAATTTATAAAGCTTTCAGCATCTCTTGAATTTTCCTTCTAAGGTTCCATCTCAACTTAAGAATTTTTATCATCTCTACTGAAGGTATAAGCCCTATCTTTCATTCCTATCTCTCATCCAAACCCCAATCATATACCTCTACGTGTGTGTATGTATCACTCCTACACTTGGAAATTCAATTCAAGTTATTATACTCTTGTCCATCGTCCAAAGTACTTTTAGTTGGTGAATTTTAGATGAAATTGCTCACACATCCTTCATGCGACCGTTAATACTTCTTGAGGTACTAATGACCGATTACAAAATGTGTTCGTGTATTTAGACGTAATTCCTCGTCTTGTAATATATAAGGCTTTAGCAGTGATTCCCAAACCAGTTGGTCTAAGGCACCAGGTGATAAAGCACCCTCGCTAAATATTTTTTTTTATTTTACGCAACCTTAAGTAATTACAAAACCAGTGTTCATTTTTTTTATATCTCTTATTTCACACTTATTCTTTAATTTTTTTCTCATACTAAGGATTTTAGACAAGAGTATTTCAAGGTATCCTCTACTATCCCAAGTTTCAAGGTGCGTGTATGTGCGAGTTGTAGGGTATATATTTTCAGAATTTAGACTAAAGGTTCGGAATTATTTTTCAGACTTACACTTCAATAAAAATTTCAATACTCTTCCCTTATTTTGACTTAGTCCAAGAACTGAACTCAAAATTTGCCTATTTCTAAATAAACTACAAGGACATATATTTTTTTTACCATTAAACTTTAAGAAAGGTTATTTTTAGGGTTTTTTTAATTTACTAAGTTTAGGATCTAGTTTTTCCTAACTAGTCAACCGTCATGTTGAACTTAAGTCAAATATGGCCAAAATTGAACTTTTAAATTTTTATAATTTTAATTTTTTTTTTGATTTTTATGGATTTTAAAATAAGTATGCAAATGCAAAAATATACACATGAATGCGAAGGAAGAAAGCTTACCGAGCATACCCCCAAACTTAAACTTGACAGTGTCCTCACTGTCAGGCTACACCAAGAGAGTCAAAATTGTCGGTACTCCCCTGTTTATTTTTATTTTTTTATTTTTAATTTTATTATTAACAAAAATATATATATATATATATACACAAAAGGTCCCCCCAAGCTTAAGTGAAACAATGTTTCCATTATTTAAGCGTTAAAGTTCAGAGTTAGGGGGAGAAAAACACAGTATTAAGCTATACAAGGCCTTACACAGGCCAATGGATAGCACCAACCATTCAAAAAATTTATCTTTATAATGGTGTGGTTGGTGAAATAATGGAGTGTAGAGAAAAGAAAGGAGAAACACACGAGACCGTGTGGAGATAAAAGTAGTATACGGTCTTGGGTGAGGAGAAGAATGCTGGAAGGGAAAAAGAAATGGTGGTGGTTCGACTTCTTCAGGTGGAGGTTGATTAATCACAAAATCCGTGTCGTTTAGGAATGCAAGTTCGTTGGCGAAAATATTTTCGAAACTTTCATCGATGGTCCGAATGAACGTTTCAATGTCAATAAGTGTCGCGCCAGAATCCAACACACTTGATTTTTCAAAAATTGTGAGGGTAGGATAGTCGTAAGGCTCATTTAGCTTATTTTCAAAAGAGTCTAAATCAAGTTGTTTTTATAGAATTATCGAACTCAAAATATCGGACTTTGATTCATTAACACTCGGTATCATTAAAGGAAGATTAGAAGAAGAACCAGAGAAAGTGGGAGAAAGAAATGGAATACGAACTTGAGGGAGGAGATGGAGTGTATAAATTAGCACAATTTGTAATGACCGATGTGTAAAAAGCGATTGTGCTAATTTATTAACCCACTGAGAAATGAGGTCAAATCCCTCAAAATTCGTGAGAAAACATGGGTATGTTGAACTTGGTAAACCAGACATTGAAAATGAAAGTGTAACGGTTTCTTGCAAAGTTGGAACAAGGATGGAGGGAAATAATTGAGGAAGGGTATCGGTTAAAGATTCAGGAGGGTGTGCGCAGTCAATGGAAGGGATATAATGAATTGGAAAATCCAACTCCTCAAGTAAAACTACTTCATCCTCAATAATTTTCTCAATACTCTCCTTAAAATTTAGCTTATCCATGCTACTTTCATTAAAATCAAGACGCATATGAAGTTCGGGAAAAATATTTAATGACTCGGGATGATGAATTGGAGAGAAAAACTCGGCCAAATCTGCGGGTTCATCATCCAAAATATTTCCTGCGTCAATATCCTCGATCAAGTGAAAATTAAATTTCTCAGACACCTCATCAAAAGCATGGACATCAATTAATTCAGGTTCTAGAGTGGAGGTGTAAAGGTCAAAAGGATTGGGTGTGGGTTCACTCGAAAGGGACCCTTCACAATCTGGTAGATCAAACACTACAAAGTCGTACAATTCATTAAACGTTTTATTTTCAACTGGTGAATTATTTGGGACACTTGATAGACATTCAAAACCAGAGTTGTGGGATTCAATTGGAGATGGGTAGGTTTGATTTGGAAGGGTGCACAGCTCACTCTCTCCACTCAACTTCTCAATCTGTCCTACCGCCTCATCATACATTGGAAAATTTGGAGCTAGTTAGAAACTAGCTACCGGGTCACTATGTTGTATAAGGGCGGCCATGGACGCATTCAAATCCATCATCTATTGTCTTGACGCTACCATAAAATCTTCCAACGACTGTTCCAGACTAGACATGGGTTGTGAAGGGGTTTCAGTAAAAGATTCAAAGTTGTTTGGATACTGGAAACTCCTAAATGGCTGTATAGAAGCAATGTCTAGGGAAGGTGCGAAAGTCGGGTAGGACTGGTAGGAATTGAATGGTTGGACAGGAGTAGAATCAACATTTGGATAAGAAGGTGAATGGAATTGTTGATCCAAAGAATTCGCAGTGGTGAAAGGAGTGAAAGATCGGTTACGAGATTGTTCAATAAGTTCAGCAATAGACATGGGTTTCGGGGTTACAATAGGACTCGAAAAAGTAGTATCAACGTAAGAAGGTGGTGAAGGTTGAAATGGTTGATACAAGGTGCATTGCGGAGTCCAACTGGATGCCCTAGACGCGTCTATTCGATCTGTCAAAGAAATTTTGGGTATGGAGGGGTCGTTCGAAATTCGACCAAAACAAGAAGCGTAGGAAGTAATGTCTGGTTGAGAGTACCAAAGTTCGGCAAGAGTTGCGAGGTGGGGTACTCATGATGTGATGAGAAAAAGGAGAAGAAAAAGAATGTGATTTTATTTTATTTTATTATTTTTTTTATTTTTGTTTTTTTTTAAAAATTTGTTTGTTTTTGGAGTTTTGAAATTTTTGAAAGTGTTTTTTTAGAAAGAGTTTTTGTAAAATTTGTACGGAACTACGGCACAATTTCAAACAACCACAGTTTAAACATGCACAATCAAACCTAGAACTAGGGTCTCCTAAGTCAACTAGATTGCTCCTAACTGTTCCAAAGCGACAAGTTGTGAGATATCCCTCAAATCGCCTCTTCACCGCCAATTGTGGCCAGGTAAGTACAAGTGAAGAAAGGAGGGATCCGTTCACGAATCACCGTGAGACGGGCCTTTTAAAGTTACCTTTCTCACTTGTCTAGCCTAGGCACCACAAAGTCAGGTTTAGATAAACGATTGAATGCCCACAACCTTCCTCTGTCCTATTGAGCACGACAGTCCTTAGTTGGCTGAGTCTAGATATTTTTTAATTAACTCAAGGGTGATGCATATGCTTTTAGTGATTTTTGGGGTCTTAGGAAGGGTAATGAAATCCCCACCCAATCTTGATTGGTGTTATAGCCCCTTAGATGTCCGTATTAATTATGCAAAGCAGTTAACACACCAAAAAAATCTAAAACACTTGCAAAAATTTTTATTTGGCAGCGCAAAGAATCCTGCATAAAAACAATTTATTGATAGGAGAAAGAGAATCTGTGCAAAGAATACCTGCAGGAAAATTTGTCAGTGGAGTTCAGGGAGTAGGAGAGAAGAAAAAAAAGATACCCACAGAAGAAAAATGGGGTGCTGACGTTACAGGTTGACCGCGGTTCCGCGGTCAAATGCTTGAATCAGCCGCGGTTCTGCGGTGGTTTAGTTGGTTTAGATCTCCAAAATTTTTCACTGTGTTGTTTGGATTCTCCCCTATCTGTTCAGATCCTCTGTTTCTTGATTTGTTCACTGGGTTTGTTCCAGATCTGAAACAGAGTTTGCTCCAAGTCTGCACACTTGCACAAAAAACTTTTAAAAAGAACAAGATGATTTTTATTTTTATTTTATTTTATTTTATTTTTGTTTTAAAAATTTTCAATTTTTATAATTTTTAAATTTTAAATTTTAAATTTTTTAACCCGAAATTACACAAAGAAAGAGACTACCATCTCCCCGGCAACGACGCCATTTGATTGATTGCTATTTTTGCGTGTAAGTCCATGCTACCTCTCCCGGTACTTACGGGCTTGCGGAAATGATGAAAAACAATTTTCAAGAGGTGGTAACATGGACTCAAAATACGGATCTTTGTTAAACAACTAACTAACAAACCTAAAAAGAGTTTTACCTACTCGGTTAGGGGGTTATACCTTTCTTGAACTCCTTCGTCTTCAACTCTTTCCGGTGTACGGATCGGCCTCACCTCGTCGTCTCCTTGCGCCGAAGATGGATCCACCTGAAAGCTTCTACCTTTGGCTTCTTCTTCGAACTTGAAGAAACTAGAACACTTGGTTTGCTAAACCTTGTGAACTAGGATGAGTAGAGAAGTGATATGGGTTTTCTTTTATCTCTAAGGCAATGTTTCTCAACTCATGAGAGGGTGTTGCCTTGAGCTAAAGAGAGAGCAAGAGGAAGAGCAAGAGGGAGAGCTCAAGCAAGAGAGAGAAAGCAAATGAGAGAATGAGTAAACCTTTTGCCATCCTTGCTCTCATAATCCAAAATCATCATCACAAGTAATAATAATTGAGTATATTGTAATGGTTATTATCATGACAAATGACACTATCATTTCTTGCATTAAATGCAAATGGTGAACAAAACAAGGAAGCATAAGTCAATGCAACCAAATGATGGCCATTGTCATGATGGTGGTCAACAAGTCCAACCTAGTCAACCGGTCAACAAAAGTCAACAAGTCAACTAGGTCAACCTTTCAACCCTAACCATGTCACTATAATACTCAATTAATATTATTGTTAATCATATTTCTTAATCTCATTAGGGTTTGACAAAAGTCAACAGTCAGCAACCTTAATGAGAATCCTCTGCCTCTGTTTCTGTCAACTGTGCATACACACCCGTATCCGCGTTCCGGGGAACACGAATGCAAACGAGATAAAACCAATCCCAAAATGTACACTAGGACCTGGCTTAAACCAAAACCCGCTAGTATTAACTGTCCGGACACCAAACGTGCACAAGTGCACGGATGTGACCGAGCCCTGTCGCAAAACCATGCGACCTGTCGCAAAACCATGCGACCTCTACTCTTTTGCCTAAAGGCGAATAGCTTTCTGTGTGGGACTCTAAAGACTCGACACTACGCTGGCAGTGGGTTTAACCACAGACCACAAGCGGCACTAGCTGTGCGTAACGGTCCCCAGGTAGATGCCGACAAGAAGACTGACGAGGTGAAACCCATCTGAACTCCTACTGAGCCTGAATGTGACAATCTCCGTACAGTCCGGTCTGTTCATCTGAAACATCGCATGGCGGGCCTAGGGGGCGGTAAACGTCAGTCCCCTAATAGCGGTACAAGTCGTGTCGGAGTGAAGCCCAGAACACCCTGAGATAGCACTGGAAACCTACCAGTATATCTCGCTTGCCCTGGCCAGGGACTACTCGTGTAATGGCTCTCCTAGACACAGCGCGATGTCAACCCCCAATACCGGGAGAGACGAATCCTTTCTAACCGTCACTGCCTCCAAGTGCTTCGGGACTGCACCCAAAAACTACCTGTTTGCACGACTCCTTTGAGCCGTGGTAGGGTAGTAATCAAAGTACAGTAGGAACACACTCGAGGCGGAGTGACAGTGTCAAGTCAGCGGACTAAGCTGTACTCATGTTACCTAGGAACTGATAACTGATGATAGGTATAGTTCCAACCAACAGTTCCCGACGAGTCCTGTCCAGTGTACTTGTAACCTAACGAGCACCCGCATACTATCTCAAGTACGACGTACTGACGGCTGTGGGACAGACCGTCTCCCCTGCTGGGATGAGAAGCGCATACGCTAGTCTACTCCGGAGTATCGATGCCCTGTCTCGATAGTCCTACGACTAGGGACCTGTATAAGGATGTGCTTGTGGATTACCCAGCCCCCACGAGTGTGACTGCCATCACAACGCTGGTAATCAAGCAAAGATCCTAAGGGCTCTATTAATATGTATAAGCAATATGCTAAAAGAAACACATGCACATATTGAAGTAGAAACAAACCAAGTAGCATACTACCATTTTGAGCAAGATTGTCAATACAAGGTGAATATCCCAAGCTTCCATTAAGTAATATTGAAACTAGTATGATACAGTAATGGCCTCTAGGGCATATACGCTAACAATCTCCCACTTGCACTAAGGCCATGTACTGGCGTATCGAAGACCTATTATCTCGATCAGCCGCTCAAACTGAGTCTGGGGTAAGGCCTTCGTGAGTGGATCAGCAGTGTTATCTTCTGTAGCAACCCTCCGAACCTCGATCTCCTGGCGATCAATGATTTCCTTGATCAGGTGATACCGCCTCAAGATGTGTCTGGATTTCTGATGGGACCTGGGTTCCTTCGCTAAAGCTATAGCCCCGTTGTTGTCGCAATACAGAGGTATTGGATCAACAATGGACGGAACCACCTGAAGTTCAGTTAAGAACTTCCTCATCTAGACAGCTTCTTTTGCGGCATCAGCAGCAGCGATATATTCCGCTTCCATAGTCGAGTCAGCAACGGTTTCCTGTTTGGAACTCTTCCAACACACCGCCCCTCCATTGAGGGTAAAGACAAAACCCGACATGGACTTGGAATCATCCTTGTCACTGTGGAAGCTGGAGTCAGCAAATGCCTCGATCTGGAGGTCTTTTCCGCCGTACACCAAGAACATCTCCTTAGTCCTTCTCAGGTACTTGAGAATGTTCTTTACCGCTATCTAGTGTTTCTCCCCTGGGTCCGACTGATACCGGCTTACAACGCTCAATGCGTATACTACATCTGGTCTGGTACACAACATCGCATACATAATAGAGCCTACCACAAATGCGTACGGTATTGATGACATGCGAGCCCTTTCCAAATCAGTCTTGGGAGACATCTCTTTCATGGAGAACCTGTGTGACAAGAACCCTTTGACAGATTGTAGCATAGGAATGTCATTTCCTATCAAGAGAATGTCATCCACGTATAAAACGAGGAACACGACAGTTCTTGCTACAAATCTACTATAGATGCATGGTTCATCTGGATTTTTGATAAAGCCAAATTCTTTGACTGTCTCATCAAAACAGATGTTCCAACTCCGCGATGCCTGCTTTAGTCCATAGATGGACTTAAGCAACTTGCACACCTTTCCGCTGCTCCCACTCTGAATGAAACTCTCTGGCTGGTCCATATAGACACACTCCTCTAAATTTCCATTTAGAAAAGTGGTCTTTACGTCCATCTGCCAAATCTCATAATCGTGGAAAGCAGCAATAGCAAGAAGGATCCGAATGGATTTCAGCATAGGCACTGGAAAAAAGGTTTCGTCATAGTCCAAACCAGGTCTTTGACGAAAACCCTTTGCAACAAGTCTAGCCTTATAGGTCTCAACCTGTCCATCTACACCAATCTTCCTTTTGAAGATCCACTTGTATCCTACGGGTTTTACCCCATCTGGAGCAATGTCCAACGTCCATACTTTGTTGGTGTACATGAACTCCATTTCGGTCCGCATTACATCCAGCCATTTTACCGAGTCAACGCTCTGAATGGTCTGCTGGAAGCTAGTAGGCTCATCATAATTAATGATGCAATTCTCTCTATCCCCGTCTATGAGAAAACCGTAGTATCTCTCGGGCGGATGAGACTGCCTACTACTCCTACGGAGTGGCGTAGGAATGTCATGTTCTTTCGAACCCTCTGGTTCTACTAAGCTTTCAGTAATAGTCTGTGGTTCTGGAATTTCTTCCAGTTCTATTGCGCTCCCACTTATTCCTTTTTCTAAGAACTGGTGTTCCAAGAAGTGGGTATGACGAGAAATAAAAACCTTTTGTTCCTCTTCGCAATAGAAGAAATATCCCTTGGAGTTCTTTGGATATCCCACAAACTTGCATTGTACTGAGCGTGCCTCGAGTTTGTCCTCATGCTACTTTTTAACAAAAGCTAGACATCCCCATGTCTTAATGTGCTTAAGATAGGGTTTCTTCCCACACCACATCTGATATGGTGTGGTAGGCACAGTCTTAGTTAGAACTCGGTTCAAAAGATATGCAGCTGATTCTAGCGCATATCCCTAGAATGATCACGGTAACTCAGCGTTACTCATCATGGACTGTACCATATCCAATAGGGTTCGGTTCTGTCTCTCCGATACACCGTTATGTTGCGGGGTGTATGGAGGAGTAAGCTGAGAGAGAATTCCATTCTCTTTTAAGTAATCCAGGAACTCGGCACTTAAGTATTCACTACCTCGATCCGATCTCAGTGTCTTGATACTTTTGCCGGTTTGTTTTTCTACTTCATTCTTATATTCCTGGAATTTTCCAAAGGCTTCGGATTTATGTTTCATTAAGAAGATATAACCGTACCTTGAAAAGTCATCCGTAAAAGTAATGAAGTAAGAATAACTGCTTCGCGCATGTGTAGACATTGGACCGCACACGTCGCTGTGTACGAGTCCCAAGAGCTCGCTCGCTCTTACTCCGTGTCCAGTGAACGGAGTCTTTGTCATCTTTCCTTTGAGACAGGATTGACAAGTGGCATACGATTGATATTCGAACGGATCCAAATATCCTTCTGTATGTAACTTCGTCAACCTTCTCTCATTGATGTGACCCAGTCTACAATGCCATAAGAAAGTTTGATTTATTTCCGGAGACTTTCTTTTGTGTGTATTCTGGACATTGAAAATCTGTGGTTGGTTTAGTACGTATATACCATTGCTTAATGTACTTGACCCAATCAGAACTTGATTAAGGTGAATGTTTACAACATTACTTACAAACGCAAATTCATAATCTTCTTTAGAAATCAAAGATACAGAAATGATATTACAAGTTGCGTTGGGTACAAAAAAGCAATTACGTAAAACCAAAACATGTCCATCTGACATTCCCAGGTGATAGTCCCCCATGGCCTTAGCATCCATGCTAGCTCCGTTTGCAACTTTGAGGGTCATGTCACCTGCCTTCAAAAACCTACAGTTTTTCAACGCCTGCAAAGAATTATAGATATGAGATCCTGATCCGGTATCCAATACTCAGGAAGTAGAGTTTATTGATAGACAGTTTTCAATAACATACACACCTGAAGCTGAAGCCGCAACTTGCTTCAGATCCTGTGTTCTGGCTTTCCAAGCCCTGCAATCTTTCTTCCAGTGCCCACTCTTATGACAGTAAAAGCACTCTTCCTTCCCCACAAGTTTCCCCGCTATCTTTGTTGCTTTTGCCTTTCCCTTCGTATCCACTTTACTAACACCGCCCCTTGGTTTGGCGGGGGTTTTCTTCTTCTTTCCCTTGGCTTTCGCCTTGGACCTAGAAGAGGAAGATCCTCCTACAAACAAAGTGGATGTTTCCCTACCTTTCTGTAGGGTGTCCTCTGCACTCCTCAGCATGTTGAGGAGCTCTGAAAGTTCAACTTCCTTTTCTTGCAAGTTGAAATTCAGGATGAACTGGGCGTAAGTGGAAGGAAGGGACTGAAGAATCAAGTCCGTATAGAGCTCATTCTCCAACGTGGTCCCAAGGTCCGCGAGCTCCTCTATGAAGCCAATCATCTTAAGCACGTGTTCCGCTACCGATGATCCGACGGCCAACCTTGCCGAAAATAACTTCTTCGACACTTCGTATCTTGCGATACGAGATTGCTCTCCATACAGTTCTTTTGTATGGAGAAATATGGATTCGAGGTCCATATTCTCGTGCCTCCTCTGATGTTCGTTGTCCATAGAAGCAAGCACGAGGCACTTGGCCTTCGCGCAATCGATTTCCCAGGTCTTACGGATTTCCCTATCCGCGACGCTGGTTTTGGGACCTGGGACAGGGGGAGCTTTGGTGGTAAGGAGATACCCCAACTTGTCATAAGTGATTGCCATTTTGACATTCCTGAGCCAATCTTTGTAGTTTGGTCCTGTCAGTATGTTTTTATCTAGTAGTAACTTAAGTCCGGTCATGATATTTGGTCGCTGCAATTAGGAGAGAGAGAAGAAACACTTTAGTATGATGCTCTTGCAAGTTTAGAGTGGTTTTTAATTTGTCTAAACAAGATGGCTCCTACTGTCTCTCGAATCCCTCCTCAAACCAAAAAGGAAGAATTAGTCAGGATCAATCTCACCGTACAATTCTTGCTTAACCGTTCGGCCAGGCTGGTGTCGGTACTTCGAGGGAGGTTTTCCAACGCTTTCGCGAAGTTCCTTAATTAAATAACCTCTTTTCCCTGTGGGCGTAGCCCCGCTAACACCTTTCTAGACACCTACTTGGTTTATAGCATTGATCGTTAAGTGAGAAATTTCCCGAGGAGTAGCATATACTCACAGTAGGATCGGGATCCAAATATCATTACGTGACAAAACTGAAGGAATCCTACCAGAATCATCACACTCCAAATGGTATGCAGCGCTAGCAAGTTTCAGTTCTTTTGAAACCCCCGATGTGGATTTTTTCCCCATGCTCTTATGACCTTGACTTTGGCCAACAAATCATAAGTCACATGTTAAGTTCTACCCGTCATTCTCCAGGTTAATTTGAGCCCACCCGCACATATCCTTGACTTTGGCCAACAAGGTAGAACGACTGCCCCAAACCAACACATCTATCTATGCTGCACATGAATACCCAATAGCTACCAATCACTATGCCTTGATTTTGGCCAACAAACATAGCTTGAATACTTATTGACTATTCATGTGAAATGACGGAGGGCTACGAATGGTTTTGGCGAAACCGTGAACGTAGTGAACTTGATATAATCGAAGTAACGAGATAGCTTTTAAAAGGAGTGGCTTAAGCTCCGCGTTTAAAAGTTATTTTTGAAAAGAAACTGAGTGGTTTTGAAAGTGTTCCAACGACTTTTACTTGGTTTATTTTTCTTGCATTAATTCCAATGCGTCCCATCATTTAATCCTACCATTGCAGAAAACAACCAAAATATGACGTACGCTTATGCCATCCGCATTAGCCACGGGGCCCCGTCATTACCCGTTAGGTTACTTAACTAACAACAGAGCGGGGGCTGGACTAGCGCGGATGCAAAACATAAGCAACGCCTAAATAATATCATATATAGATATATTGCAATGATAGCCATTTCAGATCACAGATGAAAACATTGGATATACTAGGAATCCGCAATTCGTACGAGCCTGTAACGAAAAGCGGATTACACAGTCGCGATGAATAGCCAATACCCCACCCCAGACCCCTACGGGTGCGGCAAATTACCCGCCAAATATCCGAAGCGGAGCAACCTCTCTCAACGACGTGAGTAGGCCACTCGGCACTTCGAGATACCCGGTTGTTTGTGCACCCCACCTTGGGTCTATCCTAGGAGCAAAAACAGTAAAAAGAAATTATACAATGACGGCTACAACCCCGACCCAGTTGTGCGTCCATACAAATAATATTATATCAATTTACATATTACATGAATTGAAAGATAAAAGAAAACTCTCATCTCACAACCCCCCGGCTATTCATCCGCGACAATCCAATGAATTCATATACACATACCATCAACATTACAGATCACAGATATGTATAACCCCAACTAATCGACGTATAGCGATTAGCGGACGTTCAATACATATATCACATCACAGCTATATACCCGTCAGCTTAAGTCTTTAGAAGTTCGATCAAAATACGGATTTTTAGGCCCCAAACACAAATTTTTCTTTCTGGAAAATCTGGGCAGAAAAAACATATTTTAAAAATCCCAAAACAACCCCAGAAACACACTGCAGCAAAATTGTCCCACGGCCGAGTCAACTCGGCCGCGGAACCGCGACGACTTGACCAGTTCATTGGACCAATTTTCTTGGGTGTTTAAACAAAAGCCTGAGCCGATTTTTCATGTATGATTTATTATTTTTTTAACAGAGGGAAAAATCGGCAGAAACTATGCTATTCGGGTATGTTTCGTGATATTTTCTCCGATCGAACTTCTACTTACTTTGCTAACATGTTAGATAGTGTTTAACTAGGCTCTGATACCACTGTAAGTCCATGCTACCTCTCCCGGTACTTACGGGCTTGCGGAAATGATGAAAAACAATTTTCAAGAGGTGGTAACATGGACTCAAAATACGGATCTTTGTTAAACAACTAACTAACAAACCTAACAAGAGTTTTACCTACTCGGTTAGGGGGTTATACCTTTCTTGAACTCCTTCGTCTTCAACTCTTTCCGGTGTACGGATCGGCCTCACCTCGTCGTCTCCTTGCGCCGAAGATGGATCCACCTGAAAGCTTCTACCTTTGGCTTATTCTTCGAACTTGAAGAAACTAGAACACTTGGTTTGCTAAACCTTGTGAACTAGGATGAGTAGAGAAGTGATATGGGTTTTCTTTTATCTCTAAGGCAATGTTTCTCAACTCATGAGAGGGTGTTGCCTTGAGCTAGAGAGAGAGCAAGAGGAAGAGCAAGAGGGAGAGCTCAAGCAAGAGAGAGAAAGCAAATGAGAGAATGAGTAAACCTTTTGCCATCCTTGCTCTCATAATCCAAAATCATCATCACAAGTAATAATAATTGAGTATATTGTAATGGTTATTATCATGACAAATGACACTATCATTTCTTGCATTAAATGCAAATGGTGAACAAAACAAGCAAGCATAAGTCAATGCAACCAAATGATGGCCATTGTCATGATGGTGGTCAACAAGTCCAACCTAATCAACCGGTCAACAAAAGTCAACAAGTCAACTAGGTCAACCTTTCAACCCTAACCATGTCACTATAATACTCAATTAATATTATTGTTAATCATATTTCTTAATCTCATTAGGGTTTGACAAAAGTCAATAGTCAGCAACCCTAATGAGAATCCTCTGCCTCTGTCTCTGTCAACTGTGCATACACACCCGTATCCGCGTTCCGGGGAACACGAATGCAAACGAGATAAAACCAATCCCAAAATGTACACTAGGATCTGGCTTAAACCAAAGCCCGCTAGTATTAACTGTCCGGACACCAAACGTGCACAAGTGCACGGATGTGACCGAACCCTGTCGCAAAACCATGCGACCTGTCGCAAAACCATGCGACCTCTACTCTTTTGCCTAAAGGCGAATAGCTTTCTGTGTGGGACTCTAAAGACTCGACACTACGCTGGCAGTGGGTTTAACCACAGACCACAAGCGGCACTAGCTGTGCGTAATGGTCCCCAGGTAGATGCCGACAAGAAGACTGACGAGGTGAAACCCATCTAAACTCCTACTGAGCCTGAATGTGACAATCTCCGTACAGTCCGGTCTGTTCATCTGATACATCGCATGGCGGGCCTAGGGGGCGGTAAACGTCAGTCCCCTAATAGCGGTACAAGTCGTGTTGGAGTGAAGCCCAGAACACCCTGAGATAGCACTGGAAACCTACCAGTATATCTCGCTTGCCTTGGCCAGGGACTACTCGTGTAATGGCTCTCCTAGACACAGCGCGATGTCAACCCCCAATACCGGGAGAGACGAATCCTTTCTAACCGTCACTGCCTCCAAGTGCTTCGGGACTGCACCCAAAAACTACCTGTTTGCACGACTCCTTTGAGCCGTGGTAGGGTAGTAGTCAAAGTACAGTAGGAACACACTCGAGGCGAAGTGACAGTGTCAAGTCAGCGGAGTAAGCTGTACTCATGTCACCTGGGAACTGATAACTGACGATAGGTATAGTACCAACCAACAGTTCCCGACGAGTCCTGTCCAGTGTACTCGTAACCTGACGAGCACCCGCATACTATCTCAAGTACGACGTACTGACGGCTGTGGGACAGACTGTCTCCCCTGCTGAGATGAGAAGCGCATATGCTAGTCTACTCCAGAGTATCGATGCCCTGTCTCGATAGTCCTACGACTAGGGACCTGTATAAGGATGTGCTTGTGGATTACCCTGCCCCCACGAGTGTGACTGCCATCACAACGCTGGTAATCAAGCAAAGATCCTAAGGGCTCTATTAATATGTATAAGCAATATGCTAAAAGAAACACATGCACATATTGAAGTAGAAACAAACCAAGTAGCATACTACCATTTTGAGCAAGATTGTCAATACAAGGTGAATATCCCAAACTTTCATTAAGTAATATACAAACTAGTATGATACAGTAATGGCCTCTAGAGCATATACACTAACATTGCGTGCTTGCGCTTTTAAAATCAAAGTTAAGAATACCGCAATCAATAACGGTGTCACTTGGTAGCTAGCCGGTTAAGTACGGGTCGGTCCACAGGGAGATGGATTCCTTTTCTTTATGTTCTAACGAGTTAATCCGATCAAATCGGGTTTTGTTTTACAATCTAAGAATGAGATTAAATTGATTAAAAGTCTTGCTAGGGTTAGGATTAGGTTAGTTTGGAAAAGAGATTCTACCCACTGCTTTCCATGCCCTAATGAAGAATATAGGTGTTAGGGTAATAGTCAACAAAAGGGATTAGCACGACTAGGAAGAAACTTAGTTTCTTCCTTTTGGTCCTTATCCGTCCTTTCTTAACTCTTAGCCCTAAGCTCTATTTAAATCAACCACTACCGGTCTAACTAGGGAATCACCGCTATCTTGAAGGATAGGGTGCCGTAGTGAGCGGTGTGTGGTTAATTTAAATAGAGTCCTATTATAAAACTTATATGGGCAATGAAAGGAGAGAGAGAGAGATTTACTTCTCTCAAACCTTCCCAATCCTAACCCTAACAAGTGAGGAATTATTCACTCATTAGGAAAGTGATAATCAAATTCATTTTTATAATTTTTATTTTAAAAGGCTATCTAAATTGCAGATAATAAAAGATAGATAAAAAATTGCAAAAATTAAATTCAGATAAAAAAATGCAAGATAGAAAAAGAAACTTACTTTATTGATACCTCTTCAACAATTACAATGAAATTAAAATTTAGATCTAGAAAATAAAAAAGAGGCATCTCAAAAGAGGCACCCTAGAAGAGGCATACTTTATTTGGCTTTGAGCCCTCCTATTTATAGATAGGAAAAACCCTAGGTTTACATTTTGATCCATACATGAAATTACAAAACAACTTCAAAGACCGAGTCAAAGCACCGACACCTGCACCGACACGTGCATTGCACGGCCGCGGTTTCGCGGCCATATGGTGGGTTCTTGGGCCCATTTCTTTAGGGTTTTTTCAAGTTGCTTTTATCTTCTGTTTTCTTCACTTGGTTCCTCAGAATCTTTTCTACTTTCTTCTAGATTTCCAATAGTGCAGAATTATGTGGACTTTTATCGTGAGCTTCGCTTTGAAGTTTTTTTTAATCCTGTGCTGCCTTTGTACTTTGTGCATTGAACCGTCTCATGATTTTTATTTGTTCCTTGAACTGGTAGGTGGCATCATACAGATTCATCTATTGTTGGTCGTAGTCTCACATTTGTAGCGACTTTTCATGAATTTCACTGTAACGATATGAGAATCTGTAACCTGCAACTATTTAGCAGACATGGATCAAAAGCACATATTTACATGTAATGTGATTAAGAATGGGCGATATAAAAATGCAAAAATCTGATATGAACAGTGACTGGCACTTAGATTGTATGACATCTAAAGATTTCGACACAATGTAAGTAAGCCAAAATCCAAGATCAAAACCTTTTTTGCGGAATTTAGAAATTTTTAGTTTTTAAGTAAAAAGATGAGGTAGTATGTCGAATGATTTTAAGAAATGAAATCTAAACAACTAATTTATAGCATTTAAAATGTTCAACAACCCCTTCTTATTAATCATTAATAAAAGCAGATATAAAGTGTTTAAATAAGTTGCATCTCTAGTTGGGAGCAAAACAACGCCAAACGACGGAAATCAACACGCAATAATAATACGATGCATTAAGAGAAGAATTTCATGCAAACATAGAAAAAGCATAATTTAACATAACTAGACGATCTCACTCAATCGAATTTAAAATATATACAGACATATCTCATTCTAAGTCATTATACAGGATCTGATGGAGTAATACTAGATCCAAAATACATATACCAAAATAGGTGGTTACTACGTAGGTAACCCACCTAGCAAAATAAACGATAAATGCTGACAAGTGGATCCGCACTACTGCTACGTGTCCACTCGTCTCCTGCAAGAAACTATGGCACAACGGGGGTGAGTTGCCAACTCAGTGAATAAACTAACATCTAACAGCTGATAATATAAGTATGACGAACTAAAGTTGTCAGCAATAAATATAAGTATGATGTATGATAACATGTGAATCATGAATATGTATTAACTAAATGTATTAAAACAACACTGAAATCTCATCAAATAGTTCCAATATCGTAATTTTCCAAATAAGGCTCATTTTTCCGTGTCCAACATCGACACAAATCTTCTGTTTTCAGCAGACATCGTTCCTCGAACGATTCTGTCAATCCATAACATCGGTCGGTATCTCCCAGATATCCGCCGTGTTTTATTACTATCTCTGGTATCGAGTATCCTCGCTAGGCTCCCCGCCTCACATGCGGCTATCCTGCCCCTCGGTCTCGACCGGGTTCACCATGTATCCAACTGTATATCCCCCCACTCAGTCTGGATAACGTATAAATCCGCAACCGTATAGCCCCCCACTCGGTTTGGAGTAAATCCAAATCATAAAAATGACATCTCATGGTGGACGTATCGCATCAATCATGAAGAATCAATGAATATAACTTAATAACGTATAAAACTCAAAACCAGAAATCCTTAAATTCAATACACCTGGTGATACAATTAACAACGAATTGAAAGTAAGACATGATAGGTATCAATTAATAACAATGATGCACACAACCATTTGTAATGATGCTTATGGTATGAAAGGAGTCATATAAGATATGGCAAGTTCTAAGTGATACGTGACATGTCAATATCGATGATGTGTAGTGTAACATATAGGTATGTGCGCATGCAACATGACTCATCAATAATTCATGCAGTGTTCTAGCAAGTGTTATTTTATAGATATGAATGCATATGATGAAGTTTCTTAGTTTTAAACATATACTCAATATAAAGGAAATTATCCAACTATTAATTACGGGCGTATAACGCCATCCATACAAAATCCTCCGGTAGATGTTAAATCTACTCACCGGAATACGTCGAAGCTACTCAGATGTTATCAATCCTTTTCCCTTCCTTGCGGTCTCCGAAGTCTCCGTGGTCGAACCTAACATCGAATTTAAGTTTTGTATAAGAAACAGCTAAACTCCGATATGGCGAAAACGTGAAACTACTAGATTTACATACTAATTATACTACGTACGAATATTGTGAGCTATCTAACACTTATACTAACCTGAGCTAACCCTTCACTGTTCGTAACAGTAAAAACAAAATCGTAACACAAGTTATCCGTATCGTATTTAGAACTTTACCCCAAAACAGATATTAGCTTCCAGATTTTATGTATTGAATAAATAACATAAACTAACAATACTAGACACCCAAAAATATATTTAGAGAGCTACCTTGAAAACCCCAACACCTAACTCCCTACAAAAACCGTCGAGATCGGATTTTGGGTGGATGTCGCCGGTCTAAAATTTTAGGAATGGGTCCGTGTTTCTGGTATGTATTCTAGGTCCAATTTATAAGGCTACCGTACTACTTGATTTTGTTATAGATTAACTATACTATATCAGATAAAAACAGAGCAAGAACCTAACCAAAATACGATATTTCCGATATCTTACATCTATACTCAACCAGTATTGAACTAAAAGAACTACAGGGTTGGAAATTATACCTATCTAGAAGATCAACTGAAAGTTTCCTTCAAAGATGTACAAGCACAATTTATCCTAGCTTGATGGTGGTGGTAATGATCCTTAGCACTTAGCTTTTCTTCTCTTCTCTTCTCTCTTTTTCTTTGGTGTGTTCTAAGATTTTTCTTTTTCTAAGCTAGTTAATTAGTTTCAACTTAATATATATCAACTAAACCATTTGGAACAATATAAGAATAAAGAGTGATAAGGTAGGAGGTGGTGTCACCATGCAAGATGGTGGTGCTTTCATTCAAGGAGGAGGTGTATGTGTGAGGTTCAACCTAGGTTATGATATCCTATGCGTTTAAATTAATCTTAACCATGATCTAGCCCTCTTTACAAAAAAACCCTCACACAATATCTAATTTCCACAATTAATTAAACTTTCCATAAAACCCCTCACACTATATCATAATACATAATGAAGCTAAAAATTTCACTGAAACCCTTCTTAATAACTAATGTTACAAACTAATTATTCAAATTAATTAATTTCACACACTACTTATGAAATGTCCCATTTTGTTTCAATAAAATTTTAAATTAACATTTTTAATTAAATAAATAATTTAATTAATTATCTAAAATATTTCAAAATGTTACAGCCTATCTGTGACAATCTCCATACAGTCCGGTCTGTTCGTCTAAGAGTATCGCATATCGGGCCTAGGGGGCGGTAATCGTCAGACCCCTAATAGTGCAATAAGTCGTGCCGGAGTGTAGCCCAAAATACCCTAAGAAACTACTGGAGTACCTACCAGTAAATCTCGCTTGCCCTGGCCAGGGACTTTTTGTAATGGCTTTCCGAACACAGCGCGATATCAACCCCCAATACCGGGAGAGACGAATCCTGTCTAACCGCCACTACCTCCAAGTGCTTCGGGACTGCACCTAACTTCTACCTGTTTTCACGACTCCTTTGAGCCATGGTAGGATAGTAATCAAAGAACAGTGGGAACACATTCGAGGCGAAGTAGCAGTGTTAAGTCGACGGACTAAGCTGTATTCATGTCACCTGAGAACCGCTACCCGACGATAAGTATAATACCCACCAACAATCCCCAATGAGTCCTGTCCAGTGTACTCATAACCCAATGAGCACCTGCATACTATCTCCAGTACGACGTATTAATAGCTGTGGGACAGACTATCTCCCCTGCTGGGATGAGAAGTGTATACACTAGTCTACTATGGAGTATCGATACCCCGTCTCGATAATCCTACAACAAGGGACCTGTATAAGGACGTGCTTATAGACTATCCAGCCCCCACTAGTGTGATTGCCATCACAACGCTGGTAATCAAGCAAAGATCCTAAGGGCTCTACCAATATGCATAAGCGATATGCTAAAAAAAACACATGCACATATTGAGGTAGAAACAAACCAGGTAGCATACTACCATTTTGAGCAAGACTGTCAATACAACTGTGAATATCCCAAGCTTCCATTAAGTAATATACAAACCCGTATGATACAATAATGGCCTCTAGGGCATATATCACTAACAATCTCCCACTTGCACTAAGGCCATGTATTGGCATATCGCAGACCTATCATCTCGATCGGCCTCTCGAACTGTGTCTGGGGGATAGCCTTTGTGGGTGGATCTGTAGTGTTATTCTCCATATCTACTCTCCTTACCTCGATCTCCCGGCGATCAACGATCTCCCTAATCAGGTGGTACCGTCTCAAGATATGTCATGACTTCTGATGGGACCGGGTTCCTTTGCTAAGGCTATAGCGCCGTTGTTGTCACAATACAGAGGTATTAGATCTACAATGGACGGAACCACCTGAAATTATGTTAGGAACTTCCTCATCCAAACTGCTTCTTTCGTGGCGTCACAAGCAGCTATATACTCCGCTTCCATCGTCGAGTCAACAACGGTGTCCTGCTTGGAGCTCTTCCAATAGACCGCCCTTCCATTGAGGGTAAAGACATAACCCGACATGGACTTAGAGTCATCTTTGTCACTCTGGAAGCTGGAGTCAGCAAAGGTCTCGATCTGGAGGTCTTTTCCACCGTACACCAAGAACATCTCCTTAGTCCTTCTCAGGTACTTGAGAATGTTCTTTACTGCTATCCAGTGCTTCTCCCCTGGGTTTGACTAATACCGGCTTACCACGCTTAGTGCATAAGCAACATCTGGTCTGGTACACAACATCGCATACATTATAGAGCATACCGCAGAAGCGTAGGGTATAGATGTCATGCGAGCCCTTTCCAAATCAGTCTTGGGAGACATCTCTTTGGAGAGGGTGATTCCGTGACAAGCCGGTAGATAACTGCGCTTTGAATCTTCCATACTAAATCTTTTCAGTATGGTGTCGATGTACCTGGACTGCGAAAGTCCCAACATCCTCTTAGATCTATCACGATAGATCTGGATCCCCAGAATGTAGGAGGCATCACCCAGGTCTTTCATGGAGAACCTTTGTGACAAGAATCCTTTGACTGATTGTAGCATAGGAATGTCATTTCCTATTAAGAGAATGTCATTCACGTACAAGACGAGGAATACCACAGTTCTCCCCACAATCTTACTATATATGCATGGTTCATCTATGACATGTTAGGGGTGATAGTGAGTTTTACTTGATGGCTGAAAATCAGTGACACGTTAGGAGTTTTGAATTTTTTTGATGTCTCTCTATTGATAATTAGTTAAAGGTTAAAACTAAAAAGTTATAGATAATTGCCTTATCATTTAGCAGAAAATATTTGGTTATGTTTTACTATAAAATGAATTTTATATGAATTTTTAAAGAAAGGGTTTCCAAACTGGAAATTTCATTTCCAGCGGCTGTTTTTCACTCAAATTGTAATAATTTTATTAATTTTTCTATTAACAATTTGGAGAATCTGAAAATTGTAGGCTGTAGATAATTTTGTTTAGATATCTCTAAAATTTTCAGTTTTCTTATTCTCATTACAAAATCTAGAGATATCAAATTTTTAGTGAAGCTTGTTTTTTGGTTTCTGCAGATTATCCAGAAACATGTTTTAACATTGCATTTTATTTAATGTTCTATACATTGAAATTAGAAAAGATATTTTGGGGTATCAAAGTTAACTCCTTTAAAAATATATATAATTTTAGTTTCACTCTAAATATTTTCTTTACAATTGTTGGTGATTTTTCGAATCGAGCCCAAAAACTGCCATTTTCTGAGCTAACATTTTCAAACAATATACATCCGATCATTGTATTTTTCTCGCTATATTTTGCTAGTAGAATAATGTTATTGATGTGTGTGTTCTTACATTTGATGGAGTATTAGCATAGACGCTGAAGGCGTCGAGACAAGGAAAAGCGATTGTGGATTTCGACGAGCTCAACAAGTTGGTGAGTAGATTTATATCTACGGGGGAAGTTGGGTGGATGACATATAGCACCCCAGCAACCAGTTAACTAGGATAGTTATACTATCTAGTTAGTTGTTGTGATATATTAGATAACTTAGCTAATGGTATTGATATTATTTCGCATCTAGTAGGTTATTCATGTGCATATACTTTAATATACGGTTATGGTGACATACGTACGTAACAATAGTTCCGTACGATATGGATATGATATTGAGTGGGTATAGTACAAGGGATCATACCGTACTTGTGGTAATGTGGATAATGTGCCGATTGCGGCCGAGTGTCATTTGGATTCGTGGAGTCTTGAGTTATCCCGACTTGGGACGTTACATATGGAGTGAGCCATACACTTTTAAAAAAAACCAACGATTCATTTCCCTTTTAAATGATAAATGATAAAGATGCGATGCTATTTTCTAAAACGAATATCTATTTTAACTTAATGCGGCTTTCTTATTTCAAAATAACGTTTCGTTCCATTTTCAAAGATAATGGTATAGCTCATAACAATTACTTACGTTAATAATTATGAGATACGCTTACCGATTTATACATTATCTGTTATACGTACACACTGATAGAACACTGCACACTTACCAATGAGTACTATATTGCACGATCATAGATGCATAGTTACACTATACCTCATTGGTACTGCCATGCCACTGTAGGACCGCTATATCACGCGACGTGTATGTAAATGCCGATACCAGGCGTTAGGAGTTCCCTATACCCAAAAAACTGATTGAAATTATATGCTACGGTAGAATTACAATCTGTTTTAAACACTTATAGAACACTTGCACAGATACTAATGATTTCCATGCTGCATGAGCACAGATGCGTATGCTATACTACACATCATTAGTATTGCTATGACACAGTAGAACTATTACGTTTGTTGCATACATGACTTTATTTACGTACTGTACCTTTATTACCTGTTGAGTAATTGCGAATACCAGTAACATGGATATTCGTATTTGATTCTTATGAGTTTTCATGATATTTTACTTTCGATGATATATATCAGTGGTATGGGGCGCTGTTATATATGTATATATATAATATATCATCAGAATGATCTATGCAGTTATTCTTATTCTTTACTTGATATCTTTGGATATGATGAGTTGATGTCCACCATGAGTTGTTTTTATGATTTGGTTTTACTCCGAACCGAGTGGGGGGGGCTATATGGTTGCGGATTTCTACATTATCCAGACCGAGTGGGGGATATACAGTCGGATACATGGTGGACCCGGTCAAGACTGAGGGGTAGGAAAGCCGCGATAGAGGCGGGGAGCCTAGCAAGGACACTCGATACAAGAGATAGAAATGAGCACGGTAGATATCCAGGGGATACTGGCTGGAGCTAGATATGAGCACGGCGGATATTTAGGGGATACTGACCGGGGCTAGGGACATCGAGGGGCGATCATCTGTTGAGATGGTGTCGACGGTATCTGGATTTGTGTGTCGGTGATAGACATAAAGGATTTGAGGATTTGCGTGTTGGTGATGGGCACGAGAGATTGCTGATTTAGGGTGTCAATGATGGACATCCATATATTGATATGTTGCTATCATACGAGATATACAGTTAGAGTGGTGCATTATTGTAGCCGACCAAGACTGATCCGGGGGACAGTACCTGAATAACTTTTATCGGTTGTTGCATATAAAAAGGATTTCTAAAACGAGCTATAGTCTCATTACTTTGACATGTCTAGAATGATATAAGGATCTTTTAAACCGTAAACCTCTTATCACTCTTTACTAAAACAGCAAGACGTATATCTTAAATAAAATACCTATTATATTTCATACTATCATGTCTGCTTTTATGCCGTGACATATGTATCCCGCGGCTATTTTAAGGAAGAGTGACAACAGTAAGGACACTGCTGCAAACAGTTTTGGGGGAGATTTGTGCTTATTTACGCATTACTTTGCATTACACTTTGCATAAGCACAATTTTTTTTTCTTTGATAATGAAAGTTTAGAAAATGAAAAATTACATTTAAAAGATTGGAAGAGTTTGAGAAAAACAAGAAAGTTAGATGCTTTTTTAAACGAAACTAGTAATAAGTAGTTATGAGCCGTTGTCCCAACGGTTAGTAAGATGAAAGAAGTCACTAATCTGAGAATAAAAATAAGTCTGAAAAATAGTCCCTATTCTTGAGGCCAAACATCTGAACGTTGATACCCTATTATACGCACTTATACACGTCTTGAAACTCGGGATAGTAGAGGATACCTTGAAATGCTCTTGTCTAAAACCCAAAGTATGAAGAAAATATAAATGAAGTATAAAGTATAAAATGGTGAAGAAAAATGAACACCGGTTTTGTAATCACCAAGGCAGCATAAAAAAAATATAGCGAGGGTACTTTATCACCTAGTGCCATAGTGCAGGGTTCCTAGGCACTCTAGTGAGGTCTCCCAAGCCATCAACCATGGCAATTTCAAAATTATGGTGCCTACAAACCCTAAAGTACGGATCGTTTGCTAGATTTCTAGGCGAACAAGAACTAGTTAACAGTTAACTATATAAAATACGGAAATACAACCTTTGTAGATCCGGTGCTCCACCTCCATAGCTCCGCAACGAGGTCCTCTCCGCTGTCCAAATCGAATCTGGGCTCTAGGATCGGCTTCTTCGGAGAATGGGCAAGCTAGGTCGTCGATGTCCATGCCGAAGATGATCTACGTCGAAGCATCGATGAATCAAGCTCCACCTTCACCAAACCCTAAAATCTTGTGAAGGAAACACACTCTACTACTTGGCAAGAGGTAGAGGATGAAGAAATAGGAGGTGGGTTAACTTTAGAATTGGATTTCTCACTCTTTCCATCAATCCACCATTGATGGAGCTTGCTTTTCATGAAGAAGAAGAAGAGCAAGAAGAAGATCATTGTTATGATAAGTTAAAAAGAATAAGAAAAGAAAATCAATTCTTATCATAATATAACCATGGTTATGTGTAGAGATTTAACTAGGGTTAATTCAAATGGTTAGGTTAAGCATGAGATAAGAATGGTGGACAAAGTCAAAGCTTCATGAAACTTCAACTTAAAACAAAAATAGCCACCATCCTTTTCTCTTGCCTTTTATTTTCCAAAAATCAATAAATAAATAAATAAATAAATAGATAAATAAAGGAAAAGAAACCCTAACCATTCTTTTAACCATGGTTTAAATCTTTGCACTTAACCAAGTATATATGTATCATCAAACATGATACATTCAAATGCACAAAATCATATCGCATATGTAATGCGCATATCCGAGTGAGAAAATCCATCTTAAGTAAACCGATACTAGTTGATGCAAAGTAATATATCAAATATATAAATATGCATTAAATCATTAAATCAACATTTGATTCAATGATCCGGTCATGCGCACATAACCGACTGGTATCTTATATATCGGCTTATCGAATCAACGCTTGAATCGATAACTAGGTTATATCGCATACAACCTTTCGATATATTTATCGCGAGAATAGAATACGGTATCACATACACGCATTATTCTCGGTCCCGCACATATCTCATATGCGCTCCTATTTCGTTTCGCTTGACCCAGGAAACCTCTGTGTAGGACTCTAAAGACTCGTCAATACGCCGGCAGCGGATGATGATCATATCAAACATCCACAAGCCGCAAGCGGTCTGCTAAACGTAACGGCCACCCGGGTATTGAGCGATCTGAAGATCGACGAGCAAGCCCGCTCACACTCCAGTGAATCCGACCAGTAACACTACCGTACAGTCCGGTCTGATCGTCTGATATGTCGCATATCTCGCCTAGGGGTGGTATACGTCAGACCCCAATAGCTCAATAAGTCGTGTCGATATGAGGTCTATAACTGTTCGAGAAACTACTGGTAACACTTACCAGTAAATCTCAGCAACCCTGGCCAGGGATTTCCTGTTATAGCCAATCGAACACAGCGCAACATCAACCCCCATATACCGGGAGAGACGAATCCCCTCCTATCGCTCATTGCCTCCATGTGACTCGGGACTGTACCCAAAAACCACCGTTTTGCACGCCCTCTTGGACGTGGTAAGATGGAAATCAAAGCACAGTGGGAACCACACAAGACTCTATGACGATCTCGGGTCAACAGACTACTCTGTACCAGTGTCACCAGAGAACTGCCATCTGACGTGAGGTATAATACCATCTGGGAGTTCTCGGCGAGTCCGTCCAGTGTACCCAGTCTCTACTGAGCACCCGTATATCATCTCTGATGTCAAACACCGATGGATATGGGATCATCCATCGCCCATCTGTATGGGTCGAGAAGGTATACGCTAGTCTACTCTGGTATTATCGATGCCCCATCTCGATACACCCACGACTAGGGACTGTGAAGGATGTACTTATGGACTACCATGTCCCCACTAGTATGATCCGCATCATAGTCCAGGTAGTCAAGTACAGATCCTAAGGGCTTTACCAACATGTAACAGAGAGACAATCAGTGTACACGTTAAGGTAAAGAGCAACCAGATAGCATACTATCATGTCGAGCAAGAAAGTCCTCCCTATATATGTCCCAGCATCCACTACAATATACATCCTATGTATAGTAATGGCCTCTAGGGCATACATATAACTAACAATCTCCCACTTGCACTAGGGCCATCTGTAGCAGTGGTTTGAAGTATCTCATACTCAACCATCCCATAAAAGTCTCTCTCTGGGAACAGGCCTTTGTGAGTGGATCCGCTGTGTTGTCCTCTGAGTCTACTCTCCAAACCTCGATCACCCTGGAGATCAATCATCTCCATGATCAGGCGATGCTGCCTTAGAATATGTCTGGATCACTGATGGGACGGACGTTCCTTGGCATAAGCGATATCTCCATTGTCTCACAATGGTTGGAACGTAGTTCATTTCATGAACCAATATACACCCAAACATCCTCCTTGGTAGCATCTTAAGTAGCGATGTATCCTGCCTTTATCGTCTAGTATGTCATGGTATCTAGCTTGGAACTCTTCCAATATACCGTCCCTTCACTGAGGGTAAAGACAATGCCTGCGACTGACACTCAGTCGTCTTTATCACCCTGGAACCATTCCAGTGATTCTCCCCAGGATCGATTGATACCGTCTCACTACAACTAGTGAGAATCCTAATATCCAATTAGATCTATCTCATAGATCCAAAATCCAGGATTTAGTAGGTGTCACTTTAATCCTTTATGGAGAATCTTTGTGATAAGCGGAGATTGATCGAGCGTAGCATAGGAAACTCCTTCCCTATCAAGAGTATGTCATCCACGTACTCTACGAGGATCGTCACCATACTCCCTACTACCTTTTTGTTTATACAAGGTTCATCTACCATTTTGATGATGTCAAACTCTTTGACTAACTCATCAAAACAGATGTTCGAACTCCGCGATGCCTGCTTTATCCTATAAAGCATCTTGCACACGTTTCCGCTGCTCCCACTGTCTACGAAGCCCTCTGGTTGTGTACTTACAGACGCTCTCTTCCAAATCATCATTTAGAAAAGCAGTCAAGACACCCAACCACCAGATATCGTAGTCATGGTATGTAGCCGTGGTAAGTAGGATCTGGATGGACTTAAGCATAGATCCTTGAAAAGGTTTCATCATGATCCACGCCTGGTCAATGAAGAAAACCTTTAACAAGTCTAGCTTTGAAAGTCTCAACTTTTCCATGCACACCAAGTAATCTTCTCAAGATTTACTTGCTCCTGATGGGGATTTAACCCTTCAGATCTAGCAGCTAAAGTCCATACTTTGCTGGTGTATAAGGATTCCATTTCAGATCGATAAACATCCAGCCATTCTTACAGAGTCTTACTCTCGATGGCCAGCTCGAAGCTAGTTGGGTCATCATCTCATGATGCAATCCTCGCTCCCACTGTCATAGAGAAACCAATGTATCTCTCAGGTGGGTGAGAAAACCCTACTAGATCGGCGGAGAGGCTGAGGTTCGTTGGTATCTACTGAATCCTTTGGTTCTACCAAATCATCTTCTGTTGTTTGTAAAGCTGGAACCTTTCCAGTTGTACATAACTGACCTTGCCTCGAGCTTGTCCGGATTTTGCTTTTAGACATAGGCCGGACAACCCCAAATCTTAACTGACTTAAGACATGGGCTCTTCCCATACCATATCATATATGAAGTGGTAGGCAATTGATTTGATTCGAACCCTATTCAATAGGTATGCAGCTTCTCAAGCGCATAACTCCCAAAAGGAAATAGGTAACTCAGTAGTACCCATCATAGAGCACACCATATCATATAGGGTGTGTTTGCTCCGCCCCGATATACCATCGTGCTATGGTGTATTCGGAGGAGTAATGCTGAGAGAGAATCTCATTCTCCTTTAGAATAATCCAGGAATTCCGTGTTCAAGTATTCTCCTCCTTGATCACATCAAAGGACATAATACTTATACCCGTATTTTGGTTCTCTACTTCTAACTTATATTCTGTGAATATCTCAAAAGGTTCGGACTTGTGTTTCAACAGGAACATATGACTGAATCTTGAGAGATTATCAGAGAACGTAATGAAGTATAAAGAACCAGTCTTGGTATTTGTAGACAGGGGACCTTACATACATCAACATGTATCATCCCAAGAGTTCACTAACTCTTTCTCTGTTTCCAATAAACAGAGCTGTGGTCATCTTATCTTTGTGACATGACTGGCGAGTTTCACAAGATGTAAATTCAAACTGATTTAAATATACATCTATATGTAACTCTAGCCAGTCGGGTCGCATTGATCTGACCTAGTCTACAATGCCTTAAGAAGAATCCGTTCATTTCTGAACTCTTCCTCTTATGTGTGATCCGTATACTAAGAACTGTAGTTTGATTTAGAACATTAATGCTTTTAGATAACGTGCCTGAACCGATCAACTTTTGATATAGGAAATGTTCAAAACATTATCCAACAATACAAAATTATATCCTTTCTTTACTGATAAAGAGACTGATATGATTTTGTATATCAGGTTCGGTATCTAATAACATTCGTTCAGAATCAATGTATTGTAATACAGGGTGACAGTGACCGACAGACTTGGCTGCAACACTTGCCCCGTTTTCTGCCTCATGAAACTTATCACCCGTTCTCAGTTCTCTACCTTTCTGTAGCCGTATGTAACAGATTACATATCTGGGATCCTGATCTGGCATCACATACCCAGGACGTAAAGGACACTGAGAAACAGTTCTATATAATGAACACACCCGAAGATGATGCATCATCATGCACTCTCCTCGTTTGGGCGGCACGGGAATTCTGGTAATCCCCAATTTCCTGCTCTGTCTTATAACAATTATAAGTTGGAGCGGGACCAACGTTCCCCAGCTCAGTATAACAAGCGGGTTCGGTCAATAATCCGTATTATTATCTTGATTAAGGCGTGATATGGTCGCTACCTGGAGAGAGAGAGAAGAAAACACTCAGCGTGCGCTCTGTCAAGAATAGATTGGTTATTATTTTATCTAATCAGGATGGCTCCCACTGCTTTTTATCAAATCTTCCTTCAAACCCTAAAAGGAAAGACTAGCCGGGATTAATTACACACTACAAGTTCGCCAATCTTTCAGCCAGGCCAGTGTCGGTACTTTGAGGGAGGTCCCCCGTGCTTTCGCACGAACCTAATTAATGTAAACCTCGTTTTCCCAGAGGCGTAACCTCGTTAACACCTTTCTAGACACCTACTTGATCGGCTAATTGTAATGTATAAAACTCTCCCAGGAGTAACACTTACTCGCAGCGGGTATCGGGATCCAACTATCTCATAGAAGGTATGCAATCTCATTGCAAATTTCAACACTTGAAATTCCCGATAATATTTTGCCCCTAGCAGCTTATGACCTTGGCTAAGGTCAACAAATCATAAGTGCTAGCCAAGTTCAACCCGTCATTTCCCGATTGAATTAAACCCACCCGCACGACCCTTGGCTAAGGTCAACAAAGTCGCACGACTACCCTAACTCAATCGCATCATATGCTTATACAGATAAGCACTAATCAGCTACCGCACACTACGCCTTGGCTAAGGTCAACAAACGTAGCACGAATACTAACCAGTACTTATCTGAAATGACGGAGGGCTACGACAGGTTTTTCTGAAAACCTATTGCGTAATGAACTTGATATCGTTGTAGGATCGAATGAATTTTGAAATGGAGTGTTTTTGAGGCTTTTCTAGTTTTGCTAAAGGAGTCACTCCCGGTGAAGGGATCGTCGGTCCTTTCCTCGTCGAATGAGGTGCGGGATATATCACATATATCACTGTGCAAAGCAAAAACACTTAAAAGCAATCAAAAGACAAACCGAATGTGTAGCATCTGCCAGTTATTGCTAAAGGAGTCACTCCCGGTGAAGGGATCTCGGTCCTTTTCTCATCGAATAAGGTGCAGGATATATCACATATACCGCTATGCAAAGCAAGAACTGTAGCTACCTGTTTTATTTTGAAATTCGATTCTACAACATCTTAGGTTTCTTTTAATTTCATTAATCACATTAATGAAGTCCCATCATTTAAGTACCTAAACATCACAGATAGATATGACGTACACTTATGCCATCCGCATTCGCCTCGATGTCCCCTCGTGCACCGTTAGGTTAGGTAACTAACGGCAGAGCAGGGCAGGGCTAGCGCGGGTGTAAAACATAAGTAACGTCTATATAATATATCATATATACTATATACTATATCCATCACAGAAACATCACATGATCTCATCACAGATATCGCAGCAGAAGAAATATATGAAATATTGGATATACTAGGACGTCCGTGTTTTCAATACGAGCCAGTATAAAACACGGATTCCACGGTCGTTATGAATAGCCAAACCCACACCCCTAGACCCCTACGAGAGCGGCAAGCAACCCTACCAATTCTGGAGTTAGGAGACCCGGACTCGACTCCTCGAGTTGGTCTCCCACTGAACTCCAGAACCCGGTTATTTGTGCCCTCCTCCTTGGGTCTATCCTAGTGCAGAAAAGTAAATAATATACAACAGGTGACAGCTCCCGCAACCTGGAAGCGCCCCAATAAAAGAATATTACATACAAGTTTTTACATGAATGAAAATGAAAAACACTCATCTCACATAAAAACCCCCGGCTATTCAAACACGACGATCCAATATAACATATCCAGCAACACATAACATCACATGTCATCAACGTAAGTAAATATGTCCATCCCAATTGTCGTTGACATATAGCAACGAAACCGGCGATATCACATATTACACTTACGGTCACAGAAAAGAAAGTGTAAAACTACAACAGTTGGAATCCGCAATCACCTCAGACATCGCATGCCTGACCAAATGAATTACTTAGACATCGCATGCCTAACAATTATAAACCCCGCATTTTAGTCCCATCATCGAAAACACTTTTCAATATCAAGTCGGGCAATTCAACAAGATTCCCGACAGCCTGATCGAATGCTCGTCGCAAACTTCAGTAGACGGCTGCACCCCCGATACCGGCGACGAAGTGCACCAAGGCGGAACACCGCTACCGCGAGCACCCGGAGGGATGCTTTCGGCGACGGGGTTCTCCTACAGTCACTTGGTCGGGGCTATGGAGTGAAGCTGTCTATTAAGTTTACCCGGCGAGTATCCGCGTACGCTACGTGATTGCGACGGACTTTTGATCACATCAAAATTCCGTGGCAACCGATCAAGTGAGACTAAACTGCTATGTTTATAACATTCATTTAGTTATCATATAACTACTTGTGAATTCCAATTATTGTATCCCATTCCAGATAAACAGAAAATGTTAAACTTTCCGATCGAACAATCGAACACCCAAGTTTTCCCGAAACTGATCAACACATGAAACAAGTCTAACAACATTCCGTTCGTACCTCAGTACCAACGATCCAGCCGTAGAAGGGTCAAGCCAACGCCTCACATGTGGCACGCCGTACTGCCCCAAACCCGAAGGTTCAAAGGGCAGTTCAAGACGGTCACATAATCGAGTTAAGGTTTGTGTCTTCTAGAGGGACCATCGCGTTACTTGCACTACTTAGAACGTCGTTAAACTACGGAAAAATCCAACACTTGGAAATTTCCCGACAGGGGAAAAGTTGGGTATTTATATCCGGTCGAACTTTTTAACATATTCTAAAATTTATCCGGAAAGCCACACAGACAAAATTTGATATCCCGATCGAAATTCCGAATCCCCAAATCAACTCAGAAAAATCAACTCTTGAAAATATATTAAAAATATCCAGGAATACCAGAACAGTACCATAGGAATTACTGTAGAAAAGAAGCTGCGCAAAACGACAAAATGGCCGCGCTTGCGCCGCACGAGCCAGGCTCGTGCCGCGGAAGCGCGGCGCACTGTTGGAGTTAGGCAGCCGAATTTCACAGAATTTCTTATAATTGCCTGCTGATTTTTCTGAACATTTTTAATATTGAAAAATCCCTGTTTTTAAAAATTGTACAGAGAGCAATTTTGTTTTGGAGTTCCGGGTTCGTTCGGACTTCAATTTCCGTCTGGACTTCGCCTAAGGCTCTAGCTAGGCTCTGATACCACTGCAGGGTTCCTAGGCACTCTAGTGAGGTCTCCCAAGCCATCAACCATGGCAATTTCAAAATTATGGTGCCTACAAACCCTAAAGTACGGATCGTTTGCTAGATTTCTAGGCGAACAAGAACTAGTTAACAGTTAACTATATAAAATACGGAAATACAACCTTTGTAGATCCGGTGCTCCACCTCCATAGCTCCGCAACGAGGTCCTCTCCGCTGTCCAAATCGAATCTGGGCTCTAGGATCGGCTTCGTCGGAGAATGGGCAAGCTAGGTCGTCGATGTCCATGCCGAAGATGATCTACGTCGAAGCATCGATGAATCAAGCTCCACCTTCACCAAACCCTAAAATCTTGTGAAGGAAACACACTCTACTACTTGGCAAGAGGTAGAGGATGAAGAAATAGGAGGTGGGTTAACTTTAGAATTGGATTTCTCACTCTTTCCATCAATCCACCATTGATGGAGCTTGCTTTTCATGAAGAAGAAGAAGAGCAAGAAGAAGATCATTGTTATGATAAGTTAAAAAGAATAAGAAAAGAAAATCAATTCTTATCATAATATAACCATGGTTATGTGTAGAGATTTAACTAGGGTTAATTCAAATGGTTAGGTTAAGCATGAGATAAGAATGGTGGACAAAGTCAAAGCTTCATGAAACTTCAACTTAAAACAAAAATAGCCACCATCCTTTTCTCTTGCCTTTTATTTTCCAAAAATCAATAAATAAATAAATAAATAAATAGATAAATAAAGGAAAAGAAACCCTAACCATTCTTTTAACCATGGTTTAAATCTTTGCACTTAACCAAGTATATATGTATCATCAAACATGATACATTCAAATGCACAAAATCATATCGCATATGTAATGCGCATATCCGAGTGAGAAAATCCATCTTAAGTAAACCGATACTAGTTGATGCAAAGTAATATATCAAATATATAAATATGCATTAAATCATTAAATCAACATTTGATTCAATGATCCGGTCATGCGCACATAACCGACTGGTATCTTATATATCGGCTTATCGAATCAACGCTTGAATCGATAACTAGGTTATATCGCATACAACCTTTCGATATATTTATCGCGAGAATAGAATACGGTATCACATACACGCATTATTCTCGGTCCCGCACATATCTCATATGCGCTCCTATTTCGTTTCGCTTGACCCAGGAAACCTCTGTGTAGGACTCTAAAGACTCGTCAATACGCCGGCAGCGGATGATGATCATATCAAACATCCACAAGCCGCAAGCGGTCTGCTAAACGTAACGGCCACCCGGGTATTGAGCGATCTGAAGATCGACGAGCAAGCCCGCTCACACTCCAGTGAATCCGACCAGTAACACTACCGTACAGTCCGGTCTGATCGTCTGATATGTCGCATATCTCGCCTAGGGGTGGTATACGTCAGACCCCAATAGCTCAATAAGTCGTGTCGATATGAGGTCTATAACTGTTCGAGAAACTACTGGTAACACTTACCAGTAAATCTCAGCAACCCTGGCCAGGGATTTCCTGTTATAGCCAATCGAACACAGCGCAACATCAACCCCCATATACCGGGAGAGACGAATCCCCTCCTATCGCTCATTGCCTCCATGTGACTCGGGACTGTACCCAAAAACCACCGTTTTGCACGCCCTCTTGGACGTGGTAAGATGGAAATCAAAGCACAGTGGGAACCACACAAGACTCTATGACGATCTCGGGTCAACAGACTACTCTGTACCAGTGTCACCAGAGAACTGCCATCTGACGTGAGGTATAATACCATCTGGGAGTTCTCGGCGAGTCCGTCCAGTGTACCCAGTCTCTACTGAGCACCCGTATATCATCTCTGATGTCAAACACCGATGGATATGGGATCATCCATCGCCCATCTGTATGGGTCGAGAAGGTATACGCTAGTCTACTCTGGTATTATCGATGCCCCATCTCGATACACCCACGACTAGGGACTGTGAAGGATGTACTTATGGACTACCATGTCCCCACTAGTATGATCCGCATCATAGTCCAGGTAGTCAAGTACAGATCCTAAGGGCTTTACCAACATGTAACAGAGAGACAATCAGTGTACACGTTAAGGTAAAGAGCAACCAGATAGCATACTATCATGTCGAGCAAGAAAGTCCTCCCTATATATGTCCCAGCATCCACTACAATATACATCCTATGTATAGTAATGGCCTCTAGGGCATACATATAACTAACACATAGACCAACTGGTTTGGGAGCCACTGCTAAGCCTTAGGTGTTGCAAGACGAGAAAATTGCTAATTACGCCTAATAAGTGAACACATTTTAGTAATCAGTCGGTTAGTACCTCAAGAAGTATTAACGGTCGCATGAAGAATGTGTGAGCAATTCCATCTAAAATACTCACCGACTAAAAATACTGAGGTAGATGGACAAGAGTATGATAGCTTGAATTGAATTCTCCGAGTGTAGGGATGTCTTTTACACACACGTAGGGGTATATGATCGGTGTTTGGAAGAAAGGTAGGGAGGAAGACTAAAGGCGATGTTTTATTGAGGGATGATGTGATTTCTAACATCTTTTCATGACCATTAAGATAGAGCTCATGGCAACCGAAAAGCCAGTGTAGTTGGAAACTCTTATTTTCAAGTTCTTTCTTTTATAGTTCTTATCTTTATATGTAATTTTCACCATCTTTCTTTTATTATGGGATTTAGTGAGTGTAATCCGCTGAAAACCCTCAGGAGACAACACTCCTCCTCTAGGGACACATAGAGGTTTAACGGCTTATTGCACGTGCTCAGTGCAATCATGTTGCCTACGAAAGTGTGCTAGTTAGTTTTTCTTTTTTTCTTTCTATTTTCTTTTCTCCTTCCCTTGAATAAATAGTTTGCTCGGGACGATCAAAGTCAATTTTGGGGGTATTTGTTCAGTCGAAAATATGGCACTTTTAACATGACAATTTCCTTACTTTTCTTAATTATCTAAACGTGTTTGTTATAAATATAACACATATTAGAAGTTTATCTGCAAAATACCATTTACCATGTGTTTATATATTATAATCAACATTATGAAGGAAAACATGCATAATATTTTGATATGCTTATCATATCAAATTGTATCTTGAGATATTATGCAAGTTTAGCTCATGTCAGATATCAGGAATCAAGAATCTGTCGATAAAGTAAAGAAAGTCGAAGAATCAAATACTGGCAGAGACTCAGAAAAGATAAGAAGCTTCCAGACATCAAATAAATACCCAAATACCAACATGAGAAGACTCCAGAAGTTTAAAGCCAAGATCTCACCATGAAGCGGCGGAACAGCGGCCGAGTCAGGACGAGTCGCCGCGGATCCGCGGCCGATTCAAGGAATTAGAGTTTGGAAATTTTCTGGAATCTTCTTCGCAACAAACTTAGTCTGTTAGGGGCTTCTGTTACTGGTTTTGGGGCTATAAAACGACCGAGGGCAACAGATCAAAAGGGGGGATCTAGATCTAAATAAAAAACATCCAATTTCCAAGAAAAATCAATCTCAAAGATCAAAATCCAATCTAAGATCAAGAATCTATGATCTTGAGATCCAAGATCAAGAAATCCATCGAGAAATCAATCAAGCGATCAATCAAGTAAGTCTCCTTTACACGATGCCAATCACCGTCAATGAGCAAGCGATCCACGATAAGTCCACGATTCGAGGTGATCAAGCAATGTGAAGATCGACGGAACATTTACTTCTTCGAGGCAGAGATCGAGAGCAAATTCTTCTTCCACTTATAATCTATACTTGGAGAAGTGTATTGTGAAGTTGAGTAATAAAGGTCGATCATCAGTTTTGTCAATTCGCTTACTTTTAATTTCCGCATCATGAATTCTTTCTCCATTCTTTCTTTTATTTTCATGATGTGCGAGTAATTCTCCGCTTAATAGGATTCGTAAGATTAAGATAGATCAATGGGTGAGAAAATTCTATACTCCTTTTAAGTCTTATGAAGTTTATAAACTTTAGCAAAAGAATCGTCAACATCCTTATCGGGCGCGATATCAATTTCTTGATAATCTCGACCACGATTTGAGATAAGATTGACGTTCTATTTGTTAAGGGCTAGACATGAATGGAGATCAATGAAAGGACAAGGGTCAATAGAGGAGAAACCCTACTTTCTTCCAAAGAACCCTAATCCTCATTCATCGCCATCAATCTAATTTTAAATCTATCAATAGATAAAAGGAGTAATCATTATTAGCCATCCATGGCTACTAAATCCTAAAGAATTCTACAAGCCTTCTTCATATAAATTTTCTTGATAATTCAATTAGATCCTGAAATAATTTTCTTGATAATTCAATTAAATCTTGAAACTATCTTCTTGATTTTCTCTTTTCTATTTCTTTCAACCCCTCTAAAGCAAGAACTATAAAATTCCACGAAACCCAGAGGACGGCCCGTATTCACCACAGCTAAGCTACACGCGATGCCGTATTGATTGCGGGTACTTTACTAAAACTTCTAAACTTCTCTTCTTTTCTTAATTTTCCAAAATTAAACGATCAATCAACATGATAGTATGCTATCTGGTTACTCTTTATCTTAACATGTATACTTATACTGTCTCTCTATTACATGTTGATAAAGCCCTTAGGATGTGGACTTGACTACCAGGACTATGATGGGAGATCATACTAGTGGGGCCAGGGTAGTCCATAAGTCCATCCTTTAAATGTTCCTAGTCGTGGGAGTATCGAGACGGGGCGTCCATATTCCAGAGTAGACTAGCGTATACGCTTCTTGATCCATTTGATGGGCGATGGATAATCACATATCCATTGGTGTTTGACATTAAAGACGGTATACGGGTGCTCAGTGGAGACTGGGTATACTGAACATGACTCGCTGAGAACTCCTAGATGGTATTATACCTATCGTCAGATAGCAGTTCTTTAGTGACACTGGTACAGGTTAGTATGTAGACCCGAGAACGTCATAGAGTCTTGTGTGATTCCTACTGTGCTTTGATTTCCACCTTACCACGTTCAAGAGAACGTGCAAAATGGTGGTTTTTGGCTACAGTCCCGAGTCACATGGAGGCAATGAGCGATAGGAGGGGATTCGTCTCTCCCGGTATTGGGGGTTGATGTTACGCTGTGCTCGATTGGCTATAACAGGAAGTCCCTGACCAGGGTTGATACTGAGATTTACTGGTAAGTTTTATTAGCAGTTTCTCGACCCGTTATGAGCCTCACATCGGCATGACTTATCAAGTTATTGGGGTCTGACGTTTACCACCCCCACGCTAGATATGCGCATATCAGACGAAGAGACCGGACTGTACGGTAGTGTTATTTATTGGATTCATGAGAGTATGGACAAGCTTGCTTGTTGATCTTCTGATCGCTCAATACCCGGGTAGTCGTTACGTCCAGCTAGTACCGCTGATGGCTTGTGGGTAACTGATATGATCATTACCTACTGTAGGCGTATTGACGAGTCTTTAGAGTCCTACACAGAGGTTTCCTGGCTCAAGCGAAACGAAATAGGGCACATAGGTGATATGTGCGGGACCGAGATTAATACGTGTATGTGATACCGTATTCTTATCTCGCAATATGTGATATCGGTCGGTTATATATGATATAGCCGGGTTATTGAATCAAGTGTTGATTCGATAAGTTAATATATACGATATTAGTCGGTTGTATGCGATACAGCAGGGTTATTAAATCAAGTTTTGATTTAATAATTTAATGTATGATTATATATTTGATATATTATTATACATTAACTAATATTAGCTCACTTAAGAATTTCTTTTTCCCGTTGTACATTTAATATATATGTGATATATATTAATGTATTATTTCCTTTGTGTCATGCTTGATGATACATTGTACATGGGTGTGTGAGACTCATACCAAACCATATAAAATTTTGGGCGATTATTTATTTAGAGAAAAATCAAAATTAGGTGGAAATAAGCATGGCTAAGAGGCTTGGAGAAGCTTGTGGAAGTTTTGACTTAAGTCCACTAATTTTGTTTTTACTTTAGATATTTATTAACCCAACCATTATCTTTATCCAAGGTTAAGTCTCTACAATAGATGATATATAATATTTTCTCACCCATGGTTTCCATTCTATTCTTGACTTCATCTTCTTCATCTCAAGTTTGCTCACTAGGTTTTCTTGAGGTGAAGAAAAAGAGTGAGAAAAATTATTCTAAATTGAGCAAAATTCCTACCTCATCAATCTACACTAGACTAGCCATTTAGTATAGGTTGTTTGCTTCACTAATTCTCAATTAGTGAAGATGTAGCTTGAGTTGGAGATTTCTCGACGTAGATCATCTTCGGCCTCGAAAATCTTTAAGCAAGCTTGTTCCTTTCGCCTAGTGGAGCCTAACAAGAGTCCAGGAGACCACTACTTGGAGCGAAGGGACTACTACACGGAGCTTTTGAAGTGAAGGACCAGTCTACAAAGGTTGTATTCCTTGTTCACTTAGAGTAAAGTTGTTTACTTGCTTAGTTAAACCCTAATTCTCAAGTTAGATCCTTGGTTCGGGCTCGCTCGGCACCCTAAAATTTTAAAACGAAACCATGTCGGGGTGCTAAGCCACCTAGCAATCAAAGCACAGTGGGAACTCACACGAGATAAATGATGATCTCAGGTCGACAGAATAACCTGTACATATGTCACCTTGGAACTACTATCTAATAATAGGTATAATACCAATTAGCATGTTCCCGGCGAGTCCGTCCAGTGTACTCATAACCCAATGATCACATGCATACTATCTTAGGTGACTAACTGATACCAATGGCTTGTGAGACCGGTCACCGCCCCTCGTCGGGGTCTCGATAAGTATATACTAGTCTACTCCGGAGTATCGATGCCCATTCTCGACACTCTCTCTACTAGGGACATTTAAGGATGTGTTTATAGACTATCCAGCTCCCATATATATGATCGCCATCATAATTCTGGTAGTCAAGCAAGAATCCTATGGGCTCTATCAACATATAATAGTGATCTGTAATACCATATAATGCATGTACATGATGATAAAGGCAAACAAAATAGCATACTTGTAAGTCTACGGCAGCGCCCCGGCCGTCTTTCCGAAGCCAAATGCGGAACAAAAAACTTTTTACGAACTGGCGCTAACGCAGACTTAAAACCCGGATCGTTCCATTAACCGTAAACTAGTATTCTGAAAAATGGGGTTTAGAGATTATACCGATCGATCCGTGTCCTTCGGTCTTTAACCTCAGCCCTTAGCTTGTTGCGGTTGCGCCGACGAACTTCGCTCCCCGATCTCGCTCGATCTACGGTCTCCTCCTCGCAAAAAACTGCGCCACATCAACGAATCTTTATACGGGCTCCCGCCTCTAATCCGAGGCAACTCGGACACGAAGTTTGCTAGCCGACGTGTCCAAGGTTGATGTAGAGTAAGTGTAGAATACTTTGTCTCGAGTCACCCACGAATCGGGTGAGGGTTAATCGAAGTTGCCAATTGAGAAGTGAGATGGAAAATAAGCTTAGGATTTCTTTTGATGCAAAAATGAATGAATCATCAATCAAAATGAATGAGGCAGCAACCAAGAAGTGCTCGGCCATTTCCAGAAAATGCTTGCTGGAAAACAAGTGTGGGGGTGGGTGAGCACAAGGGCAAGGGGTGATGATATGCTAAATATCCTCACAAATATCCAATGCATTCTAAAAACAATCAATGCTAGCAATAATTTACAAATCAATCCATGCTCATCCTCGAATATGCAAGAAGCTGCTGGGGCCCTCCCCACCACAGAAAACCCTTCCATTTACAAAATGCCACTTTTGCAAAGAGCCTCCTCACAAGCTAGGAAATTCAGCCAAGAAGGAAAATGAGAATTTGGCCAAATAAAGAATGCAAACTGGCAACTTCAAAAAGCGATCCCGTAATAAATTACAGGATAACCCCGCAACTGTATATACATACCTGCATTTATATTCCGACCGAATATAAATGCAATGAGACAAAATCTACACAGTATAATACTAGGATCCGGCTTAAACCAAAGCCCGCTGGTATTATCTGTCCGAACCATGACACGTGCACAAGTGCATGTTGGATATAGTGCCCTCAAAGACAATTATTGGATCGCAGGCACGTGATTGCAATGATTGAGGGAGGACCTATGCCGGTAGGACAGTCTTACTCAAGATGATAGTATGCTATCTGGTTTATCTTTATCATCGTGTACATGCTTTAGGTGATATTACAGATTATTATTACACGTTGATAGAGCCCTTAGGATTCTTGCTTGACGGCCAGCAGTATGATGGCGATCATATACGTGGGAGCTGGGGTCTATAAGCACATCCTTAAAAGGTCCCTAGTCGAGAGAGTTTCGAGACAGGGCATCGATACTACAGAGTAGACTAGTGTATACGGATCGAGTGTCACGACCCGAAATAGCCCGTGACTGGCCCTTGAATCATATGAAGTCTATAGGACCTCATCTAATTCAAGTAAGCCAAAAGCCCAGAAATCTAAAACCATTTTAAGGAGTAGATAAGGAAAACTAGTTTTTAAGAAGCAAGGAAAACATGTTTTAAAAGCAAGGTTTTTAATTAACATAAGCCGAATATGCATTTTAAAAGTCTCATGTCTTTTCTGAAAATTTCGGCAGAGTTTCCTCTGTAAATACTGGCCCCGAACGGGGTACAACATGATAAAAAGCATATATAATAGAAAAGGCATCCCCAAGCGGGAGCTAGCTCTTCGTCAATCGACGGTCACAATCACGCAAGCAATATAAATATACAACGCCGAAGGGCGAGGATCAAAACTCAAAAGGAAACTCAAAATCAGCATGAAAACCATAATACTACAACGCGCGACTCTAAGGTCGAAATAATACACAACTGGTTTTCTAAGTCTGAAACAATATACAAGTTTGGTTGATAGAATTACTAGGTACAATAGTGGTTCTGATGCAAAAGAACCCACCTACCGAAGCAAATCACCCGTAAGGGAAGCAGTGTGCCAGAAAGCCGCCATGGAACCTGTACGGCAAAACTTGCAAGAACTGTGGCACAACGGGGGTGAGTTGCCAACTCGTGAATAGAAAACTTCACAGAGCAGAAATCGTATGTATGACACAATCCTAGATCAATACGTTCAGATATATATATATATATATATATATATATATATATATATATATATATAACCTCAAAAGAATAAGTCTGAAGCATGATAAGGGGGCAATGTAACATCTATACAAGAGTGTAGTGCCAAGTGCTCGTGCCGGTGCCTCAGGTAATAACATATCATAAATATGAGGTATGATCAATATCGACTATATCATGAAGTCTATGAATATATGGATATCATTCAACTGTGTGATCAATATCATCAACATCAACTATATGTATGTATGTGTGTGGATCTCGTCCACGTGTCACCCAATGACAATAAGCATCATGCATGTAAATATCATAAAGCATATGCATGGAAGTATGAGGATGTAAATCAACATGTGTCGCTCGCGACATATCAAATCATGGAACCTGAGTGTCAAGCATCGACACTCGAAAACATCATGAAACTTGTGTCTAGCATCGGCATGTAAATCCTCATATACATAGGGCTCCGTCAGTCTGGATCGGCCCGTCTCATCTCTCAACTCCGGTCGGTATCCCCCAGATATCCATCGAGCTCAAAACAATCACCGGTAGGTAGTACTCCCCTACCAGGCTCACCGTCTAACATATACGAGTCTTCTTGCCCCGGGGTACCTCACCGAGTCCACCATGTACCCGCAGACGGTGCCTACCTCTCCTCGAATCGGGTTTCATATGTCGCTCTCAGAACTGAGAAAACACATGGTGGACGCACTGAAATATCATATCAAGGGTAACCGGGTTTTTAAAACAATACATACTCTCTTTTGAAATACCCACGGTTCCCAAATCCAGAAAAATCATGGAAAAGAACATATCTCAATGCGTATAATCATAAAGCATGATGTATGCGACATGTAAAAGAAATGTAAGCATATCAGTATATCATGCAACATGGAATAGTAATATGCACATATTGAGGGAAACCGCTCTTTTAAAATGAATACAGTTTTAAGATATATCTTGCGGTTCCCAAATCTCTAAATCCAGACAGAATCATCTATGTATGTGCAAATACGTATGTATGCAAGAATGGGTGTACACTATGTATGTACACAAGCATGAGCGTACAATATGTATGTATACAGGTATGAGTGTACAATAGGTATATGCACAAGTATGAGTGTACAATATGCGAGTACACAAGTATGAATATACAATAGGTATACGCACAAGTATGAGTGTACAATAGGTATGTGCATAAGTATGAGTGTACAATATGTGAGTACACAAGTATGAATATACAATAGGTATGTGCACAAGTATGAGTGTACAGTATGTAAGTACACAAGTATGAGTATACAATAGGTATGTGCACAAGTATGAGTGTACGGTATGTAAGCACACAAGTATGCCATGCAAGGGATCATATCCTGATGCAATAATCCTACTGTGTAGTGACATGGCAATTATCGATGATGGAGTGTGTGAGCCGGCAAACAGGTGTACGTGGAACATATGCATCATCGATAATGGTGCTGGTATCCTAACAGCATGGTTTTGATATAACAATAAACATATTTAAACATGCAATGCAATGCGAACAGCAAGAATATGCGGCAAATGAATAATAAACACGACAGTGTAGTATCTACATCAAGGTATTTATGTCATACTGTTTTGCCATTTGAAAGAAGACGAACCGGGGTTTTTAGGAAAATAAGGGCTACGGTGTTTTTAAGAAAAGATGCGTCTTTTGAAAATATCCGTAGAATCCCTTTGCCTGCCTTTAAAATACTCCCGATTCGTTAGTTTTTGAAATAGGTATGACATCTGCCTAGCCTAACAGGCTAATCGGGAGGGGTATGGAAACCACCTAAATCCGAGTCGATATATATATATATATATATATATATATATATATATATATATATAAATATACAAGTCGGTGATCCCGCCTCAAAGGTACCACGTACGATACAATATCATATGACATCCTCGAGTCATGAGTGCGGATCTATCATCAATATAAAGCTCGTACGGTAAATCATCGTACGGCATCCCAAAAGCTGGGTACGGGTCAATATCACATTCATCTCATCAATTATCCGGTATCTTTATCATCATATCTCATGATCTGGGGTATTGATCTAAGTCTAGTACAAATCGATACCATCTATATGAATATAAATGCGTGTGTGAAACACACGTCCAAAGGCCCGCTAAAATCTCATGTTGTATCCCAAATACGAACTACATCATATTACCGATCTGATGGCACTATGCCCAATCTCATCGACTCATCTCCAAATATCATCCACTATCCTCATCATCCAGGTATAAGTATAACAAGCAAGCATGTGTGTGTGTGTAAACCTATTCTAGGGTTCGCAACTAGGAAACTATACTAGTTTACTTCTAAATCCTAATCTATCCATTTACACCTAGTCACATCTAGAATATCCATATCACACTTAATGCTATCATACGTATATATATAGTATATATAGTATACTAAATATCGAACTGCGGGGGTGCTATACGCCATCCACCCGACTTCCCACGTAGATATAATCTACTCACCTTGATCTTGCTTGCCGATGTCGATATCGCTACCATCTTCTTCATCGTCTCGAATCATCGTGGGGGTACCTACATGTCACACGTATCGCATCGCATTAAAACCAAATCAAAACCAAAACGACACATGAAAACCAAAGCGATACGCTTAAAAGCCTATAGGTTAAAACCTATGGTTAGCTCTCGCAAAACAACCCGATATCACTCGATATAGACGTACAAACATCACATGATCGAGATAAAGCACAAATACTAAAATCCAGAATTTAAAATACGGAAAACCATTGCTCGAATCATAGCAGCAACTAGAGAAAGTGGCCCCAGATTTTGACTCAGGCCAAAACAAGGCAAGCAAACAACTCTGGGGTGATATATAGGGCACATATGAGCAATGGGGGCAACATAGGCACCTAACCCACCTAGAAGGACACTTAAGGCAAAAATCCGGCCAGGCCGGTTTGGGCATGGAGTTAGGGTTTCGTTCTGGTAGGGTGTCTTCCTATGGGCCCCATTAGGTCTCTGGTATTGTTTACTTTTCTAGTATTGGCCCCGGATCACTCCAAATTCACCTGCACGCTCCAATTCCTCACAAACCGACATGCAAAGTTTCTGTTTTGCAGTTCCAGGTTCTATTTTGGGTTTGATCTGGGTTCTTCTCAATTGAGAGGGGTTTAAGGTCATCACAAGAGTTCAATTACACTAACACCACTCAATTTAACCCTAATCCTCTCTAGGGTTTTCAAACTTCACCCAAACCACACGATATCGGTTCTAATCTAACATGGGGGTAAAAGTAATGGAAACACTAAGCTTATGGTTCAGAAAATATCTCATTTGGCAACTCAAGAAAATTCTTGAGTTGCCCCAAGTGGCCAAAATCCTTGCTTTCTTGGACCAATGTGCTTCCCTTGAGCCTGTGCATCTTTTTAATGAAAAAGGGTAATGGGTTTTGAGGTGTTTTTCATTGAGTTTTTGGGGGGGGGTTGAAGATGGAGGAGGAGGGAGGTGCAGCAGCAGCAGCAACAAAGGGAAGAGAGGGGAGAGAAATGAGAGGAACAAATGATGGGGGATGGCTCAAGACAAAGGGTTGACCCTCACCCACCCTTTCTCTCTCTAACCCATACTTCTTATTCTATTCTTTTTCCCTTTTCTTTCTAATTTCCTTCCCACCTCAATAGTAACCCCAAAACAAAAGCCATGCGTCCAAAACTATGTAGAAAAATGCAACAAGTATTAAAAAAAAAAGATATGGTGCATGTTTGCACAAAACAAGTTTAAAGTCCGATTAGCGATTTTTTAATTGTGATTAACACTAAATTAGCATATAATTAATCATAAAAACTTAAAATTTGCATAATTCACATAAAACACCCTCTTTTAGTAATTTCTATAATTTTTCAATTTTTTTCCCAATTTATCGGTATTTAATTATACCGCCATATTAAAATATTCAATATAATATTATTAAATTATAAAAATTTCCAAAAATAATATTTTATTTTTTTGAAATGTTACAATCTTCCCCCCTTAAAGAAATTCGGTCCCCGAATTTAAATTCTAAACCCCCAAATTCTAAAACATTTCAATAAAAAGTCCAAGTCGTCGGGGCTCCGAAATCATCAATACATAAGACGCATCATAGCGCAATGCATGCGCATGAACAATGAGCAGATAACTCAAAAACAAATCTCCGTCAAGCATCCCGCAATCATCGGAGTCATGGTAAAGATACAAAGGTCAAATCCAAAACAACACCAATATGATATACATCAAAATTATACATGTAGACATCAAATCTATAGATGTAAATATCTGAAGGAAATGCATGCCAAACCTTTTTAAGTCGCCGTGCGATGCACATAACACTGCACAGTGGCGGACGTCTATTGTAAGAAAATAACAATATATGTATATATCTTTTGTTTAATATGTACGTTTCGCCGTTTTGAAAACAATTAAGAAGGGTTTCCTTGTTTTGAACGTTTCGTGTCATATCAGACACGTAGGTAATTACTGAGACTATAGCTCGCTTTTTGGAAATCCCTTCGATAACTATCAATGCATGCAAAATATATCCAGGTACTGTCCTCTGACTAGTCCTGCTCAGTATGAAAACAAATAGCAAACATCATAAAAACGTACTGCTTCATAAGAAATCTATCCCAAAATGTATATAAGAATACCCTGTGCGTCTGGTGCATATGGAAATCAAAATCCATATATATGCCATACATGTACACAGAAGCAACATCTAGGTGCAATGAGTGTGCACGAAACATCTGTCATAGGCAGCGTGTGTGCCTGACAGCAAAATCAGGTGCATCAGACATGCACGAAAATCTCGATTTAGTGCATCTGGTGTGCGCCAAAATCGCATCTCAAAACATGCGCTCAACATGCGCGAAAATCCAAATCAGGTGCATCCATCATGCACTAATAAAATCTAAATCATGTGCATCCAATATGCACGAAATCACTAAATCCAATATCAAGCGTCGAACATGCGCAAAGTCCAAATCAAATACACGGAGTGCAAGAAATCAACATCAATATCAAAATCAAAATCGACGGTATACAATACGGCTCAATCAAAATCAGGTATACCGCGGTATATAATCTCACAACCATATGCATCAGCGTGCACAAATCAAATCTAAGCATAAAAGTGCATGAAAACTATGCTGAAAGCATAAGTCAAATCGCATGCATAACATAGGCATGAAATCAAAATCAACATATCGAATGACATCAAATCGAAGTCAGGTGCAACCGTAGTGCACAAAATATAAATCCGGTGCGATAAACGCACGAAACATAAAACTGGTGCGACAAATGCACGAAATATAAATCTGGTGCGACAAACGCACGAAATACAAATATCATGGAACTCAGTCATTAAGACTACATCATGCAAATAGATCGCCCAAAATACCGAAATCCAAGGTGACGGATACGTGATAATCGAATCACAAAATCACAAATCATAAATACCGTCGTCGATATTTCCTCCTTCAAAGTCGAGAAGTAGTCGGAGCATCCAATGTTAGCAGCGCAAGATATCTACTTGCCTCCTGCTCACGGTCTGGCGTCCTCTGTCTATGGGCCTTTATCTTCTCTGTGGATTACCTATCTCGCGATCTATCGGCTCATCGGTCCTGTCAGGTGTGCTAACGGGGACGATTCCATCCTGGCACTTCTCTGGTCATCTCTCGGTCAATCCTCACGACCACTCGTAAAGCAGCACGTCACTGGCACCGACCTCTGGTCCTCTGAATACACATTACACATCTAATCCTGGGTGCAAATCTTATCACGGTAGTGTCCTGGAAGGAATCCTGCTCAAGGTCTCTTCCGATCTCGCCTATGCTGAACTGTACGGAGGCTGGTGCTCTTGCATAATCTTTTCTCGCTCTCTGGACATCTGCGTCCTTAGCACAGCATTTCCTCGGAAACTGGTCGCATCCCAATGCCTCTGTAGACATATCCGACCTTTAATCTTAACGGGGAGTAACAACAGCTCATCAGCATCTCGCACGAACCTCTTGTCCTACTTGTCTGTATTATCGTCCACTTCGATGTCACGTCTCTATCTGCACACTGCAAATGTTCTCGGCTACGGTCAATCCGAAGTCTCTCACGCGGACTCGAAATCACGAACTCGGTATCTTCATCACTCTGTGGAAGATATCTAGCCGAACGCGTCCTCAGGAATTCATCCCAACCTGCGGGGGTATACTCCATACTCGTCCGTTCTTAATCAATTCACCACGCATCTGGGTGAGGTCCTCTATCCGAACCTGGTCAACTATCTCGTCGACGATGCCGAACTCTGGCCTGATGGGTGTGCGCAATATGACCGCTCCTGGGTCCAAGTCTTCTCGTATAGTATTCCAGAAAGGTCATGTCGAGGTCTTTCTCAAATCTCGCTTCTGCCGAATTGCCCGGAAGTTTACCACCCTTACTATATCTGTTTCGTGTTCCGGAACGGCTGCATACTCATCATGACTCCTTCTGGAAGATATATCCATAATCAACGCCTCTGCATGCGTATCGCATCTCTGATGTCAGCGGAGTGGAACGTCATCTCGTCGAAATCTCGTGCGAACTCTTTACTCCACTCTGCTCCAATGTCGACTGATTCGGACTCGTCTTCTCGTGGCTGTATGGACTGCGCTCCAATGGCTATACTCATATCTGGAGTCTCCCTAGCAATGTGTCCCATCACATGATATCCGAATGATGTCGAACCATCCGATCGATTCGTCAGAACCACATATTCCCCTAAGAGATCAACATCTTGAGTACAGTTTAATAGTATTCCAGTACATGCCACAACACCTATGGACCAACCGTAGAAGGGCCAACCCAAGCCTCACAAATGGCACCACTAAACTGCCGCAAACCCTAAGGTTCGGAGGCGTTTCCATGGTCATTACGTCGAGTTAGGGTTTCATTCTCCTAGAGGGTCCATAGCATTACTTGCATTATCTTCCGAATACTTTAAACTTGGAATCGGGTTCCTGACATTCGATCGTCTCTATCGACTCTCAACGAATCTGCGTGAAGTCGTCTTTAGCTGGAATCAATCTATCTGATGACCTCGCATCGGGGTAAGCGAACGAACCACATGTCCCAGTCATTCATCCTCGGGTGACTAGCGACCTTCCATCATATCTTTAAGTATTTACTCATGCTGCGGTAGTTCCAACATCTGGGCGATATCTCATCATTTGCAGCAACAACTGGCTCATTCGTCTGTACGCTGAACAATGCCTCAATCATCATGAATAAGTGATATATCAATGGTCATCACATTCTGGCCGGCCTCTAGCAGTAGCCTGATCCTCTGGTGCCGATCAGCATATCCAGGAAATCTCGTAAAAGCGATCTGTCAAACACTCATGGTGCAAAAACGCAATAAAACGAAGCCCCTATGAAATCGTACGTCTCTGGAATCATGCCCTGGTCAGTCCTCGTCCATGACGGGCTTGTGCTGACGCAACTCTAGCCATAGCTCTCTCTGCCCGTGTGATCGTGGCAGCAAAATCACAACCAATATCGATGAGGATAGATCATAGGAATGAATATAATACTGTGCAAGGAAATGTACATCCTAAGGTTTCTTAAGCGGAGTAGCGTATCGTAAATATGCCGCGGAACATACGTACGGTACGTCACTGTACTCAAGCTATATACTCCATCAACCAAGGGTTATCCTACGCGACGAAAGTTCGGGTATAATATCCCTTCGACTAAGTCTAAGTTCCGTAAGGTCAAGCCTAAGTTCCGTATATATATAAACGCTCTAGGTTACGCATAGTCAAACTTAGACTCGAACCAAGATTAACCTAGCGCTCTGATACCAACTTTGTCACGACCCGAAGTAGCCCGTGACTGGCCCTTGAATCATATGAAGTCTATAGAACCTCATCTAATTCAAGTAAGCCAAAAGCCCAGAAATCTAAAACCATTTTAAGGAGTAAATAAGGAAAACTAGTTTTTAAGAAGTAAGGAAAACATGTTTTAAAAGCAAGGTTTTTAATTAACATAAGTCGAATATGCATTTTAAAAGTTTCATGTCTTTTCTGAAAATTTCGGCAGAGTTTCCTTTGTAAATACTGGCCCCGAACGGGGTACAACATGATAAAAAGCATATATAATGGAAAAGGCATCCCCAAGCGGGAGCTAGCTCTTCGTTAATCGACGGTCACAACCACGCAAGCAATATAAATATACAACGCCGAAGGGCGAGGATCAAAACTCAAAAGGAAACTCAAAATCAGCATGAAAACCATAATACTACAACGCGCGACTCTAAGGTCGAAATAATACACAACTGGTTTTCTAATTCTGAAATAATAAACAAGTTTTGTTGATGGAATTACTAGATATAACAGAATAATACATGTACAATGGTGGATCTGATGCAAAAGAACCCACCTACCGAAGCAAATCACCCGTAAGGGAAGCAGTGTGCCAGAAAGCTGCCATGGAACCTGTACGGCAAAACCTGCAAGAACTGTGGCATAACGGGGGTGAGTTGCCAACTCGTGAATAGAAAACATCACAGAGCAGAAATCGTATGTATGACACAATCCTAGGTCAATACGATCAGATATATATAACATCAAATGAATAAGTCTGAAGCATGATAAGGTGGCAATGTAACCCCGATCACGTACATTCACTCGACCGGCACCCATATTCTCCCTTCGACCAAGCTTACCTATACAAGAGTGTAGTGCCAAGTGCTCGTGCCGGTGCCTCAGGTAATAACATATCATAAATATGAGGTATGATCAATGTCGACTATATCATGAAGTCTATGAATATGTGAATATCATCTAACTGTGTGATCAATATCATCAACATCAACTATATGTATGTATGTATGTATGTGTGTGGATCTCGTCCACGTGTCACCCAATGACAATAAGCATCATGCATGTAAATATCATAAAGCATATGCATGGAAGTATGAGGATGTAAATCAACATGTGTCGCTCGCGACATATCAAATCATGGAACCTGAGTGTCAAGCATCGACACTCGAAAACATCATGAAACTTGTGCCTAGCATCGGCACGTAAATCCTCATATACATAGGGCTCCGTCAGTCCGGATCGGCCCGTCTCATCTCTCAACTCCGGTCGGTATCCCCCAGATATCCGTCGAGCTCAAAACAATCACCGGTAGGTAGTACTCCCCTGCCAGGCTCACCGTCTAACATATACGAGTCTTCTTGCCCCGGGGTACCTCACCGGGTCCACCATGTACCCGCAGACGGTGCCTACCTCTCCTCGAATCGGGTTTCACAAGTTGCTCTCAGAATCGAGAAAACACATGGTGGACGCACTGAAATATCATATCAAGGGTAACCGGGTTTTTAACAATACATACTCTCTTTTGAAATACCCACGGTTCCCAAATCCAGAAAAATTATGGAAACAACATATCTCAATGCGTATAATCATAAAGCATGATGTATGCGACATGTAAAAGAAATGTAAGCATATCAGTATATCATGCAACATGGAATAGTAATATGCACATATTGAGGGAAATCGCTCTTTTAAAATGAATACAGTTTTAAGATATATCTTGCGGTTCCCAAATCTCCAAATCCAGACAGAATCATCTATGTATGTGCAAATACGTATGTATGCAAGAATGGATATACACTATGTATGTACACAAGCATGAGCGTACAATATGTATGTATACAGGTATGAGTGTACAATAGGTATGTGCACAAGTATGGGTGTACAATATGTGAGTACACAAGTATGAATATACAATAGGTATGCGCACAAGTATGAGTGTACAATAGGTATGTGCACAAGTATGAGTGTACAATATGTGAGTACACAAGTATGAATATACAATAGGTATGTGCACAAGTATGAATGTACAGTATGTAAGTACACAAGTATGAGTATACAATAGGTATGTGCACAAGTATGAGTGTACGGTATGTAAGCACACAAGTATGCCATGCAAGGGATCATATCCTGATGCAATAATCCTACTGTGTAGTGACATGGCAATTATCGATGATGGAGTGTGTGAGTCGGCAAACAGGTGTACGTGGAACATATGCATCATCGATAATGGTGCTGGTGTCCTTACAGCATGGTTTTGATATAACAATAAACATATTTAAATATGCAATGCAATGCGAACAGCAAGAATATGCGGGAAATAAATAATAAACACGACAGTGTAGTATCTACGTCAAGGTATATATGTTATACTGTTTTGCCATTTGAAAGAAGACGAACCGAGGTTTTTAGGAAAATAAGGGCTACGGTGTTTTTAAGAAAAGATGCGTCTTTTGAAAATATCCGTAGAATCCCTTTGCCTGCTTTTAAAATACTCCCGATTCGTTAGTTTTTGAAATAGGTATGACATCGGCCTAGCCTAACAGGCTATTCGGGAGGGGTATGGAAACCACCTAAATCTGAGTCGATATATATATATATATATATATATATATATATATATATATATATATATATAAAATATACAAGTCGGTGATCCTGCCTCAAAGGTACCGCGTACGATACAATATCATATGCCATTCTCGAGTCATGAGTGCGGATCTATCATCAATATAAAGCTCGTACGGTAAATCATCGTACGGCATCCCAAAAGCTGGGTATGGTTCAATATCACATTCATCTCATCAATTATCTGGTATCCTTATCATCATATCTCATGATCTGGGGTACTGATCTAAGTTTAGTACAAATCGATACCATCTATATAAATATAAATGCGTGTGTGAAACACACGTCCAAAGGCCCGCTAAAATCTCATGTCGTATCCCAAATACGAACCACATCATATTACCTATCTTATTGCACTATGCCCAATCTCATCGACTCATCTCCAAATATCATCCACTATCCTCATCATCCAGGTATAAGTATAACAAGCAAGCATATGTGTGTGTGTGGGTGTAAACCTATTCTAGGGTTCGCAACTAGGAAACTATACTAGTTTACTTCTAAATCCTAATCTATCCATTTACACCTAGTCACATCTAGAATATCCATATCACACTTAAAAATATCATACGTATATATATATATATATATATATATATATATATATATATATATAGTATATATAGTATACCAAATATCGAACTGCGGGGGTGCTATACGCCATCCACCCGACTTCCCACGTAGATATAATATACTCACCTCGATCTTGCTTGCTGATGTCGATGTCGCCACCATCTTCTTCATCGTCTCGAATCATCGTGGGGGTACCTACATGTCACACGTATCGCATCGCATTAAAACCGAATCAAAACCAAAACGACACATGAAAACCAAAGCGATACGCTTAAAAGCCTATAGGTTAGAACCTATGGTTAGCTCTCGCAAAATAACCGGATATCACTCGATATAGACGTACAAACGTCAAATGATCAAGATAAAGCACAAATACTAAAATCCAGAATTTAAAATACGGAAAACCATTGCTCGAATCAAAGCAGCAACTAGAGAAAGTGGCCCCAGATTTTGACTCAGGCCAAAACAAGGCAAGCAAACAACTCCGGGGGTAATATATAGGGCACATATGAGCAATGGGGGCAACATGGGCACCTAACCCACCTAGGTGGCCGGCCACTTAAGGCAAAAATCCGTCCAGGCCGGTTTGGGCATGGAGTTAGGGTCTCGTTCTGGTAGGGTGTCTTCCTATGGGTCCCACTAGGTCTCTGGTATTAATTACTTTTCTAGTATTGGCCCCGGATCACTCCAGATTCACCTGCACGCTCCAATTCCTCACAAACCGACATGCAAAGTTTCTGTTTTGCAGTTCCAGGTTCTATTTTGGGTTTGTTCTGGGTTCTTCTCAATTGAGAGGGGTTTAAGGTCATCACAAGAGTTCAATTACACTAACACCACTCAATTTAACCCTAACCCTCTCTAGGGTTTTCAAACTTCACCCAAACCACACGATATCGGTTCAAATCTAACATGGGGGTAAAAGTAATAGAAACACTAAGCTTATGGTTCAGAAAATACCTCATTTGGCAACTCAAGAAAATTCTTGAGTTGCCCCTAGTGGCCAAAATCCTTGCTTTCTTGGACCAATGTGCTTCCCTTGAGCTTGTACATCTTTTTAATGAAAAGGGTAATGGGTTTTGAGGTGTTTTTCATTGAGTTTTTTTGGGGGGTTGAAGATGGAGGAGGAGGGGGGCGAGGGTGCAGCAGCAGCAGCAACAAAAGGAAGAGAGGGGAGAGAAATGAGAGGAACAAATGATGGGGGATGACTCAAGACAAAGGGTTAACCCTCACCCACTCTTTCTCTCTCTAACCCATACTTCTTATTCTATTCTTTTTCTCTTTTCTTTCTAATTTCCTTCTCACCTCAATAGTAACCCCAAAACAAAAGCCATGCATCCAAAACCATGTAGAAAAATGCAACAAGTGTTAAAAAAAAAGATATGGTGCATGTTTGCACAAAACAAGTTTAAAGTCCGATTAGCGATTTCTTAATCACGATTAACACTAAATTAGCATATAATTAATCATAAAAACTTAAAATTTGCATAATTCACACAAAGCACCCTCTTTTAGTAATTTCTTTAATTTTTCAAATTTTTTCCCCAGTTTATCGGTATTTAATTATACCACCTTATTAAAATATTCAATATAATATTATTAAATTATAAAAATTCCCAAAAATAATATTTTATTTTTTTGAAATGTTACATCGAGACCCCGACGAGGGGCGGTGGGTGGTCTCACAAGCCATTGGTGTCAGTTGGTTCACCTAAGACGTATACAAGTGCTCATTGGGTTATGAGTACACCGGACAGGACTCCCCGGGAACATGCTAGTTGGTTTTATACCAAGCGTCAGATAGCAGTTCTCTGGTGATATGTGTACAGGTTAGTTCATCGACCTGAGATCGTCATTTGTCTCGTGTGAGTTCCCACTGTGCTTTGATTACTACCCTACTACAGCTCAAAGGAGTCGTGCAAACAGGTTTTAGTTGGGTACAGTCCCGAGCCATAAGGAGGCAGTGAGCGGATCGGCAGGGGTTTCGTCTCTCCCGGTATTGGGGATGAGATCGTGCTGTGTCTAGGAGAGCCATTACACGAAGTCCTTGGCCAAGGCTGGAGATTTACTGGTAGGTATTCCAGTAGTATCTCAGGGTGTTGTGGGCTACACTCCGACACGACTTGTACCGCTTTTGGGGGTCTGACTTTTACCAACCCCTAGACCCGACATGCGATACTCATAGACAAACGGACCGGACTGTATGGATATTGTCACTTACAGGCTCAGTAGGGTGTCAGGATGAGTTCGCCCATCGACCTCCCTTTTTTTCAATACCTGGTAGCCCGTTACGTACGACTAGTACCACGGACGTGCTAGTGGTTAAATCCACAGCCAAAGTATTGACGAGTCTTTAGAGTCCCTGTCACGACCCGAAAGTACGGAACGTGACCGGCACTTAGATTACGAAGCGTCTAGAGGCGCCACGTAACCTAAGTAAGCCGAAGCCCAGAAATCTAAACCATAAAAGAAGAAGAAGAAGAAAAAGAAAACAAGTCTAAAAACATCAGCAAATTTTACCAAAAATTTCGGCAGAGTCTCCTATGTAAAAACTGGCCCCCAAACGGGTACAACAAGTATAATATACATAAACAATAAAAAGCATCCCCAAACGGGAGCTAGCTCAACGCCAATAGGCGGAAACAACCACAACAAGCACAATAATATACAACGCCAAGGGGCGAGGCTCAAAACTCAAAAAGAAAACAAAGCCACCAGATCAGAATAATACATGCGCGACTCTAAGGTCGAAATAAAAGACCGGTCCAATAAACTTATCAAGTAATACAAATATGGTTGATGGAGCTTACTAGATACAAATGAATGAATAAAAGTACAATGGTGGTTCGGATACAAGTGAACCAACCTACCGTGCAAATCACCCTGAAGAGAAGATGTGCCAACAAGCTGCCACGGAAACCTGTACATCGAACCTGTAAAGAATTTGGCACAACGGGGGTGAGTTGCCAACTCGTGAGTAGAAGACATCTACGAAAGGAAATCGAATGCACGACGCTATCCTAGGTCATAATAATACACTACTATACCCCAAACATCTAGTAATAGCAAGGTAATACTACGTGTAAGTGCAAATACTCCGTGTCGTGTCAGTGCCTCATATAGTACTATGTCATATGAAATGAAATGCATGCACCATGAATGTAAAGTAACAAATTCTGAAATCCAGATATATATGTATGAGAACTCTTTAGCTGTTATCAGAGTAAAGTGTGTATAAGCATCTGAAATCTCAACAATGAAATCCATGGAAATCCGTGTCAAGCATCGACACAACACATGTAACCTCAAGTCTCAATATGTCGGGCTCCGTCAGTCCGGATCGGCCCATATCATCAAATCCCACGACAACGGTCGGTATCCTCCGGATATCCGCCGCGCCAGACATCACCGGTAGGTAGCCTTCCCCTGCCAGGCTCATCGTCTACAACTCGATCTTCTTGCCCCGGGGTACCATACCGGGCCCACCATGTACCCGAGACGGTTCATCCACTCCTCGAATCGGGTCTCGAAATCCAACAGAAAACATGAAATACTCATGGTGGACGACACATACATCACGAGAAAACCACATCTTATTTTAAAAAAAGAGAAGAGGAGAGAGAGAAGTTTTTATATATTTTTGCGGTTTTCCCCAAAAATCCAGAAATCTCATAGAAATCCAAATCTCAAAATCATGAGTAACTATATGATAAGTGTCGGCATATGCCCATAATACTGCATGATAACACGAAAATATGAATGCATGAATGTCTAAGTAATGAATATCATGTCTTATACTTAACATCAGAGAGTGATCACAATATTATATCGGTTTAGTTGTTAACTGATTCTATCAATAAAAGATAATATGATCTAAAGTGTACGTGACATAGCAATTACCGATGATGATGTGTGTGAGCCGGCAAATAAGTGTGCGTGGAATATGCGCATCATCGGTAATGGTGCTGGTGTCCTAACAGGTAAAGTTTATACTGATTATAGCAACACATAAAAGAACATGCACCATGATGATTACAGTATGAATGTAAATACAGATGTGCATTATCCACTCCTCTGCGAGATACGAGTACAACTACCACTATGTAAGTCGAACCTAAACCAGTGTCCATCTAACATCCTAAGGAACTAAACCTAATAGACTAGTCAGTAAGAAACTAGAGTCTACCTAAGGTCTGAATCATTATCTCTAATAGTCGGCGATCCCGCCTCAATAGCGTCACGTACGTAGTACGACTTTCTCGAATCAAGAGTGCGGATCAATCATCAAATCTAAGCCTCGTACGGTAAAATCCATCGTACGGCATCCCAATGTCGGGGTACGGTCAAGTATCTCCTAGGTGTCTCTTCATTCGTATAATGTCATATGTATCATATTGTGACTAGGTCATACTTATATGATATCGGTATCAGGTCACACCAATATAATGTCGTAATCAAGTTATACATATATCAGATCGTGATCAGTCACAAGTTACAGTCCGAGTACTATTCTAGCGTCCCATGTACATCAATATCACCACCACTCTTTGTAATTTATATATTCAAGTTCATTATCTCATTCTCTAATGATCCGCTAACACTTTATTACGACTGTATAGTCAAGAATCACGGCATCGAGCCCAGTTATACTGTTTCATCATAACTCGGATATCATATCACATCAATGAATCACCTATACGTGTTGTATATAAATGTATATACCTATACCTAGTTCTATATATATCCACATACACGTACCCCATGTCGAGTTTCAGTGTGTGCGTGGGTGTGTTTCTATCTGAAACCTACGAATCTCTTCCTAGGTACTCATCCTCTGATATGGTTTTCCTAAATCGGTCTAGTCCAGCCTAGGGTCAATACTAGGGTCCTACTAGGGTCACGTCTGGTTTCCTAATGTCAATAAGTACTATTCCTATTCTACGTTGCGGGGGTGCTAAACGCCATCCACCCGACTTCACCCCGTAGATATGCATCTACTCACCTGGTCCATGTCTGCCGAAGACAGTGTCGCCATCCTCCTCTTCATCGCCCGCAGTCCACGTGAGGGTACCTAGACGCAAACATATAAATAGTATCGTAAACCGAATCACATACAAAAGTCAAACGATACGAAGAACAAGCACAAGTTAAAACCTATGTCCCGTCCACGCAAAAGAACCAAATACCGCTCGATATCGGCGTACAAACTCCGATGGATCGAGATAACATCATCAAACAACTTGTAGTTTTAAAACACATTACTTATACTATAAAACATGATTAAATCCATCGAAACCCGAAAATCTATCAAACCGTCCAATTTCGCAAAACCCGAAAATGCCAGTTTACCGTTTTTCATCAAAACTTAACATTTAAATGAAACCAATGGTCATAAAACACATTAAATAGCATTACTAGACTATACAAACCACTACTATATTTTTATTACACAATTTTGTATTGATTTGAAATTTCTAGTTTGCATCCTTTAACAATTTTCAACATTTTAAAGCAAAATACCACAATTCCACCACAAAACATGATTTCGCATGAATTAATGTCTTAAACTACAATTCATGATGATAGTGATATAATAAAACCATAATTATATTTTTAATCTCATTTATATAGAAATTTCTAAAATCTAGTTTACAAAATTAGCAATTTTTATCACAATTATCAATTATCCATAGAAACTAGCAATCAAACTAGGTTTTTCTTTCCACCAACAAGTTAATACTCTTATTAAGACCAAAATCTAGTATTACCAATATTAATTGAGATTTATTTCACCAATAATTAGGTTTTATAGAAACCTAGTTAGCAAAATTTCCTAATTTAAACCATTTTCAATGAAAAATTTACAATTCAACAATCATGCAAGATTTTCCAAATCCAAAAGTGTTAAACTAACTATTATAACCCTAAATAATTAACAAAAATCATAACTTGAATTTAGAAACCCTAACTTGAATTTTTAAAATTGAACATAGAACTAATTCATTAAATCTAATTAAGCTTAAATGAACATCTAAAACAATAAATCAAAAGAAAGAAATTATACCTCCCAAAATATGAAATCCAAACTAGAAATGAGCCTCCAAAATGCATGCTTTCCATCTCCAAAATCCATGTAAAAATGAGTAAGGAATAAAGGGTATGAAATAAATAGGATTTTGTGGAATTTTAATGGAATTTTTGATGTATTTTTGATCATTTTTAAAAAAAGAGGTGGAAAATGGTGGGGGGGGCAGCCATGGTGGGGTTGTGGCCGGCCTAAGTGAGGAGAGTGAGAGAAAGAAGAGAGTGTGCAAAGTGTGTGGAAGTTTCAAGAAGAGAAACATCATTAAAAGTCTTTTCATGTATTTATTTATTTATTTATTTGCTATAGCAACTCAAGAAAGCTCTAGAAATTAGGAAAAATTTGCAAATAAATTTTGCATGATACACACTAATTTCTAATATTCCATGGTTCATTTTTACAAATTAAAACCATTTAAATTTGTAATTTACACTAATTTAGTGTAAAAATAAAGCTTATGTTAATATTTAAAATAATTAATTTAGGAAAAATATTTTATTAAACTAAAAATTTATAAGTGGCTAAATAAACACCATTTACTAGTAATTTCATAATTAAAATAGATATTTTTAAAATTATAATGAAAAACAATCACGGTTGGGTTTTACGAAAAATACATTTTACTTTACCGAAAATCCTAAAATTCACTTAAACATTTTTATTCATTTAATTATTTATTTAATCATTTTTAAAACGTTACAATCTTCCCCCCTTTTAGAAATTCGGTCCCCGAATTTAAATTAAAACTCCCCCTCCAAATACTAAAACGTTTAGCAAAACATTCAAGTCGTCGGGGCTCCGAAATCATCAATACATAACTAAAATCAACTCTGTCAAGCATAATGCAATCATCGGAGTTATGGCGAGAATAAAATATCAAAACCCAATATGAAAACCATCTTAATATACATCAATCTATAACTTATATACAGTGTGCATCACAGTAAAACCGTTCAAATATCTGGATAAGGAAATATGCAAAAAAAAAAAAAACCCTTTTGAAAATCGCCGTGTGATGCACATGTCACGGCATAAGTAGCGGACGTTTTAAAAAAAAAAACTAGATATATATATATATATATCTTTTATTTAACATACACGTCCCGCCTGGTTACTAAATCAGATAGTAATAATTATGAAAACATACTGCTCAAACTAAAATCAATCCCAATCACATCAATAAAATGTCATGAGCGTCCGGTGCGCACTGAAATCGAAACCAAATACAGATACCATGAATACCCACAAAACAAAACTAAGTGCAACAGGTGTGCACCAAAAACATCTGTCAAGTGCAACGGGCATGCACGACTCACTATCAGGTGCATCTAATCTGCACAAAACCCCGATTTAGTGCATCTGGTGTGCACCAAATCGCATCAAGTGCGCCAAGTATGCGCAAGAATCCTAATCAGGTGCACATGGTGCACGAAAACATATATCGAATATCAAAATCAAAATCACAGTACAAAAATGCATGAAAACTAGGTCGAAACATATGTCAAAATCATGTGTAACCCCTATGCACGAAATCAAATCAAAAATCTCAAATCATATAAAACCAAATCAAGTGTACTGGGTGTGTACTAAACAACATCAATACAACTGATATATGAAACACAAATAGAATGAAGGTACATACATGAAATACCAATCGTAGAACAAAAATGCTCAAAATACAAAAATCCAATCAATGAAAATATGAAATTCAAATCACTAGATCACAATCGTAAACACTATCGTCAATGTGCGCCTCTTTCCTCTGATGTCGATTGCTTCGAACTCGTCTCTTCGTAGCTGTGCTGACTGCGCTACCAACGGCAATACTCATATCTAGAGTCTCCCACGTAGTCGATCCCTTCACATGATATCCGGACTACATTAAACTTTTCGATCGATCCATCAAATCCCATAATTTCCCGAGAGCTCAACACTCAAGTACAGTTTAAAAATATCCGGTACATACCCCAGCATCGATGATCCATCGTAGAAGGGGCAAACCCAAGCCTCACTAATGGCACCACGGAACTGCCGTAAACCCTAAGGTTCAAGGGCGTTCTCGGGGTCATTATGTCGAGTTAGGGTTTCATTCTTCTAGAGGGTCCATCGAAATACCTGCATGTTCTTCCGAATACCTTAAACTTGGGAAAATGGTTTTCTGATAATCGTTCGAACCCTTTAACTTCATCCGGACGGCATGTGAATACCCTTCGTCCGCACGCTAAGCAATGCTTCAATCCTCAAGAATAACCAATACTCTAATGGTTATCGCATTCGAGCCGCAGCTCCCTCTGCCAGTGCGCCCCGTGGTAACAGGAACCACCCTCCGACATCGACGAAGATAGATCAAAGGAACGAATGAAATACGGTGCAAACAAATGTACATCCTAAGGCTCCTTAAGCAGAGTAGCGTATCGTAAATATGCCGCGGACCATACCCACGGTACGTTACTCTACCTAAATCGCCTACTCCATCAACCAAGGGTCACCTAGACTTATACAGGGTTAAACCAAGCGCTCTGATACCAACTTTGTCACGACCGAAAGTACGGAACGTGACCGGCACTTAGATTACGAAGCGTCTAGAGGCGCCACGTAACCTAAGTAAGCCGAAGCCCAGAAATCTAAACAATAAAAGAAGAAGAAGAAGAAAAAGAAAACAAGTCTAAAAACATCAGCAAATTTTACCAAAAATTTCGGCAGAGTCTCCTATGTAAAAACTGGCCCCTAAACGGGTACAACAAGTATAATATACATAAACAATAAAAAGCATCCCCAAACGGGAGCTAGCTCAACGCCAATAGGCGGAAACAACCACAACAAGCACAATAATATACAACGCCAAGGGGCGAGGCTCAAAACTCAAAAAGAAAACAAAGCCACCAGATCAGCATAATACATGCGCGACTCTAAGGTCGAAATAAAAGACCGGTCCAATAAACTTATCAAGTAATACAAATATGGTTGATGGAGCTTACTAGATACAAATGAATGAATAAAAGTACAATGGTGGTTCGGATACAAGTGAACCAACCTACCGTGCAAATCACCCTGAAGAGAAGATGTGCCAACAAGCTGCCACGGAAACCTGTACATCGAACCTGTAAAGAATTTGGCACAACGGGGGTGAGTTGCCAACTCGTGAGTAGAAGACATCTACGAAAGGAAATCGAATGCACGACGCTATCCTAGGTCATAATAATACACTACTATACCCCAAACATCTAGTAATAGCAAGGTAATACTACGTGTAAGTGCAAATACTCCGTGTCGTGTCAGTGCCTCATATAGTACTATGTCATATGAAATGAAATGCATGCACCATGAATGTAAAGTAACAAATTCTGAAATCCAGATATATATGTATGAGAACTCTTTAGCTGTTATCAGAGTAAAGTGTGTATAAGCATCTGAAATCTCAACAATGAAATCCATGGAAATCCGTGTCAAGCATCGACACAACACATGTAACCTCAAGTCTCAATATGTCGGGCTCCGTCAGTCCGGATCGGCCCATATCATCAAATCCCACGACAACGGTCGGTATCCTCCGGATATCCGCCGCGCCAGACATCACCGGTAGGTAGCCTTCCCCTGCCAGGCTCATCGTCTACAACTCGATCTTCTTGCCCCGGGGTACCATACCGGGCCCACCATGTACCCGAGACGGTTCATCCACTCCTCGAATCGGGTCTCGAAATCCAACAGAAAACATGAAATACTCATGGTGGACGACACATACATCACGAGAAAACCACATCTTATTTAAAAAAAGAGAAGAGGAGAGAGAGAAGTTTTTATATATTTTTGCGGTTTTCCCCAAAAATCCAGAAATCTCATAGAAATCCAAATCTCAAAATCATGAGTAACTATATGATAAGTGTCGGCATATGCCCATAATACTGCATGATAACACGAAAATATGAATGCATGAATGTCTAAGTAATGAATATCATGTCTTATACTTAACATCAGAGAGTGATCACAATATTATATCGGTTTAGTTGTTAACTGATTCTATCAATAAAAGATAATATGATCTAAAGTGTACGTGACATAGCAATTACCGATGATGATGTGTGTGAGCCGGCAAATAAGTGTGCGTGGAATATGCGCATCATCGGTAATGGTGCTGGTGTCCTAACAGGTAAAGTTTATACTGATTATAGCAACACATAAAAGAACATGCACCATGATGATTACAGTATGAATGTAAATACAGATGTGCATTATCCACTCCTCTGCGAGATACGAGTACAACTACCACTATGTAAGTCGAACCTAAACCAGTGTCCATCTAACATCCTAAGGAACTAAACCTAATAGACTAGTCAGTAAGAAACTAGAGTCTACCTAAGGTCTGAATCATTATCTCTAATAGTCGGCGATCCCGCCTCAATAGCGTCACGTACGTAGTACGACTTCCTCGAATCAAGAGTGCGGATCAATCATCAAATCTAAGCCTCGTACGGTAAAATCCATCGTACGGCATCCCAATGTCGGGGTACGGTCAAGTATCTCCTAGGTGTCTCTTCATTCGTATAATGTCATATGTATCATATTGTGACTAGGTCATACTTATATGATATCGGTATCAGGTCACACCAATATAATATCGTAATCAAGTTATACATATATCAGATCGTGATCAGTCACAAGTTACAGTCCGAGTACTATTCTAGCGTCCCATGTACATCAATATCACCACCACTCTTTGTAATTTATATATTCAAGTTCATTATCTCATTCTCTAATGATCCGCTAACACTTTATTACGACTGTATAGTCAAGAATCACGGCATCGAGCCCAGTTATACTGTTTCATCATAACTCGGATATCATATCACATCAATGAATCACCTATACGTGTTGTATATAAATGTATATACCTATACCTAGTTCTATATATATCCACATACACGTACCCCATGTCGAGTTTCAGTGTGTGCGTGGGTGTGTTTCTATCTGAAACCTACGAATCTCTTCCTAGGTACTCATCCTCTGATATGGTTTTCCTAAATCGGTCTAGTCCAGCCTAGGGTCAATACTAGGGTCCTACTAGGGTCACGTCTGGTTTCCTAATGTCAATAAGTACTATTCCTATTCTACGTTGCGGGGGTGCTAAACGCCATCCACCCGACTTCACCCCGTAGATATGCATCTACTCACCTGGTCCATGTCTGCCGAAGACAGTGTCGCCATCCTCCTCTTCATCGCCCGCAGTCCACGTGAGGGTACCTAGACGCAAACATATAAATAGTATCGTAAACCGAATCACATACAAAAGTCAAACGATACGAAGAACAAGCACAGGTTAAAACCTATGTCCCGTCCACGCAAAAGAACCAAATACCGCTCGATATCGGCGTACAAACTCCGATGGATCGAGATAACATCATCAAACAACTTGTAGTTTTAAAACACATTACTTATACTATAAAACATGATTAAATCCATCGAAACCCGAAAATCTATCAAACCGTCCAATTTCGCAAAACCCGAAAATGCCAGTTTACCGTTTTTCATCAAAACTTAACATTTAAATGAAACCAATGGTCATAAAACACATTAAATAGCATTACTAGACTATACAAACCACTACTATATTTTTATTACACAATTTTGTATTGATTTGAAATTTCTAGTTTGCATCCTTTAACAATTTTCAACATTTTAAAGCAAAATACCACAATTCCACCACAAAACATGATTTCGCATGAATTAATGTCTTAAACTACAATTCATGATGATAGTGATATAATAAACCATAATTATATTTTTAATCTCATTTATATAGAAATTTCTAAAATCTAGTTTACAAAATTAGCAATTTTTATCACAATTATCAATTATCCATAGAAACTAGCAATCAAACTAGGTTTTTCTTTCCACCAACAAGTTAATACTCTTATTAAGACCAAAATCTAGTATTACCAATATTAATTGAGATTTATTTCACCAATAATTAGGTTTTATAGAAACCTAGTTAGCAAAATTTCCTAATTTAAACCATTTTCAATGAAAAATTTACAATTCAACAATCATGCAAGATTTTCCAAATCCAAAAGTGTTAAACTAACTATTATAACCCTAAATAATTAACAAAAATCATAACTTGAATTTAGAAACCCTAACTTGAATTTTTAAAATTGAACATAGAACTAATTCATTAAATCTAATTAAGCTTAAATGAACATCTAAAACAATAAATCAAAAGAAAGAAATTATACCTCCCAAAATATGAAATCCAAACTAGAAATGAGCCTCCAAAATGCATGCTTTCCATCTCCAAAATCCATGTAAAAATGAGTAAGGAATAAAGGGTATGAAATAAATAGGATTTTGTGGAATTTTAATGGAATTTTTGATGTATTTTTGATCATTTTTGAATAAAAAAAGAGGTGGAAAATGGGGGGGGGCAGCCATGGTGGGGTTGTGGCCGGCCTAAGTGAGGAGAGTGAGAGAAAGAAGAGAGTGTGCAAAGTGTGTGGAAGTTTCAAGAAGAGAAACATCATTAAAAGTCTTTTCATGTATTTATTTATTTATTTATTTGCTATAGCAACTCAAGAAAGCTCTAGAAATTAGGAAAAATTTGCAAATAAATTTTGCATGATACACACTAATTTCTAATATTCCATGGTTCATTTTTACAAATTAAAACCATTTAAATTTGTAATTTACACTAATTTAGTGTAAAAATAAAGCTTATGTTAATATTTAAAATAATTAATTTAGGAAAAATATTTTATTAAACTAAAAATTTATAAGTGGCTAAATAAACACCATTTACTAGTAATTTCATAATTAAAATAGATATTTTTAAAATTATAATGAAAAACAATCACGGTTGGGTTTTACGAAAAATACATTTTACTTTACCGAAAATCCTAAAATTCACTTAAACACTTTTATTCATTTAATTATTTATTTAATCATTTTTAAAACGTTACAGTCCCCCACAGACAGTTTCTCAAGTTTCGGGCGAAACGTTGTAGAGGCCGTATGGTATTATGGCAGGGTTCGATCATATACGTGCAGTCGTGCACGGATCATGATCAGACGGATCATACTAGTGGGCTTTGGTTTAAGCCGGATCCTAGTATTAGATTTGTTGGATTATTTTAGTCTCATCGTATTCGCATTCAGTCGGAATGCGGATGCAGGTATGTATATACAGGTGAGGGGTATCCTTGTGATCCGTCACAAGTTTACTTTAGATGTTGCTGTATCCTTTTGTTGGACTAAACATTTGGGTTAATGTTTATTTTGGTGGAAATTACGAGCTTAGTTCATGATGAGGTGCATTTAATGTGACATGGACATGTTTAGTGACTCATGGTCTCTTTATTTGTGCTAATGTCACATTAGGATTTGTTTATTGTGTTGAATTGATGGATGGAGAGAGAGAGGGCAGCCATAGGCTTGGGGTTTGCTCTTGTATCATTATTCTTGCTCTCATTTTATCAACACAACACAATAGAAAAAGAAAGCCTCTTCTTCTTCTTCTTCCTCTAGCTCACCATTTCCACTAATGGCATCATCTTCAACCTTTATCCATACACTCTCATGTATTGAGAATCAATGGATGCTTGAGACAAAGTTATCACACACATTCTTTACATCACCTTGGACACGTCGGCTAGCAAACTTCGTGTCCGAGTTGCTTCGGATGAAGCGGGAGCCCGTAAAAAGACTCATTGATGTGGTGCCCTTTCCGACGAGGAGACCGGAGATCGGAGATGCCGCGAGGAGCTTGGGATGGTGGCCAAAGACCGAAGGACACGGATCGATCGGTATAGCCACTCTTACTTCTTAGTAGTTTGCTAGTTTATCGTTAATGGTTCGATCCGGATGAAAGACTACGATAGCGCCAGTTTCCTAAAAAGTTTTTGTTTCCGCATTTGGCCTCGGATTGACGGCCGGGATGCTACCGTATACTTACATGGTATCAGAGCCACGCCATTAACCTTTACTAGCTTGTTCTAACATGTTTAAAAGATCGATCGACGGAATTTTCAAAAACCGCATTTCCATTCTTCAAGTTTCTGCCGAATTTTAAAAGTAGTCAAAAAATTATTTTTAGTATGTCAGAAAATCGAGCAGGCTTTTCTAAGACCCCTGAAGAAATTTGAAAGCATGATCTCACCATACCACCGCGGAAACGCGGTAGAACAGGCATGTTAGCCGCGGTTCCGCTGTGGGATTGTGGACTCAGCGCTTCATTTTTCTTCTGGGTGTCAGGTACATGGAATTGTGGTTTCTGGAATTTTTGTTTGGGCCCAGATTTTATTACTGTACTGGACTTGTGCTTGGGGCCCACTTCGGGAAATTTTGTCGATCGAAAATTTTAAATATGTTAGTTTACAGTACTTACATTATATCTGCGACAGTGAATGTCATTCGAGCGGTAAATCTTGTCTAATTGCTATAGCTCTTTTAGACGGATTTGCGAACGTGACATTCACGTTGATGTTCTGTGTTGTGCTGTGTTGTTGCGGATTTGTCGTGGTGGATAGCTTGGTTGCAATGTTAGTACAGTTTAGTTTTATTTGTACATTTGATATTGCGGGACGAGCGTTCGATATGTGGACTGCCGTCACTGCCTGTTTGTATATTATTCTTTTGGGGCACGACCGGGTTGAGGTCGATGTCACCGTTGTACATATTTTATTTTCTGTACTAGGATTATCCCGCGGTGGGGTGCATGGATAGCCGGATTCTAGAGGGCAACGAGCCCGCATCTCATGGCTTTGAGACGGAGGGGGCTTCACTCTAGAATTGGCGGGCTATTCGCCGCACTCATAGGGGGTATAGGTTGACCTAAGGAGGGGTGCTCAGGTTAGCGGATTCCGTGAAGTGCTGGGTGGTCCATTCACTTTGCTGTAGGGGCTGCCTCGCTTCAGGTTTTGGCGGGTAACTTGCCGCGCCCGTAGGGGTCTAGGATTTCATTGCACAGGCTATCCACACGACTAGGGGACCGTCGGGTTTCAGTAGCGGCTCTATGAAACCCGGGGATCCCAGATTATCTGTATTGTTCTGTGATGCTTATTACATTTCTGTGATGTTGCATTTATCACGCCTGGAGCGATTATTATATATTGCTATATATATACTAGTAGATGATGTATATGTTTTACACCCGCGCTAGTCCAGTCCCCGCTCTGTCGTTAGTTATGTAACCTAACGGGCGATGATGGGACCCAGTGGCGAATGCGGATGGCATATACGTACATTATATTTTCATTCTTTATTGGTGTGATCAATTGATGGGTCTGCATTGATTCGGATTAATGCAAGCTAAACAAACCTGTTTGATGTTGTTGGAACAATTTTTCAAAAAGCTGTTATTGCAAGGACGTCCTCTTTTATTTTGCACAGTGGTATTCGGTTATGAATATCCAGCACCTCTTTTACGAGGCAAGGGCCGAGATCCCTTTACCGCGAGTGACACCTTGGATAGAAGTTTGCGTCAGGGTAATAACTTCACTATAGTCGATTACTTTTTGTTTTGCATCGTGGTATTCAGTTGGAATATCCTGCACCTCATTCTACGGGGAAAGAGCCGAGATCCCTTCACCGGGAGTGACCTCTTTAGCAAAGGTTTTCGCCACTATATTTTTATAAAAAGCTATCCGGTTTCTTCAACGATATCAAGTTCATTATGTTAAAGGTTTTTCGCCAAAAACCATTCGTAGCCCTCCGTCATTTCAGAAAGGTAGCACTTAGTATTCATGCTATGTATGTTGGCCTTCGTCAAGGCATAGTGTATGGTAGCTATTTGTTACTTTTCTATTGCATAGATAGATGCGTTAGTTTGGGACAGTCGTACTACTGTTTTGGCCTTCGTCAAGGGTATGTACGGATGGGTTCAAATTAACCTGGATAATGACGGATAGAATTTGACATGTGACTTATGATATGTTGTCCTTCATCAAGGTTATAAGAGCATGGGGTAAAAATCACATCGGGAGTTTCTAAAGAAACTGAAACTTGCCAGGCATTCGCATACTTTCTGGAGTGTGATAACGCGAGTGGATTCCATCACGTTATCATGCGATGATAGTTAGATCCCGATTCCCACTGATGAGTTGGTTTACTCCTCGGGTGATCCCGACTAATTCTTCTTTCAGGTTTAGAGGAGAATTTGAGGTTACAGTGAGAGGTTTCCTGATTAGATAAATTGATAACCATTCTTATCTAGGTTAGAGTGCACGCAGAGTGTTTCTTTTCTCTCTCTCTTTAGCAGCGACCATGGCCCGACCCTAGACTATGACTCAGTGACCAAGTTAACCGAACCTTCTTAAAACACTGGCTTTTGGATTGTCTGAGTTGCATACCTCATTGCCACTCCTGCTTTTACCCTTTTTCTTCGGAACATTTCGTATCACTACGAACGTCCACTTCCATTGGATAAAACCATCGTATGGTTATATACGAACTCGAAGGAACTTGTTCCAGATTCGAGGATGGTTTCTGGTTCTGGAGAAAATGAATAGGACTATTCAGTTGTCTTTTCCTTTTACCTTCTCTCAGGTTGCGAGTGCTCCTTGGATTAGGACGGTACACCTATTATGCTAATTGGATAGTCTTCTTCCAAACCATAGGCAGGTGCCGAACGGTGGGGAATGAAGAAAACCAATTAGCCTAACGATGGTGTACAGAAGGTAATAAGTTAAGACAAATAAAGGGATTAGAAAGATGGCAAAGTAAACTGTGACTGCTATTCACGACCAAACCAAGTATTTCATCGCCACTCCTACTTCACCTTTGTATTTCTCCAGGACACCCCGTATCACTACGAAGATCCACAGTTATTGGATATTCCATCGTATGGTTATATACGAACTCGAAGGAACTTGTTCCAGTTTGGGGATGGATTCTGGTTCAGGAGAAATAGGAATAAGGGTTATTCAGTTTTCTTTTATCTTTACCTTCTTTCAGGTTGCAAGTACTCCTAGGATTAGGAGAGTACACCCATTATGCTTATTGGATAGCCTTCTTCCAAACCATAGGCTGGTGCCGAACGGTAGGGAAGGAAGAAAACCATTTGGCCTAAGGGGGTGTACAGAAGGTAATGACTAAAGACATATAAAGGGATTTGGAGAGATGGCAAAGAGATATACGGTTACAGTTGTGAATCTGATAATGGAAGAGGTATTACTAGGAATACCCGGATACCCCTTCGAAACATTTTCATGTTTCAGTTTCACTGTGCATTGTTAGTAGAAAACTGATTTCCCAATTAGGTCCTTACTCTAAGGTATGTATTTACCAGGTTGCTTCTGACATCTGTATGGTTCTTTTGATGATGAGTGGGAGATAGTTATTGGGAATTAGGTGATCATCCTCATTATATCGATATTCGTTATAATTGTGATATTTGAGGAAATCGCCTGGGTTTTTGCCGGATGACAAATATTTGGTTTTGAATATCCGTTGTTATGCACCAATTTCAAACTGATATATCTGTACGTTTATTTTTATAAAGTGAGATATAACTTTTTGAAATTATGTCCATGACATTTACCTATATCAGTGGATGGTTAGGTAAGGAGCATTAAACAGCGGTGTAATTCTTCTTAATTATAAGTACAGTTTTCAACCTACGACACACAGGGAATGAGTTATTAGACTCAGGGGACTTTTACAGAGTATTGTATGTTGTCCAGTGTCTATTAGGACAGAGGGGTTGGTACTCGTACTATATTCTGTTTACTTGTGACTTCTCTAGTTCTTAGACATATGTTTCGTAGAAATGCAAGGTCTAAGTTTTGAGAAGTTATAGGTATAAGAATAAAGTAGAGAACTAGGTGCTGCAAGTGTCAGGATTCTTCAAAGTGATCGAAGATGTAGATATTTGTGTATGGTATTCAGTTGATAGTAATGATTTTGAGAAACTTGTTTCTCTTTCAGGTTACTCATATCTGGATGCATTCCTAAGTTGAGTAACTCTGATCGGCCTCCTTCCATTTAGTTGACATGCACTGGAGACAGCTGCATGATTTGAATCCGGTTCCAATTAAATCAGTGCCTCTGTTTCTATATTGGATATAGAACGATTCATATCTTAACGATGTTAAGGTACGGGGAGTTGTCCGGCTTATGCTTAAAACCAGAGTCTGGACAACTCAAGGCATGTTTTTGTAATGGCAGTTTGTGGGTTGACCCGGGCTATGACGAGGGTTGATTTTCTACCATCTGGAAGATCAATAGTGATATTGTTCTTGACTCGCCCCAGTTTTAATAAAATGGATTTTTTCAGAAAACAGTAGTAGGAGTATGGTAGAAATGGAAGTGATTCCAGAACCACAGACGATTACTTAAAATTTAATAGGGACCTAAGGATTCAATCAGGATTGACATTTCATTAGCCACTCCGCAGATATGGTGGGTAACCTCAGGCACCCGAGAGGTACTCCGATAACCTCAAAGACGGTGACAGGGAGGTTCTTGTTTACCCAGAATTTACACTACTGTTGTTCCAGGCTATGAGACCCCGCAGGAGGATGAGTATAGCGTCGTTCTAAACTAGCTTTAGAAGTGCACGTATATATGACTCTGTCAGAGGGTTGTCGTAGTCAGTGGGAGCAGCGGAAGAATAGTGGGCAAGTAGCTTATGTCTATTTATAGACTAAAGCAGATATAGCGGAGATAGATCATCTATTTCTGATGTGACAGTCATAGGTTTGACTTCATCAGAATAGGGGATGGATCTGTTAAGAAGGTAGTAGGGTGTGATGTCCTGGTATATGGATGACATACACATAGTAGGAAGTGAAATTCTTATACTACGATCGGTTATACATTGGTTGTCACACGGTGGTTTCTCCACATAGGATATAGATATAATATCAGACATTCTGGTTACTAGATCTATGGTTTTAGATCTAGATTTGGGTAGTTTCCCAATCAGGATACTTAGACAGCATTCTACAGGTATTTTAGAATGGACGACTCCTGGCACGGCAGTATACCTGCACGTGATGGAGTCAGCCTCTCTAAAGGTGTCTTGCAGACTAAAGGGGAGCGGGATGTGCATGATTTGCATATCACTTGCTTAGGCTATTGAGTCAATCATGAGATGTCAAGTATCACACCAGATGTTGTTTTTGCACTAGATGCAATAAGTTGATATTAATCCAATCCTGGAGAAACATTCGGAAGCAGTTTTAGAACATAAGTGGATGTTCTAGGGATATGATAACAACAACCGCTTTTTGGAGACGGTTATCATTCCAGGCTTCCAAGGTGACCTGGATGACAGAGTGACTGTCAGAGTTATAGTTTTCCCTCTGACGAGGGGCAGTAGTTTGGACAGGTGATCCAAGCAGACACTGAGGGAGGCATGACGCAGGATACTGATTAAATTCAGTTGACAATACAGTCTAAGAATTTTGGATTTGGAGTTCATTTATGAACTAGGTCCATCAGATATCCAGACATATTCTAAGACAGGTATTGCTCATTTCGGGAGATGGCTTTCTCCACGAACTTGAGATAAAGAGAGACATAGAAAGAAACATCAGGGTAGATCCACTCACTGAGGCTATTTCTCGAATGCAATAGTTTCGCAAACAGGCTTTGTGAGATTGATCAGTAGAGGAGTTGGGTGTTCGGTATCACACGGGCTATGAGTATGCGACATCGCAATAATTAGCCTTGAGTGAAAGTGGGAGATTGTTGGATATAGTGCCATCAAAGTCAATTATTGGATCACAGGCACGTGATTGCAATGATTGAGGGATGACCTATGCCGGTAGGACAGTCTTACTCAAGATGATAGTATGCTATCTGGTTTATCTTTATCATCGTGTACATGCTTTAGGTGATATTACAGATTACCATTACACATTGATAGAGCCCTTAGGATTCTTGCTTGACGGCCAGCAGTATGATGGCGATCATACACGTGGGAGCTGGGGTCTATAAGCACATCCTTAAAAGGTCCCTAGTCGAGGGAGTTTCGAGACAGGGCATCGATACTCCAGAGTAGACTAGTGTATACGGATCGAGACCCCGACGAGGGGCGATGGCTGGTCTCACAAGCCATTGGTGTCAGTTGGTTCACCTAAGACGTATACAGGTGCTCATTGGGTTATGAGTACACCGGACATGACTCGCCGGGAACATGCTAGTTGGTTTTATACCTAGCGTCAGATAGCGGTTCCCTGGTGACATGTGTACATGTTAGTTCATCGATCTGAGATCGTCATTTGTCTCGTGTGAGTTCCCACTGTGCTTTGATTACTACCCTATCACGGCTCAAAGGAGTCGTGCAAACAGGTTTTAGTTGGGTACAGTCCCGAGCCACATGGAGGCAGTGAGCGGATCGGCAGGGGTTTCGTCTCTCCCGGTATTGGGGGTGAGATCGCTCTGTGTCTAGGAGAGCCATTACACAAAGTCCTTGGCCAAGGCAGGAGATTTACTGGTAGGTATTCCAGTAGTATCTCAGGGTGTTCTGGGCTACACTCCGACACGACTTGTACCGCTTTTGGGGGTCTGAATTTTACTAACCCCCTAGGCCCGACATGCGATACTCATAGACGAACGGACCGGACTGTACGGATATTGTCACTGACAGGCTCAGTAGGGTGTCAGGATGAGTTCGCTCATCGACCTCCCTTTTGGTCAATACCTGGTAGCCCGTTACGTATGGCTAGTACCACTGATGTGCTAGTGGTTAAATCCACAGCCAAAGTATTGACGAGTCTTTAGAGTCCCCCACAGACAATTTCTCAAGTTTCGGGCGAAACGTTGTAGAGGCCGTATGGTATTATGGCAGGGTTCGATCATATACATGCAGTCATGCACGGATCATGATCGGACGGATCATACTAGTGGGTTTTGGTTTAAGCCGGATCCTAGTATTAGATTTGTTGGATTACTTTAGTCTCATCGCATTCGCATTCAGTCGGAATGCGGATGCAGGTATGTATATACAGGTGAGGGGTATCCTTTTGATCCATCACAAGTTTACTTTAGATGTTGCCGTATCCTTTTGTCGAACTAAACATTTGGGTTAATGTTTATTTTGGTGGAAATTACGAGCTTAGTTCATGATGAGGTGCATTTAATGTGACATGGACATGTTTAATGACTCATGGTCTCTTTATTTGTGCTAATGTCACATTAGGATTTGTTTATTGTGTTGAATTGATGGATGGAGAGAGAGAGGGCAGCCATAGGCTTGGGGTTTGCTCTTGTATTATTATTCTTGCTCTCATTTTATCAACACAACACAATAGAAAAAGAAAGCCTCTTCTTCTTCTTCTTCCTCTAGCTCACCATTTCCACTAATGGCATCATCTTCAACCTCCATCCATACACTCTCATGTGTTGAGAATCAATGGATGCTTGAGACAAAGTTATCACACACATTCTCTACATCACCTTGGACACGTCGGCTTGCAAATTTCGTGTCCGAGTTGCTTCGGATGAAGCGGGAGCCCGTAAAAAGACTCATTGATGTGGTGCCCTTTCCGACGAGGAGACCGGAGATCGGAGATGCTGCGAGGAGCTTGGGATGGTGGCCAAAGACCGAAGGACAAGGATCGATCGGTATAGCCACTCTTACTTCTTAGTAGTTTGCTAGTTTAGCGTTAATGGTTCGATCCGGGTGAAAGACTACGATAGCGCCGGTTTCCTAAAACGTTTTTGTTTCCGCATTTGGCCTTGGATTGACAGCCGGGGCGCTACCGTAGACATACAGTGAACGCGTATGTTCGAACCCTGCCATAAAACCATATGGCCTCTACAACGTTTCGCCCGAACTGGGAAACTTTCAGTGAGGGGACTCTAAAGACTCGTCAATACTCTGGCAGTGTGTTTAACCACAAGCCGTCAGTGGTACTAGCTGTACGTAACGGCTGCCTATGTACTGAGTGAAAGGGAGTCCGATGAGCGAACTCATTCTGGAACCCTACCGAGCCTATGTGTGACAATATCCGTACAGTCCGGTCCGTTCGTCTATGAGTATCAAATATCGGGCCTAAGGAGCTGGTAAACGTCAGACCCCCAAAAGCGGTATAAGTCGTGTCGGAGTGTAGCCCAAAACACCCTGAGATACTACTGGAATACCTACCAGTAAATCTCTCTTGCCATGGCCATGGACTTCGTGTAATGGCTCTTCTAAACACAGCGCGATCTCACCCCCAACGTTGGGAGAGATGAATCCCCTGCCGATCTGCTCACTGCCTCCATGTGGCTCGGGACTGTACCCAACTAAAACCTGTTTGCACGACTCCTTTGAGCCGTGGTAGGGTAATAATCAAAGCACAGTGGGAACTCACAAGAGACAAATGACGATCTCAGGTCAATAGACTAACCTGTACACATGTCCCCTGGGAATTGCTATCTGACGACAGGTTTTAATAACCAGCTAGCATGTTCCCGGCGAGTCCTGTCCGGTGTACTTATAACATAATGAGAACCTGTATACATCTTAGATGAACCAACTGACACCAATGGCTTGTGAGACTGGCCACCGCCCCTCATCGGGGTCTCGACTGTATACACTAGTCTACTCCGGAGTATCGATGCCCTATCTCGAAACTCCCGTGACTAGGGACCACTTTTAAGGATGTACTTATAGACTACCCAACTCTCACGTATATGATCGCCATCATACTGTTGGTAGTCAAGAAAGAATCCTATGGGCTCTATCAACGTGCAATAGTGATATATATCAAGTCACCTAAATCAGTACATGATGATAAAGATAAACCAGATAGCATACTATCATCTCGAGTAAGACTGTCCTACCAGTATAGGTCCTCCCTCAATCATTGCAATCACGTGCCTGCGATCCAATAATTGACTTTGAGGGCACTATATCCAACAATCTCCCACTTGCACTTAAGGCTAATTATTGCGATGTCGCATACTCATAGCCCGTGTGATACCGAACACCCAACTCCTCTACTAATCAGTGCCACAAAGCTCGTTTGTAAAACTATTGTGTTCGAGAAATAGCCTCAGTGAGTGGATCCGCTCTGATGTTTCTTTCTATGTCTCTCTATACCTCATGTTCTCGGAGAAAGCCATCTCCCGAAATGAGTAATACTTGTCTTAGAATATGTCTGGATATCTGATGTGACCTAGTTCACGAATGAACTCTAAATCCAAACTTCTTAGACTGTATCGTCAACTGAACCTAATCAGTATCCTGCGCCATGCCTCCCTCAGTATTTGCTTGGACCACCTGTCCAAACTACTGCCCCTCGTCAGAGGGAAAACTATAACTCTGACAGTCACTCTGTCATCCATGTCACCTTGGAAGCCTGGAATGATAACTGTCTCCCGAAGGAGGCTATCATTATCATATCCTTAGAACATCCACTTATGTTCTAAAATTGCCTCCGAACGTTCCTCCAGGATTGGATCAATATCAACTTATTGCATCTAGTGCAAAAAAAACATCTGGTATGGTACTTGACATCTCATGATCAACTCAATTGCCTAAGCAAGTGATCTGCCAATCATGCACATCCCTCTCCCCTTTAGTCTGTAAGACACCTTTAGAGAGGGTGACTCCATCATCTGCTGGTACACCACCATTCCAGGAGTCGTCCATTCTAAATACCTTTAGAATGCTGTCTAAGTACCCAAATTGAAAAACTACCCAAATCTAGATCTAAAACCATAGATCTAGTAATCAGAATGTCTGATATAATACCCATATCCTATGTAGAGAAACCACTGTGTGACAACCACAGTATAACCGATCGTAGTATAGGAATTTTACTTCCTACTCTGTGTATGTCATCCAAATATCAGGACATCACACCCTACTACTTTCTTAACAGATACATCCCTTATTTTGATGAAGTCAAAGCCCATGACTGTCGCATCAAAAATAGATGATCTTTCTCTGCTATATCTGCTTTAGTCTATAAATAGACACAAGCTTCTTATCCACTATGCTTCCGCTGCTCCCACTGACTACGATAACCCTCTAGCAAAATAATATACACGTGCACTTCTAAAACTAGTTTAGAACGATGCTATACATATCCTCCTGCCGGGTCTCATAGTCTGGAACAGCAGTAATGGCAAGTCTGGGTAAACAAGAACCTCCCTGTCACCGTCCTTGAGGCTACCTGAGTACCTCTCGGGTGTCTGAGGTTACCCACCATATCTGTGGAGTGGCTAATGGAATGTCAAACCTGATTGAATCTTTAGGTCCTATTAAATTTTTCGTAATCGTTTGCGGTTCTGGAATTTCTTCCAGTTCCACCATACTCCCACTACTGTTTTCTGAAAAAATCCATTTTACTAAAACCGTGGCGAATTAAGAACAATATCATTATCTATCTTCCAGATGGTAGAAAATCAACCCTCGTCAAAGCCAAGGTCAACCCATAAACTGCCATTACAGAAACATGCCTAGAGTTATCCAGAGTCTGGTTTTAAGCATAAGCCGGATAACTCCATATACCTTAACATCGTTTAGATATGATTCATTCTATATACAATATAGAAACAGAAACACTAATTTAATTGGAATCGGATTCAAATCATGCAGCTGTCTCCAGTGCATGTCAACTAAATGGAGAGAGGCCGATCATCATTACTCAACTTAGGAGTGCATCCAATTATGAGTAACCTGAAAGAGAAGCAAGTTCTCTAAACCATTACTATCAACTGAATACCATATACAAGTATCTACATCTTCGATCACCTTGAAGAATCCCGATACTTGCTACACCTGGTTCTCTACTTTATTCTTATACCTATAATTTCTCAAAACTTAGACCTTGTATTTCTACGAAACACATGTCTAAAACTTGAGAAGTCATAAGTAAACAGAATACAGTACGAGGACCATCCCCTTTGTCATAATGGACACTGGACAACATACAATACTTTGTATAAGTCCCCTGAGTTTAATAACTCAAACTCTGTGCGTCGTAGGTTGAAAACTGTTAGTTGTATGTATGCCCTAGAGGCCAGTATTGTACAGATGATGTATATTATATTGGATGCTTGGACATATATAGAGATGACTTTCTTGCTCGATATGATAGTATGCTATCTGGTTGCTCTTTATCTTAACATGTATACTAGTCTCGTTAAACTGTCTTATAGTTACATGTTGGTAAAGCCCTTAGGATGTGTACTTGACTACCTGGACTATGATGCAGATCATACTAGTGGGGACATGGTAGTCCATAAGTACATCCTTCAAGGTCCCTAGTCGTAGGTGTATCGAGACCTGGCATCGATATACCAGTGTAGGCTAGCGTATACGCTTCTCGACCCATGAGATGGGCGATGGATGATCCCATATCCATTGGTGTTTGACATCAGAGATGGTATACGGGTGCTCAGTGGAGACTGGGTACACTAGACGGACTCGCCGAGAACTCCCAGATGGTATTATACCTCACGTCAGATGGCAGTTCTCAGGTGACACTTGTGCAGGTTAGTCTGTAGACCCGAGATCGTCATAGAGTCTTGTGTGATTCCCACTGTGCTTTGATCTCCACCTTACCACGTCCATGAGGGTGTGCAAAACGGTGGTTTTTAGGTACAGTCCCGAGTCACATGGAGGCAATGAGCGATAGGAGGGGTTTCGTCTTTCCCGGTATTGGGGGTTGATGTTGCGCTGTGCTCGATTGGCCGTAACAGGGAAGTTCCTGGCCAGGGCTGATCAGAGATTTGCTGGTAAGTGTTACCAGTAGTTTTTCGACCCGTTATGAGCCTCACATCGGCACGACTTATCAGTTATTGGGGTCTGACGTTTACCACCCCTAGACTTGATATGCGACATATCAGACGAGGAGACCGGACTGTACGGGAAGTGTTGCCGATCGGCTCGATGGGAGTTGTAGCAGGTTCGCTTGTTCTCTTCTGATTGCTCAATACCGGGGTGGCCGTTACGTTTAGCTGACCGCTTGCGGCTTGGGGGTGCTTGATATGATCATCACCCACTGCCGGTGTATTGACGAGTCTCAGAGTCCCACAATAGAGTTTCCTAGTCCAGGCGAAACGTTGTGGTGCGCGTATGCGATATGCGCATGGACCCGATTAAAATGCGCGTATAGGATACCGTATATTGGTCGGGCGGCTTGCTTTTGGTAGGGGTCATATGTGATATGGCCGGATTGATAAATCAAGTGTTGATTTATCATTTAACCATTAGCTTCTCACTTGAAATCCTTTCTTGAGTATGTTGGATGTATGCATGCATGTATAGTTTCTTTATTGATTCATGCACATATGGATGTACATATACACATACATACATACATACATACATACATCCTTCATGGTTGTACATACATGAAAATGGTGGCAATATAAGACTCACACCATGGTTTTATTTATGGATTAAATTGCATTTGATTTAAAAACAAAAAGGAAAAAGGAAAATGGTCATTATTGATTTGTTTCTACACTCTTCTCTTGACCTAACCATTCTCACCCACCTTTTGACCATGGGTTACTTTTCCTTTTGTGCTTTTAACTCAAGTTCGATAATATCCTAACCATGGTTTGATATGAGAAGAGGAAAATATATATTGATATATTTTCTATTTTCTTTTTAGAGTTGAACCTATCATCTTCTCATATTGCCATCATCTTCTTCCCCCTCTCTCATTTTTGCTCTCTAGTTCTTTGAAGTGAGAAATATACTCATCAAGATTGGATTTTGAAGTGAGAAAGAGAACCACAACACCATTCTACACAAGTCTAGCCCACTTGTTTAGAGTGTTAGCTTGATTTCGTTCACTTGATCGGATAAAGTTGCAAGCTTAGACAAAGCGGACTCCGGGTGGATCATCGGTGACCTCGAGGAGTTCAAGCGGAGCTTTTTCAAACCCCAAGTAGCCGATGAGTCTAGCGTAGGGAGCTATAAAGGTTGTACTCTCTAAACCCTAGCATTTCTTTCATATGATGATGTGAAAAACTTGAAACCCTAATTGATTCTAGGAACGATCCGATGTTTGTTAACTTAGCACCCTAAAGACTCCACCTTTGGTTCATGTGATGCTTCCAAACCCTTCATGAGGTGCTAGGCTAACCCAACAGTGGTATCAGAGCCGACCTAGAACATTAGGCGACACTTTAACGAAGTTAAAACTCCGATCGAACCGAAAATACGGATTTTTGAGTGCTCTCTGGACATTTTTTAAAAATTGACTTTTTTCAGAATTAAAAATACTTAAAAAACACAGCAGGAAAAACTATGAAAGGCAGTGAAATTTGATGACCTGAACAGCATAAACCGCCGCGGAACCGCGGCAATTCCTGGCTTAGGCCGCGGTTCCGCGGCCGTAATGAGGCTTCATTGCATAAAATGTTCACTGTAATTCTTAGAACTTCTTGTACAGTGTTTTAGGTATGTTTAATCTGAATATAGCACTGTATTTTCTGGAGATGGTTTTTGGACTCGTAGATTCGATCGGAATTTTCATTTCGTTGCTTTTCGGGGTAAATTAGAAAGTATTGAAGTGTTTGAACGAGTATCATTTGCTCACTTTTCATGGGGTTTAAATATTTTGGAGATACGTGCAAGTTTTGTGGTGGTCCCTCTAGAAGACAAAAAACCTTAACTCGATTATGTGACCGTCTTGAACTGCCCTTTGAACCTTAGGGTTTGGGGCAGTACGGCGTGCCACATGTGAGGCGTTGGCTTGACCCTTCTACGGCTGGACCGCTACTACTGTGTCACACTCCGGTTTTTGAACTCCGTTCAAGTGTTGAGCTTTAGTGAATCTTGGGTATTTGATCGTTCGTTCGGAAACTTTAATACTGTCTAATTATCTGGAATGGATGCAATCTGTGGAATTCATATTATAAGACATGAAATACGAGGTATGTGATATTTCACATTTACGATGTCTAAGGAGAATGTGGATTCCGGATATTGCAGTTTTACACTTTCTTTTCTATGACCGTAAGTGTAGTATGTCGATATCGCCGGTTTCGTTGCTATATATCAACGACAATTGGGGTACGCATACTTACTTACATTGATGATATGTGATATTATGTGTTGCTGAGATATGATGTGCATGATTGTTGCGATTGAATAGCCGGGTTTTTTTTTTATGTGAGATGAGAGTTTTATATTTTCATTCATGTAAATTCAAATATAATGTAATATTCTTTTATTTGGGACACTTCCGGGTTGAGGTCGATGCCACCTGTGTTGTATATTATTTACTTTTCCGCATTAGGATGGACCCAGGGAGCACAGGTGACCGGGTTCTGGGGTTCAGTGGGAGGCCATCTCGAGGAGTCGAGACCGGGTCTCCTAAACTCCAGAATTGGTAGGGTCGCTTGCCGCTCTCGTAGGGGTCCAGGGTGTGGGCTTGGCTATTCATCGCGACTATGGAATCCGTATTTTCTATTATTGGCTAAATACTAAATACGGACGTCCTAGTATATCCCACATTATATCTATGTTTCTGCTGCGATATCTGTGATGTGATCATTTGATATGTTCTGATGGATACAGTATATAGTATATATGATATATTATATAGGCGTTACTTATGTTTTACACCCGCACTAGCCCTGCCCTGCTCTGTCGTTAGTTACCTAACCTAACGGTGCACGAGGAGACATCGAGGCGAATGCGGATGGCATAAGTGTACATCGTATTTATCTGTGATGTTTAGGTGACTTAAATGATGGGACTTCATTAATGTGATTAATGAAAGAAAAGAAACCTAATAGATGTTGTAGAATCAAATTTTTAAATAAAAAGGGTAGCTATAGTTTTGCTTTGCATAGCGGTATATATGATATACCCTGCACCTTATTCGATGAGGAAAGGGCCGAGATCCCTTCACCGGGAGTGACCCCTTTAGCAATAACTGGCAGATGCTACACACTCGGTTTATCTTTTGATTGCTTCTATAGTTTCTTCTTTGCACAGTGATATATATGATATATCCCGCACCTCATTCGACGAGGAAAGGGCCGACGATCCCTTCACCGGGAGTGACCCCTTTAGCAAAACTAGAAAAGCCTCAAGAACACTCCATTTCAATTCGATTCTACAACGATATCAAGTTCATTACGCAATAGGTTTTCAGAAAAACCTGTCGTAGCCCTCCGTCATTTCAGATAAATCCTACTTAGTATTCGTGCTACGTTTGTTGACCTCCGTCAAGGCGTAGTATGCAGTAGCTAACTAGTATTTATCTACTTATGCATGTGATGCAGATTGGATTAGGGTAGTCGTACGACCTTGTTGACCTCCGTCAAGGGTCGTGCGGGTGGGTTTGATTCAATCAAGAAATGACGGGTTGAACTTGACTTGCACCATGTGGTTTGTTGACCTCCGTCAAGGTCATAGGATGCTTGGGGCAAAATATTATCGGGAATTTCAAGTGTTGAAATTTGCAATGAGATTGCATACCTTCTATGAGATAGTTGGATCCCGATATCCACTGCGAGTAATTGTTACTCCTGGGAGAGTTTTACACATTACAATTAGCCGATCAAGTAGGTGTCTAGAAAGGTGTCAACGGGGTTACGCCTCTGGGAAAACGAGGTTTACTTTAATTAGGTCCGTGCGAAAGCACGGGGAACCTCCCTCAAAGTACCGACACTGGCCTGGCTGAAAGATCGGCGAAGTTGTAGGGTGTAATTAATCCCAGCTAGTTTTTCCTTTTAGGGTTTGAAGGAAGATTTGATAAAAACCAGTAGGAGCCATCCTGATTAGATAAGATAATAACCAATCTGATCTTCCAAGAGCATACGCTAAAGTGTTTTCTTCTCTCTCTCCAGGTAGCGACTATGTCATGCCTTAATCAAGATAATAATATGGATGTATTGACTGAACCCGCAAGTTATACTGTGCTGGGGAACGTTGGTTCCGTTCTTTCTTATAAGAGTTATAGGAATGAACATGACATAGGGGAATACCAGGATTCCCAAGCCACCCGAATGAAGAAAGTACATGATGATGCATTTTCTTCGGGTGTGTTCGTTACAGAGAACCGTTTCTCCATTTGCCCTACGTCCTGAGTATTAGATACCGGGTCAGGATCCCATATATGTAATCAGTTACATGGGCTTAGGAAAGGTAGAGAACTTGGAGAAGGTGATAAAGACATAAGAGTTGGAAATGGTGCAATTGTTGCAGCTAAGACTGTCGGGGAATATCACCTTGCATTACCAACTGGTAATACTTTGGTTCTGAAAGAATGCTATTACATGCCGAACCTGATATGCAACATTATATCGGTTTCTTTGTTGAGTAAAGAGGGATATAATTTTGTATTACAGGATAATGTTATGAACATTTTCCGTAACCAAAAGTTGGTTAGATCAGGCACGTTATGTAATGGCATTTATGTTCTAAATCAATCAACAGTTCTGAGCATAACAAACACACACAAGAGGAAGAGTTCATAACTGAACGAATCCTTCTTGTGGCATTGTAGACTCGGTCATATAAATGCGATACGACTGGCTAAGTTGCATAAGGATGGATATTTGAATCCGTTTGAATTTTCATCTTATGATACTTGCCAGTCATGTCTCAAAGGCAAGATGACCAAAACTCCGTTTACGGGACACGGAGAAAGAGTTACTGAACTCTTGGAACTGATACATAGTGATGTATGCGGTCCCATGTCTACACATGCTAGGGATGGTTCATCGTACTTCATTACATTCACTGACGATCTCTCTAGATTCGAATATGTGTTCCTGATGAAACACAAATCAGAAGCTTTTGAGAAATTTAGAGAATATAAACAAGAAGTCGAGAACCAAACCGGAAAAAGTATTAAAATCCTACGATCTGATCGAGGAGGTGAATACTTGAGCATTGAATTCCTGGACTTCCTAAAAGAGAATGGGATTCTCTCTCAGCTGACTCCTCCATATACACCACAGCACAACGGTGTATCAGAACGGAGGAACCGCACCCTATTGGATATGGTGCGCTCTATGATGAGTGTAGCTGAGTTACCTATTTCCTTCTGGGGATATGCATTGGAAACAACAGCATACCTACTGAATATGGTTCCAACCAAATCTGTGCCTACCACCCCATATGAGATATGGGAGGGGAAGAAACCATATCTTAATTTTATAAAGATATGGGGTTGCCCGGCCTATGTCAAAAGACAAAAACCGGATAAACTCGAGGCAAGGTCTGTTTTGTGTAAATTTGTTGGATATCCCAAGCATTCACGAGGGTATATCTTCTACCACGGTGAGGAAAAAAGAGTATTTGTTGCTCAACATGCCACCTTTTTAGAAAAGGAATTTCTTGCAAAAGAGATTAGTGGCCCTGAGGTAGAACTGGAAGTGGTTCCAGCTGAACAAACCACAACAGAAGATTTAGTGGAACCAGAGGATTCAGCAGTTTCCAATGAACCCCAGCCACTCCGCCGATCTAGTAGGGTTCCTCGCCAACCTGAGAGATACTACGGTTTTCTCATGGATGGTGGGAGCGAGGATTGCATCATGGAGGATGATGACCCAACTAGCTTCGAGCAGGCCATCACGAGTGGGGACTCAGTGAAATGGCTGGATGCTATGCGGTTCGAGATGGAATCCATGTACACCAACAAAGTATGGACTTTGGAAAATGCTCCTGAAGGGGTAAAACCCATTGGGAGCAAGTGGATCTTCAAGAAAAAACTTGGTGTAGATGGGAAAGTGGAGACTTTCAAAGCTAGACTTGTTGCAAAAGGTTATCGTCAAAGACCAGGTGTGGACTATGACGAAACCTTTTCTCCAGTGGCTATGCTTAAATCCATCCGGATCATGCTTGCCATTGCTGCATATCATGACTATGAAATCTGGCAAATGGATGTTAAGACCGCTTTTTCTAAACGGTGATTTAGAAGAGTGCGTGTACATGACTCAGCCAGAGGGCTTCGTAGACAGTGGGAGCAGCGGGAAGGTGTGCAAGCTGCTTAAATCCATTTATGGATTAAAGCAAGCATCGCGGAGTTGGAACATCTGCTTTGACGTCGTTATCAAAAAGTTTGATTTCGTCAAAAACCCAGATGAACCTTGTATCTACAAGAAGGTGGCAGAGAGTAAGGTTGTCTTCCTCGTATTGTACATGGATGACATACTCTTGATAGGAAATGATATTCCTATGCTGCAATCGGTCAAGCTCTTCTTATCACAAATATTCTCAATGAAAGATCTTGGTGATGCCTCCTGCATATTGGGAATTAGGATCTATAGAGATAGATCCAAACGGATATTGGGATTGTCCCAATCCAGGTACATTGACACCATACTAAAGAGGTTTAGTATGGAAGAATCCAAGCGTGGGAACTTGCCCACGATCTTTGGAGTCACTCTCTCCAAAGAGATGTCTCCTAAGATTGATTTGGAGAGAGCTCGCATGCAAGGGATACCCTATGCTTCGGCTGTAGGCTCTATCATGTATGCGATGCTATGTACCAGACCCGATGTAGCACACTCACTAAGTGTAGTGAGTATGTATCAAGCTGATCCTGGAGAGAGTCACTGGACAGCTGTGAAGAGCATTCTCAAGTACTTACAAAGGACTAAAGAGATGCTCTTGGTGTATGGTAACGGAGAACTCCAAGTGGAGTCCTTTACCGATTCGAGCTTCCAGAGTGATAAGGACGACTCTAAGTCGCAATCGGGATTTGTCTTTACCCTTTATGGAGGGGCGGTTAGCTAGAAGAGTTCCAAGCAGGAAACCGTGGCAGACTCGACGATGGAGGCTGAATACATCGCTGCCAACGATGCTGCCAAAGAAGCTGTCTGGATCAAGAAGTTCATTACTGAACTTGGAGTGGTTCCATCCATTGAGCATCCAATACCTTTGTATTGCGATAACAATGGAGCGGTGGCTTTGGCCAAGGAACCCAGGTCCCATCAGCGATCCAGGCATATTCTGAGGCGGTATCACCTGATTCGGGAGATAGTTGATCGCCGGGAGATCGAGGTCAGGAGGGTTGACACGAAGAACAACACAGCGGATCCACTCACGAAGGCCATTCCCCAGATACAGTTTGAGAGACTCTTCGGGATGCTCGGTATGCGATACTACAGCAGCTGGCCCTAGTGCAAGTGGGAGATTGTTAGTTGTATGTATGCCCTAGAGGCCAGTATTGTACAGATGATGTATATTATATTGGATGCTTGGACATATATAGAGATGACTTTCTTGCTCGATATGATAGTATGCTATCTGGTTGCTCTTTTTCTTAACATGTATACTAGTCTCTTTAAACTGTCTTATAGTTATATGTTGGTAAAGCCCTTAGGATGTGTACTTGACTACCTGGACTATGATGCAGATCATACTAGTGGGGACATGGTAGTCCATAAGTACATCCTTCAAGGTCCCTAGTCATAGGTGTATCGAGACGGGGCATCGATATACCAGTGTAGACTAGCGTATACGCTTCTCGACCCATGAGATGGGCGATGGATGATCCCATATCCATTGGTGTTTGACATCAGAGATGGTATACGGGTGCTCAGTGGAGACTGGGTACACTGGACGGATTCGCCGAGAACTCCCAGATGGTATTATACCTCACGTCAGATGGCAGTTCTTAGGTGACACTTGTGCAGGTTAGTCTGTAGACCCGAGATCGTCATAGAGTCTTGTGTGATTCCCACTGTGCTTTGATCTCCACCTTACCACGTCCATGAAGGCGTGCAAAACGGTGGTTTTTGGGTACAGTCCTGAGTCACATGGAGGCAATGAGCAATAGGAGGGGTTTCGTCTCTCCCGGTATTGGGGGTTGATGTTGTGCTGTGCTCGATTGGCCGTAACAGGGAAGTCCCTGGCCAGGGCTGATCAGAGATTTGCTGGTAAGTGTTACCAGTAGTTTCTTGACCCGTTATGAGCCTCACATCGGCACGACTTATCAGTTATTGGGGTCTGACGTTTACCACCCCTAGACTTGATATGCGACATATCAGACGAGGAGACCGGACTGTACGGGAAGTGTTGCCGATCGGCTCGATGGGAGTTGTAGCAAGTTCGCTTGTTCTCTTCTGATTGCTTAATACCCGGGTGGCCGTTACGTTTAGCTGACCGCTTGCGGCTTGGGGGTGCTTGATATGATCATCACCCACTGCCGGCGTATTGACGAGTCTCAGAGTCCCACAATGGAGTTTCCTAGTCCAGGCGAAACCTTGTGGTGCGCGTATGCGATATGCGCATGGACCCGATTAAAATGCGCGTATAGGATACCGTATATTGGTCGGGCGGCTTGCTTTTGGTAGGGGTCATATGTGATATGGCCGGATTGATAAATCAAGTGTTGATTTATCATTTAACCATTAGCTTCTCACTTGAAATCCTTTCTTGAGTATGTTGGATGTATGCATGCATGTATAGTTTCTTTATTGATTCATGCACATATGGATGTACATATACACATACATACATACATACATACATACATACATCCTTCATGGTTGTACATACATGAAAATGGTGGCAATATAAGACTCACACCATGGTTTTATTTATGGATTAAATTGCATTTGATTTAAAAACAAAAAGGAAAAAGGCAAATGGTCATTATTGATTTATTTCTACACTCTTCTCTTGACCTAACCATTCTCACCCACCTTTTGACCATGGGTTACTTTTCCTTTTATGCTTTTAACTCAAGTTCAATAATATCCTAACCATGGTTTGATATGAGAAGAGGAAAATATATATTGATATATTTTCTATTTTCTTTTTAGAGTTGAACTTATCATCTTCTCATATTGCCATCATCTTCTTCCTCCTCTCTCATTTTTGCTCTCTAGTTCTTTGTAGTGAGCAATATACTCATCAAGATTGGATTTTGAAGTAAGAAAGAGAACCACAACACCATTCTACACAAGTCTAGCCCACTTGTTTAGAGTGTTAGCTTGATTTCGTTCACTTGATCGGATAAAGTTGCAAGCTTGGACAAAGCGGACTCCGGGTGGATCATCGGTGACCTCGAGGAGTTCAAGCGGAGCTTTTCCAAGCCCCAAGTAGCCGAGGAGTCTAGCGTAGGGAGTTACAAAGGTTGTACTCTCTAAACCCTAGCATTTCTTTCATATGATGATGTGAAAAACTTGAAACCCTAATTGATTCTAGGAACGATCCGATGTTTGTTAACTTAGCACCCTAAAGACTCCACCTTTGGTTCATGTGATGCTTCCAAACCCTTCATGAGGTGCTAGGCTAACCCAACAAAAACTGTACCCAGGCGATTTCCTCAAATATCACCAATTACAACGAATTCCGATATAATGAGGATGATCACCTAATTCCCAATAACTTACCCCCATTCATCATCTGTAAAACCATATTGATGTGAGAATCATACCCGGTAAATACATACCCTGGAGCAAGGACTGATTGGGAAATCAGTTTTCTATTAACAATACATAGTGAAACTGAAACATGAATATGTTTCGAAGGGGTATCCGGGTATTCCTAGTAATGCCGCTTCCATTATACAGATTTATAACGGTAACCGTATATTTCCTTTGCCATCTCTCCAAATCCCTTTATTTGTCTTTAGTCGTCACCTTCTGTACACCATCGTTAGGCTTAATGGTTTTCTTCCTTCCCTACCGTTCGGCACCAGTCTATGGTTTGGAAGAAGACTATCCAATAAACATAATAGGTGTACTCTCCTAATCCTAGGAGTACTCGCAACCTAAGAGAAGGTGATGATAAAAGACAACTGAATAAACCTTTATTCTATTTCTCTTGAACCAGAATCCATCCCCGAAATGGAACAAGTTCCATCGAGTTCGTATATAACCATACGATGGATTATCCAAATAACTGTGGATTTTCATAGTGATACGGGTTGTTCTGGAGGAATACAAAGGTGAAATAGGAGTGGCGATGAAATACTTGGTTTGGTCGTGAATAGTAGTCGCAATTTACTTTGCCCTCATTCTAATCCCTTTATTTGTCTTTACTTATTACCTTCTGTACACCACAGTTAGGCTAATTGGTTTTCTTCATTCCCTACCTTTCGGCACCTGCCTATGGTTTGGAATAAGACTATCCAATAAGCGTAATAGGTGTACTGTCCTCTAATTCTAGGAGCCCTCATAACCTGAGAGAAGGTAAAAGGAAAAGACAACTGAATAGTCCTATTCAATCTCTCCAGAACCAGAATCCATCTCCGAATTTGGAACATGTTCCTCCGAGTTCGTATATAACCATACGATGGATTTATCCAATGGAAGTGGATGTCCGTAGTAATACGGGATGTTCTGGAGAAATGCAAAGGGTAGAAGAAGGAGTGGCAATGATGTATGCAACTCAGACAATCCAAAAGTCAGTGTTTTAAGAAAGTTCGGTTAACTTGGTTACTGAGTCATAGTCTAGGGTCGGGCCATGGTCGCAGCCAAAGAGAAAGAGATAAAAGAAACACTCTGCGTGCACTCTAACCTAGATCAGAATGGTTATCACTTTGTCTAATCAGGAAACCTCCCACTGTATCCTCAAATTCTCCCCCAAACCTGAAAGAGAATTAGTCGGGATCACCCGATGAGTAAACCAACTCATCAGTGGGAATCGGGATCCAACTATCATTGCATGATAACGTGACGGAATCCACTCACGTTATCACACTCCAGAAGGTATGTGCATGCCTGGTAAGTTTTAGTTTCTTTAGAAACTCCCAATGTATGTTTTTACCCCAAGCGGCTTATGACCTTGACTAGGTCAACAAACCATAAACCGCTAGTCAAGTTCAACCCGTCATTATCCTGGATTGCATTAAACCCACCCGTACATGCCCTTGACTAGGTCAACAAGGCTGCACAACTGTCCTAACCAATCCCATTTATGCAACAAACAAGCACTACTTAGTTACCGAACACTACGCCTTGACTAGGTCAACAAACGCAGCACGAATACTAAATAATACTCGTAAGAAATGACGGAGGGCTACGACTGGATTTTGGCGAAAAACCTTTAGCGTAATGAACTTGATATCATTGAAGGAACTGCATAGCTTTTACAAATATAGTGGCGAAAACCTTTGCTAAAGATGCCACTCCAGGTGAAAGGATCTCGGCTCTTTCCCCGTAGAATGAGGTGCAGGATATTCCAACTGAATACTACGATGCAAAGCAAAAGTAATCGGCTATAGTGAAGTTATTACCCTGACGCAAATCTCTATCCAAGGGGTCACTCCCGGTGAAGTGATCTCGGCCCTTGCCTCGTCGAATGAGGTGCTGGATATTCTAAACTGGATACCACGATGCAAAACAAAAGAGAACGTCCTTGTAATAACAGCTTTTTGAAAATTGTTCCAACAACATCAGTATAGGTCTGTTTTCTTTGCATTGATCCGAATCAACGCAGTCCCATCAATTAATCACACCAGAAAAGAACGAAAATAAAATGTACGTATATGCCATCCGCATTCGTCTCTGGGTCCCGTCATCACCCGTTAGGTTACTTAACTAACGACAGAGCGGGGACTGGACTAGCGCGGATGTAAAACATATACAACATCTACTGGTATATATATCAATATATAATAATTGCTCCAGGCATGATAAATGCAACACCACAGAAAAGTAATAAGTATCACAGAACAATACAGATAATCTGGGAGCCCCGGGTTTCATAGAGCCACAAATGAAACATGACGTTCCCATGGTCGTGTGGATAGCCTGTGCAATGAAAACCTATACCCCTATGAGTGCGGAAAGTTACCCACCAAAACCAGAAGCGAGGCAGCCCCCTTCAGCATCGTGAATGGACCACCCAGCACTTCACAGAATCCGGTAACTTGAGCATCCCACCTTGGGTCAACCTATACCCCCTACGAGTGCGGCGAATAGCCCGCCAATTCTAGATTGAAGCCCCCTCCATCTCAAAGCCATGAGATGTGGGCCAGTTGCCCTCTAGAACCCGGCTATCCGTGCACTCCACCGCGGGGTAAACCTAGTACAAAAAAGAAAATATATACAACAGGTACATCGACCTCAACCCGGTCATTCCCCAAAAGAATAATGTACAAACAGGTAGTGACGACAGTCTACATGTCGGACCCTCGCCCCGCAATATCAAATGTACAAATATATCCAAACTGCACTACCATTGCACGCAAGCTATCCACCACGACAAATCCGCAACATCACAGCACAACACAGAACATCAACGTGAATGTCATGTTCGCAAAACCCGTCTAAAAGGACTATAGCAATTAGACAAGTTTTACCGATCGAATAACATTCATGGTCACAGATAGTAATGTAATGCACTGCAAAACTTTAAACAATGTTAAAAATATCGACTCCGAAATAACCCCCGAATAGCCCAAAAAAATTGATAAAAACCATATCCAAATTGGGCTTAATAAACAACACCACAGAACATAATTCCCAGAGACCAGAGCACACCCAAAACACCAACTCCATAGGTTTTCACAGGACCAGCGATGCCGGAATCCCTAGGCAAGGGATCGGCCAAAATTCGAGATCAGGGGTCCGGGTTTGGGGTGTGTTCTAGTGGTCTCTCCAGTACTCTTCTGCACATGTTTAAAAGATTTTTCTGGACCATTTCAAAAACAACAGAGAACAGAAATCCAGTGGCATCGTTTGGGTTTGTTCCGGTTTTGATACTTTAACATTGTCTAAACTAACTAGTAGACGGTTAATAGTTTGGCTCTGATACCATGTTGGGATACGGCAGCGCCCCGGCCGTCTTTTCGAGGCCATATGTGGAACAAAAACTTTTTACGAACTGGCGCTAACTACATCCGAATCCCGGATCGTTCCATTAACCGTAAACTAGAAAACTATAAACGGGGTTTAGAGATTATACCAATCGATCCGTGTCCTTCGGTCTTTAACCTCTGCTCCTAGCATGTTGCAGATGCACCGACGAAGCTCGCTCTCCGATCTTGCTCGATCTATGATCTCCTCCTCGTCGAAAACTGCGCCACGTCAACGAATCTTTATACGGTACCCTCCTATGAACCGAGGCAACTCGGACACGAAGTTTGCTAGCCGACGTGTCCAAGGTTGAAGTAGAGAAAGTGTAGAACACTTTGTCTCAAAGCATCCAAGTGAATGGATGAAGGTTAATTGAAGTTGCCCAATGGAGTGGAGATAGAGAAATGAGCTTTTGGAATGGCTAAGGATTTTTGTTGCAAATGAATCATGAATCTCCTTTTCAAAAAATTCCTCACACTAAAAATTGGGAGCTGCCAAATGGGGGCTCGTCCAAGGCAGTGGAGGAATGGTGGTGAGTGTAAGGAAAGAATGGGGTGATCATAAGCTAAATATCCTCAACAAATATCCTAAGCATTCCAAAAACAATTAATGCACTAATAATGCACAAATGAAGCCATGCACATCCTAGAACCTTCATGAAACAGTTGGAGCCCCTACATCATATAAAAGCCCTTCCATTTACAAAATGCCATATTCGCAAATACCCCCCCGGCTTCTAATTTCAGCTAAAGAAGAATAAATGATGTTTTGGCCAAAGAAAGGAATCAAACTGGCAACTTCAAAAAGCGATCCCGTAATAAATTACAGGATAACCCCGCAACTGTATATACATACCCGCATCTGTATTCCGAACGAATACAAATGCAATGAGACAAAATCTACACTGTATAATACTAGGATCTGGCTTAAACTAAAGCCCGCTAGTATTATCCGTCCGAAACATGGCACGTGCACAAGTGCACGCGTATGTTCAAACCTTACCATAAAACCATACGGCCTCTACAACGTTTCGCCCGAACTAGGAAACTTTCTGTGGGGGACTCTAAAAACTCGTCAATACTCTGGCAGTGGGTTTAACCACAAGCCGTCAGTGGTACTAGCTATACGTAACGGCTGCTCATGTACTGAGTGAAACGGGAGTCCGATGAGCGAACTCATCGTGGAACCCTACTGAGCCTATGTGTGATAATATCCATACAGTCCGGTCCGTTCGTCTATGAGTATCGCATATCGGGCCTAGGGAGCTGGTAAACGTCAGACCCCCAAAAGCGGTATAAGTCGTGTCGGAGTGTATCCTAAAACACCCTGAGATACTACTGGAATACTTACCAGTAAATCTCGCTTACCATGGCCATGGATTTTGTGTAATGGCTCTCCAGAAACAGCACGATCTCACTCCCAACGTTGGGAGAGACGAATCCCCTGCCGATCTGCTCACTGCCTCCATGTGGCTCGGGACTGTACCTAACTAAAACCTGTTTGCACGACTCCTTTGAGCCGTGGTAGGGTAATAATCAAAGCACAGTGGGAACTCACACGAGACAAATGACGATCTTAGGTCGATAGACTAACCTGTACACATGTCACCTGGGAATTGCTATCTGACGACAGGTTTCAAAAACCAGCTAGCATATTCCCGGCGAGTCTTGTCCGGTGTACTCATAACCCAATGAGCACCTGTATACATCTTAGGTGAACCAACTGACACCAATGGCTTGTGAGACCGGCCATTGCCCTTCGTCGGGGTCTCGACTGTATACACTAGTCTACTCCGGAGTATCGATGCCCTATCTCGAAACTCCCGCGACTAGGGACCACTTTTAAGGATGTGCTTATAGACTATCCAACTCTCACGTATATGATCGCCATCATACTGCTGGTAGTTAAGAAAGAATCCTATGGGCTCTATCAACGTGTAATAGTGATACATATCATGTCACCTAAAACAGTACACGATGATAAAGATAAACCAGATAGCATACTATCATCTCGAGTAAGACTGTCCTACTGGTATAGGTCCTCCCTCAATCATTGCAATCACGTGCCTGCGATCCAATAATTGACTTTGAGGGCACTATATCTAACACATCCATCGCCCATCATATGGGTCAAGAAGCATATAGGCTAGTCTACTCTGGAATATCGATGCCCCGTCTTGATACACCCTCGACTAGGAACAATTAAAGGATGAACTTATGGACTACCCTGGCCCCACTAGTATGATCTCCATCATAGTCCTGGTAGTCAAGTACACATCCTAAGGGCTTTATCAACATGTGAAAGTAAGACAGTATCACAATACAAGTTTACATGTTAAGATAAAGAGCAACTAGATAGCATACTATCATGTCGAGAAAGAAAGTCCTCTCTATGTATGTCCAAGCATCCATTATAATATACAATCATGTACAACAATGGCCTCTAGGGCATACATACAACTAACAATCTCCCACTTGCACTAAGGCCGGTTGTTGTAGTATCTCATACCCAACATCCCGAAGTGTCTCTCAAATTGTATCAGGGGAATGGCCTTCGTTAGTGGATCCACCGTGTTATTCTTCGTGTCAACTCTCCTGACCTCGATCTCCCGGTGAACAACTATCTCATGGATCAGGTGATACCGCTTCAGAATATGCCTGGATCGCTGATGGGACCTGGGTTCCTTGGCCAAAGACACAGCTCCATTGTTATCATAATACAAAGGTATTGGATGCTCGATGGATGGAACCACTCCAAGTTCAGTTATGAACTTCTTCATCCATATAGCCTCTTTGGCGGCATCGTTGGCAGTGATGTATTCAGCCTCCATCGTCGAGTCTGCCACAGTTTCTTGCTTGGAACTCTTTCAAAAAACCGCCTGTTTACACCGGTTTAATTAGGTTCATTCATATATGCACATGCACACATGGTTGCAACAATACAATCAGAGGAAGAGCATGTGTTAGAAAAGGAGCACTTGGTGGTCAACGATAAAAGGAAAGCATTTAAATGAACAATTTATTTTACAGGAAATAGATCACCCAAACACGGGATCCAAAGTACAGGGGTTCACAAAACTATGGATAAAATTCTCTAACTCTCTCTCTGCCTTCTCCACCATGTCAAAGCGGTGATCTTCACGAGGAGTCGCTCCCTATCGGTCAGCACCGTGCCCATCAGCGAAGGCAAACATGATGGCCCGCTGAGCCCGTATCTGGCTTAGCAGCTGAACAGAGCGATCCCTCAGAGTCGTGGTAATCAAAAGTGCATCATAAAAGCACTCGATCTTGTCCTCCACGGCGTCAAGCATTGTTGGAGTCATCTTCGCTGGATGAGGGGGAATATCATCGAGCATGGACAAGAAGACCATCTGGAGCAAAATGGAGCCGATGGGGAGAGGAGATCCTCTACGAGTCGAGAGTTCATGCAGCACGGTGTCACATTGGTCATCCGTAAGAGTAGGATTCACCAAGCATGGAGCAAAATGAGGAATAATTTTCTCGATAGGCACCCCCCATGGCTGTCGGCGAGCATGTGGACGATTATAAGCCATAACTCTTCTCTGTTAAAATGATTCTTTGAAAGTTGGAGAGAAGAGAAGCATTGCTTCAGATTATGAAGGGAGCCATTTAAGTCTAGGCACAGAAAATGTTGTGCATGATGGAACTATTTCCAAGCTTTGTTTAAAGATGGCATTGGAAAAGAAAAGTTTGACTCAGGAAAAGCAGAGAAAGAAGGTGAAAAGACACCCTCAGTAAAGAGGCAGCCGGTCTGGGAAAACCGAGACCTATGGGGTTGAACCAGCAGCTTCCGGTTCCGTTAGAAAGGACTCGGAATGAACGAAAATCTTTCAAAAAAAAAGATTTCTTCCTATCCATATTCCAGTTCAAGCTCCCGAGGAGATCGCCTCACGTATTTTCCACGAGGGCAGCAGCGCCAGAGTTAAAAACTCTGAGGCAGCGCCTCACGTGCTTTGCACGAGAGAGCCAGCGCCAAGAGTTAAAAACTCTAAGGCAACGCCTCACGTGCCTCGCACGAGGACGCCAACGCCAAGAGTTAAAAACTCTGAGGCAGCGCCTCACGTGCCTCATACGAGGGCGCCAGCGCCAGAACTAAAAGCTCTCTGTTAGACAGAGCCGTTGGATCAAAAATCCAACGGAGATGATAAATCATCAAAGTGCAGAATTAAATCCTGCTAAGGAAATATTCCTCAAATCTTCCTAAACAAGAAAAATTACTCTCTGTAAAACAGAGCACTGTTGGATCAAAAATCCAATGGTGATTAAAAATCACCTATCTGCAGAATATATTCTGTATAGGAAATTATTTCCCTAATCTTGTTAAAAACAAGAAAGATATCTTCTGTAAAACAGAAGTCCTTGGATCAAAGATCCAACGGTGGATAAAATACCCAAATCAATTAAAGATCTCTCAATGAGAGATTTCTTTAACTAAATCAACAAACTTGCCTCTACTATATAAAGGACCCAAGACTTCAAGTCTTGTACAGAGGTACCCCCCATAAGCTTCAAACTTAAAAAAAAGAGCAAGCAAGAAGCAAGCTTTAAGATGGAAGAAAGAAGAACACCTCTCTTCGAGGTAAATAAAAATAATAGAGATCAAAGAATCTCATCTGCATATCCAAGGGTGTAACCCTTATAAAAGAACTTAGTTCTTTCCCTGGATCTGAGATCCATGAGACAAGTCTCCTACAAATGAGAATTTAATTCTCATAGGGATGAACTTGTTCTTGGGGATTAAAGATCCAGAAAAGAACAGAGAATTGAACTCTTCATAATAGAATATACGAAGAAAACCTAGCATCCAAGCGCCTCATGTGTCCCTCACATGGGCGCCGCTCAATAAAAGTGCTTAGCACTCAATGGTTGGTGCTCAGCTCCAAGCGCCTCACATGGGTGTTGTCCAATAAAAAGTGCTTAGCACTCAATGGTTGGTGCTCAACGCCAAGCGCCTCATGTGTCCCTCACGTGGGCGCTGCTCAATAAAGAGTACTTAGCATTAAATGTTTGGCGCTCAGCGTCAAGCGCCTCACGTGTCTCTTATATGGGCGCTGCTCAATAAAGAGTGCTTAGCACTCAATATTTGGCGCTCAGCGCTAAGCGCCTCATGTGCCCCTCACGTGGGCACTATTCAACATAAAGCGCTTGGTACTCACCAGCCAATGCCCAACGCCCAGCGTTTAGCACCTAGCGCCTCACGTGCTCCGCACGTGGGCGCCATAAAGAGTGTTTAACGCTCCATAAAAACAAAAAAAAGGAAAGTAAAGTAAAGTATGAGTGTCAGAACCCATATAAGTGCTCAGCACTTTTTGCAAAGAAAAGGGACTGAACCCAAATCAGTGCTTAACACTTCTGTTCAAAATAAAAAGAAAACTGAGTGGGTCAAGCCCAAGTTGGTTAGGTCCTTAATTCAGATCAACTGAGTCCCATGGGTTCATGGCTTCCCAAACATAATTCATGTTCATCCCACATTTCCTAAGTTAATCTTAGTCCCCCCAAAATGGCTAATGATTCTTAGATGGTCTACTATGATCTCTTCCCTCAGACACGGGAATTGGTTCAAGAGTACATCTCTCCATACCTCTGATGCATGTCGTTGTAATTCTTCAACGTCTTCAGAGAGGTGACGGGTCCTAACAACCAACAACTCTTTGGTGCACTCCCAAACCGATGGGCACATCCTGATACGAACTGCAACGCCCTTAAACTAGGTACGGACCAAACGTCCTTAAACTAACAACGGACCGTAACATCCTTAAACTAAAATAATGGAGCCCAAATGCTTTTTTGTTGGATCTGAATGATCCCAAAATCCTGTTGAGTAGATCTTAGTCTAAAATTAGACTAACATATCCTCAACAAACATTTAAGTTGATCTTAACCTCAAACGAGATTAACGATCCTTAAATCAACTCAAACCCAAATCTAAGAATATACGGATTTGGACTAATCCACGCCCTACGGGCGACAACATAAATTAGTCTCCGTATACAATCCACGGGCAACCAAAAATAAAACAAACACACACGACACAAAGTGAACTTCCGTAACAAGAGAAAGTGGTTATCGCAATGCGATAATGTAATTAACTGCAGAGGCTTGTGCTTGCAGGGAAGAGCGTCCCACAATAAAAAACCCCTCGCAAACGAGGGGGAATCTGACGAAATCTGCTATAATGTTCGTATCTGTCCAAACCTCCGATATACGGTGCCATAAATCAACTTGGCATCTTCGGAGAGGTGGATGAATAAACCTAAATAGCATCTGCCCCCAAATTCAGGCAAGACGATCCATCCCGGATCCATCCCCGTTTTCGGCGGTAAACTGATTCTGGCCCGCCCGGTGGGACCTTTTCCTCTTTCCACTCTACACTTCATGTGTCGTGTTCACAAACAAATCGCGGTTTAATATGGTTGCCTCTGGATTCAAGGTACTAAAATTTGGTGTCTTGCTCCTATGCAAAAGAGAAGAGAAATCGATGGCTTCCAACTGCACCTGTAACAGCAACTCCCACTCCGTCTCCGCTGGAGGAGTGACTTACGGGCCCCAAGCGGCCTCCATCTTTGCAATGTCAGTGGAATAGGTGACTCAGGCCACCACTGGACTGTTCTTTAGAACAATGATCCCACCAGCAAGCTTCAGTGCCCTAGTGCCATCACAGGAAGCTCCGAAGAAGTCGGTCTTTGATTGACTTGCAACCACTACGGCCCCTCTCAACGGGTCATCCAAGTCTGCCACCTCGGTCTTTGACAGACTGAGCAAAAGCTCCAGTGGGCCCACAAAGAGGCTTGCGATACCTGAAGGGGTTATCCCGAAGCAGATAACTATTCCAGTTCCGGCAGATGAAGTCATCAAAGGGTCTTCTCCTACTAATAGATCGGTCTTCGCAAGACTGGCCGTTCCGACTCCTGCTACAGATGAAGTCGTCAAAAATGCTCCCCTACCAGAAAGTCGGCCTTCGAAAGATTGGCCGTCCCATCTCAACGGATGCCAGTCTTCAATAAGCTAGGACCCGCAGTAGCCCCTAACCAAAGCAAGGGGCACGACGGAGCCGCTTCCATAGCTGAGGTGGTCCCATCGGCAAGACATGCTCGACGTCGCCACTGGTGCCGGGTGAGAAGAGCTGGGGAAACTCCCCCTCTGGACTTACTCCACCAGCTCTAATGGTGGAAATTGACGCTGCTGTTCTAACTGGGAACATGTTTGATCTGCTCAGGAGGGTGCGAAAGAACGCTCCAACCACTGTACTGAAGAAGTCGCCTCCACATGTTGAAAACATGGTACAGGCAAAGCTGAAACAACCCCCTCAGTGGCTGTCCTCCCGAATCCACAGAGTTTGGCGGGAAGTTCAGGATTCTGTGATCAACAAGAACTATTCTCGTCGACCGGAGAAAATGAAGGTTCGACAAGAGGGAAGTCATCCCTCTAGCATGCAGCGAGGGACTTCTTAGGCGTCTGTTACAATAGCTCCTTCGACTTTGACTTCTCACAAAGAGAGAAGGCCAAAGAATCTACCACCACCGGCGGCAAATCCCAGGGGTGATGGATCCAAACGCCCCATGTGCGGGGGCATGATCGTGTACACGGTGTACATGGCTTCTGGGAAAGAGGAAAGCCGTGCTTCCGTAGGTCATCGACCACTCACTCGGTTGTTGACAAAAGCTCAGGAGAAGCAACAAAAGCTCCAAGAAATGCTGATGAAAATGTCAGCACTCACCGGACAGAAAGAAAGCCAGGAATCAAGTTCTGAGCAGCGCCAGGAACAAGAGACTGACACCGAGTTCTTGCGAAGGATGCTGGAAAAGAAGGATAAGGAGGCTGCGGAACAAGCTGCTAATATAAAACAGTGTTGGGTTTCCCTTGCACCTAGTCTTGGGTTTGGTAGTATCACTCATGCCACTTTAAAATTTAGAGAGGTGCAAAGCAAACAAACCATGAATCTGAACTAGAATTTCTAGGGTAACAACAACTTGTATCACATACAAAGAAGATTCTATCACTAAGTGTTGAGATTACAACCTTTGTAGACCTCCCTTGTTGACTCCTTGGACCTTTGAGAGTTTAGAACGGATCGCTAGCAACCTTCCAAGTCCACGATGTTCCACCCGAAGTCCCTTTGCCTAAAGCTCCTTGCTTTTCTTGATCCATGGAAGAAGTGTAGCAAACACCCTATACAAATGGGCTAGATGTGTGTAGAATGATGAGGTGGTTTGTATTCTCTAATCAAAACCCTTTCTTTTTAACTAACCCACTCAAATAAAAACTCAAGAGAGCTTGGAGGAAGAAGAAGATGTTGGCAAAAGCTTTTGTTTAAAAAGATAATGATAAGATTAATGAATAAAATGAGAAAAGAAAGTATATATATTTTCTTTCTCTCATTTCAAACCATGGTTCAATAATATCTAGATATTTTCCATTTGGGTTAAAGTCCAAATGAAAAGTAAACCATAGGCTTAAGCTAGGTCAAAGTCAAGAAGAGTGTAGAAAACCCCATTAAAGATTTAATTCCCATTTGCCTTTTATAATCCAAATAGAATATATATATATATATATATATATATATATATATATATATATTGAACCATGTAAGTTTTATATTGCCACCAATTTTGTATCATCAACCATGACACTATGCATGTATGTATCTATGCACATCAACATGTGCATACATTCATGCATACATCTTCTTCAAAGAAAAGGGTTTAAATAAAGAATTAAACTAAAAGTCATATATTAAATCAACATTTGATTTAACAAACCGGTCATATCACATACGACTCGACCAATAGAAAAGCGCCCGATTAACATACGGTATCACATACTCGCATTCAATCGGGTCCCCATGCATATCTCATATGCACACCACATTGTTTCGCCTGAGCTAGGAAACTCTTGTGTGGGACTCTAAGACTCGTCAATACGCCGGCAGTAGGTGATGATCATATCAAACACCTACAAGCCGCAAGCGGTCAGCTAAACGTAACGGCCACCCGGGTATTGAGCGATCAGAAGAAAACCAGCGAAGCTGTCAAAACTCCCGTCGAGCCAATCAGTAACACTACCGTACAGTCCAGTCTCTTCGTCTCAAATGTCACATATCCAGTCTAGGGGTGGTAAACGTCAGACCCCAGTAACCGATAAGTCATGTCGATGTGAGGCTCATAACGGGCCGAGAAACTACTGATAACTCTTACCATTAGCACTCCATATCAGCCCTGGCCAGGGACTTCCAGTTATAGCCAATCGAATACAGCGCAACATCAACTCCCAATACCGGGAGAGACAAAACCCCTCCTATCGCTCATTGCCTCCATGTGATTCGGGAGTGTATCCAAAAGCCACCGTTTTGCACGCCCTCTTGGACGTGGTAAGGTGGAAATCAAAGCACATTGGGAATCACACAAGACTCTATGACGATCTCGGGTCTACAGACTAACCTGTACCAGTGTCACCAGAGAACTGCTATCTGACGATAGGTATAATACCATCTAGGAGTTCTCGGTGAGTCCGTTCAGTGTATGCAGTCTCCACTGAGCACCCGTACACCATCTTTGATGTCAAACACCGATGGATATGAGATCATCCATCGCCCATCATATGGGTTAAGATGCGTATACGCTAGTCTACTCTGGTGTATCGATGCCCTGTCTCGATACACCCTCGACTAGGAACAGTTATAGGATGTACTCTTGGACTACCCTGGCCCCACTAGTATGATCTGCATCATAATCCCAGTAGTCGAGTACATATCCTAAGGGCTTTATCAACATGTGAGAGCAAGACAGTAAACCAATACAAGTCAACATATTAAGATAAAGTAAAACTAGATAGCATACTATCATATTGAGCAAGAAAGTCCTCTCTATATATATCCAAGCATCCACTATAATATACATCATATGTACAACAATGGCTTCTAGGGCATATATACAACTAACAATCTCCCACTTGCACTAAGGCCAGCTGTTGTAGTATCTCATACCCAACATCCCGAAGAGTCTCTCAAATTGTATCTGGGCTACGGCCTTCGAGAGTGGATCCGCAGTGTTATCCTTCGTTTTAACTCTCCTGACCTCAATCTCACGGCGGTCAACTATCTCCCAGATCAGGTGATACCGCCTCAGAATATGTCTGGACTTCTGATGGGATCTGGGTTCCTTTGTCAAAGCTACAGCTCCATTGTTATCACAATACAAAGGTATTGGATGCTCAATGGACAAACCACACCAAGTTCGGTGATGAACTTCTTCATCCAGACAGCCTCTTTGGCAGCATCGTTGGCAGCGATGTATTCAGCCTCCATCGTCGAGTCTGCCACGGTTTCTTACTTGGAACTCTTCCAACAAACCGCCCCTCCATTTAGGGTAAAGACAAATCCCGACTACGACTTAGAGTCGTCCTTATCACTTTGGAAGCTCGAATCGGTAAAGGACTCCACTTGGAGTTCTCCGTTAACAGACACCAAGAACATCTCCTTAGTCATTCTCAAGTACTTGAGAATGTTCTTCACAGCTGTCCAGTGACTCTCTCCTGGATCTGCTTGATACCTACTCACTACACTTAGTGAGTATGCTACATCGGGTCTGGTACATAACATCGCGTACATGATAGAGCCTACTGCCGAAGCATAGGGTATCCCTTGCATTCGAGCTCTCTCTAAATTAGTCTTAGGAGACATCTCTTTGGAGAGAGTGAGTCCAAAGATCAGGGTTGGTTCCCACGTTTGGATTCTTCCATACTAAACCTCTTTAGTATGGTGTCAATGTACCTGGATTGAGAAATCCCAATATCCGCTTAGATCTATCTCTATAGATCCTAATCCCCAAAATGCAGGAGGCATCACCTAGATCTTTCATTGAGAATCTATGTGATAAGAAGAGCTTGACCGAGTGTAGCATAGGAACATCATTTCCTATCAAGAGTATGTCGTCCACGTACAATACGAGGAAGACAACCTTAGTCTGCAACTTTCTTGTAAATACAAGGTTCATCTACGTTTTTGATGAAGTCAAACTCTTTGACTACAACATCAAAATAGACGTTCCAACTCCACGATACCTGCTTTAACCCGTAGATGGATTTAAGCAGCTTGCACACCTTTCCGCCGCTCCTACTGTCTACGAAGCCCTTTGGCTGAGTCATGTACACGCACTCCTCTAAATCACCATTTAGAAAGGCGGTCTTAACATCCATCTGCCAGATTTCGTAGTCATGGTTTGCAGCAATGGCAAGTAAGATCCGGATGGACTTAAGCATAGACACTGGAGAAAATGTTTCGTCATAATCCACACCTGGTCGTTGACGAAAACCCTTTGCAACAAGTCTAGCTTTGAAAGTCTCAACTTTTCCATCTACACCAAGTTTCTTCTTAAAGATCCATTACCTCCCAATGGGTTTTACCCCTTTAGGAGTAACTTCCAAAGTCCATACTTTGTTGGTGTACATGGATTCCATCTCAGATCGCATTGCATCCAGCCACTTCACAGAGTCTCACTCGTGATGACCTGCTCGAAGCTAGTCGGGTCATCATCTTCCATGATGCAATCCTCGCTCCCACCGTCTATGAGAAAACCGTAGTATCTCTCAGGTAGATGAGGAACCCTGCTAGATCAGCGGAGAGGCTGAGGTTCGTTGGCAACTATCGAATCCTCTGGTTCCACTAAATCTTCAGTTGCAGTTTGTGCTGCTGGAACTTCTTCCAGTTCTATCTCTTTGCCACTAATTTCATTTGCAAGAAATTCCTTTTCTAAAATGGCGGCATATTGAGAAACAAACACTTTTTTTTCCTCAGCGTGTTAGAAAATATATCCTTGGGAATTCTTAGGATATCCCACAAACTTGCAAAGAACTGATCGTGCCTCGTGTTTGTCCGGATTTTGCCTTTTGACATAGGCCGGACAATCCTATATCTTAACTCGTTTAAGATATGGTCTCTTCCCACTCCATATCTCATATGGTGTGGTAGGCATAGATTTAGATGGAACTTGATTCAATAGGTATGCTGCTGTCTCAAGCGCATAACTCCAAAAGGAAATAGGCAACTTAGCAGTACTCATCATAGAGCGCACCATATCTAATAGGGTGCGATTCCTCCGCTCCGATACACCGTTGTGCTGTGGTGTATAGGGAGGAGTTAGCTGAGAGAGAATCCCATTCTCTTTTAGATAGTCCATAAAATTATTGCTCAAGTATTCTCCTCCTCGATCAGATCGAAGGATCTTAATACTTTTACCCGTTTGGTTCTCTACTTCGTTCTTATATTCTCTGAATTTCTCAAAAGCTTCAGACTTGTGTTTCAACAGGAACACATGTCCGTACCTTGAGAGATCGTCAGTGAATGTAATGAAGTACGAGGAACCGTTCTTGGCATGTGTAGACATGGGACCGCATACATCACTATGAATCAGTCCCAAGAGTTCCGTAACTCTTTCTCCGTGTCCACTAAACGGAGTTTGGTCATCTTGCCTTAATTAATGATTGGCAAGTGTCATAAGATAAAAATTCGAACGGATTCAAATATCCATCCTTATGCAACTTAGCTAGTCGTGTCGAATTGATATGACCAAGTCTACAATGCCACAAGAAAGATTCGTTCATTTCTGAACTCTTCCTCTTGTGTGTGTTTTGTACATTAAGGACTGTAGTTTGATTCAGAACGAATATGCCATTATTTAACGAGCCTGATCCAATCAACTTTTGATTCAGGAAGATGTTCATAACATTATCCTGCACTACAAAATTATATCCTTCTTTACTCAATAAAGATACTGATATAAGATTGCATATCAGGGTCGGAATGTAATAGCATTCGTTCAGAATCAATGTATTACCATTTGGCAATACAAGGTGATATTCACCAACAGCTTTGGTTGCAACATTTGCACCATTCGCTACTCTTACGGAATGATCACCTTCTCCTAGTTCCTACCTTTACGTAGCCCATGTAACATATTACATATATGGGATCCCGATCCGGTATCTAATACCCAGGACGTAGAGTGAACTGAGAAATAGTTCTCGATAATTAACACACCTGAAGAAGATGCATCATCATGCTTATTCTTCGTTTGGGCGGCGTGAGAATCCAGATATTCTCCTATTCCCTGCTCGGACTTATAACAATTATAAGTTGGAGCGGGACCAACATTCCCCTGCTCAGTATAATAAGCGGGTTCGGTCAATACATCCATATTATTATCTTGATTAAGGCCTGACATGGTCGCTACCTGGAGAGAGAGAGAGAGAAGAAAACACTTTAGCGCATGCTCTTGCAAGATTAGATTGGTTATTATCTTATCTAATCAGGATGGATCCCACTGCTTTTTATCAAATCTTCCTTAAAACCCTAAAAGGTAAGACTAGCCGGGATTAATTACACCTTAAAAGTTCGCCAATCTTTTAGCCAGGCCAGTGTTGATACTTTGAGGGAGATTCCCCGTGCTATCGCACGGACCTAATTAGAATAAATCTCGTTTTCCCATAGGCATAACCACGTTAACACCTTTCTAGACACCTACTTGATTGGCTAATTGTCCTGTGTAAAACACTCCCAGGAGTAACTCTTACTCGTAGTGGGTATCGGGATCCAACTATCTCATAGGAGGTATGCAATCTCATTGCAAATTTCAACTCTTGAAATTCCCGATAACGCTTTTGCCCGTAGCAACTTATGACCTTAACATAGTCAATAAATCATAATTGCTAGCCAAGTTCAACACGTCATTTCCCGATTGAATTAAACCCACCAGCACGACCCTTAACATAGTCAACAAAGTCGTACAACTACCCCAATCTAATCGCATCTCATGTTTTAATAGATAAGCATTAATTAGCTACCGCACACTACACCTTAACATAATCAACAAATATAGCACGAATACTAAGTAGTACTTATCTGAAATGACGGAGGGCTACGCAGGTTTTTATGAAAACCATAAGCGTAATGAACTTGATATCGTTGTAGAAACAAGTGATTTTGAAAAAGGAGTGTTTTTGAGGCTTTTCTAGTTTCGCTAAAGAGGTCACTCCCGGTGAAGAGATCTCGGCCCTTTCCTTATCGAATAAGGTGCAGGATATTTTACAAATACCGCTGTGCAAAGCAAGAACTATAGAAGCAGTCAAAAACAAAACCGAATAAGTTGTAGCATCTGCTAGTTTCACTAAAGAGGTCACACCTGGTGATGGGATCTCGGCTCTTTCCTCATCGAATAAGGTGCTGGATATTCTACAAGGAATACCGCTATGCAAAGTAAAAACTAGAGCTACCCTTTTTGAAAATTTGATTCTACAACATCTTTTAGGTTTCTTTTATCTTTCATTAATCTCATTAATGAATCCCATCATTTAAGCTTCATAAGTATCACAGAAGAAACGAAAATACAACGTACGCTTATGTCATCCGCATTCGCCACAGTGTCCCGTTATGCACCGTTAGGTTACTTAACTAACGGCATACCGGGACGGGACTAGCGCGGGTGTAAAACATAAGCAACGTTTATTATATATCATATATACAATAATAAATCATTTGTCTCACGCATATAATATGATCACATCACAGTATATCAGCAGCAGAAGAAATATATGAAATATTGGATATACTAGGAGGTCCGTGTTTTATTTTGAGCCTGTATAAAACACGGATTCTACGGTTGCGATGAATAGACAAACCCACATCCCTAGACCCCTACGAGAGCGGCAAGTAACACTGCCAATTCTAGGGTTAGGAGACCCGGTCTCGACTCCTCGAGATGGCCTCCCACTGGACCCTAGAACCCGGTTACTTGTGCTCCCCTCCTTGGGTCTATCCTAATGCGGAAAATTAAATAATATACAATGGTGACACCATCCTCAACCCGGAAGTGCCCCAATCAAAGAATATTACATACAATGAATTTTATATGAATGAAAATAAAAACTCTCATCTCACATAAAACCCCCGGCTATTCAAAACACGACGATCCAATATAACATATCACAGCAACACATAATATCTCATATAATCAACGTAAGCAAGTGTGCATATCCCGATTGTCGTTGATGTATAGCAATGAAGCCGGCGATACACCATATACTACACTTACGGTCGCAGAAAAGAAAAGTGAAAAACTACAACATTTGGAATCCACAATCATCATAGACATCGTAAACTCGAAATATCACATATTGCGGATTTCATGCCTAACTATATGAATTCCATATATTGTATCACATTACAGATATATCAAGACAATGTTTAACGTTTCGATCGAATCAACATACACTCACAAATTACCCCGTGAGCTCAACACTTGAGCAAAGTCAAAAATACTCAAAAACTGTGCCACAGTGTCCATGGACCAGCCGTAAAAGGAGTTAACCAATGTCTCACCTATGACACCACGGAACTACGGCAAACCCTAGGGTTTGATCGCGGTTCCTTGGGCATAGAATTGAGTTAAGGTTAGTATGTTCTTCTAGAGGGTCCATTTTGGGGTACTTGCACGATTTTACGAATACAATTAACTAAGGAAAATCACAACACTTGGAAATTTCAGCGGGGTACAAAATGTGGTGTTCGAAGTTCGTTCAAACTGCTAAACATTGTCAAGGTTACCAATATAGTGTTAAATTATATGACTAAGAAAAACTACGAATTAGCCCCGGGTCAAAATAATCATCACATGAAAATTGGGCTAAGCAAACAATACCATAAACCCCAATTCCTGCAGTATAGAACACAGATGAAAACGAAGCACAGAGGAGCCAAGAAGGCCGGCGACGCCGGAATAATGGAGGTAGGGCTCGGCCAAAATCCGAGCTTGGGGGCTCGTGTTTCACCTATGTTTTTAATGTATCATATACAGTCTTCTGCAGTTGCTAAAATAATTTTTAAACGATTTTTTAAAAAATTTCCAGAGAGCAAAATTAGGGTTTCATGTTATCGTATTTTTGGAGTCGATTTCGTTTTCGTATTTATTTTAACACCGTGTCTAAAATTCTAGTTTGGCTCTGATACCACTGTTGGGTTTTCCTTACGCCTAGTCTTGGGTTTGGTAGTATCATTCATGCCACTTTAAAATTTAGAGAGGTGCAAAGCAAACAAGCCATGAATCTTAACTGGAATTTCTAGGGTAACAACAACTTGTATCACATACAAAGAAGATTATATCACTAAGTGTTGAGATTGCAACCTTTGTAGACCTCCCTTGTTGACTCCTTGGACCTTTGAGAGTTTGGAACGGATCGCTAGCAACCTTCCAAGTCCACGATGATCCACCTGAAGTCCCTTTGCCCAAAGCTCCTTGCTTTACTTGATCCATGGAAGAAGTGTAGCAAACATCCTACACAAATAGGCTAGATGTGTGTAGAATGATGAGGTGGTTTGTATTCTCTAATCAAAATCCTTTCTTTTTAACCAACTCACTCAAATGAAAACTCAAGAGAGCTTGGAGGAAGAAGAAGATGATGGCAAAAGCTTTTGTTTAAAAAGATAATGATAAGATTAATGAATAAAATGAGAAAAGAAAGTATATATATTTTCTTTCTCTCATTCCAAACCATGGTTCAATAATATCTAGATATTTTCCATTTGGGTTAAAGTCCAAATGAAAAGTAAACCATAGGCTTAAGCTAGGTCAAAGTCAAGAAGAGTGTAGAAAACCCCATTAAAGATTTAATTCCCATTTGCCTTTTATAATCCAAATAGAATATATATATATATATATATATATTGAACCATGTAAGTCTTATATTGCCACCAATTTTGTATCATCAACCATGACACTATGCATGTATGTATCTATGCACATCAACATGTGCATACATTCATGCATACATCTTCTTCAAAGAAAAGGGTTTAAATAAAGAATTAAACTAAAAGTCATATATTAAATCAACATTTGATCTAACAAATCGGTCATATCACATACGACCCGACCAATAGAAAAGCGCCCGATTAATATACTGTATCACATACTCGCATTCAATCGGGTCCCCATGCATATCTCATATGCACACCACATTGTTTCGCCTGAGCTAGGAAACTCTTGTGTGGGACTCTAAGACTCGTCAATACGCCGGCAGTAGGTGATGATCATATCAAACACCTACAAGCCGCAAGCGGTCAGCTAAACGTAACGGCCACCCGGGTATTGAGCGATCAGAAGAAAATCAGCGAAGCTGTCAAAACTCCCGTCGAGCCAATCAGTAACACTACCGTACAGTCCAGTCTCTTCGTCTCAAATGTCACATATCCAGTCTAGGGGTGGTAAACGTCAGATCCCAGTAACCGATAAGTCATGTCGATGTGAGGCTCATAACGGGCCGAGAAACTACTGATAACTCTTACTAGTAGCACTCCATATCAGCCCTGGCCAGGGACTTCCAGTTATAGCCAATCGAATACAGCGCAACATCAACTCCCAATACCGGGAGAGATGAAACCCCTCCTATCGCTCATTGCCTCCATGTGTTTCAGGACTGTACCGAAAAGCCACCATTTTGCACGCCCACTTGGACGTGGTAAGGTGCAAATCAAAGCACAGTGGGAATCACACAAGACTCTATGACGATCTTGGGTTTACAGACTAACTTGTACCAGTGTCACCAGAGAGCTTCTATCTGACGATAGGTATAATACCATCTAGGAGTTCTCGGCGAGTCCGTTCAGTGTATCCAGTCTCCACTGAGCACCCGTACACCATCTTTGATGTCAAACACCGATGGATATGGGATCATCCATTGCCCATCATATGGGTCAAGATGCGTATACGCTAGTCTACTCTGGTCTATCGATGCCCTGTCTTGATACACCCTCGACTAGGAACAGTTATAGGATTTTCTCTTGGAGTACCCTGGCCCCACTAGTATGATCTGCATCATAATCCCAGTAGTTGAGTACATATCCTAAGGGCTTTATCAACATGTGAGAGCAAGACAGTAAACCAATACAAGTCAACATGTTAAGATAAAGTAAAACCAGATAGTATACTATCATATCGAGTAAGAAAGTCCTCTCTATATACATCCAAGCATCCACTATAATATACATCATATGTACAACAATGGCCTCTAGGTCATATATACAACTAACAAACAGATGGCGCTTCTGTTCCAAGACATGGTTGGGATGATGATCCAGCCAGAACCTCCAGCTGAAGACCCGCCGATAATCATCGAGGACGATAGAGGGGAAACATCAAACCCTCCTCCGGCTGTCTCAATAGCCCAAGAAGAGACAATTTCCCAGGATGCCCTTGATGACTACATAGCTCAACAAATACGAGCTCATCAAGCGAGTGAAGCGGCAGGCCAAGTCGTCAGAACTGGGCAACCTTATCCAGGCTGGTACGATCAAATCAAGTACCTGCAAGGATATACGATCCCTAAGTCCATGTGTATAAGGGGACGGGCAATCCACACCAGCACGTTGCTCAATTCAGAGCTTTGTGCGGTAATACTGGAGGCGACGACAAACTGCTGCTTCGCCAGTTTGTTGGAAGCTTGTCGGAGACGGCATTTGAATGGTACTCCGAGCTCCCAAATGTTTCTGTCAAAACATTCACGGAGATGGAATTACTATTCACACAGCGGTTCTCAAGCGCAAGCGAGCGCACCTTAATCACGACATTAATCAATGCCAGGGTGAAGCCAGGAGAGACCTGGGTTCAATACGCAATTCGGTGGTGGAACCTATGGTCAAAATGCGAACAACGCATCGAAGAAGCTCCTGCCGTGGGCATGTTCGTAGGGACCCTCGATCCTCAGGCGACTATATCCCAGTTTATGATGTTCTTCAAGCCGACCACCTTCCAGGCCTTGATTGACAAGCTGGCCCAAATGGACCAGATGGGCCATAGACTGTCCTCTTCAAAAACAGACCTCCGGAATGAAAAGGACAAAGGGAAAGCGACCTTCATTGCCAACTCTCAACAACAACCGAGTGACCCGAAACCGGTTGCTCGCCAAAGCAACACACGCCGATCCCTCGAAGAGAAGTTGAGACGTCCTTACTCATTTCCTCGGGATAAAACGAGGAGACTGTTCGAACTGGGGGTACGCAACAGGCTCATCACTCTGCCGGATCCAAGATTCCCACTGCAGCCTGGTGACGTCAACAGTCCCAACTACTGCCCCTACCACAGAGTAATAGGTCACCCAATCTAAGATTTCTACGTCTTCAAAAACTGGGTTGAGGACCAATATCAATAAGGCAAGTTCGTGCTGTCCGAAAACTGGAAGGTAAACCCGCCACAGCAGTACGCTCCTAAAAAGGTGGATACGCCGGGGGCATCATGCTCATTTGTAAAAGAAGCTCCGTGGGAAGTTGTCCTTTCAGCTAAAACTAAGAGAATGCTGAAGGATCTTCAAGCATGTCCGGCGATCAAATGGAAAAGCCCGTTAGAGCCTGAGATCATTGAGGGGATGCTTAAACCGCGCACAACACCGAAAGCTGGTAACAAAGGGAAAAACACCCAGGTCAAGCCTTCAAAGTCTTCGAAGAAAAAGAAGAAGACCAAGAAGCCCGTACAATCTGGTAACGAGCGTACGAACCTGCAAAAGTATATTAACGCGCTGGAGGAGTACAACCAGAAGGTGCGGACCCCAGTCACTCTCAAAGAGTTTCTCAACCATATCCTTGAGAACGGAGACAGCGACAATGATGAGGGGAACAACTCGTCAGAAGAATCCGAGAATTATGTAGTGAGTTACCGCATGGTTTCTCACTTGTCGTTAAAAGACAAAGAAACTCCCTCGGCTTCAGAGAGCAACGCGAAGAAACTGGAGGCAGGATCGGTGCCAAAATCCCTGGAGCCGTCAGATGACTTGATTGACAGGTTGCTAAACGAAGCCCTTCAAAAAAGCAAAACTAACCAAGAGCGTGAAACAGACATATACGAAAAGGCCGAGCGTCGGCGTCAGGATGGAGAAGCTGCAGCGAGGAAGAGTCACAAAGTACTCCAACCAGATCGAAGCACATCCGCGGCAGACAAAAGCAGGTTTAAGACGGGGAAAAGGTTCGCCAAAGCCCTGTCAATGGGAATGAAGCTGCCACCTTTCAAAGGAGATACTCCAGGGAGTACGTGCTTCGACGAAGCGGATGTACATCCGAACTACTGCTTATACCATCGGAGGGTTACACACCCCACTGAAGAGTGCGGTGCCTTCAAGAAGTGGTAGCAAGGATACGTTACCCACCGACAACACTTCAAGAGGATGAAGCGTGAAGCTCGTCGACAGAGAAAAAGTGCGACAGATGAGCACGGAAAAATGACTGGCAATTGTTATATGAATGATGCCAGTTCGACAAAAAGAAAATCTCAAGTTCTTACATTCGGGAGTGATTCTGAGGAAGAAATAACTCTCGGCCCTCTTTTCAAAGAATCCACTTGTGGAAAAGAAGAAGATGAGAAGAACTGTGAGAACATTCAGCTGCGCAACTGTACGTTACCTGAAAAGAACCTCGGGCCTTCAAACAAAGGTCCAAGCAAAAGAGACAAGGGGAAGGAAAAGTCCCTGAGGAAATTGCTTTCGATGATAGAGTCGTCAAAGAGCTCGCAGCCAAGGAACCGCCTAAGAATGACAAGATGGATTACAATGTCCTGGCACACCTGAGGAAGATACCCTCACAACTGAGCATACTAGATGCTCTCTTCCTATCCAAAGAGGCACGGAATTCTCTAATCAAGGCACTGCAAGAGCCTGATCAGTTCCAAGCTTTCTTTACGGAAGAAAAGATGAAGGACGAGCTGGCAGAGGTTTATACAGCTGACATCACATTCGGCGATGAAGATTTCCTCCTCGGAACGTGCGAGCACAACCGTCCTTTATATGTCACCGGGTACTGCCACGACATTAAGATAAGGAAGATCCTGGTCGACAACGGGTCCTCTGTCAACCTCCTCAACGTGAAGGTGCTGAAGGAGATCTGCATGAACGTACAACACCTTGCTCGGGACAAAATTACCATCTCTGGGTTCGACTCGCGGTCATCACGGATGCTTGGGTCTGTGATACTGACATTACGCTTATGGATGCTCATCAATGATATCAAATTTCATGTCATTGATGCCAAGACTTGCTATAACGCTCTTCTCGGCCGGCCTTGGTTACACGAGTACAACATCATCCTTTTTACACAACACCAGTGTATGAAGTACTTCAAAGACGGCCTCGAGTACACGGTTACATCCATTTTCCATAAATGAAGTCTGCAAGTATGAAGATGCCAAGTACTTCCTACCAGACTTTGAAGACACGGAAAGCTGTCGTAAACCCGAGAACCGACAAAAATCCGTCGCCACCATCCCGATCTTTGGGAGCGATACCGAGGAAGATGAAGAAATAGTCTACTCGGGGAAACCCCAAGGCAACAGGCCAGGACCATCTACTACTATTTTGGTCTTTGGCAGTGACTCTGAGGATGATGCCAACATAGTGTTCTCCGTCCGCCCATCAATGCAGACCTTCGCTGAAGCTGATCAGAGTTTGCAAATCACCATGGTTCCGCAACATCATTACAGGGAACTTGATGCGCTCGATACATACAGCGTGCAAGAGCTGCAGACTTTCTACATTCCTCTTAGGCGGAGAGATGAAAAGGCGATCCTCTTCTATCAATCCACGGAGACCAATGTAGAGAAAGAAGTCTGGCATGGTGCTGATCTTGCGCTTGACAGGTTTCAACCAAACCGGCTGCCCAGGTACTACGCAGAGGGATTGAAGAGGCTATTAAGATGCCAAGGCATACCCTTCAAACAGACCGCTCGGCAAGCCCAGTTCTACAATAAGATTTGGGGCGTTCCCGAGACTCAGCGAAAGATGGCCAACAGGAGGATGTAGACGACTGGGCTTGGATACGTTCGGTCCAAGAAACAGAAGCGATTTCATGGTTGCCATGTCATAAATAACTCCGGTGGAGAAGCGAATGCATTTCCAGATAGCGCTGATATCGAACCAGAGCGAGATCCCGCCGTGAGAATACAAAGCCCGTCATTCGAAGAACAAATTGACAAGCTAATAAGGGAAGCGGGTCAAGAGGTTCAGGATGACTACAGCCGCGAAATGGCTATTTACGAGAAAGCCCAGACGCAACTTCTCATTCAGCAGTCCAAGGAAAGAGAAGACTACGATGCCCTTCATCCTCAGCCTGCTGTGCACTCTTGTGGCAAGGAAAAAGTCCGACGCAGAAGCAACAACAAGATCAAGAACGGGAATGACGTTCAAAAATAGCGAAGCGGATCCAGGAAGCCACGCGATCGAGAAAAAGTCAGCTGGAATCCGTCTTTCATGAAGAAGATGGGTCGGGAATACTCTTTCCCTCAAGACAAGATAGGGAAAATATTCAACCTTGTCATAAAGTATCAAATGATGACGCTTCAGGAGTCTCGGCACCCTGAGCAAATAAACGAGGTCCATCATCCGGCTTATTGCTCCTACCATCGAGCAATATGACATCCTCTTGAAGACTATTCCACCTTCAAAGACTGAGTCGAAGACCAGTATCAGCAAGGCATGTTTTCTCTATCCGACAATTGGAGGGTAGCCCCACCACGAAAGCATGAGCCAAAAGCAACCTACACTGGGAGGGTAAGTCTAGATCAGCATCGAGCTTGGAAACGAGCTCGTACCTACCACGTGATAACATTATCAAAAGAAGGAGAGCATGAGAATATGGACGACCTCTTCCGGTGCTTCGCAAATGAGGATGAGGACGATGTGGTTTTAGAATTTCCACCGGCGTCAAAAGAGCTGGAAGATGGGATACACACTACGGCAGACAACCTGAGAAAAATCGACTTGGGGACAGAAAATGAGCCGAGGCCAACGCTCGTCAGTGAGCTGCTGTTTGAAAAGCAGGTGGCCATGCTAAAGAACGTGCTTATGCAGTACAAAAACTGCTTCGCATGGAACTATTCCGAAATGCCGGGATTAGATCCAGAAATAGTGGTGCATAAATTGGCTATATCGCCGGATGTTAAGCCGGTCAAGCAAGCGCCAAGAAGAATGCGACTCGAACTTGAGATGAGCATCAATACCGAAGTCGAGAAACTAATCGACTCTGGATTCATCGAAGAAGTTCAATATCCTAACTGGATTGCCAACATTGTCCCAGTAATGAAGAAAAATGGGACAATATGCATCTGCATGGACTTTCGGGATTTCAACAAAGCTTGTCCGAAGGATGACTTCCCCTTACCGGTTACCGAGCTGATGATAGATAATACATCTACTCATGAAGTCTTCTCCTTCATGGATGGATCTTCAGGCTATAATCAAATAAAGATGCACCCCGAAGACCAAAAGCATACCGCCTTCCAGACTCCGCTGGGCATATTTTTCTATAAAGTGATGCCCTTCGGTCTTAAGAACGCTGGTGCTACCTACCAGAGGGCCATGATAAAGATCTTTGATGACCTCATCCATGAGATCGTTGAATGCTACATTGACGACCTTGTGGTGAAAAGCAAATCGTACGAGGAGCATTGGGAGAATTTGAAAATAGTGTTACAGCGTCTTCGGAAATATAATCTGAAGATGAACCCTTTGAAATGCGTGTTTGGAGTCTCCTCAGGCAAATTCCTAGGATTCATCGTATGACACTGAGGCATCGAAATAGACCCATAAAAGATCAAGGCGATTATGGAAATGCCTTCGCCAAGAACTCTCAAGCAACCGCGGTCTCTCCAAGGAAAGATCGCGTATATCCGACGGTTCATAGCTAACCTCTCTAGAAAATGCCTCCCCTACAGCCATCTAATGAAGAAGGGGACCCCGTTCGTTTAGGATTATAAATGCCAAAATGCACTGGATGAAATCAAGCAATATCTGCAGAACCCTCAGGTACTGACCGCTCCAGTCAAAGGAAAGCTTCTCATCCTGTACACAACAGTCCTTGAAGGTTCTTTAGGCGCGTTATGGGAACAGAAGAATGACCAGGGGAAGGAGAAAGCTCTCTACTATTTGAGTTGAGTTCTCCTGGGGGCAGAAAACAACTACTCCCCCATCGAGAAGCATTGCCTGGCATTGATCTTCGCGATAACGATGCTTCGACATTATGCCTTGGCGCATGAGGTCCATCCCATATCAAAGGTGGAGCCTCTCAAATATTTGATGTCAAGTGTCATGACCCGAAATGGCATGTGACTGGCACTTGAATCATGTGAAGTCTATAGGACCCCACCTAATTCAAGTAAGCCAAAAGCCCAGAAATCTAAACCATTTAAAAAGAGAGTGAAGGAATACTTTTTGAAAGTTAACATAAACATCACTTTGAAAGTCGTAGTAAGCATTTTTAAAAGCATCAAGTCTTTTCCAAAAATTTCGACAGAGTTTCCTTTGTAAATACTGGCCTCAAACGGGTACAAACATGCATAATATACATAATGAAGAAAGGCATCCCCAAGCGGGAGCTAGCTCTTTGCCAATTGGCGGAAACAACTACGCAAGCAATATAATATACAACGCTGAAGGGCGAGGATCAAAACTCAGAAAGAAAACCAGAGAAGAACCACAATAATACAAGCGCGCGACTCTAAGGTCGAAAGAATATATACTGGCCTTCTAAGTCTATCAAATATACAAGTCTGGTTGATGGAGTTTACTAGATACAACTGAAATAAATAAAAGTACAACAGTGGTCACGATGCAAGTGAACCCACCTACCAAGCAATCACCCGGAAGGAAGCAGTGTGCTAGCAAGCCGCAACGAAACCTGTACGGCCAAACCTGCAAGAAACTGTGGCACAATGGGGGTGAGTTGCCAACTCGTGAGTAGAAAACATCACCGAGAAGAAATTGCATGTATGACTCTCTCCTAGGTCATACAATAATATCCTCGTAATACATATAACCTGAAGTATTTAATAATGGCAAGGGTAAACACCTAAACATAAGTGTAATACCAAGTGCTCATGTCAGTGCCTCAGGTAGCAACGTATATGATGTACAAATGCATTACGAATGAAAACAGAATACATCTTGAATGAGAAAAACCGTTTTCTTATCTCAGTGAGATTTCTGTATAAAAATCGAAGTATCATCAATGAAATCAACAGAGAATCCTTGTCCAGCATCGAGACAAAATATATATATCTCAATATCTCGGGCTCCGGCAATCCGGATTGGCCCATAACATCAAATCTCAATATCTCGGGCTCCGGCAATCCGGACTGGCCCCATATCATCAAATCTCAATATCTCGAGCTTCGGCAATCCAGACTGGCCCATAACATAAAATCTCAAGACTACTTCGGTATCCTCTGGATATCCACCGTGTCACAAATAACTAGTAGGTAGTGCTCTCCTGCCGGGCTAAACGCCATCATCTACGACCATCTTGCCCCGGGGTACTGCACCTGGTCCACCATGCACCCATAGACGGTTCCTCCTCCTCCTCGAATCGGGTGTATGATACTGCTCAAGAGCCGATAAAACTCATGGTGGACACCTCTCACATCATATCACGAGAAAACCGCAAATTTCTATTTTAGAAATGACAATAAGTTTATAAAATCCTTGTGGTTTCTCCAAATCTAGAAATCTCATGGAAAAATCGAAATCCCAACATGACGAGAGTCAATAAACAGTGCATTACCGGCATAAAGCTCCATAATATTGCATGACAATTAATATATACATGTATGAAGTGTTAGTTATATGTATGTCCTAGAGGCCATTACTGTACATGCGATATATATTGCAGTGGATGCTTGGACATATATAGGGAGGACTTTATCGACATGATAATATGCTATCTGGTTGCACTTTATCTTAACATGTTAACGAATACTGTTTTGTGATCACATGTTGATAAAGCCCTTAGGATGATTACTTGACTACCAGGATTATGATGCAGATTATACTAGTGGGGACAGGGTAGTCGATAAGTACATCCTTCAAATGTTCCTAGTCGTGGGAGTATCGAGACAGAGCATCGATACTCCAGAGTAGACTAGCGTATGCGTTTCTTGACCCATATGATGGGCGATGGATGATCCCATATCCATTGGTGTTTGACATCAGAGAAGGTATACGGGTGCTCAGTGGAGACTGGGTACACTGGAAGGACTCACCGAGAACTCCTAGATGGTATTATACCTATCGTCGGATAGCAGTTCTTTGGTGACACTGATACAGGTTAGTCTGTAGACCCGAGATCGTCATAGAGTCTTGTGTGATTCCCACCGTGCTTTGATTTTCACCATACCACGGTTAAGAGATCGTGCAAAAAGGTGGTTTTTGGGTACAGTCCCGAGTCACCTGGAGGCAATGAGCGATAGGAGGGGTTTCGTCTCTCCCAGTATTGGGAGTTGATGTTGCGTTATGGTCGATTGGCCATAACAGGAAATCCCTAGCCAGGTTTGCTGAGATCTACTGGTAAGTGTTATCAGTAGTTTCTCGAACCGTTATGGGCCTTGCATCGGCATGACTTATCAGGCTATTGGGGTCTGACGTCATACCACCCCCAGGCTGTGATATGCGACATATCAGACGAAGAGATCGGAATGTACAGTAGTGTTACTGATTGGATTCGCAGGAGTTATAGCAGGCTTGCTTTTTGATCTTCTGATCGCTCAATACCCGGGTGGCCGTTACGTTTAGTAGACCGCTTGCTGCTTGTGGGTGTTTGATATGATCATCACCTACTGCCGGCGTATTGACGAGTCTTTAGAGTCCTACACAAAGGTTTCCTAGTTCATGCGAAATGGAGTAGGAGCACATATGTGATATGTGCGGGACCGAGATTAATACGAGTATATGATACCGTATTCTATTCTCGCGATATGTGATATCGGTCGGGTATATGAGATATAGCCGGGTTATCGGATCAAATGTTGATTCGATAAGATGATTCATTTGATATTAGTCGGTTATATGTAATATAGCCGGATTATTAAATCAAGGGTTGAATTAATAATTTAATGTATAATTATATATTTGATATATTAAATTACATTGACTAATATTAGCTCACTTAAGATTTCTTTTCTCACTTGATGATACATTGATATATATGTGATATATGTTAATTGTATTATTTTCTTTTTGCACACAAAATATACATGTGATATATATTGTTGTGTCATGCTAGGTTACACTTGCAACATGTATATATGAGACTCACACCATGCTAGGGTTAAGTTAGGGTTTATATTTATTTAAAGCAAATTCAAAATTGTGGAGATATTTGTCATGGATGAAGCTTGGAGAAGGTTGTAGTCTTCATTGACTTAGTCCACTCCTTTTTCTTGCTTAAGATATTTCTTAACCCAACCCTTAACTCATAACTATGGTTTATTCTCTACATGAGTTAGGCATGACACTAACTCACCCATGGTTTCTAACCTCACCCTCTCATTCATTTGCTTCATCACTTCTTCTTTATAAAGTGAAAAAGCATGTTAGTTTTTTTCAAAAGTGATGAAACCTTGTGAGAAAAATAAAACTAAAGTGAGCCCACTTCCTATTTCATCATCCTCTACTATTAGACATTTAGTTTAGGGTGTTTGTTTCACTAATTTCACAAATTAGTGAAGAGGTAGCATGAGCTCGAGTCTCCTCGACGTAGATCATCTTTGGCTTCGAAGGCATCGAGCAAGTCCGTTCATTTCTTCATGTGAACCCTCACTTGAGTCCGGGAGTTCGATGATCGCAGCGAAGGGACTACTACACGGAGCTATTGAAGTGAAGGACCGGTCTACAAAGGTTGTATTCCTTATTCACTTAGATGTAAAGTGTTTACATATCATGTTTAACCATAATTCTCTAGTTACGATCCTCGTTCGGGTTCTTTAGCTCTCTAGAAAATTTTGAAATGGCATGTTAGATGCCCTAGTAAACACCGTGAGGGTGCTAAGGAACCCATCATGAAGTATCTAAGTAAGAAATACAATATCAAAACTAGCATATGAAAGCAATTGTACTAGATAGCATACTATCATATCGAGCAAGAAAGTCCTCCCTATATATGTCCAAGCATCCACTACAATATAAATCCCATGTACAGTAATGGCCTCTAGGGCATACATATAACTAACACCTCCTCTTCCTCCTCGAATCGGGTGTATGATACCGCTCAAGAGCCGATAAACTCATGGTGGACACCTCTCACATCATATCACGAGAAAATCGCAAATTTCTATTTTAGAAATGATAATAAGTTTATAAAATCCTTGCGGTTTCTCCAAATCCAGAAATCTCATGGAAAAATCAAAATCCCAACATGACGTGAGTCAATAAACAGTGCATTACCGGCATAAAGCCCCATAATATTGCATGACAATGAATATATACATGCATGAAGTGTCTAAGTAAGAAATACAATATCAAAACTAGCATATGAAAGTAATTGTACTAATACTAAGTCGAAACTACCAGCTAGCAATTATACAGTGAAGTAATGTTTACTGATGCGTACGTGACATGGAAATTACCGATGATGATGTGTGTGAGCCGGCAAGCAAGTGTACGTGGAGCATACGCATCATCGGTAATGGTGCTGGTGTCCTGACAACAGGGGTTCATAATAACTAAAGAAAACACATTTATAAGCATGCAATGCGATGAGAACAACATAAATATACGAAAAATGAATAGTAAACGCAACAATGAAGAATATGAATTTCTATATACGAGTCATACAGTTTTGGAATTTGAAATAGCACGAATCGTGGTTTTTAGAAAATAGGGGCTACAGTGCTTTTAAGAAAAGGTACGTCCTTTGGAAAATCCGTAGTATCCCTCGGCCTGTCTTTAAAATACTCACGATTTGTTAGCTTGAAATAAGTATGACTCAAGCCTAATTTAACATCTACATAGTATACTACGGGACTAAACTAAGAGACTAGTCGAAAAGGTAAGGAAATCCACCTAAAGTCCGAATCGATATATCTGGTCGTCGGCGATCTCGCCTCAATAGCGTCACGTCCGGTAAAATATATAATACGACATCCTCGAGTCAAGAGTACGGATCAATTATCATATTTATACCTCGTAAGGTAAAATCCATCGTACGGCATCCCAAATCGGGGTACGGGTCAAATATCACATATATCTCAAATTTCATATGGTATCATTATCATAATATCCTGAATTAGGGGTACCATTCTAAAGTCTAGTACATTCCGATACCATCAAACATATATCCGCGTGTGAATAAAATCACATCTCCCATCGATCCACTATAATATCATGTCGTATCTCATAACACGACCCAAATCACATAACCGATCTCACGGCATCTTGCTCGATCACATCGACTCATCTCCAAGTATCATATACTATCTTCATCATCCGTGTATACGTATGTGTGTGTGTGTGTGTGTGTGTGTGTGTGTGTGTGTGTACCAATGCATCCACACACACACACACACACATAACCATATACACCCAAACATAACATGTGTGTTCGTGTGTGTGAACCTTTACTCTAGGGTTTCACGACTAAGAGACTAACTAACAACACTTTCATCCAATTACGCTAAAAATTAACCCATGATCTCCTAAAACCTTCCTTGCTAATTATACATGTCTCAAAATACACATATTTATAAATATATATAACATATTCACACGCTACACTACGAAACTGCGGGGGTGCTATACGCCATCCACCCGACTTCCCCCATAGATATGCATCTACTCACCTGATCCTTTCTTGCTGAAGTCGATGTCACCATGCTCTTTCTTGTCATCCGAAGTCCGCGTGAGGGTGCCTACACATATAAACACATAGCATCGTAAACAGAATCGCGTACGAAAACTAAAACGGCACACTATCACACATAGGTTAAAACCTATGGTCTACTCATGCAAATCAACCAAATAACCCTTGATATCGACGTACAAACGCCAATCGATCAAGACAAAACACAATATCAAAACTTCGAGTCATGCAAAAGCTACAAATCAAAATAGCAACTAAAGAAAATGGTCCCAGATTTTGGTTCAGGTAAAATCAGGCTAAACTAGCAGTACAGGGGGTAGTATATAGGGCATGTGAGCTACTGAACCAACCTAGACACCAAATACCGCAGTTTGGCCGGCCACACCACCCTGAAATCCGGCCTGCTCGGCCAAGTCAGGGAGTTAGGGTCTCGTCTCCTCAGGGTGGTCTCTTAGTGTCCAATCTAGGTCTCTGGGGTTGCTAGTTTTTCTTGTAAAGGTCTCGGGTCACTCCAGATTCCCTGTAGGCATCACAACTACAAAAACCGACACGGAAAGTTTCAAATTCAAGTTTCATGGCCTAGTTTCTGGTTTGATCTGGGTTTTTAACACTAAGGGGGTTTAAGGTAACCACTAAAGCTCAATTGCACCATCTCAACTCAAATAAATCCCTAACCTTCATCTTGGAATTTTCAAAGGTCACCAAACGACTCTTAAAAAACTCTAAACTAGAATAGAAGCTGATGGAACTCAAATACTACACTAATGGTAAAAGAATTATCTCATTTGGCAACTCAAGAATTTTCTTGAGTTGCCCCAAGTGCTCAAAATCTCATCTTGTTTAGTCCCCCATGCTTGTAGTGATCTTGTGCACAATTTTAATGAAAGGAATGCAAGGTTTTGATGTGTATTTGGTGGTGTAGTGAGGAGGTAGAGGAGGTGGAGGAAGAGGGCAACCATGGTGAAGGAAGAGGAGAGAAAATGATGAAGAAAATGAAGTGGGGGAAAATGAGCTATGGTCAAAGGAACCCCTCACCCTCTCTCTCTTTGCCCATGCTTCCACCATGCCTCCATGTCGCATACTCTTTATCTTTTCCCCTTTTCTTTTTCTTTTAAACAAAAACACTTAAAAATAAGGATGAAGACATGATTTATATCAATAAAATGTAACAAGTATATGTGACATGCTATGGTGCAAGTCAAGCACATTAAGCCGGATTAATGCATAATTAGAAATTATTAATCAAGTTTAGCCGTAAACTTGTATGTAAATAAATTCTAAAATATCCAAATCGACTTAATACACTCAAAATCAATAATCGTGTAGAATTTTCAAATATCTCCCGAATTATCGGTATATAGTTATACCATATCATTAAAACCAATACTTGCTCTTAATAATATTCCTGAAATTTATTATTTTAATTATTTAAATTCTAAAATAATATTTTATTTCCTGAAATGTTACAGTCTTCCCCCCTTAAATAAATTCGGTCCCCGAATTTAAATTAAAACTCCCCCAAATACTAAAACATTTCAGCAAAACACTCAAGTCGTCGGGGCTCCGAAATCATCAATACATAAAACACATCTTAGTGCAATGCATGCACATGAAAATGAGTATATAACTCAAAATCAAAACTTCGTCAAACATCACGCAATCATCGGAGTTATTGTGAAGATACCAATGTCAAAGTCCAATACGAAAACCAATATGATATATTCAAAACTATAACATGTACATAGTACACATCGTTGTAAACACGTCAAAACATCTGAAAGGAAATGCATGCTAACCCTTTTTAAAGTGATGTGCGATGCGGGTAGCAGCGGACGTTTATTGTAAAAAAATAACTATATATATATATATCCTTTGTTTAACATACACGTCCCGCCGTTTTGAAAATAATTTAGAAGGGTTTCCTTTGTAAAATGTTTTGTATCATCTCGGACACATAGGAAAAATATTGAGACTGTAGCTCCTTTTTGGAAATTCCTTCGATAACTATCGATGTATGAAAAAACACCTAGGTACTGTTCTCAGAACAGTCCTGCTCGGTTACTAACTAAATCGTAAATATCACAAAACGTACTGCTCAAAGGAAATCATACTCAATAGTATATGTAATGATGCCACGTGCGTCTGGTGCGCACAGAAATCAAAATCAATGAATGTGTCATACATGTGCACAGAAACAAAATCTAAGTGCAACGGGTGTGCACGAAAACACCTGTCAAGGGCGACGAGTGTACCTGACAACAATATCAGGTGCATCTGATATGCACAAGGAATTCCGATTTAGTGCATCTGGTGTGTACCAAAATCGCATCAAGCGCGTCAAGTATGTGCAAGAATCCAAATCACGTGCACAAAGTGCACGAAAACAAATATCGAATATCACAATCGAAATCGATGGTATACAACACACCTCAATCCAAATCAGGTATACCGTGGTATATAATCTCACAACTGTAGGGTTACATAGCACAACAACAAGGTTTCGGGAGGCATCGTCCATGCCATTTTCAATTTTTTTTTATTCTACTTAACCCTAACCCTAGAATCTTAACGAAAGATTTATACGAATCGATATGTAAATAACTTTACAACTAAGTGATTGTGGAATACAACCTTTGTAGACCGGTCCTTCACTTTAAATGCTCCAAGTAGTGGTCCCTTCGCTGCGATCAAAGAACTCTCGGACTCTTGAGAGGCTCCACAAGGTGAATGGTGCATGCTTGCTAGAAGTCTGCAAAATCCAAGATGATCTACTTTGAGGAGACACAAACCCAAGCTAACTTTTCACTAATATGGAACTAGTGAAGCTAACACCCTAAGCTATATGGCCAGTATAAAAGAGGATGATGAAGTAGGAATTTTGCTCATTTTAGAATTCTTTTTCTCACTAATTTTCCTCACTTGCTCAAAACCTAGAAAGCTCTCACTTGAGCTTGAAGAAGATGAAGCAAATGAAAATGAGAGAGTGTGTGGTTAGAAATACAACCATGGTGAGTATATGTCATGCTTAACCATTGTAGAGAATAAACCATGGTAAAAGATAATGGTTAGGTTTATAAATATCTAAAGAAAAAAAATGGTGGACTAAATCAATGGTTATCCACAATTTACAACCATGACAAAATCCATTCCTTTTTGAATTTCTTAAATAAATGGTGTAAGTCTCATACACCCATGTTGCATATATAACCCAGCATGTCACAATAATATATATCACATATATATTATTTATGTAACAAAAGAAAACAATACAATAAACATATATCACATATATATTAAATGTATCAAACGTGAGAAGTAGAAATACTTAAGTGAGCATATATTAGTTAATGTAATTTAATATATCAAATATATAATTATACATTTAATCATTACATCAACACTTGATTTAATAATCCGGCTATATCACATGTAACCGACTAATATAAAATGTATCATTTCATTGAATCAACACTTGATCCGATGACCCGGCTATATCACATATAACCGGCCGATATCATATATCGCGAGAATAGAATACGGTATCACATACGCGTATTATTCTCGGTCCCGCACATATCACATATATGCTCCTACTCCGTTTCGCCTGAACCAGGAAACTTTTATGTAGAACTCTAAAAACTCGTCAAGACGCCGGCAGTAGGTGATGATTATATCAGTCACCCACAAGCCGTCTGCGGTCAACTAAACGTAACGGCCACCCGGGTATTGAGCGATCAGAAGATCAACAAGCAAGCCTGCTCACACTCCTGTAAAGCCTGTTAGTAACACTACCGTACAATCCGATCTCTTCGTCTGATATGTCGCATATCCAGTCTAGGGGTGGTAAACGTCAGACCCCAGTAACCGATAAGTCGTGCCGATGTGAGGCTCATAACGGGTCGAGAAACTACTGATAACACTTACCAGTAGATCTCCAAATCAGCCCTGGCCAGGGACTTCCAGTTATAGCCAATCGAGCATAGCGCAACATCAACCCCCAATACCGGGAGAGACAAAACCCCTCCTATCGCTCATTGCCTCCATGTGATTCAGGACCGTACCCAAAAGCCACTGTTTTGCACGTTCTCTTGAACGTGGTAATGTGGAAATCAAAGCACAGTAGGAATCACACAAGACTCTATGACGATCTCGGGTCTACAGACTAACCTGTACCAGTGTCACCAGAGAACTGCTATTTGACGATATGTATAATACCAGCTAGGAGTTCTCGGCGAGTCCGTTCAGTGTATCCAGTCTCCACTGAGCACCCGTATACCATCTTTGATGTCAAACTCCAATGGATGTGGGATCATCCATCGCCCATCATATGGGTTAAGAAGCGTATACGCTAGTCTACTCTGGAGTATCGATGCCCTGTCTCGATACACCCTCGACTAGGAACAATTATAGGATGTACTTGTGGATTACCCTGGCCCGACTAGTATGATCTCCGTCATAGTCCTGGTAATCAAGTACACATCCTAAGTGCTTTATCAACATGTGAGAGCAAGACAATATCACAATACAAGTCAATATGTTAAGACAAAAAGCAACCAGATAGCATACTATCATGCCGAGCAAGAAAGTCCTCTCTATATATGTCCAAGCATCCACTATAATATACATCATATGTACAACAATGGCCTTTAGGGCATATACATAACTAACAATCTCCCAGTTGCACTAAGACCAGTTGTTGTAGTATCGCATACCCAATATCCCGAAGAGTCTCTCAAATTGTATCTGGGGTATGGCCTTCCTGAGTGGATCCACTGTGTTGTCCTTCGTGTCCACTCTCCTGACCTCGATCTCCCGGCGATCAACTATCTCCCGGATCAGGTGATACCGCCTCAGAATATGCCTAGATCGCTGATGGGACCTGGGTTCCTTGCCCAATGCCACTGCTTCATTGTTATCGCAATACAAAGGTATTGGATACTCAATGGACGGAACCACACTAAGTTCAGTTTTGAAGTCCTTCATCCAGACAGCCTCTTTGGCAGCATCGTTGGCAGCGATGTATTCAGCCTCCATTGTCGAGTCTGCCACGGTTTCCTGTTTTGAACTCTTCCAACAAACCGCCTCTCCATTGAGGGTAAAGACAAATCCCGAGTGCGACTTAGAGTCATCCTTATCACTCTGGAAGCTCGAATCGGTAAAGGACTCTACTTGGAGTTGACCGTTACCATACACTAAGAACATCTCTTTAGTCCTTCTCAAGTACTTGAGAATGTTCTTCACAGCTGTCCAGTGACTCTCTCCTGGATCTACTTGATACCTACTCACTATACTTAGCGAGTATGCTTCATCGGGTCTGGTACATAGCATCGCATACATGATAGAGCCTACTGTCGAAGCATAGGGTATCCCTTGCATGCGAGCTCTCTCCAAATCAGTCTTGGGAGACATCTCTTTGGAGAGAGTGAGTCCAGAGATCGTGGGTAAATTCCCATGCTTGGATTCTTCCACACCAAACCTCTTTAGTACGGTGTCAATGTACCTGGATTGGGACAATCCCAGTATCCATTTAGATCTATCTCTATAGATCTTAATCCCCAAGATGTAGGAGGCATCACCTAGATCTTTCATTGAGAATCTTTATGATAAGAAGAGCTTGACCGAGTGCAGCATAGGAATATCATTTTCTATCAAGAGTATGTCATCCACGTACAATACGAGGAAGACAATTTTACTCTCTGCCACCTTCTTGTATGTACAAGGTTCATCTACATTTTTGATGAAGTCAAACTCTTTGACTACCACATCAAAACAGATGTTCCAACTCCGCGATACTTGCTTTAACCCGTAGATGGATTTAAGCAGCTTGCACACCTTTCCGCTACTCCCACTGTCTACGAAGCCTTCTGGCTGAGTCATGTACACTCTCTCTTCTTAATCACCATTTAGAAAGGCGGTCTTAACATCCATTTGCCAGATTTCGTTGTCATGGTATGTAGCAATGGCAAGTAGGATCCGGATGGACTTAAGCATAGCCACTGGAGAAAAGGTTTCATCATAATCCACACCTGGTCGTTGACGAAAACCTTTTGCAACAAGTCTAGCTTTGAAAGTCTTAACTTTTCCATCTACACCAAGTTTCTTCTTAAAGATCCATTTGCATCCAATGGGTTTTACCCCTTCAGGAGCAACTTCCAAAGTCCATACTTTGTTGGTGTACATGGATTCCATCTCAGATCGCATTGCATCCAGCTATTTCACAGAGTCCCCACTCGTGATGGCCTACTCGAAGCTAGTTAGGTCATCATCTTCCATGATACAATCCTCGCTCACACCATCAATGAGAAAATCATAGTATCTCTCAGGTGGATGAGGAATCCTACTAGATCGGCGGAGAGGCTGAGGTTCGTTGGGAATTACTGAATCCTCTGGTTCCACCAAATCTTCTGTTGCAGTTTTTGTAGCTGGAACTTCTTCCAGTTCTACCTCCTTACCACGAATTTCTTTCATAAGAAAACCCTTTTCTAAAAAGGTGGCATGTCGAGAAACAAACATTTTTTGTTCCTAGGGATGGTAGAAGATATACCCTCATGAATGTTTGGGATATCCAATAAGCTTGCACATAACTGACCTTGCCTCGAGCTTGTCCGGATTTTGTGTTTTCACATATGCCGGACAACCCCATATCTTAACATAATTAAGATATGGTCTCTTTCCTTTCCATATCTCATATGGAGTGGTTGGCACAGATTTGGAGGGAACCATATTCAATAGGTCTGCAGCTGTCTCCAGTGCATATCCCCAAAAGAAAATAGGTAACTCAGCGATGCTCATCATAGAGCGCACCATATCTAATAGGGTGCGATTCCTCTGTTCCGATACACTGTTGTGCTGTGGTGTATACGGAGGAGTAAGCTAAGAGAGAATCTCATTCTCTTTTAGATAGTCCCGGAACTCATTTCTCAAGTATTCTCCTCCTCGATCAGATCGAAGGATTTTAATACTTTTACCCGTTTGGTTCTCTACTTCATGCTTATATTCTTTGATTTCTCAAAAGCTTCAGACTTGTGTTTCAACAAGAACACATGTCCGTGTCTTGAGAGATCGTCAGTGAATGTAATGAAGTACGAGGAACCATTCCTGGCATGTGTAGACATGGGACCACATACATCACTATGTACCAGTCCCAAGAGTTCCGTAACTCTTTCTCCGTTTCCACTAAACGGAGTTTTGGTCATCTTCCCTTTGAGACATGACTGGCAAGTGTCATAAGATGAAAATTCGAACGGATTTAAATATCCGTCCTTATATAACTTAGCTAGTCGTGTCGCATTGATATGACCTAATCTACAATGGCACAAGAAGGATTCGTTCATTTCTGAACTCTTCCTCTTGTGTGTGTTTTATACATTAAGAACTGTGGATTGATTTAGAATGTATATGCCATTATTTAACGAGCCTGATCCAATGTCATGACCCGAAATGGTACGTGTCTGGCACTTGAATCATGTGAAGTCTATAGGACCACACCTAATTCAAGTAAGCCAAAAGCCCATAAATCTAAACCATTTAAAAGAAGAAATGAAAGACAACTTGTTTAAAAGTTTGCATGTAAGTCACTTTGAAAGTCGTAGTAAGCATTTTTAAAATGTCAAATCTTTTCCAAAAATTTCGGCAGAGTTTCCTTTGTAAATGCTGGCCCCAAACGGGTACAAACATGAATAATATACATAATGAATAAAGGTATCCCCAAGCGGGAGCTAGCTCTTCGCCAATTGGCGGACACAACCACGCAAGCAATATAATATATAATGCCGAAGGGCGAGGATCAAAACTTATCAAGAAAAGCAATATCCTTAAGAAAACCAGAGAAAAACTATAATAATACAGGCGCGCGACTCTAAATTCCAAAGAATATACACTGGTCTTCTAAGTCTAACAAATATACAAGTCTGGTTGATGGAGTTTACTAGATACAACTGAAATAAATAAGGTACAATGGTGGTCACGATGCAAGTGAACCCACTTACCAAGCAATCACCGGGAAGGAAGCAGTGTGCCAGCAAGCCGTAACGAAATCTGTATGGCAAAACCTGCAAGAAACTGTGGCACAACAGGGGTGAGTTGCCAACTTGTGAGTAGAAAACATCACCGAGCAGAAATTGCATGTATGACTCTATCCTAGTTCATATCATAATAATATCCTCAAAATATAACCTGAAGCATCTAAATAATGGCAAGGGTAAACATCTGTACATAAGTGTAATACCAAGTGCTCGTGTCAGTGCCTCAGGTAACAACATATCACATAAATGATGTATGAATGCATGAAAATAGAATACATCTAAATGAGAAAACTGTTTGCTTATCTCTGTGAGATTTCTGCATAAAAATCGAAGTATCATCAATGAAATCAACAAGGAAACCGTGTCAAGCATCGACACAAAATATATATCCCAATATCTCAATATCTCGGGCTCTGGCAATCCGTATTGGCCCATATCATAAAATCTCAATGTCTCAATGTCTCGGGCTTCGGCAATCCGGACTGGCCCCGGGCTCCGGCAATCCGGACTGGCCCATAATCAAATCTCACGACTACGTCAGCTCCTCCGGATATCCGCCGCGTCATAAATAACCGGTCGGTAGTGCTTCCCTGCCAGGCTCAACGCCATCATCTGCGACCATCTTGCCCAGGGGTACTGCACCGGGTCCACCATTCACCCGCAGCTGGTTCCTCCTCCTCCTCGAATCGGGTGTATGATACTACTCAAGGGCCGAGAAAACTCATGGTGGACATATCTCACATCATATCACGAGAAAACCGCAATTTCTATCTTTTGAAAATGATAATAAGTTAATAAAATCCTTGCGGTTTCTCCAAATCCATAAATCTCATGGAAAATCCGAATTTCATAATCAAAAGTCAATAAACAATGAATACCGACAATAAACCCCATAATATTGCATGACAAATGAATATAAACATGCAGGAGATATCACAGTAATAAATGCAATGTCTAAGCTAGCATATGAAAGCAAGCGCACTAGTACTATGTCGAAACTATCAGCTAACAATTTATACTACGAGTTATACAGTTTGGTATTTGAAATAGCACGAATCGTGGTGTTTAGAAAATAGGGGCTACGGTGTTTTTAAGAAAAGGTACGTCCTTTGAAATATCCGTAGTATCTCTTGGCCTGTCTTTAAAATACTCATGATTCGTTAGTTTTGGAAATAAGTATGACTCGAGCCCAGTCCAACATCTACTAAGTAAACTACAGGACAAAGCTAAGAGATTAATCAAAAGGGTAAGGAAATCCACCTAAGTCCGAGTCGATATATCTAGTAGTCGGTGATCCCACCTCAATAGCGTCACGTACAATAATATATATATATATATATATATATATATATATATATATATATATATATAATACGACATCCTCGAGTCAAGAGTACGGATCAATCATCATATTTATACTTCGTACGGTAAAATCTATCGTACGGCATCCCAAATTGGGGTACGGGTTAAATATCACATTCAACTCATTATTTATCTGGTATCATTATCATCATATCCTGAATTAGGGGTACTGATCTAAAGTTTAGTACATTCGGATACCATCATCCATATATATCCGCGTGCGTATGAAAACACATCGCCCAACGATCCACTCATATATCATGTCGTATATCATAGAACGACCCAAATCACGTCACCGATCTCACGGCATCATGCCCAATCACATCGACTCATCTCCAAGTATCACATACTATCCTCATCATACGCGTGTGTGTGTGTGTGTGTATATATATAGCAACACCTCCACACACACACACACACACACACCCCAAAATATAACACGTGTGTGCAAGTGTGTGTGTGTGAACCTTATTCTAGGGTTCACGACTAAGAAACTAACTAAAAACATTTTCTACCGATTACACTAAAACTAACCCATGCTCTTCTAAAATCTTTCTTTCTAATTATACATGTCTCAAAATACCATACTTATAATATATATAGCATATTCGTATGCTACACTACGAAACTGCGGGGGTGCTATACGCCATCCACCTGACTTCTCCCGTAGATATATATCTACTCACCTTGATCCTTGCTTGCCGAAGTCAATGTCGCCTTGCTCCTCCTTATCGTACGACGTCCACATGGGTACCTACACATATCACACATAGTATCGTAAACCGAAATCGCGGATGAAAACCAAAATGGCGCATGAAACATACATAGGTTAGAACCTATGGTCTACGCATGCAAGAATAACCAAACAACCCTCGAGATTGACGTGAAAACGTCACACAACCGAGTCAAAACCCAAATACTAAAATCCAAGTCATAAATAGTCGCAAAACCAAATTAGCAACATAAGAAAACACTTCCAGATTTTGTCTCAGGTGAAATTAGCCAATTTTGCATATAGGGTGGGTCTAATTTTCCCAAAATGAAGCCATGGACCAAGCACGGGGTGATTCCATCGCACCAAGGCCGCAAATTGCGGCCAAAAGGTGATAATTGGCGGCCAGGTTAAGAGGGTATGGCCTTGGGTCTTTAGGGTATGCTCCATTTTTCCTGCACATATCTCAGTAATTGCTACTTTACTTATAGAGCCCCCAGGTGATAGCAGATCTCGAAACAACAACACAATTTCCACAAATTTCTGATATCGGGGATTCTAAGTTCATGTCTCGGGGTTTTAAATCTCTGGTTTTGTCAAGAATCTTAACACAAAAAGGGGTTTAAGGTCACTACTAAATCTCAATTGCACCATCTCAATTAAAATCAAACCCTAACCTCAACTTGGAATTTTCCAAGTTCACTAAACCTCACTAAAAGGATTCTAAACTAGTTTAGAGGCTATAGAAATTCAAATGCTACACTAAATGTGAAAGAATTACCTCATTTGGGACTCAAGAATCCCCTAGGGCATCAAAATCCAATTTTTCTTGATCCACCATGCTTGTAGTTAGCTTGTGCATGATTTTTGAGAAAGGGATGTATGGTTTTGATGGGGTTTTGGGGTTGCAGTGAGAAGGTTGAGGTGGTGGAGGGAGAGGGCAGCCATGAGAGGAGAAGAGAGGAAATAGAAGGAGGAAAATGAAATGAGGGGGAGAATAGCCAAGGTCAAAGAAGACCCCTCTCCCCCTCTCTCTTGCCCATACCTATTTCTTTATCTTTTCTTTTCTTTTCTATTCTGTCACGACCTAAATTTAGGCACGTGACCAGCATTTAAACCACGTGACGTCAACAGGCGTACGCAATTTAAGTATGCCGAAACCCAAAAATCTAAACCACCCCAAAAAGGGATAAATGGAGAAAACATAGTTAAAAACCTTCGGAAATCTCAAGTAAAAATCTTTAAACTTAAGTTTACTTTCTTAAAAATTTCGGCAGCACCTCCTTTGTAAAAACTAGCCCCGAAAACGGGTACAACATAGAATATAAATAAATTATCCCAAACGGGAGCAAATCACGCCCAACGGCGGAAACAACCACCACAAGCATACATACGATGCCGTAGCGAAGAAATATAAATGAAAACAGCATAAGGAGGTAAAACTTCATAACAAGGCCGGCTCCCCACGAGTACGGCACCCAGAGTCACAAGATAGTACAATATCGATCCTCACAACTCGTCTCTAAGTCGAATACAAGAAGTGGTAGATGGAGAGTACTAGATACAAAAGATAAATAATGAACATCCTCGGATAACCGCAAAACCCACCTATAGCAAAATGCCTCACAGCCAACCGTAGCGGTATCCGCAAAAGTTGAGATAATAAGAAGCCCTGCCGCGACTACTCTGAGGGTAAATCCTGCAAAATACTGTGGCACAACGGGGGTGAGTTGCCAACTCGTGAATAGTAAATAACATCATACTGTAATCGCAAGTATGCACGAACATCGATAATCTATCATATGTAATCTGATAGCATAAGTATGGCAATATAGATATGCAACAATCATGATCAAGATACACCATCAGGGTACTACATCTATATGAATAAAAAAGCATATCAAATAAATGCTGGGTATGTGATACAACATAACATCATCGTGGAAAATTACTGGTGTCCATAAACAACACCCCAAATCCCAATACCTCAAGCACCGCATCCTCAGATCGGCCCTCATATCCTGTAAGTCTCATGGAACCTGAGTGTCCAACACCGACACCCGAAACATCATGAAAACATATGCCTGTATATATATGTGTGTGTGTGTGTGTGTGTGTCCCTCAACGACACATCAAAATCATGGAACCTGAGTGTCCAACATCGACACCCGAAACATCATGAAACCCGTGTCCAGTATCGACACGTAAATCTTCATATATCGGGCTCCGTTAGTCTGGATCGGCCCTCAGGCTCCGTCATTCCGGATCAACCCATATCTATCTCTCGACTCCGGACGGTATCCCCCAGATAACCGCCGAGTCCAAATACTATCACCGGTAGGTACTAGCCTTCCTTCCAGGCTCATCGTCTATACCACGAAAACCACCTCTTTCCTTGGGGAACCATACCGGGTCCAGCATATACCCACAGACGGTGCCTACCGCTTCTTGAATCGGGTTTCTAATACAAGTCTCAGAACCGAGAAAACACATGGTGGACGCACTGAAATATCATATCAAGAGAAACCGGGTTTTCAAACTATACATAAATTCTTAAAATACCCCCACGGTTCTCAAATCCATAAATCACATGAAATCCATATCTCAATGCGTAAATCCATGAAAACTGATATATGCAACATAAAATAGCAATATGAGCATATTAAGGGAAAACTGCCCTTTTAAATGAATCCAGTTTTAAAATATATCATGCGGTTCCCAAATCCTCCAAAATCAAGTGCAGCATCATATAAGGTGTACATGTAACTATAGCAAGATATGTGTATCTACATGTAAGCAGGTATGTATGATGCATTTCATAAGCGCAATAGCATAATAATCAATGTCTCAATATCAAATGACAATACAAGACCACTTAGGGGTATATGTAGCTATAGTAAGGTATGTGGGTGTACATGTAAGTATGTATGCATGATGTACATGTAGCTATAGCCAGGTATGTGTAAGCATGTAGGTATAGCATGTATACTACATTTCATATACGCAACGGAATAAGAATCACTGTCTCAATGACAATAACCGATGCAATATCACATATGTATATATATAGTGTGTGTCATGGCAATTACCGACGGTGTGTGTGTAGCATACAATTTGTGCTCATGCAACATGAACCGTCAGTAATGGTGTTGTGTCTAATAGGTACCAAGTCAAGGCACAACAGGTAATAATATGTAATGACGCTCATGCGCAATCAAGTCATATGCATATAAACATGCAGCTATAATATCATATTCAGCCCTGACGCATAACGCCATACGGGCGATTTCCCCGTAGATGTTAAATCTACTCATCGATGATCTCGAGCTAAGAAAATCCGACTACCTGCTTCCCTTTCTTCACAGCGTCCGAAGTCCCCTCTTGTGATCCTAAAATTTCACAAACACAACACATAAGGCTAAATATCCTGCGCCGACACAAAGATAACGAAACGCATGGATAACGTCTACAAGATATACACACTGTGCACCTAGTGCACAAAATGCGTACGGCATCGGCACAACCCTAGCTAGGATCGCTAAACTACACAATGACCCAGCCTAGACCCCGATCGTACCGATCACACATTCACAACATAATATATATCATGGAAGATAATATATATATATTATCGCAACGTCAATTGAAACCCACGCCTAATTTTACCGAAAACCTAGTAAGCAACTTTTAATCATTTTAGCTCAACTCTAAAAGTTTAAACAATTCTAGCGATCACATGTAGGGTTAGCTTAGCACCTTGTGAAGGTTTTGGCAAGCATCAAACATGCTATATTAAAATTTTGGGCTGCTAAACAAACCAACCAAGTAATCGAACTAGAGAATTAGGGTTAACTTTGCATGTAAACAACTTTACATCTAAGTGATAGGAATTACAACCTTTGTAGTCCGTTCCTTCGCTTCAAAAGCTCCGAGTAGTGGTCCCTTCGCTGCGATCGATGAGCTCCAAAACTCTTGAGAGGCTCCACAAGATGTACGATGCATCCTTGCTTGAAGTCTTCAAAGTCTATGATGATCTACGTCGAGGAAACACGGACTCAAACTCACTCTTCACCAATACGGAATTAGTGAAGCTAACACACTAATCTATATCGCTAGTATAGAAGAGGATGATGAAGTAGGAATTTAGCTCACTTTAGTATTTAATTTCTCACTATTTTTCTTCTTGATCTCAAAATCTAGAGAGCAAAAATGAGATGAGAAAGAAGAAAATGAATGAATGAGATAAGGTTAGAAATGCAACCCTTGGTTAGTATATGTGAATACCTAACCCTTGTAGAGAGTTAACCATGGCTATGTGTCATGGTTGGGATATAAAAATATCTTAAGTAAAACAAAAAGGGTGGACTTTGTCAATGGTTATCATCAAGCTTCATGAAGCTTCCTCCATGACTCATTTCCACATTTTTGAATTACTTAAGAATTTAAACCCAAACATTATATGTAGCATGGTATAATTCTCATACATCCTTGTTGCATGTATAACCTAGCATGTCACAATATTATATATCACATATATAATATTTATGTAACAAAAGAAAACAATACAATAAACATATATCACATATATGTTAAATGCATCATAAGTGAGAATAATAAATATTTAAGTGAGCATATAATATATATATATATATATATTTACATATATACATATATATTATATATTATTTCATCGAATCAACACTTGATCCGATAATCCGGCTATATCACATATAACCGTCCGATATCACATATCGCGAGAATAGAATACGGTATCACATACGCGTATCAATCTCAATCCCACACATATCACATATGTGCTCCTACTCCGTTTTGCCTGAGCCTGGAAACCACTATGTAGGACTCTAAAGACTCGTCAATACGCTGGTAGTAGGTGATGATCATATCAAACACCAACAAGCCGCAAGCGGAGCTAAACGTAACGGCCACCCGGGTATTGAGCGATCAAAAGATCAACAAGCAAGTGTTCTCTAACTCCTGTAAATCCAATCAGCAACACTACCGTACAGTCCGGTCTCTTCGTCTGATATGTCGTATATCCAGTCTAGGGGTGGTAAACGTCAGACCCCAGTAATCGATAAGTCATGTAGATGTGAGGTTCATAACGGGTCGAGAAACTACTGATAACACTTACCAGTATATCTCCATATCAACCCTGCCCAGGGACTTCCAGTTATAGCCAATCGAACAAAGCGCAACATCAACCCCTAATACCGGGAGAGACGAAACCCCTCCTATCGATCATTGCCTCCATGTGATTCGGGACTGTACTTAAAAGCCACCGTTTTGCACGTTCTTATGAACGTGGTAAGGTGGAAATCAAAGCACAGTAGGAATCACACAAGACTCTATGACGATCTCGGGTCTACAGACTAACCTGTACCAGTGTCACCAGAGAATTGCTATCTGACGATAGGTATAATACAAACAAGGAGTTCTCGACGACTCCGTTCAGTATACCCAGTCTCCACCGAGCACCCGTATACCATCTTTGATGTCACACACCAATGGATGTGGGATCATCCATCGCCCATCATATGGGTCATGATGCGTATACGCTAGTCTACTCTGGAGTATCGATTCCTTGTCTCGATACCCCCTCGACTAGGAACAGTTATAGGATGTACTTGTGGACTACCCTGGCCCCACTAGTATGATCTGCATCATAGTCCTAGTAGTTAAGTACATATCCTAAGGGCTTTATCAACATGTGAGAGCAAGACAGTAACCCAATACATGTCAACATGTTAAGACAAAGAGCAACCAGATAGCATACTATCATATCGAGCAAGAAAGTCCTCTCTATATATATCTAAGCATCCGCTATAATATACATCATATGTACAACAATGGCCTCTAGGCCATATACATAACTAACAATCTCCCACTTGCACTAAGACCAGCTGTTGTAGTATCTCATACCCAACATCCCGAAGAGTCTCTCAAATTATATCTAGGGAATGGCCTTCGTGAATGGATCCGCAGTGTTATTCTTCGTATCTACTCTCCTGACCTCGATCACTCGGCGATCAACTATCTCCCAGATCAGGTGATGCCGCCTCAGAATATGCCTGGATCTATGATAGGACCTGGGTTCCTTGGCCAAAGCCACAGCTCCATTGTTATCGCAATACAAAAGTATTGGATGCTCGATGGACGGAACCACGCTAAGTTCTGTAATGAACTTCTTCATCCAGACAGCCTCTTTGGCAGTATCGTTGGCAGCGATGTATTCAGCCTCCATTATCGAGTCTGCAATGGTTTCCTGTTTGGAACTCTTCCAACAGGCCTCCCCTCCATTGAGGGTAAAGACAAAACCCGAGTGCGACTTAGAGTCGTCCTTATCACTTTGGAAGCCTGAATCGGTAAAGGACTCCACCTGGAGTTCTCCGTTACCATACACCAAGAACATCTCTTTAGTCCTTCTCAAGTACTTGAGAATGTTCTTCACAGCTATCCAGTGACTCTTTCCTGGATCTTCTTGATACCTACTCATTACACTTAGTGAGTATGCTACATCGGGTCTGATACATAGCATCATGTACATGATAGAGCAAGCATAGGGTATCCCTTGCATGCGAGCTCTCTCCAAATCAGTCTTGGGAGACATCTCTTTAGAGAGAGTGAGTCCAGAGATCGTGGGTAAATTCCCACGCTTGGATTCTTCCATACTAAACCTCTTTAGTATGGTGTCAATGTACCTGGATTGGGACAATCCCAGTATCCGTCTAGATCTATCTCTATAGATCTTAATCCCCAAGATGCAGGAGGCATCACCTACATCTTTCATTGAGAATCTTTGTGATAAGAAGTGCTTGACCAAGTGCAACATAGGAATATCATTTCCTATCAAGAGTATGTCATCCACATACAATACGAGAAAGACAACCTTACTCTCTGCAACCTTCTTGTAAATACAAGGTTCATCTACATTTTTGATGAAGTCAAACTCTTTGACTACAACATCAAAACAGATGTTCCAACTCCGCGATGTCTGCTTTAACCCGTAGATGGATTTAAGCAGCTTGCACACCTTTCCGCTGCTCCTACTATCTACGAAGCCCTCTGGCTGAGTCATGTACACGCACTCCTCTAAATCACCATTTAGAAAGGCAGTCTTAACATCCATTTGCCAGATTTCGTAGTCATGGTATACAGCAATGGCAAGTAAGATCCGGATGGACTTAAGCATAGCCACTGGAGAAAATTTTTCATCATAATCCACACTTGGTCGTTGACGAAAACCCTTTGCAACAAGTCTAGCTTTGAAAGTCTCAACTTTTCCATCAACACCAAGTTTCTTCTTAAAGATCCATTTGCTCCCAATGGGTTTTACCCCTTTAGGAGAAACTTCCAAAGTCCATACTTTGTTGGTGTACATAGATTCCATCTCAGATCGCATTGCATCCAGCCATTTCACAGAGTCTCCACTCATGATGGCCTTCTCGAAGCTAGTCGGGTCATCATCTTCCATGATGCAATCCTCGCTCCCACCATCTATGAGAAAACCGTAGTATCTCTCAGGTGGATGAAGAACCTTACTAGATCGGTGGAGAGGCTGGGGTTCGTCGGGTACTATCGAATCCTCTGGTTCCACTAAATCTTCAGTTGCAGTTTGTGCTGCTGGAACTTCTTCCAGCTCTACCTCGTTGCCACTAATTTCCTTTGCAAGAAATTCTTTTTCTAAAAAGGTGGCATGTTGAGCAACAAACACCTTTTGTTCCTTAGTGTGGTAGAAAATATATCCATATGAATTCTTTGGATATCCCACAAACTTGCAAAGAACTATTCATTCCTTGGGTTTGTCCGGATTTTGTCTTTTGACATAGGCTGGACAACCCCATATCTTAACACGTTTAAGATATGGTCTCTTCCCACTCCATATCTCATATGGTGTGTTAGGTACAGATTTAGACGGAACTTGATTCAATAGGTATGCTGCTGTTTCAAGCGCATAACCCCCAAAAGAAATAGGCAACTCAGCAGTGCTCATCATAGAGCGCACCATATCTAATAGGGTGCGATTCCTCCGCTCCGATACACCGTTGTGCTATGGTGTATATGGTGGAGTAAGCTGAGAGAGAATCCCATTCTCTTTTAGATAATCCAGGAACTCATTGCTCAAGTATTCTCCTCCTCGATCAGATCGAATGATCTTAATACTTTTACCCGTTTGGTTCTCTACTTCTTGCTTATATTCTCTGAATTTCTCAAAAGTTTCAGACTTGTGTTTCAACAAGAACACATGTCCGTATCTTAAGAGATCGTCAGTGAATGTAATGAAGTATGAGGAACCATTCCTGGCATGTGTAGACATGGGACCGCATACATACTATGTATCAGTCCCAAGAGTTCCGTAACTCTTTCTCCATGTCTACTAAACGGAATTTTGGTCATCTTTCCATTGAGAAATGAATGGCAAGTTTCATAAGATGATAATTCGAATGGATCCAAATATCCATTCTTATGCAATTTAGCCAGTCGTGTTGCATTGATATGACCAAGTCTACAATGCCACAAGAAGGATTCGTTCATTTCTGAACTCTTCCTCTTGTGAGTGTTTTGTACATTAAGAACTGTGGTTTGATTTAGAATGTATATGCCATTATGTAACGAGTCTGATCCAATCAACTTTTGATTTAGGAATATGTTCATAACATCATCCTGTATTACAAAATTATATCCTTCTTTACTTAATAAAGAAACTGATATAAGATTGCATATCAGGTTCGGTATGTAATAGCATTCGTTCAGAATCAATGTATTACCATTTGGTAATACAAGGTGATATTCGCCAACTGCTTTGGCTGCAACATTTGCACCATTCCCTACTGTTACAGAATGATCACCTATTCCTAGTTCTTTACCTTTCCTTAGCCCATGCAACATATTGCATATGTGGGATCCTGATCCGGTATCTAATACCCAGGACGTAGAGTGAACTGAGAAACAGTTCTCGATAACAAACACACCCGAAGAAGATGCATCATTATGCTTATTCTTCGTTTGGGCGGTGTGTGAAATCGGATATTTCCCTATTTCCTGTTCAGTCTTATAACAATTATAAGAATAAACGGAACCAACGTTCCCCTGCTCAGTATAATAAGTGGGTTCGGTCAATACATCCATATTATTATCTTGATTAAGGCCTGACATGGTCGCTACCTGGAGAGAGAGAGAAGGAAATACTTTAGCGTATGCTCTTGCAAGATTAGATTGGTTATTATCTTATCTAATCAGGATAGCTCCCACTGTTTTTCATCAAATCTTCCTTTAAACCCTAAAAGGTAAGACTAGCTGGGATTAATTACACTTTACAAGTTCGCTAATCTTTCAGCCAGGTCAGTGTTGGTACTTTGAGGGAGGTTCCCCGTGCTTTCGCATGGACCTAATTAAGATAAACCTCATTTTCCCAGAGGCATAACCCCATTAACACCTTTCTAGACACCTACTTGATCGGCTAATTGTCATGTGTAAAATTCTCCTAGGAGTAACTCTTACTCGTAGTGGGTATCGGGATCCAACTATCTCATAGAAGGTATGCAATCTCATTGCAAATTTCAACACTTGAAATTCCCGATAATACTTTTACCCCTAACGATTTATGACCTTGACAAGGTCAACAAACCATAAATCGTAAGTCAAGTTCAACCCGTCATTTCCTGATTGAATTAAATCCATCCGCATGACCCTTGACAAGGTCAACAAGGACGTACGACTACCCTAATCCAATCGCATTTCATGCTTTAGCAGATAAATATTAATTAGCTACCGTACATTACGCCTTGACAAGGTCAACAAACGCAGCACGAATACCAAGTAGGACTTATCTGAAATGACGGAGGGCTACACAGGTTTTTAAGAAAACCATGAGCGTAATGAACTTGATATCGTTGTAGAAACAAGTGATTTTGAAAAGGAGTGTTTTGAGTCTTTTACCAGTTTCGCTAAAGAGGTCACTCAAGGTGAAGAGATCTTGGCTCTTTCCTTATCGAATAAGGTGCTGGATATTCTACAAGGAATGCCGCTATGCAAAGCAAGAACTTTAGAAGCAATCAAAAACATAACCAAGTGAGTTGTAGCATCTGCTACTTTTGCTAAAGAGGTCACTCCCGGTGAAGGGATCTCGGCTCTTTCATTATCGAATAAGGTGCTGGATATTCTGTAAGGAATACCGCTATGCAAAGCAAAAAACTAGAGCTACCCTTTTTGAAAATTTGATTCTACAACATCTTTTAGGTTTCTTTTCTTTTCATTAATCTCATTAATGAAATCCCATCAGTCATGCTTCCTAAGCATCATAGAAGAAACGAATGCAATAATATTTATATATCATATATGTAGTATAAGCATTCGTCTCACGCATATAAAATGACCACATCACAGAATATCAGCAGCAGAAGAATCACATATGAAATATTGGATATACTAGGAATTCCGTGTTTTATTTCAGACAGTAAAAAAACGGATTCTACTGTCGTGATGAATAACCAAACCCACATCCCTAGACCCCTACGAGAGCGGCAAGCAAACCTACCAATTCTAGAGTTAGGAGACCCGGACTCGACTTCTCGAGTTGGTCTTCCACTGGACTCTAGAACCCGGTTACTTGTGCTCCCCCGCCTTGGGTCTATTCTAATGCGGAAAAGTAAATAATATACAACAATGGTGACATCATCCTCAACCCGGAAGTGCCTCAATAAAAGAATATTACATGAATGAAAATAAAGACCCTCATCTCACATAAAACCCCCGGCTATTCTAATCACGACGATCCAATATAACATATCACAGCAACATATAACATCACATGTCATCAACGTAAGTAAATATGCGTATCCCAATTGTCGTTGATGTATAGCAACGAAACCGGCGATACACCACATATTACACTTATGGCCACAGAAAAGAAAATGAAAAACTACAACATTTGGAATCCACAATTATCTTAGACATCATAAACCCGAAATATCTCATATTACGGATTTCATGCCTAACTATATGAATTCCACATATTATATCACAATCACAGATAGCTAGGCGAAGTTAGACAATTCGATCGATTCAACGAATTCCCAAAATTTTCCAGAGAGCTCAACAATTGAGCACTGTTAAAGTTAACCAGAGACATACCACAGTTCCTACGGACCTACAGCTGAAGGGCCCGACCCAAACCTTTCAAGTGGCGCCGCGGATCCGCCGCCAAAACCATGTTTTGGCCGCGGATCCGCGGTCACTTAGACGAGTTAGGGTTTCGTTCTTCAGGTGTGTCCAAAGAATTCCCTGCATGATTTTCTGAATATTTTTAACATGAAAAATTTCAACTTTTTGAAAATTTCCAGAAAGTGGGAAATTTAGGGTTTTCGGAGTTCGATCGGATTTCTAACTTCGTCTAGACAACGCCTAATGCTCTAGCTTGGCTCTGATACCACTGTAGGGTTATCTTAGCACCTTGTGAAGGTTTTGGCAAGTATCAAACATGCTATATTAAAATTTTGGGGTGCTAAACAAACCAACCAAGTAATCGAACTAGAGAATTAGGGTTAACTTTGCATGTAAACAACTTTACATCTAAGTGATAGGGATTACAACCTTTGTAGTCCGTTCCTTCGCTTCAAAAGCTCTGAGTAGTGGTCCCTTCGCTGTGATCCATGAGCTTCTGAACTCTTGAGAGGTTCCAAAAGATGTACGATGCATCCTTACTTGAAGTCTTCAAAGTCTGTGATGATCTAAGTCGAGAAAACACGGACTCAAGCTCACTCTTCACCAATACGGAATTAGTGATGCTAACATACTAATCTATATGGCCAGTATAGAAGAGGATGATGAGTAGGAATTTAGATCATTTTAGTATTTAATTTCTCACTTATTTTCTTCCTGATCTCAAAATCTAGAGAGCAAAAATGAGATGAGGAAGAAGAAGATGAATGAATGAAATAAGGTTAGAAATGCAACCCTTGGTTAGTATATGTGAATACCTAACTCTTGTAGAGAGTTAACCATGGCTATGTGTCATGGTTGTGTTAGAAAATATCTTAAGAAAAACAAAAAGGGTGGACTTTGTCAATGGTTATCAACAAGCTTCATGAAGCTTCCTCCATGACTCATTTCCACATTTTTGAATTACTTAAGAATTTAAACCCAAACATTATATGTAGCATGGTATAATTCTCATACATCCTTGTTGCATGTATAACCTAGCATGTCACAATATTATATATCACATATATAATATTTATGTAACAAAAGAAAATAATACAATAAACATATATCACATATATGTTAAATGCATCATAAGTGAGAATAATAAATATTTAAGTGAGCATAATATATATATATATATATATATATATATTTACATATATACATATATATTATATATTATTTCATCGAATCAACACTTGATCCGATAATCCGGCTATATCACATATAACCGGCCGATATCACATATCGCGAGAATAGAATACGGTATCACATACGTGTATCAATCTCAATCCCATACATATCACATATGTTCTCCTACTCTGTTTTGCCTGAGCCCGGAAACCTCTATGTAGGACTCTAAAGACTCGTCAATTCGCCGGTAGTAGGTGATGATCACATCAAACACCCACAAGCCGCAAGCGGTCAGCTAAACGTAACGACCACCCGGGTATTGAGCGATCAGAAGATCAACAAGCAAGTCTGCTCTAACTCCTGTAAATCCAATCAGCAACATTACCGTACAGTCCGGTCTCTTCGTCTGATATGTCGCATATCCAGTCTAGGGGTGGTAAACGTCAGACCCCAGAAACCGAAAAATCGTGTCGATGTGAGGCTCATAACGGGTCGATAAACTACTGATAACACTTACCAGTATATCTCCATATCAGCCCTGACCAGGGACTTCCAGTTATAGCTAATCGAACACAGCGCAACATCAACCCCCAATACCGGGAGAGACGAAACCCCTCCTATCGCTCATTGCCTCCATGTGATTCGGGACTGTACCCAAAAGCCACCATTTTGCACGTTCTCATCAACGTGGTAAGGTGGAAATCAAAGCACAGTGGGAATCACACAAGACTCTATGAAGATCTCGGGTATACAGACTAACTTGTACCAGTGTCACCAGAGAACTGCTATCTGACGATAGGTATAATACCAACAAGGAGTTCTCGGCAAGTCCGTTTAGTGTACCCAGTCTCTACTGAGCACCCGTATACCATCTTTGATGTCACACACCAATGGATGTGGGATCATCCATCGCCCATCATATGGGTCATGATGCGTATACGCTAGTCTACTCTGGAGTATCGATGCCCTGTCTCGATACCCCCTCGACTAAGAACAGTTATAAGATGTACTTATGGACTACCCTGGCCCCACTAGTATGATCTGCATCATAGTCCTAGTAGTCAAGTACATATCCTAAGGGCTTTATCAACATGTGAGAGCAAGACAGTAACCCAATACATGTCAACATGTTAAGACAAAGAGCAACCCGATAGCATACTATCATATCGAGCAAGAAAGTCCTTTCTATATATATCCAAGCATCCACTATAATATACATCATATGTACAACAATGGCCTCTAGGGCATATACATAACTAACATCACAATCATCGCAAAGTTGCTTAACTAAGTCACACAAACCTTTACTACAATTTTAATCTCACCCATATAAGATTTAGTAAAAGTTAGTTTGCTATTAAGCTTAATTAGATAATTAGGAAAATAACAAATAACATTCTCACAACTAGGTTAAGTTTTTCCAAGTCTACACTTCTCCATTAACCATTTCAACCAAATCAAAAAAACCTTAACTTGATCTTCATAACCCTTTCTAGAATTTCCAAACCATGCTAATTCAAGTTTTAATTAAACATCTAATAATTATATTAAGGTATTTAAACAACACTAAAGTTTAGGGTTAGGATTTTATACCTCACATAGATTCACAAACTTGCAACTAAACTTCCAAATTAGCCTCCAAAATGCTTACTTTCATGAAGATCCAAGCTTTGTTAAGCTAAAGAATAATGGGTATGGATTTGTATTTGAGTTTGTGGGATTATTTGATGATTTTAGATGATTTATTTGAGCTTTAATAAGGGCAAATGGGGTGAGAAAAGAGAGAGGGAAGCAAGGGGGAGGTCGGCCAAATGAGGGATAAAAGAGAAGGTTGTGGAAAAATCTAAGTCAAAACTCAATTAATACCTCTCCCATCCATGCCACCTTTTAATCTTTTAAATAAAATTTCCTTTAATTTCACAAAAATATTTAGATATTTTCTAGGATATTTTCAAAGATGGTTTAATCCTTAATCTTGTGATTAAATTAGCATAAATTCACTTTAGCATAATTAACCCAATAAAAATTGTAATTACCACTAATCAAGTGCATAATTAAAAGCTTATAATAATATTTTAATTAAGGAAAAATATTAAAGTGAACTAAAATTTTCAAGTGACAACTAAAAACCGCAAACTAGCAATTTCTTAGTTAAACTAGGCGCAGTTAAGTCTATACTGAAAAATGATCACTTCTGGGTTTTTACGGAAAACACAGTTTATTTTACCTATTAACGGAAAATTCGCATAACGATTTCTAAAACGTTACAATCTTCCCCCTTAAAGAAATTCGATCCCCGAATTAAAATTTTAACTATGCGTACTTTCGAAAAGATGAGGGAATTTCTTCCGCATCTCGCTCTCGGCTTCCCAAATGATCTCTTCACTAGTAGGGCCACGCCAAAGAACCTCCACAGATGGAAAGACCTTTGACCGAAGTTTCTTCACCTGCTGATCCAATATAACTACCGGCTGCTCGGTGAATGAAAGATCATGCTCAAGCTGAACGGTCTGGTGCTAAATCATGTGAGAAGGATCATGAAGGTATCTACGAAGCATCGACACATGGAAAACGGGGTGAACATCCGGAAAACTTGGCGGAAGTGTCAAACGATAGGCAACGACACTAACTCACTCAAGGATCTCAAAAGGGCCTAAAAATCTGAGACTGAGCTTCCCCTTTTTCCCAAATCTCATAACGCCCTTCATCGGAGAAATCCGCAGGAATACATGATCCCCCACTGCGAACTCAAGTCTGCGACGACGATGGTCGGCATAAGACTTCTGTCTGCACTGGGCTGCTCTCATCCTATCCTGAATCAACTGGATCTTCTCTGTAGTCTTCTGAACTAGTTGGGATCCTAAAATCCTACTCTCGCTGAGTTCGGTCCAACAGACTGGTGATCAACACTTCCTACCATACAAAGCCTCAAAAGGTGCCATCTGAATGTCTCCTGAAAGCTATTGTTGTAGGAGAACTCAATTAACGGCAAGTGACGATCCCAACTGCCACCAAAATCAAGCACACACGCACGAAGCATATTCTCTAGAGTCTGTATAGTCCGCTCTGACTGACCATCGGTCTGCAGATGGAAACCGGTGCTAAAACTCAACCGGGTACCCAAAGCTTCCTGAAGCTTATGCCAAAGACGGCTAGTAAACTGGGTGCCCCTGTCGAATACAATGCATGTGGGAATGCCGTGCAAACGCACAATCTCATCTATGTACAACTGAGCATACTGAGCATAACCGAAAGTGGTATTCACTGGAAGGAAGTGAGCCGCTTTCGTCAACCGGTCAACAATCACCCAAATGGAGTCATACCCACGACTGGCCCTGGGAAGACCCACAATGAAGTCCATGGAAATCTTCTCCCATTTTCACTCCGGAACGGGTAAAGGCTGCAACTCTCCTGCCGGTCTCTGATGCTCAGCCTTGACTTGTTGACAAGTCAGGCACCTCGAAACAAAGTCCGAAACATCACTCTTCATCCCTGCCCACCATTAAATGTCTCTCAAGTCACGGTACATCTTGGTGGAACCTGGATGAACGCTAAAGGCTGACTGATGTGCCTGCTCTAGGATCTCGCATCTCAACCCTTCGGTATCTGGTACACACAAGCGAGTCCCATAACGCAGCACACCCTGGTCATCAATCATGAACCCTGAATCTGTACCCTGCCGAACAAGCTCAAGAATCTCAGACAAACGGGCATCTCTGGGCTGCGCCTCACAGATACGATCAAGTAGAAGTGGACGGGCGCGGACGTGAGCAAGCTGTCCCCCAGAGGAAGTGAACTCAAACTGTACTCTCCCATCGCACAAGATCTGCTAATCTATAGGAGAATGTCGCTGAACTGCGCTCAACTGGGACAAGCTACCCCCTGGCCTACGACTCAATGCATTAGCTACCACATTCGTCTTGCCCGGGTGATAAAGGATCTCGCAATCATAATCATTTACAAGCTCCATCCAACGGCGCTGTCTCAAATTCAGATCCCGCTGCTGGAAGATGTACTTCAAGCTCTTATGATCCGTGAAAATCTGACACGACTCTCCATACAAGTAGTGTCTCCAAATCTTCAACGCATAGACCACCGCGGCCATCTCAAGATCGTGAGTGTGGTAATTCTGCTCGTGCTTCTTTAACTGCCGAGAAGCGTAAGCGATAACTCTATCATGCTGCATCAATACACAACCGAGCCCCACTCGAGAAGCATCACAGTAAATAACATAGTCGCCCGATCCAGAAGGTAAAGATAGAACTGGTGCAGTCGTCAACCGAGTCTTCAATTGCTGAAAACTCTGCTCGCATGCCTCAGTCCAAACAAAAGGAACCCCCTTCCTGGTCAGCCCGGTTAGCGGTGCAGCGATACTCGAGAAATCCTGCACGAAACGTTCGTAATAACCAGCTAAGCCCAAAAAGCTGCGGACCTCTGTCACAGATACAGGTCTGGGCCAAAGCTGTACAACCTCGATCTTCCTCAGGTCCATAAGAATACCGTCTCCCGTCACTACATGACCAAGGAAGTCAACTCTATCAAGACAAAACGCGCACTTTGAGAATTTAGCATACAGCTGGTGCTCTCTCAATGTCTGCAAAGCAATCCTCAAGTTCTGCTCATGCTCCTCTCGACTCCTAGAGTAGACCGGAATGTCATCAATAAACACAATAATAAACTGGTCGAGGAACGACCTGAAAATCCGGATCATCAGATCCATGAACACTGCTGGCGCATTGGTGAGTCCGAACGACATCACCAAAAACTCATAATACCCGTAGCGCGTACGAAAAGCAGTCTTCGGAATGCCATCCTTCCGAACCCGCAACTGATGATAACCCGATCGCAAATCAATCTTAGAAAAATGTTTCGCACCCTGGAGCTGATCAAAAAAATTGTCAATGCGAGGTAAAGGATACCTATTCCGCACCATAACTCGGTTCAATTGACGATAATCCATACACAATCTCAAACTGCCGTCCTTCTTCATGACGAACAGAACAGGAGCTCCCCAAGGCGAAACACTCGGACGCACAAGTCCCTTATCAAGCAATTCTTGCAATTGATCTTTAAGCTCTCTAAGCTCCGTCGGGGCCATCCGGTAAAGCGGTATAGAAATAGGTCCTATGCCGGAAATCAGATCAATGCAAAACTCAATATCGCGCTCTGGCGGCAAACCAGATAACTCATCGGGAAAAACATCGGAAAACTCTTGCATGATAGGAACCCGGTCCAACGACTCTACCGTGGCTCCAATATCATGAATGAAAGCCAAGAATCCCCAACATCTCCTCCTCAAAAGCCGACTAGCGCAAAGGGTTGAAATCAAACTGTGAGGGGCGGCACCACGGTCCCCCTGCACAACAAGAACTGACTCGCCGGGAAAACAAAACCTAACTGTCTTCTCGTGGCAGTCCACAGACGCATAGCAAGTAGCTAACCAGTCCATGCCCAGGAAAACGTCGAAGTCCAACATCTCAAGAAGGATCAAGTCAACAGACAAATCTCTATCTCCTATATGAATGACACATGACCGGAACACGTGTCGCGTAACAAACGACTCGCCAACAGGAGTAGTCACGACAAGCGGTTGATCTAGAAAACATGAATCTCGGCCTAACCTCGGCACGGAGTGTGTAGAAACATACGAATACGTAGAACCCGGATCAAATAAAACGTGTGCATCAAAAGAACATACAGAAAGAGTACCTGAAACCACTGCATTGGAAGCCTGCGCGTCCTGATGAGTCAAGGAAAATACTCGAGCCTGCCCTCTACCGGCAACTGGCTGTCCTCTGCCTCTGCCACCCCGTCCTATCAGAACAAACCCTCTACGACCACGACCTCTCTGAGCATAAGTCTGACGCGGAGCAACAACAGGCGCAAGAGGCAACGCTCACTGAGGTGGAGAAGGAGGTAAGGTAACATGTGGTACGGCTGCCTCTCTCTGGAGTATCACGGTACAATCTTTAACGAGGTGATGTAGACTGCCACACCCAAAGCACCCAGACGTCGACTGCTGACCCTCCTGAGGATAAGTGCTGAATAACTAGCCTCGTCCCACATCTCCGCTACTCCCCGTGCCTGAACGAACGCTGTCGCGGAGTCTAAACGTCCGTCTCTGTGCTGGCACACCAGTACAAACTTTCTTCGGCTCCGGAACAACCGACGTCTCGGAAAGATGCTTCTCAACCAATAGGACTACGTCCACCATTGCTGCATACGTGTCACAATGCTGAATGCTGATAGCAAGGAACAACTGGGTAAGCAGGCCTCGAACGAACCTCTTTATCCGCATCTCCTCAGTAGCCACCAAATACGGAGCATACACAGATAGCTCGGTAAACTGCACATCATACTCAGCCACCGTCATACCCAGAGTCTGGCGTAACGACTTAAAACTGCGCGCTCGAGCATCCCTGACGCTCTATGGAAGAAAACGGGCAAGAAACACTGTCATAAACTTTGCCCAGGTCATAGGAGCAAAACCTGCGGCTCTGCCCTTCTCTAACGACTCGCACCACTTCTGGGCCAGACCCTCCAGACGAAAACTCACGAACTCTACCCATCTCAGCGAACGACATATCCTGGCCATCCGGCTGATAAACGACTGCGGATCCTCAGCTGCATCGGTGCCTGTGAAAACTGGAGGCTTCAGCCTCATGAACTCCGATAACGATACGGTAATCACCTCTGTAGCCGCAGGTACAACTGCCTGAACAGTAGGCACCAACACGGTCCCCGCAACAGGTGGAACAACATCCTGTCTCTGCGCCCGACTGCCTCAACCAATGACCCCATCATCTTGCGCATATCCTGCATACCGGCCTCAAGTCTAGCAATACGGTCCATCGATGGTGGATCAATCTGCTCCGGTACAACAGGCGTACCGTCCTGGTCAGTCCTCGTCTCTGACGAGTCAACTCTGACCTCGGCCCTCGCGGCCGCTCTCTGCGCCCTCATAGTCTTCGGCGGCATAATGGCTATAAATGAAAATAGGATTCGATAAGAACATAGAAATCAAATCGCAAGGATGTATATAATCACGGAAGGAATTTTCAAGCAATAAGTCTTAAGGTCACTTAGGCGGAGTACCGTGTCGTAAGTATGCCGCGGAACATACACATGCTATGTCACTCTGCTTAAGCTACCTACTCCATCATACCAATGTCATTCTACACTCCGAAAGGTAAAACCTAGCGCTCTGATACCAACTTTGTCACGACCCAAATTTAGGCACGTGACCAGCACTTAAAACCATGTGACGTCAACAGGCGTACGCAATTTAAGTAAGCCGAAACCCAGAAATCTAAACTACCCCAAAAAGGGATAAGTGGAGAAAAAATAGTTACAAACTTCGGAAAATCTCAAGTAAAAATCTTTAAACTTAAGTTTACTTTGTTAAAAATTTCGGTAGCACTTCCTTTGTAAAAAACTAGCCCCGAAAAAGGGTACAACATAGAATATAAATAAAGCATCCTAAACGGGAGCAAATCATGCCCAACGGAAGAAATAACCACCATAAGCATATATACGACGCCGTACCGAAGAAATATAAATAAAACAGCATAAGGAGGTAAAACTTCATAATAAGGCCGGCTCCCACGAGTACGGCACCCAGAGTCACAAAATAATACAACATCGATCCTCACAACTCGTCTCTAAGTCAAATACAAGAAGTGGTAGATGGAGAGTACTAGATACAAAAGATAAATAATGAACATCCTCGGATAACCGCCAAACCCACCTATAGCAAAGTGCCTCACAGCCAACCGTAGCGGTATCCGCAAAAGTAGAGATAATAAGAAGCCTCTGCCCGCGACTACTCTGAGGGTAAATCCTGCAAAACACTGTGGTACAATGGGGGTGAGTTGCCAACTCGTGAATAGTAAATAACATCATACTGTAATCGCAAGTATGCACTGAACAACGATAATCTATCACATATAATCTGATAGCATAAGTATGGCAATATAGATATGCAACAATCATGATCAAGGTACACCATCAGGGTACTACATCTACTTGAATAAAAATGCATATCAAATAAATGCTGGGTATTGGATACAACATAACATCATCAATGAATCATCATCATTGAAAATTACTGCTGTCCATAAACAACACCCCAAATCCCAATACTTCAGGCACCGCATCCTCAGATCGGCCCTCATATCCTGTAAGACTCATGGAACATGAGTGTCCAACACCGACACCCGAAACATTATGAAAACATATGCTTGTATATGTGTGTGTGTGTGTGTGTGTCCTCAACGACACATCAAAATCATGGAACCTGAGTGTCCAACATCGACACCCGAAACATCATGAAACCCGTGTCCAGCATCGATACATAAATCCTCATATATCGGCCCTGTCAGTCAGGATCGGCCCTCAGGCTCCGTCAGTTCGGATCGGCGTGCCCTCTTTCGGAATGGAATTCGATACTCCCCCATTGTTTTATAGTGGGTCCCTGTGTGTATCCGTATCGGTTACATCCCCACCTCGATACCGGATGACACCTCACTTCTCATGGGGTAGGTGGTATTCAACCCCAACTCCACCTGGGGTATTACATATTCTTTATCCTTTTCTTTATTTTCAAAACACATTTGTAAAAACCAATATAAAGCATGCACAAATGAAGACTTGAAGTCATGCTTCAAAAAAAATGTAACAAGTATTTGCAACATGATTTGTTGCATGTCATGCACATATCATACATAAAGGAAAATTAGTAAACACTAATAGGGTTTAGTAATAATCCATACACAATTAATCGTATACTAAGTTTGTAAAATTCCCAAATTTTTCATAAATTCTTTTAAAATCAATAATTGATATAAATTTCCAAATATTTCCCAATTTATCGGTATATAATTACACCATATCATTAAACTAATTTCCACACATTAAAGTATTCATAATATTTATTATTTTAATTATTTAACTTCTTAAAAATAATATTTTATTTTTCTGAAATGTTACAGTCTCTTCCCCCTAAATAAATTCGGTCCCCGAATTATATTTAAACCCCTCAAATACTAAAATATTTCAGTAAAATGATCAAGTCGTCGAGGCTCCAAAATCATACACACATAAAACATATCGTAGCGCAATGCCAATGCGCATGAAAAACGAGTATGTAACTCAAAATCAAAGCTCCGTCAAGCATCCCCACAATCATCGGAGTTATGGTGAAGATACCAATATCAAAATCCAATACTAAAACCAACATGATATATATCAAAACTACAACATGCATATAGTACGCATCGTTGTAAACTCGCCAAAACATCTGAAAAGAAATTGCATGCTAACCCTTTTTTCAAGTCGCTGTGCGATACGTGTATCACAGCACAAGTAGTGGACGTCTATTGTAGAAAAATAACTATATATATACATATATATATCCTTTGTTTAACATACACATCCCGCCGTTTTGAAAATAATTTAGAAGGGTTTCCTTGTAACATGTTTCGTGTCATCACGGACACATAGGAAAAAAATATTGAGACTATAGCTCTCCTTTTGGAAATCCCTTCGGTAACTATCGATGCATGCAAAAACATATTCAGGTACTGTTCTCTAACCAGTCCTGCTCAGTTACTATACTAAATAGTAAATATCATAATACATCCTGCTCCAAAAGAAATCAATCCCAAAAGGTGTATAAGAAGGCCACGTGCGTCTGGTGCGCACGAAAATCGAAATCCATGAATGTGCCATACAAGTGCACAGAAACAAAATCTATATACAACGGGTGCGCACGAAAACACCTGTCAAAGGCAACGGGTGTGCCTGACAGCAATATCAGGTGCATCTGATATGCACAAAGAATCCAATTTAGTGTATCTGGTGTGCACCGAAATCGCATCAAGCGCGCCAAGTATGCGCAAGAATCCAAACCGAGTGTATAAGGTGAACGAAAACAAAGATCGAATATCGTAATCGAAATCGACGGTATACAACAAATCTCAATCCAAATCAGGTATACCGTGGTATATAATCTCACAACCATGTGCATCAGCGTGCACAAAATCGAATCAAAGTACTAAAAGTACATGAAAACTACACCGAAGGCACAAGTCAAATCACATACATACCATAGACATGAAATCAAAATCAAACATCTCGAATGACATCAAATCGAAGTCGAGTGCAACTGTAGTGCACAAAATCTTAATCATGCAAATAAATTGCCCAAAATACCGAAATCCAAAATAACGGACACGTGATATTCGAATCAACAAATCGCAAATCATCAATACTGTCGTCGATATGTCTTTCCTTCAAAGTCGAGAAGGTGTCGGTGCATCCAAAGCTAGCACAGCAAGATATCTACTAGCTTTCTGTTCATGGTCTGGCGTCTTGTGCCCTTAGGCTCTCGTTTCTTACTGCGGATTGTCAGTTACATAGCTCCTCGACTCAACGGCCCAATATGGAATGATAACGGAAACAGTTCCACTCTGGCACATCCTCTAAATATCTCCGGCCAACTATCATGGTCTCTCATAACATGTCTGTTAGTTATGTCTATGCCCTAGAGGCCATTGTTGTACATATGATGTATGTTATAATGGATGCTTGGATATATATAGAGAGGACTTTCTTGCTCGTCATGATAGTATGCTATTTGGTATCACTTTATCTTAACATGTTGACTTGTATTGGTTTACCGTCTTACTCTCACATGTTGATAAAGCCCTTAGGATCTGTAATCGACTACTGGGACTATGATGAGATCATACTGGTGGGGCCACGGTAGTCGATGAGTACATCCTATAACTGTTCCTACTCGAGGGTATATCGAGATAGGGCATCGATACACCAGAGTAGACTAGCGTATACGCATCTTGACCCATATGATGGGCGATGGATGATCCCATATCCATCGGTGTTTTGACATCAAGGATGGTGTATGGGTGCTCAGTAGAGACTGGGTACACTGGACGGACTCGCCGAGAACTCCCAGATGGTGATATACCATACGTCAGATGGCAGTTCTCTGATGACACTGGTACAGGGTAGTCTGTAGACCCGAGATCGTCATAGAGTCTTGTGTGATTCCCACTGTGCTTTGATTTCCACCTTACCACATCCAAGAGGGCATGCAAAACGGTGGCTTTTAGGTGCAGTCCCGAATCACATGGAGGCAATGAGCGATAGGAGTGGATTCGTCTCTCCCGGTATAGGGAGTTGATGTTGTGCTGTGTTCGATTGGCTATAACTGGAAGTCCCTGGCCAGGGCTGATATAGAGATTTACTGGTAAATGTTACCATAGTTTCTCGATCTGTTATGAGCCTCACATCGACACGACTTATCGGTTATTGGGGTCTGACGTATACCACCCCTAGACTTGATATGCGACATATCAGACGAACAGACCGGACTGTACGGGAGTGTTACCGATTGGATTCATAGGAGAACGTATAGGCTAGCTTGTTGATCTTCTGATCGCTCAATACCTGGGTGGCTGTTACGTTTAGATGACCGCTTGCAGCTTGTGGGTGTTTGATATGATCATCACCTGCTACCGGCGTATTGACGATTATTTAGAGTCCTACACAGAGGTTTCTTGACTCAGGAAAAACGGAGCAGAAGCACATATGTGATATGTACAGGACCGAGGATAATGCGATATGAGATATCGTATTATATTCTCGCGATATTTAGATTTGAGCCGGGTCATCGGATCAAGTGTTGATTCGATGAATCGGTAGATGATATATTAGTCGGTTATATTCGATATAGCCGGATTGTCGGATCAAGTGTTGATTCGATAATTTAATGTATAAAAATATATATGATATATTGTATTACATTATCTAATATTGGCTCGCTTTATTATTTCATTTTCTCACCGGATAATACATTGATATATATGCGATATATATTAATTGTATTATTTTCTTTTGTTACAAATATATAATATATATATGGTATATATTATTGTAACATGATATGATTACTAATGCAACTTGTTTTGTGGAGATTAATCAAGGTTAGGGTTTGATTTGGATTAGTTTCTTCTTGCACCTTCTAGAAGCTTTTCTTTTGTCATGTGTAAGATATTATGGTTGATATTATCTTATGACTCATTGTTTTAACCCAACCAAATCCTAGCCTTAGTTAATTCTCTACAAGGGTTATCCTTGTCATCCTTGACCATGGTTGCATTATTATTCATATATTCATTTTATTATTCATCACAAAAGGATTAATTCATTTTTCATCATCTTCTTCTCTCTTGAGCTTTGAGAAAGCTTACTAGTTTTTCCTTTTGTGATGTTTTCATGTGAGAATTTGATATAAACAGAAAGCATAAATACTACTCCATCATTCTCATCTAATCTAGCCAATTAGATTAGGGTGTTCACCTCATTAGAGTGAGAGAGCTTGAGTTATAGCAACTTCGACGTAGATCATCGGAGAAAAGGAATACTACAAGCTAGCATGGATCGTTCGAGTCGTGGAGCCTCTCTTGAGTCTGGGAGATCGTGGATCGCGGCGAAGGGACTTCTACTCGGAGCTTATGAAGCGAAGGAGCGGACTACAAAGGTTGTAATCCCTCACTTTTAGTTGTAAAGATGTTTACTTGCATGTTAAACCCTAATAATCTAGCAAAGATCCCGGCTTTGGGTTGTTCGGCACGTCTAAATTTTTATTCGGGCATGGTTGATGCCTTATGAACCCTCACAAGAGTTCTTAGGAACCCTACAATGTCTCGTCGAAGATGCCGGACTTTGGCCTACTGGGTGTGCGTAATACGACCGATCCTGGGTCTAAATCTTCTCGTGTAGTGTTTCCAGAAAGATCTTGTCGGGGTCTCTCCCAAATCTCGTTTCTGCTGAACTTCTCGGAAGTTATCACCCTTTACTAAATCCATTTCTTGTTCCGGAATGGCTGCATACTTATCACGACTCTTTCTGGAAGATATATCCATATTCAACGCCTCTGCATGCGTATCACATCTCTGATGTCAACGGAGTAACGTCATCTCATCAAAATCTCGTACGAACCTCTTACTCCACCTTTCTCTAATGTTGACTGATTTGGACTCGTCTCTTCATAGCTGTATGGACTGTGCTACAACGGCTATACTCATACCTAGAGTCTCCCCAGTAATGTATCCTATCACATGATATCCGGACGACGTCGAACTTTTCAATCGATTCATCAAAGTCGCATAATTTCCCGAGAGCTCAACACTTGAGCAAGGTTTAATAATATCTAGCACATGCGCAGAACTGCCACAAACCCTAAGGTTCAAAAGCGTTCCCATGGTCATTATGTCGAGTTAGGGTTTCATTCTTCTAGAGGGTCCACAGAATTACTTGCATGTTTTTCTGAATACCTTAAACTTGGAAAAATGGGTATCTGACATTCGTTCATTTTTATTGACTCTCAACGTACCTGCGTGAAGTCTTCTCTAGCTGGAATCAATCAGTCTGATGACCTCGCATTGGGGTATGCAAATGAACCCCATGTCCTAGTCATTCATCCTTGGGTGACTAGCGATCTTCTATCATATCTCTAAGTATAAACTCGTGCTGCAATAGCTTCAAACATTTAGGGCGGTATCTTGTCAGTCACAACAACATTTGGCTCATTCGTCCACATGCTAAACAATGCCTCAATCATGTTGGAGATAGTGCCCTCAGAGTTAATTATTGGATCACAGGCACGTGATTGCAATGATTGAGGGGAGGACCTGTCCCAGTAGGACAGTCTTACTCAAGATGATAGTATGCTATCTGGTTTATCTTTATCATCGTGTACTGCTTTAGGTGACCTTACGAGTCGCTATTACACGTTGATAGAGCCCCTAGGATTCTTGCTTGACTTCTAGCAGTATGAGGGCGATCATATAAGTGGGAGCTGGGGTCTATAAGCAAATCCTTAAAAGGTCCCTAGTCGTGGGAGTTTCGAGATAGGGCATCGATACTCCGGAGTAGACTAGTGTATACAGTCGAGACCCCGACGAGGGGTGGTGGCCGGTCTCACAAGCCACTGGTGTCAGTTGGTTCACCTAAGATGTATACAGGTGCTCATTGGGTTATGAGTACACCGGACAGGACTCGCCGGGAAACTGCTAGTTGGGATTATACCAGACGTCAGATAGCAGTTCCCTGGTGACATGTGTACAGGTTAGTTCATCGACCTGAGATCGTCATTTGTCTCGTGTGAGTTCCCACTGTGCTTTCATTACTACCCTACCACGGCTCAAAGGAGTCGTGCAAACAGGTTTTAGTTGGGTACAGTCCCGAGCCATATGGAAGCAGTGAGCGGATCTGCAGGGGTTCGTCTCTCCCGGTATTGGGGGTGAGGTCGCGCTGTGTCTAGGAGAGCCGGAACATGAAAAGTCCTTGGCCAAGGCAGGAGATTTGCTGGTAGGTATTCCAGTAGTATCTCAGGGTGTTCTGGGCTGCACTCCGACACGACTTGTACCGCTATTGGGGGTCTGACTTTTACCAACCCCTAGGCCCGCCATGCGATGCTCATAGACGAACGGACCGGACTGTACGGATATTGTCACTGACAGGCTCAGTAGGGTGTCAGGATGAGTTCGCTCATCGACGTCCCTTTTGGTCAATACCTGGTAGCTCGTCACGTATTGGCTTATACCTCTGACGTGCTAGTGGTTAAATCCACAGTCATAGTATTGACGAGTCTTTAGAGTCCACCACACAGACAGTTACTCAAGTTTCGGGCGAAACGCTGTAGAGGCCGTATGGAGATATGGCAGGGTTCGATCAGGTACGTGCGGTATTGCACGGATCGTGATTGGACGGATTTTACTAGCCGGTTTTGGCTTAAGCCGGATACTAGTATTAGATATTGTAGTTTTGTCTCTTTGCATTTGTGTTCAGTGGGAATACAAATGCGGGCATGTATTTGCAGTAGCGGGGTTTTCCTGTAATTTATTACGGGATCAGTTTTCTGAAGTTGTCAGTTTGCATTCCGTTCCGGCCGGTTTTCTTTTATTCCTTCACGGCCGGACTTTTCGTTGGAGGGGGTTAATTGCATGTTTGCAATTAACTTACTTGTGCGGGGCTTTCTTGCTTAAGTGAGGCATCATGAGTGCTCTTATCATCATGAGATTCCATTATGGTCTTTTCATTGCTTTTCATGAGATGGGTGTGGAGTTGATTTGGAAAAGAAATGGTTGTGACCATTTTTTTCTTTTTAGCTTATTCTCTTTCTTCTCTTGAATTATTGATTCCCTTTTCCCACCCACAAGAAGGGGGCCGACCACTTGAGTGAGATGAAAGGATTGATTTTGTGGTGGTGGGATTTTTATTCATCTCATTTTCTCTTTGGCTTGCTTGCAAAATTCCACACACAACTCTCCATAGCTCATTTTCTTCCTCCACCTCCATGCATGGCAACTTCTAACCCTCAAGTGACATAGCCTACTATACTAGTCTACAGCAAACCTTGGACGCGTCGGCTAGCCAACTTCGCGCCCGAGTTGCCTCGGTCAAGAGATGGGAGCCCGTAAAAGATTCCGGCTACGTGGTGCCCTTTCCGATGAGGAGGTGATGGACGGAGTTTCCGCGGGAGACGAAGACCGAAGGACACGGATCGCTTGGTATACTTCTCCACCCATCTTGTATTTTTCTAGTAGCTAGGTTAATGGCCCGATCCGGGTGAAAAGTGCGCGGTGGTGCCGGTTCAATAGTTTTTGAAAGTTTTTGTTTCCGCGTTTCCGGCGTCGTATCGACGGCCGGGGCGCCGCCGCGGACTTACATTGGTATCAGAGCCACGCTATTAACCATGCCTAGCTTGCTCTAGTATGTTTAGAACTTGATCGAACAAAAATCCCCAAAAACCGTATTTTCAATGCATTGTGTTTTCTGTCGAAATTTTTTTTCTGCTCCAAAAATTTTTCAGGTCATTGCAGAAACACAAGCAGGAAATTCTAAGAATTCTGGTAAAATTTGATACAGTGATCGCTTAGTACGGCGGCGGAAACGCGGCCAAACCCCTGGTTTGGCCGCGGTTCCGCGGCGGGAAGGTGAGCTCATTGCACCAAAATTTCCCAGTAGGCTTTAGACTTGTAAACAGGGGTTTTGGGATATTCTTTTTGGGCCCAGATTTTCTGTAAGTGCTACAGTACTGCTTGGGGCCCACTTGATAAAATTTGTTCGATCGGATATTTTAAACATGCTAGTTCACAGTATTTATATTATATCTGCGACCGTGAATGTCACTCGATCGGTAAATCCAATCTATCTGCTATAGCCCTTTTAGATGGATTTGCGAACGTGACATTCACGTTGATGTTCTGTGTTATGCTGTGATGTTGCGGATCGGTCGTGGGGGATAGCCTGGATGCAATGTTAGTACAGTTCTGTTTTATATGTACATTTGATATTGCGGGGCGAGCGTCCGACATGTGTACTGCCGTCACTGCCTGTTTGTATTATTCTTTTAGGGCACGACCAGGTTGCGGTCGATGTACCCGTTGTATGTATATTTTACTTTCTGTACTAGGATTGCCCCGCGGAGGGGTGCACGGATAGCCGGGTTCTAGAGAGCAACGAGCCCGCATCTCATGGCGTTGAGACGGAGGGGGCTTCACTCTCGAATTGGCGGGCTATTCGCCGCGCTCGTAGGGGGTACAGGTTGACCCAGGAGGGGTGCCCAAGTTACCGGATTCCGTGAAGTGCTGGGTGGTCCATTCACGTTGCTGAAAGGGGCTGCCTCGCTTCAGGTTTTGGCAGGTAACTTGCCGCGCCCGTAGGGGTCTAGGATTTTCATTGCACAGGCTATCCACACGACCAGGGGAACGTCGGGTTTCAGCGGCTCTGTGAAACCCGGGGATCCCAGATATCTGTTTTGATCTGTGTTGCTTTTTATCACGCCTTGAGCAAAAATTATATATTGTATATATACTAGTAGATGTTGTATATGTTTTGCATCCATGCTAGTCCAGTCCCCGCTCTGTCGTTAGTTAGCTAACCTAACGGGTGATGACGGGACCCAGTGGCGAATACGGATGGCATATACGTATGTCAGTATATTTTCGTTCTTTGTGGTGTGATCAATTGATGGGACTGCGTTGATTCGGATCAATGCAAGATGAACAAACCTATTCTGATGTTGTTGGAACACTTTTTCAAAAAGCTGTTATTGCAAGGACGTTCTCTTTTGTTTTGCACAGTGGTATTCAGTTGGAATATCCTGCTCCTCAGTCGACGAGGCAAGGGCCGAGATCCCTTCACCGGGAGTGACCCCTTGGACAGAAGTTTGCGTCAGGGCAATAACTTCACTATAGCCGACTGCTTTTGCTTTGCATCGTGGTATTCAGTTGGAATATCCTGCACCTCATTCTACGGGGAAAGAGCCGAGATCCCTTCACCGGGAGTGACCTCTTTAGCGATGGTTTTCGTCACTATATCTTTCAAAAAAGCTATCCGTTCTTTCAACGATATCAAGTTCATTACGTTAAAGGTTTTCGCCAGAAACCATTCGTAGCCCTCCGTCATTTCATATGGATAGTCAATAGTATTCAAGCTGTGTATGTTGGCCAAAGTCAAGGCACAGTGTTTGGTAGCTGTTGGGTATTCATATGCTGCATAGATAGATGCGTTGGTTTGAGACAGTCGTACTACTATTTTGGCCAAAGTCAAGGGTATGTACGGGTGGGTTCAAATTAACCTGGAGAATGACGGGTAGAACTTGACATGTGACTTATGATATGTTGGCCAAAGTCAAGGTCATAAGAGCATGGGGCAAAAATCCACATCGGGAGTTTCAAAAGAACTGAAACTTGCCAGATATGCGCATACCTTCTGGAGTGTGATAACGTGAGCGGATTCCGTCATGTTATCATGCGATGATAGTTGGATCCCGATTCCCACTGATGAGTTGGTTTACTCCTCAGGTGATCCCGGCTAATTCTTCTTTCAGGTTTAGGGAAGAATTTGACGTTACAGTGGGAGGTTTCCAGATTAGATAAAGTGATAACCATTCTGATCTAGGTTAGAGTGCACGCTGAGTGTTTCTTTTCTCTCTCTCTTTGGAAGCGACCATTGACCCGACCCTAGACTATGACTCAGTGACCAAGTTGACCGAACCTTCTTAACACTGGCTTTTGGATTGTCAGAGTTGCAGACCTCATTGCCACTCCTACTTTTACCCTTTTCTCCAGGACACCCCGTATTACTACGAACGTCCACTTCCATTGGACAAAACCATCGTATGGTTATATACGAACTCGAAGAAATTTATTCGAGGATGGTTTCTGGTTCTAGAGAAAACGAATAGGACTATTCAGTTGTCTTTTCCTTTTACCTCCTCTCAGGTTATGAGTACTCCTTGGTTTAGGAGATAGTACACCTATTATGCAAATTGGATAGTCTTCTTCCAAACCCTAGGCAGGTGCCGACCGGTAGGGAATGAAGAAAACCAGTTAGCCTAAACGGTGTACAGAAGGTATTAAGTTAAGACAAAGAAATGGATTAGTAAGAGGGCAAAGTAAATTGCGACTGATATTCACAACCAAACCTAGTATTTCTTCGCCAATCCTAAATCACCTTTGTATTTCTCCAGGACACTCCGTATCACTATGAAGATCCCAGTTTATTGGATAATCCATCGTATGGTTATATACGAACTCAAAAGGAACTTGTTCCAGTTCGGGGATGGATTCTCGTTCAGGAGAAATAGGAATAAAGTTCATTCAGGTGTCTTTTATCTTCATTTTCTCTCGCGTTGCGAGTGCTCCTAGGATAAGGACAGTACACCCATTATGCTTATTGGATAGTCTTCTTCCAAACCATAGGCTGGTGCCGAACGGTAGGGAAGGAAGAAAACCATTTGGCCTAAAGGGGTGTACAGAAGGTAATGACTAAAGACATATAAAGGGATTTGGAGAGATGGCAGAGAGATATACGGTTACAGTTGTGAATCTGGATAACGGAAGAGGCATTACTGAGAATACCAGGATACCCCATCGAAACATTTCAATGTTTCAATTTCACTGTGTACTGTTAAAGGAAAACTGATTTCCCAATTAGACACTTGCTCCAGGGTATGTATTTACCAGGTTGGATTCTCACATCTGTATGGTTTTACAGATGATGAGTGGGAGTAAGTTATTGGGAATTAGGTGATCATCCTCATTATATCAGGATTCGTTGTAATTGGTGATATTTGAGGAAGTCACCTGGGTTGTTTGCCGGTCGGCAAATATATGGTTTTGAATATCCGTTGTTATGCACCAATTCCAAATTGATGTATCTGTACGTCTATTTTTATAGAGTGAGATATTTCTTTTTGAAATTATGTCTATGACATTTACCTATATCAGTGGATGGTTAGGTAAGGAGCATTGAACAGCGGTGTAATTCTTATTAACCATAAGTACAGTTTTCAACCTACGACACACAGTGAATGAGTCACTAGACTCAGGGGACTTATACAGAGTATTGTATATTGTTCAGTGTCCATTAGGACAGAGGGGTTGGTCCTCGTACTATATTCGGTTTACTTATGACTTCTCTGATTTTTAGACAGGTGTTTCGTAGAAACACAGGGTCCGAATTTTGAGAAGTTATAAGTATATGAATAAAGTAGAGAACTAGGTATTGCAAGTATCAGGATTCTTCAAGGTAATCGAAGATGTAGATACTTGTATATGGCATTCAGATGATAGTAATGTTTAAGAGAATTTGCTTCTCTTTCAGGTTACTCATAATTGGAAGCACTCCTAAGTTGAGTAACGCTGATCGGCCTCCTTCCATTTAGTAGACATGCACTGGTGACAGCTGCATGATTTGAATCTGGTTCAATTAAATCAGTGCCTCTGTTTCTTGGATATAGAATAGTTCATATCTTGACATTGTTAAGGTACGGGGAGTTGTCCGGCTTATGCTTAAAACCAGAATCCGGATAACTCAAGGCACGTTTCTGTAATGGCTGTTTGTGGGTTGACCCGGGCTATGACGAGGGTTGACTTTCTACCATCTGGAAGATCAATAGTGATATTGTTCTTGACTCGCCACAGTTTTAATAAAAACGGACTTTTTCAGAAAACAGTAGTGGGAGTATGGTAGAACTGGAAGTGATTCCAGAACCGCAAATGATTACTGAAGATTTGATAAGAACCTAAAGATTCAATCTGGTTTGACATTCCATTGGCCACTCCGCAGATATGGTGGGTAACCTCAGGCACCCGAGAGGTACTTCGGTATGCTCAAGGACGGTGGCAGGGAGGTTCTTGTTTACCCAGACTTGCCATTGCTGTTGTTCCAGACTGTGAGACCCGGCAGGAGGATAAGTATAGCGTCGTTCTAAACTAGCTTTAGAGGTGTACGTCTATATGACTCTGCCAGAGGGTTGTCGTAGTCAGTGGGAGCAGCGGAAGCATTGGTGGACATCAGGCTTATGTCTATTTATAGACTAAAGCAGATATAGCGGAGATAGATCATCTGTTACTGATGTGACAGTCATAGGTTTGACTTCATCAGAATAGGGGATGGATCTGTTAAGAAGGTAGTAGAGTGTGATGTCCTGGTATTTGATGACATACACAGAGTAGGAAGTGATATTCCTATACTACGATCGGTTATACTTTGGTCGTCACACAGTCGTTTCTCCACACAGGACTTGGATATTATATCAGACATTCTGGTTATTAGATCTATGGTTTTAGATCTAGATTTGGGTGGTTTCCCAATCTGGGTACTTTGACAGCATTCTATGAGTATTTAGAATGGACGACTCCTGGCACGGTAGTGTACCTGCAGGTGATGGAGTCATCCTCTCTAAAGGTGTCTTACAGACTAAAGGGGAGAGGGATACGCATGATTGGCAGATCACTTGCTTAGGCAATTGAGTCAATCGTGAGATGTCAAGTACCACACCAGATGTCTTTGCAGTAGATGCAATATGTTGATATTGATCCAATCCTGGAGAAACAATCGGGAGCAGTTTTAGAACATAAGTTGATGTTCTAGGGATTTGATAACGGCAGCCTCCTTTAGGAGACAGTTATCATTCCAGGCTTCCAAGGTGACCTGGATGGCAGAGTGGCTGTCAGAGTTATAGTTTTCCTTCTGACGAGGGGCAGTATTTTGGACAGATGGTCCAAGTGGATACTGAGGGAAGGCATGGCGCAGGACACTGATTAAGTTCAGTTGTCGATACAGTCTAAGAAGTTTGGATTTGGAGTTCATTTATGAGCTAGGTCCCATCAGACATCCAAACATTCTAAGACATGTATTGCTCATTTCGGGAGATGGCTTTCTCCGCGAACTTGAGATAAAGAGAGGCATAGAAAGAAACACCATAGCGGATCCACTCACTGAGGCTATTCCTCGAATGCAATAGTTTTGCAAACGAGCTTTGTGAGACTGACTAGTAGAGGAGTTGGGTGTTCGGTATCACACGGGCTGTGAGTATGCGACATCGCAATAATTAGCCTTGAGTGCAAGTGGGAGATTGTTGGAGATAGTGCCCTCAGAGTCAATTATTGGATCACAGGCACGTGATTGCAATGATTGAGGGGAGGACCTGTCCCAGTAGGACAGTCTTACTCAAGATGATAGTATGCTATCTGGTTTATCTTTATCATCGTGTACTGCTTTAGGTGACCTTACGAGTCGCTATTACACGTTGATAGAGCCCCTAGGATTCTTGCTTGACTTCCAGCAGTATGAGGGCGATCATATAAGTGGGAGCTGGGGTCTATAAACAAATCCTTAAAAGGTCCCTAGTCATAGGAGTTTCGAGATAGGGCATCGATACTCCGGAGTAGACTAGTGTATACAGTCGAGGCCCCGACGAGGGGCGGTGGCCGGTCTCACAAGCCACTGGTGTCAGTTGGTTCACCTAAGATGTATACAGGTGCTCATTGGGTTATGAGTACACCGGACAGGACTCGCCGGGAACCTGCTAGTTGGGATTATACCAGACGTCAGATAGCAGTTCCCTGGTGACATGTGTACATGTTAGTTCATCGACCTGAGATCGTCATTTGTCTCGTGTGAGTTCCAACCGTGCTTTCATTACTACCCTACCACGGCTCAAAGGAGTCGTGCAAACAGGTTTTAGTTGGGTACAGTCCCGAGCCATATGGAGGCAGTGAGCGGATCTGTAGGGGTTCGTCTCTCCCGGTATTGGGGGTGAGGTCGCGCTGTATCTAGGAGAGCCGGAACATGAAAAGTCCTTGGCCAAGGCAGGAGATTTGCTTGTAGGTATTCCAGTAGTATCTCAGGGTGTTCTGGGCTGCACTCCGACACGACTTGTACCGCTATTGGGGGTCTGACTTTTACCAACCCCCTAGGCCCGCCATGCGATGCTCATAGACGAACGGACCGGACTGTACGGATATTGTCACTGACAGGCTCAGTAGGGTGTCAGGATGAGTTCGCTCATCGACGTCCCTTTTGGTCAATACCTGGTAGCCCGTCACGTATTGGCTTATACCTCTGACGTGCTAGTGGTTAAATCCACAGTCATAGTATTGACGAGTCTTTAGAGTCCACCACACAGACAGTTACTCAAGTTTCGGGCGAAACGCTGTAGAGGCCGTATGGAGATATGGCAGGGTTCGATCAGGTACGTGCGGTATTGCACGGATCGTGATCGGACGGATTTTACTAGCCGGCTTTGGCTTAAGCCGGATCATAGTATTAGATATTGTAGTTTTGTCTCTTTGCATTTGTGTTCAGTGGGAATACAAATGCGGGCATGTATTTGCAGTAGCGGGGTTTTCCTGTAATTTATTACGGGATCAGTTTTCTGAAGTTGTCAGTTTGCATTCCGTTCCGGCCGGTTTTCTTTTATTCCTTCACGGCCGGAATTTTCGTTGGGGGGGGTTAATTGCATGTTTGCAATTAACTTACTTGTGAGGGGCTTTCTTGCTTAAGTGAGGCATCATGAGTGCTCTTATCATCATGAGATTCCATTATGGTCTTTCATTGCTTTTCATGAGATGGGTGTGGAGTTGATTTGGAAAAGAAATGGTTGTGACCATTTTTTTTTCTTTTTAGCTTATTCTCTTTCTTCTCTTGAATTATTGATTCCTTTTTCCCACCCACAAGTAGGGGGCCGGCCACTTGAGTGAGATGAGAGGATTGATTTTGTGGTGGTGGGATTTTTATTCATCTCATTTTCTCTTTGGCTTGCTTGCAAAATTCCACACACAACTCTCCATAGCTCATTTTCTTCCTCCACCTCCATGCATGGCAACTTCTAACCCTCAAGAGACATAGCCTACTACACTAGTCTACAGCAAACCTTGGACGCGTCGGCTAGCCAACTTCGCGCCCGAGTTGCCTCGGTCAAGAGGTGGGAGCCCGTAAAAGATTCCGGCTACGTGGTGCCCTTTCCGATGAGGAGGTGATGGACGGAGTTTCCGCGGGAGACGAAGACCGAAGGACACGGATCGCTTGGTATACTTCTCTACCCATCTTGTATTTTGCTAGTAGCTAGGTTAATGGCCCGATCCGGGTGAAAAGTGCGCGGTGGTGCCGGTTCAATAGTTTTTGAAAGATTTTGTTTCCGCGTTTCCGGCGTCGGATCGACGGCCGGGGCGCCGCCGCGGACTTACAATTCATCAAGAACAAACGGTGCATCGACGTTCATCACGTTCTAGCCGGCCTCTAGCAGTGGCCCAATTCTCTGGTGCTGATCTGCACGTTCGAGAAATTTTAGTAAAAGTAATCCATCAAACGCTCATGGCACGGAAAACACAATAAATCGACACATCTATGCAATCGTGTGTCACCAGAATTACGCCCTGGTCAGTCGTCCAAGACGAGCTCATGCTGACCGCAACTCTAGCCGCCACTCTCTCTGCCCGTGCAATTGTGGTAACAAAAACCACCAACCGATATCGATGAGGATAGATCATATGAACGAATAGAATACCGTGCAAGGAAATATACATCCTAAGGCTTCTTAAGCAGAGTAGCGTATCATAAGTATGTCGCGGAACATACACACGGTACGTCACTCTACTTAAGTCACCTACTCCATCAACCAAGGTCAACCTATGCGACGAAAGTTTGGGTCTAATACCCCCTCGACCAAGTCTAAGTTCCGTAAGGTCAAACCTAGGTTCTCAATATATATAAACGTCCTAGACTCCGCATAGTCAAACATAGACTCGAACCAAGGTTAAACCTAGCGCTCTGATACCAACTTTGTCATGACCCGAAATACCATGTGACTGGAACTTGAATCATGTAAAGTCTATAGGACCACACCTAATTCAAGTAAGTCAAAAGCCCAGAAATCTAAACCATTTAAAAGAAGAAATGAAGGAAAACTTGTTTAAAAGTTTGCATGGAAGACACTTTGAAAGTTGTAGTAAGCATTTTTAAAACGTCAAGTCTTTTCCAAAAATTTCGGCAGAGTTTTCTTCGTACTTGCCCTAAACAGGTACAAACATGAATAATATACATAATGAATAAAGAGATCCCCAAGCGGGAGCTAGCTCTTTGCCAATTGGAGGACACAACCATGCAAGCAATATAATATACAACGCCGAAGGGCGAGGATCAAAACTCATCAAGAAAAGCAATATCCTCAAGAAAACCAGTGAAAAACCATAATAATATAGGCGCGTGACTCTAAATTCGAAAGAATATACACTGGTCTTCTAAGTCTAACAAATATACAAGTCAAGTTGATGGAGTTTACTAGATACAACTGAAATAAATAAGGTACAATGGTGGTCACGATGCAAGTGAACCCACCTACCAAGCAATCACCCGGAAGGAAGCAGTATGCCAACAAGCCGTAACGAAACTTGTACGGCAAAACCTGCAAGAAACTGTGGCACAACGGGGGTGAGTTGCCAACTCGTGAGTAGAAAATATCACTGAGCAGAAATCACATGTATGACTCTATCCTAGGTCATATCATAATAATATCCTCAAAATATAACCTGAAGCTTCTAAATAATGGCAAGGGTAAACATCTATACATAAGTGTAAAACCAAGTGCTAGTGTCAGTACCTCAGGTAACAACATATCACATAGATGATGTATGAATGCATGAAAACAGAATACATCTAAATGAGAAAACTGTTTTCTTATCTCTGTGAGATTTCTGCATGAAAATCAAAGTATCATCAATGAAATCAACAAGGAAACCGTGTCAAGCATCGACACAAAATATATATCCCAATATCTCAATATCTCGGGCTCCAACAATCCGGACTGGCCCCGGGCTCCGGCAATCCGGACTGGCCCCGGGCTCCGGCAATCCAGACAGGCGCATAATCAAATCTCATGACAACGTCGGTATCCTTCGGATATCCGCCGCGTCACAAATAACCGGTAGGTAGTGCTCCCCTGCCAGGATCAACGCCATCATCTGTGACCATCTTGCCCCGGGGTACCGCACTGGGTCTACCATGCTGTTAATTATATGTATTCCCTAGAGGTCATTATTGTACATATGATGTATATTATAGTGGATACTTGGATATATATATATATAGAGAGAGAGAGGGGGGACTTTCTTGCTCGACATGATAGTATGCTATCTGGTTACCTTTATCTTAACATGTAGACTAATATTGTGATACTGTCTTTCTCTCACATGTTGATAAAGCCCTTAGGATATGTACTTGACTACCAGGACTATGATGGAGATCATACTAGTGGGGCCAGGGTAGTTCACAAGTACATCCTTTAATTGTTCCTAGTCGAGGGAATATCGAGACATGGCATCGATATTCCAGAGTAGACTAGCGTATACGCTTCTTGATCCATATGATGGGCGATGGATGATCCCACATCTATTGGTGTTTGACATCAGAGATGATATACGGGTGCTCAGTGGAGACTGGGTACACTGAACAGGACTCGCCGAGGACTCCTATGTGGTAGTATACCTATCGTCAGATAGCAGTCCTCTGGTGACACTGGTACATGTTAGTCTGTAGACCCGAGATCGTCATAGAGTCTTGTGCGGCTCCCACTGTGTTTTGATTTCCTCCCTACCACGCTCAAAGGAGACGTGCAAACAGGTGGATTTTGGATACAGTCCCGAGTCGTATGGAGGCTCATTGAGCGATAGGAGGGGTTTCGTCTCTCCCGGTATTGGGGGTTGATGTTGCGCTATGTTCGATTGGCTATAACTAGAAGTCCCTGGCCAGGGCTGCTGCCGAGATATACTGATAAGTGTTATCAGTAGTTTCTCGAACCGTTATAGGCCAGACATCGACATGACTTATCACGTTACTGGGGTCTGAGGATTTCCACCCCTAGACATGATATGCGACATATCAGACGAAGAGACCGGACTGTACGGGAGTGTTACTAATAGGCTTCATGGAGACCGTGGACAGGCTTGCTTGTTGATCTTCATATCGCTTAATACCCGGGTAGCCATTACGTCCAGCTAGTACCGCTGACGGCTTGTAGGTGACTGATATGATCATCACCTACTGCTGGCGTATTGACGAGTCTTTAGAGTCCCATACAGAAGTTCCCTGTTTCAAGCGAAATGAAGTAAGACACATATGTGATATGTGTGTGGGCCGGATTAAATACGAGTATGTGATATCGTATTGTAATCTGGCAGTCATCTGTTATCGGTTCGGTTATATGTGATATAACCAGTTTGTCGAATCGAGTGTTGATTCGATATTGTGATATACAGATAAATGATATTAGTCGGTCATATATGATATAACCGGATTATTAGATCAAGTGTTGATTTAATAATGTGATATAAATTATATGTGATATAATTATATATTAACTAATATCATTAGCTCACTAATTATTCTTTATTATATATATATATATATATATATATTATAATGAAGCATGACATTTAAATTTCTATTTTGTGAAATTAGAAATGAGGTGGAAAATGAAGCATGGTTGCAAGCATGGGATTAATTCTTGTTTATTCATTCTTGACTCACTATTCAAGCATGGCTGCAATTTTATATTGCATAATTCCATGCTTGAATGAGTGAGGGGTCAAGGCTTGGCTTTCATTCTTGCTCATTCTCAACACTTAGCCATATTTCCCATGGTATCTCTCTAGCTTCTTCCTCCTCCTCTTGTCATGCCTCAAGCTTCAACCCTCACATGTGATGTGAATCATGAAGCTTGAACACAAACTAGTGAGCTCTTTACATCCCCTACTTCATCATCCCACACCAATCTAGCAAATTAGTGTGGTGTGTTTCATACACTAAAGACGTTTAGTGTAGAGTTAGCTTGATCTAGAGGATCTTCGGGTGGATCGTCTTTTGCGCGAAAACAACTAAGGAGGCTTGTTCAAAGTCTCAAGAAAAGCCTACTGGAGTCGCGGGACTACTATACGGAGCAAGTGAAGAGAAGGACTGTTTACAAAGGTTGTATTCTTGTTCTCTTAATGTAAAAGTAGTTTACATTAGCTATTGTCTAAATTTATAGTTAAAGATTCTAAGTTTAGGGTTCGTTAGCATGGCAAATTTTTGAAAACGGTATGGATGATGCCTCCCAAAACCTTACTGTCGTGCTAGGGAAGCTTACAGTAGTATCAGAGCCAAGCTAAAGATTTAGACAATGTTTGTTAGATTACGAAACCGAAACGACTCCGAAACTGAAACACGGAAAACTGGTTTCTGTCGATTTTAAAAGTGCTCAAATTTTTTTTTCAAACAACTGCAGAATGTTGTATGTGATATAACATGAACACTAGAGAAATTTGAGGCAATTCTGTGAACTTTTGGCCAGCCACAACCCCCCATCTCGGCCTAAATCCGAGCAAACCCCTTCAAATTTTTTTTGTGTTCTAGGCTCTGGGTTTTGGTGTTTTAGGTGTTGTTTGTTTTTACTAAATTTTCATGTGATGATAACTTTCTACAAAGGCAATTCGGAGTGTTTTGTAGTCGTAATTCTAACAGTTTTTTGGGTTACTTTAGACGGTGTTAAAAAGTTCGAACGGATATCAAATACCCATTTTAACCATCCCCGGAAATTTTCCAAGTGTTGGATTTTTCCTTAGTTTAAATCTTTCAAAAAATCATGCAAGCGATACTGTGGACTCTCTAGAAGAATGAAACCTTAACTCGATTATGTAACCGTCAGAACCACCACTAAATCCTAGGGTTTGTGGTAGTTCAGCGGTGCCACATGTTAGGCATTGGTTGACCCTTCTATGGCTGGTTCATAGGAGCTGTGGCATGTATTGAGTAATTTTAAACTACGCTCAACTGTTGAGCTTTTTGGGTTGTTTTGGATGCTTGTTGATTTGATCGGAATGTTTAACATCGTCTAGCTATTTGATGACATGTGATGTTATGTATTGCTTGGATATGTTATATTGGATCGTCGTGTTTTGAATAGCCGGGGGTGGGTGGGGGGTTATATGATGAGAGTTTTTATTTTCATTCATGTAAAATTCAATATACGTAATATTCTTTTATTGGGGCACTTCCGGGTTGAGGATGATGTCACCATTGTTGTATATTATTTACTTTTCCGTATTAGGATAGACCCAAGGAGGGGAGCACAAGCAACCGGGTTCTAGAGTCCAGTGCGAGACCATTTTGAGGAGTCAAGTCCGGGTCTCCTAACTCTAGAATTGGTAGGGTTGCTTGCCGCTCTCGTAGGGGTCTAGGGATGTGGGTTTGGCTATTCATCGGGACCGTGGAATCCATGCTTTATACTGGCTTAACTTAAAACACGGAATTCCTAGTATATCCAATATTTCATATGTTATCTTGTGCTGCTGATATTCTGTGATGTGATCACTTTATATGTACGTTGTATTTTTGTTTCTTCTGTGATGCTTAGGAAGCTTAATTGATGGGACTTCATTAATGAAATTAATGAAAGAAAAGAAACCTAAAGATGTTGTACAATCTAATTTTCAAAAAGGGTAGCTCTAGTTTTTGCTTTGCATAGCGGTATTCCTTGTAGAATATCCAGCACCTTATTCGATAAGGAAAGAGCCGAGATCCCTTCACCGAGAGTGACCTCTTTAGCGAAACTAGCAGATGCTACAACCCACTCGGTTTTGTTTTTGATTTCCTTTTTAGTTCTTGCTTTGCATAGCGGTATTCCTTGTAAAATATCCAGCACCTCATTCGATGAGGAAAGAGCCGAGATCCCTTCACCGGGAGTGACCTCTTTAGCGGAACTAGTAAATGCCTCAAAAACACTCCTTTTCAAAATCACTCGATTCTGCAATGATATCTAGTTCATTACACAAAAGGTTTTCTTAAACACCTGTCGTAGCACTCCGTCATTTCAGATAAGTAGTATTTAGTATTCGTGCTACATTTGTTGGCTTTCGTCAAGGCGTAGTGTGCGGTAGCTACTTACTGCTTATCTGCTGCATATGATGCGATTAGATTAGGATAGTCGTATGACTTTGTTGGGTTTCGTCAAGGGTCGTGCGGGTGGGTTTAATTCAATCATGATATGTACGGGTTGAACTTGACTAGCGTCCTTTGGTTTGTTGGCTTTCGTCAAGGTCATATGATGCTAGGGGAAAAATATTATCGGGAATTTCAAGTGTTGAAATTTGCAATGAGATTGCATACCTTCTATGAGATAGGTGGATCCCGATGCCCACTGCGAGTAAGGGTTACTCATGGAAGTGTTTTACACATCTCAATTAGCCAATCAAGTAGGTGTCTAGAAAGGTGTTAACGGGGTCACGCCCCTGGGAAAACAAGGTTTATTTTAATTAGGTCCGTGCGAAAGCACGGGGAAACTCCCTCAAAGTACCGGCACTGGCCTGGCTGAAAAATTGGCGAACTTGTAAGGTGTAATTAATCCCGGCTACTATTACCTATTAGGGTTTGAAGGAAGATTTGATAAAAATAGTGGGAGACGTCATGATTAGATAAGATAATAACCAATCTAATCTTGTAGAGAGCGCACGCTAACGCGTTTCCTTCTCTCTCTCTCCAGGCAGCAACCAATGTCATGCGTTAATCAAGATAATAATATGAATGTATTGACCAAACCCGCTTGTTATACTGAGCAGGGGAAAGTTGGTTCCACTCCAACTTATAAGTGTTATAAGTCCGAGCAGGAAATAGGGGAATGTCCGGATTACCACACCACCCAAACGAAGAATAAGCATGTTGATGCATCTTTTTCGGGTGTGTTAGTTACAGAGAACTGTTTCTCAGTGCACTCTACGTCCTGGGTATTAGATACCGGATCGGGATCCCACATATGCAATTTGTTGCATGGGCTAAGGAAAGGTAGAGAACTGGGGAAAGGCGATCATTCTCTAAAAGTAGGGAATGGTGCAAGTGTTGCAGCCAAAGCAGTTGGTGAATATCACTTTGTATTGCCAACAGGGAATACAATGATCCTAAATGACTGTTACTACATACCCTCTATGATATGAAATTTAATATCTATTTCTTTATTAGATAAAGAAGGATATAACTTTGTCACGACCAGCAGGGTACGGAACGTGACTGGCACTTAAGTTACGAAATATCTCAAGATGTCCGTAAAATAAGTAAGCCAAAGCCCAGAAATCAAAACCAAAAAGCAGAAGAGTGAAGGAAAACCAATCAATTGAAAGCGGGTTTATCAAATAAGTCATATCAAGCCTTTTTTAAAAACAATATCAATTTTTCCGAAAATTTCGGCAGAGTCTCCTTTGTAAATACCGGCCCCCAAAATGGGTACAACAAGAATATATATGAATACAACAAATAAGGCATCCTCAAGCGGGAGATAGCTCTTCGCCATAAGGCGGTCACAAATCCCACGCAATGTAAATCAGCAATGTGCATAAATAAACATAAGAAGCACAAGTAAAACAGCATGTCGACTCAAGTGAGCTCGACCCCAAAATACAGCATAAAAAGCCCACAAATCTCACAGGCTCGTCTCTATGTCAATATACAACAATACTGGTAAATATAGTAGATGGAGTGCTCTAGATACAAAGAATATACAAGGTGGTACAAAATAATAATACAACCCACCTACGAGCAAAAGTCTCGAGTCTAGGCAAAAGAGGCAAAATAAGCAAGTGCGCCCGCCGCTACTGTACTGATGGAGCGGACCTGCAAAAGGCTGTGGCACAACGGGGGTGAGTTGCCAACTCGTGAGTAATAAATAACATCTACAAAGGCTATCGCATGCATTCACACAAGTATCCTAGCATCTCTAAAACAGATATGGCAAGGTATACTAGCAGGTATGTATGCAGCATGAATATACTAGCATGTATGTATGCAACATGAATATACTAGCAGGTGTGTATGCAATATGAATCAACTTGTGATCTGCATGTGTAAGTATAAGAAATCATCTTTTTCCTTTAGGAATCTCTTTTGAAATATCAGCACAATACCAATAGAATCAACCAGAATCCGTATCCAGCAACGACACTTCAAAACTGTCTCAAATCTCATATATCCACATCATGGTATCTCTGGCCCCAGCCGTCTGGCTGACCCATCTCAAATATCAATATCTCATCATCTCGCAGCCACGGTCGGTATCCTCTGGATATCCTCCATGCCAAAAAGTCACCGGTAGGTAGTCTATCCCCTGCCAGGCTCAACGTCAGCAACACGACCTTCTTGCCCCGGATACCTTACCGGGCCCACCATGTACCCGAGACGGTTCATCCAACTCCTCGAAACGGGTCTCGAAAACTACAACAAACTCATGGTGGACGACACTTACATCACTAGAAAACCGCAATTTACATATTTTAAAAAGGTAATAAGTTTAGAAATTTTTGCGGCTTTCCCCCGAAATCCAGAAATATCATAAAATCTCAAGAAATCCTCAAAGTGTATATGTCAATGATAATGAATGCATATGGTATCAATAATCAAGTTGCGATGTATGATTAATAGACTAGGCATGAACAAATAATATGATGAGGTACAAGCACATGAATAGCAATCCTACGATTTCATTTTAAGGATTTAAAGGTAATAGCACAGGTTTAAGCATCAATTATAGTAAAATGTTTCAAATTATAGGTTATCTAGTGTGGTGGCATGGAAATTACCACGGCGTGTGTGTACGCAAGAATAGTGCTCGTGCTGCATATAAAAACCCTGGCAATGGTGCAGGTGTCCTATAGAATGGGTTCGCATATGTATATCAAATAAAGCATGGATGTAGTTACTAATATTACTAGAAATCTTTAACTACTTAAACTATCGGGTGACTTGCGCCATCCAAACGATAGTCCCCCGTAGATATTACATCTACTCACCGGAATCCCCAGCTAGCTACGTCCAATCACCGCTTTCCCTTTTTGTGCCGCGTCCGAAGTCTCCGCGACCGAACCTGGAATTTGCACCAATACAAAACATAAGGTTACATATCATGAAACGACGCAAATCCCGAACGAAAATATCAACGTTCACGAGTTAGGCACAACGTGCACAGGGTGCGCGGAACACACACGAAAATCACAAAAACTATATGTAATCATCGTTTTGGGACGCCCGGCAAAACTAAAACCCGATCACACAAAATTCTACACTCACACATCCTAAATGTCGTAGGATATGCTAAAAATATAATCAAGTTATCACAATAATTCATCACATAATTTTATAAAAAATCTAGTAAGCATTTGCATTCCAAAATCGGTGCAAACACCGTCGCTTTGCGACAAAAGACTACTATCAATTAAACATCCAACCGCACAACTAGTTAGCCACAACACTAAAATTATAACACATTAGTAATGCTTCAAATCCTATTTTCCAACACTAATTCCTTTCTTGATTTTTCATACATAGCAAAATCCAACCCAAACTATACATGAAACACTACATTAACACTAATTTGAAGCCCAAAAAGCAAGTTAACCTTTTAGATTTAGGTTAACAAAACACTAAATAACAAAATAGATTAATTAACCACTTAATGTTGTTTTACAAACCCTAGTTTAAAACAACTGCTCTCTAAAAAAAACTAGATTAGAAATTAACACTAATTTAACATTTCAAAGTTCAAATTTAGCATAATACAACTACAAATTAACCATAGATTAGAAATTATACCTCACAAGCCCAAACCCTTGGTTGGTCTAACCACTCAAGACACCTCCTTTCTCCAAGATTTGAACCAATTTAGGTTTGAGAGGAGGTGGAATAAGGATTTGCTTTGAGTTGCGAAAGAAATTTTGGATTTTGATGGATTTTTGAGATAAAAATGAAGCAAAAGGGAATGAGAATTGGGGAAATTTTTTTGGGCTGTTGCTGCAGGAATTTCGGCTGAGAGGGAGAGGGATGGGGGATGTGAGGGGATGGTGTAAAAAGTCTAAGTCAAATCCCCCCCCCCAAAATACCATAATACCTCCACCCATTTACTATATTTTAAACCCTTTTTAAACAATTTAAAAGGAGTTGAAGAATACAATTTGGAGGGGGAAAGGTTATGGGCTGCTGAAATTGTGGTGGGGCCGGCCAAATAAGAGGGGTGAGGTTGTGAGAGAGTGCACAAAAAAGTTCTATGCAAAAAGACCCCCGACAAGCTCAAAATTGCAAGTTTAAACTTAAATTAATTATTTTTTGTTTTCCATAAAAAAACCAATTAGAACTTGAAATAAAATACTAAAAATTTATATTACAACTAGACTTTAATTAACATGATTTTAAAGATTAAAATTAGCCCATTTAAATTTGTATTTATCGCTAATTTAATGTATTTTTTTACCGGCATAAAATAATATTAAAAATTGAAAAATTAGGGAATTTTTTTAAACGACCAGAATTTTATAAGTAACTCATTAGATACTAAAAACTAGCACTTACCTATCCAAATTAGGTATAATTAGGCCTAAACTGCAAAATAACAATAATGACGATTTACGGAAAAATACCAAATTTTCACCGATTTTCGGGAAAACACCAAAACGACCTTTTCAATGTGCTACAAACTTTGTAGTAGAGAATAATGTTATGAACATTTACCTAAATTAAATGTTGATTGGGTTTGGTGCGTTATATAACGGATTATACGTTCTGAATCAAAACACAATTCTTAACGTACATAACACACACAAGAGGAAAAGTTCTGAAATGAACGAATCCTTCTTGTGGCATTGTAGACGAGCTCATATCAATGCGACACGACTGGCTAAGTTACATAAAGATGGATATTTGAATCCGTTCGAACTTTCATCTTATGAAACTTTCCAGTCATGTCTCAAATGCAAGATGATCAAAACTCCGTTTACATGACACGGAGAAAGAGTTACGGAACTCTTGGGACTGATACATAGTGATGTATGTGGTCCCATGTCTACACATGCCAGGAAGGTTCCTCATACTTCATTACATTCACTGACGATCTCTTGAGGTACGGATATGTGTTTCTGTTGAAACACAAGTCTGAAGCTTTTGAGAAATTCAAAGAATATAAGCATGAAGTTGAGAACCAGACGGGTAAAAGTATCAAAATCCTTTGATCTGATCGGGGAGGAGAATACTTGAGCACAGAATTCCGTGACTATCTAAAAGAGAATGAGATTCTCTCTCAGCTTACTCCTCCGTATACACCACAGCACAACGGTGTATCGGAGCGGAGTAATCACACCCTATTGGATATGGTGCGCTCTATGATGAGTACCACTGAGTTACCTGTTTTCTTTTGGGGGTATGCGCTTGAGACAGCCATACATTTATTGAATATGGTTCCTACCAAATCAGTGCCTACCACTCCATATGAGATATGGAAGGGGAAGAGACCACATCTTAACTATGTTAAGATATGGGGTTGTCCGGCCTATGTCAAAAGGCACAATCCGGACAAGCTCGAGGCAAGGTCTGTTCTGTGCAAGTTTGTAGGATATCCCAAAAACTCACAAGGGTATATCTTCTACCACACCGAAGAACAAAAGGTGTTTGTTTCTCGGCATGCCACCTTTTTAGAAAAGGAATTTCTTGCGAAAGAAATTAGTGGCCATGAGGTAGAACTGGAAGAGGTTCCACCAGCACAAACTACAACAGAAGATTTGGTAGAACCAAAAGATTCGACAGTTCCCAACGAACCCTAGCCTCTCCGTAGATCTAGTAGGGTTCCTCATCCACCTAAGAGATTCTACGGTTTTCTCATTGATGGTAGGAGCGAGGATTGCATCATGGAAGATGATGATCCAACTAGCTTCGAGCAGGCCATCACGAGTGAGGACTCTATGAAATGGCTGGATGCAATGCGGTCTAAGTTGGAATCCATGTACACCAACAAAGTATGGACTTTGAAAGTTTCTCCTGAAGGGGTAAAATCCATTGGGAGCAAATGGATCTTTAAGAAGAAACTTGGTGTAGATGGACAAGTTGAGACTTTCAAAGCTAGATTTGTTGCAAAAGGTTTTCGTCAACGACCAGATGTGGATTATGATGAAACCTTTTCTCCAGTGGCTATGCTTAAGTCCATCCGGATCCTACTTTCCATCGTTGCATACCATGACTACGAAATTTGGCAAATGGATGTTAAGACCGCCTTTCTAAATGGTGATTTAGAAAAGAGTGTGTACACGACTCAGCCAGAGGGCTTCGTAGACAGTGGGAGCAGTGGAAGGTGTGCAAGCTGCTTAAATCCATTTATGGGTTAAAACAGGCATCGCGGAGTTGGGACATCTATTTTGATGAGGTAGTCAAAGAGTTTGACTTCATCAAAAACGTAGATGAACCTTTTATATACAGGAAGGTCGCAGAGAGTAAGGTCGTCTTTCTCGTATTGTACGTGGATGACATACTCTTGATAGGAAATGATGTTCTTATGCTGCATTCGGTCAAGCTTTTCTTATCACAAAGATTCTTAATGAAAGATCTAGGTGATGCCTCCTACATCTTGGGAATTAAGATCTATAGAGATAGATCTAAACGGAAACTGGGATTGTCCCAATCCAGGTACACTGACACCGTACTAAAGAGGTTTAGTATGGAAGATTCTAAGCGTGGGAATATACCCACGATCTCAGGACTCACTCTCTTCAAAGAGATGTCTCCCAAGACTGATTTGGAGAGAGCTCGCATGCAAAGGATACCTTATGCTTCGGCAGTAGGCTTTATTATGTATGCGATGTTATGTACCAGAACCGATGTAGCGTACTCATAAGTGTAGTGAGTAGGTATCAAGCAGATCCAGGAGAGAATCACTGGACAGCTGTGAAGAACATTCTCAAGTATTTGAGAAGAACTAAAGAGATGTTCTTGGTGTATGGTAACGGTGAACTCCAAGTGGAGTCCTTTACCGACTCAAGCTTCCAAAGTGATAAGGACGACAGTAAGTTAGTCTCGGGTTTTGTCTTTCCCCTCAACGGAGGGGCGGTGTGTTGGAAGAGTTCCAAGCAAGACACCATTGCAGACTCGACGATGGAGGCTGAATACATCGCTGCCAACGATGCTGCCAAAGAAGCTATCTGGATGAAGAAGTTCATTACCGAGCTTTGTGTGGTTCCATCCATTGAGCATCCAATACCCGTGTATTGTGATAACAATAGAACAGTGGTTTTGGCTAAGGAACCCAGGTCCCATCAGAGATCCAGACATATTCTGAGGTGGTATCACTTGATCCGGGAGATAGTAGATCGCCGGGAGATCCGGAGAGTCAACACGAAGGACAACGTAGCGGATCCACTCACGAAGGCCTTCCCCCAGATGCAATTTTGAGAGACTCTTTAGGATGTTGGGTATGAGATACTACAACGCATGGCCTTAGTGCAAGTGGGAGATTGTTAGTTATATATATGCCTTAGAGGCCATTATTGTACATATGATGTATATTATAGTGGATGCTTGGATATATATAGAGAGGACCTTCTTGCTCAACATGATAGTATGCTATCTGGTTACCTTTATCTTAACATGTAGACTAATATTGTGATACTGTCTTACTCTCACATGTTGATAAAGCCCTTAGGATATGTACTTGACTACCAGGACTATGATGGAGATCATACTAGTGGGGCCAGGGTAGTTCACAAGTACATCCTTTAATTGTTCCTAGTCGAGGGAATATCGATACAGGGCATCGATATTCCAGAGTAGACTAGCGTATATGCTTCTTGACCCATATGATGGGCGATGGATGATCCCACATCCATTGGTATTTGACATCAGAGATGGTATACGGGTGCTCAGTGGAGACTGGATACACTGAACAGGACTCGTCGAGGACTCCTATGTGGTAGTATACCTATCGTCAGATAGCAGTCCTCTGGTGACACTGGCACAGGTTAGTCTGTAGACCCGAGATCGTCATAGAGTCTTGTGCGGCTCCCACTGTGCTTTGATTTCCTCCCTACCACGCTCAAAGGAGACGTGCAAACAGGTGGATTTTAGGTACAGTCCCGAGTTGTATGGAGGCAATGAGCGATAGGAGGGGTTTTGTCTCTCTCGGTATTGGGGGTTGATGTTGCGCTATGTTCGATTGGCTATAACTAGAAGTCCCTGGCCAGGGCTGCTGCCGAGATATATTGAAAAGTGTTATCAGTAGTTTCTCGTACTGTTATAGGCCAGACATCGACATGACTTATCACGTTACTGGGGTCTGACGATTTCTACCCCTAGACATGATATGCGACATATCAGACGAAGAGACCGGACTGTACGGGAGTGTTACTAATAGGCTTCATGGAGACTGTGGACATGATTGCTTTTTGATCTTCATATCGCTCAATACCCGGGTAGCCGTTACGTCCAGCTAGTACCGCTGACAGCTTGTAGGTCACTGATATGATCATCACCTATTGCTGGCGTATTGACGAGTCTTTAGAGTCCCACACAGATGTTCCCTGGTTCAAGCGAAACGAAGTAGGACACATATGTGATATGTGTGTGGGCCTAATTAAATACGAGTATGTGATACCGTATTGTAATCTGGCAGTCATCTGTTATCGGTTCGGTTATATGTGATATAACCAGTTTGTCGAATCGAGTGTTGATTCGATAATGTGATATACAGATAAATGATATTAGTCGTCATATATGATATAACCAGATTATTAGATCAAGTGTTGATTTAATAATGTGATATAAATTATATGTGATATAATTATATATTAACTAATATCATTAGCTCACTAATTATTCTTCATTAAATATATATATATATATATATATATATATTATAATGAAACATGGCATTTAAATTTCTATTTTGTGAAATTAGAAATGAGGTGGAAAATGAAGTATGGTTGCATGCATGGGATTAATTCTTGTTTATTCATTCTTGACTCACTATTCAAGCATGGTTGCAATTTTATATTGCATAATTTCATGCTTGAATGAGTGAGGGGTCAAGGCTTGGTTTTCATTCTTGCTCATTCTCAATACTTAGCCATTTTTCCCATGGTTGCTCTCTAGCTTCTTCTTCCTCCTCTTGTCATGCCTCAAGCTTCAACCTTCACATGTGATGTGAATCATGAAGCTTGAACACAAACTAGTGAGCTCTTTACATCCCCCACTTTATCATCCCACACCAATCTAGTAAATTAGTGTGGTGTGTTTCATACACTAAAGAAGTTTAGTGTAGAGTTAGATTGATCTAGAGGATCTTCGGGTGGATCGTCTTTCACGTGAAGACAAATAAGGAGGCTCGTTCAAAGTCTCAAGAGAAGCCTAGTGGAGTCACAGGACTACTACACGGAGCAAGTGATGAGAAGGACCATCTACAAAGGTTGTATTCTTGTTTTCTTAATGTAAAAGTAGTTTACATTAGCTATTGTATAAATTTATAGTTAAAGATTCTAAGTTTAGGGTTCGTTAGCATGGAAAATTTTTGAAAACGGTATGGACGATGTCTCTCGAAACCTTGCTATCGTGCTAGGGAACCTTACACATGCACCCGCAGACGGTTCCTCCTCCTCCTCGAATCGGGTGTATGATACTGCTCAAGGGCCGAGAAAACTCATGGTGGACATATCTCACATCATATCATGAGAAAACCGCAATTTCTATCTTTTGAAAATGATAATAAGTTTATAAAATCCTTGCGGTTTCTCCAAATCCATAAATTTCATGGAAAATCTGAATTTCATAATCAAAAGTCAATAAACAATGAATAACGGCAATAAGCCCCATAATATTGCATGACAAATGAATATAAATATGCATGAGATATCACAGTAATAAATGCAATGTCTAAGCTAGCATATGAAAGCAAGCGCACTCGCACTATGTCGAAACTATCTGCTAATAATTTATACTACCGAAGTAGTGTTTTTTAATGTGTACGTGACATGAAAATTACCGATGATGATGTGTGTGAGCCGGCAAGCAGGTGTACGTGGAGCATACGCATCATCGGTAAAGGTGCCGGTGTCCTGACAGCAGGGTTTCATAATAACTACGAAAACACATTAAGCATGCAATGCGATGCGAATAGCAAGAATATACGGAAAATGAATAGTAAACGCAGCAATAAAGAATATACATAATATATATGAGTCATACAGTTTGGCATTTGAAATAGCATGAATCGTGGTGTTTAGAAAATAGGGGCTACGGTGTTTTTAAGAAAAAGGTACGTCCTTTGAAATATCCGTAGTATCCCTTGGCCTGTCTTTAAAATACTCATGATTCGTTAGTTTTGGAAATAAGTATGACTTGAGCCCAGTCTAACATCTACTAAGTAAACTACAGGACAAAGCTAAGAGACTAATCAAAAGGGTAAGGAAATCCACCAAGTCCGAGTCGATATATCTAGTAGTCGGTGATCCCGCCTCAATAGAGTCACGTATGATAATATATATATATATATATATATATATAATACGACATCCTCGAGTTAAGAGTATGGATCAATCATCATATTTATACTTCGTACGGTAAAATCCATCGTACGGCATCCCAAATCGGGGTACGGGTCAAATATCACATTCATCTTATTATTTATTTGGTATCATTATCATCATATCCTGAATTAGAGGTACTGATCTAAAGTCTACTTCATTCCGATACCATCATCCATATATATCCGCGTGCGTATGAAAACTTATCGCCCAACGATCTACTCATATATCATTTTATATATCATAGCACGACCCAAATCACGTCACCGATCTCACGGCATCATGCCCAATCATATCGACTCATCTCCAAGTATCACATACTATCCTTATCATACATGTATACGTATATGTATATATATATATAGCAACACCTCCACATACATACATACACACACACACACATACACACACACACACACCAAAATATAACACGTGTATGCAAGTGTGTGTGTGTGTGTGAACCTTATTCTAGGGTTCGTGACTAAGAAACTAACTAAAAACATTTTCTACCAATTACACTAAAACCAACGCATGCTCTCCCAAAATCTTTCTTGCTAATTATACATGTCTCAAAATACCATACTTATAATATATATAGCATATTCGTATGCTACACTACAAAACTGCGGGGGTGCTATACGCCATCCACCCGACTTCCCCCGTAGATATATATCTACTCACCTTGATCCTTACTTGTCGAAGTCGATGTCACCTTGCTCCTCCTTGTCGTACGACGTCCATATGGGTACCTACACATATCACACATAGTATCGTAAACCGAAATCGCGGATGAAAACCAAAACGACGCACGAAACACACATAGGTTAGAACCTATGGTCTACGCATGCAAGAACAACCAAACAACCCCCGAAATTGACGTGCAAACGTCACACAACTGAGTCAAAACCCAAGTACTAAAATCCAAGTCATAAATAGTCGCAAAACCAAATCAGCAACATAAGAAAACATTTCCAGATTTTGTCTCTGGAGAAATTAGCCAATTTTGCATATAGGGTGGGTCTAATTTTCCCAAAATGAAGCCATGGACTAAGCACGAGGTGATTCCATCGCACCAAGGCCGCAAATTGCGGCCAAAAGGTGATAATTGGTGGCCAGGTTAAGAGGGTATGGCCTCAGGTCTTTAGGGTATGCTCCATTTTTCCTGCACATATCTCAGTAATTTCTACTTTACTTATAGAGCCCTAGGGTGATAGCAGATCTTGAAAAAACAACACAATTTCCACAAATTTACGATATCGGGGATTCTAAGTTCATGTCTCGGGATTTTAAATCTCTGGTTTTGTCTAGAATCTTAACACAAAAAGGGGTTTAAGGTCACTACTAAACCTCAATTGCACCATCTCAATTCAAATCTAACCATAATCTCAACTTGGAATTTTCCAAGTCCACTAAACCTCACTAAAAGGATTCGAAACTAGTTTAGGGGCTATAAAAATTCAAATGCTACACTAAATGTGAAAGAATTACCTCATTTGGAACTCAAGAATCCCCTAGGGCATCAAAATCCAATTTTTCTTGATCCACCATACTTGTAGTGAGCTTGTGCATGATTTTTGTGAAAGGGATACATGGTTTTGATGGGGTTTTAGGGTTGTAGTGAGGAGGTTGAGGTGGTGGAGGGAGAGGGTAGCCATGAGAGTAGAAGAGAGGAAAGAGAAGGAGGAAAATGAAATGAGGGGGAGAATAACCAAGGTCAAAGAAGACCCCTCCCTCCCTCTCTCTCTTTCTTGCCCATACCTATTTCTTTATCTTTTCTTTTCTTTTCTATTCTTTATCCTTTTCTTTTATTTTCAAAACACATTTGTAAAAACCAATATAAAGCCATGCACAAATGAAAACTTGAAGTCATGCTTCAAAAAAAATGTAACAAGTATTTGCAATACGATTTGTTGCATGTCATGCACATATCATACATAATGGAAAATTAGTAAACACTAATTGGGTTTAGTAATAATCCATACACAATTAATCGTATACTAAGTTGTAAAATTCCCAAATTTTTCTTAAATTCTTTTAAAATCAATAATTGATATAAATTTCCAAATGTTTCCCAATTTATCGGTATATAATTACACCATATCATTAAAACTAATTTCCACACATTAAAGTATTCATAATATTTATTATTTTAATTATTTAATTTCTCAAAAATAATATTTTATTTTTCTGAAATGTTACATCCAATCAACTTTTGATTCAGGAAGATGTTCATAATATCATCCTGTACTACAAAATTATATCCTTCTTTACTTAATAAAGAAACTGATATAAGATTGCATATCAGGGTCGGTATGTAATAGCATTCTTTCAGAATCAATGTATTACCATTTGGTAATACTAGGTGATATTAGCCAACTGCTTTGGCTGCAACATTTGCACATTCCCTAATCTTACAAAATGATCACCCATTCTACCTTTCCTTACCCCATGCAACATATTGCATATGTGGGATCCTGATCCGGTATCTAATGCTCAGGACGTAGAGTGAACTGAGAAACAGTTCTCTGTAACTAACACACCCGAAGAAGATGCATCAATATACTTATTCTTCATTTGGGCGGCGTAAGAATCCGGATATTCTCCTATTTCCTGCTCAGTCTTATAACAACTATAAGAAAGAACGGAACCAACGTTCCCCTACTCAGTATAACAAGCAGGTTCGGTCAATACATCCATATTATTATCTTGATTAAGGCCTGACATGGTCGCTACCTGGAGAGAGAGAGAGAAGAAAACACATTAGCGTATGCTCTTGCAAGATTAGATTGGTTTATTATCTTATCTAATCAGGATGGCTCCCACTGTTTTTATCAAATCTTCCTTCAAACTCTAAAGGTAAGACTAGCGGGATTAATTACACCTTACAAGTTCGCCAATCTTTCAGCCAGGCCAGTGTTGGTACTTTGAGGGAGGTTCCCCGTGCTTTCGCACGGACCTAATTAAAATAAACCTCGTTTTCCCAAAGGCATAACTCCGTTAACACCTTTCTAGACACCTACTTGATCGGCTAATTGTCATGTGTAAAACTCTCACAAGAGTAACTCTTACTCACAGTGGGTGATTGATGTGAAAGAGTGTGTTTGTAGAATAACCGCAATCAATAACGGTGTCGCGTGTAGCTAGACCGAAATGAGTACGTGTTGTCCTCTGGAAAATGTGGAACCTTTTACTCTTACTTTAGATGTGTTGAGAAAGGAGGAAGAAATAATAATGTTGATGAATGGTTTCTAAATTTACGTTAAGCGCTAATGCAGAATTTAGATCTAGATTATTTATGGATGTAGTTAATATAATAAGGGGGCTTGTAGGGTTCGTTAGGATTTAGTAGTTATGGATGATTAATTAAAAGTTACCCTTTTTATCCTTTAATAGATTTAAAACTAGAATGACGGTGATGCGTGTAAATTAGGGTTTCGGAGGGAAAAGGAATCCCACTCTTAACCCTTATCTCGACACGGAACTCCGTTCATATCTAGCCTTTACCAAAACAATCATTAATCTAATCTCTAATCGCGGCCGGGACTAACAAAGAATTGTTAGCGCGCCCGATTAGGATGTTAATGATTCTTTTGATAAAGTTTATAAACTTTATATGACTTAAAAAGGGTTTAGGGATGGTCATCATCCATCAGCCTACCCTAATCCTACGAACCCTAACAAGCAGAGAATTACTCGCGCATGTTGGGAGAAGAAGATGAAAAGACAGAGAGGGAAAACATAATGTAAAATCCAAAAGAATTAAATAAAATAACTACCTTTATTAATCAACTTGAACAATCTACACTTTATTCCTTAGAAAATGATTACAAAACTAGTTGCTTCTCGATCTCTTCCAAGGAGGTAGATGAACCGTTGATGATCAGCCTGGATGCATGAGCGTCTGGGGCTTCGTGATCGTGTCGGCTTGATAATTTTTCCAAGAGGCTCTCGGTCTTTATTTATAGTCCCAAAGCCAGAAAGTCAGCTTCTAAAATTGGAAACTAACTGTAAAGATTTTCCCACAAAAATTGCAAACCCTAACTCATCTAACATGCGGCGGATCCGCGGCCCAAGAGGGGTTTTAGCCGCGGATCCACGGCCAAAGGTGGAGATCTCCTCATCATCTTTCTGTGGGCAGCTCCTTGTGACATGTGGCAATATCTGGGACCTTTAGATCTTTGAAATCTTCTCGTAGTTGCTGCCAGATTTGGTCTCCAAGTCTTGCTTTCTTAATTAGGCAGGTTAGCTTTAACAACTTGATTTCCTTGATTTAAGACCTGAAAATTCTGCACAATAACTTAACAAATAATATTTAGTAGACTTAGTCCTACTAGGATTAGGTCAATAATATTATATACATTTTCCTATCAAATACTAATTACAATATATCAACACATGAAAAATATTATTTTTACACATAAACCCTCATATGTATGATATATTATAATAAAGACCTTTTTAATATGAAAATGGTAGGAAAAATGTAATAACCAATGTGCTGTTTTATCAACTGAACAAATACGCCCAAACTTATCTTTGATCGTCCCGAGCAAACTAGTTTATTCAAGAGAAGAAGAAAAAGAAAGGAGAAAACTAAGCACACTTTCGTAGGCAAACACGATTGCACTGAGCACGTGCAACAAGCCGTTAAATCTCTAGGTGTCCCTAGTAGGAGGAGTGTTGTCTCCTGAGGGTTTTCAGCGGATTACACCCACAAAATCCTATAATAAAAGAGAGATGGTGAAATTTACATATAAAGATAAGAACCATAAAAGAAATACTTTAAAAATTTAGAGTTTCCAACTACACTAGCTTTTCAGTTGTCATGAGCCCTATCTTTATAGTCATGAAAAGATATTAGAAATCACATCATCCCTCAAAAAAACATCGTCTTCATTCTTCATTTCTACCTTTCATCCAAACATTGATCATATAACCCTACGTGTGTGTAATGGACATCCCTACACTCTGAGAATTCAATTCAAGTTATTATACTCTTGTCCATCTACCTCAGTACATTTTAACATAATGAATATTTAGATTTGCTCACACATTTTCATGCGACCGTTAATACTTCTTGAGGTACTAACCGACCGATTACTTATATGCTTGCTGATTAGGTGATAATATTTTCCTCGTCTTGTACCACCTAAGGCTTAGCAGTGACTCCCAAACCAGTTGGTCTAAGGCACTAGGTGATGAAGCACCCTCGCTATATTTTTTTATTGCTGCCTTGGCGATAACAAAACCAGTGTTCATTTTTCTTTTCACCATTTTTATATTTTCTTCATTTTTTTATTTCCTTCATACTTTGGCTTTTAGACAAGAGCATTTCAAGGTATCCTCTACTATCCCGAGTTTCAAGACGTGTGTAAGTGCATATAGTAGGGTATCAATATTCAAATGTTTGGCTTCCAGAATAGAAACTATTTTTCAGACTTATTTTTATCCTCAGATTAGTGACTTCCGTCATCTTACTAACCCTTGGGACAACAGCTCATAACTACTTATTACTAGTTCGTTTAAGAAAACTTCTAATTTTCTTGGTTTTCTTAAACTATTCCTATCTTTTGGATGTAATTTTTCACTTTCTACTCTTTTATTATCAAAAAATTTTTTGTGCTTAAATATAGTATAATGCAAAGTATGTGTAAATAAGCACAAACCTCCCCCAAACCTGTTTACAGCAGTGTCCTCACTGATGTCATCCGTTAAGCTCAAAAACCTGTAGACTTGGGAGGAAATTATTAATGGGGGAAAGAATATATGAAAGTGAAAATCCTCCCCCAAACTTATTTTTGGCTCACAATTTTGTAAAAATTCTTTTTCTTTCAAGAGCCAAAATATACCCCACCCAAAATTGAGTTAAACAATATTAATCTTTTAAAATCACCCGAGGGGGGTAAGGTTATTGGTCAATGCCAAGTTTTGCAAAGACCGAAGGTCAACACCAACCATTCAAAAATTTTATCGATGAAGCACCAAGGTTGGTGGAAGAACATGTCATCTATCGACGTGAAGAAGTGGGGAGGTGATAAGAGGTGTAATGGAAAAGGATTGCGTCTCAATTTGGAGAGACGACACAATGATAGTATGTAGGGTTCCTAGGCACACTCAAGAGGTTTCACAAGGCATCGACCATGCCAAACAAAAATTTTCCGGTGCCGAGAAACCCTAAACTAGATCGTTAACTAGAAGTAAAGGTGAAAAGCAAAAAAGCAAACGACTTTGCTAATAAGTGAAAGGGATTACAACCTTTGTAGATCCGGTCCACCACTTCTTTAGCTCTATGTTGATGTCCCTCCGCTGCGATCATCGGATCCCGGACTCTAGAAATGGTTTCGTCGGAGAAATGATCGGGCTAGGTCATTGACTTCGAGGCCGAAGATGATCTACGTCGGGGAGACTCAAACTCAAGCTTTTCCTTCACTTGGTCAAAAACTTTGTGAAGAGAACACCCTGTACTACATGTCAAGTAGTAGAGGACGAAGAAATAGGAAGTGGGTTCACTTTAGAATTGGATTTCTCACTCTTTTTACCATGGCACCATTGGAGCTCTCAAGCTTTTGTGAGCTTGATGAAGATGAAGAGGAAGAAAGAATCATATGAATGAATATCCAAAATGAAACTTATCCAAATGAATAATAGCACCATGGTTGAGTTAAGCCCTCATGCTTAACTCATGTAGATAATTAACCAAGGCTTTAGGTTAAAGGTTAGGTTAAAGAATATCAAAAGAAATGACAAAAGAGTGGACTTTGTCAAAGCTTCTCCAAGCTTCTTCAAGCTTGATAACTTTGACTAAGTTAAACCCTTTGTTAAATCTTAAGATGAAACAATAACCCTAATCTTTACCCTAATCTTGGTATGAGTCTCATACACACATCTTGTATGTATCATCAAACATGATACAAACATATGCACACAAATATATATATCATATATACACTTATGCACAAACTAGTTAATGTAAAGTAATATATCAAATATATAATTATACATTAAATCATTAAATCAACACTTGATTTAATGATCCGGTCATATCGCATATAACCGACTAATATCAATAGTAACAACTTATCGAATCAACACTTGATCTGATAACCCGGCTATATCGCATATAACCGATCAATGTCACAAATCGTGAGAATAGAATACAGTATCACATACTGGTATTATTCTCGGTCCCGCACATGTCTCATATGCGCTCCTATTTCGTTTCGCTTGAGCCAGGAACCCCTGTGTAGGACTCTGAAGACTCGTCAATACGCCGGCAGTAGGTGATGATCATATCAAACATCCACAAGCCGCAAGCGGTCTGCTAAACGTAACGGCCACCCGGGTATTGAGCGATCAGAAGATCGACGAGCAAGCCCGCTCACACTCCTGTGAATCCAACCAGTAACACTTACCGTACAGTCCGGTCTGTTCGTCTGATATGTCGCATATCTTGTCTAGGGGTGGTAAACGACAGACCCAAATAACTTGATAAGTCGTGTCGATATGAGGCTCATAACGGGTCGAGAAACTACTGGTAACACTTACCAGTAAATCCCTAAAGCAGCCTTGGCCAAGGACTTCCTGTTATAACCAATCGAGCACTGCGCAACATCAACTCCCTATACCGGGAGAGACGAAACCCCTCCTATCGCTCATTGCCTCCATGTGATTCGGGACTGTACCCAAAAGCCACCTTTTTGTACGCCCTCTTGGACGTGGTATGATGGAAATCAAATCACAGTGGGAATCACACAAGACTCTATGACGATCTCGGGTCTACAGACTAACCTGTACCAGTGTCACCAGAGAACTGCCATCTGACGAAAGGTATAATACCATCTGGGAGTTCTTGGCGAGTCCGTCCAGTGTACCCAGTCTGTACTAAGCACCCGTATATCATCTCTGATGTCAAACACCAATGGATATGGGATCATCCATCGCCCATCTGTATGGGTCAAGAAGGTACACGCTAGTCTACTCTGGTATATCGATGCCCTGTCTCGATACACCCATGACTAGGGACCTTGAAGGATGTACTTATGGACTACCATGTCCCCACTAGTATGATCCGCATCATAGTCCAGGTAGTCAAGTACACATCCTAAGGGCTTTACCAACATGTAACCGAGAGACAATCTGTGTACACGTTAAGGTAAAGAGTAACCAGATAGCATACTATCATATCGAGCAAGAAAGTCATCCCTATATATGTCCAAGCATCCACTACAATATACATCCTATGTATAGTAATGGCCTCTAGGGCATACATATAACTAACATAGTAAATGGATTACTCGCATTATCATGATTGTCCAAAAGAAGGGGTGGAGGTCCAATTTCTTCATCTTGGAGTTGATTCATCTCAACACCCGTGTCTTGTAAAAATGCGAGTTCATCAGCGAAAATTTCCTCAAAGCTTTCATCGATACCCCGAAAAATAATGTCATCAGAAAAAATGGGGTGATCGTCAGCCTCTATAAAAATGTCATCAGAATTATGAGGTTGATCAAATTCGCTGCTGTCGACATCCATTAATTCGACAGAACACACATGAGTATAGGGTTCGGAGGGTTCACTTTCCAACTTGTAAATGTTAAGCTCAATTGACTTCTTTCCAAAAGATAGGGTCATAGAGCCGTTTCTACAATTGATTACTGCGTTGGAAGTGGCCAAAAAGGGTCGACCGAGTATCACCGGGATTTGATTACGTGGGTTTGCCACAGGTTGTGTATCTATGACGATAAAGTCCACAGGGAATATGAATTCCCCGACTTTGATTAACACATCCTCTAGCTCACCCTTAGGTTGGGTGATAGATTGATCGGCCATCTGAAGAGTGCAATGCGCAGGTTTTAACTCTCCGATCCCTAATTGCTCATAAACAGAGTACGGAAGCAAGTTAACACTAGCACCTAAATCGAGTAGAGCACGATTGATATTTTTACCCCAATAGAAATTGAAATTGTAGGATTTCCGGGGCCCTTTCGTTTCTTGGGTAGTTGTTGTGTAAAAGCTGTGCTCACATTACTTGCAAGGAAAACTTTTTTAGGTACTTGAACTTTTCTCTTCCTAGTGCACAAGTCCTTTAGGATTTTTGCATATGAGGGAACTTGTTGAATAGCATCTAGGAGAGGAATGTTTATGTTAACTTGCTTAAAAATTTCCATAATCTTCTCCATTTGTGGACTTGGTCTGTTGCCTCTTAACCTGTTTGGATAAGGTGCTTTATCAATAAGGGTTTGGTCCAACATTGGAGAGGATTGTGGGAACGGATTCGATCCCAAAACTGGAGTGGGAATCGACTTAGATAGATTTGGCGAAATGGGCGAAGGGTTCGAGCCTTGGGGAAAACGGAGAATAGGCTCGGATGAAGGTGGGAGACTAGACGAATTAGGGGAAGAAGAAGAAGCTGGGGTATCATTGGTGTCACTATCATCACATTGCTCACTCACTTGGTTATTCAGCACTTTTCCCGATCTCAACGTGGTAACAGCACTTACATTATAACTTTGTGAGTGGCCAGGATTAGGTATGGGTTGAGATGGGAGTTTCCCTTTCTCTCTCGCACTCATTGCGGCGTTTAACTGTGTGATTTGGTTTTCTATTGATTTAATACTCTCACCATGGGAGGCGGAGTTTTTCGTCAGGGTATCAATAGAAGACGTCATCTCAGCCGACAATTGCATGGATTGTTTCATGAACATATCCAAAGTTTGTGCAAGTGAGTTGTCAGTACCGGCCACTTGTGGTGTAGAAATGTTTGCCGGATTTTGGAAATTCTGTTACTGAAAGGGGGGCTGATTCTGTGGTTGTGGTTGCTGTGGAGGAGGTCTTTGATAATTGCTTTGTTGGTTTTGATTCCAAGCAAAGTTAGGATGATTCCTCCATCCTTGATTGTACGTGGAAGAATAAGGGTCGTTTCTAGGTCGCTGCTGAAAAGCAGCATTAGTTTGCTCATGACCTTGAAACGGTGCATTCATAGGACATTCTTCTGTTAAGTATGAAGGATCCGAACAGCAACCACAGACGGTCTTAGGAAGTGTGACCTGATTTAGGGAGAATGATGAGAATTTGTTCTCAATAGCGTCGAGTTTCTTCTGTATCGCTGCCATTTCGTCTTTTACTGCGATGGAAACATCGAGCTGGTGAACACTTCCCCTAGATGAAGGTGGTCTTACTCTTTCCTACTGCAAAGTGTGTTCAGCGAGGTCTTCCAGATACTTCCAAGCTTCACCGTCATCTTTAGACATGAAATTGCATTGACACATTGTTTCAAGCATCTGCTTTGTCGCTGGATTAATGCCCTCATATATAATCCGACATAAATCCCATCTATTGATTCCATGATGAGGACATTGGACAAGCAGATCTTTGAAACGTTCAAAGCACTTCCAAAATGGTTCATTGGGAAGCTGGGTGAACTGGTTGATCTCGCTTCTAACACGGGCAGTCTTATGCTTTGGGTAAAACTTCTTAAGAAATGCTATGACGAATTCATCCCAATTAGTGATAGAGTGTGCGGCAGTAATGTAAAGCCATTTTTCTGCCAAGTCGCACAGTGTGAATGGGAGAAGACGTAAGCGCATAGCATCTAAAGTCTTGTGAAGTACCCATCATTGCGCATACGTTTTCGAATTTGGTAATGAAAACGTATGCGTCTTCCGATTCAAGCCCGTGAAACTTGGGCAGCAGATTGATGAAGTGGGGTTTAATTTCGAAATTATCCCCGTTAAGTGGTGGAAGAGATAGACAAGTGGGAAGAGGACCACGGATAGGATAGCATCTCTCTTGGAGAGAGTTGCGTGGTGGATTCTACGCACCTACGGACGGTGGCAGCGTGGTGTTATAATCTGATGGAGTGCCGTCCATCTCGGCTGTGGTGTGTGGTGGGGAAAAAGAAGATGAAGAAGTACTGACTTCGGCATCGATAGAAGGAACGCGGACAAGACGGGCACTAGGATCCTGTGTCCAGCCAAGCATGCACTAAGCGGGTTTAGTGCTAGTGGCAGCGTATGTGTGATTTAAAATTGGTCTGTTTTGAAAAAATGGGACTCAAGAAAAATCACTTTAAAATGCACAAGCAACCCTAGAACTAAGGCCACCTAGGTCCAGTCTCTAGACCGCTCCTAGACTTCCAAAGGTCAAGCCGCAGGATCAATCCTCTACCGCCTCCGTACTACCCTTGTAGCCAGGTAAGTGCCAGGTAAGTGGGAAGGAACCACAGTAGTGGGCCTAATTAAAAACCACTAGCCTTTGACACACTTGCCTAGGCACTACAAAAGTAATGCGGATAAACGATAGATTACCCACGACCTTCCTCTGTCCTTATTGAGCGCGACAGTCCTTAGAGTCCGGTCTAGATATTTTATAAATTATTGAAGGGTTGATCTAGATTCTCGGTTTGTGATTTGTGGGGCTTAGAAAGGGTGATGAAATCCCCACCTAATCTTGATTTGGTCTTTGCCCCTTAAAGTCCGTATTAAAATATGCAAAACAAAACCAATCACAAAACTTTTGCAAAAAGATTTTTGAGCGGCGCTATTTTGCAAAGAATCCTGCAGAAAATAGATTTTATTGGATTTGAGAGGAGAGAGAAGGAGTTGAGAGAGATACCGGAGAAGTGTGAAACCCTAGATCTCCTGTTTCTTCAAATCTGTGACTCCAGATTTCCTTGCAAAAATTCATGCACAAATCGTTAAATATGCAATTTGCAGTTTTGTTTTAATAATGATATGAATCTTCTAAGAATTCAACACAAATAGTAAGAATAAAAAATTACGCACGTATCCCCGGCAACGGTGCCATTTGATTGATGTGAAAGAGTGTGTTTGTAGAATAACTGCAATCAATAACGGTGTCGCGTGTAGCTAGACCGAGATGAGTACGGGTCGTCCTCTGGGAAATGTGGAACCTTTTACTCTTACTTTAGATGTGTTGAGAAAGGAGGAAGAAATAAGAATGTTGATGAATGGTTTCTAGATCTACGTTAAGCACTAATGCAGAATTTAGATCTAGATTATTTATGGATGTAGTTAATATAATAAGGGGGCTTGTAGGGTTCGTTAGGATTCAGTAGTTATGGATGATTAATTAAAAGTTACCCTTTTTATCCTTTAATAGATTTAAAACTAGAACGACGGTGATGCGTGTAGATTAGGGTTTCTGGAGGGAAAAGGAATCCCACTCTTAACCCTTATCTCGACACGGAACTCCGTTCATATCTAGCCTTTACCAAAACAATCACTAATCTAATCTCTAATCGCGGCCGGAACTAACAAAGAATTGTTAGCGCGCCCGATTAGGATGTTAATGATTCTTTTGATAAAGTTTATAAACTTTATAGGACTTAAAAAGGGTTTAGGGATGGTCATCATCCATTAGCCTACCCAAATCCTACGAACCCTAACAAGCGGAGAATTACTCGCGCATGTTGGGAGAAGAAGATGAAAAGACAGAGAGGGAAAACATAATGTAAAATTCAAAAGAATTAAATAAAATAACTACCTTTATTAATCAACTTGAACAATCTACACTTTATTCCTTAGAAAATGATTACAAAACTAATTGCTTCTCGATCTCTTCCAAGGAGGTAGATGAACCGTTGATGATCAGCCTGGATGCGTGAGCGTCTGGGGCTTCGTGATCGCGTCGGCTTGATAATTTTTCCAAGAGGCTCTCGGTCTTTATTTATAGTCCCAAAGCCAGAAAGTCAGCTTCTAAAATTGGAAACTAACTGTAAAGATTTTCCCACAAAAATTGCAAACCCTAACTCATCTAACATGCGGCGGATCCGCGGCCCAGGGGGGGTTTTAGCCGCGGATCCGCGGCCAAAGGTGGAGATCTCCTCATCATCTTTCTATGGGCAGCTCCTTGTGACATGTGGCAATATCTGGGACCTTTAGATCTTTGAAATCTTCTCGTAGTTGCTGCCAGACTTGGTCTCCAAGTCTTGCTTTCTTAATTAGGCAGGTTAGCTTTAACAACTTGATTTCCTTGATTTAAGACCTGAAAATTCTGCACAATAACTTAACAAATAATATTTAGTAGACTTAGTCCTACTAGGATTAGGTCAATAATATTATATACATTTTCCTATCAAATACCAATTACAATTTATCAACACATGGAAAATATTATTTTTACACATAAACCCTCATATGTATGATATATTATAATAAAGACCTTTTTAATATGAAAATGGTAGGAAAAATGTAATAACAAATGTGCTGTTTTATCAACTGAACAGTGGGTATCGGGATCCAACTATCTCATAGAAGGTATGCAATCTCATTGCAAATTTCAACACTTGAAATTCCCGATAATGCTTTTGCACCTAGCGTCCTATGACCTTGATGCAGGCCAAACAACCCATAGTCCGCTAGTCAAGTTCAACCCGTATATTTCCTGATTGAATTAAACCCACCCTTATGACCCTTGACGCAGGCCAAACTACGCTGTACGAATACCCTAATCCAATCGCATCTCATGCTGCAGATAAGTACTAATCAGCTACCGTACACTACGCCTTGACGCAGGCCAAATAACCGTAGCACGAAGACTAAAATAGCACTTATCTGAAATTTCGGAGGGCTACGCAGGTTTTTAAGAAAACCATGAGCGTAATGAACTTGATATCGTTGTAGAAAGAAGTGATTTTTGAAAAAGGAGTGTTTACGAGGCTTTACTAGTTTCGTTAAAGAGGTCACTCCCGGTGAAGGGATCTCGGCTCTTTCCTTATCGAATAAGGTGCAGGATATTTCACAAATACCACTATGCAAAGCAAAAAACTATAGAAGCAATCAAAAACTAAACCGAGTGAGTTGTAGCATCTGCTAGTTTCGCTAAAGAGATTACTCCCAGTGAAGGGATCTCGGCTCTTTCCTTATCGAATAAGGTACTGGATATTCTACAAGGAATACCGCTATGCAAAGAAAATACTAGAGCTACCATTTTTGAAAATTTAATTCTACAACATCTTTTAGGTTTCTTTTCTTTCATTAATCTCATTAATGAAGTCCCATCATTTATGCTTCCTAAGCATCACAGAAGAAACGAAAATACAACGTACGCTTATGCCATCCGCATTCGCCACAGTGTCCCTTTATGCACCGTTAGGTTACTTAACTAACGGCATAGCGGGACGGGACTAGCGCGGGTGCAAAACATAAGCAACGTTTATTATATATCATATATATAATGATAAAGCATTCGTCTCAGCATATAAAGTAATCACATCACAGAATATCAGTAGCAGAAGATTACATATGAAATATTGGATATTCTATGAGGTCCGTATTTTGTATTTAGCCAACAATAGAAAATATGGATTCCACGGTCGCGATAAATAGCCAAATCCACATCTTTAGACCCCTACGAGAGTGGCAAGCAACCCTACCAATTCTAGAGTTAGGAGACCCAGACTCGACTCCTCGAGATGGTCTCCCACTGGACTCTAGAACCCGGTTACTTGTGCTCCCCACCTTGGGTCTATCCTAATGCGGAAAAGTAAATAATATACAACAATGGTGACATCATCCTCAACCTGGAAGTGCCCCAATAAAAGAATATTACATACATTGAATTTTACATGAATGAAAATAAAAACTTTCATCTCACATAAAACCCGCGGCTATTCAGACACGACGATCCAATATAACATATCACAGCAACACATAACATCACATGTCATCAACGTAAGTAAATATGCCTATCCCAATTGTCATTGACATATAGCAATGAAACTGGCGATACACCACATATTACACCTACGGTCGCAGAAAAGAAAATGTCAAACTACAACATTTGGAATCAACAATCACATAGACATCATAAACCCGAAATATCACATATTTCGGATTTCATGCCTAATTATATGAATTCCACATATTGTATCACATTCCACAAATGGTTAGACGATGTTAAACATTCCGATTGAATCAACAAATACCCAAAATTTCCCAAAAAGCTCAACACATGGGCGTAGTTTAAAAGCACCCATCACATGCCACAGTACCGATGGACCAACTGTAGAAGGGTTAACTCTTGCCTCACTTATGGCACCGTGGAACTACCGCAGACCCTAGGGTTTGGCGGCGGTTCTTACGGTCACAGAATCGAGTTAGGATTTCGTTTTTCTAGAGGGTCCATCAAATCACTTGCACGATATTTGAATGTTTCAAACTTGGAAAAAATCCAACTCTTGAATAAATTTCCAGCGAGGGTTAAAGTGGGTATTTGATATCCGTTCGAGCTTTTTAACACCGTCTAAATAACCCGAAATACAGGTAGAATTACGACAACGAAACACTCCGAGTTGCCTTTATAGTAAATTAACATCTTATGCAAATTTAGCAAAAACAAACAACACCAGAAACACCAAAACCCAGAGCCTGGAACACAAAAAAAATTTCAAGCCTAGAATGCAGACATGGGCCGGCTAGCTCGGAAATTCCCCTCATGTGCTCGGCCAAAATCCGAGCAAATTGCTTGAAATTTTCATGGTGTTCATGCTATATCACATATAACATTCTGCAGTTGTTTAAAAAATTTTTAGAGCTCATTTAAATATCGACAGAAACCTGGTTTGACGTTTTAAGTTTCGGAGTAGTTTCGGTTTCGTAATCTAACAAATATCGTCTAAATCTCTAGCTTGGCTCTGATACCACTGTAGGATTACATAGCATAACGGCATGGTTTCAGGAGGCATCGTCCATGCCATTTTCAAATTTTTGTTATGCTACTTAACCCTAACCCTAGAATCTTAACTAAAGATTTATACGAATCGATATGTAAACAACTTTACAACTAAGTGATTGCGGAATACAACCTTTGTAGACCGGTCCTTCACTTCAAATGCTCCAAGTAGTGGTCCCTTCGCTGCGATCAAAGAACTCCCGGACTCTTGAGAGGCTCCACAAGGTAAATGGTGCATGCTTGCTAGAAGTCTTCAAAATCCAAGATGATCTACTTTGAGGAGACACAAACCCAAGCTAACTCTTCACTAATATGGAACTAGTGAAGCTAACACCCTAAGCTATATGGCAAGTATAGAAGAGGATGATGAAGTAGGAATTTTTCTCACTTTAGAATTCTTTTTCTCACTAATTTTCCTCACTTGCTCAAAACCTAGAAAGCTCTCACTTGAGCTAGAAGATGAAGCAAATGAAAATGAGAGAGTGTGTGGTTAGAAATGCAACCATGGTGAGTATATGTCATGCTTAACCATTGCAGAGAATAAACCATGGTAAGAGATAATGGCTAGGTTTATAAATATCTAAAGAAAAACAAAAATGGTGGACTAAGTCAATGCTTATCCACAATTTACAACCATGACAAAATCCATTCATTTTTAAATTTCTTAAATAAATAAAAACCTTATTATTATCTTTTATATGGTGTAAGTCTCATACACCCATGATGCATATGTAACCTAGCATGTCACAATAATATATATCACATATATATTATTTATGTAACAAAAGAAAACAATACAATAAACATATATCACATATATGTTAAATGTATCAAAAGTGAGAAGTAGAAATACTTAAGTGAGCATATATTAGTTAATGTAATTTAATATATCAAATATATAATTATACATTAAATCATCAAATCAACACTTGATTTAATAATCCGGCTATATCACATATAACCGACTAATATAAAATGTATCATTTCATCGAATCAACACTTGATCCGATGACCCGGCTATATCACATATAACCGGCCGGTATCACATATCGCGAGAATAGAATACGGTATCACATACGCGTATTATTCTTGGTCCCGCACATATCACATATGTGCTCCTACTCCATTTCGCCTGAGCCAGGAAATCTCTATGTAGGACTCTAAAGACTCGTCAATACGCCGGCAGTAGGTGATGATCATATCAGTCACCCACAAGCCGTCAGCGGTCAGCTAAACGTAACGGCCACCTGGGTATTGAGCGATCAGAAGATCAACAAGCAAGCCTGCTCACACTCTTGTAAAGCCTGTCAGTAACACTACCGTACAGTCCAGTCTTTTCGTCTTATATGTCGCATATCCAGTCTAGGGATGGTAAACGTCAGACCCCAGTAACCGATAAGTCGTGCCGATGTGAGGCTCATAACGGGTCGAGAAACTACTGATAACACTTACCAGTAGATCTCCAAATCAGCCCTGGCCAGGGACTTCTAGTTATAACCAAACAAGCACAGCGCAACATCAACCCCCAATACCGGGAGAGACGAAACCCCTCTTATCGCTCATTGCCTCCATGTGATTCAGGACTGTACCCAAAAGCCACTGTTTTGCATGTTCTCTTGAATGTGGTAAGGTGGAAATCAAAGCACAGTAGGAATCACACAAGACTCTATGACGATCTCGGGTCTACAGACTAACCTGTACCAGTGTCACCAGAGAACTGCTATCTGACGATAGGTATAATACCAGCTAGGAGTTCTCGGCGAGTCCGTTCAGTGTACCCAGTCTCCACTGAGCACCCGTATACCATCTTTGATGTCAAACACCAATGGATGTGGGATCATCCATCACCCATCATATGGGTTAAGAAGCATATACGCTAGTCTACTCTGGAGTATCGATGCCTTGTCTCGATACACTCTCGACTAGGAACAATTATAGGATGTACTTGTGGATTACCCTGGCCCCACTAGTATGATCTCCATCATAGTCCTGGTAATCAAGTACACATCCTAAGGTCTTTATCAACATGTGAGAGCAAGACAGTATCACAATCCAGGTCAACATGTTAAGACAAAGAGCAACCCGATAGCATACTATCATGTCGAGCAAGAAAGTCCTCTCTATATATGTCCAAGCATCCACTATAATATGCATCATATGTACAACAATGGCTTTTAGGGAATATACATAACTAACAACAACCACGTGCATCAGCATGCACAAAATCGAATCAAAGTACTAAAAGTGCATGAAAACTACACCGAAGGCACAAGTCAAATCACATACATACCATAGGCATGAAATCAAAATCAACATCTCGAACTACATCAAATCGAAATCGAGTGTAACTGTGGTGCACAAAAATTCAATCATGCAAATAAATCGCCAAAATACCGATATCCAAAATGACGGACACGTGATATTCGAACCACCAAATCACAAATCATAAACACTGTCGTCGATATGTCCTTCCTTCAAAGTCGAGAAGTTGTCGGTGCATCTAAAGCTAGCAGAGCAAGATATCTACTTGCCTCCTGTTCATGGTCTGGCGCCTTGTTCCCTTAGGCTCTCGTCTCTCACTGCGGATTTCCCGTTACATAACTCCTCGGCTCAACGGCCCAATATGGAATGATGACGGAAACAGTTCCGCTCTGGCACATCCTCAAAAGATCTCTGGCCAACTATCAGGGCCACTCATAACATATCTCGTCGATGATGCCGAACTATGGCCTACTGGGTGTGCATAATACGACCGATGCTGGGTCCAAATCTCCTTGTGTAGTATTCCAGAAAGATTTTGTCGGGGTCTCTCCCAATCTCGTTTCTTCCGAACTGCTCGGAAGTTATCACCCTTTACTAAATCCATTTCTTGTTTCGGAACAGCTGCATACTCATCACGGCTTCTTCTGAAAGATATATCCATATTCAACCCCTCTGCATGCGTATCACATCTCTGATGTCAACGGAGTGGAATGTCATCTCGTCAAAATCTCGTATGAACCTCTTACTCCACTTTTCTCTAATGTGGACTGATTCGGACTCGTCTCTTCATAGCTGTATGGACTGCGCTATAACGGCTATACTCATATCTAGAGTCTCCTTTCTGAAGCTATGTACTCGGCATCTCAAATATCCTGTAGTAGGCATCGTGCCAATTACCCTCTCGGGAATTCGTTCAAATTATCGGAGTGATGCGCTTACGCTCGTCCTCCCTCGATCGACTCACAACGTTCCTGTGTGAAGTCTTCTCTAGCTGAAATAAATCAATCTGCTGACCTCGCATCGGAATATGCAAACGAACTACATATCCTAGTCATTCATCCAAGGGTGACTAGTGATCTTCTGTCAAATACCTAAGTACAAACTCGTGCTGCAAAAGCTTCAAACAGCTGGGGCGATATCTTGTCACTCGCAGCAACAACTGGCTCATTCGTCCACACGCTTAACAATGCCTCAATCCTCAAGAATAGACGATACATTAACAGTCATCACATTCTAGCCGGCCTCTAACAATGGCCCAAGCCTCTGGTGCTGGTCTGAACGTTCAAGACATCTTAGTAAAACCAATTCATCAAAACACTCATGTCGCGAAAAACACAATAAAACGACATATCTATGCAATCGTGTGTCACCGGAATTACGCCCTGGTTAGTTCTCGTCTATGGCGAGCTCGTGCTGACCGCAACTCTAGCCGCAACTCTCTCTGCCCATGCAACCGTGGTAACAAAAACCACCAACCGATATCGATGAGGATAGATCATAGAATCGAATAGAATACTGTGCAAAGAAATATACATCCTAAGGCTTCTTAAGCGGAATAGCGTATCGTAAGTATACCGCGGAACATACACACAGTACGCCACTCTACTTAAGTCACCTACTCCATCAACCAAGGTCAACCTACGCGATAAAAGTTCGGGTCTAATACCCCCTTGACCAAGTCTAAGTTCCATAAGGTCAAGCCTAGCTTCCGAATATATATATATATGCCCTAGACTTCGTATAGTCAAACCTAAACTCGAACCAAGGTTAAACCAAACTCTCTAATACCAACTTTGTCATGACCCAAAATGGCACGCGACTGGCACTTGAATTATGTGAAGTCTATAGGACCCCACCTAATTCAAATAAGCCAAAAGCCTAGAAATCTAAACCATTTAAAAAGAGAGTGAAGGAATACTTTTTGAAAGTTAACATAAAAATCACTTTGAAAGTCGTAGTAAGCATTTTAAAAAGCATCAAGTCTTTTCCAAAAATTTCGGCAGAGTTTCCTTTGTAAATACTGGCCCCAAACGGGTACAAACATGCATAATATACATAATGAATAAAGGCATCCCCAAGCAGGAGATAGTTCTTCACCAATTGGCGGAAACAACCATGCAAGTAATATAATATACAACGCCGAAGGGCAAGGATCAAAACTTAGAAAGAAAACCAGAGAAGAACCACAATAATACAAGCGCACGACTCTATGGTCGAAAGAATATACACTGGTCTTCTAAGTCTATCAAATATACAAGTATGGTTGATGGAGCTTACTAGATACAACTGAAATAAATAAAAGTAAAACGGTGGTTACGATACAAGTGAACCCACCTACCAAGCAATCACCCGGAAGGAAACAGTGTGCCAGCAAGCCGCAATGAAACCTGTACGGACAAACCTGGAAGAAACTGTGGCACAACGGGGGTGAGTTATTAACTCGTGAGTAGAAAACATCACAGAGAAGAAATCACATGTATGACTCTCTCTTAGGTCATACAATAATATCCTCGTGATATATAACCTGAAGTATCTAATAATGGAAAGGGTAAACACCTAAACATAGGTGTAATACCAAGTGCTCGTGTCAGTGCCTCAGGTAGCAACGTATATGATGTACAAATGCATTAAGAATGAAAACATAATACATCTTGAGTGAGAAAAATTGTTTTCTTATCGCAGTGAGATTTCTGTATAAAAATCGAAGTATCATCAATGAAATCAACAGAGAATCCGTGTCCAGCATCAACACAAAATATATATATATCTCAATATCTCAATATCTCGGGTTCCGGCAATCCGGACTGGCCCATAACATCAAATCTCAATATCTCGGGCTCCAGCAATCCGGACTGGCCGATATCATCAAATCGCAATATCTCGGCCTTCGGCAATCCAGACTGGCCCATAACATCAAATCTCAAGACTACGTCGGTATCCTCCGGATATCCGCCGCGTCACAAATAACCGGTCGGTAGTGCTCCCCTGCCGGGCTCAACGCCATCATCTGCGACTATCTTGCCCCGGGGTACCGCACCGGGTCCACCATGCACCTGCAGACGGTTCTTCCTGTAGGGTTAGCTTAGCACCTTGGCAAGATTTAGGCAAGCATCAATCATGCTAATTTAAAATTTTGGGGTGCTAAACAAACCCTAACCAAGATCTTAACTAGAGACTTAGGGTTAAACATAATATGTAAACAACTTTACATCTAAGTGAATGCGGAATACAACCTTTGTAGACCGGTCCTTCACTTCTAAAGCTCCGTGTGATAGTCCTTTCGCGCCTAGTAGTGAACATCCGAACTCTAGTAAGGATCACATGAAGAAATGAATAAGTTTGCTCAATGCCTTCGAAGACGAAGATGATCTACGTCGAGGAGACTCAAGCTCATGCTACCTCTTCACTAATGGTGAGATTAGCGAAGCAAACACCCTACACTAAATGGCTAATAGTAGAGGATGATGAAGTAGGAATATTGCCCACTTTAGATTTGATTTTCTTATTTTATTTCATCATTTTGTCAAAAGCTAGAAAGCTTCAAGAGGAAGAAGAAGATGAAGTGATGAAGTGATGAAAGAATCATTCTCTTTGTTTCAAATGCAATCATGGGTGAGTATATCACATATACTAACCCAAGTAGAGAGTTAACCATGGTGTATGGTTAATGGTTAGGTCAACAAACATCTTAAGTAAAAACAAAGAAGTAGACTTTTGTCAAAACTTATCCACAAGCTTCTACAAGCTTCTAGCAATGACTTATTTCCACTAATTTGCAATTACTTAATGATAAATAAAACCATAATATTAACCTACCATGGTGTGAGTCTCATACATACATGTTGCATGTGTAACCAAGCATGACACACTAAAATATATCACATATATTCATGTGTGCAAAAACAATACAATTAACATATATCTCATATATATTAATGTATCATAAATGAGAAAAATGAATACTTAAGTGAGCCAATATTAGTTATTGTAATTTAATATATCAAATATATTAATTCTATATTAAATTATTAAATCAACATTTGATTTAATAATCTGGCTATATTACATATAACCAACTAATATCAAATGTAACAACTTATCGAATCAACACTTGATCTGATAACCTGGCTATAACTCATATAACCTTTGATGTTACATATCACGAGAATAGAATGCGGTATCACATGCGCGCATTAATCTTGGTCCCGCACATATCACATATGTGCTCCTATTCCGTTTTGCATGAACCAGGAAACCTCTGTGTAGGACTCTAAAGACTCGTCAATACACCGGCAGTAGGTGATGATCATATCAAACACCCACAAGCCGCAAGCGGTCTGCTAAACTGTAACGTTTTGGAAATCGTTTAGGCGATTTTCTAGTTTTAGGTAAAATAAATTGTATTTTCCGTAAAAACCTAGAAGCGATCTTTTTGCAGTATAGAATTCACTGCACCTAGTTTTACTAGTTTACTGCTAGTTTGCGGGTTTTTGTAGGCCACTGTTCATGCCATAATATTGCATTATTATATTCCCCAGTCCTAGTTATTTTACAAATAAACAGGTGCTTTTGACCCATGTCTGCTACATAGTTGCAGGCTACAGGTTCTCGGAATAAAAATAGTGAAAAAGACAAAAGACGATACAAAAGTGAGACTACGACCAACAAATGGAAGAATCTTGATCAAGCCTACATTTTGGAGAATAAACGAAGAGAAATGAACAAATTCGCAACGCACAAAGGCAGCGCAAGGTTTAAGACTTCGTCACGAAGCAACGGTAAAAGTCCACTACAATTATTCACTGTGGAATCTGGAAGAGAACTAGAAGCCAACCTGAGAAACAAAGTGAAGAAAAAAGAAGTGAAAAGCCAGAAGAACATAGCCAGAAAAACTGAGCCCATGATCCTCCCATTTGGCCCGGAACCGCAGGCAAACCCTACTTTTGGCCGCGGAACCGCGGCCATAGTGCGCCTGTGTTGGTGCAGAAAATCGTGTCGGTGCGTCGGTGCAATTGTTGGGTTTCTTAGGGGGTATTTTTGTAATAGCAGACGTGCGTCGATTGTAACCCTAGGGTTTTCTATGAATCTATAAATAGAGACCCTAATACCTCTTTTGAGGTATGCCTCCTTTCATTAATAAAATTCAGTATTCTTTTTGGAGAGCATCAATTTGTAAGTTCTTAATTTATTTTCTGCCCTAGGTTAAATTTCTTATCTGCCTAGTTAAATTTAATTCCTTGCCCTAGTTAGATAGTTAGATCTTGTTAGTTATATGTATGCCCTAGAGGCCATTACTGTACATATGATGTATATTGTAGTGGATGCTAGGACGTATATAGGGAGGACTTTCTTGCTCGACATGATAGTATGCTATCTGGTTGATCTTTACCTTAACGTGTACACTGTTTGTCTCTCTGTTACATGTTGGTAAAGCCCTTAGGATGTGTACTTGACTACCTGGACTATGATGCGGATCATACTAGTGGGGACATGGTAGTCCATAATTACATCCTTCAAAGTCCCTAGTCGTGGGTGTATCGAGACGGGGCATCGATATACCAGAGTAGACTAGCGTGTACCTTCTCGACCCATATAGATGGGTGACGGATGATCCCATATCCATCGGTGTTTGACATCAGAGATGATATACGGGTGCTCAGTAGAGACTGGGTACACTGGACGGACTCGCCGAGAACTCTCAGATGGTATTATACCTCACGTCAGATGGCAGTTCTCTGGTGACACTGGTACAGAGTAGTCTGTTGACCCGAGATCGTCATAGAGTCTTGTGTGATTCCCATTGTGCTTTTATTTCCATCTTACCACGTCCAAGAGGGCGTGCAAAATGGTGGTTTTTGGGTACAGTCCCGAGTCACATGGAGGCAATGAGCGATAGGAGGGGATTCGTCTCTCCCGGTATAGGGAGTTGATGTTGCGCTGTGTTCGATTGGCTATAACAGGAAATCCCTGGCCAGGGTTGCTGAGATTTACTGGTAAGTGTTACCAGTAGTTTCTCGAACAGTTATAGACCTCATATCGACACGACTTATCGAGCTATTGGGGTCTGACGTTTACCACCCCTAGGCGAGATATGCGACATATCAGACGATCAGACCGGACTGTACGGTAGTGTTACTGGTTGGATTCACTGGAGTGTGAGCGGGCTTGCTCGTCGATCTTCAGATCGCTCAATACCTGGGTGGCCGTTACGTTTAGCAGACCGCTTGCGGCTTGTGGGTGTTTGATATGATCATCACCTGCTGCCGGCGTATTGACGAGTCTTTAGAGTCCTACACAGAGGTTTCCTGGCTCAAGCGAAACGAAATAGGAGCGCATATGAGATATGTGCGGGACCGAGAATAATGCGTGTATGTGATACCGTATTTCATTCTCGCAATGAATGTATCGAATGGTTGTATGCGATATAACCTAGTTATCGATTCAAGCGTTGATTCGATAAGCCGATACATTGTATACTAGTCGGTTGTGTGCGACATGACCGGATCATTGAATCAAGTGTTGATTTAATGATTTGATGCATATTTATATATTTGATATATTACTTTGCATCAACTAGTATCGGTTCACTTTAAATGGATTTTCTCACTCGGGTGTGCACATTTCATATGCGATATGATTTGTGCACTTGCTTGTATCATGTTTGATGGTGCATGCCCTTTTTGTTAAGTGTATAGAATTAAACCTTGGTTAATGGAATGGTTAGGGTTTACTATTTGATTATTCATTTTATTCATTTGTTTATTTATTTTTGGAAAAGAAAAAATTGCATGATAAAATGGTGGCATTTTTGTTTCATTCATGAAGCTTCATGAATACTTTGACCATTGCAACCATTTTGTCATCTTGTTAAAACCTAACCATTCACTAACCATGATCAATTCTCTACATTAAACCATGGTTCATTATATGATAAGGATTGATTTTTCTTTTCTATTCTATGATTCTTATCATAATATTTGAGCTTCTTCTTTTTCTTCCTTCAAGTGAAGAAAAGCTTGACCATCAATGGCAACTTGATGAAATGAGTGAGAAATCCATTTCTAAAGTCTACCCACTTCCTATTTCTTCATCCTCTACCTCTTGCCAAGTAGTAGAGTGTGTTTCCTTCACAAGTTTTCATGGCAAGGTGAAGGTGGAGCTTGATTTAGCGATGCCTCGACGTAGATCATCTTCGGCATGGACATCGACGACCTAGCTTGCCCATTCTCCGATGAAGCCGACGCTAGAGCTCGGAATCCATCTTGGACAGCGAGGAGACTTCGTTGCGGAGCTATGGAGGTGGACAAACGGATCTACAAAGGTTGTATATCCGTATCCCTTAGTTAAGTGTTAACTAGTTAGCTTTTTCGCCTAGATTTCTAGCCAACGATCCGTACACTAGGGTTTCTCGGCACCATAATTTTTGAAATTGGAATGTTCGATGCCTTGTGAGACCTCTTGAGAGTGCCTAGGAACCCTACAGTGGTATCAGAGCCTAGCTAGAGCCTTAGGCGAAGTCTAGACGGATTTTGAAGTCTGAACGACCCGAAACCCCAACCGGAAAATGCTCTCTGGACGTTTTCTGAAAACGTGGATTTTTTCAAATTAAAAATTGCTAAAAAATTCAGCAGGAAAAAACAAGAATTATGATGCAAAATTTTTTCGATGAACAGTACAAACCGCGGCGGAACCGCGGCAGAAGCCTGCCTTCTGCGGCGGTTCCGCCGCGTAATGATGACGTCATCGCACACTGTTTGCACAGTAACTCCTATTATTTTATGCTGGATTTTCTGGGTATTTTTAAAATTTATTCCAGAGTTGTATTTTCTGGGATTATTTTGGGGATTCGGTATTTCGATCGGAGTATCAAATTTTGTCTGTGTGGCTTTCCGGATAATTTTTAGAATATGTTAAAAAGTTCGACCGGATATAAATACCCAACTTTTCCCCTGTCGGGAAATTTCCAAGTGTTGGATCTTTCCGTAGTTTAACGACGTTCTAAGTAGTGCAAGTAACGCGATGGACCCTCTAGAAGACAACAAACCTTAACTCGATTATGTGACCGTCTTGAACTGCCCTTTGAACCTTAGGGTTTGGGGCAGTACGGCGTGCCACATGTGAGGCGTTGGCTTGACCCTTCTACGGCCGGACCGTTGGTACTGAGGCACGAACGGAATGTTATTAGACTTGTTTCTTGTGTTGATCTGTATCGGGAAAACTTGGGCGTTCGAATGTTCAATCGGAAAGTTTAACATTTTCTAATTATCTGGAATGGGATACAATAATTGGAATTCACAAATAGTTATGAGATAACTAAATGAATGTTATAAACGTAGCAATTTAGTCTCACATGATCGGTTGCCACGGAATTTTGATGTGATCAAAAGTCCGTCGCAATCACGTAGCGTACGCGGATACTCGCCGGGTAAACTTAATAGACAGCCTCACTCCATAGCCCCGACCAAGTGACTGTAGGAGAACCCCGTCGCCGAAAGCATCCGTTCGGGTGCTCGCGGTAGCGGTGTTCCGCCTTGGTGCACTTCGTCGACGGTATTAGGGGTGCGGCCGCCTACTAAAGTTTGCGACGAGTATTCGATCAGACTGTCGGGAATCTTGTTGAATTGCCCGACTTGATATTGAAAAGTGTTTTCGATTTTGAGACTAAAATGCGGGGTTTATAATTGTTAGGCATGCGATGTCTAAGTAATTCATTTGGTCATGCATGCGATGTCTGAGGTGGTTGCGAATTCCAACTGTTGTAGTTTTACACTTTCTTTTCTGTGACCGTAAGTGTAATATGTGATATCGCCGGTTTCGTTGCTATATGTCAACGACAATTGGGATGGACATATTTACTTACGTTGATGACATGTGATGTTATGTGTTGCTGGATATGTTATATTGGATCGTCGTGTTTGAATAGCCGGGGTTTTTTTTATGTGAGATGAGTGTTTTTCATTTTCATTCATGTAAAAACTTGTATGTAATATTCTTTTATTGGGGCACTTCCAGGTTGCGGAAGCTGTCACCCTTTGTATATTATTTACTTTTCCGCACTAAGATAGACCCAAAGAGGAGGGCACAAGTAACCGGGTTCTGGAGTCCAGTGGGAGACCAACTCGAGGAGTCGAGTCCGGGTCTCCTAACTCCAGAATTGGTAGGGTTGCTTGCCGCTCTCGTAGGGGTCTAGGGGTGTGGGATTGGCTATTCATCACGACCGTGGAATCCGTGTTTTATACTGGCTCGTATTGAAAACACGGACGTCCTAGTATATCCAATATTTCATATGTTTCTTCTGCTGCGATATCTGTGATGTGATCATGTGATGTTCTGTGATAGATACAGTATATAGTATATATGATATATTATATATACGTTACTTATGTTTTACACCCGCGCTAGCCCTGCCCTGCTCTGTCGTTAGTTACCTTACCTAACGGTGCACGAGGGGACATCGAGGCGAATGCGGATGGCATAAGTGTACGTCGTATTTATCTGTGATGTTTAGGTACTTATATGATGGGACTTCATTAATGAGATTAATGAAATAAAAGAAACCTAAGATGTTGTAGAATCGAATTTCAAAATAAAACAGGTAGCTACAGTTCTTGCTTTGCACAGAGGTATATGTGATATATCCTGCACCTTATTCGATAAGGAAAGGACCGAGATCCCTTCACCGGGAGTGACTCCTTTAGCAATAACTGGCAGATGCTAAACATTCGGTTTTTCTTTTGATTGCTTTTAAAAGTTCTGCTTTGCACAGTGATATATATGATATATCCCGCACCTCATTCGACGAGGAAAGGACCGACGATCCCTTCACCGGGAGTGACTCCTTTAGCAAAACTAGAAAAGCCTCAAAAACACTCCATTTCAAAATCATTTGATTCTACAACGATATCAAGTTCATTACGCAATAGGTTTTCAGAAAAACCTGTCGTAGCCCTCCGTCATTTCAGATAAGTACTAGTTAGTATTCGTGCTGCGGTTGTTTGGCATGCGTCAAGGCGTAGTGTACGGTAGCTAACTAGTGCTTATCTGCTAGCATACGATGCGATTGGATTAGGGTATTCGTACGGCGTTGTTTGGCATGCGTCAAGGGTCGTGCGGGTGGGTTTAATTCAATCAAGAAATGTACGGGTTGAACTTGACTAGCAGACTATGGGTTGTTTGGCATGCGTCAAGGTCATAGCGAGCTAGGGGCAAAATATTATCGGGAATTTCAAGTGTTGAAATTTGCAATGAGATTGCATACCTTCTATGAGATAGTTGGATCCCGATACCCGCTGCGAGTAAGAGTTACTCCTGGGAGAGTTTTATACATTACAATTAGCCGATCAAGTAGGTGTCTAGAAAGGTGCCAACGGGGTTACGCCTCTGGGAAAACGAGGTTTACATTAATTAGGTTCGTGCGAAAGCACGGGGGACCTCCCTCAAAGTACCGACACTGGCCTGGCTGAAAGATTGGCGAACTTGTAGTGTGTAATTAATCCCGGCTAGTCTTTCCTTTTACGGTTTGAAGGAAGATTTGATAAAAAGCAGTGGGAGCCATCCTGATTAGATAAAATAATAACCAATCTATTCTTGCAAGAGCGCACGCTAAGTGTTTTCTTCTCTCTCTCTCCAGGTAGCGACCATATCACGCCTTAATCAAGATAATAATACGGAATATTGACCGAACCCGCTTGTTATACTGAGCTGGGGAACGTTGGTCCCGCTCCAACTTATAATTGTTATAAGACAGAGCAGGAAATTGAGGATTACCGGAATTCCCGTGCCGCCCAAACGAAGAGAGTGCATGCTAATGCATCATCTTCGGGTATGTTCATTACAAGAATTGTTTCTCAGTATTCTTTAGGTCCTGAGTATGTGATACCAGATCAGGATCCCAGATATGTAATCTGTTACATAGGGCTACAGAAAGGTAGAAAACTGAGAACGGGTGATAAGTTTCATGAGGCAGAAAACGGGGCAAGTGTTGCAGCCAAGTCTATTGGTCACTGTCACCCTGTATTATGAATACATTGATTCTGAACAAATGTTATTAGATACCGAACCTGATATACAAAATCATATCTATCTCTTTATCAGTAAAGAAATGATAAAATTTTGTATAGTTGGATAATGTTTTGAACATTTCCTATATCAAAAGTTGATCGGTTCAGGCACGTTATCTAAAAGCATTGACGTTCTAAATCAAACTACAGTTCTTTAGTATACAGAACACACACAAGTGGAAAAGTTCAGAAATGAACGAATCCTTCTTGAGGTATTGTAGACTAGGTCATATCAATGCGACCAGACTGGCTGAGTTACATTTAGATGCATATTTAAATCATCTTGAATTTACATCTTGTGAAACTCGCCAGTCATGTCACAAAGATAAGATGACCATAGCTCCGTTTACTGGAAACAGAGAAAGAGTTAGTAAACTCTTGGGATGATACATGTTGATGTATAAAGGTCCCCTGTCTACATATGCCAAGACCGGTTCTTTATACTTCATTACATTCTCTGATAATCTCTCAAGATTCAGAAATATGTTCCTGTTGAAACACAAGTCCGAACCTTTTGAGATATTCACAGAATATGATTTAGAAGTAGAGAACCAAAACACGGGTATAAGTATTATGTCCTATGATGAGTTCAAGGAGGAGAATACTTGTGCATGGAATTCATGGTCTATTCTAAAGGAGAATGAGATTCTCTCTCAGCATTACTCCTCTGTATACACCATAGCACGATGGTATATCGGGGCGGAGCAGAAACACCCTATATGATAAGGTGTGCTCTATGATGAGTACTACTGAGTTGCCTATTTCTTTTAGGGAGTTATGCACTTATGAAGCTGCATACCTATTGAATAGGGTTCCAATCAAATAAGTTGCCTACCATTTCATATGTGATATGGAAAGGGAAGAGCCCATGTCTTAAGCTAGTTAAGATTTGGGGTTGTCCGGCCTATGTCTAAAAGGCAAAATCCGGACAAGCTCGAGGCAAGATCTGTTATGTACAACTGGAAAGGTTCCAGCTATGCAAACTACAACAGATGATTTGGTAGAACCGAAGGATTCAATAGAAACCAACGAACCTCAGCCTCTCCGCCGATCTAGTAGGGTTCCTCACCCACCTGAGAGCTACTTCGGTTTCTCTATGACAGTGGGAGCGAGGATTGCATCATGAGATGATGACCCAACTAGCTTCCAGCAGGCCATCGAGAGTGACGACTCTGTAAGAATGGCCGGATGCTTAGTGATCTGAGATGGAATCCTTATACACCAACAAAGTATGGACTTTGGTTGCTATATCTGAAGGGTTAAATCCCCATCAGGAGCAAGTAAATCTTGAGAAGATTACTTGGTGTAGATGGAAAAGTTGAGACTTTCAAAGCTAGACTTGTTAAAGCTTTTCGTCATCGACCAGGCGCGGATCATGATGAAACCTTTTCAAGTGACTATGCTTAAGTCCATCCAGATCCTACTTACCATGGCTACATACCATGACTACGATATCTGGCGGTTGGGTGTCTTGACTGCTTTTCTAAATGATATTTTAGAAGAAGGCGTCTATAAGTACACAGCCAGAGGGCTTCGTAAACAGTGGGAGCAGCGGAAACGTGTGCAAGATACTTTATAGGATAAAGCAGGCATCGCGGAGTTGGAACATCCGTTATTGATGAAGTAGTCAAAGAGTTTGACATCATCAAAATGGTAGATGAACCTTGTATATACAAAAAGGTAGTAGGGAGTATGGTGATGATCCTCGTAGAGTACGTGGATGACATACTCTTGATAGGGAAAGAGTTTCCTATGCTACGCTCGATCAATCTCCGTTTATCACAGTGATTCTCCATATAGGATCAGAATGATACCTACTAACTCCTGGATTTTGGATCTATGAGATAGATCTAAATGGTTGTTAGGATTCTCACTAGTTGTAGTGAGAAGGTATCAATCGACCCTGGGGAGAATCACTTGAATGGTTCCAGGGTGATAAAGACGACTGAGTGTCAGTCACAGGCATTGTCTTTACCCTCAGTAAAGGGACGGTATGTTAGAAGAGTTCCAAACAAAATACCGTGACATACTAGACGATAAAGGCAGGATACATCGCTACTTATGATGCTACCAAAGAGACAGTCTGGGTGTATATTGGTTCATGAGATGAACTACGTTCCTACCATTGTGAGACAATGGAGTTGTGGCTTATGCCAAGGAACGCCGGTCCCATCAGTGATCCAGACAAATTCTAAGGCAGTATCACCTGATCATGGAGATGGTTGATCTCTAAGGGATCGAGGTAAAGAGAGTAGACTCAGAGGACAACACAGCGGATCCACTCACAAAGGCCTGTTCCCAGAGAGAGACTTTTATGGGATGGTTGAGTATGAGATACTACCACCACTGCTACAGATGGCCCTAGTGCAAGTGGGAGATTGTTAGTTATATGTATGCCCTAGAGGCCATTACTGTACATATGATGTATATTGTAGTGGATGCTAGGACGTATATAGGGAGGACTTTCTTGCTCGACATGATAGTATGCTATCTGGTTGATCTTTACCTTAACGTGTACACTGTTTGTCTCTCTGTTACATGTTGGTAAAGCCCTTAGGATGTGTACTTGACTACCTGGACTATGATGCGGATCATACTAGTGGGGACATGGTAGTCCATAAGTACATCCTTCAAAGTCCCTAGTCGTGGGTGTATCGAGACGGGGCATCGATATACCAGAGTAGACTAGCGTGTACCTTCTCGACCCATATAGATGGGCGATGGATGATCCCATATCCATCGGTGTTTGACATCAGAGATGATATACGGGTGCTCAGTAGAGACTGGGTACACTGGACGGACTCGCCGAGAACTCTCAGATGGTATTATACCTCACGTCAGATGGCAGTTCTCTGGTGACACTGGTACAGAGTAGTCTGTTGACCCGAGATCATCATAGAGTCTTGTGTGGTTCCCACTGTGCTTTGATTTCCATCTTACCACGTCCAAGAGGGCGTGCAAAACGGTGGTTTTTGGGTACAGTCCCGAGTCACATGGAGGCAATGAGCGATAGGAGGGGATTCGTCTCTCCCGGTATAGGGAGTTGATGTTGTGCTGTGTTCGATTGGCTATAACAAGAAATCCCTGGCCAGGGTTGCTGAGATTTACTGGTAAGTGTTACCAGTAGTTTCTCGAACAGTTATAGACCTCATATCGACACGACTTATCGAGCTATTGGGGTCTGACGTTTACCACCCCTAGGCGAGATATGCGACATATCAGACGATCAGACCGGACTGTACGGTAGTGTTACTGGTTGGATTCACTGGAGTGTGAGCGGGCTTGCTCGTCGATCTTCAGATCGCTCAATACCCGGGTGGCCGTTACGTTTAGCAGACCGCTTGCGGCTTGTGGGTGTTTGATATGATCATCACCTGCTGCCGGCGTATTGACGAGTCTTTAGAGTCCTACACAGAGGTTTCCTGGCTCAAGCGAAACGAAATAGGAGCGCATATGAGATATGTGCGGGACCGAGAATAATGCGTGTATGTGATACCGTATTTCATTCTCGCGATGAATGTATCGAATGGTTGTATGCGATATAACCTAGTTATCGATTCAAGCGTTGATTCGATAAGCCCATACATTGTATACTAGTCGGTTGTGTGCGACATGACCGGATCATTGAATCAAGTGTTGATTTAATGATTTGATGCATATTTATATATTTGATATATTACTTTGCATCAACTAGTATCGGTTCACTTTAAATGGATTTTCTCACTCGGATGTGCACATTTCATATGTGATATGATTTGTGCACTTGCTTGTATCATGTTTGATGGTGCATGCCATTTTTGTTAAGTGTATAGAATTAAACCTTGGTTAATGGAATGGTTAGGGTTTACTATTTGATTATTCATTTTATTCATTTGTTTATTTCTTTTTGGAAAAGAAAAAATTGCATGATAAAATGGTAGCATTTTTGTTTCATTCATGAAGCTTCATGAATACTTTGACCATTGCAACCATTTTGTCATCTTGTTAAAACCTAACCATTCACTAACCATGATCAATTCTCTACATTAAACCATGGTTCATTATATGATAAGGATTGATTTTTCTTTTCTATTCTATGATTCTTATCATAATATTTGAGCTTCTTATTTTTCTTCCTTCAAGTGAAGAAAAGCTTGACCATCAATGGCAACTTGATGAAATGAGTGCGAAATCCAATTCTATAGTCTACCCACTTCCTATTTCTTCATCCTCTACCTCTTGCCAAGTAGTAGAGTGTGTTTCCTTCACAAGTTTTCATGGCAAGGTGAAGGTGGAGCTTGATTTAGCGATGCCTCGACGTAGATCATCTTCGGCATGGACATCGACGACCTAGCTTGCCCATTCTCCGATGAAGCCGACGCTAGAGCCCGGAATCCGTCTTGGACAGTGAGGAGACTTCGTTGCGGAGCTATGGAGGTGGACAAATGGATCTACAAAGGTTGTATATCCGTATCCCTTAGTTAAGTGTTAACTAGTTAGCTTTTTCGCCTAGATTTCTAGCCAACGATCCGTACACTAGGGTTTCTCGGCACCATAATTTTTGAAATTGGAATGTTCGAAGCCTTGTGAGACCTCTTGAGAGTGCCTAGGAACCCTACAGATCTCTTATTCTCTGCCCTAGATAAATGTTTTTCAATCCCCTAATGAGCGAGTAGTCTCCTCGCTTGTTAGGGTTAGATTTGGGGAAGGTTTGAGAGATGAAGATCTCTCATCCCTTTCTTGCCCATCACATATAATTAATAAGACTCCATGCATACATGCACACACCGCTCCCTACGGCACACTATCCCTCAAGGTAGCGGTGATACCGTAGTATAAAGGCCCGGTTGAGCGTGTTTTCCATGGAGGTTAGGGTAAGGATTGATAAAGGAAGGACAAGAACCTAGAGGAAGAAACATCTTCCCGAATGGTTCTAATCCCCTTTATTAATAATTACTATAACTCCTAATAGATCTTAATATGGGTATAGCAAGCGGTGAGATTTATTGACTTTCCAAACTTAACCTAAACCTAACCCTAGCAAGACTTAGATCTAGATTAATTTAGTTTTTAGATTTAATCAATCCGACCCCAATCGGAATTAACTCGTAAGAACAATTAGGAAATTCACAAAATCCCTGTGGACCGACCCGTACTCACCGGCTAGCTACCAACCGACGCCGTTCTTGATTGCGGTTACTAAATATTCTTTGAGATCAATCAAATGGCGCCGTTGCCGGGGATGGCGTATTATTTCCTTTTTTTGCAATTTCGGGTTAATCTAAAATTGAAAAATCATAAAAAACTGAAAAACTGAAAAAATATAAAAATTTATCATTTTGTTATTTTGTGAAGGGTATTTTTGTTTGAATTTTGCAGGATCTACAATCAAGTTCGGATCTGGAAATCTACAGAGATAAAAACAGAAAACCGAAAATCTGAAAAATAGGGGAAAATCAAAACAGAGGAACTGAAAAATTCTCGAGAACCGAACCAAACAGCAGACTGCGGAACTGCCGCTTGGACCGCCTTCTGACCGCGGAATCGCCGTGTAGGGGTGACATCATCCTCTCAAAAAATTTCGTGGGAACCGAGCCTCACAACAGACCGTGGAAACGCGGTCGGAAAGCGCAACTGGCGGCGGATTCGCGGCGGGCCTGTGACGTCATTGCGTGAAATTTGCACTATAAGATCTCCTTTTCTCTCCTCTGCAAATCCCAATGTATCCTCTCTGTAAATCTGCCTGCAGGATTGTTTGCGCTTAAAAATCTTCCCCCTTCCAATAACAAATCTTGTGCAGGATTCTTTGCGCCGCGCTTAAAATAAAAAAAAAATTTGATTGCAAGTGGTTGTTACTGTTTTGCATATATTTAATCTGACTTTAAGGGGCTTGAAACCAATCCAGATTGGGTGGGGATTTCGTCACCCTTCTCAGGACCCTAAAAATCACATAAGGCATTTTGCATTGACCATATTTAATTAAAAAATACTAGACTCAGCCCTAAGGACGTTGCGCTCAATAGGATAGAGGACTAGTTATAGGCATCGGCCGTTGATCCTAACCTGATTTTGCGGTGTCTAGGCTAGTGTGTCTAAGGCGAGTGGTTACTTAATTAGGACCACTACTTGTAGTGGAGAGCCTCCCACTCACCTGGCACTTACCTGGCCGCAATTAGCGGTGAAGAGGCGGTTTGAAGTCCTATTTCTAGCCCATTGGAATAGTTAGGAGCTGTCTAGCTGACCTAGGTCATCCTAGATCTAGGCCTGATTGTGCATTTCTGGTTGATTGCATTTTTGTCTAAGCCCTTTATCAAAAGTCTTTTTTGCAAACAGTTCCAAATAAAGAGAAAAAAGAAAAAAGAGGAATTTTTTTTAAAAGACTTGCAAATTTTGTCGCTAAGAACTCCTTGCACCACCCACCTTCTTTTTCTTCTCCTTCTTACATCATGGGTACCCCACATCACAAATCTCTTGCCGAACTTTGGTATCCTGAACCTAACTTTGCCTTTTACGCGAATTGTTTCAGTCGATATAAGGACGACCCCTCCATGCCCAAAATTTGTTTGAAAGATCGAATAGAAGCGTCTAGGAGAAATAGTTCGACTTTGCAATCCACTTTGTATCAACCATTTCAACCTTCACCATCTTCTTACGTTGATACTCCTTCTTCAAGTCCTATTGTAAATCCTAAACCCATGTCTATTGCTGAGCATATTGAACAATCTCGTAGCCGATCTTTCACTCCTCTCCACACATCCAGTTCTAGGGATCAACAAGTCCATTCACCTTTTTATCCAAATGTTGATCGTACTCCTGCCCAACCATCCAATTCCTACCAGTCCTACCCGACTTTCCCACCTTCACTAGACATTGCTTCTACACAGCCATTTGGGAGTTTCACGTATCCAAACAATTTCGAATCTTTTGCCGAAACCCCCTCACAACCCATGTCTAGTTTAGAACAGTCGTTGGAAGCTTATATTTTAGCAACAAACAAAATGATTAGGAATGTGGATGCGTCCATAGCCATCCTTATACAACCTAATGAACCGGTAGCTAGTTTCCAACTAGCTCCAAATTTTCCAATGTATGATGGGGCAGTTGGACAGAGTGAGAATTTGAGAGGAGAAAGTGAGTTAAACGCCCTTCCAAATCAAATCTACCCATACCCAATTAAATCCAACAACTCCAGTTTTCAAACATGTGTCCAAAATGATGAGTTGTGTGACTTTGTAGTGATTGATTTGCCAGATTGTGAAGAATCTCTTTCGAGTGAAACCACACCTAATCATTTCGATCTTTACACCTCTACTCTAGAACCTGAATTGATAACTATCCATGCTTTTAATGAGGTGTCAGAAAAAATTGATTTTCACTTGATTGAGGATATAGACGCCGGGAATATTTTGGATGATGAACCCGTAAATTTGACTGAAATTTTATCTCCAATTCATTATCCTGAGTCATTAAATGTTTCTCCCAAACTTTATATGCGTCTTGATTTTGATGATAATAAGCAAAATTTTGAGGAGAATTATGAGGATAGTATTGAGTAGAGTATTGAGGATAATATTGAGGATGAACCATTTTTGTTTGATGTGTCGGATTTTCCACTTCATCCTCGTGAACTTTTAACTGTTATACTTCCTAAATCAAACACCCTCCTTTCCATCGTTCCGACCACGCAAAATATTATGCTTGAAGACTGTGAGCTTGAAAAATTTCTCTTTGAATCTGAAACAGTTCTCACAACTGATAATGACTACGAGTGTTTCATTTTTTCGGACGATGTTGAAAACCCACCTCCCGAGTTTGAGTCCTTTACATTTTCAGATGAGTTAGTTGAACCATCAGACTCGGTTGCTTACAGTCAATTCGAACCATTGATGGAATCCTTCAAGTTCGAGACAGATTACTTAGGTAAGAATAAGACTATCCCTAAATCACTCCCTTTCGTCCTGCCTATCGTTTCGACCACGCAAGACTCCGTCGCGTTTCCATTTTCAACGGAAGGTTTACCAAGTTCGACGTACCCATGTTTTCTTGCGAATCTTGAGAGATTTGACCCCATTTCTCGACGGGTTGATAGATTAGCATAATCGCTTTTAACACATCGGTCATCACAAATTGCGCTAATTTATTCACTCGATTTACACCCTCAAGATCGTACTCCACTTCTTTCTCTTTTCCGCCATTCTCCTCCTCCACCGAGATCGTATACCGTTTCTATCTCCACACGGTCTCGTATGCTTCTCATTTCTTTTCTTTCCACTCCATTCTTTCACCAACTCTACCATTACCACGATAAGATTTTTGAATGGTTGGTGCTAACCTTTGGCTTGTGTAAGGTCTTGTTTAGTTTGTGTTGGAGATAGTGCCCTCAGAGTCAATTATTAGGTCACAGGTACGTGATTGTAATGATTGAGGGAGGACCTATCCCGGTAGGACAGTCTTACTCGAGATGATAGTATGCTATCTGGTTTACCTTTATCATCGTGTACTGTTTTAGGTGACCTGACATGTCGCTATTACACGTTGATAGAGCCCCTAGGATTCTTGCTTGACCACCAGCAGTATGAGGGCGATCATATAAGTGGGAGCTGGGGGTCTACAAGCATATCCTTAAAAGGTCCCTAGTCGTGGGAGTTTCGAGACCGGGCATCGATACTCCATTAGTAGACTAGTGTATACAGTCGAGACCCCGACGAGGGGCGGTGGCCGGTCTTACAAGCCACTGGTGTCAGTTGGATCACCTAAGATGTATACAGGTGCTCATTGGGTTATGAGTACACCGGACAGGACTCGCCGGGAACATGCTAGTTGGTCATATACCAGACGTCAGATGGCAGTTCCCTGGTGACATGTGTGCAGGTTAGTTCATCGACCTGGGGATCGTCATTTGTCTCGTGTGAGTTCCCACTGTACTTTGATTACTACCCTACCACGGCTCAAAGGAGTCGTGCAAACAGGTTTTAGTTGGGTACAGTCCCGAGCCACATGGAGGCAGTGAGCGTATCTTCAGGGGTTCGTCTCTCCCGGTATTGGGGGTGAGGTCGTGCTGTGTCTAGGAGAGCCATTACACAAAGTCCTTGGCCAAGGCAAGGAGATTTACTGGTAGGTATTCCAGTAGTATCTCAGGGTGTTCTGGGCTACACTCCGACACGACTTGTACCGCTTTTGGGGGTCTGACTTTTACCAACCCCCTAGGCCCGCCATGCGATACTCATAGACGAACGGACCGGACTGCACGGATATTGTCACTGACAGGCTCAGTAGGGTGTCAGGATGAGTTCGCTCATCGACGTCCCTTTTAGTCAATTGCTGGTGGCCCGTTACGTATTGGCTTATACCTCTGACGGGCTAGTGGTTAAATCCACAGCCGTAGTATTGACGAGTCTTTAGAGTCTACCACACTTTCAGTTACTCAAGTTTCGGGCGAAACGCTGTAGAGGCCGTATGGAGATATGGCAGGGTCCGATCAGATACGTGCGGTATTGCACGGATCAGGATCGGACGGTTTGTACTAGTAGCCGTATAGGTATATGGCAGGGTTCGATCAGATACGTGCGGTATTGCACGGATCAGGATCGAACGGATATTACTAGCCGACTTTGGTTTAAGCCGGTCCTAGTTTAGTACAGTGTAGATTTTGTCTTTTTGCATTTGTATCCGGACGGAATACAGATGCGGGTGTGTATGCACAGTATCGGGGTTTTCCTGTAATTTATTACGGGACCAGTTTTCTGGAGTTGCCAGTTTGCATTCCGTTCCGGCCGGTTTTCCTTTGTTCTTTCCCGGCCGGACTTTTCCGATGGAGGGGGTAATTTGCAGTTTTGCAAATTATTTTTGTGGAGGGGTTTTCTTGCAAAAGGGTTTGATATGATAAGAATCTTTTCTTTTGCACCATGCTTTTGTTTTAATATGATTTGATTGAATGAGGATGAGATTTGAAAGGGTATGGTTGTTTTTTTATATGAAGCATGGTTGTTGTTTGTGGTCACCTCTTGACCTCTCCTACCCTCACCTCCCTTCATGAGATGTATTTTGTTCCCTCCACCATTTTCCTACTTGATATGGCCGGCCACATCTTAGAGAGAGGAAGAGTGGTTTTCATTTTGTAGTATGGCAAATTCATTCATCTCATTTTGATACAAGGAAAAATGAAAGCACCATTTTTCATACCCTCATTCCTCCATCTATGGCAACCAATACCCCAAAATGAGACAAGCATCTTCTACACTACTTCCTACAGCATATCTTGAGCATGTCGAGTTGCCGGCTTCATGCGTGAGTTGCCTCGGTATTGAGGTGGGAGCCCGTAAAAGTACCCGGCTTCGTGGTGCCCTTTCCGACGAGGAGGAGACGGACGGAGATCCCGCGAGGAGATCGGAGTGGAGATGAAGACCGGAGGACTCGGATCAGTCGGTACATCTCTAACCCGTATTCTAGTTAGCTTAGACTTGTTAATGGTTACGATCCGGAGTTTAGTGCGCGGTGGTGCCGGTTTGCAAAGTCCGCAAAATTTAAGTTTATCACCGTTTCCGCATTCCGGCGTCGGATTGACGGCCGGGGCACCGCCGTGCACTTACAGTGGTATCAGAGCCTCGCCATTAACTTAGTCTAATTTTGTGTAATGTGTTTGCATTTCCGATCGATCAAAAAGTTCCAAAACTGCATTTTAGTTCGCATCAGTTTCTGTTGAAAATTTTTGGTCTCGAAAATTTTTTCAGGTTATAAAATATTGATGTACTGGAAAATCTAAGAGTTCTGTAAAAATTTGACGAAGTAACTCCACAGTTGGAGCGCGGAACCGCCGCGAAAACCCCATTTGTGCGGCCCTTCCGCCGCGCACTATTCACATCACTTCACCATTTTTTTACAGAGGCCTTCTGGGCTTAAAATATGGGCTTTGGAATATTAAAGTTGGGCCAATTGTTTCTGTGAGTGCTACAGTTTTCTTTGAGGCCCACTTGTTAATTGTTTGATCAATCGGAAATTTTTTTAAACACATTTTTCACAGTATTTACATTATATCTGCGACCGTGAATGTCACTTGATCGGTAAATCCGGTCTAACTGCTATAGCCCGGTTAGACGGATTTGCGAACGTGACTTTCACGTTGATGTTCTATGTATTTGCTGTGTTGTTGCGGATCGGTCGTGGGGATAGCCTGGATGCAATGCTAGTACAGTTTTTGTTGTGTTATGTACATTTGATATTGCGGGGCGAGCGTCCGACATGTGGACTGCCGTCACTGCCAGTTTGTATTATTATTTTGGGGCACGACCTGGTTGCGGTCGATGTACCCGTTGTATGTATATTTTACTTTCTGTACTAGGATTGCCCCGCGGAGGGGTGCACGGATAGCCGGGTTCTTGAAGGCAACAAGCCCGCATCTCATGGCATTGGGACGGAGGGGGCTTCACTCCAGGATTGACGGGCTATTCGCCGCACTCGTAGGGGGTACAGGTTGACCCAGGAGGGGTGCCCAAGTTACCGGATTCCGTGAAGTGCTGGGTGGTCCATTCACGGTGCTGAAGGGGGCTGCCTCGCTTCAGGTTTTGGCGGGTAACTTGCCGCGCCCGTAGGGGTCTAGGATTTCATTGCACAGGCTATCCACACGACCAGGGGAACGTCGGGTTTCAGTAGTGGCTCTGTGAAACCCGGGGATCCCAGATATCTGTATTGTTTCTGTGATGCTGTTCATTCTCTGTGATGTTGCATTTTATTCACGCCTTGAGCGAAATATAATATATTGGTATATATATTAGTAGATGTTGTATATGTTTTGCATCCGCGCTAGTCCAGTCCCCGCTCTGTCGTTAGTAAGCTAACCTAACGGGTAATGACGGGACCCAGTGGCGAATGCGGATGGCATATACGTACATCAGTATATTTTCGTTCTTTGTGGTGTGATCAATTGATGGGACTGCATTGATTCGGATCAATGCAAAGTTAAAAACAAACCTAATCTGATGTTGTTGGAACACTTTTCAAAAAGCTGTTATTGCAAGGACGTTTACTTTTGTTTTGCACCGTGGTATTCATTTGGAATATCCTGCACCTCATTCTACGGGGAAAGAGCCGAGATCCCTTCACCGGGAGTGACCTCTTTAGTAAAGGTTTTCGTCACTATATTTTCTAAAAAGCTATCCGTTCCTTCAACGATATCAAGTTCTTTACGTTAAAGGTTTTCGCCAGAAACCATTCGTAGCCCTCCGTCGTTTCATATGGGTGGTCAATAGTATTCAAGCTGTGTATGTTGGCCAAAGTCAAGGCACAGTGATTGGTAGCTATTGGGGTATTCATATGCAGCATAGATAGATGCGTTGGTTTGGGACAGTCGTGCTGCCATTTTGGCCAAAGTCAAGGGTATGTACGGGTGGATTCAAATTAACCTGGAGAATGACGGGTAGAACTTGACATGTGACTTATGATATGTTGGCCAAAGTCAAGGTCATAAGAGCATGGGGCAGAAATTACATCGGGAGTTTCAAAAGTACTGAAACTTGCCAGATATGCGCATACCTTCTGGAGTGTGATACCGTGAGCGGATTCCGTCACGTTGTCATGCGATGAGAGTTGGATCCCGATTCCCACTGATGAGTTAGTTTACTCCTCGGGTGACCCCGACTAATTCTTCTTTTAGGTTTGGAGGAGAATTTGAGGTACAGTGGGAGGATTCCAGATTAGATAAATTGGTGACCATTCTGATCTAGGTTAGAGTGCACGCTGAGTGTTTCTTTTCTCTCTCTCTTTGGCAGCGACCATTGACCCGACCCTAAGACCATGACTCAGTGACCAAGTTGACCGAACCTTCTTAAACACTGGCTTTTGGATTGTCAGAGTTGCAGACCTCATTGCCACTCCTACTTTTACCCTCTTCTCCAGGACACCCCGTATTACTACGAACGTCCACTTCCATTGGACAAAACCATCGTATGGTTAGATACGAACTCGAAGGAATTCGAGGATGGTTTCCGGTTCTGGAGAAAACAAATAGGATTATTCAGTTGTCTTTTCTTTTCACCTTCTCTCAGGTTGCGAGTACTCCTTGGTTTAGGAGTAGTACACCTATTACGCAAATTGGATAGTCTTCTTCCAAACCATAGGCTGGTGCCGACCGGTAGGGAATGAAGAAAACCAGTTAGCCTAAACGGTGTACAGAAGGTATTAAGTTCAGACAAAACAAGGGATTAGTAAGAGGGCAAAGTAAATTGCGACTGCTATTCACGACCGAACCAAGTATTTCTTCGCCAATCCTAAATCACCTTTGTATTTCTCCAGGACACTCCGTATCACTACGAAGATCCCATTTTATTGGATAATCCATCGTATGGTTATATACGAACTCGAAAGGAACTTGTTCCAGTTCGGGGATGGATCCTGGTTCAGGAGAAATAGGAATAAAGTACATTCAGGTGTCTTTTATCTTCACCTTCTCTCGCATTGCGAGTGCTCCTAGGACTAGGAAAGTACACCCATTATGCTTATTGGATAGTCTTCTTCCAAACCATAGGCTGGTGCCGAACGGTAGGGAAGGAAGAAAACCATTTGGCCTAAAAGGGTGTGCAGAAGGTAAAGACTAAAGACATATGAAGGGATTTGGAGAGGTGGCTAAGAACTATACGGTTACAGTCGTGAATCTGGAAGAGGCATTACTAGGAATACCAGGATACCCCAACGAAACATTTCAATGTTTCAGTTTCACTGTGTACAGTTAAAGGAAAACTGATTTCCCGATTAGACACTTGCTCCAGGGTATGTATTTACCAAGTATGATTCTCACATCTGTATGGTTTTTCAGATGATGAGTGGGAGTAAGCTATTGGGAATTAGGTGATTGTCCTCATTATATCGGGATTCGTTGTAATCGGTGATATTTGAGGAAGTCACCTGGGTTATTTGCCGGACGGCAAGTATTTGGTTTTGAATATCCGCCGTTATGCACCAATTTCAAATCGATGTATCTGTACGTCTATTTTCATAGAGTGAGATATACCTTTTTGAAATTATGTCTATGACATTTACCTATATCAGCGGATGGTTAGGTAAGGAGCATTAAACAGCGGTGTAATTCTTCATAACCAAAGGTACAGTTTTCAACCTACAACACACAGGGAATGAGTTGTTAGACTCAGCGGACTTATACAGAGTAATGTATGTTGTCCAGTGTCCATTGGGACAGAGGTTTGGTCCTCATACTATATTCTGTTTACTTTTAACTTCTCTAGTTCTTAGACATGTGTTTCGTAGAAACACAGGGTCTAAGTTTTGAGGAGTTATAGGTATTTGAATAGAGTAGAGAACCAGGTGTAGCAAGTATCGGGATTCTTCAAGGTGATCGAAGATGTAGATACTTGTGTATGGTATTCAGTTGATAGTAATGATAAAGAGAAATTACTTCTCTTTCAGATTACTCATAATTGGAAGCATTCCTAAGTTGAGTAACGCTGATCGGCCTCCTTCCATTTAGTTGACATGCGCTGGGGACAGCTGCATGATTTGAATCTGGTTCAATTAAATCAGTGCCTCTGTTTCTATATTGGATATAGAACAGTTCATATCTTAACGATGTTAAGGTACGGGGAGTTGTCCGGTTTATGATTAAAACCAGACACTGGACAACTCAAGGCACGTTTCTGTAATGGCTGTTTGTGGGTTGACCCAGGCTATGACGAGGGTTGATTTTCTACCATCTGGATGAACAATAGCGATATTGTTCTAGACTCGCCACAGTTTTATTAAAAATGGATTTTTTCAGAAAACAGTAGTGGGAGTATGGTAGAACTGGAAGTGATTCCAGAACCACAAACGATTACTGAAGATTTGATAAGGAACCTAAAGATTCAATCTGGTTTGACATTCCATTGGCCACTCCGCAGATTAGGTGGGTAACTTCAGGCACCCGAGAGGCACTACGGTAGCCTCAAGGACGGTGACAGGGAAGTTCTTGTTTACCCACAATTACCATTGCTGTTGTTCTAGGCTGCGAGACCCGGCGGGAGGATGAGTATAGCATCGTTCTAAACTAGTTTTAGAAGTGTACGTCTATATGACTCCGCCAGAGGGTTGTCGTAGTCAGTGGGAGCAGCGGAAGCATTGGTGGACCGGTTGCTTATGTCTATTTATAGACTAGAGCAGATGTAGCGGAGATAGATCATCTATTTCTGACGTGACAGTCATGGGTTTGACTTCATCAGAATAGGGGATGGATCTGTTGAGAAGGTAGTAGGGTGTGATGTCCTGGTATCTGGATGACATACACAGAATAGGAAAAGAAACTCCTATACTACAATCGGTTGTACTTTGGTCGTCACACAGTTGTTTCTCCACATAGGAATTGGGTATTATATCAGACATACTGGTTACTAGATCTATGGTTTTAGATCTAGATTTGGGTGGTTTCCCAATCAGGGTACTTGACAGCATTCTAAGAGTATTTAGGATGGACGACTCCTGGCACGGTAGTGTACCTGCAGGTAATGGAGTCACCCTCTCCAAAGGTGTCTTACAGACTAAAGGGGAGAGGGACGTGCATGATTGGCAGATCACTTGCTAAGGCAATTGAGTCAATCGTGAGATGTCAAGTACCACACCAGATGTTGTTCTTGCACTAGATGCAATAAGTTGACATTAATCCAATCCTGGAGAAACAGTCGGAACCAGTTTTAGAACATAAGTGGATGTTCTAGGGAGATGATAACGACAGCCTCATTCAGGAGACAGTTATCATTCCAGGCTTCCAAGGTGACATGGACGACAAGGAGGTTGTCAGAGTTATAGTTTTCCTTCTGATGAGGGGCAGTATTTTGGACAGGTGGTCCAAGGCAATACTGAGGGAGGCATGGCGCGCAGGATACTGATTAAGTTCAGTTGACGATACAGTCTAAGAAGTTTGGATTTGGAGTTCATTTATGAGCTATGTCCCATCAGACATCCAGACACATTCTAAGACAGGTATTGCTCTTTTTGGGAGATGGCTTTCTCCGCGAACTTGAGATATAGAGAGACATAGAAAGAAACAACTAAGCGGATCCACTCACTGAGGCTATTCCTCGAACGCAATAGTTCCGCAAACGAGCTTTGTGAGACTGACTAGTAGAGGAGTTGGATGTTCGGTATCACACGGGCTGTGAGTATGCGACATCGCAATAATTAGCCTTGAGTGCAAGTGGGAGATTGTTGGAGATAGTGCCCTCAGAGTCAATTATTAGGTCACAGGTACGTGATTGTAATGATTGAGGGAGGACCTATCCCGGTAGGACAGTCTTACTCGAGATGATAGTATGCTATCTGGTTTACCTTTATCATCGTGTACTGTTTTAGGTGACCTGACATGTCGCTATTACACGTTGATAGAGCCCCTAGGATTCTTGCTTGACCACCAGCAGTATGAGGGCGATCATATAAGTGGGAGCTGGGGGTCTACAAGCATATCCTTAAAAGGTCCCTAGTCGTGGGAGTTTCGAGACCGGGCATCGATACTCCATTAGTAGACTAGTGTATACAGTCGAGACCCCGACGAGGGGCGGTGGCCGGTCTCACAAGCCACTGGTGTCAGTTGGATCACCTAAGATGTATACAGGTGCTCATTGGGTTATGAGTACACCGGACAGGACTCGCCGGGAACATGCTAGTTGGTCATATACCAGACGTCAGATGGCAGTTCCCTGGTGACATGTGTGCAGGTTAGTTCATCGACCTGGGGATCGTCATTTGTCTCGTGTGAGTTCCCACTGTACTTTGATTACTACCCTACCACGGCTCAAAGGAGTCGTGCAAACAGGTTTTAGTTGGGTACAGTCCCGAGCCACATGGAGGCAGTGAGCGTATCTTCAGGGGTTCGTCTCTCCCGGTATTGGGGGTGAGGTCGTGCTGTGTCTAGGAGAGCCATTACACAAAGTCCTTGGCCAAGGCAAGGAGATTTACTGGTAGGTATTCCAGTAGTATCTCAGGGTGTTCTGGGCTACACTCCGACACGACTTGTACCGCTTTTGGGGGTCTGACTTTTACCAACCCCCTAGGCCCGCCATGCGATACTCATAGACGAACGGACCGGACTGCACGGATATTGTCACTGACAGGCTCAGTAGGGTGTCAGGATGAGTTCGCTCATCGACGTCCCTTTTAGTCAATTGCTGGTGGCCCGTTACGTATTGGCTTATACCTCTGACGGGCTAGTGGTTAAATCCACAGCCGTAGTATTGACGAGTCTTTAGAGTCTACCACACTTTCAGTTACTCAAGTTTCGGGCGAAACGCTGTAGAGGCCGTATGGAGATATGGCAGGGTCCGATCAGATACGTGCGGTATTGCACGGATCAGGATCGGACGGTTTGTACTAGTAGCCGTATAGGTATATGGCAGGGTTCGATCAGATACGTGCGGTATTGCACGGATCAGGATCGAACGGATATTACTAGCCGGCTTTGGTTTAAGCCGGTCCTAGTTTAGTACAGTGTAGATTTTGTCTTTTTGCATTTGTATCCGGACGGAATACAGATGCGGGTGTGTATGCACAGTATCGGGGTTTTCCTGTAATTTATTACGGGACCAGTTTTCTGGAGTTGCCAGTTTGCATTCCGTTCCGGCCGGTTTTCCTTTGTTCTTTCCCGGCCGGACTTTTCCGATGGAGGGGGTAATTTGCAGTTTTGCAAATTATTTTTGTGGAGGGGTTTTCTTGCAAAAGGGTTTGATATGATAAGAATCTTTTCTTTTGCACCATGCTTTTGTTTTAATATGATTTGATTGAATGAGGATGAGATTTGAAAGGGTATGGTTGTTTTTTTATATGAAGCATGGTTGTTGTTTGTGGTCACCTCTTGACCTCTCCTACCCTCACCTCCCTTCATGAGATGTATTTTGTTCCCTCCACCATTTTCCTACTTGATATGGCCGGCCACATCTTAGAGAGAGGAAGAGTGGTTTTCATTTTGTAGTATGGCAAATTCATTCATCTCATTTTGATACAAGGAAAAATGAAAGCACCATTTTTCATACCCTCATTCCTCCATCTATGGCAACCAATACCCCAAAATGAGACAAGCATCTTCTACACTACTTCCTACAGCATATCTTGAGCATGTCGAGTTGCCGGCTTCATGCGCGAGTTGCCTCGGTATTGAGGTGGGAGCCCGTAAAAGTACCCGGCTTCGTGGTGCCCTTTCCGACGAGGAGGAGACGGACGGAGATCCCGCGAGGAGATCGGAGTGGAGATGAAGACCGGAGGACTCGGATCAGTCGGTACATCTCTAACCCGTATTCTAGTTAGCTTAGACTTGTTAATGGTTACGATCCGGAGTTTAGTGCGCGGTGGTGCCGGTTTGCAAAGTCCGCAAAATTTAAGTTTATCACCGTTTCCGCATTCCGGCGTCGGATTGACGGCCGGGGCGCCGCCGTGCACTTACAGTTTGGGGGGAACCTTGTTGTATATATGTATATATATTTCTATAAACAATGAAAAAAATTCAAAATATAAAATTTTTTTTATTATAAATAAATAAACAGGGGAGTGCCGACATTTCAACTCTCTTGGTGTAGCATGACAGTGAGGACACTGTCAAGTTTAAGTTTGGGGTATGCTCGGTAAGCTTTCTTTCTTCGCATTCATATGTACATTTTGCATTTGCATACTTATTTTAAAACCCATAAAAATTGAAAATTTTAAAAATTATAAAAATTAAAGTATTCAATTTTGGCCATAATTGACTTGAGTTTGACAAAAATGTTAACTAGCTAAGAACAACTAGATCATAGATTTCGTAAATTAAAAATCCTAAAAATAACTTTTCTTAAAATTTAACGGTAGAAAGTATATGTCTCTGTAGTTTATTTAGAAATAGGAAAATTTTGATTTCAGTTTTTGGGCTAAGTTAAAACAAGGGAAGAGTATTGATGTTTTTATTAAATTGTGAGTCTGAAAAATAATTCCTAGCTTAAGTCTAAATTCTGAAAATATATACCCTACAAATTGCACAAACACGAACCTTGAAACTTGGAATAGTAGAAGAGACCTTGAAATGCTCTTGTCTAAAGTTCTTAGTACGAAGAAAATAAAAAAATACATGTGTGAATAAAGGAAAAAATGAACACTGGTTTTTGTGATTACTTAAGGCTGCAAAAATAGAAAAATATTTAGCGAGGGTGCTTCATCACCTAGTGCCTTAGACCGACTAGTTTGGGAGTCACTGCTAAAGCTTTAGGTGTTGCAAGACTAGGAATTATGCTTTAATGTGCAAACATATCTTGTAATCGGTTGTTGGTACCTCAAGAAGTATTAACGATCGCATGAAGGATGTGTGAGCAAAATTCATCTAAAAATTCACCAATTAAGAAGTGTTTTGGACAACGGACAAGAGTATGATTGCTTGATTTGAATTTCCAAGTGTAGGGGTGATATATACACACACGTAGGGGTATATGATTGGGGTTTAGATAAGAGATAGGAATGAAGAATAAGACTTGTATCTTTAATAGAGATGATAAAAATTCCTAAGTTGAGATAGAACCCTAGAAGGAAAACTTAAGAGATGCCGAAAGCTAAGTAAGTCAGTAGAACATATATAATCCTAAGTTAAATGATAAGGAAGCGTGAAGAATATGGGTGGATGATTTTGAGTCGAAGATAATAGAGTTCTTGTTGGAAAACCTAATTGGAGAATAAAAGTCAATGGGCCTAACTGATAGGATTTTGTGGGTAGTATCCGCTGAAAACCCTCAGGAGATAACACTCTTCCTACTAGGGACACCTAGAGGTTTAACGACTTGTTGCACAAGCTCAGTGCAATCGCGATTCCCAGCGAAAGTGAGGTTAGGTTTTTGTCGAGAATAAAAACTAGGTTTGCTCGAGGACGAGCAAAAGATAAGTTTGGGGGTATTTGTTCATACCATAATATTGCATTATTATATTCCCCAGTCCTAGTTATTTTACAAATAAACAGGTGCTTTTGACCCATGTCTGCTACATAGTTGCAGGTTACAGGTTCTCGGAATAAAAACAGTGAAAAAGAAAAAAGACGATACAAAAATGAGACTACAACCAACAAATGGAAGAATATTGATCAAGCCTGCATTTTGGAGAATAAACGAAGAGCAATGAACAAATTCGCAACGCACAAAGGCAGTGCAAGGTTCAAGATTTTGTCACGAAGCAACGGTAAAAGTCCACTACAATTATTCACTGTGGAATCTGGAAGAGAACTAGAAGCCTACCTGAGAAACAAAGTGAGGAAAAAAGAAGTGAAAAGCCAGAAGAACATAGCCAGAAAAACTGAGCCCATGATCCTCCCATTTGGCCGCGGAACCGCGGCCAAACACTGCTTTTGGCCGCGGAACCGCGGCCATAGTGCGCCCGTGTCGGTGCAGAAAAATTGTGTCGGTGCGTCGGTGCAATTGTTGGGTTTCTTAGAGGGTATTTTTGTAATAGCAGATGTGCGTCGATTGTAACCCTAGGGTTTTCTATGAATCTATAAATAGAGACCCTAATACCTCTTTTGAGATATGCCTCCTTTCATTAATAAAATTCAGAATTCTTTTTGGAGAGCATCAATTTGTAAGTTCTTAATTTATTTTCTGCCCTAGGTTAAATTTCTTATCTACCCTAGTTAAATTTAATTTCTTGCCCTAGTTAGATAGTTAGATCTCTTATTCTCTACCCTAGATAAATGTTTTTCAATCCCCTAATGAGCGAGTAGTCTCCTCGCTGTTTAGGGTTAGATTTGGAGAAGGTTTGAGAGATGAAGATCTCTCACTCCTTTCTTGCCCATCACATATAATTAATAGGACTCCATGCATACATGCACACACCGCTCCCTGCGGCACCCTATCCCTCGAGGTAGCGGTGATACCGTAGTATAAAGGCCCGGTTGAGTGTGTTTTCCATGGAGGTTAGGGTAAGGATTGATAAAGGAAGGACAAGAACCAAGAGAAAGAAACATCTTCCCGAATGGTTCTAACCCCCTTTATTAATAATTACCATAACTCCTAATAGATCTTAATAAGGGTATAGCAAGTGGTGAGATTTATTGACTTTCCAAACTTAACCTAAACCTAACCCTAGCAAGACTTAGATCTAGATTAATTTAGTTTTTAGATTTAATCAATCCGACCGCAATCGGAATTAACTCGTAAGAACAATTAGGAAATTCACAAAATCCCTGTGGACCAATCCGTACACACCGGCTAGCAACCAAGCGACGCCGTTCTTGATTGCGGTTACTAAATATTCTTTGAGATCAATCAGCCACTTGTAATTTTAATGCATTTTAATATTTTCCCTAATTAAAATATTATTTTAAGCTTTTATTTATGCACTAAACTAGTGGTAATTACATTTTTTGCTTGGGTTAATTAATACTAATGTGAATCTATGCTAAGTTAATCACTAGATTAAGCACTAATCCATACTTGAAAATATCCTAGGAAAATATCTAGATATTTGTTGAATTAATGGAAAATTTTAATTAGAAATGAAATTCTATTAAGAGGTGTCATTTGCATTAATGAGGTTTAATTGATTTTTTGTTAGAAGTTTCCACATTTTCCACAAAACACCCCCCTCCTCCTTCTTTTGGTCGGCCACTACCCTTGCTGCCTTTTGTTGTTCTTCACCTCATTTCTTCACTTCAAGCTCAAATAAATTCATCAAAAATCACAAATAAATCACACAAACTTAAATATAAATCAAAACCCATCATTCTTCTTCACAAATCAAGTTTGGATCTTCATGGAAGTGTTCTTTTTGGAGGTTTAATTTTGAAGTTTAGTTGCTTTCTTATGGAGGTATAAAAGCCTAACCCTAAACTCTTTTGTTTTAAATACTTTAAATTAGCTTATTAGATGTTAATTTAAGGTTTCTATTGCATATTTAGAAATTCAAGATATGGTTTTTTAAAATCAAGTTAAGGTTTTGATTAGTGAAATGGTTATGTGTGAAGTTAGACTTGAAGAAAACTTAACCTATTTGTTAGTTTGTTAAATGATATTCTCCTAATTGTATAATTAAGCTAATTAGCAAACTAAGTTTTTACTAAATCCAAAATAGGTAAGATTAAAATTCTAGTAAAAGTATGAGTAGTTTAATCATGCTATTTGGTGATGTTTGTGATTGCTAGTTTTGGTAAAACTTGTAGTTTTGAGCTAAAAATGATATAAGTTGCTTACTAGATTTCCGGATAATTTAGGCGTGGGTTTCTTTTGATGTTGCGACGTTATTTATATTAGATTCCATGTTTATTATTGTGTTGTGAATGCGTGATCGGTACGATCAGGGTATAGGATTGATGGTTGTGTCGTTTAGCGCTCCTAGCTAGGGTTGTGCTGATGGCATTTGTGTCTTTGTGTAGTTTTTGCTCTTGAGTTGGTTTCGTAGTGTCGCTACGCGCGTTAGCCACTAGACGGATAGTTGAGAGTATGTTTGGAGTTGGTGCGACGGTCAAACGAAGTTGTACGTGTTATTGGTCGATTGCTAATATACACTTGTTATATTGTTATATGCTTTCAGGATCGCAGGCGGGGACTTCGGGTGCTGCGAAGAAGGAAAAGCGAGTGGTTGGTTTTACTTAGCTAGGATTGTTGTGAGTAGATTTAACATCTACAGGGGAATCGCCCGCATGGCGTTATGCGTCTGGGCTAGATTAAATGATATGACTATTAGTTAGATGTATACAGATATCGATTGTGCATGTGTATCTTTGTTGCATATCTCATTTCCTATTGTGCATGGACTTAGTATTAATGAGACACAACACCATTATTGACGGTTCATATTTCACGAGCACTAATTGTATGCTACATACACACCGTCGATAATTTCCATGACATGCATAACACCTATACATATGTGATATTGTATTATTTAGGGACATCGAGACATGATCTTTATTTTCCTTCGTGCATATGACATATAGCATACCTGTATACCTACATGCTTACACATATGCCTTGACATGCTTACATGCTAGTTACCCATATACCTATATGGTATTGTACCATTAGTGTTAGGTATATACACATATGAGACATAGCTACATGTACATCTTGCATACATACTTATACATATATCTGGAGAGTATTACATCATTATTGATAGGTAGATACACATATCTTGCAATACCGACATGGTTACGCATACCTGGCTATAACTACATGTTCACCTTTATTTGATATTATATGGATTTGGAGAAATTTGTAACGTTTTGGAAATCGTTTAGGCGATTTTCCGTTTTTAGGGTAATATAGTTGGTGTTTTCCGTAAAAACCTAGAAGCGATCTTTTTGCAGTATAGAATTCACTGCACCTAGTTTAGCTAGGAAATTGCTAGTTTGCGGGTTTTTGTAAGCCACTTGTAATTTTTGTGCATTTTAATATTTTTCCCTAATTAAAATATTATTTTAAGCTTTTCATTATGCACTTAATTAGTGGTAATTACAATTTGGGTTGGGTTTATTATGCTAATGTGGATCTATACTAAATTAATCACTAGATTAAGCACTAATCCATCCTTGAAAATATCCTAGGAAAATATCTAGATATTTGTGTAATTAAAATGCATTATTAATGAAAAGTTTAAGAGGTGGCATAAAGGGTTTTTTTATTAAGCAATTATTATTGTTTTCTTCTAGATTTTTCCACACATTTTCACAAAACCCCCGTCTTTTCTTGCTTTGGCAGGCCACTTCCCCTTGGCTGCCCAATTTCTCCCCACTCCATTTTCATCTCTTTGAGCTTCATAAAATCATCAAAAATCCTCAATTTAATCACACAAACTCAAAATCAAATCAAAACCCATCATCCTTCATCACAAATCAAGCTTGGATCTTCATTAAAGATATCATTTTGGAGCTTAGTTTGATGATCTTGTTTCCTTTTTGTGAACCTTTTGAAGGTATAAAATCCTAACCCTAATGCTTAATTCTTATTTTAATACCTTAATCTCAATATTAGATGTTAATTTAAGCTTGTATTTGCATGTTTAGAATTTCTAGAAAAGAATTTGTGGATAATCAAGTTAGGGTTTTGACTAGTGAAAAAGGTTAATTGATAGGTTTAGACAAATGAAAACTTAATCTAGTTGCTAGATTTATTATATGATATTCTCCTAATTGTATAATTAAGCTAATTAGCAAACTAAGATTTTAGTAAATACTAATTAGGTAAGATTAAAATTCTAGTAAAGGTATGAGTGGTTTAATCATGCTATTTGGTGATGTTTGTGATTGCTAGTTTTGGTAAAACTTGTAATTTTGTGCTAAAATGATTAAATGCTGCTTAATAGATTTCCGGATAATTTTTGTAACGCTTCGAAAATCATTTAGGCAGTTTTTCGGCAATCGGCTAAATTAGCAGCTTTTTCCGTAAAAAGTCAAAATTGTTAGTGTATATGCCCTAGAGGCCATTACTGTATCATACTAGTTTGTATATTACTTAATGGAAGCTTGGGATATTCACCTTGTATATACAATCTTGGTCAAAATAGTAGTATGCTACTTGGTTTGTTTCTACTTCAATGTGTACATGTGTTTATTTTAGTATATCGCCCATACACATTAGTGGAGCCCTTAGGATCTTTGGTTGATTACCAGTGTTGTGATGGCAGTCACACTAGTGGGGCTGGGTAATCTATAAGCACGTCCTTATGCAGGTCTCTGGTCGCAGGACTATCGAGACAGGGCATCGATACTCCGGAGTAGACTAGCGCATGCGCTTCTCATCCCAGTGTGGGAGACGGTCTGTCCCACAGCCGTCGGTACGTCGTACTTGAGAGAGTATGCGGGTGCTCGTTGGGTTACGAGTACACTGGACAGGACTCGTCGGGAACTGACTAGTTGGTATTATGCCTATCGTCAGTTATCAGTTCCCAGGTGACATGAGTACAGCTTAGTCTGCTGACTTGACACTGTCACTTCGCCTCGAGTGTGTTCCCACTGTACTTTGATTACTACCCTACCACGGCTCAAAGGAGTCGTGCAAACAGGTGGTAGTTGGGTGCAGTCCCGAAGCACTTGGAGGCAGTGACGGTTAGACAGGATTCGTCTCTCCTGGTATTGGGGGTTGACATCGCGCTGTGTCTATGAGAGCCATTACACGAGTAGTCCCTGGCCAGGGCAAACGAGATATACTGGTAGGCTTCCAGTGTTATCTCAGGGTGTTTTGGGCTTCACTCCGACACGACTTGTACCACTATTGGGGGACTGATGTTTACCGCCCCCTAGGCCCGCCATGCGATGTATCAGACGAACATACCGGACTGTACGGAGAATGTCACATTCAGGCTCAGTAGGAGTTCAGATGGGTTTCGCCTCGTCAGTCTTCTTGTCGGCATCTACCTGGGGACCGTTACGCACAGCTAGTGCCGCTTGCGGTCTGTGGTTAAACCCACTGCCAGCGTAGTGTCGAGTCTTTAGAGTCCCACACAGAAAGCTATTCGCCTTTAGGCAAAAGAGTAGAGGTCGCATGGTTTTGCGACAGGTCGCATGGTTTTGCGACAGGGTTCGGTCACATCCGTGCATTTGTGCACGTACAGTGTCCGGACAGTTTACACTAGCGGGCTTTGGTTTAAGCCAGATCCTAGTGTACCTTTTAGGATTGGTTTTATCCAGTATGCATCCGTGTTCCTCGGAACGCGGATGCGGGTGTGTATGCACAGTTGACGGAGAGACAGAGGCAGAGAATTCTTATTAGGGTTGTTGACCGTTGACCGTTGACTATTGACTTTTTGCTCAACCCTAATGAGAATATGATATGTGATTAACAATTATATTAATTAAGTATTATGGTGACATGGTTGTTGAGGGATTGACTTTGTTGACTTGTTGACTTTTGTTGACTTGTTGACTTTGTTGACCGGTTGACTAGGCTTGACTAGTTGACCATCATTATAACTATAGCTATCATTTCATGGCAAAGACTTTTGCTTGCTTGCTCTTTTGTGCAAAATGAGTGCATGAAATGATATGGCTATGGTTGCTTAAACTATCACATAATACTTGATTGATATGAGGTGTTATGATTGTTTTTTGGATTATGAGAGCCAAATGAGAAAAGTCTTCTCTCATTTTTTCTTTCATGCTCATTCTCTCTCTTGTTCTTGAGCTCTCATCTTCCTCCTCTTGCTCTCCCTCTCTTGAGTCTATGGTTCACTTGTCTCATGAGTTGAGAACCAAGAACCATAGATAAAATCCCATACAAACTCTTCTCTACTCACTCTAGTTCACAAGGTTTAGCAAACCGAGTGAACTAGTTTCTTCAAAGTTCGAAGAAGGAGCCAAAGGTTGAAGCTTTCAGGTGGATCTATCTTCGGCGCAAGGAGACGACGGGGAGAAGCCGATTCGGACGACCATCGAAGCTTGAAGACGAAGGAGTTCGAGAAAAAGAAAGGTATAACCCCCTAACCGAGTAGTTAGCAACTCGTAGTTAGGTTGTTAGTTAGATGTTTAACAAAGATCCGGTTTTGAGTCCATATTACCACCTCTAAGAAAATTGTTTTTCACCAAATTCCGCATGCCCGAAAGTACCGGGAGAGGTAGCATGGACTTACAGTGGTATCAGAGCCTAGTTAAACTCTATCTAACATGTTAGCAAAGTAGCTAGAAGATCGATCAAAGAAAAGTCACGAAACGAACCCGAGATTTTCAAGTTTCTGCCAATTTTTATTCTGTTCAAAAGTTGATAAATTTCATCTTAAAAATCGGCTCAGGCTTTTGTTAGAATAACCATAAAATTTGGTCCCACGAACGGTTCAAAGCGCCGCGGAAACGCGGCGGGAGCACGCTCCCGCCGCGGTTCCGCGGCCGAGTTGACTCGGCCGAGGTCCAAATTTGGTGCAGTGTATTTCTAAGGTTGTTTTGGGATTTTTGGAATATGTATTTTCTGCCCAGATTTTCCAGAAAGAAAATTTTGTATTTGGGGCCTGTAAATCCGTATTTTTGATCGAACTTATAAAAGACTTAGGCTGACGGGTTTTTCTGTGATGTGATATTTCTATTGAACGTCTGCTAATCACTATATGTCGATTAGTAGGGGTTATACAAATCTGTGATCTGTAATGTTATTGGAATGTGTATATGAATTCATTGGATTGTCGCGGGTGAGTAGCCGGGGGTTGTGAGACGAGAGTTTTCTTTTCTTTCAATTCATGTATATTTGTAAATTGATGTAATAATTATTTGTATGGCCGCACAACCGGGTCGGGGTTGTAGCCGTCATTGTATAATTTCTTTTTACTGTTTTTGCTCCTAGGATAGACCCATGGAGGGGGTGCACAAACTACCGGGTATGCCGAAGTGCCGAGTGGCCTACTCACGGAGTTGAGGGAGGTTGCTTCGCTTCGGGTACTTGGCGGGTAGTTTGCCACACCCGTAGGGGTCTTGGGTGGGGTATTGGCTATTCACCGCGACCGTGTAATCTGCTTTTCGTTACAGGCTGGTACGAATTGCGGATTCCTAGTATATCCAATGTGTTCATCTGTGATCTGAAATAGCTATCATTGCAGTATATCTATATATGATATTATTTAGGCGTTGCTTATGTTTTACAGCCGCGCTAGCCCAGCCCCTGCTCTGTCGTTAGTTAAGTAACCTAACGGGTAATGACGGGGCCCCGTGGTGAATGCGAATGGCATAAGCGTACGCCATATTTTGGTTGTTTTCTGCAATGGTAGGATTAAATGATGGGACGCATTAAAAGAACTAATGCAAGAATATCACGCATTAAAGGAACTAATGCAAGAAAATAAACCAAGTTAAAATCGTTGGAACACTTTCGGAAAACCACTCGGTTCTTTTCAAAACTAACTTTTAAATGCGGAGCTTGAGCCACTCCTTTTAAAAGCTATCTCGTTCCATCGATTATATCAAGTTCACTACGTTCACAGTTTTGCCAAAACCATTCGTAGTCCTCCGTCGTTTCACATGAATAGTCAATAGTATTCAAGCTGTGTATGTTGGCCAAAGTCAAGGCATAGTGATTGGTAGCTATTGGGTATTCATGTGTAGCATAGATAGATGCGTTGGTTTGGGACAGTCGTACGGCCATTTTGGCCAAAGTCAAGGGTAGGTACGGATGGATCCAAATTAACCTGGAGAATGATGGGTATAACTTGACTTGTGACTTATGATATTTTGGCCAAAGTCAAGGTCATAAGAGCATGGGGCAAAAATCCACATCGGGAGTTTCATAAGTACTGAAACTTGCTAGATTTGCATACCACTTGGAGTGTGATGATTCTGGTAGGATTCCTTCAGTTTCGTCACGCGATGATATTTGGATCCCGATCCTACTGTGAGTATATGCTACTCCTCGGGAAATTTCTCACTCAACGATCAATGCTATAAACCTAGTAGGTGTCTAGAAAGGTGTTAGCGGGGCTACGCCCCCAGGGAAAAGAGGTTATTTAATTAAGGAACTTCGCGAAAGCGTTGGAAAACCTCCCTCGAAGTACCGACACTGGCCTGGCTGAATGGTTAAGCAAGTATTGTGCGGTGGGATTGATCCCGACTAATTCTTCCTTTTTGGTTTGAGGAGGGATTCGAGAAACAGTGGAGCCATCCTGTTTAGACAAACTAAAAACCATTCTAAACTTGCAAGAGCATCAAGCTGAGTGTTTCTTCTCTCTCCTAATTGCAGCGACCAATCGACATGACTGGACTTAAGTTACTTCTAGATAAAAACATACTGACAGGGCCAAACTACAAAGATTGGCTCAGGAATGTCAAGATGGCAATCACTTACGACAAGCTGGGGTATCTTCTTACCACCAAAGCTCCCCTTGTCCCTGGTCCCACTTCCAGCGTCGCGGATAAGGAAATCCGTAAGACTTGGGAGATTGATAGCGCGAAGGCCAAGTGCCTCGTACTTGTCTCTATGGACAATGAACATCAGAGGAGGCACGAGAATATGGACTTGGAATCCATATTTCTTCATACAAAAGAACTGTATGGAGAGCAATCTCGTATCGCAAGATACGAAGCGTCGAAAAAGTTATTTTCGGCAAGGATGGCCGTCGGATCATCAGTAGCAGAACACGTGCTTAAGATGATCGGCTACATTGAGGAGCTCGCGGACCTAGGGACCACATTGGAGAGTGAGCTCTATACGGATTTAGTTCTCCAGTCCCTTCTTTCCACTTACGCCCAGTTTATATTGAACTTCAACTTACAAGAATAGGAAGTTGAACTTTCAGAGCTCCTCAACATGCTGAGGAGCGCAGAGGGCACCCTACAGAAAGGTAGGGAAACATCCACTTTGTTTGTAGGAGGATCATCTTCTTCTAGGTCCAAGGCGAAAGCCAAGGGAAAGAAGAAGAAAGCCCCCGCCAAACCAAGGGGCGGTGTTAGTAAAGTGGATACGAAGGGAAAAGCTAAAGCAACAAAGAAAGCGGTGAAGCTTGTGGATAAGGAAGAATGCTTCTATTGTCATAAGAAAGGACACTGGAAGAATGATTGCATGGCCTGGAAGGCCAGAACACAGGAATTGAAGCAGGTTGCAGCTTCAGCTTCAGGTGTGTATGTTATTGAAAACTGTCTTTCAATAAACTCTACTTCCTGGGTATTGGATACCGGATCAGGATCTCATATCTGTAATTCTTTGCAGGCGTTGAGAAACCGTAGTGTTTTGAAAGAAGATGACATGACCCTCAGAGTTGCGAACGGAGCTAGCATGGATGCTAAAGCCGTGGGGGACTATCACCTGGGAATGTCAGATGGACATGTTTTGGTTTTGCGTAATTGCTTTTTTGTACCTAACGCAACTTGTAATATCATTTCTGTATCTTTAGTTTCTAAAGAAGGTTATGAATTTGCGTTTGTAAGTAATGTTGTAAACATTCACCTTAATCAAGTTTTGATTGGGTCAGGTACATTAAGCAATGGTATATACGTATTAAACCAACCACAGATTTTCAATGTCCAGAATACACACAAAAGAAAGTCTTCGGAAATAAATCAGACTTTCTTGTGGCATTGTAGACTGGGTCACATCAATGAGAGAAGGTTGACGAAGTTACATACAGAAGGATATTTGAATGCGTTCGAATATCAATCGTATGCCACTTGTCAATCATGTCTCAAAGGAAAGATGACAAAGACTCCGTTCACTGGACACGGAGTAAGAGCGAGCGAGCTCTTGGGACTCATACACAGCGACGTGTGCGGTCCAATGTCTACACATGCGCGAAGCGGTTATTCTTACTTCATTACTTTTACGGATGACTTTTCAAGGTACGGTTATGTTTTCTTAATGAAACATAAGTCCGAAGCCTTTGGAAAATTCCAGGAATATAAGAATGAAGTAGAAAAACAAACCGGCAAAAGTATCAAGATTCTAAGATCGGATCGAGGTGGTGAATACTTGAGTGCCGATTTCCTGGACTATTTAAAAGAGAATGGAATTCTCTCTCAGCTTACTCCTCCATACACTCCGCAACATAATGGTGTATCGGAGAGACGGAACCGAACCCTATTGGATATGGTACGGTCCATGATGAGTAACGCTGAGTTACCGCGATCATTCTGGGGGTATGCGCTAGAATCAGCTGCGTACCTTTTGAACCGAGTTCCCACTAAGACTGTGCCTACTACACCATATGAGATGTGGTGTGGGAAGAGGCCCCATCTTAATCACATTAAGACATGGGGAAGTCCAGCTTTTGTCAAAAAGCAGCATGCGGACAAGCTCGAGGCACGCTCAGTACAGTGCAAGTTTGTGGGATATCCAAAGAACTCCAAGGGATATTTCTTCTACTGCGAAGAGGAACAAAAAGTTATTGTTTCTCGTCATGCCCACTTTCTAGAACACCGGTTCTTAGAAAAGGAAATAAGTGGGAGCGCAGTAGAACTGGAAGAAATTCCAGAACCACAGACTATTACTGAAAGTTTAGTGGAACCAGAGGGTTCAGAAGAACAGGACATTCCTACGCCGCTCCGCAGGAGTAGTAGGCAGTCTCATCCGCCCAAGAGATACTACGGTTTTCTCATAGACGGGGATAGAGAGGATTGCATCATAGATTATGATGAGCCTACTAGCTTCCAGCAGGCCGTTCAAAGCGTTGACTCAGTAAAATGGCTGGATCCAATGCGGACCGAAATGGAGTCCATGTACACCAACAAAGTATGGACGTTGGACATTGCTCCAGACGGGGTAAAACCCGTAGGATGCAAGTGGATCTTCAAAAGGAAGATTGGTGTAGATGGACAGGTTGAGACCTATAAAGCTAGACTTGTTGCAAAGGGTTTCCGTCAAAGACCTGGCTTGGACTATGACGAAACCTTTTCTCCAGTGGCTATGCTGAAATCCATTCGGATCCTTCTTGCCATTGCTGCCTTCCACGATTATGAAATCTGGCAAATGGACGTAAAGACCGCTTTTCTAAATGGAAATTTAGAGGAGTGTGTCTATATGGACCAACCAGAGGGTTTCATTCAGAGTGGGAGCAGCGGAAAGGTGTGAAAGTTGCTTAAGTCCATCTATGGACTAAAGCAGGCATCGCGGAGTTGGAACATCTGTTTTGATGAGACGGTCAAGGAATTTGGCTTTATCAAAAATCCAGATGAACCATGCATCTATTGTAGATTTGTAGCGAGAACTGTAGTATTCCTCGTTTTGTACGTGGATGACATTCTCTTAATAGGAAATGACATTCCTATGCTACAATCTGTCAAGGGGTTCTTGTCACACATGTTCTCCATGAAAGACCTGGGTGATGCCTCATACATCCTGGGGATCCGGATCCATCGTGATAGATCCAAAAGGATATTATGACTTTCACAGTCCAGGTACATCGACACCATACTGAAAAGATTCAGTATGGAAGATTCCAAGCGCGGTAACCTACCGGCTTGTCACGGGATCACCCTCTCTAAAGAGATGTCTCCCAAGACTGATTTGGAGAGGGATCACATGTCTATTATACCCTACGCTTCTGCGGTAGGCTCTATAATGTATGCGATGTTGTGTACCAGACCGGATGTAGCTTATGCACTGAGTGTGGTAAGCCGGTATCAGTCAAACCCTGGGGAGAAACACTGGATAGCGGTAAAGAACATTCTCAAGTACCTAAGAAGGACTAAGGAGATGTTCTTGGTGTATGGCGGAAAAGACCTCCAGATCGAGGCCTTTGCTGACTCCAGCTTCCAGAGTGACAAGGATGATTCCAAGTCCATGTCGGGTTTTGTCTTTACCCTTAATGGAGGGGCGGTGTGTTGGAAGAGTTCCAAACAGGAAACCGTTGCAGACTCGACGATGGAAGCGGAATACATCGCTGCATCTGATGCCGCAAAAGAAGCTGTCTGGATGAGGAAGTTCTTGAAAGAGCTTCAGGTGGTTCCATCCATTGTTGATCCAATACCTCTGTATTGCGACAACAACGGGGCTATAGCTTTAGCGAAGGAACCCAGGTCCCATCAGAGATCCAGACACATCTTGAGGCGGTATCACCTGATCAGGGAGATCGTGGATCGCCAGGAGATCGAGGTTCGGAGAGTCGCTTCAGAAGATAACACTGCAGATCCATTCACCAAGGCCTTGTCCCAGACTCAGTTCGAGCGGCTGATCGAGATGATAGGTCTTCGATACGCCAGTACATGGCCTTAGTGCAAGTGGGAGATTGTTAGTGTATATGCCTTAGAGGCCATTACTGTATCATACTAGTTTGTATATTACTTAATGGAAGCTTGGGATATACACCATGTATATACAATCTTCCTCAAAATAGTAGTATGCTACTTGGTTTGTTTCTACTTCAATGTGTACATGTGTTTATTTTAGTATATCGCCTATACACATTAGTGGAGCCCTTAGGATCTTTGCTTGATTACCAGCGTTGTGATGGCAGTCACACTAGTGGGGCTGGGTAATCTATAAGCACGTCCTTATGCAGGTCCCTGGTTGCAGGACTATCGAGACAGGGCATCGATACTCCGGAGTAGACTAGCGCATGCGCTTCTCATCCCAGTATGGGAGACGGTCTGTCCCACAGCCGTCGGTACGTCGTACTTGAGAGAGTATGCGGGTGCTCGTTGGGTTACGAGTGTTAGTTATATGTATACCCTAGAGGCCATTACTGTACATTGGATGTATATTGTAGTGGATGCTGGGACATATATAGGTAGGACTTTCTTGCTCGACATGATAGTACGCTATCTGGTTGCTCTTTATCTTAACATGTATACTTTATGTCTCTCTGATTACAAGTTGATAAAGCCCTTAGGATGTGTACTAGACTTCCAGGACTATGATGAAGATCATACTAGTGGGGCCTGGGTAGTCAATGAGTACATCCTTCATTGTTCCTAGTCGTGGGAATATCGAGACGGGGCATCGATATTCCAGAGTAGACTAGCGTATATCTTCTCGACCCATGTGATGGGCGATGGATGATCCCATATCCATTGGTGTTTGACATCGGAGATGGTATGCGGGTGCTCAGTAGAGACTGGGTACACTGAACGGACTCGCCGAGAACTCCCAGATGGTATTATACCTCACGTCAGATGGCAGTTCTCTGGTGACACTGGTACAGCTTAGTCTGTTGACCCGAGATCGTCATAGAGTCTTGTGTGTCTCCCACTGTGCTTTGATTTCCACCCTACCACGGCTCTACTGAGTCATGCAAACAGGTGGTTTTTGGGTACAGTCCCGATTCACATGGAGGCAATGAGCGATAGGAGGGGATTCGTCTCTCCCGGTATAGGGGGTTGATGTTGCGCTATGCTCGACTGGCCATAACAGGAAATCCCTGGCCAGGGTTGCAGTGACCTACTGGTAAGTGTTATCAGTAGTTTCACACATGTCATGGACTTCACGTCGGCATGACTTATCGAGCTACTGGGGTCTGACATTTACCACCCCTAGGCGAGATATGCGACATATCAGACGAACAGACCGGACTGTACGGTAAGTGTTACTGGTTGGATTCACAGGAGTGTGAGCGGGCTTGCTCGTCGATCTTCTGATCGCTCAATACCCGGGTGGCCGTTACGTTTAGCAGACCGCTTGCGGCTTGTGGGTGTTTGATATGATCATCATCTGCTGCCGGCATATTGACGAGTCTTTAGAGTCCTACACAGAGGTTTCCTAGCTCAAGCGAAACGAAATAGGAGCGCATATGAGATATGTGCGGGACCGAGAATAATACCAGTATATGATACTGTATTTGATTCTCGCGATTTGTAACATTGATCGGTTATATGCGATATAGCCGGGTTATCGGATCAAGTGTTGATTCGATAAGTTGTTACTATTGATATTAGTCGGTTATATGCGATATGACCGGATCGTTAAATCAAGTGTTGATTTAATGATTTAATGCATAATTATATATTTGATATATTACTTTGCATTAACTAGTATAGGTTCACTTAAATTGGATTTTCTCACTTGATGTGCATATTGTATATGTGATATATTTTTTGTGCACAAGATTGTATCATGTTTGATGATACATGCATGCTTGGGTTTGTGTAAAGAATTGACCATGGTTATATGAATGGTTAGGGTTTCATTTTATTTACTTATTCATTTATTTATTCTTTTTGTTTATTTTGGCAAAAGAAAATGATAAAGATAAATGAATGGTGGCTATGTTTGTTTTTAGTTGAAGATTCATGAAGCATTGACTAAGTCACCATTCTTGTCTCATGCTTAACCCTAACCATTTATACTAACCCTAGTTCATTCTCTACACTTAACCAAGGGTTAGTATATGATAAGTATTATATTTCTTTTCTATTTTTATTAACTTATCATATTCATCTTCATCTTCTTCTTCATCTTGAACAAGAAGAAAACAATGCCACCATCAATGGCAACTTGAGAATAAGAGTGAGAAATCCAATTCTAAAGTGAACCCACTTCCTATTTCTTCATCCTCTACCTCTTGCCAAGTAGTATAGGGTGTTTTCTTCACATATTTCATGACTTGGTGAAGTGCGAGCTTGATCTAGTGATGCCTCGACGTAGATCATCTTCGGCATCGAAGCCGACGACCAAGCCCGCCCATTTCCTCGATGAAGCCGATGCTAGAGTCCGAAATCCGATTTGGACAGCGGAGGGACATCATCACGGAGCTTAGGATGTGGTGGACCGGATCTACAAAGGTTGTAGCCCCTTTCCTTTTAGATAAACTCTTTTACTTGCATCGCATAGCCTATATATCTAGTTAACGATCCGTATTAGGTTTTCTCGGCACATGTAAAATTTCAATTGGGCATGTTTGATCACTTGTGAGACTTCATAAGTGTGCCTAGGAACCCTACAGTGGTATCAGAGCCTAGCTAGAGCCTTAGGCGATGCGTAGACGGAATTAGAAGTCCGATTGAACCGAAACCCCAATCGCATTTTGCTCTCTGGACATTTTTGAAAAACGTGGTTTTTTCCAGATTAAAAATATTCATAAAACTCAGTAGAAGATTCTAAGAATTACTGTATAAAACGGGGCCCCTGAATCCATTAAAGCGCGGCGGAACCGCGGCATTAGCATGCTAATGCGGCGGTTCCGCGGCCCTTTTGTCTCCTCTTGCAATAAATTTTGCACAGTAATTCCTAGTTTGCAGTGCTGGTTTTCCTTGGAATTTTTAATAATTTTTCAAGAGTTGAATTTTCTGGGTTGTATTGGGGACTCGGTGTATCGATCGGATTGTCTAATTTTGTCAGTGTGTTTTTCTGGGTATTTTTTGGAATATGTTAAAAAGTTCGACCGGATATAAATACCCACTTTTTGCCCTGCCGGGAAATTTCCAATTGTTGGATTTTTCCGTAGTTTAACGACGTTCTAAGTAGTGCAAGTAATGCGATGGACCCTCTAGAAGACAACAAACCTTAACTCGATTATGTGACCGTCTTGAACTGCCCTTTGAACCTTCGGGTTTGGGGCAGTACGGCGTGCCACATGTGAGGCGTTGGCTTGACCCTTCTACGGCTGGACCGTTGGTACTGAGGCACGAACTGAATGTTGTTAGACTTATTTCATGTGTTGAGCTGTTTCGGGAAAACTTAGGTGTTCGAATGTTCAATCGGAAAGTTTAACATTTTCTGTTTATCCGGAATGTGATACAACAATTGGAATTCACAAAAGTTATGTGATAACTGAATGAATGTTATAAACATAGCACTTTAGTCTCACTTGATCGGTTGCCACGGAATTTTGATGTGATCAAAAGTCCGTCGCAATCACGTAGCGTACGCGGATACTCGCTGGGTAAACTTAATAGACAGCCTCACTCCATAGCCCCGACCAAGTGACTGTAGGAGAACCCCGTCGCCGAAAGCATCCGTTCGGGTGCTCGCAGTAGCGGTGTTCCGCCTTGGTGCACTTCGTCGACGGTATTAGGGGTGCGGCCGCCTACTAAAGTTTGCGATGAGCATTCGATCAGGATGTCGGGAATCTTGTTGAATTGCCCGACTTGATATTGAAAAGAGTTTTCGATAATGAGACTAAAATGCGGGGTTTATAATTGTTAGGCATGGGATATCTAAGTATTTCATTTGATTAGGCATGCGATGTCTAAAGAGGTTGCGGATTCCAACTGTTGTAGTTTTACACTTTCTTTTCTGTGACCGTAAGTGTAATATGTGATATCGCCGGTTTCGTTGCTATATGTCAACGACAATTGGGATGCGCATATTTACTTACGTTGATGACATGTGATGTTATGTGTTGCTGGATTTGTTATATTGGATCGTCGTGTTTGAATAGCCGGGGTTTTTTTTATGTGAGATGAGTGTTTTTCATTTTCATTCATGTAAAAACTTGTATGTAATATTCTTTTATTGGGGCACTTCCAGGTTGCAGATGTTGTCACCATTTGTATATTATTTACTTTTCTGCACTAGGATAGACCCAAGGAGGGGAGCACAAGTAATCGGGTTCTGGGGTCTAGTGGGAGACCAACTCGAGGAGTCGAGTCCGGTCTCCTAACCCTAGAATTGGTAGGGTTGCTTGCCGCTCTCGTAGGGGTCTAGGGGTGTGGGATTGGCTATTCATCACGACCGTGGAATCCGTGTTTTATACCGGCTCGTATTGAAAACACGGACGTCCTAGTATATCCAATATTTCATATGTATCTTCTGCTGTGATTTATCTGTGATCATGTGATGTTCTGTGACAGATATTGTATATAGTATATATGATATATTATATAGACGTTGCTTATGTTTTACACCCGCGCTAGCCCGCCTCGCTCTGGCGTTAGTTACCTAACCTAACGGTGCAGACGGGACATCGAGGCGAATGCGGATGGCATAAGCGTACGTTATATTTATCTGTGATGTTTAGGTGGATTTAAATGATGGGATATTCATTAATGAGATTAATGAAAGAAAATAAACCTAATTGATGTTGTGGAATCGAATTTCTAAATAAAACAGGTAGCTACAGTTCTTGCTTTGCATCGCGGTGTTCATTATAGAACATCCTGCACCTTATTCGATGAGGAAAGGACCGAGATCCCTTCACCGGGAGTGACTCCTTTAGCAATAACTGGCAGATGCTACAACCCTCAGTTTGTCATTTGATTGCTTCTATAGTTTCTGCTTTGCACAGTGATATATATGATATATCCCGCACCTCATTCGACGAGGAAAGGGCCGACGATCCTTTCACCAGGAGTGACCCCTTTAGCAAAACTAGAAAAGCTTCAAAAACATTCCATTTAAAAACCATTTGATTCCGCAACGAGATCAAGTTCAAAGCTTTAAAGGTTTTCATAAAAACCATTCGCAACCCTCCGTCATTTTAGGAAGTAGAGTACTTAGTATTCGTGCTGTGTTTGTTGACCATAGTCAAGGAACAGTGTACGGTAGCTAAGTGATGTCTTCCTATACCGCATATGATGCGATTAGTTAGGACAGTCGCGTGACTTTGTTGACCTTAGTTAAGGGTCATGTGGGTGGGTCTAATTAATCACGAAATGACGGGTAGAACTTGACTAGTACTTATGATTTGTTGACCATAGTTAAGGTCATAGGTGCTAGGGGTAAAAACCTTTATCGGGAGTCTCAAGTGTTGAAATTTGCAATGAGATTGCATACCTTCTATATGATAGTTGGATCCCGATACCCACTGCGAGTAATTGTTACTCCTGGGAGAGTTTTGCACTTTGCAATTAGCCGATCAAGTAGGTGTCTAGAAAGGTGTCAACGGGGTTACGCCTCTGGGAAAACAAGGTTTACTGTAATTAGGTCTGTGCGAAAGCACGGGGAACCTCCCTCAAAGTACCGACACTGGCCTGGCTGAAAGATTGGCGAACTTGTAGAGTGTAATTAATCCCGGCTAGTCTTTCCTTTTAGGGTTTGAAGGAAGATTTGATAAAAACAGTGGGAGCCATCCTGATTAGATAAAATATATAACCAATCTAATCTTGCAAGAGCGCACGCTGAGTGTTTTCTTCTCTCTCTTTCCTGGTAGCGACCATATCACGCCTTAATCAAGATAATAAAATGGATGTATTGACCGAACCCGCTTGTTATACTGAGCTGGGGAACGTTGGTCCCGCTCCAACTTATAATTGTTATAAGACAGAGCAGGAAATAAGGGGAATACCAGAATTCCTATGCCGCCCAAACGAAGAAAGTGCATATGATGCACCTCCTTCGGGTGTGTTCATTATAAAGAACTGTTTCTCAGTATCCTCTGCATCCTGGGTATTCGATACCGGATCAGGATCCCAGATATGTAATCTGTTACATAGGGCTACAAAAGGGTAGAAAAACTGAGAAAGGGTGATAAGTTTCATGAGACAGAAAACGGGGCAAGTGTTGCAGCCAAGTCTGTTGGTCACTGTCACCCTGTATTACCAATACATTGATTCTGAACAAATGCTATTAGATACCGAACCTGATATACAAAATCATATCAGTCTCTTTATTAGTAAAGAAATGATAAAATTTTGTATTGATGGATAATGTTTTGAACATTTCCTATATCAAAAGTTGATCGGTTCAGGCACGTTATCTAAAAGCATTGACGTTCTAAATCAAACTACAGTTGCTAGTATGCAGAACACACACAAGAGGAAGAGTTCAGAAATGAACGAATCCTTCTTGAGGCATTGTAGACTAGGTCACATCAATGCGACCCGACTAGCTGAAGTTACATTTTAGATGCATATTTAAATCAGTTTGAATTTACATCTTATGAAACTTGCCAGTCATGTCACAAAGATTAGATGACCATAGCCCTGTTTATTGAAAACAGAGAAAGAGTTAATGAACTCTTGGGACTGATACATGATGATGTATGTAAGGTCTCCTGTCTACACATGCCAGGAATGGTTCTTTATACTTCATTATATTCTCTGATAATCTCTCAAGATTCAGACATATGTTCCTGTTGAAACACAAGTCCGAACCTTTTGAGATATTCACAGAATATAAGTTAGAAGTAGAGAACCAATACGGGTATAAGTATTATGTCCTATGATAAGATCAGGGAGGAGAATACTTGTGCATGGCATTCCTGGACCATTCTAAAGGAGAATGAGATTCTCTCTCCGTATTACTCCTCTGAATACACCACAGCACAACGGTGTATCGGGGCGGAGCAATCGCACAATATTAGATATCGTGTGCTCTATGATGAGTATTACTGAGTTACTTATTTCCTTTTTGGGTTGTGCACTTAAGAAGCTGCATACCTATTGAATTGGGTTCAAATCAAATCAGTTGCCTACCACTTCATATGTGATATGGAAAGGGAAGAGCCCATATCTTAAGTTAGTTAAGATTTGGAGTTGTCTGGCCTATGTCAAAAGCAAAATCCGGACAAGATCGAGATAAAGTCAGTTGTGTAGAACTGGAAAGGTTCCAGCTATACAAAACTGCAGCTGATGATTTGACAGAACCAAAGAATTCAATAGTTCCCGACGAACCTCAGCCTCTCCGCCGATCTAGCAGGGTTCCTCACCTGCTTGAGAGATACTTCGGTTTCTCGATGACAGTGGGAGCAAGGATTGCATCATGAGATGATGACCCAACTAGATTCGAGCAGGCCATCAAGAGTAGGGACTCTGTAAGAATGGCTGGATGCTTAGCAATCTGAGATGGAATCCATATACACCAACAAAGTATGGACTTTGGTTGCGATATTTGAAGGGTTAAATCCCCATCAGGAGCAAGTATATCTTGAGAAGATTACTTGGTGTAGATGGACAAGTTGAGACTTTCAAAGCTAGACTTGTTAAAGGTTTTCGTCATCGACCAGGCACGAATAATGATGAAACCTTTTCCAGGGACTATGCTTAAGTCCATCCAGATCCTACTTACCACGGCTACATACCATGACTACGATATCTGGTGGTTGGGTGCCATGACTACTTTTCTAAATAATGATTTAGAAGAGAACGTCTATAAGAACACAGCCAGAGGGCTACGTAAACAGTGGGAGCAGCGGAAACGTGTGCAAGATGTTTTATATGATGAAGCAGGCATCGCGGAGTTGGAACATCTGTTTTGATGAGTTAGTCAAACAATTTGACATCATCAAAATGGTAGATGAACCTTGTATATACAAAACGGTAGTAGAGAGTGAAGTGGTCATCCTCGTATTGTACGTGGACAACATACTCTTGATAGGAAATGAATTTCCTATGCTACGATCGGTCGATCTCTTCTTATCACATAGATTCTCCATAAAGGATCAAAGTGATACCTCCTAAATCCTGGGATTTAGATCTATGAGATAGATCTAAATAGATTTTAGGATTCTCACTAGCTATAGTGAGATAGTATCAGTTGATCCTGGGGAGAATCACTGGAAGTGTTCCAGGGTGATAAAGACGACTGAATGTCAGTCACAGGAATTGTCTTTACCCTCAGTAAAGGGACGGCATGTTGGAAGATTTCCAAGCTAGATACCGTGACAAACAAGAAGATAAAGGCTGGTAACATCGCTATTAAAGATACTACCAAAGTGGCAGTTTGGGTGTATATTGGTTCATAGGATGAACTAGGTTCCTACCATTGTGTGACAATGGAACTGTGGCTTTGGCCCTAGAACCCTGGTCCCATCAGCGACCCAGACATATTCTGAGGCAGCATCACCTGATCATGGAGATAGTTGATCTCCAGGGTGATCAAGGTTAGGAGAGTAGACTCAGAGGACAACACGGCGGATCCACTCACGAAGGCCTTTTCCCAAAGAGAGACTTTTAAGGGGATGGTTGAGTATTAGATACTACAACTACTGCTACAGATGGCCCTAGTGCAAGTGGGAGATTGTTAGTTATATGTATGCCCTAGAGGCCATTACTGTACATTGGATGTATATTGTAGTGGATGCTGGGACATATATAGGTAGGACTTTCTTGCTCGACATGATAGTACGCTATCTGGTTGCTCTTTATCTTAACATGTATACTTTATGTCTCTCTGATTACAAGTTGATAAAGCCCTTAGGATGTGTACTCGACTTCCAGGACTATGATGAAGATCATACTAGTGGGGCCTGGGTAGTCAATGAGTACATCCTTCATTGTTCCTAATCGTGGGAATATCGAGACGGGGCATCGATATTCCAGAGTAGAATAGCGTATATCTTCTCGACCCATGTGATGGGCGATGGATGATCCCATATCCATTGGTGTTTGACATCGGAGATGGTATGCGGATGCTCAGTGGAGACTGGGTATACTGAACGGACTCGCCGAGAACTCCCAGATGGTATTATACCTCACGTCAGATGGCAGTTCTCTGGTGACACTGGTACAGCTTAGTCTGTTGACCCGAGATCGTCATAGAGTCTTGTGTGTCTCCCACTGTGCTTTGATTTCCACCCTACCACGGCTCTACCGAGTCGTGCAAACAGGTGGTTTTTGGGTACAGTCCCGATTCACATGGAGGCAATGAGCGATAGGAGGGGATTCGTCTCTCCCGGTATAGGGGGTTGATGTTGCGCTATGCTCGACTGGCCATAACAGGAAATCCCTGGCCAGGGTTGCAGTGACCTACTGGTAAGTGTTATCAGTAGTTTCACACATGTCATGGACTTCACGTCGGCATGACTTATCGAGCTACTGGGGTCTGACGTTTATCACCCCTAGGCGAGATATGCGACATATCAGACGAACAGACCGGACTGTACGGTAAGTGTTACTGGTTGGATTCACAGGAGTGTGAGCGGGCTTGCTCGTCGATCTTCTGATCGCTCAATACCTGGGTGGCCGTTACGTTTAGCAGACCGCTTGCGGCTTGTGGGTGTTTGATATGATCATCATCTGCTGCCGGCGTATTGACGAGTCTTTAGAGTCCTACACAGAGGTTTCCTAGCTCAAGCGAAACGAAATAGGAGCGCATATGAGATATGTGCGGGACTGAGAATAATACCAGTATATGATACTGTATTTGATTCTCGCTATTTGTAACATTGATCGGTTATATGCGATATAGCCGGGTTATCGGATCAAGTGTTGATTCGATAAGTTGTTACTATTGATATTTGTCGGTTATATGCGATATGACCGGATCGTTAAATCAAGTGTTGATTTAATGATTTAATGCATAATTATATATTTGATATATTACTTTGCATTAACTAGTATAGGTTCACTTAAATTGGATTTTCTCACTTGATGTGCATATTGTATATGTGATATATTTTTTGTGCACAAGATTGTATCATGTTTGATGATACATGCATGTTTGGGTTTGTGTAAAGAATTGACCATGGTTATATGAATGGTTAGGGTTTCATTTTATTTACTTATTCATTTATTTATTCTTTTGTTTATTTTGGCAAAAGAAAATGATAAAGATAAATGAATGGTGGCTATGTTTGTTTTTAGTTGAAGATTCATGAAGCATTGACTAAGTCACCATTCTTGTCTCATGCTTAACCCTAACAATTTATACTAACCCTAGTTCATTCTCTACACTTAACCAAGGGTTAGTATATGATAAGTATTATATTTCTTTTCTATTTTTATTAACTTATCATATTCATCTTCATCTTCTTCTTCATCTTGAACAAGAAGAAAACAATGCCACCATCAATGGCAACTTGAGAATAAGAGTGAGAAATCCAATTCTAAAGTGAACCCACTTCCTATTTCTTCATCCTCTACCTCTTGCCAAGTAGTATAGGGTGTTTTCTTCACAAGTTTCATGACTTGGTGAAGTGGGAGCTTGATCTAGTGATGCCTCGACGTAGATCATCTTCGGCATCGAAGCCGACGACCAAGCCCGCCCATTTCCTCGATGAAGCCGATGCTAGAGTCCGGAATCCGATTTGGACAGCGGAGGGACATCATCGCGGAGCTTAGGATGTGGTGGACCGGATCTACAAAGGTTGTAGCCCCTTTCCTTTTAGATAAACTCTTTTACTTGCATCGCATAGCCTATATATCTAGTTAACGATCCGTATTAGGTTTTCTCGGCACATGTAAAATTTCAATTGGGTTTGTTTGATCACTTGTGAGACTTCATTAGTGTGCCTAGGAACCCTACAATGAGTACACTGACAGGACTCGTCGGGAACTGACTAGTTGGTATTATGCCTATCGTCAGTTATCAGTTCCCAGGTGACATGAGTACAGCTTGGTCCGCTGACTTGACACTGTCACTTCGCCTCGAGTGTGTTCCCACTGTACTTTGATTACTACCCTACCACGGCTCAAAGGAGTCGTGCAAACAGGTGGTAGTTGGGTGCAGTCCCGAAGCACTTGGAGGCAGTGACGGTTAGACAGGATTCGTCTCTCCTAGTATTGGGGGTTGACATCGCGCTGTGTCTAGGAGAGCCATTACACGAGTAGTCCCTGGCCAGGGCAAACGAGATATACTGGTAGGCTTCCAGTGTTATCTCAGGGTGTTTTGGGCTTCACTCCGACACGACTTGTACCGCTATTCGGGGACTGACGTTTATCACCCCCTAGGCCCGCCATGCGATGTATCAGACGAACATACCGGACTGTACGGAGAATGTCACATTCAGGCTCAGTAGGAGTTCAGATGGGTTTCGCCTCGTCAGTCTTCTTGTCGGCATCTACCTGGGGACCGTTACGTACAGCTAGTGCCGTTTGCGGTCTGTGGTTAAACCCACTGCCAGCGTAGTGTCGAGTCTTTAGAGTCCCACACAGAAAGCTATTCGCCTTTAGGCAAAAGAGTAGAGGTCGCATGGTTTTGCGACATGTCGCATGGTTTTGCGACAGGGTTCGGTCACATCCGTGCACTTGTGCACGTACAGTGTCCGGACAGTTTACACTAGCGGGCTTTGGTTTAAGCCAGATCCTAGTGTACCTTTTCGGATTGGTTTTATCCAGTATGCATCCGTGTTTCTCGGAACGCGGATGCGGGTGTGTATGCACAGTTGACGGAGTGACAGAGGCAGAGGATTCTCATTAGGGTTGTTGACCGTTGACCGTTGACTATTGACTTTTTGCTCAACCCTAATGAGAATATGATATGTGATTAACAATTATATTAATTAAGTATTATGGTGACATGGTTGTTGAGGGATTGACTTTGTTGACTTGTTGACTTTTGTTGACTTGTTGACTTTGTTGACCGGTTGACTAGGCTTGACTAGTTAACCATCATGATAACTATAGCTATCATTTCATGGCAAAGACTTTTGCTTGCTTGCTCTTTTGTGCAAAATGAGTGCATGAAATGATATGGCTCTGGTTGCTTAAACCATCACATAATACTTGATTGATATGAGGTGTTATGATTGTTTTTTGGATTATGAGAGCCAAATGAGAAAAGTCTTCTCTCATTTTTTCTTTCATGCTCATTCTCTCTCTTGTTCTTGAGCTCTCATCTTCCTCCTCTTGCTCTCCCTCTCTTGAGTCTATGGTTCACTTGTCTCATGAGTTGAGAACCAAGAACCATAGATAAAATCCCATACAAACTCTTCTCTACTCACTCTAGTTCACAAGGTTTAGCAAACCGAGTGAACTAGTTTCTTCAAAGTTCGAAGAAGGAGCCAAAGGTTGAAGCTTTCAGGTGGATCTATCTTCGGCGCAAGGAGACGACGGGGAGAAGCCGATTCGGACGACCATCGAAGCTTGAAGACGAAGGAGTTCGAGAAAAAGAAAGGTATAACCCCCTAACCGAGTAGTTAGCAACTCGTAGTTAGGTTGTTAGTTAGATGTTTAACAAAGATCCGGTTTTGAGTCCATGTTACCACCTTTAAGAAAATTGTTTTTCACCAAATTCCGCATGCCCGAAAGTACCGGGAGAGGTAGCATGGACTTACAAAAATATGTATTTTTCATTATAGACCTAATTATACAAAATTTAGATAAGATATTACTACAAATTGGTCACTAAAATGTCACTTAAAATTTTCTAGTTAATAAAAAAAAATTTCCATAATTAATTATTTTTAATATTATTTTAAACTTTTAAAAATACATTTAATTAGTGATAAATAACAAATTTAATTAGGTAAATTTCATAATTAGGAATCATTATAAACTAAAATTTAGTGTTAATAAAATTGTATCATGACTTTTCAAGATTTTTGTTCAATGGTTTAAGAATTATATCAAAAATGAACTTAAAAAGGGTTTTTTTTTGTGAAAATTTGATGTGAAAGCATTAATTGCACTAGAAAGAGACTTTTTCCATGGAATTTTCTACACCATTCCCTTTATCTCTTGCCCATCCTACCTCTGGCCGAGCTTGGCAGCAACTCTCCATTTTTCCCTCACTTCTTTTGGTTCAATTCTTGCTAAAAAAAAAAAAAACAAAATCCACAAAATCAACACATTTCTTCACAAATTCAAACCAAAATCCTATTCCACCTCTTTCCAACCCTAATTTTCTTTAAAACAAGGTGAAAGGAGGCATCTTTCAAGGTCAAGAGCAAGTTAGGGTTCACTGGTAAGGTATAAATCCTAAACTAGTTGTTAAATTTGTAGTTTAAATAAGCTAAATTAGTATTTTAAAGTGTTAATTACATTGTAATGGTTGGTTTTTGAAAATTCAAGAGAGGTGTTGATGCCCTAATTAGGGTTTGTTGTAGGATAAGTGGGTTTAAGTTAGGGTAGTGGTTATCTAGTTGGTTAGAATGGTTGTTTGTGCGATGTAGCGATCGCTACACCGTTAAACCGCGACAATTGCATCGATATTTCTATGTCAATACTTACTAGTTTTTCTATATTTTTAGGAGGTGATATAATTGCGTTATATTAGCGATATAATTAGCATCTCATACGTCTATTAGTGTGTGCGAATGTGGGGTTTTGTCTAGTCGGGTTTTAGTTTTGACGATTGCCCCGAAACGGCGATTTTAGTTAAGGTTTTAGCGATTTTCGTGTAATTTCCGCGTACCGAGTGCACGTTGTGATTAATTCGAGAGAGTCGATCTTTTCATAGTGTGAGTTGCGTCATTTCAGAAATCTGTAATCTTATATTGTGTGTTATGCAATTCTAGGATCGGTCGCGGAAACATCGAACGCGGCACGCAAAGGCAAGACGGTGGTCGGATCGGATTAGCGAGGCTTTCAGGTGAGTAGATGCATTCATCTATGGGGGAATCGTCTGGATGGCGCGAGGCGCCCCCTAGTTAGGATTACTTTATTTCTTGCAATATTTGCATTGTTAGTTAGCTAACCCCCCTCATTCACATTGCATACCCTCATAGCTAATCGTCTGCTAGATTGCATGGATATTTATATACACATGTGCGATATCACTTCGTAGAACACGAACACCATTACCATTGGCTCCTGTTGCACGCGCACTATTCATGTAACACACACGCCTTTGGTAATTGCCATGCCACGAGCACTGTAGGACCTGTTTAGTTTAGTATCACCATTTGCATTATACACGATATATGAAATCGCATAGCATGTATATACCTCGCATCATCTTCATACTTACATAGATTCTAGCCACAAATCACATCGCATACCTTGATATCATAGACATTTATCATATAAAACATGTTGGGTATTATGATTTTCTTGAGGATTTCAGTATTGCTGCGATTTCTGGATTTTGGGGAAAACCGCAAGAATTTAACAAAAGCTTATATTTATCATTTTTTAAAACAAAGTTGCGGTTTTTTCGTGATGTATGTGTCGTCCACCATGAGTTTTCATATTTTCTGTTGGATTTCGAGACCCTATTCGAGGAGTGGATGAACCGTCTTGGGTACATGGTGGGCCCGGTATGGTACCCCGGGGCAAGAAGATCGAGTTGTAGACGATAAGCCTGGCAGGGGAAGACTACCTACCGGTGATATCTGGCACGGCGGATATCCGGAGGATACCGACCGTTGTCGTGAGATTTGATGATATGGGCCGATCCGGACTGACGTAGCCCGATGTATTGAGACATTGATACAGTGAGATATTGAGACAGATGTGTTTCCATATTTGGTGTCGATACTTGACACGGGTTTCAGATGATTTCTTGATGGTATTTAACTATTATACAGATATTCTTTTTCTAAAGTTAAGAATGCAGAATCATAGCATTTAAAACACTTAAAGATTTAGTATTGACATTGCATACATGTGCATGCATACTAGAGGTATTACATCACATCTGGACATACATGCTGTGACGCATTTGCGTGCATTCTTACGATAGCCTTACTAGATGTTATATTCTACTCACAAGCTGGCAACTTACCCCCATTGTGCCACAGTGTCTTGCAGGTCGGACTCATCAGCCTAGTAGCGGTGGCTTATCTTGTTAGTGACTTCTTTTGCTCAGACTCGCGACATTGCTCGTAGGTAGGTTGCGAGAGTGCTTTTATCTCTTTTTTTTGTACTATTTTTGTATCTAGTATTCTCCATCTACCACTTCTTATTTGTATATTCGACCTGGTGATGAGACTGAGAGATTTGTGTATATGTGGGTTCTTTTGGGTCGAGCTCACTTGAGCCGACGTTGTGTTTCCTTACATTTCGCATTTCTTATGGTCTTTTTCTTGAGATTACATATATATATATTGCGTGTGGTTGTGATCCGCCTTGGGCGAAGAGCTAGCTCCCGCTTGGGGATGCCATTTTGTGATTACAGGCTATATATCTTATTTTACCCATTTTGGGGGATAGAATTTACAAAGGAGACTCTACCAAAATTTTCGGAAATTTTTGATGTTTTTAAAAAACGAGTTCAATGCAACTTAATTGATTTCAAAATCGTTTTCATGTAAGGTTTCCTTCACTCTTTTGGTTTTGGTTTAGATTTTTCTGGGCTTTGGCTGACTTAGGTTACGTTACGCCTTTAGACGTCTCGTAATCTAAGTGCCAGTCACATTCCGTACTTTCGGGTCGTGACAATTTTGGCGTGGGTTTCTTTTGACGATGCGACGTTATTTATATTAGATTCCACGTTATTTAGTGTGTTATGAATGTGCGATCGGTATGATCAGGGTCTAGGCTTGATGGTTGTGTCGTTTAGCGTTCCTAACTAGGGTTGTGCCGATGCCATTCATATCTTTGTGTAGCTTTTGCTCTTGAGTTGGTTTCGTAGTATCGCTACGTGCGTTAGCCACTAAACGAACACTTGAGAGTATGTTTAGAGTTGGTGCATCGGTCAACGTAGTTTGTACATGTTATTGGTCGATTGCTAATATACACTTGTTCTGTTGTTTTATGATCTTAGGGATGCAGGCGGGGACTTCGGACGCTGCGAAGAAGGGAAAGCGTGTGGTTGGTTTTACTTAGCCCCAGGATCTTCTGTGAGTAAATTTAACATCTACAGGAGAATCGCCCGTATGGCGTTATGCGTTTGGGCTAGAGATGATATGATATTAGTCGCATGTTTATATTGCACATATAGAGTTTACGCATACACCTCATTGCATATTATTACTTGTTGTGCTTGGACTTATACCCTTTGGACACTACACTATTATTGACGGCTCATATTGCACGAGCACTGATTGTATGCCACTCACACCGTCAATAATTGCCATGACACGCACAATACTTATACATACGGGAGATTGTATTGGTTAGGGACATTGAGACACTGATTCACATTCCATTGTGCATATGACATATAGCATACCCGTATACCTACATGCTTACACATATGCCTTGACATGCCTACATGCTAGTTACCTATATACCTATATAGTAGTGTACCATTAGTGATAGGTATATACACATTTGAGACATAGCTACATGTACATCTTGTATACATACTTGTATATACACATACCTAGCTTGATATAGCTACACATATACCTGGAAGGTATTACATCATTATTGATAGGTAGATACATAAATCATGCTATACCGACATGGTTACGCATACCTGACTATAGCTACTTGTTCACCTTTATATGATGTTGTATGGATTTTGGAGAAGTTAGGAACCACATGATATATTTCATAACTTGTTGCAGTTAAATAGCAGTTTTTCCTTTATATGCACACATTACTGTTTCATGTTGCATATATTATATTTCATGGATTTCACATTGAGATATGGATTTCACATGATGTTTTCTGGATTTGAGGACCGTGGTAGTTTCATGAAATTATGCATTATTTGAAAAACCCGGTTTCTCTTGATATGATATTTCAGCGTCCACCATGAGATTTCTCGGTTCTGATATATACCCCATGCGAGGAATGGAGGGGGTTGTGTGCGGGTACATGGTGGGGCCCGGAGGTACCCCGGGGCAAGAAGTTCGCAGTTGATGGCGATGAGTTAGTGGGGGGATCATACCTACAGGTGACAGTATTGGAATCTTCGGTGATCGCGTAGATATCGACCAGAGTCATGTACGTATGGATACGGGGAATTCGAGTATCGAAGCTGGGTACTCAGGTTTCCGATGAACGTATGATACGTACATATCAAGGCCAGTCGTGGTGACGACGCCTGATAGATGAGTATTTATGTGTCGATGCTGGATACTTGTTTTCATGATATTTTTACTTCTAAGTATATATAACAGTGGAATGGGACGCTGTTATATATGCATATATATATATTAGTGGAATGGGACGCTGATATATATGTATACATATCTAAATTATATACATCATTATAATGACCTTGCAAATATACTTATTCATGATATGAGGGCCGATCCGAGGGCCGATTTGAGGGTTTTGGGGATTTGGATTGTCTTGATGGACATTGGTCCTACCACGATGAGGATTCCGTGAGGATGACATGTTTTATCCCATATTTCGCATTTATTTATATGCATTGCTTCATGTATTAGTTGTACCTGATAGAGTACCTTTCATGACTGTTGCATATACATATTGTCATATTATTGCTTCATGTATTAGTTGTACCTGATAGAATACCTTTTATGACTGTTGTATACATATGGCCATTTATTGGTATTATCTTGCATGTGATAGATTCGCGCAGTACGTGCATATTTGCGATTACCTGCATATGTTATTTACTATTCACGAGTTGGCAACTCACCCCCGTTGTGCCACAGGGTTGCAGGTTGTTCCTCAGAGTAGTCGAAGCAGGGCTTTTCATTTATCGTATCATCTTTTGCTGCGGATACCACTACGGCTGACTGTGTACAGTTTTGCTATAGGTGGATTTTGCGGTTATCCAATGTTGCTCATTTTATATTCGTTGTACCATGTACTCTCCATCTACCACTTTCATGTATTGACTTAGAAATGAGATGTGAGGACGATATTGTATATTTTTTATGACTTTGGATGTTTTTTATGCAATTTTATTTATATCGTCTTTTATTTCTTCGCTACGGCGTCGTATATTTGTTGTGGTGGTTGTTTTCTGCCTTTGGGCATGGATTTGCTCCCGTTGGGGATGTTTTACTTATATCTTTGTATGTACCCATTTTTAGGGCTAGTCTTTACAAAGGAGGTGCTGCCAAAATTTTTAAGAAAGTAAAGTTGGACTTTAAAGAATTTGGTTGAGATTTCAAAAGTTTTGAAAATGCTATTATCACTTACTACTTTTGTTGGTTTAGATTGCTGGGTTTTCGGCTTACATAAATTGCATTACGCCTGTATACGTTGTGTAGTTTAAGGGCCGTCACGTGCCAATTTCAGGTCGTGACAAAGTTGGTATCAGAGCCAGGTTTTACCTTTCAGAGTGTAGGATGACCTTGGTATGATGGAGTAGGTAGCTTAAGAGAGCAACGTAGTGTGTGTATGTCCGCGGTATACTCACGACACGGTACTCCGCCTAAAGTGACCTAAGTACTAATTGCTTGAAATTCCTTCCTTGATGATACATATCCTTGTGATTCGATTTCCGTGTTCTTATCGTATCCTTTTCCATTTATAGTCTTTTGTCGCCGATGACTATGAGGGCTCAGAGTGATGCAGCGAGAGCCGAGGTCAGAGTTGACTCGTTTGGAACGAGGATTGACCAAGATGGTACGCTCATTGCACAGGAGCAGATTGATCTGCCTTCGATAGATCGTATCGCTGAAAGCGATCTTTTTGCAGTATAGAATTCACTGCACCTAGTTTAGCTAGGAAATTGCTAGTTTGCGGGTTTATGTATGCCACTTGTAATTTTTGTGCATTTTAATATTTTCCCTAATTAAAATATTATTTTAAGCTTTTAATTATGCACTTAATTAGTGGTAATTACAATTTGGGTTGGGTTTATTATGCTAATGTGGATCTATGCTAAGTTATCACTAGATTAAGCACTAATCCATCCTTGAAAATATCCTAGGAAAATATCTAGATATTTGTGTAATTAAAATGAATTATTAATGAAAAGTTTAAGAGGTGGCATAAAGGTTTTTGTTTTATTAAGCAATTATTATTGTTTTCTTCTTGATTTTTCCACACATTTTCACAAAACCTCCCACTTTTCTTTCTTTGGCTGGCCACTTCCCCTTGCCTGCCTAATTTTTCCCCACTCCATTTTCATCTCTTTGAGCATCATAAAATCATCAAAAATCCTCAATTTAATCACACAAACTCAAAATCAAATCAAAACCCATCATTCTTTATCACAAATCAAGCTTGGATCTTCATTAAAGACATCATTTTGGAGCTTAGTTTGATGATCTTGTTTCCTTTTTGTGAACCTGTTGAAGGTATAAAGTCCTAACCCTAATACTTAATTCTTGTTTTAATACCTTAATCTCAATATTAGATGTTAATTTAAGCTTGTATTTGCATGTTTAGAATTTCTAGAAAAGGGTTTGTGGATAATCAAGTTAGGGTTTTGACTAGTGAAAAGGGTTAATTGATAGGTTTAGACAAATGAAAACTTAACCTAGTTGCTAGATTTGTTATATGATATTCTCCTACTTGTATAATTAAGCTAATTAGCAAACTAAGCTTTTAGTAAATCCTAATTAGGCAAGATTAAAATTCTAGTAAAAGTATGAGTGGTTTAATCATGCTATTTGGTGATGTTTGTGATTGCTAGTTTTGGTAAAACTTCTAGTTCTGTGCTAAAATGATTAAATGTTGCTTACTAGATTTCCGGATAATTTTGGCTGGGTTTCTTTTGACGTTGCGACATTATTTATATTAGATTCCATGTTATTTAGTGTGTTGTGAATGCGCGATCGGTACGATCAGGGTCTAGGCTTGATGGTTGTGTCGTTTAGCGTTCCTAATTAGGGTTGTGCCGATGTCGTTCGTGTTTTTGTGTAGCTTTTGCTCTTGAGTTGGTTTCGTAGTGTCGCTACACGCGTTAGCCACTAGACGAACACTTGAGAGTATATTTGGAGTTGGTGCGTCGGTCAACGTAGTTTGCACGTGTTATTGGTCGATTGCTAATATACACTTGTTCTATTGTTTTATGATCTTAGGGACACAGGCGGGGACTTCGGATGCTGCGAAGAAGGGAAAGCGTGTAGTTGGCTTTACTTAGCCCCAGGATCTTCTGTGAATAGATTTAACATCTACAGGGGAATCGCCCGTATGGCGTTATGCGTCTGGGCTAGAGATGATATGATATTAGTCGCATGTTTATATTGCACATATAGAGTTTGCGCATACACCTCATTGCATATTATTACTTGTTGTGGGACACTGCACTATTATTGACGGCTCATGTTGCACGAGCACTGATTGTATGCCACTCACACCGTCAATAATTGTCATGACACGCACAACACTTATACATACGGGAGATTGTATTGGTTAGGGACATTGAGACATTGATTCATATTCCATTGCGCATATGACATATAGCATACCTGTATACCTACATGCTTACACATATGCCTTGACATGCCTACATGCTAGTTACCTATATACCTATATGGTAGTGTACCATTAGTGATAGGTATATACACATTTGAGACATATCTACATGTATATCTTGTATACATACTTGTATATACACATACCTAGCTTGATATAGCTACACATATACCTGGAGTGTATTACATCATTACTGATAGGTAGATACACATATCTTGCTATACCGACATGGTTACGCATACCTGGCTATAGCTACTTGTTCACCTTTATATGATGTTGTATGGATTTTGGAGAAGTTAGGAACCGCATGATATATTTCATAACTTGTTGCAGTTAAATAGCGGTTTTTCCTTTATATGCTCATATTACTGTTTCATGTTGCATATATTATATTTCATGGATTTCGTATTGAGATATGGATTTCACATGATATTTTCTGGATTTGAGGACCGTGGTAGTTTCATGAAATTATGCATTATTTGATAAACCCGGTTTCTCTTGATATGATATTCCAGCGTCCACCATGAGTTTTCTCAGTTCTGATATATACCCCATGTGAGGAATGGAAGGGGCCGTGTGCGGGTATATAGTGGGGCCCGGAGGTACCGCAGGGCAAGAAGTTCGCAGGTGATGACGATGAGTTAGTGGGGGAATCATACCTACCGGTGACAGTATTGGACTCGTCGGTGATCGCGTAGATATCGACCGGAGTCATGTACGTATGGATACGGGGAATTCAAGTATCGAAGCTGGGTCTCGGCTTTTCGATGAACGTATGATACGTACATATCAGGGCCAGTCGTAGTGACGACGCCTGGTAGATGAGTATTTATGCGTCGATGCTGGACACTTGTTTTCATGATATTTTAGTTCCTAAGTATATATAACAGTGGAATGGGATGCTGTTATATATGCATATTGTTGGAGTTAGTGCCCTCAGAGTCAATTATTGGATCACAGGTACGTGATTGCAATGATTGAGAGAGGACCTATGCCGATAGGACAGTCTTACTCAAGATGATAGTATGCTATCTGGTTTATCTTTATCATCGTGTACTGCTTTAGGTGACCTTACAGGTCGCTATTGCACGTTGATGGAGCCCATAGGATTCTTGCTTGACTGCTAGCAGTATGAGGGCGATCATATACGTGGGAGCTGGGGTCTATAAGCACATCCTTAAAAGGTCCCTAGTCGTGGGAGTTTCAAGACAGGGCATCGATACTCCAGAGTAGACTAGTGTATACAGTCGAGACCCCGACGAGGGGCGGTGGCCGGTCTCACAAGCCACTGGTGTCAGTTGATTCACCTAAGATGTATACAAGTGCTCATTGGGTTATGAGTACACCGGACAGGACTCGCCGGGAACATGCTAGTTGGTCTTATACCTGACGTCAGATAGCAGTTCCCTGGTGACATGTGTATAGGTTAGTTCATCGACTTAAGATCGTCATTTGTCTCGTGTGAGTTCCCCCTGTACTTTGATTACTACCCTACCACGCTCAAAGGAGACGTGCAAACAGGTTTTAGTTGGGTACAGTCCCGAGCCTCAGGGAGGCAGTGAGCGGATCTTCAGGGGTTCGTCTCTCCCGGTATTGGGGGTGAGGTCGTGCTGTGTCTAGGAGAGCCCTTACACGAAATTCTTGGCCAAGGCAGGAGATTTACTGGTAAGTATTCCAGTAGTATCTCAGGGTGTTCTGGGCTACACTCCGACACGACTTATACCGCTTTTGGGGGTCTGACTTTTACCAACCCCCTAGGCCCGCCATGCGATGCTCATAGACGAACGGACCGGACTGTACAGATATTGTCACTAACAGGCTCAGTAGGGTGTCAGGATGAGTTCGCTCATCAACGTCCCTTTTGGTCAATACCTGGTAGCCCGTTACGTATGGCTAATACCTCTGACGTGCTAGTAGTTAAATCCACAGCCAAAATATTGACGAGTCTTTAGAGTCCCCCACAGACCGTTTTCTCAAGTTTCGGGCGAAACTCTGTAGAGGCCGTATGGAGATATGGCAGGGTTCGATCAGATACGTACGGTATTTCACGGATCATGATCGGACGGATAATACTAGCGGGCTTTGGTTTAAGCCGGATCCTAGTATTGTACAGTGTAGATTTTGTCTCATTGCATTTGTATTCGGTCGGAATACAAATGCGGGTATGTATATACAGTAGCGGGGTTTCCTGTAATTTATTACGGGATCAGTTTTATGAAGTTGCCAGTTTGCATTCCGTTTCGGCCATTTTCCTTTGCTTCTTTCCTTGGCTGAAAATTGGTGGAGGAGGGCTTATTTGCAATTGTGCAAATTAGCATTTTGGAGGGTTGTTTTTGCAAGTAGTTGCATCATGATGGTTTCATGATGGTTGCACCATCCCTTGACTTTCTTGACTTCATCATGGCTTGACTTTTGTGGGGACATGATTTTCATGATGGTTGATGGAGTGTTGGATTTGGTTAGTGATCATTTCTTCTCATGATAACCCTTTCTCTCTCTTGCATTATTTGGCTCACTCTCATTTTTTATCCATATACACTCTTCTCTCATTTCCTTTTAGCATGGCCGGCCACAAGAGGTGAGGGCTATCCTAAATTTTAGAGGTGGGATTTTTGATCTTTTGGCTTCACAAAAATCCCATAGCTCCATCTCTAAAAGTATAGTTCATTTCCTCCACCAAATGGCAACTTCTAGCAACCCCATGAGACATAGAGTTCTACACCATTCTACAACACTTCTTGGGCACATCGGCTCGCCAACTTCGTCCCCGAGTTGCCTCGGTCCAGAGGTGGGAGCCCGTAAAAGAACCCGGCGATGTGGTGCCCTTCCGATGAGGAGATGAAGACCGGAGATTCCGCGGGGAGATCGGGACGACGACGAGAAGACCGAAGGGCATGGATCGCTCGGTATATCTCTCTACCCCTTCTCTAGTTTGCTAGGATTAGATTAATGGCCCGATCCGGGATTTTAGTGTGCGGTGGTGCCGGTTTCAAAATTTAAAGTAAAGTATCGTTTCCGCATTTTGGCCTCGTTCAGATGGCTGGGGCGCTGCCGTGCACTTACACTGGTATCAGAGACACGCCATTAACCTAGTCTAGCTTGCTCTAACGTGTTTACAAGTTCGATCGATCGGATTTTCAAAAACCGCATTTTCAAAAGCATCAGTTTTCTGTCGAATTATTTTTGGCTCTAAAATTTTTTCAGTGTGTTGCAGAAATTCATGCAGGCATTTTTAAGCATACTGTAAAAATTCGATACATTGATTCCTCAGAAGGACCGCGGAACCGCGGCCAAACCCCTGTTCTGGCCGCGGTTCCGCGGCAAGAAAATGCAATCATTGTACCAAATTTTCACAGTAGCATTCTGAGTTGAAAATGGGGTTTTTGGTATATTATTTTTGGGCCCAGATTTTCTTTGAGTGCTACAGTAGTGCTTGGGGCCCACTTCGGAAAATTTAGTCGATCGAAAATTTTAAACATGTTAGTTCACAGTATTTACATTATATCTGCGACCGTGAATGTCACTTGATCGGTAAATCCTGTCTAACTGCTATAGCCCTTTTAGACGGATTTGCGAACGTGACATTCACGTTGATGTTCTGTGTTGTGCTGTGATGTTGCGGATTGTCGTGGTGGATAGCCTGGATGCAATGTTAGTACAGTTTTGTTTTATATGTACATTTGATATTGCGGGGCGAGCGTCCGACATGTGGACTGCCGTCACTGCCTGTTTGTATATTATTCTTTTGGGGCACGACCGGGCTGAGGTCGATTTACCCGTTGTATGTATATTTTACTTTCTGTACTAGGATTACTCCACGGTGGGGTGCACGGATAGCCGGATTCTAGAGGGCAACGAGCCCGCATCTCATGGCGTTGAGACGGAGGGGACTTCACTCTAGAATTGGCGGGCTATTCGCCGCACTCGTAGGGGGTACAGGTTGACCCAAGGAGGGGTGCCCAAGTTACCAGATTCCGTGAAATGCTGGGTGGTCCATTCACGTTGCTGAAGGGGGCTGCCTCGCTTCAGGTTTTGGCGGGTAACTTGCCGCGCCCGTAGGGGTCTAGGATTTCATTGCACGGGCTATCCACACGACCAGGGGAACGTCGGGTTTCAATAGCGGCTCTATGAAACCCGGGGATCCCAGATATCTGTATTGTTCTGTGATGCTTATTACATTTCTGTGATGTTGCATTTTATCACGCCTTGAGTGAATATTATATATTGATATATATACTAGTAGATGTTGTATATGTTTTGCATCCGCGCTAGTCCAGTCCCCGCTCTGTCGTTAGTTAACTAACCTAACGGGTAATGACGGGACCCAATGGCGAATGCGGATGGCATATACGTACGTCATTATTTTCGTTCTTTATTGGTGTGATCAATTGATGGGACTGCATTGATTCGGATCAATGCAAATTAAACAAACCTATTCTGATGTTGTTGGAACATTTTTCAAAAAGCTGTTATTGTAAGGACATTCTCTTTTGTTTTGCACAGTGATATTCGGTTATGAATATCCAGCACCTCAGTCGACGAGGCAAGGGCCGAGATCCCTTCACCGGGAGTGACCCCTTGGACAGAAGTTTGCGTCAGGGCAATAACTTCACTATAGTCGATTACTTTTGCTTTGCATCGTGGTATTCAGTTGGAATATCCTGCACCTCATTCTACGGGGAAAGAGCCAAGATCCCTTCACCGGGAGTGACCTCTTTAGCAAAGGTTTTCACCACTATATTTTTATAAAAGCTATCCGGTTCCTTCAACGATATCAAGTTCATTACGTTAAAGGTTTTTCGCCAGAAACCATTCGTAGCCCTCCGTCATTTCAGACGGGTAGCACGTAGTATTCATGCTATGTTTGTTGGCCTTAGTCAAGGCATAGTGTATGGTAGCTGCTTGTTACCTTTCTGCTGCATAGATAGAATGCGTTGGTTTGGGACAGTCGTACTTCTATTTTGGCCTACGTCAAGGGTATGTACGGGTGGGTTCAAATTAACTTGGATAATGATGGGTAGAACTTGACATGTGAATTATGACATTTTGATCTCACTCCAAGGTCATAAGAGCATGGGGTAAAAATCACATCGGGAGTTTCTGAAACTTGCCAGATATGCGCATACCTTCTGGAGTGTGATAACGTGAGCGGATTCCGTCACGTTATCATGCGATGATAGTTGGATCCCGATTCCCACTGATGAGTTGGTTTACTCCTCGGGTGATCCCGACTAATTCTTCTTTCAGGTTTGGGGAAGAATTTGACGTTACAGTAGGAGGTTTCCTGATTAGATAAATTGGTAACCATTCTGATCTAGGTTAGAGTGCACGCTGAGTGTTTCTTTTCTCTCTCTCTTTGGCAGCGACCATGACCCGACCCTAGACTATGACTCAGCGACCAAAATTAACCGAACCTTCTTAAACACTGGCTTTTGGATTGTCAGAGTTGCAAACCTCATTGTCACTCCTGCTTTTACCCTTTTCTCCAGGACACCCCGTATTACTACGAACGTCCACTTCCATTGGATAAAACCATCGTATGGTTATATACGAACTCGAAGGAATTTATTCGAGGATGGTTTCCGGTTCTGGAGAAAACGAATAGAACTATTCAGTTGTCTTTTCCTTTTTACCTTCTCTCAGGTTGCGAGTACTCCTTGGTTTAGGAGATAGTACACCTATTACGCAAATTGGATAGTCTTCTTCCAAACCTTAGGCTGGTGCCGAACGGTGGGGAATGAAGAAAACCAATTAGCATAACGATGGTGTACAGAAGGTTTTATGTAAAGACAAATAAAGGCATTAGAAGGAGGGCAAAGTAAATTGCGACTGCTATTCACGACCAAACCAAGTATTTCATTACCACTCCCACTTCACCTTTGTATTTCTCCAGGACACTCCGTATCACTACGAAGATCCATAGTTATTTGGATACTCCATCGTATGGTTATATACGAACTCGAAAGGAACTTGTTCCAGTTCGGGGATGGATTCTGGTTCAGGAGAAATAGGAATAGGGTTTATTCGGTTGTCTTTTATCTTCACCTTCCCTCGCATTGCGAGTGCTCCTAGGATTAGGACAGTACACCCATTATGCTTATTGGATAGTCTTCTTCCAAACCATAGGCTGGTGCCGAACGGTAGGGAAGGAAGAAAACCATTTGGCCTAAAGGTGTGTGCAGAAGGTAATGACTAAAGACATATGAAGGGATGTGGAGAGATGGTATAGAAATATACGGTTACAGTTGTGAATCTGGATAATGGAAGAGGCATTACTAGGAATACCAGGATACCCCTACGAAACATTTCAATGTTTCAGTTTCACTGTGTACTGTTAAAAGAAAACTGATTTCCCGATTAGACACTTGCTCCAGGGTATGTATTTACCAGGTATGATTCTCACATCTATATAGTTTTACAGATGATGAGTGGGAGTAAGTTATTGAGAATTAGGTGATCATCCTCATTATGTCGGAATTCGTTGTAATTGGTGATATTTGAGGAAGTCACCTGGGTTGTTTGCCGGACGGCAAATATTTGGTTTTGAATATCCGCTGTTATGCACCAATTTCAAATTGATATATCTGTACGTCTATTTTTATAGAGTGAGATATACCTTTTTGAAATTATGTCCATGACATTTACCTATACCGGTGGATGGTTAGGTAAGGGGCATTAAACAGCGGTGTAATTCTTCTTAATCAAAAGTACAGTTTTCAACCTACGACACACAGGGTTTGAGTTATTAGACTCAGGGGACTTATACAGAGTATTGTATGTTGTCCAGTGTCCATTAGGGCAGAGGGGTTGGTCCTCGTACTATATTCGGTTTACTTATGACTTCTCCAGTTTTTAGACATGTGTTTCGTAGAAACACAAGGTCCAAGTTTTGAGAAATTATAGGTATAAGAATAAAGTAGAGAACCAGGTGTTGCAAGTATCAGGATTCTTCAAGGTGATCGAAGATGTAGATACTTGTGTATGGTATTCAGTTGATAGTAATGATTAAGAGAACTTGCTTCTCTTTCAGGTTACTCATAATTGGAAGCACTCCTAAGTTGAGTAACGCTGATCGGCCTCCTTCCATTTAGTTAACATGCACTGGAGACAGCTGCATGATTTGAATCTGGTTCAATTAAATCAGTGCCTCTGGTTCTATATTGGATATAGAACAGTTCGTATCTTAACGATGTTAAGGTACGGGGAGTTGTCCGGCTTATGCTTAAAACCAGACTCTGGATAACTCAAGGCGCGTTTCTGTAATGGCTGTTTGTGGGTTGACCCAGGCTATGACGAGGGTTGACTTTCTACCATCTGGAAGATCAATAGTGATATTGTTCTTGACTCGCCACAGTTTTAATAAAAATGGATTTTTTCAGAAAACAGTAGTGGGAGTATGGTAGAACTGGAAGTGATTCTAGAACCGCAGACGATTATTGAAAATTTGATAAGAACCTAAAGATTCATTCTGATTTGACATTCCATTAGCCACTCCGTAGATATGGTGGGTAACCTCAGGCACTCGAGAGGTACTTTGGTAGCCTCAAGGACGGTGGCAGGGAGGTTCTTGTTTACCTAGACTTGCCATTGCTGTTGTTCTAGACTGTGAGACCCGGCAGGAGGATGAGTATAGCGTCGTTCTAAACTAGCTTTAGAAGTGTACGCCTATATGACTCTGCCAGAGGGTTGTCGTAGTCAGTGGGAGCAGCGGAAGCATAGTGGACAAGTGGCTTATGTCTATTTATAGACTAGAGCAAATATAGCGGAGATAGATCATCTATTTCTGATGTGACAGTCATAGGTTTGACTTCATCAGAATAGGGGATGGATCTATTAAGAAGGTAGTAGGGTGTGATGTCCTGGTATTAGGATGACATACACAGAGTAGGAAGTGAAATTTCTATACTACGATCGGTTATACTTTGGTTGTCACACCGTGGTTTCTCCACATAGGATATAGATATTATATCAAACATTCTGGTTACTGGATCTATGGTTTTAGATCTAGATTTGGGTAGTTTCCCAATCTGGGTACTTAGACAGCATTCTATGAGTATTTAGAATGGACGACTCCTGGCACGGTAGTGTACCTGCAGGTGATGGAGTCACCCTCTCTAAAGGTGTCCTACAGACTAAAGTAGAGAGAGATGTGCATGATTGGCAGATCACTTGCTTAGGCAATTGAGTCAATCATGAGATGTTAAGTACTACACCAGATGTTGTTTTTGCAGTGGATGCAATAAGTTAATATTAATCCAATCATAGAGAAACATTAGGAAGCAGCTTTAGAACATAAGTGCGTGTTCTAGGGATATGATAACGACAGCCTCATTCGGGAGACGGTTATCATTCCAGGCTTCCAAGGTGACCTGGACGACAGGGTGGCCGTTAGAGTTATAGTTTTCCCTCTGACGAGGGGCAGTGTTTTGGACAGGTGATCCAAGCGGACACTGAGGGAGGCATAGAGCAGGATACTGATTGGTTTCAGTTGACGATACAGTCTAAGAAGTTTGGATTTGGAGTTCATTTATGAGCTAGGTCCCATCAGACATCCAGACACATTCTAAGACTGGTATCGCTCATTTCGGGAGATGGGTTTCTCCGCGAACTTGAGATTAAGAGAGACATAGAAAGAAACATCAAAGCGGATCCACTCATTGAGGCTATTCCTCGAACGCAATAGTTTCGCAAACGGGTTTTGTGAGACTGATTAGTAGAGGAGTTGGGTGTTCGGTATCACACGGGCTGTGAGTATGCGACATCGCAATAATTAGCCTTGAGTGCAAGTGGGAGATTGTTGGAGTTAGTGCCATCAGAGTCAATTATTGGATCACAGGCACGTGATTGCAATGATTGAGAGAGGACCTATGCCGATAGGACAGTCTTACTCAAGATGATAGTATGCTATCTGGTTTATCTTTATCATCGTGTACTGCTTTAGGTGACCTTCCAGGTCGCTATTGCACGTTGATGGAGCCCCTAGGATTCTTGCTTGACTGCCAGCAGTATGAGGGCGATCATATACGTGGGAGCTGGGGTCTATAAGCACATCCTTAAAAGGTCCCTAGTCGTGGTAGTTTCGAGACAGGGCATCGATACTCCAGAGTAGACTAGTGTATACAGTCGAGACCCCGACGAGGGGCGGTGGCCGGTCTCACAAGCCACTGGTGTCAGTTGGTTCACCTAAGATGTATACAGGTGCTCATTGGGTTATGAATACACCGGACAGGACTCGCCGGGAACATTATAGTTGGTCTTATACCTGACGTCAGATAGCAGTTCCCTGGTGACTTGTGTACAGGTTAGTTCATTGACCTGAGATCGTCATTCGTCTCGTGTGAGTTCCCACTATACTTTGATTACTACCCTACCACGCTCAAAGGAGACGTGCAAATAGGTTTTAGTTGGGTACAGTCCCAAGCCACCTGGAGGCAGTGAGCGGATCTTCAGGGGTTCATCTTGTTGCGCCACGGCAGCGCCCCGGCCTCTGGCTCGAGGCCAAAATGCGGAATAAAATTTTTTCCTAACTCGGAAACCGGCGCTACCACGGACAATGAAAAACCCGGATCGTAAACCATTAACCTAATGCTAGCAATCTAGAGATGGGGTGAGAAGTTATACCAAGCGATCCGTGTCCTTCGGTCTTCGTCTCCACTCCGATCTCCCACGGAATCTCCGTCACCTCCTCGCTCGTCGGAAAGGGCACCACGTAGCCGGAATCTTTTACGGGCTCCCGCCTCTTGACCGAGGCAACTCGGGCGCGAAGTTGGCTAGCCGACGCGTCCAAGGCTTGCTATAGAATAGTGTAGTGAACTTGTCTCTTTAGGGTTCTTGAAGTTGCCATGGATGGAGGTGGTGATGAGAGAAAGAACTATGGAGGAATATGATGCTCTCAACTTAGCAAAGGAATAATAATATGAACCAAGTTTTTCCTCATCCAAAATGATCTCACCCTCTCCCCTCTCATATGTGGCCGGCCCCTCTCCAAAAAGAAGAAGATTGGAGAGAGAAAAGAAAACATTTCTCATATAAGGAAAAAGAAAGAATAATCACTTATCAAAAATGGTCACTCTCATTTCTTTTCTTCAAACCATCAAATGAAAAGAAAAGAATAGACTAGAAAGGCATCTCATGATGAAACAAGTCTCATCATAAAGCAAACTTGCAAGAAAACCCTCCACTAAATGTTAATTGCAAACTTGCAATTAACACCCTCCACCAAGAAAGTCCGACCGAGAAGGAATGAAGGAAAACCGGCCGGAACGGAACGCAAACTGGTAACTTCAGAAAACCGATCCCGTAATAAATTACAGGAAAACCCCACTGCTGCAAATACATGCCCGCATTTGTATTCCCACTGAACACAAATGCAAAGAGACAAAATCTACACTGTACTAGACTAGGACCGGCTTAAGCCAAAGCCGGCTAGTTAAATCCGTTCGATCCTGATCTGTGCAATACCGCACGTATCAGATCAAACCCTGCCATATTACTATACGGCCACTAGTACAAAACTGTCCGATCCTGATCCGTGCAATACCGCGCGTATCTGATCGGACCCTGCCATATCTCCATACGGCCTCTACAGCGTTTCGCCCGAAACTTGAGTAACTGAAACTGAGTGTGGTGGACTCTAAAGACTCGTCAATACCTTGGCTGTGGATTTAACCACTAGCACGTCAGAGGTATAAGCCAATACGTGACGGGCCACCAGGTATTGACCAAATGGGACGTCGATGAGGAAGCTCACCCCGACACCCAACTGAGCCTGTCAGTGACAATATCCGTACAGTCCGGTCCGTTCGTCTATGAGTATCGCATGGCGGGCCTAGGGGGTTGGTGAAAGTCAGACCCCCAAAAGCGGTACAAGTCGTGTCGGAGTGTAGCCCAGAACGCCCTGAGATACTACTGGAATACCTACCAGTAAATCTCCTGCCTCGGCCGAGGGCTTTGCGTAATGGCTCTCCTAGACACAGCGCGACCTCACCCCCAATACCGGGAGAGACGAACCCCTGCAGATCCGCTCACTGCCTCCATGTGGCTCGGGACTGTACCCAACTAAAACCTGTTTGCACGACTCCTTTGAGCCGTGGTAGGGTAGTAATCAAAGCACAGTGGGAACTCACACGAGACAAATGACGATCTCAGGTCGATGAACTAACCTGTACACATGTCACCAGGGAACTGCTATCTGACATCTGGTATAAGACCAACTAGCAGGTTCCCGGCGAGTCCTGTCCGGTGTACTCATAACCCAATGAGCACCTGTATACATCTTAGGTGAACCAACTGACACCAGTGGCTTGTGAGACCGGCCACCGCCCCTCGTCGGGGTCTCGACTGTATACACTAGTCTACTAACGGAGTATCGATGCCCTGTCTCGAAACTCCTACGACTAGGGACCTTTTAAGGATGTGCTTATAGACCACCAGCTCCCACGTATATGATCGCCATCATACTGCTGGCAGTCAAGCAAGAATCCTAGGGGCTCTATCAACGTGTAATAGCGACATGTCAGGTCACCTAAAGCAGTACACGATGATAAAGATAAACCAGATAGCATACTATCATCTCGAGTAAGACTGTCCTACCGGGATAGGTCCTCCCTCAATCATTGCAATCACGTGCCTGTGATCCAATAATTGACTCTGAGGGCACTATCTCCAACAATCTCCCACTTGCACTCAAGGCTAATTATTGCGATGTCGCATACTCACAGCCCGTGTGATACCGAACATCCAACTCCTCTACTAGTCAGTCTCACAAAACCCGTTTGCGAAACTATTGCGTTCGAGGAATAGCCTCAGTGAGTGGATCCGCTGTGATGTTTCTTTCTATGTCTCTCTATATCTCAAGTTCGCGGAGAAAGCCATCTCCCGAAATGAGCAATACCTGTCTTAGAATGTCTGGATGTCTGATGGGACCTAGCTCATAAATGAACTCCAAATCCAAACTTCTTAGACTGTATCATCAACCGAACTTAATCAGTATCCTGCGCCATGCCTCCCTCAGTATTGCCTTGGACCACCTGTCCAAAATACTGCCCCTCGTCAGAGGGATAACTATAACTCTGACAACCTCCTTGTCGTCCATGTCACTTTGGAAGCCTGGAGTGATAACCGTCTCCTAAAAGAGGCAGCCGTTATCATATCCCTAGAACATTCACTTATGTTCTAAAACTGCTTCCGACTGTTCCTCCAGGATTGGATCAATATCAACTTATTGCATCTAGTGCAAGAACAACATCTGGTGTGGTACTTGACATCTCATGATTGACTCAATTGCCTAAGCAAGTGATCTGTCAATCATGCATATCCCTCTCCCCTTTAGTCTGTAAGACACCTTTAGAGAGGGTGACTCCATTACCTGCGGGTACACTACCATGCCAGGAGTCGTCCATTCTAAATACTTATAGAATGCTGTCAAGGTACCTTGATTGGGAAACCACCCAAATCTAGATCTAAAACCATAGGTCTAGTAACCAGTATGTTTGATATAATATCCAAGTCCCATGTGGAGAAAACACTGTGTGACGACCAAAGTATAACCGATCGTAGTATAGGAATCTCACTTCCTACTACCTTCTCAACAGATCCATCCCCTATTCTGATGACGTCAAACCTATGACTGTCACATCAGAAATAGATGATCTATCTCCGCTACATCTGCTTTAGTCTATAAATAGACATAAGCCTGATGTCCACCAATGCTTCCGCTGCTCCCACTGACTACGACAACCCTCTGGCAGAGTCATATAGACGTGCACTTCCAAAGCCAGTTTAGAACGACGCTATACTCATCCTCCTGCCGGGTCTCGCAGCCTGGAACAACAGCAATGGTAATTGTGGGTAAACAAGAACTTCCCTGTCACCGTCCTTGAGGCTACCGGAGTACCTCTCGGGTGCCTGAAGTTACCCACCGTATCTGCGGAGTGGCCAATGGAATGTCAATCCAGATTGAATCTTTAGGTTCCTTATCAAATCTTCAGTAATCGTTTGTGGTTCTGGAATCACTTCCAGTTCTACCATACTCCCACTACTTTTTCTGAAAAATCCATTTTTAATAAAACTGTGGCGAGTCAAGAACAATATTTCTATTGATCTGCCAGATGGTAGAAAGTCAACCCTCGTCATAGCCTGGGTCAACCCACAAACAGCCATTACAGAAACGTGCCCTGAGTTATCCGGAGTCTGGTTTTAGGCATAAGCCGGACAACTCCCCGTACCTTAACATCGTTAAGATATGAACTGTTCTATATCCAATATAGGAACAGAGGCACTGATTTAATTTAACCAGATTCAAATCATGCATCTATCTCCAGTGCATGTCAACTAAATGGAAGGAGGCCAATCAGCGTTACTCAACTTAGGAATGCTTCCAATTATGAGTAACCTGAAAGAGAAGTAATTTCTCTTAATCATTACTATCAACTGAATACCATACATAAGTATCTACATCTTCGATCACTTTGAAGAATCCCGATACTTGCTACACCTGGTTCTCTACTCTATTCAAATACCTATAACTCCTCAAAAATTTAGACCCTGTGTTTCTACGAAACACATGTCTAAGAACTAGAGAAGTTAAAAGTAAACAGAATATAGTATGAGGACCAACCCCTCTGTCCTAATAGACACTGGACAACATACAATACTCTGTATAAGTCCGCTGAGTCTAACAACTCTTTCACTGTGTGTCGTAGGTTGAAAACTGTACTTATGGTTAAGAAGAATTACACCGCTGTTTAATGCTCCTTACCTAACCATCCACTGATATAGGTAAATGTCGTAGACATAATATCAAAAGGTATATCTCACTCTATGAAAATAGACGTACAGATATATCAATTTGAAATTGGTGCACAACAGCGGATATTCATAACCAAATATTTGCCGACCGGCAAATAGCCCAGGTGATCTCCTCAAATATCACTGATTACAACGAATCCCGATATAATGAGGATGATCACCCAATTCCCAATAACTTACTCCCACTCATCATCTGTAAAACCATACAGATGTGAGAATCCAACCTGGTAAATACATACCCTGGAGCAAGTGTCTAACTGGGAAATCAGTTTTCCATTAACAGTACACAGTGAAACTGAAACATTGAAATGTTTCGTTGGGGTATCGTGGTATTCCTAGTAATGCCTCTTCCATTATCCAGATTCACAACTGTAACCGTATATCTCTTTGCCATCTGTCCAAATCCCTTTATATGTCTTTAGTCATTACCTTCTGTACACACCTTTAAGCCAAATGGTTTTCTTCCTTCCCTACTGTTCGGCACCAGCCTATGGTTTGGAAGAAGACTATCCAAAAAGCATAAAGGGTGTACTGTCCTAATCCTAGGAGCACTCGCAATGCGAGAGAAGGTGAAGATAAAAGACACCTGAATGTACTTTATTCCTATTTCTCCTGAACCAGGATCCATCCCCGAACTGGAACAAGTTCCTTTCGAGTTCGTATATAACCATACGATGGATTATCCAATAAAATGGGATCTTCGTAGTGATACGGAGTGTCCTGGAGAAATACAAAAGTGATTTAGGATTGGCGAAGAAATACTTGGTTTGGTCGTGAATATCAGTCGCAATTTACTTTGCCCTCTTACTAATCCCTTGCTTTGTCTGAACTTAATACCTTCTGTACACCGTTTTAGGCTAACTGGTTTTCTTCATTCCCTACCGGTCGGCACCAGCCTATGGTTTGGAAGAAGACTATCCAATTTGCGTAATAGGTGTACTACTCCTAAACTAAGGAGTACTCGCAACCTGAGAGAAGGTGAAAAGAAAAGACAACTGAATAATCCTATCCGTTTTTCTCCAGAACCAGAAACCATCCTCGAAGTCCTTCGAGTTCGTATATAACCATACGATGGTTTTGTCCAATGGAAGTGGACGTTCGTAGTAATACGGGGTGTCCTGGAGAAAAGGGTAAAAGTAGGAGTGGCAATGAGGTTTGCAACTCTGACAATCCAAAAGCCAGTGTTAAGAAGGTTCGGTCAACTTGGTCACTGAGTCATAGTCTTAGGGTCGGGTCAATGGTCGCTGCCAGAGAGAGAGAAAAGAAACACTCAGCGTGCACTCTAACCTAGATCAGAATGGTTATCACTTTGTCTAATCTGGAAACCTCCCACTGTATCTCAAATTCTCCTCCAAACCTAAAAGAAGAATTAGTCGGGGTCATCCGAGGAGTAAACTAACTCATCAGTGGGAATCGGGATCCAACTCTCATCGCATGATAACGTGACGGAATCCACTCACGTCACCACACTCCAGAAGGTATGCGCATGCCTGGCAAGTTTCAGTTCTTTTGAAACTCCCGATGTGAGTTTTACCCCTAGGACTCAAGTGATCTTGACACAGTCAACAAATCAAAGAGTCCTAGTCATGTTCAACCCGTCGTTATCCTGGATTGCATTAAACCCACCCGTACGAGCCCTTGACACAGTCAACAAGGCCGCACGACTGTCCTAACCAATCCCATTTATATGCTGCAAACAAACACTACTTAGCTACCGCACACTACGCCTTGACACAGTCAACAAACGCAGCACGAATACTAAGTAATATTTGTAAGAAATGACGGAGGGCTACGTCTAGTTTTTGGCGAAAAACTTTTAACGTAATGAACTTGATATCGTTGAAGGAACTGCATAGCCTTTTATAAATATAGTGACGAAAACCTTTACTAAAGAGGTCACTCCCGGTGAAGGGATCTCGGCTCTTTCCCCGTAGAATGAGGTGCGGGATATTCCAACTGAATACCATGATGCAAAGCAAAAGTAATCGGCTATAGTGAAGTTAATGCCCTGACGCAAACTTCTGTCCAAGGGGTCACTCCCGGTGAAGGGATCTCGGCCCTTGCCTCGTCGACTGAGGAGCAGGATATTCCAAATGAATACCACGATGCAAAACAAAAGTGAACGTCCTTGCAATAACAGCTTTTTGAAAAATGTTCCAACAACATCAGATTAGGTTTGTTTATCTTGCATTGATCCGAATCAATGCAGTCCCATCAATTGATCACACCACAAAGAACGAAAATATACTGACGTACGTATATGCCATCCGCATTCGCCACTGGGTCCCGTCATCACCCGTTAGGTTAGCTAACTAACGGCAGAGCGGGGACTGGACTAGCGCGGATGTAAAACATATACAACGTCTACTAATATATATACCAATATATAGTATTTCGCTCAAGGCGTGAATAGAATGCAACAACACAGAAATGTACAGCAACACAGAACAATACAGATATCTGGAAGCCCCGGGTTTCACAGAGCCGCTGCTGAAACCCGACGTTCCCCTGGTCGTGTGGATAGCCTGTGCAATAAAATACTAGACCCCTACGGGCGCGGCAAGTCACCCGCCAAAACCTGAAGCGAGGCAGCCCCCTTCAGCTCCGTGAATGGACCACCCAGCACTCCACGGAATCCGGCAACTTGGGCACCCCTCCTGGGTCAACCTGTACCCCCTACGAGTGCGGCGAATAGCCCGCCAATCCTAGAGTGAAGCCCCCTCCGTCTCAATGTCATGAGATGCGGGCCCGTTGCCCCCTAGAACCCGGCTATCCGTGCACCCCTCCGCGGGGTAATCCTAGTACAGAATGTAAAAATATACATACACCGGGTACATCGACCGCAACCAGGTCGTGCCCCAAAAGAATAATACAAACTGGCAGTGACGGCAGTCCACATGTCGGACGCTCGTCCCGCAATATCAAATGTACATAAAACAACAAAACTGTACTATATTGCAACCAGGCTATCCCCACCGACCGATCCGCAACACCACAGCATAAACATAGAACATCAACGTGAAAGTCACGTTCGCAAATCCGTCTAACCGGGCTATAGCAGTTAGACCGGATTTACCGATCGAGTGACATTCACGGTCGCAGATATAATGTAAATACTGTGAAATAATGTGTTTAAGATTTTCCGATTGACCAAAAATTAACTAGTGGGCCCCCAACAAAACTGTAGCACTCACAGAAAACCTGGGCCCAATTTTAATATCCCAGAAACCACATTTCTCATAGAGGAACATACTGAAAAATTTTGGTGAGGTGAACAGTTTATTTGGCCGCGGAAGCGCGGCCCTAGTAAGGGTTTGGCCGCCCTTCCGCGGTGAGATGAACAGTTCATGATTCCAAATTTTTTCAGTATGCTTATATTTCCCTGCACATCACTCTGAGACCATCTGAAAAATTTTTAGACTCCAAAAAATTTCGACAGAAACTGATGTGCTAGAAAAATACGGTTTTTGGAATTTTGGTCGATCGGAACTGAAAAACACATTAGAACAAGCTAGGTTAGGTTAATGGCGTGGCTCTGATACCATGTTGCGCCACGGCAGCGCCCCGGCCTCTGGCTCGAGGCCAAAATGCGGAATAAAATTTTTTCCTAACTCGGAAACCGGCGCTACCGCGGACAATGAAAAACCCGGATCGTAAACCATTAACCTAATGCTAGCAATCTAGAGATGGGGTGAGAAGTTATACCAAGCGATCCGTGTCCTTCGGTCTTCGTCTCCACTCCGATCTCCCACGGAATCTCCGTCACCTCCTCGCTCGTCGGAAAGGGCACCACGTAGCCGGAATCTTTTACGGGCTCCCGCCTCTTGACCGAGGCAACTCGGGCGCGAAGTTGGCTAGCCGACGCGTCCAAGGCTTGCTATAGAATAGTGTAGTGAACTTGTCTCTTTAGGGTTCTTGAAGTTGCCATGGATGGAGGTGGTGATGAGAGAAAGAACTATGGAGGAATATGATGCTCTCAACTTAGCAAAGGAATAATAATATGAACCAAGTTTTTCCTCATCCAAAATGATCTCACCCTCTCCCCTCTCATATGTGGCCGGCCCCTCTCCAAAAAGAAGAAGATTGGAGAGAGAAAAGAAAACATTTCTCATATAAGGAAAAAGAAAGAATAATCACTTATCAAAAATGGTCACTCTCATTTCTTTTCTTCAAACCATCAAATGAAAAGAAAAGAATAGACTAGAAAGGCATCTCATGATGAAACAAGTCTCATCATAAAGCAAACTTGCAAGAAAACCCTCCACTAAATGTTAATTGCAAACTTGCAATTAACACCCTCCACCAAGAAAGTCCGACCGAGAAGGAATGAAGGAAAACCGGCCGGAACGGAATGCAAACTGGCAACTTCAGAAAACCGATCCCGTAATAAATTACAGGAAAACCCCACTGCTGCAAATACATGCCCGCATTTGTATTCCCACTGAACACAAATGCAAAGAGACAAAATCTACACTGTACTAGACTAGGACCGGCTTAAGCCAAAGCCGGCTAGTTAAATCCGTTCGATCCTGATCTGTGCAATACCGCACGTATCAGATCAAACCCTGCCATATTACTATACGGCCACTAGTACAAAACTGTCCGATCCTGATCCGTGCAATACCGCGCGTATCTGATCGGACCCTGCCATATCTCCATACGGCCTCTACAGCGTTTCGCCCGAAACTTGAGTAACTGAAACTGAGTGTGGTGGACTCTAAAGACTCTTCAATACCTTGGCTGTGGATTTAACCACTAGCACGTCAGAGGTATAAGCCAATACGTGACGGGCCACCAGGTATTGACCAAATGGGACGTCGATGAGGAAGCTCACCCCGACACCCAACTGAGCCTGTCAGTGACAATATCCGTACAGTCCGGTCCGTTCGTCTATGAGTATCGCATGGCGGGCCTAGGGGGTTGGTGAAAGTCAGACCCCCAAAAGCGGTACAAGTCGTGTCGGAGTGTAGCCCAGAACGCCCTGAGATACTACTGGAATACCTACCAGTAAATCTCCTGCCTCGGCCGAGGGCTTTGCGTAATGGCTCTCCTAGACACAGCGCGACCTCACCCCCAATACCGGGAGAGACGAACCCCTGCAGATCCGCTCACTGCCTCCATGTGGCTCGGGACTGTACCCAACTAAAACCTGTTTGCACGACTCCTTTGAGCCGTGGTAGGGTAGTAATCAAAGCACAGTGGGAACTCACACGAGACAAATGACGATCTCAGGTCGATGAACTAACCTGTACACATGTCACCAGGGAACTGCTATCTGACATCTGGTATAAGACCAACTAGCAGGTTCCCGGCGAGTCCTGTCCGGTGTACTCATAACCCAATGAGCACCTGTATACATCTTAGGTGAACCAACTGACACCAGTGGCTTGTGAGACCGGCCACCGCCCCTCGTCGGGGTCTCGACTGTATACACTAGTCTACTAACGGAGTATCGATGCCCTGTCTCGAAACTCCTACGACTAGGGACCTTTTAAGGATGTGCTTATAGACCACCAGCTCCCACGTATATGATCGCCATCATACTGCTGGCAGTCAAGCAAGAATCCTAGGGGCTCTATCAACGTGTAATAGCGACATGTCAGGTCACCTAAAGCAGTACACGATGATAAAGATAAACCAGATAGCATACTATCATCTCGAGTAAGACTGTCCTACCGGGATAGGTCCTCCCTCAATCATTGCAATCACGTGCCTGTGATCCAATAATTGACTCTGAGGGCACTATCTCCAACACATCTCTCCTGGTATTGGGGGTGAGGTCGCGCTGTATCTAGGAGAGCCCTTACACGAAGTCCTTGGCCAAGGAAGGAGATTTACTGGTAGGTATTCCAGTAGTATCTCAGGGTGTTCTGGGCTACACTCCGACACGACTTGTACCGCTTTTGGGGGTCTGACTTTTACCAAGCCTCTAGGCCCGCCATGCGATGCTCATAGACGAACGGACCGGACTGTACAGATATTGTCACTGACAGGCTCAGTAGGGTGTCAGGATGAGTTCGCTCATCGACGTCCCTTTTGGTCAATACCTGGTAGCCCGTTACGTATGGCTAATACCTATGACGTGCTAGTGGTTAAATCCACAGCCAAAATATTGACGAGTCTTTAGAGTCCCCCACAGACCGTTTTCTCAAGTTTCGGGCGAAACGCTGTAGAGGCCGTATGGAGATATGGCAGGGTTCGATCAGATACGTACGGTATTGCACGGATATTGATCGGACGGATAATACTAGCGGGTTTTGGTTTAAGCTGGATCCTAGTATTGTACAGTGTAGATTTTGTCTCATTGCATTTGTATTCGGTCGGAATACAAATGCGGGTATGTATATACAGTAGCGGGGTTTCCTGTAATTTATTACGGGATCAGTTTTATGAAGTTGCCAGTTTGCATTCCGTTTCGGCCATTTTCCTTTGCTTCTTTCCTTGGCTGAAAATTGGTGGAGGAGGGCTTATTTGCAATTGTGCAAATTAGCATTTTGGAGGATTGTTTTTGCAAGTAGTTGCATCATGATGGTTTCATGATGGTGGCACCATCCCTTGACTTTCTTGACTTCATCATGGCTTGACTTTTGTGGGGACATGGTTTTCATGATGGTTGATGGAGTGTTGGATTTGGTTAGTGATCATTTCTTCTCATGATAACCCTTTATCTCTCTTGCATTATTTGGCTCACTCTCATTTTTGATCCACATACACTCTTCTCTCATTTCCTTTTAGCATGGCCGGCCACAAGAGGTGAGGGCTGTCTGATTGTTACGAAATTGTGTTTTTATTTGTAGTTTAACCGCAATCAGAACGGTGTCGCGCGTAGCTAGACCGAGGTGAGTACGGGTCGTCCTCAGGGAAACGTGGAACCTTTTACTTTTACTTTAGATGTGTTGAGAAAGAGAGGAGGGATAAAGAATTTTATAGAATGGTTTCTAGATCTACGTTAAACAAGAATGTAAAATATAGATCTAGATTATTTTAAAGATGTAATTAATATAATAAGAGGGCTTGTAGGGTTCGTTAGGATTTAGTAGTTATGGACGATTAATTAAAAGTTACCCTTTTTATCCATTAATAGATTTAGAACTAGAACGACGGTGATGCGTGTAGATTAGGGTTTCTGGAGGGAAAAGAAATCCCACTCTTAACCCCTATCTCGACACGGGACTCCGTTCATATCTAGCCTTTACCAAAACAATCATTAATCTAATCTCTAATCGCGGTCGGAACTAGCAAAGAATTGCTAGCGCGCCCGATTAGGATGTTAATGATTCTTTTGATAAAGTTCCTAAACTTTATAGGACTTAAAAAGGGTTTAGTTATTTTCATCATCCATTAGCCTACCATAATCCTACGAACCCTAACAAGCGGAGAATTACTCGCGCATGTTGGAAGAAGAAGATGAAAAGATAGAGAGGGAAAACATAATGTAAAATGCAAAAGAATTAGATAAAACAACTACCTTTATTAATCAACTTGAACAATCTACACTTTGATTCCTTAGAAAATGATTACAAAGACTAGTTTGCTTCTCGATCTCTTCCAAGGAGGTAGACGAACAGTTGATGATCAGCCTGGATGCGTGAGCGTCGGGAGCTTCGTGATCTCTTCGGCTTGATGAATTTTCCAAGAGGCTCTCGGTGCCTTTTTATAGTGCTAAAGCCAGAATCTTCTTGTTGAAAACTTGGTAAAATTTATCATAGATTTATGCCAAAAAATCTCATTCTCTAACTCCCTGGAATTGCGGCGGATCCGCGGCCCAAGGGGGTTTGGCCGCGGATCCGCGCTTGATGGTCGAGATCTCGTGACTGAAATTTTTGGGCTTGCATCTTTTGACATGTGGCAATCCTAGGCACCTTCAGAATCTGAAAATCTTTTCTCGGTTGCTTCCAGACTTGGTCTCCAAGTTTTGCTTCTTAATTTGGCAAGATTTCTTCAACAAATTGATTTGTTTGATAAATTCTGCATAACAACTTGGAAAATTCTGCACAATAATCTCAAATAATATTTAGTAGGCTTATTTCTACTAGGATTTGGTCAATAGATTTATTTGCATACATTTTCCTACCAAATACTAATTAAAATATATTAACACATGGAAAATGGTGCTTTTACTCATAAACCCTCATATGTATAATATATTATAATAAAGTCCTTTTTTAATATGAAAATGGTAGGAAAATTGTAATACAAATGTGCAGTTTTATCAACTGAACAAATACCCCCAAACTTATCTTTGATCGTCCCGAGCAAACTAGTTTATTTAAGAGGAGAAAAAGAAAGGAGAAAACTAAGCACACTTTCGTAGGCAGACACGATTGCACTTAGCACATGCAACAAGCCGTTAAACCTCTAGGTGTCCCTAGTAGGAGGAGTGTTGTCTCCTGAGGGTTTTCAGCGGATTACACCCACAAAATCCAATAACAAAAGAAAGATGGTGAAATTTACATATAAAGATAAGAACCATAAAAGAAATGCCTTGAAAATTTAGAGTTTCCAACTACACTAGCTTTTCAGTTGTCCTGAGCCCTATCTTAATAGTCATGAAAAAATGTTAGAAATCACATCATCCCTCAATAAAACATCGTCTTTATTCTTCATTCCTACCTTTTATCCAAACATTGATCATATAACCTCACGTGTGTGTAAAGAACATCCCTACACTCGGAGAATTCAATTCAAGCGATCATACTCTTGTCCATCTGCCTTATTACTTTTTAATTTAATGAATATTAAGATTTGCTCACACATTTTCATGCGACCGTTAATACTTCTTGAGGTACTAACAGACCGATTACTTATGTGCACACATTTTCATGCGACCGTTAATACTTCTTGTGTTAGTTATATGTATGCCCTAGAGGCCATTACTATACATAGGATGTATATTGTAGTGGATGCTGGGACATATATAGGGAGGACTTTCTTGCTCGACATGATAGTATGCTATCTGGTTGATATTTACCTTAACGTGTATGCTGATTGTCTCTCTGTTACATGTTGGTAAAGCCCTTAGGATCTGTACTTGACTACCTGGACTATGATGCGGATCATACTAGTGGGGACATGGTAGTCTATAAGTACATCCTTCAAAGTCCCTAGTCGTGGGTGTATCGAGACGGGGCATCGATATACCAGAGTAGACTAGCGTGTACCTTCTCGACCCATACAGATGGGCGATGGATGATCCCATATCCATCGGTGTTTGACATCAGAGATGATATACGGGTGCTCAGTAGAGACTGGGTACACTGGACGGACTCGCCGAGAACTCCCAGATGGTATTATACCTCACGTCAGATGGCAGTTCTCTGGTGACACTGGTACAGAGTAGTCTGTTGACCCGAGATCGTCATAGAGTCTTGTGTGGTTCCCACTGTGCTTTGATTTCCATCTTACCACGTCCAAGAGGGCGTGCAAAACGGTGGTTTTTGGGTACAGTCCAGAGTCACATGGAGGCAATGAGCGATAGGAGGGGATTCGTCTCTCCCGGTATATGGGGGTTGATGTTGCGCTGTGTTCGATCGGCTATAACAGGAAGTCCCTGGCCAGGGCTGCTCAGAGAATTGCTGGTAAGTGTTACCAGTAGTTTCTCGACCCGTTATGAGCCTCATATCGACACGACTTATTGAGCTATTGGGGTCTGACGTTTACCACCCCTAGGCGAGATATGCGACAGATCAGACGATCAGACCGGACTGTACGGTAGTGTTACTGGTCGGATTCACTGGAGTGTGAGCGGGCTTGCTCGTCGATCTTCAGATCGCTCAATACCCGGGTGGCCGTTACGTTTAGCAGACCGCTTGCGGCTTGTGGGTGTTTGATATGATCATCATCTGCTGCCGGCGTATTGACGAGTCTTTAGAGTCCTTCACAGAGGTTTCCTGGCTCAAGCGAAACGAAATAGGAGCGCATATGAGATATGTGCGGGACCGAGAATAATACGAGTATGTGATACTGTATTCGATTCTCGCGATGTGACATTGATCGGTTATATGCGATATAGCCGGGTTATCGGATCAAGTGTTGATTCGATAAGATGTTACTATTGATACCAGTCGGTTATGTGCGCATGACCGGATCATTAAATCAAGCGTTGATTTAATGATTTAATGCATAATTATATATTTGATATATTACTTTGCGTTAACTAGTATCGGTTCACTTAAGATGGATTTTCTCACTCGGGTGTGCGCATTGCATATGCGATATGATTTGTGCACTTACTTGTATCATATTTGATGGTACATGCATGTTTGTGTGTAGGTTTAGTCTAAACCTTAGTTAAGTAAATGGTTAAGGTTATGTTTAATTATTTTAATCATTTATTAATTTATTTATTGCATTTTGGCAAAAGGAAAAATGGTTGCTTTATTTTATTTCTATCTTGAAGTTTCATGAAGGATTGAAAAGTCAACCATTTTTGTTTCATGCCTAACCTAACCATTCACCTAACTAGGGTTTGCTCTCTACACATAACCATGGTTATGTTATGATAAGTATGATTTAATTATTCTTTTCATTTAGAACTTATCATAATATAACTTGCTTCTTCTTCCTTGCTTCAAGTGAAGAAACCTTCACTTCAACAATGGCAAGTGATCAAAATGAGTGAGAAATCCAATTCTAAAGTCTACCCACTTCCTATTTCTTCATCCTCTACCTCTTGCCAAGTAGTAGAGTGTGTTTCCTTCACAAGTTTCATGACTTGGTGAATGTGGAGCTTGATTCATCGATGCTTCGACGTAGATCATCTTCGGCATGGACATCGACGACCTAGCTTGCCCATTCTCCGACGAAGCCGATCCTAGAGCCCAGATTCGATTTGGACAGCGGAGAGGACCTCGTTGCGGAGCTATGGAGGTGGAGCACCGGATCTACAAAGGTTGTATTTCCGTATTCTCATTAGCTAAGTTGTTAGCTAGCTTTCTTTTCGCCTAGACATCTAGTTATCGATCCGTACACTAGGGTTTGTAGGCACCATATTTTTTAATTTGCCATGGTTGATGGCTTGGGAGACCTCACTAGAGTGCCTAGGAACCCTGCAGTGGTATCAGAGCCTAGCTAGAGCCTTAGGCGAAGTCCAGACGGAATTTGAAGTCCGATCGAACCCGAAAGTCCAAAACAAACATGCTCTCTGTCCAATTTTTAAAATCTGGGATTTTTCAACATTAAAAATATTCAGAAAAATCAGCAGGCAATTCTATGAGAAACTGTAAAATTCGGTTGGGTAATTCAAACAGTGCGCCGCGCTTCCGCGGCACGAGCATGGCTCGTGCGGCGGAAGAGCGGCCAATTTGTCGTTTTTCGCATACAAATTTCTACAGTAATTCATATTCTGCTGTGCTGGTTTTCCTGGGTATTTTTGATATTTTTTCAAGAGTTGATTTTTCTGCAGTTGTTTTGGGGATTCGGTATTTCGATCGGGATATCAAATTTTGTCTGTGTGGCTTTCCGGATAATTTTTAGAATATGTTAAAAAGTTCGACCGGATACAATACCCAACTTTTCCCCTGTCGGGAAATTTCCAATTGTTGGATTTTTCCATAGTTTAACGACGTTCTAAGTAGTGCAAGTAACTCGATGGTCCCTCTAGAAGACACAAACCTTAACTCGATTATGTGACCGTCTTGAACTGCCCTTTGAACCTTCGGGTTTGGGGCAGTACGGCGTGCCACATGTGAGGCGTTGGCTTGACCCTTCTACGGCTGGATCGTTGGTACTGAGGCACGAACGGAATGTTATTAGACTTGTTTCATGTGTTGATCTGTTTCGGGAAAACTTGGGTGTTCGATTGTTCGATCGAAAAGTTTAACATTTTCTGTTTATCTGGAATGGGATACAATAATTGGAATTCACAATAGTTATGTGATAACTGAATGAATGTTATAAACGTAGCAATTTAGTCTCACTTGATCGGTTGCCACGGAATTTTGATATGATCAAAAGTCCGTCGCAATCACGTAGCGTACGCGGATACTCGCCGGGTAAACTTAATAGACAGCTTCACTCCATAGCCCCGACCAAGTGACTGTAGGAGAACCCCGTCGCCGAAAGCATCCGTTCGGGTGCTCGCGGTAGCGGTGTTCCGCCTTGGTGCACTTCGTCGACGGTATCGGGGGTGCGGCCGTCTACTGAAGTTTGCGACGAGCATTCGATCAGGCTGTCGGGAATCTTGTTGAATTGCCCGACTTAATATTGAAAAGTGTTTTCGATTTTGAGACTAAAATGCGGGGTTTATAATTGTTAGGCATGCGATGTCTAAGAAATTCATTTGGTCAGGCATGCGATGTCTGAGGAGATTGCGGATTCCAACTGTTGTAGTTTTACACTTTCTTTTCTGTGACCGTAAGTGTAATATGTGATATCGCCGGTTTCGTTGCTATATGTCAACGACAATTGGGATGGACATATTTACTTACGTTGATGACATGTGATGTTATGTGTTGCTGGATATGTTATATTGGATCGTCGTGTTTGAATAGCCGGGGGTTTTTATGTGAGATGAGTGTTTTTCATTTTCATTCATGTAAAAACTTGTATGTAATATTCTTTTATTGGGGCGCTTCCAGGTTGCGGGAGTTGTCACCTGTTGTATATTATTTACTTTTCCGCACTAGGATAGACCCAAGGAGGGGAGCACAAGTAACCGGGTTCTGGAGTCCAGTGGGAGACCAACTCGAGGAGTCGAGTCCGGGTCTCCTAACTCTAGAATTGGTAGGGTTGCTTGCCGCTCTCGTAGGGGTCTAGGGGTGTGGGTTTGGCTATTCATCACGACCGTGGAATCCGTGTTTTATACTGGCTCGTATTGAAAACACGGACGTCCTAGTATATCCAATATTTCATATGATTCTTCTGCTGCGATATCTGTGATGAGATCATGTGATGTTTCTGTGATGGATATAGTATATAGTATATATGATATATTATATAGATGTTACTTATGTTTTACACCCGCGCTAGCCCTGCCCTGCTCTGCCGTTAGTTACCTAACCTAACGGTGCACGAGGGGACATCGAGGCGAATGCGGATGGCATAAGTGTACGTCATATCTATCTGTGATGTTTAGGTACTTATATGATGGGACTTCATTAATGTGATTAATGAAATTAAAAGAAACCTAAGATGTTGTAGAATCGAATTTCAAAATAAAACAGGTAGCTACAGTTCTTGCTTTGCACAGCGGTATATGAGATATATCCTGCACCTTATTCGATGAGGAAAGGACCGAGATCCCTTCACCGGGAGTGACTCCTTTAGCAATAACTGGCAGATGCTACACACTCGGTTTGTCTTTTGATTGCTTTTAAGTGTTTTTGCTTTGCACAGCGATATATGCGATATATCCCGCACCTCATTCGACGAGGAAAGGACCGACGATCCCTTCACCGGGAGTGACTCCTTTAGCAAAACTAGAAAAGCCTCAAAAGCACTCCATTTCAAAAATCATTCGATCCTACAACGATATCAAGTTCATTACGCAATAGGTTTTCAGAAAAACCTGTCGTAGCCCTCCGTCATTTCAGATAAGTAGTAGTTAGTATTCGTGCTACGTTTGTTGGCCTGCGTCAAGGCGTAGTGTGCGGTAGCTAACTGGTGCTTATCTGCATAAGCATATGATGTGATTGGATTAGGGTAGTCGTGCGACTTTGTTGGCCTGCGTCAAGGGTCGTGCGGGTGGGTTTAATTCAATCAGGAAATGACGGGTTGAACTTGACTAGCGGACTATGGTTTGTTGGCCTGCGTCAAGGTCATAGGACGCTAGGGGCAAAATATTATCGGGAATTTCAAGTGTTGAGATTTGCAATGAGATTGCATACCTTCTATGAGATAGTTGGATCCCGATACCCGCTGCGAGTAAGTGTTACTCCTGGGAGAGTTTTATACATTACAATTAGCCGATCAAGTAGGTGTCTAGAAAGGTGTTAACGGGGTTACGCCTCTGGGAAAACGAGGTTTACATTAATTAGGTTCGTGCGAAAGCACGGGGGACCTCCCTCAAAGTACCGACACTGGCCTGGCTGAAAGATTGGCGAACTTGTAGTGTGTAATTAATCCCGGCTAGTCTTTCCTTTTAGGGTTTGAAGGAAGATTTGATAAAAAGCAGTGGGAGCCATCCTGATTAGATAAAATAATAACCAATCTATTCTTGACAGAGCGCACGCTGAGTGTTTTCTTCTCTCTCTCTCCAGGTAGCGACCATATCACGCCTTAATCAAGATAATAATACGGAATTTTGACCGAACCCGCTTGTTATACTGAGCTGGGGAACGTTGGTCCCGCTCCAACTTATAATTGTTATAAGACAGAGCAGGAATTTGGGGAATACCAGATTTCCCGTGCCGCCTAAACGAAGAGAGTGCATGCTGATGCATCATCTTCGGGTGTGTTCGTTATACAGAACTGTTTCTCAGTATCCTTTACGTCCTGGGTATATGATACCGGATCAGGATCCCACATATGTAATCTGTTACATAGGGCTACAGAAAGGTAGAGAACTGAGAACGGGTGATAAGTTTCATGAGGCAGAAAACGGGGCAAGAGTTGCAGCCAAGTCTGTCGGTCACTGTCACCCTGTATTACAATACATTGATTCTGAACGAATGTTATTAGATACCGAACCTGATATACAAAATCATATCTATCTCTTTATTAGTAAAGAAAGGATATAATTCTGTATTGTTGGATAATGTTTTGAACATTTCCTATATCAAAAGTTGATCGGTTCAGGCACGTTATCTAAAAGCGTTGATGTTCTAAATCAAACTACAGTTCTTAGTATATGGAACACACACAAGAGGAAGAGTTCAGAAATGAACGAATCCTTCTTGAGGTATTGTAGACTAGGTCAGATCAATGTGACCCGACTAGCTAGAGTTACATAAAGATGCATATTTAAATCAGTTTGAATTTACATCTTGTGAAACTCGCCAGTCATGTCACAAAGAAAAGATGACCACAGCTCTGTTTATTGGAAACAGAGAAAGAGTTAATAAACTCTTGGGATAATACATGTTGATGTATGTAGGTCCCCTGTCTACACATGCCAAGACCGGTTCTTTATACTTCATTATATTCTCTGATAATCTCTCAAGATTCAGTCATATGTTCCTGTTGAAACATGAGTCCGAACCTTTTGAGATATTCACAGAATATAAGTTGGAAGTAGAGAACCTATACGGGTAAAAGTATTATGTCCTTTGATGTGATCTAGGAGGAGAATACTTGAGCACGGAAATCCTGGACTATTTTAAAGGAGAATGAGATTCTCTCTCAGCATTACTCCTCCGATTACACCATAGCACGATGGTATATCGGGGCGGAGCAATCACACCCTATATGATATGGTGTGCTCTATGATGAGTAATACTGAGTTACCTTTTTCCTTTTTGGGAGTTATGCACTTGAGAAGCTGCATACCTATTGAATAGGGTTCGAATCAAATTAGTTGCCTACCATTTCATATGTGATGTGGAAAGGGAAGAGCCTATGTCTTAAGTTAGTTAAGATTTAGGGTTGTCCGGCCTATGTCTAAAAGCAAAATCCGGACAAGCTCGAGGCAAGGTCTGTTATGTAGAACTGGAAGTGTTCCAGCTATACGAACTACAGCAGATGATTTGATAGAACCAAGGGATTCAGTAGATTCCAACGAACCTCAGCCTCTCCGCCGATCTAGTAGGGTTCCTCACCCACCTGAGTGATACTTCAGTTTCTCTATGACAGTGGGAGCGAGGATTGCATCATGAGATGATGACCCAACTAGCTTCGAGCTGGCCATCGAGAGTAAGACTCTGTAAGAATGGCTGGATGTTTATCGATCTGAGATGGAATCCTTATACACCAACAAAGTATGGACTTTGGTTGCTATATCTGAAGGGTTAAATTCCCATCAGAAGCAGGTATATCTTGAGAAGATTACTTGGTGTAGATGGAAAAGTTGAGACTTTCAAAGCTAGACTTGTTAAAGGTTTTCTTCATTGACCAGGCGTGGATCATGATGAAACCTTTTCAAGGATCTATGCTTAAGTCCATCCAGATCCTACTTACCACGGCTACATACCATGACTACGATATCTGGTGGTTGGGTGTCTTGACTGCTTTTCTAAATGATGATTTAGAAGAGAGCGTCTATAAGTACACAGCCAGAGGGCTTCGTAGACAGTGGGAGCAGCGGAAACGTGTACAAGATGCTTTATAAGATAAAGCAGGCATCGCGGAGTTGGAACGTCTGTTTTTGATGAAGCAGTCAAAGAGTTTGACATCATCAAAATGGTAGATGAACCTTGTATAAACAAGAAGGTAATAGGGAGTATGGTGACGATCCTCGTAGAGTACGTGGATGACATACTCTTGATAGGGAAGGAGTTTCCTATGCTACGCTCGATCAATCTCCGCTTATCATTAGAATTCTCCATATAGGATCAAAGTGATACCTACTAAATCCTGGATTTTGGATCTATGAGATAGATTTAATTGGAGGTTAGAATTCCCACTAGTTGTAGTGAGATGGTATCAATCGATCCTGGGGAGAATCACTGGAAGTGTTCCAGGGTGATAAAGACGACTGAGTGTCAGTCACAGGCATTGTCTTTACCCTCAGTAAAGGGACGGTATGTTGGAAGAGTTCCAAGCTAGATACCGTGACATACTAGACGATAAAGGCTGGATACATCGCTACTTAAGATGCTACCAAAGAGGCTGTTTGGGTGTATATTGGTTCATGAGATGAACTATGTTCCTCCCATTGTGTGACAATGGAGTTGTGGCTTATGCCAAGGAACGCCGGTCCCATCAGTGATCCAGACATATTCTAAGGCAGTATCACTTGATCATGGAGATGGTTGATCTCCAGGAAGATCGAGGCAAGGAGAGTAGACTCAGAGGACAACACAGCGGATCCACTCACAAAGGCCTGTTCCCAGAGAGAGACTTTTATGGGATGGTTGAGTATGAGATACTGCAACCACTGCTACAGATGGCCCTAGTGCAAGTGGGAGATTGTTAGTTATATGTATGCCCTAGAGGCCATTACTATACATAGGATGTATATTGTAGTGGATGCTGGGACATATATAGGGAGGACTTTCTTGCTCGACATGATAGTATGCTATCTGGTTGATATTTACCTTAACGTGTATGCTGATTGTCTCTCTGTTACATGTTGGTAAAGCCCTTAGGATCTGTACTTGACTACCTGGACTATGATGCGGATCATACTAGTGGGGACATGGTAGTCTATAAGTACATCCTTCAAAGTCCCTAGTCGTGGGTGTATCGAGACGGGGCATCGATATACCAGAGTAGACTAGCGTGTACCTTCTCGACCCATACAGATGGGCGATGGATGATCCCATATCCATCGGTGTTTGACATCAGAGATGATATACGGGTGCTCAGTAGAGACTGGGTACACTGGACGGACTCGCCGAGAACTCCCAGATGGTATTATACCTCACGTCAGATGGCAGTTCTCTGGTGACACTGGTACAGAGTAGTCTGTTGACCCGAGATCGTCATAGAGTCTTGTGTGGTTCCCACTGTGCTTTGATTTCCATCTTACCACGTCCAAGAGGGCGTGCAAAACGGTGGTTTTTGGGTACAGTCCCGAGTCACATGGAGGCAATGAGCGATAGGAGGGGATTCGTCTTTCCCGGTATATGGGGGTTGATGTTGCGCTGTGTTCGATCGGCTATAACAGGAAGTCCCTGGCCAGGGCTGCTCAGAGAATTGCTGGTAAGTGTTACCAGTAGTTTCTCGACCCGTTATGAGCCTCATATCGACACGACTTATTGAGCTATTGGGGTCTGACGTTTACCACCCCTAGGCGAGATATGCGACAGATCAGACGATCAGACCGGACTGTACGGTAGTGTTACTGGTCGGATTCACTGGAGTGTGAGCGGGCTTGCTCGTCGATCTTCAGATCGCTCAATACCCGGGTGGCCGTTACGTTTAGCAGACCGCTTGCGGCTTGTGGGTGTTTGATATGATCATCATCTGCTGCCGGCGTATTGACGAGTCTTTAGAGTCCTACACAGAGGTTTCCTGGCTCAAGCGAAACGAAATAGGAGCGCATATGAGATATGTGCGGGACCGAGAATAATACGAGTATGTGATACTGTATTCGATTCTCGCGATGTGACATTGATCGGTTATATGCGATATAGCCGGGTTATCGGATCAAGTGTTGATTCGATAAGATGTTACTATTGATACCAGTCGGTTATGTGCGCATGACCGGATCATTAAATCAAGCGTTGATTTAATGATTTAATGCATAATTATATATTTGATATATTACTTTGCGTTAACTAGTATCGGTTCACTTAAGATGGATTTTCTCACTCGGGTGTGCGCATTGCATATGCGATATGATTTGTGCACTTACTTGTATCATATTTGATGGTACATGCATGTTTGTGTGTAGGTTTAGTCTAAACCTTAGTTAAGTAAATGGTTAAGGTTATGTTTAATTATTTTAATCATTTATTAATTTATTTATTGCATTTTGGCAAAAGGAAAAATGGTTGCTTTATTTTATTTCTATCTTGAAGTTTCATGAAGGATTGAAAAGTCAACCATTTTTGTTTCATGCCTAACCTAACCATTCACCTAACTAGGGTTTGCTCTCTACACATAACCATGGTTATGTTATGATAAGTATGATTTAATTATTCTTTTCATTTAGAACTTATCATAATATAACTTGCTTCTTCTTCCTTGCTTCAAGTGAAGAAACCTTCACTTCAACAATGGCAAGTGATCAAAATGAGTGAGAAATCCAATTCTAAAGTCTACCCACTTCCTATTTCTTCATCCTCTACCTCTTGCCAAGTAGTAGAGTGTGTTTCCTTCACAAGTTTCATGACTTGGTGAATGTGGAGCTTGATTCATCGATGCTTCGACGTAGATCATCTTCGGCATGGACATCGACGACCTAGCTTGCCCATTCTCCGACGAAGCCGATCCTAGAGCCCAGATTCGATTTGGACAGCGGAGAGGACCTCGTTGCGGAGCTATGGAGGTGGAGCACCGGATCTACAAAGGTTGTATTTCCGTATTCTCATTAGCTAAGTTGTTAGCTAGCTTTCTTTTCGCCTAGACATCTAGTTATCGATCCGTACACTAGGGTTTGTAGGCACCATATTTTTTAATTTGCCATGGTTGATGGCTTGGGAGACCTCACTAGAGTGCCTAGGAACCCTGCATCTTGAGGTACTAACAGACCGATTACTTGTGTGCTTGCTGATTAGGTGATAATATTTTTCCTCGTCTTGCACCACCTAAGGCTTAGCAGTGACTCCCAGACCAGTTGGCCTTAGGGCACTAGGTGAAGAGGCACCCTCGCTATATTTTTTTTTATTGCTGCCTTGGTGATGACAAAACCAGTGTTCATTTTTTCTTTTCACCATTTTTATATTTTCTTCATTTTTTATTTTTCATTTCCTTCATACTTTGGCTTTTAGACAAGAGCATTTCAAGGTATCCTCTACTATCCTGAGTTTCAAGACGTGTGTAAGTGCATATAGTAGGGTATCAACATACAAATGTTTGGCTTCCAGAATAGAAACTATTTTTCAGACTTATTTTTATCCTCAGATTAGTGACTTCCTTCATTTTACTAACCTTTGGGACAACAGCTCATAATTACTTATTACTAGTTTGTTTAAGAAAACTTCTAATTTTCTTGGTTTTTTAAAACTATTCCTATCTTTTGGATGTAATTTTTCACTTTCTATTCTTTTGTTATAAATTTTTTTTTAAATATTTGAAAATGTTGTGCTTATGCAAAGTATGATGCAAATTGATATGTAAATAAGCACAAACCTCCCCCAAACCTGTTTACAGCAGTGTCCTCACTGATTTCATCCGTTAAGCTCAAAAACCTATAGACTTGGGAGGAAATTATTAATCGGGGCAAGAATATATGAAAGTGAAAATCCTCCCCCAAACTTATTTTAGGCTCATAATTTTGTAAAAATCATTTTCTTTCAAGAGCCAAAATACCCCCCCCCCCAAACTTGAGTTAAATAATGTTAAGCAATTAAAATCATTGGGGGTAAAGTTATTGGTCAAAGTAAAGCCTTACAAAGACCAAAAGTCAACACCAACCATTCAAAAAATTTATCGATGAAGCACCAAGGTTGGTGGAAGAACATGTCACCTTTCGACGTGAAGAAGTGGGGAGGTGATAAGAGGTGTGATGGAAAAGGATTGTGTCTCAATTTGGAGAGACGACACAGTGATAGTGATGATGGATTACTCGCATTATCATGATTGTCCAAAAGAAAGGGTGGAGGTCCAATTTCTTCATCTTGGAGCTGATTCATCTCAACACCCGTGTCTTGTAAAAATGCGAGTTCATCAGCGAAAATTTCCTCAAAGTTTTCATCGATACCCCGAAGAATAATGTCATCAGAAAAAATGGGGTGATCGTCCGACTCTATAAAAAGTTCCTCATCAGTGTTAGATGTTGACCCGGACAACTCGGTGGAAGAGTCCGTGTCAAGCAACAACATATGAAAAGAGTCAGAATTATGAGGTTGATCATATTCGCTGCTGTCGACATCCATTAATTCGACAGAACAGACATGAGCATAGGGTTCGGAGGGTTCACTTTCCAACTTGTAAATGTTAAGCTCAATTGACTTCTTTCCAAAGGATAGAGTCATAGAGCCGTTTCTACAATTGATTACTGCGTTGGAAGTGGCCAAAAAGGGTCGACCGAGTATCACCGGGATTTGATTGCGTGGGTTTGCTACAGGTTGTGTATCTATAACGATAAAGTCCACAGGGAATATGAATTCCCCGACTTTGATTAACACATCCTCTAGCTCACCCCTTGGTTGGGTGATAGATCGATCGGCCATTTGAAGAGTGCAATGCGCTGGTTTTAACTCTCCGATCCCTAATTGCTCATAAACCGAATACGGAAGCAAGTTAACACTAGCACCTAGATCGAGTAGAGCACGATTAATATTTTTACCACCAATAGAAATTGAAATTGTAGGACTTCCGGGGTCCTTTCGTTTCTTGGGTAGTTGTTGTGTAAAAGCGGTGCTCACATTACTCGCAAGGAAAACTTTTTTAGGTACTTGAACTTTTCTCTTCCTAGTGCACAAGTCCTTTAAGATTTTCGCATATGACGGAACTTGTTGAATAGCATCTAGGAGAGGAATGTTTATGTTAACTTGCTTAAAAATTTCCACAATCTTCTCCATTTGTGGACTTGGTCTGTTGCCCCTTAACCTGTTTGGGTAAGGTGCTTTATCAATAAGGGTTTGGTCCAACATTGGAGAGGATTGTGGGAACGGATTCGATCCCAAAACTGGAGTGGGAATCGACTTAGATAGATTTGGCGAAATGGGCAAAGGGTTCGAGCCTTGGGGAAAACGGAGAATAGGCTCGGGTGAAGGTGGGAGACTAGACGAATTAGGGAAAGAAGAAGAAGCCGGGGTATCATTGGTGTCACTATCATCACACTGCTTACCCACTCGGTTGTTCAGCACTCTCCCCGATCTCAACGTAGTAACGACATTCACATTATAACTTTGTGAGTGGCCAGGATTAGGTATGGGTTGAGATGGGAGTTTCCCTTTCTCTCTTGCACTCATTGCGGCGTTTAACTGTGCGATTTGGTTTTCTAATGATTTAATACTCTCACCATGGGAGGCGGAGTTTTTCGTTATGGTATCAATAGAAGACCTCATCTCAGCCGAAATTTGCATGGATTGTTTCATGAACATATCCAAAGTTTGTGCAAGTGGATTGTCAGCACCGGCCACTTGTGGTGTAGCTATGTTGGCCGGATTTTGGAAATTCTGTGACTGAAAGGGGGGCTGATTCTGTGGTTGTGGTTGCTGTGGAGGAGGTCTTTGATAATTGCTTTGTTGGTTTTGGTTCCAAGCAAAGTTAGGATGATTCCTCCATCCTTGATTGTATGTGGAAGAATAAGGGTCGTTTCCAGGTCGCTGCTGGAAAGCAGCATTAGCTTGAAACGATGCATTCATAGGACATTCTTCCGTTAAGTGTGAAGGATCTGAACAGCAACCACAGACGGTCTTAGGAAGCGTGACCTGATTTAGGGAGAAAGATGAGAACTTGTTTTCAATAGCGTCGAGTTTCTTTTGTATCGCTGCCGTTTCGGCTTTTACTGCGATAGAAACATCGAGCTGGTGAATACCTTCCTTAGTTGAAGGTGGTCTTACGCTTTCCCACTGCAACGTGTGTTCCGCAAGGTCTTCCAGATATTTCCACACTTCACCGTCATCCTTAGACATGAAATTGCATTGACACATTGTTTCAAGCATCTGCTTTGTCGTTGGATTAATGCCCTCATATATAATCCGACATAAATCCCATCTTTGTATTCCGTGATGGGGGCATTGGACAAGCAGATCTTTGAAACGTTCAAAGCACTTCCAAAATGGTTCATTGGGAAGCTGGGTGAACTGGTTGATCTCGCTCCTAATGTGGGCAGTCTTATGATTTGGGTAAAACTTCTTAAGAAATGCTATGACGAATTCATCCCAATTAGTGATAGAGTGTGCGGCAGTATTATAAAGCCATTTTTCTGCCAAGTCGCATAGTGTGAATGGGCGAAGACGTAAGCGCATAGCATCTAAAGTCAATTGTGAAGTACCCATCATTGCGCATACATTTTCGAATTTGGTGATGAAAACGTACGCGTCTTCTGACTCAAGCCCATGAAATTTGGGCAGCAGGTTGATGTAGTGGGGTTTAATTTCGAAATTATCCCCGTTAGGTGGTGGAAGAGATAGACAAGTAGGAAGGGGACCACGAATAGGATAGCATCTCTCTTGGAGAGAGATGCGCGGTGGATTCTGCTCACCTGCGGGTGGTGGCAGCGTGGTGTTATAATTAGATGGAGTGCCGTCCATCACGGTTGACGTGGTGTGTGGTGGGGGAAAAGAAGATGAAGAAGTACCGACTTCGGCGTCGATAGCAGGAACGCGGACAAGACGGGCACTAGGATCCCGTGTCCAGCCGAGCATGCACTAAGCGGGTTTAGTGCAAGCGGCAGCGTGTGTGTGATTTAAAATTGGCTTGTTTTGAAAAAGTGGGACTCAAGACAAATCACCCTAAGATGCACAAGCAACCCTAGAACTATGGTCACCTAGGTCAGTCTCTAGACCGCTCCTAGACTTCCAAACGACAAGCCGCAGGATCAATCCTCTACCGCCTCCGTACTACCCTTGTAGCCAGATAAGTGCCAGGTAAGTGGGAAGGAACCACGTCGTGGGCCTAATTAAAAACCACTAGCCTTTGTCACACTTGCCTAGGCACTACAAAAGTAATGCGGATAAACGATAGATTACCCACGACCTTCCTCTGTCCTTATTGAGCGCGACAGTCCTTAGAGTCTGGTCTAGATATTTTTTAAATTAATGAAGGGTTGATCCATATGCTCAGTTTGTGATTTGTGGGGCTTAGGAAGGGTGATGAAATCCCCACCTAATCTTGATTTGGTCTTTGCCCCTTAAAGTCCGTATTAAATATGCAAAACAAAACCAATCAAAAAACTTTTGCAAAAAGATTTTTTAGCGGCGCAATTTTGCAAAGAATCCTGCAGAAAATAGATTTTATTGGATTTGAAGGGAGAGAGAAGGAGTTAAGAAAGATACCAGAGAATTCTGTGGCCCTAACTCTTCTATCCTGCCGCGATTCCGCCGCACAAAGTGCCTTTATGCTGCGGTTCCGCCGCGTGGAAAAGGGATCACTTGATGAAAATTTTTGTATATCCTTCTGTGCTCCTCTGGATCTCTAAAAATGGCTCTGTTCCCTGTTCTCCTTAATTCTGTGACTCCAGATCTCCTTGCAAAAATTCACGCACAAATCGTTAAATATGCAATTTGCAGTTTTGTTTTAATAATGATATGGCTCGTCTAAGAATTCAACACAAATAGTAAAAATAAAAAATTACGCACGTATCCCCGGCAACGGTGCCATTTGATTGATTCGAAAAAGTGTGTTTGTATTTGTAGTTTAACCGCAATCAGAACGGTGTCGCGCGTAGCTAGACCGAGGTGAGTACGGGTCGTCCTCAGGGAAACGTGGAACCTTTTACTTTTACTTTAGATGTGTTGAGAAAGAGAGGAGGGATAAAGAATTTTATAGAATGGTTTCTAGATCTACGTTAAACAAGAATGTAAAATATAGATCTAGATTATTTTAAAGATATAATTAATATAATAAGAGGGCTTGTAGGGTTTGTTAGGATTTAGTAGTTATGGACGATTAATTAAAAGTTACCCTTTTTATCCATTAATAGATTTAGAGCTAGAACGACGGTGATGCGTGTAGATTAGGGTTTCTGGAGGGAAAAGGAATCCCACTCTTAACCCATATCTCGACACGGGACTCCGTTCATATCTAGCCTTTACCAAAACAATCATTAATCTAATCTCTAATCGCGGTCGGAACTAGCAAAGAATTGCTAGCGCTCCCGATTAGGATGTTAATGATTCTTTTGATAAAGTTCCTAAACTTTATAGGACTTAAAAAGAGTTTAGTTATTTTCATCATCCATTAGCCTACCCTAATCCTACGAACCCTAACAAGCGGAGAATTACTCGCGCATGTTGGAAGAAGAAGATGAAAAGATAGAGAGGGAAAACATAATGTAAAATGCAAAAGAATTAGATAAAACAACTACCTTTATTAATCAACTTGAACAATCTACACTTTGATTCCTTAGAAAATGATTACAAAGACTAGTTTGCTTCTCGATCTCTTCCAAGGAGGTAGACGAACAGTTGATGATCAGCCTGGATGCGTGAGCGTCGGGAGCTTCGTGATCTCTTCGGCTTGATGAATTTTCCAAGAGGCTCTCGGTGCCTTTTTATAGTGCTAAAGCCAGAATCTTCTTGTTGAAAACTTGGTAAAATTTATCATAGATTTATGCCAAAAAATCTCATTCTCTAACTCCCTGGAATTGCGGCGGATCCGCGGCCCAAGGGGGGGTTTGGCCGCGGATCCGCGCTTGATGGTCGAGATCTCGTGACTGAAATTTTTGGGCTTGCATCTTTTGACATGTGGCAATCCTAGGCACCTTCAGAATCTGAAAATCTTTTCTCGGTTGCTTCCAGACTTGGTCTCCAAGTTTTGCTTCTTAATTTGGCAAGATTTCTTCAACAAATTGATTTGTTTGATAAATTCTGCATAACAACTTGGAAAATTCTGCACAATAATCTCAAATAATATTTAGTAGGCTTATTTCTACTAGGATTTGGTTAATAGATTTATTTGCATACATTTTCCTACCAAATACTAATTAAAATATATTAACACATGGAAAATGGTGCTTTTACACATAAACCCTCATATGTATAATATATTATAATAAAGTCCTTTTTTAATATGAAAATGGTAGGAAAATTGTAATACAAATGTGCAGTTTTATCAACTGAACACTGTCCTAAATTTTAGAGGTGGGATTTTTGATCTTTTGGCTTCACAAAAATCCCATAGCTCCATCTCCAAAAGTATAGTTCATTTCCTCCACCAAAAGGCAACTTCTAGCAACCCCATGAGACATAGAGTTCCACACTATTCTACAGCACTTCTTGGGCACATCGGCTCGCCAACTTCGTGCCCGAGTTGCCTCGGTCCAGAGGTGGGAGCCCGTAAAATAACCCAGCGATGTGGTGCCCTTCCGACGAGGAGATGAAGACCGGAGATTCCGCGGGGAGATCGGGACGACGACAAGAAGATCGAAGGACACGGATCGCTCGGTATATCTCTCTACCCCTTCTCTAGTTTGCTAGGATTAGATTAATGGCCTGATCCGGGATTTTAGTGCGCGGTGGTGCCGGTTTCAAAAGTTAAAGTAAAGTATCGTTTCCGCATTTTGGCCTCGTTCAGACGGCCGGGGCGCCGCCGTGCACTTACACACACATACACACACACACATATATATTAGTGGAATGGGACGTTGATATATATATGTATACATATCTAAATTATATACATCATTATAATGACCTTGCAAATATACTTATTCATGATATGATGGCCGATCTGAAGGCCAATATGAGGGCCGATCCGAGGGCCGATTTGAGAATATTTGGGATTTGGATTGTCTTGATGGACATTGGTCCTGCCACGATGAGGATTCCGTGAGGATGACATGTTTTATCCCATATTCCGCATTTATTTATATGCATTGCTTCATGTATTAGTTGTACCTGATAGAGTACCTTTCATGACTGTTGCATATACATATTATCATATTATTGCTTCATATATTAGTTGTACCTGATAGAGTTCCTTTCATGACTGTTGCATAAATATGGCCATTTATTGCTATTAGCTTGCATGTGATAGATTCGCGCAGTACGTGCATACTTGCGATTACCTGCATATGTTATTTACTGTTCACGAGTTGGCAACTCACCCCCGTTGTGCCACAGGGTTGCAGGTTGTTCCTCAGAGTAGTCGAGGCAGGGCTTTTCATCTATCATATCATGTTTTGCTGCGGATACCGCTGCGGCTGACTGTGTACAGTTTTGCTATAGGTGGGTTTTGCGGTTATCCGATGTTGCTAATTTTATATTTGTTGTACAATGTACTCTCCATCTACCACTTTCATGTATTGACTTAGAGACGAGATGTGAGGACGATATTGTATATTTTTGGTGACTTTGGATGTCTTTTATGCAGTTTTATTTATATCATCTTTTATTTCTTTGATACGGCATCGTATATTTGTTGTGGTGGTTTTTTTCCGCCTTTCCGTGGATTTGCTCCCGTTGGGGATGCTTTACTTATATCTTTGTATGTACCCATTTTTAGGGCTAGTTTTTACAAAGGAGGTGCTGCCAAAATTTTTAAGAAAGTAAAGTTGGACTTTAAAGAATTTGGTTGAGATTTCAAAAGTTTTGAAAATGCTATTATCACTTACTATTTTTGATGGTTTAGATTGCTGGGTTTTCAGCTTACTTAAATTGCGTTACGCCTATAGACGTTGCGTAGTTTAAGGGCCGTCATGTGCCAATTTCGGGTCGTGAAAAAATTAGGAACCACATGATATATATTAATTTATTGCAATTAAATAGCGGCTTTTCCTTTATATGCTCACATTACTGTTTTATGTTGCATATATTATATTCATGGATTTTCGCATTGATATATGGACATTACTTGATGTTTTCTGGATTTGAGGACCGTGGAAGTTTCATGAAATTTTGCAGTATTTGAAAAACCTGGTTTGTCTTGATATGATATTTCAGCTTCCACCATGAGATTTCTCGGTTTTGAGCTTATATATTACCCTATGCGAGGAGTGAGTGGGTCGTGTGCGGGTACATGGTGGAACCCGGTTGGTTCTCCGGGGCAAGAAGATTGAAGGTCCATGCCGATGAGCTTGGCTGGGGGTGTTTGCCAACCGGTGATAGTATTTGGACTCGATGGATATCTGGAGGATATCGATCGAGGTTATGTACGCACATGCCTTGTCGATTTCAGGAGTGCACACTCAAGTTCTATAGGATGTACGCACATGACATAGGAGGGCTAGTCCCAGGTGACGGCGCCTCAGAGATGAGTATTTATGTGTCGATGCTAGACACTTGGTTTCATGATATTTTTACTCCTAAATATATATAACAGTGGAATGGGATGCTGTTATATATATATATATTAGTGGAATGGGACGCTAATATATATGTATACATATTTAATTTATATATATCAACATAATAATCTTGCAAATATACTTATTCATTACATGAGATTTACTTGATATTGGACATTCAGGATATATGAGATTTACTTGATATTGGACACTCAGAATATATGAGATTTACTTGATATTGGACACTCAGGATATATGAGACTTACATGATATAAGGGAAAATTTAGGGGCTGATGTAACATTTCGAAAATTAGATAATAAATTAATTCAATTAATTAAATAATAAAATGTTAATTTAAAAGGGTATTGAACCAAATTAGGATATTTCATATGTGGTATATGAATCTAATTTAATTAAGAGTTAGTTTGTAATTTTAATGAATCACACGGGTTTTAGTGAAAAGATTAGCTTTATGTGTAATATGACATAGTATTGGGGGTGGGGGTTATGTGAAAAGGTTAGTTTCATTATGCAAATTAGAAATTTTTAAGGGTGGTTATGCAAAAAGGGGGTAGGAATTGGTTTAGGTTAAGTTAAACCGTTGGTATACCATACCACTATGAGACACTTCCTTCTTACACATTTCCACTTCATACACACACCTTACCCTTGCATGAAAACCTCACCATTTTTGTGTACACACCTCACCCTTGCATGAAGCAATCACTTCCCTTTTGGTGACACCTCCTCCTAACACCCTCACTCATTCACTTTATAGGGTTCGGTTCATATATATTGTGAAATTAGGAAATCAACTTAAATAGAAAAAGAAAAGAGAAAAACATTAGAACACACATAAAGAGAAAAAGAGAAGAGAAGGAGAGAACTAGGTGCTAAGGATTCTCACCATCACCAAGCTAGGATCTTGGAGCTTATGCATCTTGGAGGAAATCTTTCAGCAATCTTGCTGTAGGTATAATACTTAAACTCTGTAGGATTTTAGTTCTGTAGATGTTTTAAAGTAGAAATCGGATATCGGGAATGTCGTATTTTGGGTGAATATAGACTCTGTGTAAATCTGCTATAATTTAAATGAAAATTAGAAGACCCAAACAATACCTTAATCTTATAGACTAGACTTAGAATCAACCATAGGAATACGAACAGGGGGGCTCGGATTTTGGCCGGCGACATTCATGAAAAATCCGATCTCGCCGGATTTTGGCCGGCGACATTCATGAAAAATCCGATCTCGCCGGATTTTTGAGGGAGTTGAGGGTTGTGGTTTTTAGGGTAAGTCTCTGTATATGTATTAGGATATTTGGTATTGATTGTTTTAGTTATTTTAACAGTATATGGAGTCTGGAAGCTAATATTAGTTTTGAAGTTAAAATCCTATATACGACACGGATATATTGTATCATGAGATCTGTTTTTACTGTTATGGATAGCGAAGGGTTAACTTAGGTTAGTATAAGTGTTAGATAGTTGCTTTATCCTCACATAGCATGTTTGGTATGTGTAGTATCATAAATTGAGAAATGGTGATAATTATCATATTGATATTGGATCTAGGACCGCTGGGTGTAATCACTAGAAAACAATCTAGCAAGACCAAAGGTATATTAAGACCACTAGAAGACTTCATGTAAAGCTCAAACACCAAACCCCACATTTTATCCGGCGACACCCCTCAATTTTCTGAGCTCGCCGGCCTCCATAAGGTTTTTGGTGTTGATTTTTCTTATGTAGCTCTAATAGAGTATATTATGAGCTATGGTATTGTTTGATTTGTCCCAATATTCATACAGAGAAATCTGGGAATGATAGTTGAGTTTTATTAAAGTTTCCGACATTTCGATATGATTTTCCGTATTTCTGTACTGCAACTGAAAAGTTGACGTTCGTACGTTAAGCTCAGGGGTATTTGATCGTCTTTGGAGTAAGTGAGCTGCGGGTTCTAACCTACGGGTGCTTAGCTCGTTGTTTTGGTTTTCAATATGATATTTACATTGATGCGATTTTAAATACGATTATAGGTGCGATCGCGAAGGATTCCGAGACGGAGTTGACGAACTTGGCAGTGTGGAAGCTCATCAAGTTGGTGAGTAAATTTACATCTACGGGGGAAGTCGGGTGGATGGCGTATAGCACCCCCGCAACCTTATAAATAGCTATTATGACATCTAGTTAATTTCGTAATTATTCAATATATGGATATAGTATCACATCTAGTATGTCCTTCATTTGCATTTAGTTTCATACATAGCGTTAAATGAGATACGTACGTGATATTAGATCCATACAATATGAACATGTTTTGATGGATTTGTATGAGGGATCATGCCGTACTTGAGATGATATAGATATAGTGATACGATGAGGTATTATATAAGCATTATACGTATTGGAAATGATGAGATTCGTATGCCGAATAACGGCAAGGTTTTCCCTTTAGACTCGTAGAGTTAGGTTATATTCCGTTTTAGGATGTAATACTTGTGTGAGCTATATTCTTTTAAAAACTACGATTCGTTATCTTTTAATAACATACTAGGATGCTGTGCCAATTTCCAAAATGAATAACTATTTTAAATCTAGGGCAGCTTCCTTATTTTCAAACTCAACGTTTCGTTTCAATTCTAAAGATAATGGTATAGCCCATAGAAAGTAATTACAATAGTTACGCATTAGATTACTTTACATGGTTGTTTTATATTATCAATATTATACGTTTCTGCGATACGCACACTCTACAGAACACTGCACAAATACCAATGAATACTATGCTGCACAAGCACGTAAATATATGTTACACTACACCTCATTGGTACTGCCATGTCACTGTAGAGCCGTTCTGTTATAGATGTGTTAAATATAAATAGGTTGTTACACCATAGAACACTTGCACAAATACTAATGATTTCCATGTTGCACGAGCATAGACGTGTATACTATACTACACATCATTAGTAGTGCCATGACACAGTAGAATTGAGATCATTACGCTTATGTGATATAATTACGTAGTCTTTTCTTATTCCGTTGTATATTACGAATATTATTACTATAGATGCTGTATTTGATTCTTATGGATTTTCTGGATATTTTACTCCTGATGATATATATCAGTGGTATGGGACACTGTTATATATGTATATATATAATATATCATCAATATAATCTATGCAAGTATTCTTATTCTTTACTTGATATTTTTGATATGATGAGTTAAACATTCACCATGAGTTTTGTGCTTTCTGATTTTGATTCCGGACCGAGTGGGGGTAGATATACGGTTCCGGATTTGTGAAATATCCATACTGAGTAGGGTAGCTATACAACGGGATACATGGTGGACCCGGTTCGAGGCCGATGGGTAGGATGGCCGCATTATAGGCGGGGAGCCTAACGAGAATACTCGATACCGGAAATAGAGATTGGGCACGGCAGATATCCAGGGGATACTGACCGGGGCCAGATTGAGCACGACAGATATCCATGGGATACTGACCGGGGCCAGATTGGACACGGCGGATATCCAGAGGATACCGATCGTAGCCAGGGATATCGGGTGACGATCATCTATTGAGGTGGTGTCGACGATACCTGAATTTACGTGTCGATGTTGGACACGAGAGATTTCTGATTTCGATGTCGATGCTGGACATCCATATAGATATATTGATATGATTGTCATCATGAGGTACAGAGTGAGATAACATTATTGGATTCGCCTAGCACTGATCCGGGGGAACAGTACTTATATATATATTTTACTTAGAATTGCATGACAGTTAGTGTTGCATTATGATACATATGTATATTATATTATATTTGTACAGATTATGGTAGTACTATATTTATGACCTAGGTATCGTCGTGCATTTCGATTACTACTTTTAGATGTACTTTTATTCACTGAGTTGGCAACTAATCCCCGTTGTGCCACATTTTCTTGCAGGTTTTACCGCTTGGATTATTAGCGGCTTGGGTACACATTCCTTTCGGTGATTGATTGGTAAGTGGGTTATTATTGTATCGTACTCACTCTTGATTATTCTTATATTCTTGTATCTAGTGGAAACTCCATCAACTTAGAAGTGGTATATTGTGGACTCAGAAGCGAGACTTAGAAACTGGGAGGACGTACTCTTTGGAGTTGACTTCTGATTTAGATTGTGGTTGCTCCATCGTTTGGATGTGGAGACTAGCTCCCGTTGGGATTCTATTTTATTATTATGTTGTATTGGGTTTTATATAAAATTTTCAAAGGAGGTGATGTCAAATTTCAAAATGTCATAGATGCTTTTCAAACACACTTAGTTAAATTTAAATGATTCCATCTGATGACTATTTTAAACTCAACTCCAATAATTTCAAAAGGGTTTAGATTCTGGGTTTTGGCTTACTTGAACCGCATCGACGTGTTTAGATGTCACGTGATATATTTTCCGGTCATGGGCCACATTTGGGTCGTGACAGCTGATTTGAGGAAATTTGGGATTTAGATTATCTTGATGGACTTTAGTCCTGCCACGAGGTCAGGATTCCGTGAGGATGACTTGTTTTATCCCATACTCCGTATTTATTTTATATGCATTGCTTCATATATTAGTGGTACCTGATAGAGTACCTTTCATGACGGTTGCAAATACATATTGCCATTTATTGCTTCATGTAATAGTAGTACCTGATAGAGTACCTTTCATGACTGTTGCATACATATGGCCGTTTATTGCTATCAGCCTGCATGTATTAGATTCGCGCTGTACGTGCATACTTGCGATTAGCTGCATATGTTATTTACTATTCACGAGTTGGCAACTCACCCCCGTTGTCCCACAGGGTTTGCAGGTTGTTCCCCAGAGTAGTTGAGGCAGGGCTTCTACCTATCATATCATTTTTTGTAGCGTATATCGCTACGGCTGATTGTGTACAGTTTTGCTATAGGTGGGTTTTGCGGTTGTCTGTTATGTACATTGTATCTTGTTGTATCTTGTACTCTCCATCTACCATTATCATGTATTGACTTAGCGACTTGATGTGAGGACGATATTGTATATTTTTGGTGACTTGGGTGTCTTTTATGCAGTTTTATTTATATCGTCTTTTATTTCTTCGCTACGGCGTCGTATATTTGTTGTGGTGGTTGTTTTCCGCCTTTGGGCGTGGATTTGCTCCCGTTGGGGATGCTTTACTTATTTTTTTGTTATACGCATTTTTGGGGTTAGTTTTTACAAAGGAGGTGCTGCCGAAATTTTAAAGAAAATAAAGTTGGACTTTAAAGAATTTGGTTTGAGATTTCAAAAGTTTTGAAAATGCTATTATCACTTACTAGTTTTGATGGTTTAGATTATTGGGTTTTCGGCTTACTTAAATTGTGTTACGCCTGTAGACGTTGCGTAATTTAAGGGCCGTCACGTGCCATTTTCGGGTCGTGAAAAAGTTGGTATCAGAGCGCTTGGTTTTACCTTTCGGAGTGTAGGATGACCTTGGTATGATGGAGTAGGTAGCTTAAGCAGAGTAACGTAGTGTGTGTATGTCCGCGGCATACTCACGACACGGTACTCCGCCTAAAGTGACCTAAGTACTAATTGCTTGAAATTCATTCCTTGGTCATACATATCCTTGTAATTCGATTTCCGTGTTCTTAACGAATCCTTTTTCCATTTATAGCATTTGCCATCGATGACCATGAGGACTCAAAGTGATGCAGCGAGAGCCGAGGACAGAGTTAACTCGTGTCGGATGAGGACTGACCAGGATGGCACGCTCGTTGCACAGGAGCAGATGGATCCTCCTTCGATAGATCCTATCGCCAGGCTTGAGGCAGAGATGCAGTGTAGGGTTCCGTAACACCACCACAAGGTTTAGGAAGGCATCATACATGCCATATTGAAAATTTTTGGTGTGCTATGAAACCCTAACCAAGATCTTAACCAGAGAATTAGGGTTAATTTTGCATGTAAACAACTTTAAATCTAAGAGAGAGGGATTACAACCTTTGTAGTCCAATCCTTCGCTTCATAAGCTCCGAGTAGTAATCCCTTCGCCGCGATCCATGAACTTCCGGACTCTAGAGAGGCTTCATAAGTCGAATGATCCATACTTGCTTGAAGACTTCGAAATCCAAGATGATCTACTTCGAGGAAACACAAACACAAGCTATGATTTCACTAATTATGAATTAGTGAAGCTAACACACTAATCTATATGGATAATATAGAAGAGGATGATGAAGTAGGAATTTTGCTTACTTTATTATTTAATTTCTCACCATTTTCTTCTTGATCTCAAAAACTAGTGAGCAAAATGAGAATGAGGAAGAAGAAGAAGAATGAATGAGATTAAGGTTAGAAATGCAACCATGGGTCAAGTATATCATCCTTAACTATTGTAGAGAGTTAACCATGGCTATGTGTCATGGTTGGGTTAAAAATATCTAGGGCAAAACAAAAAGGGTGGACTTGGTCAATAGTAATCTACAAGCTTCATGAAGCTTCATCCATGACTCATTTCCACAATTTGAATTACTTAGATATTTAAACCCAAACATTACATATAGCATGATATAATTATCATACATACATGTTGCATGTATAACCTAGCATGCTACAATATTATATATCACATATATAATATTTATGTAACAAAAGAAAACAATACAATAAACATATATCACATATATATTAAATGTATCACAAGTGACAATAATAAATATATAAGTGAGCACATAATATATACATACATATATATATATATATATATTATATTTAATCGAATCAACACTTGATCCGATAATCCGGCTATATCATATATAACCGGCCGATATCACATATCATGAGAATCGAATACGGTATCACATACACGTATCCATCTCGATCCCGAACATATCACATACGTGCTCTTACTCCATTTCTCCTGAGCCAGGAAACCTCTATGTAGGACTCTAAAGACTCGTCAATACGCCGACAGTAAGTGATGATCATATCTAACACCCACAAGCTGCAAGCAGTCAGCTAAACGTAACAGCTACCCGGGTATTGAGCGACCAGAAGATCAACAAGCAATCCTGTACAGAATCCTGCGAATCCAATCAGTAACATTACCATACAGTCCGGTCTCTTCGTCTAATATGTCGCATATCTAGTCTAGGGGTGGTAAACGTCAGACCCCAGTAACCGATAAGTCGTGTCGATGTGAGGCTCATAATGGGTCGAGAAACTATTGATAACTCTTACCAGTAAATCTCCATATTAGCCCTGGCCAGGGACTTCCAGTTATAGCCAATCGAACACAGCGCAACATCAACTCCCAATACCGGGAGATACGAAACCCCTCCTATCGCTCATTGCCTCCATGTGATTCGGGACTGTACCCAAAATCCACCATTTTGCATGCCTTCTTGGACGTGGTAAGGTGGAAATTAAAGCACAGTGGGAATCACACAAGACTCTATGACGATATCGGGTCTACAGACTAATCTGTACTAGTGTCACCGAAGAACTGCTATCTGACGATAGGTATAATACCATCAGGAGTTCTCGGTGAGTCCATTCAGTGTACCCAGTCTCCACTGAGCACCCATACACCATCTTTGATGTCCAACAGCAATGGATATAGGATCATCCATCGCCCATCATATTGGTTAAGATGCGTGTACGCTAGTCTACTCTGGAATATCGATGCCCTGTCTCGATACACCCTCGACTAGGAACAGTTATAGAATGTACTCATGGACTACCCTGGCCCCACTAGTATGATCTCATCATAGTCCTAGTAGTCGAGTACATATCCTAAGGGCTTTATCAACATGTGAGAGCAAGATAGTAAACTAATACAAGTCAACATGTTAAGAAAAAATGAAACCAGATAGCATACTATCATGTCGAGCAAGAAAGTCCCCTCTCTATATATATCCAAGCATCCATTATAATATACATCATATGTACAACAATGGCCTCTAGGGCATATACATAACTAACAATCTCCCACTTATACTAAGGCCACCTGTTGTAGTATCTCATACCCAACAACCCGAAGAGTCTCTCAAAATGTATCTGGGGTATGGCCTTCGTGAGTGGATCCTTAGTGTTGTCCTTCGTATCAACTCTCCTGACCTTGATCTCCCGGCGATCAACTATCTCCCGGATCAGGTGATACCGCCTCAGAATATACCTGGATCGCTGATGGGACCTGGGTTCCTTGGCCAAAGCCACAGCTCCATTGTTATCACAATACAGAGGTATTGGATGCTCAATGGACTGAACCACACCAAGTTCAGTGATGAACTTCTTCATCCAGACAGCCTCTTTGGCAGCATCGTTGGCAGCGATGTATTCAGCCTCCTTCGTCGAGTCTGCCACGGTTTCCTGTATGGAACTCTTCCAACAAACCGCCCCTCCATTTAGGGTAAAGACAAATCCCGAGTGCGACTTAGAGTCTTCCTTATCACTCTGGAAGCTCGAATCGGTAAAGGACTCCACCTGGAGTTCTCCGTTACCATACACCAAGAATATCTCCTTAGTCCTTCTCAAGTACTTGAGAATGTTCTTCACAGCTCTCCAGTGATCCACTCCTTGATCTTCTTGATACCTAGTCACTACACTTAGTGAGTATTCTACATCGGGTATGGTACATAGCATCGCGTATATGATAGAGCATACTGCCGAAGCATAGGGTATCCCTTGCATGCGAGCTCTCTCTAAATCAGTCTTAGGAGACATCTCTTTGGAGAGAATGAGTCCAGAGATCGTGGGTAAGTTCCCACGCTTGGATTCTTCCATACTAAACCTCTTTAGTATGGTGTCAATGTACTTGGATTGGGACAATTCCAGTATCCGTCTAGATCTATCTCTATAGATCTTGATTCCCAAAATGCAGGAGGCATCACCTAGATCTTTCATTGAGAATCTATGTGATAAGAAGAGCTTGACCGAGTGCATCATAGGAACATCATTTCCTATCAAGAGTATGTCATCCATGTACAATACGAGGAAGACAACCTTACTCTCTGCCACCTTCTTGTATATACAAGGTTCATCTATGTTTTTGATGAAGTCAAACTCTTTGACTACCACATCAAAACATATGTTCCAACTCCGCGATGCCTTCTTTAACCCGTAGATGGATTTAAGCAGCCTGCACACCTTTCCGCTGCTCCCACTCTCTACGAAGCCCTCTGGCTGAGTCATGTACACACACTCCTCTAAATCACCATTTAGAAAGGCGGTCTTAACATCTATCTGCCAGATTTCATAGTCATGGTATGCAGCAATGGCAAGTAGGATCTTGATAGACTTAAGCATAGCCACTGGAGAAAAGGTTTCGTCATAATCCACACCTGGTCGTTGATGAAAACCCTTTGCAACAAGTCTAGCTTTGAAAGTCTCAACTTTTCCATCTACATCAAGTTTCTTCTTAAAAATCCATTTGCTCCCAATGGGTTTTACCCCTTCAGGAGCAACTTCTAAAGTCCATACTTTGTTGGTGTACATAGATTCCATCTCAGATCGCATTGCATCCAGCCATTTCACAGAGTCACCACTCGTGATGGCCTTCTCGAAACTAGTTGGGTCATCATCTTCCATGATGCAATCCTCGCTCCCACCATCGATGAGAAAACCGTAGTATCTCTCAGGTGGATGAAGAACCTTACTAGTGTTGGGTTCCTAGGCACTCTAGTGAGGTCTCACAAGTGATCAAACATGCACAAATAAAATTTTACGGGTGCCTACAAACCCGACTACGGATCGTTTACTAGATATTTAGGCGAAACATAAACTAGTTAACAATTTAACTAAGGGAACGGACATACAACCTTTGTAGATCCGGTCTACCACCTCCACGGCTCCGCAACAAAGTCCCCTCGGCTGTCCAAAATGAATCCGGAACTCAAGTATCGGTATCATCGAAGAATGGGCGAGCTTGATCGTCGGTTCAATGCCGAAGATGATCTACGTCGAGATATCGCAAGAACAAGCTCCAACTTCATCAAGCTTGGAAAACTTGTGAAGGAAACACCCTATACTACTTGGCAATAGATAGAGGATGAAGAAATAGGAAGTGGGTAAACTTTAGTTTTGGATTTCTCACTAATATGCATCAATCACCATTGATGGAGGTGAACTTTCTTCACTTGAAGAAAGGAAGAAGAAGAAGTAATATGTTATGATAAGAATAATTAGTTCTTATCATCACATAACCATGGTAAAGTGTAGAGAGTGAACTAGGGTTAGTGGAGTGGTTAGGGTTAAGAATGAGACAAAGTGGTCAAAGTCTTCATGAAGCTTCATGAAAGAATAAAGAAAGCCACCACTTTGCTCATTCCTTTTTATTTTCCAAAAAGGTTATTAATGAATAAATAAAAGAAAAAGGAAATCAAACCCTAACCATTCATAAACCATGGTTCATTCTTTACACAACCAAAGAAGCATGTATCATCAAACATGATACATCCAAGTGCACAAAATCATATCGGATATGGAATGCGCACACCCGAGTGAGAAAATCCATTTAAAGTAAACCGATACTAGTTAATGCAAAGCAATATATCAAATATATAATTATGCATTAATTCATTAAATCAACACTTGATTTAACGATCCGGTCATGACGCACATAACCGACTGGTATCATTAGTAACAACTTATCGAATCAACACTTGATCCGATAACCCGGCTATATCGCATATAACCGATCAATGTCACATCGCGAGAATCAAATACAGTATCACATACTGGTATTATTCCCGGTCTCGCACATAACTCATATGCGCTCCTATTTCGTTTCGCTTGAACCAGGAAACCTCTGTGTAGGACTCTAAAGACTCGTCAATACGCCGGTAGCAGATGATGATCATATCATGCACCCACAAGCCGCAAGCGGTCTGCCAAACGTAACGGCCACCCGGGTATTGAGCGATCAGAAGATCGACGAGCAAGCCCGCTCACACTCCTGCGAATCCGACCAGTAACACTACCGTATAGTCCGGTCTGTTCGTCTGATATGTCGCATATCTCGCCTAGGGGTGGTAAACGTCAGACCCCAATAGCTCGATAAGTCATGCCGACGTAGGGTCCATAACATTCGTGAAACTACTGATAACACTTACCAGTATATCACTGCAACCCTGGCCAGGGATTTCCTGTTATGGCCAGTCGAGCATTGCACAACATCAACCCCCAATACCGGGAGAGACGAATCCCCTCCTATCGCTCATTGCCTCTATGTGAATCGGGACTGTACCCATAAACCACCTGTTTGCACAACTCAGTAGAGCCGTGGTAGGGTGGAAATCAAAGCACAGTGGGAGACACACAAGACTCTATGACGATCTCGGGTCAACAGACTAAGCTGTACCAGTGTCACCAGAGAACTGCCATCTGACGTGAGGTATAATACCATCTAGGAGTTCTCGGCGAGTCCGTTCAGTGTACCCAGTCTCCACTGAGCACCCGCATACCATCTTCGATGTCAAACACCAATGGATATGGGATCATCCATCGCCCATCGCATGGGTCGAGAAGATATGCGCTAGTTTACTCTGGAATATCGATGCCCCGTCTCAATATTCCCTCGACTAGGAACATTTCAAGGATGTACTCATGGACTACCATGTCCCCACTAGTATGATCCACAGCATAGTCCAGGTAGTCAAGTACAGATCCTATGGGCTTTATCAACATGTAATCAGAGAGACAGAAAGTATACATGTTAAGATAAAGAGCAACCAGATAGCGTACTATCATGTCGAGCGAGAAAGTCCTTCCTATATATGTCCCAGCATCCACTACAATATACATCCTATGTACAGTAATGGCCTCTAGGGCATACATATAACTAACAATCTCCCACTTGCACTAGGGCCATCTGTAGCAGTGGTTGCAGTATCACATACTCAACCATCCCCTAAAAAGTCTCTCTTTGGGAAAATGGCCTTCGTGAGTGGATCCGCCGTGTTGTCCTCTGAGTCTACTCTCCTAAACTCGATCACCCTGGAGATCAACTATCTCCATGATCAGGTGATGCTGCCTCAGAATTTGTCTGGGTCACTGATGGGACCAGGGTTCCAGGGTCGAAGCCACGCTTCCATTGTCATACAATGGCAGGAACCTAGTTCATCTTATGAACCATTATACACCCAAACAGCCTCTTTGGTAGTATCTTTAATAGCGATGTTACCAGCCTTTATCGTCTAGATTGCCACGGTATCGAGCTTGGAACTCTTCCAACATACCGTCCCTTTACTGAGGGTAAAGACAGTGCCTGTGACTGACATTCAGTCGTCTTTATCACCCTGGAACACTTCCAGTGATTCTCCCCAGGATCGATTGATACCATCTCACTACATCTAGTGAGTATTCTAACATCCATTTAGATCTATCTCATAGATCCAAAATCCAGGATTTAGTAGGTATCACTTTGATCCTTTTTGGGGAATCTTAGTGATAAGAGGAGATTGATCGATCGTAGTATAGGAAACTCTTTTCCTATCAAGAGTATGTTGTCTACGTACAATACGAAGATGACCACCTTACTCTCTACTACCCTTTTGTATATACAAGGTTCGTCTACCATTTTGATGAAGTCAAACACTTTGATTATCACATCAAAACAGACGTTCCAACTCCGCAATGCCTGCTTCATTATGTAAAGTAACTTGCTCACGTTTCCGCTGCTCCCACTGTTTACGAAGACCTCTGGCTGTGTTCTTATAGACGTTCTTTTATAAATCAGTATTTAGAAAAGCAGTCATGGCACCCAACCGCCAGATATCGTAGTCATGGTATGTAGCTGTGGTAAGTAGGATCTGGACAGACTTAAGCATAGCTACTGGAAAAAGGTTTCATCATTATCCACGCCTGGTCGATGACGAAAACCTTTAACAAGTCTAGCTTTGAAAGTCTCAACTTTTCCATGTACACCAAGTAATCTTCTCAAGATATACTTGCTCCTGATGGGGATTTAACCCTTCAGATATAGCAACCAAAGTCCATACTTTGTTGGTGTATATGGATTCCATCTCAGACCGCTAAGCATCCAGCCATTCTTACAGAGTCCTTACTCTCGATGGCCTGCTCGAAACTAGTTGGGTCATCATCTCATGATGCAATCCTTGCTCCCACTGTCATCGAGAAACTGAGGTATTTCTCAGGTGGGTGAGGAACCCTACTAGATCGGCGGAGAGGCTGAGTTTCGTCGGAAACTATTGAATTCTTTGGTTCTACCAAATCATTAGCAGTTTTGTACAGCTGGAACCTTTCCAGTTCTACAGAACTGATCTTGCCTCGATCTTGTCCGGATTTTGCTTTTGACATAGGCCGGACAACCCCAAATCTTAACTTACTTAAGAGATAGGTTCTTCCCATACCATATCTTATATGGAGTGGTAGGCAGTGATTTGATTCAAACCTAATTCAATAGGTATGCAGCTTCTCAAGTGCATAACTCCCAAAAGGAAAAAGGTAACTCAGTAGTACTCATCATAGAGCACACCTTATCATATAGGGTGTGATAGCCCTGCCCCGATGTACCATCGTGCTATGGTGTATACGGAGGAGTAATGCTGAGAGAGAATCTCATTCTCCTTTAGAATAGTCCAGGAATTCTATGCACAAGTATTCTGATCTCATCATAGGACATAATACTTATACCCAGTTATTGGTTCTCTACTTCTAACTTATATTCTGTGAATACCTCAAAAGCTTCGGACTTATGTTTCAGCAGGAACATACGACTGAATCTTGAGAGATTATCAGAGAATATAATGGAGTATAAAGAACCAGTCCTGGCATGTGTAGACAGGAGACCTTACATACATCATCATGTATCGGTCCCAAGAGTTCATTAACTCTTTCTCTGTTTCCAATAAACAGAGCTGTGGTCATCTTATCTTTGTGACATGATTGGCGAGTTGCACAAGATGTAAATTCAAAACGATTTAAATATACATCTAAATGTAACTTCAGCCAGTCGGGTCGCATTGATCTGACCTAGTCTACAATACCTCAAGAAGAATCCGTTCATTTCTGAACTCTTCCTCTTGTGTGTGTTTCATATACTAAGAACTGTAGTTTGATTTAGAACATCAATGCTTTTAGATAACGCACCTGAACCGATCAACGTTTGATATGTTCAAAACATTATCTAACTATACAAAATTTTATCATTTCTTTACTAATAAAGAGACTGATATGATTTTGTATATCAGGTTCGACATCTAATAGCATTTGTTCAGAATCAATGTATTGGTAATACAGGGTGACAGTGACCAACAGACTTGGCTGCAACACTTGCCCCGGTTTCTGTCTCATGAAACTTATCACCCGTTCTCAGTTTTTCTACCTTTTTGTAGCCCTATGTAACAGATTACATATCTGGGATCCTGATCCGGTATCATATACCCAGGATGCAGAGGACACTGAGAAACAGTTCTTTGTAATGAACACACCCGAAGGAGATGCATCATATGCACTTTCTTCGTTTGGGCGACATAGGAATTCTGGTATTCCCCTATTTCCTGCTCTGTCTTATAACAATTATAAGTTGGAGCGGGACCAACGTTCCCCAGCTCAGTATAACAAGTGGGTTCGGTCAATAATCCGTATTATTATCTTGATTAAGGCGTGATATGGTCGCTACCTGGAGAGAGAGAGAAGAAAACACTCAGCGTGCGCTCTTGCAAGAATAGATTGGTTTTTATTTTATCTAATCAGGATGGCTCCCACTGCTTTTTATCAAATCTTCCTTCAAACCCTAAAAGGAAAGACTAGCCGGGATTAATTACACACTACAAGTTCGCCAATCTTTCAGCCAGGCCAGTGTCGGTACTTTGAGGGAGGTCCCCCGTGCTTTCGCACGAACCTAATTAATGTAAACCTCGTTTTCCCAGAGGCGTAACCCCGTTGACACCTTTCTAGACACCTACTTGATTGGCTAATTGTAATGTATAAAACTCTCCCAGGAGTAACTCTTACTCGCAGCGGGTATCGGGATCCAACTATCTCATAGAAGGTATGCAATCTCATTGCAAATTTCAACACTTGAAATTCCCGATAATATTTTTACCCCTAGCACCTATGACCTTAACTATGGTCAACAAATCATAAGTACTAGTCAAGTTCTACCCGTCATTTCGTGATTAATTAGACCCACCCACATGACCCTTAACTAAGGTCAACAAAGTCACGCGACTGTCCTAATTAATCGCATCATATGCGGTGTAGGAAGACATCACTTAGCTACCGTACACTGTGCCTTGACTATGGTCAACAAACACAGCACGAATACTAAGTACTCTACTTCCTAAAATGACGGAGGGTTGCGGCTGGTTTTTGTGAAAACCTTTAACGCTTTGAACTTGATCTCGTTGCGGAATCAAATGGTTTTTAAATGGAATGTTTTTGAAGCTTTTCTAGTTTTGCTAAAGGGGTCACTCCCGGTGAAGGGATCGTCGGCCCTTTCCTCGTCGAATGAGGTGCGGGATATATCATATATATCACTGTGCAAAGCGGAAACTATAGAAGCGATCAAAGACAAACCGAGGGTTGTAGCATCTGCCAGTTATTGCTAAAGGAGTCACTCCCGGTGAAGGGATCTCGGTCCTTTCCTCATCGAATAAGGTGCAGGATGTTCTATAATGAACACCGCGATGCAAAGCAAGAACTGTAGCTACCTGTTTTATTTTGAAATTCGATTCCACAACATCAATTAGGTTTATTTTCTTTCATTAATCTCATTAATGAATATCCCATCATTTATATTACCTAAACATCACAGATAGATATAACGTACGCTTATGCCATCCGCATTCGCCTCGATGTCCCGTCTGCACCGTTAGGTTAGGTAACTAACGCCAGAGCGAGGCAGGGCTAGCGCGGGTGTAAAACATAAGCAACGTCTATATAATATATCATATATACTATATATAATACCTGTCACAGAACACAGAACATCGCATGATCACAGATAAAACACAGCAGAAGAAACATATGAAATATTGGATATACTAGGACGTCCGTGTTTTCAATACGAGCCAGTATAAAACACGGATTCCACGGTCGTGATGAATAGCCTATCCCACACCCCTAGACCCCTACGAGAGCGGCAAGCAACCCTGCCAATTCTAGGGTTAGGAAACCCGGACTCGACTCCTCGAGTTGGTCTCCCACTGGACTCCAGAACCCGGTTACTTGTGCTCCCCTCCTTGGGTCTATCCTAGTGCAGAAAAGTAAATAATATACAAATGGTGACTACTTCCGCAACCTGGAAGTGCCCCAAATAAAAGAATATTACATACAAGTTTTTACATGAATGAAAATGAAAAACACTCATCTCACATAAAAACCCCCCGGCTATTCAAACACGACAATCCAATATAACATATCCAGCAACACATAACATCACATGTCATCAACGTAAGTAAATATGCGCATCCCAATTGTCGTTGACATATAGCAACGAAACCGGCGATATCACACATTACACTTACGGTCACAGAAAAGAAAGTGTAAAACTACAACAGTTGGAATCCGCAACCACCTCAGACATCGCATGCCTGACCAAATGAATTACTTAGACATCGCATGCCTAACAATTATAAACCCCGCATTTTAGTCTCAAAATCGAAAACACTTTTCAATATCAAGTCGGGCAATTCAACAAGATTCCCGACATCCTGATCGAATGCTCGTCGCAAACTTCAGTAGGCGGCCGCACCCCCGATACCGTCGACAAAGTGCACCAAGGCGGAACACCGCGACCGCGAGCACCCTGACGGATGCTTTCGGCGACGGGGTTCTCCTACAGTCACTTGGTCGGGGCTATGGAGCGAGGCTGTCTATTAAGTTTACCCGGCGAGTATCCGCGTACGCTACGTGATTGCGACGGACTTTTGATCATATCAAAATTCCGTGGCAACCGATCAAGTGAGACTAAACTGCTACGTTTATAACATTCATTTAGTTATCACATAACTTTTGTGAATTCCAATTATTGTATCTCATTCCAGATAAACAGAAAATGTTAAACTTTTCGATCGAACATTCGAACACCCAAGTTTTCCCGAAAATGATCAACACATGAAACAAGTCTAACAACATTCCGTTCGTACCTCAGTACCAACGATCCAGCCGTAGAAGGGTCAAGCCAACGCCTCACATGTGGCACGCCGTACTGCCCCAAACCCGAAGGTTCAAAGGGCAGTTCAAGACGGTCACATAATCGAGTTAAGGTTTGTGTCTTCTAGAGGGACCATCGCGTTACTTGCACTACTTAGAACGTCGTTAAACTACGGAAAAATCCAACACTTGGAAATTTCCCGACAGGGGAAAAGTTGGGTATTTATATCCGGTCGAACTTTTTAACATATTCTAAAATTTATCCGGAAAGCCACACAGACAAAATTTGATACCCCGATCGAAATACCGAAGCCCCAAATCAACTCAGAAAAATTCTACTCTGGAATAAATATTAAAAATACCCAGGAATACCAGCACTAATGATTATGAGATACTGTGCAAAAATCACTGAACAAACAGGCCGTACCGCCGCGCAACCGCCGCACGAGGCTTGCTCGTGCCGCGGAAGCGCGGCAGTATGAAGGAGTTATGGGCACGAGTTTCACAGTACCTCATATATTCACCTGCTTATTTTTCTGAACATTTTTAATATGGAAAAAGACCAGAATTTAAAAATTGAACAGAGAGCAATTTTCCGGGTAGGGTTTCGGTTCGATCGGACTTCAAATCGTGTCTGGACTTCGCCTAAGGCTCTAGCTAGGCTCTGATACCACTGTTGGGTTCCTAGGCACTCTAGTGAGGTCTCACAAGTGATCAAACATGCACAAATAAAATTTTACGGGTGCCTACAAACCCGACTACGGATCGTTTACTAGATATTTAGGCGAAACATAAACTAGTTAACAATTTAACTAAGGGAACGGACATACAACCTTTGTAGATCCGGTCCACCACCTCCACGGCTCCGCAACAAAGTCCCCTCGGCTGTCCAAAATGAATCCGGAACTCAAGTATCGGTATCATCGAAGAATGGGCGAGCTTGATCGTCGGTTCAATGCCGAAGATGATCTACGTCGAGATATCGTAAGAACAAGCTCCAACTTCATCAAGCTTGGAAAACTTGTGAAGGAAACACCCTATACTACTTGGGAATAGATAGAGGATGAAGAAATAGGAAGTGGGTAAACTTTAGTTTTGGATTTCTCACTAATATGCATCAATCACCATTGATGGAGGTGAACTTTCTTCACTTGAAGAAAGGAAGAAGAAGAAGTAATATGTTATGATAAGAATAATTAGTTCTTATCATCACATAACCATGGTAAAGTGTAGAGAGTGAACTAGGGTTAGTGGAGTGGTTAGGGTTAAGAATGAGACAAAGTGGTCAAAGTCTTCATGAAGCTTCATGAAAGAATAAAGAAAGCCACCACTTTGCTCATTCCTTTTTATTTTCCAAAAAGGTTATTAATGAATAAATAAAAGAAAAAGGAAATCAAACCCTAACCATTCATAAACCATGGTTCATTCTTTACACAACCAAAGAAGCATGTATCATCAAACATGATACATCCAAGTGCACAAAATCATATCGGATATGGAATGCGCACACCCGAGTGAGAAAATCCATTTAAATTAAACCGATACTAGTTAATGCAAAGCAATATATCAAATATATAATTATGCATTAATTCATTAAATCAACACTTGATTTAACGATCCGGTCATGACGCACATAACCGAATGGTATCATTAGTAACAACTTATCGAATCAACACTTGATCCGATAACCCGGCTATATCGCATATAACCGATCAATGTCACATCGCGAGAATCAAATACAGTATCACATACTGGTATTATTCCCGGTCTCGCACATAACTCATATGCGCTCCTATTTCGTTTCGCTTGAACCAGGAAACCTCTGTGTAGGACTCTAAAGACTCGTCAATACGCCGGTAGCAGATGATGATCATATCATGCACCCACAAGCCGCAAGCGGTCTGCCAAACGTAACGGCCACCCGGGTATTGAGCGATCAGAAGATCGACGAGCAAGCCCGCTCACACTCCTGCGAATCCGACCAGTAACACTACCGTATAGTCCGGTCTGTTCGTCTGATATGTCGCATATCTCGCCTAGGGGTGGTAAACGTCAGACCCCAATAGCTCGATAAGTCATGCCGACGTAGGGTCCATAACATTCGTGAAACTACTGATAACACTTACCAGTATATCACTGCAACCCTGGCCAGGGATTTCCTGTTATGGCCAGTCGAGCATTGCACAACATCAACCCCCAATACCGGGAGAGACGAATCCCCTCCTATCGCTCATTGCCTCCATGTGAATCGGGACTGTACCCAAAAACCACCTGTTTGCACAACTCAGTAGAGCCGTGGTAGGGTGGAAATCAAAGCACAGTGGGAGACACACAAGACTCTATGACGATCTCGGGTCAACAGACTAAGCTGTACCAGTGTCACCAGAGAACTGCCATCTGACGTGAGGTATAATACCATCTGGGAGTTCTCGGCGAGTCCGTTCAGTGTACCCAGTCTCCACTGAGCACCCGCATACCATCTTCGATGTCAAACACCAATGGATTTGGGATCATCCATCGCCCATCGCATGGGTCGAGAAGATATGCGCTAGTCTACTCTGGAATATCGATGCCCCGTCTCAATATTCCCTCGACTAGGAACATTTCAAGGATGTACTCATGGACTACCATGTCCCCACTAGTATGATCCGCATCATAGTCCAGGTAGTCAAGTACAGATCCTATGGGCTTTATCAACATGTAATCAGAGAGACAGAAAGTATACATGTTAAGATAAAGAGCAACCAGATAGCGTACTATCATGTCGAGCGAGAAAGTCCTTCCTATATATGTCCCAGCATCCACTACAATATACATCCTATGTACAGTAATGGCCTCTAGGGCATACATATAACTAACAACTAGATCGGCGGAGAGGCGGGGGTTCATCGGGAACTACTGAATCCTCTGGTTCCACCAAATCTTCTGTTGCAGTTTGTGTAGATGGAACTTCTTCCAGTTCTACCTCCTTGCCACTAATTTATTTTTCAAGAAATTCCTTTTCCAAAAAGGCGGCATGCCGAGAAACAAACACTTTTTGTTCCTCGGTGTGGTAGAAAACATATCCTTGTGAGTTTTTGGGATATCCTACAAACTTGCACAGGACAGACCTTACCTCGAGTTTGTCCGGATTGTGCCTTTTGACATAGGCCAGACAACCCCATATCTTAATATAATTAAGACTTGGTCTCTTCTCCTTCCATATCTCATATGGAGTAGTAGGCACTGATTTGGTAGGGACCATATTCAATAGGTGTATGGCTGTCTCAAGCGCATACCCCTAAAAGGAAATAGGCAACTCAGCAGTGCTCATCATAGAGCGCACCATATCTAATAGAGTGCGATTCCTCCTCTTCGATACACCATTGTACTGTGGTATATAAGGAGGAGTAAGCTGAGAGAGAATCTGTAACGTTTTGAAAATCGTTTCGGTGAAATTTCGGAAAATCGGTAAAGTAAGGGGGTTTTATGTAAAAAGTCAAAATACAAATATCATTATTTTAAAATTAAATATACATATTCTAGCTATGTAATTGCTAGTATTTGGTGTTTATTGAGCCACTGGCGAAATTTCAAATTTTCTGAAAAAAAAATTATTTTAATATTTTTTTAAGCCGTCACTAATACATTTAATTAGGGAAAATTACAAATTGGAATGGATTGATACAAATTTTATAATTCTTGACACATTAAACTGACATGTAAAATATTGTTTCTGAAACGAAATCGTTTGCCAAAACGGTTTAGAAATTATTGAAGAAAAAATGCTTTTTTTAGTGAATTTAGTGTAAATGGTTGTTTGGGGTATAACATTTATCTTTTTCCCCCACACCCACACCCACACTCACTCACCCCCATCCCCATGTGGCTGAAATTCAGCAGCACTTCCCCCCATTTCCCCACTCCATTCCACACAAATAAGAAAAGAAAACAAAAAGAAAAGTATAAGAAAAGAGGTATGGTTGTGTTGACCTTGGACTTCTTTGACTTGTCAATACTTTCCCCACCTCATTCTCTCTCCAATCTCCCCAAAATTGGTCGAACCCTCCTCTTTCTCACTGCTGCAACAGCCCCCTCTCTTCTCTTTCTCATTTCACCTCAAAATTTCATCACAAAATGCCCAAAAATCAACACAAAAATCTCACAAAATAAAAATCCAATCTCTACCCATTTTTCCTTGGCCCATCTAGCATGGATCTTGGTGAAAAGAGAGCAATTTGGGAGGCTTAGATTCTTGCTAGATCTCTTATTGGGAGGTATAAATCTTAACCCATGTCTTAATTGTTGGTTAATTACTCCAATTTAGTTAAATTTGGTGTTTAATTTTGGTTAAATTGCAAACTTGAATTGTGGGATTAATGGAAATATGTGAGATAAAAATCAAGATAGGGTTTTATCACATCATTAAGGTTGCCATGAGTAGATTAACATGTTAATACTTGCTAAAACCTAATCTAGTTACTAGTTTCAAATTGTTAGTTGGAAATTATGATAAATGTGCTATTTTGCTAACTAGGGTTTTTAGAAATTGATTTATAATTGGGATTAAAATCTAAATTAAGGTTTCATGTCATCATTAATATTATAATGAGTGTTTTAATGACTTTGGACCATGCAAAATCAAGCGTAGTTATTGTTTTGTGCATTTTTAGTTGAAATTGTTAAAATTAGATAAATTGCAAAACTAGAATTGTTATTTTTATAAGAATTGATGATATTAAATTCTTGAAATGGGTTGTATGACTTATTTGAGATGTTTAATAAGTATTATAGCCGCTAGATTTGTTTAAACGTCGAGTTTTGTACTAAAACGGGTAATTTTTGCTTGCTAGATTTTCGGAAAAATGCTTTTTAAGGTGAATTTGGGGTTTTTGTGAATTTTAACCTATTTTATATTATAGTTAGTGTTCGTGGATGCGCAAATGAGTGTGTTTGGGTTTTCTCGATGGTTTGACGTTTGTACATCGACATCGAGGGTTGGTTTGACTATTCTTGCATGCGTAGGCGATAGGTTTTGACCTATGCGTGATACGCGTGCCGATTTGATTTTCGTATGCCGTTTCGATTTCGAATTTGGTTTTAATGCTATACGGTGCGTTATGATATGTAGGTACCCCATGTGGACTTCGAGACGACAAGCAAGCGCGTGGCGACGTCGGCACCGGCGAGCGAGGACCAGGTGTGTAGATTTATATCTACGGGGAGAAGTCGGGTGGATGGCGTATAGCACCCCCGCAGTCCGTAGTATAGTTCATATATATATGTTTATATAGGTGTTTTATGATACGAGAATGTTTATTCATGATATGATTATGTGTTCATGGATTACCTTTGGGTTAATTGCGAAACCTTAGAGTAGTTGTTATACCCACATACGCACACACAGACTTGCATACATTACTTTCTTGTCCGTAGATGGGGATGTGTATATATGTATATACGCGTGGGTATGGGACTATGCATATATACATTCATATACACATGCATGGATGATGAGGATAGTACTTGAGATTTAAGATGAGTCGATGAGATTTGATTTGAGGCCGTGAGATCGGTGAAATGGCAGGGTTCGTATTTGAGATACGACATGACGTTGTAGCGGGTCCTTGACGCAGTGTTTCACACACGTGCATGCATACTTAGGCGGTATCAGTATTGTACTAGACGTAGATCAGTACCCCGATCGTGATATTTGATAAAGATGATACCAGATGAATAGTTTGATGAATGTGATATTGACCCGTACCCAAATTTAGGGATGCCGTACGACGGATTTACGTACGAGCTATATATTGATGATTGATCCGCACTCTTTACTTGGGATGTCTGATTATAGATATGGTATCGGATATTATATTATTGAGGTGGGATCACCGACTAATATATATACAGGTATGTATATGTATCGACTCAGATGTTAGGCGGTTTCCTTACCTGTAGTTCAGCTTGTTAGTTCAGCCGTATAGTTTAGTGTAGTTGTTAGACTAGATTAGACCCCTACCTATTTCAAAACTAACGAATCGTGGGTATTTTAAAAGAAAGGTCAAGGGATTCTACGGATATTTCAAAAGACGTATCTTTTCTTAAAAACACCGTAGCCCTTATTTTCAAAACACCGCGATTCGTGTTATTTCAAAAGGCACTATTGTAGGACTTATATTAGGGTAATGCAGATTAGTTATCGTTGTGTCTAGTATTCAGCTCCCGCACATTATTGTTGTTGCTCCGCATCGCATACTTACATTGTTATTTCATATTGCATTGTTGATATTATGCTGTTAGGACACCAGCACCATTACCGATGATGCGTATGTACCACGTACACTTACTTGCCGGCTCACACACATCTTCATCGGTAATTGCCATGTCACGTACACCTTAGAAAATATTATTGCTTAACTTAGCTTGATAGCGTAGTTTGACATGATATTAGTGTACTTACCTTATATGCCAGCTTAGATATTGTAGTTATTACTTGTCACTTCATGCATACTGTTATTCATTGTTATGCCGTATTCATGGATTCTCATGCCTATATTCTTGGTTTCACATGCTATTGATGATTTGGATTCGGATTTCCATGAGATTTTCTGGATTTGGGGGAAAACCGCAAAACTTGTATAAGCTTCTTTCCTCTCTTTTAAATAAATTGTGCAGTTTTCCCATGATGTATGAGTCTTCCACCATGAGTTTGCTGATGGATTTCGAGACCCGATTCGAGGAGATGGATGAACCGTTTCGGGTACATGGTGGGCCCGGTGCGGTACCCTAGGGCAAGAAGATCGTGTTGTTGACGTTGAGCCTGTGCAGGGGAGCACGACCGACCGGTGATATTACCCGACACGTCGGATATCCGGAGGATACCGTCATAGTCTTGAGATGGATATTAGGGGCCGGTCTGGACTGACGGCGCCCTAGATAGTGAGATTGAGACATACAGTGATATTTGAGATATTGAGGTACAGAGATTGCGATATAGAGATATCGAGATATTTGGATATTTGTTTTGTGTCGATGCTAGGCACTGTTTATGCTGATTTCATTATGATATCTCGTTTTAAAAAGATACAGAAATCTCACTAATTTTTTTGAAAGCAGTTTTCTTCAGTACATGCATTCTGTTCATGCATTCATACATCATCCTTATGATATATTGCTACCTGAGGCACTGACACGGGCACATGGGATTACACTTGGGTTAGACATGTACCCTAGCCATTGTTATAGGCTGCTGGTTATATATTTGAGGATATATTATGATCATATGGCCTAGGATTGCGTTGTTCATGCGGTTTCTGTTCGTAGATGTTTTTCTACTCACGAGTTGGCAACTCACCCCCGTTGTGCCACAGTTTCTTGCAGGTTTTGCCGTACAGGTTTCTTTACGGCTTTGCTGGTACTGCTTCTTTCGGGTGACTTGCTAGTAGGTGGGTTTATTTGTATCGTACCCATCATTATACATTGTATATTATTATTCAGTTGTATCTAGATGTTTCATCAACCAAACATGTATTTTATTTCAGAGATAGAGACCAGTGATGTTTATTCTTTCGACCTTAGAGTCGCGCGTTGTATTTCTATGGATTTCTTATTGTTTTGAGTTTCCTTTTGAGTTTTGATCATCGCCCTTGGCGTTGTATATTATATTGCTTGTGTGGTTGTGACCGTCGATTGACGAAGAGCTAGCTCCCGCTTGGGGATGCCTTTTATTGATTTCGTATACTATTCATGTTGTATTCCGTTTGGGGGCCAGTATTTACAAAGGAGACTCTGCCGAAATTTTCAAAAAATATTTGATGTTTTTTAAAAACGCATAATTCGTCTTATGCTATTAAAACTACTTGATTTAAATTGGTTTTCCTTCACTCTACTACTTCTCTTGGTTTGGATTTCTGGGTTTCGGCTTACTTAGATTACGTACGCCTCAAGACGTTCGTAGTTTAAGTGCCGGTCATGTTCCATACGTTCGGGACGTGACAAAGTTGGTATCAGAGCGTTAGGTTTTACCTTCGGAGTGTAGGATGACCTTTGGTTGATGGAATAGGTGACTAAAGTAAAGTGACGTACCGTGGGTATGTTCCGCGGCATACTTACGATACGCTACTCCACTTAAGAAGCCTTAGGATGTACATTTCTTTGTTCGGTATTATATTCTTTCCTATGATCTAGCCTCATCGATACCAGTTATGGTTTTGCTGCCACGATTACGGGCAGGGAGAGCTACGGCTACAGTTGCGGTCAGCCCGAGCTCGTTAAGAACGAGGACTGACCAGGGCATAATTTCGGCGACACACGATTGCAGAGATGTGTCTTTTTATTGTGTTTTCGCGCCACGAGCGTTTGATGGATCGCTGTATGAGGTTGCTCAGACGAGCAGATCAGCACCAGAGGATTGGGCCACCGACAAAAGCCAACCAGATTTTGATGACCGTTGGCGTATTGCTTACTCCTGATGATCGAGGCACTGTTCAGCGTGCAGATGGGTGAGCCAGTCATTGCCGCGAACGACGAGATATCGCCCCAGATGTTGGAGCTATTGCAGTAGAGTTGTACTAAGAGATGATAGAAGGTCGCTAGTCACCGAGGATGAATGACTAGGACATGCGGTTCGTTCGCTACCCCGATGCGAGGTCATCAGATAGATTGATTCCAGCTAGAGACGACTTCACGCGGAGACGTTGAGAGTCGACAGAGACGATCGAATGTCAGAAACCTATTATTCCAAGTTTAAAGTATTCGGAAAGACATGCAGGCAATTCTATGGACCCTCTAGAAGAATGAAACCCTAACTCGACTTAATGACCGTGTGAAAGCCTTTGAACCTTAGGGTTTGCGGTAGTTCCGCGGCGCCATTAGTGAGGCTTGGGTTTGCCCTTCTACGGCTGGACCACCGATGCTGTGGTATGTACTCGATACTGTTAAACTGTACCAAGATGTTGAGCTCTTGGGAGGATTATGAGGTTTTGACGAATCGATCAAATGGTTCGACTTCATTCGGATGCTATGCGATGAGATGCATTTCTTGGGAGACTCTAGATACGAGGATAGTTGTTGGAGCTCAATCCATGCAGCCACGACGAAACGAGTCCGAAGCAGTCGACATTGGAGAAAAGTGGAGTAAGAGGTTCGTACGAGATCTTGATGAGACGACGTTCCACTCCGCCGACATCAGAGATGCGATACGCATGCCGAGACATTTTACTGGGATGTACCTTCCAGAAGGAGTCGCGATGAGTATGCAGCCGTTCTGGAACAAGAAATAGATATAGTAAAAGGATGATAACTTCCGGACAGTTCGGCAGAGACGAGATTTGGGAGAGATCTCGATAGGACCTTTCTGGAATAAATTACGAGAAGACTTAGACCCAGGAGTGGTCATGTTATGCACACCGGCAGGCCAGAGTTCAGGATCGTCGACGAGACATGCTATGAGCGACCACGACAGTTGGCCAGAGATTCTTGGAGGATGTGCTTGAACGGGACTATTCCGCCATACTTGATTTCGGTATTTTGGGGGATCTATTTGCATGATTGATTTTGATAATTGAGTTTCATGATATTTGTTTTCATGCACCATGGTCGCACCTACTGAGTATTTACGATTTTTGCACAGTTGTTGCACTTGATATCGTTTTCGTGCCTTGGTTTCTCACATTTATGATTTTATAGGTTTCATACAGTTGAGTTGATTTTGTGCGTATATACGCACACGATTTGGTTTTTGTACTCGGTATGGTTCACATATACTTGCAGTGCAGTGATACGCATTTTGTGCACTACAGTTGCACTGGACTTCGAGTTCGATGGTGATGCTCGATATTTGTTTGTGCACCTTATGCACCTGATTGGATTTTGCGCATGTTCGGCGCTTGATATTGGATTTCATGATTTCGTGTACGATGGATGCACCTGATTTGGATTTTCGCGCATATTGGGCGCATGTTATGAGATACGATTTTGGTGCACACCAGATGCACTAAATCGAGATTCTTCGTGCATGTCAGATGCACCTGTTTTGCTGTCAGGCACACCTGTTGCCCTTGACAGATGTTTCGTGCACACCCGATGCACTTAGATGTTGTTTCTGTGCATATGTATAGAACATTCATGGATTTCGATTTCCGTGCGCACCCGACGCACATGGCATTCATATATATATTTAGGACTGATTTATGTTGGAGCAGTATATTTTATAATGTTTGCTATTTGGTTTAGTACTGAGCAGGACTAGTCAGAGGACAGTACCTGAATGTATTTTGCATGCATTGATAGCTATCGAAGGGAATTCCAAGAAGCGAGCTATAGTCTCAGTATTTACCTACGTGTCTGATATGACACGAAACGTTTAAAACAAGGAAACCCTTCTAAATTGTTTCCAAAATGGCGGAACGTACATTTTAAAAAAAGGTATATATGTATATGGTTATTTTCTTATGATAGACGTCCGCCACTGTGCAGTGTTATGCGCATTGCACAGCGACTTTAAAAGATTTGGCATGCATTTCCTTCAGATATTTACATATATAGATGTGATATTTACGTGTATAGTTTCGAGTTATATCATATTGGTTTTTGTATTGGATTTGACATTTGAGTCTTTACCATGACTCCGATGATTGCGGGATGCTTGACGGAGTTTTAATTTTGAGTTATATGCTCATTTTTCATGCGCATGCGCTGCGCTACGATTTGTTTTATGTATTTACAATTTCGGAGCCCCGACGACTTGATGGTTTTGCTTAGATGTTTTCGTATTCGGGGGGAGTTTTAATTTAAATTCGGGGACCGAATTTCTTCAAGGGGGGAAGATTGTAACGTTTTGAGAATCGTTTCGGTGAAATTTCGGAAAATCGGTAAAATAATGGGGTTTTCTGTAAAAAGTCAAAATACAAATATCTTTATTTTAAAATTAAATATACATATTCTAGCTATGTAATTGCTAGTATTTGGTGTTTATTGAGCCACTGGCGAAATTTCAAATTTTCTGAAAAAAAAATTATTTTAATATTTTTTTAAGCCGTCACTAATACATTTAATTAGGGAAAATTACAAATTGGAATGGGTTGATACAAATTTTATAATTCTTGACACACTAAACTGACATGTAAAATATTGTTTCTGAAACGAAATCGTTTGCCAAAACGGTTTAGAAATTATTGAAGAAAAAATACTTTTTTTAGTGAATTTAGTGTAAATGGTTGTTTGGGGTATAACATTTATCTTTTTCCCCCACACCCACACCCACACTCACTCACCCCCATCCCCATGTGGCTGAAATTCAGCAGCACTTCCCCCCATTTCCCCACTCCATTCCACACAAATAAGAAAAGAAAACAAAAAGAAAAGTATAAGAAAAGAGGTATGGTTGTGTTGACCTTGGACTTCTTTGACTTGTCAATACTTTCCCCACCTCATTCTCTCTCCAATCTCCCCAAAATTGGTCGAACCCTCCTCTTTCTCACTGCTGCAACAGCCCCCTCTCTTCTCTTTCTCATTTCACCTCAAAATTTCATCACAAAATGCCCAAAAATCAACACAAAAACCTCACAAAATCAAAATCCAATCTCTACCCATTTTTCCTTGGCCCATCTAGCATGGATCTTGGTGAAAAGAGAGCAATTTGGGAGGCTTAGATTCTTGCTAGATCTCTTATTGGGAGGTATAAATCTTAACCCATGTCTTAATTGTTGGTTAATTACTCCAATTTAGTTAAATTTGGTGTTTAATTTTGGTTAAATTGCAAACTTGAATTGTGGGATTAATGGAAATATGTGAGATAAAAATCAAGATAGGGTTTTATCACATCATTAAGGTTGCCATGAGTAGATTAACATGTTAATACTTGCTAAAACCTAATCTAGTTACTAGTTTCAAATTGTTAGTTGGAAATTGTGATAAATGTGCTATTTTGCTAACTAGGGTTTTTAGAAATTGATTTATAATTGGGATTAAAATCTAAATTAAGGTTTCATGTCATCATTAATATTATAATGAGTGTTTTAATGACTTTGGACCATGCAAAATCAAGCGTAGTTATTGTTTTGTGCATTTTTAGTTGAAATTGTTAAAATTAGATAAATTGCAAAACTAGAATTTTTATTTTTATAAGAATTGATGATATTAAATTCTTGAAATGGGTTGTATGACTTATTTGAGATGTTTAATAAGTATTATAGCCGCTAGATTTGTTTAAACGTCGAGTTTTGTACTAAAACGGGTAATTTTTGCTTGCTAGATTTTCGGAAAAATGCCTTTTAAGGTGAATTTGGGGTTTTTGTGAATTTTAACCTATTTTATATTATAGTTAGTGTTCGTGGATGCGCAAATGAGTGTGTTTGGGTTTTCTCGATGGTTTGACGTTTGTACATCGACATCGAGGGTTGGTTTGACTATTCTTGCATGCGTAGGCGATAGGTTTTGACCTATGCGTGATACGCGTGCCGATTTGATTTTCGTATGCCGTTTCGATTTCGAATTTGGTTTTAATGCTATACGGTGCGTTATGATATGTTGGTACCCCATGTGGACTTCGAGACGACAAGCAAGCGCGTGGCGACGTCGGCACCGGCGAGCGAGGACCAGGTGTGTAGATTTATATCTACGGGGAGAAGTCGGGTGGATGGCGTATAGCACCCCCGCAGTCCGTAGTATAGTTCATATATATATGTTTATATAGGTGTTTTATGATACGAGAATGTTTATTCATGATATGATTATGTGTTCATGGATTACCTTTGGGTTAATTGCGAAACTTTAGAGTAGTTGTTATACCCACATACGCACACACAGACTTGCATACATTACTTTCTTGTCCGTAGATGGGGATGCGTATATATGTATATACGCGTGGGTATGGGACTATGCATATATACATTCATATACACATGCATGGATGATGAGGATAGTACTTGAGATTTAAGATGAGTCGATGAGATTTGATTTGAGGCCGTGAGATCGGTGATATGGCAGGGTTCGTATTTGAGATACGACATGACGTTGTAGCGGGTCCTTGACGCAGTGTTTCACACACGTGCATGCATACTTAGACGGTATCAGTATTGTACTAGACGTAGATCAGTACCCCGATCGTGATATTTGATAAAGAGGATACCAGATGAATAGTATGATGAATGTGATATTGACCCGTACCCAAATTTGGGGATGCCGTACGACGGATTTACGTACGAGCTATATATTGATGATTGATCCGCACTCTTTACTTGGGATGTCTGATTATAGATATGGTATCGGATATGATATTATTGAGGTGGGATCACCGACTAATATATATACAGGTATGTATATGTACCGACTCAGATGTTAGGCGGTTTCCTTACCTGTAGTTCAGCTTGTAAGTTCGGCCGTATAGTTTAGTGTAGTTGTTAGACTAGATTAGACCCCTACCTATTTCAAAACTAACGAATCGTGGGTATTTTAAAAGTAAGGTCAAGGGATTCTACGGATATTTCAAAAGACGTATCTTTTCTTAAAAACACCGTAGCTCTTATTTTCAAAACACCGCGATTCGTGTTATTTCAAAAGGCACTATTGTAGGACTTATATTAGGGTAATGCAGATTAGTTATCGTTGTGTCTAGTATTCAGCTCCCGCACATTATTGCTGTTGCTCCGCATCGCATACTTACATTGTTATTTCATATTGCATTGTTGATATTATGCTGTTAGGACACCAGCACCATTACCGATGATGCGTATGTACCACGTATACTTACTTACCGGCTCACACACATCTTCATCGGTAATTGCCATGTCACGTACACCTTAGAAAATATTATTACTTAACTTAGTTTGATAGCTAGTAGTTTGACATGATATTAGTGTACTTACCTTATATGCCAGCTTAGATATTGTAGTTATTACTTGTCACTTCATGCATACTGTTATTCATTGTTATGCCGTATTCATGGATTCTCATGCCTATATTCTTGGTTTCACATGCTATTGATGATTTGGATTCGGATTTCCATGAGATTTTCTGGATTTGGGGGAAAACCGCAAAACTTGTATAAGCTTCTTTTCTCTCTTTTAAATAAAGTGCGGTTTTCCCATGATGTATGAGTCGTCCACCATGAGTTTGCTGATGGATTTCGAGACCCGATTTGAGGAGATGGATGAACCGTTTCGGGTACATGGTGGCCCCGATGCGGTACCCCGGGGCAAAAAGATCGTGTTGTTGATGTTGAGCCTGTGCAGGGGAGCACGACCGACCGGTGATATTACCCGACACGTTGGATATCCGGAGGATACCGTCGTAGTATTGAGATGGATATTAGGGGCCGGTCTGGACTGACGGTGCCCTAGATAGTGAGATTGAGACATACAGTGATATTTGAGATATTGAGGTACAGAGATTGCGACATAGAGATATCGAGATATTTAGATATTTGTTTTGTGTCGATGCTAGGCACTGTTTATGATGATTTCATTATGATACCTCGTTTTAAAAAGATACAGAAATCTCACTAATTTTTTTGAAAGCAGTTTTCTTCAGTACATGCATTCTGTTCATGCATTCATACATCATCCTTATGATATATTGCTACCTGAGGCACTGACACGGGCAAATGGGATTACACTTGGGTTAGACATGTACCCTAGCCATTGTTATAGGCTGCTGGTTATATATTTGAGGATATATTATGATCATATAGCCTAGGATTGCGTTGTTCATGCGGTTTCTGTTCGTAGATGTTTTTCTACTCACGAGTTGGCAACTCACCCCCGTTGTGCCACAGTTTCTTGCAAGTTTTGCCGTACATGTTTCTTTACGGCTTTGCTGGCACTGCTTCTTTCGGGTGACTTGCTAGTAGGTGGGTTTATTTGTATCGTACCCATCATTATACATTGTATATTATTATTCAGTTGTATCTAGAAGTTCCATCAACCAAACATGTATTGTTTTTCAGAGATAGAGACCAGTGATGTTTATTCTTTCGACCTTAGAGTCGCGCGTTGTATTTCTATGGATTTCTTGTTGTTTTGAGTTTCCTTTTGAGTTTTGATCCTCACCCTTGGCGTTGTATATTATATTGCTTGTGTGGTTGTGACCGTCGATTGACGAAGAGCTACCTCCCGCTTGGGGATGCCTTTTATTGATTTCGTATACTATTCATGTTGTATTCCGTTTGGGGGCCAGTATTTACAAAGGAGACTCTGCCGAAATTTTCAGGAAATATTTGATGTTTTTTAAAAATGCATAATTCGGCTTATACTATTAAAACTACTTGATTTAAATTGGTTTTCCTTCACTCTACTACTTTTCTTGGTTTGGATTTCTGGGTTTCGGCTTACTTAGATTACGTACGCCTCAAGACGTTCGTAGTTTAAGTGCCGGTCATGTTCCATACGTTCGGGACGTGACAAAGTTGGTATCAGAGCGTTAGGTTTTACCTTCGGAGCGTAGGATGACCCTTGGTTGATGGAATATGTGACTAAAGTAAAGTGACGTACCGTGGGTATGTTCCGCGGCATACTTACGATACGCTACTCCACTTAAGAACCTTAGGACGTACATTTCTTTGTTCGGTATTATATTCTTTCCTATGATCTAGCCTCATCGATACCAGTTATGGTTTTGCTGCCACGATTACGGGCAGGGAGAGCTACGGCTACAGTTGCGGTCAGCCCGAGCTCGTTAAGAACGATGACTGACCAGGGTGTAATTTCGGCGACACACGAATGCAGAGATGTGTCTTTTTATTGTGTTTTCGCGCCACGAGAGTTTGATGGATCGCTGTATGAGGTTACTCAGACGTGCAGATCAGCACCAGAGGATTGGGCCACCGACAGAGGCCAACCAGATTTTGATGACCGTTGGCGTATTGCTTACTCCTGATGATTGAGGCATTGTTCAGCGTGCAGACGAGTGAGCCAGTCATTGCCGTGAACGACGAGTGAGCCAATCACTCTAATGCTCAGGACGTATAGTGAACTGAGAAACAGTTCTCGATAACTAACACACCTGAAGAATATGCATCAACATGCTTATTCTTCGTTTGGGTGGCTTGAGAATCAAGATATTCTACTATTTCCTGCTCGGACTTATAACAATTAGAAGTGGGTGCGGGACCAACGTTCCCCTGCTCAGTATAACAAGCAGGTTCAGTCAATATATCCATATTATTATCTTGATTAAGGCCTGACATGGTCACTGCCTGGAGAGAGAGAAGAAAACACTTTAGCGTGCACTCTTGCAAGATTAGATTGGTTATTATCTTATCTAATCAGGATGGCTCCCACTGATTTTTATCAAATTTTCCTTAAAACTCTAAAAGGTAAGACTAGCCGGGATTAATTACACTTTACAAGTTCGCCAATCTTTCAGCCAGGTCAGTGTTGGTATTTTGAGGGAGGTTCCCCATGCTTTCACACGGACCTAATTAACTCGTTTTTCCTAAATGCATAACCCCTTTAACACCTTTCTAGACACCTACTTGATCGGCTATTTGTCTTGTGTAAAATTCTTCTAGGAGTAACTCTTACTCGCAGTGGGTATCAGGATCCAACTATCTCATATCAGGTATGCAATCTCATTGAAAATTTCAACACTTGAAATTCCCGATAATGATTTTACCCCTAACGTGCTATGACCTTGACGAAAACCAACAAACCATAATCCGTTAGTCAAGTTTAACCCGTACATTTCATGATTGAATTAAACCCACCGCACGACCCTTGACGAAAGCCAACAAAGCCGTACGACTACCCTAATCCAAACGCATCATATGCTACAGATAAGTAGTAAGTAGCTAACGCACACTACGCCTTGACGAAAGCCAACAAATGCAGCACGAATACTAAATATTACTTATCTGAAATGTCGGAGGGCTACGACAGGTTTTTCAGAAAACCTTTTGCGTAATGAACTTGATATCGTTGTAGAAACAATTGATTTTGAAAAATAGTGTTTTTGAGGCTTTTCTAGTTTCGCTAAAGAGGTCACTCCAGGTGAAAGGATCTCGGCTCTTTCCTCATCAAATAAGGTGCATGATATTTCACAAATACCGTTGTGCAAAGCAAGAACTATAGAAGCAATCAAAAACTAAACCGTGAGTTTGTAGCATCTGCCAGTTTTGCTAAAGAGGTCACTCCCGGTGAAAGGATCTCGGCTCTTTCCTCATCGAATAAGGTGCAGGGTATATCACATATGCCACTATGCAAAGCAAAAAACTGTAGCTACCCTTTTTGAAAATTTGATTCTACAACATCTTTTAGGTTTCTTTTCTTTTATTAATCTCATTAATAAATCCCATCATTTAAGCTTCCTAAGCATCACAGAAGAGACGAAAGGTATAATATTTATATATCATATATATTGTATAAGTATTCGTCACAGGCAGTAATATGATCTCATCACAGAGCATTGCAGCAGAAGTCAACATATGAAATATTTGATATAATAGGACGTCCGTGTTTTATTTTAAGCTTGCATAAAACACGGATTCCACAGTCGCGATGAATAGCCAAACCCACATCCCTAGACCCCTACGAGAGCGGCAAGTAACCCTGCCAATTCTAGAGTTAGGAGACCCGGTCTCGACTCCTCGAGATGGCCTCCCACTGGACCCTAGAACCCGGTTACTTGTGCTCTCCGTCTTGGGTCTATCCTAATGCGGAAAAATAAATAATATACAATGGTGACATCATCCTCAACCCGGAAGTGCCTCAATAAAAGAATATTACATACAAATGAATTTTACATGAATGAAAAAGAAAACTCTCATCTCACATAAAACCCCAGGGTATTCAAAACACGATGATCCAATATAACATATCACAGCAACATATAACAACACATGTCATCAACGTAAGTAAATATGTGTAACATTTCAAAAAAATAAAATATTATTTTTGGGAATTTTTGTAATTAAATAATAAAATATTGAATATTTTAATAAGGCGGTATAATTAATAAATTGGGGAAAAAATTCGAAAATTTTGGAAATTACTAAAAAGAGGGTACTTTATGTGATTTAAGAAAATTATGAGAGTTTATGATTTATTATACACTAATTTTGTGTTAATCGCGATTAAAAATCGCTAATCGGACTTTAAGCGTGTTTTGTGCACATGTCATTTTTTTCACACTTGTTACATTTTTCCTACATGATTTTTGGGTGTATGGTTATTGTTTTGGGTTTACTATTGCCAAGAGAAGTAAAGAAAAGAAAAGAAAAAGGAAAATGGAAAATGAATAAACAAAAGAGTATGGGAGGTACGGACAAGAGAGAGAGAGAGAAAGTGAGAGGGGTTTCTTTGACTTGGGCCATTCTCTCCACTTCATTCTCTTCATCTTCTTCTCCTTCTCCTTCTCCTTCTTCATGGTAGCACCTCCTCTCTCCCCCTCCATAAATCACCTCACTTCATCACCAAAACAAACCCTAAACCCCACTCCCACTTCACAAAAAGTGTGCACAAGCTCTCAAGCAACCCTTTGGATCAACAAAGTTGAGTTTTGGCGCTGTAGAGGATTCATGAGTGCAAATTAAGGTAATTATTCCATCATTAGTGTAGAATTTCCATTACTTTAGCATCCATGATAAATTAGAATTTGATATTGTGTGGTTTGGGGACTTTGAAAACTTTAAGTTGAGGATTAGGGTTTGAGTTGAACCTAAAGGTGAAATTGAGGTTAGTAGAGAACTTATGACCCCTGTGGGGATTGTATCTTGGACTGAAACCATAGAATAAACCCGGAATACGATTTAGAAACCCGATATCGGAAAAACTGTGAAATTTTGATGGTAATTGGAAATCTGCTAACACTCGGGGACCTGAAAAATTAATTAGCAAAGACACTGATACATGCAGGCACCTGGGAAGCATCACCCAAGACCCTAGCCCCTACCCCCTCACTTGGGCCGCAAATAAAATCTTTCTGGCCACAATTTACGGCCAGAGAATGGATTTTGGGCTTCGTGATTGCTCTGTGTCTCCTATATCGGTAAACTAGACCCTTGGCATATGCAAAATTAGCTGATTTAACCTAAGGTAAAATCTGGGACCATTTTCAAGAGTTGCTGTTTTGATTTGGGGTTTTGGTTCTCGTATTTTGAATTCTGGATTGTTGTATCTGTGTTTTACCTCGATCACTTGACGTTTGTACGACGATATCGAGGGTTGGTGGTGGTTTTGAAGGGTGGTCCATAGGTTCTAACCTATAGGCCTTTAGCGTGTCGTTTTGGTTTTCCGGTTGGATTTTAATACGCATTTGCAATTGGATTATATGTGTAGGTACCCCACGTGATGTCGAGACATTGAAGATGAAGATGGCGACATCGGCATCGGCACACAAGAAGCAGGTGAGTAGATTTATATCTACGGGGGAAGTCGGGTGGATGGCGTATAGCACCCCCGCAAAGTTGTGAGAAACGAATGGGATATGATATATATACTTTTATATGTTAGGGTGTGACATGAACCTTAGCAAGAAAGCTTAGGAGATTAGGGGTTAGTGTTAGCGAGAATGGATGAAAGGACCCTAGTCGATTTCTTAGTCCCGAAAACCCTAGAGTAAAGATTTGCATACACGCACATGCACATACTCGCATACATTGATATCCTTGTGCGTATTGGGGACATATTTATATTTGTATTCATATGCTTGGATGAATAGAATGTTATATGATACTTGGGAATGAGTTGATCTGATCGGGCATGACGCCGTGAGATATTTAATGCGTGACCGAGATATGTCACGATGTTATAGCGGGTCGTTAGACGACGATACTATGTTGATGATATATTTATGATAGTTGACGAGTTATATATCGAGATATGAGATAAGATATGTTAAGATTATTTATAATGGATCGCTTGGGCGATGTATACTCCTATATGATGATAAGTATGGATGACACCGGATTGTATGAGGCTGTAGATCAGTAGCCAGATCATGATTAGTGTTGATGATATTAGTAGTGTGCTAGACTTAGATCAGTACCCCCTGTTCACGATATGTGATGATAAGGATATCAGATGAGTAATGAGATAAATGTTATATTTGACCCGTACCCAGATTTGGAATGTCGTACGATAGATTTACCATACGAGATATGATTATGATGTTAGATCCACACTCTTGACTCGAGGATGTCACATATATATATTGTATCGTACGTGATACTGTTGAGGCGAGATCACTGACTACTAGGTATATATGTATAGATCGACTCAGACTTAGGCGGATTCCCTTACCCTTTTGACTGGGCTCGAGTCATACTCTTTTTCAAAAGTGGGGAGTTGTGAGTATGTTTTTATACCAAACTGTATGACTCGTATATTGGGTAGGTATATTTTCAGTGTTGCTGTTACTACATCACTTTCTGTACATTTCATGATGTTTCATCGCATTGCATGTTTGTACACATGTTATCTGCAATCATCATGAAACCCTGCTGTCAGGACACCAGCACCATTACCGTTGATGTGTATGCTCCACATACGCTTGCTTGCCGGCTCACACACATCATCATCGGTAATTACCATATCACGTACACTTGAAAATACTATTCTTTGACATAGCTTGCTATGTTGATAGTTGCAATATGTTATAGCTTTCAGGTGCTAGTTTACTTATTGCATTCATTGCATGATATCAGATGCACTCATGTATTCATTGGTTATGCAGTATTATGGAGATTTATGCCGGTTTTCATTGTTATTGACATGGTGACTTGATGATTTCGGATTATTCTTGATATTTTCTGGATTTGGAAACCGCATGTGAAAGTTTTGTAAAACTGATAAATTTTTTTAAAGAGAAAAATACGGTTTTCCTTGATATGTTGAGTATTGTCCACCATGATGTTTTCTCGGTTCTGAGATGTTTTCGATGTTAGTTATATGTATGCCCTAGAGGCCATTACTGTACATTGGATGTATATTGTAGTGGATGCTGGGACATATATAGGGAGGACTTTCTTGCTCGACATGATAGTATGCTATCTGGTTACCCTTTACCTTAACGTGTATGCTGATTGTCTCTCTGTTACATGTTGGTAAAGCCCTTAGGATCTGTACTTGACTACCTGGACTATGATGCGGATCATACTAGTGGGGACATGGTAGTCCATAAGTACATCCTTGAAAGTCCCTAGTCGTGGGTGTATCGAGAAGGGGCATCGATATACCAGAGTAGACTAGCGTGTACCTTCTCGACCCATACAGATGGGCGATGGATGATCCCATATCCATCGGTGTTTGACATCAGAGATGATATACGGGTGCTCAGTAGAGACTGGGTACACTGGACGGACTCGCCGAGAACTCCCAGATGGTATTATACCTCACGTCAGATGGCAGTTCTCTGGTGACACTGGTACAGAGTAGTCTGTTGACCCGAGATCGTCATAGAGTCTTGTGTGGTTCCCACTGTGCTTTGATTTCCATCTTACCACGTCCAAGAGGGCGTGCAAAACGGTGGTTTTTGGGTACAGTCGTGAGTCACATGGAGGCAATGAGCGATAGGAGGGGATTCGTCTCTCCCGGTATAGGGGGTTGATGTTGCGCTGTGTTCGATTTGCTATAATAGGAAATCCCTGGCCAGGGTTGTTGAGATTTACTGGTAAGTGTTACCAGTAGTTTCTCGAATTGTTATAGACCTCATATCGACACGACTTATCGAGCTACTGGGGTCTGACGTTTACCACCCCTAGGCGAGATATGCGACATATCAGACGATCAGACCGGACTGTACGGTAGTGTTACTGGTTGGATTCACTGGAGTATGAGCGGGCTTGCTCGTCGATCTTCAGATCGCTTAATACCCGGGTGGCCGTTACGTTTAGCAGACCGCTTGCGGCTTGTGGATATTTGATATGATCATCATCTGCTGCCGGCGTATTGACGAGTCTTTAGAGTCCAACACAGAGGTTTCCTGGCTCAAGCGAAACGAAATAGGAGCGCATATGAGATATGTGCGGGACCGAGAATAATACCAGTATGTGATACTGTATTCGATTCTCGCGATGTGACATTGATCGGTTATATGCGATATAGCCGAGTTATCGGATCAAGTGTTGATTCGATAAGTTGTTACTGATGATACCAGTCGGTTATGTGCGACATGACCGGATCATTGAGTCAAGTGTTGATTTAATGATTTAATGCATAATTATATATTTGATATATTACTTTGCATTAACTAGTATCGGTTCACTTTAAATGGATTTTCTCGCTCGGGAGTGCACATTGTATATACGATATAGTTTTGTGCACTTACTTGTATCATGCTTGATGATGCATGGTTTTTGGTTAAGTATATAGAAAAAAACTATGGTCAAGATGGTGATTAGGGTTTTGCATATTCTTTTAATTATTTGCTTATTCATTTTGGAAAATAATTAAAGCATAAAAGAAGAAAAACAAAATGGTTTTCTTTCTTTATTCTTCATGAAGCTTATTGAAGCTTCATGAAACTTTGACCACTTAACCATTTTGTCTTCTTTTTTTGACCCTAACCATTGATCTAACCTAAGTTAATTCTCTACACCTAACCATGGTGAAAATTATGATAAGTTTATTATTCTTTTCTATTCTAAATTAATTTATCATAACTTTTATCTTCTTCTTGCTTTTCTTCTTCTTCATGAAGAAGCTTGTCTTCATCAATGGCATATTGAGCATATGGGTGAGAAATCCAATTCTAAAGTGAACCCACTTCCTATTTCATCATCCTCTACCTCTTGCCAAGTAGTAGAGTGTGTTTCCTTCACAAGTTTTCATGGCAAGGTGAAGGTGGAGCTTGATCTAGCGATGCCTCGACGTAGATCATCTTCGGCATGGACATCGACGACCTAGCTCGCTTATTCTTCGACGAAGCCGACGCTAGAGCCTGGGAGTTCACTTGGACAGCGAAGGCACTTTGTTGCGGAGCTATGGAGGTGGACAAACGGATCTACAAAGGTTGTATTTCCGTATTCCCATAGTTAAGTTGTTAACTAGATTGTTTTTCGCCTAGATTTCTAGCCAACGATCCGTAGTTTAGGGTTTCTCGGCTCCGTAATTTTTGAAATTGGCATGGTTGATGCCTTTTGAGACCTCTTAAGAGTGTCTAGGAACCCTACAGTGGTATCAGAGCCTAGCTAGAGCCTTAGGCGAAGTCTAGACGGAATTTGAAGTCCGAACGACCCGAAAACCCAATCCGGAATATGCTCTCTGGACTTTTTCCGAAAATGCGGATTTTTGTGTATTAAAATTGCCTAAAAAATTCAATAAATAATTATAAGAATTACTGTGCAAACTCAGGCGAAAGATTCATCTAAACGGCGGCGGAAATGCGGCAGAAGCCCAGCTTCCGCGGCGGTTCCGCGGTCCCCTGGTGACGTCATCATATCTTTTCTGCACAGTAATTCCTATTTAGTTATTCTGGATTTTCTGGGAATATTTAAAATTTATTACAGAGTTGAATGTTCTGGGTTGATTTGGGGATTCGGTGTTTCGATCGGGGTATCAAATTTTGTCTATGTGGCTTTCCGGATAAATTTTAGAATATGTTAAAAGGTTCGACCGGATATAAATACCCAATTTTTTCCCTGTCGGGAAATTTCCAAGTGTTGGATTTTTCCGTAGTTTAACAACGTTCTAAGTAGTGCAAGTAACGCGATGGTCCATCTAGAAGACAACAAACCTTAACTCGATTATGTGACCGTCTTGAACTGCCCTTTGAACCTTCGGGTTTGGGGCAGTACGGCGTGCCACATGTGAGGCGTTGGCTTGACCCTTCTACGGCTGGACCGTCGGTACTGAGGCACGAACTGAATGTTGTTAGACTTATTTCATGTGTTGATCTGTATCGGGAAAACTTGGGTGTTCGAATGTTCGATCGGAAAGTTTAACATTTTCTATTTATCCGGAATGGGATACAATAATTGGAATTCACAAATAGTTATGAGATAACGGAATGAATATTATAAACGTAGCAGTTTAGTCTCACTTGATCGGTTGCCACGGAATTTTGATGTGATCAAAAGTCCGTCGCAATCATGTAGCGTACGCGGATACTCGCCGGGTAAACTTAATAGACAGCCTCACTCCATAGCCCCGACCAAGTGACTGTAGGAGAACCCCGTCGCCGAAAGCATCCGTTCGGGTGCTCGCGGCAGCGGTGTTCCGCCTTGGTGCACTTCGTCGACGGTATCGGGGGTGCGGCCGCCTACTAAAGTTTGCGACGAGTATTCGATCAGACTGTCGGGAATCTTTTTGAATTGCCCGACTCGATATTGAAAAGTGTTTTCGATAATGAGACTGAAATGCGGGGTTTATAATTGTTAGGCATGTGATGTCTAAGTAATTCATTTGGTCAGGCATGTGATGTCTGAGGTGGTTGCGGATTCCAACTGTTGTAGTTTTACACTTTCTTTTCTGTGACCGTAAGTGTAATATGTGATATCGCCGGTTTCGTTGCTATATGCCAACGACAATTGGGATGCGCATATTTACTTACGTTGATGACATGTGATGTTATGTGTTGCTGGATATGTTATATTGGATCGTCGTGTTTGAATTGCCGGGGGTTTTTATGTGAGATGAGTGTTTTTCATTTTCATTCATGTAAAAACTTGTATGTAATATTCTTTTATTGGGGCGCTTCCAGGTTGCGGAAGTTGTCACCGTTTGTATATTATTTACTTTTCTGCACTAGGATAGACCCAAGGAGGAGAGCACAAGTAAACGGGTTCTGGAGTCCAGTGGGAGACCAACTCGAGGAGTCGAGTCCTGGTCTCCTAACTCTAGAATTGGCAGGGTTGCTTGCCGCTCTCGTAGGGGTCTAGGGGTGTGGGTTTGGCTATTCATCACGACCGTGGAATCCGTGTTTTATACTAGCTCGTATTGAAAACACGGACGTCCTAGTATATCCAATATTTCATATGATTCTTCTGCTGCGATATCTGTGATGTGATCATGTGATGTTCTGTGATAGATACATTATATAGTATATATGATATATTATATAGACGTTACTTATGTTTTACACCCGCGCTAGCCCTGCCCCGCTCTGCCGTTAGTTACCTAACCTAACGGTGCATGAGGGGACATCGAGGCGAATGCGGATGGCATAAGTGTACGTCGTATTTATCTGTGATGTTTAGGTACTTAAATGATGGGACTTCATTAATGTGATTAATGAAATAAAAGAAACCTAAAGATGTTGTAGAACTGAATTTCAAAATAAAACAGGTAGCTACAGTTCTTGCTTTGCACAGCGGTATATATGATATATCCTGCACCTTATTCGATGAGGAAAGGACCGAGATCCCTTCACCGGGAGTGACTCCTTTAGCAATAACTGGCAGATGCTACACACTCGGTTTGTCTTTTGATTGCTTTTAAGTGTTTTTGCTTTGCACAGTGATATATATGATATATCCCGCACCTCATTCGACGAGGAAAGGACCGACGATCCCTTCACCGGGAGTGACTCCTTTAGCAAAATTGGAAAAGCCTAAAAAACACTCCATTTCAAAATTCATTTGATTCTACAACGATATCAAGTTCATTACGCAATAGGTTTTCAGAAAAACCTGTCGTAGCCCTCCGTCATTTCAGATAAGTAGTAGTTAGTATTCGTGCTACGTTTGTTGGCCTGCGTCAAGGCGTGGTGTGCGGTAGCTAACTGGTGCTTATCTGCATAAGCATATGATGTGATTGGATTAGGGTAGTCGTGCGACTTTGTTGGCCTGCGTCAAGGGTCGTGCGGGTGGGTTTAATTCAATCAGGAAATGACGGGTTGAACTTGACTAGCGGACTATGGTTTGTTGGCCTGCGTCAAGGTCATAGGACGCTAGGGGCAAAATATTATCGGGAATTTCAAGTGTTGAAATTTGCAATGAGATTTCATACCTTCTATGAGATAGTTGGATCCCGATACCCGCTGCGAGTAAGTGTTACTCCTGGGAGAGTTTTATACATTACAATTAGCCGATCAAGTATGTGTCTAGAAAGGTGTCAACGGGGTTACGCCTCTGGGAAAACGAGGTTTACATTAATTAGGTTCGTGCGAAAGCAAGGGGGACCTCCCTCAAAGTACCGACACTGGCCTGGCTGAAAGATTGGCGAACTTGTAGTGTGTAATTAATCCCGGCTAGTCTTTCCTTTTAGGGTTTGAAGGAAGATTTGATAAAAGGCAGTGGGAGCCATCCTGATTAGATAAAATAATAACCAATCTATTCTTGCAAGAGCGCACGCTGAGTGTTTTCTTCTCTCTCTCTCCAGGTAGCGACCATATCACGCCTTAATCAAGATAATAATACGGAATATTGACCGAACCCGCTTGTTATACTGAGCTGGGGAACGTTGGTCCCGCTCCAACTTATAATTGTTATAAGACAGAGCAGGAAATTGGGGATTACCAGAATTCCCGTGCCGCCCAAACGAGGAGAGTGCATGATGATGCATCATCTTCGGGTATGTTCATTACAAAGAACTGTTTCTCTGTGTCCTTTACGTCCTGGGTATGTGATACCAGATCAGGATCCCAGATATGTAATCTGTTACATAGGGCTACAGAAAGGTAGAGAACTGAGAAACAGGTGATAAGTTTCATGAGGCAGAAAACGGGGCAAGTGTTGCAGCCAAGTCTGTTGGTCACTGTCACCCTGTATTACAAATACATTGATTCTGAACGAATGTTATTAGATACCGAACCTGATATACAAAATCATATCAGTCTCTTTATTAGTAAAGAAATGATATAATTTTGTATTGCTGGATAATGTTTTGAACATTTCCTATATCAAAAGTTGATCGGATCAGGCACGTTATCTAAAAGCGTTGATGTTCTAAATCAAACTACAGTTCTTTAGTATACGGAACACACACAAGAGGAAGAGTTCAGAACTGAACGAATCCTTCTTGAGGTGTTGTAGACTAGGTCATATCAATGCGACCCGACTAGCTGAAGTTACATGTAGATGCATATTTAAATCAGTTTGAATCTACATCTTGTGAAACTCGCCAGTCATGTCACAAAGATAAGATAACCATAGCTCCGTTTACTGGAAACAGAGAAAGAGTTAGTGAACTCTTGGGATGATACATGTTGATGTATGTAGGTCCCCTGTCTGCACATGCCAAGACCGGTTCTTTGTACTTCGTTACATTCTCTGATAATCTCTCAAGATTCAGACATATGTTCCTGTTGAAACACAAGTCTGAACCTTTTGAGATATTCACAGAATATAAGTAAGAAGTAGAGAGCCAATAAGGGTATAAGTATTATGTCCTTTGATGTGATCGAGGAGGAGAATACTTGAGCACGGAAATCCTGGACTTTTCTAAAGGAGAATGAGATTCTCTCTCAGCATTACTCCTCCGAATACACCATAGCACGATGGTATATCGGGGTGGAGCAATTACACCCTATATGATAAGGTGTGCTCTATGATGAGTACTACTGAGTTACCTATTTCCTTTTGGGAGTTATGCACTTGAGAAGCTGCATACCTATTGAATAGGGTTCCAATCAAATCAGTTGCCTACCGCTTCATATGTGATATGGAAAGGGAAGAGCCCATATCTTAAGTTGGTTAAGATTTGGGGTTGTCTGGCCTATGTCTAAAAGCAAAATCCGGACAAGCTCGAGGCAAGGTCTGTTATGTAGAACTGGAAAAGTTCTAGCTATACGAACTACAGCAGATGATTTGATAGAACCAAGGGATTCAGTAGATACCAACGAACCTCAGCCTCTCCGCCGATCTAGTAGGGTTCGTCACCCACCTGAGAGATACTTCGGTTTCACTATGACAGTGGGAGCGAGGATTGCATCATGAGATGATGACCCAACTAGTTTTGAGCTAGCCATCAGGAGTAAGACTCTGTAAGAATGGCTGGCTGCTTAGTGATCTGAGATGGAATCCTTATACACCAACAAAGTATGGACTTTGGTTGCTATATCTGAAGGGTTAAATCCCCATCAGGAGCAAGTATATCTTGAGAAGATTACTTGGTGTACATGGAAAAGTTGAGACTTTCAAAGCTAGACTTGTTAAAGGTTTTCTTCATCAACCAGGCGTGGATAATGATGAAACCTTTTCAAGTATCTATGCTTAAGTCCATCCAGATCCTACTTACCACGGCTACATACCATGACTACGATATCTGGTGGTTGGGTGTCATGACTGCTTTTTTAAATGATGTTTTAGAAGAGTGCGTCTATAAGTACACAGCCAGAGGGCCTCGTAGACAGTGGGAGCAGCGGAAACGTGTGCAAGATGCTTTATATAGGATAAAGCAGGCATCGCGGAGTTGGAACATCTGTTTTGATGGATTAGTCAAACAGTTTGACATCATCAAAATGGTAGATGAACCTTGTATATACAAAAAGGTAGTAGGGAGTATGGTGATGATCCTCGTAGAGTACGTGGATGACATACTCCTGATAGGGAAGGAGTTTCCTATGCTACGCTCGATCAATCTCCGCATATCACAATGATTCTCCACATAGGATCATGATGATACCTGCTAAATCCTGAGTTTTGGATCTATGAGATAGATCTAAATGGATGTTAGGATACTCACTAGCTGTAGTGAGATGGTATCAGTTGATCCTGGAGAGAATCACTGGAAGGGTTCCAGGCTGATAAAGACGACTGAATGTCAGTCGCAGGCATTGTCTTTACCCTCAGTAAAGGGACGGTATGTTGGAAGAGTTCCAAGCTAGATACCGTGACATACTAGACGATGAAGGCAGGATACATCGCTACTTAAGATGCTACCAAAGAGGCTGTTTGGGTGTATATTGGTTCATGAGATGAACTACGTTCCTACCATTGTGAGACAATGGAGTTGTGGCTTATGCCGAGGAACGCCGGTCCCATCAGTGATCCAGACTTATTCTAAGGCAGCATCGCCTGATCATGGAGATAGTTGATCTCCAGGGTGATCCAGGTTAGGAGAGTAGATTCAGAGGACAACACAGCGGATCCACTCACAAAGGCCTGTTCCCAGAGAGAGATTTTTATGGGATGGTTGAGTATGAGATACTACAACCACTGCTATCAGATGGCCCTAGTGCAAGTGGGAGATTGTTAGTTATATGTATGCCCTAGAGGCCATTACTGTACATTAGATGTATATTGTAGTGGATGCTGGGACATATATAGGGAGGACTTTCTTGCTCGACATGATAGTATGCTATCTGGTTATCCTTTACCTTAACGTGTATGCTGATTGTCTCTCTGTTACATGTTGGTAAAGCCCTTAGGATCTGTACTTGACTACCTGGACTATGATGCGGATCATACTAGTGGGGACATGGTAGTCCATAAGTACATCCTTGAAAGTCCCTAGTCGTGGGTGTATCGAGACTGGGCATCGATATACCAGAGTAGACTAGCGTGTACCTTCTCGACCCATACAGATGGGCGATGGATGATCCCATATCCATCGGTGTTTGACATCAGAGATGATATACGGGTGCTCAGTAGAGACTGGGTACACTGGACGGACTCGCCGAGAACTCCCAGATGGTATTATACCTCACGTCAGATGGCAGTTCTCTGGTGACACTGGTACAGAGTAGTCTGTTGACCCGAGATCGTCATAGAGTCTTGTGTGGTTCCCACCGTGCTTTGATTTCCATCTTACCACGTCCAAGAGGGCGTGCAAAATGGTGGTTTTTGGGTACAGTCGCGTGTCACATGGAGGCAATGAGCGATAGGAGGGGATTCGTCTCTCCCGGTATAGGGGGTTGATGTTGCGCTGTGTTCGATTGGCTATAACGGGAAATCCCTGGCCAGGGTTGTTGAGATTTACTGGTAAGTGTTACCAGTAGTTTCTCGAATTGTTATAGACCTCATATCGACACGACTTATCGAGCTACTGGGGTCTGACGTTTACCACCCCTAGGCGAGATATGCGACATATCAGACGATCAGACCGGACTGTACGGTAGTGTTACTGGTTGGATTCACTGGAGTATGAGCGGGCTTGCTCGTCGATCTTCAGATCGCTCAATACCCGGGTGGCCGTTACGTTTAGCAGACCGCTTGCGGCTTGTGGATGTTTGATATGATCATCATCTGCTGCCGGCGTATTGACGAGTCTTTAGAGTCCAACACAGAGGTTTCCTGGCTCAAGCGAAACGAAATAGGAGCGCATATGAGATATGTGCGGGACCGAGAATAATACCAGTATGTGATACTGTATTCGATTCTCGCGATGTGACATTGATCGGTTATATGCGATATAGCCGAGTTATCGGATCAAGTGTTGATTCGATAAGTTGTTACTGATGATACCAGTCGGTTATGTGCGACATGACCGGATCATTGAGTCAAGTGTTGATTTAATGATTTAATGCATAATTATATATTTGATATATTACTTTGCATTAACTAGTATCGGTTCACTTTAAATGGATTTTCTCGCTCGGGAGTGCACATTGTATATACGATATAGTTTTGTGCACTTACTTGTATCATGCTTGATGATGCATGGTTTTTGGTTAAGTGTATAGAATAAAACTATGGTCAAGATGGTGATTAGGGTTTTGCATATTCTTTTAATTATTTGCTTATTCATTTTGGAAAATAATTAAAGCATAAAAGAAGAAAAACAAAATGGTTTTCTTTCTTTATTCTTCATGAAGCTTATTGAAGCTTCATGAAACTTTGACCACTTAACCATTTTGTCTTCTTTTTTTGACCCTAACCATTGATCTAACCTAAGTTAATTCTCTACACCTAACCATGGTGAAAATTATGATAAGTTTATTATTCTTTTCTATTCTAAATTAACTTATCATAACTTTTATCTTCTTCTTGCTCTTCTTCTTCTTCATGAAGAAGCTTGTCTTCATCAATGGCATATTGAGCATATGAGTGAGAAATCCAATTCTAAAGTGAACCCACTTCCTATTTCATCATCCTCTACCTCTTGCCAAGTAGTAGAGTGTGTTTCCTTCACAAGTTTTCATGGCAAGGTGAAGGTGGAGCTTGATCTAGCGATGCCTCGACGTAGATCATCTTCGGCATGGACATCGACGACCTAGCTCGCTTATTCTTCGACGAAGCCGACGCTAGAGCCCGGGAGTTCACTTAGACAGCGAAGGCACTTCGTTGCGGAGCTATGGAGGTGGACAAACGGATCTACAAAGGTTGTATTTCCGTATTCCCTTAGTTAAGTTGTTAACTAGATTGTTTTTCGCCTAGATTTCTAGCCAACGATTCGTAGTTTAGGTTTTCTCGGCACCATAATTTTTGAAATTGGCATGGTTGATGCCTTTTGAGACCTCTTAAGAGTGCCTAGGAACCCTACATTCGAGACCCGATTCGAGGAGTTGGATGAACCGTCTCGGGTACATGGTGGACCCGGTAAGGTACCCCGGGGCAAGAAGCTTGAGGTGTAGACGATGAGCCCGGCAGGGGCAGACTGCCTACCGGTGATTTTACCTGGCGTGGCGGATATCCGGAGGATACCGTTCGTGGTCATATGATTGATGATATGAGCCGATCCGGACTGACGGAGCCCGAGGTATTGATATATTGAGACTTGAGACACTGAGATATTGAGATTTGATGATACAGGCCAGTCCGGTAACCGGAGCCTGAGGTATTGAGATACTGAGATTTATGTTTTGTGTCGATGCTGGACACTGTTTTATCTGTCGATTTTATTGATGATACGCGATTTATATACATACAGAAATCTCACTAAAATAAAGAAAACAGTTGTCTCATTCATGATGTATTCTATTTCACTTGTAACGCATTCATACATCATATATCTGATATGTTGCTATCTGAGGTACTGATAAGAGCATGTAGTGTTACACTTATACATAAATGGATCAGGATATTTATTTGAGAATATTACTTGATATGACCTAGGATAGCGTCATGCATGCGATTTCTACTCGTAGATGTTTTCTACTCTCGAGTTGGCAACTCACCCTCGTTGTGCCACAGTTTTCTTGCGGGTTTTGCCGTACAGGTTTCATTGCGGTTTTGCTGGAACACTGTTCCTTCCGGGTGATTGCTTTGGTAGGTGGGTTCTTTTGCATCAGGACCACCATTGTATATTTGTTATTTCAGTTGTATCTAGTAAAACTCCATCAACCAGACTTGTATTATTTGATAGACATAGAAGACCAGTGTATATTCTTTCGATTTTAGAGTCGCGCGTTGTATTATTATGGTTTTCTTGATGATTTTTGAGTTTTCTTTTGAGCTTTGATCCTCGCCTTTGGCATTGTATATTGCTTGCGTGGTTGTGACCGTCAATTGACGAAGAGCTAGCTCCCGCTTGGGGATGCCTTTTATCATTATGTATATATTTATCATGTTGTACCCCATTCGGGGCCAGTATTTATAAAGGAAACTCTGCCGAAATTTTTAGATAGACTTGTGATTTTAAAAATGCATACTTCGGCTTATGTTGCTAAACTACTTGATTTAAATTGGTTTTTCCTTCACTCTACTGCTTTATTTGGTTTGGATTTATGGGTTTTGGCTTACTTAGATTACGTACGCCTCGAGACGTTTCGTAATTTAAGTGCCGGTCATGTTCCGTACTTTTCGGGTCTTGACAATATGCCTATCACAATTGTCGTCGATCTATAGCGACGAAAACGGCGATATACCACATATTACACTTACGGTCGCAGAAAAGAAAATGTAAAACTACAATATTTGGAATCCACAATCTCTTTAGACATCGTAAACCCGAAATATCACATATTACGGATTTCATGCCTAACAGAATGAATTCCACATATTGTATCATAACATAGATATCTAGGCAAAGTTACAGAATTCGATCGATTCAACGAATTCCCAAAATACCCCAGTGAGCTCAACACTTGAGCAGAAAATAAAAATTCCCAGTAGCATGCCCCAGCACCTACGGACCGTCGCTGAAGTGCCCGTCCCAAGCCTCCACAGTGGCGCCGCGGAACCGCCGCCAAAATCATGTTTTGGCCGCGGTTGCGCGGTCACTGTAGAGAGTTAGGGACTCATTCTTCAGGTGGGTCCATAAAATTCCCTGCATTATTTTCTGAGTATTTTTAATACGAAAAATTTCAACTTTTGAAAAAATTTCCAGAGAAGGGGTCTCGTTTGGGTTTTCGGGGTTCGATCGGACTTTAAACTTCATCTTGACAACGCCTAATGCTCTAGCCAGGCTCTGATACCATTGTAGGGTTGCATAACACCACCACAAGGTTTAGGAAGGCATCATACATACCATATTGAAAATTTTTTGGGTGCTATGAAACCCTAACCAAGATCTTAACTAGAGAATTACGGTTAACTTTGCATGTAAATAACTTCACATCTAAGAGAGAGGGATTACAACCTTTGTAGTTCGTTCCTTCGCTTCATAAACTCTGAGTAGTAATCCCTTCGCCGCGATCCATGAACTCCCGGACTCTAGAGAGGCTCCACAAGTCGAATGATCCATACTTGCTTAAAGACTTCGAAATCCAAGATGATCTACTTCGAGGAAACACGAACTCAAGCTATGATTTCACTAATTATGAATTAGTGAAGCTAACACACTAATCTATATGGCTAATATAGAAGAGGATGATGAAGTAGGAATTTTGCTCACTTTATTATTTAATTTCTCACCATTTTCTTCTTGATCTCAAAAACTAGTGAGCAAAATGAGAATGAGGAAGAAGAAGAAGAATGAATGAGATTAAGGTTAGCAATGCAACCATGTGTCAAGTATATCATCCTTAACCATTGTAGAGAGTTAACCATGGCTATGTGTCATGGTTGGGTTAGAAATATCTAGGGCAAAACAGAAAGGGTAGAATTGGTCAATGGTAATCTACAAGCTTCATGAAGCTTCATCCATGACTCATTTCCACAATTTGAATTACTTAGATATTTAAACCCAAACATTACATATAGCATGGTATAATTCTCATACATACATGTTGCATGTATAACCTAGCATGCTACAATATTATATATCACATATATAATATTTATGTAACAAAAGAAAACAATACAATAAACATATATCACATATATATTAAATGTATCACAAGTGAGAATAATAAATATATAAGTGGGCATATAATATACATACATACATACATATATATATATACATATATATATATATATATATATATGTATATATATACATATATATATATGTATATATATATGTATGTATGTATGTATATATATATATATGTATGTATGTATGTATGTATATATATATATGTATGTATGTATGTATGTATGTATGTATGTATGTATATATATATATAATCGAATCAACACTTGATCCGATAACCCGGCTATATCATATATAACCGGCCGATATCACATATTGCGAGAATCGAATACGGTATCACATACATGTATCAATCTCGATCCCGCACATATCACATACGTGCTCCTACTCCATTTCGCCTGAGCCAGGAAACCTCTATGTAGGACTCTAAAGACTCGTCAATACGCCGGCAGTAAGTGATGATCATTTCAAACACCTACAAGCTGCAAGCGGTCAGCTAAACGTAACAGCCACCCGGGTATTGAGCGACCAGAAGATCAACAAGCAAGCCTGTACATACTCCTGAGAATCCAATCAGTAACACTACCGTACAATCCATTCTCTTCGTCTAATATGTCGCATATCCAGTATAGGGGTGGAAAACGTCAGACCCCAGTAACCGATAAGTCATGTCGATGTGAGGCTCATAACGGGTCGAGAAACTACTGATAACTCTTACTAATAAATCTCCATATCAGCCCTGAACAGGGACTTCCAGTTATAGCCAATCGAACATAGTGCAACATCAACTCCCAATATCGGGAGAGACGAAACCCGTCCAATCGCTCATTGCCTCCATGTGATTCGGGACTGTACCCAAAAGCCACCATTTTGCACGCCCTCTTGGACATGGTAAGGTGGAAATCAAAGCATAGTGGGGATCACACAAGACTCTATGACGATCTCGGGTCTACAGACTAACCTATACCAGTGTCACCGGAGAACTGTTATCTGATGATAGTTATAATACCATCTAGGAGTTCTCGGCGAGTCCGTTCAGTGTACCCAGTCTCCACTGAGCACCCGTACACAATCTTTGATGTCCAACACCAATGGATATGGGATCATCCATCGCCCATCATATGGGTCAAGATGCGTGTACGCTAGTCTACTCTGGAGTATCAATGCCCTGTCTCGATACACCCTCGACTAGGAACAGTTATAGGATGTACTCATGGACTACCTTGGCCCCACTAGTATGATCTCATCATAGTCCTAGTAGTGGAGTACATATCCTAAGGGCTTTATCAACATGTGAGAGCAAGTCAGTGAACTAATACAAGTCAACATGTTAAGACAAAGTGAAACTAGATAGCATACTATCATGTCGAGCAAGAAAGTCCTCTCTATATATATCCAAGCATCCATTATAATATACATCATATGTACAACAATGGCCTCTAGGGCATATACATAACTAACATGCAGGACATGCGCCAGATGATGAGGTCTGGTCGAGGCCAGTCGAGCGCAGCGACAGGAGGTTGCCACCCCTGTTACCCAGTTTTTCCTTGTGATCAGTACACAGCATTTCGTCACCTATACAGCACCAGTGGATGCAGCCCTAGTTGATGAGGCACGTCTTCTCGAGACTTTGGATGTTTCAGGACAAAGGAGGGCTCGTACAGGTGTATCGGACCAGAGACAGAGGGTCCGTCGCCGTGACAGATTTCGTGCACGTCGCGGGAATAGCGGAGGCTTTGGACGAGGACAGTCTTTTAGCTCTCATCCCTAGGAGGGTCATCAGTTTTTATCTGGAAGTTATCGGTGCGGGAGTTTTGGTCATCGGGTTCGAAATTGTACTGAGCCACGCGAGCACGAGGCAGCTGTACCGCAGAGAGGTTGTGGTCGTGGAAGAGTTCAGCCAGTTGTGGGTAGGGGGCAGACATGAGAGTTTGCTTCTACTCATTGGGACGCGCGGGTGTCCAATGCAGAGCTTCCAGGTATTCTAAATTTGTATGTTCTTTTGATTCGTATGTTTGTTTAGTTCGGGATCTATGCATTCGTTTGTTCTACATACTTTGTGCCGTAGTTGGGACGAGAGTCGTGTATGCTAGTTCAGCCTTTTGTTGTGTTAATTTCTGTCAGCGATTCTTTTGTTGCGCGATACGTGTTTCGGTCATGTGCCAATCGGATAGGAGATAGAGATTCGTCCGTCGATTTGGTCCTTCTAGAGATGTTGGACTTGACATTTTCCTGGGCACGGAATGGTTAGCTGCGTGCTATGCGTTTGTAGACTGCCGTGAGAAAATAGTCAGGATTTGATTTCCCGGTGAGTCAGTTCTTGTTGTGCAGGACGACAGTGGTGCCGCCCTCACAGCTTGAATTTAGCCTTTTTCGCTGGTCGGCTTTTGAGGAGAGGATGTCGAGGATTTCTGGCTTTCATTCATGATACCGGAGCCACAGTGGGTTTGTTGAACCGGGTTCCTATCATGCGGGAGTTTCTGACTTTGTTCCAGATGAGCCGGCGGAGCTTAGGGAGCTTAAGAATCAGCTGCAGAGTTGCTAGATAGGGGGACTTGTGCGTCCGAGTGTTTCGCTTTGGGGAGCTCCTATTCTGTTAGTCAAGAAGAAGGACGGCAGTTTAAGGTTGTGTATTGATTGATCGTCCATTGAACCGAGTTACGGTGCAGATAGGTATCCTTTACCTCGCATTGAGGATTTCTTTGATCAGCTCCAGAATGCGAGATATTTTCTAAGTTTGTTTAGGATCAGGTCATTATTGGTTGCGGGTTCGGAGTGATGACATTCCGAAGACTGCTTTTTGTGTGCGCTTTGGGTAGTATGAGTTTTGGTGGTGTCGTTGGACTCACCAATGCCCTAGCAGCATTCGTGGATATGATGGACCAGATTTCTTCAGGCCGTTCCTCGACCAGTTTATTGTTGTGTCATAGATGACATTATGGTCTATTCCAAGAGTCATGAGGAACAGGAGCAGCACTTTAGGATTTGCTTTGCAGACATTGGGAGAGCACCAGCTGTTTGCTAAATTTTCGGAGTGTTCCTTCAGGCTTGATTGTGTTGAACTCCTATGTCTTGTAGTTGCGGGAGACGGTATTCGTATGGACCCGAGGAAGATCGAGGCCGTACAGCTTTGGCCCAGAATTGCATCGGGGACAGAGGTCCGCAGATTTTTAGGCTTAGCTAGTTTTTACCGCCGTTTCATGCAGGATTCTTGTGTATCGCTACACCGTTGACTGGACTGACCGGGAAGGAGGTTTCTTTTCTTAGATTGAGGCATGCGTGCGGAGTTTTCAGTAGTTGAAGACTCGGGTGACAACTGCACCAGTTCTTTCTTTGCTTCTGGATTGGGTGACTTTGTTGTTTACTGTGATGTTTCACGAGTAGGGCTCGATTGTGTACTGATGAGGCACTATAGTGTTATCGCTCATGCTTCCCGTCAAATTGGAGGAAGTATGAGCAGGATATCCCACTCATGATTTGGAGATGGCTGCGGTGGTCGTGCGTTGAAAATTGGGAGACACTACTTGTACGGAGAGTCGTGCCAGATTTTCACAGACTACCAGAGCTTAATGTACATCTTCCTGCAGCGGGATTTGAGTTGTGACAGCGCCGTTGGATAGAGCTTGTAAAGGATTGTGATTGTGAGATCCTTTATTACCCGTGTCAAGGCGATTGTGGTAGTTGATGCTTGAGTCGTAGGCCTGGGGTTTGCTTGTCCTAGTTGTGCGCAGTTCTGAGATAGTCTTCTGCAGATTTATAGTTCTTGTGCGATCATTGAGTATAGCTTAAGTTCGCCTCTACTGAGGGGACAACTTGCTCATGTCCACGCCCGTCCACTTTTACTTAATCGTTTTTGTGAGGCACAGCCCGCCGATGCTCGTTGCCTGAAATTCTTGAGCATGTTCGGCTGGGTAAAGATTCGGAGTTCTGACTTGTGACCAGGGTGTGCTATGTTTAGGGATGCGTTTGTGTGTACCTGATACTGATGGGTAGAGACGCGAGGTCCTAGAGCAGGCACATCAGTCAGCTTTTTGTGTTCATCCAAGTTCCACCGAGTTGTGACGTGAATTGAGAGTTAGTTACGGGTGGGCAGTGGTGAAGAGTGAAGTTTCGGTTGACGTTTCGAGGTGTCTGGCTTGTTGCGAGCTATGGTTGAGCATTTGAGACCAGCTGGAGAGTTGCAACCTTTTTACCGTTCCGGAGTGGGAATGGGATCAGATCTCCATGAATTTTCGTTCTGGTGCCTACCCGGTTCTAGGCAGGGTGTGACTCCATTTGGGTGTTGGTTGTCCGGTTATGCTCAGTTTGCTCAGTTGTTCTATGATTAGTTTGTGCGTTTGCACGGAGTTCCTTCATACGCTGTATCTGATAGAGGCACCCAGTTCGCTTGTCGTCTTTGGCAGAAGCATCATGAAGCCTTGGGTACCAGTTGAGCATTAGCTCACTTTTCTATCTGTAGGACGATGGTCAGTTAGAGCGGACTATATAGACTCTGGAGGATATGCTTGTGCGTACGTACTAAGTGTTTGTTGGCAGTTGGGATCGTCACTTGCCATTGATAGGGTTCTCCTTCGATAGCTGTTATCAGAAGACATTCCAATTGGCAACCTTTAGGCTTTGTTTGGTAGGTGGTGTTGATCGCCAGTCTGTTTTTTCCGACTCTGCGAGAGTAGGATTTTTGGACCCCAGGTAGTCATGAGACTAAGGAAATGATCCAGTTGATTCAGGTCAGGATGAGAGTAGCCCAGTGCAGACAGAAGTCTTATGCCGACTATGGTGGTCGCAGACTTGAGTTCGCAGTTGGAGATCATGTATTCCTACGGATTTTTCCGATGAAATGGCGTGTTGAGTTTTGGGAAGCTTAGTCCCAAATTGTTGGTCCTTAGAGATCCTTGAAGCGAGTTAGTACCGTTGCCTATAATATAGCACTTCCGCCCAGATTTTTGAGTATTCACCCCGTATTCCTTGTGTCGATACTTCGCAAATACCTTCATGACCTTTCTCATATGATTCAACATCAGACCATTTAGCTTGGACGCGATCTTTTCGTTCACCGGCAGCCGATAGTGTTAGTGGATCGGCAGGTGGAGAAATTTCGGTCAAAGGTCCTGCCATCTGTGGAGGGTTTTCTTTGGTGTAGCCGTATAGTGAGGTGATCACTTGGGAGGCTGCGAGCGAGATTTGGGAGTTTTGCACTCATCTCTTTGAAGGTGCGCGTAGTAAGAATTTTTAATTCGGGGATCGAATTTCTTTAAGGGGGGAAGATTGTAACGTTTTGGAAATCGTTTAGGCAATTTTCCGTTTTTAGGTAAAATAAATTGTATTTTCCGTAAAAACCTAGAAGCGATCTTTTTGCAGTATAGAATTCACTGCACCTAGTTTTACTTGTTTACGGGATTTTGTAGGCCACTTGTAATTTTAGTGCATTTTAATATTTTCCCTAATTAAAATATTATTTTAAGCTTTTATTTATGCACTAAACTAGTGGTAATTACATTTTTTGCTTGTGTTAATTAGTGCTAATGTGAATCTATGCTAAGTTAATTACTAGGTTAAGCACTAATCCATCCTTCAAAATATCCTAGAAAAATATCTAGATATTTGTTGAATTAATGGAAAATTTTAATTAGAAATGAAATTGTATTAAGAGGTGGCATTTTCATTAATGAGCTTTAATTGATTTTTTGCTAGAAGTTGCCACACTTTTCCACAAAACACCCCCTCCTCCTTCTTTTGGCCGGCCACTACCCTTGCTGCCCTTTGTTGTTCTTCACCTCATTTCTTCACTTCAAGCTCAAATAAATTCATCAAAAATCACAAATAAATCACACAAACTCAAATATAAATCAAAACCCATCATTCTTCTTCACAAATCAAGCTTGGATCTTCATGGAAGTGTTCTTTTTGGAGGCTTAATTTTGAAGTTTAGTTGCTTTCTTGTGGAGGTATAAAACCCTAACTCTAAACTCTTTTGTTGTTTTAAATACTTTAAATTACCTTATTAGATGTTAATTTAAGGTTTCTATTGCATATTTAGAAATTCAAGATATGGTTTTTGAAAATCAAGTTAAGGTTTTGATTAGTGAAATAGTTACGTGTGAAGTTAGACTTGAAGAAAACTTAACCTAGTTGCTAGTTTGTTAAATGATATTTTCCTAATTGTATAATTAAGCTAATTAGCAAACTAAGCTTTTACTAAATCCTAAATAGGTAAGATTAAAATTCTAGTAAAGGTATGAGTAGTTTAATCATGCTATTTGGTGATGTTTGTGATTGCTAGTTTTGGTAAAACTTGTAGTTTTGAGCTAAAAATGATATTAGTTGCTTACTAGATTTTCGGATAATTTAGGCGTGGGTTTCTTTTGACGTTGCGATATTATTTATATTAGATTCTACGTTTATTATTGTGTTGTGAATGCGCGATCGGTACGATCAGGGTCTAGGCTTGATGGTTGTGTCGTTTAGCGTTCCTAGCTAGGGTTGTGCCGATGTCATTCGTGTCTTTGTTTAGTTTTTGCTCTTGAGTTGGTTTCGTAGTGTCGCTACGCGCGTTAGCTACTAGACGGATACTTGAGAGTATGTTTGGAGTTGGTGCGACGGTCAAACGTAGTTGTACGTGTTATTGGTCGATTGCTAATATACACTTGTTATATTGTTATATGCTTTCAGGATTGCAGGCGGGGACTTCGGGCGCTGTGAAGAAGGAAAAGCGAGTGGTTGGTTTTACTCAGCCAGGATTGTTGTGAGTAGATTTAACATCTACAGGGGAATTGCCCGCATGGCGTTATGCGTCTGGGCTAGATTAAATGATATGACTATTAGTTAGATGTATACGGATATTGATTGTGCATGTGTACCTTTGTTGCATATCTCATTTCCTATTGTGTATGGACTTAATATTAAAGAGACACAACACTATTATTGACGGTTCATGTTTCATGAGCACTAATTGTATGCTACACACACACCGTCGATAATTGCCATGACACGCACAAAACCAATATATATGTGATATTGTATTGTTTAGGGACATCGAGACATGATCCTTATTTTCCTTCATGCATATGACATATAGCATACCTGTATACCTACATGCTTACACATATGCCTTGACATGCTTACATGCTAGTTACCCATTGATTGCTAAATGTTTTGCGTGCGTGCATTTTAAAATCAAAGTTAAGAATAGCACAATCAATAACGGTGTCGCTTGGTGGCTTGCCGGTTGAGTACGGGTCGGTCCACAGGGAAAACGTGTTCTTTTCATGTTCTTACGAGTTAAGTCCTATTTTTGGTAAGTTTTGATTTTTATAAAAACTAAGATTGAATTTAATTTGGATTAAAATCTTGCTAGGGTTAGGATTAGGTTAGTTTGGAAAGATAATTCTACTCACTACTTCCTTTGCCCTAATTAAGAACATAGGTGTTAGGGTAATAGTCAACAAAGGGGATTAGCACGACTAGGAAGAAACTACAGAATATGAAGAAACTACGTCCTTTCTTAACTCTTAGCCCTAATCTCTATGTAAATCAACCACAACCGGTCTAACTAAGGAATCACCGCTATCTCATAGGATAGGGTGCCGTAGTGAGCGGTGTGTGTTTGATTTACATAGAGTTCTAATTTAAAGTATTATATGGGCAAGAAAGGAGTGAGAGATTTCCGTCTCTCAAACCTACCCAATCCTAACCCTAACAAGTGAGGAATTACTCACTCATTAGGGTATTAACAATGGAATTCATTTTTATGTTTTATTTTAAAAAACTATCTAAGTTGCAAATAATAAAAGACAAAATAAAATAGCAAATATTAAAAGAACAGATAAAAATGCAAGAATTAAATTCAGATAAAAAGTCTTACTTTATTGATGCACTCTTGACGATTACAAAGGAATTGAAATTTTAGACTAGAAAAATAAAAAGTGGCATGCCCCAAAAGAGGATGTAGACTTTCCTATTTATAGATAGGAGAAACCTTAGGGTTTAAATCTGATCCATATTTAAAATTACAAGACTACCCTAAGAAAGCCGGGTCAAAGCACCGACACATGCACCGACACGTGCACAGCACGGCCGCGGATCCGCGGCAGAATGCCATGTTTGGCCGCGGATCCGCGGCCAACTTGAGGGAACTCTGGCTCATTTCTTCAAGTTTGCTTCATATTGCTATTTCCTTTTGTTTTCTTCTCTTGGTTCTTCAGAATGTTTTCTACTTTCTTCCAGATTTCCAACAGTGCAGAATTTGTGGACTTTTACCGTAAGTTTCACGTTGAAGTCTTGAATCTTGTGCTGCCCTCGTACTTTGTGCAATCGAACTGTTCATTGATCTTCGTTTGTTCCTTAAACTGTTAGGCGGCATCTTACAGATTCATCTATTTGTTGGTCATAGTCTCACATTTGTAGCGTCTTTTCCTGAATTTCACTGTATTGTTCTAAGAACCTGTAACCTGCAACTATTTAGCAGACATGGATCAAAAGGACCTATTTATTTGCATTATGATTAAGAATGGGGAATATAATAATGCAAAATTCTGATATGAACAAATACCCCCAAACTTATCTTTTGCTCGTCCTGAGCAAAAATCAATTTATTCTCGAAAAAAAACCCTAACCTCACTTTCGTAGGGAAACGGGATTGCACTGAGCTCGTGCAACAAGCCGTTAAACCTCTAGGTGTCCCTAGTAGACGGAGTGTTGTCTCCTGAGGGTTTTCAGCGGATACTACCCACAAAATCCGATCAATTTGGCCTATTGATTTTCATTCTTCAATTCGGTGTTTTAGCAAGAAATTCTATTATCTTCAACTTAGAAATCATCAACCTGTATTTTTCACACTCACTTATCATTTAACTTAAAGATCGTTTATGTTCTATAAATTTTTTAGCTTTTAGCATCTTTTGAATTTTCCTTCTAAGGTTCCATCTCAACTTAGGAATTTTTATCATCTCTACTGAACATATAAGTCCTATTTTTCATTCCTATCTCTCATCCAAACCCCAATTATATACCCCTACGTGTGTGTAATTACCACCCCTACACTTGGAAATTCAATTCAAGCTATCATACTCTTGTCCATCGTCCAAAGTACATTTTAGTTGGTGATAAAAATTGCTCACACATTCTTCATGCGACCGTTTATACTTCTTGAGGTACTAAACGACCGATTACAAAATATGCTTGTGCATTTAGGCGTAATTTCTTGTCTTGTAATACCTAAGGCTTAGCAGTGACTCCCAAACTAGTTGGTCTAAGGCACTAGGTGATAAAGCACCCTCGCTATATTTTTTATTTATGCCGCCTTAAGAAATTACAAAACCAGTATTCATTTTTTTATGTCTCTTTATTCACCTTTTATACTTTTATTTTATTTTCCTTCATACTAAGGTTTTTAGACAAGAGCATTTCAAGATATCCTCTACTATCTCAAGTTTCAAGGTGCGTGTATGTGTAAGTTGTAGGGTATATATTTTCAGAATTTAGATTTAAGGTTCAGAATTATTTTTCAGACTTACACTTCAAATAAAAATTCAATACTCTTCCCTTATTTTTACTTAGCCCAAGAACTAAACTCAAAATTTGCCTATTTCTAAATAAACTATAAGTATGTATATTTTCTACAGTTAAACTTTAAGAAAGGTTAATTTTAGGGTTTTTAATTTACTAATTTTAGGATTTAGTTTTTCCTATCTAGTTAACCGACTTGTCAAACTTAAGTCAAATATGGCCAAGTTGATTTTTTTTTTATCTTTTTAGTTTTTTAATTTTTTATTTGATTTTTCTTATATATATATATATTTTTTTTTATTTTCATTTTTTTTAATTTTTATAAATTTTTTTATAAAGATGCAATGCAGAATTAAACATGCAAAGAAAGAAAAGAAAAAAAAGTTTACAAAAATTAAAATATGCAATGCAGTGATAACTATTTACAAACCATCTCCTCCCACAAACTTACCAAAAGCAGTGCCCTCACTGCTCAGGACCTCATCGTCCTCTTGAACGTGAACGGGAACGTTCCTCTCTCGCCAGCAGCGTAAATATGCCATGTTCAATCTCTGTCACCCGATGATCCAAATTGGTCACCATCCCCACCCACCTATCAATCCCCCTAGTGGCTTTTCTAAGCAGACGTGCATGTTCTGCTGGGGTAAGCTCTTCCTCGCTTGCGGTCGAGCTGGAGCTGGGTGTTCTGGTGGGTACATTTTGTAGGGTTCCTAGGCACCCTAATGAGGTCTCACAAGGCATCAACCATGCCAATTTCAAATTTAAACGGTGCCGAGAAACCCGACTAACGGATCGTTGGCTAGATTTCTAGGCGAAACAATAAACTAGTTAACACTTAACTACAAGTAAACGGAAATACAACCTTTGTAGATCCGGTGCTCCACCTCCATATCTCCGCAAAGAAGTCCCCTCGCTGTCCAAATGAATTCCCGGGTTCTAGCGTCGGCTTCGTCGGAGAAATGGCGAGCTAGGTCGTTGATGTCCATGCCGAAGATGATCTACGTCGAGGCATCGCTAGATCAAGCTCCACCTTTACCAAGCCATGAAAACTTGTGAAGGAAACACCCTATACTACTTGGCAAGAGGTAGAGGATGAAGAAATAGGAAATGGGTTCACTTTAGAATTGGATTTCTCACTCTTTATCATCACTTTCCATTAATGGAGCAAGCTTTCTTCCATGAAGAAATGAAGAAGAAGAAGAAGAATGTTATCATAAGAATTATTCAAAAAGAAAAGAAAATGAATTCTTATCATAAGCTAACCATAGTTAGGTGTAGAGAATTAATTAGGGTTAAGTGGAATGGTTAGGTTTAAGCATGAGACAAAATGGTCACAAAGTCAAAGTATTCATGAAGCTTCATGAAAGAACAAAAGAATGCCACCATTTTTCTCATGCCATTTTATTTTTCCAAAAAAGAAAAAGATTACTAAATGAATAAGGAAATCAAAAACCCTAATCATCCACTTAACCATAGTTTAATTCTTTACACTTAACCAAAAGGCATGTATCATCAAACATGATACAATCATGTGCACAAAAACTATATCGAATATACAATGTGCACATCCGAGCGAGAAAATCCATTTAAAGTGAACCGATACTAGTTAATGCAAAGTAATATATCAAATATATAATTATACATTAAATCATTAAATCAACACTTGATTTAACGATCCGGTCATATCACATATAACCGACTAGTATCCAATGTATCGGTTTATCGAATCAATGCTTGAATCGATAACTAGGTTATATCGCATACAACCAGTCGACACATTCATCGCGAGAATAGAATACGGTATCACATACACGCATTATTCTCGGTCCCGCATATATCTCATATGCGCTCGTATTTCGTTTCGCTTGAACCAGGAAACCTCTGTGTAGGACTCTAAAGACTCGTCAATACGCCGGCAGCAGATGATGATCATATCAAGCACCCACAAGCCGCAAGCGGTCTGCTAAACGTAACGGCCACCCGGGTATTGAGCGATCTGAAGATCGACGAGCAAGCCCGCTCACACTCCAGTGAATCCAACCAGTAACACTACCGTACAGTCCGGTCTGATCGTCTGATATGTCGCATATCTCGCCTAGGGGTGGTTAACGTCAGACCCCAATAGCTTGATAAGTCGTGTCGATATGAGGTCTATAACAATTCGAGAAACTACTGGTAACACTTACCAGTAAATCTCAGCAACCCTGGCCAGGGATTTCCTGTTATAGCCAATCGAACACAGCGCAACATCAACCCCCTATACCGGGAGAGACGAATCCCCTCCTATCGCTCATTGCCCCCATGTGACTCGGGACTGTACCCAAAAACCACCGTTTTGCACGCCCTCTTGGACGTGGTAAGATGGAAATCAAAGCACAGTGGGAACCACACAAGACTCTTTGACGATCTCGGGTCAACAGACTACTCTGTACCAGTGTCACCAGAGAACTGCCATCTGACGTAAGGTATAATACCATCTGGGAGTTCTCGGCGAGTCCGTCCAGTGTACCCAGTCTCTACTGAGCACCCGTATATCATCTCTGATGTCAAACACCGATGGATATGGGATCATCCATCGCCCATCTGTATGGGTCGAGAAGGTACACGCTAGTATACTCTGGTATATCGATGCCCCGTCTCGATACACCCTCGACTAGGGACTTTGAAGGATGTACCTATGGACTACCTTGTCCCCACTAGTATGATCTGCATCATAGTCCAGGTAGTCAAGTACATATCCTAAGGGCTTTACCAACATGTAACAGAGAGACAATCAGTGTACACGTTAAGGTAAAGAGCAACCAGATAGCATACTATCATGTCGAGCAAGAAAGTCCTCCCTATATATGTCCAAGCATCCACTACAATATACATCCTATGTATAGTAATGGCCTCTAGGGCATACATATAACTAACAATCTCCCACTTGCACTAGGGCCATCTGATAGCAGTGGTTGTAGTATCTCATACTCAACCATCCCATAAAAATCTCTCTCTGGGAACAGGCCTTTGTGAGTGGATCCGCTGTGTTGTCCTCTGAGTCTACTCTCCAAACCTCGATCACCCTGGAGATCATCCATCTCCATGATCAGGTGATACTGCCTTAGAATATGTCTGGATCACTGATGGGACGGACGTTCCTTGGCATAAGCCACAACTCCATTGTCTCATAATGGTAGGAACGTAGTTCATCTCATGAACCAATATGCACCCAAACTGCCTCTTTGGTAGCATCTTTAGTAGCGATGTATCCTGCCTTTATCGTCTAGTATGCCACGGTATCTAGTTTGGAACTCTTCCAACATACCGTCCCTTTACTGAGGGTAAAGACAATGTCTGCGACTGACTTTCAGTCGTCTTTATCACCCTGGAACCCTTCCAGTGATTCTCCCCAGGATTGATTGATACCGTCTCACTACAACTACTGAGAATCCTAACATCCAATTAAATCTATCTCATAGATCCAAAACTCAGGATTTAGGAGATATCATTTTGATCCTATGTGGAGAATCATTGTGATAAGCGGAGATTGATCGAGCGTAGCATAGGAAACTCTTTCCCTATCAAGAGTATGTTATCCACGTACTTTACGAGAATCGCCACCATACTCCCTACTACCTTTTTGTATATACAAGGTTCATCTACCATTTTGATGAAGTCAAACTTTTTGACTACGACATCAAAACAGACGTTCCAACTCCGCGATGCCTGCTTTATCCTATAAAGCATCTTGCATACGTTTTCACTGCTCCCACTGTCTACGAGGCCCTCTGGTTGTGTACTTATAGACGCTCTCTTCTAAAACATCATTTAGAAAAGCTGTCATGACATCCAACCACCAGATATCGTAGTCATGGTATGTAGCCGTGGCAAGTAGGATCCGGATGGACTTAAGCATAGCCACTGGAAAAGGTTTCATCATTATCCACGCCTGGTCGATGACGAAAACCTTTAACAAGTCTAGCTTTGAAAGTCTTAACTTTTCCATGTACACCAAGTAATCTTCTCAAGATTTACTTGCTCCTGATGGGGATTTAACCCTTCAGATATAGCAACCAAAGTCCATACTTTGTTGGTGTATAAGGATTCCATCTCAGATCGCTAAACATCCAGCCATTCTTACAGAGTCCCACTCCTGATGGCCAGCTCGAAACTAGTTGGGTCATCATCTCATGATGCAATCCTCGCTCCCACTGTCATAGAGAAACCGAAGTATCTCTCAGGTGGGTGAGGAAGCCTACTAGATCGGCGGAGAGGCTGAGGTTCGTTGGAATCTACTGAATCCTTTGGTTCTACCAAATCATCTGCTGTTGTTTGTATAGCTGGAACCTTTCCAGTTCTACATTACAGACTTTGCCTCGAGCTTGTCCGGATTTTGCTTTCAGACATAGGCCGGTCAACCCCAAATCTTAACTAGCTTAAGACATGGGCTCTTCCCTTTCCATATCACATATGAAATGGTAGGCAACTGATTTGATTCGAACCCTATTCAATAGGTATGCAGCTTCTCAAGTACATAACTCCCAAAAAGGAAATAGGTAACTCAGTAGTACTCATCATAGAGCACACCTTATCATATAGGGTGTTATTGCTCCGCCCCGATATACCATCGTGCTATGGTGTATACAGAGGAGTAATGCTGAGATAGAATCTCATTCTCCTTTAGAATAATCCAGGATTTTCGTGCTCAAGTATTCTCCTCTTTGATCTCATCAAAGGACATAATACTTATACCCGTATTGGTTCTCTACTTCTAACTTATATTCTGTGAATATCTCAAAAGGTTCTGACTTGTGTTTCAACAGGAACATATATCTGAATCTTGAGAGATTATCAGAGAATGTAATGAAGAATAAAGAACCGGTCTTGGCAAGTGTAGACAGGGGACCTACATACATCAACATGTATCATCCCAAGAGTTCACTAACTCTTTCTCTGTTTCCAGTAAACGGAGCTATGGTCATCTTATCTCTGTGACATGACTGGCAAGTTTCATAAGATGTAAATTCAAACTGATTTAAATATGCATCTAATATGTAACTTCAGCCAGTCGGATCGCATTGATATGACCTAGTCTACAATGCCTGAAGAAAGATCCGTTCATTTCTGAACTCTTCCTCTTCTGTGTGTTCCGTATACAAAGAACTGTAGTTTGATTTAGAACATTAATGCTTTTAGATAACGTGCCTGAACCGATCAACTTTTGATATAGGAAATGTTCAAAACATTATCCAACAATACAAAATTTTATCGTTTCTTTACTAATAAAGAGACAGATATGATTTTGTATATCAGGTTCGGTATCTAATAATATTCGTTTAGAATCAATGTATTGGTAATACAGGGTGACAGTGACCAACAGACCTGGCTGCAACTCTTGCCCCGTTTTTTGCCTCATGAAACTTATCACTCGTTCTCAGTTCTCTACCTTTCTGCAGCCCTATGTAACAGATTACATATCTGGGATCCTGATCTGGTATCACATACCCAGGACGTAAAGGATACTGAGAAACAGTTCTCTGTAATGAACACACCCGAAGATGATGCATCAGCATGCACTCTCCTCGTTTGGGCGGCACGGGAATTCTGGTAATCCCCAATTTCCTGCTCTGTCTTATAACAATTATAAGTTGGAGCGGGACCAACGTTCCCCAGCTCAGTATAACAAGCGGGTTCGGTCAAATATCCGTTTTATTATCTTGATTAAGGCGTGACATGGTCGCTACCTTGAGAGAGAGAGAAGAAAACACTCAGCGTGCACTCTTGCAAGAATAGATTGGTTATTATTTTATCTAATCAGGATGGCTCCAACTGCTTTTTATCAAATCTTCCTTCAAACCCTAAAAGAAAAGACTAGCCGGGATTAATTACACACGACAAGTTCGCCAATCTTTCAGCCAGGCCAGTGTCGGTACTTTGAGGGAGGTCCCCCATGCTTTCACACGAACCTAATTAATGTAAACCTCGTTTTCCCAGAGGCGTAACCCCGTTGACATCTTTCTAGACACCTACTTGATCGGCTAATTGTAATGTATAAAACTCTCCCAGGAGTAACTCTTACTCGCAGCGGGTATCGGGATCCAACTATCTCATAGAAGGTATGCAATCTCATTGCAAATTTCAACACTTGAAATTTCCGATAATTTTGCCCCTAGCGTCCTATGACCTTGACGCAGGCCAACAAACCATAGTGCGCTAGTCAAGTTCAACCCGTCATTTCCTGATTGAATTAAACCCACCCGCACGACCCTTGACGCAGGCCAACAAAGTCGCACGACTACCCTAATCCAATCTGCATCATATGCATAAGCAGATAAATACTAGTTAGCTACCGCACACTACGTCTTGACGCAGGCCAACAAACGTAGCACGAATACTAACTACCATTTATCTGAAATGACGGAGGGCTACGACAGGTTTTTCTGAAAACCTATTGCGTAATGAACTTGATATCGTTGTAGAATCAAATGATTTTGAAATGGAGTGCTTTTGAGGCTTTTCTAGTTTTGCTAAAGGAGTCACTCCCGGTGAAGGGATCGTCGGTCCTTTCCTCGACGAATGAGGTGCGGGATATATCATATATATCGCTGTGCAAAGCAAAAACACTTAAAAGCAATCAAAAGACAAACCGAGTGTGTAGCATCTGCCAGTTATTGCTAAAGGAGTCACTCCCGGTGAAGGGATCTCGGTCCTTTCCTCATCGAATAAGGTGCAGGATATATCATATATACCGCTGTGCAAAGCAAGAACTGTAGCTACCTGTTTTATTTTGAAATTCGATTCTACAACATCTTAGGTTTCTTTTATTTCATTAATCACATTAATGAAGTCCCATCATTTAAGTACCTAAGCATCACAGATAAATACGACGTACACTTATGCCATCCGCATTCGCCTCGATGTCCCCTCGTGCACCGTTAGGTTAGGTAACTAACGACAGAGCGGGGCAGGGCTAGGTGGGTGTAAAACATAAGTAACGCCTATATAATATATCATATATACTATATACTGTATCCATCATAGAACATCACATGATCACATCACAGATATCGCAGCAGAAGAATCATATGAAATATTGGATATACTAGGACGTCCGTGTTTTCCATACGAGCCAGTATAAAACACGGATTCCACGGTCGTGATGAATAGCCAAACCCACACCCCTAGACCCCTACGAGAGCGGCAAGCAACCCTACCAATTCTAGAGTTAGGAGACCCGGACTCGACTCTTCGAGTTGGTCTCCTACTGGACTCCAGAACCCGGTTACTTGTGCTCTCCTCCTTGGGTCTATCCTAGTGCGGAAAAGTAAATAATATACAAACGGTGACATCTTCCGCAACCTGGAAGTGCCCCAATAAAAGAATATTACATACAAGTTTTTACATGAATGAAAATGAAAAACACTCATCTCACATAAAACCCCCCGGCTATTCAAACACGACGATCCAATATAACATATCCAGCAACACATAACATCACATGTCATCAACGTAAGTAAATATGTCCATCTCAATTGTCGTTGACATATAGCAACGAAACCGGCGATATCACATATTACACTTACGGTCACAGAAAAGAAAGTGTAAAACTACAACAGTTGGAATCCGCAACCACCTCAGACATCGCATGCCTGACCAAATGAATTACTTAGACATCGCATGCCTAACAATTATAAACCCCGCATTTTAGTCTCATCATCGAAAACACTTTTCAATATCAAGTCGGGGAATTCAACAAGATTCCTGACATCCTGATCGAATGCTCGTCGCAAACTTTAGTAGGCGGCAGCACCCCTGATACCGTCGACGAAGTGCACCAAGGCGGAACACCGCTATCGCGAGCACCCGAACGGATGCTTTCGGCGACGGGGTTCTCCTACAGTCACTTGGTCGGGGCTATGGAGTGAGGCTGTCTATTAAGTTTACCCGGCGAGTATCCGCGTACGCTACGTGATTGCGACAGACTTTTGATCACATCAAAATTCCGTGGCAACCGATCAAGTGAGACTAAACTGCTATGTTTATAACATTCATTCAGTTATCTCATAACTACTTGTGAATTCCAATTATTGTATCCCATTTCAGATAAATAGAAAATGTTAAACTTTCCGATCGAACATTCAAACACCCAAGTTTTCCCGATACAGATCAACACATGAAACAAGTCTAAAAACATTCAGTTCGTGCCTCAGTACCAATGGTCCAGCCGTAGAAGGGTCAAGCCAACGCCTCACATGTGGCACGCCGTACTGCCCCAAACCCGAAGGTTCAAAGGGCAGTTCAAGACGGTCACATAATCGAGTTAAGATTTGTTGTCTTCTAGAGGGTCCATCGCGTTACTTGCACTACTTAGAACGTCTTTAAACTACGGAAAAATCCAACACTTGGAAATTTCCCGACAGGGGAAAAATTGGGTATTTATATCCGGTCGAACTTTTTAATATATTCTAAAATTTATCCGGAAAGCCACACAGACAAAATTTGATAATCCGATCGAACATTCGAATCCCCAAAACAACCCAGAAAATTCAACTCTGGAATAAATATTAAAAATTCCCAGAAAATCCAACTTCAGAAAATAGGAATTACTGTGCAAACAAGGGAAGCTGACGTCATCAATGGGCCGCGGAACCGCCGCAGAAGCTAGGCTTCTGCCGCGGTTCCGCCGCAGTTTCGACTGTTCATGAGTAAATTTTTGCACCGTGATTCTTAGATTTCCCTGCTGAATTTTTTAGCAATTTTTAATTTGGAAAAATCCACGTTTTTGAAAAAAGGACAGAGAGCATTTTTTGAGATGGGTTTCGGGTTCGTTCGGGTTTCAAATTCCGTCTAGACTTCGCCTAAGGCTCTAGCTAGGCTCTGATACCACTGTAGGGTTCCTAGGCACCCTAATGAGGTCTCACAAGGCATCAACCATGCCAATTTCAAATTTAAACGGTGCCGAGAAACCCGACTAACGGATCGTTGGCTAGATTTCTAGGCGAAACAATAAACTAGTTAACACTTAACTACAAGTAAACGGAAATACAACCTTTGTAGATCCGGTGCTCCACCTCCATAGCTCCGCAACGAAGTCCCCTCGCTGTCCAAATGAATTCCCGGGCTCTAGCGTCGGCTTCGTCGGAGAAATGGCGAGCTAGGTCGTCGATGTCCATGCCGAAGATGATCTACGTCGAGGCATCGCTAGATCAAGCTCCACCTTCACCAAGTCATGAAAACTTATGAAGGAAACACCCTATACTACTTGGCAAGAGGTAGAGGATGAAGAAATAGGAAGTGGGTTCACTTTAGAATTGGATTTCTCACTCTTTATCATCACTTGCCATTAATGGAGCAAGCTTTCTTCCATGAAGAAATAAAGAAGAAGAAGAAGAATGTTATCATAAGAATTATTCAAAAAGAAAAGAAAATGAATTCTTATCATAAGCTAACCATAGTTAGGTGTAGAGAATTAATTAGGGTTAAGTGGAATGGTTAGGTTTAAGCATGAGACAAAATGGTCACAAAGTCAAAGTATTCATGAAGCTTCATGAAAGAACAAAAGAATGCCACCATTTTTCTCATGCCATTTTATTTTTCCAAAAAAGAAAAAGATTACTAAATGAATAAGGAAATCAAAAACCCTAATCATCCACTTAACCATAGTTTAATTCTTTACACTTAACCAAAAGGCATGTATCATCAAACATGATACAATCATGTGCACAAAAACTATATCGAATATACAATGTGCACATCCGAGCGAGAAAATCCATTTAAAGTGAACCGATACTAGTTAATGCAAAGTAATATATCAAATATATAATTATACATTAAATCATTAAATCAACACTTGATTTAACGATCCGGTCATATCACATATAACCGACTAGTATCCAATGTATCGGTTTATCGAATCAATGCTTGAATCGATAACTAGGTTATATCGCATACAACCAGTCGACACATTCATCGCGAGAATAGAATACGGTATCACATACACGCATTATTCTCGGTCCCGCACATATCTCATATGCGCTCGTATTTCGTTTCGCTTGAACCAGGAAACCTCTGTGTAGGACTCTAAAGACTCGTCAATACGCCGGCAGCAGATGATGATCATATCAAGCACCCACAAGCCGCAAGCGGTCTGCTAAACGTAACGGCCACCCGGGTATTGAGCGATCTGAAGATCGACGAGCAAGCCCGCTCACACTCCAGTGAATCCAACCAGTAACACTACCGTACAGTCCGGTCTGATCGTCTGATATGTCGCATATCTCGCCTAGGGGTGGTTAACGTCAGACCCCAATAGCTTGATAAGTCGTGTCGATATGAGGTCTATAACAATTCGAGAAACTACTGGTAACACTTACCAGTAAATCTCAGCAACCCTGACCAGGGATTTCCTGTTATAGCCAATCGAACACAGCGCAACATCAACCCCCTATACCGGGAGAGACGAATCCCCTCCTATCGCTCATTGCCTCCATGTGACTCGGGACTGTACCCAAAAACCACCGTTTTGCACGCCCTCTTGGACGTGGTAAGATGGAAATCAAAGTACAGTGGGAACCACACAAGACTCTATGACGATCTCGGGTCAACAGACTACTCTGTACCAGTGTCACCAGAGAACTGCCATCTGACGTAAGGTATAATACCATCTGGGAGTTCTCGGCGAGTCCGTCCAGTGTACCCAGTCTCTACTGAGCATCCGTATATCATCTCTGATGTCAAACACCGATGGATATGGGATCATCCATCGCCCATCTGTATGGGTCGAGAAGGTACACGCTAGTCTACTCTGGTATATCGATGCCCCGTCTCGATACACCCTCGACTAGGGACTTTGAAGGATGTACCTATGGACTACCTTGTCCCCACTAGTATGATCTGCATCATAGTCCAGGTAGTCAAGTACACATCCTAAGGGCTTTACCAACATGTAACAGAGAGACAATCAGTGTACACGTTAAGGTAAAGAGCAAGCAGATAGCATACTATCATGTCGAGCAAGAAAGTCCTCCCTATATATGTCCAAGCATCCACTACAATATACATCCTATGTATAGTAATGGCCTCTAGGGCATACATATAACTAACACATTTTTGGCCGGTTCTCTTTGCGACCATACATCTGTTAGGCCGGTATAGGATGTGGATACACCTTCAATAAGAGGCCTGATGGGTATATCTCCATGCATGTAAAACTCAAATTCCTCCACAGGGAGGAAATAGCGACACAATTGTGTCACTAACATAGGACATGGGTAATTTGCGGCCCTTTTGCCAGCACCAATTGAATTAAGTAAAACCGTGCATATGTCAAATCTAGGGTTCCTAGTCATTAAGGTGTGCGCGATATGAAGAGATGGGGTGAAAAATGTTGTGTTATGTGAACTGCCAAAAATATTGTTTTGTGCCCAACGGCACACGGTTAATATATTGGCGAAAAGGGTTCTAGCCTGTATTCCCTTTCTAGGTTCCCTAGAATAGTCAATGCCCATTAAGGGTAAGTAGTCTTCAAATTGAAGGGGTTTGTCGTGAACTGGTAATCTAGGAATTAAGGTGACTTCATGATGAAATCCCTATCAATGATTATTTCCTTATCGCCCCAAAGTAATTTAATAAAACCGTATTGTGCTAGGCAACCTTCCTCCATGCACTCGTAAAAACGAGTGACTAGATCTGGAAGAGTATAGGCATTGGGATGATTAAAAATTAAAAAGTTCCACCCTCGCTGTGTTATCTCATCACCAAAATAACTCCCGTAAATTATGTGTGAAAAGATTTGTGAAAAATCTTGTTCTAATTGCATGGTTGGTGGCATTCAGAAACTTCACAGATTTATAAAAAAATTTAATAGAGAGGGAGAGATGATGCAAACCTCCTCTGAAGATTTTAGAGGACAACGCAGCAAGGGATCGGCGGAAGCGCGGCCAGATGCAGGGTTTGGCGGCGGAAGGGCGGCGGCGCAGGGGGATCGCACTACAAAAACTTGAGCGGCGGCTAGGGTTTTTAGAGAGATGAAATTAGGGTTTGGTAAAAACAAAGAGGGGTCGGGTTTTATTTATAGGGGGAATGTGTTGGTTATTTGCAAAAAAATCCTCCTGAAAAGAGAAAATTATTTGTAAATAAATTTTTTATTTTTTATTAAAACTGGAAATTTACAAAAATACCCAAAAAAAAAATTTCAAAATTTTTTATTTTTATTTTGTTTTTATATATAATTAAAAGTGATACATACCCCCAAACTTGTTTGAAACAGTGTTTTGGTTAGATAATCGAAATTTAAGGGTAGATGGAGGAAGATCAGTCAATGTAGATAGGCTCTTGCAAAAACAGGAGCTCCTCCGAAGGGTCCGCAGTGAGGAACGGTTTAAGTTTATGTCCGTTCACTTTAAATAGTGAACCGTCTTCCAGGTTTTCTAGATCGACCGTGCCGTGTGGCTATACGGTGCGCACCAAAAATGGCCCTTTCCATCTAGATCTGAGCTTGCCGGGATGGAAATGTAACCGAGTGTCGTAAAGTAAAACCTGTTGACCAGGTTTGAAAGTCTTGCGCATAAGGTGTTTATCGTGGAACACCTTCATTCGGTTTTTGACGATTACAGCATTCTCGTAAGCCTCATCCCGAAGCTCATTTAATTCGTTCAACTGCAGCTTTCTATTGCTGCCTGCATCTCCTAGAGATATATTCAACTCTTTTATTGCCCAAAATGCTTTATGCTCTATTTCAACTGGAAGGTGGCAAGCCTTTCCATAAACAAGCCTATATGGAGACATGCCAAGATCGGTCTTATAGGCAGTTTGGAATGCCCAAAGGGCATCAATATGTTTTGAAGACCAATCTTTACGGCTTTTGGAAACTGTTTTGTCCAATATCTGTTTAATCTTCTGATTCGAAATCTCGGCTTGCCCACAAGTTTCGGGATGATAGGGCATTGACAGCTTGTGAGTAATGGAGTATTTTCGCATTAAGGACTCGAAAGTCCTATTACAAAAGTGAGATCCATTATCGCTGATAATCGCGCGAGGATGCCCAAACCGAGAAAAAATGTTTTCTTTGAGAAATCTGGCGACAACCTTGTTGTCATTAGTTCGGCTGGGCACAGCCTCGACCTATTTAGAAACATAGTCAACAGCGAGTAGAATATACATGTTCCCAAAAGAGTTGGGAAATGGTCCCATAAAGTCTATCCCCCAAACATCAAAAATTTCAACAACCAATATTGGTTGGAGTGGCATTTCATTTCTCCTAGAAATCCGGCCAAAGTGTTGGCTCCGGGAGCATGTCTTGCAGTACTCATGTGCGTCTTTAAAAAGTTGTGGCCAGTAGAAGCCACACTGCAAGATCTTTTCTACTGTCTTTTTGGGGCCAAAATGCCCGTCACACGCTTGATCGTGGCAGAATGACAGCACGCTCTTAAACTCATTGTCGGGGACACACCGACGAATAATTTGGTCGGGACAGTATTTGAATAGATACGGTTCATCCCAGTAAAAATGTTTTACCTAAGATTGAAATCTGAGTCTTTCTTGATTCGACCATTCGTTTGGTATAAGTCCGGTGGCCAAATAATTTACGATATCTGCGAACCAAGGTTCGCATAACACAGTTAAGAGTTGCTCCTCTGGAAAATCGTCTTTAATAGGAATTTGAAGTGTAGGAGAAGAAGGGAGGCGTGAAAGATGGTCGGCCACTACGTTTTCGCATCCTCTCTTGTCTCTGATGACAAGGTCAAACTCTTGTAGTAAGAGGATCCAACGTATCAGCCGAGATTTAGCGTTCTTCTTCGCGAAAAGATGGCGAAGAGCTGAGTGGTCAGTATAAAAGATGACTAGAGAGCCGATTAAATAGGGCCTGAACTTTTCTAGTGCAAACACAACAGCTAAGAATTCTTTTTCAGTTGTTGTGTAATTCAATTGGTCATCGTTTAAGGTTCGGCTAGCGTAATAAATTACATGCGGCATCTTATTAATGTGTTGTCCAAGGACAGCACCAATGGCGAAATCAGATGCATCGCACATAATTTAAAATGGATGCGTCCAGTCAGGAGATGAAAGAATGAGAGCGGAAGTAATTGAGTTTTTCAATGACTCAAACGCTTTCATACATCTTGAGTCGAAATCAAAAGTGGTGTCCTTGGCCAACAAAAGAGTCAAGGGTCTAGCTATTTTGCTAAAATCCTTGATGAACCGTCTATAGAAACCGGCATGGCCAAGGAAGGCTCAAATGTCTCGGACGCATTTGGGAGGAGAAAGATTGGAAATGACTTCAATCATAGCTTTATCTACCTCAATGCCATTTTGCGAGATGATATGTCTTAGGACAATACCTTCTCATACCATAAAGTGGCATTTCTCCCAATTTAAAGTGAGGTTCTTATCCCTACACTGGGTAAGAACTGCGTCTAAATATAGCAAACACTCATCAAAGGAGTCGCCGAAAATGGAGAAATCATCCATAAAAATCTCCAAGAATTTTTCCACCATGTCTGAAAAAATGCCCATCATACACCGCTGGAAAGTAGCGGGTGCATTGCATAACCCGAAGGGCATGCAACGGTAAGCAAACGTACCGAAAGGACAAGTGAATGTGGTCTTGTCTTGGTCCTTTTCGGCGATGGGAACTTGATTATAGCCGGAGTAGCCATCCAAAAAGCAGTAAAATTCATGCCCAGCCAATCGTTCTAGCATTTAGTCAATGAAAGGTAATGGAAAGTGGTCTTTCCGTGTTGCAGCGTTGAGTTTTCTATAATCGATGCAAACTCGCCACCCAGTTTGGGTGCGAGTAGGTATTAACTCATTCTCCTCATTAGTTATGACCGTTATGCCCAATTTCTTTGGGACAACGTGAATGGGGCTAACCCACTGGCTATCAGAGATAGGGTAAATGATACCACTATCAAGACATTTTACAATCCCCTTTTTAACAGCCTCTTTCATTATAGGGTTTAGATGTCTCTGTGGATCCCTTACTGTCTTAGCATCATCCATCATATGAATATGATGTTCAACTATTAGGGGACTAATCCCCTTGATGTCCGCCATAGTCCAGCCAAAAGCTTGCCGATTATTTTGTAAGACCGTTAAAATGGCTTTCTCTTGCTCGGGGGCTAGAGAAGCGGAGATGATAATGGGAAGGGTCTCATTCTCACCTAAGTAAGCGTATTTAAGGTGAGACGGCAATAGCTTGAGTTCAAGTTTTGGAGGCGAAACAATTGAAGGTAAAATTGGTGAAACTGTCTCAAACTCGAAGGATTCCAATAGAGGTTTGAAGCGAGTGTAAGCAACCGAGTCGGATGGTTCAGCTAACTCATCCGAAAATTCAAAGGACTCAAACTCGGGTGGTGATTCTTCAAAATCGTTCGAAAAAATGAAACACTCGTAATCATTATCGGGTGTGAAAGTTGTGTCAGATTCAAGGAGGAACGCACTATTGGCATCAAAATTGCTGTAATCGAACAGAAATTTTTCGAGCTCACAGTCCTCCCGAGTGATCTCTTGGATCGAGCAAACATCAAGTATATTTGCATTAGGTTCGGAGGGTTGATTCCCCAACTTAAAAATATTGAGCTCAATTGTCATGTTTCCAAAAGATAGGTTCATCAAACCATTTCGACAATTGATCACCGCATTAGAAGTTGCAAGGAATGGTCGACCGAGTATCACCGGAATTTGACTCCGGGGGTTAGCTACAGGCTGTGTGTCCATAACAATGAAATCAACGGGGAAAATGAAGTCCCCTACTTTAATCAACACATCCTCTAACTCACCCCTAGGATGGGTGATAGATCGGTCGGCCATTTGGAGAGTACAATGTGTGGGTTTCAGCTCTCCAACGCCTAATTGTTCATATACTGAATAGGCAAGCAAATTAACACTGGCACCAAGATTTAAAAGTGCGCGGTTGATGTTCTTATCCCCAATAGTTATTGAAATTGTAGGACAGCCAGGGTCCTTTCGTTTTTGAGGTAAAGGTTTGGTAAGAGCATCACTTACTGCACTAGCCAAGAAAAATTTCTTAGGTACCTGTGATTTCCTCTTCTTGGTGCATAAGTCCTTCAAGATTTTAGCATAAGAAGAGACTTGTTGGATTGTATCCAAGAGAGGTATGTTTATGCTAACCTGTTTAAATAACTCCACAATCTTCTCCATTTATGGAGTTTGTTTATTGGATCTCAACCTGTTTGGAAATGAAACATTTTGAAAATTTGTTGAGTCCAATATTTGTGGAGTAGATTGCGGAGTTGGAACGGATCCCAGTGTTGGTGTTTCCGTGAAGTGAGATATGGATCCGTTCGGATTAGTAGAAGAAGTAGAGCCTTGTGAAGAATGAAGAACAGGCTTTGAAGAAGATGAAGAAGATGAGGAGGAAGAAGAAAAAGCGGCGGCCGGGGTGTCATTATTATTGCCAACGTTGTTGTGCAATACCTTTCCAGATCTTAATGTAGTCACGGCACTCACATTATGATTTTGTTGTTCATGAGCAACATGTGCATTTTGTGTGTGACCAGGATTTGGCAGTGGTTGAGATGGAAGTTTCCCCTTCTCTCGCTCGCTTAGAGCAGCATTCAGTTGTGCAATTTGAGCTTCAATGGTTTTGATGCTTTGCTCATGTGATGCAGTGTGTTGCACCAAAGACTGAATGGAAGATTGGATGTTGGCTGAGGATTGCGTAGATTGTTTTAAAAACGCATCCAGATTTCGTTCTAGCGAGAAAACCTTATCGTTATTTGGTTGAACAAAATTATTTTGAGGAAAAGAGTTGTCGGGTGCAAAATTGTTCATTTTATTTTGGTAAGGTTGGGGTTGGAAAGGTTGCTGATATTGAGTTTGTTGAGGAGCTTGTTGTTGTGGAGGAGGCCTCTGAAAATTGTTATTGCCTTGGAATTGTTGTTGATTTTGATTCCAAGCAAAATTGGGGTGGTTCCTCCAACAAGGATTATAAGTTGAAGAGTATGGATCATTTCTTTATCTCTGCTGAAAGGCAGCGTTGAATTGATCCTGTCCTTGAGCAGGTGGGTTGTAAGGACACTTTTCGGTCAAATGGGACGGATTCGAACAACAAGCGCAAATAGTGCGAGGGGGTAAAGCGGGGACAGGAGAAGGCGTTGAGAATTTGCTCTCAATTGCTTCTAGTTTACGTGTAATTGCAGCCATTTCGGCTTTCATTGCAATTGACATGTCAAGTTGATGAACACCTGCTCTAGACGAACCGGATGAAGTAGATGAAGTGGATGAAGTGGTCTGTCTAGTGCTTTCCTACTGAAGCTTTTGTTCAGCAAGATCATCGAGAAATTGCCAAGCTTCCTCGTCAGATTTTGTAAGAAAGTGACCTTGACAAATGGTTTCCAGCAACTGCTTAGTTGCTGGGTTCAATCCTTCGTATAAACTTTGGCAAAGTTTCCATCTCTTGATACTATGGTGAGAGCACTGAACAAGAAGGTCCTTAAATCGTTCGAAACACTTCCAAAAAGGTTCGGAAGGAAACTGGAAAAATTGATTAATTTCATTGCGAATTCTCGCGGTCTTGTGGTGTGGGTAAAACATTTTAAGAAAAGCCTTAACAAACTATTCCCAACTTTTTATGCAGTGCGATGCTGTGCTATATAGCCACTTTTTAGCTAGGTCACATAAAGTGAAAGGAATGACACATAGCCTTATAGCATCATCGGAAAGTTGGGTGGTCTTCATCATTGCGCAAACATTCTGGAATTTGTTAATGAAGATGTAGGCATCTTCGGATTCCAGCCCGTGAAATTTGGGCAACATATTGATGAAGTGGGGCTTAATTTCGAAATTGTCCCCATTTGCCGGCGGGAGTGAAAGATAAGTGGGAAGTGCGGTGCGGGTTGGATAGAAAAGATCATGGAGCGCGATTCGTTGGGGCGCTTCAACTGGAGGGTGTTGTGGGTTATTCGCACCCAGTTGAGGTGGAATCAGTCCCGAAGTAGGTAAGGGGTTGTTGGGATTGAATCCCGACATCTCTTTAGAAGATGATGCATTTGAAGATGAAGGTAAAGAAGTGGAGGGAATTTCGACTTCGGAGTCGAACGCGTCGTCAGTAGGAACTAACGAGACATGGACTAAACGGGCGCTAGTGTCCCTAGTCCAACCGGACATACACTAATGAGTTGTAGTATAGTCAAAAAGTAGAAGGTGGGGGGGTAAGAAAACGTCAATGAGAGAATGTGGGTGCAAGTTGGGTGCAATGGATTTTTAGCGACAAAATGGCAAGTTTTTTTAAAAATTTTGTTTTGTGTTTTGTGTTTTTTTTTTCTTTTAGAGTCTTGGCAAACGATTTTTATAAGGAACTAAGACACACTTTCAAGCAATCACAATTTAAGCATGCACAATCAAGCCAAGAGTTAGGGTCTCCTAAGTCAACTAGACAGCTCCTAACTGGTCCAAAGGGCAAGTTGTGAGATATCCCTCGAATCGCCTCTGTAGGGTTCCTAGGCACACTAAAGAGGTTCCACAAGGCATCAACCATTCCAAATTCATATTTTACAAGTGCCAAAGAAACCCTATACTAGATCGTTACCTAGAGTTTAGGCGAAACTAAATGAAAGTAAATCACATTTACACTAAGTGAACGGAAATACAACCTTTGTAGATCCGGTCTTCCACTTCCTTGGCTCCGTGATGACGTCCCTTCGCTGCGATCATCGTATCCCAGACCCTTGCGTCGATTTCATCGGAGAAATGGGCGGGCTAGGTCGTTGACTTCGATGCCGAAGATGATCTACGTCGAGGCGACTCAAACTCAAGCTCCACCTTCACTAGGTCATGAAAGTTGTGAAGAAAACACCCTATACTACATGGCAAGTGGTAGAGGATGAAGAAATAGGAAGTGGGTTCACTTTGGATATGGATTTCTCACTCTTTTTCTCATGTCACCATTAAAGGTAGCAAGGTTTCTTCTTCTTGAAGAAGAAGAAGAAGAAAGAATATCATAAGAATGATAAAATCAAATGATAAATCAAGTGAAGTTATCATAATGCAACCATGGTTGAGTGTAGAGAATATACTATGGTTAAAGTGAATGGTTAGGGTTAAGGAAAGAAACAAAATGGTCAAAGCTTTTTCAAAGCTTCAAGAAGCTTCAAGATAAATCCAAAGAAAGCCACAATTTCATTTCTTGCCTAAAAGAATAAAGTAAATAAATGAGTAAATGAAACCCTAACCATTAACCTAATCATAGTTTAAAGTATACACACAACCAAGTTTGCATGTATCATCAAACATGATACAAACTAGTGCACAAAACTATATCATATATATATAATGTGCACCTCAAGTGAGAAAATCCATCTTAAGTGAACCAATACCAGTTAATGCAAAGTAATATATCAAATATATAATTATGCATTAAATCATTAAATCAACGCTTGATTTAATGATCCGGTCATACTGCATATAACCGACTAATATTTAGTGTATCAATGTATCGAATCAACAATTGATTCGGTAACCCGGCTATATCACATATAACCGACCGATGATACAAATCGTGAGAATAGAATTCAGTATCACATACTGGTATTATTCTTGGCCCCGCACATATCTCATATGCACTCCTATTTTGTTTTGCTTGAGCCAGGAAACCTCTGTGTAGGACTTTAAAGACTCGTCAATACGCCGGCAGTAGGTGATGATCATATCAAACACCCACAAGCCGCAAGCGGTCTGCTAAACGTAACGGCCATCCGGGTATTGAGCGATCAGAAGGTCGACGAGCAAGCCCGCTCACACTCCTGTGAATCCAACCAGAAACACTTACCGTACAGTCCGGTCTCGTCATCTAATATGTCGCATATCTTGTCTAGGGGAGGTAAACGTCAGACCCCAATAGCTCGATAAGTCGTGTCGATATGAGGTCTATAACAGTTCGAGAAACTACTGGTAACACTTACCAGTAAATCTCAGCAACCGTGGCCAGGGATTTCCGGTTATAGCCAATCGAACACAGCGCAACATCAACTCCCTATACCGGGAGAGACGAATCCCCTCCTATCGCTCAATGCCTCCATATGATTCGGAACTGTACCCAAAAACCACCGTTTTGCACGCCCTCTTGGACGTGGTAAGGTGGAAATCAAAGCACAGTGGGAATCATACAAGACTCTATGACGATCTCGGGTCTACAGACTAACCTATACCAGTGTCACCAGAGAACTGCCATCTGACGTAAGGTATAATACCATCTGGGAGTTCTCGGCGAGTCCGTCCAGTGTACCCAGTCTCTACTGAGCACCCGTATATCATCTCTGATGTCAAACACCAATGGATATGGGATCATCCATCGCCCATCTGTATGGGTCGAGAAGGTATACGCTAGTCTACTCTGGTATATCGATGCCCCGTCTAGATACACCAGCGACTAGGGACCTTGAAGGATGTACTTATGGACTATCATGTCCCCACTAGTATGATCTCCATCATAGTCCAGGTAGTCAAGTACACATCCTAAGGGCATTACCAACATGTAACAGAGAGACAATCAGTGTACACATTAAGGTAAAGAGCAACCAGATAGCATACTATCATGTCGAGCAAGAAAGTCCTCCCTATATATGTCCAAGCATCCACTACAATATACATCCTATGTATAGTAATGGCCTCTAGGGCATACATATAACTAACAATCTCCCACTTGCACTAGGGCCATCTGTAGCAGTGGTTGCAGTATCTCATACTCAACCATCCCATAAAAGTCTCTCTCTGGGAAAAGGCCTTTGTGAGTGGATCCACCGTGTTGTCCTCTGAGTCTACTCTCCTAACCTCGATCTCCTTGGAGATCAACCATATCCATGATCAGGTGATACTGCCTTAGAATATGTCTGGATCACTGATGGGATGGACATTCCTTGGCATAAGCCACAACTCTATTGTCACACAATAGGAGGAACTAAGTTCATCTCATGAACAAATATACACCCAGACAGCCTCTTTGGTAGCATCTTAAGTAGCGATGTATCCTGCCTTTATCGTCTAATAAGCCACGGTATTTAGCTTGGAACTCTTCCAACATACCATCCCTCCACTGAGGGTAAAGACAATGCCTGTGACTGACATTCAATCGTCCTTATCACCCTGGAACCTTTCCAGTGATTCTCTCTAGAATCAATTGATACCATTTCACTACATCTAGTGAGTATCCTAACATCCAATTTAGATCTATCTCATAGATCCAAAACATAGGATTTAGTAGGTATCACATTAATCCTATATGGATAATCCTTGTGATAAGCGGAGATTGACTGAGCGTAGCATAGGAAACTCCTTCCCTATCAAGAGTATGTCTTCCACGTACTCTACGAGGATCACCACCATACTCCCTACTACCCTTTTTGTATATACAAGGTTCATCTACCATTTTGATGAAGTCAAACACTTTGACTACCACATCAAAACAGACGTTCCAACTCAGCGATGCCTGCTTTATCCTATAAAGCAACTTGTGCACGTTTCCGCTGCTCCCACTGTCTACGAAGCCCTCTGGCTGTGTACTTATAGACGCCCTCTTCTAAACCATTATTTAGAAAAGCTGTCATGACACCCAACCACCAGATATCGTAGTCATGGTATGTAGCCGTGGCAAGTAGGATCTGGATGGACTTAAGCATAGGCCCCAGAAAAGGTTTCATTATTAGCCACAACTGGTCTACGATGCAAACCTTTAACAAGTCTAGCTTTGAAAGTCTCAACCTTTCCATGTACACCAAGTAATCTTCTCAAGATATACTTGCTCCTGATGGGGATTTAACTCTTCAGATATAGCAACCAAAGTCCATACTTTGTTGGTGTATAAGGATTCCATCTCAGATCGCTAAGCATCCAGCCATTCTTATAGAGTCCCACTCCTGATGGCCAGCTCGAAACTAGTTGGGTCATCATCTCATGATGCAATCCTCACTCCCACTGTCATAGAGAAACCGAAGTATCTCTCAGGTGGGTGAGGAACCCTACTAGATCGGCGGAGAGGCTGAGGTTCGTTGGTAACTATTGAATCCGTTGTTTCTATCAAATCATCTGCTGTAGTTTGTATAGCTGGAACCTTTCCAGTTCTACATTACAGACCTTGCCTCGAGCTTGTCCGGATTATGCCTTTAGACATAGCCCTGACAAACCTAAATCTTAACTGACTTAAGAGATGGTTTCTTCCTTTATCATATCAAATATGAAGTGGTAGGCAACTGATTTGATTTCAACCCTATTCAATAGGTATGCAGCTTCTCAAGTGCATAACTCCCAAAATGAAATAGGTAACTCAGTAGTACTCATGATAGAGCACACCATATCACATAGGGTGCTATTGCTCCACCCCGATATACCATCATGCTATGGTGTATACGGAGGAGTAATGCTGAGAGAGAATCTCATTCTCCTTTAGAATAATCCAGGAATTCCGTGCTCAAGTATTCTCCTCCTTGATCGAATCAAAGGACATAATACTTATACCCGTTTTGGTTCTCTACTTCCAACTTATATTCTGTGAATATCTCAAAAGGTTCGGACTTGTGTTTCAACAGGAACATATGTCTGAATCTAAAGAGATGATCAGAGAATGTAATGAAGTACAAAGAACCGGTCTTGGCATGTGTAGACAGGGGACCTTCATACATCATCATGTATCTGTCCCAAGAGTACACTAACTCTTTCTCTGCTTCCAATAAACAGAGCTGTGGTCATCTTATCTCTGTGACATGATTGGCAAGTTTCACAAGATGTAAATTCAAACAGATTTAAATACGCATCTGTGTGCAACTTAGCTAGTCGGGTCGCATTGATATGACCTAGTCTATTATACCTCAAGAAGGATCCGTTCATTTCTGAACTCTTCCTCTTGTGTGTGTTCCGTATAGTAAGAACTGCAGTTTGATTTAGAACATCGATGCTTTTAGATAACGTGCCTGAACCGATCAACTTTTGATATAGGAAATGTTCAAAACACTATACAAAATTTTATCATTTCTTTACTAATAAAGAGACTGATATGATTTTGTATATCAGGTTCGGTATCTAATAACATTCGTTCAGAATCAATGTATTGGTAATACAGGGTGACAGTGACCAACAGACTTGGCTGCAACACTTGCCCCGTTTTCTGTCTCATGAAACTTATCATCCGTTCTCAGTTCTTTACCTATCTGTAGCCAATGTAACAAATTACATATGCGGGATCCTGATCCGGTATCTCATATCCAGGACGTAAAGAATACTGAGAAACAGTTCTGTATAAAGAACACACCCGAAGATGATGCATCAGTATGCACTTTCTTCGTTTGGGCGGCACGGGAATTCTGGTAATCCCCAATTTCCTGCTCTGTCTTATAACAATTATAAGTTGGAGCGGGACCAACGTTCCCCAGCTCAGTATAACAAGCGGGTTCGGTCAATATTCCGTATTATTATCTTGATTAAGGCGTGATATGGTCGCTACCTGGAGAGAGAGAGAAGAAAACACTCTGCATGCGCTCTTGCAAGATTAGATTGGTTATTTATTTTATCTAATCAGGATGGCTCCCACTGTTTTTATCAAATCTTCCTTCAAACCCTAAAAGGAAAGACTAGCCGGGATTAATTACACACTACAAGTTCGCCAATATTTCAGCCAGGACAGTATCGGTACTTTGAGGGAGGTCCCCCGTGCTTTCGCACGAACCTAATTACAGTAAACCTCGTTTTCCCAGAGGCTTAAGCTCGTTACACCTTTCTAAACACCTACTTGATCGGCTAATTGTAATGTGTAAAACTCTCCCAGGAGTAACTCTTACTCGCAGTGGGTATCAGGATCCAACTATCTCATAGAAGGTATGCAATCTCATTGCAAATTTCAACACTTGAAATTCCCGATAATTTTGCCCCTAACCTCCTATGACCTTGACAAAGGCCAACAAACCATAGGATGCTAGTCAAGTTCAACCCGTCATTTCCTGATTGAATTAAACCCACCCGCACGACCCTTGACAAAGGCCAACAAGGTCGCACGACTACCCTAACCCAATCTGCATCATATGCATAAGCAGATAAGCACCAGTCAGCTACCGCACACTACGCCTAGACAAAGGACAACAAACACAGCACGAATACTAACTACTACTTATCTGAAATGACGGAAGGGTACGACAGGTTTTTCTGAAAACCTATTGCGTAATGAACTTGATATCGTTGTAGAATCAAATGATTTTAAAATGGAGTGTTTTTGAGGCTTTTCTAGTTTTGCTAAAGGGGTCACTCCCGGTGAAGGGATCATCAGCCCTTTCCTCGTCGAATGAGGTGCGTGATATATCATATATATCACTGTGCAAAGCAGAAACTATAGAAGCTATCAAAAGACAAACCGAGTGTGTAGCATCTGCCAGTTATTGGTAAAGGGGTCACTCCCGGTGAAGGAATCGTCGGCCCTTTCCTCATCGAATAAGGTGCAGGATATATCATATATACCGCTGTGCAAAGCAAGAACTGTAGCTACCTGTTTTATTTTTGAAATTCGATTCCACAACATCTTTAGGTTTCTTTTTGTTTCATTAATCATATTAATGAAGTCCCATCATTTAAATCACCTAAACATCACAGATAAATACGACGTACACTTATGCCATCCGCATTCGCCTCGATGTCCCCTCGTGCACCGTTAGGTTAGGTAACTAACGGCAGAGCGGGACAGGGCTAGCGCGGGTGTAAAACATAAGTAACGTCTATATAATATATCATATATACTATATGCAGTATTTATCACAGAACATCACATGATCACATCACAGATATCGCAGCAGAAGAAACATATGAAATATTGGATATACTAGGACGTCCGTGATTTCAATACGAGCCAGTATAAAACACGGATTCCACGGTCGCGATGAATAGCCAAACCCACACCCCTAAACCCCTACGAGAGCGGCAAGCAACCCTACCAATTCTAGAGTTAGGAGACCCGGACTCGACTCCTCGAGTTGGTCTCCCACTGGACCCCAGAACCTGGTTACTTGTGCTCTCCTCCTTGGGTCTATCCTAGTGCGGAAAAGTAAATAATATACAAAGGGTGACAACTTCCACAACCTGGAAGTGCCCCAATAAAATAATATTACATACAAGTTTTTACATGAATGAAAATGAAAAAACACCCATCTCACATAAAACCCCCCTGGCTATTCAAACACGACGATCCAATATAACATATCCAGCAACACATAACATCACATGTCATCAACATAAGTAAGTACGCATACACTGATTGTCGTCGACGTATAGCAACGACAATCGGCAATACCACTACATACTACACTTACGGTCACAGAGAAGAAAGTGTAAAAATACAATAGTTGGAATCCGCAAACTCTTTAGACATCGCATGCCTAACCAAATGAATTCCTTAAACATTGCATGCCTAACAATTATAAACCCCGCATTTTAGTCTCATTATCGAAAACTCTTTTCAATATCAAGTCGGGCAATTCAACAAGATTCCCGACATTTTGATCGAATGCTCGTCGTAAACTTAATTAGGCGGCCGCACCCCCGATGCCGTCGACGAGGTGCACCGAGGCGGAACACCGCTGCCGTGAGCACCCGAACGGATGCTTTCAGCAACGGGGTTCTCCTACAGTCACTTGGTCGGGGCTATGGGGTGTAGCTGTCTATTAAGTTTACCCGGCGAGTATCCGCGTACGCTACATGATTGCGACGGACTTTTGATCGCATCAAAATTCCGTGGCAACCGATCAAGTGAGACTAAAGTGCTATGTTTATAACATTCATATTAGTTATCTCATAACTATTTGTGGATTCCAAATATTGTATCACATTCCAGATAAATAGAAAATGTTAAACTTTCCGATTGAACAATCAAACACCCAAGTTTTCCCGAAACAGCTCAACACATGAAATAAGTTTAAAGACATCCAGTTCATGCCTCAGTACCAATGGTCCAGCCGTAGAAGGGTCAAGCCAACGCCTCACATGTGGCACGCCGTACTGCCCTGAACCCGAAGGTTCAAAGGGCATTTCAAGACGGTCACATAATCGAGTTAAGGTTTGTTGTCTTCTAGAGGGTCCATCGCGTTACTTGCACTACTTAGAACGTTATTAAACCACGGAAAGATCCAACACTTGGAAATTTCCCGACAGGGGAAAAAGTGGGTATTTATATCCGGTCAAATCCTTTAACATGTTCTAAAATATCCGGAAAAACAATAACGAATTTAAAATTCCCGATTGAATCGACGATCACAAAATAAACCCTAGAATACTCAACACTTGAGTCAGATTAAAAATACCCATAAAATAGTAACCACAGAGACAAGAATTACTGTGCAAAAATCAGTCCCTAACACCCTTAACTTGCCGCGGAACCGCCGCTAAAGGTGGGTAATCGCCGCGGTTCCACGGCCATCTTGAGGAATTAGGGGCTCGTTTTTCACCATAATTCTTATTTTTTTCTGCTGAATTTTTCAGGTATTTTTAATTCTGGAAAATCCCAGATTTTGAAAAATGACCAGAGAGGGGGTTAAATTGATGTTTCTCGGTTCGTTCGAAGTTTTAACTTCGTGAACACATCGCATAGTGCTCTAGCTAGGCTCTGATACCACTGTAGGGTTCCTAGGCACACTAAAGAGGTTCCAGAAGGTATCAACCATGCCAAATTCAAATTTTACAAGTGCCAAAGAAACCCTATACTAGATCGTTAACTAGAGTTTAGGCGAAACTAAATGAAAGTAAATCACATTTACACTAAGTGAACGGAAATACAACCTTTGTAGATACGGTCCTCCACTTCCTTGGCTCCGTGATGACGTCCCTCCGCTGCGATCATCGGATCCCGGACCCTTGCGTCGATTTCATCGGAGAAATGGGCGGGCTAGGTCGTTGACTTCAATGCCGAAGATAATCTACGTCGAGGAGACTCAAACTCAAGCTCCACCTTCACTAGGTCATGAAAGTTGTGAAGAAAACACCCTATACTACATGGCAAGTGGTAGAGGATGATGAAATAGGAAGTGGGTTCACTTTGGATTTGGATTTCTCACTCTTTTTCTCATGTCACCATTAAAGGTAGCAAGGTTTCTTCTTCTTGAAGAAGAAGAAGAAAGAATATCATAAGAATGATAAAATCAAATGATAAATCAAGTGAAGTTATCATAATGCAACCATGGTTGAGTGTAGAGAATATACTATGGTTAAAGTGAATGGTTAGGGTTAAGGAAAGAAACAAAATGGTCAAAGCTTTTTCAAAGCTTAAAGAAGCTTCAAGATAAATCCAAAGAAAGCCACCATTTCATTTCTTGCCTAAAAGAATAAAGTAAATAAATGAGTAAATGAAACCCTAACCATTAACCTAATCATAGTTTAAAGCATACACACAACCAAGTTTGCATGTATCATCAAACATGATACAAACTAGTGCATAAAACTATATCATATATATATAATGTGCACCTCAAGTGAGAAAATCCATCTTAAGTGAACCAATACCAGTTAATGCAAAGTAATATATCAAATATATAATTATGCATTAAATCATTAAATCAACGCTTGATTTAATGATCCGGTCATACTGCATATAACCGACTAATATTTAGTGTATCAATGTATCGAATCAACAATTGATTCGGTAACCCGGCTATATCACATATAACCGACCGATGATACAAATCGTGAGAATAGAATTCAATATCACATACTGGTATTATTCTCGTTCCCGCACATATCTCATATGCGCTCCTGTTTCGTTTCGCTTGAGCCAGGAAACCTCTGTGTAGGACTCTAAAGACTCGTCAATACGCCGGCAGTAGGTGATGATCATATCAAACACCCACAAGCCGCAAGCGGTCTTCTAAACGTAACGGCCACCCGGGTATTGAGTGATCAGAAGGTCGACGAGCAAGCCCGCTCACACTCTTGTGAATCCAACCAGTAACACTTACCGTACAGTCCGGTCTCGTCGTCTGATATGTCGCATATCTTGCCTAGGGGTGGTAAACGTCAGACCCCAATAGCTCGATAAGTCATGTCGATATGAGGTCTATAACAGTTCGAGAAACTACTGGTAACACTTACCAGTAAATCTCAGCAACCGTGGCTAGGGATTTCCGGTTATACCCAATCGAACACAGCGCAACATCAACTCCCTATACCGGGAGAGACGAATCCCCTCCTATCGCTCATTGCCTCCATATGATTCGGGACTGTACCCAAAATCCACCGTTTTGCACGCCCTCTTGGACGTGGTAAGGTGGAAATCAAAGCACAGTAGGAATCATACAAGACTCTATGACGATCTCGGGTCTACAGACTAACCTGTACCAGTGTCACCAGAGAACTGCCATCTGACGTAAGGTATAATACCATCTGGGAGTTCTCGGCGAGTCCGTCCAGTGTACCCAGTCTCTACTGAGCACCCGTATATCATCTCTGATGTCAAACACCAATGGATATGGGATCATCCATCGCCCATCTGTATGGGTCGAGAAGGTATACGCTAGTCTACTCTGGTATATTGATGCCCCGTCTCGATACACCAGCGACTAGGGACCTTGAAGGATGTACTTATGGACTACCATGTCCCTACTAGTATGATCTCCATCATAGTCCAGGTAGTCAAGTACACATCCTAAAGGCTTTACCAACATGTAACAGAGAGACAATCAGTGTACACGTTAAGGTAAAGAGCAACCAGATAGCATACTATCATGTCGAGCAAGAAAGTCCTCCCTATATATGTCCAAGCATCCACTACAATATACATCCTATGTATAGTAATGGCCTCTAGGGCATACATATAACTAACAATCTCCCACTTGCACTAGGGCCATCTGTAGCAGTGGTTGCAGTATCTCACACTCAACCATCCCATAAAAGTCTCTCTCTGGGAAAAGGCCTTTGTGAGTGGATCCGCTGTGTTGTCCTCTGAGTCTACTCTCCTAACCTCGATCTTCTTGGAGATCAACCATCTCCATGATCAGGTGATACTGCCTTAGAATATGTCTGGATCACTGATGGGACGGACGTTCCTTGGCATAAGCCACAACTCCATTGTCACACAATGGGAGGAACTAAGTTCATCTCATGAACAAATATACATCCAGACAGCCTCTTTGGTAGCATCTTAAGTAGCGATGTATCCTGCCTTTATCGCCTAATAAGCCACGTTATTTAGCTTGGAACTCTTCCAACATACCATCCCTCCACTGAGGGTAAAGACAATGCCTGTGACTGACATTCAATCGTCTTTATCACCCTGGAACCTTTCCAGTGATTCTCCCCAGGATCAATTGATACCATTTCACTACATCTAGTGAGTATCCTAACATCCAATTTAGATCTATCTCATAGATCCAAAACATAGGATTTAGTAGGTATCACATTAATCCTATATGGATAATCCTTGTGATAAGCGGAGATTGACTGAGCGTAGCATAGGAAACTCCTTCCCTATCAAGAGTATGTCATCCACGTACTCTACGAGGATCACCACCATACTCCCTACTATCCTTTTTGTATATACAAGGTTCATCTACCATTTTGATGAAGTCAAACACTTTGACTACCACATCAAAACAGACGTTCCAACTCCGCGATGCCTGCTTTATCCTATAAAGCAACTTGTGCACGTTTCCGCTGCTCCCACTGTCTACGAAGCCCTCTGGCTGTGTACTTATAGACGCCCTCTTCTAAAACATTATTTAGAAAAGCTGTCATGACACCCAACCACCAGATATCGTAGTCATGGTATGTAGCCGTGGCAAGTAGGATCTGGATGGACTTAAGCATAGGCCCCAGAAAAGGTTTCATTATTAGCCACAACTGGTCTACGATGCAAACCTTTAACAAGTCTAGCTTTGAAAGTCTCAACCTTTCCATGTACACCAAGTAATCTTCTCAAGATATACTTGCTCCTGATGGGGATTTAACCCTTCAGATATAGTAATCAAAGTCCATACTTTGTTGGTGTATAAGGATTCCATCTCAGATCGCTAAGCATCCAGCCATTCTTATAGAGTCCCACTCCTGATGGCTAGCTCGAAACTAGTTGGGTCATCATCTCATGATGCAATCTTCACTCCCACTGTCATAGAGAAACCGAAGTATCTCTCAGGTGGGTGAGGAACCCTACTAGATCGGCGGAGAGGCTGAGGTTCGTTGGTAACTATTGAATCCTTTGGTTCTATTAAATCATCTGCTGTAGTTTGTATAGCTGGAACCTTTCCAGTTCTACATTACAGACCTTGTCTCAAGCTTGTCCGGATTATGCCTTTAGACATAGCCCTGACAACCCCAAATCTTAACTGACTTAAGAGATGGTTTCTTCCTTTATCATATCAAATATGAAGTGGTAGGCAACTGATTTGATTTCAACCCTATTCAATAGGTATGCAGCTTCTCAAGTGCATAACTCCCAAAATGAAATAGGTAACTCAGTAGTACTCATGATAGAGCACACCATATCACATAGGATGCTATTGCTCCACCCCGATATACCATCGTGCTATGGTGTATACGGAGGAGTAATGCTGAGAGAGAATCTCATTCTCCTTTAGAATAATCCAGGAATTCCGTGCTCAATTATTCTCCTCCTTGATCGAATCAAAGGACATAATACTTATACCCGTTTTGGTTCTCTACTTCCAACTTATATTCTGTGAATATCTCAAAAGGTTCGGACTTGTGTTTCAACAGGAACATATGTCTGAATCTAAAGAGATGATCAGAGAATGTAATGAAGTACAAAGAACCGGTCTTGGCATGTGTAGACAGGGGACCTTCATACATAATCATGTATCTGTCCCAAGAGTACACTAACTCTTTCTCTGCTTCCAATAAACAGTGCTGTGGTCATCTTATCTCTGTGACATGATTGGCAAGTTTCACAAGATGTAAATTCAAACAGATTTAAATATGCATCTGTGTGCAACTTAGCTAGTCGGGTCGCATTGATATGACCTAGTCTATTATACCTTAAGAAGGATCCGTTCATTTCTGAACTCTTCCTCTTGTGTGTGTTCCATATAGTAAGAACCGCAGTTTGATTTAGAACATCGATGCTTTTAGATAACGTGCCTGAACCGATCAACTTTTGATATAGGAAATGTTCAAAACACTATACAAAATTTTATCATTTCTTTACTAATAAAGAGACTGATATGATTTTGTATATCAGGTTCGGTATCTAATAACATTCGTTCAGAATCAATATATTGGTAATACAGGGTGACAGTGACCAACAGACTTGGCTGCAACACTTGCCCCGTTTTCTGTCTCGTGAAACTTATCACCCGTTCTCAGTTCTTTACCTATCTGTAGCCCATGTAACAAATTACATATGCGGGATCCTGATCCGGTATCTCATATCCAGGACGTAAAGAATACTGAGAAACAGTTCTGTATAAAGAACACACCCGACGATGATGCATCAGTATGCACTTTCTTCGTTTGGGCGGCACGGGAATTCTGGTAATCCCCAATTTCCTGCTCTGTCTTATAACAATTATAAGTTGGAGCGGGACCAACGTTCCCCATCTCAGTATAACAAGCGGGTTCGGTCAATATTCCGTATTATTATCTTGATTAAGGCGTGATATGGTCGCTACCTGGAGAGAGAGAGAAGAAAACACATTGTGTGCGCTCTTGCAAGATTAGATTGGTTATTTATTTTATCTAATCAGGATGGCTCCCACTGTTTTTATCAAATCTTCCTTCAAACCCTAAAAGGAAAGACTAGCCGGGATTAATTACACACTACAAGTTCGCCAATATTTCAGCCAGGTCAGTGTCGGTAATTTGAGGGAGGTCCCCCGTGCTTTCGCACGAACCTAATTACAGTAAACCTCGTTTTCCCAGAGGCGTAAGCTCGTTACACCTTTCTAAACACCTACTTGATCGGCTAATTGTAATGTGTAAAACTCTCCCAGGAGTAACTCTTACTCGCAGTGGGTATCGGGATCCAACTATCTCATACAAGGTATGCAATCTCATTGCAAATTTCAACACTTGAAATTCCCGATAATTTTGCCCCTAACCTCCTATGACCTTGACAAAGGCCAACAAACCATAGGATGCTAGTCAAGTTCAACCCGTCATTTCCTGATTGAATTAAACCCACCCGCATGACCCTTGACAAAGGCCAACAAGGTCGCACGACTACCCTAACCCAATCTATCATATGCATAAGCAGATAAGCACCAGTCAGCTACCGCACACTACGCCTTGACAAAGGACAACAAACGCAGCACGAATACTAACTACTACTTATCTGAAATGACGGAAGGGTACGACAGGTTTTTCTGAAAACCTATTGCGTAATTAACTTGATATCGTTGCAGAATCAAATGATTTTAAAATGGAGTGTTTTTGAGGCTTTTCTAGTTTTGCTAAAGGGGTCACTCCCGGTGAAGGGATCATCGGCCCTTTCCTCGTCGAATGAGGTGCGGGATATATCATATATATCACTGTGCAAAGCAGAAACTATAGAAGCTATCAAAAGACAAACCAAGTATGTAGCATCTGCCAGTTATTGGTAAAAGGGTCACTCCCGGTGAAGGAATCGTCGGCCCTTTCCTCATCGAATAAGGTGCAGGATATATCATATATACCGCTGTGCAAAGAAAGAACTGTAGCTACCTGTTTTATTTTTGAAATTCGATTCCACAACATCTTTAGGTTTCTTTTTCTTTCATTAATCATATTAATGAAGTCCCATCATTTAAATCACCTAAACATCACAGATAAATACGACGTACACTTATGCAATCCGCATTCGCCTCGATGTCCCCTCGTGCACCGTTAGGTTAGGTAACTAACGGCAGAGCGGGACAGGGCTAGCGCGGGTGTAAAACATAAGTAACGTCTATATAATATATCATATATACTATATGCAGTATTTATCACAGAACATCACATGATCACATCACAGATATCGCAGCAGAAGAAACATATGAAATATTGGATATACTAGGACGTCCGTATTTTCAATACGAGCCAGTATAAAACACGGATTCCACGGTCGCGATGAATAGCCAAACCCACACCCCTAGACCCCTACGAGAGCGGCAAGCAACCCTACCAATTCTAGAGTTAGGAGACCCGGACTCGACTCCTCGAGTTGGTCTCCCACTGGACCCCAGAACCCGGTTACTTGTGCTCTCCTCCTTGGGTCTATCCTAGTGCGGAAAAGTAAATAATATACAAAGGGTGACAACTTCCGCAACCTGGAAGTGCCCCAATAAAATAATATTACATACAAGTTTTTACATGAATGAAAATGAAAAAACACCCATCTCACATAAAACCCCCCTGGCTATTCAAACACGACGATCCAATATATCATATCCAGCAACACATAACATCACATGTCATCAACGTAAGTAAGTACGCATACACCGATTGTCGTCGACGTATAGCAACGACAATCGGCAATACCACTACATACTACACTTACGATCACAGAAAAGAAAGTGTAAAAATACAATAGTTGGAATCCGCAAACTCTTTAGACATCGCATGCCTAACCAAATGAATTCCTTAAACATTACATGCCTAATAATTATAAACCCCGCATTTTAGTCTCATTATCGAAAACTCTTTTCAATATCAAGTCGGGCAATTCAACAAGATTCCCGACATTTTGATCGAATGCTCGTCGCAAACTTTATTAGGCGGCCGCACCTCCGATGCCGTCGACGAAGTGCACCGAGGCGGAACACTGCTGCCGTGAGCACCCGAACGGATGCTTTCGGCGACGGGGTTCTCCTACAGTCACTTGGTCGGGGCTATGGGGTGTAGCTGTCTATTAAGTTTACCCGGCGAGTATCCGCGTATGCTACGTGATTGCGACGGACTTTTGATCGCATCAAAATTCCGTGGCAACCGATCAAGTGAGACTAAAGTGCTATGTGTATAACATTCATATTAGTTATCTCATAACTATTTGTGGATTCCAAATATTGTATCACATTCCAGATAAATAGAAAATGTTAAACATTCCGATCGAACAATCAAACACCCAAGTTTTCCCGAAACAGCTCAATACATGAAATAAGTTTAAAGACATCCAGTTCATGCCTCAGTACCAATGGTCCAGCCATAGAAGGGTCAAGCCAACGCCTCACATGTGGCACGCCGTACTGCCCCAAACCCGAAGGTTCAAAGGGCAGTTCAAGACGGTCATATAATCGAGTTAAGGTTTGTTGTCTTCTAGAGGGTCCATCGCGTTACTTGCACTACTTAGAACGTTATTAAACCATGGAAAGATCCAACACTTGGAAATTTCCCGATAGGGGAAAAAGTGGGTATTTATATCCAGTCAAATCCTTTAACATGTTCTAAAATATCCGGAAAAACAATAACGAATTTAAAATTCCCGATTGAATCGACGATTACAAAATAAACCCCAGAATACTCAACACTTGAGTCAGATTAAAAATACCCATAAAATAGTAACCACAGAGACAAGAATTACTGTGCAAAAATCCGTCCCTAATACCCTTAACTTGCCGCGGAACCGCCGCTAAAGGTGGGTAATCGCCGCGGTTCCGCGGCCATCTTGAGGAATTAGGGGCTCGTTTTTCACCATAATTCTTATTTTTTTCTGCTGCATTTTTCAGGTATTTTTAATTCTGGAAAATCCCAGATTTTGAAAAATGACCAGAGAGGGGGTTAAATTGATGTTTCTCGGTTCGTTCCAAGTTTTAACTTCGTTAACACATCGCCTAATGCTCTAGCTAGGCTCTGATACCACTGTAGGGTTCCTAGGCACACTAAAGAGGTTCCACAAGGCATCAACCATGCCAAATTCAAATTTTACAAGTGCCAAAGAAACCCTATACTAGATCGTTAACTAGAGTTTAGGCGAAACTAAATGAAAAGAAATCACATTTACACTAAGTGAACGGAAATACAACCTTTGTAGATCCGGTCCTCCACTTCCTTGGCTCCGTGATGACGTCCCTCCGCTGCGATCATCGGATCCCGGACCCTTGCGTCGATTTCATCGGAGAAATAGGCGGGCTAGGTCATTGACTTCGATGCCGAAGATGATCTACGTCGAGGCGACTCAAACTCAAGCTCCACCTTCACTAGGTCATTAAAGTTGTGAAGAAAACACCCTATACTACATGGCAAGTGGTAGAGGATGAAGAAATAGGAATTGGGTTCACTTTGGATTTGGATTTCTCACTCTTTTTCTCATGTCACCATTAAAGGTAGCAAGGTTTCTTCTTCTTGAAGAAGAAGAAGAAGAAGAAAGAATATCATAAGAATGATAAAATCAAATGATAAATCAAGTGAAGTCAACATAATGCAACCATGGTTGAGTGTATAGAATATACTATGGTTAAAGTGAATGGTTAGGGTTAAGGAAAGAAACAAAATGGTCAAAGCTTTTTCAAAACTTCAAGAAGCTTCAAGATAAATCCAAAGAAAGCCACCATTTCATTTCTTGCCTAAAAGAATAAAGTAAATAAATGAGTAAATGAAACCCTAACCATTAACCTAATCATAGTTTAAAGCATACACACAACCAAGTTTGCATGTATCATCAAACATGATACAAACTAGTATCATATATATATAATTATGCATTAAATCATTAAATCAACGCTTGATTTAATGATCCGGTCATACTGCATATAACCGACTAATATTTAGTGTATCAATGTATCGAATCAACAATTGATTCGGTAACCCGGCTATATCACATATAACCGACCGATGATACAAATCGCGAGAATAGAATTCAGTATCACATACTGGTATTATTCTCGGTCCCGCACATATCTCATATGCGCTCCTATTTCGTTTCGCTTGAGCCAGGAAACCTCTTTGTAGGACTCTAAAGACTCATCAATAAGCCGGCAGTAGGTGATGATCATATCAAACACCCACAAGCCGCAAGCGGTCTGCTAAACGTAACGGCCACCCGGGTATTGAGCGATCAGAAGATCGACGAGCAAGCCCGCTCACACTCCTGTGAATCCAACCAGCAACACTTACCGTACAGTCCGGTCTCGTTGTCTGATATGTCGCATATCTTGCCTAGGGGTGGTAAACGTCAGACCCCAATAGCTCGATAAGTCGTGTCGATATGAGGTCTATAACAGTTCGAGAAACTACTGGTAACACTTACCAGTAAATCTCAGTAACCCTAGCCAGGGATTTCCGGTTATAGCTAATCGAACACAGCGCAACATCAACTCCCTATACCGGGAGAGACGAATCCCCTCCTATCGCTCATTGCCTCCATATGATTCAGGACTGTACCCAAAAACCACCGTTTTGCACGCCCTCTTGGACGTGGTAAGGTGGAAATCAAAGCACAGTGGGAATCATACAAGACTCTATGATGATCTCGGGTCTACAGACTAACCTGTACCAGTGTCACCAAAGAACTGCCATCTGACGTAAGGTATAATACCATCTGGGAGTTCTCGGCTAGTCCGTCCAGTGTACCCAATCTCTACTGAGCACCCGTATATCATCTCTGATGTCAAACACCAATGGATATGGGATCATCCATCGCCTATCTGTATGGGTCGAGAAGGTATACGCTAGTCTACTCTGGTATATCGATGCCCCGTCTCGATACACTCGCGACTAGGGACCTTGAAGGATGTACTTATGGACTACCATGTCCCCACTAGTATGATCTCCATCATAGTCCAGGTAGTCAAGTACACATCCTAAGGGCTTTACCAACATGTAACAGAGAGACAATCAGTGTACACGTTAAGGTAAAGAGCAACCAGATAGCATACTATCATGTCGAGCAAGAAAGTTCTCCCTATATATGTCCAAGCATCCACTACAATATACATCCTATGTATAGTAATGGCCTCTAGGGCATACATATAACTAACAGCCTCTTCACCGCCAATTGTGGCCAGGTAAGCACAAGTAAAGAAAGGAGGGATCCGCTCATGAATCTGCGTGAGACGGGCCTTTTAAAATTACCTTTCCCACTTGTCTAGCCTAGGCACCACAAAGTCAGGTTTAATAAACGACCGATTGCCCACAACCTTCCTTTGTCCTAATGAGCGCGACTGTTCTTATTGGCTGAGTCTAAATATTTTTTAATTAACTCGAGGGTTGATGCATATGCTTTTTGTGATTTTTGGGGTCTAGGAAGGGTAATGAAATCCCCACCCAATCTGGATTGGTGTTATAGCCCCTTAAAAGTCCGTTTTAAAAGATGCAAAGCAATAAACACTCAAAATCTAAAACACTTGCAGAAAATTTTTCTTTTTATTTGCGGTGCAAAGAATCCTTCACAAAATTGATTTATTGGAGAGGGAGAAGATGTTTTGCGCAAAGAACCCTGCAGGAAATTTTTTTAGTGGAGTTTAGGGGGTTACAGAGGAGATAAGGAATACTTACAGAGAAATCATATTGCTGACGTCAGCAAACCACTGTGGTTCCGCCGCCAATTGGTTGTTAGTGTCGCGGTTCCACGGTGGGTAAGTTGGTTCAGGCCTATGAGATTTTTCTGTTTTCTGTTGTGTTTATTTCCTCTGTTTGTTCAGATCTTCTGTTTCTGGATTTGTTCACCGAGCTTACTCCAGATCTGAATCTATCCTTCTTCGTTTCCTGCGCAATTCACATAAAAACCCTTCAAATATTAACAAGATGATATTTTTATGTTTTTATATTTTTCAGTTTTTATAATTTTTTTAATTTTAATTAACCCGAAATTACAAAAAGAAAATAACTACCGCTATCCCTGGCAACGGCGCCATTTGATCGGTAAATGTTTTGCGTGCGTGCGTTTTAAAATCAAAGTTAAGAATACCGCAATCAATAACGACGTCGTTTGGTAGCTAGCCGGTTGAGTACGGGTCGGTCCACAGGGAAAACGTGTTCTTTTCTTTATGTTCTTACGAGTTAAGTCCTATTTTTGGTAGGTTTTGATTTTTATAAAAACTAAGATAGAATTTAATTTGGATTAAAACCTTGCTAGGGTTAGGATTAGGTTAGTTTGGAAAGATAATTCTACTCACTGCTTCCTTTGCCCTAGTTAAGAACATAGGTGTTAGGGTAATAGTCAACAAAGGAGATTAGCACGACTAGGAAGAAACGTAGTTTCTTCCTTTTGGTCCTTGTCTGTCCTTTCTTAACTCTTAGTCTTAACCTCTATGTAAATTAAGCACAACCGGTCTAACTAAGGAATCACCGCTATCTCGTAGGATAGGGTGCCGTAGTGAGCGGTGTGTGTTTGATTTACATAGAGTCCTAATTTAAAGTATTATATGGGCAAGAAAGGAGTGAGAGATTTCCATCTCTCAAACCTACCCAATCCTAACCCTAACAAGTGAGGAATTACTCACTTATTAGGGTATTAACAATGGAATTCATTTTTATGTTTTATTTTAAAAAACCATCTAAGTTGCAAATAATAAAAGACAAAATAAAATAGCAGATATTAAAAGAACAGATAAAAATGCAAGAATTAAATTCAGATAAAAAGTCTTACTTTATTGATGCACTCTTGACGATTACAAAGGAACTGAAATTTTAGACTAGAAAAATAAAAAGTGGCATGTCCCAAAAGAGGATGTAGACTTTCCTATTTATAGATAGGAGAAACCCTAGGGTTTACATCTAATCCACATTTAAAATTACAAGACTACCCTAAGAAAGCCGGGTCAAAGCACTGACACCCACCAACAATTGCACCAGCACGTGCACAGCACGACCGCGGATCTGCGGCAGAATGCCATGGTTGGCCGCGGATTCGCGGCCAACTTGAGGGATCTCTGTCTCATTTCTTCAGGGTTGCTTCATGTTGCTATTTCCTTCTGTTTTCTTCTCTTGGTTCTTCAGAATCTTTTCTATTTTCTTCCAGATTTCCAACAGTGCAGAATTTGTGGACTTTTACCGTAAGCTTCGCGTTGAAGTCTTGAATCTTGTGTTACCCTCGTACTTTGTGCAATCGAACTGTTCATTGATCTTCATTTGTTCCTTAAACTGGTAGGTGGCATCTTGCAGATTCATTTATTTGTTGGTCGTAGTCTCACATTTGTAGCGTCTTTTCCTAAATTTCACTGTATTGTTTTGAGAACCTGTAACCTGCAACTATTTAGCAGATATGGATCAAAAGCGCCTATTTATTTGCATTATGATTAAGAATGGGGAATATAGTAATGCAAAATTCTGATATGAACACCCATATACCTATATGGTATTCTACCATTAGTGATAGGTATATACACATATGAGACATAGCTACTTGTACATCTTGCATACATACTTATACATATACCTGGAGGGTATTACATCATTATTGATAGGTAGATACACATATCTTGCTATACCGACATGGTTACGCATACCTGGATATAGCTACATATTCACCTTTATTTGATGTTATATGTACTTGGAGAAATTAGGAACCACATGATATATATTAACTTATTGCAGTTAAATAGCGGATTTTCCATTACATACTCACATTACTGTTTTATGTTGTATATATTATATTCATGGATTTTCGGATTGAGATATGGACATTACTTAATGTTTTCTGGATTTGAGGACCGTGGTAGTTTCATGAAATTTTGTAGTATTTGAAAAACCCGGTTTCTCTTGATATGATATTTTAGCTTCCACCATGAGATTTCTCGGTTCTGAGCTTATATATTACCCCATGCGAGGAGTGAGTGGGCCGTGTGCAGGTACATGGTGGAAACCGGTTGGTTCTCCAGGGCAAGAAGATCGAAGGTTCATGCCAATAAGCCTGGCTGGGGGCGTTTGCCAACCGTTGATAGTATTTGGACTCAACGGATATCTGGGGGATATCTATCGAGGTTATGTACGTACATGCCTTATTGATTTCGGGAGTGCACACTCAGGTTCTATAAGATGTACGTCCATGACATAGGAGGGCCAGTCCCAGGTAACGGCGCCTCAGAGATGAGTATTTATGTGTTGATACTAGACACTTGGTTTCATGATATTTTTACTTCTAAGTATATATAACAGTGGAATGGGATGCTGTTATATATATATATATATATATATATATATATATATTAGTGGAATGGGACACTAATATATATATGTAGACATATCTAATTTATATACATCAACATAATAATTTTGCAAATATACTTATTCATTACATGAGATTTACTTGATATTGGACACTCAGGATATATGAGATTTACTTGATATTGGACACTCAGGATATATGAGACTTACAGGATATGAGGGCCAATTTGGAGGCTGATTTGAGAAAATTTAGGATTTAGATTGTCTTGATGGACTTTGGTCCTGCCACGAGATCAGGATTCCATGAGGATAACATGTTTTATCCCATACTCCGCATTTATTTTATATGCATTGCTTCATGTATTAGTAGTACCTGATAGAGTACCTTTCATGACGGTTACATATACATATTGCTATTTATTGCTTCATATATTAGTAGTACCTGATAGAGTATCTTTCATGATTGTTGCATACATATGGCCATTTATTGCTATTAGCTTGCATGTATTAGATTCGCGCTGTACGTGCATACTTGCGATTACCTGCATATGTTATTTACTATTCACGAGTTGGCAACTCACCCCCATTATGCCACAGGGTTTGCAGGTTGTTCCCCAGAGTAGTCGAGGCAGGGCTTCTACCTATCATATCATCTTTTGCAGCGGATACCGCTACGGCTGACTGTGTACAGTTTTGCTATTGGTGGGTTTTGCGGTTGTCTGTTATGTACATTGTATCTTGTTGCATCTTGTACTCTCCATCTACCATTATCATGTATTGACTTAGAGACTTGATGTGAGGACGATATTGTATATTTTTGGTGATTTGGATGTCTTTTATGCAGTTTTATTTATATCGTCTTTTATTTCTTCGCTACGGCGTCGTATATTTGTTGTGGTGGTTGTTTTCCACCTTTGGGCGTGGATTTGCTCCCGTTGGGGATGCTTTACTTATATTTTTGTTGTACCCATTTTTGGGGTTAGTTTTTACAAAGGAGGTGCTGCCGAAATTTTAAAAGAAATAAAATTGGAGTTTAAAGAATTTGGTTTGAGATTTCAAAGGTTTTGAAAATTCTATTATCACTTACTACTTTTGATGGTTTAGATTGCTGGGTTTTCGGTTTAGTTAAATTGCGTTACGCCTGTAGACGTTGCGTAGTTTAAGGGCCGTCACGTACCATTTTCGGGTCATGACATAAACGTAATGGCCACCCGGTTATTGAGCGATCAGAAGATCAACAAGCTAGCCTACTATAACTCCTGTGAATCCAATCAGTAACACTATCGTACAGTCCGGTCTCTTCATCTGATATGTCGCATATCACATCCTGGGGGTGGTATAACGTCAGACCCTAATAGCCTGATAAGTCATGCCGATGCAAGGTCCATAACAGTTCGAGAAACTACTGATAACACTTACCAGTGAATCTCAGCAACCCTGGCCAGGGATTTCCTGTTATGGCCAATCGAGCATAACGCAACATCAACTCCTAATACCGGGAGAGACGAAACCCCTCCTATCGCTCATTGCCTCCATATGACTCGGGATTGTACCCAAAAACCACCTTTTTGAATGATCTCTTGACCGTGGTATGATGGAAATCAAAGCATAGTGGGAATCACACAAGACTCTATAACAATCTTGGGTCTACAGACTAACCTGTACTAGTGTCACCAGAGAACTGCTATCCGACGTTAGGTATAATACCATCTAGGAGTTCTCGGCGAGTCCGTCCAGTGTACCCAGTCTCCACTGAGCACCCGTATACCTTTTATGATGTCAAACACCAATAGATATGGGATCATCCATTGCCTATCACATGGGTCGAGAAGCGCATACGCTAGTCTACTCTGGAGTATCGATGCCCTGTCTCGATACTCCCTCGACTAGGAACTACTGTAGGGTGTACTTGCAGACTACCCTTGGCCCCACTAGTATGATCTGCATCATAATCCTGGTAGTCAAGTACACAACCTAAGGGCTTTGTCAACAAGTGAGAGCAAGACAATATTACGTATACAAGTCAACATGTTAAGACAAAGAGCAACCGGATAGCATACTATCATATCGAGCAAGAAAGTTCTCCCTATATATGTCCAACCATCCACTATAATATACATCCCATGTACAGTAATGGCCTCTAAGGCATACATATAACTAACACCTCCTCCTCCTCGAATCGGGTGTATGATACCGCTCAAGAGCCGATAAAACTCATGGTGGACACTTCTCACATCATATCACGAGAAAACCGCAAATTTCTATTTTAGAAATGACAATAAGTTTATAAAATCCTTGCGGTTTCTCCAAATCCAGAAATCTCATGGAAAAATCAAAATCCCAACATGATGAGAGTCAATAAACAGTGCATTACTGGCATAAAGCCCCATAATATTGCATGACAATGAATTTATACATGCATGAAGTGTCTAAGTAAGAAATACAATATCAAAACTAGCATATGAAACCAATTGTACTAGTACTAAGTCGAAACTGCCAGCTAGCAATTATACAATGAAGTAATGTTTACTGATGTGTACGTGACATAGAAATAACCGATGATGATGTGTGTGAGCCGGCAAGCAAGTATACGTGGAGCATATGCATCATCGGTAATGGTGCTGGTGTCCTGACAACAGGGGTTCATAATAACTAAAGAAAACACATTTATAAGCATGCAATGCGATGAGAACAACATGAATATATGAAAAATGAATAGTAAACGCAAAAATGAAGAATATGAATTTCTATATACGAGTCATACAGTTTTGGCATTTGAAATAGAACGAATCATGGTTTTTAGAAAATAGGTGCTACGGTGCTTCTAAGAAAAGGTACGTCCTTTGGAAAATCCGTAGTATCCTTTGGCCTGTCTTTAAAATACTCACGATTCGTTAGTTTGAAATAAGTATGACTCGAGCCCAGTTTAACATCTACCTAGTACACTACGGGACTAAACTAAGAGTCTAGTCGAAAAGGTAAGGAAATCCACCTAAAGTCCGAGTCGATATATCTAGTCGTCGGCGATCCCGCCTCAATAGCGTCACGTACGGTAAATTATATAATACGAAATCCTCGAGTCAAGAGTGTGGATCAATCATCATATTTATATCTCGTACGGTAAAATCCATCGTATGGCATCCCAGATCGGGGTACGGGTCAAATATCACATATATCTCAAATTTCATATGGTATCATTATCATAATATCCTGAATTAGGGGTACTATTCTAAAGTCTAGTAAATTCCGATACCATCAAACATATATCCGCGTGTGAATAAAATCACATCGCCCATCGATCCACTATAATATCATGTCGTATCTCATACACGACCCAAATCACATAACCGATCTCACGGCATCTTGCCCGATCACATCGACTCATCTCCAAGTATCATATACTATCCTTATCATCCGTGTATATGTATATGTATATATATGTATGTATGTATATATGTATATATATATATATATATATATATGTACCAACGCATCCACATTATATATATACATATAACCATATACACCCAAACATAGAACGTGTGTGCGTGTTTGTGTGAACCTTTACTCTAGGGTTTCGCGACTAAGAGACTAACTAACAACACTTTCATCCAATTACACTATAAATTAACCCATGATCTCCTAAAACCTTCCTTGCTAATTATACATGTCTCAAAATACACATATTTATAAATATATATAACATATTCGTTCGCTACACTACGAAACTGCGGGTGTGCTATTCTCCATCCATCCGACTTCCCCCGTAGTTATACATCTACTCACTTGATCCTTGCTTGCCGAAGTCGATGTCGCCATACTCCTTCTTGTCATCCGAAGTCCGCGTGAGGGTGCCTACATATATAAACACATAGCATAGTAAACAGAATCGCGTACGAAAACCAAAACGGCATACGTATTATACACAGGTTAAAACCTATGGTCTACTCATGTAAATCAACCAAATAACCCTCGACATTGACGTACAAACGCCAATCGATCGAGACAAAACACAATATCAAAACTTTGAGTCATGCAAAAGCTACAAATCAAAACAACAACTAAAGAAAATGGTCCCAGATTTTGGTTCAGGTAAAATCAGGCTAAACTAGCAGTACAGGGGGTAGTATATAGGGCATGTGAGCTACTGAACCAACCTAGACACCAAATACCACAGTTTGGCCGGCCACACCACCCTGAAATCCGGCCTGCTCGGCCAAGTCAGGGAGTTAGGGTCTCGTTTCCTCAGGGTGGTCTCCTAGTGTCCAATCTAGGTCTCTGGGTTGCTAGTTTTTCTTGTAAAGGTCTCGGGTCACTCCAGATTCCTTGTAGGCATCACAACTATAAAATCCGACACGGAAAGTTTCAAATTCAAGTTTCATGAACTAGTTTCTGGTTTGATCTGGGTTTTTAACACTAAGAGAGGTTTAAGGTCACCACTAAAGCTCAACTGCACAATCTCAAGTCAAATAAATCCCAAACCTTCATCTTGGAATTTTCAAAGGTCACCAAACGACTCTTAAACAACTCTAAACTAGAATAGAAGCTATTGGAACTCAAATACTATACTAATGGTGAAAGAATTATCTCATTTGGCAACTCAAGAATTTTCTTGAGTTGCCCCAAGTGCTTAAAATCTTATCTTGTTTAGTTCCCCATGCTTGTAGTGAGATTGTGCACAATTTTAATGAAAGGAATGCAAGGTTTTGATATGGATTTGGTGGTGTAGTGAGGAGGTAGAGGAGGTGGAGGGAGAGGGCAGCCATGGTGAAGGAAGAGGAGAGAAAATGATAAAGAAAATGAAGTGGGGGGAAATTCGCTATGGTCAAAGGAACCCCTCACCCTCACCCTCTCTCTCTTCTCTCTCTTTGCCCATGCTTCCACCATGCTTCCATGTCACATATTCTTTATTCTTTTCTCCTTTTATTTTTCTTTTAAACAAAAACACTTAAAAATAAGGATGAAGACATGATTCATATAAATAAAATGTAACAAGTATATATGACATGCTATGGTGCATGTCAAGTACATAAAACCGGATTAATGCATAATTAGAAATTATTAATCAAGTTTAGCCGTAAACTTATATGTAAATAAATTCTAAAATATCCAAATCGACTTAATACACTCAAAATCAATAATCGTGTAGAATTTTCAAATATCTCCCGAATTATCGGTATATAGTTATACCATATCATTAAAACCAATTCTTGCACTTAATAATATTCCTGAAATTTATTATTTTAATTATTTAAATTCTAAAATAATATTTTATTTCTTGAAATGTTACATCAAGAGCCATACTAACGGGAAGGCTTGCCAAATGGGCCCTCCTCTTGATAGAGTTCTCGATAATCTATCGGCCCCTCATGGCAGTGAAGGGCCAGGCCATCGCCGACTTCCTCGCTGAACATCCAATACCAGCCGACTCCCTCTAAAATTGCGAATTGCCAGATGAACACGTGTCCAATGCAATCGACAGGGAGGAGGAAGGAAATAATGCCCGATGGGAACTCTACTTCGATGGAGCATCTTCCTTGCGAAAGCAAAACACCCCTATAATTAAAGCTGGGGTGGGCCTTATCTTCGTGACTCCACAATGAGGGATAATGTGTTTTGCCTTTTCCTTAATAGAGCCGAGGACAAACAACGAGGCTGAGTATGAAGCTTTGATAGCAGGTCTTGAGATTGTTGTTGACATGGGCATCGAAAACCTCCTTATATATGGAGACTCCCAGCTAGTCGTTAGCTAAGTAAATGGTGACTATCAGACATGCAAACCGGAGTTAGTAAAATATGGCGAAAGAGTGCGGCAACTGCCGACTCAAATCCCCTCCTACATCCTGGAAAGCATACCGTAGGCGAAAAATAGCAAGGTGGATGCGTTGGCCAAGCTCGCTAAAGAATTGGCCGACGAAAACCTCGATGACGTAAGGATCATTGTGCAAAGCCGCCGGATTCTCGCGCCAGCAGAAATATTTCCGGAGCCGTCCGAAGGAAAGGAAGCGACCAAGCAAGCAGCCTGCCAAATAGAAGACGAAGAAAAGGCTACGGATTAGAGAGAAGTCTTCATAGACTACTTCAAATCCCATCGAACACCCGAAGACGCGTCGTCAAGACATCAGCTCATGAAGCTAACCCTGTCTTTCGCCTTCGTTCATCCCAAAAAACTGCAATTTAATACCGCTCATTCATTATCTATTTTGTGATATATCGTTACTATTAATCAGTGTCTGCTCAGTAATTACAGAATACAGGTATGCGTGACATAATACTGGAAACACACTCAAAATCACGGATATAACGTTTGGGAGCCGACACTGCAATCAGAACAGAAAACCGACCGATATTCAAAGAGCTTTTTTGCAAATAAACATGCGTATATAATTTTGGTCCAACACAATACATGTGTGCACATAGCTCTTTTGGGACATGAACCATGGTGGGGGCTGCCTTGGCACACTCATGACTTGTGCAAGTGGGCACAAGTGAGTGTGATGTGTGTTAAATGCAAAAAAGTTAGGATGTGATGTAATGCAACACTTTCCCTCCAATTCTACTGAGTACAAACCAGGGTTATTTAGAGAAATCAAACAACACCAGAAGAATAGTGGAGAGCACACAATTCCACCATACCAAGACGAGCCCCAGTGCTCGATCTAGATTGGCAGACCCCCACAAAATCCGGCGCTGCCGGTCCCCCTTGCTCCAAATATCCCCATTTTTCTTCTGGCACTTTATAGGCATCACACCATCCCTTCTATATTGTTTGTTTATTCTATTTTGATGCCTATAAATACCAGAACAGATTAGAGCCAAGGGATGCCATAGGCATATATTTTATAGTTTTATTTTAGTTTTTAGTTTAGGCTTGAGAGTTGTGTGGGCTTTAACTTGGTGTCTTCTTCTTCTTCTCTCTTGAAGCTTTTTTTTGAGAACTTCATTATGGAGGTTGAACAAGTTACCAATATCTTGTAGCTCAACCTCATCAAGTGTTAATAATATTGTTATTGCTTTGTTTCTTTTGTTCTTTTTCTTACTTGCTTTCTTTTCTTTTCATTATGTGTAACTAATCTTCTTTGGTTGTGGTGATGGTGAGGAAGTGAGATGAAAGGTTTTGCCTTCCTCCTCCTCCTGTTTATGTTTAATTTGCTTAATATGATTCTAACTTAAACATTGTTTATGTATTGATGTGATATGGTATTTTTAAACCATGGTTACTTTGTAACCTTTTCATATACCATACTCACCCACTTTCCCCATTTTACAATGTTTAGGTTAAAATCAATTTGGTGTTAAGTTTGCTAAGTTTAGATAGGGTATCTTGTTACCAAGTTCTTGACAAACGCTCGGTTTTCATATACCCTATACTATCACAAGCATTTAGCAAAGTTAACACTAAAACCAATTTCTCTCACTCGCTAATTTGTGTTTTTGATGTTGTCGTATGCTTGCTAACCCTTGTGCTTATTGTTGATACCTCAAGCTTGGACATAGAAATAGTAAGTGAATAATACGGACTCGTTTCGTGTTTTGAGTCGAGATCCGAGAACTTGATAATTTGTGCTTTGCGACCGTGTTGACAAGTCATGCTTCGCTTCGGGATCGACACAAGAACGGACAACTCATGAGCAATGGAGTATCGAAGGAATCGTCGCGATTTGACCATCCGAGCCAAAGCCACGGCCATTTCTTTCATATCTTGTTTTCTTGTTTCCATGTTTTATATTTTTGTGACAATCCAACCTATTCATTATTTGTTGAACCTTAAGCAACAAATCCTAATACACAATTCCCTGCGAATCGACCCGTACTTGCCGGCTCGCTACAACGCACCGTACACTTGCGGTTCTTATAAATTTTAAAACGAGGCCGAGCTCGCGTGCGCATTATTTCCTTAAAACGATTCCATTTTCAAAACATACGCGTTTGCGCGTGCAAGTAATGTCCCAACAGGTTTTTGGCGCCATTGCCGGGGATTTGGTAGTCATTAGGTATTGTTATTTTTGGTTCGTACTAACAAAACTAACTATTAACTCAAATTTTTTCAAAACTAACAAAAAAACACTTCTAACTTTGTTCTCTGTCTTTCAGACCTGTTATCACTCTATAATCAAATTAAAAAATCAAAGTATACTAGTAGAATACTAATATAGCCTAGAAATTACACACAAAATTCGAGCACCATTGGATTTCATTTGACCGGCGACATTGCAAAAAAATCCGGCTTTGCCGAGTCAAAGGTGGGATTTTTGTTTTTTTTCTTTTTGTGTGATCTCCAGTGACTTGTTGGTATTCTAGTGGTATTCTTTGATTTTTATAATCTTTAGTATGCAGGAATTGGGGCAGATATATCGCTTTTGGCACTAAATATCTTATTTCCGACATTTTCAGGTTTTAACGGAATTATGACCAGCGATCGTACGGAGCAAGCTTCAAATTCCAGTGCAAGACGTTAGTGAAGTATAGTTCCAAAGATCCGGGTAGTTTGAACCGCGCAAGCAAACATTCAAATACCCGTAATAACTTCAAAGGGGTTTCTAAACCCAAAATCGCATCGGTACGTATTTTCTAACACCTTCGCTCAAATCCGACACATTCCAATACTCTACCTTCTACAGGATTCTTCGCACAAACTTGTCACCAATTGCACAAGAGAACTAACCCGTTTTTGTTGTAGCGCTTAAGCCTAAACGGAAAAAGAATTGCTTTATTGATTGAATTCTTGAATTCTTTTATTGAATTGCGCATTTGCATCTTAATACGGATAATAATGGCACGAAACCAAACAAGATACAGTAAAGGATTTCATCACCTTTCTCCATAGCCCACAAATCACAAAACTGCATTCTTGCATACCCACAGTAATTTAAAATCAATTAGAACTTTGACTTTAAGGACTTCACGCTCATTAGGAAAAATTAACTGTGTTTAGAATACGGCTTAAGAATATGCCTGGCCCGACTAGTATGATCTCCATCATAGTCTTGATAATCAAGTACACATCCTAAGGGCTTTATCAACATGTGAGAGCAAGACAGTATCACAATACAAGTCAATATGTTAAGACAAAGAGCAACTAGATAGCATACTATCATGTCGAGCAAGAAAGTCCTCTCTATATATGTCCAACCATCCACTATAATATACATCATATGTGTCACGCCCCGCTTCCTAGAATACGGGATACGAGGGATGACTAGGCCAGCCATGCTCCTACGGTCAAGGAATAATCCTGCCGTAGTCACACTTCGGTTTCTAGCATTACATGGTCATCAGTAAACACAGCACAGAAGTAAAGGAAATACATCACTAGTTATTACATCAACTTTCATTGTTCACAATTTGCAACAAACAAAATAAAAGAACTACTAACCAAGTACGAATACAAGGTTCTTTAGGGAAAACAGTAAAAGTACTGGAGACACGATCGTCTAAATCTCTGCAAGCTCGAAGGGCAGGTCTGACTCCTGAACTGGTTCTTCCTCAAGGTCTGAGCATGTATACTCAGGTCGTCAGAGCGACATAATAGCAATATTATAATAATAACAAAAGACAAGAAAATGAAAGTAATAACGGTGGAGATAAAATGCAGGTAATGAATATGTCACTAACTGATGTAATGTATGATCTGTGTCCCTATCGGTCTCTAGTTCATTTTGAAATCGAGTTGTGGAAAGGGGGATCATGTTTAACGAGGGTCTCGTACATACCCGAGACTATGGCCCGCTATCGCCCGGGACATAACCCTGTCAGTCGGTTCGCTAGGCCTAACCTAATATATATAAGAGTTGCTGTTCGAATGATCATCCTTTAAATCACTGTCCTCATTAAATACAATTCTCTTTCCACTTCGATTTCACCCTTTTTACCCAGGTTTCACTATTTGTGAGTATATGCTAGTTATGTACAAGTACGCATCAATAACACGATTTCTTTCACTGTTCACTGTATGATTCATTGTCACGAATCACTCACTATTCATTGGTGTACTTGACACAACCACACCAATACTACACACGTTCGACAATGCAATATATACTGAGAATTAATACGAATGTCCACTATCACTAGAGGTCTTGTAGTCGAGTAGAACTATGAATCATGCCGTTAAACAGTTTATATGCAGTACAAGTCACTATGGATCTTATGAGCTTAGAAAATTTGTATTAAATATTGAATTCAGAATTAAGCAAAACGATACAAAAGAGATAATAAGTAAACTCAGTCGGCAGTTCAGAAAAATTAATTTCAAGTCAATCGGGTTTCGGTTTCGCAAGTTATAAGAAATTCAGTTCCTGAACTGAATGTCCATTTCGCAACACAGTTTTCACCTGTTGGGATCAAAATTAGGCAACGCTATAGTTGAACAAAATTTAGGTTTATCAGTTAGGTTTCCAACTCACTAGAAAGATTGATAATATCCATAGTGTACTGGAAGTTATGCACTATACAATAAAGGGGTATACGTTCTGTCCCTGTTTGGGACTGCTTTACGTTCTGTTAATTTAAAATACAGTTTAAATAGTAAACGATAGTAGAAAGGGATGAAATAACTTTCATTAGTTAGACAACTGTTTTATCTTCGTTATGGTGTAGAGTTCCGCATTATAACATGTTCATACAGCAGAGTGAAAACATTTCAAAATGAGAATCAACAGCCAGTGCTGCTCTGGACTGCAGTCTAGAGCCACACTCCGAACCAATACCCGTCACCTTTTTACCATAGAATCAGATTAAAACTCTTATGGGGTTCTAGGTCGTCGAGTCGTCTTCGATTTGAGCCCTCGAACGCAACATTCCAATCTGTATTCAATTAACTGTGATTTTTACAAATTTCAGGTACAGGAAAATTTCAGTTTTAACGGGCTTAAATGAGAATGACCTACCGCGTCAGTAACGACTGTATTTTCCAACCAAATTATAACACAGCGTTCGTTATTAATCGGGCCATCCTATGTGATTAGTTTCTGTCAATTTAACGGGGTTTTCCCCCTCAAGTTTTACATCGAACACTTACATATTATTGATTCGCACGAAAAGTATTTACGGAATTTATTGGTATTTAGAATTGTAATAGATAAACTTTAGCATGAAGCAAGTAGTACACTTGCCTGACAACGTGTTGACGATGGTACGGCGGCGGCAACGGCACGGCGCGATCGCGACACACGCGCGGCTAGGGTTCGCAGCTTTGGCTCGAGCTTGGGTTCTTGGCAGCGGAGGCTTGGTTGCTGGGGTTCCGACGGCGAGAGTGGTGGTCTGTTGTCGGCGACAGAGGAGGGGCTCGGCGAGTTCGTCGGTGGCAGCAAGGGATATGGGTTCTGGATAGAGGGTAGTAGGTGTTGATCGGGTGTTGAGGTGGAGGTGAGGGCGCTCGGTGATGAAGGAGGAGAGGAGCGGAGCTTTTGTGGTGTTGGGAGTCGAGGGTCGGCGATGGAGGTTGGTGGAGCTGGGCTCGGCGAAGGGTGTGCAGGGGAGGTGATGCTGCTGCTGAGGTGGTCGATGCTAGCGACGATGATGGCAGTGAGGAAGACCGGAGGTGATGGAAGTGATGTCGACGATGAGGTGATTGTAGGGGAGCTTGAAGTGGCTGTCGCTGGCTGCGGTGATGGAGATAGAGTTGGTCGGCGATGCTTGTGGTGGGTTGCGGTGGTGCAGGCGGGTAGTGGAATGTGACGAGGAGGTGGTGATGAGAGGAGGAGGAGGAGCTGTTGGGGAGTGTGGTCGGAGCTCGGTGGCCGGGGAAAGCTTTTAGGTGAGGAGGCGGTGGCGCAGTGAAAAAGAGAGGCGGTGGCGCAGTGAAAAAGAGAGAGGTGGGGATGAGGGCTCGGCTTTGTAGGAGACAGGGAGACGAGGTCGAGGGAGTTCGTGAGCGCACGCGCGTGAGATCAGGGGTCGCGGCGCGGGGTCATGGTCGCGAAGGAGGAGCGAGGCGTGGGGCTCGCGGCGACGTGGGAAGGAGGAAAAGAAGCGGGAAAATAAATAGAGTGGGGAAGAAGGGAAACGGTCAGGTAAGGGCTTGGGCCAGGTATGGGATTTAGACTGGGTAAGGGTTTGGGCCGGGCCGGGATTTGGGTTTTGTTTAGGAAAATTTAAAATTCAAAATATATGCATTCTAAATTCCTCCAAAAATAACGGGAAAATAGAAAACATTCAGGGGACTTGGAAAATATGGAAAAAATTTATTTACGGAACTGGGAATTTACATCATACCTTCCTTACAAAATTTCGTCCTCGAAATTTAGAAAAGAGACAACGAAACAACACTACACAAACAGGTGTGGAAAACGCGCACGGATATCCTCCTCACGCTCCCAGGTAGATTCTCCTTGGGAACGACCGCCCCAGGACATTCAGACTAACAGAATGGCTTTATTCTTCAGCACTTTCTCTCTGCGGTCGAGGATAGTGGTGGGCTGCTCCTCGTAGGACAGGTCAGTGCCCAAAGCTAACTCCGAATGGTCCAGAACCTCATCCCAAATATAATGCCGCAACTGAGATACGTGGAAAGTATTGTGCACACCAGCTAGCGACGGAGGTAAGGCAAGTCGATAGGCCACCTCTCCTACTCGCTGTAGCACCTCAAAAGGGCCGATGAAACGGGGGCTGAGTTTCCCGCGACCTCCAAACCTGATAACTCCGCGGGTAGGGAAAATCTTCAGGAATATGTGATCTCCGACTTCAAATTCTAATGCTCTCCTGCTGGTATCTGCCCAACTCTTCTGTCGATCCTGAGCCACCTTAATGCGCTGTCTGATCATTTAGACTTTGTCTACCGTCTGAACAATGAGTTCGGGGCCCAGTAATCTTCATTCGCTCACATCATCCCAACAAACAGGGGATCGACATTTACGCCCGTAAAGTGCTTCGAAAAGAGCCATCTGGATGCTAGCCTGGTAACTGTTGTTATAAGAAAACTCAACCAGATGCAGATGATCCTCCCAAGAACCCTCGAAGTCCAACATACAAGCCCTCAACATGTCCTCGAGCGTCTGAATCGTGCGCTCGGATTGTCCGTCCGTCTGTAGATTATACGCTGTGCTAAACTTGAGGCGGGTATCCAGACTCTCCTTAAGCTCCTCCAAAAGTGCGAAACAAATCTGGTGTCTCGATTTGACACAATACTGACCGGAACTCCGTGAAGTCGTACTATCTCTTGCATGTATTTCTCCGCCAGCGACTCTGTCGACTGTCCCACCCGGAAGGGTATAAAGTGTGCAGCTTTCGTTAGGCAGTCGACGATAACCCAAACGACGTTGTTGCCTCTAGGGCTCCGTGGCAAGGCAGTCACAAAATCCATAGTAATGTGCTACCACTTCCATTCTGGTATCTGAAGCGGTTGTAACTGTCCTGCTGCTCTATGGTGTTTCGCCTTTACTTGCGGACATACCAAACACCTGGATACAAACTGTGCAATCTCTCGCTTCATCCCGTTCCACCAGAAGTATTGCTTCAGATCTTGATACATTTTCATGCCTCCTGGATGCACAGAATAAGTTGAACTATGAGCCTTAGCTAGTACCTCTTCTCGAACATCTCCTTTGGGTACGCAGAGTCTCCTACCGAATCTCAGAGAACCGTATTGATGTATGAGTAAGTCTGTTTTCTGCCTGTCTTCTACCTGCTCTCTGAACTTTTGCAATCGAGGATTATCAGGTTGTGCGGCCTTGATGCGATCTACAAGAGAAGACTGCATCTGTAGTTGCCAAAACTGCCTGATTACACTCGGCGTAACGACCTCTAGCTCGAGCTTCTGAAAATCGTCAATGATGCTCCTCTGGCTGGTCAACATCATGACCGCTGGCTTGTGACTGAGTGCATCGGGTACAACATTTACTTTTCCTGGATGATACTGCAAGTCTAAGTCATAGTTCGCCATTACTTCTAGCCATCGGCACTGCCTCATATTCGGTTCTTTCTGAGGAAGACGTACTTCAGACTCTTGTGATCTGTGTACACCTCTACCTTCTCGCCTAACAGGTAATGCTTCCAGATCTTCAATGCGAAAACCACTGCGGCTAATTCCAAGTCATGAGTAGGGTAGTTCCTCTCGTGATTCCTCAGCTGTCGTGAGGCGTAAGCAACCACCCGACCGTGCTGTATCAGAACACAGCCTAAGCCATTCCCTAAAGCATCGCTATGTATCACCAAACCACCGGAATTATCTGGTACTATAAGAATAGGCGCCATGGTCAATTGCTGCTTCAGTTTCTCAAAAGCCCGAGTACACTTCTCCGTCCATACATACGGCATATCCTTCCGTGTCAGCTTCGTCAAAGGTTCAGCGACTCGTGCAAAGTCTTGAACGAACCGTCGATAATATCCGGCCAGTCCCAGGAAACTTCTGATCTCGGTCACTGACTTCGGTGTTGGCCAATCTCTAACAGATTCTATCTTTGCCGGATCCTCTGAGACGCCTTCGCCCGAAACAACGTGTCCCAAGAACTGCACCTTGTCGAGCCAGAACTCACACTTGCTCAATTTTGCGTACAGCTTCTCTTCCCGATGAATTTGTAGTACCGTTCGCAAGTGCTCGACGTGCTCCTCCTGAGTCTTAGAGTAGACTAGTATGTCGTCGATAAATACAACGACAAAAGTGTCCAAATATTTCGCAAATTCTCGATTCATCAGATCCATAAATATAGCTGGAGTATTAATAACACCGAACAACATCACAAGGAACTCATAATGCCCGTATCGGGTCCTGAAAGCCATCTTGCATATATTCCCGGCCGCTACTCTGATCTGGTGATAGCCCGAATGGAGATCCAACTTCGAAAATACTCTTGCTCCACTCAACTGATCAAATAGGTCGTCGATGCGCGGAATGGGGTATTTGTTCTTTATCGTGACTTTGTTCAGCTCCGTATAGTCTATGCACATCCGTAGCGATCCATCCTTTTTCTTTACCAACAAAACTGGTGCACCCCACGGTGAAGCGCTTGGGCGGATAAATCCTTTCTCCAGGAGTTCTCCAATTTGTTTCTTTAATTCTGCCAACTCAACCGGTGCCATTCTGTACGGGGCCTTAGAAACTGGTGCTGTACCTGGAATCAAATCAATAGAAAATTCCAAAACGCGGGGAGGTGGTAGACCTGGTAAGTCTTCAGGGAACACATCCAGAAAATCCCGAACAATCTCTGGGGCTGGACTTTCATCAATCTCCACAGCTGTAAACTCTTTTGGCTTGGCTTTAAACTTGGCTGGCTCCAAAGATTCGCTCCCGCCTTCGAAAATAAACTCTGGGTGATTGGGAATGCGGAAAGTCACTTCCTTGCTCGGTAATCAATAATTGCATGGAATGTACTCATCCAATCCATCCCGAGAATTGCGTCATAGCTGCCTGTTCCGATCAAAAGGAAATTCGCATAGAATTCCCTGCCACACACTACAACTGGATAGGATCTACATTTTCGACTGGATACTATAACACCATTACCCGTATGTATTTCCCAACCCTTAGTTAATGGTTCATGTGGTATGGAGTATGTATCAACGAAATGCCCAGATATGAAATAGTGCGATGCTCCAGAATCATACAGTACTCTAGCTGGCATGGAATGTACGAGTAGAATACTTGTGATAACTTCGCCTGAAGCCTCTGCCTGCTCGGCGGTCAAGGTGAAAGCCCGTCCCTGACCACGGCCTGTGTAGGGTTGCCTCTGCTCCTGTGACCTTTGTTGCTGCGGTCCAGACCCTCCCTGTAGCTCTGTTCATTCAGGGCAACCACTGACTCGGTGCTGGTTGGATCCGCAAATCAAACACTGTCCCTTAGCACGGCGACAGTCCTTCTGGGTGTGCCCATCCCTGTTGCAGTAGCCGCAAACTAAGTTCTTACTCTGGTGGCTATGCTGGGGCACGAATGGATGCTTCATCTGTGTCGTTCCTGGCCTGTGGACTGGTATGACTCCTTGAGACGGTGTGTGAGCACGCGCTGGAACAACTGGGGGCCTCCTATCACTCGAACTGGGCCCCCTAAATTTATTGATCAGTTTCTCCTGAATTCGTGCCGCGTTGAGTACCTGCGCAAAAATCCACAACTCGAGTGACACGATCAACTGCTGTAGCTCAAAATCAAGACCCTGTAAGAAACGCCTGGCCCTGGTGGCCTCTGAAGCGACCATATACGGAGCAAATCAGCTCAGACGGTTGAATTCTGCCGCATATATGTTCACGGGCCTGCCATTCTGCTTCAGTAAGATGAATCTTTCTTCCATCTCTGCCTTGGCGGTGGAAAGAAAGTAGTGGTCCAAGAAGCACTCCTTGAATTTGCTCCATTCGATTGCCCTTCTAGTCTGCTTTCTTCAACTGACTACCAAGTACGTGCTTCGTCTTCCAACCGTATCTTTATCACATTCACCTTCTCTTCATCGGGTACCCTTGCGGCCGTCAGTAGGTTCTCCATATTGACCAGCCATTGCTCGGCCTCGAGTGGTTCGGCTAGTCCCGTAAATGCAGCTGGATGTAACCTCCGAAAATCTGAAACGGTGCCAGTCCTGGCAGAAAAAGCTGGTGAAGCAGTGCCCTCGGGGGCGATAATGAGAGCGGAGGGTCCCCTTACTGCGATAATTTCCCTGAGTCCCTCAGTGAGTAGGTCTGTCTTTCTCTCTTGAGCTTCTGCGAGGGTCGTCAGTGCACTCAAAATCCTCTTCGTGCGATCCTGAGAACTTGAGTTCGAGGAGTGGTCGTTTGGGGACGTCATGTCGCTGGAAGACATTTAAAAGGATATGATTAGACATGAGGATGAGAGTGAGGGACAGTGAAGTGAAAATAATGTAATAAAGTGTAGTTAATGTTATCCCTTACTACTAAACGTGGCTCTGATACCAACAAAACCATGTCACGCCCCGCTTCTCAAAATACGGGATACGAGGGATGACTAGGCCAGCCATGCTCCTACGGTCAAGGAATAATCCTGCCGTAGTCACACTTCGGCTTCTAGCATTACATGGTTATCAGTAAACACAGCACAGAAGTAAAGAAAATACATCACTGGTTATTACATCAACTTTCATTGTTCACAATTTGCAACAAACAAAATAAAAGAAGTACTAACCAAGTGCGAATACAAGGTTCTTTAGGGAAAATAGTAAAAGTACCGGAGGCACGATCGTCTAAATCTCTGCAAGCTCGAAGGGTAGGTCTGACTCCTGAATTGGTTCTTCCTCAAGGTCTGAGCATGCATACTCAGGTCGTCAGAGCGACATAATAGCAATATTATAATAATAACAAAAGACAAGAAAATGAAAGTAATAACGGTGGAGATAAAATACAGGTAATGAATATGTCACTAACTGATGCAATGTCTGATCTGTGTCCCTATCGGTCTCTAGTTCATTTTGAAATCGAGTTGTGGAAAGGGGGATCATGTTTAACGAGGGTATCGTACATACCCGAGACTACGGCCCGCTATCGCCCGGGACATAACCCTGTCAGCCGGACCGCTAGGCCCAACCTAATATATATAAGAGTCGTTGTTCGAATGATCATCATCTAAATCACTGTCCTCGCTAAATACAATTCTCTTTCCATTTCGATTTCCCCCTTTTTACCTAAGTTTCACTATTCGTGAGTATAGGCTAGTAGTGTACAAGTACGCATCGATAACACGATTTCTTTCACTGTTCACTGTATGGTTCATTGTCACGAATCACTAACTATTCATTGGCGTATTTGACACAACCACACCAATACTACACACGTTCGACAATTCAATATATACTGAGAATTAACATGAATGTCCACTATCACTAGAGGTCTTGTAGTCGAGTAGAACTATGAATCATGCCGTTAAACAGTTTATATGCAGTACAAGTCACTATGCATCTTATGAGCTTAGAAAATTTGTATTAAATCATGCATTCAGAATTAAGCAAAAAGATACAAAAGTGATAATAAGTAAACTCAGTCAGAAATTCAGCAAAATTAATTTCAAGTCAATCGGGTTTCGGTTTCGTAGGTTACAATCATTTCATTTTAAGTGTCCGCTGCTGGAAATTCAGTTTCTGAACTGAATGTCCATTTCGCAACACAGTTTTCACCCTGTTGGGTTCAAAATTAGGCGACTCTATTGTTAAAAAAATTTAGGTTTATCAGTTAGGTTTCCAACGCATCAAACGGATCGATAATATCCATATTGTACTGGAAGTTATACCCTATACAATAAAGGGATATACGTTCTGTCCCTGTTTGGGACTGCTATACGTTCTGTTAATTTAAAATACAGTTTAAATAGTAAACCATAGTAGAAAGGGATGAAATCACTTTCATTAGTTAGACAACTGTTTCATCTTCGCTATGGTTTAGGGTTCCGCATTATAACATGTTCATACAGCAGAGTGAAAGCATTACAAAATAAGAATCAACAGCCAGTGCTGCTCTGGACTGCAGTCCAGAGCCGCACTCCGAACCAATACCCGTCACCTTTTTAGTATAGAATCAGATTAAAACTCTTATAGGGTTCTATGTCATCGAGTCGGCTTCAATTTGATCCCTCAAATGCAACATTCTAATTTGTAATCAATTAACTGTGATTTTTACAAATTTCAGGTACGGGAAAATTTCAGTTTTAACGGGCTTAAATGGGAATGACCTATCGCGTCAGTAACGACTGTATTTTCCAACCAAATTATAACACATCGTTTGTTATTAATCGGGACATCCTATGTGATCAGTTTCCGTCAATTTAACCGGGTTTTCCCCCTCGAGTTTTACATCGAACACTTATATATTATTGATTCGCATGAAAAGTATTTACGGAATTTATTGGTATTTAGAATTGTAATAGATAAATTTTAGCATGAAGCAAGTAGTACACTTGCATGACAACATGTTGACTTTGGTACGGCGGCGGCAACGGCACGGCGCGATCACGACACACGCACGGCTAGGGTTCGCAGCCTCGGCTCGAGCTTGGGTTCTTGGCAGTAGAGACTTGGTTGCTGGGGTCCCGACGGCGAGAGTGGTGGTCTGTTGTCGGCAAAAGAGGAGGGGCTCGGCGAGTTCGTCGGCGACAGCAAGGGAGATGGATTCTGGATAAAGGGCAGTAGGTGTTGATCGGGTGTTGAGGTGGAGGTGAGGGCGCTCGGTGATGAAGGAGGAAAGGAGCAGAGCTTTTATGGTGCTGGGAGTCGAGGGTCGGCGATGGAGGTTGGTGGAGCTGGGCTCGGCGAGGGGTGTGCAGGGGAGGTGATGCTGCTGTTGAGGTGGTCGATGCGAGTGACGATGATGGCAGTGGGGAAGACCGGAGGTGATGGAAGTGATGTCGACGATGAGGTGATTGCAGGGGAGCTTGAAGTGGCTGTCGCTGGTTGCGGTGATGGAGGTGGAGTTGGTCGGCGATGCTCGTGGTAGGTTGCGGTGGTGCAGGAGGGTAGTGGAATGTGACGAGGAGGTGGCGATGAGAGGAGGAGATGTTGGGCAGAGTGGTCGGAGATCGGTGGCTGGGGAAAGCTTTTGGGTGAGGAGGCGGTGGCGCAGTGAAGAAGAGAGGCAGTGGGGATGGGGGCTCGGCTTTGTAGGAGAGAGGGAGACGAGGTCGAGGGAGTACGTGAGTGCGCGCGCGTGAGATCGGGGGTCGCGGCGTGGGGTCGTGGTCGCGAATGAGGAACTAGGCATAGGGCTCGCGGCGATGTGGGAAGGAGGAAAAGAAGCGGGAAAATAAATGGAGTGCGGAAGAAGGGAAACGGTCGGGTAAGGGCTTGGGCCGGGTATGGGATTTAGGCTGGGTAAGGGTTTGGGCTGGGCCGGGATTTGGGTTTTGTTTAGGAAAATTTAAAATTCAAAATATATGCATTCTAAATTCCTCCAAAAATAACGGGAAAAATAGAAAATATTCAGGGGACTTGGAAAATATGGAAAAAATTTATTCACGGAACTGAGAATTTACAATATGTACAACAATGGGCTTTAGGGCATATACATAACTAACAATCTCCTACTTGCACTAAGACCAGTTGTTTTAGTTTCGCATACCCAACATCCGGAAGAGTCTCTCAAATTGTATCTGAAGTATGGCCTTCGTGAGTGGATCCGCTGTGTTGTCCTTCATGTCAACTCTCCTGACCTCGATCTTCCGGCGATCAACTATCTCCCGAATCAGGTGATACCGCCTCCGAATATGCCTAGATCGCTGATGGAACCTGGGTTCCTTGCCCAATGCCACTGCTCCATTTTTATCGCAATACAAAGGTATTGGATACTCAATGGACGGAACCACACCAAATTCAGTTATGAACTTCTTCATCCAGACAGCCTCTTTGGCAGCATCGTTGGCAGCGATGTATTCAGTCTCCATTGTCGAGTCTGCCACGGTTTCCTGTTTTGAACTCTTCCAACAAACCGTCCCTCCATTGAGGGTAAAGACAAATCCCGAGTGCGACTTAGAGTCATCTTTATCACTCTGGAAGCTCGAATCGGTAAATGACTCCACTTGGAGTTGACCGTTACCATATACCAAGAACATCTATTTAGTCCTTCTTAAGTACATGAGAATGTTCTTCACAGCTGTCCCGTGACTCTCTCCTAGATCTGCTTGATACCTACTCACTATACTTAGTGAGTATACTTCATCGGGTCTGGTACATAGCATCGCATACATGATAGAGCCTACTGCCGAAGCATAGGATATACCTTGCATGCGAGCTCTCTCCAAATCAGTCTTGGGAGACATCTCTTTGGATAGAGTGAGTCCAGAGATCGTGGGTAAATTCCCAAGCTTGGATTCTTCCATACTAAAACTCTTTAGTATGGTGTCAATATACCTGGATTGGGACAATCCCAGTATCCGTTTAGATCTATCTCTATAGATCTTAATCCCTAAGATGTAGGAGCCATCACATAGATCTTTCATTAAGAATCTTTGTGATAAGAAGAGCTTGACCGAGTGCAGCATAGGAACATCATTTTCTATCAAGAGTATGTCATCCACGTACAATACGAGGAAGACAATCTTACTCTCTGCCACTTTCTTGTATATACAAGGTTCATCTATATTTTTTATGAAGTCAAACTCTTTGACTACCAAATCAAAACAGATGCACATCAAAATAGATGTTCCAACTCCGCGATGCCTGCTTTAACCCGTAAATGGATTTAAGCAGCTTGCACACCTTTCCGCTGCTCCCACTGTCTATGAAGCCCTCTGACTGAGTCATGTACACGCTCTCTTCTTAATCACCATTTAGAAAGGTGGTCTTAACATCCATTTGTCAGATTTCGTAGTCATGGTATGTAGCAATGGCAAGTAGGATCCGGATGGACTTAAGCATAGCCACTGGAGAAAAGGTTTCATCATAATCCACACCTGGTCATTGACGAAAACCTTTTACAACAAGTCTTGTTGGGATTCCTCAGCACCTAGCCTAGGGTTTGCAAGCATCACACACGCCACAACAAAAATTAAAGGGGGTGCTAAGCAATCAACCTAAAGATCATACTAGAAAACTAGGGTAACAAAACTTGTAATCCAACGTTACAAAGAGAAGTGAATGAAAATACAACCTTTGTAGATATGGTCCTTCACTTCAAAAGCTCTGTGTTGACGTCCCTTCGCTGCGATCATTGTAGTCCCGAACTCTAGAATGGATTTCCCCAGAGAAATGTCAAGCTAGCTCGTTGACTTCGAGGCCGAAGATAATCTACGTCGAGGTGACTCAAACTCAAGCTCCTTCTTCACTTGGTCAAGAACTATGTGAAGAGAACACCCTAAACTAAATGGAAAGTAGTAGAGAATGATGAAATAGGAAATGGGTTCACTTTAGATTTTTATTTCTCACTTTATTTCTGCACTTAAAAAAAATCTAGCAACCTTTTTCTTTTGGATGATGATGAAGAAGAAGAACAAAATGAAGTGAAGTGAATTCCCTTAATGCAACAATGGGTGAGTTAGTTTTTATCCACTAACCATTGTAGAGACATAACCATGGCTAATTATAATGGTTTGGTTAAGAAATATCTTAATTAAGACAAAATGAGTGGACTTTGTCAAAGATGCTTTAAGCTTCATGAAGCTTTGAGCCATGACAAAAGAAGCCACCATTTTGAATAATTAAGATAAATAAAAACCTAAATTATAATTAGCATGGTGTATGTCACCCACCCACCCATGTTTGCATGTATCATCAATCATGATACAAACATGTACACAATTATATATCACATATACATTATGTGTACATTAAGTGAGAAAAGCAATTTTAAGTGAACCAATACTAGTTAATGTAAAGTAATATATCAAATATATAATTATATATTAAATCATTTGTCACGACCCGTAAGGTACGGAGCGTGACTGGCACTTAAGTTTACGAAACGTCTCAAGTCGTCCGTAAAATAAGTAAGCCAAAGCCCAGAAAACCAAAACCAAATAAGCAAAAGAGTGAAGAAAACCCAATCAGTTGAAAGCGAGTTTTATCAAATAAGTCATGTAAAACCCTTTTTAAAACAATACAAATTTTTCCGAAAATTTCGGCAGAGTCTCCTTTGTAAATACTGGCCCCCAAAATGGGTACAACAAGAATATATATGAATCCAACAAACAAGGCATCCCCAAGCGGGAGCTAGCTCTTCGCCACAAGGCGGTCACAAATCCCACGCAATATAAAGCAACAACATGCGAAATAATCATAAGGAAGCATGAGAAAAACAGCATGTCGACTCAAGTGAGCTCGACCCCAAAATACAGCATAAAAGTCCACAAATCTCACAGTCTCATCTCTAGGTCAATATACAACAATACTGGTAGATACAGTAGATGGAGTGCACTAGATACAAAGAATATACAAGGTGGTACAAAAATAATAATATAACCCACCTAAGAGCAAAACCTCGAGTCCAGGCAAAAGAAGAAAAATAAGCAAGCGCACCCACCACTACTGTACTGACGGAGCGGACCTGAAGAAGGCTGTGGCACAACGGGGGTGAGTTGCCAACTCGTGAGTAATAAATAACATCTACACAGGCTATCGAATGCATGCACACAAGCATCCTAGCATCTAAAATACAGGTAAGGCAGGACATAATAGCAGGTATGTATGCAATATGAATATACTAGCAGGTATGAATGCAATGCGAATCAACTCATGATCTGAATGTGTAAGTATAAGAATCATGTTTTTCCTTTAGGAATCTCTTTTGAAATACCAGCATAATACCACTAGAATCAACAAGAACCTGTGTCCAGCAACGACACCTCAAAACTATCACAAATCTCATATATCCATGTCATAGTATTTCTGGCCTCAGCCATCCGGCTGACCCAGCTCAATATCAAAATCTCATCATCTCGCGGCCACGGTCGGTATCCTCTGGATATCCACCGTGCCAAACAGTCACCGGTAGGTAATCCGTCCCCTGCCAGGCTCAACGTCAACACCACATTCATCTTGCCCCGGGGTACCATACCGGACCCACCATGTACCCGTGACGGTTCCTCCACTCCTCGACACGGATCTCGAAAACCACAGCAAACTCATGGTGGACGACACTTACATCACTAGAAAACCGCAATTTACATATTTTAAAAAAATATAATAAGTTTAGAAATTTTGCGGCTTTCCTCCGAAATCCAGAAATATCATAAAATCTCAAGAAATCCTCATAAGTGCATATGTCAATGATAATGAATGCATATGGTATCAATAATCGAGTTGCGATGTGTGATTAATAGATTAGGCATGAAAAAATAATATGATGAAGCACATGCACATGAATAGCAATCCTACGATTTCATTTTAAGGAATTAAAGCAATAGCGCGAGTTTAAGTATCAATTATAGAATAAGGTTTCAATTTAAAGGTTATCTAGTGTGGTGGCATGGCAATTACCAGGGTGTGTGTGTAAGCATGAATAGTGCTCGTGCTGCATATAAAAACCCTGGCAATGGTGCAGGTGTCTTATAAAATGGGTTCGCATATGTATGTCAATATAAGACATGGATGCAGCAAATAATCATATAAGTATTACACCCCTAATTACTAACATCACTAAGAATCTTTTAAGTTACTAAAACTATCGGGCGACTTGCGCCATCCAACGATAGTCCCCCGTAGATGTTACATCTACTCACCGGAATCCCTAGCTAGTCACGTCCAATCACCGCTTTCCCCTTTCGTGCCGCGTCTGACGTCTCCGCGACCGAACCTAGAATTTACATCAATACCAAACATAAGGTTACATATCAAGAACGACGCAAAATCCAAACGAAAATACTAACGTTCACAAGCTAGGTACAACGTGCACAATGTGCGCGGAACACACGCGAAAATCGCAAAAACTGCAAAAAAAAATCGTCGATTTGGTCGCCCGGCAAAACTAAAACCCGATTACTCAAAAATCCGCACTCACGCATCCTAAATGTCATAGGATATGCCAACAATAAAATCTAGATATCGCAATTAATTCATCACAATATTTAAAGTCAAATGGAGGGGGATGGGGCTGCTGCAGGAGTGGTGGGGCCGGCCTTGGGGTGTGGGGGTGAGTGGGAGAGGTTACAAAAAGAATTCCATGCAAAAAGACCCCCCACAAGTCCAAAATTGCAAGTTTTAGCTTAAAATTCAATAAATTTCGTTTTCCATATCAAAAATTTGTTAAAACTTAAAATAAATTACTAAAAATTTATGTTACAACTAGATTTTAATTAACATGATTTTAAAGCTTAAATTTAGCCCATTTAAATTTGTATTTATCGCTAATTTAATGTATTTTCTTACCGGCTTAAAATAATATTAAAAAATTGAAAAATTAGGGAAAATTTTAAACGACCAGAATTTCATAATAACTCATTTTCTACTAAAAACTAGCAATTACCTATCCAAATTAGGTATAATTAGTCCTAAACTGCAAAATAACAAAAAGGACGGTTTTCGGAAAAATACCGAATTTTCACCGATTTTCAGGAAAACTCCAAAACGACTTTTCATGACGCTACATCATTAAATCAACACTTGATTTAATGATCCGGTCATATCGCATATAACCGACTAATATCTTGCGTATCAATATATTGAATCAACACTTGATTCGGTAACCCGTCTATATCGCATATAACCAACTGATGATACAATTCGCAAGAATTGAATACAGTATCACATACTGGTATTATTCTCGGTCCCGCACATATCGCATATGCGCTCCTATTTTGTTTCGCTTGAGCCAGGAAACCTCTGTGTAGGACTCTAAAGCCTCGGCAATACGCCGGCAGTAGGTGGTGATCATATCAGTCACCCACAAGCCGCAAGCGGTCTGCTAAACGTAACGGCCACCCGGGTATTGAGCGAAAAGAAGATCAACGAGCAAGCCTGCTCACACTCCTGCGAATCCAATTAGTAACATTTACCGCACAGTCCAGTCTATTCGTCTAATATGTCGCATATCTCGCCTAAGGGTGGTAAACGTCAGACCCCAGTAGCTTGATAAGTCATGCCGATGTAAGGTCTATAACGAGAGTGAGACTACTGATAACACTTACCAGTAAATCACATCAACCCTGGCCAGGGATTTCCAGTTATAGCCAGTTGAGCATAGCGCAACATCAACCCCTAATACCGGGAGAGACGAATCCCCTCCTATCGCTCATTGCCTCCATGTGACTCGGTACTGTACCCAAAAACCATCTGTTTGCACGACTCAGTAGAGCCGTGGTAGGTGGAAATCAAAGCACAGTGGGAGACACACAAAACTCTATGACGATTGTAAGTCGATGCTATGCACCCCGCGGAATCGCGGGGAGGCGGAAGGTGTAAATAACGATAATTTTAGCATCATAACACCAACTTAATGCCTAAATCGTAACCTAAACCGTATCTAACAAAGCCATAAGAGATATAGATCATGTACAGAATATATACCTCAAGTGAACTGGTCCTTCTTCTCCTTTTCTCGCTGTCCTCCTCGCCTGCACGAACTCCTCGAGGTGGTGCGGATGTTGTCTCCTCGTCGGCTTGCTCGAATCCTAGACGATCCACCCTAACTCTTGTGCACTTGGCTTTTCTTCTATACCGAAGAAACTAGATCAAATAGTTTGCTAAACTAAATGACCTAGAATGTGTATATGATAAAGATGGATTGAGTAGTCTATCTTAGCTCAAGGTTACTCAACTCATGAGTGCTCTTGAGCTAGAGGGGTTTGAAGATGGATTGAAGAAATGATAAGTGTTGGAGAATGAAGAAGGCTTGGGTTTTTTCTTCACTTGTTCTAATATGAACTAAATCCAATAATGAATTAGAAAAACTAATTCAATACAAGAAAATATGTTCAAAGGTCAAACAAATGACTCATGGGTCAAATGACCAACATGTGTCCTAAAAACCCATGTCCTTATTTATGCATAATACACATCATTTCTCATTTACCTAAAATTGTATTAATCATTTAAAACTAAATAATTAATACAATTAGGTTAAGCCATCTACAAATACATTTTGTACAAATTACCAAAACGCCCCTCGTCCGTATATACATACCTGTATTCGTATTCCGAAAAAATACGAATACCAAAGACGACAATCCATTAGTACAATACTAGGATCCGGCTTAAACCAAAGCCCACTAGTATTGTCCGTCCGACTCATCGTGCGTGCACGAGTGTACGCACGTGATTGAACCCTTTCGTAAAACCATACGATATCTACACGTTTTGCCCGATGCAGGGAAACGCTTTGTGTGGGACTCCAGAGACTTGACTCTACGCTGGCTGTGGGTTTAACCACAGGCCGCAAGCGGTACTAGCTGTACGTAACGGTCCCCAGGTATTGTCGATAAGAAATCCGATGAGCATAACTCATCCGAACTCCTACCGAGTCTGTATGTGACAATCTCCGAACACTCCGGTTTGTTCGTCTGAGAGTATCGCATGGCGGGCCTAAGGGGCAGTAAACGTCAGTCCCCTAATAGCGGTATAAGTCGTGTCGGAGTGTAGCCCAGAACACCCTGAGATAACACTGGAAACTCTACCAGTATATCTCACTTGCCCTGGCCAGGGACTTTGTGTAATGGCTCTCCTATACACAGCGCGATATCAACCCCCAATACCGGGAGAGATGAATCCTGTCTAACCGTTACTGCCTCCAAGTGCTTCGGGACTGCACCCAACCGCTACCTGTTTGCATGACTCATTTGAGCCGTGGTAGGGTAACAATCTAAGAACAGTAGGAACACACTTGAGGCGAAGTGACAGTGTCAAGTCAGCAGACTAAGCTGTACTCATGTCACCTGGGAACTGATAACTGACGATAGGTATAGTACCTACCAACAGTTCCCAATGAGTCCTGTCCAGTGTACTCGTAACCTAACGAGCACCCGCATACTATCTCAAGTACGACGTACTAATGGCTGTTGGACAGACCATCTCCCCTGCTGGGATGAGAAGCGCATACGCTAGTCTACTCCGGAGTATCGATGCCCCGTCTCGATAATCCAACGACTAGGGACCTGTATAAGGATGTGCTTGTAGATTACCCAGCCCCCACTAATGTGACTGCCATCACAACGCTAGTAATCAAGCAAAGATCCTAAGGGCTCCACTAATGTGTATAGGCGATATGCTAAAAGAAACACATGCACACATTAAAGTAGAAACAAACCAAGTAGCATACTACCATTTTGAGCAAAATTGTCTATATGACTGTGAATATCCCAAGCTTCCATTAACCAATATACAAACTAGTATGATACAGTAATGGCCTCTAGGGCATATACACTAACAATCTCCCACTTGCACTAGGGCCATGTACTGGCGTATCGAAGACCTATCATTTCGATCAGCCGCTCGAACTGAGTCTGTGGTATGGCCTTTGTGAATGGATCTGCAGTGTTATCTTCTATAGCAACCCTCCGAACCTCGATCTCCCGGCGATCCACGATCTCCCTGATCAGGTGATACTACCTCAAGATGTGACTGGACTTCTGATGGGACCTGGGTTCCTTCGCTAAAGCTATAGCCCCGTTGTTGTCACAATACAGAGGTATTGGATCAACAATGGATGGAACCACCTGAAGTTCTGTCAAGAACTTCCTCATCCAGACGGCTTCTTTTGCGGCATCAGATGCAGCGATATATTCCGCTTCCATCGGTTAGTCAGCAACGGTTTCCTGTTTAGAACTCTTCCAACACACCGTCCCTCCATTGAGGGTAAAGACATATCCTGACATGGATTTGGAGTCATCCTTGTCACTTTGGAAGCTGGAATCAGCAAAGGCCTCGATCTGGAGGTCTTTTCCACCGTAAACCAAAAACATATCCTTAGTCCTTCTCAGGTACTTCAGAATGTTCTTTACTGCTATCCAGTGCTTCTCCCCAGGGTTTGACTGATACCGGCTTACCACACTCAGTGCATAAGCTACATCTGGTCTGGTACACAACATCGCATATATTATAGAGTCTACCACAGATGCGTAGGGTATAGTAGACATGCGATCCTTTTCCAAATCAGTCTTGGGAGGCATCTCTTTGGAGAGGGTGATCCCGTGACAAGCCGGTAAATTACCGCGCTTGAAATCTTCCATACTGAACCTCTTCAGTATGGTGTCGATGTACCTGGACTGTGAAAGTCCTAATATCCTCTTGGACCTATTACGATGGATCCGGATCCCCAGAATGTAAGAGGCATCACCCAGGTCTTTCATGGAGAACCTGTGTGACAAGAACCCTTTGACAGATTGTAGCATAGGACTGCCATTTCCTATCAAGAGAATGTCAACCACGTATAAAACGAGGAATACGACAGTTCATGCTACAATTTTACTATAAATACATGGTTCATCTGGATTTTTGATAAAGCCAAATTCTTTGACCGTCTCATCAAAACAGATGTTCCAACTACGCGATATCTGCTTTAGTCCATAAATGGATTTAAGCAACTTGCACATTTTCCCGTTGCTCCCACTCTGAATGAAACCCTCTGGTTGGTCCATATAGACACTCTCCTCTAAATTTCCATTTAGAAAAGCGGTCTTTACGTCCATTTGCCAAATCTCATAATCGTGGAAGGCAGCAATGGCAAGAAGGATCCGAATGGATTTGAGCATAGCCACTGGAGAAAAGGTTTCGTCATAGTCCAAACCAGGTCTTTGACGAAAACCCTTTGCAACAAGTCTAGCCTTATAGGTTTCAACCTGTCCATCTACACCAATCTTTCTTTTGAAGATCCATTTGCAGCCTATGGGTTTTACCCCTTCTGGTGCAATGTCCAAAATCCATACTTTGTTGGTGTACATGGACTCCATCTCGGTCCGCATTGTATCCAGCCAGTTTACTGAGTTAGTGCTCTGAATGGCCTGCTGGAAGCTAGTCGGCTCATCATTATCAATGATGCAATCCTCTCTATCCCCGTCTATGAGAAAACCGTAGTATCTCTCGGGCGGATGAGACTGCCTACTAATCCTGCAGAGTGGCGCAGGAATGTTCTGTTCTTTTGAACCTTCTGGTTCTTCTAATCTTTCAGTAATGGCTTGTGGTTCTGGAATTTCTTCCAGTTCTACTGCGCTCCCACTTATCTGATTTTCTTCAGTTTCCAAGAAGTAGGCATGACGAGAAACAATTACCTTTTGTTCCTCTGCGCAATAGAAGAAATATCCCTTGGAGTTCTTTGGATATCCCACAAACTTGCACTGTACTGAGCGTGCCTCGAGTTTGTCCGCATGCTGCTTTTTGACAAAAGCTGGACATCCCCATGTCTTAATATGCTTAAGATAGGGTTTCTTCCCACTCCACATCTGATATGGTGTGGTAGGCACTGTCTTAGTTGGAACTCGGTTCAAAAGATATGCAGCTGATTCTAGTGCATATCCCCAGAAAGATCGCGGTAACTCAGCGTTACCCATCATGGAGCATACCATATCCAATAGGGTTCGATTTCGTCTCTCCGATACACTGTTATGTTGTGGAGTGTATGGAGGAGTAAGCTGAGAGAGAATTCCATTTTCTTTTAAGTAATCCAGGAACTTGGCACTTAAGTATTCACCACCTCGATCAGATCTCAGTGTCTTGATACTTTTGTCTATTTGTTTTTCTACTTCATTCTTGTATTCCTGGAATTTTTCAAAGGCTTTAGATTTATGTTTCAATAAGAAGACATATCCGTACCTTGAAAAATCATCCGTAAAAGTAATGAAGTAAGAATAACAACTTCGTGCATGTGTAGACATTAGACCACATACATCGCTGTGTACGAGTCCCAAGAGCTCGCTCGCTCTTACTCCGTGTCCAGTAAACGGAGTCTTTGTCATCTTTTCTTTGAGACATGATTGACAAGTTGCATATGATTGATATTCGAACGGATCCAAATACCCTTCTTTATGTAACTTAGTCAACCTTCTTTCATTAATGTGACCCAGTCTACAATGCCATAAGAAAGCATGATTTATCTCTGGAGACTTTCTTTTATGTGTATTCTGGACATTGAAAATCTGTGGTTGGTTCAATACGTATATACCGTTGCTTAATGTACCCAACCCAATCAGAACAAAATTAAGGTGAATGTTTACAACATTGCTTACAAATGAAAAATCATAACCTTCTTTAGACATTAAAGATACAGATATGATATTACAAGTCGAACTGGGTATAAAATAACAGTCACGTAAAACCAAAACATGTCCATCTGACAATCCCAGGTGATAGTCCCCTACAGACTCAGCATCCATGCCAGCTCCGTTTGCAACTCTGAGGGTCATATCACCTGCCTTCAAAACCCTACGCTTTCTCAGTGCCTGCAAAGAATTACAGATATGAGATCCTGATCCGGTATCCAATACCCAGGAAGTAGAGTTTATTGATAGACAGTTTTTAATAACATACACACCTGAAGCCGAAGCCACAACTTGCTTCGGGTCCTGGTTCTTGGCCTTCCAAGCCCTGCAATCTTTCTTCCAGTGTCGTTTCTTATGACAATAAAAGCACTCTTCTTTCCCCACAAGCTGTCCCGCTACCTTTGCATGATGCTCTTGCAAGTTTAGAGTGGTTTTTAGTTTATCTAAACAGGATGGCTCCCACTGTTTCCTCAAACCATAAAAGAAGAATTAGTCGGGATCGATCTCACCGTACAATACTTGCTTAACCGTTCAGCCAGGCCAGTGTCGGTACTTCGAGGGAGGTTTTCCAACGCTTTCGTAAAGTTCCTTAATTAAGTAACCTCTTTTCCCTGTGGGCGAAGCCCCGCTAACACCTTTTTAGACACCTACTTGGTTTATAGCATTGATCGTTAAGTGAGAAAGTTTCCCGAGGAGTAGCATATACTCACAGTAGGATCGGGATCCAAATATCATCATGTGATAAAGCTGAAGGAATCCTACCAGAATCATTACACTCCAAATGGTATGCAGTACTAGCAAGTTTCAGTTTCTTTAGAAACTCCCGATGTGGATTTTTGCCCCATGCACTTATGACCTTGACTTTGGCCAACAAATCATAAGTCACATGTCAAGTTCTACCCATCATTTTCCAGGTTAATTTGAATCCACCCATAGCTACTCTTGACTTTGGCCAACAAGGCAGTACGACTGTCCCAAACCAACGCATCTATCTATGCTACACATGAATATCCAATAGCTACCAATCACTATGCCTTGACTTTGGCCAACAAACACAGCTTGAATACTATTGACTATCCATGTGAAATGACGGAGGGCTACGAATGGTTTTGGCGAAACCGTGAACATAGTGAACTTGATATAATCGAAGGAACCTGATAGCTTTTAAAAGGAGTGGTTTAACCTCCGCGTTTTAAAAGTTCTTTTGAAAAGAAACCGAGTAGTTTTCAAATATGTTCCAACGATTAAACTTTGGTTTTATTTGCTTTGCATTAATTTAATGCAGTCCCATCATTTACGCCTATCATTACAGAAAGAATCGAAAAAAAATATCACGTCTTCTTATGCCATCTGCATTCGCCACGGGGCCCCGTCATCACCCGTTAGGTTACTTAACTAACGACAGAGCGGGGGCTGGACTAGCGCGGATGCAAAACATAAGTGACGCCTACTATATACCATATATAGATATTTTACAATCATCTCATGCAATAATAAACATTCCAGTCACAGATAAACATTTCAGATATTCTAGGAATACCGTGTTTCGTTTAAGCCTGTAATGAAAAATAGATCCCACGGTCGTGATGAATAGCCAAACCCCATCCCAGACCCCTACGGGTACGGCAAACTACTCGCCAAATTCCAGAAGTGAAGCAACTTCCCTCAATAAAATGAGTAGACCACTCGGCACTTCAAAGAACCCGTAGTTTGTGTACCCCTCCTTGGGTCTATCCTAGGAGCAGAAAACAGAAAAAAGAAAATAATACAACGGTGGCTACAACCGCAACCTGGATGTGCCACGTGAAATAATATTACATCAATTTTACAAATTACATGAATGAAAGATAAAAAAACGCTCATCTCACATCCCCGGCTATTCATCATCGACGATCAGAAAATGTTTATATACACAAACCAACAGATATGTGCAACCTCGACTAACCGTCGTATAGCAATTAGTCGACGTTTAAAACACATATAACAATACAGAAGAACCAATTAGCTAAGTACAATAGAAATTCGATCGAAATATATTTTCCGTATCTACCCCAAATGCAAACCAGCACTCAGAAACATACTAGGTAGAAACCAAATATTCCAGAAAACATAATACCAAAATTAAGATATTACAGAGCAAATCCGAGTTGAGTCGGCCACGACTCGGCCGCGGGTCCGCCGCCAAAGAAGGCTTATGCCGTGAATCTACGGTTGTCTTGTCAATTCAGAGGCTCAAATTTCTTCTATAATCTTACAAAACCCTGCTTGTATTTTTCATGATACTCAAATAATTTTACAGACAGTTTTGAAAATCGACAGAAACTGGGTTTTCGGTATTTAGTTTTTCCGACGATCGATATTCTACTACTTGCTAATCTGCTAGATATGGTTTAGTTGGCTCTGATACCACTGTAAGTCGATGCTATTCACCCCGTGGAATGGCGGGGAGGCGGAAGGTGTAAATAACGATAATTTTAGCATCATAACACCGACTTAAAGCCTAAATCATAACCTAAACCGTATCTAACAAAGCCATAAGAGATATAGATCATGTAAAGAATATATAGCTCAAGTGAATTGGTCCTTCTTCTCCTTTTCTCGCTGTCCTCCTCGCCTGCACGAACTCCTCGAGGTGGTGCGGATGTTGTCTCCTCGTCGGCTTGCTCGAATCCTAGACGATCCACCCGAACGCTTTTGCACTAGGCTTTTCTTCTATACCGAAGAAACTAGATCGAATAGTTTGCTAAACTAAATGACCTAGAATGTGTAGATGATAAAGATGGATTGAGTAGTCTATCTTAGCTCAAGGTTACTCAACTCATGAGTGTTCATGAGCTAGAGGGGTTTGAAGATGGATTGAAGAAATGATAAGTGTTGGAGAATGAAGAAGGCTTGGGTTTTTTCTTCACTTGTTCTAATCTGAACTAATGAATTAGAAAAACTAATTCAATACAAGAAAATATGTTCAAAGGTCAAACAAATGACTCATGGGTCAAATGACCAACATGTGTCCTAAAAACCTATGTCCTTATTCATGCATAAGACACATCATTTCTCATTTACCTAAAATTGTATTAATCATTTAAAACTAAATAATTAATACAATTAGGTTAAGCCATCTACAAATACATTTTGTACAAATTACCAAAATGCCCCTCGTCCGTATATACATACCTATATTCGTATTCTGAAAAAATACGAATACCAAATACGACAATCCATCAGTACAATACTAGGATCCGGCTTAAACCAAAGCCCACTAGTATTGTCCGTCCGACTCATCGTGCATGCACGAGTGTACGCACGTGATCGAACCCTTTCGTAAAACCATACGATATCTACACGTTTTGCCCGATGCAGGGAAACGCTCTGTGTGGGACTCCAGAGACTCGACTCTACGCTGGCAGTGGGTTTAACCACAGGCCGCAAACGGTACTAGCTGTACGTAACGGTCCCCAGGTATTGTCGATAAGAAAGCCGATGAGCATAACTCATCCGAACTCCTACTGAGTCTGTATATGAAAATCTCCGTACAGTCCGGTCTGTTCGTCTGAGAGTATCGCATGGCGGGCCTAGGGGGCGGTAAACGTCAGTCCCCTAATAGCGGTACTAGTCGTGTCGGAGTGTAGCCCAGAACACTCTGAGATAACACTGGAAACTCTACCAGTTTATCTCGCTTGCCCTGGCCAGGGACTTTGTGTAATGGCTCTCCTAGACACAGCGCGATATCAACCCCCAATACCGGGAGAGACGAATCATATCTAACCGTCACTGCCTCCAAGTGCTTCAGGACTGCACCCAACTGCTACCTGTTTGCATGACTCATTTGAGCCGTGGTAGGGTAGCAATCTAAGAACAGTGGGAACACACTTGAGGCGAAGTGACAGTGTCAAGTCAGCGGACTAAGCTGTACTCATGTCACCTGGGAACTGATAACTGACGATAGGTATAGTACCAACCAACAGTTCCCGACGAGTCCTGTCCAGTGTACTCGTAACCTAACAAGCACCCGCATACTATCTCAAATACGACGTACTAATGGTTGTGGGACAGACCATCTCCCCTGCTGGGATGAGAAGCGCATACGCTAGTCTACTCCGGAGTATCGATGCCCCGTCTCGATAATCCAATGACTAGGGACCTGTATAAGGATGTGCTTATAGATTACCCAGCTCCCACCAGTGTGACTGCCATCACAACGCTGGTAATCAAGCAAAGATCCTAAGTGCTCCATTAATGTGTATAGGCGATATGCTAAAAGAAACACATGCACACATTAAAGTAGAAACAAACCAAGTAGTATACTACCATTTTGAGAAAGATTGTCTATATAACTGTGAATATCCCAAGCTTCCTTTAAGTAATATACAAACTAGTATGATACAGTAATAGTCTCTAGGGTATATACACTAACAATGATCTTGGGTCAACAGACTAAGCTATACCAGTGTCACCAGAGAACTGCCATCTGACGTGAGGTATAATACTATCTGGGAGTTCTTGGCGAGTCCGTTCAGTGTACCCAGTCTCCACTGAGCACCTGCATACCATCTTTGATGTCAAACACCAATGGATATGGGAACATATATCGCCCATCTCATGGGTCGAGAAGATATACGCTAGTCTACTCTAGAATATCGATGCCCCGTCTCGATATTCCCACGACTAGGAATATTGAAGGATGTACTCATGGACTACCCAGGCCCCACTAGTATGATCTGCATCATAATCCTGAAAGTTGTGTACACATCCTAAGGGTTTTATCAACATGTAACAGAGAGACAATAAGTGTATATGTTAAGATAAAGAGCAACCAAATAGCGTACTATCATGTCGAACAAGAAAGTCCTCCCTATATATGTCCCAGCATCCACTATTATATACATCTCATGTACAATAATTGCCTCTAGGGCATACATACAACTAACAATCTCCCACTTTCACTAGGGCCATCATATAGCAGTGGTTGTGGTATCTCATACTCAACCATCCCATAAAAGTCTCTCTCTGGGAAAAGGCCTTTGTGAGTGGATCCGCCGTGTTGTCCTTTGAGTCTACTCTCCTAAACTCGATCTCCCTGGAGATCATCCATCTCCATGATCAGGTGATACTGCTTTTAGAATATGTCTGGGTCACTGATGGGACTGGAGTTCCTAGGCCAAAGCCACACCTCCATTGTCACACAATGGTAGGAACCTTATTCATCTCATGAACAAATATACAACCAGACTGTCACTTTAGTAGCATCTTTGGTAGCGATGTATCTAGCCTTTATCGTCTAGTTTGCCATGGTATCTAGCTTGGAACTCTTCCAACATACCGTCCCTTTACTGAGGGAAAAGACAATGCCTGTAACTGACATTCAGTCGTCCTTACCACCTTGGAAGCTATCTAATGATTCTCCCCAGGATCGATTGATACCATCTCACTATACCTAGTGAGAATCCTAACATCCACTTAGATCTATCTCATAGATCCATAACCCAGGATTTAGGAGGAATCTCCTTGATCCTATATGGAGAATCCTTGTGATAAGAGGAGATCGACCGTTCGTAGCATAGGGAACTCTTTTCCTATCAAGAGTATGTCGTCCACGTACAATACGAGGATGACCATCTTACTCTCTACTACTTATTTGTATATACAAGGTTCATCTACCATTTTGATGAAGTCAAACACTTTGACTACCACATCAAAACAGACGTTCCAACTCCGTGATGCCTGCTTTAAATTTTAAAGCAACTTGCACACGTTTCCACTGCTCCCACTGTCTACGAAGCCCTCTGGCTGTGTACTTATAGACGTTCTCTCCTAAATCTATATTTAGAAAAGCAGTCATGACACCCAACCGCCAGATATCGTAGTTATAGTATGTAGCAGTGGCAAGCAGGATCCGGACGGACTTAAGCATAGCTATTGGAGAAAAGGTTTCATCATTATCCATATCTGGTCAATGACGAGAGCCTTTTGCAACAATTCTAGCTTTGAAAGTCTCAACTTTTCTATCTACACCATGTAATCTTCTCAAGATATACATGCTCCTGATGGGGATTTAACCCCTCAGATATAGCATACAAAGTCCATACTTTGTTGGTGTACATAGATTCTATCTCAGATCACTTAGCATCCAGCCATTCTTACATAGTCGCTACTCATGATGGCCTGCTCAAAACTAGTTGGGTCATCATCTCATAATGCAATCCTCACTCCCACTGTCATCGAGAAACCGGAGTATCTCTCAGGCGGATGAGGAACCCTACCAGATCGGCGGAGAGGCTGAGGTTCGTCGGGAACTATTGAATCCTCCGGTTCTACCAAATCATCAGCTGTAGTTTGTATAGATGGAACTCCTTCCAGTTCTACAGAACTGACCTTGCCTCGATCTTGTCCGGATTTTGCTTTTAGACATAGGCCGGACAACCTCAAATCTTAACTTGCTTAAGAGATAGGCTCTTTCCATATCATATCACATATGGAGTGGTAGGCACTAATTTGGTTGGAACCTTATTCAATAGGTATGCAGCTTTTCAAATGCATAACCCCTAAAGGAAATAGGCAACTCAACGACACTCATCATAGAACGCACCATATCTCATAGGGTGCGATTGCTCCACCCTGATACACCGACGTGCTGTGGTGTATATGGAGGAGTAATGCTGAGAGAGAATCTCATTCTCCTTTAGAATAGTCCAGGATCTCCATGCCTAAGTGTTCTCCTCCCCGATCTCATCAAAGGACATAACACTTATACCCTTTTTGGTTCTTTAATTCTGATTTATATTCATTGAATTTCTCAAAAGCTTCAGGCTTGTGTTTCAACAGGAACACATGTCCGAATCCTGAGAGAACATTAGTAATATAATGAAGTACAAAGAACCAGTCTTGGCAATTGTAGACAGGGGACCTACCACATCTTTATGTATCAGTCCCAAGAGTTCACTAACCCTTTCTCTGTTTCAAGCAAACGGAGCTATGGTCATCTTATCTTTGTGACATGACTAGCAAGTTTCACAAGATATAAATTTAAACTAATTTAAATATGCATCTTAATGTAACTTAGCTAGTCGGGTCGCATTGATATGACCTAGACTATAATTCCTCAAGAAGGATTCGTTCATTTCTGAACTTTTCCTCTTGTGTGTGTTCTTACGTTAAGAACTGTGGTTTGATTTAGAATATATATGCTTTTAGATAACGTGCCTGAAACCGATCAACTCTTGATATAGGAAATGTTCAAAACATTATCCAACAATACAATATTATATCCTTCTTTAGTAAATAAAGAGACTGATATGATGTTGTATATCAGGTTCGGTATCTAATAACATTCGTTCAGAATCAATGTATTTGGTAATACAGGGTGATAATTGCCAACACCTTGGCTGCAACAATTGCACCATTTTCAACTCTTGAAACTTATCACCCATTCTCAGTTCTCTATCTATCTGTAGCCCATGTAACAGATTACATATCCAGAATCCTGATCCGATATCAAATACCCACGACGTAGAGATTACTGAGAAATAGTTCTATGTAATGAACACCCCCGAAGAAGATGCATCAATCATGCACTTTCTTCGTTTGGGCGGCATGGGAATCCTGGTAATCCTCTATATCCTACTCGGTCTTATAACAATTATAAGTTGGAGCGGGAACAACGTCCCCAGCTCAGTATAACAAGCGGGTTTGGTCAATAAATTCATATTATTATCTTGATTAAGGCGTGACATGGTCGCTACCTGGAGAGAGAGAGAAGAAAACACTCAGCGTGCGCTCTTGCAAGATTAGATTGGTTATATTTTATCTAATCAGGATGGCTCCCACTGTTTTTATCAAATCTTCCTTCAAACTTTAAAAGGAAAGACTATCCGGGATTAATTACACCCTACAAGTTCGTCAATCTTTCAGCCAGGCCAGTGCTGGTACTTTGAGGGAGGTTCCCCGTGCTTTCGCACGGACCTAATTAAAATAAACCTCGTTTTCCCAGGGGCGTAACCCCGTTGACACCTTTCTATACACCTACTTGATCGACTAATTGTAAAGTGCAAAACTCTCCCAGGAGTAACAATTACTCGCAGTGGGTATCAGGATCCAACTATCATATAGAAGGTATGCAATCTCATTGCAAATTTCAACACTTGAAACTCCCGATAATGGTTTTTACTCCTAGTACTTATGACCTTAAGTATGGTCAACAAATCATAAGCACTAGTCAAGCTCTACCCGTCATTTCGTGATTAATTAGACCCACCCACATGACCCTTAACTAAGGTCAATAAAGTCACATGACTGTCCTAACTAATCGCATCATATGCTGTGTAGGAAGACAACACTTAGCTACCGTACACTGTGCCTTAACTAAGGTCAACAAACACAGCACGAATACTAAGTACTCTACTTCCTAAAATGACGGAGGGTTGCGGATGGTTTTTAAGAAAACCTTTAACGCTTTGAACTTGATCTAGTTGCAGAATCAAATGGTTTAAAATGGAGTGTTTTTTAGGCTTTTGCTAGTTTCTCTAAAGAGGTCACTCCCGGTGGAGGGATCTCGGCTCTTTCCTCGTCGAATGAGGTGCAGGATATTCACAATACCTCTGTGCAAAGCAAGAACTAGAAAAGCAATCAAAAGACAAAACCGAGGGTTATAGCATCTGCTAGTTATTGCTAAAGTGGTCACTCCCGGTGAAGGGATCTCGGCTCTTTCCTCGTCGAATGAGGTGCTGGATATTCTACAAGGAATACCGCTATGCAAAGCAACAACTAGAGCTACCTAATTTTTGAAATTCGATTCCACAACATCTTTTAGGTTTATTTTCTTTCATTAATCTCATTAATGAATGCCCCATCATTTAAGTCACCTAAACATCACAGATAAATACAACGTACGCTTATGCCATCTGCATTCGCCTTGATGTCCCGTCATGCACCGTTAGGTTAGGTAACTAACGGCAGAGCGGGGCAGGGCTAGCACGGGTATAAAACATAAGCAACGTCTATATAATATATCATATATACTATATACAGTATCTATCTCAACATATCACATGATCACATCACATATATCGCAGCAGAAAACATCATATGAAATATTGGATATACTAGGATGTCCGTGTTTTATTTTGAGCCTGTATAAAACACGGATTCTACGGTCGTGATGAATAGCCAAACCCACATCCCTAGACCCCTACGAGAGCGGCAAGCAACCCTACCACTTCTAGAGTTAGGAGACCCGGACTCGACTCCTCGAGATGGTCTCCCACTGGACTTTAGAACCCGATTACTTGTGCTCCCCTCCTTGGGTCTATCCTAATACGGAAAAGTAAATAATATACATCAACGGTGACATCTTCCTCAACCTGGAAGTGCCTCAATAAAAGAATATTACATAAAAGTTTTTACATGAATGAAAATGAAAAACACTCATCTCACATGAAAACCCCGGCTATTCAAACACGACGATCCAATATAACATATCCAGCAACACATAACATCTCATGTCATCAACGTAAGTAAATATGCGTATCCCAATTGTCATTGACAAAACTGGCGATACTCCACATATTACACTTACGGTCGCAGAAAAGAAAATGAAAACTACAACAGTTGGAATCCGCAACAACCTTAGACATCATAAACCCGTAATATCTCATATTGCAGATTTCATGCCTAACAAATGAATTCCTTAGACATCGCATGCCTAACAATTATAAACCCCGCATTTTAGTCTCGATATTGAAAACACTTTCTAATAATCAGTCGGGTAATTCAACAAGATTCCCGACATACCGATCGAATGCTCGTCGGAAACATTAGTAGACGGCCGCACCCCCCGATACCGACAACGAAGTGCACTTAGGCAGAACACCGCGGCCGCGAGCACCTAGACGGATGCTTTTTGGCAACGGAGTTCTCCTACAGTCACTTGGTCGAGATTATGGGTTATGGCTATCTAGTAATGTTACCCGGCGAGTATCCGAATACACAAAGTGATTGCGACGGACTTTTGATCGCATCAAAATCCCGTGGCAACCAATCAAATGAGACTAAATTGCTAGACTTATAGAATTCAAATGTTGTTGATTCCAAGTATTGTATCACAATATACTAGACGATGTTAAACGTTTCGAGCGAATCAAGCAACACCCTCATCACCCAATGAGCTCAACACTTGAGCGAAGTTAAAGTACCCAAAACGTGCCACAGTACCTATGATTCAACTGTAGAAGGGTCAAACCAACGCCTTACCTATGACACCGCGGAACCACGGCAAACCCTAGGGTTCAAGCCACGGTTCCGAGGGCATAAAATCGAGTTAAGGTTTATGTTCTTCTAGAGGGTCCATAGAGTTACTTTCATGAACATTGAATATAATTAAGTTAGAAAAATTCCAACACTTGGAAATTTCAGAGGGGGTCATGGGGTGCTGTTTGAAGTTCGTTCGAACTGTCAAATATAGCCTAGTTTACCATCACAATGTTAAATTATACGACCACGAGACACTCCGTTTTGGTCCTATAGCAAAATTTGCATCACATGAAAATTTGGACCAAGCAAACAATACCTGAAACCCCAAAATAGACACACCAGAGCATAAAACAAAAACGACACCCAGAGGAGCCTAAGGGGCTGACCTCCTCGGTTTTTGGGGAAGAGTGCTCGGGTCAAATCTGAGCACTTGGTCTCGTTTTTGCTCTGTGCACTATAGGTATTACATACATCACTCTGCACTTGTTTGCAAAATTTTTATAGAACTTTTGAAAAACAACAGAGAGCATATGTGCAGGGCTGCAGAAATTGTAATACGGATTTGTTTCATTTTCGTTTTAATCTAACATCGTCTAAGTTTCTAGTTAGGCTCTGATACCATGTTGGGATTCCTCAGCACCTAGCCTAGGGTTTGCAAGCATCACACATGCCACAACAAAAATTAAAGGGGGTGCTAAACATTCAACCAAAAGATCATACTAGAAAACTAGGGTAACAAAACTTGTAATCCAACGTTACAAAGAGAAGTGAATGAAAATACAACCTTTGTATATCCGGTCCTTCACTTCTAAAGCTCCGTGTTGACGTCCCTTCGCTGTGATCATTGTAGTCCCGAACTCTAGAATGGATTTCCCCGGAGAAATGATCAAGCTAGCTCGTTGACTTCGAGGCCGAAGATGATCTACGTCGAGGTGACTCAAACTCAAGCTCCCTCTTCACTTGGTCAAGAACTTTGTGAAGAGAACACCCTAAACTAAATGTCAAGTAGTAGAGGATGATGAAATAGGAAATTGGTTCACTTTAGATTTTGATTTCTCACTTTATTTCTTCACTTAAAAAAAATCTAGCAACCTTTTTCTTTTGGATGAAGAAGAAGAAGAAGAAGAACAAAATGAAGTGAAGTGAATTCCCTTAATGCAACCATGGGTGAGTTAGTTTTTATCCACTAACCATTGTAGAGACATAACCATGGCTAATTTTAATGGTTTGGTTAAGAAATATCTTAATTAAGACAAAATGAGTGGACTTTGTCAAAGATGCTTTAAGCTTCATGAAGCTTTGAGCAATGACAAAAGAAGCCACCATTTTGAATAATTAAAATAAATAAAAACCTAAATTATAATTAGCATGGTGTATGTCACCCACCCACCCACCCATGTTTGCATGTATCATCAATCATGATACAAACATGTACACAATTATATATCGCATATACATTATGTGTACATCAAGTGAGAAAAGTAACCTTAAGTGAACCAATACTAGTTAATGTAAAGTAATATATCAAATATATAATTATACATTAAATCATTAAATCAACACTTGATTTAATTATCCGGTCATATTGCATATAACCGACTAATATCTTGCGTATCAATATATCGAATCAACACTTGATTCGGTAACCCGGCTATATCGCATATAACTGACCGATGATACAAATCGCGAGAATAGAATATAGTATCACATACTGGTATTATTCTCGGTCCCGCACATATCTCATATGCGCTCCTATTTCATTTCGCTTGAGCCAGGAAACCTCTGTGTAGAACTCTAAAGATCCGTCAATACGCTGGCAGTAGGTAGTGATCATATCAGTCACCCACAAGACGCAAGTGGTCTGCTAAACGTAACGGCCACCCGGGTATTGAGCGATCAGAAGATCAACGAGCAATCCTGCTCACACTCCTGCGAATCCGATCAGTAACACTTACCGCAAAGTCTGGTCTATTCGTCTAATATGTCGCATATCTCTCCTAAGGGTGGTAAACATCAGACCCCAGTAGCTTGATAAGTCATGCCGATGTAAGTTCCATAACGAGCGTGAAACTACTGATAATACTTACCAGTAAATCACATCAAACCTGGCCAGAGATTTCCAGTTATGGCCAGTCGAGTATAGCGCAACATCAACCCCCAATACCGGGAGAGACGAATCCCCTCCTATCGCTCATTGCCTCCATGTGACTCGGGACTGTACCCAATAACCACCTGTTTTCATGACTCAGTAGAGCCGTGGTAGGGTGGAAATCAAAGAACAGTAGGAGGCACACATGACTCTATGACGATCTCGGGTTAACAGACTAAGCTGTACCAGTGTCACCAGAGAACTGCCATCTGACGTGAGGTATAATACCATCTGGGAGTTCTCGGAGAGTCCGTTCAGTGTACCCAGTCTCTACTGAGCACCCGCATTCCATCTCTGATGTCAAACACCAATGGATATGAGAACATCCATCGCCCATCTCATGGGTCGAGAAGATATACGCTAGTCTACTCTGGAATATCGATGCCCGTCTCGATATTCCCATGACTAGGAACATTGAAGGATGTACTCATGGACTACCCAGGCCCCACTAGTATGATCTGCATCATAATCCTGGAAGTCGAGTACACATCCTAAGGACTTTATCAACATGTAACAGAGAGACAATAAGTGTATATGTTAAGATAAAGAGCAACCAGATAACGTACTATCATGTCGAGCAAGAAAGTCCTCCCTATATATGTCCTAGTATCTTATATACATCTCATGTACAATAATGGCCTCTATGGCATACATACAACTAATAAGTCTAGCTTCGAAAGTCTCAACTTTTCCATCTACACCAAGTTTCTTCTTAAAGATCCATTTGCTTCCAATGGGTTTTACCCCTTCAGGAGCAACTTCCAAAGTCTATACTTTGGAGGTGTATATGGATTCCATCTCAGATCGCATTGCATCCAGCCATTTCACAGAGTCCCCACTCGTGATGGCCTGCTCGAAGCTAGTTGGATCATCATCTTCCATGATGCAATCCTCGCTCACACCATCAATGAGAAAACCATAGTATCTCTCAGGTGGATGAGAAACCCTACTAGATCGGCGGAGAGGCTGAGGTTCGTTGGGAACTACTGAATCCTCTGGTTCCACAAAATCTTCTGTTGCAGTTTTTGTAGCTGGAACTTCTTCCAGTTCTACTTCCTTACCACTAATTTCTTTTATAAGAAAACCCTTTTCTAAAATGGTTGCATGTCGAGAAACAAACACCTTTTGTTCCTCGGAATGGTAGAAGATATACCCTCGTGAATGTTTGGGATATCCAATAAACTTACACAGAACAGACCATACCTCGAGCTTGTCCGGATTTTGTGTTTTCACATATGCCGGACAACCCCATATCTTAACATAATTAAGATATGGTCTCTTTCCTTTCCATATCTCATATGGAGTGGTTGGCACAGATTTTGAGAGAACCATATTAAATAGGTCTGCAGCTGTCTCCAGTGCATATCCCCAAAAAGAAATAGGTAACTCAGCGGTGCTCATCATAGAGCGCACCATATCTAATAGGGTGCGATTCATCCGTTCCGATACACCGTTGTGCTATGGTGTATATGGAGGAGTAAGCTGAGAGAGATTCCCATTCACTTTTAGATAGTCCCGGAACTCATTGCTCAAGTATTCTCCTCCTCGATCAGATCGAAGGATTTTAATTCTTTTACCCGTTTGGTTCTCTACTTCGTGCTTATATTCTTTGATTTCTCAAAGCTTCAGACTTGTGTTTCAACAAGAACACATGTCCGTGTCTTGAGAGATCGTCAGTGAATGTAATGAAGTACGAGGAACCATTCCTGGCATGTGTAGACATGGGACTACATACATCACTATGTACCAGTCCCAAGAGTTCCGTAACTCTTTCTCCGTGTCCACTAAACGGAGTTTTGGTCATCTTCTCTTTGAGACATGACTGGCAAGTGTCATGAGATGAAAATTCGAACAGATTTAAATATCCATCCTTATGTAACTTAGCTAGTCGTGTCATATTGATATGACCTAGTCTACAATGCTACAAGAAGGATTCGTTCATTTCTGAACTTTTCCTCTTGTGTGTGTTTTGTACATTAAGAACCGTGGATTGATTTAGAATGTATATGCCATTATTTAACGAGTCTGATCCAATGTTACGACCCGAAATGGCACGTGACTGGCACTTGAATCATGTGAAGTCTATAGGACCACACCTAATTCAAGTAAGCCAAAAGCCCAGAAATCTAAACCATTAAAAAGAAGAAATGAAGGGCAACTTGTTTAAAAGTTTGCATGTAAGTCACTTTGAAAGTCGTAGTAAGCATTTTTAAAACGTCAAGTCTTTTCCAAAAATCTCGGCAGAGTTTCCTTTGTAAATACTGGCCCCAAATGGGTACAAACATGAATAATATACATAATGAATAAAGGCATCCCCAAGCGAGAGCTAGCTCTTTGCCAATTGGCGGACACAACCATGCAAGCAATATAATATACAACGCCGAAGGCCGAGGATCAAAACTCATCAAGAAAAGCAATATCCTCAAGAAAACTAGAGAAAAACTATAATAATATAGGCGCGCGACTGTAAATTCGAAAGAATATACACTGGTCTTCTAAGTCTAACAAATATACAAGTCTGGTTGATGGAGTTTACTAGATACAACTGAAATAAATAATGTACAATGGTGGTCACGATGCAAGTGAACCCACTTACCAAGCAATCACCCGGAAGGAAGCAGTGTGCCAGCAAGCCGTAACGAAATCTGTATGGCAAAACCTGCAAGAAACTGTGGCACGACGGGGGTACGTTACCAACTCATGAGTAGAAAACATCACCGAGCAGAAATCGCATGTATGACTCTATCCTAGTTCATATCATAATAATATCCTCAAAATATAACCTGAAGCATCTAAATAATCGCAAGGGTAAACATCTGCACATAAGTGTAATACCAAGTGCTCGTGTCAGTGCCTCAGGTAACAACATATCACATAGATGATGTATGAATGCATGAAAACAGAATACATCTAATTGAGAAAACTATTTTCTTATTTCTGTGAGATTTCTGCATAAAAATCGAAGTATCATCAATGAAATTAAATGGGAAACCCTGTCAAGTATCGACACAAAATATATATCCCAATATCTCAATATCTCGGGCTCCGGCAATCCGGACTGGCCCATATCATAAAATCTCAATGTCTCAATGTCTCGGGCTCCGGCAATCCGGACTGGCCCATAATCAAATCTCACGACTACGTCAGCATCCTCCGGATATCCGCTGCGTCATAAATAACCGGTCGGTAGTGCTCCCCTGCCAGGCTCAACGCCATCATCTGCGACAATCTTGCCCATGGGTACCACACCGGGTCTACCATGCACTCGCAGAAGGTTCCTACTCCTCCTCGAATCGGGTGTATAATACTGCTCAAGGGCCGAGAAAACTCATGGTGGACATATCTCACATCATATCACGAGAAAACCGCAATTTCTATCTTTTGAAAATGATAATAAGTTTATAAAATCCTTGCGGTTTCTCCAAATCCATAAATCTCATGGAAAATCCGAATTTCATAATCAAAAGTCAATAAACAATGAATACTGGCAATAAACCCTATAATATTGCATAACAAATGAATATAAACATGCATGAGATATCACAGTAATAAATGCAATGTTTAAGCTAGCATATGAATGCAAGCGCACTAGTACTATGTCGAAACTATCAACTAACAATTTATACTAATGAAGTAGTGTTTTCTAATGTGTACGTGACATGAAAATCACCGATGATGATGTGTGTGAGCTGGCAAGCAGGTGTACGTGGAGCATACACATCATCGGTAAAGGTGCTGGTGTCCTGACAGCAGGGTTTCATAATAACTACGAAAACACATTAAGCATGCAATGCGATGCGCATAGCAAGAATATACGGAAAATGAATAGTAAATGCAACAATAAAGAATATACATAATATATATGAGTCATACAGTTTGGCATTTGAAATAGCACGAATCATGGTGTTTAGAAAATAGGGGCTACGGTGTTTTTAAGAAAATGTACATCCTTTGAAATATCCGTAGTATCTCTTGGCATGTCTTTAAAATACTCATAATTCGTTAGTTTTGGAAATAAGTATGACTCGAGCCCAGTCTAACATCTACTAAGTAAACTACAGGACAAAGCTAAGAGACTAATCAAAAGGGTAAGGAAATCCACCTAAGTCCGAGTCGATATATCTAGTAGTCGGTGATCCCACCTCAATAGCGTCACGTAAAATAATATATATATAATACGACATCCTCGAGTCAAGAGTACGGATCAATCATCATATTTATATTTCGTACGGTAAAATCCATCGTACGGCATCCCAAATCGGGGTACGGATCAAATATCACATTCATCTCATTATTTATCTGGTATCATTATCATCATATCATGAATTAGGGGTACTGATCTAAAGTCTAGTACATTCCGATACCATCATCCATATATATCCGGTGTGTATGAAAACACATCGCCTAACGATCCACTCATATATCATGTCGTATATCATAGCACGACCCAAATTACGTCACCGATCTCACGGCATCATGCCCAATCACATTGACTCATCTCCATGTATCACATACTATCCTCATCATACGTGTATACGTATATGTATATATATATATACATATATACGTATCATCCATATATATCCGCGTGTGTATGAAAACATATCGCCCAACGATCCACTCATATATCATGTCGTATATCATAGCACGACCCAAATCACGTCACCGATCTCACGGCATCATGCCCAATCACATCGACTCATCTCTAAGTATCACATACTATCCTCATCATACGTGTGTATATATATATATATGTATGTAGAGGTGTTGAGATATATATATATATATATATATATATATATATATGGAGGTGTTGCTATACACACACACACACACACACCAAAATATAACACGTGTGTGCAAGTGTGTGTGTGTGAACCTTATTCTAGGGTTCGCGACTAAGAAACTAACTAAAAACATTTTCTACCAATTACACTAAAACTAACCCATACTCTCCTAAAATCTTTCTTGCTAATTATACATGTCTCAAAATACCATACTTATAATATATATAGTATAATCGTATGCTACACTACGAAATTGCGGGGGTGCTATACGCCATCCACCCGACTTCCCCCGTAGATATATATCTACTCACCTTGATCCTTGCTTGCCGAAGTCGATGTCGCCTTGCTCCTCTTTGTCGTACGACGTCCACATGGGTACCTACACATATCACACATAGTATCGTAAACCGAAATCGCGGATGAAAACCAAAATGGCGCATGAAACACACATTGGTTAGAACCTATGGTCTACGAATGCAAGAACAACCAAACAACCCTCGAGATTGACGTGAAAACGTCACACAACCGAGTCAAAACCAAAATACTAAAATCCAAGTCATAAATAGTCGCAAAAAAAAATTAGCAACATAAGAAAACACTTCCAGATTTTGTCTCAGGTGAAATTAGCCAATTTTGCATATAGGGTGGGTCTAATTTTCCCAAAATGAAGCCATGGATCAAGCACGAGGTGATTCCATCGTACCAAGGCCGCAAATTGCGGCCAAAATATGATAATTGGCGGCCAGGTTAAGAGGGTATGGCCTCGGGTTTTTAGGGTATGCTCCATTTTTCCTGCATATATCTCAGTAATTGCTACTTTACTTGTAGAGCCCCCGGGTGATAGCAGATCTCGAAACAACAACACAATTTCCACAAATTTCGGATATCGGGGATTCTAAGTTCATGTCTCGGGGTTTTAAATCTCTGGTTTTGTCCAGAATCTTAACACAAAAAGGGGTTTAAGGTCACTACTAAACCTCAATTGCACCATCTCAATTAAAATCAAACCCTAAGCTCAACTTGGAATTTTCCAAGTTCACTAAACCTCACTAAAGGGATTCTAAACTAGTTTAGCGGCTATAGAAATTCAAATGCTACACTAAATGTGAATGAATTACCTCATTTGGGACTCAAGAATCCCGTAGGGCATCAAAATCCAATTTTTCTTAATCTACCATGCTTGTAGTTAGCTTGTGCATGATTTTTGAGAAAGGGATGTATGTTTTTGATGGGGTTTTGGGGTTGCAGTGAGAAGGTTGAGGTGGTGGAGGGAGAGGGCAGCCATGAGAGGAGAAGAGAGGAAAGAGAAGGAGGAAAATGAAATGAGGGGGAGAATAGCCAAGGTCAAAGAAGACCCCTCCCCTCCTCTCTATCTTGCCCATACCTATTTCTTTATCTTTTCTTTACTTTTCTATTCTGTCACGACCCAAATTTAGGCACGTTACCAGCATTTAAACCACGTGACGTCAACAGGCGTACGCAATTTAAGTAAGCCGAAACCCAGAAATCTAAACCACCCCAAAAAGGGATAAGTAGAGAAAACATAGTTAAAAACCTTCGGAAATCTCAAGTAAAAATCTTTAAACTTAAGTTTACTTTCTTAAAAATTTCGGGAGCACCTCCTTTGTAAAAACTAGCCCCGAAAATGGGTACAACATAGAATATAAATAAAGTATCCCAAACGGGAGAAAATCACTCCCAACAGGGGAAACAACCACCACAAGAATATATACGACGTCGTAGCGAAGAAATATAAATGAAAACAGTATAAGGAGGTAAAACTTCATAACAAGGCCGGCTCCCACGAGTACGGCACCCAGAGTCATAAAATAGTACAACATCGATCCTCACAATTCGTCTCTAAGTCAAATACAAGAAGTGGTAGATGGAGAGTACTAGATACAAAAATTAAATAATGAACATCCTCGGATAACCGTAAAACCCACCTATAGCAAAATGCCTCACAGCCAACCGTAGCGGTATCCGCAAAAGTAGAGATAATAAGAAGTCCTGTAGCGACTACTCTGAGGGTAAATCATGCAAAACACTATGGCACAACGGGGGTGAGTTGCCAACTCGTGAATAGTAAATAATATCATACTATAATCGCAAGTATGCACGAACAACGATAATCTATCATATGTAATCTGATAGCATAAGTATGGCAATATAGATATGCAACAATCATGATCAAGATACACCATCAGGGTACTACATCTACATGAATAAAAATGCATATCAAATAAATACTGGGTATGTGATACAACATAACATCATCAATGATCATCATCGTGGAAAATTACTGGTGTCCATAAACAACACCCCAAATCCTAATACCTCAGGCACCGCATCCTCAGATCGGCCCTCATATCCTGTAAGTCTCATGGAACCTGAGTTTCCAACACCGACACCCAAAACATTATGAAAACATATGCATGTATATATATATATGTGTGTGTGTGTGTGTCCCCCTCAACGACACATCAAAATCATGGAACCTGAGTGTCCAAAATCGACACCCGAAACATCATGAAACCCGTGTCCGGCATCGACACGTAAATCCTCATATATCGGGCTCCGTCAGTCTGGATCGGCCCTCGGGCTCCGTCAGTCCGGATCAACCCATATCCATCTCTCGACTCCGGTCGGTATCCCCCAGATAACCGCCGAGTCCAAATACTATCACCAGGAGGTACTAGCCCTCCTGCCAGGCTCATCGTCTATACTATGAAAACCACTTCTTTCCCCGGGGAACCATACTGAGTCCACCATGTACCCGCAGACGATGCCTACCGCTCCTCGAATTGGGTTTCTAACACAAGTCTCAGAACCGAGAAAACTGATGGTGGACGCACTGAAATATCATATTAAGAGAAACCGGGTTTTCAAACAATGCATAAATTCTTAAAATACCCCCCACGGTTCTCAAATCCATAAATCATATGAAATCCATATCTCAATGCGTAAATCCATGAAAACTGATATATGCAACATAAAACAGCAATATGAGCATATTAAGGGAAAACCGCTCTTTTAAATTAATCCAGTTTTAAAATATATCATGTGGTTCCCAAATCCTCCGAAATCAAGTGTAGCATCATATGAGGTGTACATGTAACTGTAGCAAGATATGTGTATCTACATGTAAGCAGGTATGTATGATGCATTTCATAAGCGCAATAGCACAATAATCAACGTCTCGATGTCAAATGACAATACAATACCACTTATGGGTATATGTAGCTATAGCAAGGTAGGTGGGTGTACATGTAAGTATGTATGCATGATATACATGTAGCTATAGCAAGGTATGTGGGTGTACATGTAAGTATGTATGCATGATGTACATGTAGCTATAGCCAGGTATGTGTAAGCATGTAGGTATAGCATGTATACTACATTTCATATACGCAACGGAATAAGAATCACTGTCTCAATGACAATAACCGATGTAATATCACATATGTATATATGTAGTGCGTGTCATGGCAATTACCGACGGTGTGTGTGCAACATACAATTTTTGCTCGTGCAACATGAACCGTCAGTAATGGTGTTGTGTCCAATAGGTACCAAGTCAAGGCACAACAGGTAATAATATGCAATGACGCTCATGCGCAATCAAGTCATATGCGTATAAACATGCAGCAATAATATCATATCCAGCCCTGACGCATAACGCCATATGAGCGATTTCCCCGTAGATATTAAATCTACTCACCGATGATCTCGAGCTAAGAAAATCCGACCACCTGCTTCTCTTTCTTCGCAGCGTCCGAAGTCCCCGCTTGCGATCCTAAAATTTCATAAACACAACATATAAGGCTAAATATCCTGCGCCGACACAAAGATAACGAAACACAAGGATAACGTCCAAAAGATATACACATTGTGCACCTAGTGCACAAAATGCGTACGACATCGGCACAACCCTAGTAAGGATCGCTAAACTACACAACGACCCAGCCTAGACCCCGATCGTACCGATCGCACATTCACAACACAATATATATCATGGAAGATAATATATATTATCGCAACGTCAATTGAAACCCACGCCTAATTTTACCGAAAACCTAGTAAGCAACTTTTAATCATTTTAGCTCAAGTCTAAAAGTTTAAACAATTCTAGAGATCACATGTAGGGTTAGCTTAGCACCTTGTAAAGGTTTTGGCAAGCATCAAACATGCTATATTAAAATTTTGGGCTGCTAAACAAACCAACCAAGTAATCGAACTAGAGAATTAGGGTTAACTTTGCATGCAAACAACTTTACATCTAAGTGATAGGGATTACAACCTTTGTAGTCTGTTCCTTCACTTCAAAAGCTCCGAGTAGTGGTCCCTTCGTTGCGATCCATGAGCTCCTGAACTCTTGAGAGGCTCAACAAGATGTACGATGCATCCTTTCTTGAAGTCTTCAAAGTCTGTGATGATCTACGTCGAGGAAACACGGACTCAAGCTCACTCTTCACTAATACGGAATTAGTGAAGCTAACACACTAATCTATATGGCCAGTATAGAAGAGGATGTTGAAGTAGGAATTTAGCTCACTTTAGTATTTAATTTCTCACTATTTTTCTTTTTGATCTCAAAATCTAGAGAGAAAAAATGAGATGAGGAAGAAGAAGATGAATGAATGAGATAAGGTTAGAAATGCAACCCTTGGTTAGTATATATGAATACCTAACCCTTGTATATAGTTAACCATGGCTATATGTCATGGTTGAGTTAGAAAATATCTTAAGCAAAACAAAAATGGTGGACTTTGTCAATGGTTATCAACAAGCTTCATGAATCTTCCTCCATGACTCATTTCCACATTTTTTGAATTACTTAAGAATTTAAACCCAAACATTATATGTTGCATGGTATAATTCTCATACATCCTTGTTGCATGTATAACCTAGCATGTCACAATATTATATATCACACATATAATATTTATGTAACAAAAGAAAACAATGCAATAAACATATATCACATATATGTTAAATGCATCATAAGTGAGAATAATAAATATTTAAGTGAGCATAATACACACACACACACACACACACACACACACACACACACACACATACATACATACATATATACATATATATTATATATTATTTCATCGAATCAACACTTGATCCGATAACCCGGCTATATAACATATAACCGGCCGATATCACATATCGCGAGAATAGAATACGGTATCACATACGCGTATCAATCTCGATCTCGCACATATCACATATGTGCTTCTACTCCATTTTGCGTGAGCCTGAAAACCTCTATGTAGGACTCTAAAGACTCGTCAATATGCCGGTAGTTGGTGATGATCATATCAAACACCAACAAGCCGCAAGCGGTCAGCTAAACGTAACGGCCACCCGGGTATTGAGCGATCAGAAGATCAACAAGCAAGTCTGCTCTAACTCCTGTAAATCCAATCAGCAACACTACCGTACAGTTCGGTCTCTTCGTCTGATATGTCGCATATCAAGTCTAGGGGTGGTAAACGTCACACCCCAGTAACCGATAAGTCATGTCGATGTGAGGCTCATAACGGGTCGAGAAACTACTGATAACACTTACCGGTATATCTCCATATCAGCCCAGGCCAGGGACTTCCAGTTATAGCCAATCGAACACAGCGCAACATCAACCCCTAATACCAGGAGAGATGAAACCCCTCCTATCGCTGATTGCCTCCATGTGATTCGGGATTGTACCCAAAAGCCACCATTTTGCACGTTCTCATGAACGTGGTAAGGTGGAAATCAAAGCACTGTGGGAATCATACAAGACTCTATGACGATCTCGGGTCTACAGACTAACCTGTACCAGTGTCACCAGAGAACTGCTATCTGACGATAGGTATAATACCTACAAGGAGTTCTCGGCGAGTCCGTTCAGTATACCCAGTCTCCACCGAGCACCCGTATACCATCTTTGATGTCACACACCAATGGATGTGGGATCATCCATCGCCCATCATATGGGTCATGATGCGTATACGCTAGTCTACTCTGGAGTATCGATTCCCTGTCTCGATACCCCCTCGACTAGGAACAGTTATAGGATGTACTTGTGGACTACCCTAGCCCCACTAGTATGATCTGCATCATAGTCCTAGTAGTTAAGTACATATCCTAAGGGCTTTATCAACATGTGAGAGCAAGACAGTAACCCAATACATGTCAACATGTTAAGACAAAGAGCAACCAGATAGCATACTATTATATCGAGCAAGAAAGTCCTCTCTATAAATATCCAAGCATCCACTATAATATACATCATATGTACAACAATGGCCTCTAGGGCATATACATAACTAACAATCTCCAACTTGCACTAAGGCCAGCTGTTGTAGTATCTCATACCCAACATTCCGAAGAGTCTCTCAAATTGTATCTGGGGAATGACCTTCGTGAATGGATCCGCAGTTTTATCCTTCGTATCTACTCTCCTGGCCTCGATCTCCCGGCGATTAACTATTTCCCGGATCAGGTGATATCGCCTCAGAATATGCCTGGATCTATGATGGGACCTGGGTTCCTTGGCCAAAGCCATAGCTCCATTGTTATCGCAATACAAAAGTATTGGATACTCGATGGACGGAACCGTGCCAAGTTCTGTAATGAACTTCTTCATCCAGACAACCTCTTTAGCAGCATCGTTGGCAGCGATGTATTCAGCCTCCATCGTCTAGTCTGCAACGGTTTCATGTTGGAACTCTTCCAACACACCGCCTCTTCATTGAGGGTAAAGACAAAACCCGAGTGCGACTTACAGTCGTCCTTATCACTTTGGAAGCTTGAATCGGTAAAGGACTCTACCTAGAGTTCTCCGTTACCATACACCAAGAACATCTCTTTAGTCCTTCCTATGTACTTGAGAATGTTCTTCACAGCTATCCAGTGACTCTCTCCTAGATCTGCTTGATACCTACTCACTACACTTAGTGAGTATGCTACATCGGGTTTGGTACATAGCATCGCGTGCATGATAGAGCAAGCATAGGATATCCCTTGCATGCGAGCTCTCTCCAAATCAGTCTTGGGAGACATCTCTTTGGAGAGAGTGAGTACAGAGATCGTGGGTAAATTCCCACGCTTGGATTCTTCCATACTAAACCTTTTTAGTATGGTGTCAATGTACCTGGATTGGGACAATCCCAGTATCCGTCTAGATCTATCTCTATAGATCTTAATCCCCAAGATGCAGGAGGCATCACCTAAATCTTTCATTGAGAATCTTTGTGATCAGAAGAGCTTGACCGAGTGTAGCATAGAAACATCGTTTCCTATCAAGAGTATGTCATCCATATACAATACGAGAAAGACAACCTTACTCTCTGCAACCTTTTTGTAAATACAAGGTTCATCTACATTTTTGATGAAGTCAAACTCTTTGACTACAATATCAAAACAAATGTTCCAACTCCGCGATGCCCGCTTTAACCCGTAGATGGATTTAAGCAGCTTGCACACCTTTCCGCTGCTCCCACTATCTACGTAGCCCTCTGGCTAAGTCATGTACACACACTCCTCTAAATCACCATTTAGAAAGACGGTCTTAACATCCATTTGCCAGATTTCATAGTCATGGTATGCAGCAATGGCAAGTAAGATCCGGATGGACTTAAGCATAGCCACTGGAGAAAAGGTTTCATCATAATCCACACCTGGTCGTTGACGAAAACCCATTGCAACAAGTCTAGCTTTGAAAGTCTCAACTTTTCCATCTACACCAAGTTTCTTCTTAAAGATCCATTTGCTCCCAATGGGTTTTACCCCTTCAGGAGCAACATCCAAAGTCCATACTTTGTTGGTGTACATAGATTCCATCTCAGATCGCATTGCATCCAGCCAATTCACAGAGTCTCCACTCATGATGGCCTGCTCGAAGCTAGTCGGGTCATCAGCTTCCATGATGCAATCCTCGCTCCCACCATCTATGAGAAAACCGTAGTATCTCTCAGGTGGATGAGGAACCCTACTAGATCGGCGGAGAGGCTGGGGTTCGTCGTGTACTATCGAATCCTCTTGTTCCACTAAATCTTCAGTTGCTGTTTGTGCTGCTGGAACTTCTTCCAGCTCTACCTCGTTGCCACTAATTTCCTTTGCAAGAAATTCCTTTTCTAAAAAGGTGGCATGTTGATCAACAAACACCTTTTGTTCCTCAGTGTGGTAAAAAATATATCCATATGAATTCTTTAGATATCCCATAAACATGCAAAGAACTGATCGCTCCTTGAGTTTGTCCAGATTTTGTCTTTTGACATAGGCTGGACAACCCCATATCTTAACACGTTTAAGATATGGTCTCTTCCCACTCCATATCTCATATGGTGTGGTAGGTACAGATTTAGATGGAACTTGATTCAATAGGTATGCTGCTGTTTCAAGCGCATAACCCCAAAAAGAAATAGGCAACTCAGCAGTGCTCATCATAGAGCACACCATATCTAATAGGGTGTGATTCCTCCACTCCGATACACCGTTGTGCTGTGGTGTATATGGTGGAGTAAGCTGAGAGAGAATCCCATTCTCTTTTAGATAATCCAGGAACTCATTGCTCAAGTATTCTCCTCCTCGATTAGATCGAAGGATCTTAATACTTTTACCCGTTTGGTTCTCTACTTCGTGCTTATATTCTCTGAATTTCTCAAAAGCTTCAGACTTGTATTTCAACAAGAACACATGTCCGTATCTTGAGAGATCGTCAGTGAATGTAATGAAGTACGAGAAACCATTCCTGGCATGTGTAGACATGGGACCGCATACATCACTATGTATCAGTCCTAAGAGTTCCGTAACTCTTTCTCCGTGTCCACTAAACAGAGTTTTGGTCATTTTTCCTTTGAGAAATGAATGGCAAGTTTCATAAGATGATAATTCGAACGGATCCAAATATCCATTCTTATGCAACTTAGCCAGTCATTCTGCATTGATATGGCCAAGTCTACAATGCTACAAGAAGGATTCGTTCATTTCTGAACTCTTCCTCTTGTGAGTGTTTTGTACATTAAGAACTGTGGTTTGATTTAGAATTATATGCCATTATGTAACGAGCCTGATCCAATCAACTTTTGATTTAGGAAGATGTTCATAACATCATCCTGTATTACAAAATTATATCCTTCTTTACTTAATAAAGAAACTGATATAAGATTGCATATCAGGTTCGGTATGTAATAGCATTCGTTCAGAATCAATGTATTACCATTTGGTAATACAAGGTGATATTCGCCAACTGCTTTGGATGCAATATTTGCACCATTCCCTACTGTTATAGAATGATCACCTATTCCCAGTTCTCTACCTTTTCTTAGCCCATGCAACATATTGCATATGCGGGATCCTGATCCGGTATCTAATGCTCAGGACGTAGAGTGAACTGAGAAACAGTTCTCGATAACAAACACACCCGAAGAAGATGCATCATTATGCTTATTCTTCGTTTGGGCGGTGTGTGAAACCAGATATTTCCCTATTTCCTGTTCAGTCTTATAACAATTATAAGAATAAATGGAACCAATGTTCCCCTGCTCAGTATAATAAGTGGGTTTGGTCAATACATCCATATTATTATCTTGATTAAGGCCTGACATAGTCGCTACCTGGAGAGAGAGAGAGAGAAGGAAACATTTTAGCGTATGCTCTTGCAAGATTAGATTGGTTATTATCTTATCTAATCAGGATGGCTCCCACTGTTTTTCATCAAATCTTCCTTTAAACCCTAAAAGGTAAGACTAGCCGGGATTAATTACACTTTACAAGTTCGCCAATCTTTCAGCCAGGTCAGTGTTGGTACTTTGAGGGAGGTTCCCCGTGCTTTCGCACGGACCTAATTAAGATAAACCTCGTTTTCCCAGAGGCATAACCCTGCTAACACCTTTCTAGATACCTACTTGATCGGCTAATTGTCATGTGTAAAACTCTCTTAGGAGTAACTCTTACTCGCGGTGGGTATCGGGATCCAACTATCTCATAGAAGGTATGCAATCTCATTGCAAATTTCAACACTTGAAATTCCTGATAATACTTTTACCCCTAACGATCTATGACCTTGACAAGGCCAACAAACTATAAATCGCAAGTCAAGTTCAACCCGTCATTTCCTGATTGAATTAAACCCACCCGCACGACCCTTGACAAGGTCAACAAGGTCGTACGACTACCCTAATCCAATCGCATCTCATGTTTTAGCAGATAAACACTAATTAGCTACCGTACACTACGCCTTGACAAGGTCAACAAACACAGCATGAATACCAAGTAGGACTTATCTGAAATGATGGAGGGCTATGCAGGTTTTTAAGAAAACCATGAGCGTAATGAACTTGATATCGTTGTAGAAACAAGTGATTTTGAAAAAGAGTGTTTTGAGGGTTTTACCAGTTTCACTAAAGAGGTCACTCTCGGTGAAGGGATCTTGGTTCTTTCCTTATCGAAAAGGTTCTGGATATTCTACAAGGAATACCACAATGCAAAGCAAGAACTATAGAAGCAATCAAAAATATAACCGAGTGAGTTGTAGCTGTAGGGTTCCTAGGCACACTCATGAGGTTCCACAAGGCATCAACCATACAAAAATCAAATTTTTCTATGTGCCTAACAACTCTATGCAAGATCGTTAACTAGAGGTAAAGGCGAAATACAAGCAAGTTAACAACTTTAACTACAAGTGAAAGGGATTACAACCTTTGTAGATCCGGTCCTCCACTTTTAAAGCTCCATGTTGGCGTGCCTCCGCTGCGATCATCCGGATCCCGGACTCTAGCGATGATTTCGTTGGAGAAATAAGCGGGCTAGGTCGTTGACTTCGACGCCGAAGATGATCTACGTCGAGGCGACTCAAACTCAAGCTCCATCTTTACTAGGTCATGAAACTTGTGAAGATAACACACTCTACTACATGGCAAGTTGTAGAGGATGAAGAAATAGGAAGTGGGTTCACTTTGGATTTGGATTTCTCACTTGATTTCATCACTTGAAAATTTTCAAGAAAGCTTTCTTCACTTCATGAAAAAGAAGAAGAAGAAGAGGAAAAAATGAATTTATCAAAATAATAAATCAAGTGAAGCTTATCATAATGCAACCATGGGTAAGTTAACTCATGTAGAGAGCAAACCATAGTTTAGGTAATGGTTAGGTTTAAGAACAAAACAAAAATGGTTTAAACTTTTCAAAGATGCTTGAAAACATCATGAAGCTTCTAGCAAATAACAAAGAAAGCCACCATTTTGTTTTTACAAAATAAATAAAGAAAATTAAACCCTAACCATTAACTAAACATGGTGTAAATCATACACATACCCAAGTTTGCATGTATCATCAATCATGATACAAACTAGTGCACAAACATATATCACATATACAACTTGTGCATATCAAGTGAGAAAATCAATCTTAAGTGAACAATACTAGTCAATGTAAAGTAATATATCCAATATAAAATTATACATTAAATCATTAAATCAACACTTGATTTAATGATCCGGTCATACTGCATATAACCGACTAATATCAAGTGTATCAATATATCGAATCAACATTTGATTCGGTAACCCGGCTATATCTTATATAACCGTCCGATGATACAAATCGCGAGAATAGAATTCAGTATCACATACTGGTATTATTCTCGGTCCCGCACATATCTCATATGCGCTCCTATTTCATTTCGCTTGAGCCAGGAAACCTCTGTGTATGACTCTAAAGACTCGTCAATACGCCGGCAGTAGGTGATGATCATATCAAACACCCACAAGCGGCAAGCGGTCTACTAAACGTAACGGCCACCCGGGTATTGAGCGATCAGAAGATCAATGAGCAAGCCCGCTCACACTCCTGGGAATCCAACCAGTAACACTTACCGTACAGTCCGGTCTGTTCGTCTGATATGTCGCATATCTCGCCTAGGAGTGGTAAACGTCAGACCCCAGTAGCTCGATAAGTCATGCCGATGTAAGGTCCACAACAAGCGTGAGACTACTGATAACTCTTACCAGTAAATCACTTCAACCCTGGCCAGGGATTTCCAGTTATGGCCAGTCGAGCATAGCGCAGCATCAACCCCCAATACCGGAGAGACGAATCCCCTCCTATCGCTCATTGCCTCCATGTGAATCGGGACTGTACCCAAAAAAAACCTGTTTGCATGACTCAGTAGAGCCGTGGTAGGGTGGAAATCAAAGCACAGTGGGAGACACACAAGACTCTATGACGATCTCGGGTCAACAGACTAAGCTGTACCAGTGTCACCAGAGAACTGCCATCTGACGTAAGGTATAATACCATCTGAGAGTTCTCGGCGAGTCCGTTCAGTGTACCCAGTCTCCATTGAGCACCCGCATACCATCTCTGATGTCAAACACCAATGGATATGGGATCATCCATCGCCCATCACATGGGTCGAGAAGATATACGCTAGTCTACTCTGGAATATCGATGCCCCGTTTCGATATTCCCACGACTAAGAACAATGAAGGATGTACTCATACACTGTCCAGGCCCCACTAGTATGATCTACATCACAGTCCTGGAAGTCGAGTATACATTCTAAGGGCTTTATCAACATATAACAGAGAGACAATAAGTATACATGTTAAGATAAAGATCAACCAGATAGCTACTATCATGTCGAGCAAGAAAGTCCTACCTATATATATCCCAGCATCCACTACAATATACATCCTATATACAGTAATGGCCTCTAGGGCATACATATAACTAACAATCTCCCACTTGCACTAGGGCCATCTGTAGCAGTAGTTGTAGTATCTCATACTCAACCATCCCATAAAAGTCTCTCTCTGGGAAAAGGCCTTTGTGAGTGGATCTGCCATGTTGTCCTCTGAGTCTACTCTCCTTACCTCAATCACCCTGGAGATCTACTATCTCCATGATCAGGTGATGCTACCTCAGAATATGTCTGGGTCACTGATGGGATCGGGGTTCCTGGGCCAAAGCCACACTTCCATTGTCACACAATGGTAGGAACCTAGTTCATCTTATGAACTAATATACACCCAAACTTGCTCTTTGGTAGTATCTTTGATAGCGATGTCACCAGCCTTTATCGTCTAGTTTGCCACGGTATCTCTCTTCGAACTCTTCCAACATACCGTCCCTCCACTGAGGGTAAAGACAATGCCTGCGACTGACATTCAGTCGTCTTTATCACCCTGGAACTTTTCCAGTGATTCTCCCCAGAATCCATTGATACCATCTTACTATACCTAGTGAGAACCCTAACATCCATTTAGATCTATCTCATAGATCCAAAACCTAGGATTTAGGAGGTATCACTTTGATCCTATATGGAGAATCCTTGTGATAAGAGGAGATTGACCGAGCGTAGCATAGGAAACTCTTTTCCTATCAAGAGTATGTTGTCCACGTACAATACGAGGATCACCACCTTACTCTCTACTACCTTTTTGTACATACAAGGTTCATCTACTATTTTGATGAAGTCAAACTCTTTGACTACCACATCAAAACAGATGTTCCAACTCCGTGATGCCTGCTTTATTACATAAAACATCTTGCACATGTTTCCGCTGCTCCCACTGTTTACGTGGCCCTCTGGCTGTGTTCTTATAGACGTTTTCTTCTAAATTATTATTTAGAAAAGCAGTCATGGCACCCAACCACCAGATATCGTAGTCATGTATGTAGCAATGGCAAGTAGGATCGGATGGACTTAAGCATAGCCACTGGAAAAGGTTTCATCACTATCCACGCCCGGTCGATGACGAAAACCTTTAACAAGTCTAGCTTTGAAAGTCTCAACCTTTCCATCTACACCAAGTAATCTTCTCAAGATATACTTGCTCCTGATGGGGATTTAACCCTTCAGATATAGCAGCCAAAGTCCATACTTTGTTGATGTACATGGATTCCATCTCAGATCGCTAAGCATCCAGCCATTTTTACAGAGTCCCCACTCTTGATGGCCTGCTCAAAACTAGTTGGGTCATCATTTCATGATGCAATCCTCGCTCCCACTGTCATCGAGAAACCGAAGTATCTCTCAGGCAGGTGAGGATCCCTGCTAGATCGGCGGAGAGGCTGAGGTTCGTCGGAATCTGTTGAATCCTTTGGTTCTACCAAATCATCTGCTGTAGTTTGTATAGCTGGAACTCCTTCCAGTTCTACAGAACTGACCTTGCCTCGATCCTGTCCGGATTTTTCTTTTGACATAGGCCGGACAATCCCAAATCTTAACTTACTTAAGAGATAGGCTCTTCCCATACCATATCTTATATGAAGTGGTAGGCACTGATTTGATTGGAACCCAATTCAATAGGTATGCAGCTTCTCAAGTGCATAACCCCTTAAAAGAAACAGGTAACTCAGTAGTACTCATCATAGAGCGCACCATGTCTCATTGGGTGCGATTGCTCTGCCCTGATACACCATTGTGCTGTGGTGTATTCAGAGGAGTAATGCTGAGAGAGAATCCCATTCTCTTTTGGAATAGTCCAAGAATTCCATGCATAAGTATTCTCCTCCCTGATCCCATCATAGGACATAATACTTATACCCGTATTTTGGTTCTCTACTTCTGACTTATATTCATTGAATTTCTCAAAAGCTTCAGACATGTGTTTCAACAGAAACATGTGTCCGAATCTTGAGAGATCATCAGTGAATGTAAGGAAGTACAAAGAAACAGTCCTGGCATATGTAGACTGGGGACCTTCATACATCATTATGTATTAGTCCCAAGAGTTCACTATCTCTTTCTCTGTTTCGAGTAAACGGAGCTATGGTCATCTTATCTTTGTGACATGACTGGCAAGTTTCACAAGATGTAAATTCAAACTAATTTAAATATGCATCTAAATGTAACTTCAGCTAGTCGGGTCGCATTGATATGACCTAGTCTACAATGCCTCAAGAAGGATTCGTTCATTTCTGAACTCTTCCTTTTGTGTGTGTTCTGTATACTAGGAACTGTAGTTTGATTTAGAATGTCAATGCTTTTAGATAACGTGCCTGAACCGATCAACTTTTGAAAAGTTCAAAACAATATTCAACAATACAAAATTATATCCTTCTTTAATAAATAAAGAGATTGACATGATTTTGTATATCAGGTTCGGTATCTAATAACATTCGTTCAGAATCAATGTATTGGTAATACAGGGTGACAGTGACCAACAGACTTGGCTACAACACTTGCACCGTTTTCTGTCTCATGAAACTTATCATCCGTTCTCAGTTCTCTACCTTTCTGTAGCCCATGTAACAGATTACATATGCGGGATCCTGATCCGGTATCTAATACCCAGGACGTAGAGGACACTGAGAAATAGTTCTTTATAATGAACACACCCGAAGGAGATGCATCTCATGCACTTTCTTCGTTTGGGTGGCACGGGAAATCTGGTATTCCCTAATTTCCTGCTCTGTCTTATAACAATTATAAGTTGGAGCGGGACCAACGTTCCCCAGCTCAGTATAACAAGCGGGTTCGGTCAATACATCCATATTATTATCTTGATTAAGGCGTGACATGGTCGCTACCTGGAGAGAGAGAGAAGAAAACACTCTGTGTGCGCTCTTGCAAGATTAGATTGGTTATATATTTTACTAATCAGGATGGCTCCCACTGTTTTTATCAAATCTTCCTTCAAACCCTAAAAGGAAAGACTAGCCAGGATTAATTACACTCTACAAGTTTGCCAATTTTTCAGCCAGGCCAGTGCCGGTACTTTGAGGGAGGTTCCCCGTGCTTTCGCACGGACCTAATTAAAGTAAACCTCGTTTTCCCAGGGGCGTAACCCCGTTGACACCTTTCTAGACACCTACTTGATCGGCTAATTGTAAAGTGCAAAACTCTCCCAGGAGTAACAATTACTCACAGTGGGTATCGGGATCCAACTATCATATAGAAGGTATGCAATCTCATTGCAAATTTCAACACTTGAAACTCCCGATAAAGATTTTTACCCCCAGCACTTATGACCTTAACTATGGTCAACAAATCATAAGCACTAGTCAAGTTCTACCCGTCATTTTGTGATTAATTAGACCCACCCACATGACCCTTAACTAAGGTCAACAAAGTCACACGACTGTCCTAACTAATCGCATCATATACGGTGTAGGAAGACATCACTTAGCTACCATACACTGTGCCTTAACTAAGGTCAACAAACACAACACGAATACTAAGTACTCTACTTCCTAAATTGACGGAGGGTTGCGGATGGTTTTTAAGAAAACCTTGAACGCTTTGAACTTGATCTCGTTGCGGAATCAAATGGTTTTAAATGGACTGTTTTTGAGGCTTTTCTAGTTTTGCTAAAGGGGTCACTCCCGGTGAAGGGATCGTCGGCCCTTTCCTCATCGAATAAGGTGCAGGATATATCATATATACCGCTGTGCAAAGCAAAAACTATAGAAGAAATCAGAAGACAAACCGAGGGTTGTAGCATCTGCTAATTATTGCTAAAGAGGTCACTCCCGGTGAAGGGATCGTCGGCTCTTTCCTCATCGAATAAGGTGCTGGATGTTCTACAAGGAACACCGTTATGCAAAGCAACTGTAAGTGCACGGCGGCGCCCCGGCCGTCAATCCGACGCCGGAATGCGGAAGCGGTGAATAACTTAAATTTTGCGGACTTTGCAAACCGGCACCACCGCGCACTAAACTCCGGATCGTAACCATTAACAAGTCTACGCTATTAAAAAGAAAGGGAAGAGATGTATACCGACGATCCAAGTCCTCCGGTCTTCATCTCCACTCCGATCTCCTCGCGGGATCTCCGTCCATCTCCTCCTCGTCGGAAAAGGGGACCACGAAGCCGGGTACTTTTACGGGCTCCCACCTCAATACCGAGGCAACTCGCGCATGAAGCCGGCAACTCGACATGCTCAAGATATGCTGTAGGAAGTGTAGTGTAGAGTGGATGTCTCACTTTGGGGTTTGTTGCCATTTGTAGATGATGGAGGAAACAAGATAAGAAAAATGGTGCTTGCATTTTTCTTAGCATGAAAAGAGATCAAGAATGAAGAAAACTCTCAAAGATGAAGCTCTCATCTTCTTCTCACTCAACCATGGAAAAACTTATGCATCAAGTGAGAATAATGGTGGAGGAAAATCTATATGAAGCAAGAAGGGAGGTGAGTGTAGGAGATGTAGAAAGGGTGACCACATCAAGAGACAAAGAAACATACACCATGCTTCATACTATTGAAACCATACCCTTTCAAATCTCATAAAGCAAAAGCATGGTTGAAAAGAAATGAAAGCTATCATAATCAATCTTTTACAAGAAACCCCCTCCACAAAAGTAATTTGCAAAACTGCAAATAACCCCCTCCATCGGAAAAGTCCGGCCGGGAAAGAACAAAGGAAAACCGGCCGGAACGGAATGCAAACTGGCAACTCCAGAAAACTGGTCCCGTAATAAATTACAGGAAAACCCCGATACTGTGCATACACACCCGCATCTGTATTCCGTCCGGATACAAATGCAATAAGACAAAATCTACACTGTACTAAACTAGGACCGGCTTAAACCAAAGCCGGCTAGTAAAAACCGTTCGATCCTGATCCGTGCAATACCGCACGTATCTGATCGAACCCTGCCATATACCTATACGGCTACTAGTACAAACCGTCCGATCCTGATCCGTGCAATACCGCACGTATCTGATCGGACCCTGCCATATCTCCATACGGCCTCTACAGCGTTTCACCCGAAACTTGAGTAACTGAAAGTGTGGCGGACTCTAAAGACTCGTCAATACAATGGTTGTGGATTTAACCACTAGCCCGTCAGAGGTATAAGCCAATACGTAACGGGCCACCAGCTATTGACTAAAAGGGACGTCGATGAGCGAACTCATCCTGACACCCTACTGAGCCTGTCAGTGACAATATCCGTGCAGTCCGGTCCGTTCGTCTATGAGCATCGCATGGCGGGCCTAGGGGGTTGGTAAAAGTCAGACCCCCAAAAGCGGTACAAGTCGTGTCGGTGTGTAGCCCAGAACACCCTGAGATACTACTGGAATACCTACCAGTAAATCTCCTTGCCTTGGCCAAGGACTTTGTGTAATGGCTCTCCTAGACACAGCACGACCTCACCCCCAATACCGGGAGAGACGAACCCCTGAAGATACGCTCACTGCCTCCATGTGGCTCGGGACTGTACCCAACTAAAACCTGTTTGCACGACTCCTTTGAGCCGTGGTAGGGTAGTAATCAAAGTACAGTGGGAACTCACACGAGACAAATGACGATCCCCAGGTCGATGAACTAACCTGCACACATGTCACCAGGGAACTGCCATCTGACGTCTGGTATATGACCAACTAGCATGTTCCCGGCGAGTCCTGTCCGGTGTACTCATAACCCAATGAGCACCTGTATACATCTTAGGTGATCCAACTGACACCAGTGGCTTGTGAGACCGGCCACCGCCCCTCGTCGGGGTCTCGACTGTATACACTAGTCTACTAATGGAGTATCGATGCCCAGTCTCGAAACTCCCACGACTAGGGACCTTTTAAGGATAAGCTTATAGACCCCAGCTCCCACTTATATGATCGCCCTCATACTGCTGGTGGTCAAGCAAGAATCCTAGGGGCTCTATCAACGTGTAATAGCGACGTGTCATGTCACCTAAAGCAGTACACGATGATAAAGGTAAACCAGATAGCATACTATCATCTCGAGTAAGACTGTCCTACCGGGATAGGTCCTCCCTCAATCATTACAATCACGTACCTGTGACCTAATAATTGACTCTGAGGGCACTATCTCCAACAATCTCCCACTTGCACTCAAGGCTAATTATTGCGATGTCGCATACTCACAGCCCGTGTGATACCGAACATCCAACTCCTCTACTAGTCAGTCTCACAAAGCTCGTTTGCGGAACTATTGCGTTCGAGGAATAGCCTCAGTGAGTGGATCCGCTTAGTTGTTTCTTTCTATGTCTCTCTATATCTCAAGTTCGCGGAGAAACCCATCTCCCGAAAAGAGCAATACCTGTCTTAGAATGTGTCTGGATGTCTGATGGGACCTAGCTCATAAATGAACTCCAAATCCAAACTTCTTAGACTGTATCGACAACTGAACTTAATCAGTATCCTGTGCCATGCCTCCCTCAGTATTGCCTTGGACCACCTGTCCAAAATACTGCCCCTCATCAGAAGGAAAATTATAACTCTGACAACCTCCTTGTCGTCCATGTCACCTTGGAAGCCTGGAATGATAACTGTCTCCTGTATGAGGCTGTCGTTATCATATCCCTAGAACATCCACTTATGTTCTAAAACTGCTTCCAACCGTTTCTCCAGGATTGGATTAATGTCAACTTATTGCATCTAGTGCAAGAACAACATCTGGTGTGGTACTTGACATCTAATGATTGACTCAATTGCCTAAGCAAATGATCTGCCAATCATGCACTTCCCTCTCCCCTTTAGTCTGTAAGACACCTTTGGAGAGGGTGACTCCATTACCTGTAGGTACACTACCGTGCCAGGAGTCGTCCATCCTAAATACTCTTAGAATGCTGTCAAGTACCCTGATTGGGAAACCACCCAAATCTAGATCTAATACCCTAGATCCAGTAACCAGTATGTCTGATATAATACCCAATTCCTATGTGGAGAAACTACTGTGTGACGACCAAAGTATAACCGATCGTAGTGTAGGAGTTTCTTTTCCTACTCTGTGTATATCATCCAAATACCAGGATATCATACCCTACTACCTTCTCAACAGATCCATCCCCTATTCTGATGAAGTCAAACCCATGACTGTCACGTCAGAAATAGATGATCTATCTCCGCTACATCTGCTCTAGTCTATAAACAGACAGAAGCAACCTGTCCACCAATGCTTCCGCTGCTCCCACTGACTACGACAACCCTCTGGCAGAGTCATATAGACGTACACTTCTAAAACTAGTTTAGAACGACGCTATACTCATCCTCCCGCCGGGTCTCGCAGCCTGGAACAACAGCAATGGTAATTGTGGGTAAACAAGAACTTCCCTGTCACCGTCCTTGAGGCTACCGTAGTACCTCTCGGGTGCCTGAAGTTACCCACCTTATCTGCGGAGTGGCCAATGGAATGTCAATCCAGATTGAATCTTTAGGTTCCTTATCAAATCTTCAGTAATCGTTTGTGGTTCTGGAATCACTTCCAGTTCTACCATACTCCCACTACTGTTTTCTGAAAAAGTCCATTTTTAATAAAACTGTGGCGAGTCTAGAACAATATCGCTATTGTTCATCCAGATGGTAGAAAATCAACCCTCGTCATAGCCTGGGTCAACCCACAAACAGCCATTACAGAAACGTGCCTTGAGTTGTCCAGTGTCTGGTTTTAATCATAAACCGGACAACTTCCCGTACCTTAACATCGTTAAGATATGAACTGTTCTATATCCAATATAGAAACAGAGGCACTGATTTAATTGAACCAGATTCAAATCATGCAGCTGTCCCCAGCGCATGTCAACTAAATGGAAGGAGGCCGATCAGCGTTACTCAACTTAGGAATGCTTCCAATTATGAGTAACCTGAAAAAGAAGCAAGTTCTCTTAATCACTACTATCAACTGAATACCATACACAAGTATCTACATCTTCGATCACCTTGAAGAATCCCGATACTTGCTACACCTGGTTCTCTACTCTATTCAAATACCTATAACTCCTCAAAACTTAGACCCTGTGTTTCAACGAAACACATGTCTAAGAACTAGAGAAGTTAAAAGTAAACAGAATATAGTATGAGGACCAACCCCTCTGTCCTGATGGACCCTGGGCAACATACAATCCTTTGTATAAGTCCCTTGAGTCTGATAACTCATTCACTATGTGTCGTAGGTTGAAAACTGTACTTATGGTTAAGAAGAATTACACCATCGTTTAATGCTCCTTACCTAACCATCCACTGATATAGGTAAATGTCGTAGACATAATTTCAAAAAGATATATCTCACTCTATGAAAATAGACGTACAGATATATCAATTTGAAATTGGTGCATAACAGCGGATATTCAAAACCAAATATTTGCCGACCGGCAAACAACCCAGGTGACTTCCTCAAATATCACCGATTAAAACGAATCCCGATATAATGAGGATGATCACCTAATTCCCAATAACTTACTCCCACTCATCATCTGTAAAACCATACAGATATGAGAATCAAACCTGGTAAATACATACCCTGGAGCAAGTGTCTAATCGGGAAATCAGTTTCCTTTAACAGTACATAGTGAGACTGAAACATTGAAATGTTTCGATGGGGTATCCTGGTATTCCTAGTAATGCCTCTTCCAGATTCACGACTGTAACCGTATAGTTCTTTGCCACCTCTCCAAATCCCTTCATATGTCTTTAGTCTTTACCTTCTGCACACCCTTTTAGGCCAAATGGTTTTCTTCCTTCCCTACCGTTCGGCACCAGCCTATGGTTTGGAAGAAGACTATCCAATAAGCATAATGGGTGTACTGTCCCAATCCTAGGAACACTCGCAATGCGAGAGAAGGTGAGGATAAAAGACAACCGAATGAACTTAATTCATATTTCTCCTGAACCAGAATCCATCCCCGAACTGGAACAAGTTCCTTTCGAGTTCGTATATAACCATACGATGGAGTATCCAAATAAACTGTGGATGTTCGTAGTGATACGGAGTGTCCTGGAGAAATACAAAGGTGATGTGGGAGTGGTAACGAAATATTTGGTTTGGTCGTGAATATCTGTTGCAATTTACTTTGCCCTCTTACTAATCCCTTGCTTTGTCTGAACTTAATACCTTCTGCACACCATCGTTATGCTAATTGGTTTTCTTCCTTCCCTACCGGTCGGCACCAGCCTAAGGTTTGGAAGAAGACAATCCAATTTGCGTAACAGGTGTACTACCCCTAAACCAAGGAGTACTCATAACCTGAGAGAGGGTAAAAGGAAAAGACAACTGAATAATCCTATCCGTTTTCTCCAGAACCGGAAACCATCCTCGAATAAATTCTTTCGAGTTCGTATCTAACCATACGATGGTTTTGTCCAATGGAAGTGGACGTTCGTAGTAAAACGGGGTGTCCTGGAGAAAAGGGTAAAAGTAGGAGTGGCAATGAGGTCTGCAACTCTGACAATCCAAAAGCCAGTGTTTAAGAAGGTTCGGTCAACTTGGTCACCGAGTCAAAGTCTTAGGGTCGGGTCAATGGTCGCTGCCAAAGAGAGAGAGAAAAGAAACACTCAGCGTGCACTCTAACCTAGATCAGAATGGTCACCAATTTATCTAATCTGGAATCCTCCCACTGTACCTCAAATTCTCCTCCAAACCTAAAAGAAGAATTAGTCGGGGTTACCCGAGGAGTAAACCAACTCATCAGTGGGAATCGGGATCCAACTCTCATCGCATGATAACGTGACGGAATCCGCTCACGGTATCACACTCCAGAAGGTATGCGCATATCTGGCAAGTTTCAGTACTTTTGAAACTCCCGATGTGATTTCTACCCCATGCTCTTATGACCTTGGCGTGAGGTCAAAATATCATAAGTCACATGTCAAGTTCTACCCGTCATTATCCAGGTTAATTTGAACCCACCCGTACATACCCTTGACGTAGGCCAAAATAGTAGTACGACTGTCCCAAACCAACGCATCTATCTATGCAACAGATAAATAACCGGCAGCTACCAAACACTATGCCTTGGCGTGAGGTCAAAATACATAGCTTGAATACTATCGAATATTTAACTGAAATGACGGAGGGCTACGAATGGTTTCTGGCGAAAACCTTTAACGTAATGAACTTGATATCGTCGAAGGAACGGATAGCTTTTAAAAATATAGTGACGAAAACCGTTGCTAAAGAGGTCACTCCCTGTGAGGGGATCTCGGCTCTTTCCCCGTAGAATGGGGTGCTGGATATTCCAAATGAATACCGCGATGCAAAGCAAAAGTAATCGGCTATAGTGAAGTTAATGCCCTGACGCAAACTTCTGTCCAAGGGGTCACTCCCGGTGAAGGGATCTCGGCCCTTGCCTCGTCGACTGAGGAGCAGGATATTCCAATGAATACCACGATGCAAAACAAAAGTAAACGTCCTTGCAATAACAGCTTTTTGAAAAGTGTTCCAACAACATCAGATTAGGTTTGTTTTTAACTTTGCATTGATCCGAATCAATGCAGTCCCATCAATTGATCACACCAAAAGGAACGAAAATATACTGACGTACGTATATGCCATCCGCATTCGCCACTGGGTCCCGTCATCACCCGTTAGGTTAGCTAACTAACGGCAGAGCGGGGACTGGACTAGCGCGGATGAAAAACATGTAGGGTTCCTAGGCACCCTAGTGAGGTCTCACAAGTGATTGATCATGCCATATTAAAATTTTACGGGTGCCTACAAACCCGACTACGGATCGTTCACTAGATATTTAGGCGAAAAGAAAACTAGTTAACACTTAACTAATGAGAAAACGGAAATACAACCTTTGTAGATCCGGTGCTCCACCTCCATAGCTCCGCAACGAGGTCCTCTCCGCTGTCCAAATCAAATCCGGGCTCTAGGATCGGCTTCGTCGGAGGATGGGCAAGCTAGGTCGTCGATGTCCATGCCGAAGATGATCTACGTCGAGGCATCGCTAAATCAAGCTCCGACTTCACCAAGTCAAGAAACTTGTGAAGTAAACACACTCTACTACTTGGCAAGAGATAGAGGATGAAGAAATAGGAAGTGGGTAGACTTTATTTTTGGATTTCTCACTCTTTTCCAACAATCACCATTGATGGACTTCAAGCTTCTTCACTTGAAGCAAGGAAGAAGAAGAAGAAAAGGTTATGATAAGATAATAGAAAATGAAAAGAAAATGAATTCTTATCATAATTTTAACTAGAGTTAAGTGTAGAGAATGAATCATGGTTAGTGGGAATGGTTAGGGTTAAGGATGAGATAAGTATGGTTGACTTGAACAAAGCTTCATGAAGCTTCAACTAAAGAACAAAAGAAGCCACCATTCTTTTTCTCATTTCTTTTATTCATTTATCAAAAATAAAAAGCATAATTAAATAAGATAAATGAATAATAAATAATAAACCCTAACCATTTCATTAACCAAGGTTTAATCTTTACACTTGAACCCTAGCATGACATGTATCATCAAACATGATACAATCAAGTGCACAAAAGTATATCGCATATACAATGCGCACACCCGAGTGAGAAAATGCATTTAAAGTAAACCGATACTAGTTGATGCAAAGTAATATATCAAATATATAAATATGCATTAAATCATTAAATCAACACTTGATTCAATGATCCGGTCATGTCGCACACAACCGACTAGTATACTATGTATCGGCTTATCGAATCAACGCTTGAATCGATAACTAGGTTATATCGTATACAACCATTCGACACATTCATCGCGAGAATAGAATACGGTATCACATACACGCATTATTCTCGGTCCCGCACATATCTCATATGCGCTCCTATTTCGTTTCGCTTGAGCCAGGAAACCTCTGTGTAGGACTCTAAAGACTCGTCAATACGCCGGCAGTAGATGATGATCATATCAAACACCCACAAGCCGCAAGCGGTCTGCTAAACGTAACGGCCACCCGGGTATTGAGCGATCTGAAGATCGACGAGCAAGTCCGCTCACACTCCAGTGAATCCGACCAGTAACACTACCGTATAGTCCGGTCTGTTCGTCTGATATGTCGCATATCTCGCCTAGGGGTGGTAAACGTCAGACCCCAATAGCTCGATAAATCATGCCGACGTAGGGTCCATAACATTCGTGAAACTACTGATAACTCTTAACAGTATATCACTGCAACCCTGGCCAGGGATTTCCTGTTATGGCCGGTCGAGCATTGCACAACATCAACCCCCAATACCGGGAGAGACGAATCCCCTCCTATCGCTCATTGCCTCCATGTGAATCGGGACTGTACCCAAAAACCACCTGTTTGCACAACTCAGTAGAGCCGTGGTAGGGTGGAAATCAAAGCACAGTGGGAGACACACAAGACTCTATGACGATCTCGGGTCAACAGACTAAGCTGTACCAGTGTCACCAGAGAACTGCCATCTGACGTGAGGTATAATACCATCTGGGAGTTCTCGGCGAGTCCGTTCAGTGTACCCAGTCTCCACTGAGCACCCGCATACCATCTTCGATGTCAAACACCAATGGATATGGGATCATCCATCGCCCATCGCATGGGTCGAGAAGATATGCGCTAGTCTACTCTGGAATATCGATGCCCCGTCTCGATATTCCCTCGACTAGGAACATTTCAAGGATGTATCATGGACTACCCAGGCCCCACTAGTATGATCTACATCATAGTCCTGGAAGTCGAGTACACATCCTATGGGCTTTATCAACATGTAATCAGAGAGACAGAAAGTATACATGTTAAGATAAAGTGCAACCAGATAGCGTACTATCATGTCGAGCAAGAAAGTCCTCCCTATATATATCCCAGCATCCACTACAATATACATTCTATGTACAGTAATGGCCTCTAGGGCATACATATAACTAACAATCTCCCACTTGCACTAGGGCCATCTGTAGCAGTGGTTGTAGTATCTCATACTCAACCATCCCATAAAAGTGTCTCTCTTTGGGAAAAAGGCCTTCGTGAGTGGATCCGCCGTGTTGTCCTCTGAGTCTACTCTCCTAACCTCGATCACCCTGGAGATCAACTATCTCCACGATCAGGTGATGCTGCCTCAGAATACGTCTGGGTCACTGATGGGACCAGGGTTCCAAGGGCCAAAGCCACACTTCCATTGTCATACAATGGCAGGAACTTAGTTCATCTTATGAACCAATATACACCCAAACTTCCTCTTTGGTAGTATCTTTAATAGCGATGTTACCAGCCTTTATCGTCTAGTTTGTCACGGTATCTAGCTTGGAAATCTTCCAACATACCGTCCCTTTACTGAGGGTAAAGACAATGCCTGTGACTGACATTCAGTCGTCTTTATCACCCTGGAACACTTCCAGTGATTCTCCCCAGGATCGATTGATACAATCTCACTATACCTAGTGAGAACCCTAATATCCCTTTAGATCTATCTCATAGGTCCAAATCTCAGGATTTAGGAGGTATCATCTTTATCCTATTTGGAGAATCCTTGTGATAATAGGAGATTGACCGATCATAGTATAGGAAACTCTTTTCCTATCAAGAGTATGTTGTCTTCGTACAATACGAAGATGACCACCTTACTCTCTACTACCCTTTTGTATATACAAGGTTCGTCTACCATTTTGATGAAGTCAAACACTTTGACTATCACATCAAAACAGACGTTCCAACTCCGCGATGCCTGCTTCATCATGTAAAGCAACTTGCACACGTTTCCGCTGCTCCCACTGTTTACGAAGACCTCTGGCTGTGTTCTTATAGACGTTCTCTTCTAAATCAGTATTAGAAAAGCAGTCATGGCACCCAACCGCCAGATATCGTAGTCATGGTATGTAGCCGTGGTAAGTAGGATCTGGATAGACTTAAGCATAGCTACTGGAAAATGGTTTCATCATTATCCACGCCTGGTCGATGACGCAAACCTTTAACAAGTCTAGTTTTGAAAGTCTCAACTTTTCCATCTAAACCAAGTAATCTTCTCAAGATATACTTGCTCCTGATGGGGATTTAACCCTTCAGATATAGCAGCTAAAGTCCATACTTTGCTGGTGTACATGGATTCCATCTCAGATCGCTAAGCATCCAGCCATTCTTACAGAGTCCCTGCTCTCGATGGCCTGCTCGAAACTAGTTGGGTCATCATCTCATGATGCAATCCTTGCTCCCACTGTCATCGAGAAACCGAGGTATCTCTCAGGCGGATGAGGAATCCTACTAGATCGGCGGAGAGGCTGAGGTTCGTTGGAATCTATTGAATCCTTTGTTTCTGTCAAATCATTAGCAGTTTTGTACAGCTGGAACCTTTCCAGTTCTACAGAACTGATCTTGCCTCGATCTTGTCCGGATTTTGCTTTTGACATAGGCCGGACAACCCCAAATCTTATCTCGCTTAAGAGATGGGTTCTTCCCATACCATATCTCATATGGAGTGGTAGGCACTGATTTGATTCAAACCTAATTCAATAGGTATGCAGCTTCTCAAGTGCATTACCCCAAAAGGAAATAGGTAACTCAGTAGTACTCATCATAGAGCACACCTTATCATATAGGGTGTGATTGTTCCGCCCCGATATACCATCGTGCTATGGTTTATACGGATGAGTAATGCTGAGAGAGAATCTCATTTTCTTTTGGAATAGTCCAGAAATGCCATGCACAAGTATTCTCCTCCCTGATCTTATCACAGGACATAATACTTATACCCGTATTTTGGTTCTCTACTTCTAACTTATATTCTGTGAATACCTCAAAAGGTTCGGACTTATGTTTCAGCAGGAACATACGACTGAATCTTGAGAGATTATCAGAGAATATAATGAAGTATAAAGAACCATTCCTGGCATGTGCAGACAGGAGACCTTACGTACATCATCATGTCTCAGTCCCAAGAGTTTAGTAACTCTTCCTCTGTTTCCAATAAACAGAGCTATGGTCATATTATCTTTGTGACATGACTGGCAAGTTTCACAAGATGTAAATTCAAACTGATTTAAATATACATCTAAATGTAACTTCAGCCAGTCGGGTCGCAATGATATGACCTAGTCTACAATGCCTCAAGAAGAATTCGTTCATTTCTGAACTCTTCTTCTTGTGTGTGTTCTGTATACTAGGAACTGTAGTTTGATTTAGAACGTCAATGCTTTTAGATAGCGTGCCTGAACCGATCAACTTTTGATATAGGAAATGTTCAAAACATTATCCATCAATACAAAATTATATCCTTCTTTACTAATAAAGAGACTGATATGATTTTGTATATCAGGTTCGGTATCTAATAGCATTTGTTCAGAATCAATGTACTGGTAATACAGGGTGACAGTGACCAACAGACTTGGCTGCAACACTTGCCCCGGTTTCTGTCTCATGAAACTTATCACCCGTTCTCAGTTTTCTACCTTTCTGTAGCCCTATGTAACATATTACATATCTGGGATCCTGATCTGGTATCACATACCCAGGACGTAGAGAATACAGAGAAACAGTTCTACATAATGAACACACCCGAAGATGATGCATCAGCATGCACTCTCTTCGTTTGGGCGGCACGGGAATTCTGGTATTCCCCTATTTCCTGCTCTGTCTTATAACAATTATAAGTTGGAGCGGGACCAACGTTCCCCAGCTCAGTATAACAAGCGGGTTCGGTCAATACATCCGTATTATTATCTTGATTAAGGCGTGATATGGTCGCTACCAGGAGAGAGAGAGAAGAAAACACTCTGCGTGCGCTCTAGCAAGATCAGATTGGTTATATATTTTATCTAATCAGGATGGCTCCCACTGTTTTTATCAAATCTTCCTTCAAACCCTAAAAGGAAAGACTAGCCGGGATTAATTACACTCTACAAGTTCGCCAATCTTTCAGCCAGGCCAATGTCGGTACTTTGAGGGAGGTTCCCCGTGCTTTCGCACGGACCTAATTACAGTAAACCTCGTTTTCCCAGAGGCGTAACCCCGTTGACACCTTTCTAGACACCTACTTGATCGGCTAATTGCAAAGTGCAAAACTCTCCCGGGAGTAACAATTACTCGCAGTGGGTATCGAGATCCAACTATCACATAGAAGGTATGCAATCTCATTGCAAATTTCAACACTTGAAACTCCCGATAAAGGTTTTTACCCCTAGCACCTATGACCTTAACTATGGTCAACAAATCATAAGTACTAGTCAAGTTCTACCCGTCATTTCGTGATTAATTAGACCCACCCACATGACCCTTAACTAAGGTCAACAAAGTCACGCGACTGTCCTAACTAATCGCATCATATGCGGTGTAGGAAGACATCACTTAGCTACCGTACACTGTGCCTTGACTATGGTCAACAAACACAGCACGAATACTAAGTACTCTACTTTCTAAAATGACGGAGGGTTGCGAATGGTTTTTGTGAAAACCTTTAACGCTTTGAACTTGATCTCGTTGCGGAATCAAATGGTTTTTAAATGGAATGCTTTTGAGGCTTTTCTAGTTTTGCTAAAGGGGTCACTCCCGATGAAGGGATCGTCGGCCCTTTCCTCGTCGAATGAGGTGCGGGATATATCATATATATCACTGTGCAAAGCGGAAACTATAGAAGCGATCAAATGACAAACCGAGGGTTGTAGCATCTGCCAGTTATTGCTAAAGGAGTCACTCCCGGTGAAGGGATCTCGGTCCTTTCCTCATCGAATAAGGTGCAGGATGTTCTATAATGAACACCGCGATGCAAAGCAAGAACTGTAGCTACCTGTTTTATTTTGAAATTCGATTCCACAACATCAATTAGGTTTATTTTCTTTCATTAATCTCATTAATGAATATCCCATCATTTTAAGTTACCTAAACATCACAGATAGATATGACGTACACTTATGCCATCCGCATTCGCCTCGATGTCCCCTCGTGCACCGTTAGGTTAGGTAACTAACGGCAGAGCGGGGCAGGGCTAGCGCGGGTGTAAAACATAAGCAACGTCTATATAATATATCATATATACTATATATAATATCTGTCACAGAACATCACATGATCACAGATAAAACACAGCAGAAGAAACATATGAAATATTGGATATACTAGGACGTCCGTGTTTTCAATACGAGCCAGTATAAAACACGGATTCCACGGTCGTGATGAATAGCCAATCCCACACCCCTAGACCCCTACGAGAGCGGCAAGCAACCCTACCAATTCTAGGGTTAGGAGACCCGGACTCGACTCCTCGAGTTGGTCTCCCTCTGGACCCCAGAACCCGGTTACTTGTGCTCCCCTCCTTGGGTCTATCCTAATGCGGAAAAGTAAATAATATACAAACGGTGACTACTCCCGCAACCTGGAAGTGCCCCAATAAAAGAATATTACATACAAGTTTTTACATGAATGAAAATGAAAAACACTCATCTCACATAAAAAAAAACCCCCGGCTACTCAAACACGACAATCCAATATAACATATCCAGCAACACATAACATCACATGTCATCAACGTAAGTAAATATGCGCATCCCAATTGTCGTTGACATATAGCAACGAAACCGGCGATATCACATATTACACTTACGGTCACAGAAAAGAAAGTGTAAAACTACAACAGTTGGAATCCGCAATCACCTCAGACATCGCATGCCTGACCAAATGAATTACTTAGACATCGCATGCCTAACAATTATAAACCCCGCATTTTAGTCTCATTATCGAAAACACTTTTCAATATCAAGTCGGGCAATTCAACAGGATTCCCGACATTCTGATCGAATGCTCGTCGCAAACTTCAGTAGACGGCCGCACCCCTGATACCGTCGACGAAGTGCACCAAGGCGGAACACCGCTACCGCGAGCACCCGAACGGATGCTTTCGGCGACGGGGTTCTCCTACAGTCACTTGGTCGGGGCTATGGAGTGAGGCTGTCTATTAAGTTTACCCGGCGAGTATCCGCGTACGCTACGTGATTGCGACGGACTTTTGATCACATCAAAATTCCGTGGCAACCGATCAAGTGAGACTAAACTGCTATGTTTATAACATTCATTCAGTTATCTCATAACTTCTTGTGAATTCCAATTATTGTATCACATTCCGGATAAATAGAAAATGCTAAACTTTTCGATCGAACAATTGAACACCCAAGTTTTCCCGATACAGATCAACACATGAAACAAGTCTAAAAACATTCATTTCGTGCCTCAGTACCAACGGTCCAGCCGTAGAAGGGTCAAGCCAACGCCTCACATGTGGCACGCCGTACTGCCCCAAACCCGAAGGTTCAAAGGGTAGTTCAAGACGGTCACATAATCGAGTTAAGGTTTGTTGTCTTCTAGAGGGACCATCGTGTTACTTGCACTACTTAGAACGTGATTAAACTACAGAAATATCCAACACTTGGAAATTTCCCGACAGGGGAAAAATTGGGTATTTATATCCGGTCGAACTTTTTAACATATTCAAAAATTATCCGGAAGAACACATAGACAAAATTTGACAATCCGATCGAATGTACGAACCCCCTATACAACCCAAAATACTCAACTCTTTATTTCATAAAAAAATATTCCAGGAAAACCAACACTGAAAAATAGGAGTTACTGTGCAAAATTGAGTGCCTAATAAGACAAAACGGCGGCGGAAGGGCCGCATTAGCACGCTAATGCCGCGGTTCCGCCGCACTTTTGAGGGATCATTAGGTAATTTTTGCACCGTAATTCTTAGATTTCCCTGCTTATTTTTCTACATATTTTTAATTTGCAAAAATCCACAAATTTGAAAAAAGTACAGAGAGCAAGTTGGATGTAGGTTTTCGGTTCGATCGGACTTCAAATTCCGTCTACGCATCGCCTAAGGCTCTAGCTAGGCTCTGATACCACTGTAGGGTTCCTAGGCACCCTAGTGAGGTCTCACAAGTGATTGATCATGCCATATTAAAATTTTACGGGTGCCTACAAACCCGACTACGGATCGTTCACTAGATATTTAGGCGAAAAGAAAACTAGTTAACACTTAACTAATGAGAAAACGGAAATACAACCTTTGTAGATCCGGTGCTCCACCTCCATAGCTCCGCAACGAGGTCCTCTCCGCTGTCCAAATCAAATCCGGGCTCTAGGATCGGCTTCGTCGGAGGATGGGCAAGCTAGGTCGTCGATGTCCATGCCGAAGATGATCTACGTCGAGGCATCGCTAAATCAAGCTCCGACTTCACCAAGTCAAGAAACTTGTGAAGTAAACACACTCTACTACTTGGCAAGAGATAGAGGATGAAGAAATAGGAAGTGGGTAGACTTTATTTTTGGATTTCTCACTCTTTTCCAACAATCACCATTGATGGACTTCAAGCTTCTTCACTTGAAGCAAGGAAGAAGAAGAAGAAAAGGTTATGATAAGATAATAGAAAATGAAAAGAAAATGAATTCTTATCATAATTTTAACTAGAGTTAAGTGTAGAGAATGAATCATGGTTAGTGGGAATGGTTAGGGTTAAGGATGAGATAAGTATGGTTGACTTGAACAAAGCTTCATGAAGCTTCAACTAAAGAACAAAAGAAGCCACCATTCTTTTTCTCATTTCTTTTATTCATTTATCAAAAATAAAAAGCATAATTAAATAAGATAAATGAATAATAAATAATAAACCCTAACCATTTCATTAACCAAGGTTTAATCTTTACACTTGAACCCTAGCATGACATGTATCATCAAACATGATACAATCAAGTGCACAAAAGTATATCGCATATACAATGCGCACACCCGAGTGAGAAAATGCATTTAAAGTAAACCGATACTAGTTGATGCAAAGTAATATATCAAATATATAAATATGCATTAAATCATTAAATCAACACTTGATTCAATGATCCGGTCATGTCGCACACAACCGACTAGTATACTATGTATCGGCTTATCGAATCAACGCTTGAATCGATAACTAGGTTATATCGTATACAACCATTCGACACATTCATCGCGAGAATAGAATACGGTATCACATACACGCATTATTCTCGGTCCCGCACATATCTCATATGCGCTCCTATTTCGTTTCGCTTGAGCCAGGAAACCTCTGTGTAGGACTCTAAAGACTCGTCAATACGCCGGCAGTAGATGATGATCATATCAAACACCCACAAGCCGCAAGCGGTCTGCTAAACGTAACGGCCACCCGGGTATTGAGCGATCTGAAGATCGACGAGCAAGTCCGCTCACACTCCAGTGAATCCGACCAGTAACACTACCGTATAGTCCGGTCTGTTCGTCTGATATGTCGCATATCTCGCCTAGGGGTGGTAAACGTCAGACCCCAATAGCTCGATAAATCATGCCGACGTAGGGTCCATAACATTCGTGAAACTACTGATAACTCTTAACAGTATATCACTGCAACCCTGGCCAGGGATTTCCTGTTATGGCCGGTCGAGCATTGCACAACATCAACCCCCAATACCGGGAGAGACGAATCCCCTCCTATCGCTCATTGCCTCCATGTGAATCGGGACTGTACCCAAAAACCACCTGTTTGCACAACTCAGTAGAGCCGTGGTAGGGTGGAAATCAAAGCACAGTGGGAGACACACAAGACTCTATGACGATCTCGGGTCAACAGACTAAGCTGTACCAGTGTCACCAGAGAACTGCCATCTGACGTGAGGTATAATACCATCTGGGAGTTCTCGGCGAGTCCGTTCAGTGTACCCAGTCTCCACTGAGCACCCGCATACCATCTTCGATGTCAAACACCAATGGATATGGGATCATCCATCGCCCATCGCATGGGTCGAGAAGATATGCGCTAGTCTACTCTGGAATATCGATGCCCCGTCTCGATATTCCCTCGACTAGGAACATTTCAAGGATGTATCATGGACTACCCAGGCCCCACTAGTATGATCTACATCATAGTCCTGGAAGTCGAGTACACATCCTATGGGCTTTATCAACATGTAATCAGAGAGACAGAAAGTATACATGTTAAGATAAAGTGCAACCAGATAGCGTACTATCATGTCGAGCAAGAAAGTCCTCCCTATATATATCCCAGCATCCACTACAATATACATTCTATGTACAGTAATGGCCTCTAGGGCATACATATAACTAACAAAACATATACAACATCTACTAATATATATACCAATATATAGTATTTCTCTCAAGGCGTGAATAAAATGCAACATCACAGAGAATGAACAGCATCACAGAAACAATACAGATATCTGGGATCCCCGGGTTTCACAGAGCCGCTGAAACCCGACGTTCCCCTGGTCGTGTGGATAGCCTGTGCAATGAAATCCTAGACCCCTACGGGCGCGGCAAGTCACCCGCCAAAACCTGAAGCGAGGCAGCCCCCTTCAGCGCCGTGAATGGACCACCCAGCACTTCACGGAATCCGGCAACTTGGGCACCCCTCCTGGGTCAACCTGTACCCCCTACGAGTGCGGCGAATAGCCCGCCAATTCTAGAGTGAAGCCCCCTCCGTCTCAATGCCATGAGATGCGGGCTTGTTGCCCTCTAGAACCCGGCTATCCGTGCACCCCTCCGCGGGGCAATCCTAGTACAGAAAGTAAAATATACATACACCGGGTACATCGACCGCAACCAGGTCGTGCCCCAAAATAATAATACAATCAGGCAGTGACGGCAGTCCACATGTCGGACGCTCGCCCCGCAATAACAAATGTACATAATACAACAAAAACGTTACTAGCATTGCATCCAGGCTATCCCCACGACCGATCCGCAACATCACAGCAAATACATAGAACATCAACGTGAAAGTCACGTTCGCAAATCCGTCTAACCGGGCTATAGCAGTTAGACCGGATTTACCGATCGAGTGACATTCACGGTCGCAGATATAATGTAAATACTGTGAAAAATGTGTTTAAAAAATTTCCGATTGATCAAACAATTAACAAGTGGGCCCCAAAGAAAACTGTAGCACTCACAGAAACAATTGGCCCAACTTTAATATTCCAAAGCCCATATTTTAAGCCCAGAAGGCCTCTGTAAAAAAATGGTGAAGTGATGTGAATAGTACGCGGCGGAAGGGCCGCACAAATGGGGTTTTCGCGGCGGTTCCGCGCTCCAACTGTGGAGTTACTTCGTCAAATTTTTACAGAACTCTTAGATTTTCCAGTACATCAATATTTTATAACCTGAAAAATTTTTCGAGACCAAAAATTTTCAACAGAAACTGATGCGAAGGCAATACGGGTTTTTGGAACTTTTTGATCGATCGGAAATGCAAACACATTACACAAAGCTAGACTAAGTTAATGGCGCGGCTCTGATACCACTGTAAGTGCACGACGGCGCCCCGGCCGTCAATCCGACGCCGGAATGCGGAAGCGGTGAATAACTTAAATTTTGCGGACTTTGCAAACCGGCACCACCGCGCACTAAACTCCGGATCGTAACCATTAACAAGTCTACGCTATTAAAAAGAAAGGGAAGAGATGTATACCGACGATCCAAGTCCTCCGGTCTTCATCTCCACTCCGATCTCCTCGCGGGATCTCCGTCCATCTCCTCCTCGTCGGAAAAGGGGACCACGAAGCCGGGTACTTTTACGGGCTCCCACCTCAATACCGAGGCAACTCGCGCATGAAGCCGGCAACTCGACATGCTCAAGATATGCTGTAGGAAGTGTAGTGTAGAGTGGATGTCTCACTTTGGGGTTTGTTGCCATTTGTAGATGATGGAGGAAACAAGATAAGAAAAATGGTGCTTGCATTTTTCTTAGCATGAAAAGAGATCAAGAATGAAGAAAACTCTCAAAGATGAAGCTCTCATCTTCTTCTCACTCAACCATGGAAAAACTTATGCATCAAGTGAGAATAATGGTGGAGGAAAATCTATATGAAGCAAGAAGGGAGTTGAGTGTAGGAGATGTAGAAAGGGTGACCACATCAAGAGACAAAGAAACATACACCATGCTTCATACTATTGAAACCATACCCTTTCAAATCTCATAAAGCAAAAGCATGGTTGAAAAGAAATGAAAGCTATCATAATCAATCTTTTACAAGAAACCCCCTCCACAAAAGTAATTTGCAAAACTGCAAATAACCCCCTCCATCGGAAAAGTCCGGCCGGGAAAGAACAAAGGAAAACCGGCCGGAACGGAATGCAAACTGGCAACTCCAGAAAACTGGTCCCGTAATAAATTACAGGAAAACCCCGATACTGTGCATACACACCCGCATCTGTATTCCGTCCGGATACAAATGCAATAAGACAAAATCTACACTGTACTAAACTAGGACCGGCTTAAACCAAAGCCGGCTAGTAAAAACCGTTCGATCCTGATCCGTGCAATACCGCACGTATCTGATCGAACCCTGCCATATACCTATACGGCTACTAGTACAAACCGTCCGATCTTGATCCGTGCAATACCACACGTATCTGATCGGACCCTGCCATATCTCCATACGGCCTCTACAGCGTTTCGCCCGAAACTTGAGTAACTGAAAGTATGGCGGACTCTAAAGACTCGTCAATACAATGGCTGTGGATTTAACCACTAGCCCGTCAGAGGTATAAGCCAATACGTAACGGGCCACCAGCTATTGACTAAAAGGGACGTCGATGAGCGAACTCATCCTGACACCCTACTGAGCCTGTCAGTGACAATATCCGTGCAGTCCGGTCCGTTCGTCTATGAGCATCGCATGGCGGGCCTAGGGAGTTGGTAAAAGTCAGACCCCCAAAAGCGGTACAAGTCGTGTCGGAGTGTAGCCCAGAACACCCTGAGATACTACTGGAATACCTACCAGTAAATCTCCTTGCCTTGGCCAAGGACTTTGTGTAATGGCTCTCCTAGACACAGCACGACCTCACCCCCAATACCGGGAGAGACGAACCCCTGAAGATACGCTCACTGCCTCCATGTGGCTCGGGACTGTACCCAACTAAAACCTGTTTGCACGACTCCTTTGAGCCGTGGTAGGGTAGTAATCAAAGTACAGTGGGAACTCACACGAGACAAATGACGATCCCCAGGTCGATGAACTAACCTGCACACATGTCACCAGGGAACTGCCATCTGACGTCTGGTATATGACCAACTAGCATGTTCCCGGTGAGTCCTGTCCGGTGTACTCATAACCCAATGAGCACCTGTATACATCTTAGGTGATCCAACTGACACCAGTGGCTTGTGAGACCGGCCACCGCCCCTCGTCGGGGTCTCGACTGTATACACTAGTCTACTAATGGAGTATCGATGCCCAGTCTCGAAACTCCCACGACTAGGGACCTTTTAAGGATAAGCTTATAGACCCCAGCTCCCACTTATATGATCGCCCTCATACTGCTGGTGGTCAAGCAAGAATCCTAGGGGCTCTATCAACGTGTAATAGCGACGTGTCATGTCACCTAAAGCAGTACACGATGATAAAGGTAAACCAGATAGCATACTATCATCTCGAGTAAGACTGTCCTACCGGGATAGGTCCTCCCTCAATCATTACAATTACGTACCTGTGACCTAATAATTGACTCTGAGGGCACTATCTCCAACAGCAACAACTAGAGCTACTTAATTTTTGAAATTCGATTCCACAACATCTTTTAGGTTTATTTTCTTTCATTAATCTCATTAATGAATGTCCCATCATTTAAGTCCACCTAAACATCACAGATAAATGCAACGTACACTTATGCCATCCGCATTCGCCTCGATGTCCCGTCTGCACCGTTAGGTTGGTAACTAACGGCAGAGCGGGGCAGGGCTAGCGCGGGTGTAAAACATAAGCAACGTTTATATAATATATCATATATACTATATACAGTATCAATCTGAACATATCACATGATCACATCACAGATAATGCAGTAAAAAATATCATATGAAATATTGGATATACTAGGACGTCCGTATTTTATTTTGAGCCTGTATGAAACACGGATTCCACGGTCGTGATGAATTGCCAATCCCACACCCCAAGACCCCTACGAGAGCGGCAAACAACCCTACCAATTCTAGGGTTAGGAGACCCGGACTCGACTCCTCGAGATGGTCTCCTACTGGACCCTAGAACCCGGTTACTTATGCTCCCCTCCTTAGGTCTATCCTAATGCGGAAAAGTAAATAATATACAATGGTGACATCATCCTCAATCCGGAAGTGCCCCAATAAAAGAATATTACATACAAGTTTTTTTACATGAATGAAAATGAAAAACACTCATCTCACATAAAAAAACCCGGCCGTTCAAACACGACGATCCAATATAACATATCCAGCAACACATAACATCACATGTCATCAACGTAAGTAAACATGCGTATCCTAATTGTCGCTGACATATAGCAACGAAATCGGCGATATCACATATTACACTTACGGTCCCAGAAAAGAAAATGTAAAACTACAACAGTTGGAATCCGCAACCTCTTTAGACATCGCATGCCTAATCAAATGAATTCCTTAGACATCGCATGCCTAACAATTATAAACCCCGCATTTTAGTCTCATTATCGAAAACATTTTTCAATATCAATTCGGGCAATTCAACAAGATTCCCGGCATCCTGAACGAATGCTCGTCGCAAACTTTAGTAGACGGCCGCACCCCCGGATGCCGTCGACGAAGTGCACTAAGGCTGAACGCTGCTGCCGCGAGCACCCGAACGGATGCTATCGGCGACGGGGTTCTCCTACAGTCACTTGGTCGAGGCTATGGGGCATGGCTATCTATTAAGTTTACCGGCGAGTATCCACGTACGCAACGTGATTGCGACGGACTTTTGATCACATCAAAATTCCGTGGCAACCGATCAAATGAGACTAAACTGCTATGTCTATAACATTCAAATGTTGTTGATTCCAATTATTGTATCACATTCCAGATAAATAGACAATGTTAAAGTTTCCGATCGAACAATCAAACACCCAAGTTTTCCCGAAACAGCTCAACACATGAAATAAGTTTAAAAACATCCATTTCATGCCACAGTACCAACGGTCCAGCAGTAGAAGGGTCAAGCCAACGCCTCACATGTGGCACGCCGTACTGCCCCAAACCCTAAGGTTCAAAGGGCAGTTCAAGACGGTCACATAATCGAGTTAAGATTTTTTGTCTTCTAGAGGGTCCATCGCGTTACTTGCAATACATTGAACGTTCTTAAACTACGGAAAAATCCAACACTTGGAAATTTCCCGGCAGGGGAAAAAGTGGGTATTTATATCCGGTCGAACCTTTTAACATGTTCTAAAATATCCGGAAAAACACATAGACGAAGTTAAACTTTCCGATCGAAACACCAAGTCCCCAATACAACCCAGAAAACTCAACTGTTGAATACAGATTAAAAATTCTCAGAAGAAACAGGAATCACCTACGGATATAACTGCAGAAAAAGAAGTGCCTGGTCATCACAAACGGCCGCGGAACCGCCGCAACAAGTAGGGTAGAGCCGCGGTTCCGCGGCGCCACTGTAGCCCTAGGTTGTCGTTTTCTGCATTATTCCTTAGAATTTCCTGCTCTATTTTCTGAGCATTTTTAATTCGCAAAAATCCACAATTTCAGAAAATATACAGAGAGGGGTCAAGTTTAAGGTTTCGAGGTTCGATCGGATTTCTAACATCATCTACACTTCGCCTAAAGCTCTAGCTAGGCTTTGATACCACTGTAGGGTTCCTAGGCACACTCATGAGGTTCCACAAGGCATCAACCATGCCAAAATCAAATTTTTCTATGTGCCTAACAACTCTATGCAAGATCGTTAACTAGAGGTAAGGCGAAATACAAGCAAGTTAACAACTTTAAATACAAGTGAAAGAGATTACAACCTTTGTAGATCCGGTCTCCACTTTTAAAGCTCCATGTTGACGTGCCTCCGCTGCGATCATCGGGATCCTGGACTCTAGCGATGATTTCGTCGGAGAAATAAGCGGGCTAAGTCATTGACTTCGATGCCGAAGATGATCTACATCGAGGCGACTCAAACTCAAGCTCCATCTTCACTAGGTCATGAAACTTGTGAAGATAACACACTCTACTACATGGCAAGTTGTAGAGGATGAAGAAATAGGAAGTGGGTTCACTTTGGATTTGGATTTCTCACTTGATTTCATCACTTGAAAATTTTCAAGAAAGCTTTCTTCACTTCATGAAAAAGAAGAAGAAGAAGAGGAAAAAATGAATTTATCAAAATAATAAATCAAGTGAAGCTTATCATAATGCAATCAAGGGTAAGTTAACTCATGTAGAGAGCAAACCATAGTTTAGGTAATGGTTAGGTTTAAGAACAAAACAAAAATGGTTTAGACTTTTCAAAGATGCTTGAAAACATCATGCAGCTTCTAGCAAATAACAAAGAAAGCCACCATTTTGTTTTTACAAAATAAATAAAGAAAATTAAACCCTAACCATTAACTAAACATGGTGTAAATCATACACATACCCAAGTTTGCATGTATCATCAATCATGATACAAACTAATGCACAAACATATATCACATATACAACTTGTGCATATCAAGTGAGAAAATCAATCTTAAGTGAACAATACTAGTCAATGTAAAGTAATATATCCAATATATAATTATACATTAAATCATTAAATCAACACTTGATTAAATGATCCGGTCATACTGCATATAACCGACTAATATCAAGTGTATCAATATATCGAATCAACATTTGATTCGGTAACCCGGCTATATTTTATATAACCGTCCGATGATGCAAATCGCGAGAATAGAATTCAGTATCACATACTTGTATTATTCTCGGTCCCACACATATCTCATATGCGCTCCTATTTCGTTTCGCTTGAGCCAGGAAACCTCTTTATAGGACTCTAAAGACTCATCAATACGCCAGCAGTAGGTGATGATCATATCAAACACCCACAAGCCGCAAGCGGTCTGCTAAACGTAATGGCCACCCGGGTATTGAGCGATCAGAAGATCAACGAGCAAGCCCGCTCACACTCCTGCGAATCCAACCAGTAACACTTACCGCACAGTCCGGTCTGTTCGTCTGCTATGTCGCATATCTCGCCTAGGGGTGGTAAACGTCAGACCCCAGTAGCTCGATAAGTTATGCCGATGTAAGGTCCACAGCAAGCGTGAGACTACTGATAACTCTTACCGGTAAATCACTGCAGTAGCATCTGCTAGTTTCGCTAAAGAGGTCACTCCCGCTGAAGGTATCTCGGCTCTTTCCTTATCGAATAAGGTGCTGGATATTCTGCAAGGAATACCGCTATGCAAAGCAAAAAACCAGAGCTACCCTTTTTGAAAATTTGATTCTACAACATCTTTTAGGTTTCTTTTCTTTTCATTAATCTCATTAATGAAATCCCATCAGTTATTCTTCCTAAGCATCATAGAAGAAACGAAAGCAATAATATTTATATATCATATATGTAGTATAAGCATTCGTCTCACGCATATAAAATGATCACATCACAGAATATCAGTAGTAGAAGAATCACATATGAAATATTGGATATACTAGGAATTCCGTGTTTTATTTAAGCCGGTAAAAATGCGGATTCCACTGTCGTGATGAATAGCCAAACCCACATCTCTAGACCCCTACGAGAGCGGCAAGCAACCCTACCAATTCTAGAGTTAGGAGACCCAGACTCGACTCCTCGAGTTGGTCTTCCACTGGACTCTAGAACCCGGTTACTTGTGCTCCCCTGCCTTGGGTCTATTCTAATGCAGAAAAGTAAATAATATACAACAATGGTGACATCGTCCTCAACCCGGAAGTGCCCCAATAAAATAATATTACATACAATGAATTTTACATGAACGAAAATAAAGACCCTCATCTCACATAAAACCCCCGGCTATTCTAATCACGACGATCCAATATAACATATCACAGCAACACATAATATCACATGTCATCAATGTAAGTAAATATATGTATCCTAATTGTCGTTGATGTATATCAACGAAACCGGCGATACACCACATATTACACTTATGGTCACAGAAAAGAAAATGAAAAACTACAACATTTGGAATCCACAATTACCTTAGACATCATAAACCCGAAATATCTCATATTACGGATTTCATGCCTAACTATATGAATTCCATATATTGTATCACAATCACAGATAGCTAGGCGAAGTTAGACAATTCGATCGATTCAATGAATTCCCAAAATTTCCCAGAGAGCTCAACACTTGAGCACTGTTAAAGTTAACTAGAGACATACCACAGTTCCTACGGACCTACAGCTGAAGGGCCCGACCCAAACCTCTCAAGTGGCGCCGCGGATCCGCCGCCAAAACCATGTTTTGGCCACGGATCCGCGGTCACTTAGACGAGTTAGGGTTTCGTTCTTCAGGTGTGTCCAAAGAATTCCCTGCATGATTTTCTGAATATTTTAACATGAAAAATTTCAACTTTTTGAAAAATTTCCAGAAAGTGGGAAATTTAGGGTTTTCGGAGTTCGATTGGACTTCTAACTTCGTCTAGACAACGCCTAATGCTCTAGCTTGGCTCTGATACCACTCTAGGGTTAGCTTAGCACCTTGTGAAGGTTTTGGCAAGCATCAAATATGCTATATTAAAATTTTGGGGTGCTAAACAAACCAACCAAGTAATCGAACTAGAGAATTAGGGTTAACTTTGCATGTAAACAACTTTACATCTAAGTGATAGGGATTACAACCTTTGTAGTCCATTCCTTCGCTTCAAAAGCTCCGAGTAGTGGTCCCTTCGCTGCGATCCATGAGCTCCTAAACTCTTGAGAGGCTCCAGAAGATGTACGATGCATCCTTGCTTGAAGTCTTCAAAGTCTGTGATGATCTACGTCGAGGAAACACGGACTCAAGCTCACTCTTCACTAATACGGAATTAGTGAAGCTAACATACTAATCTATATGGCTAGTATAAAAGAGGATGATGAAGTAGGAATTTAGCTCACTTTAGTATTTAATTTCTCACTATTTTTCTTCTTGATCTCAAAATCTAGAGAGCAAAAATGAGATGAGGGAGAAGAAGATGAATGAATGAGATAAGGTCAGAAATGCAATCCTTGGTTAGTATATTGTAAGTCTATGTTACCCACCCCAATACTTTCGGGGAGGCGGAAGAGGTAAAAACGAATTTTTATCACAAAGGAAACATAGACTAACCATGAAGGATCTTTGCTAAACAAAAACAAAAAAACAAACAAAGAGCTTTAACTACTAGGTTAAGAAATTATACCTAAAGCTTGAACTCCTTCTCTTTTTGTGTTGCTTCCTCTTGTTGTGAGCTCCTTGGAGTGGTGTAGATGGCTCCTCCTCACCGTCTTTTCTTTGCCAAAAAAAGATCCACCCGAAGGCCTCTACCTTAAGCTCCAACCTCTATCTTGAAATAACTAAGGTGCTTGGTGAGCTAGACTAAGAAATCTAGAGAGAGTAGAGAGTGATTTTAGTGGTTTGGTCTCAATTTCCCTTGGTTCTCAACACATGAGAGGTTAGGGTTTGAGAGAGAGGATGAAGGAGAGAGAGCTAGGAGAGAGAATGTATCATAATAGAATGAGAAGAGATAGATCTCATATTAGAATATAAGAATAATAATTTTAATTAAACAAAAAATTATGATGGTTTGTTTGATTTGACCATTATCATGTCACCATTAATGCTAAGCACATGCTTAACAAAACAACAAAAAAGAAAAATATCTAAGTCAACTTTGGTCAACAAGTCAAAATGGTCAATCCAAATAACTATAACACAATTATCACTAATTAAAACTATTAATCAAATTTCATCATCTCATTAAGGTCTTAATCAAGTCAATGGTCAAAACCCTAATGAGGTGTCTCCTTCATCTGTCTCTGTCAACTGTATATACATACCCGCTTCCGCGTTCCGAAGAACACGAATGCAATGAGACTGAACTATACCAAAATCAAATATTAGGATCTGGCTTAAACCAAAGCCCACTAGTATCAACTGCCTGAACACCAAACGCGCACAAGTACGCATATGTGAACGAACCCCGCCGTAATACCATACGACATCTACTCCGTTTCGCCCAAAGGTGAACAACCCTCTGTGTCGGACTCTAAAGACTCGACACTACGCTGGCAGTGGGTTTAACCATAGGCCGCAAGTGGTACTAGCTGTACGTAACGGTCCCCAGGTAGATTCCAATACGAAGACCGATGAGGTGAACCCATCCGAACTCCTACTGAGCCTGACTGTGACAATCTCCGTACAGTCCGGTCTGTTCGTCTAAGAGTATCGCATGTCAAGCCTAGGGGGCGGTAAACGTCAGACCCCTAATAGAGGTACAAGTCATGTCGGAGTGTAGTCCAGAACACTCTGAGAAACTACTGGAAACACTACCAGTAAATCTCGCTTGCCCTGGCCAGGGACTTTCTATAATGGCTCTCCTAGACACAGCGCGATATCAACTCCCAATACCGGGAGAGACGAATCCTGTCTAACCGTCACTGCCTCCAAGTGCTTCGGGACTGCACCCAACTACTACCTGTTTGCACGACTCAATAGAGCCGTTGTAGGGTAGTAATCTAAGAACAGTGGGAACACACTCGAGGCGAAGTGACAGTGTCAAATCAACGGACTAAGCTGTACTCATGTCACTTTGGAACTGATAACTGACGATAGGTATAATACCAACCAACAGTTCCCAGCGAGTTCTGTCCAGTGTACTTGTAACCTAACGAGCACCTGCATACGATCTTCAGTACGACGTATTGATGGCTGTAGGACAGACCATCTCCCCTCCTGGGATGAGAAGCGTATACACTAGTCTACTCTGGAGTATCGATACCCTATCTCGATAATCCTACGACCTGGGACCTGTATAAGGATGTCCTTATAGACTACCCAGCCCCCACTAGTGTGACTGCCATCACAACGCTGGTAGTCAAGCAAAAGATCCTAAGGGCTCTATCAATATGTATTAGCAATTTGTTAAAAAGAAACACATACACATATTAAGATAGATACAAACCAAGTAGCATACTACCATATTGAGCAAGAATGTCAATCCGTGTATATATCCCAAGCTTCCAAAATGTAATATACAAACTAGTACTAAACAATAATGGCCTCTAGGGCATATCACTCTAACAATCTCCCACATGCATTAAGGCCATGTGCTGGCATATCGCAGACCTATTATCTCGAATAGCCTCTCGAACTGCGTCTGAGGAATGGCTTTTGTGAATGGATCTGCAGTGTTATCTTCTGTAGCAACCCTCTGAACCTCGATCTCCCGGCGATCCACGATCTCCCTGATCAGGTGATACCGCCTCAAGATGTGTCTGGACTTCTGATGGGACCTGGGTTCCTTCGCTAAAGCTATAGCCCCATTGTTGTCACAATACAGAGGTATTGGATCAACAATGGACGGAACCACCTGAAGTTATGTTAAGAACTTCCTTATCCAGACTGCTTCTTTTGCAACATCAGAAGCTGCGATATACTCCGCTTCCATCGTCGAGTCAGCAACGGTTTTCTGTTTGGAACTCTTCCAACAGACCGCCCCTCCATTGAGGGTAAAGACATAACCCAACATGGATTTGGAGTCATCTTTGTCACTCTGGAAGCTGGAGTCAGCAAAGGCCTCGATCTGGAGGTCTTTTCCGCCGTAAACCAAAAACATATCCTTAGTCCTTCTCAGGTACTTCAGAATGTTCTTTACCGCTATCCAGTGCTTCTCCCCAGGGTTTGACTGATACCGGCTTACCACACTCAGTGCATAAGCTACATCTGGTCCGGTACATAATATCGCATATATTATAGAGCCTACCGCAGAAGCGTAGGGTATGATAGACATGCGATCCCTTTCCAAATCTGTCTTGGGAGACATTTCTTTGGAGAGGGTGATCCCGTGACAAGCCGGTAAATTACCGTGCTTGGAATCTTCCATAATGAAACTTTTCAGTACGGTGTTGATGTACCTGGACTGCGAGAGTCCTAATATCCTTTTTGATCTATCACGATAGATCCAGATCCCCAGAATGTAAGAGGCATCACCTAGGTCTTTCATGGAGAACCTGTGTGACAAGAACCTTTTGACAGATTGTAGCATAGGAATGTCATTTCCTATCAAGAGAATGTCATCTACGTACAAGACGAGAAATACAACAGTTCATGCTACAATCTTACTATAAATGCATGGTTCATATGGATTTTTGATAAAGTCAAATTCTTTGACCGTCTCATCAAAACAGATGTTCCAACTCCGCGATGCCTGCTTAGGTCCATAAATGGATTTAAGTAACTTGCACACTTTTCCGCTGCTCCCACTCTGAATGAAACCCTCTGGCTGGTCCATATAGACACACTCATCTAAATTACCATTTAGAAAAGCGGTTTTTACGTCCATCTGCCAAATCTCATAATCGTGGAAGACAGCAATGGTAAGAAGGATCCGAATGGATTTGAGCATAACCACTGGAGAAAAGGTTTCGTCATAGTCCAAACCAGGTCTTTGACGAAAACCCTTTGCAAAAAGTCTAGCCTTATAGGTCTCAACTGTTGGAGATAGTGCCCTCAGAGTCAATTATTAGGTCACAGGTACGTGATTGTAATGATTGAGGGAGGACCTATCCCGGTAGGACAGTCTTACTCGAGATGATAGTATGCTATCTGGTTTACCTTTATCATCGTGTACTGCTTTAGGTGACATGACACGTCGCTATTACACGTTGATAGAGCCCCTAGGATTCTTGCTTGACCACCAGCAGTATGAGGGCGATCATATAAGTGGGAGCTGGGGGTCTACAAGCATATCCTTAAAAGGTCCCTAGTCGTGGGAGTTTCGAGACCGGGCATCGATACTCCATTAGTAGACTAGTGTATACAGTCGAGACCCCGACGAGGGGCGGTGGCCGGTCTCACAAGCCACTGGTGTCAGTTGGATCACCTAAGATGTATACAGGTGCTCATTGGGTTATGAGTACACCGGACAGGACTCGCCGGGAACATGCTAGTTGGTCATATACCAGACGTCAGATGGCAGTTCCCTGGTGACAAGTGTGCAGGTTAGTTCATCGACCTGGGGATCGTCATTTGTCTCGTGTGAGTTCCCACTGTACTTTGATTACTACCCTACCACGTCTCAAAGAAGTCGTGCAAACAGGTTTTAGTTGGGTACAGTCCCGAGCCACATGGAGGCAGTGAGCGTATCTTCAGCGGTTCGTCTCTCCCGGTATTGGGGGTGAGGTCGTGCTGTGTCTAGGAGAGCCATTACACAAAGTCCTTGGCCAAGGCAAGGAGATTTACTGGTAGGTATTCCAGTAATATCTCAGGGTGTTCTGGGCTACACTCCGACACGACTTGTACCGCTTTTGGGGGTCTGACTTTTACCAACCCCCTAGGCCCGCCATGCGATGCTCATAGACGAACGGACCGGACTGCACGGATATTGTCACTGACAGGCTCAGTTGGGTGTCGGGGTGAGCTTCCTCATCGACGTCCCATTTGGTCAATAGCTGGTGGCCCGTTACGTATTGGCTTATACCTCTGACGGGCTAGTGGTTAAATCCATAGCCATAGTATTGACGAGTCTTTAGAGTCCACCACACTTTCAGTTACTCAGCTTTCGGGCGAAACGCTGTAGAGGCCGTATGGAGATATGGCAAGGTCCGATCAGATACGTGCGGTATTGCACGGATCAGGATCGGACAGTTTTGTACTAGTGGCCGTATAGTTATATGGCAGGGTTTGATCTGATACGTGCGGTATTGCACGGATCAGGATCGAACGGATTTAACTAGCCGGCTTTGGCTTAAGCTGGTCTTAGTTTAGTACAGTGTAGATTTTGTCTCATTGCATTTGTATCCGGACGGAATACAGATGCGGGTGTGTATGCACAGTATTGGAATTTTCCTGTAATTTATTACGGGACCAGTTTTCTGGAGTTGCCAGTTTGCATTCCGTTCCGGCCGGTTTTCCTTTGTTCTTTCCCGGCCGGACTTTTTCGATGGAGGGGGTTATTTGCAGTTTTGCAAATAACACTTTGTGGGGGGGTTTCTTGCAATTGTATTGATTATGATGGCTTTCATATCTTGCACCATTGACTTGCTTTTTATTGTGATTGAAAGGGTATGGGTTGAATAGTAGAACAAGCATGGTTCATGTTTGTTTGTGGTCACCTCTTGACTTCTCCTACACTCACCTCCCTTCTAGCTTCATATGGTTTTTCCTCCACCCTTTATTCTCACTTGATGAATAAGTCTTTCATGGTTATGAGAAGAAGAAGAGAGAGCTTCATTGTTGAGAGTTTTTCTTTCTTGATCTTGTTTTCATGCTAGAAAAATGCAAGCACCACTTTTCTAATCCTTGTTTCCTCCATCATCCTCATTGGCAACAACATAACCCCAAAGAGACAAGCATCTTCTACACTACATTCTACAGCATATCTTGAGCATGTCGAGTTGCCGGCTTCATGCTCGAGTTGCCTCGGTATTGAGGCGGGAGCCCGTAAAAGACGAAGGCGATGTGGTGCCCTTTCCGGCGATGAGGCGACGATGTGGACGGAGATCCCGCGAGGAGATCGGAGTGGAGATGAAGACCGGAGGACTTGGATCGTCGGTATATATCTCTAACCCTTCTTCTAGTTAGCTTAGACTTGTTAATGGTTTCGATCCGGAGTTTAGTGCGCGGTGGTGCCGGTTTGCAAAGTCCGCAAAATTTATGTTTATCACCGTTTCCGCATTCCGGCGTCGGATTGACGGCCGGGGCGCCGCCGTGCACTTACATCAACCTGTCCATATACACCAATCTTCCTTTTGAAAATCAATTTGCAGCCTACGGGTTTTACCCTTTCTGGAGCAACGTCCAAAGTCCATACTTTGTTGGTGTACATGGACTCCATCTCAGTCTGTATTGCATCCATCCATTTTACCGAGTTAGTGCTCTGAATGGCCTGCTGGAAGCTATTCGGCTCATCATTATCAATGATGCAATCCTCTCTATCCCCGTCTATGAGAAAACCGTAATATCTCTCAGGTGGATGTGAAATCCTACTACTCCTGCGGAGCGGTGCGGGAATGTCCTGTTCTTTTGAACCTTCTAGTTCTACTAAGCTTTCAGTAATAGCTTGTGGTTCTGGAATTTCTTCCAGTTCTATTGCGTTCCCACTAATCTGATTTTCTAAAAATTCAGTTTCCAAGAAGCAGGCATGACGAGAAACAAATACCTTTTGTTCCTCTGCGTAATAGAAGAAATATCCCTTAGAGTATTTGGATATCCCACAAACTTGCACTGTACTGAGCGTGCTTCGAGTTTGTCCGTATGCTGCTTTTTGACAAAAGCTGGACATCCTCATGTCTTAATGTGTTTAAGATAGGGTTTCTTCCCACTCCACATCTGATATGGTGTGGTAGGCACTGACTTAGTTGGAACCCGGTTTAAAAGATATGCAGCCGATTCTAGTGCATAACCCCAGAAAGATCGCGGTAACTCTGCGTTACTCATCATGGAACGTACCATATCCAAGAGGGTTCGGTTCCGTCTCTCCGATACACCATTGTGTTGTGGTGTGTATGGAGGAGTAAGTTGAGAGAGAATTCCATTCTCTTTTAGGTAATCCAGGAACTCGGCACTCTAGTATTCACCACCTCGATCAGATCTCAGTGTCTTGATACTCTTGCCTGTTTGTTTTTCTACTTCGTTCTTGTATTCCTCGAATTTTTCAAAGCCTTAAGATTTATGTTTCATTAAGAAGACATGTCCATACCTTGAAAAATCATCCGTAAAAGTAATGAAGTAAGAATAACCACTTCGCGCATGTATAGACATTGGACCACATACATCACTGTGTATGAGTCCCAAGAGCTCGCTTGCTCATACTCCGTGTCCAGTGAACGGAGTCTTTTTCATCTTTCCCATGAGATAAGATTGACAAGTTGCATAAGACTGATATTCGAACGGATCCAAATAACCCTCTTTATGTAATTTAGTCAATCGTGTTTCATTGATGTGACCCAGTCTACAATGCCATAAGAAAGAATGATTTAATTCTGGAGACTTTCTTTTGTGTGTATTCTGAATATTGAAAATCTGCGGTTGGTTTAATACATATATTCTGTTGCTTAATGTACCCGACCCAATCAAAACATGATTAAGGTGAATGTTTACAACATTTCTTACAAATGCAAAATCATAACCTTCTTTAGACATTAAAGATACAGATATGATATTACAAGTCGAACTGGGTACAAAATAACAGTTGCTCAAAACCAAAACATGTCCATCTGTCAATCCTAAGTGATAGTCCCCCACGGACTCAGCATCCATGCTTGCTCCGTTTGCAACTCTGAGGGTCATATCACCTGCCTTCAAAACTCTATGCCTTCTCAGTGCCTACAAAGAATTACAGATATGAGATCCTGATCCGGTATCCAATACCCAGGAAGTAAAGTTGATTGACAGACAGTTTTCAATAACATACACACTTGAAGCCGAAGCCACAACTTGCTTCGGGTCCTGGTTCTTGGCCTTCCAAGCCCTGCAATCTTTCTTCCAGTGTCCTTTCTTGTGACAATAAAAGCATTCTTCCTTTCCCACAGTCTATCCCGCTACCTTTGCTTTTCCCTTAGCTTCCACCTTACTGACACCGCCCCTTGGTTTGGTAGGGGCCTTCTTCTTCTTTCCTTTGGCTTTTGCCTTGGACCTAGAAGAGGAAGTTCCTCCAACAAACAAAGTGAGTGTTTCCTTGACTTTCTGTAGGGTGCCCTCTGCACTCCTCAACATGTTGAGGAGTTCTGGAAGTTCAACTTCTTTTCTTTGCATGTTGAAATTCAGGATAAACTCGGTGTAGGTGGAAAGAAGGGACTGGAGAATCAAGTCAGTGTACAGATCATTCTCTAACGTGGTCCCGAGGTCCGCGAGCTCCTCAATGTAGCCAATCATCTTCAAGAAGTGTTCCCCTACAGATGATCCGACGACCAACCTCGCTTGAAACAGCTTTTTCGAGGTTTCGTATCTGGCGATACGGGATTGCTCTCCAAATAGTTCCTTAGTATGGAGAAATATGGATTCAAGGTCTATATTCTCGTGCCTCCTCTGATGTTCATTGTCCATAGAGGCAAGCACGAGGCACTTGGCCTTCACGCAGTCAATCTCCCAGGTCTTACAGATTTCCTTATCCGCGACGCCGGATTCTGGACCTGGGACGGCGGGGGCCTTAGTGGTAAGGAGATACCCTAACTTGTCATAAGTGATTGCTATTTTGACATTCCTGAACCAATCTTTGTAGTTTGGCCCTGTCAATATATTTTTATCTAATAGTAACTTAAGGCCCGTTATGATGTTTGGTTGCTCCAATTAGGAGTGAGAGAAGAAACACTTTAGCATGATGCTCTTGCAAGTTTAGAGTGGTTTTTAGTTTTTCTAAACAGGATGGCTCCCACTGTTTCTCGAATCCTTCCTCAAACCATAAAAGAAGAACTAGTCGGGATTGATCTCACCGTACAATACTTGCTTAACCATTCAGCCAGGCCAGTGTCGGTGCTTCGAGGGAGGTTTTACGACGCTTTCGCGAAGTTCCTTAATTAAATAACCTCTTTTCCCTGTGGGCGTAGCACCGCTAACACCTTTATAGTCACCTACTTGGTTTATAGCATTCATCGTTAAGTGAAAAAATCTCCCGAGGAGTAGTATATACTCACAGTAGGATCGGGATCCAAATATCATCGTGTGATAAAGCTGAAGGAATCCTACCAAAATCATCGCACTCCAAATGGTATACAATACAAGCAAGTTTCAGTTTCTTTAGAAACTCCCGATGTGGATTTTTGCCCCATGCTCTTATGACCTTGACTTTGGCCAACAAATCATAAGTCACATGTCAAGTTCTACCCATCATTTTCCAGGTTAATTTGAACCCACCCGTACCTACCCTTGACTTTGGCCAACAAAGCAATACGAATGTCCCAAACCAACATGATGATGCTCAATATTGGCGATCTCCAAGATCAGGACACGCGGCAGATGACGTGTCCCAGGACTCAGAAGAAAGGGCCCACAGGGGCCGACCAGGCCACCCTTTACCCGACCTGCAAGCACAAGCTGGCCCTCCTCGGGGCCCCCTGTGAATTGGCTTCCTCGGCCCTTCAGCTCGTCCCGAGCTGCCGCAAGACCAAGACTCCTCGGCCTTCTCGCTCGCCCTCGAGCTCCCCAGCCGAGGACGTCTTCCTCGGTCCTCCGACTAACTTCACCGCTCACGGGCGTAACCGCCGCTCCGCAAATCTCGCCATGCGTAGATTCTTTGCCAGCAATATCCCATGTTCCACGCCATCACGATCCCCATTAATGGGCGATCCGCTCTCCGCGTGGGCGTGACGTTGGGAGCATAATTGCCGGCGAGATTCTCGTGCCTGCTGCTGCGTGCTACCACCACTATATAAACCCCCATCACAGAGGGGTCAAGTAAGCCATTCTGGACTCTATTAAGCCGTTACTCTACTCGGATCTCGTTACTAACTTGATCGTCGGAGGGTCCTTGGTGGTACCAAACCACCCTAGGACTTCTTTGCAGGTACTCGGCGCTAAACTCCTCATACCACCTCTTTCACCAAAACCCATTGAGACCCACATGCTACAGAAGATCACCATCAAAATCCACCGGGAGATCAACGGAAGACAACATCTGACGGAGACCTGAAAAGGACCTCCATCAGTTAGCGCCGTCCGTGGGAATGCAAACTCCACAAAAACAAAGTTGGCCTTCCGATCTCCGCCCGCATGGCGAGCAACCATCCTGAAGATCTCGGCACCAGCCGCCGCCCTCCCCTCACCGAAGGCGTGGATGAGCCTCCTCCAGCGACCATCATCAATGCCCTCGCCAGCCGAATAGATCGGCTACAGTCCCTCGTGGAGGCGCTCGTCCGTGTCCAAGCGGCTGGGCCTAGGACCCAGATCGCCGCTCCACCGCCTCCACAGGGCTCTGCCCCCATCTGGACGGCTGACCATCAGCGGCCTGCGACTCCTGACCACCGATCTTTCAATCCGATACCCCCCCAGGCCCGCTGGATGCCCCACGGCTCCACACCAAAGTCCGCCGCCAGAACGCCTCGCCTCGAGCCTCCTCGCGACCCTTATCTCCCTGAGGAAATGTCAGTAACCTTGCCTATCCACAGGCATGGTCGACACCACCACCCTCACTGGGGCCGCACAGAAGGGGTTCACCTCGGTGGCTTGAGAGCCACCTCGCCCAGGGATCTAAGGCACCTCATCGAGAGGAACCGGGGCCGCTCCCAGACGCAGGCCACCCACAGCGGAGGCTAGGGATCCCGAGGTGCCGATTCCTCGGGATACCACGGTCGGCTCGACGCCCTCGAGAAGAAAAACGAGGGCATGCGTCGGGAGGCTCACCTCTCGAGCGACGGGGCTAAGTACGCCTCCGATTCGCTCACAAAGCCATTCACCGAGGAATTGCTCGCCGTCCACGTCTCCTCGCGCAACAAGCCCCAAAAGGTCTCTCTGTTTGACGGGAAAACCGACCCGAAAGACCATTTGGATGCTTTCACCGCGGGGATGAGCTTCCAGGACCACTCTGACGCCGCCTAGTGTAGGGCCTTCTCGGCCACCCTTATCCGCGCAGGTCAAGACTGGTGCTGGGGGCTCAAGCCCCGCTCGATCTCGACCTTCGACGAGCTGGCTACTCAATTCCTCGGCCATTTCGTTGGGAACCGTCGACAGAAGCGCATGGTCGACTACCTCTTCACAGTTAAGAGTCGGGACAAGAAAACGTTCAAGGCCTACATTACCCGTTTCTACAACGCCCTTCTCGAGGTACCCGAGCACCGGGATGAGACCGTCATCACGGCGCTTAGATCTGGTATGAGGCACAAGGAGTGGTTATGCTCCTTCGCGTGGGCACAGCCTAAGACCATGGCCGAGGTCAAGGCGTGGACCGAGAGCGAGGTTCAGCTGGAATCCGAGGTGAACGCTAACCTCCCCAGAGCAGAACGAGCCGACCAGAAGAAGAGGGCTCGGGAGGAGAGGCCGGAGCGCCAGCAGCCATACCACCCGAAGTTCCAGGAGTATACCCCCCTTAATGTCTCCCTCGTAGTATTGCTAGAAGAGGCCCAGAACGAGGGGTTCTTCAAGTTCCCTCCGATCCCGCGTCAGGCTGCAAAGCGATCCCGGGGCCCTTACTGTGCTTTCCACCGGACACTGGGCCACGCCATGGAGGATTGCAAGCAGCTCAGGGACTACATCGAGGAACTCATCCGATCTGGAAACCTCGCCACATACTTGAGGGACAAACGGCAGGCCGACCGCGAGCAAGAGCAGCATCACCCTCCCGCCGACCTGACCATCGGTCAGATCATGCTCGTTTCGACGGACGGCCATCCCGAAACTCAGGGAACCTCATACCCTGTGCTAAGCACGGGGGCCAACAGCCCTCCAGGGAGCTCGGGCCGAGCCAATAAAGTCATCTACTAGCCTGTACTTTTCTTTTAGAGCAATGTAAACTCTTCGTAGGGTCTGTTGTCAATTTAATAAAGATCAATGGAACATTGCGAAAAAGAAAGAGAAACCTTGTTTATTCAAAGGGTATTATGGGCTCCTCAGCCATACACGCAAAAAGAAAAGGAAATTACAACAGTGGGGGAAGGGGATGCAGCGATCATTGCTCGTGGTACTCGGTGAAGATCTCCGCCAGCCGGGGCCTCGCGAGGTCCAACCTCTGTCCCCGGTTCACCCTGCGCGCGTCGATCCCAAGCCTCAGCTCGTAGCATTTACGGACGAGCGCCTCTGAGCGGGCCAGCCGGTTCATGGAGATCAGACCGAAGCGCCTCAGAGACCGCAGCTTGCCCACGGCCTCGTTATAGAGCTGCTCGGACAGGGGATTGTAAAGCCCCGTCGATGCCCTCCAGATGGAGTACATCAGCAGCTGCAGCAGGGAGGAGCGTCGCGGGAGCAGCCGGCCGAAATGGTCCTCAATGCTCCCATAGACCAGCTACACCGTGTCCTCGGTGTAGTTCTGGTCGCAAAGGAACACGTCTTCGAAATGGATGATGTCGGGGATGGTGAACGGGAAGTTTTGCATTTTCGACGACCTGTCTATAAAGGTTGGAAGGAACAGTACTCCTTCTGCCCCTTATATAGCCCACTGCACAGCTCAACAGTCGCCCGTTTTCACCAAAAAAGTCGTTGCCACGCGGCGGGCATCAAGCCTTCTCTGGTGGAATCAAAGTGACACGCCCCTAGCGCTTCGCTTCCCCCCACATTCAATGCATATGCTGCGCGCATTGTTGCCATGACCGTTCCTATTCCCCATGCCTACAGCTGGGCGGTCGGGCTACACCTCACCAAGATTCAACCTAGCAGCTACTCTGCTCTGTCACCCCTGGTGGGTAGCTTCCCTACTGCAACGCCAGGGATCAGAAAGCCCTCCCAGAGGCAGTCGAGTCTAAGGATCCCTCGCTCGACTATCCCCAGCGGGCAGCTTCCCTGCCACAATGCCGAGGATCAAAAATCCCTCCCAGAGGCAGTCGTGCCCGAGGATCCCTCGCTCGGCTATCCTTCAGGACAAAAGCCCTCGCCAAGAGGCACCGGGAAGTAACCCTGCCCGGCCAAGGGTCCTTGGTAGGCTTCTACAGTCCCTCCCGCGCTAAGGACCAAAGTCCTCCCAGAGGCAGTCGAGTCCTTGCTTAGCTATCCCCGGCCGGTAGCTTCCTACCACAACTGACAGGGATCAAAGTCCTCTCAAAGAGGCACTGGGCAGTAACCCTGCTCGGTCCCCGTCCTGAAGGGTCAAATCCATCGCAAGAGGCAACTGAGCAGCTACCCGCTCGGTCAACTCCGACTGGTAGTTGCCTACCCATGACGCCAGAGGTCAAAGCCCTCGCCAAGAGGAAACCGCGCAGCCTCACTGCGCGGTCATCCTTAGTGGTCTTCTTACAGCCCTCCAGCGCTAAGGACCAAAGTCCTCCCAGAGGCAGCCGAGTCCTTGCTCGGCTATCCCCGGCTGGTAGCTTCCTACCACAACCGACAGGGATAAAAGCCCTAGCCAGGAGGCAACCGCACAGCTTCACTGCCCGGTCATCCTTAGTGGGCTTCTTACAGCCCCTCCAACGCTAAGGGTCGAAACCCTCGTAAGAGGCAACCGAGCAGCTACCCTGCTCAGTCGTCCCTGGCGGGTAGCTTCCCTACCGCAACGCCAGGGATCAGAAGCCTTTGCAAGAAGCACCTGAGCAGCTGCCTTGCTCAGTCACCCCCGGCTGGTGGTCGATGCTCGCGTTGACAGAGGTCAAAAGATGGCACCCCCTATAGAGCCACCGAGTAGGCGCCTACTCACGCTCGGCTCAAGTACGGTGAACAGCGCTCTGCCTGTCACCCGCAGAGGTCCCGAGACCCAGTGAGGGGAATCAGATCTATCCAGGTCAAAGCAATCTCCCCTCAACCTCGGGGCCCATGGGGCACTTGGCATGCTCGTCGGCGAGTGATCGAAATCAACCCGACGGGCGATTGCCAGACAAGCGGCAAACCTGGCATGAAAACACAACGGTGCAAGCAGAGATATCCTACGAGCATTCTTCACAAACAGATGGTAGAGCACGATTCGATGAAGCCAAAGAAAATTTTTATTACTACCAAAGACAAAAGCTTTTTAAAGGGTATTTTTTAGGGCTCCCCAGCCTTACAAAAATTCAAAAACAAAATAAAAGGAGGATGACGGGGGCTCTACACCTCAGGGCCAGGTACGGTCTCGAGGTCCTCGACCTCCACCACGTGACGCGCAGGGTCCTCGGCGGCTTCCTCGGTAGGGACCTCTTCCCCCTGCTCATCAGCGTCCACGAGGGGGAACTCGGCTCGGAGATCTCCGTCGGCAAACTCGGCATCCGGGCCTTAGCGGCATCCAGGGCGTCATGCCAAATACGGGTCGTAGCCACGGCCAAGTCGTCATAGAAGTCCCTCGACTTCTTATAGCCCTCCACCACCCTCGATTCAGCCGACTTGGCCGCCTCGGCCGCCGACCCCAGCTCCTTTCGGAGGGTCTTCACCGTCCTCTTCAGGTTACCGGCTAGCACCTGGGCGTCCTCGAGCTTGACCTCGGCAATCACGGCGGCCTCGCGGTGCCGGGCTACCTCCCATTTCCTGGCCTCCACCTCGCCTTCTAAGGCAGCGACCCTCGCCGTCATCGCCTCCAGCTCCCGCCTGGAGCTCTCTTGCAGCGAGGCGAGACGACCCGTAGCCTCCAGTGCTGGGGCTACCACCTTGGCTTCCATGCGTAGGGCATGGGCCACGTGCTGGAGAACCTGGGAGACACGGAAAAGATCAGAAAGATGAAGGAGGTACTGAATCTCATAATGAACCAAAAAACTTACCTGCACGGACTCCTGGGCGATGGACGCCAGCTGAGCCCTGAAGGTCCCCCTGGGGACTTTACCCCCTGCCAATGTCTCTATCTCGTGCAGAAGGCTGTCCGCAACGGACAGCCCCGATGGCATCGCAAACCGGAGGCCCCCTTCCTCCACCACGGTCGGTGAGGACCGGCCCCGGGAAGGTCCCCGGGAGCCCCTCTTGAGCGGGTCCGAAGGAGAGCCGGTCTCCTCCTCCGAGGCCGGGTCCTCCAGAATCAGGGCCCGCTTTTGGCCCGACACTCTGCTGGGACCCGGGGTGGGATCCGCCCCTGAGCACTCGCAGGGCACCACCACCGGAGCAGTAGGAGCCGGGGTGGGCTTCGTGCGAGAAGAGCTGGCGCCCCCAGCCTTCATAGCCTTCCTCGGCTGGCGCATGGAGGCTTTAAGCGAGTCAAAGTCCATGGATCCTGCACAAAAAAAATACCCAACGAATCAGCGACGCGAGCGAAGCACAAGCCAAAGAAGCAGGCCTAACTTACCGACGAACTCGACGGGGCTAAGCCCGGTCCAGCTCAGGACCCTCTCAGACAACAGCACGTCAGGTCGGGGGATGGGCTCCCACGACGCCACTCTCACTGCGGCGGAGTCATCGGACTGGTTCCCCGGCGAACATTTTTACCTCGACCACTTGGTAGGCACGGGCCAGTCCTCGCCCTCAGGAGGGGAAATGAAGAAAAATTTCGTTTTCCAATCATGAATAGAAGAGGGCAAGGCCACGACCCCGGTCCCGGCAGCGCCCCCCGGCCGCTTCCTGAAAGAGAGATAAACCCATCTAGGGTCGCCCACTCGACTACCGGGGTGACTTTTGAAGACGAGAGAAGAATCGAGAAAGGAAAGGCTGAAGGGAACCGCCTGTAACTTCAGGCGGATCAAGAACCCGAGGAGGATCCTCTCCGAGTTCGGCACTAACTGGCAGGGGGCCAAACCGAAAAAATTCAGCGCAGAGACGACCTCGGGAGAGAACGGCAGGCCCATTCCACCCCAAAAAGCTTCCAAGTACAGGGCGATTTCCCTGCCCCGTACTTGATCTTCCCTCTCTCCCTCCTTGGCCAGTCGGAGCGTATAGCGTAGGGGGATGTGGAAGCGAGCCCGAGCATTGGCGAGCTCGTCCTCATGCCTCACCCAGCACGAGGAGCCAAGGGCCGCATCTGCCGCTGCCTCCCTGGAGGCAGCCCCCGCCTCACGATCCCTGGGAGAGGATCCGACCCCTGCTCCCCGGGGGGACTCAGACACAACTAAAGGAACCCTAGAACCTACTCCTACAACATTTACTGACTCTACAAAGGAAGACATCTAACCTTGGAAAAGGGAATCTTCGGGAGCCGAAAGCGGGAGAAAGGAGACGAGCGCCGAGCAACCAAGACTTAAGAGAGGGAAATATGAGGGAGTGAGGGCCTAAGGGCGGACCCCACCCCTGTTTATTGCTGCAAATGTCCTCATCCAACGGCGCACCTCATCTCCCGCCGAAATGACTCCTCGCGCCCAGCGGCACCGATCGCTCCACGTGTCGATCCTGCACTGGGCCGCGTCCCATCAGACGCCGCAGGCCTGCATACGTCGCGTCAACCAACCGACGCTTGACGCGTGGATCGTCGCTTCAGTTGCAGAGTGCACAAACTGGCGTACCTTCCTTAACTGCAGAGATCTCGCCCTGATTCGCTAGCAGAAAAGACAACTGACAGCCCGAGAACTCATCCCGACAAAGCCCTGGAAAGGAGCTCACCTCGGGAGGCCCGGCGATCCACTCCTGACCCGACCCGCTAGCCGGTCAGGAAAAGAGTGGGGGGCAAATGATGATGCTCAATATTGGCGATCTTTAAGATCAGGACACGCGGCAGATGACGTGTCTCAGGACTTAGAAGAAAGGGCCCACAGGGGCCGACCAGGCCACCCTTTACCCGACCTGTAAGCACAAGCCGGCCCTCCTCGGGCCTCCCTGTGAATTGGCTTCCTCGGCCCCTCAGCTCGTCCTGAGCTGCCGCAATACCAAGACTCCTCGGCCTTCTCGCTCGCCCCCGAGATCCCCAGCCGAGGACGTCTTCCTCTGTCCTCCGACCAACTTCATCGCTCACGGGCGTAACCGCCGCTCCGCAAATCTCGCCATGCGTAGATTCTCTGCCAGCAATATCCCACGTTCCACTCCATCACGATCCCCATTAATGAGCGATCCGCTCTCCGCGCGGGCGTGACGTCGGGAGCATAACTTCTGGCGAGATTCTCGCGCCCGCTGCTGCGTGCTACCACTGCTATATAAACCCCCATCACAGAGGGGTCAAGTAATCCATTCTGGACTCTACTAAGCCGTTACTCTGCTCGGATCTCATTACTAACTTGATCATCGGAGGGTCCTTGGTGGTACCTGTCACGACCCGAATATTTCGACTTGTGACCGGCACTTAACCACGCTACGTCTACAGGCGTAACGCGACTAAGTAAGCCGAACCCAGAAATCAAAACCATTTAAAAGAATAGTGAGTGCTGAAAACATTTAGTTAAAACATTTAGAAAACCTTAAATAGTTCAATAAGTTCTTTTAAAATTACGTAATCATTTAAATAATTTTGGCAGCATTTCCTTTGTAAAAGTAGCCTCGAGACCGGGTATAAAACAGGATATGTGTGAAATGAGATATAATGAAACAGAACATTCCCAAACGGGAGCAATCAACCATCATCACAAGAGTAATATACGACGCCATAGCGAAGAATGAGCAATAAGTAAACATCACAGAAATATAAACTACATATAAAAACAGTCGGCTCCCACGAGCTCGACACCAGAATACAAAATATACATCATCGTCCTCACACAGTATCTATGTCCAGTACATATATGGTAGATGGAGAATACTAGATACAAAAAGGGATACAATAAAAGTAATCAGATACCACAACCCACCTAAATGCAAAACAGCTCTCGCCGCAACTGTAGTGGTATCTGTAGCCAAAAGATGCAAAAGACAGCCTGCCGCGACTATGCTGAGGGAAACCTGGAAATACTGTGGCACAACGGGGGTGAGTTGCCAACTCATGAATAGAGATAACATATAAAGGTAATCGCGGGCATGCACGTACTGCGCTACTCTATCAAATGCCAGCAAGTAATATCTATATGCGACAAGCAGTAGGTGCAATAATCATGCAGATGCTCTGTCAGGTAAAATAACTACAGGATGAGATATATGATAAGCAATACTGAGCAGGGGATAAACAACGTCTACATGGAAATATCAACATGGAAAAATAGTCGGTGCCTCAAACTGCACCCAAATCCCTAATAAACTCATGCGCCGGCACTCCCATCGGCCCTCAAATCCTGTAAATCTCTGAGAATCACGAGTGCCCAACATCGGCACTCAAGTATCATAAAATACTCGTGTCCAGCATCGACACGCAAATCCTCATATATCGGGCTCCGTCAGTCCGGATCAACCCACGGGGCTCGTTTGCGGTATCGGCCCTCGACCCCGGCAGTACGGATCATCCCGCATCCATCTCTCGACTCTGGTCAGTATCCTCTGGATAACCGCCAGGTCCAAGCAATCACTGGTAGGTAGTAGTCCCTCTGTCGGGCTCACCTTCTACTGCACAGCGAAATCGTTCTCGCCCCGGGGTACCATACCGGGTCCACCACGAACCCGCAAACGGATCATCCATCTCCTCGAATCGGGTTTCAAGAACACGTCTCAGCACCGAGAAAACGCGTGGTGGACGCACCAAAATATCATATCACGAGGAACCGGGTTTTCAAATATTGCATCTTTTCTTAAAAATCCCACGGTCCTCAAAACCAGAAATCACATGAAAATCCAACACAAAGAAGTAAATCCAATACGATGTGCTATGTACTTCAATCCATGATATAGGTATAAGGGAAAATCGCTTTTAAAAATAGTTTCCGTTTTTAAAGATATCATGCGGCTCCCAATTTCCATGAAAAACATATCGAATCATATGTGAAATGAACTACAGCAATATAATCATGGCAGTTCTACAGTGAGTGTGTCATGGCAATTACTAACGGTGTGTGTGTAACATGCAGATTAGTGCTCGTGCAACATGAACCGTTAGTAATAGTGCGGTGTTCTATCAATTCTAATTTTACATGCAGCAGGGGATGCAATATGCAACAATAGTATACATGACAGTCAATGTAGGTAAATGCAATATATACTATAAGGTCCTATCAGCCCTGACGCATAACGCCATGCGGGCGATATCCCCGTAGATGTTAAATCTAATCACCGAAGTCTCGCGCTAAGTGTAGCCGACGACTTTCTTTCCTTTCTTCGCCGCGTCCGTCTCACTCGCCTGCGAACCTAGAATCACACAATATATCATACATGAGCTCAAATCCACAAAAACGTGATATTAAGGTCAAACTAGAAACCCGTGTCGCAAACCAATCACGCGTGTGCGCGATACGCTAAAACGTGTGATCACGCGCCTGAAACTATCCCGACGCGTCACGATACGCAGAAACCCCAAACCCACACGCGTATCACGCGTGTCACGAAGGTTAAAAAATACGAGAAATAGGTATATAGTTCCAGATTTTTCTACAGTAAGAATCAAACAAAATTATACATGCCAGGAGGCTAAGGGTTGCAGCAGACACCTATAGGACTAAACCCCAACCCAAACCCTACCCATCTGGCCGTAAATTGCGGCCATATCGAATTTTTCGGCGGCCACTGAACGGAATTTGGGGGTCGAGTTCTACCTGGGGGATCAGCACCTAACCAACATACTGCAGTCTTCTCAAAATTATTCTGGACTCATCGGGTCGATAGCAGTTTACAGAAACACAAAAATTTGCCTTAAAACGACGAATCTGCTTCAAAAAGAAATCTGGTGGTATTTCAGTGCAATTGGGGGCTAAGCTGGGTTAAAATGGCCCTAACAACACTCTATCAACCTACTAAAACCAAATCACACATCACTTGCTCAAGGTTCCCACTAATCACCACATATCGCACTAAATCACACCAATAAACACTAACCGAAGCAAAACTACACTAAACAAGTAAACTAGGGAGTAAGTTCAAGAAGTATACCCCACACTCGACCCTAGGAAGCTGGAGGAAGAAGAAGGAGTGGAGGGAAGGAGCTGCAGCTGGAGTTGTTGCTACTGCTGCTGCTCACTACTGCTGTTGCTGCTCATTGTTGCTGCTGTTGCTGCTTCTGGCTGCTGCTGTGCTTGCTTCAGCTGCTGAGATGGTTGCTGCTGCTGCTGCTATGGAGGTAAGTGTGTGTGTGTGTGAGAGAGTGAGGTTGAGAGAAAACAACAAAAGAATGAGAGGGAATCATAACCCCAAATGTCAACCCCTCCACTCTCTCTCTTCATTAAATGCAAGCATGGCTTTTGCCATGATGCATTCTCTCTCTCTCTCTCATTCTCACCAAGTCAACACCCAAAAGAAGAATTCAAATTAAAGCAACCATTAAACAACTAATTAAACTTAATTAAAACCCAAAAGACTTAATCCCCATGATTAAACCCACCATGGTTACTAATCATGGTATTACCTCATTTAAAAACCCTAGTTTACATGCACATGTGTGTGCAAGCCTAGGAAAATTCTAGAAAAATATTTATTAAATTAGGAAAAATATTTGAAACACAATTTGGTAAACTTTTATTAAAAACCCTTTAATTAAATATAAATAGCCACTAAACACATCCTAAGGTGTTATATTACCAAACCACCCCAGGACTTCTTTGCAGGTACTCGGCGCTAAACTCCTCATACCACCTCTTTCACCAAAACCCATTGAGACCCACACGCAACAGAAGATCACCATAAAAATCCACCGGGAGATCAATGGAAGACAAATCTGACGGAGACCTGAAAAGGATCTCCATCACAACGCATCTATCTATGCTTCATATGAATATCCAACAGCTACCAATCACTATGCCTTGACTTTGGCCATCAAACATAGCTTGAATACTATTGACTTTCCATACGAAATGACGGAGGGCTACGAATGGTTTTGGCGAAACCGTGAACGTAGTGAGCTTGATATAATCGAAGGAACGCGATAGCTTTTAAAAGGAGTGGTTTAAGCTCCGCATTTAAAAGTTTTTCTGTTTTGAAAAAACCGAGTGGTTTTGAAATTGTTCCAACGATTTAACTTTGGTTTGTTTTCTTTGCATTAATATAATGCGTCCCATCAATTAATCCTACCATTGCTGAAAACAACGAAAATATAACGTACGCTTATGCCATCCGCATTCGCCGCGGGGCCCGTCATCACCCGTTAGTTTACTTAACTAACGATAGAGCGGGGGCTGGACTAGCGCGGATGCAAAACATAAGCAACGTCTACTGGATATCATATATAGATATATACATTCGTCAGGCGCAATGATAGTCATTCCAGATCGTAGATGAACACATTGGATATGTTAGGAATCCGCGTTTCGTTCAAGCCTGCAACGAAAGACGGATTACACGGTCGTGATGAATAGCCAAAACCCCACCCTAGACCCCTACGGGTGCGGCAAACTACCCGCCAAATACCCGAAGTGGAGCAGCCTCCCTCAACAAAGTGAGTAGGCCACTCGGCAGTTCAAAGTATCCGGTAGTCTGTGCACCCCACCTTAGGTCTATCCTAGGAGCAGAAAGCAGTAAAAGGAATAATATACAATGGCGGCTACATCCTCAACCCGGATGTGCGACCCAAAAAATAATATTACATCAATTTACAATTTACATGAAAAGAAAGATAAATAAACACTCATCTCACATCCCCGGCTATTCATCTACGACAATCCAACAAGTTCATATACACAATCCAATATCATAGATCACAGATATGTACAACCCCAACGTATCGACGTATAGCGATTAGTAGATGTTCAGTGCATATATCACATTACAGATATAATCCAATTAGCTAAAGTTTATAGAATTTTGATCAAAAACTGTATTTGAATCTATCCCAAGTAAAATCCAGTACTCTGATAAATCTGGGCACAAACAAAACTTCCCTGAATACATAAAACCAACACAGAGAACCCCAGAAGAATTTTGGTGCACGGCCGAGTTGACTCTGCTGTGGATCCGCGGCGGATCGCTTGGATCGGCCGCAGATCCGCGGTCTTATGAGCGATTCAGGCGCCCAAAATTCTACAGTTTTCTCTAAAAAGCCTGCTTATATTTTTCATGTCACTGAAATTATTTTTAGGCCTGTTTTTAAAATGACAGAAAATACAAGTTTTGGTGTGTTTTCGGGATTTTTTCCATGATTGAAGTTCTAACAACTTTGCTAACATGTTAGTTGTTGTTTAGATAGGCTCTGATACCACTGTAAGTCTATGTTACCCACCCCGGTACTTTAGGGGAGGCGGAAGAGGTAAAAACGAATTTTTATCACAAAGGAAACATAGACTAACCATGAAGGATCTTTGCTAAACAAAAACTAACAAACAAACAAAGAGCTATAACTACTAGGTTAAGAAATTATACCTAAAACTTGAACTCCTTCTCTTCTTGTGTTGCTTCCTCTTGTTGTGAGCTCCTTGGAGTGGTGTAGATGGCTCCTCCTCACCGTCTTCTCTTTGCCAAAGAAAGATCCACCCGAAGGCCTCTACCTTGAGCTCCAACCTCTATCTTGAAGTAACTAAGGTACTTGGTGAGCTAGACTAAGAACCCTAGAGAGAGTAGAGAGTGATTTTAGTGGTTTGGTCTCAATTTCCTTTGGTTCTCAACACATGAGAGGTTAGGGTTTGAGAGAGAGGATGAACGAGAGAGAGTTAGGAGAGAGAATGTATCATAATAGAATGAGAAGAGATAGATCTCATATTAGCATATAAGAATAATAATTTTAATTAACAGAAAATTATGATGGTTGGTTTGATTTGACCATTATTATGTCACCATTAATGCTAAGCACATGCTTAACAAAACAACAAAAAAGAAAAATATCTAAGTCAATTTTAGTCAACAAGTCAAAATGGTCAATCCAAATAACTATAACACAATTATCACTAGTTAAAACTATTAATCAAATTTCATCATCTCATTAAGGTCTTGATCAAGTCAATGGTCAAAACCCTAATGAGGTGTCTCCTTCATCTGTCTCTGTCAATTGTATATACATACCCGCTTCTGCATTCCGAAGAACACGAATGCAATGAGACTGAACCATACCAAAATCAAATACTAGGATCTGGCTTAAACCAAAGCCCACTAGAATCAACTGCCCGAACACCAAACGTGCACAAGTACGCATATGTGAACGAACCCCGTCGTAATACCATACGACATCTACTCCGTTTCGCCCAAAGGTGAACAATCCTCTGTGTGGGACTCTAAAGACTCGACACTACGCTGGCAATGGGTTTAACCACAGGCCGCAAGCTGTATTAGCTGTACGTAACGGTCCCCAGGTAGATGCCGATAAGAAGACCGATGAGGTGAACCCATCCGAACTCCTACTGAGCCTGAATGTGACAATCTCCGTACAGTAAATCTAGGGGGTCGGTAAACGTCAGACCCCTAATAGCGGTAAAGTTGTGTCGGAGTGTAGTCCAGAACACCCTGAGAAACTACTGGAAACACTACCAGTAAATCTCGTTTGCCCTGGCTAGGGACTTTGTGTAATGGCTCTCCTAGTCACAGCGCGATATTAACTCCCAATACCGGGAGAGACGAATCCTGTCTAACCGTCACTGCCTCCAAGTGCTTCGGGACTGCACCCAACTACTACATGTTTGCATGACTCAATAGAGCCGTAGTAGGGTAGTAATCTAAGAACATTGGGAACACACTCGAGGCGAAGTAACAGTGCCAAGTCAACGGACTAAGTTGTACTCATGTCACCTGGGAACTGATAACTGACGATAGGTATAATACCAACCAACAGTTCCCAGCGAGTCCTGTCCAGTGTACTTGTAACCTAACGAGCACCTGCATACTATCTCCAGTACGACTTACTGATGGCTATGGGACAGACCATCTCCCCTCATGGGATGAGAAGCGTATACACTAGTTTACTCTGGAGTATCGATACCCTGTCTCGATAATCCTACGACCAGGGACCTGTATAAGGATGTGCTTATAGACTACCCAGCCCCCACTAGTGTGACTGCCATCACAATGCTGGTGGTCAAGCAAAAGATCCTAAGGGCTCTATCATTATGTATTAGCAATATGTTAAAAAGAAACACATACAAATATTAAGATAGATACAAACCAAGTAGCATACTACCATATTGAGCAAGAATTTCAATCCGTGTATATATCCTAAGCTTCCAAAATGTAATATACAAACTAGTACTATACAATAATGGCCTTTAGGGCATATCACACTAACATATAACCTAACCCTTGTAGAGAGTTAACCATGGCTATGTGTCATGGTTGGGTTAGAAAATATCTTAAGCAAAATAAAAAGGTTGGACATTGTCAATGGTTATCAACAAGCTTCATGAAGCTTCCTCCATGACTCATTTCCACATTTTTGAATTACTTAAGAATTTAAAACCAGACATTATATGTAGCATAGTATAATTCTCATACATCCTTGTTGCATGTATAACCTAGCATGTCACAATATTATATATCACATATATAATATTTATGTAACAAAAGAAAACAATACAATAAACATATATCGCATATATGTTAAATGCATCATAAGTGAGAATAATAAATATTTAAGTGCGCATATAATACACACACACACACATATTATATATTATTTCATCGAATCAACACTTGATCTGATAACCCAGCTATATCACATATAATCGGCCGATATCACATATCGCGAGAATAATAAAAAGGTATCACATACGTGTATCATTCTCGATCCCCCACATATCACATATGTTCTCCTACTCCGTTTTTCCTGAGCGTGGAAACCTCTATGTAGGACTCTAAAGACTCGTCAATACGCCGGTAGTAGGCGATGATCACATCAAACACCAACAAGCCGCAAGCGGTCAGCTAAACGTAACGGCCACCCGGGTATTGAGCGATCAGAAGATCAACAAGCAAGTCTGCTCTAACTCTTGTAAATCCAATCAGCAACACTACCGTACAGTCCGGTCTCTTCGTCTGAAATGTCGCATATCCAGTCTAAGGGTGGTAAACGTCAGATCCCAGTAACCGATAAGTCGTGTCAATGTGAGGATCATATCGGGTCGAGAAACTACTGATAATACTTACCAGTATATCTCCATATCAGCCCTGACCAGGAACTTCCAGTTATAGCTAATCGAACACAGCACCACGTCAACCTCCAATACCGGGAGAGACGAAACCCCTCCTATCGCTCATTGCCTCCATGTGATTCGGGACTGTACCCAAAAGCCACAATTTTGCACGTTCTCATGAACGTGGTAAGGTGGAAATCAATGCACAGTGGGAATCACACAAGACTCTATGACGATCTCGGGTCTACAGACTAACTTGTTCCAGTGTCACCAGAGAACTGCTATCTGATGATAGGTATAATACCAACAAGGAGTTCTCGGCGAGTACGTTTAGTGTACCCAGTCTCCACTGAGCACCCGTATACCATCTTTGATGTTACACACCAATGGATGTGGGATCATCCATCGCCTATCATATAGGTTATGATGCGTATACGCTAGTCTACTCTGGAGTATCGATGCCCTGTCTCGATACCCCCTCGACTAGGAACAGTTATAGGATATACTTGTAGACTACCCTGGCCCCACTAGTATGATCTGCATCATAGTCCTAGTAGTTAAGTGCATATCCTAAGGGCTTTATCAACATGTAAGAACAAGACAGTAACCCAATACATGTCAACATGTAAGACAAAGAGCAACCAGATAGCATACTATCATATCGAGCAAGAAAGTCCTCTCTATATATATCCAAGCATCCACTATAATATACATCGTATGTACAATAATGGCCTCTAGGGCATATACATAACTAACATCACAATCATCGCAAAGTAGCTTAACTAAGTCACACAAACCTTTACTACAATTTTAATCTCACCCATATAAGATTTAGTAAAAGTTAGTTTGCTATTAAGCTTAATTAGATAATTAGGAAAATAACAAATAGCATTCTCACAACTCGGTTAAGTTTTTCCAAGTCTACACTTCTCCATTAACCATTTCAACCAAATCAAAAAAACCTTAACTTGATCTTCATAACCCTTTCTAGAATTTCCAAACCATGCTAATTCAAGCTTTAATTAAACATCTGATAATTAGATTAAGGTATTTAAACAACACTAAAGCTTAGGGTTAGGATTTTATATCTCATTTAGATTCACAAACTTGCAACTAAACTTCCAAATTAGCCTCCAAAATGCTAACTTTCATGAAGATCCAAGCTTTGTTAAGCAAAAGAATAATGGGTATGGATTTGTATTTGAGTTTGTGGGATTATTTGATGATTTTAGATGATTTATTTGAGCTTTAAGAAGTGCAAATGGGGTGAGAAAAGAGAGAGGGCAGCAAGGGGGAGGTCGGCCAAATGAGGGAGAAAAGAAAAGGTTGTGGAAAAATTTAAGTCAAAACTCATTAAAGCACAATTAATACCCCTCCCATCCATGCCACCTCTTAATCTTTTAAATAAAATTTCCTTTAATTTCACCAAAATATTTAGATATTTTCTAGGATATTTTCAAAGATGGTTTAATCCTTAATCTTGTGATTAAATTAGCATAGATTCACTTTAAAATAATTAACCCAATAAAAATTATAATTATCACTAATTAAGTGCATAATTAAAAGCTTATAATAATATTTTAATTAAGGAAAAATATTAAAGTGAACTAAAATTTTCAAGTGACAACTAAAAACCGCAAACTAGCAATTTCCTAGTTAAACTAGGCGCAGTTAAGTCTATACTGAAAAATGATCACTTCTGGGTTTTTACGGAAAACACGGTTTATTTTACCTATTAACGGAAAATTCGCATAACGATTTCTAAAACGTTACAATCTTCCCCCCTTAAAGAAATTCGGTCCCCGAATTAAATTTTTTTAATTATGCGTACCTTCGAAGAGATAAGGAAATTTCTTCCGCATCTCGCTCTCGGCCTCCCAAGTGATCTCTTCACTAGTAGGGCCATGGCAAAGAACCTTCACAGATGGCAAGACCTTTGACCGAAGTTTCTTCACCTGCCGATCCAATATAACTACCGGCTGCTCGGTGAACGAAAGATCGTGCTCAAGCTGAATGGTCTGGTGCTGAATCATGTGAGAAGGATCATGAAGGTATTTACGAGGAATCGACACATGGAAAACGGGGTGAACATCCGGAAAACTGGGCGGAAGTGTCAAACGATAGGCAACGGCACCAACTCGCTCAAGGATCTTGAAAGGGCCTACAAATCTGGGACTGAGCTTCCCCTTTTCCCCAAATCTCATAACGCCCTTCATCGGAGAAATCCGCAGGAATACATGATCCCCCACTGCAAACTCAAGTGTGTGACGACGACGGTCGGCATAAGACTTCTATCTGCACTGGTCTTCTCTCATCCTGTCCTGAATCAGCTGGATCTTCTCCGTAGTCTCCTGAACTAGCTGGGGTCCCCAAACCCTACTCTAGCTGAGTTCAGTCCAACAGACTAGCGATCAACACTTCCTACCATACAAAGCCTCAAAAGGTGACATCTGAATAGTCTCCTGAAAGCTATTGTTGTAGAAGAACTCAATCAACGGCAAGTGACGATCCTAACTGCCACCAAAATCAAGCGCGCACGCACGAAGCATATCCTCCAGAGTCTGTATAGTCCGCTCTGACTGATCATCGGTCTGCAGATGGAAAGCGTTGCTAAAACTTAACCAGGTACCCAAAGCTTCCTGAAGCTTCTGCCAAAGACGGCTAGTAAACTGGGTGCCTCTGTCGAATACGATGCATGTGGGAATGCCGTGCAAACGCACAATCTCATCTATGTACAACTAAGCATACGGAGCATAACTGAAACTGGTATACACTGGAAGGAAGTGAGTCGCTTTCATCAACTGGTTAACAATCACCCAAATAAAGTCATACCCACGACTGGCGCTAGGAAGACCCACAACGAAGTCTATGGAAATCTGCTCCCATTTTCACTCCGGAACGGGTAAAGGCTGCAACTCTCCTTCCGGTCTCTGATGCTCAGCCTTGACTTGCTGATAAGTCAGGCACCTCGAAACAAAGTCCGAAACATCACTCTTCATCCCTGCCCACCAGTAAATGTATCTCAAGGCACTTTACATCTTGGTGGAATCTGGATGAACGCTAAAGGCTGATTGATGTGTCTGCTCTAGGATCTCGCGTCTCAACCCATCGGTATCTGGTACACACAAGCGAGTCCCAAAACGCAGCACACCCTGGTCATCAATCATGAACCCTGAATCTGTACCCTGCCGAACAAGCTCAAGAATCTCAGACAAACGGGCATCTCTGGGCTGCGCCTCACGGATACGATCAAGTAGAAGTAGACGGGCACGGACGTGAGAAAGCTGTCCCCCAGAGGAAGTGAACTCAAACTGTACTCTCCCGTCGCACAAGATATGCCAATTTGCATAAGACTGTCGCTGAACTGCGCTCAACTGGGACAAGCTACACCGGGCCTACGACTCAAAGCATCAGCTACCACATTCGTCTTGCCCGGGTGATAAAGGATCTCGCAATCATAATCCTTTAAAAGCTCCATCCAACGGCGCTGTCTCAAATTTAGATCCCGCTGCTGGAAGATGTACTTCAAGCTCTTGTAATCCATGAAAATCTGACACGACTCTCCATACAAGTAGTGTCTCCAAATCTTCAACGCAAAAACCACTGCAGCCATCTCAAGATCGTGATTGGGGTAATTCTGCTCGTGCTTCTTCAGCTGTCGAGAAGCGTAAGCAATAACTCTATCATGCTGCATCAATACACAACCAAGCCCCACTCGAGAAGCATCACAGTAAACAACATAGCCGCCCGACCAGAAGGAAAAGATAGAACTGGTGCAGTCGTCAACCGAGTCTTCAACTGCTGAAAACTTTGCTCGTATGCCTCAGTCCAAAGAAAAGGAACCCCCTTCCTGGTCAGCCCGGTCAGTGGTGCAGTGATACTCGAGAAATCCTACACGAAACGTCGGTAATAACCAGCTAAGCCCAAAAAGCTGTGGATCTCTATCACAGATACAGGTCTGGGCCAAAGCTGTACAGCCTCGATCTTCCTTAGGTCCACAAGAATACCATCTCCCGTCACTACATGACCCAGGAAGTCAACTCTATCAAGCCAAAACGCGCACTTTAAGAATTTAGCATATAGCTGGTGCTCTCTCAATGTCTGCAAAGTAATCCTCAAGTGCTGCTCATGCTCGTCTCGACTCCCAGAGTAGACCAGAAAGTCATCAATAAACACAATAATAAACTGGTCGAGGAACGACCTAAAAATCTGGTTCATCAGACCCATGAACGCTGCTGGTGCATTGGTGAGTCTGAACGACATCACCAAAAACTCATAATGCCCGTAGCGTGTACGAAAAGAAGTCTTCGGAATGTCATCCTTCCGAACCCGCAACTGTCACTCCCCGCTTCCCAGTGTACGGCGAAGGAGACGCGACGAGGTCTGCTACGTATGTACTCAGAAGTACTTACGCTAAGCGTAGCTAAGCAATATAGAAATAAATACACAAGAGACAAAAGTATAAAAAGAACAGCAACTTTAATTTATTAACATTCTTTGTACAATATATGGAAAGGAAATACAACTGAAATAAAGATGCCTAAACAGTGGCATAACAGGAAATGAAAAGTACAGGAAAGAAAAGTATACAATGAAATTATACTGCAGGGTCTTGAGTAAACTGCTCTAAGTCTTCTTGTGATAGCTCAACTTCTGTCGGGTCCAAGTCACCTGACAACATTTAAAGAAGAGAGAAACAGAATGTCGTCAGCGAACAGATCGCTCGGTAAGTCCCAAAGGTAAGAGGAAAGTAGAGAAGACAGAATAAGAAGATACATTTTAAAGTGTAAACTATTGTTGTAATGTTATGTCAACGCTGTTGTTTGTAGCTTGGTACAGAAGGATGCCAGTGTATACGAGAGGGGTCTCTATATGCTAGAGACCAGGGCAAACGGAAAGTACAAGGAACCGTTAAGCCAAGGTACAACAGCAACGGAATTTAGGTTAGGTGTCTTAATCTGACCACCTCGTGCCACCTTTAACACCTTCCGTACCAATCTACCCCTTAAACCCCGTAGTGTTTTAACAGTATTATTGTATTGTTTTATGTAAGTTGGATGACTGACCAAAACCATGATATCAGTAAACGGATTGTATCAGGTAATTGGAATGACGGAATAATGGATGTATATCCATGGTTTGATTCAGTCAAGTTGAATAGATTGTTAACTAGATTCAGGAATTCATGTGTTCATATTGAGTTGGAATATTAAAGAATATAGATTGACTTGAATCATATTCAAGTCAGAAATAGTCAGACTCTAACCCGAGTCAGACTAAAAGAAAGGTAATTTGAAGTTCTATAATTGTTAGGGTCCTTATTGTAATTTATAAAACTTGAGGGGGTTTTATGTAAAAAGTAATATTGTATAGTTTTCAAGATACACCTCAAGTATTTATTATTCGTCTTTATAGTTATAATGAGTGTGAATTTTATTTGTGTTATTCTAGTGAATATATCCTAATAAAAGTATTAATTGATTTATTTGAAATTCATGGTATTTTAACGTAACTTTTAATCTTGTAATTTTTAGAAAAAGGTAAAAACTTATCTTATAATAAAATAGGTATGTAAATGATAAATATTCATATGTTAATACAGAATAATTTTATATAAATATTTTATTTTCCAAAAATCTCTTTTTTCTTAAATGTCGTATTTTAAACCTTTCGAGACCGAATGCTCATTGCGGAGGTCTGAATCTCGCACTACTAAGCTCGAGGGTGCACGATAAACCGTACAACCCCTAACAAGTTCCCCAAAGGTTGGTTGTAGTGGCGCTTTGCAAAGATTTAATAAATACTTTTCATTTAGAAAACAGTTTTATAAAGTAAAAGGTATTTTTCTTGAAAAGTGTAATTTTCCGTATTTTAGATTCTAGGGTTTCCTAAGCCAACTAGCCTATCTCTAAAAGGTCTAAACGACAAGTCGTTAGAAGCCTCAAATCGCCTCTTCACCGCCAATTGTGGCCAGGTAAGTACAAGTGAGGAGGGAGGGATCCGCTCACGAATCGTGAGGCGGGCCTTTTAAAGTTACCCAAGCTCACTTGCCTAGCCTAAACACCATAAAGTCAGTTTAGATAAACAATCGATGTCCACAACTTATCGTATTTTCCTAGTAAGAAGTATTTATTTAAAAATGTAACAAATCTAAACCTTTAAGAATGGTTTTATGAAGATTATGGTATTTTAATGAAAATTTCGTTTTATCGTATTCTAAATTTTTATGATATCATTTTAGTGTTTGCAGTTGCGTGTGTGTGGAGGAAGGTTATTACCTCGTGCTCTATTTTAAATGTATATTAAGGTTAAGGGGTTAAATGTGAAATTGAAACTTCATAGTATTAAAGTGAAAATACGGTAAATTAAAAAGGTTATCATTTCATGTGTGAAAACTTATTCAAATTGATTTTTACAAGTTTAGTGGTCAAGATAGAGATGTTTATGAGTGATGGAATTGATTAGAAGAAGAAAAATAAACATCATGGTATTAAAGCGAAAAAGAATACGATATTGCAAAAGTTATCATTTCATGTGAGAAACTTTGTCCAAATTAATTGTTTTGTGATTAATAGTCAACATGGATAAGTTTAGGTATTATGGAATTAGTGACAAGTGAGATTTTATAGAAAAACCGAATCGGAAATCGGTTTGTTCCGATTTCCGTCGGGTTTCATAATTCCGTATTTTTTTTAGAATTAGAAAGGGAGATAGAATGGGACTTATGGGTTTCGATCTATACTAAGGAGTGAGGGAAACTAAAGAAGTTGTCGTGGCGTTGCTTCGTCGCCGGTTGTTTCTAAAAACATCGCCGGAATTCCGGCCGGAATCTCGTCGGAGCTTCGCCGCGAACTTGTTTTCAAAGCACACACTTCTTGGAAAACTTTTGAGAGAGTGGCTCAAGATTTTGGGGGTGAGAGGGTAGTGTGTAGGGTTGGTATTTATTGAGTTAGGCTAGGGTTAGGGTAGATGAAAAGTTAAAAATAAAAATGTGATAAAATGTAATAAAAATGTATTAAAAGTGGAGTAATTGGGGTTTTTAAAGAGCTATGCAAGTGGTATGAGGCTGAAACTTTGCAGGTGATAGGGAATATGAAAAGACACAATTTCATGTTGTGACCATCGCCGGAATCGACCGAATCGGGGGTGACTCGGCCATGACTCGGTCGGAGCACTGAGTCGGCCGAGTCAAGGCCGAGTTGGCCGATTCCCGGCCGAGTCCAGTGGCCTGGATCCCCCCCGACGGTTCATCTAACTCCTGCAAGTGTTACATGTTTGGGTGTAGTGGGGTTTTTGTGAGATATGCACGTGTAAACTCTTGGTATTCTAAAGGTTTTTAAAAAAATCAATATTAAAAATAATGTGGGGTATGGGATTTGAACTCTGGTGGCTTGGTTCAGCAGTGCAAGGTATTACCAATGAGCTACAAGCTCCTTCTTGTAATTATGGAGTTATTTAATTACTTAAAATGATAGCAGCAAGAGTAAATACTCCAAGTATACATTAAATTTAAAGTAATTTCTTGTACACTAAAAATGGAGTTATTACATTCTTGTAACTTGTAATTAAAAACAAAATAATTACTTATATCTTGTGCTCAGTCTAAAATACCACTTTATGAATTTGAAAAAAAATTTAAAATTTTGCGTAGAAAAGTGTATAGGAAAATTAGGGTTGTTACATTCTACCCTCCTTATAAAAATTTCGTTCTCGAAATTTGTAAAAGGAAAGTGTAACAGTTTGATGACAGACTAAAGATTGTAAATAAGTTTTGGTCCAAGTTGTGAGGGAGTTATTTGAGTTACCTTGGTTCACAGTTTCAGGTTCTATGGCTGCTAAGGTGAAAGCCTGTCGCCGTGGCACGTTCCTCCTAGCTGGAGGTATATTCCCCTGTACTCGAGGTATGTTTTTGAGTGCCTGATAGAATTGGCGATTTGGCTGAGCAGAAAATCCACGTGGAGGTGGTACTGGGAGTGTAGGACGAGTTGCAGGAGCCTGGATAGCTGGCTGCTGCGGGTAGTTGATGGGTGGGTGTGCTGGGTTGCGTCTATAAGGACAGTTTCCAATTCCGTGATTGGACGCGCCACAAACCAAGCATAGGTCTTTTGCGCGCCTACAGTCCTTCCACAAGTGTCCTTTCCTCTTGCAATAAAAGAAAAAATCAGGTCTTAGCCGATCCTTGGCTTCTTCCAGTCTTCTGAGTTCGACAGCTGGCCTTGAAGAGGCCCCTCCTGCCATTTGAGTGGCAGGGCGTTTCACTCTTGCAGACTGAGATCTGCCCCTTGCCTTTATCACTGCCTCATAACTGTGGGTAGCTTCCAGATCATCTTCATGAGTTGGAAATTTTCCAGTGGCTACTGCAGCCTGGATTTCCGTGTCCAAACCTTGTTGAAATCGACGGGCTCTGATCTCATCCGTCGGTATCAGGTGTGCCGCAAATCTGTTATGGTCTTGTGTTAGTTGTGTAGTATGTGATATTAAAAATTTGAAATACCGTGACATATCTTACCGACTGAGCATGGTGAATTCAGCGTCATACTCATCTACTGACTTGTCCCACATCGAACCTTGTTGTAGATGAATGAACTGCTGTTCCATGGCAAACCTGGCAGTCATAGGGAAGTACTTCGCGTTGAACTTCTCGCGAAAAGTCTTCCATTCAATAGGCTGTTCAAGACGGCTTTCTTTTGCCTTCCACCAGTTCCGTGCGTTGTCCGTGAGTTGCAGCTTTGCAACTCGGACCCAAGCTATTTTTGGCACTTGTGCTGCCGCCAGATCATCCTCTATGCTTTGAGCCCATTCCTCAGCTTTTAGTGGGCTCCCCTTTCCTGAGAACTATTTGGGATGCAAAGCTCTGAATTGCTTCACCCCAGGTGCGTCAGTCTCAGGACGGTTCAGAAGTTGCTGTTGTCCCTCTAGGAGGCTGCGGATTGCCTCAAACAGAACCGTTTGCTCATTGAGTGGAGGAGGAACAACTGGTGTGAGAGGTAGTGCTGGAGTTGGAGGTGTGTTGTTGACATTGGTGCTGGTGTTGTTCGGGAAATCCATAACCCTGAAGAGAAATTCGGGTTAGGACAGATTCAAATACATGAAATGATAAGATTCAAGGAATAGAAATTTGCAAGATTCAAGGAACATGAATTGTAAAAAATGTTTTAGTTGCTGGTTCTTGTGTTATATTGCTTAGGTTGTTCACGCAGACCAGAACTGCATGACAGAGATTCATACAGCTCTGACCTGCATGGGCCACCAACAAAACTTGTCATGCCCCGCTTCCCAGTGTACGGCGAAGGAGACGCGACGAGGTCCGCTACGTATGTACTCAGAAGTACATACGCTAAGCGTAGCTAAGCAATATAGAAATAAATACACAAGAGACAAAAGTATAAAAAGAACAGCAACTTTTATTTATTAACATTCTTTGTACAATACATGGAAAGGAAATACAACTGAAATAAAGATGCCTAAACAGTGGCATAACAGGAAATGAAAAGTACTGGAAAGAAAAGTATACAATGAAATTATACTGCAGGGTCTTGAGTAAACTGCTCCAAGTCTTCTTGTGATGGCTCAACTTCTGTCGTGTCCAAGTCACCTGACGACATTTAAAGAAGAGAGAAACAGAATGTCATCAGCGAACAGATCGCTCGGTAAGTCCCAAAGGTAAGAGGGAAGTAGAGAAGACAGAATAAGAAGATACATTTTAAAGTGTAAACTATTGTTGTAATGTTATGTCAACGCTGTTGTTTGTAGCTTGGTACAGAAGGATGCCAGTGTATACGAGGGCGGTCTCTATATGCTAGAGACCAGGGCAAACGGGAAGTACAAAGAACCGTTAAGCCACGGTACAACAACAACGGAATATAGGTTAGGTGTCTTAATCTGACCACCTCGTGCCACCTTTAACACCTTCCGTACCAATCTACCCCTTAAACCCCGTAGTGTTTTAACAGTATTGTTGTATTGTTTTATGTAGGTTGGATGACTGACCAAAACCATGATATCAGTAAACGGATTGTATCAGGTAATTGGAATGACGGAATAATGGATATATATCCATGGTTTGATTCAGTCAAGTTGAATAGATTGTTAACTGGATTCAGGGATTCATGTGTTCATATTGAGTTGGAATATTAAAGAATATAGATTGACTTGAATCATATTCAAGTCAGAAATAGTCAGACTCTAACCCGAGTCAGACTAAAAGAAAGGTAATTTGAAGTTCTATAATTGTTAGGGTCCTTATTGTAATTTGTAAAACTTGAGGGGGTTTTATGTAAAAAGTATTATTGTATAGTTTTCAAGATACACCTCAAGTATTTATTATTTGTCTTTATAGTTATAATGAGTGTGAATTTTATTTGTGTTATTCTAGTGAATATATCCTAATAAAAGTATTAATTGATTTATTTGAAATTCATGGTATTTTAACGTAACTTTTAATCTTCTAATTTTTAGAAAAAGGTGGAAACTTATCTTATAATAAAATAGGTGTGTAAATGATAAATATTCATATGTTAATACAGAATAATTTTATATAAATATTTTATTTTCCAAAAATCTCTTTTTTCTTAAATGTCGTATTTTAAAACTTTCGAGACCGAATGCTCCTTGCGGAGGTCTGAATCTCGCACTACTAAGCTCGAGGGTGCACGATAAACCGTACAATCCCTAACGAGTTCCCCAAATGTGGGTTGTAGTGGCGCTTTGCAAAGATTTAATAAATACTATTCATTTAGAAAACGGTTTTATAAAGTAAAAGGTATTTTTCTTGAAAAGTGTAATTTTCCGTATTTTAGATTCTAGGGTTTCCTAAGCCAACTAGCCTATTTCTAAAAGGTCTAAACGACAAGTCGTTAGAAGCCTCAAATCGCCTCTTCACCGTCAATTGTGGCTAGGTAAGTACAAGTGAGGAGGGAGGGATCCGCTCACGAATTGTGAGGCGGGCCTTTTAAAGTTACCCAAGCTCACTTGCCTAGCCTAGACACCACAAAGTCAGTTTAGATAAACGATCGATGTCCACAACTTATCGTATTTTCCTAGTAAGAAGTATTTATTTAAAAATGTAACAAATCTAAACCTTTAAGAATAGTTTTATGAAGATTATGGTATTTTAATGAAAATTTCGTTTTATCGTATTCTAAATTTTTATGATATCATTTTAGTGTTTGCAGTTGCGTGTGTGTGGAGGTAGGTCATTACCTCGTGCTCTATTTTAAATGTATATTAAGGTTAAGGGGTTAAATGTGAAATTGAAACTTCATGGTATTAAAGTGAAAATACGGTAAATTGAAAAGATTATCATTTCATGTGTGAAAACTTATTCAAATTGATTTTTACAAGTTTAGTGGTCAAGATAGAGATGTTTATGAGTGATGGAATTGATTAGAAGAAGAAAAATAAACATCATGGTATTAAAGCGAAAAAGAATACGATATTGCAAAAGTTATCATTTCATGTGAGAAACTGTCCAAATTAATTGTTTTGTGATTAATAGTCAACATGGATAAGTTTAGGTATTATGGAATTAGCGACAAGTGAGATTTTATAGAAAAACCGAATCGGAAATCGGTTTGTTCCGATTTCCGTTGGGTTTCATAATTCCGTATTCTTTTGAGAATTAGAAAGGGAGATAAAATGGGACTTACGGGTTTCGATCTATACTAAGGAGTGAGGGGAACTAAAGAAGTTGTCGAGGCGTTGCTTCGTCGCCGGTTGTTTCTAAAAAAGTCGCCGGAATTCCCGCCGGAATCTCGTCGGAGCTTCACCGCGAACTTGTTTTCAAAGCACATACTTCTTGGAAAACTTTTGAGAGAGTGGCTCAAGATTTTGGGGGTGAGAGGGTAGTGTGTAGGGTTGGTATTTATAGGGTTAGGTTAGGGTTATGGTAGATGAAAAGTTAAAAATAAAAATGTGATAAAATGTAATAAAAATATATTAAAAGTGGAGTAATTGGGGGTTTTAAAGAGCTATGGAAGTGGTATGAGGCTGAAACTTTGCAGGTACATAGGGAATATGAAAAGACACAATTTCATGTTGTGACCATCGCCGGAATCGGCCGAATCGGGGGTGACTCGGCCGTGACTCGGTCGGAGCACTGAGTCGGCCGAGTCAAGGCCGAGTAGGCCGATTGCCGGCCGAGTCCGGTGGCCTGGATCCCCCCCGACGGTTCATCTAACTCCTGCAAGTGTTACATGTTTGGGTGTAGTGGGGTTTTTGTGAGATATGCACGTGTAAACTCTTGGTATTCTAAAGGTTTTAAAAAAAATCAATATTAAAAATAATGTGGGGTATGGGATTTGAACTCTGGTGGCTTTGTTCAGCAGTGCAAGGTATTACCAATGAGCTACAAGCTCCTTCTTGTAATTATGGAGTTATTTATTTACTTAAAATGATAGCAGCAAGAGTAAATACTCCAAGTATACATTAAATTTAAAGTAATTTCTTGTACACTAAAAATGGAGTTATTACATTCTTGTAACTTGTAATTAAAAACAAAATAATTACTTATATCTTGTGCTCAGTCTAAAATACCCCTTTATGATTTTGAAAAAAATTTTAAAATTTTGTGTTGAAAAGTGTATAGGAAAATTAGGGTTGTTACAGCAACTGATGATAACCCGATCGCAAATCAATCGTAGAAAAATGTTTCGCACCCTGGAGCTGATCAAACAAATCATCAATGCGAGATAAAGGATACCTATTCCGCACCGTAATTCGGTTCAATTGACGATAATCCATACACAAACTCAAACTGCCGTCCTTCTTCATGAAGAACAGAACAGGAGCTCCCCAAGGAGAAACACTCGGACGCACAAGTCCCTTATTAAGAAATTCTTGCAATTGATCTTTAAGCTCTCTAAGCTCTGCCGGGGCCATCCGGTAAAGCGGTATAGAAATAGGTCCCATGCCGGGAATCAGATCAATGCAAAACTCAATATCGCGCTTTGGCGACAAACCAGATAACTCATCGGGAAAAACATCGGAAAATTCTCGCACGATAGGAACCCGATCCAACGACTCTACTGTGGCTCCAGTATCATGAATGAAAGCCAAGAATCCCCGACATCCCCTCCTCAAAAGCCGACTAGCACAAAGGGTGGAAATCAAACTGTGAGGGGTGGCACCACGGTCCCTCTGCACAACAAGAACTGACTAGCCGGAAAAATAAAACCTAACTTTCTTCTCGCGGCAGTCCACAGACACATAGCAAGTAGCTAACCAGTCCATGCCCAGGAGAACGTCGAAGTCCAACATCTCAAGAAGGATCAAGTCGACGGATAAATCTCTATCTCCTATACGAACAGGACACGCCCGGAACACGTGTCGCGCAACAAACGACTCGCCAACAGGAGTAGCCACGACAAGCGGCTAATCTAGCAAACATGAATCTCGGCCTAACCTCGGCACGGAGTGTGTAGAAACATACGAATGCATAGATCCTTGATCAAATAAAACGTGTGCATCAAAAGAACATACAGAAAGAGTACCTTAAACCACTACATTGGACGCCTGTGCGTCCTGATGAGTCAAGGCAAACACTCGAGCATGCCCTCTACCGGCAACTGGCTATCCTCTGCCTCTGCCACCCAGTCCTCTCAGAACAAACCCTCCATGACTACGACCTCTCTAAGCATAAGTCTGACGCGGAGCAACAACAGGAGCAAGAGGCAACGCTCTCTGAGGTGGAGAAGGCGGTAAGGTAACATGTGGTACGGCTGCCTCTCTCTGGAGTATCACGGTACAATCCTTAACAAGGTGATGTAGACTGCCATACCCAAAGCACCCAGACGTCGACTGCTGACCCTGCTGAGGATAAGTGCTGAATAACTGGCCTCGTCCCACATCTCTGCTACTCCCCGTGCCTGAACGAACGTTGTCGCAGTGTCTAAACGTCTGTCTCCGTGCTGGCACACCAGTACGAACCCTCTTCGGCTCTGGAACAACCAACGTCTCGGAAAGACGCTCCTCAACCAATAGGGCTGCGTCCACCGCTGCTGCATACGTGTCACAACACTGAATGCTAATAGCGAGGAACAACTGGGTAAGCAGGCCTCGAACGAACCTGTTTACCCGCATCTCCTCAGTGGCCACCAAATACGGAGCATACACAGACAGCTCCATAAACTGCACATCATTCTCAGCCACCGTCATACCCAGAGTCTGGCGTAACGACTCGAAACTGCGCGCTCAAGCATCCTTGACGCTCTGCAGAGGAAAACGGGAAAGAAACACCGTCATAAACTCTGCCCAGGTCATAGGAGCAAAACTTGCGGCTCTTCCCTTCTCTAACGACTCGCACCACTTCTGGGCCAGACCCTTCAGACGAAAACTCACGAACTCTATCCATCTCGTGTCGGAGCATCTCAATGAACGACATATCCTGGCCATCTGGTCGATAAACGACTACGGATCCTCAGCTGCATCGGTGCCTGTGAAAACCGGAGGCTTCAGCCTCATGAACTCCGATAACGATATGGTAATCACCTCCGTAGCTGCAGGTAGAACTGCCTGAACAGTAGGCACCAACTCGGTCCCCGCAATAGGTGGAACAACATCCTGTCTCTGCGCCCGACTGGCCTCAACCAATGACCCCATCATCTGGCGCATATCCTGCATACCGGCCTCAAGTCTAGCAATACGGTCCATCGACGGTGGATCAATCTGCTCCGGTACAACAGGCGTACCGCCCTGGTCAGTCCTCGTCTCTGAAGAGTCAACTCTGACCTCGGCCCTCGCGCCCGGTCTCTGTGCCCTCGTAGTCTTCGGCGGCATAATGGCTATAAATGAAAATAGAATTCGATAAGAACATAGAAATCAAATCGCAAGGATGTATATAATCACGGAAGGAATTTTCAAGCAATAAGTCCTAAGGTCACTTAGGCGGAGTACCGTGTCGTAAGTATGCCACAGAACATACACACGCTACGTCACTCTGCTTATGCTATCTACTCCATCATACCAAGGTCATTCTACACTCCGAAAGGTAAAACCTAGCGCTCTGATACCAACTTTGTCATGACCCAAATTTAGACACGTGGCCAGCACTTAAACCATGTGACGTCAACAGGCGTACGCAATTTAAGTAAGCCGAAACCTAGAAATCTAAACCACCCCAAATAGGGATAAGTGGAGGAAAAATAGTTAAAAACATTCAGAAATCTCAAGTAAAAATCTTTAAACAAAGTTTACTTTCTTAAATATTTTGGCAGCACTTCCTTTGTAAAAACTAGCCCCGAAAATGGGTACAACATAGAATATAAATAAAGCATCCCAAACGGGAGCAAATCACGTCCAACGGCGGAAATAACCACCACAAGCATATATACGACGCCGTAGAGAAGAAATATAAATAAAAACAGCATAAGGACGTAAAACTTCATAATAAGGCCGGCTCCCATGAGTACGACACCCAGAGTCACAAAATAATACAACATCGATCCTCACAACTCATCTCTAAGTCAAATACAAGAAGTGGTAGATGGAGAGTACTAGATACAAAAGATAAATAATGAACATTCTCGGATAACGACAAAACCCACCTATAGCAAAATGCCTCACAGCCAACCGTAGCGGTATCCGCAAAAGTAGAGATAATAAGAAGCCCTGCCACGACTACTCTGAGGGTAAATTCTGCAAAACACTGTGGTACAACGGGGGTGAGTTTCCAACTCGTGAATAGTAAATAACATCATACTGTAATCGCAAGTATGCACGAACAGCGATAATCTATCACATGTAATCGATAGCATAAGTATGGCAATATAGATATGCAACAATCATGATCAAGGTACATCATCAGGGTACTACATCTACATGAATAAAAATACATATCAAATAAATGCTGGGTATGGGATACAGCATAACATCATCAATGAATCATCATCATGGAAAATTACTGGTGTCCATAAACAACACCCTAAATCCCAATACCTCAGGCACCGCATCCTCAGATCGGCCCTCATATCCTGTAAGTCTCATGGAACCTGAGTGTCCAACACCGACACCCGAAACATCATGAAAACATATGCCTGTATATATGTGTGTGTGTGTGTGTGTCCGTCAACGACACATCAAAATCATGGAACCTGAGTGCCCAACATCGACACCCGAAACATCATGAAACCCGTGTCCAGCATCGACACGTAAATCCTCATATATCGGGCTCCGTCAGTCCGGATCGGCGTGTCCTCTTTCGGAATGGAATTCGATACTCCCTATTGTTCTATAGTGGGTTCCTGTGTGTGTCCGTATCGGTTACATCCCCATCTCGATACCGGATGACACCTCACTTCTCATGGGGTAGGTGGTATTCAACCCCAACTCCACCTGGGGTATTACATATTCTTTATCCTTTTCTTTTATTTTCAAAACACATTTATAAAAACCAATATAAAGCCATGCACAAATGAAGACTTGAAGTCATGCTTCAAAAAAAAATGTAACAAGTATTTGCAACATGATTTGTTGCATGTCATGCACATATCATATATAATGGAAAATTAGTAAACACTAATCGGGTTTAGTAATAATCCATACACAATTAATCATATACTAAGTTGTAAAATTCCCAAATTTTTCATAAATTCTTTTAAAATCAATAATTGATATAAATTTCGAAATATTTCCCAATTTATCGATATATAATTACACCATATCATTAAAACTAATTCCACACATTAAAGTATTCATAATATTTATTATTTTAATTATTTAACTTCTCAAAAATAATATTTTATTTTTCTGAAATGTTACAGTCTTCCCCCCTTAAATAAATTCGGTCACCGAATTTATATTTAAACCCCTCAAATACTAAAATATTTTAGTAAAATGATCAAGTCGTCGGGGTCCCGAAATCATACACACATAAAACATCTCGTAGCGTAATGCATGCGCATGAAAAACGAGTATGTAACTCAAAATCAAAGCTCTGTTAAGCATCCTACAATCATCGGAGTTATGGTGAAGATACCAATGTCAAAATCCAATACGAAAACCAACATGATATATATCAAAACTACAACATGCATATAGTACTCATCGTTGTAAACTCGCCAAAACATCTGGAAAGAAATGCATGCTAACCCTTTTTCTAGTCGCTGTGCGATGTGCGTATCACAGCACAAGTAGCGGACGTCTATTGTAGAAAAATAACTATATATATATATATATATCCTTTGTTTAACATACACGTCCCGCTGTTTTGAAAATAATTTAGAAGGGTTTCCTTGTAACATGTTTCGTGTCATCACAGACACATAGGAAAAAAAATATTGAGACTATAGCTCCCTTTTTGGAAATCCCTTCGGTAACTATCGATGCATGCAAAAACATATTCAGATACTGTTCTCTGACTAGTCCTGCTTAGTTACTACACCAAATAGTAAATATCATAATACATCCTGCTCCAAAAGGTGTATAAGAAGGCCACGTGCGTCTGGTGCGCACGGAAATCGAAATCCATGATTATGCCATACATGTGCACAGAAACAAAATCTATGTACAACGGGTGCGCACGAAAACACCTGTCAAAGGCAACGGGTGTGCCTGACAGCAATATCAGGTGCATCTGATATGCACAAAGAATCCCAATTTAGTGCATCTGGTGTGCACCGAAATCGCATCAAGCGCACCAAGTATGCGCAAGAATCCAAACCGAGTGTACAAGGTGAACGAAAACAAAGATCGAATATCGTAATCGAAATCAACGGTATACAACAAATTTCAATCCAAATCAGGTATACCGTGGTATATAATCTCACAACCATGTGCATCAGCATGCACAAAATCGAATCAAAGTACTAAAAGTACATGGAAACTACACCGAAGGCACAAGTCAAATCACATACATACCATAGACATGAAATCAAAATCAAACATCTCGAATGACATCAAATCGAAGTCGAGTGCAACTGTAGTGCACAAAATCTCAATCATGCAAATAAATCTCCCAAAATACCGAAATCCAAAATAACGGACACGTGATATTCGAATCACCAAATCGCAAATCATCAATACTGTCGTCGATTTGTCCTTCTTTCAAAGTCGAGAAGGTGTCGGTGCATCCAAAGCTAGCACAGCAAGATATCTACTTGCCTTCTGTTCATGGTCTGGCGTCTTATGCCCTTAGACTCTCGTCTCTTACTGCGGATTGTCAGTTACATAGCTTCTCGACTCAACGGCCCAATATGGAACGATAACGGAAATAGTTCCACTCTGGCACATCCTCTAAATATCTCCGGCCAACTATCATGGTCACTCATAACATGTCTCGTCGATGATGCCGGACTTTGGCCTACTGGGTGTGCGTAATACGACCGATCCTGGGTCTAAATCTTCTCGTGTAGTGTTTCCAGAAAGATCTTGTCGGGGTCTCTCCCAAATCTCGTTTCTGCTGAACTTCTCGTAAGTTATCACCCTTTACTAAATCCATTTCTTGTTCCAGAATGGCCGCATACTCATCACGACTCCTTCTGGAAGATATATCCATATTCAACGCCTCTGCATGCGTATCACATCTCTGATGTCAACGGAGTGTAACGTCATCTTATCAAAATCTCGTACGAACCTCTTACTCCACCTTCCTCTAATGTCGACTAATTCGGGCTCGTCTCTTCATAGCTGTATGGACTACGCTACAACGGCAATACTCATACCTAGAGTCTCTCCAGCAATGTATCCCATCACATAATATCCGGACGACGTCGAACTTTTCGATCGATTCATCAAAGTCGCATAATTTCCCGAGAGCTCAACACTTGAGCACAGTTTAATAATATCTAGTGCATGCTACAGTACCTATGGACCAGCTGTAGAAGGGAAAACCCAAGCCTCATTAATGGCACCGCAGAACTACCGCAAACCCTAAGGTTCAAAAGTGTTCCCATGGTCATTATGTCGAGTTAGGGTTTCATTCTTCTAAAGGGTCCACAGAATTACTTGCATGTTTTTCTAAATACCTTAAACTTGGAAAAATGGGTATCTGACATTCGTTCGTTTGTATCGACTCTTAACGTACCTGCGTGAAGTCTTCTCTAGCTGGAATCAATCAGTTTGATGACCTCGCATCGGGGTATGCAAATGAACCCCTGTCCTAATCATTCATCCTTGGGTGACTAGCGATCTTCTATTATATCTCTAAGTATAAACTCGTGTTGCAATAGCTTCAAACATCTAGGGCGGTATCTTGTCAGTCACAGCAACATTTGGCTCATTCGTCTGCATGCTAAACAATGCTCAATCATCAAGAACAAACGGTGCATCGACGGTCATCACGTTCTAGCCGGCCTCTAGCAGTGGCCCAATCCTCTAGTGCTGATCTGCATGTTCGAGAAATTTTAGTAAAAATAACCCATCAAACGCTCATGGCACGGAAAACACAATAAATAGACACATCTATGCAATCGTGTGTCACCGGAATTACGCCCTGGTCAATCGTCCAAGACATTGCGACATATTGACTTGGTAGTCCTGGTAGTCAAGTACATATCCTAAGGGCTTTATCAACCGGAATTACGCCCGAGACATTGCGACATATTGACTTGTATTATGATATTGTCTTGCTCTCACATGTTGATAAAGCCCTTAGGATATGTACTTGACTACCAGGACTATGATGGAGATCATACTAGTGGGGCCAGGGTAGTTCACAAGTACATTCTTTAATTGTTCCTAGTCGAGGGAATATCGAGACAGGGTATCGATATTCCAGAGTAGACTAGCGTATATACTTCTTTACCCATATGATGGGCGATGGATGATCCCACATCCATTGGTGTTTGACATCAGAGATGGTATACGGGAGCTCAGTGGAGACTGGGTACATTGAACAGGACTTGTCGAGGACTCCTATGTGGTAGTATACCTATCGTCAGATAGCAGTCCTCTGGTGACACTGGTACATGTTAGTCTGTAGACCCGAGATCGTCATAGAGTGTTGTGCGGTTCCCACCGTGTTTTGATTTCCTCCCTACCACGCTCAAAGGAGACGTGCAAACAGGTGGATTTTGGGTACAGTCCCGAGTCGTATGGAGGCAATGAGCGATAGGAGGGGTTTCGTCTCTCCCGGTATTGGGGGTTGATGTTGCGCTATGTTCGATTGGATATAACTAGAAGTCCCTGGCCAGGGCTGCTGCCGAGATATACTGATAAGTGTTATCAGTAGTTTCTCGAACCGTTATAGGCCAGACATCGACAATACTTATCACGTTACTGGGGTCTGACGATTTCCACCCCTAGACATGATATGCGACATATCAGACGAAGAGACCGGACTATACGGGAGTGTTACTGATAGGCTTTATGGAGACTGTAGACAGGTTTGCATGTTGATCTTCATATCGCTCAATACCCGGGTAGCCATTATGTCCAGCTAGTACCGCTGACGGCTTGTAGATGACTGATATGATCATCACCTACTGCTGGCGTATTGACGAGTCTTTAGAGTCCCACACAGAAGTTCCCTGGTTCAAGAAAAACGAAGTAGGACACATATGTGATATGTGTGTGGGCCTGATTAAATATGAGTGTGTGATACCGTATTGTAATCTGGAAGTCATCTGTTATCGGTTTGGTTATATGTGATATAGCCAGTTTGTCGAATCAAGTGTTGATTCAATAATGTGATATACAGATAAATGATATTAGTCGGTCATATATGATATAACCGGATTATTAGATCAAGTGTTGATTTAATAATGTGATATAAATTATATGTGATATAATTATATATTAATTGCATACCTCCTATGAGATAGTTGGATCCCGATACCCACTGCGAGTAAAAGTTACTCAAGGGAGAATTTTACACAGGAAAATTAGCCGATCAAGTAGGTGTCTAGAAAGGTGTCAACGGGGTTATGCCTCTGGGAAAACGAGATTTATTTTAATTAGGTCCGTGCGAAAGCACGGGGAACCTCCCTCAAAATACCAACACTGGCCTGGCTGAAAGATTGGCGAACTTGTAAGGTGTAATTAAACCCGGCTAGTCTTTCCTTTCAGGGTTTGAAGGAAGATTTGATAAAAACAGTGGAAGACATCCTGATTAGATAAGATAATAACCAATCTAATCTTGCAAGAGCATACGCTAAAGTGTTTTCTTCTCTCTCTCTCCAGGTAGCGACCATGTCAGGCCGTAATCAAGATAAAAATATGGATGTATTGACTGAACCCGCTTATTATACTGAGCAGGGGAACGTTGGTCCCGTTCATTCTTATAAGTGTTATAAGACAAAGCAGGAAATAGGAGAATATCTGGATTCTCACGCCACCCAAACGAAGAATAAGCATGTTGATCCATCTTCTTCAGGTGTGTTAGTTATCGAGAACTGTTTCTCAGTTCACTCTACGTCCTGGGTATTAGATACCGGATCGGGATCCCACATATGTAATTTATTATATGGGCTACGCAAAGGTAGAGAACTGGGAATGGGTGATCATTCCGTAAGAGTAGGAAATGGTGCAGATCTTACAGCCAAAGAAGTTGGCGAATATCACCTTGTGTTACCAAATGGTAATACATTGGTTCTGAACAGTGCTATTACATTCCGACCCTGATATGCAATATTATATCAGTTTCTTTATTGAATAAAGAAGGATATAATTTTGTAGTACAGGATAATGTTATGAACATATTACTGAATCAAAAGTTGATAAGATCAGGATCGTTAAATAATGGCATGTACGTTCTCAACAAAACTACAGTATTTAATGTACAAAACACACACAAGAGGAAGAGTTCAGAAATGAACGAATCCTTCTTATGGTATTGTAGACTAGGTCATATCAATGCGACACGGCTAGCTAAATTGCATAAGGATGGATATTTGAATCCGTTCGAATTATCATCTTATGACACTTGCCAGTCATGTCTCAAAGGCAAAATGACCAAAACTCCGTTTAGTGGACACGGAGTAAGAGTTACAGAACCCTTGGGGCTGATACATAGTGATGTATGTGGACCCATGTCTACACATTCCAGGAACGGTTCTTCCTACTTCATTATATTCACTGATGATTTCTCAAGATACGGACATGTGTTCCTGATGAAACACAAATCTGAAGCTTTTAAGAAATTCAGGGAATATAAGCACAAAGTAGAGAACCAAACGGGCAAAAGTATTAAGGTCCTTCGATCTGATCGAGGAGGAGAATACTTGAGCAATGAGTTTCTAGATTATCTAAAAGTGAATGGGATTCTCTCTTAGATTATACCTCCCGATACACCACAACACAACGGTATATCGGAGCGGAGGAATCGCACCCTATTAGATATGGTGCGCTCTATGATGAGCACTGCTGAGTTGCCTGTTTCCTTCTGGGGTTATGCACTTGAGACAGCAGCATACCTATTGAATCAAGTTCCATCTAAATCTGTACCTACCATATCATATGAGATATGGAGTGGGAAGAGACCTTATCTTAAATGAGTTAAGATATGGGGTTGTCCGGCCTAAGTCAAAAGGCAAAATCCGGACAAACTCGAGGCACGATCAGTTCTCTGCAAGTTTGTGGGATATCCAAAGAATTCGTATGGATATCTATTCTACCACGGTGAACAACAAAAGGTGTTTATTGCTCAACATGCCACCTTTTTAGAAAAGGAATTTCTTGTTAAAGAAATTAGTGGCAAAGAGGTAGAGCTGGAAGAGGTTCCAGCGACACAAACTGCAAATGAAGATTTATTGGAACCAGAGGATTCAGTAGTTCCCGACGAACCTCAGCCGCTCCACCGATCTAGTAGGGTTTCTCATCCACCTGCGAGAAACTACAGTTTTCTCGTTGATGATGGGAGTGAGGATTGCATCATGGAAGATGATGACCCCACTAGCTTCGAGCAGGCCATCACGAGTGGTGACTCTGTGAAGTGGCTGGATGCAATGCAATCTGAGATGGAATCCATGTACACCAACAAAGTATGGACTTTGGAAGTTGCTCCTGAAGGGGTAAAACCCATTGGGAGCAAATAGATCTTTAAAAAGAAACTTGGTGTAGATGGAAAAGTGGAGACTTTCAAAGCTAGATTTGTTGCAAAGGGTTTTCGTCAACGACCAGGTGTGGATTATAACGAAACCTTTTATCCAGTGGCTATGCTTAAGTCCATCCGGATCCTACTTGCCATTGCTGCATACCATGACTACGAAATCTGGCAGATGGATGTTAAGACCGCCTTTCTAAATGGTGATTTAGAAGAGTGCGTGTACATGACTCAGCCAGAGGGCTTCGTAGACAGTGGGAGCAGCGAAAATATGTGCAAGCTGCTTAAATCCATCTATGGGTTAAAGCAGGCATCGCGGAGTTGGAACATTTGCTTTGATGTTGTAGTCAAAGAGTTTGACTTCATCAAAAACATAGATGAACCTTGTATATACAAGAAGGTTGAAGAGAGTAAGGTTGTCTTCCTCGTATTGTACGTGGATGACATACTCTTGATAGGAAATGATGTTCCTATGCTGCACTCGGTCAAGCTCTTCTTATCAAAAAGATTCTCAATGAAAGATCTAGGTGATGCCTTCTGCATACTTGGAATTAAGATCTATAGAGATAGATCTAAATGGATACTGGGATTGTCCCAATCCAGGTACATTGACACCATACTAAAGAGGTTTAGTATGGAAGAATCCAAGCGTGGGAACCAACCCACGATCTCTGGACCCACTCTCTCCAAAGAGATGTCTCCCAAGACTGATTTGGAGAGAGCTCGCATGCAAGGGATACCCTATGCTTCGGCAGTGGGCATTATCATGTACGCGATGCTATGTACCAGACCCGATGTAGCATACTCACTAAGTGTAGTGAGTAGGTATCAAGCAGATCCTGGAGAGAGTCACTGGATAGCTGTGAAGAACATTCTCAAGTACTTGAGAAGAACTAAGGAGATGTTCTTGGTATATGGTAACGGAGAACTCCAGGTGGATTCCTTTACCGATTCGAGCTTCCAAAGTGATAAGGACGACTCTAAGTCTCACTCGGGATTTGTCTTTACCCTCAATGGAGGGGCGGTGTGTTGGAAGAGTTCCAAACAGGAAACCGTTGCAGACTCGACGATGGAGGCTGAATACATCGCTGCCAACGATGCTGCCAAAGAGGCTGTCTGGATGGAGAAGTTCATCACTGAACTTTGTGTGGTTCCATCCATTGAGCATCCAATACCTTTGTATTGTGATAACAATGGAGCTATGGGTTTGGCCAAGGAACCCAGATCCCATCAGAAGTCCAGACATATAATGAGGATGTATCACCTGATCCGGGAGATAGTTGATCGCCGAGAGATCGAGGTCAGGAGAGTTGATACGAAGGACAATACTGCGGATCCACTCACGAAGGCCATTCCCCAGACACAGTTTGAGAGACTCTTCGGGATGTTGGGTATGAGATACTACAACAGCTGGCCTTAGTGCAAGTGGGAGATTGTTAGTTATATATATGCCCTAGAGGCCATTGTTGTACGTATGATGTATATTATAGTGGATGCTTGGATATATATAGAGAGGACTTTCTTGCTCGACATGATAGTATGCTATTTAGTTTCACTTTGTTTTAACATGTTGACTTGTATTAGTTTACTGTCTTGCTCTCACATGTTGATAAAGCCCTTAGGATATGCACTCGACTACTGGGACTATGATGAGATCATACTAGTGGCGCCAGGATAGTCAATGAGTACATCCTATAACTGTTCCTAGTCGAGGGTGTATCGAGACAGGGCATCGATACACCAGAGTAGACTAGCGTATACGCATCTTGACCCATATGATGAGCGATAGATGATCCCATATCCATCGGTGTTTGACATTAAAGATGGTGTATGGGTGCTCAGTGGAGACTGGGTACACTGAACGAACTCGCCGAGAACTCCTAGATGGATTTATACCAATCGTCAGATAGCAATTCTCCGGTGACACTAGTACAGGTTAGTCTGTAGACCCGAGATCGTCATAGAGTCTTATGTGATTCCCACTGTGCTTTGATTTCCACCTTACCACGTCCAAGAGGGAGTGCAAAATGGTGGCTTTTGGGTACAGTCCCAAATCACATGGAGGCAATGAGCGATAGGAGGGGTTTCGTCTCTCCCGGTATAGGGAGTTGATGTTGTGCTGTATTCGATTGGCTATAACTGAAAGTCCCTGGCCAGGGCTGATATAGAATGCTACCGGTAAGTATTATCAGTAGTTTCTCGACTGGTTATGAGCCTCACATCGACACGACTTATCGGTTACTGGGGTCTGACGTTTACCACCCCTAAACTAGATATGCAACATATCTGACGAAGAGACCGGACTGTACGGTAGTGTTACTGATTGGATTCACAGGAGAATGTACATGCTTACTTATTGATCTTCTGATCGCTCAATACCTGGGTGGCTGTTACGTTTAGCTGACCGCTTGCAGCTTGTGGGTGTTTGATATGATCATCATCCACTGCCGGCGTATTGACGATTCTTTAGAGTCCTACACAGAGGTTTCCTAGCTCAGGCAAAACGAAGTAGGAGCACATATGTGATATGTGCGGGATCGAGAATAATACGATATGAGATACCGTATTCTATTCTCGCGATATATGATATCGGCCGGGTATATGTGATATAGCCGGGTCATCGGATCAAGTGTTGATTCGATGAATCGGTACATGTTATATTAGTCGGTTATATGCGATATATCCGGATTGTTGGATCAAATGTTGATTCGATAATTTAATGTATAATTATATATGTGATATATTGTATTATATTAACTAATATTAGCTCCCTTTATTGATTCATTTTCTCATCGGATAATACATTGATATATATGCGATATATGTTAATTGTATTATTTTCTTTTGTTACAATAATATATTATATATGTGATATATAATATTGTAACAAGTTATGATTACAAATGCAACATGCTTTGTGGAGATTAAACAAGTTAGGGTTTGATTTGTGTCACGACCCGAAATATTAGCTCGTGACCAGCACTTGAATCACGTAACGTCTAAAAGCGTAACGGAATTCAAGTAAGCTGAAACCCAGAAATCTAAACCTTTTTAAGAAAAATAAAGGGGGTAAAGTTTTGAAATAAAGGTATAATGAAATCAAGTTTTCTTAATGCATAGAAAAGGAACATGAATGATGCAAGTGAAATTTACTAGTTTGAAAACATGTTTCGTCTTGTAAAAATTTTGGCAGCACCTCCTTTGTATATTTTGATCCAAAACCACAAAAACATAATAATGATTATGGCATCCCCAAGCGGGAGCTATCTCTTCGCCAAACGGTGGATCACAACCACGCAATACAATATAAATGAGTATACGACGCCCAACGGTGAAGTTCACCACAAAAGATAAAGAAAAGCAAGACATAAAAATCATAAGTAGCGGAAAACCCCTCGCTCTAAGTCTCGCAACCACAATCCCGCTAAGTCTCATTACTATACAATTTACAAGTTTTGATTGATGGAGTTAACTAGATACAATAATGAAATACAGATACAAGAGTGGGTACGATATAAGTGTCCCACCTACCAATGCAAAACCCCCGAATGCAGCTGCGTGCCAGCGAAGCCGCTACTGATCCAAGCGGTCACCCTGCAAAAACTATGGCACAACGGGGGTGAGTTGCCAACTCGTGAGTAGAAAAATATCAACAGATAGAAATCGAATAAACAACGACTCTTAGGTCAACTATATTATAAAGGTAATACTATGATATCTAGGGTGACCGGGTCTATATATGCCAACAAGGTAGTCAATACCTATATGCATGCGGATAACAACCAACAGTAATATCAATACATGTATATGGATCTCGTCCAACCATAATCAAGGTATGTATGCATGGGGAACCCGTCCACCCATAATCAATGTCTGTATGCACGTAAATATCATAAAAGAGTGTGCATGCAAGTATGAGGATATAAATCAATGGTTTCCCTCGCGACACATCAAAATCATGGAACCTGGGTGTCCAACATCGACACCCGAATACATCATGAAATCCGTGTCCAGCATCGACACGTAAATCCTCATATCTCGGGCTCCGTCAGTCCGGATCGGCCCACGGGCTCCGTCAGTCCGGATCTGCCCATATCATCTCTTGACTTCGGTCGGTATCCTCCGGATATCCGCCAAGCCCAAATACTATCACCGGTAGGTACTAGCCACCCTTCCAAGCTCATCGTCTGCTCCACAAAAAAAAAATCTTGCCCCGGAGAACCATACCGGGTCCACCATGAACCCGCAAACGGATCATCCAACTCCTCGAATTGGGTTTCAAGCACACGTCTCAGAACCGAGAAAACGCATGGTGGACGAACTGAAATATCATATCAAGAGAAACCGGGTTTTTAAAATAATACATACTTTCTTTTAAAATGACCACGGTTCTCAAATCCATAAATCTCATGAAAACAACATATCTCAATGCGTAAAATCATAAAGCATGATGTATGCGACATATGATGGAAATGTAAGCACATCCGTATATCATGCAACATGGAACAGTGATATATCATATTAAGGGAAAACCGCTCTTTTAAATGATTCTAGTTTTTAAAATATAACATGTGGTTCCTAATTTCCCAATAAAACCAGTTATCTATGTAAGTACAATATGTATATGAGCAAGTATAGATGTACCAATGTATGCGTGCACAAATATGGATATACAATGTGTATATGCACAAGTATGGGTGTATAAGGTGTATGTCATGATGCAGCAACCCTACTGTGTAGTGACATGGCAATTATCGATGATGAAGTGTGTGAGCCGGCAAATCTGTGTACGTGTAACATACGCATCATCGATAATGGTGCAGGTATACTAGCACAGGTATAATCAATGCAATGGGAATAATATAAATACAACATAAGGGAAATCATATGCAAATGCTGTCGGGTATACGTATCTATCATGACCGAGTCGGTGAATCTATTGTTAGGTTTACCAAGCACCTAATGAAGGGTTTGGAAGCAACACATGTCTCAAAATTAATTTTTTAAGGTGCTAAGTGAACATACAAAGAATCATCACTAGAAAATTAGGGTTTCATAACTTGAACAACATCACAAGTAACAAAGGCTAGGGTTTTGAGAGTACAGCCTTTGTAGCTCCCTACGCTAGACTTCTTGGCCACTTGAGGGTTGGAAAAAGGTTCGCTTGAGGTCTTCTAATGTCCACGACGATCCACCCGAAGCTCCTTTGCCCAAAGCTCCTTGCTTTACTAGATATATCAATGAAGTAGAGCAAACACCCTACACAAACCGGCTAGATGTGTGTAGTATGATGATGTGGTTGTTTTTCTATAATCAAAACTCTTTCTTTTAATCAACCTCACTTAAAGAAATTCTCAAGAGAGGAAGAAGATGATGGTGGCTAAGCTTTTTCTCACAAGAAAAGATATGAGAGAGTGAATAATTGAAATGAGAAAAGAATAATATATCTTAATCCTTTCTCACTTCAACCATGGTTAGAATCATCTAGATTTTTATCAAATGAGTTAAAGATGAAATGATAATTAACTCAAGGTTAAATGGTGGTTGAAGCATGGTCAAAGAAGATAAGCTTAAACCTTGTGTGAATTATCCTTTCTCTTTTTCTAAAATGATAAATATATAGATAATTCTACAATGTAAGTCTTGCATTGCCACCAAACTTGTATCAACAACCATGATACTATGTATGTAGGTATGTATCCATGCACATCATCATGTGCATACATGTATGCATACAAAATAGAAAAAGAGTTTGATTAAAGAATTAATCTAAAAGTCATTTGCTAAATCAACACTTGATTTTGCAAACCGGTTATATCACATACGACCCAACCAATAGAAAATGCCCGATTAATATACGGTATCACATATCCGTATTTAATCGGGTCCCCGCGCATATCTCATATGCACACCACATCTTCTCGCCTGAGCTAGGAAACTTCATTGTGGGACTCTAAGACTCGTCAATACGCCGGCAGTAGGTAACGATCATATCAAATACCTACTAGCCGCAAGCGGTCAGCTAAATGTAACGGCCACCCGGGTATTGAGCGATCAGAAGAAAACAAGCGAACCTGCTACAACTCCCATCGAGCCAACCGGCAACACTACCGTACAGTCCAGTCTCTTCGTCAGATATACTGCATATCGAGTCTAGGGATGGTAATGTCGACCCCAATAACTCAATAAGTCGTGCCGATGAATGGTCTATAACAGATCGAGAAACTACTGATAACACTTATCGGCAAATCCCAACAGCCCTGGTCAAGGACTTACTGATATAGCCAGTCGAGCACAGCACAGCATCAACTCCCAATACCGGGAGAGACGAAACCCTTCCTATCGCTCATCGCCTTCATGTGTCTCGGGACTGTACCCACTGGCCACCTGTTTGCACGACTCAGTAGAGCCATGGTAGGGTGGTAATCAAAGTACAGTGGGAGAACACACAAGACTCTATGACTATCTCGGGTCTACAGACTAACCTACACCAGTGTCACCTGAGAACTACTATCCGACGATATATATAATTCCATATAGGAGTTCTCGACGAGTCCGTCCAGTGTACCCAGTCACCACTGATCACCCGTATACAATCTCGATGTCAAACATCGATGAATATGGGAACATCCATTGCCCATCATATGGGTCTAGTATCATATACGCTAGTCTACTCTGGTATATCAATGCCCCGTCTCGATACACCTATGACTAGGGACATTCCAGGATATGCTTATAAACTACAGATGTCCCACTAGTATGATCTCCATCATAATCACAGTAGTCAAGCCTATATCCTCAGGGCTTTATCAACATGTATGAATGAATAAAAGCATGATCAAATCAATATGTCAGATAAAGAAGAACCAGATAGCATACTATCATGTCGAGCAAGAATGTACACTGAATATATATATATATATATATATATATATACATGTATAAATACATCCACTATCACATAATGGCCTCTAGGGCATACATATATCCAACAATCTCCCACTTGCACTAAGGCCAGTTATTGGCGTATCTCATACCCAACATCTCAAAAAGTCGATCATGCTGCGGCTGAGGGAGGGCCTTGGTGAGTGGATCCGCGGCGTTATTCTTTGTGTCTACTCTCTTAATCTCGATCTCGCGGCGATCTATAATCTCCCGGATCAAATGAAAACGCCTCAGGATGTGTCTGGACCGCTGATGGGACCTTGGCTCCTTGGCTAACGCCATAGCCCCATTATTATCACAATATAATGGTATTGGATCAATAATGGTTGGAACTATTCCTAGCTCCGATACGAACTTCCTTATCCAGACGGCTTCCTTGGCGGCATTATTCGCAGCAATGTACTCAGCCTCCATCGTAGAGTCTGCAACGGTATCCTGTTTGGAACTCTTTCAACTTACCGCCCCTCCATTGAGGGTAAATACAAACCCTGAGATAGATTTGTCGTCGTCCTTATCGCTCTGGAAGCTCGAATCGGTAAAGGCATCCATTTGGAGATCTCCATTACCATACACCAAGAACAATTCTTTAGTCCTTCGTAAATACTTAAGAATGTTCTTCACAGCTATCCAGTGATTCTCCCCTGGGTTGGATTGATACCTGCTTACAACACTAAGTGCATAAGCTACATCTGGGCGTGTACATAACATCGCATACATTATAGATCCTATTGCCGAAGCATAGGGTATAATGCTCATGCGAGCTCTCTCTTCTTCGGTCTTTGGGCAAGTGTCCTTGGAGAGAGTGACCCCATGGCAAGCGGGTAAGGAACCCCGCTTGGAGTCTTCCATACTAAACCTTTTTAGGATGGTGTTAATGTACCTGGTTTGGGACAATCCCAACAACCTCTTTGATCTATCCCTATAGATCATAATGCCCAGGATGTATGTGGCATCACCCAGGTCCTTCATGGAGAACCTTAGTGATAAGAAAGATTTGACCGACTGTAGCATAGGAATATCATTTCCTATCAGAAGAATGTCATCCACGTACAATACGAAGAATGTGACAGCTTTCCCTACAGCCTTCTTATAAACACAAGGTTCATCTGGATTTTTGATGAAATCAAACTCTTTGACAACATCATCGAAGCAGATGTTCCAACTCCGTGATGCCTGCTTTAACCCATATATGGATTTAAGCAATCTACATGCTTTCCCGCTGCTCCCACTATCAATGAAGCCCTCTGGCTGATCCATATAAACACATTCTTCTAAATCTCCATTTAGAAATGCCGTTTTGACGTCCATCTGCCAGATTTCATAGTCGTAGTGAGCAGAAATAGCAAGTAGGATCCGAATGGATTTACGCATGGCTACGGGTGAAAAAGTCTCGTCATAGTCCAAACATGGTCTTTGACGAAAACCCTTCGCCACAAGTCTTGCCTTATAGGTCTCTACCTGCCGATCTACACCAATCTTTCTTTTAAAAATCCATTTGCACCCTACAGGTTTTACCCCAGGGGGTACAACGTCCAAAGTCCATAATTTGTTGGTGTACATAGACTCCATTTCAGATCTCATGGCATCCAGCCATTTCACAGAGTCTCCACTCGTGTTAGCTTGCTGAAAACTGGTAGGATCATCATCCTCCATGATGCAGTCTTCTCTGTAACCATCAATGAGGAAACTGAAGTACCTCTCCGGTGGGCGAGAAGTCCTACCAGACCTACGGAGTGGCCGAGGTTCCTCAATTTCTATTGCAACAGCCGGTTCAACCAAGTCGTCATTTGTAATTTGTGTCTCTAGAACCTCTTCTAGATCCACCACACTGCCATCATCTTTATCTGTGAAAAACTCTTTTTCTAAGAATGTGGCATACTGAGAAACAAACACCTTTTGTTCCTCCTTGTGGTAAAATAGATATCCATAAGAGTTCCTTGGATATCCCACAAAGTTACACATGACAGACCGTGTCTCGAGTTTGTCCGGATTCTGCTTTTTAACATAGGCCGGGCAACCCCAAATCTTAATTCTCTTAAGAGATGGTCTCTTCACATGCCATATCTCATATGGCGTGGTAGACACGGTTTTGGTTGGAACCTTGTTCAAAAGAAACGCTGCAATCTCCAATGCATGCCCCCAAAATGAGACAGGTAACTCAGCATCACTCATCATGGAACGGACCATATCTAATAGGGTTCTATTCCGTCGTTCAGACACACCGTTGTGCTGTGGTGTGCAAGGAGGAGTGAGTTGAGAGAGAATCCCATTCTCTTTTAGGAAGTTTGCAAATTCTGTACTGAGGTACTCCCCACCTCGATCTGATCGAAGCATCTTGATACTCAAGCCGGTTTGTTTTTCTACTTCTTGTTTATATTCAGTGAATTTCTCGAAAGCTTCAGATTTGTGCTTTAATAAAAATACATGACCGAATCTTGAGAAAACGTCAGTGAAAGTAATGAAGTAAGAAAAACCGCCTCTAGCCTGTGTAGACATTGGCCCACATACATCACTATGTATGAGTCCTAGGAGCTCGGTAGCTCTTTCTCCGTGTCCGGTAAACGGAGTTTTGGTTATTTTACCCTTGATACAAGACTGGCAAGTCGCATAAGATTTATATTCAAAAGGGTTTAAATATCCATTTTTGTGTAACTTGTTTAGTCTTGTTTCGTTAATATGACCAAGTCTACAGTGCCAAAGAAAAGCTTCATTTATTTCTGAAAGTTTTCTTTTATTAGTGTGTTGTATGCTGAAAACTGTGTGTTGATTTAGGACGTATATCCCATTATTAAGTGTACCATACCCAGCCAACATTTGATTCAGGTGAATGTTCATAACATTGTTCTGCAATACAAAATTATATCCTTCATTGTCTAACAAAGAAACAGATATTATATTACAAAGCATACTTGGTACAAAATAACATGGGTTCAAAACCAATATACACCCAGATGGCAACCCCAAGTGATACTCTCCCACTGCGACTGTATGTACATTGGAACCATTTCCAACGCGGAGAGTATGGTCACCTGTCTTCAAAACCTTGCTATTTCTCAGCCCCTGCATAGAATTGCAAATGTGAGAACCTGAACCGGTATCTAATACCCAGGAAGCAGAGTTTATTGAAAAACAGTTTTCTGTCACAAACACACCTGAAGCGGAAGCATCCCCATGCTTCTTCTTGAGATTTAAGTACTCGGTGCAGTTGCGCTTCCAATGTCCTGTTTTGTGGCAATGAAAACATTCCCCTTTCCCCGATTCTCCAGCTTTGGACTTTTCCTTCCCCTTAACCTTTTTAACTCCATCCTTAGGATTGGTGGGCTTCTTCTTTTTCTTTCCCTTGGCCTTAGCCTTTGGGCGAGAAGAGGAAGATTGTCCAACAGTCATAACGGGAGTTTTCACTGATTTCAGTGTGCTCTCTGCACTCCTTAACATATTAAGGAGTTCAGGTAGTTCTTTCTCCATGTTGTGCATGTTGAAGTTAACTATGAATTGAGCAAAGGTGGATGGGAGGGACTGCAGAATAATATACGTATATTGTTCGTTGTCCATCGTCCATCCAAGGTCCTCAAGCTCTTCTATGAGAGCTATCATCTTCAGAACATGGTCTCCTATTGATGTGCCAGGGGCCATTCGCATCTGAAACAATTTCTTTGATGCTTCGTATCGTAATACGCGGGATTGCTCTCCATACAACTCCTTTGTATGGAGGAATATGTCATGAATGTCTATATTCTCGTGCTGCTTTTGATGTGTGTTGTCCATCGATGCAAGCGCGAGGCATTTGGCCGTGGCACAGTCAGCGTCCCATGTCTTGCAGACTTCTTTGTCCGCAACTGAGGATTTTGGACCTGGGACGGGCGGGGCTGGAGCCGTGAGGACATATGATACTTTATCATAAGTCAAGGCTATTTTCATATTCCTCAGCCAGTCTTTATAATTGGTCCCATTCAATTTGTTTTTATCTAGTAGAAGCTTGAGTCCAGTCATTGGTATCTGCCATTAAGAGAGAGAAAAGAATACACTCAGCGAAAGCTCTTGCAAAGATCAGATTGGTTATTATCTTGTCTAATCGATGTTTCCCACTGCTTTAATCAAGTTTTTCTTTCAAACCTTAAAAAGAAAACTAGCCAGGATTAATTACAGTCTACAACTTCGCTAACCGTTCAGCCAGGCCAGTGTCGGTACTTGAGGGAGGTTCCCCGTGCTTTCACACGGACCTAATTAAAGTAAACCTCGTTTTCTCAGAGGCGTAGCCCCGTTAACACCTTTCTAGACATCTAATGAGTTAGCTAATTGTAAACTGCAAAACTCTCCTAGGAGAAACTATTGCCTACAGTGGGATCGGGATCCAACCATCATATGGAAGGTATTCAATCTCATTGCAAATCTCAACACTTGAAATTCCCGATGTGATTTTTACCCCTAGTACTTATGACCTTAACTATGGTCAACAAATCATAAGCACCAGTCAAGTTCTACCCGTCATTTCTTGATTAATTAGACCTACCTATGTGACCCTTAACTATGGTCAACAAAGTCGCATGAATGTCCTAATTAATCTGCATCATATGCAGTGTAGGAAGACATCACTTAGCTACTGTACACTACGCCTTAACTATAGTCAACAAACGTAGCACGGATACTAAGTACTCTACTTCCTAAAATGATGGAGGGTTGCAGATGATTTTTAAGAAAATCTTTAACGCTTTGAACTTGATATCGTCGTAGAATCAAATAGTTTTCAAAAGGAGTGGCTTGTGCTCCGTAGTTTTGAAAAGTAGCTTTTTCATAAAGAGCCGAGTGGTTTTCAAATCCGATTCTACAACATCTTTTTAGGTTTATTTTCTTTACATTAATCATATTAATGTAGTCCCATCATTTAAGTCCTTAAGCCAATCACAGAAAAGAAACGAAAATACAACGTACGCTTATGCCATCCGCATTCGCCACAATGTTCCGTTATGCACCGTTAGGTTACTTAACTAACGGCATACCGGGACGGAACTAGCGCGGGTGTAAAACATAAGCAACGTCTACTATATATCTCATATATAATATATCATTCGTCTCAGATATCACAGAACACAAGCAGCAGAAACATATATATAATGGTATTTAGCCAACAATAGAAAATACGGATTCCACAGTTGCGATGAATTGCCGAGCCCATACCCCTAGACCCCTACAAGAGCGGCAAGCGACCCTACCAATCCTGGAGTTTAGGAGACCCGGTCTCGACTCCTCGAGATGGCCTCCCACTGAACCCCAGAACCCGGTCACTTGTGCTTCCCTCCTTGGGTCTATCCTAATGCGGAAAAGTAAATAATATACAACACTGGTGACATCAACCTCAACCCGGAAGTGCCCCAAATAAAAGAATATTATATTACATTTGAATTTAAATGAATGAAAAATAAAACTCTCATCTCACATAAAAAAAACCGGCTATTCAATCGCGACAATCCTGCACATCATATCTCAGCAACACATAATATTATATATCATCAACGTAAGTAAGTATGTGTACCCCGATTGTCGTTGATATATAGCAACGAAACCGGCGATAATCGACATACTACACTTACGGCCACAGAAAAGAAAGTGTAAAACTACAATTTTTGGAATCCACATTCTCTTTAGACATCGTAAATCCGAAATATCACATACTTCGCATTTCATGCCTAACTATATGAATTCCATATATTGTATCACATTCCAGATAAATAGACAGTATTAAACTTTTCGATCGAATGATCAAATACCCAAAATTTCCAAAAGCTCAACACTTGAGCGGAGTTCAAAAATCCCAGAATGTGACACAGTAGCAGTGGTCCAGCCGTAGAAGGGTCAAGCCAATGCCTCACATGTGGCACGCCGTACTGCCCCAAACCCTAAGGTTCAAAAGGCAGTTCAAGACGGTCACATAATCGAGTTAAGGTTTGTTGTCTTCTAGAGGGTCCATCATTTAACTTGCACGTATTTCCGAAAGATTTAAACCCCGTGAAAAAGTGAGTTAATAACACTCATTCGAACATTTTAATACTTTCTAAATTATCCAGAAAAAACACGAAATTAAAGGTCTGATTGAATCATAGAATCCAAAACAATCTCCAGAACATATATCACTTAAACCAGATTAAAAATACCCAAAAATATCTACAAGCAGGTAAGAAGTTCACTGTATAAAAACGAGGCCTTAATGCCTCTGTACGGCCGTGGAGCCGCGGCCCAAGCAAGCTTTGGCCGCGGTTCCGCGGTGGGATTAACTTATTAGGGCTACAGTGGTTCTTATAATTCCCTGCTGATTTTTTTACATATTTTTAATTCTGAAAATAACACAGTTTGAAAAAATGTCCAGAGAGTGTTCGAAAAGTCCGTATTTTGGTTCGATCGAAGTTTTAACTTTGTTAAAGTGTCGCCTAAAGTTCTAGGTCGGCTCTGATACCAATGTTAGGTTTACCTAGCACCTAATGAATGGAAGTATCACATGTCTCAAAATTAATTTTTTAAGGTGCTAAGTGAACATACAAAGAATCATCACTAGAAAATTAGGATTTCATAACTTGAACAACATCACAAGTAACAAAGGCTAGGGTTTTGAGAGTACAACCTTTGTAGCTCCCTACGCTAGACTCCTTAGCCACTTGAGCGTTGGAAAAAGGTTCCCTTAAGGTCTTCTAATGTCCACGACGATCCAGCCGAAGCTCCTTTGCCCAAAGCTCCTTACTTTACTCGATATATCAATGAAGTAGAGCAAACACCCTACACAAACCGGCTAGATGTGTGTAGTATGATGATGTGGTTGTTTTTCTATAATTAAAACTCTTTCTTTTAATCAACCTCACTTAAAGAAATTCTCAAGAGAGGAAGAAGATGATGGTGGCTAAGCTTTTTCTCGCAAGAAAAGATATGAGAGAGTGAATAATTGAAATGAGAAAAGAATAATATATCTTAATCCTTTCTCACTTCAACCATGGTTAGAATCATCTAGATTTTTATCAAATGAGTTAAAGATGAAAGGATAATTAACTCAAGGTTAAATGGTGGTTGAAGCATGGTCAAAGATGATAAGCTTAAACCTTGTGTGAATTATCCTTTCTCTTTTTCTAAAATGATAAATATATAGATAATTCTACAATGTAAGTCTTGCATTGCCACCAAACTTGTATCAACAACCATGATACTATGTATGTATGTATCCATACACATCATCATGTGCATACATGTATGCATACAAAATAGAAAAAGAGTTTGATTAAAGAATTAATCTAAAATTCATTTGCTAAACCAACACTTGATTTTGCAAACCGGTTATATCACATACGACCCAACCAATGGAAAATGCCCGATTAATATACGGTATCACATATCCGTATTTAATCGGGTCCCCGCGCATATCTCATATGCACACCACATCTTCTCGCCTGAGCTAGGAAACTTCATTGTGGGACTCTAAGACTCGTCAATACGCCGGTAGTAGGTAACGATCATATCAAATACCTACAAGCCGCAAGCGGTCAGCTAAATGTAACGGCCACCCGGGTATTGAGCGATCAGAAGAAAACAAGCGAACCTGCTACAACTCCTATCGAGCCAACCGGCAACACTACCGTACAGTCCGGTCTCTTCGTCAGATATGCTGCATATCGAGTCTAGGTATGGTAACGTCGACCCCAATAACTCAATAAGTCGTGCTGATGAATGGTCTATAACAGATCGAGAAACTACTGATAACACTTATCAGCAAATCCCAACAGCCCTGGCCAGGGACTTACTGATATAGCCAGTCGAGCACAGCACAGCATCAACTCCCAATACCGGGAGAGACGAAACCCCTCCTATCGCTCATCGCCTTCGTGTGTCTTGGGACTGTACCCAACGGCCACCTGTTTGCACGACTCAGTAGAGCCGTGGTAGGGTGGTAATCAAAGTACAGTGGGATAACACACAAGACTCTATGACTATCTCGGGTCTACAGACTAACCTGCACCAGTGTCACCTGAGAACTGCTATCCGACGATAGATATAATTCCATATAGGAGTTCTCGACGAGTCCGTCCAGTGTACCCAGTCACCACTGATCACCCGTATACGTTCTCGATGTCAAACATCGATGAATGTGGGAACATCCATTGCCCATCATATGGGTCTAGTATCATATACGCTAGTCTACTCTGGTATATCATTGCCCCGTCTTGATACACCTACGACTAGGGACATTGCAGGATATGCTTATAAACTACAGATGTCCCACTAGTATGATCTCCATCATAATCACAGTAGTCAAGCCTATATCCTCAGGGCTTTATCAACATGTATGAATGAATAAAAGCATGATCAAATCAACATGTCAGATAAAGAAGAACCAGATAGTATACTATCATGTCGAGCAAGAATGTACACTGAATATATATATATATATACATGTATAAATACATCCACTATCACATAATGGCCTCTAGAGCATACATATATCCAACATCTATCAATCGGCATCTAGCCACACAATGTCACGTACGGTATAATCCATCGTACGGCATCCTCTAGTCAAGGGTATGGATCAATCATCAAGTCAAACACATCACGCACGGAAAATCATCGTACGGTGGTATTAAGCTAATAGGGGTCCTATCATCCTATACGACAAATAAGGGTACGGCCTAATATCACGTACGGCCTATCATTCATAATTCACAACATTCTATATATGGATATATATATATCTATGTACCTATGTCCCGGTTCACATCCGCAATAATCTCATATCAGGTGACCGGCAGGGTATAAATCATCTCGATCGACTCGCATCCGTATACCAACATAACATCATATCATCATGTCCGTCTTATAATCTTTTCATCGCATTTACAACTCATATCAAGCCGAGTTTACCTAAACATTCTATCTCTACTATAAGTATAGGTTTCTAATCTAACATACACACCTGAACCATACAATCAGATTTTTAAAGAAGCGAATCGTAGTTTTGAAAATAGGGGTTACGGTGTTTTTAAGAAAAAGATATCATTTGAAAATCCGTAACATCCCTCAAGGTATATATATTTAAAAGATACATACGACTCTTCGGTTTAGAAAAAGGTATGGTTCGGATGACGCATCTACATCGACTATCTAGTCCTACGGTACCCTAAACGGCAATATCGACAAACGTCGTCCTCGAATTCCGTCATCACATAATAGCCGTATTATCTCATTTCTAACTATCCTTAGTTTCTAATATAGTATCACTAACTATCCTTTACTGTACCCCTAGTTTCCTAACCTAGGTTTCCTAACCATATTCTATAATCAGTTTCCACCAAAACTTTGCGGGGGTGCTATATGCCATCCACCCGACTTCCCCCGTGGATATAGATCCACTCACCTGGTCTTTGCTCACTGAAATCGATGACGCCACGCTCCGTTTCCTCGGAATCCACGTGAAGGTACCTACAATGATAAACAATCGCAATGCGTGTTAAAATCAAGGCCAAAAACCCAAACGGTACACGTTTCGCTCATAGGTCAAAACCTATAGCTTTGCGTGCAAAACACGACCAAAAACCCTTGTCGTGGACATCCAAACGCCACACGACGGAAACACAATACCAAATACCAAAGTCAAGTCAAAACGAAGTAATAAAACAATGCACCAACTCATGGAAATGGTCCCAGATTTTACCCTAAGCCAAATTGGTCAATTTTGCATATATGGAGGGCCTAATTTACATCTAAAGGGACCTCAGAAAAAGTATGGATCAATTCTGAGCTACCCTGGCTGCAAATTGCAACCAGATTGAATTTATCTACGGCCTGGGTGCAGGGGATGGGGCTCAGGGCTTGGTGGTAGCTTCCTAGGTGCCTGCACGACTCCCAGTAATTGCAAAATCATTTCTAGTGTCCCCGGGTTGCTCCAGATTCCAAAATACCCTCTAAATTCACACATTTATCCGATGTCGGGGTTTCTAAATTCGTGTTTTGGGTTTCTAAGCTCTGGTCCAGGTCATTAAACAGAACCCAAGTCTAGTTAACAGCCACAACATCACCAAATCAAGAATTCCAAAACCCTTAACTAGAGTTTTCCTAAGTCCACAAAACCACTCAATATCGACATGAAACATGTATGGATGCATAAGGAATTAAAACACTACACTAATGGTGCAGAAGTCACCTCCTTTGGCAACTCAAGAAAATTCCTTAAGTTGCCCAAAGTCCTCAAAATCTTTTCTTTCTTGGTCCATGGGGTAGCTAGTGAGCTCATGCATCTTTTTAATGAAATGGGACTTGGGTTTAGGGGTGTTTTTCATGGACTTTTGAGAGGTTGAAGATGGAGGAGGAGGGGGAGACAGCAGCAACAGCAAAGATGATGTGGAGAGGAGAGAAATGAGTGAAAGAAATGAAGAGAGAATGGCCAAGACCAATGTTTGACCCCTCACCCACTCTTTCTCTCTCTTACCCATACTTGCATATTCTATTCTTTTTTCCTTTTCTTTTCTTTTCTTTCCCCTCTCTAATAAATCAACAACCATGATATAAAACATGAAGGAAAGCCATGAAATAAAAATGTAACAAGTGAAAAATGATACGGTGCATGTTTTGCACAAAACAAGCTTAAAATCCGCTAAGCGATTTTTAATCGCGATTAACACTAAATTAGTGTATAATTAATCATAAAGACTTAAAATTTGCATACTTCGCATGAAACACCCTCTTTTAGTAATTTCCATAATTTTCTAAATTTTTCACAAATTTATCGGTATTTAATTATACCGCCTTATTAAAATATTCAATATTTTATTATTTAATTTTAAAAATTCCCAAAAATAATATTTTATTTTTTTGAAATATTACAATTTGGGTTAGCTTTTGGGTTGGCTTTTTCATGAAGCTTCTAGAAGCTTTGTTTTGTTTTAAGCTTAGATATTTTGTGGAGATATTTCATAACCCAACCCAAACCCTTTACCCTAGTTAATTCTATATAATGGTTAAGCCTTTCATAGTTAACCAAGGTTTGCAATTGTAACCATAGCAAGAATTTCTATTCATCACAAATACTTTTCTTCTTCTTCTTCCTCTTGAAAAAGCTTGCTAGATTTTTACATGTGATGAATTAGTGTGAGAAATTGAAAACAAAAGAGAGCTAAATTCCTACTTCATCATCCTCATCTATTCTTGACACTTAGATTAGGTTGTTCACTTCTCTAATAAGTTGTTTAGTGAAGTGTAAGTTTGGTTTAGAGATTCTTCAAGGTAGATCATCTTAGATCATGAAGACTACAAGCAAGGTGTCTCATTTACCTCATGGAGCTACTCGAGAGTCAGAGTTCATGTTGATCGCAGCGAAGGGACTTCAACACGGAGCTTATGAAGCAAAGGAACGGACTACAAAGGTTGTAATCCCTTTCTCTTAGATGTAAAGATGTTTACATGCTTTGTTTACCCTAATTATCTATCAAAGATCCTCGCTTTAGGTTGTTCGGCACTTGAAAATTTTAAATTCGGCATGGTTGATGCCTTATAGACCCTTGTGATAGTTCCTAGTAACCTTACAGTGGTATCAGAGCCTAGCTAAAGCATTAGGCGATGTGTAGACGAAGTTAAAAGTCCGATCGAACCCCGAAACATCATTTTGGACCCCCTCTCTTGAAATTTTTTAAAAAGATGGTTTTTTCTGTATTAAAAATACTCAGAAAATTAAGCAGGTGATTGTATGGATATCTGTGAAATACGATTCCCTAAGTCCATCAAGCCACCGCGGAACCGCGGCCAAACTTTGCTATTGGCGGCGGTTCCGCGGCCGAACCTGAGGATTCAGGGATCCTATTTCAACAGGTGATCCGTAGGTATTACGTTATGCTTCTGGGAATTTTTAATATTACTCAAGTGTTGAGTTTTTATGGAGATCTTAAGAATTCGTTGATTCGATGGGAAAGTTTAACATCGTTTAGTTTTTCGAATAATTTAGAACGTGTTAAAAGGTTCGAACGGATATCAATAACTCACTTTTTCAACTGTCGGGAAACTTTCAAGTGTTGGATTTTTCCTGAGTTTAAAACTTTCGGGAAATCATGCAAGCGGATCTGTGGACCCTCTAGAAGAACGTAACCTTAACTCGATTATGTGACCGTCAAAACCGCAACTGAACCCTAGGGTTTGTGATAGTTTAGCGTTGCCACATGTGAGGCGTTGGTTTGACCCTTCTACGGCTGGTTCATTGGCGCAGTGACATGTTCTGGGATTTTTGAACTCCGCTCAAGTGTTGAGCTATTTGGGAAATCTTGGGTGTTTGATTATTCGATCGGAAAGTTTAATATTGTCTATTTATCTGAAATGTGATACAATATGTGGAATTCATATAGTTAGGCATGAAATGCGAAGTATGTGATATTTCGGATTTAAGATGTCTAAAGTGATTGTGGATTCCAAATGTTGTAGTTTTACACTTTCTTTTCTGTGACCGTAAACATAGTATGTGGTATATCGCCGGCTTTGTTGCTATACATCAACGACAATCGGGATACGCATACTTGCTTGGTTTGATGATATGAGATATTATGTGTTGCTGTGATATGTTATATTGGATTGTCGTGTTTTGAATAGCCGTGGGTTTTATGTGAGATGAGGGTTTTTATTTTCATTCATGTAAAATTCATTGTATGTAATATTCTTTTATTGGGGTACTTCCGGGTTGAGGATGATGTCACCATTGTATATTATTTACACTTCCGCATTAGAATAGTCCCGAGGAGGGGAGCACAAGTAACCGGGTTCTAGGGTCCAGTGGGAGGCCATCTCGAGGAGTCGAGACCGGGTCTCCTAACCCTAGAATTGGCAGTGTTGCTTGCAGCTCTCGTAGGGGGTCTAAGGATGTTTAGCTATTCATCGCGACCGTGGAATCTGTGTTTTATACAGACTCGAAATAAAACACGGACGTCCTAGTATGTCCAATATTTCATATGTTATCTTCTGCTGTAATGTTCTGTGATGAGATCATATTACTGCCAGAGACGAATGCTTATACAATATATATATATGATGATATATAAATATTACTGCTTTCGTTTCTTCTGTGATACTTAGGAAGCATAACTGATGGGATTTATTAATGAGATTAATAAAAGAAAAGAATCCTAAAAGATGTTGTAGAATCAAAACTTTATAAAAAGGGTAGCTACATTTTTGCTTTGCACCGCGGTATATATGATATACCCTGCACCTTATTCGATGAGGAAAGAGCCGAGATCCCTTCACCCGGGAGTGACCTCTTTAGCAAAACTGGCAGATGCTACAAACTCGCGGTTTAGTTTTTGATTACTTCTATAGTTCTTGATTTGCACCGCGGTATTTATAAAATATCCTGCACCTTATTCGATAAGGAAAGAGCCGAGATCCCTTCACCGGGAGTGACCTCTTTAGCGAAACTAGAAAAGCCTCAAAAACACTCCTTTTTAAAATCACTTGTTTCTACAATGATATCAAGTTCATTACGCAATAGGTTTTCTGAAAAACCTGTCGTAGCCCTCCGTCATTTCAGATAAATCCTACTTAGTATTTGTGCTGTGTTTGTTGACCTTGTCAAGGCATAATGTACGGTAGCTAATTAATGTTTATCTTCTAAAACATAAGATGTGATTGGATTAGGGTATTCGTATGACCTTGTTGACCTTGTCAAGGGTCATGCAGGTGGGTTTAATTCAATCGGGAAATGGCGGGTTGAACTTGACTTGCGATTTATGGTTTGTTGACCATGTCAACGTCATAGATCGCTAGGGGCAGAATATTATCGGGAATTTCAAGTGTTGAAATTTGCAATAAGATTGCATACCTCCTATGAGATAGTTGGATCCCGATACCCGCTGCGAGTAAAAGTTACTCCTGGGAGAATTTTACACAGGACAATTAGCCGATCAAGTAGGTGTCTAGAAAGGTGTTTACGGGGTTATGCCTCTGGGAAAACGAGGTTTATTTTAATTAGGTCCGTGCGAAAGCACGGGGAACCTCCCTCAAAGTACCAACACTGGCCTGGCTGAAAGATTGGCGAACTTGTAAGGTGTAATTAAACCCGGCTAGTCTTTCCTTTGAGGGTTTGAAGGAAGATTTGATAAAAACAGTGGGAGACATCCTGATTAGATAAGATAATAGCCAATCTAATCTTGCAAGAGCATACGCTAAAGTGTTTTCTTCTCTCTCTCTCCAGGTAGCGACCATGTCAGGCCTTAATCAAGATAAAAATATGGATGTATTGACTGAACCCGCTTATTATACTTAGCAGGGGAACGTTGGTGCCGTTCATTCTTATAAGTGTTATAAGACTGAGCAGGAAATAGGAGAATATCTGGATTCTCACGCCACCCAAACGAAGAATAAGCATGTTGATGCAACTTCTTCAGGTGTTTTAGTTATCGAGAACTGTTTCTCAGTTCACTCTACGTCCTGGGTATTAGATACCGGATCGGGATCCCACATATGTAATTTATTATGTGGGCTACGCAAAGGTAGAGAACTGGGAATGGGTGATCATTCCGTAAGAGTAGGGACTGGTGCAGATCTTGCAGCCAAAGCAGTTGGCGAATATCACCCTGTGTTACCAAATGGTAATGCATTGGTTCTGAACGAGTGCTATTACATGCCGACCCTGATATGCAATATTATATCAGTTTCTTTATTGAATAAAGAAGGATATAATTTTGTAGTACAGGATAATGTTATGAACATATTCCTGAATCAAAAGTTGATAGGATCAGGATCGTTAAATAATGGCATGTATGTTCTCAACCAAACTACAGTACTTAATGTACAAAACACACACAAGAGGAAGAGTTCAGAAATGAACGAATCCTTCTTGTGGCATTGTAGACTAGGTCATATCAATGCGACACGGTTAGCTAAATTGCATAAGAATGGATTTTGAATCCGTTCGAATTATCATCTTATGACACTTGCCAGTCATGTCTCAAAGGCAAAATGACCAAAACTCCGTTTAGTAGACACGGAGTAAGAGTTACAGAACTCTTGGGGCTGATAGATAGTGATGTATGCAGACCCATGTCTACACATGCCAGGAATGGTTCTTCCTACTCCATTACATTCATTGACGATCTCTCAAGATACGGACATGTGTTCCTGATGAAACACAAATCTGAAGCTTTTAAGAAATTCAGTGAATATAAGCACGAAGTAGAGAACCAAACGGGAAAAAGTATTAAGATCCTTCGATCTGATCGAGGAGCAGAATACTTGAACAATGAGTTTCTAGATTATCTAAAAGAGAATGGGATTCTCTCTCAGCTTACACCTCCTTATACACCACAGCACAACGGTGTATCGGAGCGGAGGAATCACACCCTATTAGATATGGTGCGCTCTATAATGAGCACTGGTGAGTTGCCTGTTTTCTTCTGGGGTTATGCACTTGAGACAGCAGCATACCTATTGAATCAAGTTCCATCTAAATCTGTACCTACCACACCATATGAGATATGGAGTGGGAAGAGACCTTATCTTAAATGAGTTAAGATATGGGGGTTTCCGGCCTATGTCAAAAGGCAAAATCCGGACAAACTCGAGGCACGATCAGTTCTCTGCAAGTTTGTGGGATATCCAAAGAATTCGTATGGATATCTATTCTACCACGATGAACAATAAAAGGTGTTTGTTGCTCAACAGGCCACCTTTTTAGAAAAGGAATTTCTTGTTAAAGAAATTGGTGGCAAAGAGGTAGAGCTGGAAGAGATTCCAGTGACACAAACTGCAACTGAAGATATAGAGCAACCAGAGGATTCAGTAGTTCCCGACGAGCCTCAGCCTCTCCGCCGATCTAGTAGGGTTTCTTATCCACCTAAGAGATACTACGGTTTTCTCGTTGATGATGGGAGTGAGGATTGCATCATGGAAGATGATGACCCCACTAGCTTCGAGCAGGCCATAACGAGTGGTAACTCTGTGAAGTGGCTGGATGCAATGCGATCTGAGATGGAATCCATATACACCAACAAAGTATGGACTTTGGAAGTTGCTCCTGAAGGGGTAAAACCCATAGGGAGCAAATGGATCTTTAAAAAGAAATTTGGTGTAGATGGAAAAGTAGAGACTTTCAAAGCTAGACTTGTTGCAAAGGGTTTTCGTCAACGACCAGGTATAGATTATGACGAAACCTTTTCTCCAGTGGCTATGCTTAAGTCCATCCGGATCCTACTTTCCATTGCTGCATACCATGACTCCGAAATCTGGCAGATGGATGTTAAGACCACCTTTCTAAATGGTGATTTAGAAGAGTGCGTGTACATGACTCAGCCAGAGGGCTTCGTAGACAGTGGGAGCAGCGAAAAGGTGTGCAAGCTGCTTAAATCTATCTACGGGTTAAAGCAGGCATCTCGGAGTTGGAACATCTGCTTTGATGTTGTTGTCAAAGAGTTTGACTTCATCAAAAACGTAGATGAACCTTGTATATACTCGAAGGTTGCAGAGAGTAAGGTTGTCTTCCTCGTATTGTACGTGAATGACATACTCTCGATAGGAAATGATGTTCCTATGCTGCACTCGGTCAAGCACTTCTTATCAAAAAGATTCTTAATGAAAGATCTAGGTGATGCCTCCTGCATACTGGGAATTAAGATCTATAGAGATAGATCTAAACGGATACTGGTATTGTCCCAATCCAGGTACATTGACACCATACTAAAGAGGTTTAGTATAGAAGAATCCAAGCGTGGGAACCAACCCACGATCTCTGGACCCATTCTCTCCAAAGAGATGTCTCCCAAGACTGATTTGGAGAGAGCTCGCATGCAAGGGATACCCTATGCTTCGGCAGTAGGCTCTATCATGTACGCGATGCTATGTACCAGACCCGATGTAGCATACTCACAAAGTGTAGTGAGTAGGTATCAAGCAGATCCTGGAGAGAGTCCCTGGATAGCTGTGAAGAGCATTCTCAAGTACTTGAGAAGTACTGATTGGTAGATTTTCCGTTGTGTTTGTAGAAAATTGTAAAGAAATCATAACCAAAAATTATTTTGACCGCAATCAAACTACGGTGTCAATTGTAGTTCATGAATGAGTGCGGATCGTCCACAGGGATTGCACGATTCATTTATATCTTTGATATGTTTGAATTGAAAAGTTAAGCTAAGATAAACGAAAACATGATTCAAGAGTATTGATTTTCAAGTGTCACTATTCTATTCAAGAATAAAGAAAAAGATAAACAGTCAAGAATCGGTGTATCGATGATATTTCCAATCAACAATCAAGAATCTAAAAGAGGCTCGTAGGAATCGATAGGATCAATAGACGTGATGTAATCTAAAGATATCGTGTTCTTGTCCTTCGAAGGATTGGTACTAGATCGATGATCATCGACGAGAGTTAGGGCTTTCTTGATGAAACTAGGATTCATCTTTTAACCCTTGTTCTTTCGTCGATATCATTCCTTTTCTAGCCTCTACCAAATTCAAGAAACGATCGTAACTCCCCAATTTCGATCGATGTCAATCAAGAAAGCATCGAAACGAAATGGGTCGTCGTTTCTTGAACTTGCTAGGGTTTACAAAACTCGTAGGACTCAAGAATCGATTAAAGCTTTGTTACATCATCATTCTATAGACCGTCTCGACTCCTCGACGAGCGGAGTTTTATTCACACATCACCACAAGAATTATAACTAGAATTTTAGATTGATTCATGATGCAAGAATTTAAAGAAAACAAGATAAAAGAATATCACCTTTATTTATCTCAACAATTTTGATTACATTCGCTTCAAGAACTACAAGAGGAAGAATCTAAATCGTTGATCGGGCGTCGCTCGGCCTCGTGAGTCGTCGATCGGCTCGGATCGCTTGCTCCGTTGAAGATCGGCTCCGCTCCTAAAGGTTGTAAGGCTTATTGCTTAATGGGTACTCGGGATCTTGATTTTTAATTGGAATTAGGGTTAGGGTTTCCCACAAGCCCTCTCACTAGACTTGAGGAGGAAGGAGAGGAAGAAGGAGAATGGCTAAAAATGAACTAAAATGAATCACACCCTCTCTTGGATGTATGATGATATAAGATGATTCTTCCTTGAGTCTAGGGTCTTATTTATAGACTTCCCAAACCCTAGGTTTAGGTTTGAAATGGTAGTTCCCTCCAAAAGTTTGTTGAGTCTTCTAGAAGGTAGTTTGTTAGGAGCTATCTTAGGGTTTAAGCAAGGTTTAATTAGGCTTGGAAACCCTTGTTTGCTGATCTGGCAGAAACATCTGGAGTCTTCTGAAAGTTGACATGTCTTTTTGAAGTGTAGCAGATGAAACAGGAGTTTTGGTGCAAATTTGAGGAGCTAATTCCCTGAACCCACCGCGGATCCGCGGCATTAGCAAGCCCATGCCGCTGATCCGCGGCTCTTTAATGGGGTTGGCCTTTGGGTCTTCTGGTGTGGACTTGTGCTGGAGTTTGGGGCTTCTTCTGATATGCTGAATTGTGATTGCTCCTTTGGATTGATACCAGATCTGAAATTAGTGAGTTGACGTATCTTTTGAGCGGTGTAATGTTCGAGCAAGCTTTCCTTTTCCTGCACAGACTTCGAAACACGGGTTGCGACATATAGAAATATTGCGATGCCATGCAATGCAGTCAATTTCCCTAGAAATGCCGGTTTTAAGGTTGAATACATGTAATCTGATATTTTGCGATAGATTTGCTAATATGTAAAATATGAATGCCGTACACTTCTAAATGTATGCAGATGATAGGGAAATTGCTGGTTAAAATATGCAATATTTTCGACTGATCAAATACCCCCAAACTTAATTTCGATCGTCTCGAGCGAATGTTTTATTAAAAAGAGAAGGAGAAAATAAAGAAAGAGAAAAACTAACTAGCACACTTTCGTAGGCAACACGATTGCACTGAGCACGTGCAACAAGCCTTTAAACCTCTAGGTGTCCCTAATAGGAGGAGTGTTGTCTCCTGAGGGTTTTCAGCGGATTGCACCCACAAAATCCAATAATAAAAGCAAGATCATGAATATTACATTTAAAGAAGAGAATTGTAAAAGAAAAGCTTTGAAAATTAGGGTTTCCAACTAAGCTAGCTTTTCGGTTGTCATGAGCCCTATCTTAATGGTCATGAAAAAATGTTAGAAATCACGTCCTCCCTCAATAAAACATCGTCTTATTTTTCATTCCTATCTTTCTTCCAAAACATCGATCATATCACCCTGCGTGTGTGTAAAGGATATCCCTACACCCGGAGAATTCAATTCAAGCTATCATACTCTTGCCCATCAGCCTCAGTACTTTTTAATTAATGAATATTTAGATGAGATTGCTCACACACTTTCATGCGACCGTTAATACTTCTTGAGGTACTAACCGACCGATTACTCACGTGCTTGCTTATTTGGTGTATTTTCCTCGTCTTGCACCACTTCAGACATAGCAGTGACTCCCAGACCAGTTGGCCTTAGGGCACTAGGTGAAGAAGCACCCTTGCTATACATTTTTCTTGCCTTCGGTGATAACAAAACCAGTGTTCATTTTTCTCACCACTTTATATTTTCTTTATTCAATTTTTTTTTATTTCCTTCATACTTTTGGCTTTAAGACAAGAGCATTTCAAGGTATCCTCTACTATCCCAGGCTTCAAGTGTAAGTGCACGGCGGCGCCCCGGCCGTCAATCCGACGGCCAAATGCGGAAACGGTGATAAACTTTAATTTTGCGAACTTTGCAAACCGGCACCACCGCGCACTAAACCCCGGATCGGGCCATTAAACTTGTCCTAGCTAACTAACAAGATAAGGAAGAGATATACCGAGTGATCCGAGTCCTCCGGTCTTCTCGTCATCGTCTCGATCTCCCGTGGAAACTCCGGTCGTCGCCTCCTTGCCGGAAGGGCACCACATCGCCTGTTTCTTTTACGGGCTCCCACCTCAATACCGAGGCAACTCGGGCATGAAGCTGGCAAGTCGACATGCCCAAGATGTGCTATAGAATGTAGTGTAGAGTGCATGTCTCACTTTGGGGTGTTGGTTGCCTTTTGAAGATGGAGGAATGAAGGTATGAAAAATAGTGCTTTCATTTTTCCTTGTATCAAAAATGAGATGAATGAAATTTTGCCACACTACCAAAATCAAAGCTCTCATTTTCTCTCCTCTCTCCAAAAATGTGGCCGGCCTCTCATCTTAGAGAATGGTGGAGAGATCAAAACAAAACTCATGAAGGGAGGTAAGTGTAGGATAAAGCAAGAGGTAACCTTAAACAAAACATCATGATAACATATGAACATCAAACCCATACCCTTTCTAATCTCATTAATGCACCATCATGGATGAAAGATATCATAATCAATACAAGTGCAAGAAACCCCCTCCACAAAAGTTATTTGCACAATTGCAAATAACCCCCCTTCCATCGGAAAAGTCCGGCCGGGAAAGAACAAAGGAAAACCGGCCGGAACGGAATGCAAACTGGCAACTCCAGAAAACTGGTCCCGTAATAAATTACAGGAAAACCCCGATACTGTGCATACACACCCGTATCTGTATTCCGTCCGGATACAAATGCAAAGAGACAAAATCTACACTATACTAAACTAGGATCCGGCTTAAACCAAAGCCGGCTAGTAATGTTCGTCCGACCCTGATCCGTGCAATACCGCACGTATCTGATCGAACCCTGCCATATATCTATACGGCCTCTAGTACAAACCGTCCGATCCTGATCCGTGCAATACCGCACATATCTGATCGGACCCTGCCATATCTCCATACGGCCTCTACAGCGTTTCACCCGAAAGCTGAGTAACTGAAAGTGTGGTGGACTCTAAAGACTCGTCAATACTATGGCTGTGGATTTAACCACTAGCACGTCAGAGGTATAAGCCAATACGTAACGGGCCACCAGCTATTGACCAAAAGGGACGTCGATGAGCGAACTCATCCTGACACCCTACTGAGCCTGTCAGTGACAATATCCGTACAGTCCGGTCCGTTCGTCTATGAGCATCGCATGTCGGGCCTAGGGGGTGGGTAAAAGTCAGACCCCCAAAAGCGGTACAAGTCGTGTCGGAGTGTAACCCAGAACACCCTGAGATACTACTGGAATACCTACCAGTAAATCTCCTGCCTTGGCCAAGGACTTTGTGTAATGGCTCTCCTAGACACAGCGCGACCTCACCCCCAATACCGGGAGAGACGAACCCCTGAAGATCCGCTCACTGCCTCCATGTGGCTCGGGACTGTACCCAACTAAAACCTGTTTGCACGACTCCTTTGAGCCATGGTAGGGTAGTAATCAAAGCACAGTGGGAACTCACACGAGACAAATGACGATCCCCAGGTCGATGAACTAACCTGTACACATGTCACCTGGGAACTGCTATCTGACGTCAGGTATAAGACCAACTAGCATGTTCCCGGCGAGTCCTGTCCGGTGTACTCATAACCCAATGAGCACCTGTATACATCTTAGGTGAACCAACTGACACCAGTGGCTTGTGAGACCGGCCACCGCCCCTCGTCGGGGTCTCGACTGTATACACTAGTCTACTCTGGAGAATCGATGCCCTGTCTCGAAACTCCTACGACTAGGGACCTTTTAAGGATGTGCTTATAGACTTCAGCTCTCACTTATATGATCGCCCTCATACTGCTGGCAGTCAAGCAAGAATCCTAGGGGCTGTATCAATGTGTAATAGCGACCTGTAAGGTCACCTGAAGCAGTACACGATGATAAAGGTAAACCAGATAGCATACTATCATCTCGAGTAAGACTGTCGTCCCGGGATAGGTCCTCCCTCAATCATCGCAATCACGTGCCTGTGATCCAATAATTGACTCTGAGGGCATTATCTCCAACAATCTCCCACTAGCACTCAAGGCTAATTATTGCGATGTCGCATGCTCACAGCCCGTGTGATACCGAACACCCAACTCCTCTACTAGTCAGTCTCATAAAGCCTGTTTGCGAAACTCTTGCGTTCGAGGAATAGCCTCAGCGAGTGGATCCGCTCTGTTGTTTCTTTCTATGTCTCTCTCTATATCTCAAGTTCGCGGAGAAAGCCATCTCCCGAAATGAGCAATACCTGTCTTAGACTGTCTGGATGTCTGATGGGACCTAGCTCATAAATGAACTCCAAATCCAAACTTCTTAGACTGTATCGTCAACTGAACTTAATCAGTATCCTGCGCCATGCCTCCCTCAGTATTGCCTTGGATCACCTGTCCAGAATACTGCCCCTCGTCAGAAGGAAAACTATAACTCTGACAACCTCCTTGTCGTCCATGTCACCTTGGAAGCCTGGAATGATAACTGTTTCCCAAATGAGGCTTTCGTTATCATATCCCTAGAACATCCACTTATGTTCTAAAACTGCTTCCGACTGTTTCTCCAGGATTGGATCAATGTCAACTTATTGCATCTAGTGCAGGAACAACATCTGGTGTGGTACTTGACATCTCATGATTGACTCAATTGCCTAAGCAAGTGATCTGCCAATCATGCACATCCCTCTCTACTTTAGTCTATAAGACACCTTTAGAGAGGGTGACTCCATCACCTGCAGGTACACTACCGTGCCAGGAGTCGTCCATTCTAAATACTCTTGGAATGCTGTCAAAGTACCCTGATTAGGAAACCACCCAAATCTAGATCTAAAACCATAGATCTAGTAACCAGTATGTCTGATATAATGTCCAAGTCCCTTGTGGAGAAACCACTGTGTGACGACCAAAATATAACCGATCGTAGTATAGGAATATCACTTCCTACTACCTTCTCAACAGATCCATCCCCTATTCTGATGACGTCAAACCTATGACTGTCACATCAGAAACAGATGATCTACCTCCGCTATATCTGCTTTAGTCTATAAATAGACATAAGCCTGATGTCCACCAATGCTTCCGCTGCTCCCACTGACTACGAAAACCCTCTGGCAGAGTCATATAGACGTGCATTTCTAAAGCTAGTTTAGAACGACGCTATACTCATCCTCCTGTCGGGTCTCGCAGTCTGGAACAACAACAATGGCAAGTGTGGGTAAACAAGAACTTCCCTGTCACCGTCTTTGAGGCTACCGGAGTACCTCTCGGGTGCCTGAAGTTACCCACCTTATCTGCGGGGTGGCCAATAGAATGTCAAATCAGATTGAATCTTTAGGTTCCTTATCAAATCTTCAGTAATCGTTTGCGGTTCTGGAATCACTTCCAGTTCTACCATACTCCCACTACTGTTTTTGAAAAAATCCATTTTTAATAAAACTGTGGCGAGTCCAGAACAATATTTCTATTGATCTGCCAGATGGTAGAAAGTCAACCCTCGTCATAGCCTGGGTCAACCCACAAACAGCCATTACAGAAACGTGCCTTGAGTTATTCAGAGTCTGGTTTTAATCATAAGCCGGACAACTCCCCGTACCTTAACAATGTTAAGATATGAACTGTACTATATCCAATATAGAACTAGAGGCACTGATTTAATTGAACCAGATTCAAATCATGCAGCTATCTCCAGTGCATGTCAACTAAATGGAAGGAGGCCGATCAGCGTTACTCAACTTAGGAATGCTTCCAATTATGAGTAACCTGAAAGAGAAGCAATTTCTCTTTATCATTACTATCAACTGAATACCATACACAAGTATCTACATCTTCGATCACTTTGAAGAATCCCGATACTTGCTACACCTGGTTCTCTACTCTATTCAAATACCTATAACTCCTCAAAACTTAGACCCTGTGTTTCTACGAAACACATGTCTAAGAACTAGAGAAGTTAAAGGTAAACAGAATATAGTATGAGGAACAACCCCTCTGTCCTAATGGACACTGGACAACATACAATACTCTGTATAAGTCCGCTGAGTCTAACAACTCTTTCACTGTGTGTTGTAGGTTGAAAACTGTACTTATGGTTAAGAAGAATTACACCGCTGTTTAATGCTCCTTACCTAACCATCCACTGATATAGGTAAATGTCATCGACATAATATCAAAAGGTATATCTCACTCTATGAAAATAGATGTACAGATATATCAATTTGAAATTGGTGCATAAAAGCGGATATTCAAAACCAAATATTTGCCGACCGGCAAACAGCCCAGGTGATTTCCTCAAATATCACCGATTACAACGAATCCCGATATAATGAGGTTGATCACCCAATTCCCAATAACCTACTCCCACTCATCATCTGTAAAACCATACAGATGTGAGAATCAAACCTGGTAAATACATACCCTGGAGCAAGTGTCTAATCAGGAAATCAGTTTTCTTTTAACAGTACACAGTTGAACTGAAACATTGAAATGTTTCGATGGGGTATCCTGGTATTCCTAGTAATGCCTCTACCATTATCCAGATTCACAACTATAACCTTATAATTCTTTGCCACCTCTCCAAATCCCTTTATATGTCTTTAGTCATTACCTTCTGCACACCCCTTAGGCCAAATGATTTTCTTCCTTCCCTACCGTTCGGCACCAGCCTATGGTTTGGAAGAAGACTATCCAATAAGCATAATGGGTGTACTGTCCTAGTCCTAGGAGCACTCGCAATGCGAGAGAAGGTGAAGATAAAAGACAACCGAATAAACCTTATTCCTATTTCTCCTGGACCAGAATCCATCCCCGAACTGGAACAAGTTCCTTTCGAGTTCGTATATAACCATACGATGGAGTATCCAATAAACTGTGGATCTTCGTAGTGATACGGAGTGTCCTGGAGAAATACAAAGGTGATTTAGGATTGGCGAAGAAATACTTGGTTCGGTCGTGAATATCAGTCGCAATTTACTTTGCCCTCTTACTAATCCCTTGCTTTGTCTTAATCTTAATACCTTCTGCACACCGTTTAGGCTAATTGGTTTTCTTCATTCCCTACCGGTCGGCACCAGCCTAAGGTTTGGAAGAAGACTATCCAATTTGCATAATAGGTGTACTATCTCCTAAACCAAGGAGTACTCACAACTTGAGAGAAGGTAAAAGGGAAAAGACAACTGAATAATCCTATCCGTTTTCTCCAGAACCGAAAACCATCCTCGAATTCCTTCGAGTTCGTATCTAACCATACGATGGTTTTGTCTAATGGAAGTGGACGTTCGTAGTAATACGGGGTGTCCTGGAGAAAAGGGTAAAAGTAGGAGTGGCAATGAGGTCTGCAACTCTGACAATCCAAAAGCCAGTGTTAAGAAGGTTCGGTCAACTTGGTCACTGAGTCATAGTCTTAGGGTCGGGTCAATGGTCGCTGCCAGAGAGAGAGAGAAAAGAAACACTCAGCGTGCACTCTAACCTAGATCAGAATGGTTATCAATTTTTCTAATCAGGAAACCTCCCACTGTACCTCAAATTCTCCTCCAAACCTGAAAGAAGAATTAGTCGGGGTCACCCGAGGAGTAAAACAACTCATCAGTGGGAATCGGGATCCAACTCTCATCGCATGATAACGTGACGGAATCCGCTCACGGTATCACACTCCAGAAGGTATGCGCATATCTGGCAAGTTTCAGTTCTTTTGAAACTCCCGATGTGATTTTTACCCCATGCTCTTATGACCTTGGCGTGAGGTCAAAATATCATAAGTCACATGTCAAGTTCTACCCATCATTGTCCAGGTTAATTTGAACCCACCCGTACATACCCTTGACGTAGGCCAAAATAGTAGTACGACTGTCCCAAACCAACGCATCTATCTATGCAACAGATAAATACCAGGCAGCTACCAAACGCTATGCCTTGGCGTGAGGTCAAAATACATAGCTTGAATACTACCGAATATTTAACTGAAATGATGGAGGGCTACGAATGGTTTCTGGCGAAAACCTTTAACGTAATGAACTTGATATCGTTGAAGGAACGTATAGCTTTTTAGAAAATATAGTGACGAAAACCTTTACTAAAGAGGTCACTCCCGGTGAAGGGATCTCGGCTCTTTCCCCGTAGAATGGGGTGCAGGATATTCCAAATGAATACCACGATGCAAAGCAAAAGTAATCGGCTACAGTGAAGTTAATGCCCTGACGCAAACTTCTGTCCAAGGGGTCACTCCCGGTGAAGGGATCTCGGCCCTTGCCTCGTCGACTGAGGAGCAGGATATTCCAAATGAATACCATGATGCAAAACAAAAGTGAACGTCCTTGCAATAAAAGCTTTTTGAAAAGTGTTCCAACAACATCAGAATAGGTTTGTTTTAACATGCATTGATCCGAATCAACGCAGTCCCATCAATTGATCACACCACAAAGAACGAAAATATACTGACGTACGTATATGCCATCCGCATTCGCCACTAGGTCCCGTCATCACCCGTTAGGTTAGCTAACTAACGGCAGAGCGGGGACTGGACTAGCGCGGATGAAAAACATATACAACATCTACTAATATATATACCAATATATAGTATTCGCTCAAGGCGTGATAAGAAATGCAACATCACTGAAATGTACAGCATCACAGAACAATACAGATATCCGGGATCCCCGGGTTTCACAGAGCCACTACTGAAACCCGACGTTCCCCTGGTCGTGTGGATAGCCTGTGCAATGAAATCCTAGACCCCTACGGGCGCAGCAAGTCACCCGCCAAAACCTGAAGCGAGGCAGCCCCCTTCAGCGCCGTGAATGGACCACCCAGCATTTCACGGAATCCGGTAACTTGGGCACCCTTCCTGGGTCAACCTGTACCCCCTACGAGTGCGGCGAATAGCCCGCCAATTCTAGACTGAAGCCCCATCCGTCTCAATGCCCTGAGATGCGGGCCCGTTGCCCTCTAGAACCCGGCTATCCGTGCACCCCTCCGCGGGGTAACCCTAGTACAGAAAGTAAAATATACATACAACGGGTACATCGACCGCAACCAGGTCGTGCCCCAAAAGAATAATACAAACAGGCAGTGACGGCAGTCCACATGTCGGACGCTCGCCCCGCAATATCAAATGTACATAATACAACAACACTGTACTAGCATTGCATCCAGGCTATCCCCCACGACCGATCCGCAACATCACAGCAAAACACAGAACATCAACGTGAAAGTCACGTTCGCAAATCCGTCTAAACGGGCTATAGCAGTTAGACCGGATTTACCGATCGAGTGACATTCACGGTCGCAGATATAATGTAAATACTGTGAAATAATGTGTTTAAAATATCCGATCGATCAAAAATTAACAAGTGGGCCCCCAAGCAATACTGTAGCACTCACAGAAAATCTGGGCCCAATTTTAATATTCCAAAACCCCTATTTTTAGCCCATAAGCCCACTGCAAAAAAATGATGACATGATCCCTCATTCATGCGGTGGATCCGCGGCCTCCAGAGTGGTAATGGCCGCGGATCCGCGGTCGTACGGAGGGATCGTGTTGTCGAATTTTTCCAGTGTTCTTAGAACTCCCTGCACATCATTCTGAGACAACCTGAAAAATTTTTCGAGACCAAAAAATTTCAACAGAAAACTGATGTGAACAAAAATGCAAGTTTTGGAATTTTGGTCGATCGGAAATACAAAACACATCAAACGAAGCTAGACGAAGTTAATGGCGAGTCTCTGATACCACTGTAAGTGCACGGCGGCGCCCCGGCCGTCAATCCGACGGCCAAATGCGGAATCGGTGATAAACTTTAATTTTGCGAACTTTGCAAACCGGCACCACCGCGCACTAAACCCCGGATCGGGCCATTAAACTTGTCCTAGCTAACTAACAAGATAAGGAAGAGATATACCGAGTGATCCGAGTCCTCCGGTCTTCTCGTCATCGTCTCGATCTCCCGCGAAAACTCCGGTCGTCGCCTCCTTGCCGGAAGGGCACCACATCGCCTGTTTCTTTTACGGGCTCCCACCTCAATACCGAGGCAACTCGGGCATGAAGCCGGCAAGTCGACATGCCCAAGATGTGCTATAGAATATAGTGTAGAGTGCATGTCTCACTTTGGGGTGTTGGTTGCCTTTTGAAGATGGAGGAATGAAGGTATGAAAAATGGTGCTTTCATTTTTCCTTGTATCAAAAATGAGATGAATGAAATTTTGCCACACCACCAAAATCAAAGCTCTCATTTTCTCTCCTCTCTCCAAAAATGTGGCCGGCCTCTCATCTTAGAGAATGGTGGAGAGATCAAAACAAAACTCATGAAGGGAGGTAAGTGTAGGATAAAGCAAGAGGTAACCTTAAACAAAACATCATGATAACATATGAACATCAAACCCATACCCTTTCTAATCTCATTAATGCACCATCATGGATGAAAGATATCATAATCAATACAAGTGCAAGAAACCCCCTCCACAAAAGTTATTTGCACAATTGCAAATAACCCCCCTTCCATCGGAAAAGTCCGGCCGGGAAAGAACAAAGGAAAACCGGCCGGAACGGAATGCAAACTGGCAACTCCAGAAAACTGGTCCTGTAATAAATTACAGGAAAACCCCGATACTGTGCATACACACCCGTATCTGTATTCCGTCCGGATACAAATGCAAAGAGACAAAATCTACACTGTACTAAACTAGGATCCGGCTTAAACCAAAGCCGGCTAGTAATGTTCGTCCGACCCTGATCCGTGCAATACCGCACGTATCTGATCGAACCCTGCCATATATCTATACGGCCTCTAGTACAAACCGTCCGATCCTGATCCGTGCAATACCGCACGTATCTGATCGGACCCTGCCATATCTCCATACGGCCTCTACAGCGTTTCGCCCGAAAGCTGAGTAACTGAAAGTGTGGTGGACTCTAAAGACTCGTCAATACTATGGCTGTGGATTTAACCACTAGCACGTCAGAGGTATAAGCCAATACGTAACGGGCCACCATCTATTGACCAAAAGGGACGTCGATGAGTGAACTCATCCTGACACCCTACTGAGCCTGTCAGTGACAATATCCGTACAGTCCGGTCCGTTCGTCTATGAGCATCGCATGTCGGGCCTAGGGGGTGGGTAAAAGTCAGACCCCCAAAAGCGGTACAAGTCGTGTCGGAGTGTAGCCCAGAACACCCTGAGATACTACTGGAATACCTACCAGTAAATCTCCTGTCTTGGCCAAGGACTTTGTGTAATGGCTCTCCTAGACACAGCGCGACCTCACCCCCAATACCGGGAGAGACAAACCCCTGAAGATCCGCTCACTGCCTCCATGTGGCTCGGGACTGTACCCAACTAAAACCTGTTTGCACGACTCCTTTGAGCCGTGGTAGGGTAGTAATCAAAGCACAGTGGGAACTCACACGAGACAAATGATGATCCCCAGGTCGATGAACTAACCTGTACACATGTCACCTGGGAACTGCTATCTGACGTCAGGTATAAGACCAACTAGCATGTTCCCGGCGAGTCCTGTCCGGTGTACTCATAACCCAATGAGCACCTGTATACATCTTAGGTGAACCAACTGACACCAGTGGCTTGTGAGACCGGCCACCGCCCCTCGTCGGGGTCTCGACTGTATACACTAGTCTACTCTGGAGAATCGATGCCCTGTCTCAAAACTCCCACGACTAGGGACCTTTTAAGGATGTGCTTATAGACTCCAGCTCTCACTTATATGATCGCCCTCATACTGCTGGCAGTTAAGCAAGAATCCTAGGGGCTGTATCAACGTGTAATAGCGACCTGTAAGGTCACCTGAAGCAGTACACGATGATAAAGGTAAACCAGATAGCATACTATCATCTCGAGTAAGACTGTCGTCCCGGGATAGGTCCTCTCTCAATCATCGCAATCACGTGCCTGTGATCCAATAATTGACTCTGAGGGCATTATCTCCAACATCAAGACGTGTGTAAGTGCGAATAGCAGGGTATCAACGTTCAAAATATTTGGCTTCCAGAATAGAAACTATTTTTCAGACTTAGTTTTATCCTCAGATTAGTGACGTCCTTCATCTTACTAACCCTTGGGACAACGGCTCATAACTACTTATTACTAGTTCGTATAAGAAAACTTCTAATTTTCTTAGTTTTCTCAAATTTTTCTAATCTCATGGATGTAACTTTTCACTATCTAAACTTTCATTATCTTATTTATATACAAAAAAGTGTAAATATTAAAATTATTTTTATATTTGAAATTTTTTAAAAATTTTATGGGTTTTGAAATTTTTTCAATTTTTATAGATTTTTAAAGAAATGTTTTGTGCTTATGCAGATGATATGCAAATGATGCAAAAATAAGCACAAACCTCCCCGAAACTTGTTTTCAACAGTGTCCTCACTGTTGCCAAATGCTATACCTACAAAACTGTAAGTCTGGGAGGAATTATTAGTGGGGGCAAAATATATAAGTGAAGAACTTCCCCCAAACTTATCTTTCACTCACCTTCATTCAAAAGATGATGCAATGATATACAGGATATGAAGGTGAGACGGAGGAATTTTAATCCAAATAAACTGGCTCTTGTAAGAACAAGAGCTCCTCCGTGGGGTCAGTGGAATAATACGGCTTTAATCTATGTCCATTTACTTTGAAAACAGTGCCGTTTTTAACATTTTCAACTTCTACCGCCCCGTGCGGGTATACAGACCGCACAACAAAAGGTCCCTTCCATCGAGATCGGAGCTTACCCGCGTGAAGGTGTAATCGTGAATCATAAAGAAGGACTTGTTGACCAGGTAAAAATGTTTTCCTCAAAATGTTTTTATCGTGAAAAACCTTAGTCCTATTCTTTGTGATTACAGCATTATCATAAGCTTCATCGCGGAGTTCGCTTAGCTCGTTAAGTTGCAGCTTCCGAAAGTTGCAAGCAAGGTTTAGATCAAAATTTATTTCCTTTATAGCCCACAATGCTTTATGCTCTATCTCGACAGGTAAATGACATGCTTTTCCAAACACTATCCTATATGGAGACATTCCTAGGTCGGTCTTATATGCAGTCCTGAATTCCCAAAAAGCATCCATCAATTTGGTCGACCAGTCTTTTCTATTTTTAGCAACAGTTTTCTCCAGGATAAGTTTGATTTGTCTGTTTGAGATTTCAGCCTGCCCGCTTGTTTGGGGGTGATAGGGTGTAGAAAGTCGGTGGTTGATTGAGTATTTTCGCATCAGAGTCTCGAAAGATCTGTTGCAGAAGTGTGTCCCATTATCGCTAATGATAGCGCGTGGGTGTCCAAATCGCGAAAAGATATTCTCTTTCAAGAACTTAATGACAACTTTCTTGTCATTAGTGCGACATGGAATGGCTTCTACCCACTTGGAGACATAATCAACCGCCAGCAATATGTACAAATTCCCAAAGGAGTTGGGAAAAGGACCCATAAAATCTATGCCCCAAACATCGAATATTTCAACAACCAAGATGGGTTGCTGAGGCATTTCATTCCTCTGGGATATTCTACCCGTATACTGACATTGTGTACAGGTTTTGCAATACTCAAATGCGTCCTTGAATAAGGTCGGCCAATAAAATCCACATTGCAAAACCTTTTCCGCTGTCTTTCTAGGACCAAAGTGACCCCCACAGGCCTGATCATGACAAAAAGAAAGAACACTCTTGAACTCTTCATTTAGGACGCACCGGCGAATGATCTGATCAGGACAATATTTAAACAAATAGGGCTCGTCCCAGTAAAAGTGTTTTACTTGGGATAGAAAGCGGTATTTGTCCTGTTTCGACCAATCGCTCGGTATAAGTCCCGTGGCATGATAGTTCACAATATCCCTGAACCATGGTTCAGTGGATACGCTCAAGAGTTGTTCGTCAGGGAACGAGTCATTGATCGGCAGGGTCACAGGGGAAGAAACGATGCGTGAAAGATGGTCAGCTACTACGTTTTCACATCCTTTCTTATCTTTGATAACAAGATCGAATTCTTGTAACAGCAGGATCCAACGTATTAGTCGACCTTTTGCATCTTTCTTCGCCAGAAGATGTTTTAAAGCGGAATGGTCAGTATACACAACTATAGGTGAGCCGATTAAGTAAGGCCTGAATTTTTCTAATGCAAATACAACCGCTAATAGTTCTTTCTCTGTGGTTGTATAATTGATTTGCACATCATTCAGGGTCTTACTTGCATAGTAAATCACGTGTGGCATCTTTTCGATGTGCTGTCCTAGGACTGCACCTACTGCAAAATCAGATGCGTCACACATCAGCTCAAAGGGGTAATCCCAATTTGGTGATGATAAAACGGGGGCTGAAGTGAGTGAGTGTTTAAGTGAGTCGAAAGCTGTCTCGCAATCCGAGTCAAAATGGAAGGTCGTATCCTTGGCCAGGAGAAGAGTTAAAGGTCTAGCAATTTTGCTAAAGTCCTTAATGAATCTCCTATAAAAGCCCGCATGGCCAAGGAAAGAGCGAATATCTTTGACGCTTTTGGGATGAGGGAGGTTTTGAATGACATCTATCTTAGCTCTGTCAACCTCAATGCCTTTCTGTGAAATGACATGTCCAAGGACTATTCCTTCTTGGACCATAAAATGGCATTTTTCCCAGTTTAATGTCAAGTTCTTCTCTTTGCAACGAGTAAGAACAGCGTCTAGATTCGCAAGGCAATATGAAAAAGAGTCTCCAAAAATCGAGAAGTCGTCCATAAAGATCTCCAAAAAATTCTCTACCATATCAGAGAATATCCCCATCATATACCGCTGAAAGGTAGCGGGAGCATTGCATAACCCAAAGGGCATGCGACTGTAAGCAAAGGTACCAAAAGGACAAGTAAAAGTAGTTTTATCTTGATCCTTTTTGGCGATGGGGACCTGATTATAGCCTGAGTATCCGTCCATAAAACAATAATATTCTCGTTCTGCTAAGCGTTCCAGCATCTGATCAATGAATGGTAGAGGAAAGTGGTCTTTCCTCGTGGCAGCATTGAGTTTTCTATAATCAATACATACACGCCATCCAGTTTGGGCACGTGTCTGAATCAACTCATTTGCCTCATTTGTGATAACTGTGATGCCGGATTTCTTAGGAACGACATGTATAGGACTCACCCACTGGCTATCGGAGATGGGATATATAATACCATTATCTAAGCATTTGACGATTTCTTTCATGACTGCTTCCTTTATGACGGGATTCAACCGTCTCTGTGATTCTCGGGTCGGTCTGGCATCATCCATCACATGTATATGATGTTCAACTATCAAGGGACTAATCCCTTTGATGTCCGCCATACTCCAACCAAACGCCTCTTTGTTAGATCTCAATACCGATAAAAGTGCATTCTCTTGCTCTGATGCAAGAGAAGCGGATATGATAACCGGTAAGGACTCATTCTCACCTAGATATGCATATTTGAGGTGAGAAGGTAAAATTTTGAGATCTAACTCAGGCGGAGAAATGATAGAAGGAGGGATCATTGAGTGATTTTTGGATCTACAAAGAAGCTCAGAGCCTGTGAAAGATACAGACTCGGGTGGAGAAAAGTCAGAAGTGCAGGACTCATGTGTAGGTAAAGTGTCCTCACTAAGATCTTGTGCAAAGTCAAACAGAGATGTGGTAATGTCATCGAGATCAGTAAAGCAAAGATCCTCAGCTCCACAACTATCGGGAGCGATCTCATGGACAGAGCACACATCTAAAATATGAGCAGAGGGTTCTGATGGCTGACTTCCAACTTTATAGATGTTTAGTTCAATGGTCATATTTCCAAATGATAAGTTCATTGAACCATTTCTACAGTTTATAACAGCGTTGGAAGTGGCAAGGAAAGGACGACCTAAAATCACCGGAATTTGGCCCCGGGGGTTTGCTACAGGATGTGTGTCGAGCACAATGAAGTCTACAGGGAAAACAAATTCCCCGACCTTTATCAGTACATCCTCTAATTCACCCCTTGGTTTGGTGATAGATCGGTCTGCCATCTGGAGAGTGCAGTGAGCAGGTTTCAGCTCTCCAATCCCTAATTGCTCATAGACAGAATAAGGGAGCAGGTTAACACTTGCGCCAAGGTCTAAAAGAGCACGATTTATGTTTTTACCCCCAATCGAAATCGATATTGTAGGACATCCTGGGTCCTTTCTTTTCTTTGGAAGCTGGGGTATAAAAGCAGTGCTGATATTATTAGACATAAAGACCTTCTTCGGCACTTGAGTCTTCCTCTTCCTAGTGCATAAGTCCTTAAGAATTTTCGCATAAGCGGGGACTTGTTGAATCGCATCTAGGAAAGGGATATTGATGTTAACCTGTTTGAACATCTCTAAAATTTTCTCCATATGAGGACTCGTTCTATTTGCCCTTAGCCGGTTCGGGTAAGGAGCTTTCGCAATAAGCGCAGGGTCCATCACAGGAGAAGGAAAGGGGGGTAGACGAGGTCCCAAAAGAGGTGTGGGGACCGTCTGTGGATAACTATAAGGGTTGGGTGAAGGTGTTGAGCCTAATGTGAAATGGAGAATAGGCTCGCTAGAAGGTGGTTTGGTAGAAGAAGAAGGATCAGAAGGAGAAGTGTGTGGAAAGGTCTCAGCCGGGGTGTTGATATGATTTTCAGTATTATCAATATCTTCCCCGACATTATTATTCAGCACTCTTCCCGATCTCAACGTTGTAATGGCATTTACATTGTAATGCCCAGGATTCTGTAGGGGTTGAGAGGGAAGTTTCCCTTTTTCTCTCGCACTCATTTCGGCTTTAAGCCGTGCGATTTCAGCTTCCATCGTTCTGATACTCTCAGCTTGGGACGCTGAGTTTTTCTTTATCTCACCGACGGAAGATCTAACCTCAGCCGAAACCTCTATGAAATTTGACAAAAGTGATTTCATGGTTTGAGTGAATTGAGAGAACTCGTCAGAACAGGACTGCATAGGATTAGACTGTGCAGGAGTGTTGCCCTGGTTTTGGAAATTTTGTGACTGATAGGGGTGCTGAGTGAGTTGAAGGGGTTGCTATTGTGGTGGAGGAAGAGCCCTTTGAAAATTATTCGTGTTTGGAACCGTGTTTTGAGATTGGTTTTGGTTCCAAGCAAAATTCGGGTGATTCCTCCAACCCTGATTGTACGTGGAAGAATATGGATCGTTTTTAGGTCTTTGAAATGCGGCATTAGAATGCTCGTGACCTTGAAATGCAGAGTTTAATGGACATTCTTCCGTTAAATGTGACGGATCAGAACAGCACCCACAAACAGTTTTGGGGAGTGACACTGGGTTTAGGGAGGCTGCTGCAAATTTGTGTTCCATAGCGTCGAGCTTCTTTTGCATTGCTGCCATCTCAGCTCGAACACCTATGGACACATCTATTTGGTGAACGCCACCCCTATTCAATGGTTGGGTTCCACTCTCCCACTGTAGTCATTTTTCAGCGAACTCTTCTAAGTACCTCCAAGCTTCCCCATCATCCTTAGTCATAAATGTACCTTGACACATATTTTCAAGGCTCTGTTTAGTGTTAGGGTTACTGCCCTCATATATGATTCGGCAAAGCTCCCATCTCGGGATGCCGTGATGAGGACATTGAACCAATAGATCCTTGAAACGTTCAAAGTATTTAGAGAATGGTTCAGCAGGGAGCTGGGCAAATTGGTTCAGTTCGCTACGGATTCGAGCTGTCTTTTGGTGTGGGTAAAATTTCTTAAGGAATGCAGCGACAAATTCTTCCCAATTCGTAATAGAATGTGCGGTAGTGTTATATAGCCACTTATCGGCTATATCGCACAAGGTAAATGGAAGAAGTCGTAGACGCGTCGCATCCACTGAAAGTTGTGACGTACCCATCATTGCGCATACGTTTTCAAATTTGGTAATGAAAACGTAAGCGTCCTCAGTCTCGAGTCCGTGGTATTTGGGTAAAAGATTGATATACTGGGGCTTAATTTCAAAGTTATCCCCATTGGCTGGTGGTGTGGATAAGCAGGTCGAAAGAGGACCTCTATGTGGATAGCATCTCTCCTGGATAGAAATGCGGGGTGGATTCTGCGCACCAACGGACTGCGGCAGATTAGGGTTAAAGAAGTTTGATGGATTCGGATCCATCGGTATGGGTGTGGTAGTGGGTAAAGAAAAGGTAAATGGAGAAATATCGACTTCGGAGTGGATAAGGGGTACGCGGACTAAACGGGCACTAGAATCCCGTGTCCAGCCTATCTTGCACTAAAAAAGGGTTAGTACAAGTGGCAGCGTTGACTTATAATTAGGGGTAATGAATGAATGCGGTGCTTGCTTTTGAAAAAGGGACGGATTTTGAAAAAATGATGCGACAAAACAAATGCAGCACACAAACCCTAGAATCTAGTGGTCACCTAGGTCCGGCTCTAGACCGCTCCTAACTGCCAAAAGACAAGTCGCAGGATCAATCCTCCACTGCCTCTTTGTCCCCCTGTGGCCGGATAAGTGCCAGGTAAGTGGGAAGGTACTCCACTACGTAAGTAGTGGGCCTAATTAAAAACCACTAGCCTTAGACACACTCGCCTTAGGCACCACAAGAAAACGCGGATAAGCAATGAATTACCCATGGCCCTCTTCTGTCCTAATTGAGCGCGACAGTCCTTAGAGTCTTCTCTAGATTTCTTTTAGTTAATGAGGGTAATGCGGATGCAAGTTTTGTGATTTTCGGGGCCTAGGAAGGGTAATGAAATCCCCACCTAATTTGGATTTGGCCGTGCCCCTTAAATTCCGTATTAGAATGCAAACAACCAAGAAATCAAAATCACGCACAATTTTAATTTTGCTTTTGCGGCGCTGCGATTATTTGCAAAGAATCCTGCAGCAAAGTGTTAGTTGGAGCTAAAAGAGAAGAGAGGAGAGAGCAAGAAATTACCTGCACTAAAAATTTTGCAGAGAACCCCCTAAGAGGCCGCGGTTCCCCCGCGTAAGTCTCCTAATGCCGCCCTTCCGCGGTCCTTTCAAGGAATCAATGCACCAAATTTCTTCAGGAGCTTCCTGTTAACTCCCTCAGCTCTCTGGTATATTCCAAAAAAAATTTCCACAACACAGAATGCTCCAGATCACCTTGCAATCAATCACAACACACGTATAAGAGTTTGTACGAATTTTGATTTCAAGAAGTAAAATGTAATAATTCTTTCACTTCAAACTAAAAATGTAAACGAATTAGCGCGCGATCCCCGGCAACGGCGCCATTTTGATTGGTAGATTTTCCGTTGTGTTTGTAGAAAATTGTAAAGAAATCACAACCAAAAATTATTTTGACCGTAATCAAACTACGGTGTCAATTGTAGTTCATGAATGAGTGCGGATCGTCCACAGGGATTGCACGATTCATTTATATCTTTGATATGTTTGAATTGAAAAGTTAAAATAAGATTAACGAAAACATGATTCAAGAGTATTGATTTTCAAGTGTCATTATTCTATTCAAGAATCAAGAAAAAGATAAACAGTCAAGAATCGGTGTATCGATGATATTTCCAATCAATAATCAAGAATCTAAAAGAGGCTCGTAGGAATCGATAGGATCAATAGACGTGATGTAATCTAAAGATATCGTGTTCTTGTCCTTCGAAGGATTGATACTAGATCGATGATCATCGACGAGAGTTAGGGCTTTCTTGATGAAACTAGGATTCATCTTTTAACCCTTGTTCTTTCGTCGATATCATTCCTTTTCTAGCCTCTACCAAATTCAAGAAACGATCGTAACTCCCCAATTTCGATCGATGTCAATCAAGAAAGCATCGAAACGAAATGGGTCGTCGTTTCTTGAACTTGCTAGGGTTTACAAAACTCAAAGGACTCAAGAATCGATTAAAGCTTTGTTACATCATCATTCTATAGACCGTCTCGACTCCTCGACGAGGGGAGTTTTATTCACACATCACCACAAGAATTATAACTAGAATTTTAGATTGATTCATGATGCAAGAATTTAAAGAAAACAAGATAAAAGAATATCACCTTTATTTATCTCAACAATTTTGATTACATTCGCTTCAAGAACTACAAGAGGAAGAATCTAAATCGTTGATCGGGCGTCGCTCGGCTTCGTGAGTCGTGGATCGGCTCGGATCGCTTGCTCCGTTGAAGATCGGCTCCGCTCCTAAAGGTTGTAAGGCTTCTTGCTTAATGGGTACTCGGGATCTTGATTTTTAATTGGAATTAGGGTTAGGGTTTCCCACAAGCCCTCTCACTAGACTTGAGGAGGAAGGAGAGGAAGAAGGAGAATGGCTAAAAATGAACTAAAATGAATCACACCCTCTCTTGGATGTATGATGATATAAGATGATTCTTCCTTGAGTCTAGGGTCTTATTTAAAGACTTCCCAAACCCTAGGTTTAGGTTTGAAATGGTAGTTCTCTCCAAAAGTTTGTTGAGTCTTCTAGAAGGTAGTTTGTTAGGAGCTAGCTTAGGGTTTAAGCAAGGTTTAATTAGGCTTGGAAACCCTTGTTTGCTGATCTGGCAGAAACATCTGGAGTCTTCTGGAAGTTGACATGTCTTTTTGAAGTGTAGCAGATGAAACAGGAGTTTTGGTGCAAATTTGAGGAGCTAATTCCCTGAACCCACCGCGGATCCGCGGCATTAGCAAGCCCATGCCGCGGATCCGCGGCTCTTTAATGGGGTTGGCCTTTGGGTCTTCTGGTGTGGACTTGTCCTGGAGTTTGGGGCTTCTTCTGATATGCTGAATTGTGATTGCTCCTTTGGATTGATACCAGATCTGAAATTAGTGAGTTGACGTATCTTTTGAGCGGTGTAATGTTCGAGCAAGCTTTCCTTTTCCTGCACAGACTTCGAAACACGGGTTGCGACATATAGAAATATTGCGATGCCATGCAATGCAGTCAATTTCCCTAGAAATGCCGGTTTTAAGGTTGAATACATGTAATCTGATATTTTGCGATAGATTTGCTAATATGTAAAATATGAATGCCATACACTTCTAAATGTATGCAGATGATAGGGAAATTGCTGGTTAAAATATGCAATATTTTCGACTGATTAAGTACTAAGGAGATGTTCTTGTTATATGGTAATGGAGAACTCCAGGTGGAGTCCTTTACTGATTCGAGCTTCCAAAGTGATAAGGACGACTCTAAGACGTATTCGGGATTTGTCTTAACCCTCAATGGAGGGGCGGTGTGTTGGAAGAGTTCCAAACAGGAAACCGTTGCAGACTCGACGATGGAGGCTGAATAGATCGCTGCCAACGATGCTGCCAAAGACGCTGTCTGGATGGAGAAGTTCATCACTGAACTTTGTGTGGTTCCATACATTGACCATCCAATACCTTTATATTGTGATAACAATGGAGCTGTGGCTTTGGCCAAGGAACCCAGATCCCATCAGAAGTCCAGACATATTCTGAGGAAGAATCACCTGATCCGGGAGATAGTTGATCGCCGAGAGATCGAGGTCAGGATAGTTGATATGAAGGACAACACCGCGGATCCACTCACGAAGACCATTCCCCAGACACAGTTTGAGAGACTCTTCAAGATGTTGGGTATGAGATACTACAACAGCTGGCCTCAGTGCAAGTGGGAGATTGTTAGTTATATATATGCCCTAGAGGCTATTATTGTACATTTGTTGTATATTATAGTGGATGCTTGGATATATAGAGAGAGGACTTTCTTGCTCGATATGATAGTATGCTATTTGGTTTCACTTTGTCTTAACATGTTGACTTGTATTAGCTTACTGTCTTGCTCTCACATGTTGATAAAGCCCTTAGGATATGTACTCGACTACTGGGACTATGATGAGATCATACTAGTGGGGCCAATGTAGTCAACGAGCACATCCTATAACTATTCCAAGTCAAGGGTGTATCGAGACAGGGCATCGATACACCAGAGTAGACTAGCGTATACGCATCTTGACCCATATGATGGGCGATGGATGATCCCATATCCATCGGTGTTTGACATCAAAGATGGTGTATGGGTGCTCAGTGGAGACTAAGTACACTGAACAGACTCACCGAGAACTCCTAAATGGATTTACACCAATCGTCAGATAGCAGTTCTCCAGTGACACTAGTACAGGTTAGTCTGTAGACCCGAGATCGTCATAGAGTCTTGTGTGATTCCCACTGTGCTTTGATTTCTACCTTACCATGTCCAAGAGGGCGTGCAAAACGGTGGCTTTAGGGTACAGTCCCGAATCACAAGGAGGCAATGAGCGATGGGAGGGGTTTCGTCTTTCCCGGTATACGGTATAGGGATTTGATGTTGTGCTGTGTTCGATTAGCTATAACTGGAAGTCCCTAGCCAGGGCTGATATAGAGTGCTACTGGTAAGTGTTACAACTAGTTTCTCGACTGGTTATGAGCCTCACATCGACACGACTTATCGGTTACTGGGGTCTGACGTTTACCGCCCCTAGACTAGATATGCAACATATCAGACGAAGAGACCGGAATGTACGGTAGTGTTACTGATTGGATTCACAGGAGAATGTACAGGCTTGCTTGTTGATCTTCTGATCGCTCAATATCTGGGTGGCTGTTACGTTTAGCTGACTGCTTGCAGCTTGTGGGTGTTTGATATGATCATCATCCACTGCCGGCGTATTGACGATTCTTTAGAGTCCTACACAGAGGTTTCCTAGCTCAGGAAAAACGGAGTAGGAGCACATATGTGATATGTGCGGGACCGAGAATAATACGATATGAGATACCGTATTCTATTCTCGTGATATATGATATCGGCCGGGTATATGTGATATAGCCGGGTCATCGGATCAAGTGTTGATTCGATGAATCGGTACATGTTATATTAGTCGGTTATATGCGATATAGCTGGATTGTCGGATCAAGTGTTGATTCGATAATTTAATGTATAATTATATATATGATATATTGCATTACATTAACTAATATTAGCTCGCTTTATTGATTCATTTTCTCACCGGATAATAATTGATATATATGCGATATATGTTAATTGTATTATTTTCTTTTGTTACAAAAATATATTATATATGTGATATATAATATTGTAACAAGTTATGATTACAAATGCAACATACTTTGTGGAGATTAAATAAGTTAGGGTTTGATTTGGGTTAGCTTTTTCATGAAGCTTCTAGAAGCTTTGTTTTGTTTTAAGCTTAGATATTTTGTGGAGATATTTCATAACCCAACCCAAACCCTTTACCCTAGTTAATTCTCTACAATGGTTAAGCCTTTCATACTTAACCAAGGGTTGCAATTGTAACCATAGCAAGAATTTCATTATTCATCACAAATACTTTTCTTCTTCTTCTTCCTCTCCGAAAAAGCTTGCTAGCTTTTTACATGTGATGAATTAGTGTGAGAAATTGAAAACAAAAGAGAGCTAAATTCCTACTTCATCATCCTCATCTATTCTTGCCACTTAGATTAGGGTGTTCACTTCTCTAATAAGTTGTTTAGTGAAGTATAAGCTTGGGTTAGAGATTCTTCAAGGTAGATAATCTTAGATCATGAAGACTACAAGCAAGGTGTCTCATTTACCATATGGAGCCACTCGAGAGTCGGAGTTCATGTTGATCGCAGCGAAGGGACCTCAACACGGAGCTTATGAAGCGAAGGAACAGACTACAAAGGTTGTAATCCCTTTCTCTTAGATGTAAAGATGTTTACATACTTTGTTTACCCTAATTATCTAGCAAAGATCCTCGCTTTAGGTTGTTCGGTACTTGAAAATTTTAAATTCGGCATGGTTGATGCCTTATAGACCCTTGTGATAGTGCCTAGTAACCTTACAACCTCAGCCTCTCTGCAGATCTAGTAGGGTTCCTCATCCACCTGAGAGATTCTACGGTTTTCTCATTGATGGTAGGAGCGAGGACTGCATCATGGAAGATGATGACCCAACTAGCTTCGAGCAGGCCATCATGAGTGGGGACTCTATGAAATGGCTGGATGCAATGTGGTCTAAGATGGAATCCATGTACACCAACAAAGTATGGACTTTGGATGTTGCTCCTGAAGGGGTAAAATCCATTGGGAGTAAATGGATCTTTAAGAAGAAACTTGGTGTAGATGGACAAGTTGAGACTTTCAAAGCTAGACTTGTTGCAAAAGGTTTTCGTCAACGACCAAGTATGGATTATGATGAAACCTTTTCTCCAGTGGCTATGCTTAAGTCCATCCGGATTCTACTTTCCATCGCTACATACGATGACTACGAAATTTGGCAAATGGATGTTAAGACCACCTTTCTAAATGGTGATTTAGAAGAGAGCATGTACATGACTCAGCCAGAGGGCTTCGTAGATAGTGGGAGCAGCGGAAAGGTGTGCAAGCTGATTAAATCCATCTTCGGGTTAAAACAGGTATCGCGGAGTTGGAACATCTGTTTTGATGAGGTAGTCAAAGAGTTTGACTTCATCAAAAACGTAGATGAACCTTTTATATACAAGAACGTCGCAGAGAGTAAGGTCGTCTTCCTCATATTGTACGTGGATGACATACTCTTGATAGGAAATGATGTTCTTATGCTGCATTCGGTCAAGCTCTTCTTATCACAAAGATTATCAATGAAAGACCTAGGTGATGCCTCCTACATCTTGGGAATTAAGATCTATAGAGATAGATCTAAACGGATACTGGGATTGTCCCAATCCAGGTACATTGACACCGTACTAAAGATCTTTAGTATGGAAGATTCCAAGCATGGGAATATACCCATGATCTCAAGACACACTCTCTCCAAAGAGATGTCTCCCAAGACTGATTTGTAGAGAGCTTGCATGCAAAGGATACCCTATGCTTCGGCAGTAGGCTCTATCATGTATGCGATGTTATGTACCAGACCCGATGTAGAGTACTCACTAAGTGTAGTGAGTAAGTATCAAGCAGATCCAGGAGAGAATCACTGGACAGCTGTGAAGAACATTCTCAAGTACTTGAGAAGAACTAAAGAGATGTTCTTGGTGTATGGTAATGGTGAACTCCAAGAGGAGTCCTTTACCGACTCGAGCTTCCAAAGTGATAAGGGCGACAGTAAGTCGGTCTCGAGTTTTGTCTTTACCCTCAACGGAGGGGCGGTGTGTTGGAAGAGTTCCAAGAAAGACACCGTTGCAGACTTGACGATGGAGGCTGAGTACATCGCTGCCAACGATGCTGCCAAAGAAGTTATCTGGATGAAGAAGTTCATTACTGGGCTTGGTGCGGTTCCATCCATTGAGCATCTAATACCCGTGTATTGTGATAACAATGGAACGGCGGCTTTGGCCAAGGAACCAAGGTCCCATCAGAGATCCAGACATATTCTGAGGCGGTATCACCTGATCCGGGAGATAGTAGATCGCCGGGAGATTGAGGTCAGGAGAGTTGATACGAAGGACGACGTAACGGATCCACTCACGAAGGCCCTCCCCCGACGCAATTTTGAGAGACTCTTTGGGATGTTGGGTATGAGATACTATAACACATGGCCTTAGTGCAAGTGGGAGATTGTTAGTTATATGTAGGCCCTAGAGGCCATTATTATACATATGATGTATATTATAGTGGATGCTTGGATATATATATATATAAAGAGGACCTTCTTGCTCGACATGATAGTATGCTATCTGGTTACCTTTATTTTAACATGTAGACTAATATTGTGATACTGTCTTGCTCTCACATGTTGATAAAGCCCTTAGGATATGTACTTGACTACCAGGATTATCATGGAGATTATACTAGTGGGGCCAAGGTAGTTCACAAGTACATCCTTTAATTGTTCCTAGTCGAGGGAATATCGAGACAGGGCATCGATATTCCAGAGTAGACTAGCGTATACGCTTCTTGACCTTTATGATGGGCGATGGATGATCCCACATCCATTGGTATTTAACATCAGAGATCATATACGGGTGCTCAGTGGAGACTGGGTACACTGAACAGGACTCGCCGAGGTCTCCTATGTGGTAGTATACCTATCGTCAGATAGCAGTCCTCTGGTGACACTGGTACAAGTTAGTCTGTAGACCCGAGATCGTCATAGAGTCTTGTGCGGCTCCCACTGTGCTTTGATTTCCTCCCTACCACGCTCAAAGGAGACATGCAAACAGGTGGATTTTGGGTACAGTCCCGAGTCGTATGGAGGCAACGAGCGATAGGAGGGGTTTCGTCTCTCTCGGTATTGGGGGTTAATATTGCGCTATGTTCGATTGGCTATAACTAGAAGTCCCTGGCCAGGGCTGCTGCCGAGATATACTGATAAGTGTTATCAGTAGTTTCTCGAACCGTTATAGGCCAGACAACGACATGACTTATCATGTTACTGGGGTCTGACGATTTCCACCCCTAAACATGATATGCGACATATCAGACGAAGAGACCGGACTGTACGGGAGTGTTACTGATAGACTTCATGGAGACTGTGGACAGGATTGCTTGTTGATCTTCATATCGCTCAATACCCGGGTACCGGTTACGTCCAGCTAGTACCGCTGACGACTTGCAGGTGACTGATATGATCATCACCTACTGCTGGCGTATTGACGAGTCTTTAGAGTCCCACACAGAAGTTTCCTGGTTCAAGCGAAATGAAGTAGGACACATATGTGATATGTGTGTGGGCCTGATTAAATACGAGTATGTGATACCGTATTGTAATCTGGCAGTCATCTGTTATCGGTTCGGTTATATGTGATATAACCAGTTTGTCGAATCAAGTGTTGATTCGATAATGTGATATACAGATAAATGATATTAGTCGTCATATATGATATAACCGGATTATTAGATCAAGTGTTGATTTAATAATGTGATATAAATTATATGTGATATAATTATATATTAACTAATATCATTAGCTCACTAATTATTCTTCTTTAAATATATATTAATATATATGATATATATATATATATATTAATATATATGATATATATATATATATATTATAATGAAGCATGGCATTTAAATTTCTATTTTGTGAAATTAGAAATGAGGTGGAAAATGAAGCATGGTTGCATGCATGGGATTAATTCTTGTTTATTCATTCTTGACTCACTATTCAAGCATGGTTGCAATTTTATATTGCATAATTCCATACTTGAATGAGTGAGGGGTCAAGGCTTGGCTTTCATTCTTGCTCATTCTCAACACTTAGCCATTTTTCCCATGGTTGCTCTCTAGCTTCTTCCTCCTCCTCTTGTCACGCCTCAAGCTTCAACCCTCACATGTGATGTGAATCATGAAGCTTGAACACAAACTGTTAGTTATATGTATGCCCTAGAGGCCATTACTGTACATACGTTGTATATTGTAGTGGATGGTTGGACATATATAGGGAGGACTTTTTTGCTCGACATGATAGTATGCTATCTGGTTACTCTTTATCTTAACATGTACTCTGATTGTCTCTATGTCACATGTTGATAAAGCCCTTAGGATGAGTACTTGACTACCAGGAGTATGATGCAGATCATACTAGTGGGGACAGTGTAGTCACCAAGTACATCCTTCAAATGTTCCTAGTCGTGGGAGTGCCGAGACAGGGCATCGATACTCCAGAGTAGACTAGCGTATGCGCTTCTTGACCCATATGATGGGAGATGGATGATCCCATATCCATTGGTGTTTGACATCAGAGAAGGTATACGGGTGCTCAGTGTAGACTGGGTACACTGGACGGACTCACCGAGAACTCCCAGATGGTATTATACCTCACGTCAGATGGCAGTTCTCTGGTGCCACTGGTACAGGTTAGTCTGTAAACCCGAGATCGTCATAGAGTCTTGTGTGATTCCCACTGTGCTTTGATTTCCATCATACCACGTCCAAGAGGGCGTGCAAAAAGGTGGCTTTTGGGTACAGTCATGAATCATATAGAGGCAATAAGCGATAGGAGGGGTTTCATCTCTCCCGGTATAGGGAGTTAATGTTGCGCTGTGTTCGATTGGCTATAACTAGAAATCCCTGGCCATGGTTGCTGAGATTTACTGGTAAGTGTTATCAGTAATTTCTCGAACTGTTATGGACCTCATATCGACACGACTTATCAAGCTACTTGGGTCTGACGTTTACCACCCCTAGGCGAGATATGCAACATATAAGACGAAGAGACCGGACTGTACGGGAGTGTTACTGGTTGGACTCACGGGAGAATGTACAGGCTTGCTTGTTTATCTTCTGATTGCTCAATACCTGGGTGGCTGTTACGTTTAGCTGACCACTTGCAGCTTGTGGGTGTTTGATATGATCATCACCTACATCCGGCGTATTGACGATTCTTTAGAGTCCTACACAGAGCTTTCCTGGTTCAGGCAAAACGGAGTAGGAGCACATATGTGATATGTGCGGGACCGAGAATGATACGTGTATGCGATACCGTATTAAATTCTTGCGATATATGATATCGGCCGGGTATATGTGATATAGCCGAGTCATCGGATCAAGTGTTGATTCGATGAACTGATACAGATTATATTAGTCGGTTATTTATGAAATAGCCGGATTATCGGATCAAGTGTTGATTCGATAATTTAATGTATAATTATATATTTGATATATTAAATTACATTAATTAATATAAGCTCACTTAAAGATTCTTTTTCTCACTCGGGTAATATATTGATATATATGTGATATATGTTAATTGTATTATTTTATTTTGTTACAATAAATATTGTATATGTGATATATAATATTGTAACATGTTGTGGTTATAAATGCAACATGATTTGTGGAGTTTAAATATGGTTAGAGTTTGGATTAGGGTTAAGCTTTCATGAAGCTTTTAAGAAGCTTCTTGAAGCTTTGATTTTGACTTTGATATTTTGTGATATTTTGCAAAGATATTTATTTAAACCAACCCAACCCTTTAACCATAAGTTAAATCTCTACAAGGGTTAAGTCTTCTTACTTAACCCATGGTTGCAATTCTAACCACACACTTGATTCATTATTCATCACAAATTGATTTTTTGCTTCTTCTTCTTCGTCCTTTTTGATGAAAAGCTTTCTAGCTTTTTCAAAACTGATGAAAATGAGTGAGAAAAGAAAAACAAATGAGACCTCAATTCTTACTTCATCATCCTCATCTATTTTAGCTGCTTAGATTAGGGTGTTTGCTTTGTTAATACTTGATTAGCAAAGCAAAAGCTTGGGCTTGAGTTTCTTCAAGGTAGATCAACTTTGTTATCGATGATCGGATGCAAGCTTGCATCTTTCTCTTCATGGAGCCTCTGTTGAGTCTGGGTACTCGATGATCGCAGCGAAGGGACCTCAACACGGAGCTTTAGAAGTGAAGGAACAGACTACAAAGGTTGTAATCCCTAACTCTTAGAAGTAAAGTTGTTTACTTGCTTTGTTTTCGCCCAATCTCTAGTCTAAGATCTTGGTTAGGGTTGTTCGGCACGTCTAAAATTTAAATCGGGCATGGTTGATGACTTGTAGAACCTTGTGGCAGTGCCTAGTAACCCTACTGTGGTATCAGAGCCTAGCTAGAGTATTAGGCGATGTGTATACGAAGTTAAAAGTCCGATCGAACCCCGAAACATCGTGTTTTACCCTCTCTCTGGAATTTTTTAAAATGTTGATTTTTTCTGTATTAAAAATACTCAGAAAATTAAGCAGGGAAATATAAGAATTACTGTGAAGTACGGACCAACAACTCTCTCACTTGACCGCGGAATAGCGGCCAAACCACTCGTTTGGCGGCGGTTCCGCGGCCAAACTTTGGAGTTGGGGGCTGCTACTTCAGGTATTTATTCTTGGGTCCTTTTTCATAGTTCTGGGAATTTTTAATTCTACTCAAGTGTTGAGTTTTCTGGAGATCTTTTGTATTCGTTGATTCGATCGGAAAGTTTAACTTCGTTTAAGTTTTTCCGGATAATTTAGAACCTGTTAAAATGTTCAAACGGATATCAATAACTCACTTTTTCCTCTGCCGGAAAATTTCCAAGTGTTGTATTTTTTCCTTAACTAAAGAACATTCAAAGTCGTGCAAGTAACGCGGTGGACCCTCTAGAAGAACACAAACCTTAACTCGATTATGTGACCGTCTGAACCGTCTCTAAAATCTTAGGGTTTGGGGCAGTACGGCGTTGCCACATGTGAGGCGTTGGTTTGACCCTTCTACGGCTTGACCATTGGTACTGTGGCATGTGATGGATACTTTTTGAACTCCGCTCAAGTGTTGAGCTTTTTGGGAAATCTTGGGTGTTTGTTTATTCGATCGGAAAGTTTAACATTGTCTATTTATCTGGAATGTGATACAATATTTGGAATCCACAAGTAGTTATGAGATAACTAATTTGAATGTTATAAATCTAGCAGTTTAGTCTCATTTGATCGGTTGCCACGGGATTTTGATATGATCAAAAGTACGTCGCAATCACGTAGCGTACGCGGATACTCGCCGGGTAAACTTAATAGATAGCCACGCCCCATAGCCTCGACCAAGTGACTGTAGGAGAACCCCGTCGCCAAAAGCATCCGTTCGGGTGCTCGCGGCAGCGGTGTTCCGCCTTAGTGCACTTCGTCGACGGCATCCAGTGATGAAGTCCCCTCGCTGCGATCATCGGATCCCGGGCTCTAGCGTCGGCTTCATCGGATAAATGGGCGGGCTAGGTCGTCGACTTCGATGCCGAAGATGATCTACGTCGAGGCAACACAAGATCAAGCTCCAACTTCACCAAGCCATGAAACTTGTGAAGAAAACACCCTATACTACTTGGCAAGTGGTAGAGGATGAAGAAATAGGAAGTGGGTTCACTTTAGAATTGGATTTCTCAATCTTTTTCTCAAGTCACCATTGAAGCAAGCAAGCTTCATTCTTCTTGAAGAAGAAGAAGATGAAGAAAAAGAATATGATAAGAATTATGAAAAATAGAAAATAAGTGATCCTTATCATATTTGCAACCATGGTTTAGTGTAGAGAATGAACTAGGGTTTAGTTGAATGGTTAGGGTTAAGGACAAAACAAAAATGGTAGACTTTTCAAAGATGCTAGAAAAGCTTCATGAAGATTCAAGAAAAACAACAAAAGAAAGTCACCATTTCTATTTTCAAAAAACAAATGAATAAATAAATAAGTGAAATGAAACCCTAACCATTCACTAAACATGGTTTAAGTCTTACACAAACCCAAGTTTGCATGTATCATCAAACATGATACAAACAAGTGCACAAAAATATATCACATATACAACTTGTGCATTTCAAGTGAGAAAATCCATCTTAAGTGAACCAATACTAGTTAATGCAAAGTAATATATCATATATATAATTATACATTAAATCATTAAATCAACACTTGATTTAACGATCCGGTCATATCGCATATAACCGACTAGTATCAAGTGTATCAATATATCGAATCAACACTTGATTCGGTAACCTGGTTATATCATATATAACCGTTCGATGATACAAATCGCGAGAATAGAATACGGTATCACATACACGCATTATTCTCGATCCCGCACATATCTCATATGCGCTCCTATTTCATTTCGCTTGAGCCAGGAAACCTCTGTGTAGGACTCTAAAGACTCTTCAATACGTCGGCAGCAGGTGATGATCATATCAAACACCCACAAGCCGCAAGCGGTCTGCTAAACGTAACGGCCACCCGGGTATTGAGCGATCAGAAGATCGACGAGCAAGCCCGCTCACACTCCTGTGAATCCAACCAGTAACACTTACCGTACAGTCCGGTCTCGTCGTCTGATATGTCGCATATCTTGCCTAGGGGTGGTAAACGTCAGACCCCAATAGCTCGATAAGTCGTGTCGATATGAGGTCTATAACTGTTCGAGAAACTACTGGTAACACTTATCAGTAAATCTCAGCAACCCTGGCCAGGGATTTCCGGTTATAGCCAATCGAACACAGCGCAACATCAACTCCCTATACCGGGAGAGACGAATCCCCTCCTATCGCTCATTGCCTCCATGTGACTCAGGACTGTACCAAAAAACCACCGCTTTGCACGCCCTCTTGGACGTGGTAAGGTGGAAATCAAAGCACATTGGGAATCACACAAGACTCTATGACGATCTCGGGTCAACAGACTACTCTGTACCAGTGTCACCAGAGAACTGCCATCTGACGTAAGGTATAATACCATCTGGGAGTTCTCGGCGAGTCCGTCCAGTGTACCCAGTCTCCACTGAGCACCCGTATATCATCTCTGATGTCAAACACCAATGGATATGGGATCATCCATCGCCTATCTGTATGGGTCGAGAAGGTATACGCTAGTCTACTTCTGATATATCGATGCCCCGTCTCGATATGCCCACAACTAGGGACCTTGAAGGATGTACTTATGGAATACCATGTCCCTACTAGTATGATCCGCATCACAGTCCAGGTAATCAAGTACATATCCGAAGGGCTTTACTAACTTGTAACAGAGAGACAATCAGTGTACATGTTAAGGTAAAGAGCAACCAGATAGCATACTATCATGTCGAGCAAGAAAGTCCTCCCTATATATGTCCAAGCATCTACTACAATATACATCCTATGTATAGTAATGGCCTCTAGGGCATACATATAACTAACAATCTCCCACTTGCACTAGGGCCATCTGATAGCATTGGTTGTAGTATCTCATACTCAATCATCCCATAAAAGTCTCTCTCTGGAAAAAGGCCTTTGTGAATGGATTCGCCGTGTTGTCCTCTGAGTCTGTTCTCCTAACCTCGATCACCCTGGAGATCAACCATCTCTATGATCAGGTGATACTGCTTTAGAATATGTCTGGATCACTGATGGGACGGACGTTCCTTGGCATAAGCCACAACCCCATTGTCACACAATGGGAGGAACAAAGTTCATCTCATGAACAAATATACACCCAGACTTCCTCTTTGGTAGCATCTTAAGTAGCGATGTATCCAGCCTTTATCGTCTAGTTTGCCACGGTATCTAGCTTGGAACTTTTCCAACATACCGTCCCTTTACTGAGGGTAAAGACAATGCCTGTGACTGACTCTCAGTCGTCCTTATCACTCTGGAACCTTTCCAGTGATTCTCCCCAGGATTAACTGATACCATCTCACTACAACTAGTGAGTATCCTAACATCCAATTAGATCTATCTCATAGATCCAAAACCCAGGATTTAGGAGGTATCACTATGATCCTATATGGAGAATCCTTGTGATAAGCGGAGATTGACCGAGCGTAGCATAGGAAACTTCTTCCCTATCAAGAGTATGTCATCCACGTACTCTACGAGGATCACCACCATACTCTCTACTACCCTTTTGTATATACAAGGTTCATCTACCCTTTTGATGAAGTCAAACTATTTGACTACTACATCAAAACAGATGTTCCAACTCCGCGATGTCTGCTTTATCCTATAAAGCATCTTGTACACGTTTCCGCTGCTCCCACTGTCTTCGAAGCCCTCTGACTGTGTACTTATAGACTCTCTCTTCTAAAATATCATTCAGAAGAGCAGTCATGACACCCAACCACCAGATATCGTAGTCATGGTATGTAGCCATGGCAAGTAGGATCTGGATGGACTTAAGCATAGCTACTTAGAAAAGGTTTCAACAAAATCCATACCTGGTCAATGATGCAAACCTTTAACAAGTCTAGCTTTGAAAGTCTCAACTTTTCCAAGTACACAAAATAATCTTCTCAAGATATACTTGCTCCTGATGGGGATTTAACCCATCAGATATTGCAACCAAAGTCCATACTTTGTTGGTGTATAAGGATTCCATCTCAGATCACTAAGTATCCAGCCATTCTTATAGAGTCCCACTCCTGATGGCCAGCTCGAAACTAGTTGGGTTATCATCTCATGATGCAATCCTCGCTCCCACTGTCATAGAGAAACTAAAGTATCTCTCAGGTGGGTGAGAAACCCTACTAGATCGGCGGAGAGGCTGAGGTTCGTTGGTATCTACTGAATCCTTTGGTTGTACCAAATCATCTGCTTTAGTTTGTATAGCTGGAACCTTTCCAGATCTACATAACAGACCTTGCCTCGAGCTTGTCCGGATTTTGCTTTTAGACATAGTCCGGACAACCCTAAATCTTAACTGACTTAAGAGATAGGCTCTTCCCTTTCCATATCTTATATGAAATGGTAAGCATCTGATTTGATCGGAACCCTATTCAATAGGTATGCAGCTTCATAAGTGCATAACTCCCAAAAGGAAATAGGAAACTCAGTAGTACTCATCATAGAGCACACCATATCACATAGGGTGCTATTGCTCCACCCCGATATACCATCATGCTATGGTGTATTCGGAGGAGTAATGCTGAGAGAGAATCTCATTCTCCTTTAGAATAAACCAGGAATTCCATGCTCAAGTATTCTCCTCCTTGATCATATCAAAGGACATAATACTTATACCCGTATTGGTTCTCTACTTCTAACTTATATTCTGTGAATACTTCAAAAGGTTCTGACTTGTGTTTCAACAGGAACATATGTCTGAATCTTGAGAGATCATCAGAGAATGTAATGAAGTACAAACAACTGGTCTTGGCATGTGGAGACAGGGGACCTTCATACATCAACATGTATCAATCCCAAGAGTTTACTAACTCTTTCTCTGTTTCCAGTAAACGGAGCTATGGTCATCTTATCTTTGTGACATGACTGGCAAGTTTCACAAGATGTAAATTCAAACTGATTTAAATATGCATCTACAATGTAACTTAAGCTAGTCGGGTCACATTGATATGACCTAGTCTACAATACCTCAAGAAGGATTCGTTCATTTCTGAACTCTTCCTCTTGTGTGTGTTTTATATACTAAGAACTGCAGTTTGATTTAGAACATTAATGCTTTTAGATAACGTGCCTGAACCGATCAACTCTTGATATAGGAAATGTTCAAAACATTATCCAACAATACAAAATTATATCTTTTCTTTACTAATAAAGAGACTGATATGATTTTGTATATTAGGTTGGGTATCTAATAACATTCGTTCAGAATCAATGTATTGGAATACAGGGTACCAGTGACCAACAGACTTGGCTGCAACACTTGCACCGTTTTCTGTCTCATGAAACTTATCACCCGTTCTCAGTTCTCTACCTTTCTGTAGCCCTATGTAACAGATTACATATCTGGGATCCTGATCCGGTATCAAATACCCAGGACGTAGAGGATAGAGAGAAACAGTTCTTTGTAATGAACACACCCGAAGATGATGCATCGGTATGCACTTTCTTCGTTTGGGCGGTACGGGAATTCTGGTAATCCCCAATTTCTTGCTCTGTCTTATAACAATTATAAGTTGGAGCGGGACCAACGTTCCCCAGCTCAGTATAACAAGCGGGTTCGGTCAATATGTCCGTTTTATTATCTTGATTAAGGCGTGATATGGTCGCTACCTGGAGAGAGAGAGAAGAAAACACTCAGCGTATGCTCTTGTAAGATCAGATTGGTTATTGTTTTATCTAATCAGGATGGCTCCCACTGTTTTTATCAAATCTTCCTTCAAACCCTAAAAGGAAAGACTAGCCGGGATTAATTACACACTACAAGTTCGCCAATCCTTCAGCCAGGCCAGTGTCGGTACTTTGAGGGAGGTCCCCCGTGCTTTCGCACGAACCTAATTAATTTAAACCTCGTTTTCCCAGAGGCGTAACCCCGTTGACTCCTTTCTAGACACCTACTTGATCGGCTAATTGTAATGTGTAAAACTCTCCCAAGAATAACTCTTACTCGCAGTGGGTATCGGGATCTAACTATCTCATAGAAGGTATGCAATCTCATTGCAAATTTCAACACTTGAAATTCCCGATAATAATTTGCCCCTAACCTCCTATGACCTTGACAAAGGCCAACAAACCATAGGATGCTATTCAAGTTCAACCCGTCATTTCCTGATTGAATTAAACCCACCCGCACGACCCTTGACAAAGGCCAACAAGGTCGCACGACTACCCTAACCCAATCTGCATCATATGCATAAGCAGATAAGCACCAGTCAGCTACCGCACACTACGTTTAGGGTTCCTAAACACACTAATGAGGTCTCACAAGTGATCAAACATGGCCAATTCAAATTTTTTATGTGCCTACAAACCCTAATACGGATCGTTAACTAGATGTATAGGCGATGCAATGCAAGTAAACAACTTTAACTTAAAGGAAAGGGGCTACAACCTTTGTAGATCCGGTCCTCCACCTCTCTAGCTCCGTGATGACGTCCCTCCGCTGTACCCATCGGAATCCCAGACTCTCGCGGTGGTCTCATCGGAGAAAAGATCGGGCTAGGTCATCGACTTCGTTGCCGAAGATGATCTACGTCGAGGCAGCTCAAGATCAAACTCCAACTTCACCAAGTCATGAAACTTGTGAAGAAAACACCCTATACTACTTGGCAAGTGGTAGAGGATGAAGAAATAGGAAGTGGGTTCACTTTAGAATTGGATTTCTCACTCTTTTTCTCAAGTTGCCATTAATGGAGGCAAGGTTTCTTCTTTGTTGAAGAAGAAGAAGAAGAAGAAAGAATATGATAAGTTATTTTAAAAATAGAAAACAAAATGATACTTATCATAATTTCAACCATGGTTTAGTGTAGAGAACTAACTAGGGTTAAGTTGAATGGTTAGGGTTAGGAGAAGAAGACAAGAATGGTTACTTTAGTCAAAGATGCATGAAGCATCAAGAAGTTTCTTGAATGAAAGCAACCATTTTTGTTTTCCTATTCTTTTTTTAACCAAAATAAATAGATAAATGAATAAGTGAGTAAATCAAAACCCTAACCATGGTTTAAGTCTTTACACAAACCCAAGTTAGCATGTATCATCAAACATGATACAATCATGTGCACAAAAGTATATCACATATACAATGTGCACATCAAGTGAGAAAATCCATCTTAAGTGAACCAATACTAGTTAATGCAAGGTAATATATCAAATATATAATTATGCATTAAATCATTAAATCAACACTTGATTTAACGATCCGGTCATATCGCATATAACCGACTAATATCCAATGTATCGACTTATCGAATCAATCCTCGATTCGATAACTTGGTTATATCACACACAACCATTTCATACATTCATCGCGAGAATAGAATACGGTATCACATACACGTATTATTCTCGGTCCCGCACATATCTCATATGTGCTCCTATTTCGTTTCGCTTGAGCCAGGAAACCTCTGTGTAGGACTCTAAAGACTCGTCAATACGCCGGCAGAAGGTGATGATCATATCGAACACCCACAAGCCGCAAGCGGTCTGCTAAACGTAACGGCCACCTGGGTATTGAGCGATCAGAAGATCGACGAGCAAGCCCGCTCATACTCCTGTGAATCCAACCAGTAACACTTACCGTACAGTCCGGTCTGTTCGTCTGATATGTCGCATATTTCGCCTAGGGGTGGTAAACGTCAGACCCCAGTAGCTTGATAAGTCATGCCGACGTAAGGTCCATAACAATCGTGAAACTACTAATAACTCTTACCAGTATATCACAGCAACCCTGGCCAGAGATTTCCTGTTATGGCCAGTCGATCATAGCGCAACATCAACCCCCAATACCGGGAGAGCCGAATCCCCTCCTATCGCTCATTGCCTCCATGTGAATCGGGACTGTACCCAAAAACCACCTGTTTGCACGCCTCAGTAGAGCCGTGGTAGGGTGGAAATCAAAGCACAGTGGGACACACACAAGACTCTATGACGATCTCGGGTCAACAGACTATGTTGTACCAGTGTCACCAGAGAACTGCCATCTGACGTGAGGTATAATACCATCTGGGAGTTCTCGGCGAGTCCGTTCAGTGTACCCAGTCTCCACTGAGCACTCGCATACCATCTCTGATGTCAAACACCAATGGATATGGAATCATCCATCGCCCATCACATGGGTCGAGAAGATATATGCTAGTCTACTCTGGAATATCGATGCCCCGTCTCGATATTCCCACGACTAGGAACATTGAAGGATGTACTCATGGACTACCCAGGCCCCACTAGTATGATCTTCATCACAGTCCTTGAAGTCGAGTACACATCCTAAGGGCTTTATCAACATGTAACAGAGAGACAGAAAGTATACATGTTAAGATAAAGAGCAACCAGATAGCTTACTATCATGTCGAGCAAGAAAGTCCTACCTATATATGTCCCAGCATCCACTACAATATACATCCAATTACAGTAATGGCCTCTAGGGCATACATATAACTAACAATCTCCCACTTGCACTAGGGCCATCTGTAGCAGTGGTTGCAGTATCACATACTCAACCATCCCATATAAGTCTCTCTCTTGGAAAAAGCCTTTGTGAGTGGATCCGCCGTGTTGTCCTCTAAGTCTACTCTCCTAACCTCGATCACCCAGGAGATCATCTATCTCCATGATCAGGTGATACTGTCTCAGAATGTGTCTGGGTCACTGATGGGACCAGGGTTCACGGGCCAAAACCACACTTCCATTGTCACACAATGGTAGGAACCTAGTTCATCTTATGAACCAATATACACCCAAACTGCCTCTTTGGTAGTATCTTTAATAGCGATGTTACCAGCCTTTATCGTCTAGTTTGCCACGGTATCTAGCTTGGAACTCCTCCAACATACCGTCCCTCCACTGAGGGTGAAGACAATGCCTGTGACTGACATTCAGTTGTCCTTATCACCCTGGAACACTTCCAGTGATTCTCCCCAGGATCGATTGATACCATCTGACAACAACTAGTGAGAATCCTAACATCCATTTAGATCTATTTCATAGATCCAAAACCCAGGATTTAGGAGGTATCACTTTGATCCTATATGGAGAATCCATGTGATAAGAGGAGATTGACCGTGCGTAGCATAGGAAACTCTTTTCCTATCAAGTGTATGTCATCCACATACTCTACGAGGATCATCACCATACTCCATACTACCTTTTTGTACATACAAGGTTCATCTACCATTTTGATGAAGTCAAACTCTTTGACTACCACATCAAAACAGATGTTCCAACTCCGCGATGCCTGCTTTAATCCTGTAAAGCAACTTGCACACGTTTCCGCTGCTCCCACTGTTTAAGAAGCCCTCTGGCTGTGTACTTACAGACGTTCTCTTCTAAAACATCATTTAGAAAAGCAGTCATGACACCCAACCACCAGATATCGTAGTCATGGTATGTAGCCATGGCAAGTAGGATCCGGATCGACTTAAGCATAGCCACTGGAAAAGGTATCATTATTATCCATGCCTGGTCGATGACGAAAACCTTTAAGAAGTCTAGCATTGAAAGTCTCAACTTTTCCATCTGCACCAAGTAATCTTCTCAAGATATACTTTCTCCTGATAGGGATTTAACCCTTCAGATATAGCAACCAAAGTCCATACTTTGTTGGTGTACATGGATTCCATCTCAGATCGCTAAGCATCCAGCCATTCTTACAGAGTCCCTACTCTTGATGACCTGCTCGAATCTAGGTGGATCATCATCTCATGATGCAATCCTCGCTCCCACTGTCATCGAGAAACCGAAGTATCTCTCAAGCGGATGAGAAACCTTACCAGATCGGCGGAGAGGCTGAGATTCGTCGGGAACTATTGAATCCTTTGGTTCTGTCAAATCATCAGCTGCAGTTTTGTATAGCTGGAACCTTTCCAGTTCTACAGAACTGACCTTGCCTCGATCTTGTCCGGATTTTGCTTTTGACACAGGCCGGACAATCCCAAATCTTAACTTACTTACGAGATAGGCTCTTCCCATACCATATCTTATATGGAATGGTAGACACTGATTTGAATCGAACCCTATTCAATAGGTATACAACTTCATAAGTGCATAACTCCCTAAAAGGAAATAGGAAACTCAGTAGTACTCATCATAGAGCACACCATATCACATAGGGTGCTATTGCTCCGCCTCGATACACCGACGTGCTGTGGTGTATACGGAGGAGTAATGCTGAGAGAGAATCTCATTCTCCTTTAGAATAGTTCAGGAATTCTATGAACAAGTATTCTCCTCCTTGGTCTCATCAAAGGACATAATACTTATACCCTAATTGGTTATCTACTTCTAACTTATATTCTGTGAATACCTCAAAAGGTTCTGACTTGTGTTTCAACAGGAACATATGTCTGAATCTTGAGAGATCATCAGAGAACGTAATGAAGTATAAAGAACCGGTCTTGGCATGTGTAGACAGGGGACCTTACATACATCATCATGTATCAGTCCCAAGAGTTCACTAACTCTTTCTCTGTTTCCAGCAAACAGAGCTATGGTCATATTATCTCTGTGACATGACTGGCAAGTTTCACAAGATGTAAATTCAAACAGATTTAAATATGTATCTATGTGCAACTTAGCTAGTCGGGTCGCATTGATATGACCTAGTCTACAATACCTCAAGAAGGATCCGTTCATTTCTGAACTCTTCCTCTTGTGTGTGTTCCGTATACTAAGAATTGTAGTTTGATTTAGAACATCAATGCTTTTAGATAACGTGCCTAAACCGATCAACTTTTGATATAGGAAATATTCAAAACATTATCCATCAATACAAAATTTTATCATTTCTTTACTAATAAAGAGACTGATATGATTTTGTATATCAGGTTCGGTATCTAATAACATTTGTTCAGAATCAATGTATTGGTAATACAGGGTGACAGTAACCAACAGACTTGGCTGCAACACTTGCCCCATTTTCTGTCTCATGAAACTTATCATCCGTTCTCGGTTTTCTACATTTCTATAGCCCTATGTAACAGATTACATATCTGAGATCCTGATCCGGTATCAAATACCCAGGATGCAGAGGATACTGAGAAACAGTTCTTTGTAATGAACACACCCGAAGGAGATGCATCATATGCACTTTCTTCGTTTGGGCGGCATAAGAATTCTGGTATTCCCCTATTTCCTGCTCTGCCTTATAACAATTATAAGTTGGAGCGGGACCAACGTTCCCCAGCTCAGTATAACAAGCGGGTTCGGTCAATACATCCATATTATTATCTTGATTAAGGCGTGATATGGTCGCTACCTGGAGAGAGAGAAAAGAAAACACTCTGCGTGCGCTCTTGCAAGATTAGATTGGTTATTTATTTTATCTAATCAGGATGGCTCCCACTATTTTTTATCAAATCTTCCTTCAAACCTTAAAAGGAAAGACTAGCCGGGATTAATTACACTTTACAAGTTCGCCAATCTTTCAGCCAGGCCAGTGTCGGTACTTTGAGGGAGGTTCCCCGTGCTTTCGCACGGACCTAATTACAGTAAACCTCGTTTTTCCAGAGGCGTAACCCGTTGACACCTTTCTAGACACCTACTTGATCGGCTAATTGTAAAGTGCAAAACTCTCCCAGGAGTAACAATTACTCGCAGTGGGTATCGGGATCCAACTATCATATAGAAGGTATGCAATCTCATTGCAAGTTTCAACACTTGAAACTCCCGATAAAGGTTTTTACCCCTAGCACTTATGACCTTAACTATGGTCAACAAATCATAAGTACTAGTCAAGTTCTACCCGTCATTTCGTGATTAATTAGACCCATCCACATGACCCTTAACTAAGGTCAACAAAGTCACGCGACTGTCCTAACTAATCGCATCATATGCGGTGTAGGAAGACATCACTTAGCTACCGTACACTGTGCCTTAACTATGGTCAACAAACATAGCATGATTACTAAGTACTCTACTTCCTCAAATGACGGAGGGTTGCGAATGGTTTTTATGAAAACCTTTAACGCTTTGAACTTGATCTCGTTGCGGAATCAAATGGTTTTTAAATGGAGTGTTTTTGAAGCTTTTCTAGTTTTGCTAAAGGGGTCACTCCCGGTGAAGGGATCGTCGGCCCTTTCCTCGTCGAATGAGGTGCGGGATATATCATATATATCACTGTGCAAAGTAGAAACTATAAAAGCAATCAAAAGACAAACCGAGTGTGTAGCATTTGCCAGTTATTGCTAAAGGAGTCACTCCCGGTGAAGGGATCTCGGTCCTTTCCTCATCGAATAAGTTGCAGGATGTTCTACAAGGAACACCGCGATGCAAAGCAAGAACTGTAGCTACCTGTTTTTATTGAAATTCGATTCCGCAACATCAATTAGGTTTATTTCCTTTCATTAATCTCATTAATGAATGTCCCATCAATTAAGTCCACCTAAACATCACAGATAAATATAACGTACGCTTATGCCATCCGCATTCGCATCGATGTCCCGTCTGCTCCGTTAGGTTAGGTAATTAACGCCAGAGCGAGGCAGGGCTAGCGTGGGTGTAAAACATAAGCAACGTCTATATAATATATCATATATACTATATATAATACCTATCTGAACAAATCACATGATCACATCACAGATAACGCAGCAGAAAATATCATATGAAATATTGGATATACTAGAACGTCCGTGTTTTTAATACGAGCCAGTATAAAACACGGATTCCACGGTCGTGATGAATAGCCAATCCCACACCCCTAGATCCCTACGAGAGCGGCAAGCAACCCTACCAATTCTAGGTTAGGAGACCCGGACTCGACTCCTCGAGATGGCCTCCCACTGGACCCCAGAACCCGGTTACTTGTGCTCCCCTTCTTGGGTCTATCCTAATGCGGAAAAGTAAATAATATACAAATGGTGACATTATCCGCAACCTGGAAGTGTCCCAATAAAAGAATATTACATACAAGTTTTTACATGAATGAAAATGAAAAACACTCGTCTCACATAAAACCCCCCGGCTATTCAAACACGACGATCCAATATAACATATCCAGCAACACAAAACATCACATGTCATCAACGTAAGTAAATATGCGCATCCCAATTGTCGTTGACATATAGCAACGAAACCGGCGATATCACATATTACACTTACGGTCACAGAAAAAAAAGTGTAAAACTACAACACTTGTAATCCGCAAACTCTTTAGACTGTTAGTTATATGTATGCCCTAGAGGCCATTACTGTACATAGGATGTATATTGTAGTGGATGCTGGGACATATATAGGGAGGACTTTCTTGCTCGACATGATAGTATGCTATCTGGTTACCCTTTACCTTAACGTGTATGCTGATTGTCTCTCTGTTACATGTTGGTAAAGCCCTTAGGATCTGTACTTGACTACCTGGACTATGATGCGGATCATACTAGTGGGGACATGGTAGTCCATAAGTACATCCTTCACAGTCCCTAGTCGTGGGTGTATCGAGATGGGGCATCGATAATACCAGAGTAGACTAGCGTGTACCTTCTCGACCCATACAGATGGACGATGGATGATCCCATATCCATCGGTGTTTGACATCAGAGGAGATATACGGGTGCTCAGTAGAGACTGGGTACACTGGACGGACTCGCCGAGAACTCCCAGATGGTATTATACCTCACGTCAGATGGCAGTTCTCTGGTGACACTGGTACAGAGTAGTCTGTTGACCCGAGATCGTCATAGAGTCTTGTATGGTTCCCACTGTGCTTTGATTTCCATCTTACCACGTCCAAGAGGGCGTGCAAAACGGTGGTTTTTGGGTACAGTCCCGAGTCACATGGAGGCAATGAGCGATAGGAGGGGATTCGTCTCTCCCGGTATATGGGGGTTGATGTTGCACTGTGTTCGATCGGCTATAACAGGAAGTCCCTGGCCAGGGCTGCTCAGAGAATTGCTGGTAAGTGTTACCAGTAGTTTCTCGACCCGTTATGAGCCTCATATCGACACGACTTATTGAGCTATTGGGGTCTGACGTTTACCACCCCTAGGCGAGATATGCGACATATCAGACGATCAGACCGGACTGTACGGTAGTGTTACTGGTCGGATTCACTGGAGTGTGAGCGGGCTTGCTCGTCGATCTTCAGATCGCTCAATACCCGGGTGGCCGTTACGTTTAGCAGACCGCTTGCGGCTTGTGGATGCTTGATATGATCATCATCTGCTGCCGGCGTATTGACGAGTCTTTAGAGTCCTACACAGAGGTTTCCTGGCTCAAGCAAAACGAAATAGGAGCGCATATGAGATATGTGCGGGACCGAGAATAATGCGTGTATGTGATACCGTATTCTATTCTCGCGATAAATATATCGAATGGTTGTATGCGATATAACCTAGTTATCGATTCAAGCGTTGATTCGATAAGCCGATATATTGTATACTAGTCGGTTGTGTGCGACATAACCGGGTCATTGAATCAAGTGTTGATTTAATGATTTAATGCATATTTATATATTTGATATATTACTTTGCATCAACTAGTATCGGTTTACTTAAGACGGATTTTCTCACTCGGATGTGCGCATTGTATATGCGATATACTTTTGTGCACTTGATTGTATCATGTTTGATGATACATGTCATGCTAGGGTTCAAGTGTAAAGATTAAACCTTGGTTAATGAAATGGTTAGGGTTTCTTATTTATTATTCATTTATCTTATTTTGTTATCCATTTATTTTTGATAAATGAATAAAAGAAAAGAGAAAAGAATGGTTGCTAGATTTGGAGTTTAGTTGAAACTTCATGAAGCTTTGATAAAGTCAACCATACTTATCTCATCCTTAACCCTAACCATTCTCACTAACCATGATTCATTCTCTACACTTGACCATGGTTAGAATTATGATAAGAATTCATTTTCTTTTCATTTTCTATTAACTTATCATAGTATCTTTCTTCTTCTTCTTCATGCTTCAAGTGAAGAAGCTTGAAGTCCATCAATGGTGATTGTTGGAAATGAGTGAGAAATCCAATTCTAAAGTCTACCCACTTCCTATTTCTTCATCCTCTACCTCTTGCCAAGTAGTAGAGTGTGTTTCCTTCACAAGTTTCATGACTTGTTGAAGGTGGAGCTTGATTCATCGATGCTTCGACGTAGATCATCTTCGACATGGACATCGACGACCTAGCTTGCCCATTCTCCGATGAAGCCGACTCTAGAGCCCGGATTTGATTTGGACAGCGGAGACGACCTCGTTGCGGAGCCGTGGAGGTGGAGGACCGGATCTACAAAGGTTGTATTTCCGTATTCTCATTAGTTAACTGTTAACTAGTTCTTTTTCGCCTAGACATCTAGTTATCGATCCGTACTTTAGGGTTTGTAGGCACCATAATTTTTGAAATTGCCATGGTTGATGGCTTGGGAGACCTCACTAGAGTGCCTAGGAACCCTGCAGTGGTATCAGAGACTAGCTAGAGCCTTAGGCGAAGTCCAGACGGAAATTGAAGTCCGATCGAACCGAAACCTCACCCGGGAAATTGCTCTCTGTACAATTTTTAAAATCTGGTATTTTTCCACATTAAAAATGTTCAGAAACATCAGCAGGTGAATATGTGAAACACTGTAAAATTCGTGCACCCAATTCCATCAGTGCGCCGCTCTTCCGCGGCAGGAGCATGGCTCGTGCGGCGGAAGCGCGGCCAATTTGTCGTTTGTGCCACCCAAATTTCTACAGTAAATCATATTCTGCTGTTATGGTTTTCCTGGATATTTTTGATATTTTTTCAAGAGTTGAATTTTTCTGAGTTGATTTGGGGATTCGGTATTTCGATCGGGGTATCAAATTTTGTCTGTGTGGTTTTCCGGATAAATTTTAGGATATGTTAAAAAGTTCGACCGGATATAAATACCCACTTTTTCCCCTGTCGGGAAATTTCCAAGTGTTGGATTTTTCTGTAGTTTGACGACGTTCTAAGTAGTGCAAGTAACGCGATGGTCCCTCTAGAAGACACAAACCTTAACTCGATTATGTGACCGTCTTGAACTGCCCTTTGAACCTTCGGGTTTGGGGCAGTACGGCGTGCCACATGTGAGGCGTTGGCTTGACCCTTCTACGGCTGGATCGTTGGTACTGAGGTACGAACGGAATGTTGTTAGACTTGTTTCATGTGTTGATCAGTTTCGGAAAAACTTGGGTGTTCGATTGTTCGATCGGAAAGTTTAACATTTTCTGTTTATCTGGAATGGGATACAATAATTGGAATTCACAATAAGTTATGTGATAACTAAATGAATGTTATAAACACAGCAGTTTAGTCTCACTTGATCGGTTGCCACGGAATTTTGATGTGATCAAAAGTCCGTAGCAATCACGTAGCGTACGCGGATACTCGCCGGGTAAACTTAATAGACAGCTTCACTCCATAGCCCCGACCAAGTGACTGTAGGAGAACCCCGTCGCCGAAAGCATCCGTTCGGGTGCTCGCGGTAGCGGTGTTCCGCCTTGGTGCACTTCGTCGACGGTATCAGGGGTGCGGCCGTCTACTGAAGTTTGCGACGAGCATTCGATCAGGATGTCGGGAATCTTGTTGAATTGCCCGACTTGATATTGAAAAGAGTTTTCGATTTTGAGACTAAAATGCGGGGTTTATAATTGTTAGGCATGCGATGTCTAAGTAATTCATTTGGTCAGGCATGCGATGTCTGAGGTGATTGCGGATTCCAACTGTTGTAGTTTTACACTTTCTTTTCTGTGACCGTAAGTGTAATATGTGATATCGCCGGTTTCGTTGCTATATGTCAACGACAATTGGGATGGACATATTTACTTACGTTGATGACATGAGATGTTATGTGTTGCTGGATATGTTATATTGGATCGTCGTGTTTGAATAGCCAGGGGTTTTTATGTGAGATGAGTGTTTTTCATTTTCATTCATGTAAAAACTTGTATGTAATATTCTTTTATTGGGGCGCTTCCAGGTTGCGGAAGTAGTCACCGTTTGTATATTATTTACTTTTCCGCACTAGGATAGACCCAAGGAGGAGGGCACAAGTAACCGGGTTCTGGGGTCCAGTGGGAGACCAACTCGAGGAGTCGAGTCCGGGTCTCCTAACTCCAGAATTGGTAGGGTTGCTTGCCGCTCTCGTAGGGGTCTAGGGGTGTGGGTTTGGCTATTCATCACGACCGTGGAATCCGTGTTTTATACTGGCTCGTATTGAAAACACGGACGTCCTAGTATATCCAATATTTCATATGTTTCTTCTGCTGCGATATCTGTAATGAGATCATGTGATGTTTCTGTGATGGATATAGTATATAGTATATATGATATATTATATAGACGTTACTTATGTTTTACACCCGCGCTAGCCCTTCCCTGCTCTGCCGTTAGTTACCTAACCTAACGGTGCACGAGGGGACATCGAGGCGAATACGGATGGCATAAGTGTACGTCATATCTATCTGTGATGTTTAGGTACTTAAATGATGGGACTTCATTAATGTGATTAATGAAATAAAAAGAAACCTAAGATGTTGTAGAATCGAATTTCAAAAATAAAACAGGTAGCTACAGTTCTTGCTTTGCACAGCGATATATATGATATATCCCGCACCTCATTCGACGAGGAAAGGACCGAGATCCCTTCACCGGGAGTGACTCCTTTAGCAATAACTGGCAGATGCTACACCCTCGGTTTGTCTTTTGATTGCTTTTAAGAGTTTTTGCTTTGCACAGTGATATATATGATATATCCCGCACCTCATTCGACGAGGAAAGGACCGACGATCCCTTCACCGGGAGTGACTCCTTTAGCAAAACTAGAAAAGCCTCAAAAGCACTCCATTTTTTTTAAAAAATCATTCGATCCTACAACGATATCAAGTTCATTACGCAATAGGTTTTCAGAAAAACCTGTCGTAGCCCTCCGTCATTTCAGATAAATCCTGTTTAGTATTCGTGCTGCGTTTGTTGACCTTGTCAAGGCGCAGTGTGCGGTAGCTAACCAGTATTTATCTGCTTATGCATATGATGCAGATTGGGTTAGGGTAGTCGTGCGGCCTTGTTGACCTTGTCAAGGGTCGTGCGGGTGGGTTTGATTCAATCAAGAAATGACGGGTTGAACTTGACTTGCGGTCTATGGTTTGTTGACCTTGTCAAGGTCATAGATCGTTTGGGGCAAAATATTATCGGGAATTTCAAGTGTTGAGATTTGCAATGAGATTGCATACCTTCTATGAGATAGTTGGATCTCGATACCCGCTGCGAGTAAGAGTTACTCCTGGGAGAGTTTTATACATTACAATTAGCCGATCAAGTAGGTGTCTAGAAAGGTGTCAACGAGGTTACGCCTCTGGGAAAACGAGGTTTACATTAATTAGGTTCGTGCGAAAGCACGGGGGACCTCCCTCAAAGTACCGACACTGGCCTGGCTGAAAGATTGGCGAACTTGTAGTGTGTAATTAATCCCGGCTAGTCTTTCCTTTTAGGGTTTGAAGGAAGATTTGATAAAAAGCAGTGGGAGCCATCCTGATTAGATAAAATAATAACCAATCTATTCTTGACAGAGCGCATGCTGAGTGTTTTCTTCTCTCTCTCTCCAGGTAGCGACCATATCACGCCTTAATCAAGATAATAATACGGATTATTGACCGAACCCGCTTGTTATACTGAGCTGGGGAACGTTGGTCCCGCTCCAACTTATAATTGTTATAAGACAGAGCAGGAAATTGGGGAATACCAGATTTCCCGTGCCGCCCAAACGAAGAGAGTGCATGTTGATGCATCATCTTCGGATGTGTTCATTATACAGAACTGTTTCTCAGTATCCTCCGCATCCTGGGTATGTGATACCGGATTAGGATCCCAGATATGTAATCTGTTACATAGGGCTACAGAAAGGTAGAGAACTGAGAACGGGTGATAAGTTTCATGAGGCAGAAAACGGGGCAAGTGTTGCAGCCAAGTCTGTCGGTCACTGTCACCCTGTATTACAATACATTGATTCTGAACGAATGTTATTAGATACCGAACCTGATATACCAAATCATATCACTCTCTTTGTTAGAAAAGAAAGGATATAATTTTGTATTGTTGGATAATGTTTTGAACATTTCCTATATCAAAAGTTGATCGGTTCAGGCACGTTATCTAAAAGCATTAATGTTCTAAATCAAACTACAGTTCTTAGTATATGGAACACACACAAGAGGAAGAGTTCACAAATGAACGAATCCTTCTTGAGGTATTGTAGACTAGGTCAGATCAATGTGACCCGACTAGCTGAAGTTACATGTAGATGCATATTTAAATCAGTTTGAATCTACATCTTGTGAAACTCGCCAGTCATGTCACAAAGATAAGATGACCATAGCTCCGTTTACTGGAAACAGAGAAAGAGTTAGTGAACTCTTGGGATGATACATGTTGATGTATAAAGGTCCCCTGTCTACACATGCCAAGACTGGTTCTTTATACTTCATTATGCTCTCTGATGATCTCTTTAGATTCAGACCTATGTTCCTGTTGAAACACAAGTCCGAACCTTTTGAGATATTCACAGAATATAAGCGAGAAGTAGAGAACCAATGTGGGTAAAAGTATTATGTCCTTTGATGTGATCAAGGAGGAGAATACTTGAGCACGAAAATCCTGGACTATATTCTAAAGGGGAATGAGATTCTCTCTCAGCATTACTCCTCCGTATACACCATAGCACGATGGTATATCGGGGCGGAGCAGATACACCCTATTTGATATGGTGTGCTCTATGATGAGTACTACTGAGTTACCTTTTTCCTTCTGGGAGTTATGCACTTATGAAGTTGCATACCTATTGAATAGGGTTCGAATCAAATCAGTTGCCTACCACTCCATATGAGATATGGAAAGGGAAGAGCCCATGTCTTAAGCCAGTTAAGATTTGGATTTGTCCGGCCTATGTCTAAAAGCAAAATCCGGACAAGCTCGAGGCAAGGTCAGTTATGTACAACTGGAAAGGTTCCAGCTATACAAACTACAGCTGATGATTTGATAGAACCAAAGTATTCAGTAGAAACCAACGAACCTCAGCCTCTCCGCCGATCTAGTAGGGTTCCTCACCCACGTGAGAGATACTTCGGTTTCTCTATGACAGTGGGAGCGAGGATTGCATCATGAGATGATGACCCAACTAGTTTCGAGCTGGCCATCAGGAGTAAGACTCTGTAAGAATGGCTGGATGCTTAGCGATCTGAGATGGAATCCTTATACACCAACAAAGTATGGACTTTGGTTGCTATATCTGAAGGGTTAAATCCCCATCAGGAGCAAGTATATCTTGAGAAGATTACTTGGTGTAGATGGAAAAGTTGAGACTTTCAAAGCTAGACTTGTTAAAGGTTTTCGTCAAAGACCAGGCGTGGATCATGATGATACCTTTTCAAGTAGCTATGCTTAAGTCCATCCAGATCCCACTTGCCACGGCTACATACCATGACTGCGATATCTGGTGGTTGGGTGTCTTGACTGCTTTTCTAAATGATGATTTAGAAGAGAGCGTCTATAAGTACACAGCCAGAGGGCTTCGTAGACAGTGGGAGCAGCGGAAACGTGTGCAAGATGCTTTATAAGATAAAGCAGGCATCGCGGAGTTGGAACGTCTGTTTTGATGAAGTAGTCAAAGAGTTTGACATCATCAAAATGGTAGATGAACCTTGTACAAACAAAAGGTAGTAGGGAGTATGGTGACGATCCTCGTAGAGTACGTGGATGACATACTCTTGATAGGGAAGGAGTTTCCTATGCTACGCTCGATCAATCTCCGCTTATCACAATCATTCTCCATATAGGATTAAAGTGATACATACTAAATCCTGGATTTTGGATCTATGAGATAGATTTAATTGGATGTTAGGATTCTCACTAGTTGTAGTGAGACGGTATCAACCGATCCTGGGGAGAATCGCTGGAAGGGTTCCAGTGTGATAAAGACGACTGAATGTCAGTCGCAGGCATTGCCTTTACCCTCAGTAAAGGGACGGTATGTTGGAAGAGTTCCAAGCTATATACCGTGGCATACTAGACGATAAAGGCAGGATACATCGCTACTTAAGATGCTACCAAAGAGGCTGTTTGGGTGTATATAGGTTCATGAGATGAACTATGTTCCTCCCATTGTGTGACAATGGAGTTGTGGCTTATGCCAAGGAACGCCGGTCCCATCAGTGATCCAGACTTATTCTAAGGCAGCATCGCCTGATCATGGAGATGGTTGATCTCCAGGGTGATCGAGGTTGGGAGAGTAGACTCAGAGGACAACACAGCGGATCCACTCACAAAGGCCTGTTCCCAGAGAGAGACTTTCATGGGATGGTTGAGTATGAGATACTGCAACCACTGCTACAGATGGCCCTAGTGCAAGTGGGAGATTGTTAGTTATATGTATGCCCTAGAGGCCATTACTGTACATAGGATGTATATTGTAGTGGATGCTGGGACATATATAGGGAGGACTTTCTTGCTCGACATGATAGTATGCTATCTGGTTACCCTTTACCTTAACGTGTATGCTGATTGTCTCTCTGTTACATGTTGGTAAAGCCCTTAGGATCTGTACTTGACTACCTGGACTATGATGCGGATCATACTAGTGGGGACATGGTAGTCCATAAGTACATCCTTCACAGTCCCTAGTCGTGGGTGTATCGAGATGGGGCATCGATAATACCAGAGTAGACTAGCGTGTACCTTCTCGACCCATACAGATGGGCGATGGATGATCCCATATCCATCGGTGTTTGACATCAGAGGAGATATACGGGTGCTCAGTAGAGACTGGGTACACTGGACGGACTCGCCGAGAACTCCCAGATGGTATTATACCTCACGTCAGATGGCAGTTCTCTGGTGACACTGGTACAGAGTAGTCTGTTGACCCGAGATCGTCATAGAGTCTTGTGTGGTTCCCACTGTGCTTTGATTTCCATCTTACCACGTCCAAGAGGGCGTGCAAAACGGTGGTTTTTGGGTACAGTCCCGAGTCACATGGAGGCAATGAGCGATAGGAGGGGATTCGTCTCTCCCGGTATATGGGGGTTGATGTTGCACTGTGTTCGATCGGCTATAACAGGAAGTCCCTGGCCAGGGCTGCTCAGAGAATTGCTGGTAAGTGTTACCAGTAGTTTCTCGACCCGTTATGAGCCTCATATCGACACGACTTATTGAGCTATTGGGGTCTGACGTTTACCACCCCTAGGCGAGATATGCGACATATCAGACGATCAGACCGGACTGTACGGTAGTGTTACTGGTCGGATTCACTGGAGTGTGAGCGGGCTTGCTCGTCGATCTTCAGATCGCTCAATACCCGGGTGGCCGTTACGTTTAGCAGACCGCTTGCGGCTTGTGGATGCTTGATATGATCATCATCTGCTGCCGGCGTATTGACGAGTCTTTAGAGTCCTACACAGAGGTTTCCTGGCTCAAGCAAAACGAAATAGGAGCGCATATGAGATATGTGCGGGACCGAGAATAATGCGTGTATGTGATACCGTATTCTATTCTCGCGATAAATATATCGAATGGTTGTATGCGATATAACCTAGTTATCGATTCAAGCGTTGATTCGATAAGCCGATATATTGTATACTAGTCGGTTGTGTGCGACATAACCGGGTCATTGAATCAAGTGTTGATTTAATGATTTAATGCATATTTATATATTTGATATATTACTTTGCATCAACTAGTATCGGTTTACTTAAGACGGATTTTCTCACTCGGATGTGCGCATTGTATATGCGATATACTTTTGTGCACTTGATTGTATCATGTTTGATGATACATGTCATGCTAGGGTTCAAGTGTAAAGATTAAACCTTGGTTAATGAAATGGTTAGGGTTTCTTATTTATTATTCATTTATCTTATTTTGTTATCCATTTATTTTTGATAAATGAATAAAAGAAAAGAGAAAAGAATGGTTGCTAGATTTGGAGTTTAGTTGAAACTTCATGAAGCTTTGATAAAGTCAACCATACTTATCTCATCCTTAACCCTAACCATTCTCACTAACCATGATTCATTCTCTACACTTGACCATGGTTAGAATTATGATAAGAATTCATTTTCTTTTCATTTTCTATTAACTTATCATAATATCTTTCTTCTTCTTCTTCATGCTTCAAGTGAAGAAGCTTGAAGTCCATCAATGGTGATTGTTGGAAATGAGTGAGAAATCCAATTCTAAAGTCTACCCACTTCCTATTTCTTCATCCTCTACCTCTTGCCAAGTAGTAGAGTGTGTTTCCTTCACAAGTTTCATGACTTGTTGAAGGTGGAGCTTGATTCATCGATGCTTCGACGTAGATCATCTTCGACATGGACATCGACGACCTAGCTTGCCCATTCTCCGACGAAGCCGACTCTAGAGCCCGGATTTGATTTGGACAGCGGAGACGACCTCGTTGCGGAGCCGTGGAGGTGGAGGACCGGATCTACAAAGGTTGTATTTCCGTATTCTCATTAGTTAACTGTTAACTAGTTCTTTTTCGCCTAGACATCTAGTTATCGATCCGTACTTTAGGGTTTGTAGGCACCATAATTTTTGAAATTGCCATGGTTGATGGCTTGGGAGACCTCACCAGAGTGCCTAGGAACCCTGCATAGACATCGCATGCCTAGCCAAATGAATTCCTTAGACATCGCATGCCTAACAATTATAAACCCTGCATTTTAGTCTCATTATCGAAAACTCTTTTCAATATCAAGTCGGGCAATTCAACAGGATTCCCGACATTCTGATCGAATGCTCGTCGCAAACTTTAGTAGGCAGCTGCACCCCCGACGCCGTCGACGAAGTGCACCAAGGTGGAACACCGCTGCCACGAGCACCCGAATGGATGCTTTCGGCGACGGGGTTCTCCTGCAGTCACTTGGTCGGGGCTATGGGGCGAGGCTGTCTATTAAGTTTACCCGGCGAGTATCCGCGTACGCTACGTGATTGCGACGGACTTTTGATCACATCAAAATTCCGTGGCAACCGATCAAGTGAGACTAAACCGCTAGATTTATAACATTCATTCAGTTATCTCATAACTGCTTGTGAATTCAAAATATTGTATCACATTCCGGATAAATAGAAAATGTTAAACTTTCCGATCGAACAATCGAACACCCAAGTTTTCCCGAAACAGCTCAACACATGAAATAAGTTTAAAAAATATTCACTTCGTGCCTCAGTACTAACGGTCCAGCCGTAGAAGGGTCAAGCCAACGCCTCACATGTGGCATGCCGTACTGCCCCAAACCCTAAGGTTCAAAGGGCAGTTCAAGACGGTCACATAATCGAGTTAAGGTTTGTTGTCTTCTAGAGGGACCATCGCGTTACTTGCACTACTTAGAACGTCATTAAACTACGGAAAAGTCCAACAATTGGAAATTTCCCGGCAGGGGAAAAAGTGGGTATTTATATCTGGTCGAACTTTTAACATATTCTAAAATTATCCGGAAAAACACATAGACAAAATTTAGATAATCCGATCGAATCTACGAACTCCCAATACAACCCAGAATACTCAACTCTTGAGTAAGATTTAAAAATTCCCAGAAAATACAGCACCCAAATATAGAAATTACTGTGCCAAAACTAATGGGAGAGGCGACCGTACGGCCGCGGAACCGCCGCACGAGCCATGCTCGTGCCGCGGAACCGCGGCGGTTTGATGGATTCAGCCTCTCGAATTTCACAGTAACTCCTACAAATGCCTGCTAATTTTTCTGAATATTTTTAATTCGTAAAAATCACCGATTTCAAAAAATGTACAGAGAGCAATTTGAGATTAGGGTTTCGGTTTGATCGGACTTCTAACTCCGTCTACGCATAGCCTAAGGCTCTAGCTAGGCTCTGATACCACTGTAGGGTTCCTAGGCACACTAATGAGGTCTTACAAGTGATCAAACATGGCCAATTCAAATTTTTTATGTGCCTACAAACCCTAATACGGATCGTTAACTAGATGTATAGGCGATGCAATGCAAGTAAACAACTTTAACTTAAAGGAAAGGGGCTACAACCTTTATAGATCCGGTCCTCCACCTCTCTAGCTCCGTGATGACGTCCCTCCGCTGTACCCTTCGGAATCCTAGACTCTCGCGGTGGTCTCATCGAAGAAAAGACCGGGCTAGGTCATCGACTTCGATGCCGAAGATGATCTACGTCGAGGCAACTCAAGATCAAACTCCAACTTCACCAAGTCATGAAACTTGTTAAGAAAACACCCTATACTACTTGGCAAGTGGTAGAGAATGAAGAAATAGGAAGTGGGTTCACTTTAGAATTGGATTTCTCACTCTTTTTCTCAAGTTTCCATTAATGGAGGCAAGGTTTCTTCTTTGTTGAAGAAGAAGAAGAAGAAGAAAGAATATGATAAGTTATTTTAAAAATAGAAAACAAAATGATACTTATCATAATTTCAACCATGGTTTAGTGTAGAGAACTAACTAGGGTTAAGTTGAATGGTTAGGGTTAGGAGAAGAAGACAAGAATGGTTACTTTAGTCAAAGATGCATGAAGCATCAAGAAGTTTCTTGAATGAAAGCAACCATTTTTGTTTTCCTTTTCCTTTTTTAACCAAAATAAATAGATAAATGAATAAGTGAGTAAATCAAAACCCTAACCATAGTTTAAGTCTTTACACAAACCCAAGTTAGCATGTATCATCAAACATGATACAATCATGTGCACAAAAGTATATCACATATACAATGTGCACATCAAATGAGAAAATCCATCTTAAGTGAACCAATACTAGTTAATGCAAGGTAATATATCAAATATATAATTATGCATTAAATCGTTAAATCAACACTTGATTTAACGATCCGGTCATATCGCATATGACCGACTAATATCCAATATATCGACTTATCGAATCAATCCTCGATTCGATAACTAGGTTATATCACATACAACCATTTTAAACATTCATCGCGAGAATAGAATACGGTATCACATATACGCATTATTCTCGGTCCCGCACATATCTCATATGCGCTCCTATTTCGTTTTGCTTGAGCCAGGAAACCTCTGGGTTGGACTCTAAAGACTCGTCAATACGCCGGCAGCAGGTGATGATCATATCGAACACCCACAAGCCGCAAGCGATCTGCTAAACGTAACGGCCACCCGGGTATTGAGCGATCAGAAGATCGACGAGCAAGCCCGCTCATAGTCCTGTGAATCCAACCAGTAACACTTACCGTACAGTCCGGTCTGTTCGTCTGATATGTCGCATATCTCGCCTAGGGGTGGTAAACGTCAGACCCCAGTAGCTTGATAAGTCATGCCGACGTAAGGTCCATAACAATCGTGAAACTACTGATAACTCTTACCAGTATATCATAGCAACCCTGGCCAGGGATTTCCTATTATGGCCAGTCGAGCATAGCGCAACATCAACCCCCAATACCGGGAGAGCCGAATCCCCTTCTATCGCTCATTGCCTCCATGTGAATCGGGACTGTACCCAAAAACCACCTGTTTGCATGACTCAGTAGAGCCGTGGTAGGGTGAAAATCAAAGCACAGTGGGAGACACACAAGACTCTATGACGATCTCGGGTCAACAGACTAAGCTGTACCAGTGTCACCAGAGAACTGCCATCTGACGTGAGGTATAATACCATCTGGGAGTTCTCGGCAAGTCCGTTCAGTGTACCCAGTCTCCACTGAGCACTCGCATACCATCTCTGATGTCAAACACCAATGGATATGGAATCATCCATCGCCCATCACATGGGTCGAGAAGATATACGCTAGTCTACTCTGGAATATCAATGCTCCGTCTCGATATTCCCACGACTAGGAACATTGAAGGATGTACTCATGGACTACCCAGGCCCCACTAGTATGATCTTCATCACAGTCCTGGAAGTCGAGTACACATCCTAAGGGCTTTATCAACATGTAACAGAGAGACAGAAAGTATACATGTTAAGATAAAGAGCAACCAGATAGCTTACTATCATGTCGAGCAAGAAAGTCCACCTATATATGTCCCAGCATCCACTACAATATACATCCAATGTACAGTAATGGCCTCTAGGGCATACATATAACTAACACCACGCCTTGACAAAGGCCAACAAACGCAGCACGAATACTAACTACTACTTATCTGAAATGACGGAGGGCTACGACAGGTTTTTCTGAAAACCTATTGCGTAATGAACTTGATATCGTTGTAGAATCAAATGATTTTAAAATGGAGTGTTTTTTAGGCTTTTCTAGTTTTGCTAAAGAGGTCACTCCCGGTGAAGGGATCGTCGGCCCTTTCCTCGTCGAATGAGGTGCGGGATATATCATATATATCACTGTGCAAAGCAGAAACTATAGAAGCTATCAAAAGACAAACCGAGTGTGTAGCATCTGCCAGTTATTGCTAAAGGGGTCACTCCCGGTGAAGGGATCGTCCGCCCTTTCCTCATCGAATAAGGTGCAGGATATATCACATATACCGCTGTGCAAAGCAAGAACCGTAGCTACATGTTTTATTTTTGAAATTCGATTCTACAACATCTTTAGGTTTCTTTTACTTTCATTAATCATATTAATGAAGTCCCATCATTTAAGTACCTAAACATCACAGATAAATATGACGTACACTTATGCCATCCGCATTCGCCTCGATGTCCCCTCGTGCACCGTTAGGTTAGGTGACTAACGGCAGAGCGGGGCAGGGCTAGCGCGGGAGTAAAACATAAGTAATGCCTATATAATATATCATATATACTATATACAGTATTTATCACAGAACATCACATGATCACATCACAGATATCGCAGCAGAAGAATCATATGAAATATTGGATATGCTAGGACGTCCGTGTTTTCAATACGAGCCAGTATAAAACACGGATTCCACGGTCGCGATGAATAGCCAAACCCACACCCCTAGACCCCTACGAGAGCGGCAAGCAACCCTACCAATTCTAGAGTTAGGAGACCCGGACTCGACTTCTCGAGTTGGTCTCCCACTGGACTCCAGAACCCGGTTACTTGTGCTCTCCTCCTTGGGTCTATCCTAGTGCGGAAAAGTAAATAATATACAAAAGGTGACATCTTACGCAACCTGGAAGTGCCCCAATAAAAGAATATTACATACAAGTTTTTACATGAATGAAAAGGAAAAACACTCATCTCACATAAAAACCCTCGGCTATTCGAACACGACGATCCAATATAACATATCCAGCAACACATAACATCACATGTCATCAACGTAAGTAAATATGCCCATCCCAATTGTCGTTGACATATAGCAAAGAAACCGGCGATATCACATATTACACTTACGGTCACAGAAAAGAAAGTGTAAAACTACAACAGTTGGAATCCGCAACCTGCATAGACATCGCATACCTAATCAAATGAATTCCTTAGACATCGCATGCCTAACAATTATAAACCCCGCATTTTAGTCTCATTATCGAAAACACTTTTCAATATCAAGTCGGGCAATTCAACAAGATTCCCGACATCCTGATCGAATGCTCGTCGCAAACTTCAGTAGACGGCCGCACCCCCGATGCCGTCGACGAAATGCACCAAGGCGGAACAACGCTGCCGCGAGCATCCGAACGGATGCTTTCGGCGACAGGGTTCTCCTATAGTCACTTGGTCAGGGCTATGGGGTGTAGCAAACTATTAAGTTTATCCGGCGAGTATCCGCGTACGCTACGTGATTGCGACGGACTTTTGATCGCATCAAAATTCCGCGGCAACCGATCAAGTGAGACTAAACCGCTAGATTTATAACATTCATTCAGTTATCTCATAACTATTTGTGGATTCCAAGTATTGTATCCCATTCCAGATAAATAGAAAATGTTAAACTTTCTGATCGAACATTCAAACACCCAAGTTTTCCCGAAACAAATCAATACATGAAATAGGTTTAAAAACATCCAGTTCATGCCTCAGTACCAACGGTCCAGCCGTAGAAGGGTCAAGCCAACGCCTCACATGTGGCACGCCGTACTGCCCCAAACCCGAAGGTTTAAAGGGCAGTTCAAGACGGTCACATAATCGAGTTAAGGTTTGTTGTCTTCTAGAGGGTCCATCGTGTTACTTGCACTACTTAGAACGTCTATAAACCACGGAAAATCCAACATTTGGAAATTTCCCGGCAGGGGAAAAAGTGGGTATTTATATCCGGTCGAACTTTTTAACAGTTTCTAAAATATCCGGAAAAACATAAACGAAGTTAAATTATCCGATCAAATTAACAAGTCCCCAATAAAACCCTAGAAAACTCAACACTTGAGTGGAATTAGAAAATTCCCATAAAAAATTGCCAAGAAAGGACCTAAGAATAAATATATGAAATTTCAGGGACTAAGTCAAATTTTGGCCGCGGAACCGCCGCCAAACCCATGGTTTCGCCGCGGTTCCGCGATCAAATTATTGACTTAGAGGACCGTACTTCACAGTAATTCTTAGTTTTTCCTGCTTGTTTTTCTGAGAATTTTTAATTCACAAAAATCCACTGTTTTGAAAAATGTACAGAGAAGGGTTTTGTCGGGGTTTACGGGTTCGATCGGACTTCTAACTTCGTCTACACTTCGCCTAAACCTCTAACTAGGCTCTGATACTACTGTAGGGTTCCTAAGCACACTAATGAGGTCTCACAAGGCATCAACCATGCCAATTTCAAATTTTTCCGGTGCCGAGAAACCCTAATACGGATTGTTAACTAGAGTTTAGGCGAAACGACAAGCTAGTTAACAACTTAACTGCTAAGTGAACGGAAATACAACCTTTGTAGATCCAGTCCTCTACCTCCATAGCTCCGTGATGAAGTCCCCTCGCTGCGATCATCGGATCTCGGGCTCTAGCGTCGGCTTCATCGGATAAATGGGCGGGCTAGGTCGTCGACTTCGATGCCGAAGATGATCTACGTCGAGGCAACACAAGATCAAGCTCCAACTTCACCAAGCCATGAAACTTGTGAAGAAAACACCCTATACTACTTGGCAAGTGGTAGAGGATGAAGAAATAGGAAGTGGGTTCACTTTAGAATTGGATTTCTCACTCTTTTTCTCAAGTCACCATTGAAGCAAGCAAGCTTCATTCTTCTTGAAGAAGAAGAAGAAGAAGAAAAAGAATATGATAAGAATTATGAAAAATAGAAAATAATCGATCCTTATCATATTTGCAACCATGGTTTAGTGTAGAGAATGAACTAGGGTTTAGTTGAATGGTTAGGGTTAAGGACAAAACAAAAATGGTAGACTTTTCAAAGATGCTAGAAAAGCTTCATGAAGCTTCAAGCAAAACAACAAAAGAAAGTCACCATTTCTATTTGCCAAAAACAAATGAATAAATAAATAAGTGAAATGAAACCCTAACCATTCACTAAACATGGTTTAAGTCTTACACAAACCCAAGTTTGCATGTATCATCAAACAAGATACAAACAAGTGCACAAAAATATATCACATATACAACTTGTGCATTTCAAGTGAGAAAATCCATCTTGAGTGAACCAATACCAGTTAATGCAAAGTAATATATCAAATATATAATTATACATTAAATCATTAAATCAACACTTGATTTAACGATCCGGTCATATCGCATATAACCGACTGGTATCAAGTGTATCAATGTATCGAATCAACACTTGATTCGGTAACCTGGTTATATCATATATAACCGTTCGATGATACAAATCACGAGAATAGAATACGGTATCACATACACACAATATTCTCGGTCCCGCACATATCTCATATGCGCTCCTATTTCGTTTCGCTTGAGCCAGGAAACCTCTGTGTAGGACTCTAAAGACTCGTCAATACGCCGGCAGCAGGTGATGATCATATCAAACACCCACAAGCCGCAAGTGGTCTGCTAAACGTAACGGCCACCCGGGTATTGAGCGATCAGAAGATCGACGAGCAAGCCCGCTCACACTCCTGTGAATCCAACCAGTAACACTTACCGTACAGTCCGGTCTCGTCGTCTGATATGTCGCATATCTTGCCCAGGGGTGGTAAACGTCAGACCCCAATAGCTCGATAAGTCGTGTCGATATGAGGTCTATAACAGTTCAAGAAACTACTGGTAACACTTACCAGTAAATCTCAGCAACCCTGGCCAGGGATTTCCGGTTATAGCCAATCGAACACAGCGCAACATCAACTCCCTATACCGGGAGAGACGAATCCCCTCCTATCGCTCATTGCCTCCATTTGACTCGGGACTGTACCCAAAAACCACCGTTTTGCACGCCCTGTTGGACGTGGTAAGGTGGAAATCAAAGCACAGTGGGAATCACACAAGACTCTATGACGATCTCGGGTCAACAGACTGCTCTGTACCAGTGTCACCAGAGAATTGCCATCTGACGTAAGGTATAATACCATCTGGGAGTTCTCGGCGAGTCCGTACAGTGTACCTAGTCTCCACTGAGCACCCGTATATCATCTCTGATGTCAAACACCAATGGATATGGGATCATCCATCGCCCATCTGTATGGGTCGAGAAGGTATACGCTAGTCTACTTCTGGTATATCGATGCCCCGTCTCGATATACCCACGACTAGGGACCTTGAAGGATGTACTTATGGACTACCATGTCTCCATTAGTATGATCCGCATCATAGTCCAGGTAGTCAAGTACACATCCGAAGGGCTTTACCAACATGTAACAGAGAGACAATCAGTGTACATGTTAAGGTAAAGAGCAACCAGATAGCATACTATCATGTCGAGCAAGAAAGTCCTCCCTATATATGTCCAAGCATCCACTACAATATACATCCTATGTATAGTAATGGCCTCTAGGGCATACATATAACTAACAATATCCAGCACCTTATTCGATAAGGAAAGAGCCGAGATCCCTTCACCGGGAGTGACCTCTTTAGCGAAACTAGCAGATGCTACAAACTCGGTTTGTCTTTTGATTGTTTTTATAGTTTTTGCTTTGCATGGTGATATTTGTGAAATATGCTGCACCTTATTCGATGAGAAAAGAGCTGTTGGAGATAGTGCCCTCAGAGTCAATTATTAGGTCACAGGTACGTGATTGTAATGATTGAGGGAGGACCTATCCCGGTAGGACAGTCTTACTCGAGATGATAGTATGCTATCTGGTTTACCTTTATCATCGTGTACTGCTTTAGGTGACCTGACACGTCGCTATTACACGTTGATAGAGCCCCTAGGATTCTTGCTTGACCACCAGCAGTATGAGGGCGATCATATAAGTGGGAGCTGGGGTCTATAAGCTTATCCTTAAAAGGTCCCTAGTCGTGGGAGTTTCGAGACTGGGCATCGATACTCCATTAGTAGACTAGTGTATACAGTCGAGACCCCGACGAGAGGCGGTGGCCGGTCTCATAAGCCACTGGTGTCAGTTGGATCACCTAAGATGTATACAGGTGCTTATTGGGTTATGAGTACACCGGACAGGACTCGCCGGGAACATGCTAGTTGGTCATATACCAGACGTCAGATGGCAGTTCCCTGGTGACATGTGTGCAGGTTAGTTCATCGACCTGGGGATCGTCATTTGTCTCGTGTGAGTTCCCACTGTACTTTGATTACTACCCTACCACGGCTCAAAGGAGTCGTGCAAACAGGTTTTAGTTGGGTACAGTCCCGAGCCACATGGAGGCAGTGAGCGTATCTTCAGGGGTTCGTCTCTCCCGGTATTGGGGGTGAGGTCGTGCTGTGTCTAGGAGAGCCATTACACAAAGTCCTTGGCCAAGGCAAGGAGATTTACTGGTAGGTATTCCAGTAGTATCTCAGGGTGTTCTGGGCTACACTCCGACACGACTTGTACCGCTTTTGGGGGTCTGACTTTTACCAACCCCCTAGGCCCGCCATGCGATACTCATAGACGAACGGACCGGACTGTACGGATATTGTCACTGACAGGCTCAGTAGGGTTGTCAGGCTGAGTTCGCTCACAGACATCCCTTTTAGTCAGTACCTGGTAGCCCGTTACGTATTGGCTTATACCTCTGACGTGCTAGTGGTTAAATCCACAACCAAGGTGTTGATGAGTCTTTAGAGTCCCCCACATTTCAGTTACTCAGCTTTCGGGCGAAAGGTTGTAGAGGCCGTATGGAGATATGGCAAGGTCCGATCAGATACGTGCGGTATTGCACGGATCAGGATCGGACAGTTTGTACTATAGGCCGTATGGTTATATGACAGGGTTCGATCAGATACGTGCGGTATTGCACGGATCAGGATCGAACGGATATTACTAGCCGGCTTTGGTTTAATCCGGATCCTAGTATAGTACAGTGTAGACTTTGTCTCATTGCATTTGTTTTTCGGTCGGAATACAAATGCGGGTGTGTATGCACAGTATCGGGGTTTTCCTGTAATTTATTACGGGACCAGTTTTTGGAGTTGCCAGTTTGTTTTCCGTTCCGGCCAATTTTCCTTTGATCGTTCATTGGCCGACGTTTGGTGGAGGAGGGTTTATTTGCATTGTTGCAAATAGGCTTTTTATGGAGGGGGTCTTTGCTTATTGTAGCATCATGATGGTTTTCATGATGTGCACCATCATTGACTTCTCCTTCTCATGATGGCTTGACTTTTAGTGGGCATAATGGTTGATGATGATGAGGGGTGAGGTTGGTTGAGTGTGGGTTTATTGTTGTGATCATTTCCTTTTTGGCATGATAGCCTTCTCTCTCTCTCCATTGTATTATTGGATGGCCACACTCTCATATACACTCTCTCACCCTCACATTCTCTCTCTTCCCATTGTATGGCCGGCCAAAGCCATAGAGGGGCTGTCCAAAAATGAGAGAGTGGGGTTTTTGGTTGATATCATGTTGCAAAACTCCTACTAATCCCTCCACAAAAGTTCATGTTTCATACCTCCACCAAAAGGCAATTCCACAACCCCAAAAGTGAGACACAAGCTCTACTATAGATTCTACAGTAAATCTTGGGCACGTCGAGTAGCCGGCTTCGTGCCCGAGTTGCCTCGGCATTGAGGTGGGAGCCCGTAAACAAAGTAGGCGATGTGGTGCACTTCCGGCGACGAGGAGGAGACGGGACTTTTCCGCAGGAGATCGGGACCATGACGAGAAGACCGGAGGACTTGGATCGTCGGTATATCCCCATTCCCTTTCTTGTAGATAGCTAGGACTAGTTAATGGTTCGATCCGGTATTAGTGCGCGGCGGTTTGCCAGTTCAAGTAAAATTTAAGTTATTCACCGCTTCCGCAATTGGCCGTCGGATTGACGGCCGGGGCGCCGCCGTGCACTTACAGTGGTATCAGAGCCTCCCCATTAACTTAGTCTAGCTTTGTGTAATGTGTTTTTCTGTTCCGATCGATCGAAATGTTCAAAAACCCGTATTTGCCCACATCAGTTTTCTGTTGAAATTTTTTGGTCCCAAAATTTTTTCAGGTTGTATAAAAGCACTGTACAGGAAGACTTAAGACTTCTGGAAAAATCCGACACCATGATCCTCTGGATGGAGCGTGGAACCGCGGCCAAAACCTACTTGTGGCCGCGGTTCCGCCGCAGAGTAGAGGAGTCAGTGGGCCGGATTTTTTCAGTGGGCCTCTGGGCTTATTTTTGGGGTTTTTGAACATTAAAATTGGGCCCATATTTTCTGTAACTGCTACAGTTTTGTTTTGGGGCCCACTTGTTAATATTCGATCGGTCGGATATTTTAAACACATTTTTCACAGTATTTACATTATATCTGCGACCGTGAATGTCACTCGATCGGTAAATCTGGTCTAACTGCTATAGCCCGGTTAGACGGATTTGCGAACGTGACATTCACGTTGATGTTCTATGTATTTGCTGTGATGTTGCGGATCGGTCGTGGGGATAGCCTGGATGCAATGCTAGTACAGTTTTTGTTGTATTATGTACATTTGATATTGCGGGGCGAGCGTCCGACATGTGGACTGCCGTCACTGCCAGTTTGTATTATTATTTTGGGGCATGACCAGGTTGCGGTCGATGTACCCGGTGTATGTATATTTTACTTTCTGTACTAGGATACCCCGCGGAGGGGTGCACGGATAGCCGGGTTCTAGAGGGCAACGGGCCCGCATCTCATGGCATTGAGACGGAGGGGGCTTCACTCTAGGATTGGCAGGCTATTCGCCGCACTCGTAGGGGGTATAGGATTGACCCAGGAGGGGTGCCCAAGTTACCGGATTCCGTGAAGTGCTGGGTGGTCCATTCACGGTGCTGAAGGGGGCTGCCTCGCTTCAGGTTTTGGCGGGTGACTTGCCGCGCCCGTAGGGGTCTAGGATTCTTATTGCACAGGCTATCCACACGACCAGGGGAACGTCGGGTTTCAGTAGCGGCTCTGTGAAACCCGGGGTTCCCAGATATCTGTATTGTTCTGTGATGCTGTACATTTCTGTGATGTTGCATTTTATTCACGCCTTGAGCGAAATATAATATATTGGTATATATATTAGTAGATGTTGTATATGTTTTACATCCGCGCTAGTCCAGTCCCCGCTCTGTCGTTAGTTAGCTAACCTAACGGGTAATGACGGGACCCAGTGGCGAATGCGGATGGCATATACGTACATCAGTATATTTTCGTTCTTTTTGGTGTGATCAATTGATGGGACTGCATTGATTCGGATCAATGCAAGTTAAAAACAAACCTAATCTGATGTTGTTGGAACACTTTTCAAAAAGCTGTTATTGCAAGGACGTTCACTTTTGTTTTGCATCGCGGTATTCAGTTGGAATATCCTGCTCCTCAGTCGACGAGGCAAGGGCCGAGATCCCTTCACCGGGAGTGACCCCTTGGACAAAAAGTTTGCGTCAGGGCAATGACTTCACTATAGCCGATTACTTTAGCTTTGCACCGTGGTATTCAGTTGGAATATCCTGCACCCCATTCTACGGGGAAAGAGCCGAGATCCCTTCACCGGGAGTGACCTCTTTAGCGGAAGTTGTCATCACTATATTTCTAAAAAGCTATCCGTTCCTTCGACGATATCAAGTTCATTACGTTAAAGGTTTTCGCCAGAAACCATTCGTAGCCCTCCATCATTTTAGTTAAATATTCGGTAGTATTCAAGCTATGTATTTTGACCTCACGCCAAGGCATAGTGTTTGGTAGCTGCCGGGTATTTATCTGTTGCATAGATAGATGCGTTGGTTTGGGACAGTCGTACTACAATTTTGGCCTACGTCAAGGGTATGTACGGGTGGGTTCAAATTAACCTGGATAATGATGGGCAGAACTTGACATGTGACTTATGATATTTTGACCTCACGCCAAGGTCATAAGAACATGGGGCAGAAATCACATCGGGAGTTTCAAAAGAACTGAAACTTGCTAGATATGCGCATACCTTCTGGAGTATGATAGCGTGAGCGGATTACGTCACATTATCATGCGGTGATAGTTGGATCCCGATTCCCACTGATGAGTTAGTTTACTCCTCGGGTGACCCCGACTAATTCTTCTTTCAGGTTTGGAGGAGAATTTGAGGTACAGTGGGAGGATTCCAGATTAGATAAATTGGTAACCATTCTGATCTAGGTTAGAGTGCACGCTGAGTGTTTCTTTTCTCTCTCTCTTTGGCAGCGACCATTGACCTGACCCTAAGACTATGACTCAGTGACCAAGTTGACCGAACCTTCTTAAACACTGGCTTTTGGATTGTCAGAGTTGCAAACCTCATTGCCACTCCTACTTTTACCCTTTTCTCCAGAACACCCCGTATTACTACGAACGTCCACTTCCATTGGACAAAACCATCGTATGGTTAGATACGAACTCGAAAGAATTTATTCGAGGATGGTTTCAGGTTCTGGAGAAAACGGATAGGACTATTCAGTTGTCTTTTCCTTTTACCTTCTCTCAGGATGCGAGTACTCCGTGGTTTAGGAGATAGTACACCTATTACGCAAATTGGATAGTCTTCTTCCAAACCTTAGGCTGGTGCCGACCGGTAGGGAATGAAGAAAACCAATTAGCCTAACGATGGTGTACAGAAGGTATTAAGTTCAGACAAAGCAAGGGATTAGTAAGAGGGCAAAGTAAATTGCGACTGCTATTCACGACCAAACCAAGTATTCCTTCGCCAATCCTAAATCACCTTTGTATTTCTCCAGGACACTCCGTATCACTACGAAGATCCACAGTTTATTGGATACTCCATCGTATGGTTATATACGAACTCGAAAGGAACTTGTTCCAGTTCGGGGATGGATTCTGGTCCAGGAGAAATAGGAATAAGGTTTATTCGGTTGTCTTTTATCTTCACCCTCTCTCATTGCGAGTGTTCCTAGGATTGGGACAGTACACCCATTATGCTTATTGGATAGTCTTCTTCCAAACCATAGGCTGGTGCCGAAAGGTAGGGAAGGAAGAAAACCATTTGGCCTAAAGGGGTGTGCAGAAGGTAAAGACTAAAGACATATGAAGGGATTTGGAGAGGTGGCAAAGAATTACACGGTTACAGTTGTGAATCTGGATAATGGAAGAGGCATTACTAGGAATACCAGGATACCCCATCGGAACATTTCAATGTTTCAGTCTCACTGTGTACTGTTAAAGGAAAACTGATTTCCCGATTAGACACTTGCTCCAGGGTATGTATTTACCAGGTATGATTATCACATCTGTATGGTTTTACAGATGATGAGTGGGAGTAGGTTATTGGGAATTGGGTGATCATCCTCATTATATCGGGATTCGTTGTAATCGGTGATATTTGAGGAAGTCACCTGGGTCGTTTGCCGGTCGGCAAATATTTGGTTTTGAATATCCGCAGTTATGCACCAATTTCAAATTGATATATCTGTATGTCTATTTTCATAGAGTGAGATATACCTTTCTGAAATTATGTCTACGACATTTACCGATATCAGTGGATGGTTAGGTAAGGAGCATTAAACAGCGGTGTAATTCTTCTTAACCATAAGTACAGTTTTCAACCTACGACACACAGTGAATGAGTTATTAGACTCAAGGGACTTGTACAGAGTATTGTATGTTGTCCAGGGTCCATCAGGACAGAGGGGTTGGTCCTCGTACTATATTCGGTTTACTTATGACTTCTCTAGTTTTTAGACAAGTGTTTCGCGGAAACACAGGGTCCAAATTTTGAGAAGTTATAGGTATTTGAATAGAGTAGAGAACCAGGTATAGCAAGTATCGGGATTCTTCAAAGAGATCGAAGATGTAGATACTTGTGTATGGTATTCAGTTGATAGTAATGATAAAGAGATCTTGCTTCTCTTTCAGGTTACTCATAATTGGAAGTATTCCTAAGTTGAGTAACGCTGATCGGCCTCCTTCCATTTAGTAGACATGCGCTGGGGACAGCTGCATGATTTGAATCTGGTTCAATTAAATCAGTGCCTCTGTTTCTATATTGGATATAGAACAGTTCATATCTTAACGATGTTAAGGTACGGGGAGTTGTCCGGTTTATGATTAAAACCAGACACTGGACAACTCAAGGCACGTTTCTGCAATGGCTGTTTGTGGGTTGACCCAGGCTATGACGAGGGTTGACTTTCTACCATCTGGATGAACAATAGCGATATTGTTCTAGACTCGCCACAGTTTTATTAAAAATGGTTTTTTTTCAGAAAACAGTAGTGGGAGTATGGTAGAACTGGAAGTGATTCCAGAACCACAAACGATTACTGAAGATTTGATAAGGAACCTAAAGATTCAATCTGGATTGACATTCCATTGGCCACTCCGCAGATAAGGTGGGTAACTTCAGGCACCCGAGAGGTACTACGGTAGCCTCAAGGACGGTGACAGGGAAGTTCTTGTTTACCCACAATTACCATTGCTGTTGTTCCAGGCTGCGAGACCCGGCGGGAGGATGAGTATAGCGTTGTTCTAAACTAGTTTTAGAAGTGTACGTCTATATGACTCTGCCAGAGGGTTGTCGTAGTCAGTGGGAGCAGCGGAAGCATTGGTGGACAAGTAGCTTATGTCTATTTATAGACTAAAGCAGATGTAGCGGAGATAGATCATCTATTTCTGACGTGACAGTCATGGGTTTGACTTCCTCAGAATAAGGGATGGATCTGTTGAGAAGGTAGTAGGGTGTGATATCCTGGTATTTGGATGACATACACAGAGTAGGAAAAGAAACTCCTATACTACAATCGGTTATACTTTGGTCGTCACACAGTGGTTTCTCCACAAAGGAAATGGATTTTATATCAGACATACTGGTTACTAGATCTATGGTTTTAGATCTAGATTTGGGTGGTTTCCCAATCTGGGTACTCAGACAGCATTCTAAGAGTATTTAGAATGGACGACTCCTGGCACGGTAGTGTACCTGCAGGTAATGGAGTCACCCTCTCTAAAGGTGTCTTACAGACTAAAGGGGAGAGGGATGTGCATGATTGGCAGATCACTTGCTCAGGCGATTGAGTCAATCATGAGATGTCAAGTATCACACCAGACATTGTTCTTGCACTAGATGCAATAAGTTGACATTAATCCAATCTTGGAGAAACAGTCGGAAGCAGTTTTAGAACATAAGTGGATGTTCTAGGGATATGTTAACGACAGCCCCATTCGGGAGACAGTTATCATTCCAGGCTTCCAAGGTGACATGGACGACAAGGAGGTTGTCAGAGTTATAGCTTTCCTTCTGATGAGGGGCAGTATTTTGGATAGGTGGTCCAAGGCAATACTGAAGGGTGGCATGGCGCGCAGGATACTGATTAAGTTCAGTTGACGATACAGTCTAAGAAGTTTGGATTTGGAGTTCATTTATGAGCTAGGTCCCATCAGACATCCAGACATATTCTGAGACAGGTATTGCTCTTTTCGGGAGATGGATTTCTCCGCGAACTTGAGATATAGAGAGACATTGAAAGAGACAACTAAGCGGATCCACTCACTGAGGCTATTCCTCGAACGCAATAGTTCCGCAAACGAGCTTTGTGAGACTGACTAGTAGAGGAGTTGGATGTTCGGTATCACACGGGCTGTGAGTATGCGACATCGCAATAATTAGCCTTGAGTGCAAGTGGGAGATTGTTGGAGATAGTGCCCTCAGAGTCAATTATTAGGTCACAGGTACGTGATTGTAATGATTGAGGGAGGACCTATCCCGGTAGGACAGTCTTACTCGAGATGATAGTATGCTATCTGGTTTACCTTTATCATCGTGTACTGCTTTAGGTGACCTGACACGTCGCTATTACACGTTGATAGAGCCCCTAGGATTCTTGCTTGACCACCAGCAGTATGAGGGCGATCATATAAGTGGGAGCTGGGGTCTATAAGCTTATCCTTAAAAGGTCCCTAGTCGTGGGAGTTTCGAGACTGGGCATCGATACTCCATTAGTAGACTAGTGTATACAGTCGAGACCCCGACGAGGGGCGGTGGCCGGTCTCACAAGCCACTGGTGTCAGTTGGATCACCTAAGATGTTTACAGGTGCTCATTGGGTAATGAGTACACCGGACAGGACTCGCCGGGAACATGCTAGTTGGTCATATACCAGACGTCAGATGGCAGTTCCCTGGTGACATGTGTGCAGGTTAGTTCATCGACCTGGGGATCGTCATTTGTCTCGTGTGAGTTCCCACTGTACTTTGATTACTACCCTACCACGGCTCAAAGGAGTCGTGCAAACAGGTTTTAGTTGGGTACAGTCCCGAGCCACATGGAGGCAGTGAGCGTATCTTCAGGGGTTCGTCTCTCCCGGTATTGGGGGTGAGGTCGTGCTGTGTCTAGGAGAGCCATTACACAAAGTCCTTGGCCAAGGCAAGGAGATTTACTGGTAGGTATTCCAGTAGTATCTCAGGGTGTTCTGGGCTACACTCCGACACGACTTGTACCGCTTTTGGGGGTCTGACTTTTACCAACCCCCTAGGCCCGCCATGCGATACTCATAGACGAACGGACCGGACTGTACGGATATTGTCACTGACAGGCTCAGTAGGGTTGTCAGGCTGAGTTCGCTCACAGACATCCCTTTTAGTCAGTACCTGGTAGCCCGTTACGTATTGGCTTATACCTCTGACGTGCTAGTGGTTAAATCCACAACCAAGGTGTTGATGAGTCTTTAGAGTCCCCCACATTTCAGTTACTCAGCTTTCGGGCGAAAGGTTGTAGAGGCCGTATGGAGATATGGCAAGGTCCGATCAGATACGTGCGGTATTGCACGGATCAGGATCGGACAGTTTGTACTATAGGCCGTATGGTTATATGGCAGGGTTCGATCAGATACGTGCGGTATTGCACGGATCAGGATCGAACGGATATTACTAGCCGGCTTTGGTTTAAGCCGGATCCTAGTATAGTACAGTGTAGACTTTGTCTCATTGCATTTGTTTTTCGGTCGGAATACAAATGCGGGTGTGTATGCACAGTATCGGGGTTTTCCTGTAATTTATTACGGGACCAGTTTTTGGAGTTGCCAGTTTGTTTTCCGTTTCGGCCAATTTTCCTTTGATCGTTCATTGGCCGACGTTTGGTGGAGGAGGGTTTATTTGCATTGTTGCAAATAGGCTTTTTGTGGAGGGGGTCTTTGCTTATTGTAGCATCATGATGGTTTTCATGATGTGCACCATCATTGACTTCTCCTTCTTATGATGGCTTGACTTTTAGTGGGCATAATGGTTGATGATGATGAGGGGTGAGGTTGGTTGAGTGTGGGTTTATTGTTGTGATCATTTTCTTTTTGGCATGATAGCCTTCTCTCTCTCTCCATTGTATTATTGGATGGCCACACTCTCATATACACTCTCTCACCCTCACATTCTCTCTCTTCCCATTGTATGGCCGGCCAAAGCCATAGAGGGGCTGTCCAAAAATGAGAGAGTGGGGTTTTTGGTTGATATCATGTTGCAAAACTCCTACTAATCCCTCCACAAAAGTTCATGTTTCATACCTCCACCAAAAGGCAATTCCACAACCCCAAAAGTGAGACACAAGCTCTACTATAGATTCTACAGTAAATCTTGGGCACGTCGAGTAGCCGGCTTCGTGCCCGAGTTGCCTCGGCATTGAGGTGGGAGCCCGTAAACAAAGTAGGCGATGTGGTGCACTTCCGGCGACGAGGAGGAGACGGGACTTTTCCGCAGGAGATCGGGACCATGACGAGAAGACCGGAGGACTTGGATCGTCGGTATATCTCCATTCCCTTTCTTGTAGATAGCTAGGACTAGTTAATGGTTCGATCCGGTATTAGTGCGCGGCGGTTTGCCAGTTCAAGTAAAATTTAAGTTATTCACCGCTTCCGCAATTGGCCGTCGGATTGACGGCCGGGGCGCCGCCGTGCACTTACAAGAGCTGACGATCTCTTCACCGGGAGTGACCTCTTTAGCAAAACTAGAAAAGGCCTAAAAAACTTTCCATTTAAAATAACTCGATTCTACAACGATATCAAGTTCATTAAGTAAAGGGTTTTCTTAAAAACCTGTCGTAGCCCTCCGTCATTTCAGATAAGTACTACTTAGTATTCGTGCTGCGGTAGTTTGACATTCGTCAAGGCGTAGTGTACGGTAGCTAACTAGTGCTTATCTGCTAGCATACGATGCGATTGGATTAGAGTATTCGTACGGCGTTGTTTGGCATTCGTCTAGGGTCGTACGGGTGGGTTTAATTCAATCAGGAAATGTACGGGTTGAACTTGACTAGCGGACTATGGGTTGTTTGGCATTCGTCAAGGTCATAGCACGTTAGGGGCAGAAGCATTATTGGAAATTTCAAGAGTTGAAATTTGCAATGAGATTGCATACCTTCTATGAGATAGTTAGATCCCGATACCCGCTGCGAGTAAGAGTTACTCCTGGGAGGGTTTTACACATTACAATTAGCCGATCAAGTAGGTGTCTAAAAAGGTGTCAACGGGGTTACGCCCCTGGGAAAATGAGGTTTACTTTAATTAGGTCCGTGCGAAAGCATGGGGAACCTCCCTCAAAGTACCGGCACTGGCTTGGCTGAAAGATTGGCAATTTTGTAGAGTGTAATTAATCCCGGCTAGTCTTTCCTTTTAGGGTTTGAAGGAAGATTTGACTAAAATAGTGGGAGACATCCTAATTAGATATATTAATAACCAATCTAATCTTACAAGAGCATACGCTGAGTGTTTTCTTCTATCTCTCTCCAGGTAGCGACCATGTCACGCCTTAATCAAGATAATAATACGGATGTATTGACCGAACCCGCTTGTTATACTGCGCTAGGGAACGTTGGTCCCGCTCCAACTTATAATTGTTATAAGACAGAGCATGAAATAGGGGATTACCAGAATTCCCGTGCCGCCCAAACGAAAAAAGTGCATTCTGATGTATCATCTTCGGGTGTGTTCATTACCGAGAACTGTTTCTCAGTATCCTTTACGTCTTGGGTATGAGATACCGGATCAGGATCCCGCAAATGTAATTTGTTACATGGGCTATATAAAGGTAGAGAACTGAGAACGGGTGATAAGTTTCAAGAGTTGGAAATGATGCAAGTGTTGCAGCCAAGTCTGTTGGCAGTTATCACCCTGTATTACTAGAATACATTGATTCTGAACGAATGTTATTAGATACCGAACCTGATATACAACATCATATCAGTCTCCTTATTAGTAAAGAAGGATATAATTTTGTATTGTTGGATAATGTTTTGACCACTTCCTATATCAAGAGTTGATCGGTTCAGGCACATTATCTAAAAGCATAGACGTTCTAAATCAAACCACAGTTCTTAACGTACAGAACACACTCAAGAGGAAGAGTTCAGAAATGAACGAATCCTTCTTGAGGCATTATAGACTAAGTCATATCAATGCGACCCGACTAGCTGAAGTTACATAAAGATGCATATTTAAATTAGTTTGGATTTACATCTTGTAAAACTTGCCAGTCATGTCACAAAGATAAGATGACCACAGTTCCGTTTATTGGAAACAGAAAAAGAGTTAGTGAACTCTTAGGATTGATACATGTTGATGTATGAAGGTCCCCTGTCTACACATGCCAAGACCGGTTCTTTGTACTTTATTATATTCACTGATGATCTCTCGAGATCCAAACATATGTTCCTGTTGAAACACAAGTCTGGAAATTTTGAGAAATTCAATGAATATAAGTTAGAAGTAGAGAACTAAAAACGGGTATAAGTATTATGTCCTTTGATGAGATCAAGGAGGAGAATACTTGAGCACGGAATTCCTGGACTATTCTAAAGAAGAATGAGATTCTCTCTCAACATTAGTCCTCCGTATACACCACAGCACGTTGGTGTATCGGGGCGGAGCAATCACACCCTATGAAATATGGTGTACTCTATGATGAGTACTACTGAGTTGCCTATTTTCTTTTGGGGTTATGCACTTGAGAAGTTGCATACCTATTGAACAGGGTTTCAACCAAATCAGATGCCTACCACTCCATATGTGATATGGTATGGGAAGAGCCCATCTCTTAAAGATGTTAAGATTTGGGGTTGTCCGGCCTATGTCAAAAGCAAAATCCGGACAAGCTCGAGGCAAGGTCAGTTCTGTGGAAGTTTGTTGGATATCCCAAGAATACGCAAGGGAATATCTTCTACCACACCGAGGAACAAAAGATGTTTTATTTCTCGGCATACCACTTTTTAAGAAAAAGAGAATTTCTTGTGAAGAAATTAGTGGTCATGGGGTAGAACTGGAAGGAGTTCCAGCTATACAAACTACAGCTGATGATTTGGTAAACCCGGAGGATTCAATAGTTTCAAACGAACCTCAGCCTCTCCGCCGATCTGGTAGGGTTCCTCATCCACCTGAGAGAAACTTCAGTTTCTCTATGACAGTGGGAGCAAGGATTGCATCATGTGATGATGTCCCAACTAGTTTCGAGCAGGCCATCAGGAGTGGGGACTCTGTGAGAATGGCTGGATGCTTAGCGATCTGAGATGGAATCCTTATACACCAACAAAGTATGGACTTTGGTTGCTTTATCTGAAGGGTTAAATCCCCATCAGGAGCAAGTATATCTTGAGAAGATTACTTGGTGTACATGGAAAAGTTGAGACTTTCAAAACTATGCTTAAGTCCATCCAGATCCTACTTGCCACGGCTAAATACCATGACTACGATATCTGGCCGTTGGGTGTCATGACTGCTTTTCTCAATGATGATTTGGAAGAGAGCGTCTATAAGTACACAGCCAGAGGGCTTCGTAGACAGTGGGAGCAGCAAAAACGTGAGCATGATGTTTTATGGGATAAATCAGGCATCGTGGAGTTGGAACATCTGTTTTGATGTAGTAGTCAAAGAGTTTGACTTCATCAAAATGGTAGATGAACCTTGTAGAGTACGTGGATGACATACTCTTGATAAGGAAAGAGTTTCCTATGCTATGCTCGGTCAATCTCCTCTTATCATAAAGATTCTCTATATAGGATCAAGGTGATACCTCCTAAATCCTGGGTTTTGGATGTATGGGATAGATCTAATTGGATGTTAGGATTCTCACTAGTAGTAGAGAGATGGTATCAATCGATCCTGGGAAGAATCACTGAAAAGGTTCCATGTTGATAAGGACGACTGAATGTCAGTCGCAGACATTGTCTTTCCCCTCAGTGGAGGGACGGTATGTTGGAAGAGTTCCAAGCTAGATACCGTGACATACTAGACGATTAAAGGCAAGATATATCGTTACCAAGAATGCTACCAAAGAGACAGTCTGGATATATTTTAGTTCATGAGATGAACTTCGTTCCTGCCATTGTGTGACAATGGAGTTGTGGCTTAGGCCTAGGAACCCTCGTCCCATGAGAAATCCAGACATATTCTTATGCAGTATCACCTGATCATGAAGATGGTTGATCTCCAGGGAGATCGAGGTTAGTAGAGTAGACACAGAGGACAACAGCGCGGATCCACTCACAAAGACTTATTTCCCAGTAGAGACTTTTATGGGATGGTTGAGTATGAGATACTTCAACCACAGCTTATTATTTGGTATGAGATACTGCAACAGATGGACCTAGTGCAAGTAGGAGATTGTTAGTTATAAGTATGCCCTAGAGGCCATTACTGTACATACGTTGTATATTGTAGTGGATGTTTGGACATATATAGGAAGGACTTTCTTGCTCGACATGATAATATGCTATCTGGTTACTCTTTATCTTAACATGTACTCTGATTGTCTCTATGTCACATGTTGATAAAGCCCTTAGGATGAGTACTTGACTACCAGGAGTATGATGCAGATCATACTAGTGGGGACAGTGTAGTCGCCAAGTACATCATTCAAATGTTCCTAGTCGTGGGAGTGCCGAGACAGGGCATCGATACTCCAGAGTAGACTAGCGTATGCGCTTCTTGACCCATATGATGGGCGATGGATGATCCCATATCCATTGGTGTTTGACATCAAAGAAGGTATACGGGTGCTCAGTGTAGACTGGGTACACCGGACAGACTCGCCGAGAACTCCCAGATGGTATTATACCTCACGTCAGATGGCAGTTCTCTGGTGACACTGGTACAGGTTAGTCTGTAGACCCGAGATCGTCATAGAGTCTTGTGTGATTTCCACTGTGCTTTGATTTCCATCATACCACGTCCAAGAGGGCATGCAAAAAGGTGGATTTTGGGTACAGTCCCGAATCACATAGAGGCAATGAGCGATAGGAGGGGTTTCGTCTCTCCCGGTATAGGGAGTTGATGTTGCGCTGTGTTCGATTGGCTATAACTGGAAATCCCTGGCCAGGATTGCTGAGATTTACTGGTAAGTGTTATCAGTAATTTCTCGAACTGTTATGGACCTCATATCAACATGACTTATCAAGCTACTGGGGTCTGGCGTTTCCACCCATAGGCGAGATATGCGACATATCAGACGATGAGACCGGACTGTACGGGAGTGTTACTGGTTGGATTCATGGGAGAATGTACAGGCTTTCTTGTTGATCTTCTGATTGCTTAATACCTAGGTGGCTGTTACGTTTAGCTGACCGCTTGCAGCTTGTGGGTGTTTGATATGATCATCACCTACTGCCGGCGTATTGACGATTCTTTAGAGTCCTACACAGAGGTTTCCTGGCTCAGGCAAAACGGAGTAGGAGCACATATGTGATATGCGCGGGACCGAGAATGATACGTGTATGCGATACCGTATTAGAATCTCGTGATATGTGATATCGGCTGGGTATATGTGATATAGCCGGGTCATCGGATCAAGTGTTGATTCGATGAACTGAAACAGATTATATTAGTCGGTTATTTGTGAAATAGCCGGATTATCGGATCAAGTGTTGATTCAATAATTTAATGTATAATAATATATTTGATATATTAAATTACATTAACTAATATAAGCTCACTTAAAGATTCTTTTTCTCACTCGGGTAATACATTGATATATATGTGATATATGTTAATTGTATTATTTTATTTTGTTACAATAAACATTGTATATGTGATATATAATATTGTAACATGTTGTGGTTATAAATGCAACATGATTTATGGAGTTTAAATATGGTTAGGGTTTGGATTAGGGTTAAGCTTTCATGAAGCTTCTTGAAGCTTTGACTTTGACCTTGATATTTTGTGATATTTTGCAAAGATATTTATTTAAACCAACCCAACCCTTTAACCATAGTTAAATCTCTACAAGGGTTAAGTCTTCTTACTTAACCCATGGTTGTAATTCTAACCACACACTTCATTCATTATTCATCACAAATTGATTTTTTGCTTCTTCTTCTTCTTCCTTTTTGATGAAAAGCTTTCTAGCTTTTTCAAAACTGATGAAAATGAGTGAGAAAAGAAAATCAAATGAGAGCTAAATTCCTACTTCATCATCCTCATCTATTCTAGCCGCTTAGATTAGGGTGTTTGCTTTGTTAATACTCGATTAGCAAAGCAAAATCTTGGGCTTGAGTTTCTTCAAGGTAGATCATCTTTGTTATCGAAGATCGGAAGCAAGCTTGCATCTTTCTTTTCATGGAGCCTCTCTTGAGTTCGGGTACTCGATGATCGCAGCGAAGGGACCTCAACACGGAGCTTTAGAAGTGAAGGAACGGACTACAAAGGTTGTAATCCCTAACTCTTAGAAGTAAAGTTGTTTACTTGCTTTGTTTTCGCCTAATCTCTAGTCTAAGATCTTGGTTAGGGTTGTTCGGCACGTCTAAAATTTAAATCGGGTATGGTTGATGCCTTGTAGAACCTTATGGCAGTGCCTAGTAACCCTACACAAACTAGTGAGCTCTTTACATCCCTTACTTTATCATCCCACACCAATCTAGCAAATTAGTGTGGTGTGTTTCATACACTAAAGAAGTTTAGTGTAGAGTTAACTTGATCTAGAGGATCTTCGGGTGGATCGTCTTTGGCGTGAAGACAAATAAGGAGGCTCGTTCAAAGTCTCAAGAGAATCCTAGTGGAGTCACGGGACTACTACACGGAGCAAGTGATGAGAAAGACTGTCTACAAAGGTTGTATTCTTGTTTTCTTAATGTAAAAGTAGTTTACATTAGCTATTGTCTAATTTTATAGTTAAAGATTCTAAGTTTAGGGTTCGTTAGCATGGCAAATTTTTGAAAACGGCATGAACGATGCCTCCCGAAACCTTGCTGTCGTGCTAGGAAACCTTACACATGCACCGCAGACGGTTATTCTTCCTCCTTGAATCGGGTGTATGATACTGCTCAAGGGCTGAGAAAACTCATGTTGGACATATCTCACATCATATCACGAGAAAACCGCAATTTCTATCTTTTGAAAATGATAATAAGTTTATAAAATCCTTGCGGTTTCTCCAAATCCATAAATCTCATAGAAAATCCGAATTTCATAATCAAAAGTCAATAAACAATGAATACCGGCAATAAGCCCCATAATATTGCATGAAAAATGAATATAAACATGCATGAGATATCACGGTAATAAATGCAATGTCTAAGCTAGCGTATGAAAGCAAGCGCACTAGTACTATGTCAAAACTATCAGCTAACAATTTATACTACTGAAGTAGTATTTTTTAATGTGTACGTGACATGAAAATTATCGATGATGATGTGTGTGAGCCGGCAAGCAGGTGTACGTGGAGCATACGCATCATCAGTAAAGGTGCTGGTGTCCTGACAGCAGAATTTCATAATAACTACGAAAACACATTAAGCATGTAATGCGATGCAAATAGCAAGAATATATGGAAAATGAATAGTAAATGCAACAATAAAGAATATACATAATATATACGAGTCATACAGTTTGGCATTTGAAATAGCACGAATTGTGTTGTTTAGAAAATAGGGGCTACGGTGTTTTTAAGAAAAGGTTTGTCCTTTGAAATATCCGTAGTATCTCTCGTCCTGTCTTTAAAATACTCATGATTCGTTAGTTTTGGAAATAAGTATTACTCGAGCCCAGTCTAACATCTACTAAGTAAACTACAGGACAAAGCTAAGAGACTAATCAAAAGGGTAAGGAAATCCACCTAAGTCCGAGTCGATATATCTAGCAGTCGGTGATCCCGCCTCAATAGCGTCACGTACGATAATATATATATATATATATATATATATATATATATATATATATATATATATATATATATATAATACGACATCCTTGAGTCAAGAGTACGGATCAATCATCATATTTATACTTCATACAGTAAAATCCATCGTACGGCATCCCAAATTGGGGTACGGGTCAGATATCTCATTCATCTCATTATTTATCTGGTATCATTATCATCATATCTTGAATTAAGGGTACTGATCTAAAGTCTAGTACATTCCGATACCATCATCCATATATATCTGCGTGTGTATGAAAACATATCGCCCAACGATCTACTCATATATCATGTCATATATCATAGCACGACCCAAATCACGTCACCGATCTCACGGCATCATGCCCAATCATATTGACTCATCTCCAAGTATCACATACTATCCTCATCATACATGTATACGTGTGTATATATATATATAGCAACTCCTCCACATACATACATAAATACACACACACACACACACACACACTAAAATATAACACGTGTGTGCAAGTGTGTGTATGTGAACCTTATTCTAGGGTTCGCGACTAAGAAACTAACTAAAAACATTTTCTACCAATTACACTAAAAATAACCCATGCTCTCCCAAAATCTTTCTTGCTAATTATACATGTCTCAAATGTAACATTTTGAAAATCGTTTAGGTGAAAATTCGGATAATCGGTAAAATAACGGGTGTTTTCCGTAAAAATCAAGATATAAATATTTTTAATATAAAATTAAATATACATATTCTAGCTATGTAATTGCTAGTATTTGGTGTTTATTGAGCCACTTGTAAAATTTCTAATTTACTGAAAATTTTTCCGAAATTAATTATTTTAATATTATTTTAAGCCGTCACTAATATATTTAATTAGGGAAAATTACAAATTGGAATGGGTTAATATAAATTTTGTGCATCATGACACACTAAACTAACATGTAAAATATTATTTTTGAAATGAAATGAAATTGTCAAATGGTGTTAGAAAATATCGAAGAAAATGGCTTAAATAATGAAATTAGTGTAAATAGAAATTGGGGTATAATATTTATCATTTTCTTTCCTCACCCATACTCATCCACACCCTCTCACCCCCTCCCTATGTGCTGGCCGAAGTATGGGCTATCCCATTCCCCAAGTTTCCCCACTTCAAGTTAAAAGAAAAGTAAAACAAGAAATGAAAAAAGGAAATGATAAAGAATAAAGCTTGGACTTGTTGACTTGGGTAGTGTATGACTCATTCAACCCTCACTCTCTCTCCTCACCTCCTAATTTTTGGCCGAGCCCTCCCCTTTACCCCTCAACAGCAGCCCCTCATTTCCCCCTCTCATTTTCTCATCAAAAACCCTCACAAAATGCATCAAAAATCCCCCAAAATCAAAATCTAATCCCTACCAATTTTTACTTGGCTATTCTAGTATGGATCTAGGGAACAAGATGGCAATTTGAGAGGCTAGATTTCAAATTTGATCAATGGGATGTGAGGTATAAATCTTGACCCTTTTGTTAAATTATTTGTTATTACTTCAATTTTAGCTAATGAGATGCTTAATTAGGATTTAATTTCAAGATTTGGAAATTCTAGAAAAGAGTTTGGATCGAATTAGGTTTTGAGTATTTTGATTAGGGTTGTGTGATGTAGGCTAGCATCTTAAGACTTGTTAAAACTAATCCAGTTGCTAATCACAAATTGTTACTTGTAAAATGTCCAAATTAAGCTTTTTTAGCAAACTAGGTTTGTTATAAACTATGAAAATAATTAAGATAAAAATCTAATTAGGGTATTCATGACATTATTAACATTTTAAATTTTAGTTTAATACCTTAGTTCATGCAAAACCAAGCTTAGTTGTTGTTTTGTGCATTTTTACTTGAAATTGTTAAAATTGGATAAAATTGCAAACTAGAATTTTGGGTTTTATAAAAATTGATGAGATTAAATTATACAAATGGTTGATATGACTTAGTTATGATATTTAGTGGATATTATGGTCATTAGTTTTGTTAAAACATCAAGTTTCGAATTAAAACAAAAATTAAGTGCTTTCTATGTTTTCGGAAATAAATCGATTTGATTTATTTTGGGGTTTTGATGAGTTGCAATCTACTTAATATTAAAATTAGTGATTGTGAAAACACGATTGGGGTGTTTGGGTTTTTCTCGATGGTTTGACATTTGTACATCGACATCGAGGGTTGGTTTGGCTATTCTTGCACACGTAGGCGATAGGTTTTGACCTATGTGTGATAGCGTGCCGATTTGGTTTTTGTATGCCGTTTCGATTTCGAATTGGGTTTTTATGCGATACGATACGTTATGACATGTAGATACCCCCATGTGTACTTTGAGACGACAAGCAAGCGCGTGGCGACGTCGGCACCGGCGAGCGAAGAACAGGTGAGTAGATATATATCTACGGGGGAAGTCGGGTGGATGGCATCTAGCACCCCCGCAGTTCGTAGTATAGTTATGATATATATATATATATATATATATATATGTGATTCATGATACGTGGATGTTTATCAAGAGATGATTATTGTGTTCATGGTTTAGTTTAGGGTAATTAGAAGTAAACTAGCATAGCTTCTTAGTCGCGAGCCCTAGAAAAGGTTCACACCCACACGCACACACGCATTTGCATACATCTATTTACATGTGCATATATGGGGATATGTACACACACACACATGGGTATGGGACTATACATATATATATATATATATATATATACATGGATTATGAAGATAGTACTTGGGATTGGAGATGAGTCGATGAGATTGAGCTTGAGGCCGTGAGATCGGTGATGTGACAGGGTTCGTATTCAAGATACGACATGATGTTTTAGCAGGTCCTTTCGACATGGTGTTTTCATATACACGCATACATTTACATAGATGGTATCAGTATTGTACTAGACATAGATCACTACCCCGGATCATGATATTTGATAAAGAGGATACCGGATGAATAATGTGATAGATATGACATTTGATCCGTACCCAGATTTGGGAGGCCGTACGACGGATTTACCGTACGAGTTATATATTGATGATAGATCCACACTCTTGACTCGAGGATGTCATATTATATTAGGGAATCGTATGGGATACTATTGAGGCGGGATCACTGACTTTTATATGTATATGTATGTATCGACTCAGATGTTAGGCGGTTTCCTTACCTTTCGATCAGCCTGTTTAGTTTGGTCCTGTAGTGTACTTGTAAATGATAGATTAGATTCGACTCATACCTATTTCAAAAACTAACAAATCGTGTGTATTTTAAAGACAGGACAAGGGATTCTACGGATATTTCAAAGGATGTATCTTTTCTTAAAAACACCGTAGCCCTTATTTTCGAAACACCACGATTCGTGTTATTTCAAATGGCAAAACTGTATGACTCATATTTATATAAATGCAGATTAGTTATCATTGTGTTTATTATTCAGCTCCCGCATATTATTGCAGTTCGCATCGCGTCATGCTTATATTGTGTTTTTCATGTGCCATTATGGAGATCATGCTGTCAGGACACCAGCACCATTACCGATGATGCGTATGTTCCACGTATACTTACTTGCCGGCTCACACACATCATCATCGGTAATTGCCATGTCACGTACACTTTAGAGAATATTACTCATTGATATAGCTTGTAACCGATAATTCGACATGGTATTAGCGTACTCGTCTTTATATGCTAGTTTAGACATTGCGGTTATTACTTGCTACTTCATGCATATTATTATTCACTGCTATGCAGTATTATGGAGTTTTATGCTTATATTCACTGTTTACTTGCTATTGATGATTGGATTTCGGATTTTCATGAGATTCCTGGATTTGAGGGAAAACCGCAAGAATATATATAAACTTCTCTCTCTTTTTAAAATGAAAAGTGCGGTTTTCTCGTGATGTATGAGTCGTCCACCATGATGTTTTCTCGGTTATGAGATGGATTTCGAGACCTGATTCGAGGAGACGTATGAACCGTCTCGGGTACATGGTGGACCCGGTATGGTACCCCAGGGCAAGAGTGATTTCATGGTGGATGATGAGCCCGGCAGGGGCAGACTGCCTACCGGTGATTTTACTTGGTGCGTCGGATATTTGGAGGATACCGTTCGTGGTCGTGAAATTGATGATATGGGCCGATCCGGATTGATGGAGCCCTAGATATTGAGATTTGAGACGCTGAGATTTTGAGGTTTGAGATATGGAGGATATTGGATATTGAGATTTATGTTTTGTGTCGATGCTAGGCACTGATTTATATTGATTTATTGATGATGCCTCATTTTAAATTACAGAAAATCTCACTAAAGAAAGAAAACGGTTTCTTCATTTACATGTATTCTGTTTTCATTACATTACATTTGTACCGCATACATATGATACATTGCTACCTGAGGCACTGACATGAGCACATGGGATTACACTTATGTATAGATGTTTACCTTTACCACCTTTTCATGCTTCAGACTTATCATTTTGAGGTTATATATATTGATCGTGTTGACCTAGGATAGCGTCATGCATGCGATTTCTGCTCGTAGATGTTTTCTACTCACGAGTTGGCAACTCACCCCCGTTGTGCCACAGTTCCTTATAGGTTTTGCCGTACAGGTTCATTGCGGCTTTGCTGGCACACCGTTCCTTCCGGGTGATTGCTTTGACAGGTAGTTTCTTTGCATCAGGACCACCATTGTATCTAGTAAAACTCCATCAACCAGATTGTAAATTTGATAGAGATAGAAGACCAGACTTGTTATTATTTCGACCTTAGAGTCGCGCGTTGTATTATTATGGTTTTCATGCTGATTTTGGGTTTTCTTTTGAGTTTTTATTCTCGCCCTTCAGCGTTGTATATTATATTGCTTGTATGGTTGTGACCGTCGATTGACGAAGAGCTAGCTCCCGCTTGGGGATGCCTTTTTATTTATTTCGTATACTATTCATGTTGTATCCCGTTTGGGGGACAGTATTTACAAAGGAGACTCTGCCGAAATTTTCAGAAAATACTTGAGATTTTAAAAATACATACTTCGGCCTATGTTGTTAAAACTACTTGCTTTAAATTGGTTTTTTCTTCACTCTACTTCTTCTTTGGTTTTGATTTCTGGGTTTTGTCTTACTTAGATTATATACGCCTCGAGACGTTTCGTAATTTAAGTGCCGGTCATGTTCCGTACTTTTCGGGTCGTGACATCAAAATTCCATATTTATAATATATATAGCATATTCGTACGCTACACTATGAAATTGCGGGGGGGCTATACACCATCCACCCGACTTCCCCCATAGATATATATCTATTCACCTTGATTCTTACTTGCCGAAGTCGATGTCTCCTTGCTCCTCCTTGTTGTACGACGTCCACATGGGTACCTATACATATCACACACAGTATCGTAAACCGAAATCGTGGATGAAAACCAAAACAGCACACGAAACACACATAGGTTAGGACCTATGGTCTACGCATGCAAGAACAACCAAACAACTCTCGAGATTGATATGCAAACGTCACACAACCAAGTCAAAACCCAAATACTAAAATCCAAGTCATAAATAGTCGCAAAACCAAATCAGCAACATAAGAAAACACTTCCAGATTTTGTCTCAGGTGAAATTAGCCAATTTTTCATATAGGGTGGGTCTAATTTTCCCAAAATGAAGCCATGGACCAAGCACGAAGTGATTCCATCACACCAAGGCCGCGAATTGCTGCCAAAAGGTGATAATTGGTGGCCAGGTTAAGAGGGTATGACCTCGGGTCTTTAGGGTATGCTCCATTTTGCCTGCACATATCTCAGTAATTTCTACTTTACTTATAGAGCCCCCGGGGGATAGCAGATCTCGAAACAACAACACAATTTCCATAAATTTACGATATCGGGGATTCTAAGTTCATGTCTCGGGGTTTTAAATCTCTGGTTTTGTCCAGAATCTTAACACAAAAAGGGGTTTAAGGTCACTACTAAACTTCAATTGCACCATCTCAATTCAAATCAAATCCTAACCTCAACTTGGAATTTTCCGAGTCCACTAAACCTTACTAAAAGGATTCGAAACTAGTTTAGAGGCTATAGATATTCAAATGCTACACTAAATGTGAAAGAATTACCTCATTTGGAACTCAAGAATCCCCTAGGGCATCAAAATCCAATTTTTCTTGATCCACCATGCTTGTAGTGAGCTTGTGCATGATTTTTGTGAAAGGGATGCATGGTTTTGATGGGGTTTTGGGGTTGTAGTGAGGAGGTTGAGGTGGTGGAGGGAGAGGGCAGCCATGAGAGGAGAAGAGAGGAAAGAGAAGAAGGAAAATGAAATGAGGGGGAGAATAGCCAAGGTCAAAGAAGACCCCTCCCCTCTCTCTCTCTCTCTTGCCCATTCCTATTTCTTTATCTTTTCTTTTCTTTTCTATTCTTTATCTTTTTCTTTTATTTTCAAAACACATTTGTAAAAACCAATATAAAGCCATGCACAAATGAAGACTTGAAGTCATGCTTCAAAAAAAATGTAACAAGTATTTGCAACATGATTTGTTGCATGTCATGCACATATCATACATAATGGAAAATTAGTAAACAATAATTGAGTTTAGTAATAATTCATACACAATTAATCGTATACTAAGTTGTAAAATTCCCAAATTTTTCATAAATTCTTTTAAAATCAATAATTGATATAAATTTCCAAATGTTTCCTGATTTATCGGTATATAATTATACCATATCATTAAAACTAATTTCCACACATTAAAGTATTCATAATATTTATTATTTTAATTATTTAACTTCTCAAAAATAATATTTTATTTTTCTGAAATGTTACATCCAATCAACTTTTGATTCAGGAAGATGTTCATAATATCATCATGTAGTACAAAATTATATCCTTCTTTACTTAATAAAGAAACTGATATAAGATTGCATATTAGGGTCGGTATGTAATAGCATTCTTTCAGAATCAATGTATTACCATTTGGTAATACAAGGTGATATTCGCCAAGTGTTTTGGCTGCAACATTTGCACATTCCCTACTCTTACGAAATGATCACCCATTCCCAGTTCTCTACTTTTCCTTACCCCATGCAACATATTGCATATCTAGAATTCTGATCCGGTATCTAATGCTCAGGACGTAGAGTGAACTGAGAAACAGTTCTCTATAACTAACACACCCGAAGAAGATGCATCAACATACTTATTCTTCGTTTAGGCGGTGCGAGAATCCGGATATTCTCCTATTCCTGCTCAGTCTTATAACAATTATAAGAAAGAACGGAACCAACGTTCTCCTACTCAGTATAACAAGCGGGTTCGGTCAATACATCCATATTATTATCTTGATTAAAGCCTGACATGGTCGCTACCTGGAGAGAGAGAGAAGAAAACACTTTAGCGTATGCTCTTACAAGATTATATTGGTTTATTATCTTATCTAATCAGGATGGCTCCCACTGTTTTTATCAAATCTTCCTTCAAACCCTAAATGGTAAGACTATCCGGGATTAATTACACCTTACAAGTTCGCCAATCTTTTAGCCATGCCAGTGTTGGTACTTTGAGGGTGGTTCCCCGTGCTTTCGCACGGACCTAATTAAAATAAATCTTGTTTTCCCAAAGGCATAACCCCGTTAACACCTTTCTAGACACCTACTTGATCGGCTAATTGTCATGTGTAAAGCTCTCACAGGAGTAAATCTTACTCACTGTCGGTATCTGGATCCAATTATCTCATAGAAGGTATGCAATTTCATTGCAAATTTCAACACTTGAAATTCCCGATAATGCTTTTGTCCCCAGCGTCCTATGACCTTGACGCAGGCAAAACAACCCATAGTCCGCTAGTCAAGTTCAACCCGTATATTTCCTGATTGAATTAAACCCACCCGTATGACCCTTGACGCAGGCCAAACTACACCGTATGAGTACCATAATCCAATTGCATCTCATGCTGCAGATAAGTACTAATCAGCTACCGTACACTACGCCTTGACGCGGGCCAAACAACCGTAGCACGAATACTAAAATAGCACTTACCTGAAATTTCAGAGGGCTATGCAGGTTTTTAAGAAAACCATGAGCATAATGAACTTGATATCGTTGTAGAAACAAGTGATTTTTGAAAAAGGAGTATTTTTGTGGCTTTTACTAGTTTCGCTAAAGAGGTAACTCCCGGTGAAGGGATCTCGGCTCTTTCCTTATCGAATAAGGTGCAGGATATTTCACAAATACCACTATGCAAAGCAAAAAACTATAGAAGCAATCAAAAACTAAACAGAGTAAGTTGTAGTATCTGCTAGTTTCGCTAAATAGGTTACTCCCGGTGAAGGGATCTCGGCTCTTTCCTTATCGAATAAGGTGTTGGATATTCTACAAGGAATACCGCTATGCAAAGCAAAAACTAGAGCTACCATTTTTGAAAATTTGATTCTACAACATCTTTTAGGTTTTTTTTCATTAATCTCATTAATGAAGTCCCATCATTTATGCTTCCTAAGCATCACATAAAGAAAAGAAAATACAACGTACGCTTATGCCATCCGCATTCACCACGGTGTCCCTTTATATACCGTTAAGTTACTTAACTAACGGCATAGCGAGAAGGGACTAGCGCGGGTGCAAAACATAAGCAACGTTTATTATATATCATATATATATAATGATAAAGCATTCGTCTCAGCATATAAAGTAATCACATCACAGAATATCAGCAGCAGAAGATTACATATGAAATATTGGATATTCTAGGAGGTCCGTATTTTGTATTTAGCCAACAATAGAAAATATGGATTCCACGGTCGCAATAAATAGCCAAACCCACATCCTTAGACCCATACGAGAGCGGCAAGCAACCCTACCAATTCTAGAGTTAGGAGACCCGGACTCGACTCCTCGAGATGGTCTCCCACTGGACTCTAGAACCCGGTTACTTGTGCTCCCCACCTTGGGTCTATCCTAATACGGAAAAGTAAATAATATACAACAATGGTGACATCATCCTCAACCTGGAAGTGCCCCAATAAAAGAATATTACATACATTGAATTTTACATGAATGAAAATAAAAACTCTCATCTCACATAAAACCCGCGGCTATTCAGAGCACGACGGTCCAATATAACATATCACAGCAATACATAACATCACATGTCATCAACGTAAGTAAATATGTGTATCCCAATTGTCGTTGATATATAGAAATGAAATCGGCGATACAGCATATATTACACTTACGGTCGTAGAAAAGAAAATGTCAAACTACAACATTTGGAATGCACAATCACCTAGACATCATAAACCCGAAATATCACATACTTCGGATTTCATGCCTAACTATATGAATTCCACATATTGTATCACATTCCACAAATGGTTAGACGATGTTAAACATTCCGATTGAATCAACAAATACCCAAAATTTCCCAAAAAGCTCAACACTTGGGCGTAGTTTAAAAGCACCTATCACATGCCACAGTACCGATGGACCAACCATAGAAGGGTCAACCCTTGCCTCACTTATGGCGCCGCGGAACTAATGCAAAACCTAGGGTTTGGCGGTGGTTCTTACGGTCACAGACTAGAGTTTCGTTCTTCTAAAGGGTCCATCAAATCACTTGCACGATATTTGAATGTTTCAAACTTGGAAAAAATCCAACTCTTGAATAAATTTCCAGTGAGGGTTAAAGTGGGTATTTGATATCCGTTCGATCTTTTTAACACCGTCTAAATAACCCGAAATACAGTTAGAATTACGACCACGAAACACTCCGAGTTGACTTTATAGTAAATTAACATCTCATGCAAATTTAGCAAAAACAAACAACACCAGAAACACCAAAACTCAGAGCCTGGAACACAAAAAAAAATTCAAGCCTGGAATGAAGACAGGGGCCAGCCGGCTCGGAAATTCCCCTCATGTGCCCGGCCAAAATCCGAGCAAATTTCTTGAAATTTTCATGGTGTTCATGCTATATCACATATAACATTCTGCAGTTTAAAAAAATTTTAGAGCTCATTTAAAAATCGACAGAAACCAGGTTTTGACGTTTTAAGTTTCGGAGTAGTTTCAGTTTCGTAATCTAACAAATATCGTCTAAATCTCTAGCTTGGCTCTGATACCACAGTAGGATTACATAGCATAACAGCAAGGTTTCGGGAGGCATCGTCCATGCCATTTTCAAATTTTTGTTATGCTACTTAACCCTAACCCTAGAATCTTAACTAAAGATTTATACGAATCAATATGTAAACAACTTTACAACTAAGTGATTGCGGAATACAACCTTTGTAGACCGGTCCTTCACTTCAAATGCCCCAAGTAGTGGTCCTTTCGCTGCGATCAAAGAACTCCCGGACTCTTAAGAGGCTCTACAAGGTAAATGGTGCGTGCTTTCTATAAGTCTTCAAAATCCAAGATGATCTACTTTGAGGAGACACAAACCCAAGCTAACTCTTCACTGATATGGAACTAGTGAAGCTAACACCCTAAGCTATATGGCTAGTATAGAAGAGGATGATGAAGTAGGAATTTTGCTCACTTTAGAATTCTTTTTCTCACTAATTTTCCTCACTTGCTCAAAACCTAGAAAGCTCTCACTTGAGCTTGAAGAAGATGAAGCAAATGAAAATGAGAGAGTGTGTGGTTAGAAATGCAACCATGTTGAGTATATGTCATGCTTAACCATTGTAGAGAATAAACCATGGTAAGAGATAATGGTTAGGTTTATAAATATCTAAAGAAAAACAAAAATGGTGGACTAAGTGAATGGTTATCCACAATTTACAACCATGACAAAATCCATTCATTTTTAAATTTCTTAAATAAATAAAAACCTTATTATTATCTTTTATATGGTGTAAGCCTCATACACCCATGTTGCATATATAACCCAGCATGTCACAATAATATATATCACATATATATTATTTATGTAACAAAAGAAAACAATACAATAAACATATATCACATATATGATAAATGTATAAAGTGAGAAGTAGAAATACTTAAGTGAGCATATATTAGTTAATGTAATTTAATATATCAAATATATAATTATACATTAAATCATTAAATCAACACTTGATTTAATAATTCGGCTATATCACATATAACCGACTAATATAAAATGTATCATTTCATCGAATCAACACTTGATCCGATGACCCGGTTATATCACATATAATCGGCTGATATCACATATCGCGAGAATAGAATACGGTATCACATACGCGTATTATTCTTGGTCCCGTACATATCACATATGTACTCCTGCTCCGTTTTGCCTGAACCAGGAAACCTCTATGTAGGACTCTAAAGACTCGTCAATACGCCGGCAGTAGGTGATGATCATATCAGTCACCCACAAGCCGTCAGCGGTCAGCTAAACGTAACGGCCACCCGGGTATTGAGCGATCAGAAGATCAACAAGCAAGCCTGCTCACACTCCTGTAAAGCCTGTCAGTAACACTACCATACAGTCCAGTCTTTTCGTCTGATATGTCGCATATCCAGTCTAGGGGTGGTAAACGTCAGAGCCTAGTAACTGATAAGTCATGCCGATGTGAGTCTCATAACGGGTCGAGAAACTACTGATAACACTTACCAGTAGATCTCCAAATCAGACCAAGCCAGGGACTTCCAGTTATAGCCAATCAAGCACATCGCAACTTCAACCCCTAATACTGGGAGAGACGAAACCCCTCTTATCGCTCATTGTCTCCATGTGATTCGGGACTGTGCCCAAAAGCCACTGTTTTGCATGTTCTCTTGAACGTTGTAAGGTGGAAATCAAAGCACAGTAGGAATCACACAAGACTCTATGACGATCTCGGGTCTACAGACTAACCTGTACCAGTGTCACCAGAGAACTGCTATCTGACGATAGGTATAATACCAGCTAGGAGTTCTCGGCGAGTCCGTTCAGTGTACCCAGTCTCCACTGAGCACCCGTATACCATCTTTGATGTCAAACACCAATGGATGTGGGATCATCCATCACCCATCATATGGGTCAAGAAGCGTATATGCTAGTCTACTCTGGAGTATCGATGCCTTGTCTCGATACACCCTCGACTAGGAACAATTATAGGATGTACTTGTGGATTATCCTGGCCCCACTAGTATGATCTCCATCATAGTCCTGGTAATCAAGTACACATCCTAAGGGCTTTATCAACATGTGAGAGCAAGACAGTATCATAATACAAGTCAATATGTTAAGACAAAGAGCAACCAGATAACATACTATCATGTCGAGCAAGAAAATCCTCTCTATATATGTCCAAGCATCCACTATAATATGCATCATATGTACAAAAATGGCCTCTAGGGCATATACATAACTAACAACAACCACGTGCATCAACGTGCATAAAATCGAATCAAAGTACTAAAAGTGCATGAAAACTATACCGAAGGCACAAGTCAAATTACATACATACCATAGGCATGAAATCAAAATCAACATCTCGAACGACATCAAATCGAAATCAAGTGTAACTGTGGTGCACGAAAATTCAATCATGCAAATAAATCGCCCAAATACCGAAATCCAAAATGACGGACACGTGATATTCGAATCACCAAATTGCAAATCGTAAATACTGTCGTCGATATGTCCTTTCTTCAAAGTCGAGAAGGTGTCGGTTCATCCAAAGCTAGCAGAGCAAGATATCTACTTGCCTCATGTCCATGGTCTGACGCCTTGTGCCCTTAGGCTCTCGTCTCTCACTGCGGATTTCCAGTTACATAACTCCGCGGCTCAACGGCCCAATATAGAATGATGGCGGAAATAGTTCCACTCTAGCACATCCTCAAAAGATCTCTGGCCAACTATCAGGGTCAATCATAACATGTCTCGTCGATGATGCCGAACTCTAGCCTACTGGGTGTGCGTAATACGACCGATGCTGGGTCCAAATCTCCTCATATAGTATTCTAGAAAGATTTTGTCGGGGTCTCTCCCAATCTCGTTTCTGCCGAACTGCCTGGAAGTTATCACCCTTTACTAAATCCTTTTCTTGTTCCGGAACAGCTGCATACTCATCACGGTTTCTTTAAAAGATATATCCATATTCAACACCTCTGCATGTGTATCACATCTCTGATGTCAACGGAGTGGAATGTCATCTCGTCAAAATCTCGTACGAATCTCTTACTCCACTTTTCTCTAATGTAGACTAATTCGGACTCGTCTCTTCGTAGCTGTATGGACTGCGCTATAACGGCTATACTCATATCTAGAGTCTTCTTTCTGAAGCTACGTACTCGGCATTTCAAATATCCTGTAGTAGGCATCTTACCAATTACCTTCTCGAGAATTCGTTCAAATTATCGGAGTGATGCGCTTACGCTCGTCCTCCCTCGATCGACTCACAACGTGCCTGTAGGAAGTCTTCTCTACCTGAAATAAATCAATCTGCTGATCTCGCATCGGAATATGCAAACGAACTACATGTCCTAGTCATTCATCCAAGGGTGACTAGCGATCTTCTGTCAAATTCCTAATTACAAACTCGTGCTGTAAAAGCTTCAAACATCTGGGGCGATATCTTGTCAGTCGCAGCAACAACTGGCTCATTCGTCTGCACACTTAACAATGCCTCAATCCTCAAGAATAGACGATACATTAACAGTCATCACATTCTAGCTGGCCTCTAACAGTGGCCCAAGCCTATGGTGCTGGTCTGAATGTTCAAGACATCTTAGTAAAAGCAATTTATCAAAACACTCATGTCGCGAAAAACACAATAAAATGACATATCTATGCAATCGTGTGTCACCGGAATTATGCCCTGGTCAGTCCTCGTCCATGGCGAGCTCGTGCTGACCGCAACTCTAGCCGCAGCTCTTTCTGCTCGTGAAACCGTGGTAACAAAAACCACCAACCGATATCGATGAGGATAGATCATAGGATCGAATAGAATACTGTGCAAAAAAATGTACATCCTAAGGCTTCTTAAGCGGAATAGCGTATCGTAAGTATGTCGTGGAACATATACACAGTACGTCACTCTACTTAAGTCACCTACTCCATCAACCAAGTTCAACCTACTATTAGTTGTATGTATGCCCTAGAGCCCAGTATTGTACAGATGATGTATATTATATTGGATGCTTGGACATATATAGAGAGGACTTTCTTGCTCGATATGATAGTATGCTATCTGGTTGCTCTTTATCATAACATGTTCTTGTCTCTTGATACTGTCTTATAGCTACATGTTGATAAAGCCCTTAGGATGTGTACATGACAACGTGGACTATGATGCAGATCATACTAGTGGGGGCAGAGTAGTCCATAAGTACATCCATAAATGTTCCTATTCGTGGGTGTATCGAGACAGGGCATCGATATACCTGAGTAGACTAGCGTATACGCTTCTCGACCCATGAGATGGGCGATGGATGATCCCATGTCCATTGGTGTTTGACATCAGAGATGGTATACGGGTGCTCAGTGGAGAATGGGTAAACTGGACGGACTCGCCGAGAACTCCCAGATGGTATTATACCTCACGTCAGATGGCAGTTCTCTGGTGACACTTGTGCAGGTTAGTCTGTAGACCTAAGATCGTTATAGAGTCTTGTGTGATTCCCACTGTGCTTTGATTTCCACCTTACCACGTCCATGAGGGCGTGCAAAACGGTGGTTTTTAGGTACAGTCCCGAGTCACATGGAGGCAATGAGCGATTGGAGGGGTTTCGTCTCTCCCGGTATTGGGGGTTGATGTTGCGCAGTGCTCGATTGGCCGTAACAGGGAAGTCCCTGGCCAGGGATGATTTAGAGATTTACTGGTAAGTGTTACCAGTAGTTTCTCGACCCGTTATGAGCCTCACATCGGCACGACTTATCGGTTATTGGGGTCTGACGATTACCACCCCTAGACTTGATATGCGACATATCAGACGAGGAGACCGGACTGTACGGGAAGTTTTACCGGCAGGCTTTTACAGGAGTTGGAGCGGGCTTGCTTGATGATCTTCTGATCGCTCAATACCCGGGTAGCCGTTACGTCCAGCTAGTACCGCTGACGGCTTATGGGTGCTTGATGTGATCATCACCTACTGCCGGCGTATTGACGAGTCTTTAGAGTCCTACATAGAGGTTTTACTGGCTCAGGCAAAATGAAATAGGAGCGCATATGTGATATGTGCGGGATCGAGAATAATGCGTGTATGTGATACCGTATTCTATTCTCCCGACTTCTTGTATCGGTCGGTTATATGTGATATAGCCGGGTTATCGAATCAAGTGTTGATTCGATAAATCGATACATTGGATGTTAGTCGGTTATATGTGATATGACCGGATTATTTAGTCAAGTGTTGATTTAATAATTTAGTGTATAATTGTATATTAGATATACTAATTTACATTAACTAACACTTATTCATTTAGGGGGGGTTTCCCCACATGTACACAACTTCTATATATATATATATGATATATATTAAAATGTGTTTTCTTTTTGTATCATGGTTGATGATACATCATTCATGGGTATATGAGACTTACACCATGCTATTTATTAGTTTGGGTTTTAATATTTAAAGTAATTACAAAATTAGTGGAGGATTAGAAAAATGCATGAAGCTTGTGGAAGCTTGTGGATGCATTGACTAAGTCCACTTGAGTTTGTTTTTACTATGGATATTTGTTAACCCAACCATAAGGATTAGCCATGGGTTAAGTCTCTACATGAGTTAGTATATGATACTCACTCACCATGGTTAACTTTCTCACTTGATCATTATCCTCATCTATTTCTTTTGTTCATCTTCTTCTTCTTTGTTTAAAAAGAAAAGCAAGCTAGGGTTTGATCTAAAGTGAGAAACATTGTGAGAAATAAAATTCTAAAGAGAACCCACTTTCTATTTCTCCATCCTCTACTAGACTAGCACTTTAGTTTAGGGTGTTTGCTTCACTAATTCTCTAGTTAGTGAAGTAGAAGCTTGAGTTGGCATCCCCTCGACGTAGATCATCTTCGGCCTCGAAGACTTCAAGCAAGGACGCTCTTTAGCCTCATGAAGCCATGCAAGAGTCCGGGAGAACCACGATCGCAGCGAAAGGACTTCAACAAGGAGCTAAAGAAATGAAGGACCGATCTAAAAATGTTGTATTTCGTATTCACTTAGTCGTAAACATAGTTTACTAGCATGTGAAACCCTAATTCTCTAGCAACGATCTTGTTTAGGGTTATTCAGCACGGCTAAAATTTTAAACGGGCATGATTGATGCATTGTAGAACCTTATTAGAGTGCCTAGTAACCCGACAGTGGTATCAGAGCCTAGCTAGAGCATTAGGCGATATGTTAATGAAGTTAAAACCCCGATCGAACCCGGAAACGTCAAGATAACCCCCTCTCTGTACATTTTTTTAAAACTGGGTTTTTTCTGAATTAAAAATACCTTAAAAAATCAGCAGGGAAATATAAGAATTTTAGTGAAAAACAAGAGAATACACTGTACAAACCGCCGCAGAACCGCGGCCGTACAGTGCTTGTGCCGCGGATCCGCGGCAGTACAGAGGATTTATTCCCTCATTTTTGCACAGTAATTCCCTTTGATGCTTATATATTTTCTGGGTATTTTTTATTCTGACTCAAGTGTTAAGTGTTCTGGGGTTTATTTTGTAATCGTTGATTTGATCGGGAAATTTAAATTCGTTATGTTATTCCGGATAATTTAGAAAGTATTAAAATGTTCGAACGGATATCATTAACTCAATTTTTTCCGGCACGAAAACATTCAAGTGTTGAATTTTTCTCGGGTTTAAATCTTTCGGAAAAACGTGCAAGTAATGCGATGGACCCTCTAGAAGACAACAAACCTTAACTCGATTATGTGACCGTCTTGAACTGCGTTTTGAACCTTAGGGTTTGGGGCAGTACGGCGTGCCACATGTGAGGCGTTGGCTTGACCCTTCTACGGCTGGACCGTTGCTACTGTAACGCATTCTGGAATTTTTGAACTCCGCTCAAGTGTTGAGCTATTTAGGAAATCTTGGGTATTTGATTATTCGATCAGAAAGTTTAATACTGTCTATTTATCTGGAATGTGATACAATATGTGGAATTCATATAGTTAGGCATGAAATGCGAAGTATGCGATATTTCGGATTTACGATGTCTAAAGAGAATGTGGATTCCAAATGTTGTAGTTTTACACTTTTTTTTCTGCGCCCGTAAGTGTAATATGTGATATCGCCGGTTTCGTTGCTATATATCAACGACAATTGGGATGCGCATATTTACTTATGCTGATGACATGTGATGTTATGTGTTGCTGGATATGTTATATTGGATCGTCGCATTCTGAATAGCCGGGGGGTTTTATGTAAGATGAGAGTTTTTATTTTCATTCGTGTAAAATTAAATGTATGTAATATTCTTTTATTGGGGCACTTCCGGAATGAGGTTGATGACACCATTTGTATATTATTTACTTTTCCGCACTAGGATAGACCTAAGGAGGAGAGCACAAATAACCGGGTTCTAGAGTCCAGTGGGAGACCAACTCGAGGAGTCGAGTCCGGGTCTCCTAACTCTAGAATTGGTAGGGTTGCATGCCACTCTCGTAGGGGTCTAGGGGTGTGGGTTTGGCTATTCATCGCGACCGTGGAATCCGTGTTTTATAGAGGCTCAAAATAAAACACGGACGTCCTAGTATATCCAATGTTTCATATGTTTCTTCTGCTGCGATATCTGTGATGTGATCATTTGATGTGCTGTGATCAATACTGTATATAGTATATATGATATATTATATAGACGTTACTTATGTTTTACACCCGAGCTAGCCCTTCCCTGCTCTGCCGTTAGTTACCTAACCTAACGGTGCACGAGGGGACATCGAGGCGAATGCGGATGGTATAAGTGTACGTCGTATTTATCTGTGATGTTTAGGTGACTTAAATGATGGGACTTCATTAATGTGATTAATGAAAGAAAAGAAACCTAAAAGATGTTATAGAATCAAATTTTTCAAAAAAAAGGGTAGCTACAGTTTTGCTTTGCATAGCGATATATATGATATATCCTGCACCTTATTCAATGAGGAAAGAGCCGAGATCCCTTCACCGGGAGTGACCTCTTTAGCAAAACTGGCAGATGCTACAAAACTCGGTTTGTCTTTTGATTGCTTTTAGAGTTTTGCTTTGCATAGTGATGTATATGATATGTCCTGCACCTTATTCGATGAGGAAAGAGCCGAGATCCCTTCACCGAGAGTGACCTCTTTAGCAAAACTAATGAAAGCCTCAAAATCACTCCATTTCAAAATTTCACTTGATTCTACAACGATATCAAGTTCATTACGCAATAGGTTTTCAGAAAAACCTGTCATAGCCCTCCGTCATTTCAGATAAGAACTGTTTAGTATTCGTGATGCGTTTGTTGGCCTTTGTCAAGGCGTAGTGTGCGGTAGCTGAATAGTGCTTATCTGCTTATGCATATGATGCAGATTGTTTTGGGGTAGTCGTACGACCTTGTTGGCCTTTGTCAAGGGTCGTGCGGGTGGGTTTGATTCAATCAAGAAATGACGGGTTGAACTTGACTAGCATCCTATGATTTGTTGGCCTTTGTCAAGGTCATAGGGGTTAGGGGCAAAATATTATCGGGAATTTCAAGTGTTGAAATTTGCAATGAGATTGCATACCTTCTATTAGATAGTTGGATCCCGATACCCACTGCGAGTAATTGTTACTCCTGGGAGAGTTTTACACAGGACAATTAGCCGATTAAGTAGGTGTCTAGAAAGGTGTCAACGGGGTTACGCCTCTGGGAAAACGAGGTTTACTTTAATTAGGTCCGTGCGAAAGCATGGGAAACCTCCCTCAAAGTACCGACACTGGCCTGGCTGAAAGATTGGCGAAATTGTAGGGTGTAATTAATCCCAGCTAGTCTTTCCTTTTAGGGTTTGAAGGAAGATTTGATAAAAATAGTGGGAGCCATCCTGATTAGATAAAATAATAACCAATCCATGCAAGAGCATACGCTAAAGTGTTTTGTTCTCTCTCTCTCCAGGTAGCGACCATATCATGCCTTAATAAAGATAATAATATGGATGTATTGATCGAACCCGCATGTTATATTGTGCTGGGGAACGTTGGTCCCGTTCTTTCTTATAAGAGTTATAGGACTGAACAGGATATAGGGGAATACCAGGATTCCCATGCCACCCGAATGAAGAAAGTACATGTTGATGCATTTTCTTCGGGTGTGTTTGTTACAGAGAACTGTTTCTCCATTTGCTCTACGTCCAGGGTATTAGATACCGGGTCAGGATCCCATATATGTAATTAGTTACATGGGCTTAGGAAAGGTAGAGAACTTGGAGAAGGTGATAAAGACATAAGGGTTGGAAATGGTGCAATTGTTGCAGCTAAAACTGCCGGGGAATATCACTTTGTATTGCCAACTGGTAATACATTGATTCTGAACGAATGCTATTACATGCCGAACCTGATATGCAACATTATATCGGTTTCTTTGTTGAGTAAAGAGGGATATAATTTTGTATTACAGGATAATGTTATGAACATTTTCCTAAACCAAAAGTTGGTTGGATCAGGCACGTTGTGCAATGGCATTTATGTTCTAAATCAATCAACAATTCTTAGCATAACAAACACACACAAGAGGAAGAGTTCAGAAATGAACGAATCCTTCTTGTGGCATTGTAGACTGGGTCACATCAATGCGACACGACTTGCTAAGTTGCATAAGGATGGATATTTGAATCCGTTTGAATTTTCATCTTATGACACTTGCTAGTCATGTCTCAAAGGCAAGATGACCAAAACTCCGTTTACGGGACATGGAGAGAGAGTTACGGAACTCTTGGGACTGGTACATAGTGATGAATGCGGTCCCATGTCTACACATGCCAGGGATGGTTCTTCGTACTTCATTACATTCACTGACGATCTCTCTAGATTCAGGTATGTGTTCCTGATGAAACACAAATCAGAAGCTTTTGAAAAATTTAGAGAATATAAACAAGAAGTGGGGAACCAAACCGGGAAAAGTATTAAAATCCTTCGATCTGATCGAGGAGGTGAATACTTGAACAATGAATTCCTGGACTTCCTAAAAGAGAATGGGATTCTCTCTCAACTAACTCCTCCATATACACCACAACACAACGATATATCGAAACGGAGGAACTGCACCCTATTAGATATGGTGCGCTCTATGATGAGCACAGCTGAGTTACCTATTTCCTTCTGGGGGTATGCGCTGGAGATAGCAGCATACTTATTGAATCAAGTTCCGTCTAAATCTGTACCTACCACACCATATGAGATATGAAGTGGGAAGAGACCATGTCTTAAACGAGTTAAGATATGGGGTTGTCCGGCTTATGTCAAAAGGCAAAATCTGGACAAACTCGAGACACGGTCAGTTTTATGCAAGTTTGTGGGATATCCCAAACATTCACATGGATATCTTTTCTACCATAGCGAGGAACAAAAGGTGTTTGTTTATCGACATGCCACCTTTTTAGGAAAGGAATTTCTTGCAAAAGAAATTAGTGGCGACAAGGTAGAACTGGAAGAAATTCCGTCTACACAAACTCAAACTGAAGATTTAGTGGAACCGGAGGATTCGGTAGTTCCCAACGAACCTCAGCCTCTCTGCCGATCTAGTAGGGTTCCTCACCCACCTGAGAGATACTACGGTTTTCTCATGGATGGTGGGAGTGAGGATTTCATCATGGTTGATGATGACCCAACTAGCTTCGAGCAGGCCATCACGAGTGGGGACTCAGTGAAATGGCTGGATGCAATGCAGTCCGAGATGGAATCCATGTACACCAACAAAGTGTGGACTTTGGAAGATGCTCCTGAAGGGGTAAAACCCATTGGGAGCAAGTGGATCTTCAAGAAAAAACTTGGTGTAGATGGGAAAGTGGAGACTTTCAAAGCTAGACTTGTTGCAAAGGGTTATCGTCAAAGACCAGGTGTGGACTATGACGAAACCATTTCTCCAGTGGCTATGCTTAAATCCATCCGGATCATGCTTGCTATCGCTGCATATCATGACTACGAAATCTGGCAAAAGGATGTAAACACGAGGGTTGCGCTCGTTGCGGGACTTAACCCAACACCTTACGGCACGAGCTGACGACAGCCAAGACCGCCTTTCTAAACGGTGATTTAGAAGAGTGCGTGTACATGACTCAGCCAGAGGGCTTCGTAGATAGTGGGAGCAGCGGGAAGGTGTGCAAACTGCTTAAATCCATTTATGGATTAAAACAAGCATCGCGGAGTTGGAACATCTGCTAGACGTCGTTATCAAAGAGTTTGATTTCGTCAAAAACGTAGATGAACGTTGTATCTACAAGAAGGTGGCAGAGAGTAAGGTTGTCTTCCTCGTATTGTACGTGGACGACATACTCTTGATAGGAAATAACATTCCTATGCTGCAATCGGTCAAGCTCTTCTTATCACAAAGATTCTCAATGAAAGATCTTGGTGATGCTTCCTGCATATTGGGAATTATGATCTATAGAGATAGATCTAAAAGGATATTGGGATTGTCCCAATCCAGGTACATTGACACCATACTCAAGAGGTTTAGTATGGAAGAGTCCAAACGTGGGTTTTTACCCATGATCTCAGGGCTCACTCTCTCCAAAGAGATGTCTCCCAAGACTGATTTGGAAAGAGCTCGCATGCAAGGGATACCCTATGCTTCGGCTGTAGGCTCTATCATGTACGCGATGTTATGTACGAGACCCGATGTAGCATACTCACTAAGTGTAGTAAGTAGGTATCAAGCTGATCCTGGAGAGAGTCACTGGACAGCTGTGAAGAGCATTCTTAAGTACTTGCGAAGGACTAAAGAAATGCTCTTGGTGTATGGTAACGGGGAACTCCAAGTGGAGTCCTTTACTGATTCGAGCTTCCAGAGTGATAAGGATGACTCTAAATCGCACTCGGGATTTGTCTTTACCCTATACGGAGTTGCGGTTAGCTGGAAGAGTTCCAAGCAGGAAACCGTGGCAGACTCGACGATGGAGGCTGAATACATCGCTGCCAACGATGTTGCCAAAGAGGCTGTCTGGATCAAGAAGTTCATAACTGAACTTGGAGTGGTTCCATCCATTGAGCATCCAATACCTTTGTATTGCGATAACAATAGAGCGGTGGCTTTGGCCAAGGAACCCAGGTCCCATCAGCGATCTAGGCATATTCTGAGGCGGTATCACCTGATCCGGGAGATAGTTGATCGCTGGGAGATCGAGGTCAGGAGGGTTGACACGAAGAACAACACTACAGATCCACTCATGAAGGCCATTCCCCAGATACAGTTTGAGAGACTCTTCAGGATGCTCGGTATGCGATACTACAGCAGCTGGCCCTAATGCAAGTGGGAGATTGTTAGTTGTATGTATGCCCTAGAGGCCAGTATTGTACAGATGATGTATATTATATTGGATGCTTGGACATATATAGAGAGGACTTTCTTGCTCGATATGATAGTATGCTATCTGGTTGCTCTTTATCTTAACATGGTCTTGTCTCTTGATACTGTCTTATAGCTGCATGTTGATAAAGCCCTTAGGATGTGTACTTGACTACCCGGACTATGATGCAGATCATACTAGTGGGGACAGAGTAGTCCATAAGTACATCCTTTAATGTTCCTAGTCGTGGGTGTATCGAGACAGGGCATCGATATACCAGAGTAGACTAGCGTATACGCTTCTCGACCTATGAGATAGGCGATGGATGATCCCATATCCATTGGTGTTTGACATCAAAGATGGTATACGGGTACTTAGAGGAGATTGGGTACACTGGACGGACTCGCCGAGAACTCCCAGATGGTATTATACCTCACGTCAGATGGCAGTTCTCTGGTGACACTTGTGCAGGTTAGTCTGTAGACCCGAGATCGTCATAGAGACTTGCGTGATTCCCGCTGTGCTTTGATTTCCACCTTACCACGTCCATGAGGGCGTGCAAAATGGTGGTTTTTGGGTACATTCCCGAGTCACATGGAGGCAATGAGCGATAGGAGGGGTTTCGTCTCTCCCGGTATTGGGGGTTGATGTTGCGCAGTGCTCGATTGGCCGTAACAGGGAAGTCCCTGGCCAGGGCTGATTTAGAGATTTACTGGTAAGTGTTTCCAGTAGTTTATCGACCCGTTATGAGCCTCACATCGGTACGACTTATCGGTTATTGGGGTCTTACGATTACCACCCCTAGACTTGATATGCGACATATCAGACGAGGTGACCGGACTGTACGGGAAGTGTTACCGGCAGGTTTTTACAGGAGTTAGAGCGGGCTTGCTTGCTGATCTTCTGATCGCTCAATAACCGAGTAGCCGTTACGTCCATCTAGTACCGCTGACGGCTTATGGGTGCTTGATGTGATCATCACCTACTGCCGGCGTATTGACGAGTCTTTAGAGTCCTACATAGAGGTTTTACTGGCTCAGGCAAAACGAAATAGGAGCGCATATGTGATATGTGCGGGACCGAGAATAATGCGTGTATGTGATACCGTATTCTATTCTTGCGGCTTCTTTTATCGGTCGGTTATATATGATATAGCCGGGTTATCGAATCAAGTGTTGATTTGATAAATCGATACATTGGATATTAGTCGGTTATATGTGATATGACCGGATTATTTAGTCAAGTGTTGATTTAATAATTTAGTGTATAATTGTATATTAGATATACTAATTTACATTAACTAACACTTGTTCATTTAGGGGGGGTTTTCCTCACATGTACACAACTTCTATATATATATATATATGATATATATTAAAATGTGTTTTCTTTTTGTATCATGGTTGATGATACATCATTCATGGGTGTATGAGACTTACACCATGCTATTTATTAGTTTGGGTTTTAATATTTAAAGTAATTACAAAATTAGTGGAGGATTAGAAAAATGCAAGAAGCTTGTGGAAGCTTGTTGATGCATTGACTAAGTCCACTTGAGTTTGTTTTTACTATGGATATTTGTTAACCCAACCATAAGGATTAGCCATGGGTTAAGTCTCTACATGAGTTAGTATATGATACTCACTCACCATGGTTAACTTTCTCACTTGATCATTATCCTCATCTATTTCTTTTGTTCATCTTCTTCTTCTTTGTTTAAAAAGAAAAGCAAGCTAGGGTTTGATCCAAAGTGAGAAACATTGTGAGAAATAAAATTCTAAAGAGAACCCACTTCCTATTTCTCCATCCTCTACTAGACTAGCACTTTAGTTTAGGGTGTTTGTTTCACTAATTCTCTAGTTAGTGAAGTAGAAGCTTGAGTTGGTATCCCCTCGATGTAGATCATCTTCGGCCTCGAAGACTTCAAGCAAGGATGCTCTTTAGCCTCGTGAAGCCATGCAAGAGTCCGGGAGAACCACGATCGCAGCGAAAGGACTTCAACAAGGAGCTAAAGAAGTGAAGGACCGATCTACAAAGGTTGTATTTCGTATTGACTTAGTCGTAAACGTAGTTTACTAGCATGTAAAACCCTAATTCTCTAGCAACGATCTTGTTTAGGGTTATTCAGCACGGCTAAAATTTTAAACGAGCATGGTTGATGCATTGTAGAACCTTATTAGAGTGCCTAGTAACCCTACACCTATGAGATAAAAGTTCGGGTTTAATACCCCCTCGACCAAATCTAAGTTCCGTAAGGTCAAGCCTAGGTTCCGAATATATATAAACGCCCTAGACTCCGCATAGTCAAACCTAAACTCGAACCAAGGTTAAACCTAACGCTCTGATACCAACTTTGTCACAACCCAAAATGGCACGTGACTGGCACTTGAATCATGTGAAGTCTATAGGACCCCACCTAATTCAAGTAAGCCAAAAGCCTAGAAATCTAAACCATTTAAAAAGGGAGTGAAGGAATACTTTTTGAAAGTTAACATAAAAATCACTTTGAAATTCATAATAAGCATTTTAAAAAGCATCAAGTCTTTTCCAAAAATTTCGGCAGAGTTTCCTTTGTAAATACCGGCTCCAAATGGGTACAAACATTCATAATATACATAATGAACAAAGGCATCCCCAAGCAGGAGCTAGCTCTTCACCAATTGGCGGAAACAACCATGCAAGCACTATAATATACAATGCCGAAGGGCGAGGATCAAAACTCAGAATGAAAACCAGAGAAGAACCACAATAATACAAGCGCACGACTCTATGGTCGAAAGAATATACACTGGTCTTCTAAGTCAATAAAATATACAAGTATGGTTGATGGAGTTTACTAGATACAACTGAAATAAATAAAAGTACAACGGTGGTCACGATGCAAGTGAACCCATCTACCAAGCAATCATGCGGAAGGAAATAGTATGCCAGCAAGCTGCAACGAAACTTGTACGGACAAACCTGCAAGAAACTGTAGCACAACGGGGGTGAGTTACTAACTCGTGAGTAGAAAACATCACCGAGAAGAAATCGCATGAATGACTCTCTCCTAGGTCATACAATAATATCCTCATGATATATATAACCTGAAGCATCTAATAGTGGCAAGGGTAAACACCTAAACATAAGTGTAATACCAAGTGCTCGTGTCAGTGCCTCAGGTAGCAACGTATATGATGTACAAATGCATTAAGAATGAAAACAGAATACATCTTGAATGAGAAAAATTGTTTTCTTATCGCAGTGAGATTTCTGTATAAAAATTGAAGTATCATCAATGAAATCAACAGAAAATCTGTGTCTAGCATCGACACAAAATATATATATCTCAATATCTCGGGCTCCGGCAATCCGGACTGGCCCATAACATCAAATCTCAATATCTCGGGCCCCAGCAATCCGGACTGGCCGATATCATCAAATCTCATTATCTCGGGCTTCGGCAATCTGGACTGGCCCATAACATCAAATCTCAAGACTACGTCAGTATCCTCCGGATATCCTCCGCGTCATAAATAACTGGTCGGTAGTGCTCCCATGCCGGGCTCAACGCCATCATCTGCGACCATCTTGCCCCGGGGTACCGCACCGGGTCCACCATGCACCTGCAGACGGTTCCTCCTGTAGGTTTAGCTTAGCACCTTGGCAAGGTTTAGGCAAGCATCAATCATGCTAGTTTAAAATTTTGGGGTGCTAAACAAACCCTAACCAATATCTTAACTAGAGACTTAGTGTTAAACATAATATGTAAACAACTTTACATCTAAGTGAATGCGGAATACAACCTTTGTAGACTGGTCCTTCACATCTAAAACTCTATATAGTAGTCCCTTTGCGCCTAGTAGTGAACATTCGAACTCTTGTAAGGATCACATGAAGAAATGAACAAGCTTTCTCAAAGCCTTCGAGGTCGAAGATGATCTACGTCGAGGTGACTCAAGCTCATGCTACCTCTTCACTAATAGTGAGATTAGTGAAGCAAACACCCTAAACTAAATGGCTAATAGTAAAGGATGATGAAGTAGGAATATTGCTCACTTTAGATTTGATTTTCTTATTTTATTTCATCACTTTGTCAAAAGCTAGAAAGCTTCAAGAGGAAGAAGAAGATGAAATGATGAAGTGATGAAAGAATCATTCTCTTTGTTTCAAATGCAACCATGGGTGAGTATATCACATATACTAACCCATGCAGAGAGTTAACCATGGTGTATGGTTAATGATTAGGTCAACAAATATCTTAAGTAAAAATAAAGAAGTGGACTTTGGTCAAAGCTTATCCACAAGCTTCTACAAGCTTCTAGCAATGACTCATTTCCACTAATTTGTAATTACTTAATGATAAATAAAACCATAACATTAACCTAGCATGGTGTGATTCTCATACATACATGTTGCATGTGTAACTAAGCATGACACACTAAAATATATCACATATATTCATGTGTGCAAAAACAATATAATTAACATATATCACATATATATTAATGTATCATAAATGAGAAAAATGAATACTTAAGTGAGCCAATATTAGTTATTGTAATTTAATATATCAAATATATTAATTCTACATTAAATTATTAAATCAACATTTGATTTAATAATTCGTCTATATTACATATTACCAACTAATATCAAATGTAACAACTTATCGAATCAACGCTTGATCCGATAACCTGGCTATAACTCATATAACCTTTGATGTCACATATCACGAGAATAGAATGCGGTATCACATACGCGCATTAATCTCGGTCCTGCACATATCACATATGTACTCCTACTCCGTTTCGCATGAACCAGGAAACCTTTGTGTAGGACTCTAAAGACTCGTCAATACGCCGGCAGTAGGTGATGATCATATCAAACACCCACAAGCCGCAAGCGGTCTGCTAAACTGTAACGCTTTGGAAATTGTTTGGGCGATTTTCCGTTTTTAGGTAAAATAAATTGTATTTTCCGTAAAAACCTAGAAGCGAGCTTTTTGCGGTATAGAATTCACTGCACCTAGTTTTACTAGTTTACTGCTAGTTTGCGGGTTTTTGTAGGCCACTTATAATTTTAGTGCATTTTAATATTTTCCCTAATTAAAATATTATTTTAAGTTTTTATTTATGCACTAAACTAGTGGTAATTACATTTTTTGCTTGGGTTAATTAATGCTTATTTGAATCTATGCTAAGTTAATCACTAGATTAAGCACTAATCCATCCTTGAAAATATCCTAGGAAAATATCTAGATATTTGTTGAATTAATGGAAAATTTTAATTAGAAATGAAATTGTTTTAAGAGGTGTTATTTGCATTAATGAGCTTTAATTGATTTTTTGCTAGAAGTTTCCACACTTTTCCACAAAACACCCCCTCCTCTTTCTTTTGGCCGGCCACTACCCTTGCTGCCCTTTGTTGTTCTTCACCTCATTTCTTCACGTCAAGCTCAAATAAATTCATCAAAAATCACAAATAAATCACACAAACCTAAATATAAATCAAAACCCATCATTTTTCTTCACAAATCAAGCTTGGAACTTCATGGAAGTGTTCTTTTTGGAGGCTTAATTTTGAAGTTTAGTTGCTTTCTTGTGGAGGTATAAAACCCTAACCCTAAACTCTTTTGTTGTTTTAAATACTTTAAATTATCTTATTAGATGTTAATTTAAGGTTTCTATTGCATATTTAGAAATTCAAGATATGGTTTTTAAAAATCAAGTTAAGGTTTTGATTAGTGAAAAGTGTGAAGTTAGACTTGAAGAAAACTTAACCTAGTTGCTAGTTTGTTAAATGATATTCTCCTAATTGTATAATTAAGTTAATTAGCAAACTAAGTTTTTACTAAATTCTAAATAGGTAAGATTAAAATTCTAGTAAAAGTATGAGTAGTTTAATCATGCTATTTGGTGATGTTTGTGATTGCTAGTTTTGGTAAAACTTATAGTTTTGAGCTAAAAATGATATAAGTTGCTTACTAGATTTCCGGATAATTTAGGCGTGGGTTTCTTTTGACATTGCGATGTTATTTATATTAGATTCTACGTTTATTATTGTGTTGTGAATGCGCGATCGGTACGATCAGGGTCTAGGCTTGATGGTTGTGTCATTTAGCGTTCCTAGCTAGGGTTGTGCCAATGTCATTTGTGTCTTTGTATAGTTTTTGCTCTTGAGTTGGTTTCGTAGTGTCGCTACGTGTGTTAGCCACTAGACGGACACTTGAAAGTATGTTTGGAGGTGGTGCGACGGTCAAACGTAGTTGTACGTGTTATTGGTCGATTGCTAATATACACTTGTTATATTGTTATATGCTTTGAAGATCGCAGGCGGGACATCGGGCGCTGCGAAGAAAGAAAAAAGAGTGGTTGGCTTTACTTAGCCAGAATTGTTGTGAGTAGATTTAACATCTACAGGGGAATCGCCCGCGTTGCGTTATGCTTCTGTTAGTGTTTATGCCCTAGAGGCCATCACTATATCATACTAGTTTGTATATTACTTAATGGAAGCTTGGGATATTCACAGCTGTATTGACAGTCTTGCTAAAAATGGTAGTATGCTACTTGGTTTGTCTCTAGTTTAATATGTGCATATGTTTCATTTAACGTATCGCTTATACATATTAGTAGAACCTTTAGGATCTTTGCTTGATTACCAGCGTTGTGATGGCAGTCACACTAGTGGGGGCTGGGTAGTCTATAAGCAACATCCTATACAGGTCCCTGGTCGTAGGATTATCGAGATGGGGCATTGATACTGCGGAGTAGACTGGTGTGTACGCTTCTCATCCCAGTTGGGGAGATGATCTGTCCCACAGCCATCAGTACGTCGTACTGGAGATAGTATGCAGGTGCTCGTTTGGTTACGAGTACACCGGACAGGACTCGCCGGGAACTGCATGTTGGTTTTATACCCATCGTCAGATAGCAGTTCCCAGGTGACATGAGTACAGCTTAGTCCATCGACTTGACACTGCTACTTAGCCTCGGGTGTGTTCCCACTGTTCTTAGATTACTACCCTACCACGGCTCAAAGGAGTCGTGCAAAAAGGTAGTAGTTGGGTGCAGTCCCGAAGCACTTGGAGGCAGTGGCGGTTAGACAGAATTCATCTCTCCCGGTATTGGAGGTTGATATCACGCTGTGTATGAAGAGCCATTACGCAAAGTCCCTGGCCAGGGCAAACGAGATTTACTGATAGGTTCCAGTAGTTTCTCAAGGTGTAATGGGCTTCACTCCGACACGACTTATACCGCTATTAGGGGTCTGACGTTTACCGTCCCCTGATTGATATGATTTAGCATGCTTGCGCTTTCGAAAGATGAATCAAAAATATTTATAACCGCAATCAAGAATGGTGTCGCTTTGTAGCTAGCTGGTGAGTACGGGTCGGTCCACAGGGAACGGTGTGTGTATGTATGCATGGAGTCCTATTAATTATATGTGATGGGCAAGAAAGGGGTGAGAGATTTTCATCTCTCAAGCCTTCCCCAAATCTAACCCTAACAAGCGAGGAGACTAATCGCTCATTAGGGAATTGAAGAACATTTCTATCTATCTAACTAGGGCAGATAATAAAATTAGACTAAGGCAGAATAAAAAATAACTAGGGCAATTAAATAAAACTACTTACTTTATTGATGGCTCTCTCCAAACATTTACACAGGAATTTACAGATCTGAATAAATGAATAAAAAGAGGCATAACCTAAAACAAGTTTTAGGGTTTCTATTTATAGAAGATAGAAACCCTAGGGTTACAATCGCGTCATATCTACAATTACAAGTTTACACCCTAAGAAAAGAATTAGTCAACGCACCGCCTGCCGTCTCCAAAATTTTCCACCGACACGGGTTACACACGGCCGCGGAACCGCGGCCATAGGCCAGGTTTGGCCGCAGTTCTGCGGCCAAGTGAGGGGCTTGTGGGCTGGTTTTTTGTGTGCTGCTTCTGGTTGTGTTTTTCTTCCTGTTTCTTTAGTTGGTTCTTCAGAATATCTTCTAGTTCTCTTCCAGATCTCCACAGTGAATAATTGTTGTGGACTTTTACCGTTGCTTCGTGTCGAAGTCTTGAACCTTGCGCTGCCTTTGTGCTTTCTGAACTTGTTCATTGATTTTCATTGTCCCTCAAAATGTGGCATGATCGAGATTCCACCATTTATCGGTCGTAGTCTCACTTTGTATCATCTTTTCGTCAATTTCACTGTTTTTGTTCCGAGAACCTGTAACCTGCAACTATGTAGCAGACATGGGTCAAAAGCACCTGTTTATTTGTAAAAAGAATAAGAATGGGGAATATAATAATGCAAAATTATGATATGAACAAATACCCCCAAAATTATCTTTTGCTCGTCCTCGAGCAAACCTAGTTTTATTCTCGAAAAAGACCTAGCCTCACTTTCGCAGGGAAACGCGATTGCACTGAGCTCGTGCAACAAGCCGTTAAACCTCTAGGTGTCCCTAGTAGGAGGAGTGTTGTCTCCTGAGGGTTTTCAGCGGATACTACCCACAAAATCCTATCAATTTGGCCTATTAATTTTTATTCTCCAATTAGGTTTTCCATCAAGGAATTCTATTATCTTCGACTTAGAAATTATCCACCCGCATTTTTCACGCTTCCTTATTATTTAACATAAGATTATATATGTTTTTTAAATTTACTTAGCTTTTAGCATCTTTTAAGTTTTCCTTCTAGGGTTCTATCTCAACTTAGGAATTTTTATCATCTCTACTAAAGATATAAGTCCTATTCTTTTTTCCTTTCTCTTATCTAAACCCCAATCACATACCCCTACGTGTGTGTATATATCACCCCTACACTTGGAAATTCAAATCAAGCTATTCTACTCTTGTCCATCGTCCAAAGTACTTTTAGTTGGTGAATTTTTAGATGAAATTGCTCACACATTCTTCATGCGACCGTTAATACTTCTTGAGGTACCAGCGACCGATTACAAAATGTGTTTGCGCATTAAGGCGTAATTCCTCGTCTTGTAACACCTAAGGCTTTAGTAGTGACTCCCAAACCTGTTGGTCTAAGGCACTAGGTGATGAAGCACCCTCGCTAAATAATTTTTTTCTATTAATGCAGCCTTAAGTAATTACAAAAACCAGTGTTCAGTTTTTTATTATCTTTTTATTCACACTTGTATTTTTATTTTATTTTTCTTCGTACTAAGGACTTTAGACAAGAGCATTTCAAGGTCTCTTCTACTATTCCAAGTTTCAAGGTTCGTGTTTGTGCAATTTGTAGGGTATATATTTTCAGAATTTAGACTTAAGCTTAGGGATTATTTTTCAGACTTATACTTTAATAAAAATATCAATACTCTTCCTTTATCTTGACTTAGCCCAAGAAGTGAACTCGAAATTTGCCTATTTCTAAATAAACTACAAAGACATATACTTTCTACCGTTAAATTTTAAGAAAGGTTATTTTTAGGGTTTTTAATTTACTAAGTCTAGGATCTAGTTGTTCCTAACTAGTTAACCTTCTTGTTAAACTTAAGTCAATTATAGCCAAAATTGAATGTTTCAATTTTTATAATTTTTCAAAATTTTCAATTTTTATGGATTTTAAAATAAGTATGCAAATGCAAGAATATACATATGAATGCGAAGGAGGAAGGCTTACCGAGCATACCCCCAAACTTAAACTTGACAGTGTCCTCACTGTCATGCCACACCAAGAGGGTTGAAAATGTCGGCACTCCCCTGTTTATTTATTTACAATTTTTTTTATTGTTAAAAGAAAAACAAAATATATATACAAAATGGTTCCCCCAAACTTCAGTGAAATGATGTTACACGTCATTGCCAAACTTTGCAAAGACCAAACGTCAACACCAACCAGTTGAAAAATTTATCTGTGTAGAGTATCGGTCGGTGGAAGAACATATTGTACCGAGCCGAAAAGAATTGGGGAAGAGATAAGTGGTGGTATGGAAAGTGTCTGTATGAACGTGGAAGTGAAGAGATAGGAGGTGATGATGAATCAAAACGAGAATGCGAATGATCAAAAATCAGTTGAATATTGGCATTCTCGTAGCTTATAAAAAAAAAAGGGGGTGGTTCAACTTCTATAGGAGGAGGTTGATTAACCACACAATCCCCGAGATGTTTTAGTGGATCTTTTATTGACTTGGCATCATCCATCATATGCATATGATATTCAATTATGAGGGAACTAATCTCCTCGATGTCCGCCATAGTCCAGTCGAAAGCTTGCAGGTTATTTTGCAAGACCATTAAAAAGGCTTTCTCTTGCTCGAGGGCTAGAGAGGCCGATATGATAACGGAAAAGGTCTCATTTTCACCTAGGTAAGCGTATTTAAGGTGAGACGGCAAGGGCTTGAGTTCGAGTTTCGGAGGCGAAACAATCAAAGGTAAAATTGGGGAATCTACCTCGAACTCAAAGGATTCCAACAATGGTTCGAAATCACTGTAAGCAACCGAATCGGATGGTTCAACTAACTCAACCAAAAATTCAAAGGACTCATACTCGGGTGGTGAGTCGTCAAAATCATCCGAAAAAGTGAAACATTCGTAATCAACATCGGTTGTGCCAAATGTGTTAGATTCAAGGAGGGACGTACTAGTGGCGTCAAAACTGTTGTCATCAAACAGAAATTTTTCAAGCACGCAGTCCTCCTGCGTGATTTCGTGAATCGAGCAAACTTCTCGTGTACTAGTTTTAGGCAAGGGGGGAAGAGTTGCTATCCTGTAAATATTGAACTCACTAGACATCTTCCTAAAGGATAGAGTCATAGAGCCATTGCGACAATTTATTACGGCATTGGAAGTGGCCAAAACTGGTCGACCAAGGATCACCGGAATTTGGTTTTGTGGGTTAGCAACAGCTTGTGTGTCCATAACAATAAAATCAACGGGGAATATGAAGTCCCCTACTTTGATCAACACATCCTCTAACTCACCCCTAGGATGGGTGATTGATCGATCAGCCATTTGGAGAGTACAACGAGTGGGTTTCAACTCTCCAACACCTAATTGCTCGTACACGGAGTAGGGAAGCAGGTTAACACTATACCCAAGATCTAAAAGTGCTCGATTGATGTTCTTATCCCCAATTGTTATTGAAATTGTAGGACAGCCAGGGTCCTTTAGTTTTTGGGGTAAGGGTTGACGTTGGTTAATAGCATTGCTTACGGCACTAGCTACTAGCACTTTCTTGGGTATTTGAGATTTTCTCTTCGAGGAGCATAAGCCCTTTAAGATTTTCGCGTAAGAAGGGACTTGTTGGATTGCATTCAAGAGAGGTATATTTATGCTAACCTGTTTAAATAACTCCACAATCTTCTCCATTTGTGGAGTTGGTTTATTGGATCTCAACCTGTTTGGAAAAGGAGCATTTTGAAAATCTGCTGAGTCCAATGTCTGTGGAGTAGATTGCGGAGTTGGAACGGATCCCAGTGTAGGTGTGTTCGTGAAGTGAGATGTGGGTCCGTTCGGATCAGAAGAAGAAGAGCCTTTTAAAGAATGAAGAATAGGCTCTAACGAAGAAGATGAAGATGGAAAAGAGGAAGATGAAGAAGAACCACCGGCGGGGATGTCATCACTATTACCCACGTTATTTTGCAACACTCTTCCAGATCTCAACGTGGTCACCGCATTTACATTATGATTTTGATATTCATATGCGACATGTGCGTTGTGTGTGTGACCGGGATTTGGCAATGGTTGAGATGGAAGCTTTCCCTTTTCTCGCTCGCTCAACGCAGCAGTTAGTTGTGCAATTTATGCCTCAATAGATTTGATGCTTTGATCGTATGAAGCATTGTTGTGCACCAAAGACTGAATAGAGGTCTCCAACCTTGCTGCGGATTGTGTAGATTGTTTTAGGAATGCATCTAGACTTCTTTCTAGCGAGGTAACCTTATCATCATTTGGTTGAACAAAATTGTTTGGAGGGTAAGAGTTGTTGGGCACAAAATTGTTCATTTGGTTTGGGTAAGGTTATGGTTGGAAAGGTTGCTGGTATTGAGTTTGTTGGGGTCCTTGTTGTTGTGGAGGAGGAGGCCTTTGAAAGTTGATGTTTCCTTGGAATTGTTGATTTTGATTCCAAGCAAAATTTGGGTGACTCCTCCAATCCGGATTATAAGTCGAAGAGTATGGATCATTTCTTTGTCTTTGCTGAAAGGCGGCATTGACTTGATCTTGTCCTTGAACAGGTGGATTGTAAGGACACTCTTCGGTAAGGTGTGATGGATCCAAACAACAAGCACAAACAGTTCGTTGGGTTAAAGCAGGGGCAGGAGAAGACGATGAGATTTTGGTCTCAATTGCTTCTAGCTTTTTTGTAAGTGCGGCCATCTCGGCCTTCATTGCTATCGACATATCTAATTGATGTATGCCTGCCCTAGATTGACCAACAGAAGAAGATGAGGTGGTCTCAGTGCTTTCCCACTGAAGTGTTTATTCAGCAAGATCCTCGAGAAACTGCCAAGCTTCCTCACTAAATTTGGTTAGAAAGTGACCTTGACAAATGGTTTCCAGCAACTGCTTCATTGCTAGGTTCAATCCCTCGTATAAAGTTTGGCAAAGTTGCCAATTTTCGATACCATGGTGAGGGCATTGAACAAGTAGGTCTTTGAATCTTTCAAAACACTTCCAAAATGGTTCGGAAGGAAGCTGGGAAAATTGTATAATCTCATTGCGAATTCTCGCGGTCTTGTGATGAGGATAAAACTTTTTAAGAAAAGCATTAACAAACACGTCCCAATTTTTAATTGAATGTGATGCTGTGCTGTAAAACCACTTCTCGGCTAAGTCATATAAGATGAAAGGAATGACCCTTAGCTTTATAGCATCATCTGATAATTAGGTTGTTTTCATTATTGCGCAAATATTTTGGAATTTGTTTATGAAGATATAGGCATCTTCGGATTCCAGTCCGTGAAATTTTGGCAACATATTGATGAAGTGGGGTTTGATCTCAAAATTGTCCCCATTTGCCGTTGGGAGTGAAAGACAAGTAGGTAAGGCGGTGCGGACAGGGTAGAAAAGATCCTGGAGCGCGATTTGTTGGGGCACTTCAACAGGCGGGAGTTGCGGGTTATTCGCACCTAACGGAGGTGGAATCAGTCCCGTGGGTAAGGTGTTGTTAGGATTATATCCCGACATCCCTTCGGAGGAAGAAAGTGAAGGTGAAGGTAAGGAAGTGGAAGGAATTTCGATTTCGGAGTCGAAAGCTTCGTCGGTCAGTACCAACGAGACACGGACTAATCGGGCGCTAGTGTCCCTAGTCCAACTGGACATACACTAAAGAGGTAGTGTAGTCAAAAATGTGAAAAATAGAATGTGGGGGTAAGAAAACGTCAATGGAAAGAAGGTGGGTGTAAGTAGGGTGCACGGATTTTTAGCGACAAGTTGGAAGTTTTTGTAAAATTTTTTCCTTTTTTCTCTTTTTTATGTGAAGCTTTTTGCAAAAAATATTTTCGATAAAAGGCTTAGACACACGTTCAATCAACCACAAATGCACAATCAGGCCTAGATCTAAGGTCACCTAGGTCAGCTAGACAGCTCCTAACTGTTCCAAATGGCAAGAAGTAGGACCTCAAACCGCCTCTTCACCGCCAATTGTGGCCAGGTAAGTGCCAAGTAAGTGGGAGGCTCTCCACCACGTAAGTAGTGGACCTAATTAAGTAACCACTTGTCTTAGACACACTTTCCTAGACACCACAAAGTCAGGTTAGGATCAACGGTCGATGCCTACAACTAGTCCTTTGTCCTATTGAGCGCGAAGTTCTTAGGGCTGAGTCTAATCTTTTGTAATTAAATGATGGTCAATGCAATATGCCTTATGTGATTTCTGAGGTCCTGGGAAGGGTGATGAAATCCCCACCCAATCTGGATTGGTTTCAAGCCTCTTAAAGTCCGATTAAATATGCAAAACAGTAAACAACCACTTGCAAACAATTTTTTTTATAATTTTTAGCGCGGTGCAAAGAATCCTGCACAAAATCAATTATTGGAAGGGGGAGAGATTTTTTAAGCGCAAAGAATCCTGCAGGCAAATTTACAGAGGAGATATCAGGGGGTTCAGAGGAGAGATAAAAGGAGCTTACAGTGCTTTTTCCACCTGCTGACGTCACCAGGCCGCCGCGTTTCCACCTCCAGATGCCCTTCCCGACCGCGGTTCTGCGGTCTTTTGTTCTGTTCGGATCCCGAGATTTTTTCTACTTCTCTGTTGTTGTAATCCTCTATTGTTCAGATCTTCAGTTTTCTGTTTCGCTCTCTGGATTTTTCCAGATCCGAACTCGTTCGTCAATCCTGCAAAATTCTCACGAAACACCCTTCAAACAATAAAAAGATGATAAATTTTTTTATATTTTTATGATTTTTCAGTTTTTATGATTTTTATATTTTATATTAACCCAAAATTGCAAAAAGAAAATACTACGCCCTCCCCGGCAACGGCGCCATTTGATTGATATGATTTAGCGTGCTTGCGCTTTCGAAAGATGAATCAAAAATATTTATAACCGCAATCAAGAACGGCTTCGCTTGGTAGCTAGCCGGAGAGTACGGGTCGGTCCACAGGGATGTTGTGTATTTCCTAATTTGGTCTAACGAGTTAATTCCAAACTGTGTGAATGGATTATCGCTAAAAACTAAACTGATTTATACTAAGACTAGAATCTTGCTAGGGTTAGGTTTAGGTTAAGTTTGGAAATTGAAGATTTCCTCACCGCTTTCATTGCCCTAATTTAGATCTCATTAGGTGTTATGGTAATAATTAATAAAGGGGATTAGTACCATCGGGAAGAAACATTGTTTCTTCCTCTAGATTCTAGTCCTTCCTTTCTTAATTCTTACCCTAACCTCCATGGAAAACATACACAACCGGTCGTTTATACTACGGTATCACCGTTACCTCATGGGGTAGGGTGCCGTAGGGAACGGTGTGTGTATGTATGCATGGATTCCTATTAATTATATGTGATGGGCAAGAAAGGGGTGAGAGATTTTCATCTCTCAAGCCTTCCCCAAATCTAACCCTAACAAGCGAGGAGACTACTCGCTCATTAGAGAATTGAAGAACATTTCTATCTATCTAACTAGGGCAGATAATAAAATTATACTAAGGGCAGAATAAAAATTAACTAGGGCAATTAAATAAAACTACTTACTTTATTGATGTCTCTCTCCAAACATTTACACAGGAATTTACAGATCTGAATAGATGAATAAAAAGAGGCATAACCTAAAACAGGTTTTAGGGTTTCTATTTATAGAACATAGAAACCCTAGGGTTACAATCGCGTCATATCTGCAATTACAAGTTTACCACCTAAGAAAAGAATTAGTTAACGCTCCGCCAGCCATCTCCAAAATTTTCCACCGACACGGGTTACACACGGCCGCGGAACCGCGGCCATAGGCCAGGTTTGGCCGCGGTTCCGCGGCCAAGTGAGGGGCTTGTGGGCTGGTTTTTTGTGTGCTGCTTCTGGTTGTGTTTTTCTTCCTGTTTCTTCAGTTGGTTCTTCAGAATATCTTCTAGTTCTCTTCCAGATCTCCACAGTGAATAATTGTGGTGGACTTTTACCGTTACTTCGTGTCGAAGTCTTGAACCTTGCGCTGCCTTTGTGCTTTGTGAACTTGTTCATTGATTTTCATTGTCCCTCAAAATGTGGCATGATCAAGATTCCACCATTTATTGGTCGTAGTTTCACTTTGTATCATCTTTTCGTCAATTTCACTGTTTTTGTTCCGAGAACCTGTAACCTGCAACTATGTAGCAGACATGGGTCAAAAGCACCTGTTTATTTGTAAAAAGAATAAGAATGGGAAATATAATAATGCAAAATTATGATATGAACACCCCCTAGGCCCGATATGCGATAGTCCTAGACGAACATTCCGGACTGTACGGAGATTGTCACATCAGGCTCAGTTGGAGTTCGGATGGGTTTCCTCATCGTCCTTCTTATCGACATCTACCTGGGGACCGTTACATACAGCTAGTACCGCTTGCGGCCTGTGGTTAAACCCACTGCCAGCGTAGTGTCGAGTCTTTAGAGTCCTACACAGAGAGTTTCCCTGCACCGGGCAAAAGGTGTAGAGGCCGTATGGTTTTACGGCAGGGCCGCGATCACTTACGTACACATGTGCACGTATTATGATCGGGCAGATAATACTAGCGGGCTTTGGTTTAAGCCAGATTCTAGTATTATACAGATGGATTTATTCAGTCAAAGGTTATCCGTGTTTTTCGGATATACGGATGGGAGGGGCAGTCTCATAATTTGTCGGGAAGCTTCTAGAAGAAGATGACTCATTTGTATTTATTTCTTTTGGATTAAACACAAATGAGGTGGAGAGATGAGGTGTGGGTTTTCATTAAATGCTTAATGACTCATGAGGTGATTCACCATTAGGATTAAATGAAGCTTACAAGATATTTCTAGATATTTATCAAGAGATATTTGTATGCTTCATTATATTCTTTCATGAGTATTATTCATGATGATTATCACAAAAGCTTTCTCTCTCCTCAAGTCTTCATCTTCTTCCTCAAACCCTTATAGCTCTCATGAGTTGAGAAACCTAGGGTTTAAGTGACTAAGTAATCCATCTATATACTCTACACCCTCTAGGACTTCTAGATCAGTAAACTAGAAGCCGTAGTTATCTCAGATTTGAGATTAAAGCTAGGACTATAGACTCTCGGGTGGATCGTTTTTGACTCGAGGAGGCCGTTGAGGTGCCCATGTTCCATAGAGCTGACGAGGGGTGGAGGACAGCGACGAAGACCCGAAGGATAAGTAACGTGAGGTATAACTTCGAATCAGAGCAGTTAAACCTTTCGTAGTTTGCTAGTAATGGTTTAGACACGATCCGTGTGCTCAAGTCCGTGTTACAAAGCTTTGATAATTGTTTTTCATATATTCCGCCTCCCCGCAAGCTCGTGGGGTGCGTGATATGGACTTACATTGGTATCAGAGCCTACTAAGCCTTTACTAGCTTGTTAGCAAGTAATTAGAACTTCGATCGTCGGAAAAACGCGAAAACTTAACCCCGGACCCCACAAGTTTCTATCAATTTTAAACGTGTCGAAAAAATTATTTCAGAGGTATTAAAATTCACAGCAGGGAATTCTAAGAATACTGGTGAAATACGAAGTCCCAACTCGGTTAAAACGCCGCGAAAGCGCGGCGGATTAGTTTAATCCGCCGCGGATCCGCGGCCGAGTCAACTCCGAGTTGACTCGTATTTATACAGTAACTCTTAGTTTTTGGTGTTCTGTTTTTCTGTATATTTTGTTTCTGCCCAGGTTATTTCAGTGCTGGCTTGCATTTGGGGTAGAGAAGGAAAAAGGTTGTCGATCGAAATTCTAAGTTATTTGCTAATCAAGTTTTGTCTGTGATGTTTAATGTGTTCGTAAACCTTCCCTAATTGCTAGTATGTCGGTTAGCAGGGGGTTGCACATTTCTGTAATGGTTTTTACTGGTTTGTGTATATGAACTTCATTGGATTGTTTTGATGATTAGCCAGGGTTCGAGAAGAGATTTTATATTCATTCATTCGATGTAAATTGTAAAATGATTTAATATTCTTTTGCGGGGCACATCCGGGCTGAGGTTGTTGCCACCGTTGTATTATTTCATTTACTGTTTTATGCTCCTAGGATAGACCCAAGGTGGGGTGCACAAACTACCGGGTACTTTGAAGTGTTTAGTGGCCTACTCACGTTGTTGAGGGAGACCGCTTCACTTCGGGTACTTGGCGGGTAGTTTGCCGTACCCGTAGGGGTCTAGGGTGGGGTAATGGCTATTCATCACAACTGTGTAATCCATCTTTCGTTGCAGGCTCAAAGGAAACGCGGATTGCTTGTATATCCAATAATGTTCATCTATGATCTGGAATGCATATTATTGCATCTGACGAATATACAATATCTATATATGATATCTATTAGGCGTTACTTATGTTTTACACCCGCGCTAGCCCAGCCCCCGCTCTGTCGTTAGTTAACTAACCTAACGGGTGAATGACGGGACCCAGTGGCGAATGCGGATGGCATAAGAGGACGTTGTATTTTTGCTGTTTTCTGCAATGATAAGTTAAATGATGGGACGCATTATATTAATGCAAAGAAAATAAACCAAAGTTGAATCGTTGGAACAAATTTAAAAGAAACCACTAGGTTATTTTAAAAGAGCAGAATTTTTAATTGCGGAGCTTTAACCACTCCTTTTAAAAATCTATCAAGTTTCTTCGATTATATCAAGTTCACCACGTTCACGGTTTCGCCAAAACCAGTCGTAGCCCTCCGTCATTTCATATGGATGGTCAGTAGTATTCAAGCTTTGTTTGTTGGCCTTCGTCAAGGCATAGTGTTTGGTAGCTGCTGGGGTATTCGTATGTAGCATAGATAGATGCATTGGTTTGGGACAGTCGTATTACCTTGTTGGCCTTCGTCAAGGGTATGTACGGGTGGGTTCAAATTTACAGGGATAATGATGGGCATAACTTGACGTGTGACTTATGATTTGTTGGCCTTCGTCAAGGTCATAAGAGCATGGGGCAAAAATCCACATCGGGAGTTTCTAAAGAAACTGAAACTTGCTAGAGTTGCATACCATTTGGAGTGTGATAATTTTGGTAGGATTCCTTCAGCTTTATCACACGATAATATTTGGATCCCGATCCTACTGTGAGTATCAGCTACTCATCAGGAGATTCGTCACTTAACGATCAATGCTATAAACCAAGTAGGTGTCTAGAACAGCGTTAGCGGGGATACGCCTCCGGAGAAAAGAGGTTATTTAATTAAGGAACTTCGCGAAAGCGTCGTAAAACCTCCCTCGAAGTACCGACACTAGCCTGGCTGAACGGTTAAGCAAGTATTGTATGGTGAGATCGGTCTTGACGAATTCTTCTTTTATGGTTTGAGAAAGAATTCGAGAAACAGTGGGAGCCATCCAGTTTAGATAAACTAAAAACCAATCTAAACTTCCAAGAGCATCATGCTAAAGTGTTCCTTCTCTCTCTCATTGCAGCGACCATGTGATCATGACTAGGTTACATCTAGATAACAAAATGACTGAATCTGACTTATATGATTGGATAAGGTCTGTCCAGATGTCCATTGCCTATGACAAGCTGGACCACCCTATTACTACTCAAGCCCCCACCGTCCCAGGTCCATTTTCCACCATCGCGGATATGGAAATCCGTTAGACAAGGGAAAAGGATAATGCGAATGCCAAGTGCCTCGTGTTGGCTCCAGTTGATGGTGTATACCAGAAGCAGCACGAGAAGATGGACTTAGTTTCCATCTTTCTCCATAACAAAAATTTATATGGAGAGCAATCTCGTATCGCAAGATATGAGACCTCGAACGAATTACTTCAAGAGAGGTTGGCTGTCGGGTCATCTATAGGGGACGACGTCCTTACGATGACTAGCTATATTGATGAGCTCACGGACCTGGAGACCACGTTGGGAAACGTGTCATGTACTGAATTATTTCCACAGTCCCTACCCTCAACTTACACCCTGAAAGAAACCAGGGAGATACCCGCTCTGCTTAATGGGGGACCTTCTTCTTCTGCACCCAGGGAGAAAGCAAAGGGTGAAAAGAAGAAGACCTCCACAAAGCCGATATACGGTATCAGTGAAGTAGAAGGAAAGGGAAGAGCAAAAGATTCGGGATTTAGTGTAGGTAAGGAGGGATGTTCCTATTGTTATGGGAACGGGCATTGGCAGAAGGATTGCAGGGCTTTGGAAGCCAGTAGCCAGGATATGAAGCATGTTGTGGCTTCGGCCTCGAGTGTGTATGTAATTTAGAATTATTTGTCAATTAACTCTACTTCCTGGGTACTAGATACCGGAGCAGGATCTCATATCTTTAATTCATTACATGCTTTGAGAAACCGTAGAGTTATCAGGGTAGATGATTTGTCTCTCAGAGTTGCAAACGGAATGAGCGTGGACGCTGAATCTGTGGGAGAATATCGCCTAGGTTTGACAAGTGGGCAGATATTGATTCTACGTAACTGTTTGTATGTACCTAGTTTGATTTGTAATATCATATCAGTGTCCTTACTTTCAAGAGAGGGATATGCTTTTACATTCGTAAGCGATGTAGTTCACATCCACCTAAATCAAGTTCTGATTGGGTCCGGTACATTAGATGACGGTATATACGTATTGAATCAAGCTCAGGTTTTCAATATCCAGAACAAACTTAAAAGAAAGTCTCCAGAAGTAAATCAGGCTTTCTTATGGTATTGTAGACTAGGTCACATCAATGAAACACGGTTGACTAAGTTACATAGAGAAGGATATTTGAATCCATTCGAATATCAATCTTATGCTACTTGTGAATCTTGTCTCATAGGAAAGATGACAAAGACTCATTTACAGGACACGGATTAAGAGCGACCGAGCGCTTGGGACTCATACACAGCGATGTGTGTGGTCCAATGTCTATACATGCGCGAGGTGGTTATTCCTACTTCATTACTTTTACGGATGATTTCTCTAGGTATGGACATATCTTCTTGATGAAGCATAAATCCGAGGCCTTTGAGAAATTCCAGGAATACAAGAATGAAGTGGAAAACCAAACAGGCAAAAGTATCAAGACACTGAGATCTGATCGAGGTGGTGAATACTTAAGTGCCGAGTTCCTGGGTTACTTAAAAGAGAATGGAATTCTCTCTCATCTTACTCCTCCATACACACCACAACACAACGGTGTATCGAAAAGGCGGAATCGAACCCTATTGGATATGGTTCATTCCATGATGAGTAAGGCTGAGTTACTGCGATCTTTCTAGGGTTATGCACTAGAATCAGCTGCATATCTTTTGAACATGGTTCCAACCAAGACTGTGCCTACCACACCATATCAGATGTGGAGTGGGAAAAAACCCTATCTTCAGTATCTGAAGACATGGGGATGTCCAGCTTTTGTAAAAAAGCAGCATCCGGACAAGCTCGAGGCACGCTCAGTACAATGTAAGTTTGTGGGATATCCAAAGAACTCCAAGGGGTATTATTTCTATTACGCAGAGGAACAAAAGGTTTTTGTTTCTCGTCATGCCCACTTCTTGGAAGCTGAAGTTTTAGAAAATCAGAAGGGTGGGAGAGCAATAGAACTGGAAGAAATTCCAGAACCACAAACTGTTACTGAAGGTTTAGTAGAACAAGAAGTTTCAGAAGAAAGGGACATACCAGCGCCTATCCGCAGAAGTAGTAGGCAGTCTCATCCGCCCGAGAGATACTACGGTTTTCTCATAGACGGGGATCGAGAAGATTGCATCATTGATAATGATGACCCTACTAGCTTCCAGCAAGCCATTCAGAGCGGCGACTCGGTAAAATGGCTGGATGCAATGCGGACTGAAATGGAGTCCATGTACACTAACAAAGTATGGACTTTGGACATTGCTCCAGATGGGGTAAAACCCGTAGGATGCAAATGGATCTTCAGAAAGAAGATTGGTGTAGATGGACAGGTTGAAACCTATAAGACTAGACTTGTGTCACAACCCGCAGGGTACGGAACGTGACTGGCACTTAAGTTTACGAAACGTCTCAAGACGTCCGTAAAATAAGTAAGCCAAAGCCCAGAAAACCAAAACCAAATAAGCAAAAGAATGAAGGAAAACCAATCAATTGAAAGCGAGTTTATCAAATGAGTCACATCAAGCCTTTTAAAAAAAACAATATCAATTTTTCCGAAAATTTCGGCAGAGTCTCCTTTGTAAATACTGGCCCCCAAAATGGGTACAACAAGAATATATATGAATCCAACAAATATGGCATCCCCAAGCGGGAGCTAGCTCTTCACCACAAGGCGGTCACAAATCCCACGCAATATAAAACAACAACATGCAAAATAATCATAAGGAAGCATGAGAAAAACAGCATGTCGACTCAAGTGAGCTCGACCCCTAAAATACAGCATAAAAAGTCCACAAACCTCACAGTCTCATCTCTCGGTCAATATACAACAATACTGGTAGATACAGTAGATGGAGTACACTAGATACAAAGAATATACAAGGTGGTGTAAAAATAGAAACATAACCCACCTAAGAGCAAAACCTCGAGTCCAGGAAAAAGAAGCAAGTGCGCCCGCCGCTACTGTTCTGACGGAGCGGACCTGAAAAAGGCTGTGGCACAACGGGGGTGAGTTGCCAACTCGTGAGTAATAAATAACATCTACACAGGCTATCGAGTGCATGCACACAAGCATCCTAGCATCTCAAATACAGGTAAGGCAGGACATAATAGCAGGTATGTATGCAATATGAATATACTGGCAGGTATGAATGCAATGCGAATCAACTCATGATCTGAATGTGTAAGTATAAGAATCATGTTTTTCCTCTAGGAATCTCTTTTGAAATACCAGCACAATACCAATAGAATCAACAAGAATCTGTGTCCAGCATCGACACCTCAAAACTGTCTCAAATCTCATATCAATGTATCTCTGGCCTCAGCCGTCCGGCTGACCCATCTCAAATATCAATATCTCATCATCTCGCGGACACGGTCGGTATCCTCTGGATATCCGCCGTCCCAAACAGTCACCGGTAGGTAATCCGTCCCCTGCCAGGCTCAACGTCAACACCACATTCCTCTTGCCCCGGGGTACCTTACCGGGCCCACCATGTACCCGTGACGGTTCCTCCACTCCTCGACACGGATCTCGAAAACCACAGCAAACTCATGGTAGAAGACACTTACATCACTAGAAAACCGCAATTTACATATTTTAAAAATATAATAAGTTTAGAAATTTTGCGGCTTTCCCCCGAAATCCAGAAATATCATAAAATCTCAAGAAATCCTCATAAGTGCATATGTCAATGATAATGAATGCATATGGTATCAATAATCAAGTTGCGATGTGTGATTAATAGATTAGGCATGAACAAATAATATGATGAAGTACATGCACATGAATAGCAATCCTACGATTTCATTTTAAGGAGTTAAAGGCAATAGCACAAGTTTAAGTATCAATTATAGTAAAAGGTTTCAATTTAAAGGTTATCTAGTGTGGTGGCATGGCAATTACCAGGGTGTGTGTGTAAGCATGAATAATGCTCGTGCTGCATATAAAAACCCTGGCAATGGTGCAGGTGTCCTATAGAATGGGTTCGCATATGTATGTCAATATAAGGCATGAATGTAGCAAATAATCATACAAGTATTACACCCCTAATTACTAACATTACTAAGAATCTTTTAAGTTACTAAAACTATCGGGCGACTTGCGCCATCCAACGATAGTCCCCCGTAGATGTTACATCTACTCACCGGAATCCCTAGCTAGTCACGTCCAATCACCGCTTTCCCCTTTCGTGCCGCGTCTGACGTCTCCGCGACCGAACCTGGAATTTACATCAATACCAAACATAAGGTTACGTATCGAGAACGACGCAAAACCCAAACGAAAATACTAACGTTCACAAGCTAGGTACAACGTGCACAAGGTGCGCGGAACACACGCGAAAATCGCAAAAACTAACTAAAACGTCGATTTGGTCGCCCGGAAAATCTAAAACCCGAACACCCAAAAATCCGCACTCACACATCCTAAATGTCATAGGATATGCCAAAAATATCATCAAGACATCGCAATTAATTCACCACAGTATTTTATAACACAACTAGTAAGCTAGAATTTGCAATTTGGTGCAAATATCGACAATTAGCGACAAAGTTATCACAGTCCAACGCAACCATCCAACCACACAACTAGTTAGCCACAATAACACAATTTTAACTCATTTACCATGCTACAAAACCCAATATCCAAACACAACCCTTTCTTGAATTTTGGTAATTAGCAATCTTAATGAAAATTTCATACAAGTTTAACATAGATTAGCATAATATGAAGCCACTTAAATAAAGTAACCTTAAAGATTGGTTTAGTAAACAACTAGATAGCTAATTAGCTTTAATTAACTAAATAATGGTTTCTAAAAACCCTAGTTTAACTCTAACCATAAACCTTTAAAAACTAGATTAGAAACTAATCACTAAATTAACACTAGATTTTAGCCCAATTAGCAAGTTAACCACTTAGATTAAGCTAACAAAATAACTAGATCACAAAATAGCTTAATTAATCCCTTAATGGTGTTCTAACCCTAAATTAATTTCAACCCACAAACTTTTTTAAAAACTAGTATGCAAATAGCACTAAAATTAACACTAAAACAACTAAATTAAAGGAATTAACCATAAGTAATTAACTTGATGGAAATTATACCTCAAGATCTATGGATCTAGCAAGAACAATTTGCCTCCAAAGATGCCTCCTTTCTCCAAGATTTAAGCTAGCATGGGTGTGAGAAGAGATGGATTAAGGTTTTGTGTTGAAATAGTGAAGGATTTGTTGATTTTTATTGAATTTTTGAGATGAAAATGAAGCAAAAGAGAAAAAGAAATGGGGAAAATATTTGGGGCTGTTGGTGCAGGATTTCTGAGCTGAGGAGGGAGTGGGGAGAGGTGTGGGGGAGTTCGGGAAAAGTGTAGAGAAGTTTCAAAGTCAAAAGACCAAGTCAAACAACAAAACCCATACCCAATTTAATATATTAAAGTCCTTATCATATCATTTTGTTCAAATGAGATGGGGAAAAATTTTGTGGGCTTGCTACTGAGGTGGGGCCGGCCTAGGGGTGAGGGAAGAGTGAGAGGGGTTTTACAAAAAAAATTCTATGCAAAAAAACCCCCTACAAGTCCAAAATTGCAAGTTTTAGCTTAAAATTCAATAAATTTCGTTTTCCATAATAAAAATTAGTTAAAACTTAAAATAAAATACTAAAAATTTATGTTACAACTAGATTTTAGTTAACATGATTTTAAAGCTTAAATTTAGCCCATTTAAATTTGTATTTATCGCTAATTTAATATATTTTCTTACCGGCTTAAAATAATATTAAAAAATTGAAAAATTAGGGAAATTTTTTAAACGACCAGAATTTCATAAGTAACTCATTTGCTACTAAAAACTAGCAATTACCTATCCAAATTATGTATAATTAGTCCTAAACTGCAAAATAACAAAAAAGACGGTTTACGGAAAAATACCGAATTTTCACCGATTTTCAGGAAAACACCAAAACGACTTTTCAAGGCGCTACAACTTGTTGCAAAGGGTTTTCGTCAAAGACCTGTTTGGACTATGACGAAACTTTTTCTCCACTGGCTATGCTCAAATCCATTCGGGTCCTTGCCATTGCTACTTTCCACGATTATGAGATCTGGCAGATGGACGTAAAGATGGCCTTTCTAAATGGTAATTTTGAAGAGTGCGTCTATATGGATCAGCCAGATGGATTCATTCAGAGTGGGAGCAGCGGTAAAGTGTGCAAGTTGCTTAAGTCCATTTATGGACTAAAGCAGGCATCGCGGAGTTGGAACATCTGTTTTGATGATACTGTCAAAGAATTCGACTTTATCAAGAATCCAGATGAACCATGCATATACAGTAAGATTGTAGGGATAGCTGTAGTATTCTTCGTCCTGTACGTGGATGACATTCTCCTAGTAGGAAATGATATTCCTATGCTACAGTCAGTCAAAGGATTCTTGTCACAGAAGTTCTCCATGAAGGACCTGAGTGATGCCACCTACATTCTGGGGATTCAGATCTATCGTGATAGATCAAAGAGGATGTTGGGACTTTCGCAGTCCAGGTACATAGACACCATATTGAAAAGATTCAGTATGGAAGATTCTAAGCGCGGTAACCTACCGGTTTGTCACGGAATCACCCTCTCCAAAGAGATGTCTCCCAAGACTGATTTGGAAAGGGCTCGCATGTCGATTATACCCTACGCTTCTGTGGTAGGCTCTATAATGTATGCGATGTTATGTACAAGACTAGATGTAGCATACGCATTGAGCGTTGTAAGCCGGTATCAGGCAAACCCAGGGGAGAAGCACTGGATAGCAGTAAAGAACATTCTTAAGTATCTGAAGAGGACTAAGGAGATGTTCTTGTTCTATGGCGGAAAAGACCTCCAGATCGAGGCCTTTGTCGACTCCATCTTCCAGAGTGACAAGGATGACTCCAAGTCCATGTCGGGTTATGTCTTTACCCTCAATGGAGGGGCGGTCTGTTGGAAGAGTTCCAAGCAGGACACCGTTGCTGACTCAACGATGGAAGCGGAGTATATAGCTGCTTGCGATGCCGCAAAAGAAGCTGTCTGGATGAAGAAGTTCCTAACAGAACTTCAGGTGGTTCCTACCAGTGTTGATCCAATACCTCTGTATTGCGACAACAACGGCGCTATAGCTTTAGCGAAGGAACCGAGGTCCCATCAGAAGTCCAGACACATCTTAAGGCAGTATCACCTGATCAGGGAGATCGTAGATCGCCGGGAGATCGAGGTAAAGAGAGTAGATACGGAGAATAACACTACTGATCCATTCACAAAGGCCATTCCTGAGACGCAGTTCGAGAGGCTATTCGAGATGATAGGTCTGCGATATGCCAGTACATGGCCCTAGTGCAAGTGGGAAATTGTTAGTGTTTATTCCCTAGAGGCCATTACTGTATCATACTAGTTTGTATATTACTTAATGAAAGCTTGGGATATTCACAGTTGTATTGACAGTCTTGCTAAAAATGGTAGTATGCTACTTGGTTTGTGTCTACTTTAATACGTGCATATGTTTCTTTTAACGTATCACTTATATATATTAGTAGAGCCCTTAGGATCTTTGCTTGATTACCAGCGTTGTGATGGCAGTCACACTAGTGGGGGCTGGGTAGTTTATAAGCAACATCCTATACAGGCCCCTGGTCATAGGATTATCGAGATGGGGCATCGATACTCCGGAGTAGACTGGTGTGTACGCTTCTCATCCCAGTTAGGGAGATGGCCTGTCCCACAGCCATCAGTACGTCGTACTGAAGATAGAATGCAGGTGCTCGTTACGTTACGAGTACACCGGACAGGACTCGCCGGGAACTGCAGGTTGGTTTTAAACCCATCGTCAGATAGCAGTTCCCAGGTAACATGAGTACAGCTTAGTCCGTCGACTTGACACTGCTACTTCGCCTCGGGTTTGTTCCCACTGTTCTTAGATTACTACCCTACCACGGCTCAAAGGAGTCGTGCAAATAGGTAGTAGTTGGGTGCAGTCCCGAAGCACTTGGAGGTAGTAGCGGTTAGACAGGATTCGTCTCTCCCGGTATTGGGGGTTGATATTGCGCTGTGTATGGAGAGCCATTACGCAAATTCCCTGTCCAGGGCAAACGAGATTTACTGGTAGGTTCCAGTAGTTTCTCAAGGTGTAATGGGCTTCACTCCGACATGACTTATACCGCTATTAGGGGTCTGACGTTTACCGCCCCCCTAGGCCCGATATGCGATAGTCCAAGATGAACAGACCGGACTGTACGGAGATTATCATATCAGGCTCAGTTGGAGTTTGGATGGGTTTCCTCATCGTCCTTCTTATCGACATCTACCTGGGGACCGTTATGTACAGCTAGTACCACTTGTGGCCTGTGGTTAAACCCACTGCCAGCGTAGTGTTGAGTCTTTAGAGTCCCACACAGAGAGTTTCCCTGCACCGGGCAAAAGGTGTAGAGGCCGTATGGTTTTACGGCAGGGCCGCGATCACTTACGTACACTTGTGCACGTATTATGATCGAGCAGATAATACTAGCGGGCTTTGGTTTAAGCCAGATTGTAGTATTATACAAATGGATTTATTCAGTCAATGATTATTCGTGTTTTTCGGATATACGGATGGGAGGGGCAGTCTCGTAATTTGTCGGGAAGTTTCTAGAAGAAGATGACTCATTTGTATTTATTTCTTTTGGATTAAACACAAATGAGGTGGAGAGATGAGGTGTAGGTTTTCATTAAATGCTTAATGACTCATGAGGTGATTCACCATTAGGATTAAATGAAGCTTACAAGATATTTCTAGATATTTATCAAGAGATATTTGTATGCTTCATTATATTCTTTCATGAGTATTATTCATGATGATTATCAGAAAAGCTTTCTCTCTCCTCAAGTCTTCATCTTCTTCCTCAAACCCTAATAGCTCTCATGAGTTGAGAAACCTAGGGTTTAAGTGACTAAGTAATCCATCTATATACTCTACACCCTCTAGGACTTCTAGATCAGCAAACTAGAAGCCGTAGTTATCTCAGATTTGAGATTAGAGCTCGGACTATAGACTCTCGGTTGGATCGTCTTTGACTCGAGAAGGCCGTTGAGGTGCCCATATTCCATAGAGCCGACGAGGGGTGGAGGACAGCGATGAAGACCCGAAGGACAAGTAACGTGAGGTATAACTTCGAATCAGAGTAGTTAAACCTTTCGTGGTTTGCTATTAATGGTTTAGACACGATCGGTGTGCTCAAGTCCGTGTTACGAAGCTTTGATAATTGTTTTTCATATATTCCGCCTCCGCACAAGCTTGTGGGGTGCGTAACATGGACTTACAGCGTCTGGGCTAGATTAAATGATATGACTATGAGTTAGATATATACGGATATTGATTGTGCATGTGTACCTTTGTTGCATATCTCATTTCCTATTGCGCATGGACTTAGTATTAATGAGACACAACACCATTATTGACGGTTCATATTTCACGAGCACTAATTGTATGCTACACACACACCGTCGATAATTTCCATGACACGCACAACACTTATACATATGTGATATTGTATTGTTTCGGGATATCGAGACATGATCCTTATTTTCCTTCGTGCATATGACATATAGCATTCCTGTATATCTACATGCTTACACATATGTCTTGACATGCTTACATGCTAGTTACACATATACCTATATGGTATTGTACCATTAGTGTTAGCTATATACACATATGAGACATAGCTACATGTATATCTTGCATACATACTTATACATATACCTGGAGGGTATTACATCATTATTGATAGGTAGATATACATATCTTGCTATACCGACATGGTTACGCATACCTGGCTATAGCTACATATTCACCTTTATTTGATGTTATATGGATTTGGAGAAATTTGTAACGTTTTGGTAATCGTTTAGGCGATTTTCCGTTTTTAGGGTAATATAGTCGGTGTTTTCCGTAAAAACCTAGAAGCGATCTTTTTGCAGTATAGAATTCACTACACCTAGTTTAGCTAGGAAATTTCTAGTTTGCGGGTTTTTTTAAGCCACTTGTAATTTTTGTGCATTTTAATATTTTTCCCTAATTAAAATATTATTTTAAACTTTTAATTATGCACTTAATTAGTGGTAATTACAATTTGGGTTGGGTTTATTATGCTAATGTGGATCTATGCTAAATTAATCACTAGATTAAGCACTAATCCATCCTTGAAAATATCTAGATATTTGTGTAATTAAAATGAATTATTAATGAAAAGTTTAAGAGGTGGCATAAAGGTTTTTGTTTTATTAAGCAATTATTATTGTTTTCTTCTAGATTTTTCCACACATTTTCACAAAACCCCCCTCTTTTCTTGCTTTGGCCGGCCACTTCCCCTTGGCTGCCCAATTTTTCCCCACTCCATTTTCATCTCTTTGAGCTTCATAAAATCATCAAAAATCCTTAATTTAATCACACAAACTCAAAATCAAATCAAAACCCATCATTCTTCATCACAAATCAAGTTTGGATCTTCATTAAAGACATCATTTTGGAGCTTAGTTTAATGATCTTGTTTCCTTTTTGTGAACCTTTTGAAGGTATAAAATCCTAACCATAATGCTTAATTCTTGTTTTAATACCTTAATTTCAATATTAGATGTTAATTTAAGCTTGTATTTGCATATTTAGAATTTCTAGAAAAGCGTTTGTGGATAATCAAGTTAGGGTTTTGACTAGTGAAAAGGGTTAATTGATAGGTTTAGACAAATGAAAACTTAACCTAATTGCTAGATTTGTTATATGATATTCTCCTAATTGTATAATTAAGCTAATTAGCAAACTAAGCTTTTAGTAATCCTAATTAGGTAAGATTAAAATTCTAGTAAAGGTATGAGTGGTTTAATCATGCTATTTGGTGATGTTTGTGATTGCTAGTTTGGGTAAAACTTGTAATTTTGTGCTAAAATGATTAAATGTTGCTTACTCGATTTCCGGATAATTTTGGCGTGGGTTTCTTTTGACGTTGCGACGTTATTTATATTAGATTCCACGTTATTTAGTGTGTTGTGAATGCGCGATTGGTATGATCAGGGTCTAGGCTTGATGGTTGTATCGTTTAGCGTTCCTAGTTAGGGTTGTGCCGATGTCGTTCGTGTCTTTGTGTAGCTTTTGCTCTTGAGTTGGTTTCGTGGTGTTGCTACGCGCGTTAGCCACTAGACGAAAACTTGAGAGTATGTTTGGAGTTGGTGCATCGGTCAACATAGTTTGTACGTGTTATTGGTCGATTGCTAATATACACTTGTTCTGTTGTTTTATGATCTTAGGGACGCAGGCGGGGACTTCGGACGCTGCGAAGAAGGAAAAGCGTGTGGTTGGCTTTACTTAGCCCCAGGATCTTCTGTGATTAGATTTAACATCTACAGGGGAATCGCCCGCATGGCGTTATGCGTCTGGGCTAGAGATGATATGATATTAGTCGCATGTTTATATTGCACATATAGAGTTTGCGTATACACCTCATTGCATATTATTGCTTATTGTGCTTGGACTTGTACCCTTTGGACACTGCACTATTATTGACGGCTTATATTGCACGAGCACTGATTGTATGCCACTCACACCATCAATAATTGCCATGACACGCACAACACTTATACATACGGGAGATTGTATTGGTTAGGGACATTGAGACATTGATTCATATTCCATTGCCATATGACATATAGCATACCCGTATACCTGCATGCTTACACATATTCCTTGACATGCCTACATACTAGTTACCTATATACCTATATGGTAGTGTACCATTAGTGATAGGTACATACATATTTGAGACATAGCTACATGTACATCTTGTATACATACTTGTATATACACATACCTAGCTTGATATAGCTACACATATACCTAAAGGGTATTACATCATTACTGATAGGTAGAATCACATATCTTTCTATACTGACATGGTTACACATACCTGGCTATAGCTACTTGTTCACCTTTATATGATGGTGTATGGATTTTGGAGAAGTTAGGAACCACATGATATATTTCATAACTTGTTGCAGTTAAATAGCGGTTTTTTCCTTTATATGCTCATATTACTGTTTCATGTTGCATATATTATATTTCATAGATTCCGCATTGAGATATGGATTTCACATGATGTTTCCTGGATTTGAGGACCGTGGTAGTTTCATGAAATTATGCATTATTTGAAAAACCCGATTTCTCTTGATATAATATTTTAGCGTCCACCATGAGATTTCTCGGTTCTGATATATACCCCATGCGAGGAATGGAGGGGGCCGTGTGCGGGTATATGGTGGGGCCCGGAGGTACCCCGGGACAAGAAGTTCGCAGGTGATGGCGATGTTAGTGGGGGAATCATACCTACCGGTGACAGTATTGGACTCGTCGGTGATCGCGTAGATATCGACCGGAGTCATATACGTATGTATATGGGGAATTCGAGTATCGAAGCTGGGTACTCAGATTTCCGATGAACGTATGATACGTACATATCAGGGCCAGTCGTGGTGACGACGCCTGATAGATGAGTATTTATGTGTCGATGCTGGACACTTGTTTTCATGATATTTTTACTCCTAAGTATATATAACAGTGGAATAGGACTCTGTTATATATATTAGTGGAATGGGACGCTGATATATATATATACATATCTAAATTATATACATCATTATAATGACCTTGCATATATACTTATTCATGATATGAGGGCCGATCTGATGGCCGATATGAAGGCCGATTTGAGGATATTTAGGATTTGGATTGTCTTGATGGATATTGGTCTTGACACGATGAGGATTCCGTGAGGATGACATGTTTTATCCCATATTCTGTATTTATTTATATGAATTGCTTCATGAATTAGTTGTACCTGATAGAGTACCATTTCATGACTATTGCATATACATATTGTTATATTATTGCTTCATGTATTAGTTGTACCTGATAGAGTACCTTTCATGACTGTTGCATACATATGGCCATTTATTGCTATTAGCATACATGTGATAGATTCGCGCAGTACGTCCATACTTGTGATTACCTGCATATGTTATTTACTATTCACGATCTGGCAACTTACCCCCGTTGTGCCACAGGGTTGCAGGTTGTTCCTCAGAGTAGTCAAGGCAGGGCTTTTCATCTATCGTATCATCTTTGGCTGCGGCTACCGCTACGGCTGACTGTGTACAGTTTTGCTATAGGTGGGTTTTGTGGTTATCCGATATTGCTCATTTTATATTCGTTGTACCATGTACTCTCCATCTACCACTTCCATGTATTGACTTAGAGACGAGATGTGAGGACGATATTGTATATTTTTGGTGACTTTGGATGTCTTTTATGCAGTTTTATTTATATCGTCTTTTATTTCTTCGCTACGGCGTCGTATATTTGTTATGGTGGTTGTTTTCTGCCTTTGGGCATGGATTTGCTCCCGTTGGAGATGTTTTACTTATATCTTTGTATGTACCCATTTTTGGGGCTAGTTTTTACAAAGGAGGCGCTGCCAAAATTTTTAAGAAAGTAAAATTGGACTTTAAAGAATTTGGTTAAGATTTCAAAAGTTTTGAAAATGCTATTATCACTTACTACTTTTGATGGTTTAGATTGCTGGGTTTTCGGCTTACTTAAATTGCGTTACGCCTGTAGACGTTGCGTAGTTTAAGGGTCGTCACGTGCCAATTTCGGGTCGTGACAATGTTGGTATCAGAGCCAGGTTTTACCTTTCGGAGTGTAGGATGACCTTGGTATGATGGAGTAGGTAGCTTAAGCAGAGTAACGTAGTGTGTGTATGTCCGCGGCATACTCACGACACGATATTCCGCCTAAAGTGACCTAAATACTAATTGCTTGAAATTCCTTCCTTGATGATACATATCCTTGTGATTCGATTTCCGTGTTCTTATCGAATCCTTTTCCATTTATATCCTTTTGCCGCCGATGACTATGAGGGCTCAGAATGATGCGGAGAGAGCCGAGGTCAGAGTTGACTTGTTTGGGCGAGGATTGACCAGGATGGTACGCTCGTTGCACAGGAGCAGATTGATCCGCCTTCGATAGATCGTATTGCTAGACTTGAGGCAGAGATGCAGGACTTGCACCAGACGATGAGGTCGTTGGTTGAGGCCAGTCGAGCGCAGCGATAGGAGGTTGCTACCCATGTTACCCAGTTATTCCTTACGATCAGCACACCGTATTGTGTTACGTATACAGTACCAGTGGACGCAGCCCTATTGGACGAGGAGCGTCTTTTCGAGACTTTGGGAGTTCAAGGACAGAGGAGGGCTCGTGTAGGTGGACCAGCCAAGAGACAGAGGCTTAGTCACCATGACAGGTTTTGTGCACGTCGCGGGAGTAACAGAGGCTTGGGACGAGGACAGTCGTCCAGCTCTCATCCCAGGAGGGTCAGCAGCCATGGAGTGGATGTTTTCAATGCGGGAGCCTTCATCACTTCATCAGGAATTGTTTCTTAGCACCGCGTCAGGCTCGTGTTCAGAGAGGTCGTGGCCGTGGAGGATTTGTTCCGAGTGTATAGTTTGGTAGAGGAAGAGTTCAGTCAGTTGCGGGTAAAGGGCAGGCACGAGCGTTTACTTCTGCTCATCGGGACGCGCGAGCGTCCAATGCAGAGTTTTTAGGTAATCTTATCCGTATGTCTTTTAGTGCACTTGTTTGTTTAATTCGGGATCTATGCACTCGTTTTTTTACACACTTAGTGCCGTGGTTGGGCCGAGAGTAATGTATACTAGATCAGTCATTTGTTGTGTTAACTTCTGTCAGCGATTCTTTTGTTGCGCAACACGTGTTTCGGTCATGTGCCAATCGGTCAGGAGATAGAGATTCGTCCGTCGCTTTGATCCTTCTAGAGATGTTGGATTTGACGTTCTCCTGGACACGAACTGGTTAGGTACATGCTAGGCGTCTGCAGACTGCCGCGAGAAGACAGTCAGGTTTTGTTTTCCCGGCGAATCTGTTCTTGTTGTGCAGGGGAATAGTGGTGCCGCCTCTTACAGCTTGATTTCAGCCTTTTTCGCTAGTCGGCTTTTGAGGAGAGGATGTCGAGAATTCTTGGCTGTCATTCGTGATACCGGATCCGCAGTGGGTTTTTTAGACTGGGTTCCTATCGTGCGAGAGTTTCCGACGTTGTTCCAGATGAGCCAGCGGAGCTTAGGGAGTTTAAGGATCAGCTGCAGAGTTGTTAGATAAGGGGCTTTGTAACATTTCAAAAAAAAAATTATTTTTGGGGAATTTTTATAATTTAATATTATTATATTGAATATTTTAATATTTCGGTATAATTAAATACCGATAAATGGGAAAAATTTTGGAAAAATTATGGAAAATTCTAAAATAGGGTATTTTATGGAATTATGCAATTTTTAAGTTTTTATGAATAATTAAATGATAATTTAGTGCTAATCGCGATTAAAAATCGCTAATCGAATTTTTAGCATTTGTGTGCAAAACTTGCACCATATCTTTTTTTTTTTACACTTGTGCATTTCTACCATGTTGTTTTGGGTTTACTATTGGTGTGAGAAGGAATTGGGTTAAAGAAAAAGAAAAAGAAAAGAAAAGAAAAAGAGAAAGGAATAAAGAAATAGGCATGGGCATGAGAGAGAGTATTTGGTCTTCTTTGACTTGGCTCTGTTGGGTTCCTAGGCACTCTCAAGAGGTCTCACAAGGCATCAACCATGCCAATTTCAAATTTTACGGGTGCCGAGAAACCCTAATACGGATCGTTAACTAGAAATTTAGGCGAAAGATGCAACTAGTAAACTACTTTACTAAGAGAACGGAAATACAACCTTTGTAGATCCGGTGCTCCACCTCCATAGCTCCGGGATGAAGTCCCCTTGCTGTCCAAAACAAATCCCGGGCTCTAGCGTTGGCTTCATCGGAGAAATGGGCGGGCAAGGTCATCGGCTTCGTGCCGAAGATGATCTACGTCGAGGCATCACAAGATCAAGCTCCCACTTCACCAAGTCATGAAACTTGTGAAGAAAACACACTCTACTACTTGGCAAGAGGTAGAGGATGAAGAAATAGGAAGTGGGTTCACTTTAGAATTGGATTTCTCACTCTTTTTCACAAGTTGCCATTGATGGAGGCAAGCTTGCTTCAATGTTGAAGATGAAGAAGAAGAAGAAAGAATATCACAAGTATTATCCAAAATGAATAATAAAATGAATACTTATCATATCCTAACCTTGGTTAGGTGTAGAGAATAGACTAGGGTTAAATGGAGTGGTTAGGGTTAAGCATGAGACAAAATGGTCACTTTGGTCAAATGTTCAAGAAGCTTCAACTAGAAAACAAATTAAGCCACCATTTTCCCTTTATGCTTATCATTTTCAAAAATGAATAACTAAATAAGATAAATCAAAAAGAAAACAAAACCCTAACCATTCATATAACCACGGTTTAGTCTTTACACAAACCCAAGTTAGCATGCATCATCAAACATGATACAAACTTGTGTACAAAAGTATATCACATATACAATGTGCACAAACCAAGTGAGAAAATCCATTTAAAGTGAACCAATACTAGTTAGTGCAAAGTAATATATCAAATATATAATTATGCATTAAATCATTAAATCAACACTTGATTCAATGATCTGGTCATGTCGCACACAACCGACTAGTATTCAATGTATCGGCTTATCGAATCAATACTTGATTCGATAACTAGGTTATATCGCATACAACCAATCGATACATTCATCATGAGAATAGAATACGGTATCACATACACGCATTATTCTCGGTCCCGCACATATCTCATATGCGCTCCTATTTCGTTTCGCTTGAGCCAGGAAGCCTCTGTGTAGGACTCTAAAGACTCGTCAATACGCCGGCAGCAGGTGATGATCATATCAAACGCCCACAAGCCATAAGCGGTCTGCTAAACGTAACGGCCACCCGGGTATTGAGCGATCAGAAGATCGACGAGCAAGCCCGCTCACACTCCAGTGAATCCAACCAGTAACACTACCGTACAGTCCGGTCTGATCGTCTGATATGTCGCATATCTCGCCTAGCGGTGGTAAACGTCAGACCCCAATAGCTCGATAAGTCGTGTCGATATGAGGTCTATAACAATTTGAGAAACTGCTGGTAATACTTACCAGTAAATCTCAGCAACCCTGGCCAGGGATTTCCGATTATAGCCAATCGAACACAGCGCAACATCAACTCCCTATACCGGGAGAGACGAATCCCCTCCTATCGCTCATTGCCTCCATGTGACTCGGGACTGTACCCAAAAACCACCGTTTTGCATGCCCTCTTGGACGTGGTAAGTTGGAAATCAAAGCACAGTGGGAACCACACAAGACTCTATGACGATCTCGGGTCAACAGACTACTCTGTACCAGTGTCACCAGAGAACTGCCATCTGACGTAAGGTATAATACCATCTGGGAGTTCTCGGCGAGTCCGTCCAGTGTACCCAGTCTCCACTGAGCACCCGTATATCATCTCTGATGTCAAATACCAATGGATATGGGATCATCCATCGCCCATCTGTATGGGTCGAGAAGGTATACGCTAGTCTACTCTGGTATATCGATGCCCCGTCTCGATACACTCACGACTAGGGACTTTGAAGGATGTACTTATGGACTACCATGTCCCCACTAGTATGATCCGCATCATAGTCCAGATAGTCAAGTACACATCCTAAGGGCTTTACCAACATGTAACAGAGAGACAATCAGTGTACACGTTAAGGTAAAGATCAACCAGATAGCATACTATCATGTCGAGCGAGAAAGTCCTCCCTATATATGTCCCAGCATCCACTACAATATACATCCAATGTACAGTAATGGCCTCTAGGGCATATACATAACTAACAATCTCCCACTTGCACTAGGGCCATCTGATAGCAGTAGTTGTAGTATCTCATACTCAACCATCCCATAAAAATCTCTCTCTGGGAACAGGCCTTTGTGAGTGGATCCGCTGTGTTGTCCTCTGAGTCTGCTCTCCTAACCTCGATCACCCTGGAGATCAACCATCTCCATGATCAGGTGACACTGCCATAGAATATGTCTGGATCACTGATGGGACCGGCGTTCCTCGGCATAAGCCACAACTCCATTGTCTCACAATGGTAGGAACGTAATTCATCTCATGAACCAATATACACCCAAACAGCCTCTTTGGTAGCATCTTAAGTAGCGATGTATCCATCCTTTATCGTCTAGTATGCCACGGTATCTAGCTTGGAACTTTTCCAACATATCGTCCCTTTACCAAGGGTAAAGACAATGCCTGTGACTGACATTCAGTCGTCTTTATCACCCTGGAACCATTCCAGTGATTCTCCCCAGGGTCGATTGATACCGTCTCACTACAACTAGTGAGAATCCTAACATCCATTTAGATCTATCTCATAGATCCAAAACCCAGGATTTAGGAGGTATCACTTTGATCCTATATGGAGAATCATTGTGATAAGCGGAGATTGACCGAGCGTAGCATAGGAAACTCCTTCCCTATCTAGAGTATGTCATCCACATACTCTATGAGGATCATCACCATACTCCCTACTACCTTTTTGTTTATACAAGGTTCATCTACCATTTTGATGATGTAAAACTGTTTGACTACTACATCAAAACAGATGTTCCAACTCCGCGATACCTGCTTTATCCTATAAAGCATCTTGTACACGTTTCCGCTGCTCCCACTGTCTACGAAGCCCTCTGGCTGTGTACTTATAGACTTTCTCTTCTAAAACATCATTTAGAAAAGCAGTCATGACATCCAACCGCCAGATATCGTAGTCATGGTATGTAGCCGTGGCAAGTAGGATCTGGATGGACTTAAGCATAGTTCTCTAGAAAAAGTTTCATCATGATCCACACCTGGTCAATGATGCAAACCTTTAACAAGTCTAGCTTTGAAAGTCTCAACTTTTCCATGTACACCAAGTAATCTTCTCAAGATATACTTGCTCCTGATGGGGATTTAACCCTTCAGATAAAGCAACTAAAGTCCATACTTTGTTGGTGTATAAGGATTCCATCTCAGATCACTAAGCATCCAGCCATTCTTACAGAGTCGTCACTCTCGATGTCCTGCTCGAAACTAGTTGGGTCATCATCTCATGATGCAATCCTCGCTCCCACTGTCATAGAGAAACCGAAATATCTCTGAGGTGGGTGAGGAACCCTACTAGATCGGCGGAGAGGCCGAGGTTCGTTGGTAACTACTGAATCCTTTGGTTCTATCAAATCATCAGCTGCAGTTTGTATAGCTGGAACATTTCCAGTTCTACATAACAGACCTTGCCTCGAGCCTGTCCGGATTTTTCTTTTAGACATAGGCCGGACAACCCCAAATCTTAACTAGCTTAAGACATGGGCTCTTCACATTATCATATCACATATGAAATGGTAGGCAACTGATTTGATTCGAACCCTATTCAATAGGTATGCAGCTTCTCAAGTGCATAACTCCGATAAGGAAATAGGTAACTCAGTAGTACTCATCATAGAGCACACCTTATCATATAGGGTGTGATTGCTCCGCCCCGATATACCATCGTGCTATGGTGTATACGGAGGAGTAATGCTGAGAGAGAATCTCATTCTCCTTTAGAAGAGTCCAGGAATTCCGTGCTCAAGTATTCTCCTCCTCGATCTCATCAAAGGACATAATACTTATACCCGTGTTTTGGTTTTCTACTTCTAAATCATATTCTGTGAATATCTCAAAAGGTTCGGACTTGTGTTTCAACAGGAACATATGTCTGAATCTTGAGAGATTATCAGAGAATGTAACGAAGTACAAAAAACCAATCCTGGCATATGTAGACAGGGGACTTATCATACATCAACATGTATCATCCCAAGAGTTCACTAACTCTTTCTCTGTTTCCAGTAAACGGAGCTATGGTCATCTTATCTCTGTGACATGACTGGCAAGTTTCACAAGATGTAAATTCAAACTGATTGAAATATGCATCTACATGTAACTTCAGCTAGTCGGGTCACATTGATATGACCTAGTCTACAATGCCTCAGGTAGGATTCGTTCATTTCTGAACTCTTCCTCTTGTGTGTGTTCCGTATACTAAGAACTGTAGTTTGATTTAGAACATCAATGCTTTTTAGATAACGTGCCTGAACCGATCAACTTTTGATATAGGAAATGTTCAAAACATTATCCAACAATACAAAATTTTATCATTTCTTTACTGATAAAGAGACTGATATGATTTTGTATATCAGGTTCGGTATCTAATAACATTCGTTCAGAATCAATGTATTCTGGTAATACAGGGTGACAGTGACCAACAGACTTGGCTGCAACACTTGCCCCGTTTTCTGTCTTATGAAACTTATCACCCGTTCTCAGTTTTTCTACCTAGCAGTAGCCCTATGTAACAGATTACATATCTGGGATCCTGATCCGGTATCATATACCCAGGATGCGGAGGATACTGAGAAACAGTTCTTTGTAACGAACACACCCGAAGATGATGCATCAGCATGCACTCTCTTCGTTTGGGCGGCACGGGAATTCTGGTAATCCCCAATTTCCTACTCTGTCTTATAACAATTATAAGTTGGAGCGGGACCAACGTTCCCCAGCTCAGTATAATAAGCGGGTTCAGTCAATATTCCGTATTATTATCTTGATTAAGGCATGATATGGTCGCTACCTGGAGAGAGAGAGAAGAAAACACTCAGCGTATGCTCTTGCAAGATCAGATTGGTTATTATTTTATCTAATCAGGATGGCTCCCACTGTTTTTATCAAATCTTCCTTCAAACCCTAAAAGGAAAGACTAGCCGGGATTAATTACACACTACAAGTTCACCAATCTTTCAGCCAGGCCAGTGTCGGTACTTTGAGGGAGGTCCCCCGTGCTTTCGCACGAACCTAATTAATATAAACCTCGTTTTCCCAGAGGCGTAACCTCGTTAACACCTTTCTAGACACCTACTTGATCGGCTAATTGTAATGCATAAAACTCTCCCAGGAGTAACTCTTACTCGCAGCGGGTATCGGGATCCAACTATCTCATAAAAGGTATGCAATCTCATTGCAAATTTCAACACTTGAAATTCCCGATAATATTTTGCCCCTAGCACCCTATGACCTTGACGGAGGTCAACAAACCATAAGCTACTAGTCAAGTTCAACCCGTTATTTCTTGATCGAATTAAACCCACCCGCACGACCCTTGACGGAGGTCAACAAGGCCGCACGACTACCCTAATCCAATCTGCATCATATGCATAAGCAGATAAATACTAGTTAGCTACCGCACACTACGCCTTGATGGAGGTCAACAAACGTAGCACGAATACTAAATAGGACTTATCTGAAATGACGGAGGGCTACGACAGGTTTTTCTGAAAACCTATTGCGTAATGAACTTGATATCGTTGTAGGATCGAATGAATTTTAAAATGGAGTGTCTTTGAGGCTTTTCTAGTTTTGCTAAAGGAGTCACTCCCGGTGAAGGGATCGTCGGTCCTTTCCTCGTCGAATGAGGTGCGGGATATATAATATATATCACTGTGCAAAGCAAAATCACTTAAAAGGAATCAAAAGACAAACCGAGTGTGTAGCATCTGCCAGTTATTGCTAAAGGAGTCACTCCCGGTGAAGGGATCTCGGTCCTTTCCTCATCGAATAAGGTGCAAGATATATCACATATACCGCTGTGCAAAGCAAGAACCGTAGCTACATGTTTTATTTTTGAAATTCGATTCTACAACATCTTAGGTTTCTTTTACTTCATTAATCTTATTAATGAAGTCCCATCATTTAAGTACCTAAACATCACAGATAAATATGACGTACACTTATGCCATCCGCATTCGCCTCGATGTCCCCTCGTGCACCGTTAGGTTAGGTAACTAACGGCAGAGCGGGGCAGGGCTAGCGCGGGTGTAAAACATAAGTAACATCTATATAATATATCATATATACTATATACAGTATCTATCACAGAACATCATATGATCACATCACAGATATCGCAGCAGAAGAATCATATGAAATATTGGATATACCAGGACGTCCGTGTTTTCAATACGAGCCAGTATAAAACACGGATTCCACGGTCGCGATGAATAGCCAAACCCACACCCCTAGACCCCTACGAGAGCGGCAAGCAACCCTACCAATTCTGGAGTTAGGAGACCCGGACTCGACTCCTCGAGTTGGTCTCCCACTGGACTCCAGAACCCGGTTACTTGTGCTCCCCTCCTTGGGTCTATCCTAGTGCGGAAAAGTAAATAATATACAAAAGGTGACATCTTCCGCAACCTGGAAGTGCCCCAATAAAAGAATATTACATACAAGTTTTTACATGAATGAAAATGAAAAACACTCATCTCACATAAAAACCCCCCGGCTATTCAAACACGACGATCCAATATAACATATCCAGCAACACATAACATCACATGTCATCAGCGTAAGTAAACATGCGTATCCCAATTGTCGTTGACATATAGCAACGAAACCGGCGATATCACATATTACACTTACGGTCACAGAAAAGAAAGTGTAAAACTACAACAGTTGGAATCCACAATCTGCATAGACATCGCATGCCTAATCATATGAATTCTTTAGACATCGCATGCCTAACAATTATAAACCCCGCATTTTAGTCTCATTATCGAAAACACTTTTCAATATCAAGTCGGGCAATTCAACAAGATTCCCGACATCCTGATTGAATGCTCGTCGTAAACTTCAATAGACGGCTGCACCCCCGATACCGTCGACGAAGTGCACCAAGGCGGAACACCGCTACCGCGAGCACCCGGACGGATGCTTTCGGCGACGGGGTTCTCCTACAGTCACTTGGTCGGGGCTATGGGGTGAGGCTGTTTATTAAGTTTACCCGGCGAGTATCCGCGTATGCTACGTGATTGCAACGGACTTTTGATCACATCAAAATTCCGTGGCAACTGATCAAGTGAGACTAAACTACTAGATTTATAACATTCATTCAGTTATCTCATAACTGCTTGTGAATTCCAATTATTGTATCATATTCCAGATAATTAGAAAATGTTAAACTTTCCGATCGAACATTCAAACACCCAAGTTTTCCCGATACAGATCAACACATGAAATAAGTTTAAAAACATTCACTTCGTGCCTCAGTACCAACGGTCCAGCCGTAGAAGGGTCAAGCCAACGCCTCACATGTGGCACGCCGTACTGCCCCAAACCCTAAGGTTCAAAGGGCAGTTCAAGACGGTCACATAATCGAGTTAAGGTTTGTTGTCTTCTAGAGGGTCCATCGCGTTACTTGCACTACTTAGAACGTCTTTAAACCATGGAAAAATCCAACATTTGGAAATTTCCCGACAGGGAAAAATTGGGTATTTATATCCGGTCGAACTTTTTAACATATTCATAAATTATCCGGAAAGCCACACAGACAAAATTTGATAATCCGATCGAACATTCGAATCCCCAAAACAACCCAGAAAATTCAACTCTTGAATAAATATTAAAAATTCCCAGAAAATCCAACACCAGAAAAGAGGAATTACTGTGCAAAAATGGGAAGCTGACGTCATCATACGGCCGCGGAACCGCCGTAGAAGCCAGGCTTCTGCCGCGGTTCCGCCGCACTTTGGTGGATTCATTGGTACGGGCTTCACAGTAATTCTTACAATTCCCTCCAGATTTTGGAAAAAGTCCAGAGAGCATGTTTGTGTTAGGGTTTCGGGTTCGTTCGGGTTTTAAACTTCGTCTACGCATCGCCTAAGGCTCTAGCTAGGCTCTGATACCACTGTTGGGTTCCTAGGCACTCTCAAGAGGTCTCACAAGGCATCAACCATGCCAATTTCAAATTTTACGGGTGCCGAGAAACCCTAATACGGATCGTTAACTAGAAATTTAGGCGAAAGATGCAACTAGTAAACTACTTTACTAAGAGAACGGAAATACAACCTTTGTAGATCCGGTGCTCCACCTCCATAGCTCCGCGATGAAGTCCTCTTGCTGTCCAAAACAAATCCCGGGCTCTAGCGTTGGCTTCATCGGAGAAATGGGCGGGCAAGGTCGTCGGCTTCGTGCCGAAGATGATCTACGTCGAGGCATCACAAGATCAAGCTCCCACTTCACCAAGTCATGAAACTTGTGAAGAAAACACACTCTACTACTTGGCAAGAGGTAGAGGATGAAGAAATAGGAAGTGGGTTCACTTTAGAATTGGATTTCTCACTCTTTTTCACAAGTTGCCATTGATGGAGGCAAGCTTGCTTCAATGTTGAAGATGAAGAAGAAGAAGAAGAAAGAATATCACAAGTATTATCCAAAATGAATAATAAAATGAATACTTATCATATCCTAACCTTGGTTAGGTGTAGAGAATAGACTAGGGTTAAATGGAGTGGTTAGGGTTAAGCATGAGACAAAATGGTCACTTTGGTCAAATGTTCAAGAAGCTTCAACTAGAAAACAAATTAAGCCACCATTTTCCCTTTATGCTTATCATTTTCAAAAATGAATAACTAAATAAGATAAATCAAAAAGAAAACAAAACCCTAACCATTCATATAACCACGGTTTAGTCTTTACACAAACCCAAGTTAGCATGCATCATCAAACATGATACAAACTTGTGTACAAAAGTATATCACATATACAATGTGCACAAACCAAGTGAGAAAATCCATTTAAAGTGAACCAATACTAGTTAGTGCAAAGTAATATATCAAATATATAATTATGCATTAAATCATTAAATCAACACTTGATTCAATGATCCGGTCATGTCGCACACAACCGACTAGTATTCAATGTATCGGCTTATCGAATCAATATTTGATTCGATAGCTAGGTTATATCGCATACAACCAATCGATACATTCATCGCGAGAATAGAATATGGTATCACATACACGCATTATTCTCGGTCCTGCATATATCTCATATGCGCTCCTATTTCGTTTCGCTTGAGCCAGGAAACCTCTGTGTAGGACTCTAAAGACTCGTCAATACGCCGGCAGCAGGTGATGATCATATCAAACACCCGAAAGCCGCAAGCGGTCTGCTAAACGTAACGGCCACCCGGGTATTGAGCGATCAGAAGATCGACGAGCAAGCCCGCTCACACTCCAGTGAATCCAACCAGTAACACTACCGTACAGTCCGGTCTGATCGTCTGATATGTCGCATATCTCGCCTAGGGGTGGTAAACGTCAGACCCCAATAGCTCGATAAGTCGTGTCGATATGAGGTCTATAACAATTCGAGAAACTGCTGGTAACACTTACCAGTAAATCTCAGCAACCCTGGCCAGGGATTTCCGGTTATAGCCAATCGAACACAGCGCAACATCAACTCCCTATACCGGGAGAGACGAATCCCCTCCTATCGCTCATTGCCTCCATGTGACTCGGGACTGTACCCAAAAACCACCGTTTTGCACGCCCTCTTGGATGTGGTAAGGTGGAAATCAAAGCACAGTGGGAACCACACAAGACTCTATGACGATCTCGGGTCAACAGACTACTCTGTACAAGTGTCACCAAAGAACTGCCATCTGACGTAAGGTATAATACCATCTGGGAGTTCTCGGCGAGTCCGTCCAGTGTACCCAGTCTCCACTGAGCACCCGTATATCATCTCTGATGTCAAACACCAATGGATATGGGATCATCCATCGCCCATCTGTATGGGTCGAGAAGGTATACGCTAGTCTACTCTGGTATATCGATGCCCCGTCTCGATACATCCACGACTAGGGACTTTGAAGGATGTACTTATGGACTACCATGTCCCCACTAGTATGATCCGCATCATAGTCCAGATAGTCAAGTACACATCCTAAGGGCTTTACCAACATGTAACAGAGAGACAATCAGTGTACACGTTAAGGTAAAGATCAACCAGATAGCATACTATCATGTCGAGCGAGAAAGTCCTCCCTATATATGTCCCAGCATCCACTACAATATACATCCAATGTACAGTAATGGCCTCTAGGGCATATACATAACTAACAGGCTCCCCCTCCATTTCCTTCACCATTTCCTCTTTCCCTCTTCAATTGTTGTTGCTGCTGCTGCTGCCCTACTTCCTCCCCTCTTCAACTCCCCAAAACACATCCAAAAACACTCCAAAACATAATCTCCTTTTCACAAAAAAGATGCACAATCTCGAGGGAAACACATTGGACCAAGAAAGCAAGGATTTTGGCCACTAGGGGCAACTCAAGAAAATTCTTGAGTTGCCAAATTAGGTATTTTCTGGACCATTAGCTTAGTTTTTGTATTACTTATACTCCCATGTTATGATAGAACCGATATTGTGTGATGTTGTGGACTTAAGGAAAACCTAGTTAGGGTTTATGAGAAATTGAGAGTTGTGTTGTGAAATTGAGCTCAGTAGAGGCTACACAAACACCCTTGTGCTTGAATTAAGACCTAAACCTAGGAATTGAAACCCGGAATACGGATTTAGAAACCGATATCGGAAAAACTGTGATTTCTGTGAGGGTTATATGAGATCTGCTATCACCCCGAGACTCTGAAAATATTTTGGATTGACAGTGATACATGCAGGCACCCAGGAAGCTAACCCCAAAACCTTAGCCCCTACCTCCCTAACCAGGCCACAGATTTAATCTGTTTGGCCGCAATTTGCGGCCTGGGTCACTCCATTTTGGCTCGTTTTGGTTCTGTAGCTCCTACATCTATAGACTAGACCCTGGGTATATGCAAAATTGTCCAATTTGACCTAGGGTGAAATCTGGAGCCTTTTTCTTTAGTTGCTGTTTTGATTCATGTTTCCGTATTGCGTATTTTGAATTCTGGATTTATATATCTGTGTTTTACCTCGATTTCTTGGCGTTTGTATGACAATTTCGAGGATTGATTGATGGTTTTGAAGCGTAGTCCATAGGTTCTAACCTATAGGCCTTTAAGCGTGTCGTTTAAGTTTTCGTGTGTCTTTTTGGTTTTGATTTGGTTTTAATGCGATGTGATACGTGTGATGTGTAGGTACCCCATGAAGACTTCGAGACAATGAAGAAGATGATGGCGACATCAAAATCGACAAGCAAGACGCAAGGTGAGTAGATTATATCTACGGGGGAAGTCGGGTGGATGGCGTATAACACCCCCACAGTCCGAAGTTGGTATACTATATGTGTATATTATATATATATATATATATATATATATATATATATATATATATATATATATATATATGATAGCTTATGTGTGACTTGGTTGTTTAGGATGTGTTAGGTGTGCTATGGATAGATTAGGGTTAAGAGTAAACTAGTGTAGTTCCTAATCGCGAACCCTAGAATAGGTTTACACCCACACGCACACACATGCATATTTGCTATATTTATACCGTGATGATGAGGATAGTGGATGATATTGGAGATGAGTCGATGATATTGGGTATAGTGCCATGAGATCGGTGATATGATGTGATTCGTATTTGGGATACGACATGTGATTTTTAGCGGGCCTTTGGACGTGTGTTTCACACACGCATTCTTACTTATATAGATGGTATCGATTTGTACTAGACTTAGATCAGTACCCCAGATCATGAGATATGATGATAAGGATACCAGATAATTGATGAGATGACTGTGATTTTGACCCGTACCCAGCTATGTGGATGCCGTATGACGATTTACCGTACGAGCTTTATATTGATGATAGATCCGCACTCATGACTCGAGGATGTCATATGATATACTGTATCGTACGCGATACTATTGAGGTGGGATCACCGACTATTATATTTATATTTATATATATATCGACTCGGATTTAGGTGGTTTCCATACCCCTCCCGATTGACTTGTTAGTTAGTTCTGTAGTTTGCATAGTAGATGTTAGATAGACCCGAGTCATACCTATTTCAAAAACTAACGAATCGGGAATATTTTTAAAGATAGGCAAAGGGATTCTACGCATACTTTCAAACGACGCATCTTTTCTTAAAACACCTAGCCCTTATTTTACTAAAAACCCCGATTCGTCTTATTTCAAAAGGCAAAGCTGCACGATATATATATTGTTGTAGATTCTTCACCGTTGCGTTGATTATTCGATTTCTGTATATTCTTGTTATTTGCATCGCATTGCATGTGTAAATGAGTTTATTGTATATTAAACCCATGCTGTTAGGACACCAACACCATTATCGATGATGCATATGTTCCACGTACACCTGCTTGCCGGCTCACACACTTCATCATCGATAATTGCCATGTCACTACACTGTAGTACTGTTGCATTCAGAATATGATCTCTTGCATGGCATACTTATGTACATACCCATTGTACACCCATATTTACATACATAAGTATTTGCACATACATAGATGATTCTGGCTTGATTAGAGATTTGGGAACCGCAAGATACTCTTCAAAACTGATTCATTTTAAAAGAGTGGTTTCCATCAATATGTGCATATTACTATTCCATATTGCATGATATACTGATATGCTTACATTTCTTTTACATGTCGCATACATCATGCTTTTGATTATACGCATTGAGATATATTGTTTCCATGATATTTCTGGATTTAGGAACCGTGGATATTTTAAAAGAGAGTATGTAATTGTTTTAAAAACCCGGTTACCCTTGATATGATATTTCAGTGCATCCACTATGTGTTTTCTCGGTGCTGAGAGCGACATGTGAAACCCGATTCGAGGAGGCGGTGAGGCCGATTGCGGGTACATAATGGGCCCGGTATGCTACCCCGGGGCAAGAAAGGGATGCTGTGTATACAGACGGTGAGCCTTGCAGAGGGACTACTACCTACCGATGATTGTATTTGAGCTCGGCAGATATCCGGAGGATACCGACTGGAGTTGAGAGATGATATGGGCCGATCCGCGCTGACGGAGCCCGATATATGAGGATTTACGTGCCGATGCTAGGCACAGGTTTCATGATGTTTTCGAGTGTCGATGCTTGGCACTCAGGTTCCATGATTTTGATATATCGCGAGCGACATATGTTGATTTACATCCTCATATTTCCATGCATATGCTTTATGATATTTACATGCATGATGGTTATTGTCATTGGGTGACACATGGATGGGATCCACATACATACAGACTTGATTTCATTGATCATACCTCATATTTATGATATGTTATCACCTGAGGCACTGGCACGAGCACTTGGCACTACACTCTTGTATAGTTGTTACATTGCCACCTTATCTTGCATCAGACTTATTCATTTGAGAATATATTATTACTGATCGTATGGACCTACGATTATGTCATGCATACGATTTCTACTTGTAGATATTTTCTACTCACAAGTTGGCAACTCACCCCCGTTGTGCCACAGTTTCTTGCAGGTTTTGCCATACAGGTTCTATGGCGGCATTTCTGGCACACTGCTCCCTTGCGGGTGATTTGCTTTGGTAGGTGGGTTCTTTTTGTATCAGAACCACCATTGTATATGTATTATTCAGTTGTATCTAGTAATTCCATCAACCAAAACTTGTATATTGTTTCAGACTTAGAAAACCTGTTATGTATTATTTCGACCTTAGAGTCGCGCGTAGTACTATTACGGTTTTCATGTTGTTTGAGTTTCTTTCTGAGTTTTGATCCTCGCCCTTCGGCGTTGTATATTATATTGCTTGCGTGGTTGTGACCGTCGATTGACGAAGTGCTAGCTCCCGCTTGGGGATGCCTTTTATCATTGCATATATATTATTCTTGTTGTACCTTGTTCGGGGCTAGTATTTACAAAGGAAACTCTGCCGAAATTTTCAGAAAAGACTACACATTTTAAAAATGCATATTCGTCTTACTTATTTAAAAGCCTTGTATTTAAAACATGTTTTCTTCACTTCTAAAAACTATTTTCCTTCATGTATTATTTAAAATGGTTTTAGATTTCTGGGCTTTTGGATTACTTGGATTAGATGGGGTCCTATAGACTTCATATGATTCAAGGGCCAGTCACGTGCTCTTTCGGGTCGTGACAAAGTTGGTATCAGAGCGCTAGGTTAACCTTGGTTCGAGTCTATGTTTGACTATGCAGAGCCTAGAGCGTTTATATATATACGGAAGTTAGGCTTGACCTTACGGAACTTAGACTTAGTCGAGGGGGTATTATACCCGAACTCTCGTCACGTAGGATGACCCTTGGTTGATGGAGTAGGTAGCTTGAGTAGAGTGACGTACCGTACGTATGTTCCGCGGCATATTTATGTTACGCTACTCCGCTGAAGAAACCTTAGGATGTACATTTCCTTGCACAGTATTATATTCATTTCTATGATCTATCCACATCGATACTGGTTATGATTTTGCTGCCACGATTGCACGAGCAGAGAGAGCTACGGCTAGAGTTGCGTCAGCATGAGCTCGTCGCAGACGAGGACTGACTAGGGCGTGATTCTAGAGACATACGATTGCATATAGAGGCCTCGTCTTATTGTGTTTTCGCACCATGAGCGTTTGACAGATCGCTTTCACGAGATTTCTCGGATGTGCTGATCGGTACCAGAGGATCAGGCTACTGCTAGAGGCCAGCCAAGATGTTATGCATTGATATATCGCTTATTCAGGATGATTGAGGCGCTGTTCAGCATATAGACGAATGAGCCAGTTGCTGCTGCAAATGACGAGATATCACCCAGATGATTGGAGCTACTGCTGCATGAGTATATATGTAACCCTTCGAAAATCGTTTAGGCAGTTTTTCGGTAATCGGCTAATTTTTCGGCTTTTTCCGTAAAAAGTCAAAATTGATATTTTTCATTGTAGACCTAATTATACAAAATTTAGATAAGATATTACTAAAATTTTGTCACTAAAATGTCACTTATAATTATCTAGTTAAATAAAAAAAAAATCGTAATTAATTATTTTTTATTATTTTAAGCCTTTTTAAATACATTTAATTAGGGATAAATACAAATTTAATTAGCTAAATTTCTTAATTAGGAGTCTTTATAAGCTAAAATATGGTGTTAATAAAATTATATCATGTCTTGCAAACTTTTAGATTTTTGGTGGGAAAATTATGAAAAAATGGCTTAAAAAGGGGGTTTTTTGGAAAAAGGTTGATATGAAAGCATGATATGATATCATATGATGTTGTAATTAGCTAGAAACTTCCCCAAAATTTCCCCATCTCCTTCCCTAGCTGCAGCCGACCCCCTTTGCTGCAGAATTTCCATTTTCCCACTTCATTCTTGCTTCTTTTTCTTGCTAAAAATAAAAAAAAAATTCACATTTTTCCATCTCCATTCAAAGAAAAACCCTAATCCCTTCTCTCTTCAACCCAAATTTGTTCAAAAACATGATGAAAGGAGGCTTCTTGGAGACTTGATCAAGCTAGGGTTCAAGCTTGAGAGGTGAAAATTCTAAACTAGTTGCAAATTGGTAGTTTGCTTATGCTAAATTAGATGTTTAAAGTATTAATTTAGTGTAAATCCTTGTTCATGAAAAATCAAGAGAAGGTTTTGATTTTTAAAAATTAGGGTTTGTAGAATAATGGTTGGATTATGTTAGGGATGGTTATTTAATTGATTAGAATGGTTAATGGTGTAATTATATGCTTGCTAAATCGACAAATTTCGATGTTTGTATCAAATCGGCTAGAAATTCGCTTGCTAGATTTTTGTAGAAAATAGAATGCGGTCAATTTACGTTAGGTTAGCAATATTATTAGCTTCGTATAGGATTATTAGAATGCGCGAACGCGGGGTTTCGTCTAGTCGGGTTGTAGTTTTGTCGATTTCCCCGAAATGACGATTTTTGTTAAAGGATTGCGATTTTCGTGCGTTTTTCCGCGCACTGAGTGCATGCTATGATTAATTTGAGAGCGTGGATAATTGTATGTTGTGACTTGCATTGTGTTAGGTTTTGTAATCTTATGCTTGGTATTGTGCAAATATAGGATCGGTCGGGGAAACTTCGGATACGGCGCGAAAAGGCAAGGCGGTGGCCGGATCAGATTAGCGGGGATTTCTGGTGAGTAGATATATTCATCTATGGGGGAATCGTCTGGATGGCGCGAGGCGCCCCCCTAGTTAGGATTACCCTACTTTTTGCAAGATTATATTGTTAGTTAGCTTATCCATTCATGTACACTGCATACCCTTATAGCGAACAGTATGTTAAATTGCATGGACATTCATCTCTACCTATGCGATATCATTTCGTAGGACACGAACACCTTACCATTGGCATATGTTGCACGCGCACTATTCATGTGACATACACGCCTTTGGTAATTGACATGCCACGTGCACGATAGAACCTGTTTATCTTAATATCATCACCTGCATTCATACTTGATATATGAAACTGCATCGCATGCACATATCTCGCATCATCATCATATTTACATAGAACTCTAGCCAAAATTTACATCATACACATTGATATCATAGACATTTGTCTTATATATAATATGTGGACATTATGATTTTCTTGAGGATTTTAGTTTTGCTGCGATTTCTGGATTTTTGGGGAAAACCGCAAGAATTTAACAAAACCTTATATTTATCATTTTCAAAACAAAGTTGCGGTTTTCTCGTGATGTATGTGTCGTCCACCATGAGTTTTCATGTTTTCTGTTGGATTTCGAGACCCGATTCGAGGAGTGGATGAACCGTCTCGGGTACATGGTGGGCCCGGTATGGTACCCCGGGGCAAGAAGATCGAGTTGTAGACGATGAGCCTGGCAGGGGAAGACTATCTACCGGTGATGTCTGGCGCGGCGGATATCCGGAGGATACCGACCGTTGTCGTGAGATTTATGATATGGGCCGATCCGGACTGACGGAGCCCGATATTGAGACAGATGTGATTCCTATTTGGTGTCGATGCTTGACACGGGTTTTCAGAGGATTTCTTGATGATATTTAGCTATTATGCAGACATTCATTTTCTAAAAGTTAAGAATGCAGTAACATTAACATTTAAAACACTTAAAGAGTTAGAAAAGATATTGCATACATGTGCATGCATACTAGAGTTATTATATCACATATGGACATACATGTTGTTCCGCATTGCGTGCATTCTTACGATTGCCTTACTAGATGTTATATTCTACTCACGAGCTGGCAACTCACCCCCGTTGTGCCACAGTGTCTTGCAGGTCGGACCCGTCAGTCTTGTAGCGGCGGGCTATTTTGTCATCAGTTCCTTTTGCTCAGACTCGCGACATCGCCCGTAGGTGGGTTGCGAGTATACTTTATTTCTTTTTGCCTTATCATTGTATCTAGTATTCTCCATCTACCACTTGTAATGTATATGCGACCTAGTGATGAGACTGAGAGACTTGTATATTTGTGGTTCTTTTGGGTCGAGCTCACTTGAGCCGACGTGTGTTTTCTGGTATTTTGTGTTTCTTTATGTTCTTCTCTTGATATTACTATTATATTGCATGTGGTTGTGATCCGCCTTGGGCGAAGAGCTAGCTCCCGCTTGGGGATGCCATTTTTATGATTACAGGTTTATTATCTTGTTGTACCCATTTTGGGGGATAGAAAATACAGGGGAGACTCTGCCGAAATTTTCGGAAATTTTTGATGTTTTAAAAAAGGATTCTATGCAACTTATTTGATTTAAAAACCGTTTTCATTTAAGGTTTTTCCGTCACTCTCTTTTGATTTTGGGTTAGATTTCTGGGCTTTGGCTGGCTTAGGTTACGGTACGCCTTTAGACGTCTCGTAATCTAAGTGCCAGTCACGTTCCGTACTTTCGGGTCGTGACAAAGTTGGTATCAGAGCGTAGGTTTTACCTTTCTGAGTGTAGGACGACCTTGGTAGATGGAGTAGGTGACTTAAGCAGAGTTGCGTAGCGTGGGTATGATCCGCGGCATACTTACGATACGGTACTCCGCCTAAGTGACCTTAGGACATAATTGCTTGTATTTCCTTTCTTGATTCCTTGCATTCCTTGATTCAATTGCAATGATCTTATCAATCCTGTTTCTTATTCCAGCTTCGATGCCGCCAAAGACTACGAGAGCTCAGCGGGTTGCCGCTAGGGATGAGATTCGAGCGGGCCTGTCTGAGGCGAGGATCGAGCGGGAGGATACGCCTACCCCTCAGGGTCCTACTGATCCGCCTTATCCAGACCGTATTGCCAGATTAGAGGCCGGCATGCAAGAGTTGCGGCAGATGATGGGATCTTTAGTTGAGTCCAGCCGGGCACAGAGATCCGAGGACGTTCCTTCCACCGCACAGACCACGATCGTACCTGCTGCACAGATGGTCACTCCTGCTGCTACTACGGAGACTATCCCTGTTTCACTACAGGAGTTCATGAGATTGAGACCTCCAGCTTTTACCGGTACAGATGCGACAGAGGACCCACAGGCATTTCTCGATAGGATGGCACAGATTGGCCGTTCGTTGAGGTGTTCTGAGGATAGATTGGTGGAGTTTGCGAGTTTTCGTATGGAGGGTCTTGCCCAGACATGGTACGACTCAGTAGAGAGAGGCCGAGCTGCAGGTCTGCCTTCTATGACCTGGGATGAGTTTACAGCTGCATTTCTTGCCCGTTTTCTTCCGGAGAGTGTTCGAGATGCTCGAGCCCGTAGTTTTGAGTCTTTGCGCAAGACTCCTGGGATGACAGTGTCGGAGTATGATATACAGTTTACCCAGTTGTCTCGATATGCTCCGTACCTAGTCGACACAGAAGAGAAGAGAATAAAGAGGTTTGTACGAGGGCTTGATACACAGCTATTCCTTGCCATCGGCACCCAGCACTTTGACACATACGCAGCCGCGATGGATGCAGCCTTACTTTTGGAGGAGCGTATTTCTGAGACTCCGGTCGTTTCAGGGCCGAAGAGGATCCGTACTGATACGCCAGCTCAGCGGCAGATGGGCAGACATCGTGATAGATTATTTCCGGGAGATGGCGGAGGCAGAGGATTGAGACGAGGTCAGTTATTTGGTTCATATCCACAGACCCAGCAGCCGTCTCCAGGATGTTTTCGGTGCGGGAGTCAGTACCACCGTGTCAGAGACTGTACCATGGGACGCCAGGGCGCGGCGACAGTCGCGCATGTGACTTTACCACCCTCACCACCTTCTCAGAGAGCTTTACTCCTTCCTCCTGATGATGTTCCACGCCAGCCAGATGCTTCTAGAGGCCGTGGGCGTGGCGGTCCGGTTCAGAGAGGACGAGGCGACAGAGGCAGAGGCAGAGGCCGAGGTAGAGGCAGAGCACAGCCAGCTATTAGTGGTGGACAGGCCCGAGTGTTCGCATTGACTCCTCAGGATGCACAGGCATCCAATGCCGTCGTGACAGGTACTCTGCCAGTATGTTCTTTTGATGCACGGGTATTATTTGATCCAGGCTCCACACATTCCTATGTTTCCACGTATTTTGCACCGAGGTTGGGCCGAGAGTCATCTCCGTTAGATCAGCCGCTTGTCGTTATTACCCCGGTAGGCGAGTCTTTTGTTGCCCGTTTTGTGTACCGATCTTGTTCCGTTCGTATCGGGGAGAGAGATTCTTCAGTAGATTTGATTCTCCTCGATATGCTAGACTTTGACGTTCTTCTTGGTATGGACTGGCTAGCCACCTGTTATGCATCCGTGGACTGCCGTGAATAGACAGTCAGATTCAGTTTTCCTGGTGAGCCGGTTCTTATTATTCAGGGAGATCGTAGTGCTATCCTTCCCAGCTTGATTTCTTCTCTTCGCGCTGGTCAGCTCTTAAGGAAAGGGTGTCAGGGATTCTTAGCCTATGTTTGTGATACTAGCTCCACAGAGGTTCCGTTGGACCAGGTCCCTGTTGTGAGAGAGTTTCCTGATGTATTTCCTGACGAGCTGCCTGGTCTGCCACCAGAGCGTGACATTGAGTTCTGTATTGACTTGATCCCTGGCACGGGGCCTATTTCTATACCTCCTTATCGGATGGCCCCGGCGGAGCTGAGAGAGCTAAAGGATCAGTTACAGGACTTGCTGGACAAAGGGCTTATCCGACCGAGTGTGTCACCTTGGGGTGCTCCCGTCCTGTTTGTTAAGAAGAAGGACGGAAGTATGCGTTTATGCATTGATTATCGTCAGCTGAACCGGGTTACTGTGCGGAACAGGTATCCCCTACCCCGCATTGATGACTTATTCGATCAGCTCCAGGGTGCAGGGTTTTTCTCGAAGGTTGATTTACGGTCAGGTTATCACCAGTTGCGGGTTCGGAAGGAGGATATTCCGAAGACCGCCTTCCGTACTCGTTATGGTCATTACGAGTTCTTGGTGATGTCGTTCGGGCTCACCAATGCCCCGGCAGCTTTTATGGATTTGATGAACCGCGTATTCAGGCCGTATCTCGATCAGTTCATCATTGTGTTCATTGACGACATCTTGGTTTATTCTCGGAGCCGGGAGGAGCATGAGCAGCACTTACGTATCACATTGCAGACTTTGAGGGAGCATCAGCTGTTCGCCAAATTCTCCAATTGGCATTCTGGCTAGACAGTGTCGACTTCTTGGGTCATGTGGTGACGAGAGATGGTATTTGCGTGGACCCGAAGAAGATCGAGGCAGTTCAGCGTTGGCCTAGACCGGTATCAGTCATAGAGGTTCGCAGTTTTCTAGGTCTGGCCGGCTATTATCGACGTTTTGTCCAGGATTTCTCCCGCATTGCTGCACCGTTGACCAGGTTGACCCGGAAGGGGGTTCCTTTTGATTGGACCCAGGCATGTGAGGATAGCTTCCAGCAGTTGAAGACTCGTCTGACTACTGCTCCAGTGTTAGCATTGCCTTCAGGATTAGGCGGGTTCGTGGTATATTGTGATGCTTCTAGAGTGGGGCTGGGCTGTGTATTGATGCAGCACGACAGAGTTATCGCGTATGCTTCTCGGCAGCTGAGGAAACACGAGCAGAACTACCCCACCCATGATTTAGAGATGGCTGCAGTGGTGTTTGCACTCAAGATCTGGAGACATTACCTATACGGTGAGTCGTGCCAGATATTCACTGACCACAAGAGTTTGAAGTATATCTTCCAGCAGCAAGACCTGAACCTGAGACAGCGCCGTTGGATGGAGTTGGTGAAAGATTATGACTGCGAGATTCTATACCATCCGGGCAAGGCGAATGTGGTGGCAGATGCTTTGAGTAGGAGGCCCGGAGGTAGCTTATCTTGTTTGAGCGCAGTACAGATGCAGTCGACGGCGGATTGGCAGGTTTTATGTGATAGCAGAGTGCAGTTCGAGTTCACTCCTACAGGGGGACAGCTGGCCCATTTCAGAGCACGCCCACAGTTACTTGACCGTATCCACGAGGCACAGTCCGGCGATGCCCGTACATTAGAGATCATTGAGCAGATTCGACAGGGCAGAGTTTCTGAGTTCGTGATTGATGATCAGGGGATACTTCGATTTGGGACTCGACTGTGTGTGCCAGATTCAGAGGGACTGAGGCGTGATATTCTCGAGGAGGCACATAGATCAGTATACAGTGTGCATCCAGGTTCCACCAAGATGTACCGTGATTTGAGAGAGGTTTATTGGTGGGACGGAATGAAGAAGGATATTACAGACTTTGTGTCGAGATGCCTGACTTGTCAGCAAGTCAAGGCTGAGCACCAGAGGCCAGCCGGCGAGTTACAGCCTTTGCCCATCCCTGAGTGGAAGTGGGAGCAGGTCTCCATGGACTTCGTTGTAGGTCTACCCAGGACCAGTCGAGGGTATGACTCTATTTGGGTGATTGTGGATCGACTGACGAAAGCGGCTCACTTTCTACCAGTGAAGACCACTTTTGGATTTTCTCAGTACGCCCAGGTTTATATTGATGAGATTATGCAACTGCATGGTGTTCCGACTTGCATCGTGTCCGACCGTGGCACCCAGTTTACCAGCCGATTGTGGCAGAAACTTCAGGAAGCTTTGGGTACCCGATTGAGTTATAGCACAGCCTTTCATCCTCAGACTGATGGTCAGTCGGAGCGTACGATTCAGACTCTTGAGGACATGCTCAGAGCTTGTGTTTTGGATTTCGGTGGTAGCTGGGATCGTCATTTGCCTTTGATCGAGTTTTCCTACAATAATAGCTTCCAGGAGACGATTCAGATGGCACCTTTCGAGGCTTTATATGGGAGGAGATGTCGATCGCCGGTATGTTGGACAGAGCTCAGGGAGAGCAGTATTTTGGGGCCGCAGATCGTACAGGAGACGACCGAGAAGATACAGCTGATTCGGGACGGGATGAGAGCGGCACAGAGCAGGCAGAAATCATATGCTGACAGGCGCCGTCGCCGACTCGAGTTCGCTGTTGGCGATCATGTTTTCCTGAAGGTCTCTCCGATGAAGGGTGTGATGAGATTTGGGCGGAAAGGGAAACTGAGTCCTAGATATGTTGGTCCTTTCGAGATCCTAGAGCGTGTTGGTCCAGTCGCTTATCGGTTAGCTCTTCCGCCCAGCTTCCCCGATGTTCACCCCGTATTCCATATCTCGATGCTCCGCAAGTACCTTCATGATCCTTCCCAGGCGATTCAGCACCAGACGATCCAGTTAGAGCGTGATCTTTCTTTCATCGAGCAGCCGGTTGTCATCTTGGATCGGCAGGTGAAGAAATTGAGGTCGAAGGTCATACCGTCTGTCAAGGTTCTTTGGCGTGGCCCGAACAGCGAGGAGGTCACCTGGGAGACCGAGGTCGAGATGAGGAAGAGATATCCCCATCTTTTTGAAGGTACGCATAGTTAAATTCTAATTCGGGGACCGAATTTCTTTAAGGGGGGAAGATTGTAACCCTTCGAAAATCGTTTAGGCAGTTTTTCGGTAATCGGCTAATTTTTCGGCTTTTTCCGTAAAAAGTCAAAATTGATATTTTTCATTGTAGACCTAATTATACAAAATTTAGATAAGATATTACTAAAATTTTGTCACTAAAATGTCACTTATAATTATCTAGTTAAATAAAAAAAAATTCGTAATTAATTATTTTTTTATTATTTTAAGCCTTTTTAAATACATTTAATTAGGGATAAATACAAATTTAATTAGCTAAATTTCTTAATTAGGAGTCTTTATAAGCTAAAATATGGTGTTAATAAAATTATATCATGTCTTGCAAACTTTTAGATTTTTGGTGGGAAAATTATGAAAAAATGGCTTAAAAAGGGGGTTTTTTGGAAAAAGGTTGATATGAAAGCATGATATGATATCATATGATGTTGTAATTAGCTAGAAACTTCCCCAAAATTTCCCCATCTCCTTCCCTAGCTGCAGCCGACCCCCTTTGCTGCAGAATTTCCATTTTCCCACTTCATTCTTGCTTCTTTTTCTTGCTAAAAATAAAAAAAAATTCACATTTTTCCATCTCCATTCAAAGCAAAACCCTAATCCCTTCTCTCTTCAACCCAAATTTGTTCAAAAACATGATGAAAGGAGGCTTCTTGGAGACTTGATCAAGCTAGGGTTCAAGCTTGAGAGGTGAAAATTCTAAACTAGTTGCAAATTGGTAGTTTGCTTATGCTAAATTAGATGTTTAAAGTATTAATTTAGTGTAAATCCTTGTTCATGAAAAATCAAGAGAAGGTTTTGATTTTTAAAAATTAGGGTTTGTAGAATAATGGTTGGATTATGTTAGGGATGGTTATCTAATTGATTAGAATGGTTAATGGTGTAATTATATGCTTGCTAAATCGACAAATTTCGATGTTTGTATCAAATCGGCTAGAAATTCGCTTGCTAGATTTTTGTAGAAAATAGAATGCGGTCAATTTACGTTAGGTTAGCAATATTATTAGCTTCGTATAGGATTATTAGAATGCGCGAACGCGGGGTTTCGTCTAGTCGGGTTGTAGTTTTGTCGATTTCCCCGAAATGACGATTTTTGTTAAAGGATTGCGATTTTCGTGCGTTTTTCCGCGCACTGAGTGCATGCTACGATTAATTTGAGAGCGTGGATAATTGTATGTTGTGACTTGCATTGTGTTAGGTTTTGTAATCTTATGCTTGGTATTGTGCAAATATAGGATCGGTCGGGGAAACTTCGGATACGGCGCGAAAAGGCAAGGCCGTGGCCGGATCAGATTAGCGGGGATTTCTGGTGAGTAGATATATTCATCTATGGGGGAATCGTCTGGATGGCGCGAGGCGCCCCCCTAGTTAGGATTACCCTACTTTTTGCAAGATTATATTGTTAGTTAGCTTATCCATTCATGTACACTGCATACCCTTATAGCGAACAGTATGTTAAATTGCATGGACATTCATCTCTACCTATGCGATATCATTTCGTAGGACACGAACACCTTACCATTGGCATATGTTGCACGCGCACTATTCATATGACACACACGCCTTTGGTAATTGACATGCCACGTGCACGATAAAACCTGTTTATCTTAATATCATCACCTGCATTCATACTTGATATATGAAACTGCATCGCATGCACATATCTCGCATCATCATCATATTTACATAGAACTCTAGCCAAAATTTACATCATACACATTGATATCATAGACATTTGTCTTATATATAATATGTGGACATTATGATTTTCTTGAGGATTTCAGTTTTGCTGCGATTTCTGGATTTTTGGGGAAAACCGCAAGAATTTAACAAAACCTTATATTTATCATTTTCAAAACAAAGTTGCGGTTTTCTCGTGATGTATGTGTCGTCCACCATGAGTTTTCATGTTTTCTGTTGGATTTCGAGACCCGATTCGAGGAGTGGATGAACCGTCTCGGGTACATGGTGGGCCCGGTATGGTACCCCGGGGCAAGAAGATCGAGTTGTAGACGATGAGCCTGGCAGGGGAAGACTACCTACCGGTGATGTCTGGCGCGGCGGATATCCGGAGGATACCGACCGTTGTCGTGAGATTTATGATATGGGCCGATCCGGACTGACGGAGCTCGATATTGAGACAGATGTGATTCCTATTTGGTGTCGATGCTTGACACGGGTTTTCAGAGGATTTCTTGATGATATTTAGCTATTATGCAGACATTCATTTTCTAAAAGTTAAGAATGCAGTAACATTAACATTTAAAACACTTAAAGAGTTAGAAAAGATATTGCATACATGTGCATGTATACTAGAGTTATTATATCACATATGGACATACATGTTGTTCCGCATTGCGTGCATTCTTACGATTGCCTTACTAGATGTTATATTCTACTCACGAGCTGGCAACTCACCCCCATTGTCCCACAGTGTCTTGCAGGTCGGACCCGTCAGTCTTGTAGCGGCGGGCTATTTTGTCATCTGTTCCTTTTGCTCAGACTCGCGACATCGCCCGTAGGTGGGTTGCGAGTATACTTTATTTCTTTTTGCCTTATCATTGTATCTAGTATTCTCCATCTACCACTTGTAATGTATATGCGACCTAGTGATGAGACTGAGAGACTTGTATATTTGTGGTTCTTTTGGGTCGAGCTCACTTGAGCCGACGTGTGTTTTCTGGTATTTTGCGTTTCTTTATGTTCTTCTCTTGATATTACTATTATATTGCATGTGGTTGTGATCCGCCTTGGGCGAAGAGCTAGCTCCCGCTTGGGGATGCCATTTTTATGATTACAGGTTTATTATCTTGTTGTACCCATTTTGGGGGATAGAAAATACAGGGGAGACTCTGCCGAAATTTTCGGAAATTTTTGATGTTTTAAAAAGGGATTCTATGCAACTTATTTGATTTAAAACCGTTTTCATTTAAGGTTTTTCCGTCACTCTCTTTTGATTTTGGGTTAGATTTCTGGGCTTTGGTTGGCTTAGGTTACGGTACGCCTTTAGACGTCTCGTAATCTAAGTGCCAGTCACGTTCCGTACTTTCGGGTCGTGACAATATACTTAGAGATACGATGGTAAATCGCTAGTCACCAGAGGATGAATGACTAGGACATTTGGTTCGTTCGCTTACCCCGATGCGAGGTCATCAGATAGATTGATTCCAGCTAGAGATGACTTCACGTAGATTCGTTAAGAGTCGATTGAGACGATCGAATGTCAGGAGCACATTTTCCAAGTTTAAAGTATTCGGAAAGACATGCAAGCGATTCTATGGACCCTCTAGAAGAATGAAACCCTAACTCGACATAATGACCGTGTGCAAGACTTTGAACCTTAGGGTTTGCGGCAGTTCCGCGGCGCCATTAGTGAGGCTTGGGTTTACCCTTCTATGGTTGGACCACCGATACTGTGGTATTTACTCGATACTATTAAACTGTACCCAAGATTTTGAGCTCTTGGGGGATTATGAGGTTTTGACAAATCGATCGGATGATTCGACGTCATTCCGATATCATGTGATGGGACACATTTCTTGGGAGACTCCAGATACGAGTATAGCCGTTGGAACGCAGTCCATGTATCCACGAGAAGACGAGTCCGAATCAGTCGACATTGGAGCAGAGTGAAGTAAAGAGCTCGCAAGAGATTTCGATGAGAAGACGTTCCACTCCGCTGACATCAGAGATGCGATATGTTTACAGAGGCATTGGGATGGGACCGGTTTCCGAGAAAATGCTGTGATGAGGACGTAGATGTCCAGAGAGCGAGAAAAGGTTATGCAAGAGTACCAGCCTCCGTACAGCTCGGCTTAGGTGAGATTGGAAAAGACCTTGAGCGGGTTCCTTCCAGGACACTGCTGCAATAAGATTTGCACCCAGGAGCAGATGTGTGATGTGCATTCAGAGGACCAGAGGTCGGCGCTAGTGACGTGCTGCTTTACGAGTGGTCGTGAGGATTGACCGAGAGATGACCAGAGAAGTGCCAGAACGGAATCGTTTCTGTTAGCACACCTGACAGGGCCGATGAGCCGCTGGATTGCGAGATTGGTAATCCACAGAGAAGATAAGGACCTAGAGATAGAGGACGCCAGACCGTGAACAAGAGGCAAGTAGATATCTTGCGCTGCTAGCATTGGATGTACCGGCACCTTCTCGACTTTTGAAGGAGGAAATATCGACGACGGTATTTATGATTTGTGATTTGGTGATTCGATTATCACGTATCCTTCATCTTGGATTTTGGTATTTTGGGTGATCTATTTGCATGATTTAGTCTTGATGACTGAGTTTCATGATATTTGTTTACATGCACCTACTGGGTATTCATATTTTGCGCATAGTTATTACGCTTGAGGTATTGATTATGATTTCATGCCTATTTTATGCCGGTGATTTGATTTATGCTTCCAGCATCGTTTTCATGCGCTTTTAGTGTTTTGATTTGATTTGTGCACGCTGATGCACATGGTTGTGAGCTTATATACGCGGTATACCTGATTTGGATTGAGCCGTATTGTATACCGTCGATTTCGATTCTGATATTGATATAGATTTCTTGCACTCCTTGCATTTGATTTGGATTTTTGAGCGTGATGAGCGCATGTTTTGAGATACGATTTTGGTGCACACCAGATGCGCTAAATCGGGATTCTTCGTGCATGTCAGATGCACCTGATTTTGCTGTCAGGCACACACGTTGCCTATGACAGATGTTTCGTGCACACCCGTTGCACCTAGATGATGTTTCTGTGCACATGCATGGCACATATATGGATTTTGATTTCCGTGCACACCAGACGCACAGGGTATTCTTATATACATTTTGGGAGTGATTTCTTATAGAGCAGTACGCTTTCATGATATTTGCTATTTGTTTTCGTACTGAGCAGGACTGGTCAGAGAACAGTACCTGGACATATTTTGCATGCATTGATAGTTATCGAAGGGATTTTCAAAAAGCGAGCTATAGTCTCAGTATTTATCTACGTGTCTGATATGACACGACACGTTTAAAACAAGGAAACTCTTCTAAATTGTTTTCAAAACGGCGGAACGTACATATTAAACAAAAGTTATATACATATATGATTATTTTCTTATAGCAGACGTCCGCCACTGTGCAGTGTTATGCGTATCGCACAGCGACTTAAAAATATTTGGCATGCATTTACTTCAGCTATCTACATGTATAGATTTAATGTCTACATGTACAGTTCTGATTTATACCATATTGGTTTTATTTTGGATTTGACATTTGTGTCTTTACCATGACTCCGATGATTGCGGGATGCTTGACGGAGTTTTGATTTTGAGTTATCTGCTCATTACTCATGCGCATGCATTGCGCTATGATGCGTTTTATGTTTTGATGATTTCGGAACCCCGACAACTTGGACTTTTTATTGAAATGTTTTATAATTTGGGGGTTTAAATTTAAATTCGGGGACCGAATTTCTTTAAGGGGGGAAGATTGTAACATTTCAAAAAAAATAAAATATTATTTTTTGGGAATTTTTATAATTTAATATTATTATATTGAATATTTTAATATTTCGGTATAATTAAACACCGATAAATGGGAAAAATTTTGGAAAAATTATGGAAAATTCTAAAAAAGGGTATTTTATGGAATTATGCCATTTTAAAGTTTTTATGATTAATTATATGCTAATTTAGTGCTAATCGCGATTAAAAATCGCTAATCGGATTTTTAGCATTTGTGTGCAAAACTTGCACCATATCTTTTTTTTTTTACACTTATGCATTTCTACGTTGTTTTGGGTTTACTATTGGTGTGAGAAGGAATTGGGTTAAAGAAAAAGAAAAAGAAAAGAAAATAAAAAGAGAAAGGAATAAAGAAATAGGCATGGGCATGAGAGAGAGTATTTGGTCTTCTTTGACTTGGCTCCCCCTCCATTTCCTTCACCATTTCCTCTCTCCCTTTTCAATTGTTGTTGCTGCTGCTGTTGCCCTACTCCCTCCCCTCTTCAACTCCCCAAAACACATCTAAAAACACTCCAAAAAATAATCTCCTTTTCACAAAAAAGATGCACAAGCTCGAGGGAAACACATTGGACCAAGAAAGCAAGGATTTTGGCCACCAGGGGCAACTCAAGAAAATTCTTGAGTTGCCAAATGAGGTATTTTCAGTCCCATTAGCTTAGTTTTTGTATTACTTATACCCCCATGTTATGATAGAACCGATATTGTGTGATGTTGTGGACTTAAGGAAAATCTAGTTAGGGTTTATGGGAAATTGAGAGTTGTGTTGTGAAATTGAGCTCAGTAGAGGCTACACAAACACCCTAGTGCTTGAATTAAGACCCAAACCTAGGACTTGAAACCTAGAATACGGATTTAGAAACCGATATCAGAAAAACTGTGATTTCTGTGAGGGTTATATGAGATCTGCTATCACCCCGAAACTCTGAAAATATTTTTGGATTGACAGTGATACATGAAGGCACCCAGGAAGCTAACCCCAAAACCCTAGCCCCTACCTCCCTAACCAGACCGTAGATTTAATCTGTTTGACCGCAATTTGCGGCCTGGGTCCCACCATTTTGGCTCGTTTTGGTTCTGTAGCGCCTACATCTATAGACTAGACCCTGGGTATATGCAAAATTGTCCAATTTGACCTAGGGTGAAATCTGGAGCCTTTTTCTTTAGTTGCTGTTTTGATTCATGTTTCCGTATTCCGTATTTTGAATTCTGGATTTATATATCTGTGTTTTACCTCGATTTCTTGGCGTTTGTACGACGGTATCGGGGATTGATTGATGGTTTTGAAGCGTAGTCCATAGGTTCTAACCTATTGGCCTTTAAGCGTGCCGTTTAAGTTTTTGTGTGTCTTTTTGGTTTTGATTTGGTTTTAATGCGATGCGATACGTGTGATGTGCAGGTACCCCATGAAGACTTCGAGACGATGAAGAAGATGATGGCGACATCAACATCGACAAGCAAGACGCAAGGTGAGTAGATTATATCTACGGGGGAAATCGGGTGGATGGCGTATAGCACCCCCGCTGTCCGAAGTTGGTATACTATATGTGTATATATATTATATATATATATATGATAGCTTATGTATGACTTGGTTGTTTAGGATGTGTTAGGTGTACTATGGATAGATTAGGGTTAAGAGTAAACTAGTGTAGTTCTTAGTCGCGAACCCTAGAATAGGTTTACACCCACACACACACACATGCATATTTGCTATATTTATACCGTGATGATGAGGATAGTGGATGACATTGGAGATGAGTCGATGATATTGGGTATAGTGCCATGAGATCGGTGATATGATGTGATTCGTATTTGGGATACGACATGTGATTTTTAGCGGGCCTTTGGACGTGTGTTTCACACACGCATTCTTACTTATATAGATGGTATCGATTTGTACTAGACTTAGATCAGTACCCCAGATCATGAGATATGATGATAAGGATACCAGATAATTGATGAGATGACTGTGATTTTGACCCGTACCCAGCTATTGGGATGCCGTACGACGATATACCGTACGAGCTTTATATTGACGATAGATCCGCACTCATGACTCGAGGATATCATATGATATACTATATCGTACGCCATACTATTGAGGCGGGATCACCGACTATTATATTTATATTTATATATATATCGACTCAGATTTAGGTTGTTTCCATATCTCTCCCGATTGACTTGTTAGTTAGTTCTGTAGTTTGCATAGTAGATGTTAGACTAGACCCGAGTCATACCTATTTCCAAAACTAACGAATCGGGAATATTTTTAAAGATAGGCAAAGGGATTCTACGCATACTTTCAAACGATGCATCTTTTCTTAAAACACCTAGCCCTTATTTTACTAAAAACCCTGATTCGTCTTATTTCAAAAGGCAAAACTGCACGATATATATATTGTTGTAGATTCTTCACCGTTGCGTTGATTATTCGATTTCTGTATATTCTTGTTATTTGCATCGCATTGCATGTGTAAATGAGTTTATTGTATATTAAACCCATGCTGTTAGGACACCAACACCATTATCGATGATGCATATGTTCCACGCACACCTGCTTGCCGGCTCACACACTTCATCATCGATATTGCCATGTCACTACACTGTAGTACTGTTGCATTCAGGATATGATCTCTTGCATGGCATACTTATGTATATACCTATTGTACACCCATATTTACATACATAAGTATTTGCACATACATAGATGATTCTGGCTTGATTAGAGATTTGGGAACCGCAAGATACTCTTTAAAACTGATTCATTTTAAAAGTGCGGTTTCCATCAATATGTGCATATTACTATTCCATATTGCATGATATATTGATATGCTTACATTTCTTTTACATGTCGCATACATCATGTTTTTGATTATACGCATTGAGATATGTTGTTTCCATGATATTTCTGGATTTAGGAACCGTGGATATTTCAAAAGAGAGTATGTAATTGTTTTAAAAACCCGGTTACCCTTAATATGATATTTCAATATGTCCACCATGTGTTTTCTCGGTGCTGAGAGCGACATGTGAAACCCGATTCGAGGAGACGGTGAGGCCGATTGCGGGTACATGGTGGGCCCGGTATGGTACCCTGGGGCAAGTAAGGTGTAACGCTTCGAAAATCATTTAGGCAGTTTTTCGGTAATCGGCAAAATTACCAGTCTTTTCCGCAAAAAGTCAAAATAGGTATTTTTCATTATAGACCTAATTACACAAAATTTAGATAAGATATTACTATAAATTGGTCACTAAAATCCTACTTAAAATTTTCTAGTTAAATAAAAAAAATTCCTTAATTAATTATTTTTAATATTATTTTAAGCTTTTAAAAATACATTTAATTAGTGATAAATACAAATTTAATTGGGTAATTTACATAATTAGGAACCATAATAAACTAAAATTTAGTGTAAACAAAAATTTTACCAAGTCATTGCAATTCTAGTTGATTCTATGGTTTAAAATGAAAAGAAAGTGAAATTTTAACATGAAATTGATGTGATATGCAATTAATACCTTATGAGATATTTTTTCTTTGGAAAATTCTACACAAGCTCACACTTTTCCCCACCTCCCCTCACCTGGCCGACCTTGCTGCTGCTGCTCTTCTCTTTTCCCCTCACTTCTTTGCTTCAATTCTTGCAAAAATTATCAAAATCCACAAAAAAAATACACTCTTTTCCTTCACAAATTCAAACCAAAACCCTAATCCATCCCTTCCCAAACCCTAATTTTTTTGAAAAGTGAAGAAAAAAGGTTTCTTGGAGGCTAGTGCAAGTTTGGAATCAACTCTTGTAAGGTATAAATCCTAATCTAGTTGCTTAATTTGCTAGAATTAATAGTTCAAGTGTGAATTTTAGTTGTAAATTCTTGTTTTTGAAATTTCAAGAATAGGGGTAATATTGTAGTTAGGGTTTGAAGATGAATAAGTGTGTTTAGGTTAGTATTGTGGCCATCTAGTGTATTTGGTTGGATATTTGTGCGATGTTGCGATCGCGATATCGTTAATTCGTGACGTTTACTTTGAAATCGGTATGCTAACGCTTACTAGATTTTTATGAATTTTAAAAGGTGATATAATTACGATATATGGACAATATTTATAGAATATCATGCGACTTTTAGTGTGAGTGAATGCGGGGTTTTGTCTAGTCGGGTTTTAGTTTTGACGATTGCCCTGAAACGGCGATTTTAGTTAAGGTTTTAGAGATTTTCGTGTGTTTTCCGCGTACCGAGTGCACGTTGTGACCAATTTGAGAGCGTCGATCTTTTCATATTATGAGTTGCGTCATTTTAGGAATCTGTAATCTTATATTGTGTGTTATGCAATTCTAGAATCGGTCGCGGAATAATCGGACGCGGCGCGCAAAGGCAAGACGGTAGTCGGATCGGATTAGCGAGGCATTCAGGTGAGTAGATGTATTCATCTATGGGGGAATCGTCTGGATGGCGCGAGGCACCCCCTAGTTAGGATTACTTTATTTCTTGCAAGATTTGCATTGTTACTTAGCTTACCCCCCGCATTCATATTGCATACCCTTATAGCAAAACGTCGGCTAGATTGCATGGATATTCATATACTCATGTGCGATATCACTTCGTAGGAAACGAACACCATTACCATTGGCTCCTGTTGCAGTCGCACTATTCATGTGACACACACGCCTTTGGTAATTGCCATGCCACGAGCACCATAGAACCTGTTTAGCTTAGTGTCACCACTCATGATATATGAAATCGCATAGCACGTATATACCTTGCATCATCATCATACTTACATAGATTTCTAGCCACAAATCACATCGCATACCTTGATATCATAGACATTTATCATATAAAACATGTTGGGTATTATGATTTTCTTGAGGATTTCAGTATTGCTGCGATTTTTGGATTTTGGGGATAACCGCAAGAATTTAACAAAAGCTTATTATTATCATTTTTTTTAAAAATAAAGTTGCGGTTTTCTCATGATGTATGTGTCGTCCACCATGAGTTTTCATGTTTTCTGTTGGATTTCGAGACCCGATTCAAGGAGTGGATGAACCGTCTCGGGAACATGGTGGTCCCGGTATGGTACCCCGGTGCAAGAAGATCGAGTTGTAGACGATGAGCCTGGCAGGGGAAGACTACCTACCGGTGATGTCTGGCGTGGCGGATATCCGGAGGATACCGACCGTTGTCGTGAGATTTGATGATATGGGCCGATCCGGACTGACGGAGCCCTATGTATTGAGACATTGATACAGTGAGACATTAAGACAGATGTGTTTTCATATGAGGCTCCCCCTAGTTAGGATTACTTTATTTCTTGCAAGATTTGCATTGTTAGTTAGCTTACCCCCTCATTCACATTGCATACCTTTATAGCAAATCGTCGGCTAGATTGCATGTATATTCATATACTCATGTGCGATATCACTTCGTAGGACACGAACACCATTACCATTGGCTCCTGTTGAACGCGCACTATTCATGTGACACACACGCCTTTGGTAATTGCCATGCCACGAGCACCATAGAACCTGTTTAGCTTAGTGTCACCACTAGCATCATACATGATATATGAAATCGCATAGCACGTATATACCTTGCATCATCATCATACTTACATAGATTTCTAGCCACAAATCACATCGCATACCTTGATATCATAGACATTTATCATATAAAACATGTTGGGTATTATGATTTTCTTGAGGATTTCAGTATTGCTGCGATTTTTGGATTTTAGGGAAAACTGCAAGAATTTAACAAAAGCTTATTATTATCATTTTTTTTAAAAACAAAGTTGCAGTTTTCTCGTGATGTATGTGTCGTCCACCATGAGTATTCATGTTTTCTGTTGGATTTCGAGACCCGATTCGAGGAGTGGATGAACTGTCTCGGGTACATGGTAGGCCCGGTATGGTACCCCGGGGCAAGAAGATCGAGTTGTAGACGATGAGCCTGGCAGGGGAAGACTACCTACCGGTGATGTCTGGCGCGGCGGATATCCGGAGGATACCGACCGTTGTCGTAAGATTTGATGATATGGGCCGATCCAGACTGACGGAGCTCGATGTATTGAGACATTGATACAGTGAGACATTGAGACAGATGTGTTTTCATATTTGGTGTCGATACTTGATACGGGTTTCAGATGATTTCTTGATGGTATTTAGCTATTATACAGATATTCTTTTTCTAAAGTTAAGAATGCAGAACTCATAGCATTTAAACACTTAAAGATTTAGTATTGACATTGCATACATGTGCATGCATACTAGAGGTATTACATCACATCTGGACATACATGCTGTGACGCATTGGCATGCATTCTTACGATAGCCTTACTAGATGTTATATTCTACTCACGAGCTGGCAACTCACCCCCGTTGTGCCACAGTATCTTGCAGGTCGGACTCATCAGCCTAGTAGCGGCGGCTTATCTTATTAGTGACTTCTTTTGCTCAGACTCGCGACATTGCTCGTAGGTGGGTTGCGAGAGTGCTTTTATCTCTCTTTTTTTGTACTATTTTATATATAGTATTCTCCATCTACCACTTCTTATGTGTATATTCGACCTAGTGATGAGACTGAGAGATTTGTGTATATGTGGTTTCTTTTGGGTCGAGCTCTTTTGAGCCGACGTTGTGTTTTTCTTATTTTATGCATTTCTTTATACTCTTTTCTTGATATTACATATATATTGCGTGTGGTTGTGATCCGCCTTTGGGCGAAGAGCTAGCTCCCGCTTGGGGATGCCATTTTGTGATTACAGGTTATATTTCTTTTTGTACCCGCAGAGACCACGATTGTACCTGCACAGACCACGATTGTACCTGCTGCACCGATGGTCACTCCTGCTGCTACTGCGACTATCCATGTTTCACTACAGGAGTTCATGAGATTGAGACCTCCAGCTTTTACCGGTACGGATGCGACAGAGGACCCACAGGCATTTCTTGATAGGATGGCTCGGATTTGCCGTTCGTTGAGGTGTTCTGATGATAGATTGGTGGAGTTCACGAGTTTTCGTCTGGAGGGTCTTTCCCAGACATGGTATGATTCAGTAGAGAGAGGCCGAGCTGCAGGTCTACCTTCTATGACCTGGGATGAGTTTACAGCTGCGTTTCTTGCCCGTTTTCTTCCGGAGAGTGTGCGAGATGCTCGAGCCCGTAGTTTTGAGTCTCTGCGCAAGACTCCTGGGATGACGGTGTCGGAGTATGATATACAGTTTACCCAGTTGTCTCGATATGCTCCGTACCTAGTAGACACATAAGAGAAGAGAATAAAGAGGTTTGTGCGAGGGCTTGATACACAGCTATTCCTTGCCATCGGCACCCAGCACTTTGATACATACGCAGACGCGATGGACGCAGCCTTGCTTTTGGAGGAGCGTATTTCTGAGACTCCGGTCATTTCTGGGCCGAAGAGGATCCGTACTGATACGCCAGCTCAGCGGCAGATAGGTAGACACCGCGATAGATTATTTCCGGGAGATGGCGGCGGCAGAGGATTGAGACGAGATCAGTTATTTGGTTCATATCCACAGACCCAGCAGTCGTCGCCAGGATGTTTTCGGTGCGGGAGTCAGTACCACCGTATCAGAGACTGTACCATGGGGCGCCAGGGCGCAGCGACAGTCCCGCATGTGACCGTACTACCCTCACCACCTCCTCAGAGAGCTCTACTTCCTACTCCTGATGATGCTCCACACCAGCCAGATGCTTCTAGAGGTCGTGGGCATGGCGGTCCGGTTCAGAGAGGACGAGGCGACAGAAGCAGAGGCAGAGGCCGAGGCCGAGGTAGAGGCAGAGGACAGCCAGCTACTAGTGGTGGACAGGCCCAAGTGTTCGCGTTGACTCCTCAGGATGCACAGGCATCCAATGCCGTTGTGACAGGTACTCTGCCAGTATGTTCTTTTGATGCACGGGTATTATTTGATCCAGGCTCCACACATTCCTATGTATCCACGTACTTTGCACCGAGGTTGGGCCGAGAGTCTTCTCCGTTAGATCAGCCGCTTGTCGTTATTACACCGGTAGGCGAGTCGTTTGTTGCCCGTTTCGTGTACCGATCATGTTCCGTTCGTATCGGGGAGAGAGATTCTTCAGTTGATTTGATTCTCCTCGATATGCTAGACTTTGACGTTCTTCTTGGTATGGACTGGCTAGCCACCTGTTATGCATCCGTGCACTGCCGTGAGAAAGCAGTCAGATTCAGTTTTCCTGGTGAGCCGGTTCTTGTTATTCAGGGAGATCGTAGCGCTACCCTTCCCAGCTTGATTTCTTCCCTTCGCGCCGGTCAGCTCTTAAGGAAAGGGTGTCAGGGATTCTTAGCCTATGTTTGTGATACTAGCTCCACAGAGCTTCCGTTGGACCAGGTCCCTGTTGTGAGAGAGTTCCCTGATGTATTTCCCGTCGAGCTGCCTGGTCTGCCACTAGAGCGCGAGATTGAGTTCTGCATCGACCTGATCCCCGGCACGGGGCCTATCTCTATACCGCCTTATCGGATGGCCCCAGCGGAGCTGAGAGAGCTGAAGGATCAATTACAGGACTTGCTGGACAAAGGGCTTATCCGACCGAGTGTGTCACCTTGGGGTGCTCCCGTCCTGTTTGTTAAGAAGAAGGACAGAAGTATGCGCTTATGTATTGATTATCGCCAGCTGAACCAGGTTACTGTGCGGAACAGATATCCCCTATCCCGCATTGATGACTTATTCGATCAGCTCCAGGGTGCAGGGTATTTCTCGAAGGTTGATTTACGGTCAGGTTATCACCAGTTGCGGGTTCGGAAGGAGGATATTCCGAAGACCGCTTTCCATACTCGATATGGTCATTATGAGTTCTTGGTGATGTCGTTCGGGCTCACCAATGCCCCGGCAGTATTTATGGACTTGATGAACCATGTATTCAGGCCGTATCTCGATCAGTTCATCATTGTGTTCATTAACGACATCTTGGTTTATTCTCGGAGCCGGGAGGAGCATGAGCAGCACTTCGTATCACATTGCAGACTTTGAGGGAGCATCAGCTGTTCGCCAAATTTTCCAAGTGCGCATTTTGGCTAGACAGTGTCGACTTCTTGGGTCATATGGTGACGAGAGATGGTATTTGTGTGGACCCGAAGAAGATCGAGGCAGTTCAGCATTGGCCTACACCGGTATCAGTTACAGAGGTTCGCGGCTTTTTGGGTCTGGCCGGCTATTATCGACGTTTTGTTCAGGATTTCTCCCGCATTGCTGCACCGTTGACCGGGTTGACCCGGAAGGGGGTTCCTTTCGATTGGACCCAGGCATGTGAGGATAGTTTCCAGCAGTTGAAGACTCGTCTGACTACTGCACCAGTGTTAGCATTGCCTTCAGGGTCAGGCGGTTTCGTGGTATATTGTGACGCTTCTCGAGTGGGGCTGGGTTGTGTATTGATGCAGCACAATAGGGTTATCGCGTATGCTTCTCGGCAGCTGAGGAAACACGAACAGAACTACCCCACTCATGATTTAAAGATGGCTGCAGTGGTATTTGCACTTAAGATCGGGAGACATTACCTATACGGTGAGTCGTGCCAGATATTCACTGACCACAAGAGTTTGAAGTATATCTTTCAGCAGCGAGATCTGAATCTGAGACAGCGCCGTTGGATGGAGTTGGTGAAAGATTATGACTGCGAGATTCTATACCATCCGGGCAAGGCGAATGTCATGGCAGATGCTTTGAGTAGGAGGCCCGGAGGTAGCTTATCTTGTTTGAGCGCAGTACAGATGCAGTCGACGGCGGATTGGCAGGTTTTATGTGATAGCAGAGTGCGGTTCGAGTTTACTCCTACAGGGGGACAGCTGGCCTATTTCAGAGCACGCCTATGTAAGTGCACGGCGGCGCCCCGGCCGTCAATCCGACGCCGGAAACGCGGAAACGAAAAACTTTACAAACTAGTAAACCGGCACCACCGCGCACTAAAATCCTGGATCGGGCCATTAACCTAACTACTAGATAGCTACAAGATGGGAAGAGAGATATACCGAGTGATCCATGTACTCCGGTCTTCTTATCGTCGTCCCGATCTCTCGCGGAAACTCCGGTCTTCGCCTCCTCGCCGGAACGGCACCACGTCGCCGGGTAATTTTACGGGCTCCCACCTCTTGACCGAGGCAACTCGGGCACGAAGTTGGCGAGCCGACGTGCCTAAGGTTTGCTGTTGGTTATTTGTAGAACTCTTTGTCTCTTGGGGTTTGTATGGAGTTGCCATATGGTGGAGGAATTGATATAAGCTTTTGGAGGAGGAGCTAAATGGTTTTTGTGAAGCCAAAAGAACAATATTTTCCTCACAAAATATGGGACAGCCCCCATCTTTCTTTGGCCGGCCATGGCCATGTGAGAATGAGAGAGTGGTGTGTGTGAATCAAAAGAATGAGTGAGCCAACAAATCAATCAAGAGAGAGAAAAAGGTGATGATAACAAACAATGATCATAAACTAAAACCCACACTCAACCATCACTCATCAAACATGATGACTCCAAAAGTAAACCATGATGAAGTTAAGAAGTCAAGGGATGGTGCTCCATCATGAAACCATCATGATACAAAAGCTTGCAAACAACACCCTCCACAATTGCTTATTTGCACAAATGCAAATAAGCCCTCCTCCACCAATCTTCGGCCAATGAAAGATACAAAGAAATATGGCCGAAACGGAAAGCAAACTGGCAACTCCAAAAAACTGATCCCGTAATAAATTACAGGAAAAACCCCGCTACTGTGTATACACACCCGCATTTGTATTCCGACCAAAATACAAATGCAATGAGACAAAATCTACACTGTGCAATACTAGGATCCGGCTTAAACCAAAGCCCGCTAGTATTTACCGTCCGATCATGATCCGTGCAATACTGCACGTATCTGATCGAACCCTGCCATATCTCCATACGGCCTCTACAGCGTTTCGCCCGAAACTTGAGTAATTGTGTGTATGGTGGACTCTAAAGACTCGTCAATACTATGGCTGTGGATTTAACCACTAGCACATCAGAGGTATTAGCCATACGTGACGGGCTACTAGCTATTGACCAAAAGGGACGTCGATGAGCGAACTCATCCTGACACCCTACTGAGCTTGTCAGGGATAATATCCGTACAGTCTGGTCCGTTCGTCTATGAGCATCGCATGGCGGGCCTAGGGGGTTGGTAAAAGTCAGACCCCCAAAAGCGGTACAAGTCGTGTCGGAGTGTAGCCCAGAACACCCTGAGATACTACTGGAATACCTACCAGTAAATCTCCTGCCTTGGCCGAGGGTTTCGTGTAATGGCTCTCCTAGACACAGCGCGACCTCACCCCCAATACCGGGAGAGACGAACCCCTGCAGATCCGCTCACTGCCTCCATGTGGCTCGGGAATGTACCCAACTAAAACCTGTTTGCACGTCTCCTTTGAGCGTGGTAGGGTAGTAATCAAAGTACAGTGGGAACTCACACGAGACAAATGACGATCTTAGGTCGATGAACTAACCTGTACACATGTCACCAGGGAACTGCTATCTGACGTCTGGTATAATCCCAACTAGCAGGTTCCCGGCGAGTCCTGTCCGGTGTACTCATAACCCAATGAGCACTTGTATACATCTTAGGTGAACCAACTAACACCAGTGGCTTGTGAGACCGGCCACCGCCCCTCGTCGGGTTCTCGACTGTATACACTAGTCTACTCTGGAGTATCGATGCCCTGTCTCGAAACTCCCACGACTAGGGACCTTTTAAGGATGTGCTTATAGACTACCAGCTCCCACGTATATGATCGCCCTCATACTACTGGCAGTCAAGCAAGAATATTAGGGGCTCTATCAACGTGCAATAGTGACCTATCAGGTCACCTAAAGCAGTACACGATGATAAAGATAAACCAGATAGCATACTATCATCTCGAGTAAGACTGTCCTACCGGCATAGGTCCTCCCTCAATCATTGCAATCACGTGCTTGTGATCCAATAATTGACTCTGAGGGCACTATATCCAACAATCTCCCACTTGCACTCAAGGCTAATTATTGCGATGTCGCATACTCACAGCCCGTGTGATACCGAACACCTAACTCCTCTACTAGTCAGTCTCACAAAGCTCGTTTGCGAAACTATTGCGTTCGAGGAATAGCCTCAGTGAGTGGATCCGCTTTGATGTTTCTTTCTATGTCTATCTAAATCTCAAGTTCGCGGAGAAACCCATCTCCCGAAATGAGCAATACCTGTCTTAGAATGTGTCTGGATGTCTGATGGGACCTAGCTCATAAATGAACTCCAAATCCAAACTTCTTAGACTGTATCGACAACTGAACTTGATCAGTATCCTACGCCATGCCTCCCTCAGTATCTGCTTGGATCACCTGCCCAAAATACTGCCTCTCGTCAGAGGGAAAACTATAACTCTAACGACCACCCTGTCGTCCATGTCACCTTGGAAGCCTGGAATGATAATTGTCTCCTGAACGAGGCTTTCGTTATCATATCCCTAGAATATCCACTTATGTTCTAAAACTGCTTCCGATCGTTTCTCCAGGATAGGATTAATATCAACTTATTGCATCTACTGTAAGAACAACATCTGGTGTGGTACTTGACATCTCATGATTGACTCAATTGCCTAAATAAGTGATCTGCCAATCATGTGCATCCCTCTCTACTTTAGTCTATAAGACACCTTTAGAGAGGGTGACTCCATTACATGCAGGTACACCACCGTGCCAGGAGTCGTCCATTCTAAATACTCTTAGAATGCTGTCTAGGTACCCAGATTAGGAAACCACCCAAATCTAGATCTATAGATCTAGTAACCAGAATGTCAGATACAATATCCAAGCCTTACGTGGAGAAACCACTGTGTGACAACCAAAGTGTAACCGACCGTAGTATAGGAATTTCACTTCCTACTCTGTGTATGTCATCCAAATACCAGGACATCACACCCTACTACCTTCTTAACAGATCCATCTCCTATTCTGATGAAGTCAAACCTATGACTATCACATCAGAAATAGATGATCTATCTCCGCTATATCTGATTTAGTCTATAAATAGACATAAGCCACTTGTCCACCAATGCTTCCGCTGCTCCCACTGACTACGACAATCCTCTGGCAGAGTCATATAAACGTAGACTTTTAAAACTAGTTTAGAATGATGCTATATTCATCCTCCCGCCGGGTCTCACAGTCTGGAACAACAGCAATGGCATGTCTGGGTAAACAAGAACCTCCCTGCCACCGTCCTTGAGGCTACTGGAGTAGCCCTCGGGTGCCCGAGGTTACCCACCATATCTGTGGAGTGGCCAATGGAATGTCAAACCAGATTGAATCTTTAGGTTCTTATCAAATTTTCTGTAATCGTTTGTGGTTCTGGAATCACTTCCAGTTCTACCATACTCCCACTACTGTTTTCTGAAAAAATCCATTTTTATTAAAACTGTGGCGAGTCTAGAACAATATCACTATTGATCTTCCAAATGGTAGAAAGTCAACCCTCGTCATAGCCTGGGTCAACCCACAAACAGTCATTACAGAAACATGCCTTGAGTTATCCAAAGTCTGGTTTTAAGCATAGGCCGGACAACTCCCCGTACCTTAACATCGTTAAGATATGAACTGTTCTATATCCAATATAGAAACAGAGGCACTGATTTAATTGAACCAGATTCAAATCATGCAGCTGTCTCCAGTGCATGTCACCTAAATGGAAGGAGGCCGATCAACGTTACTCAACTTAGGAATGCTTCCAAATATGAGTAACCTGAAAGAGAAGCAAGTTCTCTTAATATCCATCACTATTAACTGAATACCATACACAAGTATCTACATCTTCGATCACCTTGAAGAATCCCGATACTTGCAACACCTGGTTCTCTACTTTACTCTTATACCTATAACTTCTCAAAACTTGGACCCTGTGTTTCTACGAAACACCTGTCTAAGAACTAGAGAAGTCATAAGTAAACTGAATATAGTACGAGGACCATCCCCTCTGTCTTAATGGACACTGGACAATATACAATACTCTGTACAAGTCCCTTGAGTCTATTAACTCACTCCCTGTGTGTCGTAGGTTGAAAACTGTACTTATGGTTAAGAAGAATTACACCGCTGTTTAATGCTCCTTACCTAACCATCAGCTGATATAGGTAAATGTCATCGACATAATTTCAAAAAGGTATATCTCACTCTATAAAACTAGACGTACAGATATATCAATTTGAAATTGGTGCATTATAACGGATATTCAAAACCAAATATTTGCCGTCCGGCAAATAACCCAGGCGATTTCCTCAAAATATCACCAATTACAACGAATTCCGATATAATGAGGATGATCACCTAATTCCCAATAACTTACTCCCACTCATCATCTGTAAAACCATACAGATGTGAGAATCATACCTGGTAAATACATACCCTGGAGTAAGTATCTAATCGGGAAATCAGTTTTCCTTTAACAGTACACAGTGAAACTGAAACATTGAAATGTTTCGATGGGGTATCCTGGTATTCCTAGTAATGCCTCTTCCATTATCAGATTCACAACTGTAACCGTACATTTCTTTGCCATCTCTCCAAATCCCTTTATATGTCTTTAGTCATTACCTTCTGTACACCCTCTTAGGCCAAATGGTTTTCTTCCTTCCCTACCGTTCGGCACCAGCCTATGGTTTGGAAGAAGACTATCCAATAAGCATAATGGGTGTACTGTCCTAATCCTAGGAACACTCGCAATGCGAGAAAAGGTGAAGATAAAAGACAACCGAATAAACCTTATTCCTATTTCTCCTGAACCAGAATCCATCCCCGAACTGGAACAAGTTCCTATCGAGTTCGTATATAACCATACGATGGAGTATCCAATAAACTGTGGATCTTCGTAGTGATACGGAGTATCCTGGAGAAATACAAAGGTGAAGTGGGAGTGGTAATGAAATACTTGGTTTGGTCGTGAATATCAGTCGCAATCTACTTTGCCCTCCTTCTAATCCCTTTCTTTGTCTTTACTTAATACCTTCTGTACACCATCGTTATGCTAATTGGTTTTCTTCATTCCCCACCGTTCGGCACCAGCCTAAGGTTTGGAAGAAGACTATCCAATTTGCGTAATAGGTGTACCATCTCCTAAACCAAGGAGTACTCGCAACCTGAGAGAAGGTAAAAGGAAAAGACAACTGAATAATCCTATTCGTTTTCTCCAGAACCGGAAACCATCCTCGAATAAATTCCTTCGAGTTCGTATATAACCATTTGATGGTTTTGTCCAATGGAAGTGGACGTTCGTAGTAATACGGGGTGTCCTGGAGAAAAGGGTAAAAGTAGGAGTGGCAATGAGGTTTGCAACCCTGACAATCCAAAAGCCAGTGTTATAAGAAGGTTCGGTCAACTTGGTCTCTGAGTCATAGTCTAGAGTCGGGTCAATGGTCGCTGCCAAAGAGAGAGAGAAAAGAAACACTCAGCGTGCACTCTAATCTAGATCAGAATGGTTACCAATTTATCTAATTTGGAAACCTCCCACTGTACCGTCAAATTCTCCCCCAAACCTGAAAGAAGAATTAGTCGGGATTACCCGAGGAGTAAACCAACTCATCAGTGGGAATCGGGATCCAACTATCATCGCATGATAACGTGACGGAATCCGCTCACGTTATCACACTCTAGAAGGTATGCGCATATCTGGCAAGTTTCAGTTTCTTTAGAAACTCCCGATGTGATTTTTGCCCCATGCTCTTATGACCTTAACGAAGGTCAACAAATCATAAGTCACATGTCAAGTTCCACCCGTCATTGTCCAGGTTAATTTGAACCCACCCGTACAAGCCCTTGACGAAGGTCAACAAGGCTATACGACTGTCCCAAACCAACGCATCTATCTATGTAACAGAAAGGCAACAAGAAGCTACCATACACTATGCCTTGACGAAGGTCAACAAACATAGCATGAATACTACGTGCTACCCGTCTGAAACGACGGAGGGCTACGAATGGTTTCTGGCGAAAACCTTTAACGTAATGAACTTGATATCGTTGAAGGAACTGGATAGCTTTTATGAAAATATAGTGACGAAAACCTTTGCTAAAGAGGTCACCCCCGGTGAAGGGATCTCGGATCTTTCTCCGTAGAATGAGGTGCAGGATATTCCAACTGAATACCACAATGCAAAGCAAAAGTAATCAGCTATAGTGAAGTTATTGCCCTGACGCAAACTTTTGTTCAAGGGGTCACTCCCGGTGAAGGGATCTCGGCCCTTGCCTCGTCGACTGAGGAGCAGGATATTCCTACTGAATACCACTGTGCAAAACAAAAGTGAACGTCCTTGCAATAACAGCTTTTTGAAAAGTGTTCCAACAACATCAGATTAGGTTTGTTTAACTTGCATTGATCCGAATCAACGCAGTCCCATCAATTGATCACACCAATAAAGAACGAAAATAATGATGTACGTATATGCCATCCGCATTCGCCACTGGGTCCCGTCATTACCCGTTAGGTTAGCTAACTAACGACAGAGCGGGGACTGGACTAGCGCGGATGCAAAATATATACAACTCTACTAATATATATATATATATCAATATATAATATTTCGCTCAAGGCGTGATAAAATGCAACATCACAGAAATGTACAGCATCACAGAACAATACAGATATCTAGGATCCCCGGGTTTCATAGAGCCGCTACTGAAACCCGACGTTCCCCTGGTCGTGTGGATAGCCTGTGCAATGAAATTCTAGACCCCTACGGGCGCGGCAAGTTACCCGCCAAAACCTGAAGCGAGGCAGCCCCTTTCAGCAACGTGAATGGACCACCCAGCACTTCATGGAATCCGGTAACTTGGGCACCCCTCCTGGGTCAACCTATACCCCCTATGAGTGCGGCGAATAGCCTGCCAATTCTAGAGTGAAGCCCCCTCCGTCTCAATGCCATGAGATGCGGGCCCGTTGCCCTCTAGAATCCGGCTATCCGTGCACCCCATCTTGGGGTAATCCTAGTACAGAAAGTAAAATATACATACAACGGGTACATCGACCGCAACCTGGACGTGCCCCAAAATAATAATACAAACAGGCAGTGACAGCAGTCCACATGTCGGACGCTCGCCCCGCAATATCAAATGTACATAATACAACAAAACTATACTACCACTGCAACCAGGCTATCCCCCACGACCGATCCGCAACATCACAGCAATACACAGAACATCAACGTGAAGGTCACGTTCGCAAATCCGTCTAACCGGGCTATAGCAGTTAGACAGGATTTACCGATCAAGTGACATTCACGGTCGCAGATATAATGTAAAAACTGTGAACTAACATGTTTAAAATAACCGATCGATCAAATTTTACCAAGTGGGCCCCAAGCATTACTGTAGCAGTTAAAGAAATCCTGGGCCCAAAGATAATATTCCAAAACCCCAATTTTCAGCCCAGAGACCCTCTGTAAAAAATTAATCCACTGAAATGCAAATACTGTGGCGGAACCGCGGCCCAAGCATGGGTTTGGCCGCGGTTCCGCGGTCGTATAGAGCATTCACGTGATCAAATTTCTACAGAAGTCTTATAATTCCCTGCACATCATTCTGGAATATACTGAAAAAAATTTCGAGCCAGAAAAAATTCGATGCTATTGAAAATGCGGATTTTGGAATTTTTGTTCGATCGGAAATGTAAACACATTAGACAAAGCTAGACTAGGTTAATGACGAGGCTCTGATACCACTGTAAGTGCACGGCGGCGCCCCAACCGTCAATCCGACGCCGGAAACGCGGAAACGAAAAACTTTACAAACTAGTAAACCGGCACCATCACGCACTAAAATCCCGGATCGGGCCATTAACCTAACTACTAGCTAACTACAAGATGGGAAGAGAGATATACCAAGTGATCCGTGTCCTCCGGTCTTCTCGTCGTCGTCCCGATCTCTCGATGAAACTCCGGTCTTCGCCTCCTCGCCGGAACGACACCACGTCGCCGGGTACTTTTATGGGCTCCCACCGCTTGACCGAGGCAACTCGGCCACGAAGTTGGCGAGCCGACGTGCCCAAGGTTTGCTGTAGGTTATTTGTAGAACTCTTTGTCTCTTGGGGTTTGTATGGAGTTGCCATATGGTGGAGGAATTGATATAAGCTTTTGGAGGAGGAGCTAAATGGATTTTTAAAGCCAAAAGAACAATATTTTCCTCACAAAATATGGGACAGCCCCCATCTTTCTTTGGCCGGCCATGGCCATGTGAGAATGAGAGAGTGGTGTGTGTGAATCAAAAGAATGAGTGAGCTAACAAATCAATCAAGAGAGAGAAAAAGGTGATGATAACAAACAATGATCACAAACTAAAACCCACACTCAACCATTACTCATCAAACATGATGACTCCAAAAGTAAACCATGATGAAGTCAAGAAGTCAAGGGATGGTGCTCCATCATGAAACCATCATGATACAAAAGCTTGCAAACAACACCCTCTACAATTGCTTATTTGCACAAATGCAAATAAGCCCTCCTCCACCAATCTACGGCCAATGAAAGATACAAAGAAATATGGCCGAAATGGAAAGCAAACTGGCAACTCCAAAAAAATGATCCCGTAATAAATTACAGGAAAAACCCCGCTACTGTGTATACACACCCGCATTTGTATTCCGACCAAAATACAAATGCAATGAGACAAAATTTACACAGTGCAATACTAGGATCGGGCTTAAACCAAAGCCCGCTAGTATTTACCGTCCGATCATGATCCGTGCAATACTGCACGTATCTAATCGAACCCTGCCATATCTCCATACGGCCTCTACAGCGTTTCGCCCGAAACTTGAGTAACTGTGTGTGTGGTGGACTCTAAAGACTCATCAATACTATGGCTGTGGATTTAACCACTAGCATGTCAGAGGTATTAGCCATACGTGACGGGCTACCAGCTATTGACCAAAAGGGACGTCAATGAGCAAACTCATCCTGACACCCTACTTAGCCTGTCAGTGACAATATCCGTACAGTCCGGTCCGTTCGTCTATGAGCGTCGCATGGCGGGCCTAGAGGGTTGGTAAAAGTCAGACCCCCAAAAGCGATACAAGTCGTGTCGGATTGTAGCCCAGAACACCCTGAGATACTATTGGAATACCTACCAGTAAATCTCCTGCCTCGGCCGAGGGCTTCGTGTAATGGCTCTCCTAGACACAACGCGACCTCACCCCCAATACCGGGAGAGATGAACCCCTGCAGATCCGCTCACTGCCTCCATGTGGCTCGGGATTGTACCTTACTAAAACCTGTTTGCACGTCTCCTTTGAGCGTGGTAGGGTAGTAATCAAAGTACAGTGTGAACTCACACGAGACAAATGACAATCTCAGGTCAATGAACTAACCTGTACACATGTCACCAGGGAACTGCTATCTGACGTCTGGTATAATCCCAACTAGCAGGTTCCCGGCGAGTCCTGTCCGGTGTACTCATAACCCAATGAGCACCTGTATACATCTTAGGTGAACCAACTGACACCGGTGGCTTGTGAGACCGGCCACCGCCCCTCGTCGGGGTCTCGACTGTATACACTAGTCTACTCTGGAGTATCGATGCCCTGTCTCGAAACTCCCACGACTAAGGACCTTTTAAGGATGTTCTTATAGACTACCAGCTCCCACATATATGATCGCCCTCATACTGCTGGCAGTCAAGTAAGAATCCTAGGGGCTCTATCAACGTGCAATAGTGACCTATCAGGTCACCTAAAGCAGTACACGATGATAAAAATAAACCAGATAGCATACTATCATCTCGAGTAAGACTGTCCTACCGGCATAGGTCCTCCCTCAATCATTGCAATCACGTGCCTGTGATCCAATAATTGACTCTGAGGGCACTATATCCAACAGCCCACAGTTACTTGACCGTATCCGCGAGGCACAATCCGGCGATGCCCGTATTTTAGAGGTTATTGAGCAGATTCGGCAGGGCAGAGTTTCTGAGTTTGTGATTGATGATCAGGGGATACTTCGATTTGGGACTCGACTGTGCGTACCATATCCTAAGGGACTGAGGCGTGATATCCTTGAGGAGGCACATAGGTCAGTATACAGTGTGCATCCAGTTCCACCAAAATGTACCGTGATTTGAGAGAGGTTTACTGGTGGGACGGAATGAAGAAGGATGTTACAGACTTTGTGTCGAGATGCCTGACTTGTCAGCAAGTCAAGGCCGAGCACCAGAGGCCAGCCGGCGAGTTGCAGCCTTTGCCCATCCCCGAGTAGAAGTGGGAACAGGTCTCCATGGACTTTATTGTGGGTCTACCCAGGACCAGTCGAGGGTAGGTGATTATGGATCGACTGACGAAAGCGGCTCACTTCCTGCCAGTGAAGACCACTTTTGGATTTTCTCAGTACGCCCAGGTTTATATCGATGAGATCGTGCGACTGCATGGCGTCCCGACTTGTATTGTGTCCGACCGGGGCACCCAGTTTACCAGCCGATTGTGGCCGAAACTTCAGGAAGCATTGGGCACCCGATTGAGTTTTAGCACAGCCTTTCATCCGCAGACCGACGGTCAGTCGGAGCGTACTATTTAGACTCTTGAGGACATGCTCAGAGCTTGTGTTTTAGATTTCGGTGGTAGCTGGGATCGTCATTTGCCCTCGATCGAGTTCTCCTACAATAATAGCTTCCAGGAGACGATTCAGATGGCACCTTTCAAGGCTTTATATAGGAGGAGATGTCGATCGCCTGTATGTTGGACAGAGCTCAGGGAGAGCGGTGTTTTGGGGCCGCAGATCGTACAGGAGACGACCGAAAAGATACAGCTGATTCGGGACAGGATGAGAGCGGCACAAAGTAGGCAGAAATCATATGCTGACAGGCGCCGTCGCCGACTTGAGTTCGCCGTTGGCGATCATGTTTTCCTGAAGGTCTCTCCGATGAAGGGTGTGATAAGATTTGGACGGAAAGGGAAACTTAGTCCTAGATATATTGGTCCCTTCGAGATCGTAGAGCGTGTTGGTCCAGTCGCTTATCGGTTAGCTCTTCCGCCCAGCTTCCCCGATGTTCACCCCGCGTTCCATGTTTCGATGCTCCGCAAGTACCTTCATGATCCTTCCCATGCGATTCAGCACCAGATGATCCAGCTAGAGCGTGATCTTTCTTTCACCGAGCAGCCGGTGGTCATTTTGGATCGGCAGGTGAAGAAATTGAGGTCGAAGGTTATACCGTCCGTCAAGGTCCTTTGGCGTGGCCCGAACAGCGAGGAGGTCACCTGGGAGACCGAGGTCGAGATGAGGAAGAGATATCCCCATCTTTTTGAAGGTACGCGTAGTTAAATTTTTAAACTCGGGGACCAAATTTCTTTAAGGGGGGAAGATTGTAACGCTTCGAAAATCGTTTAGGCAGTTTTTCGGTAATCGGCTAAATTAGCAGTCTTTTCCGCAAAAGTCAAAATAGGTATTTTTCATTATAGACCCAATTACACAAAATTTAGATAAGATATTACTATAAATTGGTCACTAAAATCCCACTTAAAATTTTCTAGTTAATTAAAAAAATTCCCTTAATTAATTATTTTTAATATTATTTTAAGCTTTTAAAAATACATTTAATTAGTGATAAATACAAATTTAATTGGGTAATTTACATAATTAGGAACCATAATAAACTAAAATTTAGTGTTAACAAAAATTTTACCAAGTCATTGCAATTCTAGTTGATTCTATGGTTTAAAATGAAAAGAAAGTGAAATTTTAACATGAAATTGATGTGATATGCAATTAATACCTTATGAGATATTTTTTCTTTGGAAAATTCTACACAGGCTCACACTTTTCCCCACCTCCCCTCACCTGGATGACCTTGCTGCTGCTGCTCTTCTCTTTTCCCCTCACTTCTTTGCTTCAATTCTTGCAAAAATTATCAAAATCCACACAAAAATACACTCTTTTCCTTCACAAATTCAAACCAAAACCCTAATCCATCCCTTCCCAAACCCTAATTTGTTTGCAAAGTGAAGAAAAGAGGTGTCTTGGAGGCTAATGCAAGTTTGGAATCAATTCTTGTAAGGTATAAATCCTAATCTAGTTGCTTAATTTGCTAGAATTAATAGTTCAAGTGTGAATTTTAGTTATAAATTCTTGTTTTTGAAATTTCAAGAATAGGGGTGATATTGTAGTTAGGGTTTGATGATGAATAAGTGTGTTTAGATTAGTATTGTGGCCATCTAGTGTATTAGGTTGGATATTTGTGCGAAGTTGCGATCGCGATATCGTTAATTCGCGACGTTTACTTTGAAATCGGTATGCTAACGCTTACTAGATTTTTATGAATTTTAAAAGGTGATATAATTACGATATATGGATGATATTTATAGCATATCATGTGACTTTTAGTGTGCGCGAATGCGGGGTTTTGTCTAGTCGGGTTTTAGTTTTGACGATTGCCCCGAAACGGCGATTTTAGTTAAGGTTTTAGAGATTTTCGTGTGTTTTCCGCGTACCGAGTGCACGTTGTGACCAATTCGAGAGCGTTGATCTTTTCATATTGTGAGTTATGTCATTTCAGGAATCTGTAATCTTATATTGTGTGTTATGCAATTCTAGGATCGGTCGCGGAAACATCGGACGCGGCGCGCAAAGGCAAGGCGGTAGTCGGATCGGATTAGCGAGGCATTCAGGTGAGTACATGTATTCATCAATGGGGGAATCGTCTGGATGGCGCGAGGCGCCCCCTAGTTAGGATTACTTTATTTCTTGCAAGATTTGCATTGTTAGTTAGCTTACCCCCCTCATTCACATTGCATACCCTTATAGCAAATCGTCTGCTAGATTGCATGGATATTCATATACTCATGTGCGATATCACTTCGTAGGACACGAACACCATTACCATTGGCTCCTGTTGCATGCGCACTATTCATGTGACACACACGCCTTTGGTAATTGCTATGCCACGAGCACCATAGAACCTGTTTAGCTTAGTGTCACCACTAGCATCATACATGATATATGAAATCGCATAGCACGTATATACCTTGCATCATCATCATACTTACATAGATTTCTAGCCACAAATCACATCGCATACCTTGATATCATAGACATTTATCATATAAAACATGTTGGGTATTATGATTTTCTTGAGGATTTCAGTATTGCTGCGATTTTTGGATTTTGGGGAAAACCGCAAGAATTTAACAAAAGCTTATTATTATCATTTTTTTTAAAAACAAAGTTGTGGTTTTCTCGTGATGTATGTGTCGTCCACCATGAGTTTTCATGTTTTCTGTTGGATTTTGAGACCCGATTCGAGGAGTGGATGAACCGTCTCGGGTATATGGTGGGCCCGGTATGGTATCCGGGGCAAGAAGATCGAGTAGTAGACGATGAGCCTGGCAGGGGAAGACTACCTACCGGTGATGTCTGGCGCGGCGGATATCCGGAGGATACTGACCGTTGTCGTGAGATTTGATGATATGGGCCGATCCGGACTGATGGAGCCCGATGTATTGAGACATTGATACAGTGAGACATTGAGACAGATGTGTTTTCATATTTGGTGTCGATGCTTGACACTGGTTTCAGATGATTTCTTGATGGTATTTAGCTATTATACAGATATTCTTTTTTTAAAGTTAAGAATGCAGAACTCATAGCATTTAAACACTTAAAGATTTAGTATTGACATTGCATACATGTGCATGCATACTAGAGGTGTTACATCACATCTGGACATACATGCTATGACGCATTGGCATGCATTCTTACGATAGCCTTACTAGATATTATATTCTACTCACGAGCTGGCAACTCACCCCCGTTGTGCCACAGTGTCTTGCAGGTCGAACTCATCAGCCTAGTAGCGGTGGCTTATCTAGTGACTTCTTTTGCTCAGACTCGCGACATTGCTCGTAGGTGGGTTGCGAGAGTACTTTTATCTATTTTTTTTTGTACTATTTTGTATCTAGTATTCTCCATCTACCACTTCTTATGTGTATATTCGACTTAGTGATGAGACTGAGAGATTTGTGTATATGTGGTTTCTTTTGGGTCGAGCTCTTTTGAGCCGACGTTGTGTTTTTCTTATTTTATGCATTTCTTTATACTCTTTTCTTGGTATTACATATATATCGCGTGTGGTTGTGATCCGCCTTTGGGCGAAGGGCTAGCTCCCGCTTGGGGATGCCATTTTATGATTACAGGTTATATATCTTGTTGTACCCATTTTGGGGGATAGAATTTACAAAGGAGACTCTGCCGAAATTTTTGGAAATTTTTGATGTTTTTAAAAAGGGGTTCAATGCAACTTATATGATTTCAAAATCGTTTTCATGAAAGGTTTCCTCCACTCTTTTGATTTTGGTTTAGATTTTTTTCTGGGCTTTGGCTGACTTAGGTTACGTTACGCCTTTAGACGTCTCGTAATCTAAGTGCCAATCACGTTCCGTACTTTCGGGTCGTGACAAAAGGGATGCTTTGTATACAGACGGTAAGCATGGCAGAGGGACTACTACCTACCGGTGATTGTATTTGAGCTCGGCGGATATCCAGAGGATACCAACTGGAGTTGAGAGATGATATAGGCCGATTCGCGTAGACGGAGCCCGATATATGAGGATTTACGTGCCGATGCTAGGCACAGGTTTCATGATGTTTTCTAGTGTCGATGCTTGGCACTCAGGTTCCATGATTTTGATATGTCACGAGCGACACATGTTGATTTACTTCCTCATATTTCCATGCATATGCTTTATAATATTTACATGCATGATGGTTATTGTCATTGGGTGACACGTGGACGGGATCCACATACATACAGACTTGATTTTATTGATCATACCTCATATTTATGATATGTTATCACCTGAGGCACTGGCACGAGCACTTGGCACTACACTTTTGTATAGTTGTTACATTGCCACCTTATCTTGCATCAGACTTATTCATTTGAGAATATATTATTACTGATCGTATGGACCTAGGATTATGTCATGCATACGATTTCTACTTGTAGATGTTTTCTACTCACGAGTTGGCAACTCACCCCCGTTGTGCCACAGTTTTTTGCAGGTTTTGCCGTATAGGTTCCATGGCGGCACTTCTGGCACACTGCTCCCTTGCGGGTGATTTGTTTTGGTAGGTGGGTTCTTTTTGTATCAGAACCACCATTGTATATGTATTATTCAGTTGTATCTAGTAATTCCATCAACCAAAACTTGTATATTATTTCAGACTTAGAAAACCTGTTATGCATTATTTCAACCTTAGAGTCGCGCGTAGTAGTATTACGGTTTTCATGCTGTTTGAGTTTCTTTCTGAGTTTTGATCCTCGCCCTTCGGCGTTGTATATTATATTGCTTGCGTTGTTGTGACCGTCGATTGACGAAGAGCTAGCTCCCGCTTAGGGATGCCTTTTATCATTGCATATATATTATTCTTATTGTACCACGTTCGGGGCTAGTATTTACAAAGGAAACTCTGCCGAAATTTTCAGAAAATACTACACATTTTAAAAATGCATATTCGGCTTACTTATTTAAAAACCTTGTATTTAAAACATGTTTTCTTCACTTCTAAAAACTATTTTCCTTCATGTATTATTTAAAATGGTTTTAGATTTCTGGGCTTTTGGCTTACTTGGATTAGATGGGGTCATATAGACTTCATATGATTCAAGGGCCAGTCACGTGCTCTTTCGGGTCGTGACAGGCTTGTACGTCCGAGTGTTTCTCTTTGGGGAGCACCTATTCTGTTAGTTAAGGAGAAGGACGACAGTTTGAGGTTGTGTATTGATTGATCGTCAATTGAACTGAGTTACGGTGCGGATAGGTATCCTTTACCTCGCATTGACGATTTCTTTGATCAGCTCCAGAATGTGAGACATTTTCTAATTTTTTTTAGGATTAGGTCATCATTGGTTGCAGGTTCGGAGTGATGACATTCCGAAGACTGCTTTTTGTGCGCGCTTTGGCAGTATGAGTTTTGGTGGTGTCGTTGAACTCACCGATGCCCTAATAGCATTAGTGGATGTGATGAACCAGATTTCTCAGGCCGTTCCTCGACCAGTTATTGTTGTGTTAATTAATGACATTCTGGTCTACTCCAAGAGTTATGAGGAATTTGAGCAGCACTTGAGGATTTGCTTTGCAGACATTAGTAGAGCACCAGCTGTTTGCTAAATTCTCGGGGTGTTCCTTCAGGCTTGATTGTGTTGACTCCTAGGTCTTGTAGTTATGGGAGACGGTATTCGTATGGACCCGAGGAAGATCGAGGCCGTACAGCTTGGCCCAGACCTGCAACGGGGACAGTTGTCCGCAGTTTTGGGCTTAGCAGGTTTTTACCGCCATTTCATGTAGGATTGTTTGTGTATCGCTGCACCGTTGACTGGATTGGCCAGGAAGCGGGTTCTTTTCTTGGACTGAGGCATGCGTGCGGAGTTTTCAGCAGTTGAAGACTCGGTCGACAACTGCACCAGTTCTTTCCTTGTTTCTGGATCGAGCGGCTTTGTTGTCTACTGTGATGTTTCATGAGTGGGGCTCAATTTTGCACTGATGTGGTATTATAGAGTTATCGCTTATGCTTCCCGAAAGTTGGGGAAAGTACGAGCATGATTTATCCCACTCATGATCTGGAGATGGCCGCGGTGGTCATGTGTTGGAGATTTGGAGACATTACTTATATGGAGAGTCGTGTCAGATTTTCACGGACCACCAAAGCTTAATGTGCATCTTCCTGCAGCGGGTTTTGATTGTTGAGACGGCGCCATTGGATGGAGCTTGTGAAGGATTGTGATTGTGAGATCCTTCGTTTCTCGTGGCGAGGCGATTGTAGTAGCTGATGCTTGAGTCGTAGGCCCGGGGATAGTTGTTCTATTTGTGCGCAGTTCGGGGACAGTCTTCTACAGATTTACAGTTCTTGTGTAAGCGTTGAGTACAGCTTGTGTTCGTCTCTACTAAGGGGACAGCTTGCTCATGTCCGTGCCCGTCCACTTTTACTAAATCGTTTTCGTGAGGCACAGCCCGCCGATGCTTGTTGTCGGAGATTCTTGAGCATGTTCGGCTGGGTAAGGATTTGGAGTTCTTGATTTATGATCAGAGTGTGCTGTGTTAGGGACTTAATGGCATGTACCAATATTGATAGGTTGAGACGCGAGGTCCTAGAGCAGGCACATCAGTCAGCTTCTTGTGTTCATCCAAGTTCCACCGGGATGTAACGGGACTTGAGAGTTGGTTACTGGTGGGTAGGGGTGAAGAGTGAAGTTTCGGATTTCATTTCGAAGTGCTTGGCTTATCAGCAAGCTAAGGTTGAGCATTTGAGACCGGCTGGAGAGATCCAACCTTTTTACCGTTCCGGAATGGGAATGGGAGCAGATCTCCATAAATTTCGTTGTGGTGTCTACCCAGGTCTACTCGAGGGTATGACTCTATTTAGGTGAATTGTTGTCCGGTTATGCTCAGTATGCTCAGTTTGCTCGTTGTTCTTCGTTAAGTTTGTGCGTTTGCACGGAGTTCCTTCATGCATTGTATCCGATAGAGGCATCCAGTTCGCTAGCCGTCTTTAGCAGAAGCTTCAGGTAGCCTTGGGTACTGGATGAGCTTTAGCTCCGCTTTCCATCTGTAGGCCGATGGTCAGTTAGAGCGGACTATACAGACTCTAGAGGATATGCTTGTGCATGCGTACTAATTGTTTGTTGGCTGTTGGGATCGTCACTTGCTATTGATGGAGTTCTCCTACGATAACGGTTATCAGGAGACGTTTCAGATGGTAACTTTCAAGCCTTGTGTGGTAGGTTGTGTCGATCGCCAGTCTGTTTTACTGACTCCGCAAGAGCAGGATTTTGGACCTCAGCTAGTCCAGAGACTTCGAAAATGATCTAGTTGTTTCAGATCAGGATGAGAGCAGCCCAGTGCAGACAGGAGTCTTATGCCGACCGTGGTGGTCGCAGACTTGAGTTCGCAGTGGGAGATCATGTATTCCTAAGAATTTTCAGATGAATGGCGTGTTGAGTTTTGGGCAGCTTAGTCCCAGAATTGTAGGTCCTTTTGAGATCCTCGAGCGAGTTAGTTCCGTTGCCTATAATTTGGCACTTCCGCCCATATTTTTGAGTATTCACCCCGTATTCCTTATGTCGATACATTGCAAATACCTTCATGACCTTTCTCACATGATTCAGCATTAGACCATTTAACTTGGACGCGATCTTTTTGTTCACCGGTAGCCGATAGTGTTAGTGGATCGGCAGGTGGAGAAAATTCGGTCAAGGGTCTTGCCATCTGTGGAGGTTTCTTTGGTGTAGCCGTCTAGTGAGGTGATCACTTGAGAGGCTGCGAGCGAGATTCGGGAGTTTTGCACTCATCTCTTTGAAGGTTAGCATAGTAAGAATTTGAAATTCAGGGACCGAATTTCTTTAAGGGGGGAAGATTGTAACGTTTTGGAAATCGTTTAGGCGATTTTCCGTTTTAGGGTAATATAGTCGGTGTTTTCCGTAAAAACTTAGAAGCGGTCTTTTTGCAGTACAGAATTCACTACACCTAGTTTTGCTAGGAAATTGCTAGTTTGCGGGTTTTTGTAAGTCACTGTAATTTTGTGCATTTTAATATTTTTCCCTAATTAAAATATTATTTTAAGCTTTTAATTATGCACTTAATTAGTGGTAATTACAATTTGGGTTCGGTTTATTATGCTAATGTGGATCTATGCTAAGTTATCACTAGATTAAGCACTAATCCATCCTTGAAAATATCCTAGGTTAATATCTAGATATTTGTGTAATTAAAATGAATTATTAACGAAAAGTTTAAGAGGTGGAATAATGGTTTTTGTTTTATTAAGCAATTATTATTGTTTTCTTCTAGATTTTTCCTCACATTTTCACAAAACCCCCCTCTTTTCTTGCTTTGGCCGGCCACTTCCCCTTGGCTGCCCAATTTTTCGCCACTCCATTTTCACCTCTTTGAGCTTCATAAAATCATCAAAAATCCTCAATTTAATCACACAAACTCAAAATCAAATCAAAACCCATCAATCTTCATCACAAATCAAGCTTGGATCTTCATTAAAGACATCATTTTGGAGCTTAGTTTGATGATCTTGTTTCCTTTTTGTGAACCTTTTGAAGGTATAAAATCCTAATCCTAATGCTTAATTATTGTTTTAATACCTTAATCTCAATATTAGATGTTAATTTAAGCTTGTATTTGCATGTTTAGAATTTCTAGAAAAGGGTTTGTGGATAATCAAGTTAAGGTTTTGACTAGTGAAAAGGGTTAATTGATAGGTTTAGACAAATGAAAACTTAACCTAATTGCTAGATTTGTTATATGATATTCTCCTAATTGTATAATTAAGCTAATTAGCAAACTAAGCTTTTAGTAAATTCTAATTAGGTAAGATTAAAATTCTAGTAAAAGTATGAGTTGTTTAATCATGCTATTTGGTGATGTTTGTGATTGCTAGTTTTGGTAAAACTTCTAGTTTTGTGCTAAAATGATTAAATGTTGCTTACTAGATTTCCGGATAATTTTGGCGTGGGTTTCTTTTGACGTTGCGACGTTATTTATATTAGATTCCACGTTATTTAGTGTGTTGTGAATGCGCGATCGGTACGATCAGGGTCTAGGCTTGATGGTTGTGTCGTTTAGCGTTCCTAGCTAGGGTTGTGCCGATATCGTTCGTGTTTTTGTGTAGCTTTTGCTCTTGAGTTGGTTTCTTAGTGTCGCTACGTGCGTTAGCCACTAGACGAACACTTGAGAGTATATTTGGAGTTGGTGCGTCGGTGAACGTAGTTTGTACGCGTTATTGGTCGATTGCTAATATACACTTGTTCTGTTGTTTTATGATCTTAGGGACGCAGGCGGGGACTTCGGACGCTGCGAAGAAGGGAAAGTGTGTGGTTGGCTTTACTTAGCCCTAGGATCTTCTGTGAGTAGATTTAACATCTACAGGGGAATCGCCCGCATGGCGTATGCGTCTGGGCTAGAGATGATATGATATTAGTCGCAAGTTTATATTGCACATATAGAGTTTGCGCAAACACCTCATTGCATATTATTACTTGTTGTGCTTGGAATTGTACCCTTTGGACACTGCACTATTATTGACGGCTCATGTTACACGAACACTGATTGTATGCCACTCACACCGTCAATAATTGCCATGACACGCGCAATACTTATACATACGGGAGATTGTACTGGTTTGGGACATTAAGACATTGATTCATATTCCATTGCGCATATGACATATAGCATACCTGTATACCTACATGTTTACACATATGCCTTGACATGCCTACATGCTAGTTACCTATATACCTATATGGTAGTGTACCATTAGTGATAGGTATATACACATTTGAGACATAGCTACATGCACATCTTGTATACATACTTGTATATACACATACCTGTTAGTTATATGTATGCCCTAGAGGCCATTACTATACATAGGATGTATATTGTAGTGGATGCTGGGACATATATAGGGAGGACTTTTTTGCTCGACATGATAGTATGCTATCTGGTTGCTCTTTACCTTAACGTGTACACTGATTGTCTCTCTGTTACATGTTGGTAAAGCCCTTAGGATATGTACTTGACTATCTGGACTATGATGCGGATCATACTAGTGGGGACATGGTAGTCCATAAGTACATCCTTCAAGGTCCCTAGTCGTGGGTATATCGAGACGGGGCATCGATATACCAGAGTAGACTAGCGTATACCTTCTCGACCCATACAGATGGGCGATGGATGATCCCATATCCATTGGTGTTTGACATCAGAGATGATATACGGGTGCTCAGTAGAGACTGGGTATACTGGACGGACTCGCCGAGAACTCCCAGATGGTATTATACCTTACGTCAGATGACAGTTCTCTGGTGACACTGGTACAGAGTAGTCTGTTGACCCGAGATCGTCATAGAGTCTTGTGTGGTTCCCACTGTGCTTTGATTTCCATCTTACCATGTCCAAGAGGGCGTGCAAAACGGTGATTTTTGGGTACAGTCCCGAATCACATGGAGGCAATGAGCGATAGGAGGGGATTCGTCTCTCCCGGTATAGGGGGTTGATGTTGCGCTGTGTTCGATTGGCTATAACAGGAAATCCCTGGCCAGGGTTGCTGAGATTTACTGGTAAGTGTTACCAGTAGTTTCTCAAAATGTTATAGACCTCATATCGACACGACTTATCGAGCTATTGGGGTCTGACGTTTACCATCCCTAGGCGAGATATGCGACAGATCAGACGATCAGACCGGACTGTACGGTAGTGTTACTGGTTGGATTCACTGGAGTGTGAGCGGGCTTGCTCGTCGATCTTCTGATCGCTCAATACCCGGGTGGCCGTTACGTTTAGCAGACCGCTTGCGGCTTGTGGATGTTTCATATGATCATCATCCGCTGCCAGCGTATTGACGAGTCTTTAAAGTCCTACACAGAGGTTTCCTGGCTCAAGCGAAATGAAATAGGAGCGCATATGAGATATGTGCGGGACCGAGAATAATACGTGTATGTGATACCGCATTCTATTCTCGCGATGAATGTATCGGAAGGTTGTATGCGATATAACCTAGTTATCGAATCATGGATTGATTCGATAAGCCGATACATTGGATATTAGTCGGTTATATGTGATATGACCGGATCGTTAAATCAAGTGTTGATTTAATGATTTAATGTATAATTATATATTTGATATATTACTTTGCATTAACTAATATTGGTTCACTTTAAATGGATTTTCTCGCTCGGATGTGCACATTGTATATTCGATATAGTTTTGTGCACTTGATTGTATCATGTTTGATGATACATGTTCACTTGTGTTTGTGTGAAGATTGAACCATGGTTATATGAATGGTTAGGGTTATGATTATTTATTCATTCATTTATTTATTTATTAGTTTTGGAAATTTTTAAGGATGGTGGCTTATTTTGTTTTTATGTTGAAGCTTCTTGAAGCTTTGATCAAGTCAACCATTCTTATCTCATCCTTAACCCTAACCATTCCAACTAACCTTGGTTTAATCTCTACACTTGACCATGGTTTACATTATGATAAGTATTCATTTTCTTTTCATTTTTAAAATAACTTATCATATTTCTAGCTTCATCTTCTTCTTCATCTTCAAAGAAGAAAAAGCTTGACTTCATCAATGGTGATTGATGAAAAAGAGTGAGAAATCCAATTCTAAAGTGAACCCACTTCCTATTTCTTCATCCTCTACCTCTTGCCAAGTAGTAGAGTGTGTTTCCTTCACAAGTTTTCTAGACTTGGTGAAGTTGGAGCTTGATCTAGCGATGCCTCGACGTAGATCATCTTCGGCACGTCGTCGATGACCTAGCCCGCTCTTTCTCCGATGAAGCCGACGCTAGGGCCCGGGATTTCATTTGGACAGCGAGAAGACTTCATTGCGGAGCCGTGGAGGTGGAGGACCGGATCTACAAAGGTTGTATTTCCGTATTCTTGTAGTTAAGTGTTAACTAGTTGCTTTGTTTCGCCTATTTATCTAGCCAACGATCCGTATTAGGGTTTCTCGGCACCGTAATTTTTGAAATTGGCATGGTTGATGCCTTGTGAGACTTCTTGGGAGTGCCTAGGAACCCTACAGTGGTATCAGAGCCTAGCTAGAGCCTTAGGCGAAGTCTAGACGGAGTTTGAAGTCCGAACGAACCGAAACCCCAAAATTTCCATGCTCTGTGGACATTTTCTGAATTTGTGGATTTTTGAGAATTAAAAATATGCAGAAAAATAAGCAGGGTCTTATTTGAATTACTGTGAAATACGAGGGTCTAATTCAAATATTCCACCGCGGAACCGCGGCATAAGCCCTCACATGCGGCGGTTCCGCGGTCGTACAGTCCCTTTGACCAATGTTTTCTGCACAGTAATTCATATAATTGAATGCTATATTTTCTGGTTATTTTTAATGTGACTCTACAGTTGAGTATTCTGGGGTTGTTTTGGGGATTCGGTGTTTCGATCGGAGTATCAGATTTTGTCTATGTGGCTTTCCGGATAAATTTTAGAATATATTAAAAAGTTCGACCGGATATAAATACCCAATTTTTCCCCTGTCGGGAAATTTCCAAGTGTTGGATTTTCCGTAGTTTAACGACGTTCTTAGTAGTGCAAGTAACGCGATGGACCCTCTAGAAGACAAAAAACCTTAACTCGATTATGTGACCTTCTTGAACTGCCCTTTGAACCTTCGGGTTTGGGGCAGTACGGCGTGCCACATGTGAGGCGTTGGCTTGACCCTTCTACGGCTGGACCGTTGGTACTGAGGCACGAACTGAATGTTGTTAGACTTGTTTCATGTGTTGATCTGTATCGGGAAAACTTGGGTGTTCGATCGTTCGATCGGAAAGTTTAACATTTTCTATTTATCCGGAATGTGATACAATAATTGGAATTCACAAGTAGTTATGAGATAACTGAATGAATGTTATAAACATAGCAGTTTAGTCTCACTTGATCGATTGCCACGGAATTTTGATGTGATCAAAAGTCCGTCGCAATCACGTAGCGTACGCGGATACTTGTCGGGTAAACTTAATAGACAGCCTCACTCCATAGCCCCGACCAAGTGACTGTAGGAGAACCCCGTCGCCGAAAGCATCCGTTCGGGTGCTCGCGGTAGCGGTGTTCCACCTTGGTGCACTTCGTCGACGGTATCGGGGGTGCGGCCGTCTACTGAAGTTTGCGAAGAGCATTCGATCAAGATGTCGGGAATCTTGTTGAATTGCCCGACTTGATATTGAAAAGTGTTTTCGATTTTGAGACTAAAATGCGGGGTTTATAATTGTTAGGCATGCGATGTCTAAGGAATTCATTTGGTCAGGCATGTGATGTCTGAGGTGGTTGCGGATTCCAACTGTTGTAGTTTTACACTTTCTTTTCTGTGACCGTAACTGTAATATGTGATATCGCCGGTTTCGTTGCTATATGTCAACGACAATTGGGATGCGCATATTTACTTACGTTGATGACATGTGATGTTATGTGTTGCTGGATATGTAATATTGGATCGTCGTGTTTGAATAGCCGGGGGTTTTTATGTGAGATGAGTGTTTTTCATTTTCATTCATGTAAAAACTTGTATGTAATATTCTTTTATTGGGGCACTTCCAGGTTGCGGAAGATGTCACCGTTTGTATATAATTTACTTTTCCGCACTAGGATAGACCCAAGGAGGAGGGCACAAGTAACCGGGTTCTGGAGTCCAGTGGGAGACCAACTCGAGGAGTCGAGTCCGAGTCTCCTAACTCTAGAATTGGTAGGGTTGCTTGCCGCTCTCGTAGGGGTCTAGGGGTGTGGGTTTGGCTATTCATCGCGACCGTGAAATCCGTGTTTTATACTGGCTCGTATTGAAAACATGGACGTCCTAGTATATCCAATATTTCATATGATTCTTCTGCTGCGATATCTGTGATGTGATCATGTGATGTTCTGAGATAGATACAGTATATAGTATATATGATATATTATATAGGCGTTACTTATGTTTTACACCCGCGCTAGCCCTGCCCCGCTCTGCCGTTAGTTACCTAACCTAACGGTGCACGAGGGGACATCGAGGCGAATGCGGATGGCATAAGTGTACGTCGTATTTATCTGTGATGTTTAGGTACTTAAATGATGGGACTTCATTAATGTGATTAATGAAATAAAAGAAACCTAAGATGTTGTAGAATCGAATTTCAAAAATAAAACAGGTAGCTACAGTTCTTGCTTTGCACAGCGGTATATGTGATATATCCTGCACCTTATTCGATAAGGAAAGGACCGAGATCCCTTCACCGGGAGTGACTCCTTTAGCAATAACTGGCAGATGCTACACACTCGGTTTGTCTTTTGATTGCTTTTAAGAGTTTTTGCTTTGCACAGTGATATATATGATATATCCCGCACCTCATTCGACGAGGAAAGGACCGACGATCCCTTCACCGGGAGTGACTCCTTTAGCAAAACTAGAAAAGCTTCAAAAACACTCCATTTTTAAAATCATTTGATTCTACAACGATATCAAGTTCATTACGCAATAGGTTTTCAGAAAAACCTGTCGTAGCCCTCCGTCATTTCAGATAAGTACTAGTTAGTATTCGTGCTGCGGTTGTTTGGCCTCCGTCAAGGCGTAGTGTACGGTAGCTAACTAGTGCTTATCTGCTTGCATATGATGCGATTGGATTAGGGTATTCGTACGGCATTGTTTGGCCTCCGTCAAGGGTCGTGCGGGTGGGTTTAATTCAATCAGGAAATGACGGGTTGAACTTGACTAGCGGACTATGGGTTGTTTGGCCTCCGTCAAGGTCATAGGACGCTAGGGGCAAAATATTATCGGGAATTTCAAGTGTTGAAATTTGCAATGAGATTGCATACCTTCTATGAGATAGTTGGATCCCGATACCCGCTGCGAGTAAGAGTTACTCCTGCGAGAGTTTTACACATTACAATTAGCCGATCAAGTAGGTGTCTAGAAAGGTGTTAACGAGGTTACGCCTCTGGGAAAACGAGGTTTACATTAATTAGGTTCGTGCGAAAGCACGGGGGACCTCCCTCAAAGTACCGACACTGGCCTGGCTGAAAGATTGGCGAACTTATAGTGTGTAATTAATCCCGGCTAGTCTTTCCGTTTAGGGTTTGAAGGAAGATTTGATAAAAAGCAGTGGGAGCCATCCTGATTAGATAAAATAATAACCAATCTATTCTTGCAAGAGCGCACGCTGTGTGTTTTTTTCTCTCTCTCTCCTGGTAGCGACCATGTCACGCCTTAATCAAGATAATAATACGGAATATTGACCGAACTCGCTTGTTATACTGAGCTGGGGAACGTTGGTCCCGCTCCAACTTATAATTGTTATAAGACAGAGCAGGAAATTGGGGATTACCAGAATTCCCGTGCCGCCCAAACGAAGAGAGTGCATGCTGATGCATCATCTTCGGGTGTGTTCTTTACAGAGAACTGTTTCTCAGTATCCTTTACGTCCTGGGTATGTGATACCAGATCAGGATCCCAGATATGTAATTTGTTACATAGGGCTACAGAAAGGTAGAGAACTGAGAACGGGTGATAAGTTTGATGAGGCAGAAAACGGGCAAGTGTTGCAGCCAAGTCTGTTGGTCACTGTCACCCTGTATTACCAATACATTGATTCTGAACAAATGCTATTAGATACCGAACCTGATATACAAAATCATATCAGTCTCTTTATCAGTAAAGAAATGATAAAATTTTGTATTGTTGGATAATGTTTTGAACATTTCCTATATCAAAAGTTGATCGGTTCAGGCACGTTATCTAAAAGCGTTGATGTTCTAAATCAAACTACAGTTCTTTAGTATACAGAACACACACAAGAGGAAGAGTTCAGAAATGAACGAATCCTTCTTGAGGCATTGTAGACTAGGTCATATCAATGCGACCCGACTAGCTGAAGTTACATGTAGATGCATATTTAAATCAGTTTGAATCTACATCTTGTGAAACTTGCCAGTCATGTCACAAAGATATAATGACACCAGCTCTGTTTATTGGAAATAGAGAAAGAGTTGGTAAACTCTTGGGATGATACATGTTGATGTATGTAAGGTCCCATGTCTACACATGCCAGGACTGGTTCTTTATACTTCATTACATTCTCTGATGATCTCTTTAGATTCAGACATATGTTCCTGTTGAAACACAAGTCCGAACCTTTTGAGATATTCACAGAATATAAGTCAGAAGTAGGGAACCAATACGGGTATAAGTATTATGTCCTATGATGAGATCAAGGAGGAGAATACTTGAGCACGGAAATACTGGACTATTCTAAAGGAGAATGAGATTCTCTCTCAGCATTACTCCTCTGTATACACCATAGCACGATGGTATATCGGGGCGGAGCAATAGCACCCTATGTGATATGGTGAGCTCTATGATGAGTACTACCGAGTTACCGATTTCCTTTTTGGGAGTTATGCACTTGAGAAGCTGCATACCTATTGAATAGGGTTCGAATCAAATCAGTTGCCTACCACTTCATATGCGATATGATAAGGGAAGAGCCCATATCTTAAGTTAGATAAGATTTGAGGTTGTCTGGCCTATGTCTGAAAAGCAAAATCCGGACAAGCTCGAGGCAAGGTCTGTTATGTAGAACTGGAAATGTTCCAGCTATACAAATTGTAGGTGATGATTTAATAGAACCAAAGAATTCAGTAGAAACCAACGAACCTCAGCCTCTCCGCCGATCTAGTAGGGTTCCTCACCCACCTGAGAGATACTTCGGTTACTCTATGACAGTGGGAGCGAGGATTGCATCATGAGATGATGACCCAACTAGTTTCGAGCTGGCCATCAGGAGTGGGACTCTGTAAGAATGGCTGGATGCTTAGCGATCTGAGATGGAATCCTTATACACCAACAAAGTATGGACTTTGGTTGCTATATCTGAAGGGTTAAATCCCCATCAGGAGCAAGTAAATCTTGAGAAGATTACTTGGTGTAGATGGAAAGGTTGAGACTTTCAAAGCTAGACTTGTTAAAGGTTTTCGTCATCGACCAGGCGTGGATAATGATGAAACCTTTTCCAGTACCTATGCTTAAGTCCATCCAGATCCTACTTGCCATGGCTACATACCATGACTACGATATCTGGCGGTTGGGTGTCATGACTGCTTTTCTAAATGACATTTTAGAAGAGTGTGTCTATAAGTACACAGCCAGATGGCTTCGTAGACAGTGGGAGCAGCGGAAACGTGTGCAAGATGCTTTATGGGATAAAGCAGACATCGCGGAGTTGGAACGTCTATTTTGATGAATTAGTCAAAGAAGTTGACATCATCAAAATGGTAGATGAACCTTGTATAAACAAAAAGGTAGTAGGGAGTATGGTGACGATCCTCGTAGAGTACGTGGATGACATACTTTTGATAGGGAAGGAGTTTCCTATGCTACGCTCGATCAATCTCCGCTTATCACAATGATTCTCCATATAGGATCAAAGTGATACCTACTAAATCCTAGGTTTTGGATCTATGAGATAGATCTAAATGGATGTTAGGATTCTCACTAGTTGTAGTGAGAAGGTATCAATCGACCCTGGGGAGAATCACTGGAATGGTTCCAGGGTGATAAAGACGACTGAATATCAGTCACAGGCATTGTCTTTACCCTCAGTAAAGGGACGGTATGTTAGAAGAGTTCCAAGCTAGATACCGTGACATACTAGACGATAAAGGAAGGATACATCGCTACTTAAGATGCTACCAAGGAGGATGTTTGGGTGTATATTAGTTCATAAGATGAACTTTGTTCCTACCATTGTGAGACAATGGAGTTGTGCCTTATGCCAAGGAACGCCCGTCCCATCAGAGACCCAGACATATTCTAAGGCAGTGTCACCTGATCATGGAGATGGTTGATCTCCAGGGTGATCGAGGTTAGGAGAGTAGACTCAGAGGACAACACAGCGGATCCACTCACAAAGGCCTATTCCCAGAGAGAGACTTTTATGGGATGGTTGAGTATGAGATACTACAACCACTGCTATCAGATGGCCCTAGTGCAAGTGGGAGATTGTTAGTTATTTGTATGCCCTAGATGCCATTACTATACATAGGATGTATATTGTAATGGATGCTGGGACATATATAGGGAGGACTTTCTTGCTCGACATGATAGTATGCTATCTGGTTGCTCTTTACCTTAACGTGTACACTGATTGTCTTTCTGTTACATGTTGGTAAAGCCCTTAGGATATGTACTTGACTATCTGGACTATGATGCGGATCATACTAGTGGGGACATGGTAGTCCATAAGTACATCCTTCAAGGTCCCTAGTCGTGGGTATATCGAGACGGGGCATCGATATACCAGAGTAGACTAGCGTATACCTTCTCGACCCATACAGATGGGCGATGGATGATCCCATATCCATTGGTGTTTGACATCAGAGATGATATACGGGTGCTCAGTAGAGACTGGGTACACTGGACGGACTCGCCGAGAACTCCCAGATGGTATTATACCATACGTAAGATGGCAGTTCTTTGGTGACACTGGTACAGAGTAGTCTGTTGACCCGAGATCGTCATAGAGTCTTGTGTGGTTCCCACTGTGCTTTGATTTCCATCTTACCACGTCCAAGAGGGCGTGCAAAACGGTGGTTTTTGGGTACAGTCCCGAATCACATGGAGGCAATGAGCGATAGGAGGGAATTCGTCTCTCCCGGTATAGGGGGTTGATGTTGCGCTGTGTTTGATTGGCTATAACAGGAAATCCCTGGCCAGGGTTGCTGAGATTTACTGGTAAGTGTTACCAGTAGTTTCTCGAAATGTTATAGACCTCATATCGACACGACTTATCGAGCTATTGGGGTCTGACGTTTACCACCCCTAGGCGAGATATGCGACAGATCAGACGATCAGACCGGACTGTACGGTAGTGTTACTGGTTGGATTCACTGGAGTGTGAGCGGGCTTGCTCGTCGATCTTCTGATCGCTCAATACCCGGGTGGCCGTTACGTTTAGCAGACCGCTTGCGGCTTGTGGGTGTTTGATATGATCATCATCCGCTGCCGGCGTATTGACGAGTCTTTAGAGTCCTACACAGAGGTTTCCTGGCTCAAGCGAAACGAAATAGGAGCGCATATGAGATATGTGCGGGACCGAGAATAATACGTGTATGTGATACCGCATTCTATTCTCGCGATGAATGTATCGGAAGGTTGTATGCGATATAACCTAGTTATCGAATCATGGATTGATTCGATAAGCCGATACATTGGATATTAGTCGGTTATATGTGATATGACCGGATCGTTAAATCAAGTGTTGATTTAATGATTTAATGTATAATTATATATTTGATATATTACTTTGCATTAACTAATATTGGTTCACTTTAAATGGATTTTCTCGCTCGGATGTGCACATTGTATATTCGATATAGTTTTGTGCACTTGATTGTATCATGTTTGATGATACATGTTCACTTGTGTTTGTGTGAAGATTGAACCATGGTTATATGAATGGTTAGGGTTATGATTATTTATTCATTCATTTATTTATTTATTAGTTTTGGAAATTTTTAAGGATGGTGGCTTATTTTGTTTTTATGTTGAAGCTTCTTGAAGCTTTGATCAAGTCAACCATTCTTATCTCATCCTTAACCCTAACCATTCCAACTAACCTTGGTTTAATCTCTACACTTGACCATGGTTTACATTATGATAAGTATTCATTTTCTTTTCATTTTTAAAATAACTTATCATATTTCTAGCTTCATCTTCTTTTTCATCTTCAAAGAAGAAAAAGCTTGACTTCATCAATGGTGATTGATGAAAAAGAGTGAGAAATCCAATTCTAAAGTGAACCCACTTCCTATTTCTTCATCCTCTACCTCTTGCCAAGTAGTAGAGTGTTTCCTTCACAAGTTTTCTAGACTTGGTGAAGTTGGAGCTTAATCTAGCGATGCCTCGACGTAGATCATCTTCGGCACGTCGTCGATGACCTAGCCCGCTCTTTCTCCGATGAAGCCGACGCTAGGGCCCGGGATTTCATTTGGACAGCGAGAAGACTTCATTGTGGAGCCGTGGAGGTGGAGGACCAGATCTACAAAGGTTGTATTTCCGTATTCTTGTAGTTAAGTGTTAACTAGTTGCTTTGTTTCGCCTATTTATCTAGCCAACGATCCGTATTAGGGTTTCTCGGCACCGTAATTTTTGAAATTGGCATGGTTGATGCCTTGTGAGACCTCTTGGGAGTGCCTAGGAACCCTACAATACCTAGCTTGATATAGCTACATATATACCTGGAGAGTATTACATCATTACTGATAGGTAGATACACATATCTTGCTATACCGACATGGTTACGCATACCTGGCTATAGCTACTTGTTCACCTTTATATGATGTTGTATGGATTTTGGAGAAGTTAGGAACCGCATGATATATTTCATAACTTGTTGCAGTTAAATAGCGGTTTTTCCTTTATATGCTCATATTACCGTTTCATGTTGCATATATTATATTTCATGGATTTCGCATTGAGATATGGATTTCAAATGATGTTTTCTGGATTTGAGGACCGTGGTAGTTTCATGAAATTATGCATTATTTGAAAAACCCGTTTTCTCTTGATATGATATTTCAGCGTCCACCATGAGATTTCTCGGTTCTGATATATACCCCATGCGAGGAATGGAGGGGCCGTGTGCGGGTACATAGTGGGGCCCGGAGGTACCCGGGGCAAGAAGTTCGCAGGTGATGGCGATGAGTTAGTGGGGGAATCATACCTACCGGTGACAGTATTGGACTCGTCGGTGATCGCGTAGATATCGACCAGAGTCATGTACGTATGGATACGAGGAATTCGAGTATCGAACCTGGGTACTCGGGTTTCCGATGAACGTATAATACGTACATATCAGGGCCAGTCATGGTGACAACGCCTGATAGATGAGTATTTATGTGTCGATGCCGGACACTTGTTTTCAAGATATTTTTACTCCTAAGTATATATAACAGTGGAATGGGACGCTGTTATATATGCATATATATATATATATATATATTAGTGGAATGGGACGCTGATATATATGTATACATATCTAAATTATATACATCATTATAATGACCTTGCAAATATACTTATTCATGATACGAGGGCCGATATGAGGATATTTGGGATTTGGATTGTCTTGATGGACATTGGTCCTGCCACGATGAGGATTCCGTGAGGATGACATGTTTTATCCCATATTCCGCATTTATTTATATGCATTGTGATTGATCATCTTCGTGTGTATTTGGAAAAGTTTTAATCACAACCAAAGAAATTTATACCGCAATCAATTAACGGTGTCGATGTAGAGCGTTAATGAATACGGATCGTCCACTGAGATGTGTGTTTTGATCGATCTTGTTTTAGATGAGTCGAAATGAAAAGAAAATGCAAGAAAATTGATTCAAGATTTGTGAGTTTTAATTTCAAGAAACATAAAGCAACTAAAGATCTAGAATCAAGAATCAAGAAATGTCCCGATCGATTTAGTTATCAAGATTTGTAGAATAGCTTGTAGGAATCGATTGAATTGGTAGCAATGATGAATCTAATAATGACTAATCTTATCTATGGATAATTTGTACCTATATCGATGGCGATGAATGAAGATTAGGGATCTATTGAAGAAACTAGGGTTTCTCCTTCTCTATCCCTTATCTTTTCATTGATCATCATTCGGATCTAGCCTCTAGCAAAGAGATTTATCAATCATTTGATCCTTAATTTGCAACGAAATTATCAAAATGTGATCTCGTTCCAAATTAGGTCATTGATGATTCTCTTTTCTAAAGTTCACAAATCTCATAAGACTTAAGATTAGTATTAGGATTTTATCATCACTAGATCTATCAAATCTCACGATTCAGTCACATGCGGAGATTTCACTCACACATCATGAAAATAAAAGATTCAAGATCTAGAAATTTCATAATGCAAGAATGTAAAGAAAGCAAGAATTACAATTATCACCTTTATTCAATCGACGACTAATTACACATTCCCTCAATTCGAAGTTACAAGATGTTGCTCTCGATCGCTCCTCTTGAAGAGGTAACTAGATCCGTCGAATTTCGCTCCGCTCGATCTCTGTGAGACTTGGATCGTCGTGGATCTCGTGTTCTTGATGAAGATTGGCTTCGCGAATAAAGGATCGATGGTTGCTTGCTTGATTTGCTTCTCAAAATGATCTTGATTTGGATATTGATTTGGATTTGGGCTAGGGTTTTAGTATCAAGTTGTGTCACTCAAATTGAATTCGAATTTTGGCTCCAATTATCTAACTAATTGTGTAACCCCAATTAATGAACTAATGAACAACCTCAATGCTAGATCTAGATCTCCTTTTAAATTAAAATTAAAATTTCCCTCCCAAAAGCTAGGTTGTTGGAGAGAGCCTTCTAGAATGAGTTTGTTAGAGGGAATATTCTAGAATGAGGTTGTTACAAGGAGCCTTCTAGAAGAAGTTTGTTACGCAGAGCCTTCTGGAAGAAGCCACGTGGTAATTGAGAGTCTTCTGGAAGCTAGGGTTGTTACAGGGAATATTCCAGAGGATTTTGGAGCGCCAAGGAGCTAAACAGGCCGCGGAACCACGGTGGATCGGCCAACTCGGCCGCGGATCCGCGGCTATATGGTGGGCTTGCTGCCTTCAATCTTCAGGGGTGTTTTCTGTTATCTTTTGGGTACTTTTCTGATGCCTGGAATATTATATTTCTTTCTTGTTTGCTGCCAGATCTCAAGTCTTGGACTTGCTGTATTTTGTCGGCACTTTTGTGATTCCGGCTCTTTGACCTGAAGGATTTCCTGCACACAATCTTGATACAAGTGTTGACGTATACAAAATCATGCATGTAGTAATAAACACTCAATTTCCCTCTAGAATGTCGGTTATAATGTATAACACATGTTATTTGATATTTTGCAGACGAATTGCTAATATGTGCTATATTATACCAAACACCTTTAGATGATTACAAAGAGTAGGGAAATTGATGTGTTAAAAATGCAATATTTTCGACTGATCAAATTCCCCCAAACTTAATTTTGGTCGTCTCGAGCAAACATCTTTTATTCAAGAGAAGGAGAAAATAAAGAAAAAGAAAAACTAAGTAGCACACTTTCGTAGGCAACACGATTGCACTGAGCACGTGCAATAAGCCTTTAAACCTCTAGGTGTCCTTAGTAGGAGGAGTGTTGTCTCCTGAGGGTTTTCAGTTGATTGCACCCATAAAATCCAATAATAAAAGGAAGACCGTGAATGTTACATATAAAGATAAGAATTATAAAATAAAGACTTTGAAAATTAGAGTTTCCAACTAATACTAGCTTTTCGGTTGTCATGAGCCCTCTCTTAATAGTCATGAAAAGATGTTAGAAATCACATCATCCCTTAATAAAACATCGTCTTTATTCTTCATTCCTACCTTTCATCCAAACATCGATCATATACCCCTACGTGTGTGTAAAAGACATCCCTACACTCGGAGAATTCAATTCAAGCTATCATACTCTTGTCCATCACCTCAGTACTTTTTAATCAATGAATATTTAGATGGATTTGCTCACACATTTTTCATGCGACCGTTAATACTTCTTGGAGTACTAACCGACCGATTACTCATGTGCTTGCTTATTAGGCGTATTAGTATTTTCCTCGTTTTGCAATACCTAAGGCTTAGCAGTGACTCCCAAACCAGTTGGTCTAAGGCACTAGGTGATGAAGCACCCTCGCTATATTTTTTTTATTGCTGCCTTGGTGATAACAAAACCGGTGTTCAGTTTTCTTCACCATTTTATATTTTATTCATTTATAATTTCCTTCATACTTTGGCTTTTAGACAAGAGCATTTCAAGGTATCCTTTACTATCCCGAGTTTCAAGACGTGTGTAAGTGCGAATAGTAAGGTATCAACATTCAAATGTTTGGCTTCCAGAATAGGAACTATTTTTCAGACTTATTTTTATCCTTAGATTAGTGATTTCTTTCATCTTACGAACCCTTGGGACAACGGCTCATAACTACTTATTACTAGTTCGTTTAAGAAAACTTATAATTTTCTAGGTTTTCTTAAATTTTTCCAATCTTTTGGATGTAATTTTTCACTATCTAATCTTTTATTACCTTATTTATGTACAAAATTTTTTTTATATATGTTTTGTGCTTATGCAAAGTATGCGAAGTGATGCGTAAATAAGCACAAACCTCCCCCAAACTTGTTTAGAACAGTGTCCTCACTGTTGCCATCCATTAAATCTCAGAAACCTGTAGACTCGGGTGGAACATTTATTAGCGGGAACAAGAATAAGTGAACGTGAAAATCCTCCCCTAAACTTATTTTTGGCTCACAATTTTGAGGACAACTTTTATTTTCAAGAGCCAAAACTATAACGCCCCCAAACTTGAGTTAAACAATGTTAAGCTTTTAAAATCACAAGAGGGGGCCAAAGTTACTGGTCAATGCAAAGCTTTACAAAGACCGAAAGTCAACACCAATCATTCGAAGATTTTATCAATGTAGTGCACCTGTTGGTAGAAGAACAAGTTGAAAAGAGCTAAGAAGAAATGGGGAAAAGATAAGTGGTGTAAAAGAAAAGGTTTGCATCTCGTTTTGGAGAGACGACACAGTGATTGTGATGGATTACTTGCATTCTCATGACTATCAAGAAGAAGAGGTGGAGGTTCAATTTCTTTGTTTTGGAGATAATTCATCTCAACACCCGTGTTTGCTAAAAATGCAAGTTCATCAGCGAAGCTTTCATCGATATCCCGAAGAATAATGTCATTGGCAAGAATGGGATGATACTCAGACTCCATGAAAAATTCAGAATAAGCGTTAGATGTTGACCCGGACAACTCAAAAGAAGGGTCCGTATGTATATGATACATATTTGGGTCAAACAACAACGTATAAAGAGAGTCTAAATCTGTATCGTGAAGCTGATCAAATTCGCTGCTGTCGACATCCATTAATTCGACAGAACATACTCGAGCATGAGGATCGGAGGGTTGACTTCCCAACCTGTAAATGTTGAGCTCAATTGACATATTTCTGAAAGATAGGTTCATAGAGCCGTTTCTATAGTTGATTACAGCGTTGGAAGTAGCCAAAAAGGGACGACCTAGAATCACTGGAATTTGGTTCTGTGGGTTCACTACAGGCTGTGTATCAAGAATAATAAAGTCCACAGGGAATACAAATTCCCTGATTTTTATCAACACATCCTCAAGTTCACCCCTAGGTTTGGTGATTGATCGGTCGGCCATCTGGAGAGCTATGTTCGAGGGCTTTAACACTCCGATACCTAGTTGCTCATAGACTGAAAATGGAAGCAAGTTAACACTAGCGCCAAGGTCAAGTAAAGCACGGTTAATGTGTTTATCTCCAATAGAAATAAAAATAGTAGGACAGCCAGGGTCCTTACGTTTCCTTGGTAATTGTTGGGGAAAAGCTGTGTCTACAGTACTCGACATGAACACTTTTTTCGGCACTTGAGTCTTTCTCTTCCTAGTGCATAAGTTCTTAAGAATTTTCGCATAGGACGGAACTTGTTGTATAGAATCTAGGAGAGGGATGTTGATGTTAACTTGCTTAAACATTTCCATAAGCTTCTCAATTTGTGCATTAGGTTTGTTGGCCCTCAATCTGTTTGGAAATGGAGCTTTATCAATAAGTGTTGGGTCCAATATTTGTAGAGAAGTTTGTGGGGATGGGAAGGATGAAGTAGGTGGAGGGTTCGAGCCTTGGGAAAAATGGAGAATAGGGTCGGAAGAAGAAGGTAAACTAGACGAAATAGGACAAGGAGTAGAAGTGGAAGTGGAAGTGGAAATGGAAGTGGAAGCCTGGGATTCAATTGATTCCTCAACATCAATCTGTTCACCCACATGATTATCTAGCACTCTTCCAGATCTCAACGTGGTAAGTGCATTCACATTAGTGTAATGTGAAGGTCCAGGATCAGGTAAAGGTTAAGCTAGAAGATTCCCTTTCTCTCTAGCACTCATTGCTGCAGTCAGTTGTGCGATTTGTGCTTCCATCGATTTAATAATCTCACCTTGGGAGGCGGAGGTTTTCTTTATATCATCGATAGAAGACTTAAAATCAGCCGACATTTGAATAGAATTTGTCAGAAGCAAACTTATGGTTTGTTCAAGTGCAGAGGTGTTATTGGTTCCGACAGAAAAAGGATCAAAGTTGTTGGCCGGGTTTTGAAAATTTTGTGATTGGTAGGGGTGCTGACTCAGTTGTGGTGGTTGCTGTTGCTGTGGAGGGACCCATTGAAAGTTATTCTGGTTTGGATCCGTGTATTGAGTTTGGTGTTGGATCCAAGAAAGATCAGGGTGATTCCTCAAATCTTGATTATATGAGGAAGAAGAAGGATTGTTTCTAGGTCTTTGCTGAAATGCAGCATTAGTGTGACCTTGAAACGGTACATTCAAAGGACATTCTTCCATCAAATGTGATGGGTTTGAACAACAACCACACACAGTTTTAGGAAGTGTGTATTGGTTTAGGGAGGCTGAAGAGATTCTGTTTTCTATAGCGTCGAGTTTTCTTTGTATTGCGACCATTTCGGCTCTTATTGTGACGGAAACATCGAGTTGATGGTTACCTTCCCTAGACGATGGTGGTCTAACAATTTCCCATTGTAAAGTGTTTTGAGCTAAATCTTCTAGATATTTCCAAGCTTCACCATCATCTTTAGACAGGAATTGACATTGACACATGATTTCAAGCATCTGTTTTGTCGTGAGATCAATACGCTCATAAAGAATTCGACACAGATCCCATTTAGGGATTCCATGATGAGGACATTGGATAAAAAGATCCTTGAACCGTTCAAAGCATTTCCAAAATGGTTCATTTGGAAGTTGGGTAAATTTGAAGATTTCGCTCCGAACACGGGCGGTCTTATGATTGGGATAAAATTTCTTAAGGAATGCTGTAACAAATTCATCCTATTTTGAAATAGAATGTGCGGTTGTATTATAAAGCCACTTCTCGGCTAAATCGCACAAAGTGAATGGGAGAAGACGTAAACGCATAGCATCCACAGACAGTTATGAATTACCCATCAAAGCACATACGTTTTCGAATTTGGTGATAAAAACGTATGCGTCTTCAGACTCGAGCCCGTGAAATTTAGGTAAAAGTTTGATGAAATGAGCTTTGATATCAAAATTTTCCCCGTTGGCAGGTGGAATAGAAAGACAGGTGGGAAGAGGAACACGTGTAGGATATCATCTCTCTTGGAGAGAAATGCGTGGAGGATTCTGCGCACCTGCGGGCGGTGGCAGAGTGGTGTTAAAGTGTGATGGAAATCCGTCCATCGCAGTCGTGGTGGGTGGTGGGAAAAAGAAAATGTAGAAATACCGACTTTAGGGTCGATAAGGGAAACGCGGACAAAACGGGCACTAGAATCCCGTGTCCAGCCTAGCTTGCACTAAAGGGTTTAGCACAAGTGGCAGCGTTATGATAAATAGGGGAAAAGAAGGTTCGGTGTTTGTTTTGAAAAATATGGGATTTGAAAAATCAAATCACAAAAAATGCACACACCACCCTAGATCTAATGGTCACCTAGGTCAAGTCTCTAGACCGCTCCTAGACTTCCAAAAGACAAATCGCAGGATAAATCCTCTACTGCCTCTTTATCCCTTCTGTGGCCAGGTAAGTGCCAGGTAAGTGGGAGGTTCTCCACTACGAAGTAGTGGGCTTAATTAAGTAACAACTTGCCTTAGACACACTTACCTTAGACACCACAAAAGAAACGCGGATAAGCAATAGATTACCCACGACCTTCTTCTGTCCTAATTGAGCGCGACGGTTCTTAGAGTCTTGTCTAGATATTTTTTAGTTAATGAAGGGTAATGCGGATGCTTGTTTTGTGATTTTTGGGGCTTAGGAAGGATAATGAACTCCCCACCTAATCTGAATTTGGTCTTTGTCCCTTAATTTCCGTATTAAAATATGCAAACAACCAAGATCAAACACGCAACAATTTTTCTTTTTGCGGCGCTGCGAATTTTGCAAAGAATCCTGCAAAAAATAGTTATTAGAGAAGATCAGAGAGAAGAAGAGAGAACAGAGAGTATACCACAGAAATATGAAGAAGTGATGCTCCTAAACGGCGGCGGAACCGCCGCAAAAATGCCTCTTTGGCCGTGGATCCGCGGTATGAAGGAGGGATTAGGTGATGAAAATTTTTCTGCAGCTTTCTATACTCCTCTGGAATTTGTAGAACTTCTCTGAATCTTGATCACACTGCTACAATGATTCCAGATTCCCTCGCAAAAAATTCACAACTAATCGTTAAGCACTTGATGCGAATTTGATCTAAAAATTCTGATGGAATAATAATTTTTCAACTCAAATAAAAAAAATGAACAAAATAGCACACATCCCCGGCAACGGCGCCATTTGATTGATAATCTTCGTGTGTATTTGGAAAAGTTTTAATCACAACCAAAGAAATTTATACCGCAATCAATTAACGGTGTCGACGTAGCGCGCTAATGAATACGGATCATCCACTGAGATGTGTGTTTTGATCGATCTTGTTTTAGATGAGTCGAAATGAAAAGATAAAAGAAAATGCAAGAAAATTGATTCAAGGTTTGTGAGTTTTAATTTCAAGAAACATAAAGCAACTAAAGATCTAGAATCAAGAATCAAGAAATGTCTCAATCAATTTAGTTATCAAGATTTGTAGAATAGCTTGTAGGAATCGATCGAATTGGTAGCAATGATGAATCTAATAATGAATAATCTTATCTGTGGATAATTTGTAGCTATATCGATGGCAATGAATGAAGATTAGGGATCTATTGAAGAAACTAAGGTTTCTCCTTCTCTATCCCATGTCTTTTCATTGATCATCATTCGGATCTAGCCTCAAACAAAGAGATTCATCAATCATTTGATCCCTAATTTGCAACGAAATTATCAAAATGTGATCTCGATCCAAATTAGGTCATTGATGATTCTTTTTCCTAAAGTTCACAAATCTCATAAGACTTAAGATTAGTATTAGGATTTTATCATCACTAGATCTACCAAATCTCTCGATTCCGTCACAAGCGGAGATTTCACTCTCACATCATGAAAATAAAAGATTCAAGATCTAGAAATTTCATAATGCAAGAATGTAAAGAAAGCAAGAAATACAATTATCACCTTTATTCAATCGACGACTAATTACACATTCCCTCAATTCGAGATTACAAGATGTTGCTCTCGATCGCTCCTTTTGAAGAGGTAACTAGATCCGTCGAATTTCGCTCCGCTCGATCTCCGTGAGACTTGGATCGTCGTGGATCTCGCGCTCTTGATGAAGATTGGCTTCGCGAATAAAGGATCGATGGTTGTTTGCTTGATTTGCTTCTCAAAATGATCTTGATTTGGATTTGGGCTAGGGTTTTAGTATCAAGTTGTGTCACTCAACTTGATACTAAATTTTGGCTCCAATTATCTAACTAATTGTGTAACCCCAATTAATGAACTAATGAACAACCTCAACCCTATATCTAGATCTCCTTTTAAATTAAAATTCAAATTTCCCTCCCAAAAGCTAGGTTGTTGGAGAGAGCCTTCTAGAATGAGTTTGTTAGAGGGAATATTCTAGAATGAGGTTGTTACAAGAAGCCTTCTAGAAGAAGTTTATTATGCAGAGCCTTCTGGAAGAAGCCACGTGGTAATTGATAGTCTTTTGGAAGCTAGGGTTGTTACAGGGAATATTCCAGAGGATTCTGGAGCGCCAAGGAGCTAACCAGGCCGCGGAACCACGGCGGATCGGCCAACTCGGCCGTGGATCCGCGGCCATATAGTGGGCTTGCGGCCTTCAATCTTCAGAGGTGTTTTATGTTATCTTTTGGGTACTTTTCTGATGCCTGGAACATTATATTTCTTTCTTGTTTGCTGCCAGATCTCAAGTCTTGGACTTGGTGTATTTTATCGGCACTTTTGTGATTCCGGCTCTTTGACCTGAAGGATTTCCTACACACAATATTGATACAAGTGTTGAGATATACAAAATCATGCATGTAGTAATAAACACTCAATTTTCCTCTAGAATGTCGGTTATAATGTATGACACATGTTATTTGATATTTTGCAGACGAATTGCTAATATGTGTTATATTTATACCAAACACCTTTAGATGATTACAAAGGGTAGGGAAATTAATGTGTTAAAAATGCAATATTTTCGACTGATCACATTGATTTATGTATTAGTTGTACCTGATAAAGTACCTTTCATGACTGTTGCATATACATATTGTCATATTATTGCTTCATGTATTAGTTGTACCTGATAGAGTACCTTTCATGACTATTGCATACATATGGCCATTTATTGCTATTAGCTTGCATGTGATAGATTCGCGTAGTACGTGCATACTTGCGATTACCTGCATATGTTATTTACTATTCACGAGTTGGCAACTCACCGTCGTTGTGCCACAGGGTTGCAGGTTGTTCCTCAGAGTAGTCGAGGCAGGGCTTTTCATTTATCGTATCATCTTTTGCTGCGGATACCGATACGGCCGACTGTGTACAGTTTTGCTATAGGTGGGTTTTGCGGTTATCCGATATTGCTCATTTTATATTCGTTGTACCATGTACTCTCCATCTACCACTTTCATGTATTGACTTAGAAACGAGATGTGAGGGCGATATTGTATATTTTTGGTGACTTTGGATGTCTTTTATACAGTTTTATTTATATCGTCTTTTATTTCTTCGCTATGGCGTCGTATATTTGTTGTGGTGGTTTTTTTCCGCCTTTGGGCGTGGATTTGCTCCCGTTAGAGATGCTTTACTTATATCTTTGTATGTACCCATTTTTTGGGCTAGTTTTTATAAAGGAGGTGCTGCCAAAATTTTTAAGAAAGTAAAGTTGGACTTTAAAGAATTTGGTTGAGATTTCAAAAGTTTTGAAAATGCTATTATCACTTACTACTTTTGATGGTTTAGATTGCTGGGTTTTCGGCTTGCTTAAATTGTGTTACGCCTGTAGACATTGCGTAGTTTAAGGGCTGTCACGTGCCAATTTTGGGTCGCGACAAAATTAGGAACCGCATGATATATATTAACTTATTTCAGTTAAATAGCGGCTTTTCCTTTATATACTCACATTACTGTTTTATATTGCATATATTATATTCATGGATTTTCGTATTGAGATATGGACATTACTTGATGTTTTCTGGATTTGAGGACCGTGGTAGTTTCATGAAAATTTGCAGTATTTGAAAAACCCGGTTTCTCTTGATATGATATTTCAGGTTCCACCATGAGATTTCTCGGTTCTGAGCTTATATATTACCCCATACGAGGAGTGAGTGGGCCGTGTGCGGGTACATGGTAGAACCCGGTTGGTTCTCCGGGGCAAGAAGATCGAAGGTCCATGCCGATGAGCCTAGCTGGGGGCGTTTGCCAACCGGTGATAGTATTTGGACTCGACGGATATCTGGGGGATATAGATCGAGGTTATGTACGCACATGCCTTGTCGATTTCGGGAGTGCACACTCAGGTTCTATAGGATGTATGTACATGACATAGGAGGGCCAGTCCCAGGTGACGGCGCCTCAGAGATGAGTATTTATGTGTCGATGCTAGACACTTGGTTTCATGATATTTTTACTCCTAAGTATATATAACAGTGGAATGGGACGCTGTTATATATGCATACATACATACATATATATATATATATATATATATATATATATATTAGTGGAATAGAACGCTAATATATATGTATACATATTTAATTTATATACATCAACATAATAATCTTGCAAATATACTTATTCATTACATGAGATTTACTTGATATTGGACACTCAGGATGTATGAGATTTACTTGATATTGGACACTCAGAATATATGAGATTTACTTGATATTGGACACTCAGGATATATGAGACTTACAGGATATGAGGGCCAATTTGGGGACTGATGTAACATTTCGAAAATTAGATAATAAATTAATTCAATTAATTAAATAATAAAATGTTAATTTAAAAGGGTATTGAAACAAATTAGGATATTTCATAAGTGGTATATGAATATAATTTAATTGAGAGTTAGTTTGTAATTTTAATGAATCGCACGGGTTTTAGTGAAAATATTAGCTTCATATGTAATATGACATAGTATGGGGGGTTATGTGAAAAGGTTAGTTTCATTATGCAAATTAGAAAATTTTAAGGGTGGTTATGCAAAAAGGGGTAGGAATTGGTTTAGGTTAAGTTAAACCCTTGGTATACCATACCACCATGAGACACCTCCTTCTTACACATTTCCACCTCATGCACACACCTCACCCTTGCATGCAAACCATACCATTTTTGTGCACACACCTCACCCTTGCATGAAGCAATCACTTCCCTTTTGGTGACACATCCTCCTAACATCCTCACTCATTCACTTTATAGGGTTCAGTTCATATATATTGTGAAATTAGGAAATCAACTGAAATAGAAAAAGAAAAGAGAAAAACATTAGAACACACATAAAGAGAAAAAGAGCAGAGAAGGAGAGAACTAGGTGCTAAGGATTCTCACCATCACCAAGCTAGGATCTTGGAGCTTATGCATCTTAGAGGAAATCTTTCAGCAATCTTGCTGTAGGTATAATACTTAAACTCTGTAGAATTTTAGTTTTGTAAATGTTTTAAAGTAGAAATCAGATATCGGAAATGTCGTATTTTGGGTGAATATAGGCTCTGTGTAAATCTGCTATAGTTTAGATGAAAATTAGAAAACCCAAACAATACCTTAATCTTATAGACTAAACTTAGAATCAACCATAGGAATACGAACCGGGGGGCTCGGATTTTGGCCGGCGACATTCATGAAAAATCCGATCTCGCCGGATTTTTGAGGGAGTTGAGGGTTGTGGTTTTTAGGGTAAGTCTCTGTATATGTATTAGGATATTTGGTATTGTTTGTTTTAGTTATTTTAACAGTATATGGAGTCTGGAAGCTAATATCAGTTTTGAAGTTAAAATCCTATATACGACACGGATATATCGTATCATGAGATCTGTTTTTACTGTTACGGACAGCGAAGGGTTAACTTAGGTTAGTATAAGTGTTAGATAGTTGCTTTATCCTCACATAAAATGTTTGGTATGTGTAGTATCATAAATTGAGAAATGGTGATAATTATCATATTGATATTGAATCTAGGACCGCTGGGTGTAATCACTAGAAAACAATCTAGCAAGACCAAAGTTATATTAAGACCACTAGAAGACTTCATGTAAAGCTCAAACCCCAAAACCCACATTTTATCCGGCGACACCCCTCAATTTTCCGAGCTCGCCGGCCTCCATAAGGTTTTTGGTGTTGATTTTTCTTATGTAGCTCTAATAGAATATATTATGAGCCATGGTATTGTTTGATTTGTTCCAATATTCATACAGAGAAATCTGGGAATGATATTTGAGTTTTATTAAAGTTTCCAACATTTCGATATGATTTTCCGTATTTCTGTACTGCAACTGAAACGTTGACGTTCATACGTTAAGTTCAGGGGTATTTGATCGTCTTTGGAGTAAGTGAGCTGTGGGTTCTAACCTACGGGTGCTTAGCTCGTTGTTTTGATTTTTAATATGATATTTACATCGATGTGATTTTAAATACGATTATAGGTGCGATCGCGAAGGATTCCAAGACGGAGTTGACGAACTTGGCAGTGTGGAATTCAGCAAGCTCATCAAGTTGGTGAGTAGATTTACATCTACGGGGGAAGTCGGGTGGATGGCATATAGCACCCCCGCAACCTTATAAATAGCAATTATGATATCTAGTTAATTTCGTAATTATTCAATATATGGATATAGTATCACATCTAGTATGTCCTTCATTTGCATATAGTGTCATACATATGAAATATTTGTGTACGTTATAGGCGGGGAGGCAGGATGGCCACATTATAGGCGGGGAGCCTAACGAGGATACTCGATACCGGAAATAGAGATTGGGCACGGCAGATATCCAGGAGATACTGACCGGGGCCAGATTGAGCATGACAGATATCCAGTGGATACTGACCGGGACTGGATTGGGCACGGCGGATATCCAAGAGATACCGATCGTAGCCAGGGATATCGGGTGGCGATCATCTGTTGAAATGGTGTCGACGATACCTGAATTTACGTGTCGATGTTGGACACGAGAGATTTCTGATTTCGATGTCGATACTGGACATCCATATAGATATATTGATATGATTGTTATCATGAGGTACAGAGTGAGATAATATTATTGGATTCGACTAGCATTGATCCGGGGGAACAGTACTTATATATATATTCTACTTGGAATTGTATGACAGTTAGTGTTGCATTATGATACATATGTATATCATATTATATTTGTACAGATTATGGTAGTACAATACTTATGACCTAGGTATCGTCGTGCATTTCGACTTCTACCTTTAGATGTACTTTTATTCACTGAGTTAGCAACTCATCCCCGTTGTGCCACAGTTTCTTGCAGGTTTTACCGCTTGGATTATTAGCGGCTTGGGAACACATTCCTTTCGGTGATTGATTGGTAAGTGGGTTATTATTGTATCATACTCACTCTTGATTATTCTTATATTCTTGTATCTAGTGGAAACTCCATCAACTTAGAAGTGGTATATTGTGGACTGAGAAGTGAGACTTAGAAACTGGGAGGTCGCACTCTTAGGAGTTGACTTCTGATTTAGATTGTGGTTGCTCCGTCGTTTGGACGTGGAGACTAGCTCCCATTGGGATGCTATTTTATTATTATGTTGTATTGGGTTTTATATAAAATTTTCAAAGGAGGTGATGTCAAATTTCAAAATGTCATAGATACTTTTCAAACATACTTAGTTAAATTTAAATGATTCCATCTGATGACTATTTTAAACTCATCTCCAATAATTTCAAAAAGGTTTAGATTCTGGGTTTTGGCTTACTTGAACCGCATCGACGTCTTTAGATGTCACGTGATATAAGTGCCGGTCACGTGCCACATTTGGGTCGTGACAGCTGATTTGAGGAAATTTGAGATTTAGATTGTCTTAATGGACTTTGGTCCTGCTACGAGGTTAGGATCCCGTGAGGATGACATGTTTTATCCCATACTCCGCATTTATTTTATATGCATTGCTTCAAGTATTAGTAGTACCTGATAGAGTACCTTTCATGACGGTTGCATATACATATTGCCATTTATTGCTTCATGTATTAGTAGTACCTGATTGAGTACCTTTCATGACTGTTGCTTGCATATAGCCATTTATTGCTATCAGCTTGTATGTATTAGATTCGCGCTGTACGTGCATACTTGCGATTACCTGCATATGTTATTTACTATTCACGAGTTGGCAACTAACGCCCGTTGTGCCACAGGGTTTGCAGGTTGTTCCCCAGAGTAATCGAGGCAGGGCTTCTACCTATCATATCATCTTTTGCAGCAGATACCGCTACGGCTGACTGTGTACAGTTTTGCTATAGGTGGGTTTTGCGGTTGTCTGATATGTACATTGTATCTTGTTGTATCTTGTACTCTCCATCCACTATTATCATGTATTGACTTTGAGACTTGATGAGAGGACGATATTGTATATTTTGGCGAATTGGATATCTTTTATGCAGTTTTATTTATATCGTCTTTTATTTCTTCCCTACGGCGTCGTATATTTGTTGTGGTGGTTGTTTTCCGCCTTTGGGCGTGGATTTGCTCCCGTTGGGGATGCTTTACTTATATTTTTGTTGTACCTATTTTTGGGGTTAGTTTTTACAAAAGAGGTGCTACCGAAATTTTAAAGGAAATAAAGTTGGACTTTTTGGAATTTTATTTGAGAATTCAAAGGTTTTGAAAATTCTATTATCACTTACTACTTTTGATGGTTTAGATTGCTGGGTTTTCGGCTTACTTAAATTGCGTTACGCCTGTAGACGTTGCGTAGTTTAAGGGACATCACGTGCCATTTTCGGGTCGTGACAAAGTTGGTATCAGAGCGCTAGGTTTTACCTTTCGAAGTGTAGGATGACCTTGGTATGATGGAGTAGGTAGCTTAAACAGAGTAACGTAGTGTGTGTATGTCCGCGGCATACTCACGACACGGTACTCCGCCTAAAGTGACCTAAGTACTAATTGCTTGAAATTCATTCCTTGGTGATACATATCCTTGTGATTCGATTTCCGTATTCTTATCGAATTCTTTTTCCATTTATAGCCTTTGCCGCCGATGACCATGAGGACTCAGAGTGATGCAGCGAGAGCCGAGGTCAGAGTTGACTCGTATAGGACGAGGACTGGCCAGGATGGCACGCTCGTTGCACAGGAGTAGATGGATCCACCTTCGATAGATCCTATCGCCAGGCTTGAGGCAGAGATGCAGTGTAGGGTTGCGTAACACCACCACAAGGTTTAGGAAGGCATCATACATGCCATATTAAAAATTTTTGGGGTGCTATGAAACCCTAACCAAGATCTTAACTAGAGAATTAGGGTTAACTTTACATGTAAACAACTTTACATCTAAGAGATAGGGATTACAACCTTTGTAGTCCATTCCTTCACTTCATAAGCTCCGAGTAGTAGTCCCTTCGCTGCGATCCATGAACTCCCAGACTGTAGAGAGGCTCCACAAGTCGAATGATCCATGCTTGCTTGAAGACTTCGAAATCCAAGATGATCTACTTCGAGGAAACAGGAACTCAAGCTATGACTTCACTAATTATGAATTAGTGAAGCTAACACACTACTCTATATAGATAGTATAGAAGAGGATGATGAAGTAGGAATTTTTCTCACTTTATTATTTAATTTCTCACTATTTTCTTCTTGATCTCAAAAACTAGTGAGCAAAATGAGAATGAGGAAGAAGAAGAAGAATGAATGAATAAATGAGATTAAGGTTAACAATGCAACCATGGGTCAAGTATCCTTAACCATTATAGAGAGTTAACCATGGCTATGTGTCATGGTTGGGTTAGAAATATCTAGGGCAAAACAAAATGGGTGGACTTGGTCAATGGTAATCTACAAGCTTCATGAAGCTTCATCCATGACTCATTTCCACAATTTGAATTACTTAGATATTTAAACCCAAACATTACATATAGCATGTTATAATTCTCATACATACATGTTGCATGTATAACCTAGCATGCTACAATATTATATATCACATATATAATATTTATGTAACAAAAGAAAACAATACAATAAACATATATCACATATATATTAAATGTATCACAAGTGAGAATAATAAATATATAAGTGAGCACATAATATATACATATATCTATTATATTTAATCGAATCAACACTTGATCCGATAACCCGGCTATATCATATATAACCGGTCGATATCACATATCGTGAGAATCGAATACGGTATCACATACACGTATCAATCTCGATCCCGCACATATCACATACGTGCTCTTACTCCATTTCGCCTGAGCCAGGAAATCTCTATGTAGCACTCTAAAGACTCGTCAATACGCCGGCAGTAAGTGATGATCATATCAAATACCCACAAGCTGCAAGCGGTCAGCTAAACGTAATAGCCACCCGGGTATTAAGCGACCAGAAGATCAACAAGCAAGCCTGTACATACTCCTACGAATCCAATCAGTAACACTACCATACATTCCGGTCTCTTCGTCTGATATGTCGCATATCCAGTTTAGGGGTGGTAAACGTCAGACCCCAGTAACCGATAAGTCGTGTCGATGTGAGGCTCATAACGGGTCGAGAAACTACTGATAACTCTTACCAGTAAATCTCCATATCATCCCTGGCCAGGGACTTCCAGCTATAGCCAATCGAACACAGCGCAACATCAACTCCCAAAACCGGGAGAGACGAAACCCCTCCTATCGCTCATTGCCTCCATGTGATTCGGGACTGTACCCAAAATCCACCATTTTGCACGCCCTCTTAGACGTGGTAAGGTGGAAATCAAAGCACAGTGAGAATCATACAAGACTCTATGACGAACTCGGGTCTACAGACTAACCTGTACTAGTGTCATAGGAGAACTGCTATCTGACGATAGGTATAATACCATCTAGGAGTTCTCGGCGAGTCCGCTCAGTGTACCCAGTCTCCACTGAGCACACTGCAGGGTTAGCTTAGTACCTTGGTAAGGTTTTGGCAAGCATCAATCATGCTACTTTAAAATTTTTAGGGTGCTAAACAAACCCTAAGCAAGATCTTAACTAGAGACATAGGGTAAACATAGCAAGTAAACAAATTTACTTCTAAGAGTTGGGGATTACAACCTTTGTAGTCCGTTCCTTTGCTTCATAAGCTCCGTGTTGAGGTCCCTTCACGGTGATCATCAAGTACCCGGACTCTAGAGAGGCCCCATGAAGAGAAAGATGCAAGCTTGCTTCCAATCTTCAACAACTAAGATGATCTACATTGAAGAATCTCAAACCCAAGCTATTGCTTCACCAATCAAGTATTAGCAAAGCAAACACCCTAATCTAAGTGGCTAGAATAGATGAGGATGATGAAGTAGGAATTTAGCTCTCTTTTATTTTCAATTTCTCACTTTATTTCATCACATCACAAAAATCTAGAAAGCTTTTTTCAAGAGCAAGAAGAAGAAGAATTTCATTTGTGATGAATAATGAATTATTGTTATTGTTACAAATCAACCATGGGTCAATCATGAAGTCTTAACCCTTGTAGAGAGTAAACTAGGGTAAACGGTTTGGGTTGCGTTAATAAATATCAACACAAAATATCTAAGCAAAAAACAAAAGGAAGCTTCTTGAAGCTTCATGCAAAAGCTAATCCAAATGCTAACCCAAATCAAACCCTAACTTGTTTAAACTCCACAAATCATGTTGCATTTGTAACCCTAACTTGTTACAATATTATATATCACAAATATAATATATTTTTATAACAAAATAAAATAATACAATTAACATATATCACATATATATCAATGTATTATCCAAGTGAGAAAAAGAATTTTTAAGTGAGCTTATATTAGTTAATGTAACTTAATATATATATAATTATACATTAAATTATCGAATCAACACTTGATCCGATAATCTGGCTATATCGCGTATAACCGTCTAATATAATCTGTATCTATTCATCGAATCAACAGTTGATCCGATGACCCGGCTATATCACATATACCCGGCCGATATCATATATCGCGAGAATGGAATACGATATCTCATATCGTAATATTCTCGGTCCCGCACATATCATATATGTGCTCCTACTCCGTTTTGCCTGAGCCAGGAAACCTTTGTGTAGGACTCTAAAGAATCGTCAATACGCCGGCAGTAGGTGATGATCATATCAAACACCCACAAGCTGCAAGCGGTCAGCTAAACGTAACAGCCACCCAGGTATTGAGCGATCAGAAGATCAACAAGCAAGCATGTACATTCTCCTGTGAATCCAATCAGTAACACTACCGTACAGTCCGGTCTCTTCGTCTGATATGTCGCATATCTCGCCTAGGGGTGGTAAACGTCAGACCCTAGTAGCTTGATAAGTCGTGTCGATTTGAGGTCCATAACAGTTCGAGAAACTACTGATAACACTTACAAGTAAATCTCAGCAACCCTGGCCAGGGATTTCCAGTTATAGCCAATGGAACACAGCGCAACATCAACTCCCTATACCGGGAGAGATGAAACCCCTCCCATCGCTCATTTCCTCCATGTGATTCGGGACTTTACCCAGAAGCCACCATTTTGCACGCCCTCTTGGACGTGGTATGATGGAAATCAAAGCACGGGGGGAATCACACAAGACTCTATGACGATCTCTGGTCTACAGACTAACCTGTACCAGTGTCACCAGAGAACTGCCATATGACGTGAGGTATAATACCATCTGGGAGTTCTCGGCGTGTCCGTCCAGTGTACCCAGTCTCCACTGAGCACCCGTATACCTTCTCTGATGTCAAACACCAATGGATATGGGATCATCCATCGCCCATCATATGGGTCAAGAAGCGCATACGCTAGTCTACTCTGGAGTATCGATGCCCTGTCTTGGTACTCCCATGACTAGGAACATTTGAAGGATGTACTTAGTGACTACACTGTCCCTACTAGTATGATCTGCATCATAGTTCTGGTAGTCAAGTACTCATCCTAAGGGCTTTATCAACATGTAATATAGAGACAATCAGAGTACATGTTAAGATAAAGAGTAACCAGATAGCATACTATCATGTCGAGCAAGAAAGTCCTCCCTATATATGTCCAAGCATCCACTACAATATACATCGTATGCACAGTAATGGCCTCTACGACATATATAACACTAACAATCTCCCACTTGCACTAGGGCCATCTGTTGTGGTATCGCATACCCAACAAACAGCTGTGGTTGAAGTATCTCATACTCAACCATCCCATAAAAATCTCTACTGGGAAATAGGCCTTTGTGAGTGGATCCGCGCTGTTGTCCTCTGTGTCTACTCTCCTAACCACGATCTCCCTGGAGATCAACCATCTCTATGATCAGGTGATACTGCCTAAGAATATGTCTGGATCATAGATGGGATGGGGGTTCCTAGGCCTAAACCACAACTCCATTATCACACAATGGTAGGAACGAAATTCATCTCATGAACTCATATTTATCCAGACTGCCTCTTTGGTAGCATCCTTGGTAACAGTATCTAGCTTGGAACTCTTCCTTTAATCGTCTAGTAAGTCACGGTATCTTGCCTTTAATCGTCTAGTAAGTCACGGTATCTAGCTTGGAACTCTTCCAACATACCGTCCCTCCACTGAGGGTAAAGACAATGTCTGCGACTGACATTCAGTCGTCCTTATCACTCTGGAACCTTTCCAGTGATTCTCCCCAGGACCGATTGATACCATCTCACTACACCTAGTGAGAATTCTAACATCCAATTAGATCTATCTCATAGATCCAAAATTCAGGATTTAGGAGGTATCATCTTGATCCTATATGGAGAATCCATGTGATAAGAGGAGATTGACCGAGCGTAGCATAGGAAACTCCTTCCCTATCAAGAGTATGTCATCCACATACTATACGAGGATCACCACTATACTCCCTACAACCTTTATGTATATACTTGGTTCATCTACCATTTTGATGAAGTCAAACTCTTTGACTACCACATCAAAACAAACCTTCCAACTCCGCGATGCCTGATTTATCACATAAAACATCTTGCACACGTTTCCGCTGCTCCCACTGTCTACGAAGCCCTCTGGCTGTGTACTTATAGACGCTCTCTTCCAAATCATCATTTAGAAAAGCAGTCATGACACCCAACCACCAGATATCGTAGTCATGGTATGTAGCAGTGGCAAGTAGGATATGGATGGACTTAAGCATAGATTTAAAAGTCTCAACTTTTCCATGTACACCAAGTAATCTTCTCAAGATATACTTGCTCCTGGTGGGGATTTAACCCTTCAGATAAAGCAACCAAAGTCCATACTTTGTTGGTGTATAAGGATTCCATCTCAAATCGCTAAGCATCCAGCCATTCTCACAGAGTCACCACTCCTGATGGCCTGCTCGAAACTAGTTAGGTCATCATCTCATGATGCAATCCTCTCTCCCACAGTCATAGAGAAATCGAAGTATCTCTCAGGTGGATGAGGAACACTACCAGATCGGCGGAGAGGCTGAGGTTCGTTGGATACTATTGAATCCTCCGGGTTTACCAAATCATCAGCTGCAGTTTGTATAGCCGGAACTCCTTCCAGTTCTACCTCATGACCACTAATTTCTTCACAAGAAATTCCTTTTTTCTCAAAAAGTGGTATGCCGAGAAATAAAACAACTTTTGTTCCTCGGTGTGGTAGAAGATATTCCCTTGCGAATGCTTGGGATATCCAACAAACTTCCACAGAACTAACATTGCCTCGAGCTTGTCCGGATTTTGCTTTTGACATAGGCCGGACAACCCCAAATCTTAACATCTTTAAGAGATGGGTTCTTCCCATACCATATCTCATATGGAGTGGTAGGCATCTGATTTGGTTGGAACCCTATTCAATAGGTATGCAACTTCTCAAGTGCATTACCCCAAAAGAAAATAGGCAACTCAATAGTACTCATCATAGAGCACACCATATCACATAGAGTGTGATTGCTCCGTCTCGATACACCGACGTGCTGTGGTGTATTCGGAGGAGTAATGCTGAGAGAGAATCTCATTCTCCTTTAGAATAGTCCAGGAATTCCATGCTCAAGTATTCTTTTCCTTGATCACATCAAAGGACATAATACTTATACCCGTTTTTGGTTCTCTACTTCTAACTTATATTCTGTGATTATCTCAAAAGTTTCGGACTTGTGTTTCAACAGGAACATATGTCTGAAATTTAAGAGATCATCAGTGAATGTAATGAAGTACAAAGAATCTATCCTGGCACATGTAGACATGGGACTATCATACAACATCATGTATCAATCCCAAGAGTTCACTAACTCTTTCTCTGTTTCCAATAAGCAGAGCTGTGGTCATCTTATCTTTGTGACATGACTGGCAAGTTTTACAAGATGTAAATCCAAACTAATTTAAATATGCATCTTTATGTAACTTCCGCTAGTCGGGTCACATTGATATGACCTAGTCTACAATGCCTCAAGAAGGATTCGTTCATTTCTGAACTCTTCCTCTTTTGTGTGTTCTGTACGTTAAGAACTGTGGTTTGATTTAGAACGTATATGCTTTTAGATAACGTGCCTGAACCGATCAACTTTTGATATTGGAAATGTTCAAAACATTATCCAACAATACAAAATTATATCCTTCTTTACTAATAAAGAGACTGATATGATGTTGTATATCAGGTTCAGTATCTAATAACATTATTCAGAATCAATGTATTCTGGTAATACAGGGTGATAACTGCCAACAGACTTGGCTGCAACACTTGCATCATTTCCAACTCTTGAAACATATCACCCGTTCTCAGTTCTTTACCTATCTGTAGCCCATGTAACAAATTACATTTGCGGGATCCTGATCCGGTATCTCATACCCAGGACGTAAAGGATACTGAGAAACAGTTCTCGGTAATGAACACACCCGAAGAAGATGAATCAGCATGTACTTTCTTCGTTTGGACGGTACGGGAATTCTGGTAATCCCTTATTTCCTGCTCTGTCTTATAACAATTATAAGTTGGAGCGGGACCAACGTTCCTTAGCGCAGTATAACAAGCGGGTTCGGTCAATACATCCATATTATTATCTTAATTAAAGCGTGACATGGTCGCTACCTGGAGAGAGATAGAAGAAAACACTCAGCGTATGCTCTTGCAAGATTAGATTGGTTATTAATATATCTAATCAGGATGTCTCCCACTGTTTTAGTCAAATCTTCCTTCAAACCCAAAAAGGAAAGACTAGCCGGGATTAATTACACCCTACAAGTTCGCCAATCTTTCAGCCAGGCCAGTGCCGGTACTTTGAAGGAGGTTCCCCGTACTTTCGCACGGACCTAATTAAAATAAACCTCATTTTCCCATATGCATAACCCCTTTGACACCTTTCTAGACACCTACTTGATCGGCTAATTGTAATGTGTAAAACTCTTCTAGGAGTAACTCTTACTCGCAGCGGGTATCAGGATCTAACTATCTCATAGAAGGTATGCAATCATATTGCAAATTTCAACACTTGAAATTCTCGATAATATTTTACCCCTAACCTCCTATGACCTTAACAAAGGCCAACAAACTATAGGATGCTAGTCAAGTTCAACCCGTCATTTCCTGATTGAATTAAACCCACCCGCACGACCCTTGACAAAGGCCAACAAGGTCGCACGACTACCCTAACTCAATCACATCATATGCTTATACAGATAAGCAGTAATCGGCTACCGCACACTACGCCTTAACAAAGGCCAACAAACGAAGCACGAATACTAAATACTACTTATCTGAAATGACGGAGGGCTACGACAGAACCCTTTGCGTAATGAACTTGATATCGTTGTAGAATCGAGTGATTTTTAATGGAATGTTTTTTAGGCCTTTTTCTATTTTTGCTAAAGAGGTCACTCCCGGTGAAGGGATCTCGACTCTTTCCTCATCGAATAAGGTGCAGGATATTTCACAAATATCGCTATGCAAATAAAAAACTATAAAAACAATCAAAAGACAAACCGAGTTTGTAGCATCTGCTAGTTTCGCTAAAGAGGTCACTCCCGGTGAAGGGATCTCGGCTCTTTCCTTATCGAATAAGGTGCTGGATGTTCTACAAGGAACACCACTATGCAAAGCAACAACTAGAGCTACCTATTTTTGAAAATTAGATTCCACAACATCTTTGGGTTTCTTTTATTTCATTAATCTCATTAATGAAGTTCCATTTTATTATGCTTCACAAGCATCACATTTGAAACGAAATCAACAATATACAATATATATCTCATATATATAATATAAACATTCGTCTCAAGCAGTAATATGATCTCATCACAGAACATTGCAGCAGAAGAACATATATGAAATATTGGATATACTAGGAGGTCCGTGTTTTAATACAAGACTGTATAAAACACGGATTCCACGGCCGTGATGAATAGCCAAACCCACATCCCTAGAGCCCTACGAGAGCGGCAAGTAACCCGGCCAGTTCTAGAGTTAGGAGACCCGGTCTCAACTCCTCGAGATAGTCTCCCACTGGACCCTAGAACCTGGTTACTTTTGCTCCCCGCCTTGGGTCTATCCTAATGCGGAAAAGTAAATAATATACAATGGTGACATCATCCTCAACCCGGAAGTGCCCCAATAAAAGAATATTGCATACAATGAATTTTACATGAATGAAAATTAAAACCCTCATCTCACATAAAAACCCCGGCTATTCAAAACACGACGATCCAATATAATATATCACAGCAACACATAACATCACATGTCATCAACGTAAGTAAATATGCTTATCCCAATTGTCGTTGATGTATAGCAACGAAACCGGCGATACTCCACATATTACACTTACGGTCGCAGAAAAGAAAGTGTAAAACTACAACAGTTGGAATCCGCAACCTCCTTAGACATCTCATACCTACCCAAATGAATTCCTTAGACATCGCATGCCTAACAATTATAAACCCCGCATTTTAGTCTCAATATCGAAAACTCTTTTCAATATAAAGTCGGGCAATTCAACAAGATTCCTGACATCCTGATCGAATGCTCATCGGAAATTTTAGTAGACGGCCGCACCCCCGACGCCGTCGACGAAGTGCACTAAGGCGGAACACCGCTGCCGCGAGCACCCGAACGGATGCTTTTGGCGACGGGGTTCTCCTACAGTCGGTTGGTTGGGGCTATAGGGCGTGACTATCTATTAAGTTTACCCGGCGAGTATCCGCGTACGCTACGTGATTGCGACGGACTTTTGATCATATCAAAATCCCGTGGCAACCGATCAAATGAGACTAAAAAATGCTAGATTTATAACATTCAAATTAGTTATCTTATAACTACTTGTGGATTCTAAATATTGTATCACATTCCAGATAGATAGACAATGTTAAACTTTCCGATCGAATAAACAAACACCCAAGATTTCCCAAATAGCTCAACACTTGAGCGGAGTTCAAAAAGTCCCAGAACATGTCACAGCCGCTATGAACCAGCCGTAGAAGGGTCAAACCAATGCCTCACATGTGGCAACGCTAAACTACCACAAACCATATGGTTCAGTGGCGGTTTTGACGGTCACATAATCGAGTTAAGGTTACGTTCTTCTAGAGGGTCCACAGATTCGTTTGCATGATTTTCTGAAAGTTTTAAACTCAAGAAAAAATCGACCACTTGAAAGTTTTCCGACAGGGGAAAAAGTGAGTTATTGATATCCGTTCGAACTTTTTAACACGTTCTAAATTACCCGGAAAAACTTAAACGAAGTTAAACTTTCCGATCGAATCAACGAGTTTCCAATATGTCCCAGAAACCTCAACACTTGAATAGAACTAAAAATTTCCAGAAGCATGAAAAAGTACCCAAGAATAAACCCCTGAAATATGAGCCACCAACTCCCAAAGTTGGCCGCGGAACCGCCGCCAAACCTATGGTTTGGCCGCGGTTCCGCGGTCGCTTGAGTGAGTTGTGGCTTTGTACTTCACAGTAATTCTTAGAATTCCCTGCATGATTTTCTGAGTATTTTTAATATGAAAATTTTCAACTTTTGAATTTTTTTTCCAGAAAATGGGATTTATCGAGGTTTCGGAGTTCGATCGGACTTCAAATTTCGTCTAGACAACGCCTAATGCTCTAGCTTGGCTCTAATACCACTGTAGGGTTAGCTTAGCACCTTAGCAAGGTTTTGGCAAGCATCAATCATGCTATTTTAAAAAATTTGGGGTGCTAAACAAACCCTAACCAAGATCTTAACTAGAGACATAGGGTAAACATAGCAAGTAAACAACTTTACTTCTAAGAGTTGGGGATTACAACATTTGTAGTCCGTTCCTTCGCTTCATAAGCTCCATGTTGAGGTCCCTTCGCTGTGATCATCAAGTAGCCGGACTCTAGAGAGGCTCCATGAAGAGAAAGATGCAAGCTTGCTTCCAATCTTCAACAACTAAGATGATCTACCTTGAAGAATCTCAAACCCAAGCTATTGCTTCACCAATCAAGTATTAGGAAAGCAAACACCCTAATCTAAGTGGCTAGAATAGATGAGGATGATGAAGTAGGAATTTAGCTCTCTTTTATTTTCAATTTCTCATTTTATTTCATCACATCACAAAAAACTAGAAAGCTTTTTTCAAGAGCAAGAAGAAGAAGAATTTCATTTGTGATGAATAATGAATTATTGTTATTGTTACAAATCAACCATGGGTCAATCATGAAGGCTTAACCCTTGTAGAGAGTAAACTAAGATAAAGGGTTTGGGTTGGGTTAATAAATATCAACACAAAATATCTAAGTAAAAAACAAAAGGAAGCTTCTTGAAGCTTCATGCAAAAGCTAACCCAAATGCTAACCCAAATATAACCCTAATTTGTTTAAACTCCATAAATCATGTTGCATTTATAACCCTAACTTGTTACAATATTATATATCACATATATAATATATTTTTGTAACAAAATAAAATAATACAATTAACATATATCACATATATATCAATGTATTATCCAAGTGAGAAAAAGAATCTTTAAGTGAGCTTATATTAGTTAATGTAACTTAATATATCACATATATAATTATACATTAAATCATCGAATCAACACTTGATCTGATAATCCGGTTATAACGCATATAACCAACTAATATAATCTGTATCTATTCATCGAATCAATAGTTGATCCGAAGACCCGACTATATCATATATACCCGGCCGATATCATATATCGTGAGAATGGAATATGATATCTCATATCATAATATTTTCGGTCCCGCACATATCACATATGTGCTCCTACTCTGTTTTGCCGGAGCCAGGAAACCTCTGTGTAGGACTCTAAAGAATTGTCAATATGCCGGCAGTAGCTGATGATCATATCAAACACCCACAAGCTGCAAGCGGTTAGCTAAACGTAACAGCCACCCAGGTATTGAGCGATCAGAAGATCAACAAGCAAGCATGTATATTCTCCTGTGAATCCAATCAGTAACAGTACCGTACAGTCCAGTCTCTTCGTCTGATATATCGTATATCTCACCTAGGGGTGGTAAACGTCAGACCCAGTAGCTTAATAAGTCGTGTCGATTTGAGATCCATAACAGTTCGAGAAACTACTGATAACACTTACCAGTAAATCTCAGCAACCCTGACCAGGGATTTCCAGTTATAACCAATCGAACACAGCGCAACATCAACTCCCTATACCGGGAAAGACGAAACCCCTCCAATCGCTCATTGCCTCCATGTGATTCGGGACAGTACCCAAAAGCCACCATTTTGCACGCCCTCTTGGATGTGGTATGATGGAAATCAAAGCACGATGGGAATCACACAAGACTCTATGACGATATCGGGTCTACAGACTAACCTGTACCAGTGTCACCAGAGAACTGCCATCTGACGTGAGGTATAATCCCATATGGGAGTTCTCGGCGAGTCCGTCCAGTGTACCCAGTCTCCACTGAGCAACCGTATACCTTCTCTGATGTCAGAAACCAATGGATATGAGATCATCCATCGCCCATCATATAGGTCAAGAAGCGCATACGCTAGTCTACTCTGGAGTATCGATGCCCTGTCTCGGTACTCCCACGACTAGGAACATTTGAAGGATGTAATTAGCGACTACACTGTCCCCACTAGTATGATCTGCATCATAGTCTTGGTAGTCAAGTACTCATCCTAAGGGCTTTATCAACATGTAACATAGAGATAATCAGAGTACATATTAAGATAAAGAGTAACCAGATAGCATACTATCATGTCGAGCAAGAAATTCCTTCCTATATATGTCCAAGCATCCATTACAATATACATCGTATGCACAGTAATGGCCTCTAGGGCATACATATCACTAACATACCCGTACACCATCTTTGATGTCCAACACCAATGGATATGGGATCATCCATCGCCCATCATATGGGTCAAGATGCATGTACGCTAGTCTACTCTGGAGTATCGATGCCCTGTCTCGATACACTCTCGACTAGGAACAGTTATAAGATATACTGTGGACTATCCTGGCCCTACTAGTATGATCTCATCATAGTCCTAGTAGTCGAGTACATATCCTAAGGGCTTTATCAACATGTGAGAGCAAGACAGTAAACTAATACAAGTCAACATGTTAAGACAAAGTGAAACCAGATAGCATACTATCATGTCGAGCAAGAAAGTCCTCTCTCTATATATCCAAGCATCCATTATAATATACATCATATGTACATCAATGGCCTCTAGGGCTTATACATAACTAACAATCTCCCACTTGTACTAAGGCCAGCTGTTGTAGTATCTCATACCCAACATCCCGAAGTGTCTCTCAAAATGTATCTGGGGTATGGCCTTCGTGAGTGGATCCACAGTGTTGTCCTTCATATCAACTCTCCTGACCTCGATCTCCCGACGATCAACTATCTCCCGGATCAGGTGATACCACCTCAGAATATGCCTGGATCGCTGATGGGACCTGGGTTCCTTGGCCAAAGCCACAGCTCTATTGTTATCACAATACAGAGGTATTGGATGCTCAATAGACGGAACCACACCAAGTTCAGTGATGAACTTCTTCATCCAGACAGCCTCTTTGGCAGCATCGTTGGCAGCGATGTATTCAGCCTCCATCGTCGAGTCTGCCATGGTTTCCTGTTTGGAACTCTTCCAACAAACCGCCCCTCCATTTAGGGTAAAGACAAATCCCGAGTGCGATTTAGAGTCATCCTTATCACTCTGGAAGCTCGAATCGGTAAAGGACTCCACCTGGAATTCTCCGTTACCATACACCAAGAACATCTCCTTAGTCCTTCTCAAGTACTTGAGAATGTTCTTCACAGCTGTCCAGTGATCCTCTCCTGGATCTTCTTTTTACTTACTAACTACACTTAGTGAGTATGCTACATCGGGTCTGGTATATAGCATCGCGTACATGATAGTGCCTACTGCCGAAGCATAGGGTATCCCTTGCATGCGAGGTCTCTCCAAATCAGTCTTAGGAGAGATCTCTTTGGAGAGATTGAGTCCAGAGATCGTGGGTAAGTTCCCACGCTTGGATTCTTCCATACTAAACCTCTTTAGTATGGTGTCAATGTACCTGGATTGGGACAATCCCAATCCCGGTATCCGTCTAGATCTATCTCTATAGATCTTGATTCCCAAAATGCAGGAGGCATCACCTAGATCTTTCATTGAGAATCTATGTTATAAGAAGAGCTTGACCGAGTGCAGCATAGGAATATCATTTCCTATCAAGAGTATGTCATCCATGTACAATACGAGGAAGACAACCTTACTCTCTGCCATCTTCTTGTATATACAAGGTTCATCTATGTTTTTGATGAAGTCAAACTCTTTAACTACCACATCAAAACATATGTTCCAACTCCACGATGCCTGCTTTAACCCGTAGATGGATTTAAACAGCTTGCACACCTTTCCGTCGCTCCTACTGTCTACGAAGCCCTCTGGCTGAGTCATGTACACGCACTCCTCTAAATCACCATTTAGAAAGGCGGTCTTAACATCCATCTGCCAGATTTCGTAGTCGTGGTATGCAGCAATGGCAGGTAGGATCCTGATGGACTTAAGCATAGTCACTGGAGAAAAGGTTTCGTCATAATCCACACCTAGTCGTTGACGAAAACCCTTTGCAACAAGTCTAGCTTTGAAAGTCTCAACTTTTCCATCTACACCAAGTTTCTTCTTAAAGATCCATTTGCTCCCAATGGGTTTTACCCCTTCAGGAGCAACTTCCAAAGTCCATACTTTGTTGGTGTACATGGATTCCATCTCAGATCGCATTGCATCCAGCCATTTCACAGAGTCACCACTCATGATGGCCTGCTTGAAACTAGTTGGGTCATCATCTTCCATGATGCAATCCTCGCTCCCACAATCGATGAGAAAACCGTAGTATCTCTCAGGTGGATGAGGAACCCTACTAGATCGGCGGAAAGGCGGAGGGTCGTCGGGAACTACTGAACCCTCTGGTTCCACCAAATCTTCTGTTGTAGTTTGTGTAGTTGGAACTTCTTCCAGTTCTACCTCCTTGCCACTAATTTCTTTTTCAAGAAATTCCTTTTCCAAAAAGGTGGTATGCCGAGAAACAAACACTTTTTGTTCCTAGGTGTGGTAGAAGACATACCCTTGTGAGTTTTTGGGATATCCTAGAAACATGCACAGGACAGACATTGCCTCGAGTTTGTCCGGATTGTGCCTTTTGACATAGGCCGGACAACCTCATATCTTAATATAATTAAGACTTGGTCTCTTCCCCTTCCATATCACATATGGAGTGGTAGGCACTGATTTGGTAGGGACCATATTCAATGGGTGTATGGCTGTCTCAAGAGCATACCGCCAAAAGGAAATAGGCAACTCAGCAGTGTTCATCATAGAGCGCGCCATATCTAATAGGGTGTGATTCCTCCGCTCCGAAACACCGTTATGCTGTGGTGTATAAGGAGGAGTAAGCTGAGAGAGAATCCCATTCTCTTTTAGATAGTCTAGGTACTCATTTCTCAAGTATTCTCCTCCTCGATCAGATGGAAGTGTCTTAATACTTTTACCTATTTGGTTCTCGACTTCGTGTTTATATTCTTTGAATTTCTCAAAAGCTTCAGACTTGTGTTTCAACAGGAACACATGTCCGTATCTTGAGAGATCATCAGTGAATGTAATGAAGTACGAGGAACCATTCCTGGCATGTGTATACATGGGACCGCATACATCACTATGTATCACTCTTAAGAGTTCCGTAACTATTGCTCCGTGTCCACTAAACGGGGTTTTGGTCATTTTGGCTTTGAGACATGACTGGCAAGTGTCATAAGATGAAAATTCGAACGGATTCAAATATCTATCTTTATGTAACTTAGCTAGTCGTGTCGCATTGATATGACCTAGTCTACAATGCCACAAGAAGGTTTTGTTCATTTCTAAACTCTTTCTCTTGTGTGTGTTCTGTATATTAAGAACTGTGTTTTGATTTAGAACGTATATGCCATTATGAACGAGCCTGATCCAATCAACTTTTGATTTAGGAAGATGTTCATAACATTATCCTGTATTACAAAATTATATCCTTCTTTACTTAATAAAGAATCTGATATAATGTTGCATATCATGTTCAGTATATAATAGCATTCGTTCAAAATCAATGTATTACCACTTGGTAATACAAGGTGATATTCGCCAACTGCTTTGGCTGCAACATTTGCACCATTCCCTACTCTTACAGAATGATCACCCATTCCCAGTTCTCTACCTCTCTTTAGCCTATGCAATATATTGCATATGTGGGATCCTGATCCGGAATCTAATGCCCAGGATGTAGAGAGAACTGAGAAAAAGTTCTCGGTAACTAACACACCTGAAGAAGATGCATCAACATGCTTATTCTTCGATTGGGTGGCGTGAGAATCCAGATATTCTACTATTCCCTGCTCGGACTTATAACAATTATAAGTGGGTGCGGGACCAACGTTCCCCTGCTTAGTATAACAAGCGGGTTCAGTCAATATATCCATATTATTATCTTGAGTAAGGCCTGACATGGTCGCTACCTGGAGAGAGAGAGAGAAGAAAACACTTTAGCACGCGCTCTTGCAAAATTAGATTGGTTATTATCTTATCTAATCAGGATGGCTCCCACTGATTTTTATCAAATCTTCCTTAAAACCCTAAAAGGTAAGACTAGCCGGGATTAATTACACTTTACAAGTTTGCCATTCTTTCAGCCAGGTCAGTATTGGTACTTTGAAGAAGGTTCCCCGTGCTTTTGCACGGACCTAATTAAAATAAACCTCATTTTTCCCAGAGGCATAACCCCTTTAACACCTTTCTAGACACCTACTTGATCGGCTATTTGTCCTGTGTAAATTTCTCCTAGGAGTAACTCTTACTCGCAGTGGGTATCGGGATCCAACTATCTCATAGCAGATATGCAATCTCATTGCAAATTTCAACACTTGAAATTCCAGATAATGCTTTTACCCCTAACGTGCTATGACCTTGACGAAAGCCAACAAACCATAGTCCGTTAGTCAAGTTCAACCCGTACATTTCATGATTGAATTAAACCCACCCGCACGACCCTTGACGAAAGCCAACAAAGCCGTACGACTACCCTAATCCAATCACATCATATGCTACAGATAAGTAGTAAGTAACTACCGCACACTACACCATGACGAAAGCCAACAAACGCAGCACGAATACTAAATATTACTTATCTGAAATGTCGGAGGGCTACGACAGGTTTTTCAGAAAATCTTTTGCGTAATGAACTTGATATCGTTGTAGAAACAAGTGATTTTGAAAAGGAGTGTTTTTGAGGCTTTTCTAGTTTCACTAAAGAGGTCACTCCCGGTGAAGGGATCTCGGCTCTTTCCTCATCGAATAAGGTGCAGGATATTTCACAAATACCGCCGTGCCAAGCAAGAACTATAGAAGCAATCAAAAACTAAACCGTGAGTTTGTAGCATCTGCCAGTTTTGCTAAAGAGGTCACTCCCGGTGAAAGGATCTTGGCTCTTTCCTCATCGAATAAGGTGGAGAGTATATCATATATACCACTATGCAAAGCAAAAAACTGTAGCTACTCTTTTTGAAAATTTGATTCTACAACATCTTTTAGGTTTCTTTTCTTTTATTAATCTCATTAATAAATCCCATCATTTAATCTTCCTAAGCATCACAGAAGAGACGAAAGCTATAATATTTATATATCATATATATTGTATAAGCATTCGTCACAGGCAGTAATATGATCTCATCACAGAACATTGCAGCAGAAGTCAACATATGAAATATTGGATATATTAGGATGTCCGTATTTTTTTTTTAGCCTGCATAAAACAAGGATTCCACAGTCGCGATGAATAGCCAAACCCACATCCCTAGACCCCTACGAGAGCGGCAAGTAACCCTGCCAATTCTAGGGTTAGGAGACCCGGTCTTGACTCCTCGAGATGGCCTCCCACTGGACCCTAGAACCCGGTTACTTGTGCTCTCCATCTTGGTTCTATCCTAATGCGGAAAAGTAAATAATATACAATGGTGACATCATCCTCAACCCGGAAGTGCTCCAATAAAATAATATTACAAACAAATGAATTTTACATGAATGAAAAAGAAAACTCTCAACTCACATAAAACCCCCGGGTATTCAAAACACGACGATCCAATATAACATATCACAGCAACACATAATAACACATATCATCAATGTAAGTAAATATACCTATCACAATTGTCGTCGATCTATAGCGACGAAAACGGCGATATACCACATATTACACTTACGGCCGCAGAAAAGAAAATGTAAAACTACAATATTTGGAATCCACAATCTCTTTAGACATCGTAAACCTGAAATATCACATATTATGGATTTCATGCCTAACTAAATGAATTCCACATATTGTATCACAACACAGATATCTAGGCGAAGTTACACATATCGATCGATTCAACGAATTCCCAAAATACCCCAGTGAGCTCAACACTTGAGCAGAAAATAAAAATTCCCAGTAGCATGCCCCAGCACCTACGGACCGTCGCTGAAGTGCCCGTCCCAAGCCTCCACAGTGGCGCCGCGGAACCGCCACCAAAACCAAGTTTTGGCCACGGTTGCGCGGTCACTGTAGCGAGTTAGGGACTCGTTCTTCAGGTGAGTCCATAAAATTCCCTGCATGATTTTCTTAATATTTTTAATATGAAAATTTTCAACTTTTGAAAAAATTTCCAGAGAAGGGGTCTCGTTTGGGTTTTCGGGGTTCGATCGGACTTTAAACTTCGTCTAGACAACGCCTAATGCTCTAGATAAGCTCTGATACCACTGTAGGGTTGCGTGACACCACCACAAGGTTTAGGAAGGCATCATACATGCCATATTGAAAAATTTTGGGGTGCTATGAAACCCTATCTAGATCTTAACTAGAGAATTAGGGTTAACTTTGCATGTAAACAACTTTACATCTAAGAGAGAGGGATTACAACCTTTGTAGTCCGTTCCTTCGCTTCATAAGCTCTGAGTAGTAGTCCCTTCGCCGCGATCCATGAACTCCCGGACTCTAGATAGGCTCCACAAGTCGAATGATCCATACTTGCTTGAAGACTTCGAAATCCAAGATGATCTACTTCGAGGAAACACAAACTCAAGCTATAACTTCACTAATTATGAATTAGTGAAGCTAACACACTAATCTATATGGCTAGTATAGAAGAGGATGATGAAGTAGGAATTTTGCTCACTTTATTATTTAATTTCTCATTATTTTCTTCTTGATCTCAAAAACTAGTGAGCAAAATGAGAATGAGGAAGAAGAAGAATGAATGAATGAGATTAAGGTTAGCAATGCAACCATGGGTCAAGTATATCATCCTTAACCATTGCAGAGAGTTAACCATGGCTATGTGTCATGGTTGGGTTACAAATATCTAGGGCAGAACAAAAAGGGTGGACTTGGTCAATGGTAATCTACAAGCTTCATGAAGCTTCATCCATGACTCATTTCCACAATTTGAATTACTTAGATATTTAAACCCAAACATTACATATAGCATGGTATAATTCTCATACATACATGTTGCATGTATAACCTAGCATGCTACAATATTATATATCACATATATAATATTTATGTAACAAAAGAAAACAATACAATAAACATATATCACATATATATTAAATGTATCACAAGTGAGAATAATAAATATATAAGTGAGCACATAATATATACATATATATATTATATTTAATCGAATCAATACTTGATCCGATAACCTGGCTATATCATATATAACCGGCCGATATCACATATCGCGAGAATCGAATACGGTATCACATACACGTATCAATCTCGATCACGCACATATCACACACGTGCTCCTACTCCGTTTCTCCTGAGCCAGGAAACCTCTATGTAGCAATCTAAAGACTCATCAATACGCCGGCAGTAAGTGATGATCATATCAAACACCTACAAGCTGCATATCCAGTCTAGGGATGGTAAACGTCAGACCCCAGTAACCGATAAGTCGTGTCGATGTGAGGCTCATAACGGGTCGAGAAACTACTGATAACTCTTACCAGTAAAACTCCATATCAGCTCTGGCCAGGGACTTCCAGTTATAGCCAATCGAACACAGCGCAACATCAACTCCCAATACCGGGAGAGACGAAACCCCTCCTATCGCTAATTGCCTCCATGTGATTCGGGACTGTACCAAAAAGCCATTGTTTTGCACGCCCTCTTAGACGTGGTAAGATGGAAATCAAAGCACAGTGGGAATCATACAAGGCTCTATAATGATCTCGGGTCTACAGACTAACCTATACTAGTGTCACCGAAGAACTGCTATCTGACGATAGGTATAATACTATCTAGGAGTTCTCGGCGAGTCTGTTCATTGTACCCAGTCTCCACTGAGCACCCGTACACTATCTTTAATGTCCAACACCAATGGATATAGGATCATCCATCGCCCATCATATGGGTCATGATGCGTGTACGCTAGTCTATTCTGGAGTATCGATGCTCTGTCTCGATACACCCTCGACTAGGAACAATTATAGGATGTACTCATGGACTACCCTAGCCCCACTAGTATGATCTCATCATAGTCCTAGTAGTCGAGTACATATCCTAAGGGTTTTATCAACATGTGAGAGCAAGACGGTAAACTAATACAAGTCAACATGTTAAGACAAAGTGAAACTAGATAGCATACTATCATGTCGAGCAAGAAAGTCCTCTCTATATATATCCAAGCATCCATTATAATATACATCATATGTACAACAATGGCCTCTAGGGCATATACATAAATAACATGCAGGACATGCGCCAGATGATGAGGTCGTTGGTCGAGGCCAGTCGAGCGCAGCGACAGGAGGTTGCCACCCCTGTTACCCAGTTTTTCCCTGCGATCAGTACACAGCATTTCATCACCTATACAGCACCAGTGGATGTAGCCCTAGTTGATGAGGCACGTCTTCCCGAGACTTTGGATGTTTCAGGACAGAGGAGGGCTCGTACAGGTGTATCGGCCCAGAGACAGAGGGTCCGTTGCCGTGACAGATTTCGTGCACGTTGCGGGAATAGCGGAGGATTTGGATGAGGACAGTCTTTTAGCTCTCATCCCCAGGAGGGTCATCAGTTTTTATCTAGATGTTACCGGTGCGGGAGTTTTGGTCATCGGGTTCGAGATTGTACTAAGCCATGTGAGCGCGAGGCAGCTGTACCGCAGAGAGGTCGTGGTCGTGGAGGAGTTCAGCCAGTTGCGGGTAGGGGGCAGACACGAGAGTTTGCTTCTACTCATCAGGACGCGCGGTCATCCAATGCAGAGTTTTCAGGTATTCTAAATTTGTATGTTCTTTCGATTCGTATGTTTGTTTAGTTCGGGATCTATGCACTTTTTTGTTCTATACACTTTGTGTCATGGTTGGGATGAGAGTCGAGTATGATAGATCAGCCTTTTGTTGTGTTAATTTCTGTCAGCGATTCTTTTATTGCGCAATACGTGTTTCGGTCGTGTACCAATCGGATAGGAGATAGAGATTCGTCCGTCGATTTGGTCCTTCTAGAGATGTTGGACTTGACGTTCTCCTGGGCACGGACTGGTTAGCTGCGTGCTATGCGTCTGTGGACTGCCGCGAGAAAACAGTCAGGATTTGTTTTCCCGGTGGGTCAGTTCTTGTTGTGCAGGGGGACAGTGGTGCCGCCCTCACAACTTGAATTCAGCCTTTTTCGCTGGTCGACTTTTGAGGAGAGGATGTCGAGTATTCTTGGCTTTCATTCATGATACCGGAGCCACAGTGGGTTTGTTGAACTGGGTTCCTATCGTGCGGGAGTTTTCGACTTTGTTCCAGATGAGCCGGCGGAGCTTAGGGAGCTTAAGGATCAGCTGCAGAGTTGCTAGATAGGGGGACTTGTGCGTCCAAGTGTTTCACTTTGGGGAGCTCTTATTCTGTTAGTCAAGGAGAAGGACGGCAGTTTGATGTTGTGTATTGATTGATCGTCCATTGAACCGAGTTACGGTGCAGATAGGTATACTTTACCTCGCATTGACGATTTCTTTGATCAGCTCCAGAATGCGAGACATTTTCTAAGTTTGTTTGGGATCAGGTCATCATTGGTTGCGGGTTCGGAGTGATGACATTCTGAAGACTGCTTTTTGTGCGCGCTTTGGGCAGTATGAGTTTTGGTGGTGTCGTTGGACTCACTAATGCCCTAGCAGCATTCGTGGATATGATGGACCAGATTTCTTCAGGCCGTTCCTCGACCAGTGTAATTTTGTATCATAGATGATATTCTGGTCTATTCAAAGAGTCGTGAGGAACAGGAGCAGCACTTGAGGATTTTCTTTGTAGATATTGGGAGAGCACTAGCTGTTTGCTAAATTCTCGGAGTGTTCCTTCAGGCTTGATTGTGTTGAACTCCTAGGTCTTGTAGTTGCGGGAGACGGTATTCGTATGGACCCGAGGAAGATCGAAGTCATACAGCTTTGGCCCAGAATTGCATCGGGGATAGAGGTCCGCAGATTTTTGGGCTTAGCCGGTTTTTACCGCCGTTTTATGCAGGATTCTTGTGTATCGCTGCACCGTTGAATGGACTGACTGGGAAGGAGGTTTCTTTTCTTAGACTGAGGCATGCGTGCGGAGTTTTCAGCAGTTGAAGACTCGGTTGACAACTGCACCAGTTCTTTTGCTTATGGATCGGGCGACTTTGTTGTTTACTGTGATGTTTCACGAGTGGGGCTCGATTGTGTACTGATGAGGCACTATAGAGTTATCGCTCATGCTTCCCGACAGATTGGAGGAAGTACGAGCATGATATCCCACTCATGATCTGGAGATGGCCGCGGTGATCGTGCATCGAAAATTAGGAGACACTACTTTTACAGAGAGTCGTGTCAGATTTTCACAGACCACCAGAGCTTAATGTACATCTTCCTGCAGCGGGATTTGAGTTGTGACAGCGCCGTTGGATGGATCTTGAAAAGGATTGTGATTGTGAGATCCTTTATTACCCATGGCAAGGCGATTGTGGTAGCTGATGCTTGAGTCGTAGGCCCGGGGTTAGCTTGTCCCAGTTATGCGCAGTTCTGAGACAGTCTTCTGCAGATTTACAGTTCTTGTATGATCGTTGAGTATAGCTTAAGTTCGCCTCTACTGAGGGGACAGCTTGCTCATGTCCGTGCCCGTCCACTTTTACTTAATCGTTTTCGTGAGGCACAGCCCGCCGATTCTCGTTGCCTGAAATTCTTGAGCATGTTCGGCTGGGTAAAGATTTGGAGTTCTGACTTGTGACTAGGGTGTGCTACGTTTAGAGACGCGTTTGTGTGTACCTGATACTGATGGGTAGAGACGCGATGTCCTAGAGCAGGCACATCGGTCAGCTTTTTGTGTTCATCCAAGTTCCACCGAGTTGTGCCGTGACTTGAGAGTTAATTACGGGTGGGCAGGGGTGAAGAGTGAAGTTTCGGTTTTCGTTTCGAGGTGTCTGGCTTGTTGCGAGCTAAGATTGAGCATTTGAGACCGGCTGGAGAGCTGCAACCTTTTTACCGTTCCGTAGTGGGAATGGGAGCAGATCTCCATGAATTTTTGTTGTGGTGTCTACCCAGTTATAGGCAGGGTATGACTCCATTTGGGTGTTGGATGTCCGGTTATGCTCAGTTTGCTCAGTTGTTCTTTGATAAGTTTGTGTGTTTGCACGGAGTTCCTTCATGCGTTGTATCCGATAGAGGCACCTAGTTCGCTTGCCGCCTTTGGCAGAAGCATCAGGAAGCCTTGGGTACCGGTTGAGCTTTAGCTCCGCTTTTCCATCTGTAGGACGATGGTCAGTCAGAGCGGACTATACAGACTGTGGAGGATATGCTTGTGCGTACGTACTAAGTGTTTGTTAGCAGTTGGGATCGTCACTTGCTATTGATAGTGTTCTCCTTCGATAGCTGTTATCAGGAGACATTCCAATTGGCAACCTTTAGGCTTTGTTTGGTAGGTGGTGTCGATCGCCAGTCTGTTTTTCTGACTCTGCAAGAGTAGAATTTTTGGACCCCGGCTAGTCATGAGACTATGGAAATGATCCAGTTGATTCAGGTCAGGATGAGAGCAACCCAGTGTAGACAGAAGTCTTATGCCGACCGTGGTAGTCACAGACTTGAGTTCGCAGTGAGAGATCTTGTATTCCAACGGATTTTTCCGATGAAATGGCGTGTTGAGTTTTGGGAAGCTTAGTTCCAGATTATTGGTCCTTAGAGATCCTTGAAGCGAGTTAGTACCGTTGCCTATAATATAGCACTTCTGCCCAGATTTGTGAGTATTCACCCCGTATTCCATGTGTCGATACTTCGCAAATACCTTCATGACCTTTCTCACATGATTCAACATTAGACCATTTAGCTTGGACACGATCTTTTCGTTCACCGGCAGCCGATAGTGTTAGTGGATCGGCAGGTGGAGAAATTTCGGCCAAAGGTCCTGGGATCTGTGGAAGGTTTTCTTTGGCGTAGCCGTATAGTGAGGTGATCACTTGGGAGGCTACGAGCGAGATTTGGAAATTCTGCACTCAACTCTTTGAAGGTGCGCGTAGTAATAATTTTTAATTCGGGGACCGAATTTCTTTAAGTGAGGAAGATTGTAACGTTTTGGAAATAGTTTAGGCGATTTTCCGTTTTTAGGTAAAATAAATTGTATTTTCTGTAAAAACCTAGAAGCGATCTTTTTACAGTATAGAATTCACTGCACCTAGTTTTACTAGTTTACTGCTAGTTTGCGAGTTTTTGTAGGCCACTTGTAATTTTAGTGCATTTTAATATTTTCCCTAATTAAAATATTATTTTAAGCTTTTATTTATGCACTAAACTAATGGTAATTACATTTTTTACTTAGGTTAATTAATGCTAATGTGAATCTATACTAAGTTAATCACTAGGTTAAGCACTAATCCATCCTTGAAAATATCCTAGAAAAATATCTAGATATTTGTTGAATTAATGGAAAATTTTAATTAGAAATGAAATTGTATTAAGAGGTGGCATTTGCATTTATGAGCTTTAATTTATTTTTTGCTAGAAGTTGCCACACTTTTCCATAAAACCCCCCCTCCTCCTTCTTTTGGTCGGCCACTACCCTTGCTGCCCTTTGTTGTTCTTCACCTCATTTCTTCACTTCAAGCTCAAATAAATTCATCAAAAATCATAAATAAATCACGCAAACCCAAATATAAATCAAAACCCATCATTCTTCTTCACAAATCAAGCTTGGATCTTCATGGAAGTGTTCTTTTTGGAGGCTTAATTTTGAAGTTTTGTTTCTTTCTTGTGGAGGTATAAAACCCTAACCCTAAACTCTTTTGTTGTTTTAAATACTTTAAATTAGCTTATTAGATATTAATTTAAGGTTTCTATTGCATATTTAGAAATTCAAGATATGGTTTTTGAAAATCAAGTTAAGGTTTTGATTAGTGAAATGGTTAAGTGTGAAGTTAGACTTGAAGAAAACTTAACCTAGTTGCTAGTTTGTTAAATGATATTCTCCTAATTGTATAATTAAGCTAATTAGCAAACTAAGTTTTTACTAAATCCTAAATAGGTAAGATTAAAATTCTATTAAAGGTATGAGTAATTTAATCATGCTATTTGGTGATGTTTTTGATTGCTAGTTTTGGTAAAACTTGTAGTTTTGAGCTAAAAATGATATAAGTTGCTTCCTAGATTTTCGGATAATTTAGGCGTGGGTTTCTTTTGACGTTGCGACATTATTTATATTAGATTTCACGTTTATTATTGTGTTGTGAATGCGCGATCGGTACGATCAGGGTCTAGGCTTGATGGTTGTGTCGTTTAGCATTCCTAGCTAGGGTTGCGCCGATATCATTCGTGTCTTTGTGTAGTTTTTTCTCTTGAGTTCGTTTCGTAGTGTCTCTACACGTGTTAGCCACTAGACGGACACTTGAGAGTATGTTTGGAGTTGGTGCGACGGTCAAACGTAGTTGTACGTGTTATTGGCCAATTGCTAATATACACTTGTTATATTGTTATATGCTTTCAGGATCACAGGAAGGGACTTCGGGCGCTGCAAAGAAGGAAAAGCGAGTGGTTGGTTTTACTCAGCCAGGATTTTTGTGAGTAGATTTAATATCTACAGGGGAATCGCCCGCATGGCGTTATGCGTTTGGGCTAGATTAAATGATATGACTATTAGTTAGATGTATACGGATATTGATTGTGCATGTGTACTTTTGTTGCATATCTCATTTCCTATTATGCATGGACTTAGTATTAATGAGACACAACACCATTATTGACGGTTCATGTTTCACGAGCACTAATTGTATGCTACACACACACCGTCGATAATTACCATGACACGCACAACACCTATACATATGTGATATTGTATTGTTTAGGGACATCGAGACATGATCCTTATTTTCCTTCGTGCATATGACATATAGCATACCTGTATACCTACATGCTTACACATATGCCTTGACATGCTTATATGCTAGTTACCCATATACCTATATGGTATTGTACCATTAGTGATAGGTATATACACATATGAGACATAGCTACATGTACATCTTGCATACATACTTATACATCTACCTGGAGGGTATTACATTATTATTGATAGGTAGATACACATATCTTGCTATACCGACATGGTTATGCATACCTAGCTATAGCTACATGCTCACCATTATTTGATGTTATATGGACTTGGAGAAATTAGGAACCGCATGATATATATTAACTTGTTGCAATTAAATAGCGGCTTTTCCTTTATATGCTCACATTACTGTTTTATATTGCATATATTATATTCATGGATTTTCGCATTGAGATATGGACATTACTTGATGTTTTCTGGATTTAAGGACCGTGGTAGTTTCATGAAATTTTGCAGTATTTGAAAAATCCGGTTTCTCTTGATATGATATTTCAGCTTCCACCATGAGATTTCTCGGTTCTGAGCATATATATTACCCCATGCGAGGAGTGAGTGGGCCGTGTGCGGGTACATGGTGGAACCCGGTTGGTTCTCCAGGGCAAGAAGATCGAAAGTCCATGCCGATGAGCCTGGCTGGGGGCGTTTGCCAACCGGTGATAGTATTTAGATTCGACGGATATCTGGGGGATATCGATCGAGGTTATGTACGCACATGCCTTGTCGATTTCGGGAGTGCATACTTAGGTTCTATAGGATGTACGTACATGACATAGGAGGGCCAGTCCCAGGTGACGGCGCCTCAGAGATGAGTATTTATGTGTCGATACTAGACACTTGGTTTCATGATATTTTTACTCCTAAGTATATATAACAGTGGAATGGAACGCTGTTATATATGCATATATATATATATATATATATATATATTAGTGGATTGGGACGCTAATATATATGTATTCATATCTAATTTATATACATCAACATAATAATCTTGCAAATATACTTATTCATTACATGAGATTTACTTGATATTGGACATTTAGGATATATGAGATTTACTTGATATTGGACACTCAGGATATATGAGATTTACTTGATATTGGGCACTCAGGATATATGAGACTTACAGGATATGAGGGCCAATTTAGGGGCTGATTGGAGGAAATTTGGGATTTAGATTGTCTTGATGGACTTTGGTCCTGCCACGAGGTCAGGATTCCGTGAGGATGACATGTTTTATCCCATACTCCGCATTTATTTTATATGCATTGGTTCATGTATTAGTAGTACCTGATAGAGTACCTTTCATTACGGTTGCATATACATTGCCATTTATTGCTTCATATATTAGTAGTACCTGATAGAGTACCTTTCATGACTGTTGCATACATATGGCCATTTATTGCTATCAGCTTGCTTGTATTAGATTCGCGCTGTACGTGCATACTTGCGATTACCTGCATATGTTATTTACTATTCACTAGTTGGCAACTCACCCCTATTATACCACAGGGTTTGCAGGTTATTCCTGTAAGTGCACGGCGGCGCCCCGGCCGTGAATCCGACGGCCAAAAGCGGAAGCGGTGATAAACTTTAATTTTTCATGAACTGGCAAACCGCCGCGCACTAATACCCGGATCGAACCATTAATTAGTCCTAGCTATCTACAAGAAAAGGAATAGAGATATACCGACGATCCAAGTCCTCCGGTCTTCTCGTCATAGTCCCGATCTCCTGCGGAATGTCCCGTCTCCTCCTCGTCGCCGGAAGTGCACCACATCGCCTACTTCTTTTACGGGCCCCCACCTCAATGCCGAGGCAACTCGGGCACGAAGCTGGCTAGTCGACGTGCCCAAGGTTTGCTGTAGAATGTATAGTAGAGCTCAAGTCTCATTTGGGGTTGCAGGAATTGCCTTTTGGTGGAGGGATGAACTATGGAGTTTGGAGATGGAACTTGTGGGATTTTTGCAACATCGAATGAGCCAAAAACCCACCACCAAAATTTTGGACAGCCCACATTTGGGAGTGGCCGGCCATGACCATTGGAGGGAGGAGAATGAGAGTGTGGAGAGTGTATCAAAAGATAATCAACCTCACAATGCAAGAGAGAGAGGGAGAAAAACTATCATGCACAAACATGATAACAAACAAAAACCAACACTCCACAACCATATCATAACCCATCATCAAGCATGATGACTTCAAAAAGTCAAGCCATCATGAAGAAGTCAAGAAGTCAAGGTCAATGGATGGTGCACCATCATGAAAGCCATCATGATGCAACAAGATGCAAAGAACCCCCTCCACTAATGCCTATTTGCAACAATGCAAATAAACCCTCCTCCACCAATCTTCGGCCAATGAACGATACAAAGGAAATCGGCCGAAACGAAAAGAAAACTGGCAACTCCATAAAACTGGTCCCGTAATAAATTACAGGAAAACCCCGATACTGTGCATACACACCCGCATCTGTATTTCGAACGAAATACAAATGCAATGAGACAAAATCTACACTGTACTATACTAGGATCCGGCTTAAACCAAAGCCGGCTAGTAATACCCGTTCGATCCTGATCCGTGCAATACCGCACGCATCTGATCGAACCCTGCCATATATCCATACGGCCTATAGTACAGACTGTCCGATCCTGATCCGTGCAATACCGCACGTATCTGATCGGACCTTGCCATATCTCCATACGGCCTCTACAACCTTTCGCCCGAAAGCTGAGTAACAGAATGTGGGGGACTCTAAAGACTCGTCAACACCTTGGTTGTGGATTTAACCACTAGCACGTCAGAGGTATAAGCCAATACGTAACGGGCTACCAGGTATTGACTAAAAGGGACGTCTGTGAGCGAACTCAGCCTGACAACCCTACTGAGCCTGTCAGTGACAATATCCGTACAGTCCGGTCCGTTCGTCTATGAGCATCGCATGGCGGGCCTAGAGGGTTGGTAAAAGTCAGACCTCCAAAAGCGGTACAAGTCGTGTCGGAGTGTAGCCCAGAACACCCTGAGATACTACTGGAATACCTACCAGTAAATCTCCTTGCCTCGGCCGAGGGCTTCGTGTAATGGCTCTCCTAGACACAGCACGACCTCACCCCCAATACCGGGAGAGACGAACCCCTGAAGATGCGCTCACTGCCTCCATGTGGCTCGGGACTGTACCCAACTAAAACCTGTTTGCATGACTCCTTTGAGCCGTGGTAGGGTAGTAATCAAAGTACAGTGGGAACTCACACGAGACAAATGACGATCCCCAGGTCGATGAACTAACCTGCACACATGTCACCAGGGAACTGCCATCTGACGTCTGGTATATGACCAACTAGCATGTTCCCGGCGAGTCCTGTCCGGTGTACTCATAACCCAATGAGCACCTGTATACATCTTAGGTGATCCAACTGACACCAATAGCTTGTGAGACCGGCCACCGCCCCTCGTCGGGGTCTCGACTGTATACACTAGTCTACTCTGGAGTATCGATGCCCTGTCTCGAAACTCACACGACTAGGGACCATTTAAGGACATGCTTATAGACCCCCAGCTCCCACTTATATGATCGCCCTCATACTGCTGGTGGTCAAGCAAGAATCCTAGGGGCTCTATCAACGTGTAATAGCGACGTGTCAGGTCACTTAAAACAGTACACGATGATAAAGGTAAACCAGATAGCATACTATCATCTCGAGTAAGACTGTCCTACCGGGATAGGTCCTCCCTCAATCATTGCAATCACATACCTGTGACCTAATAATTGACTCTGAGGGCACTATCTCCAACAATCTCCCACTTGCACTCAAGGCTAATTATTGCGATGTCGCATACTCACAGCCCATGTGATACCGAACACCCAACTCCTCTACTAGTCAGTCTCACAAAGCTCGTTTGCGAAACTATTGCGTTCGAGGAATAGCCTTAGTGAGTGGATCCGCTTTGAAATTTCTTTCTATGTCTCTCTATATCTCAAGTTCGCGGAGAAGCCCATCTCCCGAAATGAGCAATACCTGTCTTAGAATGTGTCTGGATATCTGATGGGACATAGCTCATAAATGAACTCCAAATCCAAACTTCTTAGACTGTATCGTCAACTGAACTTAATCAGTATCCTGCGCCATGCCACCCTCAGTATTGCCTTGGACCACCTGTCCAAAATACTGCCCCTCGTCAGAAGGAAAAAAACTATAACTCTGACAACCTCCTTGTCGTCCAGGTCACCTTGGAAGCCTGGAATGATAACTGTCTCCCGAATGAGGCTGTCGTTATCATATCCCTAGAACATCCACTTATGTTCTAAAACTGCTTCCGACCGTTTCTCCAGGATTGGATCAATGTCACTTATTGCATCTAGTGCAAGAACAACATCTGGTGTGGTACTTGACATCTCATGATTGACTCAATTGCCTGAGCAAGTGATCTGCCAATCATGCACATCCCTCTCCCCTTTAGTCTGCAAGACACCTTTAGAGAGGGTGACTCCATCACCTGCAGGTACACTACCGTGCCAGGAGTCGTCCATTCTAAATACTCTTAGAATGCTGTCTAAGTACCCTGATTGGGAAACCACCCAAATCTAGATCTAAAACCATAGATCCAGTAACCAGTATGTTTGATATAAAATCCATTTCCTTTGTGGAGAAACCACTGTGTGACGACCAAAGTATAACCGATTGTAGTATAGGAGTTTCTTTTCCTACTCTGTGTATGTCATCCAAATACCAGGACATCACACCCTACTACCTTCTCAACAGATCCATCCCCTATTCTGATGAAGTCAAACCCATGACTGTCACGTCAGAAATAGATGATCTATCTCCGCTACATCTACTTTAGTCTATAAATAGACATAAGCTACTTGTCCACCAATGCTTCCGCTGCTTCCACTGACTACGACAACCCTCTGGCAGAGTCATATAGACGTACACTTCTAAAACTAGTTTAGAACGACGCTATACTCATCCTCCCACCGGGTCTCGCAACCTGGAACAACAGCAATGGTAATTGTGGGTAAACAAGAACTTCCCTGTCACCGTCCTTGAGGCTACCGTAGTACCTCTCGGGTGCCTGAAGTTACCCACCTTATCTGCGGAGTGGCCAATGGAATGTCAATCCAGATTGAATCTTTAGGTTCCTTATCAAATCTTCAGTAATCGTTTGTGGTTCTGGAATCACTTCCAGTTCTACCATACTCCCACTACTGTTTTCTGAAAAAATCCATTTTTATTAAAACTGTGGCGAGTCTAGAACAATATTGCTATTGTTCATCCAGATGGTAGAAAGTCAACCCTCGTCATAGCCTGGGTCAACCCACAAACATCCATTACAGAAACGTGCCTTGAGTTGTCCAGTGTCTGGTTTTAATCATAAACCGGACAACTCCCCGTACCTTAACAACGTTAAGATATGAACTGTTCTATATCCAATATAGAAACAGAGGCACTAATTTAATTGAACCAGATTCAAATCATGCAGCTGTCTCCAGTGCATGTCAACTAAATGGAAGGAGGCCGATCAGCGTTACTCAACTTAGGAATGCTTCCAATTATGAGTAACCTGAATAAGAAGCAAGTTCTCTTAGTCATTACTATCAACTTAATACCATACACAAGTATCTACATCTTCGATCTCTTTGAAGAATCCCGATACTTGCTACACCTGGTTCTCTACTCTATTCAAATACCTATAACTTCTCAAAATTCGGACCCTGTGTTTCCTACGAAACACCTGTCTAAAAACTAGAGAAGTCATAAGTAAACCGAATATAGTACGAGGACCAACCTCTCTGTCCTGATGGACCCTGGACAACATACAATACTCTGTATAAGTCCCTTGAGTCTAATAACTCATTCACTGTGTGTCGTAGGTTGAAAACTGTACTTATGGTTAAGAAGAATTACACCGCTGTTTAATGCTCCTTACCTAACCATCCACTGATATCGGTAAATGTCGTAGACATAATTTCAGAAAGGTATATCTCACTCTATGAAAATAGACGTACAGATATATCAATTTGAAATTGGTGCATAACTGCGGATATTCAAAACCAAATATTTGCCAACCGGCAAACTACCCAGGTGACTTCCTCAAATATCACTGATTACAACGAATCCCGATATAATGAGGATGATCACCCAATTCCCAATAACTTACTCCCACTCATCATCTGTAAAACCATACAGATGTGAGAATCATACCTGGTAAATACATACCCTGGAGCAAGTGTCTAATCGGGAAATCAGTTTTCTTTTAACATTACACAGTGAAACTGAAACATTGAAATGTTCCGATGGGGTATCCTGGTATTCCTAGTAATGCCTCTTCCATTATCTAGATTCACAACTGTAACCGTGTAATTCTTTGCCACCTCTCCAAATCCCTTCATATGTCTTTAGTCTTTACCTTCTGCACACCCCTTTAGGCCAAATGGTTTTCTTCCTTCCCTACCGTTCGGCACCAGCCTATGGTTTGGAAGAAGACTATCCAATAAGCATAATGGGTGTACTGTCCCAATCCTAGGAACACTCGCAATGAGAGAGGGTGAAGATAAAAGACAACCGAATAAATCTTATTCCTATTTCTCCGGAACCAGAATCCATCCCCGAACTGGAACAAGTTCCTTTCGAGTTCGTATATAACCATACGATGGAGTATCCAATAAACTGTGGATCTTCGTAGTGATACGGAGTGTCCTGGAGAAATACAAAGGTGATTTTAGGATTGGCGAAGGAATACTTGGTTTGGTCGTGAATATCTGTTGCAATTTACTTTGCCCTCTTACTAATCCCTTGATTTGTCTGAACTTAATACCTTCTGTACACCATCGTTAGGCTAATTGGTTTTCTTCATTCCCTACCGGTCGGCACCAGCCTAAGGTTTGGAAGAAGACTATCCAATTTGCGTAATAGGTGTACTATCTCCTAAACCAAGGAGTACTCGCAACCTAAGAGAAGGTAAAAGGAAAAGACAACTGAATAGTCCTATCCGTTTTCTCCAGAACCGGAAACCATCCTCGAATAAATTCTTTCGAGTTCGTATCTAACCATACGATGGTTTTGTCCAATGGAAGTGGACGTTCGTAGTAATACGGGGTGTCCTGGAGAAAAGGGTAAAAGTAGGAGTGGCAATGAGGTTTGCAACTCTGACAATCCAAAAGCAAGTGTTAAGAAGGTTCGGTCAACTTGGCCACTGAGTCATAGTCTTAGGGTCGGGTCAATGGTCGCTGCCAAAGAGAGAGAGAAAAGAAACACTCAGCGTGCACTCTAACCTAGATCAGAATGGTTACCAATTTATCTAATCTGGAATCCTCCCACTGTACCTCAAATTCTCCTCCAAACCTGAAAGAAGAATTAGTCGGGATCACCCGAGGAGTATACCAACTCATCAGTGGGAATCGGGATCCAACTATCATCGCATGATAACGTGACGGAATCCGCTCACGGTGTCACACTCCAGAAGGTATGCGCATATCTGGCAAGTTTCAGTTCTTTTGAAACTCCCGATGTGATTTCTGCCCCATGCTCTTATGACCTTGACTTTGGCAAACAAATCATAAGTCACATGTCAAGTTCTACCCGTCATTCTCCAGGTTAATTTGAATCCACCCGTACATACCCTTGACTTTGGCCAACAAGGTAGTACGACTGTCCCAAACCAACGCATCTATCTATGCTGCATATGAATAACCAACAGCTACCAAACACTGTGCCTTGACTTTGGCCAACAAACACAGCTTGAATACTATTGACTACCCATATGAAACGACGGAGGGCTACGAATGGTTTCTGGTGAAAACCTTTAACGTAATGAACTTGATATCATTGAAGGAACGGATAGCTTTTTGAAAAAATAGTGACGAAAACCATTGCTAAAGAGGTCACTCCCGGTGAAGGGATCTCGGCTCTTTCCCCGTAGAATGAGGTGCAGGATATTCCAACTGAATACCACGGTGCAAAGCAAAAGTAATCGGCTATAGTGAAGTTAATGCCCTGATGCAAACTTCTGTCCAAGGGGTCACTCCCGGTGAAGGGATCTCGGCCCTTGCCTCGTCGACTGAGGAGCAGGATATTCCAACTGAATATCACGATGCAAAACAAAAGTGAACGTCCTTGCAATAACAGCTTTTTGAAAAGTGTTCCAACAACATCAGATTAGGTTTGTTTTAACTTGCATTGATCCGAATCAACGCAGTCCCATCAATTGATCACACCAAAAAGAACGAAAATATACTGATGTACGTATATGCCATCCGCATTCGCCACTGGGTCCCGTCATTACCCGTTAGGTTAGCTAACTAACGACAGAGCGGGGACTGGACTAGCGCGGATGCAAAACATATACAACATCTACTAATATATATACCAATATATTATATTCGCTCAAGGCGTGATAAAATGCAACATCACAGAAAATGTACAGCATCACAGAAACAATACAGATATCTGGGATCCCTGGGTTTCACAGAGCCGCTGAAACCCGACGTTCCCCTGGTCGTGTGGATAGCCTGTGCAATGAAAACCTAGACCCCTACGGGCGCGGCAAGTTACCCGCCAAAACCTGAAGCGAGGCAGCCCCCTTCAGCTCCGTGAATGGACCACCCAGCACTTCACGGAATCCGGTAACTTGGGCACCCCTCCTGGGTCAACCTATACCCCCTACGAGTGCGGCAAATAGCCCGCCAATCCTAGAGTGAAGCCCCCTCCGTCCCAATGCCATGAGATGCGGGCTTGTTGCCCTCTAGAACCCGGCTATCCGTGCACCCCTCCGCGGGGCAATCCTAGTACAGAAAGTAAAATATACATACAACGGGTACATCGACCGCAACCTGGCCGTGCCCCAAAATAATAATACAAACAGGCAGTGACGGCAGTCCACATGTCGGACGCTCGCCCCGCAATATCAAATGTACATAATACAACCACAACTGTACTAGCATTGCAACCAGGCTATCCCCCACGACCGATCCGCAACATCACAGCAAAAACAGAACATCAACGTGAAATTCACGTTCGCAAATCCGTCTAACCGGGCTATAGCAGTTAGACCGGATTTACCGATCGAGTGACATTCACGGTCGCAGATATAATGTAAATACTGTGAAATAATGTGTTTAAAATATCCGATCGATCAATCTTTAACAAGTGGGCCCCCAAGTACAACTGTAGCACATCAAGAAATTCTGGGCCCAAAATTAATATTCCAAAACCCCAATTTTAACCCCAGAATGCCTCTGTAAAAATTTGGTGCAGTGAACCCAATAGAGTGCGGCGGAACCGCGGCCCAAGGGGGGGTTTGGCCGCGGTTCCGCTCTCCTACTGTAGAGACACTTCATCGAATTTTCACAGATCTCTTATATTTTCCAGTACATCACTTTTCTGTAACCTGAAAAAATTTTCGACACCAGAAAATTTTAACAGAAAACTGATGCAAGAAAAAATGCGAATTTTGGAATTTTGGGAGATCGGAAATGCAAAACACATTAAACCAAGCTATGGCGAGGCTCTGATACCACTGTAAGTGCACGGCGGCGCCCCGGCCGTCAATCCGACGGCCAAAAGCGGAAGCGGTGATAAACTTTAATTTTTCATGAACTGGCAAACCGCCGCGCACTAATACCCGGATCGAACCATTAATTAGTCCTAGCTATCTACAAGAAAGGGAATAGAGATATACCGACGATCCAAGTCCTCCGGTCTTCTCGTCATAGTCCCGATCTCCTGCGGAATGTCCCATCTCCTCCTCGTCGCCGGAAGTGCACCACATCGCCTACTTCTTTTACGGGCTCCCACCTCAATGCCGAGGCAACTCGGGCACGAAGCTGGCTAGTCGACGTGCCCAAGGTTTGCTGTAGAATGTATAGTAGAGCTCAAGTCTCATTTGGGGTTGCAGGAATTGCCTTTTGGTGGAGGGATGAACTATGGAGTTTGGAGATGGAACTTGTGGGATTTTTGCAACATCGAATGAGCCAAAAACCCACCACCAAAATTTTGGACAGCCCACTTTTGGGAGTGGCCGGCCATGACCATTGGAGGGAGGAGAATGAGAGTGTGGAGAGTGTATCAAAAGATAATCAACCTCACAATGCAAGAGAGAGAGGGAGAAAAACTATCATGCACAAACATGATAACAAACAAAAACCAACACTCCACAACCATATCATAACCCATCATCAAGCATGATGACTTCAAAAAGTCAAGCCATCATGAAGAAGTCAAGAAGTCAAGGTCAATGGATGGTGCACCATCATGAAAGCCATCATGATGCAACAAGATGCAAAGAACCCCCTCCACTAATGCCTATTTGCAACAATGCAAATAAACCCTCCTCCACCAATCTTCGGCCAATGAACGATACAAAGGAAATCGGCCGAAACGAAAAGAAAACTGGCAACTCCATAAAACTGGTCCCGTAATAAATTACAGGAAAACCCCGATACTGTGCATACACACCCGCATCTGTATTTCGACCGAAATACAAATGCAATGAGACAAAATCTACACTGTACTATACTAGGATCCGGCTTAAACCAAAGCCGGCTAGTAATACCCGTTCGATCCTGATCCGTGCAATACCGCACGCATCTGATCGAACCCTGCCATATATCCATACGGCCTATAGTACAGACTGTCCGATCCTGATCCGTGCAATACCGCACGTATCTGATCGGACCTTGCCATATCTCCATACGGCCTCTACAACCTTTCGCCCGAAAGCTGAGTAACAGAATGTGGGGGACTCTAAAGACTCGTCAACACCTTGGTTGTGGATTTAACCACTAGCACGTCAGAGGTATAAGCCAATACGTAACGAGCTACCAGGTATTGACTAAAAGGGACGTCTGTGAGCGAACTCAGCCTGACAACCCTACTGAGCCTATCAGTGACAATATCCGTACAGTCCGGTCCATTCGTCTATGAGCATCGCATGGCGGGCCTAGAGGGTTGGTAAAAGTCAGACCCCCAAAAGCGGTACAAGTCGTGTCGGAGTGTAGCCCAGAACACCCTGAGATACTACTGGAATACCTACCAGTAAATCTCCTTGCCTCGGCCGAGGGCTTCGTGTAATGGCTCTCCTAGACACAGCACGACCTCACCCCCAATATCGGGAGAGACGAACCCCTGAAGATGCGCTCACTGCCTCCATGTGGCTCGCGACTGTACCCAACTAAAACCTGTTTGCACGACTCCTTTGAGCCGTGGTAGGGTAGTAATCAAAGTACAGTGGGAACTCACACGAGACAAATGACGATCCCCAGGTCGATGAACTAACCTGCACACATGTCACCAGGGAACTGCCATCTGACGTCTGGTATATGACCAACTAGCATGTTCCCGGCGAGTCCTGTCCGGTGTACTCATAACCCAATGAGCACCTGTATACATCTTAGGTGATCCAACTGACACCAATGGCTTGTGAGACCGACCACCGCCCCTCGTCGGGGTCTCGACTGTATACACTAGTCTACTCTGGAGTATCGATGCCCTGTCTCGAAACTCACACGACTAGGGACCATTTAAGGACATGCTTATAGACCCCCAGCTCCCACTTATATGATCGCCCTCATACTGCTGGTGGTCAAGCAAGAATCCTAGGGGCTCTATCAACGTGTAATAGCGACGTGTCAGGTCACTTAAAACAGTACACGATGATAAAGGTAAACCAGATAGCATACTATCATCTCGAGTAAGACTGTCCTACCGGGATAGGTCCTCCCTCAATCATTGCAATCACGTACCTGTGACCTAATAATTGACTCTGAGGGCACTATCTCCAACAATTCCCCAGAGTAGTCGAGGCAGGGCTTCTACCTATCATATCATCTTTTGCAGCGGTTATCGCTACGGCTGATTGTGTACAGTTTTGCTGTAGGTGGGTTTTGCGGTTGTCTGTTATGTACATTGTATCTTGTTGTATCTTGTACTCTCCATCTACCATTATCATGTACTGACTTAGAGACTTGATGTGAGGACGATATTGTATATTTTTGGTGACTTGGATGTTTTTTATGCAGTTTTATTTATATCGTCTTTTATTTCTTCGCTGCGGCGTCGTATATTTATTGTGGTGGTTGTTTTCCGTCTTTGGGCGTGGATTTGCTCCCATTGGGGATGTTTTACTTATATTTTTGTTGTACCCATTTTTGGGGTTAGTTTTTACAAAGGAGGTGCTGCCGAAATTTTAAAGGAAATAAAGTTGGACTTTAAAGAATTTGGTTTGAGATGTCAATGGTTTTGAAAATGCTATTATCACTTACTACTTTTGATGGTTTAGATTGCTAGGTTTTCGGCTTACTTAAATTGCGTTACGCCTGTAGACGTTGCATAGTTTAAAGGCCGTCACATGCCATTTTCGGGTCGTGACATAAACGTAATGGCCACCTGGGTATTGAGCGATCAGAAGATCAACAATCAAGCCTGCTATAACTGCTGTGAATCCAATCAGTAACACTACCGTACAGTCCGGTCTCTTCATCTGATATGTCACATATCACAGCCTGGGTGTGGTATAACGTCAGACCCCAATAGCCTGATAAGTCATGCCGATGCAAGGTCCATAACGGTTCGAGAAACTACCGATAACACTTACCAGTGAATCTCAGCAACCCTGGTCAGGGATTTCCTGTTATGCCCAATCGAGCATAACGCAACATCAACTCCCAATACCGGGAGAGACGAAACCCCTCCTATCGCTCATTGCCTCTATGTGACTCGGGACTGTACCAAAAAACCACCTTTTTGCACGATCTCTTGACCGTGGTATGATGGAAATCAAAGCACAGTAGGAATCACACAAGACTCTATAACTATCTTGGGTCTACAGACTAACCTGTACCAGAGTCACAAGAGAACTGCTATCCGACGATAGGTATAATACCATTTAGGAGTTCTCAGCAAGTCCGTCCAGTGTACCCAGTCTCCACTGAGCACCCGTATACCTTCTCTGATGTCAAACACCAATGGATATGGGATCATCCATTGCCCATCACATGGGTCGAGAAGCGCATACGCTAGTCTACTCTGGAGTATCGATGCCCTGTCTCGATACTCCCTCGACTAGGAACTATTATAGGGTGTACTTGCAGACTACCCTTGGCCCCACTAGTATGATCTGCATCATAGTCCTGGTAGTCAAGTACACAACCTAAGGGCTTTGTCAAAATGTGAAAGCAAGATAATATTACGTATACAAGTCAACGTGTTAAGACAAAGAACAACCAGATAGCATACTATCATATCGAGCAAGAAAGTCCTCCCTATATATGTCCAAGCATCCACTACAGTATACATCCCATGTACAGTAATGGCCTCTAGTGCATACATATAACTAACACCTCCTCCTCCTCAAATCGGATGTATGATACCGCTCAAGAGCCGATAAAACTCATGGTGGACACTTCTCACATCATATCACGAGTAAACCGAAAATTTCTATTTTAGAAATGACAATAAGTTCATAAAATCCTTACGGTTTCTCCAAATCCAGAAATCTCATGGAAAAATCAAAATCCCAACATGACGAGAGTCAATAAACAGTGCATTACCGGCATAAAGCCCCATAATATTGCATGACAATGAATATATACATGCATGAAGTGTCTAAGTAAGAAATACAATATCAAAACTAGCATATGAAACCAATTGTACTAGTACTAAGTCGAAACTACCAGCTAGCAATTATACATTGAAGTAATGTTTACTGATGTGTACGTGACATGGAAATTACTGATGATGATGTGTGTGAGCCGACAAGCAAGTGTACGTGGAGCATACGCATCATCGGTAATGGTGCAGGTATCCTGACAACAGGGGTTCATAATAACTAAAGAAAACACATTTATAAGCATGCAATACGATGAGAATATCATGAATATACGGAAAATGAATAGTAAATGCAACAATGAAGAATATGAATTTCTATATACGAGTCATACAGTTTTGGCATTTGAAATAACACGAATCGTGGTTTTTAGAAAATAGGTGCAACGGTGCTTCTAAGAAAAGGTACGTCCTTTGGAAAATCCGTAGTATCCCTCGGCCTGTCTTTAAAATACTCACGATTCGTTAGATTGAAATAAGTATGACTCAAGCCCAGTTTAACATCTACCTAGTACACTACGGGACTAAACTAAGAGACTAGTCGAAAAGGTAAGGAAATCCACCTAAAGTCCGAGTCGATATATCTAGTCGTCGACGATCCCGCCTCAATAGCGTCACGTACGGTAAAATATATAATATGACATTCTCGAGTCAAGAGTGTGGATCAATCATCATATTTATATCTCGTACGGTAAAATCCATCGTATGGCATCCCAGATCGGGGTACGGGTCAAATATCACATATATCTCAAATTTCATATGGTATCATTATCATAATATCCTGAATTAGGGGTACCATTCTAAAGTCTAGTACATTCCGATACCATCAAACATATATCCGCGTGTGAATAAAATCACATCGCCCATCGATCCACTATAATATCATGTCATATCTCATACACGACCCAAATCACATAACCGATCTCACGGCATCTTGCCCGATCACATCGACCCATCTCCAAGTATCATATACTATCCTCATCATCCGTGTATATATATATGTGTGTGTATATATATATGTATATGTAAATATATATATATATATGTATATATATATATATGTACCAACGCATCCACATATATATATACATATAACCATATACACCCAAACATAGAACGTGTGTGCGTGTGTGTGAACCTTTACTCTAGGGTTTCGCGACTAAGAGACTAACTAACAACACTTTCGTCCAATTACGCTAAAAATTAACCCATGATCTCCTAAAACCTTCCTTGCTAATTATACATATCTCAAAATACATATATTTATAAATATATATAACATATTCGTATGCTACACTACGAAACTGCGGGGGTGCTATACGCCATCCACCCAACTCCCCCTGTAGATATACATCTACTCACCTGATCCTTGCTTGCTGAAGTCGATGTCGCCATGCTCTTTCTTGTCATCCGAAGTCCGCGTGAGGGTGCCTACATATATAAACACATAGCATCGTAAACAGAATCGCGTACGAAAACCAAAATGGCACAATTATCACATATAGGTTAAAACATATGGTCTACTCATGCAAATCAACCAAATAACCCTCGACATCGACGTACAAACACCAATCGATCGAGACAAAACACAATATTAAAACTTTGAGTCATGCAAAAGCTACAAATCAAAACAGCAACTAAAGAAAATGGTCCCAAATTTTGGTTCATGTAAAATGAGGCTAAACTAGCAGTACAGGAGGTAGTACATAGGGCATGTGAGCTACTGAACCAACCTAGACACCAAATACCACAGTTTGGCCAGCCATACCACCCTGAAATCCGGCCTGCTCGGCCAAGTCAGGAAGTTAGGGTCTCATCTCCTCAGGGTGGTCTCCTAGTGTCCAATCTAGGTCTCTGGGATTGCTAGTTTTTCTTGTAAAGGTCTCGGGTCACTCCAGATTCCCTGTAAGCATCACAACTACAAAAACCAACACGGAAAGTTTCAAATTCAAGTTTCATGAACTAGTTTCTGGTTTGATCTGGGTTTTTAACACTAAGGGGGGTTTAAGGTCACCACTAAAGCTCAATTGCACAATCTCAAGTCAAATAAATCCCAAACCATCATCTTGGAATTTTCAAAGGTCACCAAACAACTCTAAACTAGAATAGAAGCTAATGGAACTCAAATACTATACTAATGGTGAAAGAATTACCTCATTTGGCAACTCAAGAATTTTCTTGAGTTGCCCCAAGTGCTCAAAATCTCATCTTGTTTAGTCCCCCATGCTTGTCGTGAGCTTGTGCACAATTTTAATGAAAGGAATGCAAGGTTTTAAGGTGGATTTGGTGGTGTAGTAAGGAGGTAGAGGAGGTGGAGGGAGAGGACAGCCATGCTGAAGGAAGAGGAGAGAAAATGATGAAGAAAATGAAGTGGGGAAAATGAGCTATGGTCAAAGGAACCCCTCACCCTCTCTCTCTCTCTTCTCTCTCTTTGCCCATGCTTCCACCATGCTTCTATGTTACATATTCTTTATTATTTTCTCCTTTTATTTTTCTTTTAAACAAAAACACTTAAAAATAGGATGAAGACATGATTCATATAAATAAAATGTAACAAGTATATGTGACATGCTATGGTGCATGTCAAGCACATAAAACCGGATTAATGCATAATTAGAAATTATTAATCAAGTTTATCCGAAAACTTGTATGTAAATAAATTCTAAAATATCCAAATCGACTTAATACACTCAAAATAAAAAATCGTGTAGAATTTTCAAATATCTCCCGAATTATCGGTATATAGTTATACCATATCATTAAAACTAATTCTTGCACTTAATAATATTCCTGAAATTTATTATTTTAATTATTTAAATTCTAAAATAATATTTTATTTCCTGAAATGTTACATCAAGAGCCATACTAACGGGAAGGCTTGCCAAATGGGCCCTCCTCTTGATGGAGTTCTCGATAATCTATCGGCCCCTCATGGCAGTGAAGGGCCAGGCCATCGCTGACTTCCTCGCTGAACATCCAATACCAGCTGACTCCCCCTAAAATTGCGAATTGCCAGATGAACATGTGTTCAATGCAATCGACAGGGAGGAGGAAGGAAATAATGCTCGATGGGAACTCTACTTCGATGGAGCATCTTCCATGAAAAAGCGAAAGCGAAACACCTCTATAATTAAAGCTGGGGTGGGCCTTATCTTCGTGACTCAGCAATGAGGGATAATGCGTTTCGCCCTTTCCTTAACAAAGCCGAGGACAAACAACGAGGCTGCGTATGAAGCTTTGATAGCTGGTCTTGAGATTGTTGTTGACATGGGCGTCGAAAACCTCCTCATATATGGAGACTCCCAGCTAGTCGTTAGCCAAGTAAATGGCGACTATCAGACATGCAAATCAGAGTTAGTAAAATATGGTGAAAGAGTGCGGCAACTGCTGACTCAAATCCCCTCCTACATCATGGAAAGCATACCGTAGGCGGAAAATAGCAAGGCGGATGCGTTGACCAAGCTCGCTAAAGAATTGGCCGACGAAAACCTCTATGACGTAAGGATCATTGTGCAAAGCCGCCGGATCCTCGTGCTAGCAGAAATATCTCCGGAGCCGTCTGAAGGAAAGGAAGCGACCAAGCAAGCAGCCTGCCAAATAGAAGACGAAGAAAAGGCTACGGATTAGAGAGAAGTCTTCATATACTACTTCAAATCCCATCGAACACCCGAAGATGCGTCGTCAAGACATCAGCTCATGAAGCAAACCCTGTCTTTCGCCTTCTGTTCATCTCAGAAAATTGCAATTTAATACCGCTCATTCATTATCTATTTTGTGATATATCGGTACTATTAATCAGTGTCTTCTTAGTAATTACAGATTACAGATATGCATGACATAATACTGGAAACACACTCAAAATCACGGATATAACGTTTGGGAGTCGACACTGCAATCAGAACAGAAAACCGACCGATATTCAAAGAGCTTTTTTGCAGATAAACATGTGTGCACAATTTTGGTCCAACACAATACATTTGTGCACATAGCTCTTTTGGGACATGAACCATAGTGGGGGCTGCCTTGGCACACTCATGACTTGTGCAAGTGGGCACAAGTGAGTGTGATGTGTGTTAAATGCAAAAAGTTATGATGTGATGTAATGCAACACTTTCCCTCCAATTCTACTGAGTACAAACCAGGGTTATTTAGAGAAATCAAACAACACCAGAAGAATAGTGGAGAGCACACAACTCCACCATACCAAGACGAGCCTCAGTGCTCAGATCCAGACCGGCAGACCCCCACAAAATCCGGCGCCGCCGGTCCCCCTTGCTCCAAATATCCCCATTTTTCTTCTGGCACTTTATAGGCATCACATCATCCCTTCTATATTGTTTGTTTATTCTATTTTGATGCCTATAAATACCAGAACAGATTAGAGCCAAGGGATGCCATAGGCATATATTCTATAGTTTTATTTTAGTTTTTGGTTTAGGCTTGAGAGTTGTGTGGGCTTTAACTTGGTTTCTTCTTCTTCTTCCCTCTTGAAGCTTTCTTTTGAGAGCTTCATTATGGAGGTTGAACAAATTACCAATATCTTGTAGCTTAACCTCATCAAGTGTTAATAATATTGTTATTGCTTTGTTTTGTTTTTTTTTCTTACTTGCTTTCTTTCCTTTTCATTATGTGTAACTAATCTTCTTTAGTTATGGTGATGGTGAGGAAGTAAGATGAAAGGCTTTGCCTTCCTCCTCCTCCTGTTTATGTTTAATTTGCTTAATATGATTCTAACTTGAACATTGTTTATGTATTGATGTGATATGGTATTTTGAAACCATGGTTACTTTGTAACCTTCATATACCATACTCACCCCCTTTCCCCATTTCACAATGTTTAGGTTAAAATCAATTTGGTGTTAAGTTTGCTAAGTTTAGATATGATATCTTGTTACCAAGTTCTTGACAAACCCTCGGTTTTCATATACCCTATACTATCACAAGCACTTAGCAAAGTTAACACTAAAACCAATTTCTCTCACTCGCTAATTTGTGTTTTTGATGTTGTCGTATGCTTGCTAACCCTTGTGCTTGGTGTTGATACCTCAAGCTTGGACATACAAACAGTAAGTGAACAATACGGACTCATTTCGTGTTTTGAGTCGAGATCCGAGAACTTGATAATTTGTGCTTTGCGACCGCGTTGACAAGTCATGCTTCGCTTCGGGATCGACACAAGAACGAACAACTCATGAGCAATGGAGTATCGAAGGAATCGTCGTGATTTGACCATCCGAGCCAAAGCCACGGCCATTTCTTTCTTATCTTGTTTTCTTGTTTCCGTGTTTTATATTTTTGTGACAATCCAACCTATTCATTATTTGTTGAACTTTAAGCAACAAATCGTAATACACAATTCCCTGCGGATCGACCCGTACTTGCCGGCTCGCTACAACGCACCGACACTTGCGGTTCTTATAAATTTTAAAACGAGGCCGAGCTCGCGTGCGCATTATTTCCTTAAAACGATTCCATTTTCAAAACATACGCATTTGCACGCGCAGGTAATATCCCAACAAGTTTTTGGCGCCATTGCCGGAGATTTGGTAGTCATTAGGTATTGTTATTTCTGGTTCATACTAACAAAACTAACTATTAACTCAATTTTTTTCAAAACTAACAAAAAAACACTTCTAACTTTGTTCTCTGTCCTTCAGACCTGCTATCACTCTATAATCAAATTAAAAAATCAAAGTATACTAGTAGAATACTAATATAGCCTAGAGATTACACACAAAATTCGAGCACCATTGGATTTCATTTGACCGGCGACATTGCAAAAAAATCCAGCGCTGCCGAGTCAAAGGTGGGATTTTTCTTTTTTTCTTTTTGTGTGATCTCCAGTGACTTGTTGGTATTCTAGTGGTATTCTTTGATTTTTATAATCTTTAGTATGCAGGAATTGGGGCAGATATATCGCTTTTGGCACTAAATATCGTATTTCCGACATTTTCAGGTTTTAACGGAATTACGACCAGCGATCGTACGGAGCAAGCTTCAAATTCCAGTGTAAGACGTTAGTAAAGTATAGTTCCAAAGATCCGGATAGTTTGAACCGCGCAAGCAAACATTCACAAACCCGTAATCACTTCAAAGGGGTTTCTAAACCCAAAATCGCATCGGTACGTATTTTTTAACACCTTCGCTCAAATCCGACGCATTCCAATACTCTATCTTCTGCAGGATTCTTCGCACAAACTTGCCACCAATTGCACAAGAGAAGTAACCCGTATTTGTTGCAGCGCTTAAGCCTAAACGGAAAAAGAATTGCTTTATTAATTGAATTCTTGAATTCTTTTATTGAATTGCGCATTTGCATATTAATACGGAAAATAATGGCATGAAACCAAACAAGATACAGTAAAGGATTTCATCACCTTTCTCCGTAGCCCACAAATCACAAAACTGCATTCTTGCATACCCACAGTAATTTAAAATCAATTAGAACTCTGATTTTAAGGACTTCACGCTCATTAGGAGAAATTAACTGTGTTTAGAATACCACTTAACGGTATATCGTTCACGGGATGTCTAGGCAAGTGTTCATGAGAAAGGGTTATTTTAATTAAGGAATTTCGCGAAAGTGTTGGATAACCTCCCCTTATCTCTGCACTTACCTGGTTTTGTGATCTGTATATCTTGAGCCCATTTCTCGACACAATTTTACTTCGACAATCAGGTTCTTGAGCAAGTCTAGTTGACTTAGCATAACATAGACTGCTAGGGGTGTGATATTTTTGGTTTCTGTGATTTTTGTGAATTCTTGTTGATATGGGTGATACACAATTCAATTCAATTTTTCACGATTCTTACTCCTTGGTTTATACTCAGTACCAATTCTTTTGTTAAAATTGCCACGATTTTTCCCACATTCATGAAAATTGTCCTTTTCTAGGGGTAACCAACCATCCCAGATTTTTGATAACGGTCACCCACCTAACACTCTCGAACCCAGTCCTACTTCAAACTTAGATCAAATGATTAAAAATTTAGAGAAAGAGGTCGACAAGGTAACAGCTTTAGCATCACCACCATCACAACCCTCTCTTCCTGAAACAACTGACCCATCATTAGGGAATGACAGTGAATTGGATGCTAAGTTGACCTCTTTAGAGAAATGTATTGAAGTGATGACTGCGGTCGAGAATCAATCAGTTTCGACGCTAGCCCTGTTCATACAACAATCTGAGTAATTGTTTCTTGCTCAAGCTCAGTCTTCGGCTAGAATAGAAGAACAAGTGAACCATGCAGCTGTAGGGATTCTAGAAAGTGAACACAGTCAATTAGGACCACATGGTGTCAATATCTGTAATCTAGTAAGTCACCCAAGTGAGATAAACGATCGAATGAATTTTGATGATTTCATAGATGATGATGCGAATGAATTGACTAAGTGTTATCAGGACACACAGGAAACCCCTCTAAGTCAGTCCACCACTAACCTTCAAGTACCCACTGAACCTCCTGTCACTTGTGATTTTGAGGTTGATTTAACTGAAAAATTACTTGAAGAAGAAATTCATGAACCGACTGATTTTTGCATTCCAATTTTAGAGGAGGAAGCTTATGATTTTGACGGGTATGGTTGGGATAAATTATTAGAGAAAATCAATGATCAGGAACCCATAATTTTTGTATCATCAGTTGATATTGTTTCAGAAGAAACATTAGTATAGGAACCTACTTTTTTAGATGACATGTACCTACCCATTAACGAATGTGATGAGGGAGAAATAGTATTGGGAGAGTTAGGGGGCTGTAACGATGAGAATAGGATTGTGCAGAATTATAGGGAGGAAGGCAGCCTTGATAAATATTCTTTCATGCAAAGTTTTGAGCAATTATTTGCGGATGAACTTGATATCCTAGGTGAGTTTGAGTCAGGATCAATTTGGGAACATCCCATGAACCATTCCTTTTCTAAATTTTTTGCGGATGAACTCCAGTTCTTACACGAACTTGACTCCGAAACTCAATACGAGATTCTTGAAAATTCAATTCATTCGGGCAACAATTATTTTACCTCTTCAAAACTTCATCTTCACCATCAATGTCTTCCGATCCCTACTTACACACACCCATGCCCTTCACTAACAACTAACACATTCTTTTTCTTTTTCTTATTTATATACGTATTCTATTACCAGCCCTTGCATTATATCGATAAAAATTTTGAATGGCTGGTATTAATTTCTGAACAAACATTGTCTTTTAACTTGTTAATACTGTAATTAATCTTAGTTTTTTTTTTGGAAAATAAGATCTCACCCATTTGGGGGTGAGTGCTGAATTTTTGGGTTAGCACATTGATTTAACTTCTAGTTTGAGTAAATATGTAAAGAGTGGGGTTTCTTTTTTAATGGGTTTTTTTTGTAAAAGGTCCACTATAAGCAACACCAGATCCATGACCCGACCCCTTATTCTCTTCACAGATCTCTCAGTTTCCTTTGCTCTCCCCAAACTTTCCTCCCAAACCCTAGCCCCTTTGCTCGGATTCCAACCGGCGAAACCCTCTGAAAATCCGGCGCCACCGGTCTCGCCATCTCCGATCATCGTTTGCCTTCGTCGTCTCTATAAGAATTTTTCTTCCCCTCCCTTCAGCGTTTAAATTTCCAGAAAATTTAGAAAACCCACAGATCATGGCCCCCTTTGAATTAGAGAGAAATTTTGTCGATGTGTTCACCCATGAGGTGTTTAGGAGCTATTTTTATGATGCTATCCGATAGTTGGGTTGGGAGTTTTTGCTGTATGGGGATGAGAGGTTGTGTGCTTGTGAGCAATTGGTAAATGAGTTCTACGACGCTCTAAGAATAGGTGAAATACTCCAGGACCGTATTCGATTTCACTTTAGGGGTAGAAGGAGGGTATTCTCAGCGGATACAATTTCAAATGTTACCAACATCCCTATCCGACCTGGTTTCCAGAGACCGTTAGAACTTGCCCAGTATAGGACGATAATGGGGTCACGATGCGAGTTACGAGATGTTGGGCTAAATGCTCAGCAGATTTACCGAAATGTCTATACGGCATGCCGCTGGGCTTTTCGTAATGTCAAGGGGATCATTTGAGTTTCCTCGTTTCCGGTGATTGTGGGGCATATTGTCCACTGTTTGATGACCAAGGACTATCAGTTTTGCATGGCAAGTATGCTATTTACCACAATCAAGGAGGGTGTCGCGGCGCCCAAATCGTTACTTCCTGTCCTTATCACCCAGATTTTCCACTACTATATGGAGAAGGGAGATTTCATGACCTGCATCACTATGTACGACACCGTCCCGATCGAGATTGAGAGGATCTCACCGGGTTATACTGACAGCAGGAGTGAGCAGCAGATCTGGTCACCCACTGACCCCAGCGAGCATGCGGCACCATAGACTTCCTCTGAGATTTACTTGGGAGAGGATATTCCGACTGATCCATATGAGGTACACAGGATGGAGTTCCATGGCATCAAGACTTTGATCCGGCAAAATAAAGAGATAAAAGAATAACTGAGCCAGATCTTACCGAACCAGGATGAAATAAGCGGGAGCAGCAAGACCAAGGGAAAGGGCAAGGCCAAGCGACGATGAGGACATCGTCATCTTCAGTTTGGGAGTGAATCCTGAGTTTTGGGTGCATCTTGTATCAGCATATACTTTTGCATGTGCATATTTCCTGCATTTCAGCACTTTATATTATGTATTTTTTTGGCATGTAGTCGCATTTCATATCTGCTTTTGTATTGCATTCTATGTTTATATTGTATTAAAAAACACATAAAAATTAAAAAAAAATTCCAAAAATATAAAAACTTGTTTGTTATGTTAGCTAGCAGGGGAGCTTAGATTCGAAGTCCGACGATTCGGTTGATAAGATATAAGCAACTAAATCCTTTTTGAGAGATTGAAAACCCGAAAGGTAACCCTCCTTTGTGTTTAACCGTAGCCGATATACGTCTTTTATAACACTTTATATATGTCGTATGTTTGTAAGAATTAGATGAAAGTCTGACATGTCTGTAAAAAATTTTAAAATTGATAAACATCTTTAGGATCAAACAGGTTTGTCCTGAATTAAGCAATATCAAGAATAGTTTATAAAGAGAATTGAATATGAAGAATATTATTGAGGTTTTAATAGAAGCTAAAAGTCTGGAAAATAACCCATCTGGAACCTTCTTGGAATGATTACACACCCTATCCATATGTACACGTCTTCGGAATTAAAAAAAAGCTGGCTATATCTCCGTTTGCACTGCTTTCAGAATATTTTAATGAAACAAAACAAGTCTTTTGTTTTGTGGCCTTGGTAACTTGGGTAATTAAGTCATTGGGGTGTCTCCACACCTAATGCCCTAAAAAACATCTGGTTTGGGAGTCATTGATTCAAAGCTCGCTAAGTTTCTAATCGCCAAATAAAATAAGCTAAGCAAGTATTCTCTTCGAGTTAAAAGTCCTCACGGTTCTTTGTGGGAGAATAATCTTGGCGGAGACAAGTTTTCTATTAAAACAGTTTTTTCGAGGATATATGAAGGTTTATATTTATAAAGACGTTTTGCATGATAACGAAGGGTGTATGAACAACAACAGATGAATAGGAGTGAAAAATAAGACTTAAGTTCTCTGTTAAAAATGATATATATTCTGACTTGAAACCTAACTGGAGAATGAAACTTCTAAAAAATCTTAACTCCTTTCAAACTCGTGTGACCCTTTAGAAGTTTATCCTGGCCCGTATTTATGACATAATAACCCTAATCAAGTTCTTACAAACTTATGGACACTATTCGCACAGCCACAAAAAGACGTGCATAAACTTATGTTAAACAAATTGGGAGGAGTGAAAAATAGGGTTTGACGTTTCTAACTTGGGTGATAGAACTTCTAACTTTGATCTTTAACTTATGATTAGAATCAACAGTTTCTCCACGACACTAACTTGACTGGATTTTATGGGTGTAATCTGCTGAAAACCCTCAGGAGACAACACTCCTTCTACTAGGGACACCTAGAGATTTAACGACTTGTTGCACATGCTCAGTGCAATTGCGTTCCCTGTGAAAGTGAGGATAGGATTTTTTTTTTCTCGGGACGAGCAAAAGATAAGTTTGAGGGTATTTGTTCATCTCAGAAAACTGCAATTTAATACCGCTCATTCATTATCTATTTTGTGATATATCAGTACTATTAATCAGTGTATGCTCAGTAATTACAGATTACAGGTATTCATGACATAATACTGGAAACACACTCAAAATCATGTATATAACATTTGGGAGCTGACACTACAATCAGAACAGAAAACTGACCGATATTCAAGGAGCTCTTTTGCAAATAAACATGTGTACACAATTTTAGTCCAACACAATACATGTGTGCACATAGCTCTTTTGGGACATGGACCATGGTGGGGGCTGTCTTGGCACACTCATGACTTGTGCAAGTAGGCACAAGTAAGTGTGATGTGTGTTAAATGCAAAAGGTTATGATGTGATGTAATGCAACACTTTCCCTCCAATTCTACTGAGTACAAACTAGAGTTATTTAGAGAAATCAAATAGCACCAGAAGAATAGTGGAGAGCACACAAGTCCACCATACCAAGACAAGCCCCAGTTCTCGGATCCAGACCGGCGAGACCCCCACAAAATCCGGCGCCGCCGGTCCCCCTTGCTCCAAATATCCCCATTTTTCTTCTGGCACTTTATAGGCATCACATCATCCCTTCTATATTGTTTGTTTATTCTATTTTGATGCCTAATACCAGAACAAATTAGAGCCAAGGGATGCCATAGGCATATATTCTAAAGTTTTTGTTTAGATGTTGGTTTAGGCTTGAGAGTTGTGAGGGCTTTCACTTGGTTTCTTCTTCTTCATCCCTCTTGAAGCTTTCTTTTGAGAGCTTCATTATGGAGGTTAAACAAGTTACCAATATCGTGTATCTCAACTTCATCAAGTGTTAATAATATTGTTATTTCTTTGTTTCTTTTGTTCTTTTTCTTAATTGCTTTCTTTTCTTTTCATTATGTGTAACTAATCTTCTTTGGTTGTGGTGATGGTGAGGAAGTGAGATGAAAGGCTTTGCCTACCTCCTCCTCCTGTTTATGTTTAATTTGCTTAATATGATTCTAACTTAAATATTGTTTATGTATTGATCTGATATGGTATTTTGAAAGCCTGGTTACTTTGTAACCTTTTCATATACCATACTCACTCCCTTTCTCCATTTCACAATGTTTAGGTTAAAATTAATTTGGTGTTAAGTTTGCTAAGTTTAGATAGGGTGTCTTGTTACCAAGTTCTTGACAAACCCTCAGTTTTCATATACCCTATACTATCATAAACACTTAGAAAAGTTAACACTAAAACCAATTGCTCTCACTCGCTAATTTGTGTTTTTGATGTTGTCGTATGCTTTCTAACCTTTGTGCTTAATGTTGATACCTCAAGTTTGGACATACAAACGGTAAGTGAACAATACGGACTCATTTCGTGTTTTGAGTCGAGATCCGAGAACTTGATGATTTGTGCTTTGCGACCGCATTGACAAGTCATGCTTCACTTCGGGATCGACACAAGAATGGACAACTCATGATCAAGGGAGCGTCAAAGGAATCGTCGCGATTCGACCATCTGAGCAAAAACCACGGCCATTTCTTTCTTATCTTGTTTTCTTGTTTCCGTGTTTTATATTTTTGTGACAAACCAACCTATTCATTATTTGTTGAACCTTAAGCAATAAATCTTAATACACAATTCCCTACGGATCGACCCGTACTTGCCGGCTCGCTACAACGCGCCGTGCACTTATGGTTTTTATAAATTTTAAAATGAGGTCGAGCTCGCGAGCACATTATTTCCTTAAAACGATTTCATTTTCAAAACATACGTGTTTGCGTGCACGGGTAAAGTCCCAACACCTTCGTCAATGATACTCTTTATAAGAGATCATTCAACTGTTTGTGGCTGAGATGCCTGGGACCAGAAGAAGTAAAAAGGGTTGTCCAAGAAACTCACGACGGACTCTGCGGTTCTTATCAGGACAGACCGAAGATGAAGTTGAAGATCAAGAGAATAGGTTACTATTGACCCATGATGATTCAGGACTGCTTTTAATATGCGAAGCAGTGTCACTCGTGCCAAATTCACGGGGACTTCATCCACTAGCATCCAAATCCGCTGCACCCGACATTGGCTAGCTGGCCGTTCGAAATGTGGGGGACTGATATAATTGGGCCTATCGAACCAGCGCCGTCCAAGGGACATCGGTTCATACTGGCAACGATCGATTATTTCTCTAAGTTGGCAGAAGCAATACCGCTAAGGGAGGTGAAGACGGAGAACATCCTCCATTTCTTCAGGACACATGTCATTTACCGGTTCGGCACTCCGCGACGAATCATCTAAGATAATGGGCCAGCCTACATGAGCCATAAGATCAGCTGCTTCACACAGCAGCATAATATAGATTGGAGATATTCTTCAGTATATAATCCCCGAGCTAACGGTCTAGCTGAGATTTTCAACAAGACCTTGATGAAGATCATAAACAAAACGGTCTCCAGAAATAAAAGGGACTAGCACGAGAGACTGCATGAAGCCCTCTGGGCGTATCGAACCACGTTCAAAATGGCCATGAATACAACGCCATTCACATTGGTTTCGGCATGGAAGCGGTACTTCCCTTGGAAATAGAGCTACCCTCTCTACAAGTAGCAGTTCGATATGAGTCGACAGATGAAGAAAATGCCCATCTTCGGTTTGAAGAGCTCAATGCCCTCGATGAAACTCGTATCATAGCACACCAAAAATTAGAAGCTTACAAATCAAGGATGACACGCTCATATGAAAGACTAACAAGGCCAAGAACGTTCCGCTAAGGCGAACTCGTGCTAGTTGTCAAAAGAACTATGATTCCCAACCGTGCAAAGCGGGGGAAATTCGAGCCAAACTACGAGGGTCCGTACATCATAGACATGATCTGCCAAGGTGGGGCCTACTTGCTCGTGGATATGCAGGGTTGTCTAGCACGGTAAAAAGGTTTCGGGTCGCATCGTCCATGCCAATTTCAAAGAATTTGCTGTTCTAGCTAACCCAAACCTTAGAATCTTTACTAGAAAATGCGACGACACGATATGTAAACTACTTTACATCTAAGTGAATGAGGAATACAACCTTTGTAGACCGGTCCTTCACCTCTAATGCTTCGTGTATTAGTCCCTTCGCTGCAAGTCATGAACAACCGAACTCTAGAAAGGGTTCTCCCGGAGAAATGAACAAGCTTGCACGAATTCTTCGAAGCCGATTGTCACGCCCCGCTTCCCAGAGTACGCAAGATTGGGCACGTGACATAGCCAACCATGCTACCTGTGGGTAGGAAATATCCATCCACAGTCACATTACGGTTGTAGAGATATCAAGAACAAAATAATAAACTAATCTAATACATGTCCAAGTCCATAATAACAAGAATCAATAAACAATAAGTGCGGAAGCAAATGATCCAATGCAATAATAGAAAGGTACGTCCCGTAATGCGGGATCACACCTGGAAGTAAAATGCAATAAATGAACTAACCACTACAGAACTCACAAATCAGCCTGCTGGCTGAAGTACTCCTGCTCGGTCGTCGGTAGAGGTAAGGAATCTGGGCCATGCAAAACCCAGACGTCAGCGCGTCATGTCAACCAGTAATAACATAATAGACAGGCAATGCGAATATGAACATGAAATAAGCAAGAGTAACAATAATATGAATCAGAGCAGTGCAGGGTTGTATGCAGTGGGTAAACTAAACTGTGCTATCAGGTTCTCTGTTCTAAAGTCTTTGAAACCAGGTAAGGTAATCCTCATCGTAACTCGTCGGTAGTTATTCCGTAACGCCCGGAAAGACGGCAAACAATAGGTATTCCGTAACGCCCGGAAAGACGGCAAACAATAGGTATTCCGTAACGCCCGGAAAAACGACAAACAATAGGTATTCCGTAACGCCCGGAAAAACGGCAAACAATAGGATATTCCGTAACGCCCGGAAAAACGGCAAACAATAGGATATTCCGTAACGCCCGGAAAAACGGCAAACAATAGGATATTCCGTAACGCCCGGAAAAACGGCAAACAATAGGATGGCCCTTGGAGTTACGTTCGGTTACAATACTGATTTCCCCATACCCCCAAGTTATATGTGTAAGTCAAATCAGATATCCCGTAATCAAGAAACTAATGCCAACACAGGATCAGGTAAACAGGTTTGTCTGGATAGACAACAGGAACGGTCCATGAGGACTACATGTTAGGTTTGTTGGCATTAGACACACGATCAGGTAACGGGTCAAGTCAAACATTATACGGTACCATGTCGGGTAGATCCATATACATGTAGTAAGTCAGGTCAAGTTGTGAACAATATCATATGTGAATTCACAGTCAGTTATAGAATCAAGCATGGTCATCAACAACATGATATAAGCAATGAATTAAGCAATAGGCAGATGCACTCAGTTTGCAGTACAGTTATTAGTTGTGTCACAGAGAGGATTTCAACATTACAAGAATGCAGTAAGACAATTATAGTCATTCAATCATGTTAATAAGTTTAAGACTTCATGGATGCAATTATATGCAACTTAAATGCGATGGATGCAAACGGGTATCCGAAAGGTTATAAAACTATAAAATGGTAATGTGGGATGCACAACTAAGCAATATGTGATATAAATATTGATATGGATAGCATATTCAAAGCGATTAATAACTATAAAAGTGGTATTGATTAACCACACACAAGAAGGTTCCGTTCAGAAATTCAGCGTCACCCTAATTTGTAAAATAGCTTAAAAATAACAAATGTTCTCCAAAAGAGACGTATCTTATACCAAAACAAAGATAATTCAATAAGGTTTTCATTTTTATAAGTATAAGCATCTCAGGTTATCCCTACAAAAAGTTATGAATATTCGAAGTTGAAAGTTTGCTGCTGGAATTTCCCTGTACAGCAGTTTAAAGGCATTTTCATTTGCATTTTACGTTATTTAAACAATTTATTTTGCCAGTAAATACTTCATAGAGTTATAGTATTCTGAATTAGCTTCGTAACGAACTAAAGAACGTATACTAATGATTTTTCTATGATTTATAATGAATTTTATAAGATAAGGTATACAGTAAATTTCAGATTTGTCATATCCGATTTTTCAACGACGTTTCATGTGTAAACTATAAGATTTTCAAATGTATAACATTATAAAATGAAGATTATAAAAGTATATAGCATGTAGCAAGATTAACTTGCCTCGATGGGTCGCGAATCGGGAAAACGGAACGTTAACCGTCGGCGGGGAAAACTCGCGACGGCGCACGGTTCACGGAATGAACCCAAACGACGAACAAAGGAACCACACGGGTCGGGGTACCTCACTGGAACGTCGAGAAGCGTCACCGGCACGACAGAATTCCGGCAACAAAAGAACAGTTAAAAAAAATAAAAAACGGAACATGAAGCAAGAAGAGAAAGAATGATAAAGAGAAGTACGAGAGAATATATGAGGGAGAGGGAGAGAGAGAAAAAAGTGGAGAGAGAGAGAGAGAAAGTAGGGCCCACAGGGTTAAAGGGGAGGTTGCGATTGGCTGAGAGAATAAATTAAGAAGGATATAAAAGATTGTAAAAATATTATATGGTTAACTTAAAAATTTAAAAGATAGGTAATGAACAGTAAGATATCAGGATAGTTAGAAAAAATATATGCGATGGTTTTAATAATATTAAAATTTGGGATTTTGGCGCCAAATAAAACATTTCCAAATTGCGCCCGGGTTGGGTCTAAAAATTCGAAATTCAAATAATAGGATTTTAAGCGGGTTCCAAATTTTAAAATGAAATGTTTTATGATTAAAAAGCATACTCCCAAAACGGACACACGCACGTGCACGTAGCCATCCAAACTCGCCCGTTTCACTGAACGGGACGAGAATACAATGCACGGACGCTACCACGAGGCTAAGGGTGTCAAGTAGGCCAAGAAGAATATTTTCAATTTTATTTTAGGTGCTAAAATTTGTTATATGCAGAATGACTTAGCCGGTTAAAATTGTGCAATAAGAACCAAACAAGCAAGATAAATGAAATGAGCAATGCCAAACACTCAACCAGTAACAGAAATAGTATTATTGGGCTCGGGTGTTACATCATACCCAACTACAAAAAGAATTTCGTCCTCGAAATTCCAAGAATTCAAGATAGATAACTACAGGAAAAGGTGAGGAAACTTCTGCCGGATCTCGTCTTCTTGCACCCAAGTGGATTCTCCATGCGATCGATTACCCCAAGAGACTAGCACAAGGGGGATAACCTTGTTCTTAAGAACCTTTTCCCTTCGATCCCCGATTTCAATCGGTCGCTCCTCAAAAGTCAAGTCTTCTCATACTGTTAGCTCCGAATGATCCAAAACGTGTGTTTCATCTCGAACATACTTATGGAGTTGAGATACGTGAAACATATCATGCACATTTGCCAAGGACTGTGGTAACGCCAAACGATATGCTACCTCACCAACACGCTCCACGATCTCAAGGGTCCAACGAACCGAGGACTGAGCTTTCCTCGCCTTCCAAAACGAATCACCCCTCTAGTCAGTGATATCTTCAAGAACACCAAATCACCCACGGTGAATTCTAAAGGTCTTCTCGACGTGTCAGCCCAACTCTTCTGTCTGTCTTGTGCTGCCTTCATATGATTTCTGATAGTGTTAACCTTCTCAACTGTCTGCATCACCAAATCTGGTCCCAACAATTTTCGTTCACCGACATCATCCCAACAAATAGGTGAACGACATTTACGACCATACAAAGCTTCAAACGGAGCCATCTGGATAGTTGCCTGAAAACTGTTGTTGTAAGAAAACTCCACCAAGTGTAGATGATCCTCCCACGAACCCTTGAAGTCCAACATGCATGCTCTCAACATATCATCAAGAGTTTGGATCGTTCTCTCCGACTGACCATCAGTTTGAGGATGATAAGCTGTGCTAAACTTCAATCGAGTCCCCAAACTTTCCTGTAAACTCCTCCAGAAGTGTGATAAGAACCGAGTGTCCCGATCGGACACGATGCTCACCGGTACGCCATGCAATCTTACAATCTTCTGCATGTACCGCTCTGCCAAAGTCTCCGTTGATTGACCAACCTGGAAAGGAATAAAGTGAGCTTCCTTGGTCAATCGATCGACAATCACCCATACTGCATTGTTGCCATTTGGACTTCGCGGTAAAGCCGTCACGAAATCCATGGTTATATGTTCCCACTTCCACTGAGGAATCGGAAGTGGTTGCAACAAACCAGCAACCCTTTGGTGTTCAGCCTTGACTTGCTGACATACCAAGCACTTAGCCACGAAGCGAGCAATCTCCCGTTTCATGCCTTCCCACCAAAAATGCTGTTGAATATCTCGGTACATCTTTGTACCTCCTGGATGTATAGAATAAGCTGAACTGTGTGCCTCCTTCATAAGCTCTTCACGAACATCCCCCTTTGGCACACACAAACGGCTACCATACCTCAACGAACCATCTTCGTAGACCAGTAAATCTGTTCATAGTCCAGCCTCAACCTGCTCTCGAAACTTCTGCAGTCTAGGATCCTGCGATTGTGCCGCTTTAATCTTCTCAACCAAGGACAACTGTACTTGCAACTGCATCAACTGTCCCGTAAAATGTGGTAGCACAACTTCCAAGTCAAATCTTCGAAAATCTGCAATGATCTCCCTCTGTGTAGTTAACACCTGAATTGCTGGTAACCGACTAAACGCATCCGGCACAACATTAACCTTCTCCGGATGGTACTTAAGATCAAGATCGTAGTCAGCCATCAGCTCCAACCATCTACGCTGCCTCATGTTAAGCTCCTTCTGTGTAAACACATACTTCAAGCTCTTATGATCTGTAAAAACTTCGACTCTTTCCCCCAAAAGGTAGTGTCTCCAAATCTTCAAAGCGAAAATCACAGCCGCAAGCTCCAAGTCATGAGTTGGATAATTCTTCTCATGGGTCTTCAACTGTTTCGATGCGTATGCTACAACCTTCCCATGCTGCATCAAAACACATCCCAATCCTTTCCCAGATGCGTCGCTATGAATCACTAGTCCTCCGGAATTGTCTGGTGCGGTCAGGATAGGGGCGGTTATCAACTTCTGCTTCAACGTCTCAAAAGCCAACGCACACTTATCCGTCCATACAAAAGGTACCTCCTTGCGCGTAAGCTTGGTCAACGGTTCTGCCAAACGAGCGAAGTTCTCCACAAATCTTCTGTAGTATCCGGCTAATCCAAGGAAACTTCTTAGCTCAGCTACATTCCTTGGAATAGGCCAATTTCGAACTGCTGCAATCTTTTCGGGATCGATGGCGATTCCATCGTCCGACACAACATGCCCCAGAAACTTCATTTCTTCCAGCCAAAATTCGCACTTACTCATCTTCGCATACAATTTCTCCTGTCTCAATGTCTGCAGTGCGATCTTCAAATGCTCAGCATGCTCCTCCAAACTCTTCGAGTAAACCAGAATATCGTCAATGAATACCACAATAAACTGGTCCAAGAATGGTGAAAAGATTCGGTTCATCAAGTCCATGAATATTGTCGGCGCATTCGTTACTCCGAAGGGCATCACTAGATACTCGTAATGTCCATACCGAGTTCAAAACGCCGTCTTGCAAATATCCTCTGCTTTTACTCGGACCTGATGATATCCGGATCGCAAATCCAGTTTCGAGAATACCCTCGCGCCACTAAGCTGCTCAAAAAGTTCTCCAATGCGAGGGATCGGGTACTTGTTCTTAATAGTTACCCGGTTTAATTCTCGATAATCGATGCACATCCTCCTCGTGCCATCCTTCTTCTTTACTAGAAGAACTGGAGCTCCCCAAGGCGAGTTGCTGCTTCGAATCCAACCCTTCTCAAGCAATTCAGTAACTTGTTTCTTAACTTCTTCCAATTCTACTGGTGCCATTGGATAATACACTTTAGATACTGGCGCTGCACCAGGAATAAGGTCAATTGCGAACTCCACGTCTCGCTTCGGCGGCAAGCCCGATATATCTTCAAACACATCCATAAAATCGTGAACAACCGCCGGCTCTTCACTATTATCAACTTCTATTGCTGCAAGAATATTGTCAGTCGGCCTAGCCTTAAACTCGACTGGCCCGATAGAACTGCTTCCTTAACGCAACTGCTGTCTGCTGCAAACTCCCTTTCATCCCAGATAAACTCTGCTGCTCTTGGCTGCTGCAAGTATTTATGAGAAAGTGGTCAAACCCAGAGAGACATTCTGCCTCTGGATGTCCACGTCCAGCCTGCGCATGAACTTCCGTGCCCTGTCTGCATCGTTGGCAACTAAAGGTCCAGCGAAACTACTGAGTCTCGTCCATTCTGCTACATGCACATCTACGGGTGCTCCCTTCTGCTTTAGTCCGATGAACTTCTCTTCCATTTCCTCCCGTGCAGTCCGCGGGAAGAACTTCTCCAGGAAACTCTTAGAAAAATCCGCCCACTTGATCAGCTTGGGCAAGCGGGTCTCCTCAACAAGCCACCACTCTCGGGCGTAGTCCACTAGCTGAATGTGTACCACAACAACTTTTTGTCCTCTGGAATCTGTGCCGCAATCAGCAAATTCTCCGTGTCACTAGCCACTGCTCGGCTGGCAACGGCTCCTCCAGACCAGTGAAAGTAGACGGACCCAAAAGTCTGAAATCTGCTACGGTCCCTACTCGGTCAACTGGTCTAGCTCCAATATTGTTCACAGACTACTGAACGATCTGCAAACCTTCCCGAAACGATTCCGCTTGCTGCTGGATCAGCTCGGTCTGTTTCTTTGATTCTCCAGCATTCCTCTTATCACTCCAAGCATGGCGGCTTCATCCACACGCCTCTGGTACGTCTTCACATTCTTACTTGCCATAATCCTGAACTCAAAACACCCAACATTAGCATGATGATAGATTCTGAATATAGATCAAGGCTAGAACTCCAAGATACTTAAATAGAGTACCGTATTGTAACTATGCCGCGGTATCATAGCCACAATTACTTAACTCCACCCAAGTCGCCTAAGTCCTAGGGATAACAAGAAATCAGGTTTTCGAGTCGACATGCAAAGTAAGTTTGTACGTCGTAAAAGATATAATCAGGAAGAATGTGATTCAAGAATGGTAAAACGGTCAAGGTGGCAGGACATGTTTCCTAAACACGGGTATTCTGATTTGTGTATTGGGTACAATACCCAACTACAAAAGAATTAACCCGACTATCCTATGGCTCTGATACCAAAAGAACCATGTCACGCCCCGCTTCCCAGAGTACGCAAGATTGGGCACGTGACATAGCCAACCATGCTACCTGTGGGTAGGAAATATCCATCCACAGTCACATTACGGTTGTAGAGATATCAAGAACAAAATAATAAACTAATCTAATACATGTCCAAGTCCATAATAACAAGAATCAATAAACAATAAGTGCGGAAGCAAATGATCCAATGCAATAATAGAAAGGTACGTCCCGTAATGCGGGATCACACCTGGAAGTAAAATGCAATAAATGAACTAACCACTACAGAACTCACAAATCAGCCTGCTGGCTGAAGTACTCCTGCTCGGTCGTCGGTAGAGGTAAGGAATCTGGGCCATGCAAAACCCAGACGTCAGCGCGTCATGTCAACCAGTAATAACATAATAGACAGGCAATGCGAATATGAACATGAAATAAGCAAGAGTAACAATAATATGAATCGGAGCAGTGCAGGGTTGTATGCAGTGGGTAAACTAAACTGTGCTATCAGGTTCTCTGTTCTAAAGTCTTTGAAACCAGGTAAGGTAATCCTCATCGTAACTCGTCGGTAGTTATTCCGTAACGCCCGGAAAGACGGCAAACAATAGGTATTCCGTAACGCCCGGAAAGACGGCAAACAATAGGTATTCCGTAACGCCCGGAAAAATGACAAACAATAGGTATTCCGTAACGCCCGGAAAAACGGCAAACAATAGGATATTCCGTAACGCCCGGAAAAACGGCAAACAATAGGATATTCCGTAACGCCCGGAAAAACGGCAAACAATAGGATATTCTGTAACGCCCGGAAAAACGGCAAACAATAATATGGCCCTTGGAGTTACGTTCGGTTACAATACTGATTTCCCCATACCCCCAAGTTATATGTGTAAGTCAAATCAGATATCCCGTAATCAAGAAACTAATGCCAACACAGGATCAGGTAAACAGGTTTGTCTGGATAGACAACAGGAACGGTCCATGAGGACTACATGTTAGGTTTGTTGGCATTAGACACACGATCAGGTAACGGGTCAAGTCAAACAGTATACGGTACCATGTCGGGTAGATCCATATACATGTAGTAAGTCAGGTCAAGTTGTGAACAATATCATATGTGAATTCACAGTCAGTTATAGAATCAAGCATGGTCATCAACAACATGATATAAGCAATGAATTAAGCAATAGGCAGATGCACTCAGTTTGCAGTACAGTTATTAGTTGTGTCACAGAGAGGATTTCAACATTACAAGAATGCAGTAAGACAATTATAGTCATTCAATCATGTTAATAAGTTTAAGACTTCATGGATGCAATTATATGCAACTTAAATGCGATGGATGCAAACGGGTATCCGAAAGGTTATAAAACTATAAAATGGTAATGTGGGATGCACAACTAAGCAATATGTGATATAAATATTGATATGGATAGCATATTCAAAGCGATTAATAACTATAAAAGTGGTATTGATTAACCACACACAAGAAGGTTCCGTTCAGAAATTCAGCGTCACCCTAATTTGTAAAATAGCTTAAAAATAACAAATGTTCTCCAAAAGAGACGTATCTTATACCAAAACAAAGATAATTCAATAAGGTTTTCAGTTTTATAAGTATAAGCATCTCAGGTTATCCCTACAAAAAGTTATGAATATTCGAAGTTGAAAGTTTGCTGCTGGAATTTCCCTGTACAGCAGTTTAAAGGCATTTTCATTTGCATTTTACGTTATTTAAACTATTTATTTTGCCAGTAAATACTTCATAGAGTTATAGTATTCTGAATTAGCTTCGTAACGAACTAAAGAACGTATACTAATGATTTTTCTATGATTTATAATGAATTTTATAAGATAAGGTGTACAGTAAATTTCAGATTTGTCATATCCGATTTTTCAACGACATTTCATGTGTAAACTATAAGATTTTCAAATGTATAACATTATAAAATGAAGATTATAAAAGTATATAGCATGTAGCAAGATTAACTTGCCTCGATGGGTCGCGAATCGGGAAAACGGAACGTTAACCGTCGGTGGGGAAAACTCGCGACGGCGCACGGTTCACGGAATGAACCCAAACGACGAACAAAGGAACCACACGGGTCGGGGTACCTCACTGGAACGTCGAGAAGCGTCACCGGCACGACAGAATTCCGGCAACAAAAGAACAGTTAAAAAAAATGAAAAACGGAACATGAAGCAAGAAGAGAAAGAATGATAAAGAGAAGTACGAGAGAATATATGAGGGAGAGGGAGAGAGAGAAAAAAGTGGAGAGAGAGAGAGAGAAAGTAGGGCCCACAGGGTTAAAGGGGAGGTTGCGATTGGCTGAGAGAATAAATTAAGAAGGATATAAAAGATTGTAAAAATATTATATGGTTAACTTAAAAATTTAAAAGATAGGTAATGAACAGTAAGATATCAGGATAGTTAGAAAAAATATATGCGATGGTTTTAATAATATTAAAATTTGGGATTTTGGCGCCAAATAAAACATTTCCAAATTGCGCCCGGGTTGGGTCTAAAAATTCGAAATTCAAATAATAGGATTTTAAGCGGGTTCCAAATTTTAAAATGAAATGTTTTATGATTAAAAAGCATACTCCCAAAACGGACACACGCACGTGCACGTAGCCATCCAAACTCGCCCGTTTCACTGAACGGGACGAGAATACAATGCACGGACGCTACCACGAGGCTAAGGGTGTCAAGTAGGCCAAGAAGAATATTTTCAATTTTATTTTAGGTGCTAAAATTTGTTATATGCAGAATGACTTAGCCGGTTAAAATTGTGCAATAAGAACCAAACAAGCAAGATAAATGAAATGAGCAATGCCAAACACTCAACCAGTAACAGAAATAGTATTATTGGGCTCGGGTGTTACACCGATGATGATCTACGTCGAGGAGACTCAAGCTCATGCTACCTCTTCACTAATGGTAGATTAGTGAAGCAAACACCCTAAACTAAATAGCTAATAGTAGAGGATGATGAAGTGGGAAGTGGGCTCACTTTAGATTTATTTTTCTCACAATATTTTCTCACTTTTCCAAAAGCTAGAAAGCTTTTTCTCAAGGATGAAAAAGATGAAGTCAAAAGATAAGAATGAACTCATGAGGTGAGAATAGCAACCATGGGTGAGTTAGTGTCATACACTAACCCATGTAGAGATTAAACTATGGATAACAATAATGGTTAGGTTATTAAATATCTACAAGTAAAACAAAAGGAGTGGACTTGGTCAATGGTTCCACAAGCTTCTCCAAGCTTTAACCACGTGAATAAACTCCACAAATTTTGATTTACTTTAGATAAATAAAACCTTACCATTATTATTAGTATGGTGTAAGTCTCATACACCCATGTCTCATGTGGCATCTAGCATGACACACAATATTGTACACTAATATATATCACATATATACTATGTGCACAATTAAGTGAGAAAAGAAATCATAAGTGAGCTAATATTAGTTAATGTATGTTAATATATCAAATATATAATTATACATTAAATTATTAAATCAACACTTGATTTAATAATCCGGCTATATCATATATAACCGATTAATATCAAAAGTAACATCCTATCGAATCAACACTTGATCCGATAACCCGGCCATATCACATATAACCGTCCGATATCATATATCACGAGAATAGAATACAGTATCACATACAGTAATAATCTCGGTCCTACACATATCACATATGTGCTCCTACTTCATTTCGCTTGAACCAGTAAATCTCTGTGTAGGACTCTAAAGACTCGTCAATACGCCGGCAGTAGGTGACGATCATATCAAACACCCACAAGCCGCAAGCGATCTGCTAAACGTAAGGGCCACCCGGGTATTGAACGATCAGAAGATCAACAAGCAAGCATGCTCATGCTCCTGCGAATCCAATCAGTAACACTACCGTACAATCCGGTCTCTTCATCTCGCATATCTCGCCTGGGGGTGGTAAACGTCAGACCCCAATAGGTTGATAAGTCATGCCGATGTGAGGCTTATAACGGGTCAAGAAACTTCAGATAACACTTACCAGTAAATCTCAGAAACAACCCTGGCCAGGGACTTCTTGTTATAGCCGATCGAGCACAGCGCAACATCAACCTCCAATACCGGGAGAGACGAAATCCCCTCCTATCGCTCATTGCCTCCATGTGACTCGGTACTGTACCCAAAAACCACCGTTTTGCACGTTCTCTTGAATGTGGTAAGGTGGAAATCAAAGCACAGTGGGAATCAAACAAGACTCTATAACAATCTCGGGTCGGCAAACTAACCTATACCAGTGTCACCTGAGAATTGTATCTGACGTGAGGTATAATACCATCTAGGAGTTCTCAGCGAGTCCGTCCAGTGTACCCAGTCTCCACTGAGCACCCGTATATCATCCCTGATGTCAAACACCAATGGATATGGGATCATCCATCGCCCATCTACATGGGTCGAGAAGGTATACGCTAGTCTATTCTGGTATATCGATGCCCAGTCTTGATACACTCACGACTAGGGACATTAAAGGATGTACTCGCGGACTACCTTTGTCCCACTAGTATGATCCGCATCATAATCCAGGTAGTCAAGTAAATATCCTAAGGGCTTTATCAACATTTAACAGAGAGACAATCAGTGTACATGTTAAGATAAAGAGCAACCAGATAGCATACTATCATATCGAGCAAGAAAGTCCTCCCTATGTATGTCCAAGTATCCACTAAAATATACATCATATGTACAATAATGGCCTCTAGGGTATACATATAACTAACATTCTCCTACTTGCACTAGGGCTATATGTTGTAGTATCCAATACCCAACAATCAGCAGTGGTTGTAGTATCTCATACTCAACCATCCCATAAAAGTCTCTCTTGGGAAAAGGCCTTTGTGAGTGGATCCGCTGTGTTGTCCTCTTAGTCTACTCTCCTAACCTCGATCTCCCTGGAGATCATCCATCTCCATGATCAAGTGATACTGCCTTAGAATATGTCTAGGTCACTGATGGGACGAAGGTTCCTAGGCATAAGCCACAACTCTATTGTCACACAATGGTGGGAATGAAGTTCATCTCACGAACTTATATACAACCAGACTGCCTTTTTGGTAGTATCGTTGGTAGCGATGTATCGAGCCTTTATCATCTAGTTTGTCACGGTATCTAGTTTGGAACTCTTCCAACATACCGTCCCTCCACTGAGGGTAAAGAAAATTCCTGTGACTGACATTCAGTCGACCTTACCACGCTGGAAGCTATCCAATGATTCTCCCCAGGATCGATTAATACCATCTCACTACACCTAGTGAGAATCCTAACATCCACTTAGATCTATCTCACATATCCAAAACCCAGGATATAGGAGGTATCACCTTGATCCTCTATGGAGAATCCTTGTGATAAGAGGAGATTGACCGAGTGTAGCATAAGAAACACCTTCCCTATCAAGAGTATATCATCCACGTACAATACGAGGAAGACCACCTTACTCTCTACTACCTTTTTGTATATATAAGGTTCATCTACCATCTTGATGATGTCAAACGCTTTGACTACCACATCAAAACAGTTGTTCCAACTCCGCGATACCTGCTTTAACCTGTAAAGAAACTTGCACACGTTTCCGCTGCTCCCACTGTCTACGAAGCCCTCTGGCTGTGTACTTATAGACGCTCTCGTCTAAATCAGTATTTGGAAAAGCAGTCATGATACCCAACCGCCAGATATCGTAGTTATGGTATGTAACAATGGTAAGTAGGATCCGGATGGACTTAAGAATAGCCATTAGAAAAGGTTTCATCATAATCCACACCTGGTAAACGACGAGAACCTTTTACAACAAGTCTAGCTTTGAAAGTCTCAACTTTTCCATGCACACCAAGTAATCTTCTCAAGATATACTTGCTGCTGATGGGGGTTTAACCCTTCAGATATAGCAACCAAAGTCCATACTTTGTTAGTGTATATAGATTCCATCTCAGATCGCTAAGCATCCAGCCATTCTCACAGAGTCCCTACTCTTGATGGCCTGCTCGAAACTAGTTAGGTCATCATCTCATGATGCGATCCTCGCTCCCACTGTCATTGAGAAAACCGAAGTATCTCTCAGGTGGATGAGGAACCCTACTAGATCAGCGGAGAGGCTGAGGTTCGTCGGGAACTATTGAATCCTCCGGTTCTACCAAATCGTCAGCAGTAGTTTGTATAGCTGGAACTCCTTCCAGTTCTACCTCATGACCATAAATTTGTTTCCAAAATAAATTCCTTTTCTAAAAAAAGGTGGCATGCCGAGAAATAAAACATCTTTTTGTTCCTTGGTGTGGTAGAAGATATTCCCTTGGGAATGCTTGGGATATCCAACAAACTTCCATAGAGCTGATCTTGCTTCGAGCTTGTCCAGATTTTGCTTTTGATATAGGCCGGACAACCCCAAATCTTAACTTAAGAGATGGGCTCTTCCGATACCATATCTCATATGGAGTGGTAGGCGCCTGATTTGGTCGGAACCTAATTCAATAGGTATGCAGCTTCTCAAGTGCATAATACCCAAAAGGAAATAGGCAACTCAGCATGACTCATCATAGAGCGCACCATATCTAATAGGGTACGATTCCTCCATCCCGATACACTGTTGTGCTGTGGTGTATACGGAGGAGTAATGCCGAGAGAGAATCTCATTCTCCTTTAGAATTGTCCAGGAACTCCGTGCTCAAGTATTCCCCTCCCTGATCACATCAAAGGACATAATACTTATACCCTTTTTGGTTATCTACTTCTGACTTATATTCTTTGAATTTCTCAAAAGCTTCAGACTTGTGTTTCAACAGGAACATATGTCCGAATCTTGAGAGATCATCAGTGAATGTAATGAAGTATAAAGAATCAATCCTGGCATATATATACAGAGGACCTACATACATCATCATGTAACAATCCCAAGAGTTCACTAACTCTTTCTCTATTTCCAGTAAACGGAGCTATGGTCATTTTATCTTTGTGACATGACTGACAAGTTTCATAAGATGTAGATTCAAACTGATTTAAATATGCATCTTAATGTAACTTGGCTAGTCGGGTCGCATTGATATGACCTAGTCTATAATGCCTCAAGAAGGATTCGTTCATTTCTGAACTCTTCCTCTTGTGTGTGTTCTGTACGTTAAGAACCGTAGTTTGATTTAGAACGTTTATGCCATTAGATAACGCGTCTGAACCGATCAACTCTTGATCTAGGAAATGTTCAAAATATTATCCAACAATACAAAATTATATCCTTCTTTACTAAATAAATAGACTGATATGATATTGTATATCAGGTTCGGTATCTAATAACATTCATTCAGAATCAATCTATTTGATAATACAAGGTGATAACTGCCAACACCTTGGCTGCAAAAATTTCACCGTTTCCAACTTTTAAAACTTATCACACATTCTCAGTTCTCTACCTATCTGTAGCCATGTAACAAATTATATATGTGGGATCCTGATCCGGTATCTCATACCCAGGACGTAGAGGATACTGAGAAACAGTTCTTGGTAATGAACACACCCGAAGAAGATGCATCAACATGCACATTCTTCGTTTGGGCGGCACGGGAATCCTGGTAATCCCCTATTTCCTGCTCGGTCTTATAACAATTATAAGTTGGAGCGGGACCAACGTTCCCCAGCTCAGTATAACAAGTGGGTTCTGTCGATACATCCATATTATTATCTTGATTAAGGCGTGACATGGTCGCTACCTGGAGAGAGAGAGAAGAAAACACTTAGCGTATTCTCTTGCAAGATTAGATTGGTTATTATTTTATCTAATCAGGATGGCTCCCACTGTTTTTATCAAATCTTCCTTCAAACCCTAAAAGGAAAGACTGGCCGGGATTAATTACACCCTACAAGTTCGCCAATCTTTCAGCTAGGCCAGTGCAGGTACTTTGAGGGAGCTTCCCCGTGCTTTCGCATGGACCTAATTAAAACAAACCTCATTTTCCCAGGGGCGTAACCCCGTTGACACCTTTCTTGACACCTACTTGATAGACTAATTGTAAAGTGCAAAACTTTTCCAGGAGTAACTTTTACTCGCAGTGGGTATCGGGATCCAACTATCTCATAGAAGGTATGCAATCTCATTACAAATTTCAACACTTGAAATTCCCGATAATTTTTCCCTTAGCATCCTATGACCTTGACGAAGGCCAACAAACCATAGGCGGCTAGTCAAGTTCAACCCGTACATTTCATGATTGAATTAAACCCACCCGCACGATCCTTGACGAAGGCCAACAAAGTCGCACAACTACCTTAACTCAATAGAATCATATGCTTAAGCAGATAAGCATAAATAGCTACCGCACATTACGCCTTAATGAAAGCCAACAAACGTAGCGCGAATACTATGAAATACTTATCTGAAATGACGGAGAGCTACGACAGATTTTTAAGAAAACATTTTGTGTAATGAACTTGATATCGTTGTAGAATCAAATGATTTAAAATGGAGTGTTTTTTAGGCTTTTGCTAGTTTCGCTAAAGAGGTCACTCCCGGTGAAGGGATCTCGGCTCTTTCCTCGTCGAATGAGGTGCAGGATATTCACAATACCACTATGAAAAGCAAGAACTAGAAAAGCAATCAAAAGACGAAACCGAGGGTTGTAGCATCTGCCAGTTATTGCTAAAGAGGTCACTCCCGGTGAAGGGATCTCGGCTCTTTCCTTATCGAATAAGGTGCTCGATATTCTACAAGGAATACCGCTATACAAAGTAACAACTAGAGCTACCTGTTTTTGAAAATTTGATTCCAAAACATCTTTAAGTTTATTTTCTTTCATTAATCTCATTAATAAAGTCATATCATTTAAGTTACCTAAACATCACAGATAAATACAACGTACGCTTATGTCATCCGCATTCGCCTCGAAGTCTCGTCATGCTCCGTTAGGTTAGGTAACTAATGGCATAGCGGGGAAAGGCTACCGCAGGTGTAAAACATAAGCAACGTCTATATAATATATCACATATACTATATACAGTATCTATCTCATCATATAAAGTGATCACATTGCAGAATATCACAGCAGAAAACAACATATGAAATATTGGATATACTAGGATTTCCGGGTTTTATATTAAGCCTGTATAAAACATGGATTCCATGGTCGTGATGAATAACCAAACCCACATCCCTAGACCCCTACGAGAGCGGCAAGCAACCCTCCCAATTCTAGAGTTAGGAGACCCGGACTCGACTCCTCGAGATGGTCTCCCACTGGATCCTAGAACCCGGTTACTTGCGCTCTCCTCCTTGGGTCTATCCTAATGCGCAAAAGTAAATAATATACATCAACAGTGACATCTTCCTCAACCCGGAAGTGCCCCAATAAAAGAATATTACATACAAGTTTTTACATGAATGAAAATGAAAAACTCTCATCTCACATAAAAACCCACGGCTATTCAAAAACGATGATCCAATATAACATATCACAGCAACACATAACATCTCATGTTATCAACGTAAGTAAATATGCGTATCCCAATTGTCATTGACATATAGTAACGAAACCGGCGATACACCACATATTACACTAACGGTCGCAGAAAAGAAACCGAAAAACTACAACAATTGGAATCATCACTGCCCTTAGACATCATAAACCTGGAATATCACATATTCTGGATTTCATGCCTAACAATACAAATCTTACATTTAGGTCTCAACTATGAAAACACTTTTCAAAAGAAATCGGGTAATTCAACAGGATTCCCGATTTCACCTAAGACCGAAATGTTAAACTTGCACGTAACTAAATAGATTCCAATTATTGTACACAATCCTAGATAGCTAGACGAAGTTAAACTTTTCGATCGAATAAGCAAGCACCCAAAATTTCCCAACAAGCTCAACACTTGAGCGGAGTTCAAAAAGTTCCCAGAAACTGCCACAGCTCCTATGAACCATCCGTAGAAGGGCCGATCCATGCCTCACTCATGTCGCCACAGAACTGCGGAAAACCTTAGGGTATGACCGCGGTTCCGTGATCCAAAAAAGTCGAATTTGGGTATCGTTCTTCCAGAGGGTCCACCGAATCGCTTGAATGATTTTCTGAAATTTTAAACTCGGAAAAATCCAACTCTTGGAAAATTTCAGTGAGGGAAAATATAGGTTATTGATATCCGTTCAAACTTTTTAACATCGTCTAAATAACCCGAATACATGTTAGAATTACGACTGCGAAACACTCCGAATTGCCTTTGCAGAAAATTAACATCATATGCAAATTTAACAAAAACAAATAACACCGGAAACCCAAAAACCCAGAGACTAGAACACTACCAAACTTTGAAGCCAAATCTCCAAAATACACCCGGTGAGCTCGATAATTTGCCTATTGTGGCTGGCCAAGTTGAGGTAAAAATGCTTCAAATTTTGTCAGTGTTCATGTTATATCACATATAACATTCTGTAATTGTTTAAAAATATTTTAGAGCCCTTTAGAAATTCGACAGAAACTAGCTATTAGGGTTTCAAGTTTCGCAGTAATTTCGGTTTCATAATCTAACAAACATCGTCTAATTTTCTAGCATGGCTCTGATACCACTGCAAGGTTGTCTAGCACGGCAGCAAGGTTTCGGGAGGCATCGTCCATGCCAATTTCAAAGATTTGCCGTTCTAGCTAACCCTAACCCTAGAATCATTACTAGAAAATGCGACGATACGATATGTAAACTAATTTACATCTAAGTGAATGAGGAATACAAGCTTTGTAAACCGGTCCTTCACTTCTAATGCTCTGTGTAGTAGTCCCTTCGCTGCAAGTCATGAACAACCGAACTCTAGAAAGGGTTCTCCCGGAGAAATGAACAAGCTTGCTCGAATTCTTCGAAGCCGAAAATGTTCTACGTCAAGAAGACTCAATGTAACATTTCAAAAAAATAAAATATTATATTTGGGAATTTTTATAATTTAATAATAAAATATTCAATATTTTAATAAGGCGGTATAATTAAATACCGATAAATAGGGAAAAATTTGGCAAATTACAGAAATTATTAAAAGAGGGTATTTTATGTGAATTATGCAATTTTTAAGTTTTTATGATTAATTATATGCTAATTTAGTGCTAATCGCGATTAAAAATTGCTAATCGGATTTTTAGCATATTTGTGCAAAACATGCACCATATCTTTTTTTTACACTTGTTACATATTTTTCCATGGCTTTCCTACATGTTTTATCATGGTTGATGATTTTATTAGAGAGGGGAAAAGAATAGAAAAAGAATAGAAAAAGAAAAGGAAAAGGATAAAATAATGGGTATGGGTGAGGGAGAGAAACGTAAGGGTGCTTTGACTTGGCCATTCCTCTTCATCCTTCACTCATTCCTCATCATCTCTCCCTCTCTTCCTGCTACTGCTGCTGCCTCCCCCTCCTCCTCCATCTTCAATCCTCAAAACTCCATGGAAATCAACTCAAAAGCTCACCCCCATTTCACAAAAATGATGCACAAGCTCAAGGGAAACACATTAGACCAAGAAAGGAAAGGTTTTGGACACTTGGGGCAACTCAAGAAAATTCTTGAGTTGCCAAATGAGGTATTTTCTGAATAACTAGCTTAGTTTTCCTATTGCTTTCACATCCATGTTAACTTTAAACCGATATAGTGATGTTTAGTGAGGATATGAAAATTCTAGTTAGGGTAATTGGAAATTGAGAGTTGTGGTGAGCAATTAAGCTCAGTAAAGGCCATACAAACCCCCTAGTGCTAGGATTAAGACTCAAACCAGAGGTTAGAAACCCGGAATACGGATTTAGAAAAGCCGATATCAGAAAAACTGTGATTCTGTGAAGGTTAATTGAAATCTGCTATCACCCCGAGACTCTGAAAATCATTTTATGAACACAGAGAGATGTGCAGGCACCTAGGAAGCTACCACCAAAACCCTAGCCCCTAATTTCCAACTGTGGCCGCAATTAAATCTATTTTGGCCGCAAATTGCGGCCAGACCAGGGTGGATTTGGCTCGTATTGGTTCTGTAGCCCCATCTCCAGTAAATTAGACCCCTGGCATATGCAAAATTGTCCAATTTGACCAAGGGTGAAATCTGGGACCCTTTTCTATAGTTGCTGTTTTGATTCGTGTTTTCGTATTGCGTATTTTAAATTCTGGATTCTAGTATTGTTTTTTACCTCGACCACTTGACGTTTGTACGTCTATATCGAGTGATATTGGGTTGATTTGCAAGAGCTAAACATAGGTTCTAACCTATAAGCTTTTAAGCGTATCGTTTTGGTTTTCGTGTGTCGTTTTGGTTTCGATTTGGTTTTAATGTGATGCGATACATGTGATATGTAGGTACCCCCATGATGATTCGAGACGATGAAGAAGATGAAGGCGACACCGACACCGACACGCAGGATTCAAGGTGAGTAGATTATATCTACGGGGGAAGTCGGGTGGATGGCGTATAGCACCCCTGCAGTTCGATATTTAGTATAGTATATATATACTATTTATGATAGCTTATAGTGTGTCATGGATATTTGAGATGAGATTAGGTGTACTATGGTTAGATTAGGGCGTAGAAGTAAACTAGTATAGTTCCTAGTTGCGAACCCTAGAATAGGTTTACACCCACACGCACACACATGCTTACTTGTTATAGTTATACCTAGATGATGAGAATAGTGGATGATATTTGGAGATGAGTCGAGGATATTGGGCATAGCACCATGAGATCGGTGATATGATGTGATTCGTATTAGAGATACGACATGTGATTTTAGCGGGCCTTTGAACGTGTGTTTCACACACGCATTTATATTTATATAGATGGTGTCGATTTGTACTAGACTTAGATCAGTACCCCAAATCATGTGATATGACGATAAGGATACAAGATAATTGATGAGATGAATGTGATATTGACCCGTACCCAGCTTTGGGATGCCGTATGATGATTTACCGTGCGAGCTTTATATTGATGATAGATCCGCACTCATGACTCGAGGATGTCATATGATATTGTATCGTACGCGGTACCTTTGAGGCGGGATCACCGACTATTATATATATATATATATACACACACATATATATCGACCCAGATTTAGGTGGTTTCCATACCCCTCCTGATTGACTTGCTAGTTAGAGCTGTAGTTTTGCTTGTAGATGTTAGGCTAGGACGATGTCATATCTATTTCAAAACTAACGAATCGGGAGTATTTCAAAGATAGGCACAGGGATATTACGGATATTTTCAAAAGACGCATCTTTTCTTAAAAACACCGTAGCCCTTATTTTACTAAAAACTCTTATTCGTCTTATTTCAAATGGCAAACTGTATGACTTTTTATATTGATGCAGATGCGTCACTGTTGGATTTATTAGTCAATTTCTGCATACTCTTGTTATTCGCATCGCATTGCATGTGCAAATGGTTATTGTTATATTAAAAATCATACTGTTAGGACACCAGCACCATTATCGATGATGCATATATTCCACGTACACCTGCTTGCCGGCTCACACACTTCATCATCGATAATTGCCATGTCACTACACTGTAGTACTGTTGCATTCAGGATATGATCCCTTGCATGGCATACTTGTGTACCTACCTATTGTACACCCATACTTACATACATAAGTATTTGCACATACATAGATGATTCTGGCTTGATTAGAGATTTGGGAACCGCAAGATACTCTTTAAAACTGATTCATTTTAAAAGAGCGGTTTTCCCTCAATATGTGCAAATTACTATTCCAGTTGCATGATATACTGATATGCTTACATTTCTTTTACATTACGCATACATCATGCTTTTTGATTATACGCACTGAGATATGTTGTTTCCATGATATTTCTGGATTTGGTAACCGTGGGTATTTCAAAAGAGAGTACGTACTTGTTTTAAAAACCCGGTTACCCTTGATATGATATTTCAGTGCGTCCACCATGTGTTTTCTCGGTTCAGAGAGCGACATGTGAAACCCGATTTGAGGAGGCGGATGAGGCCGATTGCGGGTACATGGTGGGCCCGGTATGGTACCCCGGGGCAAGAAAGGGATGCTGTGTATACAGACGGTGAGCCTGGCAGAGGGACTACTACCTACCGGTGATAGTGTTTGGGCTCGACGGATATCCGGAGGATACCGACCGGAGTCGAGAGATGATGTGGGTCGATCTGCACTGACGGAGCCCGATATATGAGGATTTACGTGCCGATGCTAGGCACAGGTTTCATGATGTTTTCGAGTGTCGATGCTTGACACTCAGGTTCCATGATTTTGATATGTCGCGAGCGACACATGTTGATTTACATCCTCATACTTCCATGCATATGTTTTTGATATTTACATGCATGATGCTTATTGTCATTGGGTGACACATGGACGATTTCCACATACATATATGGACATTGATGGCATTGATCATATAGTTGGATGATATCCACATACTCATAGACTTCCTGATATAGTTGACATTGATTACATTGATCATACCTCATATTAATGATATATTGCTACCTGAGACACTGACACGAGCTTTTGGTACTACACTTATGTATAGATGTTTACCCTAGCCACCTTATCATGCTTCAGACTTATTCATATTGAGGATATTTTATTACTGATCGTATTGACCTAGGATTATGTCATGCATGCGATTTCTAATCTGCGATGTTTTCTATTCACGAGTTGGCAACTCACCCCCGTTGTACCACAGTTCTTGCAGGTTTTACCGTACAGGTTTCATTGCGGCTTTTCTGGCACACTGCTTCCTTTCTGGGTGATTGCATTGGTAGGTGGGTTCACTCGCATCGTGACCACCCTTGTATTATTTTATTCAGTTGTATCTAGAAATTCCATCAACCAAAACTTGAATTATGTTTCAGACTTAGAAAACCAGTTATGTATTATTTCGACCTTAGAGTCGCGCGTTGTAGAATTATGGTTTTCATACTGATTTTGAGTTCTTTTTGAGTTTTGATCCTCGCCCTTTGGCGTTGTATATTATATTGCTTGCGTGGTTGTGACCGTCGATTGACGAAGAGCTAGCTCCCGCTTGGGGATGCCTTTTCATTGTGTATATATACATTATTCTTGTTGTACCCCGTTCGGGGCCTGTTTTTACAAAGGAAACTCTGCCAAAATTTTCAGAGAAGACTAGAGATTTTTAAAATGCATATTCGGCTTACTTATTTAAAAACCTCACTTTTAAAACATGTTTCTTCGCTTCTTAAAACTATTTTTCCTTCATTGATAATTAAAAATGGTTTTAGATTTCTGGGCTTTTGGCTTACTTGAATTAGATGGGGTCCTATAGGCTTCATATGATTCAAGTGCCAGTCACGGGCTATTTCAGGTCATGACACTCAAGCTCATGCTACCTCTTCACTAATGATAGATTAGTGAAGCAAACACCATAAACTAAATAGCTAATAATAGAGGATGATGAAGTAGGAAGTGGGCTCACTTTAGATTTAATTTTCTCACAATATTTTCTCACTTTTCCAAAAGCTAGAAAGCTTTTTCTCAAGGATGAAGAAGATGAAGTCAAGAGATGAGAATGAACTCATGAGGTGAGAATAGCAATCATGGGTGAGTTAGTGTCATACACTAACCTATGTAGAGATTAAACCATGGCTAACAATAATGGTTAGGTTAATAAATATCTATAAGTAAAACAAAAGGAGTGGACTTGGTCAATGGTTCCACAAGCGTCTCCAAGCTTTAACCATGTGACTAAACTCCACCAATTTTGATTTACTTTAGATAAATAAAACCTTATCATTATTATTAGTATGGTGTAAGTCTCATACACCCATGTCTCACGTGGCATCCAGCATGACACACAATATTATACACTAATATATATCACATATGTAGGGTTCCTAGGCATGCACAAGAGGTCTCACAAGGCATCAACCATGCCAAATTCAAATTTTTCATGTGCCTACAAACCCTAATACGGATCGTTAACTAGAGAATAAGGCGAAACATGCAACTAGTTAACAACTTAACTAAGAGTGAACCGAAAATACAACCTTTGTAGATCCGGTCCTCCACCTCCATAGCTCCGTGACGATGTCCCTTCGCTGTGATCATCCGATCCTAGACTCTCGCGGTGGTTTCATCGGAGAAAAGATCGGGCTAGGTCGTCGACTTCGATACCGAAGATGATCTACGTCGAGGCAACACAAGATCAAGCTCCAACTTCACCAAGCCATGAAACTTGTGAAGAAAACACCCTATACTACTTGGCAAGTGGTAGAGGATGAAGAAATAGGAAGTGGGTTCACTTTAGAATTGGATTTCTCACTCTTTTTCTCAAGTCACCATTGAAGCTTGCAAGCTTCTTTCTTCTTGAAGAAGAAGAAGAAGAAAAAGAATATGATAAGAATAATTGAATAAATGGAAAATAATGTGATTCTTATCATAATGCAACATTGGGTTAGTTTAACAAGTGTAGAGAATAAACTAGTGTTTAGTTGAATGGTTAGGGTTAAGGAAAAAACAAAATGGTCAAAGCATTCAAAGCTTCATGAAGTTTCAAGAATGAAACAAATTAAGCCACCATTTTATTCTTGCCAAAATAAACAAACAAATAAATAAAATGAATAAGTGAATAATTCAAAGCCCTAACCATTCACTTAACCATGGTTTAAAGTAAACATACACCCAAGCTTGCATGTATCATCAAACAAGATACAATCTAGTGCACAAAAATATATCACATATACTACATGTGCACATCAAGTGAGAAAATCCATCTTAAGTAAACAAATACTAGTTAATGTAAAGTAATATATCAAATATATAATTATACATCAAATCATTAAATCAACACTTGATTTAATGATCCGGTCATATCGCATATAACCGACTAATATCAAGTGTATCAATGTATCGAATCAACACTTGATTCGGTAACCCGGCTATATCACATATAACCTGCCGATGATACAAATCGCGAGAATAGAATCCAGTATCACATACTGGTATTATTCTCGGTCCCGCACATATCTCATATGCGCTCCTATTTCGTTTCGCTTGAGCCAGGAAACCTCTGTGTAGGACTCTAAAGACTCGTCAATACACCGGCAGCAGGTGATGATCATATCAAACACCCACAAGCCGCAAGCGGTCTGCTAAACGTAACGGCCACCCGGGTATTGAGCGATCAGAAGATCGACGAGCAAGGCCGCTCATACTCCTGTAAATCCAACCAGTAACACTTACCGTACAGTCCGGTCTCGTCGTCTGATATGTCGCATATCTCGCCTAGGGGTGGTAAACGTCAGACCCCAATAGCTCGATAAGTCATGTCGATATTAGGTCTATAACAGTTTGAGAAACTACAGGTAACACTTACCAGTAAATCTCAGCAACCCTGGCCAGGGATTTCCGGTTATAGCCAATCGAACACATCGCAACATCAACTCCCTATACCGGGAGAGACGAATCCCCTCCTATCGCTCATTGCCTCCATGTGATTCGGGACTGTACCTAAAAACCACCATTTTGCATGCCCTCTTGGACGTGGTAAGGTGGAAATCAAAGCACGGTGGGAATCACACAAGACTCTATGACTATCTCGGGTCAACAGACTACTCTGTACCAGTGTCACCAGAGAACTGCCATCTGATGTAAGGTATAATACCATCTGGGAGTTCTCGGCGAGTCCGTCCAGTGTACCCAGTCTCCACTGAGCACCCGTATATCATCTCTGATGTCAAATACCAATGGATATGGGATCATCCATCGCCCATCTGTATGGGTCGAGAAGGTATACGCTAGTCTACTCTGGTATATCGATGCCCTGTCTCGATACACCCACGACTAGGGACTTTGAAGGATGTACTTATGGACTACCATGTCCCCACTAGTATGATCCGCATCATAGTACAGGTAGTCAAGTACACATCCTAAGGGATTTACCAACATGTTACAGAGAGACAATCAGTGTACACGTTAAGGTAAAGATCAACCAGATAGCATACTATCATGTCGAGCAAGAAAGTCCTCCCTATATATGTCCAAGCATCCACTACAATATACATCCTATGTATAGTAATGGCCTCTAGGGCATACATATAACTAACAATCTCCCACTTGCGCTAGGGCCATCTGATAGCAGTGGTTGTAGTATCTCATACTCAACCATCCCATAAAAGTCTCTCTCTGGGAAAAGGCCTTTGTGAGTGGATCCGCCGTGTTGTCCTCTGAGTCTGCTCTCCTAACCTTGATCCCCTAGAGATCAACCATCTCCACGATCAGGTGACACTGCCTTAGAATATGTCTGGATCACTGATGGGACGGACGTTCCTAGGCATAAGCCACAACTCCATTGTCTCACAATGGTAGGAACGAAGTTCATCTCATGAACTAATATACATCCAGACTGCCTCTTTGGTAGCATCTTAAGTAGCGATGTATCCAGCCTTTATCGTCTAGTAAGCCACGGTATCAGTCTTGGAACTCTTCCAACATATCGTCCCTTTACCAAGGGTAAAGACAATGCCTGTGACTGACATTCAGTCGTCCTTATCACCCTGGAAACTTTCCAGTGATTCTCCCCAGGATCAACTGATATCATCTCACTACAACTAGTGAGTATCCTAACATCCAATTAGATCTATCTCATAGATCCAAAACCCAGGATTTAGTAGGTATCATTATGATCCTATATGGAGAATCTTTGTGATAAGCGGAGATTGATCGAGCGTAGCATAAGAAACTACTTCCCTATCAAGAGTATGTCATCCACGTACTCTACGAGGATCACCACCATACTCTCTACTACCTTTTTGTATATACAAGGTTCATCTACCATTTTGATGATGTCAAACTCTTTGACAAACTCATCAAAACAGATGTTCCAACTCCGCGATGCCTGTTTTATCACATAAAACATCTTGCACATGTTTCCGCTGCTCCCACTATCTACGAGGCCTTCTGGCTGTGTACTTATAGACGCTCTCTTCCAAAACATTATTTAGAAAAGCAGTCATGACACCCAACCGCCAGATATCGTAGTCATGGTATGTAGCCGTGGTATGTAGGATCTGGATGGACTTAAGCATAGCTACTTGAAAAGGTTTCATCATTATCCACGCCTGGTCGATGACGAAAAACTTCAACAATTCTAGCTTTGAAAGTCTCAACTTTTCCATCTACATCAAGTAATCTTCTCAAGATATACTTGCTCCTGATGGGGATTTAACCCTTCAGATATAGCAACTAAAGTCCATACTTTGTTGGTGTATATGGATTCCATCTCAGATCACTAAGCATCCAGCCATTCTTACAGAGTCTCACTCCTGATGGCCAGCTCGAAACTAGTTAGGTCATCATCTCATGATGCAATCATCGCTCCCACTGTCATAGAGAAACTGAAGTAACTCTCAGGTAGGTGAGGAACCCTATTAGATCGGCGGAGAGGCAGAAGTTCGTTGGAATCTACTGAATCCTTTGGTTCTATCAAATCATCAGCTGCAGTTTGTATAGCTGGAACATTTCTAGTTCTACATAACAGATCTTGCCTCGAGCTTGTCCGGATTTTGCTTTTCAGACATAGGCTGGACAACCCCAAATCTTAACTAACTTAAGATATGGGCTCTTCCCTTTCCATATCACATATGAAGTGGTAGGCAATGATCTGATTCGAACCTAATTCAATAGGTATGCAGCTTCTCAAGTGCATAACCCCCGAAAGGAAATAGGTAACTCAGTAGTACTCATCATAGAGCACACCTTATCATATAGGGTGTGATTCCTCCGCCCCGATATACCATCGTGCTATGGTGTATTCGGAGGAGTAATGCCGAGAGAGAATCTCATTCTCCTTTAGAATAGTCCAGGAATTCCGTGCTCAAGTATTCTCCTCCTTGATCACATCAAAGGACATAATACTTATACCCGTTTTGGTTCTCTACTTCTAACTTATATTCTGTGAATATCTCAAAAGGTTCGGACTTGTGTTTCAACAGGAACATATGTCTGAATCTTGAGAGATTATCAGAGAATGTAATGAAATACAAAGAACCGGTCTTGGCATGTGTAGACAGGGGACCTTTATATATCAACATGTATCATCCCAAGAGTTTACCAACTCTTTCTCTGTTTCCATTAAACAGAGCTGAGGTCATTATATCTTTGTGACATGACTGGCAAGTTTCATAAGATGTAAATTCAAACTGATTTAAATATGCATCTAAATGTAACTTCAGCCAGTCGAGTCGCATTGATATGACCTAGTCTACAATACCTCAAGAAGGATCCGTTCAATTCTGAACTCTTCCTCTTGTGTGTGTTCCATGTACTAAGAACTGTAGTTTGATTTAGAACATCAATGCTTTTAGATAACGTGCCTGAACCGATCAACTTTTGATATAGGAAATGTTCAAAACATTATCCAACAATACAAAATTTTATCATTTCTTTACTAATAAAGAGACTGATATGATTTTGTATATCAGGTTCGGTATCTAATAACATTCGTTCAGAATCAATGTATTTGGAATACAGGGTGACAGTGACCAACAGACTTGGCTGCAACACTTGCACCGTTTTCTGTCTCATGAAACTTATCACCCGTTCTCAGTTCTCTACCTTTCTGTAGCCCTATGTAACAGATTACATATCTGGGATCCTAATCCGGTATAAAATACCCAGGACGTAGAGGATACAGAGAAACAGTTCTTTGTAACGAACACACCCGTAGATGATGCATCGGTATGCACTTTCTTCGTTTGGGCGGCACGGGGATTCTGGTATTCCCCAATTTCCTGCTCTGTCTTATAACAATTATAAGTTGGAGCGGGACCAACATTCCCCAGCTCAGTATAACAAGCGGGTTCGGTCAATATGTCCGTATTATTATCTTGATTAAGGCGTGATACGGTCGCTACCCGGAGAGAGAGAGAAGAAAACACTCAGCGTATGCTCTTGCAAGATCAGATTGGTTATTATTTTATCTAATCAGGATGGCTCCCACTGTTTTTATCAAATCTTCCTTCAAATCCTAAAAGGAAAGACTAGCCGGGATTAATTACACACTACAAGTTCGCCAATCTTTCAGCCAGGCCAGTGTCGGTACTTTGAGGGAGGTCCCCTGTGCTTTCGCACGAACCTAATTAATGTAAACCTCGTTTTCCCAGAGGCATAGCCCCGTTGACACCTTTCTAGACACCTACTTGATCGGCTAATTGTAATGTGTAAAACTCTCCCAGGAGTAACTCTTACTCGCAGCGGGTATCGGGATCCAAGTATCTCATAGAAGGTATGCAATCTCATTGCAAATTTCAACACTTGAAATTCCCGATAATATTTTGCCCCTAGCAGCTATATGACCTTAACATAGTCAATAAATCATAAGTGCTATTCAAGTTCAACCCGTCATTTCCCGATTGAATTAAACCCACCCGCACGACCCTTAACATAGTCAACAAAGTCGCACGACTACCCTAATCCAATCGCATCATATGCTTATACAGATAAGCACTAATCAGCTACCGCACACTACGCCTTAACATAGTCAACAAACGTAGCACGAATACTAACTAGTACTTATCTGAAATGACGGAGGGCTACGACAGGTTTTTAAGAAAACCTATTGCGTAATGAACTTGATATCGTTGTAGAATCAAATTATTTTGAAATGGAGTGTTTTTGAGGCTTTTCTAGTTTTGCTAAAGGGGTCACTCCTGGTGAAGGGATCGTCGGCCCTTTCCTCGTCGAATGAGGTGCGCGATATATCATATATATCACTGTGCAAAGCAGAAACTATAGAAGCAATCAAAAGACAAACCGAGTGTGTAGCATCTGCCAGTTATTGCTAAAGGGGTCACTCCCGGTGAAGGGATCGTCGGCCCTTTCCTCATCGAATAAGGTGCAGGATATATCATATATACCGCTGTGCAAAGAAAGAACTGTTGCTACCTGTTTTATTTTGAAATTCGATTCTACAACATCTTTAGGTTTCTTTTACTTTCATTAATCATATTAATGAAGTCCCATCATTTAAGTACCTAAACATCACAGATAAATACGACGTACACTTATGCCATCCGCATTCGCCTCGATGTCCTCTCGTGCACCGTTAGGTTAGGTGACTAACGGCAGAGCGGGGCAGGGCTAGCGCGGGTGTAAAACATAAGTAACATCTATATAATATATCATATATACTATATATAGTATCTATCATAGAACATATCACATGATCACATCACAGATAACGCAGCAAAAAATATGATATGAAATATTGGATATACTAGGACGTCCGTGTTTTCAATACGAGCCAGTATAAAACATGGATTCTACGGTCGTGATGAATAGCCAAACCCACACCCCTAGACCCCTACGAGAGCGGCAAGCAACCCTACCAATTCTAGAGTTAGGAGACTCGGACCCGACTCCTCGAGTTGGTCTCCCACTGGACTCCAGAACCCGGTTACTTGTGCCCTCCTCCTTGGGTCTATCCTAGTGCAGAAAAGTAAATAATATACAAATGGTGACATCTTCCGCAACCTGGAAGTGCCCCAATAAAAGAATATAACATATAAGTTTTTACATGAATGAAAATGAAAAACACTCATCTCACATAAAAAAAACCCGGCTATTCAACCACGACGATCCAATATAACATATCCAGCAACACATAATCATCAACGTAAGTAAACATGCGTATCCCAATTGTCGTTGACATATAGCAACGAAACCGGCGATATCACATATTACACTTACGGTCACAGAAAAGAAAGTGTAAAACTACAACAGTTGGAATCCGCAACTTCTTTAAACATCGCATGCCTAATCAAATGAATTTCTTAGACATCGCATGCCTAACAATTATAAACTCCACATTTTATTCTCAAAATCGAAAACTCTTTTCAATATCAAGTCGGGCAATTCAACAAGATTCCCGAAAAACTGATCGAATGCTCGTCGCAAACTTTAGTAGACGGCCGCACCCCTGATACCGTCGACGAAGTGCACTAAGGAAGAACACCTCTGCCGCGAGCACCCGAACGGATGCTTTCGGCGACGGGGTTCTCCTACAGTCACTTGGTCGGGGCTATGGGGTGTAGCTGTCTATTAAGTTTACCCGGCGAGTATCCGCGTACGCTACGCGATTGCGACGGACTTTTGATCACATCAAAATTCTGTGGCAACCGATCAAGTGAGACTAAACTGCTATGTTTATAACATCCAAATCAGTTATCTCATAACTACTTGTGGATTCCAAGTATTGTATCACCTTCCAGATAAATAGAAAATGTTAAACTTTCCGATCGAACAATCGAACACCCAAGTTTTCCCGAAACAGTTCAACACATGAAATAAGTTTAAAAACATTCAGTTCATGCCTCAGTACCAACGGTCCAGCCGTAGAAGGGTCAAGCCAATGCCTCACATGTGGCACGCCGTACTGCCCCAAACCCTAAGGTTCAAAGGGTAGTTCAAGACGGTCACATAATCGAGTTAAGGTTTGTTGTCTTCTAGAGGGACCATCGCGTTACTTGCACTACTTAGAACGTCATTAAACTACGGAAAGATCCAACACTTGGAAATTTCCCAACAGGGGAAAAATTGGGTATTTATATCCGGTCGAACTTTTCAAGATTTTCTAAAATTACCCGGAAAAACCCAGACGAAGTAAAACTTCCCGATCGAAACACCGAGTCCCCAATACAACCCAGAATACTCAACTCTTGAGTACAATTTAAAAATTACCAGAAAATACAGCACCAAAAGATAGGAATTACTGTGCAAAATTTAATGGAAGAGGCGACCAAATGGCCGCGGAACCGCCGCGCGAGCATGCTCCTGCCGCGGTTCCGCGGAGGTTTAGTTGAGTTAGGTCCTCGTTTTGCACAGTATTTCTTAGAAAAGCCTGCTGATTTTTCTGCATATTTTTAATGTGGAAAAATGCACAATTTTCAAAAATGTACAGAGAAGGGGTATGGATTAGGGTTTCGGGTTCGATCGGGTTTCTAACTTCGTCTACGCATCGCCTAAGGCTCTAGCTAGGCTCTGATACCACTGTAGGGTTCCTAGGCACGCACAAGAGGTCTCACAAGGTATCAACCATGCCAAATTCAAATTTTTCATGTGCCTACAAACCCTAAAACGGATCGTTAACTAGAGGATAAGGCGAAACATGCAACTAGTTAATAACTTAACTAAGAGTGAACCGAAAATACAACCTTTGTAGATCCGGTCCTCCACCTCCATAGCTCCGTGATGATGTCCCTTCGCTGCGATCATCCGATCTTAGACTCTCGCGGTGGTTTCATCGGAGAAAAGATCGGGCTAGGTCGTCGACTTCGATGCCGAAGATGATCTACGTCGAGGCAACACAAGATCAAGCTCCAACTTCACCAAGCCATGAAACATGTGAAGAAAACACCCTATACTACTTGGCAAGTGGTAGAGGATGAAGAAATAGGAAGTGGGTTCACTTTAGAATTGGATTTCTCACTCTTTTTCTTAAGTCACCATTGAAGCTTGCAAGCTTCTTTCTTCTTGAATAAGAAGAAGAAGAAAAAGAATATGATAAGAATAATTGAATAAATGGAAAATAATGTGATTCTTATCATAATGCAACATTGGGTTAGTTTAACAAGTGTAGAGAATAAACTAGGGTTTAGTTGAATGGTTAGGGTTAAGGAAAAAACAAAATGGTCAAAGCATTCAAAGCTTCATGAAGTTTCAAGAATGAAACAAATTAAGCCACCATTTTATTCTTGCCAAAATAAACAAATAAATAAATAAAATGAATAAGTGAATAATTCAAAGCCCTAACCATTCACTTAACCATGGTTTAAAGTAAACATACACCCAAGCTTGCATGTATCATCAAACATGATACAATCTAGTGCACAAAAATATATCACATATACTACATGTGCACATCAAGTGAGAAAATCCATCTTAAGTGAACAAATACTAGTTAATGTAAAGTAATATATCAAATATATAATTATACATTAAATCATTAAATCAACACTTGATTTAATGATCTGGTCATATCGCATATAACCGACTAATATCAAGTGTATCAATGTATCGAATCAACACTTGATTCGGTAACCCGGCTATATCACATATAACCTGCCGATGATACAAATCGTGAGAATAGAATCCAGTATCACATACTGGTATTATTCTCGGTCCCGCACATATCTCATATGCGCTCCTATTTCGTTTCGCTTGAGCCAGGAAACCTCTGTGTAGGACTCTAAAGACTCGTCAATACGCCGGCAGCAGGTGATGATCATATCAAACACCCACAAGCCGCAAGCGGTCTGCTAAACGTAACGGCCACCCGGGTATTGAGCGATCAGAAGATCGACGAGCAAGCCCGCTCATACTCCTGTGAATCCAACCAGTAACACTTACCGTACAGTCCGGTCTCGTCGTCTGATATGTCGCATATCTCGCCTAGGGGCGGTAAACATCAGACCCCAATAGCTCAATAAGTCGTGTCGATATGAGGTCTATAACAGTTAGAGAAATTACAGGTAACACTTACCAGTAAATCTCAGCAACCCTGGCCAGGGATTTCCGGTTTTAGCCAATCGAACACAGCGCAACATCAACTCCCTATACCGGGAGAGACGAATCCCCTCCTATCGCTCATTGCCTCCATGTGATTCGGGACTGTACCCAAAAACCACCGTTTTTCACTCCCTCTTGGACGTGGTAAGGTGGAAATCAAAGCACAGTGGGAATCACACAAGACTCTATGACGATCTCGGGTCAACAGACTACTCTGTACCAGTGTCACCAGAGAACTGCCATCTGACGTAAGGTATAATACCATCTGGGAGTTCTCGGCGAGTCCGTCCAGTGTACCCAGTCTCCACTGAGCACCCGTATATCATCTTTGATCTCAAACACCAATGGATATGGGATCATCCATCGCCCATCTGTATGGGTCGAGAAGGTATACGCTAGTCTACTCTGGTATATCGATGCCCTGACTCGATACACCCACGACTAGGGACCTTGAAGGATGTAGTTATGGACTACCATGTCCCCACTAGTATGATCCGCATCATAGTCCAGGTAGTCAAGTACACATCCTAAAGGCTTTACCAACATGTAACAGAGAGACAATCAGTGTACACGTTAAGGTAAAGATCAACCAGATAGCATACTATCATGTCGAGCAAAAAAGTCCTCCCTATATATGTCCAAGCATCCACTACAATATACATCCTATGTATTGTAATGGCCTCTAGGGCATACATATAACTAACAACATATATACTATGTGCATAATCAAGTGAGAAAAGAAATCATAAGTGAGCTAACATTAGTTAATGTATGTTAATATATCAAATATATAATTATACATTAAATTATTAAATCAACACTTGATTTAATAATCCGGCTATATTGCATATAACCGACTAATATCAAAAGTAACATCTTATTGAATCAACACTTGATCCGATAACCCGGCCATATCATATATAACCGTCCGATATCACATATCGCGAGATTAGAATACAGTATTACATACAGTAATAATCTCGGTCCTGCACATATCACATATGTGCTCCTACTTCATTTCGCATGTACCAGGAAACCTCTGTGTAGGACTCTAAAGGCTCGTCAATATGCCGGCAGTAGGTGACGATCATATCGAACACCCACAAGCCGCAAGCGGTCTGCTAAACGTAAGGGCCACCCAGGTATTGAGCGATCAGAAGATCAACAAGCAAGCCTGCTCATACTCCTGCAAATCCAATCAGTAACACTACCGTACAGTCCGGTCTTTTCGTCTGATATGTCCCATATCTCGCCTGGGGGTGGTAAACGTCAGATCCCAATAGCTTGATAAGTCATGCCGATGTGAGGCTCATAATGGGTCGAGAAACTACTGATAACACTTACCAGTAAATCTCAGAAACAACCCTGGCCAGGGACTTCCTGTTATAGCCAATCGAGCACAGCGCAACATCAACCCCCAATACCGGGAGAGACGAAATCCCCTCCTATCGCTCATTGCCTCCATGTGACTTGGGACTGTACCCAAAACCACCGTTTTGCACGTTCTCTTGAATGTGGTAAGGTGGAAATCAAAGCACAGTGGGAATCACACAAGACTTTATGACGATCTCGGGTCGACAGACTAACCTGTACCAGTGTCACCTAAGAACTGCCATCTGACGTGAGGTATAATACCATCTAGAAGTTCTCGGCGAGTCCGTCCAGTGTACCCAGTCTCCACTGAGCACCCGTATACCATCTTTGATGTCAAACACCAATGGATATAAGATCATCTATCGCCTATCTACATGGGTCGAGAAGGTATACGCTAGTCTATTCTGGTATATCGATGCCCCGTCTCGATACACCCATGACTAGGACATTAAAGGATGTACTCACGGAATACCTTTGTCCCACTTGTATGATTCGCATCATAATCCAGGTAGTCAAGTAAATATCCTAAGGGCTTTATCAACATGTAACAGACAGACAATCAGTGTACATGTTAAAATAAAGAGCAACCAGATAGCATACTATTATGTCGAGCAAGAAAGTCCTACCTATGTATGTCCAAGCATCCACTATAATATACATCATATGTACAATAATGGCCTCTATGGCATACATATAACTAACAGGATATGCATGGTGAAAGACCCTTCCGGCCAATAAACGGCCGGTTCCTTAAGAAATACTATGCTTGACAAGTCATAGCTCAAGTTAATGATAGATAACGACGCTCGTGTCCGCTCGCTGTCTTCCTGAGTCCAAACTCTATAAGTAGTATCCGGCAAAAATTCGTCTTGAAGCTACTTGGACTGAGATGTCCCTAAACTAACACTGCACCGAGACGTCCTTAAACTAACAACGGACCGAGATGTCCCTAAACTAACAATGGACCATAATGTTCTCAAACTAAATACATCACCTCCAACACGGCGATGGTGGAATTCAAGTTCACAAGTCCCAGCAGCAAGGACTGCAACTTAAATCCCGCTGGCTGCATAGCTGCCCCGGTGGCGAAGTCCCCCATAAGTTCCATTGGCGAACAAAGGGGTAAAAAATGGTACGTCCACAAGCGAAATGGGCAAGGATGAAAACCAGAAAAGGCGCCGTGAGTAAAAACAGCAAGGCTACCGGCGGGCTTGTGAAAACCCGAAAGGGAGCAATCTCGTTACAATAAAAACACCTGCAAGGTCCTCTCGACCTTGTAAGGAGAAAACACCTGCGTGGGATCCTTACGACTCACAAGGGAGCAACACACTTAGGGATCCCCGCGAATCCTAAGGAGAAATTACACTTACGAGATCCCCCTGACTCGTAAGGAGAATTCCCCCCTATGAGACCCTCACGGCTCATGGAATTCAAAAGCCTTAAAATACAGGGACCTGAACCTGTTCTTAAGCCATCTCACTCCCCAAGTTGCCCTACAAGCGGTCCCATATTGACCCTTGTATATAATCTACGGGCACAAATAAATGTTCCCTCACCAAGTACCACCAATAAGAAGAATGTCCTCATATGGTGAACGACACCAGTATGTCCACTCGACTTATAAGGAGAAAATACTTTTATGAGATCCTTACGACTTATAAGAGAACACACACTTGAGGATCTCCACGATTCCTACGAAGAAAATACACCTACGGGATCCTCACGACTCGTAGGGAGAAATACCTTTATGAGACCCTTACGGCTCGTAAAGTCAAAAATCCTTACTCAACAGGATCCTAACCCTGTTTGCTGAGCCACCTTTGTTCAAATCGACAAAGGCAAATGATGATTCGCTTCTGGAAATATCCCAGTTGTAGTGATGCTGATGCCTAAATCGGTATCAAATTCCAAGTCCTTTCAAAGCAAATGACGATTCGCACCTGGCAATATCCCAGTTGTAGCGATGCTGATGCCTAAATCGGTATCAAATTCCAAGTCCTTTCAAGGCAAATGATGATTCGCTCCTGGCCACATTCCAGTCACAGCGGTACTGATGCTAAGATTGGTATCAGATTTCAAGTTCCATACTCGCAACAAAAATCAGCGAGCAAAAAATGCATATGAAATAGCCGAAATGATGGGGCAACTCGCAATAAAAATCAGCAAGCAAAATATGTGCATATAAAAATAGCCGAAATGTTTGGGCAGCTCGCAATAAAAAGCAGCGAGTAAAGAGAAAAAATAGCCGAAATGATTGGGCACCGCGATAAAACAGCCGAAATGATTGGGCAATCTCAACTTTCGCGATATAAAAAGCTGAAATGATAGAGCATCGCGGAAACCCAAAAAAATGAAACTTCAGCCCTGCAGGTGATTCCACATCGACCCTTGTATATAATCCATGGGCACAAACGAAAAGGGAACCACATTTTCCCACCAAGCTCCATAAGAAAGAGAGCCAGGTCTCGACAGCAACATCTACAGCCTAGAGATCAACAACGGCGTTCCTTCTCACTCCAGCAAGATGCAGATACAACGTCAACAAACCCAAGGGTAAAAACAACGGAGCCATGGCAAAATCCCTAGTTCTAAGCCTCGACGGTTCACCAACAACCTATAGACTACCTTGGAACCATGGCAAAGTCCCTAGTTCCCTGTCTTGACGGCAACATCTACAGCCTAGAGATCAACAACGACGTTCCTTCTCACTCCAACAGGATGCAGACGCGAAGTCAACAACCGACCCTAGGGTCAACAAAATGAAGCCATGGCAAAGTCCCTAGTTCCGAGTCTCAACGGTTCACAGGCGACCTAGAGACAACCTCGACATTCGTCGAAATATAGCAGACACAATGTCAACAAACGAAGCAAAGAAAGATCCCTAGCTTCAGGGTCTTGATGGAAACTCAAATAAAACCTGAAAGACTATCGGAGATCATCCCACACCAGCGCAGAGTGGTCATGACTCATCGGGGCTCCTAAATTGAGCCTAACCTCATGTAAAAAGCGACATGGAAAATCCCTAATGCTTGCTCCTCTGATGGAAATATGACCTGGGAGATTACTTGAAGACGACTTGTCCACCCCCGAAGGGATCAGAGACACGACAGTCGTGGGGCTACTCAAACAGCAAGATTGCGTATCGAGGAATGCATCAGCCAACGCGACGGTACGACGGACAAAAACCTTAGTACTACAGACCCTAACGGACCTCTGTTGCAAAGAGCAGAGGTTAACTGTGACGTTATTACATTCTGGCAAGAACTTCTCGATTCGTCTCGACTCGTAGGGAAAACAATGTTCCTATGAGAACTTCTCGACTCGTCTCGACTCGTAGGGAAAAACATCTTCGTGAAACCTTTACGGATCATGAAGGTAGAAAGCCTTAGGCAACGGGGACATCAACCTGTTTCCTAAGCATTGTGGCCCTGCAATTAGGTCCAAGATGGACTATTGTATATTATCCACGGGCCATATTCTCCAAAGTCGAATATCGACAAAGAGGAAAAAAAACACTTACAAGTCCTCTCAACTTGTAAGGGGGAAAATTCTCTTGTGAGATCCTTACGACTCTCAAGAGAAAATGCACTTAGGAGATCCTCATGACTTCTAAGGAGAAAATACACCTGCGGGATCCTCTCGACTCGTAGGGAGAAAACCCTTTATGAGACCCTCACGGCTCATAAAGTTGAAAAGTCTTAGGCAACAGATCTAAACCTGTTTCCTAAGCTATCGCTTCCCTGCAGGGAAGTCAAGATGGACTATCTACGGGCCAAATTTTCCGAAGTTACATGCTACTGAAGTAAAGAAGCTACTTACGGGTCCTTACAATTCGTAAAGAAAAAATACCCGAGTGAGATCCTTACGACTCACGGAAGCGATGAACACTTAGAAACCTTCACGATTTCTAAGAAGAATGTGCTCTCTCGACGGTAATATGACCTGGGAGATTATTTGAAGACGTTCCGTCCAGCCCCGAATGGATCAGAGACACGACAGTTGTAGGGCTACTCAACAAGCAAGATTGTATATCGAGGAATGCATCAGCCAACGCGAAGGTACAATGGATAAAACGCTAGTACCACGGACCCTAACGGACCTCTGTCGTAAAGAGCAGGGGTTAACTGTGACGTTAGGACCAGTTTGCCCACTAGCCCAAGAGAGGTAAACTAAACAAGCTCCGAAATGAGTTCATAAACTAGAGACTCTGGGATGGGTAAAGAAACTACAAGCTCCGAAATGAGTTCATAAACTAGAGACTCCGGGATGAGTGAATAAACTACAAGCTTCGAAATGAGTATATAAACTTCTTCACACTAGAACAAGACATCAAGAAACAGAAGGGTGCAACTCATGGGCCTCGGGGTTTAGAATTAAGATTTGAGTTAATGATAGATGATGACGCTTTTGTCCGCTCGCTATCTTCTCATATCAAAATTCTAAAAGTTATGTAAACCATCCTGAAACCGGTTGTATGCTACATATTAGGCTACACTACTTCACTTACGTGTATACCTCCGTGAGTAAAGTAGTGGGGGCATTTGATTACAACGGTTTAATCAGGTTCATTCATATACGCACATGCACACATGGGTGAAACAATACAATCAGAGGGAAAATGGGTGTTAGAAAAGGAGCACTCGGTGGTCAATGACAAAAAGAAAGAATTTAAATGAACATTTTATTTTACAGGAAATAGATCTCCCAAACACGGGATCAAAAGTAAAGGGGTTCATAAAACTATGGATAAAATTCTCTAACTCCCTCTCCTCCTTCTCCACCATGTCAAAGCGGCGATCTTCACGAGGAGTCTCTCCCCATCGATCAGCACCGTGCCCATCTGCGAAGGAAGACATGATGGCCCTCTGAGCCCGTATCAGGCTTAGCAGCTGAACAGAGCAATCCCTCAGAGCCATGGTAATCAAAAGTGCCTCATGAAAGCACTCGATCTTGTCCTCCACGGCGTCAAGCATTGCCGGAGTCATCTCCGCTGGATGAAGGGGAATATCATCGAGCACGGACAAGAAGACTATCTGGAGCCAAATGGAGCCGATGGGGAGAGGAGATCCTCTACGAGTCGAGAGCTCATGCAGCACTGTATCACATTGGTCATCCGTAAGAGTAGGATTCACCAAGCGTGCAACAAAACACGGAATAATTTCCTCGATAGGAACCTCCCATGGCTGTCGGCGAGCATGTGGACGATTACAAGCCATAACTCTTCTCTGTTAAAATGATTCTCTGAAAGTGAGAGAGAAGAGAAGCAATGCTTCAGATTATGAAGGGAGGCATTTAAGTTTAGGCATAGAAAATGGTGTGCATGATGGAACTATTTCCAAGCTTTGTTTAAAGAAGGCATTGGAAAAGAAAAGTTTGACTCAGGAAAAGCAGAGAAAGAAGGTGAAAAAACACCCTTAGTAAAGAGGCAGCGCCTCACATGTTTGCCACGAGGGTGCCAGCGCCAGAGTTAAAAACTAGGAGGCAGCGCCTCAGGTGCCTTGCACGAGGGTGCCAGCGCCAAGAGTTACAAACTCTGAGGCAGCGCCTCACGTACCTTGCATGAGGGCGCCAGCGCCAAGAGTTAAAAACTCTGAGGCAATGCCTCACGTGCCTCGCACGAGGGTGCCAGTGCCATAACTAAAAGCTCTCTGTTAGACAGATCCGTTGGATCAAAGATCCAATAGAGATGATAAATCATCAAAGTGCAGAATTAAATTCTGCTAAAGAATATTTCTCAAATGTTTCTAAACAAGAAAGATTACTCTCTGTAAAATAGAGCACCGTAGGATTAAAAATCCAATGGTGATTAAAAATCACCTATCTGCAGAATAAATTCTATATGGGAAAATGTTTCCCTAATCTTCTTAAAAACAAGAAAGATATTTTCTGTAAAACAGAAGTCCTTAGAGCAAAGATCCAACCATGGATAAAATACCCAAATCAATTAAAGATCTCTCAATGAGAGATTTCTTTAACTAACTAAATAAACTTGCCTCTACTATATAAAGGACCCAAGACTTCAAGTCTTGTACAGAGGAACCCCCCATAAGCTTCAAACTTATAAAAAAAAGTAAGTAAGAAGAAAGCTTTAAGAAGGAAGAAAGAAGAACACCTCTCTTCAAGGTAAATAAAAATAATAGAGATCAGAGCATCTCATCTGCATATCTAAGGGTTTAACCCTTATAAAAGAACTTAGTTCTTTCTCTGGATCTGAGATCCATGAGACAAGTCTCCCATAAAAGAGAATTTAATTCTCATAGGGATGAACTTGTTCTTGGGGATCAAAGATCTAGAAAAGAACAGAGAATTGAACTCTTCAAAACAGAATATACGAAGAAAACCTAGCATCCAAGCACCTCACGTGTCTCTCACATGGGCACTGCTCAATAAAAAGTGCTTAGCACTCAATAGTTGGCGCTCAGCGCCAAGCGCCTCACGTGGGCGTTGTTCAATAAAGAGTGCTTAGCACTCAATTGTTGGCGCTTAGCGCCAAGCGCCTCATGTGTCCCTCACGTGGGCGCTGCTCAATAAAGAGTGCTTAGCACTAAATGTTTAGCGCTCAGCGCCAAGCGTCTCACGTGTCCTTCACGTGGGCACGGCTCAATAAAGAGTGCTTAGCACTCAATGTTTGGCGCTCAGCGCCAAGTGCATAACGTGCCCCTCACGTGGGCGCTATTCAACATAAAGCGCTTGGTACTCACCAGCCAACGCCCAGTGCCCAGTGTTTAGCACCTAGCGCCTCACGTGCTCCGCACGTGGGCACCATAAAGAGTGTTTAACACTCCATAAAAACAAAAAAAGGAAAGTAAAGTAAAGTATGAGTGTCAGAACCCATATAAGTGCTCAGTACTTTTTGCAAGGAAAAGGGACTGAGCCCAAACCAGTGCTTAGAACTTCTTTTCAAAATAAAAAGAAATCTGAGTGGGTCAAGCCCAAGTTAGCTAGGTCCCTAATTCAGATCAACTGAGCCCCATGGGTTCATGGCTTCCCAAACAAGATTCATGTTTATCCCACATTTCCTAAGTTAATCTGAGTCCCCCCAAAATGGCTAATGATTCTTAGATGGTCCACCATGACCTCTTCCCTCAGACACAGGAATTGGTTCAAGGGTACATCTCTCCATACCTCTGATGCATGTCATTGTAATTCTTCAACCTCTTAAGAGAGGTGGCAGTTCCTGACAACCAACAACTCTTTGGTGCACTCCCAAACCTAAGGGCATATCCCAATACGGACCGCAACGACCATAAACTAGCTACGGACCAAAACGTCCTTAAACTAATAACGGACCATAACGTCCTTAAACTAAAACAATGGAGCCCAAATGCTCTTTTGTTGGATCTGAATGAACCCAAAATCCTGTTGAGTAGATCTTAGTCTAAAATTAGACTAACGTATTCTCAACAAACATTTAAATTGATCTTAACCTCAAATGAGATTGACGATCCTTAAATCAACTCAAATCCAAATCTAAGAATATACGGATTTGGACTAATCCACGCCCTACGGGCAATAACATAAATTAGTCTCCGTATACAATCCACGGGCAACCAAAAATAAAACAAACACACATGACACGAAGTGAACTTCTGGAGAAGGAGAAAGTGGTTATCGCGATGCGATAACGTAATTAACTGCAGGGGCTTGCGCCTGCAGGGAAGAGCGTCCCCACAATCAAAAACCCCTCGCAAATGAGGGAGAATCCGACGAAGTATGCTACAATGGTCGCATCTGTCCAAACCTCCAATATACGGTGCCATAAATCAACTTAGCATCTTCAGAGAGGTGGACAAATAAACCCAAATAGTATCTGCCCCCAAATTCAGGCAAGACGATCCATCCCGTATCCGTCCCCGTTTTCGGCGGTAAACACCGCCCCTCCTTTGAGGGTGAAGACAAAACCCGAGACCGACTTAGAGTCGTACTTATCACTCTAGAAGCTCGAGTCGGTAAAGGACTCCACTTGGAGTACACCGTTACCATACACCAAGAACATTTCTTTAGTCCTCCTCAAGTACTTAAGAATGTTCTTCACAGCTGTCCAGTGATTCTCCCTAGGATCTGATTGATACCTGCTTACAACACCCAGTGCGTACTCTAATTCGGTCGGGTACATAACATCGCATATATGATAGACCCGACTGCCGAAGTATAGGGTATACCTTGCATGTGAGCCCTCTCCAAATCAGTCTTGGGGGACTTCTCTTTGGAGAGAGTGATTCTTGAGATCGTGGGTAAATTCCCACACTTAGAATCCTCCATACTAAACCTCTTTGGTATGGTGTCAATGTACTTAGATTGGGACAATCCCAGTATCCATTTAGATCTATCTCTATAGATCTTAATTCCCAGGATGTAGGAGGCATCACCCAGATCCTTCATGAAGAATCTTTGTGATAAGAAGAGCTTGACCGAGTGCAGCATAGGAACATCATTTCCTATCAAGAGTATGTCATCCACGCACAATACGAGGAAGACGACCTTACTCTCTGGCACCTTCTTGTATATACAAGGTTCATCTATATTTTTGACGAAGTCAAACTCTTTGACGGCCACATCAAAACAGATGTTCCAACTCCGTGATGCCTGCTTTAACATTTAGATTGATTTAAGCAGCTTGCTCACCTTTCTGCTGCTCCCACTATCTACGAAGCTCTCTGGCTGTGTCATGTACACGCTCTCTTCTAAATCACCATTTAGAAAAGCGGTCTTGATGTCCATCTGCCAGATTTCATAGTCATGGTATGCAGCGATGGCAAGTAGGATCTGGATGGACTTAAGCATAGCCACTGGAAAAAAGGTTTCATCATAATCCACACCTGGTCGTTGACAAAAACCTTTTGCTAAAAGTCTAGCTTTGAAAGTCTCAACTTTTCCATCTACACCAAGTTTTTTCTTGAAGATCCACTTGCTCCCGATGGGTTTTACCCCTTCAGGAGCATCTTCCAAAGTCCAAACTTTGTTGGTGTACATGGATTCCATCTCAGACCGCATTGCATCCAGCTATTTCACAGAGTCCCCACTCGTGATGGCCTACTCAAAGCTAGTTGGGTCATCATCTTCCATGATGCAATCCTCGCTCCCACCATCAATGAAAAAACCGTAGTATATCTTAGGTGGATGAGGAACCCTACTAGATCGGCGGAGAGACTGAGGTTCATCGGGAACTATCGAATCCTCTGGTTCCACCAAATCTTCTGTTGTAGTTTGTGTAGCTGGAACTTCTTCCAGTTCTACCTCTTTGCCACTAATTTCTTTGTCAAGAAATTCCTTTTCTAAAAAGGTGGCATGTCGAGAAACAAATACCTTTTGTTCCTCGGTGTGGAAGAAGATATACCCTCGTGAATGTTTGGGATATTCAATAAACTTACATAGAAATGACCTTGCCTCGAGCTTGTCCGGATTCTGTGTTTTCACATATGCTGGACAACCCCATATCTTAACATAATTAAGACATGGTCTCTTTCCTTACCATATCTTATATGGAGTGGTTAGCATAGATTTGGTGGGAACCATATTCAATAGGTCTGCAGCTGTCTCCAGTGCATAACCCTAAAAGGAAATAGGCAACTCAGCGGTACTCATCATAGAGCGCACCATATCTAATAGGGTGTGATTCCTCCGCTCCGATACACCGTTGTGTCATGGTGTATACGGAGGAGTAAGCAGAGATAGAATCCCATTCTCTTTTAGATAGTCATGGAATTCTGTGCTCAAGTATTCTCCTCCCCGATCAGATCGTAGGATTTTAATACTTTTACCCGTTTGGTTCTCAACTTCATACTTATATTCTTTGAATTTTTCAAAAGTTTCAGACTTGTGTTTCAACAGGAACACATGTCCGTATTTTGAGAGATCGTCAGTGAATGTAATGAAGTATGAGAAACCATTCCTGGCATGTGTAGACATGGGACCGTATACATCATTATGTATTAGTCCCAAGAGTTCTGTGGCTCTTTCTCCGTTTCCAGTAAACGGAGTTTTGGTCATCTTTCCTTTAAGACATGACTGACAAGTTTCATAAGATGAAAATTCAAACGGATTTAAATAACCATCCTTATGTAACTTAGCTAGTCGTGTCGCATTGATATGACCTAGTTTACAATACCACAAGAAGGATTCGTTTATTTCTGAACACTTCCTCTTGTGTGTGTTCTTTACGTTAAGAATTGTGGTTTGATTTAGAACGTATAAATCGTTACTTAATGTAACAAACCCAATCAACACTTGATTTAGGAAAATGTTCATAACATTATTCTCTACTACAAAGTTATATCCTTCTTTATCTAATAAAGAATATTAAATTGCACATCATAAAGGGTACATAATAACAGTTGTTCAAGATCAATGTATTTCCATTTGGTAATAAAAGGTGATATTCACCAACTGCTCTGGCTGCAACATTTGCACCATTCCCTACCTTTAGAGAATGATCACATCTTCCCAGTTCTCCACCATTCTTTAGCTCATGTAACATATTACATATGTGGGATCTCGATTCGGTATCTAATACCCAGGATGTAGAGTGTACTGAGAAACAGTTCTCGGTAACGAACACACCCGAAGAAGATGCATCAACATGCTCATTCTTCGTTTGGGTGGCACGGGAATCCTGGTAATCCCCTATTTCCTGCTCGGAATTATAACAATTATAAGATAGAGTGGAACCAACAATCCCCAGCTCAGTATAACAAGCAGGTTCGGTCAATACATCCATATTATTATCTTGATTAAAGCGTGACATGGTTGCTACCTGGAGAGAGAGAGAGAGAATAAAATACTTTAGCGTATGCTCTTGCAAGATTTAGATTGGTTATTATCTTATCTAATCAGGATGGCTCCCACTGTTTTTATCAAATCTTCCTTCAAACCCTAAAAGGTAAGACTAGCCGGGATTAATTACACCCTACAAATTCGCCAATCTTTCGGCCAGACCAGTGTCAGTACTTTGAGGGAGGTTCTCCGTACTTTCACATGGACCTAATTAAAATAAACCTCATTTTCCAGAGCATAACCCCGTTAACACCTTTTTAGACACCTATTTGATCGGCTAATTGTGATGTGTAAAACTCTCCCAGGAGTAACTCTTACTCGCAGTAGGTATCGGGATCCAACTATCTTATAGAAAGTATGCAATCTCATTGCAAATTTCAACACTTGAAATTCCCAATAATATTTTTCCCCTGGCGTCCTATGACCTTGACGCAGGCCAACAAACCATAGTCCGCTATTCAAGTTCAACCCGTACATTTCGTGATTGAATTAAACCCACCCGTACGACCCTTGACGCAGGCCAACAAAGTCATACGACGCCCTAATCTAATCACATCATATGCAGCAGATAAGCACTAAATTGCTACCACGCACTACGCCTTGACGCAGGCCAACAAACGTAGCACGAATACTAAGCAGTACTTATCTGAAATGACGGAGGCTACGACAGGTTTTTAAGAAAACCTTTTGCGTAATGACTTGATATCATTGTAGAATCGAGTGATTTTGAAAAAGGAGTGGTTTAAGCTCCGCCTTTTAAAATCGAGTTTTTCAAAATAAACCGAGTGGGTGTAGCATCTGCTAGCTTTTGCTAAAGAGGTCACTCCTGGTAAAGGGATCTATGCTCTTTTCTCATCGAATGAGATGCTGGATATTTATCAAGGAACACCGCTGTGCAAAGCAAGAACTAGAGCTACCTTTTTGAAAATTTGATTCTACAACATGTTTAGGTTTCTTTCTTTTTCATTAATCTCATTAATGAAGTCCCGTCAATTATGCTTCCTAAGCATCACAGAAAAAACGAAAATACAACGTACGCTTATGCCATCTGCATTCGCCACGGGATCCCGTCATGCACTGTTAGGTTAGATAACTAACAGCAGAGCGGGAGATGGACCAGCGCTGATGCAAAACATAAGCAACGTTTATTATATATCATATATATAATAATAAAGCATTCGTCTCAGGCAGTTATATGATCTCATCACAGAACATTGTAGCAGAAGTCAATATATGAAATATTGGATCTACTAGGAGGTCCTTGTTTTAAATTAAGACAGTAAAAAAACACAGGTTCCACGGTCGTGATGAATAGCCAAACCCACATCCCTGGACCCCTACGAGAGTGGCAAGTAACCCTACCAATTCTAGACTTAGGAGACCCGGTCTCGACTCCTCGAGATGGTCTCCCCCTGGACTCTAGAACCCGGTTACTTGTGCTCCCCGTCTTGGGTCTATCCTAATGCGGAAAAGTAAATAATATACATCAATGGTGACATCATCCTCAACCCGAAAGTGCCTCATTAAAAGAATATAACATATAAGTTTTTACATGAATAAAAATGAAAAACTCTCATCTCACGCAAAAAACCCCGGCTATTCAAACACGACGATCCAATATAACATATCCCAGCAACACATAACATCACATATCATCAACGTAAGTAAATATGCGTATCCCAATTGTCGTTGACATATAGCAACGAAACCGGCGATACACCACATATTACACTTACGGTCGCAGAAAAGAAAATGTCAAACTACAACATTTGGAATTGACACATCCCTTAAACATCATAAACCCGGAATATCTCATATTTCGAATTTCATGCCTAACATTGTAAATCTTACATTTGGGTCTCATCTATGAAAACACATTTTCAAAAGTAATCGGGTAATTCAACAAGATTCCCGATTCCTACCGAGACCGAAATGTTAAATTTACAAGCAACTAATCAATTTTCATAAAACTAATTAGTGTAGATTCCAAATATTGTATCACATTCATAAAAACTAGGCGATGTTAAACTTTTCGATCGATCGATCAAAGAGTATGGGCGTACATACAACTAACAAAGAGTAAATAGAATATAGTACGAGTATCAACCCCTTTGTCCTAACGGACATCGAACAACATACAAAACTTTGTATAAGTCCACTGAGTTTAATAACTCAAACCCTGTGCGTCGTAGGTTGAAAACTGTATTATGGTTAAGAAGAATTACACCGTTGTTGAATGCTCTTTACCTAATCATCAACTGATACAGGTAAATGTCATAGACATAATTTCAAAAAGTTATAGCTCATTTTATAAAATAAGCGTACAGATATATCAATTTGAAATTGGTGCATAACAACGGATATTCAAAACTAAAAATTTGTCGTTAGTTAAAACCCAGGTGATTTCCTTAAATATCACCAATTACAAAGAATTCCGATATATAGAGGATCTAATCACCCAATTCCTAATATCTTACTCCCACTCAGCATCCGTAACGCCATAAAGATGTGAGAATCAAATCTGGTAAATACATACCCTGGAGTTAGAATCTAATTGGGAAAACAGTTTTCAATTAACACCGCACAGTGAAACTGAAACATGAAAATGTTTCGAAAGGGTGGCCGGATATTCCTAGTAATGCCTCTTCCACTATCCAAATTCATGACAGTAACCGTATACTTCCTTGCCCTCACTCCAATCCTTTTGTATGTTTTTACTTATTACATTATGTACACCATACTTAGGCTAATTGATTTTCTTCCTTCCCTACCCTTCGGCAGCAGCCTAAGGTTTGGAAGAAGACCATCCAATAAGCATAATAGGTGTACTCTCCTAATACCAGATGTCCTCGCAACCTGAGAGAAGGTAAAGGGAATAGACAACTGAATAATCCTATTCTATTTCTCCTGAGCCAGAATCCATCCTCGAACTGGAATATCCTACGAGTTCGTATGTAACTATACGATGACATATCCAAGCAATATGGATTTTCGTAGTGATACGAAGTGTTCTAGAGAAATGCAAAAGAAAGTAGGAGTGGCAGGGGTATACACGGTTTTGTCGTGAATGATAGCAGTCACATTTTTCTTTGCCCTTACTCTAATCCCTTTATATGTCTTTACTTATTACCTTCTATACACCACACTTAGGCTAATTGGTTTTCTTCCTTCCCTACCTTTCGGCACCTGCCTATGGTTTGGAAGAAGACTGTCCAATAAGCGCAATATGTGTACTCTCCTAATACTACGGGCCCTCGCAGCTTGAGAGAAGATAAAGGGAAAAGACAACCGAATAATCCTATTCAATTTTCCCAGAACCAGAATCCATCCTCGAACTGGAACAAGTTCCTTCGAGTTCGTATGTAACTATACGATAGAATATCCAAGAAATGTGGATCTTCGTAGTGATACGGAGTGTTCTGGAGAAATGCAAAGCGGATATAGGATTGGCAATGATATATGCGACTAAATGACAATCCAAAAGCCAAAGTGTTTTAAGAAGGTTCGGTTAACTTGGTTCATGAGTTTTAGTTTAGGGTCAGGCCATGGTCCCTGCCAAAAAGAGAGAGAAAAGAAACACTCAGCGTGCACTCTAACCTAAATTAGATTGGTTAATCACTTTATCTAATCAGGATGGCTCCCACTGTTTCCTCGAATTCTTTTTCAAACCCTAAAAGGATAATGTCGGAATCATTTAAAATCACCCGAGGAGTAACACCTACTTATCAGTGGGAATCGGGATCCAACTATCATCGCATGATAACTTGATGGAAGCCACTCAAGACACCACACTCCAGAAGGTATGCGCATGCCTGGTAAGTTTCCTGTATGTTTGAAACTCCCGATGTGGTTTTTGCCCCTAGGACCCAAGTGACCTTGAAAATGCCAACATATCAAAAGGTCCTAGTCAAGTTCAACCCGTCATTATCTTGATTGCATTAAACCCACCTGTACGAGTCCTTGACGATGCCAACATGACTGTACGACTGTCCTAACCAATCACATCCAATGCTACAAACGAGCAATACTCAGCTACCGCACACTACACCTTAACAATGCAACATACGCAATACGAATACTGAGCACTACTCGTAGGAAATGACGGAGGGCTACGGCTGGGTTTTCGGCGAAAAACCCTTTAACATAATGAACTTGATATCGTTGAAGAAACCCAAGCGGTTTTACAAATATATAGTGGCGCAAACTTTTGCTAAAGAAGTCACACCTATGAAGGGATCTTGGCTCTTTCCACATCGAATGAGGTGCAGGATATTCCTAACTGAATACCATGATGCAAAGAAAAATAATCGACTATAGTGAAGTTATTACACTGACGCAAACTTTTACCCAAGAGATCACTCCCTATGAAGGGATCTCGACTCTTGCTTCGTCGAATGAGGTGTTGGATATTCATAACCGAATACCGCTGTGCAAAGCAAAAGGAAACGTCTGTAATATCAGTTTTCAAAAATTGGTTCCAACAACATCATATAGGTTTGTTTTCCTTGCATTAATCAGAATTAATGCAGTCCCATCAATTAATCCATATCACACCAAAAAGAACGAAAATACAATTACGTATATGCCATCCGCATTCACCACGGGCCCCGTCATGAACCGTTAGGTTACTTAACTAATGGTAGAGCAGGGGCTAGACTAGCGCGGATACAAAACATATACAACATCTACTAGTATATATATAATATATATAACATTCGTCCCAGGCATGATATAAGCAACATCACAGAAAAGTGATAAGTATCACAGAACAAACGGATAATCTAGGAGCCCCGGGTTTCCTTTGAGCCGCAAGTGAAACCCGACGTTCCCCTGATTGTGTGAATAGCCTGTGCAATGAAAATCTGGACCCCTACGAGCATGGTAAGTTACCCGCCAACCCCAGAAGTGAGGAAACCCCAATCAACAAAGTGAATAGGCCATCCAGCACTTTGCGGAATCCGGTAACTTGAGCACCCCTCCGTGGGTTATCCCGTACCCCCTACGAATGCAGCGAATAGCCCACCAATTCTAAAGTGAGGCCCCCTCCGTCTCAACTCCATGAGATGCGGGACCGTTGCCCTCTAGAATCCGACTATTCTAGCACTCCACCGTGGGGTAATCCTAGTACAGAAAAGAAAAGTATATACAATGGCGACATCGACCTCAACCCGGTCGTGCCTCAATAAAAGAATATACAATCTAGCAGAGACGGTAGTCCACATATCGGACGCTCGCACCACAATACAGAATATACAAATGAATCTGAACTGTATTACTACCACTGCACCATAGGCTATCCACCACGACATCCGATCTACAATATTAGCACAACACAGAATATCAACGTGAATGTCATGTTCGCAAACCTGTCTAATAGAACATATAGCAATTAAACGAGTTATACCACTCTAATGATATTCACGGTCGCAGATAGTAATGTATGCACTGAAACTTATAAACGATGTTATAATAGCGACTTCGTAATACTCTATATTTCCCCAAAACCAAAGATAACAGAATATGCAATCTGGACAAAAACAAACAATACCTAAAAAAAGATATGGTCTCAGTATTTACCTACATGTCCGAGATGACACGAGACATTTAACAAAGGAAACCCTTCTAAATTATTTTTAAAAACGGCGGGACATGTATGTTAAACAAAGGGTATATATATATATATATATGTAGTGGTTTTCTTACAAAAAAACGTCCGCCACTGTGCCGTGATACGCGCATCGCACAGCAACTTGAAAAGGTTTGGCATGCATTTCGTTCAGAGGTTTTAATGATGCGTACATGTATAGTTTGATGTATATCATGTTGGTTTTCGTATTGGGCGTTAGTTATATGTATGCCCTATAGGCCATTGCTGTACATACGATATATATTGTAGTGAATGCTTGGACATATATATGGAGGACTTTCTTGCTCGACATGATAGTATGCTATCTGGTTGCTCTTTATCTTAACATGTACGTTGATGGCCTCTATGTTACATGTTGATAAATCCCTTAGGATGAGTACTTGACTACCAGGACTATGATGCAGATCATACTAGTGGGGACAGAGTAGTTGCTAAGTATATCCTTCAAATGTTTCTAGTCGTAGGTGTATCGAGACAGGGCATCGATATACCAGAGTAGACTAGCGAATAGCTTCTCGACCCATGCAGATGGGCGATGGATGATCCCATATCCATTGGTGTTTGACATCAGAGATATTATACGGATGCTCAGTGGAGACTGGGTACACTGAACGGACTCGCCAAGAACTCCCAGATGGTATTATACCTAACGTTAGATGGCAGTTCTCTGGTGACACTGGTACAGGTTAGTCTGTAGACCCGAGATCGTCATAGAGTCTTGTGTGATTCCCACTGTGCTTTGATTTTCACCTTACCACGTTCAAGAGAATGTGCAAAACGGTGGCTTTTGGGTACAGTCCCGAGTCACTTGGGGGCAATGAGCGATAGGAGGGGTTTCGTCTCTCCCGGTATTGGGAGTTGATGTTGCGCTGTACTCGATTGGATATAACAGGAAGTCCTTGGCCAAGGCTGCTTCAGAGATATACTGGTAAGTGTTATCAGTAGTTTCTCGACCTATTATGAGCCTCATATCGACACGACTTATCGAGTTACTGGGGTCTAACGTTTACCACCCCTAGACGAGATATGCGACATATCAGATGAAGAGACCGGACTATACGGCAGTGTTACTGATTGGATTCACAGGAGTGTGAGAAGGCTTGCTTATTGATCTTCTGATCGCTCAATACCCTGGTGGCCGTTATGTTTAGCAGACCACTTGCGGCTTATGGGTGTTTGATATGATCATCACCTATTGCCGGCGTATTGACGAGTCTTTAGAGTCCTACACAGGGGTTTTCTGGCTCAAGCGAAATGGAGTAGGAGCACATATGTGATATGTGCGGAGCCGAGATTGATACGATATGAGATACCGTATTCTATTCTCACGATTTGTGACATTGATCGGTTATATGCGATATAGCCGGGTTATTGGATCAAGTGTTGATTCGATAAGTTGTTACATATGATATTAGTCGGTTATATGTTCTATAGCCAGATTATTAAATCAAGAGTTGATTTGATAATCTAATGTATAATTATATATTTGATATATTACATTATATTAACTAGTATTAGCTCACTTATGATTCTTTTCTCACTAGATTGTGCATAAGTGTATATGTGATATATATTTATGTACATAATTATGTGTCATGCTTGATGATACATGCAACAATGGTGTGTGTATGACTTACACCATGTATGGTTTAAATTTCTAGGGTTTTATTTAATTTGGTAATTACAAAACTAATTGATTTTGTCATGGTTGATAAGCTTGTAGAAGCTTGTAGTTCTTTGACTAAGTCTTCATGTTTTGTTTTACCTAAGATATTTGTTAACCCTACCAATTAACCTAGCCTTAGTTAAGTCTCTACAAAGGTTAAGTATATGATACTTAACTCACCATGGTTGCTTCACTCTCATTCTCTCTTGATAATTCATCATCTTCTTCAAGAGCTCAAGAAAAGAGTTTTCTAGTGTTTGAGTTTGTGATGAAAAAGTGTGAGAAAATGAAATCTAAAGTGAGCCCACTTCCTACTTCATCATCCTCTACTACATGCCATTTAGTATAGGGTGTTTCCTTCACTAATTCCGTAATTAGTGAAGAGATAGCTTGGGTTAGTGTCTCCTCGACGTAGATCGTCTTCGGCCTCGAAGTCTTCGAAGCAAGCATGTTTGTTTCTTCAAGGGAGCCTCTCTAGAGTCCGGAGTTCACGATCGCAGCGAAGGGACTCTAGTGAGGCTCTAGAAGAATGAAACCCTAACTCGACTTTTTGGATCGCGGAACCGTGGTCAAACCCTAGGGTTTGCCGTAGTTCCGTGGCAACATGAATGAGGCTTGGGTTTGCCCTTCTACGGCTGGTGCATAGGTACTATGGCATATTCTGGGTATTACTAAAACTGTGCTCAAGTGTTGAGCTGTCGAGAAATTGTGAGACTTTGATGAATCGATCGAAAAATTTAACTTCTTCTGGGTATCATGTGATGGAATACAATATTTGGAATCCACAAGTAGTTATGAGATAACTAATTTGAATGTTATAAATCTAGCAGTTTAGTCTCATTAAGATCGGTTGCCACGGGATTTTGATGTGATCAAAATTCCATCGCAATCACGTAGCGTACGTGGATACTCGCCGGGTAAACATAATAGATAGCCACGCCCCCCATAACCCCGACCAAGTGATTGTAGGAGAACACCGTTGCCAAAAGCATCCGTTAGGGTGCTCGCGGCAGCGGTGTTCCGCCTCAGTGCACTTCGTCGACGGTATCGGGGTATGCGGCCGTCTACTAAAGTTTCCGACAAGCATTCGATCAGGATGTCGGGAATCTTGTTGAATTGCCCGACTTGTTATTAAAAAGTGTTTTCGGTATCGAGACTAAAATGCGGGGTTTATAATTGTTAGGCATGCGATGTCTAAGGCTTCTTTTGGAAATCCTAGCTATTCTTAGGCATGAAATCCAAAGTATGTGATGCCTTGGGTTTATGATGTCTAAGGTGGTTGCGGATTCCAACTGTTGTAGATTTTCACTTTCTTTTCTGCGACCGTAAGTGTAATATGTAGTGTATCGCCGGTTTCGGTGCTTTATGTCAACGACAATTAGGATACGCATATTTACTTACATTCATGACATGTAATGTTATGTATTGCTGTGATATGTTATATTGGATCGTCGTGATTGAGTAGCCGGGGGTTTTATGTGAGATGAAAGTTTTTCATTTTTATTCATGTAAAATTCATTGTATGTAATATTTTTTTATTGGGGCACTTCCGGGTTGAGGATGATGTCACCATTGTATATTATTTACTTTTCCGCATTAGGATAGACCCAAGGCAGGGAGCACAAGTAACCGGGTTCTAGGGTCTAGTGGGAGACCATCTCGAGGAGTCGAGACCGGGTCTCCTAACTCTAGAATTGGTAGGGTTGCTTGCCGCTCTCGTAGGGGTATAGAGATGTGGGATTGGCTATTTATCACGACCGTGGAATCCGTGTTTTATACAGGCTTAATTTAAAACCCGGAAATCCTAGTATATCCAATATTTCATGTGATTTATTCTACTGCGATATTCTGTGATGTGATCATTGATTATATTCTGAGACGAATGCTTATATTTTATATATATATATATATATATGATATATATTATATATTATTGCTTTCGTTTCATATGTGATGATTGGGAAGCATAATAAATGGGACTTCATTAATGAGATTAATGGAATAAAAGAAACCTAAAGATGTTGTAGAAACTTGTCTCGAAAACTGGTAGCTCTAGTTCTTGCTTTGCATAGTGGTATTTGTGAAATATCATGCACCTCATTCGACAAGGAAAGAGCCGAGATCCCTTCACAGGAAGTGACCTCTTTAGCAAAACTAGTAAAAGCCTAAAAAACACTCATTTTCAAAATCACTCGATTCCACGACGATATCAAGTTCATTTCGCAGAAGGTTTTCTTAAAAACCAGTCATAGCACTCCGTCATTTCAGATAAGTACTTCATAGTATTCATGCAACGTTTGTTGGCCTGCGTCAAGACGTAGTGTGCGGTGGCTATTTATGCTTATCTGCTAAAGCATATGATGCGATTGAGTTAGGGTAGTCATGCAACTTTGTTGGACTGCGTCAAGGGTCGTGCAGGTGGGTTTAATTCAATCGGGAAATGTACGGGTTGAACTTGACTAGCGGACTATGGTTTGTTGTCCTGCGTCAAGGTCATAGGTGTTGGATATAGTGCCCTCAGAGTCAATTATTGGATCACATGCATGTGATTGCAATGATTGAGGTTGGACCTATGCCGGTAGGACAGTCTTACTCGAAATGATAGTATGCTATCTGGTTTATCTTTATCTTCGTGTACATGCTTTAGGTGACATTACAGGTCACTATTGCACGTTGATAGAACCCATAGGATTCTTGCTTGACGGCCAACAGTATGATGGCGATCATATACGTAAGAGTTGGGGTCTATAAGCACATCCTTAAAGTGGTCCCTAGTCGTGGGAGTTTCGAGACTAGGCATCGATACTCCATTAGTAGAGTAGTGTATACAATCTGTTAGTGTATATGCCCTAGAGGCCATTACTGTATCATACTAGTATGTATATTACTTAATGGAAGCTTGGGATATTCACCTTGTATTGACAATCTTGCTTAAAATGGTAGTATGCTACTTGGTTTGTTTCTGCTTTAATGTGTACATGTGTTTATTTTATTATATCACCTATACGCAATAGTGGAGCCCTTAGGATCTTTGCTTGATTACCAGCGTTGTGATGGCAGTCACACTCGTGGGGGCTGGGTAATCCATAAGCACATCCTTATACAGGTCCCTAGTCACAGGACTATCGAGACAGGGCATCGATACTCCGGAGTAGACTAGCGTATGCGCTTCTCATCCCAGCAGGGGAGACGGTCTGTCCCACAGCCGTCAGTACGTCATACTTGAGATAGTATACGGATGCTCGTTAGGTTACGAGTACACTAGACAGGACTCGTCGGGAACTGATTGGTTGGTATTATACCTATATTCAGTTATCAGTTCCCAGGTGACATGAGTACAGCTTAGTCCGCTGACTTGACACTGTCACTTCGCCTCGAGTGTGTTCCCACTGTACTTTGATCACTACCTTACCACGGCTCAAAGGAGTCGTGCAAACAGGTAGTAGTTGGGTGCAGTCCCGAAGCACTTGGAGGCAGTGATGGTTAGACAGGATTCGTCTCTCCCGGTATTGGGGGTTGACATCGCGCTGTGTCTAAGAGAGCCATTACACGAGTAGTCCCTGGCCAGGGCAAGCGAGATATACTGGTAGGTTTCCAGTGTTATCTCAGGGTGTTCTGGGCTTCACTCCAACATAACTTATACCGCTATTAGGGGACTGACGTTCACCGCCCCCTAGGCCCGCCATACGATGTATCAGACGAATAGACCGGACTGTACGGAGACTGTCACATTCAGGCTCAGTAGGAGTTCAGATGGGTTTCACCTCGTCAGTCTTCTTGTCGGCATCTACCGGGGACCGTTACGCACAGCTAGTGCCGCTTGCGTCGGCATTAAACCCACTGCCAGCATAGTGTCGAGTCTTTAGAGTCCTACACAGAAAGCTATTCACCTTTAGGCAAAACAGTAGAGGTCGCATGGTTTTGCGACAGGGTTCGGTCACATCCGTACACTTGTGCACATTTAGTTTCCGGATAGTTAACACTAGCGGGCTTTGGTTTAAGCCAGATCCTAGTGTACGTTTTGGGATTGATTTTATCTCGTATGTATTCATGTTCCTCGGAACGCGGATGCGGGTGTGTATGCACAGTTGACGGAGAAACAGAGGCAGAGGATTCTCATTAGGGTTGTTGACTGTTGACTATTGACTTTTTGCTAAACCCTAATGAGAATATGATATGTGATTAACAATAATATTAATTAAGTATTATAGTGACATGGTTGTTGAGGGGTTGACTTTGTTGACTTGTTGACTTTGTTGACCGGTTGACCATCATCATGACAATAGCTATCATTTCATGGCAAAGACTTTTGTTTGCTTGTTTATCTTGTGCAAAATGAGTGCATGAAATGATATGGCTATTTTGACTTAAACCATCACATAATACTTGATTGCTATTATTGGTTATGATGGCTTTGGATTATGAGAGCCAAGAGAGAAAAGTCTTACTCATTCTCTCATTTTCATTCTCTCTTGGCTTGAGCACTCACCCTCTTCCTCTTGCTCTCCCTCTCTCTAGTCTATGGTTCACTTGTCTCATGTGTTGAGAAGCAAGAACCATAGAGAAAAATCCCAACACACTCTCCTCTACTCATTCTAGTTCATAAGGTTTAGCAAACCGAGTGAACTAGTTTCTTCAAAGTTCGAAGAAGAAGCCAAAGGTAGAAGCTTTCGGGTGGATCGATCTTCGGCGCAAGGAGACGACGGGGTGAAGCCGATCCGCACACCATCGAGAGTTGAAGACGAAGGAGTTCAAGAAAGAAAGGTATAACCCCCTAACCGAGTAGTTAACAACTCCTAATTAGGTTGTTAGGTAGATAGTTTAACAAAGATCCGTTTGAGTCCATGTTACCGCCTCCAGAAAATTGTTTTTCATCAAATTCTGCAAGCCCGTAAGTACCGGGAGAGGTAGCATGGACTTACAGTGGTATCAGAGCCTAGTTAAACACTACCTAACATGTTAGCATAGTAACTAGAAATTCGATCGGAGAAAAAGTCGCGAAATACACCCCGATATCAAGCTTGCTGTTGATTTTCAAAGTTCTGTAAAAATAATAAATCATGCTTTAAAAATCGACTCAGGTTTTTTATAAGATACTGTAGAAAAACGGTCAAGAGAACCCATCAAACCGCTGCGGAAACGCGGCAAGAGCTTGCTCTTGCCGCGGTTCCGCGGCCGATTTAGCTCTTCTGTGGATCGTCTTCATTGCAGTTTGTTATGTGGGGTATTTTGGGATTTTTGGTATATGTTTTTTCAGCTCAGATTTTCCAGAAAGAAAAATTTGTTTTTGGGGCTTTAAAAACCGTATTTTGATCGAGTTTCTAATGACTTAAGCTGACGGGTTTATTTCTGTGATGTGATATTTGTATTGAACGTCTGCTAATCGCTATATGTCGATTAGTGGGGGTTATACAAATCTGTGATCTGTAATGTTGTTGGTATGTGTATATGAATTCATTGGATTGTCGCGGGTGAATAGCCGGGGGGTTGTGAGACGAGAGTTTTCTTTTCTTTCAATTCATGTAAATTTGTAAATTGATGTAATATTAATTGTATGGCCGCACAACCGGGTCGGGGTTGTAGCCGTCATTGTATAATTTCTTTTTACTGTTTTTGCTCCTAGGATAGACCCATGGAGGGGGTGCACAAACTATCGGGTATCTCGAAGTGCCGAGTGGCCTACTCACGGTGTTGAGGGAGGTTGCTCCACTTCGGGTACTTGGCGGGTAGTTTGCCGCACCCGTAGGGGTCTTGGGTGGGGTATTAGCTATTCACCGCGACCGTGTAATCTGATTTTCGTTACAGGCTCGTACGAATTGCGGATTCCTAGTATATCCAATGTGTTCATCTGTGATCTGAAATGGCTATCATTGCAATATATCTATATATGATATTATTTAGGCGTTGCTTATGTTTTACAGCGGCGCTAGCCCAGCCCCCGCTCTGTCGTTAGTTAAGTAACCTAACGGGTAATGACGGGGCCCCGTGGCGAATGCGAATGGCATAAGCGTACGTCATATTTTGGTTGTTTTCTGCAATGGTAGGATTAAATGATGGGACGCATTAAAAGAACTAATGCAAGAAAAATAAACCAAAGTAAAAGTCGTTGGAACACTTTCAAAACCACTCGGTTCTTCTCAAAAACCAACTTTTAAATACGAAGCTTGAGCCACTCCTTTTAAAAGCTATCTCGTTCCTTCGATTATATCAAGTTCACTACGTTCATAGTTTCGCCAAAACCATTCGTAGCCCTCCATCATTTCAGTTAAATATTCAGTAGTATTCAAGCTATGTATTTTGACCTTCGCCAAGGCATAGTGATTGGTAGCTGCTGAATATTTATCTGTAGCATAGATAGATGCGTTGGTTTGGGACAGTCGTACAACTATTTTGGCCTTCGTCAAGGGTATGTACGGGTGGGTTCAAATTAACCTGGACAATGACGGGTAGAACTTGACATGTGACTTATGATATGTTGGCCGTCGTCAAGGTCATAAGAGCATGGGGCAAAAATCCACATCGGGAGTTTCAAAAGAACTGAAACTTGCTAGCGCTGCATACCATTTGGAGTGTGATGATTCTGGTAGGATTCCTTCAGTTTTGTCACACGATGATATTTGGATCCCGATCCTACTGTGAGTATATGCTACTCCTTGGGAACTTTCTCACTTAACGATCAATGCTATAAACCAAGTAGGTGTCTAGAAAGGTGTTAGCGGGGCTACGCCCCCAGGGGAAAGAGGTTATTTAATTAAGGAACTTCGCGAAAGCGTTGGAAAACCTCCCTCGAAGTACCGACAATGGCCTGGCTGAACGGTTAAGCAAGTATTGTACGGTGAGATTGATCCCAACTAATTCTTCCTTTATGGTTTGAGGAGGGATTCGAGAGACAGTGGGAGCCATCCTGTTTAGATAAATTAAAAACCAATCTAAACTTGCAAGAGCATCATGCTGAGTGTTTTCTTTTCTCTCTCTTAATTGCAGCGACCAAGTGACCACACCTAGGTTACATCTATAATAAAATGACTAGATCTGACTGTTATGATTGGCAAAGGTCTGTCCAGATGTCCATTGCCCATAACAAGCTGGGACACCTCTTAACTAATCCAACCCCTACCGTCTCAGGTCCAGTTTCCCCTATCATGGATGTTGATATCCATAAGACATCGGGAAAAGACTGTGCGAAAGCCAAGTGCCTCGTGTTAGCCTCAGTTGATGGTGCATACCAGGGGCAACACGAGAAGATGGACGTAGTTTCTATCATCCTCCATAACAAGGATTTATATGGAGAGCAATCTCGTATCGCAAGATATGAGACCTCGAACGAATTGCTTCAAGCGAGGTTGGCTATCGGGTCATCTGCAAGGGACAACGTCCTTGCAGAGACCAGCTATTTTGAGCTCACGGACCTGAAGACCACGTTGAAGAACGAGTCAAGAGCTGACTTGATTCTACAGTCTCTACCTTCTACCCTGAAGGAAACCAGGGAAGCAGAAGGAAAGAGAAGGGCAAAAGTTTCGGGAATGGATATAGTGAAAGAAGGACGTTCCTATTGTTGTGAGAATGAACATTGGCAGAAGGATTGCAGGGCTAGCAAAGCCAGTATCCAGAATTCGAAGCATGTTGTGGCTTCGGCTTTGGGTGTGTTTGTGATAGAGAACTGTATGTCAGTTAACCCTACTTCCTGGGTATTGGATACCGGATCAGGATCTCACATCTGTAATTCGTTACAGGCTTTGAGAAACCGTAAGGTTATCAGGAAAGGTGATATGACTCTCAGGGTTGCTAACGGAATGAGCATGGATGCTGAATCCGTAGGGGAATATCACCTTGGACTGACAACTGGGCAGATATTGATTCTGCGTGACTGTTTGTATGTACCAGGTGCGACTTGTAATATCATATCTGTATCCTTACTTTCTAAGGAAGGATATGGTTTTACCTTTATAAGCGATGTAGTAAACATCCACCTAAATCAAGTTCTGATTGGGTCAGGTACATTAAATAACGGTATATACGTATTGAATCAAGCTCAGATATTCAGTGTCCAGAACACACTTAAAAGAAAGTCTCCGGAATTAAATCAGGCTTTCTTATGGCATTGTAGACTGGGTCACATCAATGAGACACGGTTAACAAAGTTACATAAAGAAGGATACTTGGATCCGTTCGAGTACCAGTCTTATGCCACTTGTGAATCTTGTCTCATGGGAAAGATGACAAAGACTCCTTTCACTGGACACGGAGTAAGAGCGAGCGAGCTCTTGGGACTCATACACAGTGACGTGTGTGGTCCAATGTCTACACATGCGCGAAGCGGTTATTCATACTTCATTACTTTCACAGATGATTTCTCTAGGTATGGACATGTCTTCTTAATGAAGCACAAATCCGAGGCCTTTGAGAAATTTCGGGAATACAAGAATGAAGTTGAAAAACAAACAGGCAAAAGTATAAAGACACTGAGATCTGATCGAGGTGGTGAATACATGAGTGCCGAGTTTCTGGACTACTTAAAAGAGAATGGAATTCTCTCTCAGCGTACTCCTCCATACACACCACAACACAACGGTGTATCGGAAAGGCGGAATCGGACCCTATTGGATATGGTTCGTTCCATGATGAGTAAGGCTGAGTTACCGCGATCTTTCTGGGGTTATGCACTAGAAACAGCTGCATATCTCTTGAACAAGGCTCCAACCAAGACTGTGCCTACCACCCCATATCAGATGTGGAGTGGGCAGAAACCCTGTCTTAAGTACCTAAAGACATGGGGATGTCCAGCTTTTGTCAAAAAGCAGCATGCGGACAAACTCGAGGCACGCTCAGTACTGTGTAAGTTTGTGGGATACCCAAAGAACTCCAGGGGGTATTTTTTCTATTACGCAGAGGAACAAAAGGTTTTTGTTTCTCGTCATGCCCACTTTCTGGAACATCAGTTTTTAGAAAAAGGAATAAGTGGGAGCGCAATAGAACTGGAAGAAATTCCAGAACCACAAGCTATTACTGAAAGCTTGGAAGAACCAGAAGTTTCAGGAGAACCGGACATTCCTGCACCACTCCGCAGGAGTAGTAGGCAGTCTCATCCGCCCGAGAGATACTACGGTTTTCTCATAGACGGGGATAGAGAGGATTGCACTATGGATTATGGTGAGCCTACTAGCTTCCAGCAAGCCATTCAGAGTGGTGACTCGGTAAAATGGCTGGATGCAATGCGGACCGAGATGGAGTCCATGTACACCAACAAAGTTTGGACTTTGGACTTTGCTCCAGAAGAGGTAAAACCCGTAGGTTGCAAATGGATCTTCAGAAAGAAGATTGGTGTAGATGGGCAGGTTGAAACCTATAAAGCTAGGCTCGTTGCAAAGGGTTTTTGTCAAAGACCTGGTTTGGACTATGATGAGACCTTTTCTCCGGTAGCTATGCTGAAATCCATTCGGATCCTTCTTGCCATTGCTGCTTTCCACAATTATGAGATCTGGCAGATGGACGTAAAGACGGCTTTCCTAAATGGAAATTTAGAAGAGTGCGTCTATATAGATCAGCCAGAAGGATTCATTCAGAATGGGAGCAGCGGTAAAGTGTGCAAGTTGCTCAAGTCCATCTATGGACTAAAGCAGGCATCGCGGAGTTGGAACATCTGCTTTGATGATACTGTCAAGGAATTCGACTTTATCAAAAATCTGGATGAACCATGCATCTACAGTAAGATTGTAGGGAGAACTGTGGTATTCCTTGTCTTGTACGTGGATGACATTCTCCTAATAGGAAATGATATTCCTATGCTACAGTCAGTCAAAGGATTCTTGTCGCAGAGGTTCTCCATGAAGGACCTGGGCGATGCCAACTACATTCTGAGGATCCAGATATATCGTGATAGATCTAAAAGGATGTTGGGACTTTCACAGTCTAGGTACATTGACACCATACTGAAAAGATTCAGTATGGAAGATTCCAAGCGCGGTAATTTACCGGCTTGTCACGGGATCACCCTCTCCAAAGAGATGTCTCCCAAGACTGATTTGGAAAGGGGTCGCATGTCTATTATACCCTACGCTTCTGTGGTAGGCTCTATAATGTATGCGATGTTATGTACCAGACCAGATGTAGCATACGCATTGAGTGTTGTAAGCCGGTATCAGTCGGACCCAGGGGAGAAACACTGGATAGCGGTAAAGAACATTCTCAAGTACCTAAGAAGGACTAAGGAGATGTTCTTGGTGTATGGCGGAAAAGACCTCCAGATCGAGGCATTTGCTAACTCCAGCTTCCAGAGTGACAAGGATGACTCCAAGTCCATGTCGGGTTATGTCTTTACCCTCAATGGAGGGGCGGTTTGCTGGAAGAGTTCCAAGCAGGAGACCGTTGCTGACTCAACCATGGAAGCGGAGTACATAGCTGCTTGCGATGCCGCAAAGGAAGCTGTCTGGATGAAGAAGTTCCTCACGGAGCTTCAGGTGGTTCCTACCATTGTTGATCCAATACCGCTGTATTGCGACAACAACGACACTATAGCTTTAGCGAAGGAACCCAGGTCCCATCAGAAGTCCAGGCACATTTTGAGGCGGTTCCACCTGATCAGGGAGATCATTGGTCGTCGGGAGATCGAGGTAAAGAGAGTAAATTCAGAAGATAACACTGCAGATCCACTCACGAAGGCCCTACCCCAGACTCAGTTCGAGCGGCTGATCGAGATGATAGGTCTTCGATACGCCAGTACATGGCCTTAGTGCAAGTGGGAGATTGTTAGTGTATATGCCCTAGAGGCCAATACTGTATCATACTAGTATGTATATTACTTAATGGAAGCTTGGGATATTCACCTTGTATTGGCAATCTTGCTCAAAATGGTAGTATGCTGCTTGGTTTGTTTCTGCTTTAAAGTGTACATGTGTTTATTTTATTATATCACCTATACGCATTAGTGGAGCCCTTAGGATCTTTGCTTGATTACCAGCGTTGTGATGGCAGTCACACTCGTGGGGGCTGGGTAATCCATAAGCACATCCTTATACAGGTCCCTAGTCGAAGGACTATCGAGACAGGGCATCGATACTCCGGAGTAGACTAGCGTATGCGCTTCTCATCCCAGCAGGGGAGACAGTCTATCCCACAGCCGTCAGTACGTCGTACTTGAGATAGTATACGGGTGCTCGTTAGGTTACGAGTACACTGGACAGGACTCGTCGGGAACTGATTGGTTGGTATTATAAATATCGTCAGTTATCAGTTCCCAGGTGACATGAGTACAGCTTAGTCCGCTGACTTGACACTGTCACTTCGCCTCGAGTGTGTTCCCACTGTACTTTGTTCACTACCCTACCACGGCTCAAAGGAGTCGTCCAAACAGATAGTAGTTGGGTGCAGTCCCGAAGCACTTGGAGGCAGTGACGGTTAGACAGGATTCGTCTCTCCCGGTATTGGGGGTTGACATCGCGCTGAACTAGGAGAGCCATTACACGAGTAGTCCCTAGCCAGGGTAAGCGAGATATACTGGTAGGTTTCCAGTGTTATCTCAGGGTGTTCTGGGCTTCACTCCGACACGACTTGTACCGCTATTAGAGGACCGACGTTTATCGCCCCATAGGCCTGCCATGCGATGTATCAGACGAACAGACCGGACTATACGGAGACTGTCACATTCAGGCTCAGTAGGAGTTCAGATGGGTTTCATCTCGTCAGTCTTCTTGTCGGCATCTACCTGGGGACCGTTACACACAGCTAGTGCCGCTTGCGGTCTGTGGTTAAACCCACTGCCAGCGTAGTGTCGAGTCTTTAGAGTCCCACACAGAAAGCTATTCGCCTTTAGGCAAAAGAGTAGAGGTCGCATGGTTTTGCGACAGGTCGCATGGTTTTGCGACAGGTCGCATGGTTTTGCGACAGGGTTCGGTCACATCCGTACACTTATGCACGTTTAATGTCCGGACAGTTAACACTAGAGGGCTTTGGTTTAAGCCAGATCCTAGTGTACGTTTTGGGATTGGTTTTATCTCGTATGTATTCATGTTCCTCGGAACGTGGATGCGGGTGTGTATGCACAGTTGACGGAGAGACAGAGACAGAGGATTCTCATTAGGGTTGTTGACTGTTGACTATTGACATTTTGCTAAACCCTAATGAGAATATGATATGTGATTAACAATAATATTAATTAAGTATTATAGTGACATGGTTGTTGAGGGGTTGACTTTGTTGACTTGTTGACTTTGTTGACCGGTTGACTAGGTTGGACTAGTTGACCATCATCATGACAATAGCTATCATTTCATGGCAAAGACTTTTGCTTGCTTGTTTATCTTGTGCAAAATGAGTGCATGAAATGATATGGCTATTTTGACGTAAACCATCACATAATACTTGATTGCTATTATTGGTTATGATGGCTTTGGATTATGAGAGCCAAGAGAGAAAAGTCTTACTCATTCTCTCATTTTCATTCTCTCTCTTGGCTTGAGCTCTCACCCTCTTCCTCTTGCTCTCCCTCTCTCTAGTCTATGGTTCACTTGTCTCATGTGTTGAGAAGCAAGAACCATAGAGAAAAATCCCAACACACTCTCCTCTACTCACTCTAGTTCACAAGGTTTAGCAAACCGAGTGAACTAATGTCTTCAAAGTTCGAAGAAGAAGCCAAAGGTAGAAGCTTTCGGGTGGAGCGATCTTCGGCGCAAGGAGACGACGGGGTAAAGCCGATCCATACACCATCGAGAGTTGAAGACGAAGGAGTTCAAGAAAGAAAGGTATAACCCCCTAACCGAGTAGTTAACAACTCCTAGTTAGGTTGTTAGGTAGATAGTTTAACAAAGATCCGTTTGAGTCCATGTTACCGCCTCTAGAAAATTGTTTTTCATCAAATTCCGCAAGCCCGTAAGTACCAGGAGAGGTAGCATGGACTTACACAATCGAGACCCCGACGAGGGGCGGTGGCCGGTCTCACAAGCCATTGGTGTCAGTTGGATCACCTAAGATGTATACAGGTGCTCATTGGGTTATGAGTACACCGGACAGGACTCGCCCGGAACATGCTAGTTGGTATTATACCTGACATCAGATAGAAGCTCCCTGGTGACATGTGTATAAGTTAGTTCATCGATCTGAGATCGTCATTTGTCTTGTGTGAGTTCCCACTGTGCTTTGATTACTACCCTACCACGGCTGAAAGGAGTCGTGCAAACAGGTTTTAGTTGGGTACAGTCCCGAGCCATATGGAGGCAGTGAGCGGATCGGCAGGGGTTTCGTCTCTCCCGGTATTGGGGGTGAGATCGCGCTATGTCTAGGAGAGCCATTACACGAAGTCCTTGGCCAAGGCAGGAGATTTACTGGTAGGTATTCCAGTAGTATCTCAGGGTGTTCTGGGCTACACTCCGACACGACTTGTACCGCTTTTGGGGGTCTAACTTTTACCAACCCCCTAGGCCCGACATGCAATACTCATAGACGAACAGACCGGACTGTACGTATATTGTCACTGACAGGCTCAGTAGGGTGTCAGGATGAGTTCTCTCATCGACCTCCATTTTGGTCAATACCTGGTAGCCCGTTACGTACGGCTAGTACCACTGACGTGCTAGTGGTTAAATCTACAGCCAAAGTATTGACGAGTCTTTAGAGTCCCCCACAGACAGTTTCTCAAGTTTCGGGCGAAACGTTGTAGAGGCCGTATGATATATGGTAGGGTTCGATCATATACGTGCAGTAGTGCACGGATCATGATCGGATGGATCATACTAGTGGGCTTTGGTTTAAGCCGGATCTTAGTATTAGATTTGTTGGATTACTTTAGTCTCATCGCATTCGCATTCAGTCGGAATGCGGATGCAGGTATGTATATACAGGTGAGGGGTATCCTTGTGATCCATCACGAGTTTACTTTAGATGTTGCCATATCTTTTTATTGTTGCAAACATTTGGTTTAATGTTTACAAATAGAAATAATGAGCTCAAAGTCATGATTAGGAGCAATAATTATGATACATGCACAAGTGATGACTCATGGTCTCTTTCTTTGTGCATGTGTCACATTATTTGATTGATTTGTGAGTTAAAATGATGAGAAGAGAGAGAAGGGCAGCCATATGAGAGGTTATCTCTTGTATTATTTGAGATAACTCTCACTTTATCATTGCAACAACACAAAAAAGAAAGCTCTTCTTCATCATCCTTCTGTCTTGAGCTCACTATCTCCATTAATGGCATCATCTTCAACCTCCATCCATACACTCTCATGTGTTGAGAATCAATGGATGATTGAGACAAAGTTATCACACACATTCTCTACTTCACCTTGGACACGTCGGCTAGCAAACTTCGTGTCCGAGTTGCTTCGGATGAAGCGGGAGCCCGTAAAAGGATTCGAAGATGTGGTGCCCTTTCCGACGAGGAGACCGGAGATCGGAGATGCCGCGAGGAGCTTGGGTTGGTGGCCAAAGACCGAAGGACACGGATCGACCGGTATAGATTTTCTAACCCTTCTCTAGTTTGCTAGTTATAGGTTAATGGTTCGATCCGGGATTAAAGTCTGCGATAACGCCGGTTTCAAGTTTAGAAAAAGTTTTCGTTTCCACATTTTGGCCTCGGATCGACGGCCGGGGCGCTACCGTAGACTTACATGGTATCAGAGCCACGCCATTAACCTTTACTAGCTTGCTCTAACGTGTTTAAAATATCGATCGAACGAAATTTCCGAAACCGCGATTCTATTTCATGAAGTTTCTGTCAAATTTTTTTTGTGGTCTAAAAATTATTTTGGGTACGTCAGAAAATTAGGCAGGCTTTTCTAAGACCACTGTAGAAATTTGGAAGTGTAACTCTACCATAGCGCCGCGGAACCGCGGCATTACCTACGTTTTGGCCGCGGTTCCGCCGCACTACTATAGCTTTAGTGCACCAATTTTTCTACTGTGGTCTCTGACTTGGAATTGGGGTTTTTGGTATTTTTTGTTTTGGCCCAGATTATTTTGAGTACTGGGAATTGTACTTGGGGCCCAATTCGGGAAATTTTGTCGATCGAAAATTTTAAATATGTTAGTTCACAGTGCTTACTTTATATCTGTGACCGTGAATGTCATTTGATCGGTAAATCTTGTCTAATTGCTATAGCTCTTTTAGACAGGTTTTGCGAACGTGACATTCACGTTGATGTTCTGTGTTGTGCTGTGATGTTGCGGATTTGTCGTGGTGGATAGCTTGGTGCAATGTTAGTATAGTTTGGTTGTATTTGTACATTTGATATTGCGGGACGAGCATCCGACATGTGGACTGCCGTCACTGCTTATTTGTATATTATTCTTTTGGGGCACGACCGGGCTGAGGTCGATGTACCCGTTGTATATTTTACTTTCTGTACTAGGATTACCCCACGGTGGGGTGCACGGATAGCCGGGTTCTAGAGGGCAACGGGCCCGCATCTCATGGCTTTGAGACGGAGGGGGATTCACTCTAGAATTGGTGGGCTATTCGCCGCACTCGTAGGGGGTATAGGTTGACCCAAGGAGGGGTGCTCAAGTTACCGAATTCCGTGAAGTGCTGGATGGTCCATTCACATTGTTGAAGGGGGCTGCCTCGCTTCAGGTTTTGGCGGGTAACTTACCGCACCCGTAGGGGTCTAGGATTTCATTGCACAGGCTATCCACACGACCAGGGGAACGTCGAGTTTCACTTGTGGCTCAAAGGAAACCCGGGGATCCCAGATTATCTGTATTGTTCTATGATGCTTATTACATTTCTGTGATGTTGTATTTTTATCACGCCTTGAGCGATTATTATATATTGATATATATACTAGTAGATGTTGTATATGTTTTACACCCGCGCTAGTCCAGTCCCCGCTCTGTCGTTAGTTAAGTAACCTAACGAGTGATGACGGGGCCCAGTGGCGAATGCGGATGGTATATACGTACATCGTATTTTCGTTCTTTTATAGTGTGATTAATTGATGGGACTGCGTTGATTCGGATCAATGCAAGCTAAACAAACCTATTCTGATGTTGTTGGAACATCTTTCAAAAAAAAAGCTGTTATTGCAAGGACGTTCTCTTTTGCTTTGCACAGTGGTATTCGGTTATGAATATCCAGCACCTCAGTCAACGAGGCAAGGGCCGAGATCCCTTCACCTGGAGTGACCCCTTAGGCAGAAGTTTGCGTCAGGGTAATAACTTCACTATAGTCTATTGCTTTTTTCTTTGGATCGCGGTATTCAGTTGGAATATCATGCACCTCATTCTACGGGGAAAGAGCCGAGATCCCCTCACCGGGAGTGACCTCTTTAGCAATTTGGCCACTTTATTTTTATAAAAAGCTATCTGGTTCCTTCAACGATATCAAGTTCATTATGTTAAAGGTTTTTCGCCAAAAACCATTCGTAGCCCTCCGTCATTTCAGACGGGTAGCACTTAGTATTCATGCTATGTTTGTTGACCTTCGTCAAGGCATAGTGAATGGTAGCTGCTTGTTACCTTTCTGTTGTATAGATAGATGCGTTGTTTTGGGACAGTCGTATAGCCTTGTTGACCTTCGTCAAGGGCTTGTACGGGTGGGTTCAAATTAACCTGGACAATGATGGGTAGAATTTGACATGTGACTTATGATTTGTTGACCTTCATCAAGGTCATAAGAGCATGGGGTAAAAATCACATCGGGAGTTTCTAAAGAAACTGAAACTTGCCAGATATGCGCATACCTTCTGGAGTGTGATAACGTGAGTGGATTCCATCACGTAATCATGCGATGATAGTTGGATCCTGATTCCCACTGATGAGTTGTTTTACTCCTCAGGTGATCCCAACTAATTCTTCTTTCAGGTTTGGAGGAGAATTTGATGTTACAGTGGGAGGTTTCCTGATTGGATAAGTTGATAACCATTCTGATATAGGTTAGAGTGCACGCAGAGTGTTTCTTTTCTCTCTCTCTTTGAAAGCGACCATGACCCGACCCTAGACTATAACTCAGTGACCAAGTTAACCAAACTTTCTTAAAACACTGGCTTTTGGATTGTCTGAGTTGCATACCTCATTGCCACTCCTACTTTTACCCTTTTCTCCAGAACACCCCGTATTACTACGAACATTCACTTCCATTGGATAAAACCATCATATGGTTATATACGAACTCGAAGGAACTTGTTCCAGATTCGAGGATGGTTTTTGGTTCTGGAGAAAATGAATAGGACTATTCAGTTGTCTTTTCCTTTTACCTTCTCTCAGGTTGCGAGTGCTCCTTGGATAAGGACAGTACACCTATTACGCTAATTGGATAGTCTTCTTCCAAACCATAGGCAGGTGCCGAACGGTAGGGAATGAAGAAATCCAATTAGCCTAACGATAGTGTACAGAAGGTAATAAGTTAAGACAAATAAAGGAATTAGAAAGAGGGCAAAGTAAATTGCGACTGCTATTCACGACCAAACCAAGTATTTCATCGCCACTCCTACTTCACCTTTGTATTTCTCCGGAACACCCCGTATCACTACGAAGATCCACAGTTTATTGGATACTCCATCGTATGGTTATATACGAACTCGAAGGGACTTGTTCCAGTTCGGGGATGGATTCTGGTTCAGGAGAAATAAGAATGAGGTTTATTCAGTTGTCTTTTATCTTTACCTTCTCTCGAGTTGCGAGTGCTCCTAGGATTAGGACAGTACACCTATTACGCTTATTGGATAGTCTTCATCCAGACCATAGGCTGGTGCCAAACGGTAGGGAAGGAAGAAAACCATTTAACCAAACGATGGTGTGCAGAAGGTAATGACTAAAGATATATAAAGGGATTTGGAGAGATGGCAAAGAAATATACAATTACAGTTGTGAATCTGATAATGGAAGAGGCATTACTAGGAATACCAGGATACCCCTTCGAAACATTTACATGTTTCAGTTTCACTGTGTATTGTTAAAAGAAAACTGATTTCCCACTTAGCCCTTGCTCCAGGGTATGTATTTACCAGGTTTGATTCTCACATCTGCATGGTTTTACAGATGATGAGTGGGAGTAAGTTATTGGGAATTGGGTGATCATCCTCATTATATCGGGATTCGTTGTAATTGGTGATATTTGAGGAAATCGCCTGGGTTGTTTGCCGGACGGCAAATATTTGGTTTTGAATATCCATTGTTATGCACCAATTTCAAATTGATATATCTGTACGTTTATTTTTATAAAGTGAGATATAACTTTTTGAAATTATGTCCATGACATTTACCTATCAATGGATGGTTAGGTAAGGAGCATTAAACAGCGGTGTAATTCTTCATAACCATAAGTACAGTTTTCAACCTACGATACACAGGGAATGAGTTATTAGACTCAGGGGACTTATACAGAGTATTGTATGTTGTCCAGTGTCCATTAGGACAGAGGGGTTGGTACTCGTACTATATTCTGTTTACTTATGACTTCTCTAGTTCTTAGACATGTGTTTCATAGAAATGCAAGGTTTAAGTTTTGAGAAGTTATAGGTATAAGAATAAAGTAGAGAATCAGGTGTTGCAAGTATCCGGATTCTTCAAGGTGATCGAAGATCTAGATACTTGTGTATGGTATTCAGTTGATAGTAATGATTATGATAAATTGCTTCTCTTTCAGGTTACTCATAATTGGATGCACTCCTAAGTTGAGTAATGCTGATCGGCCTCTCTCCATTTAGTTGACATGCACTGGAGACAGCTGCATGATTTGAATCTGGTTCCAATTAAATCAGTGCCTCTGTTTCTATATTGGATATAGAATAGTTCATATCTTAACAATGTTAAGGTACAGGGAGTTGTCCAGCTTATGCTTAAAACCAGACTTTGGATAACTAAAGGCGCGTTTCTGTAATGGCAGTTTGTGGGTTGACCCGGGCTATGACGAGGGTTGACTTTCTACCATCTGGAAGATCAATAGCGATATTGTTCTTGACTCGCCACAGTTTTAATAAAAATGGATTTTTTCAGAAAACAGTAGTGGGAGTATGGTAGAACTGGAAGTGATTCCAGAACCGCAAACGATTACTGAAAATTTAATAGGACCTAAAGATTCAATCTGGTTTGACATTCCATTGGCCACTCCGCAGATATGGTGGGTAAGCTCAGGCACCCGAAAGGTACTCTGGTAGCCTTAAGGACGGTGACAGGGAGGTTCTTATTTACCCAGACTTGCCATTGTTGTTGTTCTAGACTGTGAGACCCGGCAGGAGGATGAGTATAGCGTCGTTCTAAACTAGGTTTAGAAGTATACGTGTATATGACTCTGCCAGAGGGTTGTCGTAGTCAGTGGAAACAGCGGAAGCATAGTGGACAAGTAGCTTATGTCTATTTATAGACTAAAGCAGATATAGCGGAGATAGATCATCTATTTCTGTTGTGGCGGTCATAGGTTTGACTTTATCAGAATAGGGGATGGATCTGTTAAGAAGGTAGTAGGGTGTGATGTCCTGGTATTTGGATGACATACACAGAGTAGGAAGTGATATTCCTATACTACAATCGGTTATACTTTGGTTGTCACACAGTGATTTCTCCACATAGGACATGAATATTATATCAGACATTCTGGTTACTAGATCTATAGTTCTAGATCTAGATTTGGGTAGTTTCCCAATCTGGGTACTTAGACAGCATTCTACAGGTGTTTTAGAATGGACAACTCCTGGAACGGTAGTGTACCTGCAGGTGATGGAGTCACCCTCTCTAAAGGTGTCTTACAGACTAAAGGGGAGAAGGATGTGCATGATTGGCAGATCACTTGCTTAGGCAATTGAGTCAATCATGAGATGTCAAGTACCACACCAGACGTTGTTTTTGCACTAGATTCAATAAGTTGATATTAATCCTATCCTGAAGAAACATTCGGAAGCAGTTTTAGAACATAAGTGGACGTTCTAGGGATATGATAACAACAGCCTATTTTAGGATACAGTTATCATTCCAGGCTTCCAAGGTGACCAAGATGACAAATTGGCTGTCAGAGTTATAGTTTTCCCTCTGACGAGGGGCAGTAGTTTGGACAGGTGATCCAAGCGGACGCTGAAGGAGGCATGACGCAGGATACTGATTAAATTCAGTTGACGATACAGTCTAAGAAGTTTGGATTTGGAGTTCATTTATGAACTAGGTCCCATCATATATCCAAACATATTCTAAGACAGGTATTGCTCATTTCGGGAGATAGCTTTCTCCGCGAACTTGAGATAAAGAGAGACATAGAAAGAAACATTAGGGCGGATCCACTCACTGAGGATATTCCTCGAACGCAGTAGTTTCACAACCGGGCTTTATGAGACTGATTAGTAGAGGAGTTGGGTGTTCGGTATCACACGGGCTGTGAGTATGCAACATCGCAATAATTAGCCTTGAGTGCAAGTGGGAGATTGTTAGATATAATGCCCTTAGAGTCAATTATTGGATCACAGGCACGTGATTGCAATGATTGAGGGAGGACCTATGCCAGTAGGAAAGTCTTACTCGAAATGATAGTATGCTATCTGGTTTATCTTTATCATCGTGTACATGCTTTAGGTGACATTACAGGTCACTATTGCACGTTGATAGAGCCCATAGGATTCTTGCTTGACGGCCAGCAGTATGATGGCGATCATATACGTGGGAGCTAGGGTCTATAAGCACATCCATAAAGTGGTCCCTAGTCGTGGGAGTTTTGAGACTGGGCATCGATACTCCATTAGTAGACTAGTGTATACAGTCGAGACCCCGACGAGGGGCGGTAGCCGTGTTGGAGATAGTGCCCTCAGAGTTAATTATTGGATCACAGGCACGTGATTGCAATGATTGAGAGAGGACCTATACCGTTAGAACAGTCTTACTCAAGATGATAGTATGCTATCTGGTTTATCTTTATCATCGTGTACTGCTTTAGGTGACCTTACAAGTCACTATTGCGCGTTGATAGAGCCCTTAGGATTCTTGCTTGACGGCCAGCAGTATGATGGCGATCATATACGTGGGAGCTGGGGTCTATAAGCACATCCTTAAAAGGTCCCTAGTCGTGGGAGTTTCGAGACAGGGCATCGATTCTCCAGAGTAGACTAATGTATACAGTCGAGACCCCGACGAGGGGCGGTGGCCGGTCTCACAAGCCACTGGTGTCAGTTGGTTCGCCTAAGATGTATACAGGTGCTCATTGGGTTATGAGTACACCAGACAGGACTCGATGAGAACATGCTAGTTGGTCCTATACCAGACGTCAGATAGCAGTTCCCTGGTGACATGTGTACAGGTTAGTTCATCGACCTGAGATCGTCATTTGTCTCGTGTGAGTTCCCACTGTACTTTGATTACTACCCTACCACGCTCAAAGGAGACGTGCAAACAGGTTTTAGTTGGGTACAGTCCCGAGCCATATGGAGGCAGTGAGCGGATCTGCAGGGGTTCGTCTCTCCCGGTATTGGGGGTGAGGTCCCTCTGTGTCTAGGAGAGCCATTACAGGAAGTCCTTGGCCAAGGCAGGAGATTTACTGGTAGGTATTCCAGTAGTATCTCAGGGTGTTCTGGGTTACACTCCGACACGACTTGTACCGCTTTTGGGGGTCTGACTTTTACCAACCCCCTAGGCCCGCCATGTGATGCTCATAGACGAACGGACCGGATTGTACGGATATTGTCACTGACAGGCTCAGTAGGGTGTCAGGATGAGTTCGCTCATCGACGTCCCTTTTGGTCAATACCTGGTAGCCCGTTACGTATGGCTAATACCTCTGACGTGCTAGTGGTTAAATCCACAACAAAGGTGTTGACGAGTCTTTAGAGTCCCCCACAGACAGTTGCTCAAGTTTTGGGCGAAACGCTGTAGAGGCCATATAGAGATATGGCAGGGTTCAATCAGATACGTGCGGTATTGCACGGATTATGATCGGACGGATAATACTAGCGGGCTTTGGTTTAAGCCGGATCCTAGTATTGTACAGTGTAGATTTTGTCTCATTGCATTTGTATTCGGTCGGAATACAAACGCAGGTATGTATATACAGTAGCGGGGTTTCCTGTAATTTATTACGGGATCTGTTTTTTGAAGTTGCCAGTTTGTTTTCCGTTTCGGCCATTTTCCTTTGTTTCTTTCCTTGGCTGAAAATTGGTGGAGGAGGGCTTATTTGCAATTATGCAAATTAGCATTGTAGAGGGTGGTCCTTGCATATTGTTGCTTCATAATGGTTGCACCATCATTTGACTTCTTCACTCATCATTGCTTGACTTTTGTGGTTCGATGATGGGTTTATGAGTGTTGGACTTGGTTTGTGATCATGGTTGATCATGATAACCCTTTCTCTCTCTTGCATTATTTGGCTCACTCATTTTTGATCCACTCACTCTCTCCTCTCATTCTCTCCTTGGTCATGGCCGGCCAAATAGAGAGGGGGTCTGTCCAAAATTTTAGAAGGGGATTTTTGATCTCTTTTGGCTTGCAAAAATATTATAGCTCCATCTCCAAAAGTATAGTTCATTTCCTCCACCAAAAGGCAACTTCCACAACCCCAATGGAGACAAACCGTTGTACACTTCATCTACAGCACTTCTTGGGCATGTCGGCTCGCCAACTTCGTGCCCGAGTTGCCTCGGTCCAGAGGTGGGAGCCCGTAAAAGAACCCGGCGATGTGGTGACCTTCCGACGAGGAAATGAAGACCGGAGATTCCGCGGGGAGATCGGGACGACGACGAGAAGACCGAAGGACATGGATCGCTCGGTATATCTCTCTAACCCTTCTCTGGTAAGCTAGGATTAGATTAATGGCCCGATCCGGATTTTTAGTGCGCGGTGGTGCCGTTTCAAAAGTTAAAGTAAAGTATCGTTTCCGCATTTTGGCCTTGGATTGACTGCCGGGGCGCCACCGTGCACTTACACTGGTATCAGAGCCACGCCATTAACCAAGTCTAGCTTGCTCTAGCGTGTTTAAAGTTTCGATCGAACATATATTCCAAAACCGCATTTTCAAAATATCAGTTCTCTGTCGAAATTTTTTTGGCTCGAAAATTTTTTCAGTACATTGCAGAAATGCGTGCAGGGAATTCTAAGCATTCTGTGAAAATTTGGTTGCGTGCAGTCACTATTCCACCGCGGAACCGCGGCCAAACCCATGCTTGGGCCGCGGTTCCGCCGCCACCTTTACTGTTCAATGCACCAAAATTTCACAGAGAGCTTCTGAGTTGAAAATGGGGTTTTTGGAATATACTGTTTGGGCCCAGATTTTTTTTGAGTGCTACAGTTGTGATTGGGGCCCACTTTGGTAAATTTAGTCGATCGAAAATTTTAAATATGTTAGTTCACAGTATTTACATTATATCTGCGACCGTGAATGCCACTTGATCGGTAAATCCTGTCTAACTGCTATAGCCCTTTTAGACGGATTTGCGAACATGACATTCACGTTGATGTTCTGTGTTGTGCTGTGATGTTGCGGATTGTCGTGGTGGATAGCCTGGATGCAATGGTAGTACAGTTTTGTTGTATATGTACATTTGATATTGCGGGGCGAGCGTCCGACATGTGGACTACCGTCACTGCCTGTTTGTAGATTATTCTTTTGGGGCACGACCGGGGTGAGGTCGATGTACCCGTTGTATGTATATTTTTACTTTCTGTACTAGGATTACCCCAAGGTGGGGTGCACGGATAGCCGGGTTCTAGAGGGCAACGAGCCCGCATCTCATGGCATTGAGACGGAGGGGGCTTTACTCTAGAATTGGCGGGCTATTCGCCGCACTCGTAGGGGGTACAGGTTGACCCAGGAAGGGTGCCCAAGTTACCGGATTCCGTGAAGTGTTGGGTGGTCCATTCACGTTGCTGAAGGGCGCTGCCTCGCTTCAGGTTTTTGCTGGTAACTTGCCGCGCCCGTAGGGGTCTAGGATTTCATTGCACAGGCTATCCACAGGACCAAGGGAACGTCGGGTTTCAGTAGCGGCTCTATGAAACCCGGGGATCCCAGATATCTGTATTGTTCTATAATTCTTATTACATTTCTGTGATGTTGCATTTTATCACGCCTTGAGCGAATATTATATATTGATATATATACTAGTAGATGTTGTATATGTTTTGCATCCGCGCTAGTCCAGTCCTCGCTCTGTCGTTAGTTAAGTAACCTAACGGGTAATGACGGGACCCAGTGGCGAATGCGGATGGCATATACGTACATCATTATTTTCGTTCTTTATTGGTGTGATCAATTGATTAGACTGCATTGATTCGGATCAATGCAAGCTAAACAAACCTATTCTGATGTTGTTGGAACATTTTTCAAAAAGCTGTTATTGCAAGGGCGTTCTCTTTTGTTTTGCACAGTGGTATTCGGTTATGAATATCCAGCACCTCAGTCGACGAGGAAAGGGCCGAGATCCCTTCACCGAGAGTGACCCCTTGGACAGGAGTTTGCGTCAGGGCAATAACTTCACTATAGTCGATTACTTTTGCTTTGCATCGTGGTATTCAGTGGAATATCCTACACCTCATTCTACGGGGAAAGAGCCGAGATCCCTTCACCGGGAGTGACCTCTTTAGCAAAGGTTTTCGTCACTATATTTTTATAAAAAGCTATCCAGTTCCTTCAACGATATCAAGTTCATTACGTTAAAGGTTTTTCACCAAAAACCATTCCTAGCCCTCCGTCATTTCATACGGGTAACACGTAGTATCCATGCTATGTTTGTTGACCTTCAAGGCATAGTGAATGGTAGCTGCTTGTTACCTTTCTGCTGCATAGATAGATGCGTTGGTTTGGGACAGTCGTATAGCCTTGTTGACCTTCGTCAAGGGCTTGTACGGGTGGGTTCAAATTAACCTGGACAATGACGGGTAGAACTTGACATGTGACTTATAATTTGTTGACCTTCGTCAAGGTCATAAGAGCATGGGGTAAAAATCACATCGGGAGTTTCTAAAGAAACTGAAACTTGCCAGATATGCGCATACCTTCTGGACTGTGATAACGTGAGAGGATTCCGTCACGTTATCATGCGATGATAGTTGGATCCCGATTCCCACTGATGAGTTGGTTTACTCCTCGGGTGATCCCGACTAATTCTTCTTTCAGGTTTGGAGGAGAATTTGACGTTACAGTAGGAGGTTTCCTGATTAGATAAATTGGTAACCATTCTGATCTAGGTTAGAGTGCATGCTGAGTGTTTCTTTTCTCTCTCTCTTTGGCAACGACCATGACCCGACCCTAGACTATGACTCAGTGACCAAGTTGACCGAACCTTCTTATAAGACTGGATTTTGGATTGTCAGAGTTGCAAACTTCATTGCCACTCCTACTTTTACCCTTTTCTCCAGGACACCCCGTATTACTACGAACGTCCACTTCCATTGGATAAAATCATCGTATGGTTATATACGAACTCGAAGGAATTTATTCGAGGATGGTTTCCGGTTCTGGAGAAAACGAATAGGACTATTCAGTTGTCTTTTCCTTTTACCTTCTCTCAGGTTGCGAGTACTCCTTGGTTTAGGAGATAGTACACCTTTTACGCAAATTGGATAGTCTTCTTCCAAACCATAGGCAGGTGCCGATCGGTAGGGAATGAAGAAAACCAATTAGCCTAACGATGGTGTACAGAAGGTATTATGTAAAGACAAATAAAGGGATTAGAAGGAGGGCAAAGTAAACTGCGACTGCTATTCACGACCAAACCAAATATTTCATTACCACTCCTACTTCACCTTTGTATTTCTCCAGAACACTCCATATCACTACGAAGATCCACAGTTATTCGGATACTCCATCGTATGGTTATATACGAACTCGAAAGGAACTTGTTCCAGTTCGGGGATGGATTCTGGTTCATGAGAAATAGGAATAAGGTTTATTCGGTTGTCTTTTATCTTTACCTTCTCTCGGGTTGCGAGTGCTCCTAAGATTAGGACAGTACACCCATTATACTTAATAGATAGTCTTCTTCCAAACCATAGGCTGGTGCCGAACGGTAGGGAAGGAAGAAGACCATTTGGCCTAAGAGGGTGTACAGAAGGTAATGACTAAAGAAATATAAAGGGATTTAGAGAGATGGCAAAGAAATATACGGTTATAGTTGTGAATCTGGATAATGGAAGAGGCATTACTAGGAATACCCGGATACCCCTACGAAACATTTCAATGTTTCAGTTTCACTGTGTACTGTTAAAAGAAAACTGATTTCCCAATTAGTCCTTACACCAGGGTATGTATTTACCAGGTATGATTCTCACATCTGTATGGTTTTACAGATGATGAGTGGGAGTAAGTTATTGGGAATTGGGTAATCATCCTCATTATATCAGGATTCGTTGTAATTGGTGATATTTAAGGAAATCACCTGGGTTGTTTGCCGGATGGCAAATATTTGGTTTTGAATATCCGCTGTTATGCACCAACTTCAAATTGATATATCTGTACGTCTATTTTTTATAGGGTGAGATATACCTTTTTTGAAATTATGTCGATGACATTTACCTATATCAGTGGATGGTTAGGTAAGGAGCATTAAACAGCGGTGTAATTCTTCGTGACCATAAGTACAGTTTTCAACCTACGACGCACATGGTTTGAGTTATTAGACTCAGAGGACTTATACAGAGTATTGTATATTGTCCAGAGTCCATTAGGACAGAGGGGTTGGTCCTCGTACTAAATTCGGTTTACTTATAACTTCTCTAGTTCTTAGACAAGTGTTTCGTAGAAACACAAGGTCTGAGTTTTGAGAAGTTATAGGTATAAGAGTAAAGTAGAGAACCAGGTGTTGCAAGTATCGGGATTCTTCAAGGTGATCGAAGATGTAGATACTTGTGTATGGTATTCAGTTAATAGTAATGGTTAAGAGAACTTGCTTCTCTTTCAGGTTACTCATAATTGGAAGCACTCCTAAGTTGAGTAACGCTGATCGGCCTCCTTCCATTTAGTTGACATGCACTGGAGATAGCTTCATGATTTGAATCTGTTTCCAATTAAATCAGTGCATCTGCTTCTATATTGGATATAGAACAGTTTATATCTTAACGATGTTAAGGTACGGGGAGTTGTCCAGCTTATGCTTAAAACCAGACTCTGGATAACTCAAGGCACGTTTCTGTGCTGTTTGTGGGTTGACCCAGGCTATGACGAGGGTTGATTTTCTACCATCTGGAAGATCAATAGTGATATTGTTGTAGACTCGCCACCGTTTTAAAAGAAATGGATTTTTTCAGAAAACAGTAGTGGGAGTATGGTAGAACTGAAAGTGATTCCAGAACCGCAAACGATTACTGAAAATTTGATAAGAACCTAAAGATTCGTTCTGATTTGACATTCCATTGGCCACTCCGCAGATTTGGTGGGTAACCTCAGGCACCCGAGAGGTACTCCGGTAGCCTCAAGGACGGTGACAGGGAGGTTCTTGTTTACCCAGACTTGCCATTGCTGTTGTTCTAGACTATGAGACCCGGCAGGAGGATGAGTATAGCGTCGTTCTAAACTAGCTTTAGAAGTGCACGTGTATATGACTCTGCCATAGGGTTGCAGCGGAAGCATAGTGGACAAGTGGCTTATATCTATTTATGGACTTAAGCGGATATAGCGGAGATAGATCATCTATTTCTGATGTGACAGTCATAGGTTTGACTTCATCAGAATAGGGGATGGATCTGTTAAGAAGGTAGTAGGGTGTGATGTCCTGGTATTTGGATAACATACACAGAGTAGGAAGTGATGTTCCTATACTACGGTCGGTTATGCTTTGGTCGTCACACAGTGGTTTCTCCACAAAGGACCTAGATATTATATCAGACATTCTGGTTACTAGATCTATGGTTTTAGATCTAGATTTGGGTAGTCTCCCAATCTGGGTACTTAGACAGCATTCTAAAGGTGTTTTAGGATGGACGACTCCAGGCACGGTAGTATACCTGCAGGTGATGGAGTCACCCTCTCTAAAGGTGTCTTACAGACTAAAGTGGAGAGGGATGTGCATGATTGGTAGATCACTTGCTTAGGCAATTGAGTCAATCATGAGATGTCAAGCACCACACCAGATGTTATTTTTTTTTGCAGTAGATGCAATATGTTGATATTGATCCAATCCTGAAGAAACGAACGGAAGCAGTTTTAGAACATAAGTGGATGTTCTAGGGATATGATAACAACAGCCTCTTTCAGGAGACAGTTATCATTCCAGGCGTCCAAGGTGACATGGATGACAGAAAGGTTGTCATAGTTATAGTTTTCCTTCTGACGAGGGGCAGTATTTTGGATAGGTGGATGATTGATATAGATTCTGCGTGTTCAAGTTCTAGTTTAAATACCGCAATCAAGACGGTTTCGCTTGTAGCTAGCCAGTTGAGTACGGGTCGTCCGCAGGGAGATGGGAATCTTTTTCTATGTGTTTTTCGACGAGTTAAGTCCTGTGTTCAGATTTTGTTGTGGTTATCTAAGTGTTAAGTTGATATTTAAAGAGAGCTTGTTAGGGTTAAGATTAGGTTAGTTTGAGTTAGGAGTCTCTACATCTTTCGTTGCCCCACTTAATATCGGTGTTACGGTAATCGGCAACAACGGGGATTAGCACGACTAGGAAGGACTTTGCGAGTATAAGCTAGGCTTTCCAACGCATAAGTCTTCCTTTTGGTGCTTGTCCGTCCGTTCTTGGCTCTTATCCATAACCTCCGGTTAATTCAACCACAACCGGTCTCACTACGGAATCACCGCTATCATGTAGGATAGGGTGCCGTAAGGAGCGGATTGTGGTTCAACTAACGGGAGTCGATTTAAGTTGTTGGGCAAGGAAAGAGTGAGAGAGATTTCCTTCTCTCAAACTTCCCTTATCCTACCCTAACAAGTAAAAAAAACTACTCACACTTCATGATAGGAAAAACAAAACAAAACAAAAGAGGAAGATAGAAAGAAAGAGATTAGAAGAATACGACTAACTGTTTGCGACCTCACCTTGGCGAGGATCGAGCGTGAGTATCATTGTCGTATGTAAGGATAAAGAAAAAGAGAGAAGAAAGAAACAATCAAGCAAGTAACAACAACTACTTAACAATTAAAATTATAACACATTACAACAAGTAAAGAAAGAGACAAGCATGATAATAAAAATTGTCTTCTTTATTCATCACACTTCACTCAAAAGCTCACTACAAGTTTAATGGAGAAGAGGTGAGAAGAGGAAGAAGAACAACACTAAAACTAGGCAAAATGAGAATACAAAAATTGACCCTTTCCTTCACAAACTTCTGGGCTATTTATAGGCCAAAAACTGAAAACCTAGGGCAACCACCAGAACCCATATGAAAAGACAAAAACACCCCTGAAACATTTCTGTCTTTGGCGCCATAATGGCCGCGGATCCGCGGCCTGGACCCACCTTTGGCCACGGATCCGCGGCCCATTAGAGGAATTGGGCTTCGTGCTTTTTTGTGGTGGCCTGATCTGCTGTGTGCTTCATTCTGGTTCATATATTTTCTGAAAATACTTCCATATTTCTTCCAGAATTTCTGTTGAGGGAAAGGTGGACTTTTTATCAAGATTTTGTCATGATTGCCTCGAGCTCCGCGTAGATCTCTTGGATTTTGTGCTACCATTGAGCCTTGTGCATGAGAGTGACATTGATTTGACATTTTGTCTTCCTAAACTGGTATCTGTCAACATACGGATGACGAGCGGAGACCGTGTTTTCTCAGTGGTTGGCAGGAACCCGGATTTTGTTGTGTTTTCCATGAATTTCACTGTTTTAGAACCGAGAACCTGTATCCTGCAATTGACTAGCAAACACGGCTCAAGAGTATCTACCGATATGCAATGTGACAAAAATTGGGCGATATGAAAATGCAAAAATCTGATATGAACAAATACCCCCAAACTTATCATTTGCTCGTCCCGAGCAAAGCCCATTTATTCGCAAAAATTTCCTAACCTCACTTTCGCAGGGAACGCGATTGCACTGAGCATGTACAACAAGCCGTTAAACCTCTAGGTGTCCCTAGTAGGAGGAGTGTTGTCTCCTGAGGGTTTTCAGCGGATACTACCCACAAAATCCGGTCAAGTTGGTTTTGTAAAATAACTAAGATTCAAACTCTAAAGTTTTGTTTTAGAAAATAACAATTCTATAATCCTAAGTCTAGACCATCGAACCTTTATTTTTCACACCTCGCTTCTTATTTAACTACAGATTTTATATGTCTTTACGTGCAGTGCAAATAGTGTCGTTAAGTTCCAGAAGGATCGATTAAAGTCATCATGTCGCACAATAAAGCCCAGATAACAATTTTAAAAGGATCACATAAGTTTTATAAAGAGTTAAGCATTTTTCAAGTTTTCGTTATCCAGTAAGGTTTCAACTTCAGAATTTATATCTTCCTTAACAGGAAATTAAGTCGTATTTTTCACTCCACCTTTTTCTTGTTTTCATTTCATACACACCTCTGTGAACGTGCAATAGTCTTTATCATAGAATAAAACCTTCATATCTCCGTTAAAAATTTTTTTTATAAAAGCCTGTCTTTTATCAAGATTACTCTCACACAAAGAACCGTTAGGAATTTTAACTCGGAGAGAACACTTGCTTGACTTTGTTTTAACCTGGACTTTCTAGGCTTCTTAGCGAGCTTTGGGCCAATGCACCCAAACCAGTTGATTTTAGGGCATTAGGTGTAGAAACACCCCAGCGGACTTAATTACTCAAGTTACCTAGGTCCAAAAACAAAAGACAGTTTGGCGTGAAAATCAGATGATTTAATACGAACGGAGATATCACCGGCAGTTCCATTATTTTTTTGGATAAAAGACGTGTCTAGTGGGTTCGGTGAGTAATCATTCCAATCAAGTTTCAGATGGGTTATTTTTCAGACTTAGTTCCAATTACGGCATCAATAACATTCCTTCATATTCGCTTTACTTCATAAACTATTCTTGACATTACTTATTTCAGAACAAACCTATTTGATCCTCAGAAAATCATTTATCTGTTTAAAAGTTAAACATGAAAGACTTGTTATCTAATTCCCAAAATCTTACGACACGTGTAGTGTGATGTAAAGACGTATATCAGTTATAGTTAACTTCAAAGGAGAGTTATCTTTCAGGTTTTCAAAATCCAAACATAAGATCTAGTTATTCCTATTTTTTCAAACAAAAACCGTCGAATGTTGAATCAGAGTTCTTCCACAAGCTAACTTGACAAAAGAGTTTTTATATTTTTAGAAAATTTTCAAATTTTTATGGATTTATGGATTTTAATATGCAGATGCAAAATATACATATGAATGCGAAGGTAAGAAATGCGTACCGAGCATACCCCCAAACTTAAACTGGACAGTGTCCTCACTGTCGTTGCATGAAAAGAGCAGTTGAAGGGTCAAAATTGTCGGTCAGCGATACACAAATTTTTATTTGTTTTTGTTTTTAAAGAAAAGAAAAAGAATATACACAAATATATACAAAAATGGTTTGTACATACCCCCAAACTTATTTGGAACAGTGTCCACTGTTCTTGGCTGGAAAACCGAAGTTTGGAGGTAGGCAGAGGAAGATTATTCAGGGTAAACCGGCTCCTGTAAAAACAGGAGCTCCTCTGTTGGTTCGGCGCTAAGGTACGGTTTGCATCGGTGTCCGTTCACTTTGAAAAGTGAACCGTCCTTTGGATTTTCCAAATCCACAGCACCCTGCGGATACACATTCCGTACAAAATACGGCCCTTTCCAGCGAGATCTCAGCTTTCCAGGATGGAAGTGAAGTCGGGTGTCGTAAAGCAGTACCTGCTGACCAGGTACGAAGGTTTTGCGCAAAAGGTGTTTATCGTGAAACACCTTCGTTCGATTCTTAACGACAACCGCGTTGTCGTAAGCCTCATCCCTAAGCTCGCTCAATTCGTTCAACTGCAGCTTCCGATGGCTGCCCGCATCCTCAAGAGACAGATTCAACTCCTTTATCGCCAAAAATGCGCGATGCTCGATTTCGACAGGAAGGTGGCAGGCTTTTCCGTACACAAGCCGATAGGGAGACATGCCAAGGTCGGTCTTATAAGCGGTTCTAAATGCCCAAAGGGCATCAGTGAGTTTCAGAGACCAATCCTTACGGTTCTTGGAAACCGTCTTCTCCAGTATCTGCTTGATTTGCCGATTTGAAACTTCGGCCTGCCCGCAGGTTTGGGGGTGATAGGGCGTAGAAAGCTTATGATTAATGGAGTATTTCCGCATCAAGGCCTCGAAAGTCCTATTGCAGAAATGACTTCCATTGTCGCTAATGATCGCTCGGGGGTGCCCAAACCGGGAGAAAATGTTTTCTTTAAGGAACCTAACGACAACCTTGTTGTCGTTAGTCCGGCTGGGCACAGCCTCGACCCATTTAGAGACGTAATCAACAGCTAGAAGGATGTACAAGTTCCCAAAAGAGCTGGGAAACGGCCCCATGAAGTCTATCCCCCAAACATCGAAAATCTCCACAACCAAGATCGGTTGGAGCGGCATCTCGTTCCTCCGGGATATCCGGCCCATGTGTTGGCACCGGGAGCAAGTCTTGCAATAGTCGTGAGCGTCTTTGAAAAGTTGTGGCCAGTAGAAACCACATTGCAAGATCTTCTCGGCTGTCTTTCTGGGGCCAAAATGCCCGCCACACGCTTGATCGTGGCAAAATGACAGCACACTCTTGAATTCATCATCAGGGACACACCGACGAATAATCTGGTCGGGACAGTACTTGAACAGATAAGGTTCGTCCCAGTAAAAGTGTTTTACTTGGGATAAGAAGCGAAGTCTGTCCTGACTCGACCATTCAGTCGGTAGTAATCCCGTGGCCAAATAGTTCACAATATCTGCGAACCAGGGTTCGCACGATACTGTTAAGAGTTGTTCATCCGGGAAAACGTCGTTGATCGAAATTGGAAGCGAAGGCGAAGAAGGAAGTCGTGAGAGATGGTCGGCAACTACGTTTTCACATCCTCGTTTGTCCTTAATGACAAGGTCAAACTCTTGAAGCAAGAGGATCCAACGTATTAACCGAGACTTGGCATCTTTCTTCGCAAAAAGATGGCGCAGAGCTGAATGGTCCGTGTAGACAATGACTGGAGAGCCGATGAGGTAGGGCCTGAACTTTTCTAAAGCAAATACAACAGCTAAGAATTCCTTCTCAGTTGTTGTATAGTTAAGTTGGACGTCATTCAGGGTTCGGCTTGCGTAATAGATTACGTGCGGCATCTTGTTGATGTGCTGTCCAAGGACAGCACCGATGGCAAAGTCGGATGCATCGCACATGATCTCGAATGGGTGCGTCCAGTCAGGAGAAGAAAGAACGGGAGCAGAAGTGAGTGAGCGTTTCAGTGACTCGAATGCAGTCACACAGCTCGAGTTGAAGTCGAAAGGCGTGTCCTTGGCCAGCAAAAGCGTCAAGGGCTTAGCAATCTTGCTAAAGTCCTTGATAAACCGTCTATAGAAACCGGCATGGCCAAGGAAGGCTCGGATATCTCTGACGCATCGGGGAGGAGGCAGATTGGAAATGACCTCAATCTTTGCTTTGTCAACCTCTATGCCATTTTGCGAGATGATATGTCCTAAGACAATACCTTCGCGCACCATGAAGTGGCATTTCTCCCAGTTCAAAGTGAGATTCTTGTCCTTACATCGGGTAAGGACAGCGTCAAGATGCAGCAAACACTCGTCAAAGGAGTCGCCGAAGATGGAGAAATCATCCATGAAAATCTCCAGAAATTTCTCCACCATGTCAGAGAAAATTCCCATCATACACCGCTGGAAGGTAGCGGGCGCATTACATAACCCAAAGGGCATGCATCGATATGCAAATGTGCCGAAAGGACAAGTGAAAGTGGTCTTGTCCTGGTCTTTTTCGGCGATGGGAATTTGATTATAGCCGGAGTAGCCATCAAGAAAGCAGTAGTACTCGTGTCTGGCCAATCGTTCGAGCATCTGGTCAATGAAAGGTAGCGGAAATTGGTCTTTCCGCGTTGCGGCGTTGAGTTTTCTGTAATCAATGCAAACTCGCCACCCAGTTTGGGTGCGAGTAGGGATTAACTCATTCGCCTCGTTGGTTATGACTGTGATGCCTGACTTCTTGGAGACAACGTGAATGGGGCTAACCCACTGGCTATCAGAGATAGGGTAAATGATACCACTATCTAGACATTTGACGATCTCCTTCTTCACAGCCTCCTTCATGACTGGATTAAGATGTCTTTGTGGATCCCGGGCTGGTTTGGCATCATCCATCAGATGAATGTGATGCTCAACGATGAGGGGACTAATCCCCTTGATGTCCGCCATGGACCAGCCAAAAGCTTGCTTGTTGCTGTGTAAGACCGCGAGAAGGGCTTTCTCTTGCTCGGAAGCTAGAGAAGCCGAGATGATGACAGGAAGGGTCTCGTTTTCACCTAAGTAAGCGTACTTAAGGTGAGACAGCAACGGCTTGAGTTCGAGCGTTGGAGGTGAAATGATGGAAGGCAAGACGGGTGCAAAGGTCTCGAACTCAAAGGACTCCAGCAAAGGTTCAAAGCGAGTGTAAGCAACCGAGTTGGATGGTTCAGGTAACTCATCCGGAAAGTCCAAGGATTCAAACTCGGGTTGTGTGCAATTAAGATCGTTTGAAAACGTGAAACACTCGTAGTCATTGTCGGGCGCAGAAGCAGCAGCAGGTTCGAAGAGAAATGCACTAGTGGCGTCAAGATTATCGTGTTCAAACAGAAACTCCTCGAATTCACACTCTTCTGGGGTGATCTCCTGGATCGAGCAGACATCCAGTATATGAGCATTAGGTTCGGCGGGCTGATTCCCCAACCTAAAAATGTTGAGTTCAATCGTCATATTTCCAAAAGAGAGGTTCATTGAACCGTTGCGACAATTGATCACAGCATTTGAGGTTGCGAGAAATGGTCGACCGAGTATCACCGGAATTTGATTCCGGGGGTTAGCTACAGGCTGTGTATCTAATACAATGAAGTCAACGGGGAATATGAAGTCCCCGACTCTTATCAACACATCCTCTAGCTCACCCCTAGGATGGGTGATCGATCGGTCGGCCATCTGGAGAGTGCAGTGTGTGGGTTTCAGCTCTCCGACGCCTAATTGCTCGTATACTGAATATGGAAGCAAGTTAACACTGGCACCAAGATCTAATAGTGCGCGGTTGATGTTCTTATCCCCAATAGTAATTGAAATCGTAGGACAGCCAGGGTCCTTCCGTTTTTGTGGTAAAGATTGGGTAAGGGCATCACTGACAGCACTAGCCAAGAAAACTTTCTTGGGTACCTGAGACTTCCTCTTTTTCGTGCACAAGTCCTTTAAGATTTTCGCGTAAGACGGGACTTGTTGGACAGCATCTAAAAGAGGAATGTTAATGTTAACTTGCTTAAATAACTCCAGAATCTTCTCCATTTGTGGATTTTGTTTGTTAGACCTCAACCGGTTTGGAAATGGAACATTTTGAAAATTGGTTGAGTCTAAAGCTGGAGGAGGAGATTGTGGAGTTGGAACGGATCCCAGAATAGGTGTCTTCGTGGAGTGAGAAGTGGGTCCGTTCAGAGAAGAAGAGGAAGGAGAGCCTTGTGAAGAACGGAGAATAGGCTCAGAAGACGAAGAAGAAGAAGCAGCGGCCGGGGTGTCATCGTTGATCTGCTTGCCAATGTTGTTTTGCAGCATCCTTCCCGATCTCAGTGTAGTCACGGCACTCACATTATGGTTTTGTTGTTCAAGAGCAACATGTGCATTATGTGGGTGACCGGGATTTGGAAGTGACTGGGACGGGAGCTTCCCCTTCTCTCGCTCGCTCAAGGCCGCGTTCAGCTGTGCAATCTGGGCCTCAATGGTCTTGATGCTTTGCCCATGTGCGGCAGTGTGTTGCACTAAAGATTGAATCGAAGACTGGATGTTGGCGGTGGATTGAGTCGACTGTTTAACGAACGCCTCCAGACTTCGCTCGAGCGAGGAAACCTTATCGTTGTTCGACGGAACAAAGTTGTTTGGTGGAAAAGAATTGTTTGGTGCAAAGTTGTTCGTCTGGTTTTGGAAAGGTTGGGGTTGGAAGGGCTGCTGATACTGAGTTTGTTGCTGCGCTTGTTGTTGCGGCGGAGGGGCCCTTTGGAAATTGTTGCCCTGGAATTGATTCTGATTCTGATTCCAGGCGAAATTGGGGTGGTTCCTCCAACCGGGATTGTAGGTGGAAGAGTATGGATCATTCCTCGGTCTTTGCTGGAAGGCAGCATTAACCTGATCCTGTCCTTGCGATGGTGGATTGTAAGGACACTCTTCGGTCAAGTGGGAAGGATCGGAACAACAAGCGCAGATGGTACGAAGGGGGAGAACAGGTGTGGGGGCAGGAGCAGAAAATTTGCTCTCTATCGCTTCAAGCTTTCGTGTTATTGCAGCCATTTCAGCTTTCATCGCAATAGAGACATCGAGTTGGTGGATTCCTACCCTAGACTGACCGGTAGAAGTGGAGGTAGAAGAAGAAGTCGGTCTAGTGCTCTCCCACTGTAGCGTTTGCTCCGCAAGATCGTCAAAGAACTGCCACGCTTCCTCGTCAGATTTGGATAGGAAGTGGCCCTGACAGATGGTTTCCAGCAACTGCTTCGTTGCTGGGTTCAGTCCCTCGTATAAGGTTTGGCAGAGTTGCCATTTCTCTATACCGTGGTGAGGACACTGAACAAGAAGGTCTTTGTACCGGTCAAAGAACTTCCAGAAGGGTTCAGAAGGAAGCTGGGAGAATTGGTTGATCTCATTTCGAATTCTTGCGGTCTTATGATTTGGATAGAATTTTTTCAGAAACGCTTTAACAAACTCGTCCCAGCTGGTGATTGAGTGGGAAGCGGTGCTATACAGCCATTTTTCAGCGAGATCGCATAAAGTGAACGGAATGACCCGTAGACGTATAGCATCGTCCGACAGCTGGGTTGTCTTCATCATGGCACAGACATTTTGAAATTTGTTGATGAAGATATAGGCATCTTCAGATTCAAGCCCATGAAAACGTGGAAGCATGTTGATGAAATGGGGCTTAATTTCAAAGTTGTCCCCATTGACCGGAGGAAGAGAAAGGCAGGTGGGAAGTGCAGAACGGGTAGGGTAGAAACGATCCTGGAGCGCAATTCGCTGTGGCGCTACAACAGGCGGAGGTGGTGGGAGATTGGTCTCCGTAGGAGGTGGAGCCAATCCAGGGGTGGTCAAAGAGATGTTCGGATTAAATCCCGACATCGCGGAAGAAGAGGTTGGTGAAGGTGAAGGTGAAGGTGAAGATGTATGAACAGAATTCCGGTCAACGTCGGAGTTGGCCGGCAAAGGAAGGGGTGAAAGAGGAGTAGACGGAGTATCGACTTCGGAGTCGATCGCGTAGTCGGTCGCGACTAACGTAACGCGGACTAGACGGGCGCTAGTGTCCTGAGTCCAAGCGGACATACACTAAACGAGTTTAGTATAGTCAAAGCGGAGAAGGTGAGGGTAAGAAAACGTCAATGGAGAAAGGCGATGGGTGGTGGGTGAAAATGGATTTGGCGACAAAAGGGCAAGTTTTTATAAAAGTTTTTGATTTTTTCTTTTTTTTTCTTTTTTTTTTTTTTAGAAAGAGATTTACAGAAATATGTACGGAAATACGGCTTAAGCAATCACAAACAAGATATGCACAATCACACCTAGATCTAGGGTAACCTAAGTCTACTAGACCTGCTCCTGAACTTGATTGTCGAAGTTAAACAATGTCGAGAAACGGGCTTAAAAATACACTGATCACGAGGCCAGGTAAGTGCAGAGATAAGGGGAGGTTGTCCAACGCTTTCGCGAAGTTCCTTAATTAAATAACCCTTTCTCTTTCGGCGGTTGCGCCTTTAACACTTTCCTAGACACCCCGTAAACAATATACGGTTAAGCGAGGTTCTAAACAAGGTTTATCTTCTCCTAATGAGCGCGAAGTCCTTAGGGCTGAAGTCTAGTATTTTTTAAATTTACAATGGACAATGCATATGCTTTAGTGATTTTTGGGGTCCTGGGAAGGGTGATGAAATCCCCACCCAATCTGGATTGGTTTCAAGCCCCTTAAGTCCGTATTAAAGAATGCAAAACAGTAACAAATCAACTGCAAACAATTTTTATTTGCGGCGCAAAGAATCCTGCACAAGAACAGTTTATTGGAAGGGGGAGAAGAATTTGCGCAAAGAAGGCTGCAGAAAACACAATTCAGTGGAGTCCAGAGGAGTGGGAGAGAGAAGAGAGAGTTACCCAGAAAAATTGGTGCCCAGAAGCAGTCAATTAGCCGCGGTTCCGCGGCAATAAGGCCCTAATGCCGCGGTTCCGCGGCTAAGTTATGGACTTGGGTCTCCATTTTGCTGGTGTGGGCTCTGTTGGGTGTCTTCTGAGTTTCTGGATGTGTGGAATTCTAATTTGCTCACTGTATCTGCTCCAGATTTTTACAGTAGACCGGATGATTCGTTTTGTCCGTCGCGGTGTAGCCGCGAAATGTGGGTCTATCTACCCATGTCTTTGGCACTCTACTTGGACTCCGTATTTTCAACGTCTTGGCCACTGAACTCGAACTTGTATTTTCCTTCACACTTGCACAAAAACTAATCAAAAATAACAAGATGGTTTTGTTTACAATGTATATACTTTTTTTTTGTTTTTCGGTTAGACTTATACTTACAAATTAACCCGAAATTTCACAAAGAAACAAACTACCGTCTCCCCGGCAACGGCGCCATTTGATTGATATAGATTCTGCGTGTTCAAGTTCTAGTTTAAATACCGCAATCAAGACGGTTTCGTTTGTAGCTAGCCGGTTGAGTACGGGTCGTCCGCAGGGAGATGGGAATCTTTTTCTATGTGTTTTTCGACGAGTTAAGTCCTGTGTTCAGATTTTGTTGTGGTTATCTAAGTGTTAAGTTGATATTTAAAGAGAGCTTGTTAGGGTTAAGATTAGGTTAGTTTGAGTTAGGAGTCTCTGCATCTTTCGTTGCCCCACTTAATATCGGTGTTACGGTAATCGGCAACAACGGGGATTAGCACGACTAGGAAGGACTTTGCGAGTATAAGCTAGGCTTTCCAACGCATAAGTCTTCCTTTTGGTGCTTGTCCGTCCGTTCTTGGCTCTTATCCATAACCTCCGGTTAATTCAACCACAACCGGTCTCACTACGGAATCACCGCTATCATGTAGGATAGGGTGCCGTAACGAGCGGATTGTGGTTCAATTAACGGGAGTCGATTTAAGTTGTTGGGCAAGGAAAGAGTGAGAGAGATTTCCTTCTCTCAAACTTCCCTTATCCTACCCTAACAAGTAAAAAAAACTACTCACACTTCATGATAGGAAAAACAAAACAAAACAAAAGAGGAAGATAGAAAGAAGGAGATTAGAAGAATACGACTAACTGTTTGCGACCTCACCTTGGCGAGGATCGAGCGTGAGTATCATTGTCGTATGTAAGGATAAAGAAAAAGAGAGAAAAAAGAAACAATCAAGCAAGTAACAACAACTACTTAACAATTAAAATTACAACACATTACAACAAGTAAAGAAAGAGACAAGCATGATAATAAAAATGGTCTTCTTTATTCATCACTCTTCACTCAAAAGCTCACTACAAGTTTAATGGAGAAGAGGTGAGAAGAGGAAGAAGAACAACACTAAAACTAGGCAAAATGAGAATACAAAAATTGACCCTTTCCTTCACAAACTTCTGGGCTATTTATAGGCCAAAAACTGAAAACCTAGGGCAACCACCAGAACCCATATGAAAAGACAAAAACACCCCTGAAACATTTCTGTCTTTGGCGCCATAATGGCCGCGGATCCGCGGCCTGGACCCACCTTTGGCCGCGGATCCGCGGCCCATTAGAGGAATTGGGCTTCGTGCTTTTTTGTGGTGGCCTGATCTGCTGTGTGCTTCATTCTGGTTCATATATTTTCTGAAAATACTTCCATATTTCTTCCAGAATTTCTGTTGAGGGAAAGGTGGACTTTTTGTCAAGATTTTGTCATGATTGCCTCGAGCTCCGCGTAGATCTCTTGGATTTTGTGCTACCATTGAGCCTTGTGCATGAGAGTGACATTGATTTGACATTTTGTCTTCCTAAACTGGTATCTGGCAACATACGGATGACGAGCGGAGACCGTGTTTTCTCAGTGGTTGGCAGGAACCCGGATTTTGTTGTGTTTTCCATGAATTTCACTGTTTTAGAACCGAGAACCTGTATCCTGCAATTGACTGGCAAACACGGCTCAAGAGTATCTACCGATATGCAATGTGACAAAAATTGGGCGATATGAAAATGCAAAAATCTGATATGAACAGTGGTCCAAAGGGATACTGATTAATTTTAGTTGACGATACAGTCTAAGAAGTTTGGATTTAGAGTTCATTTATGAGCTAGGTCCCATCAGATATCCAGACATATTCTAAGAGAGGTATTGCTCATTTCGGGAGATAACTTTCTCCGCGAACTTAAGATAAAGAGAGACATAGAAAGAAACATCAAGGCGGATCCACTCACTGAAGCTATTCCTCGAACACATTAGTTTCGCAAACTAGTTTTGTGAGACTGATTAGTAGAGGAGTTGGGTGTTCGGTATCACACGGGCTGTGAGTATGCGACATCGTAATAATTACCCTTGAGTGCTAGTGGGAGATTCTTGGAGATAGTGCCCTCAGAGTCAATTATTGGATCACAGGCACGTGATTGCAATGATTGAGAGAGGACCTATACCGTTAGAACAGTCTTACTCAAGATGATAGTATGCTATCTGGTTTATCTTTATCATCGTGTACTGCTTTAGGTGACCTTACAAGTCACTATTGCGCGTTGATATAGCCCTTAGGATTCTTGCTTGACGGCTAGCAGTATGATGGCGATCATATACGTGGGAGCTGGGGTCTATAAGCACATCCTTAAAAGGTCCCTAGTCGTGGGAGTTTCGAGACAGGGCATCGATTCTCCAGAGTAGACTAGTGTATACAGTCGAGACCCCGACGAGGGGCGGTGGCCGGTCTCATAAGCCACTGGTGTCAGTTGGTTCACCTAAGATGTATACAAGTGCTCATTAGGTTATGAGTACACTGGACAAGATTCGCCGAGAACATGCTAGTTGGTCTTATACCAGACGTCAGATAGCAGTTCCCTGGTGACATGTATACAAGTTAGTTCATGGACCTGAGATCGTCATTTGTCTCGTGTGAGTTCCTACTGTACTTTGATTACTACCCTACCGCGCTCAAAGGAGACGTGCAAACAGGTTTTAGTTAGGTACAGTCCCGAGCCACATGGAGGCAGTGAGCGGATCTGCAGGGGTTCGTCTCTCCCGGTATTGGGGGTGAGGTCGCGCTGTGTCTAGGAGAGCCATTACACGAAGTCCTTGGCCAAAGCAGGAGATTTACTGGTAGGTATTCCAGTAGTATCTCAGGGTGTTCTGGTTTACACTCCGACACGACTTGTACCGCTTTTGGGGGTCTGACTTTTACCAACCCCCTAGGCCCGCCATGCGATGCTCATAGACGAACGGACCGGACTGTACGGATATTGTCACTGACAGGCTCAGTAGGGTGTCAGGATGAGTTCGCTCATCGACGTCCCTTTTGGTCAATACCTGGTAGCCCGTTACATATGGCTAATACCTCTGACGTGCTAGTGGTTAAATCCAAAACCAAGGTGTTGACGAGTCTTTAAAGTCCCTCACGGACAGTTGCTCAAGTTTCGGGCGAAACGCTATAGAGGCCGTATGGAGATATGGCAGGGTTCGATCAGATACGTGGGGTATTGCACGGATCATGATCGGACGGATAATACTAGCGGGTTTTGGTTTAAGCCGAATCCTAGTATTGTACAGTGTAGATTTTGTCTCATTGCATTTGTATTCGGTTGGAATACAAATGCGGGTATGTATATACAGTAGCGAGGTTTCCTGTAATTTATTACGGGATCTGTTTTTTGAAGTTGCCAGTTTGTTTTCCGTTTCGGCCATTTTCCTTTGTTTCTTTCCTTGGCTGAAAATTGGTGGAGGAGGGATTATTTGCAATTGTGCAAATTAGCATTGTAGTGGGTGGTCTTTGCATATTGTTGCTTCATGATGGTTGCACCATCATTTGACTTCTTCACTCATCATTGCTTGACTTTTGTGGTTTGATGAAGGGTTTATGAGTGTTGGACTTGGTTTGTGATCACGGTTGATCATGATAATCCTTTCTCTCTCTTGCATTATTTGGCTCACTCATGTTTTATCCACTCACTCTCTCCTCTCATTCTCTCCTTGGTCATGGACGGCCAAATAGAGAGGGGGGCTGTCCAAAATTTTAGAGGGGGATTTTTGATCTCTTTTGGCTTGCAAAAGTCCCATAGCTCCATCTCCAAAAGTATAGTTCATTTCCTCCACCAAAAGGCAACTTCCACAACCCCAATGGAGACAAACCGTTCTACACTTCATCTACAGCACTTCTTGGGCATGTCGGCTCGCCAACTTCGTGCCCGAGTTGCCTCGGTCCAGAGGTGGGAGCCCGTAAAAGAACCCGGCGATGTGGTGCCCTTCCGACGAGGAGATGAAGACCGGAGATTCCGCGGGGAGATCGGAACGACGACGAGAAGACCGAAGGACACGGATCGCTCGGTATATCTCTCTACCCCTTCTCTAGTTAGCTAGGATTAGATTAATGGCCCGATCAGGGTTTTTAGTGCGTGGTGGTGGCGTTTCAAAAGTTAAAGTAAAGTATCGTTTCCGCATTTTGGCCTCGGATTGACGGCTGGGGCGCCGCCGTGCACTTACAGGCCAGTCTCATAAGCCATTAGTGTCAGTTGGATCACCTAAGATGTATACAGCTGCTCATTGGGTTATGAGTACACCGGACAGGACTCATCCGGAACATGCTAGTTGGTATTATACCTGACGTCAGATAGAAGCTCCCTGGTGACAAGTGTACAGGTTAGTTCATCGACCTGAGATCGTCATTTGTCTCGTGTGAGTTCCCACTGTGCTTTGATTACTACCCTACCACGGCTCAAAGGAGTCGCGCAAATAGGTTTTAGTTGGGTACAGTCACGAGCCACATGGAGGCAGTGAGCGGATCGACAGGGGTTTCGTCTCTCCCGGTATTGGGGGTGAGATCGCGCTGTGTCTAGGAGAGCCATTACACGAAGTCCTTGGCCAAGGCAGGAGATTTACTGGTAGGTATTCCAGTTGTATCCAGGGTGTTCTGGGCTACACTCCGACACGACTTGTACCACTTTTGGGGGTCTGACTTTTACCAATCCCCTAGGCCCGACATGCGATGCTCATAGACGAACGGACCGGACGGTACGGATATTGTCACTGACAAGCTCAGTAGGGTGTCAGGATGAGTTCGCTCATCGACCTCCCTTTTGGTCAATACCTGGTAGCCCGTTACGTACGGCTAGTACCACCGACGTGCTAATGGTTAAATCCACAGCCAAAGTATTGACGAGTCTTTAGAGTCCCCCACAGACAGTTTCTCAAGTTTCGGGCGAAACGTTGTAGAGGCCGTATGATATATAGCAGGGTTCGATCATATACGTGCAGTAGTGCATGGATCATGATCGGACGGATCATACTAGTGGGCTTTGGTTTAAGCTGGATCCTAGTATTAGATTTGTTGGATTACTTTAGTCTCATCGAATTCGCATTCAGTCGGAATGCGGATGCAGGTATGTATATACAGGTGAGGGGTATCCTTATAATCCGTCACGAGTTTACTTTAGATGTTGCCATATCTTTTTATTGTTGCAAACATTTTGATTAATGTTTACAAATGGAAATAATGAGCTCAAAGTCATGATTAGGAGCATTAATTATGACACATGCACAAGTGATGACTCATGGTCTCTTTATTTGTGCATGTGTCACATTATTTGATTGATTTGTGAGTTGAAATGATGAGAAGAGAGAGAAGGGCAGCCATATAAGAGGTTAGCTCTTGTATTATTTGAGATAACTCTCACTTTATCATTGCAACAACACAAAAAAGAAAGCTCTTCTTCTTCCTCCTTCTTTCTTGAGCTCACTATCTCCATTAATGGCATCATCTTCAACCTCCATCCATACACTCTCATGTGTTGAGAATCAATGGATGCTTGAGACAAATTTATCACACACATTCTCTACTTCACCTTGGACACGTCGGCTAGCAAACTTCGTATCCGAGTTACTTCGGATGAAGCGGGAGCCCGTAAAAGGATTCGAAGATGTGGTTCCCTTTCCGACGAAGAGACCGGAGATCGGAGATGCCGCGAGGAGCTTGGGTTAGTGGCCAAAGACCGAAGGACACGGATCGACCGGTATAGCTTTTCTAACCCTTCTTTAGTTTGCTAGTTATAGTTTAATGGTTCGATCCGGGATTAAAGTCTGCGATAGCGCCGGTTTCAAGTTTAGAAAAAGTTTTCGTTTCCGCATTTTGGCCTCGGATCAACGGCCGGGGCGCTACCGTAGACTTACAATAGGACGCTAGGGGAAAAATATTATCGGGAATTTCAAGCGTTGAAATTTGTAATGAGATTGCATACCTTCTATAAGATAGTTGGATCCTGATACCCACTGCGAGTAAGAGTTACTCCTGGGAGAGTTTTACACATCACAATTAGCTGATCAAGTAGGTGTCTAGAAAGGTGTTAACGGGTTACGCCCCTGGGAAAACGAGGTTTATTTTAATTAGGTCTGTGCGAAAGCAAGGGGAACCTCCCTCAAAGTACCAACACTGGCCTGGCTGAAAGATTGGCGAACTTGTAAGGTGTAATTAATCCTGGCTAGTCTTTCCTTTTAGGGTTTGAAAGAAGATTTGACTAAAACAGTGGGAGCCATCCTGATTAGCTAAAATAATAACCAATCTAATCTTGCAAGAGCATACGCTGGGTGTTTTCTTCTCTCTCTCTCCAGGTAGCGACCATGCCCCGCCTTAATCAAGATAATAATATGGATGTATTGACCGAACCCGCTTATTATACAAAGCTAAGGAACGTTGGTCCCGCTCCAACTTATAATTGTTATAAGACTGAGCAGGAAATAGAGGATTACCAGAATTCTCGTGCCGCCCAAACAAAGAAAGTATATGTTGATACATCTTCTTCGGGTGTGTTCATTACAGAGAACTGTTTCTCAGTATCCTTTATGTCCTGGGTATGAAATACTGGATCAGGATCCCACATATATAATATGTTACATGGGCTACAGAAAGATAGAGAACTGAGAAAGGGTGATAAGTTTCAAGAGTTGGAAACGGTGCAAGTGTTGCAGCCAAGTTTGTTGGCAGTTATCACCCTGTATTACCAAATACATTGATTCTGAACGAATGTTATTAGATACCGAACCTGATATACAACATCATATCAGTCTCTTTATTTAGTAAAGAAGGATATAATTTTGTATTGTTGGATAATGTTTTGAACATTTCCTATATCAAGAGTTGATCGGTTCAGGCATATTATCTAAAAGCATATACGTTCTAAATCAAAGCACAATTCTTAACGTACAAAACACACACAAGGGGAAGAGTTCAGAAATGAATGAATCCTTCTTGAGGCATTGTAGACTAGGTCATATCAATCCGACCCGATTAGCTGAAGTTACATAAAGATGCATATTTAAATCAGTTTGAATTTACATCTTGTGAAACTTGCCAGTCATGTCACAAAGATAAGATGACTATAGCTCCGTTTTTTGGAAACAGAGAAAGAGTTAGTGAACTCTTGGGATTGATACATAATGATGTATGTAGGTCCCCTGTCTATACATGCCAGGATTGGTTCTTTGTACTTCATTACATTCACTGATTATCTCTCGATATTCGCACATGTGTTACTGTTAAAACACAAGTCTGAACCTTTTGAGATATTCAAAGAATATAGGTCAGAAGTAGAGAACCAAAAACGGGTATAAGTATTATGTCCTTTGATGTGATCAGGGAGAAGAATACTTGAGCACGGAATTCCTGGACTATTCTAAAGGAGAATGATATTCTCTCTCAGCATTACTCCTCTGATTACACCACAGCATGTTGGTATATCGGGGCGGTGCAATCGCACCCTATGTGATATGGTATGCTCTATGATGAGTACTACTAAGTTGCCTATTTATTTTTGGGAGTTATGCACTTGTGAAGCTGCATACCTATTGAATAGGGTTCTAATCAAATCGGGTGCCTACCACTCCATATGTGATATGGTATGGGAAGATCCCATCTCTTAAGGATGTTACGATTTGGGGTTGTCCGGCCTATGTCTAAAAGCAAAATTCGGACAAGCTCGAGGCAAGGTCAGTTCTGTGGAAGTTTGTTGGATATCCCAAGCATTCGCAAGGGAATATCTTCTACCACACTGAGAAGCAAAAGGTGTTTTGTATCTCAGCATGCCACCTTTTGGAAAGGGAATTTCTTGTGAAAAAATTAGTGGTCATGAGGTAGAACTGGAAGGAGTTCCAGCTATACAAACTGCAGCTGATGATTTGGTAGAACCGGAGGATTCAGTAGCTTCCAACGAACCTCAGCCTCTCCGCCGATCTGGTAGGGTTCCTCATCCACCTGAGAGATACTTCGGTTTTCTCTATGATAGTAGGAGCGAGGATTGCATCATGAGATGATGACCCAACCAGTTTCGAGCAGGCCATAAAGAGTTGTGACTCTGTGAGAATGGTTAGATGCTTAGTGATCTGAGATGGAATCCATTTACACCAACAAAGTATGGACTTTGGTTGCTTAATCTGAAGGGTTAAATCCCCATCAGGAGCAAGTATATCTTGAGAAGATTACTTGGTGTACATGGAAAAGTTGAGACTTTCAAAGATAAGACTTAAAACAAAAGGTTCTCATCATCAACCAGATCTGGATAATAATGAAACCTTTTCTAGTCCCTATGCTTAAGTCCATCCAAATCCTACTTGCCATTGCTACATACCATGACTACGATATCTGGTGGTTGGGTGTCATGGCTGCTTTTCTAAATAGTGATTTAAAAAAGAACGTATATAAGTACACAGCCAGAGGGCTTCGTAGACAGTAGGAGCAGCGGAAACGTGTGCAAGTTGCTTTATGGGATAAAACAGGCATCGCGGAGTTGGAACATCTGTTTTGAAGTGGTAGTCAAAGTGTTTGACTTCATCAAAATGGTAGATGAACTTTGTGTATACAAAAAGGTAGTAGAGAGTATGGTGGTGATCCTCGTATTGTACGTGGATGACATACTCTTGATAGGAAAGGAGTTTCCTATGCTACACTCGGTCAATCTCCTCTTATCACAAAAATTCTCCTTATAGGATTAAGGTGATACCTCCTAAATCCTGGGTTTTGGATCTATGAGATAGATCTAAATGGATGTTAGGATTCTCACTAGGTGTAGTGAGATGGTATCAATCGATCCTGGGGAGAATCACTGGATAGCTTCCAGGGTAGTATGGACAACTGAATGTCAGTCACAGGCATTGTCTTTACTCTCAGTTGAGAGACGGTATGTTGGAAGAGTTCTAAGCTAGATACGTGACAAACTAGACGATAAAGGCTGGATACATCGTATAACATTTCAGAGAAATAAAATATTATTTTTGGGAATTTTTATAATTAAATAATAAATATTATGAATATTTTATTAGTGCGGTATAATTAAATACCGATAAATCGGGAAATATTTAGAAAATTATAGAAATTACTGAAATGAGGATGTTTTATGTGATTTAGGCAAATTATGAATTTTTAAAATTAATTATATACAATTTTAATGCTAATCGCGATTAAATATCACTAATCGTGCATTAAGCCGGATTTGTGCACATGACATGCACCATGTCATTTTTCACACTTGTTACATTTTCTTACCATGATTCTTTTGTGTATGGTTTATTTTCTTTGGGGTTTTTAAAAGAAAATAAAAGATAAAGGAAAACAAAAGAAAAGAAAATGAAAACATTAAAGAATGTGGCATGGTGAGGGGTATGGACAAGAGAGAGAGAGTGAGAGGGGTTCCTTTGACCTTAGCCTTTCATTTCTTCATCATTTCTTCTTCTCCTCCTCTCATGGCAGCCCACTTCCTCCCACCTCCTCAACCTCCACACTACTACACCAAAAATCCATCAAAATATCATCCACACTTCATTAAAAACACGCACAAGCTCCTCATAAGCACTTTGGACCAAGAAAGCAAAGATTTTGAGCCCTTGGGGTAACTCAAGAAATTTCTTGAGTTGCCAAATGAGATATATTCATCACCTTTATTGCAGTATTTCATTTCTTTTAGCACTTATGCATGTTTAGATGTGTTAAAGTGTGGTTTTGTGGGTTTTGAAAATTCCTAGAGAGAGTTAGGGTTTTCTTTGAGTTGTGTTGTGCTAATGGGCTTTAGTAGTGACCTTAAACCTGTTAGTGTATATGCCCTAGAGGCCATTACTGTATCATACTAGTTTGTATATTACTTAATGGAAGCTTGGGATATTCACAGTTGTATAGACAATCTTGCTCAAAACAGGAGTATGCTACTTGGTTTGTTTCTACTTTAATGTGTACATGTGTTTCTTTTAGTATATCACCTATACACATTAGTGGAGCCCTTAGGATCTTTGCTTGATTACCAGCGTTGTGATGGCAGTCACACTCGTGGGGGCTGGGTAATCCACAAGCACATCCTTATGCAGGTCCCTAGTCGTAGGACTATCGAGACAGGGCATCGATACTCCGGAGTAGACTAGCGTATGCGCTTCTCATCCCAGCATGGGAGACGGTCTGTCCCACAGCCGTCAATACGTCGTACTTGAGATAGTATGCGGGTGCTCGTTAGGTTACGAGTACACTGGACAGGACTCGTCGGGAACTGTTGGTTGGTACTATACCTATCGTCAGTTATCAGTTCCCAGGTGACATGAGTACAGCTTAGTCCGCTGACTTGACACTGTCACTTCGCCTCGAGTGTGTTCCCACTGTACTTTGATTACTACCCTACCACGGCTCAAAGGAGTCATGCAAACAGGTAATAGTTGGGTGCAGTCCCGAAGCACTTGGAGGCAGTGACGGTTAGACAAGATTCGTCTCTCCCGGTATTGGGGGTTGATATCGCGCTGTGTCTGGGAGAGCCATTACACAAAGTCCCTGGTCAGGGCAAGCGAGATATACTGGTAGGTTTCCAGTGTTATCTCAGGGTGTTCTGGGCTACACTCCGACACGACTTGTACCGCTATTAGGGGACTGACGTTTACCGCCCCCTAGGCCCGCCATGCGATATTCTCAGATGAACAGACCGGACTGTACGGAGATTGTCACATACAGGCTCAGTAGGAGTTCGGATGGGTTCACCTCATCAGTCTTCACATCGGCATCTACCTGGGGACCGTTACGTACAGCTAGTGCCGCTTGCGGTCTGTAGTTAAACCCACTGCCAGCGTAGTGTCGAGTCTTTAGAGTCCCACACATAGGGTTATTCGCCTTTGGGCAAAACAGAGTAGAGGTCACATGGTTTTGCGATAGGGTTCGTTCACATCCGCGCACTTGTGCATGTTTGTGTCCGGACAGTCATTACTAGCGGGCTCTGGTTTGAGCCAGATCCTAGTATATGCTTTGGGGTTAGTTTTATCTCATTGTATTCACGCTCCTCAAAACATGAATGCGGGTGTGTATGCACAGTTGACTGAGGCAGAGGAAGAGGATTCTCATTAGGGTTTTGGTACGGGTGTGTATGCACAGTTGACAGTTATCTTTTTCCAAACCCTAATGAATATGTGAAATATCAATTAATAATATTAATTAAATGAAATTGAGTTATGGTTAGGGTTGTTGACTTGTTGACCAAGGTTGACTTGTTGACCATGGTTGAAACATTGACTATCATCATTTCTCTCCAAAGATGCTCTTTGATCTTTGCAAAAACATTTAATGTGAAATGATAATGGTCTTATCAAACCAACCATCACCTTTTTCATTTTGATTAATATTATTAATTAGATTAATTCACATATATTGGTTATGGTTGTAAAACTATAATCATTCTCTCATATTCATTCTCTCTCATCCTTTCTTCTTCCTCTTCCTCTAGCTCAAGGAAAATTCATCCCATGTGTTGAGAAACATTTCCTTGGAGATAAAACACCAAAGCCACTCTCTACTCATCCTAAGGTTGAAGGTCTAGCAAGCCGGACACTTTAGTTTTCTCAAGTTCGAGAAAGAAGCTCAAGGTAGAGACCCTCAAGTGGATCCATCTTCGGCAAGAGAAGGCGACGAGGAGAGAACCATCCGACCACCACAAGGAGTCCAAGAGAAGGAGTTCAAGTTGAGGTATAACCCCTAACCGAGTAGGTAAAGCTCTAGTTAGTTGCTAGTTTGTAGTTTAGCAAAGATCTGTATTTTATAGTCCATGTTACCATAACCCGAAAAATCGTTTTTCACCGTTTCCGCAAGCCCAAAAGAACCGGGAGAGGTAATGTGGACTTACAGTGGTATCAGAGCCTGGATAAACACACCCTAGAATGTTAGCAAAGTATCTAGAATTTCGATCGGACGAAAAACCGCAAAACACGTTAAAAATATCAAGTTTCTGGCGATTTTTATTTCTGCTCAAAAAATAATAAATCATGTACTAAAAATCGGCTAAGGCTTTTTGAAGAACAAGCAAGAAAAACGATCCAGTGAGTCGACCAACTCACCGCGGATCAGCGGCATGAGCTTGCTCCTGCCCTGGATCCGCGGCCGAGTTGACTTGGCCATGGATCGTTTCTCCTGCAGTGTTGTTGTGTTGATGTTTTGTGATTTTTAGGATGGTTTGTTTCTGCCCAGAATTTCTAGAGAACAAATTTGTTTTTCGGGTGGTTACAAATCCGTATTTTGATCGATTTTCTGTAGACATTGGCTAATGGGTTGTATCTGTAATGTTATATATGTATTGAACGTCTGCTAATCGCTATACGTCGATTAGTGGGGGTTATACATATCTGTGATCTGTAATGTTGATGGTTTGTGTATATGAATTCGTTGGATTGTCGCGGATGAATTGCCGCGGGATTGTGAGATGAAATTTTTCTTTATCTTTCAATTCATGTAATATGTAAATTGATGTAATATTATTTATATGGCTGCACAATCGGGATGGGGTTGTAGCCGTCATTGTATAATTTCTTTTACTGTTTTTGCTCCTAGGATAGACCCAAGGTGGGGTGCACAAACTACCGGGTATCTCGAAGTGCCGAGTGGCCTACTCACGTCGTTGAGGGAGGTTGCTTCGCTTCGGGTACTTGGCGGGTAGTTTGACGCACCCGTAGGGGTCTAGGGTGGGGTATTGGCTATTCATCGCGACCGTGTAATCCGTTTTTCGTTGCAGGATCGAACGAAACGCGGATTCCTAGTATATCCTATGTATTCATCTGTGATCTGGAGTGGCTATCATTGCATCTGACGAATGTATATATCTATATGTAGATATCTATTTAGGCGTTGCTTATGTTTTGCATCCGCGCTAGTCCAGCCCCCGCTCTGTCGTTAGTTAAGTAACCTAACGGGTGATGACGGGACCCTGTGGCGAATGCGGATGGCATAAGCGTACGTCATATTTTCATTGTTTTCTGCAATGGTAGGATTAAATGATGGGACGCATTAAAATTAATGTAAGAAAAATAAACCAAAGTAGAGTCGTTGGAACACTTTCAAAACCACTCGGTTTCTTTTCAAAAACAACTTTTAAACGCGGAGCTTAAGCCACTCCTTTTAAAAGCTATCTTGTTCCATCGATTATATCAAGTTCACTACGTTCACGGTTTCGCCAAAACCATTCGTAGCCCTCCGTCGTTTCACATGGATAGTCAATAGTATTCAAGCTATGTTTGTTGGCCAAAGTCAAGGCATAGTGATTGGTAGCTATTAGGTATTCATGTGCAGCATAGATAAATGTGTTGGTTTGGGACAGCCGTACTGCCTTGTTGGCCAAAGTCAAGGGTAGGTACGGGTGGGTTCAAATTAACCTGGAGAATGACGGGTAGAACTTGACATGTGACTTATGATTTATTGGCCAAAGTCAAGGTCATAAAAGCATGGGGCAAAAATCCACATCGGGAGTTTCAAAAGAAACTGAAACTTGCTAGCGCTGCATACCATTTGGAGTGTGATGATTCTGGTAGGATTCCTTCAGTTTTGTCACGCGATGATATTTGGATCCCGATCCTACTGTGAGTATATGCTACTCCTCGGGAAATTTCTCACTTAACGATCAATGCTATAAACCTAGTAGGTGTCTAGAAAGGTGTTAGCGGGGCCACGCCCCCAGAGAAAAGAGGTTATTTAATTAAGGAACTTCGCGAAAGCGTTGGAAAACCTCCCTCGAAATACCAACATTGTCCTGGCTGAACGGTTAAGCAAGTATTGTACGGTGAGATTGATCCCGACTAATTCTTCCTTTTTGGTTTGAGGAGGGATTCGAGAGACAGTGGGAGCCATCCTGTTTAGACAAACTAAAAACCACTCTAAACTTGCAAGAGCACCATTCTAAAGTGTTTCTTCTCTCTCTCCTAATTGCAGTGACCAAACATCATGACTGGACTTAAGTTACTACTAGATAAAAACATACTGACAGGGCCAAACTACAAAGATTGGCTCAGAAATGTCGAAATGGAAATCACTTATGACAAGTTGGGGTATCTCCTTACCACCAAAGCTCCCCCTGTCCCAGGTCCCAAAACCAGCGTCGCGGATAAGGAAATCCGTAAGACCTGGGAAATCGACTGCGCGAAGGCCAAGTGCCTCGTGCTTGCCTCTATGGACAATGAACATCAAAGGAGGCATGAGAATATGGACCTTGAATCCATATTTCTTTATACAAAAGAACTGTATGGAGAGCAATCCCGTATCGCCAGATACGAAGTCTCGAAAAAGCTGTTTTCGGCGAGATTGGCTGTCGGATCATCGGTAGCGGAACACGTGCTTAAGATGATTGGCTTCATTGAGGAGCTCGCGGACCTTGGGACCACGTTAGAGAACGAGCTCTACACAGACTTGATTCTCCCGTCCCTTCCTTCCACTTACGCCCAGTTTATCCTGAACTTCAACTTGCAAGAAAAGGAAGTTGAACTTTCAGAACTCCTCAACATGCTGAGGTGTGCAGAGGGCACCCTATAGAAAGGTAGGGAAACATCCACTTTGTTTGTAGGAGGATCTTCTTCTTCTAGGTCCAAGGCGAAAGCCAAGGGAAAGAAGAAGAAAACCCCCACCAAACCAAGGGGCGGTGTTAGTAAAGTAGATACGAAAGGAAAGGCAAAGGCAACAAAGGTAGCGGGAAAGCTTGTGGAGAAGGAAGAGTGCTTTTACTGTCACAAGAGTGGACACTGGAAAAAGGATTGCAGGGCTTGGAAGGCCAAAAACCAGGATCTGAAGCAAGTTGCGGCTTCAGCTTCAGGTGTGTATGTTATTGAAAACTGTCTATCAATAACTCTACATCCTAGGTATTGGATACCGGATCAGGATCTCATATCTGAAATTCTTTGCAGACACTGAGAAAGCGTAGGGTTTTGAAGGCAGGTGATATGACCCTCAGAGTTGCAAACGGAGCTGGCATGGATGCTGAGTCCGTGAGGGACTATCACCTGGGATTGTCAGATGGACACGTTTTGGTTTTGCGTGATTGTTATTTTGTACCCAATGCAACCTGTAATATCATATCTGTATCTTTATTATCTAAAGAAGGTTATGAATTTGCATTTGTAAGTAATGTTGTGAACATTCACCTTAATCAAGTTTTGATTGGGTCGGGTACATTAAACAATGGTATATACGTATTAAATCAACCACAGATTTTCAATGTCCAGAATACACACAAAAGAAAGTCTCCAGAAATCAATCATGCGTTCTTATGGCATTGTAGACTGGGTCACATCAATGAGAGAAGGTTGACGAAGTTACATACAGAAGGATATTTGGATCCGTTCGAATATCATTCATATGCAACTTGTCAATCCTGTCTCAAAGGAAAGATGACAAAGACTTTGTTCACTGGACACGGGGTAAGAGCGAGCGAGCTCTTGGGACTCGTACACAGCGACGTGTGCGGTCCAATGTCTACGCATGCGCGAAGCGGTTATTCTTACTTCATTACTTTTACGGATGACTTTTCAAGGTACGGATTTGTCTTCTTAATGAAACATAAATCCAAAGCCTTTGGAAAATTCCAGGAATATAAGAATGAAGTAGAAAAACAAACAGGCAAAAGTATCAAGACACTGAGATCTGATCGAGGTGGTGAATACTTAAGTGCCGAGTTCCTGGATTACTTAAAAGAGAATGGAATTCTCTCTCAGCTTACTCCTCCATACACTCCGCAACATAACGGTGTATCGGAGAGACGGAACCGGACCCTATTGGATATGGTACGTTCCATGATGAGTAACGCTGAGTTACCGCGATCATTCTGGGGATATGCACTAGAATCAGCTGCATACCTTTTGAACCGAGTTCCAACTAAGACTGTGCCTACCACACCATATCAGATGCGGTGTGGGAAGAAACCCTATCTTAAGCACATTAAGACATGGGGATCTTAGCTTTTGTCAAAAAGCAGCATGCGGACAAACTCGAGGCACACTCAGTACAGTGCAAGTTTGTGGGATATCCAAAGAACTCCAAGGGATATTTCTTCTATTGCGAAGAGGAACAAAAGGTTTTTGTTTCTCGTCATGCCCACTTCTTGGAAACTGAGTTTTTGGAAAATCAGATAAGTGGGAGCGCAATAGAACTGGAAGAAATTCCAGAACCACGAGCTATTACTGAAAGCTTAGTAGAACCAGAGGGTTCGAAAGATCAGGACATTCCTGCGCCGGTCCGCAGGAGTAGTAGGCGGTCTCATCCGCCCGAGAGATACTACGGTTTTCTCATAGACGGGGATAGAGAGGATTGCATCATTGATAGTGATGAGCCGACTAGCTTCCAGCAGGCCATTCAGAGCGTTGACTCGGTAAAATGGCTGGATGCAATGCAGACCGAAATGGAGTCCATGTACACCAACAAAGTATGGACGTTGGACGTTGCTCCAGATGGGGTAAAACCCGTAGGATGCAAGTAGATCTTCAAAAGGAAGATTGGTGTAGATGGACAGGTTGAGACCTATAAAGCTAGACTTGTTGCAAAGGGTTTTCGTCAAAGACCTGGTTTGGACTATGACGAAACCTTTTCTCCAGTGGCTATGCTGAAATCCATTCGGATCCTTCTTGCCATTGCTGCCTTCCACGATTATGAGATTTGGAAGATGGACGTAAAGACTGCTTTTCTAAATGGAAATTTAGAGAAGTGTGTTTATATGGACCAGCCAGAGGGTTTCATTCAGAGTGGGAACAGCGGAAAGGTGTGAAAGTTGCTTAAGTCCATTTATGGACTAAAGCAGGCATCGCAGAGTTGGAACATCTGTTTTAATGAGACGGTCAAAGAATTTGGCTTTATCAAAAATCCAGATGAACCATGTATCTATAGTAGATTTGTAGCAAGAACTGTCGTATTCCTCGTTTTATACGTAGATGGCATTCTCTTAATAGGAAATGACATTCCTATGCTACAATCTGTCAAAGGGTTCTTGTCACACATGTTCTCCATGAAAGACCTGGCTGATGCCTCTTACACTCTGGGGATCCGGATCTATCGTGACAGATCCAAGAGGATATTAGGGCTTTCACAGTCCAGGTACATCGACACCATACTGAAAAGTTTCCAAGCACGGTAATCTACCGGCTTGTCACGGGATCACCCTCTCCAAAGAGATGTCTCCCAAGACTGATTTGGAAAGGGATCGCATGTCTATTATACCCTATGCTTCTGCAGTAGGCTCTATAATGTATGCGATGTTGTGTACCAGACCAGATGTAGCTTATGCACTGAGTGTGGTAAGCCGGTATCAGTCAAACCCTGGGGAGAAGCACTGGATAGCGGTAAAGAACATTCTCAAGTACCTGAGAAGGACTAAGGAGATGTTCTTGGTGTATGGCGGAAAAGACCTCCAGATCGAGTCCTTTGCTGACTCCAGCTTCCAGAGTGACAAGGATGATTCCAAGTCCATGTCGGGTTATGTCTTTACCCTCAATGGAGGGGCGGTGTGTTGGAAGAGTTCCAAACAGGAAACTGTTGTTGACTCGACGATGGAAGCGGAAAATATCGCTGCTGCTGATGCCGCAAAAGAAGCTGTCTGGATAAGGAAGTTTTTGACAGAACTTCAGGTGGTTCCTTCCATTGTTGATCCAATACCTCTGTATTGCGACAACAACGGGGCTATAGCTTTAGCAAAGGAACCCAGGTCCCATCAGAAGTCCAGACACATCTTGAGGTAGTATCACTTGATCAGGAGGATCGTGGGTCGCCAGGAGATCGAGGTTCGAAGAGTTGCTACAGAAGATAACACTACTGATCCATTCACGAAGGCCTTACCCCAGACTCAGTTCGAGCGGCTGATCGAGATGATAGGTCTTCGATACGCCTGTACATGGCCTTAGAGCAAGTGGGAGATTGTTAATGTATATGCCCTAGAGGCCATTACTGTATCATACTAGTTTGTATATTACTTAATGGAAGCTTGGGATATTCATAGTTGTATAGACAATATTGCTCAAAATAGTAGTATGCTACTTGGTTTGTTTCTACTTTAATGTGTACATGTGTTTCTTTTAGTATATCACCTATACACATTAGTGGAGCCCTTAGGATCTTTGGTTGATTACCAGCGTTGTGATGGCAGTCACACTCGTGGGGGCTGGGTAATCCATAAGCACATCCTTATGCAGGTCTCTAGTCGTAGGACTATCGAGACAGGGCATCGATACTCCGGAGTAGACTAGCGTATGCGCTTCTCATCCCAGCATGGGAGACGGTATGTCCCACAGCCGTCAGTACGTCGTACTTGAGATAGTATGCGGGTGCTTGTTAGGTTACGAGTACACTGGACAGGACTCGTCGGGAACTGTTGGTTGGTACTATACCTATCGTCAGTTATCAGTTCCCAGGTGACATGAGTACAGCTTAGTCCGCTGACTTGACACTGTCACTTCGCCTCGAGTGTGTTCCCACTGTACTTTGATTACTACCCTACCACGGCTCAAAGGAGTCATGCAAACAGGTAATAGTTGGGTGCAGTCCCGAAGCACTTGGAGGCAGTGACGGTTAGAAAAGATTCGTCTCTCCCGGTATTGGGGGTTGATATCGCGCTGTGTCTAGGAGAGCCATTACACAAAGTCCCTGGCTAGGGCAAGCAAGATATACTGGTAGGTTTCCAGTGTTATCTCCGGGTGTTCTGGGATACACTTTGACACGACTTGTACCGCTATTAGGGGACTGACGTTTACCGCCCCGTAGGCCCGCTATGCGATATTCTCAGACGAATAGACCGGACTGTACGGAGATTATCACATACAGGCTCAGTAGGAGTTCGGATGGGTTCACCTCATCAGTCTTCACATCGGCATCTACCTGGGGACCGTTACGTACAGCTAGTGCCGCTTGTGGACTGTGGTTAAACCCACTGCCAGCGTAGTGTCGAGTCTTTAGAGTCCCACACAGAGGGTTATTCGCCTTTGGGCAAAACAGAGTAGAGGTCGCATGGTTTTGCGACAGGGTTCGTTCACATCCGCGCACTTGTGCACGTTTGGTGTCCGGACAGTCATTACTAGCGGGCTCTGGTTTGAGCCAGATCCTAGTATATGCTTTGGGGTTAGTTTCATCTCATTGTATTCGCGCTTCTCGAAACACGAATGCGGGTGTGTATGCACAGTTGACTGAGGCAGAGGAAGAGGATTCTCATTACGGTTTTGGTACGGGTGTGTATGCACAGTTGATAGTTAACTTTTTCCAAACCCTATTGAATATGTGAAATATCAATTAATAATATTAATTAAATGAAATTGAGTTATGGTTAGGGTTGTTGACTTGTTGACCAAGGTTGACTTGTTGACCATGGTTGAAACATTGACCATAATCATTTCACTCCAAAGATGCTCTTTGATCTTTGTAAAAACATTTAATGTGAAATGATAATGGTCTTATCAAACCAACCATCACCGTTTTCATTTTGATTAATATTATTAATTAGATTAATTCACATATATTGGTTATGGTTGTAAAACTATAATCATTCTCTCATATTCATTCTCTCTCATCCTTTCTTCTTCCTCTTCCTCTAGCTCAAGGAAAATTCATCTCATGTGTTGAGAAACATTTTCTTGGAGATAAAACACCAAAGCCACTCTCTACTCATCCTAAGGTTGAAGGTCTAGCAAGCCGGACACTTTAGTTTTCTCAAGTTCGAGAAAGAAGCTCAAGGTAGAGACCCTCAGGTGGATCCATCTTCGGCAAGAGAAGGCGACGAGGAGAGAACCATCCGACCACCACAAGGAGTCCAAGAGAAGGAGTTCAAGTTGAGGCATAACCCCTAACCGAGTAGGTAAAGCTCTAGTTGGTTGCTAGTGTGGAGTTTAGTAAAGATCCGTATTTTATAGCCCATGTTACCATAACCCGAAAAATCGTTTTTCACCGTTTCCGCAAGCCCGAAAGAACCGGGAGAAGTAAAGTGGACTTACAAAACCCCCCTAATGTCTAAAACCCAGACCAATCACGAACTGAAACCTGAAACCCAAAACTGAAAGTTTTCGTATCGGTTTTGTGAACTTTTACGCCTACAGGAAATCTGGAGTGACCCGGGAAATTTATGAGAAAAGCAAACAACTGTATTGACCAAATTAAGTCCCTAGGAGACCCCCCTGCAAGTACGAAGCCCCAATTCCCTCCCATGGATGAGCAGGCCGGAATTATAGAGGATGTGGCCGGCCACTTGGTAACGTTAGGTGCCCAGGTTGCTTCTGTAGGTCATATACTCTATATACATCATCCCAGTATTGTTTGCTTACCCCTAATTTCACCTGAACCAAAATCTGGGAGTGAATTCTTGAGTTGTTGTTTTGATTCGAGGTTATGTTTTACGTATTTTGAATTCTGGTTTTAGTAATTGTGTTTTGTATCGGTCTCTTGACGTTTGTACGTCTATATCGGGTGTTTTTGGGCTCTTTTGTGTGAGTAAACCATAGGTTTTGACCTATGTGAGATTCGTGTGTCGTTTTGGTTCTGAATTGAATTTTAATGCGGCACGATACGTTATAATATGTAGGTACCGTCACGAGGACTTCGAGACGACAAGCAAGCGCGTGGCGACATCGGCATCGTCAAGCGAAGATCGAGGGGAGTAGATCTATATCTACGGGGGAAGTCGGGTGGATGGCGTATAGCACCCCCGCAATTTAATGAAAACCGATCTATAGGATACAGTCGTAGAAACCTAGAGTAGGAAACTAGGGATATGGCTAGAAGGATAGTTAGAAATGATATGATATGGTTAATATGTGATGACGGGATTCGAGGATGATGTTCGATGATATTGTTGTTTTGGATACTATAAGACTTGATAGCCGACGTAAATGTGTTAATCGAACCATACCTATTTCCAAACTGAAGAATCGTATGCAATAGATACCTTGAGGGACATTACAGATTATCAAACGATATCTTTTCCTTAAAAAACGCCGTAGCCCTACTTTCAAAACTACGATTCGCATCTTTTAAAAACTGATTGTATGGTTCAGGTGTGTATGTTAGATTAGATACGTATGCTTATAGTAAAGGTAGAATGTATTTGTAAATTGACCTTATATGAGATATAAATGCGATGAAAGAGAATACGATTTGACATGTGATATGATAATATGCTTGTATACGGATGCGAGTCGATTGAGATGATTGATACTTTGCCGGTCCCCTGATATGAGGTTGTTATGGATGTGACTTGGGGCATAGGTATATGGATATATATATGTATACATGTTGTGAATCATGAATGATAGGCTGTACGTGACATTAGGCCGCACCCTCATTGTTAGATAGGCTGATAGGATCCCTAATGGTTTAATGCCGTTGTACGATGATTTTCCGTATGTGATGAGTTTGACTTGATGATTGATCCATACCTTTGACTAGAGGATGTCATACGATAGATTATACCGTACGTGATGTTGCGAGGCTAGACGCCGATTGATAGATTCACCGACTTAATCATGTTAGATACGTATACCTTATAGCTGTTAGCTGATGATTTACCTTATGCTGTATTCATGTCATTCTCATTGCATTGCTTATACCTGTGCTAGTACACCTGCACCATTATCGATGATGCGTATGTTACACATACACAGATTTGCCGGCTCATACACTTCATCATCGATAATTGCCATGTCACTACACAGTAGAATTGCTGCATCATGATATGACTCCTTGCATAATTTACTTGCTATAGTTACATATGCACCTTTATACGATGTTGCATTTGACCTTGGAGAAATTGGGAACCGCAGGATATATTTTAAAACTGGGATCATTTAAAAGAGCAGTTTTCCCTTAATATGTCACATCACTATTCCATGTTGCATGATATACGGATATGCTTACATTTCTATCATATGTCGCATACATCATGCTTTATGATTTTACGCATTGAGATATGCTGTTTTCATGAGATTTCTGGATTTGAGAACCATGGACATCTTAAAAGAAAGTATGTATTGTTTTAAAAACCCGATTTCTCTTGATATGATATTTCAATGCGTCCACCATGCGTTTTCTCGGTTCTGAGACGTGTGACATGTGAAACCCGATTCGAGGAGTTGGACGAGGCCGATTGCGGGTTCATGGTGGACCCGGTATGGTACCCCATGGCAAGAAAGGATTGCTGTGCAGTAGACGGTGACCCTGAAAGAGGGACTACTACCTACCGGTGATAGTATTTAGGCTCGGCGGATATCCGGAGGATACCGACCGGAGTCAAGAGATGATATGGGCCGATCCGGACTGACGGAGCCCGTGGGCTGATCCGGACTGACGGAGCCCGAGATATGAGGATTAACGTGTCGATGCTGGACACGGGTTTCATGATGTTTTCGAATGTCGATGTTGGACACCCAGATTCTATGATTTTGATGTGTCGCGAGGGACACCCGTTGATTTATATCCTTATACTTTCATGCACATGCTTTTATGATATTTACATGCATGATGTTGTTGTGTCATTGGTTGACACATGGACGGGATCCACATGCATACAAACATTAATCATATTGTTGGATGATATCCACATGCTTATAGGCATTGATTACCTTGTTGGCACATATACAGATACGGTCACCCTAGATATCACAGTATTACCTTTATGATATAGTTGACCTAGGAGTCGTTGTTTATTCGATTTCTACTTATTGATGTTTTTCTGCTCACGAGTTGGCAACTCTCCCCCGTTGTGCCACAGTTCTTGCAGGTTGACCGCATGGATCAGTAGCGGCATTGCTGGCACACAGTTGCATTCGGGTGTTTTGCATTGGTAGGTGGGACATTTGCATCGCGCCCACTCTTGTATTTACCATTCATATTGTATCTATTCAACTCCATCAATCAAAAATTAGTAATTGTATAAGTATTGAGACTTAGTGAGACTTGTGGTTGCGAGACTTAGAGCGAAGGGTATTCCACTCTTGTGGTTTTGATATCTCGCTTTATTCATTATCTTTTGTGTTGATCTTCGCCGTTGGGCATCGTATACTTATATTTATGCTTTGCGTGGTTGTGGATCCGCCGATTGGCGAAGAGCTAGCTCCCGCTTGGGGATGCCTTTTATATTATCATGTATTGTGGTTTTGGATCAAAAAAAATACAAAGGAAGTGTTGCCCAAATTTTTAAAAGACGAAACATGTTTTCAAACTAGTAAATTTCACTTGCATTATTCATATTCCTTTTCTATGCATGTAAGAAAACTTGATTTCATTATACTTTTATTTCAAAACTTCACCTCTTTTATTTTCATTAAAAAGGTTTAGATTTCTGGGTTTCAGCTTACTTGAATTACGTTACGCCTTTAGACGTTGCGTGATTTAAGTGTTGGTCACGAGCTAATATTTCGGGTCGTGACAAAGTTAGTATCAGAATGCTAGGTTTAACCTTGGTTCAACCTTGGTTCGAGACTATGTTTTACTATGCGAAGTCTAAGGCATGTATATATTTCGGAACCTAGGCTTGACCTTACGGGACTTAGACTTGAACAGAAGGGTATTAGACCCGAACTTTCGTTTCATAGGGTGACCCTGATTGATGGAGTAGGTAGCTTGAGTAGAGTGACGTACTGTACGTATGTTCCACGACATATTTACGATACGATACTCCACTTAAGAAACCTTAGGATGTACATATTTGAGACTTATGATTCTTTTCGTTCTCTTGATCATACATCCATTTGAGATCTTTGATTCTATTCATTTCCATGATCATACTCTCATTGATGTTGTTTCTTCTTATGATCATGTATCCATTCTGGATCTGTCGTTTCCTTTCATGCCCTTGATCTGTTTTCATCGATACACGCTTAAGGTTTCTGTCACCATGGTTTGAGCGCAGATTGAGCTGCTGCTAATGGTGCGTCAGGACGATCTCGTCATGGATAAGGACTGACCTTTGTGTTTTTTGGTGACATGGGAACGTCTCGATGTAGTGTTGTGTTGTGACCTCTCGGATGAGGCGAGTGTTGAGTTTTGCACCGGATGATCAGGCCATTGTTAGAGCTGCCAATTGCGAGAGGACTGTTGATGTACAGCCTACCTCAGAGATTGTGATGTCGTCTACCGTGCAGACAGATGACCCGGCTGTTGCTGAGATTGATATGATATCGCCTCTAGACTTTACGAGCTGAGATCGCTAGAGCTTTCAAGCAGAGATGCGACAGATGGAAGCTAGTTTATCCTAAGTTGAGAGACGAAGGTGATTCGTCAGATTAGATGCACCGACGCAGGCCAGTTGAGTTGAAGATTTCCAATGTGGAGAATCTTACTCAGACCTAGAGTAGATCAATCCAAAGGTGACGTTGTTCATTGGATGATCCGATAGGAGGTCAGTAAGCTGACCAGCTGTTAGTTATATGTATGCCCTAGAGGCCATTACTATACATAGGATGTATATTGTAGTGGATGCTTGGACATATATAGGAAGGACTTTCTTGCTCGACATGATAGTATGCTATCTGATTACTCTTTACCTTAACGTGTATACTGATTGTCTCTCTGTTACATGTTGGTAAAGCCCTAAGGATGTGTACTTAACTACCTGGACTATGATGCAGATCATACTAGTGGGGACATGGTAGTCCATAAGTACATCCTTCAAGGTCCCTAGTCGTGGGTGTATCGAGACGGGGCATCGATATACCAGAGTAGACTAGCGTATACCTTCTCGACCCATACAGATGGGCGATGGATGATCCCATATCCATTGGTGTTTGACATCAGAGATGATATATGGGTGCTCAGTGGAGACTGGGTACACTGGACGGACTCGCCAAGAACTCCCAGATGGTATTATACCTTACGTCAGATGGCAGTTCTCTAGTGACACTGGTACAGGTTAGTCTGTAGACCCGAGATCGTCATAGAGTCTTGTGTGATTCCCACTGTGCTTTGATTTCCACCTTACCACGTCCAAGAGGGTGTGCAAAACGGTGGTTTTTGGGTACAGTCCCGAATCACATGGAGGCAATGAGCGATAGGAGAGGATTCGTCTCTCCCGGTATAGGGAGTTGATGTTGCGCTATGTTCGATTGGCTATAACCGGAAATCCCTGGCCAGGGTTGCTGAGATTTACTGATAAGTGTTATCAGTAGTATCTCGAACTATTATAGACCTCATATCGACACGACTTATCGAGCTACTGGGGTCTGACGTTTACCACCCCTAGGTAAGATATGCGACATACCAGACGAACAGACCGGACTGTACGGTAAGTGTTACTGGTTGGATTCACAGGAGTGTGAGCGGGCTTGCTCGTCGATCTTCTGATCGTTCAATACCCGGGTGGCCGTTACGTTTAGCAGACCGCTTGCGGCTTGTGGGTGTTTGATATGATCATCACCTGCTGCCGGCGTATTGACGAGTCTTTAGAGTCCTATACAGAGGTTTCCTGGCTCAAGCGAAACGAAATAGGAGCGCATATGAGATATGTGCGGGACCGAGAATAATGCGTGTATGTGATACCGTATTCTATTCTCGCGATGAATGTATCGATTGGTTGTATGCGATATAACCTAGTTATCGAATCGAGGATTGATTCGATAAGTCGATACATTGGATATTAGTCGGTCATATGTGATGTGACCGGATCGTTAAATCAAGTGTTGATTTAATGATTTAATGTATAATTATATATTTGATATATTACTTTACATTAACTAATATTGGTTCATTTAAGTTGTTTTTCTCACTTGTTTGTGCACATTGTATATGTGATATATTTTTTGTGTAGAAGATTGTATCATGTTTGATGATATATGCAAACTTGGGTGTATGTTTGATTTAAACCTTGGTTAAGTAAATGGTTAGGGTTTTAATTTATTTATTCATTTATTTATTTATTTATTTTGGATAAAATAAAATTGTGGCATTCTTTGTTTTTTCTTGAAGCTTCATGAAGCTTTGAAATGCTTTGACCATTTTGTTTCTTTCCTTAACCCTAACCATTTCCCTTAACCCTAGTTTATTCTCTACATGAGTTAGCCTCACCCATGGTTGCATTATGATAACCATCACTTCATTTTCCTTTTTGGAATTAATTCATTATTCTTTTTCTTCTTCTTCTTCCTCTTGAGAAAGAAAAGAAAAGCTTGCTTCAAAAATGTCAAGTGATGATTCCAAGTGAGAAATCCAAATCCAAAGTGAACCCAGTTCCTATTTCTTCATCCTCTACCACTTGCCAAGTAGTATAGGGTGTTTTCTTCACAAGTTTCATGGCTTGGTGAAGTTGGAGCTTGATCTTGTGTTGCCTCGACGTAGATCATCTTCGGCATCGAAGTCGACGACCTAGCCCGATCATTTCTCCGATGAAATCAACACTAGAGTCCGAGATCCGATGATCGCAGCGAGGGGACATCGTCACGGAGCTAAGGAAGTGGAGGAACGGATCTACAAAGGTTGTAGTCTCTTTCACTTTGCAGTAATGTTGTTTACTACTTGCATGTTTCGCCTATTCTCTAGTTAACGATCGCATTAGGGTTTCTCGGCACCGGAAATTTTTGAAATTGGCATGGTTGATGCCTTGTGAGACCTCATTTGTGTGCCTAGGAACCCTACAGTGGTATCAGAGCCTAGCTAGAGCCTTAGGCGATGCGTAGACGATATTGGAAGTCCGATCGAAACACAAAACCCTAATCTGACCCCTTCTCTGTACATTTTTCAAAACTGTGCATTTTTCCGAATTAAAAATATGCAAAAAAATCAGCAGGCTTTTCTAAGAATTACTGTGCAAAATGAGTGGCTAACTCGACCAAATGGCCGCGGGACCGCGGCAAAAGCTTGGCATTTGCGGCGGTTCCACGGCCGTATAGGAGCTTCTTGTAATTTTATTTGCACAGTAATTCCTATCTTTTAGTGCTGTATTTTCTGGGAATTTTTAATTTGCACTCAAGAGTTGAGTTTTTTGGGTTGTTTTGGGGAATCGGTGATTCGATCGGATTGTTTAGCTTTGTCTGTGTGTTTTCCGGATAATTATTGAATATGTTAAAAAGTTCGACCGGATAGAAATACCTACCTTTTCCCCTGTCGGGAAATTTCCAAGTGTTGGATATTTCCGTGGTTTAATAACGTTCTAAGTAGTGCAAGTAACGCGATGGTCCCTCTAGAAGACAACAAACCTTAACTCGATTATGTGACCGTCTTGAACTGCCCTTTGAACCTTCGGGTTTGGGGCAGTACGGCGTGCCACATGTGAGGCGTTGGCTTGACCCTTCTACGTCTGGACCGTTGGTACTGAGGCATGAACTGGATGTTTTTAAACTTATTTCATGTGTTGAGCTGTTTCGGGAAAACTTGGGTGTTTGAATGTTCGATCGGAAAGTTTAACATTTTCTATTTATCTGGAATGGGATACAATACTTGGAATCCACAAGTAGTTATGAGATAACTAACATGAATGTTATAAACATAGCACTTTAGTCTCAATTGATCGGTTTCCACGGGATTTTGATGTGATCAAAAGTCCGTCGCAATCACGTAGCGTATGCGGATACTCGCCGGATAAACATAATAGACAGCTACACCCCTTAGACCCGACCAAGTGACTGTAGGAGAACCCCGTCGCCGAAAGCATCCATCCGGGTGCTCGCGGTAGCGGTGTTCCACCTTGGTGCACTTCGTCGATGGTATCGGGGGTGCGGCCGCCTACTAAAGTTTGCGACGAGCATTCGATCAGGATGTCGGAAATCTTGTTGAATTGCCCGACTTGATATTGAAAAGTGTTTTCGATAATGAGACTAAAATGCGGGGTTTATAATTGTTAGGCATGCGATGTCTAAGAAATTCATTTGTTTAGGCATGCGATGTCTAAAGAGGTTGCGGATTCCAACTGTTGTAGTTTTACACTTTCTTTTCTGTGACCGTAAGTGTAATATGTGATATCACCGGTTTCGTTGCTATATGTCAACGACAACTGGGATGCGCATATTTACTTACATTGATGACATGTGATGTTATGTGTTGCTGGATATGTTATATTGGATCGTCGTGTTTGAATAGCCGGGTTTTTTTTATGTGAGATGAGTGTTTTTCATTTTCATTCATGTAAAAACTTGTATGTAATATTCTTTTATTGGGGCACTTCCAGGTTACGGAAGATGTCACCTTTTGTATATTACTTTCTTTTCCGCACTAGGATAGACCCAAGGAGGAGGGCACAAGTAACCGGGTTCTGGAGTCCAGTGGGAGACCAACTCGAGGAGTCGAGTCCGGGTCTCCTAACTCTAGAATTGGTAGGGTTGCTTGCCGCTCTCGTAGGGGTCTAGGGGTGTGGGTTTGGCTATTCATCGCGACTGTGGAATCCGTGTTTTGTACTGGCTCGTATTGAAAACACGGACGTCCTAGTATATCCAATGTTTCATATGTTTCTTCTGCTGCGATATCTGTGATGTGATCATGTGATATGTTCTGTGATGGATACTGTATATAGTATATATGATATATTATATAGGCGTTACTTATGTTTTACACCCGTGCTAGCCCTGCCCCACTCTGCCGTTAGTTACCTAACCTAACGGTGCATGAGGGGACATCGAGGCGAATGCGGATGGCATAAGTGTACGTCGTATTTATCAGTGATGTTTAGGTACTTAAATGATGGGACTTCATTAATGAGATTAATGAAATAAAAGAAACCTAAAGATGTTGTGGAATCGAATTTCAAAAATAAAACAGATAGCTACAGTTCTTGCTTTGCACAGCGGTATATATTGTAGGGTTCCTAGGCACACTAGTGAAGTCTCACAAGTGATCAAGCATGGCTAATTCAAATTTTACAAGTGCCTACAAACCCTAATACGGATCGTTAACTAGATATATAGGCGATGCAAGTAAGTAAACGGAAATATAGCTGAAGGGAAGGGGCTACAACCTTTGTAGATCCGGTCCTCCACCTCCTAGGCTCCGTGATGAAGTCCCCTCGCTGTCCAAATCGGATTCCGGACTCAAGCATCGGCTTCATCGAAGAAATGGGCGGGCTTGGTCGTCGGCTTCGATGCCGAAGATGATCTACGTCGAGGCATCACTAGATCAAGCTCCACCTTCACAAAGCCATGAAAACTTGTGAAGGAAACACCCTATACTACTTGGCAAGAGGTAGAGGATGAAGAAATAGGAGGTGGGTTCACTTTAGAATTGGATTTCTCACTCATATGCTCAACTTGCCATTGATGAAGACAAGCTTCTTCATTTTGTTGAAGATGAAGAAGAAGAAGAAGATATATGATAAGTTATTTAAAAGGAAAAATAAAAAGAATACTTATCATGACTTCAACCATGGTTTAGTGTAGAGATTTAACTAAGGTTAGATGAGTGGTTAAGGTTAGAGAAGAGACAAGAATGGTGGACTTGTTCAAAGCTTCAAGAAGCTTCAAAAAAAAACAAACTAAACCACCATTTCTTTTTCTCTTTATCTTTTCCAAAACAATAATAAATGGATTAATAAATAAGAGAAAAGAAACCCTAACCATTCACTAAACATGGTTTAATCTTTACACAAACCCAAATGAGCAAGTATCATCAAACATGATACAATCTTGTGCACAAAAAATATATCATATACACAATGTGCACTTCAAGTGAGAAAATCCTTTTAAAGTGAACAAATACTAGTTAATGCAAAGTAATATATCAAATATATAATTATACATTAAATCATTAAATCAACACTTGATTCAATGATCCGGTCATGTCGCATATAACCGGCTAGTATCCAATGTATCGGCTTATCGAATCAATCCTTGATTCGATAACTAGGTTATATCGCATACAACCATTCGACACATTCATCGCGAGAATGAAATACGGTATCACATACACGCATTATTCTCGGTCCCGCACATATCTCATATGCGCTCCTATTTCGTTTCGCTTGAGCCAGGAAACCTCTGTGTAGGACTCTAAAGACTCGTCAATACGCCGGCAGCAGGTGATGATCATATCAAACACTCACAAGCCGCAAGCGGTCTGCTAAACATAAAGGCCACCCGGGTATTGAGCGATCAGAAGATCGACGAGCAAGCCCGCTCACACTCCTGTGAATCCAACCAGTAACACTTACCGTACAGTCCGGTCTGTTTGTCTGATATGCCGCATATCTCGCCTAGGGGTGGTAAACGTCAGACCCCAATAGCTTGATAAGTCATGCCGACGTAGGGTCTATAACATTCGTGAAACTACTGATAACTCTTACCAGTATATCACTGCAACCCTGGCCAGGGATTTCCTGTTATGGCCAGTCGTGCATAGCGCAACATCAACCCCCAATACCGGGAGAGACGAATCCCCTCCTATCGCTCATTGCCTCCATGTGAATCGGGACTGTACCCAAAAACCACCTGTTTGCACGACTCAGTAGAGCCGTGGTAGGGTGGAAATCAAAGCACAGTGGGAGACACACAAGACTCTATGACGATCTCGGGTCAACAGACTAAGCCGTACCAGTGTCACCAGAGAACTGCCATCTGACGTGAGGTATAATACCATCTGGGAGTTCTCGGCGAGTCCGTTCAGTGTACCCAGTCTTCACTGAGCACCCGTATACCATCTCTGATGTCAAACACCAATGGATATGGGATCATCCATCGCCCATCACATGGGTCGAGAAAATATACGCTAGTCTACTCTGGAATATCGATGCCCCGTCTCGATATTCCCACGACTAGGAACAATGAAAGATGTACTCATTGACTACCCAGGACCCACTAGTATGATCTACATCATAGTCCTGGAAGTCGAGTACACATCCTAAGGGCTTTATCAACATGTAATCAGAGAGACAGAAAGTATACATGTTAAGATAAAGAGCAACCAGATAGCGTACTATCATGTCGAGCAAGAAAGTCCTACCTATATATGTCCCAGCATCCACTACAATATACATCCAATGTACAGTAATGGCCTCTAGGGCATACATATAACTAACAATCTCCCACTTGCACTAGGGCCATCTGTAGCAGTGGTTGTAGTATCTAATACTCAACCATCCCCTAAAAAGTCTCTCTTTGGGAAAAGGCCTTCGTGAGTGGATCCGCCGTGCTGTCCTCTGAGTCTACTCTCCCAACCTCGATCACCCTGGAGATCAACTATCTCCATGATCGGGTGATGTTGCCTCAAAATATGTTTGGGTCACTGATGGGACCAGGGTTCCAGGGCCAAAACCACACTTCCATTGTCACACAATGGTAGGAACCTAGTTCATCCTATGAACCAATATATATACCCAAACTGCCTCTTTGGTAGTATCTTTAATAGCGATGTTACCAGCCTTTATCGTCTAGTTTGCCACGGTATCTAGCTTAGAACTCTTCCAACATACCGTCCCTTTACTGAGGGTAAAGACAATGCCTGTGATTGACATTCAGTCGTCTTTATCACCCTGGAACCCTTCCAGAGATTCTCCCCAGGATCGATTGATACCATCTCACTACATCTAGTGAGAATCCTAGCATCCAATTACATCTATCTGTCACGACCCGAAAGTACGGAACATGACCGGCACTTAAACTACGAACGTATCGAGGCGTACGTAATCTAAGTAAACCGAAAACCCAGAAATCCAAACCAAGAAGAGTAGTAGAGAGTAGGAAAAACCAATTTAAATCAAGTAGTTTTAATAGCATAAGCCGAATTATGCGGGTTTCTAAAAACATCAAAAATTTACTGAAAATTTCGGCAGAGTCTCCTTTGTAAATACTGGCTCCCAAACGGGATACAACATGAATAGTATACGAAATCAATAAAAGGCATCCCCAAGCGGGAGCTAGCTCTTCGTCAATCGACGGTCACAACCACACAAGCAATATAATATACAACGCCAACGGCGAGGATCAAAAACTCAAAAGGGAACTCAAAACAACCAGAAATATAACGAGCGACTCTAAGGTCGAAAGAATAAACAACACTGGTCTCTATCTCAATAGATACATGTTTGGTTGATGGAATTTACTAGATACAACTGAATAATATCATACAAGGTAATATGATGGGTACGATACAAGAAAAACCCACCTACTAGCAAGTCACCCGAATGAAACTGAGCCCGCAAGCCGTAATGAAACCTGTACGGCAAACCTGCAAGAAACTGGGGCACAACGGGGGTGAGTTGCCAACTCGTGAATAGAAAAACATCTACGCACAGAAATCGCATAAATAACGCAACCTAGGTCAATGATCATAATATATCCTCAAATATAAGTATAACAGGCAGCCTAGAACAATGGCTAGGGTAATATCTAACCCGAGTATAATTTCATGTGCCCGTGTCAGTACCTCAGGTAGCAATATATCATATGAATGAGGTATGAATGCATGAAACAGAATACATGTAAATGAAGAAACTGTTTTCATAAATTAGTGAGATTTCCTTCGTATTTTTAAACTGAGGTATCATAAATGAAATCAGCATCAACAGTGTCTAGCATCGACACAAAACATAAATCTCACTGTCTCGAAATATCAATGTCTCAATCTCAATATCTAGGGCGCCGTCAGTCCAGACCGGCCCCTACCATCCATCTCAAGACCACGACGGTATCCTCCGGATATCCGACGCGTCGGGTAATATCACCGGTAGGTAGTGCTCCCCAGCCAGGCTCAACGTCAACACCACATTCCTCTTGCCCCGGGGTACCATACCGGGCCTACCATATACCCGTGACGGTTCCTCCACTTCTCGACACGGATTTCCAAAACCACAGCAAACTCATGGTGGACGATACTTTACATCACTAGAAAACCGCAACATTTTATATTTTAAAAGATCATAAGTTGTAAATTTTGCGGCTTTCCCCGAAATCCAGAAATATCATAAATCTCAAGAAATCATCACAAGTGCATATGTCAATGATAATGAACTAGGCATGAACAACTGAATAATAGTATGCATGAAGTGGTAGGTAATAACTACAATGTCTAATATGACATATAAGGGAAGTACACTAATATCATGTCAACACTACTAGCTAACAATCTAAGTCAAGCAATTATATTCTCTAAAGTGTACGTGACATGGCAATTACCGATGAAGATGTGTGTGAGCCGGTAAGTAGGTGTACGTGGTACATACGCATCATCGGTAATGGTGCTGGTGTCCTAACAGCATGATATCAATAATGGAATATGCAGCAAAATAAATATGCGAGGCAGAGCGAACAACAATAATGTGCGGGAGCTGAATACTAGACACAACGATAACTAATCTGCAATAATCTAATATAAGTCCTACAAATGGTGCCTTTTGAAATAACACGAATCATGGTGTTTTGAAAATAGGGGCTACGGTGTTTTTATGAAAAGATACGTCGTTTTTGAAATATCCGTAGATTCCCTTGAGCTGTCTTTAAAAATGCCCACGATTCGTTAGTTTTTGAAATAGGTAAGAAGTCTAATCTAATCTAACAACTACACTAAACTATACGGCTGAACTAACAAGCTGAACTACAAGTAAGGAAACCGCCTATCATCTGAGTCGATACATATACATACCTGTATATGTATAGTCGGTGATCCCGCCTCAATAATATCATATCCGATACCATATCTATAATCAGGCATCCCAAGTCAAGAGTGCGGATCAATCATCAATATAGCTCGTACGTAAATCCGTCGTACGGCATCCCAATCTGGGTACGGTTCAATATCACATTCATCATACTATTCACCTGGTATCCTCTTTATCAAATATCATGATCGGGGTACTGATCTACGTCTAGTACCATACTGATACCGCCTACATATGCATGGACGTGTGTGAAACACTACGTCAAGGACCCGCTACAACGTCATGTCGTATCTAAGATACGAACCCTGCTATATCACCGATCTCACGGCCTCAAATCAAATCTCATCGACTCAGCTCAATCCCAAGTATCATCCTCAATCCGTATGTGAACACATAGTCCCATACCCATGTGAACACATAACTATAAAGAATCCCATGAGCACATATCAATAGGAATGTATGCAAGTATGTATGTGTGTATGTGTGTGTGTAACACTACCCTAGGGTTCGCAACACTAAAGTAATCCAACACACCAATATCCATCCTAAGCATCGTTATTAATCCCAAATAACATATAATAATTGTTGGTGTGTATACGCATCCGTATACACCACCACGGACTGCGGGGGTGCTATACGCCATCCACCCGACTTCTCCCCGTAGATATAAATCTACTCACCTGGTCCTCGCTAGCCGGTGCCGACGTCGCCACGCGCTTGCTTGTCATCTCGAAGTCCACGTGGGGGTACCTACATATCATAACGCACCGTATCGCATTAAAATCCGACTCATGACCAAATCGACACACGAATCTCACATAGGTCAAAACCTATGGTTTGTTTTCACAAATCAACCAAAAAACCCTCGACATCGGCGTACAAACGCCGATTGATCGAGAAAAACACCAAACGTACCAAATCATGGTTTTACAATTCACTAAAATATATAAAATACGATGCAATTCATCAAAACCAATAAATTGATTAAATCGATTTATTACAAGAAACCTAGTAAGCATCAATTAGCCGTTTCACTTTAAAACTCGATATTTAAACGAAACTAATGGCCACAATATCCACCAATTATCATAACCAAGTTATAGAAACCATATCAATAATTTATTCTCATCAACTTGTATAAATTCCAAAATTCTAGTTTTGCAAAAATATCCAATTTAACACTTTTTAACGCAAAATTTCACAATTTAACAATTTATCTTGGCTTTGCATATTTTAAATGGTTAAACCACTCATGGAAACCTTAATGATATGCTAAAAACCCTAACTAGATTTTAATCCCACATTTTAATAAAATTTCTAAAACCTAGTTAGCAAATTAGCATAATTATCACAATTTGGGCAAATTAAATATAACAATATGCAAATTAGCTACAAGATTTGGTTTTGCATAACTTAAGATGCTAAAATACATCACACTACCATGAACAAATTAACACAACCATAACTTTAATTTAACCCTTCTCTTGAATTTAAACTTGCAATTTAAAACCTAAATTAAACACCTAATTAAGTTGATTTAAAGTATCTAACATAAATTAAGCAAAAGGGTTAGAGTTATACCTTCACAAACCATGAGATCAAATATGGAACTTGACCTCCAAATTGAGATCTTTGCATCAAGATCCATGCTATAAGGGCTAAGGAAAAATGGGTAGGGAATGGATTTGGGATTTGTGAGGTTTGTGTTGATTTGTGAGGCAATTTTGATGAGTTTTTTGAAGAGAAATGTGATGAGAAAAGAGGAGGGGATGTTGTGTGCAGGAAATGGGGAGGGTCGGCCACTAGTGGGTGATTGGAGAGAGAGTGAGGTGAGGAAAGTAGCAAGTAAAGAAGTCCAAGTCAGCACAAGGTCAAAGTCCAACACAATTATCCATTTTCTTTTCTTTTCTTTCATTTCCTTTCCTTTGAAAATTCATGTGGGAAAAATATGGTGGCTGCTGAATTCAGCCATGGGGAGGGGTAAGTGGGGGTGTGTGGGTGTGGGTACGGGTGTGGGGTGATGAAAAATCATAAATACAATACCCCAAACATCCATTTACGCTAAAAAAAGCCTTTTTTTTCAATAATTTCTAAACCGTTTTGGCAAATGATTTCGTTCCAAAAACCACATGATAAATTTTTATTTAATGTTTTATGATGCACAAAATTTGTTTCAACTCATTCCAATTTGTAATTTTCCCTAATTAAATGTATTAGTGACGGCTTAAATAATAATGAAATAATATTTTTTTCAGAAAATTTGAAATTTCACCAGCGGCTCAATAAACACCAAATAATAGCAATTACATAGCTAGAATATGTATATTTAATTTTTATAATAAGATATTTGTATTTTGACTTTTTACAGAAAACCCCCTCATTTTACCGATTTTCCGAAATTTCACCGAAACGATTTTCAAAATGCTACAATCTTCCCCCCTTAAAGAAATTCGGTCCCCGAATTTAAATTCAAACTCCCCCAAATACTAAAACATCTAAGAAAAACCATCAAGTCGTCGGGGCTCCGAAATTGTAAATACATAAAACAAATCGTAGCGCAGCGCATGCGCTTGAAAAATGAGTATATAACTCAAATCAAAACTCCGTCAAGCATCCCGCAATCATCGGAGTCATGGAGAAGACATCAATGCCAAATCCAAATGAAAACCAATATGATATAACTCGAAACTATACATGTAAATATCGAATCTATATCTGTAAGTATCTGAAGGAAATGCATGCCAAACCTCTTTAAGTCGCTGTGCAATGCGTATAACACTGCACGGTGGCGGACGTCTATCATAAGAAAATAACTATATACATATATACCTTTGTTTGAAATGTACGTTCCGCCGTTTTGGAAACAATTTAGAAGGGTCTCCTTATTTTAAACATTTCGTGTCATATCAGACACGTAGGTAAATACTGAGACTATAGCTCGCTATTTGGAAATCCCTTCCATAACTATCAATGCATGCAAAATATATTCAGGTACTGTCCTCTGACTAGTCCCGCTCAGTACGAAAACACATAGCAATATCATAAAAACGTACTGCTCTATAAGAAATCAATCCCAAAATATGCACATGAATACTACGTGCGTCTGGTGCGCACGGAAATCAAAATCCATGAATGTGCCATACATGCGCACAGAAACAACATCTAAGTGCATCGGGTGTGCACGAAACATCTGTTGTAGGCAACATGTGTGCCTGACAGCAAAATCAGGTGCATCTGACATGCACGAAAAAAAACTCGATTTAGTGCATCTGGTGCGCACCAAAATCACCCTTCAAAACATGCGCCCAACATGCGCGAAAATCCAAATCAGGTGCATCCATCGTGCACGAAATCATGAAATCCAATATCAAGCGTCGAACATGCGCAAAATCCAATCAGGTGCATAAAGTGCACAAAACAAATATCGAGTATCGCAATCGAAATCGAAGTCCAGTACATCTAAGTGCACAAAAGGCGTATCACTGCACTGCAAGCTTATAATAACTATACAGAGTGCAGGAACCAAATCGTGTGCATGCATACGCACAAAACCAACTCAACTGTTTAAAACCGTAAAATCACAAACATGTGAAACTAAAGCACGAAAACGATATCAAGTGCAACACTGTGCAAAGATAGTAAATCCTCAATCATCAAAATCAAATCATACGAATAAATCACCCAAAACATCGTAATTAATAATGGCGGAACAGTACCGCTCAAGTGCATTCTCTAAGAATCTCGGCCAACTGTCGCGGTCACTAGTGGGACGTCTCGTCGATGATCATGAACTCTGTCCTGCTGGTGTGCGTAACCATGACCACTCCTGGGTCAAGGTCTTCACTGTGAATTACCAATCTTTCGGTCCATCGGCTCATCGGCCCTGTCAGGTGTGCTAACGGGGACGATTCCGTTCTGGCACTTCTCTGGTCATCTCTTGGTCAATCATCGCGACCACTCGTAAGACAGCATATCACTGGCGTCGGCCTCTGGCTCTCTGAATGTACGTGACACATTTGATCCTGGGTGCAAGTATCATTGCAGCAGTGTCCTGGAAGGAATCCTGGTCACGGTCTCTTCCATGTCTCGTCTCTGTCAACTGTCTGGAAGTCATTGTCCTTTCCTATATCTGCATCTTGCTCTGGAACGACTGCATACTCATCGGGACTCCTTCTGGAAGGTATATCCAGTATTCTGCCTCGGCATGCGCATCGCATCTCTGATGTCGGCGGAGGGGAACGTCATCACATCTAGATCTGGTACGAACCTCTTACTTCACTTTTCTCTAATGTCGTCTGCTTTGGACTCGTCTCGTCGCGGCTGCATGGACTGAGCTCCAACGGCTATCCTCGTATCGGGAGTCTCCCAAGAAATGCATCTCACCACCTAGCATCCGAATTAAGTCGAGCCATCCGATCGAGTCGTCAAAACCTCATAATCCCCCAAGAGCTCAACATCTTGGGCACAGTTTAATAGTATCGAGTACATACCACAGCATCGGTGGTCCAGCCGTAGAAGGGCAAACCCAAGCCTCACTAATGGCGCCGTGGAACTGCCGCAAACCCGAAGGTTCAAAGGCTTTCACACGGTCATTAAGTCGAGTTAGGGTTTCATTCTTCTAGAGGGACCATAGAATTGCCTGCATGTCTTTCCGACTACTTTAAACTTGGATAAATAGGTTTCTGACATTCGATCGTCTCTGTCGACTCCCAATGTCTCCGCGTGAAGTCGTCTCTAGCTGGAATCAATCTATCTGATGACCTAGCATCGAGGTAAGCGAACGAACCACCTGTCCTAGTCATTCATCATCGGGTGACTAGCGACCTTCTATCATCTATTCGTACAACTCGCCCCGCCATAGTTCCAACATATGGGGCGATATCTCGTCGCTCGCAGCAACAACTGGCTCGCTCGTCTGCACGCTGAACAGTTCCTCAATCATCAGGAGTAAGCAACACACCAACGGTCATCAAAATCTGGCTGGCCTCTGTCAGTGGCTCAATCCTCTAGTGTCGATCAGCACATCCGAGTAACCTCATAAAGGCGATCCGCCAAACGCTCGTGGCGCGGAAACACAGAAAAAAGACACATCTCTGCAATCGTGTGTCGCCGGAATTTCGCCCTGGTCAGTCTTCGTTCGTGATGAGCTTGTGCTGACCGCAACTCTAGCCGTAGCTCTTCCTGCCTGTAACCGTAGCAGCAAAACCAAACTGGTACCGACGAGGCTAGATCAGGAAGGAATATAATACTGGAAAAGGAAATGTACATCCTAAGGCTTCATAAGTGGAGTGGCGTGTCGTAAATATGCCGCGGAACATACCAACGGTATGTCACTCTACTTTAGTCACCTATTCCATCAACCAAGGGTCATCCTACGCTCCGAAGGTTAAAACCTAACGCTCTGATACCAACTTTGTCACGACCCGAAAGTACGGAACATGACCGGCACTTAAACTACGAACGTATCGAGGCGTACGTAATCTAAGTAAACCGAAAACCCAGAAATCCAAACCAAGAAGAGTAGTAGAGAGTAGGAAAAACCAATTTAAATCAAGTAGTTTTAATAGCATAAGCCGAATTATGCGGGTTTCTAAAAACATCAAAAATTTACTGAAAATTTCGGCAGAGTCTCCTTTGTAAATACTGGCTCCCAAACGGGATACAACATGAATAGTATACGAAATCAATAAAAGGCATCCCCAAGCGGGAGCTAGCTCTTCGTCAATCGACGGTCACAACCACACAAGCAATATAATATACAACGCCAACGGCGAGGATCAAAAACTCAAAAGGGAACTCAAAACCACCAGAAATATAACGAGCGACTCTAAGGTCGAAAGAATAAACAACACTGGTCTCTATCTCAATAGATACATGTTTGGTTGATGGAATTTACTAAATACAACTGAATAATATCATACAAGGTAATATGATGGGTACGATACAAGAAAAACCCACCTACTAGCAAGTCACCCGAATGAAACTGAGCCCGCAAGCCGTAATGAAACCTGTACGGCAAACCTGCAAGAAACTGGGGCACAACGGGGGTGAGTTGCCAACTCGTGAATAGAAAAACATCTACGCACAGAAATCGCATAAATAACGCAACCTAGGTCAATGATCATAATATATCCTCAAATATAAGTATAACAGGCAGCCTAGAACAATGGCTAGGGTAATATCTAACCCGAGTATAATTTCATGTGCCCGTGTCAGTGCCTCAGGTAGCAATATATCATATGAATGAGGTATGAATGCATGAAACAGAATACATGTAAATGAAAAAACTGTTTTCATAAATTAGTGAGATTTCCTTCGTATTTTTAAACTGAGGTATCATAAATGAAATCAGCATCAACAGTGTCTAGCATCGACACAAAACATAAATCTCACTGTCTCGAAATATCAATGTCTCAATCTCAATATCTAGGGCGCCGTCAGTCCAGACCGGCCCCTACCATCCATCTCAAGACCACGACGGTATCCTCCGGATATCCGACGTGTCGGGTAATATCACCGGTAGGTAGTGCTCCCCAGCCAGGCTCAACGTCAACACCACATTCCTCTTGCCCCGGGGTACCATACCGGGCCCACCATGTACCCGTGACGGTTCCTCCACTCCTCGACACGGATCTCCAAAACCACAGCAAACTCATGGTGGACGACACTTTACATCACTAGAAAACCGCAACATTTTATATTTTAAAAGATCATAAGTTGTAAATTTTGCGGCTTTCCCCGAAATCCAGAAATATCATAAATCTCAAGAAATCATCACAAGTGCATATGTCAATGATAATGAACTAGGCATGAACAACTGAATAACAGTATGCATGAAGTGGTAGGTAATAACTACAATGTCTAATATGACATATAAGGGAAGTACACTAATATCATGTCAACACTACTAGCTAACAATCTAAGTCAAGCAATTATATTCTCTAAAGTGTACGTGACATGGCAATTACCGATGAAGATGTGTGTGAGCCGGCAAGTAGGTGTACATGGTACATACGCATCATCGGTAATGGTGCTGGTGTCCTAACAGCATGATATCAATAATGGAATATGCAGCAAAATAAATATGCGAGGCAGAGCGAACAACAATAATGTGCGGGAGCTGAATACTAGACACAACGATAACTAATCTGCAATAATCTAATATAAGTCTTACAAATGGTGCCTATTGAAATAACACGAATCATGGGGTTTTTGAAAATAGGGGCTACGGTGTTTTTATGAAAAGATACGTCGTTTTTGAAATATCCATAGATTCCCTTGAGCTGTCTTTAAAAATGCCCACGATTCGTTAGTTTTTGAAATAGGTAAGAAGTCTAATCTAATCTAACAACTACACTAAACTATACGGCTGAACTAATAAGCTGAACTACAGGTAAGGAAACCGCCTATCATCTGAGTCGATACATATACATACCTGTATATGTATAGTCGGTGATCCCGCCTCAATAATATCATATCCGATACCATATCTATAATCAGGCATCCCAAGTCAAGAGTGCGGATCAATCATCAATATAGCTCGTACGTAAATCCGTCGTACGGCATCCCAATCTGGGTACGGTTCAATATCACATTCATCATACTATTCACCTGGTATCCTCTTTATCAAATATCATGATCGGGGTACTGATCTACGTCTAGTGCCATACTGATACCGCCTACATATGCATGGACGTGTGTGAAACACTACGTCAAGGACCCGCTACAACGTCATGTCGTATCTAAGATACGAACCCTGCTATATCACCGATCTCACGGCCTCAAATCAAATCTCATCGACTCAGCTCAATCCCAAGTATCATCCTCAATCCGTATGTGAACACATAGTCCCATACCCATGTGAACACATAACTATAAAGAATCCCATGAGCACATATCAATAGGAATGTATGCAAGTATGTATGTATGTGTGTATGTGTGTGTGTAACACTACCCTAGGGTTCGCAACACTAAAGTAATCCAACACACCAATATCCATCCTAAGCATCGTTATTAATCCCAAATAACATATAATAATTGTTGGTGTGTATACGCATCCGTATACACCACCACGGACTGCGGGGGTGCTATACGCCATCCACCCGACTTCTCCCCGTAGATATAAATCTACTCACCTGGTCCTCGCTAGCCGGTACCGACGTCGCCACGCGCTTGCTTGTCGTCTCGAAGTCCACGTGGGGGTACCTACATATCATAACGCACCATATCGCATTAAAATCCGACTCATGACCAAATCGACACACGAATCTCACATAGGTCAAAACCTATGGTTTGTTTTCACAAATCAACCAAAAAACCCTCGACATCGGCGTACAAACGCCGATTGATCGAGAAAAACACCAAACGTACCAAATCATGGTTTTACAATTCACTAAAATATATAAAATACGATGCAATTCATCAAAACCAATAAATTGATTAAATCGATTTATTACAAGAAACCTAGAAAGCATCAATTAGCCGTTTCACTTTAAAACTCAATGTTTAAACGAAACTAATGGCCACAATATCCACCAATTATCATAACCAAGTTATAGAAACCATATCAATAATTTATTCTCATCAACTTGTATAAATTCCAAAATTCTAGTTTTGCAAAAATATCCAATTTAACACTTTTTAACGCAAAATTTCACAATTTAACAATTTATCTTGGCTTTGCATATTTTAAATGGTTAAACCACTCATGGAAACCTTAATGATATGCTAAAAACCCTAACTAGATTTTAATCCCACATTTTAATAAAATTTCTAAAACCTAGTTAGCAAATTAGCATAATTATCACAATTTGGGCAAATTAAATATAACAATATGCAAATTAGCTACAAGATTTGGTTTTGCATAACTTAAGATGCTAAAATACATCACACTACCATGAACAAATTAACACAACCATAACTTTAATTTAACCCTTCTCTTGAATTTAAACTTGCAATTTAAAACCTAAATTAAACACCTAATTAAGTTGATTTAAAGTATCTAACATAAATTAAGCAAAAGGGTTAGAGTTATACCTTCACAAACCATGAGATCAAATATGGAACTTGACCTCCAAATTGAGATCTTTGCATCAAGATCCATGCTATAAGGGCTAAGGAAAAATGGGTAGGGAATGGATTTGGGATTTGCGAGGTTTTGTGTTGATTTGTGAGGCAATTTTGATGAGTTTTTTGAAGAGAAATGTGATGAGAAAAGAGGAGGGGCTGTTGTGTGCAGGAAATGGGGAAGGTCGGCCACTAGTGGGTGATTGGAGAGAGAGTGAGGTGAGGAAAGTAGCAAGTAAAGAAGTCCAAGTCAACACAAGGTCAAAGTCCAACACAATTATCCATTTTCTTTTCTTTTCTTTCATTTCCTTTCCTTTGAAAATTCATGTGGGAAAAATATGGTGGCTGCTGAATTCAGCCATGGGGAGGGGTAAGTAGGGGTGTGTGGGTGTGGGTACGGGTGTGGGGTGATGAAAAATCATAAATACAATACCCCAAATATCCATTTACGCTAAAAAAAGCCTTTTTTTCAATAATTTCTAAACCGTTTTGGCAAATGATTTCGTTCCAAAAACCACATGATAAATTTTTATTTAATGTTTTATGATGCACAAAATTTGTTTCAACTCATTCCAATTTGTAATTTTCCCTAATTAAATGTATTAGTGACGGCTTAAATAATAATAAAATAATATTTTTTTCAGAAAATTTGAAATTTCACCAGCGGCTCAATAAACACCAAATAATAGCAATTACATAGCTAGAATATGTATATTTAATTTTTATAATAAGATATTTGTATTTTGACTTTTTACAGAAAACCCCCTCATTTTACCAATTTTCCGAAATTTCACCGAAACGATTTTCAAAATGCTACACTATCTCATAGATGAAAACTCAAGATTTTAGGAGGTATCACTTTGATCCTATTGGAGAATCTTTGTGATAATAGGAGATCGACCGATCGTAGCATAGGAAACTCTTTTCCTATCAAGAGTATGTTGTCCACGTACAATACGAGGATAACTACCTTACTCTCTACTACCGTTTTGTATATACAAGGTTCATCTACTATTTTGATGAAGTCAAATACTTTGACTACCACATCAAAACAGATGTTCCAACTCCGCGATGCCTGCTTCATCACATAAAATATCTTGCACACGTTTCCGCTGCTCCCACTGTTTACATAACCCTCTGGCTGTGTTCTTATAGACGTTCTCTTCTAAATCATTATTTAGAAAAGTAGTCATGTTACCCAACCACCAGATATCGTAGTCATGGTATGTAGCCGTGGTAAGTAGGATCTGGATGGACTTAAGCATAGTCCCTGGAAAAGGTTTCTTCATTATTCGTGCCTGGTCGATGACGAAAACCTTTAACAAGTCTAGCTTTGAAAGTCTCAACTTGTCCATCTACACCAAGTAATCTTCTCAAGATATACTTTCTCCTGATGGGGATTTAACCCTTCAGATATCGCAACCAAAGTCCATACTTTGTTGGTGTATATGGATTCCATCTCAGATTGCTAAGTATCCAGCCATTCTTACAGAGTCCCTACTCTTGATGGCCTGCTCGAATCTAGTTGGGTCATCATCTCATGATGCAATCCTTACTCCCACTGTTATCGAGAAACCGAAGTATCTTTCAAGTAGGTGAGGAACCCTGTTAGATCGGCGGAGAGGCTGAGGTTCATCGGGAACTATTGAATTCTTTGGTTCTGTCAAATCATCAGCTGCAGTTTTGTATAGCTGGAACCTTTCCAGTTCTATACAACTGATCTTGCCTCGATCTTGTCCGGATTTTGCTTTTGACATAGGCCGGACAATCCCAAATCTCAACTTACTTAAGAGATAGGCTCTTCCCATACCATATCTCATATGGAATGGTAGGCAGTGATCTGATTCGAACCTAATTCAATAGGTACGCAGCTTCTCAAGCGCATAACCCCAAAAGGAAATAGGTAACTCAGCAATACTCATCATAGAGCACACCATATCTAATATTGTGCGATTGCTCCGCCCTGATACACCGTTGTGCTGTGGTGTATTCAGAGGAGTAATACGGAGAGAGAATCTCATTTTCTTTTAGAATAGTCCAGGAATGCCATGCACAAGTATTCTCCTCCCTGATCTTATCATAGGACATAATACTTATACCCGGTTGTTGGTTCTCTACTTCTAACTTATATTCTGTGAATATCTCAAAAGGTTCGGACTTGTGTTTCAACAGGATTATATGTCAGAATCTTGAGAGATCATCAGAGAACGTAATGAAGTATAAAGAACCAGTCCTGGCGTGTGTAGACAGGAGACCTTACATACATCATAATGTATCAGTCCCAAGAGTTTACTAACTCTTTCTCTGTTTCTAACAAATAGAGCTATGGTCATTTTATCTTTGTGACATGACTGGCAAGTTTCACAAGATGTAAATTCAAACTGATTTAAATATGCATCTAAAATGTAACTTCAGCCAGTCGGGTCGCATTGATATGACCTAGTCTACAATGCCTCAAGAATGATTCGTTCATTTCTGAACTCTTCCTCTTGTGTGTGTTCTGAATACTAAGAACTTTAGTTTGATTTAGAACGTTAATGCTTTTAGATAACGCGCCTAAACCGATCAACTTTTGATATAGGAAATGTTCAAAACATTATCCAACAATACAAAATTTTATCATTTCTTTACTAATAAAGAGACTGATATGATTTTGTATATCAGGTTCGGTATCTAATAACATTCGTTCAGAATCAATGTATTGATAATACAGGGTGACAGTGACCAACAGACTTGGCTGCAACACTTGCCCCGTTTTCTGCCTCATGAAACTTATCACCCGTTCTTAGTTTTTCTACCTTTTTGTAGCCCTATGTAACAGATTACATATCTGGGATCCTGATCCGGTATCAGATACCCAGGATACAGAGGATACTGAGAAACAGTTCTGTATAATGAACACACCCGAAGGAGATGCATCATATGCACTTTCTTCGTTTGGGCGGCATAGGAATTCTGGTATTCCCCTATTTCCTGCTCTGTCTTATAACAATTATAAGTTGGAGCGGGACCAACGTTCCCCAGCTCAGTATAACAAGCAGGTTCGGTCAATACATCCGTATTATTATCTTGATTAAGGCGTGATATGGTCGCTACCAGGAGAGAGAGAGAAGAAAACACTCTGCGTGCGCTCTTGCAAGATTAGATTGGTTATGTATTTTATCTAATCAGGATGGCTCCCACTGTTTTTATCAAATCTTCCTTCAAACCCTAAAAGGAAAGACTAGCCGGGATTAATTACACTCTACAAGTTCGCCAATCTTTCAGCCAGGCCAGTGTCGGTACTTTGAGGGAGGTTTCCCGTGCTTTCGCACGGACCTAATTACAGTAAACCTCGTTTTCCCAGAGGCGTAACCCCGTTGACACCTTTCTAGACACCTACTTGATCGGCTAATTGCAAAGTGCAAAACTCTCCCAGGAGTAACAATTACTCGCAGTGGGTATCGGGATCCAACTATCACATAGAAGGTATGCAATCTCATTGCAAATTTCAACACTTGAAACTCCCGATAAAGATTTTTACCCCTAGCACCTATGACCTTAACTATGGTCAACAAATCATAAGTACTAGTCAAGTTCTACCCGTCATTTCGTGATTAATTAGACCCACCCACATGACCCTTAACTAAGGTCAACAAAGTCACGCGACTGTCCTAACTAATCGCATTATATGCGGTGTAGGAAGACATCACTTAGCTACCGTACACTGTGCCTTGACTATGGTCAACAAACACAGCACGAATACTAAGTACTCTACTTCCTAAAATGACGGAGGGTTGCGAATGGTTTTTGTGAAAACCTTTAACGCTTTGAACTTGATCTCGTTGCGGAACCAAATGGTTTTTAAATGGAATGTTTTTGAGGCTTTTCTAGTATTGCTAAAGGGGTCACTCCCGGTGAAGGGATCGTCGGCCCTTTCCTCGTCGAATGAGGTGCGGGATATATCATATATATCACTGTGCAAAGCAGAAACTATAGAAGCAATCAAAAGACAAACCGAGTGTGTAGCATCTGCCAGTTATTGCTAAAGGAGTCACTCCCGGTGAAGGGATCTCGGTCCTTTCCTCATCGAATAAGGTGCAGGATGTTCTACAAGGAACACCGCGATGCAAATCAAGAACAGTAGCTACCTGTTTTTATTTTGAAATTCGATTCCACAACATCAGTTAGGTTTATTTTCTTTCATTAATCTCATTAATGAATATCCCATCATTTAAGTCTACCTAATCATCACAGATAAATATAACGTACGCTTATGCCATCCGCATTCGCCTCGATGTCCCGTCTGCACCGTTAGGTTAGGTAACTAACGGCAGAGCGAGGCAGGGCTAGCGCGGGTGTAAAACATAAGCAACGTCTATATTATATATCATATATACTATATACTATATCTATCACAGAACATCACATGATCATATCACAGATAACGCAGCAGAAAATATCATATGAAATATTGGATATACTAGGACGTCCGTGTTTTCAATACGAGCCAGTATAAAACACGGATTCCACGGTCGTGATGAATAGCCAATCCCACACCCCTAGACCCCTACGAGAGCGGCAAGCAACCCTACCAATTGTAGGGTTAGGAGACCCGGACTCGACTCCTCGAGTTGGTCTCCCACTGGACCCCAGAACCCGGTTACTTGTGCTCCCCTCCTTGGGTCTATCCTAATGCGGAAAAGTAAATAATATACATCAACGGTGACATCTTCCGCAACCTGGAAATGCCCCAATAAAAGAATATTACATACAAGTTTTTACATGAATGAAAATGAAAAACACTCATCTCACATAAAAAAAACCCGGCTATTCAAACACGACGATCTAATATAACATATCCAGCAACACATAACATCACATGTCATCAACGCAAGTAAATATGCGCATCCCAATTGTCGTTGACATATAGCAACGAAACCGGCGATATCACATATTACACTTACGGTCACAGAAAAGAAAGTGTAAAACTACAACAGTTGGAATCCGCAACCTCTTTAGACATCGCATGCCTAATCAAATGAATTCCTTAGACATCGCATGCCTAACAACTATAAACCCCGCATTTTAGTCTCAAAATCGAAAACACTTTTCAATATAAAAGTCGGGCAATTCAACAGGATTCCCGACATTCAGATCGAATGCTCGTCGCAAACTTTAGTACGCGGCCGCACCCCCGATACCGTCGACGAAGTGCACTAAGGCGGAACACCGCTGCCGCGAGCACCCGAACGGATGCTTTCGGCGACGGGGTTCTCCTACAGTCACTTGGTTGGGGCAATGGAGTGAGGCTGTCTATTAAGTTTACCCGGCGAGTATCCGCGTACGCTACGTGATTGTGACGGACTTTTGATCACATCAAAATTCCGTGGCAACCGATCAAGTGAGACTAAACTACTAGATTTATAACATTCATTCAGTTATCTCATAACTACTTGTGAATTCCAAATGTTGTATCACATTCCGGATAAGACAGAAAATGTTAAACTTTCCGATCGAACAATCGAACACCCAAGTTTTCCCGATACAGTCCAACACATGAAATAAGTCTAAAGACATTCAGTTCGTGCCTCAGTACCAACGGTCCAGCCGTAGAAGGGTCAAGCCAACGCCTCACATGTGGCACGCCGTACTGCCCCAAACCCGAAGGTTCAAAGGGCAGTTCAAGACGGTCGCATAATCGAGTTAAGGTTTGTTGTCTTCTAGAGGGACCATCGCGTTACTTGCACTACTTAGAACGTCGTTAAACTACGGAAAAATCCAACAATTGGAAATTTCCCGGCAGGGGAAAAAATGGGTATTTATATCCGGTCGAACTTTTTAACATATTTTAAAACTACCCGGAAAAACACACTGACAAAATTAGACAATCCGATCGATACACCGAATCCCTAATACAACCCAGAAAATTCAACTCTAGAATTTAAATTAAAAATTCCCAGAAAATACAGGACCACATTATAGGAATTACTGTGCAAAAAGTAAGACCTGATGTGACTACTTGGCCGCGGAACCGCCGCAATAGCCATGCTATTGGCGCGGTTCCGCCGCAGTTTAGAGGAATTGGTCGCTTGAATTTCACAGTAATTCTTAAATTCTCCAGCTGATTTTTCTGCATATTTTTAATTCTCAAAAAACCACAAATTTCAAAAATGTACAGAGAGCATTTTAGGGTTTGGGTTTCGGTTCGATCGGACTTCTAATTCCGTCTACGCATCGCCTAAGGCTCTAGCTAGTCTCTGATACCACTGTAGGGTTCCTAGGCACACTAATGAAGTCTCATAAGTGATCAAGCATGGCTAATTCAAATTTTACAAGTGCCTACAAACCCTAATACGGATCGTTAACTAGATATATAGGCGATGCAAGTAAGTAAACGGAAATATAGCTAAAGGGAAGGGGCTACAACTTTTGTAGATCCGGTCCTCCACCTCCTAGGCTCCGTGATGAAGTCCCCTCGCTGTCCAAATCGGATTCCGGACTCAAGCATCGGCTTCATCGAAGAAATGGGCGGGCTTGGTCGTCGGCTTCGATGCCGAAAATGATCTACGTCGAGGCATCACTAGATCAAGCTCCACCTTCACAAAGCCATGAAAACTTATGAAGGAAACATCCTATACTACTTGGCAAGAGGTAGAAGATGAAGAAATAGGAGGTGGCTTCACTTTAGAATTGGATTTCTCACTCATATGCTCAACTTGCCATTGATGAAGACAAGCTTCTTCATTTTGTTGAAGATGAAGAAGAAGAAGATATATGATAAGTTATTTAAAAGGAAAAATAAAAAGAATACTTATCATGACTTCAACCATGGTTTAGTGTAGAGATTTAACTAAGGTTAGATGAGTGGTTAGGGTTAGAGAAGAGACAAGAATGGTGGACTTGTTCAAAGCTTCAAGAAGCTTCAAAGAAAAAACAAACTAAGCCACCATTTCTTTTTCTCTTTATCTTTTCCAAAACAATAATAAATGGATAAATAAATAAGAGAAAAGAAACCCTAACCATTCACTAAACATGGTTTAATCTTTACACAAACCCAAATGAGCAAGTATCATCAAACATGATACAATCTTGTGCACAAAAAATATATCATATACACAATGTGCACTTCAAGTGAGAAAATCCTTTTAAAGTGAACAAATACTAGTTAATGCAAAGTAATATATCAAATATATAATTATACATTAAATCATTAAATCAACACTTGATTCAATGATCCGGTCATGTCGCATATAACCGGCTAGTATCCAATGTATCGGCTTATCGAATCAATCCTTGATTCGATAACTAGGTTATATCGCATACAACCATTCGACACATTCATCGCGAGAATGAAATACGGTATCACATACACGCATTATTCTCGGTCCCGCACATATCTCATATGCGCTCCTATTTCGTTTCGCTTGAGCCAGGAAACCTCTGTGTAGGACTCTAAAGACTCGTCAATACGCCGGCAGCAAGTGATGATCATATCAAACACCCACAAGCCGCAAGCGGTCTGCTAAACGTAACGGCCACCCGGGTATTGAGCGATCAGAAGATCGACAAGCAAGCCCGCTCACACTCCTGTGAATCCAACCAGTAACACTTACCGTACAGTCCGGTCTGTTCGTCTGATATGCCGCATATCTCACCTAGGGGTGGTAAACGTCAGACCCCAATAGCTTGATAAGTCATGCCGACGTAGGGTCCATAACATTCGTGAAACTACTGATAACTCTTACCAGTATATCACTGCAACCCTGGCCAGGGATTTCCTGTTATGGCCAGTCGTGCATAGCGCAACATCAACCCCCAATACCGGGAGAGACGAATCCCCTCCTATCGCTCATTGCCTCCATGTGAATCGGGACTGTACCCAAAAACCACCTGTTTGCACGACTCAGTAGAGCCGTGGTAGGGTGGAAATCAAAGCACAGTGGGAGACACACAAGACTCTATGACGATCTCGGGTCAACAGACTAAGCTGTACCAGTGTCACCAGAGAACTGCCATCTGACGTGAGGTATAATACCATCTGGGAGTTCTCGGCGAGTCCGTTCAGTGTACCCAGTCTCCACTGAGCACCCGTATACCATCTCTGATGTCAAACACCAATGGATATGGGATCATCCATCGCCCATCATATGGGTCGAGAAGATATACGCTAGTGTACTCTGGAATATCGATGCCCCGTCTCGATATTCCCACGACTAGGAACAATGAAAGATGTACTCATTGACTACCCAGGCCCCACTAGTATGATCTACATCATAGTCCTGGAAGTCGAGTACACATCCTAAGGGCTTTATCAACATGTAATCAGAGAGACAGAAAGTATACATGTTAAGATAAAGAGCAACCAGATAGCGTACTATCATGTCGAGCAAGAAAGTCCTACCTATATATGTCCCAGCATCCACTACAATATACATCCAATGTACAGTAATGGCCTCTAGGGCATACATATAACTAACATATATGATATATCCTGCACCTTATTCGATGAGGAAAGGGCCGACGATCCCTTCACCGGGAGAGACCCCTTTAGCAATAACTGGCAGATGCTACACACTCGGTTTGTCTTTTGATAGCTTCTATAGTTTCTGCTTTGCACAGTGATATATATGATATATCCCGCACCTCATTCGATGAGGAAAGGGTCGACGATCCCTTCACCGGGAGTGACCCCTTTAGCAAAACTAGAAAAGCCTTAAAATCACTACATTTTAAAATCATTTGATTCTATAACGATATCAAGTTCATTACGCAATAGGTTTTCAGAAAAACCTGTCGTAGCCCTCCATCATTTCAGATAAGTACTAGTTAGTATTCGTGCTGCGGTAGTTTGGCATGCGTCAAGGCGTAGTGTACGGTAGCTAACTAGTGCTTATCTGCTAGCATACGATGCGATTGGATTAGGGTATTCGTACGGCGTTGTTTGGCATGCGTCAAGGGTCGTGCGGGTGGGTTTAATTCAATCAAGAAATGTACGGGTTGAACTTGACTAGCGGACTATGGGTTGTTTGGCATGCGTCAAGGTCATAGCACGCTAGGGGCAAAATATTATCGGGAATTTCAAGTGTTGAAATTTGCAATGAGATTGCATACCTTCTATGAGATAGTTGGATCCCGATACCCACTGCAAGTAAGAGTTACTCCTGGGAGAGTTTTACACATTACAATTAGCCGATCAAGTAGGTGTCTAGAAAGGTGTCAACGGGGTTACGCCTCTGGGAAAACGAGGTTTACATTAATTAGGTTCGCGTGAAAGCATGGGGGACCTCCCTCAAAGTACCGACACTGTCCTGGCTGAAAGATTGGTGAACCTGTAGCGTGTAATTAATCCAGGCTAGTCTTTCCTTTTAGGGTTTGAAGGAAGATTTGATTAAAACAGTGGGAGACATCCTGATTAGATATATTAGATAACCAATCTAATCTTGCAAGAGCATACGCTGAGTGTTTTCTTCTCTCTCTCTCCAGGTAGCGACCATATCACGCCTTAATCAAGATAATAATACGGATGTATTGACCGAACCTGCTTGTTATACTGAGCTGGGGAACGTTGGTCCCGCTCCAACTTATAATTGTTATAAAACAGAGCAGGAATTAGGGGATTACCAGAATTCCCGTGCCGCCCAAACGAAGAAAGTGCATATGATGCATCTCCTTCGGGTGTGTTCATTACAAAGAACTGTTTCTCTGTATCCTCTACGTCCTGGGTATTTGATACCGGATCAGGATCCCAGATATGTAATCTGTTACATAGGGCTACAGAAAGGTAGAGAACTGAGAACGGGTGATAAGTTTCATGAGACAGAAAACGGGGCAAGTGTTGCAGCCAAGTCTGTTGGTCACTGTCACCCAGTATTCTAAATACATTGATTCTAAACGAATGTTATTAGATACCGAACCTGATATACAAAATTATATCAGTCTCTTTATTAGTAAAGTAATGATAAAATTTTGTATTGTTGGATAATGTTTTGAACATTTCCTATATCAAAAGTTGATCGGTTCAGGCACGTTATCTAAAAGCATTAATGTTCTAAATCAAACTACAGTTCTTAGTATACAGAACACACACAAGAGGAAGAGTTCAGAAATGAACGAATTCTTCTTGAGGTATTGTAGACTAGGTCATATCAATGCGACCCGACTAGCTGAAGTTACATATAGATGCATATTTAAATCAGTTTGAATTTACATGTTGTGAAACTTGCCAGTCATATCACAAAGATAAGATGACCATAGCTCCGTTTACTGGAAACAGAGAAAGAGTTAGTGAACTCTTAAGATGATACATGTTGATGTATAAAGGTCCCCTGTCTATACATGCCAAGACCGGTTCTTTGTACTTCATTACATTCTCTGATGATCTCTCAAGATTCAGACATATGTTCCTGTTGAAACACAAGTCTGAACCTTTTGAGATATTCACGGAATATAAGTTAGAAGTAGAGAACCAAAATGAGGGTATAAGTATTATGTCCTTTGATGCGATCAGGGAGGAGAATACTTGAGCACGGAATTCCTGGACTATTCTAAAGGAGAATGAGATTCTCTCTCAGCATTACTCCTCCGTATACACCATAGCACGATGGCATATCGGGGCGGAGCAATTGCACCCTATTCGATATGGTGCGCTCTATGATGAGTACTACTGAGTTACCTGTTTCCTTTTGGGAGTTATGCGCTTGAGAAGCTGCATACCTATTGAATAGGGTTTGAATCAGATCACAGCCTACCACTCCATATGAGATATGGTATGGGAAGAGCCCATGTCTTAAGCTAGTTAAGATTTGAGGTTGTCCGGCCTATGTCTAAAAGCAAAATCCGGACAAGCTCGAGGCAAGGTCTGTTATGTAGAACTGGAAAGGTTCCAGCTACACAAACTACAGCAGATGATTTGATATAACCAAAGAATTCAATAGTTACCAACGAACCTCAGCCTCTCTGCCGATCTAGTAGGGTTCCTCATCCGCCTAAGAGATACTTCGGTTTCTCGATGACAGTGGGAGCGAGGATTGCATCATGAGATGATAACCCAACTAGTTTCGAGCTGGCCATCAGGAGTGAGACTCTGTAAGAATGGCTGGATGCTTAGTGATCTGAGATGGAATCCATGTACACCAATAACGTATGGACTTTGGTTGCTATATCTGAAGGGTTAAATCCCCATCAGGAGCAAGTATATCTTGAGAAGATTACTTGGTATAGATGGAAAAGTTGAGACTTTCAAAGCTAGACTTGTTAAAGGTTTTCGTCATCGACCAGGCGTGGATAATGATGAAACCTTTTTTGGGGCCTATTCTTAAGTCCATCCAGATCCCACTTGCCATGGCTACATACCATGACTACGATATCTGGTGGTTGGGTGTCATGACAGCTTTTCTAAATGATGTTTTAGAAGAGGGCGTCTATAAGTACACAGCCAGAGGGCTTCGTAAACAGTGGGAGCAGCGGAAACGTGTACAAGATGCTTTATAGGATAAAGCAGGCATCGCGGAGTTGGAACATCTGTTTTGATGTAATAGTCAAATAGTTTGACTTCATTAAAATGGTAGATGAACCTTGTATATACAAAAAGGGTAGTAGGGAGTATGGTGGCAATCCTCGTAGAGTACGTGGATGACATACTCTTGATAGAGAAGGAGTTTCCTATGCTACGCTCGATCAATCTCCGCTTATCACAATGATTCTCCATATAGGATCAAAGTGATACCTCCTAAATCCTGGATTTTGGATCTATGAGATAGATCTAATTGGATGTTAGGAGACTCACTAGTTGTAGTGAGATGGTATCAGTTGATCCTGGAGAGAATCACTGGAAAGGTTCCAGGGTAATAAGGACGACTGAATATCAGTCACAGGCATTGTCTTTACCCTCAGTAAAGGGACGGTATGTTGGAAGAGTTCCAAGCTAGATACCGTGGCATACTAGATGATTAAAGGTAAGATACATCGCTACTTAAGATGCAACCAAAGAGGCAGTCTGGGTATATATTAGTTCATGAGATGAACTTAGTTCCTCCCATTGTGTGACAATGGAGTTGTGGCTTATGCCAAGGAACGTCCGTCCCATCAGTGATCCAGACATATTCTAAGGCAGTATCACCTGATCATGGAGATGGTTGATCTCCAGGGTGATCGAGGTTAGGAGAGTAGACTCAGAGGACAACACGGCGGATCCACTCACAAAGGCCTTTTCCCAGAGAGAGACTTTTATGGGATGGTTGAGTATGAGATACTACAACCACTGCTATCAGATGGCCCTAGTGCAAGTGGGAGATTGTTAGTTATATGTATGTCCTATAGGCCATTACTATACATAGGATGTATATTGTAGTGGATGCTTGGACATATATAGGGAGGACTTTCTTGCTCGACATGATAGTATGCTATCTGGTTACTCTTTACCTTAACGTGTATACTGATTGTCTCTCTGTTACATGTTGGTAAAGCCCTAAGGATGTGTACTTGACTACCTGGACTATGATACAGATCATACTAGTGGGGACATGGTAGTCCATAAGTACATCCTTCAAGGTCCCTAGTCGTGGTTGTATCGAGACGGGGCATCGATATACCAGAGTAGACTAGCGTATACCTTCTCGACCCATACAGATGGGCGATGGATGATCCCATATCCATTGGTGTTTGACATCAGAGATGATATATGGGTGCTCAGTGGAGACTGGGTACACTGGACGGACTCCCCGAGAACTCCCAGATGGTATTATACCTTACGTCAGATGGCAGTTCTCTGGTGACACTGGTACAGGTTAGTCTGTAGACCCGAGATCGTCATAGAGTCTTGTGTGATTCCCCCTGTGCTTTGATTTCCATCTTACCACGTCCAAGAGGGCATGCAAAATGGTGGTTTTTGGGTACAGTCCCAAATCACATGGAGGCAATGAGCGATAGGAGGGGATTCGTCTCTCCCGGTATAGGGAGTTGATGTTGCGCTGTGTTCGATTGGCTATAACCGGAAATCCCTGGCCAGGGTTGCTGAGATTTACTGGTAAGTGTTATCAGTAGTATCTCGAACTGTTATAGACCTCATATCGTCACGACTTATCGAGCTACTGGGATCTGACGTTTACCACCCCTAGGCAAGATATGCGATATATCAGACGAACAGACCGGACTGTACGGTAAGTGTTACTGGTTGGATTCACAGGAGTGTGAGCGGGCTTGCTCGTCGATCTTCTGATCGTTCAATACCCGGGTGGCCGTTACGTTTAGCAGACCGCTTGCGGCTTGTGGGTGTTTGATATGATCATCACCTGCTGCCGGCGTATTGACGAGTCTTTAGAGTCCTACACAGAGGTTTCCTGGCTCAAGCGAAACGAAATAGGAGCGCATATGAGATATGTGCGGGACCGAGAATAATGCATGTATGTGATACCGTATTCTATTCTCGCGATGAATGTATCGATTGGTTGAATGCGATATAACCTAGTTATCGAATCGAGGATTGATTCGATAAGCCGATACATTGGATATTAGTCGGTCATATGTGACGTGACCGGATCGTTAAATCAAGTGTTGATTTAATGATTTAATGTATAATTATATATTTGATATATTACTTTACATTAACTTATATTGGTTCACTTAAGTTGTTTTTTTCACTTGTTTGTGCACATTGTATATGTGATATATTTTTTGTGCACAAGATTGTATCATGTTTGATGATACATGCAAACTTGGGTGTATGTTTGATTTAAACCTTGGTTAAGTAAATGGTTAGGGTTTTAATTTATTTATTCATTTATTTATTTATTTCTTTTGGATAAAATAAAATTGTGGCATTCTTTGTTTTTTCTTGAAGCTTCATGAAGCTTTGAAATGCTTTGACCATTTTGTTTCTTTCCTTAACCCTAACTATTTCCCTTAACCCTAGTTTATTCTCTACATGAGTTAGCCTCACCCATGGTTGCATTATGATAACCATCACTTTATTTTCCTTTTTGGAATTAATTCATTATTCTTTTTCTTCTTCTTCTTCCTCTTGAGAAAGAAAAGAAAAGCTTGCTTCAAAAATGTCAAGTGATGATTCCAAGTGAGAAATCCAAATCCAAAGTGAACCCAGTTCCAATTTCTTCATCCTCTACCACTTGCCAAGTAGTATAGGGTGTTTTCTTCACAAGTTTCATGGCTTGGTGAAGTTGGAGCTTGATCTTGTGTTGCCTCGACGTAGATCATCTTCGGCATCGAAGTCGACGTCCTAGCCCGATCATTTCTCCGATGAAATCAACACTAGAGTCCGAGATCCGATGATCGTAGCGAGGGGACATCGTCACAGAGCTAAGGAAGTGGAGGACCGGATCTACAAAGGTTGTAGTCTTTCACTTTGCAGTAATGTTGTTTACTACTTGCATGTTTCGCCTATTCTCTAGTTAACGATCGCATTAGGGTTTCTCGGCACCGGAAATTTTTGAAATTGGCATGGTTGATGCCTTATGAGACCTCATTAGTGTGCCTAGGAACCCTACACCAGCTTCATATAGAGGACCTCACCCATATGCGTTGTGAGTTGATCGAGAACGGACGAGTAGAGAGTATTCCTCCGATGGTTGGGACGAGTTCACGAGGACGTGTTCGGCCAGATATCTTCTATAGAGCGACGAAGATACCGAGTTCATGATTTTGAGTCCGTGTGAGAGACTCTGGATTGACTGTAGCCGAGAACAATTGCAGTACACAGATAGCATGACGTGACGTCGAAGTGGACGATAATACAGACGAATGGAACAAGAGCTTCGTGCGAGATGCTGACGAGCTGTTGTTACTCCCCGACGAGATTAGAGAACTGATATGTATACAGAGGCGTTGGGATGCGGCCAGTTCCTAAGGAATGTTGTGCTGAGAACGCAGATGTCCAGAAAACAAGAAAGGATCATGCAAGAGTACCAGCCTCCGTATAGTTCGGCATAGGCGAGATCGGAAGAGGCCTTGAGCAGGTTCCTTCCAGGACAATGCTGCGATGAGATTTTCACCGAGGATCAGATTTGTCATGAGTATTCAGAGGGCCAGAGGCCGACGCCAGTGATGTGCTGCTTTACGGGTGGTCATGCTAATTGGCCGAGAGATAACTAGAGAAGTGCCAGAGCGGAATCGTTTCCGTTATCACACCGGACCGGGCCGACGAGCCGATGGATCGCGAGATTAGTGAATCCACGGAGAAATGAAGACCCAGAGACAGAGGATGCCAGACTGTGAGCAGGAGGCAAGCGGATGTTCTTGCTCTTCCAATTTTGGGCGCACCGATATTTTTCAACATTGTAAGAGGTGTACCTCAATGTCATTTGTGCGATCTGCGTTTGTGATCCGAGTATCACGCTTATATCGCCTGGATTTGAGTTTTGATGATTGAGTTTCATGATAGTGGTTTTCATGCACCATGGCTGCACCTACTGGGTATTTACATTTTTGTGCATAGTTATTACACTTGATATATATTTTATACATTGTTGTGTTGATTTGCAATTTGTGCATATCTATTGCACTTGATGTCGATTTTGTGCCTTGGTAGCACGTGGTTATGATTTCATGGACTTCATACAGTTGATTTGATTTTTGCACTCGGTATAGCTCATATATGCTTGCAGTGCATTGATACGTGTTTTGTGCACGTAGTTGCACACGTTTTGATTTTCATACATCTTGGTACACTCAGTGTTGCTTTTATACGCACTTGAGTTATTGATGGGTTTTCGTGCACTCGATGTTGTAGGGTTCCAAGGCACTCTTACAAGGGTTAATAAGGCATCAACCATGCCCAAATAAAAATTTAGACGTGCCGAACAACCCAAAGCCGGGATCTTTGCTAGATAATTAGGGTTTAACATGCAAGTAAACATCTTTACAACTAAGAGTGAGGGATTACAACCTTTGTAGTCTGCTCCTTCGCTTCATAAGCTCCGAGTAGAAGTCCCTTCGTCGCGATCCATGATCTCCCGGACTCAAGAGAGGCTCCACAACTCGAACGATCCATGCTAGCTTGTAGTCTTCCTTTTCTCCGATGATCTACCTTGAAGTTTCTATAACTCAAGCTTTCTCTCTCTAATGAGGTGAACACCCTAATCTAATTGGCTAGATTAGATGAGGATGATGGAGTAGTATTTGTGCTCTCTTTTATTATCAAATTCTCAAACTAAATCATCACATGAAGAAAACCTAAGGAAGGAAGGCTGGAATGCCAACAGGCGTCTGTCTATTCTCTAATTCACCCGGCTTTTTCCCTTACTTGAGATGGGGCTTTTTTCTCTTACCTTTTCTCAAAGCTCAAAGGAAGAAGAAGATGAATAATCAATCAATAATCCTTTTGTGATGAATAATGAAAAGATATATGATTACAAATGCAACCATGGTCAACTATGACAAGGCTAACTCATGTAGAGATTTAACTAGGGCTAAGGGTTTGGGTTGGGTTAAGAATGAGTCACTTAAAATATCAACCATAATATCTTAGCTCATGACAAAAGAAAACCTTGTAGAAGTATCAAGAAAGAACTAACCCAAATCAAACCCTAACCTTGTTTAATCTCCACTAAACATGTTGCATTAGTAATCATATCATGTTACAATATTATATATCACATATATAATATATATTTGTAACAAAAGAAAATAATACAATTAACATATATCGCATATATATCAATATATTATCCGGTGAGAAAATGAGTCAATAAAGCGAGCCAATATTAGATAATGTAAAGTCATATATCATATATATAATTATACATTAAATTATCGAATCAACACTTGATTCGACAATCCGGCTATATCGAATATAACTGACTAATATATCATGTACCGATTCATCGAATCAACACTTGATCCGATGATCCGGATCATATCAAAATATCGCGAGAATATAATACGGTATCTCATATCGCATTATCCTCGGTCGTGCACATATCACATATGTGATCCTACTCCGTTTTTCCTGAGTCAAGAAACCTCTGTGTATAACTCTAAAGAATCGTCAATACGCCGGTAGCAGGTGATGATCATATCAAACACCCACAAGATGCAAGCGGTCAGCTAAACGTAACAGCCACCCAGGTATTGAGCAATCAGAAGATCAACAAGCAAGCCTGTACATTCTCCTGTGAATCCAATCAGTAAATCTCCCGTACAGTCCGGTCACTTCGTCTGATATGTTGCATATCTAGTCTAGGGGTGGTATACGTCAGACCCCAGTAACCGATAAGTCATGTCGATATGAGGCTCATAACGGGTCGAGAAACTACTGATAACACATACCAGTAAATCTCTATATCATCCCTGGTTAGGGACTTCCAGTTATAGCCAATCGAACACAGCACAACATCAACTCCCTATACCGGAAGGGACGAATCCCCTCCTATCGCTCATTGCCTCCATGTGATTCGGGACTGTACCCAAAAGCCACCGTTTTGCATGCCCTCTTGGAAGTGGTAAGGTGGAAATCAAAGCACAGTGGGAATCACACAAGACTCTATGACGATCCCGGGTCTACAAATTACCCTGTACCTGTGTCACCGGAGAACTGCCATCTGACGTGAGGTATAATACCATCTGGGAGTTCTCAGCGAGTCCGTCCAGTGTACTCAGTCTCCACTGAGCACCCGTACACCATCCTTGATGTCAAACACCGATGGATATGGGATCATTTATCGCCCATCATATGAGTCAAGATGCGTATACGCTAGTCTACTCTGGTGTATCGATGCCCTGTCTCGACACACCCTCGACTAGGAACAGTTATAGGATGTACTCATCGACTACCGTGGCCCCACTAGTATGATCTCATCATAGTCCCAGTAGTCGAGTACATATCCTAAGGGCTTTATCAACATGTGAGAGTAAGACAGTAAACAAATATAAGTCAACATGTTAAGATAAAGTGAAACCAAATAGCATACTATCATGACGAGCAAGAAAGTCCTCTCTATATATATCCAAGCATCCATTATAATATACATCATATGTACAACAATAGCCTCTAGGGTATATACATAACTAATAATCTCCCACTTGCACTAAGGCCAGCCGTTGTAGTATCTCATACCTAGCATCCCGAATAATCTCTCAAACTGTATCTGGGGAATGGCCTTCATGAGTGGATCCGCAGTGTTGTCCTTCGTATCTACTCTCCTGACCTCGATCTCCCGGCGATCAACTATCTCTCTGATCAGGTGATACCGCCTCAGAATATGTCTGGACTTCTGATGGGACCTGGGTTCCTTGGCCAAAGCCACAGCTCCATTGTTATCGCAATACAGAGGTATTAGATGTTCAATGGATGGAACCACACCAAGTTCACTAATGAACTTCTTTATCCAGACAGCCTCTTTGGCAGCATCGTTGGCAGCGATGTATTCAGCCTCCATCGTCGAGTCTGCAACGGTATCCTGTTTGAAACTCTTCCAACACATCGCCCTTCCATTGAGGGTAAAGAAAAATCCCGAGTGTGACTTAGAGTCGTCCTTATCACTTTGGAAGATTGAATCGGTAAAGGACTCCACCTGGAGTTCTCCGTTACCATACACCAAGAACATCTCCTTAGTTCTTCTCAAGTACTTGAGAATGTTCTTCACAGCTATCCAGTGACTCTCTTCAGGATCTGCTTGATACCTACTCACTACACTTAGTGAGTATGCTACATCGGGTCTGGTACATAGCATCGCATACATGATAGAGCCTACTGCCGAAGCATAGGGTATCCCTTGCATGCGAGCTCTCTCCAAATCAGTCTTGGGAGACGTCTCTTTGGAGAGAGTGAGTCCAGAGATCGTGGGTTGGTTCCCACGCTTGGATTCTTCCATACTAAACCTCTTTAGTATAGTGTCAATGTACCTGGATTGGGACAATCCCAGTATCCGTTTAGATCTATCTCTATAGATCATGATTCCTAATATGCAGGAGGCATCACCTAGATCTTTCATTGAGAATCTTTGTGATAAGAAGAGCTTGACTGATTGCAGCATAGGAACATCATTTCCTATCAAGAGTATGTCATCCATGTACAATACGAGGAATACAACCTTACTCTCTGCAACCTTCTTATAAATACAAGGTTCATCTATATTTTTGATGAAGTCAAACTCTTTGACTACAACATCAAAACAGATGTTCCAACTCCGCGATACTAGCTTCAACCCATAAATGGATTTAAGCAGCTTGCATACCTTTCCGCTGCTCCCACTATCTACGAAGCCCTCTGGCTGAGTCATGTACACGCACTCTTCTAAATCACCGTTTCGAAAGGCGGTCTTAACATCCATTTGCCAGATTTCGTAGTCATGGTATGCAGCAATGGCAAGTAAGATCCGGATGGACTTAAGCATAGCCACTGGAGAAAAGGTTTCGTCATAATCCACACCTAGTCGTTGACGAAAACCCTTTGCAACAAGTCTAGCTTTGAAAGTCTCAACTTTTCCATCTATACCAATTTTCTTTTTAAAGATCCACTTGCTCCCAATGGGTTTTACCCCTTCAGGAGCATTTTCCAAAGTCCATACTTTGTTGGTGTACATGGATTCCATCTCAGATCGCATTGCATCCAGCCATTTCACAGAGTCACCACTCGTGATGGCCTGCTCGAAACTAGTCGGGTCATCATCTTCCATGATGCAATCCTCGCTTCCACCATCAATGAGAAAACCGTAGTATCTCTCAGGTGGATGAGAAACCCTGCTAGATCGGCGGAGAGGCTGGGGTTCGTCGGGTACTACTGAATCCTCTGGCTCCAATAAATCATCAGTTGTAGTTTGTGGTGCTAGAACGTCTTCCAGCTCTACCTTTTTGCCACTAATTTCTTTTGCAAGAAATTCCTTTTCTAAAAAGGTGGCATATTGAGAAACAAACACTTTTTGTTCTTCAGCGCGGTAGAAAAAGTACCCTTGGGAATTCTTAGGATATCCCACAAACTTGCAAAGAACTGATCGTGCCTCGAGTTTGTCCGGATTTTGCCTTTTGACATAGGCCGGACAACCCCATATATTAACTCGTTTAACATATGGTCTCTTCCCAATCCATATCTCATATGGTGTGGTAGGTACAGATTTAGACGGAACTTGATTCAATAGGTATGCTGATGTCTCAAGCGCATAACCCCAGAAGGAAATAGGTAACTCAGCAGTGCTCATCATAAAGCGCACCATATCTAATAGGGTGCGATTCCTCCGCTCCGATACACCGTTGTGCTGTGGTGTATAAGGAAGAGTAAGCTGAGAGAGAATCTCATTCTCTTTTAGATAATCCAGAAAATCATTGCTCAAGTATTCTCCTCCTCGATCAGATCGAAGGATCTTAATACTTTTGCCCGTTTGGTTCTCTACTTCTTACTTATATTCTCTGAATTTCTCAAAAGCTTCAGACTTGTGTTTCATCTGGAACACATGTCCGAATCTTGAGAGATCGTCAGTGAATGTAATGAAGTAGGAAGAACCGTTCCTAGCATGTGTAGACATAGGTCCGCATACATCACTATGTACCAGTCCTAAGAGTTCCGTAACTCTTTCTCCGTGTCCACTAAACGGAGTTTTGGTCATTTTTCCTTTGAGACATGAATGTCAAGTATCGTAAGATGATAATTCGAACGGATTCAAATATCCATCCTTATGTAACTTAGCTAGCCGTGTCGCATTGATATGACCAAGTCTACAATGCCATAAGTAGGATTCGCTCATTTCTGAACTTTTCCTCTTATTTGTGTTTAGTATATTAAGGACTGTATTTTGATTGAGAACGTATATGCCATTATGTAACGAGCCTGATCCAATCAACTTTTGATCTAGGAATATGTTCATAACATTATCCTGTACTAAAAAATTATATCCTTCTTTACTTAATAAAGAAACTGATATACTGTTGTACATTATGTTCGGTATATAATAGCACTCGTTCAGAATCAATGTATTACTATTTGGTAATACAAGATGATATTCGCCAACTGCTTTGTGTAAGTCTACGCTAGCGCCCCGGCCGTCTACAGACGCCAAATGCGGAACAAAAACTTTTTATCTGGCGCTATCGTATACTTTAACCCGGATCTTCCATTATTGCTAAACTAACAAACTGTAAAGAGTGTAGAAAGGTTATACCGAACGATCCGAGTCCTTCGTTCTTTAACTATCATCCCACGCTCCGTTGCGGCTACTCCGATCTCTTCGATCTCCGATCTGCTCGTCCAGGTGGCACCACATCACTGATTCTTTAAACGGGCTCCCGCCTCTGACTTGAGGCAACTCGGTCATCAAGTTTGCTAAAAGAGACGACCAAGAATGATGTAGAGAATGAGTAGATGACTTTGTCTCACTTCGTCCAAAGCCGTGGACGATCGGTTAATGAAGTTGCCGATGGAAATGAAATGGAACAAGAAATGAACTATGAAATTTCCATGCATCCAAAACTTTAGTCTTATATCAAAAATGAAATCAACCAAGTGAATGAGAGAGAGGGGAGGGGCCGGCCATATAAAGAGAAGGAGGAGGGTGAGTGTAGGAGCAAAGAAGGAAGGTGATAATAAACCTAAAGCTTATCATAACCATTCATGAAAGCATGAGTCACAAAGAGCAATTAATGCAAACCAATGAACATAATACAACTCTCCCTTGCATTAAATGAATCATTAATGGCACTAATGAGTCACTTAACACCTCACCACTTCTAGAACCATCTAGAAGAATCCACACTCATCTCAAGAAAAGACAAATCCGTCTTTAACCGAATGTTAAAAGACGGCTGATAGAAAACTAGAAACTGGCAACTTCCAAAAGTGATCCTGAAACGAATTTCAGGACAACCCCGTAACTGTATAAATATACCCGCATTTGTATTATGACCGAATACAAATGCAACTGAGACAAAGATATTATATCTACTCAATATAATACTTGGATCCGGCTTAAACCAAAGCCGACCAGTATCACCTGCCCGAAAAATAACACGTGCGTAAACGCACGTGCATTTTCCGAACCTTGCCATAATACCATACGGCCTCTACAACGTTTCGCCCGAACTTGCGAAACTGTCTGTGGGGGACTCTAATGACTCGTCAGTACCCTGGCAGTGGGTTTAACCACAAACCGTCAGCGGCACTAGCTATGCGTAACGGCTGCCCATGGACTGACCTCAAGGGAGGCTGATGAGCGAACTCATCCAGAAACCCTACTGAGCCTAACAGTGACAATGTATATACAGTCCGGTCCGTTCGTCTATGAGTATCGCATATCTGCCTAGGGAGCTAGAAACGTCAGACCCCCAATAGCAGTATAAGTCGTGTCGGAGTGTAGCCCAATAACACACTGAGATACTACTGGAGTACCTACCAGTAAATCTCCTGCCATGGCCATGGACTTTGTGTAATGGCTCTCCTAGACACAGCACGATCTCGCCCCCAATACCGGGAGAGACGAATCCCCTGCCGATCCGCTCACATGCCTCCATATGGCTCGGGACTGTACCCAAAAACTACCTGTTTGCACGACTCCTTTGAGCCGTGGTAGGGTAGAAATCAAAGCACAGTGGGAACTCACACGAGACAAATGACGACCTCAGGTCGATGAACTAACCTGTACACATGTCACCAGGAAACTGCTATCTGACGATAGGTATAGTACTAACTAGCAGATTCCCGGCGAGTCCTGTCCGGTGTACTCATAACCCAATGAGCACCTGTATACATCTTAGGTGATCCAACTGACACCAGTGGCTTGTGAGACCGGCCACCGCCCCTCGTCGGGGTCTCGACTGTACACACTAGTCTACTCCGGAGTATCGATGCCCTGTCTCGAAACTCCCACGACTAGGGACAATAATTAAGGATATGCGTATAAACCACCCAACTCTCACGTATATGATCGCCATCATACTGTTGGTGGTAAAGCAAGATCCTAAGGGCTCTATCAAAGTGCAACATGTAATCAGTCACCTGAACATGTACACGACTGATAAAGGCAAACCAGATAGCATACTATCATCTCGAGTAAGACTGTCCTACCGGTATAGGTCATCCGCAATCATTGCAATCACGTACCTGTGATCCAATAATTGACTATGAGGGCACTATCTCCAACACTTTGGCTGCAATACTTGCACCATTCCCTACTTGTACGGAATGATCACCCCTTCCCAGTTCTCTACCTTTACGTAGCCCACGTAACAATTTACATATGTGGGATCCTGATCCGGTATCTAATACCCAGGACGTAGGGTGAACTGAGAAACAGTTCTCAATAACTAACACACCCGAAGAAGATGCATCAACATGCTTGTTCTTCGTTTGGGCGGCGTGAGAATCCAGATATTCTCCTATTTCCTGCTCAGTGTTATAACACTTATAAGATAGAACGGGTCCAACGTTCCCTTGCTTAGTATAATAAGCGGGTTCAGTCAATACATCCATATTATTATCTTGATTATGGCCTGACATTGTCGCTATCTGGAGAGAGAGAGAAGAAAACACTTTAGCGTATACTCTTGCAAGATTAAATTGGTTATTATCTTATCTAATCAGGATGTCTCCCACTTTTTTTATCAAATCTTCCTTCAAACCATAAAAGGTAAGATTAGCCGGGATTAATTACCCCCTACAATTTCGTCAATCTTTCAGCCAGATCAGTGTCGGTACTTGAGGGAGGTTCCCCGTGCTATCACACGGACCTAATTAAAATAAACCTCGTTTTCCCAGAGGCATAACCCCATTAACATTTTTCTAGACACCTACTTGATCGGCTAATTGTCTTGTGTAAAATTCTCCCAGGAGTAACTCTTACTCGCAGCGGGTATCGGGATCCAACTATCTCATAGTAGGTATGCAATCTCATTGCAAATTTCAACGCTTGAAATTCCCGATAATGCTTTTGCCCCTAGCAACTTATGACCTTAACATAGTCAACAAATCATAATTTCTAGCCAAGTTCTACCCGTCATTTCCCGATTGAATTAAACCCACCTGTACGACCCTTAACATAGTCAACAAAGTCGTACAACTACCCTAATCCAATCACATCTCATGTTTTAGCAGATAAGTACTAATTAGCTACCGCACACTACGCCTTTGTTGGAGTTAGTGCCCTCAGAGTCAATTATTGGATCACAGGCACGTGATTGCAATGATTGAGGGAGGACCTATCCCGGTAGGACAGTCTTACTCGAGATGATAGTATGCTATCTGGTTTATCTTTATCATCGTGTACTGCTTTAGGTGACCTGACATGTCGCTATTACACGTTGATAGAGCCCCTAGGATTCTTGCTTAACTACCAGCAGTATGATGGCGATCATATACGTGGGAGCTGGTGGTCTATAAGCACATCCTTAAAAGGTCCCTAGTCGTAGGAGTTTCGAGACAGGGCATCGATACTCCGTTAGTAGACTAGTGTATACAGTCGAGACCCCGACGAGGGGCGGTGGCCGGTCTCACAAGCCACTGGTGTCAGTTGGTTCACCTAAGATGTATACAGGTGCTCATTGGGTTATGAGTACACCGGACAGGACTCGCCGGGAACCTGCTAGTTGGTCTTATACCAGATGTCAGATAGCAGTTCCCTGGTGACATGTGTACAGGTTAGTTCATCGACCTGAGATCGTCATTTGTCTCGTGTGAGTTCCCACTGTGCTTTGATTACTACCCTACCACGGCTCAAAGGAGTCGTGCAAACAGGTTTTAGTTGGGTACAGTCCCGAGCCACATGGAGGCAGTGAGCGGATCTGCAGGGGTTCGTCTCTCCCGGTATTGGGGGTGAGGTCGCGCTGTGTCTAGGAGAGCCATTACGCAAAGCCCTCGGCCGAGGCAGGAGATTTACTGGTAGGTATTCCAGTAGTATCTCAGGGCGTTCTGGGCTACGCTCCGACACGACTTGTACCGCTTTTGGGGGTCTGACTTTTACCAACCCCCTAGGCCCGCCATGCGATACTCATAGACGAACGGACCGGACTGTACGGATATTGTCACTGACAGGCTCAGTTGGGTGTCGGGGTGAGCTTCCTCATCGACGTCCCATTTGGTCAATACCTGGTGGCCCGTCACGTATTGGCTTATACCTCTGACGTGCTAGTGGTTAAATCCACAGCCAAGGTATTGACGAGTCTTTAGAGTCCACCACACTCAGTTTCAGTTACTCAGCTTTCGGGCGAAACGCTGTAGAGGCCGTATGGAGATATGGCAGGGTTCGATCAGATACGTGCGGTATTGCACGGATCGTGATCGGACGGTTTTTACTAGCCGGCTTTGGCTTAAGCCGGATTCTAGTATTTGATAGTGTAGTTTTGTCTCTTTGCATTTGTGTTCAGTGGGAATACAAATGCGGGCATGTATTTGCAGCAGTGGGGTTTTCCTGTAATTTATTACGGGATCGGTTTTCTGAAGTTGCCAGTTTGCATTCCGTTCCGGCCGATTTTCCTTCATTCCTTCTCGGTCGGACTTTCTTTGTGGAGGGTGTTAATTGCAAGTTTGCAATTAACATTTTGTGAGGGGTTTCTTTGCATATTTGTGGCATCATGATTGCTATTTCATGATGAGATTCCTTTTTAATCTCATCACTTGCTTTTCATTTGATGGATGGTGGAAAGGATTAAGAAAAGAAATGAGAGTGACCATTTCCATTATTTGTTTTTCCATTCTTTTATTCTATACAAAGTGTGGTGCCTTTGTTTTTCTCTCTCCAATCTCATTCTTGAGATGAAGAGGCCGGCCACTTCATTGGGGAAAGGGTTTTTATTTTTTGGTTGAAAATAAAATGCTCATCTCACTTTTCATGGTTGCAAAAAAAGGATTAGCTTCATAGCTCATTTTCTTGCTCTCCTTCTCTTCTCCATTCCTCCACATCAAGGCAACTTCATGAACCCCACAAGAGACAAGTTCACTACACTATTCTATAGCAAGCCTTGGACGCGTCGGCTAGCCAACTTCGCGCCCGAGTTGCCTCGGTCAAGAGGCGGGAGCCCGTAAAAGATTCCGGCTACGTGGTGCCCTTTCCGACGAGCGAGAAGGTGACGGAGATTCCGCGGGAGATCGGAGCGGAGACGAAGACCGGAGGACACGGATCGCTCGGTATACTTCTCACCCTATCTCTCTAGTTAGCTAGTATAGGTTAATGGTTTCGATCCGGGTAATTGTCCGCGGTAGCGCCGGTTTCCGAGCAAGGGAAAAAATTTTATTCCGCATTTTGGCCTCGGGTACGAGGCCGGGGCGCTGCCGTGGCGCAACATGGTATCAGAGCCACGCCATTAACCTTAGTCTAGCTTTGTGTAATGTGTTTTACTTATCCGATCGACCGAAATCCCGAAAACCCCATATTTGTTCACATCAGTTTCTGTTGAAAATTTTTGGCCTCAGAAAATTTTTCAGGTTGTATAAATCTAATCTACTGGACATTATAAGACTTCTGCAAAAATTCGACACATTCAGTCGACAACCCTAGCGCGGAAGCGCGGCCAAACCCCCCCTTGGGCCGCGCTTCCGCCGCGCACTGTTGTCTTCTCTGTGTCAAATTGTTACAGTGGGCTTGTGGGCTAATTTTAGGGCTTTTGGGATATTAAAATTGGGCCAATTATTTCTGTGAGTGCTACAGTTTTCTTTGGGGCCCACTTGTTAATTGTTTGATCGATCGGATATTTTTAAACACATTATTTCACAGTATTTACATTATATCTGCGACCGTGAATGTCACTCGATCGGTAAATCCGGTCTAACTGCTATAGCCCGGTTAGACGGATTTGCGAACGTGACTTTCACGTTGATGTTCTATGTTTATGCTGTGATGTTGCGGATCGGTCGTGGGGGATAGCCTGGATGCAATGCTAGTACAGTTTTGTTGTATTATGTACATTTGTTATTGCGGGGCGAGCGTCCGACATGTGGACTGCCGTCACTGCCTGTTTGTATTATTCTTTTGGGGCACGACCTGGTTGCGGTCGATGTACCCGGTGTTTGTATATTTTACTTTCTGTACTAGGGTTGCCCCGCGGTGGGGTGCACGGATAGCCGTGTTCTGGAGGGCAACGGGCCCGCATCTCAGGGCATTGAGACGGAGGGGGCTTCAGTCCAGGATTGGCGGGCTATTCGCCGCACTCGTAGGGGGTATAGGTTGACCCAGGAGGGGTGCCCAAGTTGCCGGATTCCGTGGAGTGCTGGGTGGTCCATTCACGGAGCTGAAGGGGGCTGCCTCGCTTCAGGTTTTGGCGGGTGACTTGCCGCGCCCGTAGGGGTCTAGGTTTTTCATTGCACAGGCTATCCACACGACCAGGGGAACGTCGGGTTTCAGCAGCGGCTCTGTGAAACCCGGGGCTCCCAGATATCTGTATTGTTCTGTGTTGCTATACATTTCTGTGTTGCTGCATTTTTATCACGCCTTGAGCGAAATACTATATATTGGTATATATATATTAGTAGATGTTGTATATGTTTTACATCCGCGCTAGTCCAGTCCCCGCTCTGCCGTTAGTTAGCTAACCTAACGGGTGATGACGGGACCCAGTGGCGAATGCGGATGGCATATACGTACGTCAGTATATTTTCGTTCTTTGTGGTGTGATCAATTGATGGGACTGCATTGATTCGGATCAATGCAAGATAAACAAACCTATTCTGATGTTGTTGGAACACTTTTCAAAAAGCTGTTATTGCAAGGACGTTCACTTTTGTTTTGCATCGTGGTATTCATTTGGAATATCCTGCTCCTCAGTCGACGAGGCAAGGGCCGAGATCCCTTCACCGGGAGTGACCCCTTGGACAGAAGTTTGCGTCAGGGCAATAGCTTCACTATAGCCGATTACTTTTGCTTTGCATCGTGGTATTCAGTTGGAATATCCTGCACCTCATTCTACGGGGAAAGAGCCGAGATCCCTTCACCGGGAGTGACCTCTTTAGTAAAGGTTTTCGTCACTATATTTTATAAAAGGCTATGCAGTTCCTTCAACGATATCAAGTTCATTACGTTAAAGGTTTTTCGCCAAAAACCATTCGTAGCCCTCCGTCATTTCTTATGGGTATTATTTAGTATTCGTGCTGCGTTTGTTGACTCCGTCAAGGCGTAGTGTACGGTAGCTAAGTGGTACTTGTTTGTCGCATAAGTGGGATTGGTTAGGACAGTCGTGCGGCCTTGTTGACTCCGTCAAGGGCACGTACGGGTGGGTTTAATGCAATCCAGATAATGACGGGTTGAACTTGACTAGGACTCTTTAATTTGTTGACTCCGTCAAGGTCACTTGAGTCCTAGGGGTAAAAATCACATCGGGAGTTTCAAAAGAACTGAAACTTGCCAGGCATGCGCATACCTTCTGGAGTGTGGTGACTTGAGTGGATTCCGTCAGGTTATCATGCGATGATAGTTGGATCCCGATTCCCACTGATGAGTTAGTTTACTCCTCGGGTGATCCCGACTAATTCTTCTTTCAGGTTTGGAGGAGAATTTGAGGTACAGTGGGAGGTTTCCAGATTAGACAAAGTGATAACCATTCTGATCTAGGTTAGAGTGCACGTTGAGTGTTTCTTTTCTCTCTCTCTGGCAGCGACCATTGACCCGACCCTGGACTATGACTCAGTGACCAAGTTGACCGAACCTTCTTAACACTGGCTTTTGGATTGTCAGAGTTGCAGACCTCATTGCCACTCCTACTTTTACCCTTTTCTCCAGGACACCCCGTATTACTACGAACGTCCACTTCCATTGGACAAAACCATCGTATGGTTATATACGAACTCGAAGGACTTCGAGGATGGTTTCTGGTTCTGGAGAAAACGGATAGGATTATTCAGTTGTCTTTTCTTTTCACCTTCTCTTAGGTTGCGAGTACTCCTTGGTTTAGGAGTAGTACACCTATTACGCAAATTGGATAGTCTTCTTCCAAACCATAGGCTGGTGCCGACCGGTAGGGAATGAAGAAAACCAGTTAGCCTAAAACGGTGTACAGAAGGTATTAAGTTAAGACAAAGCAAGGGATTAGTAAGAGGGCAAAGTAAGTTGCGACTGCTATTCACGACCAAACCAAGTATTTCTTCGCCAATCCTAAATCACCTTTGTATTTCTCCAGGACACTCCGTATCACTACGAAGATCCCATTTTATTGGATAATCCATCGTATGGTTATATACGAACTCGAAAGGAACTTGTTCCAGTTCGGGGATGGATTCTGGTTCAGGAGAAATAGGAATAAAGTACATTCAGGTGTCTTTTATCTTCACCTTCTCTCGCATTGCGAGTGTTCCTAGGATTAGGACAGTACACCCTTTATGCCTTTTGGATAGTCTTCTTCCAAACCATAGGCTGGTGCCGAACGGTAGGGAAGGAAGAAAACCATTTGGCTTAAAGGGGTGTACAGAAGGTAATGACTAAAGACATATAAAGGGATTTGGAGAGGTGGCAAAGAATTATACGGTTACAGTTGTGAATCTGGATAATGGAAGAGGCATTACTAGGAATACCAGGATACCCCGACGAAACATTTCAATGTTTCAGTTTCACTGTGTACTGTTAATAGAAAACTGATTTCCCGATTAGACACTTACTCCAGGGTATGTATTTACCAGGTATGATTCTCACATCTGTATGGTTTTACAGATGATGAGTGGGAGTAAGTTATTGGGAATTGGGTGATCATCCTCATTATATCGGGATTCGTTGTAATCGGTGATATTTGAGGAAGCCACCTGGGTTGTTTGCCGGTCGGCAAATATTTGGTTTTGAATATCCGCTGTTATGCACCAATTTCAAATTGATATATCTGTACGTCTATTTTCATAGAGTGAGATATACCTTTTGATATTATGTCTATGACATTTACCTATATCAGTGGATGGTTAGGTAAGGAGCATTAAACAGCGGTGTAATTCTTCTTAACCATAAGTACAGTTTTCAACCTACGACACACAGTGAAAGAGTTGTTAGACTCAGCGGACTTATACAGAGCATTGTATGCTGTCCAGTGTCCATTAGGACAGAGGGGTTGGTTCTCATACTATATTCTGTTTACTTTTAACTTCTCTAGTTCTTAGACATGTATTTCATGGAAACACAGGGTCTATGTTTTGAAGAGTTATAGGTATTTGAATAAAGTAGAGAACCAGGTATACCAAGTATCGGGATTCTTCAAAGTGATCGAAGATGTAGATACTTGCGTATGGTATTCAGTTGATAGTAATGATAAAGAGAAATTGCTTCTTTTTCAGGTTACTCATAATTGGAAGCATTCCTAAGTTGAGTAACGCTGATCGGCCTCCTTCCATTTAGTTGACATGCACTGGAGACAGCTGCATGATTTGAATCTGGTTCAATTGAATCAGTGCCTCTGTTTCTATATTGGATATAGAACAGTTCATATCTTAACGATGTTAAGGTACGGGGAGTTGTCCGGCTTATGCTTAAAACCAGACTCCGGATAACTCAAGGCACGTTTCTGTAATGGCTGTTTGTGGGTTGACCCAGGCTATGACGAGGGTTGATTTTCTACCATCTGGATGAACAGTAGAAATATTGTTCAAGACTCGCCACAGTTTTTATTAAAAATGGATTTTTTCAGAAAAAGTAGTGGGAGTATGGTAGAACTGGAAGTGATTCCAGAACCACAAACGATTACTGAAGATTTGATAAGGAACCTAAAGATTCAATCTGTTTTGACATTCCATTGGCCACTCCGCAGATACCATGGGTAACTTCAGGCACCCGAGAGGTACTCCGGTAGCCTCAAGGACGGTGACAGGGAAGTTCTTGTTTACCCACAATTACCATTGCTGTTGTTCCAGGCTGCGAGACCCGGCAGGAGGATGCGTATAGCGTCGTTCTAAACTAGCTTTAGAAGTGCGCGTCTATATGACTCCACCAGAGGGTTGTCGTAGTCAGTGGGAGCAGCGGAAGCATTGGTGCACATCAGGCTTATGTCTATTTATAGACTAAAGCAGATGTAGCAGAGATAGATCATCTGTTTCTGATGTGACAGTCATGGGTTTGACGTCATCAGAATAGGGGATGGATCTGTTGAGAAGGTAGTAGGAAGTGATATTCCTATACTACGATCGGTTATACTTTGGTCGTCACACAGTGGTTTCTCCACAAGGGACTTGGATATTATATCAGACATACTGGTCACTAGATCTATGGTTTTAGATCTAGATTTGGGTGGTTTCCCAATCTGGGTAACTTGACAGCATTCTATGAGTATTTAGAATGGACGACTCCTGGCACGGTAGTATACCTGCAGGTAATGGAGTCACCCTCTCTAAAGGTGTCTTATAGACTAAAGGGGAGAGGGATACTCATAATTGGCAGATCGCTTGCTTAGGCAATTGAGTCAATCATGAGATGTCAAGTACCACACCAGATGTTGTTCTTGCACTAGATGCAATAAGTTGATATTGATCCAATCCTGGAAAAACAGTCAGAAGCAGTTTTAGAACATAAGTGAATGTTCTAGGGATATGATAACGGCTGCCTCCTTTAGGAGACGGTTATCACTCCAGGCTTCCAAGGTGACATGGACGACAAGGAGGTTGTCAGAGTTATAGTTCTCCCTCTGACGAGGGGCAGTATTTTGGACAGGTGGTCCAAGGCAATACTGAGGGTGGCATAGCGCAGGATACTGATTAAGTTCAGTTAAAGATACAGTCTAAGAAGTTTGGGTTTGGAGTTCATTTATGAGCTAGGTCCCATCAGACATCCAGACGTTCTAAGACAGGTATTGCTCATTTCGGGAGATGGCTTTCTCCGCGAACTTGAGATATAGAGAGACACAGAAAGAAACATCACTGCGGATCCACTCACTGAGGCTATTCCTCGAACGCAATAGTTTCGCAAACAGGTTTTGTGAGACTGACTAGTAGAGGAGTTGGGTGGTCGGTATCACACGGGCTGTGAGTATGCGACATCGCAATAATTAGCCTTGAGTGCAAGTGGGAGATTGTTGGAGTTAGTGCCCTCAGAGTCAATTATTGGATCACAGGCACGTGATTGCAATGATTGAGGGAGGACCTATCCCGGTAGGACAGTCTTACTCGAGATGATAGTATGCTATCTGGTTTATCTTTATCATCGTGTACTGCTTTAGGTGACCTGACATGTCGCTATTACACGTTGATAGAGCCCCTAGGATTCTTGCTTAACTACCAGCAGTATGATGGCGATCATATACGTGGGAGCTGGTGGTCTATAAGCACATCCTTAAAAGGTCCCTAGTCGTAGGAGTTTCGAGACAGGGCATCGATACTCCGTTAGTAGACTAGTGTATACAGTCGAGACCCCGACGAGGGGCGGTGGCCGGTCTCACAAGCCACTGGTGTCAGTTGGTTCACCTAAGATGTATACAGGTGCTCATTGGGTTATGAGTACACCGGACAGGACTCGCCGGGAACCTGCTAGTTGGTCTTATACCAGATGTCAGATAGCAGTTCCCTGGTGACATGTGTACAGGTTAGTTCATCGACCTGAGATCGTCATTTGTCTCGTGTGAGTTCCCACTGTGCTTTGATTACTACCCTACCACGGCTCAAAGGAGTCGTGCAAACAGGTTTTAGTTGGGTACAGTCCCGAGCCACATGGAGGCAGTGAGCGGATCTGCAGGGGTTCGTCTCTCCCGGTATTGGGGGTGAGGTCGCGCTGTGTCTAGGAGAGCCATTACGCAAAGCCCTCGGCCGAGGCAGGAGATTTACTGGTAGGTATTCCAGTAGTATCTCAGGGCGTTCTGGGCTACGCTCCGACACGACTTGTACCGCTTTTGGGGGTCTGACTTTTACCAACCCCCTAGGCCCGCCATGCGATACTCATAGACGAACGGACCGGACTGTACGGATATTGTCACTGACAGGCTCAGTTGGGTGTCGGGGTGAGCTTCCTCATCGACGTCCCATTTGGTCAATACCTGGTGGCCCGTCACGTATTGGCTTATACCTCTGACGTGCTAGTGGTTAAATCCACAGCCAAGGTATTGACGAGTCTTTAGAGTCCACCACACTCAGTTTCAGTTACTCAGCTTTCGGGCGAAACGCTGTAGAGGCCGTATGGAGATATGGCAGGGTTCGATCAGATACGTGCGGTATTGCACGGATCGTGATCGGACGGTTTTTACTAGCCGGCTTTGGCTTAAGCCGGATTCTAGTATTTGATAGTGTAGTTTTGTCTCTTTGCATTTGTGTTCAGTGGGAATACAAATGCGGGCATGTATTTGCAGCAGTGGGGTTTTCCTGTAATTTATTACGGGATCGGTTTTCTGAAGTTGCCAGTTTGCATTCCGTTCCGGCCGATTTTCCTTCATTCCTTCTCGGTCGGACTTTCTTTGTGGAGGGTGTTAATTGCAAGTTTGCAATTAACATTTTGTGAGGGGTTTCTTTGCATATTTGTGGCATCATGATTGCTATTTCATGATGAGATTCCTTTTTAATCTCATCACTTGCTTTTCATTTGATGGATGGTGGAAAGGATTAAGAAAAGAAATGAGAGTGACCATTTCCATTATTTGTTTTTCCATTCTTTTATTCTATACAAAGTGTGGTGCCTTTGTTTTTCTCTCTCCAATCTCATTCTTGAGATGAAGAGGCCGGCCACTTCATTGGGGAAAGGGTTTTTATTTTTTGGTTGAAAATAAAATGCTCATCTCACTTTTCATGGTTGCAAAAAAAGGATTAGCTTCATAGCTCATTTTCTTGCTCTCCTTCTCTTCTCCATTCCTCCACATCAAGGCAACTTCATGAACCCCACAAGAGACAAGTTCACTACACTATTCTATAGCAAGCCTTGGACGCGTCGGCTAGCCAACTTCGCGCCCGAGTTGCCTCGGTCAAGAGGCGGGAGCCCGTAAAAGATTCCGGCTACGTGGTGCCCTTTCCGACGAGCGAGAAGGTGACGGAGATTCCGCGGGAGATCGGAGCGGAGACGAAGACCGGAGGACACGGATCGCTCGGTATACTTCTCACCCTATCTCTCTAGTTAGCTAGTATAGGTTAATGGTTTCGATCCGGGTAATTGTCCGCGGTAGCGCCGGTTTCCGAGCAAGGGAAAAAATTTTATTCCGCATTTTGGCCTCGGGTACGAGGCCGGGGCGCTGCCGTGGCGCAACAGCCTTAACATAGTCAACAAATGTAGCACGAATACTAACTAGTCTCTATCTGAAATGACGGAGGGCTACGCAGGTTTTTCAGAAAACCATGAGCGTAATGAACTTGATATCGTTGTAGAAACAAGTGATTTTGAAAAGGAGTGTTTTTTAGGCTTTTTTGGTTTCGCTAAAGAGGTCACTCCCGGTGAAGGGATCTCGGCTCTTTCCCCATCGAATAAGGTGCAGGGCATATCATATATACCGCTGTGCAAAGCAAGAACTATATAAGCTGTCAAAAACTAAACCGCAAGTTTGTAGCATCTGCCAGTTTCGCTAAAGAAGTCACTCCCGGTGAAGGGATCTCGGCTCTTTCCTCATCGAATAAGGTGCAGGGTATATCATATATACCGCTATGCAAAGCAAAACTGTAGCTACCCTTTTTATAAAGTTTTGATTCTACAACATCTTTTTGGTTTCTTTTCTTTTTATTAATCTCATTAATATATCCCATCAGCTTATGCTTCCTAAGCATCACAGAAGAAATTAAAGCAGTAATATTTATATATCAGCATATATATAGTATAAGCATTCGTCTCAGGAAGTAATATGATCTCATCACAGAACATTGCAGCAGAAGAACATATATGAAATATTGGATATACTAGGATGTCCGTGTTTTTAATACGAGCCTGTATAAAACACGGATTCCACGGTCGCGATGAATAGCCAAACCCACATCCCTAGACCCCTACGAGAGCGGCAAGTAACACTGCCAATTCTAGGGTTAGGAAACCCGGTCTCGACTCCTCGAGATGGCCTCCCACTGGACCCTAGAACCCGGTTACTTGTGTTCTCCTCCTTGGGTCTACCTAATGCGGAAAAGTAAATAATATACACTGGTGACATCAATCTCATCCCGGAAGTGCCCCAATAAAAGAATATTACATACAAATGAATTTTACATGAATGAAAATAAAAACCCTCATCTCACATAAAACCCCCGGCTATTCAGAACACGACGATCCAATATAACATATCACAGCAACACATAATATCTCATATCATCAACGTAAGTAAGTATGCATACACCGATCGTCGTTGATGTATATCAACGAAAACCGGCAATACAACTACATACTACACTTACGGTCACAGAAAAGAAATTGTAAAACTACAACATTTGGAATCCACAATCTCTTTAGACATCATAAATCCGAAATATCACATACTTCGCATTTCATGCCTAACTATATGAATTCCACATATTGTATCACATTCCAGATAATTAGACAATATTAAACTTTCCGATCGGATAATCAAATACCCAAGATTTCCTAAATAGCTCAACACTTGAGCGGAGTTCAAATAATCTCAGAATATGTCACAGTACCAATGGTCCAGCCGTAGAAGGGTCAAGCCAACGCCTCACATGTGGCACGCCGTACTGCCCCAAACCCTAAGGTTTAGAGGCGGTTCAGGCGGTCACATAATCGAGTTAAGCTTTATGTTCTTCTAGAGGGTCCACCGCGTTACTTGCACATTTTTCCGAAAGATTTAAACTCAAGAAAAATTCAACACTTGAATGTTTTTCGTGCCGGGAAAAAGTGAGTTAATGATATCCGTTCGAACATTTTAACAGTTTCTAAAATATCCGGAAAACAAAATGAAATTAAACTATCCGATCGAATCAACGAATTCAAAATAATCCCCAGAACACTCAACACTTGAGTCAAATTAAAAATACCCAGAAATATATTGAATCACCTACGAATATTACTGTGCTAAAAACAATGCATAATTCTTCTGTACGGCCGCGGATCCGCGGTGCAAGCAAGGTATTGCCGCGGTTCCGCGGCGGTTTGTACGGATTATTGCCTCGTTTTCCACAGTATTGCTTATATTTCCCTGCTGATTTTTTTGAGTATTTTTAATGCAGAATAAATCACATTTTTACAAAATTTCCAGAGAGGGGGTCATTTTCGACGTATCGGGGTTCGATCGGAGTTTTAACTTCGTAAACACGTTGCCTAATGCTCTAGCTTGGCTCTGATACTACTGTAGGGTTCCTAAGCACTCTTACAAGGGTTAATAAGGCATCAACCATGCCCGAATAAAAATTTAGACGTGCCGAACAATCCAAAGCAGGGATCTTTGCTAGATAATTATGGTTTAACATGCAAGTAAACATCTTTACAACTAAGAGTGAGGTATTACAACCTTTGTAGTCCGCTCCTTCACTTCATAAGCTCCGAGTAGAAGTCCCTTCGTCGCGATCCACGATCTCCCGGACTCAAGAGAGACTCCACAACTCGAACGATCCATGCTAGCTTGTAGTCTTCCTTTTCTCCGATGATCTACCTCGAAGTTTCTATAACTCAAGCTTTCTCCCTCTAATAAGGTGAACACCCTAATCTAATTGGCTAGATTAGATGAGGATGATGGAGTAGTATTTGAGCTCTCTTTTATTATCAAATTCTCACACTAAATCATCACATGAAGAAAACCTAGAAAGCTTTCTCAAAGCTCAAAGGAAGAAGAAGATGAATAATCAATCAATAATCCTTTTGTGGTGAATAATGAAAAGATATATGATTACAAATGCAACCATGGTCAACTATGAAAAGGCTAACTCATGTAGAGATTTAACTAGGGCTAAGGGTTTGGGTTGGGTTAAGAATGAGTCACTTAAAATATCAACCATAATATCTTAGCTCATGACGAAAGAAAACCTTCTAGAAGCATCAAGAAAGAACTAACCCAAATCAAACCCTAATCTTGTTTAATCTCCACTAAAAATGTTGCATTAGTAATCATATCATGTTACAATATTATATATCACATATATAATATATATTTGTAACAAAAGAAAATAATACAATTAACATATATCGCATATATATCAATGTATTATCTGGTGAGAAAATGAATCAATAAAGCGAGCCAATATTAGATAATGTAAAGTAATATATCATATATATAATTATACATTAAATTATTGAATCAACACTTGATTCGACAATCCGGCTATATCGAATATAACCGACTAATATATCATGTACTGATTCATCGAATCAACACTTGATCCGATGATCCGGCTAATATCAAAATATCGTGAGAATATAATACGGTATCTCATATCGCATTATCCTCGGTCGTGCACATATCACATATGTGCTCCTACTCCATTTTGCCTGAGTCAAGAAACCTCTATGTAGGACTCTAAAGAATCGTCAATACGCCGGTAGTAGGTGATGATCATATCAAACACCCACAAGCTGCAAGCGGTCAGCTAAACGTAACAGCCACCCAGGTATTGAGCAATCAGAAGATCAACAAGCAAGCATGTACATTCTCCTGTGAATCCAATCAGTAACACTCCCGTAAAGTCCGGTCTCTTCATCTGATATGTTGTATATCTAGTGTAGGGGTGGTATACGTCAGACCCCAGTAACCGATAAGTCGTGTCGATATGAGGCTCATAACGGGTCGAGAAACTACTGATAACACTTACCAGTAAATCTCTATATCAGCCCTGGCCAGGGAATTCCAGTTATAACCAATCAAACACAGCACAACATCAACGCCCTATACCGGGAGAGATGAATCCCCTCCTATCGCTCATTGCCTCCATGTGATTCGGGACTGTACCCAAAAGCTGTAGGGTTACTAGGCACTCTAACAAGCTTCTACAAGGCATCAACCATGCCCGATTCAAAATTTAGCCGTGCCGAACAACCCTAAACGAGATCTTTAAACTAGAGATTAGGCGAAACAAAGCATGTTAAACACTTTAACATCTAAGAGTTTGGGATTACAACCTTTGTAGTCCGGTCCTTCACTTTATAATCTCTGTGTTGTAGTCCCTTCGCTACGATCATCAAGTTCCAGACTCTCGAGAGGCTCCACGAAGAGAAATATGCAAGCTTGCTTCCGATCTTCGATAACAAAGATGATCTACCTTGAAGTTTCTATAACACAAGCTCTCACTCACTAAATGAAGTGAACACCCTAATCTAAATGGCTAGGATACATTAGGATGATGAAGTAGGATTTTAGCTCTCATTTATTTTCATTAACTCACTCATTTTCATCACTTATGAAAAACCTAGAAAGCTTTTCAAAAGCTCAAGGAAGAAGAAGAAGAATAGTAATTCGATTTGTGATGAATAATGAATTGTGTTAATAATTACTTATGAAACCATGGTTAAAGATGATAGGCTAACCATTGTAGAGACTTAACTAGGGTTAAAGGGTGTGGGTTGGGTTTGGAAATATCTTGCAAAATATCTTTCCAAAAACAAAAAGAAAGCTTCTAGAAGATTCAAGAAAGAATTAACCCAAATCAAACCCTAACCTTATTTAATCTCCACTAAACATGTTGCATTAGTAATCATATTATGTTACAATATTATATATCACATATACAATATTTATTGTAACAAAATAAAATAATACAATTAACATATATCGCATATATATCAATGTATTACCCGAGTGAGAAAAAGAATCTTTTAGTGAGCTTATATTAGTTAATATAATTTAATATATCAAATATATAATTATCCATTAAATTATCGCATCAACATTTGATCCGATAATCTGGCTATTTCACAAATAACCGACTAATATTATCTGTATCAGTTCATCGAATCAACACTTGATCCGATGACCTGGTTATATCACATATACCCGTCCGATATCTCATATCGTGAGAATCTAATACGGTATCACATACACGTATTATTCTCGGTCCCGCACATATCACATATGTGCTCCTACTCCGTTTTGCCTGAGGCAAGAAACCTCTGTGTAGGACTCTAAAGAATCGTCAATACGCCGGCAGTAGGTGATGATCATATCAAACACCCACAAGCTGCAAGCGGTCAGCTAAACGTAACAGCCACCCAGGTATTGAGCACTCAGAAGATCGACAAGCAAGCCTGAACATTCTCCTGTGAATCCAGTCAGTAACACTCCCGTACAGTCCGGTCTCATCGTCTGATATGTCGCATATCTCGCCTAGGGGTGGTAAACGTCAAACCCCAGTAGCTTGATAAGTCATGTCGATTTGAGGTCTATAACAGTTCGAGAAACTACTGATAACACTTACCAGTAAATCTCAACAACCCTGGCCAGGGATTTCCAGTTATAGCCAATCGAACACAGCACAACATCAACTCCCTATACCGGGAGAGACAAATCCCCTCCTATCGCTCATTGCCTCCATATGATTCGGGACTGTACCCAAAAGCCACCTTTTTGCACGCCCTCTTGGACGTGGTATGATGGAAATCAAAGCACAGTGGGAATCACACAAGACTCTATGACAATCTCGGGTCTACAGACTAACCTGTACCAGTGTCACCAGAGAACTACCATTTGATGTGAGGTATAATACCATCTGGGAGTTCTCGGCGAGTCCGTCCAGTGTACCCAGTCTCCACTGAGCACCCGTATACCTTCTCTGATGTCAAACACCAATGGATATGAGATCATCCATCGCCCATCATATGGGTCAAGAAGCGCATACGTTAGTCTACTCTGGAGTATCGATGCCCTGACTCGGTACTCCCATGACTAGGAACATTTGAAGGATGTACTTGGCGACTACACTGTCCTCACTAGTATGATCTGCATCATAGTCCTGGTAGTCAAGTACTCATCCTAAGGGCTTTATCAACATGTAACATAGAGACAATCAGAGTACATGTTAAGATAAAGAGCAACAAGATAGCGTACTATCATGTCGAGCAAGAAAGTCCTCCCTATATATGTCCAAGCATCCACTACAATATACGTCGTATGTACAGTAATGGCCTCTTGGGCATACATATAACTAACAATCTCCCACTTGCACTAGGGCCATCTGTTGTGGTATCACATTCCCAACAATTAGCTATGGTTGAAGTATCTTATACTCAACCATCCCATAAAAGTCTCTACTGGGAAAAAGGCCTTTGTGAGTGGATCCGCGCTGTTGTCCTCTGTGTCTACTCGCCTAACCTCGATCTCCCTGGAGATCAACCATCTCCATGATCAGGTGATACTGCCTAAGAATTATATCTGGATTTCTGATGGGACGGGGGTTCCTTGGCATAAGCCACAACTCCATTGTCACACAATGGTAGGAACGAAGTTCATCTCATGAACTTATATATATCCAGACTGTCTCTTTGGTAGTATCCTTGCTAACGATGTATCTTGCCTTTAATCGTCTAGTAAGTCACGGTATCTAGCTTGGAACTCTTCCAACATACCGTCCCTCCACTGAGGGTAAAGACAATGCCTGCGACTGACATTCAGTCGACCTTACCACCCTGGAACCATTCTAGTGATTCTCCCCAGGATCTATTGATACCATCTCACTACAACTAGTGAGTATCCTAACATCCAATTAGATCTATCTCATAGATCCAAAACCTAGGATTTTAGGAGGTATCACCTTGATCCTATATGGAGAATCATTGTGATAAGAGGAGATTCACCGAGCGTAGCATAGGAAACTCCTTCCCTATCAAGAGTATGTCATCCACGTACTCTACGAGGATCATCACCATACTCTCTACTACCTTTTTGTATATACAAGGTTCATCTACCATTTTGATGAAGTCAAACTCTTTGACTACCACATCAAAACAGACGTTCCAACTCCGCGATGCCTGATTTATCACATAAAACATCTTGCTCACGTTTCCGCTGCTCCCACTGTCTACGAAGCCCTCTGGCTGTGTATTTGTAGACGCTCTATTCCAAATCATCATTTAGAAAAGCAGTCATGACACCCAACCGCCAGATACCGTAGTCATGGTATGTAGCCGTGGCAAGTAGGATCTGGATGGACTTAAGCATAGCTTTGAAAGTCTCAACTTTTCCATGTACACCAAGTAATCTTCTCAAGATATACTTGCTCCTGATGAGGATTTAACCCTTCAGATAAAGCAACCAAAGTCCATACTTTGTTGGTGTATAAGGATTCCATCTCAGATCGCTAAGCATTCAGCCATTCTTACAGAGTCCCACTCCTGATGGCCTGCTCGAAACTAGTTGGGTCATCATCTCATGATGCAATCCTTGCTCCCACTGTCATGGAGAAAACCGAAGTATCTCTCAGGTGGGTGAGGAACCCTACTAGATCGGCGGAGAGGCTGAAGTTCGTTGGAAACTATTGAATCCTTTGGTTCTACCAAATCATCAGCTGCAGTTTGTATAGCTGGAACCTTTCCAGTTCTACCTCATGACCAATAATTTCTTCACAAGAAATTCCTTTTCACAAAGGTGGCATGCTGAGAAACAAAACATCTTTTGGTCCTCGGTTTGGTAGAAGATATTCCCTTGCGAATACTTGGGATATCCAACAAACTTCCACAGATCTGACTTTGCCTCGAGCTTGTCCGGATTATTCTTTTAGACATAGGCTGGACAACCCCAAATCTTAACATACTTAAGATATGGGCTCTTTCCATTCCATATCACATATGAAGTGGTGGGCAACTTATTTGATTGGAACCCTATTCAATAGGTATGCAGCTTCTCAAGTGCATAACTCCCAAAAGGAAATAGGAAACTCAGTAGTACTCATCATAGAGCGCACCATATCACATAGGGTGAAATTGCTCCACTCCGATACACCAACGTGCTGTGGTGTATACGAAGGAGTAATGCTGAGAGAGAATCTCATTCTCCTTTAGAATAGTCCAGGAATTCCGTGCTCAAGTATTCTCCTCCCTGATCTCATCAAAGGACATAATACTTATACCCGTTTTTTGTTCTCTACTTTTAACTTATATTCTGTGAATATCTCAAAAGCTTCGGACTTGTGTTTCAACAGGAACATATGTCTGAATCTTGAGAGATCATCATAGAATGTAATGAAGTACAAAAAACCGGTCTTGGCATGTGTAGACAGGGGACCTTCATACATCAGCATGTATCAATCCCAAGAGTTCACTAACTCTTTCTCTGTTTCCAATAAACAGAGCTATGGTCATCTTATCTCTGTGACATGACCGGCAAGTTTCATAAGATGTAAATTCAAACTAATTTAAATATGCATCTATATGTAACTTCAGCTAGTCGGGTCACATTGATATGACCTAGTCTACAATGCCTCAAGAAGGATTCGTTCATTTCTGAACTCTTCCTCTTGTGTGTGTTCTGTACATTAAGAACTGTGGTTTGATTTAGAACATCAATGCTTTTAGATAACGTGCCTGAACCGATCAACTCTTGATATAAGGAAATGTTCAAAACATTATCCAACAATACAAAATTATATCCTTCTTTACTAATAAAGTGACTGATATGATGTTGTATATCAGGTTCGGTATCTAATAACATTCGTTCATAATCAAAGTATTCTGGTAATACAGGGTGATAACTACCAACAGACTTGGCTGCAACACTTGCACCATTTCTATCTCATGAAACTTATCACCCGTTCTCAGTTCTCTACCTATCTGTAGCCCATGTAACAAATTACATATGTGGGATCCTGATCCGGTATCAAATACCCAAGACGTAAAGGAGATTAAGAAACAGTTCTGTGTAATGAACACACCCAAAGAAGATGCATCAACATGCACTTTCTTCGTTTGGGCGGCACGGGAATTCTGGTAATCCCCTATTTCCTGCTATGTCTTATAACAATTATAAGTTGGAGCGGGACCAACGTTCCCTAGCGCAGTATAACAAGCGGGTACGGTCAATACATCCGTATTATTATCTTGATTAAGGCGTGACATGGTCACTACCTGGAGAGAGAGAGAAGAAAACACTCAGCGTGCGCTTTTGCAAGATTAGATTGGTTATCTAATATATCTAATCAGGATGTCTCCCACTGTTTCAGTTAAATCTTCCTTCAAACCCTAAAAGGAAAGACTAGCCGGGATTAATTACACGCTACAAGTTCGCCAATCTTTCAGCCAGGCCAGTGCCGGTACTTTGAGGGAGGTTCCCTGTGCTTTCGCACGGACCTAATTAATGTAAACCTCATTTTCCCAGGGGCGTAACCCCGTTGATACCTTTCTAAACACCTACTTGATCGGCTAATTGTAATGTGTAAAACTTTCCCAGGAGTAACTCTTACTCGCAGCGGGTATCGGGATCCAACTATCTCATAGAAGGTATGCAATCTCATTGCAAATTTCAACACTTGAAATTCCCAATAATATTTTACCCATAGCATCCTATGACCTTGACGAAAGCCAACAAACCATAGGCTACTAGTCAAGTCCAACCCGTCATTTCCTGATTGAATTAAACCCACTCGTACGGCCCTTGACGAATGCCAACAAAGTCGCACGACTACCCTAACTCAATCTGCATCATATGCATAAGCAGATAAGCATAAATAACTACCGCACACTACGCCTTGACGAAAGCCAACAAACGTAGTACGAATACTATGAAGTACTTATCTGAAATGACGGAGGGCTACGACAGGTTTTTAAGAAAACCTTTTGCGTAATGAACTTGATATCATTGTAGAATCGAGTGATTTTAAATGGAGTGTTTTTTATGCTTTTTCTAGTTTTGCTAAAGAGGTCACTCCCGGTGAAGGGATCGTCGGCTCTTTCCTCATCGAATAAGGTGCAGGATATTTCACAAATATCACTATGCAAAGCAAAAACTATATAAGCAATCAAAAGACAAACCGAGTATGCAGCATCTGCTAGTTTCGCTAAAGAGGTCACTCCCGGTGAAGGGATCTCGGCTCTTTCCTTATCGAATAAGGTGCTGGATGTTCTACAAGGAACATCGCTATGCAAAGCAAGAACTAGAGTTACCAGTTTTTAAACAAGTTTCTACAACATCTTAGGTTTCTTTTATTTCATTAATCTCATTAATGAAGTCCCATTTTAATTATGCTTCACCAGCATCAGATATGAAACGAAATCAACAATATATAATATATATCTCATATATATAATATAAAGATTCGTCTCAGGCAGTAATATGATCTCATCATAGAACATTGCAGCAGAAGAACATATATGAAATATTGGATATACTAGGACGTCCGTGTTTTAATACGAGCCTGTATAAAACATGGATTCCACGGTCGCGATGAATAGCCAAACCCACATCCCTAGACCCCTACGAGAGCGGCAAGCAACTCTGCCAATTCTAGGGTTAGGAGACCCGGTCTCGACTCCTCGAGATGGTCTCCCACTGGACCCTAGAACCCGGTTACTTGTGCTCCCCGCCTTGGGTCTACCTAATGCGGAAAAGTAAATAATATACAATGGTGACATCATCCTCAGCCCGGAAGTGCCCCAATAAAAGAATATTACATACATATGAATTTTACATGAATGAAAATAAAAACCCTCATCTCACATAAAACCCCCGGCTATTCAGAACACGACGATCCAATATAACATATCACAGCAACACATAATATCTCATATCATCAACGTAAGCAAGTATGCGTATCCCGATTGTCGTTGATGTATAGCAACGAAGCCGGCGATACACCACATACTACGCTTACGGTCACAGAAAAAAAAGTGTAAAACTACAACAGTTGGAATCCGCAACCACCTTAGACATCGCATGCCTAACCAAATGAATTGCTTAGACATCGCATGCCTAACAATTATAAACCCCGCATTTTAGTCTCATTATCGAAAACTCTTTTCAATATCAAGTCGGGCAATTCAACAAGATTCTCGACATCCTGATCGTATGCTCGTCGCATACTTTAGTAGACGGCCGCACCCCCGGTGCCGTTGACGAAGTGCACTAAGGCAGAACACCGCTGCCGCGAGCACCCGAACGGATGCTTTTGGCGGTGGGGTTCTCCTACAGTCACTTGGTCGGGGCTATGGGGCGCGGCTGTCTATTAAGTTTACCCGGCGAGTATCCGCGTACGCTACGTGATTGCGACGGACTTTTGATCACATCAAAATTCCGTGGCAACCGATCATTCGAGACTGAATTGCTAGATTTATAACATTCAAATTAGTTATCTCATAACTACTTATGGATTCCAAATATTGTATCACATTCCAGATAAATAGACAATGTTAAACTTTCCGATCGAATAATCAAACACCCAAGATTTCCTAAATAGTTCAACACTTGAAATTAGTTTTAAAGCATCCATCACATGCCACAGTACCAATGGTTCAGCCGTAGAAGGGTCAAGCCAACGCCTCACATGTGGCACGCCGTACTGCCCCAAACCCTAAGGTTTAGAGGCGGATCAGACGGTCATATAATCGAGTTTAGGTTTGTTGTCTTCTAGAGGGTCCAACGCGTTACTTGCACGACTTAGAACGTTCTTAAACTACGGAAAAATCCAACACTTGGAAATTTTCCGGCAGGGGAAAAAGTGAGTTATTGATATCCGTTCGAAATTTTTAACACGTTCTAAAAATTACCCGGAAAAAGTTAAACGAAGTTAAACTTTCCGATCGATTCAACGAATACAAAAGATCTCCAGAAAACTCAACACTTGAGTAAAATTAAAAATTCCCAGAAAAATGATAAAGGACCTAAGAATAAATATATGAAGTACCAGGGACCAAATCATAATTTTGGCTGCGGAACCGCCGCCAAACGCATGGTTTGGCCACGGTTCCGCGGTCACGTGAGCTCATTGGACGTCCGTACTTCACAATAATTCTTATATTTCCCTGCTTAGTTTTCTGAGGATTTTTAATACAGAAAAATCAACATTTTTACAAAATTTCCAGAGAAGGATATAAACCGGGGTTTCGGGGTTCGATCGGACTTTAAATTTCGCCTAGAGTTCGCCTAAAGCTCTAGCTTGGCTCTGATACCACTGTAGGGTTACTATGCACTCTAACAAGGCTCTACAAGGTATCAACCATGCCCGATTCAAAATTTAGCCCTGCCGAACAACCCTAAACGAGATCTTTAAACAAGAGATTAGGCGAAACAAAGCATGTTGAACACTTTAACATCTAAGAGTTTGGGATTACAACCTTTGTAGTCCGTCCCTTCACTTCATAAGCTCTATGTTGTAGTCCCTTCACTGCGATCATCAAGTTCCAGACTCTCGAGAGGCTCCACGAAGAGAAAGATGCAAGCTTGCTTCCGATCTTCGATAACAAAGATGATCTACCTTGAAGTTTCTATAACACAAGCTCTCACTCACTAAATGAAGTGAACACCCTAATCTAAATGGATAGGATAGATTAGGATGATGAAGTAGGATTTTATCTCTCATTTATTTTCATTAACTCACTCATTTTCATCACTTAAGAAAAACCTAGAAAGCTTTTCAAAAGCTCAAGGAAGAAGAAGAAGAATAGTAATTCTATTTGTGATGAATAATGAATTGTGTTAATAATTACTTATGCAACCATGGTTAAAGATGATAGGCTAACCATTGTAGAGACTTAACTAGGGTTAAAGGGTGTGGGTTGGGTTTGGAAATATCTTGCAAAATATCTTTGCAAAAACAAAAAGAAAGCTTCTAGAAGGTTCAAGAAAGAACTAACCCAAATCAAACCCTAACCTTGTTTAATCTCCACTAAACATGTTGCATTAGTAATCATATCATGTTACAATATTATATATCACATATACAATATTTATTGTAACAAAATAAAATAATACAATTAACATATATCGCATATATATCAATGTATTACCCGAGTGAGAAAAAGAATCTTTTAGTGAGCTTATATTAGTTAATGTAATTTAATATATCAAATATATAATTATACATTAAATTATCAAATCAACACTTGATCCGATAATCCGGCTATTTCACAAATAACCGACTAATATTATCTGTATCAGTTCATCGAATCAACACTTGATCCGATAACCCGGCTATATCACATATACCCGGCCGATATCTCATATCGTGAGAATCTAATATGGTATCACATACACGTATTATTCTCAGTCCCGCATATATCACATATGTGCTCCTACTCCGTTTTGCCTGAGCCAAGAAAGCTCTGTGTAGGACTCTAAAGAATCGTCAATATGCCGGCAGTAGGTGATGATCATATCAAACACCCACAAGCTGCAAGCGGTCAGCTAAATGTAACAGCCACCCAGATATTGAGCGCTCAGAAGATCAACAAGCAAGCCTGTACATTCTCCTGTGAATCCAGTCAGTAACACTCCCGTACAGTCCGGTCTCGTCGTCTGATATGTCGCATATCTCGCCTAGGGGTGGTAAACGTCAGACCCCAGTAGCTTGATAAGTCGTGTCGATTTGAGGTCTATAACAGTTCGAGAAAATAATGACAACACTTACCAGTAAATCTCAGCAACCCTGGCCAGGGATTTCCAGTTATAGCCAATCGAACACAGCACAACATCAACTACCTATACCGGGAGAGACGAATCCCCTCCTATCGCTCATTGCCTCCATGTGATTCGGGACTGTACCCAAAAGCCACCTTTTGGACGCCCTGTTGGACGTGGTATGATGGAAATCAAAGCACAGTGGGAATCACACAAGACTCTATGACGATCTCGGGTCTATAGACTAACATGTACCAGTGTCACCGGAGAACTGCCATCTGACGTGATGTATAATACCATCTAGGAGTTCTCGGCGAGTTCGTCCAGTGTACCCAGTCTCCACTGAGCACCCGTATACCTTCTCTGATGTCAAACACCAATGGATATGAGATCATCCATCACCCATCATATGGGTCAAGAAGCGCATACGCTAGTCTACTCTGGAGTATCGATGCCCTGTCTCGGTACTCCCACGACTAGGAACATTTGAAGGATGTACTTGGCGACTACACTGTCCTCACTAGTATGATCTGCATCATAATCCTGGTAGTCAAGTACTCATCCTAAGGGCTTTATCAACATGTAACATAGAGACAATCAGAGTATATGTTAAGATAAAAAGCAACCAGATAGCGTACTATCATGTCGAGCAAGAAAGTCCTCCCTATATATGTCCAAGCATCCACTACAATATGCATCGTATGTACAGTAATGGACTCTAGGGCATACATATAACTAACAAAATCCACCATTTTGCATGCCCTCTTGGACGTGATAAGGTGGAAATCAAAGCACAGTGGGAATCATACAAGACTCTATGACGATCTCGGGTCTACAAACTACCCTGTACCTGTGTCACCGGAGAACTGCCATCTGACGTGAGGTATAATACCATCTGGGAGTTCTCGGCGAGTCCGTCCAGTGTACTCAGTCTCCATTGAGCACCCGTACACCATCCTTGATGCCAAACACCGATGGATATGGGATCATCCATCGCCCATCATATGGGTCAAGATGCATATACGCTAGTCTACTCTGGTGTATCGATGCCCTGTCTCGACACACCCTCGACTAGGAACAGTTATAGGATGTACTCATCGACTACCGTGGCCCCACTAGTATGATCTCATCATAGTCCCAGTAGTCGAGTACATATCCTAAGGGCTTTATCAACAAGTGATAGGAAGACAGTAAACAAATATAAGTCAACATGTTAAGATAAAGTGAAACCAAATAGCATACTATCATGACGAGCAAGAAAGTCCTCTCTATATATATCCAAGCATCCATTATAATAGACATCATATGTACAACAATGGCCTCTAGGGTATATACATAACTAACAGATGCACCCGATGTGTATTTCATGCACTGAATGCACTGTATTTGTAATTCGTGCGTTGATTGCACTATATTTATATTTCGTGCATTGGTTGCGCCGATTTATACTTTTGAGCATTCGTTTTACCAGAATTGTGTTTTCATGCGCGTTGGCACTTTCCGTTAGTGCATGCTACTGCACTATATGCTTTTACAGACCCGACGTGCTTGGATTAGATTTTGCGCATATTAGACGCTTGATTTTGGATTTTTGTGCGCATCGAATGCACTTGAGTGAGATTTTACTTGATTTAGATTTTTTTCGTGCATGATGGATGCACTTGATTTGGATTTTCACGCATATTGGACGCATGATATGAGATGTGATTTTGTGCATACCGGATGCACTCGATTGGGATTTTCATTCGTGCATGTTGGTTGCACCGGATTGAGATTTTCGTGCACTATAGATGCACCAGATGTTGTTGTCGTGCACACCCGTTGCACTGGACAGATGCTTTCGTGCACAAACGTTGCACTTAGTTTTGGTTTTATGCACATTCGTAGCACTTGTATTTGGATTTGATTTCCATGCGCACCAGACACACATGATTATTGGATACGCCTTTTAAGGCTGAATTTTGCTCTTGAGCACCTTGTTTTCATGTTGACCACTACGTTACGTAGTAGCTGAACGGGATTGATCGGAGGACAGTACCTGAGTACTTTGCATGCATCTAAAGTTTACCAAGAGGTTTTCGAAAAGGATCTATAGTCTCGCTATTTTCCTACGTGTCCGTGCGCGACACGAACGTTACAAAGAAAACCTTTTGGGATATTTTCAAAATGGACGGGACGTATATCTGAGCAAAACATATACGAAACTATATTTATTATTTTACAAATGAGCGTCCGTCGCTTGTGACGTGAGTTATGCATCACACGACTATTCAGAAAAGATTTTTGCATGTGTTTTATTCGGTTTTAAGATTTTACTAAGGATGCGTGGTATATATATGTATTATAGTATTTGACTATGCATATTGGATTTTAGTAGGGGATTTCGAGATCTGTATCTCTATTGTAACTCTGATGATATGCGTGCAAATCCGATAATTTGCGAGATGCCTGATGGAGTTCGATTTTGAGTTTATATTCGTTTTCAGGCGCACGCGATGCGCTATGACTTTTCTATATCTTCCATGATTTCGGAACCCCATTGATTTGCGAGGATTACTGAAATGTTTTAGTATTTAGGGGTTTAAATTTAAATTCGGGGACTGAATTTCTATAAGGGGGAAGATTGTAACATTTCATAGAAATAAAATATTATTTTTGGGAATTTTTATAATTAAATAATAAATATTATGAATATTTTATTAATGCGGTATAATTAAATACCGATAAATCGGGAAATATTTGGAAAATTATAGAAATTACTAAAATGAGAATATTTTATGTGATTTAGGCAAAATATGAATTTTTAAAATTAATTATATACAATTTTAATGCTAATCGCGATTAAATATCACTAATCGTGCATTAAGCCGGATTTGTGCACATGACATGCACCATATCATTTTTCACACTTGTTACATTTTCTTACCATGATTCTTTTGTGTATGGTTTATTTGTTTTAGGGTTTTTAAAAGAAAAGAAAAGATAAAGGAAAACAAAAGAAAAGAAAATGAAAACATTAAAGAATGTGGCATGGTGAGGGGTAGGGGCAAAAGAGAGAGTGTGAGAGGGGTTCCTTTGACCTTAGCCTTTCTTCTTCATTTTTTCATCATTTCTTCTTCTTCTCCTCTCATCGCAGGCCACTTCCTCCCACCTCCTCTACCTCCACACTACTACACCAAAAATCCATCAAAACATCATCCCCACTTCATTAAAAACATGCACAAGCTCCCCATATGAACTTTGGACCAAGAAAGCAAGGATTTTGAGCACCCCTTCGCCACTCCACGTCTGGCTCGGTTTGGTCTCGCTCCCTTCGCCCGCCTATCGTATCGGCTCGGCTTCGTCCGTCAAGCGACTGCTTGGGGCAACTCAAGAAATTTCTTGAGTTGCCAAATGAGGTATATTCATCACCTTTATTGTATTATTTCATTTCTTTTAGCACTTATGCATGTTTAAATGTGTTAAAGTGAGCTTTTGTGAGCTTTGAAAATTCCTAGAGAGGGTTAGGGTTTTCTTTGAGTTGTGTTGTGCTAATGGGCTTTAGTGGTGACCTTAAACCCCCCCTTAATGTATAAAACCCAGACCAATCACGAACTGAAACCTGAAACCCAAAACTGAAAGTTTTCGTATCGGTTTTGTGAACTTTTACGCCTACAGGGAATCTGGAGTGACCCGGGTAATTTATAAGAAAAGCAAACAACTCTATTGACCAAATTAAGACCCTAGGAAACCCCCCTGCAAGTACGAGGCCCCAATTCCCTCCCATGGACGAGCAGGCCAGAATTATAGGGGATGTGGCCGGCCACTTGGTAAAGTTAGGTGCCCAGGTTGCTTTTGTAGGTCATATACCCTATATACATCATCCCAGTATTGTTTGCTTACCCCAATTTCACCTGAACCAAAATCTGGGAGTGAATTCTTGAGTTGCTGTTTTGATTCGGGGTTATGTTTTACGTATTTTGAATTCTGGTTTTAGTAATTGTGTTTTGTATCGGTCACTTGACGTGTGTACGTCTATATCGGGTGTTTTGGGCTCTTTTGTGTGAGTAAACCATAGGTTTTGACCTATGTGAGATTCGTGTGTCGTTTTGGTTTTGAATTGAATTTTAATGTGGCACGATACGTTATAATATGTAGGTACCGTCACGAGGACTTCGAGATGACAACTAAGCGCGTGGCGACATCGGTATCGGCAAGCGAAGATCGAGGTGAGTAGATCTATATCTACGGGGGAAGTCGGGTGGATGGCGTATAGCACCCCCGCAATTTGATGGAAACCGATCTATACCTAGATTAGGAAACTAGGGATATGGCTAGAAGGATAGTTAGAAGTGATATGATATGGTTAATATATGATGACGGGATTCGAGAATGATGTTCGATGATATTGCTGTTTTGGATACTATAAGACTTGATATCCGACGTAAATGTGTCAACCGAACCATACCTATTTCCAAACTGAAGAATCGTATGCATCTTTTAAACAGATACATTGAGGGACGTTACGGATTTTCAAACGATATCTTTTCCTTAAAGAAACACCGTGGCCCTACTTTCAAAACTACGATTCGCATCTTTTAAAAACTGATTGTATGGTTCGGGTGTGTATGTTAGATTAGATACGTATGCTTATAGTAAAGGTAGAATGTATTTGTAAATTGACCTTATGTGAGATATAAATGCGATGAAAAGGGAATACGATTTGACATGTGATATAATGATATGTTGGTATACGGATGCGAGTTGATTGAGATGATTGATACTTTGTCGGTCCCCTGATATGAGGTTGTTATGGATGTGACTTGGGGCATAAGTATATGGATATATATATGTATACATGTTGTGAATCATGAATGATAGGCCGTTGATTGATGTGAAAAAGTGTGTAGTAGTTAACCGCAATCAATAACGGTGTCGCGTGTAGCTAGACCGAGATGAGTACGGGTCGTCCTCAGGGAAACGTTGAATCTCTTACTCTTACTTTAGATGTGTTGAAAAAGAGAGGAGAGAAAAAGAATTTTGTGAATGGTTTCTAGATCTACGTTAAGCACTAATATAGATCTAGATTATTTATAGATGTAGCTAATATAATAAGAGGGCTTGTAGGGTTCGTTAGGATTTAGTAGTTATGGATGATTAATTAAAAGTTACTCTTTTTATCCTTTAATAGATTTAAAACTAGAACGACGGTGATGCATGTAGATTAGGGTTTCTGGAGGGAAAAGGAATCCCACTCTTAACCCTTATCTCAACAGGGAACTCCGTTCATATCTAGCCTTTGCCAAAACAATCATTAATCTAATCTCTAATCGCGGTCGGAACTAACAAAGAATTGTTAGCGCGCCCGATTAGGATATTAATGATTCTTTTGATAAAGTTCATAAACTTTATAAGACTTAAAAAGGGTTTAGGGATGTTCATCATCCATTAGCCGACCCTAATCCTATGAACCCTAACAAGCGGAGAATTACTCGCGCACGTTGGGAGAAAAAGAGATGGAAAGAAATTGCATAATTAAACTACGAAGAAATAGAATAAGAAAAAGAAAGCTACCTTTATTAATCAACAATATTCATTACACTTGATTCCTTAGAAAATGATTACAATTTCTAGTTGCTTCTCGATCTCTTCTAAGGAGGTAGATGAACCGTTGATAATCAGCCTGGATGCGTGAGCCGTCTTGGACTTCGTGATCTCGTCGGCTTGATGCCTTCTAACTTTAGCCCTTGGTCCTTTATATAGCCCTCAAAGAAGAAAAACTAGTTATCATATATGGTGACTTCCTAATATGGTGATTTTCCATGCCTGGATTCTGAGTCCCTGTCAGTATTGATTTTATGATTTTGGCAGATTTTTGATCCTGACATCTTGAACATCTTGTTCTCTTGACCTGAGCTAAACTTGCACAATATCTCTATGAATAATGTTAGTTTATTTATTAAATTAGAGAGAGTATCTTAATCACTATATATGGCAATAAATCTTTAAGAAACTTGATTAAGAATATTTAATATGCTATGCACTTTATATGGTAATAAATCTTTAAGAAATATGATTAAGAATATTTGATATGCTATACATCTTTTAATTACTAAAATATTATGCATATATTTTGGAATATTATTCTAACCATTTGTATGATATTATAACTTTTAAGAATTGTGATTAGAATATTTGATATGATATGCATATTTTCAATTACCAAAATATTATATAAATATAAAATGCTTATATTTTCCTTCATAATATTAATTATAATATATAAACATATGGCAAATAGTATTTTGCAGATAAATCCAAATATGTTTAATATTTATAATAAACACGTTTTATTATTTAAGAAATGTAAGGAAAATACTTATACCAAAGTGCAATATTTTCAACTAAACAAATACCCCCAAACTTAATTTTGATCGTCCCGAGCAAACTAGTTATTCAAGAGAAAGAGAAAAAGAAAAAGAAAAACCTAAATAGCACACTTTTGTAGGCAAACACGATTGCACTGAGCACGTGCAACAAGCCGTTAAACCTCTAGGTGTCCCTAGTAGGAGGAGTGTTGTCTCCTGAGGGTTTTCAGCGGATTACACCCACAAAATCCTATAATAAAAGAAAGATGGTGAAATTTATATATAAAGATAAGAACCATAAAAGAAATACTTTGAAAATTTAGAGTTTCCAACTACACTAGCTTTTCAGTTGTCATGAGCCCTATCTTAATAGTCATGAAAAATGTTAAAAATCACATCATCCCTCAATAAAACATTGTCTTTATTCTTCATTCCTACCTTTCATCCGAACATCGATCATATACCTCTACGTGTGTGAATAGAACATCCCTACACTCGGAGAATTCAATTCAAGCTATCATACTCTTGTCCATCTGCCGTAGTACTTTTTAATTTGATGAATATTTAGATTTGCTCACACATTTTCATGCGACCATTAATACTTCTGGAGGTACTAACCGACCGATTACTCATGTGCTTGCTGATTAGGTGATAATATTTTCCTCGTCTTGCACCACCTAAGGCTTAGCAGTGACTCCCAGACCAGTTGGCCTTAGGGTACTAGGTGAAGAGGCACCATCGCTATATTTTTTTATTGCTGCCTTGGCGATAAAAAAACCAGTGTTCATTTTTCTTTTCACCATCTTTATATTTTCTTCATTTTTTTCATTTCCTTCATACTTAGGCTTTTAGACAAGAGCATTTCAAGGTATCCTCTACTATCCCGAGTTTCAAGACGTGTGTAAGTGCATATAGTAGGGTATCAACATTCAAATGTTTGGCTTTCAGAATAGAAACCATTTTTCAGACTTATTTTTATCCTCAGATTAGTGACTTCCTTCATCTTACTAATCCTTGGGACAACGGCTCATAACTACTTATTACTAGTTCGTTTAAGAAAACTTCTAATTTTCTTGGTTTTCTTAAACTATTCCTATCTTTTGGATGTAATTTTTCACTTTCTACTCTTTTGTAATAAATTTTTTTTTTTAAAATTTTTGAAAGTGTTGTGCTTATGCAAAATATGATGCAAATTGATGTGTAAATAAGCACAAACCTCCCCCAAACCTGTTTACAGCAGTTTCCCAAATACTCCTAAAGTTCACGCACAATCTTTATTTTAGAACCTTCTTTTTAAATATCTAGATATTTTTGGTGCAAAAGATTTTTGAATTAAAAAAGAAAAGAAAATGAAAGAAAAAGTGTCATTCTTGCATTTAATGAAGCAATTAATGAATTAAACTAGAACTTTCTTCTTCTTTTTTGCACAAAACACCCCCCACACCCTCATGGCCGGCCTCTCTCTCCCTCTTGCTGCCTTTGTTCTTCCTCACACATTTTTCATCATTTCTTGCACAAATAAATCATGAAAAATCAAATTTACTTCATAAAAATTCAAATAAAATCCAAAACCTTCATTCTTCTTCACAAAAGTTGCTTGGATCTTCATTCTAGTGAGGATTTTGGAGGCTAAAGTTTGGTTTTATTCTTGATTCAAGTGGTGTTCTTGAAGGTATAAAACCTTAACTCTAATCTCTTTTTTTGTTGCTTAATACTTTTTGCTAGCTTAATTAGATGTTAGTTTAAGATTTTAATTTCATGTTTGAAATTCAAAACTTGATTTTTATGATAATCTAGTTAGGGTAAAACTTGATTTATGTGTTTAATGTTTATTTGAAGTATTAATTTATGTTTTGGAGAAGCTTAACCTAGTAGAAAATGCTAATTTTTGTTAATTACTACTTTGTTTAATTAAGGGTTTTTGCTTACTAGGTTTTTGCTAAAGCTTAATTAAGCAAGTTTTAAAATATAGAAATGGTTTAAATGGTTTAACCTTGTTATTTGAAGATATTTGTAAATTATAGTTTCGGTAAAACTTATAGTTTTGTGCTTTAAAGATAAGTACTGCTTACTAGATTTCGGTAACATTTAGGCGTGGGTTTCTTTTGGCGTTGCGACGTTATTTATTTTGAGTCCACGTTTATTATTGTGTTTTGAATGCGCGATCGGGACGATCGGAATCTAGACTAGGTGTTTCGTAGTTTGGCGACCCTAGTTAGGATTTTTGGCCGATGTCCTGCGCGTTAGATGCGCTAAGCGCGCAGTGTAATTTTCAGGGCGTTATTCTTGCGTTTCGATGTCTTTTCGTCAATGTAGAATATATGCTTATGTGATGTGTTTGTGAAATTTTAGGTTCGCAAGAGGGGACTTCGGACACCGCGACAAGGGGAAAACAGGTGGTAGGCTTCACCTAGCTTGGAGCGTTGGTGAGTAGATTTAACATCTACAGGGGAATCGCCCGCATGGCGTTATGCGTCAGGGCTAGAGATTTTATTACTTGTCGCATATTCTACGTTATTGTTAGAATTGCGCATTTACCCTATTACTTAGATGTAGTTGTGCCTGAACTAGTAGTAGTAGGACACTGCACATATTATTGACGATTCATGTTGCACGAGCACTGATTGTATGCTACACACACCGTCAATAATTGCCATATCACACATAACCCACTTATAGATATAATATTGCTTGGTTAGGGAAATTGAGACTTTGATTCATATTTCTTTACGCATGGACTTATAGCATACCTGTATACCTATATACTTACACATATGTTCTGACTACTTACATGCTAGTTATCTGTATACCTATAGTGTATCGTACCATTAGTGATAGGTGCATACACGCTTTACGATACAACTACAGGTATACTTTGCATATATGTTACTTATACCGGGGGTACCCTACATATTTTACCTATACCCAGGGGGGTATACTACATCATTTGCTTATAGGTAGACACCTATACTTAGCTGTACCATATTGATTTCGCATACATCTGGTTTCAGCTACATATTTTCCTTTATATGCTCGCATTTCAGATATATCGCACATATTTATTCCTGGATTTGCGCATTGTTATTTGGATTTTACATGATGTTTTCTTGATTTGGGAACCGCGAGAGTTCATGAAATTATGCATTAATTGAACAACCCGGTTTCCTTGATATGATATTTGCGCAGCCACCATGAGATTTATCGGTTCTGATTATATACTCCATACGAGGTGTGGATGCCGTATGAGGGTACATGGTGGGGCCCGGTATGGTTCCCCTCGGCAAGAAGATCGATGGACTTTGCCGATTGAGCCTGGAGGCGGGCGAGTACCTACCGGTGACAGTACCAATGACTCGGCGGGGATCGTGGGGATACCGTTGGGAGTCATGTACGTATAGATACGTCGAGAGGCGAGGGTCAGAGCTAGGCACTCGAGCTTTCGGGATAGCGTATGATACGTACCTATCAGGGGGTCAGTCGTGGTGACAGCACCTGATAGATCAATATTTCTGTGTCGATGTTTGGCACATTGGTTTCATGATATTTCTAATTACTCTTTTGTATATATAACAGGGGATTGAGCCGCTGTTATATATACCCTTACACCAATATTAGTGGAATGGGACGCTAATATATGTGTATTGACCGCATCATATTTATTTATTTCATTATATTTAGGATGTTAGAATTTTGCTGGAGATTTGATTCGGGATATAAGAGATTCATTTGAGATTGGATACTAGATAGATATGTGAGATCTACTTGATATTGTACATTCGAGATATATGAGATCTACTTGCTGTTGTACATTCGAGATATGTGAGATATACTTGATATTGTACATACGAGATATGTGAGATCCACTTGATTTTGTACATTCGATATATACAAGATATACTTGATGATTGTACATTCGATATATGTGAGATATACTTGAGGTTGTACATTCGGGATATATGAGATATACTTGATATTGTGCAATTGAAGAGATGTGATACTTAGATAATATGAGAGCCAATTTGGGGGCTGATTCGAGGAATTGGTATTTAAATTGTCTTGCTGGATTGTGATCCTACCACGATGTCAGGATTCCGTGGAAATGACATACTTTACTCCATACCCCACCTTATCTGTTTATGCACTGCTTCTTGTATTAGTAGTATCTGTTAGTGTACCTTTCATGATTATTGCACAGTTACATTCTCATATCCCTATCGCATGATTATTGCACACTGTTGTCATATCATTATTGCTTTATATATATTGGTTGTACCTGCTAGTGTACTTTCCATTATTCTGCATTCATATGACATGTTATTACTGTTAACTGTTTATCTTAGATTCACGCTTTACGTGCATACTTGCGATTACCTGCATATGTTATTTACTATTCACGAGTTGGCAACTCACCCCCGTTGTGCCACAGTGTTTGCAGGTGTTTCTCAGGATAGTCAGAGGCAGGCTATTATCACACATCTTATCATCTTTTGCTACGGATACCGCATCAGCTCACAGTGTGCAGTTTGCTTAAGTGGGTTTTGTGGTTATTCGTTGTATTGTATATTCGTTGTATCCTTGTACTCTCCATCTACTATTTTCATATTGACTTAGAGACTTGGTGAGGACGATGTTGTATATTATGTTGGATTTGTTGTCTTTTATACAGTTTCCTTTCTATCGTCTTCTATTTCTTCGCTACGGCGTCGTATATTTGTTGTGGTGGTTGTTTTCCGCCTTTGGGCGTGGATTTGCTCCCGTTGGGGATGCTTTACTTTACATTTATGTTGTACCCATTTTTGGGGTTGGTTTTTATAAAGGAGGTGCTGCCGAAATTTTCAAGAAAGAAAATTGGACTTAAAGAATTTATACTTGAGATTTTTTAAAGGTTTAAACAATGTTTCTTATCTTTTCTTGTCTTTTAATGGTTTAGATTTCTGGGTTTTGGTTTTCTTTTACTACGTTACGCCTGTAGACGTTGCGTAGTATTAGGGCCGTCACGTGCCAATTTCGGGTCGTGACAGTGAATGGTTTCTAGATCTACGTTAAGCACTAATATAGATCTAGATTATTTATAGATGTAGCTAATATAATAAGGGGGCTTGTAGGGTTCGTTAGGATTTAGTAGTTATGGATGATTAATTAAAAGTTACTCTTTTTATCCTTTAATAGATTTAAAATTAGAACGACGGTGATGCGTGTAGATTAGGGTTTCTGGAGGGAAAAGGAATCCCACTCTTAACCCTAATCTCAACACGGAACTTCGTTCATATCTAGCCTTTACCAAAATAATCATTAATCTAATCTCTAATCGCGGTCGGAACTAACAAAGAATTGTTAGCGCGCCCGATTAAGATGTTAATGATTCTTTTGATAAAGTTCATAAACTTTATAGGACTTAAAAAGGGTTTAGGGATGTTTATCATCCATTAGCCTACCCTAATCCTACGAACCCTAACAAGCGGAGAATTACTCACGCATGTTGGGAGAAAAAGAGATGGAAAGAAATTGCATAATTAAACTACGAAGAAATAGAATAAGAAAAAGAAAGCTACCTTTATTAATCAACAATATTCATTACACTTGATTCCTTAGAAAATGATTACAATTTCTAGTTGCTTCTCGATCTCTTCTAAGGAGGTAGATGAACCATTGATGATCAGCCTGGATGCGTGAGCCGTCTTGGACTTCGTGATCTCGTTGGCTTGATGCCTTCTAACTTTAGACCTTGGTCCTTTATATAGCCCTCAAAGAAGAAAAAATAGTTACCATATATGGTGACTTCCTAATATGGTGACTTTCCATGCCTGGATTCTGAGTCCCTGTCAATATTGATTTTATGATTTTGGCAGATTTTTGATCCTGACATCTTGAAAATCTTGATCACTTGACCTGAGCTAAATCTTGCACAATATCTCTATAAATAATGTTAGTTTATTTATTAAATTAGAGAGAGTATCTTAATCACTATATATGGTAATAAATCTTTAAGAAACTTGATTAAGAATATTAATATGTTATGCACTTTATATGGTAATAAATCTTTAAGAAACATGATTAAGAATATTTGATATGCTATACATCTTTTAATTACTAAAATATTATGCATATATTTTGGAATATTATTCTAACCATTTGTATGATATTATATCTTTTAAGAATTGTGATTAGAATATTGGATATGATATGCATATTTTCAATTACCAAGATATTATATAAATATAAAATGCTTATATTTTCCTTCATAATATTAATTATAATATATAAACATATAGCAAATAGTATTTTGCAGATAAATCCAAATATGTTTAATATTTATGATAAACACCTTTTATTATTTAAGAAATGTAAGGAAAATACTTATACCAAAGTGCAATATTTTCAACTGAACAAATACCCCCAAACTTAACTTTGATCGTCCCGAACAAACTAGTTATTCAAGAGAAAGAGAAAAAGAAAAAGAAAAAGAAAAACCTAAATAGCACACTTTTGTAGGCAAACACGATTGCACTGAGCACGTGCAACAAGCCATTAAACCTCTAGGTGTCCCTAGTAGGAGGAGTATTGTCTCCTGAGGGTTTTCAGCGGATTACACCCACAAAATCCTATAATAAAAGAGAGATGGTGAAATTTATATATAAAGATAAGAACCATAAAAGAAATACTTTGAAAATTTAGAGTTTCCAACTACACTAGCTTTTCAGTTGTCATGAGCCCTATCTTAATAGTCATGAAAAATGTTAAAAATCACATAATCACTCAATAAAACATTGTCTTTATTCTTCATTCCTACCTTTCATCCAAACATCGATCATATACCCCTACGTGTGTGAATAGAACATCCCTACACTCGGAGAATTCAATTCAAACTATCATACTCTTGTCCATCTGCCGTAGTATTTTTTAATTTGATGAATATTTAGATTTGCTCACACATTTTTATGCGACCGTTAATACTTCTTGAGGTACTAACCGACTGATTACTCATGTGCTTGCTGATTAGGTGATAATATTTTCCTCGTCTTGCACCACCTAAGGCTTAGCAGTGACTCCCAGACCAGTTGGCCTTAGGGCACTAGGTGAAGAGGCACCCTCGCTATATTTTTTTATTGCTGCCTTGGCGATAACAAAACCAGTGTTATTTTTCTTTTCACCATCTTTATATTTTCTTCATTTTTTTCATTTCCTTCATACTTTGGCTTTTAGACAAGATCATTTCAAGGTATCCTCTACTATCCCGAGTTTCAAGACGTGTGTAAGTGCATATAGTAGGGTATCAACATTCAAATGTTTAGCTTCCAGAATAGAAACTATTTTTCAGACTTATTTTTATCCTCAGATTAGTGACTTCCTTCATCGTACTAACCCTTGGGACAACGGCTCATAACTACTTATTACTAGTTCGTTTAAGAAAACTTCTAATTTTCTTGGTTTTCTTAAACTATTCCTATCTTTTGGATGTAATTTTTCACTTTCTACTCTTTTGTTATAATTTTTTTTTAAAATTTTTGAAAGTGTTGTGCTTATGCAAAATATGATGCAAATTGATATGTAAATAAGCACAAACCTCCCCCAAACCTGTTTACAGCAGTATCCTCACTGATATCATCCGTTAAGCTCAAAAACCTGTAGACTTGGGAGGAAATTATTAATGGGGGCAAGAATATATGAAAGTGAAAATCCTCCCCCAAACTTATTTTTGGCTCACAATTTTGTAAAAATCATTTTCTTTCAAGAGCCAAAATATACCACCCCCCCCCAAATTGAGTTAAACAATTTTGATCTTTTAAAATCACACAAGGGGGTCAAGGTTATTGGTCAATGCCAAGCTTTGCAAAGACCGAAGGTCAAAACCAACCATTCAAAAATTTTATCGATGAAGCACCAAAGTTGGTGGAAGAACATGTCACCTTTCGACGTGAAGAAGTGGGGAAGTGATAAGAGGTGTAATGAAAAAGGATTGCGTCTCAATTTGGAGAGACGACAGAGTGATAGTAATGATGGATTACTCGTATTATCATGATTGTCCAAAAGAAGGGGTAGAGGTTTAATCTCTTTGTCTTGGATTTGATTCATCTCAACACCCGTGTCTTGTAAAAATGCGAGTTCGTCAGCGAAAATTTCCTCAAAGCTTTCATCGATACCCCTAAGAATAATGTCATCAGAAAAAATGGGGTGATCGTCAGACTCTATAAAAAGTTCCTCATCAGCGTTAGATGTTGACCCGGACAACTCGATGGAAGAGTCCGTGTATGTATAATACATGGTTGGGTCAAACAACAACATATGAAAAGAGTCAGTATCGTGAGGTTGATCAAATTCGCTGCTGTCGACATCCATTAATTCGACAGAACACACATGAGCATAGGGTTCGGAGGGTTCACTTCCCAACTTGTAAATGTTAAGCTCAATTGACTTCTTTTCAAAGGATAGGGTCATAGAGCCGTTTCTACAATTGATTACTGCGTTGGAAGTGGCCAAAAAGGGTCGACCGAGTATCACCGGGATTTGATTGCGTGGGTTTGCCACAGGTTGTGTATCTATAACAATAAAGTCCATAGGGAATATGAATTCCCCGACTTTGATTAACACATCCTCTAGCTCACCCCTAGGTTGGGTGATAGATCGATCGGCCATCTGAAGAGTGCAATGCGTAGGTTTTAACTCTCCGATCCCTAATTGCTCATAAACAGAATACGGAAGCAAGTTAACACTAGCACCTAAATCGAGTAGAGCACGATTGATATTTTTACCCCCAATAGAAATTGAAATTGTAGGACTTCCGGGGTCCTTTCGTTTCTTAGGTAGTTGTTGTGTAAAAGCAGTGCTCACATTACTCGCAAGGAAAACTTTTTTAGGTACTTGAACTTTTCACTTCCTAGTGCACAAGTCCTTTAGGATTTTCGCATATGACGGAACTTGTTGAATAGCATCTAGGAGAGGAATGTTTATGTTAACTTGCTTAAACATTTCCACAATCTTCTCCATTTGCGGGTTAGGTCTGTTGGCCCTTAATCTGTTTGGAAATGGAGCTCGATCAATAAGTTTTGGGTCCAACGTTTGTGGAGAAGACTGTGGGGACGGATTCGATCCCAAAATTGGAGTGGGAATCAACTTAGATAGATTTGGCGAAATGTTCGAGTCTTGGGGAAAACGGAGAATAGGCTCGGATGAAGGTGGGAGACTAGACGAATTAGGGGAAGAAGAAGAAGAAGCTGGGGTATCAATGGTGTCACTAACATCAAATTGCTCACCCACTCGGTTATTCAGCACTCTCCCCGATCTCAACGTAGTAATGGCGTTCACATTATGATTTTGTGAATGGCCAGGATTCGGTAGGGGTTGAGATGGGAGTTTCCCTTTCTCTCTCGCACTCATTGCGGCATTTAACTGTGCGAGTTGGTTTTCTATTAACTTAATACTCTCACCATGAGAGGTGGAGTCTTTCTTTATGGTATCAATAGAAGACATCATCTCAGCCGACAATTTCATGGAATGTTTCATGAACAAATCCAAAGTTTGTGCAAGTGAAGAGTTATCAGTACCGGCCACTTATGGTGCAGAAGTGTTGGCTGGATTTTGGAAATTTTGTGACTGAAAGGGGGGCTGATTCTGTGGTTGTGGTTGCTGTGGAGGAGGTCTTTGATAATTGCTTTGTTGGTTTTGATTCCAAGCAAAGTTAGGATGATTCCTCCATCCTTGATTGTACGTGGAAGAATAAGGGTCGTTTCTAGGTCGCAGCTGAAAAGCAGCATTAGTTTGAAACGATGCATTCATAGGACATTCTTCCGTTAAGTGTGAAGGATCCGAACAGCAACCACAGACGGTCTTAGGAAGCGTGACCTGATTTAGGGAGAATGATGAGAGTTTGTTCTCAATAGCATCGATTTTCTTCTACATCGCTGCCATTTCGGCTTTTACTGCGATGGAAACATCGAGCTAGTGAATACCTCCCCTAGATGAAAGTGGTCTTACGCTTTCCCACTGCAAAGTGTGTTCAGCAAGGTCTTCCAGATATTTCCAAGTTTCACCGTCGTCTTTAGACATGAAATTGCATTGACACATTGTTTCAAGCATCTGCTTTGTCGCTGGATTAATGCCCTCATATATTATGCGACATAAATCCCATCTTTGTATTCCATGATGAGGACATTGGACAAGCATATCCTTGAAACGTTTAAAGCACTTCCAAAATGGTTCATTGGGAAGCTGGGTGAACTGGTTGATCTCGCTCCTAACACGGGCGGTCTTATGGTTTGGGTAAAACTTCTTAAGAAATGCTATTACGAATTCATCCCAATTAGTGATAGAGTGTGCGGCAGTATTATAAAGCCATTTTTCTGCCAAGTCGCACAGTGTGAATGGGAGAAGACGCAAGCGCATAGCATCAACAGTCAACTGTGAAGTACCCATCATTGCGCATAAGTTTTCGAATTTGGTGATGAAAACGTACGCGTCTTCCGACTCAAGCCCGTGAAATTTGGGCAGCAGATTGATGTATTGGGTTTTAATTTCGAAATTATCCCCGTTAGCTGGTGGAAGGGATAAACAAGTGGGAAGAGGACCACGGATAGGATAGCATCTCTCTTGGAGAGAGATGCGCGGTGGATTCTGCGCACCTACGGGCGGTGGCAGCATGGTGTTATACTCTGATGGAGTGCCGTCCATCTCGGTCTTTGTTTTGGAAAAAGTTGGACTCAAGACAAATCACTCTAAAATGCACATACAACCCTAGAACTAAGGTTACCTAGGTCCAGTCTCTAGACCGCTCCTATACTTCCAAAGGACAAGCCGCAGGATCAATCCTCTACCGCCTCCGTACTACCCTTGTAGCCAGATAAGTGCCAGGTAAGTGGGAAGGAACCACAGTAGTAGGCCTAATTAAAAACCACTAGCCTTAGTCACACTTGCCTAGACACTACAAAAGTAATGCGGATAAGCGATAGATTACCCACGACCTTCCTCTGTTCTTATTGAGCGCGACAGTCCTTAGAGTCTGGTCTAGATATTTTTTAAATTAATGTAGGGTTGATGCAGATGCTCGGTTTGTGATTTGTGGGGCTTAGGAAAGGTGATGAAATCCCCACCTAATCTTGATTTGGTCTTTACCCCTTAAAATCCATATTAAAATATGCGAAACAAAACCAATCACAAAACTTTTGCAAAAAGATTTTTGAGCGGCGCTATTTTGCAAAGAATCCTGCAGAAAATAGATTTATTGGATTTTAGAGGAGAGAGAAAGAGTTGAGAAAGATACCATAGGAGTTTGGAACCCTAGATCTCCTGTTTCCTCAAGTCTGTGACTCCAGATTTCCTTGCAAAAATTCACGCACAAATCGTTAAATATGCAATTTGCAGTTTTGTTTTAATAATGATATGAATCGTCTAAGAATTCAACACAAATAGTAAGAATAAAAAATTACGCACGTATCCCCAGCAACGACGCCATTTGATTGATGTGAAAAAGTGTGTAGTAGTTAACCGCAATAAATAACGGTGTCGCGTGTAGCTAGACCGAGATGAATACGGGTCATCTCGGGGAAACGTTGAATCTTTTACTCTTACTTTAGATGTGTTGAAAAAGAGAGGAGGGAAAAAGAATTTTGTGAATGGTTTCTAGATCTACATTAAGCACTAATATAGATCTAGATTATTTATGGATGTAGCTAATATAATAAGGGGGCTTGTAGGGTTCGTTAGGATTTAGTAGTTATGGATGATTAATTAAAAGTTACTCTTTTTATCTTTTAATAGATTTAAAACTAGAACGACGGTGATGCGTGTAGATTAGGGTTTCTGGAGGGAAAAGGAATCTCACTCTTAACCCTTATCTCAACACGGAACTCCGTTCATATCTAGCCTTTACCAAAACAATCATTAATCTAATCTCTAATCGCGGTCGGAACTAACAAAGAATTGTTAGCGCGCCCGATTAGAATGTTAATGATTCTTTTGATAAAGTTCATAAACTTTATAGGACTTAAAAAGGATGTAGGGATGTTCATCATCCATTAGCCTACCCTAATCCTACGAACCCTAACAAGTGAAGAATTACTCGCGCATGTTGGGAGAAAAAGAGATGGAAAGAAATTGCATAATTAAACTACGAAGAAATAGAATAAGAAAAAGAAAGCTACCTTTATTAATCAACAATATTCATTACACTTGATTCCTTAGAAAATGATTACAATTTCTAGTTGCTTCTCGATCTCTTCTAAGGAGGTAGATGAACCGTTGATGATCAGCCTGGATGCGTGAGCCGTCTTGGACTTCGTGATCTCGTCGGCTTGATGCCTTCTAACTTTAGCCCTTGGTCCTTTATATAGCCCTCAAAGAAGAAAAACAAGTTACCATATATGGTGACTTCCTAATATGGTGACTTTCCATGCCTGGATTCTGAGTCCCTGTCAGTATTGATTTTATGATTTTGGCAGATTTTTGATCCTGACATCTTGAACATCTTGATCTCTTGACCTGAGCTAAATCTTGCACAATATCTCTATGAATAATGTTAGTTTATTTATTAAATTAGAGAGAGTATCTTAATCACTATATATGGTAATAAATCTTTAAGAAACTTGATTAAGAATATTTAATATGCTATGCACTTTATATGTTAATAAATCTTTAAGAAACATGATTAAGAATATTTGATATGCTATACATCTTTTAATTACTAAAATAGTATGCATATATTTTGGAATATTATTCTAACCATTTGTATGATATTATATCTTTTAAGATTTGTGATTAGAATATTTGATATGATATACATATTTTCAATTACCAAATTATTATATAAATATAAAATGCTTATATTTTCCTTCATAATATTAATTATAGTATATAAACATATGGTAAATAGTATTTTGCAGATAAATCCAAATATGTTTAATATTTAAAATAAACACCTTTTATTATTTAAGAAATGTAAGGAAAATACTTATACCAAAGTGCAATATTTTCAACTGAACAAATACCCCCAAACTTAACTTTGATCGTCCCGAGCAAACTAGTTATTCAAGAGAAAGAGAAAAAGAAAAAGAAAAACCTAAATAGCACACTTTTGTAGGCAAACACGATTGCACTGAGCACGTGCAACAAGCCGTTAAACCTCTAGGTATCCCTAGTAGGAGGAGTGTTGTCTCCTGAGGGTTTTCAGCGGATTACACCCACAAAATCCTATAATAAAAGAGAGATGTTGAAATTTACATATAAAGATAAGAACCATAAAAGAAATACTTTGAAAATTTAGAGTTTCCAACTACACTAGCTTTTCAGTTGTCATGAGCCCTATCTTAATAGTCATGAAAAATGTTAAAAATCACATCATCCCTCAATAAAACATTGTCTTTATTCTTCATTCCTACCTTTCATCCGAACATCGATCATATACCTCTACGTGTGTGAATAGAACATCCCTACACTCGGAGAATTCAATTCAAGCTATCATACTCTTGTCCATCTGCCGTAGTACTTTTTAATTTGATGAATATTTAGATTTGCTCACACATTTTCATGCGACCATTAATACTTCTGGAGGTACTAACCGACCGATTACTCATGTGCTTGCTGATTAGGTGATAATATTTTCCTCGTCTTGCACCACCTAAGGCTTAGCAGTGACTCCCAGACCAGTTGGCCTTAGGGTACTAGGTGAAGAGGCACCCTCGCTATATTTTTTTATTGCTGCCTTGGCGATAACAAAACCAGTGTTCATTTTTCTTTTCACCATCTTTATATTTTCTTCATTTTTTTTTATTTCCTTCATACTTTGGCTTTTAGACAAGAGCATTTCAAGGTATCCTCTACTATCCTGAGTTTCAAGACGTGTGTAAGTGCATATAGTAGGGTATCAACATTCAAATGTTTGGCTTCCAGAATAGAAACCATTTTTCAGACTTATTTTTATCCTCAGATTAGTGACTTCCTTCATCTTACTAATCCTTGGGACAACGGCTCATAACTACTTATTACTAGTTCGTTTAAGAAAACTTCTAATTTTCTTGGTTTTCTTAAACTATTCCTATCTTTTGGATGTAATTTTTCACTTTCTACTATTTTGTTATAAAAAAAAATTTTAAAATTTTTGAAAGTGTTGTGCTTATGCAAAATATGATGCAAATTGATGTGTAAATAAGCACAAACCTCCCCCAAACCTGTTTACAGCAGTGTCCCAAATACCCCTAAAGTTCGCGCACAAGCTTTATTTTAGAACCTTCTTTTTAAATATCTAGATATTTTTGGTGCAAAAGATTTTTGAATTAAAAAAGAAAAGAAAATGAAAGAAAAGGTGTCATTTTTGCATTTAATGAAGCAATTAATGAATTAAACTAGAACTTTCTTCTTTTTTTTTGCACAAAACACCCCCCACACCTTCATGGCCGGCCTCTCTCTCCCTCTTGCTGCCTTTGTTCTTCCTCACTCATTTTTCATCATTTCTTGCACAAATAAATCATGAAAAATCCAATTTACTTCATAAAAATTCAAATAAAATCCAAAACCTTCATTCTTCTTCACAAAAGTTGCTTGGATCTTCATTCTAGTGAGGATTTTGGAGGCTAAAGTTTGGTTTTATTCTTGATTCAAGTGGTGTTCTTGAAGGTATAAAACCTTAACTCTAATCTCTTTTTTTGTTGCTTAATACTTTTTGCTAGCTTAATTAGATGTTAGTTTAAGATTTTAATTTCATGTTTGAAATTCAAGACTTGATTTTTATGATGATCTAGTTAGGGTAAAACTTGATTTATGTGTTTAATGTTTATTTGAAGTGTTAATTTATGTTTTGGAGAAGCTTAACCTAGTAGAAAATGCTAATTTTTGTTAATTACTACTTTGTTTAATTAAGGGTTTTTGCTTACTAGGTTTTTGCTAAAGCTTAATTAAGCAAATTTAAAAATATAGAAATGATTTAAATGGTTTAACCTTGCTATTTGAAGATATTTGTAAATTATAGTTTCGGTAAAACTTGTAGTTTTGTGCTTTAAAGATAAGTACTGCTTACTAGATTTGATTGCGTGGGTTTGCCACAGGTTGTGTATTTATAACGATAAAGTCCACAGTGAATATGAATTCCCCGACTTTGATTAACACATCCTCTAGCTCACCCCTAGGTTGGGTGATAGATCGATCGGCCATCTGAAGAGTGCAATGCGCAGGTTTTAACTCTCCGATCCCTAATTGCTCATAAACAGAATACGGAAGCAAGTTAACACTAGCACCTAAATCGAGTAGAGCACGATTGATATTTTTATCCCTAATAGAAATTGAAATTGTAGGACTTCCGGGGTCCTTTCGTTTCTTGGGTAGTTGTTGTGTAAAAGCAGTGCTCAAATTACTCGCAAGGAAAACTTTTTTAGGTACTTGAACTTTTCTCTTCCTAGTGCACAAGTCCTTTAGGATTTTCGCATATGACGGAACTTGTTGAATAGCATCTAGGAGTGGAATGTTTATGTTAACTTGCTTAAACATTTCCACAATCTTCTCCATTTGCGGGTTAGGTCTGTTGGCCCTTAGTCTGTTTGGAAATGGAGCTCGATCAATAAGTTTTGGGTCCAACGTTTTTGGAGAAGACTGTGGGGACGGACTCGATCCCAAAATTGGAGTGGGAATCGACTTTGATAGATTTGGCGAAATGTTCGAGTCTTGGGGAAAACGGAGAATAGGCTCGGATGAAGGTGGGAGACTAGACGAATTAGGGGAAGAAGAAGAAAAAGCTGAGGTATCAATGGTGTCACTAACATCAAATTGCTCACCCACTCGGTTATTCAGCACTCTCCCCGATCTCAACGTAGTAATGGCGTTCACATTATGATTTTGTGAATGGCCAGGATTCGGTAGGGGTTGAGATGAGAGTTTCCCTTTCTCTATCGCACTCATTGCGGCAATTAACTATGCGAGTTGGTTTTCTATTAACTTAATACTCTCACCATGGGAGGTGGAGTCTTTTTTTATGGTATCAATAGAAGACTTCATCTCAACCGACAATTGCATGGAATGTTTCGTGAACAAATCCAAAGTTTGTGCAAGTGAAGAGTTATCAGTACCGGCCACTTGTGGTGTAGAAGTGTTGGCCGGATTTTGGAAATTTTGTGACTGAAAAGGGGGCTGATTCTGTGGTTGTGGTTGCTGTGGAGGAGGTCCTTGATAATAACTTTGTTGGTTTTGATTCCAAGCAAAGTTAGGATGATTCCTCCATCCTTGATTGTACGTTGAAGAACAAGGGTCGTTTCTAGGTCGCTGCTAAAAAGCAGCATTAGTTTGAAACGATGCATTCATAGGACATTCTTCCGTTAAGTGTGAAGGATCCGAACAGCAACCACAGACGGTCTTAGGAAGCGTGACCTGATTTAGGGAGAATGATGAGAGTTTATTCTCAATAGCATCGAGTTTCTTCTGCATCGCTGCCATTTCGGCTTTTACTGCTATGGAAACATCGAGCTGGTGAATACCTCCCCTAGATGAAGGTGGTCTTACGCTTTCCCACTGCAAAGTGTGTTCAGCAAGATCTTCCAGATATTTCCAAGCTTCGCCATCGTCTTTAGACATGAAATTGCATTGACACATTGTTTCAAGCATCTGCTTTGTTGCTGGATTAATGCCCTCATATATTATGCGATATAAATCCCATCTTTGTATTCCATGATGAGGACATTGGACAAGCAGATCCTTGAAACGTTCAAAGCACTTCCAAAATGGTTCATTGGGAAGCTGGGTGAACTGGTTGATCTCGCTCCTAACACGGGCGGTCTTATGGTTTGGGTAAAAATTCTTAAGAAATGCTATTACGAATTCATCCCAATTAGTGATAGAGTTTGCGGCAGTATTATAAAGCCATTTTTCTGCCAAGTCGCACAGTGTGAATGGGAGAAGACGCAAGCGCATAGCATCGACATTCAACTGTGAAGTACCCATCATTACGCATACGTTTTTGAATTTGGTGATGAAAACATACGAGTCTTCCGACTCAAGCCCATGAAATTTGGGCAGCAGATTGATTGTAACGTTTTGAAAATCGTTTCGGTGAAATTTCGAAAAAAACGGTAAAATAAGGGGGGTTTCTGTAAAAAGTCAAAATGCAAATATCTTTATTATAAAATTAAATATACATATTCTAGCTATGTAATTGCTAGTATTTGGTGTTTATTGAGCCACTGCTGAAATTTCAAATTTTCTGAAAAGTTTTTCGAAATTAATTATTTTAATATTATTTTAAGCCGGTAAGAAAATACATTAAATTAGCGATAAATACAAATTTAAATGGGCTAATTTTAATCTTTAAAATCATGTTAATTAAAATATAGTTGAAATATAATTTTTTAGTATTTTATTTCAAGTTTTAATTGATTAATTTTATGGAAAACAAAAATATAGTTATTTTGAACTAAAACTTGCAAATATGGTATTGTGGGGGGTCTTTTTGCATAGAATTTTTTTGTAAAGTCTCTCACACTCACCCTCACTCCCCTTGGCCGGCCCCACACTATTGTAGCAGCCCAAGAATTTTATTTCCCTCTTTTTGACCTTAAATCATGTGAGAAATGGGTTAAAATAAGGTTTTTATATATAGTAAAGTAGGTGGGGGTATTATGGTAATTGGGAGGAGCTTTGACCTTAGAATTTCCACCCCAATTTCCTCACCTCATTCCAGCTCCTCTACTGGCCGAAATTCTGCTACAACAGTGCAGGGTTCCTAGGCACTCTAGTGAGGTCTCCCAAGCCATCAACCATGGCAATTTCAAAAATTATGGTGCCTACAAACCCTAAAGTACGGATCGTTTGCTAGATGTCTAGGCGAACAAGAACTAGTTAACAGTTAACTATATAAAATACGGAAATACAACCTTTGTAGATCCGGTGCTCCACCTCCATAGCTCCGCAACGAGATCCTCTCCGCTGTCCAAATCGAATCTGGGCTCTAGGATCGGCTTCGTCGGAGAATGGGCAAGCTAGGTCGTCGATGTCCATGCCGAAGATGATCTACGTCGAGGCATCGATGAATCAAGCTCCACCTTCACCAAACCCTAAAATCTTGTGAAGGAAACACACTCTACTACTTGGCAAGAGGTAGAGGATGAAGAAATAGGAAGTGGGTAGACTTTAGAATTGGATTTCTCACTCTTTCCATCAATCCACCATTGATGGAGCTTGCTTTTCATGAAGAAGAAGAAGAGCAAGAAGAAGATCATTGTTATGATAAGTTAATAGAAAATGAAAAGAAAAATGAATTCTTATCATAATTCTAACCATGGTCAAGTGTAGAGAATGAATCATGGTTAGTGAGAATGGTTAGGGTTAAGGATGAGATAAATATGGTTGACTTTATCAAAGCTTCATGAAGTTTCAACTAAACTCCAAATCTAGCAACCATTCTTTTCTCTTTTCTTTTATTCATTTATCAAAAATAAAAAGATAATTAAATAAGATAAATGAATAATGAATAATAAACCCTAACCATTTCATTAACCAAGGTTTAATCTTTACACTTGAACCCTAGCTTGACTTGCATCATCAAACATGATACAATCAAGTGCACAAAAACATATCGCATATGCAATGCGCACGAACCAAGTGAGAAAATCCGTCTAAAGTGAACCGATACTAGTTAATGTAAAGTAATATATCAAATATATAATTATACATTAAATCATTAAATCAACACTTGATTCAATGATCCGGTCATGCGCACATAACCGACTGGTATCTAATATATCGGCTTATCGAATCAACGCTTGAATCGATAACTAGGTTATATCGCATACAACCATTCGATATATATATATCGCGAGAATAGAATACGGTATCACATACACGCATTATTCTCGGTCCCGCACATATCTCATATGCGCTCCTATTTCGTTTCGCTTGACCCAGGAAACCTCTGTGTAGGACTCTAAAGACTCGTCAATACGCCGGCAGCGGATGATGATCATATCAAACATCCACAAGCCGCAAGCGGTCTGCTAAACGTAACGGCCACCCGGGTATTGAGCGATCTGAAGATCGACGAGCAAGCCCGCTCACACTCCAGTGAATCCGACCAGTAACACTACCGTACAGTCCGGTCTGATCGTCTGATATGTCGCATATCTCGCCTAGGGGTGGTATACGTCAGACCCCAATAGCTCAATAAGTCGTGTCGATATGAGGTCTATAACTGTTCGAGAAACTACTGGTAACACTTACCAGTAAATCTCAGCAACCCTGGCCAGGGATTTCCTGTTATAGCCAATCGAACACAGCGCAACATCAACCCCCATATACCGGGAGAGACGAATCCCCTCCTATCGCTCATTGCCTCCATGTGACTCGGGACTGTACCCAAAAACCACCGTTTTGCACGCCCTCTTGGACGTGGTAAGATGGAAATCAAAGCACAGTGGGAACCACACAAGACTCTATGACGATCTCGGGTCAACAGACTACTCTGTACCAGTGTCACCAGAGAACTGCCATCTGACGTGAGGTATAATACCATCTGGGAGTTCTCGGCGAGACCGTCCAGTGTACCCAGTCTCTACTGAGCACCCATATATCTCCTCTGATGTCAAACACCGATGGATATGGGATCATCCATCGCCCATCTACATGGGTCGAGAAGGTATACGCTAGTCTACTCTGGTATATCGATGCCCCGTCTCGATACACCCTCGACTAGGGACTTTGAAGGATGTACTTATAGACTACCATGTCCCCACTAGTATGATCCGCATCATAGTCCAGGTAGTCAAGTACAGATCCTAAGGGCTTCACCAACATGTAACAGAGAGACAATCAGCATACACGTTAAGGTAAAGTTCAACCAGATAGCATACTATCATGTCGAGCAAGAAAGTCCTCCCTATATATGTCCCAGCATCCACTACAATATACATCCTATGTATAGTAATGGCCTCTAGGGCATACATATAACTAACAAACAGCCCACATCTTTTTCCCCCATTTTCCATCTCTTTAGCTTCAAAAATTGCTTCAAAATCCATCAAATAAATCCCAAAATACAAATCCAACTCCTACCCATTTCTCATTAGCCAAACTTACATGGATCTAGAGAACAAGTTGGCATTTTAGAGGCTTTGATTTCCATAATTGATCTCTTGATCATGAGGTATAATTCTAACATTTTTCTTAAATTGTTGTTAATTGTTTTAGGTTAGCTTAATTATATGTTTAAATAGGTTTTTATTTTAGTTCTAAGTGCATGATTTGAAATTCAAGAGTGGGATTTGAATTCAAATTGGGGTTTTGTGTTGTGAGTTTAGGGTTGTGTGATGTATTTGACATATTAGGTTATGCTAAATCCAATTTAAGTTGCTAGTTTGCATATTTGTTGATTTAAATTGTGATAATTATATAAATTGTAAACTAGGTTTTTGGAATTTGATTAAATAATGGAGATAAAAATCTAATTAGGGTATTCATGGCATTATTAACATTTTTAAGTGTAGTTTAATACTTTAGTTCATGAAAATCCAAGCTAGATTGTAGTTTGTGCATTTTTGCTATAAAATTGTTAAAATTTAGGTATTTTGTAACTAGAATTTTGGTGAAATTTATTGGGAATAAATTATAGAAATGGTTTAGATGATTTAATTAAGATGTTTAATAAGTATTATGGCTGCTAGATTTATTTAAACATCGAGTTTTGTACTAAAACGGTTAATTATGCTTGCTAGATTTTCGGAAAAATAGCTTTTAAAGTGGGTTTGAGGTTTTTGTGAATTGCAACCTATTTCATATTATAATTAGTGTTTGTGAATGTGTAAATGAGTGTGTTTGGGCTTTTTCTTGATGGTTTGGCGTCCGTATGCCGACGTCGAGGGTTTTTGAGTTGATTTGTGAAAGAAACCATAGGTATTGACCTATGTGGGATTCGTGTGTTGTTTTGATCATGAGTCGGATTTTAATGCGATACGGTGCGTTATGATATGTAGGTACCCATGTGGACTTCAAGACGACAAGCAAGCGCGTGGCGACGTCGGCACCGTCGAGCGAGGACCAGATGAGTAGATTTATATCTACGGGGAGAAGTCGGGTGGATGGCGTATAGCACCCCCGCAGTTCGTAGTGATGTATACGAATACGTATACACACATATATATATATTGTTTATTTTGTTGAGTTATTGATGATAAATATGGATATTTGGTGTTCTTGGATGTTATAGTGTCGCGGAACCCTAGAGTAGCGGTCGCACCACACTTGCACACACCCACCCATACTTGCATACTTTCTTCTTTCATTTGTGCTTACGGGAATATATTGTTATGTGTTCACATGGGTATGGGACTATGTGTTCACATACGGATTGAGATGAGTCGATGAGATTTGTGTTGAAATTGTGATATCGGTGATATAGCAGGATTCGTACTTGAGGTACGTCCTGGTGTTATAGCGGATCTTGGGGCGACGATACGGGTGAATAGTGTTATAAATAAAGTGGTCGACATGTGATCGTGATATGAGATATGATATGCTAGGATATTGATCCTAGGTTGTATTGGGCGATGTATACCCCTTGATGATGATATGTGCTGATGATATCAGTTTGTACGAGACTGTCGATCAGTAGCCAAATCATATCTATATTGATGATATCAGTATTGTACTAGACATAGGTCAGTACCCTAAACTATGATCTTGGATAAAGAGGATACCATAGGAATAGTGTGAGGAATATGATATTGACCCATACCCAGATTTGGGGATGCCGTACGATGGATTTACGTACGGGCTATATCTTGATGATTGATCCGCACTCTTGACTTAGGATGTCTGATTATAGATATGGTATCGGATATGATATTATTGAGGCGGGGTCACCGACTAATATATATACATGTATGTATATGGATCGACTCAGATGTTAGGCGGTTTCCTTACCTGTGGTCCAGCTTGTTAGCTTAGCCCTTTAGTTTAGTTTAGTTGTTAGATTAGATTCGATTCTTACCTATTTCAAAACTAACGAATCGTGGGTATTTTAAAAGACAGCCCAAGGGATACTACGGATATTTCAAAAGACGTATCTTTTCATAAAAACACCGTAGCCCCTATTTTCAAAACCCCATGATTCGTGTTATTTCAAAAGGCACCATTTGTAGGACTTATATTAGATTAATGCAGATTAGTTATAGTTGCGTCTAGTATTCAGCTCCCGCTCATTATTGTGGTTCGCTTCGCATCGCATGCTTATATTATGTTTCATACTCCATTATTGATATCATGCTGTTAGGACACCAGCACCATTACCGATGATGCGTATGCACCACGTACACTTACTTGCCGGTTCACACACATCTTCATCGGTAATTGCCATGTCACGTACACCTTAGAAAATATTATTGCTGGACATAGCCTGTTAGCTAATAGTTTAGACATGATATTAGCGTACTTGCCTTATATGTTAGTTTAGACATTGTAGTTATTACCTGCTACTTCATGCATACTGTTATTCATTGTTATGCCGCATTCATGGATTCTCATGCATATATTCACTATTTTACGTGTTATTGAGGTTTTGGATTCGGATTTCCATGAGATTTTCTGGATTTGGAGGAAAACCGCAAAAACATAAATAAACCTTTTCTCTCTTTTAAAATAAAAAGTGCGGTTTTCCCATGATGTATGAGTCGTCCACTATGAGTTTGCTGATGGATTTCGAGACCCGATTCGAGGAGTGGAGGAACCGTTTCGGGTACATGGTGGGCCCGGTGCGGTACCCCGGGGCAAGAGGATCGTGTTGTTGACGTTGAGCCTGGCAGGGGAGCACCACCGACCGGTGATATTACCCGACGCGTCGGATATCCGGAGGATACCGTCGTGGTCTTGAGATGGATGGTAGGGGCCGGTCTGGATTGACGGCGCCCTAGATATTGTGATTGAGATATTGAGATTTTGAGATATTAAGGTACAGAGATTGTGATACAGAGATATCGAGATATTTGGACACTTGTTTTGTGTCGATGCTGGGCACTGTTTTATGCTGATTTCATTTATGGTACCTCACTTTTAAAATATAGAAATCTCACTGATTTATGAAAGCAGTTTTCGTCAGTACATGCATTCTGTTCCATGCATTCATACCTCATTCATATGATATATTGCTACCTGAGGCACTGACACGGGCATATGAGATCACACTCGGGTTAGATATTACCCTAGCCATTGTTATAGGCTGCATGTTATTCATATATTTGAGGATATATTATGATCATTGACCTAGGTTGCGTTATTTATGCGATTTCTGTGCGTAGATGTTTTTCTATTCACGAGTTGGCAACTCACCCCCGTTGTTCCTCAGTTTCTTGCAGGTTTGCGGTACAGGTTTCATTACGGCTTGCGGGCATAGTTTCCTTCGGGTGATTTGCTAGTAGGTGGGTTTACTTGTATCGTACCCCCCATTATATAACTTGTATATTATTACTCTTTTGTATCTAGAAGTTCCATCAACCAAACATGTATTTATTTTGAGATAGAGACCAGTGATGTTATTCCTTCGACCTTAGAGTCGCGCGTTATATTTCTGTAGTTTTCTTGTGGTTTTGAGTTTCCTTTTGAATGTTGATCCTTGCCGTTGGCGTTGTATATTATATTGCTTGCGTGGTTGTGACCGTCGATTGACGAAGAGCTAGCTCCCGCTTGGGGAAGCCTTTTTATTGATTTCGTATACTATTCATGTTGTATCCCGTTTGGGAGCCAGTATTTACAAAGGAGACTCTGCCGAAATTTTCAGGAAATATTTAATGTTTTTTTAAAAAAGGCATAATTCGGCTTATGCTATTAAAACTACTTGATTTAAATTGGTTTTCCTTCACTCTACTACTTTTCTTGGTTTGGATTTCTGGGTTTTCGGCTTACTTAGATTACGTACGCCTCGAGACGTTCGTAGTTTAAGTGCCGGTCATATTCCGTAATTGCGGGACGTGACAAAGTTGGTATCAGAGCGTTAGGTTTTACCTTCGGACCGTAGGATGACCCTTGGTTGATGGAATAGGTGACTAAAGTAGAGTGACGTACCGTGGGTATGTTCCGCGGCATACTTACGATACGCTACTCCACTTAAGGAGCCTTAGGATATACATTTCTTTACTCAGTATCATATTCATTCCTGATCTAGCCTCATCGGTACCAGTTGCGGTTTGCTGCTACGATTACGGGCAGGGAGAGCTACAGCTAGAGTTGCGGTCAGCACGAGCTCGTCACGAACGAGGACTGACCAGGGTGAAATTCCGGCGACACACGATTGCGGAGATGTGTCTTTTTACTGTGTTTCCGCGCCACGAGCGTTTGGCGAATCTCCTTAATGAGGTTACTCGGATGTGCTGATCGACACTAGAGGATTGAGCCAATGATAGAAGGTCGCTAGTCACCCACGGATGAATGACTGAGACATGTGGTTCGTTCGCCTACCCGATGAGAGGTCATCAGATAGATTGATTCCAGCTAGAGACGACTTCACGCGGAGACGTTGGGAGTCGACAGAGGCGATCGAATGTCAGAAATCTATTATTCCAAGTTTAAAGTAGTCGGAAGGACATGCAGGCAACTCTATGGTCTCTCTAGTAGAATGAAACCCTAACTCGACTTAATGACCGTGTGAAAGCCTTTGAACCTTAGGGTTTGCGGCAGTTCCGCGGCGCCATTAGTGAGGCTTGGGTTTGCCCTTCTACGGCTGGACCACCGATGCTGTGGTATGTATTCGATACTATTAAACTGTGCCCAAGATGTTGAGCTCTTGGGGGATTATGAGGTTCTGACGAATCGATCGAATGGTTCGACTTCATTCGGATGCTAGGTGGCGAGATGCATTTCTTGGGAGACTCCCAATACGAGGATAGCCGTTGGAGCTCAGTCCATGCAGCCACGACGATACGAGTCCGAAGCGGTCGACATTAGAGAAAGGTGAAGTAAGAGGTTCGTACCAGATCTAGATGAAACGACGTTCCACTCCGCCGACATCAGAGATGCGATACGTATGCCGAGGCATTGTACTTGGATATACCTTCCAGAAGGAGTCGTGTTGAGTATGCAGCCGTTCCAGAACGAGAACAGATCTAGCAAGGGACGATGACTTCCGGACAGTTCGGCAGAGACGAGATTTGGGAGAGATCTCGATAGGACCTTTCTGGAATAAATTACGAGAAGATTTGGACCCAGTAGTGGTCATGTTATGCACACCGGCAGGCCATAGTTCAGGATCGTCGACGAGGCATGCTATGAGTGACCACGACAGCTGGCCAGAGATTCTTGAGTATGTGCTTGAGCGGGACTATTCCACCATACTAGATTTCGATGTTTTGGGTGAATTATTCGCATGATTTGGTTTTGATGATTGAGGATTTACGATTTTCGCACAGTCGTTGCACTTGATATCGTTTTCGTGCTTAGGTTTCACATGTTTGTGATTTTACGGTTTTAGTCATTTGAGTTGATTTTGTGCGTATGCACGCACACGATTTGGTTCCTGCACTCTGTATAGTTTATATATGCTTGCAGTGCAGTGATACGCCTTTTGTGCACTTAGATGCACTGGACTTCGATTTCGATTGTGATACTCGATATTTGTTTTGTGCACCTTGTGCACCTGATTTGATTTTGCGCATGTTCGGCGCTTGATATTGAATTTCATGATTTCTTGCATGATGGATGCCCCTGGTTTTGGGTTTTCGCGCATGTTGAGAGCACGTCTTGAGATGCGATTTTGGTGCACACCAGATGCACTAAATCGAGATTTTTTTCGTGCATGTCAGATGCACCTGATTTTGCTGTCAGGCACACAAGTTGCCTACGACAGATGCTTTGTGCACACCCGATGCACTTAGATCTTGTTTCTGTGCACTTATATGGCACGTATATGGATTTTGATTGTCATGCGCACCAGACGCACGTAGTATTCATACGCGTATTTTGGGATTGATTTCTTATAGAGCAGTACGTTTTTTTTTATGATAATTGCGATGTGTTTTCGTACTAAGCAGGACTAGTCAGAGGACAGTACCTGAATAAATTTTGCATGCATTGATAGTTATTGAAGGGATTTCCAAAAAGCGAGCTATAGCCTCAGTATTTACCTACGTGTCTGATATTACACGAAATGTTTAAAACAAGGAGAACCTTCTAAATTGTTTCCAAAACGGCGGAACATACATTTCAAACAAAGTTATATATGTATATAGTTATTTTCTTGATAGACGTCCGCCACTGTGCAGTGTTATACGCATTGCACAGCGCCTTAAAGAGATTTGGCATGCATTTCCTTCAGATACTTACATATATAGATTCGATATTTACATGTATAGTTTCGAGTTATATCATATTGGTTTTGCTTTGGATTTGGCATTGATGTCTTCCCCATGACTCCGATGATTGCGGGATGCTTGACGGAGTTTTGATTTGAGTTATATGCTCATTTTTCATGCGCATGCGCTGCGCTACGATTTATTTTATATATTTACGATTTCGGAGCCCCGACGACTTGATGGTTTTGCTTAGATGTTTTAGTATTTATGGGGAGTTTTAAATTAAATTCGGGGACCGAATTTCTTTAAGGGAGGAAAATTGTAACGTTTTGAAAATCGTTTCGGTGAAATTTCGAAAAAAACGGTAAAATAAGGGGGTTTTCTGTAAAAAGTCAAAATACAAATATCTTTATTATAAAATTAAATATACATATTCTAGCTATGTAATTGCTAGTATTTGGTGTTTATTAAGCCACTGCTGAAATTTCAAATTTTCTGAAAATTTTTCCGAAATTAATTATTTTAATATTATTTTTAGCCGGTAAGAAAATATATTAAATTAGCGATAAATACAAATTTAAATGGGCTAATTTTAATATTTAAAATCATGTTAATTAAAATATAGTTGTAATATAATTTTTTAGTATTTTATTTCAAGTTTTAATTGATTTATTTTATGGAAAACAAAAATATAGTTATTTTGAACTAAAACTTGCAAATATGGTATTGTGGGGGGTCTTTTTGCATAGAATTTTTCTGTAAAGTCTCTCACACTCACCCTCACTCCCCTTGGCCGGCCCCACACTATTGTAGCAGCCCAAGAATTTTATTTCCCTCTTTTTGACCTTAAATCATGTGAGAAATGGGTTAAAATAAGGTTTTTATATATAGTAAAGTAGGTGGGGGGTATTATGGTAATTGGGATGGGCTTTGACCTTAGAATTTCCACCCCAATTTCCTCACCTCATTCCAGCCCCTTTACTGGCCGAAATTCTGCTACAACAGCCCACATCTTTTTCCCCCATTTTCCATCTCTTTTGCTTCAAAAATTGCCTCAAAATCCATCAAATAAATCCCAAAATCCAAATCCAACTCCTACCCATTTCTCATTAGCCAAACTTACATGGATCTAGGGAACAAGTTGGCATTTTAGAGGCTTTGATTTCCATAATTGATCTCTTGATCATGAGGTATAATTCTAACCTTTTTCTTAAATTGTTGTTAATTGTTTTAGGTTAGCTTAATTATATGTTTAAATAGGTTTTTATTTTAGTTCTAAGTGCATGATTTGAAATTCAAGAGTGGGATTTGAATTCAAATTGGGGTTTTGTGTTATGAGTTTAGGGTTGTGTGATGTATTTGACATAGTAGGTTATGCTAAATCCAATTTAAGTTGCTAGTTTGCATATTTGTTGATTTAAATTGTGATAATTATATAAATTGTAAACTAGGTTTTTGGAATTTGATTAAATAATGGAGATAAAAATCTAATTAGGGTATTCATGGCATTATTAACATTTTAAAGTGTAGCTTAATACTTTAGTTCATGAAAATCCAAGCTAGATTGTAGTTTGTGCATTTTTGCTATAAAATTGTTAAAATTAGGTATTTTGTAACTAGAATTTTGGGGTTAATGAAATTTATTGGGAATAAATTATAGAAATGGTTTAGATGATTTAATTAAGATGTTTAATAAGTATTATGGCTGCTAGATTTATTTAAACATCGAGTTTTGTACTAAAACGGTTAATTATGCTTGCTAGATTTTCGGAAAAATAGCTTTTAAAGTGAGTTTGAGGTTTTTGTGAATTGCAACCTATTTCATATTATAATTAGTGTTTGTGAATGTGTAAATGAGTGTGTTTGGGCTTTTTCTCGATGGTTTGGCGTTTGTACGCCGACGTCGAGGGTTTTTGAGTTGATTTGTGAAAGAAACCATAGGTATTGACCTATGTGGGATTCGTGTGTCGTTTTGATCATGAGTCGGATATTAATGCGATACGGTGCATTATGATATGTAGGTACCCATGTGGACTTCGAGACGACAAGCAAGCGCGTGGCGACGTCGGCACCGGCGAGCGAGGACCAGGTGAGTAGATTTATATCTACGGGGAGAAATCGGGTGGATGGCGTATAGCACCCCCGCAGTTCGTGGTGATGTATACGAATACGTATACACACATATATATATTTTTTATTTTGTTGAGTTATTGATGATAAATATGGATATTTGGTGTTCTTGGTTGTTATAGTGTCGCGAAACCCTAGAGTAGCGGTCGCACCACACTTGCACACACCCACCCATACTTGCATACTTTCTTCTTTCATTTGTGCTTACGGGAATATATTGTTATGTGTTCACATGGGTATGGGACTATGTGTTCACATACGGATTGAGATGAGTCGATGAGATTTGTGTTGAGATTGTGATATCGGTGATATGGCAGGATTCGTACTTGAGTTACGTCCTGGTGTTATAGCGGATCTTGGGGCGACGATACGGGTGACTAGTGTTATAAATAAAGTGGTCGACATGTGATCGTGATATGAGATATGATATGCTAGGATATTGATCCTACGTTGTATTGGGCGATGTATACCCCTTGATGATGATATGTGCTGATGATATCAGTTTGTACGAGACTGTCGATCAGTAGCCAAATCATGTCTATATTGATGATATCAGTATTGTACTAGACATAGGTCAGTACCCTAGACTATGATCTTGGATAAAGAGGATACCAGAGGAATAGTGTGAGGAATATGATATTGACCCGTACCCAGATTTGGGGATGCCGTACGACGGATTTACGTACGAGCTATATCTTGATGATTGATCCGCACTCTTGACTTGGGATGTCTGATTATAGATATGGTATCGGATATGATATTATTGAGGCGGGGTCACCGACTAATATATATACAGGTATGTATATGGATCGACTCAGATGTTAGGCGGTTTCCTTACCTGTAGTCCAGCTTGTTAGCTTAGCCCTTTAGTTTAGTTTAGTTGTTAGATTAGATTCGATTCTTACCTATTTCAAAACTAACGAATCGTGGGTATTTTAAAAGACAGCCCAAGGGATCCTACGGATATTTCAAAAGACGTATCTTTTCATAAAAACACCGTAGCCCCTATTTTCAAAACCCCATGATTCGTGTTATTTCAAAAGGCACCATTTGTAGGACTTATATTAGATTAATGCAGATTAGTTATAGTTGCGTCTAGTATTCAGCTCCCGCTCATTATTGTGGTTCGCTTCGCATCGCATGCTTATATTATGTTTCATACTCCATTATTGATATCATGCTGTTAGGACACCAGCACCATTACCAATGATGCGTATGCACCACGTACACTTACTTGCCGGCTCACACACATCTTCATCGGTAATTGCCATGTCACGTACACCTTAGAAAATATTATTGCTGGACATAGCCTGTTAGCTAATAGTTTAGACATGATATTAGCGTACTTGCCTTATATGTTAGTTTAGACATTGTAGTTATTACCTGCTACTTCATGCATACTGTTATTCATTGTTATGCCGCATTCATGGATTCTCATGCATATATTCACTATTTTACGTGTTATTGAGGTTTTGGATTCGGATTTCCATGAGATTTTCTGGATTTGGAGGAAAACCGCAAAAACATAAATAAACATTTTCTCTCTTTTAAAATAAAAAGTGCGGTTTTCCCATGATGTATGAGTCGTCCACCATGAGTTTGCTGATGGATTTCGAGACCCGATTCGAGGAGTGGAGGAACCGTTTCAGGTACATGGTGGGCCCGGTGCGGTATCCCGGGGCAAGAGGATCGTGTTGTTGACGTTGAGCCTGGCAGGGGAGCACCCCCGACCGGTGATATTACCCGACGCGTCGGATATCCGGAGGATACCGTCGTGGTCTTGAGATGGATGGTAGGGGCCGGTCTGGATTGACGGCGCCCTAGATATTGTGATTGAGATTTTGAGATTTTGAGATATTGAGGTACAGAAATTGTGATACAGAGATATCGAAATATTTGGACACTTGTTTTGTGTCGATGCTGGGCACTGTTTTATGCTGATTTCATTTATGGTACCTCACTTTTAAAATACAGAAATCTCACTGATTTATGAAAGCAGTTTTCGTCAGTACATGCATTCTGTTCCATGCATTCATACCTCATTCATATGATATATTGCTACCTGCGGCACTGACACGGGCACATGAGATCACACTCGGGTTAGATATTACCCTAGCCATTGTTATAGGCTGCATGTTATTCATTTATTTGAGGATATATTATGATCATTGACCTAGGTTGCGTTATTTATGCGATTTCTGTGCGTAGATGTTTTTCTATTCATGAGTTGGCAACTCACCCCCGTTGTGCCCCAGTTTCTTGCAAGTTTGCCGTACAGGTTTCATTACGGCTTGCGGGCATAGTTTCCTTCGGGTGATTTGCTAGTAGGTGGGTTTACTTATATCGTACCCCCCATTATATAACTTGTATATTATTACTCTTTTGTATCTAGAAGTTCCATCAACCAAATATGTATTTATTTTGAGATAGAGACCAGTGATGTTATTCCTTCGACCTTAGAGTCGCGCGTTATATTTCTGTGGTTTTCTTGTGGTTTTGAGTTTCCTTTTGAATGTTGATCCTCGCCGTTGGCGTTGTATATTATATTGCTTGCGTGGTTGTGACCGTCGATTGACGAAGAGCTAGCTTCAGCTTGGGGAAGCCTTTTTATTGATTTCGTATACTATTCATGTTGTATCCCGTTTGGGAGCCAGTATTTACAAAGGAGACTCTACTGAAATTTTCGAAATATTTAATGTTTTTTAAAAAAAGGCATAATTCGGCTTATGCTATTAAAACTACTTGATTTAAATTGGTTTTCCTTCACTCTACTACTTTTCTTGGTTTGGATTTCTGGGTTTTCGGCTTACTTAGATTACGTACGCCTCGAGACGTTCGTAGTTTAAGTGCCGGTCATATTCCGTAAATGCGGGACGTGACATCGATGTAGTGGGGTTTAATTTCGAAATTATCCCCGTGAGCTGGTGGAAGGGATAGACAAGTGGGAAGAGGACCACGGATAGGATAGCATCTCTCTTGGAGAGAGATGCGCGGTGGATTCTGCGCACCTACGGGCGGTGGCAGCGTGGTGTTATACTCTGATGGAGTGCCGTCCATCTCGGTCTTTGTTTTGGAAAAAGTTGGACTCAAGACAAATCACTCTAAAATGCACAAACAACCCTAGACCTAAGGTTACCTAGGTCCAGTCTCTAGACCGCTCCTAGACTTCCAAAGGACAAGCCGCAGGATCAATCCTCTACCACCTCCGTACTACCCTTGTAGCCAGATAAGTGCCAGGTAAGTGGGAAGGAACCACAGTAGTGGGCCTAATTAAAAACCACTAGCCTTAGTCACACTTGCCTAGACACTAAAAAAGTAATGCGGATAAGCGATAGATTACCCACGACCTTCCTCTGTCCTTATTGAGCGCGACAGTCCTTAGAGTCTGGTCTAGATATTTTTTAAATTAATGTAGGGTTGATGCAGATGCTCGGTTTGTGATTTGTGGGGCTTAGGAAGGGTGATGAAATCCCCACCTAATCTTGATTTGGTCTTTGCCCCTTAAAATCCGTATTAAAATATGCAAAACAAAACCAATCACAAAACTTTTGCAAAAAGATTTTTGAGCGGCGCTATTTTGCAAAGAATCCTGCAGAAAATAGATTTATTGGATTTTTGAGGAGAGAGAAAGAGTTGAGAAAGATACCAGAGGAGTTTGGAACCCTAGATCTCCTGTTTCCTCAAGTCTGTGACTCCAGATTTCCTTGCAAAAATTCACGCACAAATCGTTAAATATGCAATTTGCAGTTTTGTTTTAATAATGATATGAATCGTCTAAGAATTCAACACAAATAGTAAGAATAAAAAATTACGCATGTATCCCCGGCAACGGCGCCATTTGATTGATGTGAAAAAGTGTGTAGTAGTTAACCGCAATCAATAACGGTATCGCGTGTAGCTAGACCGAGATGAGTACGGGTCTTCCTCAGGGAAACGTTGAATCTTTTACTCTTACTTTAGATGTGTTGAAAAAGAGAGGAGGGAAAAAGAAATTTGTGAATGGTTTCTAGATCTACGTTAAGCACTAATATAGATCTAGATTATTTATGGATGTAGCTAATATAATAAGGGGGCTTGTAGGGTTCGTTAGGATTTAGTAGTTATGGATGATTAATTAAAAGTTACTCTTTTTATCCTTTAATAGATTTAAAACGAGAACGACGGTGATGCGTGTAGATTAGGATTTCTGGAGGGAAAAGGAATCCCACTCTTAACCCTTATCTCAACAGGAACTCCGTTCATATCTAGCCTTTACCAAAACAATCATTAATCTAATCTCTAATCGCGGTTGGAACTAACAAAGAATTGTTAGCGCGCCCGATTAGGATGTTAATGTTTCTTTTGATAAAGTTCATAAACTTTATAGCACTTAAAAAGGGTTTAGGGATGTTCATCATCTATTAGCCTACCCTAATCCTACGAACCCTAACAAGCGGAGAATTACTCGCGCATGTTGGGAGAAAAAGAGATGGAAAGAAATTGCATAATTAAATTACGAAGAAATAGAATAAGAAAAAGAAAGCTACCTTTATTAATCAACAATATTCATTACACTTGATTCCTTAGAAAATGATTACAATTTCTAGTTGCTTCTCGATCTCTTCTAAGGAGGTAGATGAACCGTTGATGATCAGCCTGCATGCGTGAGCCGTCTTGGACTTCATGATCTTGTCGGCTTGATGCCTTCTAACTTTAGCCCTTGGTCCTTTATATAGCCCTCAAAGAAGAAAAACAAGTTACCATATATGGTGACTTCCTAATATGGTGACTTTCCATGCCTGGATTCTGAGTCCCTGTCAGTATTGATTTTATGATTTTGGCAGATTTTTGATCCTGGCATCTTGAACATCTTGATCTCTTGACCTGAGCTAAATCTTGCACAATATCTCTATGAATAATGTTAGTTTATTTATTAAATTAGAGAGAGTATCTTAATCACTATATATGGTAATAAATCTTTAAGAAACTTGATTAAGAATATTTAATATGCTATGCACTTTATATGGTAATAAATCTTTAAGAAACATGATTAAGAATATTTGATATGCTATACATCTTTTAATTACAAAAATATTATGCGTATATTTTGGAATATTATTCTAACCGTTTGTATAATATTATATCTTTTAAGAATTGTGATTAGAATATTTGATATGATATGCATATTTTCAATTACCAAAATATTATATAAATATAAAATGCTTATATTTTCCATCATAATATTAATTATAATATATAAACATATGGCAAATAGTATTTTGCAGATAAATCCAAATATGTTTAATATTTATAATAAACACCTTTTATTATTAAAGAAATGTAAGGAAAATACTTATACCAAAGTGCAATATTTTCAACTGAACAGCCGTACGTGACATTAGGCCGTACCCTCATTGTCATATAGGCTGATAGAATCCTTAATGGTTTAATGCCGTCGTACGATGATTTTCGTTATGAGTTTGACTTGATGATTGATCCTATCTTTGATTAGAAGATGTCGTACGATGGATTATACCGTACGTGATGTTGTGAGGCTGGATGCCAATTGATAGATTCACCGACTCAATCATGATAGATACGTATACCTTATAGCTGTTAGCTGATGATTTACCTTATGCTGCATTCATGTCATTCCCATTGCATTGTTTATACCTGTGCTAGTACACCTGCACCATTATCGATGATGCATATGTTACACTTACACAGATTTGCCGGCCCACACACTTCATAATCGATAATTGCAATGTCACTACACAATAGAATTGCTGCATCATGATATGACTCCTTGCATAATTTACTTGCTATAGTTACATATGCACATTTATACGATGTTGCATTTGACCTTGGAGAAATTGGGAACCGCAGAATATATTTTAAAACTGGGATCATTTAAAAGAGTGGTTTTCCCTTAATATGTCACATCACTGTTCCATGTTGCATGATATATGGATATGCTTATATTTCTATCATATGTCGTATACATCATGCTTTATGGTTTTACGCCTTGAGATATGCTGTTTTCATGAGATTTCTGGTCATTTTAAAAGAAAGTATGTATTGTTTTAAAAACCCGGTTTCTCTTGATATGATATTTCAGTGTGTCCACCATGCGTTTTCTCGGTTCTGAGACGTGTGACATGTGAAACCCGATTCGAGGAGCTAGACGAGGCCGATTGCGCGTACATGGTGGACCCGGTATGGTACCCCGGGACGAGAAAGGATTGTTGTGCAGTAGACGGTAAGCCTGGCAGAGGGACTACTACCTACTGGTGATAGTATTTAAGCTCGGCAGATATCCGAAGGATACCGACCGGAGTCGAGATATGATATGGGCCGATCCGGACTTACGGAGCCTGTGGGCCGATCCGAACCGACAGAGCCCGAGATATGAGGATTTATGTGTCGATGCTAGACACAGGTTTCATGATGTTTTCGAGTATCGATGTTGGACACCCAGGTTCCATGATTTTGATGTGTCGCGAGGGACACCCGTTGATTTATATCCTCATAATTTCATGCATATGCTTTTATGAAATTTACATGCATGATGTTGTTGTGTCATTGGTTGACACGTGGACGGAATCCACATGCATACAGACATTGATCATATTGTTGGATGATATCCACAAGCTTATAGGCATTGGTTACCTTGTTGGCACATATACAGATACGGTCACCCTAGATATCATAGTATTACCTTTATGATATAGTTGACCTATGAGTTGTTGTTTATTCGATTTCTACTTGTTGATGTTTTTCTACTCACGAGTTGGCAACTCTCCCCCGTTGTGCCACAGTTCTTACAGGTTGACCGCATGGATCAGTAGCGGCATTGCTGGCACACAGTTGCATTCGGGTGTTTTGTATTGGTAGGTGGGACATTTGCATCGCGCCCACTCTTGTATTTACCATTAATATTGTATCTATTCAACTCCATCAATCAAAAATTAGTAATTGTATAAGTATTGAGACTTAGTGAGACTTGTGGTTGCGAGACTTAGAGCGAAGGGCATTCCGCTACTTGTGGTGTTGATATCTCGCTTTATTCATTATCTTTTGTGTTGATCTTCACCGTTGGGCATTGTATACTTATATTTATGCTTTGCGTGGTTGTGGATCCGCCGATTGGCGAAGAGCTAGCTCCCGCTTAGGGATGCCTTTTATATTATCATGTATTGTGGTTTTGGATCAAAAAAAATACAAAGAAGGTGTTGCCCAAATTTTTAAAAGACGAAACATGTTTTCAAACTGGTAAATTTCACTTGCATTATTCATGTTCCTTTTCTATGCATGTAAGAAAACTTGATTTCATTATACCTTTATTTCAAAACTTCACCTCTTTTATTTTCATTAAAAAGGTTTAGATTTCTGGGTTTTAGCTTACTTGAATTACGTTACGTCTTTAGACATTGCGTGATTTAAGTGATGGTCACGAGCTAATATTTCGGGTCATGACACATTGCTACCAATGATGCTATCAAAGAGATTATCTGGATGTATGCTAGTTCATGAGATACTTTCGTTCCTACCATTGTGTGACAATGGAGTTGTGGCTTAGGCCTAGGAACCCCCGTCCCATCTATGATCCAGACATATTCTTAGGCAGTATCACCTGATCATGGAGATGCATGATCTCCAGGGAGATCGAGGTTAGGAGAGTAAACACAAAGGAGAACAGGGCGGATCCACTCACAAAGGCCTATTCCCAGGGGAGACTTTTATGGGATGGTTGAGTATGAGATACTTCAAACACTGCTGATTGTTGGGTATGAGATACTACAACAGATGGCCCTAGTGCAAGTGGAAGATTGTTAGTTATATGTATGCCCTAGAAGCCATTACTATACATACGATGTATATTGCAGTGGATGCTTGAACATATATATGGAGGACTTTCTTGCTCGACATGATAATATGCTATCTGGTTGCTCTTTATCTTAACATGTACGCTGATGGTCTCTATGTTACATGTTGATAAAGCCCTTAGGATGAGTACTTGACTACCAGGACTATGATGAAGATCATACTAGTGGGGATAGAGTAATCGCTAAGTATATCCTTCAAATGTTCCTAGTCGTAGGTGTATCGAGACAGGGCATCGATATACCAGAGTAGGCTAGCGTATAGCTTCTTGAGCCATGCAGATGGGTGATGGATGATCCCATATCCATTGGTGTTAGACATCAGAGACAGTATACGGGTGCTCAGTGGAGACTGGGTACACTGAACGGACTCGCCGAGAACTCCCAGATGGTATTATACCTAACGTCAGATGGCAGTTCTCTGGTGACACTGGTACAGGTTAGTCTGTAAACCCGAGATCGTCATAGAGTCTTGTGTGATTCCCACTGTGCTTTGATTTCCACCTTACCACGTTGAAGAGAACGTGCAAAACGGTGGCTTTTGGGTACAGTCCCGAGTCATATGGAGGCAATGAGCGATAGGAAGGGTTCGTCTCTCCCGGTATTGGGAGTTGATGTTGTGCTGTGCTCGATTAGCTATAACAGGAAGTCCTTGGCCAAGGCTGCTTCAGAGATATACTGATAAGTGTTATCAGTAGTTTCTCGACCCGTTATAAGCCTCGTATCGACACGACTTATCGAGTTACTGGGGTCTGACGTTTACTACCCCTAGACGAGATATGCGATATATCAGACGAAGAGACCGGACTGTACGGTAGTGTTATTGATTGGATTCGCAGGAGTGTGAGTAGGCTTTCTTGTTGATCTTCTGATCGCTCAATACCCGGGTGGCCGTTACGTTTAGCAAACCGCTTGCGGCTTGTGGGTATTTGATATGATCATCACCTACTGCCGGCATATTGACGAGTCTTTAAAGTCCTACACAGGGGTTTCCTGGCTCAAGCGAAACGGAGTAGGAGCACATATGTGATATGTGCGGGACCGAGATTGATACGATATGAGATACCGTATTCTATTCTCGCGATTTGTGACATTGATCGGTTATATGCAATATAGTCGGGTTATCGGATCAAGTGTTGATTCGATAAGTTGTTACGTATGATATTAGTCGGTTATATGTTCTATAGCCGGATTATTAAATCAAGAGTTGATTTGATAATCTAATGTATAATTATATATTTAATATATTAAATTACAATAACTAGTATTAGCTCACTTATGATTCTTTTCTCACTAGATTGTGCATAAGTGTATATGTGATATATATTTGTGTACATAATTATGTGTCATGCTTGATGATACATGCAACAATAGTGTGTGTATGACTTACAGCATGTATGGTTTAAATTGCTAGGGTTTTATTTATTTTTGTAATTACAAAACTAATTGATTTTGTCATGGTTGATAAGCTTGTAGAAGCTTGTAGTTCTTTGACTAAGTCTTCATGTTTTGTTCTGCCTAAGATATTTGTTAACCCTACCAATTAACCTAGCCTTGGTTAAGTCTCTACAAAGGTTAAGTGTATGATACTTAACTCACCATGGTTGCTTTACTCTCATTCTCTCTTGATAATTCATCATCTTCTTCAAGAGCTCAAGAAAAGAGTTTTCTAGGGTTTGAGTTTACGATGAAAAAGTGTGAGAAAATGAATTCTAAAGTGAGCCCTCTTCCTACTTAATCATCCTCTACTACTTGCCATTTAGTATAGGGTGTTTGCTTCACTAATTCTGTAATTAGTGAAGAGATAGCTTGGGTTAGTGTCTTCTCGATGTAGATCGTCTTCGGCCTCGAAGTCTTCGAAGCAAGCATGTTCGTTTCTTCAAGGGAGCCTCTCTAGAGTCTGGAGTTCACGATCGCAGTGAAGGGACGACTACACGGAGCTAATGAATTGAAGGACCGGTCTACAAAGGTTGTATTCCTTGCTCACTTTTCATATGCAAAGTTGTTTGCATTATTTTCCGTCAATTTCTAGTATACGATTCATGGTTTAGGGTTAGCTAGAACGGCAAAATTTTAATTTGGCATGGACGATACCTTCCGAAACCTTGCAAACGTGCTAGGTAACCCTGCATTAGGCATTGACATTGGTGTCTTCACCATAACTCCGATAATTGCGAGATGCTTGACGGAGTTTTGATTTTGGTTTATATACTCGTTTTCATGCGCATGCATTGCGCTACGATGTGTTTTATGTATTTATGATTTCGGAGCCCCGACGACTTGATCTTTCTACTGAAATGTTTTAGTATTTGAGGGGTTTAAATTTAAATTCGGAGACCGAATTTCTTTAAGGGGGAAGATTGTAACATTTCAGAAAAATAAAATATTATTTTTGGGAATTTATATAATTAAATAATAAATATTATGAATATTTTGATAATACGGTATAATTAATTACCGATAAATTAGGAAATATTTGAAAAAATATGGGAATTACTGAAATGAGGGTGTTTTATATGATTTAAGCAAATTATAAATTCTTTATAATTAATTATATTCCATTCTAATGCTAATCGCAATTAAATATCACTAATCGTGTATTAAGCTTGATTTGTGCACATGATATGCACCATATCATATTACACATTTCTACATTTTCCTACCATGGTCTTTTCTTTTCCTTTTTCATTTTGGTTTAGTTTTAAATGAGAAGAGAAGAGAAGAGAAGAGAAAAGAAAAGAAAAGAAAAGAAAAGAAAATGAATATGAATAAACAAAGGAGGTATGGGCAAGAGAGTGTAAAATTTTAAAAAAATTAAATAAATAAATAATTAGATAAATAAAATCCTTTAGGTGAATTTTCTGATAATCGGTAAAATAAACCGTATTTACCTTAAAACATAACTATAGTTATTTTTCATCATAAAATTAAAAATACCTATTTTAACTATGTAATGGCTAGTATTTGGTATTTATTTAGTCACTTATAAATTATTAGTTTACTTAAATATTTTTCCTTAATTAATTATTTCAAATATTATTATAAGCTTTTAAATATACATTAAATTAGTGATAAATACAAATGAGAATGGGTTAATTATATTTTTTTGAACCATGGAAAATTAAAACAAGTTTGTAACATGCTTACTCTTTTCTTAATATGTCTCCAATATCCTAGTAGATTCTAGCATGAAACAATTAGTAAATAGATAAATAAATAAAACAATTATTGAAAAGACTTAAATGATGTAATAATTAAGGAATTTTCTACTCATTTCTTCACAACCTCACTCTCTCTCCCTCACCTCTAGTTGGCCGAGCCTCACCTTGAGGCAGCCCCAAATTTTTCCAAACTCATTCTCACTTCTAAATTCATCAAAAATCCATTCAAAAATCACACAAAATCCTAATAATTCCTAAATTAAATCATGACCCATTATTCTTTGATCAATCTTGCTTGAATTCTTGGAGCAAAGAGATCATTTTGGAGACAAATTTGCATGTTTGGATCTCAAGTTGGAGGTATAATCCTAAACCATGTTCAAATTGTTGCTAAATTAGTTTAGTCTAGCTTAATTAGAAGTTTAATTATGGTTTTAATTTTATGATTCAAAAATTCAAGAAAGGGTTTGTGATTAAGTTAGGATTTTTATTAATTATTCATGGTTTTAATGAGTGGATTAACATATTAGTGGAATGCAAAACCTAATCTAGTTACTAGTTGCTAATTTGTTAGTTTAAAATTGTGATAATTATACTATTTTGCAAACTCGACAACCGTAGGGCACACCTGGGGCTCCATGTAGGTTTTTAGAAATTGATTAATTAATTGAGATTAAAATCTAATTAGGGTTTTCATAACATTATTAACATTTTAAATTGTAATTTAATACTTTAGATCATGCAAAACCAAGTTTAGTTGTTGATTTGTGAATTTTTGCTTCAAAAGTGTTAAAATTGGATAATTTTGCAAACTAGAATTTTGGATGTAATACAAATTGATGAGAATAAATTATAGAAATGGTTTATATGACCTAGTTATGATATTTAGTGAATATTGTGGCCACTAGATTTGTTTAAATATCAAGTTTCGAACCAAAACGGTTATTTGATGCTTTCTAGGTTTTTGTGAAATAAAACGATTTGATTTAATTTTAAGGTTTTAATGATTTAAACCCTATTTTATATTATAATTAGTGAGTTTTGGAACTACGATTTGTACGTTTGTGTTTTATCTCGATCAATCGGCGTTTGTATGCCGATATCGAGAGTTATTTGGTTCTTTTGCATGAGCGGGTCATAGGTTTTAATCTATGCGTGTTTCGTGCGCCTTTTTGGTTTTGTCCGCGATTTTGGTTTACGGTATTATATTTTTTTGCCTATAGGTACCTCTCACGTGGACTTCGGACGATGAAGAAGAGGATGGCGGCATCGACTTCGGCAGACAAGGACCAGGTGAGTAGATGTATATCTATGGGGGAAGTCGGGTGGATGGCGTATAGCACCCCCGCAAGCGTAGAGTAAGGATATTATGTACTATTATTAGGAAGTCGGACGCGACCTTAGATTCTTGGCGAGTAGGGCACTATTGAAGACTTTAAGTTGGATTAGACTGATTTAGAAAGACTTAACCAGAGGATGATTGCCTTAGAGTGAATTCGTAGGTTCCATGTAGACACACACACGCATACACATAAACTTGACTTGGTGTATGTGTGTGTGTGTGTGTGTATAGGAATGTTTGTAGGTGTGTGTGTGTGTGTGTATACACACACACACAACATATACATGTGATATGAGGGTATTATATGATACTTGGGGATAAGTCGATATGATCGGGCATGATACCGTGAGATATTGGATATATGATCGAGATATGATATAAAATTTGTTACGATATTAACGGATCGTTAGGTAATGAGGAAATATATAAACAATGATATGTGTAGATGGCATTGAAATGAACGAGACTCTAGAATAAAACCCAGATCGTAAGATGTGACTTAATCACGATATGATATATGACATGATATTTTAGTTGATCATTTGACGATGTATATTTAGACAGACAATGATATATGTTTGATGATATTGAAATGTATGCGATTATGGTACAATACCCTTGATCATGATATTGTTTGATGATGATACTATACGAACGATGATGTATATGTGATATTTGACCCATACCCCGATTTTGGTATGCCGTACGATGGATTTTATCGTACAAAGTATAGATGTAATGATTGATCCACACTCTTGACTCCAGGAAGTCGTACTATGTACGTGACGCTATTGAGGCTGGATCGCCGACTGCTAGAGATATCGACTCAGATTTTAGGAGGATTCTTCTTACCTTTCGACTAGTCTCTTTAGTTTAGTCCATTAGTGGGTTAGATAGATATTAGTTTAGGCTCGAGTCATATTTTATTTTCAAAACTAACGAATCGTGGGCATTTTTAAAGACAACCTGAGGGATACTACGGATTTTTTAAAGGACATATCTTTTCTATAAAACCCTGTAGCCCCTACTTTTCTAAAAACCACGATTCGGTTATTTCAAACAACAAACTATATGACTCGTAGTTAGATGTGTATATTCTAAATGTGCGTTTAATACACATTCACCGTTATATTCATGTGCATTGCATGTTCGTACATATGTTTCTTTAGCTAATATGAAACCCTGCCTGTTAGGACACCAGCACCATTACCGATGATGCGCATGTTCCACATACACTTATTTGCCGGCTCACACACATCATCATCGGTAATTGTCTTGTCACGTACACTTTAGAACATATTATCTCATTGATATAATCAGTTAAATGATAGTTCCAATATAATATTAGTGTTATTGCCCTCCTTCACTAGTGAGATATTGCATTCTTTACTTAGACACTTCATGCATTCATAGATTCATTTGGTTATGCTATATGGTGGCTTTATGCCGGTATTCATGCTTCTTGACTCTTGATTCTTGGATTTCGGATTTTCATGAGATTTCTGGATTTTGGGGAAAACCGCAAGAATTTTATAAATCTTTTTATCATTATTTAAAAATAGAAATTTACGGTTTTCTCATGATATGATGTATGTGCTGTCCACCATGAGTTTTCTCAGTTCTTGAGCAGTATCATATACCCGATTCGAGGAGGGGGATGCACCATCTGCCGGTACATGGTGGGCCCGGTATGGTACCTCGGGGCAAGAAGATCGCAGATGATGGCGTTGAGCCCGGCAGTGGAGCACTACCTACCGGTTATTTGTGATGTGGCGGATATCTGGAGGATACTGACCGTAGTCATGTGATTTGATGATATGGGCCGATCCGGACTGCCGGAGCCCGAGATATTGAGATTTGAGATACAGAGATATGAGATTTGAGATGCAGATATATGAGATTAAGATACAGAGATATGAGGTATTGAGACTTTGAGATTTACATGTTTTTTGTCGATGCTTGACATGGATTTCCATGGTTCCATTGATGATACTTCAGTTATTTCGGAACATTTTATCATGATAAAAGTAAAGATTTCTTATACAGATATATCCAGATTTCATGGTTGATTATTTTGCATTCATGATGCATGCATACTCATTCATATAACATGTTACTACTTGAGGCACTGACACGAGCACTGAGTATTGCACTTACGCATAGATTATTACCCTGTCACTACTAGTTGACCGGTATTATATATGTATATTATTATGACCTAGGAGATCGTCGTGGATGCGATTTCTACTCGCAGATGCCTTCTACTCACGAGTTGGCAACTCACCCCCGTTGTGCCAAATTTTCTTACAGGTTTTGATGTACAGGTTCCTTTGGCGGCTTGCTGGCACACCTTTTCATTCAGGGTGATTGCTTGGTAGGTTGGTTCACTTATATCGGGACCGTCGTTGTGCTTTTATTATTTCGTTTGTATATAGTAAGCTCCATCAACCAGACTTGTATTACTTGATAGATTTAGAAGATCGGTTGTTTATTATTTCGACCTTAGAGTAGAGCTTGTATTATTATGGTTTTCAGGTGGTTTTGATGTTTTTCTTTGAGTTTTGATTCTCGCCCTTCGGCGTTGTATATTATATTGCTTGCGTGGTTGTGACTGTCAATGGGCGAAGAGCTAGCTCCCTCTTGGGGATGCCTTTTATTGTTGCTTATGTATATATTCTTGTTTGTACCCGTTTGGGGCCAATTTTTACAAAGGAGACTCTGCCGAAATTTTTGAGAAGATTTGATGTTGCTTTTAAGCTTGTTTTCCTACACTTCTTCTTTTAAATGGTTTAGATTTCTGGGCTTCGGCTTGCTTAGATTACGTTACGCCTTTAGACATTTCGTAATTTAAGTGCCGGTAACGTTCTGTACCTTCGGGTCATGACAGAGAGAGAGAGGTGAGGGGTCAAACATGGTCATGGCTCATTGTTTTCATCTTCATCCTCATCTTTTCTCTCCTCTCCCCTCAACCTTGGCTGTCCTCTTCCCTCCATCATCTCCACCTCCTCACACAACCCAAAATACACATCCAAACATCATCTCCCTTTCATTAAAAATGTGCATAAGCTCACTACAAGCATTTTGGACGAAGAAAGCTAGGATTTTGAGTATTTGGGGCAACTCAAGAAAATTCTTGAGTTGTCAAATGAGGTATTTCCTTCACTATTAGATTAGTATTTCATTTCCTTTAACATCTATTTATGTTTTGAATCGATATTGTATGGTTTTATGAACTTTGAAAATTCCAAGTTAGGGTTTGTGGGATTCTTGAGTTGTGATTGTGTAATTGAGATTAGTAGAGGCCATACAACCCCTGTAGTGGTGGTATATTGGACTAAACCATAGACTTAAACCCCATTTCGTAAACTTAGAAATCCCCGATATCGTATTTTGTGGAAATTTTGATGTGTTTTGGTGATCTGCTATAACCTGGGTGACCTGAAAATTATTTAGCAAATACTGTGATACAAGCAGGCAACCTAGATGCATTACCCAAGACCCGAGATCCAAACCCCAACCCATGGCCGCAAATAAATCCATTCTGGCCGCAAATTGCGGCCAGAGCAGAGAATTGTGGGCTCGTGCTTGGTCCAGGGCTTTATTTCCACTAAATTAGACCCTCCACATGTGCAAATTTGGCTAATTTCACCTAGGGTAAAATCTGGGACTATTTTCTTGAGTTGCTGCATTGTTTTGCGACTTCGTTTTAATTTGGGATTTGGTATTTGATATCGTGTTCCATCGTCTGATGTTTGTACGTCAGCGACGGGGGTTGTTTGGTGGTTTTGCAGGCGTAGGCTATAGGTTCTAACCTATAAGCGATTCGCATGCCGTTTTGGTTTTCATGTTCGATTCTTAATACTATATGACGCATTGAAAATTGTAAGTATCCCCACATGGACTTCGAGACGATGAGAATGAGCGTGGCGTCATCGACTCCAGCAAGCGAGGATCGAGATGAGTAGATATATATATCTACAGGGGGAGTCGGGTGGATGGCGTATAGCACCCCCGCAGTTCGTAGTGTAGTATACAAATACGTTATATATGATTATAAATATGTGTATTGTGATACATGGATGATTATCAAGATAGGTTTTAGGCGTTCATGGGTTAGTTTTAGTGTAATTAGAAGTTGTAAGTGCACGGCGGCGCCCCGGCCGTCAATCTGACGCCGGAATGCGGAAACGGTGATAAACTTAAATTTTGCGGACTTTGCAAACCGGCACCACCGCGCACTAAACTCCGGATCGAAACCATTAACAAGTCTACGCTGCTAAAAAGAAAGGGAAGAGATGTATACCGACGATCCAAGTCCTCCGGTCTTCATCTCCACTCCGATCTCCTCGCGGGATCTCCGTTCGTCTCCTCCTCGTCGGAAAGGGCACCACGAAGCCGGGTACTTTTACGGGCTCCCACCTCAATACCGAGGCAACTCGCGCATGAAGCCGGCAACTCGACATGCTCAAGATATGCTGTAGGAAGTGTAGTGTAGAGTGCATGTCTCACTTTGGGGTTTGTTGCCATTTGTAGATGATGGAGGAATCAAGAAGAAAAATGGTGCTTGCATTTTTCTTGGCATGAAAAGAGATCAAGAAAGAAACTCTCAAGAATGAAGCTCTCTATTCTTCTTCCTCTCTTTCTTTTTCTTCTTCTTCTTTTCTAATGAAAAACTTATTCACCTAGAAAAAGGGTGGAGGATTGAATATGAAGCATTAAGGGAGGTGAGTGTAGGAGATGAGAAGAGGTGACCACATCAAGGGACAAAGAAACATACACCATGCTTGTTACTATTGAACCCATACCCTCACTTTATCACCATCAAATCTCATAAAGCAAAAGCATGGTGGAAAAGAAAATGATAGCTATCATAATCAACCTTTATTCAATAAAACCCCTCCACAAATGTAATTTGCAAAACTGCAAATTACCCCCTCCATCGGAAAAGTCCGGCCGGGAAAGAACAAAGGAAAACCGGCTGGAACGGAATGCAAACTGGCAACTCCAGAAAACTGGTCCCGTAATAAATTACAGGAAAAACCCCGATACTGTGCATACACACCCGCATCTGTATTCCGTCCGGATACAAATGCAATGAGACAAAAAACTACACTGTACTAAACTAGGACCGGCTTAAACCAAAGCCGGCTAGTAATATCCGTTCGATCCTGATCCGTGCAATACCGCACGTATCTGATCGAACCCTGCCATATACCTATACGGCTACTAGTACAAACCGTCCGATCCTGATCCGTGCAATACCGCACGTATCTGATCGGACCCTGCCATATCTCCATACGGCCTCTACAGCGTTTCGCCCGAAACTGAGTAACTGAAAGTGTGGTGGACTCTAAAGACTCGTCAATACTATGGCTGTGGATTTAACCACTAGCACGTCAGAGGTATAAGCCAATACGTAACGGGCCACCAGCTATTGACCAAAAGGGACGTCGATGAGCGAACTCATCCTGACACCCTACTGAGCCTGTCAGTGACAATATCCGTGCAGTCCGGTCCGTTCGTCTATGAGTGTCGCATGGCGGGCCTAGGGGGTTGGTAAAAGTCAGACCCCCAAAAGCGGTACAAGTCGTGTCGGAGTGTAGCCCAGAACACCCTGAGATACTACTGGAATACCTACCAGTAAATCTCCTTGCCTTGGCCAAGGACTTTGTGTAATGGCTCTCCTAGACACAGCACGACCTCACCCCCAATACCGGGAGAGACGAACCCCTGAAGATACGCTCACTGCCTCCATGTGGCTCGGGACTGTACCCAACTAAAACCTGTTTGCACGACTCCTTTGAGCCGTGGTAGGGTAGTAATCAAAGTACAGTGGGAACTCACACGAGACAAATGACGATCCCCAGGTCGATGAACTAACCTGCACACATGTCACCAGGGAACTGCCATCTGACGTCTGGTATATGACCAACTAGCATGTTCCCGGCGAGTCCTGCCCGGTGTACTCATAACCCAATGAGCACCTGTATACATCTTAGGTGATCCAACTGACACCAGTGGCTTGTGAGACCGGCCACCGCCCCTCGTCGGGGTCTCGACTGTATACACTAGTCTACTAATGGAGTATCGATGCCCGGTCTCGAAACTCCCACGACTAGGGACCTTTTAAGGATATGCTTGTAGACCCCCAGCTCCCACTTATATGATCGCCCTCATACTGCTGGTGGTCAAGCAAGAATCCTAGGGGCTCTATCAACGTGTAATAGCGACGTGTCATGTCACCTAAAGCAGTACACGATGATAAAGGTAAACCAGATAGCATACTATCATCTCGAGTAAGACTGTCCTACCGGGATAGGTCCTCCCTCAATCATTGCAATCACGTACCTGTGATCCAATAATTGACTCTGAGGGCACTACCTCCAACAATCTCCCACTTGCACTCAAGGCTAATTATTGCGATGTCGCATACTCACAGCCCGTGTGATACCGAACACCCAACTCCTCTACTAGTCAGTCTCACAAAGCTCGTTTGCGGAACTATTGCGTTCGAGGAATAGCCTCAGTGAGTGGATCCGCTTAGTTGTTTCTTTCCATGTCTCTCTATATCTCAAGTTCGCGGAGAAAGCCATCTCCCGAAATGAGCAAAATCAGTCTTAGAATATGTCTGGATGTCTGATGGGACCTAGCTCATAAATGAACTCCAAATCCAAACTTCTTAGACTGTATCGTCAACTGAACTTAATCAGTATCCTGCGCCATGCCTCCCTCAGTACTGCCTTGGATCACCTGTCCAAAATACTGCCCCTCGTCAGAGGGAAAACTATAACTCTGACAACCTCCTTGTCGTCCATGTCACCTTGGAAGCCTGGAATGATAACTGTCTCCTGAATGAGGCTGTCGTTATCATATCTCTAGAACATGCACTTATGTTCTAAAACTGCTTCCGACTGTTTCTCCAGGATTGGATTAATGTCAACTTATTGCATCTAGTGCAAGAACAACATCTGGTGTGGTACTTGACATCTCATGATTGACTCAATTGCCTAAGCAAGTGATCTGCCAATCATGCACGTCCCTCTCCCCTTTAGTCTGTAAGACACCTTTAGAGAGGGTGACTCCATTACCTGCAGGTACACTACCGTGCCAGGAGTCGTCCATCCTAAATACTCTTAGAATGCTGTCAAGTACCCTGATTGGGAAACCACCCAAATCTAGATCTAAAACCATAGATCTAGTAACCAGTATGTCTGATATAAAATCCATGTCTTTTGTGGAGAAACCACTGTGTGACGACCAAAGTATAACCGATCGTAGTGTAGGAGTTTCTTTTCCTACTCTGTGTATATCATCCAAATACCAGGATATCACACCCTACTACCTTCTCAACAGATCCATCCCCTATTCTGATGAAGTCAAACCCATGACTGTCACGTCAGAAATAGATGATCTATCTCCGCTACATCTGCTTTAGTCTATAAATAGACATAAGCAACCTGTCCACCAATGCTTCCGCTGCTCCCACTGACTACGACAACCCTCTGGCAGAGTCATATAGACGTACACTTCTAAAACTGGTTTAGAACGACGCTATACTCATTCTCCCGCCGGGTCTCGCAGCCTGGAACAACAGCAATGGTAATTGTGGGTAAACAAGAACTTCCTTGTCACCGTCCTTGAGGCTACCGCAGTACCTCTCGGGTGCCTGAAGTTACCCACCTTATCTGCGGAGTGGCCAATGGAATGTCAAACCGGATTGAATCTTTAGGTTCCTTATCAAATCTTCAGTAATCGTTTATGGTTCTGGAATCACTTCCAGTTCTACCATACTCCCACTACTGTTTTCTGAAAAAATCCATTTTTAATAAAACTGTGGCGAGTCTAGAACAATATCGCTATTGTTCATCCAGATGGTAGAAAATCAACCCTCGTCATAGCCTGGGTCAACCCACAAACAGCCATTACAGAAACGTGCCTTGAGTTGTCCAGTGTCTGGTTTTAATCATAAACCGGACAACTCCCCGTACCTTAACATCGTTAAGATATGAACTGTTCTATATCCAATATAGAAACAGAGGCACTGATTTAATTGAACCAGATTCAAATCATGCAGCTGTCCTCAGCGCATGTCAACTAAATGGAAGGAGGCCGATCAGCGTTACTCAACTTAGGAGTGCTTCCAATTATGAGTAACCTGAAAGAGAAGCAAGATCTCTTAGTCATTACCATCAACTGAATACCATATACAAGTATCTACATCTTCGATCACTTTGAAGAATCCCGATACTTGCTATACCTGGTTCTCTACTCTATTCAAATACCTATAACTCCTCAAAACTTAGACCCTGTGTTTCAACGAAACACATGTCTAAAAACTAGAGAAGTTAAAAGTAAACAGAATATAGTATGAGGACCAACCCCTCTGTCCTAATGGACACTGGACAACATACAATACTCTGTATAAGTCCCTTGAATCTGATAGCTCTTTCACCGTGTGTCGTAGGTTGAAAACTGTACTTATGGTTAAGAAGAATTACACCGCTGTTTAATGCTCCTTACCTAACCATCCACTGATATAGGTAAATGTCATAGACATAATTTCAAAAGGGCATATCTCACTCTATGAAAATAGACGTACAGATACATCGATTTGAAATTGGTGCATGACGGCGGATATTCAAAACCAAATACTTGCCGTCCGGCAAATAACCCAGGTGATTTCCTCAAATATCACCGATTACAACGAATCCCGATATAATGAGGATGATCACCCAATTCCCAATAACTTACTCCCACTCATCATCTGTAAAACCATAAAGATGTGAGAATCGTACCTGGTAAATACATACCCTGGAGTAAGTATCTAATCGGGAAATCAGTTTTTCTTTAACATTACACAGTGAAACTGAAACATTGAAATGTTCCGATGGGGTATTTTGGTATTCCTAGTAATGCCTCTTCCAGATTCACGACTGTAACCGTATAGTTCTTTGCCACCTCTCCAAATCCCTTCATATGTCTTTAGTCTTTGCCTTCTGCACACCCCTTAGGCCAAATGGTTTTCTTCCTTCCCTACCGTTCGGCACCAGCCTATGGTTTGGAAGAAGACTATCCAATAAGCATAATGGGTGTACTGTCCCAATCCTAGGAACACTCGCAATGCGAGAGAAGGTGAAGATAAAAGACACCTGAATGTACTTTATTCCTATTTCTCCTGAACCAGGATCCATCCCCGAACTGGAACAAGTTCCTTTCGAGTTCGTATATAACCATACGATGGATTATCCAAATAAACTGTGGATCTTCGTAGTGATACGGAGTGTCCTGGAGAAATACAAAGGTGATGTGGGAGTGGTAACGAAATATTTGGTTTGGTCGTGAATACCTGTTGCAATTTACTTTGCCCTCTTACTAATCCCTTGCTTTGTCTGAACTTAATACCTTCTGCACACCATCGTTATGCTAATTGGTTTTCTTCATTCCCTACCGGTCGGCACCAGCCTAAGGTTTGGAAGAAGACAATCCAATTTGCGTAATAGGTGTACTACCCCTAAACCAAGGAGTACTCGTAACCTGAGAGAGGGTAAAAGGAAAAGACAACTGAATAGTCCTATCCGTTTTCTCCAGAACCGGAAACCATCCTCGAATCCCATCGAGTTCGTATCTAACCATACGATGGTTTTGTCCAATGGAAGTGGACGTTCGTAGAAATACGGGGTGTCCTGGAGAAAAGGGTAAAAGTAGGAGTGGCAATGAGGTCTGCAACTCTGACAATCCAAAAGCCGGTGTTTAAGAAGGTTCGGTCAACTTGGTCACTGAGTCAAAGTCTTAGGGTCGGGTCAAATGGTCGCTGCCAGAGAGAGAGAGAAAAGAAACACTCAGCGTGCACTCTAACCTAGATCAGAATGGTTACCAATTTATCTAATCTGGAATCCTCCCACTGTACCTCAAATTCTCCTCCAAACCAGAAAGAAGAATTAGTCGGGGTCACCCGAGGAGTAAACCAACTCATCAGTGGGAATCGGGATCCAACTCTCATCGCATGATAACGTGACGGAATCCGCTCACGGTATCACACTCCAGAAGGTATGCGCATATCTGGCAAGTTTCAGTTCTTTTGAAACTCCCGATGTGATTTCTGCCCCATGCTCTTATGACCTTGGCGTGAGGTCAAAATATCATAAGTCACATGTCAAGTTCTGCCCATCATTATCCAGGTTAATTTGAATCCACCCGTACATACCCTTGACGTAGGCCAAAATAGTAGTACGACTGTCCCAAACCAACGCATCTATCTATGCAACAGATAAATACCCGGCAGCTACCAAACACTATGCCTTGGCGTGAGGTCAAAATACATAGCTTGAATACTACCGAATATTTAACTGAAATGATGGAGGGCTACGAATGGTTTCTGGCGAAAACCTTTAACGTAATGAACTTGATATCGTTGAAGGAACGGATAGCTTTTTAGAAATATAGTGACGACAACTTCCGCTAAAGAGGTCACTCCCGGTGAAGGGATCTCGGCTCTTTCCCCGTAGAATGGGGTGCAGGATATTCCAACTGAATACCACGGTGCAAAGCAAAAGTAATCGGCTATAGTGAAGTTAATGCCCTGACGCAAACTTATTGTCCAAGGGGTCACTCCCGGTGAAGGGATCTCGGCCCTTGCCTCGTCGACTGAGGAGCAGGATATTCTAAATGAATACCGCGATGCAAAACAAAAGTGAACGTCCTTGCAATAACAGCTTTTTGAAAAGTGTTCCAACAACATCAGATTAGGTTTGTTTTTAACTTTGCATTGATTCGAATCAATGCAGTCCCATCAATTGATCACACCACAAAGAACGAAAATATACTGATGTACGTATATGCCATCCGCATTCGCCACTGGGTCCCGTCATTACCCGTTAGGTTAGCTTACTAACGACAGAGCGGGGACTGGACTAGCGCGGATGAAAAACATATACAACATCTACTAATATATATACCAATATATAGTATTTCGCTCAAGGCGTGAATAAAATGCAACATCACAGAAATGTACAGCATCACAGAACAATACAGATATCTGGGATCCCCGGGTTTCACAGAGCCGCTGAAACCCGACGTTCCCCTGGTCGTGTGGATAGCCTGTGCAATGAAATCCTAGACCCCTACGGGCGCGGCAAGTCACCCGCCAAAACCTGAAGCGAGGCAGCCCCCTTCAGCGCCGTGAATGGACCACCCAGCACTTCACGGAATCCGGCAACTTGGGCACCCCTCCTGGGTCAAACCTGTACCCCCTACGAGTGCGGCGAATAGCCTGCCAATCCTAGAGTGAAGCCCCTTCCGTCCCAATGCCATGAGATGCGGGCTTGCTGCCCTCTAGAACCCGGCTATCCGTGCACCCCTCCGCGGGGTAATCCTAGTACAAAAAGTAAAATATACATACACCGGGTACATCGACCGCAACCAGGTCGTGCCCCAAAAGAATAATACAATCAGGCAGTGACGGCAGTCCACATGTCGGACGCTCGCCCCGCAATATCAAATGTACATAATACAACAAAACTGTACTAGCATTGCATCCAGGCTATCCCCCACGACCGATCCGCAACATCACAGCAAATACATAGAACATCAACGTGAAAGTCACGTTCGCAAATCCGTCTAACCGGGCTATAGCAGTTAGACCGGATTTACCGATCGAGTGACATTCACGGTCGCAGATATAATGTAAATACTGTGAAAAATGTGTTTAAAATATTCCGATTGATCAAACATTAACAAGTGGGCCCCCAAACAAAACTGTAGCAACCACAGAAAACATGGGCCCAATTTTAATATTCCAAAAACCACATTTATCATTCAGGAACACACTGCAAAAATTAGGGGGGGTGAACAGTTAAATACGCGGCGGAAGCGCGGCCAAACCAGGGGTTTGGCCGCCCTTCCGCGGCGGTATGAGGAGTTCGTTGAACAAAATTTTTACAGTGACCTTAGAATTCCCTGCACATCACTCTGAGACAACCTGAAAAAATTTTGGACTCAAAAAAAATTCGACAGAAACTGATGTGGGAAAAATACGGGTTTTTGGACTTTTTGATCGATCGGAAATGCAAACACATTACACAAAGCTAGACTAAGTTAATGGGGAGGCTCTGATACCACTGTAAGTGCACGGCGGCGCCCCGGCCGTCAATCTGACGCCGGAATGCGGAAACGGTGATAAACTTAAATTTTGCGGACTTTGCAAACCGGCACCACCGCGCACTAAACTCCGGATCGAAACCATTAACAAGTCTACGCTGCTAAAAAGAAAGGGAAGAGATGTATACCGACGATCCAAGTCCTCCGGTCTTCATCTCCACTCCGATCTCCTCGCGGGATCTCCGTTCGTCTCCTCCTCGTCGGAAAGGGCACCACGAAGCCGGGTACTTTTACGGGCTCCCACCTCAATACCGAGGCAACTCGCGCATGAAGCCGGCAACTCGACATGCTCAAGATATGCTGTAGGAAGTGTAGTGTAGAGTGCATGTCTCACTTTGGGGTTTGTTGCCATTTGTAGATGATGGAGGAATCAAGAAGAAAAATGGTGCTTGCATTTTTCTTGGCATGAAAAGAGATCAAGAAAGAAACTCTCAAGAATGAAGCTCTCTCTTCTTCTTCCTCTCTTTCTTTTTCTTCTTCTTCTTTTCTAATGAAAAACTTATTCACCTAGAAAAAGGGTGGAGGATTGAATATGAAGCATTAAGGGAGGTGAGTGTAGGAGATGAGAAGAGGTGACCACATCAAGGGACAAAGAAACATACACCATGCTTGTTACTATTGAACCCATACCCTCACTTTATCACCATCAAATCTCATAAAGCAAAAGCATGGTGGAAAAGAAAATGATAGCTATCATAATCAACCTTTATTCAATAAAACCCCTCCACAAATGTAATTTGCAAAACTGCAAATTACCCCCTCCATCGGAAAAGTCCGGCCGGGAAAGAACAAAGGAAAACCGGCTGGAACGGAATGCAAACTGGCAACTCCAGAAAACTGGTCCCGTAATAAATTACAGGAAAAACCCCGATACTGTGCATACACACCCGCATCTGTATTCCGTCCGGATACAAATGCAATGAGACAAAAAACTACACTGTACTAAACTAGGACCGGCTTAAACCAAAGCCGGCTAGTAATATCCGTTCGATCCTGATCCGTGCAATACCGCACGTATCTGATCGAACCCTGCCATATACCTATACGGCTACTAGTACAAACCGTCCGATCCTGATCCGTGCAATACCGCACGTATCTGATCGGACCCTGCCATATCTCCATACGGCCTCTACAGCGTTTCGCCCGAAACTGAGTAACTGAAAGTGTGGTGGACTCTAAAGACTCGTCAATACTATGGCTGTGGATTTAACCACTAGCACGTCAGAGGTATAAGCCAATACGTAACGGGCCACCAGCTATTGACCAAAAGGGACGTCGATGAGCGAACTCATCCTGACACCCTACTGAGCCTGTCAGTGACAATATCCGTGCAGTCCGGTCCGTTCGTCTATGAGTGTCGCATGGCGGGCCTAGGGGGTTGGTAAAAGTCAGACCCCCAAAAGCGGTACAAGTCGTGTCGGAGTGTAGCCCAGAACACCCTGAGATACTACTGGAATACCTACCAGTAAATCTCCTTGCCTTGGCCAAGGACTTTGTGTAATGGCTCTCCTAGACACAGCACGACCTCACCCCCAATACCGGGAGAGACGAACCCCTGAAGATACGCTCACTGCCTCCATGTGGCTCGGGACTGTACCCAACTAAAACCTGTTTGCACGACTCCTTTGAGCCGTGGTAGGGTAGTAATCAAAGTACAGTGGGAACTCACACGAGACAAATGACGATCCCCAGGTCGATGAACTAACCTGCACACATGTCACCAGGGAACTGCCATCTGACGTCTGGTATATGACCAACTAGCATGTTCCCGGCGAGTCCTGTCCGGTGTACTCATAACCCAATGAGCACCTGTATACATCTTAGGTGATCCAACTGACACCAGTGGCTTGTGAGACCGGCCACCGCCCCTCGTCGGGGTCTCGACTGTATACACTAGTCTACTAATGGAGTATCGATGCCCGGTCTCGAAACTCCCACGACTAGGGACCTTTTAAGGATATGCTTGTAGACCCCCAGCTCCCACTTATATGATCGCCCTCATACTGCTGGTGGTCAAGCAAGAATCCTAGGGGCTCTATCAACGTGTAATAGCGACGTGTCATGTCACCTAAAGCAGTACACGATGATAAAGGTAAACCAGATAGCATACTATCATCTCGAGTAAGACTGTCCTACCGGGATAGGTCCTCCCTCAATCATTGCAATCACGTACCTGTGATCCAATAATTGACTCTGAGGGCACTACCTCCAACAGAAGTAACTTAGTTTAGCTTCTTAGTCGCGAAACCCTAGAGTAAAGATTACACCCACACGCGCACGCACACACGCATACATTTTATTACTTGTGCGTATATAGGGATATATATATATATATGTATGTATGTATGTATGAATGTGAGTATGTATATATATATATAGGTATACATATACTTGGATATGAGGATAGTATGTGGTACTTGGAGATGAGTCGATGAGATTAGGCATGATATCATGAGATCGGTGATGTGATTTGGTTCGTATTATGAGATACGACATGATATTATAACGGGTCCTTAGGCGTTATGTTTTCATACACACGCATATATATATATATATATATATATATATATATATATATATGTTGACGGTATCAGAATATAGTAGACTTTAGATCAGTACCCCAGTTCATGATATGATGATAAGGATACCAGATAAATACTAAATATGATATTCGACCCGTACCCAGATTTAGGATGCCGTACGATGGATTTACCGTATGAGATATAGTTATGATGATAGATCCGCACTCTTGACTCGAGGATGTTATATTATATATTGTATCGTACGTGATACTATCGAAGCGGGATCACCGACTATTATATATATATATATATCGACTCAGATTTAGGTGGTTTTCCTTACCCTTTTCAACTAGTCTGTTAGTTTAGACCTGTAGTGTACTTAGTGTTAGTTATGTATAAGCCCTAGAGGCCATTGTTGTACATATGATGTATATTATGATGGATGCTTGGATATATACAGAGAGGACTTTCTTGCTCGTCATGATAGTATGCTATTTGGTTTCACTTTATCTTAACATGTTGACTTGTATTGGTTTACTGTCTTTCTCTTACATGTTGATAAAGCCTTTAGGATCTGTACTCAACTACTGGGATTATGATGAGATCATACTGGTAGGGCCATAGCAGTCGATGAGTACATCCTATAACTATTCCTAGTTGAGGGTATATCGAGACAGGGCATCGATACACCAGAGTAGACTAGCGTATACGCATCTTGACCCATATGATGGGCGATGGATGATCCCATATCCATCGGTGTTTGACATCAGAGATGGTGTACGGGTGCTCAGTGGAGACTGGGTACACTGGACGGACTCGCCGAGAACTCCCAGTTGGTGATATACCACACGTCAGATGGCAGTTCTCCGGTGACACTGGTACAGGGTAGTCTGTAGACCCGAGATCGTCATAGAGTCTTGTGTGATTCCCACTGTGCTTTGATTTCCACCTTACCACGTCCAAGAGGGCGTGCAAAACGGTGGCTTTTGGGTACAGTCCCGAATCACATGGAGGCAATGAGCGAGAGGAGGGGATTCGTCTCTCCCGGTATAGGGAGTTGATGTCGTGCAGTGTTCGATTGGCTATAACTGGAAGTCCCTGGCCAGGGATGATATAGAGATATACTGGTAAGTGTTACCAGTAGTTTCTCGACCTGTTATGAGCCTCACATCGACACGACTTATCGGTTACTGGGGTCTGACGTATACCACCCCTAAACTTGATATGCGACATATCAGACGAACAGACCGGACTGTACGGGAGTGTTACTGATTGGATTTACAGGAGAACGGACAGGCTAGCTTGTTGATCTTCTGATCGCTCAATACCTGCGTGGCTGTTACGTTTAGTTGACCGCTTGCAGCTTGTGGGTGTTTGATATGATCATCACCTGCTACCGGCGTATTGACGATTCTTTAGAGTCCTACACAGAGGTTTCTTGGCTCAGGCAAAACGGTGTAGAGGCACATATGTGATATGTGCAGGACCGAGGATAATGCGATATGAGATACCGTATTATATTCTCGCAATATTTAGATATGAATCGGGACATCGGATCAAGTGTTGATTCGATGAATCGGTACATGATATATTAGTCGGTTATATTCGATATAGCCGGATCGTTAGATCAAGTGTTGATTTGATGATTTAATGTATAATGATATATATGATATATTGTATTACATTATCTAATATTGGCTCGCTTTATTATTTCATTTTCTCACCGGATTAATACATTGATATATATGCGATATATGTTAATTGTATTATTTTCTTTTGTTGCAGATATATAATATATATGTGATATATATTATTGTGACATGATATGATTTATTATAAAACATGTTTAAGGATGATAAAAAGGGATTAGGGTTTGATTAGGGTTAGCTCTTTCAAGTTCATTCTACAAGGATTATATTTTGTCTTGGTTAAGATATTATGGTTGATACTTATCCTTAACCTAACCAAACCCTAACTCTAGTTTATTCTCTACAAGTTTTATCCTATCATCTTTGACCATGATTCTATAATCAATCATATACATTTATCTTCTATTCATCACAAAAGGATTATCTTTTTCATTATTATCTTCTTCTCTCTTGAGTTCAAAAGGAAAAAGCTTACTAGTTAATTCTCTTGTGATGATTTCTTGTGAGAAAGTGAATTAAAAAGAAAGTATAAATACTACTCCATCATCCTCATCTAATATAGCCCATTAGATTAGGGTGTTCATCTCTTTAGAGTGAGAAAGCTTGGGTTATAGCAACTTCGACGTAGATCATCGGAGAATCGGAACACTTCAAGCTAGCATGGATCGTTCGAGTCGTGGAGCCTCTCTTGAGTCTGGGAGATCATGGATCGCGGCGAAGGGACTTCTACTCGGAGCTTGTGAAGCGAAGGAGCGGACTACAAAGGTTGTAATCCCTCACACTTAGATAAAAAGATGTTATCTTGCATGCTAAACCCTAATAATCTAGCAAAGATCCTGTATTTGGGTTGTTCGGCACATGTAAAATTTTATTCGTGCATGTTTGATGCTTTATGAACCTTCACAAGTGTGCCTAGGAACCCTACACTTAGTAGATGTTAGACTGGATTCGAGTCATACTTATTTCCAAAACTAACGAATCGTGAGTATTTTAAAGATAGGCCAAGGGATACTATGGATATTTCAAAGGACGTACATTTTCTTAAAAACACCGTAGCCCTATTTTATAAACACCACGATTCGTGTTATTTCAAATTCCAAAACAGTATGACTCGATTCTATAAATGTATATTCTTTATTGTTGTGTTTACCATTCATTTTCCGCATATTCTTATTATTCGCATCGCATTGCATGCTTATTTGTGTTTTCGTAATTATTATGAAACCCATACTGTCAAGACACCAGCACATTACCGATGATGCGTATGCTCCACGTACACCTGCTTGCCGGCTCACACACATCATCATCGGTAATTTCCATGTCACGTATACATTAGAAAACACTATTCATTAGTATAAATTGTTAGCTGATAGTTTCGACATGGTACTAGTGCGCTTGCTTTTATATGATAGCTTAGACATTGCATTTATTACTGTGACTTTCATGTATATTTATATATTCATTTGCCATGACATTATAGGCCAGTCCGGATTGCCGGAGCCCAATATTATGTAATTCATTATTTATCTACCCTTGAGATTGGGATTTCGGATTTCCATGAGATTTCTGATTTTGGAGAAACCGCAAGGGTTTTATAAACTGATTATCATTTTAAAATGAAAGTTGCGATTTTCTCATGATATGATTTGAGAGGATTCCACCATGATTTTTCTAGGCTCTTGAGCGATATAATACACAAGATTCGAGGAGGAGGAGGAACCGTCTGTGGGTGCATGGTGGACCCGGTGCGGTACCCCGGGGCAAGTTGGTCGCAGATGATGGCATTGAGCCTGGCAGGGGAGCACTACTGACCAGTGATTTTATTGTGACTCGATGGATATCCGGAGGATACCGATCGGAGTATAAGCCAATCTGGATTGCCGGAGCCTGAGGTATTGAGATTTGATGTTACGGGCCAGTCTGGATTGCCAGAGCCTGAGAAATTGAGATAGCGAGATATATATTTTGTGTCGATGCTAGACACTGATTTTCTATTGATTTCATTGATGATACCTCGATTTATATATACAGAAATCTCACTAAATTAAGAAAACAGTTTTCTCATTCATGATGTATTCTGTTTTCATTATATTGCATTCATACATCATATATGTATTATGTTGCTACCTGAGGCACTGACACGAGCACTTGATATTACACTTATATGTAGATGGTACAGGTTTATATATTGAGGAAATATTTTATCGTAAGACCTAGGATTGAGTCATACATGCGATTTCTGCTCGGTGATGTTTTCCACTCACGAGTTGGCAATTCACCCCCGTTGTGCTACAGTTTCTTGCAGGTTTTGCCGTACAGGTTTCCTTGGCAGCTTTGCTGGCCCATTGGTTATTTCCGGGTGATTGCTTTGGTAGGTGGGTTCACTTGCATCGTGACCACTATTGTACCTTTTATTATATTTCTGTTGTATCTAGTAAACTCCATCAACCAGACTTGTATATTTTATAACCTTAGAAGACCAGTTGTATATTCTTTCGACCTTAGAGTCGCGCGTTGTATTATTATGGGTTTTCTTGATGATATTGAGTTTCCTTTTGAGTTTTGATCCCGCCCTTCGGCGTTGTATATTATATTGCTTGCGTGGTTGTGACCGCCAATTGGCGAAGAGCTAGCTCCCGCTTGGGGATGCCTTTATTCATATTATTCATGTTTTACCCGTTTGGGGTCAGTATTTACAAAGGAGACTCTGTCGAAATTTTCGGAAAAGACTTGATGTTTTAAAAAGGTTTACTACGACTTTTCAAAGAGATTATATGCAAACCTTAAAACAAGTTTTACTTCACTTCTTATTTAAAATGGTTTAGATTTCTGTGATTTTTGGCTTACTTGAATTAGATGGGATCCTATAGACTTCATATGATTCAAGTGCCAGTCACGTGCCATTTCGGGTCATGACAAAACTGGACCGGCCAGGCCGGTTTTAATGGCATTCTCGCCGGCCATTTTTATAAGTTTGGGGCTCGTTTTTTAAGGGTGTTCTAGATAAAACATGAATAGCCTTCTGCAATTGTTTAAAAAAATTTAGAAGACTAATAAAATTCGACAAAAACTGGAATATTGTCCGTATTGTTCTGGAGTTGTTTCGCGGTTTTGTAACTCTAAACATCGTTTAAACTGCTAGTTAAGGGTTTATAGACTGGCTCTGATACCATGTTGGGTTACGTCAGTGCCCTGGCCATCTGAAGCGGCCGATGCGGAAAAAAAACTAGCGTTTAAAAACTTGGCGCTAACGAAACCGTCTAGATCGAACCATAAACCTATAGTAACTAACTATAAGATGCACTAGCTACTGAGATAGAAGTGTTATACCGAATGATCCGTGTCTTTCGGTCTTCTACTATCTTCATAAGCTCCTTGAGGCGTCATGGATCAAGCTTGGCCTCAGGTCTCCCTCAATCGAAGATGATCCACCTGAGGATTTGTAGTTCGAGCTCTAACCTCAATACCGAGGTAACTAGGGTACCTAGTTTGCTAAACTTGATAGCTTAGAGGATGTAGAGTGTGATGATGGATTAATTTTTCTCCAAATACCCTAGGTTTCTCAACACATGAGACTTTTAGGGTTGAGGAAGAAGAAGGAAACTTGAGGAGATGAGAGTGTTGTCGTGAGCATCTCTTGAAGAATGGCTAAGTGTTGTGAAGCATCAAGTATACCAATAATTCCCAAAACAAATGAATCAAGCATACATCAATAGTAAACCATGAGTCACCCCATGAGTCACCAAGTAGCCATGCTTCATTAAATACAAAGAACACTTCATACCTCCACCTCATTTAACCATTTAATAAAAAATGGTTATACACAAATGAGGTGTCTTCTTCTAGAAGCATCCTTATAATAAATTACAAGAATACCCCTCACCGTATATACATACCCGTATCCGTATTTCGAAAAATACGAATACAAAAATACGAAAATAATCCAACAATATAATACTAGAATCCGGCTTAAACCAAAGCCTACTAGTATTATCCGCCCGAACATCATCCGTGCATAAATACACGTATGTGATCGAATCCTGCCGTAAAACCATACGCCTCTACATCATTTTGCCCGAAGAAGGGAAACCCTCTGTGTAGGACTCTAAAGACTTGTCAATATGCTGGCAGTGGGTTTAACCACAAGCACGTCAGCGGGTTTAACCACAAGCACGTCAGCGGCACTAGCTGTACGTAACGGCTACCCAGGTATTGAGCGAAAGGAAAGCCGACGAGCAAACTCATCTGTACCCCTACTGAGCATGTCCGTGACAATCTCCGTACAGTCCGTTCTGTTCGTCTAAGAGTATCGCGTATCGGGTCTAGGGGTGGATAAAGTCAGACCCCTAATAACGCGATATTTCGTGTCGGTATGAAACCCATCACCAACTGAGAAACAACTGATCCAAATCAGTAATTCTCGATCACCTTGGCCAAGGATATCTGGTGATAGCCACCTGTGCACTACGCGACATCAACCCCCAATACCGGGAGAGACGAATCCCCGACATTCCGCTCACTGCCTCCATGTGGCTCGGGACTGTACCCAACTAAAACCTGTTTGCACGACTCTTTTGAGCCGTGGTAGGGTAGTAATCAAAGCACGGTAGGAACTCACACGAGACAAATGACGATCTCAGGTCGACAGACTAACCTGTACACATGTCACCTGGGAACTGTTATCTGACAATAGGTATAATACCAACTAGCATGTTCCCGGCGAGTCCGTCCAGTGTACTCATAACCTAATGAGCACCTGCATACTATCTTAGGTGACTAACTCACACCAATGACTTATGAGACCGGCCACCGTCCCTCGTCGGGGTCTCGATAAGTATACACTAGTCTACTCCGGAGTATCGATACCCAGTCTCGACACTCCCTCGACTAGGGACATTTAATGATGTGCTTATAGACCACCTAGCTCACACGTATATGATCGCCATCATAATGCTGGTAGTCAAGAAAAAATCCTATGGGCTCTATCAACATATAATAGTGATCTGTAATACCATATAATGCATGTACATGATGATAAAGGCAAACCAGATAGCATACTATCATTTTGAGTAAAACTGTTCTATCCGTATAGGTCCTCCCTCAATCATCATAATCACCTACCTGCGATTACAATAATTGCCTTGAGGGCACTATAGCCAACAGTCCGGTCTCTTCATCTGAGAGTATCGTATACCGGGTCTAGGGGGTAGAAATGTCAGACCTCTAATAACCCGATAAGTCGTGTCGAAGTCAAGCTCATCACCAACCGAGAAACTACAGAACTCATATCAGTAAATCTCATTTACCGTGGCCACGGATTTAGGGTGATAGCCAACTGAACTCAGCACGATATCAACTCCTAATATCAGGAGAGACGAATCCCCGACAATCGCTTACTGCCTCCATGTGGCTCGGGACTGTACCCAACTAAAACCTGTTTGCATGACTCCTTTGAGCCGTGGAGGGTAGTAATCGAAGTACAGTAGGAACTCATAGGAAACAAACGACAATCTCATGTCAAAAGACTAATCTGTACTAATACCACTCGAGAACTTCCTGTAAGGTTCCCAAGTGTCGCCGTTGGGTTTCGGGAGGCATCGACCATGCCGTTTTCAAAAAATTGGCGCGCTAAAGAACCCTAACGCTAGAATCTAAACTAGAGAATTAGACGAACAAGCATGTAAATATCTTTACATCTAAGTGAACAAGGAATACAACCTTTGTAGACCGATCCTTCACTTCAATAGCTCCGTGTTGTAGTCCCTTCGCTCCAAGTAGTGATCTCCCGGACTCTAGTGAGGCTCCACAAAGTGAAATGAACAAACTTGCTTGGAGTCTTCAAGGCCGAAGATGATCTAAGTCGAGGAGACACTAACTCAAGCTACCTCTTCACTAAGTGATGAACTTAGTGAAGAAACAACCCAATCTAAATGGTTAGTAGAGAAGAGGTTGATGAAGTAGGAATTTTGCTCACTTTAGAAATAATTTTCTCACAATATTTCTTTACCTCTCATGAAGCTAGAAAGCTTGAGGAGATGAGGAAGAAGATGAAGTGTGAATGGAATAATGAGTGAGAATAGCAATCATGGGTGAGTTAGTGTCATACACTAACTCATGTAGAGAATAAACCATGGCTAACAATAATGGTTAGCTTAATAAATATCTACAAGTAAAACAAAATTAGTGGACTTAGTCAATGGTTCCACAAGTTTCTACAAGCTTAAACCTTGTGACTAAATTGCAACTAATTTGATTTACTTTAAATAAATAAAACCTTATCATTATTATAAGCATGGTGTGAGTCTCATACACCCATGTATCATGTAGCACCAAGCATGACACAAAAGATGTACATTAATATATATCACATATATACTAAGTGTACACTAGTGAGAAAAAGAAATGCTTAAGTGAGCTAATATTAGTTAATGTAAATTAATATATCAAATATATAATTATACATTAAATTATTAATCAACACTTGATCTAATAATCCGAGTATATCACATACAACCGACTAATATCTTATGTATCAACTTATCGAATCAACACTTGATTCGATAACCCGGCTATATCATATTGTTAGTGTATATGCCCTAGAGGACATTACTGTATCATACTAGTTTGTATATTACTTAATAGAAGCTTGAGATATTCACAGTTGTAATAACATTCTTGCTCAAAATAGTATTATACTACTTGGTTTGTTTCTACTTCAATATGTACATATGTTTCTTTTAACATATCACATATGCATATTAGTAAAGCCCTTAGGATCTATGCTTGATTACCAGCGTTGTGAAGGCAGTCACACAAGTGGGGGCTGGGTAATCTACAAGCACATCCTTATACAGGCCCCTAGTCGTGGGATTATCGATACAGGGCATCGATACTCCAGAGTAGACTAGTGTATACGCTTCCCTTCCCAGCCTAGGAGATGGTCTGTCCCACAGCCATCGGTATGTCTTACTGGAGATAGTATGCACATGCTCATTAGGTTGTGAGTTACACCGGATGCACTCATTGGGAACTGATGGTTGGTAATATACCTATCGTCAGATAGCAGTACCCAGGTGACATGAGTATAGCTTAGTCCATTAACTTGACACTGCTGCTTCGCCTCAAGTGTGTTCCCACTGTTTTTAGATTACTACCCTACTACGGCTCTACTGAGTCGTGCAAACAGGTAGTAGTTGGGTGCAGTCCCGAAGCACTTGGAGGCAGTAGCGGTTAGATAGGATTCGTCTCTCCCGGTATTGGGGGTTGATATCGCACTGTGTGTAGGGTTCCTAGGCACTCTTGTGAAGGTTCATAAAGCATCAAACATGCCCGAATAAAATTTTAGATGTGCCGAACAACCCAAAGACGGGATCTTTGCTAGATTATTAGGGTTTAACATGCAAGATAACATCTTTAAACCTAAGTGTGAAGGATTACAACCTTTGTAGTCCGCTCCTTCGCTTCACAAGCTCCGAGTAGAAGTCCCTTCACTGCGATCCACGATCTCCCGGACTCAAGAGAGGCTCCACGACTCGAACGATCCATGCTAGCTTGAAGTGTTCCGCTTCTCCGATGATCTACGTCGAAGTTGCTATAACCCAAGCTTTCTCACTCTAAAGAGATGAACACCCTAATCTAATGGGCTAGATTAGATGAGGATGATGGAGTAGTATTTATGCTTTCTTTTTAATTCACTTTCTCACAAGAAATCATCACAAAAGGAATTTCTAGTAAGCTTTCACAAAGCTAAGAGAGAAGAAGATGATGAATGAAAATGATAATTCTTTTGTGATGAATAGTAGATGAGAATATATGATTGATATGGAACCATGGTCAAGGATGATAGGTCAAAACTTTGTAGAGAATAAACTAGAGTTAGGGTTTGGTTAGGTTAAGGATAAGGATCAACCAAAATATCTTAACCAAGACAAAAGAGAATCCTTCTAGAATGAACAAGAAGGAGCTAACCCTAATCAAACCCTAATCCCTTTTTATCATCCTTAAACATGTTTCATAATAAATCATATCATGTCACAATAATATATATCACATATATATTATATATTTGCAACAAAAGAAAATAATACAATTAAAATATATCGCATATATATCAATGTATTAATCCGGTGAGAAAATGAAAAAATAAAGTGAGCCAATATTAGATAATGTAATACAATATATCATATATATCATTATACATTAAATCATCGAATCAACACTTGATCCGACGATCTGGCTATATCGAATATAACCGACTAATATATTATGTACCGATTCATCGAATCAACACTTGATTCGATGTCCCGGTTCATATCTAAATATCGCGAGAATATAATACGGTATCTCATATCGCATTATCCTCGGTCCTGCACATATCACATATGTGCCTCTACTCCGTTTTGCCTGAGCCAAGAAACCTCTGTGTAGGACTCTAAAGAATCGTCAATACGCCGGTAGCAGGTGATGATCATATCAAACACCCACAAGCTGCAAGCGGTCAGCTAAACGTAACAGCCACCCAGGTATTGAGCGATCAGAAGATCAACAGGCTAGCCTGTCCGTTCTCCTGTGAATCCAATCAGTAACACTCCCGTACAGTCCGGTCTGTTCGTCTGATATGTCGCATATCAAGTCTAGGGGTGGTATACGTCAGACCCCAGTAACCGATAAGTCGTGTCGATGTGAGGCTCATAACAGGTCGAGAAACTACCGGTAACACTTACCAGTATATCTCTATATTAGCCCTGGCCAGGGACATCCAGTTATAGCCAATCGAACACAGCACAACATCAGCTCCCTATACCGGAGGAGAGAGAACTATCAGATAACTCAAGCTAGACAGAAAGGTGCAAAAGTCCCTCCTATCGCTCATTGCCTCCATGTGATTCGGGACTGTACCCAAAAGCCACCGTTTTGCACGCCCTCTTGGACGTGGTAAGGTGGAAATCAAAGCACAGTGGGAACCACACAAGACTCTATGACGATCTCGGGTCTACAGACTACGCTGTACCAGTGTCACCGGAGAACCGCCATCTGACGTGTGGTATATCACCATCTGGGAGTTCTCGGCGAGTCCGTCCAGTGTACCCAGTCTCCACTGAGCACCCGTACACCATCTCTGATGTCAAACACCGATGGATATGGGATAATCCATCGCCCATCATATGGATCAAGATGCGTATACGCTAGTCTACTCTGGTGTATCGATGCCCTGTCTCGATATACCCTCGACTAGGAACAGTTATAGGATGTACTCATCGACTACCGTGGCCCCACTAGTATGATCTCATCATAATCCCAGTAGTCGAGTACAGATCCTAAAGGCTTTATCAACATGTGAGAGAAAGACAGAAAACCATTACAAGTCAACATGTTAAGATAAAGTGAAACCAAATAGCATACTATCATGACGAGCAAGAAAGTCATCTCTTTATATATCCAAGTATCCATCATAATATACATCATATGTACAACAATGGCCTCTAGGGCATATACATAACTAACAATCTCCCACTTGCACTAAGGCCAGCTGCTGTAGTATCTCATACCTAGCATCCCGAATAATCTCTCAAACTGTATCTGGGGAATGGCCTTCGTGAGTGGATCCGCAGTGTTGTCCTTCGTATCTACTCTCCTGACCTCGATCTGCCGGCGATCAACTATCTCTCTGATCCGGTGATAACGCCTCAGAATATGTCTGGACTTCTGATGGGATCTGGGTTCCTTGGCCAAAGCCACAGCTCCATTGTTATCGCAATACAGAGGTATTGGATGTTCAATGGATGAAACCACACCAAGTTCAGTAATGAACTTCTTCATCCAGACAGCCTATTTGGCAGCATCGTTGGCAGCGATGTATTTGTAGGGTTCCTATGCACTCTCAAGAGGTCTCACAAGGCATCAACCATGCCAATTTCAAATTTTACGATGCCGAGAAACCCTAGATACGGATCGTTGGCTAGAATTTTAGGCGACAAAGCAACTAGTTAACTACTTTAACTAAGAGTACGGAAATACAACCTTTGTAGATCCGGTCCTCCACGTCCATAGCTCCTCAATGAAGTCTCCTCGTTGTCCAAATAGAATCCCGGGCTCTAGCGTCGGCTTCATCGGAGAAAAAGCGGGCTAGGTCATCGACGACGATGCCGAAGATGATCTACGTCGAGGCATCGCTAGATCAAGATCCAACTTCACCAAGTCATGAAACTTGTGAAAAAAACACCCTATACTACTTGGCAAGAGATAGAGGATGAAGAAATAGGAAGTGGGTTCACTTTAGAATTGGATTTCTCACTCTTTTTCATCAATCACCATTGATGAAGTCAAGCTTTCTTCATTGAAGAAGATGAAGAAGAAGAAGCTAATATTATGATGAGTTATTTAAAATGAAAAGAAAATGAATACTTATCATAATGTAAACCATGGTCAAGTGTATAGATTAAATCATGGTTAGTGGGAATGGTTAGGGTTAAGCATGGAGACAAAATGGTCACTTGGTCAAAGCTTCATGAAGCTTCAACATGCATCCAAAGAAAGCCACCATTTTGCATTATGCTAAATATTTTTCCAAAAAGAATAAATAGATAAATAAATGAGAAAAGGAAATGAAACCCTAACCACTTAAGTAACCATGGTTTAATTCTTTACACAAACCCAAACTAGCATGTATCATCAAACATGATACAATCTTGTGCACAAAAAATATATCATATATATACAATGTGCACAAACAAGTGAGAAAATCCATTTAAAGTGAACCAATACTAGTTAATGCAAAGTAATATATCAAATATATAATTATGCATTAAATCATCAAATCAACACTTGATTTGACGATCCGGTCATATCGCATATAACCGACTAGTATCCAATGTATCGGCTTATCGAATCAACCCTCGATTCGATAACTAGGTTATATCGCATATAACCATTCGATACATTCATCGCGAGAATAGAATACGGTATCTCATACACGCATTATTCTCGGTCCCGCACATATCTCATATGCGCTCCTATTTCGTTTCGCTTGAGCCAGGAAACCTCTGTGTAGGACTCTAAAGACTCATCAATACGCCGGCAGCAGGTGATGATCATATCAAACACCCACAAGCCGCAAGCGGTCTGCTAAACGTAACGGCCACCCGGGTATTGAGCGATCAGAAGATCGACGAGCAAGCCCGCTCACACTCCCGTGAATCCAACCAGTAACACTTACCGTACAGTCCGGTCTGATCGTCTGATATGTCGCATATCTCGCCTAGGGGTGGTAAACGTCAGACCCCAATAGCTCGATAAGTCGTGTCGATATGAGGTCTATAAGAGTTTGAGAAACTACTGGTAACACTTACCAGTAAATCTCAGCAACCCTGGCCAGGGATTTTCGGTTATAGCCAATCGAACACAGCGCAACATCAACTCCCTATACCGGGAGAGACGAATCCCCTCCTATCGCTCATTGCCTCCATGTGACTCGGGACTGTACCCAAAAACCACCGTTTTGCACGCCCTCTTGGACATGGTAAGATGGAAATCAAAGCACAGTGGGAACCACACAAGACTCTATGACGATCTCGGGTCAACAGACTACTCTGTACCAGTGTCACCTGAGAACTGCCATCTGACGTAAGGTATAATACCATCTGGGAGTTCTCGGCGAGTCCGTCCAGTGTACCCAGTCTCCACTGAGCACCCGTATATCATCTCTGATGTCAAACACCAATGGATATGGGATCATCCATCGCCCATCTGTATGGGTCGAGAAGGTATACGCTAGTCTACACTGGTATATCGATGCCCCGTCTCGATACACCCACGACTAGGGACTGTGAAGGATGTACTTATGGACTACCATATCCCCACTAGTATGATCCGCATCATAGTCCAGGTAGTCAAGTACACATCCTAAGGGCTTTACCAACATGTAACAGAGAGACAATCAGTGTACACGTTAAGGTAAAGAGCGACCAGATAGCATACTATCATGTCGAGCAAGAAAGTCCTCCCTATATATGTCCCAGCATCCACTACAATATACATCCAATGTACAGTAATGGCCTCTAGGGCATACATATAACTAACAATCTCCCACTTGCACTAGGGCCATCTGTAACAGTGGTTGTAGTATCTCATACTCAACCATCCCATAAAAGTCTCTCTCTGGGAAAAGGCCTTCGTGAGTCGATCCGCCGTGTTGTCCTCTGAGTCTACTCTCCTATCCTCGATCACCCTGGAGATCAACCATCTCCATGATCAGGTGACACTGCCTTAGAATATGTTTGGATCACTGATGGGACGGACGTTCCTTGGCGTAAGCCACAACTCCATTGTCACACAATGGGAGGAACTAAGTTCATCTCATGAACCAATATACACCCAAACAGCCTCTTTGGTAGCATCTTAAGTAGCGATGTATCCTGCCTTTATCTTCTAGTATGCCACGGTATCTAGCTTGGAACTCTTCCAACATACCGTCCCTCGATTGAGGGTAAAGACAATGCCTGTGACTGACACTCAGTCGTCTTTATCACCCTGGAACCTTTCCAGTGATTCTTCCCAGGATCGATTGATACCATCTCACTACAGCTAGTGAGTATTCTAACATCCATTTAGATCTATCTCATAGATCCAAAACCCAGGATTTAGTAGGTATCACTTTGATCCTATATGGAGAATCATTGCGATAAGCGGAGATTGATCGAGCGTAGCATAGGAAACTCCTTCCCTATCAAGAGTATGTCATCCACGTACTCTACGAGGATCGTCACCATACTCCCTACTACCTTTTTGTTTATACAAGGTTCATCTACCATTTTGATGATATCAAACTCTTTGACTACTTCATCAAAACAGATGTTCCAACTTCGCGATGTCTGCTTTATCCTATAAAGCATCTTGCACACGTTTCCGCTACTCCCACTGTCTACGAGGCCCTCTGGCTGTGTACTTATAGACTCCCTCTTCTAAAACATCATTTAGAAAAGCTGTCATGACACCCAACCACCAGATATCGTAGTCATGGTATGTAGCCGTGGCAAGTAGAATCTGGATGGACTTAAGCATAGATACTGGAAAAAGGTTTCATCATTATCCACGCCTGGTCAATGACGAAAACCTTTAACAAGTCTAGCTTTGAAAGTCTCAACTTTTCCATCTACACCAAGTAATCTTCTCAAGATATACTTGCTCCTGATGGGGATTTAACCCTTCAGATATAGCAACCAAAATCCATACTTTGTTGGTGTATAAGGATTCCATCTCAGATCGATAAACATCCAGCCATTCTTACAGAGTCTTACTCTCGATGGCCAGCTCGAAACTAGTTGGGTCATCATCTCATGATGCAATCCTCGCTCCCACTGTCATAGAGAAACAGAAGTATCTCTCAGGTGGGTGAGGAACCCTACTAGATCGGCGGAGAGGCTGAGGTTCGTTGGAATCTACTGAATCCTTTGGTTCTATCAAATCATCAGCTGTAGTTTGTATAGCTGGAACCTTTCCAGTTCTACATTACAGACCTTGCCTCGAGCTTGTCCGGATTTTTCTTTCAGACATAGGCCGGTCAACCCCAAATCATTAACTAGCTTAAGACATGGGCTCTTCCCTTTCCATATCACATATGAGATGGTAGGCAACTGATTTGATTGGAACCCTATTCAATAGGTATGCAGCTTCTCAAGTGCATAACTCCCAAAAGGAAATAGGTAACTCAGTAGTACTCATCATAGAGCACACCATATCAAATAGGGTGTATCTGCTCCGTCCCGATATACCATCGTGCTATGGTGTATACAGAGGAGTAATGCTGAGAGAGAATCTCATTCTCCTTTAGAATAATCCAGGATTTCCGTGCTCAAGTATTCTCCTCCTTGATCTCATCAAAGGACATAATACTTTTACCCGTATTGGTTCTCTACTTCTAACTTATATTCTGTGAATATCTCAAAAGGTTCGGACTTGTGTTTCAACAGGAACATAGGTCTGAATCTCGAAAGATCATCAGAGAATGTAATGAAGTATAAAGAACCGGTCCTGGCATGTGTAGACAGGGGACCTTACATACATCAACATGTATCATCCCAAGAGTTCACTAACTCTTTCTCTGTTTCCAATAAACGGAGCTATGGTCATCTTATCTCTGTGACATGACTGGCAAGTTTCACAAGATGTAAATTCAAACTGATTTAAATATGCATCTATGTGCAACTTAGCTAGTCGGGTCGCATTGATATGACCTAGTCTACAATACCTCAAGAAGGATTCGTTCATTTCTGAACTCTTCCTCTTGTGTGTGTTCCGTATACTAAGAACTGTAGTTTGATTTAGAACATTAATGCTTTTAGATAACGTGCCTGAACCGATCAACTTTTGATATAGGAAATGTTCAAAACATTATCCAACAATACAAAATTTTATCATTTCTTTACTGATAAAGAGACTGATATGATTTTGTATATCAGGTTCGGTATCTAATAACATTCGTTCAGAATCAATGTATTAGTAATACAGGGTGACAGTGACCAACAGACTTGGCTGCAACACTTGCCCCGTTTTCTGCCTCATGAAACTTATCACCTGTTCTCAGTCCTCTACCTTTCTGTAGCCCTATGTAACATATTACATATCTGGGATCCTGATCTGGTATCATATACCCAGGACGTAAAGGATACTGAGAAACAGTTCTCTGTAATGAACATACCCGAAGATGATGCATCAGCATGCACTCTCTTCGTTTGGGCGGCACGGGAATTCTGGTAATCCCCAATTTCCTGCTCTGTCTTATAACAATTATAAGTTGGAGCGGGACCAACCTTCCCCAGCTCAGTATAACAAGCGGGTTCGGTCAATATTCCGTATTATTATCTTGATTAAGGCGTGATATGGTCGCTACCTGGAGAGAGAGAGAAGAAAACACTCAGCGTGCGCTCTTGCAAGAAAAGATTGGTTTTATTTTATCTAATCAGGATGGCTCCCACTGCTTTTTATCAAATCTTCCTTCAAACCCTAAAAGGAAAGACTAGCCGGGATTAATTACATACTACAAGTTCACCAATCTTTCAGCCAGGCCAGTGTCGGTACTTTGAGGGAGGTCCCCCGTGCTTTCGCACGAACCTAATTAATGTAAACCTCGTTTTCCCAGAGACGTAACCTCGTTAACACCTTTCTAGACACCTACTTGATCGGCTAATTGTAATGTGTAAAACTCTCCCAGGAGTAACTCTTACTCGCAGCGGGTATCGGGATCCAACTATCTCATAGAAGGTATGCAATCTCATTGCAAATTTCAACACTTGAAATTCCCGATAATATTTTGCCCCTAGCGTCCTATGACCTTGACGGAGGTCAACAAACCATAGGCTACTAGTCAAGTTCAACCCGTCATTTCTTGATCGAATTAAACCCACCCGCACGACCCTTGACGGAGGTCAACAAGGCCGCACGACTACCCTAATCCAATCTGCATCATATGCATAAGCAGATAAGCACCAGTTAGCTACCGCACACTGCGCCTTGACAAAGGCCAACAAACGCAGCACGAATACTAACTACTACTTATCTGAAATGACGGAGGGCTACGACAGGTTTTTCTGAAAACCTATTGCGTAATGAACTTGATATCATTGTAGAATCAAATGATTTTAAAAATGGAATGTTTTTGAGGCTTTTCTAGTTTTGCTAAAGGAGTCACTCCCGGTGAAGGGATCGTCGGTCCTTTCCTCGTCGAATGAGGTGCGGGATATATCATATATATCACTATGCAAAGCAAAAACTCTTAAAAGCAATCAAAATACAAACCGAGTGTGTAGCATCGGCCAGATATTGCTAAAGGAGTCACTCCCGGTGAAGGGATCTCGGTCCTTTCCTTATCGAATAAGGTACAGGATATATCATATGTACCTCTGTGCAAAGCAAGAACTGTAGCTACCTATTTTATTTTGAAATTCGATTCTACAACATCTTAGGTTTCTTTTATTTCATTAATCACATTAATGAAGTCCCATCATTTAAGTACCTAAACATCACAGATAAATACGACGTACACTTATGCCATCCGCATTCGCCTCGATGTCCCCTCGTGCACCGTTAGGTTAGGTAACTAACGGCAGAGCGGGGCAGGGCTAGCACGGGTGTAAAACATAAGCAACGCCTATATAATATATCATATATACTATATATAGTATCTATCACAGAACATCACATGATCACATCACAGATATCGCAGCAGAAGAATCATATGAAATATTAGATATACTAGGACGTCCGTGTTTTCAATACGAGCCAGTATAAAACACGGATTCCACGGTCGCGATGAATAGCCAAACCCACACCCCTAGACCCCTACGAGAGCGGCAAGCAACCCTACCAATTCTAGGGTTAGGAGACCCGGACTCGACTCCTCGAGATGGTCTCCCACTGGACCCCAGAACCCGGTTACTTGTGCTCCCCTCCTTGGGTCTATCCTAGTGCAGAAAAGTAAATAATATACAAAGGGTAACATCTTCCGCAACCTGGAAGTGCCCCAATAAAAGATTATTACATACAAGTTTTTACATGAATGAAAATGAAAAAACACTCATCTCACATAAAAACCCCGGCTATTCAAACACGACGATCCAATATAACATATCCAGCAACACATAACATCACATGTCATCAACGTAAGTAAATATGCGCATCCCAATTGTCGTTGACATATAGCAACGAAACCGGCGATATCATATATTACACTTACGGTCACAGAAAAGAAAGTGTAAAACTACAATAGTTGGAATCCGCAATCACCTCAGACATCGCATGCCTGACCAAATGAATTACTTAGACATCGCATGCCTAACAATTATAAACCCCGCATTTTAGTCTCATAATCGAAAACACTTTTCAATACCAAGTCGGGCAATTCAACAAGATTCCCGACATCCTGATCGAATGCTCGTCGCAAACTTTAGTAGGCGGCCGCACCCCCGATACCGTCGACGAAGTGCACCAAGGCGGAACAACGCTGCCGCGAGCACCCGAACGGATGCTTTCGGCGATGGGGTTCTCCTACAGTCACTTGGTCGGGGCTATGGAGTGAGGCTGTCTATTAAGTTTACCCGGCGAGTATCCGCGTACGCTACGTGATTGCGACGGACTTTTGATCACATCAAAATTCCGTGGCAACCGATCAAGCGAGACTAAACCGCTAGATTTATAACATTCATTCAGTTATCTCATAACTTATTGTGAATTCCAATTATTGTATCCCATTCCAGATAATTAGAAAATGTTAAACTTTCCGATCGAACATTCAAACACCCAAGTTTTCCCGATACAGATCAACACATGAAACAAGTCTAAAAACATTCAGTTCGTGCCTCAGTACCAACGGTCCAGCCGTAGAAGGGTCAAGCCAACGCCTCACATGTGGCACGCCGTACTGCCCCAAACCCGAAGGTTCAAAGGGCAGTTCAAGACGGTCACATAATCGAGTTAAGGTTTATTGTCTTCTAGAGGGACCATCGCGTTACTTGCACTACTTAGAACGTCTTTAAACCACGGAAAAATCCAACACTTGGAAATTTCCCGACAGGGGAAAAGGTGGGTATTTATATCCGGTCGAACTTTTTTAACATATTCAAAAATTATCCGGAATGCACATAGACAAAATCTGATAATCCGATCGAATCATCGAATCCCCAAAACAACCCCAGAAAATTCAACTCTTGAATAAATATTAAAAATTCCCATAAAACTCAGCACTGTGAAAGAGGAATTACTGTGCAAAATAGGAAGGGTGACGTCATCAAACGGCCGCGGAACCGCCGCAGAAGCCAGGATTCTGCCGCGGTTCCGCCGCACTTTTGACGAATTAGCCCCACGAATTTCACAGTAATTCTTACAATTCCCTGCTGATTTTTCTGCATATTTTTAATATCGAAAAACTCCAGATTTTGGAAAAAGTCCAGAGAGCATGTTTGGTTTAGGGTTTCGGGTTCGTTCGGGTTTCAAACTTCGTCTACGCTTCGTCTAAGGCTCTAGCTAGGCTCTGATACCACTGTAGGGTTCCTATACACTCTCAAGAGGTCTCACAAGGCATCAACCATGCCAATTTCAAATTTTACGGTGCCGAGAAACCCTAGATACGGATCGTTGGCTAGAATTTTAGGCGACAAAGCAACTAGTTAACTACTTTAACTAAGAGTACGGAAATACAACCTTTGTAGATCCGGTCCTCCACCTCCATAGCTCCTCAATGAAGTCTCCTCACTGTCCAAATGGAATCCCGGGCTCTAGCTTCGGCTTCATCGGAGAAAAAGCTGGCTAGGTCATCGACGACGATGTCGAAGATGATCTACGTCGAGGCATCGCTAGATCAAGCTCCAACTTCACCAAGTCATGAAACTTGTGAAGAAAACACCCTATACTACTTGGCAAGAGGTAGAGGATGAAGAAATAGGAAGTGGGTTCACTTTAGAATTGGATTTCTCACTCTTTTTCATCAATCACCATTGATGAAGTCAAGCTTTCTTCATTGAAGAAGATGAAGAAGAAGAAGCTAATATTATGATGAGTTATTTAAAATGAAAAGAAAATGAATACTTATCATAATGTAAACCATGGTCAAGTGTAGAGATTAAATCATGGTTAGTGGGAATGGTTAGGGTTAAGCATGGAGACAAAATGGTCACTTGGTCAAAGCTTCATGAAGTTTCAACATGCATCCAAAGAAAGCCACCATTTTGCATTATGCTAAATATTTTTCCAAAAAGAATAAATAGATAAATAAATGAGAAAAGGAAATGAAACCCTAACCACTTAAGTAACCATGGTTTAATTCTTTACACAAACCCAAACTAGCATGTATCATCAAACATGATACAATCTTGTGCACAAAAAATATATCATATATATACAATGTGCACAAAACAAGTGAGAAAATCCATTTAAAGTGAACGAATACTAGTTAATGCAAAGTAATATATCAAATATATAATTATGCATTAGATCATCAAATCAACACTTGATTTGACGATCCGGTCATATCGCATATAACCGACTAGTATCCAATGTATCGGCTTATCGAATCAACCCTCGATTCGATAACTAGGTTATATCTCATATAACCATTCGATACATTCATCGCGAGAATAGAATACGGTATCTCATACACGCATTATTCTCGGTCCCGCACATATCTCATATGCGCTCCTATTTCGTTTCGCTTGAGCCAGGAAACCTCTGTGTAGGACTCTAAAGACTCGTCAATACGCCGGCAGCAGGTGATGATCATATCAAACACCCACAAGCCGCAAGCGGTCTGCTAAACGTAACGGCCACCCGGGTATTGAGCGATCAGAAGATCGACGAGCAAGCCCGCTCACACTCCCGTGAATCCAACCAGTAACACTTACCGTACAGTCCGGTCTGATCGTCTGATATGTCGTATATCTCGCCTAGGGGTGGTCAACGTCAGACCCCAATACCTCGATAAGTCGTGTCGATATGAGGTCTATAACAGTTTGAGAAACTACTGGTAACACTTACCAGTAAATCTCAGCAACCCTGGCCAGGGATTTCCGGTTATAGCCAATCGAACACAGCGCAACATCAACTCCCTATACCGGGAGAGACGAATCCCCTCCTATCGCTCATTGCCTCCATGTGACTCGGAACTGTACCTAAAAACCACCATTTTGCACGCCCTCTTGGACGTGGTAAGATGGAAATCAAAGCACAGTGGGAACCACACAAGACTCTATGACGATCTCGGGTCAACAGACTACTCTGTACCAGTGTCACCAAAGAACTGCCATCTGACGTAAGGTATAATACCATCTGGGAGTTCTCGGCGAGTCCGTCCAGTGTACCCAGTCTCCACTGAGCACCCGTATATCATCTCTGATGTCAAACACCAATGGATATGGGATCATCCATCGCCCATCTGTATGGGTCGAGAAGGTATACGCTAGTCTACACTGGTATATCGATGCCCCGTCTCGATACACCCACGACTAGGGACTGTGAAGGATGTACTTATGGACTACCATATCCCCACTAGTATGATCCGCATCATAGTCCAGGTAGTCAAGTACACATCCTAAGGGCTTTACCAACATGTAACAGAGAGACAATCAGTGTACACGTTAAGGTAAAGAGCGACCAGATAGCATACTATCATGTCGAGCAAGAAAGTCCTCCCTATATATGTCCCAGCATCCACTACAATATACATCCAATGTACAGTAATGGCCTCTAGGGCATACATATAACTAACAGTATTCAGCCTCCATCGTCGAGTCTGCAACGGTATCCTGTTTGGAACTCTTCCAACATACCGCCCCTCCATTGAGGGTAAAGACAAATCCCGAGTGCGACTTAGAGTCGTCCTTATCACTTTGGAAGCTGGAATCGGTAATGGACTCCACCCGGAGTTCTCCGTTACCATACACCAAGAACATGTCTCTAGTCCTTCGCAAGTACTTGAGAATGTTTTTCACAGCTGTCCAGTGACTCTCTCCAGGATCTGCTTGATACCGACTCACTACACTTAGTGAGTATGCTACATCGGGTCTGGTACATAGCATCGCATACATGATAGAGCCTACTGCCGAAGCATAGGGTATCCCTTGCATGCGAGCTCTCTCCAAATCAGTCTTGGGAGACATCTCTTTGGAGAGAGTGAGTCCAGAGATCGTGGGTTGGTTCCCACGCTTGGATTCTTCCATACTAAACCTCTTTAGTATGGTGTCAATGTACCTGGATTGGGACAATCCCAGTATCCGTTTGGATCTATCTCTATAGATCCTAATCCCCAATATGCAGGAGGCATCACCAAGATCTTTCATTGAGAATCTTTGTGATAAGAAGAGCTTGACTGATTGCAGCATAGGAATATCATTTCCTATCAAGAGTATGTCATCTACGTACAATACGAGGAAGACAACCTTACTCTCTGCTACCTTTTTATAGATACAAGGTTCATCTATGTTTTTGAAAAAGTCAAACTCTTTGACTACAACATCAAAACAGATGTTCTAACTCCGCGATGCTTGCTTTAACCCATAAATGGATTTAAGCAGCTTGCACACCTTTCCGCTGCTCCCACTATCTACGAAGCCCTCTGGCTGAGTCATGTACACGCACTCTTCTAAATCACCGTTTAGAAAGGCGGTCTTAACATCCATTTGCCAGATTTCGTAGTCATGGTATGCAGCAATGGTAAGTAAGATCCCGATGGACTTAAGCATAGCCACTGTAGAAAAGGTTTCGTCATAATCCATACCTGGTCGTTGACGAAAACCCTTTGCTACAAGTCTAGCTTTGAAAGTCTCAACTTTTCCATCTACACCAAATTTCTTTTTAAAAATCCACTTGCTCCCAATGGGTTTTACCCCTTCAGGAGCATTTTCCAAAATCCATACTTTATTGGTGTACATGGATTCCATCTCAGATCGCATTGCATCCAGCCATTCACAGAGTCACCACTCGTGATGGCCTGCTCGAAACTAGTCGGGCCATCATCTTCCATGATGCAATCCTCGCTTCCACCATCAATGAGAAAACCGTAGTATCTCTCAGGTGGACGAGAAACCCTACTAGATCGGCGGAGGGGCTGGGGTTCGTCGAGTACTACTGAATCTTCTGGTTCCAACAAATCATCAATTGCGGTTTGTGGTGCTGAAACCTCTTCCAGCTCTACCTCTTTGCCACTAATTTCATTTGCAAGAAATTAATTTTCCAAAAAAGTGGCATGTTGAGCAACAAACACTTTTTGTTCCTCAGCGTGGTAGAAAAAATATCCTTGAGAATTCTTTGGATATCCCATAAATTTGCAAAGAACTGATCGTGCCTCGAGTTTGTCCGGATTTTGTCTTTTGACATAGGCCGGACAACCCCATATCTTAACTCGTTTAAAATATGGTCTCTTCCCACTCCATATCTCATATGGTTTGGTAGGTACAGATTTAAACGGAACTAGATTTAATATGTATATGGCTGTCTCAAGCGCATACCCCCAGAAGGAAATAGGTAACTTTGCATCGCTCATCATAGATCGCACCATATCTAATAGGGTCCGATTCCTTCGTTCCGATACACCGTTGTGCTGTGGTGTATAAGGAGGAGTAAGCTGAGAGAGAATCCCATTCTCTTTTAGATAATCTAGGAACTCTTTGCTTAAGTATTCTCCTCCTCGATCAGATCGAAGGATCTTAATACTTTTGCCCGTTTGTTTTTCTACTTCGTGCTTATATTCTCTGAATTTCTAAAAAGCTTCAGACTTGTGTTTCAACAGGAACACATGCCCGTATCTAGAGAGATCGTCAGTGAATGCAATGAAGTAGGAAGAACCATTCCTGGCATGCGTAGACATGGGACCGCATACATCACTATGAACCAGTCCTAAGAGTTCGGTGACTCTTTCTCCGTGTCTACTAAACGGAGCATTGGTCATTTTTCCTTTGAGACATGAATGGCAAGTATCATAAGATGAAAATTCGAATGAATTCAAATATCCATTTTTATGTAACTTAGCTAGCCGTGTCTCATTGATATGGCCAAGTCCGCAATGCCACAAGAAGGATTCGTTCATTTCTGAACTTTTCCTCTTGTGTGTGTTTTGTATATTGAGGACTGTATTCTGATTTAGAATGAATATGCCATTATGTAACGAGCCTGATGCAATCAACTTTTGATCTAGGAATATGTTCATAACATTATCCTTTACTACAAAATTATATCCTTCTTTACTTAATAAAGAAACTGATATAATGTTGCACATCATGTTCGGTATATAATAGCACTCATTTAGAATCAGTATATTACGACTTGGCAATACTAGGTGATATTCGCCAACTGCTTTGGCTACAATACTTGCACCGTTCCCTACTTGAACGGAATGATCACCTTTTCCCAGTTCTCTACCTTTACGTAGCCCATGTAACAATTTACATATATAGGATCCTGATCTAGTATCTAATACCCAGGACGTAGGGTGAACTGAGAAACAGTTTTCAATAACTAATACACCAGAAGAAGATGCATCAACATGCATGTTCTTTTGGGCGGCGTGAGAATCCAGATATTCTCCTATTCCCTGTTCAGTCTTATAACTCTTATAAGAAAGAACGGGTCCAACGTTCCCCTGCTCAGTAAAATAAGCGGGTTCAGTCAATACATCCATATTATTATCTTGATTATGGCCTGACATGGTCGCTACCTGGAGAGAGAGAGAAGAAAACACTTTAGCGTATGCTCTTGCAAGATTAGATTGGTTATTATCTTATCTAATCAGGATATCTCCCACTGTTTTTATCAAATCTTCCTTCAAACCCTAAAAGGTAAGATTAGCCGGGATTAATTACACCCTACAATTTCGTCAATCTTTCAGCCAGATCAGTGTCGGTACTTGAGGGAGGTTCCCCGTGCTTTCGCACGGACCTAATTAAAGTAAACCTCATTTTCCCAGAGGCGTAACCTCGTTAACACTTTTCTAGACACCTACTTGATCGGCTAATTGTCCTGTGTAAAACTCTCCCAGGAGTAACACTTACTCGCAGTGGTTATCGGGATCCAACTATCTCATAGGAGGTATGCAATCTCATTGCAAATTTCAACACTTGAAATTCCCGATAATATTTTTCCCCTAGCGATCTATGACCTTGACTAAGTCAACAAACCATAAATCGCAAGTCAAGTTCAACCCGTACATTTCCCGATTGAATTAAACCCACCTGTACCCATCCTTGACTGAGTCAACAAGGCCGTGCGAATACCCTAATCCAATCACATCCCATGTTTTAGCAGATAAACACTACTTAGCTACCGTACACTACGCCTTGACTAAGTCAACAAACATAGCACGAATACTAAATAATATCTATCTGAAATGACGGAGGGCTACGCAGGTTTTTCTGAAAACCTATTGCGTAATGAACTTGATATCATCGTAGAATCAAGTGAAATTTTGAAATGGAGTGTTTTTTAGGCTTTCATTAGTTTTGCTAAAGAGGTCACTCCCGGTGAAGGGATCTCGGCTCTTTCCTCATCGAATAAGGTGCAGGACATATCATATATATCACTGTGCAAAGCAAAACTCTAAAAGCAATCAAAAGACAAACCGAGTTTTGTAGCATCTGCCAGTTTCTCTAAAGAGGTCACTCCCGGTGAAGGGATCTCGGCTCTTTCCTCATCGAATAAGCTGCAGGGTATATCATATATACCACTATGAAAAGCAGAACTGTAGCTACTCTTTTTATAAAGTTTTGATTCTACAACATCTTTTAGGTTTCTTTTCTTTTTATTAATCTCATTAATAAAAAAATCCCATCAGCTTATGCTTCCTAAGCATCACAGAAAAATACGACGTACACTTATGCCATCCGCATTCGCCTCGATGTCCCCTCGTGCACCGTTAGGTTAGGTAACTAACGACAGAGCAAGGCAGGGCTAGTGCGGGTGTAAAACATAAGTAACGTCTATATAATATATCATATATACTATATATTGTATCCATCACAACATATCAAATGATCACATCACAGATATCACAGCAGAAACATAGATATAATGTGGGATATACTAGGACGTCCGTATTTAGTATTTAGCCAACAATAGAAAATACGGATTCCACAGTCGCGATGAATAGCCAAGCCCACACCCTGGACCCCTACGAGAGCGGCAAGCGACCCTACCAATTCTGGAGTTTAGGAGACCCAGTCTCGACTCCTCGAGATGGCCTCCCACTGAAACCCAGAACCCGGTCACCTGTGCTCCCCTCCTTGGATCCATCCTAATGCGGAAAAGTAAATAATATACAACACTGGTGGCATCAACCTCAACCCGGAAGTGCCCCAAATAAAAGAATATTACATTACATTTGAATTTACATGAATGAAAATATAAAACTCTCATCTCACATTAAAAACCCCGGCTATTCAATCGCGACAATCCTGCACATCATATCTCAGCAACACATAATATCTCATATCATCAACGTAAGTAAATATGCGCATCCCAATTGTCGTTGACATATAGCAACGAAACCGGCGATATCACATATTACACTTACGGTCACAGAAAAGAAAGTGTAAAACTACAACATTTGGAATCCACAATCTCTTTAGACATCGTAAATCCGAAATATCACATATTTCGCATTTCATGCCTAACTGTATGAATTCCACATATTGTATCACATTCCAGATAAATAGATAGTATTAAACTTTTCGAACAGATAATCAAATACCCAAGATTTCCTAAATCGCTCAACACTTGAGCGGAGTTCAAAAGTTTCAGAATACGTCACGGTAGCAACGGTCCAGCCGTAGAAGGGTCAAGCCAACGCCTCACATGTGGCACGCCGTACTGCCCCAAACCCGAAGGTTCAAAAGGCAGTTCAAGACGGACACATAATCGAGTTAAGGTTTGTTGTCTTCTAGAGGGTCCATCGCGTCACATGCACGGTTTTCCGAAAGATTTAAACCCGAGAAAAATTCAACACTTGAATATTTTTCGTGCCGGGAAAAATTGAGTTAAAGATATCCGTTCGAACTTTTTAACAATTTCTAAATATCCGGAAAAAATAATGAATTTAAATATTCTGATCGAATCTACGATTACAAAATAAACCCCAGAATACTCAACACTTGAGTCAGATTAAAAATACCCATAAAAATTAAATCACAGAAAAAGAAATAACTGTGCAAAAATTAGTCCTTGATTCCTCAATACTGTCGCGGTTCCGCGGCCCAAGCGAGGTACGGCCGCAGTTCCGCGGCGGTTTGTACGGAACAGGGGCTCGTTTTTCACAGAAGTGCTTATGTTTCCCTGCTGATTTTTTTAGGTATTTTTAATTGGGAAAAATCACAGATTTCAAAAAATATCCAGAGAGGGGTTGATTTTGACGTATTCGGGGTTGTTCGGAGTTTTAACTTCGTTAGCACATCGCCTAATGCTCTAACTAGGCTCTGATACCACTGTAGGGTTTCTAGGCACTCTTGTGAAGGTTCATAAAGCATCAAATATGCCCGAATAAAATTTTACATGTGCCGAACAACCCAAAGACGGGATCTTTGCTAGATTATTAGGGTTTAACATGCAAGATAACATCTTTAAACCTAAGTGTGAAAGATTACAACCTTTGTAGTCCGCTCCTTCGCTTCACAAGCTCAGAGTAGAAGTCCCTTCGCCGCGATCCACGATCTCCCGGACTCAAGAGAGGCTCCACGACTCGAACGATCCATGCTAGCTTGAAGTGTTCCGCTTCTCCGATGATCTACGTCGAAGTTGCTATAACCCAAGCTTTCTTACTCTAAAGAGATGAACACCCTAATCTAATGGGCTAGATTAGATGAGGATGATGGAGTAGTATTTATGCTTTCTTTTTAATTCACTTTCTCATAAGAAATCATCACAAAAGGAATTTCTAGTAAGCTTTCACAAAGCTAAGAGAGAAGAAGATGATGAATGAAAAAGATAATTCTTTTGTGATGAATAGTAGATGAGAATATATGATTGATATGGAACCATGGTCAAGGATGATAGGTCAAAACTTTGTAGAGAATAAACTAGAGTTAGGGTTTGGTTAGGTTAAGGATAAGGATCAACCAAAATATCTTAACCAAGACAAAAGAGAATCCTTCTAGAATGAACAAGAAGGAGCTAACCCTAATCAAACCCTAATCCCTTTTTATCATCCTTAAACATGTTTCATAATAAATCATATCATGTCACAATAATATATATCACATATATATTATATATTTGCAACAAAAGAAAATAATACAATTAACATATATCGCATATATATCAATGTATTAATCCGGTGAGAAAATGAAAAAATAAAGCGAGCCAATATTAGATAATGTAATACAATATATCATATATATCATTATACATTAAATCATCGAATCAACACTTGATCCGACGATCCGGCTATATCAAATATAACCGACTAATATATCATGTACCGATTCATCGAATCAACACTTGATTCGATGTCCCGGTTCATATCTAAATATCGTGAGAATATAATACGGTATCTCATATCGCATTATCCTCGGTCCTGCACATATCACATATGTGCCTCTACTCCGTTTTTCCTGAGCCAAGAAACCTCTGTGTAGGACTCTAAAGAATCGTCAATACGCCGGTAGCAGGTGATGATCATATCAAACACCCACAAGCTGCAAGCGGTCAGCTAAACGTAACAGCCACCCAGGTATTGAGCGATCAGAAGATCAACAGGCTAGCCTGTCCGTTCTCCTGTGAATCCAATCAGTAACACTCCCGTACAGTCCGGTCTGTTCGTCTGATATGTCGCATATCAAGTCTAGGGGTGGTGTACGTTAGACCCCAGTAACCGATAAGTCGTGTCGATATGAGGCTCATAACAGGTCGAGAAACTACTGGTAATACTTACCAGTATATCTCTATATCAGCCCTGGCTAGGGACTTCCAGTTATAGCCAATCGAACACAGCACAACATCAACTCCCTATACCGGGAGAGACGAATCCCCTCCTATCGCTCATTGCCTCCATGTGATTCGGGACTGTACCCAAAAGCCACTGTTTTGCATGCCCTCTTGGACGTGGTAAGGTGGAAATCAAAGCACAGTAGGAACCACACAAGACTCTATGACGATCTCGGGTCTACAGACTACGCTGTACCAGTGTCACCGGAGAACTGCCATCTGACGTGTGGTATATCACCATCTGGGAGTTCTCGGCGAGTCCGTCCAGTGTACCCAGTCTCCACTGAGCACCCGTACACCATCTCTGATGTCAAACACCGATGGATATGGGATCATCCATCACCCATCATATGGGTCAAGATGCGTATACGCTAGTCTACTCTAGTGTATCGATGCCCTGTCTCGATATACCCTCGACTAGGAACAGTTATAGGATGTACTCATCGACTACCGTGGCCCCACTAGTATGATCTCATCATAATCCCAGTAGTCGAGTACAGATCCTAAGGGCTTTATCAACATGTGAGAGAAAGACAGTAAACCAATACAAGTCAACATGTTAAGATAAAGCGAAACCAAATAGCATACTATCTTGACAAGCAAGAAAGTCCTCTCTGTATATATCCAAGCATCCATCATAATATACATCATATGTACAACAATGGCCTCTAGGGCATATACATAACTAACACTGTGTTCGGAACGCCATTACACATAGTCCCTGACCAGGGCAAGCGAGATTTACTGGTAGGTACTCCAGTAGTTTCTCAGGGTGTATTGCACCGTACTCCAACACGACTTATACCGCTATTAAGGGTCTGATGTTTACCACCCCCGTAGGCCAGATATGCGATACTCTTAGACGGACAGACCGGACTGTCACATACAGACTCAGTAGGAGTTCGGATGAGTTATGCTCATCGGCTTTCTTATCGACAATACCTGGGGACCGTTACGTACAGCTAGTACCGCTTGCGGCCTGTGGTTAAACCCACTGCCAGCGTAGAGTCGAGTCTCTAGAGTCCCACACAGAGCGTTTCCCTGCATCGGGCAAAACGTGTTGATATCGTATAGTTTTACGAAAGGGTTCGATCACGTGCGTACACTCGTGCACGCACGATGAGTCGGACGGACAATACTAGTGGGCTTTGGTTTAAGCCGGATCCTAGTATTGTACTGATGGATTATAGTTTCGGTATTCGTATTTTTCGGAATACGAATACAGGTATGTATATACGGACGAGGGGCGTTTTCGTAATTTGTATAAAGTGTATTTGTAGATGGCATAACCTAATTGTATTAATCATTTAGTTTTAAATAATTAATACATTTTAGGTAATTAAGAAATGATGTGTATTATGCATGAATAAGGACTTGTGTTTTAAGGACACATGTTGGTCAATTGACCCATGAGTCATTTGTTTGACCTTTGAACCTATTTTCTATGGTTGAATTAGTTTTTCTAATTGATAATAGTGTAGAGTTCAGATTAGAACAAGAGAGAGAAAACCCTAACCTTCTTCATCTCTTAGCTCATATCATTTCTTTCACCATCTTCAATTCCCTCAAGCTCAAGAACACTCATGAGTTGAGTAACCTAGAGCTAAAATAGACTCCTCAATCCATCTACATCATCTACACACCTTAGATCATTTGGTTTAGCAAACTACTTGATCTAGTTTCTTTGGTTTAGAAGAAAAGCTTGGTTCACAAACGGTCGGGTGGATCATCTAGGATTCGAGCAAGCCGACAAGGAGACGACATCCGTACCACTTCGAGGAATTCGTGCAGGTGAGGAGGACAGCAAGATAAGGAGAAGAAGGACCAGGTTTCTTGAGGTATAACTTCTGTACTTAGTTTATACTTCTTTTTCTTTTGCTAGATTCGGTTTAGATTATGATCAAGGCTTAAAGTCGGTGTTATGATGCTAAAATTATCGTTTTTACACCTTCCGCCTCCCCGCGATTCCGCGGGGTGCATAGTATCGACTTACAGTGGTATCAGAGCCAACTAAACCTAATCTAGCAGATTAGCAAGTAGTAGAATTTCGATCGTCAGAAAAACCGGAAAACTAAATACCGAAAACCCCAGTTTCTGTCGATTTTCAAAACTGTCTGTAAAATTATTTCAGTATCATGAAAAATACAAGCAGGGTTTTCTAAGATTACACAAGAAATTTGAGCCTCTGAATCGCCAAGACACCCGCAGATCCGCGGCAGAATAGCTCTTCTGCGGAGGATCCGCGGCCGACTCATGGCCGATTCAACTCGGATTTGTTCTATAATATCTTAATTTTGGTATTATGATTTCTGGAATATTTGGTTTCTACCCAGTATGTTTCTAAGTGCTGGTTTGCATTTGGGGTAGATACGGAAAATATGTTTCTATCGAATTCCTATTGTACTTAGCTAATTGGTTCTTCTGTATTGTTATATGTGTTTTAAACGTCAACTAATTGCTATACGAAGGTTAGTCGAGGTTGCACATATCTGCTGGTTTGTGTATATAAACATTTTCTGATTGTCGATGATGAATAGCCGGGGATGTGAGATGAGCATTTTTTATCTTTCATTCATGTAAATTGTAAAATTGATGTAATATTATTTCGCGGAGCACATCCGGGTTGAGGTTGTAGCCACCGTTGTATTATTTTATTTTTACTGTTTTCTGCTCATAGGATAGACCCAAGGTGGGGTACACAAACTACCGGGTTCTTTGAAGTGCCGAGTGGCCTACTCACTTTGCTGAAGGAGGCTGCTTCACTTCTGGAATTTGGCGGGTAGTTTTCCATACCCGTAGGAATCTGGGGTGGGGTTTGGCTATTCATCACGACCGTAGGATCCGTTCTTCGTTGCAGGCTTAAGCGAAATGCGGCATTCCTAGCATATCTGAAATGTTTATCTGTGACAGGAATGATTATTATTGCATGAGATGATTGTAAAATATATATATATATATGGTATATAGTAGGCGTCACTTATGTTTTACATCCGTGCTAGCCCAGCTCCCGCTCTGTCGTTAATTAAGTAACCTAACGGGTGATGACGGGGCCCTGTGGCGAATGCAGATGGCATAAGAGGACGTGATATTTTTTTTCTAATTCTCTCTGTAATGATAGGAGTAAATGATGGGAATGCATTAGATTAATGCAAAGTAAATAAACCAAAGTTAAATCGTTGGAACAAATTTGAAAACTACTCGGTTTTTTTCAATAACAGTAAACTTTTAAATGTGGAGCTTAAACCGCTCCTTTTTAAAGCTATCAAGTTCCTTCGATTATATCAAGTTCACTACGTTCACGGTTTTACCAAAACCATTCGTAGCCCTCTGTCATTTCATATGAATAGTCAATAGTATTCAAGCTATGTTTGTTGGCCAAAGTCAAGACATAGTGATTGGTAGCTATTGGATATTCATATGAGGCATAGATAGATGCGTTGGTTTGGGACAGTCGTACTGCTTTGTTGGCCAAAGTCAAGGGTAGGTACGGGTGGGTTCAAATTAACCTGGAGAATGACGGGTAGAACATGACATGTGACTTATGATTTGTTGGCCAAAGTCAAAGTCATAAGAGCATGGGGCAAAAATCCACATCGGGAGTTTCTAGAGAAACTGAAACTTGCTAGTGATGCATACCATTTGGAGTGTGATAACTTTGGTAGGATTCCTTCAGCTTTATCACACAATGATAATCGGATCCCAGTCCTACTATGAGTATATGCTACTCCTCGGGAGATTTTTTTCACTAAACGATCAATGCTATAAACCAAGTAGGTGTCTAGAACGGTATTAGCGGGGCTACGCCTCCATGGAAAAGAGGTTTTGTAATTAAGGAACTTCGCGAAAGCGTTGGAAAACCTCCCTTGAAGTACCAACACTAGCCTCGCTGAACGGTTAAGCAAGAATTGTATGGTGAGATTAATCCTGACTAATTTCTCTTTTCTGGTTTGAGGAGGGATTCGAGAAACAGTGGGAGCCATCCTGTTTAGATAAACTAAAAACCATTCTAAACTTGCAAGAGCATCATGCTAAAGTGTTTCTTCTCTCTCTCCTAATTGCAGCGACCAAACATGACGGGCGTTAAGTTGCTATTAGATAAAAACATGTTGACAAGACAAACTATAAAGATTGGTTCAGGAATGTCAAAATGGCAATCACTTATGACAAGTTGGGCTATGTTCTTACTACAAAAGCCCTCGCCGTCCCAGGCCCAGACTCCAGTGTCGCGGACAGGGAAATCCATAAGACCTGGGAGATTGACTGCGAGAAGGCCAAGTGACTCGTGCTTGCCTCTATGGACAATGAGGAGGCACGAGAATATGGACCTAGAATCTATATATACAAAGGACTTATATGGAGAGCAATCTCGTATCGCAAGATACGAGACCTCGAAGAAACTGTTTCAAGCGAGGTTGGCCGTCGGATCATCTGTCGGGGAACACGTCCTTAAGATGATTGGCTACATTGAGGAGCTCGCAGACCTCGGGACCACGTTAAAGAATGAGCTGTATACAGACTTGATTCTCCAATCCCTTCCTTCCACCTATGCCCAGTTTATTTTGAATTTTAATATTCAAAGTAAAGAAGTTGAACTTCCGGAACTCCTCAACATGTTGAGGAGTGCTGAGGGCACCCTGCAGAAAGCAAGGGAAACACCCGCTCTATTTGTTGGTGGCACTTCTTCTTCCAGGTCCAAGGCGAAAGCCAAAGGAGAGAGGAAGAGGGCCCCCACCAAAGCAAGAGGCGGTGTTGGTAAGGTGGAAGCAAAGGGAAAAGTAAAAGTTGGGGGCAGACTGTAGGAAAGGGAGAATGCTTTTACTGTCACAAGAAGGGCCATTGGAAGAAGGATTGCAGGGCCTGGAAAGCCCAGAACCAGGGAGCGAAGCAGGCTGTGGCTTCGACTTCAGGTGTGTATGTTATTGAAAACTGTTTGTCAATCAACTCTACTTCCTGGGTATTGGATACCGGTTCAGGATCTCATATCTAGGGGCCTTTTTATAGTGCCAATTGATTTGTTAAATCAGTTAAAGAGATCTTTCTCTGAGTGACTTAGGGATTTTTCCCACCGTTGGATCTTTGATCCAATGGCTTCTATTTTACAGAAGATAATCTTATTGTTTTAACAAGATCAGAAAGATCTTTCTGGAATTTTAATTCTGTTTTAGTGCTGGCACAGTTGGCGCAAGCGCACCTGTGCTTGACACGTGTCGCGCAGTGCAGAGCGCAAGTTGCCTGAAGCGTTGCTTCCTTTATTTTTATTTTAAATAGAGTCTTGCTCTGATTGGGTGCGCTGCCTTGGGCGCAGCGCTGGCGTGTCAGCATTTTACATGTGGCGCGTTGCGCGCAGCGCAAGGAATCTGAAGCGTTGCTTCAATTTTTTAATTTTTGAAATTCAAACAGAGCTTTGCTCTGATTAGGGAAACAAATGCCCCCCACCGTTGCGCTCACGTGGCACACACGTGAGTGCAGCGGTGGCAAGATCTCAACCGTCAGATCAACTGAGAAGTTAAAGGGGCGCAAGCGCCTATAAATAGGACCCTTGGCCGTCAACAGATGATTATCATCTTCAAGATTTTTACTTTCAGAACTTCAGAGCCTTGCTCTTGCTTTCAAGAACTCCAAGAGTTAGAACTTTTTAGAAAAAACTTTTAGGTAAAAATTAATCTTAAATTAAATTAATTTTAATTAATAGAGCCTTGCTCTCATAGATCTTTTGATCTAAAGAAAACCCATTTGGGGTTTCACCAACCGAGCCTTGCTCTCAAGAATCCATAGATCTAAAGAGATCTTGTTTCAAGGTTTTTAACCCATGAACAGAGCTTTGCTCATGGACCAAATGTAGATCTTTTTGATCTAAAAATGAAGAACTCTTAAGAGTTTTCATGGATCTTTAAGATCCCAAAATTTTTTATTTTTTAATTTTTAAGAATTAACTTTCCTTTAATGGATATTTCCATCATTATCACAGAGCTAAGCTCTTTTAGTCTTTTGAGGAATTTTATTCCCTTGAGACCAGAGTTTGACAAGTGTCACTCTGTGACAGAGCTTTGCTCTGAAAGAGGAGATTTTCTCCTTGTCTCTAGGGATTTCTCATTAATGAGAATATTCTTTTGGGGATCTACTCATTAATTGACAGTCACATCCAATGATGGGGCTGTCTTATTAACTGATGAATTGTCATCCAGATTTTGTGGGTCCCCCTTTGGTCCCTTATCTACTGCATTGCAGTATGGTATAAATTTTAAAATGCTAACACTGACGGCTGATTTCTGTCCCTTCGCAGGAAACATGTCTGCTGACCTGTCATTCCCGTTTGTTCGCTCAGAGGAAGGATTCCCTGAAGCACCAGTGGACCGGGAGGTTTTCGCTCTGATTAAGGATCATGACCCAGAGCATAAGAGCCTTCACCTGTGGGCTAGGTGGTATAGCGAAATCATCAGGGGTCGCCGAAGCTTCGGTTGCGCGACGCTGTCAGAGCCTATCTCGTCGATCTCCTATGCGGATGAACCCCCGGTGAAGTATGCCGTGGAGGTCGTGAACTGGAATTCGGAGGATCTTCTCCAGCCTGCGATTGGCGCCATTCCCGTGCAGCCGCCGTCGGCCGTGGACATTTTGGGGTGGCGCATATGTCAGGGTAAGGCACGCCCTTGGGGACAACCTTACAATATTGGATTGACCCCTCGACAACCGGTCGGATACTTGCAATGGGCCAGGTATATCCTATCAGTGAAGAGGACACATCTGATGAAGATTGGTTTGTACTCCGCAGTCTACGTCTCCTTATTCGAGTACCCCGTTCCTCCAACGTGGTGGGTTAAGGCATTCACAGAACAATGGAACATCCCCACCCACACCTTTCTTCTATCGGACAGGGAAGTCTCCATCTCCCTGGAAGAGTTCGCTGAGATCTCGGGTTTGCCGGTGATGGGGGAGCATTATGAGGAGCTGCTTCCTCCTGACGAGTACGTCTTTGCCACCAAGCCACTGGTATTTGATTTGACGCCGGAGAATACTATTCAGCACCATTTTCCGAGTCTGGTGAAGGTGCTGAATATATATGAAGGTCTCTATCTGGAATCAGGAGTCCGGGGAGTCAGTTTTGCAAATTTTATCGCCCGCTTCCTTCGACCGGAAATTTTAGCGCAGCGGAGTGAAAAGTTCGCCAAGCTCGACGATCCTTTCGGCTTCAGCTTAGATCGTCGACCAGCATCGGAAGACGATCAAAAGGATTTCTATCTCCCCGATGCCGCCATCATGCCCTTATCAGAAATTGCCACCCCAGGCATTGATGAGGAGACCTTCTTTTTAGGGTTCCTGGGATTGTGGTTGTCCTGGTGTAGCGTCTTGAAAAGTCGTTTTGGTGTTTTCCTGAAATTCGGTATTTTTCCGAAAACCGTCTTTCTCGTTATTTTGCAGTTTAGGACTAATTATACCTAAAATGGATAGGTAATTGCTTGTTTTTAGTAGCTAATGAGTTACTTATGAAATTTTGTTCATTTAAAAAATTTTCCCTATTTTTCAATTTTTTAATATTATTTTAAGCCGGTAAGAAAATACATTAAATTAGCGATAAATACAAATTTTTCCGGGCTAATTTTAATCTTTAAAATTATGATAATTAAAATCTAGTTGTAACATAAATTTTTAGTATTTTATTTTGATTTTTAACAAATTTTTATGATAGGAAACGAATTTATTGACTTTTAAGCTAAAACTTGCAAATTTTGACTTGTAGGGGGTCTTTTTGCATAAAATTTCTTTTGTAAAACCCCTCTCTCTCTTCCCTCAGCCCTAGGACAGCCCCACCTTGTTCAAGTCCAGAAATTTCTGGCCTCACATTTATTTTCTTTCATGTGTGGAATTGTTTTGTTTAGGAATTTATATTAAATATAGTTGTTGAAGTATGGAGCATTGACTTTTGGGGAGTTGACTCTTGACCTTTCCCACACACCCACACCCCTCCCCTTACCTCCTAATCTGGCCGAAACCTGCACCCCCTCCTCTTCATCTCTTTTCTTTTCATTTCTTCAAAATTCTTCATGTTTAATTCAACAAAATTGCATTTTCAAGCTTACAAATTAAACCCATCCTTCATCTTTCTTTTCCTTCACCTCCCTAGCTTGGATCTTGATGCTTGAGGCCATCATTTGGAGCAAATTTATTCTTGCTAGATCTCAAATTGAGGTATAATTTCCATCAAGTTAATTTCTTTTGGCTAAATTCCTTTAATTATATGGTTTTAGTGTTAAAAGTTTAGTTAATTTCTAATCTAGTTTATAAAAGAGTAGTTGTTTTAAACTAGGGTTTGTTAGCACACCATTATGTGGTTAATTAAATTTATTTTGCTTGCTAGTTCCTACACAACCAAATCAAAGAAGTTACCTTGTTTATGTGGTCTTCAAATTATGCTAATTTAGTTAATTTTAAAAGTTTGATTTTGGTTGTAAATTGTTGTTCTAGGAAATTCAAGAGAGGGTTTATGTATGGAAAATGGGTTGTGAGGCATGATAAATGAGTTGAATTAGGGTTTAGAAACCATTATTTAGTTGATTAAATCTAATTTGTTATCTAGTTGTTTTGCTAACCTAATCTAGAAGGTTAACTTGCTAATTGAGTTATAAATTAGTGTTAATTTAAGGTTTTCATATATAGTTTGGATTAAGAATTGCTAGGTTATATAATTCAAGTAATGGTTGTTTATGGAAAATAGGTTTTGAATCTTTGCTAATGTGTTGTAATTATAGTGTTTGTAGATTGCTTGTTGTGTGGTTGGATTGTGATAACTGTATCGCTAAATTTCGATTTTTGCACCAAAATTGCTAGTTTGTGCTTACTAGGTTTTTATTAAAATTATTTGGTGAATTATTTGTGATACCTTGGGGATGTTTTTAGCATCTCCTATGACGTTTAGGATGCGTGAGTGCGGATTTTTGGGTAGTCGGGTTTTAGTTTTGCCGGACGACCAAATCGGCGTTTTTTTGGCAGTTTTTGCGATTTTCGCGTGTGTTCCGCGCACTTTGTGTACGTTGTACCTAGCTAGCGAACATTAGTAGTTTCGTTGGGGTTTTGCGTCATTCTTGATATGTAACCTTATGTTTGGTATTGATGTAAATTCCAGGTTCGGTCGCGGAGACGTCAGACGCGGCGCGAAAGGGGAAAGCGGTGATTGGACACAGCTAGCCAGGGATACCGGTGAGTAGATGTAACATCTACTGGGGACTATCGTTGGATGGCGCAAGCCGCCCGATAGTTTTAGTAACTTACAAGATCCTTAGTGATGTTAGTAATTAGGGGTGAAATACTTAGTTGACTATTTGCTGCATCCATGCATTATATTGACATACCTATACGAAACCATTTTATAGGACACCTGCACCATTGCCAGGGTTTTTATATGCAGCACGAGCACTATTCATGCTTACACACACACCCTGGTAATTGCCATGCCACCACACTAGATAACCTTTAAATTTAAACCTTTTACTAATTGATACTTAAACTTGTGCTATTGCCTTTAATTCCTTAAAATGAAACCGTAGAATTGCTATTCATGTGCATGTACTTCATCATATTAATTGTTCATGCTTAATCCATTAATCACACATCGTAACTTGATTATTGATACCATATGCATTCATTATCACTGATATATGCACTTATGAGGATTTCTTGAGATTTTATGATATTGCTGGATTTCGGGGGAAAGCCGCAAAATTTCTAAACCTATTATATTTTTAAAATATGTAAATTGCGGTTTTCTAGTGATGTAAGTGTCGTCCACCATGAGTTTGCTGTGGTTTTGGAAATCCATGTCGAGGAGTGGAGGAACCGGCACGGGTACATGGTGGGCCCGGTAAGGTACCCCGGGGTAAGAGGAATGTGGTGTTGACGTTGAGCCTGGCAGGGGACGGATTACCTACCGGTGACTGTTTTGGACGGCGGATATCCAGAGGATACCGACCGTGGCCGCTAGATGATGAGATATTGATATTTGAGATGGGTCAGCCGGACGGCTGAGGCCAGAGATACATTGATATGAGATTTGAGACAGTTTTGAGGTGTCGATGCTGGACACAGGTTCTTGTTGATCCTATTGGTATTTCAAAAGACATTCTTAAATGGAAAAACATGATTTCTTATACTTACACATTCAGATCACGAGTTGATTCGCATTGCATTCATACCTGCTAGTATATCCATATTGCATACATACTTGCCATTATGTCCTGCCTTACCTGTATTTAGATGCTAGGATGCTTGTGTGCATGCATTCGATAGCCTGTGTAGATGTTATTTATTACTCACGAGTTGGCAACTCACCCCCGTTGTGCCATAGTCTTTTGCAGGTCCGCTCCGTCAGTTCAGTAGCGGCGGGCGCACTTGTTCTTTTGCCTCCTTTGCCTGGACTCGAGGTTTCGCTCTTAGGTGGGTTATGTTACTATTTTGTACCACCTTGTATATTCTTTGTATCTAGTGCACTCCATCTACTGTATCTACCAGTATCGTTGTATATTGACCTAGAGATGAGACTGTGAGATTGTAGACTTTTATGCTGTATTTTGGGGTCGAGCTCACTTGAGTCGACATGCTGTTTTCTTATGCTTCATTATGATTAATTTGCTTGTTGTCATTTTATATTGCGTGGGATTTGTGACCGCCTTGTGGCGAAGAGCTAGCTCCCGCTTGGGGATGCCCTATTTTGTTGGATTCATATATATTTTGTTGTACCCATTTTGGGGGCCAGTATTTACAAAGGAGACTCTGCCGAAATTTTCCGAAAAATTGGTATTGTTTTTAAAAAGTGTTTTACATGACTTATTTGATAAACTCGCTTTCAATTGATTGGTTTTTCTTCACTCTTTTGCTTATTTGGTTTTGGTTTCTGGGCTTTGGCTTACTTATTTTACGGATGTCTTGAGACGTTTCGTAACTTAAGTGCCAGTCACGTTTCGTACCCTGCGGGTCGTGACAAAGTTGGTATCAGAGCGATAGATTTTACCTTTTTGAGTGTAGGATGACCCTTGGTAGATGGAGTAAGTGACTTAAGTAGGGTAACGTAGCGTGTGTATGTCCGCGGCATACTTGCGATACGGTACTCCGCTTAAGTGACTTTAGGATACTTGCTTGAAAATTTCCTTCTTCAATTCCGTGTATCCTATGATCCTATTGCACTGTCCTTACTATCCGTTTTCCTGTAACAGCCACTATGTCGCCGAAGGCTACGAGGGCACAGAGGGCTGCCGCCAGAGACGAGATTCGAGCTGGCTCGTCCGAGACTAGGACTGAGCAGGGTGGTATGCCTACACCGCAGGGACAGACCGATCCACCTTCCCCAGGCCGTATGGATAGGCTCGAGACCGGTATGGAGGAGTTGCGACAGATGATGGGAGGCATGCAGGAGCTACGTCAGATGGTAGGATCCCTAGTTGCAGCCAGTCGTACACCGAGGCCGGATGACGTACCTACTACATCACAGACGACCATGATACCTGCTCCTACTACTACCACCGTGGCCATCCCGGTTTCACTACAGGATTTCATGAGGCCGAGACCTCCAGTATTCACCGGCACCGAGGCAGCGGAGGACCCACAGACGTTCCTTGACAGTTTAGCCAGGATCTGCCGTTCGCTGAGATGTTCGGATGATCGATGGGTAGAGCTTGCGAGTTTCCGACTAGAGGGTCTCGCGCAGACATGGTGGGAGTCAGTCTTGAGAGGTCGAGCTGCAGGTCTACCGCCTATGACTTGGGCCGAGTTTACAGCGGTCTTTCTAGCTCGTTTCCTTCCAGAGAGCGTTCGTGACGCTAGAGCTCGCAGTTTCGAGGCCTTAGTCAAGACACCTGGGATGACGGTGTTTGAGTATGACATCCAGTTTACACAGTTATCCCGATATGCTCAGTATTTGGTGGATACCGAGGAGAAGATGGTGAAGAGGTTCGTACAGGGACTTGATGCCCAGCTATATCTTGCCATTGGCGCCCAGCACTACGACACTTATTCAGCTGCTATGGATACGGCATTGCGGATGGAGGCACGCATATCACGGACTTCGACCGTTTCTGGGCCGAAGAGGATTCTGCACCGATGTACCGTCTCAGAGGAAGCGCGCCAGATTCTTTCCGAGAGATAGGCCTGGCAGAGGATTTGGGCGGGGACAGTTATATGGTTCTTATCCCCAGGGGCAGCAGCCGTCGCCAGGGTGTTTTGGGTGCGGGAGTTTGCACCATCTTGTCAGAGACTGTCCGGCGAGACGATAGGGAGCGGCGACAGTTCCACATGTGACCCTGCCACCATCACCACCCCCTCCTCAGAGAGCCCTACTTCCTACCCCAGGCGATGCTCCACGCCAGTTAGGTGCACCGAGAGGCCGTGGACGCGGCGGTCCTGTTCAGAGAGGACGAGGAGGCAGAGGCCGAGGTCGAGGTCAGCCCGCTATCGGTGGAGGACAGGCCCGAGTTTTTGCTTTGACACCGCAGGATGCGCAGGCATCCAATGCCGTTGTGACAGGTACCTTGCCAGTTTGTTCTTTCGACGCACGGGTATTATTCGACCCAGGTTCCACACATTCGTACGTCTCTACACACTTTGCACCGATGTTGGGCCGTGAGTCATCGTCGTTAGATCTTCCGCTTGTTGTTGTTACTCCGGTAGGCGAGTCGTTTGTCGCTCGTTTTGTTTTTCGATTGTGTTCCGTTCGTATCGGGGAGAGGGATTCATCGGTTGATTTGATTCTCCTCGATATGTTGGACTTTGATGTGCTTCTGGGCATGGATTGGCTAGCCACTTGTTATGCTTCGGTGGACTGCCGTGAGAAGGAAGTCAGATTTAGCTTTCCGGGAGAGCCAGTTCTTGTTTTTCGGGGAGACCGCAGTGTCACCCTTCCCAGCTTAATTTCGTCTCTTCGCGCTGGTCAGCTCTTGCGGAAGGGATGTCAGGGATTCTTAGCGTGTATTTGTGATACTCGAGCTGCAGAGGTTCAGTTAGACCGGGTCCCGGTAGTTTGTGAGTTCCTTGATGTTTTCCCTGATGAGCTACCTGGGCTACCGCCTGAGCGCGATGTTGAGTTCTGCATTGATTTGATTCCCGGTTCGGGGCCTATTTCTATACCGCCTTATCGGATGGCCCCGGCAGAGCTTCGAGAGCTGAAGGGTCAGTTGCAGGATTTGTTAGATAAGGGGCTTATTCGACCGAGTGTTTCTCCGTGGGGTGCTCCGGTCCTGTTTGTCAAGAAGAAGGATGGAAGTTTGCGCTTATGTATCGACTACCGCCAGCTGAACAAAGTTACCGTTCGGAACAGATATCCGTTGCCGCGCATTGATGATTTGTTCGACCAGCTTCAGGGTGCGGGGTATTTTTCGAGGATCGACTTGCGATCAGGATACCATCAGCTGCGAGTTCGACAGGAGGATATACCGAGGACAGCTTTCCACACGCGCTACGGCCACTACGAGTTTTTGGTGATGTCGTTCGGACTCACCAACGCCCCAGCAGCATTCATGGATTTGATGAACCGTACATTCAGGCCGTATCTTGACTTGTTCATCATCGTGTTTATCGACGATATCTTGGTGTACTCCCGGAGCAGAGAGGAGCACGAGCAGCACTTGCGGATTACGTTACAGACTCTGAGGGAGCACCAGCTGTTCGCGAAGTTCTCCAAGTGTGCTTTCTAGCTGGACAGCGTCGGATTCTTGGGTCACGTGGTTACGAGAGACGGCATTTGTGTGGACCCGAAGAAGATTGAGGCTGTTCAGCAGTGGCCCCGACCTACATCGGTTACTGAGATCCGTAGATTTCTAGGCTTGGCGGGCAACTACAGGCGTTTTGTTCAGGACTTCTCCCGTATAGCTGCACCGTTGACCGGTTTGACCCGGAAGGGAGTTCCTTTCGTCTGGACGGAGGAGTGCGAGCGCAGTTTTCAGCAGCTGCGGACATGTTTGACTACGGCGCCGGTATTATCTTTGCCTTCGGGATCAGGCGGATTTGTTGTCTACTGTGATGCTTCGCGAGTGGGATTAGGATGCGTATTGATGCAACATGGCCGGGTGATCGCTTATGCTTCTCGGCAGTTGAAGAAGCATGAACAGAACTACCCCACTCATGATTTGGAGATAGCTGCAGTGGTCTTTGCACTGAAAATTTAGCGACATTACCTTTACGGCGAGTCGTGTCAGATATTCACCGATCATAAGAGCTTAAAGTACATATTTCAGCAGCGAGACCTGAACCTCAGACAGCGTCGTTGGATGGAGTTGGTGAAAGACTACGACTGCGAGATCTTATATCACCCCGGCAAGGCAAATGTGGTGGCAGATGCGTTGAGTAGGAGGCCCGGGGGTAGTCTATCCTTTTTGCGCGCAGTGCAGAGGCAGTCGTCAGCAGATTGGCAGATGTTATGCGACAGCCGAGTTGAGTTCGAGTTCACTCAGACACGGGGACAGCTCGCGCATGTTCGTGCACGCCCACAGTTGCTTGACCGTATATGTGAGGCACAACGCAGTGACGACCGTTGCTCAGAGATCATGGCACAGATGGGACAGGGCAGATTTTCCGAGTTCATGGTTGCCGATCAGGGGATTTTACGATATGGATCTAGACTGTGCGTACCAGATGCTGATGGATTGCGGTGCGACATTCTTGAGGAGGCACACCGATCAGTGTATAGTGTCCACCCCGGTTCCACTAAGATGTACCATGATATGAGAGAGACCTACTGGTGGGACGGGATGAAGAGGGACATTGCGGAGTTCGTTTCGAGATGCCTGACTTGTCAGCAAGTCAAGGCCGAGCACCAGAGGCCCGCAGGAGAGCTACAGCCGTTACCCATTCCAGAGTGGAAATGGGAACTGATTTCGATGGACTTCGTTGTGGGTCTACCCAGGACCAGTCGAGGGTACGACTCCATCTGGGTGATCGTGGATAGATTGACGAAAGCGGCTCACTTCCTACCGGTGAAGACCACTTTCAGCTTCGCTCAGTATGCTCAGCTCTATATTGACGAGATCGTGCGACTACATGGCGTACCGACTTGTATCGTGTCAGATCGAGGCACCCAGTTCACCAGCCGACTTTGGCAGAGACTTCAGGAGGCTTTGGCACTCGTTTGAGCTTCAGCACAGCGTTTCATCCGCAGACAGACGGACAGTCAGAGCGGACCATTCAGACTCTCGAGGACATGCTCAGAGCGTGCGTTTTAGACTTTGGTGGTAGCTGGGATCATCATTTACCTCTAGTGGAGTTCTCCTACAACAACAGCTTCCAGGATACTATTCAGATGGCACCTTTCGAGGCATTGTATGGGAGGAGATGCAGATCGCCCGTCTGTTGGACAGAGCTCAGCGAGAGCAGCATTTTGGGGCCGCAGCTTGTTGAGGAGACGACAGCGAAGATACAGTTGATCCGAGACCGGATGAGAGCGGCTCAGAGCAGGCAGAAATCGTATGCGGACAGGCGCCGTCGCAGATTAGAGTTCGCAGTTGGCGACCATGTTTTTCTGAAAATCTCTCCAATGAAGGGCGTGATGCGTTTTGGGCGAAAGGGGAAGCTTAGCCCTAGATTCGTAGGTCCCTTCGAGATCCTCGAGCGGGTTGGCGCTGTTGCTTATCGTTTGGCTCTTCCTCCCAGCTTTCCCGATGTTCACCCCGTCTTCCATGTTTCGATGCTCCGCAAGTACCTTCACGACCCTTCGCATGCGATTCAGCACCCGACAATCCAGCTAGAGCGCGACCTTTCTTTTGCAGAGCAGCCGGTGGCCATTCTGGATCGGCAGGTGAAGAAGTTGAGGACGAAGATCATACCAACCGTCAAGGTCCTTTGGCGTAGCCCGAGCAGCGAGGAGGTTACCTGGGAGACCGAGGGCGAGATGAGGAAGAAATATCCCCATCTCTTCGAAGGTACGCGTAGCTATATTTTTAAATTCAGGGACCGAATTTCTTTAAGGGGGGAAGATTGTAGCGTCTTGAAAAGTCGTTTTGGTGTTTTCCTGAAATTCGGTGAAAATTCGGTATTTTTCCGAAAACCGTCTTTCTCGTTATTTTACAGTTTAGGACTAATTATACCTAAAATGGATAGGTAATTGCTTGTTTTTAGTAGCTAATTAGTTACTTATGAAATTTTGGTCATTTAAAAAAATTTCCCTATTTTTCAATTTTTTAATATTATTTTAAGCCGGTAAGAAAATACATTAAATTAGCGATAAATACAAATTTTTCCGGGCTAATTTTAATCTTTAAGATTATGATAATTAAAATCTAGTTGTAACATAAATTTTTAGTATTTTATTTTGATTTTTAACAAATTTTTATGATAGGAAACGAATTTATTGACTTTTAAGCTAAAACTTGCAAATTTTGACTTGTAGGGGGTCTTTTTGCATAAAATTTCTTTTGTAAAACCCCTCTCTCTCTTCCCTCAGCCCTAGGACAGCCCCACCTTGTTCAAGTCCAGAAATTTCTGGCCTCACATTTATTTTCTTTCATGTGTGGAATTGTTTTGTTTAGGAATTTATATTAAATATAGTTGTTGAAGTATGGAGCATTGACTTTTGGAGAGTTGACTCTTGACCTTTCCCACACACCCACACCCCTCCCCTTACCTCCTAATCTGGCCGAAACCTGCACCCCCTCCTCTTCATCTCTTTTCTTTTCATTTCTTCAAAATTCTTCATGTTTAATTCAACAAAATTGCATTTTCAAGCTTACAAATTAAACCCATCCTTCATCTTTCTTTTCCTTCACCTCCCTAGCTTGGATCTTGATGCTTGAGGCCATCATTTGGAGCAAATTTATTCTTGCTAGATCTCAAATTGAGGTATAATTTCCATCAAGTTAATTTCTTTTGGCTAAATTCCTTTAATTATATGGTTTTAGTGTTAAAAGTTTAGTTAATTTCTAATCTAGTTTATAAAAGAGTAGTTGTTTTAAACTAGGGTTTGTTAGCACACCATTATGTGGTTAATTAAATTTATTTTGCTTGCTAGTTCCTACACAACCAAATCAAAGAAGTTACCTTGTTTATGTGGTCTTCAAATTATGCTAATTTAGTTAATTTTAAAAGTTTGATTTTGGTTGTAAATTGTTGTTCTAGGAAATTCAAGAGAGGGTTTATGTATGGAAAATGGGTTGTGAGGCATGATAAATGAGTTGAATTAGGGTTTAGAAACCATTATTTAGTTGATTAAATCTAATTTGTTATCTAGTTGTTTTGCTAACCTAATCTAGAAGGTTAACTTGCTAATTGAGTTATAAATTAGTGTTAATTTAAGGTTTTCATATATAGTTTGGATTAAGAATTGCTAGGTTATATAATTCAAGTAATGGTTGTTTATGGAAAATAGGTTTTGAATCTTTGCTAATGTGTTGTAATTATAGTGTTTGTAGATTGCTTGTTGTGTGGTTGGAATGTGATAACCGTATCGCTAAATTTCGATTTTTGCACCAAAATTGCTAGTTTGTGCTTACTAGGTTTTTATTAAAATTATTTGGTGAATTATTTGTGATACCTTGGGGATGTTTTTAGCATCTCCTATGACGTTTAGGATGCGTGAGTGCGGATTTTTGGGTAGTCGGGTTTTAGTTTTGCCGGGCGACCAAATCGGCGTTTTTTTGGCAGTTTTTGCGATTTTCGCGTGTGTTCCGCGCACTTTGTGCACGTTGTACCTAGCTAGCGAACATTAGTAGTTTCGTTGGGGTTTTGCGTCGTTCTTGATATGTAACCTTATGTTTGGTATTGATGTAAATTCCAGGTTCGGTCGCGGAGACGTCAGACGCGGCGCCAAAGAGGAAAGCGGTGATTGGACACAGCTAGCCAGGGATTCCGGTGAGTAGATGTAACATCTACGGGGGACTATCGTTGGATGGAGCAAGCCGCCCGATAGTTTTAGTAACTTACAAGATCCTTAGTGATGTTAGTAATTAGGGGTGAAATACTTAGTTGACTATTTGCTGCATCCATGCATTATATTGACATACCTATACGAAACCATTTTATAGGACACCTGCACCATTGCCAGGGTTTTTATATGCAGCACGAGCACTATTCATGCTTACACACACACCCTGGTAATTGCCATGCCACCACACTAGATAACCTTTAAATTTAAACCTTTTACTAATTGATACTTAAACTTGTGCTATTGCCTTTAATTCCTTAAAATGAAACCGTAGAATTGCTATTCATGTGCATGTACTTCATCATATTAATTGTTCATGCTTAATCCATTAATCACACATCGCAACTTGATTATTGATACCATATGCATTCATTATCACTGATATATGCACTTATGAGGATTTCTTGAGATTTTATGATATTGTTGGATTTCGGGGGAAAGCCGCAAAATTTCTAAACCTATTATATTTTTAAAATATGTAAATTGCGGTTTTCTAGTGATGTAAGTGTCGTCCACCATGAGTTTGCTGTGGTTTTGGAAATCCATGTCGAGGAGTGGAGGAACCGGCACGGGTACATGGTGGGCCCGGTAAGGTACCCCGGGGCAAGAGGAATGTGGTGTTGACGTTGAGCCTGGCAGGGGACGGATTACCTACCGGTGACTGTTTGGGACGGCGGATATCCAGAGGATACCGACCGTGGCCGCTAGATGATGAGATATTGATATTTGAGATGGATCAGCCGGACGGCTGAGGCCAGAGATACATTGATATGAGATTTGAGACAGTTTTGGGGTGTCGATGCTGGACACAGGTTCTTGTTGATCCTATTGGTATTTCAAAAGACATTCTTAAAGGGAAAAACATGATTTCTTATACTTACACATTCAGATCACGAGTTGATTCGCATTGCATTCATACCTGCTAGTATATCCATATTGCATACATACTTGCCATTATGTCCTGCCTTACCTGTATTTAGATGCTAGGATGCTTGTGTGCATGCATTCGATAGCCTGTGTAGATGTTATTTATTACTCACGAGTTGGCAACTCACCCCCGTTGTGCCATAGTCTTTTGCAGGTCCGCTCCGTCAGTTCAGTAGCGGCGGGCGCACTTGTTCTTTTGCCTCCTTTGCCTGGACTCGAGGTTTCGCTCTTAGGTGGGTTATGTTACTATTTTGTACCACCTTGTATATTCTTTGTATCTAGTGCACTCCATCTACTGTATCTACCAGTATTGTTGTATATTGACCTAGAGATGAGACTGTGAGATTGTAGACTTTTATGCTGTATTTTGGGGTCGATCTCACTTGAGTCGACATGCTGTTTTCTTATGCTTCATTATGATTAATTTTCTTGTTGTCATTTTATATTGCGTGGCATTTGTGACCGCCTTATGGCGAAGAGCTAGCTCCCGCTTGGGGATGCCCTATTTTGTTGGATTCATATATATTTTGTTGTACCCATTTTGGGGGCCAGTATTTACAAAGGAGACTCTGCCGAAATTTTCCGAAAAATTGGTATTGTTTTTAAAAAGTGTTTTACATGACTTATTTGATAAACTCGCTTTCAATTGATTGGGTTTTCTTCACTCTTTTGCTTATTTGGTTTTGGTTTCTGGGCTTTGGCTTACTTATTTTACGGATGTCTTGAGACGTTTCGTAACTTAAGTGCCAGTCACGTTCCGTACCCTGCGGGTCGTGACACCTGGTTCGCACTCCCCATGCACCTGCGATACATGAGGCCATCCGTTTTCTACCCAGTGCATCGGATGGTGGCTGGCCTACAGTTGTCGATCGAAATCGCCGTGTTGGCCCACCTATACCATGGACTCAGTGTGGCGGCGGACGCAAATGAACCTTGGGTGCATCCTGCCAATTTCCCGATGCACTATTTCACTTCATGGATGGAAATGCATGTGCTCGGGGTATTCGGCATTCACAAGAACCCCTCGTTTTTCGAGAAGTGCAGACTCCCCAGAGTCATGCGGCTGATCGGCGCCTCGATCGTGAACCCGCCTCCGAGGGAGGCTAGGGTGTTGCTCCTTCGCCCACACCTGGTCGGAGCGAGGATTTCTTTCACGGACAAAGTCGTGACTGTTAGTTATATGTATGCCTTAGAGGCCATTACTGTACATTGGATGTATATTGTAGTGGATGCTGGGACATATATAGGTAGGACTTTCTTGCTCGACATGATAGTACGCTATCTGGTTGCTCTTTATGTTAACGTGTATACTTTCTGTCTCTCTGTTACATGTTGATAAAGCCCTTAGGACGTATACTCGACTTCTAGGACTGTGATGCAGATCATAGTAGTGGGGCCTGGATAGTCCGTGAGTACATCCTTCAATGTTCCTAGTCGAGGGAATATCGAGACGGGGCATCGATATTCCAGAGTAGACTAACGTATATCTTCTCGACCCATGCGATGGGCGATGGATGATCCCATATCCATTGGTGTTTGACATCAGAGATGGTATACGGGTGCTCAGTGGAGACTGGGTACACTGAACGGACTCGCCGAGAACTCCCAGATGGTATTATACCTCACGTCAGATGGCAGTTCTCTGGTGACACTGGTACAGCTTAGTCTGTTGACCCGAGATCGTCATAGAGTCTTGTGTGTCTCCCACTGTGCTTTGATTTCCACCCTACCACGGCTCTACTGAGTCGTGCAAACAGTTGGTTTTTGGGTACAGTCCCGATTCACATGGAGGCAATGAGCGATAGGAGGGGATTCGTCTTTCCCGGTATTGGGGGTTGATGTTGCGCAATGCACGACTGGCCATAACAGGAAATCCCTGGCCAGGGTTGCTGTGATATACTGGTAAGAGTTATCAGTAGTTTCACGAAAGTTATGGACCTTACGTCGGCATGACTTATCAAGCTATTGGGGTCTGACGTTTACCACCCCTAGGCGAGATATGCGACATATCAGACGAACAGACCGGACTGTACGGTAAGTGTTACTGGTTGGATTCACAGGAGTGTGAGCGGGCTTGCTCGTCGATCTTCTGATCGCTCAATACCCGGGTGGCCGTTACGTTTAGCAGACCGCTTGCGGCTTGTGGGTGTTTGATATGATCATCATCTGCTACCGGCGTATTGACGAGTCTTTAGAGTCCTACACAGAGGCTTCCTGGCTCAAGCGAAACGAAATAGGAGCGCATATGAGATATGTGCGGGACCGAGAATAATGCGTGTATGTGATACCGTATTTCATTCTCGTGATGAATGTGTCGAATGGTTGTATGCGATATAACCTAGTTATCGAATCAAGGATTGATTCGATAAGCCGATACATTGGATACTAGCCGGTTATATGCGACATGACCGGATCATTGAATCAAGTGTTGATTTAATGATTTAATGTATAATTATATATTTGATATATTACTTTGCATTAACTGGTATTGGTTCACTTTAAATGGATTTTCTCACTTGGATTGTGCAAGTTGTATATGTGATATACTTTTATGCACAAGATTGTATCATGTTTGATGATACATGCAAGCTTGGGTTTGTGTAAAGAATTGACCATGGTTATATGAATGGTTAGGGTTTCATTTTATTTACTAATTCATTTATTTATTCTTTTTGTTTATTTTGGAAAAAGAAAATGATAAAGAGAAAAAAGAAATGGTGGCTTAGTTTGTTTTTAGTTGAAGTTTCATGAAGCATTGACTAAGTCACCATTCTTGTCTCATCCTTAACCCTAACCATTCAAGTTAACCATGGTCCATTCTCTACAATTAACCAAGGGTTAATATATGATAAGTATTGATTTATTTATCTTATTATTAAAAAAAAACTTATCATATTTTTTCTTCTTCTTCATCTTCTTCTTCCATGAAGAAAGCTTGCTACATCAATGGTGATTGATGAAAAAGTGTGAGAAATCCAAATCTAAAGTCTACCCACTTCCTATTTCTTCATCCTCTACCTCTTGCCAAGTAGTATAGGGTGTTTCCTTCACAAGTTTTCTTGACTTGGTGAAGTTGGAGCTTGATCTAGCGATGCCTAGACGTAGATCATCTTCGGCATCGTCGTCGATGACCTAGCCCGCTTTTTCTCCGATGAAGCCGACGCTAGAGCCCAAGATCCGATTTGGACAGCGAGGGGACTTCATCGCGGAGCCTAGGAGGTGGAGGACCGGATCTACAAAGGTTGTAGCCCCTTCCCTTTAGCATTTAATTCGTTTACATGCTTGCATCGCCTATATATCTAGTTGACGATCCGTATTAGGGTTTGTAGGCACCCGTAAAATTTTAATTGGCCATGTTTGATCACTTGTGAGACTTCATTAGTGTGCCTAGGAACCCTACAGTGGTATCAGAGCCTAGCTAGAGCCTTAGGCGATGCGTAGACGATGTTAGAAACCCGATCGAACCCGAAACCCCGACTTTTCCTTGCTCTCTGGACTTTTTTCAAAAACAGGGATTTTTGAGTATTAAAAATATGCAGAAAAATCAGCAGGAGATTCTATGAATTACTGTGAAGCCCGTACACCTAACTCCACCAAAGCGTGACGGAACCGCGGCATTAGCATGCTAATGCGGCGGTTCCGCGGCCCTTTAGCCTCTTCATGCATTAAATCTTGCACGGTAACTCCTACTTTGCAGTGCTGGTTTTCCTGGGAATTTTTAATATTTTTTTTTCAAAAGTTGAATTTTCTGGGTTGTATTGGGGACTCGGTGTATCGATCGGATTGTCTAATTTTGTCTGTGTGTTTTTCCGGGTAATTTTTAGAATATGTTAGAAAGTTCGACCGGATATAAATACCCACTTTTTCCCCTGCCGGGAAATTTCCAATTGTTGGATTTTTCCGTAGTTTAACGACGTTCTAAGTAGTGCAAGTAACGCGATGGACCCTCTAGAAGACAACAAACCTTAACTCGATTATGTGACCGTCTTGAACTGCCCTTTGAACCTTCGGGTTTGGGGCAGTACGGCGTGCCACATGTGAGGCGTTGGCTTGACCCTTCTACGGCTGGACCGTTGGTACTGAGGCACGAACTGAATGTTGTTAGACTTATTTCATGTATTGAGCTGTATCGGGAAAACTTGGGTGTTCGATTGTTCGATCGAAAAGTTTAGCGTTTTCTATTTATCCGGAATGTGATACAATAATTGGAATTCACAAGAAGTTATGAGATAACGGAATGAATAGTATAAACATAGCAGTTTAGTCTCACTTGATCGGTTGCCACGGAGTTTTGATGTGATCGAAAGTCCGTCGCAATCACGTAGCGTACGCGGATACTCGCCGGGTAAACTTAATAGACAGCCTCACTCCATAGCCCCGACCAAGTGACTGTAGGAGAACCGCGACGCCGAAAGCATCCGTTCGGGTGCTCGCGGCAGCGGTGTTCCGCCTTGGTGCACTTTGTCGACGGCGTCGGGGGTGCGGCCACCTACTAAAGTTTGCGACGAGCATTCGATCAGAATGTCGGGAATCCTGTTGAATTGCCCGACTTGATATTGAAAAGTGTTTTCGATTTTGAGACTAAAATGCGGGGTTTATAATTGTTAGGCATGCGATGTCTAAGTAATTCATTTGATTAGGCATGTGATGTCTAAAGAGGTTGCGGATTCCAACTGTTGTAGTTTTACACTTTCTTTTATGTGACCGTAAGTATAATATGTGATATCGCCGGTTTCGTTGCTATATGTCAACGACAATTGGGATGCGCATATTTACTTACGTTGATGACATGTGATGTTATGTGTTGCTGGATATGTTATATTGGATCGTCGTGTTTGAATAACCGGGGGGGTTTTATGTGAGATGAGTGTTTTTCATTTTCATTCATGTAAAAACTTGTATGTAATATTATTTTATTGGGGCACTTCCAGGTTGCGGAAGATGTCACCGTTGATTTATATTATTTACTTTTCCGCATTAGGATAGACCCAAGGAGGGGAGCACAAGTAACCGGGTTTTGGGGTCCAGTGGGAGACCAACTCGAGGAGTCGAGTCCGGATCTCCTAACCCTAGAATTGGTAGGGTTGCTTGCCGCTCTCGTAGGGGTCTAGGGGTGTGGGATTGGCTATTCATCACGACCGTGGAATCCGTGTTTTATACTGGCTCGTATTAAAAAGACGGACGTCCTGGTATATCCAATATTTCATATGATATCTTCTGCTGTGTTTTATCTGTGATGTGATCATGTGATGTTCTGTGACAGATATTATATATAGTATATATGATATATTATATAGATGTTGCTTATGTTTTACACCCGCGCTAGCCCTGCCTCGCTCTGGCGTTAGTTACCTAACCTAACGGTGCAGACGGGACATCGAGGCGAATGCGGATGGCATAAGCGTACGTTATATTTATCTGTGATGTTTAGGTGGACATAAATGATGGGATATTCATTAATGAGATTAATGAAAGAAAATAAACCTAATTGATGTTGTGGAATCGAATTTCAAAATAAAACAGGTAGCTACAGTTCTTGCTTTGCATTGCGGTGTTCATTATAGAACATCCTGCACCTTATTCGATGAGGAAAGGACCGAGATCCCTTCACCGGGAGTGACTCCTTTAGCAATAACTGGCAGATGCTACAGCCCTCGGTTTGTCATTTGATTGCTTCTATAGTTTCTGCTTTGCACAGTGATATATATGATATATCCCGCACCTCATTCGACGGGGAAAGGGCCGACGATCCCTTTACCGGGAGTGACCCCTTTAGCAAAACTAGAAAAGCTTCAAAAACATTCCATTTAAAAACTATTTGATTCCGCAACGAGATCAAGTTCAAAGCGTTAAAGGTTTTCATAAAAACTATTCGCAACCCTCCGTCATTTTAGGAAGTAGAGTACTTAGTATTCGTGCTGTGTTTGTTGACCATAGTCAAGGCACAGTGTACGGTAGCTAAGTGATGTCTTCCTACACCGCATATGATGCGATTAGTTAGGACAGTCGCGTGACTTTGTTGACCTTAGTTAAGGGTCATGTGGGTGGGTCTAATTAATCACGAAATGACGGGTAGAACTTGACTAGTACTTATGATTTGTTGACCATAGTTAAGGTCATAGGTGCTAGGGATAAAAACCTTTATCGGGAGTTTCAAGTGTTGAAATTTGCAATGAGATTGCATACCTTCTATATGATAGTTGGATCCCGATACCCACTGTGAGTAATTGTTACTCCTGGGAGAGTTTTGCACTTTGCAATTAGCCGATCAAGTAGGTGTCTAGAAAGGTGTCAACGGGGTTACGCCTCTGGGAAAACGAGGTTTACTGTAATTAGGTCCGTACGAAAGCATGGGGAACCTCCCTCAAAGTACAGACACTGGCCTGGCTGAAAGATTGGCGAACTTGTAGAGTGTAATTAATCCCGGCTAGTCTTTCCTTTTAGGGTTTGAAGGAAGATTTGATAAAAACAGTGGGAGCCATCCTGATTAGATAAAATATATAACCAATCTAATCTTGCAAGAGCGCACGCTGAGTGTTTTCTTCTCTCTCTCTCCTGGTAGCGACCATATCACGCCTTAATCAAGATAATAAAATGGATGTATTGACCGAACCCGCTTGTTATACTGAGCTGGGGAACGTTGGTCCAGCTCCAACTTATAATTGTTATAAGACAGAGCAGGAAATAAGGGGAATACCAGAATTCCTATGCCGCCCAAACTAAGAAAGTGCATATGATGCATCTCCTTCGGGTGTATTCATTATAAAGAACTGTTTCTCAGTATCCTCTGCATCCTGGGTATTCGATACCGGATCAGGATCCCAGATATGTAATCTGTTACATAGGGCTACAAAAGGGTAGAAAAACTGAGAAAGGGTGATAAGTTTCATGAGACAGAAAACGGGGCAAGTGTTGCAGCCAAGTCTGTTGGTCACTGTCACCCTGTATTACCAATACATTGATTCTGAACAAATGCTATTAGATACCGAACCTGATATACAAAATCATATCAGTCTCTTTATTAGTAAAGAAATGATATAATTTTGTATTGTTGGATAATGTTTTGAACATTTCCTATATCAAAAGTTGATCGGTTTAGGCGCGTTATCTAAAAGCATTAACGTTCTAAATCAAACTACAGTTCTTTGTATTCAGAACACACACAAGAGGAAGAGTTCAGAAATGAACGAATTCTTCTTGAGGCATTGTAGACTAGGTCATATCAATGCGACCCGACTGGCTGAAGTTACATTTAGATGTATATTTAAATCAGTTTGAATTTACATCTTGTGAAACTTGCCAGTCATGTCACAAAGATAAGATGACCATAGCTCTGTTTATTGGAAACAGAGGAAGAGTTAGTTAACTCTTGGGACTGATACATTATGATGTATGTAAGGTCTCCTGTCTACACATGCCAGGACTGGTTCTTTATACTTCATTACGTTCTCTGATAATCTCTCAAGATTCAGACATATGTTCCTGTTGAAACACAAGTCCGAACCTTTTGAGATATTCAAAGAATATAAGTTAGAAGTAGAGAACCAATACGGGTATAAGTATTATGTCCTATGATAAGATCAGGGAGGAGAATACTTGTGCATGGCATTTCTGGACCATTCTAAAAGAAAATGAGATTCTCTCTCCGTATTACTCCTCTGAATACACCACAGTACAACGGTGTATCAGGGCGGAGCAATCGCACAATATTAGATATGGTGTGCTCTATGATGAGTATTACTGAGTTACCTATTTCCTTTTGGGGTTATGCGCTTGAGAAGCTGCGTACCAATTGAATTAGGTTCGAATCAGATCACTGCCTACCATTCCATATGAGATATGGTATGGGAAGAGCCTATCTCTTAAGTAAGTTAAGATTTGGGATTGTCCAGCCTATGTCAAAAGCAAAATCCGGACAAGATCGAGGCAAGATCAGTTGTGTAGAACTGGAAAGGTTCCAGCTATACAAAACTGCAGCTGATGATTTGACAGAACCAAAGAATTCAATAGTTCCCGACGAACCTCAGCCTCTCCGCCGATCTAGCAGGGTTCCTCACCTGCTTGAGAGATACTTCGGTTTCTCGATGACAGTGGGAGTAAGGATTGCATCATGAGATGATGACCCAACTAGATTCGAGCAGGCCATCAAGAGTAGGGACTCTGTAAGAATGGCTGGATGCTTAGCCATCTGAAATGGAATCTATATACACCAACAAAGTATGGACTTTGGTTGCGATATCTGAAGGGTTAAATCCCCATCAGGAGCAAGTATATCTTGAGAAGATTACTTGGTGTAGATGGACAAGTTGAGACTTTCAAAGCTAGACTTGTTAAAGGTTTTCGTCATCGACCAGGCACGAATAATGATGAAACCTTTTCCAGGGACTATGCTTAAGTCCATCCAGATCCTACTTACCACGGCTACATACCATGACTACGATATCTGGTGGTTGGGTGCCATGACTACTTTTCTAAATAATGATTTAGAAGAGAACGTCTATAAGAACACAGCCAGAGGGCTACGTAAACAGTGGGAGCAGCGGAAACGTGTGCAAGATGTTTTATGTGATGAAGCAGGCATCGCGGAGTTGGAACATCTGTTTTGATGAGTTAGTCAAACAGTTTGACATCATCAAAATGGTAGATGAACCTTGTATATACAAAACGGTAGAAGAGAGTGAAGTGGTCATCCTCGTATTGTACATGGACAACATACTCTTGATAGGAAAGGAATTTCCTATGCTACGATCGGTCGATCTCCTCTTATCACATAGATTCTCCATAAAGGATCAAAGTGATACCTCCTAAATCCTGGGATTTGGATCTATGAGATAGATCTAAATAGATTTTAGGATTCTCACTAGCTATAGTGAGATAGTATCAGTTGATCCTGGGGAGAATCACTGGAAGTGTTCCAGGGTGATAAAGACGACTGAATGTCAGTCACAGGCATTGTCTTTACCCTCAGTAAAGGGACGGTATGTTGGAAGATTTCCAAGCTAGATACCGTGACAAACTAGATGATAAAGGCTGGTAACATCGCTATTAAAGATACTACCAAAGAGGCAGTTTGGGTGTATATTGGTTCATAGGATGAACTAGGTTCCTACCATTGTGTGACAATGGAACTGTGGCTTTGGCCCTGGAACCCTGGTCCCATCAGTGACCCAGACATATTCTGAGGCAGCATCACCTGATCATGGAGATAGTTGATCTCCAGGGTGATCGAGGTTAGGAAAGTAGACTCAGAGGACAACACGGCAGATCCACTCACGAAGGCCTTTTCCCAAAGAGAGACTTTATGGGATGGTTGAGTATGTGATACTGCAACCACTGCTATAGATGGCCCTAGTGCAAGTGGAAGATTGCTAGTTATATGTATGCCCTAGAGGCCATTACTGTACATTGGATGTATATTGTAGTGGATGCTGGGATATATATAGGTAGGACTTTCTTGCTCGACATGATAGTACGCTATCTGGTTGCTCTTTATCTTAACGTGTATACTTTCTGTCTCTCTGTTACATGTTGATAAAGCCCTTAGGACGTGTACTCGACTTCCAGGACTGTGATGCAGATCATACTAGTGGGGCCTGGATAGTCCGTGAGTACATCCTTCAATGTTCCTAGTCGAGGGAATATCGAGACGGGGCATCGATATTCCAGAGTAGACTAACGTATATCTTCTCGACCCATGCGATGGGCGATCGATGATCCCATATCCATTGGTGTTTGACATCAGAGATGGTATACGGGTGCTCAGTGGAGACTGGGTACACTGAACGGACTCGCCGAGAACTCCCAGATGGTATTATACCTCACGTCAGATGGCAGTTCTCTGGTGACACTGGTACAGCTTAGTCTGTTGACCCGAGATCGTCATAGAGTCTTGTGTGTCTCCCACTGTGCTTTGATTTCCACCCTACCACGGCTCTACTGAGTCGTGCAAACAGGTGGTTTTTGGGTACAGTCCCGATTCACAAGGAGGCAATGAGCGATAGGAGGGGATTCGTCTCTCCCGGTATTGGGGGTTGATGTTGCGCAATGCACGACTGGCCATAACAGGAAATCCCTGGCCAGGGTTGCTGTTATATACTTGTAAGAGTTATCAGTAGTTTCACGAAAGTTATGGACCTTACGTCGGCATGACTTATCAAGCTATTGGGGTCTGACGTTTACCACCCCTAGGCGAGATATGCGACATATCAGACGAACAGACCGGACTGTACGGTAAGTGTTACTGGTTGGATTCACAGGAGTGTGAGCGGGCTTGCTCGTCGATCTTCTGATCGCTCAATACCCGGGTGGCCGTTACGTTTAGCAGACCGCTTGCGGCTTGTGGGTGTTTGATATGATCATCATCTGCTATCGGCGTATTGACGAGTCTTTAGAGTCCTACACAGAGGCTTCCTGGCTCAAGCGAAACGAAATAGGAGCGCATATGAGATATGTGCGGGCCCGAGAATAATGCGTGTATGTGATACCGTATTTCATTCTCGCGATGAATGTGTCGAATGTGTAGGGTTCCTAGGCACTCCCAAGAGGTCTCACAAGGCATCAACCATGCCAATTTCAAATTTTACGGGTGCCGAGAAACCCTAATACGGATCGTTAATTAGAAATCTAGGCGACCAAAGCAACTAGTTTACAACTAAACTAAAAGAACGGAAATACAACCTTTGTAGATCCGTTTCTCCACCTCCATAGCTCCATGATGAAGTCCTCTCCGCTGTCCAAATCGAACCATGACTCTAGCATCGTCTTCAACGAAGAAAAAGCGGACTAGGTCATCGACGACGATGCCGAAGATGATCTACGTCGAGGCATCACTAGATCAAGCTCCACCTTCACCAAGTCATGAAAACTTGTGAAGGAAACACCCTATACTACTTGGCAAGAGGTAGAGGATGAAGAAATAGGAAGTGGGTTCACTTTAGAATTGGATTTCTCACTCTTTTTCATCAATCACCATTGATGGAATCAAGGTTCTTCATCTTGAAGAAGAAGAAGAAGAAGATGATAATATTATGATAAGTTAATTAGAAAAGAAAAGAAAAAGAATACTTATCATAATACAACCATGGTTAAGTGTAGAGAATTAACTAGGGTTAGGTCAATGGTTAGGGTTAAGAAAGAAGACAAAAATGGTGACTTAGTCAAAGCTTCATGAAGCTTCAACATTCATCCATAGAAAGCCACCATTTTTCTTTTCTTTAGCCAAAAAGAAATAAATAAATAAATGAATAAATAGATATGAAAAACAAAACCCTAACCATTTAAATAACCATGGTTTATTCTGTAAGTCCACGTTGCGACCCCCGGTTCTTACGGGGAGGCAGAAACGGTATAAAAATCAAATTTTTAGCGCATGGGGCAACATGGACTAACAAAGTCGGGATCTTTTCCTAAACTAAAACTAGCAAACAAGCTAAAGAGAGTTAGCTACTCGGAAAGATGGTTATACCTAAACTTGAACTCCTTCTTCTTCAAACTTTGTAGAGGTTGATGGTTATCTTCTCGTCGCCTTCTTCCGTCGAAGATGGATCCACCTGAGGGTTCAACCTTCGGGCTCTTTCTCGAACTTTGAGTGAACTAGAATCTCCGGCTTGCTAAACCCTTGATCCTAGAGTGAGTAGAGAGTGTCTAAGGGGTGCTTTTCTTTTAAGGAGAGGGATTCTCAACACATGAGAAGGATTCTCCTTTGGCTAGAGGAAGAAGAAGATGAAGTGAGGAGAGAGAATGATTATGATAGAATGAGCTCTTTTCTTTTGCAACCATAACTAAAAGAAAAGGAATTATCTAATTAATAATATTAAATCAAAAATGAAATAGTTGATGGTTGTATTTGGAATGACCACTATCATAACTTTCAATAAATGAGTGTAAGCTAGAATCAAGGAGTATCCTTGCAAAGCAATGATGGTGGTCAACATTCAACCATGGTCAACAAGTCAACCATGGTCAACAAGTCAACAAAAATCAACCATAACAATATTTCATTTAATTACTATTATTAATTGATATTTCATAAATCTATTAGGGTTTGGAAAATGACGACTGTCAACTGTGCATACGCACCCGTTCCGAAACCCTAATGAAATATCTCATCCTCCGCCTCAAGCAACTGTGCATACACACCTGCATTCTCGTTCCGAGGAACAAGAATACCGAGATATAAAAGCAACCCCAAAACATATACCAGTATCTGGCTCAAACCAGAGCCTGCTAGTATAATCCGTCCGGACTCCAAACGTGCACAAGTGCGCGGATGAGAACGAACCCTGCCGCAAAACCATGCGACCTCTACTCATTTTGCCCAGAGGCGAATACCCTCTGTGTGGGACTCTAAAGACTCGACACTACGCTGGCAGTAGGTTTAACCACAGACCGCAAGCGGCACTAGCTGTGCGTAACGGTCCCCAGGTAGATGCCGACAAGAAGGCTGACGAGGTGAACCCCATCTGAACTCCTACTGAGTCTGAATGTGACATTCTCCGTACAGTCCGGTCTGTTCGTCTGATACATCGCATGTCGGGCCTAGGGGGCGGTAAAACGTCAGTCCCCCAATAGCGGTACAAGTCGTGTCGGAGTGAAGCCCAAAACACCCTGAGATAACACTGGAAGCCTACCAGTATATCTCGCTTGCCCTGGCCAGGGACTACTCGTGTAATGGCTCTCCTAGACACTGCGCGATGTCAACCCCCAATACCGGGAGAGACGAATCCTGTCTAACCGTCACTGCCTCCAAGTACTTCGGGACTGCACCCAACCACTACCTGTTTGCACGACTCCTTTGAGCCGTGGTAGGGTAGTGATCAAAGTGCAGTGGGAACACACTCGAGGCGAAGTACCAGTGTCAAGTCAGCGGACTAAGCTGTACTCATGTCACCTGGGAACTGATAACTGACGATAGGTATAATACCAACCTGTCAGTTCCCGACGAGTCCTGTCCAGTGTACTCGTAACCTAACGAGCACCCGTATACTATCTCCAGTACGACGTACTGATGGCTGTGGGACAGACCATCTCCCACACTGGGATGAGAAGCGCATACGCTAGTCTACTCCGGAGTATCGATGCCCTGTCTCGATAGTCCTGCGACTAGGGACCTGTATAAGGATGTGCTTATAGATTACCCAGCCCCCACTAGTGTGACTGCCATCACAACGCTGGTAATCAAGCAAAGATCCTAAGGGCTCCACTAATGCGTATAGGTGATATCGCAAAATAAACACATGTACACATTGAAGTAGAAACAAACCAAGTAGCATACTACTATATTGAGCAAGATTGTTTATACAAGGTGAATATCCCAAGCTTCCATTAAGTAATATACAAACTAGTATGATACAGTAATGGCCTCTAGGGCATATACACTAACAATCTCCCACTTGCACTAAGGCCATGTACTGGTGTATCGAAGACCTATCATCTCGATTAGCCGCTCGAACTGAGTCTGGGGTAGGGCCTTGGTGAATGGATCTGCAGTGTTTTCTTCTGAAGCAACCCTCCGAACCTCGATCTCCTTGCGATGCACGATCTCCCTGATCAGGTGATACCGCCTCAAGATGTGCCTGGATCTCTGATGGGACCTGGGTTCCTTCGCTAAAGCTATAGCCCCGTTGTTGTCGTAATACAGAGGTATTGGGTCAACAATGGACGGAACCACCTGAAGTTCTTTCAAGAACTTCCTTATCCAGACAGCTTCTTTTGCGGCATCAGATGCAGCGATGTATTCCGCTTCCATCGTCGAGTCTGCAACGGTTTCCTGTTTGGAACTCTTCCAACACACCGCCCCTCCATTGAGGGTAAAGACAAAACCCGACATGGACTTGGAATCATCCTTGTCACTCTGGAAGCTGGAGTCAGCAAAGGCCTCGATCTGGAGGTCTTTTCCGCCATACACCAAGAACATCTCCTTAGTCCTTCTTAGGTACTTGAGAATGTTCTTTACTGCTATCCAGTGTTTCTCCCCAGGGTTTGACTGATACCGGCTTACTACACTCAGTGCATAAGCTACATCCGGTCTGGTACACAACATCGCATACATTATAGAGCCTACCGCAGAAGCGTAGGGTATAATAGACATGCGATCCCTCTCCAAATCAGTCTTGGGAGACATCTCTTTAGAGAGGGTGATCCCGTGACAAGCCGGTAGGTTACCGCGCTTGGAATCTTCCATACTGAATCTTTTCAGTACGGTGTCGATGTACCTGGACTGTGAAAGTCCTAATATCCTCTTGGATCTATCACGATGGATCCGGATCCCCAGGATGTATGAAGCATCACCCAGGTCTTTCATGGAGAACCTGTGTGACAAGAACCCCTTGACAGATTGTAGCATAGGAATGTCATTTCCTATTAAGAGAATGTCATCCACGTATAAAACGAGGAATACTACAGTTCTCGCTACAAATCTACTATAGATGCATGGATCATCTGGATTTTTGATAAAGCCAAATTCCTTGACCGTTTCATCAAAACAGATGTTCCAACTCCGCGATGCCTGCTTTAGTCCATAGATGGACTTAAGAAACTTGCACACCTTTCCGCTGCTCCCACTCTGAATGAAACCCTCTGGCTGATCCATATAGACACACTCCTCTAAATTTCCATTTAGAAAAGCGGTTTTTACGTCCATCTGCCAAATCTCATAATCGTGGAAGGCAGCAATGGCAAGAAGGATCCGAATGGATTTCAGCATAGCCACTGGAGAAAAGGTTTCGTCATAGTCCAAGCCAGGTCTTTGACGGAAACCCTTTGCTACAAGTCTAGCTTTATAGGTCTCAACCTGTCCATCTACACCAATCTTCCTTTTGAAGATCCACTTGCATCCTACGGGTTTTACCCCGTCTGGAGCAATGTCCAACGTCCATACTTTGTTGGTGTACATGGACTCCATTTCGGTCCGCATTGCATCCAGCCATTTTACCGAGTCAACGCTCTGAACGGCCTGCTAGAAGCTAGTAGGCTCATCATAATCTATGATGCAATCCTCTCTATCCCCGTCTATGAGAAAACCGTAGTATCTCTCGGGCGGATGAGACTGCCTACTACTTCTGCGGAGCGGCGTAGGAATGTCCTGTTCATTTGAACCCTCTGGTTCCACTAAGCTTTCAGTAATAGTCTGTGGTTCTGGAATTTCTTCCAGTTCTACTGCGCTCCCACTTAATTCTTTTTCTAAGAACTGGTGTTCTATAAAGTGGGCATGACGAGAAACAAGAACTTTTTGTTCCTCCTCGTAGTAGAAGAGATATCCCTTAGAATTCTTTGGATATCCCACAAACTTACACAGTACTGAGCGCGCCTCGAGCTTGTCCGCATGCTGCTTTTTAACAAAAGCTGGACTTCCCCAAGTCTTAATGTGACTGAGATGGGGTCTCTTCCCACACCACATCTCATATGGTGTAGTAGGCACAGTCTTGGTAGGAACTCGGTTCAAAAGGTACGCAGCTGATTCTAGCGCATACCCCCAGAAGGATCGCGGTAACTCAGCGTTACTCATCATGGACCGTACCATATCCAATAGGGTCCGGTTCCGTCTCTCCGATACACCGTTATGTTGCGGAGTGTATGGAGGAGTAAGCTGAGAGAGAATCACATTCTCTTTTAAGTAATTCAGGAACTCGGCACTTAAGTATTCTCCACCTCGATCCGATCTTAGAATCTTGATACTTTTGCCGGTTTGTTTTTCAACTTCATTCTTATATTCCTGGAACTTTTCAAAGGCTTCGGACTTATGTTTCATTAAGAAGACATAACCGTATCTTGAAAAATCATCCGTAAAAGTAATGAAGTAAGAATAACCGCTTCGCGCATGTGTAGACATTGGACCGCACACGTCGCTGTGTACGAGTCCCAAGAGCTCGCTCGCTCTTACTCCGTGTCCAGTGAACGGAGTTTTTGTCATCTTTCCTTTGAGACAGGATTGACAAGTGGCATACGATTGATATTCGAACGGATCCAAATATCCTTCTGTATGTAACTTAGTCAACCTTCTCTCATTGATGTGACCCAGTCTACAATGCCATAAGAAAGTCTAATTGATATCTGGAGACTTTCTTTTGTGTGTATTCTGGACATTGAAAATCTGTGGTTGGTTTAATACGTATATACCATTGCTCAGTGTACCTGACCCAATCAGAACTTGATTAAGGTGAATGTTTACAACATTACTTACAAACGCAAATTCATAACCTTCTTTAGAAACCAAAGATACAGAAATGATATTACAAGTTGCGTTGGGTACACAAAAGAAATTACGCAAAACCAAAACATGCCCATCTGACATTCCCAGGTGATAGTCCCCCACGGCTTTAGCATCCATGCTAGCTCCGTTCGCAACTCTGAGGGTCATGTCACCTGCCTTCAAAACCCTACGGTTTCTCAACGCCTGCAAAGAATTACAGATATGAGATCCTGATCCGGTATCCAATACCCAGGAGGTAGAGTTTATAGAAAGACAGTTTTCAATAACATACACACCTGAAGCTGAAGCCGCAACCTGCTTCAGTTCCTGTGTCCTGGCTTTCCAAGCCCTGCAATCTTTCTTCCAGTGTCCACTCTTGTGACAATAGAAGCATTCCTCTTTACCCACAAGCTTCCCCGCTAACTTTGTTGCCTTTTCCTTTCCCTTCGTTCCCACTTTACTAACACCGCCCCTTGGTTTGGCGGGGGCTTTCTTCCTCTTTCCCTTGGCTTTCGCCTTGGACCTAGAGGAAGAAGATCCTCCTACAAACAAAGCGGGTGTTTCCCTACCCTTCTGTAGGGTGCCCTCTGCGCTCCTCAGCATGTTGAGGAGTTCTGAAAGTTCAACTTCCTTTTCTTGCAAGTTGAAATTCAGTATGAACTGGGCGTAAGTGGAAGGAAGGGACTGGAGAATTAAATCCGTATAGAGTTCACTGTCCAACGTGGTCCCAAGTTCCGCGAGCTCCTCAGTGTAGCCAATCATCTTAAGCACGTGGTCTGCTACCGATGATCCGACGGCCAACTTTGTCGAAAATAACTTCTTCGACACTTCGTATCTTGCGATACGAGACTGCTCTCCATACAGTTCTTTTGTATGGAGAAATATGGACTCGAGGTCCATATTCTCATGCCTCCTCTGATGTTCGTTGTCCATAGAGGTAAGCACGAGGCACCTGGCCTTCGCGCAATCAATCTCCCAAGTCTTACGGATTTCCTTATCCGCGACGCTGGAGGTGGGACCTGGGACGGGGGGAGCTTTGGTGGTAAGAAGATACCCCAGCTTGTCGTAAGTGATTGCCAATTTTACATTCCTGAGCCAATCTTTGTAGTTTGGCACTGTCAATATGTTTTTATCTAGAAGTAACTTAAGTCCAGTCATTTCGATTTGGTCGCTGCAGGGGGAGAGAAGAAACACTTAGCACGATGCTCTTGCAAGTTTAGAATGGTTTTTAATTTGTCTAAACAGGATGGCTCCCACTGTCTCTCGAATCCCTCCTCAAACCATAAAGGAAGAATCAGTCAGGATCAATCCCACCGTACAATACTTGCTTAACCGTTCAGCCAGGCCAGTGTCGGTACTTCGAGGGAGGTTTTCCAACGCTTTCGCGAAGTTCCTTAATTTAAGAACCTCTTTTCCCTGGGGGCGTAGCCCCGCTAACACCTTTCTAGGCACTTACTAGGTTTATAGCATTGATCGTTTAGTGAGAAATTTCCCGAGGAGTAGCATATACTCACAGTAGGATCGGGATCCAAATATCATCGCGTGATGAAAATGAAGGAATCCTACCATAATCATCACACTCCAAATGGTATGCAAATCTAGCAAGTTTCAGTACTTATGAAACTCCCGATGTGGATTTTTGCCCCAAGCTCTTATGACCTTGACTTTGGCCAAAATATCATAAGTCACATGTCAAGTTCTGCCCGTCACTATCCAGGTTAATTTGGATCCATCCGTGCCTACCTTTGACTTTGGCCAAAATGGCAGTACGAGTGTCCCAAACCAATGCATCTATCTATGCTACACATGAACACCCAATAGCTACCAATCACTATGCCTTGACTTTGGCCAACATACATAGCTTGAATACTATTGCCTATTCATGCGAAACGACGGAGGGCTACGAATGGTTTTGGTAAAACCGTGAATGTAGTGAACTTGATATAATCGATGGAACGAGATAGCTTTTAGAAGGAGTGGCTCAAGCTCCGCATTTAAAAGTTAGTTTTGAAAAGAACCGAGTGGTTTTTCGAAAGTGTTCCAACGACTTTAACTTGGTTTATTATCTTGCATTAGTTCTTTTAATGCGTGATATTCTTGCATTAGTTCTTTTAATGCGTCCCATCATTAAATCCTACCATTGCAGAAAACAACCAAAATATGACGTACGCTTATGCCATTCGCATTCGCCATGGGGTCCCGTCATCACCCGTTAGGTTACTTAACTAACGACAGAGCGGGGGCTGGGCTAGCGCGGCTGTAAAACATAAGCAACGCCTAAATATAAAGCAATGATAGACATTACAGATCACAGATGAATACATTGGATATACTAGGAATCCGCAATCCGTTCGAGCCTGCAACGAAAAGCGGATTACACGGTCGCGGTGAATAGCAAATACGCCACCCAAGACCCCTACGGGTGCGGCAAACTACCCGCCAAGTACCCGGTAGTTTGTGCACCCCTCCATGGGTCTATCCTAGGAGCAAAAACAGTAAAAAGAATTATACAATGACGGCTACAACCCCGACCCGGTTGTGCGGCCATACAAATAATATTATTACATCAATTTACATTTACAAATGAATGAAAGAAAAACAAAAGCTCATCTCACATCCACCCCGGCTATTCACCCGCGACAGTCCAACACATTCATATACACATTCCAATATCAAACACAGATCACAGAGATGTATAACCCCGACTAATCGACTTATAGCGATTAGCCGACGTTCAATACATGCAAACATCACAGATATAACCATCATAGTCAAAGTGCAGTGAAGTTCGGAAAAAAAATACGGAATTATAGGACCCCAAAAGTAAATTTCTGTTCTGGAAAATCTGGGCACATATAACATATTTGAAAAATCCCAAAACCCTACCAGAAGAACACTGCACAAAACACGATCGCAAGAAGGGCCCAAACGGCGGCGGATCCGCGGCCATGAGAATAGATGAGGCCGCGGATACGCGGCGGTTTGAAGGAATCAAGGGATCGTTTTTCTTGGGTGTTCACACAAAACCCTGAGCCGATTTTAGGTGTATAACAAATCTTGTTTTGACCAGAAAAAAATTTAACAGAAACTAGGGTTTTGTAAAAGTTTGGATTTTGGATTTTTTCGGTTCCGAACTTCGTTACACTTCACTACCAAGCTAGTTTAAGTTTAGTTAGGCTCTGATACCACTGTAAGTCCACGTTGCGACCCCCGGTTCTTACGGGGAGGCGGAAACGGTATAAAAATCAAATTTTTAGCGCATGGGGCAACATGGACTAACAAAGTCGGGATCTTTTCCTAAACTAAAACTAGCAAACAAGCTAAAGAGAGTTAGCTACTCGGAAAGATGGTTATACCTAAACTTGAACTCCTTCTTCTTCAAACTTTGTAGAGGTTGATGGTTCTCTTCTCGTCACCTTCTTCCGTCGAAGATGGATCCACCTGAGGGTTCAACCTTCGGGCTCTTTCTCGAACTTTGAGTGAACTAGAATCTCCGGCTTGCTAAACCCTTGATCCTAGAGTGAGTAGAAAGTGTCTAAGGGGTGCTTTTCTTTTAAGGAGAGGGATTCTCAACACATGAGAAGGATTCTCCTTTGGCTAGAGGAAGAAGAAGATGAAGTGAGGAGAGAGAATGATTATGATAGAATGAGCTCTTTTCTTTTGCAACCATAACTAAAAGAAAAGGAATTATCTAATTAATAATATTAAATCAAAAATGAAATAGTTGATGGTTGTATTTGGAATGACCACTATCATAACTTTCAATAAATTAGTGTAAGCTAGAATCAAGGAGTATCCTTGCAAAGCAATGATGGTGGTCAACATTCAACCATGGTCAACAAGTCAACCATGGTCAACAAGTCAACAAAAATCAACCATAACAATATTTCATTTAATTACTATTATTAATTGATATTTCATAAATCTATTAGGGTTTGGAAAATAACGAATGTCAACTGTGCATACGCACCCGTTCCGAAACCCTAATGAAATATCTCATCCTCCGCCTCAAGCAACTGTGCATACACACCTGCATTCTCGTTCCGAGGAACAAGAATACCGAGATATAAAAGCAACCCCAAAACATATACCAGTATCTGGCTCAAACCAGAGCCTGCTAGTATAATCCGTCCGGACTCCAAACGTGCACAAGTGCGCGGATGAGAACGAACCCTGCCGCAAAACCATGCGACCTCTACTCATTTTGCCCAGAGGCGAATACCCTCTGTGTGGGACTCTAAAGACTCGACACTACGCTGGCAGTGGGTTTAACCACAGACCGCAAGCGGCACTAGCTGTGCGTAACGGTCCCCAGGTAGATGCCGAAAAGAAGGCTGACGAGGTGAACCCCATCTGAACTCCTACTGAGTCTGAATGTGACATTCTCCGTACAGTCCGGTCTGTTCGTCTGATACATCGCATGTCGGGCCTAGGGGGCGGTAAAACGTCAGTCCCCCAATAGCGGTACAAGTCGTGTCGGAGTGAAGCCCAAAACACCCTGAGATAACACTGGAAGCCTACCAGTATATCTCGCTTGCCCTGGCCAGGGACTACTCGTGTAATGGCTCTCCTAGACACTGCGCGATGTCAACCCCCAATACCGGGAGAGACGAATCCTGTCTAACCGTCACTGCCTCCAAGTACTTCGGGACTGCACCCAACCACTACCTGTTTGCACGACTCCTTTGAGCCGTGGTAGGGTAGTGATCAAAGTGCAGTGGGAACACACTCGAGGCGAAGTGCCAGTGTCAAGTCAGCGGACTAAGCTGTACTCATGTCACCTGGGAACTGATAACTGACGATAGGTATAATACCAACCTGTCAGTTCCCGACGAGTCCTGTCCAGTGTACTCGTAACCTAACGAGCACCCGTATACTATCTCCAGTACGACGTACTGATGGCTGTGGGACAGACCATCTCCCACACTGGGATGAGAAGCGCATACGCTAGTCTACTCCGAAGTATCGATGCCCTGTCTCGATAGTCCTGCGACTAGGGACCTGTATAAGGATGTGCTTATAGATTACCCAGCCCCCACTAGTGTGACTGCCATCACAACGCTGGTAATCAAGCAAAGATCCTAAGGGCTCCACTAATGCGTATAGGTGATATCGCAAAATAAACACATGTACACATTGAAGTAGAAACAAACCAAGTAGCATACTACTATATTGAGCAAGATTGTTTATACAAGGTGAATATCCCAAGCTTCCATTAAGTAATATACAAACTAGTATGATACAGTAATGGCCTCTAGGGCATATACACTAACATATTCTTTACACTTAACCAAGTAAACATTCATCATCAAACATGATACAATCATTTGCACAAAAAGTATATCACATATACAACTTGTACATCCAAGTGAGAAAATCCATTTAAAGTGAACCAATACTAGTTAATGCAAAGTAATATATCAAATATATAATTATACATTAAATCATTAAATCAACACTTGATTTAACGATCTGGTCATATCGCATATAACCGACTAGTATGCAATGTATCGGCTTATCGAATCAACCCTCGATTCGATAACTAGGTTACATCGCATATAACCATTCGATACATTCATCGCGAGAATAGAATACGGTATCACATACACGCATTATTCTCGGTCCCGCACATATCTCATATGCGCTCCTATTTCGTTTCCCTTGAGCCAGGAAACCTCTGTGTAGGACTCTAAAGACTCGTCAATACGCCGGCAGCAGGTGATGATCATATCAAACACCCACAAGCCGCAAGCGGTCTGCTAAACGTAACGGCCACCCGGGTATTGAGCGATCAGAAGATCGACGAGCAAGCCCGCTCACACTCCAGTGAATCCAACCAGTAACACCACCGTACAGTCCGGTCTGATCGTCTGATATGTCGCATATCTCGCCTAGGGGTGGTAAACGTCAGACCCTAATACCTCGATAAGTCGTGTCGATATGAGGTCTATAACAATTCGAGAAACTACAGGTAACACTTACCAGTAAATCTCAGCAACCCTGGCCAGGGATTTCCTGTTATAGCCAATCGAACAAAGCGCAACATCAACTCCCTATACCGGGAGAGACGAATCCCCTCCTATCGCTCATTGCCTCCATGTGATTCGGGACTGTACCCAAAAGCCACCGTTTTGCACGCCCTCTTGGACGTGGTAAGGTGGAAATCAAAGCACAGTGGGAACCACACAAGACTCTATGACGATCTCGGGTCAACAGACTACTCTGTACCAGTGTCACCAGAGAACTGCCATCTGACGTAAGGTATAATACCATCTGGGAGTTCTCGGCGAGTCCGTCCAGTGTACCCAGTCTCTACTGAGCACCCGTATATCATCTCTGATGTCAAACACCAATGGATATGGGATCATCCATCGCCCATCTGTATAGGTCGAGAAGGTATACGCTAGTCTACTCTGGTATATCGATGCCCCGTCTCGATACACCCACGACTAGGGACTTTGAAGGATGTACTTATGGACTACCATGTCCCCACTAGTATGATCCGCATCATAGTCCAGGTAGTCAAGTACATATCCTAAGGGCTTTACCAACATGTAACAGAGAGACAATCAGTATACACGTTAAGGTAAAGATCAACCAGATAGCATACTATCATGTCGAGCAAGAAAGTCCTCCCTATATATGTCCAAGCATCCACTACAATATACATCCTATGTATAGTAATGGCCTCTAGGGCATACATATAACTAACAATCTCCCACTTGCACTAGGGCCATCTGATAGCAGTGGTTGTAGTATCTCATACTCAACCATCCCATAAAAATCTCTCTCTGGGAACAGGCCTTTGTGAGTGGATCCGCTGTGTTGTCCTCTGAGTCTACTCTCATAACCTTGATCCCTTGGAGATCAACCATCTCCACGATCCGGTGACACTGCCTTAGAATATGTCTGGATCACTGATGGGACGGACGTTCCTTGGCATAAGCCACAACTCCATTGTCACACAATGGAAGGAACTAAGTTCATCTCATGAACAAATATACACCCAGACTGCCTCTTTGGTAGCATCTTAAGTAGCGATGTATCCTGCCTTTATCATCTAGTTAGCCACGGTATTTAGCTTGGAACTCTTCCGACATACCATCCCTTTACTGAGGGTAAAGACAATGCCTGTGACTGACATTCAGTCGTCATTATCACCCTGGAACCCTTCCAGTGATTCTCCCCAGGATCGGTTGATACCATCTCACTACAACTAGTGAGTATCCTAATATCCAACTAGATCTATCTCATAGATCCAAATACCAGGATTTAGTAGGTATCACATTGATCTTATGTGGAGAATCAGTGTGATAAGCGGAGATTGATCGAGCGTAGCATAGGAAACTCCTTCCCTATCAAGAGCATGCCATCCACGTACTCTACGAGGATCGTCACTATACTCCCTACTACCTTTTTGTTTATACAAGGTTCATCTACCATTTTGATGATGTCAAACTTTTGGACTAACACATCAAAACAGATGTTCCAACTCCGCGATGTCTGCTTTATCGTATAAACCATCTTGCACACGTTTCCGCTGCTCCCACTGTCTATGAAGCCCTCTGGCTGTGTACTTATAGACGCACTCTTCTAAAACATCATTTAGAAAAGCAGTCATGGCACCCAACCGCCAGATATCGTAGTCATGGTATGTAGCCGTGGCAAGTAGGATCTGGATGGACTTAAGCATAGATCCTTAGAAAAAGTTTCATCATGATCCACACCTGGTCGATGACGAAAAGCTTTAACAAGTCTTTGCTTTGAAAGTCTCAACGTTTCCATCTAGACCAAGTAATCTTCTCAAGATATACTTGCTCCTGATGGGGATTTAACCCTTCAGATATAGCAACCAAAGTCCATACTTTGTTGGTGTATAAGGATTCCATCTCAGATCGCTAAGCATCCAGCCATTCTTATAGAGTCTTACTCCTGATGGCCAGCTCGAAACTAGTCGGGTCATCATCTCATGACGCAATCCTCGCTCCCACTGTCATAGAGCAACCGAAGTATCTCTCAGGTGGGTGAGGAACCCTACTAGATCAGCGGAGAGGCTGGGGTTCGTTGGAATCTACTGAATCCTTTGGTTCGGCCAAATCATCTGTTGTTGTTTGTATAGCTGGAACATTTCCAGTTTTACATAACAGGCCTTGCCTCGAGCTTGTCCGGATTATGCTTTTAGACATAGTCCGGACAACCCCAAATCTTAACCAACTTAAGATATGGGCTCTTCCCTTTCCATATCACATATGAAGTGGTAGGCATTGATTTGATTCGAACCTAATTCAATAGGTATGCATCTTCTCAAGTGCATAACTCCCAAAAGGAAAATAGGAAACTCAGTAGTACTCATCATAGAGCACACCTTATCATATAGGGTGTGATTGCTCTACCCCGATATACCATCTTGCTATGGTGTATACGAAGGAGTAATGCTGAGAGAGAATCTCATTCTCCTTTAGAATAGTCCAGGATTTCCGTGCTCAAGTATTCTCCTCCTTGATCTCATCAAAGGACATAATACTTATACCCTTATTGGTTCTCTACTTCTAACTTATATTCTGTGAATATCTCAAAAGGTTCAGACTTGTGTTTCAACAGGAACATATGTCTGAATCTTGAGAGATTATCAGAGAACGTAATGAAGTATAAAGAACCGGTCCTGGCATGTGTAGACAGGGGACCTTACATACATCAACATGTATCAATCCCAAGAGTTCACTAACTCTTTCTCTGTTTCCATTAAACAGAGCTCTGGTCATCTTATCTTTGTGACATGACTGGCAAGTTTCACAAGATGTAAATTCAAACTGATTTAAATATGCATCTATATATAACTTCAGCTAGTCGGGTCGCAGTGATATGACCTAGTCTACAATGCCTCAAGAAGGATTCGTTCATTTCTGAACTCTTCCTCTTGTGTGTGTTCCGTATACTAAGAACTGTAGTTTGATTTAGAACATCAACGCTTTTAAATAACGTGCCTGAACCGATCAACTTTTGATATAGGAAATGTTCAAAACATTATCCCACAATACAAAATTTTACCGTTTCTTTACTAATAAATGGACAGATATGATTTTGTATATCAGGTTCGGTATCTAATAACATTCGTTCAGAATCAATGTATTGGTAATACAGGGTGACAGTGACCAACAGACTTGGCTGCAACACTTGCCCCGTTTTCTACCTCATGAAACTTATCACCCTTTTTCAGTTCTCTACCTTTCTGTAGCCCTATCTAACAGATTATATATCTGGGATCCTAATCTGGTATCACATACCCAGGACGTAAAGGATACTGAGAAACAGTTCTCTGTAATGAACACACCCGAAGATGATGCATCAGCATGCACTCTCTTCGTTTGGGCGGCACGGGAATTCTGGTAATCCCCTATTTCCTGCTCTGTCTTATAACAATTATAAGTTGGAGCGGGACCAACGTTCCCCAGCTCAGTATAACAAGCGGGTTCGGTCAATAATCCGTATTATTATCTTGATTAAGGCATGATATGGTCGCTACCAGGAGAGAGAGAGAAGAAAACACTCAGCGTGCGCTCTTGCAAGAATAGATTGGTTATTATTTTATCTAATCAGGATGGCTCCCACTGCTTTTTATCAAATCTTCCTTCAAACCCTAAAAGGAAAGACTAGCCGGGATTAATTACACACTACAAGTTCGCCAATCTTTCAGCCAGGCCAGTGTCGGTACTTTGAGGGAGGTGCCCCGTGCTTTCGCACGGACCTAATTAATGTAAATCTCGTTTCCCAGAGGCGTAACCCCGTTGACACCTTTCTAGACACCTACTTGATCGGCTAATTGTAATGTATAAAACTCTCCCAGGAGTAACTCTTACTCACAGCGGGTATCGGGATCCAACTATCTTATAGAAGGTATGCAATCTCATTGCAAATTTCAACACTTGAAATTCCCGATAATGCTTTTGCCCCTAGCGTGCTATGACCTTGACGAAAGCCAACAAACCACAGCCCGCTAGTCAAGTTCAACCCGTACATTTCTTGATTGAATTAAACCCACCCGCACGACCCTTGAAGAAAGCCAACAAAGCCGCACGACTACCCTAATCCAATCGCATCGTATGCAGCAGATAAGCAGCATATAGCTACCGCACACTGCACCTTGACGAAAGCCAACAAATGCAGCACGAATACTATATACAACTTATCTGAAATGACGGAGGGCTACGACAGGTTTTTCTGAAAATGTATTGCGTAATGAACTTGATATCGTTGTAGAATCAAATGATTTTGAAATGGAGTGCTTTTGAGGCTTTTCTAGTTTTGCTAAAGGAGTCACTCCCGGTGAAGGGATCGTCGGTCCTTTCCTCGTCGAATGAGGTGCAGGATATATCATATATATCACTGTGCAAAGCAAAAACACTTAAAAGCAATCAAAAGACAAACCGAGTGTGTAGCATCTGCCAGTTATTGCTAAAGGAGTCACTCCCGGTGAAGGGATCTTGGTCCTTTCCTCATCGAATAAGGTGCAGGATATATCACATATACCTCTGTGCAAAGCAAGAACTGTAGCTATCTGTTTTATTTTTGAAATTCGATTCTACAACATCTTAGGTTTCTTTTATTTCATTAATCACATTAATGAAGTCCCATCATTTAAGTACCTAAACATTACAGATAAATACGACGTACACTTATGCCATCCGCATTCGCCTCGATGTCCCCTCGTGCACCGTTAGGTTAGGTAACTAACGGCAGAGCGGGGCAGGGCTAGCGCGGGTGTAAAACATAAGTAACGTCTATATAATATATCATATATACTATATACAGTATCCATCACAGAACATCACATGATCACATCACAGATATCGCATCAGAAGAATCATATGAAATATTGGATGTACTAGGACGTCCGTGTTTTCAATACGAGCCAGTATAAAACACGGATTCCACGGTCGTGATGAATAGCCAAACCCACACCCCTAGATCCCTACGAGAGCGGCAAGCAACCCTACCAATTCTAGAGTTAGGAGACCCGGACTCGACTCCTCGAGTTGGTCTCCCTCTGGACTCCAGAACCCGGTTACTTGTGCCCTCCTCCTTGGGTCTATCTTAGTGCGGAAAAGTAAATAATATACAAACGGTGACAACTTCCGCAACCTGGAAGTGCCCCAATAAAAGAATATTACATACAAGTTTTTACATGAATGAAAATGAAAAACACTCATCTCACATAAAAAAACCCCGGCTATTCAAACACGACGATCCAATATAACATATCCAGCAACACATAACATCACATGTCATCAACGTAAGTAAATATGCGCATCCCAATTGTCGTTGACATATAGCAACGAAACCGGCGATATCACATATTACACTTACGGTCACAGAAAAGAAAGTGTAAAACTACAACAGTTGGAATCCGCAACCACCTCAGACATCGCATGCCTGACCAAATGAATTCTTTAGACATCGCATGCCTAACAATTATAAACCCCGCATTTTAGTCTCAAAATCGAAAACACTTTTCAATACCAAGTCGGGCAATTCAACAAGATTCCCGACATCCTGATCGAATGCTCGTCGCAAACTTCAGTAGGCGGCCGCACCCCCGATACCGTCGAAGAAGTGCACCAAGGCGGAACACCGCTGCCGCGAGCACCCGGACGGATGCTTTCGGCGACGGGGTTCTCCTACAGTCACTTGGTCGGGGCTATGGAGTGAGGCTGTCTATTAAGTTTACCCGGCGAGTATCCGCGTACGCTACGTGATTGCGACGGACTTTTGATCACATCAAAATTCCGTGGCAACCGATCAAGTGAGACTAAACCGCTAGATTTATAACATTCATTCAGTTATCTCATAACTATTTGTGAATTCCAATTATTGTATCACATTCCGTATAAAATAGAAAATGTTAAACTTTCCGGTCGAACAATCGAACACCCAAGTTTTCCCGATACAGATCAACACATGAAATAAGTCTAAAAACATTCAGTTCGTGCCTCAGTACCCACGATCCAGCCGTAGAAGGGTCAAGCCAACGCCTTACATGTGGCACGCCGTACTGCCCCAAACCCGAAGGTTCAAAGGGCAGTTCAAGACGGTCACATAATCGAGTTAAGTTTTGTTGTCTTCTAGAGGGACCATCGCGTTACTTGCACTACTTAGAACGTCGTTAAACTACGGAAAAATCCAACACTTGGAAATTTCCCGACAGGGGAAAAATTGGGTATTTATATCCGGTCGAACTTTTTAACATATCCAAAAATTATCCGGAAAGCCACACAGACAAAATTTGATAATCCGATCGAACATACGAATCCCCAAAACAACCCAGAAAATTCAACTCTTGAATAAATATTAAAAATTCCCAGAAAATCCAACTCCAGAAAAGATGAATTACTGTGCAAAAATGAGAAGCTGACGTCATCATACGGCCGCGGAACCGCAGCAGAAGCCAGGCTTCTGCCGCGGTTCCGCCGCACTTTGGTGGATTCATGGGTACGGGCTTCACAGTAATTCTTACAATTCCCTGCTGATTTTTCTGCATATTTTTAATATCGAAAAACTCCAGATTTTAGAAAAAGTCCAGAGAGCATGTTTGGTTTAGGGTTTCGGGTTCGTTCGGGTTTCAAACTTCGTCTACGCATCGCCTAAAACTCTAGCTAGGCTCTGATACCACTGTAGGGTTCCTAGGCACTCCCAAGAGGTCTCACAAGGCATCAACCATGCCAATTTCATATTTTACGGGTGCCGAGAAACCCTAATACGGATCGTTAACTAGAAATCTAGGCGACCAAAGCAACTAGTTTACAACTAAACTAAAAGAATGGAAATACAACCTTTGTAGATCCATTTCTCCACCTCCATAGCTCCATGATGAAGTCCTCTCCGCTGTCCAAATCGAACCATGACTCTAGCATCGGCTTCAACGGAGAAAAAGCGGACTAGGTCATCGACGACGATGCCGAAGATGATCTACGTCGAGGCATCACTAGATCAAGCTCCACCTTCACCAAGCCATGAAAACTTGTGAAGGAAACACCCTATACTACTTCGCAAGAGGTAGAGGATGAAGAAATAGAAAGTGGGTTCACTTTAGAATTGGATTTCTCACTCTTTTTCATCAATCACCATTGATGGAATCAAGGTTCTTCATCTTGAAGAAGAAGAAGAAGAAGATGATAATATTATGATAAGTTAATTAGAAAAGAAAAGAAAAAGAATACTTATCATAATACAACCATGGTTAGGTGTAGAGAATTAACTAGGGTTAGGTCAATGGTTAGGGTTAAGAAAGAAGACAAAAATGGTGACTTAGTCAAAGCTTCATGAAGCTTCAACATTCATCCATAGAAAGCCACCATTTTTCTTTTCTTTAGCCAAAAAGAAATAAATAAATAAATGAATAAATAGATATGAAAAACAAAACCCTAACCATTTAAATAACCATGGTTTATTCTTTACACTTAACCAAGTAAACATGCATCATCAAACATGATACAATCATTTGCACAAAAAGTATATCACATATACAACTTGTACATCCAAGTGAGAAAATCCATTTAAAGTGAACCAATACTAGTTAATGCAAAGTAATATATCAAATATATAATTATACATTAAATCATTAAATCAACACTTGATTTAACGATCTGGTCATATCGCATATAACCGACTAGTATGCAATGTATCGGCTTATCGAATCAACCCTCGATTCGATAACTAGGTTACATCGCATATAACCATTCGATACATTCATCGTTAGAATAGAATACGGTATCACATACACGCATTATTCTCGGTCCCGCACATATCTCATATGCGCTCCTATTTCGTTTCGCTTGAGCCAGGAAACCTCTGTGTAGGACTCTAAAGACTCGTCAATACACCGGCAGCAGGTGATGATCATATCAAACACCCACAAGCCGCAAGCGGTCTGCTAAATGTAACGGCCACCCGGGTATTGAGCGATCAGAAGATCGACGAGCAAGCCCGCTCACACTCCAGTGAATCCAACCAGTAACACCACCGTACAGTCCGGTCTGATCGTCTGATATGTCGCATATCTCGCCTAGGGGTGGTAAACGTCAGACCCCAATAGCTCGATAAGTCGTGTCGATATGAGGTCTATAACAATTCGAGAAACTACAGGTAACACTTACCAGTAAATCTCAGCAACCCTGGCCAGGGATTTCCTGTTATAGCCAATCGAACACAGCGCAACATCAACTCCCTATACCGGGAGAGACGAATCCCCTCCTATCGCTCATTGCCTCCATGTGATTCAGGACTGTACCCAAAAGCCACCGTTTTGCACGCCCTCTTGGACGTGGTAAGGTGGAAATCAAAGCACAGTGGGAACCACACAAGACTCTATGACGATCTCGGGTCAACAGACTACTCAGTACCAGTGTCACCAGAGAACTGCCATCTGACGTAAGGTATAATACCATCTGGGAGTTCTCGGCGAGTCCGTCCAGTGTACCCAGTCTCTACTGAGCACCCGTATATCATCTCTGATGTCAAACACCAATGGATATGGGATCATCCATCGCCCATCTGTATGGGTCGAGAAGGTATACGCTAGTCTACTCTGGTATATCGATGCCCCGTCTCGATACACCCACGACTAGGGACTTTGAAGGATGTACTTATGGACTACCATGTCCCCACTAGTATGATCCGCATCATAGTCTAGGTAGTCAAGTACATATCCTAAGGGCTTTACCAACATGTAACAGAGAGACAATCAGTATACACGTTAAGGTAAAGATCAACCAGATAGCATACTATCATGTCGAGCAAGAAAGTCCTCCCTATATATGTCCAAGCATCCACTACAATATACATCCTATGTATAGTAATGGCCTCTAGGGCATACATATAACTAACAGAATGGTTGTATGCGATATAACCTAGTTATCGAATCAAGGATTGATTCGATAAGCCGATACATTGGATACTAGCCGGTTATATGCGACATGACCGGATCATTGAATCAAGTGTTGATTTAATGATTTAATGTATAATTATATATTTGATATATTACTTTGCATTAACTGGTATTGGTTCACTTTAAATGGATTTTCTCACTTGGATTGTGCAAGTTGTATATGTGATATACTTTTATGCACAAGATTGTATCATGTTTGATGATACATGCAAGCTTGGGTTTGTGTAAAGAATTGACCATGGTTATATGAATGGTTAGGGTTTCATTTTATTTACTTATTCATTTATTTATTCTTTTTGTTTATTTTGGAAAAAGAAAATGATAAAGAGAAAAAAGAAATGGTGGCTTAGTTTGTTTTTAGTTGAAGTTTCATGAAGCATTGACTAAGTCACCATTCTTGTCTCATCCTTAACCCTAACCATTCAAGTTAACCATGGTCCATTCTCTACAATTAACCAAGGGTTAATATATGATAAGTATTGATTTATTTATCTTATTATTAAAAAAAAACTTATCATATTTTTTTTTCTTCTTCATCTTCTTCTTCCATGAAGAAAGCTTGCTACATCAATGGTGATTGATGAAAAAGTGTGAGACATCCAAATCTAAAGTCTACCCACTTCCTATTTCTTCATCCTCTACCTCTTGCCAAGTAGTATAGGGTGTTTCCTTCACAAGTTTTCTTGACTTGGTGAAGTTGGAGCTTGATCTAGCGATGCCTCGACGTAGATCATCTTCGGCATCATCGTCGATGACCTAGCCCGCTTTTTCTCCAATGAAGCCGACGCTAGAGCCCAAGATCCGATTTGGACAGCGAGGGGACTTCATCGCGGAGCCTAGGAGGTGGAGGACCGGATCTACAAAGGTTGTAGCCCCTTCCCTTTAGCATTTAATTCGTTTACATGCTTGCATCGCCTATATATCTAGTTGACGATCCGTATTAGGGTTTGTAGGCACCCGTAAAATTTTAATTGGCCGTGTTTGATCACTTGTGAGACTTCATTAGTGTGCCTAGGAACCCTACAGTGACCATCGGCTCGGAGACCTCTAAGGCAGTGTTGGTGCTGTGTGATGGTTTTAAGGACGGGGCTTCCGTATTGAAAGCCCGGGAGATTCTTCACCTCTACTCCATCCGGCCGGGCTTCCTGGTATTCAGGCAAAACGACATGGCGCTCTTCATGAGGTACAACCCCCACCGGTTCGCCCAACAATCAAGCTATAACAAGGGGGTCCTATTGGAGGCGTTTTTAGAAGAGCCCACGGCCACCATGGAAGGGATACGGAGCACGATGCACCATTTTATGCGGTTGAATACAGGCTCCCATTTTTTTATCAGTGAGCCGAGCTGCGTCCTATGGGTACTTAACGTGTACGTGGTTTGGTATGGGCACACCATGGGTGCAGTCATTCATGAGGAGAAGCGCATGTTAGTTGATTGCAAGGGTACGCCTCCCGGCAGCGATCGCAAGGCTCCCCTGAAGCCAAGGACCCTGGTTGTTCCTCCGTTGAAAGATGCTGGAGCTGGGCCACCGCGCGTGCTGAGCCCTCCGCGTGGATTGCCACCTCGTGATACCGTGGACGCGCCCCCAGTGCCCCGTGCTCCAGTGGATACGGTGAACGTAGTTTCGCCCGAGTCTGGCGTGGGCTCGGACATCAGAACCTGCCGCCCTAAGGTGCCCGCAAAGCGTAAAATGATTTTGGCGGTGACCGGGGCCCCCGCGCAAAAGAGGAAGAAGAAGTCCGTTCTTTCTATGGATGCCATCCTTGACTTATAACCTCAGGCTCCTCTCACCGAAGGCTTAATCGAATACGGGAGCAACGAGGGTTTCTTGGTAAAGCCAGAAGACACCGACTTGGCGGCCGCCATTGAGGCTTCTGAGCGATCGGCAAGGCTCGAAGCATGGTTGGCTAAACTTGCTCAGTCAGGTAATCATTGGTTGCACTCTTCATCATTTCATTGTGCCTTTATTATTGTCTTTGACTAATGCTTTTCCCCCTTTTTTAACAGGCGTCACCACTGAAGAAGCTATCGCTGCTTCCCTCCAAATTTTCCAGGAGGAGGAAAAGAAACGCGCTCTGTCGGGCATTGGTATGTCTCGACTCACTGAGTTTTTTTTATTCTCCTTTTTATGGCCAATCTAATCTTTTCTTTGTCTCTTTGCAGGGGCCGTGCGAGCCGATGCGGGAACTCTTTCTGGGCCAGCTGCTGAAGTCCCGGCCTCTTCGGGGCTGCCGAGAGAGAGCCGACTCGAAAAGCCGATGAGGGATGCCTTGAAGGCTCTGGAGGCAACTCTAAACGAGGACGAAGACGCCTTGATGAAGGAAGCGTCGAAGAGGTCCGTCGTGATGGCCCGGGAAGAGAGGAAGCGTTTAAGGCGCGAGGCGAAGGAGCGCAGAGCTGCTTTGGTTGTAGGAGCGGGCCCAAGCACCATTATTCCCGCTGCTTCTCCTTCCGAGGAGCCCCCGGTTGCCTTGTCTACTGCTCATAGACAGGCGGCGCGTGCAGTTCGGGATGCCAACGATCGATCCACCTCAGGTAATGTGTCTTTCGAGACTTTGTTGTAAGAATTGTACAACTATCGGTTCTCATACATCTTTTCCTGCAGGGCCAAGTCCAACTGAAGGAGCGGCGGAAACCGTCGAGCCTAAGGGGACAGAGGAGGAGGTACTGGCCGAACCCGAGCCGACGGTGGGCGACGTCGCCGGGGTTGCTGGACCCGAGCTAGGGGCTGAGGAAACTGTGCCAGAGAAGGCTGTCGATGCCGAGCCCGAGGTAGCGGCAAATGAGACGGCTGCTATAACGAGCCTGGGGCAGCAGCGGAAGGAGCGCCTGAGGCCGACGACCCCATGGCGATGGTGGACGAGACAGCAGCAACCGCTGAGCCCGAGGGAGTAGCGGGTGAGACGGGCATGACCCCCGAGGACAAACCAGCTGCTCTTTCTCCAGAGTCGGGCAATGCTCCAATCATTGCTCTCCCTGTCTACGGTCCTCCGCCGTCTCCTGGCCTCGCGAGCACGACCACGGCTCCCATAGAGTCTGGCGATGAGGCGTCGGGAGGTGGTCTCATGTCAATGGAGGGAGACGCCGCCGTTTCGGCTGGATCATCATCAGGTAAATTTCTGGTTACCGTCCTTTCCTTTATTCTGCAACTTTTCTGACAGTGCTTATCTTGTTTTTAACACAGGTGCGGCCAGTGCTGATGCTCCAATGCTCGAGGGAGCGCCGTCAGTTACTGCCTTGACGGTGGCTACCTCTCTACCTTCTCTCGCGCCATCGCAAATGTTGGAAGGTACGGATTTGTAACCCATTAGTTTTATCTTTCGGCCGCATAATTCATGTACTAATGTCGTATTATTGCGTCTTTGCAGGAGTACTTTTTGATCACCTTTACCAGGTGCTGCACCCACACTTCTCCTTCCCGTCGAAGCTTACTTCCTCCATTGGCGCTGGTGAGTATAGTTTTCAATTAATACCCTTTATTTTTTCAATAACGGAGTTGGCTTTGATTCTTCCTCGCCCTGATTGCATTGCTACAAATCGAAGGAGGAGATGCAAGATCGGTCGCGCCACCGGCCCTCCCGGCTTTGCCGTCTGCTGCAGCTGGTATAATATACTCTCCCATTGATGACTTTCTTATATTTCTTGAACCGTCATCTGATCGTGTTTTGTTTTTCAGCTGTCGTTCCAGTTCCGGCCCCCTTCGAGCCTGACATCATAATGCCGGCAGGCCCCTTCTTGAGACGCCCATCTTCAAAGGGTGCTGCGATGAGTTTAGGAATGCTGAGCGGATACGTCGAAGAACTTGACGCAGACGTTCCCCCATTTGCCGCAGATTTTGCTGCGGAGGTTAACCCAATGTTGGCAACGCTTGTAAATTTTCATAATGAAGGCATCGTCGAGTCTTAGGTTAACCACTGCATGGAGATCGAGGCCCGCCTGCATCAGCTGGAGTCGATGCGTCCTACCCCCGAGATCTTGGCCGCGAGCACTCAACGGGCGGCATGGATCGAGCAAAGCGCTTCTTACTTCCGCCATTTGGAACAAGAAGAAGCTTTAAGGCTGAGGGAATGCTAAGAGTCCTCAAGCGAGACTGCTCGCCTGCGTGCTGAGGTCGATGCGAACGCTGCCCGAGTGAAGGCTATCTTCGAGGGCCTTCTGCAAAGTATTTCTGATGGGCTAGCACTGAAGCAGAAGCTCGATGCCGTTGAGCGTGATGCCAAAGGTCGCAACGCAGCTCGGCAAGCAGTTGAGGAGCAGCTCTCATCCTTCCTGCAGCAGCGCGCTCAAGTGGAAGCAGAACTGGCGGTGGCAGCCGATCAGGAGAAGGCATTAAAGGAAGTGCGCGAGCAATTGATGGGGCTATTTAAGACGCTTCCTTCTCCTTGAACATTTTGTACCATTGGCAATTGTAAATAAAATGTATTTGCTTCTTTTATTCTTTAACACAATGTATCTTATACTCAATCAAATTTATGAATAAAAGATATACATTCTTTGTAATGTCTTGTGTCATTTCTCCGCTTTTTTCTTTCTTTTATTATCAGCATGTTATTTTAGCAAACATGGTCGACAAATGACAGAGCGAGCATTCTGTCTTGGCTTCTTCAAGAGGTAGTGATGGCTTAGGCCGCAGGTTCATGTTAGTTATATGTATGCCCTAAAGGCCATTACTGTACATTGGATGTATATTGTAGTGGATGCTGGGACATATATAGGTAGGACTTTCTTGCTCGACATGATAGTACGCTATCTGGTTGCTCTTTATCTTAACATGTATACTTTTAGTCTCTCTGTTACATGTTGATAAAGCCCTTAGGATGTGTACTCGACTTCCAGGACTATGATGCAGATCATACTAGTGGGGCCTGGGTAGTCCATGAGTACATCCTTCAATGTTCCTAGTCGTGGGAATATCGAGACGGGGCATCGATATTCCAGAGTAGACTAGCGTATATCTTCTCAACCCATGTGATGGGCGATGGATGATCCCATATCCATTGGTGTTTGACATCAGAGATGGTATGCGGGTGCTCAGTAGAGACTGGGTACACTGAACGGACTCACCGAGAACTCCCATATGGTATTATACCTCACGTCAGATGGCAGTTCTCTGGTGACACTGGTACAGCTTAGTCTGTTGAACCGAGATCGTCATAGAGTCTTGTGTGTCTCCCACTGTGCTTTGATTTCCACCCTACCACGGCTCTACTGAGTCGTGCAAATAGGTGGTTTTTGGGTACAGTCCCGATTCACATGGAGGCAATGAGCGATAGGAGGGGATTCGTCTCTTCCGGTATTGGGGGTTGATGTTGCGCTATGCACGACTGGCCACAACTGCAAATCCCTGACCAGGGTTGTTGTGATATACTGGTAAGAGTTATCAGTAGTTTCATGAATGTTATGGACCTTATATCGGCATGACCTATCAAGCTATTGGGGTCTGACGTTTACCACCCCTAGACGAGATATGCGACATATCAGATGAACAGACCGGACTGTACGGTAAGTGTTACTGGTTGGATTCACAGGAGTGTGAGCGGGATTGCTCGTCGATCTTCTAATCGCTCAATACCCGGGTGGCCGTTACGTTTAGCAGACCGCTTGCGGCTTGTGGGTGTTTGATATGATCATCACCTACTGCCGGCGTATTGACGAGTCTTTAGAGTCCTACACAGAAGTTTCCTGGATCAAGCGAAACGAAATAGGAGCGCATATGAGATATGTACGGGACCGAGAATAATGCGTGTATGTGATACCGTATTCTATTCTCGTGATGAATGTATCGATTGGTTGTATGCGATATAACCTAGTTATCGAATCAAGGATTGATTCGATAAGCCGATACATTGGATATTAGTCGGTCATATGCGATATGACCGGATCGTTAAATCAAGTGTTGATTTAATGATTTAATGTATAATTATATATTTGATATATTACTTTGCATTAACTAGTATTGGTTCACTTAAAATAGATTTTCTCACTTGATGTGCACAAGTTGTATATGTGATATACTTTTGTGCACTTGTTTGTATCATGTTTGATGATACATGCAAACATGGGTGTGTATAAGACTTAAACCATGTTTAGTGAATGGTAGGGTTTCATTTCACTTATTCATTTATTCATTTATTTTTGGCAAAATACAACATGGTGGCTTTCTTTGTTTGATACTTGAAGCTTCTTGAAGCTTTGAAAAGTCTAGCTAGTTTGTCTTTTTCCTTAACCCTAACCATTCAACTAAACCCTAGTTTATTCTCTACACTAAACCATGGTTGCAAATATGGTAAGAATCACTTTATTTTCTATTTTCATTATTCTTATCATATTCTTTTTCTTCTTCTTCTTCTTCTTCAAGAAGAAAGAAGCTTGCAAGCTTCAATGGTGACTTGAGAAAAAGAGTGAGAAATCCAATTCTAAAGTGAACCCGCTTCCTGTTTCTTCATCCTCTACCACTTTCCATGTAGTATAGGGTGTTTTCTTCACAAGTTTCATGACTTGGTGAAGTTGGAGCTTGATCTTGAGTTGCCTCGACATAGATCATCTTCAGCATCGAAGTCGACGATCTAGCCCGATCATTTCTTCAACGAAACCATTACTAGAGTCCGGGATCCAATGATCGCAGTGGAGGAACGTCAACGCGGAGCTATGGGGGTGGAGGACCGGATCTACAAAGGTTGTAGTCACTTTCCCTTTAGCAATAAAGTCGTTTACTTGCTTGCATCGCCTTACCTCTAGTAACGATCTAGTTTAGGGTTTCTCGGCACATAGAAAAATTTTGAATTGGCCATGTTTGATCACTTGTAGAACCTCATGGGTGTTCTTAGGAACCCTACAGTGGTATCAGAGCCTAGCTAGAGCCTTAGGCGATGAGTAGACGAAGTTAGAAACCCGATTGAACCCAAAACCCCAACTCAAAACGGCTCTCTGGACATTTTCTGGAATTTTGGATTTTTTCAAATTAAAAATATGCAGAAAAATCAGCAGACTATTCTTAGAAATACTGTGCAAAACGAGCGGCTAACTCGATCAAACCGCCGCGGAACCGCGGCACGAGCATGGCTTGTGCGGCGGTTCCGCAGCCGTACGGAAGCATCATTCATTTAATTTTGCACAGTAATTCATATATTGTTGTACTGAGTTTTCTGGGAATTTTTAAAATATACTCAAGAGTTGAGTTTTCTGGATTGTTTTGGAGAATCGATGATTCGATCGGATTGTTTAGCTTTGTCTATGTGTTTTTCCGGATAACTTTAGAATATGTTAAAAAGTTCGACCGGATATAAATACCCACTTTTTCCTCTGCCGGGAAATTTCCAATTGTTGGATTTTTCCGTAGTTTAATGACGTTCTAAGTAGTGCAAGTAACGCGATGGACCCCCTAGAAGACAACAAACCTTAACTCGATTATGTGACCGTCTTGAACTGCCCTTTGAACCTTAGGGTTTGGGGAAGTACGGCGTGCCACATGTGAGGCGTTGGCTTGACCCTTCTACGGCTGGACCGTTGGTACTGAGGCACGAAGTGAATGTTGTTAAACTTATTTCATGTGTTGAGCTGTTTCGGGAAAACTTGGGTGTTCGATTGTTCGATCGGAAAGTTTAACATTTTCTATTTATCCGGAATGTGATACAATAATTGGAATTCACAAGTAGTTATGAGATAACTGAATGAATGTTATAAATCTAGCGGTTTAGTCTCACTTGATCGGTTGCCATGGAATTTTGATGTGATCAAAAGTCCGTCGCAATCACGTAGCGTACGCGGATACTTGTCGGGTAAACTTAATAGACAGCCATGCCCCATAGCCCCGACCAAGTGACTGTAGGAGAACCCCGTCGCCAAAAGCATCCGTTCGGGTGCTCGCGGCAGCGGTGTTCCGCCTTGGTGCACTTCGTCGACGGCGTCGGGGGTGCGGCCGCCTACTAAAGTTTGCGACGAGCATTCGATCAGGATGTCGGGAATCTTGTTGAATTGCCCGACTTGATATTGAAAAGAGTTTTCGATAATGAGACTAAAATGCGGGGTTTATAATTGTTAGGCATGCGATGTCTAAGTATTTCATTTGATTAGGCATGCGATGTCTAAAGAGTTTGCGGATTCCAACTGTTGTAGTTTTACACTTTCTTTTCTACGACCGTAAGTGTAATATGTGATATCGCCGGTTTCGCTGCTATATGTCAACGACAATTGGGATGGGCATATTTACTTACGTTGATGACGTGTGATGTTATGTGTTGCTGGATATGTTATATTGGATCGTCGTGTTTGAATAGCCGGGGGTTTTTATGTGAGATGAGTGTTTTTCATTTTCATTCATGTAAAAACTTGTATGTAATATTCTTTTATTGGGGCACTTCCAGGTTGCGGATGATGTCACCATTTGTATATTATTTACTTTTCCGCATTAGGATAGACCCAAGGAGGGGAGCACAAGTAACCGGGTTCTGGGGTCCAGTGGGAGACCATCTCGAGGAGTCGAGTCCGGGTCTCCTAACCCTAGAATTGGTAGGGTTGCTTGCCGCTCTCGTAGGGGTCTAGGGGTATGGGATTGGCTATTCATCACGACTGTGGAATCCGTGTTTTATACTGGCTCATATTGAAAACACGGACGTCCTAGTATATCCAATATTTCATATGATATTTTCTGCTGCGTTATCTGTGATGTGATCATGTAATTTGTTCAGATAGATATAGTATATATGATATATTATATAGACGTTGCTTATGTTTTACACCCGCGCTAGCCCTGCCTCGCTCTGGCGTTAGTTACCTAACCTAACGGTGCAGACGGGACATTGAGGCGAATGCGGATGGCATAAGCGTACGTTATATTTATCTGTGATATTTAGGTGGACTTAAATGATGGGACATTCATTAATGAGATTAATGAAAGAAAATAAACCTAAAAGATGTTGTAGAATCGAATTTCAAAATAAAACAGGTAACTACAGTTCTTGTTTTGCATCGCGGTGTTCCTTGTAGAACATCCTGCACCTTATTCGATGAGGAAAGGACCGAAATCCCTTCACCGGGAGTGACTCCTTTAGCAATAACTGGCAGATGCTACACACTCGGTTTGTCTTTTGATTGCTTCTATAGTTTCTGCTTTGCACAGTGATATATATGATATATCCCGCACCTCATTCGACGAGGAAAGGGCCGACGATCCCTTCACCGGGAGTGACCCCTTTAGCAAAACTAGAAGAGCTTCAAAAACACTCCATTTAAAAACTATTTGATTCCGCAACGAGATCAAGTTCAAAGCGTTAAAGGTTTTATTAAAAATCATCCGCAACCCTCCGTCATTTTAGGAAGTAGAGTACTTAGTATTCGTGCTGTGTTTGTTGACCTTAGTTAAGGCACAGTGTACGGTAGCTAAGTGATATCTTCCTACACCGCATATGATGCGATTAGTTAGGACAGTCGCGTGACTTTGTTGACCTTAGTTAAGGGTCATGTGGGTGGGTCTAATTAATTACGAAATGACGGGTAGAACTTGACTAGTGCTTATGATTTGTTGACCATAGTTAAGGTCATAGGTGCTAGGGGTAAAAACCTTTATCGGGAGTTTCAAGTGTTGAAATTTGCAATGAGATTGCATACCTTCTATATGATAGTTGGATCCCGATACCCACTGCGAATAATTGTTACTCCTGGGAGAGTTTTGCACTTTGCAATTAGCCGATCAAGTAGGTGTCTAGAAAGGTGTCAACGGGGTTACGCCTCTGGGAAAACGAGGTTTACTGTAATTAGGTCCGTGCGAAAGCACGGGGAACCTCCCTCAAAGTACCGACACTGGCCTGGCTGAAAGATTGGCGAACTTGTAGAGTGTAATTAATCCCGGCTAGTCTTTCCTTTTAGGGTTTGAAGGAAGATTTGATAAAAACAGTGGGAGCCATCCTGATTAGATAAAATAAATAACCAATCTAATCTTACAAGAGCGCACGCAGAGTGTTTTCTTCTCTCTCTCTCCAGGTAGCGACCATATCATGCCTTAATCAAGATAATAATATGGATGTATTGACCGAACCCGCTTGTTATACTGAGCTGGGGAACGTTGGTCCCGCTCCAACTTATAATTGTTATAAGACAGAGCAGGAAATAGGGGAATACCAGAATTCCTATGCCGCCGAAACGAAGAAAGTGCATATGATGCATCTCCTTCGGGTGTGTTCATTACAAAGAACTGTTTCTCAGTATCCTCTGCATCCTGGGTATTTGATACCGGATCAGGATTCCAGATATGTAATCTGTTACATAGGGCTACAGAAAGGTAGAAAACTGAGAACGGGTGATAAGTTTCATGAGACAGAAAACGGGGCAAGTGTTGCAGCCAAGTCTGTTGGTCACTGTCACCATGTATTACTAATACATTGATTCTGAACAAATGCTATTAGATACCGAACCTGATATACAAAATCATATCAATCTCTTTATTTATTAAAGAAATGATAAAATTTTGTATTGTTGGATAATGTTTTGAACATTTCCTAAAAAGTTGATCGGTTCAGGCACGTTATCTAAAAGCATTGACGTTCTAAATCAAACTACAGTTCCTAGTATACAGAACACACACAAGAGGAAGAGTTCAGATATGAACGATTTCTTCTTGAGGTATTGTAGACTAGGTCATATCAATGTGACCCGACTAGCTTAAGTTACATTTTAGATGCACATTTAAATCAGTTTGAATTTACATCTTGTGAAACTTTCCAGTCATGTCACAAAAATAAAATGACCACAGCTCTGTTTATTGGAAACAGAGAAAGAGTTAGTAAACTCTTGGGATGATACATGTTGATGTATGTAGATCCCCTGTCTACACATGCCAAGACCGGTTCTTTGTATTTCATTATATTCTCTGATGGTCTCTCAAGATTCAGCCTTATGTTCCTGTTGAAACATAAATCCGAACCTTTTGAGATATTCACAGAATATAAGTTAGAAATAGAGAACCAAAAACTAGGTATATGTATTATGTCCTATGATAAGATCAGGGAGGAGAATACTTGTGCATGGAATTCTTGGACTATTCTAAAGCAGAATGAGATTCTCTCTCCATATTACTCCTCTGAATATACCACAGCACAACGGTGTATCAGGGCGGAGCAATAGCACGCTATATGATATGGTGTGCTCTATGATGAGTATTACTGAGTTACCTGTTTCTTTTAAGGGGGTTATGCACTTGAGAAGCTGCATACCTATTGAATTAGGTTCGAATCAGATCATTGCCTACCACTCCATATAAGATATGGTATGGGAAGAGCTTATCTCTTAAAGTAAGTTAAGATTTGGGATTGTCCGGCCTATGTCAAAAGCAAAATCCGGACAAGATCGAGGCAAGGTCAGTTCTGTAGAACTGGAAAAGTTCCAGCTATACAAACTACAGCTAATGATTTGATAGAACCAGAGGATTCAATAGTCTCCGACGAACCTCAGCCTCTCCGCTGATCTAGCAGGGTTCCTCATCCGCCTGAGAGATACTTCGGTTTCTCGATGACAGTGGGAGCGAGGATTGCATCATGAGATGATGACCCAACTAGTTTCGAGCAGGCCATCGAGAGTAGGGACTCTGTAAGAATGGCCGGATGCTTAGCGATCTGAGATGGAATCCTTATACACCAACAAAGTATGGACTTTGGTTGCTATATCTGAAGGGTTAAATCCCCATCAGGAGCAAGTATATCTTGAGAAGATTACTTGGTGTAGATGGAAAAGTTGAGACTTTCAAAGCTAGACTTGTTAAAAGTTTTCGTCATCGACCAGGCGTGGATACTGATGAAACCTTTTCCAGTGGCTATGCTTAAGTCCATCCGGATCCTACTTGCCACGGCTACATACCATGACTACGATATCTGACGGTTGGGTGTCATGACTGCTTTTCTAAAATGATGTTTCAGAAAAGAGAGTCTGTAAGTACACAGTCAGAGGGCTTCGTAGACAGTGGGAGCAGCGGAAACGTGTGCAAGATGTTTTATGTGATAAAACAGGCATCGTGGAGTTGGAACATCTGTTTTGATGGATTAGTCAAAGAGTTTGACATCATCAAAATGGTAGATGAACCTTGTATAAACAAAAGGGTAGTAGGGAGTATGGTGACGATCCTCATAGAGTACATGGATGACATACTCTTGATAGGGAAGGAGTTTCCTATGCTACGCTCGATCAATCTCCGCTTATCACAATGATTCTCCACATAGGATCAAAGTGATACCTACTAAATCCTGGGTTTTGGATCTATGAGATAGATCTAAATGGATGTTAGGATTCTCACTAGATGTAGTGAGATGGTATCAATCGATCCTGGGGAGAATCACTGGAAGTGTTCCAGGGTGATAAGGACGACTGAATGTCAGTCACAGGCATTGTCTTCACCCTCAGTGGAGGGAAGGTATGTTGGAAGAGTTCCAAGCTAAATACCGTGGCTTACTAGACGATAAAGGCAGGATACATCGCTACTTAAGATGCTACCAAAGAGGCTGTTTGGGTGTATATTGGTTCATGAGATGAACTAGGTTCCTACCATTGTGTGACAATGGAAGTGTGGCTTTGGCCCGGGAACCACGGTCCCATCAGTGACCCAGACATATTCTGAGGCAGCATCACCTGATCATGGAGATAGATGATCTCCAGGGTGATCGAGGTTAGGAGAGTAGACTCAGAGGACAACACGGCGGATCCACTCACAAAGGCTTTTTCCCAGAAAGAGACATATAGGGGATGGTAGAGTATGTGATACTACAACCACTGCTACAGATGGCCCTAGTGCAAGTGGGAGATTGTTAGTTATATGTATGCCCTAGAGGCCATTACTGTAGATTGGATGTATATTGTAGTGGATGCTGGGACATATATAGGTAGGACTTTCTTGCTCTTCATGATAGTACGCTATCTGGTTGCTCTTTATCTTAACATGTATACTTTTAGTCTCTCTGTTACATGTTGATAAAGCCCTTAGGATGTGTACTCGACTTCCAGGACTATGATGCAGATCATACTAGTGGGGAATGGGTAGTCCATGAGTACATCCTTCAATGTTCCTAGTCGTGGGAATATCGAGACGGGGCATCGATATTCCAGAGTAGACTAGCGTATATCTTCTCAACCCATGTGATGGGCGATGGATGATCCCATATCCATTGGTGTTTGACATCAGAGATGGTATGCGGGTGCTTAGTAGAGACTGGGTACACTGAACGGACTCGCCGAGAAATCCCAGATGGTATTATACCTCACGTCAGATGGCAGTTCTCTGGTGACACTGGTACAGCTTAGTCTGTTGACCCGAGATCGTCAAAGTGTCTTGTGTGTCTCCCACTGTGCTTTGATTTCCACCCTACCACGGCTCTACTGAGTCGTGCAAATAGGTGGTTTTTGGATACAGTCCCGATTCATATGGAGGCAATGAGCGATAGGAGGGGATTCGTCTCTCCCGGTATTGGGGGTTGATGTTGCGCTATGCACGACTGGCCATAACTGGAAATCCCTGGCCAGGGTTGCTGTGATATACTAGTAAGAGTTATCAGTAGTTTCACGAATGTTATGGACCTTATATCGGCATAACTTATCAAGCTATTGGGGTCTGACGTTTACCACCCCTAAGCGAGATATGTGACATATCAGACGAACAGACCGGACTGTACGGTAAGTGTTACTGGTTGGATTCACAGGAGTGTGAGCGGGCTTGCTCGTCGATCTTCTGATCGCTCAATACTCGGGTGGCCGTTACGTTTAGCAGACCGCTTGCGGCTTGTGGGTGTTTGATATGATCATCACCTACTGCCGGCGTATTGACGAGTCTTTAGAGTCCTACACAGAGGTTTCCTGGCTCAAGCGAAACGAAATAGGAGCGCATATGAGATATGTGCGGGACCGAGAATAATGCGTGTATGTGATACCGTATTCTATTCTCGCGATGAATGTATCGATTGGTTGTATGCGATATAACCTAGTTATCGAATCAAGGATTGATTCGATAAGCCGATACATTGGATATTAGTCGGTCATATGCGATATGACCGAATCGTTAAATCAAGTGTTGATTTAATGATTTAATGTATAATTATATATTTGATATATTACTTTGCATTAACTAGTATTGGTTCACTTAAAATAGATTTTCTCACTTGATGTGCATAAGTTGTATATGTGATATACTTTTATGCACTTGTTTGTATCATGTTTGATGATACATGCAAACATGGGTGTGTATAAGACTTAAACCATGTTTAGTGAATGGTTAGGGTTTCATTTCACTTATTCATTTATTCATTTATTTTTGGCAAAATACAACATGGTGGCTTTCTTTGTTTGATACTTGAAGCTTCTTGAAGCTTTGAAAAGTCTAGCTAGTTTGTCTTGTGCCTTAACCCTAACCATTCAACTAAACCCTAGTTTAATCTCTACACTAAACCATGGTTGCAAATATGATAAGAATCACTTTATTTTCTATTTTCATTATTCTTATCATATTCTTTTTCTTCTTCTTCTTCTTCTTCTTCTTCAAGAAGAAAGAAGCTTGCTAGCTTCAATGGTGACTTGAGAAAAAGAGTGAGAAATCCAATTCTAAAGTGAACCCACTTCCTATTTCTTCATCCTCTACCACTTGCCATGTAGTATAGGGTGTTTTCTTCACAAGTTTCATGACTTGGTGAAGTTGGAACTTGATCTTGAGTTGCCTCGACGTAGATCATCTTCGGCATCGAAGTCGACGATCCAGCCCGATCATTTCTTCGACGAAACCATTACTAGAGTCCGGGATCCGATGATCGCAATGGAGGAACGTCAACGCGGAGCTATGGAGGTGGAGGACCGGATCTACAAAGGTTGTAGTCACTTTCCCTTTAGCAATAAAGTCGTTTACTTGCTTGCATCGCCTTACCTCTAGTAACGATCTAGTTTAGGGTTTCTCGGCACATAGAAAAATTTTGAATTGGCCATGTTTGATCACTTGTAGAACCTCATGGGTGTGCCTAGGAACCCTACAGTTCAGATCCGCTGCCTAAGACTTTTCAACTTTATGAGCCGTGAGGGTCTCATAACGACTTTTCTCCCTACGGATCGAGAGGATCTCGTAGGTGTATTTTCTCCTTAGAAATCATGAGGATTCCTAAGTGCGTTTTCTCTCGAGAGTCGTAAGGATCTCACAAGAGAATTTACTCCCTTACGAGTCGTGAGGACTCGCAAGTGATGGGTGAAGTTGCCATGATCCGTCTTTCACGGGGTCAAGGGTTTGACTCTCGGTCATTGATGTACTGTCGAGTCATGGAACTGGGAAATTTGTCGTGACTCCGCTTTACTGGCGTCATATATTTCTGCCGAGACACTGATTTCTCTGCGGATCGGCACAAATCGAGGTGCTCTTGTCAAGGACACTGGTTTCCCTGAATCGAGGAGGTTGCCAAGGACACTGGTTTCCCCGGGGTTGAAACGAATTGAGGTACTCCTGCAAAGACACTGGTTTCTCTGCGGGTCAACGCGAATCAAGGTTCTCTCATCAAGGACGCTAAATTCCCTGAATTGAGGTATTTGCCGAGGACACTGGTTTCCTCGGGGTTGAAACGAATCAAGGTACTCATGCAAAGACACTAGATTCTCTGCGGATCGACGCGAATCAAGGTGCTCTCGTCAAGGACGCTAATTTCCCTGAGTCGAGGTATTTTGCCGAGGACACTGGTTTCCTCGGGGTTGAAACGAATCGAGGTATTCCTGCAAAGACGCTAGTTTCTCTGCGGGTCGACGCGAATCAAGAAGCTCTCATCAAGGACGCTAGTTTCCCTGAGTCGAAGTATTTTCCAAGGACACTGATTTCCCTGGGGTTAAGACGAGTCGAGGTATTCCTGCAAAGACACTGATTTCCCTGCGGGTCGACGTGAATCAAGAAGCTCTCATCAAGGACGCTAATTTCCCTGAGTCAAGGTATTTGCCAAGGACACTGATTTCCCTGGAGTTGAGATGATCTCTGGTGGTCTTTCAGGTTTTATACGAGTTACCGTCAAGACCGTGAAGCTAGGAATTTGGCCTTCGCTTCGCTTGCTGTGGCGTGTCCGAATCCTGTTGGAGAAGGGACGCTGTAGTGACATTTTGTCTGTTGTGTAGAGACGAATGTCGAAGTGGTGATCAATCCACGCTGGGGTGAGATGATCTCCGATTGTCTTTCGGGCTTTATATAAGTTGCCGTCAAGACTTGGCTCCGTTTTCTGATGAAGTATGGAGAGGGAAGATGTGTTTCCTTCTGTGTTTGCGCCCCTGGATTGTATACAGGGATTGCTGTGATATCGCCTGTAGTGCAGAAATTTCATTGTATATATATTTTTTTTTTATTTCTTTCCGTGATGCTCTATTATTTCAGCTTTTATATCGCGAAGGTCGCGATTGCCCAATCATTTCGGCTATTTTTCGTGATGCCCAATCATTTCGGCTATTTATTTTATTTTCACTCGCTGCTTTTTATTGCGAGTTGCCCAGTCATTTCGGCTATTTTGCATGCATACATTTTTACTTGCTGATTTTGTCTGCAAGTTGCCCCATCACTTCGGCTATTTCATATGCATGTGTGGCTGGCTGGCTTTTCGCCGCAAGCTTGGGATTAGACACCGATTTCGGCATCAGCACCGCTACAACTGGGATATTGCCAGAAGCGAATCATCATTTGCCTCTGTTGATGTCGAACAAAGGTGGCTTAGTAAATTGGGTTAGGATCCTGTTGACTAAGGCTTTTGACTTCATGAGCCTTAAGGGTCTCACGAAGGTATTTCTCCCTACAAGTCGTGAGGATCTCGTAGGTGTGTTTTCTCCTTAGGAATCGTGAGGATTCCTAAGTGTATGTTCCTCTGTAAGTCGTAAGGATCTTACAAAAGGGCTTTCTCCTTATAAGTCGAGAGGAATTGCAAGGGTTGTTCACCATATGGACATATCCTCAGTCACGGGTGGGACTTGGTTAGGGAAATGTTTATTCGCGCCCGTGGATTGTATACAAGGGTCAGTATTGAGCCGCTTGTAAAGCCATATCGAAGGTTGTGGGGGTTTTTGCTTAAGAACAGGTTCAGGTCTCTGTAACTTAAGACTTTCAAATCTTATGAGCCATGAGGGTCCCATAAGAGAGTTCTCCTTATGAGTCGTGAGGATCTCGCAAGTGTAATTTCTCCTTAGGAATCGTGAGGATTCCTAAGTGTGTTGCTCCCTTGTGAGTCGTAAGGATCTCACGCAGGTGTTTTCTCCTTACAAGGTCGAGATGACCCTGTAAGTGTCTTTTAACGAGGTTGCGCCCTTTCGGGTTTTCACAAACACTCGCCGGTAGCCCTGCTGTTTTTACTCACGGAGCCCTTTCGGGTTTTCATCCGTGCCCATTTTGCTTTTGGACATACCGTTTTTTTATATCCTCTTTTTTAATATTCTTTTTATTCTTTCTTCTTTTTTTTTAACGAGGTCACGCCCTTTCGGGTTTTCACGAACACTCGCCGGTAGCCCTGCTGTTTTTACTCACGGAGCCCTTTCGGGTTTTCATCCGTGCCCATTTTGCTTATGGACATACCGTTTTTATTTTTTATTTTTTCTTTTATTTTTTTTTTGTATCGGCTTTGGGATGTTGCAATCCACCGTAGTTTATCGACATCTCGGTCAACAGCTAGTTTTAGGACGTAGTGGTCCGTTGTTAATTTAGAGACATTTCGGTCCGTTGTTGAAGAAGGCCGGTTACTACTTATAAAGTTTGGGCTTAGGAAGATAGCGAGCGGACATAGTCATCATCATCTATCATTGACCTAGGTCGTAACTCATTAGGCGTAGTATTTCTTCAGGAAGCAGCCATTTATTGGCCTGAAAGGCCTTTCTCCATGCATATCCATGAGTAGATAGGCTCCACCCTGGTAGACCTTGTCTATGATGTACGGGCCTTCATAGTTCGGCTCGAATTTTCCCCGCTTGGCGCGATTGGGGATCATAGGTCTTTTGACCACTAGCACGAGTTCGCCTTGGCGGAATGTCCTCGGCCTGGTCAATCTTTCATATGAGCGTGTCATCTTTGCTTTATAAGCCTCCAGATTTTGTTGCGCTATGAGCCGGGTTTCATCAAGGGCATCGAGCTCCTCGAGGCGAAGGTGAGCATTCTCTTCGTCTGTTAGCTCATAATGGACTGCCACTCGTAGAGAGGGTAACTCTATCTCGAGAGGGAGTACCGCTTCTGTACCGAATACCAACGCGTACGGCGTTGTGTTCGGGGCCGTCTTGAATGTGGTTCGGTATCCCCAAAGAGCTTCTTGCAGTCTCTCGTGCCAGTCCTTCTTATTTCGGGACACCGTCTTTATCACGATCTTCGTTAAGGTCTTGTTGAAAGCCTCAGCTAGACTGTTAGCTCGGGGATTATAAACTGAGGAATATCTCCAGTCTATGTTGTGTTGTTGCGCGAAGCGGCTGATCTTGTGGCTTCTGTAGGCTGGCCCATTATCGGAGATGATCCGTCGCGGAGTTCCAAACCGATAGATGACGTGCGTCTTGAAGAAATGGAGGATATTCTCCGTCTTCACTTCTCTCAGCGGTACTGCTTCTGCCCATTTGGAGAAGTAGTCAGTCATCGCCAAAATGAATCGATGTCCCCTGGACGATACTGGTTCGATGGGGCCGATTATGTCAGTCCCCCACATTTTGAACGGCCAGCTAGCCACCGTTGGATGTAGTGGATTTGGATGCTGATGGATGAAGTCCCTATGAATCTGGCACGAGTGGCATTGCTTCGCATACTCGAGGCAGTCCTGAATCATTGTGGGCTAATAGTAGCCCATCCTTTTAATCTTTAACTTCATCTTCAGGCCTGCTTGGTGAGTACCGCAAAGTCCGTCATGAACTTCTTGGACGACTCTTTTTGCCTCTTCAGGTCCCAGGCATCTCAACCACAGGGAATCAAACGATCTTTTATACAAAGTATCGTTGACGAAGGCGAAAGACAGAGCTCGTTTCATAAGCTGATGTCTTGAGGAAGTATCTTCAGGTGTTCGACGGGATTTGAAATAGTCTATGAAGACTTCTCTCCAATCCTCAGCCTTTTCTTAGTCTTTTATTTGCATAGCCATTTGCTCAGTCACTCCCTTTTCTTCGGATGATTCCGAAGATATTTCTGTTGGGGCAAGCACCCGGCGGCTTTGTACAACGATCCTCACATCATCGAGGTTCTCGTCAGCCAGTTCTTTAGCGAGCTTAGCTAATGCATCCGCTTTGCTATTTTCTGCACGCGGTATGCTTTCTAAGGTGTAGGAAGGAATCTGGGTCAGCAGTTGTTGCACCTTCTCGCCGTACTTCACCATCTCTGGTTTGCACGTTTGGTAGTCGCCATTTACTTGACTAACGACCAGTTGGGAGTCTCCGTATATAAGGAGGTTTTCAATTCCTATGTCGATGACGATCTCGAAGCCTGCTATCAAAGCTTCGTATTCGGCTTCATTGTTTGTCCTCGGCTCTGTTAAGGAGAAAGCAAAGCGCATTATCCCTCCTTGTGGAGTTACGAAGATGAGGCCTACCCCCGATTTGATTATAGGGGTGCTTTGTTTGCGCTTCTTCATAGAGGACGCTCTATCGAAATAAAGCTCCCACGGGTTACCACCACCGTCGATCGCATCAAACGCGTGTTCGTCTGGCAGTTCGCAATTCAGAGGAGAATCGGCGGTATCGGATGCTCAGCGAGGAAGTCAGCGATGGCCTGGCCTTTCACTGTCTTAAGAGGCTGATAAGTTATCGAGAACTCCATCAGGAGTAGGGCCCATTTTGCGAGTCGCCCCGTCAATATGGCCTTCGACATTAAATATTTAAGAGGGTCCACCTTCGATATAAGACGGACTTCATGCGCCAACGCATAGTGCCTAAGTTTTGTTATTGCGAAAATTAGCGCCAGGCAGTGTTTTTCGATGGGGGAATAGTTGCTTTCTGCCCCGAGCAAAACTCGACTCAAGTAATAGAGAGCTCTTTCTTTCCCTTGGTCGTTCTCTTGTGCCCATAATGCGCCTAAGGAACCTTCGAGGGCGGTTGTATAAAGGACGAGAGGCTTTCCCTTGACCGGAGCAGCCAGCACTGGCGGGTTCTGCAGATACTGCTTGATCTCGTCCAGCGCGCTTTGACATTTGTGATCCCAGACGAACGGGGTTCCCTTCTTCATCAAGTGACTATACGGACGGCACTTGCCTGAAAGGTTGGCTATAAATCGGCGATGTACGCGAGCTTCCCTTGGAGAGACCGCAATTGCTTGAGAGTCCTTGGTGGAGGCATTTCCATGATCGCCTTGATCTTTGACGGATCTATCTCGATACCTCGGTATCGGACAATGAATCCCAGGAATTTGCCCGAGGAGACCCCGAATGCGCATTTGAGTGGGTTCGTCTTCAAATTATATTGCCGAAGGCTGAAACACAATCCTCAGATGCTCAAGATGTTCCTCGTATGATTTGCTTTTTACCACGAGGTCGTCGATATAGCATTCGACGATTTCATGTATGAGATCATCGAAGATCTTCGTCATGGCCCTCTTATAGGTGGCACCGGCGTTCTTTAGACCGAAAGGCATCACCTTATAGCAAAATATGCCCAAAGGGATCCAAAAAGCAGTATGCTTCTGGTCCTCAGGGTGCATCTTTATCTGATTGTATCCCGACGAGCCGTCCATGAATGAGAAAACTTCATGAGTGGACGTATTATCTATCATCAGCTCGGTGACTGGCACTGGGAAATCATCCTTCGGGCAGTCTTTACTGAGGTCCCGAAAGTCTACACATATGACCACTGTCCCATTTTTCTTCATCACCGGGACGATATTGGCGATCCAATCAGGATATTGAACTTCCTGGATAAAGCCAGAGTCGATCAGCTTCTTGACCTCGGCGTTGATGCTCATCTCGAGCTCGAGTCGCATTCTCCTCGGCTCTTATTTGATTGGCTGGACGTCCGGGGATATGGCCAGTTTGTGGACGGCAATCTCTGGGTCTAATCCCGGCATTTTTGAATAGTTCCAGGCGAAGCAATCTCTATGCTGCATAAGCACATCTTTTAACGCAACCACCCTCTCTTCAGATAATAGCTCACTGATAAAGGTCGGTCGCGGGTCACTCGCCGTCCCCAGATCAATTTTCTTGAGATTGCCTGCAGTGGTATGTATTCCGTCTTCAAGCTCTTTTGGCGCTAGTGGAAATTCTGAGATCACCTCATCATCGCTGTTTTCGAAGCACCAGGGAAGGTCATCCATATTCTCGATCTCTTCTTTTGATATTGTTATCATATGACAAGTACGAGCTCACTTCCAAGACCGACGTGGATCTGGTTCTGCTCTCGTGGCTTTGGGTTCATGCTTCTGTGGCGGTGTTACCCTCCAACTGTCAGATAAAGCAAACCTGCCGAGCTGATACTGATCTTCGACCCAATTCTTGAAGGTGAAGCAATATTCGAGAGGGTGTCCTATTACCCTGTGATAAGAGCAATAGTTTAGGTGTGAGACTTCGCCTGCTCGTTCAGGGTGTTTAGACTCCGGCAGCGTAAGCATTTGGTGTTTTAAAGCAAGGTCAAGTATCTCTTTGTCTTATCTTGAGGAAAAGAGTATGCTCGACTCATCTTCTTCATAAGGGACAAATCCGGACCGCTCAATTCCCGATCGCGTGACTTCTTGGTCCCGCTTTGTCGTTGCTGAACGCCTTTTCCGTTCTTTGACTTGTTTCGGCCTCTGCGTTGAGCCTTTTTTACAACAGGTTGACAGGGGGTGGCGTTTTCATTTTCCATAACCTGTTGAAGAAGGCGCTACGTCCTGGCTTTCTCGTAAAGGGCCATTTCGCGATTATGGTCATCTCTAACCTTTTGACCAGCTTGCCTTATAAGCTTGTCCATTTTTTCTTCGAACGACGGACTGGGAAATTTTACGTCGGGGACTTTTTCCAGCTTAAGGTCAGCATCCTCCCATTGAGCGTCCCCTTCTTCATTGAAGTCATGCACGACGTAGCAGTCGCGGAGTAGCTCCCGTTTCTTAGACCGAACATATCCAAGCCCGATTGCCTCCATTCTCCCATTGGGCAACTTGCGCTGAGTTCCGGAAACATTCCAGATCCTGTCATAGAACTTAGCTTTTCGAGCAGTTTGTTTAAGGGGTACACCTTGGTGCCTCAAAAGTCTTTTTAGTCCGTACGTATAATATCTGGGTAAACGTATGGGCTGAAGCCTGTCAAGTGTAGAATCTGCACCATGCCAGATTTCTTTCTCCACTTTGGTTTCCCCGGAACGATAAAATAGGATCGCCTTTTCGCCGTCTCGCCTGGGAGGGACATAGAACGTCTGCAGCTCTTCGACACTGTAGGTAGCGAGTGCGTCCAGTTCTTTATGATGTTTAAGCGGAACCATGGCGACTTGCAAACTTTGCTCTTCGTCAGTGAATGTTCATATTGGAGGCCGAGCAGAGAACATAGCATGGACCTCGTCTTCTGAGTCGCTGCCGAAGATCAACATGGGAGCAGACGGTCCTGGCTTGTTGTGCTGGGGTGGGCCCAAATAAACCATCTCTTCCTCTTCCTCAGTATCACTCCCGAAGACAGGGATGGTGACGATAGCTTTGTTCTCCGGCTTGCGACATCTCTCCGTGTCTTCGAAATCCGGTAAGAAGTATTTTGCATCTTCGTACTTCCGAACTTCATTCACTGAGAATGGGTTTAGCTCTCCTGTCACGGTATACTAGAGACCATCTTTAAAATATTTCATACACTGATGCTGTGTAGAAGGGATGATGTTGTACTCGTGTAACCAGGGTCGGCCGAGCAAGGCATTATAGCATGTCTTGGCGTCTATGACGTGGAATTTAATGTCCGTGATGAGTAGCCCAAAGCGTAACGTCAGTATCACAGACCCGAGAGTCCGTGATGATTGAGAATCGAACCCGGAGATGGTGATCTTGTCCCGAGCGAGGTGCTGGACGCTCATGCAGATTACCTTCAATACCCATACATTGAGGAGATTGACGGAAGACCCATTGTCAACCAAGATTTTGCCTATCTTTATATCGTGGCAGTACCCTGAGACATAGAGGGGCCGATTGTGTTCGCATGTCCCAAGGAGTAGGTCTTCATTGCTGAAAGTGACATCGGCTGTGTGCACTTCTTCCAGCTCGTCCTTCATCTTTTCTTCGGCGAGAAAAGCTTGGAATTGCTCTGGCTCCTGTAGCGCTTTGATTAATGAATCTCTTGCTTCTTTTGATAGCAGAAGGGCATCAAGAATGCTGAGTTGTGAGGGTATCTTCCTCAAGTGTGCCAGAATGTTGTAGTCCACCTTATTTTTCTTTGGCGGGTCCTTGGCAGTCAGCTCTTTCATGACCTGGTCATCTAGGGCGATATCTTCGGTGACCTTTTGTTTTCCCTTATCCTTTCTGCTCGTGGATCCCAGATTCTTTTCAGGTAGCGTACGATTACGCAGCTGGATATTATCGCAGGCCTTTGGCTCTTCCTCTTTTCCTGAGGTGGACTCTTTAAAGAGAGGGCTAAGAGCCATTTCCTCGTCAGAGTCGCTCCCGAATGTGAGAATTTTCGCTCCCTCGGCGTTAACCATGCGACAATCGCGGGTAGTTCTTCTAAGCTCCTCAGTCGTATTTTGCCGCTCTCGACGAGTTTTACGCTTCTCCCGCTTAAAATGTTGTCAGTGAGTGACATACCCCTGCCACCATTTATTGAAAGCTTTGCACTCTTCGGAGGGGTGCGAAATCTTTCGATGATACAAGCAGTAGGAAGGGTGCATCTCTGCTTCACTGGAAGTGTTTCCTTCAGAGGGTGGTAGCTTCATCCCCATTGATATGGCTTTGGCGAATCGTTTTCTCGTCTTGAATTTGTTTTTATCCACAACGGGTGTCTTTTGATTTGACGGGAGTGTCTCAACTCTTTCGTCTAGTCGCCGTCGCTTGGCCCTTTCAAATATGACCGTCTCGCGTTCCCGATCAGTTCTACTTTTCAACAGAGCTTCGTTGAGGAATGCATCAATTGCTTCATCTGATGGCCTCAGAAGTTCCGGTTTAAGATCTGCCCCCAGCTTCTCAGTGCAAGGAGTTTTCTCATCGTCTGTAAACGAGTGGGAAATCATATGACAACTTGCTATGTAACCCTCAGATTCATCCGACGAGCTTTCTCCATCATCTTCTTCCTGAAAGACGTGGCTGAGGAACTCTTGGAGCGTGATGGGAGTCTGTGCCTTCTGATTATACTCCTCCAGCGCATCAATCTGTTTCTGTAAGTCCGTGCGCTTGTCGCCAGGCTTCACGGGATTTTGGATCTTTTCTTCTTCTTCTTCGAAGATTTTGACGGCTGGTTGTGAGTGCTTCGGCCATCACCACCGATCTTTGGAGTTGGGCGCGGCTTCAGCATCCCTTCGATGATCTGGGGTTCTAGCGGGTTTTTCCACCTGATCGCCAGGCATGTCTTGAGATCATTCAGCATCCTTTTGGTTTTGGCTGATAGCATAACCTTCCACGGAGCTTCTTCAACAAGGGAGCACGTTGTCCCCAGCGTATTCACCTTTTTAGAGGTATGAGGTTGCGGCGGGTTCACCTTCCATTTTTCGGATAACGCGAACTTGCCTTGTTGGTATTGATCTTCAATCCAGTTTTTGAAGACGTAGCAATCTTCGATCGGATGACCCAATACTCGGTGATAGGGACAGTAATTGGGATTATTGACATCGTTTGGCTGCGACGGACGTCTTGAATCCGGCAGATTGATAAGTCTGTTACGCAATGCTAGCTCAAACAGTCTTCTCGTTTTATCTTGAGGAAACGAGTAAGGACGTCCTAGCCTCTCCTCGAGGGATAGGTGTGGACGCGTATTGTTTTGACGGACGACCGGCTTCAAAGTGCTCGGTTGTTGTTGAGCATTGGCGACGACGATCGCTTTCCCTTTCCCCTTCTCATTTCGAGAGTCCGGCTTTGGAGGAGACGGTCTGTGACCCATCTGATCCATCTGGGCTAACTTATCGATCAAGGCTTGGAATGTGGTTGGTTTAAAGAACATCATGAACTGTGAGATAGTTGCAAGAGGATCTAGGGTGCCCACAAACATGCCCACCGCTGGCGCTTCCTCGATGCGTTGTTCGCACTTCGACCATAGATTCCGCCATCGGATTGCATATTGAACCCACATTTCGCCCGGCTTTACTCTTGCGTTGATCAAAGCTGTTATTGGAGTACGTTCGCTGGCGCTCGCAAATCGCTGAGTAAACAACAGCTCCATTTCAGCGAAAGTTTTGACAGAGTCGTTCGAAAGCTCGGAGTACCATTCGAACGCCGTTTCAAATAAGCTGCTGACGAACTGGCGAAGCAGGAGCTTATCATCGCCGCCAGTGTTACCACAAAGAGCCCTGAACTGGGCTACATGTTGATAGGGATTGCCTGTCCCCTTGTAGATATGAAATTTTGGGATCGTGTAGCCCGACGGGTATTTGATCTGATCATACCAGCTCGGATACGGTCGCCCTGTCTTGACGACTTGTCCAGCTGCCTCAGTTGCCTGGTGGACCCGTATCTGCTGAGCTATATATTCATCTAGGTCAGCTTTGGAAATTGTCTCCTCCTTGGCTGCTGATAGAGCCGGTGGAGGATTCGACGTTTCTCCTCTGTCATCTTCAAGGACGATCAGAGGATCTTCAGCAGGAGGATCTTGCTGGATCATCATACCCACCATGTCCTGGAACAGAAGGGATATCCGTTTTATATTGGCTGCTTGCTCTGCAGCCTCTTTGTCCTTCTTTTCCAGTATCCTGCGAAGGAATTCAGCGTTGGTTTCTTATTCCTGTCGCTGATCTGAGGATGCTTCTGGGCTCTCTTTTGGCCCAGTGAGTGCAGCCATCGCAGTCATCATTTCTTGGACCTTCTGCTGCTGCTCCTGAGCTTTAGTCACCGATCGCGTAAGCGGTCTATGACCTGTGGATATACGGCTGTCCTCTTTTCCAGACGCTATGTAGACGGTGTGTACCACAATGCCCCCAGACTTAGGGCGTTTGGGCTCACTACCTTTGACATTTGCCGCAGGCGTGGGGACTTTCTCTGGCCTTCTTCTCTTGTGGGCCGTCGAAGTTGAGGGGGCCGTTGCTTTGGGCACCCAGGTGGTCGTCGTCTTTCGTTGCTTGACAGGGGGATTTTCTTCCTGCCGAACTTTCGACTTCTTATGCTGGTGAGAGAAATTCGGATCAACCACCGATTCTCGGACTCGTCGCCAAGTCTTGTAGATTTTGGAAGACAGACGTTGAGGAGATTTCTCCAGCTTTTCTGGTTTTGCTTCCACGACGGTCTCTACCGGCGGAGGAGATCTTTTGAGCACCGCAGTTGGCGAATTTCTGCGTATCCTGTTCAGCAGCTCAAAGTTGTTCCCAGTTGGAATAACAGCATTAACCTCCACCGTTGGAGCTGGTGGAGTTAGCCCAGAGGGGGAGTTGCCCCAAGTCTTCCTTATCCAGCGCCAGTGACGACGTCGAGCGTGATGGGTTGTTAGGATTGGTTAGCAACGGTTGTGTCTTGCCCCCTGTCCAGGTGAGGGGTTGTCGCGGGTGTCAGCCTCTTAAAGACTGACGTCCATTGAGAAGTTGTGTCCAACCGGTCAAAAACAGATTTCTGAGCAGGAGTGGGAGCAGGCGCAGTCAGTCTCGCAAAGACCGACCCTCTGGGAGGAGAAGCCGCCTTGATGACTTCAGGAGCAGAGATGGATATCTTCCTCGGGATGGCCACTTTAGGGATCATGGGCTTCTTGGTAAGCCCATCGGAGTTCGAGCTCAGCCTGGTGAAGACTGAAGAATTGGACGACCCGTTGAGAGGGGCCGTGGGAGTAGCAAGTCGATCAAAGACCGACTTCTTTGAAGCTTCCGGTATGGGCACTGGGATGTTAATGTTCACTGGTGGGAGCATGGTCCCAAAGAACAGACCGGTGGTAGCCTGAGTCACTTGTTCTACAGGCATAGTGAACAGGGAAGCAACCTGCGGTCCATAGGCCACACCTCCAGGTGAGGCGGAGCGTCGGTTGCATTTGCATTTGGAGCAGTTTGAGCAGTTGGACGCCATTGCTGTTTGACTTCTGCACCAAGCAAGAGACCAAATCTTATTAACTTGAAACCCAAGGGCAACCATTAACAAACCGCGATTCGTTCGCGAAGACGACATACGAAGTGTGGAGTGGAAAGAGAAAAAGGTCCCACCGGGCGTGCCAGAATCTGTTCCCCTCCGAAAGACGGCTCGAGACTGGACGTCTTTTGCCTGAGATTCGGGGCAGATGCTATTTGGGGCTATCCGTTCACCTCTCCGAAGATGCCAAGTTGATTTATGGCACCGTGTATCGGAGGTTTAGACGGATGCGTCCGATATAGCAGACTTCGTCAGATTCCCCCTCGCTTGAGGGGTTTTTTTTTTTATTGTGGGGACACTCTTCCCTGCAGGCGCAAGCCCCTGCAGCTAATTACGTTACCGCATCGCGGTAACAACTTTCTCCTTCTCCAGATGTTCACTTCGTGTCGTGGGTGTTTGTTTTGTTTGTGGTTGCCCGTGGATTGTATACGGAAACTAATTTATGTCGTCGCCCGTAGGACGTGGATTAGTCCAAATCCGTATTTTCTTAGATTTGGGTTTGGGGTTTTGGTTTAAGGATACGTTAGCCGTATTTGAGGCTAAGATCAACTTAAACGTTTGTTAAAGATATGTTAGCCTAATCTCCAGACTAAGATCAACTTAAAGGGATTGTTTAGATCCGACAAGAGAGCAATTGGCTCTATTGTTTAGTTTAATGACATTGCGGTCAATTGCCAGTTTAGGGACATGGTGGTCCAACATTCCCATTTTAGGGACGAATATTCGTTTAAGAACGTTTCGGTCCACGAGTTTAAGGACCCCGCAGTCCGTATTCATGTGTGGTTGTCGGGACCCGTCACCTCTCTGACGCCGTTGAAGGATTAAAACGATAAATATTAGAGGAGTTCAGAGATGTACCCTTGAACCGGGTGTAAATTGATTTGAGAGAGCATTTATGCTCAATTCAATTTAATTTGAGGACTTACGGCCAATATTGGGTTAAGTCCAATTAGAAAATGTCTAACATTTATTCACATTTAGCCTGTTAGGCCTTTGATTGGGCTCTGCCCTTTTTAAATGATGCACAGCATCTATTTTGGTCTGACAGACCTTTGTTTGAGCTCTACCCCTCTGTTTAATAATGCAGTGCATTTATTCTGGCCTATTAAGCCCTTTTAATTAGGCTTTGTCCCCTTTTTTATAATGCAGAGCATTTTTTTGGTCCATTGGACCTCTTAATTGGGCTATGCCCTTTAATAATGCACTGCATTTATTATTCTGACAGTGCGCCACGTGGCCTGTCAGGTGCTTTGCGCTGACTGAGGAGCGCAAGGCGCAAGCGCATGTGGAGGTGACACGTGTCACGCTCTGGTGAGCACAAGCGCAGTGCGCTGCGCTGTTGCGCTGCTGACACGTGGCGCGCTCTGATGGCTTGCACCAATCCAAGAACGCAATGTTCATTTTTTAAAGCGCAAGACGCAGTTTGTTCTGGGGCTGACACGTAGCGCTCTCTAGTGGCTTGCGCCAACCCAAGAGCGCAACAGTGCAAATTTTATAAGTGCATGGCACTGTTTAATCTCTTGATCAAATTTGGATCAAAGAAAATAAGTTGTTTTTCTTGTTTCAAGAGGTTTTACCTCATGATTAAAGAACCAATGGTTCATAAAAAAGGCTGTGCCTTTATATGTAGATCAAAAGATCTAATAAAGAAGTATATTACTTCTTTTTTTAGTCTTATTATTTGATCTCTTCTTTTTATTTAAGATCTTGATCTTGTTCTCAGATCATAGATCTTTTTAGAAAAAAATCTTCTTTTCAAAGGTTTACCTTTTTCTTTTTCTGAGTTCTTTCTCAAAGTTTTCAGAAGATTTCTGTGAGTTTTCTCTGTGTCAAATGTGTGTTAGACTTGGAGTCTAGGGGTCTTTTTATAGTGCCAATTGATTTGTTAAATCAGTTAAAGAGATCTTTCTCTGAGTGATTTAGGGATTTTTCCCCACCGTTGGATCTTTGATCCAAGCGCTTCTGTTTTACAGAAGATAATCTTAATGTATTAACAAGATCAGAAATATCTTTTTGGAATTTTAATTCTGTTTTAGTGATGGCACAGTTGGCGCAGGTGCACCTGCGCCAGCGCAGAGCGCAAGTTGCCTGAAGCGTTGCTTCCTTTATTTTTATTTTAAATAGAGCCTTGCTCTGATTGGGTGCGCTGCCTTGGGTGCAGCGCTGGCGTGTCAGCTTTTGACACGTGGCGCGTTGTGCGCGGCGCAAGGAATCTGAAGCGTTGCTTCAATTTTTGAATTTTTGAAATTCAAACAGAGCTTTGCTCTGATTGGCGAAACAATAGTGCCCTCAGAGTCAATTATTGGATCACAGGCACGTGATTGCAATGATTGAGGGAGGACCTATGCCGGTAGGACAGTCTTACTCAAGATGATAGTATGCTATCTGGTTTATCTTTATCATCGTGTACTGCTTTAGGTGACCTTACAGGTCACTATTGCGCGTTGATAGAGCCCTTAGGATTCTTGCTTGACGGCCAGCAGTATGATGACGATCATATACGTGGGAGCTGGGGTCTATAAGCACATCCTTAAAAGGTCCCTAGTCGTGGGAGTTTTCGAGACAGGGCATCGATACTCCAGAGTAGACTAGTGTATACAGTCAAGACCCCGACGAGGGGCGGTGGCCGGTCTCACAAGCCACTGGTGTCAGTTGGTTCACCTAAGAAGTATACAGGTGCTCATTGGGTTATGAGTACACCGGACAGGACTCGCTGGGAACATGCTAGTTGGTATTATACCTGACGTCAGATAGCAGTTCCCTGATGACATGTGTACAGGTTAGTTCATCGACCTGAGATCGTCATTTGTCTGGTGTGAGTTCCCACTGTACTTTGATTACTACCCTACCACGGCTCAAAGGAGTCGTGCAAACAGGTTTTAGTTGGGTACAGTCCCGAGCCACATGGAGGCAGTGAGCGGATCGGCAGCGGTTCGTCTCTCCCGGTATTGGGGGTGAGATCGCGATGTGTCTAGGAGAGCCAATACACGAAGTCCTTGGCCAAGGCAGGAGATTTACAGGTAGGTATTCCAGTAGTATCTCAGGGTGTTCTGGGCTACACTCCGACACGACTTGTACCGCTTTTGGGGGTCTGACTTTTACCAACCCCCTAGGCACGACATGCAATGCTCATAGATGAACGGACCGGACTGTACGGATATTGTCACTGACAGGCTCAGTAGGGTGTCAGGATGAGTTCGCTCATCGACTTCCCTTTTTGTTCAATACCTGGTAGCCCGTTACGTACGGCTAATACCTCTGACATGCTAGTGGTTAAATCCACAGCCAAAGTATTGACGAGTCTTTAGAGTCCCCCACAGACAGTTTCTCAAGTTTCAGGCGAAACGCTGTAGAGACCGTATGGATATATGGCAGGGTTCGATCATATACGTGCGGTATTGCACGGATCATGATCGTACGGATAATACTAGCGGGCTTTGGTTTAAGCCGGATCCTAGTATTGTACAGTGTAGATTTTGTCACATTGCATTTGTATTCGGTCGGAATACAAATGCGGGTATGTATATACAGTCGTGGGGTTTTCCTGTAATTTCTTACCGGATCGCTTTTTGAAGTTGCCAGCTTGCTTTCCCTTTTCCGGCCATTTTCCTTTCTTTCTTTCCTTGGCTGAATTTTCCATGGAGGGGCTTATTTGCAAATGTGCAAATTAGCAAAGTGGGGGGTGTTTTTTGTGGTGGAGGGTTCATGATGGTTCTTGATGAGATTGATTCCTTTTTCATCATTTCTTTTCTTGCATTAATATGATTGATTAGAAAAGACTTTGAGGGTGATGTTTTGGAGTGGATTTTTGTTCCCTTTTCCTTATGCTTCCCCCACCTTTTCTTGTGCTCACCTCCCCCTCTTCTTATATACTTGGCCGGCCACTATTTTGGGGAGGAGGAGATTCATTTTTATGTGAGGATTTTTGGTTCATTTCATTGGAAAAGAAAAATCCTCAAGTTCATTCATCTTGCTCATTTTTCCTCCACATCCAAATGGCAACTTCTAACAACCCCTAGAGACATAGCATTCTACACTCAGTCTACAGCAATCTTGGACATGTCCGCTAGCCAACTTCGTGTCCGAGTTGCCTCGGTTCAGAGGTGGGAGCCCGTAAAAAGACTCGGTGATGTGGTGCCCTTCCGACGAAGAGACCGGAGATCAGTGATGCCGCGAAGAGCTTGGGATGGTTGCCGAAGACCGAAGGACACGGATCGTTCGGTATAGCTCTCTACCCTTTCTCCAGTTAGCTAGTAGTAGGTTAATGGTCCGATCCGGGTTTATAGTCTGCAGTAGCGCCGGTTTCTAGTTAAAGAAAAGTTTTCGTTTCCACATTTTGGCCTCGGAAAGACGGCTGGGGCGCTACCGTAGACTTACATGGTATCAGAGCCACGCCGTTAACCTTTTCTAGCTTGCTCTAACGTGTTTAGAACTCGATCGAACGAAATTTCCAAAAACCACGATTTCAAATATGTAGTTTCTGTCGATTTTCATTTGTGCTCGAAAAATTATTTTGAGTATTGCAGAAATAAGTACAGGCGATTCTAAGAATACTGTAAAAATTTGGTCGCATACGGTTACTGTTCAGCCACGGAACCGCGGCCAAACCCATGCTTTGGCCGCGGTTCCGCCGCCATTTTTTCTCTTCTGTGCACCAAATTTTGTACAGTGTTCTTTGTGTTGGAATTGGGGTTTTTGGTATATTCTGTTTGGGCCCAGATTTATTTTGAGTACTGGGTATTGTACTTGGGGCCCGCTTCGGGAAATTTAGTCGATCGAAAATTTTAAACATATTAGTTCACAGTATTTACATTATATCTGCGACCGTGAATGTCATTTGATCGGTAAATCCTGTCTAATTGCTATAGCCCTATTAGACGGATTTGCGAACGTGACATTCACGTTGATGTTCTGTGTTATGCTGTGATGTTACTGTTAGTTATATGTATGCCCTAGAGGCCATTACTGTACATAGGATGTATATTGTAGTGGATGCTGGGACATATATAGGGAGGACTTTCTTGCTCGACATGATAGTATGCTATCTGGTTGCCCTTTACCTTAACGTGTATGCTGATTGTCTCTCTGTTACATCTTGGTAAAGCCCTTAGGATCTGTACTTGACTACCTGGACTATGATGCGGATCATACTAGTGGGGACATGGTAGTCCATGAGTACATCCTTCAAAGTCCCTAGTCGAGGGTGTATCGAGACGGGGCATCGATATACCAGAGTAGACTAGCGTATACCTTCTTGACCCATACAGATGGGCAATGGATGATCCCATATCCATCGGTGTTTGACATCAGAGATCATATACGGGTGCTCAGTAGAGACTGGGTACACTGGACGGACTCGCCGAGAACTCCCAGATGGTATTATACCTCACGTCAGATGGCAGTTCTCTGGTGACACTGGTACAGAGTAGTCTGTTGACCCGAGATCGTCATAGAGTCTTGTGTGGTTCCCACTGTGCTTTGATTTCCATCTTACCACGTCCAAGAGGGCGTGCAAAACGGTGGTTTTTGGGTACAGTCTCGAGTCACATGGAGGCAATGAGCGATAGGAGGGGATTCGTCTCTCCCGGTATAGGGGGTTGATGTTGCGCTGTGTTCGATTGGCTATAACAGGAAATCCCTTACCAGGGTTGCTGAGATTTACTGGTAAGTGTTACCAGTAGTTTCTCGAACAGTTATAGACCTCATATCGACACGACTTATCGAGCTATTGGGGTCTGACGTTTACCACCCCTAGGCGAGATATGCGACAGATCAGACGATCAGACCGGACTGTACGGTAGTGTTACTGGTCGGATTCACTGGAGTGTGAGCGGGCTTGCTCGTCGATCTTCAGATCGCTCAATACCCGGGTGGCCGTTACGTTTAGCAGACCGCTTGCGGCTTGTGGATGTTTGATATGATCATCATCCGCTGCCGGCGTATTGACGAGTCTTTAGAGTCCTACACAGAGGTTTCCTGGCTCAAGCGAAACGAAATAGGAGCGCATATGAGATATGTGCGGGACCGAGAATAATGCGTGTATGTGATACCGTATTCCATTCTCGCGATGAATGTGTCGAATGGTTGTATGCGATATAACCTAGTTATCGAATCAAGGATTGATTCGATAAGCCGATACATTCTATACTAGTCGGTTGTGTGCGACATGACCGGATCATTGAATCAAGTGTTGATTTAATGATTTAATGTATAATTATATATTTGATATATTACTTTGCATTAACTAGTATTGGTTCACTTTAAATGGATTTTCTCACTCGGGTGTGCGCATTACATATGCGATATGATTTTGTGCACTTGCTTGTATCATGTTTGATGATACATCCTTTATGGTTAAGTGTAAAGTTTTAAACCTTGGTTAATGAAATGGTTAGGGTTTCTTATTTGTTATTCATTTATCTTATTTAATTATCCTTTTTATTTTTGATAAATGAATAAAAGAAAAGAGAAAAGAATGGTGGCTAATTTTGTTCTTTAGTTGAAGCTTCATGAAGCTTTGTTCAAGTCAACCATTCTTATCTCATCCTTAACCCTAACCATTCCCACTAACCATGATTCATTCTCTACACTTGACTCTAGTTAAAATTATGATAAGAATTCATTTTCTTTTCTTTTACAATTAACTTATCATATAAGCTTCTTCTTCTTCTTCCTTGACTTCAAGAAGAAAAGCTTCACCTCCATCAATGGTGATTGATGCATATGAGTGAGAAAACCAATTCTAAAGTTAACCCACTTCCTATTTCTTCATCCTCTACCTCTTGCCAAGTAGTAGAGTGTGTTTACTTCACAAGTTTCTTGACTTGGTGAAGTCGGAGCTTGATTTAGCGATGCCTCGACGTAGATCATCTTCGGCATGGACATCGACGACCTAGCTTGCCCATTCTCCGACGAAGCCGATCCTAGAGCCCGGATTTGACTTGGACAGCGGAGAGGACTTCGTTGCGGAGCTATGGAGGTGGAGCACCGGATCTACAAAGGTTGTATTTCCGTTTTCTCATTAGTTAAGTGTTAACTAGTTCAATGTTCGCCTAGACATCTAGTTATCGATCCGTAGTTTAGGGTTTGTAGGCACCATATTTTTGAAATTGCCATGGTTGATGGCTTGGGAGACCTCACTAGAGTGCCTAGGAACCCTACAGTTACGGATTTGTCGTGGTGGATATCCTGGATGCAATGGTAGTACAGTTTGGTTATATTTGTAAATTTGATATTGCGGGGCGAGCGTCCGACATGTGGACTGCCGTCATTACCTGTTTGTATATTATTCTTTTGGGGCACGACCGGGCTGAGGTCGATGTACCCGTTGTATATTTTACTTTCTGTACTAGGATTACCCCGCGGTGGGGTGCACAGATAGCCGGGCTCTATAGGACAACGGGCCCGCATCTCATGGCGTTGAGACGGAGGGGGCTTCACTCTGGAATTGGTGGGCTATTCGCCGCACTCGTAGGGGGTACAGGTTGACCCAAGGAGGGGTTCCCAAGTTACCGGATTCCGTGAAGTGCTGGGTGGTCTATTCACATAGTTGAAAGGGGCTACCTCGCTTCAGGTTTTGGCAGGTAACTTGCCGCGCCCGTAGGAGTCTAGGATTTCATTACACAGGCTATCCACACGACCAGGAGAACGTCGGGTTTCAGTAGCGGCTCTATAAAACCCGGGGATCCCAGATATCTGTATTGTTCTGTGATTCTTATTACATTTCTGTGATGTTGCATTTTATCACGCCTCGAGCGATTATTATATATTGATATATATACTAGTAGATGTTGTATATGTTTTACACCCGCGCTAGTCCATTCCCCGCTCTGTCGTTAGTTAAGTAACCTAACGGGTGATGACGAGACCCAGTGGTGAATGCGGATGGCATATACGTACATCATATTTTCGTTCTTTTGTGGTGTGATCAATTGATGGGACTGCATTGATTCGGATCAATGCAAGCTAAACAAACCTATTCTGATGTTGTTGGAACATTTTTCAAAAAAAAAATAAGCTGTTATTGCAAGGACGTTCTCTTTTGTTTTGCACAGTGGTATTCGGTTATATATATCCAGCACCTCAATCGACGAGGCAAGGGCCGAGATCCCTTCTCCGGGAGTGACCCCTTGGACAGAGGTTTGCGTCAGGGTAATAACTTCACTATAGCCGATTGCCTTTTTGCTTTACATCGTGGTATTCAGTTGGAATATCTTGCACCTCATTCTACGGGGAAAGAGCCGAGATCCCTTCACCGGGAGTGACCTCTTTAGCAAAGGTTTTCGTCACTATATTTTTATAAAAAGCTATCCGGTTCCTTCAACGATATCAAGTTCATTACGTTAAAGGTTTTTCGCCAAAAACCATTCGTAGCCCTCTGTCATTTCAGAAAGGTAACACTTAGTATCCATACTATGTATGTTGGCCTTCGTCAAGGTATAGTGTATGGTAGCTATTTGTTACTTTTCTGCAGCATAGGTAGATGCGTTGGTTTGGGACAGTCGTACTACTATTTTGGCCTTCGTCAAGGGTATGTACGGGTGGGTTCAAATTAACCTGGATAATGACGGGTAGAACTTGACATGTGACTTATGATATGTTGGCCTTCGTCAAGGTCATAAGAGCATGGGGTAAAAATCACATCGGGAGTTTCTAAAGAAACCGAAACTTGCCAGATATGCGCATACCTTCTGGAGAGTGATACCATAAGAGGATTCCATCACGTTATCATGCGATGATAGTTGGATCCCGATTCCCACTGATGAGTTGGTTTACTCCTCGGGTGATCCCGACTAATTCTTCATTTAGGTTTGGAGGAGAATTTGAGGTTACAGTGGAAGGTTTCCTGATTAGATAAATTGATAACCATTCTGATCTAGGTTAGAGTACACGCTGAGTGTTTCTTTTCTCTCTCTCTTTGGTAGCGACCATGACCCGACCCTTGACTATGACTCAGTGACCAAGATTAACCGAACCTTCTTATAACACTGGCTTTTGGATTGTCAGAGTTGCATACCTCATTGCCATTCCTACTCTTACCATTTTCTTCAGGACACCCCATATTATTACGAACATCCACTTCCATTGGATAAAACCATCGTATGGTTATATACGAACTCGAAGGAACTTGTTCCAGATTTGAGGATGGTTTCCGGTTCTGGAGAAAATGAATAGGACTATTCAGTTGTCTTTTCCTTTTACCTTCTCTCAGGATGCGAGTGCTCCTTGGATTAGGACAGTACACCCATTATGCTTATTGGATAGTCTTCTTCCAAACCATAGGCTGGTGCCGAACTGTAGGGTTCCTAGGCACTCTAGTGAGGTCTCACAAGGCATCAACCATGCCAATTTCAAAAATTCTAGGTGCCGAGAGACCCGACTACGGATCGTTTGCTAGAAAACTAGGCGAAAAAGCTAACTAGTTAACACTTAACTACAAGATACGGAAATACAACCTTTGTAGATCCGGTGCTCCACCTCCATAGCTCCGCAACGAGGTCCTCTCCGCTGTCCAAATCAAATCCGGGCTCAAGCGTCGGCTTCGTCGGAGAATGGGCAAGCTAGGTCGTCGATGTCCATGCCGAAGATGATCTACGTCGAGGCATCGCTAAATCAAGCTCACAACTTCACCAAGTCATGAAACTTGTGAAGTAAACACACTCTACTACTTGGCAAGAGGTAGAGGATGAAGAAATAGGAAGTGGGTAGACTTTAGAATTGGATTTCTCACTCTTAATCATCAATCACCATTGATGGACTTTGGTTTTCTTCACTTTAAAAATGAAGAAGAAGAAGAATGTTATTATGATAAGAATAATAAAAATGAGAAAAGAAATTCATTCTTATCATAATGAAACCATGGTAAAGTGTAGAGAGCTAATCATGGTTAAAGGAATGGTTAGGGTCAAACTAGAGACAAAATGGTCACTTAGTCAAAAGATCAAGAAGCTTCAACTAGAATCCAAAATTAGCAACCATTTCATTTCATTTTCTTTTATTCATTTATCATAAATAAATGGATAATTAAATAAGATAAATGAATAACAAATAATAAACCCTAACCATCATCTTAACCTTTGTTTAATTCTATACACTTAACCAAAAACCATGTATCATCAAACATGATACAAACATGTGCACAAAATCATATCGCATATTTAATGCGCACATCCGAGCGAGAAAATCCATTTAAAGTGAGCCGATACTAGTTAATGCAAAGTAATATATCAAATATATAATTATGCATCAAATCATTAAATCAACACTTGATTTAACGATCCGGTCATATCGTATATAACCGACTAGTATGCAATGCATCGGTTTATCGAATCAACCCTTGATTCGATAACTAGGGTATATCGCATATAACCTAATCGATACATTCATCGCGAGAATGAAATACGGTATCACATACACGCATTATTCTCGGTCCCGCACATATCTCATATGCGCTCCTATTTCGTTTCGCTTGAGCCAGGAAACCTCTGTGTAGGACTCTAAAGACTCGTCAATACGCCGGCAGCAGATGATGATCATATCAAGCATCCACAAGCCGCAAGCGGTCTGCTAAACGTAACGGCCACCCGGGTATTGAGCGATCTGAAGATCGACGAGCAAGCCCGCTCACACTCCAGTGAATCCGACCAGTAACACTACCGTACAGTCCGGTCTGATCGTCTGATATGTCGCATATCTCGCCTAGGGGTGGTAAACGTCAGACCCCAATAGCTCAATAAGTCGTGTCGATATGAGGTCTATAACTGTTCGAGAAACTACTAGTAACACTTACCAGAAAATCTCAGCAACCCTGGCCAGGGATTTCCTGTTATAGCCAATCGAACACAGCGCAACATCAACCCCCTATACCGGGAGAGACGAATCCCCTCCTATCGCTCATTACCTCCATGTGACTCGGGACTGTACCCAAAAACCACCGTTTTGCACGCCCTCTTGGACGTGGTAAGATGGAAATCAAAGCACAGTGGGAACCACACAAGACTCTATGACGATCTCGGGTCAACAGACTACTCTGTACCAGTGTCACCAGAGAACTGCCATCTGACGTGAGGTATAATACCATCTGGGAGTTCTCGGCGAGTCCGTCCAGTGTACCCAGTCTCTACTGAGCACCCGTATATCATCTCTGATGTCAAACACCAATGGATATGGGATCATCCATCGCCCATCTGTATGGGTCGAGAAGGTATACGCTAGTCTACTCTGGTATATTGATGCCCCGTCTCGATACACCAGCGACTAGGGACCTTGAAGGATGTACTTATGGACTACCATGTCCCTACTAGTATGATCTCCATCATAGTCCAGGTAGTCAAGTACACATCCTAAAGGCTTTACCAACATGTAACAGAGAGACAATCAGTGTACACGTTAAGGTAAAGAGCAACCAGATAGCATACTATCATGTCGAGCAAGAAAGTCCTCCCTATATATGTCCAAGCATCCACTACAATATACATCCTATGTATAGTAATGGCCTCTAGGGCATACATATAACTAACACGAACGGTAGGGAATGAAAAAAACCAATTAGCTTGACGAAGGTGTACAGAAGGTATTAAGAAAAGACAAATAAAGGGATTAGTAAGAGGGCAAAGTAAATTACGACTGCTATTCACGACCAAACCAAGTATTTCATCGCCACTACTACTTCACCTTTGTATTTCTCCAGGACACTCCGTATCACTACGAAGATCCACAGTTATTTGGATACTCCATCATATGGTTATATATGAACTCGAGGGAACTTGTTCCAGTTTGGGGATGGAATCTGGTTCAGGAGAAATAGGAATAAGGTTTTATTCAGTGGTCTTTTATCTTTACCTTCTCTCGGGTTATGGGTACTCCTAGGATTAGGAGAGTACACCCATTATGCTTATTGGATAGTCTTCTTCCAAACCATAGGCTGGTGCCGAATGGTAGGGAAGGAAGAAAACCATTTGGCCTAAAGGGGGTGTACAGAAGGTAATGACTAAAGACATATAAAGGGATTTGGAGAGATGGCAAAGAAATATACGGTTACAGTTGTGAATCTGATAGAGGAAGAGGCATTACTAGGAATACCCGGATACCCCTTCGAAACATTTACATGTTTTAGTTTCACTGTGTATTGTTAAAAGAAAACTGATTTCCCAATTAGCCCTTGCTCAAGGGTATGTATTTACCAGATTTGATTCTCACATCTGTATGGTTTTACAGATGATGAGTGGGAGTAAGTTATTGGGAATTGGGTGATCATCCTCATTATATCGGGATTCGTTGTAATTGGTGATATTTGAGGAAATAGCCTGGGTTGTTTGCCGGACGGCAGATATTTGGTTTTGAATATCCGTTATTATGCACCAATTTCAAATTGATATATCTGTACGTTTATATTTATAAAGTGAGATATAACTTTTTGAAATTATGTCCATGATATTTACCTATATCAGTGGATGGTTAGGTAAGAAGTATTAAACAGCGGTGTAATTCTTCTTAACCATAAGTACAGTTTTCAACCTACGACACACAGGGAATGAGTTATTAGACTCAGGAGACTTATACAGAGTATTGTATGTTGTCCAGTGTCCATGAGGACAGAGGGGTTGGTACTCGTACTATATTCTGTTTACTTGTGACTTCTCTAGTTCTTAGACATGTGTTTCGTAGAAATGCAAGGTCTAAGCTTTGAGAAGTTATAGGTATAAGAGCAAAGTAGAGAACCAGGAGTTGCAAGTATCAGGATTCTTCAAGGTGATCGAAGATGTAGATACTTGTGTATGGTATTCAGTTAATAGTAATGATTAAGAGAACTGGCTTCTCTTTCAGGTTACTCATATCTGGATGGATTCCTAAGTTGAGTAATGTTGATCGGCCTCCTTCCATTTAGTTGACATGCACTGGAGACAGCTACATGATTTGAATCTGGTTCCAATTAAATCAGTGCCCCTGTTTCTATATTGGATATAGAATAGTTCATAACTTAACGATGTTAAAGTACAGGGAGTTGTCCGGCTTATGCTTAAAACCAGACTCTGGATGACTCAAGGCACGTTTCTGTAATGGCTGTTTGCGGGTTGACCCGGGCTATGACGAGGGTTGACTTTCTACCATCTGGAAGAACAATAGTGATATTGTTCTTGACTCGCCATAGTTTTAGTAAAATGGATTTTTTCAGAAAACAGTAGTGGGAGTATGGTAGAACTGGAAGTGATTCCAGAACCGCAAACGATTACTGAAAATTTAATAGGACCTAAAGATTCAATCTGGATTGACATTCCATTGGCCACTCCGCAGATATGGTGGGTAACCTCAGGCATTCGAGAGGTACTCCGGTAGCCTCAAGGACGGTGACAGGGAGGTTCTTGTTTGCCCGGACTTGCCATTGCTGTTGTTCCAGGCTATGAGACCCGGCAGGAGGATGAGTATAGCGTCGTTCTAAACTAGCTTTAGAAGTGCAAGTGTATACTATTCTGCCAGAAGGTTGTCGTAGTCGGTGGGAGCAGCGGAAGCATAGTGGACAAATGGCTTATGTCTATTTATAGACTAAAGCAGATATAGCAAAGATAGATCATATATTTCTGATGTGACAGTCATAGCTTTGACTTCATCAGAATAAGGGATGGATCTGTTAAGAAGGTAGTAGGGTGTGATGTCCTGGTATTTGGTTGACATACACAGAGTACGAAGTGATATTCCTATACTACGATCGGTTATACTTTGGTTGTCACACAGTGGTTTCTCTACATAGGATATGGATATTATATCAGATATTCTGATTACTAGATCTATGGTTTTAGATCTAGATTTAGGAAGTGTCCCAATCAGGGTACTTAGACAGCATTCTAAAGGTGTTTTAGAATGGACGACTCCTGGCATGGTAGTGTACCTGCAGGTAATGGAGTCACCCTCTCTGAAGGTGTCTTACAGACTAAAGGGGAGAGGGATGTGCATGATTGGCAGATCACTTGCTTAGGCAATTGAGTCAATCATGAGATGTCAAGTACCACACCAGATATTGTTTTTGCACGAGATGCAGTAAGTTGATATTAATCCTATCCTGGATGTTGCGCCACGGCAGCGCCCCGGCCTCTTTCTCGAGGCCAAAATGCGGAATAAAATTTTTTTCCTAACTCGGAAACCGGCGCTACCGCGGACAAAGAATACCCGGATCGAAACCATTAACCTATACTAGCTAACTAGAGATGGGGTGAGAAGTTATACCAAGCGATCCGTGTCCTTCGGTCTTCGTCTCCACTCCGATCTCCCGCGGAATCTCCGTCACCTCCTCGCTCGTCGGAAAGGCACCACGTAGCCGGAATCTTTTACGGGCTCCCGCCTCTTGACCGAGGCAACTCGGGCGCGAAGTTGGCTAGCCGACGCGTCTAAGGCTTGCTATAGAATAGTGTAGTGAACTTGTCTCTTTAGGGTTCTTGAAGTTGCCATGGATGGAGGTGGTGATGAGAGAAAGAACTATGGAGGAATATGATGCTCTCAACTTAGCAAAGGAATAAAAAATATGAACAAAGTTTTTCCTTCTCTCAAATGAACTCACCCCCTCACTTCTCCTAAGTGGCCGGCCCCCCTCCATCACCAAATAGATTGGAGAGAGAAAAAGGAAAAAGAAAGAATAATGATTTATCAAAAAATGGTCACTCTCATATCACCTTCACAAACCATCAAAAGAAAAGAATGGAATAGACTAGACTAGAAAGGCATCTCATGATGAAACAAGTCTCATCATAATGCAACATATGCAAGAAAACCCTCCACTAAATGTTAATTGCAAACTTGCAATTAACACCCTCCACCAAGAAAGTCCGACCGAGAAGGAATGAAGGAAAACTGGCCGGAACGGAATACAAACTGGCAACTTCAGAAAACCGATCCCGTAATAAATTACAGGAAAACCCCACTGCTGCAAATACATGCCCGCATTTGTATTCCCACTGAACACAAATGCAAAGAGACAAAACTACACTATCAAATACTAGAATCCGGCTTAAGCCAAAGCCGGCTAGTAAAAACCGTCCGATCACGATCCGTGCAATACCGCACGTATCTGATCGAACCCTGCCATATCTCCATACGGCCTCTACAGCGTTTCGCCCGAAACTTGAGTAACTGAGTGTGGTGGACTCTAAAGACTCGTCAATACCTTGGCTGTGGATTTAACCACTGGCACGTCAGAGGTATAAGCCAATACGTGACGGGCCACCAGCTATTGACCAAATGGGACGTCGATGAGGATGCTCACCCCGACACCCAACTGAGCCTGTCAGTGACAATATCCGTACAGTCCGGTCCGTTCGCCTATGAGTATCGCATGGCGGGCCTAGGGGGTTGGTGAAAGTCAGACCCCCAAAAGCGGTACAAGTCGTGTCGGAGCGTAGCCCAGAACGCCCTGAGATACTACTGGAATACCTACCAGTAAATCTCCTGCCTCGGCCGAGGGCTTTGCGTAATGGCTCTCCTAGACACAGCACGACCTCACCCCCAATACCGGGAGAGACGAACCCCTGCAGATCCGCTCACTGCCTCCATGTGGCTCGGGACTGTACCCAACTAAAACCTGTTTGCACGACTCCTTTGAGCCGTGGTAGGGTAGTAATCAAAGCACAGTGGGAACTCACACGAGACAAATGACGATCTCAGGTCGATGAACTAACCTGTACACATGTCACCAGGGAACTGCTATCTGACATCTGGTATAAGACCAACTAGCAGGTTCCCGGCGAGTCCTGTCCGGTGTACTCATAACCCAATGAGCACCTGTATACATCTTAGGTGAACCAACTGACACCAGTGGCTTGTGAGACCGGCCACCGCCCCTCGTCGGGGTCTCGACTGTATACACTAGTCTACTAACGGAGTATCGATGCCCTGTCTCGAAACTCCTACGACTAGGGACCTTTTAAGGATGTGCTTATAGACCACCAGCTCCCACGTATATGATCGCCATCATACTGCTGGCAGTCAAGCAAGAATCCTAGGGGCTCTATCAACGTGTAATAGCGACATGTCAGGTCACCTAAAGCAGTACACGATGATAAAGATAAACCAGATAGCATACTATCATCTCGAGTAAGACTGTCCTACCGGGATAGGTCCTCCCTCAATCATTGCAATCACGTGCCTGTGATCCAATAATTGACTCTGAGGGCACTAACTCCAACAATCTCCCACTTGCACTCAAGGCTAATTATTGCGATGTCGCATACTCACAGCCCGTGTGATACCGAACACCCAACTCCTCTCCTAGTCAGTCTCACAAAACCCGTTTGCGAAACTATTGCGTTCGAGGAATAGCCTCAGTGAGTGGATCCGCTGTGATGTTTCTTTATATGTCTCTCTATATCTCAAGTTCGCGGAGAAAGCCATCTCCCGAAATGAGCAATACCTGTCTTAGAATGTCTGGATGTCTGATGGGACCTAGCTCATAAATGAACTCCAAATCCAAACTTCTTAGACTGTATCAACAACTAAACTTAATCAGTATCCTGCGCCATGCCTCCCTCAGTATTGCCTTGGACCACCTGTCCAAAATACTGCCCCTCGTCAGAAGGAAAATCTATAACTCTGACAACCTGCTTGTCGTCCATGTCACCTTGGAAGCCCGGAGTGATAACCGTCTCCTAAAGGAGGCAGCCGTTATCATATCCCTAGAACATTCACTTATGTTCTAAAACTGCTTCCGACTGGTTTTCCAGGATTGGATTAATATCAACTTATTGCATCTAGTGCAAGAACAACATCTGGTGTGGTACTTGACATCTCATGATTGACTCAAATGCCCAAGCAAGTGATCTGCCAATCATGCACATCCTCTCCCCTTTAGTCTGTAAGACACCTTTAGAGAGGGTGACTCCATTACCTGCAGGTACACTACCATGCCAGGAGTCGTCCATTCTAAATACTCATAGAATGCTGTCAAGGTACCCTGATTGGGAAACCACGCAAATCTAGATCTAAAACCATAGATCTAGTAACCAGTATGTCTGATATAATATCCAAGTCCCTTGTGGAGAAACCACTGTGTGACGACCAAAGTATAACCGATCATAGTATAGGAATATCACTTCCTACTACCTTCTCAACAGATCCATCCCCTATTCTGGTGACGTCAAACCCATGACTGTCACATCAGAAACAGATGATCTAACTCCGCTATATCTGCTTTAGTCTATAAATAGACATAAGCCAGATGTCCACCATTGCTTCTGCTGCTCCCACTGACTACGACAACCTTCTGCCAGAGTCATATAGACGTGCACTTCTAAAGCTAGTTTAGAACGACGCTATACTCATCCTCCTGCCGGGTCTCGCAGCCTGGAACAACAACAATGGCAAGTGTGGGTAAACAAGAACTTCCCTGTCACCGTCCTTGAGGCTACCGGAGTACCTCTCGGGTGCCTGAAGTTACCCACCTTATCTGCGGAGTGGCCAATGGAATATCAAATCAGATTGAATCTTTAGGTTCCTTATTAAATCTTCAGTAATCGTTTGCGGTTCTGGGATCACTTCCAGTTCTACCATACTCCCACTGCTGGTTTTGAAAAAATCCATTTTTAATAAAACTGTGGCGAGTCTAGAACAATATTTCTATTGATCTGTCAGATGGTAGAAAATCAACCCTCGTCATAGCCTGGGTCAACCCACAAACAGCCATTACAGAAACGTGCCTTGAGTTATCCGGAGTCTGGTTTTAAGCATAAGCCGGACAACTCCCCGTACCTTAACATCGTTAAGATATGAACTGTTCTATATCCAATATAGAAACAGAGGCACTGATTCAATTGAACCAGATTCAAATCATGCAGCTGTCTCCAGTGCATGTCAACTAAATGGAAGGAGGCCGATCAGCGTTACTCAACTTAGGAATGCTTCCAATTATGAGTAACCTGAAAAAGAAGCAATTTCTCTTTATCATTACTATCAACTGAATACCATACGCAAGTATCTACATCTTCGATCACTTTGAAGAATCCCGATACTTGGTATACCTGGTTCTCTACTTTATTCAAATACCTATAACTCCTCAAAACATAGACCCTGTGTTTCCATGAAACACATGTCTAAGAACTAGAGAAGTTAAAAGTAAACAGAATATAGTATGAGAACCAACCCCTCTGTCCTAATGGACACTGGACAGCATACAATACTCTGTATAAGTCCGCTGAGTCTAACAACTCTTTCACTGTGTGTTGTAGGTTGAAAACTGTACTTATGGTTAAGAAGAATTACACCGCTGTTTAATGCTCCTTACCTAACCATCCACTGATATAGGTAAATGTCATCGACATAATATCAAAAGGCATATCTCACTCTATGAAAATAGACGTACAGATATATCAATTTGAAATTGGTGCACAACAGCGGATATTCAAAACCAAATATTTGCCGACCGGCAAACAACCCAGGTGACTTCCTCAAATATCACCGATTACAACGAATCCCGATATAATGAGGATGACCACCCAATTCCCAATAACTTACTCCCACTCATCATCTGTAAAACCATACAGATGTGAGAATCATACCTGGTAAATACATACCCTGGAGTGAGTGCCTAATCGGGAAATCAGTTTTCTATTAACAGTACACAGTGAAACTGAAACATTGAAATGTTTCGTTGGGGTATCGTGGTATTCCTAGTAATGCCTCTTCCATTATCCAGATTCACAACTGTAACCGTATAATTCTTTGCCATCTTTCTAAATCCCTTTCTGTGTCTTTAGTCATTACCTTCTGTACACCCCTTTAGGCCAAATGGTTTTCTTCCTTCCCTACCGTTCGGCACCAGCCTATGGTTTGGAAGAAGACTATCCAAAAGGCATAAAGGGTGTACTGTCCTAATCCTAGGAACACTCGCAAAGCGAGAGAAGGTGAAGATAAAAGACACCTGAATGTACTTTATTCCTATTTCTCCTGAACCAGGATCCATCCCCGAACTGGAACAAGTTCCTTTCGAGTTCGTATATAACCATACGATGGATTATCCAATAAAATGGGATCTTCGTAGTGATACGGAGTGTCCTGGAGAAATACAAAGGTGATTTAGGATTGGCGAAGAAATACTTGGTTTGGTCGTGAATAGCAGTCGCAACTTACTTTGCCCTCCTACTAATCCCTTGCTTTGTCTTAACCTTAATACCTTCTGCACACCATCATTATGCTAATTGGTTTTCTTCATTCCCCACCGTTCGGCACCAGCCTAAGGTTTGGAAGAAGATTGTCCAATCTGCGTAATAGGTGTACTACTCCTAAGCCAAGGAGTACTCGCAACCTGAGAGAAGGTGAAAAGAAAAGACAACTGAATAATCCTATCCGTTTTCTCCAGAACCAGAAACCATCCTCGAAATCCCTCGAGTTCGTATATAACCATACGATGGTTTTGTCCAATGGAAGTGGACGTTCGTAGTAATACGGGGTGTCCTGGAGAAAAGGGTAAAAGTAGGAGTGGCAATGAGGTCTGCAACTCTGACAATCCAAAAGCCAGTGTTAAGAAGGTTCGGTCAACTTGGTCACTGAGTCATAGTCCAGGGTCGGGTCAATGGTCGCTGCCAGAGAGAGAGAAAAGAAACACTCAGCGTGCACTCTAACCTAGATCAGAATGGTTACCACTTTATCTAATCAGGAAACCTCCCACTGTACCTCAAATTCTCCTCCAAACCTTAAAGAAGAATTAGTCGGGATCACCCGAGGAGTAAACTAACTCATCAGTGGGAATCGGGATCCAACTATCATCGCATGATAACGTGACGGAATCCACTCACGTCACCACACTCCAGAAGGTATGCGCATACCTGGCAAGTTTCAGTTCTTTTGAAACTCCCGATGTGATTTTTACCCCAAGCGGTTTATGACCTTGACTAGGTCAACAAACCATAAACCGCCAGTCAAGTTCAACCCGTCATTATTCTGGATTGCATTAAACCCACCCGTACGTGCCCTTGACTAGGTCAACAAGGCCGCACGACTGTCCTAACCAATCCCACTTATGCAACAAACAAGTACCACTTAGCTACCGAACACTACGTCTTGACTAGGTCAACAAACGCAGCACGAATACCAAATAATACCTGTAGGAAATGACGGAGGGCTACGGATGGTTTTTGGCGAAAAACCTTTAACGTAATGAACTTGATATCGTTGAAGGAACTGCATAGTTTTTATAAAAATATAGTGACGAAAACCTTTACTAAAGAGGTCACTCCCGGTGAAGGGATCTCGGCTCTTTCCCCGTAGAATGAGGTGCAGGATATTCCAACTGAATACCACGATGCAAAGCAAAAGTAATCGGCTATAGTGAAGCTATTTCCCTGACGCAAACTTCTGTCCAAGGGGTCACTCCCGGTGAAGGGATCTCGGCCCTTGCCTCGTCGACTGAGGAGCAGGATATTCCAAATGAATACCACGATGCAAAACAAAAGTGAACGTCCTTGCAATAACAGCTTTTTGAAAAGTGTTCCAACAACATCAGAATAGGTTTGTTTATCTTGCATTGATCCGAATCAATGCAGTCCCATCAATTGATCACACCACAAAGAACGAAAATATACTGACGTACGTATATGCCATCCGCATTCGCCACTGGGTCCCGTCATCACCCGTTAGGTTAGCTAACTAACGGCAGAGCGGGGACTGGACTAGCGCGGATGTAAAACATATACAACATCTACTAATATATATATACCAATATATAGTATTTCGCTCAAGGCGTGAAAAAAAATGCAACATCACAGAAATGTACAGCATCACAGAACAATACAGATATCTGGAAACCCCGGGTTTCACAGAGCCGCTGCTGAAACCCGACGTTCCCCTGGTCGTGTGGATAGCCTGTGCAATGAAAAACCTAGACCCCTACGGGCGCGGCAAGTCACCCGCCAAAACCTGAAGCGAGGCAGCCCCCTTCAGCTCCGTGAATGGACCACCCAGCACTCCACGGAATCCGGCAACTTGGGCACCCCTCCTGGGTCAACCTATACCCCCTACGAGTGCGGCGAATAGCCCGCCAATCCTGGACTGAAGCCCCCTCCGTCTCAATGCCCTGAGATGCGGGCCCGTTGCCCTCCAGAACCCGGCTATCCGTGCACCCCTCCGCGGGGTAATCCTAGTACAGAATGTAAAATATACATACACCGGGTACATCGACCGCAACCAGGTCGTGCCCCAAAAGAATAATACAAACAGGCAGTGACGGCAGTCCACATGTCGGACGCTCGCCCCGCAATATCAAATGTACATAATACACCAAAACTGTACTAGCATTGCATCCAGGCTATCCCCACGACCGATCCGCAACATCACAGCATAAACATAGAACATCAACGTGAAAGTCACGTTCGCAAATCCGTCTAACCGGGCTATAGCAGTTAGACCGGATTTACCGATCGAGTGACATTCACGGTCGCAGATATAATGTAAATACTGTGAAATAATGTGTTTAAAATTTTCCGATTGACCAAAAAATTAACAAGTGGGCCCCAATCAAAACTGTAGCACTCACAGAAAACCTGGGCCCAATTTTAATATCCCAAAACCCATATTTTAAGCCCACAAGCCCACTGAAAAAAAAATGATGAAGTGATCTCCTGTTCACGCGGCGGAAGCGCGGCAAATGTGGGGCTAACGCCGCCCTTCCGCGGTCAAAAGAAAGGATCACTGTATCAAATTTTTGCAGTAGTCTTATATCTCCCTGCACATAATTCTGAGATCACCTGAAAAATTTTTAGACTCCAAAAAATTTCAACAGAACCTGATGTCAAGGAAAAATACGGTTTTTGGAATTTCGGTCGATCGGAACTGAAAAACACATTAGAACAAGCTAGGTAAGGTTAATGGCGTGTCTCTGATACCATGTTGCGCCACGGCAGCGCCCCGGCCTCTTTCTCGAGGCCAAAATGCGGAATAAAAATTTTTTCCTAACTCGGAAACCGGCGCTACCGCGGACAAAGAATACCCGGATCGAAACCATTAACCTATACTAGCTAACTAGAGATGGGGTGAGAAGTTATACCAAGCGATCCGTGTCCTTCGGTCTTCGTCTCCACTCCGATCTCCCGCAGAATCTCCGTCACCTCCTCGCTCGTCGGAAAGGCACCACGTAGCCGGAATCTTTTACGAGCTCCCGCCTCTTGACCGAGGCAACTCGGGCGCGAAGTTGGCTAGCCGACGCGTCCAAGGCTTGCTATAGAATAGTGTAGTGAACTTGTCTCTTTAGGGTTCTTGAAGTTGCCATGGATGGAGGTGGTGATGAGAGAAAGAACTATGGAGGAATATGATGCTCTCAACTTAGCAAAGGAATAAAAAATATGAACAAAGTTTTTCCTTCTCTCAAATGAACTCACCCCCTCACTTCTCCTAAGTGGCCGGCCCCCCTCCATCACCAAATAGATTGGAGAGAGAAAAAGGAAAAAGAAAGAATAATGATTTATCAAAAAATGGTCACTCTCATATCACCTTCACAAACCATCAAAAGAAAAGAATGGAATAGACTAGACTAGAAAGGCATCTCATGATGAAACAAGTCTCATCATAATGCAACATATGCAAGAAAACCCTCCACTAAATGTTAATTGCAAACTTGCAATTAACACCCTCCACCAAGAAAGTCCGACCGAGAAGGAATGAAGGAAAACTGGCCGGAACGGAATACAAACTGGCAACTTCAGAAAACCGATCCCGTAATAAATTACAGGAAAACCCCACTGCTGCAAATACATGCCCGCATTTGTATTCCCACTGAACACAAATGCAAAGAGACAAAACTACACTATCAAATACTAGAATCCGGCTTAAGCCAAAGCCGGCTAGTAAAAACCGTCCGATCACGATCCGTGCAATACCGCACGTATCTGATCGAACCCTGCCATATCTCCATACGGCCTCTACAGCGTTTCGCCCGAAACTTGAGTAACTGAGTGTGGTGGACTCTAAAGACTCGTCAATACCTTGGCTGTGGATTTAACCACTGGCACGTCAGAGGTATAAGCCAATACGTGACGGGCCACCAGCTATTGACCAAATGGGACGTCGATGAGGATGCTCACCCCGACACCCAACTGAGCCTGTCAGTGACAATATCCGTACAGTCCGGTCCGTTCGTCTATGAGTATCGCATGGCGGGCCTAGGGGGTTGGTGAAAGTCAGACCCCCAAAAGCGGTACAAGTCGTGTCGGAGCGTAGCCCAGAACGTCCTGAGATACTACTGGAATACCTACCAGTAAATCTCCTGCCTCGGCCGAGGGCTTTGCGTAATGGCTCTCCTAGACACAGCGCGACCTCACCCCCAATACCGGGAGAGACGAACCCCTGCAGATCCGCTCACTGCCTCCATGTGGCTCGGGACTGTACCCAACTAAAACCTGTTTGCACGACTCCTTTGAGCCGTGGTAGGGTAGTAATCAAAGCACAGTGGGAACTCACACGAGACAAATGACGATCTCAGGTCGATGAACTAACCTGTACACATGTCACCAGGGAACTGCTATCTGACATCTGGTATAAGACCAACTAGCAGGTTCCCGGCGAGTCCTGTCCGGTGTACTCATAACCCAATGAGCACCTGTATACATCTTAGGTGAACCAACTGACACCAGTGGCTTGTGAGACCGGCCACCGTCCCTCGTCGGGGTCTCGACTGTATACACTAGTCTACTAACGGAGTATCGATGCCCTGTCTCGAAACTCCTACGACTAGGGACCTTTTAAGGATGTGCTTATAGACCACCAGCTCCCACGTATATGATCGCCATCATACTGCTGGCAGTCAAGCAAGAATCCTAGGGGCTCTATCAACGTGTAATAGCGACATGTCAGGTCACCTAAAGCAGTACACGATGATAAAGATAAACCAGATAGCATACTATCATCTCGAGTAAGACTGTCCTACCGGGATAGGTCCTCCCTCAATCATTGCAATCACGTGCCTGTGATCCAATAATTGACTCTGAGGGCACTAACTCCAACACTGGAGAGACATTCGGAAGCAGTTTTGGAACATAAGTTGATGTTCTGGGGAAATGATAACGACAACCTCCTTCGGGAGACGGTTATCATTCCAGGCTTCCAAGGTGACCTGGATGACAGAGTGACTGTCAAAGTTATAGTTTTCCCTCTGACGAGGGGCGGTATTTTGGACAGGTGGTCCAAGCGGATACTGAGGGAGGCACGGCGCAGGATACTTATTAAGTTCAGTTGACGATACTGTCTAAGAAGTTTGGATTTCAAGTTCATTTATGAGCTAGGTCCCATCAGATATCCAGACATATTCTATAACAGGTATTGCTCATTTCGGGAGATGGCTTTCTCCGCGAACTTGAGATAAAGAGAGACATAGAAAGAAACATCAGGGCGGATCCACTCACTGAGGCTATTCCTCGAACGCAATAGTTTCACAAACCGGCTTTATGAGACTGTTTAGTAAAGGAGTTGGATGTTCGGTATCACACGGGCTGTGAGTATGCGACATCGCAATAATTAGCCTTGAGTGCAAGTGGGAGATTGTTGGATATAGTGCCCTCAGAGTCAATTATTGGATCACAGGCACGTGATTGCAATGATTGAGGGAGGACCTATGCCTGTAGGACAGTCTTACTCAAGATGATAGTATGCTATCTGGTTTATCTTTATCATCGTGTACTGCTTTAGGTGACCTTACAGGTCACTATTGCGCGTTAATAGAGCTCTTAGGATTCTTGCTTGACGGCCAGCAGTATGATGGCGATCATATACGTGGGAGCTGGGGTCTATAAGCACATCCTTAAAAGGTCCCTTAGTCATGGGAGTTTTCGAGACAGGGCATCGATACTCCAGAGTAGACTAGTGTATACAATCGAGATCCCGACGAGGGACGGTGGCCGGTCTCACAAGCCACTGGTGTCAGTTGGTCCACCTAAGATGTATACAGGTGCTCATTGGGTTATGAGTACACCGGACAGGACTCGCTGGAAACATGCTAGTTGGTATTATACCTGACGTCAGATAGCAGTTCCCTGGTGACATGTGTACAGGTTAGTTCATCGACCTGAGATCGTCATTTGTCTCGTGTGAGTTCCCACTGTACTTTGATTACTACCCTACCACGGCTCAAAGGAGTCGTGCAAACAGGTTTTAGTTGGGTACAGTCCCGAGCCACATGGAGGCAGTGAGCGGATCGGCAGCGGTTCGTCTCTCCCAGTATTGGGGGTAAGATCGCGATGTGTCTAGGAGAGCCATTACACGAAGTCCTTGGCCAAGGCAGGAGATTTACTGGTAGGTATTCCAGTAGTATCTCAGGGTGTTCTGGGATACACTTCGACACGACTTGTACCACTTTTAGGGGTCTGAGTTTTACCAACCCCCTAGGCACGACATGCAATGCTCATAGACGAACGGACCGGACTGTACGGATATTGTCACTGACAGGCTCAGTAGGGTGTCAGGATGAGTTCGCTCATCGACTTCCCTTTTTGGTCAATACCTGGTAGCCCGTTACGTACGGCTAATACCTCTGACGTGCTAGTGGTTGAATCCACAGCCAAAGTATTGACGAGTCTTTAGAGCCCCCCATAAACAGTTTCTCAAGTTTCGGGCAAAACGCTGTAGAGGCCGTATGGATATATAGCAGGGTTCGATCATATACGTGCGGTATTGCACAGATCATGATCGGACGGATAATACTAGCAGTCTTTGGTTTAAGCCGGATCCTAGTATTGTACAGTGTAGATTTTGTCTCACTGCATTTGTATTCGGTCGGAATACAAATGCGGGTATGTATATATAGTCGCGGGGTTTTCCTGTAATTTCTTACCGGATCGCTTTTTGAAGTTGCCAGCTTGCTTTCCCTTTTTCGGCCATTTTCCTTTCTTTCTTTCCTTGGCTGAATTTTCCATGGAGGGGCTTATTTGCAAATGTGCAAATTAGCAAAGTGGAGGGTGTTTTTTGTGGTGGAGGGTTCATGATGGTTCTTGATGAGATTGATTCCTTTTTCATCATTTCTTTTCTTGCATTAATATGATAGGATTAGAAAAGACTTTGAGGGTGATGTTTTGGAGTGGATTTTTGTTCCCTTTTCCTTATGCTCACCCCACCTTTTCTTGTGTTCACCTCCCCCTCTTCTCATATACTTGGCCAGCCACTATTTTGGAGAGGAGGAGATTCATTTTTGTGTGAGGATTTTTGGTTCATTTCATTGCAAAAGAAAAATCCTCAAGTTCATTCCTCTTGCTCATTTTTCCTCCACGTCCAAATGGCAACTTCTAACAACCCCTCGAGACATAGCATTCTACACTCAGTCTACGGCAATCTTGGACACGTCGGCTAGCTAACTTCGTGTCCGAGTTGCCTCGGTTCAGAGGTGGGAGCCCGTAAAAAGACTCGGTGATGTGGTGCCCTTCCGACAAGGAGACCGGAGATCAGTGATGCCGCGAGGAGCTTGGAATGGCGGCCGAAGACCGAAGGGCACGGATCACTCGGTATAGCTCTCTACCCTTTCTCCAGTTAGCTAGTAGTAGGTTAATGGTCCGATCCGGGTTTATAGTCTACGGTAGCGCCGGTTTCTGGTTAAAGAAAAGTTTTCGTTTCCGCATTTTGGCCTCGGAAAGACGGCCGGGGCGCTACCGTAGACTTACAGATGCAAGGTCCATAACGGTTCGAGAAACTACTGATAACATTTACCAGTAAATCTCAGCAACCCTGGCCAGGGATTTCCTGTTATGGCCAATCAAGCATTGCGCAACATCAACCCTCAATACTGGGAGAGAAGAATCCCCTCCAATCGCTCATTGCCTCCATATGACTCAGGACTGTAACCAAAAACCACCGTTTTGCATGATCTCTTGAACGTGGTAAGGTGGAAATTAAAGCACAGTGGGAATCACACAAGACTCTATGACGATCTCGGGTCGACAGACTAACCTGTACTAGTGTCACCAGAGAACTGCTATCTGACGATAGGTATAATACCATCTAAGAGTTCTCGGCGAGTCCGTTCAGTGTACCTAGTCTCCACTGCGCATCCGTATACCATCTCTGATGTCAAACACCAATGGATGTGGGATCATCCATTGCCCATCATATGGGTCGAGAAGCGTATACACTAGTCTACTCTGGAATATCGATGCCCCGTCTCGATACTCCCATGACTAGGAACATTTAAAGGATGTACTTACCGACTACCCTTGCCCCACTAGTATGATCCGCATCATAATCCTGGTAGTTAAGTACTCATCCTAAGGACTTTATCAACATGTAATAGAGAGACAATAAGTGTAAATGTTAAGATAAAGAGCAACCAGATAGCATACTATCATGTTGAGCAAGAAATTCCTCACTATATATGTCCAAGCATCCACTATAATATACATCTCATGTATAATAATGGCATTTAGGGCATACATATAACTAACACTTCCATCTGACAATAGATATAATACCATCTAGAAGTTCGCGGCGAGTCCGTCCAGGGTGCTAACCTCCCGTGAGCACCTGTATACTATCTTAGGTGACATAACACCAATGACTTGTGAGACCGGCCACCGCCCCTCGTCGGAGTCTCGAAACGTATACACTAGTCTACTCCGGAATATCGATGCCCGGTCTTGATACTCCCATGACTAGGGACATTTAAGGATGTGCTTATACACTACCCAGCTCTCACGTATATGATCGCCATCATAATGCAGGTAGTCAAGCAAGAATCTTACGGGCTTCATCATTATGTATTAGCGACATGTAATAACAAGTAAAACGTGTACACATCAATGATAAAGACAAACCAGATAGCATACTATCATTTCGAGTAAGATTGTTCTATCTGTATAGGTCATCCCTCAATTATCATAATCGTGTGCCTGCAATTACAATAATTGCCTTGATGACACTATATCCAACATGGCTCTGGTTCCTTTACCGAATGGTTTTCTTAATGTTTTCCCTTAGACAATGTTAACAAACATAAAATTCTAATTTTTCAACTAGGCATATTAAACCATCTCTTGCTAATATTAGCATTCTATCACGCTTAATATGTCCAAGTCTAGCATACCATATTCACATCAATATGAACACTATTGTACGAAGCAATTAATGAAAAATTTGCAGGGTTGTCTAGCATGGAAGCAAGGTTTCGGGAGGCATCTTCCATGCCAAATTAAAATTTTAGCCGTTCTAGCTAACCCTAACCTAGAATCGTATACTAGAAAATGCGACGAATCGAAATGCAAACAACTTTGCATAAGAAGTGAACAAGGAATACAACCTTTATAGACTGATCCTTCACTTCAATAGCTCCGTGTAGTAGTCCCTTCACTGTGATCATGAACTTCCGGACTCTAGAAAGGCTCCCATAAAGAAATGAACAAGCTTGCATCGAAGTCTTCGAGGCCGAAGATGATCTACGTCGAGGAGACACTAACCTAAGCTACCCCTTCACTAATTGTGGAATTAGTGAAGCAAACACCCTATACTAAATGGCTAGTAGTAGAGGATGATGAAGTAGAAATTTTGCTCATTTTAGATTTCTTTTTCTCACACTAATTCTTCACTTAGAAAAAACCTAGTGAGCTTTTTTCTCTTGATGAAGAAGAAGAAGAATGAACTCATTGAGGTTAGAAATGCAACTATGGTGAGTTAATATGCCATGCCTAACTCATGTAGAGAATAAACCATAGTCTAAGGTTAATGGTTGGGTTAAGAAATATTTTAAGCAAGACAAACAAGTGGACTTGGTCAATGTTCTACAAGCTTCATCCAAGCATGTAACATTAATCCATTTTCATCTAATTTGTTTAACTTTAAATAAATAAAAACCCTTCACATAAACCCTAGCATAGTATAAATCTCATACATATATGTTGCATGCGTAACCTAGCATGTCACAATGATATATATCACATATATATATTAGTGTGCAAAAAGAATACAATTAACATATATCACATATATGTCAATGTATCATATGTGAGAAAAAGAATTACTTAAGTGAGCTAATATTAATTAATGTATATCAAATATATAATTATAAATTAAATTATTAAATCAACACTTGATTTAATAATCCGGCTATATCACATAAAACCGACTAATATCAGATGTAACTTATCGAATCAACACTTGATCCGATAACCCGGCTATATCTCATATAACCAACCGATGTCACATGTCGCGAGAATAGAATGTGGTATCACATACGAGCATTATTCTCGGTCCCGCACATATCACATATATTCTCCTGCTCCGTTTCGCTTGAGCCAGGAAACCACTATGTAGGACTCTAAAGACTCATCAATATGCCGGCAGTAGGTGATGATCATATCAAACACCCACAAGCCGCAAGCGGTCTACTAAACGTAACGGCCACCTGGGTATTGAGCGATCAGAAGATCAACAAGCAAGCCTGCTCATACTCCTGTGAATCCAATCAGTAACACTACCGTACAGTCCGGTCTCTTCGTCTGATATGTCGCATATCTCGTCTAAGGGTGGTAAACATCAGACCCCAGTAACTCGATATGTCGTGCCGATGTGAGGCTTATAACTGGTCGAGAAATTACTGATAACACTTACTAGTATATCTCTGAAGCAGCCCTGGCCAGGGACTTTCTGTTATAGCCAATCGAGCACAGCGCAACATCAACTCCCAATACCAGGAGAGACGAAACCCCTCCTATCACTCATTGCCTCCATGTGATTCGGGACTGTACCTAAAAGCCACCGTTTTGCACGTTCTCTTGAACGTAGTAAGGTGAAAATCAAAGCACGGTGGGAATCACACAAGACTCTATGACGATCTCGGGTCTACAGACTAACCTGTACCAGTGTCACCAGAGAACTGCTATCTGACGATAGGTATAATACCATATAGGAGTTCTCGGCGAGTCCGTTCAGTGTACCCAGTCTCCACTGAGACCCATATACCATCTCTGATGTCAAACACCAATGGATATGGGATCATCCATCGCTCATCTACATGGGTCGAGAAGCTACATGCTAGTCTACTCTGGTATATCGATGCCCTGTCTCGATACACCTATGACTAGGAACATTTGAAGGATGTACTTACCGACTACTCTGTCCCCACTAGTATGTATAAGTCTACGGTAGCGCCTCAGCCGTCTGTCCGAAGCCAAAATGCGGAAACGAAAACTTTTTCAAAACTTGAAACCGGCACTATCGCAGACTTTAATTCCGGATCGAACCATTAACCTTAACTAGCAACTAGAGAAGGGTCAGAAAAGCTATACCAATCGATCCGTGTCCTTCGGTCTTTGGCCACCAACCCAAGCTCCTCGCGGCATCTTCGATCTCCGGTCCCCTCGTCGGAAGGGCACCACATCTTCGAATCCTTTTACGGGCTCCCGCTTCATCCGAAGCAACTCGAACACGAAGTTTGCCAGCCGACGTGTCCAAGGTGATGTAGAGAATGTGTGTGATCACTTTTTCTCTTGCATCCATTGATTCTCAACGCATGAGAGTGTATGGATGGAGGTTGAAGATGAAGCTATTAATGGAAATGGTGAGCTAGAGAAAGAAGAAGAAAAGGAGGAGCCTTTTCTTTCTTATGTTGTATAATAAAATGAGAGAGTGAGAGATCAATAATACAAGAGCAAACCTCACTAATATGGCTTCCCTTTTTCTCTCATCTTATCATTTCAACACTTAAATCAATCACTAAACATCACATGGTTCAAAGAATAAGACCATGAGTCACCACCCTTGTCCATGTCATAATTAATGCACCTCATCATGAATTAAGCTCACTATTTCCACCAAAGTAAACATTATTTCCAAATGTTTACAACAATAAAAAGATACGCCAACATCTAAAGTAAACTCATGACGGATCACAAGGATACCCCTCACCTGTATATACATACATGCATCCGCATTCCGACTGAATGCGAATGTGATGAGACTAAAGTAATCCATCAAATCTAATACTAGGATCCGGCTAAAACCAAAGACCACTAGTATGATCCACCCGATCATGATCCGTATAATACTGCACGTATATGATCGAACCCTGCCATATATCATACGGCCTCTACAACGTTTCGCCCGAAACTTGAGAAACTGTCTGTGGGGGACTCTAAAGACTCGTCAATACTTTGGCTATGGATTTAACCACTAGCACATCTGTAACGTCTTCAAAATAATAAAATATGATTTTTAGGAAATTTTATAATTTAATATTATTTTAATGAATATTTTAATATTCTGGTATAATTAAATACAGATAAATGGGGAAAATTATGGAAAATTCTAAAATAAGGTATTTTAAGGAATTGCCTCGTTTTCTGTGCATGCCCCCATTTCCTCTAGTTTTGACCCTGAGTATGTCTAGTTTTGACTGATTCCATCTAGGGTGAAATCTGGGTTGATTTTCCTATGTTGGTGTATAATTTGAGACTTGTTTTAGCATGGATTTTGGTATTTGGTGATTCATTCCTGTCGGGTGGCGTTTGGACGTCAACGACAAGTGGATTTTGATTGTGTTTACATGCGAGTCGATAGGTTTTTACCTATGCGGGTAGCGTGTGCTATTTTGGTTTCCGATGTGATTTTCATGTGCTTTAGCATTGTGATATACTTGTAGGTACCCCGCGTGATGTTGAGGCAAAGGAGGTGAAGATAGCGACATCGGCTTTGGCACACGAGAAGCAATGTGAGTAGATTTATATCTACGGGGAGAAGTCAGGTGGATGGCGTATAGCACCCCCGCAGTCCGTGGTGATGTATACGAATACGTATACACACGAATATTTATTATGTGTTGTTTAGGGTTATTGATGGTAATAATGATATTTTGATGATAAGAATATATTGGTTTAGTATAGTGCGAACCCTAGAGTAGTGGTTGCACTCACACATACATTTACACACATACTTGCATTCATTCTTTCATTTATTAGAGTGCATATGATGGTGCGTATATCTACACATGGGTATGGGACTATGTGTTTATATACGGGATTTGAGGATGATACGTGGTTTGAGATGATACTTGATGTGAGGCCGTGAGATCGGCGATGTGACATAGCTTGTCTTCGAAGTGTGATATGATAGTTTTAGCGGGCGTTTGGACATGTACTTTACCCGCATTCATATTTTTATAGATGGTATCGATTTGTACTAGACTTAGAGTAGTACCCCAGATTATGCGATCTGATGATAGTGATACCTGATATGTGATGAGGTACTGTGATATTGACCCCTACCCAGCTATTGGGATGCCGTACGAAGATCTACCGTACGAGCCGATATTGATGATAGATCCGCACTCATGACTCGAGGATATCTTACGATATGTTATTGAGGCGGGATCACCGACTATCATATCTATATATATTGACTCAGATTATGTGGTTTCTTACCCCTCCTGTCTAGATTACTTAGTAGACATTAGACTGGACCGAGTCATACCTATTTCAAACTAACGAATCGGGGATATTTTAAAGATAGGCAGAAGGGTCATACGGATATTTTCAAATGATGTATCTTTTCTTAAAACACCGTAGCCCTTGTTTTTCCAAAAGCCCTGATTCGTCTTATTTCAAATGGCACCCCTGCATGACTTGTACAGATTGGTGTAGATTCTTTACTTTTGCGTTGATTATTCGATTCCGCATATTCATGCTATTTGCATTGCATCGCTTGTACTGTGGTTATATTTCAATCGTGCTGCTAGGACACCAGCACCATTATCGATGATGCATATGTTCCACGTACACTTGTTGCCGGCTCACACACTCATCATCGATAATTGCCATGTCACTACACTGTAGTACTATTGCATTCAGTATATGATCCTTGCATGACATGATGATATGCATACCTTCCTTTACATGTCGCATACTTCATGCTTTTGATTATACGCATTGAGATATGTTGTTTCTATGATATTTCTGGATTTGGGAACCGAGAGTGTTTCAAAAGAGAATATGTCATTGCTTTAAAAACCCGGTTACCCTTGATATGATATTTCAGTGCGTCCACCATGTGTTTTCTCGGTGCTGAGAGCGACATGTGAAACCCGAATCGAGGAGTGGATGAGCCGATTGCGGGTACATGGTGGACCCGGTATGGTTCCCCTCGGCAAGATGATCGATGAGCTTTGCCGATTGAGCCTGGAGGCGGGCGAGTACCTACCGGTGATTGGTTGGACCTGGCGGTTATCCGGAGGATACTGACCAGAGTCGATGGATAGATTTGGGCGTCCTGCCGGGGCCGAGGGCCGATACCGCAGACAGAGCCCGCGGGCCGATCCGGACTGACGGAGCCCGATATATGAGGATTTACGTGCCGATGCTGGGCACAGTTTTCATGATGTTTTCGAGTGCCGATGCTGGGCACTCCGGTTCCATGATTTTGACGTGTCGCGAGGGACACGGGTGGGTTATATCCTCATATTTCCATGCACAGGTTTCATGATATTTACTTGCATGATGGTTATTGTCATTGGGTGACGAGTGGACGGGATCCACGTGTGTGCAGATTTGATTACATTGATCATACCTCATATTCATGACATGCTATTACCTGAGGCACTAGCACGAGCACTTGGCATTACACTCATGTAGAGATTACATTGCCAGTTTAGCATGCTTCAGCTTTATTCATATTGAGGTTTATTTATATCTGATCGTATTGACCTAGGATGGGTCATGCATTCGATCTCTGCTTGTAGATATTTTCTATTCACGAGTTGGCAACTCACCCCCGTTGTGCCCCAGTCCTTGCAGGTTTTTGCCGTACAGATTCCATAGCGGCATTTCTGGCACACTGCTTCCTTATGGGTGACTTGCTTGGATAGGTGGGTTCTTTTGTATCAGAACCGCCATTGTTCATGTATCATTTATTGTATCTAGAATTTCCATCAACCAAAACTTGTATATTGTTTCAGACTTAGAAAACAGTGTTGTTTTATTTCGACCTTAGAGTCGCGCTAGTAGTATTACGGTTTTCTGGCTGTTCGAGTTTCTTTTTTTTTGGGTTTTGATCCTCGCCCTTTGGCGTTGTATATTATTATTGCTTGCGTGGTTGTGACCGTCGATGGACGAAGAGCTAGCTCCCGCTTGGGGATGCCTTTTATCATTTCATATATATTATTCTTGTTGTACCCCGTTCGGGGCCAGTTTTTACAAAGGAAACTCTGCCGAAATTTTCAGGAAAGGTTACACATTTTTAAAAAATGCATATTCGGCTTAGTTATTTAAAAACTTTGATTTCCAAACATGATTTCCTTACTTTTCAAAAACAGTTTTCCTTATTTACTCTTAAAATGGTTTTAGATTGCTGGGCTTTTGGCTTACTTGGATCAGATGGGGTCCTATAGACTTCATATGGTTCAAGGGCCAGTCACGTGCTCTTTCGGATCGTGACAAAGTTGGTATCAGAGCGCTAGGTTGACCTTGGTTCGAGTCTAAGTTTGACTATGTGGAGCCTGGGGCGTTATCTATATAAGGAACTTAGGCTTGACCTTACGGAACTTAGACTTGGTCGAGGGGGTATTAGACCCGAACTTTCGTCGTGTAGGATGACCCTTGGTTGATGGAATAGGTGACTAAAGTAGAGTGACGTACCGTGGGTATGTTCCGCGGCATACTTACGACACGCCACTCCGCTTAAGAAACCTTAGGTTGTACATTTCCTTGCATTGTGTCATATTCCTTCCTATGATCTATCTTCATCGATACTAGTTATGGTTTTGCTGCCGCGATTGCACGGGCAGAGTGAGCTACGGCTTGAGTTGTCAGCATGAGCTCGTCGGGGACGAGGGCTGACCGGGGCGTGATTCCAGAGACATACGGTTGCATTGAGGCTTCGTATTTTGTGTTTCCGCACTATGGGCGTTTGACAGATCGCTGCTGTGAGATTTCTAGGATGTACCGGACGGTACCAGAGGATTGAGCCACTGATAGAGGCCAGCCAGGATGTGATGACCGTTAATGTATCGCTTATTCATGATGGTTGAGGCGCTGCTTAGCGTACCGACGAATGAGCCAGTTGTTGCTGCGAGTGATGAGATATCGCCCAGATGATTGGAGCTACTGCAGCATGAGCATATTCTTAGAGATGTGATAGTGAGTCGCTAGTCACCGAGGATTAATGACTAGGACATGTGGTTCATTCGCTTACCCCGATGCGAGGTCATCAGATAGATTGATTCCAGCTATAGGCGACTTCACGCAGATTCGTTGAGAGTCGATTGAGACGATCGAAGGTCAGGAACCCATTTTCCAAGTTTAAAGTATACGGAAAGACATGCAGGTGATTCTATGGACCCTCTAGAAGAATGAAACCCTAACTCGACTTAATGACCGTGTGAAAGCCTTTGAACCTTAGGGTTTGCGGCAGTTCCTCGGCGCCATTAGTGAGGCTTGGGTTTGCCCTTCTACGGCTGGACCACCGACGCTGTGGCATGTACTCGATACTATTAAACTGTACCCGAGATGTTGAGCTCTTGGGGGATTGTGAGGTTCTGACGAGTCGATCAGATGATTCGACATCATTCGGATATCATGTGATGGGACACTGCTTGGGAGACTCCAGATACGAGCATAGCCGTCGGAGCGCAGTCTGTGTAGCCATGATGAGATGAGTCCGAACCAGTCGATAGTGGAGCAAGGTGGAGTAAAGAGTTTGCACGAGATTTCGACGAGATGACGTTCCACTCCGCTGACATCAGAGATGCGATATGCACGCTGAGGATGTGTTCGGCTAGATATCTTCTACTGAGTGATGAAGATACTGAGTTCGTGATTTCGAGTCCGTGTTAGAGACTTCGGGTGGACCGTAGCCGAGGACATTGCAGTGTGCAGATAAAGATGCGACGTCGAATGGTCGATGATACAGACAAGCGGGACAAGAAGTTCGTGCGAGAGGCAGACGAGCTGTTACTACACCCCGTTAAGATTAAAGGCCGGACATGCATACAGAGGCGCAGAGATGCGACCAGCTTCCGAGGAGATGTTGTACTAAGGACGCAGAGGTCCAGAGAGCGAGAAAAGATTTCGCCAGAGTACCAGCCTCCTTACAGTTTGGCTTAGGCAAGATCAGAAGAGACCTTGAGTAGGATTCCTTCCAGTACACTGCTGCAATAAGAGTTGCACCGAGGATCGGATGTGTGATATGCATTCAGAGGACCCGAGGTCGGCGCCAGAGATGTGCTGCTTTACGAGCGGTCGTGAGGATTGACCGAGAGATGACCAGGGAAGTGCAAGAACGGAATCGTTCCTGTCAGCACACCTGACCGGGCCGATGAGCCGATGGATTGCGAGTTGGTAATCTACAGGAAAGATCAGGAACCAGAGGTAGAGGACGCCAGCCGCGAGCAAGAGGCAAGTAGATATCTTGCGCCGCTAGCATCGGATGTACCGGTACCTTCTCGACCCTGAAGGAGGGTATACCGACGACGGTAATTATGATTTGTGATTTTGTGATTTGATTATCACGTATCCGTTGCTTTGGATTTCGGTATTTTGGGCGATCTATTCGCATGATTTAGTCTTGATGACTGAGTTTCATGATATTTGATTTTGTGCACCATGGTTGCACCTACTGGGTATTTATACCTTGTACATAGTTATTACTCTTGAGCTGTTGATTGCGATTTCATGCCTATTTTATGCTGGTGATTTGATTTACGCTTCCAGCAGAGTTTCATGTAATTTTAGTGTTTTGATTTTGCACTCGGTATAGCTTATATGTGCTTGTAGTGCATCGATATGTGTTTTGTGCCCGCAGCTGCACACGTTTATGATTTTCTTCATATCTGGATACACTTGGTGTTGCTGCTTACGTATTTGAGTTATTGCTTGGTATTTGTGCATAGGATGCACCAGTTCTATACTTCGTGCATTTGTCGCACCAGTTTTATGTTTCTTGCGTTTATCGCATCAGATTTATATTTTGTGCCTTTGTTGCACCGGATTTATATTTTGTGCATTACGATTGCACCTGACTTCGATTTGATGCCTTTCGGTATGTCGATTTTGATTGTGATATTGATGTGGATTCTTGCACTCCGTGCTTTTGACTGGACTTACGCATATTCGACGTTGCTATTGGATTTTGTGATTCCGTGCATATTGAGTGCGCAGGGTCTAGATTTTCATTCGTGCATGATGGATGCACCGATTTGGATTTTCGCGCATGTTGGGCGCATGTTTTGAGATACGATTTTGGGGCACACCAGATGCACTAAATCGAGATTCTTCGTGCATGTCAGATGCACCTGTTTTGGCTGTCAGGCACACATGTTGCCTATGACAGATGCTTCGTACACACCCGTTGCACCTAGATGTTGTTTTGTGCACATGTTTAGCGCATATATGGATTTTGATTTCCGTGCGCGTCAGACGCACAGGGTGGTGTTATGTGTATTTTTGGAATTTATTCCTTTTGGAGCAGTACATTTTTATGATGTGGGATATTTGCTTTCATACTGAGCAGGACTAGTCAGTGGACAGTGCCTGGATATATTTTGCATGCATCGATAGTTATCGAAGGGATTTCCAAAAAGCGAGCTATAGTCTCAGTATATACCTACGTGTCCGATATGACACAAAACGTTTTAAAAACAAGGAAACCCTTCTGATTATTTTCAAAATGGTGGAACGTGCTTATTAAACAAAGGATATATATACACATATATAGTTATTTTCTTATAAGAAACGTCCGCCACTGTGCAGTGTTACGCGCATCGCACAGCGACTTAAAAAGATTTGGCATACAGTTGCATCAGCTAATTACATGTATAGATTGGGTGTCTACATGTATAGTCTTGGTCCATATCATATTGATTTTGTATTGGATTTGACATTGTGTCGTTACCATGACTCCGATGATTGCGGATGCTTGATGGAGTGTTGCTTTTGAGTTATCTGCTCAGTACTCATGCGCATGCATTGTGCTATGATATTTTATGTATAGATGATTTCGGAGCCCCGATGACTTAGAATTTGTATTGAAATATTTTAGTTTTTGGGGGTTTAAATTTAAATTCGGGGACCGAATTTCTTTAAGGGGGGTAGATTGTAACGTCTTCAAAATAATAAAATATGATTTTTGGGAAATTTTATAATTTAATATTATTTTAATGAATATTTTAATATTCTGGTATAATTAAATACAGATAAATGGGAAAAATTATGGAAAATTCTAAAATAAGGTATTTTAAGGAATTGCCTCGTTTTCTGTGCATGCCCCCATTTCCTCTAGTTTTGACCCTGAGTATGTCTAGTTTTGACTGATTCCATCTAGGGTGAAATCTGGGTTGATTTTCCTATGTTGGTGTATAATTTGAGACTTGTTTTAGCATGGATTTTGGTATTTGGTGATTCATTCCTGTCGGGTGGCGTTTGGACGTCAACGACAAGTGGATTTTGATTGTGTTTACATGCGAGTCGATAGGTTTTTACCTATGCGGGTAGCGTGTGCTATTTTGGTTTCCGATATGATTTTCATGTGCTTTAGCATTGTGATATACTTGTAGGTACCCCGCGTGATGTTGAGGCAAAGGAGGTGAAGATAGCGACATCGGCTTTGGCACACGAGAAGCAATGTGAGTAGATTTATATCTACGGGGAGAAGTCGGGTGGATGGCGTATAGCACCCCCGCAGTCCGTGGTGATGTATACGAATACGTATACACACGAATATTTATTATGTGTTGTTTAGGGTTATTGATGGTAATAATGATATTTTGATGATAAGAATATATTGGTTTAGTATAGTGCGAACCCTAGAGTAGTGGTTGCACTCACACATACATTTACACACATACTTGCATTCATTCTTTCATTTATTAGAGTGCATATGATGGTGCATATATCTACACATGGGTATGGGACTATGTGTTTATATACGGGATTTGAGGATGATACGTGGTTTGAGATGATACTTGATGTGAGGCCGTGAGATCGGCGATGTGACATAGCTTGTCTTCGAGGTGCGATATGATAGTTTTAGCGGGCCTTTGGACATGTACTTTACCCGCATTCATATTTTTATAGATGGTATCGATTTGTACTAGACTTAGAGTAGTACCCCAGATTATGCGATCTGATGATAGTGATACCTGATATGTGATGAGGTACTGTGATATTGACCCCTACCCAGCTATTGGGATGCCGTACGACAATCTACCGTACGAGCCGATATTGATGATAGATCCGCACTCATGACTCGAGGATATCTTACGATATGTTATTGAGGCGGGATCACCGACTATCATATCTATATATATTGACTCAGATTATGTGGTTTCTTACCCCTCCTGTCTAGATTACTTAGTAGACATTAGACTGGACCGAGTCATACCTATTTCAAACTAACGAATCGGGGATATTTTAAAGATAGGCAGAAGGGTCATACGGATATTTTCAAATGATGTATCTTTTCTTAAAACACCGTAGCCCTTGTTTTTCCAAAAGCCCTGATTCGTCTTATTTCAAATGGCACCCCTGCATGACTTGTACAGATTGGTGTAGATTCTTTACTTTTGCGTTGATTATTCGATTCCGCATATTCATGCTATTTGCATTGCATCGCTTGTACTGTGGTTATATTTCAGTCATGCTGCTAGGACACCAGCACCATTATCGATGATGCATATGTTCCACGTACACTTGTTGCCGGCTCACACACTCATCATCGATAATTGCCATGTCACTACACTGTAGTACTATTGCATTCAGTATATGATCCTTGCATGACATGATGATATGCATACCTTCCTTTACATGTCGCATACTTCATGCTTTTGATTATACGCATTGAGATATGTTGTTTCTATGATATTTCTGGATTTGGGAACCGAGAGTGTTTCAAAAGAGAATATGTCATTGCTTTAAAAACCCGGTTACCCTTGATATGATATTTCAGTGCGTCCACCATGTGTTTTCTCGGTGCTGAGAGCGACATGTGAAACCCGAATCGAGGAGTGGATGAGCCGATTGCGGGTACATGGTGGACCCGGTATGGTTCCCCTCGGCAAGATGATCGATGAGCTTTGCCGATTGAGCCTGGAGGCGGGCGAGTACCTACCGGTGATTGGTTGGACCTGGCGGTTATCCGGAGGATACTGACCAGAGTCGATGGATAGATTTGGGCGTCCTGCCGGGGCCGAGGGCCGATACCGCAGACAGAGCCCGCGGGCCGATCCGGACTGACGGAGCCCGATATATGAGGATTTACGTGCCGATGCTGGGCACAGTTTTCATGATGTTTTCGAGTGCCGATGCTGGGCACTCCGGTTCCATGATTTTGACGTGTCGCGAGGGACACGGGTGGGTTATATCCTCATATTTCCATGCACAGGTTTCATGATATTTACTTGCATGATGGTTATTGTCATTGGGTGACGAGTGGACGGGATCCACGTGTGTGCAGATTTGATTACATTGATCATACCTCATATTCATGACATGCTATTACCTGAGGCACTAGCACGAGCACTTGGCATTACACTCATGTAGAGATTACATTGCCAGTTTAGCATGCTTCAGCTTTATTCATATTGAGGTTTATTTATATCTGATCGTATTGACCTAGGATGGGTCATGCATTCGATCTCTGCTTGTAGATATTTTCTATTCACGAGTTGGCAACTCACCCCCGTTGTGCCCCAGTCCTTGCAGGTTTTTGCCGTACAGATTCCATAGCGGCATTTCTGGCACACTGCTTCCTTATGGGTGACTTGCTTGGATAGGTGGGTTCTTTTGTATCAGAACCGCCATTGTTCATGTATCATTTATTGTATCTAGAATTTCCATCAACCAAAACTTGTATATTGTTTCAGACTTAGAAAACAGTGTTGTTTTATTTCGACCTTAGAGTCGCGCTAGTAGTATTACGGTTTTCTGGCTGTTTGAGTTTCTTTTTTTTTGGGTTTTGATCCTCGCCCTTTGGCGTTGTATATTATTATTGCTTGCGTGGTTGTGACCGTCGATGGACGAAGAGCTAGCTCCCGCTTGGGGATGCCTTTTATCATTTCATATATATTATTCTTGTTGTACCCCGTTCGGGGCCAGTTTTTACAAAGGAAACTCTGCCGAAATTTTCAGGAAAGGTTACACATTTTTAAAAAATGCATATTCGGCTTAGTTATTTAAAAACTTTGATTTCCAAACATGATTTCCTTACTTTTCAAAAACAGTTTTTCTTATTTACTCTTAAAATGGTTTTAGATTGCTGGGCTTTTGGCTTACTTGGATCAGATGGGGTCCTATAGACTTCATATGGTTCAAGGGCCAGTCACGTGCTCTTTCGGGTCGTGACAACATCAGTGGTACTAGCCGTACGTAACGGGCTACCAGGTATTGACCAAAAGGGAGGTCGATGAGCGAACTCATCCTGACACCCTATTGAGCCTGTCAGTGACAATATCCGTACAGTCCGGTCCGTTCGTCTATGAGCATCGCATGTCGGGCCTAGGGGGTTGGTAAAAGTCAGACCCCCAAAAGCGGTACAAGTCGTGTCGGAGTGTAACCCAGAACACCCAGAGATACTACTGGAATACCTACCAGTAAATCTCCTGCCTTGGCCAAGGATTTCGTGTAATAGCTCTCCTAGATACAGCGCGATCTCACCCCCAATACCGGGAGAGACGAAACCCCTGTCGATCCGCTCACTGCCTCCATGTGGCTCGGGACTGTACCCAACTAAAACCTGTTTGCACGACTCCTTTGAGCCGTGGTAGGGTAGTAATCAAAGAACAGTAGGAACTCATACGAGACAAATGACGATCTCAGGTTGATGAACAAACATGTACACATGTCACCAGGGAACTGCTATCTGACGTCAGGTATAATACCAACTAGCATGTTCCCAGCGAATCCTGCCCGGTGTACTCATAACCCAATGAGCATCTGTATACATCTTAGGTGATCCAACTGACACCAATGGCTTGTGAGACCATCCACCGCCCTTCGTCGGGGTCTCGACTGTATACACTAGTCTACTAATGGAGTATCGATGCCCAGTCTCGAAACTCGCACAACTAGGGACCACTTTAAGGATGTGCTTATAGACTACCCAACTCTCACGTATATGATCGCCTTCATACTGCTGGTAGTCAAGAAAGAATTCTAAGGGCTCTATCAATGTGTAATAGAGACATGTAATGCCACCTAAAGCTGTACACGATCATAAAGATAAACCAGATAGCATACTATCATTTCGAGTAAGACTGTCCTACCGGCATAGGTTCTCCCTCAATCATTGTAATCACGTGCCTGTGATCCAATAATTGACTCTCAGGGCACTATATCCAACAATCTCCCACTTGCACTCAAGGCTAATTATTGTGATGTCGCATACTCACAGCCCGTGTGATACCGAACACCCAACTCCTCTACTAATCAGTTTCATAAAGCTCGTTTGCGAAACTATTGCATTCGAGGAATAGCCTCAGTGAGTGGATCCGCCCTAATGTTTCTTTCTATGTCTCTCTTTATTTCAAGTTCGCGGAGAAAGCCATCTCCCGAAATGAGCAATACCTGTCTTAGAATATGTTTGGATATCTGATGGGACCTAGTTCATAAATGAACTCCAAATCCAAACTTCTTAGACTATATCGTCAACTGAACTTAATCAATATCCTGCGCCACACCTCCCTCAGTATCTGCTTGGACCACCTGTCCAAAATACTGCCCCTCGTCAGAGGGAAAACCATAACTCTGACAGCCACTCTATCATCCAGGTCACCTTGGAAGCCTGGAATGATAACTGTCTCCTAAAAGAGGCTGTTGTTATCATATCCCTAGAACATCCACTTTATGTTCTAAAACTGCTTCCGAACGTTTCTCTAGGATAGGATTAATATCAATTTATTGCATCTAATGCAAAAAACAACGTCTGGTGTGGTGCTTGACATCTTATGATTGACCCAATTGCCTAAGCAAGTGATTTGTCAATCATGCACATCCCTCTCCCCTTTAGTCTGTAAGACACCTTTAGAGAGGGTGACTCCATCACCTGCAGGTACACTACCGTGCCAGGAGTCGTCCATTCTAAAACACCTTTAGAATGCTGTCTAAGTACCCAGATTGGGAAACTACCCAAATATAGATCTAAAACCATAGATCTAGTAACCAGAATATCTGATATAATATCCATATCCTATGTGGAGAAACCACTGTGTGACAACCAAAGTATAACCGATCGTAGTATAGGAATTTCACTTCCTACTATGTGTATGTCATCCATATACTAGGACATCACACCCTACTACCTTCTTAACAGATCCATCCCCTATTCTGATGAAGTCAAACCTATGACTGCCACATCAGAAATAGATGATCTATCTCCGCTATATCTGCTTTAGTCCATAAATAGACATAAGCTAATTGTCCACTATGCTTCCGCTGCTCCCACTGACTACGACAACCCTCTGGCAGAATCATATGCACGTGCACTTCTAAAGCTAGTTTAGAACGACGCTATACTCATCCTCCTGCCGGGTCTCATAGCCTGGAACAACACTAGTGTCAAGTCTGGGTAAATAAGAACCTCCCTGTCACCATCCTTGAGGCTACCAGAGTACCTCTCGGGTGCCTAAGGTTACCCACCATATCTGTGGAGTGGCCAATTGAATGTCAAACAAGATTGAATCTTTAGGTTCTTATCAAATTTTCAGTAATCGTTTGCGGTTCTGGAATCACTTCCAGTTCTACCATACTCCCACTACTGTTTTCTGAAAAATCCATTTTTATCAAAACAGTGGCGAGTCAAGAGCAATATCACTATTGACTTCCAGATGGTAGAAAGTCAACCCTCGTCATAGCCCGGATCAACCCACAAACAGCCATTACAGAAACGCGCCTTGAGTTATCCAGAGTTTGGTTTTAAGCATAAGCCGGACAACTCCCCGTACCTTAACAATGTTAAGATATGAACTATTCTATATCCAATATAGAAGCAGAGGCACTGATTTAATTGGAACCAGATTCAAATCATGCAGCTGTTTCCAGTGCATGTCAACTAAATGGAGAGAGGCCGATCAGCATTACTCAACTTAGGAATATATCCAGATATAAGTAACCTGAAAGAGAAGCAAGTTCTCATAATCATTACTATCAACTGAATACCATACACAAGTATCTACATCTTCGATCATCTTGAAGAATCCTGATACTTGCAATACCTAGTTCTCTACTTTATTCATATACCTATAACTTCTCAAAACTTGAACCTTGTATTTCTATGAAACACATGTCTAAGAACTAGAGAAGTCATAAGTAAACAGAATATAGTACGGGTACCAACCCCTCTGTCCTAATGGATACTGGACAACATACAATACTCTGTATAAGTCCCCTGAGTCTAATAACTCATTCCCTGTGTGTCGTAGGTTGAAAACTGTACTTATGGTTAAGAAGAATTACACCGCTGTTTAATACTCCTTACCTAACCATCCACTGATATAGGTAATTGTCATAGACATAATTTCAAAAAGTTATATCTCACTTTATAAAAATAAACGTACAGATATATCAATTTGAACATAACAACGGATATTCAAAACCAAATATTTGCCGTCCGGCAAACAACCTAGGTGATTTCCTCAAATATCACCAATTACAACGAATCCCGATATAATGAGGATGATCACCCAATTCCCAATAACTTACTCCCACTCATCATCTGTAAAACCATACAGATGTGAGAATCAAACCTGGTAAATACATACCCTGGAGCAAGGGCTAATTGGGAAATCAGTTTTCTTTTAACAATACACAGTGAAACTGAAACATGTAAATGTTTCGAAGGGGTATCCTGGCATTCCTAGTAAAGCCTCTTCCATTATCAGATTCACAATTGTAACTGTATATTTCTTTGCCATCTCTCCAAATCCCTTTATATGTCTTTAGTCGTTACCTTTTGCACACCATCGTTAGGCTAAATGGTTTTCTTCCTTCCCTACCGTTCGGCACCAGCCTATGGTCTGGTAGAAGACTATCCAATAAGCGTAATAGGTGTACTGTCCTAATCTTAAGAGCACTCGCAACGCGAGAGAATGTAAAGATAAAAGACAACTGAATAAACCTCATTCTTATTTCTCCTAAACCAGAATCCATCCCCGAACTGGAACAAGTCCCTTCGAGTTCGTATATAACTATACGATGGAGTATCCAATAAACTGTGGATCTTCGTAATGATACGGGGTGCTCCGGAGAAATACAAAGGTGAAGTAGGAGTGGCGATGAAATACTTGGTTTGGTCGTGAATAGCAGTCGCAATTTACTTTGCCCTCTTTCTAATCCTTTTATTTTGTCTTTACTTATTACCTTCTGTACACCATCGTTAGGCTAATTGGTTTTCTTCATTCCCCTACCGTTCGGCACCTGCCTATGGTTTGGAAGACTATCCAATTAGCGTAATAGGTGTACTGTCCTTATCTAAGGAGCACTCGCAACCTGAGAGAATGTAAAAGGAAAAGTCAACTGAATAGTCCTATTCATTTTCCCCAGAACCGGAAACCAACCTTGAATCTGGAACAAGTTCCTTTGAGTTCGTATATAACCATACGATGGTTTTATCCAATGGAAGTAGATGTTCGTAGTAATACGGGGTGTTCTGGAGAAAAGGGTAAAAGTAGGAGTGGCAATGAGGTATGCAACTCAGACAATCCAAAAGCCAGTGTTTTAAGAAGGTTCGGTTAACTTGGTCACAGAGTCATAGTCAAGGGTCGGGTCATGGTCGCTACCAAAAAGAGAGAGAAAAGAAACACTCTGCGTGCACTCTAACCTAGATCAGAATGGTTATCAATTTACCTAATCAGGAAACCTCCCACTGTAACCTCAAATTCTCCTCCAAACCTGAAAGAAGAATTAGTCGGGATCATCGAGGAGTAAACCAACTCATCAGTGGGAATCGGGATCCAACTATCATCGCATGATAACGTGATGAAATCCACTCATGTTATCACACTCCAGAAGGTATGCGCATATCTGGCAAGTTTCAGTTTCTTTAGAAACTCCCGATGTGATTTTTACCCCATGCTCTTATGACCTTGACGAAGGTCAACAAATCATAAATCACATGTCAAGTTCTACCCGTCATTGTCCAGGTTAATTTGAACCCACCCATATAAGCCCTTGACGAAGGTCAACAAGGCTATACGACTGTCCCAAACCAACGCATCTATCTATGCAACAGAAAGGTAACAAGCAGCTACCATTCACTATGCCTTGACGAAGGTCAACAAACATAGCTTGAATACTAAGTGCTACCCGTCTGAAATGACGGAGGACTACGAATGGTTTTTGGCGAAAAACCTTTAACGTAATGAACTTGATATCGTTGAAGGAACCGGATAGCTTTTTATAAATATAGTGGCGAAAACCTTTGCTAAAGAAGTCACTCCCGGTGAAGGCATCTTGGCTCTTTCCCTGTAGAATGAGGTGCAGGATATTCCAACTGAATACCACGATACAAAGCAAAAAGGTAATTGGCTATAGTGAAGTTATTACCCTGACGCAAACTTCTGTCCAAGGGGTCACTCCCGGTGAAGGGATCTCGGCCCTTGCCTCGTCGACTGAGGTGCTGGATATTCATAACCGAATACCACTATGCAAAACAAAAGAAAACGTCCTTGCAATAACAGTTTTTTTTTAAAATGTTCCAACAACATCAAACAGGTTTGTTTAGCTTGCATTGATCCGAATCAATGCAGTCCCATCAATTAATCACACCACAAAAGAACGAAAATATGATGTACGTATATGCCATCCGCATTCGCCACTGGGTCCCGTCATCACCCGTTAGGTTACTTAACTAACGACAGAGCGGGGACTGGACTAGCGCGGGTGTAAAACATATACAACATCTACTAGTATATATATCAATATATAATAATCGCTCAAGGCGTGATAAAATGCAACATCACAGAAATGTAATAAGCATCACAGAACAATACAGATAATCTGGGATCCCCGGGTTTCATAGAGCCGCTACTGAAACCCGACGTTCCCCTGGTCGTGTGGATAGCCTGTGCAATAAAATCCTAGACCCCTACGGGCGCAGCAAGTTACCCGCCAAAACCTGAAGCGAGCAGCCCCCTACAGCAAAGTGAATGGACCACCCAGCACTTCACGGAATCCGGTAACTTGAGCACCCCTCCTTGGGTCAACCTGTACCCCCTACGAGTGCGGCGAATAGCCCGCCAATTCTAGAGTGAAGCCCCCTCCGTCTCAAAGCCATGAGATACGTGCCCGCTGCCCTCTAGAACCCGGCTATCCGTGCACCCCACCGCGGGGTAATCCTAGTACAGAAAGTAAAATATATATACAACGGGTACATCGACCTCAGCCCGGTCATGCCCCAAAAGAATAATATACAAATAGGCAGTGACGGCAGTCCACATGTCGGACACTCGCCCCGCAATATCAAATGTACAAATACAACCAAACTGTACTACCATTGCATCCAGGCTATCCACCACGACAAATCCGCAACAACACAGTACAACACAGAACATCAACGTGAATGTCACGTTCGCAAATCCGTCTAAAAGAACTATAGCAATTAGACAAGATTTACTGCTCGAATGACATTCACGGTCATAGATATAAAGTAAGCACTGTGAACTAACATATTTAAAAATTTTGATCGACAAAATTTCCCGAAGTGGGCCCCAAGTACAATTCCCAGTACTCAAAATAATCTGGGCCAAAACCAAAAATACCAGAAACCCCAATTCCAAGTCAGAGACCACTGTAGAAAATTTGGTGCAGTGAAGCTACAAAATGGCGGCGGAACCGCGGCCAAAACATGGGTATGGCCGCGGTTCCACGGCGCTACTGTAGCATCATGCTCCCAAATTTTCTCAGATTTCTTAGAAAAGCCTGCCTATTTTTCTGCAACACTCAAAATAATTTCTCGACCACAAAAAAATTCGACAGAAACTTCATTTTTGAAATTGCGGTTTCGGAAATTTTGTTCGATCGATATTTTAATTACGTTAGAACAAGCTAGTAAAGGTTAATGGCGTTGCTCTGATACCATGTAAGTCTACGGTAGCGCCCCGGCCGTCTGTCCGAGGCCAAAATGCGGAAATGAAAACTTTTTCAAAACTTGAAACCGGCGCTATCGCAGACTTTAATCCCGGATCGAACCATTAACCTTAACTAGAAACTGTAAGTCCATGCTACCACTCCCGGTACTTTCGGGCATGCGGAATTTGGTGAAAAACAATTTTCTTAGAGGTGGTAACATGGACTCAAAACCGGATCTTTGTTAAACATCTAACTAACAACCTAACTATGAGTTGCTAACTACTCGGTTAGGGGGTTATACCTTTCTTTTTCTCGAACTCCTTCGTCTTCAAGCTTCGATGGTCGTCCGAATCGGCTTCTCCCCGTCGTCTCCTTGCGCCGAAGATAGATCCACCTGAAAGCTTCAACCTTTGGCTCCTTCTTCGAACTTTGAAGAAACTAGTTCACTCGGTTTGCTAAACCTTGTGAACTAGAGTGAGTAGAGAAGAGTTTGTATGGGATTTTATCTATGGTTCTTGGTTCTCAACTCATGAGACAAGTGAACCATAGAATCAAGAGAGGGAGAGCAAGAGGAGGAAGATGAGAGCTCAAGAACAAGAGAGAGAATGAGCATGAAAGAATGAGAGAAGACTTTTCTCATTTGGCTCTCATAATCCAAAACCATCATCACAAAAATAATAATCAAGTATTGTGTAAAATGGTTCAAGTCAAAATGGCTAAATCATTTCATGCACTCATTTCTCACAAAAGAAACAAGCAAGTAAAAAGTCTTTACCATGAAATGATAGCCATTGTCATCATGATGGTCAACTAGTCCAACCTAGTCAACCGGTCAACAAAGTCAACAAGTCAACAAAGTCAACCCCTCAACAACCATGTCACCATAATACTTAATTAATATAATTGTTAATCACATATCATATTCTCATTAGGGTTGAGCAAAAAGTCAATAGTCAACTGTCAACGGTCAACAACCCTAATGAGAATCCTCTGCCTCTGTCTCTCCGTCAACTGTGCATACACACCCGCATCCGCGTTCCGAGGAACACGAATGCATACTGGATAAATCCAATCCCAAAAGGTACACTAGGATCTGGCTTAAACCAAAGCCCGCTGGTGTAAACTGTCCGGACACTGTACGTGCACAAGTGCACGGATGTGACCGAACCCTGTCGCAAAACCATGCGACCTGTCGCAAAACCATGCGACCTCTACTCTTTTGCCTAAAGGCGAATAGCTTTCTGTGTGGGACTCTAAAGACTCGACACTACGCTGGCAGTGGGTTTAACCACAGACCGCAAGCGGCACTAGCTGTGCGTAACGGTCCCCAGGTAGATGCCGACAAGAAGACTGACGAGGCGAAACCCATCTGAACTCCTACTGAGCCTGAATGTGACATTCTCCGTACAGTCCGGTCTGTTCGTCTGATACATCGCATGGCAGGCCTAGGGGGCGGTAAACGTCAGTCCCCAAATAGCGGTACAAGTCGTGTCAGAGTGAAGCCCAAAACACCCTGAGATAACACTGGAAGCCTACCAGTATATCTCGTTTGCCCTGGCCAAGGACTACTCGTGTAATGGCTCTCCTAGACACAGCGCGATGTCAACCCCCAATACCGGGAGAGACGAATCCTGTCTAACCGTCACTGCCTCCAAGTGCTTCGGGACTGCACCCAACTACCACCTGTTTGCACGACTCCTTTGAGCCGTGGTAGGGTAGTAATCAAAGTACAGTGGGAACACACTCGAGGCGAAGTGACAGTGTCAAGTCAGCGGACTAAGCTGTACTCATGTCACCTGGGAACTGATAACTGACGATAGGCATAATACCAACTGGTCAGTTCCCGACGAGTCCTGTCCAGTGTACTCGTAACCCAACGAGCACCCGCATACTCTCTCAAGTACGACGTACCGACGGCTGTGGGACAGACCGTCTCCCATACTGGGATGAGAAGCGCATGCGCTAGTCTACTCCGGAGTATCGATGCCCTGTCTCGATAGTCCTGCGACCAGGGACCTGCATAAGGATGTGCTTATAGATTACCCAGCCCCACTAGTATGACTGCCATCACAGCGCTGGTAATCAAGCAAAGATCCTAAGGGCTCCACTAATGTGTATAGGCGATATACTAAAATAAACACATGTACACATTGAAGTAGAAACAAACCAAGTAGCATACTACTATTTTGAGCAAGATTGTATATACAAGGTGAATATCCCAAGCTTCCATTAAGTAATATACAAACTAGTATGATACAGTAATGGCCTCTAGGGCATATACACTAACAATCTCCCACTTGCACTAAGGCCATGTACTGGCGTATCGAAGACCTATCATCTCGATCAGCCGCTCGAACTGAGTCTGGGGCAAGGCCTTGGTGAATGGATCTGCAGTGTTATCTTCTGAAGCGACTCTCCAAACCTCGATCTCCTGGCGATCCACGATCTCCCTGATCAGGTGATAACGCCTTAAGATGTGTCTGGATCTCTGATGGGACCTGGGTTCCTTCGCTAAAGCTATAGCCCCGTTGTTGTCGCAATACAGAGGTATTGGATCAACAATGGACGGAACCACCTGAAGCTCTTTCAATAACTTCCTCATCCAGACAGCTTCTATTGCGGCATCAGATGCAGCGATGTATTCCGCTTCCATCGTCGAGTCTGCAACGGTTTCCTGTTTGGAACTCTTCCAACACACCGCCCCTCCATTGAGGGTAAAGACAAAACCCGACATGGACTTGGAATCATCCTTGTCACTCTGGAAGCTGGAGTCAGCAAAGGCCTCGATCTGGAGGTCTTTTCCGCCATACACCAAGAACATCTCCTTAGTCCTTCTCAGGTACTTGAGAATGTTCTTTACTGCTATCCAGTGTTTCTCCCCAGGGTTTGACTGATACCGGCTTACCACACTTAGTGCATAAGCTACATCCGGTCTGGTACACAACATCGCATACATTATAAAGCCTACCGCAGAAGCGTAGGGTATAATAGACATGCGATCCCTCTCCAAATCAGTCTTGGGAGACATCTCTTTAGAGAGGGTGATCCCGTGACAAGCCGGTAGGTTACCGCGCTTGGAATCTTCCATACTGAATCTCTTCAGTATGGTGTCGATGTACCTGGACTGTGAAAGTCCTAATATCCTCTTGGATCTATCACGATGGATCCGGATCCCCAGGATGTATGAGGCATCACCCAGATCTTTCATGGAGAACCTGTGTGACAAGAACCCCTTGACAGATTGTAGCATAGGAATGTCATTTCCTATTAAGAGAATGCCATCCATGTACAAAACGAGGAATACTACAGTTCTCGCTACAAATCTACAATAGATGCATGGTTCATCTGGATTTTTGATAAAGCCAAATTCCTTGACCGTCTCATCAAAACAGATGTTCCAACTCCGCGATGCCTGCTTTAGTCCATAGATGGACTTAAGCAACTTGCACACCTTTCCGCTGCTCCCACTCTGAATGAAACCCTCTGGTTGGTCCATATAGACACACTCCTCTAAATTTCCATTTAGAAAAGCGGTCTTTACGTCCATCTGCCAGATCTCATAATCGTGGAAGGCAGCAATGGCAAGAAGGATCCGAATGGATTTCAGCATAGCCACTGGAGAAAAGGTTTCGTCATAGTCCAAGCCAGGTCTTTGACGGAAACCCTTTGCAACAAGTCTAGCTTTATAGGTCTCAACCTGTACATCTACACCAATCTTTCTTTTGAAGATCCACTTGCATCCTACGGGTTTTACCCCGTCTGGAGCAATGTCCAACGTCCATACTTTGTTGGTGTACATGGACTCCATTTCGGTCCGCATTGCATCCAGCCATTTTACTGAGTCAACGCTCTGAACGGCTTGCTGGAAGCTAGTAGGCTCATCATAATCTATGATGCAATCCTCTCTATCCCCGTCTATGAGAAAACCGTAGTATCTCTCGGGCGGATGAGACTGCCTACTACTCCTGAGGAGCGGCGTAGGAATGTCCTGTTCTTTTGAACCCTCTGGTTCCACTAAACTTTCAGTAATAGTCTGTGGTTCTGGAATTTCTTCCAGTTCTACTGCGCTCCTACTTATTTCCTTTTCTAAGAACTGGTGTTCTAGAAAGTGGGCATTACGAGAAACAAGGACTTTTTGTTCCTCTGCGTGGTAGAAAAGATACCCCCTGGTGTGCTTTGGGTATCCCACAAACTTGCACAGTACTGAGCGTGCCTCGAGTTTGTCCGCATGCTGCTTTTTGACAAAAGCTGGACATCCCCAGATCTTCAGATATTGAAGATAGGGTTTCTTCCCACTCCATAACTCATAAGGTGTGGTAGGCACAGTCTTAGTGGGAACTCGGTTCAAAAGGTATGCAGCTGATTCTAGCGCATACCCCCAGAATGATCGCGGTAACTCAGCGTTACTCATCATAGACCGTACCATATCCAATAGGGTTCGGTTCCGTCTCTCCGATACACCGTTATGTTGCGGAGTGTATGGAGGAGTAAGCTGAGAGAGAATTCTGTTCTCTTTTAAATAGTCCAGGAACTCGGCACTTAAGTATTCTCCACCTCGATCCGATCTTAGGATCTTGATACTTTTGCCGGTCTGGTTTTCTACTTCATTCTTATATTCCTGGAACTTTCCAAAGGCTTCGGACTTATGTTTCATTAAGAAGACATAACCGTACCTTGAAAAGTCATCCGTAAAAGTAATGAAGTAAGAATAACCGCTTAGTGCATGTGTAGACATTGGACCGCACACGTCGCTGTGTACGAGTCCCAAGAGCTCGCTCGCTCTTACTCCGTGTCCAGTGAACGGAGTCTTTGTCATCTTTCCTTTGAGACAGGATTGACAAGTGGCATACGATTGATATTCGAACGCATTCAAATATCCTTCTGTATGTAACTTCGTCAACCTTCTCTCATTGATGTGACCCGGTCTACAATGCCACAAGAAAGTCTGATTTACTTCCGGAGACTTTCTTTTGTGTGTATTCTGGACATTGAAAATCTATGGTTGGTTTAATACATATATACCATTGCTCGATGTACCTGACCCAATCAGAACTTGATTAAGGTGAATGTTTACAACATTGCTTACAAACGCAAATTCATAACCTTCTTTAGAAACTAAAGATACAGAAATGATATTACAAGTTGCGTTGGGTACAAAAAAACAATTACGCAAAACCAAAACATGTCCATCTGACATTCCCAGGTGATAGTCCCCCACGGCTTTAGCATCCATGCTAGCTCCGTTCGCAACTCTGAGGGTCATGTCACCTGCTTTCAAAACACTACGGTTTCTCAACGCCTGCAAAGAATTACAGATATGAGATCCTGATCCGGTATCCAATACCCAGGAAGTAGAGTTTATTGAAAGACAGTTTTCAATAACATACACACCTGAAGCTGAAGCTGCAACCTGCTTCAATTCCTGTGTTCTGGCCTTCCAGGCCCTGCAATCATTCTTCCAGTGTCCTTTCTTATGACAATAGAAGCATTCTTCCTTATCCACAAGCTTCCCCGCTTTCTTTGTTGCTTTAGCTTTTCCCTTCGTATCCACTTTACTAACACCGCCTCTTGGTTTGGCGGGGGCTTTCTTCTTCTTTCTCTTGGCTTTCGCCTTGGACCTAGAAGAAGATGATCCTCCTACAAACAAAGTGGATGTTTCCCTACCTTTCTATAGGGTGCCCTCTGCGCTCCTCAGCATGTTGAGGAGCTCTGAAAGTTCAACTTCTTTTTCTTGTAAGTTGAAGTTCAATATGAACTGGGCGTAAGAGGAAGGAAGGGACTGGAGAACTAAGTCCGTATAGAGCTCACTCTCCAATGTGGTCCCCAGGTCCGCGAGCTCCTTAATATAGCCGATCATCTTAAGCATGTGTTCTGCTACTGATGATCCGACGGCCATCCTTGCTAAAAATAACTTTTTCGACGCTTCGTATCTTGCGATACGAGATTGCTCTCCATACAGTTCTTTTGTATGAAGAAATATGGATTCCAAGTCCATATTCTCGTGCCTCCTCTGATGTTCATTGTCCATAGAGGCAAGTACAAGGCACTTGGCCTTCGCGCTATCAATCTCCCAAGTCTTACGGATTTCCTTATCCGCGACGCTGGAAGTGGGACCAGGGGCAGGGGGAGCTTTGGTGGTAAGAAGATACCCCAGCTTGTCGTAAGTGATTGCCATCTTGACATTCCTGAGCCAATCTTTGTAGTTTGGCCCTGTCAGTATGTTTTTATCTAGAAGTAACTTAAGTCCAGTCATGTCGATTGGTCGCTGTAATTAGGAGAGAGAAGAAGAAACACTCAGCATGATACTCTTGCAAGTTTAGAGTGGTTTTTAGTTTGTCTAAACAGGATGGCTCCCACTGTTTCTCGAATCCCTCCTCAAACCAAAAAGGAATAATTAGTCAGGATCAATCTCACCGTACAATACTTGCTTAACCGTTCGGCCAGGCTGGTGTCGGTACTTCGAGGGAGGTTTTCCAACGCTTTCGCGAAGTTCCTTAATTAAATAACCTCTTTTCCCTGGGGGCGTAGCCCCGCTAACACCTTTCTAGGCACCTACTAGGTTTAAAGCATTGATCGTTTAGTGAGAAATTTCCCGAGGAGTAGCATATACTCATAGTAGGATCGGGATCCAAATATCATTGCGTGACGAAACTGAAGGAATCCTACCAGAATCATCACACTCCAAGTGGTATGCAAATCTAGCAAGTTTCAGTACTTATGAAACTCCCGATGTGGATTTTTGCCCCATGCTCTTATGACCTTGGCGTGAGGTCAAAATGTCATAAGTCACATGTCAAGTTCTTCCCATCATTATCCAGGTTAATTTGAATCCACCCGTACATACCCTTGACGTAGGCCAAAATGGTAGTACGGCTGTCCCAAACCAACGCATTCTATCTATGCAACAGATAAATATCCGGCAGCTACCAATCACTATGCCTTGGTGTGAGGTCAAAATACATAGCTTGAATACTACCGAATATTTAACTGAAATGATGAAGGGCTACGAATGGTTTTGGCAAAACCGTGAACGTAGTGAACTTGATATAATCGATGGAACGAGATAGCTTTTAAAAGGAGTGGCTCAAGCTCCGCATTTAAAAGTTAGTTTTGAAAAGAACCGAGTGGTTTTTCGAAAGTGTTCCAACGACTTTAACTTGGTTTATTATCTTGCATTAGTTCTTTTAATGCGTGATATTCTTGCATTAGTTCTTTTAATGCGTCCCATCATTTAATCCTACCATTGCAGAAAACAACCAAAATATGACGTACGCTTATGCCATTCGCATTCGCCACGGGGCCCCGTCATTACCCGTTAGGTTACTTAACTAACGACAGAGCGGGGGCTGGGCTAGCGCGGCTGTAAAACATAAGCAACGCCTAAATAATATCATATATAGATATATTGCAATGATAGCCATTTCAGATCACAGATGAACACATTGGATATACTAGGAATCCGCAATTCGTACGAGCCTGTAACGAAAAGCAGATTACACGGTCGCGGTGAATAGCCAATACCCCACCCAAGACCCCTACGGGTGCGGCAAACTACCCGCCAAGTACCCGAAGCGAAGCAACCTCCCTCCACTCCGTGAGTAGGCCACTCGGCACTTCGGCATACCCGGTAGTTTGTGCACCCCCTCCATGGGTCTATCCTAGGAGCAAAAACAGTAAAAAGAAATTATACAATGACGGCTACAACCCCGACCCGGTTGTGCGGCCATACAAATAATTATTACATCAATTTACAAATATACATGAATTGAAAGAAAAGAAAACTCTCGTCTCACAACCCCCGGCTATTCACCCGCGACAATCCAACATATTCATATACACATTCCAGCAACATTACAGATCACAGATTTGTATAACCCCCACTAATCGACATATAGCGATTAGCAGACGTTCAATACAAATAACACATCACAGAAAAACCCGTCAGCTTAAGTCTTTTAGAAGTTCAATCAAAAATACGGATTTTCAGGACTCCAAAAAATAAATTTTCGTTCTGGAAAATCTGGGCAGAAAATATATATTCCAAAAATCCCAAAACAACCCCAGAAAAACACTGCACCAAACTTGGACCTCGGCCGAGTCAACTCGGTCGCGGATCCACGGCGGGAGCGTGCTCCCGCCGCGTTTCCGCGGCGCTTTGACTCGATCGTTGGACCAAATTTGGTGGGTGATCACACAAAAGCCTGAGCCGATTTTTAAGATAAAATTTATCAACTTTTGAACAGAAAAAATTTCGGCAGAAACTTGACAGTTTTGGGTTCGTTTTGCGACTTTTCTTTGAACAATCTTCTAGCTACTTTGCTAACATATTAGATAGAGTTTAACTAGGCTCTGATACCACTGAAGTCCATGCTACCTCTCCCGGTACTTTCGAGCATGCGGAATTTGGTGAAAAACAATTTTCTTAGAGGTGGTAACATGGACTCAAAACCGGATCTTTGTTAAACATCTAACTAACAACCTAACTATGAGTTGCTAACTACTCGGTTAGGGGGTTATACCTTTCTTTTTCTCGAACTCCTTCGTCTTCAAGCTTCGATGGTCGTCCGAATCGGCTTCTCCCCGTCGTCTCCTTGCGCCGAAGATAGATCCACCTGAAAGCTTCAACCTTTGGCTCCTTCTTCGAACTTTGAAGAAACTAGTTCACTCGGTTTGCTAAACCTTATGAACTAGAGTGAGTAGAGAAGAGTTTGTATGGGATTTTATCTATGGTTCTTTGTTCTCAACTCATGAGACAAGTGAACCATAGAATCAAGAAAGGGAGAGCAAGAGGAGGAAGATGAGAGCTCAAGAACAAGAGAGAGAATGAGCATGAAAGAATGAGAGAAGACTTTTCTCATTTGGCTCTCATAATCCAAAACTATCATCACAAAAATAATAATCAAGTATTGTGTAAAATGGTTCAAGTCAAAATGGCTAAATCATTTCATGCACTCATTTCTCACAAAAGAAACAAGCAAGTAAAAAGTCTTTGCCATGAAATGATAGCCATTGTCATCATGATGGTCAACTAGTCCAACCTAGTCAACCGGTCAACAAAGTCAACAAGTCAACAAAGTCAACCCCTCAACAACCATGTCACCATAATACTTAATTAATATAATTGTTAATCACATATCATATTCTCATTAGGGTTGAGCAAAAAGTCAATAGTCAACTGTCAACGGTCAACAACCCTAATGAGAATTCTCTGCCTCTGTCTCTCCGTCAACTGTGCATACACACCCGCATCCGCGTTCCGAGGAACACGAATGCCTACTGGATAAATCCAATCCCAAAAGGTACACTAGGATCTGGCTTAAACCAAAGCCCGCTAGTATAAACTGTCCGGACACTGTACGTGCACAAGTGCACGGATGTGACCGAACCCTGTCGCAAAACCATGCGACCTGTCGCAAAACCATGCGACCTCTACTCTTTTGCCTAAAGGCGAATAGCTTTCTGTGTGGGACTCTAAAGACTCGACACTACGCTGGCGGTGGGTTTAACCACAGACCGCAAGCGGCACTAGCTGTGCGTAACGGTCCCCAGGTAGATGCCGACAAGAAGACTGACGAGGCGAAACCCATCTGAACTCCTACTGAGCCTGAATGTGACATTCTCCGTACAGTCCGGTCTGTTCGTCTGATACATCGCATGGCAGGCCTAGGGGGCGGTAAACGTCAGTCCCCAAATAGCGGTACAAGTCGTGTCGGAGTGAAGCCCAAAACACCCTGAGATAACACTGGAAGCCTACCAGTATATCTCGTTTGCCCTGGCCAGGGACTACTCATGTAATGGCTCTCCTAGACACAGCGCGATGTCAACCCCCAATACCGGGAGAGACGAATCCTGTCTAACCGTCACTGCCTCCAAGTGCTTCGGGACTGCACCCAACTACCACCTGTTTGCACGACTCCTTTGAGCCGTGGTAGGGTAGTAATCAAAGTACAGTGGGAACACACTCGAGGCGAAGTGACAGTGTCAAGTCAGCGGACTAAGCTGTACTCATGTCACCTGGGAACTGATAACTGACGATAGGCATAATACCAACTGGTCAGTTCCCGACGAGTCCTGTCCAGTGTACTCGTAACCCAACGAGCACCCGCATACTCTCTCAAGTACGACGTACCGACGGCTGTGGGACAGACCGTCTCCCATACTGGGATGAGAAGCGCATGCGCTAGTCTACTCCGGAGTATCGATGCCCTGTCTCGATAGTCCTGCGACCAGGGACCTGCATAAGGATGTGCTTATAGATTACCCAGCCCCACTAGTGTGACTGCCATCACAGCGCTGGTAATCAAGCAAAGATCCTAAGGGCTCCACTAATGTGTATAGACGATATACTAAAATAAACACATGTACACATTGAAGTAGAAACAAACCAAGTAGCATACTACTATTTTGAGCAAGATTGTATATACAAGGTGAATATCCCAAGCTTCCATTAAGTAATATACAAACTAGTATGATACAGTAATGGCCTCTAGGGCATATACACTAACAGAAACTAGAGAAGGGTTAGAAAAGCTATACCGATCGATCCGTGTCCTTCGGTCTTTGGCCACCAACCCAAGCTCCTCGCGGCATCTCCGATCTCCAGTCTACTCGTCGGTAGGGGCACCACATCTTCGAATCCTTTTACGGGCTCCCGCTTCATCCGAAGCAACTCGGACACAAAGTTTGCCAGCCGACGTGTCCAAGGTGATGCAGAGAATGTGTGTGATCACTTTGTCTCTTGCATCCATTAATTCTCAACGCATGAGAGTGTATGGATAGAGGTTGAAGATGAAGCCATTAATGGAAATGGTGAGCTAGAGGAAGAAGAAGAAGAAGAGCCTTTTCTTTCTTATGTTGTATAATAAAATGAGAGAGTGAGAGATCAATAATACAAGAGCAAACTTCACTAATATGGCTGCCCTTTTTCTCTCATATTATCATTTCAACACTTAAATCAATCACTAAACATCACATGGTTCAAAGAATAAGACCATGAGTCACCACCCTTGTCCATATCATAATTAATGCACCTCATCATGAATTAAGCTCACTATTTCCACCAAAGTAAACATTATTTCCAAATGTTTACAACAATAAAAAGATACGGCAACATCTAAAGTAAACTCGTGATGGATCACAAGGATACCCCTTACCTGTATATACATACCTGCATCCACATTCCGACTGAATGTGAATGCGATGAGACTAAAATAATCCAACAAATCTAATACTAGGATCCGGCTTAAACCAAAGCCCACTAGTATGATCCGCCCGATCATGATCCGTGCACTACTGCACGTATGTGATCGAACCCTGCCATATATCATACGGCCTCTACAACGTTTCGCCCGAAACTTGAGAAACTGTCTGTGGGGGACTCTAAAGACTCGTCAATACTTTGGCTGTGGATTTAACCACTAGCACGTCACTGGTACTAGCCGTACGTAACGAGATACCAAGTATTGACCAAAAGGGAGGTCGATGAGCGAACTCATCCTGACACCCTACTGAGCCTGTCAGTGACAATATCCGTACAGTCCGGTCCGTTCGTCTATGAGCATCGCATGTCGGGCCTAGGGGGTTGGTAAAAGTCAGACCCCCAAAAGCGGTACAAGTCGTGTTGGAGTGTAGCCCAGAACACCCTGAGATACTACTGGAATACCTACCAGTAAATCTCCTGCCTTGGCCAAGGACTTCGTGTAATGGCTCTCCTAGACACAGCGCGATCTCACGCCCAATACCGGGAGAGACGAAACCCCTGCCGATCCGCTCACTGCCTCCATGTGGCTCGGGACTGTACCCAACTAAAACCTGTTTGCACGACTCCTTTGAGCCGTGGTAGGGTAGTAATCAAAGCACAGTGGGAACTCACATGAGACAAATGACGATCTCAGGTCGATGAACTAACCTGTACACATGTCACCAGGGAACTGCTATCTGACGTCAGGTATAATACCAACTAGCATGTTCCCGGTGAGTCCTGTCCGGTGTACTCATAACTCAATAAGCATCTGTATACATCTTAGGTGATCCAACTGACACCAATGGCTTGTAAGACCAGCCACCGCCCCTCGTCGGGGTCTCGACTGTATACACTAGTCTACTAATGGAGTATCGATGCCCAGTCTCGAAACTCTCACGACTAGGGACCACTTTAAGGATGTGCTTTTAGACTACCCAACTCTCACGTATATGATCGTCATCATACTGCTGGTAGTCAACCAAGAATCCTAAGGGCTCTATCAATGTGTAATAGTGACCTGTAATGTCACCTAAAGCTATACACGATGATAAAGATAAACCAGATAGCATACTATCATTTCGAGTAAGACTGACCTACCGGCATAGGTCCTCCCTCAATCATTGCAATCACGTGCCTGTGATCCAATAATTGACTCTGAGGGCACTATAACCAACAGTATGATCCGCATCATAATCCTGGTAGTCAAGTACTCATCCTAAGGGTTTTATCAACATGTAATATAGAGACAATCAGTGTACATGTTAGGACAAAGAGCAACCAGATAGCATACTATCATGTCGAGCAAGAAAGTCCTCCCTATATATGTCCAAGCATCCACTACAATATACATCGTATGTACAGTAATGGCCTCTAGGGCATACATATAACTAACAATCTCCCACTTGCACTAGGGCCATCTGTTGTAGTATCCAATACCTAACAATCAGCAATGGTTGAAGTATTTCATACTCAACCATCCCATAAAAGTCCCTCCTGGGAAAAGGCCTTTGTGAGTGGATCCGCCGTGTTAACCTCTAAGTCTACTCTCCTAACCTCGATCTCCCTGGAGATCATTCATCTCCATGATCAGGTGATACTGCCTAAGAATATGTTTGGATCACTGATGGGACGGGGGTTCCTAGGCATAAGCCATAACTCCATTGTCTTACAATGGTAGGAACGAAGTTCATCTCATGAACTAATATACACCCAGACTGCCTCTTTGGTAGCATCGTTGGTAGCGATGTATCCAGCCTTTATTGTCTAGTTTGCCACGGTATCTAGCTTGGAACTCTTCCAACATACCGTCCCTCCACTGAGGGTAATGACAATGCATGTGACTGACATTCAGTCGATCTTACCACCCTGGATGCTATCCAGTGATTCTCCCCAGGATCGATTGATACCATCTCACTACACCTAGTGAGAATCCTAACATCCACTTAGATCTATCACATAGATCCGAAACCCAGGATTTAGGAGGTATCACCTTGATCCTATATGGAGAATCAATGTGATAAGAGGAGATTGACCGAGTATAGCATAGGAAACTCTTTTCCTATCAAGAGTATGTCATCCATGTACAATACAAGGAAGACCACCTTACTCTCTACTACCTTTTTGTATATACAAGGTTCATCTACGATTTTAATGAAGTCAAACTCTTTGACTACAATATCAAAACAGATGTTCCAACTCCACGATGCCTGCTTTAACCCATAAAGCAACTTGTACATGTTTCCGCTGCTCCCACTATTTATGAAGACCTCTGGCTGTGTACTTATAGACGCTCTCTTCTAAATCACTATTTAGAAAAGCAGTCATGACACCCATGTTAGTTGTATGTATGCCCTAGAGGCCAGTATTGTACAGATGATGTATATTATATTGGATGCTTGGACATATATAGAGATGACTTTCTTGCTCGTTATGATAGTATGCTATCTGGTTACTCTTTATCTCAACATGTACACTTGTCTCTTTAAACTGTCTTATAGTTACATGTTGGTAAAGCCCTTAGTATGTGTACTTGACTACCTGGACTATGATGCAGATCATACTAGTGGGGACATGGTAGTCCATAAGTACATCCTTCAAGGTCCCTAGTCATGGGTGTATCGAGACGGGGCATCGATATACCAGAGTAGACTAGCGTATACGCCTCTCGACCCATGAGATGGGCGATGGATGATCCCATATCCATTGGTGTTTGACATCAGAGATGGTATACGGGTGCTCAGTGGAGACTGGGTACACTGGACGGACTCGCCGAGAACTCCCAGATGATATTATACCTCACGTCAGATGGCAGTTCTCAGGTGACACTTGTGAAGGTTAGTCTGTAGACCCGAGATCGTCATAGAGTCTTGTATGATTCCCACTGTGCTTTGATCTCCACCTTACCACGTCCATGAGGGCGTGCAAAACGGTGGTCTTTGGGTACAGTCCCGAGTCACATGGAGGCAATAAGCGATAGGAGGGGTTTCGTCTCTCCCGGTATTGGGGGTTGATGTTGTGCTGTGCTCGATTGGCCGTAACAGGGAAGTCCCTGGCCAGAGCTGATCAGAGATTTGCTGGTAAGTGTTACCAGTAGTTTCTCGACCCGTTATGAGCCTCACATCGGCATGACTTATCGGTTATTGGGGTCTGACGTTTACCACCCCTAGACTTGATATGCGACATATCAGACGAACAGACCGGACTGTACGGTAAGTGTTACTGGTTGGATTCACAGGAGTGTGAGCGGGCTAGCTCGTCGATCTTCTGATCGCTTAATACCCGGGTGGCCGTTACGTTTAGCAGACCGCTTGCGGCTTGTGGGTGCTTGATATGATCATCATCTGCTACCGGCGTATTGACGAGTCTTTAGAGTCCTACACAGAGGTTTCCTGGCTCAAGCGAAACGAAATAGGAGCGCATATGAGATATGTGCGGGAGCGAGAACAATGCGTGTATGTGATACCGTATTTCATTCTCGCGATGGATGTATTGATTGGTTATATTCGATATAACCTAGATATCGAATCGAGGATTGATTCGATAAGCCGATACATAGGATACTAGTCGGTTATATGCGATATGACCGGATCGTTAAATCAAGTGTTGATTTAATGATTTAATGTATAATTATATATTTGATATATTACTTTGCATTAACTAGTATTGGTTCACTTTAAAAGGATTTTCTCACTTGATGCACATTGTATATGTGATATATTTTTTGTGCACTTGTTTGTATCATGTTTGATGATACTTGATCATGTGGTTAAGTGTAAAGGATTAAACCATGGTTAAGAGATGATTAGGGTTTTGCTTTTTCATTTATTTATTTGTTTATTTATTTGGAAATGATTTAGATAAGAATGGTGGCTTCTTTTGTTTCTAGTTGAAGCTTCATGAAGCTTTGACTTATGCAACCATTCTTGTCTTCATGCTTAACCCTAACTCATCCAAGTAACCATGGTATATTCTCTACACTTAACCTTAGTTAGGATATGATAAGTATTGTTTTCTTTTTCATTTTAAAACACTTATCATATTCTTTCTTCTTCTTGATCATCTTCTTCTTCAAGAAAAGCTTGATGCCATTAATGGCAACTTGAGCAAAAGTGAGTGAAATCCAATTCTAAAGTGAACCCACCTCCTATTTCTTCACCCTCTACCTCTTGCCAAGTTGTTTTGGGTGTTTTCTTCACAAGTTTCACAACTTGGTGAAGTTGGAGCTTGAACTTGTGCAACCTCGACGTAGATCATCTTCGGCACGAAGCCGACGACATATTTCGCTCATTCCTTTTGATGAAGCCGATGCGAGAGTCCGAGATCCGACTAGGACAGCGAGAGGACGTCTACGTAGAGCTAAGGAAGTGGATAACCGGATCTACAAAGGTTGTAGCCTCTCTCCTTTAGTTAAAGTGTTAACTAGATTCGTATTTCGCCTAGAATTCTAGCCGACGATCCGTATTAGGGTTTCTCGGCACCAATAAAATTTGAAATTGGCATGGTTGATGCCTTGTGAGACCTCTTTAGTGTGCATAGGAACCTTTCACTGGTATCAGAGACTAGCTAGAGCCTTAGGCGAAGTCTAGACGATGTTTGAAACCCGATCGAACCCGAAAACCTAACTTTTTAATGCTCTCTGGACTTTTTCTAAAAACTGGGATTTTTCCAGATTAAAAATTGCTAAAAAATTCAGCAGGGCAATCTATGAATTACGGTGCAAAAATAACTTACTGAAGAGTCTACAGTGCGGCGGAACCGCGGCAGAAGCCTTGCTTCTGCGGCGGTTCCGCGGCAAATATATTGAATTATAAAATATTTTTTGCACAGTAACTGATTGATTCTGGTGTTGGATTTTCTGGGAATTTTTAAATTTCATTCAAGAGTTGAATATTCCAGGTTGTTTTGGGGATTCAATGATTCGATCGGATTATCAGATTTTGTCTATGTGATTCCGGATAATTTTTGAATTTGTTAAAAAGTTCGACCGGATATGAATACCCAACTTTTCCCCTATCGGGAAATTTCCGAGTGTTGGATTTTTCCGTAGTTTAACGACGTTTTAAGTAGTGCAAGTAACGCGATGGACCCTCTAGAAGACAACAAACCTTAACTCGATTATGTGACCGTCTTGAACTGCCCTTTGAACCTTCGGGTTTGGGGCAGTACGGCGTGCCACATGTGAGGCGTTGGCTTGACCCTTCTACGGCTGGACCGTTGGTACTGAGGCACGAGCTGAATGTTGTTAGACTTATTTCATGTGTTGAGCTGTATCGGGAAAACTTGGGTGTTCGACTGTTCGATCGGAAAGTTTAACATTTTCTAATTATCTGGAATGTGATACAATAATTGGAATTCACAAGTAGTTATGAGATAACTGAATGAATGTTATAAATCTAGCCGTTTAGTCTCACTTGATGTTGAAAAGAGTTTTCGATAATGAGACTAAAATGCGGGGTTTATAATTGTTAGGCATGTGATGTCTAAGTAATTCATTTGATTAGGCATGTGATGTCTATGCAGGTTGCGGATTCCAACTGTTGTAGTTTTACACTTTCTTTTCTGTGACCGTAAGTGTAATATGTGATATCGCCGGTTTCGTTGCTATATGTCAACGACAATTGGGATGCGCATATTTACTTACGTTGATGACATGTGATGTTATATGTTGCTGGATATGTTATATTGGATCGTCGTGTTTGAATAGCCGGGGGTTTTTATGTGAGATGAGTGTTTTTCATTTTCATTCATGTAAAAACTTGTATGTAATATTCTTTTATTGGGACACTTCCAGGTAGCGGAAGTTGTCACCTTTTGTATATTATTTATTTTTCCGCATTAGGATAGACCCAGGAGGGGAGCACAAGTAACCGGGTTCTGGGGTCCAGTGGAAGACCAACTCGAGGAGTCGAGTCCGGGTCTCCTAACCCTAGAATTGGTAGGGTTGCTTGCCGCTCTCGTAGGGGTCTAGGGGTGTGGGATTGGCTATTCATCATGACCGTGGAATCCGTGTTTTATACTGGCTCGTATTGAAAACACGGACGTCCTAGTATATCCAATGTTTCATATGTTTCTTCTGCTGCGATATCTGTAATGTGATCATGTGATGTTCTGTGATGGATACAGTATATAGTATATATGATATATTATATAGACGTTACTTATGTTTTACACCCGTACTAGCCCTGCCCCGCTCTGCCGTTAGTTACCTAACCTAACGGTGCACGAGGGGACATCGAGGCGAATGCGGATGGCATAAGTGTACGTCGTATTTATCTGTGATGTTTAGGTACTTAAATGATGGGACTTCATTAATGAGATTAATGAAAGAAAAGAAACCTAAGATGTTGTAGAATCAAATTTTAAATAAAACAGGTAGCTACAGTTCTTGCTTTGCACAGCGATATATATGATATATCCCGCACCTTATTCGATGAGGAAAGGACCGAGATCCCTTCACCGGGAGTGACTCCTTTAGCAATAACTGGTAGATGCTACTCACTCGGTTTGGTTATTGATTGCTTTTAAGAGTTTTTGCTTTGCACAGTGATATATATGATATATCCCGCACCTCATTCGACGAGGAAAGGGCCGACGATCCCTTCACCGGGAGTGACCCCTTTAGCAAAACTAGAAAAGCCTCAAAATCACTCCATTTCAAAACTTCATTTGATTCTACAACGATATCAAGTTCATTACGCAATAGGTTTTCAGAAAAACCTGTCGTAGCCTCCGTCATTTCAGATAAGAACTGTTTAGTATTCGTGCTGCGTTTGTTGGCCTTTGTCAAGGCGTAGTGTGCGGTAGCTGAATAGTGATTATCTGTTTATGCATGTGATGCAGATTGTTTCAGGGTAGTCGTACGACCTTGTTGGCCTTTGTCAAGGGTCGTGCGGGTGGGTTTGATTCAATCAAGAAATGACGGGTTGAACTTGACTAGCATCCTGTGATTTGTTGGCCTTTGTCAAGGTCATAGGACACTAGGGGCAAAATATTATCGGGAATTTCAAGTGTTGAAATTTGCAATGAGATTGCATACCTTCTATGAGATAGTTGGATCCCGATACCCACTGCGAGTAAGAGTTACTCCTGGGAGAGTTTTGCACATTGCAATTAGCCGATCAAGTAGGTGTCTAGAAAGGTGTCAACGAGGTCACGCCTCTGGGAAAACGAGGTTTACATTAATTAGGTTCGTGCGAAAGCATGGGGGACCTCCCTCAAAGTACCGACACTGGCCTGGCTGAAAGATTGGCGAACTTGTAGTGTGTAATTAATCCCGGCTAGTCTTTCCTTTTTGGGTTTGAAGGAAGATTTGATAAAAAGCAGTGGGAGCCATCCTGATTAGATAAGATAATAACCAATCTGATCTTGCACGAGCATACGCTAAAGTGTTTTCTTCTCTCTCTCTCCAGGTAGCGACCATTTCATGCCCTAATGAAGATAATAATATGGATGTATTGACCGAACCCGCATGTTATACTGTGCTGGGGAACGTTGGTTCCGTTCTTTCTTATAAGAGTTATAGGAATGAACAGGATATAGGGGAATACCAGGATTCCCATACCACCCGAATGAAGAAAGTACATGATGATGCATTTTCTTCGGGTGTGTCGTTACAGAGAACTGTTTCTCCATTTGCTCTACGTCCTGGGTATTAGATACCGGGTCAGGATTCCATATATGTAATCAGTTACATAGGCTTAGGAAAGGTAGAGAACTTGGAGAAGGTGATAAAGACATTAGAGTTGGAAATGGTGCAATTGTTGCAGCTAAGACTGTCGGGGAATATCACCTTGTATTACCAACTGGTAATACATTGGTTCTGAACGAATGCTATTACATGCCGAACCTGATATGCAACATTATATCGGTTTCTTTATTAAGTAAAGAGGGATATAATTTTGTATTACAGGACAATGTTATGAACATTTTCCGTAACCAAAAGTTGGTTGGATCAGGCACGTTGTGCAATGGCATTTATGTTCTAAATCAATCAACAGTTCTGAGCATAACAAACACACACAAGAGGAAGAGTTCAGAACTGAACGAATCCTTCTTGTGGCATTGTAGACTGGGTCACATCAATGCGATACGACTGGCTAAGTTGCATAAGGATGGATATTTAAATCCGTTTGAATTTTCATCTTATGACACTTGCCAGTCATGTCTCAAAGGCAAGATGACCAAAACTCCGTTTACGGGACACGGAGAAAGAGTTACCGAACTCTTGGGACTTATACATAGTGATGTATGCGGTCCCATGTCTACACATGCCAGGGATGGTTCTTCATACTTCATTACATTCACTGACGATCTCTCTAGGTTCGGGTATGTGTTCCTGATGAAACACAAATTAGAAGCTTTTGAGAAATTTAGGGAATATAAACAAGAAGTTGAGAACCAAACCGGAAAAAGTATTAAAATCATACGATCTGATCGAGGAGGAGAATACTTAAGCAATGAATTCCTGGACTTCCTAAAAGAGAATGGGATTCTCTCTCAGCTGACTCCTCCATATACACCACAGCACAACGGTGTATCAGAACGGAGGAACCGCACCCTATTAGATATGGTGCGCTCTATGATGAGCACAGCTGAGTTACCTATTTCCTTCTGGAGTTATGCGCTGGAGACAGCAGCATACCTATTGAATCAAGTTCCATCTAAATCTGTACCTACCACACCATATGAGATATGGAGTGGGAAGAGACCATGTCTTAAACGAGTTAAGATATGGGGTTGCCCGGCCTATGTCAAAAGGCAAAATCCGGACAAACTCGAGGCACGGTCAGTTCTATGCAAGTTTGTGGGATATCCCAAACATTCACATGGATATCTTTTCTACCATACAGAGGAACAAAAAGTGTTTGTTTCTCGACATGCCACCTTTTTGGAAAAGGAATTTCTTGCAAAGGAAATTAGTGGCGATAAGGTAGAACTGGAAGAAATCCCGGCTACACAAACTCAAACTGAAGATTTAGTGGAACCAGAGGATTCAGTAGCTCCCGACGAACCTCAGCCTCTCCGCCGATCTAGTAGGGTTCCTCGCCAACCTGAGAGATACTACGGTTTTCTCATGGATGGTGGGAGCGAGGATTGCATCATGGAGGATGATGACCCAACTAGCTTCGAGCAGGCCATCACGAGTAAGGACTCAGTGAAATGGCTGGATGCAATGCGGTCCGAGATGGAATCCATGTACACCAACAAAGTATGGACTTTGGACGTTGCTCCTGAAGGGGTAAAACCCATTGGGAGCAAGTGGATCTTCAAGAAGAAACTTGGTGTAGATGGGAAAGTGGAGACTTTCAAGGCTAGACTTGTAGCAAAAGGTTTTCGTCAAAGACCAGGTGTAGACTATGACGAAACCTTTTCTCCAGTGGCTATGCTTAAATCCATCCGGATCATGCTTGCCATCGCTGCATATCATGATTACGAAATCTGGCAAATGGATGTTAAGACAGCCTTTCTAAATGGTGATTTAGAAGAGTGCGTGTACATGACTCAACCAGAGGGCTTCGTAGATAGTGGGAGCAGCGGGAAGGTGTGCAAGCTGCTTAAATCCATTTATGGATTAAAGCAAGCATCGCGGAGTTGGAACATCTGCTTTGACGTCGTTATCAAAGAGTTTGATTTCGTCAAAAATCCAGATGAACCTTGTATCTACAAGAAGGTTGCAGAGAGTAAGGTTGTCTTCCTCGTATTGTACGTGGACGACATACTCTTGATAGGAAATGATATTCCTATGCTGCAATCGATCAAGCTCTTCTTATCACAAAGATTCTCGATGAAAGATCTTGGTGATGCCTCCTGCATATTGGGAATTAGGATCTATAGAGATAGATCCAAAAGGATATTGGGATTGTCCCAATCCAGGTACATTGACACCATACTAAAGAGGTTTAGTATGGAAGAATCCAAGCGTGGGAACTTGCCCACGATCTCTGGAGTCACTCTCTCCAAAGAGATGTCTCCCAAGACTGATTTGGAGAGAGCTCGCATGCAAGGGATACCCTATGCTTCGGCTGTAGGCTCTATCATGTATGCGATGCTATGTACCAGATCCGATGTAGCATACTCACTAAGTGTAGTGAGCAGGTATCAAGCTGATCCTGGAGAGAGTCACTGGACAGCTGTGAAGAGCATTCTCAAGTACTTACGAAGGACTAAAGAGATGCTCTTGGTGTATGGTAACGGGGAACTCCAAGTGGAGTCCTTTACCGATTCAAACTTCTAGAGTGATAAGGACGACTCTAAGTCGCAGTCGGGATTTGTCTTTACCCTTTATGGAGGGGCGGTTAGCTGGAAGAGTTCCAAGCAGGAAACCGTGGCAGACTCGACGATGGAGGCTGAATACATCGCTGCCAACGATGCTGCCAAAGAGGCTGTCTGGATCAAGAAGTTCATTACTGAACTAGGAGTGGTTCCATCCATTGAGCATCCAATACCTTTGTATTGCGATAATAATGGAGCGGTGGATTTGGCCAAGGAACCTAGGTCCCATCAGCGATCCAGGCATATTCTGAGGCGGTATCACCTGATCCAGGAGATAGTTGATCGCCGGGAGATCGAGGTCAGGAGAGTTGACATGAAGAACAACACGGCGGATCCACTCACGAAGGCCATTCCCCAGATACAGTTTGAGAGACTCTTCGGGATGCTCGGTATGCGATACTACAGCAGCTGGCCCTAGTGCAAGTGGGAGATTGTTAGTTGTATGTATGCCCTAGAGGCCAGTATTGTACAGATGATGTATATTATATTGGATGCTTGGACATATATAGAGATGACTTTCTTGCTCGTTATGATAGTATGCTATCTGGTTACTCTTTATCTCAACATGTACACTTGTCTCTTTAAACTGTCTTATAGTTACATGTTGGTAAAGCCCTTAGGATGTGTACTTGACTACCTGGACTATGATGCAGATCATACTAGTGGGGACATGGTAGTCCATAAGTACATCCTTCAAGGTCCCTAGTCGTGGGTGTATCGAGACGGGGCATCGATATACCAGAGTAGACTAGCGTATACGCCTCTCGACCCATGAGATGGGCGATGGATGATCCCATATCCATTGGTGTTTGACATCAGAGATGGTATACGGGTGCTCAGTGGAGACTGGGTACACTGGACGGACTCGCCGAGAACTCCCAGATGGTATTATACCTCACGTCAGATGGCAGTTCTCAGGTGACACTTGTGCAGGTTAGTCTGTAGACCCGAGATCGTCATAGAGTCTTGTGTGATTCCCACTGTGCTTTGATCTCCACCTTACCATGTCCATGAGGGCGTGCAAAACGGTGGTCTTTGGGTACAGTCCCGAGTCACATGGAGGCAATGAGCGATAGGAGGGGTTTCGTCTCTCCCGGTATTGGGGGTTGATGTTGCGCTGTGCTCGATTGGCCGTAACAGGGAAGTCCCTGGCCAGGGCTGATCAGAGATTTGCTGGTAAGTGTTACCAGTAGTTTCTCGACCCGTTATGAGCCTCACATCGGCACGACTTATCGGTTATTGGGGTCTGACGTTTACCACCCCTAGACTTGATATGCGACATATCAGACGAACAGACCGGACTGTACGGTAAGTGTTACTGGTTGGATTCACAAGAGTGTGAGCGGGCTAGCTCGTCGATCTTCTGATCGCTTAATACCCGGGTGGCCGTTACGTTTAGCAGACCGCTTGCGGTTTGTGGGTGCTTGATATGATCATCATCTGCTACCGGCGTATTGACGAGTCTTTAGAGTCCTACACAGAGGTTTCCTGGCTCAAGCGAAACGAAATAGGAGCGCATATGAGATATGTGCGGGAGCGAGAACAATGCGTGTATATGATACCGTATTTCATTCTCGCGATGGATGTATCGATTGGTTATATTCGATATAACCTAGATATCGAATCGAGGATTGATTCGATAAGCCGATACATAGGATACTAGTCGGTTATATGCGATATGACCGGATCGTTAAATCAAGTGTTGATTTAATGATTTAATGTATAATTATATATTTGATATATTACTTTGCATTAACTAGTATTGGTTCACTTTAAAAGGATTTTCTCACTTGATGCACATTGTATATGTGATATATTTTTTGTGCACTTGTTTGTATCATGTTTGATGATACTTGATCATGTGGTTAAGTGTAAAGGATTAAACCATGGTTAAGAGATGATTAGGGTTTTGCTTTTTCATTTATTTATTTGTTTGTTTATTTGGAAATGATTTAGATAAGAATGGTGGCTTCTTTTGTTTCTAGTTGAAGCTTCATGAAGCTTTGACTTATGCAACCATTCTTGTCTTCATGCTTAACCCTAACTCATCCAAGTAACCATGGTATATTCTCTACACTTAACCTTAGTTAGGATATGATAAGTATTGTTTTCTTTTTCATTTTAAAACACTTATCATATTCTTTCTTCTTCTTGATCATCTTCTTCTTCAAGAAAAGCTTGATGCCATTAATGGCAACTTGAGCAAAAGTGAGTGAAATCCAATTCTAAAGTGAACCTACCTCCTATTTCTTCACCCTCTATCTCTTGCCAAGTTGTTTTGGGTGTTTTCTTCACAAGTTTCACAACTTGGTGAAGTTGGAGCTTGAACTTGTGCAACCTCGACGTAGATCATCTTCGGCACGAAGCCGACGACATATTTCGCTCATTCCTTTTGATGAAGCCGATGCGAGAGTCCGAGATCCGACTAGGACAGCGAGAGGACGTCTACGTGGAGCTAAGGAAGTGGATAACCGGATCTACAAAGGTTGTAGCCTCTCTCCTTTAGTTAAAGTGTTAACTAGATTCGTATTTCGCCTAGAATTCTAGCCGACGATCCGTATTAGGGTTTCTCGGCACCAATAAAATTTGAAATTGGCATGGTTGATGCCTTGTGAGTCCTCTTTAGTGTGCCTAGGAACCTTTCAACCCAACCGCCAGATATCGTAGTTATGGTATGTAGTAATGGCAAGTAGGATCCGGATGGACTTAAGCACTAGAAAAGGTTTCATCATTATCTACACCTGGTCGATGACGAGAACCTTTTTGCAACATGTCTTAGCTTTGAAAGTCTCAACTTTTTCATATACACCAAGTAATCTTCTCAAGATATATTTGCTCCTGATAGTGATTTAACCCTTCAGATAAAGCAACCAAAGTCCATACTTTGTTGGTGTATATGGATTCCATCTTAGATCGCTTAGCATCCAGCCATTCTTACAGAGTCCCCACTCTTGATGGCCTGCTCGAAATTAGTTGGGTCATCATCTCATGACACAATTCTCGCTCCCACTGTCATAGAGAAAACCGAAGTATATCTTAAGAGGATGAGAAACCCTACTAGATCGGCGGAGAGGCTGAGGTTCGTTGGGAACTATTGAATCCTCCGGTTCTACCAAATCATCAGCTGTAGTTTGTATAGCTGGAACTCCTTCCAGTTCTACCTCATGTCCACAAATTTGTTTCCAAAATAAATTCCTTTTCTAAAAAGGTGGTTATGCCGAGAAATAAAACACATTTTGTTCCTCAGTGCGGTAGAAGATATTCCCTTGCGAATACTTGGGATATCCAACAAACTTCCATATAACTGACCTTGCCTCGAGCTTGTCCGGATTTTGCTTTTAGACATAGGTCGGACAACCCCAAATCTTAACTTACTTAAGACATGGACACTTCTTATACCATATCTCATATGGAGTGGTAGGCACCTGATTTGGTTGGAACCCTATTCAATAGGTATGCAGCTTCTCAAGTTCATAACCCCCAAAAGGAAATAGGCAACTCAGTAGTACTCATCATAGAGCGCACCATATCTAATAGGGTGCGATTGCTCCGTCCCGATACACCAACGTGCTGTGGTGTATACGGAGGAGTAATGCTGAAAGAGAATCTCATTCTCCTTTGGAATAGTCCAGGAATTCCGTGCTCAAGTATTCTCCTCCCTGATCTCATCAAAGGACATAATACTTATACCCTTTTTGGTTCTCTACTTCTGACTTATATTCTTTGAATTTCTCAAAAGATTCAGACTTGTGTTTCAACAGGAACACATGTGCGAATCTTGAGAGATCATCAGTGAATGTAATAAAATACAAAAAACCAGTCATGGCATGTGTAGACAGGGGACTTACATACATCTGTATCAATCATAAGAGTTAACTAACTCTTTCTCTGTTTCCAATAAACGGAGCTATGGTCATCTTATCTTTGTGACATGACTGGAAAATTTCACAAGATATAAATTCAAACTGATTTAAATATGCATCTTAATGTAACTTCGCTAGTCGGGTCGCGTTGATATGGCATAGTCTACAATGCCTCAAGAATGATTCGTTCATTTCTGAACTCTTCCTCTTGTGTGTGTTCTGTACGTTGAGAACTGTGGTCTGATTTAGAATGTATATGCCATTAGATAACATGCCTGATCCGATCAAATCTTGATATAGGAAATGTTCAAAACATTATCCAACAATACAAAATTACATCTTTCTTTACTTATTAAAGAGACTGATATGATGTTGTATATCAGGTTCAGTATCTAATAACATTTGTTCAGAATCAATGTATTTGGTAATACAGGGTGATAACTGCCAACACCTTGGCTGCAACAATTGCACCGTTTCCAACTCTTAAAACTTTATCACCCATTCTCATTTTTCTACCTATCTGTAGCCCATGTGATAGATTACATATGTGGGATCCTGATCCGGCATCTCATACCCAGGACGTAAAGGATACTGAGAAACAGTTCTCTGTAGTGAACGCACCCGAAGAAGATGCATCATCATGCACTTTCTTTGTTTGGGCGGCACGGGAATTCTAGCAATCCCCTATTTCCTGCTCGGTCTTATAACAATTATAAGTTCGAGCGGGTCCAACGTTCCCTAGCTCAGTATAACAAGCGGGTTCGGTCAATACATTCATATTATTATCTTGATTAAGGCGTGACATGGTCGCTACCTGGAGAGAGAGAGAGAAGAAAACACTTAGCGTATGGTCTTGCAAGATTAGATTGGTTATTAATTTATCTAATCATGATGGCTCCCACTGTTTTTATCAAATCTTCCTTCAAACCCTAAAAGGAAAGATTGGCCGGAATTAATTACACCCTATAAGTTCGCCAATCTTTCAGCCAAGCCAGTGCCGATACTTTGAGGAAGGTTCCCCGTGCTTTCGCACGGACCTAATTAAAATAAACCTCGTTTTTCCAGGGACGTAACCCCGTTGACACCTTTCTAGACACCTACTTGATCGGCTAATTATAATGTGTAAAACTCTCCCAGGAGTAACCCTTACTCGCAGTGGGTATCGGGATCCAACTATCTCATAGAAGGTATGCAATCTCATTGCAAATTTCAACACTTGAAATTCCCGATAATATTTTACCCCTAGCATCCTATAACCTTGACGAAAGCCAACAAACCATACGCTGCTAGTCAAGTTCAACCCATACATTTCATGATTGAATTAAACCCACCCGCATGACCCTTGACGAAAGCCAACAAAGTCGCACGACTATCCTAACTCAATCGCATCATATGCTTTTGCAGATAAGCATAAATAGCTACCGCACACTACACCTTGTCGAAAGCCAACAAACGTAGCACAAATACTATGAAATACTTATCTGAAATGAAGGAGGGCTACGACAGGTTTTTAAGAAAACCTTTTGCATAATGAACTTGATATCGTTATAGAATCAAATGATTTAAATGGAGTGTTTTTTAGCCTTTTGCTAGTTTCGCTAAAGAGGTCACTCCTGGTGAAGGGATCTCGGCTCTTTCCTTATCGAATAAGGTGCAGGATATTTCACAAATACCACTATGCAAAGCAAAAACTAGAAAATCAATCAAAAGACGAAACCGAGGATTGTAGCATCTGCCAGTTATTACTAAAGAGGTCACTCCCGGTGAAGGGATCTCGGCTCTTTCCTTATCGAATAAGGTGCTGGATATTCTATAAGGATTACCACTATGCAAAGCAACAACTAGAGCTACCTGTTTTTGAAATTCGATTCCACAACATCTTTAGGTTTATTTTCTTTCATTAATCTCATTAATGAAGTCCCATCATTTAAGTTACCTAAGCATCACAGATAAATACAACATACGCTTATGCCATCCGCATTCGCCTCGATATCCCGTCATGCACCATTAGGTTAGGTAACTAACGGCAGAGCGGGGCAGGGCTAGCGCAGGTGTAAAACATAAGCAACGTCTATATAATATATCACATATACTATATACAGTATCTATCTCATCATATACAGTGATCACATCACAGAATATCGCAGCAGAAAACAACATATGAAATATTGGATATACTAGGATTTCCGGGTTTTAAATTAAGCCTGTATAAAACACGGATTCCACGGTCGTGATGAATAGCCAAACCCACATCCCTAGACCCCTACGAGAGCAGCAAGAAACCCTACCAATTCTAGAGTTAGGAGACCCAAACTTGACGCCTCGAAAAGGTCTCCCACTGGACTCTAGAACCCGGTTACTTGTGCTCCCCTCCTTGGGTCTATCCTAATACGGAAAAGTAAATAATATACATCAACGGTGACATCTTCCTCAACCCGGAAGTGCCCTAATAAAAGAATATTATATACATTGAATTTTACATGAATGAAAATGAAAAACTCTCATCTCACATAAAACCCTCGGCTATTCAAAACACGACGATCCAATATAACATATCGCAGTAACACTTAACATCACATAACATCACATATCATCAACGTAAGTAAATATGCGTATCCCAATTGTCGTTGACGTATATCAACGAAACCGGCGATACACCACATATTACACTTACGGTCGCAGAAAAGAAAGTGAAAACTACAACAATTGGAATTCGCAACCACCTTAGACATCATAAACTCAATGTATCACATACTTTGGATTTCATGCCCAACCAAATGAATTCCTTAGACATCACATGCCTAACAATTATAAACCCCGCATTTTAGTCTCGATCTCGAAAACACTTTTCAAATATCAAGTCGGACAATTCAACAAGATTCCCGACATGCTGATCGAATGCTCGTCGGAAACTTTAGTAGACGGCCGCACCCCCCGATGTCATTGACGAAGTGCACTAAGGAGGAACACCGTGGCCGCGAGCACCCGAACGGATGCTTTTGGCGACGGGGTTCTCCTACAGTCACTTAGTCGGGGTTATAGGGCATGGCTATCTAATAAGGTTACCCGGCGAGTATCCGCGTATGCTACGTGATTGCAACGGACTTTTGATCGCATCAAAATTCCGTGGCAACCGATCAAATGAGACTAAATTGCTAGATTTATAAAATTCAAATTAGTTTTCTTGTGGATTCCAAGTATTGTATCCCATCACATGATATCCGGACGACGTTCAACTTTTCGATCAATTCATCAAAGTCCCACAATTCCCCGACAGCTCAACACTTGAGCACAGTTCAATAATACCCAGAATATGCCACAGTACCTATGCACCAGCCGTAGAAGGAAAGACCCAAGCCTCATTAATGGCATCGCGGAACTGCTGCAAACCCTAAAATTCGAAAGCGTTTCCATGGTCATTATGTCGAGTTAGGGTTTCATTCTTCTAGAGGGTTCACAGAATTACTTGCATATTTTTCCGAATACGTTAAACTTGAAAAAATGGGTTTTTGATAATCGTTCAAACTTTTTAACTTCGCCTAGACAATATGTGAATACCCAAAATAATATTAAAACTACGAATACGAAACACTCTGAATTGCTTATAGTGTAAGATCACATCACATGCAAAATTAGCAAAAACAAACAACACCTGAAACACCAAAACCAAGAGACTGGAACACACCAAAAAATTCAGCCCCAAACTCCACTAAGTGGCCAGCCAGCTCGGAAAAAAGACCATTGTGCTCGGCCAAAATCCGGTGAGATGGGCTAAATTTTCTTGTGTGTTCATGTTGCATCTCATACAATATTCTGCAGTTGTTTAAAAAAAATTTAGAGGACCTTTTAAAATCGACAGAAACTACATTTTCGTGTTTTAAGTTTCGGAGTCGTTTCGGTTTCGTAATCTAACAAACATCGTCTCATTTTCTAGCATGGCTCTAATACCACTGCAGGGTTGTCTAGCACGGCAGCAAGGTTTCGGGAGGTATCTTTCATGCCAAATTAAAATTTTAGCCGTTCTAGCTAACTCTAACCTAGAATCGTATACTAGAAAATACGACGAATCGAAATGCAAACAACTTTCCATAAGAAGTGAACAAGGAATACAATCTTTGTAGACCGATCCTTCACTTCAATAGCTCCATGTAGTAGTCCCTTCGCTGCGATTATGAACTACCGGACTCTAGAGAGGCTCCCATGAAGAAATTAACAAGCTTGCATCGAAGTCTTCGAGGCCGAAGATGATCTACGTCGAGAAGACACTAACCCAAGCTACCCCTTCACTAATTGTGGAATTAGTGAAGCAAACACCCTATACTAAATGTCTAGTAGTAGAGGATGATGAAGTAGAAATTTTGCTCATTTTAGATTTCTTTTTCTCACACCAATTCTTCACTTAGAAAAAACCTAGTGAGCTTTTTTCTCTTGATGAAGAAGAAGAAGAATGAACTTATTGAGGTTAGAAATGCAACCATGGTGAGTTAATATGCTATGCCTAACTCATGTAGAGAATAAACCATAGTCTAAGCTTAACGGTTGGGTTAAGAAATATTTTAAGCAAGACAAACAAGTGGACTTGGTCAATGTTCTACAAGCTCCATCCAAGCTTGTAACATTAGCCATTTTCCGTCTAATTTGTTTAACTTTACATAAATAAAAACCTTTCACATAAACCCTAGCATGGTATAAGTCTCATACATATATGTTGCATGTGTAACCTAGCATGTCACAATGATATATATCACATATATATTAGTGTGCAAAAGAATACAATTAACATATATCACATATATGTCAATGTATCATATGTGAGAAAAAGAATTACTTAAGTGAGCTAATATTAGTTAATGTAATGTAATATATCAAATATATAATTATATATTAAATTATTAAATCAACACTTGATTTAATAATCCGGCTATATCACATACAACCGACTAATATCAGATATAACAACTTATCGAATCAACACTTGATCCGATAACCCGGCTATATCTCATATAACCGACCAATGTCACATGTCGCGAGAATAGAATACGGTATCACATACGCGCATTAATCTCGGTCCCGCACATATCACATATGTGCTCCTACTCTGTTTCGCTTGAACCAGGAAACCTCTGTGTAGAACTCTAAAGACTCGTCAATACGCCGACAGTAGGTGATGATCATATTTGTCACGCCCCACCCCCAATACAGAGAGTATTGTCCGCTCTGGCCGAAACCTCACGGTTTTGTCCTTCGGAGCGAACCGACCCGACCAAAGGCTACTTCCCAGGAGGCCACCCATCCCAGGACTTCCCTAGCCTGAGCATGCTTAACTACGGAGTTCTCAAACTCCTATAGTGCCGGTTCACTTAAAAGGCGCCTCTGTATTGAAGAGTGGTATCATTCCATTTATAGTACAGATCTGTCCTCTTTCGGAATGTATTCCGAAAATTCCCCATTGTTTTACAGTGGGTCCCCGTGCTTATCTGGTATATATGGGTATACCAGATAATACCTGGGGTATTACATTCTCCTCCACTTAGAACAATAGTTCGTTCTCGAACCACAGACCTACTATTGAGGAACCAGCTCTGATACCATTAACTTTGTCATGACCCAAAATGGCACGTGACTGGCATTTGAATCATATGAAATCTATAGGACCCCATCCAATTCAAGTAAGCCAAAAATCCCAGAAATCTAAACCATTTAAAAGAAGAAAGAAGGAAAAGTTTAGTTTTAAAGCAAGTTGTTTAACAACATAAGCCGAAGTATGTATTTTTAAAAGCTCAAGTCTTTTCTGAAAATTTTGGCAGAGTTTCCTTTATAAATACTGGCCTTAAAAGGGTACAACATGCTTAATATGAATAAAGGCATCCCCAAACGGGAGCTAGCTCTTCGCCAATTGACGGTCACAACCACGCAAGCAATATAATATACAACGCCAAAGGGTAAGGATCAAAACTCAAAAGAGAATTCAAAATCATCAAGAAAATCATAATAATACAATGCGCGACTCTAAGGTCGAAAGAATATACAACTGGTCTTCTAAGTCTATAAAATATACAAGTCTGGTTGATGGAGTTTACTAGATACAACAGAAATAATAAAGTACAATGGTGGTCACGATGTGAGTGAACCCACCTACCAAAGCAATCACCCGGAATGAAGTAATGTGCCAGCAAAGCCGCCAAGAAAAACCTGTGGCAGAACCTGCAAAAAAACTGTGGCACAACAGGGGTGAGTTGCCAACTCGTGAGTAGAAAATATCACAGAGCAGAAATCGTATGTATGACTCAATCCTAGGTCATACGATCATAATATCCTCAAATAATAATATGGCCTGAAGCATAATAAAATGGCAAGGGTAAACATCTATGCATAAGTGTGATCCCATGTGCTCGTGTCAGTGCCTCAGGTAGCAATATATCATAAATATGATGTATGAATGCATGAAAACAGAATGCATCTAAATGTGGAAACTGTTTTCTTATCTCAGTGAGATTTCTGTATAAAATCAAGTATCATTAATGAAATCATGTAGAAAATAAGTGTCAATCATCGACACAAAATATCAATCTCAAATCTCGATATCTCAGGCTCCGGCTATCCGGACTGGCCTATATTATCAAATCTCAATATCTCAGGCTCCGGCTATTCGGACTGGCATGTATCATCAAATATCAATATTTAGGGCTCCGGCTATCCGGACTGGCCCAAATCCTCAAATAAAAGACCACATTGGTATCCTCCAGATATCCGGCGCGTCACAATAAAATCACCGGTCAGTAGTGCTCCCCTGTCTCAGGCTCAACGCCATCATCTGCGACCTTCTCGTCCCGAGGTACCGTACCGGGTCCACCATGCACCCACAGACGGTTCCTCCTCCTCCTCGAATCGGGTGTATGATATCGCTCAAGAGCCGAGAAAGCTCATGGTGGACATATCTCAAATCATATCAGGAGAAAACCCCACTTTTGTATTATTAAAAATGATAATACGTTTTATAAATCCTTACGGTTTCTCCAAATCCAGAAATCTCATGGAAATCCGAAATAACAATCTCTAGTGTAAATAACAGTGAAAACTGGGCTCCGGCAATCCGGACTGGCCTATAAAATTGCATGACAAATGAATATAAAATGCATGGGTATCTAAATAAAGAATGCAATATCTAAACTACCACATGAAAGCAATAACATATAGGAACTATCAGCTAGCAAGCCATGTCAATGAAATAATATTCTCTAAAGTGTACATGACATAGCAATTACCAATGAAGATGTGTGTGAGCCCGCAAGCAAGTGTTCGTGGAGCATACGCATTATCGGTAATGGTGCGAGTGTCCTAACAACAGGTTTCATCATTACTCACGAAAATATATATAGGCATGAAATGTAATGCGAACAGCAGAATAAATGGCAATGAATAGTAAATGCAGCAATAATGAAATATACATTCCTATATACGAGTCATACAGTTTTTGATATCTATAATCGCATGAATCGTGGTGTTTAGAAAATAGGGCTACGGTGTTTTTATGAAAAAGTATATCCTTTGAAATATCCGTAGTATTTCTTAGCCTGTCTTTAAAATACTCACGATTCGTTAGTTTTGAAAATAAGTATGACTCGTGCTTAGTCTAACATCTACTAAGTAACTACAGGACTAAACTAACAGACTAGTCGAAAGGGTAAGGAAATCCACTTAAATCTGAGTCGATATATATATATATATATATATATATATATATATAATAGTCGGTGATCTCGCCTCAATAGTATCACATATGATACAATATATATATCATATGACAACCTCGAGTCAAGAGTGCGGATCTATCATTATAATTATATCTCGTACGATAAATCCATCGTGCGACATTCCAAATCAGGGTACGGGTCAATATCACATTTATCTCATTATTCAACTTGTATCCTTATCATCATATATCATGAGCTGGCTACTGATCTACGTCTAGTACATACTAATACCATCAATAATATATATGCGTGTGTCTGAAAACACATCGCCTAAAGATCCGCTATAAAATCATGTCGTATCTCAAAATACGAACCAAATCACATCACCGATCTCATGGCATCATGCCCAATCATATCGATTCATCTCCAAGTACCACATACTATCCTCATCGTCCATGTATATATATATATATATACACACACACACACATAGTCCCATACCTATGTGTGTGTGTATACACACACACGCATATCCCCATGTCGAGAAATCCCCAAAAAGGGATTTCAGATACCTAACCGTAGCTAAACCGGTTGAGTGAAGCGAAGGACCTCTGAGCGTACAAGAAATAAAATGTATGTGTGTATCTGTACGTGTATGCAGATCACTACTCTAGGGTTCGCGACTAAGAAACTAACTAAATACGTTTTCCTACAAGTATGCTAAAACTATCCTAAAGTCACCTAGCATTTCTTACTAAGTATACACATCTCACATCTCATAACACATAAGTGTGTGTGTGTGTGTGTGTGTGTGTGTGTGTGTGTGTATATATATCATAACGCATCCTCGTTCTATACTACGAAACTGCGGGGGTGCTATACGCCATCCACCCGACTTCCCCCTATATATCATAACGCATCCTCGTTCTATACTACGAAACTGCGGGGGTGCTATATGCCATCCACCCGACTTCCCCCGTAGATATAATCTACTCACCTTGATCTTCGCTTGCCGATGCCGATGTCGCCACGCGCTTGCTTGTCATCTCGAAGTCCTCGTGGGGGTACCTACATATCATAACACATCGTATCGTATTAAAATCCGGCTCATGACCAAAATGACACACGAATCTCACATAGGTCAAAACCTATGGTCTACTCCTGCAAATCAACCAAATAACACTCGATATAGACAGACAAACATCAAGTGACCGATATCAAACCCAAATATCAAAATAACCATTAAGGAATACAAAGCAGCAACTCATGAAACTTGCTCCAGATTTTAGTTCAAGTGAAATTTGGCTAAACAAACAGTACTGGGGTGATGTATAGGATGCATATGACCTAAAGAAGAAATCTGGGCACCAAATTTTATAGAGTGGCCGGCCACCCTACCCCAAATTCCGGCGAGCTCGGCCAGGGATGCTTGGATGGGTCGTGTACTTGCAGGGTGCCCTCCTAGTGTCTTTTCTAGGTCTCTGGAGTTGTTTGCTTGTTTTGTAAAGATCCCAGGTTAACCCAGATTCCCTGCACCCACTAATTTAACACAAAACCGACATTTCGGTATCTAAAGTTCAAGTTTGGGTTTAGGCTCTGTTTAATCTGGGTTTTTAGCACTATAGGGGTTTTGTAGTCACTACTAAATCTCAATTACACCCTCACAACTTAAGGATCCCTAAACTTGATCTTGGAATTTTTATACATCACTAAACCCCACCAAATCACTTCTAAACTAAACTAGAATCTAAAGTAAATGAAATACTACACTATTTGTGAAAGAAATAACTCATTTGCAACTCAAGAATTTTTTTGGGTTGCCCCAAGTGCTAAAAATCCAATTTTTCATGATCTCCCATACTTGTAGTGAGCTTGTGCATATTTTTAGTGAAGGGAATGTGTGGTTTTGATGTGTTTTGATGGAGTTGTGAGGAGGTTGAAGGAGGTGGAGGGAAAGGACAGCCATGAAAGAGGAAGGGGAGGAAAAAGATGAAGGAAATAATGAAGGGGACATGAGCTATGCCAAGGTTGACCCCTCACCCTCTCTCTCTCTCTCTCTCTCTCTCTCTCTCTCTCTCTTGCCCATACTTCTTTCTTTATTCTTTTTCCCTTTTCTTTTTTTCTTTTCTTTTCTTCACTTTATCTTTTCTTTTCCTTAAAAACAAAGCCATGCATGAATAAAGAAAAGACCATGGTAGGAAAATGTAACAAATGAGTAATATGACATGGTGCATGTCATGTGCACAAAACCGGATTAATACAAGATTAGCGAAATTTAATCGAATTTAGCAATAAACATGCATATAATTAATTATAAAAATTTATAATTTGCCTAAATCACATGAATTCTTCCAAAAATCGTCATTCAATTTAACTTCCCAATATTTCTCAAATTATCGGTATTTAATTATACCGCATTATTAAAATATTCATAATATTTATTATTTAATTTTATAAATTCCCAAAAATAATATTTTATTTTTCTGAAATGTTACAATATCAAACACCCACAAACCGCAAGCGGTCTGCTAAACGTAACAGCCATCCGGGTATTGAGCGATCAGAAAATCAACAAGCAAGCATGCTCATACTCCTACGAATCCAATCAGTAACACTACCATACAGTCCGGTCTCTTCGTCTGATATGTCGCATATCTCGTTTAGGGGTGGTAAACATCATACCCCAGTAACTCGATAAGTCGTACCGATGTGAGGCTCATAACTGGTCGAGAAATTACTGATAACACTTACCAGTATATCTCTGAAGCAGCCCTGGCCAGGGACTTCCTGTTATAACCAATCTAGCACAGCGCAACATCAACTCCTAATACCGGGAAAGACGAAACCCCTTCTATTGCTCATTTCCTCCATGTGATTCGGGACTGTACCCAAAAGCCACCGTTTTGCACGTTCTCTTGAACGTAGTAAGGTGGAAATCAAAGCACAGTGAGAATCACACAAGACTCTATGACGATCTCGGGTCTACAGACTAATCTGTACTAGTGTCACTAGAGAACTGCTATCTGACGATAGGTATAATACCATCTAGGAGTTCTCGGCGAGTCCGTTCAGTGTACCCAGTCTCCACTGAGCACCCATATACCATCTCTGATGTCAAACACCTATGGATATGGGATCATCCATCGCCTATCTACATGGGTCGAGAAGTACACGCTAGTCTACTCTGGTATATGATACCCTGTCTCGATACACCTACGACTAGGAACATTTGAAGGATGTACTTACCGACTACTTTGTCCCCACTAGTATGATCTGCATCATAATCTTGGTAGTCAAGTACTCATCCTAAGGGTTTTATCAACATGTAACATAGAGACAATCAGTGTATATGTTAAGACAAAGAGCAATTAGATAGCATACTATCATGTCGAGCAAGAAAGTCCTCTCTATATATGTCCAAATATCCACTACAATATACATCGTATGTACAGTAATGGCCACTAGCGCATACATATAACTAACAAAATTTTCATTTAAATCAAATACAACATAGTCAATATCAATAACCACAATGTTATTATACATAAAACCAAAACCATAAAATGTTCCCATTTACAAATCAACACCATAATTATGAAAATCAAGTCTAAAATCTAAATTAAGAAGGATTAAAACAGAAACTAAATTGCATCGAATTTTATGAGTATAAAGGACATTATGTAGGAATATAGTTCCTCCACCCCAGAAATCCAACTTGCATGTAATCGATCTCTTCGACTTCTACTCTAAAATAATTGCCCACATATATATCATTTAGTTCCACTTTGAACTTGATGATACTTCAGAAATGCTCTACGGTCTCTAGTTGCGTGGTCTATGGCTCCTGAGTCTACACTCTACATAGGATGAGATTCGGTTAGTAAAACCGTGCTAGAAACATAATCAAAAGTTTAAGTGGTAGAAAAGCATAATATCTCTATTTGCTTAGTGCATTCACGAGCATAGTAACCTTGCTTGCCATAATTATAGTAGGTTGTTTTAGCCTTGTTTTTCCTTTTCTTCTGTGCTTGTCTCGCTTATAACGCTGAAAGTTATTCTTTTTGTTTTCCGGTCAATGTCTCTTTCCTCACTTAAAGTAAAAAGGCTTAAAGTTCTTTTTGTGTTTGAAGCCCGAAGCCTCTCACGAACTTGATTCGACAACATAAGCCTGCCCCAAAGATTTTTCCGCATCGAGACGCTCATCTTCTAACTCCAAATGACTCATAATATCATCAAAAGTTTTGATATTTTTATTATGCATCATATTAATTTTCATATGTTTCCAATTGTGAGGAAGAGATCGAATGACCACTTGCACCTGCTGCTCATCAGTAAGAGTGTGTCCCATCAACTTCAACTCTTTGATCATATTGCCTATTTTCCTTATGTCTTGCCTCGTCGTAGTGCTTTGGCTCTTCTGAACGGTATCAAACTTGATAGTGGGCCTTCTCACTTAAGTCATAGAGGTGCCACCAAACTTGTCTTTCACGACAAGCCACATCTCCTGAGCAATGTAAAATCCTTCAAACTCACACATAAGACCATCATCCATACTGCTTAGCAAACGTAACGCAAGAAATATTATTCTTTTTCTTCCAAGCATGAAAAGTTTCGAGATCTTTTTTGTGTTGAGTGGTATCCTTACTCTCATGTTTCAACATAATATGGTTAATTGTCTTCAGAACTTTTTGTTATTCAACGATTTAGTGAACCCTGCGGTACCAAATTTCTCAGTTGTCACCGTTCCATTTTTCACCCTTGTTTAAATCAGCAACGATTGATTTTAATGCCATAGTCATGGATGACTATATTTTTGACAAAATAAAGCTTGTCAACAAAGGTTGCACATTTTCACATACAAATGTAATTTGTAGCATAATCTAAATGATAAATAAACCTAAAAGATTTTAGATCGAAACTTCGCTTTGCTCCCAACCATCAGCCTTTTCACAAACATTTAAATATCATGTATTTAATTAATTCTGTGCAATAAACAATGGTTCTAAGTGATAACTCATATAAGTCCTACCAATGATAGAACTCCCACTTAATTAAGAAATTTAAAATATACATCACAAGCATCAACTTTATTTCAACATGCCATATACATACCTTTTAACAATTTCAAGTTATCAAATAACATGTAACCATTCAAGGAAACATAAATGTAGAACATGTATATTTGCATGTAATCACAACAAGGCAAGTTATCTACAACATGTATAGTTGCATGTGATCAAATAAATCATGTGTATTTTGCATAAAATATTCATGAAACATGTCAATAAAGCAAGAATATAGTTTTTGTTAGCAAGCTAGGAATAGGAAACAGGATTAATTTCTGGCGTGACCCGTAGCTATTCCGGAAGCCTATTGCCTCATGCCCCTTCACTGGCGGCCTTAACGGCGATCATGATGTAATGGTGGCTCACTACAAAACACCGGAGGGCTTATGGAACCTCGGCAAGATTTCCGGATCACACATTTGTAATGCAATCCTTCGTTGCGGAAAAGGACAAGTTTTGTTTCACCTTCTCTGCAAGCGGTTCATACAACGTCCATGATGCGAGGATAGTACTCATTGAATCAAACAACAATCAGACGAGGATTACTCTCCCACTTAAAGGTTATCACACTAAACGAATTTGGTGGTTCCTGTGGAAAATCCTTAACCTCAAACTTCCCACGAAACATCATCTCATCAGACGAAATGCCCAAACTTCACCTATGTGAGTGATGTGCAATGAAGACAAGATGGAGGATATCAATCACCTCTTCAAAGACTGCAATAAATGGAAGTGCTTCATTTCGAACGCTAGGAGGGGAATTGAGAACTAAAAATTTTACAGCAACGGATGCAGATTGGCTATGCTGGTCATGTTAGGACCGAAACAAACATTATGATAATTGCGCATGCTATGGTTCGGTGGAAAGCGAGAAATGAAATATCTTTCCAAAGAACAACAGAAGTCAGGGTACAAGTTTCAGCGAAAGACTTTGTGTATCTAATCTCTGAACAATTACTTTTGTGTTCTCCCCTTTTAAATCAAATATAATATGAGCACTGGAGTGCTATTAGAAGAGAGAGAGGGGGGGGGGGGGGGGGATGTTTATGGGACTTGTCAGTAAGAATTTGCTAGTCTCTACTCAAAAGTTCTCCACAAGACAGGCAATTCCGAATAAGGAATTAAGTGAGAGGCCTTATGAGACAAGAAGGGGGAGAATACAAAAGTCCTAGTTTGAAGAGAAAAGATGTGCTTAATTAACATGCACCATCTACAGCCAAATCCACTAGCTACCAATAAATTGAGTATAAAGTTCCAATCTAGGAAATCAAAAGTTTTAGTAGTTCACCATGTTACAAGCAGCTCGGTTTGGTTCGGTTTAACCACCGAAACCGAACCAAGATGGCTTCGGTTTGGTTTGGTTATATTTGGTCGGTTTTCGGTCGGTTTTTCGTCCCGGTTCGCTTTGTGCTCACCACTATTTTCACTGATGTCAACTCTCTTCAAATCATGTTTAAACCATTTCTCTTTCTCAGTAATTATAGCTTGGCTCCACCACATTAGACAACTTCTCCTTCGATAAAAATATCTTTTGCAGCAAAGATTTCCTAAAAAATTACATATCCGTTTCCACCAATTTGATTTTATCATCAAGCCTCCCACAAAGCATCAACGGGAACCATCGCTAAAATTGTGTCTGAACCTTAACAATCCTCTCCTGCTATGCAATAGGTACCCCCACGCCACCATATTCTTAGTTGCTATTTACTGCTAATCCATATCTTTTAAGTAAATTTCTTTTAGGTTTACTAAGTTTGGAATGAAAGAATGAAGCATTATTACTAGGCTAGGATGATGTTGCTTTGATGAAAACTCATCTTCGATCGCTCCTCATTGTCTGAGACAATTTCTTGTGAGTTCACAAACTTTTTGGAAACACTTAAATTTTCTCATGTGATTTGAGAGCCTCCAAGACTTCAACCTCCGAAAACCCCGCCTCTACCAATTCCCGCATATTGAGCTCCAACACCTACACCTCTGTATTATCCATAGAGAGAATTGCGCCCGTCCCCATTGATATTTGGAGCACAAGGATCCTACATTTTATCGCTGAAGGACTTCTAATTATCATTTAGACAATCATCATCATCTAAAATATCCACATTAGAATTCTTCTGAAATTTTTTGTATTCATCTTCTCCCGCCTCAGCACCCTCTTCAAATTCTTAGGAACAAGATTAAAAATTAGGAGAAGGATAATTCCTATGATTTTTCAGTTTAGAGTAGCTCAACACAATTTTCAATGAGTACAATAAAAGGGAATGAAATCATAAACCAGATCACAAACATACTTTGAGTCGTTAATATTAAAAATAGCTTTCTTCATTTAACTCCTGTATCACATCAGCTTCAACACAGAAACAAACAAACTCAAGCATTGTGCCATAGGTAACTAAACGGTCAGCTTTAATAAACTTACCCGCTCGCAAGGGATTTAATGGTTCCCTCATCAATAATTGATGGATTAGTATTATTGGTAGAAATAACATAAACCAAAGGAGAATCAAGAAGGGTTTTGCATCTCTCCTAACTCTTCTCATCGGAGAAATCAGATTTCAAACCCGGCTTCTTGCCAATCGTTATTCTAACCTCATTCATTGGAAGCTTTGATATAGAAATTTTATCATTATTAAAATCCTCTGTGGTTTGAAGAGAGAATCAGCTTGTCTATCATTAATGTTAATCTCCACAACCTTGTTATTACCTTATTTTCTGACCACCAATGGACCAACATCTACAGTTTCATTTACGGTTCCGCCTTGTTATTACCTTATTTTCCGACCACCAGTGGACCAAAATCTACAGTTTCATTTAACGGTTCCGCTGCTGTACAAAACCTCCACCCACAAGCAAAGATATACCCCTTATCTTTCCAATCATTGGACTTGCGTGGATCATCAGGAAGATTCTCTACTCATTGTTCTCTAATAACATCATGATTCCATGTCCTAATTTAATCTCTCTATGCAGTTTGTTGATCGATGGTCGCTTTTTCATCCACTTATCTACACTAGATCTACACCGGATTTGATATAATTGGATTCCAACAATAAGACTGAAGACTTTTTTATGTTTGACCCATTTTATATTTTATACCGATATACCACTAATAGTTTTTCCGATGTGAGACTATTTTAATTCACATATCTTAACAGATCGAAAGATCTTGAAAATGATCTAGAGGATGATAAAAGTCTCGGTTATAAACTAGTAACTGGTTTTTAGGGTATAATTTGATGGATGTGAGAATTTCTTTATAGCACGGATAACTTGGGGGTCTATTTACATCATTTTCTTCAAAAGATATGACGAAAAGAGTATCACAAGGAGAAAATTTGAAAGCCAAGAATGAGAAGAAAATTTGACTCAAAAATTGAACACTTTCATTAGCGGGTAAATTGTTTTAAGCAATCACAAGAGGATCAAATAAGAAAGATAATTGAATTATATAAGCATTGGTCAACCAATTGGGGTTGTCCTATAGCTCACCCCCCCCCCACCCACCAAACCCCCCACACCGAAAAATACCCTAGACATCATATCTTTGTAGTGCCAAAATAAATTGATCGAGCTTTCTAGCAACCAGATTGATCAACATTTCCAATTTCAAAGCATGGCAAGCATCAGGCATACATCAGTTATGACTTACAATGACTGGGAAAAGAATACATTTTCGGTAATCTTGCGAGCCCAATATGTACCAATTTTCTAAAATCGGAGCCATTCATAATAATTCAAGTCTTCCTTCCTCAAAATTTGCATGATATATTAAATAAAATGCCAACTTGCATGCCCCTACCTTACAGTCATTACTGCATCAAAGTATTAGTTATCCTGCAAGAGAAAAATATGACTCTGGAAAAGAAACAATCATGTAGAATTTTACTAAATCAGATTCAGGTATCAGATAAAAACTCCAAACAGTCATTTCAAGGTCTATATGTTTTCATTTAAACTTATTTATAAATAAACATTGAATATACTCCTTGCATGGTTTTGCCCATGAAAGTTATCAGACATCCATCAAGTCTTTCCCTCCCAAAATAATAGACAATTACTGCAATGAAAATATGTTAGAAGCTTATAAATTAATATCCCCAATGTACAAAAATTTGTTCAAATACAACAATAACAAAAATGGTTTGTGATTTCGGAAATTACAACAATCCAACAGGGTGAGAACTTCGAATTATATCTTACAGCCACCCAAATCATAGACTGCCCATAAATATTATATAATGGGTCCTCCATCCCTCTTGAGAAATGCCTGCCAAAAAGTAAAACAGAAAATAAGAAAACCATAAAATTACATTAGTAAATTGTAATCATATCTTTTTCTTTTTTAAAATGATAAGCAGGGCTAAGAAGCATGTCTCTTCTATTAAGATGGAAGGTTTAAAGAGATGTTTGCTAAAACTGTAACTTAATCTCAAACCCAATGAGAGAATAATGAGACCTCTTTTTTATTTTTATGATGGGAAAAATATACCAGCTTGGTAGCCGCAACAGACTGCCTCTGCCTTTCTTCCTTCTCACGTTGGCACTCGCCACACCAACTCGAGAACTCCTTTTGATACTTTTTCATCTCTCTAAAGACTGAACTGTAAAATAGATTCATTCTTATTCATTAGTGTTCTAAGCTTCTAAAATTCTGGAATAGATTGAATTTAAAAAATGATCCTACTATAAAGTAATGCTTTAGAAAAGGAACAGATAATACAATAGACATGAAAAGATCAAAATGGTAGACAACAAGGGATGGGCTCAATAAATTTCTTCTAGCCTTGGATATTTGTACATGTTGGATAGCCAACACATAATTTATCTACCAATCATCAAATTTCTGTATTTGATATGCGTGCTCACCAAATATAGTAGTATTTGCGCATTGGATCTGTATCTGACACAAGGATAGCTCTGTCGTTGAAGTGTCTGTGCTCTTTTCCTATAATGCAACAAGCTGAGCCTTACTCTCACTTTATAGGTCCTATACGGAAGATTGGGTTGTAATTGGCTCAATGTGACCCAAAGGATTAAATGAAACCAGTGGGATACAGCATATCGAAATACATAAGTAGCATCCAATACATTTCATTTATAGGTTGAGCGAGCCATCGCCTTTTGATCAGATACCAAGATTGTAACCCAATCCCAGTAACGTCATATTGTGCAAACTTTCGTGAATCCTTTGTTAATCACAGCTACATATTTCAAATCCTATTACAAAAATTCCATTAATGTCAGGATGAACTTTCCAATACTCTCTTTGCTGGATCTCCATCACATGGGTCCAGATCAGTATAACTTCACTTCTTTTTTTCTACCGCATCCTCACCAACCCATTTTTCATTTTTCATTGCATGCCAACACTCAGTAACTCAATCCTAAGGAAATTGCCCTTGTGAACTGAAAGAGGTATCTGATAAAAAATTGTAATCAAGTTGATGATCATATTCTGATACAACAACAAGCTTTTATCCAAACCTTCGAGTGAGGATATTCTACTCCAAATTGAAAATGAGAAGCAAAACCTTTCACAGAATCAAGCACATTCACATCAAAGAAAGGGAATACCTTCGGCACCACAAGAGCAAATTGATTCTTTGCCCAGATGTTGTAGGTCGGGCACCATGACGATGACGGCCACGATGAAGCACGGCTTGGCCAGGTATATGAGAATATTCTAGGATTTCCTGTGAATGAAGCAAAAAACTAACCCATCACAAAACATATTTTATAATCGTAAGAACCTAAACTAGTTAGTCGCATAGAATATGTAATACTGTTAGCTCAACACCCAATGTAAATAAGGCATTCATGATAAACTGTAATATAATATTTAGACAATAGCAAAGACTTTTTCAGAATAAAGAAAAATATTATCCCAACGCCCAATCTAAAAGCTAATACAGATGCTAAATGCTATAGTCCACTATCATGCTAGAATAGTACCAAGGCATCACGATAAGAATTGATAGACTAGAAACTCTACATTCTTGCACATTATATGCATTAAGTATTAAAAGACACATGAAAGAAAATTGTACGTCTTGTTACAGCAATAACACTTTCTTGGGGGTAAGGAGATCATTTATTTAAATAAAATATAGCAGTAAATGATATGATAAAAAAAAAAGAACAAATGCCAAGAGGAGGGGGGCATCTATAGAAATTCCTTTTTCATTGTATTAGAAAAACAACAAAGCCCTCTGTCCCAATATTTGTTGCACCAACATGTAGGTTTATGTCGCATACACATATCCGCTAGTTGCCATGGTTCAGTTGCATTCCCATAGTTGACCGACATGAATATGACCGTCTCCAAAATGGCACAGACATGCTCATGTGTTGTATGAATCTAGAACTAGTCCCAGAACATGGCCTGACAGGGACCAATACAGCCGGAAGGAGCATTTGTACGATCAGTATTTAGGATTTTCTTTTTCCTAACATTCTGTGTTAGGTCATGAGACCGGAGATGATAAAATATAACCGATCATTAATAGATCACTATTATATAGTATAATTGTGATCATGAGAGAGGGGGGTAGTGGAAATAACTTAATGATGCAAATTTTACATTTCTCTTTTTCACCGGTAGCCACATTGAACATTGCAATTTGGTAAATGCACTAGATATTTCCGCTTCTCTTCCTTTCTTTACATCTTAAACAACTCTTGACAGCCAACTCCATCCATTCGTACCACCTGGATAGTGGCAGAGACTGGAAGCTTGGCGACAATAATGTATTAAAAAGTTATTCCCTGTTCGGTTTAAAACATTTATAAAGCGGTACTGAGATAATATAGGATAAACCAGAAATACAGTGCTTTCCTTCTTGTGGACAACCAAAGTGAATGGGTTTTGACCAATTTCACTGGTCAAACAGTGCCTGGTTGTATTGAGTTTTATATTGGTGGTGATGCTAGGATAAAAAAGGGTAAATTGTTCAAACCCGCCCCCCCCCCCCTCTGTTTTTCCTGCTAACAAAAAACCCCTGAAAATTTTTCATGCAGTATTTGTATAGTTGCCTGCTATATCTAAATAGGTCATACATATCGCAGGCAATTGCATAGATATCGCCAATAACTAGATACCGCGGGTAGAAGGTTTTTTTGACAACTGAAAACATTTTCAAGGGGCTTTTGACATGCGCTTCGGGGCCAGGGGGGTTTTATCAGTGGGAAAACCTGCTTGGGGGGTTTTGACAATTGACATTTTAAAAAATGCATCGGGATGCAAGATAGTAATGACAAATAAGACAAGATGACGTATACGCAACATGTATGCAAACTCCAGATGAACAAAAAGAAATAACCGACGATACAAATCCTACCTATATGTAATTACCACCCCACAATCCAAAGTTGATAAAGTATCGTACAAAATATATAGACATGACATTTAAAGTCAGCTTCAGATCATAAAGGTTTAATCTCGTGTTAAAATCTGGATATCCAAAAATGTAAGCAAGGAATGACTTTCATACAGTATATGAGGCTAGAGATATTATAACATTGGATAGAATAAACTCTAGGATTGTATTTTAAGAAGTGATGATATTTGATTCCCAGATAAAGTTGAAAGATCAACCAGAAAACAAAAATTCTAGAATACACTAGGAATTGTAAATAAATATAATAACAAATTGAAAAGCAAAATCTCTGAACTTCATCAAATAAGAAAATTTCTATCCCTGTCTATGGGTATCCATATCTGAATCTGAATTCGTATCCAGATATCCGTATCCGAATAATTTGAACAAAACCGTATCCATATTCATATACAAAAAAAATATTTATACCCGTATTAATATTTGATTGGATATGAAAATTACTATCCATATCTAAAGATTCCTAATACAGATCCTAAGAAATATCCGGAATTCTGCATCCAAACGTCGCTACACCTAAATCATAACTATATACCTACATATGCTCAAGCTGGTTCTACATTAACCAAAATATGTGTGCTTATGCCGATGAGTTTAATTTTACATCACCATATTGTTTATACGGATCAAAAATAATTTAAATTAAAAGGAACATCATTCATTATAGTAAAGTTGAAATAATGAATAATTATAAGTGATGTTACCTATAGTGTATTCAATGTTGCAGAAAGCATAGCGATACAGAAGGATATGGCTTAGGCTTTAGCGGGGCTTTACGACAAAAGGCAAAGACTTTTATATGCAATAAATAAATAAAAGATGAAATCGTTAGATAAATAAGAACATTTAGAAACATAAATATATACACAAAATAAAAGAGTGTTTTCTTATAGGATAAATTATATACGACACAATCGACTTTTCAGCGTTTTCGAAGTAACACCAATGAACTCAAGAAATGCCACAAAACCCCCAGAACTAGCAATGTTGTTTACAACAACAACAACTGAACCTTTCATCCCAAGCAATGTTGTTTAAAAGTGTTTAATTTGGTTTTAATATAAAAAGGATAAGGGTTTGACTAAAGAAGATTTGGTTTTTTATTTTCCACACTAGTCATTTACAATGCTTTATACCCCATAAATTGTCTTAGAACCAACTCTAATTCTTCTTATATTATACCCAAATCAAACGATTTCAGATTACATACTAGTCCAAGGGGGTTTGTGGCATTTTTAAAGTCCCTTGGTGTTATATCAAAAACTCCAAACATCAATGGTGTTTTACAAAATTTATCCTTTCTTTTATAATTTCTATATGTATATACACAATAATGAACATATTTTGAAGCTTACGTTATAATATAAGGCCTAAAAGATAATCATATAAATTAGAAACGACATTAGGTTTCAATTGTTTACTACAATAATTTGCATATTTTTATCAAATTAGGGCTTTATCCCATTTTCATTCGCTTAAAAACAGGATTAAGGCGGGGCTTTAAGGGTTAAGCATATAAAGCAGGTGAAAGCAGGACTTCAACGCTCGTAAAGCATCAACACCGTTCACCATTGTATGCAAAAGCAAAGCAGCTCATGGCCACTTTCCGCTAAACCGGGCTTTTACAGCAGTGTGTTTATGTTAACATGTAGACGAGGCAGTAAACAGATCTAACTCTAGAAAAGAATGGAAATTAACTTAAAATTGATCATTAGTTGCAGAACCCTGACTTCTAGTAATGTGAAGCATGCTCATTTAGATATTTATTTAAATCGAAAGTGGACCTGATCTTAGTACCCATAGTTCTTATACTATTGTTGAGTTGAACTGATAGTGGATTCTTTCTAAAATTAACTTGTACTTTTTATTATGCCTCATGTTTTAGAATTCACTAGAAAACTATAGGGTAATAGCTATATTTGGAAACTGTAGAAAAGTTACATCTAGAGTAAGATGAAGCTGTAGTGAAGGAATCTGGACGTAAGAGTGTTGCTTAATAACGATGCTTGCAATTGAGCAATGCTACTTTACTGGCTCACTATTTTTGAGAAGGATGACTTCGCAAATGCAGCATAAAAACTGGCGGTTTGTTGGTTAAAAATGGAGTTGTATGCAACATTTGATTGAACAAAATCCTATGTTTTCCTTGTTTGATTAGCAACAATTTAAGAAGGAAACAAAAACAGAGTTGCAAAATACAACAAATTCTTAGAGGTACAGGTACCACATAAGTTTATCATATGCCATATATATAAACTTGCAAGAAATGTGGCAATGGCAATTGTTCTAAGTTCAACCTGACACATAATAATTTTTGGATTCGGAGATCCCACAACAAAATTTGAAAACAAACAAACAGAATTTGAGGTTTCTACGCGTAATAAATGTTGCATGCAAGATGCAACCCTCATACTCAATTTGGAAAGGGAAGTTTTACCACTGGGTTACGGATGGAGGACTGGAACAATTATGAATCAATGAGGTACCTGGTTTTTATTTGGGAGTTATGCATATCTAAATCCTTCTTTGCGTTTATCTTGCTAGAAATTAAGGATGTTTAGAGTTAATAAACGAGTTATGAATGTGAAAAGTCAAGAATGTCATGCAATGAGCCTATATAAAGGATACGTATGGAGACAAGAAAGACTAAACCAGTTATGATATTTTGAATAAATAAAAAACGTGTATTCTGTTGCACTAACGGATTGGTTGCGATCAATCGAAATCCAACTGCGGTTGGACATTTGTCCACATCTCCTTCTTATCACTGGTGTTTGCTTTATACCATCACCAACAACATTGCCTCAATATTCTCAACCAGCAAATGTATCCTTATCTTCGGCAACACCCCAATAATCATTCAATACACATCAATCCAGTACCAGAACTACGCACTCCACTCCCATATTTGTTCAAGAAGTGCAACCAGATTTAGCTCTTCACTACCAACTCTGGTGCACCTTTAAGGCTTGTCGACGCAGCGACCCTCGGATTCATCCCAATTTCAGCCCTGTTTTAGCCCAACAGCCGCTGTTTAGGTTGCGAATATGTAGGAAAATAATACCGGGTTTCAATCAGTTTCCAGCGAAGAGCAACATGCAAGACCCTCTGTTCCAGACTTGGATCTTCTTAATTGACAGCAAACAACTTCTTATCTGAATCATTTCGGCTAACATCAAACACAAACTGAGGTACAACGGGTTTGATTCTGTTCTCTGGTTCAAGCACTTGGAATATATATAATAGTTATAGATTAGGGTTAAAGACAAGGTATTGTTCACTTCTCAGGGACTCTTGTCTAGGTTATTTGAACTTAATTTTCTCAAGATATAATACTGGGTTCTCTACAGAGATTGTGTAACCTAATTGCACCCTTTGGCTTACAGTTATCAATATCGAATCAATTGCTTTAAGACTCTGAATTTCAATTGTGATTGTTATGCCTAAAGTTCGAACTGTTTATTGGTCACAGCTATTGAGAATCGGATCTCTCATGTGTGTCGATCATCTAGATTAGGCCTTGCATGTGTTAATTTTCATTGCATGAACATAATAAAGCTTGTTTGCTTTTAGTCATGCATCCACACTAACTTTTCGTTTAGTTTAGCCCTAAGTATTTCTTCCTGTGTCGGTTACCCTTTTGTAAATGGTGCAGTTCATCGCATGTAATTGTTGAAGTGTATGTGTTCATGCCTTGTGTGTAATATTGTATGAACATTTTATACATAAATATGAGTTGGGATACAACTAACCCTAACCATACCTTGAATCAAAGGAACCGAATCTTAACAGGGAATCACTTTTTAACAACAAAAAAACTTGCACCTACAGCTACTTCCATGGTATAGATAAGTTCTTAGACAAAAATATGTTAAGAGAACACTAGCAGATAATATAGGCAATTACCTCGTACTAAGAAGGTATCTAAATGAGCGAATGATGGTCATTACTTCAATATGCCATGAGAGACATACCTCAGGCTGGGTTTCTGAATTTACATGTTTGTCACAACGCACTCCCCGGAAAAATAATTCACCACCAGAGAATTCTTTGCCCAAGCATACATTCAATGTGACTTCTGAATCATCCACATGGAAACCTATAATTTACAGACTGCAACAATTTAGATCAATGTTTAAAATGTATTACAAAGATTACAATTTTCACACTTCAATGAAAAGATCTCTGAACAATGAAAGCATTAACAAAAAATTTGAAGATTATATATGAGAATAATGAAGAAAATAGACCCTAGGAGGCTTTTTCGTTAGGTGGCATCAAAAAAAATACATTCTCCACGATTGTTTTCAACATCGGCACCCATCATCATCATCTTTATCATGTAAGATGTGGATGCAGCAAATTTCATGTGATTCCACCACTTTCACCGTTGAATTAACAATGTGAAAAGTTCTATTGTCGGTAAACCGTTAATTTTCCACCACTAAATCAACGGTGAAAAAGTGATGGAATCACATGAGATTTGGTGTATCCACATCTTTACATGATAAAGATGATGATGGTTACATGATAACGATGATGATGATAGGTGCTGATCGTCGAAAAATATCATGGAGGGTGTATTTTTCAACGCCATAGGAGGAAATTCCCTCCAATGGCACTTTTCCTCCATTATCATATATATAGAGAGAGAGAGTGATGAAGAAAAGAGACCCTAGGAGGCTTTTTCGTTAGGTAGCGTCAAAAATCTACATCCTCCACGATTTTTTTCGACGATCGGCACACATCATCTTTGTCATGTAAGATGTTGATACACCAAATTTCATGTGATTCCACAACTTTTCACCATTGATCCAGCAATGTAAAAGGTTATATTGTCGGTAAACCGTTAATTTTGCACCCTCTAAATCAAAGGTGAAAAAGTGATGGGATCACATGAAATTTGATATATCCGCATCACATGATAAAGATGATGATGATAGGTGCCGATCGTCGAACACCCATGAAGAATATATTTTTTCGACGCCATAGGAGGAAATTCCCTCGGCATCTTTCCTCCATTATCCTCATATATATATATATATATATATATATATATATATATATATATATATATATATAAGTGTTAAATGTCAACCGAAATCTAACATCTATCTCCGAAATATCGATTTTGATGAGTAATCGACACAAAATTACAAAATTATTTGTTTTTCGGAAATTGAGAATATTGGCCGAAATTTCTACGTATCAGCCAATACTTCTGTATGGGCGAAATTTTCAGATATTGGGTAAAATTTCAATTTACTTGCCAAAACCTTTTATTATTGGATTTTTGGGCCTTAAGTTAAAAACCATTACAACCTACCCAACCCGTTTTGTAATTAGCCCTATTTCCCCGGTCAGATCCACTCATAAGCACAAATCGATCCCTCAAAAGGGGAAAACTCAACTCCTCAACAAAGACGATTCTCATCAACTCAATTTCAACTTTGTCTCATCCTCTTCCTCTCAATTCAAGGTGATACTCGTTGACAAAGGCTTCAAGTTCGACTTCAGATCTTAAAAGGCTTCGAGTTGAAGTTTGACTTCGACATCAACTACAGGCTATCAACAAGGGCTTTCGAGTTCGTCATCGACAAGAGCTTTTGAGTTCGAACCTACGACCGTTCGTTTAATAAGCAACCGCTCTACCATTGTGCTATTAAGGAATAAACCCATTTAATAGAACTAACAATTTACATTAAGTTATAATGATGACATCTTTGTCTAAAACATAAGTTATATCAATAGCATTTATAATACAAAACTGTAAAACCGATATTTAGCTAATATCACCGAAATTTCTATGATATCCGATATCGAAATTTTTGGACTGACACTATATGGTGATCTTCCTCTGATATCCTAATTTTATCTCTAACTTCCTATTTGTGAAATAAAGAGGAAAAGTGAGTTATATAACTCTTCCTCCATTAATTGATAGGTCCGAGTGGGGATAGCATTTCTCTTCTGCATGTCTATAGAGTTTTTAAAAATCCAAACACTTGTTTCTCGAGAAGAGATGGGAAACATGCTCAATATCATTTGATTGAATAGTTGCCTCAGCTCCTTGTTGTTTGAAGAAACCCTCCCCTTCAATTGGTCTTTTTTCACGAAAAGCAGAAATGAGATAACAAATCAAGTCTTTCCCTAAGATTTCGAATAGCTGTCCCGAATTCAAGTTGATTATGTTTCGCTTCTTTCTCGGAGAAAGACGATCAAACAATTCCCAATCATGGTCCTTGCGGATACCAATATCTGACATTTAAAACAATTATATATATATGAGAATAATGGAAGAAAGAGGCCTTAGGAGGATATTTTGGTTAGGTGGCGGAAAAAAGTACAACCTCCATTTTATTCGACGATCGTCGCCTTCCAACTTGATCTTCAGCGTCTAATATGTCGATACACAAAATTTCAAGTGATTCTAACATTTTTTCACCGTAGATTTAGCAATGTAAAAAGTTCTATTGTTGGTAAACCGTTAATTTTGCACCGACTAAATTAACGGTGAAAAAGCCTACGCCGAAAAAGTGTTATGTATCGACATATTAGACGATAAAGACCAAGATGAACAATGTCGATCGTCGAATAAAATGGTATTGGGCGTACTTTTTGACGCCACCTAACCAAAAAAGCCTCCCAAGGCCTATATATATATATATGGGAGTGATACATTGCAAATCGGTCCGCGTTCGTCTTTTAAAAACGGGTACTCCCGATCTACGACATATTTTAACGATCCAATCTGTTCAAGTTGATCACCCTACCTCAAACATGTGTATGAAAAATCAAGGGATTTAAAGACCTCTAGCCAGTGCATCGACCTTACCCTCAAATATGTGTGAAAAAATTAAGGGATTTAAAGACCTCTAGCCTATGCATCGCACCCATCGACCTCACCCTCAAACATGTGTGAAAAATTAAGAGATTTAAAGACCTCTAACTTATGCATCGCATCCATCGACGATGCATAGGCTAGAAGTCTTTAAATCCTTTGATTTTTCATATACATGTGTTTGAGGATAGAGTGATCAACTTGAACGGATTGGATCGTTAAAATATATCGAAGATCAAGTGTTCCCGTTATTAAAAAACGCGGACTGGTTTACAATGGAGCACTCCCATATACATGCATACATATATATAAGTGTTTACCCTCTTTATGAGCTCTAACAATTGTATCGTTAAGTAGAGAGAATTTAAACAAAACAAAGTTTAGGGTTTGAAAGTTTGACCAAAAGATTCTGGGGTTCGAGACGTCCGGTAAGTACAAACACTTACCGTTAATTATACCATATTGTCTCATGAAATACCTAGACGGGATATCTTGTTAGGCTATTCTAAATCACATCAGTTTAAATAAAGATCACATTAAATATATATGTACTTGCAAATAAAAGAAATATGAAGTCATCAAAAGATTTTCATTTATATTTGATTTGTATACAACTTTGATACACATGTATTTCTTTACATCTCAAGGCTTATACAAAAGACATTACAAGAGATACAAATATATTTTGAAAGAAACAGGGGTTTTTATATCAAAGTTGATATCGGCACTTCCATTTCGTGGGACCCAAACCTAATCAATCTTGAACAGATACGGGATCCTTTGTGGGAGTGGGACCCACAACATACTTTGCTAGGAACAAAGGCGGGTGAATCCAAATGAGATCCAAACCCTATATTGAATGGATGCGGATATCTTTTATGAAGATATCCGCACCTTGTTTTAAACTTGCGGGTATCTATTTTAAGATACCCGCTGCGGGTATCTTTTATGAAGATATCCGCTCCTTTTTTATACTTGCGGGTGTCTATTTAAGATACCCGTGATGAATGTCTCGTGCGGGTATCTTTTAAATACCCAATAAGGCATTTCTTTTGGGGCTATCATGAATAGAATTCTCAAGATGTCTGCAAAGGGGATATCCCTCTTAAAATTATCATGTTCAAATATCCTTTAAAAGATTGCCTTCGATTTTTAAAGGAAGTAATGTGCACATGTTCTTTGGAAGATGTTCACTTGAATATTTATGTTGGTTTTGTTCAAAATACAAATGGGCAGCACTTCTCCTCGTATTTTTGGGTTGTTGTGAAGAAACATAAACTTTTTAGGGTCTATGTTCTTGTATATATGGTGGGAAAATAGGGTTTTCCCTATTTTCCCACCATATATACTTTCATATTCTCGGTTTGTCAAAAAGACGTGAAATGGATCATGCTCTTAAGTTCTTTAGAGAGTTCTTGATTCATAGAATTGATGAGTATCCCTTCAATTCTTCAATCGTATGTGTCCTGTAGAAAGAAGAGAAGAAGAGATTATAAAGAGAAAGCCTTCATCAAGTTTCCATCTTCTCTTTCCTCCTCCTTGAATTGAAAGCAAAAGAGTCTTCAAGTCCTTGAAACCTGTATACTTGAGAATTCTTGGTATGTTGAATAGAAATGGGGGATCCTTCTTCTCTTTGTATTCGAGTATATATATGAGTGGGAGTAGTTATAAACTACCCCTCGTTTTAAGGAAAAGTGGGGGAAGAGATTAACTTCCCCGCTTGCATGCAATAATTGCTTATGCGGGTATCTTTTAGAGATACCCGCAATTGCTCCATCAAAGCGAGCGAGTTAAAAGGAGATACCCGCATTTATAGATACCCACACATTGGAGGTATCCGCAAATGGCAACTTTAGGATTCTCTTATTTTTGTTTAACACTTTTTTGTGTGTCAACAATAAGAAGCAGAAATTCAGGCAGTAATTCAAAAGGGTGCATCACATGCAGACAAATGAACCAAAATACACAAAAGAGGAAAACACATGACGGATGCAGGCTGAAAAGAATCTATAACCCACTTCATTGCAAGCAAAAAAGCCATGTAGTGGAAGTCTACTGTAAATTTCCATTAAACCGACACCACTAAGTAAAAAGATTCCACCATATACACAGGATGCCCTTCCTTTCTTCTCCAAACAACTTTTCTCTAGTCCCATCTCTCCTATCAATTCATATTTATTCTTTTTGTAGCATATTACTATGCACCATATTGTTAAAGCCTCCACAGGAATACAACAAAGTTGACGCACATAAAACATAATAATCCTGTCCTACACCTCCATAACATGATAAAAAGATCGATGAGACAAAAAAATATGATAGGGACCTTCAAAAGCTCCACATGACATGCAATATCCAGAATTATATTCAGTTGTTCTTGATGATTACAGTAAATAATGTTCAATCTACACCTTAAAACGAAGAAAATGGGGCTGGGGTCAACTGCAACCTCATGGCTGCGGTCGTGGAACCCATCCCCAGGGGTGGGGCCCACCCAACTTAACCCTAGCCGCCGCCCACCCTAACCCTGGTGGGGCTGCAGCGACCACAGCCCCATTAAATGTTACTTAAAATAGTGAATTGTGAACTGCATATATGTTGAATGTAAAATAGTGAATTGTGAACTGCACATATTTATGACCGATGGAGAAATCACATAATCAAATTTCAACACCAAAATTTCCTATTTATAATTTTTATTTTATTAATTATATGGAACTTCCACATAATAGAAACATGCTAGAACCAAAAAATAGTTATAAACCTGTAAATTAGGCAGACATAGTTATTGTGAAAGATCACAATAATATTTATTAGTCCTTACCATACCATGTTCAGATTAAAGACTGCTAGGTTTCTATACACACATACTCTGCATGTGCACTTAAATCAAGTATTCAAATATATGCAATAATGCTGACACTCTTATTTATGGTTTCATGTAAAACACTCATTTGTGGTTCAACATGGCAGTTATTGAGGCTGCTATAAGACAGATTTTAATTCCAATTTGCAACCACCACCTCCAGCCCCGGGGATTTGCGTAAAGATGTTGGATATAGTGCTCGCAATTATTGTAATTGCAGGTAGGCGATTATGATAATTGGGAGAGGACCTATACAGGTAGAACAGTTTTACTTGAAATAATACCATGCTATATGGTTTGTCTTTATTATTGATGTGTATAAATTTTACTTGTTATTACGTGTCGCTAATACACGATGATGAAGCATGTAGGATTCTTGCTTGACTACCAGCATTATAATGGCGATCATATACATAAGAACTTGGTAGTCCATAACCACAGCCTTAAATGTCCCTTGTCGAGAGAGTATCGAGATTGGACATCGATATTCCGGAGTAGACTAGTGTATACGTTTCTGGACCCCGACGGTGGCCGGTTTCACAAACCATTGGTGTTATATTACCTAAGATAGTATACAGATGCTCACTGGAGGTGAACACACAGGACGGACTCGCCGAGACTTCTAAATGGTATAATACCTATCGTCAGATAACAGTTCCCTAGTGACATGAATACAGTCCCACGGCTCAGCGATCATCATTTGTCTCATGTGAGTCCTTTGACCAGATATCGTCATTTGTCTCATGTGAGTTCTCACTGTACTTAGATTACTATCCTACCACGGCTCAAATGAGTCATGCAAACAGGTTTTAGTTGGATAGAGTCCCGAGCCACATGGAGACAGTGAACAATTGTCAGGGATTCGTCTCTCCTGGTATTAGAAGTCGATGCCGTGCTGTGTTCAGTTGGCCATCACTATAAATCCATGGCCACGGTGGATGAGATTTACTGATTGGAGTTCAGTAGTTTCTCGGTTGGTGAGGATCTTGACTCCGGCACGACTTATCAGGTTATTAGAGGTCTGACGTTATCCACCCCCTAGACCCGGTATGCGATACTTTTTGACGAAGATATTGGACTATACGGAGATTGTTACATTCAGGCTCAGTAGGATACGGACGGACTTAATTGTCGACCTCCCTTTCGGCATATACCTGGGTAGTCGTTACGTACTACTAGTGCCGCTGACGTGCTTATGATTATGAATTTATTCAGTAACTCACTACCAGCGTATTGTCAAATCTATAGTCTTACGCAGAGGGTTTTTACGGTTCAGACAATATGATATAGAGGTTATATATTGATACGTGCAAGGGTCCGATTAAATACGTGTACTGGCTACACGGACTTTAATCAGACGATTGATAATACTACCCGACTTGGATTAAACCGGATTATTAAATCAAGTTTTGATTTAATAATTTACATATATATTCTAGTGTTATTGTTCACTATTCATTCTCTCTCTTGGCTATCCGTATTTTTATACAGATACTCATATGCGTATTTCGATACTTATACTGGGGATGTATTCCGTATTTATACGGAATACATCTAGGACACCTCATTTAGGGATTTCTTTTTTAAAGAAATCAAGTAATGAGGTGGCTAGGTGAGAGTGTAGAGTGGCATAGGATTCATTTTATATTGCAAAATGGTTCTGTCATATTTGTTTTTATGGTTGAAAATAGATATGTAGCATTCCCTCACTCACACACTTCGCTTATTTTTATGATGGCCAACATTCTCACTCTCTTCAACCTTGCTCTCGAGAGAACCATAGTAGAAAAATCATACATCCCCACACTTCATTTCAAGCAAGTTTGGAACGTCTGTTGCTTCACTAGATGAAGCTGGAGCTTGGATCGGTTTCCCAGATAGATCATCTTCGGCAAGGGCGGTCGTCTCTCAAGCTTGTTCCCGACGGCCTACAAGGAGCTTGGAGGGGTCTTCCACGATTGGATGGAAACACGACAAAGGTTGTAGTCTCTACAAAATTTATATGTTAATTGCTAGTTTAGTGTATGAAATGATTCTAGGCTGCGGTTTCCTCACACTCGCAAGATTTTTTTTTGTCCGTAATTCGCTTCCGCTATAGCCACGAGCAATAGGGAACCCAGCAGTAGTATCTGAGCCAATCCATACGCATAAACTAGCTCGCATGAAATCGGAATTCATCGCAAAACACGTTTCAAAACTGCTGGATTTCAACCATCGATTTTCTGTCCAAAACAGCGACAGTTCGGGTTTTAATCTGGTGTTTCATGTGTAAACTCAATCCCCGGAGCTCTCACTTTGGAATAGGGATTTCATAGGGGATCGAGGGTGACCCGTAAAGTCTCGGGGAACCGTTTTCAAAGTCGTTTTTTGAAAATTAGTCGTTTTTTATGACTGAATTCTGTTTTGAAGTGGCTGTCCAAAATCCGTCTTTATTGCGCATTTGCGATCGCCGCGGGCTCTTGGTTCGAACCAAGAGTCCACGGAAGGGATCAAGGGTACCCAGGGGAGTCCCCGAGGGCCTAGGATGGGCCCCTAACCCCGATGCCATCACTTGGTGGCCTCGGAGTTAAGGGTGAACCCGAGACCATCCAAATGGGTGGTCTCGGGTTTTGTCCCCTACCCGAGACCACCATGTGGTGGTCTTGGGTAGGAGCACCCCCTAGACCGCCTATGGATCCTCTGCGCTTGAGCGTCCCATCGGCCACTTGAGCACATTTGGGACCATTCAGACTCGAGGTTTTGGCAAAAGGAATGGATTTTTGGATGTGTACGCACTTGATTTTCAGTGTTGGAAAACTTTTGAGTGTTACCTTTATGTGTGATGGATTCTGAGGTCATAGTTTTCGTATGTGTATGTGTTGTTAAACGTCGTCTAATTGCTATATGCTCAATTAGACGGGGTTGCACATATTGTGGTGTTGCTTGTATATATATCTCTTGTTATGATTTAGCCGGATTATCGTGACGGATAGCCCCTCATGCGATGTGCTTGTATTGTGATGTTATATTTTCTTGTATATTCATTTGTTCTGGATGAGCTCCAACTTGTGGCCGTCGTTTCCACATATATATTCTTTTATTGGGACACGTCGAGGATGCGGGCATTGTTCCCATTGTATATATTTCATTACATGTACTAGGATTAACCCAGGAAAAATGCTCAAGTAGCCGGGTTCTAGAGTGCGGTCGGTGGCCGTCTCATGGTGTTTGAGACCGGGCCGTCTTGTTCTAGAATTGGCGGGTTGCTCGCCGCACTTGTAAGGGTTATAGGATCGACCCATGGAGGTGTTGAGTTCCTAGCGTCTTAACCGCCACAACCACGGCCTATGCGGAACGAAAAAATAAAAATTCTAAAGGTGCTAGAAACTACAAACCCTTGAATCGAAACCAAACATTTAAAACTAAACAAAATACAAAAAGGTTAACTACTATGATAGAAGTGTTATACCAAAAGATTCGTGTTTTTCGGTCTTCTACCATCTTCCTTAGCTCCATAGGCTCTCCATGATTAAGCTTGACCGTCGGTCTTCTTCCTTCAAAAATGATCCACCCGAGAGATATGGTTCATGGCTCTAGCTCCACACTAAAAATCAAGTGGAGCAACTAAAGGCTTTAGGTTGCTAATCTAGACTGTCTACTGATATAGTGAGTTGTTCTAGTGTATTTCTATCTCTCTTCCACTCTTAATTCTCAACACACGAGAGTGTAAGGAGAAAGAGGAGCTCAAGAAAGGCTAGTGAGAGAAGCAAATGGTGAGAATGAACTTCAAGTGAGAAAATATCAAGCATAGTTTTGTATAAATGGTTTTTGCAATAAAAATATAGCAACCATGCTTGAATAATTTGCACAAATGAATATACAATTCATTTGTCAAGACTATTCAAGCATGGTTCTCACCATTTTCATCTCACTACCTTTACACCTCATTTTCCATTTAAATCAATAAATGGATAAACCAAAAATGAGGTGTCCACCTTTTAGAATGTTTTCCATATAAAAACGGAATACACTCAACCGTATATACATACCCGTATTCGTATCAAAATACGAATACCCAAAGAGATAGAATAACACAAAGAACATAATACTAGAATATACATATCGAAATATATATATATATATAAATTATTAAAGCAATACCTGATTTAATAATCTGGCTTAATCCTAAACAGGCTAGTATTATCAACCGTCCGATCAATAGTTCGAATAGCTAATACACTCATTTGATCGAAACCCCGTAACAAAATATGTCCGCTACATCATTTCACCTGAACCAGAAAATCCCTTTTGTGCGGGACTCTAAACTCGACAATACACCGGCAGTGAGTTACTAGATAAATCAATAACCACAAGCACGTCAGCAACGGCACTAGTTGTACGTAACGGCTATCCAAGAACCAGTCGAAAAGGAAGACCAACGAGCAAGCTCATCCGAACCCCTACTGAACCAATCTGTGACAATCTCCGTACAGTCTGATCTTTTCTTCTAAGAGTATCGCATACCGGGTCTAGGAATGGTAAACATCAGACCCTAATAACCCGATAATTCGTGCCGATATGGCTCAGGACCAATCCGGGAAACTAAAACTACTGATCTAACTATCAGTAAATCCCAACTGTATTGGCCAAGATCTTATGGTGCTGGACAACCGAACACGGTGCGATATCTACTCCCTATACCAGGAGAAACGAATCCCCAACAATCGCTCAATATCTCCATGTGGCTCGGAACCTTACCCAACTAAAACATGTTTGCATGACTCAGTAGAGCCGTGGTAAAATAATAATCTAAGTACAGTGAAAACTCACGACACAAATGACGATCTCAGATCTAAAGACTAACATGTACTCATGTTTCCTGAGAACTGTTATCTGACAATAAGTATAATACCATCTAGAAGTTCTCGGCGAGTCCGTCTAAGTGTACTCACCCCCAGTGAGCACATGTATACGATCTTAGGTGCGAAAGACTAATGGCTGTGGAACCAGCCATCGCCCCTCGTCGGGGTTTAGAAACGTATACACCAGTCTACTCCGGAGTGCCGATGCCCTGTCTCGATACTCCCACGACTATGGACATTTAAGGATGTGCTTATGGACTACCCAGCCCCCACATACATGATCGTCATCATAACGCTGGTAGTAAAGCAATAATCCTACGGGCTTTATCAACATGTATTAACGATACGTAATAACAAGTAAAACATACACATATTAAGATAACAATAAACCAAATAGCATACTATCATATCAAGCAAGATTTTCTTATACATACACATGTCCAAGCATCAACTATATATACATATACAATAATAGCCTCTAGAGCATACATATCCAACAGGAGGAGTGTCCAAATTACCGGATTCTAGAAAGCAACGAGTGACCGATTCATGGTGTTGATAGCGGGTTACCCAGTTTCTAGAATTGGCAGGTGGCTTGCCGCACTCGTAGGGTTCTATGATCGATGTTGTACGAGCTATCAACACGACCGGAGAACGTCGCGTTTTATTTGCGGCTCCGATGAAATGCGGGGCTACTACTTTATCCGCTATTCCATATTTTGTTGTTCGCATGCATGTGATGTTTATTACTTACCTGCGGTGATATATATATATATATATATATATATATATATATTAGATGCTTCTATCTGTTTTGCATCCACGCTAGCCCTTTCCCCACCCTGCTGTAAGTTAACCTTACGATGAAGACCCGGGACCCCGTGGAGAATGAGGATGGCATATAAAAGCATGCTATTTTAGTTGATTCCGGTGTGGTTTAGATACTTAAAATGATGGGACTACAGTATATGTTTAATACAAAGATACAAACCTAAATAATATTGTTGGAACCAATTTTCGAAAACTATAGTTATATTCTTTTGCTTTACATAGAGATATTCGGTTAGGAATATTCTGCACCTCTTTCGATGAGGAAAGAGCCTTGATCCCTTTATGGGGAGTTCGCTCTAAAGCAAAAGTTTATGTTTCTATAACTACTTAATTTTCTTCAAAATCAATCGGTTTTCTACAAAATCAATTGTTTTAAAATGCGGAGTTAAACCACTGCTTTTCAAAGCAACTCGAGTTCCTTCAACGACATCAAGTTCATTATGTTAAAAGTTTTTCACCAAAAACCAGCCGTAACCCTTCGTCGTTTCAGATTAATATTGTTTAGTATTCGTGCTACGTTTGTCGTGCTCAGCTGAGGCGTAGTGTTCGGTAGCTCTGTAGTGCTTTTCTGTTTCATGATATTGCGATTGGTTAGAACAGTCGTACGGCTTTGTTGGCTCAGTCAAAGACTCGTGTGGATGGGTTTAATGCAATCAAGATAATGACGTTGAACTTGACTAGGACCCTATGATTTGTTGGCTCAGTCAAGATCACTAGGGTCTTAACGGCAAAAACCATATCGGGGGTTCCAAATATAAAGGGAAACTTACCAAGTATGCGCATATCTTCTTGAGTGTAGTGACTTTGGTTCGCTTCCATCAAGGTTATCACACAATGATAATTGCCCAATTCCCACTGATGAGCATGTATTACTCAAGAAATTCACTTCACAACTAGTTAACCTATTAGGTGTCTAGAAACTATTAACGAGATTATGCCTCTGCGGAAACGGGGTTATTAAATTAGGTCTGTGCAAAAGCATCAGAAACCTCCCTCGGTGTACCAACACTGGCCTGGCTAAACGGTTAGCGAACTTGTAAAATATATATGATCCCGACCAGTTCTCCTTTTACGATTTAAAGAATTCGAGGATACAGTGGAAACCATCCAGATTAGATAAAGTGATTAACCAATCTAATCTTGATAGAGTGCACACTGAATGTTTCTATTCTCTCTAATTTGTGACCATGACTCGCCTTAAACTAAAACTCATTAACCAAGTTAACCGAACCTTCTTATACACTTTGGCTTTGGATTGTCTTGATTCACGACAAAAGTCGCATATATCCCTGCTGCTCCTACTTTCTTTCTTTCTCCAGAACACTCCGTATCACTACGATGAGCCATATTGTTTGGAAAGACCACCATATAGTTATATACGAACTCAAAGAAATTATTTCAGTCGAGAATGGCTACTGGTTCTGGAAAATTTGGATTGTATAATTCTGTTCTCTCTCCTACTTCACTCTCTAGTTGAGAGCTTCTTGTACTAGGAGAGTACACATGTTACGCTTGTTGAATAGTTTTCTTCCAAACCTTAAGCTGGTGCCGAAAGGTAGAGAAGGAAGAAAACTAACTAGCCTAAGTATAATGTACAGAAGATGAGATGTAGAGACATATAAAGGGTTGGAGTCAGAGCAAACAAAATTGTGATGACTGTCGTGAATCTGGATAGTGGAAAAGGTATTATTAGGAATATCCGGCCCACCCCATGAAACATTTTCATATTTCGGTTTTTCTGTATAGTTGTTACTGAAAACTGTTTACCCAATTAATTCCGACTCCAGGTGTGTATGTACCGGATTGGATCTCACATCTATAAGACGTTACAGATGCTAAGGAGTAGAATATTAGGAAATGAGCGATTTGATCCTCGATATCGGAATTCGTAGCAATTGGTGATATTGGATAAAATCGCCTGGTTTTGCCTTAACGACAAATATTTGGTTTTGAATAATCGTTATGCACTAATGACATTTGTATCTTTATTTTATAAAGTGATATATAAATTTTGAAAATTGTGTTCTAAACATTTACTTTTATCAGTTGATGATAAGGTAAGGTGTATTGAATAACGGTATAGACATTCTTAACCAGAATACAATTTTCAACTTACAACACACGGAATTTCAATTAGTGTACTCTTGGGATTTATATATGGTAATATATGTTGTCCAGTGTCCTTTAGGACAAATGTAGGTAATCCTACTTCATTCATTTTACCTATGAGTTCTTTGGTTTTAAAGATGCATTCGTTGAAATGCAAGGTCCAAAGATTTTGAGAAGTTTATAGGTATAAGAATAAAATAGAATAACATACGTTGGAAGTATCAGGATTCTTCGAAATGATCGAAGAAAATATAGATACTTCTGTTAAGTATTCCGTCGTAATAATATTGAGAATTTGATTCTCTCACAAGTTACTCATCCGTGGGTGCACTCCATGATGATGAATGTTGTATGGCCTTTTTCCTTTTGGGATATGCATTGTAAACAGCTGCATAACTTTTGAATCTGGTTCCATGTAAATTGGTGTCTTTGATTCTACATGGACATAGAATGGTTACATATCTTGAGGTTATTAAGATATAGAGTTATCCGATTTCTTTTTAAAAACAGAATTCGGACAAACTCAAGACACGCTTCAGTAATGGCAGCTTGTGATTGGTTTATCCCAAGTATTTACTAGGGTTTTGTTTCTACCATTTTCAAGATCAATTGACTCGTCATTTTTTTATAAAAGGAATCATTTTGCGAAAGAAACTAGTGGAAATATAGTAGATCTGAAAGTGATTCCAGAACCACAAACGGTTACTGAAAACTTAGTAGAATCTAGAGATTCAATTGGAACTGACAAACCTTAGCCGCTCCGCAGATTTTAGTAGGTAAGCTCAGTCACCCTAGAGAAACTTTGGTTTTCTCGAAGACGGGGACAGGAAGGTCAGCATCATGGTTATGATGGCCCTACTAGTTATCAGCAGGCCATGCGAAGTGACTTTCGGATGATGGAAGGATGCATAATATCTCAACTAGACTCTACACACTTCAGCAAATTATAGAAATTACTGGGTGTTCCTGAAAGGGTAAAACCCATTGGGAGCAAGTAGAGCTTTCGCAATCTGTGCAAAAGGTATTAACCTAATAAGGCTAAACTTGTTGTAAAGATTTTCATCGAATACCCGGCGTGGATTGTGATGAGACTTATTTTAGTGTTTATACTGAAATCCATACGGATATGACTTGCCACTGTTGTTATTCATGACTATAAGATCTGGCAGGTGGATGACTATAACGTTTTTCTAAATGAGAATTTAGAAGTGCACGTTTATGACTCTACCTGAGGGTTATCGTAGTCAGTGGAAGAGCGGAAGGTGTGTAAAATGCTTATGTATGTTCATAGACTAAATCATACATAGCGGAGACGGATCATCTGTTTTGATGTGACAGTCAAGATGATTGATTTCATCAAAACAATAGATGAACCTAATAAGAAGGATGTAGGGAGTTATGTCTTGGGATTTGGATGACACTCCTGATAGGAAGTGATATTCCTATACTACAATCGGCTAAATATTGGTTGTCATAGATGTTTCTCCACATAAGATATGGATAAGATATCAGGGATTCCGGTGACTAGGTTTATCTAGATTTGGGAAGTGTCTCAATACGGGTACTTGGACATCATTCTAAAGTGGATTAAAATAGACGACTCCTGGCATGGTAATTTACCTGTAGGTGATAGAGTCGCCCTCTCTAAACAGATATCTTCTAGACTGATGAGGAAAGGGACTTGCATGAGTGACATATCATTTGCTTAGGCAATTGAAGCAATCATGTGATGTCAGGTACCAAACCAGATGTTGCTTTTGCACTTGCTGTAATAAGCGGATATTAATCCAATCCTGAAAAAACAAAGGGAAGCAGTTACGAACATAAGAGAATGTTCTTGGTGTGGTAATGGCAGTCTCCTATACTAGGCGGTTACCGGTTCTAGCTTCCTAGGTGATCTGGATGACCGAGATCTGTCAAAGTTTTTGAGTTTACCCTTTACAGAGGAGCAGTATATTGGTTAGGGTTCCAACAGGGATACTGAGGTAGGCATGGTGCAGGATACTGGTTATGACTCAATAGAGAATACAGCCCAAAAAGTTTGTTGGATAAAGTTGTTCATTTATGAACTTGGTCCCATCAAGTATCCAGACAAATTCTTAAGACAGAGTATCGCTCAGTTCAGGAGATTGATCTCCGCAAAGTTGAGATATAGAGAAATACAGTTGGCACATTGTAGCGGATCCACTCACTGAGACTATTTCTCAAACACGGATGTTTCACAAACATGATTTGTGAAACTGATAAGTAGAGAAGTTCGGTATTTCGTAGCACACGAGCGGTGGGTATGCGATACCGCAATAATTGGCCTTAAGTACAAGTGGGAGATTGTTGGATATAGTGCCCTCAAGGCAATTATCGTAATTACAGGTAGGCGATTATGATAATTGAAGAAGGACCTATACAGGTAGAACGGTCTTACTCGAAATGATAGCATGCTATCTGGTTTGTTTTTATCATTGATGTGTATGTTTTACTTGTTATTACGTGTCACTAATACATAATGATGAAGCCCGTAAGATTCTTACTTGACTGCCAGCATTATGATGGCGATCATATACACGAGAGCTTGGTAGTCCATAAGCACATCCTTAAATGTCCCTAATCAAGGGGCTATTGAGATTCGGCATCGATATTCCGGAGTAAACTAGTGTATACTTTTCTAGACCCCGACGAGAGACGGTGGCCGGCCTTACAAGTCATTGGTGGTGTCACCTAAGATAGTATACAGATACTCACTAGAGGTTAGTATTGGCTATAGTGCCATCAAGGCAATTATTGTAATCGCAGGCAAACGATAATGATGATTGAATGGGGACCTATACGGGTAGAACAGTCTTACTCAAGATGATAGTATGCATCTGGTTTGACATTATCATCATGTGCATGCATTATGTAGTATTACATATCACTGTTACATGTTGATAGAGCTCATAGAATTCTTGCTTGACTATCAGCATTATGATGGCGATCATATACATGGAAGCTGGATGGTCTATAAGCACACCCTTAAATGTCCCTAGTCGAGATAGTATCGAGACCGGGCATCAATACTCCGAAATAAACGGGTGTATACTTTTCGAAACCCCGACGACGCACAGCGGCCGGTCTCATAAGCCATTGGTGTCAGTTGATCACCTAAAATAGTATACAGGTGCTCACTGAAGGTGAGTATAGTGGACGGACTCGCCGGGAACATGCTAGATGGTATTATACCTATTGTCAGATATCAATTCTCAGGTGACATGAGTACAGGTTAGTCCGACGACCTGAGATCGTCATTTGTCTCGTGTGAGTTCCCACTGTGCTTTGATTACTGCCCTACTACGGCTCAAAGGAGTCGTGCAAACAGGTTTTAGTTAGGTACAGTCCCGAGCCACATGAAGGCAGTGAGCGGATCGTCGGGGATTCATCTCTCCTGGAATTGGGGGTAGATGTCGCACTATGCACGGGTGGCCATCAACAAAAATCCTTGGCCAAAGTGGACAAGAATTACTGGTTTCGATCAACAGTTTCTCAGTGGGTGATGGGCTTCACACCGATACGAAATATCGTGTTATTAGGGGTCTGACTTTATCCACCAGCTAGACCCGGTATGCGACTCTTAGACGAACAAACCGGACTGTACGAAGATTGTCACAGACATGCTCGTAGGGGTACGGATGAGTTTGCTCGTTGGCCTTCACTTCGTTCAATACCTGGATAGCCGTTACGTACAACTAGTGCCACTGACGGGCTTGTGGTTAAACCCACTGCTAGCGTATTGACGAGTCTTTAGAATCCCACAGAGGGTTTTTCCGGTTCAGGCGACGTGATATAGATGACGTTTGTTGGTACATACAAGTGTCCGATTAAATGTGTACGGACTACACGGACTTTAATCGGACGGTTAATAATACTAGCAGCTTAGGATTAAGCCGGATTATTAAATCAAGTTTTGATTTAATAATTTATATATATATTAATATATGTATTCTAGTATCATTGTTCACTATTCATTTTCTCTTTTGGCTATTCGTATTTTTATACGGATACGCGTATACGTATTTCGAATGTATACCTGGTTGTATTCCATATTTCTACAAAATATCTTCTAAAAGATGGACACCTCATTATATGATTTTCCTTTTCGAAAATCATTTGCAAATGAGGTGGAGAGTGAGATAGCATGAACATGGTTGAAGGTATGTAGAGAGAAATAGGGCTTCATTTGTTTATTGAAAATGTTATGATATTTTGTATGGTTGCAAAATAATTGAAAAGCCATTCTTTTCTACATGCTATTCTATTCTTCATTGATTCTCCCATTCTTTTTTGAGTTGCTCATGGCCACTTCTTCACCTCCTCCTTTAGTTACTCACTTGAGCTTTAGAATTGAGAGAAAAAGATAATGGAAATTTCCTACATCGCCACTCTTCATTCCGAGCGAGCTTTGAACGTCGGTTGCTTCTCTAGACAAAGCTAGAGCTTCGATCGGTTCCCTCGGATGGATCATCATCGACGAAGGAAGACCGGCTTGTAAACGTGATCCGGAGCATTTGAAGAAAACTTAAGGATGTGAGTATTGCTAACATAGTAGACTAGCTGGTTCATTAGGTTTTTCGTTAGCAAGTTCTAGCTCTTTAGATCGATTCATGGTTTAGGAACTTTTGCAAACTAAAAAATTTTGAAAATCCATGTTGTTATCTTCTAAAATTAGCTTGCTAGTGTGTCTAAGTTCCCCGCAGTGTACACCGGACGGACTCACCGGGAACTTCTAGATGGTATAGAACCTATCGTCAGATAGCAGTTCTCCGGTAACATGAATACAGATTAGTCTTTTGATCTGAGATCGTCATTTGTCTCGTGTGAGTTCCTACTGTACTTAGCTTATTATCCTATCACGGCTCAAAAGAGTCGTGCAAACAGGTTTTAGTTGGATACAATCCCGAGCCACATAGAAGCAGTGAGTGATTGTCAAGGATTCGTCTCTCCTGGTATTAAGAGTCAATGTCGTGCTGTGTTCGATTAACCATCACCATAAATCGGTAGCCACATCGGATGAGATTTACTGATATGAGTTCAGTATTTTTTCAGTTGGTGAGGAGCTTGACTCCGACACGACTTATCGGGTTATTAAGGGTCTGACGTTATCCACCCCTAAATCCGGTATGCGATACTCTTAGACGAAGAGACCGGACTGTAGAGAGATTGTCATATTCAGGCTCAGTAGGGTACGAACGGACTTGATTGTCGACCTCCTTTTCGGCATATACCTGGGTAGCCGTTACGTACAGCTAGTGTCACTGACGTGCTTGTGGTTATGGATTTATCAAGTTTCTCACCGCCAGCATATTGTCAAGTCTTTAGAGTCCAACAAAGAAGATTTTCACGGTTCAGACGATATGATGTAGAGACCGTATATTGATACGTGCAGGGGTCCAATTAAATACGTGTACTCGCTATACGGACTTTAATCATTTAATCGGACGGCTGATAGTACTAGTGGACTTAAGATTAAGCCGGATTATTAAATCAAGTTTTGATTTAATAATTTACATATATATATATTTTGATATATATTCTAGTATTATTGTTCATTATTCATTCTCTCTTTTGGCTATCTGTATTTTTATACGGATACACGTATACATATTTCGATACATATATCGAGAATGTATTCCGTATTTATACGGAATACATCTAGAAGGAGGACACCTCATTTAGGGATTTCTTTTTTAAAAAATCAAGTAATGAGATGGCTAGGTAAGGTGTAAAAGTGAGTGTAAAGAGGCATGGGATTCATTTTATATTGCAAAATGGTTGTCATATTTGTTTTTATGGTTGAAAATAGATAGGTAGTCATTCCATAACACTCACACTTAGCTTATTTTTATGATGGCTAAGATTCTCACTCTCTTGCACCTTGCTCTCATGAGCTTGGAAAATGAGAGAAAAATATAGTGGAAAAATCCTACTCCCCACACTCCATTTCTAACAAGCTTGGAACCTCGGTTTCTTCACTATGTGAAGCTGGAGCTTGAATCAGTTTCCCTCGGATGGATCATTTTCGACAAGAATGATCGCCTCTTAAGCTTGTTCCCGCCGGCCTACGAGGAACTTGGCAGGGTCTTCCACGATTGGGTGGACACACGACAAAAGTTGAAGTCTCTACAAACTTTATATGTTAACTGCTAGTTTAGTGTATGGAATGATTCTAGGTTGCGGTTCCCTTGCACTCGCAAGATTTTTTTTGTTCATGATTCGCTTCCTCTGTAGCGGCGAGCACTAGGGACCCCAGCAAAAGATACAAGGATTGGAGATTTCTGGAAGACTCCATATAGACGTAAATAACTGATGAGTTTACATCATATAAAAATAATATATAACCATTTATATTCAAGGAAGTGGCATGTACCACATGGACAATAATATTCTAATATTTGTCTCCAAAATCGTAGTACCATACCTAACTCAACATCCTTGTCATCGCCATACTCAACCACAAAACCATGATGTGAATCTAGTGTTGATCCACCAACCTCTGGAAAGAATACTGCACAGAAAAAATAAAGGTTTCAACCGAAAGAATTATAAACTTTAGCATATGCTTCAGCACTAACTGGTTATCATATGTTAAAGTACATATGACCGCACATGATGGTCACCTTTGGATATGGGGCATATAGATTCCTCCATAAGCTTGTTAAGCATAGGTTCCAGGCCAAAATCATCAAGAACGGCACCATATTTATTCATTGTATTCGGTCTCATAGTCTTAAACTTAGCTGCATTGACCCACTTTCCAAAGTTTTCCACCTAAGAAATCAGGACACTTTCTTGTAGAAGTCATGACGAGGATAAAGTGATGCACAATATATTGATCTATAAATAAGCATTGAATCTTCCAGAGTCGAGATGCTGCACATAAGGTAGTTCATAGTTGATACCTCAGCTAACAGCTGCTCACAAAAACTTGGCTGGAGCATCGCAAATGTGTAAACCCCAGGGGACGGTTCTGACATTATACTTCTTAAACTCTCCTCCGTGTTATCGTTAATAGCTTTAATAAATGATGGGATGAAAAAGGCTGCAGCATGCATGTTGTATAACTCTTTATGTAGAGGCTGTAGAAAACATGCAAAATTAATCATGATATCTTCCAAAATAACAAAAGTAAGATGTTGCATCCTATATTGGAATGAATTAAGTTTCAAAAAAAATTATTGGCGGAATTGTAAGAAGTTGCTTTGCCTCCTATATTGGAATGCATAGGTTTAAAAAACACTATCGGTGGAACTGTAAGAAGTTGCTCCCCACTATCTTCCATAATATCCTTTGAAACAAAGCAGCACTAAAGTATATCATGTAATTAACGATTCCACCTAGCAATTGTACGCTAGTATTATATTTCTTCCTGAGTCCACCACCGCAACAAGATGATACATTCTAACAATTTGTTTATATAGTTATATCTGTACAAATTAAGATATGCCAAAGATGGCCAAGGGTTTGTCAAAGAGGGTTCCTGCAGACTTGACTGGTTAGGAATAAGGTATCTAGAAAAGATTCAGTCCATGTTCATCATATCAAAAGGTCTACTATGCACCTTATTTTAGATTTAGAAAATTTATTAATCGGGCATCACGATTAATTTCAAGATCTACCAGGTTCGTAAATGCAGCAATCTTTGAAAGATGGCAAGGCAAAATAGAAATAGATGAGTTTGTAAACCCTATATGGCTTCTTCTAAATAAGTTCTTCTCCATTTGAGCTATGCGACAGGAATATAGTCCTGGAAGACACAGTAAGTTTTTGAGTCTTGTGAGCTTTATCTATAGTTATAAGGTGGGCTGAAGCAATACAAGCAGGATAATGTTTTTAAAGTCCTTTAGGTGCCTTATCTACGAAGGTCCTCGAGGGAAATTCTTTAACAGTGACATTGATCTTCCATTCAGATATTGTGATGTATATTTTGTTATTAGATCACCATGCCACTTAATCAATGGTGTTGTCCTTCGTTTACTAGTACAATTACAAACCTAGGTTGGAACCATAAATTGAAATCTCGGACAATCCAGATACAAGATGGCCGATTCTGATCTAAAAAATAACCATCCGGGTTCGGAGACTGATATCGTCCGATACCAAGTAATATTGTGTTTACCATTGTATAATGCGGTTTTTGTATTGATTTTTTTTATGGTTTGTGGGTTTACTAATGGGTTAATGGGTTTATTGACGTTTAATCGATTTATTATAAATTATTGGCTTATTATGATTAGTTTCACTTTGACATCATTCCAACAACTTCAAACATCATTAATTACAAAAGAATTTGACAAATTATTTATAGTTATTTTAAATGTTTATCTAAAAAGTTTAAATTCTTAAAAAAATAATTCTCAAGCAATATAAAATCTGATATATCAATCCGATATGACCTATACAGCTGAGATGCTAATTCCAATCCCAGAAATGATCGTCCAATACCGATCCTGATACCGAGATTTTAATCATTGGTTGGAATTATCTCCATTCGCTGTTGTGGAGGAATGCACATATTATTAAGGTCTTTCAAGTTACTTCATAAAAGGTAAGAATTTTAAAAGGATGAAGAAGATCGTCATGTGAATCAATTTCTAGACGAATCAATTGAGTTCCATAACTTTGAAAACATTTTGCCTCAACAGCTTTAAAATAGTTCTTATAATGTTTATATTGTAACATGGTATACGGCTGCAAGTCAACTCACTCACAGATAGCAAGTCTGACCACAAGTGTTCTCATGCCCAAACAGTTAGTGTGGTTCATAAAAGAATAACAATGAGTAGAAAATGAATGGGATTTAGAAGTATATGGCAGATGATGACAGTATTTTAACTAGAGTTATACACTTATAGCTCATTTATAGTTGATAAACTTATCCCATAGCGATGTATTGATGTTTGAAGTTGTACCAAATCAACAAAGAATTCAAGAGATGAAAATGGAAATAAGAATGGTATCTAAATCATTCTGGACTCGGTAATTGGCACTAGATGTATCACGCTAGAAAATACTAATATAGTGGCAACTAATAACTAGACACATTTTTTTAGACAATGTTAGGAAATACGATAAGCAATTTCACGTGCTTGAGGACCACGTGTGTATTATGCGACGCACTTTTAAATTAATAAAATTCATATATACATATATATACACACATACGTATGTGTAGTACGTATGCATGCACACGTATACATACACAGGTAAACGTACACATGTATAGGGGTGTGTGTAGAGTGAGAATAATGTAGGAAAGAGGCTATAGAGGGAATTTCCTCATATAGCGTCGAAAAAATACACCCTCCAAGATTTTTTCAACGATCGGTATTCATCATCATCTAAGATGTGGATACACCAAATTTCATATGATTCTACCACTTTTTACCGTTGAATTAGCAATGTAAAAAGTATTGTTGTCGGCAAACCGTTAATTTTGCACCCATAAAATCAACGGTGAAAAGTGGTAGAATCATATGAAAATTTAGTGTATCCACATCTTAGATGATGAAGTATTAGATGAAGATGATAAATGCCAATCGTCGAAATAATCGTGGAAGATGTATTTTTTCGACGCCATAGGAGAAAATTCCATCCTATGGCATCTTTCCTCCATTATTCTCATTTAAATCTATATTACTCTTATAAACAAATTCATATTAATTTTCGTCTGTGTTTTCCGTATAGATCTTGACCTCAAATTCTCCGCTGCCCTATCTCAACTTCTCCTTGAGCTAATCTCAACCTCTTATCCGCTATATTAATAAAATTCTACTCTTCATCTCCAAAGCACAAACCCTAATAAAGCGGCGAGCTACAACCTCCCCTCTCAAATCTCAATGGCCATTTCGATGATCTTTGCTCGAGTTCCTCTAAGAAACCGGCTTCTAAAGAAACGAGTCTAGATTAAAAGGCCAACATCGACCTTCTGAGCAAGACACAGACGCACCTAATCAATTATGCCATGGACATTCATAAGAGACTTTTCCCTAAGGATAGATCTGAAGTTCTCTAGAGTTGGAGTTATTTATCTGAAATTCATAAGAGGCTTCTAAATATCAATTTTATTTCTTCAGGAAAATTAATTTCAATTATTTAGATAACGATACAGAAATCAGAAAATCGCATTGATTTAGTTATTGGGTTCTTTTGCTGTCAATAAAGTTTGCATCTTTTGCATGTACTGAATTTTAGGTATGTTGACACTTTGTGACCTTTGAATTGGGTTGGAAACTGTTGAGCTTTGATAATGAGATTTTGAGGTTTGATATTATTGTCAAGGAATTGCAGGCAGCAATCTTGTTCGTCTCCTTGTCCGATCGGGGTTTGATATCACGGCAAAGGTGAGAATTTTGAAAACTCTGGCTTTATTTCAAAAAATTTAGTTAAAATTATCTCCTTTAATAATATTTATAACAAAATTATAAACTTTTAAAATAAAATTTGTCATTAGTTTTTCAATTTTGATGCAATTTCAAAGCAAAGAAGAGTCCCAACGAAGGGATTGCAGACGGATCACCTCCTTGTTCAATCGTTGTCCGATCTCATGGTAAAGGTGAAATTTTGAGGATTTTGATACAGTCTCTAGAAATATTGTCATAAACGTTTTCAAAATTGCCTGTAATATTGGTACAAAAAAATTGTACTCCTCCGAGGTTTTGAACAATCATTATTCTTGTTTCATATGTATCATGATTGTCACTAGTGAAGCAAATAGATAAAGATAATGTTTCTAATAGTAGGCGCAACTTTCATGATCAACTAGCTCAAACATCTATTAGCCTTGTTTCATGTATGTAAGCATTCAAGTTTTAACTTACGAAAAATTTAAGTCTCATTTAAACAACCCAAAGCCCAATAACCCTAACTACATCTATATCTACTTCTTTCTCCTCCTCTTCCTCTTCCTCTTCCTCTTCTCATTCTTCTTTCTTTTTCTTCTTTTTCTTATTCCGTCTTCTTTTTTATTAGTCCAAGATGAAAATATATGGTTAAGAAATGTCAAGTTGACATTACAAATCAAGCTTTAGGTTTTTCGCAAGTGATTAGGAGTTGATATCATGCTATTTAACCAAGGGCCTGTTCGGTCGTCCGGAAGTACCTGAAGAACTGAAAGAAGTATTGAAGTAGCTTCCAAAAAAATTATCATGGAAGTAGACCTAAATCTTAATTCTAGTGTTTGTTTGTATATTTTTTTTGAAAAAGGATGTAAAAAATAAAGTAATTTACTATATTTCTTTTATAATAAAAACAAACAAAAAAGAATTTTTTAATAGTATTATATCATTACTTTATGGAAGTAATAAAGAGAATCATTAAATAATTAATGTTTTTTCTTGTTCCTTGTATTCCATGGTTTCTTCCCATCCAAAATAAGGGGAAGAAAATTTTGGAACTAACCATGCCACATAGGATCCACCTCATCACCAAAAAGTAACTTCCAAACTCTATTTCCGTCAAAACAAACACGTGAAGTACATGAAGTAAGATTACTTCCAATACTTCCATATTATTTCCATGCAAACAAACATGGCCTAAGGTAAGCAATAAGAAAACCCTTGAAGGAACCATGGTGGAAGTGGACTTACATACTTGCGAGCCATGGGAACTCCTCGGCAAGTAATCTCTTTAGCTAAGGTTTCAGTTTGAGAATATTATTTAGATGGAGAAGATCTTGGCACTTATCAATTTCTATTGAATTAAATATCAGGTATATCGGCATCCGATATGATTTCGATATTCGCTGATATCTGATATATAATACCTTGGTGCCAGTGAAGGCCAATAAGTTAAATTAATGAAACATTAAAATGTAGAAGTAGGCCTAAATAGAAATGGATAGATTGTTTATGTTGTTAAATCAAATAGAGGAGAAAACACTTAGCAGAATTGAAGAACAGAAATCATATAGCTGCCTACAAAAGTTGGATAAAGTCTTGTTGCCTACACAGGTTTGGAATACACCTTGGATTAGCAATTACAAAAACTACCGTACAGCAGTCACGAAATTTTTCCTTTGGGTTGTAATGCTGGGCTCATGCGAAAAATCCTAACCCCTAACTAAATAAATAGCTTTTATCTCCTATCAGTTTTGTATTGGTTGCATATACCTTTTTCATTATGCTATCATGCCTTGCCAACTATACAGTCCCTTTAGAAGTTAAAATTCTACTATTTCGGATGGGTAAATTTGCAAGACAAACTTAGAGAGGTACGCATTTAAAATGCCTGCAATCCTCTTATTGTCTTTCATATAATTATGTTTTTTTGTTGTAATTAAGAATGCATCACTTATATTCATGTAGCATGTCTTCATTTGGCTCTGCTTTCACCAATATCAGGAGCATTAGGTCCTCTGTAGTTTATTCCACAAAAGGAAAGAGGAGCAAGAGATGAACATATATAGATAGGCTCATGCCTCTCTGCAACAATTAATGTGTCATCACCTCCATTATTTTGGAACCAGCTCCCCTTTCAAGTTGAAGCAAGAAACTTAATTAATAGACACTTCATTAATCTCTAATAATGGTCCACATCAAGATGATAACTGATACTACATGAAATATTGGCCAAGGCCCTAGCCACTGTACCAAAAAGGCCAAACAGTGAAGTCCTACATGAGGGACGCGGCCCATAAAGGTACAAAACCCTAGATAACTAACTGATTCTACTCTGATTACATCACAGCCGCACGAGACATCTATATAAAGCCCCCTCATTTGAGGACCAAGCAAGCAACGTCTTTCTCCATCACAAAAACCATAATTTTCCTCATAAAAGGACCGACTTTATCATCGGAGGAGGATCTCGGAGCAAGCCTCCAAGTCCTTTCCTTTGCAGGTTGCAAATCAGACCACGAAACATTTGCCACAATGATCCTCTCTAACAAATTCATTAACGAGGCCCAAGTCCAATGAGAAGTGCACCTATCAATTGGCGGCGTCTGTAGGAACGTCGGATCCGCCCCTCGTCACTGAATCTGCAACCCCGACGAGGAAAGTTGCGGCCTTTATGATGGTTCCGGAAACATCTTCATCATCGCTCAGAACGCCATCGGATAAAAGCCCGAGGGCCCTCACCATCGAAGCGTCCCAAGAAGATCAGCCTCCACCCCCACTACCAGGGCAAGAGGCCGCCATAGCCCAGCTGGTGGAACTGAGACGGTCCCTAAACGAAGATTTCGCGGGACAAATAGTAGTCGGGCCCCCCTCTACCCCTTGAGAAATTCTCGTCCCAGCTCGGAAGGCGGAGCATGCTAACCCCGAATCGCGCCCGAGCCCCAGAGCTCCGCATCTGCTCGGAGTCCCGGAGCTCCGCAGCTGCGCCCGAGCCCCAGAAGCGACTCACCGCCGCTCCCCTGAGCGGCGCCTTCCAAACCCAAGCACGGGAGACGAGCTGACACGGGCAAAAAGAGGTCGAAGGAAACCGAATTGTCAAGCGGTGACAAATCCGACAACTACTACTGTCCCAGCCAGGGTCGTTCAGTTCGAGAACGCAGGGATCACTCCGCCTCCTAAATCTCCGGGAATGACGTCCAGCTAGACAATTTGCTCCAAAAGGGTCAGGCACTTGAAAGAAAAGATGATCGCGACGATCACGAGATGGGGAGAAAGCCGTTTGCCTAACACATAGTCGACGAGCCGATCCATCCCAAGCTTAAGATGCCCGTGCTTGACAAGTTAGAGGGGATGGGGGATCCGACGAATCACTTCCAAACCTTCAAAGTAGCCATGGCATTAGTCGAACCCTCCGACCCGATCCACTGCAAGGTCTTCTCCACTGCTCTGTGCAAGGGAGCCGCTCTATGGCTCCATAAATGTCCCCGCCATTGAATTTCAAGCTTCCACGAGCTGGCCATGCTTTTTGAAAGCCAGTTCTCTGGCAACAAAAGCCGTAAAAAGAAAGCTCGGCACATCTTAGCCATTCGGCAAAGGGTGAAAGAACCACTAAAAGTCTTCATCCCTCGTTTCTCTAAAAAGATTAGCAATGTTGAAGACATGGACCAAAACATTCCCATAATGCTCACGGCTTTTCAAACGGCGCTCGTGAAAAGTTCCTTATTCCCGTCATTAGCAAAGAAGCCGGCCACCACTTTAGCTGAATTGAAGCACGCCGAAAAATACATAAATGAAGAGGAAGTTACATAGGTCTCCCAAGAAGGGGACAGGAAACATGGAGACTTCGAGGATTCCGACAGGAAGGAGGAACCTCGACGGACCCAGAGGAATGAAGGACCGATGCGCGAGCCTAAGACGAACCACATTCCCGTGCCCGCGCACGTGGTATATACGGCATTAACCACCTCCCAATGCGAGATCATGACCTTCCTCAAACGACAAGACTACTACCGACCCCCAAAAAACAGAAAGAACCAAGGAATCTGAAGGCAACGGATTATTATTGTCGTTATCATGATCAATACGGGCATACCACGAAGAATTGTACCCATTTGCAAGAAATCGAAGGCCTCGTCCAAAAGGGACACTCGCGTGCTTTGTCGACGCCCTCCAGGGGCGCAGAAACCGCGAAAACCCTTTTCCGGACCGAGAGGATGTCAGGCGAGCGAATCGAAATGATCAAAAACGGAGCCCAACACAAGAGATCGCGGCAAGAGCAATGGTAAGGACCGACCAGCCCGAGGTGTGACCGCTACGATTGCAGGGGGTATAGCCTCGGGGAGACCTCAAGCCAAAGATAGGAAGGCTTACGCAGCCGCATCCATCAAGTAAGAGGTCCCTCCAGCCAAATTACAGGAGGAACTGATAACCTTCAACCAACTCGACGAGCGCGATATTAGATATCCTCATGACAACCTTCTCGTGATAATGGCAAGAATACACGATTTCGATATCAAGAGAATACTGGTTGACACGGGAAGCTCGGCCGACATAATGACAGACAGTGCTTCGACAAGCTGGGTTTGAAGGACAACCAAATAAGGGCCTTCTCGGGACCACTAGTCAGGTTCACCGGGCACTCCACCAACGCACTCGGCATGAACGCCTCCGCGACGGGTAACCATAGAGGTCAAATTCACGGTGGTAGAAGTGCCATCTGCGTACAATGCAATCCTGGGACGAAGATCCCTAAACTTGGTCTAAGCGGTCGTCTCCACCCACCATCTGAAAATGAAGTTCCCAACACTTGTGGGCATTGGGCAAGTAAAAGGTGACCAAGCAGTCTCGGAACTACTACGTCTCGCAGCTGAGACCTGAGAACACGGAAAGGGAGAACCTCCTGATGGATGACCAAGATACAAGAAATGGCTTCCGCGATGAGTGGGCCACACCCGTTGAGGAGCTGGAGAAAGTACTTCTAAGTGATGGGGATCCAAACCAGAGGATACAGATCGGAACAACATTTACCCAAGACCGGCGTGCACAACTGGTGCGTGTTTTGAGAAGCAATGTAGATGCCTTTGCTTAGCTTCCCGCGGACATGCCTGAAACCAACCCATCCACAGCCGTGCACGAATTGAACACCTTTCCAGAAGTCCTCTATGTCAAACAAAAGAGACGCTTCTCAACAGAGAAGGTCGTGGACATCAAAGAGGTTCAAAAACTGGTGGACGCTGGGTTCATTAAAGAGTTACAATATACAACCTGGCTAGCAAATCCCGTCTTGGTTAAAAAGGCAAATAAGTGGAGAATGTGCATCGATATCACCGACCTAAACAAGGCTTGCCCCAAAGATATGTTCCCACTCATTACAATCATCGCCTCATCGACAAGTCATCAGGATATGAAATGTTAAGTTTCATGGACGCCTAATCCGGTTATAACCAAACCGAATGCAAGAGAAAGATGAGACGAAGTCCGCATTCCGCACTGAGCATAGCCAATACTACTATTCGGCCATGCCTTTCGGCCTGAAGAACACGGGGATCACATACGAAAGGCTCGTGAACAAAATTTTCACCAAAATGATCGTAAGAAATATCGAAGTCTATGTCGATGACATGCACGTGAAGTCCTCTCAGACGAAGGACCATATCTCGGATTTGGAAGAGACCTTTAGGGTGCACCGACAACACCAGATGAAGTTGAACCCGACAAAGTGGGCGTTTGGGGTCCGCTCTGAAAAATTCCTAGGCTTCATGATCACATCACAAGGAATAGAAGCCAATCCCGATAAAATTCAAGTTGTACTAGACATGAAACCCCCGACGAAAGTGAAAGAAGTGTAGTGCTTGGCTGGAAGATTGGCCGCCCTCAATCGCTTTTTGTCAAGATCGGCAGACAGGGCCCTCCCATTCTTCGGCATTCTACGTAACGCGAGAAACTTCGTATGGACCCCTGAATGCGACCAGGCCTTCTCGGAACTGAAGCAATACCTATCGACTCCCCCCTTGCTGGTTAAACCGAAGGCAGGAGAGGAGCTCCTTTTGCATTTGGCAATATCGGAGCGAGCTGTGAGCTCAGTCCTGGTAAGCTTGCTCGGTCCTGATAAGCGAAAAAGAGGAAACGCGGAGACCCATATATTACATCAGTCGAGCCCGCCGAGACGCGAAAGAACGGTTTTCGAAGATTGAAAAGGTAGTGTTTGCATTAGTGGTGTCGGCACGAAGATTGCGTTCGTACTTTCAAAGCCACCCAGTTGCGGTGGTATTGGACCAACCCCTTAAGGCCATGATGGAAAAGCCTGAATCCTTAAGGCGTTTACTTAAGTAGGCGGTCGAGCTTAGCGAGTTCTCCCTAGCATACAAATCCAAGCAGAGCATCAAAACTCGGACCCTCGTTGATTTTGTGGTTGAATCCACGGTCCCGATCCCGAGCTGATCCAAGTGACGCAGACTGCTGACGAGCAACCACACGTGTGGGATATATGGGTCAACGGGTCTGCATGCGAGACGGGTGAAGGAGCCGGGATCCTCATAATGGATCCACCATAGTTTTCGTGTGCGGTATGGGGTACATTTCAACTTTGAGACGGCCAACAACGAAGCGGAATACGAAGCAATCATAATAGGTTTCAGTGTGTTCATCTCAGAAAACTGCATTTTAATACCGCTCATTCATTATCTATTTTGTGATATATCGGTACTATTAATCAGTGTATGCTCAGTAATTGCAGTTTACAGGTATTCGTGATTTAATACTGGAAACAAACTCAATATCACGGATATAGCATTTGGAAGCTGACACTGCAATCAGAACAGAAACCGACCGATATCCAAAAAGCTTTTGCAATAAAAATGTGCACACAACTTTTGGTCCAACACAATACATGTGTGACACTGGCTCTTTGGCATGGACCATATGGGGGCTGCCCTTGCATAAATCATGCAAGTAGGCACATGTATGGGTGTGATGTGCATTGAATGCTAAAGATTATGATGTGATTTGAAGCATCTAGTTTCCTTCCAAATCCCTGAGTGCATCCAATGCCTCTACAGACAAAACTAGCAGCACCAGAGTGATATTGGGATGCACACATGACCACACAACAAGCACGAGCCCAAGTGCTCGGTTTTGGACCGGCCACACTCTATGAAAAACCGAGCAGGCCGGCCCCTCTTGCTCCAATAAACCCCAATTTTTTACTGTCCCTCCCTTGCTGCCACGTCACCTTATTTTTATTACTTGTTTATTTTTCATTTGTGCTTATAAAAGCAGACCAGTGAGCAAGGGAAGGGGTCTCATGTAATATATTCACATTTTCCATTTTAGTTTTGTTTTTGGTATAGGCTTGAGAGTGAATGGGTTATCACTTGGTTTCTTCTTCCTCTCTCTTGAAGCTCATTTTGGAGAGCTTCATTAAGGAGGTTAAACAAGTAACCAAAATCTTGTATCTCTTTTCTCAAGTGTTAATAATATTATTGTTTCTTTTATTAGTTGCTCTTTTTTCTTATTTGCTTTTCTTTTATTATGCTAAACTAATATTTCTTTGGTTGTGGTATTGGTGAGGAAGTGAGATGAAAGGCTTTGCCTCCTCCACCTCTTGTGATTGTTTAACATGATTTAATATGATTATAAACTTAGTATTGTAACTTGGAAGGGTTGATATGGTATGTTGATTCCATGGTTAATTTGTAACCTTATCACATACCATATTCTCCCCCACAAACCCCATCTTGCAAGCCTAAGGTTAGAATCAATTCGGTGTTAAGTTTGCTAAATTTGGATATGATGTTTTGTGATTAAGTGACTTGACAAATCTCTTAGTTTCATATATCATATACTATCACAAACACTTAGCACACTTAACACCAAAATCATTTGCTCACTCATTACTGTGTTTTTATTGTTGTGGTGTGCTTGCTAACCCTTGTGTTTAGTGTTGATACCCCAAGTTCGGACATACAAACGGTAAGTGATCAAAACGGACTCGTTTCGTGCTTTGCGGAGAATATCGAAATTTGACGACTTGTGCCTCGCAACCGCTTTGACAAGTCATGCTTCATGCCGGGATCGAGCTAAAGGCGGACAACTCATGATCAAGAGAGAGGGAATCGTCGCGATTCGACCTTCCAAACCAAAACCACAACCATTTCTTACTTGCTTGTTTCCTTGCTGCCGGGGAGTTGATAGTGTTAAGTATTGTTCTTTCTGGTTCTTACTAACAAACTAACTACTAACTCAATTTTTTTCAAAACTAACAATACGAAAAAAAAATTCTAACCTTGTTCTCTGTCTTTGCAACCTGCTAGCACTCTGTGACTCAACTGAAAAATCAAGTTATACCATAAGAGCACTTAGCTATCCTAGAGAATCCACCAAAAATTCCAGCACCCAACTCCTAAACAAAACCGACAACATCCAAGAAATATCCGAGCTCGCCGGCCGTTTTGTTTGAATTTGGGTTTTTTCTTTTTTGGTGATCTCCAGTGCAGTGTTTGTACTCTATTGGTATTGTTTAATTTTTCTAATTTTAAGTGTGCAGGAATTGGGGCATATATATCGCTTTTTGACACTAAATATCGTATTTTCCGACATTTCAGGTTTTTAAGGAATTACGACCAGCGATCGTGCGGAGCGAGGCTCAAATTCAATTGCAAAACGTTAGTGAAGTACAGTGCCAAAAATCCGGATAGTTTGCCCCGCGCAAGCGAACATTCAAATACCCGCAATCACTTCAAAGGGGTTTCTTAACCCAAATCGCATCGGTACGTATTTTCTAACACATTCTTCTCGAATCCGACGCATTCCAATATTTCTATCTTATGCAGGATTCTTCGCACAATTTTGCCACCAATTGAAAAGAGAACTAACCGTATTTTTTGCAGCACTTAAATTTAAACGAAAAAGAATTACTTAAATTGCTTGATTTTTTGAATTCTTTTATTGATTGCGCATTTGCATCTTAATACGGATTTAAGGGCAAAAAGACCAAACAAGATACGGTAAAAGATTTCATCACCTTTTTCCGTAATCCACAAATCACAAAACTGCATTCTTGCATACCCACAGTAATTTAAAATCAACTAGAACTTTGACTCTAAGGACTTCGTGCTCATTAGGAGAAGTTAACTGTATTTAGAACACCGCTTAACGGTATATCGTTCACGGGATGTCTAGGCAAGTGTTCAAGAGAAAGGGTTATTTAATTAAGAAACTTCACGAAAGCGTTGGAAAACCTCCCCTTCTCTCTTGCACTTACCTGGCTTCGTGATCCGTATATCTTGAGCCCGTTTCTCGACACAGTTTTATTTCAACAATCAAGTTCTTGAGGAGGTCTAGTTGAATAGCATACCATAAACTGCTGGGGTGTGATATTTTTTGTTTTTGTGGCTTTTGTGAATTCTTGTTAATATGGGTGATACACGATTTAATTCAATTTTTCACGATTCTTATTCTTTTGTTTATACTCAATCCCAATTCACTTGTTCAAATTGCCAAAATTCTTCCCACATTCATAAGAACTGTACTTTCTTAGGGGGTAACCAACCGTCCCAGATTTTGGATAATGTTCACCCACCTAACACTCTTGAACTTAGTCCCACTTTAATTAGAGACCTAATAATTGAAGATTTAGAGAAAGAGGTCGACAGATTGACTGCTTTAGCATCACCACCATCACAACCCTCCTTACCTGAAACAACTGACACATCATTAGGGTGTGATAGTGAGATGGATGCTAGGTTGACCACTTTAGAGAAGGGTATTGAAGTAATGACCGCGGTCGAGAATCAATCAGCTTCTACGCTAGCCCTGTTCATACAGTAGTCTGAGCAATTGTTTCTTGCTCAAGCTCAATCATTGGCTAGAATAGAGGAACACGCGAAACATTTAGCTGTGAGGATTCTAGAGAGTGAACACAGTCAATCGGAACCCAATAGTGTTAATTTCTGTTATCTAGAAAGTCATCCGAGTGAGATAAACGATCAAACGAATTTTGATGATTTCATAGATGATGAAGCAAATGAATTGACTAAGTGTTACCAGGACACATAAGAAAACCCTCCGAGGCAGATCGATGATTTTTGTAATCCAATTTTAAATAAGGGACCTTGTGAATTTATCGAGTATGGTTTGGATAGATTGTCAGAAGAAATCAATGATCAAGAACCCACAATTTTTGTACCACCTACTGATATTGTTTCGAAAGAAATGTTAGTATGGAAACGTACCTTTTTGAATGACATATACTTACCCATTTGTGAATGTGATAAGGAAGAAATTGTATTGGGAGAGTCTGTGAGCTATAATGATACGAATAGGATTGTGAAAAATCATGAGGAAGACAGCATTGAAACATATTCTTTCATATCGAGTTTTGAGGAAATTTTTGCGGATGAACTTGATATTCTTGGTGAGTATGAGTCAGGATCAATTTGGGAACATCCTAAAGACCTTTCTTTTGCTGAACTTTTTGCGGATGAACTTCAGTTTTTACACGAACTTGACTTTGGAACTCAACACGTGCCTTTTGAACATTCAATTCATTCAGAAAACAATTTTTTGACCTCTTCAAAACTTCATCTTCAGTATCTTCCGATCCCTACTTTTACACGCACATGCCCTTCACTAACATCTAACATATACCTTTTCATTTTTTTTTTCTTTTGTATATACATATTCTTTTACCAACCATTGCACTATATAGACAAAATCTTTAAATGGCTGGTATTAATTTCTGAACTAACCCAATCATTTAACCTGTAAATGTTGTAATTAGTATTAGGTTTTTTCTTTTTTTGAATAAAATCCTCACCCTGATGTCTAAGTCTAGCTACCGGAGACGGAGGCAACGATGAGGACATCATAAAGCTTAGGTTTGGAGGTAAGCACTGCGTTTATTTTGCTGCATCATGTGTATATTCTGCATTGCATACATATTAAAAACCCACAAAAATTGAAAAAATTTCCTAAAAATATATAAAAAAATTATCATGTTAGCTAGAGGGGAAACTTAGATTCGAAGTCTGACGGTTCGGTTGATAAGTTAGAAATAACTAAATCATTTTTGTGAGACTGACGACCCGAAAAATAACCCTCCTTTGTTTTTAACCATAACTGATATACGTCTTTTATAACACTTTACACGTGTCATGTGTTTTGAGAATTTGATAAATGTCTGACATATCTGAAAAACTTTTAAAATTGATAAATATCGTTAGGATCAAGCAGGTTTGTTCTAAGTTAAGCAAAATATCAAGAATACTTCATACAGTGAAGTAGATATGAAGAATTTTATAGAGATTTTAACAGAAGCTATAAGTCTGAAAAATAACACATCTGAAACCTTGTTGGAGTAATTACACACCTTATCCACATGTAACGTCTTCGGATTTAAAAAAAACTGGCTATATCTCTGTTTTCACTGAGTGCGAAATTATTTAAAATGAGTCTTTTGTTTTGTGGCCTTGGTAACTTGGGTAATTAAGTCCTTGGGGTGTCTTCACACCTAATGCCCTAAAACCATCTGGTTTGAGAGTCATTGACCCAAAGCTCGTTAAGTTTCCAATCGCCAGATAAAACAAGCTAAGCAAGTGTTCTCTCCACGTTAAAAGTCCTAACGGTACTTTGTGGGAGATAATCTTGGCGGAGACGAATTTTCTATTAAAACAGTTTTTTCGTGGAGATATGAAGGTTTATATTTATTAAAACGTTTTGCACGATAACGAAAGGTGTGTATGAACAAAAACAGGTAAAAGGGTGGAGTGAAATATAAAACTTAGATTCTCTGTTAAAATTGAGATATATTCTGACTTGAAACCAAACTTTGAAACAAAAACTTGAGAAAATCTTAATTCCTTTCAAACTCGTATGATCCTTCAGAAATTTATCCTGGTCTGCAATTATGACATGATGACCCTAATCAAAGTTCTTAAAAACTTATGAACACTATCCGCACAATCACGTAAAGACGCGTATGAGCTTATGTTACACAAATTGCGAGGTGTGAAAAATAGGATTTAACGTTTCTGACTTGGGTAATAGAACTTCTAACTTTGATCTCTAACCTTAAGATTAGAATCAACAGTTTCTCCGCAGCGCTAACTTGACTGGATTTTGTGGATGTAATCCGCTGAAAACCCTCAGGAGACAATACTCCTACTAGACACCTAGAGGTTTAACGGCTTGTTGCACATGCTCAGTGCAATCGTGTTCCCTGCGAAAGTGAGGCTAGGATTTTTTGTATTGCTCAGGACGAGCAATAGATAAGTTTGGGGGTATTTGTTCATCTCAGAAAACTGCATTTTAATACCGCTCATTCATTATCTATTTTGTGATATATCGGTACTATTAATCAGTGTCTGCTCAGTAATTGCAGTTTATAGGTATTCGTGATTTAATACTGTAAACAAACTCAATATCACGGATATAGCATTTGGGAGCCGACACTGCAATCAGAACAGAATCCGACCGATATCCCAAGAGCTCTTTTGCAATAAAAATGTGCACACAACTTTTGGTCCAACACAATACATGTATGACACTAGCTCTTTGGCATGGACCATATGGGGGGCTGCCCTTGCACAAATCATGTAAGTAGGCACATGTATGGGTGTGATGTGCATTAAATGTGCATTGAATGCTAAAGATTATGATGTGATTTAAAGCACCTAGTTTCCCTCCAAATCCCTGTCCAAGGCCTCTACAGACAAAACTAGCAGCACCAGAATGATATTGGGATGCACACATGACCATACAACAAGCACGAGCCCAAGTGCTCGGTTTTGGACCGGCCACACTCCATGAAAAACGAGCAGGCCGGCCCCCTTGCTCCAATAAACCCCAGTTTTTTACTATCCCTCCCTTACTGCCACGTCACCTTATTTTTATTGCTTGTTTATTTTTCTTTTGTGCCTATAAAAGCATACCAGTGAGCAAGGGAAAGGGTCTCATGTAATATATTCACATTTTCCATTTTAGTTTTGTTTTTGGTATAGGCTTGAGAGTGAGTGGGCTATCACTTGGTTTCTTCTTCTTCATCCCTTTTTGGAGAGTTTCATTAAGGAGGTTGAACAAGTAACCAAAATCTTATATTTCTTTTCTCAAGTGTTAATAATATTATTGTTTCTTTTATTAGTTGCTCTTTTTTCTTATTTGCTTTTCTTTTATTATGCTTAACTAATATTTCTTTGGTTGTGATATTGGTGAGGAAGTGAGATGAAAGGCTTTGCCTCCTCCACCTCCTGTGATTGTTTAGCATGCTTTAATGTGATTATAAACTTAGTATTGTAACTTGAAAAGGTTGATATGATATGTTGATTCCATGGTTACTTTGTAACCTCATCACATACTATATTCTTCCCACAAACCCCATCTTGCAAGCCTAAGGTTAGAATCAATTCGGTGTTAAGTTTGCTAAGTTTGGATATGATGTTTTGTGATTAAGTGACTTGACAAATCTCTTAGTTTCATATATCATATATCATCACAAACACTTAGCACACTTAACACCAAAATCATTTGCTAACTCACTACTTTGTGTTTTTATTGTTGTGGTATGCTTGCTAACCCTTGTGTTTAGTGATAATACCCCAAGCTCGGACATACAAACGATAAATGATCAAAACTGACTCGTTTCGTGATTTGCGGAGAATATCGGAATTTGACGACTTGTGCCTCGCAACCGTTTCGACAAGGCGTACTTCATGCCGGGATCGAGGTAAGGGCGGACAACTCATGATCAAGGGAGTGTCGAGCGAATCGTCGCGAATCGTCGCGATTCGACCTTCCAAACCAAAACCACAACCATTTCTTACTTGCTTGTTTTCTTGCTTTTCCTTGTTTTCGTATTTTCTATTTTTTGTGACAACCAACCCAATTCGTTAATTTGTTAAACCTTAAATCACAAGACCCAATACACAATTCTCTATGGATCGACCCGTACCTGCCGGCTTGCTACAACACGCCGTGCACTTGCGTTATAAATATTTAAAACTAGAACGTCTCGCGTGCGCATTCCATTTCCTTAAATGATCACATTTTCCAAACATAAGCATTTGCGCGTGCGGGTGAGTTACCAACGGTGTAGACCGAGCATTGGGAGCAGAAAGAGCCAAGCTACATACCGACCCGCAGCTCGCATTCAGACTGATACGAGGGGAGTACGAAACCAAGGATGACCGAATGGCGTTGTACGCAGCGCGGGTCCGGATGATAATGACCCAATTCAAAGAAATTGAGATCCTAAAATTACCCGGAAGCGAAAATATTCGGGCTGACACCCTGTTAAAATTGGCATCCTCTCCAATGGAGGGCTTAAGCGGCCCAATCTTTTAAGTGGCTCGATGCGCAAATCATCAACGCACCTAGAATCATGATCACCGAGCAATGAATACTTTGTTGGATGGAAGAAATCATAACCTTCCTCCAGCACAGAGAGCCCCCGCTAGATCCGAGAAGTAGAGTAAAGATGATGAGGTAGCCTCAGCAATATGTGATGCACGAGATCAGCTTATCAAAAAGGGGATAACCCAAACACTCCTCAAATGCGTAAGACCTACAAAAGCACAGTAAGTCTTAGAAGAAATCCACGAAGGGAGCTATGGGTCTCACCACGGCTACCGGACGGTAGCTCACAAGACCTTACGTCAGGGATACTACTGGCCGAAAATGATGCTGCAAGCTAAGGAGCTGATCCAGAAGTGTCGCAGTTGCCAGCGCTTCGCCAAAATACAGCAAGTGCCGACCACCCCCCATGACTTCAATTTCATCCCCTGCCCTTTGACCAATGAGGGAAGGATATCCTTAGAGAGTTTACCCCTAAAAGGGCAGGAAATGATTTATTACGGTGGCAATTGACTGCTTCACCAAGTGGGTAAAAGCGGAGTCCCTCCAAAAGATCATAGGAGCAAACCTCATTCCTTCACTTTCAAATCCATCTTCGCAAGATTCAGGGTTCTACGCGTTCTGATCACGCATAACGGCGCACAGTTTGCAAGCCAACGAATGATGGGGCTATATGAGGAATTCAAGATAGAACAAAGGGTAAAACATGCATTTGTTTGAGTTTCACGCACCTACTGAGAATGTATTATCATCCTCAATAGTTTGTGCAAAGAGTGAACACATGGATTTGTGTTCAAGGATAAAACGTGACCTTTTAGAGCCATGTTCATGAGATGAATGCACTACATTCACAATGCATGAATAGGATTTTCCTATTCACAAGATCCTGAATACATGATTTTCATGTCTCAGGACATGAATGGATATTCCATTCAAATATGTCTATTATAGACATAAGTCATGCACAAACATGATTATGTCCATAGATTAGGAGACATGATTTTCATGTCTCATGAATAGGATTTTCGTATTCACTTCGTCTTTCAAAGACATGATTTTATGTCTCAGGATGAACAGAATATTCTATTCATATATATTTATATGGAAGATTGTAGGGCTTTGACATATGTTCTCCAAGAAAAAGCTTCTCTTTCTGTTTATGTGTGTGAGAAATAGGATGGTCTATTTCCAATATGCAAAACATGGGGTGGCCCGTGTTCTTGGTCTTGCCTATATAGTCAAGAACACATTGTGTTCTGAGTTTTCATCCTCTTGAAGGAAAGTCATGGCCATGGTTTATCAAGTTCTCATTTGAGAACCGAAAACTTGTAAAAGTCTTCCATTCTCTCTCTATCTGAATCAGAGGGAGAGAGATGGAGAGATAAAGGTAAAGAGAGACCTAAAGCCAGAAAGAGGAGTGGAGAAATGGGATTTCCCATTTCTATCTCACTTTCTTCTTTTTCTATCTCTCCTGTCTACTTTAGCTAAAGTTAAAGGATTTGAGCATAAGAGTTCAATCCTTTTTTAGTTGCTCGCAGGAGTATTTATATCTCTCTGTGGGTGGGAAGTAGTGTGTAGCTACTCCCTAATTATCAGGGGAAGTGGGGGTTCTGAAGAATAGGTCAAACCTATTCTAGAGGAGGTCCCGACCCTATTAGTGTCAGGACACCCCAATTAGGGGGCTCCCGAGTTCGAGGGGAATCCCGATAGGGGATGCCACGAAACAACTCAATTTTGAGTTGTGCCAAAAGGGACCTCCCAAAACAGGAGGCCCCACTTATGATGGACAAGCATTTGACTTGTTCTTTTTATCATAACCCAATTTTTATGCATAGGTTATCAGATTCTTAATCATTTGTTTAAATACTTATATAAGTATTTTAAATATCTTGGGAGTTAAGATTTTAACTCCAACAATGGATATGCACAATTTGGTGTATATCTTATTGTTAAAATATCTTAAACTAGATTTTCTAGTTCAAAACCGCCGACCCACTGTTCTTTAATTGAAAGAATTCAAAGAGAATTCTAGTGTTTTCTTAGGTCAAAGTTTTGGGAAGGTCTCTCTTGCATGCAATAAATTGCATGCTGGTTTTCAAGGGTTGTCATTAAGTGCCCATCTCTACTGTAAATTGAGGGGAAAAGGGTTTCATTTTCCTCTAAATTCTTTTTCAAGTAAGAGAAAAGAGAGAGATGGCTCGTAACCACAGCATAATTCCCATTAGAGGAATCATCCCACCGGGTGCCGCTCGTCTCTTGGATGCAGGATATAGTGATGATCAATATGAGATAATTGTGGCTCGTTTTGAGAGGCACGTAAGGTCAGCTCTTGCGCTACGCTCCCCTTACTACATGTTATCTTCCAGACGATCCTTGACGCCATCCCTGCTCCTCTTGCTGTCATGACTTTACATGACTTGGACGTTGTCGAGGACAAAGTCACGTCTGTCTATGCATCGGGTTTATTTAGTCGATGGTATAGGACCGTTCCTTTTGGATCATGGGTCGTATCTATACTCAGTGAGACATCGTGACGGCGTTTGCTCGGGTGTAGTGCCAATAGGTGGAATCAGTCGCCTAGAGAAGAGCGACGCTTTGAGATGGCGGTTGAAGCCGAATCTCAATTGGTCAAGCTAGATAACAAACTCGTGTACCCCTTTCTTTCTAAAATGTAATTTAGCGAGCGAATAAATAAAATAAATTTTTAATTTATTTTTGTGTTGATTTATTTATTTTTTATTATTGTTTTGCATTTGAATTCAGATGTAAGGACTAGATTTCTAGTTCAGGCCTGCTGGCTTAGGCGTTTGCTTAGGCCAAGCATGGGCACATGGAAGCCATATCCACACACATGGCAGCGATCCAGCGGCTTGCTGGATTGCCTCTTCCCCACCTCTGCTTATTTAAACCGAGGAGAGGAGAAAAACTCATTGAGTTTCTCTTCCTCTTTTTTTGGAGCAAAAGAATTCGAGAGAATTCTTCTAGGGTTTCCCTTCTTCTTCAAGCCGAAGATCATCAAGGTAGGTCTTGATGATGAAGCTTTGCTTCCTTAGACAAAGAGAAGCCTCTAAGAGACTTCTCTAAGAGGCTTCTCTGGCAACCTATCGTCGATCTCTTCGGCAGGAATAACGAACCCTCATGGGTTTGTCTTAGCCGATCTGGGAACAAAGGAAAACCCTTGTTCTTGTTTTATGGAAATAGTTGTAGGCTATTTCTTTGCATGGAATTAGGTTTTTCTAATTCTTTGGGTGAGAACTAGGACTTTTCCCGGTTCTCCTTATAAAATCGACAAGTGCAGGGAGAGACTCGGTCGAAATTTCGACAAAAAATTTTTTAAATGGGGTCCCTTTAACTTCAGGAGGCCTCCCGATCACTTGGGAAGGTTTCCCGACAGTGGCTTTGCCTCTGTACACCTTTGGGGGCCCTCCCGACCAAGATTTTCTTGGTCGGGACCTGATTTTAAGGTTCAGGACTTGGCCAAGATTTTAATGGGGTGAGATATCATACAATGGTATGGGCAGTACTTTGGATTATTCTTCTTGTTAGCTTCGTCAGGTTTCTTGATCTTTGGTATATCCAAGCCATGCTTCAAAGCTAAATCGAAGATATACTTAGTGGACTCTTTCATGAAGAGTATTTCTTATTCATTTGCTCCTCCAAAGAAACTTTTGATCAGGCTCCTTCGATCGACTTTGTCGGTTGAGGGGCTGCCCAAGTTGGACTTGAACTGAGTAAGCCTTCGTTAGTATCCACTATCAGGGACATGATCTGCTTAGGTTTCTGCTGACTGCGAAGTTTTTGGGTTCATTCTGGCTTCACTTGTATATGCCCAGTAATCTTCGAGCAGCGCAGGATCGGTATTTTCCAATTCCGCTATCTGCTCAAACAACGAAGCAAACTCCTTATGTTTCGCGGACAAGAATCGAATTCGCCCTGAATCCTGCTAAGTAACAATTGTACCGATTGCTCCTCATGGATCGGGGGATCACAGCGTATGCTGGTTGTTCTCCACCTTTGTCCGAATTCTAAGAGGGTTTCATCTCTTGAGGGTATTAGCATGGTGAGCTGAGTAATCGTCACCTTGTCAGAGACACTACCTCCAAACCGGTGTTTGATTTTTCTGCCAACTGGTTGAAGGTGAGTATCAACCCAATTTTAGTTCAGTGAACCAATCAAATGCCATATCGTGTAGACTCTTGGGAAATTGTCTTAGCAGGAGCTTGTCGTTCTTGGCCGAATGGCCACATGCCACTTTAAAGTGAGCCAGATGCTACTCAAGGCTTTCGAATCCGTTATACGTACAGAATGCGGGAATGGCATACCCTACCGGATACGGCACATCATTGTACTCGTCAGGGCATGGCTGGTTGGAAGCCACCGTTTTCTGGTTCATTTGTTCAGCAATGAACCTCTGCAAAGCAGCGACATCCATGTTAGCCAGGGACGAGGCCCCACCATCGAGGTCGACAGAGATGAAGCACGAACTGTTACCACCGATGTGGTTGCCACCACTACCTTTGTTGCGGGGTTAGAGATTATCAGCGGCGGACCGTCTTCCTTTCAAGGTGGAAGAGTTGCCTCGCGTGATGCAGACGTAGCTTGGGGAGATAGTGTGTTTGCTCTTTCCTAGGAGCCGGTGCTACATGTGGCGTAGCAGATTGCTTGTCGTTGCGAGACGCATGAGTCGTTAAACTCGCTGGAGTGGGTGGTTGTCGTGGCCTTTCTGCTTGTGGCTCTGGTCACGATGCTGTTGCCAGGCTTTGCAATTAAGCTGCCATTACCTGAATGAGATTGGCCATGTTGGCCATTTGTACTAGCAACTCATCGATCTAACAGTCCCTGTCCTTTAGCAGAGCATTTTCGCCGGCATCATCACCTTGCTCTGTGAACAAAGGGTTTTCATTAATACGAACCAGGTTTTTGTATGCTTCGTTGATTTGTGCAACCCTTTATCGAACCGTTAGGTTGGGAGGGTCCACATCCAATGTCCCCTCAGATTGAGGGCGACTGTCCTGGCTTCTTATGCCTTCTGCTGGACCTTTTAGACCAGGAGGCGGGTGATCGCCTGATCATTTGATATGTATGTATGATTGACTAGACCAGAGAGGCCATCATTGAGCTTGGCGAGCGAACTTTCACAGGACTAATGGAGCAAGACCTTGAGGGGGTGGGTTTCTTCATTTGAAGTGCACTTGATCGGCCTCTAGCTCTGAGTGAACTGGAGTCGAGCTTTGCTCTTCATGTGGGGGCACAAATACCTCACTAGCGATCTTCCTCTTCTTCTGATAAAAGACTGGAAGAAAAGGTCTTCTTGAGGGTCATTACCTCTCGATAAGCCCTGTAAGTTTTCTGGTTGGTGGTCCCCTATTTGCGAGTAGGGTTAGTGTTTAGTCTAAAATATTGCACATTTGTATGAACATTTTTCCTAGTATTATTAATAAATAAAATGTGTTAATTGTAAATAAAGAACATGTGTGGATTTATTTGTAAAAAGATTATTATCATATGTTTCTTCATTTTAATTAAAATAATTAGCGAAAATATATGCATATAATATTCAAATGAAATATTAGTAATTAAAATATGCAAATCATGCAAGATATTCCTAATCAATATTCTTAAGATATAATATCATATAAATGGTTGGAATAATATCTCAAAAATACCAAATGCTACTCACACTTTGATTTGAGATATCGTGCAGGTATTAGCTCAGGTCTGGAATCCAAGTAAGAGATTCAAGTCAAATCGGGATATATCGGAACCGAATCTGCCAAATTTTAGAAGCAAATCGGAGAATCTAGCAATGGCAGAGACTCAGAGCGATATTTTCAGAATCTATACATCAAAGGATCTCCAAATATTGACATAAAAAGCCAGAAAAAATCTCGAGACCCAATTCCACTATGATGCGGCAGAACCACGGCCAAACGTGGCGGTTCAGCGGCTCTTTGGTAGCTGCTGAATGTGGGATTTTTAAATCATGATCTTAACTGCATATACTCACATATGGCATCTAGGGTTTCTGGTTTCAGGGACTATATAAAGGACCAAGAGTTGTGCATTCAAAATCATCCAAGTGATCGCATAATCATCTATTCATCTACCTCCTAAAAGAGGGAGATCTAAAGCAAAACTAGGATTCTTGTAATCAACTTTCTTAGGAGAAAAATTATAAATGCAATAGTTGATTAATAAAGATAATTTTTATTTTAATTCTTTTCCGCATTCATTTTACGCATTTACTTTTTCTGTACTTACTTTTACGCATTACTTTTCTGCATCTTAATTATGATTCATTCTTTTTCAACTTTTCTTCTAGATCACCGCTAACCATGAGCGAGTAATTTCTTGCTTGCTAGGCTTTGTAGGATAGGGTAAAATAATGGATGAAAAATCTTTTAATTTCTTTTTAATATTTTAAAGTTTATAAACTTTAGCAAAATAAATGTTAACCTTCTTATCGGGCGCGCTATCAATTTATTGATAGTCACGACCACGATTTGAGTTTAGTTAAACACTTGTTTTGTTAAGGGCTTGACATGAATAGAGATCAATGGACGGACAAGGGTCAATAGTGGGAAATCCTAATTCCCTCCAAGAACCCTAATTACATTCATCACTATCGCTCTAGTTTTAAATTATTTAAAGATCAAAAAAGTCATTTTTAGATATTCGTCCATTAACCGCTAAAGTTCTATGAACCTTACAAGCCCTTTTATTATAAATTTTATATCCGTATTAAAATATAACGACTACAAACATCCTATCTTTTATCAATTCATCTAAAGCAAGAAAAAAATTCACATTTCCCTGCAGACGACCCGTACTCATCGCGGCTAGCTACTTGCGACACCGTCTTAATTGCGGTTATTTACAAAACACCTTTCGCACGATCAATCGGTTAGCTATTCGTGCATCTCGTTTAAGCTGAGCTCGCAGCTGTCGGAAGGGTGCGAATAACTTTTAGGCGGGCAATGTAGCCACCCGTGTATGTTGAGGAATGGGGAGACTGCCCTCCTTTTGGGCTCTTTTTGCGGCCCTTCTTCTCGCATTGCGAAAGGACCCACTCTTCTTGACGTGAGCCGGAGCAGCGAAGCAGCCCGCTTTGAAAACGATGCTGTCGTCTTCTTGGGATCTTGTTGGGGCCCGAAGCGACCGAAAGTCTCTCAAATACGGACTTTCGTTTAGATCCAACACGGGAAGCCGACACCACGAGCGGCTGCTCCCTGTATAGGGTGGTGGTATCGTTGAGGACATGTTTCCATCCCAAACCTGTCGAGTAGCCTTTTTGGATGGCGAAGGGAAGTCTAGAGTGACTTGATTGGAGACCGGACTCTTCTCGAGCAGGGCCTGAGTTGGTCGTACTAGACTTTGAGTTGAAGCCATTGGCGGAGTTGTCAGGCGGCTCGCCTTTTGTTTTGGGACTGACCGCTCCCCTGTCCGGCTTGCAGCGGAAGGAAGAAGTTGATGCTACCAAAAGGGCAAGCTTCTGAATCATATCCTGCATGTCATGCAGGAGACATGACAAATTGGGAAGAACATTGTTCTGGCGATCTTAGTCGTTGCTGCGAGGTCAGCAGGTGATGAAATGTTGTGGTTGTAGGGTTACGTAGCGCGGCAGCAAGATTTCGGAAGGTATCATCCATGCCGTCTTCAAAATTTTGCCGTTCTAAATAACCCTAACACTAGAATCTTAAATAGAGATTTAAACAATACAACATGCAAACAACTTTGCATACAAAGTGAATGAGGAATACAACCTTTGTAGACCGGTCCTTCACTTCTAAAGCTCCGTGTAATAGTCCATTCGCTCCAAGTAGTGAACACCCGAACTCTAGTAAGAATTCACATGAAGAAATGAACACGCTTGCTCGAAGTCTTCGAGGCCGAAAATGATCTACGTCGAGCAGACTCAAGCTCATGCTACCTCTTCACTAATGGTAGATTAGTGAAGCAAACACCCTAAACTAAATGGCTAATATAGTAGAGGATGATGAAGTAGGAAATGGGCTCACTTTAGATTTAATTTTCTCACAATATTTTCACTTAGAAAAAAAGCTAGCAAGCTTTTTCTCATAAGAAAGAAGATGAAGTGATGAAGAGAAAATGAAACTCATGAGGTGAGAATTGCAACCATGGATGAGTTAGTCTCATACACTAACTCATATAGAGAATGAACCATGGCTGACAATAATAGTTAGGTTAATAAATATCTACAAGTAAAACAAAACTAGTGGACTAAGTCAAAAATGCTTCAAACTTCTCCAAGCTTCCAAGCATGACAATTTCCAACTAATATTGAATTACTTTAAATAAATAAAACATCACATTATTATAAGCATGGTGTGAATCTCATACACCCATGTAGCATGTGGCATCTAGCATGACACAAAATAATGTACATTAATATATATCACATATATACTAAGTGTACACAAGAAAAAGAAATGTTTAAGTGAGCAAATATTAGTTAATGTAAATTAATATATCACATATATAATTATACATTAAATTATTAAATCAACACTTGATTTAATAATCCGGCTATATCATATACAACCGACTAATAGGAAATGTATCAACTTATCGAATCAACACTTGATCCGATAACCCGGCTATATCACATATAACCGACCGATATCGCATATCGCGAGAATAGAATGCAGTATCACATACACGCATTAATCTCGGTCCCGCACATATAACATATGTGCTCCTACTTCATTTCGCATGAACCAGGAAACCTCTGTGTAGGACTCTAAAGACTCGTCAATACGCCGGCAGTAGGTAGTGATCATATCAGTCCCCCACAAGCCGCAAGCGGTCTGCTAAACCTAACGGCCATCCGGGTATTGAGCAATCAGAAGATCAACAAGCAAGCCTGCTCATACTCCTGCGAATCCAATCAGTAACACTACCGTACAGTCCGGTCTCTTCGTCAGATATGTCGCATATCGCAGCCTGGGGGTGATAAAACGTCAGACCCCAATAGCCTGATAAGTCATGCCGATGCAAGGTCCATAACGGTTCGAGAAACTACTGATAACACTTACCAGTAAATCTCAGCAACCCCGGCCAGGGATTTCCTATTATGGCCAATCGAGCATAGCGCAACATCAACTCCCAATACCGGAAGAGACGAATCCCCTCCTATCGCTCATTGCCTCCGTGTGACTCGAGATTGTACCCAAAAACCACCGTTTTACACGATCTCTTGAACGTGGTAAGATGGAAATCAAAGCACAGTGGGTATCACATAAGACTCTATGACGATCTCGGGTTGACAGACTAACCTGTACCAGTGTCACCAGATAACTGTTATCTGACGATAGGTATAATTCCATCTAGGAGTTCTCGACGAGTCCGTCCAGTGTACCCAGTCTCCACTGAGCACCCGTATACCTTCTCTGATGTCAAACACCAATGGATGTGGGATCATCCATCGTCCATCATATAGGTCAAGAAGCGCATACGCTAGTCTATTCTGGAGTATCGATGCCCTGTCTCGATACTCCCACGACTAGGAACATTTGAAGGATGTACTTACCGACTACCCTATCCCCATTAGTATGATCCGCATCATAATCCTGGTAGTCAAATACTCATCCTAAGGGCTTTATCAACATGTAATAGAGAGACAATAAGTGTACATGTTAAGATAAAGTGCAACCAGATAGCATAGTACGATGTCGAGCAAGAAGGTCCTCCCTATATATGTCCAATCCACTACAATATACATCACATGAATAGTAATGGCCTCTAGGGATACATATAACTAACAATCTCCCACTTGCACTAAGGCCATTTGTTGCAGTATCTCATACTCAACGTTCTATATTAGTCTCTCTAGGGTAAGCCTATTTGTGAGTGGATCCGCCGTGTTATCCTTCATGTCAACTCTCTTTACCTCGATCCCTTAGAGATCAACCATCTCCATGATCAGGTGATACTGTCCTCAGAATATGTCTGGAACGTTGATGGGACCTACGTTCCTAGGCCAAAACCACAACTCCATTGTTGTCACAATAACAGATATCGGACGCTCAATAATATGAACCTTGTTCATCTCATGAACAAGAAATGTCCAAACAGCCACTTTGGTAGTAACGTTGGTAGCGATGTATCCAGCCTTTATCGTCTAGTTTGCCACGGTATCTAGCTTGGAACTCTTCCAACATACCGTCCCTCCACTGAGGGTAAAAACAATGCATATGACTGACTTTCAATCGACCTTATCACTCTGGAGGCTCGAACCAAGAACATTCTTTTAGTGCTTCTCAAGTACTTAAGAATGTCCTCCATAGTTGTCCAGTGATTTTCCTAAGATCCGATTGATTCCTGATCACTACATCTAGTGAGTCAACATCTGGTCTGGTACACAACATCGCATACATGATAAAGCCTAGTGCCGAAGCATAGGTCATCCCTTGCATGCGAGCTCTCTCCAAATCAGTCTCGGAAGACCTCTTTTTGGAGAGAGTGATTCCTGAGTAAGTAGGTGAACCACCACGCTAGGAATCCTCCATACTAAACCCCTTTAGTATGGTGTTAATATACCTGGATTTAGGACACTCCCAACATCCACATAGATCTATCACCATAGATCATAATCCACAAGATATAGTAGGTATCATCCAGATCTTCCATTGAGAATCCTCGTGATAAGAGGAGCTCGACCGAGTGTAGCATGGGAAACTATTTCCTATCAAGAGTATGTTATCTACGTACAATACGTGGAAGACAACCTTACTCTCTACAACCTACTTCTATATACAAGGTTTGTCTATCTTTTTGATGAAGTCAAACACTTTGACTGCCACATCAAATCAGATGTTCCAACTCCGCGATACTTGCTTTAATCCTGATGAACTTAAGCATAGCTTTGAAAGTCTCAACTTTTCCGTCTACACCAAAAAACTTCTCAAGATCCATTTGCTCCCGTTGGGTTTTACCCCTTTAAGTGCAACATTCAAAATCATACTTTGTTGGTGTATATGGATTCCATCTTTGATCGCATAGCATCCAGCCATTTCACAGAGTCCCCACTCGTGATGGCCTGCCTGAACCTGGTTGGGTCATCATCATCCATGATACAATCCTCGCTCCCACTGTCACCGAGAAGACCGTAGTATCTCTCAGGTGGATGAGGAACCCTACCAGATTCACGGAAAGGCTGAGGTTCGTTAAAGACTATTGAACCCTTTGGTTTCACCAAATCATCAGCTGTTAGTTTGTCCAGCAGGAACTGCTTCCAGTTCTACCTCTTGACCACTAATTTCTTCACAAGAAATTCCTTCTCTAAAAAGGTGGCATGCTGAGAAACAAAACACATTTTGCTCGTCAGTGTGGTAGAAGATATTCCCTCGCAAATGTTTGTGATATCCTAACAAACTTATACAGAACTGGCATTGCCTCGAGCTTGTCCGGATTTTGCTTTTCGACATAACCCGGACAACCCCATATCTTTAACTCGTTTAAGAGATGGTCTCTTCCCATACCATATCTCATATGGAGTGGTAGGCACTGATTTGGATGAAACCCCATTCAATAGGTATGCAGCTTCTCAAGTGCATAACACCAAAAGGAAACAGGCAACTCGGCAGTACTCATCATAGAGCGCACCCATATCTCACAGGGTGCGATACCTCCGTTCCGATACACCGTTGTGCTGTGGTGTATTCGAAGGAGTAAGCTGAGAGAGAATCACATTCTCCTTTTAGAAACTCCAGGAACTCCATGCGCAAGTATTCTCCTTCCCGATCTCATCGTAGGACTTTAATACTTCTACCCGTTTGGTTCTTAACTTCAAGCTTATATTCTTTGAATTTCTCAAAAGTTTCAGACCTGAGTTTCAACAGGAACATATGTCCGAATCCTGAGAGAAGATCAGTGAATATAATGAAGTACGAAGAACCAACCTTGGCATTTGTAAACATAAAACCGTATACATCATCATGTATCCGTCCCAAGAGTTCGCTAACTCTTTCTCTGTTTCCAGTAAACGGGGTATAGGTCATTTTACCTTTGAGACAAGACTGGCAAGTAGCATAAGATGAAACATTCGAACAGATTCTCATATTCATCCTTATGTAACTTAGCTGGTCGTGTCGTATTGATATGACCTAGTCTACAATGCCTCAAGAAGGATTCGTTTATTTCTGAACTACTTCTCTTGTATGTGTTCTATCTACTTTGAACTATGGTTTGATTTAAAACGTATATGTTATTATATAACGTGGCAGATTCAATCAACTCTTGATTTAGGAAAATGTTCACAATATTATCCTCCAATACAGAATTATATCCTTCTTTAACTCATTAAAGAAACCGATGCAATGTTGTATATCAGGTTTGGTATATAATAACATTCGTTCAGAATCAATGTATTAATACAAGGTGATATTTGCCAACTGATTTAGCTACAACGCTTGCACATTCTCTACACTTAGAGACATATCACCCGTTCCCAGTTCTCTACCTATCTGTAGCTCATGTATCATATTACATATGTGGGATCCTGATCCGGTATCACTTACCCAAGACGTAGAGGATACTGAAAACAGTTCTCGGTAATGAACACACCCGAAGAAGATGCAGCAATATGCACTTTCTTCGATTGGGTGGCATGGGAATCCGGATATTCCCCTATTTCCTGTTCAGACTTATAACAATTATAAGAAAAAACAGAACCAACGTTCCCTAACTCAGTATAATAAGCATGTTCGGTCAATGCATCCATATTATTATCTTGATTAAGGCATGACATGGTCGCTACCAGGAAAGAGAGAAGAAAACACTGTGCGTGCGCTCTTGCAAGATCGGATTGGTTATTATTTTATCTAATCAGGATGGCTCTCAATGTTTTTTATCAAATCTTCCTTTAAACCCTAAAAGGTAAGACTAGCCGGGATTAATTACACCCTACAAGTTCGTCAATCTTTCGGTCAGGCCAGTGTCGGTACTTTAAGGGAGGTTCCCCGTGCTTTCGCACGGACCTAATTAAAATAAACCTCGTTTTTCCAGGGACGTAACCCCGTTAATACCTTTCTAGACACCTACTTGATCGGCTAATTGTAATGTGTAAAACTCTCTCAGAAATAACTCTTACTCGCAGTGTGTATCGGGATCCAACTATCTCATAGAAGGTATGCAATCTCATTGCAAATTTCAACACTTGAAATTCCCGATAATATTTTGCTCCTAGTAACTTATGACCTTAACAAGATCAACAAATCATAAACGCTAGCCAAGTTCAACCCGTCATTTCCAGATTGAATTAAACCCACCCGCACGACCCTTAACATAGTCAACAAAGTCGTACGACTACCCTAATCCAATCGCAGCATATGCTTAAGCAGATAAGCACTAATCAACTACCGCACACTACGTCTTAACATAGTCAACAAACGTAGCACGAATACTAAATAGTACTTATCTGAAATGACGGAGGGCTACGACAGGTTTTTAAGAAAACCCTTTGCGTAATGAACTTGATATCGTTGTAGAATCGAGTGATTTTGAAAATGAGTGTTTTTTAGGTTTTTACTGGTTTCGCTAAAGAGGTCACTCCAGGTGAAGGGATCTCGGCTCTTTCCTCATCGAATGAGGTGCAGGATATTTCACAAATACCACTATGCAAAGCAAAAACTATAGAAGCAATCAAAAGACAAACCGAGTGGGTTGTAACATCTGCTAATTTCGCTAAAGAGGTCACTCCCGGTGAAGAGATCCCGGCTCTTTCCTTATCGAATAAAGTGTTGGATATTCTACAAGGAATACCACTATGCAAAACAAGAACTAGAGCTGCCAATTTTTAAACAAGTTTCTACAACATTTTTAGGTTTCTTTTTCTTTCATTAATCTCATTAATGAAGTCCCATCAATTTATGCTTCCCAAGCATCACAGAAGAAACGAAAGCAGCAATAGTTATTATATATCATATATATAATATAAGCATTCGTCTCAGAATATCAAGATCACATCACAAAATATCAGCAGCAAAAGAATCACATATGAAATATTGGATATACTAGGAATTCCGTGTTTTAAATTAAGCCAGTAAAAAACGCGGATTCCACGGTCATGATGAATAGCCAAACCCACATCCCTAGACCCCTACGAGAGCGGCAAGCAACCCTCCCAATTCTAGAGTTAAGAGACCCGGTCTCGACTCCTCGAGATGGTCTGCCACTGGACTCAAGAACACGGTTACTTGTGCTCCCCTCCTTGGGTCTATCCTAATGCGGAAAAGGAAATAATATACATCAATGGTGACATCATCCTCAACCCGAAAGTGCCCCAATAAAAGAATATTACATACAAGGTTTTACATGATTGAAAATGAAAAACTCTCATCTCACATAAAAAAAAACCGACTATTCAAAACACGACGATCCAATATAATATATCACAGCAACACATAACATCACATGTCATCAACGTAAGTAAATATGCGTATCCCAATTGTCGTTGACGTATAACAACGAAACCGGTGATACACCACATATTACACTTACGGTCGCAGCAAAGTGAAAAACTTCAACAGTTGGAATCCGCAACCACCTTAGACATCATAAACCCAATATATCACATACTTTGGATTTCATACCTAACCAAATGAATTCCTTAGACATCTCATGACTAACAATTATAAACCCCGCATTTTAGTCTCGATATTGAAAACACTTTCCAATAACCTGTCGGGTAATCCAACAAGATTCCCGATAACCTGATCGAATACTCGTCGGAAACTTTAGTAGACGGCCGCACCACCGATGCCGTCGACAAAGTGCACTTAAGCGGAATACCGCGACCGCGAGCACCCGAACGGATGCTTTTGGCGACGGGGTTCTCCTACAGTCACTTGGTCGAGGCTATGGGGCGTGGCTATCTAGTAAGGTTACCCGGCGAGTATCCTCGCACACTACGTAATTGCGACGGACTTTTGATCCACATCAAAATTCCGTGGCAACCGATCAAATGAGACTAAATTGCTAGATTTATAAAATTCAAACTAGTTATTTCATAACTAATTATGTGGATTCCAAATATTGTATCACAATCACAGATAGCTAGACGATGTTAAACTTTTTGATCGAATAAACAAACACCTAAACTTTCCCAAAGTTCAACACTGAAGCGGAGTTCAAAAGGTACCCAGAACATGCCACAGCTCCTATGAACCATCCGTAGAAAGGCCGACCCATGCCTCACTCATGTCGCCGCGGAACTACCGCAAACCGTAGAGTATAACCACGGTTCAGCGATCCAAAAAATCGAGTTTGGGTATCATTCTTCTAGAGGGTCCACAGAATCGCTTGCATGATTTTCTGAAGATTTTAAATTTGAAAAAAATCCAACTCCTTGAAAATTTCCAGTGAGGGAAAATATGAGTTATTGATATCCGTTCGAACTTTTTAACGTCGTCTAAATAACCCGAATAGATGTTAGAATTACGACTACGAAACACTCCGAATTGCCTTTGCAGAAAGTTAACATCACATGCAAATTTAGCAAAAACAAACCTGAAACACCAAAACCCAGAGACTGGAACACCCTAAAAATTTGAAGCCCAGAAGAGCCAAGTGAACCGAGCAGGCCGGTTTTTAGACCTGTGGCCGGCCACTTTCAGACAAAATTGCTTAAAATTTATATGATGTTCATGTTATATCACATACAACATTCTGCAGTTGCTATAAAAAAATTTAGAGGCCATTTAAAATTCGACAGAAACTAGGAATGTGTATCGGGTGTTTCGAAATTGTTTCGGTTTCGTAATCTAACAAATATCGTTTAAATCTCTAGCTTGGCTCTGATACCACTGCAGGGTTACGTAGCGCGGCAGCTAGGTTTCGGGAGGCATCATCCATGCCGTCTTCAAAATTTTGCCGTTCTAAACAACCCTAATCCTAGAATCTTAACTAGGGATTTAAACAATACAACATGCAAACAACTTTGCATACAAAGTGAATGAGGAATACAACCTTTGTAGACCGGTCCTTCACTTCTAAAGCTCCGTGTAGTAGTCCCTTCGCTCCAAGTAGTGAACACCCGAACTCTAGTATGGGTTCACATGAAGAAATGAACATACTTGCTCAAAGTCTTCGAGGCCGAAGATGATCTACGTCGAGGAGACTCAAGTTCATGCTACTTCTTCACTAATTGTAGATTAGTAAAGCAAACACCCTAAACTAACTGGCTAATATAGTATTGAATGATGAAGTAGGAAATGGGCTCACTTTAGATTTAATTTTCTCACAATATTTTCTCACTTAGAAAAAAGCTAGCAAGCTTTTTCTCATTAGGAAGAAAATGAAGTGATGAAGAGAAAATGAAACTCATGAGATGAGAATTGCAACCATGGGTGAGTTAGTGTCATCCACTAATTTATGTAGAGAATGAACCATGGCTAACAATAATGGTTAGATTAATAAATATCTATAAGTAAAACAAAACTAACTGACTAAGTCAAAGATGTTTCAAGCTTCTCCAAGCTTCCAAGCATGACAATTTCCAACTAATATTGAATTACTTTAAATAAATAAAACCTCCCATTATTATAAGCATGGTGTGAGTCTCATACACCCATGTAGCATGTGGCATCTAGCATGACACAAAATAATGTACATTAATATATATCACATATATATTATAAGCACACAAGTGAGAAAAAGAAATGTTTAAGTGAGCAAATATTAGTTAATGTAAATTAATATATCACATATATAATTATACATTAAATTATTAAATTAACACTTGATTTAATAATCCGGCTATATCACATACAACCGACTAATAGGAAATGTATCAACTTATCAAATCAACACTTGATCCGATAACCCGGCCATATCACATATAACCGACCGATATCACATATCGCGAGAATAGAATGCGGTATCATATACGCGCATTAATCTCGGTCCCGCACATATCATATATGTGCTCCTACTTCGTTTCGCATGAACCAGGAAACCTCTGTGTAGGGACTCTAAAGACTCGTCAATACGCCGGCAGTAGATGGTGATCATATCAGTCACCCACAAGCCGCAAGCGGTCTGCTAAACGTACCGGCCACCCGGGTATTGAGCGATCAGAAGATCAACAAGCAAAACTGCTCATACTCCTGCGAATCCAATCAGTAACACTACCGTACAGTCCGGTCTCTTCGTCAGATATGTCGCATATCGCAACCTGGGGATGGTAAAACGTCAGACCCCAATAGCCTGATAAGTCATGCCGATGCAAGCTCCATAACGGTTCGAGAAACTACTGATATCACTTACCAGTAAATCTCAGCAACTCTGGCCAGGGATTTCCTGTTATGACCAATCGAGTATAGCACAACATTAACTCCCAATATCGGGAGAGACGAATCCCCTCCTATCGCTTATTGCCTCCACGTGACTCGGGATTGTACCCAAAAACCACTATTTTGCACGATATCTTAAACGTGGTAAGGTGGAAATCAAAGCACAATGGGAATCACACAAGACTCTATGACAATCTCGGGTCGACAAACTAACATGTACCAGTATCACCAGAGAACTGCTATCTGACAATAGATATAATACCATCTAGGAGTTCTCGACGAGTCTGTCCAGTGTACCCAGTGTCTCCACTGAGCACCCGTATACCTTCTCTGATGTCAAACATCAATGGATGTGGGATCATCCATCATCTATCATATGGGTCAAGAAGCACATACACTAGTCTACTCTGGAGTATCATGCCCTATCTCGATAATCCCACAGCTAGGAACATTTGAAGGATGAACTGTGAGACCGACTGGTCGAACAGAGACGAAAGTCGGCCATAGTGATCCGGGAGTCCTTACCGACTACCCTGTCCCCACTAGTATGATCCGCATCATAATTCTGGTAGTCAAATACTCATCCTAAGGGCTTTATCAACATATAATAGAGAGACAATAAGTGTACATGTTAAGATAAAGTGCAACCAGATAGTATACTATCATGTCGAGCAAGAAAGTCCTCCCTATATATGTCCAAGCATCCATTATAATATACATCACATGTACAGTAATGGCCTCTAGGGCATACATATAACTAACAGTGGTGAACCATTGTCCTGAAAAGGAGATAGCCATAGTGACGTTAGTGGCCCACAAAATAGAAAGGGCCGTGGACGAAGTGCTTGGCCAGGCCTCATTAGTTATGTAATGTTGCCGTAGTAGCTGTGTATAAGCCGATGTTCGGACTTAGCAAGCATTACCGGTATTGTGTGTGATGGCCCAATGGTTAAGGTACCGGTCTGCGAAACTTCTGGGTTCCGTCGACCAAACATTCTGGGACGAAACGCACATGGCGATGCAATTTCAGGCAAGCTAAGGAGAAATGTTGTCCCCAGCGAAGTCGCCATTTTTGTTTACCCTCTTCAGGATCCCCAACGCTTGAACGTTGAAACAAAAGTGAGTTTAAACAAAACAAGTTATTTAGTGTGTTTAAGGGTTGACCAGAAGGTCCTGGGTTCGATACTTCCGACACCGCAAATGTATGTCGTTAATTACACCCTATTGTCTCTTGTCACATCCGGACGGGATACCATGCTAGCTCGCTTCAAATTGCATCATTTTAAAGGGAAAAATCGCATATATAGCGGTAAAATAAATCAAATCTCAAATTAAACAAAAGATTGTATATTTTATTCATTTTGTTTGTGTTTATATACAATTTGAATGTAAGTTACATATAGCATTGCAAAAAAAATGTAAAATTGTATAGGATTCTCCTTTAAGATTTTCATTGAAATAGGTATTTTAGTATTAATTTGGTAGAATTTGATGGACACTGCCCTAATGTGGGGACCACATCATTACAAGTAGAACACCCTGGGCGAGATCCACACTTCATTTCTACTTCTTTTGGAGCACCGGTAACACTTCTTTTAAAATGTAGATGGTATTTCATTTGAAATGCAAGTGGGACACCTAGGATGGGGTCCACACTACTTCACTTGAAGCAGGGAACATTTCATTTGAAGTGTAGATGGGACCCCCGGATGGGGTCCGCATATGTTAAGGAAACTGAGAAGTTTCCATTATGGAGGCCTATTCAGGGACCTCCCGAGGGACCGAGAGGGGTCCCGAAGCAGCCGGAATGCCATTTTTAAAGCCTCTCGAAGGCTGCTTCAAGCCAAGATTGGAAATTCTCTTGCAGAGTTTCCTTTAGATAAAAGTCATTTGTTTGAGTTTCATGCACCTACTAAGAATGTATTATCATCTTCAATAGTTTGTGCAGGAGTGAATACATGGATTTGTGTTTAAGGGTAAAACATGACCTTTTAGAGCCATATTCACGAGATGAATGTACTGCATTCACAGGAACAAATGTGTTTTGCATATCTGGTGCATGAATAGGATTTTCCTATTCACGAAGATCCTGAAGACATGATTTTCATGTCTCATGACATGAATGGAGTATTCCATTCAAATATGTCTATTATAAACATAAGTCATGCACAAACATGTTTATGTCGGTAAAAGAATAGGGTTTTCCTATTCATAGATTAGGAGACATGATTTTCATGTCTCATGAAAAGGATTTTCCTATTGATAACCTTTTGTCTTAGGATGAACATAATATTCTATTCATATATGTTTATATGGAACATAGGGTTTTGACCTATGTTCTCCAAGAAAGAGCTTATCTTTCTGTTTATGTATGTGAGAAATAAGTTGGCCTATATTCAATATGCAGAACATGGGGTGGCGCACGTTCTTGGTCCTGTCCATATAGTCAAGAACATGTTATGTTCTGAGTCTTCATCCTCTTAAAAAGAGTCATGGCAATAGCTTCTCAAGTTCTCATTTAAGAACTGAAAACTTGTACAAGTCTCTCATTCTCTCTCTATCTGAATCAGAGGGGGAGATGGAAGAGGAAAGGTAAAAAGAGACCTACAGTCAGAAAGAAGAGAGTGGAGAAATGGGGATTTCCCATTTCTATCTCACCTTCTTACTTCTTCTTTCTCTTCTGTCTTCTTCTTCACAGAACTTTAGCTAAAGTTCTAGGGATTTAAGCAAAAGAGTTCGATCCTTTTTTTAGTTGCTCGCGTGGGGTATTTATATCTCTCTGTGAATGGAGAGTAGTGTAACAGTGTGTAACTACTCCCTACAAATCAGGGAAAGTAAGGATGGAAATCCCCCATTATCCACTGAAGAATATAGATCAAACCTATTCTAGAAGTGGAGGTCCCGACCCTATTAGAGTCAGGACACCCAATTAGGGGTCTCCCGAGTTCGGGAGGGGCATCCCGATAAGAGATGCCACGAATCAACACAATTTTGAGATGAGACAACTCAATTTTGAGTTGTGCCAAAGGGGACCTCCCAAGACAAGGGTCCCACTTGTGATGAACAAGCATTTTGCTTCTTCTTTTTATCATAACTCCCTTTTTTATGCTTAGGTGATCAGGTTCTTGATCATTTGTTTAAATACTTATATGAGTATTTTAAATATCTTGGGAATTGAAATTTTAAATCTAACACACATGTATATATATAAATATATATACACACACAAGTACATATCTATATGTACATATACATATACATGTATGTACACATACGTATAAGTACATTGTGTGCGTACACATATGTATATGTATGTGCGTACACATAAACGTACATGTATGTGTGTAGTGCATATGCACCTACATATACAAAAAATTAGAGGATGTGGGAAAATACTAAAATGTGAATAAAGTATATAATGTCCATAATGAAAATATTAATGAATTATCGAGTCATAAATTTATTTCAAAAATGCAAAACGAGACAATCATATCAATGACATTGATAATAATTCAATGATGAGATAAAGGGCGTACCAATTATAGATATAAGCTCATACTATTTCAAAGATTCATAACACAGCAACAAATTAATTTCCAAGATTGAAAAATGAAAACAAGATTAATATCATTACCAAAAGTTCATCAAGATCACAAGTAGCAAATAGTTCAAGAGAAACAATTAAAACATTGTCGTCATCATAAATCGGCAAAACAAATAATTAAAATCAATATTATCAAATGATTCAAGCAATTACTCGTCTTCGGTGTCATCAAAATGTTTTTGAGGAAGTTTTTATGTATATGGTACAAGCACATAAATTAAGGAATTTCAAGAGACAAATATAAACATATGCATTTTTCAAGCACATAAAAAGAAAACTGGCATATTTAGAAAACACAAAAAACAAAGAAATAGTGAGGGAGAAAAAAGGTGAAAAAAAGAGCCGAGGAGAAATTAAAAAGTAAAAATAAATAAACTTTGGAGTTTATGAAAAAATTAACATGAATTTAAAAATATATATTCATTTGTAGAGATATAGAAGCCAAAAAGCTTCCATTATGACTTCTTGCCTATGACAGCATTGTCGGAGAAAGAAGGAGAAGTTGTTAGTAGGAAACTCTAATTTGAGATGAGAAGAAAAGAAAAAGGAGAAATGAATAGAGATAATTATTTTGCTTTGGAGATGACTTTATACTTGCCTTTAAGTTATCAGGTATGCAGACATTAAAAACCCAACCCAACTCTTGATTTACTGTTATGCGGCCGCACATCGACCATATAGTGATTTTTATGCGGCCGCATAGTGATTTTTATGCGTCAAAACTTGATTTTGCTCTGGATACTCCATTTCTATAATCCAAGAGGGCGCATACGTATACACGGACACATATGCGGCCGCAAGGATCACATTTTATAAAACTGCTTTTAGCAATGAAATCGATCAAACATTAAGCAACAAAAATTCCATATAAACCAGACAATGAATTCAGTTACTGCAAAATTGTGAAAGCATGTCAAAAAGACAAACCTGGTATGCTGACATTATCTTTTGCCTATACTCCTTATGTTTATGGGCCTGGTAGAGAAGCAAAAAGACCTATCAGTATTCAGTAAAAAGAATTAAATCACATACCAAAACGAAAGAGCAGGTATCAACTAAAATTCCTTCAAGGAGTACACTAAATCTGTATAAAACAAGAATGGAACCCTGGACGCAATAAAGCAGCAGCGAAGAGAGACCAATATCCAGTAAAAAAGAAAGTTACCCAACCAGAAGATACCAGAATTTAACTAAATCGTCAAGGAAACAGAGAAATATGTATACAAATCAGGTACGTATGCATTATTGACCATCGAACGAACAGATTTTCAGCAACAGACTAAGTAGTCGATTAATACCATTCAAATTATCCTTTTAACTATCTCCCAACTTTATCACTTCTACTCCTCTAGCGGTCAAGACATTCAGATCATCATTCCCAGTAGCCCTTTATGCAATTAGTAGCCCTTTATACATTTTAGTATCATGAACAAGCATATCAGTATACTTCTAGGAAAGGTGAAGATATACATCTCTATCAATAATGCTAACTCCAAGGATGCAGCTAAGATCCTCAATTGATGGTCTCTCCTTTTTTATTAAAAAAAATTGAAAAATAGTAAAATTCTTCCAATCTATTTATCACATGAAGCTATCGACATCATCAACCTATTACAATATTTCAATTGACTCAATTAAATTTGAATTTCAAATATCCTCTCTTTCCACGTATATCTAGGCATCAACATCCAAGCAATCATTTTTATTATCATACCTTAATAATAAAATCACTTAATATATATTCAAACCATATATAATATACATCAACGTGCATCGCATGTGCCAAAATACTGCTAGTACATATACACAACTTTGCATGTGGTTAAGGCACATTTAGTTCTAGATTAAATGGGAAGAACAAACACTTGAAGGCATTTTTACATTATACATTAGAACACAAACAGATCAAAGCCCTATGCCTCTAACAAAAAGCGAGTCTTACACATACTGCTTCAGGGGACGAGGAGAGAAGAGAGACATATGATTTTATATTTCAAACAAAGAACCATTAATTAAACAAATGAAAATTCAAAAATAAGAAAATAAGGGTAGTTTTGTCATTTAATATAAGAAACAACTTGTTGGATGAATATAACTGCAATTCCACCAATATAAACCCAACCCCAAAAGGCAACCTGGAAAAAAAATACGAGTTAACAGATAACAATCAACAGACAAATTTATATCCAAATCCAATTGCCAAAACTACATAAACAAAACCACAACAGAACCAAAACTTTGTCCAGAAAGTAGTATAAGGGCATTTACTGCCAAAGAAACTTTACTTTACAAAATCAACTGTAAAATTCAAGCCAGGCAACCCCAAACAAACTTTAACAAATAAATTAATTAAATTCAATGATATAGTAGCAGAAATGCAAAGATATTCAACTACCAACCCTATAGCCCTTTCGTCACTGAAACAATTCCCTACATAAAACTTCGCAATTACAAGGATCCCCGTAATCGACCAGAAAAGACTAAATACAGAAATGAGGAGTTTTTTGGACAATCAAAATTCTTTATCCCCGCCTCTAGAAACTTGCCTTTTCTTTTACCAGCAAACCCCTAGTATCAACCAGATGAAAGATCATGATGAAGCATTAAGCTCATACAAGCCCACTCTTCTTCAAAAGTGAATCTCAACGGTTGGAAGGGGAACTTTCATAATTTCACCCATTATTACCCGTTTAACAAACAATAACTTACACAAAACTACCCTAAGCTATCATGGCCTTCTACTAAACTAACTTAATTTTTTATCACCGTAAAATACCCTAAACTATGGTTTTTATGATTTTTTTCACTGCTAAAAATACCCTCAAAACAGATCTTAAGGAATTTTACCGAAATAAAAAAATATTTGAGGTGGTTTACAGGAAAAACTAGGATATTTGAGGATATTTTGATGTAATTTACGCTGCATCAATCGGGTATCGTGTAAAAGAACCAAGATTTTCAGAAAATTAAACCGGGATTATCAACAAAACAAAGTGAAAAATAGATTTAAAAAAATCACCGAATCTCACCCTAGCTCGTTCCCCTTCAGGCAAATATCTCCCCAAAATCTCCTTCATGAACTGAAGCTTGGCGCTCCTCGGCACCTCCAGCATGCTCGGCGGAAAATGCTTCTCTAAGGCGCTGAAGATTGCGGGATCGAACTCCGATCGCAGATCGTCGTACTTATCAGGCTTGTGCTCCTTGTTAGGATTCATCCTCAGCCTCCGATCCCCGTAGCTCTGCCTGATTGCCGTCGCCGCCGGCGAGATTGCCGGGTGCTTCAGCGACGCCGCCGCCCCGTTCCCGTTCCTGTTCCCGTTCCCCATCACCGCCGACGCGGGCGTCGCTGGCGCTGGATTCTCTTTTCTATCAACCGATGACATTGAGCGTTTGAGATTAGGATTAGGGTCTGGCGAAGAGAGATAATCAGAAGAGCGCGAGAGGGAGAGAGGGAGACAGAGAGAGGGTTTACGTACTTTTACGACAGGGGATACGGGGTAAAAGACTGCCATTTGATTTCTCGGAAAATTACGAGATGGCCACTGGGCTGAGAGGTGATTAGGGTTTCGGATTGGATTGGGGCAAGGAGAAAGGGTTTGAGAGGGGCGGTGATCAGGTGTTTGGTTTCTTTCAGCAAATGTGTAGTGGGTGTGTTGCAGTGAGACACGTGTGTATCTTTTATGCTATTTGAGAAGGTGAATACGAGCTGTGGAAGGAAATTGATAGGTTTTGTTGCATCCCCATGAGGTGGTTTGAAGTAGGGCTGTCAAATGATCCGGTGCTCAGTCCGACGACTCTAACCGGACGATTATCTCCAAGTTGAACCCGACCCTTTATCACTTTATCAGGACATGTTTGGATGTTCTGAATTAAAATCCAACGGATTGAGTTTTGGATAATAATGTCCACGAATGCATCTATATTCCCATTACTCTATACTGTGCATATTAGAGACAGTATAAAACGGTCTCTAATACACAATGGACGCTCGCTAATTAGTATTAGCGACCATCCATATTTAAAACGGTCGCTAATACACAGTCGCGGAAACTATGGCCGCTGACATGTGTATTAGCGACCTTTTATTGGACGGTCGCTCATACGAACAGTCGCTGATACCGTATCAACGACCGTTTTAAATGGATGTTAATACATGACACGTGGTGTTGGATATAGTGCCCTCAAGGCTATTATTGTAATTGAAAGTAAACGAATATGATAATTGAATGAGAACCTATACAGATAGAATAATCTTACTTGAGATGATAGTATGCTGTATAATTTGTCTTTATCATTATATGTATACGTTTTGATAAAATCCGTAGGATTATTGCTTGACTACCAGCATTATAATGGCGATCATATACGTGGGAGCTGGATGGTCCATAAGCACATTTTTAAATGTCCCTAGTCGAGAGAATATCGAGACTGGGCATCTATACTCCGGAGTAGACTAGTGTATACTTTTCGAGACTTCGACGAGACGCGGTGGCCGATCTCACAAGCCGTTTTTGTTGAGTCACCTGAGATAGTATACAGATGCTCACTGGAGGTGAGTACACTGGATGGACTCGCCGAGAACTTCTAGATGGTATTATGCCTATCATTAGATGGAAGTTCTCTTTTGGCATGAGTACATGTTAGTCCTTTAACCTGAGATTTTCATTTGTCTCATGCGAGTTCTCAATGTATTTAGATTACTACCCTACCACGGCTCAAAGGAGTCGTGCAAACTGAAAATATGTCTTAACACCTCTACTAGATTTATACAAGTATCAAGTATGTAATTTTAAAAATCTAAAGCTCTAAGTCATACAAACCTAGAATCTAACTAGACAATTAGGGTTTTAGTGCAAGAATACAAGTTCTAAACTAAGTGAAGAGGGTTTACAACCTTTGTAGACCGGACCTTCACTTCTAAAGCTCCAAGTAGTAGTCCCTAGAACTCTTCTTTGACTCCACTTGAAGAAAGGATCAAACTTGCTTGAAATCTTCGAAGCCAAAGATGATCCATCTTGAAGTCTCTTTCATTCAAACTCACTCTTCACTAATCAAGGTATTAGTGAAACAAACAATCTAAACTAATGGGCTAGATTAGTGTAGGTTGATGAAGTAGGAGATTTAGCTCATTAGAAATATTTTCTTTTTTCTTTTTTCAACTCAAGAAAAACCCTTGAGAAGAAAGAAGAAGATGCACTTGGATGGTTGACTGTGTGAGAATGAACCATGAGCTAGAGATAAGGTTGGGATGAATAAATATCTAAGAGTAAAACAAAAATGATGAGATGAGTCATGGCTTCTCAATGCTTCTCCAAGCATCCAAAGCTATGACTCATTTCCATACATTTTCTATTTTTCTCCAAAAATAAATCATCCCAATTATCTTTTGTCATGTGTGATTCTCATATATTCTAATCCAATGTATTATCAACCATGATACAAAACAATTTATATATATATATATATATATATATCACATAAATATAATTATATATAAAGAGAAGAAAATTTAAAGTGAGCTTATATTAGTTAATATATATAAATATATCAAATATAAATATATATTAAATTATTAAATCAACACTTGATTCAATAATCCGGTTATATTATATATAACCGACTAATATCATATATATATGTATATCACATTATTAAATCAACACTTGATTCAATAGTCCGGTCATATCACATACAGCCGGTTTATATTCAATATCATATATTAAATCAACACTTGATTCAATAATCTGGTCATATCATATATAACCGGCCAATATCAAATACATATACATAAATCAAATCATTGAATCAACACTTGATTCAATAATCTGGTTATATCACATATAATCTAACCGATATCAAATATCGCTAGATTAGAATACGGTATCACATACTCGTATTTAATCAAGCTCCTGCACATATCTCCATATGTGCCCTACTTCGTTTCGCTTGAGCTAGAAAATCTCTATGTGGGACTTTGAAGACTCGTCAATACGCCAGCAGTAGGTAATGATCACATCAGATACCCACAAGTCGGCGGCGGTACTAGTTGAACATAACGGCTACCCAGGTATTGAACGAATAGAAGATCAACAAGCAAACTTGTCCAAACTCCCGTAGAGCTTATAAGCAACACTTACCGTACAGTTTGGTCTCTTCGTCTGATATGTCGCATATCAAGTCTGGGGGTGGAATCGTCAGACCCCAGTAACTTAATAAGTCATGCCGATGTGTGGTCTATAACCATTCGAGAAACTACTGATAATACTTACCAGTAAATCTCATCATCCCTGGCCAGGGACTTGCTGTTATAGCCAATCGAGCATAGCGTAATATCAACTCCCAATACCGGGAGAGACGAAACCCTTCCTATCGCTCACTGCCTCCATATGACTCGGGACTGTATCCAAAATTCACCTGTTTGCACGACTCCTTTGAGCCGTGGTAGGGAGGAAATCAAAGCACAATGGGAACCACACAAGACACTATGACGATCTTGGGTCTACAGACTAATCTGTACAAGTGTCACCAGAGAACTGCTATCTGACGATAGGTATGGTACCATCTAGGAGTTCTCGGCGAGTCCTGTTCGGTGTAACCATTCTCTAATGAGCACCTGTGCACAATCTTTGATGTCAAACACTAATGGTTGTGGGATCAACCATCGCCCCATACAGGGTCAAGAAACGTACATACTAGTCTACTCTGGAATATCGATGCCTTGTCTCGATATTATCTCGACTAGGAACTGTTAAAGGATATGCTTGCGGACTACACAAGCCCCACTAGTATGATCTGCATCATAGTCCTGGTAGTCAAGCCTACATCCTAAGGGCTTTATCAACATGTATCAGAGAGACAGTAAACTAAAACAAGTGTACATGTTAAGATAAAGAGCAACCAGATAGCATACTATCATGTCGAGCAAGAAATTCCTCTATATATATGTCTATATATATGTCCAAGCATCCATTACAATAATGGCCTCTAAGGCATACATATACCTAACACAAACAGGTTTTAGTTGGGTGCAGTCCCGAACCACATGGAGGCAGTGAACAATCGTCAAGAATTCGTCTCTCCTGGTACTGGGAGTCGATGTCGCACTATGTTGGGTCAGCCATCACTAGAAATCCTTGGTCAAGGTGGATGAGATTCACTGATCTGATATCAGTAGTTTCTCAGTGGATGATGAGCTTCAGACCGGCACGACTTATCGGGTTAGTAGGGGTCTGACGTTATCCACCCCTTAAACCCGATATGCGATTATTGTTGGGTTCCCTAGGGCGGCAGCAAGGTTTCGGGAGGCATCGTCCATGCCAATTTCAAAAAATTACCGTACTAAAGAACCCTAACCTTAGAATCTTAACTAGAGATTTAGACGAACTAGCAATGCAAACAACTTTACATCTAAGTGAATGAGAAATACAACCTTTGTAGACCGGTCCTTCACTTTTAAAGCTCCGTGTAGTAGTCCCTTCGCTCTAAGTAGTGAACACCCGAACTCTAGTAAGGGTTTACATGAAGAAATGAACAAGCTTGCTCGAAATCTTCGAGGCCGAAGATGATCTACGTCGAGGAGACTCAAGCTCATGCTAACTCTTCACTAATGGAAGATTAGTGAAGAAAATATCCTAAACTAAATGGCTAATATAGTAGAGGATGATGAAGTAGGAATTTTGCTCACTTTAGATTTATTTTTCTCATAATATTTCTTCACTTGGAGAAAAGCTAGAAAGCTTTCTCATGAGGAAGAAGAAGATGAAGTAGAGATGAGAATGAAACTCATGAGGTGAGAATAGCAACCATGGGTGCACTAACTCACGTAGAGAATAAACCATGGCTAAGAATAATGGTTAGGTTAATAAATATTTTAAGTAAAAACAAATTAGTGGACTAAGTCAATGAACACTACAAGATTCTAGCCATGACAAATTTCCACCAATTTGTGAATTACTAAAATAAATAAAAACCTTAGATTATCATAAGCATGGGGTAAGTCTCTCACACCCATGAAGCATGTATCATCTAGCATGACACAATAAGTTGTACATTAATATATATCATATATATACTATATGCACACAAGTGAGAAAAAGAAATGTTTAAGTGAGCAAATATTAATTAATGTAAATTAATATATCAAATATATAATTATACATTAAATTATTAAATCAACACTTGATCTAATAATCCGGCTATATCACATACAACCGACTAATATTATATGTATCATCTTATCGAATCAACACTTGATCCGATAACCCGGCTATATCATATATAACCGTCTGATATCTCATATCGCGAGAATAGAATACGGTATCGCATACACGTATTAATCTCGGTCCCGCACATATCACATATGTGCTCCTACTTCGTTTCGCATGAACCAGGAAAGCTCTGTGTAGGACTCTAAAGACTCGTCAATACGCCGGCAGTAGGTGATGATCATATCAAACACCCACAAGCCGCAAGCGATATGCTAAACGTAACGGCCACCCGGGTATTGAGCGATCAAAAGATCAACATGCAAGCCTGTACTCATGCGAATCCAATCGGAAACACTATCGTACAGTCCGGTCTCTTCGTCAGATATGTCGCATATCATAGCCTGGGGGTGGTAAAACGTCAGACCCCAATAGCCTGATAAGTCATGCCGATGCAAGGTGCATAACGGTTCGAGAAACTACTGATAACACTTACCAGTAGATCTCAGCAACCCTGGCCAGGGATTTCCTGTTATGGCCAATCAAGCATAGCGCAACATCAACTCCCAATACCGGGAGAGACGAATCCCCTCCTATCGCTCATTGCTTCCATGTGACTCGGGACTGTACCCAAAAACCACCATTTTGCATGATCTCTTGAACGTGGTAAGGTGGAAATCAAAGCACAGTGGGAATCACACAAGACTCTATGACGATCTCGGGTCGACAGACTAACCTGTATCAGTGTCACCAGAGAACTGCTATCTGACGATAGGTATAATACCATCTAGGAGTTCTCGGCGAGTCCGTCCAGTGTACCCAGTCTCCACTGAGCACCCGTATACCATCTCTGATGTCAAACACCAATGGATATGGGATCATCCATCGCCCATCATATGGGTCGAGAAGCGTATACGCTAGTCTACTCTGGAATATCGATGCCCCGTCTCGATACTCCCGCGACTAGGAACAATTGAAGGATGTACTTGCCGACTACCTCTGCCCCACTAGTATGATCCGCATCATAATCCTGGTAGTCAAGTACTCATCCTAAGGGCTTTATCAACATGTAATAGAGAGACAATAAGTGTACATGTTAAGATAAAGAGCAATCAGATAGTATACTATCATGTGGAGTAAGAAAGTCCTCCCTATATATGTCCAAGCATCCACTACAATTTTTATCACATGTACAGTAATGGCCTCTAGGGCATACATATAACTAACAATCTCCCACTTGCACTGAGGCCATTTGTTGCAGTATCTCATACTCAACGTCCTATAGAAGTCTCTTTAGGGAAAGCCCTTTGTGAGTGGATCCGCTGTGTTATCCTTCTCGTCAACTCTCCTGACCTTGATCCTTTGGAGATCAACCATCTCCCTGATCAGGTGACACTTGCCTCAGAATATGTCTGGATCGCTGATGGGACCAGTGTTCCTAGGCCAAAACCACAACTCCATTATTGTCACAATAACAGTTATTGGACGCTCAATGGTAGGAACCATGTTCATCTCATGAACAAGAAATGCCCAGACAGCCACTTTGGCAGCATCGTTGGTAGCGATGTATTCAGCTTTTATCGTCTAGTATGTCACGGTATCTAGCTTGGAACTCTTCCAACATACCGTCCCTCCACTGAAGGTAAAGACAATACCTGTGACTGACTTTCAGTCGTCCTTATCACTCTGAAAGCTCAAACCAAGAACTTTTTTTTAGTGCTTCTCAAGTACTTAAGAATGTCCTCCACAGCTTTCCAGTGATTCTCTCAAGATCCGATTGATTCCTGATCATTACACCTAGTGATTTAGCTACATCTAGTCTGGTACATAACATCGCATGCATGACAGAGCCTACTACCGAAGCATAGGGTATCCCTTGTACGCGAGCTCTCTCCAAATCAGTCTTGGGAGACATCTTTTTGGAGAGAGTGATCCATGAGTAAGTGGGCGAACCACCACGTTTAGAATCTTCCATACTAAACCCCTTTAGTATGGTGTTAATGTACCTGGATTTGGGACACTCCCAACATCCACTTAGATCTATCACTATAGATCATTATCCACTAGATGTAGTAGGTATCATCCAGATCTTCCATTAAGAATCCTTATGATAAGAGGAGCTTGACCGATTGTAGCATAGGAAACACTTTCCTATCAAGAGTATGTCATCTACGTACAATACGTGGAAGACAATCTTACTCTCTACGACCTTCTTGTATATATAAGGTTCACCTACCTTTTTGATGAAGTCAAACACTTTGACTATCACATCAAAACAGATGTTCCAACTCTGCGATGCCCGTTTTAATCCTGATGGACTTAAGCATAGCTTTGAAAGTCTCAACTTTTCCATCTACACCAAGAATCTTCTCAAGATCCATTTGCTCCCGATGGGTTTTACCCCTTTAGGTGAAACAATCAAAGTCTTACTTTGTTGGTGTACATGGATTCCATCTTTGATTGCATAGCATCCAGCCATTTCACAAAGTCTCCACTTGTGATGGCCTGTTTGAACCTAATTGGGCCATCATCTACCATGATGCAATCCTCGCTCCCACTGTCACCAAGAAGACTATAGTATCTCTCAAGTGGATGAGGAACCCTACCAGATTCGCGGAGAGGCCGAGGTTCGTTGGAGACTATTGAATCCTTTGGTTTCACCAAATCATCAGCTGTTAGTTTGTCTAGCTGGAACTCCTTCCAGTTCTACCTCATGACCACAAATTTCTTCACAAGAAATTCCTTTTGTAAAAAAGGTGGTATGCTGAGAAACAAAATACCTTTTTCTTCTCAGTTTGGTAGAAGATATTCTCTCGCAAATGTTTGGGATATCCTAACAAACTTATACAGAACTGACCTTGTCTCGAGCTTGTCCAGATTTTGCTTTTCAACATAGGCCGAACAACCCCATATCTTAACTCGTTTAAGACATGGTTTCTTCCTATCCCATATCTCATATGGAGTGGTAGGCACTGATTTGGATGGAACCTTATTCAATAGGTATGCAGCTTCTCAAGTGCATAACTCCAAAAGGAAAAAGGCAACTCAGCAGTACTCATCATAGAGCGCACCATATCTCATAGGGTGCGATACCTCCGTCCCGATACACCGTTGTGCTGTGGTGTATACGAAGGAGTAAGCTGAGAGAGAATCCCATTCTCCTTTTAGAAACTCTAGGAACTCCATGCGCAAGTATTCTCCTCCTCGATCACATCGAAGGACTTAATACTTCTACCCGTCTGGTTTTTAACTTCAATCTTATATTCCTTCAATTTCTCAAAAGTTTTAGACTTGTGTTTCAACAGGAACATATATCCGAATTCTGAGAGAAGATCAGTGAATATAATGAGGTACGAAGAACCAACCTTGGCATTTGTAGACATAGGACCGTATAAATCATCATGTATGCATCCCAAGAGTTCAGTAACTCTTTTTCTGTTTCGAGTAAACGGAGTATTGGTCACTTTACCTTTGTGACAAGATTGGCAAGTATCATAAGATGAAAATTCGAACAGATTCTCATATTCATCTTTATGTAACTTAGCTGGTCGTGTCGCAATGATATGACCTAGTCTACAATGCCATAAGAAGGATTCGTTCATTTCTGAACTATTTCTCTTGTGTGTGTTCGGTATACTTTGAACCGTGGTTTGATTTAGAACGTATATGCCATTACATAACGTGCCTGATCCAACCAACTCTTGATTCAGGAAAATGTTCGCAACATTATCCTCCAATACAGAATTATATCCTTTTTTAACTTAATAAAGAACTTTATGTAATGTTGTATATCAGATTCGGCATGTAATAACATTTGTTCAGAATCAATATATTTACCATTTGGTAATACAAGGTGATATTTGCCAACTGACTTGGCTGCAATAATTGCACCATTCTCTAACACTTAGAGACATATCACCCAATCTCAGTTCTCTACCTTTCTGTAGCCTATGTAATAATTACATTTGTGGGATCATAATCCGGTATCACATACCTAGGACGTAGAGGATACTGAGAAACAGTTCTTGGTAACGAACACACCCGGAGAATATGCATCAACATGCTCATTCCTCGAATGGGTGGCATAGGAATCCGGATATTCTCATATTTCCTGCTCGGACTTATAACAATTATAAGATTGAGCGGAACCAACGTTCCCCAGCTCAGTATAATAAGCAAGTTCGGTCAATGCATCCATATTATTATCTTGATTAAGGCGTGACATGGTCGCTACCAGGAGAGAGAGAGAAGAAAACACTCCGCGTGCGCTCTTGCAAGATCAGATTGGTTATTATTTTATCTAATTAGGATGGCTCCCACTATTTTTTATCAAATCTTCCTTCAAACCCTAAAAGGTAAGACTAGCCGGGATTAATTACACCCTACAAGTTCGCTAATCTTTCGGCCCAGGCCAGTGTCAGTATTTTGAGGGAGGTTTCCCGTGCTTTCGCACGGACCTAATTAAAATAAATCTCGTTTTCCCAGGGGCGTAACCCCGTTAACACCTTTTTAGACACCTACTTGATCGGCTAATTGTAATGTGCAAAACTCTCCCAGGAGTAACGCTTACTCGCAGTGGGTATCGGGATCCAAATATCTCATAGAAGGTATGCAATCTCATTGCAAATTTCAACACTTGAAATTGCCGATAATCTTCTGCCCTTAGCGTCATATGACCTTGACGAAAGCCAACAAACCATAGTCCGCTAGTCAAGTTCAACCCGTACATTTCATGATTGAATTAAACCCATCCGCACGACCCTTCACGAAAGCCAACAAAGCCGTACGACTACCCTAATCCAATCGCATCATATGCTTAAGCAGATAAGCACTAATCAGCTACCACACACTACGCCTTGACGAAAGCCAACAAACGTAGCACGAATACTAAATACTACTTATCTGAAATGACGGAGGGCTACGACAGGTTTTTATGAAAACCTTTTGCGTAATGAACTTGATATCGTTGTAGAAACAAGTGATTTTGAAAAGGAGTGGTTTTTAGGCTTTCACTAGTTTTGCTAAAGTGGTCACTCCCGGTGAAGAGATCTCGGCTCTTTCCTTATCGAATAAGGTGCTGGATATTTCACAAATACCACTATGCAAAGCATAAACTATAGAAGCAATCAAAAGACAAACCGAGTGGGTTGTAGCATCTGCCAGTTTTGCTAAAGAGGTCACTCCCGGTGAAGAGATCTCGGATCTTTCCTTATCGAATAAGGTGCTGGATATTCTACAAGGAATACCGCTAAGCAAAGTAAGAACTAGAGCTACCAGTTTTTAAAACAAGTTTCTACAACATCTTTAAGTTTCTTTTATTTCATTAATCTCATTAATGAAGTCCCCATCATATATGCTTCCTACGCATCATATAAGAAACGAAAGCATCAATATTTATTATATCTCATATATATAATATAAGCAATCGTCTCAACATATCAAGTGATCACATCACAGAATATCAGCAACAGAAGAACACATATGAAATATTGGATATACTAGGAATTCCGTGTTTTAAATTAAGCCAGTATAAAACACGGATTCCACGGTCGCGATGAATAGCCAAACCCACATTCCTAAACCCCTACGAGAGCGGCAAGCAACCCTCCCAATTCTAGAGTTAAGAGACCCGGTCTCGACTCCTCGAGATGGTCTCCCACTGGACTCTAGAACCCGGTTACTTGTGCTCTCCTCCTTAGGTCTATCCTAATGCGGAAAAGTAAATAATATACATCAATGGTGACATCATCCTCAACCCGGAAGTGCCCCAATAAAAGAATATTACATACAAGCTTTTACATGAATGAAAATGAAAAACTCTCATCTCACATAAAAAAACCGGCTATTCAGAACACGACGATCCAATATAACATATCACAGCAACATATAACATCACATGTCATCAACGTAAGTAAATATGCGTATCCCAATTGTCGTTGACATATAGCAACGAAACCGGCGATACACCACATATTACACTTACGGTCGCAGAAAAGAAAGTGAAAAACTACAACAATTGGAATCCATAACCACCTTAGATATCATAAACCCAATGTATTACATACTTTGGATTTCATGCCCAACCAAATGAATTCCTTAGACATCACATGCCTAACAATTATAAACTCCGCATTTTAGTCTCGATATTGAAAACACTTTCCAATAACCTGTCGGGTAATTCAACAAGATTTCCGATAACCTGATCGAATGCTCGTCGGAAACTTTAGTAGACGGCCGCACCCCCGATGCCGTCGACGAAGTGCACTAAGGCGGAACACCGCGGCCGCGAGCACCCGAACGGATGCTTTTGGCGACGGGGTTGTCCTACAGTCACTTGGTCGGGGCTATGGGGCGTGGCTATCTGGTAAGGTTACCCGGCGAGTCTCTGCGTACGCTACGTGATTGTGACGGACTTTTGATCCACATCAAAATTCCGTGGCAACCGATCAAATGAGACTAAACTGCTAGATTTTTAAAATTCAAACTAGTTATCACATAACTAATTATTGTGGATTCCAAATATTGTATCACAATCACAGATAACTAGACGATGTTAAACTTTTCGATCGAATAAACAAACACCCAAAATTTCCCAAAGAGCTCAACACTTGAGCGGAGTTTAAAAAGTACCCAGAACATGCCACGGCACCTATGAACCATCCGTAGATGGGCCGACCCATGCCTCACTCATGTCGCCATGGAACTGCCGCAAACCCTAGGGTATGACCGCGGTTCCGCGATCCAAAAGTCGAGTTTGGGTATCGTTCTTCTAGAGGGTCCACAGAACCGCTTGTATGATTTTTTGAAGATTTTAAACTTGGAAAAAATCCAACTCTTGGAAAATTTCCAGCGAGGGAAAATATGAGTTATTGATATCCGTTCGAACTTTTTAACGTCGTCTAAATAACCCGAATAGATGTTAGAATTACGATTACGAAGCACTCCGAATTGCCTTTGCACAAAGATAACATCATATGCAAATTTAGAAAAAACAAGCAACACCTGAAATAACAAAACCCAGAGCCTGGAATACCGTAGAAATTTCAACCCAGAAAGACACCAGAAAACCGAGCTGGCCGGTTTTTGGAGCAATGTGGCCGGCCATTTTCCGGCGAGGGGGGTTGAATTTTCTATTGTGTTCATGTTGCATCTCATATAACATTCTGCAATTGCTTAAAAAAAATTAGACTCTCTGAAAATTTCGACAGAAACTGGGTCTTAGTATCGGGTGTTTCGGAGTTGTTTCGGTTTCGTAATACTACAATATCGTCTAATTCTCTAGCATGGCTCTGATACCACTGTTGGGTTCCCTAGGACGGCATCGTTCATGCCAATTTCAAAAAATTGCCGTAGTAAAGAACCCCAACCCTAGAATCTTAACTAGAGATTTAGACGAACTAGCAATGCAAACAACTTTACATCTAAGTGAATGAGAAATACAACCTTTGTAGACCGGTCCTTCACTTTTAAAGCTCCGTGTAGTAGTCCCTTCACTCCAAGTAGTGAACACCCGAACTCTAGTAAGGGTTCACATGAAGAAATGAACAAGCTTACTCGAAGTCTTCGAGGCCGAAGATGATCTACGTCGAGCAGACTCAAGCTCATACTACCTCTTCACTAATGGTAGATTAGTGAAGCAAACACCCTAAACTAAATGGCTAACATAGTTGAGAATGATGAAGTAGGAATTTTGCTCACTTTAGATTTATTTTTCTCACAATATTTCTTCACATGGAGAAAAGCTAGAAAGCTTTCTCATGAGGAAGAAGAAGATGAAGTGGAGATGAGAATGAAACTCATGAGGTGAGAATAGCAACCATGGGTGAGTTAGTGTCATACACTAACTCATGTAGAGAATAAACCATGGCTAAGAATAATGGTTAGCTTAATAAACATCTTAAGTAAAAACAAATTAGTGGACTAAGTCAATGAACACTACAAGCTTCTCCAAGTTTCTAGCCATGACAAATTTCCACCAATTTGTGAATTACTAAAATAAATAAAAACCTTAGATTATTATAAGCATGGTGTAAGTCTCTCACACCCATGAAGCATGTATCATCTAGCATGACACAATAAGTTGTACATTAATATATATCACATATATACTATATGCACACAAGTGAGAAAAAGAAATGTTTAAGTGAGCAAATATTAGTTAATGTAAATTAATATATCAAATATATAATTATACATTAAATTATTAAATCAACACTTGATCTAAAAATCCGGCTATATCACATACAACCGACTAATATTATATGTATCGTCTTATCGAATCAACACTTGATCTGATAACCCGGCTATATCATATATAACCGTCCGATATCTCATATCGCGAGAATAGAATACGGTATCACATACACGTATTAATCTCGGTCCCGCACATATCACATATGTGCTCCTACTTCGTTTCGCATGAACCAGGAAAGCTCTGTGTAGGACTCTAAAGACTCGTCAATACGCCGGCAGTAGGTGATGATCATATCAAACACCCACAAGCCGCAAGCAGTCTGCTAAACATAACGGCCACCCGGGTATTGAGCGATCAGAAGATCAACAAGCAAGCCTGCTCATACTCATGCGAATCCAATCAGTAACACTACCGTACAGTCCGGTCTCTTCGTCAGATATGTCGCATATCACAGCCTGGGGGTGGTAAAACGTCAGACCCCAATAGCCTGATAAGTCATGCCGATACAAGGTCCACAACGGTTCGAGAAACTACTGATAACACTTACTAGTAGATCTCAGCAACCCTGGCCAGGGATTTCCTGTTATGGCCAATCAAGCATAGCGCAACATCAACTCCCAATACCGGGAGAGACGAATCCCCACCTATCGCTCATTGCCTCCATGTGACTTGGGACTGTACCCAAAAACCACCGTTTTGCATGATCTCTTGAACGTGGTAAGGTGGAAATCAAAGCACAGTGGGAATCACACAAGACTCTATGACGATCTCGGGTCGACAGATTAACCTGTACCAGTGTCACCAGAGAACTGCTATCTGACGATAGGTATAATACCATCTAGGAGTTCTCGGCGAGTCCGTCCAGTGTACCCAGTCTCCACTGAGCACCCGTATACCATCTCTGATGTCAAACACCAATGGATATGGGATCATCCATCGCCCATCATATGGGTCGAGAAGCGTATACGCTAGTCTACTCTGGAATATCGATGCCCCGTCTCGATACTCCCACGACTAGAAACATTTGAAGGATGTACTTGCCGACTACCTCTGCCCCACTAGTATGATCCGCATCATAATCCTGGTAGTCAAGTACTCATCCTAAGGGCTTTATCAACATGTAATAGAGAGACAATAAATGTACATGTTAAGATAAAGTGCAACCAGATAGCATACTATCATGTCGAGCAAGAAAGTCCTCCCTATATATGTCCAAGCATCCACTACAATATACATCACATGTACAGTAATGGCCTCTAGGGCATACATATAACTAACAATTATCTCAGACGAAGAGACTGGACCGTACAGAGATTGTCATAGACAGGCTTAGTAGGGGTACGGATGAATTTGCTCGTCGGGCTTCTTTTCGCTCAATACCGGATAGCCGTTACGTACAGCTAGTACCGCTGACGTGCTTGTGGTTAAACCAACTACCACCGTATTGACGAGTCTTTAGAGTCCCACACAGAGCGTTTTCCCGGTTCAAGCAAAATGATGTAATGGCCGTATATTAATACGTGCAGGGTTCTGATTACGTATGTGTGCTAGCCACGCGGACTTCAATCTGGAGAATAATAATACTAGCCTGTTTAGGATTAAGCCGGATTATTAAATCAATTTTTGATTTAATAATTTACATATATATATGAAAATAATGGAGGAAAGAGGCCATAGGAGGGGATTTCCTCCTATGGCATCGAAAAAATACAAGCTCCACCATTTTTTCCGACGATCGGCATCCATCATCATCATCGTTATTATCTAAGATGTGCATACACAAAATTTCATGTGATTCCACCACTCTTTCACCGTTGAATTAGCAATATAAAAAGTTCTATTGTCGGTAAACCATTAATTTTGCACCAACTAAATCAACGGTGAATAATGGTATAATCACATGAAATTTGGTGTATCCACATCTTAGATGATAAAGATGAAGGCGATGCATGCCGATCGTCGACAAATATCATGGAGGGTGCATTTTTCCGACGCTATAGGAGGAAATCCCTTCCTATGGCACCTTTTCTTAACCTCTCTATATATACATTGATATGTATATTCTAGTATTATGTTTATTGTATTTTTCTATCTCTTGGGTATTCGTATTTTGATACGAATACGGGCATGTATTTATGGGGACATATTCTTGTATTCGTACAAGAATACTTCTAGAAGGAGAATACCTCATTTCTAGGGTTTTCTTTAAAAAATTGTGAAATAGGGTGGAAAAGAGAAATGGTGGAGGGTATGGGCAAATGAATTATTAATTCATTTGCAATTACTATTCAAGCTTGGTTGTAGTTTTAAAATGGTAAAAATCTTTTAACAAAAGAAAATGATGCATGCTTGAATTTAAAAAGTTTATTCATTCTACCATTTAGTTTCTCTCTCTTCTATGACTCCTTCTTCTTCATCGTCATCTTCAACCCTCTCATGAGTTGAGAATCATGAAAATAAAGAGAAAGAAAAATGCCAGAACACTCACACACTGTTAAAAATATGTATGCCCTAGAGGCCATTATTGTACATTGATGTATATTATAGTGGATACTTGGACATATATATAAAGGACTTTCTTGCTCGACATGATAGTATGCTATCTGGTTACTCTTTATCTTAACATGTACACTTAGTATTATTATACTGTCTCTCTGATACATGTTGATAAAACCCTTAGGATGTTTGCTTGACTACCAGGACTATGATGCAGATCATACTACTGGGACTTATGTAGTCTACAAGCACATCCTTTAACAGTTCCTAGTCGAGAGAGTATCTAGACAGGGCATCGATATTCCAGAGTAGACTAGTGTGTACGTTTCTTGACCCTGTAGGGGGCGATGGTTGATCCCATATCCATTGGTGTTTGACATCAAAGATTGTACACAGGTGCTCATTAGAGAATGGGTACACCGAACAGTGAAAGTGTATGTTAGCACCATCACTGGGTTTTACTAGTATCAAGCATGCCATTTTTTAAAAAATTGGGGTGCTAATCAACACTAACCAAGATTTTAAACTAGATGATCAGGGTTTAACTATGATATCATAAACTATACCAAGAGATGGATGGCTACAACCTTTGTAGACCATGTCCTTCTCTTCTAAAGCTCCGGGTTGTAGTCCACGCGACTCCACTAGGCTCCACTTAAAGGTTGAATGAACTTGCTTCAATGACCTTCGTGCCGAAGATGATCTACCCGAAGTGCGCTAATCCAAGCTACCTCTTCATTAAACTCTTTAGTGAAGTAAACACAATACACCAAAGTGCTAATCTATTGTAGGATGTTGAAGTAAGGGTTTTGTTTGCTTATCAGGGTTCTCACAAGCTCAAGGTTTCACAACTCATGTGAGGGATTGAGCTTGGAGGTGGAGACGAGGAAAATGGAGAGAGCTAGAGAGCAAGGAGCTCTAGTGAGGAAAAATAACTCAAGTGAAGAATGAAGTGTAGAATGGATCTTCAAAGCTCACACATTATTGAAGCATACGATTTTTAACCATTAAAAATTGTGATCATGCTTCAATAGTGCAAGCAAATGAATAAAATAAATAACAAAGCCATGCTTGCCCATTCCACAAAAAAGTCTCCCTATTTTCCACCTCATTTTTTATTTTCTAAAAATAGAAAATCCATGACATGCTTCATATAATATATATATATATATATATCATATATATATTAATATATATATTATGAAGAATAATTAGTGAGCTAATAATATTAGTCAATATGCAATTATACCAAATATAAATATATATCATATTATTAAATCAACACTTGATTTAATAATCCAGTTATATCACATATAACCGACTAATATCATTTATATGTATATCACATTTTCAAATCAACACTTGATTCAATAATCCGGTTATATCACATATAACCTAACTGATATCAAATAACCGCCAGATTAGAATACGGTATCACATACTCATATTTAATCAGGCCCTCGTACATATCAGCATATGTGCCCTACTTCGTTTCGCTTGAACCAGGAAACTTCTATGTGGGACTCTAAAGACTTGTCAATACACCAGTAGTAGGTGATGATCACATCAGTCACTTATAAGCCGTCAGCGGTACTAGCTGGACGTAACAGCTACCCAGGTATTGAGCGATTAGAAGATCAACAAGCAAGCTCGTCCAAAATCTCATGAAGCCTATAGGTAACACTTACCGTACAGTCCGGTCTCTTCGTCTGATATGTCGCATATCGAGTCTAGGGGTGGAATTGTCTGACCCCAGTAACTTGATAAGTCTTGCCGATGTATGGCTCATAACAGTTCGAGAAACTACTGATAACACTTACCAGTAAATCTCATCAACAACCCTAGCCAGGGACTTCCTGTTATAGCCAATCGAGTATAGCGCAACATCAACTCCCAATACCGGGAGAGACGAAACCCCTCCTATCGCTCATTGCCTCCATGTGACTCGGTACTGTACCCAAAATCTACCTGTTTCCACGACTCCGTTGAGCCATGGTATGGAGGAAATCAAAGCACAGTAGGAGCCACACAAGACTCTATGACGATCTCGGATCTACAGACTAACCTGTACCAGTGTCACCAGAGAACTGATATCCGACGATCGGTATAGTACCAACTAGGAGTTCTCGGCGAGTCCTGTCCGGTATACCCATTCTCTAATGAGCACCTGTGTACAATCTTTGATGTCAAACACTAATGGCTATGGGATCAACCATCACCCCCATACAGGGTCAAGAAACGTACACACTAGTCTACTATGGAATATCGATTCCCTATCTCGATATACTCTCGACTAGGAACAATTAAAGGATGTGCTTGTAGACTACCCAGGTCCCAGTAGTATGATCCGCATCATAGTCCTGGTAGTCAAGCTAACACCCTAAGGGCTTTACCAATATGTATAAGAGAGACAGTATAATAATACTAAGTGTACATGTTAAGATAAAGAGTAACCAGATAGCAAACTATCATGTTGAGCAAGAAATTCCTCTATATATATGTCCAAGCATCCACTATAATATACATCAATGTACAATAATGGCCTCTAGGGCATACATATTCCTAACAATCTCTCATTTGCACTAAGGCCATGTGTTGTAGTATCTCATACCCAACATCTTAAAAAATCTCTCAAACTGCGTCTGGGGGAGGGCTTTCATGAGTGGATCCGCTACGTTGTCTTTCGTGTCAACTCTCCTGACCTCGATCTCCCGGCGATCTACTATCTCCCTGATCAGGTGATACCGCCTAGGAATATGTCTGGATCTCTGATGGGACCGGGGTTCCTTGTCTAAAGCCACAGCTCCATTTTTATCACAATACACAGGTATTGGATGCTCAATGGATGGAACCACACCAAGTTCAGCAATGAACTTCTTCATCCAGACAGCCTCTTTGGCAGAATTGTTGGCAGCGATGTATTCAGCCTCCATCGTCGAGTCTGCTATGGTATCTTGCTTGGAACTCTTCCAACATACCGCCCTTCCATTGAGGGTGAAGACAAAACCCGAGACCGACTTACTGTCGTCCTTATCACTCTGGAAGCTCAAATCGGTAAAGAACTCCACCTGGAGTTCACCATTACCATACACCAAGAACATTTCTTTAGTCTTTCTCAAGTACTTAAGAATGTTCTTCACAGCTATCCAGTGTTTCTCCCCTTGATCTGATTGATACCTACTCACTACACCTAGCGAGTAAGCTACATCCGGTTTGGTACACAACATCGCATACATGATTGACTCGACTGCAGAAGCATAGGGTATCCCTTGCATGCGAGCCTTCTCCAAATTAGTCTTGGGAGACATCTCTTTGGAGAGAGTGATTCCTGAGCAAGTGGGTAAATTACCATGCTTAGAATCTTCCATACTAAATCTCTTTAGTATGGTATCTATGTACCTGGATTGGGACAATCCCAACATCCGTTTAGATCTATCTTTATAGATCTTAATTCCCAGGATGTAGGAGGCATCACCAAGATCTTTCATGAAGAACTTGTGTGATAAAAAGAGCTTGACCGAGTGTAGCATAGGAACATCGTTTCTTATCAAGAGTATGTCATTCACGTACAATACGAGGAAGACAAACTTACTCTCTACAAGCTTCTTGTATATATAAGGTTCATCTAAGTTTTTGATGAAGTCAAACTCTTTGATAGCTTCATTGAAACAGATGTTCCAACTCCGTGATGCCTGCTTTAATCCGTAGATTGATTTAAGCAGCTTGTACACGCTTCCGCTGCTCCCACTATCTACGAAGTCCTCTAGCTGTTTCATGTACACGCTCTCTTCTAAATCACCATTTAGAAAAGCGGTCTTGACGTCCATTTGCCAGATTTCGTAGTCATGGTATGCAGCAATGGCAAGTAGGATCCTGATGGACTTAAGCATAGCCACTGGAGAAAATGTTTCATCATAATCGACACCAGGTCGTTGACGAAAACCTTTTGCTACAAGTCTAGCTTTGAAAGTCTCAACTTTTCCATCTACACCAATTTTCTTTTTAAAAATCCACTTGCTCCCGATTGGTTTTACCCCTTCAGGAGCAACTTCCAAAGTCCATACTTTATTGGTGTACATGGATTCCATCTCGGATCTCATAGCATCCAGCCATTTCACAGAGTCTCCGCTTGTGATGGCCTGCTCGAAACTAGTTGGGTCATCATCTTCCATGATGCAATCTTCGCTCCCACCGTCTATGAGAAAACCGTAGTATCTCTCAGGTAGATGAGGAATCCTACTAGATTTGCGGAGTGGCTGGGGTTCGTCGTGGATTATTGAATCCTCCGGTTCTACCAAATTGTCAGTTATAGTTTGTGTAGCTGGAACTTCTTCCAGTTCTACCTCTTTGGCACTAATTTCTTTCACAAGAAATTCCTTTTCTAAAAAGGTGGCATTTCGAGAAACAAACACTTTTCGTTCCTCGGTGTGGTAGAAGATATACCCTCGCGAATATTTAAGATATCCTATAAACTTGCACAGAACTGACCTTGCCTCGAGCTTGTTCGGATTTTGCTTTTTAACATAATCCAGACAACCCCATATCTTAACATTAAGACATTGTCTCTTTCCTTTCCATATATCATATGGAATGGTAGGCATGGATTCGGTGGGAACCATATTCAATAGGTCTGCAGCTATCTCAAGTGCATGACCCCAAAAGAAAATAGGTAACTCAGCAACACTCATCATAGAGCGCACCATATCTAATAGGGTGCGATTCCTCCGCTCCGATACTCCATTGTGCTGTAGTGTATACGGAGGAGTAAGCTGAAAGAAAATCCCATTCTCTTTTAAGTAGCTCGGAATTCCGTGCTCAGGTATTCTCCTCCCCGATCAGATCGAAGGATTTTAATACTTTTACCCGTTTGGTTTTCTACTTCGTTCTTATATTCCTTGAATTTCTTAAAAGTTTCAGACTTGTGTTTCAACAAGAACACATGTACGAATCTTGAGAGATCATCGATGAATGTAATAAAGTACGAGGAACCATTCCTGGCATGTGTAGATATAGGTCGCGTACATCACTATGTATCAGTCCCAAGAGTTCAGTAGCTCTTTCTCCGTGTCCAGTAAACGGAGTTTTGGTCATTTTACCTTTGAGACATGACTCGCAAGTTTCATAAGATGTAAGTTCGAACGGATTCAAATATCCATCTTTATGTAACTTAGCTAGTCTTGTCACATTGATATGACCTAGTCTACAATACCATAAGTAGGCTTCGTTCATTTCTGAACTCTTCCTCTTGTGTGTGTTCTGTACGTTTAGAACTGTCGTTTGATTTAGAACGTATATACCATTACATAACGTACCAAACCCAATCAACACTTGATTTAGAAAAAATGTTCATAACATTATCCTCTAATGTGAAATTATATCCTTCTTTAGTTAGCAAAGAAACTGATATAATGTTGCACATCATCTTTAATACGTATTAACAGTCGTTTAGAATCAATGTATTACTAGTTGATAACACTAGGTGATATTCGCCAACTTCTTTGGCTGCAACAATTGCACCATTCCCTACTGTTAGAGACTTATCACCCTTTCCCAGTTCTCTACATCTCTTTAGCCCATGTAACAAATTACATACATGGGATCCTGATCCGGTATCCAATACCTAGGACGTAGAGCAAACTGAGAAACGGTTCTCGGTTACGAACACACCCGAAGACGATGCATCAACATGTTTATTCTTCATTCGGGTTGCTGTTGGGTTTCCCTTGCACCTAGTCTAGGGTTCGGTAGCATCACTCATGCTACATTAAAAATTAGAGAGGTGCAAAGCAAACAAACCATGAATCTTTACTAGAATATTTAGGGTAACAAAAGCAAACACTTTGCAATAAGAAGTGAGTAAGGAATACAACCTTTGTAGACCGGTCCTTCACTTCAATAGCTCCGTGTAGTAGTCCCTTCGCTGCGATCGTGAACTCCGGACTCTAGATAGGCTCCAATGAAGAAACGAACATGCTTGCTTCGATGTATTCGAGGCCGAAGATGATCAACGTCGAGGAGACACTAACACAAGCTATTTCTTCACTTGGTCAAGGACTTTGTGAAGAGAACACCTTATACTAAATGGCAAGTAGTAGAGGATGATGAAGTAGGAAATGGGCTCACTTTAGAATTGATTTTCTCACAATAAATCATCACTTTCCATTGAAGCTAGAAAGCTTGAGAGGAAGAAGAAGAGGCAAGTGATGAACTCAAGAATAAACTCATAAGGTTACAAATGCAACCATGGTCACCAAATATCATGGATAACCCATGTAGAGAATAAACCATACACTATGGTTAAGGGTTGGGTTAAATAAATATCCTAAACTTGACAAAAGAGTTGACTTTGTCAATGGTTATCTAAAAGCTTTTGTCCAAGCTTAACCATGACAAACTCACACTCTTTTGAATTAGCTTAAGATAAATAAAAACCCTAACTTAACCCTAGCATGGTATAAAGTCTCATACATCCATGTTGCATGTGTAACCTGGCATGACACAAACATGTACACTTGCATATATCACATATATACAATGTGCACAATCTAGTGAGAAAAGAAATCTTAAGTGAGCTAATACTAGTTAATGTAATGTAATATATCAAATATATAATTATACATTAAATTATTAAATCAACTCTTGATTTAATAATCCGGCTATATCACATATAACCGACTAATATCATATGTAACAACTTATCGAATCAACATTTGATCCGATACCCCGGCTATATCGTATATAACCGACCGATGTCACAAATCGCGAGAATACAATACGGTATCTCATATCGTATCAATCTCGGTCCCGCACATATCACATATGTGCTCCTACTCCGTTTCTCTTGAGCCAGGAAACCGCTGTGTAGAACTCTAAAGACTCGTCAATACGCCAGCAGTAGGTGATGATCATATCAAACACCCACAAGCTGCAAGCGGTCTGCTAAACGTAACGGCCACCCGGGTATTGAGCGATCAGAAGATCAACAAGCAAGCCTGCTCGTACTCCTGCGAATCCAACCAGTAACACTACCGTACAGTCCGGTCTCTTCGTCTAATATGTCGCATATCTCGTCTAGGGGTGGTAAACGTCAGACCCCAGTAACTCGATAAGTCGTGTCGATATGAGGCTCATAACGGGTCGAGAAACTACTGGTAACACTTACCAGTAAATCTCTAAAGCAGCCCTGGCCAGGGACTTCCTGTTATAGCCAATCGAGCACAGCGCAACATCAACTCCCAATACCGGGAGAGACGAAACCCCTCCCATCGCTCATTGCCTCCATGCGACTCGGGACTGTACCCAAAAGCCACCATTTTGCACGTTCTCTTGAACGTGGTAAGGTGGAAATCAAAGCACAGTGGGAATCACACAAGACTCTATGACGATCTCGGGTCTACAGACTAACCTGTACCAGTGTCACCAGAGAACTGCCATCTGACGTAAGGTATAATACCATCTGGGAGTTCTCGGCGAGTCCGTTCAGTGTACCCAGTTTCCACTGAGCACCCGTATACTGTCTCTGATGTCAAACACCAATGGATATGGGATCATCCATCGCCCATCTACATGGGTCGAGAAGCTATACGCTAGTCTACTCTGGTATATCGATGCCCTGTCTCGATACACCTACGACTAGGAACATTTGTAGGATGTACTTAGCGACTACATTGTCCCCACTAGTATGATCTGCATCATAATCCTGGTAGTCAAATACTCATTCTATGGGCTTTATCAAAATGTAACATAGAGACAATCAGAGTACATGTTAAGATAAAGAGCAACCAGATAGCATACTATCATGTCGAGCAAGAAAGTCCTCCTTATATATGTCCAAGCATCCACTACAATATACATCGTATGTACAGTAATGGACTCTAGGGCATACATATCACTAACAATCTCCCACTTGCACTAGGGCCATCTGTTGTAGTGTCTCATACCCAACAATCAGCAGTGGTTGAAGTATCTCATACTCAACCATCCCATCAAAGTCTCTACTGGGAAATAGGCCTTTGTGAGTGGATCCGCGCTGTTGTCCTCTGTGTCTACTCTCCTAACCTTGATCTTCCTGGAGATCAACCATCTCCATGATCAGGTGATACTGCCTAAGAATATGTCTGGATCTCTGATGGGACGGGGGTTCCTAGGCCAAAGCCACAACTCCATTGTCTCACAATGGTAGGAACGAAGTTCATCTCATGAACTAATATACATCCAGACTAGCTCTTTGGTAGCATCCTTGGTAGCAATGTATCCAGCCTTTATCGTCTAGTATGCCATGGTATCTAGCTTGGAACTCTTCCAACATCCTTGGTAGCTTCCATCTCAGATCGCATAGCATCCAGCCATTCTTACAGAGTCCCCACTCCTGATGGCCTGCTCGAAACTAGTTGGGTCATCATCTCATGATGCAATCCTCGCTCCCACTGTCATAGAGAAAACTGAAGTATCTCTCAGGTGGGTGAGGAACCCTACTAGATCGGGGGAGAGGCTGAGGTTCGTCAGGAACTATTGAATCCTCCGGTTCTACCAAATCATCAGCTGCAGTTTGTATAGCTGGAACTCCTTCCAGTTCTACCTCATGACCACTAATTTCTTCACAAGAAATTCCCTTTCCAAAAGGTGGCATGCTTAGAAACAAAACACTTTTTGCTCCTCAGTATGGTAGAAGATATTCCCATGCGAATGCTTGGGATATCCAACAAACTTCCACAGAACTGACCTTGCCTCGAGCTTGTCCGGATTTTGCTTTTAGACATAGGCCGGACAACCCCAAATCTTAACATCCTTAAGAGATGGGCTCTTCCCATACCATATCACATATGGAGTGGTATGCACCTGATTTGGTTGGAACCCTATTCAATAGGTATGCAGCTTCTCAAGTGCATAACCCCCAAAAGGAAATAAGCAACTTAGTAGTACTCATCATAGAGCACACCATATCACATAGGGTGCGGCTGCTCCGCCCTGATATACCAACGTACCGTGGTGTATTCGGAGGAGTAATGCTGAGAGAGAATCTCATTCTCCTTTAGAATAGTCTAGGAATTCCGTGCACAAGTATTCTCCTCCTTGATCACATCAAAGAACATAATACTTATACCCGTTTTGGTTCTCTACTTCTAACTTATATTCTTTGAATATCTCAAAAGGTTCAGACTTGTGTTTCAACAGGAACATATGCCCGAATCTTGAGAGATCATCAGTGAATGTAATGAAGTACAAAGAACCGGTCCTGGCATGTGTAGACAGGGGACTTACATACATCATCATGTATCAATCCCAAGAGTTCACTAACTCTTTCTCTGTTTCCAATAAACGGAGCTTTGGTCATCTTTTCTTTGTGACATGACTGGCAAGTTTCACAAGATGTAAATTCAAACAGATTTAAATATGCATCTAAATGTAACTTGGCTAGTTGGGTCGTATTGATATGACCTAGTCTACAATGCCTCAAGAAGGATTCGTTCATTTCTGAACTCTTCCTCTTGTGTGTGTTCTGTACGTTAAGAACTGTAGTTTGATTTAGAACGTATATGCTTTTAGATAACGTGCTTGAACTGATCAACTCTTGATATAGGAAATGTTCAAAACATTATCCATTAATACAAAATTATATCCTTCTTTACTTAATAAAGAGACTGATATGATGTTGTATATCAGGTTCGGTATCTAATAACATTCGTTCAGAATCAATGTATTTGGTAATACAGGGTGATAACAACAAGCTTGGCTGCAACACTTGCACCATTTCCAACTCTTGAAACTTATCACCCATTCCCAGTTCTCCACCTATCTGTAGCCCATGTAATTGATTACATATATGGGATCCTGATTCGGTATCTCATACCCAGGACGTAAAGGATACTGAGAAAAAGTTCTCTGTAATGAACACACCCGAAGAAGATGCATCATCATGCACTTTCTTCGTTTGGGTGGCACGAGAATCCTGGTCATCCACAAGTGGTCGCAAACGTGCGAGAAGCAAGTGGTGCCGAACCTTCCTCAAGTCGACATCCTCGAAAGATAGATGCCATAGTTCGCTGGATTTTTCAATACAACAAATCACTTGAGACAGAAAGTCCTCTCCGCTTCTGTCAGCATAGAGGAAGGTTTTCACTCCTGTTGAGAAAGAACTAGAGTGCTCGTATTTTTCGGGGGAGTACAGACAAAAATTGTCTTCGTTTATTGTACGATACACAATGAACTTAATATAATTTAATTACCCATCGGAGTACTTTTCAGGTTAAAACACATCTTTTCTAATTCCTATTTTTTTTATATCATTAATACTAATTGGAACGAAAGCCGAAGAAGCCCGGCTACTCCCTGTGGGGCTGGGCGTAGGTCCTATCCTATCTGAATTGACTTCCCTTATTTCCTGCTCGGTCTTATAACAATTATAAGTTGGAGCGGGACCAACGTTCCCTAGCGCAGTATAACAAGCGGGTTCGGTCAATACATCCGTATTATTATCTTGATTAAGGCATGACATGGTCGCTACCTGGAGAGAGAGAGAAGAAAACACTCAGCGTATGCTCTTGCAAGATTAGATTGGTTATTAATTTATCTAATCAGGATGGCTCCCACTGTTTTAGTCAAATCTTCCTTCAAACCCTAAAAGGAAAGACTAGCCGGGATTAATTACACCCTACAAGTTCGCCAATCTTTCAGCCAGGCCAGTGCCGGTATTTTGAGGGAGGTTCCCCGTGCTTTCACACAGACCTAATTAAAATAAACCTCATTTTTCCAGAGGCGTAACCCCGTTGACACCTTTCTAGACACCTACTTGATCGGCTAATTGTAATGTGTAAAACTCTCCCAGGAGTAACTCTTACTCGCAGTGGGTATCGGGATCCAACTATCTCATAGAAGGTATGCAATCTCATTGCAAATTTCAACACTTGAAATTCCCAATAATATTTTGCCCCTAGCATCCTATGACCTTAACGAAAGCCAACAAACCATAGGGTACTAGTCAAGTTCAACCCGTACATTTCCTGATTGAATTAAACCCACACGCACGACCCTTGACGAAAGCCAACAAAGTCGCACGACTACCCTAACTCAATCGCATCATATGCTTATGCAGATAAGCATAAATAGCTACCGCACACTACGCCTTGACGAAAGCCAACAAACGTAGCACGAATACTATGAAGTACTTATCTGAAATGACGGAGGGCTACGACAGGTTTTTAAGAAAACCCTTTGTGTAATGAACTTGATATCGTTGTAAAATCGAGTGATTTTGAAAAGGAGTGTTTTTGAGGCTTTTACTAGTTTTGCTAAATAGGTCACTCCCGGTGAAGGGATCGTCGGCTCTTTCCTCATCGAATGAGGTGCAGGATATTTCACAAATACCACTATGCAAAGCAAAAGCTATAGAAGCAGTCAAAAGACAAACCGAGTGTGTAGCATCTGCTAGTTTCGCTAAAGAGGTCACTCCCGGTGAAAGGATCTCGGCTCTTTCCTTATCGAATAAGGTGCTGGATATTCTACAAGGAATACCGCTATGCAAAGCAAGAATTAGAGCTACCAGTTTTTAAAACAAGTTTCTACAACATCTTTTAGGTTTCTTTTATTTCATTAATCTCATTAATGAAATCCCATCATTTTAAGTTACCTAAATATCACAGATAAATACAACGTACGCTTATGCCATCCACATTCGCCTCGATATCCCCTCGTGCACCGTTAGGTTAGGTAACTAACGGCAGAGCGGGGTAGTGCTAGCATGAGTGTAAAACATAAGCATCGTCTATATAATATATCACATATACTATATCCTGTATTCATCTCATCAATATATCAAATGATCACATCACAGATATCGCGGCAGAATAAAACAAATGAAATATTGGATATACTAGGATTTCCGGGTTTTATTTTAAGACTGTATAAAACACGGATTCCACGGTCGTGATGAATAGCCAATCCCACACCCCTAGACCCCTACGAGAGCAGCAAGCAACCCTACCAATTCTAGAGTTAGGAGACCCGGTCTCGACTCCTCGAGATGGTCTCCCACTGGACCCTAGAACCCGGTTACTTGTGCTCTCCGCCTTGGGTCTATCCTAATGCGGAAAAGTATATAATATACAAGGGTGACATCATCCTCAACCCGGAAGTGCCCTAATAAAAGAATATTACATATAATGAATTTTACATGGATGAAAATGAAATACTCTCATCTCACATAAAAACCCCGGCTATTCAAAACACGACGATCCAATATAACATATCCCAGCAACACATAACATCAACGTAAGTAAATATGCGTATCCCAATTATCGTTGACATATAGCACCGAAACCGGTGATACACCACATATTACACTTACGGTTGCAGAAAAGAAAGTGAAAACTACAACAGTTGGAATCCGCAACCACTTTAGGCATCATAAACCCAACGTATCACATATTTTGGATTTCATGCCTAACCAAATGAATTCCTTAGACATCTCATGCCTAACAATTATAAACCCCGCATTTTAGTCTCGATCTCGAAAACACTTTTCAATATCTAGTCGGGCAATTCAACAAGATTCCCGACATTCTGATCGAATGCTCGTCGGAAACTTTAGTAGACGGCCGCACCCCCCCGATACTGTCGACGAAGTGCACTAAGACGGAACACCGCTGCCGCGAGCACCCGAACGGATGCTTTTGGCGACAGGGTTCTCCTACAGTCACTTGGTCGGGGCTATGGGGCGTGGCTATCTATTAAGTTTACCCAGCGAGTATCCGCGTACACTACGTGATTGCGACGGACTTTTGATCACATCAAAATCCCGTGGCAACCGATCAACTGAGACTAAATTGCTAGATTTATAAAATTCAAACTAGTTATCTCATAACTACTTGTGGATTCCAAATATTGTATCACATTAAGATATATCAAGACGATATTTAACGTTTCGATCGAATCAACATACACTCACAAATTACCCCGTGAGCTCAACACTTGAGCAAAGTCAAAATACTCAAAAACCGTGCCATGGTGTCCATGGACCAGCCGTAGAAGGAGTTAACCAATGCCTCATCTATGACACCACGGAACTACGGCAAACCCTAGGGTTCGATCGCGGTTCCGTGGGCATAGAATCGAGTTAAGGTTAGTATGTTCTTCTAGAGGGTCCATTGGGATACTTGCACGATTTTACGAATACAATCAACTTGGGAAAATTGCAACACTTGGAAATTTCAGCGGGGTACAAAATGTGGTGTTCGAAGTTCGTTCGAACTGCTAAACATTGTCAAGGTTACCAATATAGTGTTAAATTATACGACTACGAAACACTACGAAATAGCCCCTGATCAAATCAATCATCACATGAAAAATTGGGCTAAGCAAACAATACCTGAAACCCCAAATTGAAGATAACAGAGCACTGGAGCAATACGAGGGGGTTTGGAGGCAAGGGGGCCGAGCAGGCCGGACTTTATGGCCTTGTGCTCGGCCAAAAACTGAGCACTCCCCTCCATATTTCCCCTGTGATCTTACAATGTCCCAAATAGTGTTCTGAAGTTGTTTAAAAAATTTTAAAACGACATTTAAAAAAATTTACAGAGAGCAAAAACTAGGGTTTCACATAACGTGTTTTCGGAGTCGATTTCGTTTTCGTAATGGTATTAACACTGTGTCTAAAATTCTAGACTGGCTCTGATACCACTGTTGGGTTTCCCTTGCACCTAGTCTAGGGTTCGGTAGCATCACTCATGCCACATTAAAAATTAGAGAGGTGCAAAGCAAACAAACCATGAATCTTTACTAGAATATTTAGGGTAACAAAAGCAAACACTTTGCAATAAGAAGTGAGTAAGGAATACAACCTTTGTAGACCGATCCTTCACTTCAATAGCTCCGTGTAGTGTCCCTTCGCTGCGATCGTGAACTCCGGACTCTAGATAGGCTCCCATGAAGAAACGAACATGCTTCGATTTATTCGAGGCTGAAGATGTTCTACGTCGAGGAGACACTAACCCAAGCTATTTCTTCACTAGGTCAAGAACTTTATGAAGAGAACACCTTATACTAAATGGCAAGTAGTAGAGGACGATGAAGTAGGAAGTGGGCTCACTTTAGAATTGATTTTCTCACAATAAATCATCACTTTCCATTGAAGCTAGAAAGCTTGAGAGGAAGAAGAAGATGAAGCAAGTGATGAACTCAAGAATAAACTCATAAGGTTACAAATGCAACCATGGTCACCAAATATCATGGCTAACCCATGTAGAGAATAAACCATACACTAAGGTTAAGGGTTGGGTTAAATAAATATCCTAAACTTGACAAAAGAGTTGACTTTGTCAATGGTTATCTAAAAGCTTTTGTCCAAGCTTAACCATGACAAACTCACACTCTTTTGAATTAGCTTAAGATAAATAAAAACCCTAACTTAACCCTAGCATGGTATAAGTCTCATACATCCATGTTGCATGTGTAACCTAGCATGACACAAACATATACACTTGCATATATCACATATATACAATGTGCACAATCTAGTGAGAAAAGAAATCTTAAGTGAGCTAATACTAGTTAATGTAATGTAATATATCAAATATATAATTATACATTAAATTATTAAATCAACTCTTGATTTAATAATCCATCTATATCACATATAACCGACTAATATCATATGTAACAACTTATCGAATCAACATTTGATCTGATAACCCGGTCATATCGCATATAACCGACCGATGTCATAAATCGCGAGAATACAATACGGTATCTCATATCGTATCAATCTCGGTCCCGCACATATCACATATGTGCTCCTACTCCGTTTCTCTTGAGCCAGGAAACCGCTGTGTAGGACTCTAAAGGCTCGTCAATACGCCGGCAGTAGGTGATGATCATATCAAACACCCACAAGCCGCAAGCGGTCTGCTAAACGTAACGGCCACCCGGGTATTGAGCGATCAGAAGATCAACAAGCAAGCCTGCTCGTACTCCTGCGAATCCAACCAGTAACCCTACCGTATAGTCCGGTCTCTTCGTCTGATATGTCGCATATCTCATCTAGGGGTGGTAAATGTCAGACCCCAGTAACTCGATAAGTCGTGTCGATATGAGGCTCATAACGGGTCGAGAAACTACTGGTAACATTTACCAATAAATCTCTAAAGCAGCCCTGGCCAGGGACTTCCTGTTATAGCCAATCGAGCACAGCGCAACATCAACTCCCAATACCGGGAGAGACGAAACCCCTCCTATCGCTCATTGCCTCCATGTGACTCGGGACTGTACCCAAAAGCCACCGTTTTGCACGTTCTCTTGAACGTGGTAAGGTGGAAATCAAAGAACAGTGAGAATCACACAAGACTCTATGACGATCTCGGGTCTACAGACTAACCTGTACCAGTGTCACCAGAGAACTGCCATCTGATGTAAGGTATAATACCATCTGGGAGTTCTTGGCGAGTCCGTTTAGTGTACCCAGTCTCCACTGAGCACCCGTATACTGTCTCTGATGTCAAACACCAATGGGTATGGGATCATCCATCGCCCATCTACATGGGTCGAGAAGCTGTACGCTAGTCTACTCTGGTATATCGATGCCCTGTCTCGTTACACCTACGACTAAGAACATTTGAAGGATGTACTTAGGGACTACACTGTCCCCACTAGTATGATCTGCATCATAATCCTGGTAGTCAAGTACTCATCCTAAGGGCTTTATCAACATGTAACATAGAGACAATCAGAGTACATGTTAAGATAAAGAGCAACCAGATAGCATACTATCATGTCGAGCAAGAAAGTCCTCCATATATATGTCCAAGCATCCACTACAATATACATCGTATGTACAGTAATGGCCTCTAGGGCATACATATTACTAACCGTTGCATGGGAATCCTGATATTCCCCTATTCCTTACTCAGACTTATGACAATCATAAGAAAAGCGGAACCAACGTTCCCCAGCTCAGTATAATAAGCGGGTTCGGTCAATACATCCATATTATTATCTTGATTAAGGCGTGTCATTGGTCGATACCTGGAGAGAGAGAGAGAGAAGGAAACGCATTAGCATGCGCTATTTGCAAGATTAGATTGGTTATTATCTTATCTAATCGGGATGGCTCCCACTGTTTTTATCAAATTTTCCTTCAAACCATAAAAGGTAAGATTAGCCGGGATTAATTACACCCTACAAGTTCGCCGATCGTTCAGCCAGGCATGTATTGGTACTCCGAGGGAGTCTCCCCATACTTTCGCATGAAACTAATTAAATAACCTCGTTTCCACAGGGGCATCATCCCATTAACACCTTTCTTAGTGTTGGGCTACGGCAGTGCCCCGGCCGTCAATCCGAGGTCAAATGCGGAATAAAAACTTTTGAAACTTGGCGCTGCCACAACCAAATACCCGGATCGAACCATTAACCGTTAACTAGAAAACTAAAGAATGAGTTCAGAGATTATATCGACCGATCCGTGTCCTTCGGTCTTTAGCCACCATCCATAGCTCCTCGCGGCATCTCCGATCTCGCTCGATCTCCGATCTCCTCGTCGAAGTGGCACCACATCTAGAAGTCTTTTTACGGGCCCCCGCTTCAAACTGAAGCAACTCGGACATGAAGTTAGCTAGCCGTCATGTCCAAGGCGAAGTAGAGAATGTGTGTGATAACTTTGTCTCATACACTCAATGATTCTCAACACATGAGATGGAATGAGTGGAGGTTAAAGAAGCCGCCATTGGAGAGGAACTTGTGAGCTCAAGAGAAGAAAGAAGAAGAAGAGCTTTTGTTTGCTTATTGTGTGGAATGAAAAATGTGAGAGCTCATTCTCCAAATGAATAGCCAACCCCAAGACTTAGTGGCTGCCCTCTCTCTCTCTTCACATCAATTCAATACAATAATCAATCAAAAAAATTGACATGGCACCAAAATAAGACCATGAGTCACCAAACATGCACATGCCTTATTTAATGCTCATCATGATGACTTGAGCTCACAATTTCCACCTAATTAAACATTTAAACCAAAATGTTTAATCCAACAAAAAGATATGGCATCAACTAAAGTAAACTCGTGACGGATCACAAGAATACCTCTAAACTGTATATACATACCTGCATCCGCATTCCGACTGAATACGAATGCAACTGAGACTAAAGTAATCCAACAAATCTAATACTAGGATCTGGCTTAAACCAAAGCCTACTAGTATGATCCGTCCGATCATGATCTGTGCACAAGTGCACGTATATGATCGAACCCTGCCATAAAACCATACGGCCTCTACAACGTTTTGCCCGAACTTAGGAAACTTTCTATGGGGGACTCTAAAGACTCGTCAATACGCTAGCAGTGGGTTTAACCACAAGCACGTCAGTGGTACTAGCTGTACGTAACGGCTGCCCAGGTATTGAGCAAAATGGAGACCGATGAGCGAACTCATCCTTGAACCCTACTGAGCCTATCTGTGACAATCTCCGTACAGTCCGGTCTGTTCGTCTATGAGTATTGCTTATAGGGCCTAGGGGATGGTCAACGTCAGACCCCCAATAGCGGTATAAGTCATGTCGGAGTGTAGCCCAGAACACCTTGAGAAACTACTTGAATACCTACCAGTAAATCTCACTTGCCTTGGTCAAGGACTTTGTGTAATGGCTCTCCAGACACAGCGCGATATCAACCCCTAATACCGGGAGAGACGAGTCCTATCTAACCGCCACTGCCTCCAAGTGCTTCGGGACTGCACCCAACTACTACCTGTTTGCACGACTCTTTTAAGCCGTGGTAGGGTAGCAATCAAAGAACAGTGGGAACACACTTGAGGCAATATAGCAGTGTCAAGTCAATGGACTAAGCTGTACTCATGTCACCTGGGAACTGCTCATGACGATAGGTATAGTACCAATCATCATTGCCCTTGCGAGTCCGTCCGGTGTACTCATAACACAATGAGCACCTGTATACATCTTAGGTGAACCAATTGACACCAATGGCTTGTGAGACCGACCACCGCCCCTCGTCGGGGTCTCGAACTGTATACACTAGTCTACTCTGGAGTATCGATGCCCTGTCTCGAAACTCCCTCGACTAGGGACCATTTAAGGATGAGCTTATAGACCCCATCTCCCACGTATATGATCGCCATCATACTGCTGGCAGTCAAGCAAGAATCCTATGGGCTCTATCAACATGTAATAGTGATCTGTAATGTCACCTGAAGCATGTACATGATGATAAAGACAAACCAGATAGCATACTATCATCTCGAGTAAGACTGTCCTACCGGTATAGGCCATCCCTCAATCATTGCAATCACGTGCCTGCGATCCAATAATTGACTTGAGGGCACTATAGCCAACAATCTCCCACTTGCACTTAAGGCTAATTATTGCGATGTCACATACTCACAGCCCGTGTGATACCGAACACCCAACTCCTCTACTAATCAGTTTCACAAAGCTTGTTTGTGAAAACTATTGCTTTCGAGAAATAGCCTCAGTGAGTGGATCCGCTCTGATGTTTCTTTCTATGTCTCTCTTAATCTCAAGTTCGCGGAGAAAGCCATCTCCCGAAATGAGCAATACCTGTCTTAGAATATGTCTGGATATCTGATGGGACCCAGTTCACAAATGAACTCCAAATCCAGTAAACTTCTTAGACTGTATCGTCAACTGAATTTAATCAGTATCCTGCGCTACGCCTCCCTCAGTATCCGCTTGGACCACCTGTCCAAACTACTGCCCCTCGTCAGAGGGAAAACTATAACTCTGACAGTCACTCTGTCATCCAGGTCACTTTGGAAGCCTGGAATGATAGCTGTCTCCCGAAGGAGGCTGCCGTTATCATATCCCTAGAATATTCACTTATGTTCTAAAACTGCTTCCGAACTTTTCTCCAGGATTGGATTAATATATCAACTTATTGCAACTAGTGCAAAAACAATATCTGGTGTGGTACTTGACATCTCATGATTGATTCAATTGCTTAAGCAAGTGATATGCCAATCATGCACATCCCTCTCCCCTTTAGTCTGTAAGACACCTTTAGAGAGGGTGACTCCATCACCTGCAGGTATACTACCATGCCAGGAGTCGTCCATTCTAAAACTACCTTTAGAATACTGTCTAAGTACCCATATTGGGAAACTACCCAAATCTAGATCTAAAACCATAGATCTAGTAACCAGAATGCCTGATATTATATCCATATCCTATGTGGAGAAACCACTGTGTGACAACCACAGTTTAACCGATTGTAGGATAGGAATTTTACTTCCTATAAAGTGCATGTCATCCATATACCAGGACATCACACCCTACTACCTTCTTAACAGATCCATCTCCTATTCTGATGAAGTCAAAGCCCAAGACTGTCACATCAAAAAATAGATGATCTATCTCCGCTATATTTTCTTTAGTCTATAAATAGACATAAGCTACTTGTCCACTATGCTTCCGCTGCTCCCACTGACTACAACAACCCTCTGGCAGAGTTATATACACGTGCACTTCTAAAGCTAGTTTAGAACGACGCTATACTCATCCCTTTGCCGAGTCTCATAGTCTGGAACAACAGTAGTGTCAAGTCTGGGTAAACAAGAACCTCCCTGTCACCGTCTTTGAGAATACCGAAGTACCTCTCGGGCGCCTAAGGTTACCCACCATATCTGCGGAGTGGCTAATGGAATGTCAAACCTGATTGAATCATTAGGTTCTTATTAAATTTTCAGTAATCGTCTGTGGTTTTGGAATCACTTCCAGTTCTACTATACTCCCACTACTGTTTTCTGAAAAAATCCATTTTACTAAAAATGTGGCAAGTCAAGAACAATATTACTATTGATCTTCCAGATGGTAGAAAGTTAACCCTCGTTATAGCCTGGGTTAACCCACAAACTGCCATTACAGAAACGTGCCTTGAGTTATCCAGAGTCTGGTTTTAAGTATAAGCCGGAAAACTCCATATACCTTAACATCATTAAGATATGATCCATTCTATATACAATATAGAAACAGAGGCACTGATTTAATTAGAACCAGATTCAAATCATGCAGCTGTCTCTAGTGCATGTCAACTAAATGGAGAGAGGCCGATCAGCATTACTCAACTTAGGAGTGCATTCAGATATGAGTAACCTGAAAGAGAAACAAGTTCTCAAAACCATTGCTATCAACTGAATACCAAACCCAAGTATCTACATCTTCGATCACCTTGAAGAATCCCGATACTTGCAACACCTGGTTCTCTACTTTATTCTTGTACCTATAACTTCTCAAAACTTAGACCTTGTATTTCTACGAAACACTTGTCTAAAAACTAGAGAAGTCACAAGTAAACAGAATATAGTACGAGGACCAACCCCTTTGTCCTAATGGACACTGGACAACATACAATACTTTATATAAGTCCCCTGAGTTGAATAACTCAAACCCTGTGCATCGTAGGTTGAAAACTGTATTTATGGTTAAGAAGAATTACACCGCTGTTTAATGCTCCTTACCTAACCATCAACTGATATAGGTAATTGTCATGGACATAATTTCAAAAAGTTATATCTCACTTTATAAAATAAATGTACAGATATATCAGTTTGAAATTGGTACATAACAACGGATATTCAAAACCAAATATTTGCCGTCCGGCAAAAACCCAGGTGATTTCCTCAAATATCACCAATTACAACGAATTCCAATATAATGAGGATGATCACCTAATTCCCAATGACTTACTCCCACTCATCATCTGTAAAACCATACAGATGTGAGAATCAAATCTGGTAAATACATACCCTGGAGTAAGATTCTAATTGGGAAATCAGTTTTCTATTAACAATGCATAGTGGAACTGAAACATGAAAATGTTTCGTAGGGGTTTCCGGGTATTCCTAGTAATGCCTCTTCCATTATCAGATTCACGACTGTAACCGTATATTTTTTTGCCATCTATCCAAATCCCTTTATTTGTCTTTACTCATTACCTTCTGTACACCCCCTTAGGCTAAATGGTTTTCTTCCTTCTCTACCGTTCGGCACCAGCCTATGGTTTGGAAGAAGACTATCTAATAAGCGTAATAGGTGTACTCTCCTAATCCTAGGAGTACTCGCAACCTGAGAGAAGGTGATGATAAAAGACAACCTGAATAATCCTATTCAATTTCTCCTGAACCGGAGAAATGCAAAGGTGAAGTAGGAGTGGAAATGGGATACGCGGTTTGGTCGTGAATGATAGCAGTCGCAATTTACTTTGCCCTCTTTCTAATCCCTTTATTTTGTCTTTACTTATTACCTTCTGTACACCCAACTTAGGCTAATTGGTTTTCTTCATTCCTTACCTTTCGGCATCTGCCTATGGTTTGGAAGAAGACTATCCAATAAGCGCAATAGGTGTACTCTCTCCTAATTCTAGGAGCCCTCATAACTTGAGAGAAGGTAAAAAAAAGACAACTGAATAGTCATATTCAATTTCTCCAGAACCAGAATCCATCCTCGAAAAAGTTCCTTCGAGGTCGTATGTAATTATACGATGGATTTATCCAATGGAAGTGGATGTTCGTAGTGATACGGGGTGTTCTGGAGAAATGCAAAGGGTAAAAAAAGGTGTAACATTTCAGAAAAAATATAAAATATTATATTTGGAGTCTAATATTAAAATAATATATTTCGCGGAAATTACCGATTTGCGAATTTGGGGTTTTCTTGTGATCCGTAACAAGATTATTTTTGAAGTTTGCCATTATCTTTTCTTCCAATTTTAAATTTTGGTTTAATATTTTAATGTGGAATTGTGAGTTTTTAGTTGGATGGAAATTTTAGTTTGCTTAATATTTTTGGCCATTTCCTTCACTTGCTATTTTGTGAGCAAATTTCGAAATTTGCTTATTTTCGTTTGGACAGTGGAGTGAGGTGGCAGCATGGATATTTTTGTGCATGGGCCAAATTTCGTGGGCTTGTTTGCATGGAAATTAATGGTTTGTCATGTGAGTTTCTTTTTTGGCCACTTTTTCCTTCATGGCTGAAATCTTTATTTCGATGAGTGATTTGGTGAGGTGGCATTTTGAGGGTGAGTCATTTGATGAGTCACTTGGTTTGCTTCTAGTGAAGCATGGTTTCATTTGCAAGGTGGCTTTAACATTAATGATTCTTGTAATGCTAAGGATATTTATTTGATGGACATTTGTAATGGTCACCACTTGTTTGAGCTTGTGCTCACCCCCCATTTTCCATGGCCTGGGAGCCATTTCCTACACTTGATGCCTTATGCTCACCCCCATTTTTCCAATCCCCAGTGAACTATTAATAGTGGCTGAGCACTATTTTGCTCACACATTTGGCCGAGCCTAATTATTTGGGGTAAGGAAATTTTTCTTCATTTCTTAAATCCATTGCCATTTCATCACAACTCATTAAGGCAACTTCATTTACCTTCACCCGATTCGTTGGGTGCCTTGAGACAAAGTATTCTACACTCTCTCTACTTCAATCTTGGACATGTTGGTTAGCAAACTTCATGTCCGAGTTGCTTCAGTTTGAAGCGGGAGCCCGTATAAAGATTCGTTGACGTGGTGCCACTTCGACGAGCAGACCGGAGATCGGAGATGCCGCGAGGAGCGTGGAATGATAGCTAAAGACCGAAGGACACAGATCGATCGGTATAATTTCTTTAACCATTTTACAGTTTACTATTATAGGGTTACTGGTACGATTGGGAGTTTTAGGCTTGGTGGTTTTCATGGATAGCGACCCTAGTGAGGGTTTTGGCTATGTTTTCCGGTATTTGGATTTCTTGGTTTTGCGATTGGATATTTTATTTGGTCGTTGGACGTTTGTACGTCAACGACGAGGGTTGTTTGGGTTTTTTGCATGCGTAGGCTATAGGTTCTAACCTATGAGCGCACCACGTGCCGTATTTGGATTTCGGAATTTGATGTTAATAGCTTTGCGAATTCCTATTGATTGTAGATAGCTTCACGTAAATTTCGAGACGACGAACTGCATCGACTACGGCTAAGCGAGGAGTTTAGCAGGTGAGTAGATTTATATCTACGGGAGAAGTCGGGTGGATGGCGTATAGCACCCCCGCAAACATTGATATGGATTATCGTTGATTATTATATCCTGATAAATGATATGCGGCGGACATGATTATAGGATCTAATAACGATAAAATGATGAAAGTTGACACTAATGAACATATTCACATATGAGATTATGAAATGATAAGAGAATCATGATAGGTGCGAATTGAAAGAGATCAAGTGTGATGTTTATAAAATGTGATGCGAGATATTAATGTGATGAACGAGTATACGATGTGATATGATGACTTAGTGTGATATGTCGTTATATGGATTCGAGTCGATATGAGATTGCTGATACCTTTGTAGGTCCCCTGATACGAGATGGTCATGAATGTGACCTGAGAGATAGGTACTTTTATATAGATAATGTTTTGCATATTGAGTGATATGCCGTACGAGACTTAGATCCGTACCCCGATATTGTATAGGTTGATAGAACCCCTATTTGTTTAATGCCGCCGTATGATGGATTTACCGTACGCGATGAGTTTTACCTGTTGATTTATCCATACCCTTGCTTAGAGGATACCGTACGATGGATTGTACCGTACGTGATGTTGTGAGGCTGGATGCCGATTGATAGATTCACCGACTCGGTCATGTTAGATACGCATACCTTATAGCATTTAGTTCACGATGTGCATTATGCTGCATTCATATTATTCTCATTGCATTTCATATACCTGTGTTAGTACACCTACACCATTATCGATGATGCGTATGTTACACTTACACATATTGCCGGCTCACACACTTCATCATCGATAATTGCTATGTCACTACATAGTAGAACTGCAACATCATGCTATGATATACTTGCTATGCTCACATCATTGTTCCTTGTTGCATGACATACAGATATGCTTATATTCTGTTATATGTTGTATACCTACATGCTCACACATATACCTTGCTATAGTTATATGTTCCGCTTTATATGACATATATATCGGTGGTATGGGACGCTGTTATATATGTATATTGGATTCGGATACTTGGGGACCGCATGATATATTTAATGACTTGATGCATTTAAATAGCGGACTTTTCCCGTGATATGCTCATATTGTTGTTCTATGTTGCATATGTTATATTACATGGATTTACGCATTTGAGATATGTTTTCATGCGATTTGGGGATTTCTAGTGTCGATGTTAGGCACTTATATTCCGAGAGATTTATGTATATCAGAGCAACCGATACGTGGAACACGAGTGTCGAGGTTGGACACTTGGGTTTCGAGGAACGTATGGATATCAGAGCAACCGATAGTGGAACACGAGTGTCGAGGTTGGACACTTGGGTTTCGAGGAACGTATGGATATGAGTATTTATGTGTCGATTCTGGACACTAGTTTTCATGATATTTTCGGGTGTCGATGTTTGACACTCAGGTTTCATGAGACTTACAGATTTGAGGGCTGATATGAGGATGCGGTGTTACCTGCATGTGTTTTCATGATATTTGCATGCATGAGTTGTTGTGTCAGTGGTTGACACGTGGACGAGATCCACTTGCATACATGCATTGATTATATTGTTGGACGGGATCCACTTGCATACATGCATTGATTATATTGTTGGATGATATCCACTTTCTGTTAGGCATTTATTATGTGTTGGCACATATGCAGATACGGTCACCCTAGATATCATAGTATTACCTTTATGATATAGTTGACCTAGGAATCGTTGTTTATTTCGATTTCTACCTGATGATATTTTCTACTCACGAGTTGGCAACTCACCCCCGTTGTGCCACAGTTCTTGCAGGTTGTCCGCATGGATCTGTTGCGGCATCGCTGGCACACAGCTGTTTTCGGGTGATTTGCATGTGGTAGGTGGTACATGTTGGATCGTGCCCCTCTTGTATTCATTATTCATATTGTATCTAGTCACTCCATCAATTCAGAAACTAGTTATTGTATATGTTGCAGACTTAGAAGACTTGTAGTTGCGAGACTTGAGCGATGGGTTTTATGTTCGCTTTTGGGGTTGATGTCTTGCTTTACTTTATTTCCTTGTGTGGATCTTCGCCGTTGGCCGCCGTATACTTGTTATTTATACATGTGGTGGTTGTTTCCGCCGTTGGGCGTGATTTGCTCCCGTTTGGGGATGCCTTATTATATTTCTGTGTTGTACCCGTTTTCGGGGTTAGTTTTTACAAAGGAGGTGCTGCCCAATTTTTCAAAAGACAAAACATGATTTATTGTATCTTTATTTCTTATAAAAGTTTAGATTTCTGGGTTTCAGCTTACTTGAATTACGTTACGCCAGTAGACGTTGCATGATTTAAGTGCTGGTCACGAGCTAATGTTTTGGGTCGTGACAGAATGAGTGGCAATGATGTATGCAACTCAGACAATCCTAAAGCCAGTATGTTTTTAAGAAGGTTCGGTTAACTTGGTCACTGAGTTATAGTCTAGGGTCGGGCCATGGTCGCTGCCAAGAGAGAGAAAAGAAACACTTTGCGTGCACTCTAACCTAGATTAGAATGGTTAATCACTTTATCTAATCAGGATGTCTCCCACTGTATCCTCAAATTCTTCTCCAAACCTGAAAGAAGAATTAGTCAGGAACACCCGAGGAGTAAACCAACTCATCAGTGGGAATCGGGATCCAGCTATCATCGCATGATAACTTGATGGAATCCACTCAAGTCACCACACTTCAGAAGGTATGCGCATGCCTGGCAAGTTTCAGTTTCTTTAGAAACTCCCGATGTGATTTTTACCCCTAGGACCCAAGTGACCTTGACTGAGCCAACATATCAAAGGATCCTAGTCAAGTTCAAGCCGTCATTATCTTGATTGCATTAGACCCACCCGCACGAGTCCTTGACTGAGCCAAAATGACCGTATGACTGTCCTAACCAATCACATATCCATGAGACAGAAAAGCATTACAGAGCTACCGCACACTATGCCTCGGCTGAGCACGACATACGTAGCACGAATACTAAGAAATACTAATCTGAAATGACGGAGGGCTACGAATGGTTTTTGGCGAAAAACCTTTTAACGTAATGAACTTGATATCGTTGAAGGAACCAGATAGTTTTTTACAAATGTATAGTGGCGAAAACCTTTGCTAAAGAAGTCACTCCCGGTGAAGGGATCTCGGCTCTTTCCCCGTCGAATGAGGTGCAGGATATTCTAACTGAATACCGTGATGCAAAGCAAAAAGCAATCGATTATAGTGAAGTTATTACCCTGACGCAAACTTCTATCCAAGGGGTCACTCCCGATGAAGGGATCTCGGCCCTTTCCTCGTCGAATCAGGTGCTGGATATTCATAACCGAATACCGCTGTGCAAAACAAAAGAAAACGTCCTTGTAATAACAGCATTTTGAAAATTGTTCCAACAACATCGAATAGGTCTGTTTTCCTTGCATTGATCTGAATCAACGCAATCCCATCAATTAATCACACCACAAAAGAACGAAAATATGATGTACGTATATGCCATCCGCATTCGCCACTGGGTCCCATCATCACCCGTTAGGTTACTTAACTAATGACAGAGCGGGGACTGGACTAGCGCGGGTGTAAAACATATACAACATCTACTAGTATATATATCAATATATAATAATCGCTCCAGGCATAATAAATGCAACATCACAGAAAAGTAATAAGCATCACAGAACAATACAGATAATTTGGGGGCCTCGGGTTTCCTTTGAGCCGCAACTGAAACCGACGTTCCCCTGGTCGTGTGGATCGCCTGTGCAATGAAAACCTAGACCCCTACGAGTGCGGCAAGTTACCCGCCAAAACCAGAAGCGAGGCAGCCCCCTTCAGCAAAGTGAATGGACCACCCAACACTTCACGGAATCCGGTAACTTGAGCACCCCACCTTGGGTCAACCTGTACCCCCTACGAGTGCGGCGAATAACCCGCCAATTCTAAAGTGAAGCCCCCTCCGTATCAAAGCCATGAGATGCGGGACCGTTGCCCTCCAGAACCCGGCTATCCGTGCACTCCACCGCGGGGTAATCCTAGTACAGAAAAGAAAATATGTACAACGGGTACATCGACCTCAACCCGGTCGTGCCCCAAAAGAATAATATACAAACAGGCAGTGACGGCAGTCCACATGTCGGACGCTCGCCCCACGATATCAAATGTACAAATAATACTAAACTGTACTAACATTGCACCAAGCTATCCACCACGACAAATCCGCAACATCACAGCACAACACAGAATATCAACGTGAATGTCACGTTCGCAAATCTGTCTAAAAGGACTATAGCAATTAGACAAGATTTACCGCTCGAATGACATTCACGGTCGCAGATAGTAATGTAATGCACTGCAAAACTTTAAACGATGTTAGAAATATCGACTTTGAAATAACCCCCGAATAGCCCCAAACAACCTGATAAAACCATATCCAAATTGGGCTAAATAAACAATATCACTGAACCAACTTTCCAGAGACCAGACCACACCCAAAAAACTAAGTCAAAACTCCCCATAATGGCCGGCGACCTCGGAAAAATTGAACATGTGCTCGGCCAAATTCCGGCGAGATGGGCTCGTGTTTGGGGTGTGGTCTTGTGGTCATGTCAGTAGTCTTCTGCACTTGTTTAAATAATTTTTGAAGACACTTTATAAAACAACAGAAACTGGAATTTCAGTGCAGTGTAAAGTAGTTGTTTCGGTTTCGATATTTTAACATTGTCTAAAAAAGCTAGCTAAGGATTAATGGGTTGGCTCTGATACCATGTTGGGCTACGGCAGCGCCCCAGCCGTCAATCCGAGGCCAAATGCGGAACAAAAACTTTTGAAACTTGGCGCTACCACAACCAAATACCCGGATCGAACCATTAACCGTTAACTAGCAAACTAAAGAATGAGTTCAGTGATTATACCGATCGATCCGTATCCTTCGGTCTTTAGCCACCATCCATAGCTCCTCACGGCATCTCCGATCTCGCTCGATCTCCTCGTCGAAGAGGCACCACATCTAGAAGTCTTTTTACGGGCTCCTGCTTCAAACCGAAGCAACTCGGACATGAAGTTTGCTAGCCGACATGTCCAAGGCGAAGTAGAGAATGTGTGTGATAACTTTGTCTCATACACTCAATGATTCTCAACACATGAGATGGAATGAGTGGAGGTTAAAGAAGAAGCCGTTGGAGAGGAACTTGTGAGCTCAAGAGAAGAAAGAAGAAGAAGAGCTTTTGTCTGCTTATTGTGTGGAATGAAAAATGTGAGAGCTCATTCTCCAAATGAAGAGCCAACCCTAAGACTTAGTGGCTGCCCTCTTTCTCTCTTCACATCAATTGAACACAATAATCAATCAAAAAAATTGACATGGCACCAAAAATAAGACCATGAGTCACCAAACATGCACATGCCTTATTTAATGCTCATCATGATGACTTGAGCTCACAATTTCTACCTAATTAAACATTTAAACCAAAATGTTTAATCCAACAAAAAGATATGGCATCAACTAAAGTAAACTCGTGACGGATCACAAGAATACCCCTCAATTGTATATACATACCTGCATCCGCATTCCGACTGAATACGAATGCAACTGAGACTAAAGTAATCCAACAAATCTAATACTAGGATCCGGCTTAAACCAAAGCCCACTAGTATGATCCGTCCGATCATGATCTGTGCATAAGTGCACGTATATGATCGAACCCTGCCATAAAACCATACGGCCTCTACAACGTTTCGCCCGAACTTGGGAAACTTTCTGTGGGGGACTCTTAAGACTTGTCATTACGCTGGCAGTGGGTTTAACCATAAGCACGTCAGTGGTACTAGCTGTACGTAACGGCTGCCCAGGTATTGAGCAAAAGGGAGACCGATGAGCGAACTCATCCTGGAACCTTACTGAGCCTATCTGTGACAATCTCCGTACAGTCCGGTCTGTTCGTCTATGAGTATCGCATATTGGGCCTAGGGGGATGGTAAATGTCAGACCCCCAATAGCGGTATAAATCGTGTCGAAGTGTAGCCCAGAACACCTTGAGAAACTACTGGAATACCTACCAGTAAATCTCACTTGGCTTGGCCAAGGACTTTGTGTAATGGCTCTCCAGACACAGCGCGATATCAACCCCCAATACCGGGAGAGACGAATCCTGTCTAACCGCCACTGCCTCCAAGTGCTTCGGGACTGCACCCAACTACTACCTGTTTGCACGACTCCTTTGAGCCGTGGTAGGGTAGCAATCAAAGAAAAGTGGGAACACACTTGAGGCAATGTAGCAGTGTCAAGTCAACGGACTAAGCTGTACTCATGTCACCTGGGAACTGCTCCTGACGATAGGTATAGTACCAATCAGCAGTGCCCCTGCGAGTCCGTCCTGTGTACTCATAACCCAATGAGCACCTGTATACATCTTAGGTGAACCAACTGACACCAATGGCTTGTGAGACCGGCCACCGCCCTCGTCGGGGTCTCGAATTGTATACACTAGTCTACTCTGGAGTATCGATGCCCGATCTCGAACTCCCTCGACTAGGGACCATTTAAGGATGTGCTTATAGACCCCAGCTCCCACGTATATGATCGCCATCATACTGCTGGCGGTCAAGCAAGAATCCTATGGGCTCTATCAACATGTAATAGTGATCTGTAATGTCACCTGAAGCATGTACATGATGATAAAGACAAACCAGATAGTATACTATCATCTCGAGTAAGACTGTCCTACCGGTATAGGTCATCCCTCAATCATTGCAATCACGTGCCTGCAATCCAATAATTGACTTGAGGGCACTATAGCCAACACTTAGACACCTAATGGATCGGTTAATTGTAAAGTGGTAAACTCTCCTAGGAGTAACTCTTACTCACAGTGGGTATTGGGATCCAACTATCTCATAGAAGGTATACAATCTCATTGCAAATTTCAACACTTGAAATTCCCGATAATTGTTTTTACCCCTAGCGTCTTATGACCTTGACGCAGGCCAACAAACCGTAGGGCGCTAGTCAAGTTCAACCCGTTCATTTCGTGATTGAATTAAACCCACCTGCACGACCCTTGACGCAGGCCAACAAAGTCGCACGACTACCCTAATCCAATCGCATCACATGCTGCAGATAAGCACTAATTAGCTACCGTACACTACGCCTTGACGCAGGCCAACAAACGCAGCATGAATACTAAATAGTACTTATCTGAAATGACGGAGGGCTACGGTTGGTTTTGAAGAAAACCTTCAACGTAATGAACTTGATATCGTTGTAGAATCTAGTGTTTTGAAAATGAGTGTTTTTTTTATAGATTTTTCTAGTTTCGCTAAAGAGGTCACTCCCGGTGAAGGGAGATCGGCTCTTTCCTCATCGAATGAGGTGCTGGATATTCATCAAGGAATACCACTATTCAAAGCAAGAACTAGAGAAGCTATTAAAACAAAACCGAGTAGGTTGTAGCATTTGCTAGTTTCGCTAAAGAGGTCACTCCCGGTGAAGGGATCTCGGCTTCTTTCTCATCGAATGAGGTGCTGGATATTCATCAAGGAATACCACCATGCAAAGCAAGAACCAGAGCTACCCTTTTTAAAATTTTGATTCTACAACATCTTTATATTTCTTTTCTTTTCAATAATCTCATTAATGAAGTCCCATCATTTAATGTTTCTTTAAACATCACAGAAAAAAAGAAACGAAAATAGAACGTACGTTTATGCCATCCTCATTCGCCACGGGGCCCCGTCATGCACCGTTAGGTTACTTAACTAACGACAGAGAGGGGGATGGACTAGCGCGGGTGCAAAACATAAGCAACGTTTATTATATATCATATATATAATAGCATTCGTCTCACGCAGTTATATGATCACATCATAGAACCAAGCAGCATAAGTCATCATATGAAATATTGGATATATTAGGAGGTCCGTGTTCTAAATTCAGCCAGTAATGAAAAACACGGATTCCACGGTCGTGATGAATAGCCAACCCTACATCCCTAGACCCCTACGAGAGCGGCATGTAACCCTGCCAATTCTAGAGTTAGGAGACCCGGTCTCGACTTCTCGAGATGGCCTCCCACTGGACTCTAGAACCCGGTTACTTGTGCTCCTCGCCTTGGGTCTATCCTAATGCGGAAAAGTAAATAATATACATCAATGGTGACAGCATCCTTAACCCGGAAGTGTCCCAATAAAAGAATATCACATACAAATTTTACATGAATGAAAATTGAAAAACTCCCATCTCACATAAAACCCCCGGCTATTCATTCACGACGATCTAATATAACATATTATAGCAACACATAATATCTGTTAGTGTATATGCCCTAGAGGCCATTACTGTATCATACTAGTTTGTATATTACTTAATGGATGCTTGGGATATTCACCTTGTATATACAATCTTGCTCAAAATAGTAGTATGCTACTTGGTTTGTTTCTACTTCAATGTGTACATGTGTTTATTTTTGTATATCGCCTATACACATTAGTAGAGCCCTTAGGATCTTTGCTTGATTACCAGCGATGTGATGGCCGTCACACTAGTGGGGCTGGGTAATCTATAAGCACATCCTTATGCAGGTCCCTGGTCGCAGGACTATCGAGACAGGGCATCGATACTCCGGAGTAGACCAGCGCATGCGCTTCTCATCCCAGTGTGGGAGACGGTCTGTCCCACAGCCGTCAGTACGTCGTACTTGAGATAGTATGCGGGTGCTCGTTAGGTTACGGGTACACTGGACAGGACTCGTCGGGAACTGACTAGTTGGTATTATACCTATCATCAGTTATCAGTTCCCAGGTGACATGAGTACAGCTTAGTCCGCTGACTTGACACTGTCACTCCGCCTCGAGTGTGTTCCCACTGTACTTTGATCACTACCCTACCACGGCTCAAAGGAGTCGTGCAAACAGGTAGTGGTTGGGTGCAGTCCCGAAGCACTTGGAGGCAGTGACGGTTAGACAGGATTCGTCTCTCCCGGTATTGGGGGTTGACATCGCGCTGTGTCTAGGAGAGCCATTACACGAGTAGTCCCTAGCCAGGGCAAACGAGATATACTGGTAGGTTTCCAGTGTTATCTCAGGGTGTATTGGGCTTCACTCCGGCACGACTTGTACCGCTATTGGGGGACTGACGTTTACCGCCCCCTAGGCCCGCCATGCGATGTATCAGACGAACAGACCGGACTGTACGGAGAATGTCACACTCAGGCTCAGTAGGAGTTCAGATGGGTTTCGCCTCGTCGGTCTTCTTGTCGGCATTACCTGGGGACCGTTACGTACAGCTAGTGCCGCTTGCGGTCTGTGGTTAAACCCACTGCCAGCGTAGTGTCGAGTCTTTAGAGTCCCACACAGAAAGCTTTTCGCCTTTAGGCAAAAGAGTAGAGGTCGCATGGTATTGCGACAGGTCGCATGGTTTTGCGACAGGGTTCGGTCACATCCGTGCACTTGTGCACGTACAGTGTCCGGACAGTTTACACTAGCGGGCTTTGGTTTAAGCCAGATCCTAGTGTACCTTATGGGATTGGATTTATCCAGTTTGCATTCGTGTTCCTCGGAACGCGGATGCGGGTGTGTATGCACAGTTGACAGGGAGGCAGAGGCTGCGGATTCTCATTAGGGTTGTTGACAGTTGACCGTTGACTATTTGACTTTATGCTCAACCCTAATGAGAATATGATATGTGATTAACTATTATATTAATTAAGTATTATGGTGATATGGTTGTTGACTTGTTGACTTTTGTTGACTTGTTGACTTTGTTGACTTGTTGACTTTTGTTGACTTGTTGACCGGTTGACTAGGCTTGACTAGTTGACCATCATGATAACCATGGTTATCATTTCATGCCAAAGACTTTTTCTTGCTTGCTCATTTGAGTAAAATGAGTGCATGACATGATAAGGTTATGGTTGCTTCTAACCATCACATAAGACTTTTTTGATATGATGAGTTATGATCACTTTGGATTATGAGAGGGTGAAAGACAAAAGAGTTGCTCATTCTTTCTTGCTCATTCTCTCTCTTGTTCTTGAGCTCTCCTCTTGCTCTCACCCTCAACCTCTTGCTCCCTCTCTTGATCTATGGTTCTCTTGTCTCATGAGTTGAGAATCAAGAACCATAGATAAAATCCCATTCTAAATCATCTCTACTCATTCTAGTTCACTAGGTTTAGCAAACCAAGTGAACTAGTTTCTTCAAAGAACGAAGAAGGAGCTAAAGGTTGGAGCTTTCAAGTGGATCTATCTTCGGCGTACGGAGACAACGAGAAGGAGCCATCGAACCACCATCGGAGCTTGAAGAGAAGGAGTTCAAGTTTAGGTATAACCATCTTCATCCGAGTAGCTAAATATCTTTAGCTTAGTTTGCTAGTTTTAGTTTAGGTAAAGATCCCGACCTAGCTTAGTCCATGTTGCTTCTTGCGTTAAAATTTTGATTTTATACCGTTTCCGCCTCCCCGTAAGAACCGGGGGTCGCAACGTGGACATACAGTGGTATCAGAGCCTAACTAAACTTAAACTAGCTTGGTAGTGAAGTGTAACGAAGTTCGGAACCGGAAAAATCCAAAAACCAAACTTTTACAAAAACTGAGTTTCTGTTGAATTTTTTTTGGCTCAAAATGAAAAACTTAACACTTGTAAATTCGGCTCAGGGTTTTGTGTGAACACCCAAGAAAAACGATACAGTAATTCGTCCAAACCGCCGCCCATCCGCCGCGCGAGCTAGGCATCCGCCGCGGAAGCGCCGCGCTTTGTCGTCTTCTGTGCATCGTTTTTCGTGCAGTGTGTGTCTGTGTTGGTTTTGGGATTTTTGGAATATATTATATGTGCCCAGATTTTCCAGAAAAGAAATTTCCTTTTGGGGTCCTATAATTCCGTATTTTTCCGAACTTCACCGCACTTTGACTATGATGGTTATATCTGTGATGTTTGCATGTATTGAACGTCGGCTAATCGCTATAAGTCGATTAGTCGGGGTTATACATGATCTGTAATGTGCTGGAATGTGTATATAAATATGTTGGATTGTCGCGGGTGAATAGCCGGGGGTTGTGAGACGAGAGTTTTCTTTTCTTGCAATTCATGTAAATTTGTAAATTGATGTAATAATTATTTGTATGGCCGCACAACCGGGAAGGGGTTGTAGCCGTCATTGTATAATTTCTTTTTACTGTTTTTGCTCCTAGGATAGACCCATGGAGGGGTGCACAAACTACCGGGTATGCCGAAGTGTCGAGTGGCCTACTCATGGAGATGAGGGAGGTTGCTACGCTTCGGGTACTTGGCGGGTAGTTTGCCGCACCCGTAGGGGTCTTGGGTGGGGTTTTGGCTATTCACCGCGACCGTGTAATCTGTTTTTGTTACAGGCTCGTACAAATTACAGATTCCTAGTATATCCAATGTATTTATCTGTGATCTGAAATGTTTATCATTGCAGTATATCTATATATGATATTATTTAGGCGTTGCTTATGTTTTACAGACGCGCTAGCCCAGCCCCCGCTCTGTCGTTAGTTAAGTAACCTAACGGGTAATGACGGGGCCCCGTGGCGAATGCGAATGGCATAAGCGTACGTCATATTTTGGTTGTTTTCTGCAATGGTAGGATTAAATGATGGGACGCATTAAAAGAACTAATGCAAGAATATCACGCATTAAAAGAACTAATGCAAGATAATAAACCAAGTTAAAGTCGTTGGAACACTTTCGAAAAACCACTCGGTTCTTTTCAAAAACAACTTTTAAATGCGGAGCTTGAGCCACTCCTTTTAAAAGCTATCTCGTTCCATCGACCATATCAAGTTCACTACGTTCACGGTTTTGCCAAAACCATCCGTAGCCCTCCGTCGTTTCACATGAATAGTCAATAGTATTCAAGCTGTGTATGTTGGCCAAAGTCAAGGCACAGTGATTGGTAGCTATTGGGTGTTCATGTGTAGCATAGATAGATGCGTTGGTTTGGGACAGTCGTACTGCCATTTTGGCCAAAGTCAAGGGTAGGTACGGATGGATCCAAATTAACCTGGATAATGACGGGTAGAACTTGACATGTGACTTATGATATTTTGGCCAAAGTCAAGGTCATAAGAGCATGGGGCAAAAATCCACATCGGGAGTTTCATAAGTACTGAAACTTGCTAGATTTGCATACCATTTGGAGTGTGATGATTCTGGTAGGATTCCTTCAGTTTTGTCACGCAATGATATTTGGATCCCGATCCTACTGTGAGTATATGCTACTCCTCGGGAAATTTCTCACTTAACGATCAATGCTATAAACCTAGTAGGTGCCTAGAAAGGTGTTAGCGGGGCTACGCCCCCAGGGAAAAGAGGTTCTTTAATTAAGGAACTTCGCGAAAGCGTTGGAAAACCTCCCTCGAAGTACCGACACCGGCCTGGCTGAACGGTTAAGCAAGTATTGTACGGTGGGATTGATCCTGACTAATTCTTCCTTTATGGTTTGAGGAGGGATTCGAGAAACAGTGGGAGCCATCCTGTTTAGACAAACTAAAAACCACTCTAAACTTGCAAGAGCATCATGCTGAGTGTTTCTTCTTCTCTCTCCTAATTGCAGCGACCAATCAACATGACTGGACTTAAGTTACTCCTAGATAAAAACAAACTGACAGGGCCAAACTACAAAGATTGGCTCAGGAATGTCAAGATAGCAATCACTTATGACAAGCTGGGGTATCTTCTTACCACCAAAGCTCCCCCTGTCCCTGGTCCAACTTCCAGCGTCGCGGATAAGGAAATCCGTAAGACTTGGGAGATTGATAGCGCGAAGGCCAAATGCCTCCTGCTTGCCTCGATGGACAACGAACATCAGAGGAGGCATGAGAATATGGACATGGAGTCCATATTGCTCCATACAAAAGAACTGTATGGAGAGCAATCACGTATCGCAAGATACGAAGCGTCGAAAAAGTTATTTTCGACAAGAATGGCCGTCGGATCATCAGTAGCCGAGCACGTGCTAAAGATGATCGGCTACATTGAGGAGCTCGCTGACCTAGGGATCACATTAGAGAGTGAGCTATATACGGATATAGTTCTCCAGTCCCTTCCTTCCACTTACGCCCAGTTCATACTGAACTTCAACCTACAAGAAAAAGAGGTTGAACTTTCAGAGCTCCTCAACATGCTGAGGAGCGCAGAGGGCACCCTACAGAAAGGTAGGGAAACATCCACTTTGTTTGTAGGAGGATCATCTTCTTCTAGGTCCAAGGCGAAAGCCAAGGGAAAGAAGAAGAAGGCCCCCGCCAAACCAAGGGGCGGTGTTAGTAAAGTGGATACGAAGGGAAAAGGTAAAGCAACAAAGATAGCGGGGAAGCTTGTGGATAAGGAAGAATGCTTCTATTGTCATAAGAAAGGACACTGGAAGAATGATTGCAGGGCCTGGAAGGCCAGAACACAGGAATTGAAGCAAGTTGCAGCTTCAGCTTCAGGTGTGTATGTTATTGAAAACTATCTTTCAATAAACTCTACTTCCTGGGTATTGGATACCGGATCAGGATCTCATATCTGTAATTCTTTGCAGGCGTTGAGAAACCGTAGGGTTTTGAAGGCAGGTGACATGACCCTCAGAGTTGCGAACGGAGCTAGCATGGATGCTAAAGCCGTGGGGGACTATCACCTGGGAATGTCAGATGGACATGTTTTGGTTTTGCGTAATTGCTTTTTTGTACCCAACGCAACTTGTAATATCATTTCTGTATCTTTAGTTTCTAAAGAAGGTTATGAATTTGCGTTTGTAAGTAATGTTGTAAACATTCACCTTAATCAAGTTCTGATTGGGTCAGGTACATTGAGTAATGGTATATACGTGTTAAACCAACCACAGATTTTTAATGTCCAGAATACACACAAAAGAAAGTCTCCAGAAATAAATCAGACTTTCTTATGGCATTGTAGATTGGGTCACATCAATGAGAGAAGGTTGACTAAGTTGCATACAGAAGGATATTTGAATGCGTTCGAATATCAATCATATGCCACTTGTCAATCTTGTCTCAAAGGAAAGATGACAAAGACTCCGTTTACTGGACATGGAGTAAGAGCGAGCGAGCTTTTGGGACTCGTACACAGTGACGTGTGCGGTCCAATGTCTATACATGCCCGAAGCGGACATTCTTACTTCATTACTTTTACGGATGACTTCTCAAGGTACGGTTATGTCTTCTTAATGAAACATAAGTCCGAGGCCTTTGGAAAATTCCAGGAGTATAAGAATGAAGTAGAGAAACAGACCGGCAAAAGTATTAAGATTCTAAGATCGGATCGAGGTGGAGAATACTTAAGTGCCGAGTTCCTGGACTATTTAAAAGAGAACGGAATTCTCTCTCAGCTTACTCCTCCATACACCCCGCAACATAACGGTGTATCGGAGAGACGGAACCGCACCCTATTGGATATGGTGCGGTCCATGATGAGTAACGCTGAGTTACCGCGATCATTCTGGGGGTATGCACTAGAATCAGCCGTATACCTTTTGAACCGAGTTCCCACTAAGACTGTGCCTACCACGCCATTTGAGATGTGGTGTGGGAAGAGACCCCATCTTAATCACATTAAGATATGGGGAAGTCCAGCTTTTGTCAAAAAGCAGCATGCGGACAAGCTCGAGGCACGCTCAGTACTGTGCAAGTTTGTGGGATATCCAAAGAATTCCAAGGGATATTTCTTCTACTGTGAAGAGGAACAAAAAGTTCTTGTTTCTCGTCATGCCCACTTTCTAGAACACCAGTTCATAGAAAAAGAAATAAGTGGGAGCGCAGTAGAACTGGAAGAAATTCCAGAACCACAGACTGTTACTAAAAGCTTGGTGGAACCAGAGGGTTCAACAGAACAGGACATTCCTACGCCGCTCCGCAGGAGTAGTAGGCAGTCTCATCCGCCCGAGAGATACTACGGTTTTCTCATAGACGGGGATAGAGAGGATTGCATCATAGATTATGATGAGCCTACTAGCTTCCAGCAGGCCGTTCAGAGCGTTGACTCAGTGAAATGGCTGGATGCAATGCGGACCGAAATGGAGTCTATGTACACCAACAAGGTATGGACGTTGGACATTGCTCCAGACGGGGTAAAACCCGTAGGATGCAAGTGGATCTTCAAAAGGAAGATTGGTGTAGATGGACAGGTTGAGACCTATAAAGCTAGGCTGGTAGCAAAGGGTTTTCGTCAAAGACCTGGCTTGGACTACGACGAAACCTTTTCTCCAGTAGCCATGCTGAAATCCATTCGGATCCTTCTTGCCATTGCTGCCTTCCACGATTATGAGATCTGGCAAATGGACGTAAAGACAGCTTTTCTAAATGGAAATTTAGAGGAGTGTGTCTATATGGACCAGCCAGAGGGTTTCATTCAGAGTGGGAGCAGCGGAAAGGTGTGCAAGTTGCTTAAGTCCATCTATGGACTAAAGCAGGCATCGCGGAGTTGGAACATCTGCTTTGATGAGACGGTCAAAGAATTTGGCTTTATCAAAAATCCAGATGAACCATGCATCTATAGTAGATTTGTAGCGAGAACTGTAGTATTCCTCGTTTTATACGTGGATGACATTCTCTTAATAGGAAATGACATTCCTATGCTACAATCTGTCAAGGGGTTCTTGTCACACAGGTTCTCCATGAAAGACCTGGGTGATTCTGGGTATCCGGATCTACCGTGACAGATCCAAGAGGATATTAGGACTTTCACAGTCCAGGTACATCGACACCATACTGAAGAGGTTCAGTATGGAAGATTCCAAGCGCGGTAACCTACCGGCTTGTCACGGGATCACCCTCTCTAAAGAGATGTCTCCCAAGACTGATTTGGAGAGGGATCGCATGTCTATTATACCCTACGCTTCTGCGGTAGGCTCTATAATGTATGCGATGTTGTGTACCAGACCGGATGTAGCTTATGCACTGAGTGTGGTAAGCCGGTATCAGTCTAACCCTGGGGAGAAACACTGGATAGCGGTAAAGAACATTCTCAAGTACCTGAGAAGGACTAAGGAGATGTTCTTGGTGTATGGCGGAAAAGACCTCCAGATCGAGGCCTCTGCTGACTCCAGCTTCCAGAGTGACAAGGATGATTCCAAGTCCATGTCGGGTTTTGTCTTTACCCTCAATGGAGGGGCGGTGTGTTGGAAGAGTTCTAAACAGGAAACCGTTGCAGACTCGACGATGGAAGCGGAATACATCGCTGCATCTGATGCCGCAAAAGAAGCTGTCTGGATGAGGAAGTTCTTGAAAGAACTGCAGGTGGTTCCGTCCATTGTTGATCCAATACCTCTGTATTGCGACAACAACGGGGCTATAGCATTAGCGAAGGAACCCAAGTCCCATCAGAGATCCAGGCACATCTTGAGGCGGTATCACCTGATCAGGGAGATCGTGGATCGCCAGGAGATCGAGGTTCGGAGAGTCGCTTCAGAAGACAACACTGCAGATCCATTCACCAAGGCCTTGCCCCAGACTCAGTTCGAGCGGCTGATCGAGATGATAGGTCTTCGATACGCCAGTACATGGCCTTAGTGCAAGTGGGAGATTGTTAGTGTATATGCCCTAGAGGCCATTACTGTATCATACTAGTTTGTATATTACTTAATGGATGCTTGGGATATTCACCTTGTATATACAATCTTGCTCAAAATAGTAGTATGCTACTTGGTTTGTTTCTACTTCAATGTGTACATGTGTTTATTTTTGTATATCGCCTATACACATTAGTAGAGCCCTTAGGATCTTTGCTTGATTACCAGCGATGTGATGGCCGTCACACTAGTAGGGCTGGGTAATCTATAAGCACATCCTTATGCAGGTCCCTGGTCGCAGGACTATCGAGACAGGGCATCGATACTCCGGAGTAGACCAGCGCATGCGCTTCTCATCCCAGTGTGGGAGACGGTCTGTCCCACAGCCGTCAGTACATCGTACTTGAGATAGTATGCGGGTGCTCGTTAGGTTACGGGTACACTGGACAGGACTCGTCGGGAACTGACTAGTTGGTATTATACCTATCGTCAGTTATCAGTTCCCAGGTGACATGAGTACAGCTTAGTCCGCTGACTTGACACTGTCACTCCGCCTCGAGTGTGTTCCCACTGTACTTTGATCACTACCCTACCACGGCTCAAAGGAGTCGTGCAAACAGGTAGTGGTTGGGTGCAGTCCCGAAGCACTTGGAGGCAGTGACGGTTAGACAGGATTCGTCTCTCCCGGTATTGGGGGTTGACATCGCGCTGTGTCTAGGAGAGCCATTACACGAGTAGTCCCTGGCCAGGGCAAACGAGATATACTGGTAGGTTTCCAGTGTTATCTCAGGGTGTATTGGGCTTCACTCCGGCACGACTTGTACCGCTATTGGGGGACTGACGTTTACCGCCCCCTAGGCCCGCCATGCGATGTATCAGACGAACAGACCGGACTGTACGGAGAATGTCACACTCAGGCTCAGTAGGAGTTCAGATGGGTTTCGCCTCGTCGGTCTTCTTGTCGGCATTACCTGGGGACCGTTACGCACAGCTAGTGCCGCTTGCGGTCTGTGGTTAAACCCACTGCCAGCGTAGTGTCGAGTCTTTAGAGTCCCACACAGAAAGCTTTTCGCCTTTAGGCAAAAGAGTAGAGGTCGCATGGTATTGCGACAGGTCGCATGGTTTTGCGACAGGGTTCGGTCACATCCGTGCACTTGTGCACGTACAGTGTCCGGACAGTTTACACTAGCGGGCTTTGGTTTAAGCCAGATCCTAGTGTACCTTATGGGATTGGATTTATCCAGTTTGCATTCGTGTTCCTCGGAACGCGGATGCGGGTGTGTATGCACAGTTGACAGGGAGGCAGAGGCTGCGGATTCTCATTAGGGTTGTTGACAGTTGACCGTTGACTATTTGACTTTATGCTCAACCCTAATGAGAATATGATATGTGATTAACTATTATATTAATTAAGTATTATGGTGATATGGTTGTTGACTTGTTGACTTTTGTTGACTTGTTGACTTTGTTGACTTGTTGACTTTTGTTGACTTGTTGACCGGTTGACTAGGCTTGACTAGTTGACCATCATGATAACCATGGTTATCATTTCATGCCAAAGACTTTTTCTTGCTTGCTCATTTGAGTAAAATGAGTGCATGACATGATAAGGTTATGGTTGCTTCTAACCATCACATAAGACTTTTTTGATATGATGAGTTATGATCACTTTGGATTATGAGAGGGTGAAAGACAAAAGAGTTGCTCATTCTTTCTTGCTCATTCTCTCTCTTGTTCTTGAGCTCTCCTCTTGCTCTCACCCTCAACCTCTTGCTCCCTCTCTTGATCTATGGTTCTCTTGTCTCATGAGTTGAGAATCAAAAACCATAGATAAAATCCCATTCTAAATCATCTCTACTCATTCTAGTTCACTAGGTTTAGCAAACCAAGTGAACTAGTTTCTTCAAAGAACGAAGAAGGAGCTAAAGGTTGGAGCTTTCAAGTGGATCTATCTTCGGCGTACGGAGACAACGAGAAGGAGCCATCGAACCACCATCGGAGCTTGAAGAGAAGGAGTTCAAGTTTAGGTATAACCATCTTCATCCGAGTAGCTAAATATCTTTAGCTTAGTTTGCTAGTTTTAGTTTAGGTAAAGATCCCGACCTAGCTTAGTCCATGTTGCCTCTTGCGTTAAAATTTTGATTTTATACCGTTTCCGCCTCCCCGTAAGAACCGGGGGTCGCAACGTGGACTTACAGTATCACATGTCACCAACGTAAGTAAATACGCGTATCCTAAATTCCATTGACATATATCAACGAGATTTGGGATACCCCACATATTACACTTACGGTCGCAGAAAAGAAATGAAAAACTACAATAATTAGAATCCGCATTTCTTTAGACATCATAAACCTGAAATATCTCATATGCCGAATTTCATGCCTAACCTATAAACCTTGCATTTTAGTCTCATATCGAAAACACTTTTCAATAACTTAGTCGGGTAATTCAACAAGATTCCCAACTACCCGATCGAATACTCGTCGGGAACTTTAGTAGATGGCCGCACTCCCGATGCCGTCGACCAAGTGCACTTAGGCGGAACACCGTGGCCGCGAGCACCCAAATGGATGCTTTTGGGGTTCTCCTAAAGTCACTTGGTCGGGGCTATGGGGTGTGGCTACCTAGTACAGTTATCCGACGAGTATTCGCGTACGATACGCGATTGCGACGGAGTTTCGATCCGAATCGAAATTTCGTGGTAATCGATCTACAGAGACTAAATTGCTAGATTTACAATTACAAACTAGTTTTCACAAAATAATTAAATGTGGATTCCAACTAGTGTATCACATATCAAGCTTAAAACCGAAACGACGTTAAAATTGCGACTACGAAACACTCCGATTAGCCATAACAGAATTGTTAACATCACATGCAAACTGGGTCAATCAAACATAACCATGAAACCCTTAACCCAACACAACAGAGCACCAAACAAAAATGAGCCCAAGACTCCAATGAAGATCCGGCGAAGCCGGCCATTCGAGCAATCTCGCCGGCCAAAAAATGTCCATTGGGTCTCGTTTTTCTCTGGTGTTCTAATTACATCATATGCAACATTCTGTACATGTTTAAAAAAATTTCAGAGATCATTTAAAATTTGGCAGAAAGTTAGTTTTTGGGTTTCGGTTTTCGGAGTTGTTTCGGTTTCGCAATTCTAATAACATCGTCTAATCTTCTAGCCTTGGCTCTGATACCATGAAAGTGTATGTTAGCACCACCATTGGGTTTTACTAGCATCAAGCATGCCATTTTAAAAAAAATTGGGGTGCTAATCAACACTAACCAAGATTTTAAACTAGATGATTAGGGTTTAACTATGATATCATAAACTATACTAAGAGATGGATGGATACAACCTTTGTAGACCGTATCCTTCTCTTCTAAAGCTCCGGGTTGTAGTCCACGTGACTCCACTAGGCTCCACTTGAAGGTTGAACGAACTTGCTTCAATGACCTTCATGCCTAAGATGATCCACCCGAAGTCCGTTAATCCAAGCTACCTCTTCACTAAACTCTTTAGTGAAGTAAACATACTACACTAAAGTGCTTATCTAGTATAGGATGGTGAAGTAGGGGTTTTGTTTGCTCACTAGGGTTCTCACAAGCTCAAGGTTTCACAACTCATGTGAGGGATTGAGCTTGGAGGTGGAGATGAGGAAAATGGAGAGAGCTAGAGAGCAAGGAGCTATAGTGAGGAAAAATAACTCAAGTGAAGAATGAAGTGTAGAATGGCTTTTCAAACCTCACACATTATTGAAGCATACAATTTTTAACCATTAAAAATTGTGACCATGCTTCAATAGTGCAGGCAAATGAATAAAAAAAATGACAAAGCCATGCTTTCCCATTCCATAAAAAAGTCTTCCCATTTTCCACCTCATTTTTTATTTTCTAAAAATAGAAAATCCATGCCATGCTTCATAATATATATATATATATATCATATATATATATTACTATATATATTATGAAGAATAATTAGTGAGCTAATAATATTAGTCAATATACAATTATATTAAATATAAATATATATTATATTATTAAATCAACACTTGATTTAATAATCCGGTTATATCACATATAACCGACTAATATCATTTATCTGTATATCACATTATCAAATCAACACTTGATTCAATAATCTGGTTATATCATATATAACCTAACCGATATCAAATAACTGCCAGATTAGAATACGGTATCACATACTCGTATTTAATCAGGCCCCCGCACATATCAGCATATGTGCTCTACTTCGTTTCGCTTGAACCAGGAAACTTCTATGCGGGACTCTAAAGACTCGTCAATACGCCAGCAGTAGGTGATGATCATATCAGTCACTCACAAGCCGTTAGCGGTACTAGCTGGACGTAACCGCTACCCAGATTTTGAGCGATTAGAAGATCAACTAGCAAGCTTGTCCAAAATCTCATGAAGCCTATAGGTAACACTTACCGTACAGTCCGGTCTCTTCGTCTGATATGTCGCATATCGAGTCTAGGGGTGGAATCGTCAGACCCCAGTAACTTGATAAGTCATACCGATGTATGGCTCATAATAGTTCGAGAAACTACTGATAACACTTACCAGTAAATCTCATCAACAGCCCTGGCCAGGGACTTCCTGTTATAGCCAATCGAGCATAGCGCAACATCAACTCCTAATACCGGGAGAGACGAAACCCCTCCTATCGCTCATTGCCTCTATGTGACTCGGGACTGTACCCAAAATCCACCTGTTTGCACGACTCCTTTGAGCCGTGGTAGGGAGGAAATCAAAGCACAGTAGGAGCCAAACAAGACTCTATGACGATCTCGGGTCTACAGATTAACCTGTACCAGTGTCACCAGAGAACTGCTATCTGACGATAGATATAGTACCAACTAGGAGTTCTCAGCGAGTTCTGTTCGGTGTACCCTTTCTCTAATGAGCACCTGTGTACAATCTTTGATGTCAAACACCAATGGCTATGGGATCAACCATCGCCCCCATACAGGGTCAAGAAACGTACACACTAGTCTACTCTGGAATATCGATGCCCTGTCTCGATATACCCTCGACTAGGAACAATTAAAGGATGTGCTTGTGTACTACCCAGGTCCTAGTAGTATGATCCGCATCATAGTCCTGGTAGTCAAGCTAACACCCTAAGAGCTTTACCAACATGTATAAGAGAGACAATATAATAATACTAAGTGTACATGTTAAGATAAAGAGTAACCAGATAGCATACTATCATGTCGAGCAAGAAAGTCTTCTATATATATGTCCAAGCATCCACTATAATATACATCAATATACAATAATGGCATCTAGGGCATACATATTCCTAACAAACAGGACTCGTCGAGAACTCCTAGATGGTACTATACCTATCGTCAGATAGCAGTTCTCTGGTGACACTAGTACAGGTTAGTCTGTAAACCCGAAATCGTCATAGAGTCTTGTGTGGTTCCCACTGTGCTTTGATTTCCTCCTTACCACGGCTCAAAGGAGTCGTGCAAACAGGTGGATTTTGGGTACAGTCCCGAGTCACATGGAGGCAATGAGCGATAGGAGGGGTTTTGTCTCTCCCGATATAGGAAGTTGATGTTGCGCTATACTCGATTGGCTATAACAGGAAGTCCCTGGCTAGGGCTGTTGATGAGATTTACTGGTAAGAGTTATCAGTAGTTTCTCGTACCGTTATAGGCCACACATCGACATGACTTATCAAGTTATTGGGGTCTGACGATTCCACCCCCAGACTCGATATGCAACATATCAGACGAAGAGACCAAACTGTACAGTAAGTGTTACTTATAGGCTTTATGGGAGTTTGGACAAGCTCGCTTGTTGATCTTCTAATCGCTCAATACCTGGGTAGCCGTTACGTCCAGCTAGTACCGCTGACGTCTTATGGGTAACTGATGTGATCATTACCTACTGCTGGCGTATTGACGAGTCTTTAGAGTCCTACACATAAGTTTCCTAGTTCAAGTGAAACAAAGTAGGGCACATATGCTGATATGTGCGGGGGCCTGATTAAATACGAGTATGTGATACCGTTTTCTAATATGGCGGTTATTTGATATCAGTTAGGTTATATGTGATATAACCGTATTATTGAATCAAGTGTTGATTTGATAATGTGATATACAGATAAATGATATTAGTCGGTTATATGTGATATAATCGGATTATTAAATCAAGTGTTTGATTTAATAATATGATATATATTTATATTTGATATAATTATATATTAACTAATATTATTGCTCACTAATTATTTACTTATCTTTATATATATATGTGATATATATATGTGTGTGTGTATATATATATATATATGTATATATATATATGTATATGTATATGTGTGTGTGTATATATATATATATATATATATATATTTCTATATATTATATGAAGCATGGTTGAAATTTCTATTTTCGGAAAATAGAAATTTCAACCATGCTTCATATAATATATAGAAATATATATATATATATATATATATATATACACACACACACATATACATATACATATATATATATATATACATATATATATAATGAGGTGGAAAATGAGGAGCATGGGTGAAGCATGGCTTCTAATATTTGTTTATTCATTTGCTTTAACTATTGAAGTATGGGAGCAATTTTTAATTGCTAGATATTGTATGCTTCAATAATTAAAGAGATGAGGTGAAGCCATTCTTCACAACACTTGTTCATTTTCTTGACTTGAGCTCATTTGCTCTCTAGCTTTCTCTATCTTCTTCACCTCCACCTCCAAGCTCAATCCCTTACGTGAGTTGTGAACACTTGAGCTTGTGAGAACCTTAGTGAGTAAACAACACCTCCACTTTACCATCCTACACTTGATTAGCAATTAAGTGTAGTGTGTTTACTTCACTAAAGAGTTTAGTGAAGAGATAGCTTGGATTAGCGGAGCTTCGGGTGGATCATCTTCGACACGAAGATTGCAAAGGAAGCTCGATCCAATTTCAAGTGGAGCCTAGTGGAGTCGCATGGACTGTTACACAGAGCTTTTGAAGAGAAGGACACGGTCTACAAAGGTTGTAGCCTCATTCTCTTTATGTAGTTTTCTTGATATCAAGCAAAAACTCTAATCATCTAGTTCAAGATCTTGTTTAGTGTTAATTAGCATCCTGAAATTTTTTAAAATTGGCATGCATGATGCTAGTAAAACCCAGTGGTGGTGATAATAAATACTTTCGTGGTATCAGAGCCAAAGCTAGAAAATTATACGATGTTAGTTGAATTACGAAACCGAAACAACTCCGAAACCGGAAACCCAAACACCTAGTTTCTGTCGAATTTTTAAAGTTGTCACGACCCGAAATAGCATGTGACTGGCACTTGAATCATGTGAAGTCTATAGGACCCCACCTAATTCGAGTAAGCCAAAAGCCCAGAAATCTAAACCATTTTAAATAAAAAGTGAAGGAAAACTTGCTTAAAGCAAGTGGTTTAAATGAAATAAATGGCATTAAATATTTAAAAGCAACATCATATTTTCCCAAAAATTTCGGCAGAGTCTCTTTTCTAAATACTGGCCCCAAACGGGTACATACATGAATAATATACATAATGAATAAAGGCATCCCCAAGCGGGAGCTAGCTCTTCGCCAATTGGCGGATACAACCACGCAAACAATATAATATACAACGCCGAAGGGCGAGGATCAAAACTCAGAAAGAAAACCAACATCCTTAAGAAAACCATAATAATACAAGCGCGACTCTAAGGTCGAAAGAATATACAACTGGTCTTCTAAGTCTATCAAAAAATACAAGTCTGGTTGATGGAGTTTACTAGATACAACTGAATAAATAAAAGTGCAATGGTGGTCACGATGCAAATGACTCTACCTACCAAAGCAATCACCCGGAAGGAAGCAGTGTGCCAGCAAGGCCGCAACGAAACCTGTACGGCAAAATCTGCAAGAAACTGTGGCATAACGGGGGTGAGTTGCCAACTCGTGAGTAGAAAATATCACCGAGAAGAAATCGCATGTATGACTCTGTCCTAAGTCATACAATAATATCCTGATAATATATAACCTGAAGCATCTAATAATGGCAAGGGTAAACATCAAAACATAAGTGTAATACCAAGTGCTCGTGTCAGTGCCTCACGTAGCAACATATCATATATATAGGGTATGAATGCATGAAAATAGAATACATCATGAATGAGAAAACTGTTTTCCTATCTCAGTGAGATTTCTGTATAAAATCGAAGTATCATCAATGAAATTAACAGAGAATCCGTGTTAAGCATCGACACAAAATATATATCCCAATATCTCAATATCTCGATATCTCGGGCTCCGGCAATCCGGACTGGCCCATAACATCAAATCTCAATATCTCGGGCTCCGGCAATCCGGACTGGCCCCGGGCTCCGGCAATCCGGACTGGTCCAAATCATCAAATCTCACGACTACGTCGGTATCCTCCGGATATCCGCCACGTCACAAATAACCGGTCGGTAGTGCTCTCCTGCCGGGCTCAACCCCATCATCTGCGACCATCTTGCCCCGGGGTACTGCACCGGGTCCACCATGCACCCGCAGACGGTTCATCCTCCTCCTCAAATCGGGTGTATGATACTGCTCAAGAGCCGAGAAAACTCATGGTGGACTCCTCTCATATCATATCACGAGAAAACCGCAATTTTTTATTTTTTAGAAATGAAAATGAGTTTATAAAATCCTTGCGGTTTCTCCAAATCCAGAAATCTCATGGAAAATCCGAAATCCAAATCTCGAGAGTAATAAACAGTGAATTACCGGCATAAAGCCCCATAATATTGCATGACAAATGAATATATATATGCATGGGTATTTAAGTAAAGAATACAATATCTAAACTAGCCTAGTAATATCATATTGGAATTATCAGCAGGCAAGTTATATTGATGAAATAATATTCTCTAAAGTGTACGTGTCATGGCAATTACCGATGATGATGTGTGTGATCCGGCAAGTAAGTGTTCGTAGACATACGCATCATCGGTAATGGTGCTGGTGTCCTGACAACATGGGTTCATAATAACAAAAGACAACAAATGTATACGCATGCAATGCGATAAGAACAACATGAATAAAATGGAGAATGGATAGTAACGCAACATATAAGCATATACATTTATATATATACGAGTCATACAATTTGGCATTTGGAATAGCACGAATCGTGGTTTTAGAAAATATGGGCTACGGTGTTTTTGAGAAAAGATACGTCTTTTGAAAAATCCGCAGTATCCCTCGGCCTGTCTTTAAAATAAACTCACGATTCGTTAGTTTGAAAATAAGTATGACTCGAGCCCAGTCTAACATCTACCAAAGAAACTACAGTACTAGACTAAGAGACTAAACAAAAGAGTAAGGAAATCCACCTAAGTCCGAGTCGATATATATATATATATATATATATATATTTAGTAGTCGGTGATCCCGCCTCAATAGCGTCACGTACGATAAAATGTATAATACGACATCCTCGAGTCAAGAGTGCGGATCAATCATCATAGTTATACATCGTACGGTAAAAATCCATCGTACGGCATCCCAAATCGGGGTACGGGTCAAATATCACATATAACTCATCATTCATCTGGTATCATTGTCAAAATATCATGAACTAGGGGTACTGACCTAAAATCTAGTACATTCCGATACCATCAACATATATCCACGTGTGTATGAAAACACATCGTCCACCGATCTGCTATAAAATCATGTCGTATATCATAACACGACCCAATTCACAAATCCGATCTCACGGCATCATGCCCGATCACATCGACTCATCTTCAAGTATCATATACTATCTTCATCACCCGTGTGTGTATATATATATATATATATATATATATATATATATATATATATATATATATATATATATATATATATATCAACACATCCACACACACACACACACACATATATACATATATCATATACACCAAAAAAACATATCCCGTGTGTGCATGTGTGTGTGTGTGTGACAACTATACTCTAGGGTTTCGCGACTAAAAACTAAACTAAAGCATTAACTTTCAATTACGCTAAAACTAACCCACGATCTCCTAAAGCCTTCTTGCTGATTAATAACGTCTCACAATACACACACACATATATATACACCTATACGTAGACTACACTACGAAACTGCGGGGGTGCTATACGCCATCCACCCGACTTCCCCCGTAGATATACATCTACTCACCTTGATCTTTTCTTGCCGAAGTCGATGTCGCCATGCTCTTGCTTGTCGTCCCGAAGTTCACGCGGAGGTACCTACATGTCATAACATATTGTATCGCAATTAAAATCCGATTCAAAACCAAAACGACACGCGAGGTGCCTATAGGTTAGAACCTATAGCCTACGCATGCAAAAGAACCAAACAACACCCGATATCGATGTACAAATGTCAAGTGATCGAGATATAACACAATATCCAAAATTCAAGTCAAGAACATCGAGGAAATCAAAACAGCAACTCAGGAAAATGGTCCCAGATTTCTAGTCAGGTGAAATTTGGCTAAACAAACAACTACAGAGGCCAGATTATGAGGTAACTCAGCTACAGACCAAACCTAGACACAAATGCTTACAATGAGGCCGGCCACATTACCTTGAAAACCGGCCAGCTCGGCCCAAAGTGCTCAGTTAGGGTTCGTCTTCACAGGGTGGTCTCCTAGTGTCCCATCTAGGTCAATGGAGTTGCTAGTTTTTTTTAGTAAAGATCTCAGGTTATTCCAGATTCTCTGTAGGCACTAATTATACACAAAACTGACATTTCGATATCTAATTTACATTGCATGGTCTAGGCTCTGTTTGGTCTAGGTTTTTAACACTATGGGATAGGGGGGGAGGGTTTAAGATCACTACTAAACCTCAATTGCACCACCTCAATTCAAGAATCCCCTAAACATCCTCTAGGAATTTTTCATATGTCACAAAACCATACCAAAACACTTCTAAACTACAATAGATGCTAAGGGAAATGAATTGCTACACTAAAGATGGAAGAATTACCTCATTTGGTAACTCAAGAATTTTCTGGAGTTTCCCCAAATACTCAAAATCCAAACTTTCTTGATTCACCATGGTTGTAGTGAGCTTGTGCACATTTTTTATGAAGAGGGTGCAAGGTTTTGATGCATTTTTGGGGTTGATATGAGGGGTTATAGGTGGTGGTAGGAAGAGGGCAGCCATGAGAGAGGAGGAGGTGAGAATGATGAAGAAAAATGAAGGGGAAACAAATGGGAGCCAAGGTCAAATGACCCCTCACCCCTCTCTCTCTTCTCTCTCTTGCCCATATCCCTTAATTTAATCCTTATTCAATTCTTTTCTTTTCCTTTTTCTTTACTTTTTCTTTAAATTCAATCCAAACACAATAAAACCCAAGTAAATGAAGAAATAAAGCATGGCTTTGAGACCAAAAGAAATGTGACAAGTTTTTAGAAATACGACATGGTGCATGTCACATGCTCAAAACAAAATCAATGCATGATTAAGTACTAATCGGGTTTAGTAATAATCCATACACAATTAAGCGTATACTGAGTTATAAATTCCCAATTTTTTTTTGCATAAATTCTTTTAAAAATCAATAATTGATATAAATTTCCAAATTTATCGGTATATAATTATACCATATCGTTAAAACCAATCCTTGCACTTAATAATATTCCTGAAATTTATTCTTTTAATTATTTAAATTCTAAAATTATATTTTATTTCCTGAAATATTACAGTCTTCCCCCCTTAAATAAATTCGGTCCTCGAATTTAAATTTAAAACTCCCCCAAATACTAAAACATTTCAGCAAAACACTCAAGTCGTCGGGGCTCCGAAATCCTCAATACTTAAAACACATCTTAGCGCAGTGCATGCCCATGAAAAACGAGTATATAACTCAAAACAAAACTCCGTCAAGCATCACGCAATCATCAGAGTCATGGGGAGAATACCAATGTAAAAGCCCAATACGAAAGCCAACATGATATACATCAAATCTGTAACATGTACATAGTACGCATCGTTGTAAACTCGCCAAAATATCTGGAAAGAATACATGCCAACCCTTTTTTCAACTCACTGTGCGATGCGCGTATCACGGCATAAGTAGCGGACGTTTATTTTAAGAAAATAACTATATATATATATATATCCTTTGTTTAACATACACGTCCCGCCGTTTTGAAAATAATTTAGAAGGGTTTCCCTTGTAAAATGTTTCGTGTCATCTCGGACACATAGGAAAATATTGAGACTATAACTCCTTTTTGGAAATCCCTTCAGTAACTATCGATGCATACAAAAACATATTCAGGTACTGTCCTCTGACTAGCCCTGCTCAGTTACTATACCAATGGTAAATATCATAAAACATACTGCTCCAAAAGAAACCAATCCCAAAATGTGTATAAGAATGCCACGTGCGTCTGGTGCGCACATAAATCGAAATCAATGAATGTGCCATACAAGTGCACAGAAATAAAATCTAAGTGCAACGGGTGTGCACAAAAACACCTGTCAAGGGCAACGGGTGTGCCTGACAGCAATATCAGGTGCATCTGATATGCACGAAGAATCCCGATTTAGTGCATCTGGTGTGCACCAAAATCGCCTCAAGCACACCAAGTATGCGCAAGAATCCAAATCACGTGCACAAGGTGTACGAAAAAAAATATCGAAATCGATGGTATACAACAAACCTCAATCCAAATCAGGTATACCGTGGTATATAATCTCACAACCACGTGCATCAGCGTGCACAAAATCGAATCAAAGTACTAAAAGTGCATGAAAACTACACCGAAGGCATAAGTCAAGTCACATACATACCATATGCATGAATTCAAAATCAACATCTCGAATGACATCAAATCGAAGTCGAGTGCAACTGTGGTGCACAAAATCTTAATCATGCAAATAAATTGCCCAAAATACCGAAATCCAAAATGACGGATACGCGATATTCGAATCACCAAATCACAAATCGTAAACACTGTCGTCGATATGTCCCTCCTTCAAGTCGAGAAGGTGTCGGTGCATCCAAGCTAGCAGAGCAAGATATCTACTTGCCTCCTGTTCATAGTCTGGCGTCTTGTGCCCGTAGGCTCTCATCTCTCACTGCGGATTGTCAGTTATATAGCTCCTCGGCTCAACGGCCCAAATATGGAATGATGACGGAAACAGTTCTGTTCTGGCATATTTTCTAAAGATCTCTGGCCAACTATCATGGTCACTCATAACATGTCTCGTCGATGATACCGAACTCTGGCCTACTGGGTGTGCATAATACGACCGATCCTGGGTCCAAATCTTCTCGTGCAGTATTCCAGAAAGATTCTGTTGGGTCTCTCCCAAATCTCGTTTCTGTCGAACTGCCCGGAAGTTATCTCCTTTTACTAAATCCATTTCTTGTTCCGGAACAGCTGTATACTCATCACGACTCCTTTTGAAAGATATATCTATATTCAATGCCTATGCATGCGTATCACATCTCTGATGTCAACGGAGTGGAATGTCATCTCATCAAAATCCCGTGACAACCGATCAACTGAGACTAAATTGCTAGATTTATAAAATTCAAATTAGCTTTCTTGTGGATTTCAAGTATTGTATCCCATCACATGATATCCGGACGACGTTAAACTTTTCGATCGATTCATCAAAGTCCCATAATTTCCCGAGAGCTCAACACTTAAGCACAGTTTAATAATATCTAGTACATGCCACAGTACCTATGGACCAGCCGTAGAAGGGCAGACCCAAGCCTTATTAATGGCACCGCGGAACTGCCGCAAACCCTAAGGTTCAAAAGCGGTTCCATGGTTATTATGTCAAGTTAGGGTTTCATTCTTCTAGAGGGTTCACAGAATTACTTGCATGTTTTTTCCGAATACCTTAAACTTGGAAAAATAGGTTTCTGACATTCGTTCGTTTTCTATCGACTCTCAACGTGCCTGCGTGAAGTCTTCTCTAGCTGAGATTAATCAATCGGATGACCTCGCATCGGGGTATGCAAATGAACCACATGTCCTAGTCATTCATCCTTGGGTGACCAACGATCTTCTATCATATCTCTAAGTACAACTCGTGCTATATTAGCTTCAAACATCTGGGGCGATATCTTGTCAGTTGCAGCAACAACTGGATCATTCGTCCGCACACTAAACAATGCCTCAATCAACAAGAATAAATGGTGCATTGACAGTTATGACACTCTAGCCGGCCTCTAGCAGTGGCCCAATCTTCTGGTGCTGATCTGCATGTTCGCGTCAACGAGAAAACATAGTAAAACGATATATCGAACGCTCATGTCGCGAAAAGCACAATAAAACGACACATCTATGAAATCGTGTCTTACCGGAATTACGCCTTGGTCAGTCCTCATCCATGACGAGCTCGTGCTGACCGCAACTCTAGCCGCAGCTCTCTCTCTGCCCGTGCAACCGTGGTAACAGAAACCACAAATTGATATCGATGAGGATAGATCAAATGAACGAATAAAATACGGTGCAAAGAAATGTACATCCTAAGGCTTCTTAAGCGGAGTAGCGTATCGTAAGTATGCCGCGGAACATACACACAGCACGTCACTCTACTTAAGTCACCTACTCCATCAACCAAGGTCAACCTATGCGACGAAAATTCGGGTCTAATACCCCCTCGACTAAGTCTAAGTTCCGTAAGGTCAAGCCTAGGTTCCGAATATATATATACGCCCTAGACTCCGCATAGTCAAACATAGACTCGAACCAAGGTTAAACCTAGCGCTTTGATACCAACTTTGTCACAACCCGAAATAGCACGTGACTGGCACTAGAATCATGTGAACTCTATAGGACCCCACCTAATTCAAGTAAGCCAAAAGCCCAGAAATCTAAACCATTTTAAATAAGAAGTGAAGGAAAACTTGCTTAAAGCAAGTGGTTTAAATGAAATAAATGGCATTAAACATTTAAAAGAAACATCATATTTTCCCGAAAATTTCAGCAGAGTCTCTTTTGTAAATACTGGCCCCAAACGGGTACATACATGAATAATATACATAATGAATAAAGGCATCCCCAAGCGGGAGCTAGCTCTTCGCCAATTGGCGGATACAACCACGCAAACAATATAATATACAACGCCGAAGGGCGAGGATCAAAACTTAGAAAGAAAACCAACATCCTCAAGAAAACCATAATAATACAAGCGCGACTCTAAGGTCGAAAGAATATACAACTGGTCTTCTAAGTCTATCAAAAATTACAAGTCTGGTTGATGGAGTTTACTAGATACAATTGAATAAATAAAAGTGCAACGGTGGTCACGATACAAGTGACTCCACCTACCAAAGCAATCACCCGGAAGGAAGCAGCATGCCAGCAAGGCCGCAACGAAACCTGTACGACAAAACCTGCAAGAAACTGTGGCATAACGGGGGTAAGTTGCCAACTCGTGAGTAGAAAATATCACCGAGAAGAAATCGCATGTATGACTCTATCCTAGGTCATACAATAATATCCTGATAATATATAACCTGAAGCATCTAATAATGGAAAGGGTAAACATTAAAACATAAGTGTAATACCAAGTGCTCATGTCAGTGCCTCAGGTAGCAACATATCACATATATGAGGTATGAATGCATGAAAACAGAATACATCATGAATGAGAAAACTTTTTTCCTCTCTCAGTGAGATTTCTGTATAAAATCGAAGTATCATCAATGAAATTAACAGAGAATCTGTGTCAAGCATCGACACAAAATATATATCCCAATATCTCAATATCTCGATATCCGGCAATCCGGATTGGCCCATAACATCAAATCTCAATATCTTGGGCTCCGGCAATCCGGACTGGCCCCGGGCTCCGGCAATCTGGACTGGCCTAAATCATCAAATCTCATGACTAAGTCGGTATCCTCCGGATATCCGCCGCGTCATAATTAACCGGTCGGTAGTGCTCCCCTGCCGGGCTCAACGCCATCATCTGTGACCGTCTTGCCCCGGGGTACCGCATCGGGTCCACTATGCGCCCGCAGACGGTTCATCCTCCTCCTCAAATCGGGTGTATGATACTGCTCAAGAGCCGAGAAAACTCATGGTGGACATCTCTCACATCATATCACGAGAAAACCGTAATTTTCTATTTTTTAGAAATGAAAATGAGTTTATAAAATCCTTGCGGTTTCTCCAAATCCAGAAATCTCATGGAAAATCCGAAATCCAAATCTCGAGAGTAATAAACAGTGAATTACCGGCATAAAGCCCCATAATATTGCATGATAAATGAATATATATATATATATATATATATATATATATATATATATATATATATATATATGCATGGGTATTTAAGTAAAGAATGCAATATCTAAGCTAGCATAGTAATATCTGTTAGTTGTATGTATGCCTTAGAGGCCAGTATTGTATAGATGATGTATATTATATTGGATGCTTGGACATATATAGAGAGGACTTTCTTGCTCGACATGATAGTATGCTATTTGGTTGCTCTTTATCTTAACATGTGTACTTGTCTCTTTATACTGTTTTATAGTTACATGTTGGTAAAGCCCTTAGGATGTGTACTTGACTACCTGGACTGTGATGCAGATCATACTAGTGGGGACATGGTAGTCCATAAGTACATCCTTCAAGGTCCCTAGTCGTGGGTGTATCGAGACAGGGCATCGATATACCAGAGTAGACTAGCGTATACGCTTCTCGACCCATGAGATGGGCGATGGATGATCCCATATCCATTGGTGTTTGACATCAGAGATGGTATACGGGTGCTTAGTGGAGACTGGGTACACTGGACAGAATCGCCGAGAACTCCCAGATGGTATTATACCTCACGTCAGATGGCAGTTCTCTGGTGACACTTGTGCAGGTTAGTCTGTAGACCCGAGATCGTCATAGAGTCTTGTGTGATTCCCACCGTGCTTTGATTTCCCCCTTACCACGTCCATGAGGGCGTGCAAAATGGTGGTTTTTGGGTACAGTCCCGAGTCACATGGAGGCAATGAGCGATAGGAGGGGTTTCGTCTCTCCCGGTATTGGGGGTTGATGTTGCGCTGTGCTCGATTGGCTATAACAGGGAAGTCCCTGGCCAGGGCTGATTTAGAGATTTGCTGATAAGTGTTACCAGTAGTTTCTCGACCCGTTATGAGCCTCACATCGGCACGACTTATCGGTTATTGTGGTCTGACGTTTACCACCCCTAGGCTTGATATGCGACATATCAGACGAGGAGACCGGACTGTACGTGAAGTGTTACCGGCAGGATTTTACAGGAGTTAGAGCGGGCTTGCTTGCTGATCTTCTGATCGCTCAATACCCGGGTAGCCGTTACGTCCAGCTAGTACCGCTGACGGCTTGTGGGTGCGTGATGTGATCATCACCTACTGCCGGCGTATTGACGAGTCTTTAGAGTCCTACACAGAGGTTTTACTGGCTCAGGCAAAACGAAATAGCAGCGTATATGTGATATGTGCGAGACCAAGAATAATGCATGTATGTGATACCGTATTCTATTCTCGCGACTTTTTGTATCGCTCGATTATATATGATATAACCGGGTTATCGAATCAAGTGTTGATTCAATAAGTCGATACGATGGATGTTAGCAGGTTATATGAGATATGACCGGGTTATTAAGTCAAGTGTTGATTTAATAATTAAGTGTATAATTATATTTTAGATATACTAATTTACATTTGCTAACACTTGTTCACTTTAGGGTTTTTCTCACATGTACACTACTTTAACATGTATATGATATATGTTAAAATGTGTTATCTTTATGTATCATGGTTGATGATACACATGACTTGTGTGTATGAGACATACACCATCCTAATTGTTATGATTGGGTTTAATGTTTAAAAGTAATTACAAAATTAGTGGGAAATTGGAAAATGCATGAAGCTTGTGGAAGCTTGTGGATGCATTGACTAAAGTCCACTAGATTTGTTTTTACTTTGGACTTTAACCTAACCATCACACAATTAGCTATGGTTATGGCTCTACAAGAGTTAGTATATGATACTCACTCACCATGGTTAGCCTTCTCACTTGATTATTATCCTCTTCATTTTCTTTTGTTCATCATCTTCTTCATTGAACAAGAGAAAAAGAAAACTAGGGTTTGATCCAAAGTAAGAATCTTTGTGAGAAACAAAATTCTAAAGAGAACCCACTTCCTATTTCTCCATCCTCTACTAGACTAGCACTTTAGTTTAGGGTGTTTACTTCACTAATTCTCTAGTTAGTGAAGTAGGAGCTTGAGTCGGAATTCTCTCGACGTAGATCATCTTCGGCCCCGGAGACTTCAAGCAAGGTCGCATCCTTCGCGTCGTGAAGCCATGCAAGAGCCCGGGAGAACCTTGATCGCAGCGAAGGGACTTCAACAAGGAGCAAATGAAGTGAAGGACTGATCTACAAAGGTTGTATTTCGTATTCCCTTTAGAGTAAAGTTGTTTACTTGCTATAGATTCGCCTAAACTCTAGTATACGATCTTGCTTAGGGTTGTTCGGCACATAAATTTTTTAATTTTGGCATGGTCGATACCTTGTAGAGCCTTGTTAGTGTGCCTAGTAACCCTACAGTGGTATCAGAGCCTAGCTAGAGCATTAGGCGATGTGTTAACGAAGTTAAAACTCCAAACGAACCCGAATACGTCGATTTAAACCCCTCTCTGGACAATTTTTAAAATCTGGGATTTTTGTGAATTAAAAATATCTAAAAAATCAGCAGGCTTTTATAAGAATTATTGTGCAAAACGAGGACATAATCCGTACAGTTGACCGCGGTTCCGCGGCAAATCCCTGCTTGTGCCGTGGAACCGCGGCAGTATGGTGACCATTGGCTTTTCTGTTTGCACAGTAATTCTAGATTTTCTGATTGGTATTTTCTGGGTATTTTTAATTTGACTCAAGTGTTGAGTATTCAGGGGTTCGTTTTGTAATCGTCGATTCGATCGGAGAATTTAATTTTGTTTTGTTATTCCGGATAATTTAGAAAGTATTAAAATGTTCGAACGGATATCCTTAACTCAATTTTTCCCGGCATGAAAAACATTCAAGTGTTGAAGTTTTCTCGGGTTTAAATCTTTCGAAAAAACGTGCATGTGATGCGATGGACCCTCTAGAAGACAACAAACCTTAACTCGATTATGTGACCGTCTTGAACTGCCCTTTGAACCTTAGGGTTTAGGGCAGTACGGCGTGCCACATGTGAGGCGTTGGCTTGACCCTTCTACGGCTGGACCGTTGCTACTGTGACGTATTCTGGAATTTTTGAACTCCGCTCAAGTGTTGAGCTATTATAGAAATCTTGGGTATTTGATTATTCGATTGGAAAGTTTAATACTGTCTATTTATCTGGAATGTGATACAATATGTGGAATTCATACAGTTAGGCATGAAATGCGAAATATGTGATATTTCAGATTTACGATGTCTAAAGAGATTGTGGATTCCAAATGTTGTAGTTTTACACTTTCTTTTCTGCCACCGTAAGTGTAATATATGATATCGCCGGTTTCGTTGCTATATGTCAACGACAATTTGGATGCGTATATTTACTTACGTTGATGACATGTGATGTTCTGTGTTGCTGGATATGTTATATTGGATCGTCGCGTTTTGAATAGCCGGGGGTTTTATGTGAGATGAGGGTTTTTATTTTCATTCATGTAAAATTTAAATGTATGTAATATTCTTTTATTGGGGCACTTCCGGGTCGAGGTTGATGTCACCATTTGTATATTATTTACTTTTCCGCACTAGGATAGACCCAAGGAGGAGAGCACAAGTAACCGGGTTCTAGAGTCCAGTGGGAGACCAACCGAGGAGTCGAGTCTGGGTCTCCTAACTCTAGAATTGGTAGGGTTGCTTGCCGCTCTCGTAGGGGTCTAGGGGTGTGGGTTTGGCTATTCGTCGCGATCGTGGAATCCGTGTTTTATAGAGGCTCAAAATAAAACACGGACGTCCTAGTATATCCAATGTTTCATATGTTTCTTCTACTGCGATATCTGTGATGTGATCATTTGATGTTCTGTGATAAATACTGTATATAGTATATATGATATATTATATAGACGTTACTTATGTTTTACACCCGCGCTAGCCCTGCCCTGCTCTGCCGTTAGTTACCTAACCTAACGGTGCACGAGGGGACATCGAGGCGAATGCGGATGGCATAAGTGTACGTCGTATTTATCTGTGATGTTTAGGTGACTTAAATGATGGGACTTCATTAATGTGATTAATGAAAGAAAAGAAACCTAAAAGATGTTGTAGAATCAAATTTTCAAATAAAAGGGTAGCTACAGTTTTGCTTTGCATAGCGGTATATATGATATACCCTGCACCTTATTCGATGGGGAAAGAGCCGAGATCCCTTCACCGGGAGTGACCTCTTTAGCAAAACTGACAGATGCTACAATACTCGGTTTGACTTTTGACTGCTTTTAGAGTTTTGCTTTGCATAGTGATATATATGATATGTCCTGCACCTTATTCGATGAGGAAAGAGCCGAGATCCCTTCACCGGGAGTGACCTCTTTAGAAAAACTAATGAAAGCCTCAAAATCACTCCATTTCAAAATTTCACTTGATTCTACAACGATATCAAGTTCATTACGCAATAGGTTTTCAGAAAAACCTGTCGTAGCCCTCCGTCATTTCAGATAAGTTGTATATAGTATTCGTGCCGCATTTGTTGGCTTTCGTCAAGGTGTAGTGTGCGGTAGCTATATGCTGCTTATCTGCTGCATATGATGCAATTGGATTAGGGTAGTCGTACGGCTTTGTTGGCTTTCGTCAAGGGTCGTGCGGGTGGGTTTAATTCAATCAAGAAATGCACGGGTTGAACTTGACTAGCGGGCTATGGTTTGTTGGCTTTCGTCAAGGTCATAGCACGTTAGGGGCAAAATTTTATCGGGAATTTCAAGTGTTGAGATTTGCAATGAGATTGCATACCTTCTATGAGATAGTTGGATCCCGATACCCACTGCGAGTAATTGTTATTCCTGGGAGAGTTTTACACAGGACAATTAGCCGATCAAGTAGGTGTCTAGAAAAGTGTCAACGAGGTTACGCCTCTGGGAAAACGAGGTTTACTTTAATTAGGTCCGTGCGAAAGCACGGGGAACCTCCCTCAAAGTACCGACACTGGCCTGGCTGAAAGATTGGCGAAGTTGTAGGGTGTAATTAATCCCGGCTAGTCTTTCCTTTTAGGGTTTGAAGGAAGATTTGATAAAAACAGTGGGAGCCATCCTGATTAGATAAAATAATAACCAATCTGATCTTGCAAGAGCATACGCTAAAGTATTTTCTTCTCTCTCTCTCCAGGTAGCGACCATATCATGCCTTAATCAAGATAATAATATGGATGTATTGACCGAACCCGCATATTATACTGTGCTGGGGAACATTGGTTCCGTTCTTTCTTATAAGAGTTATAGGACTGAACAGGATATAGGGGAATACCAGGATTCCTGTGCCACCCGTGTGAAGAAAGTACATGTTGATGCATTTTCTTCGGGTGTGTTCGTTACGAAGAACTGTTTCTCCATTTGCTCTACGTCCTGGGTATTAGATACCGGGTCAGGATCCCATATATGTAATCAGTTACATGGGCTTAGAAAAGGTAGAGAACTTGGAGAAGGTGATAAAGACATAAGGGTTGGAAATAGTGCAATTGTTGCAGCTAAAACCGTCGGGGAATATCACCTTGTATTGCCAACTGGTAATACATTGGTTCTGAACGAATGCTATTACATGCCGAACCTGATATGCAACATTATATCGGTTTCTTTACTAAGTAAAGAGGGATATAATTTTGTATTACAGGATAATGTTATGAACATTTTCCTTAACCAAAAGTTGGTTGGATCAGGCACGTTGTACAATGGCATTTATGTTCTAATTCAATCAACAGTTCTGAGCATAACAAACACACACAAGAGGAAGAGTTCAGAACTGAACGAATCCTTCTTGTGGCATTGTAGACTCGGTCATATAAATGCGACACGGCTAGCTAAGTTGCATAAGGATGGATACTTGAAACCGTTCGAATTTTCATCTTATGACACTTGCCAGTCATGTCTCAAAGGAAAAATGACCAAAACTCTGTTTACGGGACACGGAGAAAGAGTTACCGAACTCTTGGGACTGATACATAGTGATGTATGCGGTCCCATGTCTACACATGCCAGGGATGGTTCTTCGTACTTCATTACATTCACTGACGATCTCTCAAGATACGGACATGTGTTCTTGATAAGACACAAATCTGAAGCTTTTGAGAAATTTAGAGAATATAAACAAGAAGTCGAGAACCAAACCGGAAAAAGTATTAGAATCCTTCGATCTGATCGAGGAGGTGAATACTTGAGCAATGAATTCCTGGACTTCCTAAAAGAGAATGGGATTCTCTCTCAGCTGACTCCTCCATATACACCACAGCACAACGGTGTATCAGAACGGAGGAACCACACCCTATTAGATTTGGTGCGCTCTATGATGAGCACAGTTGAGTTACCTATTTCCTTATGGGGGTATGCGCTAGAAACAGCCATACATCTATTGAATATGGCCCCCACCAAATCTGTGCCTACCACTCCATATGAGATATGGAAAGGGAAGAGACCATGTCTTAACTATGTAAAGATATGGGGTTGTCCAGCCTATGTCAAACGACAAAATCCGGACAAACTCGAGGCACGGTCTGTTCTATACAAGTTTGTAGGATATCCCAAGAATTCACAAGGGTATATCTTCCACCACACTGAGGAACAAAGAGTGTTTGTTTCTCGGCATGCCACCTTTTTAGAAAAGGAATTTCTTGCTAAAGAGATTAGTGGTCATGAGGTAGAACTGGAAGAGGTTCCAGCTACAAAAGCTGCAACAGAAGATTTGGTGGAACCAGAGGATTCGGTAGTTCCCGATGAACCCCAGCCACTCCGCCGATCTAGTAGGGTTCCTCACCCACCTGAGAGATACTACGGTTTTCTCATGGATGGTGGGAGCGAGGATTGCATCATGGTTGATGATGACCCAACTAGCTTCGAGCAGGCCATCACGAGTGGTGACTCAGTGAAATGGCTGGATGCAATGCGGTCCGAGATGGAATCCATGTACACCAACAAAGTATGGACTTTGGAAGATGCTCCTAAAGGGGTAAAACCCATTGGGAGCAAGTGGATCTTCAAGAAAAAACTTGGTGTAGATGGGAAAGTGGAGACTTTCAAAGCTAGACTTGTTGCAAAGGGTTTTCGTCAAAGACCAGGTGTGGACTATGACGAAACCTTTTCTCCAGTGGCTATGCTTAAATCCATCTAGATCATGCTTGCCATCGCTGCATATCATGATTATGAAATCTGGGAAATGGATGTTAAGACCGCCTTTCTAAACGGTGATTTAGAAGAGTGCGTGTACATGACTCAGCCAGAGGGCTTCGTAGACAGTGCGAGCAGCGGGAAGGTGTGCAAGCTACTTAAATCCATTTATGGATTAAAGCAAGCATTGCGGAGTTGGAACATCTGCTTTGACGTCGTTATCAAAGAGTTTGATTTCGTCAAAAACGTAGATGAACCTTGTATCTACATGAAGGTGGCAGAGAGTAAGGTTGTCTTCCTCGTATTGTACGTGGACGACATACTCTTGATAGGAAATGACATTCCTATGCTGCAATCGGTCAAGCTCTTCTTATCACAAAGATTCTCAATGAAAGATCTTGGTGATGCCTCCTGCATATTGGGAATTAAGATCTATAGAGATAGATCTAAAAGGATATTGGGATTGTCCCAATCCAGGTACATTGACACCATACTAAAGAGGTTTAGTATGGAAGAGTCCAAACGTAGGTTTTTACCCACGATCTCAGGGCTCACTCTCTCCAAAGAGATGTCTCCCAAGACTGATTTGGAGAGAGCTCGCATGCAAGGGATACCCTATGCTTCGGCTGTAGGCTCTATCATGTATGCGATGCTATGTACCAGACCCAATGTAGCATACTCACTAAGTGTAGTGAGTAGGTATCAAGCTGATCCTGGAGAGAGTCACTGGACAGCTGTGAAGAGCATTCTCAAGTACTTACGAAGGACTAAAGAGATGCTCTTGGTGTATGGTAACGAAGAACTCCAAGTTGAGTCCTTTACCGATTCGAGCTTCCAGAGTGATAAGGACGACTCTAAGTCGCAGTCGGGATTTATCTTTACCCTTTATGGAGGGACGGTTAGCTGGAAGAGTTCCAAGCAGGAAACCGTGGCAGACTCGACGATGGAGGCTGAATACATCGCTGCCAACGATGCTGCCAAAGAAGCTGTCTGGATCAAGAAGTTCATTACTGAACTTGGAGTGGTTCTATCCATCGAGCATCCAATACCTTTGTATTGCGATAACAATGGAGCGGTGGCTTTGGCCAAGGAACCCAGGTCCCATCAGCGATCCAGGCATATTCTGAGGCGGTACCACCTGATCCGGGAGATAGTTGATCGCCGGGAGATCGAGGTCAGGAGGGTTGACACGAAGAACAACACAGCGGATCCACTCACGAAGGCCATTCCCCAGATACAGTTTGAGAGACTCTTCGGGATGCTCGGTATGCGATACTACAGTAGCTGGCCCTAGTGCAAGTGGGAGATTGTTAGTTGTATGTATGCCCTAGAGGCCAGTATTGTACAGATGATGTATATTATATTGGATGCTTGGACATATATAGAGAGGACTTTCATGCTCGACATGATAGTATGCTATTTGGTTGCTCTTTATCTTAACATGTGTACTTCTTTATACTGTCTTATAGTTACATGTTGGTAAAGCCCTTAGGATGTGTACTTAACTTCCTGGACTGTGATGCAGATCATACTAGTGGGGACATGGTAGTCCATAAGTACATCCTTCAAGGTCCCTAGTCGTGGGTGTATCGAGACAGGGCATCGATATACCAGAGTAGACTAGCGTATATGTTTCTCGACCCATGAGATGGGCGATGGATGATCCTGTTGGAGATAGTGCCCTCAGAGTCAATTATTGGATCACAGGCACGTGATTGCAATGATTGAGGGAGGACCTATCCCGGTACGACAGTCTTACTCGAGATGATAGTATGCTATCTGGTTTACCTTTATCATCGTGTACTGCTTTAGGTGATCTGACAGGTTGCTATTGCACGTTGATAGAGCCCCTAGGATTCTTGCTTGACTGCCAGCAGTATGAGGGCGATCATATACGTGAGAGCTGGGGTCTACAAGCATATCCTTAAAAGGTCCCTAGTCGTGGGAGTTTCGAGATAGGGCATCGATTCTCCAGAGTAGACTAGTGTATACAGTCGAGACCCTGACGAGGGGCGGTGGCCGGTCTCACAGGCCACTGGTGTCAGTTGGTTCACCTAAGATGTATACAGGTGCTCATTGGGTTATGAGTACACCGGACAGGACTCGCCGGGAACATGCTAGTTGGTCTTATACCTGACGTCAGATAGCAGTTCCCAGGTGACATGTGTACAGGTTAGTTCATCGACCTGGGGATCGTCATTTGTCTCGTGTGAGTTCCCACTGTGCTTTGATTACTACCCTACCACGGCTCAAAGGAGTCGTGCAAACAGGTTTTAGTTGGGTACAGTCCCGAGCCACATGGAGGCAGTGAGCGGATCTTCAGGGGTTCGTCTCTCCCGGTATTGGGGGTGAGGTCGCGCTGTGTCTAGGAGAGCCATTACACGAAGTCCTTGGCCAAGGCAGTAGATTTACTGGTAGGTATTCCAGTAGTATCTCAGGGTGTTCTGGGCTACACTCCGACACGACTTGTACCGCTTTTGGGGGTCTGACTTTTACCCACCCCCTAGGCCCGACATGCGAAACTCATAGACGAACGGACCGGACTGTACGGATATTGTCACTGACAGGCTCAGTAGGGTGTCAGGATGAGTTCGCTCATCGACGTCCCTTTTGGTCAATAGCTGGTGGCCCGTTACGTATTGGCTTATACCTCTGACGTGCTAGTGGTTAAATCCACAGCCATAGTATTGACGAGTCTTTAGAGTCCACCACACTTTCAGTTACTCAGCTTTCGGGCGAAACGCTGTAGAGGCCGTATGGAGATATGGCAGGGTCCGATCAGATACGTGCGGTATTGCACGGATCAGGATCGGACGGTTTGTACTAGAGGCCGTATAGTTATATGGCAGGGTTCGATCAGATACGTGCGGTATTGCACGGATCAGGATCGGACGAACATTTCTAGCCGGCTTTGGTTTAAGCCGGATCCTAGTATAGTACAGTGTAGATTTTGTCTCTTTGCATTTGTATCCGGACGGAATACAGATGCGGGTGTGTATGCACAGTATGGGGGTTTTCCTATAATTTATTACGGGACCAGTTTTCTGGAGTTGCCAGTTTGCTTTCCGTTCCGGCCGGTTTTCCTTTGTTCTTTCCCGGCCGGACTTTTCCGATGGAGGGGGTTATTTGCAAGTTTGCAAATAACATTTGTGGAGGGGTTTTCTTGCATATGGATTAATTATGATACCATTCTTTTCTACATCATTCTTTTGCATTTATTATGATATGAAAGGGTATGGTTTGGATGTAAGTTTGATGATGATGATGTTTTTGGATATGGTCACCTTTCTACTTCTCCTACACTCACCTCCCTCTTGTGATATATTTTACCCTCCACCATTTTCCACCCCACTAATGGCCGGCCACAATTTTGAGTGAGGGAGAGAGAGGTTTGATTTTGGTGGTGTGGCAAATTTCATTCATCTCATTTTTGATACAAGGAAAAATGAAAGCACCATTTTTCATACCTTCATTCCTCCATCTTCAAAAGGCAACCAATAACCCCAAAGTGAGACATAGCTTCTACACTACACATTCTACAGCATATCTTGGGCATGTCGACTTGCCGGCTTCATGCCCGAGTTGCCTCGGTATAGAGGCGGGAGCCCGTAAAAGAAACAGGCGATGTGGTGCCCTTCCGGCGAGGAGATGGAGACCGGACATTCCGCGAGAGATCGGGACGATGACGAGAAGACCGGAGGACTCGGATCACTCGGTATATCTCTAACCCGTCTTGTTGTTAGCTAGATATAGTTTAATGGCCCGATCCGGGGTTTAGTGCGCGGTGGTGCCGGTTTTGCAAAGTTCGCAAAATTAAAGTTTATCACCGTTTCCGCATTTGGCCGTCGGATTGACGGCCGGGGCGCCGCCGTGCACTTACAGTGGTATCAGAGCCTCGCCATTAACTTCGTCTAGCTTCGTCTGATGTGTTTTGTATTTCCGATCGACCAAAATTCCAAAACTTGCATTTTTGTTCACATCAGTTTTCTGTTGAAATTTTTTGGGCTCTAAAAATTTTTCAGGTTGTCTCAGAATAATGTGCAGGGAGTTCTAAGAACACTGTAAAAATTCGACGCTGTGACTCGATCACTGAAGCGCGGAACCGCGGCCAAACCCCTCCTTGGGCCGCGGTTCCGCCGCACATTGGTGTCGTCACTGCATTAATTTTTTTCCAGTGGGCTTCTGGGCTTATTTTAGGGGTTTTGGAATATTAAAATTGGGCCCAGAATTTCTGTGAGTGCTACAGTATTGTTTGGGGGCCCACTTGTTAATTTTTGATCGATCGGATATTTTAAACACATTATTTCACAGTATTTACATTATATCTACGACCGTAAATGTTACTCGATCGGTAAATCCGGTCTAACTGCTATAGCCCGGTTAGACAGATTTGCGAACGTGATTTTCACGTTGATGTTCTGTGTTTTTGCTGTGATGTTGCGGATCGGTCGTGGGGGATAGCCTGGATGCAATGCTAGTACAGTTTTGTTGTATTATGTACATTTGTTATTGCGGGGCGAGCGTCTGACATGTGGACTGCCGTCACTGCCTGTTTGTATTATTCTTTTGGGGCACGACCTGGTTGCGGTCGATGTACCCGTTGTATGTATATTTTACTTTCTGTACTAGGGCTACCCTGCGGAGGGGTGCACGGATAGCCGGGTTCTGAAGGGCAACAAGCCCGCATCTCAGGGCATTGAGACGGAGGGGCTTCAGTCTGGAATTAGCGGGCTATTCGCCGCACTCGTAGGGGGTACAGGTTGACCCAGGAGGGGTGCCCAAGTTACCGGATTCCGTGAAGTGCTGGGTGGTCCATTCACGGCGCTGAAGGGGGCTGCCTCGCTTCAGGTTTTGGCGGGTGACTTGCCGCGCCCGTAGGGGTCTAGGTTTTCATTGCACAGGCTATCCACACGACCAGGGGAACGTCGGGTTTCAGTAGTGGCTCTGTAAAACCCGGGGATCCCAGATATCTGTATTGTTCTGTGATGCTGTACATTTCTGAGATGTTGCATTTTTATTCACGCCTTGAGCAAAATACTATATATTGGTATATATTAGTAGATGTTGTATATGTTTTTCATCCGCGCTAGTCCAGTCCCCGCTCTGCCGTTAGTTAGCTAACCTAACGGGTGATGACGGGACCCAGTGGCGAATGCGGATGGCATATACGTACGTCAGTATATTTTTGTTCTTTGTGGTGTGATCAATTGATGGGACTGCGTTGATTCGGATCAATGCAAGTTAAAACAAACCTATTCTGATGTTGTTGGAACACTTTTCAAAAAGCTGTTATTGCAAGGACGTTCACTTTTGTTTTGCATCGTGGTATTCATTTGGAATATCCTGCTCCTCAGTCGACGAGGCAAGGGCCGAGATCCCTTCACCGGGAGTGACCCCTTGGACAGAATTTTGCGTCAGGGCATTAACTTCACTATAGCCGATTACTTTTGCTTTGCACCGTGGTATTCATTTGGAATATCCTGCACCCCATTCTACGGGGAAAGAGCCGAGATCCCTTCACCGGGAGTGACCTCTTTAGTAAAGGTTTTCGTCACTATATTTTCTAAAAAGCTATCCGTTCCTTCAACGATATCAAGTTCATTACGTTAAAGGTTTTCGCCAGAAACCATTCGTAGCCCTCCGTCGTTTCATATGGGTAGTCAATAGTATTCAAGCTGTGTATGTTGGCCAAAGTCAAGGCATAATGATTGGTAGCTATTGGGCATTCATATGCAGCATAGATAGATGTGTTGGTTTGGGGCAGTCGTACTACCATTTTGGCCCAAGTCAAGGGTATGTACGGGTGGGCTCAAATTAACCTGGAGAATGACGGGTTGAACTTGACATGTGACTTATGATATGTTGGCCAAAGTCAAGGTCATAAGAGCATGGGGCAGAAATCACATCGGGAGTTTCAAAAGAACTGAAACTTGCTAGGTATGCGCATACCTTCTGGAGTGTGATACCGTGAGCGGATTCCGTCACGTTATCATGCGATGAGAGTTGTGTTAGTTATATGTATGCCCTAGAGGCCATTACTGTACATAGGATTTATATTGTAGTGGATGCTGGGACATATATAGGGAGGACTTTCTTGCTCGACATGATAGTATGCTATCTGGTTGATCTTTACCTTAACGTGTATACTGTTTGTCTCTCTGTTACATGTTGGTAAAGCCCTTAGGATGTGTACTTGACTACCTGGACTATGATGCGGATCATACTAGTGGGGACATGGTAGTCCATAAGTACATCCTTCAAAGTCCCTAGTCGTGGGTGTATCGAGACGGGGCATCGATATACCAGAGTAGACTAGCGTATACCTTCTCGACCCATACAGATGGGCGATGGATGATCCCATATCCATTGGTGTTTGACATCAGAGATGATATACGGGTGCTCAGTAGAGACTGGGTACACTGGACGGACTCGCCGAGAACTCCCAGATGGTATTATACCTCACGTCAGATGGCAGTTCTCTGGTGACACTGGTACAGAGTAGTCTGTTGACCCGAGATCGTCATAGAGTCTTGTGTGGTTCCCACTGTGCTTTGATTTCCACCTTACCACGTCCAAGAGGGCATGCAAAACGGTGGTTTTTGGGTACAGTCCCGAGTCACATGGAGGCAATGAGCGATAGGAGGGGATTCGTCTCTCCCGGTATAGGGAGTTGATGTTGCGCTGTGTTCGATTGGCTATAACAGGAAATCCCTGGCCAGGGTTGCTGAGATTTACTGGTAAGTGTTACCAGTAGTTTCTCGAATTGTTATCGACCTCATATCGACACGACTTATCGAGCTATTGGGGTCTGACGTTTACCACCCCTAGGCGAGATATGCGACATATCAGACGATCAGACCGGACCGTACGGAAGTGTTACTGGTCGGATTCACTGGAGTGTGAGCGGGCTTGCTCGTCGATCTTCAGATCGCTCAATACCCGGGTGGCCGTTACATTTAGTAGACCGCTTGCGGCTTGTGGGTGTTTGATATGATCATCACCTGCTGCCGGCGTATTGACGAGTCTTTAGAGTCATACACAGAGGTTTCCTGGCTCAAGCGAAACGAAATAGGAGCGCATATGAGATATGTGCGGGACCGAGAATAATACCAGTATGTGATACTGTATTCGATTCTCGCGATGTGACATTGATCGGTTATATGTGATATAGCCGGGTTATCGGATCAAGTGTTGATTCGATAAGTTGTTACTAATGATACCAGTCGGTTATGTGCGACATGACCGGATCATTGAATCAAGTGTTGATTTAATGATTTAATGCATAATTATATATTTGATATATTACTTTGCATTAACTAGTATCGGTTCACTTTAAACGGATTTTCTCGCTCGGATGTGCACATTGTATATTTGATATAGTTTCGTGCACATGATTGTATCATGTTTGATGATACATGTTAACTTGGATTTGTGTGAAGATTAAACCATGGTTGTGAGAGTGGTTAGGGTTTTGTTTCTTCTCCCATTATTTATTTATTCATTTATTTGTTTATTCTTTTGGAAAATAAATGGAAAGGAGATAAGAATGGTGGCTTATTTTGGAGTTTAGTTGAAGCTTCATGAAACTTTAATCAAGTCAACCATTCTTATCTCATCCTTAACCCTAACCATTCCCACTAACCATGATTCATTCTCTACACTTGACTAGAGTTAATATTATGATAAGTATTGTTATTCTTTTCTTTTTGAATTAACTTATCATAATTAGCTTCTTCTTCTTCTTCATTTCTTCACATGAAGAAAGCTTGCTCCATTAATGGCAAGTGATGAAAAAGAGTGAGAAATCCAAAACTAAAGTCTACCCACTTCCTATTTCTTCATCCTCTACCTGCCAAGTAGTAGAGTGTGTTTCCTTCACAAGTTTTCTAGACTTGGTGAAGGTGGAGCTCGATCTAGTGATGCTTCGACGTAGATCATCTTCGGCACGTCGTCGACGACCTAGCCCGTCCATTCTCCGATGAAGCCGACGCTAGAGCCCAGATTTGATTTGGACAGCGGAGAGGACCTCATCTCGGAGCCGTGGAGGTAGAGGACCGGATCTACAAAGGTTGTATTTCCGTATCTCTTAGTTAATTGTTAACTAGTTAGCTTGTTCGCCTAGATTTCTAGCCAACGATTCGTAGTCGGGTCTCTCGGCACGTAGAATTTTTTTTAAATTGGCATGTTCGATGCCTTGTGAGACCTCATTAGGGTGCCTAGGAACCCTACAGTGGTATCAGAGCCTAGCTAGAGCCTTAGGCGATCTGTAGACGAAGTTAGAGTTCCGATCGAACCGCGAAACCCCAAGCAAAATCGCTCTCTGTACATTTTTCAAAACTATTGTATTTTGTGAATTAAAAATATGCAGAAAAATAAGCAGGAAAAACTAAGAATTACTGTGAAGTTTGGTCGACTAATTCAATAATTGGAGTGCGGATCCGCGGCCAAAACAGGGGTTTGGCGGCGCTTCCGCGGCCCAAATTTCGACTTAGTCCCTAAAATTTCATATATTTATTCTTAGGTCCTTTCTTGGCAATTTTTGATGTGAATTTTTTAATTCCACTCAGGTGTTGAGTTTTCTAGGGTTTTATTGGGGATTCGTTAATTTGATCGGATAATTTAACTTTGTTTATGTTTTTCCGGATATTTTAGAAACTGTTAAAATGTTCGACCGGATATAAATACCCAATTTTTCCCCTGTCGGGAAATTTCCAAGTGTTGGATTTTTCCGTAGTTTAAAGACGTTCTAAGTAGTGCAAGTAACTCGATGGACCCTCTAGAAGACAACAAACCTTAACTCGATTATGTGACCGTCTTGAACTGCCCTTTGAACCTTCGGGTTTGGGGCAGTACGGCGTGCCACATGTGAGGCGTTGGCTTGACCCTTCTACGGCTGGACCGTTGGTACTGAGGCACGAACTGAATGTTTTTAGACTTGTTTCATGTGTTGAGCTGTATCGGGAAAACTTGGGTGTTTGACTGTTCGATCGAAAAGTTTAACATTTTCTGTTTATCTGGAATGGGATACAATAATTGGAATTCACAATAGTTATGAGATAACTAAATGAATGTTATAAACATAGCAGTTTAGTCTCACTTGATCGGTTGCCACGGAATTTTGATGTGATCAAAAGTCCGTCGCAATCACGTAGCGTACGCGGATACTCGCCGGGTAAACTTAATAGACAGCCTCACTCCATAGCCCCGACCAAGTGACTGTAGGAGAACCCCGTCGCCGAAAGCATCCGTTCGGGTGCTCGCGGCAGCGGTGTTCCGCCTTGGTGCACTTCGTCGACGGTATCGGGGGTGCGGCCGTCTACTGAAGTTTGCGACGAGCATTCGATCAGGCTGTCGGGAATCTTGTTGAATTGCCCGACTTGATATTGAAAAGTGTTTTCGATGATGGGACTAAAATGCGGGGTTTATAATTGTTAGGCATGCGATGTCTAAGGAGTTCATTTGATTAGGCATGCGATGTCTATAAAGATTGCGGATTCCAACTGTTGTAGTTTTACACTTTCTTTTCTGTGACCGTAAGTGTAATATGTGATATCGCCGGTTTCGTTGCTATATGTCAACGACAATTGGGATGCGCATATTTACTTACGTTGATGACATGTGATGTTATGTGTTGCTGGATATGTTATATTGGATCGTCGTGTTTGAATAGCCGGGGTTTTTTATGTGAGATGAGTGTTTTTCATTTTCATTCATGTAAAAACTTGTATGTAATATTCTTTTATTGGGGCACTTCCAGGTTGCGGAAGTAGTCACCGTTTGTATATTATTTACTTTTTCGCACTAGGATAGACCCAAGGAGGGGAGCACAAGTAACCGGGTTTTGGAGTCCAGTGGGAGACCAACTCGAGGAGTTGAGTCCGGGTCTCCTAACTCCAGAATTGGTAGGGTTGCTTGCCGCTCTCGTAGGGGTCTAGGGGTGTGGGTTTGGCTATTCATCACGACCGTGGAATCCGTGTTTTATACTGGCTCGTATTGAAAACACGGACGTCCTAGTATATCCAATATTTCATATGTTTCTTCTGCTGCGATATCTGTGATGTGATCATGTGATGTTCTGTGATAGATACCGTATATAGTATATATGATATATTATATAGGCGTTACTTATGTTTTACACCCGCGCTAGCCCTGCCCTGCTCTGCCGCTAGTTACCTAACCTAACGGTGCACGAGGGGACATCGAGGCGAATGCGGATGGCATAAGTGTACGTCGTATTTATCTGTGATGTTTAGGTATTTAAATGATGGGACTTCATTAATGTGATTAATGAAATAAAAAGAAACCTAAGATGTTGTAGAATCGAATTTCAAAATAAAACAGGTAGCTACAGTTCTTGCTTTGCACAGCGGTATATATGATATATCCTGCACCTTATTCGATAAGGAAAGGACCGAGATCCCTTCACCGGGAGTGACTCCTTTAGCAATAACTGGCAGATGCTACACACTCGGTTTGTCTTTTGATTGCTTTTAAGAGTTCTGCTTTGCACAGCGATATATATGATATATCCCGCACCTCATTCGACGTGGAAAGGACCGACGATCCCTTCACCGGGAGTGACTCCTTTAGCAAAACTAGAAAAGCCTCAAAAACACTCCATTTCAAAATTCATTCGATCCTACAACGATATCAAGTTCATTACGCAATAGGTTTTCAGAAAAACCTGTCGTAGCCCTCCGTCATTTCAGATAAGTAGTAGTTAGTATTCGTGCTGCGTTTGTTGGCCTTTGTCAAGGCACAGTGTGCGGTAGCTAACTGGTGCTTATCTGCTTATGCATATGATGCAGATTGAGTTAGGGTAGTCGTGCGACCTTGTTGGCCTTTGTCAAGGGCCGTGCGGGTGGGTTTAATTCAATCAGGAAATGACGGGTTGAACTTGACTAGCATCCTATGGTTTGTTGGCCTTTGTCAAGGTCATAGGAGGTTAGGGGCAAAATATTATCGGGAATTTCAAGTGTTGAACTTTGCAATGAGATTGCATACCTTCTATGAGATAGTTGGATCCCGATACCCGCTGCGAGTAAGAGTTACTCCTGGGAGAGTATTACGCATTACAATTAGCCGATCAAGTAGGTGTCTAGAAAGGTGTTAACGAGGTTACGCCTCTGGGAAAACGAGGTTTACATTAATTAGGTTCGTGCGAAAGCACGGAGGACCTCCCTCAAAGTACCGACACTGGCCTGGCTGAAAGATTGGCGAACTTGTAGTGTGTAATTAATCCCGGCTAGTCTTTCCTTTTAGGGTTTGAAGGAAGATTTGATAAAAAGCAGTGGGAGCCATCCTGATTAGATAAAATAATAACCAATCTATTCTTGCAAGAGCGCACGCTGAGTGTTTTCTTCTCTCTCTCTCCTGGTAGCGACCATATCACGCCTTAATCAAGATAATAATACGGATTTTTGACCGAACCCGCTTGTTATACTGAGCTAGGGAACGTTTGTCCCGCTCCAACTTATAATTGTTATAAGACAGAGCAGGAAATTGGGGATTACCAGAATTCCCGTGCCGCCCAAACGAAGAGAGTGCATGCTGATGCATCATCTTCGGGTGTGTTCGTTACAAAGAACTGTTTCTCTGTATCCTCTACGTCCTGGGTATGTGATACCAGATCAGGATCCCAGATATGTAATCTGTTACATAGGGCTACAGAAAGGTAGAGAACTGAGAACGGGTGATAAGTTTCATGAGGCAGAAAACGGGGCAAGTGTTGCAGCCAAGTCTGTTGGTCACTGTCACCCTGTATTACCAATACATTGATTCTGAACGAATGTTGTTAGATACCGAACCTGATATACAAAATCATATCCATCTCTTTATTAGTAAAGAAATGATAAAATTTTGTATAGATGGATAATGTTTTGAACATTTCCTATATCAAAAGTTGATCGGTTCAGGCACGTTATCTAAAAGCGTTGATGTTCTAAATCAAACTACAATTCTTAGTATACGGAACACACACAAGAGGAAGAGTTCAGAAATGAACGAATCCTTCTTGAGGCATTGTAGACTAGGTCATATCAATGCGACCCGACTGGCTAGAGTTACATTTAGATGCATATTTAAATTAGTTTGAATTTACATCTTGTGAAACTCGCCAGTCATGTCACAAAGATAAGATGACCACAGCTCTATTTATTGGAAACAGAGAAAGAGTTAGTAAACTCTTGGGATGATACATGTTGATGTATGTAAAGGTCCCCTGTCTACACATGCCAGGACTGGTTCTTTGTACTTCATTACATTCTCTGATAATCTCTCAAGATTCAGACATATGTTCCTGTTGAAACATGAGTCCGAGCCTTTTGAGATATTCACAGAATATAAGCGAGAAGTAGAGAACCAAAATACGGGTATAAGTATTATGTCCTTTGATGTGATCAAGGAGGAGATTACTTGAGTACGGAATTCCTGGATTATTCTAAAGGAGAATGAGATTCTCTCTCAGCATTACTCCTCCGTATACGCCATAGCACGATAGTATATCGGGACGGAGCAACCACACCCTATATGATAAGTTGTGCTCTATGATGAGTACTACTGAGTTACCTGTTTCCTTTTTGGGAGTTATGCACTTGAGTAGCTGCATACCTATTGAATAGGGTTCGAATCAAATCGTTACCTACCGCTCCATATGAGATATGGTATGGGAAGAGCCCATGTCTTAAGACAGTTAAGATTTGGGGTTGTCCGACCTATGTCTAAAAGCAAAATCTGGACAAGCTCGAGGCAAAGTCTGTTATGTAGAACTGGAAAGGTTCCGGCTATACAAAATACAGCAGATGATTTGGTACAACCAAAGGATTCAGTAAATACCAACGAACCTCAGCCTCTCTGCCGATCTAGTAGGGTTCCTCACCCACCTGAGAGATACTTTGTTTTCTCTATGACAGTGGGAGCGAGGATTGCATCATGAGATGATGACCCAACTAGCTTCGAGCTGGCCATCAGGAGTAAGACTCTGTAAGAATGGCTGGATGCTTAGCGATCTGAGATGGAATCCTTATACACCAACAAAGTATGGACTTTGGTTGCTATATCTGAAGGGTTAAATCCCCATCAGGAGCAAGTAAATCTTGAGAAGATTACTTGGTGTAGATGGAAAAGTTGAGACTTTCAAAGCTAGACTTGTTAAAGATTTTCGTCATTGACCAGGCATGGATAATGATGAAACCTTTTCAAGTATCTATGCTTAAGTCCATCCAGATCCTACTTACCACGGCTACATACCATGACTACGATCTCTGGTGGTTGGGTGTCTTGACTGCTTTTCTAAATGATGATTTGGAAGAGAGCGTCTATAAGTACACAGCCAGAGGGCTTCGTAGACAGTGGGAGCAGCGGAAACGTGTGCAAGATGCTTTATAGGATAAAGCAGGCATCGCGGAGTTGGAACATCTGTTTTGATGGATTAGTCAAAGAGTTTGACATCATCAAAATGGTAGATGAACCTTGTATAAACAAAAAGGTAGTAGGGAGTATGGTGGCGATCCTCGTAGAGTACGTGGATGACATACTCTTGATAAGAAAGGAGTTTCCTATGCTACGCTCGATCAATCTCCGCTTATCACAATGATTCTCCATATAGGATCAAAGTGATACCTCCTAAATCCTGGGTTTTTGGATCTATGAGATAGATCTAGTTGGATGTTAGGACTCTCACTAGTTGTAGTGAGACGGTATCAACCGATCCTGGGGAGAATCACTGGAAGGGTTCCAGGGTGATAATGACGACTGAGTGTCAGTCGCAGGCATTGTCTTTACCCTCAGTAAAGGGACGGTATGTTGGACCAGTTCCAAGCTAGATACCGTGACATACTAGACGATAAAGGCAGGATACATCGCTACTTAAGATGCTACCAAAGAGGCAGTCTGGGTGTATATTGGTTCATGAGATGAACTACGTTCCAACCATTGTGAGACAATGGAGTTGTGGCTTATGCCAAGGAACGTCCGTCCCATCAGTGATCCAGACATATTCTAAGGCAGTGTCACTTGATCATGGAGATGGTTGATCTCCAGGGAGATCGAGGTTAGGAGAGTAGACTCAGAGGACAACACAGCGGATCCATTCACAAAGGCATGTTCCCAGAGAGAGACTATTATGGGATGGTTGAGTATGAGATACTACAACCACTGCTACAGATGGCCCTAGTGCAAGTGGGAGATTGTTAGTTATATGTATGCCCTAGAGGCCATTACTGTACATAGGATGTATATTGTAGTGGATGCTGGGACATATATAGGGAGGACTTTCTTGCTCGACATGATAGTATGCTATCTGGTTGATCTTTACCTTAACGTGTATACTGTTTGTCTCTCTGTTACATGTTGGTAAAGCCCTTAGGATGTGTACTTGACTACCTGGACTATGATGCGGATCATACTAGTGGGGACATGGTAGTCCATAAGTACATCCTTCAAAGTCCCTAGTCGTGGGTGTATCGAGACGGGGCATCGATATACCAGAGTAGACTAGCGTATACCTTCTCGACCCATACAGATGGGCGATGGATGATCCCATATCCATTGGTGTTTGACATCAGAGATGATATACGGGTGCTCAGTAGAGACTGGGTACACTGGACGGACTCGCCGAGAACTCCCAGATGGTATTATACCTCACGTCAGATGGCAGTTCTCTGGTGACACTGGTACAGAGTAGTCTGTTGACCCGAGATCGTCATAGAGTCTTATGTGGTTCCCACTGTGCTTTGATTTCCACCTTACCACGTCCAAGAGGGCATGCAAAACGGTGGTTTTTGGGTACAGTCCCGAGTCACATGGAGGCAATGAGCGATAGGAGGGGATTCGTCTCTCCCGGTATAGGGAGTTGATGTTGCGCTGTGTTCGATTGGCTATAACAGGAAATCCCTGGCCAGGGTTGCTGAGATTTACTGGTAAGTGTTACCAGTAGTTTCTCGAATTGTTATAGACCTCATATCGACACGACTTATCGAGCTATTGGGGTCTGACGTTTACCACCCCTAGGCGAGATATGCGACATATCAGACGATCAGACCGGACCGTACGGAAGTGTTACTGGTCGGATTCACTGGAGTGTGAGCGGGCTTGCTCGTCGATCTTCAGATCGCTCAATACCCGGGTGGCCGTTACGTTTAGCAGACCGTTGCGGCTTGTGGGTGTTTGATATGATCATCACCTGCTGCCGGCGTATTGACGAGTCTTTAGAGTCCTACACAGAGGTTTCCTGGCTCAAGCGAAACGAAATAGGAGCGCATATGAGATATGTGCGGGACCGAGAATAATACCAGTATGTGATACTGTATTCGATTCTCGCGATGTGACATTGATCGGTTATATGTGATATAGCCGGGTTATCGGATCAAGTGTTGATTCGATAAGTTGTTACTAATGATACCAGTCGGTTATGTGCGACATGACCGGATCATTGAATCAAGTGTTGATTTAATGATTTAATGCATAATTATATATTTGATATATTACTTTGCATTAACTAGTATCGGTTCACTTTAAACGGATTTTCTCGCTCGGATGTGCACATTGTATATTTGATATAGTTTTGTGCACATGATTGTATCATGTTTGATGATACATGTTAACTTGGATTTGTGTGAAGATTAAACCATGGTTGTGAGAGTGGTTAGGGTTTTGTTTCTTCTCCCATTATTTATTTATTCATTTATTTGTTTATTCTTTTGGAAAATAAATGGAAAGGAGATAAGAATGGTGGCTTATTTTGGAGTTTAGTTGAAGCTTCATGAAACTTTAATCAAGTCAACCATTCTTATCTCATCCTTAACCCTAACCATTCCCACTAACCATGATTCATTCTCTACACTTGACTAGAGTTAATATTATGATAAGTATTGTTATTCTTTTCTTTTTGAATTAACTTATCATAATTAGCTTCTTCTTCTTCTTCATTTCTTCACATGAAGAAAGCTTGCTCCATTAATGGCAAGTGATGAAAAAGAGTGAGAAATCCAAAACTAAAGTCTACCCACTTCCTATTTCTTCATCCTCTACCTCTTGCCAAGTAGTAGAGTGTGTTTCCTTCACAAGTTTTCTAGACTTGGTGAAGGTGGAGCTCGATCTAGTGATGCTTCGACGTAGATCATCTTCGGCACGTCGTCGACGACCTAGCCCGTCCATTCTCCGATGAAGCCGACGCTAGAGCCCGGATTTGATTTGGACAGCGGAGAGGACCTCATCTCGGAGCCGTGGAGGTAGAGGACCGGATCTACAAAGGTTGTATTTCCGTATCTCTTAGTTAATTGTTAACTAGTTAGCTTGTTCGCCTAGATTTCTAGCCAACGATCCGTAGTCGGGTCTCTCGGCACGTAGAATTTTTTTTAAATTGGCATGTTCGATGCCTTGTGAGACCTCATTAGGGTGCCTAGGAACCCTACAAGTTGGATCCCGATTCCCACTGATGAGTTGGTTTACTCCTCGGGTGACCCCGACTAATTCTTCTTTCAGGTTTGGAGGAGAATTTGAGGTACAGTGGGAGGTTTCCAGATTAGATGAATTGGTAACCATTCTGATCTTGGTTAGAGTGCACGCTGAGTGTTTCTTCTCTCTCTCTCTTTGGCAGCGACCATTGACCCAACCCTAAGACTATGACTCAGTGACCAAGTTGACCGAACCTTCTTTACACTGGCTTTTGGATTATCAGAGTTGCAGACCTCATTGCCACTCCTACTTTTACCCTTTTCTCCAGGACACCCCGTATTACTGCGAACGTCCACTTCCATTGGACAAAGCCATCGTATGGTTAGATACGAACTCGAAGGAATTCGAGGATGGTTTCCGGTTCTGGAGAAAACGGATAGGATTATTCAGTTGTTTTTTCCCTTTTACCTTCTCTCAAGTTGTGAGTACTCCTTGGTTTAGGAGATAGTACACCTATTATGCAAATTGGATAGTCTTCTTCCAAACCTTAGGCTGGTGCCGACCGGTAGGGAATGAAGAAAACCAATTAGCATAACGATGGTGTGCAGAAGGTATTAAGATTAAGACAAAGCAAGGGATTAGTAAGAGGGCAAAGTAAATTGCGACTGATATTCACAACCAAACCAAGTATTTCTTCGCCAATCCTAAATCACCTTTGTATTTCTCCAGGACACTCCGTATCACTACGAAGATCCACAGTTTATTTGGATACTCCATCGTATGGTTATATACGAACTCGAAAAGAACTTCTTCCAGTTCGGGGATGGATTCTGGTCCAGGAGAAATAGGAATAAGGTTTATTCGATTGTCTTTTATCTTCACCTTCTCTCGCATTGCGAGTGCTCCTAGGACTAGGACAGTACACCCATTATGCTTATTGGATAGTCTTCTTCCAAACCATAGGCTGGTGCCGAACGGTAGGGAAGGAAGAAAACCATTTGGTCTAAGGGGTGTGCAGAAGGTAATGACTAAAGACATATAAAGGGATCTGGAGAGGTGGCAAAGAATTATACGGTTATAGTTGTGAATCTGGATAATGGTAGAGGCATTACTAGGAATACCAGGATACCCCATCGAAACATTTTAATGTTTCAGTTCAACTGTGTACTGTTAAAAGAAAACTGATTTCCCGATTGGACACTTGCTCCAGGGTATGTATTTACCAGGTTTGATTCTCACATCTGTATGGTTTTACAGATGGTGAGTGGGAGTAAGTTATTGGGAATAGGGTAATCATCCTCATTATATCGCGATTCGTTGTAATCGGTGATATTTGAGGAGATCATCTGGGCTGTTTGCAGGTCGGCAAATATTTGGTTTTGAATATCCGCTTTTATGCACCAATTTCAAATTGATATATCTGTACGTCTATTTTCATAGAGTGAGATATACCTTTCTGAAATTATGTCTACGACATTTACCTATATCAGTGGATGGTTAGGTAGGGAGCATTAAACAGCGGTGTAATTCTTCTTAACCATAAGTACAGTTTTCAACCTACGACACACAGTGAAAAAGTTGTTAGACTCAGCGGACTTATACAGAGTATTGTATGTTGTCCAGTGTCCATTAGGACAGAGGGGTTGGTCCTCATACTATATTCTGTTTACTTTTAACTTCTCTAGTTCTTAGACATGTGTTTCGTAGAAACACAGTGTCTGAGTTTAGAGGAGTTATAGGTATTTTAATAGAGTAGAGAACCAGGTGTAGCAAGTATCGGGATTCTTCAAAGTGATCGAAGATGTAGATACTTGTGTAAGGTATTCAGTTGATAGTAATGATAAAGAGAAATTGCTTCTCTTTCAGGTTACTCATAATTGGAAGCATTCCTAAGTTGAGTAACGCTGATCGGCCTTTTTCCATTTAGTTGACATGCACTGGAGATAGCTGCATGATTTGAATCTGGTTCAATTAAATCAGTGCCTCTGGTGCTATATTGGATATAGTACAGTTCATATCTTAACATTGTTAAGGTACGGGGAGTTGTCCGGCTTATGATTAAAACCAGACTCTGGATAACTCAAGGCACGTTTCTGTAATGGCTGTTTGTGGGTTGACCCAGGCTATGACGAGAGTTGACTTTCTACCATAAGAAAGATCAATAGTGATATTGTTCTTGACTCGCCACAGTTTTAATAAAAATGGATTTTTTCAAAAACAGTAGTGGGAGTATGGTAGAACTGGAAGTGATTCCAGAACCGCAAACGATTACTGAAGATTTGATAAGGAACCTAAAGATTCAATCTGGTTTGACATTCCATTGGCCACTCCGCAGATAAGGTGGGTAACTTCAGGCACCCGAGAGGTACTCCGGTAGCCTCAAGGACGGTGACAGGGAAGTTCTTGTTTACCCACACTTGCCATTATTGTTGTTCCAGACTGCGAGACTCGGCAGGAGGATGAGTATAGCGTCGTTCTAAACTAGCTTTAGAAGTGCACATCTATATGACTCTGCCAGAGGGTTTTCGTAGTCAGTGGGAGCAGCGGAAGCATTGGTGGACATCAGGCTTATGTCTATTTATAGACTAAAGCAGATATAGCGGAGTTAGATCATCTGTTTCTGATGTGACAGTCATAGGTTTGACGTCATCAGAATAGGGGATGGATCTGTTGAGAAGGTAGTAGGAAGTGATATTCCTATACTACGATCGGTTATATTTTGGTCGTCACACAGTGGTTTCTCCACATGGGACTTGGACATTATATCAGATATACTGGTTACTAGATCTATGGTTTTAGATCTAGATTTGGGTGGTTTCCCAATCAGGGTACTTTGACAGCATTCTAAGAGTATTTAGAATGGACGACTCCTGGCATGGTGGTGTACCTGCAGGTAATGGAGTCACCCTCTCTAAAGGTGTCTTATAGACTAAAGTAGAGAGGGATGTGCATGATTGGCAGATCACTTGCTTAGGCAATTGAGTCAATCATGAGATGTCAAGTACCACACCAGATGTTGTTCTTGCACTAGATGCAATAAGTTGATATTGATCCAATCCTGGAGGAACAGTCGGAAGCAGTTTTAGAACATAAGTGAATGTTCTAGGGATATGATAACAGCTGCCTCCTTTAGAAGACAGTTATCATTCCAGGCTTCCAAGGTGACATGGACGACAAGGACGTTGTCAGAGTTATAGTTTTCCTTCTGACGAGGGGCAGTATTCTGGACAGGTGATCCAAGGCAATACTGAGGGAGGCATGGCGCAGGATACTGATTAAGTTCAGTTGACGATGCAGTCTGAGAAGTTTGGATTTGGAGTTCATTTATGAGCTAGGTCCCATCAGACATCCAAACATTCTAAGACAGGTATTGCTCATTTCGGGAGATGGTTTTCTCCGCGAACTTGAGATATAGAGAGAGACATAGAAAGAAACTTCAGAGCGGATCCACTCACTGAGGCTATTCCTCGAACGCAATAGTCTCGCAAACGAGCTTTGTGAGACTGACTAGTAGAGGAGTTGGGTGTTCGGTATCACACGGGCTGTGAGTATGCGACATCGCAATAATTAGCCTTGAGTGCAAGTGGGAGATTGTTGGAGATAGTGCCCTCAGAGTCAATTATTGGATCACAGGCACGTGATTGCAATGATTGAGGGAGGACCTATCCCGGTACGACAGTCTTACTCGAGATGATAGTATGCTATCTGGTTTACCTTTATCATCGTGTACTGCTTTAGGTGACCTGACAGGTCGCTATTGCACGTTGATAGAGCCCCTAGGATTCTTGCTTGACTGCCAGCAGTATGAGGGCGATCATATACGTGAGAGCTGGGGTCTACAAGCATATCCTTAAAAGGTCCCTAGTCGTGGGAGTTTCGAGACAGGGCATCGATTCTCCAGAGTAGACTAGTGTATACAGTCGAGACCCCGACGAGGGGCGGTGGCCGGTCTCACAGGCCACTGGTGTCAGTTGGTTCACCTAAAATGTATACAGGTGCTCATTGGGTTATGAGTACACCGGACAGGACTCGCCGGGAACATGCTAGTTGGTCTTATACCTGACGTCAGATAGCAGTTCCCAGGTGACATGTGTACAGGTTAGTTCATCGACCTGGGGATCGTCATTTGTCTCGTGTGAGTTCCCACTGTGCTTTGATTACTACCCTACCACGGCTCAAAGGAGTCGTGCAAAAAGGTTTTAGTTGGGTACAGTCCCGAGCCACATGGAGGCAGCGAGCGGATCTTCAGGGGTTCGTCTCTCCCGGTATTGGGGGTGAGGTCGCGCTGTGTCTAGGAGAGCCATTACACGAAGTCCTTGGCCAAGGCAGGAGATTTACTGGTAGGTATTCCAGTAGTATCTCAGGGTGTTCTGGGCTACACTCCGACACGACTTGTACCGCTTTTGGGGGTCTGACTTTTACCCACCCCCTAGGCCCGACATGCGAAACTCATAGACGAACGGACCGGACTGTACGGATATTGTCACTGACAGGCTCAGTAGGGTGTCAGGATGAGTTCGCTCATCGACGTCCCTTTTGGTCAATAGCTGGTGGCCCGTTACGTATTGGCTTATACCTCTGACGTGCTAGTGGTTAAATCCACAGCCATAGTATTGACGAGTCTTTAGAGTCCACCACACTTTCAGTTACTCAGCTTTCGGGCGAAACGCTGTAGAGGCCGTATGGAGATATGGCAGGGTCCGATCAGATACGTGCGGTATTGCACGGATCAGGATCGGACGGTTTGTACTAGAGGCCGTATAGTTATATGGCAGGGTTCGATCAGATACGTGCGGTATTGTACGGATCAGGATCGGACGAACATTTCTAGCCGGCTTTGGTTTAAGCCGGATCCTAGTATAGTACAGTGTAGATTTTGTCTCTTTGCATTTGTATCCGGACGGAATACAGATGCGGGTGTGTATGCACAGTATGGGGGTTTTCCTGTAATTTATTACGGGACCAGTTTTCTGGAGTTGCCAGTTTGCTTTCCGTTCCGGCCGGTTTTCCTTTGTTCTTTCCCGGCCGGACTTTTCCGATGGAGGGGGTTATTTGCAAGTTTGCAAATAACATTTGTGGAGGGGTTTTCTTGCATATGGATTAATTATGATACCATTCTTTTCTACATCATTCTTTTGCATTTATTATGATATGAAAGGGTATGGTTTGGATGTAAGTTTGATGATGATGATGTTTTTGGATATGGTCACCTTTCTACTTCTCCTACACTCACCTCCCTCTTGTGATATATTTTACCCTCCACCATTTTCCACCCCACTAATGGCCGGCCACAATTTTGAGTGAGGGAGAGAGAGGTTTGATTTTGGTGGTGTGGCAAATTTCATTCATCTCATTTTTGATACAAGGAAAAATGAAAGCACCATTTTTCATACCTTCATTCCTCCATCTTCAAAAGGCAACCAATAACCCCAAAGTGAGACATAGCCTCTACACTACACATTCTACAGCATATCTTGGGCATGTCAACTTGCCGGCTTCATGCCCGAGTTGCCTCGGTATAGAGGCGGGAGCCCGTAAAAGAAACAGGCGATGTGGTGCCCTTCCGGCGAGGAGATGGAGACCGGACATTCCGCGAGAGATCGGGACGATGACGAGAAGACCGGAGGACTCGGATCACTCGGTATATCTCTAACCCGTCTTGTTGTTAGCTAGATATAGTTTAATGGCCCGATCCGGGGTTTAGTGCGCGGTGGTGCCGGTTTGCAAAGTTCGCAAAATTAAAGTTTATCACCGTTTCCGCATTTGGCCGTCGGATTGACGGCCGGGGCGCCGCCGTGCACTTACAGATCCCATATCCATTGGTGTTTGACATCAGAGATGGTATACGGGTGCTCAGTGGAGACTGGGTACACTGGACAGACTCGCCGAGAACTCCCAGATGGTATTATACCTCACGTCAGATGGCAGTTCTCTGGTGACACTTGTGCAGGTTAGTCTGTAGACCTGAGATCGTCATAGAGTCTTGTGTGATTCCCACTGTGCTTTGATTTCCACCTTACCACGTCCATGAGGGCGTGCAAAACGGTGGTTTTTGGGTACAGTCCCGAGTCACATGGAGGCAATGAGCGATAGGAGGGGTTTCGTCTCTCCCGGTATTGGGGGTTGATGTTGCGCTGTGCTCGATTGGCTATAACAGGGAAGTCCCTGGCAAGGGCTGATTTAGAGATTTGCTGGTAAGTGTTACCAGTAGTTTCTCGACCCGTTATGAGCCTCACATCGGCATGACTTATCGGTTATTGGGGTCTGACGTTTACCACCCCTAGGCTTGATATGCGACATATCAGACGAGGAGACCGGACTGTACGGGAAGTGTTACCGGCATGATTTTACAGGAGTTGGAGCGGGCTTTCTTGCTGATCTTCTGATTGCTCAATACCCAGGTAGCCGTTACGTCAAGCTAGTACCGCTGACGGCTTGTGGGTGCGTGATGTGATCATCACCTACTGCCGGCGTATTGACGAGTCTTTAGAGTCCTACACAGAGGTTTTACTGGCTCAGGCAAAACGAAATAGGAGCGCATATGTGATATGTGCGAGACCGAGAATAATGCGTGTATGTGATACCGTATTCTATTCTCGCGACTTTTTGTATCGCTCGGTTATATATGATATAGCCGGGTTATCGAATCAAGTGTTGATTCGATAAGTCGATACGATGGATGTTAGCCGGTTATATGAGATATGACCGGATTATTAAGTCAAGTGTTGATTTAATAATTAAGTGTATAATTGTATATTAGATATACTAATTTACATCTGCTAACACTTGTTCACTTTAGGATTTTTCTCACATGTACACTACTTTAACATTTATATGATATATGTTAAAATGTGTTATCTTTATGTATCATGGTTGATGATACACATGACTTGTGTGTATGAGACATACACCATCCTAATTGTTATGATTGGGTTTAATGTTTAAAAGTAATTACAAAATTAGTGGGAAATTGGAAAATGCATGAAGCTTGTGGAAGCTTGTGGATGCATTGACTAAAGTCCACTAGATTTGTTTTTACTTTGGACTTTAACCTAACCATCACACAATTAGCTATTGGTTATGGCTCTTCAAGAGTTAGTATATGATACTCACTCACCATGGTTAGCCTTCTCACTTGATTATTATCCTCTTCATTTTCTTTTGTTCATCATCTTCTTCATTGAACAAGAGAAAAAGAAAACTAGGGTTTGATCCAAAGTAAGAATCTTTGTGAGAAACAAAATTCTAAAGAGAACCCACTTTCTATTTCTCCATCCTCTACTAGACTAGCACTTTAGTTTAGGGTGTTTACTTCACTAATTCTCTAGTTAGTGAAGTAGGAGCTTGAGTCGGAATTCCCTCGACGTAGATCATCTTCGGCCTCGTAGACTTCAAGCAAGGTCGCATCCTTCGCGTCGTGAAGCCATGCAAGAGCCCGGGAGAACCTTGATCGCAGCGAAGGGACTTCAACAAGGAGCAAATGAAGTGAAGGACCGATCTACAAAGGTTGTATTTCGTATTCCCTTTAGAGTAAAGTTGTTTACTTGCAATAGATTCGCCTAAACTCCAGTATACGATCTTGCTTAAGGTTGTTCGGCACATAAATTTTTTAATTTTGGCATGGTCGATGCCTTGTAGAGCCTTGTTAGTGTGCCTAGTAACCCTACAATATCTTATTGGAATTATCAGCTGGCGAGTTATATTGATGAAATAATATTCTCTAATGTGTACGTGTCATGGCAATTACCGACGATGATGTGTGTGAGCCGGCAAGCAAGTGTTCGTAGACATACGCATCATCGGTAATGGTGCTGGTGTCCTGACAACATGGGTTCATAATAACAAAAGACAACACATGTATAAGCGTGCAATGCGATAAGAACAACATGAATAAAATGGAGAATGGATAGTAACGCAACATATAAGCACATACATTTATATATATACGAGTCATACAATTTGGCATTTGGAATAGCACGAATCGTGGTTTTAGAAAATATGGGCTACGGTGTTTTTGAGAAAAGACACGTCCTTTGAAAAATCCGTAGTATCCCTCGGCCTGTCTTTAAAATATACTCACGATTCGTTAGTTTGAAAATAAGTATGACTCGATCCCAGTCTAACATTTACCAAAGAAACTACAGTACTAGACTAAGAGACTAAACAAAAGGGTAAGGAAATCCACCTAAGTCCGAGTCGATATATATATATATATATATATATATATATATATATATTTAGTAGTCGGTGATCCCGCTTCAATAGCGTCACGTACGATAAAATATATAATACGACATTCTCGAGTCAAGAGTGCGGATCGATCATCATAGTTATACATCGTACGGTAAAAATCCATCGTACGACATCCCAAATCGGGGTACGGGTCAAATATCATATATAACTCATCATTCATCTGGTATCATTATCAAAATATCATGAACTAGGGGTACTGACCTAAAGTCTAGTACATTCCGATACCATCAACATATATCCACGTGTGTATGAAAACACATCGTCCACCGATCTGCTATAAAATCATGTCGTATATCATAACACGACCCAATTCACAAATCCGATCTTACGGCATCATGCCCGATCACATCGACTCATCTTCAAGTATCATATACTATCCTCATCACCCGTGTATACATATGTATATATATATATATATGTATATATATATATATATATCAACACATCCACACACACACACACACACACACATATATACATATATCATATACACCAAAAAAACATATCCCGTGTGTGCATGTGTGTGTGTGTGACAACTATACTCTAGGGTTTCGCGACTAAAAACTAAACTAAAGCATTAACTTTCAATTACGCTAAAACTAACCCACGATCTCCTAAACCCTTCTTGCTGATTAATAACGTCTCACAATACACACACACATATATATACACCTATACGTAGACTACACTACGAAACTGCGGGGGTGCTATACGCCATCCACCCGACTTCCCCCGTAGATATACATCTACTCACCTTGATCTTTTCTTACCGAAGTCGATGTCGCCATGCTCTTGCTTGTCGTCCCGAAGTTCACGCGGAGGTACCTACATGTCATAACATATTGTATCGCAATTAAAATCCGATTCAAAACCAAAACGACACGCGAGGTGCCTATAGGTTAGAACCTATAGCCTACGCATGCAAAAGAACCAAACAACACCCGATATCGATGTACAAACGTCAAGTGATCGAGATATAACACAATATCCAAAATTCAAGTCATGAACATCGAGGAAATCAAAACAGCAACTCAGGAAAATGGTCCCAGATTTCTGGTCAGGTGAAATTTGGCTAAACAAACAACTACAGAGGCCAGATTATGATGTAACTCAGCTACAGACCAAACCTAGACACAAATGCCCACAATGAGGCCGACCACATTACCTTGAAAACCGGCCAGCTCGGCCCAAAGTGCTCAGTTAGGGTTCGTCTTCACAGGGTGGTCTCCTAGTGTCCCATCTAGGTCAATGGAGTTGCTAGTTTTTTTAGTAAAGATCTCAGGTTATTCCAGATTCCCTGCAGGCACTAATTATACACAAAACTGACATTTCGATATCTAATTCACATTGCATGGTCTAGGCTCTGTTTGGTCTAGGTTTTTAACACTATGGGGGGGGGGTTTAAGGTCACTACTAAACCTCAATTGCACCGCCTCAATTCAAGAATCCCCTAAACATTCTCTAAGAGTTTTTCATATGTCACAAAACCACACCAAAACACTTCTAAACAACAATAGATGCTAAGGGAAATGAATTACTACACTAAAGATGGAAGAATTACCTCATTTGGTAACTCAAGAATTTTCTGGAGTTGCCCCAAGTACTCAAAATCCAAACCTTCTTGATTCACCATGGTTGTAGTGAGCTTGTGACATTTTTTGTGAAGAGGGTGCAAGTTTTTGATGCATTTTTGGGGTTGATATGAGGGGTTATAGGTGGTGGTGGGAAGAGGGCAGCCATGAAAGAGGAGGAGGTGAGAATTATGAAGAAAAATGAAGGGGAAACAAATGGGAGCCAAGGTCAAATGACCCCTCACCTCTCTCTCTTCTCTCTTTTGCCCATACCCTTTATTTTAATCCTTATTCAATTCTTTTCTTTTCCTTTTCCTTTACTTTTTCTTTAAATTCAATCCAAACACAATAAAAACCAAGTAAATGAAGAAATAAAGCATGGCTTTGAGACCAAAAGAAATGTGACAAGTTTTTAGAAATATGACATGGTGCATGTCACATGCTCAAAACAAAATCAATGCATGATTAAGTACTAATCGGGTTCAGTAATAATCCATACACAATTAATTGTATACTAAGTTGTAAATTCCTATTTTTTTTTTGTATAAATTCTTTTAAAAATCAATAATTGATATAAATTTCCAAATTTATCGGTATATAATTATACCATATCGTTAAAACCAATCCTTGCACTTAATAATATTCCTGAAATTTATTCTTTTAATTATTTAAATTCTAAAATAATATTTTATTTCCTGAAATGTTACAAAAGCACTATGAATTTTTTTTAAACAAGTGCAGAATCTTACATTTGATGTAACCAGAACACTGGAGAAATTCGAGGCCAAACCACCAAAATCTCACCGGCCAAAGTGGCATTTTGGCCGGCCTGGCCGGTCCAAGCATCTTGTCTTGGGCTCGAATTTCTTTGGTGTTCTGGTGTCTAGGTTTTAGGGTTTCAGGTTATGTTTGATTGGCCCAGTTTGCATGTGATGTTAACTTTCCTATTGGGGCTATTCAGAGTGTTTCGTAGTCGTAATTTTTACATCGTTTCGGGTTTAAGTTTGATATGTGATGCAGTAGTTGGAATCCACATTAAATTAGTTTTGTGAAAACTGGTTTGGTTGTAAATCTAGCATGTTAGTCTCTATTGATCGATTGCCACGAAGTTTCGATTCGGATCGAAACTAAGTCGCAATCGCATATCGTACGCGAATACTCGCCAGATAACTTTACTAGGTAGCCACGCCCCATAGCCCCGACCAAGTGACTTTAGGAGAACCCCGTTGCCAAAAGAATCCACTCGGGTGCTTGCGGCCACGGTGTTCCGCCTAAGTGCACTTGGTCGACGGCATCGGGTGTGCGGCCATCTACTAAAGTTCCCGACGAGTATTCGATCGGGTAGTCGGGAATCTTGTTGAATTACCTGACTAAGTTATTGAAAAGTGTTTTCTAATTGAGACTAAAATGCAAGGTTTATAGGTTAGGCATGAAATTCGGAATATGAGATAATTCGGGTTTATGATGTCTAAGGAAATGCAGATTCTAATTATAGTAGTTTTTCATTTCATTTCTGTGACCGTAAGTGTAATATGTGGGGTATCCCAAATCTCGTTGCTATATGTCAACGAAATTTGGGATACGCATAATTACTTACGTTGATTACATGTGATATTATGTGTTACTGAGATATGTTATATTGGATCGTCGTGAATGAATAGCCGGGAGTTTTTGCGTGAGATGAGAGTTTTTCAATTTTCATTCATGTAAAATTTGTATATAATATTCTTTTATTGAGACACTTTCGGGTTGAGGATGATGTCACCATTGATGTATATTATTTACTTTTCCGCATTAGGATAGACCCAAGGCGGGGAGCACAAGTAACCGAGTTCTAGAGTCCAGTGGGAGACTATCTCGAGAAGTCGAGATCGGGTCTCCTAACTCTAGAATTGGCAGGGTTGCTTGCCGTTCTAGTAGGGTTCTAGGGATGTGGGTTTGGCTATTCATCACGACCGTGGAATCCATATTTTTCATTATTGGCTGAATTTAAAACACGGACCTCATAGTATATCCAATATTTCATATGTTGACTTCTGCTGCTGTGTTCTGTGATGTGATCATATAAATGCGTGAGACATATGCTATATATATATATGATATATAATAAACGTTGCTTATGTTTTTCATCCGCGCTAGTCCAGCCCCCGCTCTGCCGTTAGTTAAGTAACCTAACGGTGCATGACGGGGCCCCATGGCGAATGCAGATGGCATAAGCGTACGTTCTATTTTCGGTTCTTTTCTGTGATGCTTAGGGAAACATAAATGATGAGACTTCATTAATGAGATTAATGGAAAGAAAAGAATCCTAAAGATGTTGTAGAATCGAAATTTTAAAAAGGTAGCTCTAATTTTTGTTTTGCATAGCGGTTTTTCTTGATGAATATCCAGCACCTCATTCGATGTGGAAAGAGCCGAGATCCCTTCACCGGAAGTGACCTCTTTTGCAAAACTTGCAAATGCTATAACCCACTCAGTTTTGTTTTAATAGCTTCTCTAGTTCTTGCTTTGCATAGTGGTATTCCTTGATGAATATCCAGCACCTCATTCGACGAGGAAAGAGCCGAGATCCCTTCACTGAGAGTGACCTCCTTACCAAAACTAACAAAAGCTATAAAAAACACTCTTTTTCCAAACACTAGATTCTACAATGATATCAAGTTCATTACGTTAAAGATTTTCTTCAAAACCAGTCGTAGCCCTCCGTCATTTCAGATAAGTAATATTTAGTATTCGTGTTGCGTTTGTTGGCCTGCGTCAAGGCGTAGTGTACGGTAGCTGATTAGTGCCCATCTGCCGCATTTGATGCGATTTGATTAGGGTAGTCGTACGACATTGTTTGGCCCACGTCAAGGGTCGTGCGGGTGGGTTTAATTCAATCATGAAATGAACAGGTTGAACTTGACTAGCAGCCTATGGTTTGTTGGCCTGTGTCAAGGTCATAGGTCATTAGGGGTAAAAACAGATATCGGGAATTTCAAGTGTTGGAATTTGTAATGAGATTGCATACCTTCTATATGATAGTTGGATCTCGATACCCACTGCAAGTAAGAGTTACTCCTGGAAGAGTTTTTAACTTTACAATTAGCCGATCCATTAGGTGTCTAAGAAAGGTGTTAACGGGGTGATGTCCCTGCGGAAACGAGGTTATTTAATTAGTTCCATGCGAAAGCATGGGGAGACTCCCTCGGAGTACCAATACCTGCCTGGCCGAACGATTGGCGATCTTGTAGGGTGTAATTAATCCCGGCTAATCTTACCTTTTAGGGTTTGAAGGAAGATTTGATAAAAACAGTGGGAGATATTCTGATTAGATAAGATAATAACCAATCTAATCTTGCAAAGAGCGCACGCAAAAGTGATTATCCTTCTCTCTCTCCTGGTAGCGACCAATGACACGCCTTAATCAAGATAATAATATGGATTTATTGACCGAACCCACTTATTATACTGGACTAGGTTCCGCTCTATCTTATGACTGTCATAAGTCTGAGCAACGAATAGTAGAATACCCGGATTCCCACACCACCCAAAACGAAGGAGCATGCTGATGCATCTTCTTCGGGTGTGTTCGTTACCGAGAACTGTTTATCAGTTTGCTCTACGTCTTGGGTATTGGATACCGGATCAGGATCTCACGTATGTAATTTATTACATGGGTTAAGTAGAGGTAGAGAACTGGAAAAATGTGATATGTCCCTCAGAGAAAGGAATGGTGCAATTGTTGCTGCCAAAGCAATTGGCGAATATCACCTTGTATTACTAAGTGGTAACACAGTGATTCTGAGCGACTGTTATTTCGTACCAAAAATATTGTGAATGTTTTCCTAAATCAAGTGTTGATTGGGTATGGTACGTTGTATAACGGTATATACGTTCTAAGTCATAAAACAGTTCTAAGTATACAGAACACACACAAGAGGAACTGTTCAGAAATGAACGAAGCCTTCTTGTGGCATTATAGACTAGGTCATATCAATGCGACAAGACTGTCTAAGTTGCATAAGGATGGATATTTGAATCAGTTCTAATTTTCATCTTATAAAACTTGCCAGTCATGTCTCAAAGGCAAGATGACCAAAATTCCGTTTACTGGACACGGAGAAAGAGCTACTGAACTCTTAGGATTGATACATAGTGATGTATGCGGTCCAATGTCTACACATGCCAGGAATGGTTCCTCGTACTTTATTACATTCACCGATGATCTCTCAAGAATTCGGACATGTGTTCCTGTTGAAACACAAGTCTGAATCTTTTGAGAAATTCAAGGAATATAAGTGCGAAGTAGAGAACCAGACGGGTAAAAGTATTAAAATCCTTCGATTTGATCGGGGAGGAGAATACTTGAGTACGGAATTCTGTCATGACCTAATTTAGGAACGCGACCGGCACTTAAACCACGCGACGTCAAAAGGCGTAATACAATTCAAGTAAGCCGAAAAACCCAGAAATCTAAACCAAGAAAAGATGTAAAGTGATAAAACAGTAGTTGAAAACATTTAAAAATCTCAAGTTATAAAATCTCAACTTAAATTTATTTTCTTAAAAATTTCGGCAGTATCTCCTCTGTAAAAACTAGCCCCAAATGGGTACAAACATAGAATAAATAAAAGGCATCCCCAAACGGGAGCAACTCACGCCAAAAGGCGGAACACAACCACAACAGGTATATATACGACGCCGAAGCGAAGAAATAAGCAAAGAGGAAGTAAAACAACATCACAACATGAAATAAAAGCCGGCTCACACGAGCGCGACACCCAGAGTCACCAATAATACAATATCTCCTCACAATCTCGTCTCTAAGTCAAATACATGTAAGTGGTAGATGGAGAGTACTAGATACAAAATAAGATATACAATGGATCACACGGATATCCGTAAAACCCACCTACGCCAAAATCACGAACAACAGTAGCAGTATCCGCAGAAGTAGATGCAATAAGGAGCCCTGCCGCAACTATACTGAGGGTCAAGCCTGCAAAACACTGCGGCACAACGGGGGTGAGTTGCCAACTCGTGAATAGTAAATAATATCATACAGATAATCATAAGCATGCACGAAAAGTGATAATCTGAAATATGCAATCTGATGGCCTAAGTATAACAATGCGGATATGCAACAAATCATGTTCAAGGTACAACACCAGGATACACCAACTACATGAAAAAGTGCATGTCATAATAAATCCTGAGTGTGGGATAAAACATAATCCTCATCAATGAATCATCATCATCAAATACGGTGTCCAACAACGACACCCCAAATCCCAATATCTCAGGCGCCGTCACTCTGATCGGCCCCCATATCCGTCACATCATGGAACCTGAGTGTCCAACATCGACACTCGAAACATCATGAAACCCGTGTTCAGCATCGACACGTAAATCCACATATCTCGGGCTCCGTCAGTCCGGATCGACCCATGGACTCCGTCAGTCCGGATCGGCCCATATCCATCTCACGACTACGGTCGGTATCTTCCAGATAACCGCCGGGTCCAAACTATCACCGGTAGGTAGTGCTCCCTCTTGCCAGGCTCATCGTCATCCCCACGATCTTCTTGCCCCGGGGTACCTTACCGGGTCCACCATGTACCCGCAGACGGTTCGTCCAACTCCTCGAATCGGGTCTCGAAAACAAGCTCAGAACCGAGAAAACTCATGGTGGACGCCTCGAAAACACATCACGAGAAACCGCGTTTTTAAAACAATTTATAATTTCCTTTGAAATATATCCACGGTTCTCAAATCCAGAAATCGCATGAAATCAGTATCTCAATACATATATCCATGAAATACGATGTATGCAAACATAGAACAGTAATGTGAGCATATCAAGGGAAAATCGCTCTTTTTAAATGTATCAAGTTTCAAAGGTATCTTGCGGTTTCCCAAATCCACGAAATCAAAATGCAACATCATATGAGAGTGTATATGTAATTATAGCAATGTATGTATGCATGTATGTATGTACGCATGTATGTATGTACGTATGATGCAATTCATATGCGCAATAGAACAAGAATCAATGTTTAACTGTTAATAATAATGGAAGCGGTACAATATATTATCCGTGGTAATTTGTATAGTGTGCGTGTCATGGCAATTACCAACGGTGTGTGTGTGGCATACAATTTGGTGCTCGTGCAACATGAACCGTTAGTAATGGTGCAGTGTCCAATAATACTATGCCCATGGACAACAGGTAATAGGATGTGCAAAATGGTACTCATGCACGATCAATATATATACATGTAAGCATAATGGTTATATCACTGAATCTAACCTTCGACGCATAACGCCATACAGGCGATTCCCCCGTAGATGTTAAACCTACTCATCGGACGATCTCGAGCTAGGTGAATCCAATCACCTCTTTTCCTTTCCTAGCAGCGTCCGAAGTCCCCGCAATCGATCCTAATATAACACAAAATCATAACAAGTGTAATTAGAAATCTTTCGATAACACATGGAAACAACGCATAAATCAACGCATCGACTCCCACAAGCTATCAAGTGTTAGCTTAGTGGCTAACGCGTGTAGCGACACCCTAAACCAAACCCATGGCTGCAAGCTACACGAAGCACTTAAACCAAGTCGGATAATCCGTATCGCACATTGCCGAAACACTAGAAACTAGCTAAACGGTTCCAGATTTTTCCTACAGACAATATAGGAAAAACTAAGTGTACCAAATACCAAGAATAACCTATAGAGAGCTACCCACCAAAAACCAACATCTATCTCCATAGGAAGACCGGCGGCACCGGGCAAAACGCGATTCTTGCCGGGCCAATGGTGAGGGGTGGGGTCCGGGTTTCTAGGGTACACTCAGGGCTCTTGTATCAATCTACTGTATTGTTAGATTTTATAGTGGATCATCGTAACAACAGCAGATCACAGAGACACAAAACTTATCACAAAATACGATATTTTGCACAAAACTATAACTTAAAGGTTTTAAACTGAAACTAATAATCAAAACAACTTCCTTAGAGCCTAGTTAACAGTTTGAGATCATTACCTCACCACAACTTAAATGAAACCCTAGCCATCAAGCTCCAAGTCATCATAATAGGGCTTTAGCATGAGTTGTGAAGGGTTTTAGTGAGGTTTGACAAGAGTTAAGGCTTAAGGTTTGAGGAGGAAAAAAATATATCACGTGAAGAATTTGTGAAAGAGGAGAAGAACAAGAAAATGAAAGAGTTGTGGGGAAATGAGAGAGTGAGGTTAAGGAATGAGAGAGTGAGAGGGTGATGTGAGAATGAGCCATGCTTTCTCTCTCTCTCTCTCTTCATTAATAGTCTCCCATACCTTGTCTCCCATGCCATGCCTTATTATTCAACTCCTCTCTCTTTTCTTTATTTTTCAAAACAATTAAAACCCTTTTACTTAAAAACTAAATATACATATATATGTTAAGGTGCCATGCTAACAAAATATGGTTAACACAAACTTAACCCTAGGTTAACATTCACATGTGTGTGCAAGTACAAAAATAATTAAATAAAATATGTGAAAACAATTATTGGTTAAATTTTATTAAAAACGCGCATTATAACGCTTAATTAATTCTAATAGCATTCTAAGGTGTTACAATCTTTCCCCTTAAAGAAATTCGGTCCCCGAATTAAAAAAAATCTTACTATGTATACCTTTGAAGAGATGAGGGAATTTATTCCGCATCTCGCTCTCGGCTTCCCATGTGACCTCTTCACTAATCGGGCCACACCAAAGAACTTTCACTGATGGTAAGACCTTTGACCGAAGTTTCTTCACCTGCCGATCCAATATAACTACCGGCTGCTCGGTGAAAGAAAGATCGCGCTCCAGCTGGACGGTCTGGTGCTGAATCATGTGAGAAGGGTTATGAAGGTACTTGCGAAGCATCGATACATGAAATACGGGGTGAACATCCGGAAAACTGGGCGAAAGTGCCAAACAATAGGCAACGGTACCAACTCGCTCAAGGATCTCAAAAGGACCCACAAATCTGGGACTAAACTTCCCTTTCTTCCCAAATCTCATTACGCCTTTCATCGGAGAAATCTGTAGGAATACATGATCACCCAACGCGAACTCGAGTTTGCGACGACGACAGTTGGCATAAGATTTCTACCTGCACTGGGCAGCTCTCATTCTGTCCTAAATCAACTGGATCTTCTCCGTAGTCTCTTAAACTAGCCGTGGTCCCAAAATCCAGCTCTCGCTGAGTGATTGATAGAGATTTGGTGTGTTTAGTTTTAATTACCGCAATCAAGACGGTTTCACTTGGTAGCTAGCCGGATGAGTACGGGTCGGTCCACGGAGAGATGGGAATCTTTTTCTTAGTGTTTTAGCGAGTTAAGACCAAATTGACCAGGTTTGTTTAAGATTAACTATGTGCTAAATATGTATAAAAAGAGCTTGTTAGGGTTAGGATTTGGTTAGTTTGAGTTAGGAGTCGCTCACTTCTTTCGTTGCCACTCTTAATATCGATGTTACGGTAATCGGCAACAACGGGGATTAGCACGATTAGGAAGGAAACTTGCGAGTATAAGCTAGGCTTTCCAACGCTTAGTTCCTTCCTTTTGGTCCTTGTCCGTCTGTTCTTGGCTCTTAGCCGTAACCTCCGGTCAATTCAACCACAACCGATCTCACTAGGGTGTCACCGCTATCATGTAAAATAGGGTGCCGTAGGGAGCGGATTGTGGTTAAATTGACGGGAGTCCGAATCAAGATGTTGAGCAAAGAAAAGAGTGAGAGAGATTTCCTTCTCTCAAACTTCCCTTATCCTACCTTAACAAGTGAGAGACTACTCACCCAATATAAAGAAAAAGAAAATAAAATAAACAAAGAAGATAGAAAGAAATGAGTTAGAGAATCACAACTAGTTATTTGGGACCTCACTTAGGCAAGGATCACACTTAAGCATCATTATTGTAAGGATAAAGGAGAAGAGAAAAAGAAAACAAACAAACAAACAAATAACAACAACTACTTTAACAAAGAAAATTACAAGAAAAATATAAGAACTCAATTATAAGACATGCATGTTAAAAGAACTCTTCTTTATTCATCATACACTCAAAAGCTCATTACAATATCAATGGAGAATAGATGAAGAGGAAGAGGAAGTTACAAATTACTATACTAAATCCTCATACAAGAAAAAACATCCTTTACTTGGCTTGAAACTGGGCTATTTATAGGCAGATACAAGAAACCCTATGGCTAAAATCTGAGCCCTTACACAATTACAAAACTACCCTGAAAATATCTTCTGTCTCCGAGTCAACTCGGCCGCGGAACCGACGCATAAGTGCCATATTGGCCGTGGTTCCGCGGCCCTTTGGGTGAGATGTTGTGCCGTTTTTCTGGGGTTTTCCATGTTGCTGTTCTAATCTGTTTAGTACACTTGGTTTTTCAGAATCACTTCATTTTTCTCCCAGATTCTCAACAGTCCAAAAAGATGAAAGAATGTGGACTTTTGCCTTGATTTTCTTGAGCTCCGCATTATAAACTTGGTTCTTGTGCTGCCTCCTTGTGCTTTGTGCATGAAATGACCATTGATTTCCATTTTGTCCCTCAAACTGGTAGGCGGCATCTGACGGATGGTGAGCGGAGACCCGTATTTTTATCTGTTGTTGGCAGTAGTCCTGAATTTGTCGCGACTATTCATGATTTTCATTGTTTAGAGTTGAGAACATATAACCTGCAATTATTTAGCAAACACGGATCAAGAGTACCTACCTATATGCAATGCGATCAAGAATGGGCGGTATAAAAGTGCAAAATTCTGATATGAACAAATACCCCCAAACTTAACTTTTGCTCGTTCCGAGCAAAGCCATTTTATTCACAAAAAGTCTTAACCTCACTTTCGCAGGGAACGCGATTGCACTGAGCTTGTGCAATAAGCCGTTAAACCCCTAGGTTGCCCTAGAGGAGGAGTTTTGTCTCCTGAGGGTTTTCAGCGGATACTACCCACAAAATCCGATCAAGTTGGCCGATGACTCTAATCCTACAGTTCAGCATTCTAGCAAGAAATTCTATCATCTTTAACTTAGAAATATTCATCCCTTATTCTTCACACTTCCTTTTCATTCAACTTAAGATCCTATACGTTTTTCCAGTTTATAAAGCTCTCAGCATCTCTTGAGTTTTCCTTCTAAAACGCAATTTCAAATCTGGATTTTTTATCATCTCTATTAAAGATATAAGCCATATTTTTCATTCCTATCTCTCCTCCAAACTTCGATCATATACCCCTACGTGTGTGTAATTATCACCCCTACACTTGGAAATTCAATTCAAGCTATAATACCCTTGCCTTAATACCTAGCACTACTTCTTCTTTATTAATGGTGGACGGATTTGCTCACAAATCTTTCATGCGACTATTACAGCTTCCTGAGGCATTAATCAGCCGATTACTGAATGTGTGAGCATTAAAGCGTAAATAGCAGTTTTCAGGTCTTGTACTTTTTATTTTATTTTATTTCAAGACCGGATATATTTTTCAATGATGCTCTTTTGGTGGTTAGCTTTAAATACCGTTTTTCATTTCATACTAGGCTTTCAGGCAAGAGTAATTCTAGGTATTCTCTACTATCCCAAGTTTCAAGGTGCGTGTATGTGCGATTTGTAGGGTAGATATATTTTCAGAATTTGGACTTAAGATTCGGAACTATTTTTCAGACTTACTCTTCAAAATAGAGTTTTCAATACTCTTCCTTCAATTCAACTTAGCCCAAGAACTGAAATCAAAATTGCTTATTTCTAAATAAACTGCAAGGACGTATATTTTCTACAGTTATACTTCAAGGAAGGTTATTTTTAGGATTTTCAATTACTAAGTTTAGGATTTAGTTTTTTCTAACTAGTCAACCATCATATCGAACTTGAGTAAAAAATGACCAACATTGAAAATTTTCATTTTTTTAATGCAATGCAGAAAAATGCGATGCGGAATTTAAACATGCAAAGTAAAAGAACAAATATTTATATATATAAAAAACCGTGCAGATGCAGAATGCAAGGATAACTATTTACAACAAAACCCCACCCCAAGCTGACTCACAGCAGTGCCCTCACTGCTGCCTACGGCGTATCCTAGAACCAGACGTGGCCTCACTCGCTCCTGCTTCACTCCTGTCCATTCCACGACCCCTCGATCTCGCTCTTTCTTCTCGTGCCAGCAGGGTAGACATCCCCTGCTCAAGACTTGTCAAAGCTGATCAAAATTTGTCAGCATCCCCAACACTCTCTCTACCTCCCTATGAGTACGTCTTAGCAAGCGTGCCTGCATGGCGGGGGTTAGCTCTTCATCGCTCGCAGTGGAGCTCGAGCTAGGCGTCTTTGCCATCACACCTTCGGCCGGCTCAGTGCGCGACCATAACCCATGAAGTCTCGTGTATGATGTGGAAACACCCTCAAGAGGGGGTCGAATGGGAATGTAGGGTTCTTAGGCACAACCACAAGGTTTCACAAGGCATCAAACATGCTATATTTAAAAAATTAGTGTGCCAAACAACCCTAACCTAGGAACTAACTAGAGTTTTAGGAGTAAAACAACAAGTAAATCTAAGTGATAACGGAATACAACCTTTGTAGACCGGTCCTTCACTTCAATAGCTCCTTGTAGTGGTCCCTTCGCTGCGATCATGGAACACCCAGACTCTTGCATGGCTTCTCAAGGTGAAAGGAATGATCTTGCTTGAAGTCTTCGAGGCCGAAGATGATCTACGTCGAGGAGACACTAACTCAAGCTACTACTTCACTAATGAGAGATTGGTGAAGCTAACACCCTATACTAAAGTGCTAATTAAGTAGAGGATGATGAAATAGGAAGTGGGCTCACTTTAGTTTTATTTTTCTCATAATATTTTCTCACTTTTGAAAAAGCTAGCAAGCTTTTTCTCAAGGATGAAGAAAATGAAGTAATGAACTAATGAGGTGAGAGAATCAACCATGGGTGAGTTTGTATCATCTACTAACTCATGTAGAGAGATAATCATAGCTAAATTATAATGGTTAGGTTAATAAATATGTTAAGTAAAACAAAATGAGTGGACTAAGTCAATGCATCCATAAGCTTCTACAAGGTTCATGCATGTGGCTAATTATCCACTAATTTGGATTTACTTTAAATATTTAAACCCTACATTATAATTAGTATGGTGTAAGTCTCATACACCCATGTAGTGTATGTCATCAACCATGATATAAAAAGAACACAATTAATATATATCACATATATAATAAGTGTGCAAATGTGAGAATAATAAATACTTAAGTGAGCAAATATTAGTTAATGTAAACTAGTATATCAAATATACAATTATACACTAAATTATAAAATCAACACTTGATTTAATAATCCGGCTATATCGCATATAACCGACTAATATTATATGTACCAACTTATCGAATCAACACTTGATTCGATAACCCGGCTATTTCACATATAACCGACCGATACAAAAATCGCGAGAATAGAATGCGGTATCACATACACATATTATTCTCGGTCCCACACATATCACATATGTGCTCCTACTTCGTTTCGCCTGAGCCAGTAAAACCTCTGTGTAGGACTCTAAAGACTCGTCAATACGCCGGCAGTAGGTGATGATCACATTAAGCACCCACAAGCCGTCAGCGGTACTAGCTGGACGTAACGGCTACCTGGGTATTGAGCGATCAGAAGATCAACAAGCAAGCCCGCTCTAGCTCCTATAAAGCCTGTCAGTAACACTACCGTACAGTCTGGTCTCCTCGTCTGATATGTCGCATATCAAGTCTAGGGGTGGTAAACGTCAGACCCTAATAACTCGATAAGTCATGCCGATACGAGGCTCATAACGGGTCGAGAAACTACTGATAACACTTACCAGTAAATCTCTAAATCAGACCTGGCCAGGGACTTCCCTGTCATGGCCAATCGACCACAGCGCAACATCAACCCCCAATACCGGGAGAGACGAAATCCCCTCCTATCGCTCATCGCCTCCATGTGACTCGGGACTGTACCCAAAAACCACCATTTTGCACGTCCTCTTGAACGTGGTAAGGTGGAAATCAAAGCACAGTGGGAATCACACAAGACTCTGTGACGATCTCGGGTCTACAGACTAACCTGTACCAGTGTCACCAGAGAACTGCCATCTGACGTGAGGTATAATACCAACTGCGAGTTCTCGGCGAGTCCGTCCAGTGTACCCATTCTCCACTGAGCACCCGTATACCATCTCTGATGTCAAACACCAATGGATATGGGATCATCCATCGCCCATCTCATGGGTCGAGAAGGGTATACGCTAGTCTACTCTGGTATATCGATGCCCCGTCTCGATACACCCACGACTAGGAACATTAAAGGATGAACTTATGGACTACCATGGCGCCACTAGTATGATCTGCATCATAATCCTGGTAGTCAAGTACACATCCCAAGGGCTTTACCAACATGTAACCATAAGACAGTATCAAGAGACAAGTGTACATGTTAAGATAAAGAGCAACCGGATAGCATACTATCATATCGAGCAAGAAAGTTCTCTCTATATATGTCCAAGCATCCACTATAATATACATCATATGTACAATAATGGCCTCTATGGCATACATACAACTAACAATCTCCCACTTGCACTAGGGCCAGCTGCTGTAGTATCGCATACCCAACATCCCGAAGAGTCTCTATCTGGGGAATGGCCTTCGTGAGTGGATCCGCTGTGTTGTTCTTCATGTTAACTCTCCTGACCTCGATCTCCCGGCGATCTACTATCTCCTGGATCAGGTGATAGTGCCTCAGAATATGCCTGGATCGCTGATGGGACCTGGGTTCCTTGGCCAAAGCCACCGCTCCATTGTTATCACAATACAAAGGTATTGGATGCTCAATTGATGGAACCACTCCAAGTTCAGCTATGAACTTCTTCATCCAGACAGGCTCTTTGGCAGCATCGTTGGCAGCGATGTATTCAGCCTCCATCGTCAAGTCTGCTACGGTTTCCTGCTTGGAACTCTTCCAGCATACCGCCCCTCCATTGAGGGTAAAGACAAATCCCGAGTGCGACTTAGAGTCGTCCTTATCACTATGGAAGCTCGAATCGGTAAAGGACTCCACTTGGAGTTCTCCGTTACCATACACCAAAAGCATCTCTTTAGTCCTTCTCAAGTACTTGAGAATGCTCTTCACAGCTGTCCAGTGACTCTCTCCAGGATCTGCTTGATACTTACTCACTACACTTAGTGAGTGTGCTACATCGAGTCTGGTACAGAGCATCGCGTACATGATAGAGCCTACTGCCGAAGTATAGGGTATCCCTTGCATGCGAGCTCTCTCCAAATCAGTCTTGGGAGACATCTCTTTGGAGAGAGTGAGTCCTGAGATCGTGGGTATAAATCCACGCTTGGATTCTTCCATACTAAACCTCTTTAGTATGGTGTCAATGTACCTAGATTGGGACAATCCCAGTACCCGTTTAGATCTATCTCTATAGATCTTAATCCCCAAGATGTAGGAGGCATCACCTAGATCTTTCATTGAGAATATTTGTGATAAGAAGAACTTGACCGATTGCAACATAGGAATGTCATTTCCTATCAAGAGTATGTCATCCACGTACAATACGAGGAAGACAACCTTACTCTCTGCCACCTTCTTGTATATACAAGGTTCATCTACGTTTTTGACGAAATCAAACTCTTTGATAACGACATCAAAACAGATGTTCCAACTCTGCGATGCTTGCTTTAACCCGTAGATGGATTTAAGTAGCTTGCATACCTTTCCACTGCTCCCACTGTCTACGAAGCCCTCTGGCTGAGTCATGTATACGCACTCTTCCAAATCACCATTTAGAAAGGCGGTCTTAACATCCATTTGCCAGATTTTATAGTCATGGTATGCAGCAATGGCAAGTAGGATCCGGATGGACATAAGCATAGCCACTGGAGAAAAGGTTTCGTCATAATCCACACCTGGTCGTTGACGAAAACCCTTTGCAACAAGTCTAGCTTTGAAAGTCTCAACTTTTCTATCTACACCTAGTTTCTTCTTAAAGATCCATTTGCTCCCAATGGGTCTTACCCCTTCAGGAGCAACTTCCAAAGTCCATACTTTGTTGATGTACATGGATTCCATCTCAGATCGCATTGCATCCAGCCATTTCACAGAGTCCCCACTCGTGATGGCCTGCTCGAAGCTAGTCGGGTCATCATCTTTCATGATGCAATCCTCGCTTCCACCATCAACGAGAAAACCGTAGTATCTCTCAGGTGGATGAGGAACCCTACTAGATCGGCGGAGAGGCTGAGGTTCGTTGGGAACTATCGAATCCTCTGGTTCCACCAAATCTTCTGTCGTAGTTTGTATAGCTGGAATCTCTTCCAGTTCTACCTCCTTGCCACTAATTTCCTTTGCAAGAAATTCCTTTTCTAAAAAGGTGGCATGTCGAGAAATAAACACCTTTTGTTCCTCGGGGTGGTAGAAGATATACCCGCGCGAATATTTAGGATATCCAATAAACTTACACAGAAAAGACCTTGCCGCGAGCTTGTCCAGATTTTGTGTTTTCACATATGCCGGACAACCCCATATCTTATTATAATTAAGATATGGTCTCTTTCCTTTCCATATCTCATATGGAGTGGTTGGCACAGATTTGGTGGGAACCATATTCAATAGGTCTGCAGCTGTCTCCAGTGCAGACCCCCAAAAGGAAATAGGTAACTCAGCGGTGCTCATCATAGAGCACACCATATCTAATAGGATGCGATTCCTCCGTTTCGATACACCATTGTGCTATGGTGTATACGGAGGAGTAAGCTGAGAGAGAATCCCATTCTCTTTTAGAAAGTCCAGGAACTCCGTGCTTAAGTATTCACCTCCTCGATCAGATTGTAGGATTTTAATACTTTTACCCGTTTGGTTCTCGATTTCGGATTTATATTCTTTGAATTTCTCAAAAGCTTCAGACTTGTGTTTCATCAGGAACACATGTCCGTATCTTGAGAGATCGTCAGTGAATGTAATAAAGTACAAAGAACCATTCCTGACATGTGTAGACATAGGACCACATACATCACTATGTATCAGTCCTAAGAGCTCACTAGCTCTTTCTCCGTGTCCTGTAAACGGAGTTTTGGTCATCTTGCCTTTGAGACATGACTGGAAAATGTCATAAGATGAAAATTCAAACGTATTCAAAAATCCATCTTTATGTAACTTAGCTAGCCGTGTCGCATTGATATGACCTAGTCTACAATGCCACAAGAAGGATTCGTTCATTTCTGAACTCTTCCTCTTGTGTGTGTTTTGTACATTTAGAACCGTGGTTTGATTTAGAACATATATGCCATTATTTAACGAGCCTGATCCAATCTACTTTTGATTCAGGAAGATGTTCATAACATTATCCTGTACTACAAAATTATATCCTTCTTTACTTAATAAAGAAATTGATATAAGATTGCATATCAGGGTCGGAATGTAATAGCATTCGTTCAGAATCAATGTATTACCATTTGGTAATACAAGGTGATATTCGCCAACTGCTTTGGCTGCAACATTTGCACCATTCCCTACTGTTACGGAATGATCACCCATTCCTAGTTCTCTACCTTTCCTTAGCCCATGTAACATATTACATATGTGTTAGTTGTATGTATGCCCTAGAGGCCATTATTGTACATGAGATGTATATTATAATGGATGCTGGGACATATATAGGGAGGACTTTCTTGCTCGACATGATAGTACGCTATCTGGTTGCTCTTTATCTTAACATGTACACATGATGTCTCTTTGTTACATGTTGATAAAGCCCTTAGGATGTGTACTCGACTTCCAGGATTATGATGCAGATCATACCAATAGGGCCTGGGTAGTCCATGAGTACATCCTTCAATGTTCCTAGTCGTGGGAATATCGAGACGGGGCATCGATATTCCAGAGTAGACTAGCGTATATCTTCTCGACCCATATGATGGGCGATGGATGAACCTATATCCATTGGTGTTTGACATCAGAGATGGTATACGAGTGCTCAGTAGAGACTGGGTATACTGAACGGACTCGCCGAGAACTGATTGATCAAAAATTATTTAGTAACCGCAATCAAGAACGGCGTCGCTTGGTAGCTAGCCGGTGAGTACGGGTCGGTCCACAGGGATTTTGTGAATTTCCTAATTGCTCTTACGAGTTAATTCCGAACGGTGTGAACGGATTGATTAAAGCTAAAAACTAAATTAATCTAGATCTAAATCTTGCTAGGGTTAGGTTTAGGTTAAGTTTGGAAAGTCAATAAATCTCACCGCTTTCTATACCCATATTAAGATCTATTAGGAGTTATGGTAATTATTAATAAAGCGGATTAGAACCATTCGGGAAGATGTTTCTTCCTCTAGGTTCTTGTCCTTCCTTTATCGATCCTTACCCTAACCTCCATGGAAAACATGCTCAACCGGGCCTTTATACTACGGTATCACCGCTACCTTGTGGGATAGGGTGTCGTAGGGAGCGGTATGTGCATGTATGCATAGAGTCCTATTAATTATATGTGATGGGCAAGAAAGGGGTGAGAGATCTTCATCTCTCAAACCTTCCCCAAAGCTAACCCTAACAAGCGAGGAGACTACTCGCTCATTAAGGAATTGAAGAACAGATCTAAACTATTTATCTAAGGCAAGGAATTAAATCTAAACTAGGGCAAGAATAGAAATTACCTAGGGCAGATAAGAAATTTAACCTAGGGCAGAAATATAAATTAAGAACTTACAAATTGATGCTCTCCAAAAAGAAATCTGAATTTTATTAATGAAAGGAGGCATACCTCAAAAGAGGTATTTGGGTTTCTATTTATAGGACATAGAAAACCCTAGGTTTACAATTGCCGCATGTCTGCTTTTACAAAAATACCCCCTAAGAAAAAGACCTAGTCAACGCCCGCCAGCACTGACACATTTCTGCGCCGACACGGGTTCTTGATGGCCGCGGTTCCGCGGCCAAACCCCATGTTTGGCCGCGGATCCGCGGCCGTATAGGGAGCTTGATGCTTCATTTTTCTTGGGGTTGTTTCTGCTGCATTTGGGTACTTGTTTCTTCAGGACTTTCTTCAGAATATCTTCTGGTTCTCTTCCAGATCTTTCCAGTGAACATTGTAGTGGACTTTTGCCGTTACTTCGTGACGAAATCTTGAACCTTGCACTGCCTTGTACTTTGTGAATTGATCTTCGTGTAGGCTTGATCAAGATTCCAACATTTATTGGTCGTAGTCTCACTTTTGTATCGTCTTTTGTCTTTTTCACTGTTTTTGTCCCGAGAATCTGTAACCTGCAACTATGTAGCAGACATGGGTCAAAAGCACCTGTTTATTTGTAAAATGACTAGGCATGGGGAATATAATAATGCAATATTATGATATAAACAAATACCCCCAAACTTATCTTTTGCTCGTCCTCGAGCAAACCTAGTTTTATTCTCAACAAAATCCTAACCTCACTTTCGCAGGGAAACACGATTGCACTGAGCACATGCAAAAAGCCGTTAAATCTCTAGGTGCCCTTAGTAGGAGGAGTGTTGTCTCCTGAGGGTTTTCAGCGGATACTACCCACAAAATCCTATCAATTAGGCCTATTGACTTTTATTCTTCAATTAGGTTTTCTAACAAGGAAGTCTATTATCTTCGACTCGTAAATTATCCACCCGTATTCTTCACGCTTCCTTATCATTTAACTTAAGATTATATATGTTCTGTAGACTTACTTAGCTTTCGGCATCTCCTAAGTTTTCCTTCTAGGGTTCTATCTCAACTTAGGAATTTTTATCATCTCTACTAAAGATACAAGTCCTATTCTTCATTCCTATCTCTTATCTAAATCCCAATTACATACCCCTACGTGTGTGTATATATCACCTCTACACTTGGAAATTCAAATCAAGCAATCATACTCTTGTCTGTTGTCCAAAGCACTTCTTAATTGGTGAATTTTTAGATAAATTTCGCTCACACATCCTTCATGCGACCGTTAATACTTCTTGAGGTACCAACAACCGATTACAAGATGTGTTTGCACATTAAAGTGTAATTCCTAGTCTTGCAACACCTAAGGCTTTAGCAGTGACTCCCAAACCAGTTGGTCTAAGGCACTAGGTGATGAAGCACCCTTGCTAAATATTTTTCTATTTTTGCAGCCTTAAGTAATCACAAAAACCAGTGTTCATTTTTTTATTATCTCTTTATTCATACTTGAATTTTTATTTTATTTTCTTCGTACTAATGACTTTAGACAAGAGCATTTCAAGGTCTCTTCTACTATTCCAAGTTTCAAGATGCGTGTTTGTGCAATTTTGAAGGGTATATATTTTCAGAATTTAGACTTAAGCTAGGAATTATTTTTCAAACTTATACTCTAATAAAAATATCAATACTTTTCCTTTGTTTTAACTTAGCCCAAGAAGTCAACTCGAAATTTGCCTATTTTAAAATAAACTACAAAGACATATACTTTCTACCGTTAAATTTTAAGAAAGGTTATTTTTGGGGTTTTTAATTTACTAAGTATAAGATCTAGTTGTTCCTAGCTAGTCAACCTTTTTGTCAAACTCAAGTCAATTATGGCCAAAATTGAATACATTAATTTTTATAATTTTTCAATTTTTATGGGTTTTAAAATAAGTATGCAAATGCAAGAATATACACATGAATGCGAAGGAAGAAGGCTTACCGAGCATACCCCCAAACTTAAACTTGACAGTGTCCTCACTGTCATGCTACACCAAGAGGGTTGAGAATGTCGGCACTCCCCTGTTTATTTATTTATAATTTTTTTTGAATTTTTTTTATTGTTAATAGAAAAAGAAAACAAAAAATATATATACATATATACAACAAGGTCCTCCACAAACTAAACAAGGCCTTACATAGGCTAAAAGTTAGCACCAACCATTCAGAAATTTTATCGTGATAATAGTAGGGTTGGTGAAAGAATGGGGTGTAGAGAAAAGAAATGAGAAGCACACGAGACCGTGTGGAGATAGAAGCGATATACGGTCTCGGTGGAGGAGGAGAATGGCGGAAAAGAGAAAGAAGTGTAGCACGAACTTTAGGGTGTAAATTGAGTGAATAAATTAGCACAATTTGTGATGAGCGTTGTGTTAAAAGCGATTGTGCTAATCTATCAACCCGTCGAGAAATGGGGTCAAATACCTCAAGATTCGCAAGAAAATATGGGTACGCCGAACTTGGTAAACCCTCCATTGAAAATGGCAACGCGACGGAGTCTTGCGTGGTCGAAACGAGAGGAAGGACGAAAGGGAGTGATTTAGGGATAGTCTTATTCTCACCTAAGTAATCTGTCTCGAACTTGAAGGATTCCATTAATGGTTCGAAATGATTGTAAGCAACCGAGTCTGATGGATTAACTAACTCATCTGAAAATTTAAAGGACTCAAACTCGGGAGGTGAGTTTTCAACATCATCCGAAAAAGTGAAACACTCGTAATCGTTATCAGCTGTGAGAACCGTGTCAGATTCAAAGAAATTTTTTTCAAGCTCACAGTCTTCAAGCGTGATCTTTTGCGTGGTTGGAACGATGGGAAGGAGGGAGGGTGATATAACAGTTAAAGGTTCAGGAGGATGAATTGGAAAATCCGACACATCAAACAAAAATGGTTCAACCTTAATATTATTCTCAATACTTTCCTCAATACTATCCTCATAATTCTCCTCAAAATTTAGCTTATCCATGCCATTATCATCAAAATCAAGACGCATATGAAGTTCGGGAGAAACATTTAATGACTCGGGATGATGAATTGGAGATAAAATTTCAGTCAGATCTACGGGTTCATCATCCAAAATATTCTCGGCGTCTATATCCTCAATCAAGTGAAAATCAATTTTTTCTGACACCTCATCAAAAGCATGGATATTTATCAATTCAGGTTCTAGAGTGGAGGTGTAAAGTCCAAAAGGATTAGGTATGGTTTCACTCGAAAGGGACTCTTCACAATCTGGCAAATCAAGCACTACAAAGTCGCACAACTCATTTTTATCCTTAACTGTTGAATCATTTGGGACACTTGTTTGAAAACCAGAGTTGTGGGGTTCAATTGGGTATGGGTAGGTTTGATTTGGAAGGGTGTAAAACTCACTCTCTCCTCTCAAATTCTCACTCTGTCCAATTGCCTCCTCATACATTGGAATTTTTGGAGCTAGTTGGAAACTAGCTACCGGTTCATTAGGTTGCATAAGGGCGGCAATGGACGCATCCACATTCCTAATCATTTTGTTTGTTGCTAAAATATAAGCTTCCAACGACTGTTCCAAACTAGACATGGGTTGTGAAGGGGTTTCGGTAAAAGATTCAAAATTTTTTGGATACGTGAAACTCCCAAATGGCTCTGTAGATGCAATGTCTAGTGAAGGTGGGAAAGTCGGGTAGGACTGGTAGGAATTGGATGGTTGGATAGGAGTAGGATCAACATTTGTATAAAAAGGTGAATGGACTTGATCCCTATAACTGGATGTGTGGAGATGAGTGAAAGATCGGCTACGAGATTGTTCAATATGCTCAGCAATAGACATGGGTTTATGATTTACAATAGGACTTGAAGAAGGAGTATCAACGTAAGAAGATGGTGAAGGTTGAAATGGTTGATATAAAGTGGATTGCAAAGTCGAACTGTTTCTCCTAGACGCTTCTATTTGATCTTTCAAAGAAATTTTGGGCATGGAGGGATCGTCCTTAAATCGATCGAAAGAATTAACGTATGAGGCAAAGTTAGGTTCAGGATACCAAAGTTCGGCAAGAGATTTATGAGGTGGGGTACCCATGATGTAAGAAGGAGAAGAGAAAGAAGGTTGGGGTGCACGGATTTCTTAGCGACAAAAGTTGCAAGTCTTTTTATAAAAATATTCCCTTGTTTTTTTTTATTTGTAACTGTTTGCAAAATTTTTTTTTCGATAAAGGGCTTAAACACACTTTCAACCAAAAATGCACAATCAGGCCTAGATCTAGGGTCACCTAGGTCAGCTAGACAGCTCCTAACTGTTCCAAAGGGCTAGAAATAGGACCTCAAACCGCCTCTTCACCGCCAATTGCGGCCAGGTAAGTGCCAGGTGAGTGGGAGGCTCTCCACTACAAGTAGTGGCCCTAATTAAGTAACCACTCGCATTAGACACACTTGCCTAGACACCGCAAAGTCAGGTTAGGATCAACGGCCGATAACTACAACTAGTCCTCTGTCCTATTGAGCGCGACGTTCTTAGGGCTGGGTCTAGTAATTTTTAATTAAAATTGGTCAATGAAAGATGCCTTTTGTGATTTCTGGGGTCCTGGGAAGGGTGATGAAATCCCCACCCAATCTGGATTGGTCACAAGCCCCTTAAAGTCAGATTAAATATATGCAAAACAGTAACAACCACTTGCAATCAATTTTTTTTTATTTTAAGCGCGGCGCAAAGAATCCTGCACAAGATTTGTTATTGGAAGGGGGAAGATTTTAAGCGCAAAGAATCCTGCAGGAGATTTGACAAAAGATATATCGGGATTTGCAGAGGAGAAAGAGGGAAACTTAATAAGCCCTTTATTTTTTGTTGACGTCACCTTACCGCGGCGCTTCTGCGGTGGGACAAGACGGCACGGTTCCCGAGAAACTTTTGCAGAAGGAAACGTCACCTAGCCGCCGCGGATGCGCGGTCAGAGCACGGTTTCGGCGGTGGAATCGCGGTGGGTTGCTCGGTTCACTTCTCCAGATTTTTTCTGTTGCTTTGATGTTGAAATCCTCTGCTGTTCAGATCCGCCTTTTTCTGTTTTGATCTCTGGATTTTTCCAGATCCGAACTCGATTGTAGATCCTGCAAAATTCAAACAACAATACTCTTCACAAAATACAAAGATGATAAATTTTTATATATTTTTTTAATTTTTCAGTTTTTATGATTTTTTTCAATTTTAGATTAACCCGAAATCGCAAAAAGAAAATAACACGCCATCCCCGGCAACGGTGCCATTTGATTGATCAAAAATTATTTAGTAACCGCAATCAAGAACGGCGTCGCTTGGTAGCTAGCCGGTGAGTACGGGTCGGTCCACAGGGATTTTGTGAATTTCCTAATTGCTCTTACGAGTTAATTCCGAACGGTGTGAACGGATTGATTAAAGCTAAAAACTAAATTAATCTAGATCTAAATCTTGCTAGGGTTAGGTTTAGGTTAAGTTTGGAAAGTCAATAAATCTCACCGCTTTCTATACCCATATTAAGATCTATTAGGAGTTATGGTAATTATTAATAAAGCGGATTAGAACCATTCGGGAAGATGTTTCTTCCTCTAGGTTCTTGTCCTTCCTTTATCGATCTTTACCCTAACCTCCATAGAAAACATGCTCAACCGGGCCTTTATACTACGGTATCACCGCTACCTCGTGGGATAGGATGCCGTAGGGAGCGGTATGTGCATGTATGCATGGAGTCCTATTAATTATATGTGATGGGCAAGAAAGGGGTGAGAGATCTTCATCTCTCAAACCTTCCCCAAAGCTAACCCTAACAAGCGAGGAGACTACTCGCTCATTAGGGAATTGAAGAACAGATCTAAACTATTTATTTAGGGTAAGGAATTAAATCTAAACTAGGGCAAGAATAGAAATTACCTAGGGCAGATAAGAAATTTAACCTAGGGCAGAAATATAAATTAAGAACTTACAAATTGATGCTCTCCAAAAAGAAATCTGAATTTTATTAATGAAAGGAGGCATACCTCAAAAGAGGTATTTAGGTTTCTATTTATAGGACATAGAAAACCCTAGCTTTACAATTGCCGCATGTCTGCTTTTATAAAAATACCCCTTAAGAAAAAGACCTAGTCAAAGCCCGCCAGCACCGACACATTTCTGCGCCGATACGGGTTCTTGATGGCTGCGGTTCCGCGGCCAAACCCCACGTTTGGCCGCGGATCCGCGGCCGTATAGGGAGCTTGATGCTTCATTTTTCTTGGGGTTGTTTCTGCTGCATTTGGGTACTTGTTTCTTCAGGACTTTCTTCAGAATATCTTCTGGTTCTCTTCCAGATCTTTCCAGTGAACATTGTAGTGGACCTTTGCCGTTGCTTCGTGACGAAGTCTTGAACCTTGCACTGCCTTGTACTTTGTGAACTGATCTTCGTGTAGGCTTGATCAAGATTCCAACATTTATTGGTCGTAGTCTCACTTTTGTATCGTCTTTTGTCTTTTTCACTGTTTTTTTCCCGAGAATCTGTAACCTGCAACTATGTAGCAGACATGGGTCAAAAGCACCTGTTTATTTGTAAAATGACTGGGCATGTGGAATATAATAATGCAATATTATGATATAAACAAGAACTCCCAGATGGTATTATACCTCACGTCAGATGGCAGTTCTCTGGTGACAATGGTACAGCTTAGTCTGTCGACCCGAGATCGTCATAGAGTCTTGTGTATCTCCCTCTGTGCTTTGATTTCCATCCTACCACGGCTCTACTGAGTCGTGCAAACAGGTGGTTTTTTGGTACAGTTCCGAGTCACATGGAGGCAATGAGCTATAGGAGGGGATTCGTCTTTCCCGGTATTGGGGGTTGATGTTGCGCTATGTTCGATTGGCCATAACTGGAAATCCCTGGCCAGGGTTGTTGTGATTTACTGGTAAGTGTTATAAGTGTAAGTCCATTCTACCTCTCCCGGTACTTTCGGGCATGCGGAATTTGGTGAAAAATAATTTTCTAGAGGCGGTAACATGGACTCAAAACCGGATCTTTGTTAAACATCTAACTAACAACCTAACAAGGAGTTGTTAACTACTCGGTTAGGGGGTTATACTTTTCTTTCTTGAACTCCTTCGTCTTCAAGCCTCGATGGTTGTCCGTATCGTCTTCACCCCGTCGTCTCCTTGCGCCGAAGATCGATCCACCTGAAAGCTTCTACCTTTGGCTTCTTCTTCGAACTTTGAAGAAACTAGTTCACTCGGTTTGCCAAACCTTGTGAACTAGAGTGAGTAGAGGAGAGTGTGTTGGGATTTTCTCTATGGTTCTTGGATCTCAACACATGAGACAAGTGAACCATAGACTAAAGAGAGGGAGAGCAAGAGGAAGGAGATGAGAGCTCAAGAACACAAGAGAGAGAATGAAAATGATAGAATGAGCAAGACTTTTCTCACTTGGCTCTCATAATCCAAAACCATCATCACAAAAATAGTAATCAAGTATTGTGTAAATGGTTTAAGTCAAAATGGCTATATCATTTCATGCACTCATATTGCACAAGAGAACAAGCAAGTAAAAAGTCTTTGCCATGAAATGATAGCCATTGTCATCATGATGGTCAACTAGTCCAACCTAGTCAACCGGTCAACAAAGTCAACAAGTCAACAAAGTCAACCCCTCAACAACCATGTCACCACAATACTTAATTAATATTATTGTTAATTACATATCATATTCTCATTAGGGTTGAGCAAAAAGTCAATAGTCAACAGTCAACGGTCAACAACCCTAATGAGAATCCTCTGCCTCTGTCTCTCCGTCAACAGTGCATACACATCCGCATTCGCGTTCCGAGGAACACGAATACATACTGGATAAAACCAATCCCAAAACGTACACTAGGATCTGGCTTAAACCAAAGCCCGCTAGTGTTAACTGTCCGGACACTGTACGTGCACAAGTGCACGGATGTGACCGGACCCTGTCGCAAAACCATGCGACCTCTACTCTTTTGCCAAAAGGCGAATAGCTTTCTGTGTGGGACTCTAAAGACTCAACACTACGCTGGCAGTGGGTTTAACCACAGACCGCAAGCGGCACTAGCTGTGCGTAACGGTCCCCAGGTAGATGCCGACAAGAAGACTGACGAGGTGAAACCCATCTGAACTCCTACTGGGCCTGAATGTGACAATCTCCGTACAGTCCGGTCTGTTCGTCTGATACATTGCATGGCGGGCCTAAGGGGTGGTAAACGTCAGTCCTCTAATAGCGGTACAAGTCGTGTCGGAGTGAAGCCCAATACACCCTGAGATAACACTGGAAGCCTACCAGTATATCCCGCTTGCCCTGGCCAGGGACTACTCGTGTAATGGCTCTCCTAGACACAGCACGATGTCAACCCCCAATACCGGGAGAGACGAATCCTGTCTAACCGTCACTGCCTCCAAGTGCTTCGGGACTGCACCCAACTACTACCTGTTTGCACGACTCCTTTGAGCCGTGGTAGGGTAGTAATCAAAGTACAGTGGGAACGCACTCGAGGCGAAGTGACAGTGTCAAGTCAGCGGACTAAGCTGTACTCATGTCACCTGGGAACTGATAACTGACGATAGGTATAATACCAACCGGTCAGTTCCCGACGAGTCCTGTCCAGTGTACTCGTAACCCAACGAGCACCCGCATACTATCTCCAGTACGACGTACTGATGGCTGTGGAACAGACCATCTCCCACTCTGGGATGAGAAGCGCATGCGCTAGTCTACTCCGGAGTATCGATGCCCTGTCTCGATAGTCCTGCGACTAGGGACCTGCATAAGGATGTGCTTATAGATTACCCAGCCCCCACTAGTGTGACTGCCATCACAACGCTGGTAATCAAGCAAAGATCCTAAGGGCTCCACTAATGTGTATAGGTGATATACTAAAATAAACACAAGTACACATTGAAGTAGAAATAAACCAAGTAGCATACTACTATTTTGAGCAAGATTGTATATACAAGTTGAATATCCCAAGCTTCCATTAAGTAATATACAAACTAGTATGATACAGTAATGGCCTCTAGGGCATATACACTAACAATCTCCCACATGCACTAAGGCCATGTACTGGCGTATCGAAGACCTATCATCTCGATCAGCTGCTCGAACTGAGTCTGGGGCAAGGCCTTGGTGAATGGATCTGCAGTGTTATCTTCTGATGCAACCCTCCGAACGTCGATCTCCTGGCGATCCACGATCTCCCTGATCAGGTGATACTGCCTCAAGATGTGTCTGGATCTCTGATGGGACCTGGGTTCCTTCGCTAAAGCTATAGCCCCGTTGTTGTCGCAATACAGAGGTATTAGATCAACAATGGACGGAACCACCTGAAGTTCTTTCAAGAACTTCCTCATCCAGACAGCTTCCTTTGCGGCATCAGATGCAGCGATGTATTCCGCTTCCATCGTCGAGTCTGCAACGGTTTCCTGTTTGGAACTCTTCCAACACACCGCCCCTCCATTGAGGGTAAAGACAAAACCCGACATGGACTTGGAATCATCCCTGTCACTCTGGAAGCTGGAGTCAGCAAAGGCCTCGATCTGGAGGTCTTTTCCGCCATACACCAAGAACATCTCCTTAGTCCTTCTCAGGTACTTGAGAATGTTCTATACCGCTATCCAGTGTTTCTCCCCAGGGTTTGACTGATACCGGCTTACCACACTCAGTGCATAAGCTACATCCGGTCTGTTACACAACATCGCATACATTATAGAGCCTACCGCGTAGGGTATAATAGACATGCGATCCCTCTCCAAATCAGTCTTTGGAGACATCTCTTTAGAGAGGGTGATCCCGTGACAAGCCGGTAGGTTACCGTGCTTGGAATCTTCCATACTGAATCTTTTCAGTATGGTGTCGATGTACCTGGACTGTGAAAGTCCTAATATCCTCTTGGATCTATCACGATGGATCCGGATCCCCAGGATGTATGAGGCATCACCCAGGTCTTTCATGGAGAACCTGTGTGACAAGAACCCCTTGACAGATTGTAGCATAGGAATGTCATTTCCTATTAAGAGAATGTCATCCACGTATAAAACGAGGAATACTACAGTTCTCGCTACAAATCTACTATAGATGCATGGTTCATCTGGATTTTTGATAAAGCCAAATTCCTTGACCGTCTCATCGAAACAGATGTTCCAACTCCGCGATGCCTGCTTTAGTCCATAGATGGACTTAAGCAACTTGCACACCTTTCCGCTGCTCCCACTCTGAATGAAACCCTCTGGTTGGTCCATATAGACACACTCCTCTAAATTTCCATTTAGAAAAGCGGTCTTTACGTCCATTTGCCAGATCTCATAATCGTGGAAGGCAGCAATGGCAAGAAAGATCCGAATGGATTTTAGCATAGCCACTGGAGAAAAGGTTTCGTCATAGTCCAAGCCAGGTCTTTGACGGAAGCCCTTTGCAACTCGTCTAGCTTTATAGGTCTCAACCTGTCCATCTACACCAATCTTCCTTTTGAAGATCCACTTGCATCCTACGGGTTTTACCCCGTCTGGAGCAATGTCCAACGTCCATACTTTGTTGGTGTACTTGGACTCCATTTCGGTCCGCATTTCATCCAGCCATTTTACCGAGTCAACGCTCTGAACGGCCTGCTGGAAGCTAGTAGGCTCATCATAATCTATGATGCAATCCTCTCTATCCCCGTCTATGATAAAACCATAGTATCTCTCGGGCGGATGAGACTGCCTACTACTCCTGCGGAGCGGCGTAGGAATGTCTTGATCTTTTGAACCCTCTGGTTCCACTAAGCTTTCAGTAATAGTCTGTGGTTCTGGAATATCTTCCAGTTCTACTGCGCTCCCACCAATTTCCTTTTCTAAGAACTGGTGTTCTAGAAAGTGGGCATGAAGAGAAACAAAAACCTTTTGTTCCTCTTCGCAGTAGAAGAAATATCCCTTGGAGTTCTTTGGATATCCCATAAACTTGCACTGTATTGAGCGTGCCTCGAGCTTGTCCGCATGCTGCTTTTTGATAAAAGCTGGACTTCCCCATGTCTTAATGTGATTGAGATGGGGCCTCTTCCCACACCACATCTCATATGGTGTAGTAGGCACAGTCTTAGTGGGAACTCGGTTCAAAAGGTATGCTGCTGATTCTAGCGCATACCCCCAGAATGATCGCGGTAACTCAGCGTTACTCATCATGGACCGTACCATATCCAATAGGGTTCGGTTCCGTCTCTCCAATACACCGTTATGTTGCGGAGTGTATGGAGGAGTAAGCTGAGAGAGAATTCCGTTCTCTTTTAAATAGTTCAGGAACTCGGCACTCAAGTATTCACCACCTCGATCCGATCTAAGAATCTTGATACTTTTGCCGGTTTGTTTTTCTACTTCATTCTTATATTCCTGGAATTTTCCAAAGGCTTCGGACTTATGTTTCATTAAGAAGACATAACCGTACCTTGAAAAGTCATCCGTAAAAGTAATGAAGTAAGAATAACCGCTTCGCGCATGTGTAGACATTGGACCGCACACGTCGCTGTGTACGAGTCCCAAGAGCTCGCTCGCTCTTACTCCGTGTCCAGTGAACGGAGTCTTTGTCATCTTTCCTTTGAGACAGGATTGACAAGTGGCATACGATTGATATTCGAACGGATTCAAATATCCTTTTGTATGTAACTTTGTCAACCTTCTCTCATTGATGTGACCCAGTCTACAATGCCATAAGAAAGTCTGATTTATTTCCGGAGACTTTCTTTTGTGTGTATTCTGGACATTGAAAATCTGTGGTTGTTTAATACGTATATACCATTGCTCAATGTACCTGACCCAATCAGAACTTGATTAAGGTGAATGTTCACAACATTGCTTACAAACGCAAATTCATAACCTTCTTTAGAAACCAAAGATACAGAAATGATATTACAAGTTGCGTTGGGTACAAAAAAGCAATTAAGCAAAACCAAAACATGTCCATCTGACATTCCTAGGTGATAGTCCCCCACGGCCTTAGCATCCATGCTAGCTCCGTTTGCAACTTTGAGGGTCATGTCACCTGCCTTCAAAACCCTACGGTTTCTCAACGCCTGCAAAGAATTACAGATATGAGATCCTGATCCGGTATCCAATACCGAGGAAGTAGAGTTTATTGAAAGACAGTTTTCAATAACATACACACCTGAAGCTGAAGCCGCAACCTACTTCAGATCCTGTGTTCTGGCTTTCCAAGCCCTGCAATCATTCTTCCAGTGTCCCTTCTTATGACAATAGAAGCATTCTTCTTTATCCACAAGCTTTCCCACTTTCTTTGTTGCTTTTGCCTTTCCCTTTGTATCCACTTTACTAACACCGCCCCTTGGTTTGGCGGGGGCTTTCTTCTTCTTTCTCTTGGCTTTCGCCTTGGACCTAGAAGAGGAAGATCCTCCTACAAACAAAGTGGATGTTTCCCTACCTTTCTGTAGGGTGCCCTCTGCGCTCCTCAGCATGTTGAGGAGTTCTGAAAGTTCAACTTCCTTTTCTTGTAAGTTGAAGTTCAGGATAAACTGGGCGTAAGTGGAAGGAAGGGACTGGAGAATCAAGTCCGTATAGAGCTCATTCTCCAACGTGGTCCCAAGGTCCGCGAGCTCTTCTATGTAGCCAATCATCTTAAGCACGTGTTCCGCTACCGATGATCCGACGGCCAACCTTGCCGAAAATAACTTCTTCGACACTTCGTATCTTGCGATACGAGACTGCTCTCCATACAGTTCTTTTGTATGGAGAAATATGGATTCGAGGTCCATATTCTCGTGCCTCTTCTGATGTTCGTTGTCCATAGAGGCAAGCACGAGGCACTTGGCCTTCGCACAATCGATTTCTCAGGTCTTATGGATTTCCTTATCCGCGACGCTGGTTTTGGGACGTGGGACAGGGGGAGCTTTGGTGGTAAGAAGATACCCCAGCTTGTCGTAAGTGATTGCCATCTTGACATTCCTGAGCCAATTTTTGTAGTTTGGCCCTGTCAGTATATTTTTATCTAGAAGTAACTTAAGTCCAGTCATGTCGATTGGTCGCTGCAATTAGGAGAGAGAAGAAACACTCAGCATGATGCTCCTGCAAGTTTAGAATGGTTTTTAGTTTATCTAAACAGGATGGCTCCCACTGTTTCTCGAATCCCTCCTCAAACCAAAAAGGAAGAATTAGTCAGGATCAATGTCACCGTACAATACTTGCTTAACCGTTCAGCCAGGCCAGTGTCGGTACTTCGAGGGAGGTTTTCCAACGCTTTCGCGAAGTTCCTTAATTAAATAACCTCTTTTCCCTGGGGGCGTAGCCCCGCTAACACCTTTCTAGACACCTACTTGGTTTATAGCATTGATCGTTAAGTGAGAAATTTCCCGAGGAGTAGCATATACTCACAGTAGGATCGGGATCCAAATATCATCGCGTGACGAAACTGAAGGAATCCTACCAGAATTATCACACTCCAAATGGTATGCAACACTAGCAAGTTTCAGTTCTTTTGAAACTCCCGATGTGGATTTTTGCCCCATGCTCTTATGACCTTGACTTTGGCCAAAATATCATAAGTCACATGTCAAGTTCTACCCGTCATTCTCCAGGTTAATTTGGATCCACCCGTACCTACCCTTGACTTTGGCCAAAATGGCAGTACGACTGTCCCAAACCAACGCATCTATCTATGCTACACATGAATACCTAATAGCTACCAATCACTATGCCTTGACTTTGGCCAACATACACAGCTTGAATACTATTGACTATTCATGTGAAACGACGGAGGGCTACGAATGGTTTTGGCAAAACCGTGAACGTAGTGAACTTGATATAATCGATGGAACAAGATAGCTTTTAAAAGGAGTGGCTCAAGCTCCGCATTTAAAAGTTAGTTTTGAAAAGAACCGAGTGGTTTTCCGAAAGTGTTCCAACGACTTTAACTTGGTTTGTTTTCTTGCATTAGTTCTTTTAATGCGTGATATTCTTGCATTAGTTCTTTTAATGCGTCCCATCATTTAATCCTACCATTGCAGAAAACAACCAAAATATGACGTACGCTTATGCCATTCGCATTCGCCACGGGGCCCCGTCATTACCCGTTAGGTTACTTAACTAACGACAGAGCGGGGGCTGGGCTAGCGCGGCTGTAAAACATAAGCAACGCCTAAATAATATCATATATAGATATATTGCAATGATAGCCATTTCAGATCACAGATGAACACATTGGATATACTAGGAATCCGCAATTCGTACGAGCCTGTAACGAAAAGCAGATTATACGGTCGCGGTGAATAGCCAATACCCCACCCAAGACCCCTACGGGTGCGGCAAACTACCCGCCAAGTACCCGAAACGAAGCAACCTCCCTCAACTCCGTGAGTAGGCCACTCAGCACTTCGGCATACCCGGTAGTTTGTGCACCCCCTCCATGGGTCTATCCTAGGAGCAAAAACAGTAAAAAGAAATTATACAATGACGGCTACAACCCCGACCCGGTTGTGCGGCCATACAAATAATTATTACATCAATTTACAAATTTACATGAATTGAAAGAAAAGAAAACTCTCGTCTCACAACCCCCGGCTATTCACCCGTGACAATCCAATGAATTCATATACACATTCCAATAACATTACAGATCATAGATTTGTATAACCCCCACTAATCAACATATGGCGATTAGCAGACGTTCAATACAAATATCACATCACAGATAAAAACCCGTCAGCTCAAGTCTTTAGAAGTTCGATCAAAAATACGGATTTTTAGGCCCCAAACACAAAATTTTCGTTCTGGAAAATCTGGGCTAAAAAGATATATTCCAAAATTCCCAAAATACCCCACTGAACAAACTGCAACCAAAATTTCCCACTGCCGAGTCAACTCGGCCGCGGAACCGCGGCGCTTTGATCGGTTCAGTGGATGAAATTTTTGTAGTTTGCTATAAAAACCCTGAGTCGATTTTTGAAGCAAGATTTATTACTTTTACAGCACTTTGAAAATCGACAGCAAGCATGAATTTTTGGTGTATTTCGTGACTTTTTGTTTGATTGATCTTCTAGTTACTTTGCTAACATGTTAGATAGAGTTTAACTAGGCTCTGATACCACTGTAAGTCCATGCTACCTCTCCCGGTACTTTCGGGCATGCGGAATTTGGTGAAAAACAATTTTCTAGAGGCGGTAACATGGACTCAAAACCGGATCTTTGTTAAACATCTAACTAACAATCTAACTAGGAGTTGTTAACTACTCGGTTAGGGGGTTATACCTTTCTTTCTTGAACTCCTTCGTCTTTAAGCCTCGATGGTTGTCCGGATCGGCTTCACCCCGTCGTCTCCTTGCGCCGAAGATCGATCCACCTGAAAGCTTCTACCTTTGGCTTCTTCTTCGAACTTTGAAGAAACTAGTTCACTCGGTTTGCCAAACCTTGTAAACTAGAGTGAGTAGAGGAGAGTGTGTTGGGATTTTCTCTATGGTTCTTGGTTCTCAACACATGAGACAAGTGAACCATAGACTAAAGAGAGGGAGAGCAAGAGGAAGGAGATGAGAGCTCAAGAACACAAGAGAGAGAATGAAAATGATAGAATGAGCAAGACTTTTCTCACTTGGCTCTCATAATCCAAAACCATCATCACAAAAATAGTAATCAAGTATTGTGTAAATGGTTTAAGTCAAAATGGCTATATCATTTCATGCACTCATATTGCACAAGAGAACAAGCAAGTAAAAAGTCTTTGCCATGAAATGATAGCCATTGTCATCATGATGGTCAACTAGTCCAACCTAGTCAACCGGTCAACAAAGTCAACAAGTCAACAAAGTCAACCCCTCAACAACCATGTCACCACAATACTTAATTAATATTATTGTTAATTACATATCATATTCTCATTAGGGTTGAGCAAAAAGTCAATAGTCAACAGTCAACGGTCAACAACCCTAATGAGAATCCTCTGCCTCTGTCTCTCCGTCAACAGTGCATACACACCCGCATTCGCGTTCCGAGGAACACGAATACATACTGGATAAAACCAATCCCAAAACGTACACTAGGATCTGGCTTAAACTAAAGCCCGCTAGTGTTAACTGTCCGGACACTGTACGTGCACAAGTGCACGGATGTGACCAGACCCTGTCGCAAAACCATGCGACCTGTCGCAAAACCATGCGACTTCTACGCTTTTGCCAAAAGGCGAATAGCTTTCTGTGTGGGACTCTAAAGACTCGACACTACGCTGGCAGTGGGTTTAACCACAGACCGCAAGCGGCACTAGCTATGCGTAACGGTCCCCAGGTAGATGCCAACAAGAAGACTGACGAGGTGAAACCCATCTGAACTCCTACTGAGCCTGAATGTGACAATCTCCGTACAGTCCGGTCTGTTCGTTTGATACATCGCATGGCGGGCCTAGGGGGGCGGTAAACGTCAGTCCCCTAATAGCGGTACAAGTCGTGTCGGAGTGAAGCCCAATACACCCTGAGATAACACTGGAAGCCTACCAGTATATCCCGCTTGCCCTGGCCAGGGACTACTCGTGTAATGGCTGTCCTAGACACAGCGCGATGTCAACCCCCAATACCGGGAGAGACGAATCCTGTCTAACCGTCACTGCCTCCAAGTGCTTCGGGACTGCACCCAACTACTACCTGTTTGCATGACTCCTTTGAGCCGTTGTAGGGTAGTAATCAAAGTACAGTGGGAACACACTCGAGGCGAAGTGACAGTGTCAAGTCAGCGGACTAAGATGTACTCATGTCACCTGGGAACTGATAACTGACGATAGGTATAATACCAACCGGTCAGTTCCCGACGAGTCCTGTCCAGTGTACTCGTAACCCAACGAGCACTCGCATACTATCTCCAGTACGACGTACTGATGGCTGTGGGACAGACCATCTCCCACTCTGGGATGAGAAGCGCATGCGCTAGTCTACTCCGGAATATCGATGCCCTGTCTCGATAGTCCTGCGACTAGGGACCTGCATACGGATGTGCTTATAGATTACCCAGCCCCCACTAGTGTGACTGCCATCACAACGCTGGTAATCAAGCAAAGATCCTAAGGGCTCCACTAATGTGTATAGGTGATATACTAAAATAAACACAAGTACACATTGAAGTAGAAACAAACCAAGTAGCATACTACTATTTTGAGCAAGATTGTATATACAAGTTGAATATCCCAAGCTTCCATTAAGTAATATACAAACTAGTATGATACAGTAATGGCCTCTAGGGCATATACACTAACAATAAGTAGTTTCACGAACGTTATGGACCTTACATCGGCATGAATTATCAAGCTACTGGGGTCTGACGTTTACCACCCCTAGGCGAGATATGCAACATATCAGACGAACAGACCGGACTGTGCGGTAAGTGTTACTGATCGGATTCGCAGGAGTGTGAGCAGGCTTGCTCGTTGATCTTCTGATCGCTCAATACCCGGGTGGCCGTTACGTTTAGCAGACCGCTTGCGGCTTGTGGGTGACTGATATGATTACCACCTACTGCCGGCGTATTGACGAGTGTTTAGAGTCCTACACAGAGGTTTCCTGGCTCAGGCGAAACGAAATAGGAGCACGTATGTGATATGTGCGGGATCGAGAATAATACAAGTATGTGATACCGTATTCTATTCTCGCGGCTTGTATCATCGGTCGGTTATATGCGTTATAGCCGGGTTATCGAATCAAGTGTTGATTCGATATATTGATACACATGGTATTAGTCGGTTATATGTGATATGACTGGATCATTAAATCAAGTGTTGATTTAATGATTTAATGTATAATTATAAATTTGATATATTACTTTACATTAACTAGTATTGGTTCACTTAAGATTATTTTCTCACTTGATGTGCACAAAGTGTATATATATGATGTATAATTGTGTATATGTTTTTATCATGCTTAATGATACATGCAAACTTGGGTGTGTGTAAGACTTACACCATGTTTATTTATAATTGTGAGGGTTTTATTTATTTTAAGTATTTCAAAATGGTGGCTTTATTTGTCATGACTTAAAGCTTCATGAAGCTTCAAGCATCTTTGACAAAGTCCACACATTTTGTTTTACTTAAGATATTTTTAAACCAAACCATTATATTAAACCATGGTTTAGTCTCTACGATAGTTAGTGTATGATACTAACTCACCCATGGTTGCATAATTATCATTATTCTTTTTTCATTTTTCATTCTTACTTCTTCTTCTTCTTCATTCAAAAGGAAAAACTTTCTAGGTTTTTTCTAAGTGGTGAAAACAAGTGAGAAATCAAAATCTAAAGTGAACCCACTTCCTATTTCATCATCCTCTACTACTTTCCATTTAGTTTAGGGTGTTCTCTTCACAAAGTTCTTGACCTAGTGAAGGGTTAGTTTGAGTTTGAGTCACCTCGACGTAGATCATCTTCGGCCTCGAAGTCTACGAGCAAGCTTGTTCATTTCTCCGGAGAAATCCATTCTAGAGTTCGGGACAACGATGATCGCAGCGAAGGGATGTCAACACGTAGCTTTAGAAGTGAAGGACCGGATCTATAAATGTTGTATTTTTGTTCACTTCTTTTTGTGATGATAGATTACATGTATTGTTACCCTAGTTTTCTAGCATGATTCTTGGTTTTATTGCTTAGCACCCCCTTGATTTTTTTTGTTGTGGCATGTGTGATGCTTGCAAACCCTAGGCTAGGTGCTAAGGAGTCCCAACAATATGTAGGATCCCGATCCGGTATCTAATACCTAGGACGTAGAGTGAACTAAGAAACAGTTCTCAATAACTAACACACCCGAAGAAGATGCATCAACATGCTTATTCTTCGTTTGGACGGCGTGGGAATCCGGATATTTCCCTATTCCCTGTTCAGTCTTATAACATTTATAAGAAAGAATGGAACCAACGATCCCCTGCTCAGTATAACATGCGGGTTCGGTCAATACATCCATATTATTATCTTGATTAAGACGTGACATAGTCGCTACCTGGAGAGAGAGAGAGAAGAAAACACTTTAGCGTATACTCTTGCAAGATCATATTGGTTATTATTTTATCTAATCAGGATGGCTCCCACAATTTTTATCAAATCTTCCTTCAAACCTTAAAAGGAAAGACTAGCCGGGATTAATTGCACCCTACAGTTTCGCCAATCATTCAGCCAGGCCAGTGTTGGTACTTTGAGGGAGGATCCCCGTGCTATCGCACGGACCTAATTAAAATAAACCTCGTTTTCCCAGAGGCATAACCTCGTAAACACCTTTCTAGACACCTACTTGATCGGCTAATTGTCTTATGCAAAAACTCTCCCAGGAGTAACTCTTACTCGCAGTGGGTATCGGGATCCAACTATCTCATCGAAGGTATGCAATCTCTTTGCAAATTTCAACACTTGAAACTCCTGATATATTTTTCCCCTAGCGTCTTATGACCTTGACGCAGGCCAACAAACCATAGTCCGCTAGTCAAGTTCAACCCGTCGTTTCTGATTGAATCAAACCCACTCGCACGACCCTTGACGCAGGCCAACAAGGTCGTATGACTACCCTAATCCAATCGCATCTCATGCTTTAACAGATAAGCACTAATTAGCTACCGCATACTACGCCTTGACGCAGGCCAACAAACGTAGCACGAATACTAATTAGAACCTATCTGAAATGACGGAGGGCTACGACAGTTTTTTCTGAAAACCTTTTGCGTAATGAACTTGATATCGTTGTAGAATCGAATGATTTTGAAAAGGAGTGTTTTTGAGACTTTTACTAGTTTCGCTAAAGAGGTCACTCCTGGTGAAGGGATCTTGGCTCTTTCCTTATCGAATAAGGTGCAGGATATTTCATAAATACCGCTATGCAAAGCAAGAACTATTGAAGCAATCAAAAACAAAACCGAGTGTTGTAACATCTGCTAGTTTTGCTAAAGAGGTCACTCCCGGTGAAGGGATCTCAGCTCTTTCCTTATCGAATAAGGTGCTGGATATTCTACAAGGAATACCGCTATGCAAAGCAAGAACTAGAGTTACCCTTTTTGAAAATTTGATTTTACAATATCTTTTAGGTTTCTTTTCTTTCATTAATCACATTAATGAAGTCCCATCATTTATGCTTCCTAAGCATCACAGAAGAAACGAAAATACAACGTACGCTTATGCCATCCGCATTCGCCACAGTGTTCCGTTATGCACCGTTAGGTTACTTAACTAACGGCATACTAGGACGGGACAAGCGTGGGTGTAAAACATAAGCAACGTCTACTATATATCTCATATATAATGTATATCCATTCTCTCAGAATCCACAGTGATCACATCACAGAGCAGCAGAAGAAACATATGAAATACTGGATATACTAGGAGGTCCGTGTTTTATTTTTAGCCTGTATAAAACATGGATTCCACGGTCGCGATGAATAGCCAAACCCACATCCCTAGACCCCTACGAGAGCGGCAAGCAACCCTACCAATTCTAGAGTTAGGAGACCCGGACTTGACTCCTCGAGTTGCTCTCCCACTGGACTCTAGAACCCGGTTACTTGTGCTCCCCTCCTTGGGCTATCCTAATGCGGAAAAGTAAATAATATACAACGGTGACATCATCCTCAACCCGGAAGTGCCCCAATAAAAGAATATTACATACAATGAATTTTACATGAATGAAAATAAAAACTCTCATCTCACATAAAACCCCCGGCTATTCAAAAACGCGACGATCCAATATAACATATCACAGCAACACATAACATCACATGTCATCAATGTAAGTAAATATGCGTATCCCAATTGTCGTTGACATATAGCAACGAAACCGGCGATACACCACATATTACACTTACGGTCGCAGAAAAGAAAATGTCAAACTACAACATTTGGAATCCATAATAACCTTAGACATCGTAAACCCAAAATATCACATACTTTGGATTTCATGCCTAACCATATGAATTCCACATATTGTATCACATCCCACAAATAGCTAGACGATGTTAAACCTTTCGATCGAATCAACGAATTTCCAAAATTTCCCCAGAAAGCTCAACACTTGAGCACTATTAAAAATTCCCAGAAGCATGCTCCAGTACCAATGGACCAACCGTTGAAGTGCCGTCCCTTGCCTCCTTAGTGGCGCTGCGGAACCGCCGCCAAAACCATGTTTTGGCCGTGGTTCCGCGGTCACTAAAGCGAGTTAGGGACTCGTTCTTCAAGAGGGTCCATAAAATTACCTGCATGATTTTCTGAGGATTTTTAATGTGAAAAATTCCAACATTTTGAAAAATTTCCAGAAAGTGGGCAATATCGGGTTTCGGAGTTCGTTCAAACTTCTAACTTCGCCTAGACAACACTAATGCTCTAGTAAGGCTCTGATACCACTGTAGGGTTCTTAGGCACAACCACAAGGTTTCACAAGGCATCAAACATGCTATATTTAAAAAATTAGTGTGCCAAACAACCCTAACCTAGGAACTAACTAGAGTTTTAGGAGCAAAACAACAAGTAAATCTAAGTGATAACGGAATACAACATTTGTAGACCAGTCCTTCACTTCAATAGCTCCTTGTAGTGGTCCCTTCGCTGCGACAATGGAACACCCAGACTCTTGCATGGCTTCTCAAGGTGAAAGGAACGATCTTGCTTGAAGTCTTCAAGGCCGAAGATGATCTACGTCGAGAAGACACTAACTCAAGCTACTACTTCACTAATGAGAGATTGGTGAAGCTAACACACTATACTAAAGTGCTAATCTAGTAGAGGATGATGAAGTAGGAAGTGAGCTCGCTTTAGTTTTATTTTTCTCACAATATTTTCTCACTTTTGAAAAAGCTAGCAAGCTTTTTCTCAAGGATGAAGAAAATGAAGCAATGAACTAATGAGGCGAGAGAATCAACCATGGGTGAGTTTGTATCATCTACTAACTCATGTAGAGAGATAACCATAGCTAAATTATAATGGTTAGGTTAATAAATATCTTAAGTAAAACAAAATGAGTGGACTAAGTCAATGCATCCATAAGCTTCTACAAGCTTCATGCATGTGGCTAATTATCCACTAATTTGGATTTACTTTAAATATTTAAACCCTACATTATAATTAGTATGGCATAAGTCTCATACACCCATGTAGTGTGTGTCATCAACCATGACACAAAAAGAGCACAATTAATATATATCACATATATAATAAGTGTGCACATGTGAGAATAATAAATACTTAAGTGAGCAAATATTAGTTAATGTAAACTAGTATATCAAATATACAATTATACACTAAATTATCAAATTAACACTTGATTTAATAATCCGGATATATCGCATATAACCGACTAATATTATATGTACCAACTTATTGAATCAACACTTGATTCGATAACCCGGCTATATCACATATAACCGACCGATACAAAAATCGCGAGAATAGAATGCGGTATCACATACATGCATTATTCTCGGTCCCGCACATATCACATATGTGCTCCTACTTCGTTTCGCCTGAGCCAGTAAAACCTCTGTGTAGGACTTTAAAGACTCGTCAATACGCCGACAGTAGGTGATGATCACATCAAGCACCCACAAGCCGTCAGCGGTACTAGCTGGACGTAACGGCTACCTGGGTATTGAGCGATCAGAAGATCAACAAGCAAGCCCGCTCTATCTCCTGTAAAGCCTGTCAGCAACACTACCGTACAGTCCAGTCTCCTCGTCTGATATGTCGCATATCAAGTCTAGGGGTGTTAAACGTCAGACCCCAATAACTCGATAAGTCATGCCGATACGAGGCTCATAACGGGTCGAGAAACTACTGATAACACTTACAAGAAAATCTCTAAATCAGCCCTGGCCAGGGACTTCCCTGTCATGGCCAATCGAGCACAGCGCAACATCAACCCCCAATACCGGGAGAGACGAAATCCCCTCCCATCACTCATTGCCTCTATGTGACTCAGGGCTGTACCCAAAAACCACCGTTTTGCACGTCCTCTTGAATGGGGTAAGGTGGAAATCAAAGCACAGTGGGAATCACACAAGACTCTATGACGATCTCGGGTCTAGAGACTAACCTGTACCAGTTTCACCAGAGAACTGCCATCTGACGTGAGGTATAATACCAACTGGGAGTTCTCGGCGAGTCCTTCCAGTGTACCCAGTCTCCACTGAGCACCCGTATACCATCTCTGATGTCAAACACCAATGGATATGGGATCATCTATCGCCCATCTCATGGGTCGAGAAGCGTATACGCTAGTCTACTCTGGTATATTGATGCCCCGTCTCGATACACCCACGACTAGGAACATTAATGGTTGAACTTATGGACTACCATGGCCCCACTAGTATGATCTGCATCATAATCCTGGTAGTCAAGTATACATCCTAAGGGCTTTACCAACATGTAACCATAAGACAGTATCAAGAGACAAGTGTACATGTTAAGATAAAGAGCAACCGGATAGCATACTATCATATCGAGCAAGAAAGTCCTCTCTATATATGTCCAAGCATCCACTATAATATACATCATATGTACAATAATGGCCTCTAGGGCATACATACAACTAACAGGGAACCCCACCATGCATAAAAGCATCGAATTCCTCAACAGAAAGGAAATAGCGACAAAATTAGGGTTACTTAGCGCGGCAGCAAGGTTTCGGGAGGCATCGTCCATGCCGTTTTCAAAAATTTGCCGTTCTAAACAACCCTAACCCTAGAATCTTAACTTGAGATTTAAAAAAAACTTCATGCAAACAACTTTGCAAGTATAGTGAATGAGGAATACAACCTTTGTAGACCGGTCCTTCACTTCTAAAGCTCCATGTAGTAGTCCTTTCGCTCCAAGTGGTGAACTCCCAAACTCTAGTAAGGGTTCACATGAAGAAATGAACAACCTTGCTCAATGTCTTCGAGGCCGAAGATGATCTACGTCGAGGAGACTCAAGCTCATGCTACCTCTTCACTAATGGTAGATTAGTGAAGCAAACACCCTAAACTAAATGGCTAATAGTAGAGGATGATGAAGTAGGAAGTGATCTCTCTTTAGATTTCTTTTTCTCACAATATTTCATCACCTTAGAAAAAGCTAGCAAGCCTTTTCTCATGAGGAAGAAGATGAAGTGAAGAGGAGAATGAATGAACTCATGAGGTGAGAATATAAACCATGGATGAGTTAGTGTCATACACTAACTCATGTAGAGAGTTAACCATGGTAAGGATATTGGTTGGGTTAATAAATATCTTTAGCAAAACAAAAATAGTGGACTTAGTCAATGGTTATCCACAAGCTTTCTCAAAGCTTCTACCATGACATAATTCCATTATTTTTAGAATTACTTTGATAAATAAAAACCCTAGGATTTGTTGGGATTCCTTAGCACCCTACTGGGTTATCACAGCAACTACCATACCAAATTAAAAAATTCTAAGGTGCTAATCAATCCTAAGCTAGGATCAAGCTAGAGTAAATAGACAAAATAGCATGTAATCAACCATTACATCTAAGTGAACAAGGAATACAACCTTCGTAGACCGGTCCTTCACTTCTAAAGCTCCGTGTAGTAGTCCTTTCGCTGCGAGTGTCGATCTCACGAACTCTAGTATGGGTTCCCTTGGAGAAATGAACAAGCTTGCTCAAAGTCTTCAAGGCCGAAGATGATCTATGTCGAGGAGACTCAAACTCAAGCTACTTCTTCACTAGGCGATGAACTTTGTGAAGAGAACATCCTAAACTAAATGGCAAGTAGTAGAGGATGATGAAGTAGAAAGTGGGCTCACTTTAGATTTATTTTTCTCACTCATTTTCACCATTTTTCAAAAACCTAGAAAGCTTTTGAGTTGAGATGAAGAAGAAGAAGAAGAAGCTCTAGAATAAATCAAGTGGTGAATTATGCAACCATGGGTGAGTTAATATCCCATATTAAACCATTGTAGAGACTAAACCATGGGTAAAATCATAATGGTTAGGTTTAAAATATCTTAAGTCAAACAAAATAAGTGGACTTTGGTCAATGGTCTACAAGCTTCATGAAGCTTTCAAGCCATGACAAAATCCATGTCATTTTGATTTACTTAAAACAAATAAAACCCCAAATTATAATTAGCATGGTGTAAGTCATTCACACACCTAAGTTTACATTTATCATCAAGCATGATACAAACATGTACACAAGTATATATCACATATATACTTAATACATAATCAAGTGAGAAAAATAATCTTAAGTGAGCTAATACTAGTCAATGTAAATTAATATATCAAATATATAATTATACATTAGATTATTAAATCAACACTTGATTTAATAATCCGTCTATATCTTATATAACCGACTAATATAATGTGTATCAATTTATCGAATCAACACTTGATTCGATAACCCGGCTATATCGCAATTAACCGACCGATGATACAAATCGCGAGAATAGAATACGGTATCACATACGCGTATTAATCTCGGTCCTGCACATATCTCATATGTGCTCCTACTCCGTTTCGCCTAAGCCAGGAAACCTCTGTGTAGGACTCTAAAGACTCGTCAATACGCCGGCAGTAGGTGATGATCATATCAAACACCCACAAGCCGCAAGAGGCGTGCTAAACGTAACGGCCACCCGGGTATTGAGCGATCAGAAGTTCAATAAGCAAGCCTGCTCATACTCCTGCGAATCCAATCCGTAACACTTACCGTACAGTCCGGTCTCTTCGTCTGATATGTCGCATATCTCGTCTAGGGGTGGTAAACGTCAGACCCCAGTAACTCGATAAGTCGTGCCGATGTGAGGCTCATAACAGGTCGAGAAACTACTGATAAATCTTACCAGTAAATCTCAGAATCAGCCCTGGCCAGGGACTTCATGTTATAGCTAATCGAGCACAGCGCAACATCAACTCCTTATACCGGGAGATACGAATCCCCTACTATCGCTCATTGCCTCCATGTGACTCGGGACTGTACCCAAAAACCACCGTTTTGCACGTTCTCTTGAACATGGTAAGGTGGAAATCAAAGAACAGTGGGAATCACACAAGACTCTATGACGATCTCGGGTTGACAGACTAACCTGTACCAGTGACACTAGAGAACTGCCATCTGACGTGAGGTATAATACCATCTGGGAGTTCTTGGCGAGTTCGTCCAGTGTACCCAGTCTCCACTGAGCACCCGTATACCATCTCTGATGTCAAACACCAATGGATATGGGATCATCCATCGCCCATCTATATGGGTCGAGAAGCTATATGCTAGTCTACTCTGGTATATTGATGCCTCGTCTCGATACACCCACGACTAGGGACATTAAAGGATGTATTCACAGACTACCTTTGTCCCACTAGTACGATCTCCATCATAATCTAGGTAGTCAAGTACATATCCTAAGGGCTTTATCAACATGTAACAGAGAGACAATCAATGTACATGTTAAGATAAAGAGTAACCAGATAGCATACTATCATGTCGAGCAAGAAAGTCCTCCCTATATATGTTCAAGCATCCACTACAATATACATCTCATGTAGAATAATGGCCTCTAGGGCATACATATAACTAACAATCTCCCACTTGCACTAAGGCCATCATATAGCAGTGGTTGTAGTATCCCATACTCAACCATCCCATAACAGTCTCTCTTGGGAAAAGGCCTTCATGAGTAGATCCGCCGTGTTGTCCTCTGAGTCTACTCTCCTAAACTTGATCTCCCTGGAGATCAACCATCTCCATGATCAGGTGATACTGCCTTAGAATATGTCTGGGTCACTGATGGGACGGGGGTTCCTAGGCATAAGCCACAACTCCATTGTCACACAATGGTTGGAACGAAGTTCATCTCAAGAACTAATATACACCCAGACTGCCTCTTTGGTAGTATCGTTGGTAGCGATGTATCCAGCCTTTATCGTCAAGTTTGCCACGGTATCTATCTTGGAACTCTTCCAACATACCGTCCCTCCACTGAGGGTAAAGATAATGCCTGTGACTGACATTCAGTCGTCCTTACCACCCTGGAAGCTATCCAGTGATTCTCCCCCGGATCGATTGATACCATCTCACTACACCTAGTGAGAATCCTAACATCCACTTAGATCTATCTTACAGATCCAAAACCCAGGATTTAGGAGGTATCACCTTGATCCTTCATGGAGAATCCTTGTGATAAGAGGAGATTAACCGAGTGTAGCATAGGAAACTCCTTCCCTATCAAGAGTATGTCATCTACGTACAATACGAGGAATACCACCATACTCTCTACTACCTTTTTGTATATATAAGGTTCATCTACCATTTTGATGAAGTCAAACGCTTTGACTACCACATCAAAACAGATGTTCCAACTCCGCGATGCCTACTTTAACCTGTAAAGCAACTTGCACACATTTCCGCTGCTCCCACTGTCTACGAAGCCCTCTGGCTGTGTACTTATAGACGCTCTCTTCTAAATCAATATTTGGAAAAGCAGTCATGACATTCAACCGCCAGATATCGTAGTCATGGTATGTAGCAATGGCAAGTAGGATCCGGATGGACTTAAGCATATGCACTAGAAAAGGTTTCATCATAATCCATACCTGGTCGATGACGAGAACCTTTTACAACATGTCTAGCTTCGAAAGTCTCAACTTTTCCATCTACACCAAGTAATCTTCTCAAGATATACTTGCTCCTGATGGGGGTTTAACCCTTCAGATATAGCAACCAAAGTCCATACTTTGTTGGTGTACATGGATTCCATCTCAGATCGCATAGTATCCAGCCATTCTCACAGAGTCCCCACTCCTGATGGCCTGCTCGAAACTAGTTGGGTCATCATCTCATGATGCAATCCTCGCTCCCACTGTCATAGAGAAAACCGAAGTATCTCTCAGGTGGGTGAGGAACCCTACCAGATCGGCGGTGAGGCTAAGGTTCGTCGGGAACTATTGAATCCCTCCGGTTCTACCAAATCATCAGCTGTAGTTTATATAGCTGGAACTCCTTCCAGTTCTACCTCATGACCACAAATTTGTTTCCAAAATAAATTCCTTTTCTAAAAAGGTGGTCATGCCGAGAAATAAAACACCTTTTGTTCCTCGGTGCGGTAGAAGATATTCCCTTGCGAATGCTTGGGATATCCAACAAACTTCCACAGAACTGACCTTATCTGGAGCTTGTCCGGATTTTGCTTTTAGACATAGGCCGGACAACCCTAAATCTTTCTTACTTATGATATGGGCTCTTCCCATACCATATCACATATGGAGTGGTAGGCACTGATTTGGTTGGAACCCAATTCAATAGGTATGCAGCTTCTCAAGTGCATAACTCCTAAAAAGGAAATAGGCAACTCAGTAATACTCATCATAGAGCACACCATATCACATAGGGTGCGATTGGTCCGCCCCGATACACCGACATGCTGTGGTGTATACGGAGGAGTAATGCTGAGAGAGAATCTCATTCTTCTTTAGAATAGTCCAGGATCTGCGTGCTCAAGTATTCTCCTCCCTGATCTCATCAAAGGACATAATACTTATACCTAATTTGGTTCTCTACTTCTAACTTATATTCTTTGAATTTCTCAAAAAGCTTCAGACTTGTGTTTCAACAGGAACACATGCGCGAATCTTAAGAGATCATCAGTGAATGTAATGAAGTACAAAGAACCAGTCCTGGCATGTATAGACAGGGGACCTACATACATCATCATGTATCAATCCCAATAGTTCACTAACTCTTTCTCTGTTTCTAATAAACGGAGCTATGGTCATCTTATCTTTGTGACATGACTGGAAAGTTTCACAAGATGTAAATTCAAACTGATTTAAATGTGCATCTTAATGTAACTTAGCTAGTCGGGTCGCATTGATATGACCTAGTCTACAATGCCTCAAGAAGAATTCGTTCATTTCTGAACTCTTCCTCTTGTGTGTGTTCTGTACGATAAGAACTGTAGTTTGATTTAGAACGTATATGCTTTTAGATAACGTGCCTGAACCGATCAACTCTTGATATAGGAAATGTTCAAAACATTATCCAACAATACAAAATTATATCCTTCTTTACTAAAAAGAGACTGATATAATGTTTCATATAAGGTTTGGTATCTAATAACATTCGTTCAGAATCAATGTATTTTGTAATACTGGGTGATAACTGCCAACATCTTGGCTGCAACAATTGCACCGTTTCTAACTCTTAAAACTTTATCACCCATTCTCAGTTCTCTACATGTCTGTAGCCCATGTAACAGATTACAATAACGGGATCCTGATCCGGTATCTCATACCAGGACGTAGAGTACACTAAGAAACAGTTCTCTGTAATGAACACACCCGAAGAAGATGCATCAACATGCACTTTCTTCGTTTGGGCGGCACGGGAATCCTTGTATTCCCCTATTTCCTGCTCGGTTTTATAACAATTATAAGTTGGAGCGGGACCAACGTTCCCCAGCACAGTATAACAAGCGGGTTCGGTCAATACATCCATATTATTATCTTGATTAAGGCGTGACATGGTCGCTACCTAGAGAGAGAGAGAGAAGAAAACACTCTGCGTGCGCTCTTGCAAGATTAGATTGGTTATTGTTTTATCTAATTAGGATGGCTCCCATTGTTTTTATCAAATCTTCCTTCAAACCCTAAAAGGAAAGACTAGCCGGGATTAATTACACCCTACAAGTTCGCCAATCTTTCAGCCAGGCCAGTGCCGGTACTTTGAGGGAGGTTCCCCGTGCTTTCGCACGGACCTAATTAAAATAAACCTCATTTTCCCAGGGGCGTAACCCTATTGACACCTTTCTAGACACCTACTTGATCGGGTAATTGTAAAGTGCAAAACTCTCCCAGGAGTAACTCTTACTCGCAGTGGGTATCGGGATCCAACTATCTCATAGAAGGTATGCAATCTCATTGCAAATTTCAACACTTGAAATTCCCGATAATATTCTTCCCCAAGTGATCTATGACCTTGACAAGGTCAACAAACCATAGACCGCAAGTCAAGTTCAACCCGTCATTTCTTGATTGAATTAAACCCACCCGCACGACCCTTGACAAGGTCAACAAGGTCGTACGACTACCCTAATCCAATCGCATCATATGCTAGCAGATAAGCACTAATCAGCTACCGCACACTACGCCTTGACAAGGTCAACAAACGCAGCACGAATACTAAATACTACTTATCTGAAATGACGGAGGGCTACGACAGGTTTTTAAGAAAACCCTTTGCATAATGAACTTGATATCATTGTAGAATCAAATGATTTAAATGGAGTGTTTTTGAGGCTTTTGCTGGTTTCGCTAAAAAGGTCACTCCCGGTGAAGGGATCTCGGCTCTTTCCTCGTCGAATGAGGTGCAGGATATTCACAATACCACTATGCAAAGCAAAAACTAGAAAAGCAATCAAAAGATGAAACCAAGGGTTGTAGCATCTGCCAGTTATTGCTAAAGAGGTCACTCCCGGTGAAGGGATCTCGGCTTTTTCCTTATCGAATAAGGTGCAGGGTGTTCTACAAGGAACACCGCTATGCAAAGCAAGAACTGTAGCTACCTGTTTTTGAAAATTCGATTCCTCAACATCTTTAGGTATATTTTCTTTCATTAATCTCATTAATGAAGTCCCATCATTTAAGTTACCTAACCATCACAGATAAATACAACGTACTCTTATGCCATCCGCATTCGCCTCGATGTCCCCTCGTGCACCGTTAGGTTAGGTAACTAATGGCAGAGCGGGGCAGGGCTAGCGCGGGTGTAAAACATAACCAACGTCTATATAATATATCACATATACTATATACAGTATCTATCTCTACATATCAAATGATCACATCACAGAGATCGCAGCAGAAAACAGCATATGAAATATTGGATATACTAGAATTTTCGGGTTTTATATTAAGCCTGTATAAAACACGGATTCCACGGTCGTGATGAATAGCCAAACCCACATCCCTAGACCCCTACGAGAGCGTCAAGCAAACCCTACCAATTCTAGAGTTAGGAGACCCGGTCTCGACTCCTCGAGATGGTCTCCCACTGGATTCTAGAACCCGGTTACTTGTGCTCCCCTCCTTGGGTCTATCCTAATGCAGAAAAGTAAATAATATACATCAACGGTGACATCTTCCTCAACCCAGAAGTGCCCCAATAAAAGAATATTACATACAATGAATTTTACATGAATGAAAATGAAAAACTCTCATCTCACATAAAACCCCCGGCCATTCAAACACGACGATCCAATATAACATATCCCAGCAACACATAACATCATATGTCATCAACGTAAGTAAATATGCGTATCCCAATTGTCGTTGACATATAGCAACGAAACCGGCGATACACCACATATTACACTTACGGTCGCAGAAAAGAAAGTGAAAAACTACAACAATTGGAATCGTCACTGCCTTTAGACATCATAAACCCGGAATATCATATATTCTGGATTTCATGCCTAACAATGCAAATCTTACATTTAGGTCTCAACCATGAAAACACTTTTCAAAGGAAGTCGGGTAATTCAATAAGATTCCCGATTCCGTCCGAGGCCGAAATGTTAAACTTGCATGCAACTGGATAGATTCCAATTATTGTATCCCATCACAAATATCCGGACGACGTTAAACTTTTCGATCGATTCATCAAAGTCCCACAATTTCCTGACAGCTCAACACTTGAGCACAGTTTTAATAATACCCGGAACATGCCACAGTACCTATGGACCAACCGTAGAAGGGCAAACCCAAGCCTCATTAATGGCACCACCGAACTTCCACAAACCCTAAGGTTCAAAGCGGTTCCATGGTCATTATGTCGAGTTAGGGTTTCATTCTTCTAGAGGGTCTACAGAATTATTTGCATGTTTTTCCGAATACGTTAAACTTGGATCGAACTTTTTAACTTCACCTAGACAATACGTGAAAACCCAAATACAATGTTAAACTACGAATACGAAACACTCCGAATTTTTTATAGTGTAAGATTACATCTCATGCAAAATTAGCAAAAACAAACAACACCTGAAACACCAAAACACAGAGATGAGAACATGAAAATTTTTTGAGCACAAACTGCCTACTTTAGGCCGGCCACAACCCCCACGATCTCGGCCAAAATCCGAGCACTGGGTCCCAAATTTTTGCCATGTTCTTGTAATCTCTCATATATCATTCTGCACCTGTTTTAAATTTTTTTGAGGTCATCAAAAAATCGATAGAACCCGTATTTGGTGTTTCAAGTTTCGGAGTTCGTTTCGGTTTCGTAATCTAACAAACACCGTCTAATACTCTAGCTCGGCTCTGATACCACTGTTGGGATTCCTTAGCACCCTACTGGGTTTTCACAGCAACTACCATGCCAAATTAAAAATTCTAAGGTGCTAATCAATCCTAAGCTAGGATCAAGCTAGAGTAAATAGACAAAATAGCATGTAATCAACTATTACATCTAAGTGAATAAGGAATACAATCTTTGTAGACCGGTCCTTCACTTCTAAAGCTCTATGTAGTAGTCCCTTCGCCGTGAGTGTCGATCTCCCGAACTCTAGTATGGGTTCTCTTGGAGAAATGAACAAGCTTGCTCGAAGTCTTCGAGGCCGAAGATGATCTACGTCGAGGAGACTCAAACCCAAGCTACCTCTTTACTAGGCGATGAACTTTGTGAAGAGAACACCCTAAACTAAATGGCAAGTAGTAGAGGATGATGAAGTAGAAAGTGGGCTTACTTTAGATTTATTTTTCTCACTCATTTTCACCATTTTTCAAAAACCTAGAAAGCTTTTGAGTTGAGATGAAGAAGAAGAAGAAGAAGCTCTAGAATAAATCAAGTGGTGAATTATGCAACCATGGGTGAGTTAATATCCCATATTAAACCATTGTAGAGACTAAACCATGGGTAAAATCATAATGGTTAGGTTTAAAATATCTTAAGTAAAACAAAATGAGTGGACTTTGGTGAATAGTCTACAAGCTTCATAAAGCTTTCAAGCCATGACAAAATCCATGTCATTTTGATTTACTTAAAACAAATAAAACCCCAATTATAATTAGCATGGTGTAAGTCATACACACACCCAAATTTGCATGTATCATCAAGCATGACACAAACATGTACACAAGTATATATCACATATATACTTAATACATAATCAAGTGAGAAAAGCAATCTTAAGTAAGCTAATACTAGTCAATGTAAATTAATATATCAAATATATAATTATATATTAAATTATTAAATCAACACTTGATTTAATAATCCGGCTATATCTTATATAATCGACTAATATAATGTGTATCAATTTATCGAATCAACACTTGATTCGATAACCCGGCTATATCGCAAATAACCGACCGATGATACAAATCGCGAGAATGGAATACGGTATCATATACGCGTATTAATCTCGGTCTCACACATATCTCATATGTGCTCCTACTCCGTTTCGCCTGAGCCAGGAAACCTCTGTTTAGGACTCTAAAGACTTGTCAATACGCCGGCAGTAGGTGATGATCATATCAAACACCCACAAGCCGCATGAGGCATGCTAAACGTAACGTCCACCCGGGTATTGAGCGATCAGAAGATCAATAAGCAAGCCTGCTCATACTCCTGCGAATCCAATCAGTAACACTTACCGTATAGTCCGGTCTCTTCGTCTGATATGTGGCATATCTCGTCTAGGGGTGGTAAACGTCAGACCCCAGTAACTCAAAAAGTCGTGCCAATGTGAGGCTCATAACAGGTCGAGAAACTACTGATAACTCTTACCAGTAAATCTCAGAATCAGCCTTGGCCAGGGATTTCATGTTATAGCCAATCGAGCACAGCGCAACATCAATTCCCTATACCGGGAGAGACGAATCCCCTCCTATCGCTCATTGCCTCCATGTGACTCGGGACTGTACCCAAAAACCATGACACAATAATAATGTACATAAATATATATCACATATATATTATATGCACACAAGTGAGAAAAAGAAATGTTTAGTGATCAAATATTAGTTAATGTAAGTTAATATAACAAATATATAATTATACATTAAATTATCAAATCAACACTAGATTTAATAATCCGGCTATATCACATACAACCGACTAATATCATATGAATCAACTTATCGAATCAACACTTGATCCGATAACCCGGCTATATCACATATAACCGATCGATATCACATATCGCGAGAATAGAATACAGTATCACATATCGTATCAATCTCGGTCCCGCACATATCACATATGTGCTCCTGCTTCGTTTCGCATGAACCAGGAAACCTCTGTGTAGGACTCTAAAGACCCGTCAATACGCCGGCAGTAGGTGATGATCATATCAAACACCCACAAGCCGCAAGCGGTCTGCTAAACGTAACGGCCACCCGGGTATTGAGCGATCAGAAGATCAACAAGCAAGCCTGCTCATACTCCTGCGAATCCAATCAGTAATACTACTGTACAGTCCGGTCTCATCGTCAGATATGTCGCATATCACAGCCTGGGGGTGGTATAACGTCAGGCCCCAGTAGCCTGATAAGTCATGTCGATGCAAGGTCCATATCGGTTCGAGAAACTACTGATAACACTTACCGGTAGATCTCAGCAACCCTGGCCAGGGATTTCATGTTATGGCCAATCGAGCATAGCGCAACATCAACTCCCAATACCGGGAGAGACGAATCCCCTCCTATCGCTCATTGCCTCCATGTGACTCGGGACTGTACCCAAAAACCACCTTTTTGCACGATCTCTTGACCGTGGTATGGTAGAAATCAATGCAAAGTGGGAATCACACAAGACTCTATGACGATCTCGGGTCGACAGACTAACCTGTACATGTGTCACCAGAGAACTGCTATCCGACGATAGGTATAATACCATTTAGGAGTTCTCAGCGAGTCCGTCCAGTGTACCCAGTCTCCATTGAGCACCCGTATACCTTCTCTGATGTCAAACACCAATGGATATGGGATCATCCATCGCTCATCATATGCGTCGAGAAGCGTATACGCTAGTCTACTCTGGAGTATCGATGCCCTGTCTCGATACTCCCACGACTAGGAACATTTGAAGGATGTACTTACCGACTACCCTGTCCCCACTAGTATGATCTGCATCATAATCCTGGTAGTCAAGTACTCATCTTAAGGGCTTTATCAACATGTAATAGAGAGACAATAAGTGTACATGTTAAGATAAAGAGTAACCAGATAGCATACTATCATGTCGAGCAAGAAAGTCCTCCCTATATATGTCTTAGCATCCTCTACAATATACATCGCATGTACAGTAATGGACTCTAGGGCATACATATAACTAACAATCTCCCACTTGCACTAAAGCCATTTGTTGCAGTATCTCATACTCAACGTCCTATAGAAGTCTCTCTAGGGAAAAGCCTTTGTGAGTGGATCCGCCGTGTTATCCTTCGTGTCAACTCTCCTGACCTTGATCCCTTAGAGATCAACCATCTCCCTGATCAGGTGATACTGTCCTCAGAATATGTCTGGAACGCTGATGGGAACTGCGTTCCTAGGCTAAAGCCACAACTCCATTGTTGTCACAATAACAGTTATTGGATGCTCAATGGTAGGAACCATGTTCATATCATCAACATGAAATGCCCAGACATCCACTTTGGCAGCATCATTGGTAGCAATGTAATCAGCCTTTATCGTCTAGTATGCCTCGGTATCTAGCTCGGAACTCTTCAAACATACCGTCCCTCCACTGAGGGTAAAGATAATGCCTGTGACTGACTTTTAGTCGAACTTATCACTCTGGAAGCTGGAACCAAGAACTTTCTTTTAGTGCTTCTCAAGTACTTAAGAATGTCCTCCACAACTGTCCAGTGATTCTCCCAAGGTCCGATTGATTCCCGATCACTACACCTAGTGAGTCATCTACATCTGGTCTGGTACATAACATCTCATGCATGATAGAGCCTACTGCCGAAGCATAGGGTATCCCTTGCACGCGAGCTCTCTCCAAATCAGACTTTGGAGAGAGTGATCCATGAGTAAGTGGGCGAACCACCATGCTTAGAATCATCCATACTAAACCCCTTTAGTATGGTGTTAATGTACCTGGATTTGGGACACTCCCAATATCCACTTAGATCTATCATCATAGATCATAATCCTCAAGATGTAGTAGGTATCATCCATATCTTCCATGAAGAATCCTTGTGATAAGAGGAGCTTGACCGAGTGTAGCATAGGAAACCATTTCCTATCAAGAGTATGTCATCTACGTACAATACGTAGAGGACAATCTTACTCTCTACAACCTTCTTGTGTATACAAGTTCATCTACCTTTTTGATGAAGTCAAACTCTTTGACTACCATATCAAAACAGATGTTCCAACTCCGCGATACTTGCATTGATCCCGATGGACTTAAGCATAGTTTTGAAAGTCTCAACTTTTCCATCTACACCAAGAATCTTATCAAGATCTATTTGCTCCCAATGGGTTTTACCCCTTCAGGTGCAACATGCAAAGTCATACTTTGTTGGTGTACATGGATTCCATCTTTGATCGCCTAGCATCCAGCCTTTACACAGAGTCCCCACTCGTGATGGCCTGCCTGAACCTAGTTGGGCCATCATTTACCATGATGCAATCCTCGCTCCCACTGTCACCGAGAAGACCGTAGTATCTCTCAAGTGGATGAGGAACCCTACCAGATTCACGGAGAGGCTGAGGTTCGTTGGAGACTATTGAATCCTTTGGTTTCACTAAATCATCAGCTGTTAGTTTGTCTAGCTGGAACTCTTTCCATTTCTACCTCATGAACACTAATTTCTTCACAAGAAATTCCTTTTCTAAAAAGGTGGAATGCTGAGAAACAAAACCCTTTTTTGCTCCTTAGAATGGTAGAAGATATTCCCTCAAAAATGTTTGGGATATCCAACAAACTTATACAGAACTGACCTTACCTCGAGCTTATCCCGATTTTGCTTTTCAACATAGGCCGGACAACCCCATATCTTTACTCGTTTAAGACATGGTCTCTTCCCATTCCATATCTCATATGGAGTGGTAGGCACTGATTTGGATGGAACCCCATTCAATAGGTATACAGCTTCTCAAGTGCATAACTCCAAAAGGAAACAGGTAACTCAGCAATACTCATCATAGAGCGCACCATATCTCATAGTGTGTGATACCTCCGCCCCGATACACCGTGGTGCTGTGGTGTATACGAAGGAGTAAGCTGAGAGAGAATCACATTCTCCTTTAAATAATCCAGGAACTCCATGCCCAAGTATTCTCCTACTCGATCACATCGTATGACTTTAATACTTTTACCCTTTTGGTTCTCAACTTCAAGCTTATATTCCTTGAATTTCTCAAAAGTTTCAGACTTGTGTTTCAACAGGAACATATGTCCGAATCCTGAGAGAAGATCAGTGAATATAATGAAGTATGAAGAACCAACCTTGGCATTTGTAGACAAAGGACCGTATACATCATCATGTATCTGTCCCAAGAGTTCAGTAACTCTTTCTCTGTTTCCAGTAAACGGAGTATTGGTCATTCTATCTTTGGAACAAGACTGGCAAGTATCATAAGATGAAAATTCGAACAGATTCTCATATTCATCCTTATGTAACTTAGCTAGTCGTGTCGCATTAATATGACATAGTCTACTATGCCACAAAAAGGATTCGTTCATTTCTGAACTATTCCTCTTGTGTGTGTTCTGTATACTTTGAACTGTTGTTTGATTTAGAACGTATATGCTATTATATAACGTGCCTGATCGAATCAACTCTTGATTCAGGAAAATGTTCACAACATTATCCTCCAATACAGAATTATATTCTTCTTTAACTTAATAAAGAATCTGATGTAATGCTGTATATCAGGTTCGGTATGTAATAACACTTGTTCAGAATCAATGTATTAATACAAGGTGATATCTGCCAACTGATTTGGCTGCAACACTTGCACCATTTTCTAACACTCAGAAACATTCACCCATTCCCAGTTCTCTACCTATCTGTAGCCTAAGTAACATATTATATTTGCGGGATCCTGATTCGGTATCTCATACCTAGGACGTAGAGGATACTGAGAAACAGTTCTCGGTAATGAACACACCCAAAGAATATGCATCAACATGCCCATTCTTCGTTTGGGTTGCGTGGAAATTCGGATATTCCCCTATTTCATGCTCGGACTTATAAAAATTATAAGATAGAGCAGAACCAACGTTCCCTAGCTCAGTATAATAAGCAGGTTTGGTTAATACATCCATATTATTATCTTGATTAAGGCGTGACATGGTCGCTACCAGGAGAGAGAGAGAAGAAAACACTCTGCGTGCGCTCTTGCAAGATTAGATTGGTTATTATTTTATCTAATCAGGATGGCTACCACTGTTTTTATCAAATCTTCCTTCAAACCCTAAAAGGTAAGACTAGCCGGGATTAATTACACCTTACAAGTTCGCCAATCTTTCGGCCAGGCCAGTGTCGGTACTTTGAGGGAGGTTCCCTGTGCTTTCGCACGGACCTAATTAAAATAAACCTCGTTTTCCCAGGGGCGTAACCCCGTTAACACCTTTCTAGACACCTACTTGATCGGCTAATTGTAATGTGTAAAACTCTCCCAGGAGTAACTCTTACTCGCAGTGGGTATCGGGATCCAACTATTTCATAGAAGGTACGCAATCTCATTGCAAATTTCAACACTTGAAATTCCCGATAATAATTTTGCCCCTAGCGTCCTATGACCTTGACGAAAGCCAACAAATCATAGTCCGCTAGTCAAATTCAACCCGTACATTTCATGATTGAATTAAACCCACCCGCACGACCCTTGACGAAAGCCAACAAAGCCGTACGACTACCCTAATCCAATCTCATCATATGCTTAAGCAGATAAGCACTAATCAGCTACCGCACACTACGCCTTGATGAAAGCCAACAAATATAGCACGAATACTAAATACTACTTATCTGAAATGACGGAGGGCTACGACAGGTTTTTATGAAAACCTTTTGCGTAATGAACTTGATATCGTTGTAGAATCGAGTGATTTTGAAAAGGAGTGTTTTTGAGGCTTTTACTAGTTTCGCTAAAGAGGTCACTCCCGGTGAAGGGTCTCGGCTCTTTCCTTATCGGATAAGGTGCAGGATATTTCACAAATACCACTATGCAAAGCAAAAACTAAAAAAGCAATCAAAAGACAAACCGAGTGGGTTGTAGCATCTGCTAGTTTCGCTAAAGAGGTCACTCCCGGTGAAGAGATCTCGGCTCTTTCCTTATCGAATAAGGTGCTGGATATTCTATAAGGAATACCGCTATGCAAAGCAAGAATTAGAGCTACCAGTTTTTAAACAAGTTTCTACAACATCTTTAGGTTTCTTTTATTTAATTAATCTCATTAATGATGTCCCATCAATTTATGCTTCCCAAGCATCACAGAAGAAACGAAAGCAGCAATAGTTATTATATATCATATATATAATATAGGCATTCATCTCAGAACATATCAAGTGATCACATCACAGAATATCAGCAGCAGAAGAACACATATGAAATATTGGATATACTAGGAATTCCGTGTTTTAATTAAGCCAATATAAAACACGGATTCCACGGTCGCGATGAATAGCCAAACCCACATCCCTAGACCCCTACGAGAGCGGCAAGCAACCCTCCCAATTCTAGAGTTAGGAGACCCGGTCTCGACTCCTCGAGATGGTATCCCATTGGACCCTAGAACCCGGTTACTTGTGCTCTCCTCCTTAGGTCTATCCTAATGTGGAAAAGTAAATAATATACATCAATGGTGACATCATCTTCAACCCGGAAGTGCCTCAATAAAAGAATATTACATACAAGCTTTTACATGAATGAAAATGAAAAACTCTCATCTCACATAAAAAACCCCGGCTATTCAAAACACGACGATCCAATATAACATATCACAGCAACACATAACATCACATGTCATCAACGTAAGTAAATATGCGTATCCCAATTGTCGTTGACATATAGCACCGAAACCGGTAATATACCACATATTACACTTACGGTCGCAGAAAAGAAAGTGAAAAACTACTACAGATGGAATCCGCAACCACCGTAGACATCATAAACCCAATGTATCACATACTTTGGATTTCATGCCCAACAAAATGAATTCCTTAGACATCACATGCCTAAAAATTATAAACCCCGCATTTTAGTCTCGATATTGAAAACACTTTTCAATAACCTGTCCGGTAATTCAACAAGATTCCCGATATCCTTATCGAATGCTCGTCGGAAACTTTAGTAGACGGCCGCACCCCCGATGCCGTCGACGAAGTGCACTAAGGCGGAACACCGTGGCCGCGAGCACCCGAACGGATGCTTTTGGCGACGGGGTTCTCCTACAGTCACTTGGTCGGGGCTATGGGGCGTGGCTATCTAGTAAGGTTACCCGGCGAGTATCCGCGTACACTACGTAATTGCGACGGACTTTTGATCCATATCAAAATACCGTGGCAACCGATCAAATGAGGCTAAACTGCTAGATTTATAAAATTCAAACTAGTTATCTCATAACTAATTATGTGGATTCCAAATATTGTATCACAATCATAAATAGCTAGATGATGTTAAACTTTTCGATCGAATAAACAAACACCCAAACATTCCCAAAGAGCTCAACACTTGAGCGGAGTTCAAAAAATACCCAGAATATGCTACAGCTCCTATGAACCATCCGTAGAAGGGCCGACCCATGCCTCACTCGTGTTGCCTCGGAACTGCCACAAACCCTAGGGTATGACAGCGGTTCCGCGATCCAAAAAGTCGAGTTTGGGTATCGTTCTTCTAGAGGGTCCACAAAATCGCTTGCATGATTTTCTGAAGATTTTAAACTTGAAAAAAATCCAACTCTTGGAAAATTTCCAGCGAGGGAAAATATGGGTTATTGATATCCGTTCGAACTTTTTAACGTCGTCTAAATAGCCCAAATAAATGTTAGAATTATGATTACGAAACACTCCGAATTGCCTTTGCAGAAAGTTAACATCACATGCAAATTTAGCAAAAACTAGCAATACCTGAAACACCAAAAATCAGAGACCGGAACACAATACAAATTTCAACCCTGAACTCCTTCCAAAAACCGAGCACACCGGTTTTTCATGCCCTCTGGCCGGCCAAAATTCGAGGAATGGGGTTAAATTTTCTACTGTGTTCATATTGCATCTCATACAACATTCTGCAGTTGCTAAAAAAATTTTTAGAGGCCTTTAAAAATTCGACAGAAACTAGGATTTGGCGTTGCAAGTTTCAGAGTAGCTTCGGTTTCGTAATCTAACAAACATCGTTTAATTCTATAGCTTGGCTCTGATACCACTGTAGGGTTACTTAGCGCGGCAGCAATGTTTCGGGAGGTATCGTCCATGCCATTTTCAAAAATTTGCCGTTCTAAACAACCCTAACCCTAGAATCTTAACTTGAGATTTAAAAAAAACATCATGCAAACAACTTTGCAAGTATAGTGAATGAGGAATACAACCTTTGTAGACCGGTCCTTCACTTCTAAAGCTCCATGTAGTAGTCCCTTCGCTCCAAGTGGTGAACTCCCGAACTCTAGTAAGGGTTCACATGAAGAAATGAACAACCTTGCTCAATATCTTCGAGGCCGAAGATGATCTACGTCGAGGAGACTCAAGCTCATGCTACCTCTTCACTAATGGTAGATTAGTGAAGCAAACATCCTAAACTAAATGGCTATTAGTAGAGGATGATGAAGTAGGAATTGGGCCCTCTTTAGATTTCTTTTTCTCACAATATTTCATCACCTTAGAAAAAGCTAGCAAGCTTTTTCTCATGAGGAAGAAGATGAAGTGAAGAGGAGAATGAATGAACTCATGAGGTGAGAATATAAACCATGGGTGAGTTAGTGTCATACACTAACTCATGTAGAGAGTTAACCATTGTAAGGATAATGGTTGGGTTAATAAATATCTTTAGCAAAACAAAAATAGTGGACTTAGTCAATGGTTATCCATAAGCTTTCTCAAAGCTTCTACCATGACATAATTCCACCATTTTTAGAATTACTTTGATAAATAAAAACCCTAGGATTATCCTAACTATTGTGTAAGTCTCATAAACCCATGTAACATGTATCATCAACCATGACACAATAATAATGTACATAAATATATATCACATATATATTATATGCACACAAGTGAGAAAAAGAAATGTTTAGTGAGCAAATATTAGTTAATGTAAGTTAATATATCAAATATATAATTATACATTAAATTATCAAATCAACACTTGATTTAATAATCCGGTTATATCACATGCAACCGACTAATATCATATGAATCAACTTATCGAATCAACACTTGATCCGATAACCCGGCTATATCACATATAACCGACCGATATCACATATCGCGAGAATAGAATACGGTATCACATATCGTATCAATCTCGGTCCCGCACATATCACATATGTGCTCATACTTCGTTTCGCATGAACCTGGAAACCTCTGTGTAGGACTCTAAAGACCCGTCAATACGCCGGCAGTAGGTGATGATCATATAAAACACCCACAAGCCGCAAGCGGTCTGCTAAACATAACGGCCACCCGGGTATTGAGCGATCAGAAGATCAACAAGCAAGCCTGCTCATACTCTTACGAATCCAATCAGTAATACTACCGTACAGTCTGGTCTCTTCGTCAGATATGCCGCATATCACATCCTGGGGGTGGTATAACGTCAGACCCCAGTAGCCTGATAAGTCATGCCGATGCAAGGTCCATAACGGTTCGAGAAACTACTAATAACACTTACCAGTAGATCTCAGTAACCCTGACCAGGGATTTCATGTTATGGCTAATCGAGCATAGCGCAACATCAACTCCCAATACCGGGAGAGACGAATCCCTTCCTATTTCTCATTGCCTCCATGTGACTCGGGACTGTACCCAAAAACCACCTTTTTGCACGATCTCTTGACCGTGGTATGGTGGAAATCAAAACACAATGGGAATCAAACAAGACTCTATGACGATCTCGGGTCGACAGACTAACCTGTACATGTGTCACCAGAGAACTGCTATCTGACGATAGGTATAATACCATCTAGGAGTTCTCGGTGAGTCCGTCCAGTGTACCCAGTCTCCACTGAGCACCCGTATACCTTCTCTGATGTCAAACACCAATGGATATAGGATCACCCATCGCCCATCATATGGGTCGAGTAGCGTGTACGCTAGTCTACTCTGGAGTATCGATGCCCTGTCTCGATACTCCTACGACTATGAACATTTGAAGGATGTACTTACCGACTACCCTGTCCCCACTAGTATGATCTGCATCATAATCCTGGTAGTCAAGTACTCATCCTAAGGGCTTTATCAATATGTAATAGAGAGAAAATAAGTGTACATGTTAAGATAAAGAGTAACCAGATAGCATACTATCATGTCGAGCAAGAAAGTCCTCCTTATATATGTCTTAGCATTCACTACAATATACATCGCATGTACAGTAATGGCCTCTAGGGCATACATATAACTAACAACAATTGTGTCACTAATATTGGGTATGGGTAATTGGCTGCCCCTTGCCGGCGCTAACCGAGTGTAAAAGCACAGTGCACATGTCATGCTAGGGTTTTTCGTCATTAATGTGTGCACAATATGTAGGGATGGGGTGAAAAAGGTTGTGTTGTGCGAACTTCCAAAGATGTTGTTTTGTGCTCAACGGCACATGGTTAAGATGTTCGCATATAGTGTTCGTGCTTGAATGCCCTTCCTAGGTTCCCGAGAACAATCATCGTCCATCAACGGCATGTAATCCTCAAAGCGGAGAGGTTGATCGTGTGCGGGGATACGAGGTATCAAAGTGACTTCATGAATTATGTTCCTATCTATAACAATTTCCTGATCCCCCCACAACAAGCGTATAAACCCGTGTTTAGCTAAACAACCCTCCTCCATACTCTCAAAGAAACGCGCAACAGGATCCGGAATCGCGAACGCGTTTGGATGGTTATACAACAAGAAATTCCATCCGCGTTTCCGAATCTCATCGCCAAAGTAGCTACCATAAACGTTATGGGTGAATAATTGCGAGAAATCCCGTTCAAATTGAAAATTAGGAGCCATGGACAGAAAATACATAGTTATTAAATTTACAGAGAGGAGATGAGAAAAGCAAACCTCCTCTGAAAATTTCAGAGGGAGAAGCGGCTGAACGGCGACGGATCGGCGGCGAAGGGAACATTCTGCGGCGGTTCCGCGGCTTGTTGGGGCGATCGCTGGTGGAATTTTTAGTGGCGGCTAGGGTTTTCTGTATAGGTTTGAGTGGAGGCTCGGGAATTACAGAAAAAGATAGAGGGTGTATTTAAAGGGGCGGTCAACAAAAAGGGGTCTATTTATACAAAAGTCCTCCCAAAAGAAGAAATTATTTATTTTATTAAAAATTTTTTTATTTATTTTTTTATAGATAGTTCTGAATATTTACAAAAGCACCCCCTTCCTTTTTTTATTTATATTTTTTTCTTATTTTATTTTATTACAAATGGGAATTTCACCAGGTAAGAAATATCCCGACACACAAAAAAACGAAATGGATATGCACGGGAAAAGAATATCCATTATATATATACATACCCCCAAACTTATTAGAAACAGTGTTTCCACTGTTTATGGCTGGATAACTGAAGTTTGGTGGTAAACGGAGGAAGATTAGTCAATGTAAATCGGCTCCTGCAACATCAGGAGCTCCTCCGATGGTTCTGCGGTGAGGAATGGTTTTACTCTGTGTCCGTTCACTTTGAATAGTGAACCGTCCTCTGGATTCTCCAAATCCACCGCGTCGTGCGGGTATACACTCCGCACAAAAAAGGGTCCTTTCCAGCGAGATCGAAGCTTACCGGGATGGAAATGGAGTCGGGTGTCGTAAAGAAGTACCTGTTGTCCATGCGTGAAGGTTTTGCGCGTAAGGTGTTTATCATGAAACACCTTCATTCGGTTCTTTATAACAACCGCGTTCTCATAAGCTTCATCCCGAAGCTCGTTCAGTTCGTTAAGTTGTAGCTTCCGATAGCTGCCCGCATCTTCAAGGTTTAGATTTAGCTCTTTGATCGCCTAAAATGCACGATGCTCGATTTCCACAGGAAGGTGGCAAGCCTTTACATACACAAGCCAATAGGGAGACATTCCAAGATCAGTCTTGTACGCAGTTCGAAATGCCCAAAGGGCATCAGTTAGTTTCAATGACCAGTCTTTACAGTTCTTGGAAACCGTTTTCTCCAAAATTTGCTTGATTTGCCGATTTGAAACTTCGGCTTGCCCACATGTTTGGGGGTGGTAGGGCGTGGATAGCTTATGATTAATAGAGTATTTTCGCATCAAGGCCTCGAAAGTCCTATTACAGAAATGCGTCCCATTGTCGCTAATGATCGCGCGGGGGTGCCTAAACCGGGAAAAAATGTTTTCTTTAAGGAATCTAACGACAACCTTGTTGTCGTTCGTCCGGCTTGGCACTGCCTCGACCCATTTAGAGATATAATCAACAGATAAGAGAATATACAGGTTCCCAAAAGAGCTAGGAAATGGCCCCATGAAATCAATTCCCCAAACATCGAAAATCTCAACAACAAAGATTGGTTGGAGCGGCATCTCGTTTCTCCTGGAAATCCTGTTAGTTGTATGTATGCCCTAGAGGCCAGTATTGTACAGATTATGTATATTATATTGGATGCTTGGACATATATAGAGATGACTTTCTTGCTCGACATGATAGTATGCTATCTGGTTGCTCTTTATCTTAACATGTACACTAGTCTCTTTATACTGTCTTATAGTTACATGTTGGTAAAGCCCTTAGGATTTGTACTTGACTACCTGGACTATGATACAGATCATACTAGTGGGGACATGGTAGTCCATAAGTACATCCTTCAAGGTCCCTAGTCGTGGGTGTATCGAGACGGGGCATCGATATACCAGAGTAGACTAGCGTATACGCTTCTCGACCCATGAGATGGGCGATGGATGATCCCACATCCATTGGTGTTTGACATCAGAGATGGTATACGGGTGCTCAGTGGAGACTGGGTACACTGGACGGACTCGCCGAGAACTCCCAGATGGTATTATACCTCACGTCAGATGGCAGTTCTCAGGTGACACTTGTACAGGTTAGTCTGTAGACCCGAGATCGTCATAGAGTCTTGTGTGATTCCCACTGTGCTTTGATCTCCACCTTACCACGTCCATGAGGGCGTGCAAAACGGTGGTCTTTGGGTACAGTCCCGAGTCACATGGAGGCAATGAGCGATAGGAGGGGTTTCGTCTCTCCCGGTATTGGGGGTTGATGTTGTGCTGTGCTCGATTGGCCGTAACAGGGAAGTCCCTGGCCAGGGCTGATCAGAGATTTGCTGGTAAGTGTTACCAGTAGTTTCTCGACCCGTTATGAGCCTCACATCGGCACGACTTATCGGGTTATTGGGGTCTGACGTTTACCACCCCTAGACTTGATATGCGACATATCAGACGAAGAGACCGGACTGTACGGTAAGTGTTACTGGTCGGATTCACAGGAGTGTGAGCGGGCTAGCTCGTCGATCTTCTGATCGCTCAATACCCGGGTGGCCGTTACGTTTAGCAGACCGCTTGCGGCTTGTGGGTGCTTGATATGATCATCATCTGCTACCGGCGTATTGACGTGTCTTTAGAGTCCTACACAGAGGTTTCCTGGCTCAAGCGAAACGAAATAGGAGCGCATATGAGATATGTGCGGGACCGAGAATAATGCGTGTATGTGATACCGAATTTCATTCTCGCGATTTGTAGCATTGATCGGTTATATGCATTGTAGCCGGGTTATCGGATCAAGTGTTGATTCGATAAGTTGTTACTATTGATATTAGTCGGTCATATGCGATATGACCGGGTCGTTAAATCAAGTGTTGATTTAATGATTTAATGTATAATTATATATTTGATATATTACTTTACATTAACTAATATGGGTTCACTTTAAATGGATTTTCTCACTTAATGTGCATGATGTATATGTGATATACTTTTGTACACTTGTTTGTATCATTTTAGATGATGCATGTTTATTTGGTTAAGTGTAAAGAATAAACCCATGGTTAAGAGGATAATTAGGGTTTTGGTTTTATCACACATATATTTATCCATTCCTTTTTATTTAAATTGTTTTATAAAAACAAAATGGTTTTCTTTTGTCATGAAGCTTAATGAAGCTTCATGAAGGTTTGACTCAAAGACCATTTTGTCTTTATGCTAAACCCTAACTATTCCCACTTACCATGGTTTGCTCTCTACACTTAACCCATGTTAGATTATGATAAGTATCAATTTTATTTCATTATTAAAAAGGACTTATCATATTTCTTTCATCATCTTCATCTTCTTCTTCAACAAAAGCTCAAGGTCCATTAATGGCAACTTAAGCTTGAGAGTGAGAAATCCAATTCTAAAGAGAACCCACCTCCTATTTCTTCATCCTCTACCTCTAGCCAAGTTGTAGAGTGTGTTTACTTCACAAGTTTCATCACTTTATGAAGTCGGAGCTTGAACTTGCAATGCCTCGACGTAGATCGTCTTTGACACGAAGCCGGCGACCTAGCTCACCCGATTCTCCGATGAAGCCGACGCTAGAGCCCGGGGTTCGACATGGACAGCGAGGAGACTTCGTTGCAGAGCCGTGGAGGTGGATATCCGGATCTACAAAGGTTGTAATTTCCATATCCAAGTAGTTAAGTGTTAACTAGATTATCATTTCGCCTAAATATCTAGTCTAAGATCCGTAGTCTAGGGTTTCTCGGCACCATTTTTTTTAAATTGGCATGTTCGATGCCTTGTGAGACCTTACTAGAGTGCCTAGGAACCCTACAGTGGTATCAGAGCCAGTAGCTTGAGCCTTAGGCGAAGTCTAGACGGAGTTTGAAACCCGGACGAACCGAAAACCCAACCCCAAAATAGCTCTCTGGAAATTTTCCGAATTTGTGGTTTTTTGTCAATTAAAAATGCCTAAAAAAATCAGCAATAAAATCTAAGAATTACTGTGTAAAAAGTTTCCTGTGAACAGTAAATACTGCGGCGGAACCGCGGCAGAAGCATGGCTTCTGCGGCGGTTCCGCGTCTCCTTGATGACGTCAGCCCCACTTATTTGCACAGTAATACCTGATTTATTATTCTGAGTTTTCTGGGAATTTTAATTTGGCTCCAGGTTTGAGTATTCTGGGGTTGTATTGGGAATTGTCGATTCGATCGGATTATCGAACTTTGTCTATGTGTTTTCCGGATATTTTTTGGGTATGTTAAAAAGTTCGACCGGATATAAATACCCAATCTTTCCCCTGCCAAAAATATCCAAGTGTTGGATTATTGTGTGGTTTAAGGACGTTCTGAGTAGTGCAAGTAACGCGATGGTCCCTCTAGAAGACAACAAACCTTAACTCGATTATGTGACCGTCTTGAACTGCCCTTTGAACCTTCGGGTTTGGGGCAGTACGGCGTGCCACATGTGAGGCGTTGGCTTGACCCTTCTACGGCTGGACCGTCGGTACTGAGGCATGAAACGAATGTCTTTGAACCTATTTCATGTGTTGGATGGTTTCGGGAAAACTTGGGTATTCGAATGTTCGATCGGAAAGTTTAATATATTCTATTTATCTGGAATGGGATACAATAATTGGAATTCACAAACAGTTATGTGATAACTGAATGAATGATATAAATCTAGCGGTTTAGTTTCATTTGATATTGAAAAGAGTTTTCGATAATGAGACTAAAATGCGGGATTTATATCTGTTAGGCATGTGATGTCTAAGTATTTCATTTGATTAGGCATGCGATGTCTAAAGAAGTTGCGGATTCCAATTGTTGTAGTTTTACACTTTCTTTTCTGTGACCGTAAGTGTAATATGTGATATCGCCGGTTTCGTTGCTATATGTCAACGACAATTGGGATGGACATATTTACTTACGTTGATGACATGTGATGTTATGTGTTGCTGGATATGTTATATTGGATCGTCGTGTTTGAGTAGCCGGGGGTTTTTATGTGAGATGAGTGTTTTCCATTTTCATTCATGTAAAAACTTGTATGTAATATTCTTTTATTTGGGGCACTTCCAGGTAGCGGAAGTTGTCACCCTTTGTATATTATTTACTTTTCCGCATTAGGATAGACCCAAGGAGGGGAGCACAAGTAACCAGGTTCTGGGGTCCAGTGGGAGACCAACTCGAGGAGTCGAGTCCGGGTCTCCTAACCCTAGAATTGGCAGGGTTGCTTGCCGCTCTCGTAGGGGTCTAGGGGTGTGGGATTGGCTATTCATCACGACCGTGGAATCCGTGTTTTATACTGGCTCGTATTGAAAACACGGACGTCCTAGTATATTCAATATTTCATATGTTTATTCTGCTGCGATATCTGTGTTCTGATTCTGTGATGGATATAGTATATAGTATATATGATATATTGTATAGACGTTACTTATGTTTTACACCCGCGCTAGCCCTGCCCTGCTCTGTCGTTAGTTACTTAACCTAACGGTGCACGAGGGGACATCGAGGCGAATGCGGATGGCATAAGTGTACGTCATATCTATCTGTGATGTTTAGGTATTTAAATGATGGGACTTCATTAATGTGATTAATGAAAGAAAAGAAACCTAAGATGTTGTAGAATCAGATTTTAAATAAAACAGGTAGCTACAGTTCTTGCTTTGCATAGCGGTATATATGATATACCCCGCACCTTATTCGATGAGGAAAGGACCGAGATCCCTTCACCGGGAGTGACTCCTTTAGCAATAACTGGCAGATGCTACACACTCGGTTTGTTTTTGATTGCTTTTATAGTTTCTGCTTTGCACAGTGATATATATGATATATCCCGCACCTCATTCAACGAGGAAAGGGCCGACGATCCCTTCACCGGGAGTGACCCCTTTAGCAAAACTGGAAAAGCCTCAAAATCACTCCATTTCAAAACTTCATTTGATTCTACAACGATATCGAGTTCATTACGCAATAGGTTTTCAGAAAAACCTCACGTAGCCCTCCGTCATTTCAGATAAAGACTATTTAGTATTCGTGCTGCGTTTGTTGACCTCTGTCAAGGCGTAGTGTGCGGTAGCTAACTAGTAATTATCTGCAAAGCATGTGATGTGATTGGATTAGGGTAGTCGTGCGACCTTGTTGATCTCTGTCAAGGGTAGTGCGGGTGGGTTTGATTCAATCAAGAAATGACGGGTTGAACTTGACTAGTGCACTATGATTTGTTGACCTCTGTCAAGGTCATGGTACACTAGGGGCAAAATATTATCGGGAATTTCAAGAGTTGAAATTTGCAATGAGATTGCATACCTTCTATGAGATAGTTGGATCCCGATACCCGCTGCGAGTAAGAGTTACTCCTGGGAGAGTTTTACACATTGCAATTAGCCGATCAAGTAGGTGTCTAGAAAGGTGTCAACGGGGTTACGCCTCTGGGAAAACGAGGTTTACATTAATTAGGTTCGTGCGAAAGCACGGGGGACCTCCCTCAAAGTACCGACACTGGCCTGGCTGAAAGATTGGCGAACTTGTAGTGTGTAATTAATCCCGGCTAGTCTTTCCTTTTAGGGTTTGAAGGAAGATTTGATAAAAAGCAGTGGGAGACATCCTGATTAGATAAGATAATAACCAATCTGATCTTGCACGAGCATACGCTAAAGTGTTTTCTTCTCTCTCTCTCCAGGTAGCGACCATTTCATGCCCTAATAAAGATAATAATATGGATGTATTGACTGAACCCGCATGTTATACTGTGCTGGGGAACGTTGGTTCCGTTCATTCTTATAAGAGTTATAGGAATGAACAGGATATAGGGGAATACCAGGATTCCCATGCCACCCGAATGAAGAAAGTACATGCTGATGCATTTTCTTCGGGTGTGTTCGTTACTGAGAACTGTTTCTCCATTTGCTCTACGTCCTGGGTATTGGATACCGGGTCAGGATCCCATATATGTAATCAGTTACATGGGCTTAAGAAAGGTAGAGAACTTGGAGAAGGTGATAAAGACATTAGAGTTGGAAATGGTGCAATTGTTGCAGCTCAGACTGTCGGGGAATATCACCTTGTATTACCAACTGGTAATACATTGGTTTTGAACGAATGCTATTACATGCCGAACCTGATATGCAACATTATATCGGTTTTTTTATTAAGTAAAAAGGGATATAATTTTGTATTACAGGACAATGTTATGAACATTTTCCATAACCAAAAGTTGGTTGGATCAGGCACGTTGTGCAATGGCATTTATGTTCTAAATCAATCAACAGTTCTGAGTATAACAAACACACACAAGAGGAAGAGTTCTGAACTGAACGAATCCTTCTTGTGGCATTGTAGACTGGGTCACATCAATGCGACACGACTGGCTAAGTTGCATAAGGATGGGTATTTGAAACCATTCGAATTTTCATCCTATGACACTTGCCAGTCATGTCTCAAAGGCAAGATGACCAAAACTCCGTTTACGGGACACGGAGAAAGAGTTACCGAACTCTTGGGACTGATACATAGTGATGTATGCGGTCCCATGTCTACACATGCCAGGGATGGTTCTTCGTACTTCATTACATTCACTGACGATCTCTCAAGATACGGACATGTGTACTTGATAAGACACAAGTCTGAAGCTTTTGAGAAATTTAGAGAATATAAACAAGAAGTCGAGAAACAAACCGGAAAAAGTATTAAAATCCTTCGATCTGATCGAGGAGGTGAATACTTGAGCAATGAATTCCTGGACTTCCTAAAAGAGAATGGGATTCTCTCTCAGCTTACTCCTCCTTATACACCACAGCACAACGGTGTATCGGCGCGGAGGAATCGCACCCTATTAGATATGGTGCGCTCTATGATGAGTACAACTGAGTTACCTATTTCCTTCTGGGGGTATGCGCTTGAAGCAGCGGCATACCTATTGAATCAAGTTCCAACTAAATCTGTACCTACCACACCATATGAGATATGGAGTGGGAAGAGACCATGTCTTAAACGAGTTAAGATATGGGGTTGTCTGGCCTATGTCAAAAGGCAAAATCCAGACAAACTCGAGGCACGGTCAGTTCTATGTAAGTTTGTGGGATATCCTAAACATTCAAATGGATATCTATTCTACCACAGTGAACAACAAAAAGTGTTTATTGCTCAACATGCCACCTTTTTAGAAAAGGAATTTCTTGCAAAAGAGATTAGTGGCTCTGAGGTAGAACTGGAAGAAGTTCCAGAAACACAAACTATAACTGAAGATTTAGTGGAACCAGAAGATTCGGTAGTACCCGACGAACCTCAGCCTCTCCGCCGATCTGGTAGGGTTTCTCGTCCACCTGAGAGATACTACGGTTTTCTCATTGATGGTGGAAGCGAGGATTGCATCATGGAGGATGATGACCCTACTAGCTTCGAGCAGGCCATCACGAGTAGGGACTCTGTGAAATGGCTGGATGCTATGCGGTCCGAGATGGAATCCATGTACACCAACAAAGTATGGACTTTGGAAGTTGCTCCTAAAGGGGTAAAAGCCATTGGGAGCAAGTGGATCTTCAAGAAGAAACTTGGTGTAGATGGGAAAGTGGAGACTTTCAAAGCTAGACTTGTAGCAAAGGGTTTTCGTCAAAGACCAGGTGTGGACTATGACGAAACCTTTTCTCCAGTGGCTATGCTTAAATCCATCCGAATCATGCTTGCCATTGCTGCCTTTCATGACTACGAAATCTGGCAAATGGATGTTAAGACCGCCTTTCTAAATGGTGATTTAGAAGAGTGCGTGTACATGACTCAGCCAGATGTCTTCGTAGACAGTGGGAGCAGCGGGAAGGTGTGCAAGCTGCTTAAATCCATTTATGGATTAAAGCAAGCATCGCAGAGTTGGAACATCTGCTTTGACGTCGTTATCAAAGAGTTTGATTTCGTCAAAAATCCAGATGAACCTTGTATCTACAAGAAGGTGGCACAGAGTAAGGTTGTCTTCCTCGTATTGTACGTGGACGACATACTCTTGATAGGAAATGATATTCCTATGCTGCAATCGGTCAAGCTCTTCTTATTACAAAGATTCTCAATGAAAGATCTTGGTGATGCCTCCTGCATATTGGGGATTAGGATCTATAGAGATAGATCCAAACGGATTTTGGGATTGTCCCAATCCAGGTACATTGACACCATACTAAAGAGGTTTAGTATGGAAGAGTCCAAGCATGGGAACTTGCCCATGATCTCTGGAGTCACTCTCTCCAAAGAGATGTCTCCCAAGACTGATTTGGAGAGAGCTCGCATGCAAGGGATACCCTATGCTTCGGCAGTAGGCTCTATAATATATGCGATGCTATGTACTAGACCCGATGTTGCATACTCACTAAGTATAGTGAGCAGGTATCAAGCTGATCCTGGAGAGAGTCACTGGACAGCTGTGAAGAGCATTCTCAAGTACTTGCGAAGGACTAGAGATATGTTCTTGGTGTATGGTAACGGAGAACTCCAAGTGGAGTCCTTTACCGATTCGAGCTTCCAGAGTGATAAGGACGACTCTAAGTCGCAGTCGGGCTTTGTCTTTACCCTTTACGGAGGGGCGGTTAGCTGGAAGAGTTCCAAGCAGGAAACCGTGGCAGACTCGACGATGGAGGCTGAATACATCGCTGCCAACGATGCTGCCAAAGAGGCTGTCTGGATCAAGAAGTTCATTACTGAACTTGGAGTGGTTCCATCCATTGAGCGTCCAATACCTTTGTATTGCGATAACAATGGAGCGGTGGCTTTGGCCAAGGAACCCAGGTCCCATCAGCGATCCAGGCATATTCTGAGGCGGTATCACCCGATCCGGGAGATAGTTGATCGCCGGGAGATCGAGGTCAGGAGAGTTGACACGAAGAACAACACGGCGGATCCACTCACGAAGGCCATTCCCCAGATACAGTTTGAGAGACTCTTCGGGATGCTCGGTATGAGATACTACAGCAGCTGGCCCTAGTGCAAGTGGGAGATTGTTAGTTGTATGTATGCCCTAGAGGCCAGTATTGTACAGATTATGTATATTATATTGGATGCTTGGACATATATAGAGATGACTTTCTTGCTCGACATGATAGTATGCTATCTGGTTGCTCTTTATCTTAACATGTACACTAGTCTCTTTATACTGTCTTATAGTTACATGTTGGTAAAGCCCTTAGGATTTGTACTTGACTACCTGGAATATGATACAGATCATACTAGTGGGGACATGGTAGTCCATAAGTACATCCTTCAAGGTCCCTAGTCGTGGGTGTATCGAGACGGGGCATCGATATACCAGAGTAGACTAGCGTATACGCTTCTCGACCCATGAGATGGGCGATGGATGATCCCACATCCATTGGTGTTTGACATCAGAGATGGTATACGGGTGCTCAGTGGAGACTGGGTACACTGGACGGACTCGCCGAGAACTCCCAGATGGTATTATACCTCACGTCAGATGGCAGTTCTCAGGTGACACTTGTACAGGTTAGTCTGTAGACCCGAGATCGTCATAGAGTCTTGTGTGATTCCCACTGTGCTTTGATCTCCACCTTACCACGTCCATGAGGGCATGCAATGTAAGTGCACGGCGGCGCCCCGGCCGTCAATCCGACGGCCAAATGCGGAAGCGGTGATAAACTTTAATTTTTCTTGAACTGGCAAACCGCCGCGCACTAATACCCGGATCGAACCACTAACTAGTCCTAGCTATCTACAAGAAAGGGAATAGAGATATACCGACGATCCAAGTCCTCCGGTCTTCTCATCATCGTCCCGATCTCCTGCGGAATCTCCGGTCGTCGCCACCTTGCCGGAAGGGCACCACATCGTCTCCATGTTTTACGGGCTCCCACCTCAATGCCGAGGCAACTCGGGCACGAAGCCGGCTACTCGACGTGCCCAAGATTCGCTGTAGAATATGTAGTCCTCAAGTCTCACTTTGGGGTTGTGGAATTGCCATTTGGTGGAGGAATGAACTATGGAGTTTGGAGATGGAACTTGTGGGATTTTTGCAACATCAAATGAGCCAAAAACCCACCACCAAAATTTTGGACAGCCCAAAATGAGCTTGGCCGGCCACTAGAGATGATGGGGGGGGGGAGTGAATGAAAGTGTAGTATGTTAGATAATGAGAGAGCCATCCAAATAATACAAAGGAGAGAGAGAGAAGGCTATCATGCAAAAGGGAATGATCATAACAAATCCAACACTCCAAGGCAACCATCATCTCATGCATGATGGCTTCAAAAAGTCAAGCCATCATGAGAAGAAGAAGTCAAGTGATGGTGCTCATCATGAAAACCATCATGATACTACAATAAGCAAAGACCCCCTCCACAAATACTTATTTGCAACAATGCAAATAAGCCCTCCTCCACCAATCTTCGGCCAATGAACGGAACAAAGGAAATTGGCCGAAACGGAAAGCAAACTGGCAACTCCAGAAAACTGGTCCCGTAATAAATTACAGGAAAACCCCGATACTGTGCATACACACCCGCATCTGTATTTCGACCGAAATACAAATGCAATGAGACAAAATCTACACTGTACTATACTAGGATCCGGCTTAAACCAAAGCCGGCCAGTAATATCCGTTCGATCCTGATCCGTGCAATACCGCACGCATGTGATCGAACCCTGCCATATAACCATACGGCCTATAGTACAAACTGTCCGATCCTGATCCGTGCAATACCGCACGTATCTGATCGGACCTTGCCATATCTCCATACGGCTTCTACAACCTTTCGCCCGAAAGCTGAGTAACTGTAAGTGTGGTGGACTCTAAAGACTCGTCAATACTATGGCTGTGGATTTAACCACTAGCACGTCAGAGGTATATGCCAATACGTGACGGGCCACCAGCTATTGACCAAAAGGGACGTCGATGAGGAAGCTCACCCCGACACCCAACTGAGCCTGTCAGTGACAATATCCGTGCAGTCCGGTCCGTTCGTCTATGAGCATCGCATGGCGGGCCTAGGGGGTTGGTAAAAGTCAGACCCCCAAAAGCGGTACAAGTCGTGTCGGAGTGTAGCCCAGAACACCCTGAGATACTACTGGAATACCTACCAGTAAATCTCCTTGCCTCGGCCGAGGGCTTCGTGTAATGGCTCTCCTAGACACAGCACGACCTCACCCCCAATACCGGGAGAGACGAACCCCTGAAGATACGCTCACTGCCTCCATGTGGCTCGGGACTGCACCCAACTAAAACCTGTTTGCACGACTCTTTTGAGCCGTGGTAGGGTAGTAATCAAAGTACAGTGGGAACTCACACGAGACAAATGACGATCCCCAGGTCGATGAACTAACCTGCACACATGTCACCAGGGAACTGCCATCTGACGTCTGGTATATGACCAACTAGCATGTTCCCGGCGAGTCCTGTCCGGTGTACTCATAACCCAATGAGCACCTGTATACATCTTAGGTGATCCAACTGACACCAGTGGCTTGTGAGACCGGCCACCGCCCCTCGTCGGGGTCTCGACTGTATACACTAGTCTACTACGGAGAATCGATGCCCTGTCTCGAAACTCTCACTACTAGGGACCTTTTAAGGATATGCTTATAGACCCCAGCTCCCACTTATATGATCGCCCTCATACTGCTGGTGGTCAAGCAAGAATCCTAGGGGCTCTATCAACGTGTAATAGCGACGTGTCAGGTCACTTAAAACAGTACACGATGATAAAGGTAAACCAGATAGCATACTATCATCTCGAGTAAGACTGTCCTACCGGGATAGGTCCTCCCTCAATCATTACAATCACGTACCTGTGACCTAATAATTGACTCTGAGGGCACTATCTCCAACAATCTCCCACTTGCACTCAAGGCTAATTATTGCGATGTCGCATACTCACAGCCCGTGTGATACCGAACATCCAACTCCTCTACTAGTCAGTCTCACAAAGCTCGTTTGCGAAACTATTGCGTTCGAGGAATAGCCTCAGTGAGTGGATCCGCATAGTTGTTTCTTCCTATGTCTCTCTATATCTCAAGTTCGCGGAGAAAGCCATCTCCCGAAAAGAGCAATACCTGTCTCAGAATATGTCTGGATGTCTGATGGGACCTAGCTCATAAATGAACTCCAAATCCAAACTTCTTAGACTGTATCGTCAACTGAACTTAATCAGTATCCTGCGCGCCATGCCTCCCTCAGTATTGCCTTGGACCACCTGTCCAAAATACTGCCCCTCATCAGAAGGAAAACTATAACTCTGACAACCTCCTTGTCGTCCATGTCACCTTGGAAGCCTGGAATGATAACTGTCTCCTGAATGAGGCTGTCGTTATCATATCCCTAGAACATCCACTTATGTTCTAAAACTGCTTCCGACTGTTTCTCCAGGATTGGATCAATGTCAACTTATTGCATCTAGTGCAAGAACAACATCTGGTGTGGTACTTGACATCTCATGATTGACTCAATTGCCTGAGCAAGTGATCTGCCAATCATGCACATCCCTCTCCCCTTTAGTCTATAAGACACCTTTAGAGAGGGTGACTCCATCTTCTGCAGGTACACTACCGTGCATGGAGTCGTCCATTCTAAATACCCTTAGAATGCTGTCTAAGTACCCAGATTGGGAGACCACCCAAATCTAGATCTAAAACCATAGATCTAGTAACCAGTATGTCTGATACAAAATCCATTTCCTTTGTGGAGAAACCACTGTGTGACGACCAAAGTATAACCGATTGTAGTATAGGAGTTTCTTTTCCTACTTTGTGTATGTCATCCAAATACCAGGATATCACACCCTACTACCTTCTCAACAGATCCATCCCCTATTCTGATGAAGTCAAACCCATGACTGTCATGTCAGAAATAGATGATCTATCTCCGCTACATCTGCTTTAGTCTATAAATAGACATAAGCTACCTGTCCACCAATGCTTCCGCTGCTCCCACTGACTACGACAACCCTCTGGCAGAGTCACATAGACGTACACTTCTAAAACTAGTTTAGAACGACGCTATACTCATCCTCCTGCCGGGTCTCGCAGCCTGGAACAACAGCAATGGTAGTTGTGGGTAAACAAGAACTTCTCTGTCACCGTCCTTGAGGCTACCGTAGTACCTCTCGGGTGCCTGAAGTTACCCACCTTATCTGCGGAGTGGCCAATGGAATGTCAATCCAGATTGAATCTTTAGGTTCCTTATCAAATCTTCAGTAATCGTTTGTGGTTCTGGAATCACTTCCAGTTCTACCATACTCCCACTACTGTTTTCTGGAAAAAAATGCAATTTTATTAAAACTGTGGCGAGTCAAGAACAATATCACTATTGATCTTTCTTATGGTAGAAAGTCAACCCTCGTCATAGCCTGGGTCAACCCACAAACAGCCATTACAGAAACATGCCTTTGAGTTATCCAGAGTCTGGTTTTAAGCATAAGCCGGACAACTCCCCGTACCTTAACATCGTTAAGATACGAACTGTTCTATATCCAATATAGGAACAGAGGCACTGATTTAATTGAACCAGATTCAAATCATGCAACTGTCTCCAGTGCATGTCAACTAAATGGAAGGAGGCCGATCAGCGTTACTCAACTTAGGAATGCTTCCAATCACGAGTAACCCGAAAGAGAAGCAAGATCTCTTTATCATTACTATCAACTGAATACCATTGACAAGTATCTACATCTTCGATCACTTTGAAGAATCCCGATGCTTGCTACACCTGGTTCTCTACTGTATTCAAATACCTATAACTTCTCCAAATTCGGACCCTGTGTTTCCTCGAAACACTTGCCAAAAAACTAGAGAAGTCATAAGTAAACCGAATATAGTACGAGGACCAACCCCTCTGTCCTAATGAACACTGGACAACATACAATACTCTGTATAAATCCCTTGAGTCTGATAACTCATTCACTGTGTGTCGTAGGTTGAAAACTGTACTTATGGTTAAGAAGAATTACACCGCTGTTTAATGCTCCTTACCTAACCATCCACTGATATAGGTAAATGTCGTAGACATAATTTCAGAAAGGTATATCTCACTCTATAAAAATAGACGTACAGATATATCAATTTGAAATTGGTGCATAACAGCGGATATTCAAAACCAAATATTTGCCGACCGGCAAACAGCCCAGGTGATTTCCTCAAATATCACCGATTACAACGAATCCCGATATAATGAGGATGATCACTTAATTCCCAATAACTTACTCCCACTCATCATCTGTAAAACCATACAGATGTGAGAATCATACCTGGTAAATACATACCCTGGAGCAAGTGCCTAATCGGGAAATCAGTTTTCCTTTAACAGTACACAGCGAAACTGAAACATTGAAATGTTTCGATGGGGTATCCTGGTATTCCTAGTAATGCCTCTTCCAGATTCACGACTGTAACCGTATAATCCTTTGCCACCTCTCCAAATCCCTTCATATGTCTTTAGTCTTTACCTTCTGCACACCCCTTTAGGCCAAATGGTTTTCTTCCTTCCCTACCGTTCGGCACCAGCCTATGGTTTGGAAGAAGACTATCCAATAAGCATAATGGGTGTACTGTCCCAATCCTAGGAACACTCGCAATGAGAGAGGGTGAAGATAAAAGACAACCGAATAAACCTTATTCCTATTCCTCCTGGACCAGAATCCATCCCCGAACTGGAACAAGTTCCTTTCGAGTTCGTATATAACCATACGATGGAGTATCCAATAAACTGTGGATCTTCGTAGTGATACGGAGTGTCCTGGAGAAATACAAAGGTGATTTTAGGATTGGCGAAGGAATACTTGGTTTGGTCGTGAATATCTGTTGCAATTTACTTTGCCCTCTTACTAATCCCTTGCTTTGTCTGAACTTAACACCTTCTGTACACCATCGTTAGGCTAATTGGTTTTCTTCATTCCCTACCGGTCGGCACCAGCCTAAGGTTTGGAAGAAGACTATCCAATTTGCGTAATAGGTGTACTATCCCCTAAACCAAGGAGTACTCACAACTTGAGAGAAGGTAAAAGGAAAAGACAACTGAATAATCCTATCCGTTTTCTCCAGAACCTGAAACCATCCTCGAATAAATTCCTTCGAGTTCGTATCTAACCATACGATGGTTTTGTCCAATGGAAGTGGACGTTCGTAGTAATACGGGGTGTCCTGGAGAAAAGGGTAAAAGTAGGAGTGGCAATGATGTTTGCAACTCTGACAATCCAAAAGCCGGTGTTAAGAAGGTTCGGTCAACTTGGTCACTGAGTCATAGTTTTAGGGTCGGGTCAATGGTCGCTGCCAAAGAGAGAGAGAAAAGAAACACTCAGCGTGCACTCTAACCTAGATCAGAATGGTTACCAATTTATCTAATCTGGAATCCTCCCACTGTACCTCAAATTCTCCTCCAAACCTGAAAGACGAATTAGTCGGGGTCACCCGAGGAGTAAACTAACTCATCAGTGGGAATCGGGATCCAACTATCATTGCATGATAACGTGACGGAATCCGCTCACGCTATCACACTCCAGAAGGTATGCGCATATCTGGTAAGTTTCAGTTCTTTTGAAACTCCCGATGTGATTTCTGCCCCATGCTCTTATGACCTTGGCGAAGGTCAACAAATCATAAGTCACATGTCAAGTTCTACCCGTCATTATCCAGGTTAATTTGAATCCACCCGTACAAGCCCTTGACGAAGGTCAACAAGGCTATACGACTGTCCCAAACCAACGCATCTATCTATGCAACAGAAAGGTAACAAGCAGCTACCATACACTATGCCTTGACGAAGGTCAACAAACATAGCATGAATACTACGTGCTACCTGTCTGAAACGACGGAGGGCTACGAATGGTTTCTGGCGAAAACCTTTAACGTAATGAACTTGATATCGTTGAAGGAACGGATAGCTTTTTTAAAAATATAGTGACGAAAACCTTTGCTAAAGAGGTCACTCCCGGTGAAGGGATCTCGGCTCTTTCCCCGTAGAATGGGGTGCAGGATATTCCAACTGAATACCACGGTGCAAAGAAAAAGCAATCGGCTATAGTGAAGTTAATGCCCTGACGCAAACTTTTGTCCAAGGGGTCACTCCCGGTGAAGGGATCTCGGCCCTTGCCTCGTCGACTGAGGAGCAGGATATTCCAATGAATACCACGATGCAAAACAAAAGTGAACGTCCTTGCAATAACAGCTTTTTGAAAAAGTGTTCCAACAACATCAGATTAGGTTTGTTTTTAACTTGCATTGATCCGAATCAATGCAGTCCCATCAATTGATCACACCACAAAGAACGAAAATATACTGATGTACGTATATGCCATCCGCATTCGCCACTGGGTCCCGTCATTACCCGTTAGGTTAGCTAACTAACGACAGAGCGGGGACTGGACTAGCGCGGATGCAAAACATATACAACATCTACTAATATATATACCAATATATTACATTCGCTCAAGGCGTGAATAAAATGCAACATCACAGAGAATGAACAGCATCACAGAAACAATACAGATATCTGGGATCCCCGGGTTTCACAGAGCCGCTGAAACCCGACGTTCCCCTGGTCGTGTGGATAGCCTGTGCAATGAAATCCTAGACCCCTACGGGCGCGGCAAGTCACCCGCCAAAACCTGAAGCGAGGCAGCCCCCTTCAGCACCGTGAATGGACCACCCAGCACTTCACGGAATCCGGTAACTTGGGCACCCCTCCTGGGTCAACCTGTACCCCCTACGAGTGCGGCGAATAGCCCGCCAATCCTAGAGTGAAGCCCCCTCCGTCTCAATGCCATGAGATGCGGGCTTGTTGCCCTCTAGAACCCGGCTATCCGTGCACCCCTCCGTAGGGTAATCCTAGTACAGAAAGTAAAATATACATACAACGGGTACATCGACCGCAACCAGGTCGTGCCCCAAAAGAATAATACAATCAGGCAGTGACGGCAGTCCACATGTCGGACGCTCGCCCCGCAATATCAAATGTACATAATACAACCACAACTGTACTAGCATTGCATCCAGGCTATCCCCCACGACCGATCCGCAACATCACAGCAAAAACAGAACATCAACGTGAAAGTCACGTTCGCAAATCCGTCTAACCGGGCTATAGCAGTTAGACCGGATTTACCGATCAAGTGACATTCACGGTCGCAGATATAATGTAAATACTGTGAAATAATGTGTTTAAAATATCCGATCAATCAAATTTTAACAAGTGGGCCCCCAAACAATACTGTAGCAGATCAAGAAATTCTGGGCCCAATATTAATGTTCCAAAACCCCAATTTTAAGCCCACAAAGACACTGTAGAAATTTGGTGCAGTGATCTACACAGTGCGCGGCGGAACAGCGGCGAAAAGGGGGTTTGTGCGGCGGTTCCGCGCTCCCACAGTGGAATCACTTCATCGAATTTTTACAGAGCTCTTAGATTTTCCAGTACATCAATATTTTACAACCTGAAAAATTTTTCGAGACCAAAAAATTTCAACAGAAACTGATGCTAACAAAAATGTAGTTTTGGAACATTCGATCGATCGAAACAGAAAAACACATTACACCAAGCTAGACTAAGTTAATGGCGAGGCTCTGATACCACTGTAAGTGCACGGCGGCGCCCCGGCCGTCAATCCGACGGCCAAATGCGGAAGCGGTAATAAACTTTAATTTTTCTTGAACTGGCAAACCGCCGCGCACTAATACCCGGATTGAACCACTAACTAGTCCTAGCTATCTACAAGAAAGGGAATAGAGATATACCGACGATCCAAGTCCTCCGGTCTTCTCATCATCGTCCCGATCTCCTGCGGAATCTCCGGTCGTCGCCACCTTGCCGGAAGGGCACCACATCGTCTCCATGTTTTACGGGCTCCCACCTCAATGCCGAGGCAACTCGGGCACGAAGCCGGCTACTCGACGTGCCCAAGATTCGCTGTAGAATATGTAGTCCTCAAGTCTCACTTTGGGGTTGTGGAATTGCCATTTGGTGGAGGAATGAACTATGGAGTTTGGAGATGGAACTTGTGGGATTTTTGCAACATCAAATGAGCCAAAAACCCACCACCAAAATTTTGGACAGCCCAAAATGAGCTTGGCCGGCCACTAGAGATGATGGGGGGGGAGTGAATGAAAGTGTAGTATGTTAGATAATGAGAGAGCCATCCAAATAATACAAAGGAGAGAGAGAGAAGGCTATCATGCAAAAGGGAATGATCATAACAAATCCAACACTCCAAGGCAACCATCATCTCATGCATGATGGCTTCAAAAAGTCAAGCCATCATGAGAAGAAGAAGTCAAGTGATGGTGCTCATCATGAAAACCATCATGATACTACAATAAGCAAAGACCCCCTCCACAAATACTTATTTGCAACAATGCAAATAAGCCCTCCTCCACCAATCTTCGGCCAATGAACGGAACAAAGGAAATTGGCCGAAACGGAAAGCAAACTGGCAACTCCAGAAAACTGGTCCCGTAATAAATTACAGGAAAACCCCGATACTGTGCATACACACCCGCATCTGTATTTCGACCGAAATACAAATGCAATGAGATAAAATCTACACTGTACTATACTAGGATCCGGCTTAAACCAAAGCCGGCCAGTAATATCCGTTCGATCCTGATCCGTGCAATACCGCACGCATGTGATCGAACCCTGCCATATAACCATACGGCCTATAGTACAAACTGTCCGATCCTGATCCGTGCAATACCGCACGTATCTGATCGGACCTTGCCATATCTCCATACGGCTTCTACAACCTTTCGCCCGAAAGCTGAGTAACTGTAAGTGTGGTGGACTCTAAAGACTCGTCAATACTATGGCTGTGGATTTAACCACTAGCACGTCAGAGGTATATGCCAATACGTGACGGGCCACCAGCTATTGACCAAAAGGGACGTCGATGAGGAAGCTCACCCCGACACCCAACTGAGCCTGTCAGTGACAATATCCGTGCAGTCCGGTCCGTTCGTCTATGAGCATCGCATGGCGGGCCTAGGGGGTTGGTAAAAGTCAGACCCCCAAAAGCGGTACAAGTCGTGTCGGAGTGTAGCCCAGAACACCCTGAGATACTACTGGAATACCTACCAGTAAATCTCCTTGCCTCGGCCGAGGGCTTCGTGTAATGGCTCTCCTAGACACAGCACGACCTCACCCCCAATACCGGGAGAGACGAACCCCTGAAGATACGCTCACTGCCTCCATGTGGCTCGGGACTGCACCCAACTAAAACCTGTTTGCACGACTCTTTTGAGCCGTGGTAGGGTAGTAATCAAAGTACAGTGGGAACTCACACGAGACAAATGACGATCCCCAGGTCGATGAACTAACCTGCACACATGTCACCAGGGAACTGCCATCTGACGTCTGGTATATGACCAACTAGCATGTTCCCGGCGAGTCCTGTCCGGTGTACTCATAACCCAATGAGCACCTGTATACATCTTAGGTGATCCAACTGACACCAGTGGCTTGTGAGACCGGCCACCGCCCCTCGTCGGGGTCTCGACTGTATACACTAGTCTACTACGGAGAATCGATGCCCTGTCTCGAAACTCTCACTACTAGGGACCTTTTAAGGATATGCTTATAGACCCCAGCTCCCACTTATATGATCGCCCTCATACTGCTGGTGGTCAAGCAAGAATCTTAGGGGCTCTATCAACGTGTAATAGCGACGTGTCAGGTCACTTAAAACAGTACACGATGATAAAGGTAAACCAGATAGCATACTATCATCTCGAGTAAGACTGTCCTACCGGGATAGGTCCTCCCTCAATCATTACAATCACGTACCTGTGACCTAATAATTGACTCTGAGGGCACTATCTCCAACATGCAAAACGGTGGTCTTTGGGTACAGTCCCGAGTCACATGGAGGCAATGAGCGATAGGAGGGGTTTTGTCTCTCCCGGTATTGGGGGTTGATGTTGTGCTGTGCTCGATTGGCCGTAACAGGGAAGTCCCTGGCCAGGGCTGATCAGAGATTTGCTGGTAAGTGTTACCAGTAGTTTCTCGACCCGTTATGAGCCTCACATCGGCACGACTTATCGGGTTATTGGGGTCTGACGTTTACCACCCCTAGACTTGATATGCGACATATCAGACGAAGAGACCGGACTGTACGGTAAGTGTTACTGGTCGGATTCGCAGGAGTGTGAGCGGGCTAGCTCGTCGATCTTCTGATCGCTCAATACCCGGGTGGCCGTTATGTTTAGCAGACCGCTTGCGGCTTGTGGGTGCTTGATATGATCATCATCTGCTACCGGCGTATTGACGAGTCTTTAGAGTCCTACACAGAGGTTTCCTGGCTCAAGCGAAACGAAATAGGAGCGCATATGAGATATGTGCGGGACCGAGAATAATGCGTGTATGTGATACCGCATTTCATTCTCGCGATTTGTAGCATTGATCGGTTATATGCATTGTAGCCGGGTTATCGGATCAAGTGTTGATTCGATAAGTTGTTACTATTGATATTAGTCGGTCATATGCGATATGACCGGGTCGTTAAATCAAGTGTTGATTTAATGATTTAATGTATAATTATATATTTGATATATTACTTTACATTAACTAATATGGGTTCACTTTAAATGGATTTTCTCACTTGATGTGCATGATGTATATGTGATATACTTTTGTACACTTGTTTGTATCATTTTAGATGATGCATGTTTATTTGGTTAAGTGTAAAGAATAAACCCATGGTTAAGAGGATAATTAGGGTTTTGGTTTTATCACACATATATTTATCCATTCCTTTTTATTTAAATTGTTTTATAAAAACAAAATGGTTTTCTTTTGTCATGAAGCTTAATGAAGCTTCATGAAGGTTTGACTCAAAGACCATTTTGTCTTTATGCTAAACCCTAACTATTCCCACTTACCATGGTTTGCTCTCTACACTTAACCCATGTTAGATTATGATAAGTATCAATTTTATTTCATTATTAAAAAGGACTTATCATATTTCTTTCATCATCTTCATCTTCTTCTTCAACAAAAGCTCAAGGTCCATTAATGGCAACTTGAGCTTGAGAGTGAGAAATCCAATTCTAAAGAGAACCCACCTCCTATTTCTTCATCCTCTACCTTTAGCCAAGTTGTAGAGTGTGTTTTCTTCACAAGTTTCATCACTTTGTGAAGTCGGAGCTTGAACTTGCGATGCCTCGACGTAGATCGTCTTTGACACGAAGCCGGCGACCTAGCTCACCCGATTCTCCGATGAAGCCGACGCTAGAGCCCGGGGTTCGACATGGACAGCGAGGAGACTTCGTTGCGGAGCCGTGGAGGTGGATATCCGGATCTACAAAGGTTGTAATTTCCATATCCAAGTAGTTAAGTGTTAACTAGATTATCATTTCGCCTAAATATCTAGTCTAAGAACCGTAGTCTAGGGTTTCTCGGCACCATTTTTTTTAAATTGGCATGTTCGATGCCTTGTGAGACCTTACTAGAGTGCCTAGGAACCCTACAAATCTGGCCCAAGTGTTGGCACCGGAAGCAAGTCTTGCAGTAATCATGTGCATCTTTGAAGAGTTGTGGTCAGTTAAAGCCACATTGCAAGACTTTCTTAGCTGTCTTTCTTGGGCCAAAATTCCCGCCACACGCTTGATCGTGGCAAAACGACAGCACACTCTTGAACTCATTATCAGGAACACACCGACGAATAATTTGGTCTGGACAGTACTTGAACAGGTAGGGTTCGTCTCAGTAAAAGTGTTTTACTTAGTATAAAAATATAAGTCTGTCCTGACTTGACCATTCGTTTGGTATTAGTCCTGTCGCCAAATAGTTCACAATATCTGCGAACCAGGGTTCGCACGATACTGTCAAGAGTTGTTCATCAGGAAAAACATCGTTAATTGGGAGAGGAAGCGTCGGCGAAGAAGGAAGTCGTGAAAGATGGTCGGCCACTACGTTTTCACATCCTCTTTTGTCCTTAATGACAAGGTCAAATTCTTGAAGTAAGAGGATCCAACGTTTTAACCGAGATTTTACATCCTTTTTCGCAAAAAGATGTCGCAGATCTGAATGATCGGTGTAGACAATGACTGGAGAGCTGATCAAATAAGGCATGAATTTCTCTAAAGCAAACACAACAGCTAAGAACTCTTTCTCGGTTGTTGTGTAATTCATTTGGGCATCATTCAGGGTCCGGCTTGCGTAGTAGATTACGTGTGGCATTTTATTGATGTGCTGTTCTAGGACCGCACTGATAGCAAAGTCGGATGCATCGCATATAATCTCAAAGGGATACGTCCAGTCGGGTGAAGAAAAAACGGGAGCAGAGGTGAGTGAGCTTTTCAGTGATTCGAAAGCAGTCAAACAGCTCGAGTCGAAGTCGAATGTGGTATCCTTGGCCAGAAGAAGAGTCAAGGGTCTAGCAATCTTGCTAAAGTCCTTGATAAATCGTTTGTAAAAACCGGCGTGGCCAAGGAAAGCTCGGATATCTCTGACGCATCTGGGAGGAGGGAGATTGGAAATGACTTCAATCTTTGCTTTGTCAACCTCAATGCCATTTCGCGAAATGATATGTCCTAGGACAATACCTTCGCGTACCATGAAGTGGCATTTCTCCCAGTTTAAAGTGAGGTTTTTATCCTTACATCGGGTAAGGACAGCGTCAAGATGTTGTAGACACTCGTCGAAAGAATCGCCAAAGATGGAGAAATCATCCATGAATATCTCCAAAAATTTCTCAACCGTCAGAGAAAATTCCCATCATACACCGCTGAAAAGTAGAGGGAGCATTGCATAGCCCAAAGGGCATGCGACGATATGCGAACGTGTCGAAAGGACAAGTGAATGTGGTTTTGTCCTGGTCTTTCTCGGCGATGGGAATCTGGTTATAGCCTGAGTAGCCGTCCAGAAAATAGTAGTACTCATGTCCAGCTAATCTTTCGAGCATTTGGTCAATGAATGGTAGCGGAAAGTGATCCTTCCGTGTTGCGGCGTTGAGTTTTCGATAATCAATGCATACTCCCCACCCTGTCTGGGTGCGAGTAGGGATCAACTTATTCGCCTCGTTTTTGATGACCGTAATGCCCGACTTCTTAGGGACAACGTGTATAGGACTGACCCACTGGCTGTCTGAGATAGGGTAAATGATACCACTATCCAGACATTTGACGATTTCCTTTTTCACAGCCTCCTTCATGACTAGATTTAGTCGCCTCTGTGGATCCCTAGCTGGTTTGGCATCATTCATCATATGAATGTGATGTTCAACGATCAGGGGACTAATCCCCTTGATGTCCACCATCGTCCAGCCGAAAGCTTGCTGATTGGATTGCAAGACCGTGAGAAGGGCTTTCTCCTGCTCTGGAGCTAGAGAAGCCGAGATGATGACTAGGAGGGTCTCGTTCTCACCTAAGTAAGCATACTTGAGGTGAGGTGGCAGAGGCTTGAGTTCGAGTGTCGGAGGTGAGACGACTGAAGGCAAGATTGGCGAAAATATCTCGAACTCAAAAGATTCGAACAGAGGCTCAAAGTGAGCGTATGCGACCGAGTCGGATGGTCCAACTAACGCATCCGAAAAGTTTAAAGATTCAAACTCGGGCGGCGATAATCCAAGATCGTTTGAAAACATGAAGCACTCATAATCGTTGTCGAGAGCGGAAGCAGCAGCAGGTTCAAAGAGGAACGCACTAGTGGCGTCAAGATCACTGTGATCAAACAAGAATTCCTCAAATTCACAATCCTCAAGGGCGATCTCCTGGATGGAACAAACATCTAGTATATGAACACTTGGTTCGGATGGCTGATTCCCTAACCTAAAAATGTTGAGTTCAATTGTCATGTTGCCAAAAGATAGGTTCATCGAACTATTTCGAAAATTGATTACAGTATTTGAGGTTGCAAGGAATGGGTGATCGAGTATCACCGGAATTTGATTCTGGGAGTTAGCTACAGGCTGTGTGTCTAAAATAATGAAGTCAACGGGGAATATGAAGTCCCTAAATTTTATTAACACATCCTCTAGCTCACCCCTAGGATGGGTGATAGATCAGTCGGCCATTTGAATAGTACAGTGTGTGGGTTTCAGCTCTCCTACATCTAGTTGCTCATATACAGAATACGGAAGCAGGTTAACACTGGCACCAAGATCCAAAAGAGCGCGGTTGATGTTCTTATCCCCAATGGTTATTGAAATCGTAGGACAGCCAGGGTCTTTCCTTTTTTGAGGTAAAGCTTGGGTAAGAGCATCACTCACGGTACTAGCTAAGAAAACCTTCTTTGGTACCTGAGATTTCCTCTTCTTAGTGCATAAGTCCTTCAAAATTTTTGCGTAAGACGGGACTTGCTGAATTGCATCTAAGAGGGGAATGTTGATGTTAACCTGTTTAAACAACTCCAGAATCTTCTCCATTTATGGTTTTTGTTTATTGGACCTCAACCGGTTTGGAAATGGAATGTTTTTGAAATTGGTTGAGTCCAATGCTTGTGGAGAAGATTGTGGAGTTGGAACGGATCCCAGAACTAGAGTTTGAGTGGAGTGAGATGTGGATCCGTTGGGAGCGGCGTTTGAAGAAGAAGAGCCATTTGAAGAATGGAGAATAGACTCAGAAGAAGAAGGAGTAGAAGGAGTAGAGGAAGAAACGGCCGGGGTGTCATCATCATCATCAATTGGTGTGCTGATGTTGTTGTTCAGTATTCTTCTAGATCTCAATGTAGTCACGACACTCATATTATGGTTCTGTTGTTCAAGAGCAACATGTACATTATGTGGGTGACCAGGATTTGGGAGTGGTTGAGATGGAAGCCTTCCTTTCTCTCGCTTGCTTAAATCCGCGTTCAGCTGTGCAATCTGGGCTTCGATGGTTTTGATGTTTTGCCCGTGTGCAGCGGTGTGTTACACCAGCGACTGAATAGAAGACTGGATGTTGGCGGTGGATTGAGTCGATTTCTTTACAAACGCCTCCAGACCCCGTTCTAGCGAGGAAACCTTATCGTTGTTTGACGGAACAAAGTTGTTTTGAGGAAAAGAATTGTTGCAGGGTGCAACGTTGTTCGTCGGATTTTGAAAAGGTTGGGGTTGGAAAGGCTGCTGAAATTGTTGTTGAGTTTGTTGTTGAGCTTGTTGTTGAGGAGGAGGATGCCTCTGTAAGTTGTTGTGGCCTTGGAACTGATGCTGGTTCTGATTCCAGGCGAAATTGGGATGGTTCCTCCAACCGGGATTGTATGTAGAAGAGTATGGATCGTTTCTTGGTCTTTGCTGAAATGCAGCATTAACCTGATCCCGTCCTTGAGATGGTGGATTGTAAGGACACTCTTCGGTCAAATGAGATGGATCCGAACAATAAGCGCAAATGGTACGAGGGGGAAGAGCAGGGGTAGGATAAGGAGATGAGAATTTGCTCTCAATTGCTTCCAGTTTCCGTGTGATTGCAGCCATCTCGGCCTTCATTGCAATTGAGATGTCGAGTTGATGAACTCCTGTCTTAGAGAGACTGAAGAAGAAGAAGAAGTTGAGGTGATCGGTCGTGTGCTCTCCCACTGCAGCGTTTGCTCCGCAAGATCGTCAAAGAATTGCTAAGCCTCCTCGTCAGATTTGGACAGGAAGTGGCCCTGACAAATGGTTTCCAGCAACTGCTTAGTTGCTGGATTCAGGCCCTCATATAAAGTTTGGCAAAGTTGCCATTTCTCTATACCGTGATGAGGACACTGAACAAGGAGGTCCTTGTACCGGTCAAAGCACTTCCAAAAAGTTTCGATTGGAAGCTGGGTGAATTGATTTATTTCGTTTCGGATCCGTACGGTCTTATGATTTGGGTAAAATTTTTTAAGAAACGCTTTTACAAACTCGTCCCAACTGTTTATCAAATGAGATGCAGTACTATACAGCCACTTTTCAGCAAGGTCGCACAATGTAAAAGGAATAACTCGTAGCCTATAGTGTCATCAGACAGTTGGGTTGTCTTCATCATCGCACAAACGTTCTGGAATTTATTGATGAAGATGTAGGCATCTTCGGATTCAAGCCCGTGAAATTTAGGCAACATGTTGATGAAGTGGGGCTTAATTTCAAAATTATCCCGATTGGTCGGTGGAAGTGAAAGACAAGTTGGAAGTGCAGCGCGATTAAGATAGAAACGATCCTGGAGCGCGATTCGCTATGGCGCTTCAACAGGAGGTGGTTGCGGGTTATTCGCACCTAATGGAGGTGGAATTAGTCCCGAGGGAGGTAAAGGGATGTTAGGAGGAAATCCTGACATCTCAGAAGAAGAATTTATTGATGGTGATGGTGAAGGTGAGGATGTATGAACAGAATCCCGGTCAACGTCGGAGTTGGCCGGCAAAGGTAAGGGTGAAAGAGGCGTGGAGGGAGTTTCGACGCCGGAGTCGATCGCGTAGTCGGTAGCGACTAACCTAACGCGGACTAGACGGGCACTAGTGTCCCGAGTCCAACCAGACATACACTAAACGGGTTTAGTATAGTCAAATCGTAGAATGTGAGGGTAAGAAAACGTCAATGGAGAAATGTTGGTGAAAAGGGAAATTTGGTGACAGATGGCAAGTTTTTATAAAAGTTTTTGTTTTGTTTTTTCTAGAAAGAGTTTTGTAAAATATATACGGATTTATGGCACAACTTCAAACAATCACAGTCAAAACATGCACAATCACACCTAGAACTATGGTCTTCAAAGTCCACTAGACTGCTCCTAACTGTTCCAAAGTGACAAGTTGTGAGATATCCCTCAAATCGTCTCTTCACTGCTAATTGTGGCCAGGTAAGCACAAGTGAGGTAAGGAGGGTTCCGCTCACGAATCACCGTGAGACGGGCCTTTTAAAATTACCTCCTCACTTGTCTAGCCTAGGAACCACAAAGTCAAGTTTAGATAAACGACCGAATGCCCACAACCTTCCTCTGTCCTACTGAGCACGACAAGTCCTTAGTTGGCCGAGTCTAGATATTTTTTATTAAGCTCAAGGGTAATGTATATGCTTTTAGTGATTTTTGGGGTCTTAGGAAGGGTGATGAAATCCCCACCCAATCTGAATTGGTGTTATAGCCCCTTAAAGACCGTATTATTTATGCAAAACAATAACAAACAAAAATCTAAAACACTTGCAAAAATTTATTTGGCGGCGGCGCAAAGAATTCTGCACAAAAACAGTTTTATTGGAGATGGGAAAAGAGTTTGCGCAAAGAATGCTGCAGAAAGAATAGTTCAGTGGAGTTCAGAGGGGGTGAAAAGAGGAGTGGAATACTCACAAAAGATTTTGGGTAATGATATGACAGGTTGACCGCGGTTCCGCGGTTAAGCCTATACTTCCGCCGCGCTTCCGCGGTGTGCTGGACGAGTTAGAGCTTCAAAATTCTTCACTGAGCTAACTGTAATCTCCTCTCCTTGGTTAGAGCCCCTGAATCTTGAGTTGGTCACTGAATTTGCTTCAGAATTGTACAGTTAACCGTGGTTCCATCTTGATCCGCCGCGGTGTAGTCGTATAGCGTCATCAGACAGTTGGGTCTAACTCCCCATGACTTTGGCACTGAACTTGATCTTCTTCCTATTCTGCACACTTGCACAAAAAAGAATCAAAAATAACAAGATGATTTTACAGTTTGTTTGTTTTTGGTTATATATATATTCACAAATTAACCCGAAATGACATAAAGAAATAAACTACCGTCTCCCCGGCAACGGTGCCATTTGATTGATAGAGATTTGGTGTGTTTAGTTTTAATTACCGCAATCAAAACGGTTTCGCTTGGTAGCTAGCCGGATGAGTACGGGTCAGTCCACGGAGAGATGAGAATCTTTTTCTTAGTGTTTTAACGAGTTAAGACCAAATTGTACAGGTTTGTTTAAGATTAACTATGTGCTAAATATGTATAAAAATAGCTTGTTAGGGTTATGATTAGGTTAGTTTGAGTTAGGAGTCTCTCACTTCTTTCGTTGCCACTCTTAATATCGATGTTATGGTAATCGGCAACAATGGGGATTAGCACGACTAGGAAGGAAACTTGCGAGTATAAGCTAGGCTTTCCAACGCTTAGTTCCTTCCTTTTGGTCCTTGTCCGTCCATTCTTGGATTTTAGCCGTAATCTCCGGTCAATTCAACCACAACCGGTCTCACTAGGGTGTCACCGCTATCATGTAGGATAGGGTGCCGTAGAGAGCGGATTGTGGTTAAATTGACGGGAGTCCGAATCAAGATGTTAGGCAAAGAAAAGAGTGAGAGAGATTTCCTTCTCTCAAACTTCCCTTATCCTACCCTAACAAGTGAGAGACTACTCACCCATTATAAAGAAAAAGAAAATAAAATAAACAAAGAAGATAGAAAGAAATGAGTTAGAGAATCACAACTTGCTATTTGGGACCTCACTCAGGCAAGGATGACACTCAAGCATCATTGTTGTAGGATAAAGGAAAAGAGAAAAAGAAAACAAACAAACAAACAAATAACAACAACTACTTTAACAAAGAAAATTACAAGCAAAATATAAGAACTCAATTATAAGACATGCATGTTAAAAGAAATCTTCTTTATTCATCATTCACTCAAAAGCTCACTACAATATCAATGGAGAATAGATGAAGAAGAAGAGGAAGTTACAAATTACTATACTAAATCCTCATACAAGAAAAAGCATCCTTTACTTGGCTTGAAACTGGGCTATTTATAGGCAGATACAAGAAACCCTAGGGCTAAAATTTGAGCCCTTACACAATTACAAAACTACCCTGAAAATATCTCCTGTCTCCGAGTCAACTCGGCCGCGGAGCCGTCGCATAAGTGCCATATTGGCCGCGGTTCCGCGGCCTTTTGGGTGAGATGTTGTGCCATTTTTTCTGGGGTTTTCCATGTTGCTGTTCTAATCTGTTTAGTACACATGGTTTTTCAGAATCACTTCATTTTTCTCCCAGATTCTCAACAGTCCAAAAAGATGAAAGAATGTGGACTTTTGCCTTGATTTTCTTGAGCTCCGCGTTATAAACTTGGTTCTTGTGCTGCCTCCTTGTGCTTTGTGCATGAAATGACCATTGATTTCCATTTTGTCCTTCGAACTGGTAGGCGGCATCTAACGGATGGTGAGTGGAGACCCGTATTTTTATCTGTTGTTGGCAATAGTCCTCAATTTGTCGCGACTATTCATGATTTTCATTGTTTAGAGCTGAGAACCTATAACCTGCAATTATTTAGCAGACATGGATCAATAGTACCTACCTATATGCAATGCGATCAAGAATGGGCGGTATAAAAGTGTAAAATTCTGATATGAACACTGAGTTCGGTCCAACAGACTGGCGATTGACATTTTCTCCAATACAAACCCTCAAAAGGTGCCATCTGAATTGTCTCCTGGAAACTGTTATTGTAGGAGAACTCTATCAACGGCAAGTGACGATCCCAACTGCCACCAAAATCAAGCACGCACGCACGAAGCATATCCTCAAGAGTCTGTATTGTCCGCTCTGATTGATGTTCATCACAGAAAACTGCATTTCAATACCACTCATTCATTATCTATTTTGTTATTTATCGGTACTATTAACCAGTGTCTACTCAGTAAATACAGATTACAGGTATTCGTGATAAAATACTGGAAACACACTTAAAATCATGGATATAACGTTTGGGAGCCGACACTGCAATCAGAACAGAAAACCGACCGATATTCAAAGAGCACTTTTGCAATAAACATGTGTACACAATTTTGGTCCAACACAATACAAGTGTGCGCATAGCTCTTTTGATCCTTAGACCATGGTGGGGCTGCCTTGGCACATGTGGGCATCATGACTTGTGCAAGTGGGCACATATGGTTTAGTGTCATGAGTTAATGCTAAAAGTTTTGATGTGATATGTAGCATCATGTTTCCCTCAAAAATCCCTGAATTGTAAACATGAGTTTATACATAAATCAAGAAGTACCAGGATGATGTTGGAGAGCACACAAATCCACCATGCCAATCCGAGCCTCAATGCTCGGATTTAGACCGGCGGGCGCCCCCCATAATTCCGGCGACGCCGGCCCCGTAGCTCCAAACCTCCCCATTTTTCTTCTGGTCAGTTCTTATGGTCACATCAGTCCATCTATATTGTTTATTTATTCTAGAGTTGAGCCTATAAATACCAGAACAGATATTGAGCAAGGGGTGCATAGATAATATACCTTTTTCCATTTCTTTTTGTTTTTGGTTTAGGCTTGAGAGTTGTATGGTCTTTAACTTGGTTTCTTCTTCTTCTTCCCTCTTGAAGCTTTCTTTGGAGAGCTTCATTATGGAGGTTGAACAAGTTACCAATATCATGTACCTCAATTTCATCAAGTGTTAAATAATATTTCTTTTGCTTGTTTCTTGTATTCTTTTTCTTACTTGCTTTCTTTTGCTATTGTTATGTGTAACTAATCTTTCTTTGGTTGTGGTGATGGTGAGAAAATGAGATGAAAGGCCTTTCCTTCCTCCTCCTCCTGTTAATGTTTAATTTTCTTAATATGATTCTAACTTAAAGATTGTTTATGTATTGATGCGATATGGTATTTTGAAACCATGGTTACTTTGTAACCTCTTCATATACCATACTCACTCCCTTTCCCCATTTCACAATGTTTAAGTTAAAATAAATTTGGTGTTAAATTTGCTAAGTTTAGATACGGTATTTTGTGACCAAGTGCTTGACAAACCCTCGGTTTTCATATACCTTATACTATCACAAACCCTTAGAAAAGTTAACACTAAAACTATTTGCTCTCACTCGCTACTTTGTGTTTTTGATGTTGTCGTATGCTTGCTAACCTTTGTGCTTAGTGTTGATACCTCAAGCTTGGACATACAAACGGTAAGTGAACAAGGACAGACAACTCATGATCAAGGGAGCGTCGAAGGAATCATCACGATTCGACCATCCGAGCTAAAGCCACGGCCATTTCTTAACTTGTTTTCCTTGTTTTCGTATTTTATATTTTTTATGACAAATTAACCAATTCATTATTTGTTGAACCTTAAACAACAAAACCTAATACACAATTCCCTGTGGATCGACCCGTACTTGCCGGCTCACTACAACGCGCCGTGCACTTGCGGTTTATAAATTTTAAAACGAGACCGAGCTTGTGTGCGCATCCATTTTCCTTAAAACGATTCCATTTCCAAAACATACGCGTTTTCGCGCGCGGGTAAAGTTTCAACAAGTTTTTGGCACCGTTACCGGGGAATTGGTAGTCATTAGGAATTGTTATTTCTGGTTCGTACTAACTCACTAACTTTTAACTCAATTTTTTCAAAATTAACAAAACGAAATTTTTCTAACTTGTTCTCTTTCCTTAAAACCTGCAATCACCCTAAACTTAAGTTAAAAAATCAAAGTATACTAGTAGAGTACTAATATAGCCTGGAAGAGCTGCGCAAAATTCGAGCACAAATACTCTTTATTTGGCCGGCGACATTGATGAAAATTCCGATCTCACCTGCCCATTCTGGGTGTTTTTGATTTTTTTTTCTTGTGTTATCTCCAGTGCCTTGTCGGTTTTCTATTGGTATTGTTTGATTTTTGTAATTTTGTGTGTGCAGGAATTAGGGCATATATATCGCTTTTTGACACTAAATATCGTATTTTTTTCGACATTTCAGTTTTTAAGGAATTACGACCAGCAATCGTGCGGAGCGAGGCTCAAATTCAATTGCAAAACGTTAGTGAAGTATAGCGCCAAAGATTAGGGTAGTTTGACCCGCGCAAGCGAACATTCAAATACCCATAATCACTTCAAAGGGGTTTCTAAAACCCACAATCACATCGGTACGTATTTTCTAACACCTTCACTCAAATCCGACGCATTCCAATACTCTATCTTATGCAGGATTCTTCACACAAACTTGCCACCAATTGCATAGAGAACTTACCCGTATTTGTTGCAGCGCTTAAGCTTAAACGAAAAAAGAATTGCTTAAATTGCTTGATTTCTTAAATTCTTTGATTGATTGCACATTTGCATCTTCATACGGATATTAAGGGCACGACCAAACAAGATATGGTAAAGGATTTCATCACCTTTCTCCGTAGCTCACAAATCACAAAACTGCATTCTTGCATACCCACAGTAATTTAAAATCAACTAGAACTTTGACTTTAAGGACTTCGCGCTCATTAGGAGAAGTTAACTGTGTTTAGAACACCACTTAACGGTATATCGTTCACGGGGTGTCTAGACAAGTGTTCACGTCGAAACCGCCAAAAGAGAAAGGGTTATCTAATTAAGGAACTTCGCGAAAGCGTTGGAAAACCTCTCCTTATCTCTGCACTTACCTGGCTTCGTGATCCGTATATCTTGAGCCCGTTTCTCGACACAGTTTTACTTCGACAATCAGGTTCTTTAGCAGGTCTAGTTGACTTAGCATAACATAGACTGCTAGGGGTGTGATATTCTTGGTTTTTGTGATTTTTGTGAATTCTTGTTGATATGGGTGATACACGATTCAATTCAATTTTCCACGATTCTTATTCCTTTATTGATACCCAGTCCCAATTCTTTTGTTCAAATTGCCACGATTCTTCCCACATTCATGAAAATTGTCCTTTTCTAAGGGGTGACCAACCGTCCCAGAGTTTTCCTAACGGTCACCCACCTAACACTCTTGAACCCAGTCCCACTTCAATTATAGACCTAATGATTGAAGATTTTAAGAAAGAGGTTGACATGGTAACAGCTTTAGCATCATCACCATCACAACCCTCCCTACCTAAAACAATTGAGCCATCATTAGGGAATGATAGTGAGAAGGATGCTAGGTTGACCGCTTTAGAGAAGGGTATTGAAGTGATGATTGCGGTCGAGAATCAAACAGCTGCAACACTAGCCCTATTTATACAGCAGTCCGAGCAATTGTTTCACGCTCAAGCTCAATCATTAGCTAGAATTGAAGAGCATGTAGCTGCGAGGATTCTAGAGAGTGAACACAGTCAATTAGAATCACATAGTGTCAATATCTGTCTTCTAGAAAGTCACCCGAGTAAGATAAACGATCAATTGAATTTTGATGATTTCATAGATGGTGATGCGAATGAATTGACAAAGTGTTATCAGGACACACAAGAAAACCCTCTGAGTCAGTCTAACACTACCCTTCAGGTACCTATTGAGCCTCTTGTCAATTATAATTTTGAGGTTGAATTAACCGATATCCTACTTGAAGAGGAAATTCTTGCACCGACTGATTGTTTCGCTCAATTTTTAGAAGGAGGAGCTTGTGAATTTTTTGGGTATGGCTGTGATAAATTGTTAGAGGAAATCAATGATCAGGAACCCACAATTTTTGTATCACCTGTTGATATTGTTTCGGATGAAACGTTAGTGTGGGAACCTACTTTTTTGGATGACATGTACCTACCCATTTGTGAATGTGACGAAGGAGAACTCGATTTGGGAGAGTTAGTGAGCTGTAACGATGAGAATAGGATTGTGCAGGATTATAAGAAGGAAGGCAGCATTGAAAAACATTCTTTCATGCAGAGTTTTGAGGAAATATTTGCAGATGAACTTGATATTCTTAGTGAGTTTGAGTTAGGAACAATTTGGGATCATTCTAAGAACCTTACCTTTGCTGAACTTTTTGCAGATGAACTCCGGTTTTTAAACGAACTTAATTTCGAAACTCAACGTGTGCTTTTTGAACATTCAATTCATCCAGGAAACAATTCTTTGACCTTTTCAAAACTTCATTTTCACTTTCAACATCTTCTGATCCCTACTTTTACACGCCCATGCCATTCACTAACATCTAACATATTCTTATTCTTTTTCTTATACATATTCTTTTACCGGCCCTTGCATTATATCGATAAAATTTTTAAATGGCTGGTATTAATTTCTGGACTAACAATGTCTTTTAACTTGTGAATAATATAATTAATCTTTGTTTTTCTTAGTTTTTAAAAAAAAAATAAGATCTCACCCGTTAGGGGGTGAGTGCAGAATTTTTGGGGATGGCACACTGATTTAACTTTTGGTTTGAGTAAATATGTAAAGAGTGGGGTTTCTTTTTGATGGATTTTTTTTTGTAAAATGTCCTTTATAAAGTCACCAGATCCCTGACCCCGACCCCTTCTTCTCACCACTCAAACAGATCTAGATATTTTCTCTGCTCTCCCCAACCCTTCCTCCAAAACCCTAGCTTCTTTGCTCGGAATCCCGCCGGTGAGTCCCTCTAAAAATCCGGCGACGCCGGCCTTATTGCCTCCGATCATCGATTGATTTCTTCAGCTCTGTAAGATTTTTCCTTCCCCTCCCTTCAGCATTGTTTAGAATTCCTGAAACTTTTGAAAACCCACAGATCATGGCCCCTTTTGAATTAGAGAGAAATTTTGTCGATGTATTCACCCACGAGGTGTTTGGGAGCTATTTTCATGATGCTACCCGACAGTTGGGGTGGGAATTTTATCTGTATGGGGATGAGGGGTTTTGTGCTTGTGAGCATTTGGTAGATGAGTTCTACGATGCTCTAAGAAATGGTGAAATACTCCAGGACCGTATTAGATTTCACTTTCAGGGTAGAAGGAGGGTTTTCTCAGCAGATACGATTTCAAATGTAACCAACATCCTTACCCGACCTGGTTTTCAAAGACCATTAGAGCTTGCCCAGTATAGGACGATCATGGGGGCACGATGCGAGTTACGAGATGCTGGGCTAAATGCCCAGCAAATCTACCGAAACGTCTATACGGCTTGCCGCTGGGCTTACCGTAATGTCAGGGGGATCGCTCGAGTTTCCTCGTTTCCAGTGATTGTGGGGCATATTGTTCATTGTTTAATGACCAAGGATTATCAATTTTGCGAGCATGCTATTTTCCACAATCAAGGAAAGTGTCGCGGCGCACAAATCGTTACTTCCCATCCTCATCACCTAAATTTGTCGCTACTACATGGAGGGCGATGATTTCGCGGCCTGCATCACTATGTATGACACCGTCCCTGTGGAGATTGAGAGGATCACACCGGGTTATACTGACGGCAGGAGTGAGCAGCAGATTTGGTCACCCACTGACCCCAGCGAGCATGCGGCAACACAGACTTCCTCAGAGATTTACTTGGGAGAGGACATTCCGACTGATCCATATGAACTACACAGGATGGAGGTCCGTGGCATCAAAAATTTGATCAGGCAGAACAAGGAGATAAAGGAACAACTAAGCCAGATCTTAGCAAACCAGGAAGAAGCAAGCGGGAGCAGCAGAACCAAGGGCAAGGCCAAGCGACGATGAGGACATCGTCATCTTCAGTTTGGGGGTAGGCATCAAAAATTTGATCAGGCAGAACAAGGAGATAAAGGAACAACTAAGCCAGATCTTAGCGAACCAGGAAGAAGCAAGCGGGAGCAGCAGAACTAAGGGCAAGGCTAAGCGACGATGAGGACATCGTCATCTTCAGTTTGGGGGTAGATCTGTTTTGGATGCATCTTGTATCAGCATATAGTTTGCATGTGCATATTTCCTACATTTAAGCACTTTATATTATGTATTTTTCTTTTCTTTGCATGTAGTCGCATTTCATATCTGCTTTTGTATTGCATTGTATTGAAAAACTTATAAAAATTGAAAAAATTTCCCAAAAATATAAAAAATTGTTTGTCATGTTAGCTAGCGGGGGAACTTAGATTCAAAGTCTGATGATTCGGTTGATAAGTTAGAAATAACTAAATCCTTTTTGTGAGACCGACGACCCGAAAAATAACCCTCCTTTGTGTTTAACCATATCGTGATATACGCCTTTTATAACACTTTACACGCGTCGTATGTTTTTGAGAATTTGATGAAAGTCTGACATGTCTGTAAAACTTTTAAAATTGAGAAATATTTTTAGGATCAAACAGGTTTGTTCTGAGTTAAGTAATATCAAGAATAGTTCATAAAGTAAGGTGAATATGAAGGGTATTATTGAAGTTTTAATAGAAGCTATAAGTCTGAAAAATAACCCATATGGAACCTTGTTGGAGTAATTACACACCTTATCCATATCATAACATCTTTGGATTAAAAAGAAAAGCTGGCATATCTCCGTTTTCACTGAGTTCAGAATATTTTAAAATGAGTCTTTTGTTTTGTGGCCTTGGTAACTTGGGTAATTAAGTCCTTGGGGTGTCTCCACACCTAATGCCCTAAAACAACCTGGTTTGGGAGTCAATGACCCAAAGCTTGCTAAGTTTCCAATCGCCAAATAAAGAAAGCTAAGCAAGTGTTCTCTCCGAATTAAAAGTCCTCATGGTTCTTTATGGGAGAATAATCTTGGCGGAGAAGAGTTTTCTATTAAAACAGTTTTTTGGCGGAGATATGAAGGTATATTTATAAAAGACGTTTTGCACGATAACTTGGGTGTGTATGAACAAAAACAGGTGAAAGATAGGAGTGAAAAATATGACTTTGGTTCCCTGTTAAAGTTGATATATATTCTGACTTAAAATCTAACTGGAGAACAAAACTTGAGAAAATCTTAACTCCTTTTCAAACTCGTGTGATCCTTTAGAAGTCTATCCTGCTCTGTATTTTTGACATGATGACCCTAATCAAGTCTTAAAAACTTGTCGACACTACTCGCACAACCACGAAAAGACGTTTATAAGGTTATGTTAAAAAAATTGTGAGGAGTGAAAAATAGGGCTTGACGTTTCTAACTTGGATAATAGAACTTTTAGGTTTAATTCTTAAACCTTAAGATTAGAATCAACAGTTTCTCCACGACGCTAACTTGACTGGATTTTGTGGGTGTAATCCGCTGAAAACCCTCAGGAGACAACACTCCTCCTACTAGGGACACCTAGAGGTTTAACGGCTTGTTGCACGTGCTTAGTGTAATCGTGTTCCCTGCGAAAGTGAGGCTAGGATTTTTTTTTTGCTCGAGACGAGCAAAAGATAAGTTTGGGGGTATTTGTTCATCACAGAAAACTGCATTTTAATACCACTCATTCATTATCTATTTTGTTATTTATCGGTACTATTAACCAGTGTCTGCTCAGTAAATACAGATTACATGTATTCATGATAAAATACTGGAAACACACTCAAAATCACGGATATAACGTTTGGGAGCCGACACTGCAATCAGAACAGAAAACCGACCGATATTCAAAGAGCTCTTTTGCAATAAACATGTGTACACAATTTTGGTCCAAAACAATACAAGTGTGCATATAGCTCTTTTGATCCTTGGACCATGGTGGGGCTGCCTTGGCTAATGTGGGCATCATGACTTGTGCAAGTGGGCACATATGGTTTGGTGTCATGAGTTAATGCTAAAAGTTTTGATGTGATATGTAGCATCATGTTTCCCTCAAAAATCCCTGAGTTGTAAACATGAGTTTATACATAAATCAGGCAGCACCAGGATAATGTTGGAGAGCACACAAGTCCACCATGCCAATCCGAGTCTCAATGCTCGGATTTAGACCGGCGGGCCCCCCCATAATTCCGACGCCGCCGCCCCCTAGCTCCTAACGTCCCTATTTTTCTTCTGGTCAGTTCTTATGGTCACATCAGTCCATCTATATTGTTTATTTATTCTAGAGTTGAGCCTATAAATACCAGAACAGATATTGAGCAAGGGGTGCATAGATAATATACCTTTTTCCATTTCTTTTTGTTTTTGGTTTAGGCTTGAGAGTTGTGTGGTCTTTAACTTGGTTTCTTCTTCTTCTTCCCTCTTGAAGCTTTCTTTAGAGAGCTTCATTATGGAGGTTGAACAAGTTACCAATATCATGTACCTCAATTTCATCAAGTGTTAAATAATATTGCTTTTGCTTGTTTCTTGTATTCTTTTTCTTACTTGCTTTCTTTTGCTATTGTTATGTGTAACTAATCTTTCTTTGGTTGTGGTGATGGTGAGAAAATGAGATGAAAGGCCTTGCCTTCTTCCTCCTCCTGTTAATGTTTAATTTTCTTAACATGATTCTAACTTAAAGATTGTTTATGTATTGATGCGATATGGTATTTTGAAACCATGGTTACTTTGTAACCTCTTCATATACCATACTCACTCCCTTTCCCCATTTCACAATGTTTAAGTTAAAATAAATTTGGTGTTAAATTTGCTAAGTTTAGATACGGTATTTTGTGACCAAGTGCTTGACAAACCCTCGGTTTTCATATACCCTATACTATCACAAACCCTTAGCAAAGTTAACACTAAAACTATTTGCTCTCACTCGCTACTTTGTGTTTTTGATGTTGTCGTATGCTTGCTAATCTTTGTGCTTAGTGTTGATACCTCAAGCTTGGACATACAAACGGTAAGTGAACAAGGACGGACAACTCATGATCAAGGGAGCGTCGAAGGAATCGTCACGATTCGACCATCCGAGCCAAAGTCACGACCATTTCTTTCTTAACTTGTTTTCCTTGTTTTCGTATTATATATTTTTTGTGACAAACCAACCAATTCATTATTTGTTGAACCTTAAACAACAAAACCTAATACACAATTCCCTGCGGATCGACCCGTACTTGCCGGCTCACTACAACGCGCCGTGCACTTGCGGTTTATAAATTTTAAAACGAGACCGAGCTCGTGTGTGCATCCATTTCCTTAAAACGATTCCATTTCCAAAACATATGCGTTTGCGCGCGTAGGTAAAGTTTCAACAACTGACCATCGGTCTACGGATGGAAAGCGGTGCTAAAACTCAACCGGGTACCCAAAGCTTCCTGAAATTTCTGCCAAGGACGGCTGGTAAACTGGGTGCCTCTGTCAGATACAATGCATGAAGGAACGCCGTGCAAACGCACAATCTCATCAATGTACAACTGTGCTTACTTAGCATATCCAAAAGTAGTCTTCTCTAGAAGGAAGTGAGCCGATTTCGTCAACCGATCAACAATCACCCAAATGGAGTAACCGGTCAATACTCATCTAAATGGAGTCATACCCTCGACTGGACCTAGGTAGACCCACAACGAAGTCCATGGAGATCTGCTCCCATTTCCACTCCGTAACGGGTAACGGCTGCAACTCTCCTACCGGTCTCTGATGCTCAGCCTTGACTTGCTGACAAGTCAGGCACTTCGAAACGAAATCCAAAACACCTCTCTTCATCCCTTCCCACCAGTAGATATCTCTCAAATCACGATACATCTTGGTGGAACCTGGATGAACACTGTAAGCTAACTGATGTGCCTGCTCTAGGATCTCACGTCTCAGCCCCTCGGAATCTGGTACACACAGACGAGTCCCAAAACGTAGCACACCCTGGTCATCAATCACAAACTCCAAATCTCTACCCTGCCGAACATGCTCCAAAATCTCAGACAAACGAGCATCGTCGGGCTGCGCCTCACGCATACGATCAAGTAGGAGTGGACGGGCGCGGACATGAGCAAGCTGCCTTCCAGCGGAAGTGAACTCAAACTGTACTCTAATATCACACAAGATCTGCCAATCTGTAGAAGACTGTCTCTGAATTGTGCTCAAATGGAACAAGCTACCTCCGGGCCTATGACTCAAAGCATCAGCTACCACATTCGCCTTGTCCGGGTGATAAAGGATTTCACAATCATAATCCTTCACAAGCTCCATCCAACGACGCTGCCTCAAATTCAGATCTCGCTGCTGGAAGATGTACTTCAAGCTCTTGTGGTCCGTGAAGATCTGACACGACTCTCCGTACAAGTAGTGTCTCTAAATCTTAAGCGTAAAGACCACCGCGACCATCTCAAGATCATGAGTGGGATAGTTCTGCTCGTGCTTCTTCAACTGCTGGGATGCATAAGCGATAACTCTGTCATGCTGCATCAACACACAACCCAGCCTCACTCGAGAAGCATCACAATCAACGACATAGCCGTCTGATCCTGAAGGAAAAGATAAAACTGGTGCAGTCGTCAAATGAGTCTTCAACTGCTGGAAACTCTGCTCAAATGCCTCAGTCCAAAGAAAAAGAACTCCCTTCCGGGTCAGTCCGGTCAGCGGTGCAGCGATACTCGAGAAATCCTGCACGAAACGGCGGTAATAACCGCTATGCCCAAGAAGCCGCGGATCTCTGTCACTGATACAGGTCTGGGCCAAAGCTGTACGGCCTCGATCTTCTTCGGGTCCACTTGTATATCGTCTTTCGTAACCACATGACCCAAGAATTCAACACTATCAAGCCAGAATGCGCACTTCGAGAATTTGGCAAACATCTGGTGTTCTCTCAATGTCTGCAAGGTAATCCTCAAGTGCTGATCATGCTCCTCTCGACTTCTGGAATAGACCAGAATGCCGTCAATAAATACAATAATGAACTGGTCGAGGAACGGCCTGAAAATCCGGTTCATCAAATCCATGAACGTTGCTGGGGCATTGGTGAGTCCGAACGACATCACCAAAAACTCATAATGCCCGTAGCGTGTACGAAAAGCAGTCTTCGGAATGTCATGATTCCGAACCCGCAACTGATGATAACCCGACCTTAAATCAACCTTGGAAAAATGCCCCGCATCCTGGAGCTGATCAAACAAATTGTCAATGCGAGGTAAAGGATGCCTATTCCGCACCGTAACTCGGTTCAATTGACGATAATCAATGCACAGCCTCATACTGCCGTCCTTCTTCTTGACGAACATAACAGGAGCTCCCCAAGGCGAAACACTCGGACGAATAAGTCCCCTGTCAAGCAACTCTTGCAACTGATCCTTAAGCTATTTAAGCTCCACCGGGACCATCCGATAAGACGGTATAGAAATAGGCCCCGTGCCGGGAATCAAATCAATGCAAAACTCGATATCGCGCTCTGGCGGCAATCCAGGTAACTCATCAGGAAATACGTCGGGAAACTCTTTCACAATAGGAACCTGGTCCAACGGATCTGTGTTAGTGATATGTATGCCGTAGAGGCCATTATTATATGATATAGTGGATGCTTGGACATATATATGGAGGACTTTCTTGCTCGACATGATAGTATGCTATATGGTTGCCTTTATCTTAACATGTTCACTGGTATTAATATACTGTCTCTCATATACATGTTGATAAAGCCCTTAGGATGTAGGCTTGACTACCAGGACTATGATGCAGATCATATTACTGGGACCTGGGTAGTCTACAAGCACATCCTTCAATTGTTCCTAGTCGAGGGAATATCGAGACAGGGCATCGATACTCCAGAGTAGACTAGTGTGTACATTTCTTGACCCTATATGGGGTGATGGTTGATCCCTTATCCATTGGTGTTTGACATCAAAGATTGTACACAGGTGCTCATTAGAGAATGAGTACACTGAACAGGACTCACCGAGAACTCCTAGATGGTACTATACCTATCGTCAGATAGCAGTTCTCTGGTGACACTGGAACAGGTTAGTCTGTAGACCCAAGATCGTCATAGAGTCTTGTATGGTTCCCACTGTGCTTTGATTTCCTCCCTACCACGATTCAAAGGAGTCGTGCAAACAGGTGGATTTTGGGTACAGTCCCAAGTCACATGGAGGCAATGAGCGATAGGAGGGGTTTCGTCTCTCCCGGTATAGGGAGTTGATGTTGCGCTATGCTCGATTGGCTATAACAGGAAGTCCCTGACCAGGGCTGTTGATGAGATTTACTGATAAGTGTTATCAGTAGTTTCTCGTACCATTATAAGCCTTACATTGGCATGACTTATCAAGTTATTGGGGTCTGACGATTCCACCCCCAGACTTGATGTGCGACATATCAGACGAAGAGGCCAGACTGTACGGTAAGTGTTACCTATAGGCTTCATGGGAGTTTAGACAAGCTTGCTTGTTGATCTTTTATTCGCTCAATACCTGGGTAGCCGTTACGTCCAGTTAGTACCGCTGACGGCTTGTGGGTGACTGATGTGATCATCACCTACTACTGGCGTATTGACGAGTCTTTAGAGTCCCACATAGAAGTTTCCTGGCTCAAGCGAAACGAAGTAGGGCACATATGTTGATATGTGCGGGGCCCTGATTAAATATGAGTATGAGATATCGTATTGTAATCTGGCGGCTATTTGTTATCAGTTAGGTTATATGTGATATAACCGGATTATTGAATCAAGTGTTGATTTGATAATGTGATATACAGATAAATGATATTAGTCAGTTATATGTGATATAACCGGATTATTAAATCAAGTGTTGATTTAATAATACAATATATATTTATATTTGATATAATTATGTATTAACTAATATTATTAGCTCATTAATTAATCTTCATAATATATATATATATATATATATATATATATATATATACTATATGAAGCATGGCATGGATTTTCTATTTTTAGAAAATAGAAAAAGAGGTGGAAAATGGGGAGACTTTGGAGGAATGGGTGTAGCATGGCTTGATGATTATTTTATTCATCTCACTACACTATTGAAGCATGGTTACAATTGAATATTGATTCAATTCGGTTGCTTCAATAATGTGTGGGTTTTTTCTAAGCCATTCTTAACTTGATGGATAGACACTTAGTTCTTTTCCTTCTTGAGCTCATATGATGAGTTTCTCTCTAGCTCTCTCCCTTTTCCTCACCTCCACCTCCAAGCTCAATCCCTCACATGAGTTGAGAAACCTTGAGCTTGTGAGAACCCTAGTGAGTAAACAACACCCCTACTTCACCATCCTACACTAGATTAGCACTTTGGTGTAGTGTGTTTACTTCACTAAAGAGTTTAGTGAAGAGGTGGCTTGGATTAACGGACTTCGGGTGGATCATCTTCGGCAGGAAAGCCATTGAAGGAAGTTCGTTCAACCTTCAAGTGGAGCCTGTAGGAATGTTAAGCACGACAGCAAGGTTTCGGGAGGCATCGTCCATGCCATTTTCAAAATTTTGCCATGCTAAATAACCCTAACCCTAGAATCTTAACTAGAGATTTAGACAATACAATGTGTAAACAACTTTATAACTAAGTGAACTAGGAATACAACCTTTGTAGACCGGTCCTTCACTTCAATAGCTCCGTGTAGTAGTCCTTTCGCTCTAAGTAGTGATCTTCCGGACTCAAGAATGGCTCCACAAGATGAAAGGAACGAGCTTGCACGAAGTCTTCGAGGCTGAAGATGATCTACGTCGAGGAGACACTAACCCAAACTACCTCTTCACTAATGTGGGATTAATGAACCTAACACCCTAAGCTAAATGGCTAATCTAGTAGAGGATGATGAAGTGGGATTTTTGCTCACTTTAGAATTAATTTTCTCACTCTTTTTCTTCTCCTCTCAAAAACCTAGAAAGCTAAGCTCTTGATGAAGAAGAAGAAGCAAATAATGGATGAGAGAGATCTCATATAACTCATGTAGATACTCAATCATGAGTTTAGATAATGGTTGGGTTAATAAATATCTTAAGTAAAACAAAATTAGTGGACTAAGTCAATGCATCTAAAAGCTTCCACAAGCTTCATGCCATGTGACCAATTTCCATCTAATTTGGATTTACTTTAAATAAATAAACCTCACATTATCATGAGTATGGTGTGAGTCTCATACACCCATGTAGTGTGTATCATCAAGCATGACACAAAAAAGAAAACACAATTAATATATATCACATATATATTAAGTGCGCACATGTAAGAAAAAGAAATGCTTAAGTGAGCAAATATTAGTTAATGTAAGTTAATATATCAAATATATAATTATACATTAAATCATTAAATCAACACTTAATTTAATAATCCGGCTATATCACATACAACCGACTAATATTATTTGTATCAACTTATCGAATCTATTCGATAACCCGGCTATATCACATATAACCGACCGATACGAATAAATCACGAGGATAGAATACGGTATCACATACTCGTATTAATCTCGGTCCCGCACATATCACATATGTGCTCCTACTTCGTTTTCCCTGAGCGAGTAAAACCTCTGTGTAGGACTCTAAAGACTCGTCAATACGCCGGCAGTAGGTGATGATCATATCAAGCACCCACAAGCCATCAGCTGTAACATTTCAGAAAATATAAAATATTATTTTTGGAATTTAATATTAAAATAATATATTTAGCGAAAACTACCCGATTTGCGAATTTGGGGTTTTCGTAAAATGGTATAAATATATACCAATAATTGTGAAATAATTGGAGATTAAAATGATTTATTCATTTAAAAATATATTTATTGGATTTGGCATTTTTATAATTAATTATATGCAGTTTAAATAAAAATTGATTAGTGCATTACTAATCGCGATTAAGCCAAATCCGTGTTTCTATATTTTCCCATGGTTAGTGCACCATGACATGTTGCATTTTGTTGCATGTTGTTTCATTTGTGTGGTTTTATTGGTATTATGTGTGTTATTATGAGAAAAAGAGAAAAGGGTTGGAAAATGAATTATTGGAGAGAGAGAGAGAGTAAGGCATGGCTTATGAGTGGGTGAGAATAAGAAAGAGAGAGAGAGAGGGCAGCCATTCATTTCCTCCCCCATTTGTTTCTTCATCTCCTTCACCCTCAAGCTTCCCTCCACCTCCACCTCCATTTCTCATCTCAAAAACCTTGCCAAAACCTTACACCCTCTTCATTAAAAATGATCCCCACTTCATCCTCAACATATTGGACCTTGCAAGTTTGGATTTTGGAGACTTTGGGAAGCTAGGGTTTTTCATGAGTTGCCAAATGAGGTATAATTCCTTTCATTTAGCTTAGTTTTAGTTTCTTGCACCCTAGTTTAGTTTAGAATGTGATTTGGTCAGGGTATGTGAGGTTTGGAAAATTCAAGAGAAGGGTTGGGTGATTATGTGGACTTATAACCTGTTGTGGGTGTTTACTTAAACCCTAGTGGTGTTTTACTGGCCAAGACCATAGATTAGCACCAAAACACGAAGTTAGAATTTCCCGATATCGACTATTTGGAAGATTTTGAGTGTATATGGGAATCTGGAGTGACCTGAGACCACCATAATTTAAGTTGCCATTACAGAGATGTGTGCAGGTGATTTAGAGCATAACCTAAAGACCCGAGATCCCAACTTAACTATCTGGCCACAGATTAATTCATTGTGGCCGCAAATTGCGGCCACATTAGAGTGGAAATTGGTGAGTTTTGGTAAGTAGTCTTGTTATATGATATATAGACTATCCCTGTATGCAAAATTCCCTGGCCTAGGGTGAAATCTGGGAGTGGTTTTCCTAGGTTGCTGTTTTCATGTTTTGCGATTCTGAAACTTGGGTTTTGGTATTTGATATTGTATTGGGTCGTTGGATGTTTGTACGTCAACGACGAGGGTTGTTTGGTTTTTTTTGCATGCGTAGGCTATAGGTTCTAACCTATGAGCATACCGTGTGCCGTATTGGTTTTCCGAACTTGATTTTAATAGTATTGCGACTGTGTATGTATTGTAGGTACCTTCGCATGGATTCCGAGACGACGAAGCACATCGACTATGGCTGAACAAGGAGTTCCGCAGGTGAGTAGATTTATATCTACGGGGGAAGTCGGGTGGATGGCGTATAGCACCCCCGCAAACTTTGATGGAAACCGATCTAGGGGTCTTCCGAGAACAACCGGACATGCTACAAAGGTTGTAGCACCTCTCTACTCTTTTCTAGTTTCCACATTATATTGTATTTGATGATCTTGGTGATGGATTGGGGTTATGCTTTGTAAAATTGTTGTTTTTCAAATTCCGCAGCAGCCATGATTGTCACAACACTAACCCCCATCCACTTACAACCCACTCCCTAGGCTACCCAAAGGTGGCCAAAAAGGTGAGGCAGACTCGAGCCTGCCCATTTAGGCAGGGCTCGGGTTCCCACCCCCCTTCAAGGCCATATTTGGGTGTCTCGGGGGTGTGGGCCCTCCCCAGGGGGTCCCTACGCACCTCCCCGCGGCTCCTCAGTCCAAACCGAAAGCCTGTGGGGAGTCAAAACATCAAGTTAGGAAGGAATTTCTCACTGGATTTGGCGGCAGTTTTTGCGGGGCAAAAACCGGCGAGATTCAGGAGTTGTAACAATCTAGTTTTGGGTGTTTGGGTGGCTCTGATACCATTGAAGGTTTCGAGTGCCCTCGCCGCTAACCCGCGGCTAATGCAGAATCCAAAAACAAAAATTTTCGTGGCAATGGAAACACTAACCCAAGAATCTAAACCAAACACCTAAACTTGCAAGCACAAAAAGGATAGAAATCACAACCTTTGTAGCGTCTTCATTTGCTTTAATTGGGTTGGACTCTAGCATTCTCTTAAGAGCTCTGGATCGCGCTTGCAAGCCTCTCTTCTTTCGCCGAATATGATCCACCCGAGGAAACCAAGTTCAAGCTTCAACTTCATCAATAAAGTAACTAAGGATCCTAGATTGCTAATCTAGGATGCTTAGTGATTGTGTGAGTGTTCTGGCATTTTTCTTTTTCTTTCTCTTCATGATTCTCAACTCATGAGAGGGTTGAAGATGATGAAGAAGAAGAAGGAGCCATGGAAGAGAGAGAAACTAAATGGTAGAATGAATAAACTTTTTAAATTCAGGCATGCATCATTTTCTTTTGTTAAAAGATTTTTACCATTTTAAAACTACAACCATGCTTGAATAGTATTTGCAAATGAATTAATAATTCATTTGCCCATACCCTCCACCATTTCTCTTTTCCACCTCATTTCATAATTTCTTTAAAGAAAAACCTAGAAATGAGGTATCCTCCTTCTAGAAGTATTCTTGTACGAATACGAAAATACGTCCCCACAAATACATGCCCGTATTCGTATCAAAATACGAATGCCCAAGAGATAGAAAAATACAATGAATATAATACTAGAATATACATATCAATATATATATATATATATATATATATATATGTAAATTATTAAATCAAAACTTGATTTAATAATTCGGCTTAATCCTAAACCGGCTAGTATTATCATCCGCCAGATTGAAGTCCGGGTAGCTAGCACACATACGTAATCGGAACCTGCACGTATTAATATACAGCCATTACATCATTTTGCCTGAACCGGAAAAACCCACTGTGTGGGAATCTAAAGACTCTTCAATACGCTGGCAGTTAGTTTAACCATAAGCACGTCAGCGGTACTTGCTGTACGTAACGACTACTCGGTATTGAGAGAAAAGAAGACCGACGAGCAAACTCGACCGTACCCCTACTGAGTATGTCTGTGACAATCTCCATACAGTCCAGTCTCTTCGTCTGAGATAATCGCATACCGGGTTTAGGGGTGGATAACGTCAGACCCTTACTAACTTGATAAGTCATGTCGGTCTGAAGCTCATCACCTACTGAGAAACTACCGATATCACATCAGTGAATCTCATCCACCTTGGCCAAGGATTTCTGGTGATGGCTGACTCAACACAGCGCGGCATCGACTCCCAGTACCGGGGGAGACGAATTCCTGACGATTGTTCACTGCCTCCATGTGGTTCGGGACTGCACCCAACTAAAACCTGTTTGATGATCTTTTCCAGGAACAACCGGACACGCTACAAAGGTTGTAGCACATCTCTACTCTTTTCTAGTTTCCACATTGTATTGTATTTGATGATCTTGGTGATGGATTAAGGTTATGCTTTGTAAAATTGTTGTTTTTCAAATTTCGTTGCGCCCATGATTGTCACAACCTTAACCCCCGTCCACTTACAACCCGCCCCCTAGGCTACCCAAAGGTGGCCAAAGAGATGATGCAGACCCGAGCCTTCTCATTTGGGCAGGGCTTGGGTTCCCACCCCCCAAGGCCACCTTTGGGTGGTCTCGGGGGTGTAGGCCCTCCTTAGGTCCCTCGGGATGTCCCCAGGGTCCCTACGCACCTCCCCGCGGCTTCTCGGTTTAAATAGAGAGCCCGTGGGGAGTCAAAACATCAAGTTAGCAAGGAATTTCTCACTGGATTTGGCGGTAGTTTTTGCGGGGCAAAAACCGGCGGGATTCAGGAGTTGTAACAATCTAGTTTTGGGTGTTTGAGTGGCTCTGATACCATTGAAGGTTTCTAGTGCCCTCGCCGCTAACCCGCAGCTAATGCGGAATCCAAAAACAAAAATTTTCGTGGCACTAGAAACACTAAACCAAGAATCTAAACCAAACACCTAAACTTGCAAGCACAAAAAGGATAGAAATCACAACCTTTGTAGCGTCTTCATTTGATCCAATTGGGTTGGACTCTACTCTTCTCTTAAGAGCTTCTGATCGCGCTTGCAAACCGCTCTTCTTTCGCCGAATATGATCCACCCGAGGAAACCAAGTTCAAGGTTCAACTTCATCAATAAAGTAACTAAGGATCCTAGATTGCTAATCTAGGATGCTTAGTGATGTGTGTGAAAGTGTTTATTACCACCACCACTGGGTTTTACTAGCATCAAGCATGCCAATTTAAAAAAATTTCGGGGTGCTAATTAACACTAAACAAGATCTTAAACTAGATGATTAGGGTTTTGCTTGATATCAAGAAAACTACATAAAGAGAATGAGGCTACAACCTTTGTAGACCGTGTCCTTCTCTTCAAAAGCTCCGTGTAGTAGTCCACGCGACTCCACTAGGCTCTACTTGAAGTTGGATCGAGCTTCCTTTGCGATCTTCGTGCCGAAGATGATCCACCCGAAGCTCCGCTAATCCAAGCTACCTCTTCACTAAACTCTTTAGTGAAGTAAACACACTACACTTAATTGCTAATCAAGTGTAGGATGGTAAAGTAGGGGTGTTGTTTACTCACTAGGGTTCTCACAAGCTCAAGGATTCATAACTTATGTGAGGGATTGAGCTTGAAGGTGGAGGTGAAGAAGATGGAGAGAGCTAGAGAGCAAATAAGCCCAAGTCAAGAAAATGAACAAGTGTTGTGAAGAATGGCTTCACCTCATCTTTTTAATTATTGAAGCATACAATATCTAGCAATTAAAAATTGCTCCCATGCTTCAATAGTTAAAGCAAATGAATAAAGAAATATTAGAAGCCATGCTTCACCCATGCTCCTCATTTTCCACCTTATTTTCTATTTTCCAAAAATAGAAATTTCAACCATACTTCATATAATATATATATATATATATATATATATATATATATATATAAAGATAGGCAAATAATTAGTGAGCAATAATATTAGTTAATATATAATTATATCAAATATAAATATATATCATATTATTAAATCAACACATAATTTAATAATCCGGTTATATCACATATAACCGACTAATATCATTTATCTGTATATCACATTATCAAATCAACACTTGATTCAATAATCCGGTTATATCACATATAACCTAACTGATATCAAATAACCGCCAGATTAGAATACGGTATCACATACTCGTATTTAATCAGGCCCCCGCACATATCAGCATATGTGCCATACTTCGTTTCGCTTGAACTAGGAAACTTCTGTGTGGGACTCTAAAGACTCATCAATACGCCAGCAGTAGGTAATGATCACATCAATTACCCACAAGCCGTCAGCGGTACTAGCTGGACGTAATGGCTACCCAGGTATTGATCGATTAGAAGATCAACAAGCAATCTTGTCCAAAATCTTATGAAGCCTATAAGTAAAACTTACCGTACAGTCCGGTCTCTTCATCTGATATGTCGCATATCGAGTCTGGAGGTGGAATCGTCAGACCCCAATAACTTGATAAGTCATGCCGATGTGTGGCTTATAACGGTATGAGAAACTACTGATAACTCTTACCAGTAAATCTCATCAACAGCCCTGGCCAGGGACTTCCTGTTATAGCCAATCGAGCATAGCGCAACATCAACTCCCTATACCGGGAGAGACGAAACCCCTCCTATCGCTCATTGCCTCCATGTGACTCGGGACTGTACCCAAAATCCACATGTTTGCACGACTCCTTTGAGCCGTGGTAGGGAGAAAATCAAAGCATAGTAGGAACCACACAAGACTCTATGACGATCTCAGGTCTACAAACTAACCTGTACCAGTGTCACCAGAGAACTGCTATCTAACGATAGGTATAGTACCATCTAGGAGTTCTCGGCGAGTCCTGTTCGGTGTACCCATTCTCTAATGAGCACCTGTGTACAATCTTTGATGTCAAACACCAATGGATATGGGATCAACCATCGCCCCCTAAAAGGTCAAGAAACGTACACGCTAGTCTACTCTGGAATATCGATGCCCTGTCTCGATACTCCCTCGACTAGGAACTGTTAAAGGATGTGCTTGTAGACTACACAAGTCCCAGTAGTATGATCTGCATCATAGTCCTGGTAGTCAAGCAAACATCCTAAAGGCTTTATCAACATGTATCAGAGAGACAGTAGACTAATACTAAGTGTACATGTTAAGATAAAGAGTAACCAGATAGCATACTATCATCTCGAGCAAGAAAGTTCTCTATATATATGTCCAAGCATCCACTATAATATACATCAATGTACAATAATGGCCTCTAAGGGATACATATTCCTAACAATATCACACTTGCACTAAGGCCAGTTGTTGTAGTATCTCATACCCAACATCCCAAATAGTTTCTCGAATTGCGTCTGGGGGAGGGCCTTCGTGAGTGGATCCGCTACGTTGTCCTTCGTGTCAACTCTCCTGACCTTGATCTCCCGTCGATCTACCATCTCCCGGATCAAGTGATACCGCCTAAGAATATGTCTGGATCTCTGATGGGACTGGGGTTCCTTAGCCAAAGCCACTACTCCATTGTTATCACAATACACAGGTATTGGATGCTCAATGGATGGAACCACACCAAGTTCAGCTATGAACATCTTCATCCAGATAGCCTCTTTGGCAGCATCGTTGGCAGCGATGTATTCAGCCTCCATCGTCGAGTGTGCTACGGTATCTTGCTTGGAACTCTTCCAACATACCGTCCCTCCGTTGAGGGTAAAGACAAAACCCGAGACCGACTTACTGTCGTCCTTATCACCCTGGAAGCTCGAATCGGTAAAGGACTCCACCTGGAGTTCACCGTTACCATACACCAAGAACATTTCTTTAGTCTTTCTCATGTACTTAAGAATGTTCTTCACAGCTTCTAGTGCTTTTCCCCAGGATCTGATTGATACCTACTCACTACACCTAGTAAGTAAGCTACATCCGGTCTGGCATATAACATCGCATACATGATAGACCCGACTGCCGAAGTATAGGGTATCCCTTGCATTCGAGCCCTCTCCAAATCAGTCTTGGAAGACATCTCTTTGAAAAGAGTGATTCCTGAACAAGCGGGTGAATTACCACGTTTAGAATCTTCCATACTAAACCTCTTTAGTATGGTGTCTATGTACCTGGATTGGGACAATCCCAACCGTCTAGATCTATCTCTATAGATCTTAATCCCTAGGATATAGGAGGCATCACCTAGATCTTTCATGGAGAACTTGTATGATAAGAAGAGCTTGATCGAGTGTAGCATAGGAACATCGTTTCCTATCAAGAGTATGCCATCCACGTACAATACGAGGAAGACAACCTTACTCTCTACAACCTTCTTGTATATACAAGGTTCATCTACGTTTTTGATGAAGTCAAACTCTTTGATAGCTTCATCAAAAGAGATGTTCTAGCTCCGCGATGCCTGCTTTAATCCGTAGATTGATTTAAGCAGCTTGCATACCTTTCCGCTGCTCCCACTGTCTACGAAGCCCTCTGGCTGTGTCATGTACACGCTCTCTTCTAAATCACCATTTAGAAAAGCGGTCTTGACGTCCATCTGCCAGATTTCGTAGTCATGGTATGCAACAATGGCAAGTAGGATCCTGATGGACTTAAGCATAGCTACAGGAGAAAAGGTTTCATCATAGTCGATACTTGGTCGTTGATGAAAACCTTTTGCTACAAGTCTATCTTTGAAAGTCTCAACTTTTCCATCTACACCAAGTTTCTTCTTAAAGATCCACTTGCTCCCGATGGGTTTTACCCTTTCAGGAGCAACTTCTAAAGTCCATACTTTATTGGTGTACATGGATTCCATCTCAGATCGCATAGCATCCAGCCATTTCACAGAGTCTCCACTTGTGATGGCTTGCTCGAAACTAGTTGGGTCATCATCTTCCATGATGCAATCCTCGCTCTCACCGTCTATAAGAAAATCGTAGTATCTCTCAGGTGGATGGGGAACCCTACTGGATCTGCGGAGTGGCTGAGGTTCGTCGGGGACTATCGAATCCTCCGGTTCTACCAAATCGTCAGTTATAGTTTGTGTTGCTAGAACTTCTTCCAGTTCTAACTCATTACCACTAATTTCTTTCACAAGAAATTCCTTTTCTAAAAAGGTGGCATATTGAGAAACAAACACCTTTTGTTCCTCAGTGTGGTAGAAGATATATCCATATGAATCATTTGGATATCCCACAAACTTGCACAAAACAGACCTTGCCTCGAGCTTGTCCGGATTTTGCTTTTTATCATAGGCCAGACAACCCCATATCTTAACTCGTTTAAGAGATGGTCTCTTCCCATTTCATATCTCATATGGAGTGGCAGGCAACGGATTTGGTCAGAACTCTATTCAATAGGTATGCAGCAATCTCAAGTGCATAACCCCAAAAGGAAATAGGAAACTCAGCATTACTCATCATAGAGTGCACCATATCTAATAGGGTGCGATTCTTCCGCTCCGAAGCTCCATTGTGCTGTGGTGTATACGGAGGAGTAAGCTGAGAGAGAATCTCATTCTCTTTTAAGTAGTCTCTGAATTTGTAACACCTTAGAATGCGATTAGAGTTAATTAAGCGTTATAATGCGCGTTTTTAATAAAATTTAACAAATAATTATTTTCACATATTTTATTTAATTAATTAATATTTTATTTAATTATTTTTATACTTCCACACACATGTGCATGTTAACCTAGGGTTAAGTTTGTGTTAACCATGTTTTGTTAGCATGGCACCTTAACATATATATGTATATTTAGTTTTTAAGTAAACGGGTTTTAATTAATTTGAAAAATAAAGATAAGAGAGAGGAGTTGAATAATGAGGCATGGCATGGGAGGCTATTAATGAAGAGAAAGAGAGAGAGAGAGAGAGAGAGATTGCATGGCTCATTCTCACCTCACCTTCTCACTCTCTCATTCCTTCACCTCACTCTCTCATTTCCTCACAACTCTTCCATTTTCTTGTTCTTCTTGTTAGTTATATGTATGCCCTAGAGGCCATTATTGTACATATGATGTATATTATAGTGGATGCTTGGACATATATAGAAAGGACTTTCTTGCTCGACATGATAGTATGCTATCTGGTTGCTCTTTGTATTAACATGTAGACATGTATTGTGATACTGTCTTGCTCTCACATGTTGATAAAGCCCTTGTCATGTATACTTGACTTCTAGGACTATGATGGAGATCATACTAGTGGGGCTAGGGTAGTCTACAAGTTCATCCTTTAATTGTTCCTAGTCGAGGGTATATCGAGACAGGGCATCGATATTCCAGAGTAGACTAGCGTATATGCTTCTTGACCCATATGATGGACGATGGATGATCCCACATCCATTGGTGTTTGACATCAAAGATGGTATACGGGTGCTCAGTGGAGACTGGGTACACTGAACATGACTCGCCGAGGACTCCTATGTGGTAGTATACCTATCGTCAGATAGCAGTCCTCTGGTGACACTGGTACTGTTAGTTATATGTATGCCTCAGAGGCCATTATTGTACATGTGATGTATATTATAGTGGATGCTTGGATATATATATATATATATATAGAGGACTTTCTTGCTTGACATGATAGTATGCTATCTGGTTGCTCTTTGTCTTAACATGTTGACTTGTATAAGTGATACTGTCTTGCTCTCACATGTTGATAAAGCCCTTAGGATGTGTACTTGACTACCAGGACTATGATGGAGATCATACTAGTGTGGCCAAGAGTAGTCCACAAGTACACCCTATCATTGTTCCTAGTCGTAGGAGTATCGAGACAAGGTATCGATACTCCAGAGTAGACTAGCGTATGCGCTTCTTGACCCATATGATGGGCGATGGATGATCCCACCTCCATTGGTGTTTGACATCCGAGAAGGTATACGGGTGATCAGTGGAGACTGGGTACACTGAACGGACTCGCCGAGAACTCCTAGATGGTATTATACCTATCGTCAGATAGCAGTTCTCTGGTGACACTGGTACAGGTTAGTCTGTCAACCCGAGATCGTCATAGAGTCTTGTGTGATTCCCACTGTGCTTTGATTTCCACCATACCACGTTTAAGAGATCATGCAAAAAGGTGGTTTTTGGGTACAGTCCCGAGTCACATGGAGGCAATGAGCGATAGGAGGGGATTCGTCTCTCCCGGTATTAGGGGTTGATGTTGCGCTATGCTCGATTGGCCATAACAGGAAATCCCTGGCCAGGGTTGCTGAGATTTACTGGTAAGTGTTATCAGTAGTTTCTCGAACCGTTATGGACCTTGCATCGGCATGACTTATCAGGCTATTGAGGTCTGACGTTATACCACCCCCAGGCTGCGATATGCGACATATCTGACGAAGAGACCGGACTGTACGGTAGTGTTACTGATTGGATTTACAGGAGTATGAGCATGCTTGCTTGTTGATCTTCTGATCGCTTAATACCCGGGTGGCCGTTACGTTTAGCAGACCGCTTGCGGCTTGTAGGTGTTTGATGTGATCATCACCTACTGCCGGCGTATTGATGAGTTTTTAGAGTCCTACACAGAGATTTCCTGGTTCATGCGAAACGAAGTAGGAGCACATATGTGATATGTGCGGGACCGAGATTAATGCGCGCATGTGATACCGCATTCTATTCTCGCGATATGTGATATCGGTCGGTTATATGTGATATAGCCGGGTTATCGGATCAAGTGTTGATTCAATAGATTGTTACATTTGATATTAGTCGGTTGCATGTGATATAGCCGGATTATTAAATCAAGTGTTGATTTGATAATTTAATGTATAATTATATATTTGATATATTAACTTATATTAACTAATATTTGCTCACTAAACATTTCTTTTTCTCACTTGTGTGCATATAGTATATATGTGATATATATTAATGTACATTTTATTGTGTCATGCTTGATGCCACATGCTTCATGGGTGTATGAGACTTACACTATACTTAGGATAATCCTAGGGTTTTTACTTATCAAAGCAATTCAAAATTGGTGGAATTATCTCATGGCTAGAAGCTTGGAGATGCTTGTTGATAACCATTGACTTAGTCCACTAGCTTTGTTTTTCTTGTAGATATTTATTAACCTAACCATTATCCATAGCCATAGTTAAGTCTCTACATGAGTTAGTGTATGACACTAACTCACCCATGGTTGCAATTCTCACCTCATGAGATTCATTCTCATCTTGACTTCATCTTCTTCTTCCTCATGAAAAGAGCTTGCTAGCTTTTCTTCAAGTGAGAAAATATTGTGAGAAAATTAAATCTAAAGTGAGCCCAATTCCTACTTCATCATCCTCTACTATATTAGCCATTTAGTTTAGGTTGTTTGCTTCACTAATCTACCATTAGTGAAAAGGTAGCATGAGCTTGAGTCTCCTCGACGTAGATCATCTTCGGCCTCAAAGACTTCGAGCAAGCTTGTTCATTTCTTTATGTGAACCCTTACTAGAGTTCGGGTGTTCACTACTTGGAGCGAAGAGACTACTACACGGAGCTTTAGAAGTGAAGGACCGGTCTACAAAGATTGTATTCCTCATTCACTTAGATGTAAAGCTGTTTACATTCATGTTCGTCTAAATCTCTAGTTAAGATTCTAGGGTTAGGGTTCTTTAGCACGGCAAATTTTTGAAAACGGCATGGACGATGCCTCCTGAAACCTTGTTACCGCCTTAGGGAACCCTACAGTGGTATCAGAGCCATGCTAGAGAATTAGATGATGTTTTTAGGATTACGAAACCGAAACAACTCTGAAACACCCGATACACAAATCTAGTTTCTGTCGAATTTTTTTGAGAGTCAAATTTTTTTTAGGCAACTGCAGAATGTTGTATGTGATATAATATGAATACCATAGAAATTTGAATCAATACCACCTTATTTTGGCCGGCCACAAGCCTACAAAATCCGAGCTCACCGGGTCATTCTGGGCTTTTTGGCTTCAAATTTTTAGGGTGTTCCAGTCTCTGGGTTTTGGTGTTTCAGGTGTTGCTTGTTTTTCCTGAAATTGCATGAGATGTTAACTTTCTGTAAAGGCAATTCAGAGTGCTTCGTAGTCATAATTCTAACATCTATTCGGGTTATTTAGACGACGTTAAAAAGTTCAAACGGATATCAATAACCCATATTTTCCCTCGCTGAAAATTTTCCAAGAGTTGGATTTTTTCCCGAGTTTAAAATCTTCAGAAAATCATGCAAGCGATTCTGTGGACCCTCTAGAAGAACGATACCCAAACTCGACTTTTTGGATCGCGGAACCGCGGTCATACTCTAGGGTTTACGGCAGTTCCGTGGCGACATGAGTGAGGCATGGGTCGGCCCTTCTACGGATGGTTCATAGGTGTTGTGGCATGTTATGGGTATTTTTTAAACTTCGCTCAAGTGTTGAGCTTTTTGGGAAATTTTGGGTGTTTGTTTATTCGATCAAAAAGTTTAACATCGTCTAGCTATCTGTGACTGTGATACATTATTTGGAATCCACATAATTAGTTATGAGATAACTAGTTTGAATTTTATAAATCTAGCAGTTTAGTCTCATTTGATTGGTTGCCACGGAATTTTGATGTGGATCAAAAGTCCGTCGCAATTACGTAGTGTACGCGGATACTCGCCAGGTAACCTTACTAGATAGCCACGTCCCATAGCCCCGACCAAGTGACTGTAGGAGAACCCCGTCGCCAAAAGCATCCGTTCGGGTGCTCGCGACCGCGGTGTTCCGCCTTAGTGCACTTCATCGACGGCATCGGGGGTGCGGCGTCTACTAAAGTTTCCGACGAGCATTCGATCAGGTTATCGGGAATCTTGTTGAATTACCCGACAGGTTATTGGAAAGTGTTTTCAATATTGAGACTAAAATGCGGGATTTATAATTGTTAGGCATGTGATGTCTAAGGAATTCATTTGGTAAGGCATGAAATCCAAAGTATGTGATACATTGGGTTTATGATGTCTAAGGTGCTTGCGGATTCCAATTGTTGTAGTTTTTCACTTTCTTTTTTGCGACCGTAAGTGTAATATGTGGTGTATCGCCGGTTTCATTGATATATGTCAACGACAATTGGGATACGTATATTTACTTACGTTGATGATATGTGATGTTATGTGTTGCTGTGATATGTTATATTGGATCGTCGTGTTTTGAATAGCCGGGTTTTTTTTTATGTGAGATGAGAGTTTTTCATTTTCATTCATGTAAAAGCTTGTATGTAATATTCTTTTATTGGGGCACTTCCGGGTTGAGGATGATGTCACCATTGATGTATATTATTTACTTTTCCGCATTAGGATATACCCAAGGCGGGGAGCACAAGTAACCGGGTTCTAGAGTCCAGTGGGAGACCATCTCGAGGAGTCGAGACTGGGTCTCCTAACTCTAGAATTGGTAGGGTTGCTTGCCGCTCTCGTAGGGGTCTAGAGATGTGGGTTTGGCTATTCATCGCGACCGTGGAATCCGCGTTTTTTATTGGCTTAATTAAAACACGGAATTCCTAGTATATCCAATATTTCATATGTTATCTTCTGCTGCTGATAGTCTGTGATGTGATCACTTGATATGTTCTGAGATGATTGCTTATATTATATATATGAGATATAATAAATATTGCTGCTTTCTTTTCTTCTGTGATGCTTAGGAAGCATAATTTGATGCGACTTCATTAATGTGATTAATGAAATAAAAGAAACCTAAAGATGTTGTAGAAACTTGTTTAAAAACTGGTAGCTCTAGTTCTTGCTTTGCATAGCGGTATTCCTTGTAGAATATCCAGTACCTTATTCGATAAGGAAAGATCCGAGATCCCTTCACCGGGAGTGACCACTTTAGCGAAACTGGCAGATGCTACAACCCACTCGGTTTGTTTTTTGATTGCTTCTATAGTTTTTGCTTTGCATAGTGGTATTTTTGAAATGTCCTGCACCTCATTCGATGAGGAAAGAGCCGAGATCCCTTCACCGGGAGTGACCTCTTTAGCAAAACTAGTAAAAGCCTAAAAAACACTCCTTTTAAAATTCACTCGATTCTACAACGATATCAAGTTTATTACGCAAAGGGTTTTCTTAAAAACCTGTCATAGCCCTCCGTCATTTCAGATAAGTGGTATTTAGTATTCGTGCTACGGTAGTTTGGCCTCCGTCAAGGCGTAGTGTACGGTAGCTGATTAGTACTTATCTGCAGCATGAGATGCGATTGGATCAGGGTATTCGTACAGCGTTGTTTGGCCTCCGTCAAGGGTCATGCGGGTGGGTCTAATTCAATCAAGAAATGATCGGGTTGAACTTGACTAGCGCCCTATGGGTTGTTTGGCCTCCTTCAAGGTCCTAAGACGCTAGGGGTAAAAAATATTATCGGGAATTTCAATTGTTGAAATTTGCAATGAGATTGCATACCTTCTATGAGATAGTTGGATCCCGATACCCACTGCGAGTAAGAGTTACTCCTAGGAGAGTTTTACACATTACAATTGCAGAGTTACCCAAGACGGCAGCAAGGTTTCGGGAGGCATCGTCCATGCCGAATTCAAAAATTTGCCGTTTTAGCTAACCCTAACTTTGAATCGTTAACTAGAAATCGACGGAAAACATATGCAAACACTTTGCAATAAGAAGTGAGCAAGAAATACAACCTTTGTAGACTGGTCCTTCACTTCAATAGCTCCGTGTAGTAGTCCCCTTCGCTGCGATCATAAACTCCGGACTCAAGAGAGGCTCCACGAAGAAACGAACATGCTTGCTTCGATGACTTCGAGGCCGAAGATGATCTACGTCGAGGAGACACTAACCCAAGCTATTTCTTCACAAGGTCATGAACTTTGTGAAGAGAACACCCTATACTAAATGGCAAGTAGTAGAGGATGATGAAGTAGGAAGTGGGCTCACTTTAGAATTGATTTTCTCACACTTTATCTCATACCTCCATTAGAGCTAGAAAGCTTTTGAGGAGGAAGAAGAAGAAGATGATGAACTCAAGTTAATAATTCATCCAAATGAATTATGTAACCATGGGTGAGTTAAGTCCTCATGCTTAACTCATGTAGAGAATTAACCAAGCTATAAGGTTAAGGGTTGGGTTAAGTAATATCTTAAGGAATGACAAAAGAGTAGACTTTGTCAATGTTTCAACAAGCTTCATGAAAGCTTGACAACATTGACCAAGTCTTCTCTCTTTTGTTATTCTTTAAGAAATATATAAAATCCCAATTTAACCCTAAAATGGTATAAGTCTCATACACCCATCTTGTTTGTATCATCAAGCATGACACAAACTTGTACACTTGCATATATCATATATATACAATGAGCACAATCTAGTGAGAAAAGAAATCACAAATGAGCTAATACTAGTTAATGTAATGTAATATATAAAATATATAATTATACATTAAATTATTAAATCAACTCTTGATTTAATAATCCGGCTATAACCGATTAACATCATGTGTAACAACTTATCGAATCAATACTTTATCCGATAACCCGGCTATATCGCATATAACTGACCAATGTCACATTTCGCGAGAATAGAATACGGTATCTCATATCGTATCAATCTCGGTCCCGCACATATCACATATGTGCTCCTACTCCATTTCGCTTGAGCCAAGAAACCCCTGTGTAGGACTCTAAAGACTCGTCAATATGCCGGCAGTAGGTGATGATCATATCAAACACCCACAAGCCGCAAGCGGTCTGCTAAATGCAACGGCCACCCTGGTATTGAGCGATCAGAAGATCAACAAGCAAGCCTGCTAGTACTCCTGCGAATCCAATCAGTAACACTACCGTACAGTTCGGTCTCTTCGTCTGATATGTCGCATATCTCGTGTAGGGGTGGTAAACGTCAGACCCCAGTAACTCGCTAAGTCGTGTCGATACGAGGCTCATAACGGGTCGAGAAACTACTGATAACACTTACCAGTATATCTCTGAAGCAGCCTTGGCCAAGGACTTCCTGTTATAGCCAATCGAGCACAGCGTAACATCAACTCCCTATACCGGGAGAGACGAAACCCCTTCTATCGCTCATTGCCTCCATGTGACTCGGGACTGTACCCAAAAACCACCATTTTGCACGTTCTCTTGAACGTGGTAAGGTGGAAATCAAAGTACAGTGGGAATCACACAAGACTCTATGACGATCTCGGGTCTATAGACTAACCTGTACCAGTGTCACCAGAGAACTGCCATCTGACGTGAGGTATAATACTATCTGGGAGTTCTCTGCGAGTCCGTCCAGTGTACCCAGTCTCCACTGAGCACCAGTATACTGTCTCTGATGTCAAACACCAATGGATATGGGATCATCCATCGCCCATCTACATGGGTCGAGAAGCTATACGCTAGTCTACTATGGTATATCGATTCCCTGTCTCGATACACCTACGACTAGGAACATTTGAAGGATGTACTTAGCGACTACACTGTCCCTACTAGTATGATCTACATCATAATCCTGGTAGTCAAGTACTCATCCTAAGGGCTTTATCAACATGTAACATAGAGACAATCAGAGTACATGTTAAGATAAAGAGCAACCGGATAGCATACTATCATGTCGAGAAAGAAGTCCTCACTATATATGTCCAAGCATCCACTACAATATACATCGTATGTACAGTAATGGCCTCTAGGGCATACATATAACTAACAATTTCCCACTTGCACTAGGGCCATCTGTTGTAGTATCTCATACCCAACAATCGGCAGTGGTTGAAGTATCTCATACTCAACCAGCCCATACAAGTCTCTACCGGGAAATAGGCTTTTGTGAGTGGATCCGCGCTGTTGTCCTCTGTGTCTACTCTCCTAACCTCGATCTCCCTGGAGATCAACCATCTCCATGATCAGGTGATACTGCCTAAGAATATATCTGGATCTCTGATGAGACGGGGGTTCCTAGGCCAAAGCAACAACTCCATTGTCACACAATGGTAGGAACGAAGTTCATCTCATGAACTTATATACATCCAGACTACCTCTTTGGTAGCATCCTTGGTAACAATGTATCCAGCCTTTATCGTCTAGTATGCCACGGTATCTAGCTTGGAACTCTTCCAACATACCGTCCCTCCACTGAGGGTAAAGACAATGCCTGTGACTGACATTCAGTCGACCTTACCACCCTGGAAGCTATCCAGTGATTCTCCCCAGGATCGATTGATACCATCTCACTACACCTAGTGAGAATTCTAACATCCAATTAGATTTATCTCATAGATTCAAAACCCAGGATTTAGGAGGTATCACCTTGATCCTATATGGAGAATCCATGTGATAAGAGGAGATTGACCAAGTGTAGCATAGGAAACTCCTTCATATCAAGAGTATGTCATCCACGTATTCTACGAGGATCACCACCATACTCCCTACTACCTTTTTGTATATACAAGGTTCATCTACCATTTTGATGAAGTCAAACTCTTTGACTACCACATCAAAACAGATGTTTCAACTCCGCGATGCCTGCTTTAACTCATAAAGCAACTTGCACACGTTTCCGCTGCTCCCACTGTCTACGAAGCCCTCTGGCTGTGTACTTATAGACGCTCTCTTCTAAATCATTATTTAGAAAAGCAGTCATGACACCCAACCTCCAGATATCGTAGTCATGGTATGTAGCAGTGGCAAGTAGGATCTGGATGGACTTAAGCATAAGCACTAGAAAAGGTTTCATCATAATCCACACCTGGTCGATGACGAGAAACTTTTGCATCAAGTCTTAGCTTTGAAAGTCTCAACTTTTCCATGTACACCAAGTAATCTTCTTAAGATGTACTTGCTCCTGATGGGGATTTAACCCTTCAGATAAAGCAACCAAAGTCCATACTTTGTTGGTGTATATAGATTCCATCTCAGATCGCATAGCATCCAGCCATTCTCACAGAGTCCCCACTCTTGATGGCCTGCTCGAAACTAGTTGGGTCATCATCTCATGATGCAATCCTCGCTCCCACTGTCATAGAGAAAACCGAAGTATCTCTCAGGTGGGTGAGGAACCCTACCACATCGGCGGAGAGGCTGAGGTTCGTTGGGAACTATTGAATCCTTCGGTTCTACCAAATCATCAGCTGCAGTTTGTATAGCTGGAACTCCTTCCTGTTCTACCTCTTGACCACTAATTTCTTCACAAGAAATTCCCTTTCCAAAAGGTGGCATGCTGAGAAGCAAAACACTTTTTGCTCCTCAGTGCGGTAGAAGATATTCCCTTGCAAATGCTTGGGATATCCAACAAACTCCCACAGAACTGACCTTGTCTCGAGCTTGTCCGGATTTTGCTTTTGACATAGGCCGGATAACCCCAAATCTTAACTTCCTTAAGAGATGGGCTCTTCCCATACCATATCTCATATGGAGTGGTAGGCACCTGATTTGGTTGGAACCCAATTCAATAGACATGCAGCTTCATAAGTGCATAACCCCCAAAAAGGAAATAGGCAACTCAGTAGTACTCATCATAGAGCACATCATATCTAATAGGGTGCGATTGCTCCGCCCCGATATGCCAACGTGCTGTGGTGTATTCGGAGGAGTAATACTGAGAGAGAATCTCATTCTCCTTTAGAACAGTCCAGGAATTCCGTGCTCAAGTATTCTCCTCCTTGATCACATCAAAGGACATAATGCTTATACCCATTTTGGTTCTCTACTTCTAACTTATATTCTTTGAATTTCTCAAAAGCTTCAGACTTGTGTTTCAACAGGAACACATGTGCGAATCTTGAGAGATCATCAGTGAATGTAATAAAGTACAAAGAACCAGTCCTGGCATGTGTAGACAAGGGACTTACATACATTAGCATGTATCAATCCCAAGAATTCACTAACTCTTTCTCTGTTTCCAATAAACGGAGCTATGGTCATCTTATCTTTGTGACATGGCTGGCAAGTTTCACAAGATGTAAATTCAAACTGATTTAAATATGCATCTAAATGTAACTTAGCTAGTTGTGTCTCTTTGATATGACCTAGTCTACAACGCCTCAAGAAGGATTCGTTCGTTTATGAACTCTTCCTCTTGTGTGTTTTTTGTACGTTAAGAACTGTAGTTTGATTTAGAACGTATATGCTTTTAGATAACGTGCCTGAACCGATCAACTCTTGATATAGGAAATGTTCAAAACATTATCCAACAATACAAAATTATATCCTTCTTTATCTCAATAAAGAGACTGATATGATGTTGTATATCAGGTTCGGTATCTAATAACATTCGTTCAGAATCAATGTATTTGGTAATACAGGGTGATAACTGCCAACATACTTGGCTGCAACACTTGCACCGTTTCTAACTCTTGAAACTTATCACCGGTTCTCAGTTCTCTACCTTTCTGTAGCCCATGTAACTGTAGGGTTCCTAGGCATCCTAATGAGGTCTCACAAGGCATCAACCATGCCAATTTCAAAAAATCTAGGTGCCGAGAAACCCGACTACGGATCGTTGGCTAGAAATCTAGGCGAACAAAGCAACTAGTTAACACTTAACTAAGAGATACGGAAATACAACCTTTGTAGATCCGGTTCTCCACCTCTATAGCTCCGCAATGAAGTCTCCTCGCTGTCCATAACAAGTCCCGGGCTCTAGCGTCGGCTTCATCGGAGAATGGACGGGCTAGGTCATCGATGTCCATGCCGAAGATGATCTACGTCGAGGCATCGCTAAATCAAGCTCCGACTTCACCAAGTCAAGAAACTTGTGAAGAAAACACACTCTACTACTTGGCAAGAGGTAGAGGATGAAGAAATAGGAAGTGGGTATACTTTAGAATTGGATTTCTCACTTATTTTCATCAATCACCATTGATGAAGAATGGTTTTCTTCTTGAGTTCAAGGAAGAAGAAGAAGAAAATGTTATGATAAGTTTTTTATAATTGGAAAAGAAAATGAATACTTATCATATTAGAACCATGGTCAAGTGTAGAGAATTAACTAAGGTTAGATTAATGGTTAGGGTTAAAGATGAAGACAAGAATGGTTACAAAGTCAAAGCTTCATGAAGCTTCAACTAAACTCCAAAATTAGCAACCATTCTTTTCTTATCTATTCAAAATAAATAAATAAATAAATAAGTAAGAAAAGAAAACCCTAATCATTAGTTTAACCATGGCTTAATCCATTACACTTAACTATAGTTAAACATGTATCATCAAACATGATACAATCAAGTGCACGAAAATATATCGAATATACAATGTGCACAACCGAGCGAGAAAATCCATTTAAAGTGAACCAATACTAGTTAATGTAAAGTAATATATCAAATATATAATTATACATTAAATCATTAAATCAACACTTGATTTAACGATCCGGTCATATCGCATATAACCGACTAGTATCCAATGTATCGGCTTATCGAATCAATCCTCGATTCGATAACTAGGTTATATCGCATACAACCATTCGACACATTCATCGCGAGAATAGAATACGGTATCACATACACGCATTATTCTCGGTCCCGCACATATCTCATATGCGCTCCTATTTCGTTTCGCTTGAGCCAGGAAACCTCTGTGTAGGACTCTAAAGACTCGTCAATACGCCGGCAGCAGGCGATGATCATATCAAACACCCACAAGCCGCAAGCGGTCTGCTAAACGTAACGGCCACCCGGGTATTGAGCGATCTGAAGATCGACGAGCAAGCCCGCTCACACTCCAGTGAATCCAACCAGTAACACTACCGTACAGTCCGGTCTGATCGTCTGATATGTCGCATATCTCGCCTAGGGGTGGTAAACGTCAGACCCCAATAGTTTGATAAGTCGTGTCGATATGAGGTCTATAACAATTCGAGAAACTACTGGTAACACTTACCAGTAAATCTCAGCAACCCTGGCCAGGGATTTCCTGTTATAGCCAATCGAACACAGCGCAACATCAACTCCCTATACCGGGAGAGACGAATCCCCTCCTATCGCTCATTGCCTCCATGTGACTCGGGACTGTACCCAAAAACCACCGTTTTGCACGCCCTCTTGGACATGGTAAGATGGAAATCAAAGCATAGTGGGAACCACACAAGACTCTATGACGATCTCGGGTCAACAGACTACTCTGTACCAGTGTCACCAGAGAACTGCCATCTGACGTGAGGTATAATACCATCTAGGAGTTCTCGGCGAGTCCGTCCAGTGTACCCAGTCTCTACTGAGCACCCGTATATCATCTCTGATGTCAAACACCGATGGATATGGGATCATCCATCGCCCATCTATATGGGTCGAGAAGGTACACGCTAGTCTACTCTGGTATATCGATGCCCCGTCTCGATACACCCACGACTAGGGACTTTGAAGGATGTACTTATGGACTACCATGTCCCCACTAGTATGATCCGCATCATAATCCAGGTAGTCAAGTACACATCCTAAGGGCTTTACCAACATGTAACAGAAAGACAATCAGCATACACGTTAAGGTAAAGAGCAACCAGATAGCATACTATGATGTCGAGCAAGAAAGTCCTCCCTATATATGTCCCAGCATCCACTACAATATACATCCTATGTACAGTAATGGCCTCTAGGGCATACATATAACTAACAATCTCCCACTTGCACTAGGGCCATCTGATAGCAGTGGTTGCAGTATCTCATACTCAACCATCCCATAAAAGTCTCTCTCTGGGAACAGGCCTTTGTGAGTGGATCCGCTGTGTTGTCCTCTGAGTCTACTCTCTTATCCTCGATCTCCCTGGAGTTCAACCATCTCCATGATCAAGTGATACTGCCTTAGAATATGTCTGGATCACTGATGGGACCGGCGTTCCTTGGCATAAGCCACAACTCCATTGTCATACAATGGGAGGAACATAGTTCATCTCATGAACCGATATACACCCAAACATTCTCTTTGGTAGCATCTTAAGTAGCGATCTATCCTGCCTTTATCGTCTAGTATGTCACGGTATCTAGCTTGGAACTCTTCCAACATACCGTCCCTTTGCTTAGGGTAAAGACAATGCCTGTGACTGACATTCAGTCGTCTTTATCACCCTAGAACACTTCCAGTGATTTTCCCCAGGATCGGTTGATACCATCTCACTACAACTAGTGAGAATCCTAACATCCAATTAGATCTATCTCATAGATCCAAAACCCAGGATTTAGGAGGTATCATTTTGATCCTATATGGAGAATCAATGTGATAAGCGGAGATTGACTGAGCGTAGCATAAGAAACTCCTTTCTTATCAAGAGTATGTCATCCACGTACTCTACGAGGATCACCACCATACTCCCTACTACCTTTTTGTTTATACAAGGTTCATCTACCATTTTGATGATGTCAAACTCTTTGACTAATCCATCAAAACAGATGTTCCAACTCCGCGATGCCTGCTTTATCCTATAAAGAATTTTGCACACGTTTCCGCTGCTCCCACTGTCTACGAAGCCCTCTGGCTGTGTACTTATAGACGCTCTCTTCCAAAATATCATTTAGAAAAGCAGTCATGACACCCAACCACCAGATATCGCAGTCATGGTATGTAGCCGTGGTAAGTAGGATCTGGATGGACATAAGCACAGACACTTGAAAAGGTTTCATCACAATCCACGCCTGGTCGATGACGAAAAGCTTTAACAAGTCTAGCTTTGAAAGTCTCAACTTTTCCATCTACACCAAGTAATCTTCTCAAGATATACTTGCTCCTGATGGGGATTTAAACCTTCAGATATTGCAACCAAAGTCCATACTTTGTTGGTGTATCAGGATTCCATCTCAGATCGCTAAACATCCAGCCATTCTTACAGAGTCATACTCCTGATGGCCAGCTCGAAACTAGTTGGGTCATCATCTCATGATGCAATCCTCGCTCCCACTGTCATAGAGAAACCGAAGTATCTCTCAAGTGGGTGAGGAACCCTACTAGATCGGCGGAAAGGCTGAGGTTCGTTGGTAACTATCGAATCCTTTGGTTCTTTCAAATCATCAGCTGCAGTTTGTATAGCTGGAACCTTTCCAGTTCTACATTACAGACCTTGCCTCGAGCTTGTCCGGATTTTGCTTTCAGACATAGGCCGGACAACCCCAAATCTTAACTAGCTTAAGACATGGGCTCTTCCCTTTCCATATCACATATGAAGTGGTAGGCAACTGATTTGATTAGAACCCTATTCAATAGGTATGCAACTTCATAAGTGCATAACTCCCAAAAGGAAATAGATAACTCAGTAGTACTCATCATAGAGCACACCTTATCATATAGGGTGTGATTGCTCCGCCCCGATATACCATCGTGCTATGGTGTATACGGAGGAGTAATGCTGAGTGAGAATCTTATTCTCCTTTAGAATAGTCCAGGATTTCCGTGCTCAAGTATTCTCCTCCTTGATCACATCAAAGGACATAACACTTATACCCGTATTCTGGTTCTCTACTTCTCGCTTATATTCTGTGAATATCTCAAAAGGTTCGGACTTGTGTTTCAACAGGAACATAGGTCTGAAACTTGAGAGATTATCAGAGAATGTAATGAAGTACAAAGAACCGATCTTGGCATGTGTAGACAGGAGACCTTACATACATCATCATGTATCAGTCCCAAGAGTTCATTAACTCTTTCTCTGTTTCCAGTAAACGGAGCTATGGTCATCTTATCTTTGTGACATGACTGGCGAGTTTCACAAGATGTAAATTCAAACTGATTTAAATATGCATCTATATGTAACTCTAGCTAGTCGGGTCACATTGATATGACCTAGTCTACAATGCCTCAAGAAGGATTCGTTCATTTCTGAACTCTTCCTCTTGTGTGTGTTCCATATACTAAGAACTGTAGTTTGATTTAGAACATCAATGCTTTTAGATAACGTGCCTGAACCGATCAACTTTTGATATAGGAAATGTTCAAAACATTATCCAACAATACAAAATTATATCCTTTCTTTACTAATAAAGAGACTGATATGATTTTGTATATCAGGTTCGGTATCTAATAACATTCATTCAGAATCAATGTATTGGTAATACAGGATGACAGTGACCAACAGACTTGGCTGCAACTCTTGCCCCGTTTTCTGCCTCATGAAACTTATCACCCGTTCTCAGTCCTCTACCTTTCTGTAGCCCTATGTAACATATTACATATCTGGGATCCTGATCTGGTATCACATACCCAGGACGTAAAGGATACTGAGAAACAGTTCTGTATAATGAACACATCCGAAGATGATGCATCAGCATGCACTCTCTTCGTTTGGGCGGCATGGGAATTCTGGTAATCCCCAATTTCCTGCTCTGTCTTATAACAATTATAAGTTGGAGCGGGACCAACGTTCCCCAGCTCAGTATAATAAGCGGGTTCGGTCAATATTCCGTTTTATTATCTTGATTAAGGCGTGATATGGTCGCTACCTGGAGAGAGAGAGAAGAAAACACTCAGCGTGCCCTCTGTCAAAAATAGATTGGTTTTTATTTTATCTAATCAGGATGGCTCCCACTGCTTTTTATCTAATCTTCCTTCAAACCCAAAAAGGAAAGACTAGCCGGGATTAATTACACACTACAAGTTCACCAATTTTTCAGCCAGGCCAGTGTCGGTACTTTGAGGGAGGTCCCCCGTGCTTTCGCACGAACCTAATTAATGTAAACCTCGTTTTCCCAGAGGCGTAACCCCGTTGACACCTTTCTAGACACCTACTTGATCGGCTAATTGTAATGTGTAAAACTCTCCCAGGAGTAACTCTTACTCGCAGCGGGTATCGGGATCCAACTATCTCATAGAAGGTATGCAATCTCATTGCAAATTTCTACACTTGAAATTCCCGATAATATTTTGCCCCTAGCGTCCTATGACCTTGATGGAGGCCAAACAACCCATAGTCCGCTAGTCAAGTTCAACCCGTACATTTCTTGATCGAATTAAACCCACCCGCACGACCCTTGACGGAGGCCAAACAACGCCGTACGAATACCCTAATCCAATCGCATCATATGCTAGCAGATAAGCACTAGTTAGCTACCGTACACTACGCCTTGACGGAGGCCAAACAACCGCAGCACGAATACTAACTAGTACTTATCTGAAATGACGGAGGGCTACGACAGGTTTTTCTGAAAACCTATTGCGTAATGAACTTGATATCGTTGTAGAATCAAATGATTTTGAAATGGAGTGTTTTTGATGCTTTTCTAGTTTTGCTAAAGGAGTCACTCCCGGTGAAGGGATCGTCGGTCCTTTCCTCGTCGAATGAGGTGCGGGATATATCACATATATCACTGTGCAAAGCAAAAACTCTTAAAAGCAATCAAAAGACAAACCGAGGGTGTAGCATCTGCCAGTTATTGCTAAAGGAGTCACTCCCGGTGAAGGGATCTCGGTCCTTTCCTCATCGAATAAGGTGCAGGATATATCATATATACCGCTGTGCAAAGCAAGAACTGTAGCTACCTGTTTTATTTTGAAATTCGATTTTACAACATCTTAGGTTTCTTTTCTTTCATTAATCATATTAATGAAGTCCCATCATTTAAGTACCTAAACATCACAGATAAATACGACGTACACTTATGCCATCCGCATTTGCCTCGATGTCCCCTCGTGCACCGTTAGGTTAGGTGACAACGGCAGAGCGGGGCAGGGCTAGCGCGGGTGTAAAACATAAGTAACGCCTATATAATATATCATATATACTATATACTGTATCTATCACAGAACATCACATGATCACATCACAGATATCGCAGCAGAAGAAACATATGAAATATTGGATATACTAGGACGTCCGTGTTTTCAATACGAGCCAGTATAAAACACGAATTCCACGGTCGTGATGAATAGCCAAACCCACACCCCTAGACCCCTACGAGAGCGGCAATTAACCCTACCAATTCTAGAGTTAGGAGACCCGGACTCGGCTCCTCGAGTTGGTCTCCCACTGGACTCCAGAACCCGGTTACTTGTGCTCTCCTCCTTGGGTCTATCCTAGTGCGGAAAAGTAAATAATATACAAACGGTGACAACTTCCGCAACCTGGAAGTGCCCTAATAAAAGAATATTACATACAAGTTTTTACATGAATGAAAATGAAAAACACTCATCTCACATAAAAAACCCCCGTCTATTCAAACACGACGATCCAATATAACATATCCAGCAACACATAACATCACATGTCATCAACGTAAGTAAATATGCGCATCCCAATTGTCGTTGACATATAGCAACGAAACCGGCGATATCACATATTACACTTACGGTCACAGAAAAGAAAGTGTAAAACTACAACAGTTGGAATCCGCAACCATCTCAGACATCACATGCCTGACCAAATGAATTCTTTAGACATCGCATGCCTAACAATTATAAACCCCGCATTTTAGTCTCTAAATCGAAAACACTTTTCAATATCAAGTCGGGCAATTCAACAGGATTCCCGACATCCTGATCGAATGCTCGTCGCAAACTTCAGTAGACGGCTGCACCCCCGATACCGTCGACGAAGTGCACCATGGCAGAACACCGTTACCGCGAGCACCCGGACGGATACTTTCGGCGATGGGGTTCTCCTACAGTCACTTGGTCGGGGCTATGGAGCGAGGCTGTCTATTAAGTTTACCCGGCGAGTATCCGCGTACGCTACGTGATTGCGACGGACTTTTGATCACATCAAAATTCCGTGGCAACCGATCAAGTGAGACTAAACTGCTATGTTTATAACATTCATTCAGTTATCTCATAACTTCTTGTGAATTCCAATTATTGTATCCCATTCCGGATAAATAGAAAATGCTAAACTTTTCGATCGAACAATCGAACACCCAAGTTTTCCTGATACAGCTCAACACATGAAATATGAGTCTAACAACATTCAGTTCGTGCCTCAGTACCAACGGTCCAGCCGTAGAAGGGTCAAGCCAACGCCTCACATGTGGCACGCCGTACTGCCCCAAACCCGAAGGTTCAAAGGGCAGTTCAAGACGGTCACATAATCGAGTTAAGGTTTGTTGTCTTCTAGAGGGACCATCGCGTTACTTGCACTACTTAGAACGTCGTTAAACTACGGAAAAATCCAACACTTGGAAATTTCCCGACAGGGGAAAAATTAGGTATTTATATCCGGTCGAACTTTTTAACATATTCTAAAATTTATCCGGAAAGCCACACAGACAAAATTTGATACTCCGATCAAAACACCGAATCCCCAAAACAACTCCAGAAAATTCAACTCTTGAATAAATATTAAAAATTCCCAGAAAAATCAGCATCTGAAAACTTGAATTACGGTGCAAATTTCGATGCGCAAAAAGACAAAGTTGCCGCGGAACCGCCGCATGAGCATGCTCATGCCGCGGATCCGCGGTGAGATTATGGAATTGGGCGCTCGAATTTTGCAGTACTCCTTATATCTTCCTGCTGATTTTTCTGAATATTTTTAATCTGGAAAAATCCACGTTTTTGAAAAAAGGACAGAGAGCATGGAAATTTTGCGGTTTCGGTTCGTTCGGACTTCAAATCGCGTCTAGACTTCGCCTAAGGCTCTAGCTAGGCTCTGATACCACTGTAGGGTTCCTAGGCATCCTAATGAGGTCTCACAAGGCATCAACCATGCCAATTTCAAAAAATCTAGGTGCCGAGAAACCCGACTACGGATCGTTGGCTAGAAATCTAGGCGAACAAAGCAACTAGTTAACACTTAACTAAGAGATACGGAAATACAACCTTTGTAGATCCGGTTCTCCACCTCCATAGCTCCTCAATAAAGTCTCCTCACTGTCCATAACAAGTCCCGGGCTCTAGCGCCGGCTTCATCGGAGAATGGACGGGCTAGGTCATCGATGTCCATGCCGAAGATGATCTACGTCGAGGCATCGCTAAATCAAGCTCCGACTTCACCAAGTCAAGAAACTTGTGAAGAAAACACACTCTACTACTTGGCAAGAGGTAGAGGATGAAGAAATAGGAAGTGGGTAGACTTTAGAATTGGATTTCTCACTTGTTTTCATCAATCACCATTGATGAAGAATGGTTTTCTTCTTGAGTTCAAGGAAGAAGAAGAAGAAAATGTTATGATAAGTTTTTTATAATTGGAAAAGAAAATGAATACTTATCATATTAGAACCATGGTCAAGTGTAGAGAATTAACTAAGGTTAGATTAATGGTTAGGGTTAAAGATGAAGACAAGAATGGTTACAAAGTCAAAGCTTCATGAAGCTTCAACTAAACTCCAAAATTAGCAACCATTCTTTTCTTATCTATTCAAAATAAATAAATAAATAAATAAGTAAGAAAAGAAAACCTTAATCATTAGTTTAACCATGGCTTAATCCATTACACTTAACTATAGTTAAACATGTATCATCAAACATGATACAATCAAGTGCACGAAAATATATCGAATATACAATGTGCACAACCGAGCGAGAAAATCCATTTAAAGTGAACCAATACTAGTTAATGTAAAGTAATATATCAAATATATAATTATACATTAAATCATTAAATCAACACTTGATTTAACGATCCGGTCATATCGCATATAACCGACTAGTATCCAATGTATCGGCTTATCGAATCAATCCTCGATTCGATAACTAGGTTATATCGCATACAACCATTCGACACATTCATCGCGAGAATAGAATACGGTATCACATACACGCATTATTCTCGGTCCCGCACATATCTCATATGCGCTCCTATTTCGTTTCGCTTGAGCCAGGAAACCTCTGTGTAGGACTCTAAAGACTCGTCAATACGCCGGCAGCAGGCGATGATCATATCAAACACCCACAAGCCGCAAGCGGTCTGCTAAACGTAACGGCCACCCGGGTATTGAGCGATCTGAAGATCGACGAGCAAGCCCTCTCACACTCCAGTGAATCCAACCAGTAACACTACCGTACAGTCCGGTCTGATCGTCTGATATGTCGCATATCTCGCCTAGGGGTGGTAAACGTCAGACCCCAATAGCTTGATAAGTCGTGTCGATATGAGGTCTATAACAATTCGAGAAACTACTGGTAACACTTACCAGTAAATCTCAGCAACCCTGGCCAGGGATTTCCTGTTATAGCCAATCGAACACAGCGCAACATCAACTCCCTATACCGGGAGAGACGAATCCCCTCCTATCGCTCATTGCCTCCATGTGACTCGGGACTGTACCCAAAAACCACCGTTTTGCACGCCCTCTTGGACGTGGTAAGATGGAAATCAAAGTACAGTGGGAACCACACAAGACTCTATGACGATCTCGGGTCAACAGACTACTCTGTACCAGTGTCACCAGAGAACTGCCATCTGACGTGAGGTATAATACCATCTGGGAGTTCTCGGCGAGTCCGTCCAGTGTACCCAGTCTCTACTGAGCACCCGTATATCATCTCTGATGTCAAACACCGATGGATATGGGATCATCCATCGCCCATCTATATGGGTCGAGAAGGTACACGCTAGTCTACTCTGGTATATCGATGCCCCGTCTCGATACACCCACGACTAGGGAATTTGAAGGATGTACTTATGGACTACCATGTCCCCACTAGTATGATCCGCATCATAATCCAGGTAGTCAAGTACACATCCTAAGGGCTTTACCAACATGTAACAGAAAGACAATCAGCATACACGTTAAGGTAAAGAGCAACCAGATAGCATACTATGATGTCGAGCAAGAAAGTCCTCCCTATATATGTCCCAGCATCCACTACAATATACATCCTATTTACAGTAATGGCCTCTAGGGCATACATATAACTAAAAGTAACAGATTACATATGTGGGATCCTGATCCGGTATCTCATACCCAGGACGTAAAGGATACTGAGAAACAATTCTCAGTAATGAGCACACCCGAAGAAGATGTATCATCATGTACTTTCTTCGTTTGGGCGGCACGGGAATTCTGGTAATCCCCTATTTCCTGCTCGGTCTTATAACAATTATAAGTTGGAGCGGGACCAACGTTCCTTAGCGCAGTATAACAAGCGGATTCGGTCAATACATCCGTATTATTATCTTGATTAAGGCGTGACATGGTCGCTACCTGGAGAGAGAGAGAAGAAAACACTCAGCGTATGCTCTTGCAAGATTAGATTGGTTATTAATTTATCTAATCAGGATGGCTCCCACTGTTTTAGTCAAATCTTCCTTCAAACCCTAAAAGGAAAGACTAGCCGGGATTAATTACACCCTACAAGTTCGCCAATCTTTCAGCCAAGCCAGTGCCGGTACTTTGAGGGAGGTTCCCTGTGCTTTCGCACGAACCTAATTAAAATAAACATCGTTTTCCCAGGGTCGTAACCCTGTTGACACCTTTCTAGACACCTACTTGATCGGCTAATTGTAATGTGTAAAACTCTCCCAGGAGTAACTCTTACTCGCAGTGGGTATCGGGATCCAACTATCTCATAGGAGGTATGCAATCTCATTGCAAATTTCAACACTTGAAATTCCCGATAATATTTTACCCCAAGCGTCCTATGGCCTTGACAGAGGTCAACAAACCATAGGCTGCCAGTCAAGTTCAACCCGTCATTTCCTGATTGAAGTAAACCCACCCGCACGACCCTTGACAGAGGTCAACAAGGTCGCACGACTACCCTAAATCAATCGTATCATATGCTTATGCAGATAAGAAGTAATCAGCTACCGCACACTACGCCTTGACAGAGGTCAACAAACGCAACACGAATACTAACTATTACTTATCTGAAATGACGGAGGGCTACGACAGGTTTTTAAGAAAACCCTTTGCGTAATGAACTTGATATCGTCGTAGAATCGAGTGATTTAAAATGGAGTGTTTTTGAGGCTTTTACTAGTTTCGCTAAAGAGATCACTCCCGGTGAAGGGATCGTCGGCTCTTTCCTTATCGAATAAGGTGCAGGATATTTCACAAAAACCACTATGCAAAGCAAAAACTATAGAAGCAATCAAAAGACAAAACCGAGGGTTGTAGCATCTTCCAGTTATTGCTAAAGAGGTTACTCCTGGTGAAGGGATATCGGCTCTTTCCTTATCGAATAAGGTGCTGGATATTCTGCAAGGAATACTGCTATGCAAAGCAACAACTAGAGCTACCTGTTTTTGAAAATTCAATTCCACAACATCTTTAGGTTTCTTTTATTTCATTAATCTCATTAATGAAGTCCTATCATTTTAAGTTACCTAAACATCACAGATAAATACAACGTACGCTTATGCCATCCGCATTCGCCTCGATGTCCCCTCATGCACCGTTAGGTTAGGTAACTAACGGCAGAGCGGGGCAGTGCTAGCGCGGGTGTAAAACATAAGCAACGTCTATATAATATATCACACATACTATATCCTATATTCATCTCATCAATATATCAAATGATCACATCACAGATATCGCAGCAGAATAAAACATATGAAATATTGGATATACTAGGATTTCCGGGTTTTATTTTAAGCCTGTATAAAACACGGATTCCACGGTCGTGATGAATAGCCAATCCCACACCCCTAGACCCCTGCGAGAGCGGCAAGCAACCCTACCAATTCTAGAGTTAGGAGACCCGGTATCGACTCCTCGAGATGGTCTCCCACTGGACCCTAGAACCCGGTTACTTATGCTACCCTCCTTGGGTCTATCCTAATGCGGAAAAGTAGTAATATACAAGGGTGACATCATCCTCAACCCGGAAGTGCCCCAATAAAAGAATATTACATACAATGAATTTTACATGAATGAAAATGAAAAACTCTCATCTCATATAAAACCCCTGGCTATTCGAAACACGACGATCCAATATAACATATCCCAGCAACACATAACATCACATGTCATCAACGTAAGTAAATATGCGTATCCCAATTGTCGTTGACATATAGCACTGAAACCGGCGATACACCACATATTACACTTACGGTCGCAGAAAAGAAAGTGAAAAACTACAACAGTTGGAATCCGCAACCTCCTTAGACATCATAAACCCAACGTATCTCATACTTTGGATTTCATGCCTAACCAAATGAATTCATTAGACATCACATGCCTAACAATTATAAACCCCACATTTTAGTCTCAATATCGAAAACACTTTTCAATATCTAGTCGAGCAATTCAATAAGATTCCCGACATCCTGATCGAATGCTCGTCGAAAACTTTAGTAGACGGCCGCACCCCCCGATACCGTCGACGAAGTGCACTAAGGCGGAACACCGCTGCCGCGAGCACCCGAACGGGGATGCTTTTGGCGACGGGGTTCTCCTACAGTCACTTGGTCTGGGCTATGGGGCATGGCTATCTATTAAGTTTACCCGGCGAGTATCCGCGTACGCTACGTCATTGCGACGGACTTTTGATCTCATCAAAATCCCGTAGCAACCGATCAAATGAGACTAAACTGCTAGATTTATAACATTCAAACTAGTTATCTCATAACTACTTGTGGATTCCAAATATTGTATCCCATCACATAATATCCGGACGACGTTAAACTCTTCGATCGATTCATCAAAGTCCCACAATTTCCCGACAGCTCAACACTTGAGCACAGTTTTAATAATACCCAGAAGATGCCACAGTACCTATGAACCAGCCGTAGAAGGGTCAAACCAACACCTCACATATGAAAACGCTAAACTACCACAAACCCTAGGGTTCAAGTGGCGGTTTTGACGGCCACATAATCGAGTTAAGGTTTACGTTTTTCTAGAGGGTCCAAAGAATCACTTGCATGTTTTTCCGAATACGTTAAACTTGGAAAAATGGGGTTTTAACATTCGATCGAACTTTTTAACTTCGTCTAGACAATATGTGAAAACCCGAAACAATGTTAAAACTACGAATACGAAACACTCCGAATTGTTTATAGTGCAAGATTACATCACATGCAAAATTAGCAAAAACAAACAACACCTGAAACACCAAAACCCTGAGCACAGAACATGAAAAAAATTTGGGACCAGAATAGCCCACTGGGGCCGGCCTGCTCGGAAATTCCCCCCATGTGCTCGGCCAAAATCCGAGCACTGGGTCCCAATTTTATTCCATGCTCCTATATTCACTCATATATAATTCTGCACTTGTTTGAAAAATTTTTGGAGCTCATTTTAAAATCGACAGAAACATGGTTTTAGGGTTTCAAGTTTCGGAGTTCGTTTCGTTTTTGTAATCTAACAAAATCCGTATTAATTTCTAGCATGGCTCTGATACCACTGCAGGGTTACCCAAGACGGCAGCAAGGTTTCGGGAGGTATCGTCCATGCCAAATTCAAAAAATTGCCGTTTTAGCTAATCCTAACTTTGAATCGTTAACTAGAAATCGACGGAAAACATATGCAAACACTTTGAAATAAGAAGTGAGAAAGGAATACAACCTTTGTAGACCGGTCCTTCACTTCAATAGCTCTGTGTAGTAGTCCCCTTCGCTGCGATCGTAAACTCCGGACTCAAGAGAGGCTCCACGAAGAAACGAACATGCTTGCTTCGATGACTTCGAGGCCGAAGATGATCTACGTCAAAGAGAAACTAACCCAAGCTATTTCTTCACTAGGTCATGAACTTTGTGAAGAGAACACCCTATACTAAATGGAAAGTAGTAGAGGATGATGAAGTAGGAAGTGGGCTCACTTTAGAATTGATTTTCTCACACTTTATCTCATATGTCCATTAGAGCTAGAAAGCTTTTGAGGAGGAAGAAGAAGAAGAAGATGAACTCAAGTCAATAATTCATCCAAATGAATTATGTAACCATGGGTGAGTTAAGTCATCATGCTTAACTCATGTAGAGAATTAACCAAGCTATAAGGTTAAGGGTTGGGTTAAGTAATATCTTAAGGAATGACAAAAGAGTAGACTTTGTCAATGTTTCAACAAGCTTCATGAAATCTTGACAACATTGACCAAAGTCTTCTCTCTTTTGTTATTATTTAAGCAATATATAAAACCCTAATTTAACCCTAAAATGGTATAAGTCTCATACACCCATCTTGTTTGTATCATCAAGCATGACACAAACTTGTACACTTGCATATATCACATATATACAATGTGCACAATCTAGTGAGAAAAGAAATCAAAAGTGAGCTAATACTAGTTAATGTAATGTAATATATCAAATATATAATTATACATTAAATTATTAAATCAACTCTTGATTTAATAATCCGGCTATAACCGACTAATATCATGTGTAACAACTTATCGAATCAACACTTGATCCGATAACCTGGCTATATCGCATATAACCGACCAATGTCACATTTCACGAGAATAGAATACGGTATCTCATATCGTATCAATCTCGGTCCCGCACATATCACATATGTGCTCCTACTCCATTTCGCTTGAGCCAGGAAACCCCTGTGTAGGACTCTAAAGACTCGTCAATACGCCGGCAGTAGGTGATGATCATATCAAACAACCACAAGCCGCAAGCGGTCTGCTAAACGTAACGGCCACCCGGGTATTGAGCGATCAGAAGATCAACAAGCAAGCCTGCTAGTAATCCCGCGAATCCAATTAGTAACACTACCGTACAGTCCGGTCTCTTCGTCTGATATGACGCATATCTCGTCTAGGGGTGGTAAACGTCAGACCCCAGTAACTCGATAAGTCGTGTTGATATGAGGCTCATAACGGGTCGAGAAACTACTGATAACACTTACCAGTATATCTCTGAAGCAGCCTTGGCCAAGAACTTCCTGTTATAGCCAATCGAGCACAGCGCAACATCAACTCCCTATACCGGGAGATACGAAGCCCCTCCTATCGCTCATTGCCTCCATGTGACTCGGGACTGTACCCAAAAGCCACCATTTTTCACGTTCTCTTGAACGTGGTAAGGTAGAAATCAAAGCACAGTGGGAATCACACAAGACTCTATGACGATCTCGGGTCTACAGACTAACCTGTACCAGTGTCACCAGAGAACTGCCATCTGACGTGAGCTATAATACCATCTGGGAGTTCTCGGCCAGTCCGTCCAGTGTACCCAGTCTCCACTGAGCACCCGTATACTGTCTCTGATGTCAAACACCAATGGATATGGGATCATCCATCGACCATCTACATGGGTCGAGAAACTATACGCTAGTATACTGTCACGACCCGAAATAGCCTGTGACTGGCCTTTGAATCATATGAAGTCTATAGTGCCCCATCTAATCCAAGTATGCCAAAAGCCCAGAAATCTAAAACCATTTTAAATAATAAATGAAGGAAAAATAGTTTTAAGAAGTAAAGAAAACCTGTTTTAAAAACAAGGTTTTTAAATAAGTAAGCCGAATATGCATTTTTAAAATCACATGTCTTTTCTGAAAATTTCGGCAGAGTTTCCTTTGTAAATACTGGCCCCGAACGGGGTACAACAAGAATAATATATATACAATGAGAAAAGGCATCCCCAAGCGGGAGCTAGCTCTTCGTCAATCGACGGTCATAACCACACAAGCAATATAATATACAACGCCGAAGAGCAAGGATCAAAACTCAAAAAGAAACTCAAAACAACATGAAAACCGTAATACTACAACGCGCGACTCTAAGGTCGAAAATAATACATAACCGGTTTTCTAAGTCTGAAACAATATACAAGTTTTGGTTGATGGAATTTCTAGATACAAATGAATAATACATGTACAATGGTGGTTCTGATGCAAAAGAACCCACCTACCCAAGCAAATCACCCGCAATGAAGCAGTGTGCCAGAAATGCCGCTATGGAACCTGTACGACAAAAACCTGCAAGAACTGTGGCACAACGGGGGTGAGTTGCCAACTCGTGAATAGAGAATATCTACAAGCAGAAATCGAATGCATGACATAAACCTAGGTCAGTACGATCAGATATATGTATAAACCTCAAAGGATAAGTCTGAAGCATGATAAGATGGCAATGTAACATCTAAAGATGTATGCAGTGCTAAGTGCTCGTGCCAGTGCTTCAGGTAATAACATATCATAAATATAAGGTATGTCTGCATGAATAAGTATGATGAAGTATCTAAATTGATATCAATACACATATATCAGCGTCCCATTCCACTAATATTGGTGTAAGGGCATATATAACAGCGTCCTCATCCACTGTTATATATATACATATGAGGTATAATCAATGTAATCAAAGTCTGTATGTATGTGGATCCCGTCCACGTGTCACCCAATGACAATAAGTATCATGCATGTAAATATCGTAAAGCATATGCATGGAAATATGAGGATATAATTAATATCATGGAACCTGAGTGCCTAGTATCGACACTCGAAAACATCATGAAAACCTGTGCCTAGCATCGACACGTAAATCCTCATATATCAGGCTCCGTCTGCGGTATCGGACCTCGGCCCCGGCAGTACGGATCGGCCCATATCCATCTATCGAATCTGGTCAGTATCCTCCGGATGACCGCCAGATCCAACCAATCACCGGTAGGTAGTAGTCCCTCCGCCAGGCTCACCGTCTAGCTACACAGCAGATCCGTTCTCGCCCCGGGGTACCATACCGGGCCCACCATGTACCCGCAATCAGATCATCCAACTCCTCGAATCGGGTTTCACATGTCGCTCTCAACACCGAGAAAACACATGGTGGACGCACTGAAATATCATATCAAGGGTAACCGGGTTTTTAAAACAATTACATACTCTCTTTGAAATATCCTCGGTTCCCAAATCTAGAAATATCATGGAAACAACATATCTCAATGCGTATAATCAAAAGCATGATGTATGCGACATGTAAAAGAAATGCTAGCATATCAGTATATCATGCAACATGGAATAGTAATATGCACATATTGAGGGAAACCGCTCTTTTAAGAGGAATCAGTTTTAAAGAGTATCTTGCGGTTACCAAATCTCAAATCAAGCCAGAATCATTTATGTATGTGCGAATACGTATGAATATACAGTATATAGGTACACAAGTATGCCATGCAAGGGTCATGTCCTGAATGCAACAGTACTACAGTGTAGTGACATGACAATTATCGATGATGAAGTGTGTGAGTCGGCAAGCAGTGTACGTGGAACATACGCATCATCGATAATGGTGCTGGTGTCCTAACAGCATGGTTGTAATATAGCAATAAACACAAGCAATGCAATGCAAATAGCATGAATATGCGGAATCGAATAATCAACACAACAGTGAAGAATCTACATCAATAAATATATCATGCGGTTTGCTATTTGAAATAAGACGAATCGGGTTTTTAGTAAAACAAGGGCTACTGTGTTTTAAGAAAAGATGCGTCGTTTGAAAATATCCGTAGAATCCCCTTTGCCTATCTTTAAAATATCCCCGATTAGTTAGTTTTGAAATATGTATGACTCGGGTCTAGTCTAATGTCTACTATGTAATCTACAGACCTAACTAACAAGCTAAACAGGAGGGGTATGAAAACCACCTACATCTGAGTCGATATATATATATATATATATATATAAATATAATAGTCGGTGATCCCGCCTCAAAGGTACCGTGTACGATACAAATCATATGACATCCTCGAGTCATGCGTGTGGATCTATCATCAATATAAAGCTTGTACGGTAAGTCATCGTACGGCATCCCAAAAGCTGGGTACGGGTCAATATCACATTCCTCTCATCAAATATCAGGTATCATTATCATCATATCACATAATCTGGGGTACTGATCTAAGTCTAGTACAATCGAAACCATCTAAATAAATATAATTGCATGTGTGAAACACACATCCAGAGGCCCGCTAAAATCACATGTCGTATCCCAAATACGAATCACAATATATCACCGATCTCACGGCACTATGCCCAAATCATCGACTCATCTCCAATTATCATCCACTATCCTCATCATCACAGTATAAGTATACAAGCAAGCATGTGTGTGCGTGTAGGTGTAAACCTATTCTAGGGTTTGCAACTAGGAACTATACTAGTTTACTTCTAACCCTAATCAATCCATAGTACGCCTAATCACATCTAGAGTATCCAACGCACACATAACGCTATCATATCATATATATAATATATATATATATATAGTATACTAAGTATCGAACTGCGGGGGTACTATACGCCATCCACCCGACTTCCCCCGTAGATATAATCTACTCACCTTGCATCCTGCGTGTCGGTTTCGATGTAGCCACCATCTTCTCCGTCGTCTCGGATCACCGTGGGGGTACCTACATATCACACACATCATATCGCATTAAAACCAAATCGAAGACGAAACGACACACGAAAACCAAAACGACACGCGGAACTCACATAGTTCCAAATCTATGGTTTTCCCTCGCAACTTAACCAAATAACACCCGATAGAGACGTACAAACGTCAAGCGATCGAGATAACGCACAAATATCAAAATCTGGAAATCGAAATACGGAAAACCATAACTAAATTCAAAGCAACAACTTATAAAAGTGTTCCCAGATTTTGTTTCAGGTGAAACCAAGGTTCCAAAACAACACTAGGGTGATATATAGGGTAAATGTGACCTACAGGAGAAACCTGGACCCTACCCCACACCAAGTGGCCGAGCCCCTCTCACTGAAAATCCGGCCAGTCCGGCCTTGGGTGCCCCAATGGGGTACGTATCGCTACAGGGGGTTCCTAGGGTCTCAAATTAGTCTCTGGACTTGTTTATTTTTCCAGTAAAAGTCCCAGCTCATTCCAGATTTCTCTGCACCCACTAAGTTCTCACAAAACCCGACATTTCAGTTCTGTAAATCCGTATTTTGTGTTTTAGGTTTGGTATAAGTGTATGTTCTGGGTTAATCACACCATGGGGGTTTAAGGTCACTCAAAACACTCAAGTTCACCACACAAGCTCAACTTAAACCCTAACCTTCTCTAGTAATGCCCAAAGTGCACTAAACTACCCGACATCGATTTCAAACTTGAATTGAGGCTTAATCACAAGAAATACAACTCTAATTGTGAAGAAATTACTTCATAAGACCCTCATGAATCTTCAACAGTGCCAAAATGAAAACTTTCTTGGTCCAAAGGCATGCTTGTGAGCTTGTGCACATTTTTCGTGAAATGAAGATAGGGTTTTGGAGTTGTTTTTGAGATGTTTTAAGGAGGTGAAGTGGGGAGGGAGAAGGAGCAGCATCAGCAGCAGGGAGTTGAGGGAGAGGGAGAGAAAATGAATGAAGAATGAAGGGAAAATGCTAAGTCTTAGTCAAAGGTAACCCTTTCTCTCTCTCACCCATACCTCATTTTAAAACCTTTTCCGTTTTCTTTTCTTTTCTTTCTCTTTTCTCCAAATTCCTTCTCACTCAAATAGTAAATCCAAAGTGACATGGTAGAAATGCACAAGTGTAAAGAAAAATGATATGTGCATGTTTTGTACAAAAATGCTAAAAACCGATTAGCGATTTTTAATCACGATTAGCACTAAATTAGCATATAATTAATCATAAAAACTTAAAAATGGCATAATTCCATAAAATACCCTATTTTAGAATTTCCCAAATTTTTTCCCATTTATCGGTATTTAATTATACCGAAATATTAAAATATTCATTAAAATAATATTAAATTATAAAAATTCCCAAAAAATAATATTTTATTTTTTTGAAATGTTACATCTACTCTGGTATATCGATGCCCTGTCTCGATACACCTACGACTAGGACCATTTGAAGGATGTACTTAGCGACTACATTGTCCCCACTAGTATGATCTACATCATAATCCTGGTAGTCAAGTACTCATCCTAAGGGATTTATCAACATGTAACATAGAGACAATCAGAGTATATGTTAAGATAAAGAGCAACCAGATAGCATACTATCATGTCGAGCAAGAAAGTTCTCACTATATATGTCCAAGCATCCACTACAATATACATCGTATGTACAGTAATGGCCTCTAGGGCATACATATAACTAACAACAATTAGCCGATCAAGTAGGTGTCTGAAAAGGTGTTAACGGGGTTACGCCCCTGGGAAAATGAGGTTTATTTTAATTAGGTCCGTGTGAAAGCATGGGGAACCTCCCTCAAAGTACCGACACTGGCCTGGCGGAAAGATTGGCGAACTTGTACGGTGTAATTAATCCCGGCTAGTCTTACCTTTTAGGGTTTGGAGGAAGATTTGATAAAAACAGTGGGAGCCATCCTGATTAGATAAAATAATAACCAATCTAATCTTGCAAGAGCGCACACAGAGTGTTTTCTTCTCTCGCTTTCCTGGTAGCGACCATGTCATGCCTTAATCAAGATAATAATATGGATGCATTGACCGAACCTCCTTATTATACTGAGCTAGGGAACGTTGGTTCCATTCTATTTTATAATTGTTATAAGTCCGAGCAGGAAATAGGGGAATACTAGGATTCCCATGCCACCCATTCGAGAAATAAGCATGTTGATGCATATTCTTCGGGTGTGTTCATTACCAAGAACTATTTCTCAGTATCCTCTACGTCCTAGGTATAAGATACCGCATCAGGATTCCACATATATAATATGTTACATGGGCTACAGAATGGTAGAGAACTGGGATTGGGTGATATGTCTCTAAGTGTTAGAGAATGGTGCAATTGTTGCAGCCAAACCAGTTGGCAAATATCACCTTGTATTAATACATTGATTCTGAACAAATGTTATTAGATACTGAACCTGATATACAACATTACATCAGTTTGTTTATTAAGTTAAAGAAGGATATAATTCTGTATTGGAGGATAATGTTGTGAACATTTTCCTGAATCAAGAGTTGATTGGATCAGGCATGTTATGTAATAGCATATACGTTCTAAATCAAACCACAGTTCAAAATATATAGAACACACACAAGAGGAGTAGTTCAGAAATGAACGAATCCTTCTTGTGGCATTGTAGACTAGGTCATATCAATGCGACACGACCAGCTAAGTTACATAAGGATGGATATTTGAATCCATTCGAATTTTCATCTTATGATACTTTCCAGTAATGACTTAAAGGTAAAATGACCAATGCTTCGTTTACTGGAAACAGAGAAAGAGTTACTGAACTCTTGGGATGGATACATGATGATGTATACGGTCCTATGTCTACAAATGCCAGGGTTGGTTTTTCGTACTTCATTATATTCACTGATCATCTTTCGAGATTCGGACATGTGTTCCTGTTGAAACACGAGTCTGAAACTTTTGATAAATTCAAGGAATATAAGCTTGAAGTTAAGAACCAGACGGGTAGAAGTATTAAGTCCTACGATGTGATCGAGGAGGAGAATACTTGCGCATGGAGTTCCGGGAGTTTCTAAATGGAGAATGAGATTCTCTCTCAGCTTACTCCTTCGTATACACCACAGCACAACGGTGTATCGGGGCGGAGGTATCGCACCTTATGAGATATGGAGCGCTCTATGATGAGTACTGCTGAGTTACCTGTTTCCTTTTGGGTGTTATGCACTTGAGAAGCTGCATACCTATTGAATGGGGTTCCATCCAAATCAGTGCCTACCACTCCATATGAGATATGGAATGGGAAGAGACCATGTCTTAAACGAGTTAAGATATGGGGTTGTCCGGCCTATGTTGAAAAGCAAAATCCAGACAAACTCGAGGCAAGGTCAGTTCTGTATAAGTTTGTTGGATATCCCAAACATTTGCGAGGCAATATCTTCTACCAAACTAAGGAGCAAAAGGTGTTTTGTTTCTCAGCATGCCACCTTTTTAGAAAAGGAATTTCTTGTGAAGAAATTAGTGGTCATGAGGTAGAACTGGAAGGAGTTCTAACTAGACAAACTAACAGCTGATGATTTGGTGAAACCAAAGGATTCAATAGTCTCCAACGAACCTCAGCCTCTCCGCGAATCTAGTAGGGTTCCTCATCCACTTGAGAGATACTACGGTCCTCTCGGTGACAGTGGGAGCGAGGATTGCATCATGGTAGATGATGGACCAACTAGGTTCAGGAAGGCCATCACAAGTGGAGAATTTGTGAAATGGCTGGATGCTATGCAATCAAAGATGGAATCCATATACACCAACAAAGTATGACTTTGAATGTTGCACCTGAAGGGATAAAACCCATTTAGAGCAAATGGATCTTGAGAAGATTCTTGGTGTAGATGGAAAAGTTGAGACTTTCAAAGCTATGCTTAAGGCCATCAGGATTAAGTAAGCATCGCGAAGTTGGAACATCTGTTTTGATGTGGCTGTCAAAGAGTTTGACTTCGTCAAAATGGTAGATGAACCTTGTATATACAAGAAGATTGTAGAGAGTAAGGTTGTCTTCTACGTATTGTACGTAGATGACATACTCTTGATAGGAAATGGTTTCCTATGGTACACTCGGTCAAGCTCCTCTTATCACAAGGATTCTCAATAGAAGATCTGGATGATACCTACTACATCTTGTGGATTATGATCTATGGTGATAGATCTATGTGGATGTTGGGAGTGTCCCAAATCCAGGTACATTAACAGCATACTAAAGGGGTTTAGTATGGAAGATTCTAAGCATGGTGGTTTGCCCACTGACTCATGGATCACTTTCTCCAAAAAGATGTCTCCCAAGACTGATTTGGAGAGAGCTCGCGTGCAAAGGATACCCTATGCTTCGGCAGTAGGCTCTATCATGTGTGCGATTTTATGTACCAGACCAGATATAGCTAACTCACTAGGTGTAGTGATCAGGAATCAATCGGATCTTGGGAGAATCACTGGACAACTGTGGAGGTGTCACGACCCGAAATTGGCACGTGACGGCCCTAATACTATGCAACGTCTCCAGGCGTAACGCAGTAAAAGAAAGCCAAAACCCAGAAATCTAAACCATCAAAAGAAATAAGAAAGTGATAATAGTATTTTCAAAACCTTTGAAATCACAACCCAAATTCTTTAAAGTCTCACTTTTATGCCTTAAAATTTTGGCAGCACCTCCTTTGTAAAAACCAACCCCAAAAATGGGTACAACATAAATATAAAGTAAAGCATCCCAAACGGGAGAAAAATCTACGCCCAACGACGGAAAACAAACACCACAACAGATATATGACGCCGTAGCGAAGAAAGAGACGATATAAATAAAACTGCATAAAAACCTCCAAGTCACAAAATAATATACAATATCGTCCTCACACCAAGTCACTAAGTCATACATAATACTGGTAGATGGAGAGTACAAGGATACAACGAATATACAATACAACATCGGATAACCACAAAACCCACCTGGGCAAAACTGCACACTGTTAGGCGAAGTGGTATCCGTAGCAAAGGATGATACGAAGGATGAAAATAGCCTGCCTCTGACTATCCTGAGGAACACCTGCAAACACTGTGGCACAACGGGGGTGAGTTGCCAACTCGTGAATAGTAAATAACATATGCAGGTAATCGCGAGTATGCACGTACAGCGCGAATCTAACATAAGCATTTAATATCAATGAATAATCATATGTAATGCAGTAATCATGAAAAGTACACTAGCAGGTACAATTAATACATGAAGCAATAATATGACGATATGATGGTAACAGTCATGTAAGGTACTCTATTAGGTACTACAAGTACATGAAGTAGTGATATGACAATCAGTATGCAATAGTCATGCAATAATGATATGAAAATGTATATATGCCACAATCATGGAAGGTACACTAATAGGTACAACTACACATGAAGCAGTGCATAAACAGTAAATGTAGAGTATGGAATGAAACATGTCATTTCCACGGAATCCTAACATCGTGGTAGGATCAAAATCCATCAAGACAATCCAAATCCCAATTCCTCAAATCAGCCCCCAAACTGGCTCTCATATCATATAAGTCTCATAAATCCTGAATGTACACTATCCAGTAGATCTCACGGCTGTTTGCAAGAAGTAGCTGCGAGAATGGATCCGCAGGGTCCCAAATGAATTGGCTTATTCGAAATCCCGTATGTACAATATCAGGCGTATCTCGTATACCCCGAATGTACAATATCAAGTAGATCTCACATATCCCGAGTGTACAAAATCAGCAATCTCATACATATCCTGTAATCAAAATCAAATAAGTTCTCAAATCTCCTAAATCCAATGTCAATGAGTCCTTTACATTCTAGGTATATTTGCATGAATAAAATATGATGATGTATATAAATTAATGTCAATACACATATATTAGCGTCCCATTCCACTAATATCGATGTAAGGGAAAATATAACAGCGGCCTAATCCCCTGTTATATATACAAAGGAGTAAAAAGAAATATTATGAAACCAATGTGTCAAGCCTCGACACAGAAATGCTGATCTATCAGGTGCGGTCACCATGACTGGCACCATGATAGGTACGTATCATACGCTATCCCGAAAGCACGAGTTCCAAGCTCTGACCCTCGCCTCTCGACGTATCAGTACGTACATGACGCCCGTCGGTATCCCCATGATAACCGCTGAGTCATTGGTAATATCACCGGTAGGTACTTGCCCACCTTCCAGGCTCAATCGGTATGGACCGTCGATCATCTTGCCGAGGGGAACCGTACCGGGCCCCACCATGTACCCTCATACGGCACCACTCCTTGTATGGAGTATATAATCAGAACCGATAAATCTCATGGTGGATGCTGAAATATCATATCAAGGGAAACCAGGTTTTTCAAATAATGCATAATTTCATGAACTCCCACGGTCCCTAAATCCAGAAAACATCATGAAAAATCCATATCTCAATGCGAAAATCCAAGAATAAAGTATACGCAACATAAAACTGTAATGTAAGCGTATAAAGGAAAATCCGCTAATTAACTGCAACAAGTTAATATAAATATCATGCGGTTCCTAATTTCTTCAATTCTAAAATAACATCAAGTAAAGGTAAACATGTAGCTATAACCAGATATATGTGCAACACAAATGTATAGCAAGATATATGTATCTACCTACAAGTAATGATGTAGTATTCCCCCTGGGTATAAGTGAAGTATGTGAGAAAGGTATACCTATAGCTATGACATAAAGTGTGTATGTACCTATCACTAATGGTACGATACTGTTGGGTCCCGGTAGCGCCCCGGCCGTCGAAACGCGGCCAAAATGCGGAACAAAAATTTTCAGAACCGTCGCTACCGCGACCCGATTTCCGGATCGACCTTAAACCCTAAACTAGCAAATTAAACTAAGAGTTACAATTGTTATACCGAGATGATCCAAGTCCTTCGGTCTTCATTCCAAGCTCCTAGCAGTTCTTTGACGAAGTTTGGTTGCCGGTCTTCCTCCATCTCCGATGATCCACCCGAGGGAAACGGCGCAAGCTCCAGCTCGCCGAACGAGACAACCGACGCTCCAAGGTTGCTAACGATGGAGAGTTGAGGTGTATGGGGGTGTGCCACTATATTTTTCTCTCAACATTTAGTGCTCATGGAGCATCCATAGAAGATGAAGAAGGAGGTGATGGCATGAGCAAAGAAATGGCTAAGTATTTTGTGAACTTGAGAGAGTGAGAGGAGTGTGCTAGTAAATTAATCATGTAACCACCAAATGAAATGAACCCCCCACCACCATCAAGTGGCCGGCCCCCCCTCTCTCTCCCATCATCAAAAAATGTCATTTCCAAATTTCCATTAAACAAATGTGCAACCATGCTTTTCAACATGCTTTGACCTATGCCACTCCATGCCTCATGCCACCTCACATATTCCACCTCATTTATAAAACAAATGATTTTCCAAAAAGGTAAATCATATAAATGAGGTGGCAACTTCTTCTGGAAGCTATTCCGTACAAATACGGAATACTTCCCGGTACATGTACCGAAATACATATACGCGTATTCGTACCAAAATACGAATAGCCGAGAGAGAAAACGTATAGTGAACAATAATACTAGAATACATATATCAATTATTAAATTAAAACCTGATTTAATAAACTGGCTTAATCCTAAGCCGCTAGTATTATCAACCGTCCAATTAAAGTCTGCGCAGCACTTGCACATATTTAATCGGACACCTGTATGTATCAACATACGTCATGTACAACATATCGCCTGAACCGTGAAAACCCTCTGTGTGGGACTCTAAAGACTCGTCAATACGCTGGCAGTGGGTTTAACAACAAGCACGTCAGCGGCACTAGCTGTACGTAACGGCTACCCAGGTATTGAGCGAAAGGGAGGCCGACGAGCAAACTCATCCTGAACCCCTACTGAGCCTGTCAGTGACAATATCCGTACAGTCCGGTCTGTTCGTCAAAGAATATCGCATATCGAGTCTACGGGGGGGATAAAGTCAGACCCCTAACAACGCGATATTCAGTGTCGGCATGTAACCATTCACCTCCTGAGAAACTATCGATCCTGGATCGGTAATCCTCGTCTACCATGGCCATGGATTTGTGGTGATGGCCATCCGTACACAATGCGACATCAACCCCCAATACCGGGAGAGAGACGAATCCCCGACGATCCGATCACTGCCTCCATGTGGCTCGGGACTGTGCCCAACTAAAACCTGTTTGCACGACTCCTTTGAGCCGTGGTAAGGTAGTAATCAAAGTACAGTAGGAACTCACACGAGACAAATGACGATCTCAGGTCGACAGATTAACCTGTACACATGTCACCTGGGAACTGCTATCTGACAATTGGTATATTACCAACTAGCAGGTTCCCGGTGAGTCCGTCCAGTGTACTCATAACCCAATGAGCACCTGTATACTATCTTAGGTGAACAAACTAACACCAATGGCTTGTGAGACCAGGCCACCGCCCCTCGTCGGGGTCTCGATCAGTATACACTAGTCTACACTGGAGTATCGATGCCCGGTCTCGATACTCCTACGACTAGGGACATTTAAGGATGTGCTTATAGACCCCAGCTCCCACATATATGATCGCCATCATACTGCTGGCAGTCAAGCAAGAATCCTAAGGGCTCTATCAACACGTACATGATGATAAAGACGAACCAGATAGCATACTATCATCTTGAGTAAGACTGTTTTATCGGTATAGGTCTTACTTCAATCATCACAATCATCAGTCCGCGGCTATGATAATTGCCTTGAGGGCACTATATCCAACAATCTCCCACTTGCACTTAAGGCCAATTATTGCGATGTCGCATACTCACAGCCAGTGTGATACCGAACACCCAACTTCTCTACTAATCAGTTTTGCAAAGCCCGTTTATGAAAATGATTGCGTTCGAGAAATAGCCTCAGTGAGTGGATCCTCTCCAATGTTTCTCTCTGTATCTCTTTTAATCTCAACTTCGCGGAGAAAGCTATCTGCCGAAATGAGCAATACTTGTCTTAGAATTTGTCTGGATGTCTGATGGGACCCAGTTCATAAATGAACTCCAAATCCAGCAAACTACTTAGACCGTATCGTCCACTGAATTTAATCAGTATCCTGCGCCTTGCCTTTCCTCAGTATCCGCTTGGACCACCTGTCCAACATACTGTCCCTCATAAGAGAGAAAAACTATAACTCTGACAGTCACTCTGTCATCTAGGTCACATTGGAAGCGATAACCGTCTCCAGAAGGAGGCTGCCGTAATCATTTCCCAAGAACATTCACTTATGTTCAATAACTGCTTCCCAATGTTTCTCCATGATTGGATTAATATATCTGCTTATTGCGTCTAGTGCAAAAGCAATTTCTGGTGTGGTACTCGACATTTCATGATTAACTCAATTGCCTAAGCAAGTGATATGCTAATCATGCAGATCCCTCTCCTCTTTAGTCTGTAAGACACCTTTAGAGAGGGTGACTCCATCACCTGCAGGTACACCACCATGCCAGGAGTCGTCCATTTAATGTCAAAATACCTAGATTAGGTTAGTTCCCAAATCTAGATCTAAAACTATAGATCTAGTACCAGAAAGCCTGATATTACATCCATATCCTGTGTGGAGAAACAACTTTGTGATAACCATAGTACAACCGATCGTAGTATAGGAATATCTCTTCCTATCAAGTGCATTTCATCCCGAATCCTCGGACATCACACCTTACTACCTTCTTACCAGATCCATCTCCTATTCTGATGAAGTCAAAACCTATGATTGTCACATCAAAAATAGATGATCTATTTCCGCTTTACCTGCTTTAGTCTGTAAATAGACATAAGCTACTTGCCTACTATGCTTCCGCTGCTCCCACTGACTACAACAACCCTCTGGCAGAGTCATATACACGTGCACTTCTAAAGCTAGTTTAGAATGACGATATACTCATCCTCCTGCCGGGTCTTATAGTCTAGAATAGCAGCAATGGCAAGTCTGGGTAAACAAGAACCTCCCTGTCACCGTCTCTGAGAAGACCGAAGTACCTCTCGGGTGCCTGAGGTTACCCACCAAATCTGCGGAGTGGCTAATGGAACATCAAATCCAATTGAATCCTTAGGTTTTATTAAATTTCCAGTAATCGTTTGTGGTTCTGGAATAACTTCCAGTTCTACCATACTCCCACTTCTGCTTTCAGAAAAAATCCATTTTACTAAAACTGTGGCGAGTCAAGAACAATATAAATATTGATCTTCCTAATGGTAGAAAATTAACCCTCGTCAAAGCCCGGGATAACCCACAAACAGCCATTACTGAAACGTGCCTTGAGTTTATCCGGATTCTAGTTTTAAGCATCAGCCGGACAACTCCCTATACCTTAACATCGTTAAGATATAAATTGATGCTATATAAATCTAATATAGAAAGAAAAGCACTAATTTAATTTAAACCAGATTCAAAAACATGCAGCTGTCTCCAGTGCATATCATCCAAATGGAAAAAGGTCAATCAGCATTACTCATCTAGGAGTGCATCCATATATGAGTGACCTGAAAGAGAAACAAGTTCTCAAAACCATTACTATTAACGGAATACCAAACACAAGTATCTACATCTTCTACTTCCTCGAAGAATCCTGATACTTACAACAAATGGTTCTCTACTTTATTCTTATACCTATAGCTTCTGAATATCTAGACCTTGCATTTCTACGAAATGCATGTCCAGAACCGGAGAAGTCATAAGTAAACACAATATAGTACGAGTACCAACCCTTTTTTCCTAATGGACACTGGACAACATACAATACTTTGTATAAGTCCCCTGAGTTCAACAACTCAAATCCTGTGCGTCGTAGGTTGAAAAACTGTAGTATGGTTAAAAAGAATTACACCGCTGTTGAATGCACCTTACCTAATCACTAACCGATATAGGTAAATGTCACAGACATAATATCAAAAAGATATATCTCACTTTATAAAATAAATGTACAGATATATCAGTTTGAAATTGGTGCATAACAACGGATATTCAAAACCAAATATTTTCCATCCGGCAAAATCCAGATGATTTCCTCAAATATCACCAATTACTACGAATTCCGATATAATGAGGATCTAATCACCCAATTCCCAATATCTTACTCCCACTCACCATCTGTAATAACATATAGATGTGAGAAACTGATCTGGTAAATACACACCCTGGAGTTAGATTCCAACTGGGAAAACAGTTATCAATTAACATCGCACAGTGAAACTGAAATATGGAAATGTTTCGAAGGGGTTTAACTGGTATTCCTAGTAACGCCTCTTCCACTATCCTGATTCATGACAGTAACCATATACTTACCTGCCCTCACTCCAATCCCTTTATTATGTCTTTACTTATTACCTTCTGTACACCTCTTTTACGCTAATTGGTTTTCTTCATTCCCTACCCTTCGGCACCGGCCTAAGGTTTGGAAGAAGACTATCCAATAAGCGTAATAGGTGTACTCTCCTAATCCTAGGAGCCCTCGCAACCTGAGAGAAGGTAAAGAGAAAAGACATCTGAATAATCCTATTCTTTTTCTCCTGAACCAGAATCCATCCTCGAAAAAGTTCCTTCGAGTTCGTATATAACCATACGATGGATTTATCCAATGGAAGTGGATATCCGTAGTGATATGGAGTGTCCTAGAGAAAAGCAAAGTGGATGTAGGAGTGGCAGGGGTATACACGGTTTTTGTCTTGAAAGATGGTGGTCGCAATTTTCTTTGCCATTATTCTAATCCCTTTATATGTCTTTACTTATTACCTTCTGTACACCACACATAAGCTTAATTGGTTTTCTTCCTTCCCTACCGTTCGGCACCTGCCTATGGTTTGGAAGAAGACTATCCAATAAGCTCAATAGGTGTACCCTCTCCTAATCCTAGGAGCCCTCACTTTCTGAGAGAAGGTAAAGGGAAAAGACAACCGAATAATCTTATTCAATCTCTCCAGAACCAGAATCCATCCTCGAAAACTTCCCTTCGAGTTCGTATATAACCATACGATGGATTTATCCAATGGAAGTGGATGTTCGTAATAATACGGGGTGTTCTGGAGAAATGCAAAGGTGATATAGAAGTGGCAATGATGTATGCAACACCGTGACATTCCAAAAGCCAAAGTGTTTTAAGAAGGTTCGGTCAACTTGGTTTCATGAGTTTTAGTCAAAAGTCGAGTCAAAGTCGCAGCCAGAGAGAGAGAGAGAGAAGAAACACTTAGCGTGCACTCTAACCTAGATCAGAATAGTTAATCATTTTATCTAATCTGGATGGCTCCCACTGTTTCCTCAAATTCTCCTCCAAACCTAAAAGGAGAATTAGTCGGAATCACCCGAGGAATAATCCTACTCATCAGTGGGAATCGGGATCCAACTATCATCGCATGATAACTTGATGGAAACCACTCAAGTCACCACACTCCAGAAGGTATGCGCAAGCCTGACAAGTTTCCTGTATGTTTGAAACTCCCGATATGAGTTTTTACCCCTAGGACCCAAGTGACCTTGACGAATAATCAACAAATCAAAAGCTCCTAGTCAAGTTCAACCCGTCATTTTCTTGATTGCATTAAACCCACCCGCACGACCCTTGACGAATAATCAACAAAGTCGTACGATTGTCCTAACCAATCCACATATCCATGCGACAAAAAAGTATTACAGAGCTACCGCACACTACGTCTCGGCGAATAGCAACGACAAACGTAGCATGAATACTAAGCAATACTAGTCTGAAATGACGGAGGGCTACGGCTGGTTTTTGGCGAAAAACCTTTAACGTAATGAACTTGATCTCGTTGAAGGAATCCAAGTGGTTTTACAAATACATAGTGGCGAAAACTTTTGCTAAAGAGGTCACTCCCGGTGAAGGGATCTCGGCTCTTTCCCCGTAGAATGGGGTGCAGGATATTCCAAATGAATACCACGATGCAAAGAAAAAGGAAACGACTATAGTAAAGTTATTACGTTGACGCAAACTTTTACCCAAGGGGTCACTTCTGATGAAGGGATCTCGGCCCTTGCCTCGTCGAATGAGGTGCAGAATATTCCAAATGAATACCACGATGCAAAGCAAAAGAAAACGTCTGTAATGTCAGTTTTTTAAAAAAAAACTTGGTTCCAACAACATCATATATAGGTTTGTTTTTATCCTTGAATTGATAAGAATCTATGCTGTCCCATCAATTAATCACACCAGAAAAAAACGAAAAATAAAATGTACGTATATGCCATCCGCATTCGCCACTGGGTCCCGTCATCACCCGTTAGGTTGCTTAACTAACGACAGTGCGGGGACTGGACTAGCGTGGGTGCAAAACATATACAACATCTACTAGTATATATAAATATATATATAACATTCGTCCCAGGCATGATATAAAGCAACATCACAGATACATCACAGAAGCAACACAGAATGGTGGATAAACTGGAGCCCCGGGTTTCACTTGAGCCGCAAGTGAGACCCGACGTTCCCTGTCGTGTGGATAGCTTGTGCAATGAAACCTAGACCCCTACGAGCGCGGCAAGTTACCCGCCAAAACCAGAAGTGAGGCAGCCCTCTTCAGCAATGTGAATGGACCACCCAACACTTCACGGAATCCGGTAACTTGAGCACCTCTCCTGGGTCACCTATACCCCCTATGAGTGTGGCGAATAGCCCGCCAATTCTAGAGTAAGGTCCCCTCCGTCTGAATGCCTTGAGATGCGGACCCGTTGCCCTCTAAAATCCAGCTACTCGTGCACCCCATCGTGGGGTAATCCTAGTACAGAAAAGAAAATAATATACAAGGGTGACATCGACCTCAGCCCGGTCGTGCCCCAAAAGAATAATATACAAGCTGGCAGGGACGGCAGTCCACATGTCGGACGCTCGCCCCGCAATATCAAATGTACAAATGAAATAAAACTGTACTATCATTGCACCATTGCTATCCACCAGGACGATCCAACCAACATCACAGCACATCACAGAACATCAACGTGAATGTCACGTTCGCAAACCCGTCTAAATGACATATAGCAGTTAGACGGGTTTACCGATCAAATGACATTCACGGTCGCTGAATATAATGTATGTACTGTCAAACGCACACTTAAAATATCGATCGACTAAGTTCTAAATTGGCCCCAATAGCAAAACAACACTTCACAGAAACCCGGGCCAAAACAGAATATGAAAAAATTCACAATTCCAAGTCTCTGTGCTACAGTAAAAATTTGAAGGCCCGTAGCCAAAAAGTGGCCACGGATCCGCCGCCAAAATGGGGTTAGTGCGGCGGATCCGCGGCACTTTAGTGGCATCACGAGTTAAAATTTTTTCTGTAGCCTTGTATTTGCCTGTACGGATTTTTAAGATGTGTGAAATAATTTTTGGACCACTTTTGAAAATCGACAGCAACTGAAAAATGAAATCGTGTTTTTCGAAACTTTCGTCGATCGATCTTTCAAGCACGTTTAAACAAGCTAGCAAGGGGTTTAAAGGGTGGCTCTGATACCATGTTGGGTCCCGGCAGTGCCCCGGCTGTCGAAACGCGGCCAAAATGCGGAACAAAAATTTTCAAAACCGGCGCTACCGCGACCCGATTTCCGGATCGACCTTAAACCCTAAACTAGCAAATTAAACTAAGAGTTAGAATTGTTATACCGAGATGATCCAAGTCCTTCGGTCTTCATTCCAAGCTCCTAGCAGTTCTTTGACGAAGTTTGGTTGCCGGTCTTCCTCCATCTCCGATGATCCATCCGAGGGAAACGGCGCAAGCTCCAGCTCGACGAACGAGACAACCGATGCTCCAAGGTTGCTAACGATGGAGAGTCGAGGTGTATGGGGTGTGTCACTATATTTTTCTCTCAACATTTAGTGCTCATGGAGCATCCATAGAAGATGGAGAAGGAGGTGATGGCATGAGCAAAGAAATGGCTAAGTATTTTGTGAACTTGAGAGAGTGAGAGGAGTGTGCTAGTAAATTACTCATGTAACCACCAAATGAAATGAACCCCCCACCACCATCAAGTGGCCGGCCCTCCCACTCTCTCTCCCATCATCAAAAAATGTCATTTCCAAATTTCCATTAAACAAATGTGCAACCATGCTTTTCAACATGCTTTGACCCATGCCACTCCATGCCTCATGCCACCTCATTTATAAAACAAATGATTTTCCAAAAAGGTAAATCATATAAATGAGGTGGCAACTTCTTCTGGAAGCTATTCCGTACAAATACGGAATACTTCCCGGTACATGTACCGAAATACATATACGCGTATTCGTACCAAAATACGAATAGCCGAGAGAGAAAACGTATAGTGAACAATAATACTAGAATACATATATCAATTATTAAATCAAAACCTGATTTAATAAACTGGCTTAATCCTAAGCCGCTAGTATTATCAATCGTCCAATTAAAGTCCGCGCAGCACTTGCACATATTTAATCGGACACCTGTATGTATCAACATACGTCATGTACACCATATCGCCTGAACCGTGAAAACCCTCTGTATGGGACTCTAAAGACTCGTCAATACGCTGGCAGTGGGTTTAACCACAAGCACGCCAGCGGCACTAGCTGTACGTAACGGCTACCCAGGTATTGAGCGAAAGGGAGGTCGACGAGCAAACTCATCCTGAACCCCTACTGAGCCTGTCAGTGACAATATCCGTACAGTCCGGTCTGTTCGTCTAAGAATATCGCATATCGAGTCTAGGGGGTGGATAAAGTCAGACCCCTAACAACGCGATATTCAGTGTCGGCATGTAACCCATCACCTCTTGAGAAACTATCGATCCTGGATCGGTAATCCTCGTCTACCTTGGCCATGGATTTATGGTGATGGCCATCCGTACACAATGCGACATCAACCCCCAATACCGGGAGAGACGAATCCCCGACGATCCGATCACTGCCTCCATGTGGCTCGGGACTGTACCCAACTAAAACCTGTTTGCACGACTCCTTTAAGCCGTGGTAGGGTAGTAATCAAAGTACATTGTGAACTCACACGAGACAAATGACGATCTCAGGTCGACAGACTAACCTGTACACATGTCACTTGGGAACTGCTATCTGACAATAGGTATAATACCAACTAGCAGGTTCCCGGCGAGTCCGTCTAGTGTACTCATAACCCAATAAGCACCTGTATACTATCTTAGGTGAACAAACTAACACCAATGGCATGTGAGACTTGGCCACCGCCCCTCGTCGGGGTCTCGATCAGTATACACAAGTCTACACTGGAGTATCGATGCCCGGTATCGATACTCCTACGACTAGGGACATTTAAGGATGTGCTTATAGACCCCAGCTCCCACATATATGATCGCCATCATACTGCTGGCAGTCAAGCAAGAATCCTAAGGGCTCTATCAACACGTACATGATGATAAAGACGAACCAGATAGCATACTATCATCTTGAGTAAGACTGTTTTATCGGTATAGGTCCTACTTCAATCATCACAATCATCAGTCCGCGACTATGATAATTGCCTTGAGGGCACTATATCCAACAGATACTCTATAGGTATACATGTATCTAACACATAAGTATGTGAAGGCATATGTGTAAGCATGTGGATATACAGGTATGCTAAATGTCATATGCGATAAGAAATATGAATCATCGTCTCAATGTTCCTAACCAAACAATAGCATTTCTATATGTGGGTTGTGCGTGACATGGAAATTATTGACGGTGTGTGTAGCATACAATCAGTGCTCGTGCAACATGAATCGTCAATAATATGTGCAGTGTCCTAAGGATACTAGTCTAAGCACAACAATAACTAAGCAGTAGGGTGAATGCGTAAATTCTAAATCTGACATAGGATATGCGAAAAAAGTAAAATCTCTAGCCCAGACGCATAACGCCATGCGGGCGATTCCCATGTAGATGTTAAATCTACTCACCAACACTCCTGGCTATGTGTAGCCAACCACCTGTTTTCCCTTTGTAGCTGTGTCCGTAGTCCCCGCCTGCGAACCTACAACATTAAAATAATAAATCAAGTATATATTAATAATAACCCTAAAACACGTACAAACTACATTAGGCCGACGCAACAACACAAAACATACTCTCAAGTGTTCGTATTGTGGCTAACGCACGTAGCGACACGACGAAAACAACTTAAGAGCAAAACCACCCAAAGTGCACGATCCGTGTCGTATAACGTATCGCGCGAACACAAAACACGACAACCTACCTAAGTGATCCCAGATTTTTCATACTGAGAAAACTAAACAAATAAACAGAACCAAATATACCAAAACCACTGCAGACACCTACCCAGAAAAACCCAAACCCAAACTCTTTCCCCGAGTCGATCTCGCCGGAATCCGCTTCAGACGTCGCCAGTCCTGGCTGGTGGGAGGGGTCTCGTGTCTCAAGTGAAAGCCTATGGTCACAGGTACAACACAACTAAAATGTTTGGTTTTCTAGTATTTTCTCGGGATCACAGCAGGTCACAGATATCACAAATCGACACTAAAATACGATATATTGCACAAAACTTAACTTTAAACACTTAAAACTGAAACTAACTAGCTACATACCACAAAAACTATAAAAAGAATAGATAAGGATCATTACCTATCCTCAAGAACACAAAGATCCAAGCTTTCCTAGCTCCAAGATGCAAAAATCAAGACTTGGGTATTTTTATGATATAGAAATGGAATTTTGGGGATTTATTTGCTTGGATTGATGCAAAAGGAGAAAGAAGTGATCAAGGGCAGTAGAGGAGGAAGGGATCTCTGCCAAGTGAGGTGGGTGAGGAATTGTGTAGGGTTTTCTAGCAATTTCCATCAATAAATGCAATTTAATGCATTCACACACACACACACATGCATGCACCTTTGACTTTCTTTTCTTTTTCTTTAAAAACTTATTCCATATGCACAAACAAATATCTAGATAAAATAGGAAGGGTTTTATTACACAAACTTAATTGAAGAAAAGTTCACTTAGAAGAAATTTCCCAAAATGCGAATACCGCATTAAAATAATATTAAAATTGGGAAAAATTCAAATTGAACCAAAACGTCCCATATAACCCCAAAGCTTGCGCATTAGCTTTATTTTAGCTAAACTAGGTGCTGACAAGTCTATATGATCGTTTGATCACAGTCGGTTTAAAACGGAAAATACCGACAATTTTACTCAAAAACGGAAAAAATTCACATAACGATCTCTAAAACGTTACAATCTCCCCCCCTTATAAAAAAAATTCATCCCCGAATTTAAAATTCTCACTAAGCGTACCTTCAAAGAGAAGATTACAAAGTCTCATATCTCGCTCGCAGCCTCCCAAGTGACCACCTCACTAAACGGCTACGTCCAAGAAAACTCTCTACAGATGGCAAGACCCTTGACCGAAGTTTCTCCACCTGCCGAGCCACTGACACAAGTGGCTGCTGGTGAACGAAAAGATCGCGCCCAAGCTAAATGGTCTGATGCTGAATCATGTGAGAAAGGTCATGAAGGTATTTGCAAAGTATCGACACAAGGAATACGGGGTGAATGGTAAAAAATCTGGGCGGAAGTGCCAAGTTAAAGGCAACGAAACTAACTTGCTTGAGGATCTCAAAAGGACTTACAATCCTGGGATAAGCTTACCAAAACACAAAACGTCATTCATCGGAAAGTCCTTAGGAATACATGATCTCCCACTGCGAACTCAAGCCTGCGACCACCATGGTTGGCATAAGACCTCTGTCCGCACAGGACTGTCATCATCCTGACCTGAACTAACTGGATCAATTCCGAAGTCTCTAGACTAGTTGGGATCCAAAAATCCTACTACGCAGAGTCAGAAAAAAAAACAGACTGGATAACGACACCACCTATAACTACCTTAAAGGCTGCTAATTGGAGTGCCTCCTGATAACTGCTATCGAAGGAGAATCCTAACAATGACAAGTGACGATTCCCAACTGCCCACAACAAATAGTACGTACGCACAAGCATAACCTCTAGAGTCGGTATAGCCCGTTCTCGCAAAACCATCATCCTGCGGATGGAAATACGGAGCTAAAGCTCAACCAGTACCCAAGGCTTCCTGAAGTTCCTGCCCATGATGGCAAGCAAACAGGGTGCCTTCATTGGATACGACTCATGAAGGAACTCCGTGCAACGCACAAACTTAACAAGGAACAACTGAGCAAACTGAGTATAACCGGACAACAAACACCCGAATGAAGTCACACCCTTACTAAACCTGGGTAGACACCGTAACGAAATTCGTGGAGATCTGCTCCCATTCCCACTTCGGAACGGTTAAAGGTTACAACTTTCCAGCCGGTCTTAGATGCTCAACCAAAGCACACAACAAGACAGACACCTTGAAACGAAATCCAAAAATTCACTCTTCATCCCGGTCCACCAGTAACTATCTCATAAGTCACGCCAAATGTTGGTGGAACTTGAATGAACACCGAAGCTGACTGATGTGCCTGTTCTAGGATTTCGCGTCTCTGCCCATCAGCAACAGATACACACAAACGCGTCCCTAAACGTAGCACATCTTGGTCACAAATCAAGGACTCCGAATCATTACCCAGCCGAGTATGCTTAAGTATCTCTGACGAACGAGCATCGGCGGGCAGTGCCTCGCAAAAGCGATTAAGGAAAAGTGGTCGGGCACGGACATGAGCAAGCTGTCTCCTCAGAAGAGGCGAACCTAAGCTGTACTCCACGATCGAACAAGAACTGTAAATCTGCAGAAGAATATCTCAACAATCAAAATCCGCTGCAGGAAGATGTACATTAAGCTCTGGTGGTCCGTGAAAAATCTGACACGACTCTCCAAACAAGTAGTGTCCCCAATTCTCCAACGCACGACCACAGCGGCCATCTCTAGATCATGAGTAGGATATCCTGCTCGTACTTCCTCCAACTGTCGGGAAGCAAAAGCGATAACTCTATAGTGTCACCTCAGCACACAGTTGAGCCCCACTCGCGAAACATCACAGTTAAACAACAAAATCGCCCGAACCAGAAAGCAAGGAAAGAACTGATGCAGTTGTTAACCGAATCTCCAACTGCTGGAAAACTCTGCACGCATGCCTCAGTCCAATGAAAAGAACCTCCTTTCAGGTCAGTCCAGTCAACGGTGCGGCACTACACTAGAAATCCTGCACGAAACGGCGGTAAAAACCTGCTAAGCCCAAAATCAACGGACCTCCGTCCGTACACAAGTCTGGGCCAAAGCTGTACGGTCTCGATCTCCCTCGGAACCATACGACACCATCTCCTGTAACTACAAGACCGGGAAGTTAACACAAGCAAGCCTGAAGGAACACTCCAAGAATGTAGCAAACAGCTGGAGCTTTCCCAATGGCTGCAAAATAATCCTCAAGTGCTGCTCCTGTTCCTCAAGACACGTTAGAATAGATCAGAATGTCATCAATAACACAACAATAACTGGTCGAGGAACGGCCTGAAGAAATCTGGTTCATTATATCTACGAATGCTGCTAGGGCATTGGTGAGTCCAACGATACCACCAAAACACACAAAGCCCGTCGCTCGCACAAAAGCAGTCTTCGGAATGTCATCACTCCGAACCCGCAACAATGATGACCTGATCCCAACCAAACATAGAAAAATGTCTCGCACTCTGGAGCTGATCGAAGAAATCGTCAATGCGAGGTAAAGGATACCTATCCGCACCGTAAGCCGGTTCAATTGACGGTCCGTCGATAGACAACCTCAAACTGTCGTATTTCTCCTTGACGAACAGAAATAGGAGCTCCTCAAGGTGAAACACTCAGACGCATTAGCCCCCCAACAAACAACTCTGCAGCTGATCCTTAAATTCCCTAAGCTTCGCCGGCTCATCTAGAACGACGTCGGAAAACTCTAGTACGATAGGAACCCGGCCCAACAAATCCACTGCGGCTCCGGTATCTCGAATGAACGCCAAGAATCCACGACATCCTCTCCTCAAAAGTCGACTAGCGAAAAAGGCTGAATTCAACCTGTGAGAGGCGACACCACTGTCCTCCTGCACAACAAGAACTGACTCGCCGGGAAAACAAAACCTGACTGTTTTCTCGCGGTAGTCCACAGACGCTTATCACGTAACTAAACAGTCCGTTCCCATGAAAAACGTCAAATCCAACATCTCTAGAAGGATCAAGTGCCGGATGAATCTCCTAACCGATTGGCATACGACTGAAATACTTGTTGCACAACAAAAGAATCGCTGACAGAAATTAACACAACAAACGGCTGATCTAGCTAACATGACTCTCGGCCCAACCACGGTACAAAGTGTATAAAACACTAAGTACATCAAAGAACATGCGAATTAAGAATACCTGAAAACCCCTCATTGGACGCCCTCGCTGCCTGATGAGTGGAAGCAAACTCTCATGTCTACCCTCTACCCGCAACAGGCTGAACTCCACCTCTGCTAGACTAACCCCTCTGAGCGAACCCTCCGCGTCCCTGACGTCTCTGAATACGACCCTGACGAGGTGTTAGGGAACAACTCCTGATGAGGTGACGAAGGCTCCCACATCGAAGATATCCACGCGATGACTATTGACCCTCTTGGGGATGAGAGCTGAACGACTTTCCTCGCTCTAAGCCTCTGCTACTCCCACGACGGTCACGAAATCTGTCTCGACGACTAGGCCTCTGTCTCTGGGTTGGTACACCAGTAAGATTCCTCCACTGTTCCGGAACTCTCAAAGTCTCGGGAATACGTGTCTCGTCAACTGGGGCTGCCTCCATAGGTGCTATGTAGGTAACAGAATGCTGTGTGCTGACCGCAAGGAACAACTGGGTAACAGGGGTGACAACCTCCAGTCGCTGCGCTCGAATGGCCCCAACCAAAGAACTCATCGTCTGGCGCAAGTCCTGCATCTCTGCCACAAGCCTAACGATACTATCAGTCAAAGGAGAAACCGTCTGCACCTGTGCAACGGGCGTGCCATCCTGGTCAGTCCTCGCTCTCCCCAAGTCAATACCAACCTCGGCCCTCGCTGCACCTCTCTGAGTCCCCATAGTCGTCGGCGGTAAAGGCTATAAATAGAATATAAGATTCGATAAGAACACGGAAATCGAATCACAAGAATATGTATCATCCAGGAAGGAATTTCAAGAAAATTGTACTTATGTCACTTTAGGCGGAGTACCACATCGTGAGTATGCTGCAGACATACACACACTACGTTACTCTGCTTAAGCTACCTACTCCATCATCCCAAGGTCATCTTACACTCCGAAAGGTAAAACCTAGCGCTCTGATACCAACTTTGTCACGACCTAAAATTGGCACGTGACGGCCCTAATACTACGCAACGTCTCCAGGCGTAATGCAGTAAAAAAAAGCGAAAACCCAGAAATCTAAACCATCAAAAGAAATAAGAAAGTGATAATAGTATTTTCAAAACCTTTGAAATCACAACCCAAATTCTTTAAAGTTTCACTTTTATTCCTTAAAATTTTGGCAGCACCTCCTTTGTAAAAACCAACCCCAAAAATGGGTACAACATAAATATAAAGTAAAGCATCCCAAACGGGAGCAAAATCTATGCCCAACGGCGGAAAACAAACACCACAACAGATATACGACGCCGTAGCGAATAAAGAGACGATATAAATAAAACTGCATAAAAATCTCCAAGTCACAAAATAATATACAATATCGTCCTCACACCAAGTCACTAAGTCATACATAATACTGGTAGATGGAGAGTACAAGGATACAACGAATATACAGTACAACATCGGATAACCACAAAACCCACCTGGGCAAAACTGCATACTGTCAGGCGAAGTGGTATCCGCGGCAAAGGATGATACGAAGGATGAAAATAGCTTGCCTCTGACTATCCTGAGGAACACCTACAAACACTGTGGCACAACGGGGGTGAGTTGCCAACTCGTGAATAGTAAATAACATATGCAGGTAATCGCGAGTATGCACGTACAGCGCGAATCTAACATAAGCATTTAATATCAATGCATAGTCATATGTAATGCAGTAATCATGAAAAGTACATTAGCAGGTACAATTAATATATGAAGCAATAATATGACGATATGAAGGTAACAGTCATGTAAGGTACTCACTCTATCAGGTACTACAAGTACATGAAGTAGTGATATGACAATCAGTATGCAATAGTCATGCAATAATGATATGAAAATGCATATATGCCATAATCATGGAAGGTACACTAATAGGTACAACTACACATGAAGCAGTGCATAAACAATAAATGTAGAGTATGGAATGAAACATGTCATTTCCACGGAATCCTGACATCGTGGTAGGATCAAAATCCATCAAGACAATCCAAATCCCAATTCCTCAAATCAGCCCCCAAACTGGCTCTCATATTATATAAGTCTCACAAATCCTGAATGTACACTATCCAGTAGATCTCACATATCCCGTATGTACAATATTAAGTGTATCTCGTATACCCCGAATGTACAATATCAAGTAGATCTCACATATCCCGAGTGTACAAAATCAGCAATCTCATACATATCCTGTAATCAATATCAAATAAGTTCTCAAATGTCCTAAATCCAATGTCAATTAGTCCTTTACATTCTAGGTATATTTGCATGAATAAAATATGATGATGTATATAAATTAATGTCAATACACATATATTAGCGTAACATTCACTAATATCGGTGTAAGGGCATATATAACAGCGGCCTAATCCCCTATTATATATACAAAGGAGTAAAAAGAAATATCATGAAACCAATGTGTCAAGCCTCGACACAGAAATGCTGATCTATCAGGTGCTGTCACCATGACTGGCACCCTGATAGGTACGTATCATATGCTATCCCGAAAGCACGAATGCCTAGCTCTGACCCTCGCCTCTCGACGTATCAGTACGTACGTAACTCCCGTCGGTATCCTCATGATAACCGCCGAGTCATTGGTAATGTTACCAGTAGGTACTTGCCCACCTTCCAGGCTCAATCGGCATGGACCGTCGATCATCTTGCCGAGGGGAACCGTACCGGGCCCCATCATGTACCCTTATATGGCACCACTCCTCGTATGGAGTATATAATCAGAACCGATAAATCTCATGGTGGATGCTGAAATATCATATCAAGGGAAACCGGGTTTTTCAAATAATGCATAATTTCATGAACTCCCACGGTCCCCAAATCCAGAAAACATCATGAAAAATCCATATTTCAATGCGAAAATCCATGAATAAAGTATACGCAACATAAAACTGTAATCTAAGCGTATAAAGGAAAAGCCGCTAATTAACTGCAACAAGTTAATATAAATATCATGCGGTTCCTAATTTCTTCAATTCTAAAATAACATCAAGTAAAGGAAGACATGTAGCTATAACCAGATATATGTGCAACATAAAGGTATAGCAAGATATATGTATCTACCTATAAGTAATGATGTAGTATACCCCCTGGGTATAAGTGAAGTATGTGAGCAAGGTATACCTATAGCTATGACATAAAGTGTGTATGTACCTATCACTTATGGTACGATACTCTATAGGTATACAGGTATCTAACGCGTAAGTATGTGAAGGCATATGTGTAAGCATGTGGATATACAGGTATGTTAAATGTCATATGCGATAAGAAATATGAATCATCGTCTCAATGTTCCTAACCAAACAATAGCATTTCTATATGTGGGTTGTGCGTGACATGGCAATTATTGCCGTGTGTGTAGCATACAATCAGTGCTCGTGCAACATGAATCGTCAATAATATGTGCAGTGTCCTAAGGATACTAGTCAAAGTACAACAATAACTAAGCAGTAGGGTGAATGCGTAAATTCTAAATCTGACATAGGATATGCGAAAAAAGTAAAATCTCTAGCCCAGACGCGTAACGCCATGCGGGCGATTCCCATGTAGATGTTAAATCTACTCACCAACACTCCTGGCTAAGTGTAGCCAACCACCTGTTTTCCCTTTGTAGCTGTGTCCGTAGTCCCCGCCTGCGAACCTACAACATTAAAATAATAAATCAAGTATATATTAATAATAACCCTAAAACACGTACAAACTACATTAGACCGACGTAACAACACAAAACATACTCTTAAGTGTTCGTATTGTGGCTAACGCACGTAGCGACACGACGAAAACAACTTAAGAGCAAAACCACCCAAAGTGCACGATCCGTGTCGTATAACGTATCGCGCGAACACAAAACACTACAACCTACCTAAGTGATCCCAGATTTTTCATACTGAGAAAACTAAACAAATAAACAGAACCAAATATACCAAAACCACTGCAGACACCTACCCAGAAAAACCCAAACCCAAACTCTTTCCCCGAGCCGATCTCTCCGGAATCCGCTTCAGACGTCGCCGGCCCTGGCCGGTGGGAGGGGTCTTGTGTCTCAGGTGAAAGCCTATGGTCACAGGTACAACATAACTAAAATGTTTGGTTTTCTAGTATTTTCTCGGGATCACAGCAGGTCACAGATATCACTAATCGACACTAAAATACGATATATTGCACAAAACTTAACTTTAAACACTTAAAACTGAAACTAACTAGCTACATACCACAAAAACTATAAAAAGAACAGATAAGGATCATTACCTATCCTCAAGAACACAAAGATCCAAGCTTTCCTAGCTCTAAGATGCAAAAATCAAGACTTGGGTATTTTTATGATATAGAAATGGAATTTTGGGGATTTATTGGCTTGGATTGATGCAAAAGGAGAAAGAAGTGATCAAGGGCAGTAGAGGAGGAAGGGATCTCGGCCAAGTGAGGTGGGTGAGGAATTGTGTAGGGTTTTCTAGCAATTTCCATCAATAAATGCAATTTAATGCATTCACACACACACACACATGCATGCAACTTTGACTTTCTTTTCATTTTCTTTAAAAACTTATTCCATATGCACAAACAAATATCTAGATAAAGTGGGAAGGGTTTTATTACACAAACTTAATTGAAGAAAAGTTCACTTAGAAGAAATTTCCCAAAATGCGAATACCGCATTAAAATAATATTAAAATTGGGAAAAATTCAAATTGAACCAAAACGTCCCATATAACCCCAAAGCTTGCGCACTAGCTTTATTTTAGCTAAACTAGGTGCTGACAAGTCTATATGGTCGTTTGATCACAGTCGGTTTAAAACGGAAAATACCGACAATTTTAACCAAAAACGGAAAAAATTCACATAACGATCTCTAAAATGTTACAGGAGGACATTCTTAAGTACATGAGAGGCACTAAAAGAATGTTCTTGGTTCGAGCTTCCAGAATGATAAGGTCGACTGAAAGTCAGTCACAAGCATTGTCTTTACCCTCAGTGGAGGGACGGTATGTTGGAAGAGTTCCAAGCAAGATACCGTGGCATACTAGATGATAAATGCTGAATACATCACTACAAACGATACTACTAAAGAGGTTGTCTGGACATTTCTTGTTCATGAGATGAACAAGGTTCCTACCATTGAGTGTCCAATAACTGTTTTTATGACAACAATAGAGTTGTGGTTTTGGCCTAGGATCGCAGGTCCCATCAGCGTTCCAGACATATGCTGAGGAAAGTATCACCTGATCACGGAGATGGTTGATCTCCAAGGGATCGAGGTTAGGAGAGTAAACCCGAAAGATAACACGGCGGATCCACTCACAAAGGCCTTCCCCTAGAGAGACATCTATAGGACGTTGAGTATGAGATACTACAACAAATGGCCTTAGTGCAAGTGGAAGATTGTTAGTTATATGTATGCCCTAGAGGCCATTATTGTACATGTGATGTATATTATAGTGGATGCTTGGATATATATATATAGAGAGGACTTTCTTGCTCGAAATGATAGTATGCTATCTGGTTGCTCTTTGTCTTAACATGTTAACTTGTATAAGTGATGCTGTCTTGCTCTCACATGTTGATAAAGCCCTTAGGATGTGTACTTGACTACCAGGACTATGATGGAGATCATACTAGTGGGGCCAAGAGTAGTCCGCAAGTACACCCTATAATTGTTCCTAGTCATGGGAGTATCGAGACAGGACATCGATACTCCAGAGTAGACTAGCGTATGCGCTTCTTGACCCATATGATGGGCGATGAATGATCCCACATCCATTGGTGTTTGACATCAGAGAAGGTATACGGGTGCTCAGTGGAGACTGGGTACACTGAACGGACTCACCGAGAACTCCTAGATGGTATTATACCTATCGTTAGATAGCAGTTCTCTGGTGACACTGGTACAGGTTAGTCTGTTGACCCGATATCGTCATAGAGTCTTGTGTGATTCCCACTGTGCTTTGATTTCCACCATACCACGTTCAAGAGATCGTGCAAAAAGGTGGTTTTTGGGTACAGTCCCGAGTCACATGGAGGCAATGAGCGATAGGAGAGGATTCGTCTCTCTCGCTATAGGGGGTTGATGTTGCGCTATGCTCGATTGGCTATAACAGGAAATCCCTGGCCAGGGTTGCTGAGATTTACTGGTAAGTGTTATCAGTAGTTTCTCGAACCGTTATGGACCTTGCATCGGCATGACTTATCAGGCTATTGGGGTCTGACGTTATACCACTCCCAGGTTGCGATATGCGACATAGCTGACGAAGTGACCGGACTGTACGGTAGTGTTACTGATTGGATTCGCAGGAGTATGAGCAGGCTTACTTGTTGATCTTCTGATCGCTCAATATCCGGGTGGCCGTTACATTTAGCAGACCGCTTGCGGCTTGTGGGTGTTTGATGTGATCATCACCTACTGCCGGCGTATTGACGAGTCTTTAAAGTCCTACACAGAGATTTCCTGGTTCATGCGAAACGAAGTAGGAGCACATATGTGATATGTGCGGGACCGAGATTAATGTGCGAATATGATACCGCATTCTATTCTCACGATATATGATATCGGTCGGTTATATGTGATATAGCCGGGTTATCGGATCAAGTATTGATTCGATAAGTTGATTCATATGATATTAGTCGGTTGTATGTGATATAGCCGGATTATTAAATCACATTTCTGTGGTTTGACGATATCCACCCCTAGACTTGATATGCGGCATATCAGACGAAGAGACCGGACTGTACGGTAGTGTTACTGATAGGCTTGATGGAGACTATGGACAAGCTTGCTTGTTGATCTTCATATCGCTCAATACCCGGTTAGCCGTTACGTCCAGCTAGTACCGCTGACGGCTTGTAGGTGACTGATGTGATCATCACCTACTGTTGGCGTATTGACGAGTCTTTAGAGTCCCACACAGAAGTTCCCTGGTTCAAGCGAAACAAAGTAGGACACATATGCGATATGTGTGTAGGCCTGATTAAATACGTGTATGTGATACCATATTGTAATCTGGCAGTTATCTGTTATCGGTTCGGTTATATGCGATATAACCAGATTGTCGAATCAAGTGTTGATTTGATAATGTGATATACAGATAAATGATATTAGTCGGTCATATGTGATATAACCGGATTATTAAATCAAGTGTTGATTTAATATTGTGATATATATTATATGTGATATAATTATATCTTAACTAATATCATTAGCTCACTAATTATTCTTCATTATATATATATATTAATATATATGATATATATACATATAATAATGAAGCATGGCATATGAATTTCTATTTTGTGAAAATAGAAATGAGGAGGAAATGAGAGCATGGTTGCAAGCATGGGATTTATACTTGTTTATTCATCTTGACTCACTATTCAAGCATGGTTGCAATTTTATATTGCAAAATTCCATGCTTGAATGAGTGAGGGGTCAAGAGTTGCCATTCATTCTAGCTCATTCTCAAGACTTAGCCATTTTTCTTGAGTTGCTCCCATGGTTGCACTCTAGCTTCTTCTTCCTTCTCATGTCATGGTTCAAGCTTCAACCCTCACATGTGATGTAAACCATGAAGCTTGAACACTAACTTGTGAGCTTTTAACATTCCCTACTTCACCATCCTATACTTGACTAGCGATCGAGTGTAGCGTGTTTCCTATGCTAAAGAGTTTAGTGTAGAGGTAGCTTGAGTTGGAGGGACTTCGCGTGGATCATCTTCGGCATGAAGGTCATCGGAGGAAGCTCGTTCAAAGTCTCAAGTGGAGCCTAGTAGAGTCGCGGGACTTCTACATGGAGCAAGTGAAGTGAAGGAACGGTCTACAAAGGTTGTATTCCTTATTCACTTCATGTAAAGTTGTTTATATTCTTGTATCGTCTAATTCTCTAGTTAAGATTCTTGGGTTAGGGTTATTTAGCATGGCAAATTTTTGAAAACGGCATGGATGATGCCTCCCGAAACCTTGCTGTCGCGCCACGTAACCCCATAGTGGTATCAGAGCCAAGCAAAAGAATTAGACGATTTTTGTAGAATCACGAAACCGAAAAACTCCGAAACACCGAACCCAAAAATCAAGTTTCTGTCAATTTTAAAATGATCTCAGAAAATTATTTTAGCAATTGCAGAATGTTGTATGTGATACAACTAGAATACTGGAGAAATTCGAGACCAAATCACCGGAATTTACTCTGCGGCATTCACATAATATCCGGCGTCGCCGGTTTTTCTAGCTCAGTTTTGGCTCAAAATTTTTTGGTGTTCTGTGGGCTTGATTTTGGGGTTTCTGGTATTGTTTGATTAGCCCAGTTTTCATATGATGTTAACAGTTCTATTGGGGCTAATACGGAGTGTTTCGTAGTCGTAATTCTCACATCTTTTCGGGTTAATTTAGACGACGTTAAAAACTTCGAACGAATATCAATAACCCATTTTCTCCTTCGCTGGAAATTTTCCAAAAGTTGGATTTTTTTAAAGTTAAAAAAAACATTCAAAAATCATGCAAGTAATTCTATAGACCCTCTAGAAGAACGAAACCTTAACTCGATTCTATGACCGTCGGAACCGCCACCAAATCCTAGGGTTTGTGGTAGTTCCGCGGAGCCATAGGTGAGGCAAGGGTTGGCCCTTCTACGGTTGGTCCATAGGTACTGTGGCATGTTCTGAGTATTTTTAAACTGTGCTCAAGTGTTGAGCTCTTCGGGAAATTTTAGGTGTTTGTTGATTCGATTGGAATGTTTAACATCGTCTAGCTATTTGTGGAATGTGATATAATATTTGGAATTCGAATGGTTAGGCATGAAATCCGAAGTATGTGATATTTCGGGTTTATGATATCTAAGGAGGTTGCAGATTCCAAATGTTGTAGTTTGACATTTTCTTTTCTGCGACCGTAAGTGTAATATGTGGTGTATCGCCGGTTTCGTTGCTATACATCAATGACAATTGGGATATGCATATTTACTTACGTTGATGACATGTGCTGTTATGTGTTGTTGTGATATGTTATATTGGATCGTCGTGTTTTGAATAGCCCGGGTTTTTTTTATGTGAGATGAGAGTTTTTTCATTTTCATTCATGTAAAAACTTGTATGTAATATTCTTTTATTGGGGCACTTCTGGGTTGAGGATGTTTTCACCCTTGTTGTATATTATTTACTTTTCCGCATTAGGATAGACCCAAGGCGGGGATCACAAGTAACCGGGTTCTAAATTCCAGTGGGAGACCATCTCGAGGAGTCGAGACCGGGTCACCTAACTCTAGAATTGGTAGGGTTGCTTGCCGCTCTCGTAGGGGTCTAGGGATGTCGGTTTGGCTATTCACCGCGACCGTGGAATCCGTGTTTTTTACTGGCTTAATATAAAACACGGACCTCCTAGTATATCCAATATTTCATATGTTGACTTTTGCTACTGATATTCTGTGATGTGATCACTTTATATGCGTGAGACGAATGCTTTATTATTATATATATGATATATAATAAACGTTGCTTATGTTTTGCACCCGCACTAGTCCCGCCCCGCTATGCCGTTAGTTAAGTAACCTAACGGTGCATAACGGGACACTGTGGCGAATGCGGATGGCATAAGCGTACGTTGTATTTTCGTTTCTTCTATGATGCTTAGGAAGCATAATTGATAGGACTTCATTAATGAGATTAATGAAAAAGAAAGAAACCTAAAAGATGTTATGGAATCAAATTTTCAAAAAGGGTAGCTCTAGTTTTTGCTTTGCATAGTGGTAACCCTTGATGAATATCCAGCACCTCATTCGATGAGGAAAGAGCCGAGATCCCTTCACCGGGAGTGACCTCTTTAGCGAAACTAGCAAATGCTACAACCCACTCGGTTTTGTCTTTTGACAACTTCTCTAGTTCTTACTTTGCATAGCGGTATTCTTTGTAGAATATCCAGCACCTCATTCGATGAGGAAAGAGCCGAGATCCCTTCATCGGGAGTGACCTCTATATCAAAACTAACAAAAGCCTTAAAAACACTCCTTTTCAAAATCACCCGATTCTTCAACGATGTCAAGTTCATTACGCAAAAGGTTTTCCTAAAAACCAGTCGTAGCTTTCCGTCATTTCAGATAAGTACTTCTTAGTATTCGTGTTACGTTTTTTGACCTTAGCCAAGGCGTAGTGTGCGGTATCTAATTAGTGCTTATATGTAGCATATGATGCGATTGAGTTAGGGTAGTCATACGACTTTGTTGACTTTAGCCAAGGGTTGTACGAATGGGTTTAATTCAATCAGGAAATGACGGGTTGAACTTGGCTAGCGCTTATGATTTGTTGACCATAACCAAGGTCATAAGTTGCTAGGGGAAAAATATTATCGGGAATTTCAAGTGTTGAAATTTGCAATGAGATTGCATACCTTCTATGAGACAGTTGGATCCCGATACCCACTGCGAGTAAGAGTTACTCATGGGAGAGTTTTACACATCACAATTAGCCAATCAAGTAGGTGTCTAGAAAGGTGTTAACGGGGTTATGCCCCTGGGAAAACGAGGTTTATTTTAATTATGTCCATACGAAAGCACGGGGAACCTCCCTCAAAGTACCGACACTGGCCTGGCCGAAAGATTGGCGAACTTGTAGGGTGTAATTAATCCCGACTAGTCTTCCCTTTTAGGGTTTGAAGGAAGATTTGATAAAAACAGTGGGAGCCATCCTGATTAGATAAGATAATAACCAATCTAATCTTGCAAGAGAATACGCTAAGTGTTTTCTTCTCTCTCTCTCCAGGTAGCGACCATGTCAGGCCTTAATCAAGATAATAATATGTATGTATTGACCGAACCCGCTTGTTATACTGAGCAGGGGAACGTTGGTTCCCTTTTTTTCTTATAATTGTTATAAGACTGAGCAGGAAATAGGGGTATATCCGGATTCCCATGCCACCCAAACGAAGAATAAGCATGTTGATGCATCTTCTTCGGGTGTGTTAGTAACCGAGAACTGTTTCTCAGTACACTCTACGTCCTGGGTATTAGATACCGGATCGGGATCCCACATATGTAATATGTTGCATGGGCTAAGAAAAGGTAGAGAACTGGGAAAGGGTGATCATTATCTAAAAGTAGGGAATGGTGCAAGTGTTGCAGCCAAAGCAGTTGGTGAATATCACCTTGTATTACCAAATGGGAATACTTTGATCTTGAACGAATGTTATTACGTGCCCTCTATGATATGCAATTTAATATCAATTCCTTTATTAGATAAAGAAGGATATAACTTTGTAGTAGAGAATAATGTTATGAACATTTACCTAAATCAAGTGTTGATTGGGTTTGGTGCGTTATGTAACGGATTATACGTTCTAAATCAAAACACAGTTCTTAACGTACAGAACACACATAAGAGGAAGAGTTCGGAAATGAACGAATCCTTCTTGTGGCATTGTAGACTAGGTCATATCAATGCGACACGACTAGCTAAGTTACATAAGGATGGATATTTGAATCCGTTCGAATTTTCATCTTATGAAACTTGCCATTCATGTCTCAAAGGAAAGATGACCAAAACTCCATTTACTGGACACGGAGAAAGAGTTACGGAACTCTTGGGACTGATACATAGTAATGTATGCGGTCTCATGTCTACACATGCCAGGTATGGTTCCTCGTACTTCATTACATTCACTGACGATCTCTCAAGATTCGGTCATGTGTTTCTGTTAAAACACAAGTCTGAAGCTTTAGAGAAATTCAAAAAATATAAGCATGAAGTTGAGAACCAGACGGGTAAAATTATTAAAATCCTACGATCTGATCAGGGAGGAGAGTACTTGAGCACGGAATTCCGTGAATATCTAAAAGAGAATGGGATTCTCTCTCAGCTTACTCCTCCATATACACCACAACACAATGGTGTATCGGAGTGGAGGAATCGCACCCTATTAGATATGGTGCGCTCTATGATGAGCACCGCTGAGTTACCTATTTCCTTTTGGGGTTATGCACTTGAGACAGCAGCATACCTAATGAATAGGGTTCCAACCAAATCAGTGCCTACCACTCCATATGAGATATGGAATAGGAAGAGACTATCTCTTAAGCGAGTTAAGATATGGGGTTGTCCGACCTATGTCAAGAGGCAAAATCCGGACAAACTCGAGTCACGATCAATTCTTTGCAAGTTTGTGGGATATCCAAACAATTCATATGGATATCAATTCTACCTCGGTAAGGAACAAAAGGTGTTTGTTGCTCAACATGCTACCTTTTTAGAAAAGGAATTTCTTGTAAAAGAGATTAGTGGCAAAGAGGTAGAGCTGGAAGAAGTTCCAACTGCACAAACTACAGAAGGAGATTTGGTAGAACCGGAGGATTCGATAGTTCCCAACGAAGCTCAGCCTCTCCGCGAATCTTGTAGGGTTCCTCATCCACCTGAGAGATACTATGGTTTTCTCATTGATGGTGGAAGCGAGGATTGTATCATGGAAGATGATGACCCAACTAGCTTCGAGCAGGCCATCACGAGTGGGGACTCTGTGAAATGGCTGGATGCAATGCGATCTGAGATGGAATCCATGTACACCAACAAATTATGGACTTTGGAAGATGCTCCTTGTAGGGTGTTTTTCGTGACCCCATTGAGATGGGAATACGCGCGCGCTTGTCAGGCGCATTACAGATTCCTCCTGCCTAGGGTAGGCTGGGGTTTATTGATTGTGGGGATCCGAATCTCTAGCAGCCGCGGACTAAGCTGCCGTTAATTATCCCTCGCCTTTGGAGCGAGAGAACCTCCGATTGATGGGTCAAACATGTCATGCGAACTCACTGTGCAGTGTTGTGTTTTGAAAGGGTTTTGGATATATCGGGGGCCTCGCAGAGTTTTTACGGGGGTCCCGCTACCCGGATAGCGGGCTGGGGGTCAAGGGGGCTAGCAGCCCCCTTACGGGGTGCTGGGCAACGCCTCGTTAGAATTTTTTTCTAACGGGGGAGATATTTTTAGTGTGGGGTGTGTGTGTAAAATGTGGGAAAAATGGTGTCCAAAGGACGCGTGGGTGCCAGCGCCTCGTGTGCCTAGCACGCAGGCGCTGGATGCTGGCGCCTCACGTGCTTGGTATGCGGGCGCTGTGCGCTGAGCGCCCCATGTGCTTGGCACGCGGGCGCTGTGCGCTGAGCGCCAGCGCCCCACGTGCTTGGCACGCGGGCGCTGAGCGCCAGCGCCCCACGTGCTTGGCACGCGGGCGCTGTGCGCTGAGCGCCAGCGCCCCACATGCTTGGCACGCGGGCGCTGGGCGTCAGCAGCAAAAGGGACTTGGTTCCTGCGCTGGGAGCTGTGCTCCTGAAAGGAAATATTTATTATTTTGTGTGAGTATATATATATATATATATTTGAGGAGTTGAACTCCTAATATATTTTGGAGCTGATGAAGGGGGCTTCTCCCTTGAGCCCTGGATCTTCCCCAAAGTGGGGTTCTTGGAAAATGGGTCTCCTTCTTCCTCCACTCTTGGTCGGATCTTGAAGAACAAAAGGGTTGAGATTTTAAAAATCTCCCCTTTTTGAGATCTAATGGAAGATCTAAGCTCCCCTTTGTGGGTTTTGTGGTGAAAAACTATTTAGTTTTGGAAAAGGAAGAGTAAAACTCTTGATTTAATTCAAAAGAAAGAGAAAGGTTTAGAACCTTGAGGAAGGAGAAGGAGGCACAGACCTTAATATTTTTTTAGAGAGAGAAAAAAGATCTTTAGATATTTTCATCATGTTGCCTTATATAGGCTTACACATTTACATATAGCCCCTTGGGTTTTACAAAATGGCATTTTGCCCATCTTATGTCTCATATGCTATTTCTTTTTGCACATGAGCCATGGGCTTTACAAAAATTTGGCTTTATGCCCATTTTGCTTACATTCATGCACAAAAAATAACATCAAAATTATTTGTTACATGATTTTTATGTTGGCATGAGGAGGCTGGCCACGGGCTCGACTTGGGCATGAGCCCGCTTGACTTTGGCTTGGGCCCACCTGGCTTGGGGTTGACCTTGACTTTGACTTGGTCAACCGGGGTGCAATTTTTGACCCCAAAAAAGTGCCCCCCATCAATAAATGCACACCGCGCATATGGGTTGTGTGCATGAAATTGATGGATCTTGAAGCTGGACTTCGAGGGGGGACATCATTCTGAGGGTGGAGCATCCCTCGGGGAGCATGATTCCCGGGGATCGGAGCATCATTCCGATTTGCGGAGCATAATTCCAGGGTCGGAGTATCATTCCGAAGAGTCGGAGCATAATTCCGAGGATCGGAGCATAATTCCGAAGGGTCGGAGCATAATTCCGAGGGTCGGAGGCATGATTCCAGGGATCGGAGCATGATCCCGATGAGCGGAGCATGGTTCCAAAGGGATTGGAGCATAATTCCGATGAGCGGCAGACATTCGGACCGAAGCGTAATTTCGATGCAGAGGTTGATTCCCAGGCGAAGCATAATTCTGATGGGGAAAGAAGATACTCCGAAGCGAAGCTTGATTTCGACACGGGGTACATTCTGAGACGAAGAATGATTTTGACGCAGAGCTTGCTAGTTGACTTGATTCCGAGGCGGAGCTTAATTCCGACGAGGAGGTCGCTGGTTGATTCCGAGCCGAAGCATAATTCCGGCAGGGAAGGTAGATACACCGAGGCGACGCTTGATTTCGACGCAGGGTACACTCTTGGACGAAGCATGATTCCGGCGCAGAGCTTGTTGGTCGACTTGACTCCGAGGCGGAGCTTAATTCCGACGAGGGGGTCGCTGGTTGATTTTGAGCCGAAGCATAATTCCGACAAGGAAGGCACATACACCGAGGTGAAGCTTGATTTCGACGCGGGGTACACTATGAGACGAAGCATGATTCCGGTGCAGAGCTTGTTGGTCGACTTGATTCCGAGGCGGAGCTTAATTCCGACGAGGAGGTCGCTGGTTGACTCCGAGTCGAAGCATAATTCTGACAGGGAAGGCAGATACACTGAGGCGAAGCTTGATTTCGACGTGGGGTACACTCTGAGACGAAGCAAGATCCCGGCGTAGAGCTTGTTGGTCGACTTGCTTCCGAGGAGGAGCTTAATTCCGACGAGGAGGTCGCTGGTTGATCCGAGCCGAAGCATAATTCCGATAGGGAAGGCAGATAAACCGAGGCAAAGCTTGATTTCGATGCGGGGTACACTCTGAGACGGAGCATGATTCCGGCGCAGAGCTTGTTGGTCGACTTGATTCCGAGGTGGAGCTTAATTCCGATGAGGAGGTCGCTGGTTGATTCAGAGCCGAAGCATAATTCCGACAGGGAAGGCAGATACACCGAGGCGAAGCTTGATTTCGACATGGGGTACACTCTGAAACGAAGCATGATTCCGGCGTAGAGCTTGTTAGTCGACTTGATTCCGAGGTGGAGCTTAATTCCTACGAGGAGGTCGCTAATTGATTCCGAGCCGAAGCATAATTCCGACAGGGAAGGCAGATACACTGAGGCGAAGCTTGATTTCGACGCGGGGTACACTCTGAGACGATGCATGATTCCGGCATAGATCTTGTTGGTCGACTTGATTCCTAGGCGGAGCTTAATTCCGACGAGGAGGTCGCTGGTTGACTCCTAGCCGAAGCATATTTCCGACAGGGAAGGCAGATACACCGAGACGAAGCTTGATTTTGACGCAGGGTACACTCTGAGACGAAGCATGATTCCGACACAGTGCTTGTTGGTCGACTTGATTCCGAGGCGGAGCTTAATCCCGATGAGGAGTTCGCTGGTTGATTCCAAGCCGAAGCATAATTCCGACAGGGAAGGCAGATACACCAAGGCGAAGCTTAATTTTGATGCGGGGTATACTCTGAGACGAAGCATGATTCCGGCGCAGAGCTTGTTGGTCGACTTGATTCCGAGGCGGAGCTTAATTTCGACGAGGAGGTCGCTGGTTGATTCCGAGCCGAAGCATAATTCCGACAGGGAAGGCAGATACACCGAGGAGAAGCTTGATTTCAACAAGGGGTACACTCTGAGACGAAGCACGATTCCGGCGCAGAGCTTGTTGGTCGACTTGATTCTGAGGCGGAGCTTAATTCCGACGAGGAGGTCGCTGGTTGATTTCGAGCCGAAGCATAATTCCGACAGGGAAGGAAGATACACCAAGGCGAAGCTTGATTTCGACGCGGGGTACACTCTGAGACGAAGCATGATTCTGGTGCAGAGCTTGTTGGAATTGGTTGGTTTGATTTGTTTGATTTTTGCCTTGTTCGGCGGGAATTTTGAATTTGAGAGGAATTTGGAATTTGTTTAGCATCAGTATTGCAGCACTGGAATAATGCTAGGAGCAACTCATCATTTGCCCTGGGAGGACTTGGGATTTTGGTTTTGGTTTGACTTGTGTTGACATCAACGTTGCTATACTGGAATATGGTACCAGGAGCGAATCATCATCTGTCATGAGAGGATTTGGGAATTTTGGTTTTGGTTGGTATCTGCATTGCTGCACTGGAATAATGCCAGGAGCAACTCATTATTTGCCCCGGGAGGATTTGGGAATTGGTGGCTTAGGAGACAGGTTTAGATCCCTATCACCTAAGGCTTTTCAATTTTATGGGCCGTAAGGGTCCCATAAAAGCATTTTCTCCCTACGAGTCGAAAGGATCTCGTAGGTGTATTTTCTCCTTAGGAGTCGTGGGGACTCCTAAGTGTGTTGCTCCTTTGTGAGTCGTAAGGATCTCACGCGGAAATTTTCTCTTCACAAAGTCGAGAGGACATTGCGAGTGCATTTCATCTCTTTTTTACGAGTTTGCGCCCTTTCGGGTTTTCACAAACTCGCCGGCAGTCCTGCTGTTTTTACTCACGGAGCTCTTTCGTGTTTTCATCCATGCCCATGTTGCTTGTGGACATAACTTTTTTTTTTTTTAAATCTTCATCGCCGGTAGGACTTTGAATGTGGTCTCGCCAGTAGGACTTGGGAGAGATTGGGATCATTTTATGCCCGTGGATTGTATACGGTTTTGCAGGATGTATGATCCAGACCGTAGGGCCGGAAAAATTTCAGGACTTTGTTGGCGTTTGCATCGCTGCACTGGAATATGGTACCAGGAGCGACTCATCATTCGCCGTTGGGGTATGGGATTTGGAATTTGGTTGGCGTCTGCATTGCTGCACTGGAATAATGGTACCAGGAGCGACTCATCATTCGCCACTTGGGGATTTGGATTTTGGCCGGCGTCTGCATCGCTGCACTGGAATATGGTACCAGGAGCGACTCATCATTCGCCATTGCCTATTGGGAAGCGATGGCTTAGGAGACAGGTTTAGATCCCTATCACCTAAGACTTTTCAATATTATGGGCCGTAAGGGTCCCATAAAAGCATTTTCTCCCTACGAGTCGTAAGGATCTCGTAGGTGTACTTTCTCCTTAGAAGTCGTGGGGACTCCCAAGTGTGTTTTTCCTTTGTGAGTCGTAAGGATCCCACGAAGGTGTTTTCTTACAAGTCGTGAGGATCCCGTAAGGTTTGTTCTCCTCATGCATCGTGAGGGCGCATGAGTGGGTCTTCCCAAATGGAGCATAATTCCAAGGGCGGAGACTGGCCGCTGGATGAGTGATTGCAGTGGGATATGGGTATGATGAGAATTATTTGAGCCTGTAGATTGTATACGGTAGTCAACTTGGGGACCAAACGTAGGGCCGGGAGAATTTTGAGAAATTGGATTTTGGTTGGCGTCTGCATCGCTGCACTGGAATATGGTACCAGGAGCGACTCATCATTCACCATTTTTTTTTGTTTTACCGCGATTGCTCTATCATTTCAGCTTTTCTTATCGCGAAGGTCGCGATTGCCCTATCATTTCGGCTTTTTATTCGCGGTTGCCCTATTATTTCGGCTTTATTTTTCATCTTTATTTTACTCGCTGATTTTTATTGCGAGTTGCCCCATCATTTCGGCATTTTATTATTTTTTAATTTTATTTTTTAATCTTTTTTTGTTTTATTTACACATTTTTACATCCCCAGTTTAACGACTTAGAGGTCGAGCTGTTCCCCAATTTAACGACGTGGTGGTCGGTTGTCCCCCAGTTTAACGACGTGGTGGTTGAATGTTCCCTGTTTAACGACGTGGTGGTCAACTGTTCTGTATGAAGTTGGCGGTCGCAGCTTGACTGTTTGCCAACACGTCTTTAGACAGTTTTATCTCTCCTGCCTTATATTGTTTTTCGACCCAATCTTTGAAGACGAAGCAGTCCTCAATGACATGACTTATCACTCTGTGATAGGGGAAATATTTGGGGTCGTCGGTCATATTCGCTTCTTGCAGTCTTTTTGATTCCGTCAATTGTAGACCGTTTCTTAGGGCGTCTTTGAATATTTTACGGACTTTGTCACTTTTGAAGGAATAGACCTTATCCAGCTTCTCTTTCAATGGAGCTTCTCCTCCCTCTCCGAACACTGGCTTTCGAGGCTGGTTAGCATTAGGCCCGCTCATCCCTTGCTTATTTCGGTCAGCCGAGGTGTTGAAAGATTCAGAACCGTCGGAATTTCCGCCTTTGCGATTATCGTCCTTTCGGTTTCTCCAGGACCTATTGTTATTTTGGGAATCCGAGGATGACTCCTGCTTTGAGCGCTCCAGCATCTGAACTTTCCTGGTCAGCTCTTGGAATGTTTTGAGACCCGCGGTGCATAGAAACGGGGCCATCCAATTGTTGAGATTTCCGACAAGGAGACTGACAGATTGGTCCTGCTCTATCGGCGGTTCACATTTGATGGAGAGATTGCGCCATCGGGTTATAAAATCCGTGCTGCTTTCATTGTTCTTTGGCTTGGTCCTTACGAGATCGGCAATGGTGATCTTATCGCTGACGCTCATGAACCTCTGCCCAAACAGAGACTCCATTTGGACGAAAGTTGTGACGGAGCCATCCGGTATGCTCGCGTACTAGTCGAAAGCAACATCGGCCAGGCTATAAATGAACTGGCGGAGGAGAAGCGCATCATTGCCCCCAGTATTCCCGCATGAGGCTTTAAAGTGGGCGATGTGCTAATTCGCATTTCCCGTCCCATCGAATCTTCCGAATTTAGGGATGACATAGCCGCTAGGAAATTCTACAAGATCATACTGAGCAGGATATGGTCTCCTGCTACTGCTAACATCTTTTTGCGCTTCAGCTTCGGCTACCAATGTTTTGACTTTGTTGGCAACCAAATCCATGATTTGATCTTGAGTTAGCGGGCTACTGTCTTCGGTAGCCAAGACATTTCCTGAGATAGGATGCGACTGACTTTCATGCGGTCCGCCCACCTTTGGATTTGAGGGAATAGGCGTCGGCTTCCTTGGGACACCGTTTCCCGGTTCATGAGCAGAGCCCTGCACTTGGTTGGGCAGCTAAGAGGCAAGTCGGGCCATGAGCTGCAAGGCGACATTCATCAAGTCGTCAATTTTGGAGTAAAGTTTGGCCATCTCATTGTCTTTGTTTCTGAGCTGCTTTCGGAGCTCTTGAAGCAGCTCTTGCTCCGCGGTCCTGGGGTGGAAAGTCGGCTCTTCCTCGCTGTCCGAGCTTGACTCTACATGGACTGAGGGGTCTTTCTGCCTATCATCCTCATCGAGAGGGTTTTCATCATCCAGCGGAGGCGGTTGTTCTTGGGAAGCGGCAACCACATTCAAGCCAGATTGGATTTGAGATGTGGTGGCCCCGTCCTTGCTCTTGCTGCGCGTGCCCACCATGTAGACAGTGTGGACCATATATCCAGCCATTTCCTCATCTTTGGCGGGGTAACCCTGTTCTTCGAACCTCATGAAGTTCACCCTAGCGGGAGCCCTAGCCCTTTTGTTGGCTCTATATCTGAGCCTTTTCTGTCTTAACTTCTCGATTTTGAGGGCTTGGCGGGCATCCGTCATCCGGGAAGCCATCGTGAGCCGATTATGTTAGTTATATGTATGCCCTAGAGGCCATTACTGTACATACGATGTATATTGTAGTGGATGCTTGGACATATATATGGAGGACTTTCTTGCTCGACATGATATTATGCTATCTGGTTGCTCTTTATCTTAACATGTACTCTGATTGTCTCTATGTTACATGTTGATAAAGCCCTTAGGATGAGTACTTGACTACTAGGACTATGATGCAGATCATATTAGTGGGGACAGAGTAGTTGCTAAGTACATCCTTCAAATGTTCCTAGTCGTAGGTGTATCGAGACAGGGCATCGATATACCAGAGTAGACTAGAGTATAGCTTCTCGACCCATATAGATGGGCGATGGATGATCCCATATCCATTGGTGTTTGAAATCAGAGACAGTATATGGGTGCTCAGTGGAGACTGGGTACATTGGACGGACTCGTCGAGAACTCCAAGATGGTATTATACCTCACGTCAGATGGCAGTTCTCTGGTGACACAAGTACAGGTTAGTCTGTAGACCCGAGATCGTCATAGAGTCTTGTGTGATTCCCACTGTGCTTTGATTTCCACCTTACCACGTTCAAGAGAACGTGAAAAATGGTGGCTTTTGGGTACAGCCCCGAGTCACATGGAGGCAATGAGCGATAGGAGGGGTTTCATCTTTCCCGGTATAAGGAGTTGATGTTGCGCTGTGCTCGATTGGCTATAACAGGAAGTCCTTGGCCAAGGCTGCTTCAGAGATATACTGGTAAGTGTTATCAGTAGTTTCTCGACCCGTTATGTGCCTCATATCGACATGACTTATCGAGTTACTGGGGTCTGACGTTTGCCACCCCTAGACGAGAAATGCGACATATCAGACGAAGAGACCGGACTGTACGGTAGTGTTACTGATTGGATTCGCAGGAGTGTGAGCAGGCTTGCTTGTTGATCTTCTGATCGCTTAATACCCGGGTGGCCATTACGTTTAGCAGACCTCTTCCGGCTTGTGGGTGTTTGATATGATCATCACCTGCTGCCGGCGTATTGACGAGTCTTTAGAGTCCTACACAAAGGTTTCCTGGCTCAACCGAAACGGAGTAGGAGCACATATGTGATATGTGCGAGACCGAGATTGATACGATATAAGATACCGTATTCTATTCTCGCGAAATGTAACATTGTTCGGATATATGCGATATAGCCGGGTTATCGGGTCAAGTGTTCATGCGCTAAGATGTTACATTAAGATATTAGTCGGTTATATGTGATATAGCCGGATTATTAAATCAAGTGTTGATTTAATGATTTAATGTATAATTATATATTTGATATATTATATTACATTAACTAGTATTAACTCACTTATGATTTCTTTTCTCACTTGATGTGCACATTGTATATATGTGATATGTATATTTGTGTACATGTTTTGTGTCATGGTTGATGATACATACAAGATGTGTGTATTGTTACATATGTATGCCCTACAGGCCTGTATTGTATAGGATGCTAGGCATGTATATGTACAGAAACAATCTTTGCTCGAAATGATAGTATTCTATCTGGTTTATCTTCATCTTAACGTGTGATGTGTTGTATTTCATATCTTTATATACATGTTGATGAAGCTCTTAGGATTTTGCTTGACTACCGGGATTATGATGGAGATCATACTAGTGGGGCCTGGGCAGTCCATAAGCATATCCTTTAATAGTTCCTAGTCGAGGGTATATCGAGACAGGGCATCAATATTACCAGAGTAGACTAGTGTGTACGTTTCTTTTCCATGGGGGGCGATGGTTGATCCCACAACCATTGGTGTTTGAACTCAAAGATTGTACACATGTGCTCATTGGAGAATGGGTACACCGAACATGACTCGCCGAGAACTCCTAGATGGTATATATATACCTATTGTCAGATAGCAGTTATCTGGTGACACTTGTGCAGGTTAGTCTGAAGACCCGAGATCGTCATAGTGTCTTGTGTGATTCCCACTGTGCTTTGATTTCCTCCCTACCACGGCTCTATTGAGTCGTGCAAACAGGTGGATTTTAGGTACAGTCCCGAATCACATGGAGGCAGTGAGCGATAGGAGGGGTTTCGTCTCTCCCGGTATAGGGAGTTGATGTCGCGCTATGCTTGATCGGCCATAACAGCAAATCCCTGGCCAGGGTACTCGAGATTTACTGATAAGTGTTATCAGTAGTTTCTCGAACCGTTATGGGTCGTAAATCAGCATGACTTATAAAGTTACTGGGGTCTGACATTTACCACCCCTAGACTTCATATGCGACGTATCAGACGATGAGACCGGACTGTATGGTAAGTGTTGCTTACAAGCTCCTTAGGGTAGTGATGAGTTTGCTCGTCGGCCACCTTTTCATCATGTACCTGGATAGCCGTTATGCACAGCTAGTGCCGCTGACATGCTTGTGGTTAAACCCACTGCCAGCGTACTGTCGAGTCTTTAGAGTCCCACACAGAGGGTTCCCTCGTTCAGGTAAAAGATGTAGAGGCCGTAAGTTGTTACGGCAGCTGTAAGGTTTTATGGCAGGGTTTCGATCATGTTCGTATAATTGTTATAGGAATAATGATCGGGAGGATAATACTGGTAGGCTTTGGTTTAAGCCGGATACCGGTATTATATTATTGGATTATTCGTATTCGTATTTTTCGGAATTCGGATACGGGTATACGTATACGGTATACGGTATACGGACGAGGGGTATTCTTGTAATTGTTACAAGAATACCTTCTAGAAGGTGCTACCTCATAATTACATTATTTGTTTTGTGAAAATAAATAAATGTGGTGGAATTTAGAAAGTCCAAGCATGGTTGAAAGAATGGGTTGTTTTATTTTATATTGTTTTGGAGTTACTATTGAAGCATGGTGCTAATTTTATAATGCATGCTTCAATTATTTCATTTGAGCTATGTCCTTCATCATGCTTAGATTTTCTCTCATAATGAAAAACACTTTCTCTCTCCTTCTTCTCTCCCCCTCCTTCATCCTAAGCTTTACCCTTCACATGTGATGAGAATCAAAAGCTTAAGGTTAAAGATAATCCAATACACTAATCTCTACATCATCCTAGTGATCTTTTCTAGCAAACTTGGTCTCTAGGTTAAACTCTTATGAAGAGTTTCTAGCTTGCACGACAACTCTCGTGTGGATCATCTAGGTCTTGGGGTGGCCGGAGATCGAGCACATCGGCGACGTCAAAGGAGCCAAGGAGTTTATCAAGTAGAAGACCCAAAGGACCGGATCATCAAGGTATAACCCCTAACATAGTAGATAAGATCTCTAGTTAGGGTTTTCTAGTTATGGTTTAGACAAGATCTTTGGAAAAGTGCGTGTTGTATGCAAAGAAAATTTTCGTTTATCGCTTCCGCCGCCTCACAAGAGTTGTGGGAGCATGCAACATGCACTAACATGGTATCAGAGCCTAACTAAACCATAATTAGATTGTTAGCCAAAAGTTAGAACTTCGATCGACTGATTTTTCCCGGAAAAACACGATTTCTACCCATGTTGTGTCGATTTTTTAAAAAGTGTTCAAACTTTTTTTTTCAGAGGCCTTAAAAATACATGCAGGGTTTTCTAAGCATACTGTAGAAAAACAAGACTCTAACTCTCCAGGAACACCGCGGATCCACGGCCAAACGCAGTGTTTGGCCGCCGATCCGCGGCCGTGTCAGGGCCGAGTTGACTCGTTTTCAGCAGTTTGTTTAGATTAAGGAAATAGTGTTTCTGGGATATCTGGAATTTATACAAAGTTGTATGTGCTCTGGATTGTGACAAGTGTTGGCATGGATTAAAATTATCGATCGAAATTCTAAAGTGCTTGGCTAATTGGGTCTTCTTGTTTTTTGGTATGTGTGTTTGAAACGTCGACTAATTGCTATAATTCGATTAGTCGGGGTTGCACACTTCTGTAATGATATCATGGGATGGTATGTGGATATGAATATGTTGGATCGTTGTGATGAATAGCCGGGGGGTGTGAGAAGAGTGTTTTTCTTTTCTTTCATTCATGTAATTTGTAAAAAGCGATGTAATATTATTTTTGCGGGGCACATCCGGGTTGAGGTTGTAGCCACCGTTGTATAATTTCTTTTTACAGTTTTTGCTCCTAGGATAGACCCAAGGTGGGGTGCACAAACTACCGGGTTTTCGGAGTGCCGAGTGGTCTACTCACTTTGTTGGGGGAGCTTGCTTCACTTTGGGAATTTAGCGGGTAGTTTGCCGCACCCGTAGGGGTCTAGGGTGGGGGTTTGGCTATTCATCACGATCGTGGAAACCTTCTTTCATTAAGGGCTTAAATAAAGTACGGAATTCCTAGTATATCCAATGTATTCATCCGTGATCTGGAATATTTATAAATGCGTGCGACGAATGGCTATTTATATATGAGATATATAATAAACGTTGCTTATGGTTTGCATCCGCGCTAGTCCAGCCCCCGCTCTGCCGTTAGTTAAGTAACCTAACGGTGCATGACGGGGCCCAGTGGCGAATGCGGATGACATAAGCGTACGTTCTATTTTCGTTTCGTTTCAGTGATGTTTAAGAAACGTAAATGATGGGACAACATTAATGTGATCAATGTTAAGGAAAAGAAACCTAAAGATGTTGTAGAATCAAACATTTTAAAATGGGTAACTCTAGCTTTTGCTTTGCATCGTGGTATTCTTGAATATCCTGCACCTCATTCGATGAGGAAAGGTCCGAGATCCCTTTACCGGGAGTGACCCCTTTAGCGAAACTAGCAAATGTTACAAAGCACTTGATTAGATTTTATAGTTGATCTAATTTTTGCTTTGCATCGTGGTATTTATATATCCAACACCTTATTCGATAAGGAAAGAGCTGAGATCCCTTCACCGGGAGTGACCTCTTTAGCAAGATTAGAAAGATGCTATAAAACCACTCGACTTTTAAAACTGGAGCTTAAACCACTCCTTCTCACTCGATTCTACAACGATATCAAGTTCAAAACGTTAAAGGTTTTCATACAAACCATCCGTAGCCCTCCGCCATTTTAGGAAGCAGAGTACTTAGTATTCGTGCCATGTTTGTTGACTATAGTTAAGGCATGGTGTACGTGTTAGTTATATGTATGCCCTAGAGGCGATTACTGTACATACGATGTATATTGTAATGGATGCTTGGACATATATAGGGAGGACTTTCTTGCTCGACATGATAGTATGCTATCTGGTTGTACTTTATCTTAACATGTACTCTGATTGTCTCTATGTTACATGTTGATAAAGCCCTTAGGATATGCACTCGACTACTGGGACTATGATGAGATCATACTAGTGGGGCCACCGTAGTCGACGAGTACATCCTATAATTGTTCCTAGTCGAGGGTGTATCGAGACAGGGCATCGATGCACCAGAGTAGACTAGCGTATACGCATCTTAACCCATATGATGGGCGATGGATGATCCCATATCCATCAGTGTTTGATATCAAGGATGGTGTACGAGTGCTCAGTAGAGACTGGATACACTGGACGGACTCGCCGAGAACTCCCAGATGGTATTATACCTCACGTCAGATGGCAGTTCTCCGGTGACACTGGTACAGAGTAGTCTGTTGACCCGAGATCGTCATAGAGTCTTGTGTGATTCCCACTGTGCTTTGATTTCCATCATACCACGTCCAAGAGGGCGTGCAAAAAGGTGGCTTTTGGGTACAGTCCCGAATCACATGGAGGCAATGAGCGATAGGAGTGGATTCGTCTCTCCCGGTATAGGGAGTTGATGTTGTGCTGTGTTCGATTGGCTGTAACTGGAAATCCCTGGCCAGGGTTGCTGAGATTTACTGGTAAGTGTTATTAGTAGTTTCTCGAACTGTTATAGACCTTAAATCGACACGACTTATCGAGCTACTGGGGTCTGACATTTACCAATCCCCCGCGAGATATGCGACATATCAGACGACGAGACCGGACTGTACGGGAGTGTTACTGATTGGATTCACAGGAGAATGTACAGGCTTGCTTGTTGATCTTCTGAGCACTCAATACCTGGGTGGCTGTTACGTTTAGCCGACCGCTTGCAGCTTGTAGGTGTTTGATATGATCATCACCTACTGCCGGCGTATTGACGATTCTTTAGAGTCCTACACAGAGGTTTCTTGACTCAGGCAAAACTGAGTAGGAGCACATATGTGATATGTGCAGGACAGAGGATAATGCGATATGAGATACCGTATTATATTCTTGCGATATTTGATATCAGCCGGATCATCGGATCAAGTGTTGATCCGATGAATCGGTAAATGATATATTAGTCGGTTATATGCGATATAGCCGGATTGTCGGATCAAGTGTTGATTCGATAATTTAATGTATAATAATATATATGATATATTAAATTACATTAACTAATATTAGCTCACTAAAAGATTCTTTTTTCTCACTCGGGTAATACATTGATATATGTTAATTGTATTATTTTATTTTGTTACAATAAATATTATATATGTGATATATAATATTGTAACATGATATGATAACTAATGCAACATGTTTAGTGGAGATTAAACAAGATTAGGGTTTGATTTGGGTTAGTTTATTCATGAACCTTCTAGAAGGTTTTCTTTGGTTTTTGCAAAGATATTTTCAAATGACTCATGCTTTAACCCAACCCAAACCCTAGTTAATTCTCTACATGGGTTTATTTGACCATGGTTGCATTATTCATCATATTTATCTTTTCATTATTCATCACAAAAGGATTCTAATTGATTCATTCATCTTCTTCCTTCTTTCTTTTCATGGAAAAAGCTTTCTAGCTTTTTCTAAGTGATGAAAAATGAGTGAGAATAAGAAAACAAATGAGAGCAAAAATCCTACTTCATCATCCTCATCTATCCTTGCCATTTAGATAAGGGTGTTCACATCATTTCATGAGTGATAGCTTGTGTTAACGAAACTTCAAGGTAGATCATCTTTGTTATCGAAGATCGGAAGCAAGCTTGTGCCTTTCTCTTCGCGGAGCCTCTCGAGAGTCCGGAACACGATGATCGCAGCGAAGGGACCTCAACACGGAGCTTATGAAGTGAAGGACCGGATCTACAAAGGTTGTAATCCCTCTCACTTAGTGTTAAAGTCTTTAACATGCTAGTTTTCACCTAAACCCTAGTTTAAAGATCCGGCTTTGGGTTGTTCGGCACGGCTAAAATTTTAATTGGGCATGGTTGATGCCTCGTAGACCCTTGTACGCGTGTCTAGCAACCCTACAGTGGTATCAAAGCCAAGCTAGATCTTTAGGCGAAGTCTAGACGAAGTTTAAAGTCCGATCGAACTCCGACACACCCGAGTATACCCCTCTCTGGACATTTTCTAAAAATGTGTTTTTTTCTGCATTAAAAATACTCAGAAAAACAAGCAGGAAAAACTAAGAATTACTGTGAAGTACGGACCACTAATTCGCTCATTCGGCCGCGGAACCGCCGCCAAACCCTTGGTTTTGCCGAGGTTCCGCGGCCAAAATTTTGAATTAGTCCATGGAACTTCATATATTTATTCTTAGGTCCTTTCTTGTCATTGTTTTCTGGTAATTTTTTAATTCCACTCAAGAGTTGAGTTTTCTAGGGTTGTATTTAGGACTCGTTGATTCGATCGGATAATTTAACTTTGTTTAGTTTGTCCAGGTAATTTTTAGAACGTGTTAAAAAGTTCAAACGGATATCAATAACTCACTTTTTCCCCTGTCGGAAAATTCTCAAAAGTTGGATTTTTTCTCGAGTTTGAAAGTTTCGAAAAGTCGTGCAAGTAACGCGGTGGACCCTCTAGAAGACAACAAACCTTAACTCGATTATGTGACCGTGTTGAACTGCCTCTAAACCTTAGGGTTTGTGGCAGTACGGCGTGCCACATGTGAGGCGTTGGCTTGACCCTTCTACGGCTGGACCATCGGTACTGTGGCATGTGATGGATATTTTTGAACTCCGCTCAAGTATTGAGCTATTTGGGAAATCTTGGGTGTTTGATTATTCGATCGGAAAGTTTAACACTGTCTTTTTATCTAGAATGTGATACAATATTTGGAATCCACATGTAGTTATGAGATAACTAAATTGAATGTTATAAATCTAGCAGTTCAGTCTCAATTGATCGGTTGCCACAGAATTTTGATGTGATCAAAAGTCCGTCGCAATCACGTAGCGTACGCGGATACTCGACGGGTAAACTTAATAGATAGACACGCCCCATATCCCCGACCAAGTGACTGTAGGAGAACCCCGTCGCCAAAAGCATCCGTTCGGGTGCTCGCGGCAGCGGTGTTCCGCCTTAGTGCACTTCGTCGACGGCATCCGGGGGTGCGGCCGTCTACTAAAGTTTGCGACGAGCATTCGATCAGGTTGTCGGGAATCTTGTTGAATTGCCCGACTTAATATTAGAAAGATTTTTCGATAATGAGACTAAAATGCGGGGTTTATAATAGTTAGGCATGCGATGTCTAAGGAATTCATTTGGTTAGGCATGCGATGTCTAAGGAGGTTGCGGATTCCAACTGTTGTAGTTTTACACTTTCTTTTCTGTGACCGTAAGCGTAGTATGTGGTGTATCGCCGGCTTCGTTGCTATACATCAACGACAATTGGGATACACATACTTGCTTACGTTGATGATATGAGATATTATGTGTTGCTGTGATATGTTATATTGGATCGTCGCGTTAAGAATAGCCGGGGGTTTATGTGAGATGCGAGTTTTTCTTTTTCATTCATGTAAAATTCATTTGTATGTAATATTCTTTTATTGGGGCACTTCCGGGCTGAGGATGATGTCACCATTGTATATTATTTACTTTTCCGCATTAGGTAGACCCATGGTGGGGAGCACAAGTAACCGGGTTCTAGGGTCCAGTGGGAGACCATCTCGAGGAGTCGAGACCGAGTCTCCTAACCTTAGAATTGGCAGTGTTGCTTTCCGCTCTCGTAGGGGTCTAGGGATGTGGGTTTGGCTATTCATCGCGACCGTGGAATCCGTGTTTTATACAGGCTCGTATTAAAACACGGACGTCCTAGTATATCCAATATTTCATATATGTTCTTCTGCTGCAATGTTCTGTGATGAGATCATATTACTGCCTGAGACGAATGTTGATATTATATATATGAGATATATATTACATATTGTTGATTTCGTTTCATATCTAATGCTTGTGAAGCATAATAAAATGGGACTTCATTAATGAGATTAATGAAATAAAAGAAACCTAAGATGTTGTAGAAACTTGTTTAAAAACTGGTAGCTCTAGTTCTTGCTTTGCATAGCGGTGTTCCTTGTAGAACATCCATCACCTTATTCGATAAGGAAAGAGCCGAGATCCCTTCACCAGGAGTGACCTCTTTAGTGAAACTAGCAGATGCTACAAACTCGGTTTGTCTTTTGATTGCTTCTATAGTTCTTGCTTTGCATAGTGGTATATATGATATACCCTGCACCTTATTCGATGAGGAAAGGGCCGACGATCCTTTCACCGGGAGTGACCCCTTTAGCAAAACTAGAAAAGGCCTCAGAAACATTCCATTTAAAATCACTCGATTCTACAACGATATCAAGTTCATTACGCAAAAGGGTTTTCTTAAAAACTTGTCGTAGCCCTCCATCATTTCAGATAAGTACTTCATACTATTCGTGCTACGTTTGTTGGCTTTCGTTAAGGCGTAGTGTGCGGTAGCTATTTATGCTTATCTGCTTATGCATATGATGCAGATTGAGTTAGGGTAGTCGTGCGACTTTGTTGGCTTTCGTCAAGGGCCGTGCGGGTGGGTTTAATTCAATCGGGAAATGACGGGTTGGACTTGACTAGTAGCCTATGGTTTGTTGGCTTTCGTCAAGGTCATAGGATGCTAGGGGTAAAATATTATCGGTAATTTCAAGTGTTGAAATTTCCAATGAGATTGCATACCTTCTATGAGATAGTTGGATCCCGATACCCGCTGCGAGTAAGAGTTACTCCTAGGAGAGTTTTACACATTACAATTAGCCGATCAAGTAGGTGTCTAGAAAGGTGTTAACGGGGTTACGCCTCTGGAAAAACGAGGTTTACTTTAATTAGGTTCGTGCGAAAGCACGGGGGACCTCCCTCAAAGTACCGACACTGGCCTGGCTGAAAGATTGGCGAACTTGTAGCGTGTAATTAATCCCGGCTAGTCTTTCCTTTTAGGGTTTGAAGGAAGATTTGATTAAAATAGTGGGAGACATCCTGATTAGATATATTAGATAACCAATCTAATCTTGCAAGAGCATACGCTGAGTGTTTTCTTCTCTCTCTCTCCAGATAGTGACCATATCACGCCTTAATCAAGATAATAATACAGATATATTGACCGAACCCGCTTGTTATACTGAGCTGGGAAACGTTGGTCCCGCTCCAACTTATAATTGTTATAAGACAGAGCAGGAAATTGGGGAATACCAGATTTCCCGTGCCGCCCAAACGAAGAAAGTGCATGTTGATGCATCATCTTCGGGTGTGTTCATTACAGAGAACTGTTTCTCAGTATCCTTTACGTCCTGGGTATGTGATAGCGGATCAGGATCCCGCATATGTAATCTGTTACATGGGCTACAGATAGGTAGAGAACTGAGAACGGGTGATAAGTTTCATGAGATAGAAACGGTGCAAGTGTTGCAGCCAAGTCTGTTGGTCACTATCACCCTGTATTACCAGAATACATTGATTCTGAACAAATGTTATTAGATACCGAACCTGATATACAACATCATATCAGTCTCTTTATTAGTAAAGAAGGATATAATTTTGTATTGTTAGATAATGTTTTGAACATTTCCTATATCAAGAGTTGATCGGTTCAGACACGTTATCTAAAAGCATTGACGTTCTAAATCAAACTACAGTTCTTAGTATACAGAACACACACAAGAGGAAGAGTTCAGAAATGAACGGATCCTTCTTGAGGCATTGTAGACTAGGTCATATCAATGCGACCCGACTAGCAAAGTTACATTTAGATGCATATTTAAATTTGTTTGAATTTACATCTTGTGAAACTTGCCGGTCATGTCACAAAGATAAGATAACCATAGCTCTGTTTATTGGAAACAGAGAAAGAGTTAGTGAACTTTTGGGATTGATACATGCTGATGTATGAAGGTCCCCTGTCTACACATGCCAAGACTGGTTCTTTGTACTTCATTACATTCTCTGATAATCTCTCAAGATTCAGACATGTGTTCCTATTGAAACATAAGTCCGAAGCTTTTGAGATATTCACAGAATATAAGTTAGAAGTAGAGAACCAAATACGGGTATAAGTATTATGTCCTTTGATGAGATCAAGGAGGAGAATACTTAAGCACGGAGATTCCTGGACTATTCTAAAGGAGAATGAGATTCTCTCTCAGCATTACTCCTTCGTATACACTGTTAGTGTATATGCCTTAGGGGCCATTATTGTATCATACTAGATTGTATATTACTTAATGGAAGCTTGGGATATTCACACTTGTATTGACAGTCTTGCTAAAAATGGTAGTATGCTACTTGGTTTGTGTCTACTTTAATATGTGCATATGTTTCTTGTAACGTATCACTTATACATATTAGTAGAGCCCATAGGATCTTTGCTTGATTACCAGCGTTGTGATGGCAGTCACACTAGTGGAGGCTGGGTAATCTATAAGCAACATCCTAAACTTGTCCCTAGTCGTAGGATTATCGAGACAGGGCATCGATACTCCGGAGTAGACTAGTGTGTACGCTTCTCATCCCAGTTGGGGAGATGGTCTGTCCCACAGCTATCAGTACGTAGTACTGGAGATAGTATACAGGTGCTCGTTAGGTTACGGGTATACCGGACAGGACTCGCAGGGGAACTGTTGGTTGGTATTATACCCGTCGTCAGTTAACAGTTCCCAGGTGACATGAGTACAGCATAGTCCGCAGACTTGACACTGCTACTTCGCCTCGAGTGTGTCCCACTGTTCTTAGATTGCTACCCTACCACGGCTCAAAGGAGTCGTGCAAACAGGTAGCAGTTGGGTACAGTCCCGAGCACTTGGAGGCAATGGCGGTTAGACAGGATTCGTCTCTCCGGGTATTGGGAGTTGATATCACGCTGTGTCAGAGAGCCATTATGCAAAGTCCCTGGCCAGGGCAAGCGAGATTTACTGGTAGGTTCCAGTGGTTTCTCAGGGTGTAATGGGCTACGCTCCGACACGACTTATACCGCTATTAGGGGACTGACGCTTGCCGCCCCCTAGGCTCGATATGCGATAGTCTTAGACGAACAGACCGAACTGTACGGAGATTGTCACATAAGGCTCAGTAGGAGTTCGGATGGGTTTCCTCATCGGCCTTCTTATCGACATCTACCTGGGGACCGTTACGTACAGCTAGTGCCGCTTGCGGTCTGTGGTTAAACCCACTGCCAGCGTAGTGTCGAGTTTTTAGAGTCCCACACAGAGAGTTTCCCTGCTCCGGGCGAAATGATATAGAGGTCGTATGGTTTTACGACAAGGGTTCGGACGTGTACGTGTGTTTACCCACGTACGACGTTCGGACAGTTTTTACTAGCCGGCTTTGGTTTAAGCCAGATTCTAGTATCGGGTTATTGGATTTATACAGTCTAAAGTTTTTCCGTGTTTTCACGGATAGGAGGGGCGTTCTTATAATTTGTTGGGAAGCTTCTAGAAGGATGATGACATGGAGGGTAAGGTGGCATTAGCATTTAATGCATTTGTGACTCACTTAGATGAATCATTCAAGTGAGTTAATGAAGCATTTATTGCTTAATGACTCACTTGATGATTCATTGCATATATTTAATGAAGCATGATGATAATGCATTTTGATTTATTCATTTTGATTTTCTTATGCTTCATTATATATTAGAAGTGAGAATCTTTTTCATTGATAACTCATGCTCACCTTCTCTCTCCTCAAGCTCTCTCTTGAAACCCTAATCCTCCCCTCTCATATATTGAGATCAAGGATTAGGTAGACTAATTAATCCATAACCTCACTCTATATCACCTAGGTCACCGTGATTAGCAACTAAAGAAACCTAGTTATCTTAAGTTAGAGATCAAGCTTGGAGTAGGAGCTCTCGGGTGGATCGTCTTTGACTCGAGGAGGCCGTTGAGGTGCCGACGTTCCAAGGAGCCTACGAGGAGTGGAGGACAGCGATGAAGACCTGAAGGACAAGTAACGTGAGGTATAAATTCGAATCCGAGTAGTTAAACCTTTCGTAGTATGCTAGTAACGGTTTAGACACGATTCATGCGCTCAAGTCCGTGTTACGAAACTTTGATAATCGTTTTTCATATATTCCGCCTCCCCGCAAGTTCGTGGGGTGCGTGACATGGACTTACAGTGGTATCAGAGCCAACTAAACCATTACTAGCTTGTTAGTAACTAATTAGAGTTTCGATCGACGGAAAAACACGAAAACGAAACCCCGGAACCCTAACAGTTTCTGTTAATTTTAAACTTGTCAAAAAAAATATTTGATATACCTTAAAATTCACAGCAGGGAAATATAAGAAAACTGGGAAAATACGAGTTCTCAACTCGGTTAGATGGTCGCGGATCCGCGGCACAAGAGTGCTTTTGGCCGCGGATCCGCCGCCGAGTCAACTCCGAGTTGACTCGGATTTGCGCAGTAATTCATATATTTTGGTTTTTTGTTTTCCAGTATATTCTGTTTCTGCCCAGGTTACTTCTGTGCTGGTTTGATTTTGGGGTAGACACGGAAAAAGGTAGTCGATCGATGTTCTAAGTTAATTGCTAATCGGGTTTTTATCTGTAATGTTTAATGCGTTCGTAAACCTCCCCTAACTGCTAGTTTGTCGGTTGGCAGGGGGTTGCACATTTATGTAATGATTCTACTGTTTGTGTATATGAACTGTATTGGACTATTGTGATGATTAGCCGGGGTTTGAGATGGGTTATTATATTCATTCATTCGATGTAATTGTAATATGTTGTAATATTATTTTGCGGGGCACATCCAGGTTGCGGTTGTAGCCACCGTTGTATTATTTCATTTTTACTGTTTTTGCTCCTAGGATAGACCCAAGGTGGGGTGCACAAACTACCGGGTACTTTGAAGTGTTTAGTGGCCTACTCACGTTGTTGAGGGAGACCGCTTCACTTCGGGTACTTGGCGGGTAGTTTGCCGTACCCATAGGGGTCTAGGGTGGGGTAATGACTATTCATCACAACTGTGTAATCCGTCTTTTGTTGCAGGCTCAAAGCAAACGCGGATTGCTTGTATATCCAATAATGTTCATCTGTGATCTGGAATGCCTATTATTGCGTCTGACGAATGTACAATATCTATATATGATAGCTATTAGACGTCACTTATGTTTTACACCCGTGCTAGCCCAGCCCCCGCTCTGTCGTTAGTTAAGTAACCTAACGGGTGATGACGGGACCCAGTGGCGAATGCGGATGGCATAAGAGGACGTGGTATTTTCGTTGTTTTCTGCAATGATAGGATAAATGATGGGATGCATTATTTTAATGCAAAGAAAATAAACCAAAGTTGAATCGTTGGAACAAATTTAAAAAACCACTCGGTTATTTTAAAAGATCAGAATTTTTAAACTGCGGAGCTTTAACCACTCTTTTTAAAAAAAAGTATCAGGTTCCTTCGATTATATCAAGTTCACTACGTTCACAGTTTTGCCAAAACCATTTGTAGCCCTCCGTAATTTCTTTTGGGTATTCAGTAGTATTCAAGCTATGTATTTTGGCCCTTAGACAATACATAGTGTTTGGTAGCTGCTGGGGTATTCATTTGTTGCATAGATAGATGCGTTGGTTTGGGACAGTTGTATTACTTTTCTTGGCCCTTAGTCAATAGTATATACGGGTGGGTTCAAATTAACCTGGATAATGACGGGTAGAACTTGACATGTGACTTATGACATTTTGGCCCTTAGTCAAGGTCATAAGAGCATGGGGCAAAAATCCATATCGGGAGTTTCTAAAGAAACTAAAATTTTCTAGTGTTGCATACCATTTGGAGTTTGATGAATGTTGGTAGGATTCCTTCAACATTATTATACGATGATATTTGGATCCCGATCCTACTGTGAGTACATGCTACTTATCAGGAGATTCGTCACTTAACGATCAATGCTATAAACCAAGTAGGTGTCGAGAAAGGTGTCAGCGGGGCTACGCCCCCAGAGAAAAGAGGTTATTTAATTAAGGAACTTCGCGAAAGCGTTGGAAAACCTCCCTCGAAGTATTGACACTGGCCTGGCTGAACGGTTAAGCAAGTATTGTACGGTGAGAATTGTCCTGACTAATTCTTCTTTTATGGTTTAAGGAAGGATTCGAGAAACAGTGGGAGCCATCCAGTTTAGATAAACTAAAAACCAATCTAAACCTGCAAGAGCATCATGCTAAAATGTTTTCTTCTCTTTCTCTCATTGCAGCGACCTTGTGACCACGACTAGGTTACATCTAGATAACAAATTGACTGAATCTGACTTATATGACTGGCAAAGGTCTGTCCAGATGTCCATTGCCTATGACAAGCTGGACCACCCTATTACTACTCACGATCCCGCCGTCCTAGGTCCAGTTTCCACCGTCGCGGATATGGATATCCGTCAGACAAGGGAAAAGGATAAAGCGAAAGCTGAGTGCCTCGTGTTAGCTTCAGTTGATGGTGTATACCAGAAGCAGCACGAGAAGATGGACTTAGTTTCCATCTTTCTCTATAACAAAGATTTATATGGAGAGCAATCTCATATCGCAAGATATGAGACCTCGAACGAATTAATTCAAGCGAGGTTTGCTGTCGGGTCATCTGTAGGGAACGACGTCCTTACAATGACTAGCTATATTCATGAGCTCAAGGACCTGGAGACTATGTTGGGAAACATGTCATATGTTGACTTATTTCCACAGTCCCTACCCTCTACTTACACCAGTAAAGTAGGAGGAAAGGGAAGATCAAAAGTTTCGGGACTTGGTGTTGCTAAAGAGGGATATTCCTATTGTCATGAGATTGGGCATTGGCAGAAAGATTGCAGGGCTTTGGAAGCCAGTAGCCAAGATACGAAGCATGTTGTGGCTTCGGCCTCAAGTGTGTTTGTAATTGAGAACTGTTTGTCAATTAACTCTACTTCTTGGGTACTAGATACCGGAGCAGGATCTCATATTTGTAATTCATTACATGCTTTGAGAAACTGTAGAGTTATAAAGGTAGGTGATTGGTCTCTCACAGTAGCAAACGGAATGACTGTGAACGCTGAATCAGTGGGAGAATATCGCCTAGGTTTGACAAGTGGGCATATATTGATTCTACGTAACTGTCTGTATATACCAAGTATGACTTGTAATATCATATCAGTATCCTCACTTTCAAGAGAGGGATATGATTTTACATTCATAAGCGATGTAGTTCACATCCACCTAAATCAAGTTCTGATTGGGTCAGGTACATTAGATAACGGTATATACGTATTGAGTCAAGCTCAGGTTTTCAATGTCCAGAACACACTTAAAAGAAAGTCTCCAGAAATAAATCAGGCTTTCTTATGGCATTGTAGACTAGGTCACATAAATGAGAGAAGATTGACTAAGTTATATAGAGAAGAATATTTGAATCCGTTCGAATATCAATCTTATGCTACTTGTGAATCTTGTCTCAAAAAAAAGATGACAAAGACTCCGTTCACTGGACACGGAGTAAGAGCAAGCGAGCTCTTGGGACTCGTACACAGTGACGTGTGCGCTCCAATGTCTACACATGCGCGAGGTGGTTATTCCTACTTCATTACTTTTACAGATGATTTCTCTAGGTATGGATATGTCTTCTTAATGAAGCATAAATCCAAGGCCTTTGAGAAATTCCAAGAATACAAGAATGAAGTGGAAAAACAAACAGGCAAGAGTATAAAGACACTAAGATCTGATCGAGGTGGTGAATACTTAAGTGCCGAGTTCCTGGGTTACTTAAAAGAGAATGGAATTCTCTCTCAGCTTACTCCTCCATACACACCTCAACACAACGGTGTATCGGAAAGGAGGAATCGAACCCTATTGGATATGGTTCGTTTCATGATGAGTAACGCTGAGTTTGTTGGAGATAGTGCCCTCAGAGTCAATTATTGGATCACAGGCACGTGATTGCAATGATTGAGGGAGGACCTATCCCGGTAGAACAGTCTTACTCGAGATGATAGTATGCTATCAGGTTTACCTTTATCATCGTGTACTGCTTTAGGTGACATGACATGTCACTATTGCACGTTGATAGAGCCCCTAGGATTCTTGCTTGACTACCGGCAGTATGAGGGCGATCATATACGTGAGAGCTGGAGTCTACAAGCACATCCTTAAAAGGTCCCTAGTCGTGGGAGTTTCGAGACAGGGCATCGATTCTCCAGAGTAGACTAGTGTATACAGTCGAGACCCCGACGAGGGGCGGTGGCCGGTCTCACAAGCCACTGGTGTCAGTTGGATCACCTAAGATGTATACAGGTGCTCATTGGGTTATGAGTACACCGGACAGGACTCGCCGGGAACATGCTAGTTGGTCTTATACCTGACGTCAGATAGCAGTTCCCAGGTGACATGTGTACAGGTTAGTTCATCGACCTGGGGATCGTCATTTGTCTCGTGTGAGTTCCCACTGTGCTTTGATTACTACCCTACCACGGCTCAAAGGAGTCGTGCAAACAGGTTTTAGTTGGGTACAGTCCCGAGCCACATGGAGGCAGTGAGCGGATCTTCGGGGGTTTCGTCTCTCCCGGTATTGGGGGTGAGGTCGCGCTGTGTCTAGGAGAGCCATTACACGAAGTCCTTGGCCAAGGCAGGAGATTTACTGGTAGGTATTCCAGTAGTATCTCAGGGTGTTCTGGGCTACACTCCGACACGACTTGTACCGCTTTTGGGGGTCTGACTTTTACCAACCCCCTAGGCCCGCCATGCGATACTCATAGACGAACGGACCGGACTGCACGGATATAGTCACTGACAGGCTCAGTAGGGTGTCAGGATGAGTTCGCTCATCGACGTCCCTTTTAGTCAATAGCTGGTGGCCCGTTACGTATTGGCTTATACCTCTGACGTGCTAGTGGTTAAATCCACAGCCATAGTATTGACGAGTCTTTAGAGTCCACCACACTTTCAGTTACTCAAGTTTCGGGCGAAACGCTGTAGAGGCCGTATGGAGATATGGCAGGGTCCGATCAGATACGTGCGGTATTGCACGGATCAGGATCGGACAGTTTGTACTAGTAGCCGTATAGGTATATGGCAGGGTTCGATCAGATACGTGCGGTATTGCACGGATCAGGATCGAACGGATAATACTAGCCGGCTTTGGTTTAAGCCGGTCCTAGTTTAGTACAGTGTAGATTTTGTCTTTTTGCATTTGTATCCGGACGGAATACAGATGCGGGTGTGTATGCACAGTATCGGGGTTTTCCTGTAATTTATTACGGGACCAGTTTTCTGGAGTTGCCAGTTTGCATTCCGTTCCGGCCGGTTTTCCTTTGTTCTTTCCCGGCCGGACTTTTCCGATGGAGGGGGTTATTTGCAATTGTGCAAATAATCTTTGTGGAGGGGTTTTCTTGCATAATGGTTTGATTATGATAGGATTTGATTCTTTCTTCCATGCTTGCATTTAATGATGATTGAAAGGGTATGGTTTGGTTTTAATGAAGCATGGTTCATGTCTTTGTTGTGGTCACCTCCTTCTATCTCCTACACTCACCTTCCTTTGTTAATTCCTCCCACCATTTTCCCTCATATAGACTTGGCCGGCCACACCATTTTGAGGGGAGAGAGGAGTTCATTTGGATGAGGAAATTATCTATATCTCATTTGCATGCTTGCAATATTCTACACTTCATTCAAAAGTCCATTCATGATCCCTCCATCCTCCATGGCAACAAAACCCTAAAGAGACATAGACACTACACATTCTACTGCAAATCTTGGACGCGTCGATTCGCCAGCTTCGCGCCCGAGTTGCCTCGGTATTGAGGTGGGAGCCCGTAAAAGATACAGGCGACGTGGTGCCCTTTCCGACGAGGAGGAGACGGACGGAGATCCCGCGAGGAGATCGGAGTGGAGATGAAGACCGGAGGACTCGGATCAGTCGGTACATCTCTTCCCTTTCTTGTTAGTAGCTTAGACTTGTTAATGGTTACGATCCGGAGTTTAGTGCGCGGTGGTGCCGGTTTGCAAAGTCCGCAAAATTTAAGTTTATCACCGTTTCCGCATTCCGGCGTCGGATTGACGGCCGGGGCGCCGCCGTGCACTTACAGTGGTATCAGAGCCTCGCCATTAACTTCGTCTAGCTTCGTTTGGTGTGTTTGCATTTCCGATCGACCAAAATTTCCAAAAACCGTATTTTTTGTTCACATCAGTTTCTGTTGAAATATTTTGGTCTCGAAAAATTTTTCAGGTTGTAAAATATTGATGTACTGGAAAATCTAAGAGCTCTGTAAAAATTCGATGAAGTGACTCCACAGTTGGAGCACGGAACCGCCGCGAAAACCCCATTTGTGCGGCCCTTCCGCCGCGCACTATTCACATCACTTCACCATTTTTTTACAGAGGCCTTATGGGCTTAAAATATGGGCTTTGGAATATTAAAGTTGGGCCAATTGTTTCTGTGAGTGCTACAGTTTTCTTTGGGGCCCACTTGTTAATTGTTTGATCAATCGGAAATTTTTTAAACACATTTTTCACAGTATTTACATTATATCTGCGACCGTGAATGTCACTCGATCGGTAAATCCGGTCTAACTGCTATAGCCCGGTTAGACGGATTTGCGAACGTGACTTTCACGTTGATGTTCTATGTATTTGCTGTGATGTTGCGGATCGGTCGTGGGGGATAGCCTGGATGCAATGCTAGTACAGTTTTGTTGTATTATGTACATTTGTTATTGCGGGGCGAGCGTCCGACATGTGGACTGCCGTCACTGCCTGATTGTATTATTATTTTGGGGCACGACCTGGTTGCGGTCGATGTACCCGGTGTATGTATATTTTACTTTCTGTACTAGGGTTACCCCGCGGAGGGGTGCACGGATAGCCGGGTTCTAGAAGGCAACAAGCTCGCATCTCATGGCATTGGGACGGAAGGGGCTTCACTCCAGGATTGGCTGGCTATTCGCCGCACTCGTAGGGGGTATAGGTTGACCCAGGAGGGGTGCCCAAGTTACCGGATTCCGTGAAGTGCTGGGTGGTCCATTCACGGGGCTGAAGGGGGCTGCCTCGCTTCAGGTTTTGGCGGGTGACTTGCAGCACCCGTAGGGGTCTAGGATTTCTTTGCACAGGCTATCCACACGACCAGGGGAACGTCGGGTTTCAGTAGTGGCTCTGTGAAACCCGGGGATCCCAGATATCTGTATTGTTCTATGATGCTGTACATTTCTGTGATGTTGCTTTTCTTTTCACGCCTTGAGCGAAATACTATATATTGGTATATATATTAGTAGATGTTGTATATGTTTTTCATCCGCGCTAGTCCAGTCCCCGCTCTGCCGTTAGTTAGCTAACCTGACGGGTGATGACGGGACCCAGTGGCGAATGCGGATGGCATATACGTACATCAGTATATTTTCGTTCTTTGTGGTGTGATCAATTGATGGGACTGCATTGATTCGGATCAATGCAAGTTAAAAACAAACCTAATCTGATGTTGTTGGAACACTTTTTCAAAAGCTGTTATTGCAAGGACGTTTACTTTTGTTTTGCATCGTGGTATTCATTTGGAATATCCTGCTCCTCAGTCGACGAGGCAAGGGCCGAGATCCCTTCACCGGGAGTGACCCCTTGGACAGAAGTTTGCGTCAGGGCATTAACTTCACTATAGCCGATTACTTTTGCTGTGCACCGTGGTATTCATTTGGAATATCCTGCACCTCATTCTACGGGGAAAGAGCCGAGATCCCTTCACAGGGAGTGACCTCTTTAGCAACGGTTTTCGTTACTATATTTTTTAAAAGCTATCCGTTCCTTCGACGATATCAAGTTCATTACGTTAAAGGTTTTCGCCAGAAACCATTCGTAGCCCTCCGTCGTTTCATATGGGTGGTCAATAGTATTCAAGCTGTGTATGTTGGCCAAAGTCAAGGCACAGTGATTGGTAGCTATTGGGGTATTCATATGCAGCATAGATAGATGCGTTGGTTTGGGACAGTCGTGCTGCCATTTTGGCCAAAGTCAAGGGTATGTACGGGTGGATTCAAATTAACCTGGAGAATGACGGGCAGAACTTGACATGTGACTTATGATATGTTGGCCAAAGTCAAGGTCATAAGAGCATGGGGCAGAAATCACATCGGGAGTTTCAAAAGTACTGAAACTTGCCAGATATGCGCATACCTTCTGGAGTGTGATACCGTGAGCGGATTCCGTCACGTTGTCATGCGATGAGAGTTGGATCCCGATTCCCACTGATGAGTTAGTTTACTCCTCGGGTGACCCCGACTAATTCTTCTTTCAGGTTTGGAGGAGAATTTGAGGTACAGTGGGAGGATTCCAGATTAGATAAATTGGTGACCATTCTGATCTAGGTTAGAGTGCACGCTGAGTGTTTCTTTTCTCTCTCTCTTTGGCAGCGACCATTGATCCGACCCTAAGACTTTGACTCAGTGACCAAGTTGACCGAAGCTTCTTAACACAGGCTTTTGGATTGTCAGAATTGCAGACCTCATTGCCACTCCTACTTTTACCCTTTTCTCCAGGACACCCCGTATTACTGCGAACGTCCACTTCCATTGGACAAAACCATCGTATGGTTAGATACGAACTCGAAGGAATTCGAGGATGGTTTCTGGTTCTGGAGAAAACGGATAGGATTATTCAGTTGTCTTTTCCTTTTACCCTCTCTCAGGTTACGAGTACTCCTTGGTTTAGGGGTAGTACACCTATTACGCAAATTGGATTATCTTCTTCCAAACCTTAGGCTGGTGCCGACCGGTAGGGAATGAAGAAAACCAATTAGCATAACGATGGTGTGCAGAAGGTATTAAGTTCAGACAAAGCAAGGGATTAGTAAGAGGGCAAAGTAAATTGCAACAGATATTCACAACCAAACCAAATATTTCGTTACCACTCCCACATCACCTTTGTATTTCTCCAGGACACTCCGTATCACTACGAAGATCCACAGTTTATTTGGATACTCCATCGTATGGTTATATACGAACTCGAATGGAACTTGTTCCAGTTCGGGGATGGATTCTGGTCCAGGAGAAATAGGAATAAAGTACATTCAGGTGTCTTTTATCTTCACCTTCTCTCGCGTTGCGAGTGCTCCTAGGATTAGGACAGTACACCCTTTATGCTTATTGGATAGTCTTCTTCCAAACCATAGGCTTGTGCCGAACGGTAGGGAAGGAAGAAAACCAATTGGCCTAAAGGGGTGTGCGGAAGGTAATGACTAAAGACATATGAAGGGATTTGGAGAGGTGGCAAAGAATTATACGGTTATAGTTGTGAATCTGGATAATGGAAGAGGCATTACTAAGAATACCGGGATACCCCACCGAAACATTTCAATGTTTCAGTTTCACTGTGTACTGTTAAAAGAAAACTGATTTCCCGATTAGATACTTACTCCAGGGTATGTATTTACCAGGTATGATTCTCACATCTGTATGGTTTTACAGATGATGAGTGGGAGTAGGTTATTGGGAATTGGGTGATCATCCTCATTATATCGGGATTCGTTGTAATCGGTGATATTTGAGGAAATCACCTGGGCTGTTTGCCGGTCGGCAAATATTTGGTTTTGAATATCCGCAGTTATGCACCAATTTCAAATTGATATATCTGTACGTCTATTTTCATAGAGTGAGATATACCTTTCTGAAATTATGTCTACGACATTTACCTATATCAGTGGATGGTTAGGTAAGGAGCATTAAACAGCGGTGTAATTCTTCTTAACCATAAGTACAGTTTTCAACCTACGACACACAGTGAATGAGTTATCAGACTCAAGGGACTTATACAGAGTATTGTATGTTGTCCAGGGTCCATCAGGACAGAGGGGTTGGTCCTCGTACTACATTCAGTTTACTTATGACTTCTCTAGTTTTTAGACAGGTGTTTCGTGGAAACACAGGGTCCGAATTTGGAGAAGTTATAGGTATTTGAATAGAGTAGAGAACCAGGTATAGCAAGTATCGGGATTCTTCAAAGAGATCGAAGATGTAGATACTTGTGTATGGTATTCAGTTGATAGTAATGATAAAGAGATCTTGCTTCTCTTTCAGGTTACTCATAATTGGAAGTATTCCTAAGTTGAGTAACGCTGATCGGCCTCTTTCCATTTAGTTGACATGCACTGGAGACAGCTGCATGATGTGAATCTGGTTCAAATAAATCAGTGCCTCTGATTCTATATTGGATATAGAACAGTTCATACCTTAACATTGTTAAGGTACGGGGAGTTGTCCGGTTTATGCTTAAAACCAGACTCTGGATAACTCAAGGCACGTTTTTGTAATGGCTGTTTGTGGGTTGACCCAGGCTATGACGAGGGTTGACTTTCTACCATCTGGAAGATCAATAGTGATATTGTTCTTAACTCACCACATTTTAAAAGAAATGGTTATTTTTCAGAAAACAGTAGTGGGAGTATGGTAGAACTGGAAGCGATTCCAGAACCGCAAACGATTACTGGAGATTTAATAAGGAACCTAAAGATTCAATCTGATTTGACATTCCATTGGCCACTCCGCAGAAAAGGTGGGTAACTTCAGGCACCCGAGAGGTACTCCGGTAGCCTCAAGGACGGTGACAGGGAAGTTCTTGTTTACCCACACTTGCCATTGTTGTTGTTCCAGGCTGCGAGACCCGGCAGGAGGATGAGTATAGCGTCGTTCTAAACTAGCTTTAGAAGTGCACGTCTATATGACTCTGCCAGAGGGTTGTCGTAGTCAGTGGGAGCAGCGGAAGCATTGGTGGACATCAGGCTTATGTCTGTTTATAGACTAAAGCAGATATAGCGGAGATAGATCATCTAATTCTGATGTGACAGTCATGGGTTTGACGTCATCAGAATAGGGGATGGATCTGTTGAGAAGATAGTAGGGTGTGATATCCGGGTTTTGGATGACATACACAAAGTAGGAAAAGAAACTCCTATACTACAATCGGTTATTCTTTGGTCGTCACACAGTAGTTTCTCCACATGGGACTTGGACATTATATCAGACATACTGGTTACTAGATCTATGATGTTAGATCTAGATTTGGGTGGTTTCCCAATCAGGGTACTTTGACAGCATTCTAAGAGTATTTAGAATGGATGACTCCTGGCAAGGTAGTGTACCTGCAGGTAATGGAGTCACCCTCTCTAAAGGTGTCTTATAGACTAAAGTAGAGAGGGATGTGCATGATTGGCAGATCACTTGCTTAGGCAATTGAGTCAATCATGAGATGTCAAGTACCACACCAGATGTTGTTCTTGCACTAGATGCAATAAGTTGATATTGATCCAATCCTGGAGAAACAGTCGGAAGCAGTTTTAGAACATAAGTGGATGTTCTAGGGATATGATAACGACAGCCTAATTTAGGAGACAGTTATCATTCCAGGCTTCCAAGGTGACATGGACGACAAGGAGGTTGTCAGAGTTACAGTTTTCCTTCTGACGAGGGGCAGTATTTTGGACAGGTGGTCCAAGGCAATACTGAGGGAGGCATGGCGCAGGATACTGATTAAGTTCAGTTGACGATACAGTCTAAGAAGTTTGGATTTGGAGTTCATTTATGAGCTGAGTCCCATCAGACATCCAGACACTCTAAGACAGGTATTGCTCATTTCGGGAGATGGCATTCTCCGCGAACTTGAGATATAGAGAGATATAGAAAGAAACTTCAGAGCGGATCCACTCACTGAGGCTATTCCTCGAACGCAATAGTTTCGCAAACAGGTTTTGTGCGACTGACTAGTAGAGGAGTTGGGTGTTCGGTATCACACGGGCTGTGAGTATGCGACATCGCAATAATTAGCCTTGAGTGCAAGTGGGAGATTGTTGGAGATAGTGCCCTCAGAGTCAATTATTGGATCACAGGCACGTGATTGCAATGATTGAGGGAGGACCTATCCCGGTAGAACAGTCTTACTCGAGATGATAGTATGCTATCAGGTTTACCTTTATCATCGTATACTGCTTTAGGTGACATGACATGTCACTATTGCACGTTGATAGAGCCCCTAGGATTCTTGCTTGACTACCGGCAGTATGAGGGCGATCATATACGTGAGAGCTGGAGTCTACAAGCACATCCTTAAAAGGTCCCTAGTCGTGGGAGTTTCGAGACAGGGCATCGATTCTCCAGAGTAGACTAGTGTATACAGTCGAGACCCCGACGAGGGGCGGTGGCCGGTCTCACAAGCCACTGGTGTCAGTTGGATCACCTAAGATGTATACAGGTGCTCATTGGGTTATGAGTACACCGGACAGGACTCGCCGGGAACATGCTAGTTGGTCTTATACCTGACGTCAGATAGCAGTTCCCAGGTGACATGTGTACAGGTTAGTTCATCGACCTGGGGATCGTCATTTGTCTCGTGTGAGTTCCCACTGTGCTTTGATTACTACCCTACCACGGCTCAAAGGAGTCGTGCAAACAGGTTTTAGTTGGGTACAGTCCCGAGCCACATGGAGGCAGTGAGCGGATCTTCGGGGGTTTCGTCTCTCCCGGTATTGGGGGTGAGGTCGCGCTGTGTCTAGGAGAGCCATTACACGAAGTCCTTGGCCAAGGCAGGAGATTTACTGGTAGGTATTCCAGTAGTATCTCAGGGTGTTCTGGGCTACACTCCGACACGACTTGTACCGCTTTTGGGGGTCTGACTTTTACCAACCCCCTAGGCCCGCCATGCGATACTCATAGACGAACGGACCGGACTGCACGGATATAGTCACTGACAGGCTCAGTAGGGTGTCAGGATGAGTTCGCTCATCGACGTCCCTTTTAGTCAATAGCTGGTGGCCCGTTACGTATTGGCTTATACCTCTGACGTGCTAGTGGTTAAATCCACAGCCATAGTATTGACGAGTCTTTAGAGTCCACCACACTTTCAGTTACTCAAGTTTCGGGCGAAACGCTGTAGAGGCCGTATGGAGATATGGCAGGGTCCGATCAGATACGTGCGGTATTGCACGGATCAGGATCGGACAGTTTGTACTAGTAGCCGTATAGGTATATGGCAGGGTTCGATCAGATACGTGCGGTATTGCACGGATCAGGATCGAACGGATAATACTAGCCGGCTTTGGTTTAAGCCGGTCCTAGTTTAGTACAGTGTAGATTTTGTCTTTTTGCATTTGTATCCGGACGGAATACAGATGCGGGTGTGTATGCACAGTATCGGGGTTTTCCTGTAATTTATTACGGGACCAGTTTTCTGGAGTTGCCAGTTTGCATTCCGTTCCGGCCGGTTTTCCTTTGTTCTTTCCCGGCCGGACTTTTCCGATGGAGGGGGTTATTTGCAATTGTGCAAATAATCTTTGTGGAGGGGTTTTCTTGCATAATGGTTTGATTATGATAGGATTTGATTCTTTCTTCCATGCTTGCATTTAATGATGATTGAAAGGGTATGGTTTGGTTTTAATGAAGCATGGTTCATGTCTTTGTTGTGGTCACCTCCTTCTATCTCCTACACTCACCTTCCTTTGTTAATTCCTCCCACCATTTTCCCTCATATAGACTTGGCCGGCCACACCATTTTGAGGGGAGAGAGGAGTTCATTTGGATGAGGAAATTATCTATATCTCATTTGCATGCTTGCAATATTCTACACTTCATTCAAAAGTCCATTCATGATCCCTCCATCCTCCATGGCAACAAAACCCTAAAGAGACATAGACACTACACATTCTACTGCAAATCTTGGACGCGTCGATTCGCCAGCTTCGCGCCCGAGTTGCCTCGGTATTGAGGTGGGAGCCCGTAAAAGATACAGGCGACGTGGTGCCCTTTCCGACGAGGAGGAGACGGACGGAGATCCCGCGAGGAGATCGGAGTGGAGATGAAGACCGGAGGACTCGGATCAGTCGGTACATCTCTTCCCTTTCTTGTTAGTAGCTTAGACTTGTTAATGGTTACGATCCGGAGTTTAGTGCGCGGTGGTGCCGGTTTGCAAAGTCCGCAAAATTTAAGTTTATCACCGTTTCCGCATTCCGGCGTCGGATTGACGGCCGGGGCGCCGCCGTGCACTTACAGAGTTACCGCGATCATTCTGGGGATATGCACTAGAATCAACTGCATATCTTTTGAACCAGGTTCCCACCAAGACTGTGCCTACCATACCATATCAGATGTGGAGTGGGAAGAAACCCTGTCTAAAACATTTTAAGACATGGGGATGTCCAGCTTTTGTAAAAAAGCAGCATGCGGACAAGCTCGAGGCACGCTCAGTAAAGTGTAAGTTTGTGGGATATCCAAAGCACTCCAAGGGATATTATTTCTATTACGCAGAGGAACAAAAGGTTTTTGTTTCTCGTAATGCCCATTTTCTAGAATATCGGTTTTTAGAAAAGGAAACAAGTGGGAGCAAAATAGAACTGGAAGAAATTCCAGAACCACAAACTACTACTGAAAGTTTGGTAGAACCAGAAGTTCAAGAAGAACAGGACATTCCCGCACCCCTCCGCAGGAGTAGTAGGCCGTCTCATCCGCCTGAGAGATACTATGGTTTTCTCATAGATGGGGATAGAGAGGATTGCGTCATTGATAATGATGACCCTACTAGCTTCCAGCAAGCCATTCAGAGCGGCGACTCGGTAAAATGGCTGGATGCAATGCGGACCGAAATGGAGTCCATGTACACTAACAAAGTATGGACTTTGGACATTGCTCCAGATGGGGTAAAACCCGTAGGATGCAAATGGATCTTCAAAAAGAAGATTGGTGTAGATAGACAGGTTGAAACCTATAAGGCTAGACTTGTTGCAAAGGGTTCCGTCAAAGACCTGGTTTGGACTATGATGAAACCTTTTCTCCAGTGGCTATGCTCAAATCCATTCGGGTCCTTCTTGCTATTGCCGCCTTCCACGATTATGAGATCTGGCAGATGGACGTAAAGACGGCCTTTCTAAATGGTAATTTGGAAGAGTGCGTCTATATGGATCAGCCAGAGGGATTCATTCAGAGTGGGAGCAGCGGTAAAGTATGCAAGTTGCTTAAATCCATTTATGGACTAAAGCAGGCATCGCGGAGTTGGAACATCTGTTTTGATGATGCTGTCAAAGAATTCGACTTTATCAAAATTCCAGATGAACCATGCATATAAAGTAAGATTGTAGGGAGAGTTGTAGTATTCCTCGTCTTGTACGTGGATGACATTCTCCTAATAGGAAATGATATTCCTATGTTAGAGTCAGTCAAAAGATTCTTATCACAGAAATTCTCCATGAAATACCTGGGTGATGCCACCTACATTCTGGGGATCCGGATCTATCGTGATAGATCAAAGAGGATGTTAGGACTTTCACAGTCCAGGTACATAGACACCATATTGAAGAGATTCAGTATGGATGATTCTAAGCGCGGTAACCTACCGGCTTGTCACGGAATCTCCCTCTCCAAAGAGATGTCTCCCAAGACTGATTTGGAAAGGGATCGCATGTCGATTATACCCTACGCTTCTGCGGTAGGCTCTATAATGTATGCGATGTTATGTACCAGACCAGATGTAGCATACACATTAAGCGTTGTAAGCCGGTATCAAGAAAACCCCGGGGAGAAGCACTGGATAGCAGTAAAGAACATTCTCAAGTACCTGAGGAGGACTTAGGAGATGTTTTTGGTGTATAGCGGAAAAGACCTCCAGATCGAGGCCTTTGCCGACTCCAGCTTCCAGAGTGACAAGGATGACTCCAAGTTCATATCGGGTTATGTCTTTACCCTCAATGGAGGGGCGGTCTGTTGGAAGAGTTCCAAGCAGGAGACCGTTGCTGACTCAACGATGGAAGCGGAGTACATAGCTGCTTGCGATGCCGCAAAAGAAGCTGTCTGGATGAAGAAGTTCCTCATAGAACTTCAGGTGGTTCCTACCAGTGTTGGTCCAATACCTCTGTATTGCGACAACAACGACGCTATAGCTTTAGCGAAGGAACCCAGGTCCCATCAGAAGTCCAGACACATCTTAAGGAGTTATCACCTGATCAGGGAGATCATAGATCGCCGGGAGATCGAGATAAAGAGAGTAGAGACGGAGAATAACATTGTTGATCCATTCACAAAGGCCATTCTTCAGACGCAGTTCGAGAGGCTATTCGAGATCATAGGTTTGCGATATGCCATCTCATAGCCCTAGTGCAAGTGGGAGATTGTTAGTGTATATGCCCTAGGGCACATTATTGTATCATACTAGATTGTATATTACTTAATGGAAGCTTGGGATATTCACACTTGTATTGACAGTCTTGCTAAAAATGGTAGTATGCTACTTGGTTTGTGTCTACTTTAATATGTGCATATGTTTCTTGTAACGTATCACTTATACATATTAGTAGAGCCCATAGGATCTTTGCTTGATTACCAGCGTTGTGATGGCAGTCACACTAGTGGGGGCTGGGTAGTTTATAAGCAACATCCTAAACTTGTCCCTAGTCGTAGGATTATCGAGACAGGGCATCGATACTCCGGAGTAGACTAGTGTGTACGCTTCTCATCCCAGTTGGGGAGATGGTCTGTCCCACAGCCATCAGTATGTAGTACTGGAGATAGTATACAGGTGCTCGTTAGGTTATGGTTACACCGGACAGGACTCGCAGGGGAACTGTTGGTTGGTATTATACCCGTCGTCAGTTAACAGTTCCCAGGTGACATGAGTACAGCATAGTCCGCAGACTTGACACTGCTACTTCGCCTCGAGTGTGTCCCACTGTTCTTAGATTGCTACCCTACACGGCTCTAAGGAGTCGTGCAAACAGGTAGCAGTTGGGTACAGTCCCGAGCACTTGGAGGCAGTGGCGGTTAGACATGATTCGTCTCTCCCGGTATTGGGAGTTGATATCGCGCCGTGTCAGAGAGCCATTACGCAAATTCCCTGGCCAGGGCAAGCGAGATTTACTGGTAGGTTCCAGTGGTTTCTCAGGGTGTAATGGGCTACGCTCCGACACGACTTATACCGCTATTAGGGGACTGACGCTTGCCGCCCCCTAGGCTCGATATGCGATAGTCTTAGACGAACAGACCGAACTGTACGGAGATTGTCACATAAGGCTCAGTAGGAGTTCGGATGGGTTTCCTCATCGGCCTTCTTATCGACATCTACCTGGGGACCGTTACGTACAGCTAGTGCCGCTTGCGGTCTGTGGTTAAACCCACTGCCAGCGTAGTGTCGAGTCTTTAGAGTCCCACACAGAGAGTTTCCCTGCTCCAGGCGAAATGATATAGAGGTCGTATGGTTTTACGACAAGGGTTCGGACGCGTACGTGTGTTTATGCACGTACGACGTTCGGACAGTTTTTACTAGCCGGCTTTGGTTTAAGCCAGATTCTAGTATCGGGTTATTGGATTTATGCAGTCTAAAGTTTTTCTGTGTTTTCACGGATAGGAGGGGCGTTCTCGTAATTTGTCGGGAAGCTTCTAGAAGGATGATGACATGGAGGGTAAGGTGGCATTAGCATTTAATGCATTTGTGACTCACTTAGATGAATCATTCAAGTGAGTTAATGAAGCATTTATTGCTTAATGACTCATTTGATGATTCATTGCATATATTTAATGAAGCATGATGATAATGCATTTTGATTTATTCATTTTGATTTTCTTATGCTTCATTATATATTAGAAGTGAGAAGCTTTTTCATTGATAACTCATGCTCACCTTCTCTCTCCTCAAGCTCTCTCTTGAAACCCTAATCCTCCCCTCTCATGTGTTGAGATCAAGGATTAGATAGACTAATTAATCCATAACCTCACTCTATATCACCTAGGTCACTTTGATTAGCAACTAAAGAAACCTAGTTATCTCAAGTTAGAGATCAAGCTTGGAGTAGGAGCTCTCGGGTGGATCGTCTTTGACTCGAGGAGGCCGTTGAGGTGCCGACGTTCTAAGGAGCCTACGAGGAGTGGAGGACAGCGATGAAGACCCGAAGGACAAGTAACGTGAGGTATAACTTCGAATCCGAGTAGTTAAACCTTTCGTAGTATGCTAGTAACGGTTTAGACACGATTCATGCGCTCAAGTCCGTGTTACGAAGCTTTGATAATCGTTTTTCATATATTCCGCCTCCCCGGAAGTTCGTGGGGTGCGTGATATGGACTTACATACACCATAGCACGATGGTATATCGGGGTGGAGCAATAGCACCCTATGTGATATGGTGTGCTCTATGATGAGTACTACTGAGTTTCCTATTTCCTTTTGGGAGTTATGCACTTGAGAAGTTGCATACCTATTGAATAGGGTTCAAATCAAATCAGTTGCCTACCACTTCATATGTGATATGGAAAGGGAAGAGCCCATATCTTAAGTTTGTTAAGATTTAGGGTTGTCCGGCCTATGTCTAAATGCAAAATCCGGACAAGCTCGAGGCAAGGTCTGTTATGTAGAACTGGAAAAGTTCCAGTTATACAAACTGCAGCTGATGATTTGGTAGAACCAAAGGATTCAATAGTTTCCAACGAATCTCAGCCTCTCCGCCGATCTAGTAGGGTTCCTCACCCACCTGAGAGATACTTTGGTTTTCTCTATGATAGTGGGAGCGAGGATTGCATCATGAGATGATGACTCAAATAGTTTCGAGCTGGCCATCAGGAGTGGGACACTGTAAGAATGGCTGGATGCTTATCGATCTGAGATGGAATCCTTATACACCAACGAAGTATGGACTTTGGTTGCTTTATCTGAAGGGTTAAATCCCCATCAGGAGCAAGTATATCTTGAGAAGATTATTTGGTGTACATGGAAAAGTTGAGACTTTCAAAGCTATGCTTAAGTCCATCCAGATCCTACTTGCCACGGCTACATACCATGACTACGATATCTGGCGGTTGGGTGTCATGACTGCTTTTCTAAATGATATTTTAGAAGAGAGCGTCTATAAGTACACAGCCAGAGGGCTTCGTAGACAGTGGGAGCAGCGGAAACGTGAGCAAGATGTTTTATGTGATAAAGCAGGCATCGCGGAGTTGGAACATCTTTTTTGATGTGGTAGTCAAAGAGTTTGACTTCATCAAAATGGTAGATGAACCTTGTATATACAAAAAGGTAGTAGAGAGTATGGTAGTGATCCTCATAGAGTACGTTGATGACATACTCTTGATAGGGAAGGAGTTTCCTATGCTACGCTCGGTCAATCTCCGCTTATCACAAGGATTCTCCATATAGGATCAAAATGATACCTCCTATATCTTGGTTTTTGGATCTATGAGATAGATCTAATTGGATGTTAGGACTCTCACTAGTTGTAGTGAGATGGTATCAATGGATCCTGGGGAGAATCACTGGAAAGGTTCCAGGGTAATAAGGATGACTGAATGTCAGTCGCAGGCATTGTCTTTGCCCTCAGTGGAGGGACGGTATGTTGGAAGAGTTCCAAGCTAGATACCGTGACATACTAGACGATTAAAGGCAAGATACATCGTTTCTAAGGATGCTACCAAAGAGGCAGTCTGGATATATATAAGTTCATGAGATGAACTTCGTTCCTACCATTGTGTGACAATGGAGTTGTGGGTTTTGCCAAGGAACCTCCCGTCCCATCACAAATCCAGATATAATTCTTAGGCAGTATCACCTGATCATGGAGATGGTTGATCTCCAGGGAGATCGAGGTTAGGAGAGTAGACACAGAGGACAACAGCGCGGATCCACTCACAAAGGCTTTTTTCCCAGTAGAGACTTTTATGGGATGGTTGAGTATGAGATACTTCAACCACTGCTAATTGTTGGGTATGTGATACCACAAAAGATGGCCCTAGTGCAAGTGGGAGATTGTTAGTTATATGTATGCCCTAGAGGCCATTACTGTACATACGATGTATATTGTAATGGATGCTTGGACATATATAGGGAGGACTTTCTTGCTCGACATGATAGTATGCTATCTGGTTGTACTTTATCTTAACATGTACTCTGATTGTCTCTATGTTACATATTGATAAAGCCCTTAGGATATGCAGTCGACTACTGGGACTATGATGAGATTATACTAGTGGGGCCACGGTAGTCGACGAGTACATCCTATAATTGTTCATAGTCGAGGGTGTATCAAGACAGGGCATCGATGCACCAGAGTAGACTAGCATATACGCATCTTGACCCATATGATGAGCGATGGATGATCCCATATCCATCGGTGTTTGACATCAAGGATGGTGTACAGGTGCTCAGTAGAGATTGGGTACACTGGACGGACTCGCCGAGAACTCCCAGATGGTATTATACCTCACGTCAGATGGCAGTTCTTCGGTGACACTGGTACAGAGTAGTCTGTTGACCCGAGATCGTCATAGAGTCTTGTGTGATTCCCACTGTGTTTTGATTTCCATCATACCACGTCCAAGAGGGCATGCAAAAAGGTGGCTTTTGGGTACAGTCCCAAATCACATGGAGGCAATGAGCGATAGGAGGGGATTCGTCTCTCTCGGTATAGGGAGTTGATGTTGTGCTGTGTTCGATTGGCTGTACTGGAAATCCCTGGCCAGGATTACTGAGATTTACTGGTAAGTGTTATCAGTAGTTTCTCGAACTGTTATAGACCTTAAATCAACACGACTTATCGAGCTACCGGGGTCTGACGTTTAGCACCCCTAGGCGAGATATGCGACATATCAGATGACGAGACCGGACTGTACGGGAGTGTTACTGATTGGATTCACAGGAGAATGTACAGGCTTGCTTGTTGATCTTCTGAGCGCTCAATACCTGGGTGGCTGTTACGTTTAGCTGACCGCTTGCAGCTTGTGGGTGTTTGATATGATCATCACCTACTGCCGGCGTATTGACGATTCTTTAGAGTCCTACACAGAGGTTTCTTGACTCAGGAAAAACGGAGTAGGAGCACATTTGTGATATGTGCAGGATAGAGGATAATGCGATATGAGATACCGTATTATATTCTCGCGGTATTTGATATCAACCGGATCATCGGATCAAGTGTTGATCCGATGAATCGGTAAATGATATATTAGTCGGTTATATGCGATATAGCCGGATTGTCGGATCAAGTGTTGATTCGATAATTTAATGTATAATAATATATATGATATATTAAATTACATTAACTAATATTAGCTCACTAAAAGATTCTTTTTTCTCACTCGGGTAATACATTGATATATATGTTAATTGTATTATTTTATTTTGTTACAATAAATATTATATATGTGATATATAATATTGTAACATGATATGATAACTAATGCAACATGTTTAGTGGAGATTAAACAAGATTAGGGTTTGATTTGGGTTAGTTTATTCATGAACCTTCTAGAAGGTTTTCTTTTGTTTTTGCAAAGATATTTTCAAATGACTCATGCTTTAACCCAACCCAAACCCTAACCCCAGTTAATTCTCTACTTAGGTTTATTTGACCATGGTTGCATTATTCATCATATTTATCTTTTCATTATTCATCACAAAAAGATTCTAATTGATTCATTCATCTTCTTCTTTCTTTCTTTTCATGGAAAAAGCTTTCTAGCTTTTTCTAAGTGATGAAAAATGAGTGAGAATAAGAAAACAAATGAGAGCAAAAATCCTACTTCATCATCCTCATCTATCCTTTCCATTTAGATGAGTGTGTTCACATCATTTCATGAGTGATAGCTTGTGTTAACGAAACTTCAAGGTAGATCATCTTTGTTATCGAAGATCGGAAGCAAGCTTGTGCCTTTCTCTTCGCGGAGCCTCTCGAGAGTCCGGAACACGATGATCGCAGCGAAGGGACCTCAACAAGGAGCTTATGAAGTGAAGGACCGGATCTATAAAGGTTGTAATCCCTCTCACTTAGTGTTAAAGTGTTTAACATGCTAGTTTTCACCTAAACCCTAGTTTAAAGATCCGGCTTTGGGTTGTTCGGCACGGCTAAAATTTTAATTGGGCATGGTTGATGCCTCGTAGACCCTTATGCGCATGCCTAGCAATCCTACAGTACAGTAGCTAAGTGATGTCTTCCTACAAACCATTTAATGCGATCGATTAGGACATTCGTATGACTTTGCTGACCATAGTTAAGGGTCATGCGAGTGGATCTAAATCAATCACGAAATGGCAGGTAGAACATGACTAGTGCTTATGATTTTTTGACCATAGTTAAGGTAATAAGACACCAGGGGTAAAAATCATATCGGGAATTTCAAGAGTTTAAATTTGCAAAGAGATTGCATACCTTCTATATGATAGTTGGATCCCGATCCTACTTTGAGTAAAAGTTACTCCCGGGAGAGTTTTGCACTTTACAATTAGCTGATCCAGTAGGTGTCTAGAAATGTGTCAACGGGGTTACGCCTCTAGGAAAATGAGGTTTATTTTAATTAGGTCCGTGCGAAAGCACGGGGAACCTCCCTCGGAGTACCGACACTGGCCTAGCCGACCGGTTAGCGAACTTGTAGATTGCAATTAATCCTGGCTAATTTTCTTTTTAAGGTTTGAAAGAAAAATTTGATAAAAAGAAGTGGGAGACATCGATTAGATAAAATTAATAACCAATCTAATTATGCAAGAGCAATCGCTGAGTGTCTTCTTTTCTCTCTCCTTAAGCTTTTATTAGAAAAAAATAAACTTACGGGACCGAATTACAAAGATTGGCTAAGGAACGTAAATATTGCCTTGACCTATGATTAGGTCGGATACGTCCTGACTACTCCAGCCCCTCCTAGCCCAGGCCCTGATTCTTCAGTTGCGGATAAAGAAATCCGCAAGACATGGGATATAGACTGCGCAACAGCCAAGTGCCTCGCGTTTGCTTCTATAAAAAATGAACATCAGAAGCAGCACAAGAACATGGATGTTCAATCCATCTTTCTCCATACAAAGGAGTTGTTTGGAGAGCAATCTCTTACTCTTTGATACGAGGCATCTCGAAAGTTGTTTCAGATGCGGATGGCTGCTGGCACGTCTGTAGGTGGCCATGTATTGAAGATGATTGGACTTATCGAAGAACTTGAGGACCTGGGTTGGACCATGGAGAATGAACAGTATGTTGATATTGTTCTACAGACCCTTCCCCCTGCCTTTGCTCAGTTCATTGTAAACTTCAACATGCACAACATGGAGAAGTCCTTACCTGAACTCCTCCATATGTTGAGGAGTGCAGAGAGCATGCTAAAGGTAGCAAAAACTACCGCTCTAATTGCTGGGCCATCTTCCTCTTCCCTCCCGAAAGCCAAGGCCAAGGGAAAGAAGAAGAAGAATCCCATCAAGCCGAGAGGTGGATTGAAAAAGGCACCGGGAAAGGACAAGAAAAGGGCTGCTGCGACAGGATGAGGGGAATGCTTCCACTGCCACCAGACTGGGCACTGGAAGAGAAACTGCGTTGGATACCTGGCCGACCTTAAGAAGAAGAAGCATGGTGATGCTTCCACTTTAGGTATGTTTGTAACAGAAAACTGTTCTTCAATTAACTCTGCTTCCTGGGTATTGGATACTGGGTCAGGATCTCACATTTGCAATTGTGTGCAGGGGCTGAGAAATAGCAGGTTTTTGAAGAAAGGTGATCACACTCTCCGGGTTGGGAATGGTTCCTCAGTACATGCTACTGCAGTGAGAGAGTATCACCTTGGTTTACCGACGGGTTGTATATTGGTTTTGAACCCATGTTATTTTGTACCTTCGATATTATGTAATATTATATCTGTATCGTTGTTGGACAATGCTGGATATAATTTTGTATTGCAATATAATGTTATGAACATTAACCTTAATCAAGAGTTGATTGGGTCTGATACATTAAATAATGGGATATACGTCCTAAACCAGCATACAGTTTTCAATATACAACATACAAACAAAAGAAAGGTTTCAGACATAAATGAAGTTTTCATTTGGCATTGTAGACTTGGTCATATTAACGAGACAAGACTAACCAAGCTACATAAAGATGGATATTTAAACCCGTTTGAATATAAATCTTATGCGACTTGCCAGTCTTGTATCAAAGGTAAAATGACCAAAACTCCGTTTACTGGACACGGAGAGAGAGCTACTGAACTCTTAGGCCTCATACATAGTGATGTATGTGGACCAATGTCTGCAAGAGGTGGTTTTTCGTACTTCATAACTTTCACTGATGATTTCTCGAGATTCGGGCCTGTGTTCTTGTTGAAACATAAGTTCGAAGGCTTCGAAAAATTCAAGGAGTATGAATCTGAAGTAGAAAAACAAACAGGCTTAAGTATCAAGAAACTTCGATCGGACCGAGGAGGTGAGTATCTAAGCTCAGAGTTTCTAGATTTCCTAAAAGAGAATGGGATTCTCTCTCAGCTCACTCCTCCGTACACACCACAACACAATGGTGTACCGGAAAGGAGAAATCATACCCTATTAGATATGGTACGATCTGTGATGAGTGATGCTGAGTTACCAATATCATACTGGGGGCACGTATTGGAGACTGCGATTTATCTATTGAATAGGGTTCCGACCAAAACCGTGTCTACCACTCCATATGAGATATGGTATGGGAAGAGACCATCTCTTAAAAGAGTTAGGATATGGGGTTGTTCGGCTCATGTGAAAAAGCAGAATCCGGACAAACTCGAGACACGATCGGTTTTGTGTAGATTTATGGGATATCCAAAACACTCGTATGGATATCTTTTCTACCACAAGGAGGAACAAAGGGTGTTTGTTTCTCAGTATGGCATATTTATTGAAAATGAATTTTTTACAAAAGATATTGTTGGAAATGCAGTAGAACTGGAAGAAATTCCAGATACACAAACAATTACCGATGATTTGGTTGAACCTGAGGTTTCAATAGAACCTGACGAACCTCAGCCAGTCGCAATGCACAAATCTATTCGGATCCTACTTGCTATAGCTGCTCACTATGATTATGAGATCTGGCAGATGGATGTTAAAACGGCATTTCTAAATGGTGATTTAGAAGAATGCGTTTTTATGGATCAGCCAGAAGGCTTCATTGATAGTGGGAGCAGCGGAAAAGCATGCAGGTTGCTTAAATCCATCTATGGATTAAAGCAGGCATCACGGAGCTGGAACATCTACTTTGATGATACAATCAAAGAGTTTGGTTTTATCAAAAATGTAGATGAACCATGTATTTATAAAAGGATTGTAGAGAGTACTGTTACATTCCTCGTAATGTACGTGGACGACATTCTCTTGATAGGAAATGATGTTCCTATGCTACAATCGGTCAAATTATTCTTATCGCAGGGTTTGTATTTACCCTAAATGGAGGGGCGGTATGTTGGAAGAGTTCCAAGCAAGATACCGTCGCAGACTCCATGATGGAAGCTGAGTATATTGCTGTTAGTGATGCCGCAAAAGAGGCAGTCTGGATGAGGAAGTTCATTTCTGAATTTCAAGTGGTTCCATCCATTGCTAATCCAATACCTCTGTATTGTGATAACAATGGAGCCATGGCTTTGGCAAAGGAACCGAGGTCCCATCACAAATCCAGACATATCTTGAGGCGGTATCACCTCATCCTGGAGATAGTGGATCGCCAGGACATCGAGGTACGGAGAGTACACACGAAAGACAACACAGCAGATCCATTCACCAAGGCCATCCTTCAAGTCCAGTTTGAGAAACTGTTTGAGCTGTTGGGCATGCGGTACGCCGGCAACTGGTTCTAGTGTAGACAGTGGGTTTTTATTGCACCGACTATAGGCCTTAGTGCAAGTGGGAGATTGTTAGATATGTATGCCCTAGAGGCCTGTATTGTATAGGATGCTAGGCATGTATATGTACAGAAACAATCTTTGCTCGAAATGATAGTATGCTATCTGGTTTATCTTCATCTTAACGTGTGATGTGTTGTATTTCATATCTTTATATACATGTTGATGAAGCTCTTAGGATTATGCTTGACTACCGGGATTATGATGGAGATCATACTTGTGGGGCCTGGGCAGTCCATAAGCATATCCTTTAATAGTTCCTTGTCGAGGGTATATCGAGACAGGGCATCGATATTACCAGAGTAGACTAGTGTGTACGTTTCTAGTCCCTGGGGGGCGATGGTTGATCCCACAACCATTGGTGTTTGACATCAATGATTGTACACATGTGCTCATTGGAGAATGGGTACACCGAACAGGACTCGCCGAGAACTCCTAGATGGTATATATATACTTATTGTCAGATAGCAGTTCTCTGGTGACACTTGTACAGGTTAGTCTGTAGACCCAAGATCGTCATAGTGTCTTGTGTGATTCCCACTGTGCTTTGATTTCCTCCCTACCACGGCTCTACTGAGTCGTGCAAACAGGTGAATTTTGGGTACAATGCCGAATCGCATGGAGGCAGTGAGAGATAGGAGGGGTTTCGTCTCTCCCGGTATAGGGAGTTGATGTCGTGCTATCCTTGATCGGCCATAACAGCAAATCCATGGCCAGGATTCTCGAGATTTACTGATAAGTGTTATCAGTAGTTTCTTGAACCGTTATGGGCCGTAAATCAGCATGACTTATAAAGTTACTGGGGTCTGACATTTACCACCCCTAGACTTCATATGTAACGTATCAGACGAAGAGACCGGACTGTACGGTAAGTGTTGCTTACAGGCTCCTTAGGGTTGTGATGAGTTCGCTCGTCGACCACCTTTTCGTCATGTACTTGGGTAGCCGTTACGCACAGCTAGTGCCGCCGACGTGCTTGTGGTTAAACCCACTGCCAGCGTACTGTCGAGTCTTTAGAGTCCCACAAAGAGGGTTCCCTCGTTCAGGGAAAAGATGTAGAGGCCGTATGTTGTTACGGCAGCCGTAAGGTGTTACGGCATGATTTCGATCATGTTCGTATAATTATTACAGGAATAATGATCGGGAGGATAATACTGGTAGGCTTTGGTTTAAGCCGGATACCGGTATTATATTATTGGATTATTCATATTCGTATTTTTCGGAATTCGGATACGGGTATACGTATACGGTATACGGTATACGGAGGAGGGGTATTCTTGTAATTGTTACAAGAATACCTTCTAGAAAGTGCCACCTCATAATTACATTATTTGTTTTGTGAAAATAAATAAATGAGGTGGAATTTAGAAAGTCCAAGTATGGTTGAAAGAATGGGTTGTTTTATTTTATATTGTTTTGGAGTTACTATTGAAGTATGGTGCTAATTTTATAATGCATGCTTCAATTATTTCATTTGAGCCATATTCTTCATCATGCTTAGATTTTCTCTCATAATGAAAAACACTTTCTCTCTCCTTCTTCTCTCCTCCTCCTTCATCCTAAGTTTTACCCATCACATGTGATGTGAATCAAAACCTTAAGGTTAAAGATAATCCAATACACTAATCTCTACATCATCCTTGTGATCACTTCTAGCAAACTTGGTTTCTAGGTTAAACTCTTGTGATGAGTTTCTAGATTGCACGACAACTCTCGCGTGGATCATCTAGGTCTTGGGGTGGCCGGAGATCGAGCACATCGGCAACGTCAAAGGAGCCAAGGAGTTCATCAAGTAGAAGACCCGAAGGACCGGATCATCAAGGTATAACCCCTAACATAGTAGATAAGATCTCTAGTTAGGGTTTTCTAGTTATGGTTTAGACAAGATCTTTGGAAAAGTGTGTGTTTTATGCAAAGAAAATTTTCGTTTATCGCTTCCGCCGCCTTACAAGAGTTGTGCGAGCATGCAACATGCACTAACATGTATGAGACTTATACCATTTTAGGGTTAAATTAGGGTTTTATATATTGCTTAAAGAATAACAAAAGAGAGAAGACTTGGTCAATGTTGTCAAGCTTTCATGAAGCTTGTAGAAACATTGACAAAGTCTACTCTTTTGTCATTCCTTATGATATTACTTAACCCAACCCTTAACCTTATTACTTGGTTAATTCTCTACATGAGTTAAGCATGAGGACTTAACTCACCCATGGTTACATAATTCATTTGGATGAATTATTGACTTGAGTTCATCTTCTTCTTCTTCTTCTTCCTCCTCAAAAGCATTCTAGCTCTAATGGAGGTATGAGATAAAGTGTGAGAAAATCAATTCTAAAGTGAGCCCACTTCCTACTTCATCATCCTCTACTACTTTCCATTTAGTATAGGGTGTTTTCTTCACAAAGTTCATGACCTAGTGAAGAAATAGCTTGGGTTAGTGTCTCCTCGACGTAGATCATCTTCGGCCTCGAAGTCATCGAAGCAAGCGTGTTCGTTTCTTCGTGGAGCCTCTCTAGAGTCCGGAGTTTACGATCGCAGTGAAGGGGACTACTACATGGAGCTATTGAAGTAAATGACCGGTCTACAAAGGTTGTATTCCTCGCTCTCTTTACTTATTGCAAAGTGTTTGCATTTGATTCCGCATATTTCTAGTTTACGATTCATGTTAGGGTTAGCTAAAACGGCAAATTTTTGAATTTGGCATGGACGATGCCTCTCGAAACCTTGCTGCCGTCGTAGGTAACCCTGCAGTGGTATCAGAGCCATGCTAGAAATTAAGATGGATTGTGTTAGATTACGAAACCGAAACGAACTCCGAAACTTGAAACATTAAAACCTGCATTCAGTCGATTTTTATATGAGCTCTAAAAATTTTTCAAACAAGTGCAGAATCATATATGAGTGAATATAGGAGCATAGAAGAAAATTGGGACCTTGTGCTCGGATTTTGGCCGAGCACATGGGGGGAATTTCCGAGCAGGCCGGCCCCAGTGGGGTATTCTGGTCCCAAATTTTTTTCATGTTCTGTGCTCAGGGTTTTTGGTGTTTCAGGTGTTGTTTGTTTTTACTAATTTTGCATGTGATGTAATCTTGCACTATAAACAATTCGGAGTGTTTCATATTCGAAGTTTTAACACTGTTTCGGGTTATTCACATATTTTCTAGACGAAGTTAAAAAGTTCGATCGAATGTTAAAAACCCATTTTTCCAAGTTTAACGTATTCGGAAAAACATGCAAGTGATTCTTTGGACCCTCTAGAAGAACATAAACCTTAACTCGATTATGTGGCCGTCAAAACCCCCACTTGAACCCTAGAATTTGTGGTAGTTTAGCGTTGTCACAAGTGAGGCGTTGGTTTGACCCTTCTACGGCTGGTTCATAGGTACTGTGGCATCTTCTGGGTATTATTAAAACTGTGCTCAAGTGTTGAGCTGTCGGGAAATTGTGGGACTTTGATGAATCAATCGAAAAGTTTAACGTCGTCCGGATATTATATGATGTGATACAATATTTGGAATCCACAAGTAGTTATGAGATAACTTGTTTGAATGTTATAAATCTAGCAGTTTAGTCTCAGATGATCGGTTGCCACGGGATTTTGATGAGATCAAAAGTCCGTCGCAATCACGTAGCGTACGCGGATACTCGCCGGGTAAACTTAATAGATAGCCACATCCTATAGCCCCGACCAAGTGACTGTAGGAGAACCTCGTCGCCAAAAGCATCCGTTTGGGTGCTCGCGGCAGCGGTGTTCCGCCTTGTCGACGGCATCGGGAGGTGCGGCCGTCTACTAAAGTTTCCAACGAGCATTCGATCTGGATGTCGGGAATCTTGTTGAATTACCCGACTAGATATTAAAAGGTGTTTTGAATATCGAGACTAAAATGCGGGGTTTATAATTGTTAGACATGCGATGTCTAAGGAATTCATTTGTTAGGCATGAAATCCAATATATGTGATATATTGGGTTTATGATGTCTAAGGATGGTTGCGGATTCCAACTGTTGTAGTTTTTCACTTTCTTTTCTGCGACAGTAAGTGTAATATGTGGTGTATCGCCGGTTTCGGAGCTATATGTCAACGACAATTGGGATACGCATATTTACTTATGTTGATGACATGTGATGTTATGTGTTGCTGTGATATGTTATATTGGATCGTCGTGATTGAATAGCCGGGATTTTTTTGTGAGATGAGAGTTTTTATTTTCATTCATGTAAAATTTCATTGTATGTAATATTCTTTTATTGGGGCACTTCCGGGTTGAGGATGATGTCACCATTGTATATTATTTACTTTTCCGCATTACGATAGACCCAAGGTGGGGAGCACAAGTAACCGGGTTCTAGGGTCCAGTGGGAGACCATATCGTGGAGTCGAGACCGGGTCTCCTAACTCTAGAATTGGTAGGGTTGCTTGCCGCTCTCGTAGGGGTCTAGGGGTGTGGGATTGGCTATTCATCACGATCGTGGAATCCGTGTTTTATACAGGCTTAAAATAAAACACGGAAATCCTAGTATATCCAATATTTCATATGTTGTTTTCTGCTGCGATATCTGTGATGTGATCATTTGATATATTGTTGAGATGAATACAGGATATAGTATATGTGATATATTATATAGACGTTGCTTATATTTTACACCCGCGCTAGCACTGCCCCGCTCTGCCGTTAGTTATCTAACCTAACGGTGCACGAGGGGACATCGAGGCGAATGCGGATGGCATAAGCGTACGTTGTATTTATCTGTGATGTTTAGGTAACTTAAAATGATGGGACTTCATTACCGAGATTAATGAAATAAAAGAAACCTAAAGATGTTGTGGAATCGAATTTTCAAAAACAGGTAGCTCTAGTTGTTGCTTTGCATAGCGGTATTCCTTGTAGAATATCCAGCACCTTATTCGATTAGGAAAGAGCCGAGATCCCTTCACCAGGAGTGACCTCTTTAGCAATAACTGGCAGATGCTACAAAATCGGTTTGTCTTTTGATTGCTTTTATAGTTTTTGCTTTGCATAGTGGTATTTGTGAAATATCCTGCACCTTATTCGATAAGGAAAGAGCCGACGATCCCTTCACTGGGAGTGACCTCTTTAGCAAAACAAGTAAAAGCCTCAAAAACACTTCTTTTCAAAATCACTCGATTCTACAACGATATCAAGTTCATTACGCAAAGGGTTTTCTTAAAAACCTGTCATAGCCCTCCGTCATTTCAGATAAGTACTTCATAGTATTCGTGCTACGTTTGTTGGCTTTCGTCAATGCGTAGAGTACGGTAGCTATTTATGCTTATCTGCATAAGCATATGATGCGATTGAGTTAGGGTAGTCGTGCGACTTTGTTGGCTTTCGTCAAGGGTCGTGCGAGTGGGTTTAATTCAATCAGGAAATGTATGGGTTGAACTTGACTAGTACCCTATGGTTTGTTGGCTTTCGTCAAGGCCATAGGATGCCAGGGGTAAAATATTATTGGGAATTTCAAGTGTTGAAATTTGCAATGAGATTGCATACCTTCTATGAGATAGTTGGATCCCGATACCCACTGCGAGTAAGAGTTACTCCTGGGAGAGTTTTACACATCACATTTAGCCGATCAAGTAGGTGTCTAGAAATATGTCAACGGGGTTACGCCCCTGGGAAAACGAGGTTTATTTTAATTAGGTCCGTGCGAAAGCACGGGGAACCTCCCTCAAAGTACCGGCACTGGCCTGGCTGAAAGATTGGCGAACTTGTAGGGTGTAATTAATCCTGGCTAGTCTTTCCTTTTAGGGTTTGAAGGAAGATTTGACTAAAACTGTGGGAGCCATCCTGATTAGATAAATTAATAACCAATGTAATCTTGCAAGAGCATACGCTGAGTGTTTTCTTCTCTCTCTCTCCAGGTAGCGACCATTTCACGCCTTAATCAAGATAATAATACGGATGTATTGACCGAACCCGCTTGTTATACTGAGCTGGGGAACGTTGGTCCCGCTCCAACTTATAATTGTTATAAGACCGAGCAGGATATAGGGGATTACCAGGATTCCCGTGCCGCCCAAACGAAGAAAGTGCATGCTGATGCATTATCTTCGGGTGTGTTTATTATAGAGAACTGAGAACGGGTGTTAAGTTTCCAGAGTTGGAAACGGTGCAAGTGTTGCAGCCAAGTATGTTGGCAGTTATCACCCTGTATTACCAAATACAATGATTCTGAACGAATGTTATTAGATACCGAACCTGATATACAACATCATATCAATCTCTTTATTAAGTAAAGAAGGATATAATTTTGTATTGATGGATAATGTTTTGACCATTTCCTATATCAAGAGTTGATCGGTTCAGGCACGTTATCTAAAAGCATATACGTTCTAAATCAAACCACAGTTCTTAACGTATAAAATACATACAAGAGGAAGAGTTCAGAAATGAACGAATCCTTCTTGAGGCATTGTAGACTAGGTCATATCAATGCGACCCGACTAGCTGAAGTTACATAAAGATGCATATTTAAATCAGTTTGAATTTACATCTTGTGAAACTTGCCAGTCATGTCGTAAAGATAAGATGACCATAGCTCCGTTTATTGGAAACAGAGAAAGAGTTAGTGAACTCTTGGGATTGTTACATGATGATATATGTAGGTCCCCTATCTACACATACCAGGACTGGTTCTTTGTACTTCATTACATTCACTGATGATCTCTCAAGATTCGCACATGTGTTTCTGTTGAAACACAAGTCTGAACCTTTTGAGAAATTCAAAGAATATAAGTCAGAAGTAGAGAACCACAATGGGTATAAGTATTATGTCCTTTGATGAGATCAGGGAGGAGAATACTTGAGCACGGAATTCCTAGACTATTCTGAAGGAGAATGAGATTCTCTCTCAGCATTACTCCTCCGTATACACCACAGCATGTTGGTATATCGGGGCGGAGCAATCGCATCCTATGTGATATGGTGTGCTCTATGATGAGTACTACTGAGTTGCCTATTTCCTTTTGGGGTTATGCACTTGTGAAGCTGCATACCTATTGAATAGGGTTCCAATCAAATCAGGTGCCTACCACTCCATATGTGATATGGTATGGGAAGATCCTATCTCTTAAGGATGTTAAGATTTGGATTGTCCGACCTATGTCTAAAAGCAAAATCCAGACAAGCTCGAGGAAAGGTCAGTTCTGTGAAAGTTTGTTGGATATCCCAAGCATTCGCAAGGGAATATCTTCTACCGCACTGAGGAGCAAATGGTGTTTTGTTTCTCAGCATGCCACCTTTTGGAGAAAGGGAATTTCTTTTGAAGAAATTAGTGGTCATGAGGTAGAACTGGAAGGAGTTCCAGCTATACAAACTACAGCTGATGATTTGGTAGAACCGGAGGATTCAATAGTTCCCGACGAACCTCAGCCTCTCCGCCGATCTGGTAGGGTTCCTCATCCACTTGAGAAATACTTCAGTTTTCTCAATGACAGTGGGAGTGAGGATTGCATCATGAGATGATGACCCAACTGGTTTCTAGTAGGCCATCAAGAGTGGGAACTCTGTGAGAATGGATGGATGCTAAGCGATCTGAGATGGAATCTATGTACACCAACAAAGTATGGACTTTGGTTGCTTTATCTAAAGAGTTAAATCCCCATCAGGAGCAAGTATATCTTGAGAAGATTACTTGGTGTACATGGAAAATTTGAGACTTTCAAAGCTAAGGCTTGTTGCAAAAGGTTCTCGTCATTGACCAGGTGTGGATAATGATGAAACCTTTTCTGGTGCCTATGCTTAAGTCCATCCAGATCCTACTTGCAATTGCTACATACCATGACTACGATATCTGGCGGTTGGGTGTCATGACTGCTTTTCTAAATAGTAATTTAGAAGAGAGCGTCTATAAGTACACAGCCAGAGGGCTTCGTAGACAGTGGGAGCAACGGAAACGTGTGCAAGTTGTTTTATGGGATAAAACAGGCATCGCGGAGTTGGAACATCTGTTTTGATGTGGTAGATAAAAAGTTTGACTTCATCAAAATGGTAGATGAAACTTGTATATACAAAAAGGTAGTAGGGAGCATGGTGATGATCCTCGTATTGTACATGGATGACATACTCTTGATAGGAAAGGAGTTTCCTATGCTACGCTCGGTCAATCTCCTCTTATCACATGGATTCTCCATATAGGATCAAAGTGATACCTCCTAAATCCAGGGTTTTGGATATATGAGATAGATCTAAGTGGATGTTAGGATTCTCACTAGGTGTAGTGAGATGGTATCAATCGATTCTGGGGAGAATCACTGGATAGCTTCCAGGGTGGTAAGGTCGACTGAATGTCAGTCACAGGCATTGTTTTAACCCTCAGTGGAGGGACGGTATGTTGGAAGAGTTCCAAGCTAGATACCGAGACATACTTGATGATAAAGGCCGGATACATTGCTACCAAGGATGCTACTAAAGAGGTAGTCTGGATATATATTAGTTCATGAGATGAACTTTGTTCCTACCATTTTGTGACAATGGAGTTGTGGCTTTGGCCTAGGAACCCCCATCCCAACAGAGATCCAGACATATTCTTAGGCAGTATCACCTGATCATGGAGATGGATGATCTCCTGGGAGATCGAGGTTAGGAGAGTAGACACAGAGGAGAACAGGACGGATCTACTCACAAAGGCCTATTCCCAGGAGAGACTTTTATGGGATGGTTGAGTATGGGATACTTCAACCACTGCTGATTGTTGGGTATGAGATACTACAACAGATGGCCCTAGTGCAAGTGGGGGATTGTTAGTTATATGTATGCCCTAGAGGCCATTACTGTACATACGATGTATATTGTAGTGAATGCTTGGACATATATATAGAGGATTTTCTTGCTCGACATGATAGTATGCTATCTGGTTGCTCATTATCTTAACATGTACTCTGATTGTCTCTATGTTACATGTTGATAAAGCCCTTAGGATGAGTACTTGACTACCAGGACTATGATGCAGATCATACTAGTGGGGACAGAGTAGTCGCTAAGTACATCCTTCAAATGTTCCTAGTCGTAGGTGTATCGAGACAGGGCATCGATATACCAGAGTAGACTAGCGTATAGCTTCTCGACCCATATAGATGGGCGATGGATGATCACATATCCATTGGTGTTTGACATCAGAGACAGTATACGGGTGCTCAGTAGAGACTGGGTACACTGGACGGACTCGCCGAGAACTCCCAGATGGTATTATACCTCACGTCAGATGGCAGTTCTCTGGTGACACCGGTACAGAGTAGTCTGTAGACCCAAGATCGTCATAGAGTCTTGTGTGATTTGGATGAATTATTGGCTTGAGTTCATCTTCTTCTTCTTCTTCCTCTTCAAAAGATTTCTAGCTCTAATGGAGGTATGAGATTAAGTGTGAGAAAATCAATTCTAAAGTAAGCCCACTTCCTACTTCATCATCCTTTACTACTTGCCATTTAGTATATGGTGTTCTCTTCACAAAGTTCAGGACCTAGTGAAGAAATAGCTTGGGTTAGTGTCTCCTCGACGTAGATCATCTTTGGCCTAGAAGTCATCGAAGCAAGCGTGTTCGTTTCCTCGTGGAGCTCTCTAGAGTCCAGAGTTTACGATCGCAGCGAAGGGGACTACTACATGGAGCTATTGAAGTGAAGGATCGGTCTACAAAGGTTGTATTCCTCGCTCTCTTTACTTATTGCAAAGTGTTTGCATTTGATTCCGTATATTTCTAGTTTACGATTCATGTTAGGGTTAGCTAAAATGGCCAATTTTTGAATTTGGCATGGACGATGCCTCCCGAAACCTTACTGCCGTCGTAGGTAACCTTGAAGATTAGAGGGGAGCTTAGAGAAGATACCCAATCGAGCGGTTGTCAGGGGTGCCGCTTGAGCTTGCTCGAGACGCTTCGTTGCTTTGTTCGTGTTGATGGCCTTGCTCCCAGCTGGAGCAATGGAAAGTCGTTCGGAAATGGACTTGTTCTTGGGCTGAGGTGCCCTCGCGACCATGACATTCAGCCTTTTCCCCTTTGAGGCTGGTTTATCCATCACTGGGGCTTTAAGAGCAGGGATTGTAAGTCGATGCTATGCACCCCGCGGAATTGCGGGGAGGCGGAAGGTGTAAAAAACGATAATTTTAGCATCATAACATCGACTGTAAGCCTTGATCGTAATCTAAACCGTATCTAGCAAAAGCAAAAGAAGTATAAACAAAGTACAGAATTTATACCTAAAGAAACCTGGTCCTTCTTCTTCTTATCTCGCTGTCCTCCTCACCTGCACGAACTCCTCGAAGTGGTACGGATGTCGTCTCCTCGTCGGCTTGCTCGAATCCTAGATGATCCACCCGAACATTTGTGCACCAAGCTTTTTCTTCTAAACTAAAGAAACTAGATCAAGTAGTTTGCTAATCTAAATGATCTAGGTTGTGTAGATGGTGTAGATGGATTGATGAGTCTAGTTTAGCTCATGATTACTCAACACATGAGTGTTCTTGAGCTTGAGGGAAAAATGGAGATGGAAAAAGAAATGGTGTGAACTAAGTGTTGAATAAGGATATGGTTTTTTCTCTCTTGTTCTAAACTGAACCCTACACTATTATAAATTAGAGAAACTAATTCAATAATAGATAATAGGTTCAATGGTCAAACAAATGACTCATGGGTCAATTGACCAACATATGTCCATAAAACCCAAGTCCTTATTCATGCATAATACGCATCATTTCTTAATTACCTAAAATGTATTAATTATTTAAAACTAAAAGATTAATACAATTAGTTCATGCCATCTACAAATACATTTTGTACAAATTACGAAAACGCCCCTCGTTCGTACATACATACCTGTATTCGTATTCCGAAAAATACGAATACCGAAGATGACAATCCATCAGTACAATACTAGGATCCGGCTTAAACCAAAGCCCACTAGTATTGTCCGTCTGACTCATCGTGCGTGCACGAGTGTACTCACATGATCGAACCCTTTCATAAAACCATACGATATTTACACGTTTTGCCCGATCCAGGGAAACGCTCTGTGTGGGACTCTAAAGACTCGACTCTACGCTGGCAGTGGGTTTAATCACAGGCCGCAAGCGGTACTAGCTGTACGTAATGGTCCCCAGGTATTGTCGATAAGAAATCCGATGAGCATAACTCATCCGAACTCCTACTGAGTCTGTATGTGACAATCTCCGTACAGTCCGGTCTGTCCGTCTAAGAGCATCGCATATCGGGCCTAGGGGGCAGTAAATGTCAGACCCTTAATAGCGGTATAAGTCATGTCGGAGTACGATCTAATACACCCTGAGAAACTACAGCAGTACTTAACAGTAAATCTCGCTTGCCCTGGACAGGGACTATGTGTAATGGCGTTCCGAACACAGCGCGATATCAACCCCCAATACCGGGAGAGACGAATCCTATCTAACCGCCGCTGCCTCCAAGTGCTTCGGAACTGCACCCAACTACTACTTGTTTGCACGACTCAGTAGAGCCGTGGTAGGGTAGTAATCTAAGAACAATGAGAACACACTTAAGGCGAAGCAGCAGTGTCAAGTCAACAGACTAAGCTGTACTCATGTCACCTGGGTACTTCTATCTGACGATAGGTATATAACCAACCAGCAGTTCCCAATGAGTCCGTCCAGTGTAACTCACAACCTAATGAGCACCTCCATACTATATCCAGTACGATGTACCGATGGATATGGGACAGACCATCTCCCAGGCTGGGAAGGGAAGCGTATATACTAGTCAACTCTGGAGTATTGATGCCCTGTATCGATAATCCCACGACTAGGGATCTGTATAAGGATGTGCTTGTAGATTATGTAAGTCCACGTTGCGACCCCCGGTTCTTACGGGGAGGCGGAAACGGTATAAAATCAAAGTTTTAACGCAAGAGGCAACATGGACTAAGCTGGGTCGGGATCTTTACCTAAACTAAAACTAGCATACTAAGCTAAAGATATTTAGCTACTCGGATGAAGATGGTTATACCTAAACTTGAACTCCTTCTCTTCAAGCTCCGATGGTGGTCGATGGCTCCTTCTCGTTGTCTCCGTACGCCGAAGATAGATCCACTTGAAAGCTCCAACCTTTAGCTCCTTCTTCGTTCTTTGAAGAAACTAGTTCACTTGGTTTGCTAAACCTAGTGAACTAGAATGAGTAGAGATGATTTAGAATGGGATTTTATCTATGGTTCTTGATTCTCAACTCACGAGACAAGAGAACCATAGATCAAGAGAGGGAGCAAGAGGTTGAGGGTGAGAGCAAGAGGAGAGCTCAAGAACAAGAGAGAGAAATGAGCAAGAAAGAATGAGCAACCCTTTTGTCTTTCACCCTCTCATAATCCAAAGTGATCATAACTCATCATATCAAAAAAAGTCTTATGTGATAGTTAGAAGCAACCATAACCTTATCATGTCATGCACTCATTTTACTCAAATGAGCAAGCAAGAAAAAGTCTTTGGCATGAAATGATAACCATGGTTATCATGATGGTCAACTAGTCAAGCCTAGTCAACCGGTCAACAAGTCAACAAAAGTCAACAAGTCACCAAAGTCAACAAGTCAACAAAAGTCAACAAGTCAACAACCATATCACCATAATACTTAATTAATATAATAGTTAATCACATATCATATTCTCATTAGGGTTGAGCATAAAGTCAAATAGTCAACGGTCAACTGTCAACAACCCTAATGAGAATCCGCAGCCTCTGCCTCCCTGTCAACTGTGCATACACACCCGCATCCGCGTTCCGAGGAACACGAATGCAAACTGGATAAATCCAATCCCATAAGGCACACTAGGATCTGGCTTAAACCAAAGCCCGCTAGTGTAAACTGTCCGGACACTGTACGTGCACAAGTGCACGGATGTGACCGAACCCTGTCGCAAAACCATGCGACCTGTCGCAATACCATGCGACCTCTACTCTTTTGCCTAAAGGCGAAAAGCTTTCTGTGTGGGACTCTAAAGACTCGACACTACGCTGGCAGTGGGTTTAACCACAGACCGCAAGCGGCACTAGCTGTGCGTAACGGTCCCCAGGTAATGCCGACAAGAAGACGGACGAGGCGAAACCCATCTGAACTCCTACTGAGCCTGAGTGTGACATTCTCCGTACAGTCCGGTCTGTTCGTCTGATACATCGCATGGCGGGCCTAGGGGGCGGTAAACGTCAGTCCCCCAATAGCGGTACAAGTCGTGCCGGAGTGAAGCCCAAAACACCCTGAGATAACACTGGAAACCTACCAGTATATCTCGTTTGCCCTGGCCAGGGACTACTCGTGTAATGACTCTCCTAGACACAGCGCGATGTCAACCCCCAATACCGGGAGAGACGAATCCTGTCTAACCGTCACTGCCTCCAAGTGCTTCGGGACTGCACCCAACCACTACCTGTTTGCACGACTCCTTTGAGCCGTGGTAGGGTAGTGATCAAAGTACAGTGGGAACACACTCGAGGCGAAGTGACAGTGTCAAGTCAGCGGACTAAGCTGTACTCATGTCACCTGGGAACTGATAACTGTCACCTGGGAACTGATAACTGACGATAGGTATAATACCAACTAGTCAGTTCCCGACGAGTCCTGTCCAGTGTACCCGTAACCTAACGAGCACCCGCATACTATCTCAAGTACGACGTACTGACGGCTGTGGGACAGACCGTCTCCCACACTGGGATGAGAAGCGCATGCGCTGGTCTACTCCGGAGTATCGATGCCCTGTCTCGATAGTCCTGCGACCAGGGACCTGCATAAGGATGTGCTTATAGATTACCCAGCCCCACTAGTGTGACGGCCATCACATCACTGGTAATCAAGCAAAGATCCTAAGGGCTCTACTAATGTGTATAGGCGATATACAAAATAAACACATGTACACATTGAAGTAGAAACAAACCAAGTAGCATACTACTATTTTGAGCAAGATTGTATATACAAGGTGAATATCCCAAGCATCCATTAAGTAATATACAAACTAGTATGATACAGTAATGGCCTCTAGGGCATATACACTAACAATCTCCCACTTGCACTAAGGCCATGTACTGGCGTATCGAAGACCTATCATCTCGATCAGCCGCTCGAACTGAGTCTGGGGCAAGGCCTTGGTGAATGGATCTGCAATGTTGTCTTCTGAAGCGACTCTCCGAACCTCGATCTCCTGGCGATCCACGATCTCCCTGATCAGGTGATACCACCTCAAGATGTGCCTGGATCTCTGATGGGACCTGGGTTCCTTCGCTAATGCTATAGCCCCGTTGTTGTCGCAATACAGAGGTATTGGATCAACAATGGACGGAACCACCTGAAGTTCTTTCAAGAACTTCCTCATCCAGACAGCTTCTTTTGCGGCATCAGATGCAGCGATGTATTCCGCTTCCATCGTCGAGTCTGCAACGGTTTCCTGTTTGGAACTCTTCCAACACACCGCCCCTCCATTGAGGGTAAAGACAAAACCCGACATGGACTTGGAATCATCCTTGTCACTCTGGAAGCTGGAGTCAGCAAAGGCCTCGATCTGGAGGTCTTTTCCGCCATACACCAAGAACATCTCCTTAGTCCTTCTCAGGTACTTGAGAATGTTCTTTACCGCTATCCAGTGTTTCTCCCCAGGGTTTGACTGATACCGACTTACCACACTCAGTGCATAAGCTACATCCGGTCGGTACACAACATCGCATACATTATAGAGCCTACCGCAGAAGCGTAGGGTATAATAGACATGCGATCCTTCTCCAAATCAGTCTTGGGAGACATCTCTTTAGAGAGGGTGATCCCGTGACAAGCCGGTAGGTTACCGCGCTTGGAATCTTCCATTCTGAATCTCTTCAGTATGGTGTCGATGTACCTGGACTGTGAAAGTCCTAATATCCTCTTGGATCTGTCACGGTAGATCCGGATACCCAGAATGTACGAGGCATCACCCAGGTCTTTCATGGAGAACCTGTGTGACAAGAACCCCTTGACAGATTGTAGCATAGGAATGTCATTTCCTATTAAGAGAATGTCATCCACGTATAAAACGAGGAATACTACAGTTCTCGCTACAAATCTACTATAGATGCATGGTTCATCTGGATTTTTGATAAAGCCAAATTCTTTGACCGTCTCATCAAAGCAGATGTTCCAACTCCGCGATGCCTGCTTTAGTCCATAGATGGACTTAAGCAACTTGCACACCTTTCCGCTGCTCCCACTCTGAATGAAACCCTCTGGCTGGTCCATATAGACACACTCCTCTAAATTTCCATTTAGAAAAGCTGTCTTTACGTCCATTTGCCAGATCTCATAATCGTGGAAGGCAGCAATGGCAAGAAGGATCCGAATGGATTTCAGCATGGCTACTGGAGAAAAGGTTTCGTCGTAGTCCAAGCCAGGTCTTTGACGAAAACCCTTTGCTACCAGCCTAGCTTTATAGGTCTCAACCTGTCCATCTACACCAATCTTCCTTTTGAAGATCCACTTGCATCCTACGGGTTTTACCCCGTCTGGAGCAATGTCCAACGTCCATACCTTGTTGGTGTACATGGACTCCATTTCGGTCCGCATTGCATCCAGCCATTTCACTGAGTCAACGCTCTGAACGGCCTGCTGGAAGCTAGTAGGCTCATCATAATCTATGATGCAATCCTCTCTATCCCCGTCTATGAGAAAACCGCAGAATCTCTCGGGCGGATGAGACTGCCTACTACTCCTGCGGAGCGGCGTAGGAATGTCCTGTTCTGTTGAACCCTCTGGTTCCACTAACCTTTCAGTAATAGTCTGTGGTTCTGGAATTTCTTCCAGTTCTACTGCGCTCCCACTATTTTCCTTTTCCAAGAACTGGTGTTCTAGGAAGTGGGCATTACGAGAAATAAGGACTTTTTGTTCCTCTGCGTAGTAGAAAAGATACCCCCTGGTGGTCTTTGGGTATCCCACAAACTTGCACAGTACTGAGCGTGCCTCGAGTTTGTCCGCATGCTGCTTTTTGACAAAAGCTGGACATCCCCAGATCTTCAGATATTGAAGATAGGGTTTCTTCCCACTCTACATTTCATATGGGGTGGTAGGCACAGTCTTAGTCGGAACTCGGTTCAAAAGGTATGCAGCTGATTCTAGCGCATACCCCCAGAATGATCGCGGTAACTCAGCGTTACTCATCATGGACCGCACCATATCCAATAGGGTGCGGTTCCGTCTCTCCGATACACCGTTATGTTGCGGGGTGTATGGAGGAGTAAGCTGAGAGAGAATTCCGTTCTCTTTTAAATAGTCCAGGAACTCGGCACTTAAGTATTCTCCACCTCGATCCGATCTTAGAATCTTAATACTTTTGCCGGTCTGTTTCTCTACTTCATTCTTATACTCCTGGAATTTTCCAAAGGCTTCGGACTTATGTTTCATTAAGAAGACATAACCGTACCTTGAGAAGTCATCCGTAAAAGTAATGAAGTAAGAATGTCCGCTTCGGGCATGTGTAGACATTGGACCGCACACGTCACTGTGTACGAGTCCCAAGAGCTCGCTCGCTCTTTCTCCATGTCCAGTAAACGGAGTCTTTGTCATCTTTCCTTTGAGACAGGATTGACAAGTGGCATACGACTGATATTCGAACGCATTCAAATACCCTTCTGTATGTAACTTAGTCAACCTTCTCTCATTGATGTGACCCAATCTACAATGCCATAAGAAAGTCGGATTTATTTCTGGAGACTTTCTTTTGTGTGTATTCTGGACATTAAAAATCTGCGGTTGGTTTAACACGTATATACCATTACTCAGAGTACCTGACCCAATCAATACTTGATTAAGGTGAATGTTTACAACATTACTTACAAACGCAAATTCATAACCTTCTTTAGAAACTAAAGATACAGAAATGATATTACAAGTTGCGTTGGGTACAAAAAAGCAATTACGCAAAACCAAAACATGTCCATCTGACATTCCCAGGTGATAGTCCCCCACGGCTTTAGCATCCATGCTAGCTCCGTTTGCAACTCTGAGGGTCATGTCACCTGCTTTCAAAACACTACGGTTTCTCAACGCCTGCAAAGAATTACAGATATGAGATCCTGATCCGGTATCCAATACCCAGGAAGTAGAGTTTATTGAAAGACAGTTTTCAATAACATACACACCTGAAGCTGAAGCTGCAACCTGCTTCAATTCCTGTGTTCTGGCCTTCCAGGCCCTGCAATCATTCTTCCAGTGTCCTTTCTTATGACAATAGAAGCATTCTTCCTTATCCACAAGCTTCCCCGCTATCTTTGTTGCTTTTCCTTTTCCCTTCGTATCCACTTTACTAACACCGCCCCTTGGTTTGGCGGGGGCCTTCTTCTTCTTTCCCTTGGCTTTCGCCTTGGACCTAGAAGAAGATGATCCTCCTACAAACAAAGTGGATGTATCCCTACTTTTCTGTAGGGTGCCCTCTGCGCTCCTCAGCATGTTGAGGAGCTCTGAAAGTTCAACCTCTTTTTCTTGTAAGTTGAAGTTCAGTATAAACTGGGCGTAAGTGGAAGGAAGGGACTGGAGAACTATATCCGTATATAGCTCACTCTCCAATGTGATCCCTAGGTCAGCGAGCTCGTCAATGAAGCCGATCATCTTTAGCACGTGCTCGGCTACTGATGATCCGACGGCCATTCTTGTCGAAAATAACTTTTTCGACGCTTCGTATCTTGCGATACGTGATTGCTCTCCATACAGTTCTTTTGTATGGAGCAATATGGACTCCATGTCCATATTCTCATGCCTCCTCTGATGTTCGTTGTCCATCGAGGCAAGCAGGAGGCACTTGGCCTTCGCGCTATCAATCTCCCAAGTCTTGCGGATTTCCTTATCCGCGATACTGGAAGTTGGACCAGGGACAGGGGGAGCTTTGGTGGTAAGAAGATACCCCAGCTTGTCATAAGTGATTGCTATCTTGACATTCCTGAGCCAATCTTTGTAGTTTGGCCCTGTCAGTTTGTTTTTATCTAGGAGTAACTTAAGTCCAGTCATGTTGATTGGTCGCTGCAATTAGGAGAGAGAAGAAGAAACACTCAGCATGATGCTCTTGCAAGTTTAGAGTGGTTTTTAGTTTGTCTAAACAGGATGGCTCCCACTGTTTCTCGAATCCCTCCTCAAACCATAAAGGAAGAATTAGTCAGGATCAATCCCACCGTACAATACTTGCTTAACCGTTCAGCCAGGCCGGTGTCGGTACTTCGAGGGAGGTTTTCCAACGCTTTCGCGAAGTTCCTTAATTAAAGAACCTCTTTTCCCTGGGGGCGTAGCCCCGCTAACACCTTTCTAGGCACCTACTAGGTTTATAGCATTGATCGTTAAGTGAGAAATTTCCCGAGGAGTAGCATATACTCACAGTAGGATCGGGATCCAAATATCATCACGTGACGAAACTGAAGGAATCCTACCAGAATCATCACACTCCAAATGGTATGCAAATCTAGCAAGTTTCAGTACTTATGAAACTCCCGATGTGGATTTTTGCCCCATGCTCTTATGACCTTGGCGTGAGGTCAAAATGTCATAAGTCACATGTCAAGTTCGTCCCATCATTATCCAGGTTAATTTGAATCCACCCGTACATACCCTTGACGTAGGCCAAAATGGCAGTACGACTGTCTCAAACCAACGCATTCTATCTATGCAACAGATAAATATCCGGCAGCTACCAATCACTATGCCTTGGCGTGAGGTCAAAATACATAGCTTGAATACTACCGAATATTTAACTGAAATGATGGAGGGCTACGGATGGTTTTGGCAAAACCGTGAACGTAGTGAACTTGATTTGGTCGATGGAACGAGATAGCTTTTAAATGGAGTGGCTCAAACTCCGTATTTTAAAAGTTTGTTTTGAAAAGAACCGAGTGGTTTTTCGAAAGTGTTCCAACGACTTTAACTTGGTTTATTATCTTGCATTAGTTCTTTTAATGCGTGATATTCTTGCATTAGTTCTTTTAATGCGTCCCATCATTTAAACCTACCATTGCAGAAAACAACCAAAATATGACGTACGCTTATGCCATTCGCATTCGCCACTGGGCCCCGTCATTACCCGTTAGGTTACTTAACTAACGACAGAGCGGGGGCTGGGCTAGCGCGTCTGAAAAACATAAGCAACGCCTAAATAATATCATATATAGATATACTGCAATGATAAACATTTCAGATCACAGATAAATACATTGGATATACTAGGAATCTGTAATTTGTACGAGCCTGTAACAAAAACAGATTACACGGTCGCGGTGAATAGCCAATACCCCACCCAAGACCCCTACGGGTGCGGCAAACTACCCGCCAAGTACCCGAAGCGTAGCAACCTCCCTCATCTCCATGAGTAGGCCACTCGACACTTCGGCATACCCGGTAGTTTGTGCACCCCTCCATGGGTCTATCCTAGGAGCAAAAACAGTAAAAAGAAATTATACAATGACGGCTACAACCCCGACCCGGTTGTGCGGCCATACAAATAATTATTACATCAATTTACAAATTTACATGAATAGCAAGAAAAGAAAACTCTCGTCTCACAACCCCCGGCTATTCACCCGCGACAATCCAACATATTTATATACACATTCCAGCACATTACAGATCATGTATAACCCCGACTAATCGACTTATAGCGATTAGCCGACGTTCAATACATGCAAACATCACAGATATAACCATCATAGTCAAAGTGCAGTGAAGTTCGGAAAAATACGGAATTATAGGACCCCAAAAGGAAATTTCTTTTCTGGAAAATCTGGGCACATATAATATATTTCAAAAATCCCAAAACCAACACAGACACACACTGCACGAAAAACGATGCACAGAAGACGACAAAGCGCGGCGGTTCCGCGGCGGATGCCTAGATCGCGCGGCGGAAGGGCGGCGGTTTGGACGAATTACTGTATCGTTTTTCTTGGGTGTTCACACAAAACCCTGAGCCGAATTTACAAGTGTAAAGTTTTTCATTTTGAGCCAAAAAAATTTCAACAGAAACTCAGTTTTTGTAAAAGTTTGGTTTTTGGATTTTTCCGGTTCCGAACTTCGTTACACTTCACTACCAAGCTAGTTTAAGTTTAGTTAGGCTCTGATACCACTGTAAGTCCACGTTGCGACCCCCGGTTCTTACGGGGAGGCGGAAACGGTATAAAATCAAAGTTTTAACGCAAGAGGCAACATGGACTAAGCTGGGTCGGGATCTTTACCTAAACTAAAACTAGCATACTAAGCTAAAGATATTTAGCTACTCGGATGAAGATGATTATACCTAAACTTGAACTCCTTATCTTCAAGCTCCGATGGTGGTCGATGGCTCCTTCTCGTTGTCTCCATATACCGAAGATAGATCCACTTGAAAGCTCCAACCTTTAGCTCCTTCTTCGTTCTTTGAAGAAACTAGTTCACTTGGTTTGCTAAACCTAGTGAACTAGAATGAGTAGAGATGATTTAGAATGGGATTTTATCTATGGTTCTTGATTCTCAACTCATGAGACAAGAGAACCATAGATCAAGAGAGGGAGCAAGAGGTTGAGGGTGAGAGCAAGAGGAGAGCTCAAGAACAAGAGAGAGAAATGAGCAAGAAAGAATGAGCAACCCTTTTGTCTTTCACCCTCTCATAATCCAAAGTGATCATAACTCATCATATCAAAAAAAGTCTTATGTGATGGTTAGAAGCAACCATAACCTTATCATGTCATGCACTCATTTTACTCAAATGAGCAAGCAAGAAAAAGTCTTTGGCATGAAATGATAACCATGGTTATCATGATGGTCAACTAGTCAAGCCTAGTCAACCGGTCAACAAGTCAACAAAAGTCAACAAGTCACCAAAGTCAACAAGTCAACAAAAGTCAACAAGTCAACAACCATATCACCATAATACTTAATTAATATAATAGTTAATCACATATCATATTCTCATTAGGGTTGAGCATAAAGTCAAATAGTCAACGGTCAACTGTCAACAACCCTAATGAGAATCCGCAGCCTCTGCCTCCCTGTCAACTGTGCATACACACCCGCATCCGCGTTCCGAGGAACACGAATGCAAACTGGATAAATCCAATCCCATAAGGCACACTAGGATCTGGCTTAAACCAAAGCCCGCTAGTGTAAACTGTCCGGACACTGTACGTGCACAAGTGCACGGATGTGACCGAACCCTGTCGCAAAACCATGCGACCTGTCGCAATACCATGCGACCTCTACTCTTTTGCCTAAAGGCGAAAAGCTTTCTGTGTGGGACTCTAAAGACTCGACACTACGCTGGCAGTGGGTTTAACCACAGACCGCAAGCGGCACTAGCTGTGCGTAACGGTCCCCAGGTAATGCCGACAAGAAGACGGACGAGGCGAAACCCATCTGAACTCCTACTGAGCCTGAGTGTGACATTCTCCGTACAGTCCGGTCTGTTCGTCTGATACATCGTATGGCGGGCCTAGGGGGCGGTAAACGTCAGTCCCCCAATAGCGGTACAAGTCGTGCCGGAGTGAAGCCCAAAACACCCTGAGATAACACTGGAAACCTACCAGTATATCTCGTTTGCCCTGGCCAGGGACTACTCGTGTAATGGCTTTCCTAGATACAGCGCGATGTCAACCCCCAATACCGGGAGAGACGAATCCTGTCTAACCGTCACTGCCTCCAAGTGCTTCGGGACTGCACCCAACCACTACCTGTTTGCACGACTCCTTTGAGCCGTGGTAGGGTAGTGATCAAAGTACAGTGGGAACACACTCGAGGCGAAGTGACAGTGTCAAGTCAGCGGACTAAGCTGTACTCATGTCACCTGGGAACTGATAACTGACGATAGGTATAATACCAACTAGTCAGTTCCCGACGAGTCCTGTCCAGTGTACCCGTAACCTAACGAGCACCCGCATACTATCTCAAGTACGACGTACTGACGGCTGTGGGACAGACCGTCTCCCACACTGGGATGAGAAGCGCATGCGCTGGTCTACTCCGGAGTATCGATGCCCTGTCTCGATAGTCCTGCGACCAGGGACCTGCATAAGGATGTGCTTATAGATTACCCAGCCCCACTAGTGTGACGGCCATCACATCGCTGGTAATCAAGCAAAGATCCTAAGGGCTCTACTAATGTGTATAGGCGATATATAAAATAAACACATGTACACATTGAAGTAGAAACAAACCAAGTAGCATACTACTATTTTGAGCAAGATTGTATATACAAGGTGAATATCCCAAGCATCCATTAAGTAATATACAAACTAGTATGATACAGTAATGGTCTCTAGGGCATATACACTAACAGATTACCCAGCCCCCACTAGTGTGACTGCCATCACAACGCTGGTAATCAAGCACAGATCCTAAGGGCTCTCCTAATATGCATAGGCGATATGTTAAAAGAAACATATGTACATATTGAAGTAGAAACAAACCAAGTAGCATGCTACTATTTTGAGCAAGAATGTTATTACAACTGTGAATATCACAAGCTTCCATTAAGTAATATACAAACTAGTATGATACAGTAATGGCCTCTAGGGCATATGCACTAACAGGGATGGAGTTAGCTGGCACGAACAGAATAGAGCCAAATGGTAGCGGCGGCTCCTCCCACTGTCGCCCGAGACTGGCCGGAAGGACCGTCCGGGCGTCCATCTTCATCGTGTAGGAGATGGGAGCTGTATCGAGAGCTGAGTTTGTCCTTGGAGACATTTTGTTGCGTTCGAAGATTGCAGTCGAAAATCGTTAACCTGCAAATAGAAGCATGATTTCAGAACATGCAATCAATATATATGTTGATTGAGTTCGCATGGATATTTAACCCAAAATATGGGAGGAGAGACTGGGTCCCACTAGGCGTGCCAGAATCTGTAGGGTGTTTTTCATCACCCCGTTGAGATGGGAATACGCGCGCACTTGTCAGGCGTATTACAGATTCCCCCTGCCTAGGGTAGGCTGGGGTTTATTGATTGTGGGGATCTGAATCTCCGGCAGCAGCGGACTAAGCTGCCATTAATTACCCCTCGCCTTTGGAGCGAGAGAACCTTCGATTGACGGGTCAAACAGGTCATGCGAACTCATTGTGCAGTGTTTTATTTTGAAAGGGTTTTGGATATATCGGGGACCCCGCAGAGTTTTTACGGGGGTCCCGCTATCCGGATAGCGGGCTGGGGGTCAAGGAGGCTAGCAGCCACCTTGCGGGGTGCGGGGCAGCGCCCCGTTAGAAATTTTTTCTAACAGGGGAGATATTTTTAGTGTGGGGTGTGTGTAAAATGAGGGAAAAATGGTGTCCAAAGGACGCGTGGGTTCCAGCACTTCGCGTGCCTAGCACGCAGGCGCTGGGTGCTGGCACCTCACGTGCTTGGTACGTGGGTGCTGTGCGCTGAGCGCCCCACGTTCTTGGCACGCGGGCGCTGTCCGCCAGCGCCCCACGTGCTTGGCACGCGGGCGCTGTGCGCCAGCGCCCCACGTGCTTGGCATGCAGGCGCTGGGCGCCAGAGCGCCAGCGCCCCACGTGCTTGGCACGCGGGCGCTGGGCATCAGCAGCAAAAGGGACTTGGTCCCTGCGCTGGAAGCTGTGCTCCTGAAAGGAAATATTTATTATTTTGTGTGTGTGTGTGTGTGTGTATATATATATATTTGAGGAGTTGAACTCCTAAGATATTTTGGAGCTGATGAAGGGGGCTTCTCCCTTGAGCCCTGGATCTTCCCCAAAGTGGGGTTCTTGGAAGATGGGTCTCCTTCTTCCTCCTCTGTTTGCCGGATCTTGAAGAACAAGAGGGGTGAGATTTTAAAAATCTCCCCTTTTTGAGATCTAAAGGAAGATCTGAGCTCCCCTTTGTGGGTTTTGTGGTGAAAAACTATTTATTTTTGGAAAAGGAAGAGTAAAACTCTTGATTTAATTCAAAAGAATGAGAAAGGTTTAGAACCTTGAGGAAGGAGAAGGAGGCACAGACCTTGATATTTTTTTAGAGAGAGAAAAAAGTTCTTTAGATATTTTCATCATGTTGCCTTATATAGGCTTACACATTTACATATAGCCCCTTGGGCTTTACAAAATGGCATTTTGCCTATCCCATGTCTCATGTTCTATTTCTTTTTGCACATGAGCTATGGGCTTTACAAAAATTTAGCTTTATGCCCATTTTGCTTACATTCATGCACAAAAAATTACATCAAAATTATTTGTTACACGATTTTTATGTTAGCATGGGGAGGCTGGCCGCGGGCTCGACTTGGGCATGGGCCCGCTTGACCTGGGCTTGGGCCCACCTGGCTTGGGGTTGACCTTGACTTTGACTTGGTCAACCGGGGTGCAAATTTTGACCCCAACACTCCTGAAGGGGTAAAACCCATTGGGATCAAATGGATCTTTAAGAAGAAACTTGGTGTAGATGGAAAAGTTGAAACTTTCAAAGCTAGACTTGTTGCAAAAGGTTTTCGTCAACGACCAGGTGTGGATTATGATGAAACCTTTTCTCCAGTGGCTATGATTAAGTCCATCCGGATCCTACTTGCCATCGCTGCATACCATGACTACGAAATCTGGCAGATGGATGTTAAGACCGCCTTTCTAAATGGTGATTTAGAAGAGAGCGTGTACATGAGTCAGCGAGAGGGCTTTGTGGACAGTGGGAGTAGCGGAAAGGTGTGCAAGCTGCTTAAATCAATTTATGGGTTGAAGCAGGCATCACGGAGTTGGAACATATGTTTTGATGAGGTATTCAAAGAGTTTGACTTCATCAAAAACGTTGATGAACCTTGTATATACAAGAAGGTCGTAGAGAGTAAGGCCGTCTTCCTCGTATTGTACGTGGATGACATACTCTTGATAGGAAATGATGTTCCTATGCTGCACTCGGTCAAGCTCTTCTTATCACAAATATTCTCAATGAAAGATCTTGGTGATGTCTCCTACATCTTGGGGATTAAGATCTATAGAGATAGATCTAAACAGATACTGGGATTGTCCTAATCCAGGTACATTGACACCATACTAAAGAGATTTAGTATGGAAGATTCCAAGCGTGGGAATATACCCACGATCTCAGGACTCACTCTCTCCAAAGGGATGTCTCCCAAGACTGATTTGGAGAGAGCTCGCATGCAAGTGATACCCTATGCTTCGGCAGTAGGCTCCATTATGTAGACGATGTTATGTACAAGACCCGATGTAGAATACTCATTAAGTGTAGTGAGCTGGTATCAAGCAGATCCAGGAGAGAATCACTGGACAGCTGTGAAGAACATTCTCAAGTACTTGAGAAGGACTAAAGAGATGTTCTTGGTGTATGGTAACGGTGAACTCCAAGTGGAGTCCATTACTGATTCGAGCTTCCAGAGTGATAAGGACGACAGTAAGTCGGTCTCGGGTTTTGTATTTACCCTCAATGGAGGGGCGGTGTGTTGGTAGAGTTCCAAGCAAGACATCGTAGCAGACTCGACGATGGAGGCTGAATACATCGCTGCCAACGATGCTGCCAAAGAAGCTGTCTGGATGAAGATGTCCATTGCTGAGCATGGAGTGGTTCCATCCATTGAGCATCCAATACCTGTGTATTGTGATAACAATGGAGCGGTGGCTTTGGCCAAGGAACCCAGGTCCCATCAGAGATCCAGACATATTCTGAGGCGGTATCACCTGATCCGGGAGATAGTAGATCGCCGGGAGATCGAGGTCAGGAGAGTTAACACGAAAGACAACGTAGCGGATCCACTCACAAAGGCCCTTCCCCAGATACAATTTGAAAGACTTTTTAGGATGTTGGGTATGAGATACTACAACACATGGCCTTAGTGCAAGTGGGAGATTGTTAGTTATATGTATGCCCGAGAGGCCATTATTGTACATATGATGTATATTATAGTGGATGCTTGGACATATATAGAGAGGACTTTCTTGCTCGACATGATAGTATGCTATCTGGTTGCTCTTTGTCTTAACATGTAGACTTGTGTTATGATACTGTCTTGCTCTCACATGTTGATAAAGCCCTTGGGATGTGTACTTGACTACCAGGACTATGATGGAGATCATACTAGTGGGGCCAGCGTAGTCCACAAGTTCATCCTTTAATTGTTCCTAGTCAAGGGTATTTCGAGACAAGGCATCGACATTCCAGAGTAGACTAGAGTATATGCTTCTTGACCCATATGATGGGCGATGGATGATCCCACATCCATTGGTGTTTGACATCAAAGATGGTATACGGGTGCTCAGTGGAGATTGGGTACACTGAACAGGACTCGCCGAGGACTCGTATGTAGTAGTATACCTATCGTCAGATAGCAGTCCTCTGGTGATACTGGTACAGGTTAGTCTGTAGACCCGAGATCGTCATAGAGTCTTGTGTGGCTCCCACTGTGCTATGATTTCCTCCCTACCACACTCAAGAGGAGTTGTGCAAACAGGTGGATTTTGGGTATAGTCCCGAGTCACATGGAGGCAATGAGCGATAGGAGGGGTTTCGTCTTTCCCGGTATTGGTGGTTGATGTTGCGCTATGCTCGATTGGCTAAAACTAGAAGTCCCTGGCCAGGGCTGCTGCCGAGATTTACTGATAAGTGTTATCAGTATTCTCTCGAACCGTTATAGTCCAGACATCGGCATGACTTATCACGTTACTGGGGTCTGACGATATCCACCCCTAGACTTGATATAAGGCATATCAGACGAAGAGACCTGATTAGTCGAAAATATTGTATTTTTAACACGGCAATTTCCCTATCATTTGCATTCATATAGAAGTGTTCGGCATTCATATTTCACATATTAGCAAAACAGTCGTCAAATATCAGATTACATGTGTTAGACTCTAAAACCGGCACTATAAAGGAAATTGACCGCATTTCATGGCATCGCATCATCTCTATATTGCGCAACACTTGTTTTAAGATCTGTGCAGGAAAATCCAGAAGAAAGGCCAAAAATTTACATGGTACCGATCAAACATGACGCCAACTCAATGATTTGGAATCTGGTATTGATGTAAAGGGAATTCAGGAATTCAATATATCACAAAATACATAAGAAGACATCAAAAGCCAATACCAGAAAGATGCAGCCCCAAGGAGCCTACTAGGCCGCGGAACCGCGGCCTAAGCCGCCTATTGCCGCGGTTCCGCGGCGGTTTGTCGACATCACCTCCTCAATTTTGCACCATAATTCCTAGCTCAAGGCCTACAGCTCAGAATGACATGTCAGTTTCCAGAAGACTCCAGGGACTTCTGCCAGATCAGCAAGCTTTGGGATCAACATTAAACTAGCCTTGTATTCTAGAAACTTCTCCCTAAACCCTAGCTTAAACCCTAAGCTAAGCCTAACTAACTACTTCTAGAAGTCTTTCAACAAACTTTTGGAGGGAACTTCTCAAGGCTTAGGGTTTGGGAGATCTATAAATAAGACCCTAGGCTCACTTGTAAAGAAAAAGGACTTGATCCCTCCATTAGTTCATTTTAGTATCTAATCATCTTTAGCCAATCTAGAGACATTCACTCTCTTTCTTCATCTTCTTCCACAAGTCTAGTGACAAGGCTTGTGTGAAACCCTAACCCTAATTCCAATCAAAAGCCAAGATCCCGAGTACCCCATCAAGCAAGAAGCTTTGCAACCTTTTATGAGCCGAGCTGATCTTCAACAGAGCAAGTGGTCCAAGCCGATCCGCGACTCACGGAGCCGAGCGACGCCAAATCGACAATTTAGTTCTTCCTCTTGTAGTTCTTGAGCGACTGTAATCAAATTGTTGATATAAATAAAAGGTGATATTCTTTTATCTTGTTTTCTTTAAATTCTTGCATCATGATATCTTTTCAATTCTTGAATGCTTTCTGTGTGATGATGTTTGAGTAATACTCCGCTCGTCGAGGAGTCGAGACGATCAATAGAATGATGATGTAGCATATTTTAAATCGATTCTTGAATCCTACGAGTTCTGTAAACCCTAGCAAGTTCAAGAATCGACGACCCATTTTGTTGCGATGCTTTCTTGATTGATATCACTCGAAATTGGGGAGTTACGATCGTTTCTTGAAATTGCTAGAGGCTAGAATGTGAATGATATCGATGAAAGAACAAGGGTTAAATGATGAAACCCTAGTTTCACGAGAAAGCCCTAACTCTCGTCGATCATCATCGATCTAGTATCAATCCTTCGAAGGACAAGAACATGAAATCTTGAGATTATATCACGTCTATAGATCCGATCGATTCCTACGAGCTTCATTTAGATTCTTGACATTTGGTTGGAAATATCATCGAAACCCGATTCTTGATTGTTTATCAGTTTCTTGATTCTTGATTAGATTAGTGACACCTGAATCAATCGATAAAATCTTGAATCATGTTTTCCTTTCTTTTCGATTAACTTTTCAATTCAAACAAATTAAATATAAAAACGAATCGCACAATCCCTGTGGACGATCCGCACTCGCTTACGATCTACAACCGACACCGTAATTGATTGCAGTCAAATATAATTCTTTGATTGTGAATCTTATTCAATATTACCGACACATAAAAACTTATTCGCTTTATTCGATTTACACAAACAAGAAATTCTTTTCAATCAAATGAAACCGTTATCAGGGATCATTTGAGTTGATTTACTTACAAAGTCTCGAATTTTCGGAACAATCAAGACCGAACTGTATGGTAGTGTTACTGATAGGCTTCATGGAGACTATGGACAAGCTTTCTTGTTGATCTTCATATCGCTCAATACCCGGGTAGCCGTTACGTCCATCTAGTACCTCTGACGGCTTGTAGGTGACTGATGTGATCATCACCTACTGCTGGCGTATTGACGAGTCTTTAGAGTCCCACACAGAAGAGCCCTGGTTCAAGCGAAACGAAGTAGGACACATATGTGATATGTGTGTGGGCCTGATTAAATACATGTATGTGATACCGTATAGTAATCTGACAGTTCTTTGTTATCGGTTCGGTTATATGCGATATAACCAGATTGTCGAATCAAGCGTTGATTTGATAATATGATATACAGATAAATGATATTAGTCGGTCATATGTGATATAACCGGATTATTAAATCAAGTGTTGATTTAATATTGTGATATATATTATATGTGATATAATTATATCTTAACTAATATCATTAGCTCACTAATTATTCTTTATTATATATATATTAATATATATGATATATATACATATAATAATGAAGCATGGCATATGAATTTCTATTTTGTGAAAATAGAAATGAGGTGGAAATGAGAGCATGGTTGCAAGCATGGGATTTATACTTGTTTATTCATCTTGACTCACTATTCAAGCATGGCTGCAATTTTATATTGCAAAATTCCATACTTGAATGAGTGAGGGGTCAAGAGTTGCTATTCATTCTAGCTCATTCTCAAGACTTAGCTATTTTTCTTGTGTTGCTCCCATGGTTGCTCTCTAGCTTCTTCCTCCTCCTCATGTCATGGTTCAAAGCTTCAACCCTCACATGTGATGTGAACCATGGAGCTTGAATACTAACTTGTGAGCTTATAACATCCCCTACTCCACCATCCTACACTTGATTAGCGATCGAGTGTAGCGTATTTCTTATGCTAAAGAGTTTATTGTAGTGGTAGCTTGAGTTGGAGGGACTTCGTGTGGATCATCTTCGGCACGAAGGTCATCGGAGGAAGCTCGTTCAAAGCCTCAAGTAGAGCCTAGTGGAGTCGCGGGACTACTACACGGAGCAAGTGAAGTGAAGGACCGGTCTACAAAGGTTGTATTATTTGTTCACTTGATGTAAAGTTGTTTACATTCTTGTATCGTCTAATTCTCTAGTTAAGATTCTTGGGTTAGGGTTATTTAGCATGGCAAATTTTTGAAAACGGCATGGATGATGCCTCCCGAAACCTTACTGTCATGCCACGTAACCCTACACTTCTCCTCCTTCACAAATTCTTCACTTGATATATTTTTTTACTCCTCAAACCTTAAGCCTAAACACTTGTCAAACCTCACTAAAACCCTTCACAACTCATGCTAAATCCCTATTGTGATGACTTGGAGATTGATGGCTAGGGTTTCATTCAAGTTGTGGTGAGGTAATGATCTCAAATTGTAACTAGGCTCTAAGGAAGTTGTTTTGATTATTAGTTTCAGTTTAAAACCTTTAAGTTATAATTTTGTGCAAAATATCGTATTTTGTGATAAGTTTTGTGTATCTGTGATCTGCTGTTGTTACGATGATCCACTATAAAATCTAACAATACAGTAGATTGATACAAGAGCCCTGAGTGTACCGTAGAAACCCGGATCCCACCCCTCACTATTAGCCCGGCGAGAATCGCATTTTGCCTGGCGCCGCCGGTCTTCCTGTGGAGATAGATGTTGGTTTTTGGTGGGTAGCTCTCTGTAGGTTATTCTTGGTATTTGGTACACTTTGTTTTTCCTATATTGTCTGTAGGCAAAATCTGGAACTGTTTAGGTAGTTTCTAGTGTTTCGGCAACGTGCGATACGGATTATCCGATTTGGTTTAAGTGCTTCGTGTAGCTTGCAGCTATGGGTTTGGTTTAGGGTGTCGCTACACGCGTTAGCCGCTAAGATAACACTTGATAGCTTATGGGAGTCGATGCGTTGGTTTAGGCGTTGTTTCCATGTGTTATCGGAAGGTTTCTAATTAAACTTGTTATGATTTTGTGTTATATTAGGATCGATTGCGGGGACTTCAGACGCTTCTAGGAAAGGGAAAGAGGTGATTGGATTCACCTAGCTCGAGATCGTCCTGTGAGTAGATTTAACATCTACGGGGGAATCGCCTGTATGGCGTTATGCGTCGAAGGCTAGATTCAGTGATATAACCATTATGCTTGCATGTATATATATATATATATATATATATATATATATATATATATATCGTGCATGAGTACCATTTTGCACATCCTATTACCTGTTGTACATGGGCATAGTATTATTGGACACTGCACGATTACTAACGGTTCATGTTACACGAGCACCAAATTGTATGCCACACACACACACACTGTTGGTAATTGCCATGACACGCGCACTATAGAAATTTCCATAGATAATATATTGTACCGCTTACATTATTATTAACAGTTAGACATTGATTCTTGTTCTATTGCACATATGAATTGCATCATATGTACATACATACATGCATACATACATTCATGCATACATACATACATTGTTATAGTTACATATACACTCTCATATGATGTTGCATTTCGATTTCGTGGATTTTGGAAACCGCAAGATACCTTTGAAACTTGATACATTTAAAAAGAGTGGTTTTCCCTTGATATGCTCACATTACTGTTCTATGTTTGCATAAATCGTATTTCATGGATATATGTATTGAGATACTGGTTTCATATGATTTTTGGATTTGATAACCGCGGATATATTTCAAAAGAAATTATAAATTGTTTTAAAAACGCGGTATCTCGTGATGTAATTTTGAGGCGTTCACCATGAGTTTTCTCGGTTCTGAGCTTATTTTCGAGACCTGATTCGAGGAGTTGGACGAACCGTCTGCGGGTATATGGTGGACCTGGTAAAGTACCCCGGGGCAAGACGATCGTGGGGATGATGATGAGCCTGGCAGGAGGGAGCACTACCTACCGGTGATAGTTTGGACCCGGTGGTTATCCGGAGGATACCGACCGGAGTCGTGAGATGGATATGGGCCGATCCGGACTGACGGAGCCCATGGGTCGATCCGGACAGACGGAGCCCGAGATATGTGGATTTACGTGTCGATCCTGGATACGGGTTTCATGATGTTTCGAGTGTCGATGTTGGACGCTCGGGTTTCATGATGTTTCGATTGTCGATGTTGGACACGGGTTCCATGATGTGATGGATATGAAGGCCGATCAGAGTGATGGCGCCTGAGCTATTAGGATTTGGGGTGTCGTTGTTGGACACCGGATTTGATGATGATGATTCATTGATGAGGATTATGTTTTATCCCACACTCAGGATTTATTATGACATGCACTTTTTCATGTAGCTGTTGTTGTTAGTTATATGTATGCCCTAGAGGCCAATACTGTACATACGATGTATATTGTAGTAGATGCTTGGATATATATAGGGATGAATTTCTTGCTCAACATAATAGTATGCTATCTGGTTGCTCTTTATCTTAACATGTACACTTATTGTCTCTCTATTACATGTTGATAAACCCCATAGGATGAGTACTTGACTACCAGGATTATGATGCAGATCATACTAGTGGGGATATGGGTAGTCGGTAAGTAAATCCTTCAAATGTTCCTAGTCATGGGAGTATCGAGACAGAGCATCGATACTCCAGAGTAGACTAGCGTATGCGCTTCTTGACCCATATGATGGGCGATGGATGATCCCATATCCATTGGTGTTTGACATCAGAGAAGGTATACGGGTGCTCAGTGGAGACTGGGTACACTGAACGGACTCGCCGAGAACTCCTAGATGGTATTATAACTATCGTAAAATAGCAGTTCTCTGGTGACACTGGTACAGGTTAGTCTGTCGACCCGAGATCGTCATAGAGTCTTGTGTGATTCCCACTGTGCTTTGATTTCCACCTTACCACATTCAAGAGATCGTGCAAAACAGTGGTTTTTAGGTACAATCCCAAGTCATATGGAGGCAATGAATGATAAGAGGGGATTCGTCTCTCCCGGTATTGGGGGTTGATGTTGTGCTATGCTCGATTGGCCATAATAGGAAATCCCTGGCCAGAGATGCTGAGATTTACTGGTAAGTGTTATTAGTAGTTTCTCGAACCGTTATGGACCTCACATCGGCATGACTTATCAGGCTATTGGGGTCTGACGTTTTACCATCCCCAGGCTGCGATATGCGACATATCTGACGAAGAGACCGGACTTTACGATAGTGTTACTGATTGGATTCGCAGGAGTATGAGCAGGCTTGCTTGTTGATCTTCTGATCGCTCAATACCCGGGTGGCCGTTACGTTTAGCAGACCGCTTGCGGCTTATGGGTGTTTGATATGATCATCACCTACTGCTGGCGTATTAACGAGTCATTAGAGTCCTACATAGAGGTTTCCTGGTTCATGCGAAACGAAGTAGGAGCACATATGCGATATGTCTGGGACCGAGATTAATGCGCGTATGCGATACCGCATTCTATTCTCGCGATATGTGATATCGGTCGGTTATATGTGATATTGCCGGGTTATCGGATCAAGTGTTGATTCGATAAGTTGATACATTTTATATTAGTCGGTTGTTTGCGATATAGCCGGATTATTAAATCAAGTGTTGATTTAATAATTTATTGTATAATTATATATTTGATATATTAACTAATATTTTCTCACTAAACATTTCTTTTCTCACTTGTGTGCATATAGTATATATGTGATATATATTAATGTACATTTTATTTGTGTCATGCGTGATGCCACATGCTTCATGGGTGTATGAGAATCATACCATGCTTGATATAATGAATGGTTTTTATTTATTTAAAGTTAATCAAAATTAGATGGAAATTGGTTTAATGGTTGAAGCTTGAAGAAGCTTATGGAACTATTGACCAAGTCCACTAATTTTGTTTTACTTATAGATATTTATTAACCTAACCATTATTGTTAGCCATGGTTTATTCTCTACATGAGTTAGTGTATGACACTAACTCACCCATGGTTTCTATACTCACCTCATTTCATTCTAATCTCCACTTGATCTTCTTCTTCCTCATAAGAAAGCTTGCTAGCTTTTCTAAAAGTGAAGAAATATTGTGAGAAAAATAAATCTAAAGTGAGCCCAATTCCTACTTCATCATCCTCTACTATATTAGCCATTTATTTTAGGGTGTTTTCTTCATTAATCCACCATTAGTGAAGAGGTAGCATGAGCTTGAGTCTCCTCGACGTAGATTATCTTCGGCCTCGAAGACTTCGAGCAAGCTTGTTCATTTCTTCATGTGAACCCTTACTAAAGTTCGGGTGTTCACTACTTGGAGCGAAGGGACTACTACACGGAGCTTTAGAAGTGAAGGACCGGTCTACAAAGGTTGTATTCTTCATTCACTTTGATGTAAAGTTGTTTTCATCGCTTGTTCGTCTAAAACTCTAGTTAAGATTCTAAAGATAGGGTTCTTTAGTATAGCAAAATTTTAAAATTGGCATGGACGATGCCTCCCGAAACCTTGCTGTCATGCTAGGTAACCCTGCAGTGGTATCAGAGACAAGCTAGAGAATTAGACGGTGTTTGTTGGATTACGAAACCGAAACAACTCCAAAATACCCGATAGACAAATCTTGTTTCTGTCGAATTTTTTAGAGTGTCTAAAATTTTTTTAAGCAACTGCAGAATGTTGTATATGATATAACATGAACACCATAGAAATTTGAAGCTAAACCACCTTTTTATGGTCGGCCACAAGGCTTAAAATTCCGAGCTCACCGGTTCTTCTCGGGCTTTTTGGCTTCAAATTTGTACTGTGTTCCAGTCTCTGGGTTTTGGTATTTCAGGTGTTGCTTGTTTTTGCTAAAATTTCATGTGATGTTAACTTTCTGCAAAGACAATCCGGAGTGTTTCGTAGTCGTAATTCTAAAATCTATTCGGGTTATTTAGACGACGTTAAAAAGTTCGAACGGATATCAATAACCCATATTTTCCCTCGCTGGAAATTTTCCAAGAGTTGGATTTTTTCCAAGTTTAAAATCTTCAGAAAATCATGCAAGCGATTCTGTGGACTCTCTAGAAGAACGATACCCAAACTCGACTTTTTGGATCGCGGAACCGCGGTCATACCCAGGGTTTGCGGCAATTCCGTGGCGAAATTAGTGAGGCATGGGTTGGCCCTTCTACGGATGGTTCATAGGTGCTGTGGCATGTTCTGGGTACTTTTTAAACTCCGCTCAAGTGTTGAGCTCTTTGGGAAATTTTGGGTGTTTGTTTATTCGATCGAAAACTTTAACTTCGTCTAGTTATCTATGATTGTCAATATTTGGAATCCACATTATTAGTTATGTGATAACTAGTTTGAATTTTATAAATCTAGCAGTTTAGTCTCATTTGATCGGTTGCCACGGAATTTTGATGAGGATCAAAAGTCCGTCGCAATTCCGTAGTGTATGCAGATACTCGCCGGGTAACCTTACTAGATAGCTACGCCCCATAGCCCCGACCAAGTGACTGTAGGAGAACCCCGTCGCCAAAAGCATCCGTTCGGGTGCTAGCGGCCGCGATGTTCCGCTTTAGTGCACTTCGTCGACTGCATCAGGGGTGCAGCCGTCTACTAAAGTTTTCGACGAGCATTTGATCAGGTTATGGGGAATCTTGTTGATTTACCCGACTGGTTATTGGAAAGTTTTTTAAATATCGAGACTAAAATGCGGGGTTTATAATTGTTAGGCATGTGATGTCTAAGGAATTCATTTGGTTGGGCATGAAATCCAATGTATGTGATACATTGGGTTTATGATGTCCAACGTGGTTGCGGATTCCAATTGTTGTAGTTTTTCACTTTATTTTCCGCGACCATAAGTGTAATATGTGGTGTATCGCCAGTTTCGTTGCTATACGTCAACGACAATTGGGATACGCATATTTACTTACGTTGATGACATGTGATGTTATGTGTTGCTGTGATATGTTATATTGGATCGTCGTGTTTTGAATAGCCGGGTTTTTTTTTATGTGAGATGAGAGTTTTTCATTTTCATTCATGTAAAAGCTTGTATGTAATATTCTTTTATTAGGGCACTTCCGGGCTGAGGATGATGTCACCATTGATGTATATTATTTACTTTTCCACATTAGGATAGACCTAAGGAGGAGAGCACAAGTAACCGGGTTCTAAGGTCCAGTGGGAGACCATCTCAAGGAGTTGAGACTGGATCTCCTAACTCTAGAATTGGTTTGGTTGCTTGCCGCTCTCGTAGGGGTCTAGGTATGTGGGTTTGGCTATTCATCGCGACCGTGGAATTCGTGTTTTATACAGGCTTAACTTAAAACACGGAATTCCTAGTATATCCAATATTTCATATGTGTTCTTCTGCTGCTGATATGCTGTGATGTGATCACTTGATATTCTGAGACGAATGCTTATATTATATATATGATATATAATAAATATTGCTGCTTTCGTTTCTTCTGTGATGCTTAGGAAGCATAAAATTGATGGGACTTCATTAATGAGATTAATGAAATAAAAGAAATCTAAAGATGTTGTAGAATCTTGTTTTAAAAACTGGTAGCTCTAGTTCTTGCTTTGCATAGCGGTATTCCTTATAGAATATCCAGCACCTTATTCGATAAGGAAAGAGCCGAGATCCCTTCACCGGGAGTGACCTCTTTAGCAAAACTGGCAGATGCTACAACCCACTCGGTTTGTCTTTTGATTGCTTCTATAGTTTCTGCTTTGCATAGTGGTATTTGTGAAATATCCAGCACCTTATTCGATAAGGAAAGAGCCGAGATCCCTTCTCCGGGAGTGACCTCTTTAGCAAAACTAGTGAAAGCCTAAAAAACACACCTTTTCAAAATCACTCGTTTCTACAACGATATCAAGTTCATTACGCAAAAGGTTTTCATAAAAACCTGTTGTAGCCCTCCGTCATTTCAGATAAGTAGTATATAGTATTCATGCTATGTTTGTTGGCTTTCGTCAAGGCGTAGTGTGCGGTAGCTGATTAGTGCTTATCTGTTTAAGCATATGATGCGATTTGATTAGGGTAGTCGTACGGCTTTGTTGGCTTTCGTCAAGGGTCATGCGGGTGGGTTTAATTCAATCATGAAATATACGGGTTGAACTTGACTAGCGGACTATGGTTTGTTGGCTTTCGTCAAGATCATAAGACGCTAGGGGCAGATGATTATCGGCAATTTCAAGTGTTGAAATTTGCAATGAGATTGCATACCTTCTATGAGATAGTTGGATCCCGATACCCACTGCGAGTAAGAGTTACTCCTAGGAGAGTTTTACACATTACAATTAGCCGATCAAGTAGGTGTCTAAAAAGGTGTTGACGGGGTTACGCCTTTGGGAATATGAGGTTTATTTTAATTAGGTTCGTGCGAAAGCACAGGGAACCTCCCTCAAAGTACCGACACTGGCCTGGCCGAAAGATTGGCGAACTTGTAGGGTGTAATTAATCCCGGCTAGTCTTACCTTTTAGGATTTGAAGGAAGATTTGATAAAAACAGTGGGAGCCATCCTGATTAGATAAAATAATAACCAATCTAATCTTGCAAGAGCGCACGCAGAGTGTTTTCTTCTCTCTCTCTCCTGGTAGCGACCATGTCACGCCTTAATCAAGATAATAATATGGATGCATTGACCGAACCTGCTTATTATACTGAGCTGGGGAACGTTGATTCCGCTCTATCTTATAATTGTTATAAGTCCGAGCAGAAAATAGGGGAATATCCGGATTTCCACACGACCCAATCGAGGAATAAGCATGTTGATGCATATTCTTCGGGTGTGTTCATTACCAAGAACTGTTTCTCAGTGTCCTCTACGTCCTAGGTATGAGATACCAGATTAGGATCCCATATATGTAATCTGTTACATGGGCTACAGAAAAGTAGAGAACTGGGATTGGGTGATATGTCTCTAAGTGTTAGAGAATGATGGAATTGTAGCAGCCAAATCAGTTGGCAAATATCACCTTGTATTAAATACAGTGATTCTGAACAAACGTTATTAGATACCGAACCTGATATACAACATTACATCAATTTCTTTATTAAGTTAAAGAAGGATATAATTGTGTATTGGAGGGTAATGTTGTGAACATTTTCCTGAATCAAGAGTTGATTGGATCAGGCACGTTATATAATAGCATATACGTTCTAAATCAAACCACAGTTCAAAGTATCAAGAACACACACAAGAGGAGTAGTTCAGAAATGAACGAATCCTTCTTGTGGCATTGTAGACTAGGTCATATCTATGCGACACGACCAGTTAAGTTACATAAAGATGAATATGGGAATCTGTTCGAATTTTCATCTTATGATACCTGCCAGTCTTGTCACAAAGGTAAAATGACCAATACTCCGTTTACTGGAAATAGTGAAAGAGTTATTGAACTCTTGGGATGGATACATGATGATGTATACGGTCCTATGTATACAAATGCCAAGGTTGGTTCTTGGTACTTCATTACATTCATTGACTATCTCTCAAGATTCGGACATGTGTTCATGTTGAAACATAAGTTTGAAACTTTTTAGAAATTCAAGGAATATAAGCTTGAAGTTATGAACCAAACGGGTAGAAGTATTAATGTCCTACGATGTGATCGAGGAGGAGAATACTTGGGCATGGAGTTCCTGGATTTTCTAAACAGAGAATGGGATTCTCTCTCAGCTTACTCCTTCGTATACACTACAACACAACGGTGTATCGAGCGGAGGTATCGCATCCTATGAGATAAGTTGCGCTCTATGATGAGTACTGCTGAGTTACCTGTTTCCTTTTGGTGTTATGCACTGGAGAAGCTGCATACCTATTGAATGGGGTTCCATCCAAATCAGTGCCTACCATTCCATATGAGATATGGTATGAGAAGAGACCATCTCTTAAACAAGTTAAGATATGGGGTTGTCCGGGCTATGTTGAAAAGAAAAATCCGGACAAGCTCGAGACAAGGTTAGTTCTGTATAAGTTTTTTAGGATATCCCAAACAATTGTGAAGGAATATCTTCTACCACTCTGAGGTGCAAAAGGTGTTTTGTTTCTCAGCATACCACCTTTTTAGAAAAGGAATTTCTTGTGAAGAAATTAGTGGTCATGAGGTAGAACTGGAAGGAGTTCCAGCTAGACAAATTAACAGCTGATGATTTGGTGAAACCAAAGAATTCAATAGTCTCCAACGAACCTCAGCCTCTCTGCGAATCTGGTAGGGTTCCTCATCCACCTGAGAGATACTATGGTTTCTTCGGTGACGGTGGGAGCGAGGATTGCATCATGGTAGATGATGACCCAACCAGGTTTAGGCAGGCCATCACGAGTGGGGACTCTGTGAAATGGCTGGATGCTATGCGATCAAAGATGGAATCCCTATACACATACAAAGTATGACTTTGAATGTTGCACCTAAAGAGGTAAAACCCATTGGGAGCAAATTGATCTTGAGAAGATTCTTGGTGTAGATGGAAAAGTTGAGACTTTCAAAGCTATGCTTAAGTCCATCAGGATCAATGCGCGCATCGCGGAGTTGGAACATCTGTTTTGATGCGGCAGTCAAAGAGTTTGACTTCATCAAAATGGTAGATGAACCTTGTATATACAAGAAGGTTGTAGAGAGTGAGGTTGTCTTACACGTATTGTACGTAGATGACATACTCTTGATAGGAAATAGTTTCCTATGCTACACTCGGTCAAGCTCCTCTTATCATGAGGATTCTCCATGGAAGATCTGGATGATACCTACTACATCTTGTGGATTATGATCTATGTTGATAGATCTAAGTGGATATTGGGAGTGTCCCAAATCCAGGTACATTAACACCATACTAAAGGGGTTTAGTATGGAAGATTCTAAGCATGGTGGTTCGTCCACTTACTTAGGAATCGCTCTCTACAAAAAGAAGTCTTCCAAGACTGATTTGGAGAGAGCTCGCGTGAAAGGGATACCCTATGCTTCGGCAGTAGGCTTTATCATGTATGCGATGTTATGTACCAGACCAAATGTAGATGACCCACTCGGTGTAGTGATCAGGAATCAATCGGATCTTGGGAGAATCACTGGACAGCTGTGGAGGACATTCTTAAGTACTTGAGAAACACTAAATGAATGTTCTTGGTTCGAGCTTCCAAAGTGATAAGGTCGACTGAAAGTCAGTCACAAGCATTGTCTTTACCTTCAGTGGAGGGACGGTATGTTGGAAGAGTTCCAAGCTAGATACCGTGACATACTAGACGATAAAGGCTGAATACATCGCTACCAACGATGCTACCAAAGTAGATGTCTGGATAATTCTTGTTCATGAGATGAACATGGTTCCTACCATTGAGCAACCAATAACTGTTATTGTGACAACAATGGAGTTGTGGCTTTGGCCTAGGAACGCAGGTCCCATCAGCATTCCAGACATATTAAGAGGATAGTATCACCTAATCAGGGAGATTGTTGATCTCCAAGGGATCGAGGTTAGGAGAGTTGACGCGAAGGAAAATACGGCGGATCCACTCATAAAGGCCTTACCCTAGAGAGACTTTTATAAGACGTTGAGTATGAGATACTGCTACAAATGGCCTTAGTGCAAGTGGGAGATTGTTAGTTATATGTATGCCCTAGAGGCCAATACTGTACATACGATGTATATTGTAGTGGATGCTTGGACATATATAGGGAGTACTTTCTTGCTCGACATGATAGTATGCTATCTGGTTGCTCTTTATCTTAACATGTACACTTATTGTCTCTCTATTACATGTTGATAATGCCCTTAGGATGAGTACTTGACTACCAGGATTATGATGCAGATCATACTAATGGGGACTTAGGTAGTCGGTAAGTACATCCTTCAAATGTTCCTAGTCGTGGGAGTATCGAGACAGGTCATCGATACTCCAGAGTAGACTAGCGTATGCGCTTCTTGACCCATATGATGGGCGATGGATGATCCCATATCCATTGGTGTTTGACATCAGAGAAGGTATACGGGTGCTCAGTGGAGACTGGGTACACTGAACGGACTCGCCGAGAACTCCTAGATGGTATTATACCTATCGTCAGATAGTAGTTCTCTGGTGACACTGGTAAAGGTTAGTCTGTCGACCCGAGATCATCATAGAGTCTTGTGTGATTCCCACTGTGTTTTGATTTCCACCTTACCACGTTCAAGGGATCGTGCAAAACGGTGGATTTTGGGTACAGTCCCGAGTCACATGGAGTCAATGAGCGATAGGAGGGGATTCGTCTCTCCCGGTATTGGGGGTTGATGTTGCGCTATGCTCGATTGGCCATAACAGGAAATCCCTTGCCAAGGTTGCTGAGATTTACTGGTAAGTGTTATCAGTAGTTTCTCGAACCATTATGGACCTCATATCGGCATGACTTATCAGGCTATTGGGGTCTGACGTTTTACCACCCCCAGGCTACGATATGCGAGATATCTGACGAAGAGACCGGACTGTACGGCAGTGTTACTGATTGGATTCGCAGGAGTATGAGCAGGCTTGCTTGTTGATCTTCTGATCGCTCAATACCCCGGTGGCCGTTACATTTAGTAGACTGCTTGTGGCTTGTGGGTCTTTGATATGATCATCATCTACTGCCGGCGTATTGACGAGTCTTTAGAGTCCTACACAGAGGTTTCCTGGTTCATGCGAAACGAAGTAGGAGCACATATGTAATATGTGCGGGACCAAGATTAATGTGCGTATGTGATACCGCATTCTATTCTCGCGATATGTGATATCGGTCGGTTATATGTGATATAGCCGGGTTATCGGATTAAGTGTTGATTCGATAAGTTGATGCATTTTATATTAGTCGGTTGTATGTGATATAGCCGGATTATTAAATCAAGTGTTGATTTAATAATTTAATGTATAATTATATATTTGATATATTAACTTACATTAACTAATATTTGCTCACTAAACATTTCTTTTTCTCACTTGTGTGCATATAGTATATATGTGATATATATTAATGTACATTTTATTTGTGTCATGTTTGATGCCACATGCTTCATGTGTGTATGAGACTCACACCATGATTGATATAATGAATGGTTTTTATTTATTTAAAGTAAATCAAGATTAGATGGAAATTGGTTTAATGGTTGAAGCTTGGAGAAGCTTGTGGAACCATTGACCAAGTCCACTAATTTTGTTTTACTTGTAGATATTTATTAACCTAACCATTATTGTTAGCCGTGGTTTATTCTCTACATGAGTTAGTGTATGACACTAACTTACCCATGGTTACTATACTCACCTCATGAGTTTCATTCTCATCTCCACTTGATCTTCTTCTTCCTCATGAGAAAACTTGCTAGCTTTTCTAAAAGTGAAGAAATATTGTGAGAAAAATAAATCTAAAGTGAGCCCAATTCCTACTTCATCATCCTATACTATATTAGCCATTTAGTTTAGGGTGTTTGCTTCACTAATCCACCATAAGTGAAGAGGTAGCATGAGCTTGAGTCTCCTCGACGTAGATCATCTTCAGCCTCGAAGACTTCGAGCAAGCTTGTTCATTTCTTCATGTAAACCCTTACTAGAGTTCGGGTGTTCACTACTTGGAATGAAGGGACTGCTACACGGAGCTTTAGAAGTGAAGGACCGGTCTACAAAGGTTGTATTCCTCATTCACTTTGATGTAAAGTTGTTTGCATTGCTTGTTCGTCTAAATCTCTAGTTAAGATTCTAGAGATAGGGTTCTTTAGTACGACAAACTTTTAAAATTTGCATGGACGATGCCTCCCGAAACCTTGCTGTCGTGCTAGGTAACCTTACAGTTGTACCCTGGTGGTATACCTTGAGCATGATTTGTTGCATATCCGTATTGTTATACTTATGCCATCAGATTGCATATTTCAGATTATCGCTTTTCGTGCATGTTTGCGATTATCTGTATGATGTTATTAACTATTCATGAGTTGGCAACTCACCCCCGTTGTGCCGCAGTGATTTGCAGGCTTGTCCCTTAGTGTGGTCACGGCAGGGCTTCTTATTGCATCTACTTCTGTGGATACCGCTACTGTTGTTCATGATTTTGGCGTAGGTTGGTTTTGCGGATATCCGTATGATTCCATTGTATATCTTATTTTGTATTTATTACTCTCCATCTACCACTTACATATATTTGACTTAGAGACGAGATTGTGAGGATCGATATTGTATTATTTGTGACTATCGGTGTCGCGCTCGTGTGAGCCGGCTTTTATTTCATGTTGTGATGTTGTTTTACTTCCTCTTTGCTTATTTCTTCGCTATGGCATCGTATATATACCTGTTGTGGTTGTGTTCTGCCTTTTGGCGGAGTTGCTCTCGTTTGGGGATGCTTGTACCTGTTTGGGGCTAGTTTTTACAAAGAAGATACTACCGAAATTTTTAAGAAAATAAATTTAAGTTGAGATTTTATAACTTGAGATTTTTAAATGTTTTCAACTACTGTTTTATCACTTTACATCTTTTCTTGGTTTAGATTTCTGGGTTTTCGGCTTATTTGAATTGCGGTACGCCTTTTGACATCGCGTGATTTAAATGACGGTCGCGTTCCTAAATTGGGTTGTGACAAAGTTGGTTTCAGAACGCTGGGTTTTACCTTTCAGAGTGTAGAATGACCTTTGGTATGATGGAGTAGGTAGCTTAAGCAGAGTGACGTAGCATGTATATGTTCCGCGGCATACTTACGACACGGTACTCCGCCTAAGTGACCTTAGGACATATTTCCTTTTAATTCCTTTCTTGATTCCATATATCCTTATGATTCGATTTCTATGTTCTTATTGAATCCTATTTTCTTATTCCAGCCACTATACTGCCAAAGACTACGACAGGGAGTTGCCGCTAAAGCCGAAGTCAGGGCAGGCTCGTCTGAGGCGAGGACTGACCAGGGCGGTATGCCTATTTCTCAGGAGCAGATTGATCCACCTTCTCCAGGACGTATTGCTAGGCTAGAGGCCAGTATTCAGGATTTGCGTCAGATGGTGGGATCGTTGGTTGAGACCAGTCGAGCACAGAGATCGAAGGTTGTTCCACCTATTACGGGGACCGTGATGGTACCTACTGCTCAGACAGTCGTACTTACCGCTACCGAGATTATCGCCGTATCCTTATCAGAGTTTATGAGACTGAAGCCTCCGGTTTTCACCGGCACTGACGCAACTGAGGATCCACAGTCGTTCCTCGATCGGATGGCCAGGATCTGTCGTTCGTTGAGATGCTCCAATGCAAGATCGGTAGAGTTCGCTAATTTTCGTCTGGAGGGTCTTTCCCAGACTTGGTGTGAGTCTTTGGAGAGAGGTCGAGCCGCAGGACTTCTTCCTATGACCTGGGTTGAGTTCGCGATGGTTTTTCTTGCTCGTTTTCTCCCGCAGAGCATCAGAGATGCTCGAGCTTATAGCTTTGAGTCTTTGCGCCAGACTCCTGGTATGACAGTGGCGGAGTATGATATTCAGTTCACCGAGCTATTCATTTATGCTCCATATTTGGTGGGTACTGAAGAGAAGCGCGTCAAGAGATTTGTACGAGGCTTGGTTACCCAGTTGTTCCTCTCTATTGGCGCTCAGCATTTTGATACGTATGCAGCCATGGTGGACGCAGCTCTACTGGTAGAGGAGCGTATTTCCGAGACTTCGGTCATTCCTGAAAGGTTATGCTAACGCCCTGTCCATCATCCGTGGCCATTTGCGGAATAAAATTTTTTACAACGATTTAAACTTGGCGCCAGAATAACCCTAAACGGGATCTAACCATAAACCTAACTAGCAACAAGAGAAGCTCTATCTACTATGATAGAAATTATACCTAAAGAAACAAGTCCTTCGGGTCTTCGCTCCTCTCCTCTGGCTCCTCAAAAGATGTACGGATCGCGCTTGAACTTCGGCCTCCTCGCGTCAAAGATGATCCACCCGAGAGTGTCTACTTTGAGCTTCTACCTTCTAATCGAGGTAACTAGGGTACTTAGAATGCTAATCTAAGTAGCCTAGATGAAGTAAAGTGAGATGATGGATTAATATGTCTCACTAGCCCTAGGTTTCTCAACTCATGAGACAATTAGGGTTAGAGCTTAGAAGAAGAGAGCAAGGAGAAGATGGGAGTGTTCAAGTGAGAATAGAATATCATCAACTGAAGAATGGCTAAGTGTTGTGTATTAATAATGCAAACCAATAATTCCATACCAAAATATCTAGATACCACAAAAATATCTAGATGCCACCTTGCATTAAAAATTCACAACAAAAGAAAATATCGAGCATACTCCAATAGTAAAGAATGAGTCATGCCATGAGTGACCAAATAGCCATGCTTCATTGAAACCAAATAAACACCTCATTTCTCCACCTCATTAACCATTAACAAAAATGGTTAAAACAAATAATGAGGTGTCTTCTTCTAGAAGTATCTTGCACAATTACAAGAATGCCCATCACCGTATATACATACCGTATCCGTATTCCGAAAAATACGAATACAAAGAGACAAAATAATCCAAGAATAAAATACTAGGATACGGCTTAAACCAAAGCCCACTAGTATTATCCGCCCAAACATCACACATGCATAAGTACACGTATGTGATCGAAGCCCTACCGTAAAACCATACGGTCTCTATATCGTTTCGCCCGAAGCAGGGAAACCCTCTGTGTGGGACTCTAAAGACTCTACAGTACGCTTGTTGTGGGTTTAACCACAAGCATGTCAGCGGTACTAGATGTACGTAACGGCTACCCAGGTACCTGTCGAAAAGGAAGGCCGACGAGAAAACTCGTCCGAACTCCTACTGATTCTATCCGTGACAATCTCCGTACAGTCCGGTCTCTTCGTCTAAGAGTATCGCATACCGAGTCTAGGGGGTGGTAAACGTCAGACCCTAATAACCCAATAATTCGTGCTGATGAGGCTCAGTACCAATCCGGGAAACTACTAATCAACCTATCATTAAATCCCAACTGTCTTGGCCAAGGTCTTATGGTCCTGACCAATCGAACACTGTGCGATATCGACTCCCAATACTGGGAGAGACGAATCCACAACAATCGCTTACTGCCTCCATGTGGCTCGGGACTGTACCCAACCAAAACCTGTTTACACGACTCAGTAGAGCCGTGGTAGGGTAGTGATCAAAGCACAGTGGGAACTTACACGAGACTAATGATGATCTCAGGTTCGAAGAATAACCTATACACATGTCACCTGAGGACTTCCATCTGACGATAACGATATGTATAGTACCATCTGGAAGTTCTCCGTGAGTCCATCCAGTGTATTCACACCCAGTGAGCACCTGTATACGATCTTAGGTGCATCAGACCAATGGCTGCGGGACCAACCATCACCCCTTGTCGGGGTCTAGAAACGTATACACTAGTCTACTCTGGAGTATCAATGCCCAATCTCGATACTCACGCGACTAGGGACCATTTAAGAATGTGCTTATGGACTACCCTACTCCTACAAGTATGATCGCGATCACAACGCAGGTAGTCAAGAAAGATCCTACGGGCTTTATCAACATGTAACCGCAATATGTAATAACATGTATAACATATGCCATGTTAAGATAAAGTCAAACCATAATAGTATACTACTGTATCAAGTCTTTATCAATATGTGCAAGCTGGATAAAGCATCAATAAAAACAAATACACATATTTTGATAAAGGCAACTGAAATAATATACTATATAACTGAGCAAGAATGTCCTGTACATACATATCCCCAGCATCCACATGTATACATATAAAATAATGGCCTCTAGGGCATACATATCCAACAATCTCCCACTTGCACTAAAGGCCAGTAATTGGTGTACCGAATACCCAACGTCTGCACTAAGGCCAGCTGCTGGCGTACCGCATACCCAACATCTCAAAAAGTCGCTCGAACTGCGCTTGAGGGAGGGCCTTTGTAAATGGATCCGCCGTGTTTTTTTTAGTGTCCACTCTCCGTACCTCGATCTCCTGGCGATCAATGATCTCCCTGATCAGGTGATACCGCCTTAAGACGTGTCTGGATTTTTGATGGGACCGTGGTTCCTTCACTAAAGCTATTGCCCCATTGTTATCGCAATACAAAGGTATTGGATCAACAATGGACGGAACTACCTCAAGTTCAGCAATGAACTTCTTCATCCAGATCGCTTCTTTTGCGGCATCGCTTACAGCAATGTATTCAGCCTCCATCGTCGAGTCTGTGACAGTGTCCTATTTGGAACTTCTCCAACACACCGCCCCTCCATTGAGGATAAACACAAAAACCGAGACAGACTTGCTGTTATCCTTGTCACTCTGAAAGTTGGAATCGGTAAAGGACTCGACCCTGAGGTCTCCATTACCGTACACTCAGAACATCTCCTTATTCATTCTCAGGTACTTGAGAATGTTCTTCACAGCCGTCCAATGATCCTCACCTAGGTTTGACTGATACTGGCTCACCACGCTAAGCGCGTAAGTTACATCTAGTCTGGTACACAGCATCGCATACATTATAGATCCTACCGCTGAAGCGTATGGTATAATGCTCATGCGAACCCATTCCTCATCAGTCTTGGGAGACATATCTTTGGAGAGGGTGATTCCGTGCAGTGCGGGTATGTTACCTCGCTTGGAATCTTCCATACTAAATCTCTTTAGTACAGTCTTTATGTACCTGGACTGCGAAAGTCCCAATAATCTCTTAGATCTATCTCTGTAGATCTTGATCCCCAGAATGTACGAGGCATCACCCAGGTCCTTCATGGAGAACCTCTGTGACAAGAACAGCTTGACCGATTGTAGCATAGAAATATCGTTTCCTATCAAAAGAATGTCGTCCACGTACAAGACTAGGAATACGACAATTCGTCCTACAATCTTCTTATAAATATATGGCTCATCCTCGTTCTTGATGAAGTCAAAGTCTTTGACTGTTTCATCAAAATAGATGTTCCAACTCTGCGATACCTGCTTTAATCTATAAATGGATTTAAGCAACTTGCACACCTTCCCGCTACTCCCATTATCTACAAAACCTTCTGGCTGATCCTTATAAACGCACTCTTCTAAACTTCCATTCAGAAAGGCCGTTTTTACGTCCATTTACCAGATTTCATAGTCATGGAAGGCAGCAATGGCAAGTAGGATCCGAATGGATTTGAGCATATCCACTGGAGAAAAGGTTTCGTCATAGTCCACTCCTGGTCTTTGACGAAAACCTTTTGCAATGAGTCTAGCCTTATAGGTTTCCATTTGCCTATCTACACCAAATTTCCTTTTGTTGATCCATTTGCATCCAACGAGTTTTACCCCAGGTGGAGCAATATCCAAGGTCCACACTTTATTGGTGTACATGGACACCATCTCGGATCGCATAGCATCCAGCCACTTATCAGAGTCACTACTAATAATGGCCTGCCTGAAACTAGTAGGATCATCTTCTTCCAAGATGCAATCCTCTCGATCCCCGTCTATGAGAAAACTGTAGTATCTCTCGGGCGAATGAGAAATCCTACTAGATCTGCGAAGTGGCTGAGGCTCGTCTGGGGTTATTGAATCTTGAGGTTCCGCCAATTCTTCAGTTTGAGTTTATGGTTTCTGAATTTCTTCCAGTTCTACCGTACTCCCACTTGTGTCTTTTGCAAGAAATTGCCACTCTAAAATGGTGGCGTGGCGAGATACAAACACCTTCTGTTCCTCGGTGTGGTATAACGGATATCCAATTGAATCATTAGGATATCCCATAAATTTACATAAAACTGAACGTGCCTGAAGTTTGTCCGGATTTTGTACTTTAACATAGGCCGGTGTTCATACGATAATATTGCATTATTATATTCCCCATTCTTATTCTTTTTATAAATAAACAGGTGCTTTTGACGCATGTCTGCTACATGTTACAGGTTACAGGTTCTTAGATAGAAAACAGTGAAAACGATGTAAAGACGATAAAAAAGTGGACTTTGACCAACAAATAGAAGACTCTTGATCAAGCCTACATCAAAGATAAAATTCACAAAGTACAAGGCAATGCAAGGTCCAAGATTACAAAGCGAACGGTTAAAAGTCCACCGCAATTATTCACTGGAGATCTGGAAGAAATATAGAAGCTATTTTAATAAAGAACCAAATAATAAGGAAGCCCAAAGATCCAAGGCCCAATACTTTCTTTTAAAGAGACATAAAATTTTACCAAAGCTTGAAGTCTACTTTGACTAGGTCTTCCTAAGGATATTTTGGTAAATGTAGACATGCAAATCAATTGTAACCTAGGGTTTCTATCTCCTATAAATAGAAGCCCAAATCATTGTATTCTTTTCATGCCTCCCTTCATTAATAAATTTCAGCATTCTTTTGGAGAGCATCATTTTTTGTAGGTAAATTATTTTCTTGCCTTAGTTTAATTTAGTTTAAGAATTTTATCAACTTGCAATAGATGTTTCTTCTCTTTAATAAAATCATGTCTTTCTTCATCCCTTCAATGAGCGAGTAGTTTCCTCGCTTGTTAGGGTTAGGAATAGGGAAGGATTTGAGAGATGAAGATCTCTCATCTCTTTTCTTTGCCAATCTTTTATGAAAATTAGAACTCCATGCATACCTTCTTATTCCGCTCCCTACGGCACTCTACCCTCGAGGTAGCGGTGATACCGTAGTCTAAAGGCCCGGATTCTAAGGTTTTCCATGAAGGTTAGGGTGAAGATTAAGAAAGGAAGGACAAGGATCTAGAGGGAGAATCAATCTTCCCAATCATCCTAATCCCCTTTGTTAAGATTTACCATAACACTAATATGATATATTTAATTAAAGGCAATGGAAAGAGATGTAGATCTTTGTTTACCAAATTTTCCCTAAACCTAATCCTAGCAAGTTTCTAATCCTAGTATCATACAACTTCAATTTTTAGATTTAATAATCAATCCGAACACCCTTCGGAATTAACTCGTTAGCGCGATTAGAAAATTCACAACATCCCTGTAGACCGATCCGTACTCACCGGCTAGCTTCATGCGACGCCGTTCTTGATTACGGTTACAAATATTTTTGTTCTATCTTTTAGAAAGCGCGAGCACGCTAAAAATCAATCAATCAAATGGCGCCGTTGCCGGGGATGTCGTAGAACTTTTCTTTTCGCAATTTCGGGTTAATCATAAAATTAAAAAAAAAATCATAAAAATCTGAAAAATCACAAAAAAAATATAAAAATATATCATCTGTTATTTTTGGAAAGGGTATCTTTGTGTGAATTTTGCAGGATCTACGCACAAATTCGGATCTGGAAATCTACAGAAAGCGAAACAGCAAATAAACGATCCTATCAACAGAAGATTGCAACAACAGAGGAACAGAAAAAAATTTAGAGGACCGAGTCAACAAATCAACCGCGCGATCTGGTGCCAAAAAAAAAGCGCCGGAGACCCAAAAAAAAAAAAAAAAAAAAGCGCCGGCGGCTCTTCCGGCCGCGGAACCGCCGCCGGAGACCACTTCTGACCGCGGAACCGCCGCGGCCTGGTCTGTTCAAAAAAAAAAAAAAAAAAAAAAACAGGGGGCAGAAGCACGGGAGAAAAAAAAACAAAACTCTGTAAGTTTCTCTGTTCCTCCTCTGCAAAAATTTGCATATATTTTCTGAAAAATTCCTGCAAGATTTTGTGTGCTTTAAAAATCTTTCTCTTTCTAAATAACAATCTGGTGCAGGATTTTTGCGCCTAGATTAAAATAGAAATTGATTGCAAGTAATCTTTTTGTTGCACATCTTTTCTCGAAAATCTTTTTGCAACATTTTTTTCCAAATAAAGATTCGTTGCGCTATGCTTAAAATAATAATTGATCGCAAGTGATCTTTTCTGATTTGCATATCCTTAATTTTTTTTGCTAAAAATATCTTTCCAAATAAAGAGCAGAGAAAAAAGGAAAGTTTTAATTAGAAAACTTGCAAACTTTGAAATTCACACAAAAAAGATTTGATTGCAAGTGATTTACTGTTTTGCATATCTTTAATCGGACTTTAAGGGGCTTTTGACCAAATCAGATTGGGTGGGGATTTCATCACCCTTCCCAGGACCCCAGAAAACATCTAAAGCATTTTGCATCGACCACAATTAATAAAAAATACTAGACTCAGCCCTAAGGAAATCGAGCTCAATAGGAAAAGGACTAGTATAGGCATCGACCGTTTATCCTAACTGATTTTGCGGTGTCTAGGCTAGTGGTTTTTAATTAGGCCCACTGTCGTGGTGGTTCCTTCCCACTTACCTGGCCGCAATTGGCGGTGAAGAGGCGGTTTGAGGTCCTATTTCTAGCCCTTTGGAACAGTTAGGAGCTGTCTAGCTGACCTAGGTGACCCTAGATCTAGGTCTGATTGTGCATTTCTGGTTGATTACATTTGTGTCTAAGCCCTTTATCGAAATTTTTTCTGCAAACTGTCTCAAATAAAGAGAAAAGGGAAAAAAGGAATTTTTTTTAAAAAGACTTGCAACTTTTGTCGCTCGGAAATCCTTGCACCAACAAACTTTCTTTCTTTCTCCCTTTCTTCTAACATGGGTACCCCACATAACAAATCACTTGCCGAACTTTGGTATCCCGAACCTAATTTTGCGTCGTTTGGTAATTTGTTCGATCAATTTAAAGACGATCCTTCCTTGCCTAAAATATGTTTGAAAGATCAAATAGAGGCGTCTAGGAGAAAAAATTCGACTTTTCAACCCACTTTGTGTCAACCAAGTCAACCTTCACCACTTCCATATGTTGATACCACTCTTTCGAGTCCTTCTGTCACTCCTAAGCCGATGTCCATTGCTGAGCATATTGCTCAATCTCGCAGTCGATCTTTCACCCCTCTCCACTCATCCAGTTCTAGAGATCAACACGACTATTCACCTTTTTATCCATATGTTGACCCTACCCCTGCCCAACCACCCACTTCCTACCAGTCTTACCCGACTTTTCCACCGTCACTAGACAATGTTTCTACACAGCCATTAGGGAGTTTCACATATCCAAACAATTTCGAATTTTTTACCGAAACCCCCTTACCACCCAAGTCTAGTTTGGAAGAGGCGTTGGAGGCGTATATCGCAGCAACAAACAAAATGGTTAGGAATATGGAAGCGTCCGTGGCCACCCTTATGCAACATGCTGAACCGGTAGCTAGTTTCCAACTAGCTCCAAATTTTTCAATGTATGAGGAGGCGGTTGGACTGAGTGAGAATGAGAGAGGATTTCTAAATCAAACCTACCCTTACCCAATTGAAGCCCACAACTCCAGTTTTCCATCGAATGTCCTAAATGATTCACAAGTTCAAAATAAAAACGAGTTGTGCGACTTTGTAGTGTTTGATTTGCCAAATTGTGAGGAACCCCCTTCGAGTGAAACAGCACCTAATCCGTTTGACCTTTACACTTCTACTCTAGAACCTACATTGATAAACATCCATGCTTTTGAGGAGGTGTCTAAAGAAATTGACTTTCACTTGATTGAGGATATAGACGCCGGAAATATTTCGGATGATGAACCTGTCGATTTAATTGAAATTTTATGTTCAAATCATCATCCCGAGTTATTAAATGTTTCTCCCGAATCTCATATGCGTCTTGATTTTGATGATAATGGCATGGATGAGTTGAATATTGAGGAGAATTATGAGGATAATATTGAGGAGAGTAGTGAGGATCATATTGAGGTTGAACCATTTTTCTTTGATGTGTCGGATTTTCCAATTCATCCTCTTGAACCTTTACCTAAATCACCCTCCCTTTTTTCCATCGTTCCGACCACGCCTCATTTCACGCTTGACGACTGTGAGCTTGAAAACTTTTCCTTTGAATCTGACACAGTTCTCACAGCCGATGGCACTTACGAGTGTTTCACTTTTTCGGACGATGTTGAAGTTTCACCGCCCAAGTTTGAGTCCTTTGCATTTTCAGATGAGTTAGTTAATCCTTCAGACTCGGTTGCTTACAGTCGTTTCGAACCGTTGATGGAATCTTTCCAGTTCGACACAGTTTACTACGGTGAGAATGAGACCATCCCTAATTCACTCCCTTTCGTCCTTCCTATTGTTCCGACCGTGCAAGTGACCGTTACGCTTTCATTTCAAATACCAAGTTCGGCGTACCCATGTTTTCTTGTGAATCTTGAGGGATTTGACCCCATTTCTCGACGGGTTGATAGGTTAGCGCAATCGCTTTTAACACATCGGTCATCACAAATTGCGCTAATTTATTCACTCGTTTTACACCCTCAAGATCGTACCCCACTTCTTTCTTCTTTCCGCCATTCTTCTGCCCCACCGAGACCATATTCTCTTCTTCCCATTCGGTCTCATGTGTTTCTCATCTCTTTTCTTTCTACTCCATTCTTTCACCAACTCGGCCATTTCCACGATAAGATTTTTGAATGGTTGGTGCTAACTTTTGGCTTGTGCAAGGCCAAGCTTAAGTTTGGGGGAATCTTTGTATATATGTATATATTTTCTGTTTTCTTTTCTATAAAAAAAAATAAAAAAAAATTTCAAAACATATAAAAATTGTAAATAAATAAACAGGGGAGTACCAGTATTTTGACCCTCTTGGTTTAGCATGACAGTGAGGACACTGTCAAGTTCAAGTTTGGGGGTATGCTCGGTACGTCTTTTTCCTTCGCATTCATTTGTACATATATTTGCATACTTATTTGAAAACCCATAAAATTGAAAAATTTCAAAAAAAATTATTATAAAAATTATTGTATTCAATTTTGGCTTATTTGACTAGAGTTTGACAGATAGGTTAACTAGCTAGGAACAACTAGATTTTTGACTTGGTAAATTAAAAACCCTAAAAATAACATTCCTTAAAGTTTAACGGTAGAAAGTATATGCCTTTGTAGCTTATTTAGAAATAGGCAAATTTTGAGTCTACTTCTTGGGCTAAGTTAAAACAAGGGAAGAGTATTGATATTTTTATTAAAGTATGAGTTTGAATAATAGTTCCTAGCTTAAATCTAGATTCTGAAAACGTATACCCTACAATTTGCACAATCACGCACCTTGAAACTTGGAATAGTAGAAGAGACCTTGAAATGCTCTTGTCTAAAGTCCTTAGTACAATGAAAATAGAAAAAGAGTGAATAAAGAAAATAAAAAAATGAACACTGGTTTTTATGATTACTTAAGGCTGCAAAAATAGAAAAATATTTAGCGAGGGTGCTTCATCACCTAGTGCCTTAGACCAACTGGTTTGGGAGTCACTGCTAAAGCCTTGGGTGTTGCAAGACTAGGAATTACGCTTTAATGTGCAAATACATCTTGTAATCGGTCGTTGGTACCTCAAGAAGTATTAACGGTCGCATGAAGGATGTGTAAGCAAAATTCAATTAAAAATTCACCTATTAATAAGTGCTTTGGACAATGGACGAGAGTACGATTGCTTGATTTGAATTTCCAAGTGTAGGGGTGATTTTTATACACACGTGGGGATATGTGATTGGAGTTTAGATGAGAGAAAGGAATGAAGAATAGAACTTGTATCTTTAGTAGAGTTGATAAAAATTCCTAAGTGGAGATGGAACCCTGGAAGGAAACTTAAGAGATGCCGAAAGCTAAGTAGGTCTACAGAACATATATAATCTTAAGTTAAATGATGAGGAAGTGTGAAGAATATGGGTGGATAATTTACAAGTAAAAGATAATAGAATTCTTAGTTAGAAAACCTAATTGGAGAATAAAAGTCAAAAAGCCAAATTGATAGGATTTTGTGGGTAGTATCCGCTGAAAACCCTCAGGAGACAACACTCCTCCTACTATTGACACCTAGAGGTTTAACGGCTTGTTGCACGTGCTCAGTGCAATCGTGTTTCCCTGCGAAAGTGCGGTTAGGATTTTAGTGAATAAAAATAAGTTTGCTCGAGGACGAGCAAAAGATAAGTTTGGGGGTATTTGTTCATACGATAATATTGCATTATTATATTCCCCATTCTTATTCTTTTTATAAATAAACAGGTGCTTTTGACGCATGTCTGCTACATGTTACAGGTTACAGGTTCTTAGACAGAAAACAGTGAAAACGATGTAAAGACGATAAAAAAGTGGACTTTGACCAACAAATAGAAGACTCTTGATCAAGCCTACATCAAAGATAAAATTCACAAAGTACAAGGCAATGCAAGGTCCAAGATTACAAAGCGAACGGTTAAAAGTCCACCGCAATTATTCACTGGAGATCTGGAAGAAATATAGAAGCTATTTTAATAAAGAACCAAATAATAAGGAAGCCCAAAGATCCAAGGCCCAATACTTTCTTTTAAAGAGACATAAAATTTTACCAAAACTTGAAGTCTACTTTGACTAGGTCTTCCTAAGGATATTTTGGTAAATGTAGACATGCAAATCAATTGTAACCTAGGGTTTCTATCTCCTATAAATAGAAGCCCAAATCATTGTATTCTTTTCATGCCTCCCTTCATTAATAAATTTCAGCATTCTTTTGGAGAGCATCATTTTTTGTAGGTAAATTATTTTCTTGCCTTAGTTTAATTTAGTTTAAGAATTTTATCAACATGCAATAGATGTTTCTTCTCTTTAATAAAATCATGTCTTTCTTCATCCCTTCAATGAGCGAGTAGTTTCCTCGCTTGTTAGGGTTAGGAATAGGGAAGGATTTGAGAGATGAAGATCTCTCATCTCTTTTCTTTGCCAATCTTTTATGAAAATTAGAACTCCATGCATACCTTCTTATTCCGCTCCCTACGGCACTCTACCCTCGAGGTAGCGGTGATACCGTAGTCTAAAGGCCCGGATTCTAAGGTTTTCCATGAAGGTTGGGGTGAAGATTAAGAAAGGAAGGACAAGGATCTAGAGGGAGAATCAATCTTCCCAATCATCCTAATCCCCTTTGTTAAGATTTACCATAACACTAATATGATATATTTAATTAAAGGCAATGGAAAGAGATGTAGATCTTTGTTTACCAAATTTTCCCTAAACCTAATCCTAGCAAGTTTCTAATCCTAGTATCATACAACTTCAATTTTTAGATTTAATAATCAATCCGAACACCCTTCGGAATTAACTCGTTAGCGCGATTAGAAAATTCACAACATCCCTGTGGACCGACCCGTACTCACCGGCTAGCTTCATGCGACGCCGTTCTTGATTACGGTTACAAATATTTTTGATCTATCTTTTAGAAAGCGCGAGCACGCTAAAAATCAATCAATCAGCCGGACAACCCCATATCTTAATACGTTTAAGATACGAACTTTTACAGTTCTATATCTCGAACGGTGTCTTAGGCATGGATTTGGATGGAATTGCTGGGTTCCTTAGCATCCTCACTAGGTTTTCCAATGCATCAAGCATGCAATTTTAAAAATTCTAAGGTGCTAAAGAACTCTAACCAAGGATCTAACTAGAGGATTAGGAGTAAGCTAGCATGTAATCAAACATTACACTAAGTGAAAGAGGAATACAACCTTTGTAGACCGGTCCTTCACTTTTAAAGCTCCGTATAGTAGTCCCTTCGCTCCAAGTTATGATCTCCCGAACTCTAGTAAGGGTTCACAAGGCGAAAGGAACAAGTTTTCTTGAAGTCTTCGAGGCCGAAGATGATCTACATCGAGGAATCTCCAACTCAAGCCACCTCTTCACTAATTGGGAATTAGTGAAGCAAACAACCTAAACTAAATGGCTAATCTAGTGTAGGTTGGTGAAGTAGGATTTTTGCTCACTTTAGAATTATTTTTCTCAATAATTTTCTTCACCTCTTGAAAACCTAGAGAGCTTTCTTGAGATGAAGAAGAAGATGAAGTGTAGAATCAATAATAATGTCTCCATAACCATGGGTGAGCCAATATCATATATTAACTCATGTAGAGACTTAACCATGGCTTAAGATAATGGTTGGATTAATAAATATCTAGGGTAAGACAAAATTAGTGGACTAAGTCAGTGGTTTCCACAAGCTTCCAAAGCATCTTAACCATGACAATTTGCCACTAATTTTGATTTTCCCTTTAATAATAAATACCCTTAATCATCTTAGGAATGGTGTGAGTCTCATACACCTATGTAGCATGTATTATCAAGCATGACACAAAAAAGAAAAACAACTAATATATATCACATATTTATTAAGTGTAAATGTGAGAAAAAGAAATGCTTAAGTGAGTTAATATTAGTTAATGTAAAATTAATATATCAAATATATAATCATACATTAAATTATTAAATCAACACATGATTTAATCATCCGGCTATATCACATATAACCGACTAATATCATTTGTCTCAACTTATCGAATCAACAGTTGATTTGATAACCCGGCTATATCACATATAACCGACCGATATCACATATCGCGAGAATAGAATACGGTATCACATACGCGTATTAATCTCTGTCCCGCACATATCACATATGTGCTCCTACTTCGTTTCTCCTGAGCCAGGAAACTTCTATGTAGGACTCTAAAGACTCGTCAATACGCCGGCAGTAGGTGATGATCATATCAGTCACCCACAAGCCGTCAGCGGTACTAGCTGGACGTAATGGCTACCCGGGTATTGAGCGATCAGAAGATCAACAAGCAAGCCTGCTCATACTCCTGTGAATCCAATAAGTAACACTACAGTACAGTCCGGTCTCTTCATCTGATATGTCGCATATCCAGCCTGGGGGTGGTAAACGTCAGACCCTAATAGCTTGATAAGTCATGCCGATGTGAGGCCCATAACGGTTTGAGAAACTACTGATAACACTTAACAGTAAATCTCAGCAACCATGGCCAGGGATTTCCTGTTATGGCCAATCGAGCATAGCGCAACATCAACCCCCAATATCGGGAGAGAAGAAATCCCCTCCTATTGCTCATTGCCTCCATGTGACTCAGGACTGTATCCAAAAACCACCGTTTTGCACGTTCTGTTGAACGTGGTAAGGTGGAAATCAAAGCACAGTGGGAATTACACAAGACTCTATGACGATCTCGGGTTTACAGACTAACCTGTACCAGTGTCACCAGAGACTGCTATCTGACGTGAGGTATAATACCATCTAGGAGTTCTCGGCGAGTCCTGTTCAGTGTACCCAGTCTCTATTGAGCATCCGTATACAATCTTTGATGTCAAACACCAATGGATGTGGGATCATCCATCGCCCATCATATGGGTCAAGAAACGTATACGCTAGTCTACTATGGAATATTGATGCCCCGTCTCGATATTCCCACGACTAGGAACAATTAAAGGATGTACTTATGGACCACCCTGGCCCCACTAGTATGATCTGCATCATAATCCCGGTAGTCAAGTACACATCCTAAAGGCTTTATCAACATGTAACAGAGAGACAATAAGTGTACATGTTAAGATAATGAGTAACCGGATAGCATACTATCATGTCGAGCAAGAAAGTCCTCCCTATATATGTCCAAGCATCCACTATAATATACATCACATGTACAATAATGGCCTCTGGGGCATACATACAACTTACAATCTCCCACTTGCACTAAGACCAGTTGTTGTAGTATCTCATACCCAATGTCCCATAAAAGTCTCTCTTAGGAAAGGCCTTTGTGAGTGGATCCGCTTGTCTTTCGTGTCAACTCTCCTTACCTCGATCCCTTGGAGATCAACCATCTCCCTGATCAGGTGATACTGCCTCAGAATATGTCTGGATTGCTGATGAGACCGGGGTTCCTAGGCCAGAGCCACAACTCCATTGTTTTCACAATAACAGTTACTGGACGCTCAATGGTAGGAACCATGTTCATATCATGAACAAGAAATATCCAGACAGTCACTTTTGCAGCATCGTTGGAAGCGATGTATTCAGCCTTTATCGTCTAGTTTGTCACGGTATCTAGCTTGGAACTCTTCCAACATACCGTCCCTCCACTGAGGGTAAACACAAAGCCTGAGACTGACTTTCAGTCGACCTTATCACTCTGGAAGCTCGTATCGGTAAAGGACTCCCACTGGAGCTCACTGTTACCAAACACCAAGAACATTTCTTTAGTCCTTCTCAAGTACTTAAGAATGGTCTTCACAGCTATCCGGTGTTTCCCCCCAGGATCTGATTGACACCCACTCACTACACCTAGTGAGTATGATACATCCTCTTAGATCTATCTCTATAGATCTTAATCACTGGATGTAGAAGGCATCACCCAGATCCTACATGGAGAAACATTATGATAAGAGGAGCTTGACCATGTGTAGCATAGAAACACCATTTCCTATCAAGAGTATGTCATCTACGTACAATACGTGGAAGACAACCTTACTCTCTACAACCTTCTTGTATATACAAGGTTCATCTACCTTTTTGATGAAGTCAAACTCTTTGACTGCCACATCAAAACAGATATTCCAACTCCATGATGCCTGCTTTAATCCTGATGGACTTTTAAGCATAGCCACTGAGAGAAAATGTTTCATCATAATCCACACCTGGTTTTTGACGAAAACTTTTTACTATAAGTCTAGCTTTGAAAGTCTCAACTTTTCCATCTACACCAAGAATCTTCTCAAGATCCACTTGCTCCCGATGGGTTTTAACCTTTCAGGTGCAACTTTTAAAGTCATACTTTGTTAGTGTACATGGATTCTATTTCAGATCGCATAGCATCCAGCCATTTCACAGAGTCCCCACTTGTGATGGCCTGCTCGAAACTAGTTGGGTCATCATCATCCATGATGCAATCCTCGCTCCCACTGTCATTGAAAAAACCGTAGTATCTCTCAGGCAGATGAAGAACCCTATTAAATCTGCGGAGAGGCTGAGGTTCGTTGGGAACTATTGAATCCTCCGGTTTCACCAAATCATCAGCTGTTAGTTTGTCTAGCTGGAACTCCTTCCAGTTCTACCTTATGACCACTAATTTCTTCCATAAGAAATTCCTTTTCTAAAAAGGTGGCATGCTGAGAAACAAAAAACCTTTTGCTCCTCAGTGTGGTAGAAGATATACCCTCGCGAATGTTCGGGATATCCAACAAACTTATACAGAACTGACCTTGCCTCGAGCTTGTCTGGATTTTGCTTTTCAACATAGGCCGGACAACCCCATATCTTAACTCGTTTAAGAGATTGTCTCTTCCCATTTCATATCTCATATGGAGTGGTAGGCACTGATTTGGATGGAACTCTATTTAATAGGTATGCGGCTTCTCAAGCGCATAACCCCCAAAAGAAAATAAGTAACTCAGCAGTACTCATCATAGAGCGCGCCATATCACATAGGGCGTGATACCTCCGTCCCGATACACCGTTGTTCTGTAGTGTATACGGAGGAGTAAGCTGAGAGAGAATCCTATTCTCTTTTAAATAATCCAGGAACTCCGTGCTCAAGTATTCTCCTCCCCGATCATATCGAAGGACTTTAATATTTCTTCCCGTTTGGTTCTCTACTTCGCACTTCAGACTCGTGTTTCAACAGGAACACATGTCCGAATCTTGAGAGATCATCGATGAATGTAATGAAGTACAAAGAACCAACCCTGGCATGTGTAGACATAGGGCCACATACATCACCATGTATCAGTCTAAGAGTTCAGTAACTCTTTCTCCGTGTCCAGTAAACGGAGTTATGGTCATCTTACCTTTTAGACATGACTGGCAAGTTTCATAAGATGTAAATTCGAACGGATTCCAAATCCATCCTTATGTAACTTAGCTAGTCGTGTAGCACTGATATGACCTAGTCTACAATACTACAAGAAGGATTCGTTCATTTCTGAACTTTTCCTCTTGTGTGTGTTCTGTATACTTAGAACTGTGGTTTGATTTAGAACGTATATGCTATTTCATAACGTGCCTGATCTAATCGACTCTTGATTAAGGAAAATGTTCACAACATTATCCCGCAATAAAAAATTATATCTTTCTTTAACTTAATAAAGATATTGATGTAATATTGTATATCAGGTTCGGTATGTAATAACATTTGTTCAGAATCAATGTAGTTACCACTTGGTAATACAAGATGATATTTGCCAACTGATTTGGCTGCAACAATTGCACCATTCTCTACACTTAGAGACATATTACCCAATCCCAGTTCTCTACCTTTCTGTAGCCCATGCAATAGATTACATATGTGGGATCCTGATCCGGTATCTCATACCTAGGACGTAGAGGATACTGAGAAACATTTCTCGGTAACGAACACACCCGAAGAATATGCATCAATATGCTTTTTCCTCGATTGGGTGGCATGGGAATCCTGGTATTCCCCTATTTCCTACTCAGATTTATAAAAATTATAAGGAAGAGCGGAACCAACGTTCCTCAGCTCAGTATAATAAACAGGTTCGGTCAATACATCCATATTATTATCTTGATTAAGGCATGTCACAGTCGCTACCAGGAGAGAGAGAGAAGAAAACACTCAGCGTATGCTCCTGCAAGATTAGATTGGTTATTATTTTATTTAATCAGAATGGCTTCCACTATTTTTATCAAATCTTCCTTCAAACCCTAAAAGGTAAGACTAGCCGGGATTAATTTCACCCTATAAGTTTGCCAATCTTTCGGCCAGGCCAGTGTCACTACTTTGAGGGAGGTTCCCCGTTCTTTCGCACCATAATTAAAATAAACCTCTTTTTTCCAGGGGCGTAACCCCGTTAACACTTTTCTAGACACCTACTTTGATCGGCAAATTGTAATATGCAAAACTCTCCCAGAAGTAACTCTTACTCACAGTGGGTATCGGGATCTAACTATCTCATAGAAGGCATGCAATCTCATTGCAAATTTCAAAACTTGAAATTCCCGATAATATTTTGCCCCTAGCTTCCTATGACCTTGACGAAGGCCAACAAACCATAGACCGCTAGTCAAGTTCAACCCGTACATTTCATGATTGAATTAAACCCACCCGCATGACCCTTGATGAAGGCCAACAAAGTCGCATGACTACCCTAATCCAATCGCATCACATGCTTTTAACAGATAAGCACTAATCAGCTGCCGCTCACTACGCCTTGACGAAGGCCAACAAACGTAGCACGAATACTAAATAGTCCTTATCTGAAATGACGGAGGGCTACGACAGGTTTTTAAGAAAACTTTTTGCGTAATGAACTTGATATCGTTGTAGAATCGAATGATTTTGAAAAAAGATTGTTTTTAGGCTTTTACTAGTTTTGGTAAAGAGGCCACTCCCGGTGAAGGGATCTCGGCTCTTTTCTCATCGAATGAGGTGCTGGATATTTAGGAATACCACTATGCAAAGCTAGAACTAGAGAAGCAATCAAAAACAAAACCGAGTGGGTTGTAGTATCTGCTAGTTTAGCTAAAGAGGTCACTCCCGGTGAAGCGATCTCGGCTCTTTCCTCATCGAATGAGGTGCTGGATATTCAGGAATACCACTATGAAAAGCAAGAACTAGAGAAGCAATCAAAAACAAAACCGAGTGGGTTGTAGCATCTGCTAGTTTAGCTAAAGAGGTCACTCCCGGTGAAGGGATCTTGGCTCTTTCCTTATCGAATGAGGTGCTGGATATTCAGGAATACCACTATGCAAAGCAAGAACTAGAGAAGCAATCAAAAACAAAACCGAGTGGGTTGTAGCATCTGCTAGTTTAGCTAAAGAGGTCACCCCCGGTGAAGGGATCTCGTCTCTTTCCTTATCAAATAAGGTGCTAGATGTTCATCAAGGAACACCACTATGCAAAACAAAAAACTAGAGCTACCCTTTTTGAAAATTTGATTCCACAACATCTTTAGGTTTCTTGCTTTTCATTAATCTCATTAATGAAGTCCCATCATATATGCTTACTAAGCATCACAAAATAAACGAAAGTAGAACGTACACTTATGTCATCCACATTCGCCACAGTGTCCCGTTATGCACCGTTAGGTTACTTAACTAACGGCATATGTAACGTTTTGAGAATCGTTTAGGTGAAATTTCCGATTATCGGTAAAATAACTGGTGTTTTCCGTAAAAATCTGGAAATAATTATTTTTCCACATAAACTTAAATATACCTATTCTAGCTATGAAATTACTAGTATTTGATTTTTAATTGGTCACTTGTAAATTTCTAGTTTATTTAAATATTTTCCGTAATTAATTAATTTAAATATTATTATAAGCTTTCATTAATGCATTTAATTAGTGAAAATTACGAATTGGAATGGGTTAATACAAACTTTGTGCATCATGACACATTAAACTAAAATGTAACAGCAGCCCCCCATTTTCTCCTCTCATTTCTCTTCAAAAAATTCATTAATTTTGCCTCAAAAATCAATATAAAACCTCACTAATTCTTCAATTAAATCTCTACCCATTTTTCCTTGGCCCAATCTAGCTTGAATCAAGGAGCAAGATGGAAATTTGGGAGGCTAAGATTCATGCTAGATTCCAAAATTTGTAAGGTATAAATCTAAATCCTATAGTTAAATTGTTGTTTAAATACTTTAAATCAAACATATTTAGTTAGTAATATGGGTAAAATTTCAAGTTTAAGAAATTCAAGAGAGGATTTTGAAATTCAAGTGAGGGTTTTATCACTTGTTTATGGGTATAATAGGTAGCTTAACTGTAGGGTTCCTAGGCACTCTTAAGAAGGTCTATAAGGCATTAACCATGTCCGAATAAAATTTTAGACGTGCCGAACAACCCAAAGCCGGGATCTTTGCTAGATAATTAGGGTTTAACAGGCAAGTAAACATCTTTACAACTAAAAGTAAGGGATTACAACTTTTGTAGTCCGCTCCTTCGCTTCATAAGATCCGTGTTGAGGTCCCTTCACTGCGATCATCAAGAACTCCGACTCTCGTGAGGCTCCAAGAGGTGAATGATGCATCTTGCTTGAAGTCTTCATGATCTAAGATGATCTACCTTGAAGAATCTCTAACCCAAGCTTACACTTCACTAAACAACTTATTAGAGAAGTGAACACCCTAATCTAAATGGCTAGAATAGATGAGAATGATGAAGTAGGAATATTACTCTCTTTTGTTTTCAAATTCTCACTTTTATTCACCACAAACACAAAAGCTAGTGAAGCTTTTCAACTGAGGAAGAAGAAGAAGAAAAATGAGCTAATCCTTTTGTGATGAATAATGAATTAATGTAGTGGTTACAAATCTAACCAAGGGTTAAGCATGAAGGAGTTAACCCTTGCAGAGAGTTAACTAGAGTTAATGGTTTGGATTGGGTTAACATAATATCTTCACAAAATATCAAGCCAAAGAAAAAGTCAAAGCTTCATGAAGCTTCATGGAAGCTTCATGCAAAAGCTAACCCTAATCCAAACCCTAACCAAGTTTAAACCCTAAACCATTGTTAAATTTGTAACCTTAACATGTTACAATATTATATATCACATATACAATATATTTTGTAACAATAGAAAATAATACAATTAACATATATCGCATATATATCAATGTATTATCCCGTAAGAAAATGAATCAATAAAGCGAGCTTATATTAGTTAACGTAATGTAATATATCACATATATAATTATACATTGAATTATCGAATCAACACTTGATCCGATAACCCGGCTATATTACATATAACCGACTAATATAACATGTACCACTTCATCGAATCAACACGTGATCCGATGACCCGGTTATATCACATATACCCGGCCGATATCTCATATCGCGAGAATAAAATACGGTATCTCATATCGTATTATTCTCGGTCCCGCACATATCACATATGTGCTCCTACTCCGTTTTGCCTGAGCCAGGAAACCTCTGTGTAGGACTCTAAAGAATCGTCAATACGCCGTCAGTAGGTGATGATCATATCAAACACCCACAAGCTGCAAGCGGTCAGCTAAACGTAACAGCCACCCAGGTATTGAGCGATCAGAAGATCAACAAGTAAGCCTGTACATTCTCCTGTGAATCCAAACAGTAACACTCCCATACAGTCCGGTCTCTTCGTCTGATATGTTGCATATCTAGTCTAGGGGCGGTATACGTTAGACCCCAGTAACCGATAAGTCGTGTCGATATGAGGCTCATAACGGGTCGAGAAACTACTGATAACTCTTACCAGCAGCACTCCATATTAGCCCTGGCCAGGGACTTCCAGTTATAGCCAATCGAACACTGCACAACATCAACTCCCTATACCGGGAGAGACGAAACCCCTCCTATCGCTCATTACCTCCATATGATTCGGGACTGTACCCAAAAGCCACCGTTTTGCACGCCCTCTTAGACGTGGTAAGGTGGAAATAAAAGCACAGTGGGAATCACACAAGACTCTATGACGATCTCGGGTCTACAGACTAACCTGTACCAGTGTCACCGGAGAACTGCTATCTGACGATAGGTATAATACCATCTAGGAGTTCTCGGTGAGTCCGTTCAGTATACCCATTCTCCACTGAGCACCCGTACACCATCTTTGATGTCAAACACCAATGGATATGGGATCATCCATCGCCCATCATATGGGTCAAGATGCGTATACGCTAGTCTACTCTGGAGTATCGATGCCCTGTCTCGATACTCCCTCGACTAGGAACAGTTATAGGATGTACTCTTTGACTACTCTGGCCCCACTAGTATGATCTCATCATAGTCCAAGTAGTCGAGTACATATCCTAAGGGCTTTATCAACATGTGAGAGTAAGACAGTAAACTAATACAAGCCAACATATTAAGACAAAGTGAAACCAAATAGTATACTATCATGTCGAGAAAGAAAGTCCTCTCTATATATATCCAAGCATCCATCATAATATACATCATATGTACAACAATGGCCTCTAAGGCATATATATATATCTAACAATCTCCCACTTGCACTATGGCCAGCTGTTGTAGTATCTTATACCCAACATCCCGAAGAGTCTCTCAAATTGTATCTGGGGATGGCCTTCGTGAGTGGATCCGCAGTGTTGTCCTTCGTGTCAACTCTCCTGACCTCGATCTCGCGGCGATCAACTATCTCCCGGATCAGGTGATACCGCCTCAGAATATGTCTGGACTTTTGATTGGACCTGGGTTCCTTGGCCAAAGCCACAGCTCCTTTGTTATCGCAATACAGAGGTATTGGATGTTCAATGGATGGAACCACACCAAGTTCACTAATGAACTTCTTTATCCAGACAGCCTCTTTGGCAGCATCGTTGGCAGCGATGTATTCAGCCTCCATCGTCGAGTCTGCAACGGTATCCTGTTTGGAACTCTTCCAACATTCCGCCCCTCCATTGAGGGTAAAGACAAATCCCGAGTGCGACTTAGAGTCGTCCTTATCACTTTGGAAGCTTGAATCGGTAAAGGACTCCACCTGGAGTTCTCCGTTACCATACACAAAGAATATCTCCTTAGTCCTTCGTAAGTACTTGAGAATGTTCTTCACAGCTGTCCAGTGACTCTCTCCAGGATCTGCTTGATACCGACTCACTACACTTAGTGAGTATGCTACATCGGGTCTGGTACATAGCATCGCATACATGATAGAGCCTACTGCCGAAGCATAGGGTATCCCTTGCATGCGAGCTCTCTCCAAATCAGTCTTGGGAGACATCTCTTTGGAGAGAGTGAGTCCAGAGATCGTGGGTTGGTTACCACGCTTGGATTCTTCCATACTAAACCTCTTTAGTATGGTGTCAATGTATCTGGATTGGGACAATCCCAATATCCTTTTGGATCTATCTCTATAGATCCTAATCCCCAAAATGCAGGAGGCATCACCTAGATCTTTCATTGAGAATCTATGTGATAAGAAGAGCTTGACTGACTGCAGCATAGGAACATCATTTCCTATCAAGAGTATGTCATCCACGTACAATACGAGGAACACAACCTTACTCTCTGCAACCTTCTTGTAAATACAAGGTTCATCTATGTTCTTGATGAAGTCAAACTCTTTGACTACCACATCAAAACAGATGTTCCAACTCCGCGATGCCTGCTTTAACCCGTAAATGGATTTAAGCAGCTTGCACACCTTTCCGCTGTTCCCACTATCTACGAAGCCCTCTGGCTGAGTCATGTACACGCACTCCTCTAAATCACCATTTAGAAAGGCGGTCTTAACATCCATTTGCCAGATTTTATAGTCATGGTATGCAGCAATGGCAAGTAAGATCCGGATGGACTTAAGCATAGCCACTGGACAAAAGGTTTCGTCATAATCCACATCTGGTCGTTGACGAAAACCCTTTGCAACAAGTCTAGCTTTGAAAGTCTCTACTTTTCCATCTACACAAGGTTTCTTCTTAAAGATCCACTTGCTCCCAATGGGTTTTACCCCTTCAGGAGCAACTTCCAAAGTCCATACTTTGTTGGTGTACTTGGATTCCATCTCAGATCGCATTGCATCCAGCCATTTCACAGAGTCCCCATTCGTGATGGCCTGCTCGAAGCTAGTTGGGTCATCATCTTCCATGATACAATCCTCGCTTCCACCATCAATGAGAAAACCGTAGTATCTCTTAGGTGGATGAGGAAACCTACTAGATCGGCGGAGAGGCTGAAGTTCGTTGGGAACTACTGAATCATCTGGTTCCACTAAATCTTCAGTTATAGTTTGTGGTGCTGGAACCTCTTCCAGCTCTACCTCTTTACCACTAATTTCTTTTGCAAGAAATTCCTTTTCCAAAAAGGTGGCATGTTGAGAAACAAACACCTTTTTCTCCTCACCGTGGTAAAAAAAATATCCATAAGAATTCTTCGGATATCCCACAAACTTGCAAAGAACTGATCGTGCCTCAAGTTTGTCCGGATTTTTCCTTTTGACATAGGCCGGACAACCCCATATCTTAACTCGTTTAAGATACGGTCTCTTCCCACTCCATATCTCATATGGTGTGTTAGGTACAGATTTAGACGGAACTTGATTCAATAGGTACGCTGCTGTCTCAAGCACATAACCCCAGAAGGAAATAGGCAACTTAGCAGTGCTCATCATACAGCGCACCATATCTAATAAGGTGCGATTCCTCCACTCCGATACACCGTTGTGCTGTGGTGTATAGGGAGGAGTAAGCTGAGAGAGAATCCCATTCTCTTTTAGATAGTCCAGAAACTCATTGCTCAAATATTCTCCTTCTCGATCAGATCGTAAGATCTTAATACTTTTGCCCGTTTGGTTCTCTACTTCGTTCTTATATTCTCTGAATTTCTCAAAAGCTTCAGACTTGTGTTTCATCAGGAACACATGTCCGTATCTAGAGAGATCGTCAGTGAATGTAATGAAGTAGGAAGAATCGTTCCTGGCGTGTATAGACATGGGACCGCATACATCACTATGTATCAGCCCTAAGAGTTCTGTAACTCTTTCTCCGTGTCCACTAAATGGAGCTTTGGTCATTTTGCCTTTGAGACATGAATGACAAGTATCATAAGATGATAATTCGAACGGATTCAAATATCCATCCTTATGTAACTTAGCTAGTCGTGTCGCATTGATATGACCCAGTCTACAATGCCACAAGAAGGATTCGTTCATTTCTGAACTCTTCCTCTTATTTGTGTTTTGTACATTAAGGACTGTAGTTTGATTGAGAACATATATGCCATTAAATAACGAACCTGATCCAATCAACTTTTGATTCAGGAATATGTTCATAACATTATCCTGTACTACAAAATTATATCCTTCTTTGCTCAATAAAGAAACTGATATAAGATTGCATATCAGGGTCGGAATGTAATAGCATTCATTCAGAACCAATGTATTACTATTTGGTAACACAAGGTGATATTCGCCAACTGCTTTGGCTGCAACATTTGCACCATTCTCTACTCTTACGGAATAATCACCCTCTCCCAGTTCCCTACTTTTACGTAGCCCATGTAACATATTACATATATGGGATCCCGATCCGGTATCTAATACCCAGGACGTAGAGTGAACTGAGAAACAGTTCTCGATAACTAACACACCTGAAGAAGATGCATCACCATACTTATTCTTCGTCTGGGCGGCGTGAGAATCCAGATATTCTCCTGTTTCCTGCTCAGTCTTATAACACTTATAAGATAGAACGGGTCCAACGTTCCCCTGCTCAGTATAATAAGCGGGTTCAGTCAATACATCCATATTATTATCTTGATTAAGGCCTGACATGGTCGCTACCTGGAGAGAGAGAGAAGAAAACACTTTAGCGTATGCTCTTGCAAGATTAGATTGGTTATTATCTTATCTAATTAGGATGTCTCCCACTGTTTTTATCAAATATTCCTTCAAACCCTAAAAGGTAAGATTAGCCGGGATTAATTACACCTTACAAGTTCGCCAATCTTTCAGCCAGGCCAGTGTTGGTACTTTGAGGGAGGTTCCCCGTGCTTTCGCACGGACCTAAATAAAATAAACATCGTTTTCCCAGAGGCATAACCCCGTTAACACCTTTCTAGACACCTACTTGATCGGCTAATTGTCCTGTGTAAAATTTTCCCAGAAGTAACTCTTACTCGCAGTAGGTATCGGGATCCAACTATCTCATAGGAGGTATGCAATCTCATTGCAAATTTCAACACTTGAAATTCCCGATAATATTTTGCCCCTGGCGATCTATGACCTTGACAAGGTCAACAAACCATAAATCGCAAGTCAAGTTCAACCCGTCATTTCCTGATTGAATTAAACCCACCCACATGACCCTTGACAAGGTCAACAAGGCCGTACGAATACCCTAATCCAATCACATATCATGTTTTAGCAGATAAACACTAATTAGCTACCGTACACTGTGCCTTGATAAGGTCAACAAATGCAGCACGAATACTAAGTAGAATTTATCTGAAATGACGGAGGGCTACGCAGTTTTTTCAAAAAACCATGAGCGTAATGAACTTGATATCATTGTAGAAACAAGTGATTTTTGAAAAGGAGTGCTTTTGAGGCTTTTCTAGCTTCGCTAAAGAGGTCACTCCCGGTGAAGGGATCTCGGCTCTTTCCTTATCGAATAAGGTGCAGGATATTTCACAAATACCACTGTGCAAAGCAAGAACTATTGAAGCAATCAAAAACTAAACCGTGAGTTTGTAGCATCTGCCAGTTTCGCTAAAGTGGTCACTCCCGGTGAAGGGATCTCGGCTCTTTCCTCATCGAATAAGGTGCAGGGTATATCATATATACCGCTATGCAAAGCAAAAGTGTAGCTACCCTTTTTTTTTTATAAAGTTTTGATTCTACAACATCTTTTAGGTTTCTTTTCTTTTATTAATCTCATTAATAAATCCCATCAGCTTATGCTTCCTAAGCATCACAGAAGAAACGAAAGCAGTAATATTTATATATCATCATATATATATAGTATAAGCATTCGTCTCAGGCAGTAATATGATCTCATCACAGAACATTGCAGCAGAAGAACATATATGAAATATTGGATATACTAGGATGTCCGTGTTTTAATACAAGCCGGTATAAAACACGGATTCCACGGTCGCGATGAATAGCCAAACCAACATCCCTAGACCCCTACGAGAGCGACAAGTAACACTGCCAATTCAAGGGTTAGGAGACCCGGTCTCGACTCCTCGAGATGGCCTCCCACTGGACCCTAGAACCCGGTTACTTATGCTCCCCTCCTTGGGTCTACCTAATGCGGAAAAGTAAATAATATACACTGGTGACATCAACCTCATCCCGGAAGTGCCCCAATAAAAGAATATTACATGCAAATGAATTTTACATGAATGAAAATAAAAACCCTCATCTCACATAAAACCCCCGGCTATTCAGAACACGACAATCCAATATAACATATCACAGCAACACATAATATCTCATATCATCAACGTAAGCAAGTATGCGTATCCCGATTGTCGTTGATGTATAGCAATGAAGCCGGCGATACACCACATACTACGCTTACGGTCACAGAAAAGAAAGTGTAAAACTACAACATTTGGAATCCACAATCTCTTTAGACATCGTAAATCCGAAATATCACATACTTCGCATTTCATGCCTAACTATATGAATTCCACATATTGTATCACATTCCAGATAAATAGAAAATATTAAACTTTCCGATTGAATAATCAAATACCAAAGATTTCCTAAATAGCTCAACACTTGAGCGGAATTCAAATAATCCCAGAATATGTCACAGTAGCAATGGTCCAGCCGTAGAAGGGTCAAGCCAACGCCTCATATGTGGCACGCCGTACTGCCCCAAACCCTAAGGTTTTGAGGCAGTTCAGACGGTCACATAATCGAGTTAAGGTTTGTGTTCTTCTAGAGGATCCACCGCGTTACTTGCACATTTTTTCCGAAAGATTTAAACTCAAGAAAAATTCAACACTTGAAAGTTTTTCGTGCCGGGAAAAAGTGAGTTAATTATATCCGTTCGAATATTTTAACAGTTTCTAAATATCCGGAAAAATAAAGAAATTAAATTTTCCGATCGAATCTACGATTACAAAATAAACCCCAGAACACTCAACACTTGAGTCAGATTAAAAATACCCATAAATATGCAGGAACAGATACGGACATTACTGTGCCAACACGTGTCCACAAGTCCCTCTTTTGGCCGCGGAACCGCGGCGGCAAGCATGTTCTTGCCGCGGTTCCGCAGCTCTTTGAGAGCTTTGGGGGCATGTGTTTTAGGGTTGTCCTTAGAATTCCCTGCTGTTTTTTTTAAGTATTTTTAATGCAGAAAAAATCACATTTTCACAAAAATTCCAGAGAGGGGTCTAATTCGACGTTTCGGGGTTCGATCGAAGTTTTAACTTCGTATACACGTCGCCTAATGCTCTATCTAGGTTTTGATACCACTGTAGGGTTCCTAGGCACTCTTAAGAAGGTCTATAAGGCATCAACCATATCCGAATAAAATTTTAGACATGTCGAACAACCCAAAGCCGGGATCTTTGCTAGATAATTAGGGTTTAACATGAAAGTAAACATCTTTACAACTAAAAGTGAGGGATTGCAACCTTTGTAGTCCGCTCCTTCGCTTCATAAGCTCCGTGTTGAGGTCCCTTCGCTGCGATCATCAAGAACTCCGACTCTCGTGAGGCTCCAAGAGGTGAATGATGCATCTTGCTTGAAGTCTTCAAGATCTAAGATGATCTACCTTGAAGAATCTCTAACCCAAGCTTACACTTCACTAAACAACTTATTAGAGAAGTGAACACCCTAATTTAAGTGGATAGAATAGATGAGGATGATGAAGTATGTATATTGCTCTCTTTTGTCACTACTACAAATAAGGGTTGCCCCTACGGATTTACCCGTAGGGGCAAACAATTGCCCCTACGGATTTATCCGTAGGGGAGAAAAAATAATCTGTAGGTGCAAACGCCGTAGGTGCAAGTTGAAGCCCTGAACTTGCCCCTACGGGCAAAAACTTGCCCCTATGGAGTTCTGTATAGGTCCATTGTCACTTACGGAATTGGCCGTAGGGGAAAAAGTTATTTTATTTACGGTTATTTTAAATATATTAACTGTACCTACGGAGGTATCCGTAGGGCCAAGGACTATCCCCTACGGATACATGCGTAGGGGCAAAATATCAGGAATCCTGATATTTTGCCCCTACGGATAACTCCGTAGGGGCGTTTCTTTGCCTCTACGGATATATCCGTAGGGGCAACCCCCTGATACTGAGATCAGGGGGGAAATATCTGTTAATGCTGATATTTTTCCCCTACGGTTTAAACCGTAGGGGCAACATATGTACCTACGGATTAATCCGTAGGTACACATTATCTGTTTTTTTTATAAAAAAAGGGCTGCCTGATTTTTTCTCGCCCTGTGCACAATAATATATATATCAATAAAATATAAAATTAATCATCACACAACATATATCGCAGTATTCATAATCACATCATGCATATAATATACAAAAGAAACCCAAATACTGAATATGATATAAATATAAACCAATATCAATATCAATATCGTTTCAAAATGTAGTACAATATGTATGATATAAATAAATACATGTTTCAAAAAATAAGAATCAAAAAGCTACCCTAGCTTGGTCCAGCTCCACCTCTGATAAACGATAGAATAAGGCGCGCCTGCTCCTCGGTCAATAAACCATGCAATTCGGCGCGAGCGGGAGTCTGAGCGTCCTTTGGAGCTGGCGATGTGGTCTGCGCAGCCGCCGTCGAGGTAGTAGCTTGCGAAGTCGCGGCTGCGGGAGTCTGAGCGGGCGGTGGAGCTATAGGAGCTGTCTGTGGAACCGCAGCCGATGTAGTGGCTTGCGGAGCCGCAGCCGAAGGAGATGCATGTGGAGGCTCGGCCGATGTACCCTGTCGCGTCTGGACCTAACGTGTGTAAGAAGCCTGTAAGAACTGTGTATTATTCGAATCCGTATGATTATCAAGTTATTCAAAACCGTTGTTTATTTTAATTACATATGTATGTATGATTAATCAAACGTAAGTCTAAAACCAAATAAGCTCAAGCTACGTACTAATTATGGATATGTTGATATCTATAATATGACATGATATTTTACTATAAAGTAGTATACATACCAGCATCTCCTTCAACTCCTGAACGGTGGCCCTCAAGCTCTCCAGTTCCTGCTGGATACGTCGCTCACTGGAGACGGAGGAAGTAACCGCCGGGGTGGAGTCCAACCTCATATGGGCCCTGCTAGGGCCCAGTCCCCGGCCTCTCTCCCAACCTCCGTGGTCCCCTCCGTGTTCAGCGTCCAGAACTGGGGTCAGCAGCCTCGGATCGCTCTGTCCGGTAAAATCGATCCCCGAGGCCTCGGCCTGCTCAACCACCCGCTCCTACACCCACATTAAGCAGTAAAGTATAAGTATAAAATTTAAACTTGAACCTTCCAAAACTAAAATTTCAAATATGGGTAGAATAAATATTAACACTTACGCAATACTCCTGGGTAGCGACGTTGGGATATCGAAGCTCGCCCGTGGCCGGATCTGTCGAGGTGCCGTGGACGGCAAGATATGCGGACAGCACGCTCGGTGTACCACCTTGCGCCACGGTCTGAGCTGTCTGCAATATTAGAAAATAACTCTTAATATTAGAAATATTAGAAAATAACTCTTAATATTGCAGAATATCACAATGGTCGGTCTATTGTAATTTACCGATAACTCCATGGCTCGAGTAATATTCCTCGAGCCACTGTGTAAGTGGGGTGACCCCTCTTCGCCGACTTCCTGTTCTCTGTATTCTGAGCGGCCTGTTTCTGCACAACGCATTAACATTTAGTTTTCTAATTAAGGAACACAAAAAAGTAAATTATATCCTAAACAATGAATTACATTTAAAATACATACTTGTTTGCGTTGGGAGTCGAAATATTGGCACAATAGAGGCCATGTCTCTACGTCGACTCTCGCAAACGCCAGAGTAGATAGGAGGGCCGCTCTCTCTGCCTCGGGGGTCGCCATCCACAGGGAGTAGCAGTCGGCCTTCAGCTCATTCCTGTTGTATCGGACCTTGGTCTGCATGTTCTTCATCAGGCCATTGTACAGAGCATGAAGGTCGAGCACCCTCCCAGGGTGATCAGGGTCGGGTACAGGCTGAAAATCGTAATCCGACTGAAAATACAAAAAAAACATTGTTATTAGATTGCAAGTGTTAATAATAAATATATTGGATAAATCAAATGAAAATATATATTAATACGTACCCGAGCCTGATCAAAGAAGAGGGCGAATGAGCGCCGGTGCTGCTCGCCCCACTCAACGTGAAGTGGATAGTTCTTCATGAGCCGGCTCTCGTCCCCCATATACCGGCCGAACCTCTCGGCATGAGGACCGGTATAGCGATAGTCAAGGGTAAAAAAGAGGGGGAATGCTGCCTCCCCCTAGCTCTGTCAGGCCTCAGCCTATGGGACTGATTCGGGCATCGAGTCCCCCTCTGGGGATGGGGAGGCCCTGCGTCTGCACGAAATATCAAGACAATCAATATTAAGACAAAGTTGTATTAAGAAATCAAGCTTAAACTAAAATTGAAGTGTCATATATACCTCCGGTGACTATCGCACGAGCCTGGGCCCGGGCAGCAGCACGAGCGGGATGATAGTTCCTCCGGTGAGGAACAACGGGGGTCTCGGATGCGGACGCATCCCCTCCAACTAGAAAATAAACATTAACGCTAAATTTACATGAAGTTCATATTTATTCTATAGAGCATATGTAAAATGAATAAATATTTTATATTTATTCATACTAACCTGCAGACGATGCGGATGGTATGGAAGCGGCAGGAGTGGCCCCTGCGGAAGATGTGGACGCACCATCTATAATTAGACAATTAAAAATAGATTATATAAGTAATTGCAAAAAGAATGTGTTGATCAATAATATAACGTTCTAAATCAATATGCATGCACTATAGGATATATAAACATACCCGCAGGTGCGGTGGTGTCACCACCTACAGCTAGACAATAATAAAAATTGCTAAGTAAGAGCAAAATGAATATGTGTATATTTATGATATAGCATTCTAAATCAATATACATGCACTATATGATATATAAACATACCTGGAGGAGCGGGAGTGGCCTCTGTCCCAGATGTGGACGCATCACCAACAACTAGACAATCAAACATTGACAATATAAGTAATTTTGACATAAACATGCATGAATATCTGTAATATTACATTCAAAATGGATATGCGTGCAGTATACCTGGAGATGTGGCAAAATCCACACGGAAGGAGGCATCCGAAGGGGTCTCCGATCTGGGTGCAAGACCGGCCTTCTGAAGCTCCCTACGAAGCTCTCCGGGTGGCAGAACCGCTCTGCCTCTGCCTCTGCCGCGGCTGGAGCTCCTGCCGCCCCTCGCTGCTCCCGACATCGTCATCAAATCTAGATAAATGGTTCGTGGACACATTAGACAATCATTAAAAGTATTGACTATATATGTATAGAGCGTAAAATGTGAAGTAATAATATAACATTACTGATAACCTTTTTCGTTTCGTGGGCGCATTATACATATCTACTTGGATTTCATCGTCGATGTCATTTCTAACCCACATAACTTCATTATCGGTCGAAGACAACCCGTACTTCGAAACAGACGGTCGGAGCACTTTAAGCCTTCTCTCTTCTTCGTCCTCATCGTTGTCCTCGTATTCTAGGACATCGTAGACATCTCTGGGTTTCCATCGGCATACAACACTCTATCCCGGATGCTTCAAACACTATGAGTAGTATACTTGGAACGCTTGGTTCGGAAAGATAAACGGATCTTCCTGACCGTAAAATCGAAGTGTGTTCACACTGGTCAATCCATATTCATCTTTCCAAGTCCCAAGATTGCTTCTCCACTAGTCCGTATCGGTTCGCGTATCGTACCAAGTACACTGGAATATATAAAAGGGTTCTGATCGTCCGGGATAGTGGATGCCGAGTATACAATTTAAGTACCCATAATAAATCACACCGTCCGATCCTACCGTCGCAATCCCACTATTCTGAGTGGTTCTAGATGTTTCTATGTCCTTAACTTCGAATTTGTATCGAAGGACACCAAATCCTTTGTAATGTGCAACCTCCGTACTAGGAAATTGAGCTAAACATCTTGAATCACTCTCAAATGATGCAGACAAGTTCGGATCGTGGATCTAATAAAATAAATTTTACGACAAATACATAACGATACAAGTTTAGATTAAAACTGCTAGCAATAAAATGTTATTCGAATAACTTACATGATCTGTGGCCCAATCACAAAATCTATCCTGATGATATTTTTCCAATTGTTCTTCATTCCAATCAGGATGCCCCTCACGTACCTCGTTAAAATGAATTCTGTTTTCGACAAATAATGGTGACATTAATATTATATCATTTCATACACACACAAACACAGAAATAACAATTAATCCAAAAAAACTTACTCTCTAATTTGTTCAAGACATGCGCAATTAAGCAAGATAAACCGGTATATCTTGTTGATAAACATAGTGTCTACCCTCTTATACTCGGCTTTACCATATGGCCCGTCTTGAATTCTTCGTGGCCGGTTAAGCCTTGTCTCAATGTTCTTGTCCAGATAGCAGGAACAAAATGTGGTTGCTTCATCAAGAAGATAACCTTGCATGATAGAACTCTCTGGTCGATTTTTATTGCGTATATACTTCTTAAGAGTGTAGAGGTACCTAACGAAAATATGTTGAATAAATAAATACGGGCATACAGGACAACAATAAATTTATAAATTGCGCGAAACGAAAAATTACACGTACCTCTCGACGGGATACATCCATCGATATTGTACCGGTCCGGCTAACATCTCCTCAGTTGCAAGATGAACCGTCAAGTGTATTATGATATCGAAGAATGACAGTGGGAAAATACGCTCAAACTTGCAAAGTATCAACGCAATAGAATTTTCTAGTTTATCCAGCGTCACAACCTCCAGTGTTTTAGCACACAACTCCCTGAAAAAACAACATAAGTCGTTGATTACTAGACTAACCGATTCGGGGAGAGAAGTCCTGAGGGCTAATGGAAGAAGGTGCTCCACGATAACATGGTGATCATGACTTTTTAGCCCATCGATCTTGCCCTTCATAATTTTTATTTTCTTGCTGAATGATCCTGAAAAACCTGTGGGAACTTTCAAATCATGCAACACCTGCAGGAATCTTTTCTTCTCCGGTTGTGACATATGATAAGCGGCATTGGGAAGTACAAATTTGCCCGGTTTACCCGCTACCGGTCTAGGGTGCAATTCACTTCTTATTCCCCACTCTTGTAGATCCATCCGAGCATTCAGGTTATCTTTCGATTTCCCGTCTTTACAAAGAAGCAAGTTAAGTATGTGCTCTGATACTCCCTTCTCTATATGCATGACGTCCAGACAATGACGCACTGAATTTGTAGACCAGTACGGAAGCTCGAAGAAAATGCTTAACTTGTTCCAAAATGGTGGTTTGACCTGTTTCGTCGGATCCATCCCGAAGGTCACATTATTGTAACCATCCCATTTAGCAGTCACGTCCTCTCCGGACAATGGGGATGGAGGTCCAAGAAGCTCTTGATGACCATCAAAGTGAACCGTGTCTAACCTATAGGGGTGGTCTGGAGGCAGGAAACGTCGATGGCCGCAATAACAAACCTTCCTGCTAAAATTCAAGAATTTCGATGTAGTGTGTTCATGGCAATGAGGACATGCTTTGTGACCATGTACAGACCAACCTGATAGCATTCTATACACAGGAAAGTCATTAATTGTCCACATTATAGCCGCACGCAGTATGAAGGTTGTATTTGTGTTTGCATCATATGTCTCTACACCATCAATGAACAAAGATTTCAACTCCTCGATCAGAGGTCGGAGATAGACGTCAATATCGTTCCCCGGTAAGTTTGGTCCGTCGATAAGAAGAGGCATCATAAAGTATGATTGGTCCATAGCCAACCAAGGCGACAGATTATAAATTATCATTACAACGGGCCATGTGCTGTGACTTCCAGCCAAATAGTTGAATGGGCAGAAGCCATCAGTAGCCAGTCCGAGCCGGACATTGCGAGGATCGCTACTGAATATTGCGTGCCTCCTATCGAAATCCTTCCATGCCGGTGAATCTCTTGGATGGCTCATTTTTCCATCTTCACTTGGAGAAGCACGGTGATGCCAAATCATTGCCTCGGCTGTTTTCTTGCACCTGAATAGCCTATGTAGCCTCTGTGTTATGGGAAAGTATCGTTCTATCTTGACAGGTATATCGGGCTTCTTATCAGAATCTTTCGGCTTATACCTGGCTTCTCCGCATGTTGGACACTCTGTCAAATCTGAATTCTCTTTCCGGTACAACACACAATTTTTAGGACATGCTTGAATCTTCTCGCACTTTAGAACCAAATCAGACATCATCTTCTGGGCTCCGTACCAGCTGTCGGGCACGTTATTTCCCAGAGGCATAGAATCTTTCAAGAACGAAAGAAGCATTGTGAATGACTTGTTGCTCCATCCATTTAGGCACTTAATCTGAAAAAGTTGGACGAACCATGAGAGGGTGGAATACTTCGCATTCTCATAAATTGGTTTCCTAGCATCATTCATGAAATTTTCATATTTATCCGCACGCGGTCCTTGACCGGAAGGAATGTCATCTTCGGTACGAATAGATTCACCTAGGGCAGCCTCTACCATATTCTCCATTTCTTCTGATGGAAATAAATTACCGTCTTCTCCTTCTTCCGCATTTCCGAATTCTTCTTCTTCTCCTGCCGCATTATCGTGTTCTCTTTCTTCTTCTGCCGCAGTACTGCATTCTTCTCCTTCCCCGTGATATTTCCAAGTTGTATAAAGTCTAGTAAACCCATATTTTACAATATGAAGTCTTGCCAATTCTGCCTTTTGCCAGTACTTATTGCCACATCTATCGCACGGACAGAGAATCTTCTCTATTATGATCTTATTATGTGCGCGTGCAAATTCAATAAAAGCATCAACTCCTGCGACAAACTTAGGTTGCATACGTTGTTGCCAATCCACATACATCCAGTCCTTAACTCTGACGTACTCATGGGCCATGTTAGACTGTATAACATATAAATTGTCGGTTATGGTGACTATATTGAGAAATATAAGAACGGGATAGTTACTGACAAAGGAGAAAATCCGTGTATATGCTTTGTGTGTGCGTTTGTCATTGAAAAGAATAAATTATCGCACGTATGTTAACCGATAGATGGGGACTAAGTGGCGCTTTTAGTTTCATATATGAGTATCGATGAGAATATGAAGGTTTCATATTATCATCGAGTATCATATATTGGTTTTAACCTGAACATCTCGAATCGCTCTCTAATTATGCGTTTGTTGTGTATTCTTGTTGTATGTGTGTGTTCTGGCTGTCGGGGGTAGGCTTCTATCCCATTAAGAATGTATAGAGCGAACACCCATCACTTGTGCTTTCAACCGTTTTGAGTAAATTTCGGCAGCACCTCCCCGCTGTTCTCTGAGTACACTGTAATAGAATAGATAATCATTTCAAAGCTGTGAAACAACGTTGAAATGAACTTCTAATCTATCTTTGTACACGGAGAACCAGCGGAAAGGTACCGACGAAATATATCGAAACGGATGAAAACACAATTGAATGAAGGCGTTTGCTTTATACATTCTTAACTTGTCCATACGGGACAAATCTATGGGTTACCAAACGATTGAATTTTCTCGTCGCGTAGACTATACGACTGTTGTTATTATGGAGCTATACCGTCCGATATTTAACAACCTTCGTATAGTTCTATGTCACGACGAACATCGTACGTATGTTAACCGATAGACGGGGACTAAGTGGCGCTTTTAGTTTCATATATGAGTATCGATGAGAATATGAAGGTTTCATATTATCATCGAGTATCATATATTGGTTTTAACCTGAACATCTCTAATCGCTATCTAATTATGCGTTTGTTGTGTATTCTTGCTGTATGTGTGTGTTCAAGCTGTCGGGGGTAGGCTTCTATCCCATTAAGAATGTATAGAGCGAACACCCATCACTTGTGCTTTCAACCGTTTCGAGTAAATTTCGGCAGCACCTCTCCGCTGTTCTCCGAGTACACTGTAATAGAATAGATAATCATTTCAAAGCTGTGAAACAACGTTGAAATGAACATCTAATCTATCTTTGTACACGGAGAATCAGCGGAAAGGTACCGACGAAATATCTCGAAACGGATGAAAACACATGTGAATGAAGGCGTTTGCTTTATACATTCTTAACTTGTCCACACGGGACAAATCTATGGGTTACCATACGATTGAATTTTCTCGTCGCGTAGACTATACGACGGTTGTTATTATTGTGCTATACCGTCCGATATTTAACAACCTTCGTATAGTTCTATGTCACGACGAACATTGCACGTATGTTAACCGATAGACGGGGACTAAGTGGCGCTTTTAGTTTCATATATGAGTATCGATGAGAATATGAAGGTTTCATATTATCATCGAGTATCGTATATTGGTTTTAACCTGAACATCTCGAATCGCTCTCTAATTTTGCATTTGTTGTGCATTCGTGTTGTATGTGTAACATGATTTTAAACCATTGAGATCAAGATTTGAGAAATTTTATAAGTGGTCGTTAACATGATAACAATCATCTCTTCGTATCAGTCCATATCTGAATTCTAAAGGGCAGTATATTTGCTATTAAATGATCATGTTCAACTCTAAAGCAAGGGAAAAACAGAGGTATATAGATCTATTAAAGTCAAGCCGTAAAGCTAATCACATATTTACAACATTGCAAATACATTAACGCAAAATATAGTTATGATGCTTCAAAAAAATCAATTATCAAGGATCTGGGAGTGGAGATGAACATACAGTTTCCCGTCAATAAGATCAACAGGACAGAGACAGATAAAATATAAGATTAGAATGATGAACAAGATAATATGCTTGAAAGATGCTATATTTGCTGATTGAATATAAATGAATCCACCAATATGATTATATACATGATAATATATGTAGAGGAATTCAGGCCATGAACACAAACCACCAACTATTTCATATGCTGGCTGAAAGAAACGGGCGAAAAGATTCATAGTTTTCCATAAACTACAAGCAGATTCTGCCATTACTAAGTACAAAACAAAATGGATTATAATTTAAAAGAGAAAGAAGAGCTTGAAGCAAAATCAGATCAAATTATATTGCCCCACATGGGTTGCTCGCCCAGACATTCGATAGCATACATGTCACAAGAAAAATAACAGAAAAACAATTTCTTAAGCTTAAATACCCTCTAAATATGCCAAACAGCTTGCTTACAGTTCTACTGATACATTATTAAACATAAAGTCCCTGCAGACGCCAAATCTGGAACAACTATCACCTTATCATCGAATGTTACGTCCACAAAAGTGAAGGTAACAGAATAAATGCACCAGTACAAACTCGACCTCGAATTAGCCTAAAGCTTTGCCAGGATGGAACTAAATCAACAAGCAAAGCATATTTACACTACAAGCTTACACCTACTGCAAGGGATAAATAGGGCACTTTACAGTTCACATCTCACAGCCCAACCGAACCCTACCCCCAGCCCCAGCCCAGCCCCAGCCCAACCGAGCCCTAGCCGCAGCCCCAGCCCAGCCCCAACCCCAACCCCAACCAAACCCTAGCCCCAGCCCCAGCCTAGCCAGCCCCAGCCCCAGCCCAAACCCCAACCCCAACCCCAACCCCAACCGAACCCCACAACCTAACCCTAACCGTAACCCTAACCCTAACAGAACCCTACCCCCAGGCCCAGCCCAGCCCCAGCCCCAGCCCAACCGAGCCCTAGCCCCAGCCCCAGCCCCAACCAAACCCTACAACCTAACTCTAACCCTAACCCTAACCGAACCCGATCGATGCCGACGCCAACGCCGATGCCCTCACCCCTTCCCGAACCTGGCCTGAACCCTAGACTACAACGTCAAAATTAAAAATTATATGAGATTTACTTACAACCGTGCGCGCGGTGGATCGACGGTAGAAATTGGTGGTCGCCAACGATCGACGAAGGTGGCGACGAGGAGCGGGAAGTCGATGAAGGTGTGGGGAAGACCGACGAAGCTGGCACAGGCTCGCGAGCGCTGGTGGCGACGAAGCGCGGGAAAAGGCGACGAGAGGCGCGGGAGTGAGAGAGAGAAATTTGGGAATGATGAATATAATTTTTCTGTGCTTATTTTTATATTAATAACCTATGTAGATGCCCCTACGGACATAACCGTAAGTCCCCGGCTTGCGGCTCTGTAGGGCCAAAGAAAAAATTAGAATGTAGGGCACCGTAGGGACAACGATTAGGCCCTACGGATAAACCCGTAGGGACAAGAAATATTTGCCCCTATGGATTTTTGAGTCCATAGGGGCAACCCCATATTGTAGTAGTGTGTTTTCAAATTCTCACTTTTATTCACCACAAACACAAAAGCTAGTGAAGCTTTTCAACTAAGGAAGAAGAAGAAAAATGAGCTAATCCTTTTGTGATGAATAATGAATTATTATAATGGTTACAAATCTAACCAAGGGTTAAGCATGAAGGAGTTAACCCTTGTAGAGAGTTAACTAGAGTTAATGGTTTGGATTGGGTTAACATAATATCTTCACAAAATATCAAGCCAAAGACAAAGTCAAAGCTTCATGAAGCTTCATGGAAGCTTCATGCAAAAGCTAACCCTAATCCAAACCCTAACCAAGTTTAAACCCTAAACCATTGTTAAATTTATAACCCTAACATGTTACAATATTATATATCACATATACAACATATTTTGTAACAATAGAAAATAATACAATTAACATATATCGCATATATATCAATGTATTATCCCGTGAGAAAATGAATCAATAAAGCGATCTTATATTAGTTAACGTAACGTAATATATCACATATATAATTATACATTAAATTATCGAATCAACACTTGATCCAATAACCCGTCTATATTACATATAACCGACTAATATAATATGTACCATTTCATCGAATCAACACTTGATCCAATGACCCGGTTATATCACATATACCCGGCCGATATCTCATATCGCGAGAATATAATACGGTATCTCATATCGTATTATTCACGGTCCCGCACATATCACATATGTGCTCCTACTCTTTTTTTCCTGAGCCAGGAAACCTCTGTGTAGGACTCTAAAGAATCGTCAATACGCCGTCAGTAGGTGATGATCATATCAAACACCCACAAGCTGCAAGCGGTCAGCTAAACGTAACAGCCACCCAGGTATTGAGCGATCAGAAGATCAACAAGCAAGCCTGTACATTCTCCTGTGAATCCAAACAGTAACACTCCCGTACAGTCCGGTCTCTTCGTCTGATATGTTGCATATCTAGTCTAGGGGTGGTATACGTTAGACCCCAGTAACCGATAAGTCGTGTCGATGTGAGGCTCATAACGGGTCGAGAAACTACTGATAACTCTTACCAGCAGCACTCCATATCAGCCCTGGCCAGGGACTTCCAGTTATAGCCAATCGAACACTGCACAACATCAACTCCCTATACCAGGAGAGACGAAACCCCTCCTATCGCTCATTGCCTCCATGTGATTCGGGACTGTACCCAAAAGCCACCGTTTTGCATGCCCTCTTGGACGTGGTAAGGTGGAAATTAAAGCACAGTGGGAATCACAAAAGGCTCTATGACGATCTCGGGTCTACAGACTAACTTTTACCAGTGTCACCGGAGAACTGCTATCTGACGATAGGTATAATACCATCTAGGAGTTCTCGGCGAGTCCGTTCAGTGTACCCAGTCTCCACTGAGCACCCGTACACCATCTTTGATGTCAAACACCAATGGATATGGGATCATCCATCGCCCATCATATGGGTCAATATGCGTATACGCTAGTCTACTCTGGAGTATCGATGCCCTGTCTCGATACTCCCTCGACTAGGAACAGTTATAGGATGTACTCTTTGACTACTCTGGCCCCACTAGTATGATCTCATCATAGTCCAAGTAGTCAAGTACATATCCTAAGGGCTTTATCAACATGTGAGAGCAAGACCGTAAACTAATACAAGTCAACATGTTAAGTGAAACCAAATAGCATACAATCATGTCGAGCAAGAAAGTCCTCTCTATATATATCCAAGCATCCATCATAATATACATCATATGTACAACAATGGCCTCTAGGGCATATATATATCTAACATTAACATCTTAAGATTTGAAGAATTTAAGCTAGTAGTTAGTTTGCTAATTGTCGCTTTAAACTTGTCCAAATTACATAATTTAGCAAACTAAGTTTTTAATTAGTGGGAAATTAGGTGAAATTAAAATCTAGTTAGGGTTTGTGTGACCTACTTAAGTTATTTTGTGAGCATTGTGGCCACTAAAATTGTTAAAACATCAAGTTTGTACTAAAACGGTTAAAAGATGCTTACTAGGTTTTTGGGTTAAATCGATTTTATTTAAGTTTGAGGTTTGGGTGAATTATAACCTATTTCATATAATATTTGATGTGTCATGGATGCGCGATTGGTGCGATTGGGTTTTTGGTTTGGTAGTTGCCACGTATTGCGACCCTAGTTGTGGTCTGTGGCGTTGTCGCGAGAGCGTTTTGTGCACCAAGTGCGTGCGCGTCTAGTTAGGGCACGTGGTTGACATGTATTGGTTGTGTCCGCGACTAATTATTTATTTATTCTCTTTTTACTTGTGTACATTTTTAGGATTGGGTGCAGAGGCGTAGGATGTGGCGCGGAGATGACAGAGCTGAAATCGGATCAGATTAGCCGAGACGTACAGGTGAGTAGATGTATATCTACGGGGGAAGTCGGGTGGATGGTGTATAGCACCCCCGCAATTTCGTAGGGAATGATGTGTTTATATATGTATACATATGTGTTAATGCGAGATATGAATACTTAGCAAGAAAGACTTTAGGAGACATGGGTTGGTTTTAGTGTAATCGCAAGAAAGTGATTTTAGTTAGTTTCTTAGTCACGAACCCTAGAGTAAGGTACACACACATGCACACACGTGATATGTTTTTGGGTGTATATGATATATGTATATATATATGTGTGTGTGTGTGTGGATGTGTTGATATATATATATATATATATATATATATATATATATATACATATACGTATACACCGGTGATGAGGATAGTATATTATACTCGGAGGAGAGTCGATATGATTGGGCATGATGCCGTGAGATCGGTTATGTGATTTGGGTCGTGTTATGAGATATGACATGATATTATAGAAGATCGATGGGCGATGTGTTTTCATACACACGCGGATATATGATGATGGTATTGGAATGTACTAGACTATAGATCAGTACCCCTAGTTCATGATGTTATGTTAGAAATACCGTATGAATAATGAGGTAAATGTGATAATTGACCCGTACCCCGATTTTGGGATGCCGTACGATGGATTTTACCGTACGAGATATAAATATGATGATTGATCCGCACTCTTGACTCAAGGATGTCGTATTATATATTTTATCGTACGTGATGCTATTGAGGCGGGATCACCGACTACTTGATATATCGACTCGGACTTAGGTGGATTTCCTTACCCTTTCGTTTAGTCTCTTAACTTCGTCCTGTAGTTCACTTAGTAGATGTTAGACTGGGCTCGAGTCATACTTATTTTCAAAACTAACGAATCGTGAGTATTTTCAAAAGACAACCCGAGGGATATTACGGATTTTTCAAAGGACGTACCTTTTCTTAAAAACACCGTAGCCCCTGTTTTCTAAAAACCACGATTCATGCTATTCCAAATGCCAAAACTTTATGACTCGTATATATATAAACGTATATTCTAAAATGTTGCGTTTACTATTCTTTCTCCGTTAAATTCATGTTGTTCTTATAGCATTGCATGCTTGTACATGTGTTTTCCTTAATTACTATGAACCCATGTTGTCAGGACACCAGCACCATTACCGATGATGCGTATGTCTACGAACACTTGCTTGCCGGCTCACACACATCATCATCGGTAATTGCCATGTCACGTACACTTTAGAGAACATTACTTCATTTATGTAATTGCTAGCTGGTAGTTCGACTTAGTACTAGTACGTTTGCTTTCATATGCTAGTTTTGATATCGCATTTCTTACTTAGACACTCATGCATGTATATATTCATTTGTCTTGCAATATCATGGGGGTTCATGCCGGTAATTCATTGTTTATTGACTTTTGATTATGGGATTCAGATTTTCCATGAGATTTCTGGATTTGGAGAAACCGCAGGGATTTATAAACTCTTTATCATTTCTAACAAATAGAAATTTGCGGTTTTCTCGTGATATGATGTGCGTGGCGTCCACCATGTGTTTTCTCGGTTCTTGAGCTGTACCACATACCCGATTCGAGGAGGGGGATACACCGTCTGCGGGTACTTGGTGGACCCGGTGCGGTACCTTAGGGCAAGAAGATCGCACAGATGGCGTTGAGCCCGGCTGGGGAGAACTACCGACCGGTGATTGTATGGAAACTCGACGGATATCCGCAGGATACCGTTCGGAGTTATGGGCCGATCTTGATCATACGGAGCCCGAGATATTGAGATTTGATGATATGGGCCAGTCCGGATTGCCGGAGCCCGAGATATTAAGATATTGGGATATATATTTTGTGTCGATGCTTGACACAGATTCTCTGTTGATTTCATTGATGATACTTCGAGTTTTATACCGAAATCTCATTGAGATAAGAATACAGTTTTCTCATTCATGATGTATTCTATTTTCATGCATTCATACATCATATTTGTGATATGTTGCTACCTGAGGCACTGACACGAGCACTTGGTATTACACTTATGTTAGATGTTTACCCTTGCCATTATTAGAGGCTTCAGGTTTTATATATTTATGAGGATTTTATTGTATGACCTAGGAGAGAGTCATACATGTGATTTCTTCTCGGTGATGTTTTCTACTCACGAGTTAGCAACTCACCCCCGTTGTGCCACAGTTTCTTGCAGGTTTGGCCGTACAGGTTTCATTGCGGCTTGCTGGCACACTGCTTCCTTCCGGGTGATTGCTTTGGTAGGTGGGTTCACTTGCATCGTGACCACCGTAGTACTTTTATTTATTTCAGTTGTATCTAGTAAACTCCATCAACCAGACTTGTATATTTTGATAGACTTAGAAAACCAGTTGTGTATTAATTCGACCTTAGAGTCGCGCGCTTGTATTATTATGGTCTTCTCTGGTTTTCTTGAGAATGTTGGTTTTCTTTCTGAGTTTTGATCCTCGCCCTTTCGGCGTTGTATATTATATTGCTTGCGTGGTGGTTTCCACCATTTGGCGAAGAGCTAGCTCCCGCTTGGGGATGCCTTTATTCATTATGCATATTATGCATGTTTGTACCCGTTTGGGGCCAGTATTTACAAAGGAGACCCTGCCGAAATTTTCGTGAAAATATGATGTTGCTTTTAAATATTTAATGCCACTTATTTTATTAAAACCACTTTCTTTAAAACAAGTTTTCCTTCACTTCTTCTTTAAAATGGTTTAGATTTCTGGGCTTTTGGCTTACTTGAATTAGGTGGGGTCCTATAGACTTCACATGATTCGAGTGCCAGTCACGTGCTATTTCGGGTCATAACAAAGTTGGTATCAGAGCGCTAGGTTTAACCTTGGTTCGAGTCTAGGTTTGACTATGCGGAGTCTAGGACGTATATATACATTCGGAACCTAGGCTTGACCTTACGGAACTTAGACTTGATCGAGGGGGTATTAGACCCGAACTTTCATCATGTAGGTTGACCTTGGTTGATGGAGTAGGCGTCTTAAGGAGTGTGACGTACCGTGTGTATGTTCTGCGACATACTTACGATACGCTACTCCGCTTAAGAAGCCTTATGGTGTACATTTCTTTGCACCGTATTCTATTCATTCCTTTGATCTATCTTCATCGATGTCGGATGGTGGTTTCTGTTACCACGGTTGCACGGGCAGAGAGAGCTGCGGTGAGAGTAGCGGTCAGCATGAGCTCGTATTGGACGAGGGCTGACCAGGGCGTAAATTCCGTTGACACACGATTGTATAGATGTGTCGTTTTATTGTGTTTTTCGTGACATGAGCATTTTGATGGATTGTTGTTACTAAGATTTTTCAAACGTTCATATTGTTGGATATAGTGCCCTCAAAGTCAATTATTGGATCGTAGGTACGTGATTGCAATGATTAAGGAGGACCTATACCGGTAGCACAGTCTTACTCGAGATGATAGTATGCTATTTGGTTTGCCTTTATCAGTCGTGTACAGATTCAGGTGACTGTTCACTATTACACGTTGATAGAGCCCTTAGGATCTTGCTTGACTACCAACAGTATGATGTCAATAATATACGTGAAAGTTGGGTAGTCTATAAGCACATCCTTAAAAGTGGTCCCTAGTCGTAGGAGTTTCGAGACAGGGCATCGATACTCCAGAGTAGACTAGTGTATACAGTCGAGACCCCGACGAGGGGCGGTGGCCTGTCTCACAAGCCACTGGTGTCAGTTGGATCACCTAAGATGTATACAGGTGCTCATTGGGTTATTAGTACACCGGACAGGACTCGTCGGGAACCTGCTAGTTGGTATTATACCTAGCGTCAGATAGCAGTTCCCTGGTGACATGTGTACAGGTTACTTCATCGACCTGAGGTCGTCATTTGTCTCGTGTGAGTTCCCACTGTGCTTTAATTTCTACCCTACCACGGCTCAAAGGAGTCGTGCAAACAGGTCTTTTTTGGGTACAGTCCCGAGCCACATGGAGGCAAGTGAGCGGACCGGCAGGGGATTCGTCTCTCCCGGTATTGGGGGTGAGATCGTGCTGTGTCTAGGAGATCCATTACACCAAGTCTTTGGCCAAGGCAGGTGAGAATCACTGGTAAGTATTCCAGTAGTTTCTCAGGGTGTTCAGGGCTACTCTCCGACACGACTTATACCGCTATTGGGGGTCTGACGTTTCCAGCCCCCTAGGCCCGATATGAAATACTCATAGACGAACGGACCGGACTGTATGTATATTGTCACTGTTAGGCACAGTAGGGTTCCAGGATGAGTTCGCTCATCGGCTTCACTTGAAGTCAGTACATGGGCAGCCGTTACGCACTGCTAGTGCCGCTGACGTGCTTGTGGTTAAACCCACTGCCAGGGTAATGATGAGTCATTAGAGTCCCCCACAGATAGTTTCCCAACTTTGGGCGAAACGTTGTAGAGGCCGTATGGTTTTATGGCAGGGTTCGGAAAATGCACGTGCATTTACGCACGTGTCATATTTCGGGCAGATAATATTGGTGGGCTTTGGTTTAAGCCGGATCCATGTATTATACTGTGTAGATATAATATCTTTGTCTCAGTTGCATTTGTATTCGGTCGTATTACAAATGCGGGTATGTTTATACTGTTACATGGTTATCCTGAAATTCGTTTCGGGATCGCTTTTCGAAGTTGCCAATTTTCTATCACCCGTCTTAAACATTCGGTTTAATGCGGATTTATCTTTTTCTTTTGGGTGAGTCATGAGGGTGAGTCATGAGTGGAAGCTTCTTGATTGGTGACTAGGTTTAGTGACTCATTCATTGCATTAATGGTTGATGAGGTGTTTTAAGTGACTCATTCTTTCCATTAATGTTGTGATGAGTTATGATAAGCTTCACTTATGGTCACCCTTGCTCCTACACTCACCCCTCCTCTCCTATATATGGCCGGCCACTTATGGAAGCCCCAATAGTTAAAAAATGATATGATTCATTTGCAAAAGATATAGCTCATTTCTCATTACTTGATTAATGCAACTTCATTAACCGTTCATCCATGGTTTTGGAAGAAACGAGACAAAATATTCTACTCATTCTCTACATCAATCTTGGACATGTCGGCTAGCAAACTTCATGTCCGAGTTGCCTCGGTTCAGAGACGGGAGCCCGTATAAAGATCCGTTGACGTGGTGCCATCTGGACGAGGAGACTGGAGATCGAGCGAGATCGCAGATGCCGCAAAGGAGCGTGGGATGATGGCTAAAGACCGAAGGACTCGGATCGTTTGGTATAGCTTTTCTACCTCTTTACAGTTTTTTAGTTTAGCGTTAATGGCAAGATCCGGGTTATAGTATGCGATAGCGCCAGTTATAAAAGTTTTTGTTCCGCATTTGGCGTCAGATTGACGGCCGGGGCGCTACCGTACACTTACATGGTATCAGAGCCACGCCATTAAGTTTTAATAACTTGTTCTAACGCGTTTAAAATATCGATCGAACGGAATTTTGAAAACCGCAATTTTCAGTATAAAGTTTCTGTCGATTTTAAAAACAGGTCTAAAAATTATTTTGAGCATCTCAGAAAATCGTGCAGGCTTTTTTAAGAATTCTGGTGAAATTTTGTCGACTGAAGCTACAGTACTGCCGCGGAACCACCGCACAAACCAGGGTTTGGCCGCGGTTCCGCCGCCAGTTTGGAGCTACAGTAAACCCTATTTCTACAGTGTGTTCTGCATGGGAAATTGTGGTTTCTGGAATATTTTATTTGGGCCCAGATTTTGTTGCTGTACTGCAGATGTACGTGGGGCCCACTTCGGGAAGTTTTGTCGATCGAAATTTTAAACGTGTTAGTTTACAATACTTACATTATATCTCCGACCGTGAATGCCATTCGAGCGGTAAATTACGTCTAATTGCTATAGTCCTTTTAGACGGATTTGCGAACGTGACATTAGCTTTGATGTTCTGTGTTGTGCTGTGATGTTGCGGATTTGTCATGGTGGATAGCAGTGTGCAATGGTAGTGCAGTTTGGATTTATTTGTACATTTGATATTGCGGGGCGAGCGTCCAACATGTGGACTGCCGTCACTGCCTGTTTGTATAATATTCTTTTGGGGCATGACCGGGCTGAGGTCGATGTACCCGTTGTACATATTTTTCATTTCTGTACTAGGTTTACCCCGCGACGGAGTGTACGGATAGCCGGGTTCTGGGGTGCAACGGGTCCGCATCTCATGGCTTTGAGAGGCAGAGGGGCCTCACTATAGAATTGGCAGACTATTCGCCGCACTCGTAGCGGGTACAGGTTGACCCAAGGAGGGGTGCTCAAGTTACCGGATTCCGTAAAGTGCAGGGTGGTCCATTGACTTTGCTGTAGGGGGCTGCCTCGCTTCAGGTTTTGGCGGGTAACTTGCCGCACCCGTAGGGGTCTAGGCTTCATTGTACAGGCTATCCACACGACCAGGGGAACGTCGGGTTTCAGCAGCGGCTCTGTGAAACCCGGGGATCCAAGATTATCTGTATTGTTCTGTGATGCTTATTACTTTTCTGTAATGTTGCATATTATCACGCCTTGAGCGATTATTGTATATTGGTATATATACTAGTAGATGTTGTATATGTTTTACACCTGCGCTAGTCCAGTCCCCGCTCTGTCGTTAGTTATGTAACCTAACGGGTGATGACGGGACCCTATGACGAATGCGGATGGCATATACGTATATTTTATTTTCGTTCTTTTCTGGTGTGATTAATTGATGGGACTGCGTTGATTCTGATCAATGCAAAGGAAAACAAACCTGTTTGGATGTTGATGGAACAGTTTTAAAAAGTGTTATTACAAAGACGTTTTCTTTTGTTTTGCACAGTGGTATTCAGTTGGAATATCCCGCACCTCATTCACCGAGGCAAGGGCCAAGATCCCTTCACCGGGAGTGACCCCTTGGGCAGAAATTTGCATCAGGGTAATAACTTCACTATAGTCGATTACATGTTGCTTTGCATCGCGGTATTCAGTTGGAATATCCTGCACCTCATTCCACGAGGAAAGAGCCGAGATCCCTTCACCGGGAGTGACCTCTTTAGCAATGGTTTTCGCCACTACATTTTTATAAAAAGCTATCAGGTTCCTTCAACGAGATCAAGTTCATTACGTTAAAGGTTTTTCGCCAAAAACCAGCCGTAGCCCTCCGTCGTTTCAGACGGTAGCACGTAGTATTCATGCTATGTTTTTTGGCCTTCGTCAAGGCATAGTGGATGGTAGCTGCTTGTTACTGTTCTGTTGCATAGATAGATGAGTTGGTTTGGGACAGTCGTATTACCTTGTTGGCCTTTGTCAAGGGTATGTACGTGTGGGTTCGAATTGACAAGATAATGACGGGTAGAACTTGACATGTGACTTATGATTTGTTGGCCTTAGTCAAGGTCATAAGAACATGGGGTAAAAATCATATCGGTAGTTTCTAAAGAAACTGAAACTTGCCAGGCATGCGCATACCTTCTGGAGTGTGATAACGTGAGTGGATTCCGTCACGTTATCATGCGATGAGAGTTGGATCCCGATTCCCACTGATGAGTTAGTTTACTCTTCGGGTGATCCCGATTGATTCTTCTTTCAGGTTTGGAGGAGAATTTGACAGTACAGTGGGAGGTTTCCTGATTAGATAAAGTGATAACCATTCTGATCTTGGTTAGAGTGCACGCAGAGTGTTTCTTTTCTCTCTCTCTTTGGCAGTGACCATTGACCGACCCTAGACTATGACTCAGTGACCAAGTTGACCTAACCTTCTTAAAATAATAGCTTTTGGATTGTCCTAGTTGCATAAGTCATTGCCCCTCCTTCTTTTACCCTTTGAATTTCTCAGAACACCTCGTATCACTACGAACATCCACTTCCATTGGATAGATCCATCGTATGGTTATATACGAACTCGAAGGGACTTCTTCGAGGATGGATCCAGGTTCAGGAGAAATAGAATTGGTTTATTCAGTTGTCTTTTATTATCACATTCTCTCAGATTGCGAGGGCTTCTTGGTTTAGGAGAGTACACCTATTACGCTTATTGGATAGTCTTCTACCACACCATAGGCAGGTGCTAAAAGGTTGGGAATGAAGAAAACCAATTAGCCTAAGTAGGGTGTGTAAAGGTAATAAGTAAAGACAAAATAAAGGGATTAGAAAGTGGGCAAAGTAAATTGCGACTGTTATCATTCACGACCAAACCGCGTACTTCATCGCCACTCCTATTTCACCTTTGCTTTTTTCCCCAGTTCGGGAGAAATAGAATAAGGTATTATTCAGTTGTCTTTTTTCATCACCTTCTCTCAAGTTGCGAGTACTCCTTAGTTTAGGAGAGTACACCTATTATGATTACGGGATAGTCTTCTTCCAAACCATAGGCTGGTGCCGAACGGTAGGGAAGGAAGAAAACCACTTAGCCTAAAGGGGTGTACATAAGGTAACGACTAAAGACAAATAAAGGGATTTGGAGAGATGGCAAAGAAATATACGGTTGTAGTCATGAATTGGATTATGGAAGTGGCATTACTAGGAATACCCGGATACCCCTACGAAACATTTTCATGTTTCAGTTTCACTGTGCATTGTTAAAGGAAAACTGTTTTCCCGATTAGATACTTACTCCAGGGTATGTATTTACCATGTATGATTCTCACATCTGTATGGTTTTACAGATGATGAGTGGGAGGAAGTTATTGGGAATTAGGTGATCATCCTCATTATATCGGAATTCGTTGTAATTCGTGATATTTGAATAAGTCACCTGGGTTTTTGCCAGACGACATGTATTTGGTTTTGAGTATCCGTTGTTGTGCACCAATTTCAAAATGATATATCTGTACGTTTATTTTTTATAAAGTGAGATATAACTTTTTGATATTATGTCGATGACATTTACTTATATCAGTTGACGATTGGGTAAGGAGCATTGAACAACGGAGTAGTTCTTAACCATAAGTACAATTTTCAACCTACGATGCATAGGTTTTGAGTTATTCAACTCAGTGGACTTATACAGAGTATTGTATGTTGTCCAGTTTCCATCAGGACAAAGGGGTTGGTCCTCGTACTATGTTCTGTTTACTTATGACTTCTTTAGTTTTTAGACAAGTGTTTCGTAGAAATACAAGGTCTAAGTTTTGAGAAGTTGTGGGTATAAGAATAAAGTAGAGAACCAGGTGTCGCAAGTATCGGGATTATTCAAAGAGATCGAAGATGTAGATACTTGTGATTGGTATTCAGTTGATAGTAATGGTTTTGAGAAACTTGTTTCTCTTTCAGGTTACTCATAATTGGATGGATTCCTAAGTTGAGTAATACTGATCGGCCTCTCTCCATTAAAGATGATATGCACTGGAGACAGCTGCATGATTTGAATATGGTTCCAATTAAATAAAGTGCTAAAGTTTCTATATTGGATATAGAATGGTTCATATCTTAACGATGTTAAGGTATGGGGAGTTGTCCGGCTTATGCTTAAAACCAGACTCTGGATAACTCAGGGCACGTTTCTGTAATGGCAGTTTGTGGGTTGGCCTAGACTATGTCGAGGGTTGACTTTCTACCATCTGGAAGATCAATAGTGATATTGTTCTTGACTCGCCACAGTTTTAGTAAAATGGATTTTTTCAGAAAACAGTAGTGGGAGTATGGTAGAACTGGAAGTGATTCCAGAACCGCAAACGATTACGGAAAATTTAATAGGACCTAAAGATTCAATCAGGTTTGACATTCCATTAGCCACTCCGCACATATGGTGGGTAACCTCAGACACCCGAGAGGTACTCCGGTAGCCTCAAGGATGTTGACAGGGAGGTTCTTGTTTACCCAGATTTGACACTACTGTTGTTCCAGGCTTTGAGAACCGGCAGGAGGTTAAGTATAGCGTTGTTCTAAACTATCTTTAGAAGTACACATATATATTATTCTGCCAGAGGGTTGTTGTGGTCAGTGGGAGCAACGGAAGCATAGTGGGCAAGTTGCTTATGTCTATTTATAGACTTGAGCAGATATAGCGGAGATAGATCATCTAATTTTGATGTGACAGTCATAGGTTTGACTTCATCAAAATAGGGAATGGATCTGTTAAGAAGGTAGTAAGGTGTGATGTCCTGGTATTTGGATGACATACACAGAGTAGGAAGTAAAATTCCTATACTACGATCGGTTATACTTTGGTCGTCACACAGTTATTTCTCCACAAAGGATATGGATATAATATAAGACATTCTGGTTTCTAGATCTATAGTTTTAGATCTAGATTTGGGTAGTTTCCTAATGTGGGTACTTTGACAGTATTCTAATAGTATTTTAGAATAGATGACTCCTGGCATGGTGGTGTACCTGCAGGTGATAGAGTCACCCTCTCTAAAGGTGTCTTACAGACTAAAGGGGAGAGGGATATGCATGATTGGCAGATCACTTGCTTAGGCAATTGAGTCAATCGTGAGATGTCAAGTACCACACCAGATGTTGTTTTTGCACTAGATGCGATAAGTTTATATTAATCCAATCCTGAAGAAACATAAGGAAGTGGTTTTAGAACATAAGTGCATGTTCTAGGGATTTGATGACGGCAGCCTCCTTCGGGAGACGGTTATCATTCCTGGCTTCAAAGGTGACATGGATGACAGAGTGATTGTCAGAGTTATAGTTTTCCCTCTGATGAGGGACAGTATCATGGACAGGTGGTCCAAGAGGATACTGTGGGAGGCATGGTGCAGGATACTGATTAGGTTCAGTTGACGATACAGTCTAAGAAGTTTGGATTTGGAGTTCATTTATGAACTAGGTCCCATCAGATATCCAAACATATTCTAAGACAGGTATTGCTCAATTCGGGAGATGGATTTCTCTGCGAATTTGAGATTAAGAGAGACATAGAAAGAAACATCGGGGCGGATCCACTCGCTGAGGCTATTTCTCGAACACAAAAGTTTTACAAACGAGCTTTGTGAAACTGTTTAGTAGAGGAGTTGGGTGTTCGGTATCACACGGGCTGTGAGTATGCGATATTGTAATAATTAGCCTTAAGTGCAAGTGAGAGATTGTTGGATATAGTGCCTTCAAAGTCAATTACTGGATCGCAAGTACGTGATTGCAATGATTGAGGAGGACCTATACCGGTAGCACAGTCTTACTCGAGATGATAGTATGCTATCTGGTTTGCCTTTATCAGTCGTGTACAGGTTCAGGTGACTGATCACTATTACACGTTGATAGAGCTCTTAGGATCTTGCTTGACTACCAACAGTATGATGGCGATCATATACGTGAGAGTTGGGTAGTCTATAAGCACATCCTTAAAAGTGGTCCCTAGTCGTAGGAGTTTCGAGACAGGGCATCGATACTCCAGAGTAGACTAGTGTATACAGTCGAGACCCTGACGAGGGGAAGTGGCTGTTCATACTATAATATTGCATTATTATATTCCCCATTCTTATTCGTTTTATAAATAAACAGGTGCTTTTGATGGATGTCTGCTACATATTACAGGTTACAGGTTTGTGGATCTAAAACAGTGAAAAAGATAAAAGACGATGCAAAAGTGGAATTACAACCAACAAACAGAAGGATCTTGATAAAGCCTGCATAAAAGATAAAGTTTACAAAGCACAAGGCAATGCAAGGTCTAAGATCGTGAAGCCACGGTTAAAGTCCACCACAATTCTTCACCGGAAAATCTGGAAAAGAATCAGAAGCAAAGTTCAGAAAAGAACCAAAGAATTAAGAAGACCAAAGATCCAGAAACCAGTACCCAAAAGCCCAGACTTCAATTCCATAATTGGGCCGCGGAACCGCGGCCCAACCCATGCTACGGCCGCGGTTCCGCGGTCGTCCAGAGGCCTTTTCGTCAAGAAATTTTACTATAATTTTGTTGCGGCACTGAATGGGTCTACCTAGGGGTATTTTGGTAAATGTAGACGTGCGGATCAATTGTAACCTAGGGATTCTATCTCTTATAAATAGAAGCCCAAATCATTGTATTCTTTTCATGCCTCCCTATGCCTCCTTTTAATAATAAAATTCAGAATTCTTTATGGAGAGCATCGGTGCCTCTTTTCATTTCATGAATTCAGATCTGACAACCCTGTGTTGATGTTTGGAGAGAGCCATCTATAAAGTAGGTAATTTTAATTCCTTGCCCTAGTTTAGATTTAATTTCTTGCCCTAGATAAATGTTCTTAAATTCCCTAATGAGCGAGTAGTCTCCTCGCTTGTTAGGGTTAGCTTTTGGGAAGGCTTTTGAGAGATGAGATCTCTCATCCCTTTCTTGCCCATCATACTTTTTCATAGGACTCCATGCATACACGCACACACCGCTCCCTACGGCATCCTATCCCACGAGGTAGCGGTGATACCGTAGTATAAAGAACCGGTTGCGCTTGTTTTCCATGGAGGTTAGGGTAAGGATCGATAAAGGAAGGACAAGAACCTAGAGGAAGGAACACCTTCCCGAATAGATCTAATCCCCTTTATTGATAATTACCATAACTCCTCATAGATCTTAATTGGGTATAGAAAGCGGTGAGATTTATTTACATTTCCAAACCATTCCTAAACCTAACCCTGTGGACCGACCCGTACTCACCGGCTAGCTACATGCGACGTCGTTCTTGATTGCGGTTTAGAAATATTTTTGACATACGAATCAAATGGCGCCGTTGCCGGGGATGGCGTGTTATTTCCTTTTTGCAATTTCGGATTAATTTAAAATTAAAATATCATAAAAATATGAAAAAAAAAATATAAAAATATATCATCTGTTATTTTTAGAAAGGGTATTTTTGTGAAAATTTTGCAGGATCTACAAACAACTTCGGATCTGGAAATTTCCAGAAAGCGAAACAGAAATCAGAAGATCATAACAGAGGGGGATTTTCAAAACAGAACAGTAGAATTTTTCCCGCACACTGAAACCTCCACCGCGCCGCGCTTCCGCCGCCGCACCCCTACTCAGACCGCGGAAACGCGGTTCTTTAGCAGAATCAGAACCTCCAAATTTTTCTGGGGACTCGAGCCTTCCCCTTCACCACGGAAACGCGGCCGGAACGCGCCTTTAGCCGCGGAAACGCGGTTGCACAGTGACGACATCACGAGGAAATCTCTCTGTAAGCTCCTCTGTTCTTGCTATGGAAATCTAGATATATCTTTTCTGAAAAATTCCTGCAGGATTCTGTGCGTTTAATAAATCTTCCCCCTTCCAAATAACGAGTCTTGTGCAGGATTCTTTGCGCCGCGCTTAAAATAAAAATTGATTGCAAGAAATATTTTCTATTTTGCATATCTTTTCTTGAAAATCTTTTTGCAAATGAAAAATTTCCAAATTAAGAGACAAAACGGAAAAAGGAAATTTTTTTTAACAACTTGCAAATTTTTGCCGCTAAGAAATCCTTGCACCACCTACCTTCTTTCTTTTCTCATTCTTCTATCATGGGTACCCCACATCATAAATCTCTTGCCGAACTTTGGTATCCCGAACCTAACTTTGCTTCGTACGTTAATTGTTTCGGTCGATTTAAGGAAGATCCATCCATGCCCAAAATTTCTTTGAAAGGATCAAATTGAAGCGTCTAGGAGAAACAGTTCGACTTCACAACCCACTTTGTGTCAACCATGTCAACCTTCACCACCTTCGTACGTTGATACCACTTTTTCGAGTCCTGTTGTAACTCCTAAACCGATGTCCATTGCTGAGCATATTGCTCAATCTCGTTGCCGATATTTCACTCCTCTCCACACATCTAGTTCTAAGGGTCAAGAAGTCCATTCACCTTTTTATCCAACTGTTGATCCTACTCCTGTCCAACCATCTAATTCCTACCAGTCCTACCCAACTTTCCCACCTTCACTAGACATTGTTTCTACACAGCCATTTGGGAGTTTCATATATCCAAACAATTTCGAATCTTTTACCGAAACCCCTTCACAACCCATGTCTAGTTTGGAACAGTCGTTGGAAGCTTATATTTTAGCGACAAACAAAATGCTTAGGACTGTGGATGCGTCCATTACCGCCCTTGTGCAACCTAGTGAACCAGCAGCTAGTTTCCAACTAGCTCCAAATTTTCCAATGTATGAGGAGACTGTTGGACAAAGTGAGAATTTGAGAGGAGCGAGTGAGTTCTACACATTTCTAAATCAAACCTACCCTTACCCAATTGAAGCCCACAACTCCGGTTTTCCATCGATTGTCCCAAATGATTCACAAGTTGAAAATAAAAATGAGTTATGTGATTTTGTAGTGCTTGATTTGCCAAATTGTGAAGAATCTCTTTCGAGTGAAACCACACCTAATCCGTTTGACCTTTACACCTCCACTCTAGAACCTACATTGATAAATATCCATGCTTTTGATGAGGTGTCAGAAAAAATTGATTTTCACTTGATTGAGGATTTAGACGCCGGGAATATTTCGGATGATGAACCCGTAGATTTGATTGAAATTTTATGTCTAAGTCATCATCCCGAGTCATTAAATGTTTCTCCCGAATTTCATATGCTTCTTGATTTTGATGATAATGGCATGGATGAGTTAAATATTGAGGAGAATTATGAGGATAGTATTGAGGAGAGTATTGAGGATAGTATTGAGGTTGAACCATTTTTGTTTGATGTGTCGGATTTTCCAATTCATCCTCTTGAACCTTTAACTAAATCACCCTCCCTCCTTTCCATCGTTCCGACCACGCCTAATATCACGCTTGAAGACTGTGAGCTTGAAAAATTTCCCTTTGAATCTGACACAGTTCTCACAGACGATAACACTTACGAGTGTTTCACTTTTTCGGACGATGTGGAAGACTCACCGCCCGAGTTTGAGTCCTTTGAATTTTCAGATGAGTTAGTTGAACCATCAGACTCGGTTGCTTACAGTCGTTTCGAACCATTGTTGGAATCTTTCAAGTTCGAGACAGTTTACTACGGTGAGAATGAGACTATCCCTAATTCACTCCCTTTCGTCCTTCCTATCGTTCCGACCGTACAAGAGACCGTTACGCTTTCCTCTACAATACCAAGTTCGGAGTACCCATGCCTTCTTGCGAATCTTGAAGGATTTGACCCCATTTCTCGACGGGTTGATAGGTTAGCACAATCGCTTTTAATATATCGGTCATCACAAATTGCGCTAATTTATTCACTTGATTTACACCCTCAAGATCGTACTCCACTTCTTTCTCTTTTCCGCCATTCTTCTCCTCCACCGAGACCGTATACCGCGTCAATCTCCACACGGTCTCATGTGCTTCTCATTTGTTTTCTTTCCACTCCATTCTTTCACCAACTCTACCATTACCACGATAAAATTTTTGAATGGTTGGTGCTAACCTTTGGCTTGTGTAAGGCCTTGTTTAGTTTGGGGAGGACCTTGTTGTATATATGTATATATATTTTTTGTTTTCTTTTTCTATAAAAAAAATAAAAAAAAAATCAAAGCATTAAAAAATATAATTTTTTTTTATAAATAAATAAACAGGGGAGTGCCGGCATTTTGACCCTCTTGGTGTAGCATGACAGTGAGGACACTGTCAAGTTTAAGTTTAGGGGTGTGCTCGGTAAGTCTTCTTTCTTCGCATTCATGTGTACATTTTTTGCATTTGCATACTTATTTTAAAACCCATAAAAAATTGAAAATTTCAAAAATTATAAAAATTATTGTATTCAATTTTGGTCTTATTTTGACTTAAGTTTAACAGATAGGTTAACTAGTTAGGAACAACTAGATCTTAGACTTAGTAAATTAAAAACCCTAAAAATAACCTTTCTTAATGTTTAACGGTAGAAAGTATATGTCTTTGTAGTTTATTTAGAAATAGGAAAATTTTGAGTCCACTTCTTGGGATAAGTCGAAACGAAGGAAAAGTATTGATATTTTTATTAGAGTATAAGTTTGAAAAATAATTCCTAGCTTAAGTCTAGATTCTGAAAATGTATACCCTACAATTTGCACAAACACGCACCTTGAAACTTGGAATAGTAGAGGAGACCTTGAGATGCTCTTGTCTAAAGTCCTTAGTATAATGAAAATAGAAGAAAAAAAAAGTGAATAAAGAGAGAAAAAAAATGAACACTGGTTTTTGTGATTACTTAAGGCTAAAAAATAGAAAAATATTTAGCGAGGGTGCTTCATCACCTAGTGCCTTAGACCAACTGGTATGGGAGTCACTGCTAAAGCCTTGGGTGTTGCAAGACTAGGAATTACGCTTTAATGTGCAAACACATCTTGTAATCGGTTGTTGGTACCTCAAGAAGTATTAACGGTCGCATGAAGGATGTGTAAGCAAAATTCAATTAAAAATTCACCAATTAAGAAGTGCTTTGGACAACGGACAAGAGTATGATTGCTTGATTTGAATTTCCAAGTGTAGGGGTGATATATTCACACACGTAGGGGTATGTGATTGGGATTTAGATAAGAGAGAGGAATGAAGAATAGGACTTGTACCTTTAATAAAGATGATAAAAATTCCTAAGTGGAGATGGAACCCTAGAAGGAAAACTTAAGAGAAGCCGAAAGCTAAGTAGGTCTGCAGAACATATATAATCTTAAGTTAAATGATGAGGAAGTGTGAAGAATATGGGTGGATAATTTACAAGTCGAAGATAATAGATTTCCTTGTTAGAAAACCTAATTGGAGAATTAAAGTCGAAAAAGCCAAATTGATAGGATTTTGTGGGTAGTATCCGCTGAAAACCCTCAGGAGACAATACTCCTCCTACTAGGGACACCTAGAGGTTTAACGGCTTGTTGCACGAGCTCGGTGCAATCACGATTCCCTGCGAAAGTGCGGTTAGGTTTTTTTGTCGAGAATAAAAAATAAGTTTGCTCGAGGACGAGCAAAAGATAAGTTTGGGGGTATTTGTTCATACCATAATATTGCATTATTATATTCCCCATTCTTATTCATTTTATAAATAAACAGGTGCTTTTGATGCATGTCTGCTACATATTACAGGTTACAGGTTCGTGGATCTAAAACAGTGAAAAAGATAAAAGACGATGCAAAAGTGGAACTACATCCAACAAACAGAAGGATCTTGATAAAGCCTACATAACAGATAAAGTTACAAAGCACAAGGCAATGTAAGGTCCAAGATCGCGAAGCCACGGTTAAAGCCCACCACAATTCTTCACTGGAAAATCTGGAAAATTATCAGAAACCAAGTTCAGAAAAGAACCAAAGAATTAAGAAGACCAAAGATCCAGAAACCAGTACCCAAAAGCCCAGACTTCAATTCCATAATTGGGCCGCGGAACCGCGGCCCAACCCATGCTGCGGCCGCGGTTCCGCGGCCGTCCAGAGGCCTTGTCGTCAAGAAATTTTACTATAATTTTGTTGCGGCGCTGAATGGGTCTACCTAGGGGTATTTTGGTAAATGCAGACGTGCGGGTCAATTGTAAGCTAGGGTTTCTATCTCTTATAAATAGAAGCCCAAATCATTGTATTCTTTTCATGCCTCCCTATGCCTCCTTTTAATAATAAAATTCAGAATTCTTTATGGAGAGCATCGGTGCCTCTTTTCATTTCATGAATTCAGATCTGACAACCCTGTGTTGATGTTTGGAGAGAGCCATCTATAAAGTAGGTAATTTAATTCCTTGCCCTACTTTAGATTTAATTTCTTGCCCTAAATAAATGTTCTTAAATTCCCTAATGAGCGAGTAGTCTCCTCGCTTGTTAGGGTTAGCTTTGGGAAAGGCTTTTGAGAGATGAGATCTCTCATCCCTTTCTTGCCCATCATACTTTTTCATAGGACTCCATGCATACACGCACACACCGCTCCCTACGGCACCCTATCCCACGAGGTAGCGGTGATACCGTAGTATAAAGGACCGGTTGCGCGTGTTTTCCATGGAGGTTAGGGTAAGGATCGATAAAGGAAGGACAAGAACCTAGAGGAAGGAACACCTTCCCGAATGGATCTAATCCCTTTTATTGATATTACCATAACTCCTCATAGATCTTAATTGGGTATAGAAAGTGGTGAGATTTATTTACATTTCCAAACCATTCCTAAACCTAACCCTAGCAAGATTTAGATCTAGATAATCTTAGTATAGATAGATTTAATTTTTAGATTTAATAAATCAATCCGACTCCCATCGGAATTAACTCGTTAGCGCGATTAGGAAAACACAAAATCCCTGTGGACCGACCCGTACTCACCGGCTAGCTATATGCGACGCCGTTCTTGATTGCGGTTTAAAAATATTTTTGACATACGAATCAGTGGCCGGTCTCACAAGCCACTGGTGTCTGTTGGATCACCTAAGATGTATACAGGTGCTCATTGGGTTATGAGTACACCAGACAGGACTCGTCGGGAACCTGCTAGTTGGTATTATACCTAGCGTCAGATAGCAGTTCCCTGGTGACATGTGTACAGGTTAGTTCATCGACCTGAGGTCGTCATTTGTCTCGTGTGAGTTCCCACTGTGCTTTGATTTCTACCCTACCATGGCTCAAAGGAGTCGTGCAAACAGGTCTTTTTTGGGTACAGTCCCGAGCCACATGGAGGCAAGTGAGCAGACCGACAGGGGATTCGTCTCTCCCGGTATTGGGGGTGAGATCGTGCTGTATCTAGGAGAGCCATTACACCAAGTCCTTGGCCAAGGCAGGTGAGAATTACTGGTAAGTATTCCAGTAGTTTCTCAGGGTGTTCAGGGCTACTCTCTGACATGACTTATACCGCTATTGGGGGTCTGACGTTACCAGCCCCTAGGCCCAATATGCGATACTCATAGACGAACGGACCGGACTGTATGTATATTGTCATTGTTAGGCTCAGTAGGGTTCCAGGATGAGTTCGCTCATCGGCTTCCCTTGAGGTCAGTACATGGGCAGCCGTTACGCACTGCTAGTGCCGCTGACGTGCTTGTGGTTAACCCACTGCCAGGGTACTGATGAGTCATTAGAGTCCCCTACAGATAGTTTCCCAACTTCGGGCGAAATGTTGTAGAGGCCGTATGGTTTTATGGCAGGGTTCGGAAAATGCACGTGCATTTACGCACGTGTCATATTTCGAGCAGATAATATGGTGGGCTTGGTTTAAGCCGGATCCATGTATTATACTGTGTAGATATAATATCTTTGTCTCAATTGCATTTGTATTCGGTCATAATACAAATGCGGGTATGTTTATACTGTTACGGGGTTATCCTGAAATTCGTTTCGGGATCGCTTTTCGAAGTTGCCAGTTTTCTATCACCCGTCTTAAACATTCGGTTTAATGCGGATTTATCTTTTTCTTTTGGGTGAGTCATGAGGGTGAGTCATGAGTGGAAGCTTCTTGATTGGTGACTAGGTTTAGTGACTCATTCATTGCATTAATGGTTGATGAGGTGTTTTAAGTGACTCATTCTTTCTATTAATGTTGTGATGAGTTATGATAAGCTTCACCTATGGTCACCCTTGCTCCTACACTCACCCTTTCCTTTCCTGTATATGGCCGGCCACTTATGGAAGCCCCAATGGTTAAAAAATGATATGATTCATTTGCAAAAGATATAGCTCATTTCTCATTACTTGATTAAGGCAACTTCATTAACCGTTCATCCATGGTTTTGGATGAAACGAGACAAAGTATTCTACTCATTATCTACATCAATCTTGGACATGTCGGCTAGCAAACTTCATGTCCGAGTTTCCTCGGTTCAGAGGCGGGAGCCCATATAAAGATCCGTTGACGTGGTGTCACCTGGTCGAGGAGACCGGAGATCGAGCGAGATCGCAGATGCCGCAAAGGAGCGTGGGATGATGGCTAAAGACCGAAGATTCGGATCGTTTGGTATAGCCTTTCTACCTCTTTACAGTTTGTTAGTTTAGCATTAATGGCAAGATCCGGGTTATAGTATGCGATAGCGCCAGTTATAATAGTTTTTGTTCTGCGTTTGGCGTCAGATTGACGGCCGGGGCGCTACCGTACACTTACACATATCAGCACCAGAGGATTGGGCCACTGCCAGAGGCCGGCTAGAATGTGATGACCGTTAATGTATCGTCTATTCTTGAGGATTGAGGTATTGTTTAGCGTGCGGACGAATGCACCAGTTGTTGCTGCGACTGACAAGATATCGCCCCAGAATGTTTGAAGCTATTGCAGCATGGGTTTGTACTTAGGGATATGATAGAAGGTCGCTAGTCACCCATGGACGAATGACAAGGACATGTGGTTCGTTTGTACACCCCGATGCGAGGTCATCAGATCAATTGATTTCAGCTAGAGAGGACTTCACACAGGCACGTTGAGAGTCGATAGAAAAATGGATGAATGAAGAGTATTCCTCCGACGATTTGGAAGATTTTCCGTGGGCATAGTTGGCCAGATACCTACCACCAGATATTAATCTGTCGAGTTCGTAGTTTAAGAAGGGAGACTCTAGATACGAGTATAGCCATTTGTAGCGCAGTCCATACAGCTACGAAGAGACGAATCCGAATCAGTTACATTAGAGAAAGATGGAGTAAGAGGTTCGTACGAGATTTTGACGAGATGACGTTCCACTCAGTTGACATTAGAGATGTGATACGAATGCAGAGGCGTTGAATATAGATATATTTTTTCCAGATAGAAGTCATGAAAAGATTGCAGCTGTTCCGGAACAAGAAATGGATTTAGTAAAAAGGAGAAAACTTCCGGGCAGTTCGGCAGAAACGAGATTTGGGAGAGACCCCGACAGAATCTTTCTGGAATACTACACGAGAAGACTTGGACCCAGGATCAGTCGTATCACGCACACCCAGTAGGCCAGAGTTCGGCATCATCGACGAGACATGTTATGAGTGACTATGATAGTTGGCCAGAGATCTTTAGAGGATGTGCCAGAGCGGAACTGTTTCCGTCATCATTCCATAATGGGCCGTTGAGCCGAGGAGCTATGTAACTGGCAATCCGCAGTGAGAGACGAGGACCTAAGGGCACAAGGCGCAAGACCATGAACAGGAGGCAAGTAGATATCTTGCTCTACTAGCTTTGGACGCACCGACACCTTCTCGACTTTGAAGGAAGGACACATCGACAACAGTGTTTACGCTTTGCGATTTGGTGATTCAAATATCACGTGTCCGTCATTTTGGATTTCGGTATTTTTGGGCGATTTATTTGCATGATTGAGTTTTTGTGCACCACAGTTGCACTCGATTTCGATTTGATGTCGTTCGAGATGTTTGATTTCGATTTCATGCCTATGGTATGTATGTGATTTGACTTGTGCCTTCGGTATAGTTTTTCATGCACTTTTAGTACTTTGATTCGATTTTGTGCATGCTGATGCACGTAGTTGTGAGATTATATACCACGGTATACCTGATTTGGATTGAGGTATGTTTTATACCGTCAATTTCGATTGTGATATTCGATATTTGTTTTTGTGCACCTTGTGCACTTGATTTGGATTCTTGCGCATACTTGGCGCGCTTGATGCGATTTTGATGCACACCAGATGCACTAAATCGGGATTCTTCGTGCGTATCAGATGCACCTGATATTGTTGTCAGGCACACACCCGTTGCCTTTGATAGATGTTTTTTGTGCACACCCGTTGCACTTAGATTTTTGTTTCTGTGCACATGTATGGCACATTCATTGATTTCGATTTCTGTGCGCACCAGACGCACATGGCATTATTGCATATACTATTGATTATGATTTCCTTGAGCAGTACGTTTCTATGATATTTACTATTTGGTTTAGTAACCGAGCAGGATGGTTCTGAGAACAGTACATAGGTGTTTTTGCATGCATCGATAGTTACCGAAGGGATTTGCAAAAAGGAGCTATTGTCTCAGTATTTTCCTATATGTCCGAGATGACACGAAACATGTTACAAAGGAAACCCTTCTAAATTATTTTAAAACGGCGGGACGTGTGTGATAAACAAAGGATATATATATGTATATAAGTAGTTATTTTTCTATAAAAACGTCCGCTACTTTTGCTGTAATACGCGCATCGCACAGCGACTTGAAAAGGTTTGGCATGCATTTCTTTCAGATTTTTTGACGAGTTTACAACGATGCGTACTATGTACATGCTATAGTTTTGATGTATATCATGTTGGTTTTCGTATTGGACCTTGACATTTGTATCTTCACCATGACTCCGATTATTGCGTGGTGCTTGACGGGGTTTTGACTTTGAGTTTTATACTCGTTTTTCTTGCGTATGCATTGCGCTAAGATGTGTCTTAAGTATTTAAGATTTCGGAGCCGCCGACTTGATTGCTTTGCTGAAATATTTTAGTATTTAGGGGGATTAAGTTTAAATTCGGGGACCGAATTTCTTTAAGGGGGAAGACTGAAACGTTTTGAAAATCGTTTAGGTGAAATTTCCGATTATCGGTAAAATAACTGGTGTTTTCCGTAAAAACCTGGAAATAATTATTTTTCCACATAAACTTAAATATACCTATTCTAGCTACGAAATTGCTAGTATTTGATTTTTGATTGGTCACTTGTAAATTTCTAGTTTATTTAAATATTTTCCGTAATTAATTAATTTAAATATTATTATAAGCTTTCACTAATGCATTTAATTAGTGAAAATTATGAATTGGAATGGGTTAATACAAGCTTTGTGTATCATGACACATTAAACTAAAATGTAACATGTTGTGTTCGTAATGAAATGGAATTGTTAAGAGAGTTCTAGGAAATTGAAGAAAGAGTTTAAATTGAAAGAATATAATAAACAAATGAGATTTGGTGCATGTTGATTTGAGTTATGGTTTTCTTTACTTGGAAATTCCCTCCCCCCCATACCCACTCACAATTCCAGCCACACTTGGCCGAGCACAACAGCCCCAATTCCCCACTTCTTTTCTACTTCTAAGATCAATAGAAAATAAAAAGAAATAAAAAGAAAATGAGGAGATAAGAGGTATGGTGTTAGTTGACTTGAGGCATGAACTTTTCTACACACTCTCACTCTCACACACACACACCCCTCACCCCCTCATTTCAGCCAGCAGCTCACAACAGCCCCCCCCCCATTTTCTCCTCTCATTTCTCTTCAAAAAATTCATCAATTTTGCCTCAAAAATCAATCTAAAACCTCACTAATTCTTCAATTAAATCTCTACCCATTTTTCCTTGGCCCAAGCTAGCATGAATCAAGGAGCAAAATGGAAATTTGGGAGGTTAAGATTCATGCTAGATCTCAAAATTTGTGAGGTATAAATCTAAACCCTATAGTTAAATTGTTGTTTAAATACTTTAAATCGAACATATTTAGTTAGTAATATGGGTTAAATTTAATGTTTAAGAAATTCAAGAGAGGATTTTGAAATTCAAGTGAGGGTTTTATCACTTGTTTATGGGTATAATGGGTAGCTTAATATCTTAAGATTTGAAGAATTTAAACTAGTAGTTAGCTTGCTAATTGTTGCTTTAAACTTGTCCAAATTACATAATTTAGCAAACTAAGTTTTTAATTAGTAGGAAATCAGGTGAAATTAAAATCTAGTTAGGGTTTGTGTGACCTACTTAAGTTATTTTGTGAGCATTGTGGCCACGAAAATTGTTAAAACATCAAGTTTGTACTAAAATGGTTAAAAGATACTTACTAGGTTTTTGGGTTAAATCGATTTTATTTAAGTTTGAGGTTTGGTGAATTATAACCTATTTCATAGAATATTTGATGTGTCGTGGATGCGCGATTGGTGCGATTGGGTTTTTGGTTTGGTAGTTGCCACGTATTGCGACCTTAGTTGTGGTCTGTGGCATTGTCGCGAGAGCGTTTTGTGCACCAAGTACGTGCACTTCTAGTTAGGACGCGTGGTTGACTTGTATTGGTTGTGTCCGTGACTAATTATTTATTTATTCTCTTTTTACTTGTGTACGTTTTTAAGATCTGGTGCAGAGGCGTCGGATGTGGCGCGGAGATGACAGAGCTGAAATCGGATCAGATTAGCCGAGACGTCTAGGTGAGTAGATGTATATCTACGGGGGAAGTCGGGTGGATGGCGTATAACACCCACGCAATTTCGTATGGAATGATGTGTTTATATATGTATACATATGTGTTATTGCGAGATATGAATACTTGGCAAGAAAGACTTTAGGAAACATGGGTTGGTTTTAGTGTAATTGCAAGAAAGTGATTTTAATTAGTTTCTTAGTCGCGAACCCTAGAGTAAGGTACACACACACACACATGCACACACATAATATTTTTTTGGGCGTATATGATATATGTATATATATGTTAGTGTGATATGTCCTAGAGGTCATTATTGTATAGTACTAGTTTGTATATTACATTTTGGAAGCTTAGGATATATATACACAGATTTATAACAGTCTTGCTCGATATAGTAGTATGCTACTTTGTTTTTATCTATCTTAATATGTGTATATGTTTCTTTTGACGTATCACTAAAACATATTGATTGAGCCCTTAGGATCTTTTCTTGACTACCAGCGTTGTGATGGAGTCACACTTGTGGGGGTTGGGTAGTCTACAAGTATATCCTTATACAGGTCCCTAGTCGTAGGATTATCGAGACAGGGCATCGATACTCCAGAGTAGACTAGTGTGTACGCTTCTCATCCCAGCCGGGGAGATGGTCTGTCCTACAGCCATCGGTACGTCGTACTGGAGATAGTATGCAGGTGCTCATTAGGTTATGAGTACACTGGACAGGACTCGTCGGGAACGGTTGGTTGGTACTATACCTATCGTCAGTTAACAGTTCCCAGGTGACATGAGTACAGCTTAGTCCGTTGACTTGACACTGTCACTTCGCCTTGAGTTTGTTCCCACTGTTCTTAGATTACTACCCTACTACGGCTCTATTGAGTCATGCAAACAGGTAGTAGTTGGGTGCATTCCCGAAGCACTTGGATTCAGTGACGGTTAGACAGGATTCTTCTCTCCCGGTATTGGGGGTTGATATCGCGCTGTGTTTAGGAGAGCCATTACACAAAGTCCCTGGCCAGGGCAAGCGAGATTTACTGGTAGTGTTTCCAGTAGTTTCTCAGGGTGTTCTGGGCTACACTCTGACACGACTTGTACCGCTATTAGGGGTCTGACGTTTACCGCCCCTAGGCCCGACATGCGATACTCTTAGACGAACAGACCGGACTGTACGGAGATCGTCACATTCAGGCTCAGTAGGAGTTCGGATGGGTTCATGATCAGTCGAAAATACTGCATCTTTAAACCGACAATTTCCCTATCATTTGCACTCATCTAGAAGTGTTCGGCATTCATTTAGCACATATTAGCAAAACAGTCGTTAAATATCAGATTGCATGTGTTAGACTTTAAAACCGGCACTATAAGGGAAATTGACTGCATTTCATAGCATGGCTTCATTCCTATATATCGCAACTTGTGTTTCAAAGTCTGTGCAGGACATTACAGAAGATCGGTCAAATTTACAAACGAAGACTGTTAAAAAGACGCCAACTCAAGGAATTGGAATCTGGCAATGATCTAGAGTGAATTAAGAGATTCAACATATCATAAAGTACATATGAAGTCAGAAGAAGTAATCAACTGAAGTTTGAAGCCCTAAGGCAGCCAAGTGGCCGCGGAACCGCGTCGGAGCCGCCTTGTGCCGCGGTTCCGCGGCGGCTTATCCACATCAGCATCTCAAAGTTGCTTCATAACTCTTATCTCTGTACCTACACTTCAGAAATCCATTGCAAGTTCCAGAATACTCCTGAAGCTTCTGCCAGATCAGCAAGCCCTAGGGTTCCTAACTAAACACCCCTAGCTTCCTTAACAAGCTTCACTTAAACTCTATTAAGGACCTAGAACCTTCCCCCTAACCTCTTAGCTTAGGGTAGAAGCTAATCCCCTAACTAACTACTTCTAGAAGCCTCTTCCTCTAACTAACTTTTGGAGGGAAAACTCAAATTTGAATCCTAGATCTAGGGTTTTGGAAGTCTATAAATAGGAGCCTAGATCTAAGGGTTAAGGGTTAATCAATCAATCCTTAATCAATCTTTTGGTTGTTGAAAGCTAATCATTCTTCTTCAACCTTCATCTTCCCCATTTCTCCCACAAGTTTAGTGACAAAACTTGTGTTCCAAACCCTAACCCTAATCCAATCAATCTAGATATACCCAATTCAAGATTCATGGAGTTCAAGGAAAGCAAGTCTTCGACGACCCTTTGAACCAAAGCCGGACTTCAACGGAGCACGAGATCCGAGCGATCCAAGACTCAAGAAGCCGAGCGATGCAAGATTCGACGAGCGAAGTTCCTACCTCTTGTAATTCTTGAGAGTTGTAACTACTTGTTGATGTAATAAAGGTGAAGATTCTTTAAACTTGTTTACATTTCAATTCAAGCATCATGATTTTATTTCGATTCTTGAATGTGTTCTTTGTGATGATGTGTGAATAAACTCCGCTCGTGGAGGAATCGAGATGATTATAGAATGATGATGTTGATGAATCTTTAAACGTTTTCTTAAGTCCTATAGCAATTGTAAATTCTTGAAAATTGAATGATCGATGATCTAGATCGATGTGAAATGTGTTCTTGAATCCTTTCGCACGATCTAGAAATCAACAATTGATCTTTCGACTTTCAAGAAACTATTTAGTGAATGTGATTCATCGAAAGGACAAAGGATAGGACGAAGAAACTCTAATTCTTCGCAAGATCCTTAAACCTCGATCAATCGACATCGATTTAGCATCAATTCGTTAATGGATAAGAAACATTAATCTTTAGTCTTCTTCACATCTACAATCTAATCGATTCCTACGAGCTTTACATCAAATCTTGAAACCCAAATCGATTGGAATTATATCACATCCTGATTCTTGATGTTTATCGTTTTCTTGATTCTTGATTAGAATAGTGACACTTGAAACTCATCGATAAAAATCTTGAATCATTTTGCTTTTCTTTTCTATTAACGTTTCGATTCAAACAAAACAAAATACGAACGAATCACACAATCCCTGTGGACGATCCGCACTTGCTAACGAAATCTATATACGACACCGTTATTGATTGCGGTCAAATATTTTTGGTTGTGATTTCATAAAAGTTTCTTAATACCGACAACGGAAAATTAAGATCAATCAAATGGCACCGTTGCCGGGGATCATTTGATAAACACATCCGAAATCTTATCAATCAAATGGCGCCGTTGCCGGGGATCGCGCGCTAATTCGTTCTATATTTGAAATTTGAAATGAAAGATTTATTCCATTACAATTTTGTGATCAAAATTTGCGCAAAATCTAAACGTGTGTTGTGATTTGATTGCGAGGAATTCTGGAAGCTGTGGAGAAAGTGAAATTTTTTCCAGATATTTCCAGAGAGCTGAAGGACTTAACAGCAGCTTGCTGTAAAATTTTTATGCATCGATCAGCACCGACGGCGGCGTTTCCGCGGCATTAACCTACTCCTGCGGCGGTTCTGCGCCTATGTGAAGGGATCTCCGTAGCAAATTGTTCACAGTGAGCTTCTATCTTTCTTATCTTCTTCTCTGTCTTCTCCAAATAACATTTTTCTGCAGGCTTCTTTGCAAAAATCGTAGCGCCGCGCAAAAAACAAAATTAAATTGTGCTTGTTTTCATTTTTGTGGTTGTTTGCATAATTAATATGGACATTAAGGGGCAAAGACCAAATCCAAATTAGGTGGGGAGTTCATTACCCTTCCTAGGCCCCAAAAATCACAAAACTTGCATCCGCATTGACCCACATTAACTAAAAAATATCTAGAGATGACTCTAAGGACCGTCGCGCTCACTTTGGACAGAAGAAGGCCGTGGGTAATTCATTGCTTATCCGCGTTTTCTTTTGGTGTCTAAGGCAAGTGTGTCTGTAACACCCGAGCCCAATACTACTATTTTCTGTTACTGGTTGAGTATTAGGTAGTACTCATTTCTTTTATCTTGCTTGTTTGGGCCTTACTGTAAAATTTTATCTGGAAAAGTCATTTTTGCATATAACAAATTTTAGCATCTAAAATGAAATTAAAAATATCCATCTTGGCCTACTCGACACCCCTAGTCTCGTGGTAGCATCCGTGCATCGAGTTCTCGTCCCGTTCGGTGAAACGGGCGAGTTTGGACGGCTACGCGCGCGTACAGGTGTCCGACTTGGGGGTATGCTTTTTAATCATAAAACACTCAATTTCAAAATTTGGAACCCGCTTAAAATCCTATTATTTAAATTTCAAATTTTTGGACCCGACCCGGGCGCGATTTGGAAATGTTTCATTTAGCGCCGAAATCCCAAATTTTAATAATCTTTAAACCTTATATATATATATATCGTTAACTTTAATCAATCTTGTACCCTTAACAGAATAAATCTTCACAGCTATTTAAATCTTTGCAAAGTATTTTCTCCAGCAAATCACGAGGTTCTAAACCCCGTGGGCCCCTCGTCCTTAATCTCTCTCTCTCTGTTTCTAACCTCTCTCTCTCTCTATCGTTCTATATATATATCTCTCTCTCTAGCTTTCTCTCTCTCCTATATATTTATAGTTTTACCTTCATCTCTTTCTTTTAACCACGAACGCGAGAAACCCAGCGCGCTTCAACCCTAGCCGCCTTCACCGTCGCCGCCGCAGCCCCGACGCCGGCGTCAACGTCACCGTCGCCCTCGCCTCCGCCTCCTCCTCTCAACCTCAACCTTCCTCCTTCCACCCCGCGCACCCTGCATAGCCGCGATCGCTGCAGGAGTTCCCTGCAGTCGCCTGATCGCCGGCGGCCTTCGTCGTCGCCATCCGCGCCACCTTCAGCACCTCCTCACCACCTGCGCACTCCAGCACCCCGACCACTTCCTCTCCCTCTCCGTTTCCTTTCCCTGCACCGAGGTCCATACCCGAGCCCTAACCCTAACGGCTGCGAACTCCTCGCCGGCGCCTCACCGCCGTCGACCTCATCGCCGTCACACCCTCTGCAACACCGGTAAGCCTTCTCTCCTCTTCCTCCTTCCATTTTCCCCCGGTTTATCCTTTTAGGATGTGCATTAAATTTCTGAATTTTGTTGCTGTTCGCCGGAATCCGGCCGTGCCGGTGACGTGTCCCGACGATCCAGCAGAGTGCTCTGACCCGTGAGGTCCCTTGGTTCGTTGTTTGGGTTCAATCCGTGAACCGTGCGTTCGTCGCGTGTTTCCCCACCGACGTTACGTTCCGTTTTCCCCGGTTCGCGACCCGTCGAGGCAAGTATCACTTGCTATATGCTATACTATATATTTATATATGTTTGACACATTAAACCTGTAAAACTTAACTTGGTATAGTCGTTTCTCATTTGGTTGCAATATGACATATATCATTTTACAGTTAACATAAAGTTTACAGTTTGCCAATTTAAACCTAATAACCAAGTTTACTTGTTAATCACATTTTACTGTTTAATAGATGGAAGCACTTACCCATGTAGTTCTATTACATTCGGACATTTGTATTTAAGGCTTGATATAACTGTATTGCATCAATATCTAAACTATTGCACCGCTAAGGGTGCTCAAACCTGTTAATATAATTAAACGGCTGCACTGTATTACTGCACTCTTGTGATTGAATGAAACATGCTTATTATTTAATCCATTGCTTATTTCATGTTGTTAAATACCTTGTTCGATTATATATCTGTTTGTGAGCACACCCACGATACTGTTACATCTGGACTTGACATTGTCACACATGGTATATATTGATACACCTGACATGGTACCGTATACTGTTGACTTGACCTGATGTACCATGACCCGACCGGTTACCTGATCTTGTGTCTAATGCCAACAAACCTGTCCTGTAGTCCTCATGGACCGTTCCTGTTGTCTATCCAGACAAACCTGCTTTTACCTGATCCTGTGTTGGCATTAGTTCTTGATTACTGAATACCTGACTTGACTTGCACTTATAACTTGGGGGTATGGGGAAATCAAAGGTGAAACCTGACTTGTAACTCGACAGTTCACTACCTGTCCTGAGTGTACACATTCCTGTTTTGTGCCTAGCGGCATGTCTCGGTTTCAGCCGAGAATATTGTGGCCGTGGTCCCGGGTATGTACGGGATACTATCGAGTGTACACATTCCTGTTTTGTGCCTAGCGGCATGTCTCGGCTGCAGCCGAGAATATTGTGGCCGTGGTCCCGGGTTTGTACGGGATACTATTGAGTTACATCGACGATTCTTCAATTGATTTCAATGACTTTAGACTAGAAAACTTGATAGAACAGTTTAGTTACCCACCGCACACTACTCTGCACTGCTTGGTTCACATTATTGCTGTATTCATGTTTTATTTTGCATTGCCTATTACACTGTTCATATTACATTACTGGTTGACATGACGCGCTGACGTCTGGGTTTTGCATGGCCCAGATTCTATACCACTGTCGCAGTCCGAGCAGGAGTACTTCAGCCAGCAGGCTGAGTTGTAAGTCCAGTAGTGGTTAGTTTTATTTCCTGCATTTATTTTCTGATGTGAGCCCGCATTATGGGACATATCTTTCAGTTATTTGTATTGGATCATTTTCTTCCGCATTTATTTATTTATTGACTCTTGTTATTCTGGATTATGGACATGTTTTAGATAGTTTTATCTTGTTCTTGATATCTCTACAGCCGTAATGTGACTGTGGATGGATACTTCCTACCCACAGGTAGCATGGTTGGCTATGTCACGTGCCCAATCTAGCGTACTCTGGGAAGCGGGGCGTGACATTGTTCTTTTGGTATCAGAGCCATAGGTTAGTTCGGTTGATTCTTTTGTAGTTAGGTATTGTACCCAATACACGAATCAGAATACCCGTGTTTGGAAACATGTCCTGCCACCTTACCGTTTACCATTCTTGAATCACTTCCTTCCTGATTATATCTTTTACGATGTGCAAACTTACTTTGCATGTCGACTCGAAAAACCTGACTTCTTGTTATCTCTAGGACTTAGGCGACTTGGGTGGAGTTAAGTAATTGTGGCTATGATACCGCGGCATAGTTACAATGCGGTACTCTATTTAAGTATCTTGGAGTTCTAGCCTTGATCTAAATATTAAATCTATCATCATGCTAATGTTGGGTGTTCTTGATTTCAGGAGTATGGCAGATAAGAATTTGAAGACGTACCAGAGGCGTGTGGACGAAGCCGCCATGCTTGGAGTGATAAGGGGAATGCTGGAGAATCAAAAGAGACAGACCGAGCTGATCCAGCAGCAAGCAGATTCGTTTCAGGAAGGTTTGCAGATCGTTCAGCAGTCTGTAAACAACGTTGGAGCTAAACCAATTGACCGAGTAGGGACCGTGGCAGATTTCAGACGTTTGGGTCCGTCTACATTCACTGGTTTGGAGGAGCCATTGCCAGCCGAGCAGTGGCTAGTTGACACGAAGAACTTGCTGATTGCAGCACAAATTCCAGATGACAAAAGAGTTGACGTGGTACGCATTCAGCTAGTGGATTACGCCCGAGAGTGGTGGCTTGTGGAGGAGACCCGCTTGCCCAAGCCGATCAGTTGGGCGGAGTTTTCTAAGAGTTTCCTGGAGAAGTTTTTCCCACGGACTGCACGGGAGGAAATGGAAGAGAAATTTATTAGGCTGAGGCAGAATGGAGCACCCGTGGACGTGCATGCTGCAGAGTAGACAAGACTCAGCCGATTCGCTGGACCTTTAGTCGCCAACGAGGCAGACAGGGCACGAAGGTTCATGCGCAGTTTGGATGTGGACATCCAGAGGCAGATTGTCTCCCTGGGTTTGACCACTTTCTCACAGGTTCTTACGGCAGCTCGGGAACAACAGAGTTTATCTGGGATGAAAGGGAGCTTGCAGCAGACAGCAGTTGCGGCCAGAAAGCCCGCATTTGTACCTAACCGAGCTCATGGGCGCAAGGGTATTCCAGTGGACCGTCGAGGTGTAACACCCATGAAGAAGCCTGTGGTCATCGATCGAAGAAAGAGCATGAATTGTAACTACTGCAATTTACCTGGCCACATGCAAAAGGATTGTCGAAGGAGGCTGGGACTTTGTTTGGTTTGTGGAGCGGCTGATCACGCAGTTGGTGCCTGTCCGTCGAAGCTTCGCACAAGAGATGATATTCAGAAGCCTCCACAGAGACCGTTCCAAGGGCAGAAACAGCTGACTCAAGGACCTAATCAGGCTCGAGCTTTTACCTTGACAGCTGAGGAAGCCAAGGCATCAGGAGAAGTTGTTTCTGGTACTTTACTCGTTCATGGTTTTCCCGCATTGGCATTATTTGATTATGGTGCATCCCACTGTTTTATGTCATCCAAATTTATAACTACACACTCGATTGCCTGCACGACCCTGTCTAGTTTCTGAGACATACTCACTGGGAATGGGAAAATCATATCTAGTAGGGAGTGTACAGATTGTACGGTTGTTGTGTGCGGACGGGAACTCTTTGCAAATTTCTTGGTGATAGATACGGGCAGCTATGAAGTCGTCTTGGGAATGGATTTTCTTGGCATTTTCCACGCTCACATTGACTGTAGGGCAAAGAAAGTAATTTTCCAGATTCCCGGACATCCTGAGTTTACCTTCACTGGAGGAAGCAGTTCTGTCGGGCCAGTCGAGTTTAGGGCTAGGCTGACAAACAATATTCTTGCAGCAATGGAAGTTGATAGTGGTGAAGAGCCGGCGGTTGTTCGCGATTTTATGGACGTATTTGAAGATATATCGGGTTTACCGCTGAGGCGAGATGTGGAGTTCGCAATTGATCTTATTCCTGGTGCAGCGCCAGTATCTAAAGCGTATTATCCAATGGCACCAGTAGAATTGGAAGAAGTTAAGAAACAGGTTGCTGAATTGCTTGAGAAGGGTTGGATTCGAAGCAGCAACTCGCCTTGGGGAGCTCCAGTTCTTCTAGTAAAGAAGAAGGATGGCACAAGAAGAATGTGCATCGACTATCGAGAATTAAACCGGGTGACTATTAAGAACAAATATCCGATCCCTCGCATTGGAGAACTTTTTGAGCAGCTTAGTGGCGCGAGGGTATTCTCGAAGCTGGATTTGCGATCCGGATATCATCAGGTTCGAGTGAAAGTAGAAGATATTTGCAAGACGGCGTTTCAAACTCGGTATGGAAATTACGAGTACTTAGTGATGCCCTTCGGAGTAACGAATGCGCCGGCAGTATTCATGGACTTGATGAACCGAATATTTTCACCGTTCTTGGACCAGTTTATTATAGTATTCATTGACGATATTCTAGTTTACTCGAAGTGTTTTGAGGAGCATGCTGAGCATTTGAAGATCGCACTGCAGACTTTGAGACAGGAGAAATTGTATGCGAAGATGAGTAAGTGCGAATTTTGGCTGGAGGAAGTGAAGTTTCTGGGGCATGTTGTGTCGGGCGATGGAATCGCCGTCGATCCTGAAAAGATTGCAGCAGTTCGATATTGGCCGATTCCAAAGAATGTTGCTGAGATAAGAAGTTTCCTTGGATTAGCCGGATATTACATGAGATTTGTGGAGAACTTCGCTCGTCTGGCAGAGCCGTTGACCAAGCTTACGCGCAAGGAGGTACCTTTTGTATGGACGGATAAATGTGCGTTAGGTTTTGAGACGTTGAAGCAGAAGTTGATAACCGCCCCTATTCTGACCGTGCCAGACAATTCCGTAGGATTGGTGATTCACGGCGACGCATCTGGGAAAGGATTGGGATGTGTTTTGATGCAGTATGGGAAAGTTGTAGCATACGCATCAAGACAATTGAAGACCCATGAGAAGAATTATCCAACTCATGACTTGGAGCTTGCGGCTGTGATTTTCGCTTTGAAGATTTGGAGACACTACCTTTTGGGCGAGAGAGTCGAAGTTTTTACAGATCGTAAGAGTTTGAAGTATGTGTTCACTCAGAAGGAGTTGAATATGAGGCAGCGTAGATGGTTGGAGCTGATGGCCGACTACGATCTTGATCTTAAGTACCATCCGGGGAAGGTTAACGTCGTGCCGGATGCGCTTAGTCGGTTACCAGCAATTCAGGTGTTAACTACGCAGAGAGAAATCATTGCAGATTTTCGAAGATTTGACTTGGAGGTTGTGCTACCGCATTCTACGGGACAGTTGATGCAGTTGCAAGTACAGTCGTCTTTAATTGAGAAAATTAAAGCAGCACAATCACAGGATCCTAGACTGCAAAAGTTTCGAGAGCAAGTTGAAGCCGGACTACGAACAGATTTATTGATCCATGAAGATGGTTCGTTGAGGTATGGTAACCGTTTGTGTGTACCAAAGGGAGATGTTCATGAAGAGCTTATGAAGGAGGCACACAGTTCAGCTTACTCTGTACATCCAGGAGGCACAAAGATGTACCGAGATATTCGACAGCATTTCTGGTGGGAAGGCATGAAACGGGAGATTGCTCGCTTTGTGGCTAAGTGCTTAGTGTGTCAGCAAGTTAAGGATGAACATCAACGGGTTGCTGGTTTATTGCAACCACTTCCGATTCCTCAGTGGAAGTGGGAACATATGACCATGGATTTCGTGACGGCTTTACCGCGGAGTCCAAAGGGCAACAACGCAGTATGGGTGATTGTTGATCGGTTGACCAAGGCAGCTCACTTTATTCCTTTCCGGGTTGGTCAATCAACGGAGACTTTGGCAGAGCGGTACATGCAGGAGATTATAAGATTACATGCGGTATCGGTGAGCATCGTGTCCGATCGGGACACTCGGTTCTTATCACACTTCTGGCGGAGTTTACAGGAAAGTTTGGGGACTCGATTGAAGTTTAGCACAGCTTATCATCCTCAAACTGATGGTCAGTCGGAGAGAACGATCCAAACTCTTGAAGACATGTTGAGAGCATGCATGTTGGACTTCAAGGGTTCTTGGGAGGATCATCTACTCTTGGTGGAGTTTTCTTATAACAACAGTTTTCAGGCAACTATCCAGATGGCTCCGTTTGAAGCTTTGTATGGTCGTAAGTGCCGTTCACCTGTTTGTTGGGATGATGTCGGTGAACGAAGATTGTTGGGACCAGATTTGGTAGTGCAGACAGTTGAGAAGGTTAACACTATCAGAAATCACATGAAGGCAGCTCAAGACAGACAGAAGAGTTGGGCTGACACGTCAAGAAGACCTCTAGAGTTCGCCGTGGGTGATTTGGTATTCTTGAAGATATCACCGACTAGAGGGGTGATTCGCTTTGGGAGTCGAGGAAAGCTTAGTCCTCGATTTGTTGGACCCTTTGAGGTATTGGAGCGTGTTGGAGAGGTAGAGTACCGTTTGGCGTTACCGCAGTCCTTGGCAGGTGTGCATGATGTGTTTCACGTATCTCAACTACGACGGTATGTTCGAGATGAAACACACGTTTTGGATCATTCGGAGTTAACAGTACGGGAAGATTTGACTTTTGAAGAGCGACCGGTTGAAATCGTGGATCGAAGGGAAAAGGTTCTTAAGAACAAGGTTATCCCCCTTGTGCTTGTTTCTTGGGGTAATCGATCGCGTGGGGAGTCCACTTGGGAACGAGAAGGTGAGATCCGGCAGAAGTTTCCTCACCTTTTCCTGTAGTTTTCTATCTTTGTATTCTTGGAATTTCGAGGACGAAATTCTTTGTAGTTGGGTATGATATAACACCCAAGCCCAATACTACTATTTTCTGTTACTGGTTGAGTATTAGGTAGTACTCATTTCTTTTATCTTGCTTGTTTGGGCCTTACTGTAAATTTTTTTCTGGAAAAGTCATTTCTGCATATAACAAATTTTAGCATCTAAAATGAAATTAAAAATATCCATCTTGGCCTACTCGACACCCCTGGCCTCGTGGTAGCGTCCGTGCATCGAGTTCTCGTCCCGTTCGGTGAAACGGACGAGTTTGGACGGCTACGCGCGCGTACAGGTGTCCGACTTGGGGGTATGCTTTTTAATCATAAAACACTCAATTTCAAAATTTGGAACCCGCTTAAAATCCTATTATTTAAATTTCAAATTTTTGGACCCGACCCGGGCGCGATTTGGAAATGTTTCATTTAGCGCCGAAATCCCAAATTTTAATAATCTTTAAACCTTATATATATATATCGTTAACTTTAATCAATCTTGTACCCTTAACAGAATAAATCTTCACAGCTATTTAAATCTTTGCAAAGTATTTTCTCAAGCCAATCACGAGGTTCTAAACCCCGTGGGCCCCTCGTCCTTAATCTCTCTCTCTCTCTCTGTTTCTAATCTCTCTCTCTCTATCGTTCTATATATATCTCTCTCTCTAGCTTTCTCTCTCTCCTATATATTTATAGTTTTACCTTCATCTCTTACTTTTAACCACGAACGCGAGAAACCCAGCACACCTCAACCCTAGCCGCCTTCACCATCGCCGCCGCAGCCTCGACGCCGGCGTCAACGTCACCGTCGCCCTCGCCTCCGCCTCCTCCTCTCAACCTCAACCTTCCTCCTTCCACCCCGCGCACCCTGCACAGCCGCGATCGCTGCAGAAGTTCCCTGCAGTCGCCTGATCGCCGGCGGCCTTCGTCGTCGCCATCCGCGCCACCTTCAGCACCTCCTCACCACCTGCGCACTCCAGCACCCCGACCACTTCCTCTCCCTCTCCGTTTCCTTTCCCTGCACCGAGGTCCATACCCGAGCCCTAACCCTAACGGCTGCGACCTCCTCGCCGGCGCCTCACCGCCGTCGACCTCATCGCCGTCACACCCTCTGCAACACCGGTAAGCCTTCTCTCCTCTTCCTCCTTCCATTTTCCCCCGGTTTATCCTTTTGGGCTGTGCATTAAATTTCTGAATTTTGTTGTCGCTGTTCGCCGGAATCCGGCCGTGCCGGTGACGTGTCCCGACGATCCAGCAGAGTGCTCTGACCCGTGAGGTCCCTTGGTTCGTTGTTTGGGTTCAATCCGTGAACCGTGCGTTCGTCGCGTGTTTCCCCGCCGACGTTACGTTCCGTTTTCCCCGGTTCGCGACCCGTCGAGGCAAGTATCACTTGCTACATGCTATACTATATATTTATATATGTTTGACACATTAAACCTGTAAAACTTAACTTGGTATAGTCGTTTCTCATTTGGTTGCAATATGACATATATCATTTTACAGTTAACATAAAGTTTACAGTTTGCCAATTTAAACCTAATAACCAAGTTTACTTGTTAATCACATTTTACTGTTTAATAGATGGTAGCACTTACCCATGTAGTTCTATTACATTCGGACATTCGTATTTAAGGCTTGATATAACTGTATTGCATCAATATCTAAACTATTGCACCGCTAAGGGTGCTCAAACCTGTTAATATAATTAAACGGCTGCACTGTATTACTGCACTCTTGTGATTGAATGAAACATGCTTATTATTTAATCCATTGCTTATTTCATGTTGTTAAATACCCTGTTCGATTATATATCTGTTTGTGAGCACACCCACGATACTGTTACATCTGGACTTGACATTGTCACACATGGTATATATTGATACACCTGACATGGTACCGTATACTGTTGACTTGATCTGATGTACCATGACCCGACCGGTTACCTGATCTTGTGTCTAATGCCAACAAACCTGTCCTGTAGTCCTTATGGACCGTTCCTGTTGTCTATCCAGACAAACTTGCTTTTACCTGATCCTGTATTGGCATTAGTTCTTGATTACTGAATACCTGACTTGACTTGCACTTATAACTTGGGGGTATGGGGAAATCAAAGGTGAAACCTGACTTGTAACTCGACAGTTCACTACCTGTCCTGAGTGTACACATTCTTGTTTTGTGCCTAGCGGCATGTCTCGGTTTCAGCCGAGAATATTGTGGCCGTGGTCCCGGGTATGTACGGGATACTATCGAGTGTACACATTCCTGTTTTGTGCCTAGCAGCATGTCTCGGCTGCAGCCGAGAATATTGTGGCCGTGGTCCCGGGTATGTACGGGATACTATTGAGTTACATCGATGATTCATCAATTGATTTCAATGACTTTAGACTAGAAAACTTGATAGAACAGTTTAGTTACCCACCGCACACTACCCTGCACCGCTTGGTTCACATTATTGCTGTATTCATGTTTTATTTTGCATTGCCTATTACACTGTTCATATTACATTACTGGTTGACATGACGCGCTGACGTCTGGGTTTTGCATGGCCCAGATTCTATACCACTGTCGCAGTCCGAGCAGGAGTACTTCAGCCAGCAGGCTGAGTTGTAAGTCCAGTAGTGGTTAGTTTTATTTCCTGCATTTATTTTCTGATGTGAGCCCGCATTATGGGACATATCTTTCAGTTATTTGTATTGGATCATTTGCTTCCGCATTTATTTATTTATTGACTCTTGTTATTCTGGATTATGGACATGTTTTAGATAGTTTTATCTTGTTCTTGATATCTCTACAGCCGTAATGTGACTGTGGATGGATACTTCCTACCCACAGGTAGCATGGTTGGCTATGTCACGTGCCCAATCTAGCGTACTCTGGGAAACGGGGCATGACAGTGTCGAAGGCTAGTGGTTATTAATTAGGCCCACTACTTACGTAGTGGAGTAACTTCCCACTTACCTGGCACTTACCTGGCCACAGGGGGACAAAGAGGCAGTGGAGGATTTTATCCTGCGACTTTTCTTTTGGCAGTTAGGAGCAGTCTAGAGCCGGACCTAGGTGACCACTAGATTTTAGGGTATTGTGTGTTGCATTTGTTGTGTTGCATCATTTTTTCAAAAATCCGTCCCTCTTTCAAAGCAAACACCGCATTCATCATTTTTCCCTAATTATAAGCCACGCTGCCACTTGTACTAACCCTTTTTAGTGCAAGATAGGCTGGACACGGGATTCTAGTGCCCGTTTAGTCCGCGTACCCTTTATCGACTCCGAAGTCGGTATTTCTCCATTTACTTCTTCTTTACCCACTACTACACCCACACCGATGGATCTGTCTCCATCGAACTTCTTTACCACTACTCTGCCGCCGTCCGTTGGTGCGTAGAATCCACCCCGCATCTCTCTCCAAGAGAGATGCTACCCTATTCGAGGTCCTCTTTCGATTTGCTTATCCACACCACCAGCCAACGGGGATAACTTTGAGATTAAGCCCCAGTATATCAATCTTCTGCCCAAATTCCACGGTCTCGAGTCTGAGGACGCTTACGTTTTCATTACCAAATTTGAAAACGTATGCGCAATGATGGGTACGTCACAACTTTCAGTGGATGCTATGCGTCTACGACTTCTTCTATTTACTTTGTGCGATATAGCCGAGAAGTGGCTATATAACACTACCGCACATTCCATTACGAATTGGGAAGAATTCGTCGCGGCATTCCTTAAGAAATTTTACCCAATGCAAAAGACAGCTCGAATCCGTAGCGAACTAAATCAATTTACCCAGCTTCCTACTGAACCATTTTCAAAATGCTTTGAACGTTTCCAGGATCTATTGGTTCAATGTCCTCATCACGGCATCCCGAGATGGGATCTTTGCCGAATCATATATGAAGGCATTAACCCAAACACTAAACAGAACCTTGAAAACATGTGTCAAGGCACCTTTATGACCAAGGATGATGGGGAAGCTTGGAAATTTTTAGAAGAGTTCGCTGAAAAGTCACTACAGTGGGAGAGTGGTACCCAATCATTGAATAAGGGTGGCGTACACCAAATTGATGTGTCCATAGGTGTTCGAGCTGAAATGGCAGCAATGCAAAAGAAGCTCGACGCTATGGAACACAAATTTGCAGCAGCCTCTCTAAACCCAATGTCGCTTCCCAAAACTTTTTGTGGGTGCTGTTCTGATCCGTCTCACTTAATGAAAGAATGTCCATTAAACTCACCGTTTCAAGGTCACGAGCATACCAATGCCGCATTTCAAAGACCTCGAAACGATCCATATTCTTCCACGTACAATCAGGGTTAGAGGAATCACCCGAATTTTGCTTGGAACCAAAACCAATCTCAAAACACGGTTCCAAACACGAATCAATTCCAAAGGGGCCTTCCTCCACAACAGCAACCCCTTCAACTCACTCAGCACCCCTACCAGTCAGAAAATTTCCAAAACCAGGTCAACACTCCTACACAGTCTAATCCTATGCAGTTGTCATGTTCTGACGAATTCTCTCAATTCACTCAAACCATGAAATCACTCTTGTCAAATTTCATAGAGGTTTCGGCTGAGGTTAGATCTTCCGTCAGTGAGATAAAGAAAAACTCAGCGTCCCAAGCTCAGAGTATCAGATCGATGGAAGCTGAAATCGCACGACTTAAAGCCGAAATGAGTGCAAGAGAAAAAGGGAAACTTCCGTCTCAACCCCTACCGAATCCTGGGTATTACAATGTAAATGCCGTCACAACGTTGAGATCGGGAAGAGTGCTGAATAACCATGTTGGGGAAGAAGTTGATGATATTGAAAATCATATCAACACCCCGGCTGAGACCTTCCCTTACACACACACTTCTATTTCTGATCCTTGTTCTTCTACCCCACCGCCTTCTCGCGAGCCTATTCTCCATTTCCCACTAGGCTCGACACCTCAGCAACCCCCTTCTAGTTCTCCACAGACGGTCCCCACTCCTCTTTTGGGATCATGTCTACCCCCTATTCCTTCTCCTATGATGGACCCGGCGCTTATTGCGAAAGCTCATTACCCGAGTCGGTTAAGGGCTAATAAAACGAGTCCACATATGGAGAAAATTTTAGAAATGTTCAAGCAGGTTGACATCAATATCCCTCTCCTAGATGCGATTCAACAAGTCCCCACTTATGCGAAAATTCTTAAAGACTTGTGCACTAGGAAGAGGAAGTCTCAAGTGCCCAAGAAGATCTTCATGTCTAATAACATTAGCACTGCTTTTATCCCACAGCTACCAAAGAAACGAAAGGACCCAGGATGTCCTACGATATCGATTTCTATTGGGGGTAAAAACATAAACCGTGCTCTTTTAAACCTTGGCGCAAGTGTTAACCTACTTCCATATTCTGTATATGAGCAACTAGGGATTGGAGAGTTGAAACCTGCTCACTGCACTCTCCAAATGGCAGACCGTTCAATCACCAAACCAAGGGGTGAACTAGAGGATGTGTTGATAAAGGTCGGGGAATTTGTATTCCCTGTAGACTTCATTGTACTCGATACACAACCTGTAGCAAACCCCCGGGGCCAAATTCCGGTGATTTTGGGTCGTCCTTTCCTTGCCACTTCCAACACTGTTATTAACTGTAGAAATGGTTCAATGAACTTATCATTTGGAAATATGACCATTGAACTAAATATCTACAAAGTTGGAAGTCAGCCATCAGAACCCTCTGCTCATATTCTAGATGTGTGCTCTGTCCACGAGATCGCTCCCGATAGTTGCGGAGCTGAGGAACTTTGCTTTACAGATCTCGACGACATTACCACATCTCTGTTTGACCTTACACATGATCTTAGTGAGGACACTTTTCCTACACTTGAGTCCGATACTCCTGACCTATCACCACCCGAGTCTGTATCTTTCACAGGCTTTGAGCTTCTTAGTAACTCCGAAAATCACTCGATGATCCCACCTTCTATTATTTCTCCGCCCGCATTAGATCTCAAAATTTTACCTTCTCATCTTAAATATGCATATTTAGGTGAGAATGAGTCTTTACCGGTTATCATATCCGCTTCTCTAGCATCAGAGCAAGAGAATGCACTTTTATCGGTATTGAGATCTAACAAGGAGGCGTTTGGTTGGACCATGGCGGACATCAAAGGGATTAGTCCCTTGATTGTAGAACATCATATACATGTGATGGATGATGCCAGACCAACCCGAGAACCACAGAGACGGTTGAACCCCGTCATGAAGGAAGCGGTGATGAAAGAGATCGTCAAATGCCTAGATAATGGTATTATATACCCAATCTCCGATAGCCAATGGGTTAGTCCAATACATGTCGTCCCTAAGAAATCTGGCATCACTGTTATTACCAATGAGGCAAATGAGTTGATTCAGACACGCGCCCAAACTGGGTGGCGTGTATGTATTGATTACAGAAAACTCAATGCCGCCACGAGGAAAGACCACTTTCCTCTACCCTTCATTGATCAGATGCTGGAACGCTTAGCCGGACGTGAGTATTATTGCTTTATGGACGGATACTCTGGCTATAATCAGGTTCCCATAGCCAAAAAGGATCAAGATAAAACCACTTTTACTTTTCCTTTTGGTACCTTTGCTTACAGACGCATGCCCTTTGGGCTATGCAATGCTCCCGCTACCTTTCAGCGGTGTATGATGGGGATATTCTCTGATATGGTAGAGAATTTCTTGGAGATTTTTATGGACGACTTCTCGATTTTTGGAGACTCTTTTTCCGATTGCCTATCGAATCTTGACGCTGTTCTTACTCGTTGCAAAGAGAAGAACTTAACCTTGAACTGGGAAAAATGCCATTTCATGGTCCAAGAGGGAATTGTGCTTTGACATGTTATTTCAGGGAAAGGCATTGAGGTTGACAGAGCTAAAATAGATGCCATTCAAAACCTACCTCATCCCAAAAGCGTCAAGGACATTCGATCATTTCTTGGCCATGCGGGATTTTATAGGAGATTCATTAAGGACTTTAGCAAAATTGCTAGACCCTTAACTCTTCTCTTGGCCAAGGATATGACCTTCCACTTTGACTCGGATTGTGAGGCAGCTTTCGACTCACTCAAACACTCCCTCACTACAGCCCCCGTTCTATCGTCTCCAAATTAGGACTACCCCTTTGAGCTGATGTGTGATGCATCCGACTTTGCAGTAGGTGCAGTCTTAGGAAAGCACATTGAAAAGATGCCACACGTGATCTATTACGCAAGTAAGACCCTGAATGATGCGCAAATCAATTATACAACTACTGAAAAAGAGCTTTTAGCGGTTGTATTTGCATTAGAAAAATTCAGGCCTTACTTAATTGGCTCACCTATAGTTGTGTACATTGACCATTCCGCCTTAAAACATCTTCTGGTGAAGAAAGATGCAAAAGGTCGACTAATACGTTCGATCCTTCTATTACAAGAATTTGATCTTGTTATCAAAGATAAGAAAGGATGTGAAAACGTGGCAGCCGACCATCTTTCGCGCATCTCTTCTTCCCCTGTGATCCTGCCGATCAATGATTCGTTTCCTGACAAACAACTCTTGAGCTTATCCAATGAACCTTGGTTCAGGATATTGTGAACTATCTTATCACGAAACTTATACCCAGCGATTGGTCAAAACAGGACAAATACCGTTTTCTATCCCAAGTAAAACATTTTTACTGGGATGATCCATATTTTTTTAAGTATTGTCCTGATCAGATCATTCGTCGGTGTGTCCCGAAAGAAGAGTTCAAGAGTGTTCTTTCTTTTTGTCATGATCAGGCTTGTGGGGGTCACTTTGGTCCTAAAAAGACGGCGGAAAAGGTTTTGCAATGTGGATTTTATTGGCCTACCTTTTTCAAGGACGCATTTGACTATTGCAAAACCTGTACACAATGTCAGTACACGGGTAGAATTTCCCGGAGAAATGAAATGCCTCAGCAACCCATCTTAGTGGTTGAAATTTTCAATGTTTGGGGCATTGACTTTATGGGTCCCTTTCCCAACTCCTTTGGGAATTTGTACATACTGCTGGCGGTTTATTATGTCTCAAAGTGGGTTGAAGCCATTCCATGTCGTACTAATGACAGGAAAGTTGTCATCAAGTTCTTGAAGGAGAATATCTTTTCGCGATTAGGACACCCATGCGCTATCATTAGCGATAACGGGGCACATTTCTGCAACAGGTCTTTCGAGACTCTGATGCGAAAATACTCAATCAACCATCGACTTTCTACACCCTATCATCCCCAAACGAGCGGGCAGGCTGAGATCTCAAATAGACAGATCAAACTAATCCTGGAGAAGACTGTTGCTAAGAATAGAAAAGACCGGTCGATCAAACTGACGGATGCTCTTTGGGCATTCCGAACTGCATTTAAAACCGACCTAGGGATGTCTCCATATAGGATAGTGTTTGGGAAGGCATGTCACTTACCCGTCGAGATTGAGCATAAAGCATTGTGGGCTATTAAAGAAATTAATTTTGACCTCAACCAAGCCTGCAACTTTCGGAAGCTGCAATTGAATGAGCTAAGCGAACTCCGCGATGAAGCTTATGATAACGCTGTAATCGTAAAGAATAGGACCAAGGTTTTTCACGATAAAAACATTTTGAGGAAAACATTTACACAAGGTCAACAAGTCCTTCTTTATGATTCACGATTACACCTTTACGCGGGTAAGCTTCGATCTCGGTGGAAGGGACCTTTTATTGTGCGGTCTGTATACCCGCACGGGGCAGTAGAGGTAGAAAATGTTAAAAACGGCACATTTTTCAAAGTGAATGGACATAGACTAAAGCCGTATTTTACCACTGACCCCACGGAGGAGCTCCTGTTCTTACAGGAGCCAGTTTATTTGGATTAAAATTCCTCCGTCTCACCTTCATGTCCTGTATATCACTGTATCATCTTTTGAATGAAGGTGAGTGCAAAGAATAAGTTTGGGGGAAGATCTTCACTTATATATTTTGCCCCCACTAATAATTCCCCCTAGACTTACAGGTTTTGTAGATATAGTTGTTGGCAACAATGAGGACACTGTTGAAAACAAATTTGGGGGAGGTTTGTGCTTATTTTTTCATCATTTGCATATCATTTGCATAAGCCCAAAACATTTCTTTTAAAAAAAACTTAAAAATTTTCAAATTTTCAAAACCCATAAAAATTTAAAAATTTTCAAAATATAAAAATATTTTAATATTTAACATTTTTTGTAAATAAATAAGATAATAAAAGTTTAGATAGTGAACAATTACATCCATGAGATTAGAAAAATTTAAGAAAACTAAGAAAATTAGAAGTTTTCTTATACGAACTAGTAATAAGTAGTTATGAGCCGTTGTCCCAAGGGTTAGTAAGATGAAGGTAGTCACTAATCTGAGGATAAAAATAAGTCTGAAAAATAGTTTCTATTCTGGAAGCCAAACATTTTGAACGTTGCTACCCTGCTATTCGCACTTACACAAGTCTTGAAGCCTGGGATAGTAGAGGATACCTTGAAATGCTCTTGTCTTAAAGACGATGTATGAAGAAAATAAAAAAAAAGTGAATGAAAAAAATATAAAGTGGTGAGAAAAATGGACACTGGTTTTGTTATCGCCGAGGGCAATAAAAAAATATATAGCAAGGGTGCCTTTTCACCTAGTGCCCTAAGGCCAACTGGTCTGGGAGTCACTGCTATGCCTGAGGTGGTGCAAGACGAGGAAAATACACCAAATAAGCAAGCACATGAGTAATCGGTCGGTTAGTACCTCAAGAAGTATTAACGGTCGCATGAAAGTGTGTGAGCAATCTCATCTAAATATTCATTAATTAAAAAGTACTGAGGCTGATGGGCAAGAGTATGATAGCTTGAATTGAATTCTCCGGGTGTAGGGATGTCCTTTACACACACGCAGGGTGATATGATCGATGTTTGGAAGAAAGATAGGAATGAAGAATAGGACGATGTTTTATTGAGGGAGGAGGTGATTTCTGACATTTTTTCATGACCATTAAGATAGGGCTCATGACAACCAAAAAGCTAGCTTAGTTGGAAACCCTAATTTTCAAGGTTTTTCTTTTACAATTCTTGTCTTTAAATGTAATATTCATGATCTTTCTTTTATTGTTGGATTTTGTGGGTGCAATCCGCTGAAAACCCTCAGGAGACAACACTCCTCCTACTAGGGACACCTAGAGGTTTAAAGGCTTGTTGCACGTGCTCAGTACAATCGTGTTGCCTACGAAAGTGTGCTAGTTAGTTTTTCTCTTTCTTTATTTTCTCCTTCTCTTTTTAATAAAAAAGTTCGCTCGAGACGATCGAAAATAAGTTTGGGGGAATTTGATCAGTCGAAAATACTGCATCTTTAAACCGGCAATTTCCCTATCATTTGCACTCATCTAGAAGTTTTCGGCATTCATTTAGCACATATTAGCTAAACAGTCGTTAAATATCAGATTACATGTGTTAGAGTTTAAAACCGGCACTATAAGGGAAATTGACTGCATTTCATAGCATGGCATCATTCCTATATATCGCAACTTGTGTTTCAATGTCTGTGCAGGACATTACAGAAGATCGGTCAAATTTACAAACGAAGACTGTTAAAAAGACGCCAACTCAAGGAATTGGAATCTGGCAATGATCTAGAGTGAATTAAGAGATTCAACATATCATAAAGTACATATGAAGTCAGAAGAAGTAATCAACTGAAGTTTGAAGCCCTAAGGCAGCCAAGTGGCCGTGGAACCGCGGCCGGAGCCGCCTTGTGGCGCGGTTCCGTGGTGGCTTGTCCACATCAGCATCTCAAAGTTGCTTCATAACTCTTATCTCTGTACCTACACTTCAGAAATCCATTACAAGTTCCAGAATACTCCTGAAGCTTCTGCCAGATCAGCAAGCCCTAGGGTTCCTAACTAAACACCCCTAGCTTCCTTAACAAGCTTCACTTAAACTCTATTAAGGACCTAGAACCTTCCCCCTAACCTCCTAGCTTAGGGTAGAAGCTAATCCCCTAACTAACTACTTCTAGAAGCCTCTTCCTCTAACTAACTTTTGGAGGGAAAACTCAAATTTGAATCCTAGATCTAGGGTTTTGGAAGTTTATAAATAGGAGCCTAGATCTAAGGGTTAAGGGTTAATCAATCAATCCTTAATCAATCTTTTGGTTGTTGAAAGCTAATCATTCTTCTTCAACCTTCATCTTCCCCATTTCTCCTACAAGTTTAGTGACAAAACTTGTGTTCCAAATCCTAACCCTAATCCAATCAATCTAGAAATACCCAATTCAAGATTCATGGAGTTCAAGCAAAGCAAGTCTTCGACGACCCTTTGAAGCAAAGCCGGACTTCAACGGAGCACGAGATCCGAGCGATCTAAGACTCAAGAAGCCGAGGGATGCAAGATTCGACGAGCGAAGTTCCTACCTCTTGTAATTCTTGAGAGTTGTAACTACTTGTTGATGTAATAAAGGTGAAGATTCTTTAAACTTGTTTCCTCTTCTAGGTCCAAGGTGAAAGCCAAAGGAAAGAAGAAGAAGGCCCCCACCAAACCAAGGGGCGGTGTTAGTAAGGTGGAAGCTAAGGGAAAAGCAAAGGTAGTGGGACAGATTGTGGGAAAGGAAGAATGCTTTTATTGTCACAAGCAAGGACACTGGAAGAAAGATTGCAGAGCTTGGAAGGCCAAGAACCAGGACCCGAAGCTAGTTGTGGCTTCGGCTTTAGGTGTGTGTTATTGAAAACTGTCTGTCAATCAACTCTACTTCCTGGCTATTGGATACCGGATCAGGATCTCATATCTGTAATTCATTGCAGGTACTGATAAGCCGTAGGGTTTTGAAGGCAGGTGATATGACCCTCAGAGTTGCAAACGGAGCAAGCATGGATGCTGAGTCCGTGGGGGACTATCACTTAGGATTGACCAATGGACATGTTTTGGTTTTGCGCAACTGTTATTTTGTACCCAGTTCGACTTGTAATATCATATCTGTATCTTTAATGTCTAAAGAAGGTTATGATTTTGCATTTGTAAGCAATGTTGTAAACATTCACCTTAATCATGTTTTGATTGGGTCGGGTACATTAAGCAACGGTATATACGTATTAAACCAACTACAGATTTTCAATATCCAGAATACACACAAAAGAAAGTCTCCAGAATTAAATCATGCTTTCTAATGGCATTGGAGACTTGGTCACATCAATGAGACAAGGTTAACTAAGTTACATAAAGAAGGATATTTGGATCCGTTCGAATATCATTCTTATGCAACTTGTCAATCATGTCTCAAAGGAAAGATGACAAAGACTCCGTTCACTGGACACGGAGTAAGAGCGAGCGAGCTCTTGGGACTCGTACACAGCGACGTGTGTTGTCCAATGTCTACACATGCAAGAAGTGGATTTTTCTATTTCATTACTTTTACGGATGATTTCTCTAGGTATGGACATGTTTTCTTAATGAAGCATAAATCCGAGGCCTTTGAGAAATTCCAGGAATATAAGAATTAAGTAGAAAAACAAACCGGCAAAAGTAGCAAGACACTAAGATCTGATCGAGGTGGTGAATATTTAAGTGCCGAGTTCCTGGATTACCTAAAAGAGAATGGAATTCTCTCTCAGCTTACTCCTCCATACATTCCACAACACAACGGTGTATCGGATAGACAGAACCGAACCCTATTGGATATGGTACGTTCCATGATGAGTAACGCCGAGTTACCGCGATTATTCTGGGGCTATGCACTAGAATCAGCTGCATATCTTTTAAACAAGGTTCCTACCAAGACTGTACCTACCACACCATATAAGATGTGGAATGGGAAGAAACCATATCTTCAATATCTGAAGATATAGGGATGTCCAGCTTTTGTCAAAAAGCAGCATGCGGACAAACTCAAGGCACGCTCAGTACTGTGTAAGTTTATGGGATACCCAAAGAACTCTAGGGGGTATCTTTTCTATTACGCAGAGGAATAAAAGGTTTTTGTTTCTCGTCATGCCCACTTTCTGTAACATCAGTTCTTAGAAAAAGAAACAAGTGGGAGCGCAATAGAACTGGAAGAAATTCAAGAACCGCAAGCTATTACTGAAAGCTTGATGGAATAAGAAGTTTCCAAAAAACAGGACATTCCTGCACCGCTCCGCAGGAGTAGTAGGCTTTCTCATCCACCTGAGAGATACTACGGTTTTCTCATAGACGGGGATAGAGAGGATTGCATCATTGGTAATGATGAGACAGCTAACTTCCAGCAGGCCATTCAGAGCACTGACTCGGTAAAATGGCTGGATGCAATGCGGACCGAGATGGAGTCCATGTACACCAACAAAGTATAGACTTTGGACTTTGCTCCAGAAGGGGTAAAACCCGTAGGCTGCAAATGGATCTTCAGAAAGAAGATTGGTGTAGATGGACAGGTTGAAACCTATAAGGCTAGACTTGTTGCAAAGGGTTTTCGTCAAAGACCTGGTTTGGACTATGACGAAACCTTTTCTCCAGTGGCTATGCTCAAATCCATTCGAATCCTTCTTGCCATTGCTGCCTTCCACGATTATGAGATTTGGCAGATGGACGTAAAAACCGCTTTTCTAAATGGAAATTTAGAGGAGTGTGTCTATATGGACCAGCTAGAGGGTTTCATTCATAGTGGGAGCAGCGGAAAAGTGTGCAAGTTGCTTAAGTCCATTTATAGACTGAAGCAGGCATCGCGGAGTTGGAACATCTGTTTTGATGAGACGGACAAAGAATTTGACCCATGCATTTATAGTAAGATTGTAGCACGAACTGTTGTATTCTTCGTCTTGTACGTGGATGACATTCTCTTGATAGGAAATGACATTCCTATGCTACAATCTGCCAAAGGGTTCTTGTCACACAGGTTCTCCATGGAAGACCTGGGTGATGCCTCTTACATTCTGGGGATCCAGATCTATCGTGATAGATCTAAGAGGATATTGGGACTTTCGCAGTCCAGGTACATCGACACCATACTGAAAAGATTCAGTATGGAAGATTCTAAGCACGGTAATTTACCGGCTTGTCACGGAATCACCCTCTCCAAAGAGATGTCTGCCAAGACTGATTTGGAAAGGGATCGCATGTCTATTATACCCTATGCTTCTGCGGTAGGGTCTATAATGTATGCGATGTTGTGTACCAGACCAGATGTAGTTTATGCACTGAGTTTAGTAAGACGGTATCATTCAAACTCCAGAGAGAAGCACTGGATAGCTGTAAAGAGCATTCTGAAGTACCTGAGAAGGACTAAGGATATGTTCTTGGTTTACGGCGGAAAAGACCTCCAAATCGAGGCCTTTGCCGACTCCAGCTTCCAGAGTGACAAGGATGACTCCAAATCCATGTCGGGTTATGTCTTTACCCTCAATGGAGGGGCAGTCTGTTGGAAGAGTTCCAAGCAGGAAACCGTTGCTGACTCAACGATGGAAGCGGAGTATATCGCAGCTTCTGATGCTGCAAAAGAACCAGTCTGGATGAAGAAGTTCTTAACAGAACTTCAGGTGGTTCCGTCCATTTTTGCTCCAATACCTCTGTATTGTGACAACAACGGGGCTATAGCTTTAGCAAAGGAACCCAGGTCCCATCAGAAGTCCAGAAACATCTTAAGGCGGTATCACCTGATCAGGGAGATCATGGATCGCCGGGAGATCGATGTTCGGAGGGTTTCTACAGAAGATAACACTGCAGATCCATTCACAAAGGCCATTCCTCAGACGCAGTTCGAGAGGCTATTCGAGATGATAGGTCTGTGATATGCCAGCACATGGCCTTAGTGCAAGTGGGAGATTGTTAGTGTGATATGCCCTAGAGGCCATTATTGTATAGTACTAGTTTGTATATTACATTTTGGAAGCTTAGGATATATATACACAGATTTATAACAGTCTTGCTCGATATGGTAGTATGCTACATGGTTTGTATCTATCTTAATATGTGTATATGTTTCTTTTAACGTATTGCTAATACATATTGATAGAGCCCTTAGGATCTTTGCTTGACTACCAGCGTTGTGATGGCAGTCACACTTGTGGGGGTTAGGTAGTCTACAAGCACATCCTTATACAGGTCCCTAGTCGTAGGATTATCGAGACAGAGCATCGATACTCCAGAGTAGACTAGTGTGTACGCTTCACATCCCAGTCGGGGAGATGGTCTGTCCCACAGCCATCGATACGTCGTACTGGAGATAGTATGCAGGTGCTCATTAGGTTATGAGTACACTGGACAGGACTCGTCGGGAACGGTTGGTTGGTACTATACCTATCATCAGTTAACAGTTCCCAGGTGACATGAGTACAGCTTAGTCCGTTGACTTGACACTGTCACTTCGCCTCGAGTGTGTTACCACTGTTCTTAGATTACTACCCTACTACGGCTCTATTGAGTCGTGCAAACAGGTAGTAGTTCGGTGCAGTCCCGAAGTACTTGGAGTCAGTGACTGTTAGACAGGATTCGTCTCTCCCGGTATTGGGGGTTGATATCGCGCTGTGTCTAGGAGAGCCATTACACAGAGTCCCTGGCCAGGGCAAGCGAGATTTACTGGTAGTGTTTCCAGTAGTTTCTCAGGGTGTTCTGGGCTACACTCCGACATGACTTGTACCTCTATTAGGGGTCTGACGTTTACCTCCCCCCTAGGCTCGACATGCGATACTCTTAGACGAACAGACCGAACTGTACGGAGATCGTCACATTCAAGCTCAGTAGGAGTTCGGATGGGTTCACCTCATCGATCTTCTTATCGGCATCTACCTTGGGACCGTTACATACAGTTAGTACCGCTTGCGGCCTGTGGTTAAACCCACTGCCAGCGTAGTGTCGAGTCTTTAGAGTCCCACACAGAGGGTTGTTCACCTTTGGGCAAAACGGAGTAGAGGTCGTATGGTTTTATGACAGGGTCCGTTCACATACGTGCACTTGTGCGTGCTTGGTGTTCGGGAAGTTGACACCAGTGTGCTTTGGTTTAAGCCAGATCCTAGTATTTAGTTTTGGGTTGGTTTGGTCTCATTGTATTCGTGTTCTTCGGAACACGGATGCGGGTGTGTATATACAGTTGACAGAGGCAGAGAAACCTCATTAGGGTTTTGACCATTGACTTGATTAAAACCATAATGAGACGGATGAAATTGATTAATGAGTTTTAATTAGAGATAATTGTATCATGGTTAATTGGTTTGACCATTTGACTTGTTGACTTTTGTTGACTTAGATATTTTTGTTAAGCATGAGATATTTTGTATTTAGCATTAATTGTGACATGATAATTGTCAAATCAACATCAACCATGAAAATTATCCTAATTAAAATTATCATTATTCTTTTTTCATCATATGAGAGCAAACACCTCATTTTATCATGACACTTTCTCTCTCTTGCTAGCTCTCTCCTCTTCCTCTCTCAAGGCTTTCTTGTTTCATGAGTCGAAAATCAAGAGCATTGTGAGATCAAACCACCAAAACAATTCTCTACTCAATCTAGGGTTCTTAGTCTAGCACACCAAGCACCTTAGTTACTTCAAGATAGAGGTTAGAGCTCAAGGTAGAGGCCTTCGGGTGGATCTTTCTTTGGCATAGAGAAGACGGTGAGGAGGAGCCATCTACACCACTCCAAGGAGCTCACAACAAGGAGAAGCAACACAAGAAGAGAAGGAGTTCAAGCTTTAGGTATAATTTCTTAACCTAGTAGTTAAAGCTCCATGTTAGTTTGTTAGTTTTTGTTTAGCAAAGATCCTTCATGGTTAGTCTATGTTTCCTTTAAAGAAAAATTTGATTTTTACCTATTCCGCCTCCCCGTTAAGCACCGGGGTGGGTAACAAAGACTTACAGTATATATATGTGTGTGTGGATGTGTTGATACACACACACACACATATACGTATACGTATACACGGGTGATGAGGATGTTATATTATACTCAGAGGAGAGTCGATATGATTGGGCATGATGCTATGAGATCGGTTATGTGATTTGGGTCGTGTTATGGGATACGACATGATATTATAGCAGATCGATGGGCGATGTGTTTTCATACACACGCGGATACATGATGATGGTATTGGAATATACTAGACTATAGATCAGTACCCCTAGTTCATGATGTTATGATAGCAATACCATATGAATAATGAGGTAAATGTGATAATTGACCCGTACCCCGATTTTGGGATGCCGTACGATGGATTTTACCGTACGAGATATAAATATGATGATTGATCCACACTTATGACTCGAGGATGTCGTATTATATATTTTATCGTACGTGACGCTATTGAGGCGGGATCACCGACTACTAGATATATCGACTCGGACTTAGGTGGATTTCCTTACCCTTTCATTTAGTTTCTTAGCTTCGTCCTGTAGTTCACTTGGTAGATGTTAGACTGGGCTCGAGTCATACTTATTTTCAAAACTAACGAATCGTGAGTGTTTTCAAAAGACAACCCGAGGGATATTACGGATTTTTCAAAGGACGTACCTTTTCTTAAAAACACCGTAGCCCCTGTTTTCTAAAAACCACGATTCGTGCTATTCCAAATTCCAAAACTGTATGACTCGTATATATATAAACGTATATTCTTTAATGTTGCGTTTACTATTCTTTCTCCATTAAATTCATGTTGTTCTTATAGCATTGCATGCTTGTACATGTGTTTTCTTTAATTACTATGAACCCATGTTGTCAGGACACCAGCACCATTACCGATGATCCGTATGTCTACGAACACTTTCTTGCCGGCTCACACACATCATCATCGGTAATTGCCATGTCACGTACACTTTAGAGAACATTACTTCATTTGTGTAATTGCTAGCTGGTAGTTCGACTTAGTACTAGTACGTTTGCTTTCATATGCTAGTTTTGATATCGCATTTCTTACTTAGACACTCATGCATGTATATATTCATTTGTCATGCAATATCATGGGGCTTCATGCCGGTAATTCATTGTTTATTGACTCTTGATTATGGGATTCGGATTTTCCATAAGATTTCTGGATTTAGAGAAACCGCAAGGATTTATAAACTCTTTATCATTTCTAACAAATAGAAAATTGCGGTTTTCTCGTGATATGATGTGCGTGGCGTCCACCATGTGTTTTTTCGGTTCTTGAGCTGTACTACATACTCGATTCGAGGAGGGGGATGCACCGTCTGCGGGTACTTGATGGACCCGGTGCGGTACCTCTGGGCAAGAAGATCGCACAGATGGCGTTGAGCCCGGCAGGGGAGAACTACCGACCGGTGATTGTATGGAAACTCGATGGATATTCGGAGGATACCGTTCAGAGTTATGGGCCGATCCTGATCATGCGGAGCCCAAGATATTGAGATTTGTTGTTATGGGCCAGTCCGGATTGCTGAAGCCCGAGATATTGAGATATTGGGATATATATTTTGTGTCGATGCTTGATACGGATTCTCTTTTGATTTCATTGATGATACTTCGAGTTTTATACAGAAATCTCACTGAGATAAGAAAACAGTTTTCTCATTCATGATGTATTCTGTTTTCATCCATTCATACATCATATTTGTGATATGTTGCTACCTGAGGCACTGACACGAGCACTTGGTATTACACTTATGTTAGATGTTTACCCTTGCCATTATTAGAGGCTTCAGGTTTTATATATTTATGAGGATTTTATTGTATGACCTAGGAGAGAGTCATACATGCGATTTCTTCTCGGTGATGTTTTCTACTCATGAGTTGGCAACTCACCCCCGTTGTGCCACAGTTTCTTACTGGTTTGGCCGTACAGGTTTCATTGCGGCTTGCTGGCACACTGCTTCCTTCCTGGTGATTGCTTTGGTAGGTGAGTTCACTTGCATCGTGACCACCGTAGTACTTTTTTTTTAATTCAGTTGTATCTAGTAAACTCCATCAACCAGACTTGTATATTTTGATAGACTTAGAAAACCAGTTGTGTATTAATTCGACCTTAGAGTCGCGCGCTTGTATTATTATGGTCTTCTCTAGTTTTCTTGAGGATGTTTGTTTTATTTCTGAGTTTTGATCCTCGCCCCTTCGGCGTTGTATATTATATTGCTTGCGTGGTGGTTTCCGCCATTTGGCCAAGAGCTAGCTCCCGCTTGGGGATTCCTTTATTCATTATGCATATTATGCATGTTTGTATCCGTTTGAGGCTAGTATTTACAAAGGAGACTCTGCCAAAATTTTCGTGAAAATATGATGTTGGTTTTAAATGTTTAATGCCACTTATTTTATTAAAACCATTTTCTTTAAAATAAGTTTTCCTTCGCTTCTTCTTTAAAATGGTTTAGATTTCTGGGCTTTTGGCTTACTTGAATTAGATGGGGTCCTATAGACTTCACATGCTTCGAGTGCCAGTCACGTGTTATATCGGGTCGTGACAGCATAGCGGGGCGGGACTAGCGCGGGTGCAAAATATAAGCAACGTTTATTATATATCATATATATAATAACAATATTCGTCTCATCATATAGAGCTACCCTATATGCAAAATTGGCTAATTGTACCTGAGGCAAAATCTGGAGGTGTTTTCCTTAGTTGCTGAATTTCGTTTTCCGATTCTGAAAACTTGGTTTTGATATTTGATTTGGATACGTCAACGGACGAGGGTTATTTGGTTGATTTTCTTGCGAAGCTATAGGTTTTAACCTATGAGCGAATCCGTGTGCCGTATCGGTTTTTGGATATTGGTTTTAATTGCATTTCGTTGTGTATTGATTATAGGTACCTTCGTGTAGACTTCCGAGACGACGAAGCACATCGACTTCGGCTAACCGAGGAGTTTAGCAGGTGAGTAGATTTATATCTATGGGGGAAGTCGGGTGGATGGCGTATAGCACCCCCGCAACCATTGATATGGAAATATTGTTTTATAAATTATACTTTTGATAAAGGATATGCTACAGACTTACGGACATGGTTATAGGATTTAGTAAAAGATAATATGATAGAAATTGACACTAATGAATATATTGATATATGAGAATATGAAATGAGAAAGTGAATCATGATAAGTATGAATTGAAAGAGGACAAGTATGAGTTGATAATGGTAGGATATGAGATTGAGATTGATATGACTTAAGATTAATAAGATATGACGTATATGCAAGATGCATGATATAAGATTGTTATAGATGTGTTCTGTGATTGATAAGGTATTCCATACGAGATTATAGATCCGTACCTTTGCTGGCGAATAGGATGATAGATTCCCTACTCTGTTTGTGACACCGTACGATGGGTTACCGTACGCGATGAGTTTACCGAATGTTTGATCCGCGCTCATGATTTGAGAATGATCATCGAGGATATTGCGACACATGATACTATGAGGCGGGATCGATAACATAAGAGGCTACCATATTATAGTTCATATTAATGTTATATGATATCAACTACTAGTACACCTGCACGATTATCGTTGATGCACATGTTATACGTACACAGATTGCCGGCTCACACACATTCATCATCGGTAATCGCCATGCCACTTACACAGTAGAACTGCCCTATCATGATATTACTCTTAACCATAAATGTACATTCATTGTTCAGTATTATCAATTGACATACTCGCATGATATACTCAATATGCTCATATTACTACTCTATGCTGCATACATTATACTTTATGGTTATATGCATTGAGATGTTGTTTTTATGAGATCTCTGGATTTGAGAACCGTAGTTTAATTTCAACGGAAATTGTGTATTGTTTTAAAAAATGCAGTTTCTCTTGATATGATATTTCGAGGTGTCCACCATGAGTTTTCTTGGTTCTGAGCAGTGAGTATACTCGATTCGAGGAGCGGTAGGCACCGTCTGTCGGTACATGGTAGACCCGGTAAGGTACCCCGGGGCAAGAAGACTCGTATTGTTAGGTGGTGAGCCTGGCAGGGGAGCACTACGTACCGGTGATTGTACAGAACTCGGCGGATATCCGGAGGATACCATTTTAGAGTTATGATATGAGATGGATATGAGGACCGATCTGAGGATGCTGTTAGTTATATATATGCCATAGAGTCCATTGTTGTACATATGATGTATATTATAGTGGATGCTTGGATATATATAGAGAGGACTTTCTTGCTCGACATGATAGTATGCTATTTGGTTTCACTTTGTCTTGACATGTTGACTTGTAATAGTTTACTGTCTTACTCTCACATGTTGACAAAACCCTTAGGATATGTACTCGACTACTAGGACTATGATGTAGATCATACTAGTGGGGCCAGGGTAGTCAACGAGTACATCCTATAATTGTTCCTAGTCGAGGGTGTATCGAGACAGGGCATCGATACTCCAGAGTAGACTAGCGTATACGCATCTTGACCCATATGATGGGCGATGGATGATCCCATATCTATTGGTGTTTGACATCAAAGATGTTGTACGGGTGCTCAGTGGAGTCTGGGTACACTGAACGGAATCGCCGAGAACTCCTAGATGGTATTATACCTATCGTCAGATAGCAGTTCTCCGGTGACACCGGTACAGGTTAGTCTGTAGACCCGAGATCGTCATAGAGTCTTGTGTGATTCCCACTGTGCTTTGATTTTCAGCTTACCATGTCCTAGAGGGCATGCAAAATGGTGGCTTTTGGGTACAGTCCCGAATCACATGGAGGCAATGAGCGATATGAGGGGTTTCGTCTCTCCCGGTATAGGGAGTTGATGTTGTGCTGTGTTCGATTGGCTATAACTGGAAGTCCCTGGCCAGGGCTGATATAGAGTGCTGCTGCTAAGAGTTATCATTAGTTTCTCGACCTGTTATGAGCCTCACATCGACACGACTTATCGGTTACTGGGGTCTGACGTTTACCACCCCTAGACTTGATATGCGACATATCAAACGAAGAGACCGGACTGTACGGGAGTGTTACTGATTGGATTCACAGGAGAATGTACAGGCTTGCTTGTTGTTCTTCTGTTCGCTCAATACCTGGGTGGCTGTTACGTTTAGCTGACCGCTTGCAGCTTGTGGGTGTTTGATATGATCATCACCTACTGCCGGCGTATTGACGATTCTTTAGAGTCCTACACAGAGGTTTCCTGGCTCAGGCAAAACGGAGTAGGAGCACATATGTGATATGTGCGGGACCGAGAATAATACGATGTGAGATACCGTATTCTATTCTCGCGATATGAGATGTCAGCCGGATATATGTGATATAGCCGGGTCATCGGATCAAGTGTTGATTCGATGACTTGGTACATGTTATATTAGTCAGTTATATGTAATATAGCCGGATTATCGGATCAAGTGTTGATTCGATAATTTAATGTATAATTATATATGCGATATATTACATTACGTTAACTAATATAAGCTTGCTTTATTGATTCTTTTTCTCACCGGATAATACATTGATGTATATGCGATATATGTTAATTGTATTATTTTCTTTTGTTACATTATACATTATATATGTGATATATAATATTGTAACATGTTAGGGGTTACAAATGCAACATGTATTATGAGAATAAAACAAGTTATGGTTTGGATTAGGGTTAGCTTTTGGGTTAGCTTTTGGATGCTTCATGAAGCTTTTGACTTTGTCATTTAGCTTAGATATTTTGTGTAGATATTCTTTAACACAACCCAAACCCTTAATCTTAGTTTATTCTTTACATGATTTAAAACCTTCATTGTTAACTCATGGTTGCAATTGTAACCACAACAATAATTCATTATTCATCACAAAATCTTTCTTCTTCTTCTTCCTCCTTGAAAAGCTTGCTAGCTTTTTGTGTGTGATGAATTAGTGTGAGAAATTGAAAAAAAAAAGAGAGCTAAATTCCTACTTCTTCATCCTTATCTATTCTAGACACTTAGATTAGGGTGTTCATTTCTCTATTTACTTCATTAGTGAAGTGCAAGCTTGGGTTAGAGATTCTTCAAGGTAGATCATCTTAGATCAAGAAGACTTCAAGCAAGATGCATCATTCACCTCTTGGAGCCTCACGAGTGTCAGAGTTTATGATGATCACAGCGAAGGGACCTCAACACAGAGCTTATGAAGCGAAGGAACGGACTAAAAAGGTTGTAATCTCTATCTCTTAAATGTAAAGGTGTTTCCTTGCTAAGTTTACCCTAAAACTCTAGTTAAGATCTTGGTTAGGGTTTCATAGAGCCCCCAAAAATTTTCAATATGGCAAGTGTGATGCCTTCCTAAACTTCGCAGTGGTGTTATGCAACCCTACAGTGGTATCAGAGCCAAGCTAGAGCTTTAGGCGATGTCTAGACGAAGTTTAAAGTCCGATCGAACCCCGAAAACCCAAACGAGACCCCCTTTCTGGAAAATTTTTCAAAAGTTGATAATTTTCATATTAAAAATACTCAGAAAATCATGCAGGGAATTATATGGACCCACCTAAAGAACGAGTCCCTAACTCGCTACAGTGACCGCGCAACCGCGGCCAAAACTTGGTTTTGGCGGCGGTTCCGCGGCACCACTGTGGAGGCTTGAGACGGGCCGTTCAGCGACGGTCCGTAGGTGATAAGGCATGCTTCTGGGAATTTTTATTTTTCTGCTCAAGTGTTGAGCTCACTGGGGTATTTTGGGAATTCGTTGAATCGATCGAATTGTGTAATTTCGCCTAGATTACTGTGATTGTGATACAATATGTGGAATTCATATAGTTAGGCATGAAATCCGTAATATGTGATATTTCGGGTTTACGATTTCTAAGGTGATGGATTCCAAATGTTGTAGTTTTTCACCTTTCTTTTCTGCGACCGTAAGTGTAGTATGTGGGGTATTGCCGGCTTCGTTGCTATACATCAACGACAATCGGGATACGCATACTTGCTTATGTTGATGATATGAGATATTATGTGTTGCTGTGATATGTTATATTGGATCGTCGTATTCTTAATAGCCGGGGGTTTTATGTGAGATGAGGGTTTTTTATTTTCATTCATGTTAAATTCATTGTATGTAATATTCTTTTATTGGGGCACTTCCGGGTTGAGGATGATGTCACCATTGTATATTATTTACTTTTCCGCATTAGGATAGACCCAAGGTGGAGAGCACAAGTAGCCGGGTTCTAGGGTCCGGTGGGAGGCCATCTCGAGGGGTCGAGACCGGGTCTCCTAACCCTAGAATTGGCAGTGTTACTTGTCGCTCTCGTAGGGGTCTAGGAATGTGGGTTTGGCTATTCATCGCGACCGTGGAATCCGTGTTTTATACAGGCTCAAAATAAAACACGGACCTCCTAGTATATCCAGTATTTCATATGTTTCTTCTGCTGCTGATATACTGTGATGTGATCATATTATATGCATGAGACGAATGCTTTATTATTGTATATATGATATATAATAAACGTTGCTTATGTTTTACACCCGCGCTAGTCCCGTCCCGGTATGCCGTTAGTTAAGTAACCTAACGGTGCATAACGGAACATTGTGGCGAATGCGGATGGCATAAGCGTACGTTGTATTTTCGTTTCTTCTGTGATGCTTAGGAAGCGTAAATGATGGGATTTATTAATGAGATTAATAAAAGAAAAGAAACCTAAAAGATGTTGTAGAATCAAATTTTCAAAAAAAGGGTAGCTACAGTTTTTGCTTTGCATAGTGGTATATGTGATATACCCTGCACCTTATTCGATGAGGAAAGAGCCGAGATGCCTTCACCGGGAGTGACCTCTTTAACAAAACTGGCAGATGCTACAAACTCACGGTTTAGTTTTTGATTGCTTATATAGTTCTTGCTTTGCACCGTGGTATTTATGAAATATCCCTCACCTTATTCGATAAGGAAAGAGCCGAGATCCCCTCACCGGGAGTGACCTCTTTAGCGAAACTAGAAAAGCCTCAAAAACACTCCTTTTTCAAAATCACTTGCTTCTACAACGATATCAAGTTCATTACGCTCATGGTTTTTTGAAAAACCTGCGTAGCCCTCTGACATTTCAGATAAGTAATACTTAGTATTCGTGCTGCGTTTGTTGGCTTTCGTCAAGGCGTAGTGTGCGGTAGCTAACTATTGCTTATCTGCAGCATATAATGTGATTTGGTTAGGGTAGTCGTACGACTTTGTTGGCTTTCGTTAAGGGTCGTGTGGGTGGGTTTAATTCAATCAAGAAATGTACGGGTTGAACTTGACTAGCGGACTATGGTTTGTTGGCATTCGTCAAGGTCATAGCACGTTAGGGGTAAAAGAATTATCGGGAATTTCAAGTGTTGAAATTTGCAATGAGATTGCATATCTCCTATGAGATAGTTGGATCCCCATACCCACTGTGAGTAAGAGTTACTTCTGGGAGAGTTTTACACAGGACAATTAGCCGATCAAATAGGTGACTAGAAAGGTGTTTACGGGTTATGCCTCTGGGAAAACGTGGTTTATTCTAATTAGGTCCGTGCGAAAGCACGGGGAACCTCCCTCAAAGTTCCAACACTGGCCTGGCCGAAAGATTGGCGAACTTGTAAAGTGTAATTAATCCCGGCTTGTCTTACCTTTTAGGGTTTTTAAGGAAGATTTGATAAAAAGCAGTGGGAGCCATCCTGATTAGATAAGATAACATCCAATCTAATCTTGCAAGAGCATACGCTAAAGTGTTTTCTTCTCTCTTTCTCCAGGTAGCGACCCTGTCAGGACTTAATCAAGATAATAATATGGATGTATTGACCGAACCAGCTTATTATACTGATCAGGGAAACGTTGGTCCCGCTCCAACTTATAATAGTTTTAAGACAGAGCAGGAATTAGGAGAATATCCAGATTCTCACGCCACCCAAACGAAGTATAAGCATAATGATGCATCTTCTTCATATGTGTTAGTTATCGAGAACTGTTTCTCAGTTCACTCTACGTCCTGGGTATTAGATACCGGATCAGGATCCCACATATGTAATATGTTACATGGGCTACGAAAAGGTAGGGAACTGGGAGAGGGTGATCATTCCGTAAGAGTAGGGAATGGTGCAAATGTTGCAGCCAAGTCTGTTGGCGAATATCACCTTGTGTTACCAAATGGTAATACATTGATTCTGAACGAATGCTATTACATTCCGACTCTGATATGCAATCTTATATCAGTTTCTTTATTGAGTAAGGAGGGATATAATTTTGTAGTACAGGATAATGTTATGAACATCTTCCTGAATCAAAAGTTGATTGGATCAGACTCGTTAAATAATGGCATATACGTTCTAAATCAAACAACGGTCCTGAATGTACAAAACACACACAAGAGGAAAAGTTCAGAAATGAACGAATCCTTCTTGTGGCATTGTAGACTAGGTCATATAAATGCGACACGGCTAGCTAAATTACATAAGGATGGATATTTGAATCCGTTCGAATTTTCATCTTATGATATTTGCCAGTCATGTCTCAAAGGCAAGATGACCAAAACTCCTTTTAGTGGACACGGAGAAAGAGTTATGGAACTCTTGGGACTGATACATAGTGATGTATGTGGTCCCAAGTCTACACATGCCAGGAACGGTTCTTCCTACTTCATTACATTCACTGACGATCTCTCAAGATACGGACATGTGTTCTTGTTGAAACACAAGTCTGAAGCTTTTGAGAAATTCAGAGAATATAAGCACGAAGTAGAGAACCAAACAGCAAAAGTATTAAGATCCTTCGATCCGATCGAGGAGGAGAATACTTAAGCAATGATTTTCTGGACTATCTAAAAGAGAATAGGATTCTCTCTCAGCTTACTCCTCCCTATACACCACAGCACAACGGTGTATCGGAGCGGAGGAATCGCACCCTATTAGATATGGTGCGCTCTATGATGAGCAATGCTGAGTTGTCTATTTCCTTCTTGGGGTATGCGCTTGAGACAGCCATACACCTATTGAATATGTTTCCTACCAAATCAGTGCCTACCACTCCACATGAGATATGGAAGGGGAAGAGACCATCTCTTAAGTATGTTAAGATATGGGGTTGTCCGGCCTATGTCAAAAGGCACAATCCGAACAAACTCGAGGCAAGGTCTGTCCTGTGCAAGTTTGTAGGATATCCCAAGAACTTACAAGGGTATATCTTCTACCACACTGAGGAACAAAATGTGTTTGTTTCTCGACATGCCGCCTTTTTAGAAAAGGAATTTCTTGCAAAGAAAATTAGTGGCGAGGAGGTAGAACTGGAAGAAGTTCCAGCAACACAAACAACGACAGAAGATTTGGTGGAACCAGAGGATTCAGTAGTTCCCGACGAACCCCAGCCTCTCTGCCGATCTAGTAGGGTTCCTCATCCACCTGAGAGATACTACGGTTTTCTCATTGATGGTGGAAGCGAGGATTGCATCATGGAAGATGATGACCCGACTAGCTTCGAGCAGGCCATCATGCGTGGTGACTCTGTGAAGTGGCTGGATGCAATGCGATCTGAGATGGAATCCATGTACACCAACAAAGTATGGACTTTGGAAGTTGCTCCTGAAGGGGTAAAACCCATTGGGAGCAAATGGATCTTTAAGAAGAAATTTGGTGTAGATGGAAAAGTGGAGACTTTCAAAGCTAGACTTGTTGCAAAGGGTTTTCGTCAACGACCAGGTATGGATTGTGACGAAACCTTTTCTCCAGTGGCTATGCTTAAGTCCATCCGGATCTTACTTGCCATTGCTGCATACCATGACTACGAAATCTGGCAAATGGATGTGAAGACCGCCTTTCTAAATGGTGATTTAGAGGAGTGCGTGTACATGACTCAGCCAGAGGGCTTCGTAGATAGTGAGAGCAGCGGAAAGGTGTGCAAGCTGCTTAAATCCATCTACGGGTTAAAGAAGGCATCGCGGAGTTGGAACATCTGTTTTGATGTTGTAGTCAAAGAGTTTGACTTCATCAAGAACGTAGATGAACCTAGAATATACAAGATGGTTGCAGAGAGTAAGGTTGTCTTCCTTGTATTGTACCTGGATGACATACTCTTGATAGGAAATAATGTTCCTATGCTGCACTCAGTCAGGCTCTTCTTATCACATAGATTCTCAATGAAAGATCTAGGTGATGCCTCCTGCATTTTGGGAATTAAGATTTATAGAGATAGATCTAAACGGATATTGGGATTGTCCCAATCCAGGTACATTAACACCATACTAAAGAGGTTTAGTATGGAAGAATCCAAGCGTGGGAACCAACCCACGATCTCTGGACTCACTCTCTCCAAAGAGATGTCTCCCAAGACTGATTTGGAAAGAGCTCGCATGCAAGGGATACTTTATGCTTCGGCAGTAGGCTCTATCATGTACGCGATGCTATGTACCAGACCCGATGTAGCATACTCACTAAGTGTAGTGAGTAGGTATCAAGAAGATCCAGGAGAGAATCACTGGACAACTGTGAAGAACATTCTCAAGTACTTGAGAAGGACTAAAGAGATGTTCTTGGTGTATGGTAACGGAGAACTCCAGGTGGAGTCCTTTACCGATTCGAGCTTCCAAAGTGATAAGGACGACTCTAAGTCGCACTCGGGATTTGTCTTTACCCTGAATGGAGGGGCGGTTTGTTGGAAGAGTTCCAAGCAAGAAACCATGACAGACTCGACGTTGGAGGCTGAATACATCGCTGACAATGATGCTGCCAAAGAGGCTGTCTGGATGAAGAAGTTCATCACTGAACTTGGTGTGGTTCCTTCCATTGAGCATCCAATACCTTTGTATTGTGATAACAATGGATCTGTGGCTTTGGCCAAGGAACCCAGGTCCCATCAGAAGTCCAGACATATTCTGAGGTGGTATCACCTGATCCGGGAGATAGTTGATCGCCACGAGATCGAGGTCAGGAGAGTTGACACGAAGGACAACACTGCGGATCCACTCATGAAGGCCATTCCCCAGATACAATTTGAGAGACTCTTCGGGATGTTGGGTATGAGATACTACAACAGCTGGCCTTAGTGAAAGTGGGAGATTGTTAGTTATATATATGCCCTAGAGGCCATTGTTGTACATATGATGTATATTATAGTGGATGCTTGGATATATATAGAGAGGACTTTCTTGCTCGACATGATAGTATGCTATTTGGTTTCACTTTGTCTTGACATGTTGACTTGTATTAGTTTACTGTCTTACTCTCACATGTTGATAAAGCCCTGTGTAAGTCCATGCTACCTCTCCCGGTACTTTCGGGCATGCAGAATTTGGTGAAAAACAATTTTCTAGAGGTGGTAACATGGACTCAAAACCGGATCTTTGTTAAACATCTAGCTAACAACCTAACTACGAGTTGCTAACTACTCGGTTAGGGGGTTATACCTTTCCTTTTCTCGAACTCCTTCGTCTTCAAGCTTCGATGGTCGTCCGAATTGGCTTCTCCCCGTCGTCTCCTTGCGCCGAAGATAGATCCACCTGAAAGCTTCAACCTTTGGCTCCTTCTTCGAACTTTGAAGAAACTAGTTCACTCGGTTTGCTAAACCTTGTGAACTAGAGTGAGTAGAGAAGAGTTTGTATGGGATTTTATCTATGGTTCTTGGTTCTCAACTCATGAGACAAGTGAACCATAGAGTCAAGAGAGGGAGAGCAAGAGGAGGAGATGAGAGCTCAAGAACAAGAGAGAGAATGAGTATGAAAGAATGACAGAAGACTTTTCTCATTTTGCTCTCATAATCCAAAACAATCATAACACCTCATATCAATCAAGTATTATGTGATGGTTTAAGCAACCATAGCCATATCATTTCATGCACTCATTTTGCACAAAAGAGCAAGCAAGAAAAAGTCTTTGCCATGAAATGATAGCTATAGTTATCATGATGGTCAACTAGTCAAGCCTAGTCAACCGGTCAACAAAGTCAACAAGTCAACAAAAGTCAACAAGTCAACAAAGTCAATCCCTCAACAACCATGTCACCATAATACTTAATTAATATAACTGTTAATCACATATCATATTCTCATTAGGGTTGAGCAAAAAGTCAATAGTCAACTGTCAACGGTCAACAACCCTAATGAGAATCCTCTGCCTCTGTCTCTCCGTCAACTGTGCATACACACCCGCATCCGCGTTCCGAGGAACACGAATGCATACTGGATAAAACCAATCCCAAAAGGTACACTAGGATCTGGCTTAAAACAAAGCCCGCTAGTGTGAACTGTCCGGACACTGTACGTGCACAAGTGTACGGATGTGACCGAACCCTGTCGCAAAACCATGGGACCTGTCGCAAAACCATGCGACCTCTACTCTTTTGCCTAAAGGCGAATAGCTTTCTGTGTGGGACTCTAAAGACTCGACACTACGCTGGCAGTGGGTTTAACCACAGACTGCAAGCGGCACTAGCTGTGCGTAACGGTCCCCAGGTAGATGCCGACAAGAAGACTGACGAGGCGAAACCCATCTGAACTCCTACTGAGCCTGAATGTGACATTCTCCGTACAGTCCGGTCTGTTCGTCTGATACATCGCATGGCGGGCCTAGGGGGCGGTAAACGTCAGTCCCTCAATAGCGGTACAAGTCGTGTCGGAGTGAAGCCCAAAACACCCTGAGATAACACTGGAAGTGTTAGTTATATGTATGCCCTAGAGGCCATTACTGTACATATGATGTATATTGTAGTGGATGCTAGGACGTATATAGGGAGGACTTTCTTGCTCGACATGATAGTATGCTATCTGGTTGATCTTTACCTTAACGTGTATGCTGATTGTCTCTCTGTTACATATTGATAAAGCCCTTAGGATCTGTACTTGACTACCTGGACTATGATGCGGATCATACTAGTGGGGATATGGTAGTCCATAAGTACATCCTTCAAAGTCCCTAGTCGTGGGTGTATCGAGACGGGGCATCGATATACCAGAGTAGACTAGCGTATACCTTCTCGACCCATACAGATGGGCGATGGATGATCCCATATCCATTGGTGTTTGACATCAGAGATGATATACGGGTGCTCAGTAGAGACTAGGTACACTGGACGGACTCGACGAGAACTCCCAGATGGTATTATACCTCACGTCAGATGGAAGTTCTCTGGTGACACTGGTACAGAGTAGTCTGTTGACCCGAGATCGTCATAGAGTCTTGTGTGGTTCCCACTGTGCTTTGATTTCCATCTTACCACGTCCAAGAGGGCGTGCAAAACGGTGGTTTTTGGGTACAGTCCCGAGTCACATGGAGGCAATGAGCGAAAGGAGGGGATTCATCTCTCCCGGTATAGGGGGTTGATGTTGCGCTGTGTTCGATTGGCTATAACAGGAAATCCCTGGCCAGGGTTGCTGAGATTTACTGGTAAGTGTTACCAGTAGTTTCTCGAATAGTTATAGACCTCATATCGACACGACTTATCGAGCTATTGGGGTCTGACGTTTACCACCCCTAGGCGAGATATGCGACATATCAGACGATCAGACCGGACTGTACGGTAGTGTTACTGGTTGGATTCACTGGAGTGTGAGCGGGCTTGCTCGTCGATCTTCAGATCGCGCAATACCCGGGTGGCCGTTACGTTTAGCAGACCGCTTGCGGCTTGTGGATGTTTGATATGATCATCATCTGCTGCCGGCGTATTGACGAGTCTTTAGAGTCCTACACAGAGGTTTCCTGGCACAAGCAAAACGAAATAGGAGCGCATATGAGATATGTGCGGGACCGAGAATAATACGGTATGTGATACTGTATTCGATTCTCGTAATGTGACATTGATTGGTTATATGCGATATAGCCGGGTTATCGGATCAAGTGTTGATTCGATAAGTTGTTACTGATGATACCAGTCGGTTATGTGCGACATGACCGGATCGTTAAATCAAGTGTTGATTTAATGATTTAATGCATAATTATATATTTGATATATTGCTTTGCATTAACTAGTATCGGTACACTTTAAATGGACTTTCTCGCTCGGGTGTGCGCATTATATATGTGATATGATTTTGTGCACTTGCTTGTATCATGTTTGATGATACATGCTTTTTGGTTAAGTGTAAAGTATTAAACCTTGGTTAATGAAATGGTTAGGGTTTATTATTTATTATTCATTTATCTTATCTAATTATCCTTTTATTTTTGATAAATGAATAAAAGAAAAGAGAAAAGAATGGTGGCTAATTTTTTCTTTAGTTGAAGCTTCATGAAGCTTTGATCAAGTCAACCATTCTTATCTCATCCTTAACCCTAACCATTCCCACTAACCCTAGTTTAGTCTCTACACTTGACCATGGTTAATTTTATGATAAGAATTCATTTTCTTTTCTTTTTCAATAAACTTATCATAACTCTTTCTTCTTCTTCTTCATCTTCTCCTTTGAAGAAGCTTGAGGTCATCAATGGTGATTGATGCAAATGAGTGAGAAATCCAATTCTAAAGTCTACCCACTTCCTATTTCTTCATCCTCTACCTCTTGCCAAGTAGTAGAGTGTGTTTCCTTCACAAGTTTCATGACTTGGTGAAGTTGTGAGCTTGATCTAGCGATGCCTCGACGTAGATCATCTTCGGCATGGACATCGACGACCTAGCTTGCCCATTCTCCGACGAAGCCGACGCTAGAGCCCGGATTTGATTTGGACAGCGAAGAGGACCTCATCTCGGAGCCGTGGAGGTGGAGGACCGGATCTACAAAGGTTGTATTTCCGTATTTCTTAGTTAATTGTTAACTAGTTAGCTTTTTCGCCTAGTTTTCTAGCAAACGATCCGTAGTTTAGGGTTTCTCGGCACGTTAAAATTTGAAATGGGCATGTTCGATGCCTTGCGAGACCTCACTAGTGTGCCTAGGAACCCCACAGTGGTATCAGAGACTAGCTAGAGCCTTAGGCGAAGTCTAGACGGAATTTGAAGTCCGAACGAACCCGAAACCCCGAATCAAACTTGCTCTCTGTCCTTTTTCCAAAAACTGGGATTTTTCCAAATTAAATCCCAGTTTTTGGAAAAAGGACCGAGAGCAAGTTTGATTCGGGGTTTCGGGTTCGTTCGGACTTCAAATTCCGTCTAGACTTCACCTAAGGATTTGATTTAACCCTAGTTCACCTAGGGTTAAATCAAATGGTTAGGTTAAGCATGAGATAAGAATGGTGGACAATTAAGTTATGATAAGTTAATTAAAAAAAAAATCAAAACTTATCATAATCTAAGGTAAACTATTAGCTTCTTCTTCTTCTTCCTTGAAGTGAAGAAAAGCTTTCTTCATCAATGGTGGATTGATGATTTGAGTGAGAAATCCAATTCTAGAGCCTTAGGCGAAGTCTAGACGGAATTTGAAGTCCGAACGAACCCGAAACCCCGAATCAAACTTGCTCTCTGTCCTTTTTCCAAAAACTGGGATTTTTCCAAATTAAAAATTGCTAAAAAATTATTGGATGAACAGTAACTTTGGCGGCGGAACCGCGGCATAAGCCCTGCTTATGCGGCGGTTCCGCGGCTCAATCATGACATCATCCCTTACTGTTTGCACAGTAATACCTGATAAATTCTTCTGGATTTTCTGGGAATTTTTAAAATTTATTCAAGAGTTGAATTTTCTGGGTTGTTTTGGGGATTCGAATGTTCGATCGGATTATCGAATTTTGTCTGTGTGGCTTTCCGGATAAATTTTTAGAATATGTTAAAAAGTTCGACCGGATATAAATACCCAACTTTTCCCCTGTCGGGAAATTTCCAAGTGTTGGATTTTTCCGTAGTTTGACGACGTTCTAAGTAGTGCAAGTAACGCGATGGTCCCTCTAGAAGACAACAAACCTTAACTCGATTATGTGACCGTCTTGAACTGCCCTTTGAACCTTCGGGTTTGGGGCAGTACGGCGTGCCACATGTGAGGCGTTGGCTTGACCCTTCTACGGCTGGACCGTTGGTACTGAGGCACGAACGGAATGTTTTCATACTTGTTTCATGTGTTGATCAGTTTCGGGAAAACTTGGGTGTTCGATTGTTCGATCGGAAAGTTTAACATTTTCTATTTATCCGGAATGGGATACAATAATTGGAATTCACAAGAAGTTATGAGATAACTGAATGAATGTTATAAACATAGCAGTTTAGTCTCACTTGATCGGTTGCCACGGAATTTTGATGTGATCAAAAGTCAGTCGCAATCACGTAGCGTACGTGGATACTCGCCGGGTAAACTTAATAGACAGCCTCGCCCCATAGCCCCGACCAAGTGACTGTAGGAGAACCCCGTCGCCGAAAGCATCGTTCGGGTGCTCGCGGCAGCGGTGTTCCGCCTTGGTGCACTTCGTCGACGGTATCGGGGGTGCGGCCGTCTACTAAAGTTTGCGACGAGTATTCGATCAGGATGTCGGGAATACTGTTGAATTCACCGACTTGACATTGAAAAGTGTTTTCGATTATGAGACTAAAGTGCGGGGTTTATAATTGTTAGGCATGCGATGTCTAAGTAATTCATTTGGTCAGGCATGCGATGTCTGAGGTGGTTGCGGATTCCAACTGTTGTAGTTTTACACTTTCTTTTCTGTGACCGTAAGTGTAATATGTGATATCGTCGGTTTCGTTGCTATATGTCAACGACAATTGGGATGGACATATTTACTTACGTTGATGACATGTGATGTTATGTGTTGCTGGATATGTTTTTGCGCCACGGCAGCGCCCCGGCCTCTTGCTCGAGGCCAAAATGCGGAATAAAAAATTTTCCTTACTCGGAAACCGGCGCTACCGCGGACAATGAAAACCCGGATCGTAACCATTAACCTAATGCTAGCAAACAAGAGATAGGGTGAGAAGTATACCGAGTGATCAGAGTCCTCCGGTCTTCTCGTCATCGTCCCGATCTCCCGCGGAAAGTGTAGTCTCCATATCGTCGCCTCCTCGCCGGAAAGGGCACCACATCGCCTTCGTCTTTTACGGGCTCCCGCCTCAATACCGAGGCAACTCGGGCATGAAGCCGGCAACTCGACATGCTCAAGATATGCTGTAGAATGTGTAGTAGATCATGCTAGTCTCATTTGGGGTTTGTTGTTGCCTTGATGGAGGAATGGGGTTAGGAAAAATGGTGCTTTCATTTTTCCAAAACAAGAAGAAGAAGGAGATGATGAATTCCTCACATAACCAAGATGAACTCTCTCATTCTTTTTTTTCTCTCAAGTGTTCTTTCTTTCATCAAGTGAGAATCATAATGTGGTGGAGGAAATGAGAATGCCAACCATAAGAAGGGAGGTGAGTGTAGGATAAAGAGAATGGTGACCACACCCAAAGACATCATCATAACCTCACATCAACTCTAATCAAAGATCAAATCCTTTCTCATCACTTCTAATCAACCAAAAGCAAGTGATGAGAATGGTATCTAAAGATTCTATCATAATAAATACATTTGCAAGAAAACCCTCCACAAAGTGTTATTTGCAAAACTGCAAATAACCCCCTCCATCAGAAAAGTCCGGCCGGGAAAGAACAAAGGAAAACCGGCCGGAACGGAATGCAAACTGTTGGAGATAGTGCCCTCAGAGTCAATTATTAGGTCACAGGTACGTGATTGTAATGATTGAGGGAGGACCTATCCCGGTAGGACAGTCTTACTCGAGATGATAGTATGCTATCTGGTTTACCTTTATCATCGTGTACTGCTTTAGGTGACCTGACACGTCGCTATTACACGTTGATAGAGCCCCTAGGATTCTTGCTTGACCACCAGCAGTATGAGGGCGATCAAATAAGTGGGAGCTGGGGGTCTACAAGCATATCCTTAAAAGGTCCCTAGTCGTGGGAGTTTCGAGACCGGGCATCGATACTCCATTAGTAGACTAGTGTATACAGTCGAGACCCCGACGAGGGGCGGTGGCCGGTCTCACAAGCCACTGGTGTCAGTTGGATCACCTAAGATGTATACAGGTGCTCATTGGGTTATGAGTACACCGGACAGGACTCGCCGGGAACATGCTAGTTGGTCATATACCAGACGTCAGATGGCAGTTCCCTGGTGACATGTGTGCAGGTTAGTTCATCGACCTGGGGATCGTCATTTGTCTCGTGTGAGTTCCCACTGTACTTTGATTACTACCCTACCACGGCTCAAAGGAGTCGTGCAAACAGGTTTTAGTTGGGTACAGTCCCGAGCCACATGGAGGCAGTGAGCGTATCTTCAGGGGTTCGTCTCTCCCGGTATTGGGGGTGAGGTCGTGCTGTGTCTAGGAGAGCCATTACACAAAGTCCTTGGCCAAGGCAAGGAGATTTACTGGTAGGTATTCCAGTAGTATCTCAGGGTGTTCTGGGCTACACTCCGACATGACTTGTACCGCTTTTGGGGGTCTGACTTTTACCAACCCCCTAGGCCCGCCATGCGATACTCATAGACGAACGGACCGGACTGCACGGATATTGTCACTGACAGGCTCAGTAGGGTGTCAGGCTGAGTTCGCTCACAGACGTCCCTTTTAGTCAGTACCTGGTAGCCCGTTACGTATTGGCTTATACCTCTGACGTGCTAGTGGTTAAATCCACAACCAAGGTGTTGACGAGTCTTTAGAGTCCCCCACATTCAGTTACTCAGCTTTCGGGCGAAAGGTTGTAGAGGCCATATGGAGATATGGCAAGGTCCGATCAGATACGTGCGGTATTGCACGGATCAGGATCGGACAGTTTGTACTATAGGCCGTATGGTTATATGGCAGGGTTCGATCAGATACGTGCGGTATTGCACGGATCAGGATCGAACAGATATTACTAGCCGGCTTTGGTATAAGCCGGATCCTAGTATAGTACAGTGTAGACTTTGTCTCATTGCATTTGTATTTCGGTCGAAATACAGATGCGGGTGTGTATGCACAGTATCGGGGTTTTCCTGTAATTTATTACGGGACCGGTTTTCTGGAGTTGCCAGTTTGCTTTCCGTTTCGGCCAATTTCCATTGTTCCGTTCATTGGCCGAAGATTGGTGGAGGAGGGCTTATTTGCATTGTTGCAAATAGGCATTTGTGGAGGGGGTCTTTGCATCTTTGTTTTATCATGATAGCCTCTCATTGACCTTGACTTCTAGCTTCATGATTGCTTGACTTTTAGTGATCATCATGGTTGTTGATGATGAGTTTGGTGATGATGGTTGGATGAGTGTTGGTTTTGCTTGTGATCATTGCTTGATATCATAACCATTCCTTTCTCTCTCTTTTTGATTATGGTTGTGGTTTTTGATCTTTTGGTTTTGATCATATCACTCCCTCACTCCATGCTCTTCTCCTCACCTCTTTGGCCGGCCACTTAGGATGGGGGCTGTCCAATATTGTGTGGGTGTATTTTTGGTTCACATCATGCTCCAAAATACCCACTAGCTCCTCCACATTGTTCTTGTTTTTCACCCCTCCACCAAATGGCATCTCCACTACCCCATAAGGAGACACAAGTTCTACTACATATTCTACAACGAACCTTGGGCACGTCGAGTAGCCGGCTTCGTGCCCGAGTTGCCTCGGCATTGAGGTGGGAGCCCGTAAACGAAGAAGGCGATGTGGTGCACTTCCGGCGACGAGGAGGAGACGGGACTTTTCCGCAGGAGATCGGGACCATGACGAGAAGACCGGAGGACTTGGATCGTCGGTATATCTCTATTCCCTTTCTTCTAGTTAGCTTAGACTTGTTAATGGTTACGATCCGGGTTATAGTGCGCGGTGGTGCCGGTTTGCTAAGTCCGCAAAATTTAAGTTTTTCACCGCTTCCGCATTCCGGCGTCGGATTGACGGCCGGGGCGCCGCCGTGCACTTACAGTGGTATCAGAGCCTCCCCATTAACTTAGTCTAGCTTTGTGTAATGTGTTTTTCTGTTCCGATCGATCGAAATGTCCGAAAACCCCAATACACCCACGACAGTTTCTGTTGAAATTTTTCTGTCTCCAAAAATTTTTCAGGTTGCATAAAAGTACTGTGCTAGAAATTCTAAGAACACTGTTCAAATTCGACGCACTAATCTTCTTACTTGACCGCGGAAGGGCGGCCAAAACCCATGTTTGGCCGCGCTTCCGCCGCAGTCTACAGGGATCAGTGGGTTGGGTTTTTACAGTGGGCTTCTGGGCTTAAATTAGGGGTTTTGGGATATTAAAATTGGGTCCAGGTTTTCTTTAACTGCTACAGTATTCTTTGTGGGCCCACTTGTTAAAGTTTGATCAATCGGAATATTTTAAACACATTTTTCACAGTATTTACATTATATCTGCGACCGTGAATGTCACTCGATCGGTAAATCCGGTCTAACTGCTATAGCCCGGTTAGACGGATTTGCGAACGTGACTTTCACGTTGATGTTCTATGTATTTGCTGTGATGTTGCGGATCGGTCGTGGGGGATAGCCTGGATGCAATGCTAGTACAGTTGTGGTTGTATTATGTACATTTGTTATTGCGGGGCGAGCGTCCGACATGTGGACTGCCGTCACTGCCTGTTTGTATTATTATTTTGGGGCACGACCTGGTTGCGGTCGATGTACCCGTTGTATGTATATTTTACTTTCTGTACTAGGATTACCCCGCGGAGGGGTGCACGGATAGCCGGGTTCTAGAGGGCAGCAAGCCCGCATCTCATGGCATTGGGACGGAGGGGGCTTCACTCTAGGATTGGCGGGCTATTCGCCGCACTCGTAGGGGGTACAGGTTTGACCCAGGAGGGGTGCCCAAGTTACCGGATTCCGTGAAGTGCTGGGTGGTCCATTCACGGTGCTGAAGGGGGTTGCCTCGCTTCAGGTTTTGGCGGGTGACTTGCCGCGCCCGTAGGGGTCTAGGATTCTCATTGCACAGGCTATCCACACGACCAGGGGAACGTCGGGTTTCAGTAGTGGCTCTGTGAAACCCGGGGTTCCCAGATATCTGTATTGTTTCTGTGATGCTGTTCATTCTCTGTGATGTTGCATTTTATTCTCGCCTTGAGCGAATATAATATATTTGTATATATATTAGTAGATGTTGTATATGTTTTGCATCCGCGCTAGTCCAGTCCCCGCTCTGTCGTTAGTTAGCTAACCTAACGGGTAATGACGGGACCCAGTGGCGAATGCGGATGGCATATACGTACATCAGTATATTTTCGTTCTTTTTGGTGTGATCAATTGATGGGACTGCATTGATTCGGATCAATGCAAGTTAAAAACAAACCTAATCTGATGTTGTTGGAACACCTTTTCAAAAAAAGCTGTTATTGCAAGGACGTTTACTTTTGTTTTGCATCGTGGTATTCATTTAGAATATCCAGCTCCTCAGTCGACGAGGCAAGGGCCGAGATCCCTTCACCGGGAGTGACCCCTTGGACAAAAAGTTTGCGTCAGGGCATTAATTTCACTATAGCCGATTACTTTTGCTTTGCACCGTGGTATTCAGTTGGAATATCCTGCACCCCATTCTACGGGGAAAGAGCCGAGATCCCTTCACCGGGAGTGACCTCTTTAGCGGAAGTTGTCGTCACTATATTTTCAAAAAGCTATCCGTTCCTTCAACGATATCAAGTTCATTACGTTAAAGGTTTTCGCCAGAAACCATTCGTAGCCCTCCGTCATTTCAGTTAAATATTCGGTAGTATTCAAGCTATGTATTTTGACCTCACGCCAAGGCATAGTGTTTGGTAGCTGCCGGGTATTTATCTGTTGCATAGATAGATGCGTTGGTTTGGGACAGTCATACTACTATTTTGGCCTACGTCAAGGTTATGTACGGGTGGGTTCAGATTAACCTGGATAATGACGGGCAGAACTTGACATGTGACTTATGATATTTTGACCTCACGCCAAGGTCATAAGAGCATGGGGCAGAAATCACATCGGGAGTTTCAAAAGTACTGAAACTTGCCAGATATGCGCATACCTTCTGGAGTGTGATGACGTGAGCGGATTCCGTCACGTTGTCATGCGATGAGAGTTGGATCCCGATTCCCACTGATGAGTTAGTTTACTCCTCGGGTGACCCCGACTAATTCTTCTTTCAGGTTTGGAGGAGAATTTGAGGTACAGTGGGAGGTTTCCAGATTAGATAAATTGGTAACCATTCTGATCTAGGTTAGAGTGCACGCTGAGTGTTTCTTTTCTCTCTCTCTTTGTCAGCGACCATTGACCCGACCCTAAGACTTTGACTCAGTGACCAAGTTGACCGAACCTTCTTAACACTGGCTTTTGGATTGTCAGAGTTGCAGACCTCATTGCCACTCCTACTTTTACCCTTTTCTCCAGGACACCCCGTTTTACTACGAACGTCCACTTCCATTGGACAAAACCATCGTATGGTTAGATACGAACTCGAAAGAATTTATTCGAGGATGGTTTCCGGTTCTGGAGAAAACGGATAGGATTATTCAGTTGTCTTTTCCTTTTACCCTCTCTCAGGTTACGAGTACTCCTTGGTTTAGGGGTAGTACACCTATTACGCAAATTGGATTGTCTTCTTCCAAACCTTAGGCTGGTGCCGACCGGTAGGGAATGAAGAAAACCAATTAGCATAACGATGGTGTGCAGAAGGTATTAAGTTCAGACAAAGCAAGGGATTAGTAAGAGGGCAAAGTAAATTGCAACAGATATTCACGACCAAACCAAATATTTCGTTACCACTCCCACATCACCTTTGTATTTCTCCAGGACACTCCGTATCACTACGAAGATCCACAGTTTTATTTGGATACTCCATCGTATGGTTATATACGAACTCGAATGGAACTTGTTCCAGTTCGGGGATGGATTCTGGTCCAGGAGAAATAGGAATAAGATTTATTCAGGTGTCTTTTATCTTCACCCTCTCTCATTGCGAGTGTTCCTAGGATTGGGACAGTACACCCATTATGCTTATTGGATAGTCTTCTTCCAAACCATAGGCTGGTGCCGAACGGTAGGGAAGGAAGAAAACCATTTGGCCTAAAAGGGTGTGCAGAAGGTAAAGACTAAAGACATATGAAGGGATTTGGAGAGGTGGCAAAGAACTATACGGTTACAGTCGTGAATCTGGAAGAGGCATTACTAGGAATACCAGAATACCCCATCGGAACATTTCAATGTTTCAGTTTCACTGTGTAATGTTAAAGGAAAACTGATTTCCCGATTAGATACTTACTCCAGGGTATGTATTTACCAGGTACGATTCTCACATCTGTATGGTTTTACAGATGATGAGTGGGAGTAAGTTATTGGGAATTGGGTGATCATCCTCATTATATCGGGATTCGTTGTAATCGGTGATATTTGAGGAAATCACCTGGGCTGTTTGCCGGTCGGCAAATATTTGGTTTTGAATATCCGCTGTTATGCACCAATTTCAAATTGATATATCTGTACGTCTATTTTCATAGAGTGAGATATACCTTTCTGAAATTATGTCTACGACATTTACCTATATCAGTGGATGGTTAGGTAAGGAGTATTGAACAGCGGTGTAATTCTTCTTAACCATAAGTACAGTTTTCAACCTACGACACACAGTGAATGAGTTATTAGACTCAAGGGACTTATACAAAGGATTGTATGTTGTCCAGGGTCCATCAGGACAGAGGGGTTGGTCCTCGTACTACATTCAGTTTACTTATAACTTCTTTAGTTTTTAGACAGGTGTTTCGTGGAAACACAGGGTCCGAATTTGGACAAGTTATTGGTATTTGAATAGAGTAGAGAACCAGGTATAGCAAGTATCGGGATTCTTCAAAGAGATCGAAGATGTAGATACTTGTGTATGGTATTCAGTTGATAGTAATGATGAAGAGATCTTGCTTCTCTTTCAGGTTACTCATAATTGGAAGTATTCCTAAGTTGAGTAACGCTGATCGGCCTCCTTCCATTTAGTTGACATGCGCTGGGGACAGCTGCATGATTTGAATCTGGTTCAATTAAATCAGTGCCTCTGTTTCTATATTGGATATAGAACAGTTCATATCTTAACGATGTTAAGGTACGGGGAGTTGTCCGGTTTATGATTAAAACCAGACACTGGACAACTCAAGGCACGTTTCTGTAATGGCTGTTTGTGGGTTGACCCAGGCTATGACGAGGGTTGACTTTCTACCATCTGGATGAACAATAGCAATATTGTTCTAGACTCGCCACAATTTTATTTTTCAGAAAACAGTAGTGGGAGTATGGTAGAACTGGAAGTGATTCCAGAACCACAAACGATTACTGAAGATTTGATAAGGAACCTAAAGATTCAATCTGGATTGACATTCCATTGGCCACTCCGCAGATAAGGTGGGTAACTTCAGCCACCCGAGAGGTACTACGGTAGCCTCAAGGACGGTGACAGGGAAGTTCTTGTTTACCCACAATTACCATTGCTGTTGTTCCAGGCTGCGAGACCCGGCGGGAGGATGAGTATAGCGTCGTTCTAAACTAGTTTTAGAAGTGTACGTCTATATGACTCTGCCAGAGGGTTGTCATAGTCAGTGGGAGCAGCGGAAGCATTGGTGGACAAGTAGCTTATGTCTATTTATAGACTAAAGCAGAAGTAGCGGAGATAGATCATCTATTTCTGACGTGACAGTCATAGGTTTGACTTCATCAGAATAGGGGATGGATCTGTTGAGAAGGTGGTAGGGTGTGATATCCTGGTATTTGGATGATATACACAGAGTAGGAAAGGAAACTCCTACACTACGATCGGTTATACTTTGGTCGTCACACAGTTGTTTCTCCACTATGGAAATGGATTTTATATCAGACATACTGGTTACTAGATCTATGGTCTTAGATCTAGATTTGGGTGGTTTCCTAATCAGGGTACTTGACAGCATTCTAAGAGTATTTAGGATGGACGACTCCTGGCACGGTAGTGTACCTGCAGGTAATGGAGTCACCCTCTCCAAAGGTGTCTACAGACTAAAGGGGAGAGGGACGGGCATGATTGGCAGCTCACTTGCTCAGGCAATTGAGTCAATCGTGAGATGTCAAGTACCACACCAGATGTTGTTCTTGCACTAGATGCAATAAATTGACATTAATCCAATCCTGGAGAAACAGTCGGAAGCAGTTTTAGAACATAAGTGGATGTTCTAGGGAGATGATAACGACAGCCTCATGTGGGAGACAGTTATCATTCCAGGCTTCCAAGATGACATGGACGACAAGGAGGTTGTCAGAGTTACAGTTTTCCTTCTGTTGAGGGGCAGTATTTTGGACAGGTGATCCAAGGCAATACTGAGGGTGGCTTGGCGCAGGATACTGATTAAGTTCAGTTGACGATACAGTCTAAAAAGTTTGGATTTGGAGTTCATTTATGAGCTATGTCCCATCAGACATCCAAGCACATTCTAAGACAGGTATTGCTCATTTCGGGAGATGGGTTTCTCCGCGAACTTGAGATATAGAGAGACATAGAAAGAAACAACTGAGCGGATCCACTCACTGAGGCTATTCCTCGAACGCAATTGTTCCACAAACGAGCTTTGTGAGACTGACTAGTAGAGGAGTTGGATGTTCGGTATCACACGGGCTGTGAGTATGCGACATCGCAATAATTAGCCTTGAGTGCAAGTGGGAGATTGTTGGAGATAGTGCCCTCAGAGTCAATTATTAGGTCACAGGTACGTGATTGTAATGATTGAGGGAGGACCTATCCCGGTAGGACAGTCTTACTCGAGATGATAGTATGCTATCTGGTTTACCTTTATCATCGTGTACTGCTTTAGGTGACCTGACACGTCGCTATTACACGTTGATAGAGCCCCTAGGATTCTTGCTTGACCACCAGCAGTATGAGGGCGATCATATAAGTGGGAGCTGGGGGTCTACAAGCATATCCTTAAAAGGTCCCTAGTCGTGGGAGTTTCGAGACCGGGCATCGATACTCCATTAGTAGACTAGTGTATACAGTCGAGACCCCGACGAGGGGCGGTGGCCGGTCTCACAAGCCACTGGTGTCAGTTGGATCACCTAAGATGTATACAGGTGCTCATTGGGTTATGAGTACACCGGACAGGACTCGCCGGGAACATGCTAGTTGGTCATATACCAGACGTCAGATGGCAGTTCCCTGGTGACATGTGTGCAGGTTAGTTCATCGACCTGGGGATCGTCATTTGTCTCGTGTGAGTTCCCACTGTACTTTGATTACTACCCTACCACGGCTCAAAGGAGTCGTGCAAACAGGTTTTAGTTGGGTACAGTCCCGAGCCACATGGAGGCAGTGAGCGTATCTTCAGGGGTTCGTCTCTCCCGGTATTGGGGGTGAGGTCGTGCTGTGTCTAGGAGAGCCATTACACAAAGTCCTTGGCCAAGGCAAGGAGATTTACTGGTAGGTATTCCAGTAGTATCTCAGGGTGTTCTGGGCTACACTCCGACATGACTTGTACCGCTTTTGGGGGTCTGACTTTTACCAACCCCCTAGGCCCGCCATGCGATACTCATAGACGAACGGACCGGACTGCACGGATATTGTCACTGACAGGCTCAGTAGGGTGTCAGGCTGAGTTCGCTCACAGACGTCCCTTTTAGTCAGTACCTGGTAGCCCGTTACGTATTGGCTTATACCTCTGACGTGCTAGTGGTTAAATCCACAACCAAGGTGTTGACGAGTCTTTAGAGTCCCCCACATTCAGTTACTCAGCTTTCGGGCGAAAGGTTGTAGAGGCCGTATGGAGATATGGCAAGGTCCGATCAGATACGTGCGGTATTGCACGGATCAGGATCGGACAGTTTGTACTATAGGCCGTATGGTTATATGGCAGGGTTCGATCAGATACGTGCGGTATTGCACGGATCAGGATCGAACAGATATTACTAGCCGGCTTTGGTATAAGCCGGATCCTAGTATAGTACAGTGTAGACTTTGTCTCATTGCATTTGTATTTCGGTCGAAATACAGATGCGGGTGTGTATGCACAGTATCGGGGTTTTCCTGTAATTTATTACGGGACCAGTTTTCTGGAGTTGCCAGTTTGCTTTCCGTTTCGGCCAATTTCCATTGTTCCGTTCATTGGCCGAAGATTGGTGGAGGAGGGCTTATTTGCATTGTTGCAAATAGGCATTTGTGGAGGGGGTCTTTGCATCTTTGTTTTATCATGATAGCCTCTCATTGACCTTGACTTCTAGCTTCATGATTGCTTGACTTTTAGTGATCATCATGGTTGTTGATGATGAGTTTGGTGATGATGGTTGGATGAGTGTTGGTTTTGCTTGTGATCATTGCTTGATATCATAACCATTCCTTTCTCTCTCTTTTTGATTATGGTTGTGGTTTTTGATCTTTTGGTTTTGATCATATCACTCCCTCACTCCATGCTCTTCTCCTCACCTCTTTGGCCGGCCACTTAGGATGGGGGCTGTCCAATATTGTGTGGGTGTATTTTTGGTTCACATCATGCTCCAAAATACCCACTAGCTCCTCCACATTGTTCTTGTTTTTCACCCCTCCACCAAATGGCATCTCCACTACCCCATAAGGAGACACAAGTTCTACTACATATTCTACAACGAACCTTGGGCACGTCGAGTAGCCGGCTTCGTGCCCGAGTTGCCTCGGCATTGAGGTGGGAGCCCGTAAACGAAGAAGGCGATGTGGTGCACTTCCGGCGACGAGGAGGAGACGGGACTTTTCCGCAGGAGATCGGGACCATGACGAGAAGACCGGAGGACTTGGATCGTCGGTATATCTCTATTCCCTTTCTTCTAGTTAGCTTAGACTTGTTAATGGTTACGATCCGGGTTATAGTGCGCGGTGGTGCCGGTTTGCTAAGTCCGCAAAATTTAAGTTTTTCACCGCTTCCGCATTCCGGCGTCGGATTGACGGCCGGGGCGCCGCCGTGCACTTACACAAACTGGCAACTCCAGAAAACTGGTCCCGTAATAAATTACAGGAAAACCCCTATACTGTGCATACACACCCGCATCTGTATTCCGACCGGATACAAATGCAATGAGACAAAATCTACACTGTACTAAACTAGGATCCGGCTTAAACCAAAGCCGGCTAGTAATGTCCGTTCGATCCTGATCCGTGCAATACCGCACGTATCTGATCGAACCCCGCTATATATCCATACGGCTACTAGTACAAAACCGTCCGATCCTGATCCGTGCAATACCGCACGTATCTGATCGGACCCTGCCATATCTCCATACGGCCTCTACAGCGTTTCGCCCGAAAGCTGAGTAACTGAAAGTGTGGTGGACTCTAAAGACTCGTCAATACTATGGCTGTGGATTTAACCACTAGCACGTCAGAGGTATAAGCCAATACGTGACGGGCCACCAGCTATTGACCAAAAGGGACGTCGATGAGCGAACTCATCCTGACACCCTACTGAGCCTGTCAGTGACAATATCCGTACAGTCCGGTCCGTTCGTCTATGAGTATCGCATGGCGGGCCTAGGGGGTTGGTAAAAGTCAGACCCCCAAAAGCGGTACAAGTCGTGTCGGAGTGTAGCCCAGAACGCCCTGAGATACTACTGGAATACCTACCAGTAAATCTCCTGCCTCGGCCGAGGGCTTTGCGTAATGGCTCTCCTAGACACAGCGCGACCTCACCCCCAATACCGGGAGAGACGAACCCCTGAAGATCCGCTCACTGCCTCCATGTGGCTCGGGACTGTGCCCAACTAAAACCTGTTTGCACGACTCCTTTGAGCCGTGGTAGGGTAGTAATCAAAGCACAGTGGGAACTCACACGAGACAAATGACGATCCTCAGGTCGATGAACTAACCTGTACACATGTCACCTGGGAACTGCTATCTGACGTCAGGTATAAGCCCAACTAGCAGGTTCCCGGCGAGTCCTGTCCGGTGTACTCATAACCCAATGAGCACCTGTATACATCTTAGGTGAACCAACTGACACCAGTGGCTTGTGAGACCGGCCACCGCCCCTCGTCGGGGTCTCGACTGTATACACTAGTCTACTAATGGAGTATCGATGCCCTGTCTCGAAACTCCTACGACTAGGGACCTTTTAAGGATGTGCTTATAGACCCCAGCTCCCACGTATATGATCGCCATCATACTGCTGGTCGTCAAGAAAGAATCCTAGGGGCTCTATCAACGTGTAATAGCGACATGTCAGGTCACCTAAAGCAGTACACGATGATAAAGATAAACCAGATAGCATACTATCATCTCGAGTAAGACTGTCCTACCGGGATAGGTCCTCCCTCAATCATTGCAATCACGTGCCTGTGATCCAATAATTGACTCTGAGGGCACTATCTCCAACAATCTCCCACTTGCACTCAAGGCTAATTATTGCGATGCCGCATACTCACAGCCCGTGTGATACCGAACACCCAACTCCTCTACTGGTCAGTCTCACAAAGCTCGTTTGCGAAACTAATGCGTTCGAGGAATAGCCTCAGTGAGTGGATCCGCTGTGATGTTTCTTTCTATGTCTCTCTATATCTCAAGTTCGCAGAGAAAGCCATCTCCCGAAATGAGCAATACCTGTCTTAGAATGTCTGGATGTCTGATGGGACCTAGCTCATAAATGAACTCCAATTCCAAACTTCTTAGACTGTATCGTCAACTGAACTTAATCAGTATCCTGCGCCATGCCTCCCTCAGTATTGCCTTGGACCACCTGTCCAAAATACTGCCCCTCGTCAGAGGGAAAACTATAACTCTGACAACCTCCTTGTCGTCCATGTCACCTTGGAAGCCTGGAATGATGACTGTCTCCTAAAGGAGGCAGCCGTTATCATATCCCTAGAACATTCACTTATGTTCTAAAACTGCTTCCGACTGTTTCTCCAGGATTGGATCAATATCAACTTATTGCATCTAGTGCAAGAACGACATCTGGTGTGGTACTTGACATCTCATGATTGACTCAATTGCCTAAGCAAGTGATCTGCCAATCATGAGTATCCCTCTCCCCTTTAGTCTATAAGACACCTTTAGAGAGGGTGACTCCATCAACTGCAGGTGCACTACCGTGTCAGGAGTCGTCCATTCTAAATACTCATAGAATGCTGTCAAGGTATCCAGATTGGGAAACCACCCAAATCTAGATCTAAAACCATAGATCTAGTAACCAGTATGTCTGATATAATATCCAAGTCCCTTGTGGAGAAACCACTGTGTGACGACCAAAGTATAACCGATCGTATTATAGGAATATCACTTCCTACTACCTTCTCAACAGATCCATCCCCTATTCTGATGACGTCAAACCCATGACTGTCACATCAGAAACAGATGATCTAACTCCGCTATATCTGCTTTAGTCTATAAATAGACATAAGCATGAAGTCCACCAATGCTTCCGCTGCTCCCACTGACTACGACAACCCTCTGCCAGAGTCATATAGACGTGCACTTCTAAAACTAGTTTAGAACGGCGCTATACTCATCCTCCTGCCGGGTCTCGCAGCCTGGAACAACAACAATGGCAAGAGTGGGCAAACAAGAACTTCCCTGTCACCGTCCTTGAGGCTACCGGAGTACCTCTTGGGTGCCTGAAGTTACCCACCTTATCTGCGGAGTGGCCAATGGAATGTCAAATCAGATTGAATCTTTAGGTTCCTTATCAAATCTTCAGTAATCGTTTGCGGTTCTGGAATCACTTCCAGTTCTACCATACTCCCACTGCTGTTTTTGAAAAAATCCATTTTTAATAAAACTGTGGCGAGTCTAGAACAATATTTCTATTGATCTGCCAGATGGTAGAAAATCAACCCTCGTCATAGCCTTGGTCAACCCACAAAAAGCCATTACAGAAACGTGCCTTGAGTTATCCGGAGTCTGGTTTTAAGCATAAGCCGGACAACTCCCCGTACCTTAACCTCGTTAAGATATGAACTGTTCTATATCCAATATAGAACCAGAGGCACTGATTCAATTGAACCAGATTCAAATCATGCAGCTGTCTCCAGTGCATGTCAACTAAATGGAAGGAGGCCGATCAGCGTTACTCAACTTAGGAATGTTTCCAATTATGAGTAACCTGAAAGAGAAGCTAGTTCTCTTAAACATTACTATCAACTGAATACCATACACAAGTATCTACATCTTTGATCACTTTGAAGAATCCCGATACTTGCTATACCTGGTTCTCTACTCTATTCAAATACCCATAACTCCTCAAAACTTAGACCCTGTGTTTCCACGAAACACATGTCTAAGAACTAGAGAAGTTAAAAGTAAACAGAATATAGTACGAGGACCAACCCCTCTGTCCTAATGGACACTGGACAACATACAATACTCTGTATAAGTCCGCTGAGTCTAATAACTCTTTCACTGTGTGTCGAAGGTTGAAAACTGTACTTATGGTTAAGAAGAATTACACCGCTGTTTAATGCTCCTTACCTAACCATCCACTGATATAGGTAAATGTCATTGACATAATATCAAAAGGTATATCTCACTCTATGAAAATAGACGTACAGATATATCAATTTGAAATTGGTGCATAACCGCGGATTTTCAAAACCAAATAATTGCCGTCCGGCAAACAACCCAGGTGACTTCCTCAAATATCACCGATTACAACGAATCCCGATATAATGAGGATGATCACCCAATTCCCAATAACTTACTCCCACTCATCATCTTGTAAAACCATACAGATGTGAGAATCATACCTGGTAAATACATACCCTGGAGTAAGTGTCTAATCGGAAAATCAGTTTTCCATTAACAGTATACAGTGAAACTGAAACATTGAAATGTTTCTTCGGGGTATCCTGGTATTCCTAGTAATGCCTCTTCCATTATCCAGATTCACAACTATAACCGTATAATTCTTTGCCATCTTTCTTAATCCCTTCATATGTCTTTAGTCATTTCCTTCTGTACACCCCTTTAGGCCAAATGGTTTTCTTCCTTCCCTACCGTTCGGCACCAGCCTATGGTTTGGAAGAAGACTATCCAAAAGGCATAAAGGGTGTACTGTCCTAATCCTAGGAGCACTCGCATTGCGAGAGAAGGTGAAGATAAAAGACACCTGAATGTACTTTATTCCTATTTCTCCTGAACCAGAATCCATCCCCGAACTGGAACAAGTTCCTTTCGAGTTCGTATATAACCATACGATGGAGTATCCAAATAAACTGTGGATCTTCGTAGTGATACGGAGTGTCCTGGAGAAATGCAAAGGTGATTTAGGATTGGCGAAGAAATACTTGGTTCGGTCGTGAATAGCAGTCGCAATTTACTTTGCCCTCTTACGAATCCCTTGCTTTGTCTTAACTTAATACCTTCTGCACACCATCGTTATGCTAATTGGTTTCCTTCATTCCCTACCGGTCGGCACCAGCCTAAGGTTTGGAAGAAGACTATCCAATTTGCGTAATAGGTGTACTACTCCTAAACCAAGGAGTACTCGCAACCTGAGAGAAGGTGAAAAGAAAAGACAACTGAATAATCCTATCCGTTTTCTCCAGAACCAGAAACCATCCTCGAATTCCTTCGAGTTCGTATCTAACCATACGATGGTTTTGTCCAATGGAAGTGGACGTTCGCAGTAATACGGGGTGTCCTGGAGAAAAGGGTAAAAGTAGGAGTGGCAATGAGGTCTGCAACTCAGATAATCCAAAAGCCAGTGTTAAGAAGGTTCGGTCAACTTGGTCACTGAGTCATAGTCCAGGGTCGGGTCAATGGTCGCTGCCAGAGAGAGAGAAAAGAAACACTCAGCGTGCACTCTAACCTAGATCAGAATGGTTATCACTTTATCTAATCTGGAAACCTCCCACTGTATCTCAAATTCTCCTCCAAACCTGAAAGAAGAATTAGTCGGGGATCACCCGAGGAGTAAACCAACTCATCAGTGGAAATCGGGATCCAACTATCATCGCATGATAACTTGACGGAATCCACTCAAGTCACCACACTCCAGAAGGTATGCGCATGCCTGGCAAGTTTCAGTTCTTTTGAAACTCCCGATGTCTGTTTTTACCCCTAGGACCCAAGTGACCTTGACAATGCCAACATATCAAAGAGTCCTAGTCAAGTTCAGCCCGTCATTATCTTGATTGCATTAAACCCACCCGTACGAGTCCTTGACAATGCCAACATAACTGTACGACTGTCCTAACCAATCCACTTATCCAAGCGACAGAAAAATATTACACAGCTACCGAACACTACGCCTCGGCAATGCACGACATACGTAGCACGAATACTAAGTAATACTAATCTGAAATGACGGAGGGCTACGGATGGTTTTTGGCGAAAAACCTTTTACCGTAATGAACTTGATATCGTTGAAGGAACTGGATAACCTTTTTAGAAAATATAGTGACGAAAACCTTTACTAAAGAGGTCACTCCCGGTGAAGGGATCTCGGCTCTTTCCCCGTAGAATGAGGTGCAGGATATTCCAACTGAATACCACGATGCAAAGCAAAAGTAATCGGCTATAGTGAAGTTAATGCCCTGACGCAAACTTTTGTCCAAGGGGTCACTCCCGGTGAAGGGATCTCGGCCCTTGCCTCGTCGACTGAGGAGCAGGATATTCCAAATGAATACCACGATGCAAAACAAAAGTGAACGTCCTTGCAATAACAGCTTTTTTTGAAAAAGTGTTCCAACAACATCAGAATAGGTTTGTTTAACTTGCATTGATCCGAATCAACGCAGTCCCATCATATGATCACACCACAAAGAACGAAAATATACTGACGTACGTATATGCCATCCGCATTCGCCACTGGGTCCCGTCATCACTCGTTAGGTTAGCTTACTAACGACAGAGCGGGGACTGGACTAGCGCGGATGAAAAACATATACAACATCTACTAATATATATACCAATATATAGTATTTCGCTCAAGGCGTGAATAAAATGCAACATCACAGAAATGTACAGCATCACAGAACAATACAGATATCTGGAAGCCCCGGGTTTCACAGAGCAGCTGCTGAAACCCGACGTTCCCCTGGTCGTGTGGATAGCCTGTGCAATGAAATCCTAGACCCCTACGGGCGCGGCAAGTCACCCGCCAAAACCTGAAGCGAGGCAGCCCCTTCCAGCACCGTGAATGGACCACCCAGCACTTCACGGAATCCGGTAACTTGGGCACCCCTCCTGGGTCAACCTATACCCCCTACGAGTGCGGCGAATAGCCCGCCAATCCTGGACTGAAGCCCCCTCCGTCTCAATGCCCTGAGATGCGGGCCCGTTGCCCTCCAGAACCCGGCTATCCGTGCACCCCACCGCGGGGCAACCCTAGTACAGAAAGTAAAATATACATACACCGGGTACATCGACCGCAACCAGGTCGTGCCCCAAAAGAATAATACAAACAGGCAGTGACGGCAGTCCACATGTCGGACGCTCGCCCCGCAATATCAAATGTACATAATACACCAAAACTGTACTAGCATTGCATCCAGGCTATCCCCCACGACCGATCCGCAACATCACAGCATAAACATAGAACATCAACGTGAAAATCACGTTCGCAAATCCGTCTAACCGGGCTATAGCAGTTAGACCGGATTTACCGATCGAGTGACATTCACGGTCGCAGATATAATATAAATACTGTGAAATAATGTGTTTAAAATATCCGATCGATCAAATAATTAACAAGCGGGCCCCAAAAGAAAACTGTAGCACTCACAGAAATAACTGGCCCAATTTTAATATCCCAAAAGCCCTATTTTCAGCCCATAAGACAACTGAAGAAAAATGATCAAGTGGGCCCACCATAGTGCGGCGGAAGTGCGGCAGAAATGGGGGTATTGCCGCGCTTCCGCGCTCCAAGTAAGGGTTCACTTTGTCGTTTTTTTCCAGAGTTCTTAGAACTCCTTGCACATCATTCTGAGACCACCTGAAAAATTTTTAGACTCCAAAAAATTTCGACAGAAACTGATGTGCAATAAAATACGGTTTTTGGAAATTTCGGTCGATCGGAAACGCAAACACATCAAACGAAGCTAGGTAAGGTTAATGGTGTGGCTCTGATACCATTTTGCGCCACGGCAGCGCCCCGGCCTCTTGCTCGAGGCCAAAATGCGGAATAAAAAATTTTCCTTACTCGGAAACCGGCGCTACCGCGGACAATGAAAACCCGGATCGTAACCATTAACCTAATGCTAGCAAACAAGAGATAGGGTGAGAAGTATACCGAGTGATCAGAGTCCTCCGGTCTTCTCGTCATCGTCCCGATCTCCCGCGGAAAGTGTAGTCTCCATATCGTCGCCTCCTCGCCGGAAAGGGCACCACATCGCCTTCGTCTTTTACGGGCTCCCGCCTCAATACCGAGGAAACTCGGGCATGAAGCCGGCAACTCGACATGCTCAAGATATGCTGTAGAATGTGTAGTAGATCATGCTAGTCTCATTTGGGGTTTGTTGTTGCCTTGATGGAGGAATGGGGTTAGGAAAAATGGTGCTTTCATTTTTCCAAAACAAGAAGAAGAAGGAGATGATGAATTCCTCACATAACCAAGATGAACTCTCTCATTCTTTTTTTTCTCTCAAGTGTTCTTTCTTTCATCAAGTGAGAATCATAATGTGGTGGAGGAAATGAGAATGCCAACCATAAGAAGGGAGGTGAGTGTAGGATAAAGAGAATGGTGACCACACCCAAAGACATCATCATAACCTCACATCAACTCTAATCAAAGATCAAATCCTTTCTCATCACTTCTAATCAACCAAAAGCAAGTGATGAGAATGGTATCTAAAGATTCTATCATAATAAATACATTTGCAAGAAAACCCTCCACAAAGTGTTATTTGCAAAACTGCAAATAACCCCCTCCATCAGAAAAGTCCGGCCGGGAAAGAACAAAGGAAAACCGGCCGGAACGGAATGCAAACTGTTGGAGATAGTGCCCTCAGAGTCAATTATTAGGTCACAGGTACGTGATTGTAATGATTGAGGGAGGACCTATCCCGGTAGGACAGTCTTACTCGAGATGATAGTATGCTATCTGGTTTACCTTTATCATCGTGTACTGCTTTAGGTGACCTGACACGTCGCTATTACACGTTGATAGAGCCCCTAGGATTCTTGCTTGACCACCAGCAGTATGAGGGCGATCATATAAGTGGGAGCTGGGGGTCTACAAGCATATCCTTAAAAGGTCCCTAGTCGTGGGAGTTTCGAGACCGGGCATCGATACTCCATTAGTAGACTAGTGTATACAGTCGAGACCCCGACGAGGGGCGGTGGCCGGTCTCACAAGCCACTGGTGTCAGTTGGATCACCTAAGATGTATACAGGTGCTCATTGGGTTATGAGTACACCGGACAGGACTCGCCGGGAACATGCTAGTTGGTCATATACCAGACGTCAGATGGCAGTTCCCTGGTGACATGTGTGCAGGTTAGTTCATCGACCTGGGGATCGTCATTTGTCTCGTGTGAGTTCCCACTGTACTTTGATTACTACCCTACCACGGCTCAAAGGAGTCGTGCAAACAGGTTTTAGTTGGGTACAGTCCCGAGCCACATGGAGGCAGTGAGCGTATCTTCAGGGGTTCGTCTCTCCCGGTATTGGGGGTGAGGTCATGCTGTGTCTAGGAGAGCCATTACACAAAGTCCTTGGCCAAGGCAAGGAGATTTACTGGTAGGTATTCCAGTAGTATCTCAGGGTGTTCTGGGCTACACTCCGACATGACTTGTACCGCTTTTGGGGGTCTGACTTTTACCAACCCCCTAGGCCCGCCATGCGATACTCATAGACGAACGGACCGGACTGCACGGATATTGTCACTGACAGGCTCAGTAGGGTGTCAGGCTGAGTTCGCTCACAGACGTCCCTTTTAGTCAGTACCTGGTAGCCCGTTACGTATTGGCTTATACCTCTGACGTGCTAGTGGTTAAATCCACAACCAAGGTGTTGACGAGTCTTTAGAGTCCCCCACATTCAGTTACTCAGCTTTCGGGCGAAAGGTTGTAGAGGCCGTATGGAGATATGGCAAGGTCCGATCAGATACGTGCGGTATTGCACGGATCAGGATCGGACAGTTTGTACTATAGGCCGTATGGTTATATGGCAGGGTTCGATCAGATACGTGCGGTATTGCACGGATCAGGATCGAACAGATATTACTAGCCGGCTTTGGTATAAGCCGGATCCTAGTATAGTACAGTGTAGACTTTGTCTCATTGCATTTGTATTTCGGTCGAAATACAGATGCGGGTGTGTATGCACAGTATCGGGGTTTTCCTGTAATTTATTACGGGACCAGTTTTCTGGAGTTGCCAGTTTGCTTTCCGTTTCGGCCAATTTCCATTGTTCCGTTCATTGGCCGAAGATTGGTGGAGGAGGGCTTATTTGCATTGTTGCAAATAGGCATTTGTGGAGGGGGTCTTTGCATCTTTGTTTTATCATGATAGCCTCTCATTGACCTTGACTTCTAGCTTCATGATTGCTTGACTTTTAGTGATCATCATGGTTGTTGATGATGAGTTTGGTGATGATGGTTGGATGAGTGTTGGTTTTGCTTGTGATCATTGCTTGATATCATAACCATTCCTTTCTCTCTCTTTTTGATTATGGTTGTGGTTTTTGATCTTTTGGTTTTGATCATATCACTCCCTCACTCCATGCTCTTCTCCTCACCTCTTTGGCCGGCCACTTAGGATGGGGGCTGTCCAATATTGTGTGGGTGTATTTTTGGTTCACATCATGCTCCAAAATACCCACTAGCTCCTCCACATTGTTCTTGTTTTTCACCCCTCCACCAAATGGCATCTCCACTACCCCATAAGGAGACACAAGTTCTACTACATATTCTACAACGAACCTTGGGCACGTCGAGTAGCCGGCTTCGTGCCCGAGTTGCCTCGGCATTGAGGTGGGAGCCCGTAAACGAAGAAGGCGATGTGGTGCACTTCCGGCGACGAGGAGGAGACGGGACTTTTCCGCAGGAGATCGGGACCATGACGAGAAGACCGGAGGACTTGGATCGTCGGTATATCTCTATTCCCTTTCTTCTAGTTAGCTTAGACTTGTTAATGGTTACGATCCGGGTTATAGTGCGCGGTGGTGCCGGTTTGCTAAGTCCGCAAAATTTAAGTTTTTCACCGCTTCCGCATTCCGGCGTCGGATTGACGGCCGGGGCGCCGCCGTGCACTTACAGTGGTATCAGAGCCTCCCCATTAACTTAGTCTAGCTTTGTGTAATGTGTTTTTCTGTTCCGATCGATCGAAATGTCCGAAAACCCCAATACACCCACGACAGTTTCTGTTGAAATTTTTCTGTCTCCAAAAATTTTTCAGGTTGCATAAAAGTACTGTGCTAGAAATTCTAAGAACACTGTTCAAATTCGACGCACTAATCTTCTTACTTGACCGCGGAAGGGCGGCCAAAACCCATGTTTGGCCGCGCTTCCGCCGCAGTCTACAGGGATCAGTGGGTTGGGTTTTTACAGTGGGCTTCTGGGCTTAAATTAGGGGTTTTGGGATATTAAAATTGGGTCCAGGTTTTCTTTAACTGCTACAGTATTCTTTGTGGGCCCACTTGTTAAAGTTTGATCAATCGGAATATTTTAAACACATTTTTCACAGTATTTACATTATATCTGCGACCGTGAATGTCACTCGATCGGTAAATCCGGTCTAACTGCTATAGCCCGGTTAGACGGATTTGCGAACGTGACTTTCACGTTGATGTTCTATGTATTTGCTGTGATGTTGCGGATCGGTCGTGGGGGATAGCCTGGATGCAATGCTAGTACAGTTGTGGTTGTATTATGTACATTTGTTATTGCGGGGCGAGCGTCCGACATGTGGACTGCCGTCACTGCCTGTTTGTATTATTATTTTGGGGCACGACCTGGTTGCGGTCGATGTACCCGTTGTATGTATATTTTACTTTCTGTACTAGGATTACCCCGCGGAGGGGTGCACGGATAGCCGGGTTCTAGAGGGCAGCAAGCCCGCATCTCATGGCATTGGGACGGAGGGGGCTTCACTCTAGGATTGGCGGGCTATTCGCCGCACTCGTAGGGGGTACAGGTTTGACCCAGGAGGGGTGCCCAAGTTACCGGATTCCGTGAAGTGCTGGGTGGTCCATTCACGGTGCTGAAGGGGGTTGCCTCGCTTCAGGTTTTGGCGAGTGACTTGCCGCGCCCGTAGGGGTCTAGGATTCTCATTGCACAGGCTATCCACACGACCAGGGGAACGTCGGGTTTCAGTAGTGGCTCTGTGAAACCCGGGGTTCCCAGATATCTGTATTGTTTCTGTGATGCTGTTCATTCTCTGTGATGTTGCATTTTATTCACGCCTTGAGCGAATATAATATATTTGTATATATATTAGTAGATGTTGTATATGTTTTGCATCCGCGCTAGTCCAGTCCCCGCTCTGTCGTTAGTTAGCTAACCTAACGGGTAATGACGGGACCCAGTGGCGAATGCGGATGGCATATACGTACATCAGTATATTTTCGTTCTTTTTGGTGTGATCAATTGATGGGACTGCATTGATTCGGATCAATGCAAGTTAAAAACAAACCTAATCTGATGTTGTTGGAACACCTTTTCAAAAAAAGCTGTTATTGCAAGGACGTTTACTTTTGTTTTGCATCGTGGTATTCATTTAGAATATCCAGCTCCTCAGTTGACGAGGCAAGGGCCGAGATCCCTTCACCGGGAGTGACCCCTTGGACAAAAAGTTTGCGTCAGGGCATTAACTTCACTATAGCCGATTACTTTTGCTTTGCACCGTGGTATTCAGTTGGAATATCCTGCACCCCATTCTACGGGGAAAGAGCCGAGATCCCTTCACCGGGAGTGACCTCTTTAGCGGAAGTTGTCGTCACTATATTTTCAAAAAGCTATCCGTTCCTTCAACGATATCAAGTTCATTACGTTAAAGGTTTTCGCCAGAAACCATTCGTAGCCCTCCGTCATTTCAGTTAAATATTCGGTAGTATTCAAGCTATGTATTTTGACCTCACGCCAAGGCATAGTGTTTGGTAGCTGCCGGGTATTTATCTGTTGCATAGATAGATGCGTTGGTTTGGGACAGTCGTACTACTATTTTGGCCTACGTCAAGGGTATGTACGGGTGGGTTCAGATTAACCTGGATAATGACGGGCAGAACTTGACATGTGACTTATGATATTTTGACCTCACGCCAAGGTCATAAGAGCATGGGGCAGAAATCACATCGGGAGTTTCAAAAGTACTGAAACTTGCCAGATATGCGCATACCTTCTGGAGTGTGATGACGTGAGCGGATTCCGTCACGTTGTCATGCGATGAGAGTTGGATCCCGATTCCCACTGATGAGTTAGTTTACTCCTCGGGTGACCCCGACTAATTCTTCTTTCAGGTTTGGAGGAGAATTTGAGGTACAGTGGGAGGTTTCCAGATTAGATAAATTGGTAACCATTCTGATCTAGGTTAGAGTGCACGCTGAGTGTTTCTTTTCTCTCTCTCTTTGTCAGCGACCATTGACCCGACCCTAAGACTTTGACTCAGTGACCAAGTTGACCGAACCTTCTTAACACTGGCTTTTGGATTGTCAGAGTTGCAGACCTCATTGCCACTCCTACTTTTACCCTTTTCTCCAGGACACCCCGTTTTACTACGAACGTCCACTTCCATTGGACAAAACCATCGTATGGTTAGATACGAACTCGAAAGAATTTATTCGAGGATGGTTTCCGGTTCTGGAGAAAACGGATAGGATTATTCAGTTGTCTTTTCCTTTTACCCTCTCTCAGGTTACGAGTACTCCTTGGTTTAGGGGTAGTACACCTATTACGCAAATTGGATTGTCTTCTTCCAAACCTTAGGCTGGTGCCGACCGGTAGGGAATGAAGAAAACCAATTAGCATAACGATGGTGTGCAGAAGGTATTAAGTTCAGACAAAGCAAGGGATTAGTAAGAGGGCAAAGTAAATTGCAACAGATATTCACGACCAAACCAAATATTTCGTTACCACTCCCACATCACCTTTGTATTTCTCCAGGACACTCCGTATCACTACGAAGATCCACAGTTTTATTTGGATACTCCATCGTATGGTTATATACGAACTCGAATGGAACTTGTTCCAGTTCGGGGATGGATTCTGGTCCAGGAGAAATAGGAATAAGATTTATTCAGGTGTCTTTTATCTTCACCCTCTCTCATTGCGAGTGTTCCTAGGATTGGGACAGTACACCCATTATGCTTATTGGATAGTCTTCTTCCAAACCATAGGCTGGTGCCGAACGGTAGGGAAGGAAGAAAACCATTTGGCCTAAAAGGGTGTGCAGAAGGTAAAGACTAAAGACATATGAAGGGATTTGGAGAGGTGGCAAAGAACTATACGGTTACAGTCGTGAATCTGGAAGAGGCATTACTAGGAATACCAGAATACCCCATCGGAACATTTCAATGTTTCAGTTTCACTGTGTAATGTTAAAGGAAAACTGATTTCCCGATTAGATACTTACTCCAGGGTATGTATTTACCAGGTACGATTCTCACATCTGTATGGTTTTACAGATGATGAGTGGGAGTAAGTTATTGGGAATTGGGTGATCATCCTCATTATATCGGGATTCGTTGTAATCGGTGATATTTGAGGAAATCACCTGGGCTGTTTGCCGGTCGGCAAATATTTGGTTTTGAATATCCGCTGTTATGCACCAATTTCAAATTGATATATCTGTACGTCTATTTTCATAGAGTGAGATATACCTTTCTGAAATTATGTCTACGACATTTACCTATATCAGTGGATGGTTAGGTAAGGAGTATTGAACAGCGGTGTAATTCTTCTTAACCATAAGTACAGTTTTCAACCTACGACACACAGTGAATGAGTTATTAGACTCAAGGGACTTATACAAAGGATTGTATGTTGTCCAGGGTCCATCAGGACAGAGGGGTTGGTCCTCGTACTACATTCAGTTTACTTATGACTTCTCTAGTTTTTAGACAGGTGTTTCGTGGAAACACAGGGTCCGAATTTGGAGAAGTTATTGGTATTTGAATAGAGTAGAGAACCAGGTATAGCAAGTATCGGGATTCTTCAAAGAGATCGAAGATGTAGATACTTGTGTATGGTATTCAGTTGATAGTAATGATGAAGAGATCTTGCTTCTCTTTCAGGTTACTCATAATTGGAAGTATTCCTAAGTTGAGTAACGCTGATCGGCCTCCTTCCATTTAGTTGACATGCGCTGGGGACAGCTGCATGATTTGAATCTGGTTCAATTAAATCAGTGCCTCTGTTTCTATATTGGATATAGAACAGTTCATATCTTAACGATGTTAAGGTACGGGGAGTTGTCCGGTTTATGATTAAAACCAGACACTGGACAACTCAAGGCACGTTTCTGTAATGGCTGTTTGTGGGTTGACCCAGGCTATGACGAGGGTTGACTTTCTACCATCTGGATGAACAATAGCAATATTGTTCTAGACTCGCCACAATTTTATTTTTCAGAAAACAGTAGTGGGAGTATGGTAGAACTGGAAGTGATTCCAGAACCACAAACGATTACTGAAGATTTGATAAGGAACCTAAAGATTCAATCTGGATTGACATTCCATTGGCCACTCCGCAGATAAGGTGGGTAACTTCAGCCACTCGAGAGGTACTACGGTAGCCTCAAGGACGGTGACAGGGAAGTTCTTGTTTACCCACAATTACCATTGCTGTTGTTCCAGGCTGCGAGACCCGGCGGGAGGATGAGTATAGCGTCGTTCTAAACTAGTTTTAGAAGTGTACGTCTATATGACTCTGCCAGAGGGTTGTCATAGTCAGTGGGAGCAGCGGAAGCATTGGTGGACAAGTAGCTTATGTCTATTTATAGACTAAAGCAGAAGTAGCGGAGATAGATCATCTATTTCTGACGTGACAGTCATGGGTTTGACTTCATCAGAATAGGGGATGGATCTGTTGAGAAGGTAGTAGGGTGTGATATCCTGGTATTTGGATGATATACACAGAGTAGGAAAGGAAACTCCTACACTACGATCGGTTATACTTTGGTCGTCACACAGTTGTTTCTCCACAATGGAAATGGATTTTATATCAGACATACTGGTTACTAGATCTATGGTCTTAGATCTAGATTTGGGTGGTTTCCTAATCAGGGTACTTGACAGCATTCTAAGAGTATTTAGGATGGACGACTCCTGGCACGGTAGTGTACCTGCAGGTAATGGAGTCACCCTCTCCAAAGGTGTCTTACAGACTAAAGGGGAGAGGGACGGGCATGATTGGCAGCTCACTTGCTCAGGCAATTGAGTCAATCGTGAGATGTCAAGTACCACACCAGATGTTGTTCTTGCACTAGATGCAATAAATTGACATTAATCCAATCCTGGAGAAACAGTCGGAAGCAGTTTTAGAACATAAGTGGATGTTCTAGGGAGATGATAACGACAGCCTCATGTGGGAGACAGTTATCATTCCAGGCTTCCAAGGTGACATGGACGACAAGGAGGTTGTCAGAGTTACAGTTTTCCTTCTGTTGAGGGGCAGTATTTTGGACAGGTGATCCAAGGCAATACTGAGGGTGGCTTGGCGCAGGATACTGATTAAGTTCAGTTGACGATACAGTCTAAGAAGTTTGGATTTGGAGTTCATTTATGAGCTATGTCCCATCAGACATCCAGGCACATTCTAAGACAGGTATTGCTCATTTCGGGAGATGGGTTTCTCCGCGAACTTGAGATATAGAGAGACATAGAAAGAAACAACTGAGCGGATCCACTCACTGAGGCTATTCCTCGAACGCAATTGTTCCGCAAACGAGCTTTGTGAGACTGACTAGTAGAGGAGTTTGATGTTCGGTATCACACGGGCTGTGAGTATGCGACATCGCAATAATTAGCCTTGAGTGCAAGTGGGAGATTGTTGGAGATAGTGCCCTCAGAGCCAATTATTAGGTCACAGGTACGTGATTGTAATGATTGAGGGAGGACCTATCCCGGTAGGACAGTCTTACTCGAGATGATAGTATGCTATCTGGTTTACCTTTATCATCGTGTACTGCTTTAGGTGACCTGACACGTCGCTATTACACGTTGATAGAGCCCCTAGGATTCTTGCTTGACCACCAGTAGTATGAGGGCGATCATATAAGTGGGAGCTGGGGGTCTACAAGCATATCCTTAAAAGGTCCCTAGTTGTGGGAGTTTCGAGACCGGGCATCGATACTCCATTAGTAGACTAGTGTATACAGTCGAGACCCCGACGAGGGGCGGTGGCCGGTCTCACAAGCCACTGGTGTCAGTTGGATCACCTAAGATGTATACAGGTGCTCATTGGGTTATGAGTACACCGGACAGGACTCGCCGGGAACATGCTAGTTGGTCATATACCAGACGTCAGATGGCAGTTCCCTGGTGACATGTGTGCAGGTTAGTTCATCGACCTGGGGATCGTCATTTGTCTCGTGTGAGTTCCCACTGTACTTTGATTACTACCCTACCGCGGCTCAAAGGAGTCGTGCAAACAGGTTTTAGTTGGGTACAGTCCCGAGCCACATGGAGGCAGTGAGCGTATCTTCAGGGGTTCGTCTCTCCCGGTATTGGGGGTGAGGTCGTGCTGTGTCTAGGAGAGCCATTACACAAAGTCCTTGGCCAAGGCAAGGAGATTTACTGGTAGGTATTCCAGTAGTATCTCAGGGTGTTCTGGGCTACACTCCGACATGACTTGTACCGCTTTTGGGGGTCTGACTTTTACCAACCCCCTAGGCCCGCCATGCGATACTCATAGACGAACGGACCGGACTGCACGGATATTGTCACTGACAGGCTCAGTAGGGTGTCAGGCTGAGTTCGCTCACAGACGTCCCTTTTAGTCAGTACCTGGTAGCCCGTTACGTATTGGCTTATACCTCTGACGTGCTAGTGGTTAAATCCACAACCAAGGTGTTGACGAGTCTTTAGAGTCCCCCACATTCAGTTACTCAGCTTTCGGGCGAAAGGTTGTAGAGGCCGTATGGAGATATGGCAAGGTCCGATCAGATACGTGCGGTATTGCACGGATCAGGATCGGACAGTTTGTACTATAGGCCGTATGGTTATATGGCAGGGTTCGATCAGATACGTGCAGTATTGCACGGATCAGGATCGAACAGATATTACTAGCCGGCTTTGGTATAAGCCGGATCCTAGTATAGTACAGTGTAGACTTTGTCTCATTGCATTTGTATTTCGGTCGAAATACAGATGCGGGTGTGTATGCACAGTATCGGGGTTTTCCTGTAATTTATTACGGGACCAGTTTTCTGGAGTTGCCAGTTTGCTTTCCGTTTCGGCCAATTTCCATTGTTCCGTTCATTGGCCGAAGATTGGTGGAGGAGGGCTTATTTGCATTGTTGCAAATAGGCATTTGTGGAGGGGGTCTTTGCATCTTTGTTTTATCATGATAGCCTCTCATTGACCTTGACTTCTAGCTTCATGATTGCTTGACTTTTAGTGATCATCATGGTTGTTGATGATGAGTTTGGTGATGATGGTTGGATGAGTGTTGGTTTTGCTTGTGATCATTGCTTGATATCATAACCATTCCTTTCTCTCTCTTTTTGATTATGGTTGTGGTTTTTGATCTTTTGGTTTTGATCATATCACTCCCTCACTCCATGCTCTTCTCCTCACCTCTTTGGCCGGCCACTTAGGATGGGGGCTGTCCAATATTGTGTGGGTGTATTTTTGGTTCACATCATGCTCCAAAATACCCACTAGCTCCTCCACATTGTTCTTGTTTTTCACCCCTCCACCAAATGGCATCTCCACTACCCCATAAGGAGACACAAGTTCTACTACATATTCTACAACGAACCTTGGGCACGTCGAGTAGCCGGCTTCGTGCCCGAGTTGCCTCGGCATTGAGGTGGGAGCCCGTAAACGAAGAAGGCGATGTGGTGCACTTCCGGCGACGAGGAGGAGACGGGACTTTTCCGCAGGAGATCGGGACCATGACGAGAAGACCGGAGGACTTGGATCGTCGGTATATCTCTATTCCCTTTCTTCTAGTTAGCTTAGACTTGTTAATGGTTACGATCCGGGTTATAGTGCGCGGTGGTGCCGGTTTGCTAAGTCCGCAAAATTTAAGTTTTTCACCGCTTCCGCATTCCGGCGTCGGATTGACGGCCGGGGCGCCGCCGTGCACTTACACAAACTGGCAACTCCAGAAAACTGGTCCCGTAATAAATTACAGGAAAACCCCTATACTGTGCATACACACCCGCATCTGTATTCCGACCGGATACAAATGCAATGAGACAAAATCTACACTGTACTAAACTAGGATCCGGCTTAAACCAAAGCCGGCTAGTAATGTCCGTTCGATCCTGATCCGTGCAATACCGCACGTATCTGATCGAACCCCGCCATATATCCATACGGCTACTAGTACAAAACCGTCCGATCCTGATCCGTGCAATACCGAACGTATCTGATCGGACCCTGCCATATCTCCATACGGCCTCTACAGCGTTTCGCCCGAAAGCTGAGTAACTGAAAGTGTGGTGGACTCTAAAGACTCGTCAATACTATGGCTGTGGATTTAACCACTAGCACGTCAGAGGTATAAGCCAATACGTGACGGGCCACCAGCTATTGACCAAAAGGGACGTCGATGAGCGAACTCATCCTGACACCCTACTGAGCCTGTCAGTGACAATATCCGTACAGTCCGGTCCGTTCGTCTATGAGTATCGCATGGCGGGCCTAGGGGGTTGGTAAAAGTCAGACCCCCAAAAGCGGTACAAGTCGTGTCGGAGTGTAGCCCAGAACGCCCTGAGATACTACTGGAATACCTACCAGTAAATCTCCTGCCTCGGCCGAGGGCTTTGCGTAATGGCTCTCCTAGACACAGCGCGACCTCACCCCCAATACCGGGAGAGACGAACCCCTGAAGATCCGCTCACTGCCTCCATGTGGCTCGGGACTGTGCCCAACTAAAACCTGTTTGCACGACTCCTTTGAGCCGTGGTAGGGTAGTAATCAAAGCACAGTGGGAACTCACACGAGACAAATGACGATCCTCAGGTCGATGAACTAACCTGTACACATGTCACCTGGGAACTGCTATCTGACGTCAGGTATAAGCCCAACTAGCAGGTTCCCGGCGAGTCCTGTCCGGTGTACTCATAACCCAATGAGCACCTGTATACATCTTAGGTGAACCAACTGACACCAGTGGCTTGTGAGACCGGCCACCGCCCCTCGTCGGGGTCTCGACTGTATACACTAGTCTACTAATGGAGTATCGATGCCCTGTCTCGAAACTCCTACGACTAGGGACCTTTTAAGGATGTGCTTATAGACCCCAGCTCCCACGTATATGATCGCCATCATACTGCTGGTCGTCAAGCAAGAATCCTAGGGGCTCTATCAACGTGTAATAGCGACATGTCAGGTCACCTAAAGCAGTACACGATGATAAAGATAAACCAGATAGCATACTATCATCTCGAGTAAGACTGTCCTACCGGGATAGGTCCTCCCTCAATCATTGCAATCACGTGCCTGTGATCCAATAATTGACTCTGAGGGCACTATCTCCAACATATGTTATATTGGATCGTCGTGTTCGAATAGCCGGGGTTTTTATGTGAGATGAGTATTTTTCATTTTCATTCATGTAAAAACTTGTATGTAATATTCTTTTATTTGGGGCGCTTCCAGGTTGCGAAAGTTGTCACCGGTTGTATATTATTTACTTTTCCGCACTAGGATAGACCCAAGGAGGAGGGCACAAGTAACCGGGTTCTGGAGTCCAGTGGGAGACCAACTCGAGGAGTCGAGTCCGGGTCTCCTAACTCCAGAATTGGTAGGGTTGCTTGCCGCTCTCGTAGGGGTCTAGGGGTGTGGGTTTGGCTATTCATCACGACCGTGGAATCCGTGTTTTATACTGGCTCGTATTGAAAACACGGACGTCCTAGTATATCCAATATTTCATATGTTTCTTCTACTGCGATATCTGTGATGTGATCATGTGATGTTCTATGATAGATACAGTATATAATATATATGATATATTATATAGACGTTACTTATGTTTTACACCCGCGCTAGCCCTGCCCCACTCTGCCGTTAGTTACCTAACCTAACGGTGCACGAGGGGACATCGAGGCGAATGCGGATGGCATAAGCGTACGTCGTATTTATCTGTGATGTTTAGGTACTTAAATGATGGGACTTCATTAATGTGATTAATGAAATAAAAGAAACCTAAGATGTTGTAGAATCGAATTTCAAAAATAAAACAGGTAGCTACAGTTCTTGCTTTGCATAGAGGTATATGTGATATATCCTGCACCATATTCGATGAGGAAAGGACCGAGATCCCTTCACCGGGAGTGACTCCTTTAGCAATAACTGGCGGATGCTACACACTCGGTTTGTCTTTTGATTGCTTTTAAGTGTTTTTGCTTTGCACAGCGATATATATGATATATCCCGCACCTCATTCGACGAGGAAAGGACCGACGATCCCTTCACCGGGAGTGACTCCTTTAGCAAAACTAGAAAAGCCTCAAAAACACTCCATTTCAAAATTCATTCGATCCTACAACGATATCAAGTTCATTACGCAATAGGTTTTCAGAAAAAACCTGTCGTAGCCCTCTGTCATTTCAGATAAGTAGTAGTTAGTATTCGTGCTACGTTTGTTGGCCTGCGTCAAGACGTAGTGTGCGGTAGCTAACTGGTGCTTATCTGCATAAGCATATGATGTGATTGGATTAGGGTAGTCGTGGGACTTTGTTGGCCTGCGTCAAGGGTCGTGCGGGTGGGTTTAATTCAATCAGGAAATGCTGGGTTGAACTTGACTAGCGGACTATGGTTTGTTGGCCTGCGTCAAGGTCATAGGACGCTAGGGGCAAAATATTATTGGGAATTTCAAGTGTTGAAATTTGCAATGAGATTGCATACCTTCTATGAGATAGTTGGATCCCGATACCCGCTGCGAGTAAGAGTTACTTCTGGGAGAGTTTTATACATTACAATTAGCCGATCAAGTAGGTGTCTAGAAAGGTGTCAACGGGGTTACGCCTCTGGGAAAACGAGGTTTACATTAATTAGGTTCGTGCGAAAGCACGGGGGACCTCCCTCAAAGTACCGACACTGGCCTGGCTGAAAGATTGGCGAACTTGTAGTGTGTAATTAATCCCGGCTAGTCTTTCCTTTTAGGGTTTGAAGGAAGATTTGATAAAAAGCAGTGGGAGCCATCCTGATTAGATAAAATAATAACCAATCTATTCTTGCAAGAGCGCACGCTGAGTGTTTTCTTCTCTCTCTCTCCAGGTAGCGACCATATCACGCCTTAATCAAGATAATAATACGGATTATTGACCGAACCCGCTTTTTATACTGAGCTGGGGAACGTTGGTCCCGCTCCAACTTATAATAGTTATAAGACAGAGCAGGAAATAGGGGAATACCAGAATTCCTATGCCGCCCAAACGAAGAAAGTGCATATGATGCATCATCTTCGGGTGTGTTCATTACAGAGAACTGTTTCTCAGTATCCTTTACGTCCTGGGTATGTGATACCAGATCAGGATCCCAGATATGTAATCTGTTACATAGGGCTACAGATAGGTAGAGAACTGAGAACGGGTGATAAGTTTCATGAGGCAGAAAACGGGACAAGTGTTGCAGCCAAGTCTGTTGGTCACTGTCACCCTGTATTACCAATACATTGATTCTGAACGAATGTTATTAGATACCGAACCTGATATACAAAATCATATCCGTCTCTTTATTAGTAAAGAAACGATAAAATTTTGTATTGTTGGATAATGTTTTGAACATTTCCTATATCAAAAGTTGATCGGTTCAGGCACGTTATCTAAAAGCATTGATGTTCTAAATCAAACTACAGTTCTTAGTATACGGAACACACACAAGAGGAAGAGTTCAGAAATGAACGAATCCTTCTTGAGGCATTGTAGACTAGGTCAGATCAATGTGACCCGACTAGCTAGAGTTACATATAGATGCATATTTAAATCAGTTTGAACTTACATCTTGTGAAACTCGCCAGTCATGTCACAAAGATATCATGACCATAGCCCTGTTTATTGGAAACAGAGAAAGGGTTAGTGAACTCTTGGGATGATACATGTTGATGTATGTAGGTCCCCAGTCTACACATGCCAAGACCGGTTCTTTGTACTTCATTACATTCTCTGATAATCTCTCGAGATTCAGACATATGTTCCTGTTGAAACATGAGTCCGAACCTTTTGAGATATTCACAGAATATAAGCTAGAAGTAGAGAACCAAAATGAGGGTATAAGTATTATGTCCTATGATGAGATCAAGGAGGAGAATACTTGTGCACGGAAATCCTGGATTATACTAAAGGAGAATGAGATTCTCTCTCAGCATTACTCCTCTGTATACACCATAGCACGATGGTATATCAGGGCGGAGCAATCACACCCTATATGATAAGGTGTGCTCTATGATGAGTACTACTGAGTTACCTTTTTCCTTTTTGGGAGTTATGCACTTGAGAAGATGCATACCTATTGAATAGGGTTCCCATCAAATCAATTGCCTACCATTTCATATGTGATATAGAAAGGGAAGAGCCCATATCTTAAGATAGTTAAGATTTGGGGTTGTCCGGCCTATGTCTAAAAGCAAAATCCGGACAAGCTGGAGGCAAGGTCAGTCATGTAGAACTGGAAATGTTCCAGCTATACAAAACTGCAGCTGGAGATTTGACAGAACCAAAGGATTCAATAGTTACCAACGAACCTCGGCCTCTCCGCCGATCTAGTAGGGTTCCTCACCCACCTGAGAGATACTTCGGTTTCTCTATGACAGTGGGAGCGAGGATTGCATCATGAGATGATGACCCAACTAGTTTCGAGCTGGCCATCAGGAGTGAGACTCTGTAAGAATGGCTGGATGTTTAGCGATCTGAGATGGAATCCTTATACACCAACAAAGTATGGACTTTGGTTGCTATATCTGAAGGGTTAAATCCCCATCAGGAGCAAGTATATCTTGAGAAGATTACTTGGTGTACATGGAAAGGTTGAGACTTTCAAAGCTAGACTTGGTAAAGTTTTGCATCATTGACCAGATATGGATCATGATGAAACCTTTTCAAGGATCTATTCTTAAGTCCATCCAGATCCTACTTGCCACGGCTACATACCATGACTACGATATCTGGTGGTTGGGTGTCATGACTGCTTTTCTAAATGATGTTTTAGAAGAGTACGTCTATAAGTACACAGCCAGAGGGCTTCGTAGACAGTGGGAGCAGCAGAAACGTGTGCAAGATGCTTTATAGGATTAAAGCAGGCATCGCGGAGTTGGAACATCTGTTTTGATGAGTTAGTCAAAGAGTTTGACATCATCAAAATGGTAGATGAACCTTGTATAAACAAAAAGGTAGTAGGGAGTATGGTGATGATCCTCGTAGAGTACGTGAATGACATGCTCTTGATAGGGAAGGAGTTTCCTATGCTACGCCCGGTCAATCTCCGCTTATCACAATGATTCTCCATATAGGATCAAAGTGATACCTCCTAAATCCTGAATTTTTGGATCTATGAGATAGATCTAATTGGATGTTAGGACTCTCACTAGTCGAAGTGAGATGGTATCACATGATCCTGGGGAGAATCACTGGAAGGGTTCCAGGGTGATAAAGAAGACTGAATGTCAGTCACAGGCATTGTCTTTACCCTCAGTAAAGGGACGGTATGTTGGAAGAGTTCCAAGCTAGATACCGTGGCATACTAGAAGATAAAGGCGGGATACATCGCTACTTAAGATGCTACCAAAGAGGCTGTTTAGGTGTATATTGGTTCATGAGATGAACTATGTTCCTCCCATTGTGTGACAATGGAGTTGTGGCTTATGCCAAGGAACGCAGGTCCCATCAGTGATCCAGACATATTCTAAGGCAGTATCACCTGATCGTGGAGATGGTTGATCTCCAGGTGATCAAGGCTAGGAGAGCAGACTCAGAGGACAACACGGCGGATCCACTCACGAAGGCCTATTCCCAGAGAGAGACTATTATGGGATGGTTGAGTATGAGATACTACAACCACTGCTACAGATGGCCCTAGTGCAAGTGGGAGATTGTTAGTTATATGTATGCCCTAGAGGCCATTACTGTACATATGATGTATATTGTAGTGGATGCTAGGACGTATATAGGGAGGACTTTCTTGCTCGACATGATAGTATGCTATCTGGTTGATCTTTACCTTAACGTGTATGCTGATTGTCTCTCTGTTACATGTTGATAAAGCCCTTAGGATCTGTACTTGACTACCTGGACTATGATGCGGATCATACTAGTGGGGATATGGTAGTCCATAAGTACATCCTTCAAAGTCCCTAGTCGTGGGTGTATCGAGACGGGGCATCGATATACCAGAGTAGACTAGCGTATACCTTCTCGACCCATACAGATGGGTGATGGATGATCCCATATCCATTGGTGTTTGACATCAGAGATGATATACGGGTGCTCAGTAGAGACTGGGTACACTGGACGGACTCGCCGAGAACTCCCAGATGGTATTATACCTCACGTCAGATGGCAGTTCTCTGGTGACACTGGTACAGAGTAGTCTGTTGACCCGAGATCGTCATAGAGTCTTGTGTGGTTCCCACTGTGCTTTGATTTCCATCTTACCATGTCCAAGAGGGCGTGCAAAACGGTGGTTTTTGGGTACAGTCCTGAGTCACATGGAGGCAATGAGCGATAGGAGGGGATTCGTCTCTCCCGGTATAGGGGGTTGATGTTGCGCTGTGTTCGATTGGCTATAACAGGAAATCCCTGGCCAGGGTTGCTGAGATTTACTGGTAAGTGTTACCAATAGTTTCTCTAATAGTTATAGACCTCATATCGACACGACTTATCGAGCTATTAGGGTCTGACGTTTACCACCCCTAGGCGAGATATGCGACATATCAAACGATCAGACCGGACTGTACGGTAGTGTTACTGGTTGGATTCACTGGAGTGTGAGCGGGCTTGCTCGTCGATCTTCAGATCGCTCAATACCCGGGTGGCCGTTACGTTTAGCAGACCGTTTGCGGCTTGTGGATGTTTGATATGATCATCATCTGCTGCCGGCGTATTGACGAGTCTTTAGAGTCCTACACAGAGGTTTCCTGGCTCAAGCAAAACGAAATAGGAGCGCATATGAGATATGTGTGGGACCGAGAATAATACGGTATGTGATACTGTATTCGATTCTCGCGATGTGACATTGATCGGTTATATGCGATATAGCCGGGTTATCGGATCAAGTGTTGATTCGATAAGTTGTTACTGATGATACCAGTCGGTTATGTGCGACATGACCGGATCGTTAAATCAAGTGTTGATTTAATGATTTAATGCATAATTATATATTTGATATATTGCTTTGCATTAACTAGTATCGGTACACTTTAAATGGACTTTCTCGCTCGGGTGTGCGCATTATATATGTGATATGATTTTGTGCACTTGCTTGTATCATGTTTGATGATACATGCTTTTTGGTTAAGTGTAAAGTATTAAACCTTGGTTAATGAAATGGTTAGGGTTTATTATTTATTATTCATTTATCTTATTTAATTATCCTTTTATTTTTGATAAATGAATAAAAGAAAAGAGAAAAGAATGGTGGCTAATTTTGTTCTTTAGTTGAAGCTTCATGAAGCTTTGATCAAGTCAACCATTCTTATCTCATCCTTAACCCTAACCATTCCCACTAACCCTAGTTTAGTCTCTACACTTGACCATGGTTAATTTTATGATAAGAATTCATTTTCTTTTCTTTTTCAATAAACTTATCATAACTCTTTCTTCTTCTTCTTCATCTTCTCCTTTGAAGAAGCTTGAGGTCATCAATGGTGATTGATGCAAATGAGTGAGAAATCCAATTCTAAAGTCTACCCACTTCCTATTTCTTCATCCTCTACCTCTTGCCAAGTAGTAGAGTGTGTTTCCTTCACAAGTTTCATGACTTGGTGAAGTTGTGAGCTTGATCTAGCGATACCTCGACGTAGATCATCTTCGGCATGGACATCGACGACCTAGCTTGCCCATTCTCCGACGAAGCCGACGCTAGAGCCCGGATTTGATTTGGACAGCGGAGAGGACCTCATCTCGGAGCCGTGGAGGTGGAGGACCGGATCTACAAAGGTTGTATTTCCGTATCTCTTAGTTAATTGTTAACTAGTTAGTTTTTTCGCCTAGTTTTCTAGCAAACGATCCGTAGTTTAGGTTTTCTCGGCACGTTAAAATTTGAAATGGGCATGTTCGATGCCTTGCGAGACCTCACTAGTGTGCCTAGGAACCCCACAGGAAGCCTACCAGTATATCTCGTTTGCCCTGGCCATGGACTACTCGTGTAATGGCTCTCCTAGACACAGCGCGATGTCAACCCCCAATAGCGGGAGAGACGAATCCTGTCTAACCGTCACTGCCTCCAAGTGCTTCGGGACTGCACCCAACTACCACCTGTTTGCACGACTCCTTTGAGCCGTGGTAGGGTAGTAATCAAAGTACAGTGGGAACACACTCGAGGCTAAGTGACAGTGTCAAGTCAGCGGACTAAGCTGTACTCATGTCACCTGGGAACTGATAACTGACGATAGGCATAATACTAACTAGTCAGTTCCCGACGAGTCCTGTCCAGTGTACTCGTAACCCAACGAGCACCCGAATACTATCTCAAGTACGACGTACCGACGGCTGTGGGACAGACCGTCTCCCACACTGGGATGAGAAGCGCATGCGCTAGTCTACTCCGGAGTATCGATGCCCAGTCTCGATAGTCCTGCGACCAGGGACCTGCATAAGGATGTGCTTATAGATTACCCAGCCCCACTAGTGTGACTGCCATCACAACGCTGGTAATCAAGCAAAGATCCTAAGGGCTCCACTAATGTGTATAGGCGATATACTAAAATAAACACATGTACACATTGAAGTAGAAACAAACCAAGTAGCATACTACTATTTTGAGCAAGATTGTATATACAAGGTGAATATCCCAAGCTTCCATTAAGTAATATACAAACTAGTATGATACAGTAATGGCCTCTAGGGCATATACACTAACAATCTCCCACTTGCACTAAGGCCATGTACTGGCGTATCGAAGACCTATCATCTCGATCAGCCGCTCGAACTGAGTCTGGGGCAAGGCCTTGGTGAATGGATCTGCAGTGTTATCTTCTGAAGCGACTCTCCGAACCTCGATCTCCTGGCGATCCACGATCTCCCTGATCAGGTGATACCGCCTCAAGATGTGTCTGGATCTCTGATGGGACCTGGGTTCCTTCGCTAAAGCTATAGCCCCGTTGTGGTCGCAATACAGAGGTATTGGTACAACAATGGACGGAACCACCTGAAGCTCTTTCAAGAACTTCCTCATCCAGACAGCTTCTTTTGCGGCATCAGATGCAGCGATGTATTCCGCTTCCATCGTCGAGTCTGCAACGGTTTCCTGTTTAGAACTCTTCCAACACACCGCCCCTCCATTGAGGGTAAAGACAAAACCCAACATGGACTTGGAATCATCCTTGTCATTCTGGAAGCTGGAGTCAGCAAAGGCCTCGATCTGGAGGTCTTTTCCGCCATACACCAAGAACATCTCCTTAGTCCTTCTGAGGTACTTGAGAATGTTCTTTACTGCTATCCAGTGTTTCTCCCCAGGGTTTGACTGATACCGGCTTACCACACTCAGTGCATAAGCTACATCCGGTCTGGTACACAACATCGCATACATTATAGAGCCTACCGCAGAAGCGTAGGGTATAATAGACATGCGATCCCTCTCCAAATCAGTCTTGGGAGACATCTCTTTAGAGAGGGTGATCCCGTGACAAGCCGGTAGGTTACCGCACTTGGAATCTTCCATACTGAATCTTTTCAGTATGGTGTCGATGTACCTGGACTGTGAAAGTCCTAATATCCTCTTGGATCTATCACGATGGATCCGGATCCCCAGGATGTATGAGGCATCACCCAGGTCTTTCATGGAGAACCTGTATGACAAGAACCCCTTGACAGATTGTAGCATAGGAATGTCATTTCCTGTTAAGAGAATGTCATCCACGTACAAAACGAGGAATACTACAGTTCTCGCTACAAATCCACAATAGATGCATGGTTCATTTGGATTTTTGATAAAGCCGAATTCCTTGACCGTCTCATCAAAACAGATGTTCCAACTCCGCGATGCCTGCTTTAGTCCATAGATGGACTTAAGCAACTTGCACACCTTTCCGCTACTCCCACTCTGAATGAAACCTTATGGTTGGTCCATATAGACACACTCCTCTAAATTTCCATTTAGAAAAGCGGTCTTTACGTCCATTTGCCAGATCTCATAATCGTGGAAGGCAGCAATGGCAAGAAGGATCCGAATGGATTTCAGCATAGCCACTGGAGAAAAGGTTTCGTCATAGTCCAAGCCAGGTCTTTGACGGAAACCCTTTGCAACAAGTCTAGCTTTATAGGTCTCAACCTGTCCATCTACACCAATCTTCCTTTTGAAGATCCACTTGCATCCTACGGGTTTTACCCCGTCTGGAGCAATGTCCAACGTCCATACTTTGTTGGTGTACATGGACTCCATTTCGGTCCGCATTGCATCCAGCCATTTTACTGAGTCAACGCTCTGAACGGCCTGCTGGAAGCTAGTAGGCTCATCATAATCTATGATGCAATCCTCTCTATCCCCGTCTATGAGAAAACCGTAGTATCTCTCGGGCGGATGAGACTGCCTACTACTCCTGCGAAGCGGCGTAGGAATGTCCTGTTCTTTTGAACCCTTTGGTTCCACTAAGCTTTCAGTAACAGCTCGTGGTTCTGGAATTTCTTTCAGTTCTACTGCGCTCTCACTAATTTCCTTTTCTAAGAACTGGTGTTCTAGAAAGTGGGCATTACGAGAAATAAGGGCTTTTTGTTCTTCTGCGTGGTAGAAAAGATACCCCCTGGTGTTCTTTGGGTATCCCACAAACTTGCACAGTACTGAGCGTGCCTCGAGTTTGTCCGCATGCTGCTTTTTGACAAAAGCTGGACATCCCCAGATCTTCAGATATTGAAGATAGGGTTTCTTCCCACTCCATAACTCATAAGGTGTGGTAGGCACAGTCTTAGTGGGAACTCGGTTCAAAAGGTATGCAGTTGATTCTAGCGCATACCCCCAAAATGATCGCGGTAACTCAGCGTTACTCATCATGGACCGTACCATATCTAATAGGGTTCGGTTCCGTCTCTCCGATACACCATTATGTTGTGGAGTGTATGGAGGAGTAAGCTGAGAGAGAATTCCGTTCTCTTTTAAATAGTCCAGGAACTCGGCACTCAAGTATTCACCACCTCGATCCGATCTTAGGATCTTGATACTTTTGCCGGTTTGTTTTTCTACTTCATTCTTATATTCCTGGAATTTTCCAGAGGCTTCGGACTTATGTTTCATTAAGAAGACATAACCGTACCTTGAAAAGTCATCCGTAAAAGTAATGAAGTAAGAAAAACCGCTTCGCGCATGTGTAGACATTGGACCGCACACGTCGCTGTGTACGAGTCCCAAGAGCTCGCTCGCTCTTACTCCGTGTCCAGTGAATGGAGTCTTTGTCATCTTTCCTTTGAGACAGGATTGACAAGTGGCATACGATTGATATTCGAACAGATTCAAATATCCTTCTGTATGTAACTTAGTCAATCTTCTCTCATTGATGTGACCCAGTCTACAATGCCATAAGAAAGTCTGATTGATTTCCGGAGACTTTCTTTTGTGTGTATTCTGGACATTGAAAATCTGTGGTTGGTTTAATACGTATATACCATTGCTTAATGTACCTGACCCAATCAGAACTTGATTAAGGTGAATGTTTACAATATTTCTTACAAACGCAAATTCATAACCTTCTTTAGAAACCAAAGATACAGAAATGATATTACAAGTTGCGTTGGGTACAAAAAAGCAATTACGCAAAACCAAAACATGTCCATCTGACATTCCCAGGTGATAGTCCCCCACGGCTTTAGCATCCATGCTAGCTCCATTCGTAACTTTGAGGGTCATGTCACCTGCTTTCAAAACACTACGGTTTCTCAACGCCTGCAAAGAATTACAGATATGAGATCCTGATCCGGTATCCAATACCCAGGAAGTAGAGTTTATTGAAAGACAGTTTTCTATAACATACACACCTGAAGCTGAAGCTGCAACCTGCTTCAATTCCTATGTTCTGGCCTTCCAGGCCCTGCAATCATTCTTCCAGTGTCCTTTCTTATGACAATAGAAGCATTCTTCCTTATCCACAAGCTTCCCCGCTTTCTTTGTTTCTTTAGCTTTTCCCTTCGTATCCACTTTACTAACACCGCTTCTTGGTTTGGCGGGGGCTTTCTTCTTCTTTCTCTTGGCTTTCGCCTTGGACCTAGAAGAAGATGATCCTCCTACAAACAGAGTGGATGTTTCCCTACCTTTCTGTAGGGTGCCCTCTGCGCTCCTCAGCATGTTGAGGAGCTCTGAAAGTTCAACTTCTTTTTCTTGTAAGTTGAAGTTCAGTATAAACTGGGCGTAAGTGGAAGGAAGGGACTGGAGAACTAAGTCCGTATAGAGCTCACTCTCCAATGTGGTCCCTAGGTCCGCGAGCTCCTCAATGTAGCCGATCATCTTAAGCACGTGATCTGCTACAGATGATCCGACGGCCATCCTTGCCGAAAATAACTTTTTCGACGCTTCGTATCTTGCGATACGAGATTGCTCTCCATACAGTTCTTTTGTATGAAGAAATATGGATTCCAAGACCATATTCTCGTGCCTCCTCTGATGTTCATTGTCCACAGAGGCAAGTACAAGGCACTTGGCCTTCGCGCTATCAATCTCCCAAGTCTTACGGATTTCCTTATCCGCGATGCTGGAAGTGGGACCAGCGACAGGGGGAGCTTTGGTGGTAAGAAGATACCCTAGCTTGTCGTAAGTGATTGCCATCTTGACATTCCTGAGCCAATCTTTGTAGTTTGGCCCTGTCAGTATGTTTTTATCTAGTAATAACTTAAGTCCAGTCATGTCGATTGGTCGCTGCAATTAGGAGAGAGAAGAAACACTCAGCTTGATGCTCTTGCAAGTTTTAGAATGGTTTTTAATTTGTCTAAACAGGATGGCTCCCACTGTTTCTCGAATCCCTCCTCAAACCAAAAAGGAAGAATTAGTCAGGATCAATCTCACCGTACAATACTTGCTTAGCCGTTTAGCCAGGCCAGTGTCGGTACTTCAAGGGAGGTTTTCCAACGCTTTCGCGAAGTTCCTTAATTAAATAACCTCTTTTCCCTGGGGGCGTAGCCCCGCTAACACCTTTCTAGACACCTACTAGGTTTATAGCATTGATTGTTTAGTGAGAAATTTCCTGAGGAGTAGCATATACTCACAGTAGGATCGGGATCCAAATATCATCGCGTGACGAAACTGAAGGAATCCTACCAGAATCATCACACTCCAAATGGTATGCAACACTAGCAAGTTTCAGTTCTTTTGAAACTCCCGATGTGGATTTTTTTCCCCATGCTCTTATGACCTTGGCGTGAGGTCAAAATGTCATAAGTCACATGTCAAGTTCTTCCCATCATTATCCAGGTTAATTTGAATCCACCCGTACCTACCCTTGACGTAGGCCAAAATGGTAGTACGGCTGTCCCAAACCAACGCATTCTATCTATGCAACAGATAAATATCCGGCAGCTACCAATCACTATGCCTTGGTGTGAGGTCAAAATACATAGCTTGAATACTACCGAATATTTAACTGAAATGATGGAGGGCTACGAATGGTTTTGGCAAAACCGTGAACGTAGTGAACTTGATATAATCGATGGAACGAGATAGCTTTTAAAAGGAGTGGCTTAAGCTCCGCATTTAAAAGTTAGTTTTGAAAAGAACCTTGTGGGTATCCGAAAGTGTTCCAACGATTTTAACTTGGTTTATTTTCTTGCATTAGTTATTTTAATGCGTGATATTCTTGCATTAGTTCTTTTAATGCGTCCTATCATTTAATCCTACCATTGCAGAAAACAACCAAAATATGACGTACGCTTATGCCATTCGCATTCGCCACGGGGCCCCGTCATTACCCGTTAGGTTACTTAACTAACGACAGAGCGGGGGCTGGGCTAGCGCGGCTGTAAAACATAAGCAACGCCTAAATAATATCATATATAGATATATTGCAATGATAGCCATTTCAGATCACAGATGAACACATTGGATATACTAGGAATCCGCAATTCGTACGAGCCTGTAACGAAAAGCAGATTACACGGTCGCGGTGAATAGCCAATACCCCACCCAAGACCCCTACGGGTGCGGCAAACTACCCGCCAAGTACCCGAAGTGAAGCAACCTCCCTCAACTCCGTGAGTAGGCCACTCGGCACTTCGGCATACCCGGTAGTTTGTGCACCCCCTCCATGGGTCTATCCTAGGAGCAAAAACAGTAAAAAGAAATTATACAATGACGGCTACAACCCCGACCCGGTTGTGCGGCCATACAAATAATTATTACATCAATTTACAAATTTAAATGAATTAAAAGAAAAGAAAACTCTCGTCTCACAACCCCCGGCTATTCACCCGCGACAATCCAATGAATTCATATACACATTCCAATGACATTACAGATCACAGATTTGTATAACCCCCACTAATCGACATATAGCGATTAGTAGACGTTCAATACAAATATCACATCACAGAAAAACCCGTCAGCTTAAGTCTTTTAGAAGTTCGATCAAAAATACGGATTTACAGGCCCCAAATACAAAATTTTCGTTCTGGAAAATCTGGGCAGAAAATACATATTCCAAAAATCCCAAAACAACCCCAGAAATACACTGCACCAAATTTGGACCTCGGCCGAGTCAACTCGGCCGCGGAACCGCGGCGCTTTGAACGGTTCGTGGGACCAAATTTTGTGGTTATTCTATAAAAAGCCTGAGCCGATTTTTAAGATGAAATTTATCAACTTTTGAACAGAATAAAAATCGGCAGAAACTTGACAATCTCGGGTTCGTTTCGTGACTTTTTCTTTGATCGATCTTTTAGTTACTTTACTAACATGTTAGATAGAGTTTAACTAGGCTCTGATACCACTGTAAGTCCATGCTACCCTCCCGGTACTTTCGGGCATGCAGAATTTGGTGAAAAACAATTTTCTAGAGGTGGTAACATGGACTCAAAACCGGATCTTTGTTAAACATCTAGCTAATAACCTAACTACGAGTTGCTAACTACTCGGTTAGGGGGTTATACCTTTCCTTTTCTCGAACTCCTTCGTCTTCAAGCTTCGATGGTCGTCCGAATCGGCTTCTCCCCGTCATCTCCTTGCGCCGAAGATAGATCCACCTGAAAGCTTCAACCTTTGGCTCCTTCTTCGAACTTTGAAGAAACTAGTTCACTCGGTTTGCTAAACCTTGTGAACTAGAGTGAGTAGAGAAGAGTTTGTATGGGATTTTATCTATGGTTCTTGGTTCTCAACTCATGAGACAAGTGAACCATAGAGTCAAGAGAGGGAGAGCAAGAGGAGGAGATGAGAGCTCAAGAACAAGAGAGAGAATGAGCATGAAAGAATGAGAGAAGACTTTTCTCATTTTGCTCTCATAATCCAAAACAATCATAACACCTCATATTAATCAAGTATTATGTGATGGTTTAAGCAACCATAGCCATATCATTTCATGCACTCATTTTGCACAAAAGAGCAAGCAAGCAAAAGTCTTTGCCATGAAATGATAGCTATAGTTATCATGATGGTCAACTAGTCAAGCCTAGTCAACCGGTCAACAAAGTCAACAAGTCAACAAAAGTCAATAAGTCAACAAAGTCAATCCCTCAACAACCATGTCACCATAATACTTAATTAATATAACTGTTAATCACATATCATATTCTCATTAGGGTTGAGAAAAAAGTCAATAGTCAACTGTCAACGGTCAACAACCCTAATGAGAATCCTCTGCCTCTGTCTCTCCGTCAACTGTGCATACACACCCGCATCCGCGTTCCGAGGAACACGAATGCATACTGGATAAAACCAATCCCAAAAGGTACACTAGGATCTGGCTTAAAACAAAGCCCGCTAGTGTGAACTGTCCGGACACTGTACGTGCACAAGTGCACGGATGTGACCGAACCCTGTCGCAAAACCATGCGACCTGTCGCAAAACCATGCGACCTCTACTCTTTTGCCTAAAGGCGAATAGCTTTCTGTGTGGGACTCTAAAGACTCGGCACTACGCTGGCAGTGGGTTTAACCACAGACCGCAAGCGGCACTAGCTGTGCGTAACGGTCCCCAGGTAGATGCCGACAAGAAGACTGACGAGGCGAAACCCATCTGAACTCCTACTGAGCCTGAATGTGACATTCTCCGTACAGTCCGGTCTGTTCGTCTGATACATCGCATGGCGGGCCTAGGGGGCGGTAAACGTCAGTCCCCCAATAGCGGTACAAGTCGTGTAGGAGTGAAGCCCAAAACACCCTGAGATAACACTGGAAGCCTACCAGTATATCTCGTTTGCCCTGGCCATGGACTACTCATGTAATGGCTCTCCTAGACACAGCGCGATGTCAACCCCCAATACTGGGAGAGACGAATCCTGTCTAACCGTCACTGCCTCCAAGTGCTTCGGGACTGCACCCAACTACCACCTGTTTGCACGACTCCTTTGAGCCGTGGTAGGGTAGTAATCAAAATACAGTGGGAACACACTCGAGGCGAAGTGACAGTGTCAAGTCAGCGGACTAAGCTGTACTCATGTCACCTGGGAACTGATAACTGACGATAGGCATAATACCAACTAGTCAGTTCCCGACGAGTCCTGTCCAGTGTACTCGTAACCCAACGAGCACCCGCATACTATCTCAAGTACGACGTACCGACGGCTGTGGGACAGACCGTCTCCCATACTGGGATGAGAAGCGCATGCGCTAGTCTACTCCGGAGTATCGATGCCCTGTCTCGATAGTTCTGCGACCAGGGACCTGCATAAGGATGTGCTTATAGATTACCCAGCCCCACTAGTGTGACTGCCATCACAACGCTGGTAATCAATCAAAGATCCTAAGGGCTCCACTAATGTGTATAGGCGATATACTAAAATAAACACATGTACACATTGAAGTAGAAACAAACCAAGTAGCATACTACTATTTTGAGCAATATTGTATATACAAGGTGAATATCCCAAGCTTCCATTAAGTAATATACAAACTAGTATGATACAGTAATGGCCTCTAGGGCATATACACTAACACCCTGAGGATATGTACTCGACTACTAGGACTACGATGTAGATCATACTAGTGGGGCAGGGTAGTCAACGAGTACATCCTATAACTGTTCCTAGTCGAGGGTGTATCGAGACAGGACATCGATACACCAGAGTAGACTAGCGTATACGCATCTTGACCCATATGATGGGCGATGGATGATCCCATATCCATTGGTGTTTGACATCAAAGATGGTGTACGGGTGCTCAGAGGAGACTGGGTACACTGAAGTCCAGACATATTCTGAGGCGGTATCACCTGATGGGCGATGGATGATCCCATATCCATTGGTGTTTGACATCAAAGATGGTGTACGGGTGCTCAGTGGAGACTGGGTACACTGAAGTCCAGACATATTCTGAGGCGGTATCACCTGATCCGGGAGATAGTTGATCGCCGCGAGATCGAGGTCAGGAGAGTTGACACGAAGGACAACACTGCGGATCCACTCACGAAGGCCATTCCCCAGATACAATTTGAGAGACTCTTCGGGATGTTGGGTATGAGATACTACAACAACTGGCCTTAGTGAAAGTGGGAGATTGTTAGTTATATATATGCCCTAGAGGCCATTGTTGTACATATGATGTATATTATAGTGGATGCTTGGATATATATAGAGAGGACTTTCTTGCTCGACATGATAGTATGCTATTTGGTTAGTTATATATATGCCCCATAGTAGACTAGCGTATACGCATCTTGACCCATATGATGGGCGATGGATGATCCCATATCCATTGGTGTTTGACATCAAAGATGGTGTACGGGTGCTCAGTGGAGACTGGGTACACTGAAGCCCAGACATATTCTGAGGCGGTATCACCTGATCCGGGAGATAGTTGATCGCCGCGAGATCGAGATCAGGAGAGTTGACACGAAGGACAACACTGCGGATTCACTCACGAAGGCCATTCCCCAGATACAATTTGAGAGACTCTTCGGGATGTTGGGTATGAGATACTACAACAGCTGGCCTTAGTGAAAGTGGGAGATTGTTAGTTATATATATGCCATAGAGTCCATTGTTGTACATATGATGTATATTATAGTAGATACTTGGATATATATAGAGAGGACTTTCTTGCTCGACATGATGGTATGCTATTTGGTTTCACTTTGTCTTGACATGTTGACTTGTATTAGTTTACTGTCTTACTCTCACATGTTGATAAAGCCCTTAGGATATGTACTCGACTACTAGAACTACGATGTAGATCATACTAGTGGGGCTAGGGTAGTCAACGAGTACATCTTATAACCGTTCCTAGTCGAGGGTGTATCGAGACAGGGTATCGATACACCAGAGTAGACTAGCGTATACGCATCTTGACCCATATGACGGGCGATGGATGATCCCATATCCATTGGTGTTTGACATCAAAGATGGTGTACGGGTGCTCAGTGGAGACTGGTACACTGAACGGACTCGCCGAGAACTCCTAGATGGTATTATACCTATCGTCAGATAGCAGTTCTCCGGTGACACCGGTACAGGTTAGTCTGTAGATCCGAGATCATCATAGAGTCTTGTGTGATTCCCACTGTGCTTTGATTTCCAGCTTACCACATCGAAGAGGGCGTGCAAAACGGTGGATTTTGTGTACAGTCCCGAATCACATAGAGGCAATGAGCGATATGAGGGGTTTCGTCTCTCCCGGTATAGGAAGTTGATGTTGTGCTGTGTTCGATTGGCTATAACTGGAAGTCCCTGGCCAGGGCTGATATGGAGTGCTGCTGCTAAGAGTTATCAGTAGTTTCTCGACCTGTTATGAGCCTCACATCGACACGACTTATCGGTTACTGGGGTCTGATGTTTACCACCCCTAAACTTGATATGCGACATATCAGACGAAGAGACCGGACTGTACGGGAGTGTTACTGATTGGATTCACAGGAAAATGTACAGGCTTGCTTGTTGATCTTCAGATCGCTCAATACCTGGATGGCTGTTACGTTTAGTTGACCGCATGCAGCTTGTGGGTGTTTGATATGATCATCACCTACTGCCGGCGTATTGACGATTCTTTAGAGTCCTACACAGAGGTTTCCTGGCTCAGGCAAAACGGAGTAGGAGCACATATGTGATATGTGCGGGACCGAGAATAATACGATATGAGTTACCGTATTCTATTCTCGCGATATGAGATATCGGCCGGGTATATGTGATGTAGCCGGGTCATCGGATCAAGTGTTGATTTGATGAATTGGTACATGTTATATATATTAGTCGGTTATTTGTAATATAGCCGGATTATCGGATCAAGTGTTGATTCGATAATTTTATGTATAATTATATATGTGATATATTATATTACGTTAATTAATATAAGCTCGCTTTATTGATTCTTTTTCTCACCGGATAATACATTGATGTATATGCGATATATGTTAATTGTATTATTTTCTTTTGTTACATTATACATTATATATGTGATATATAATATTGTAACATGTTAGGGTTACAAATGCAACATGTATTATGAGAATAAAACATGTTAGGGTTTGGATTAGGGTTAGGTTTTGGGTTAGCATTTGGGTGCTTCATGAAGCTTTTGACTTTGTCATTTAGCTTAGATATTTTGTGTAGATATTCTTTAACCCAACCCAAACCCTTAACCTTAGTTTATTCTCTACATGAGTTAAAGCCTTCATTGTTAACTCATGGTTGCAATTGTAACCACAACAATAATTCATTATTCATCACAAAAGGTTTCTTCTTCTTCTTCCTCCTTGAAAAGCTTGCTAGCTTTTTGTGTGTGATGAATTAGTGTGAGAAATTGAAAACAAAAGAGAGCTAAATTCCTACTTCATCATCCTCATCTATTCTAGCCACTTAGATTAGGGTGTTCACTTCTCTATTTACTTCATTAGTGAATTGCAAGCTTGGGTTAGAGATTCTTCATGGTAGATCATCTTAGATCAAGAAGACTTCAAGCAAGATGCATCATTCACCTCTTGGAGCCTCACGAGAGTCGGAGTTCATGATGATCGCAGCGAAGGGACCTCAACACGGGGCTTATGAAGCGAAGGAACGGACTACAAAGGTTGTAATCTCTATCTCTTAGATGTAAAGGTGTTTACTTGCTAAGTTTACCCTAAAACTCTAGTTAAGATCTTGGTTAGGGTTTCATAGCGCCCCCAAAAATTTTCAATATGGCATGTGTGATGCCTTCCTAAACTTCGCGGTGGTGTTATGCAACCCTACAGATGCGGTGCCTGAGATGAGATAGATATGAGGGCCGATCTGAGTATGCGGCGCCTGAGATATGAGGATTTACGTATCGATGCTGGACACGGGTTTGATGATGTTTCGAGTGTCGGTGTTGGACACTCAGGTTTCACGATTTTGATGTGTCGTTGATGGACACACGTGGTTGATATCCTCATATATATACAGGCTTATGTTTTCATGATGTTTCGAGTGTCGGTGTGGGACACTCAGGTTCCATGATATTGTTTGTGTCGTTGAAGGACACGTGGATGATATCCATATGCATACAGGCATATGATGTCGGATGTTTATTTATATATATCATTGCATTGACTCGATCGTTGACATATATGCGTACTTTGTCACCCTAGATATCATAGTATTATTACCTTCAGGATATAGTGACCTAGAAAATCATTGTTTTATTCGATTTCAAGTTGCTGATGTTTTCTACTCACGAGTTGGCAACTCACCCCCGTTGTGCCACAGTTCTTGCAGATTTGACCGCTTGGGATCAGTTGCGGTATCGCCGGCATACAGCTTCATCCATGTGAAGGGTTGTCTAGCACGACAACAAGGTTTCGGGAGGTATCGTCTATGCCAATTTCAAAAATTTTCCGTTCTAGCTAACCCTAACCCTAGAATCGTTACTAGAATATCTGACGATACAATATGCAAACAACTTTGCAAAGAAGTGAACAAGGAATACAACCTTTGTAGACCGGTCCTTAACTTCAATAACTCCGTGTAGTAGTCCCTTCGCTACGATCCATGAACTCCCGGACTCTTGAGAGGCTCCACAAGATGTACGGAACAAGCTTTCTCGAAGTCTTCGAGGCCGAAGATGATCTACGTCGAGGAGACACTAACTCAAGCTATCTCTTTACTAATTGTAGAATTATTGAAGCAAACACCCTATACTAAATGGCTCGTAGTAGAGGATGATGAAGTAGGAATTTTACTCACTTTAGAAATAATTTTCTCACTCTTTCTCCATCATTTCCATTGAAGCTAGAAAGCTTAGAGGATGGAGATGAAGAAATCTCTCATGAGCAATTATCAAGTCAAGAATGGCAACCATGGGTGAGTTAACATCATACGCTAACCCTTGTAGAGAGTTAACCATGGCTAAGTGATAATGGTTAGGTTTATAAATATCTTAGGTAAAAAAAATTAGTGGACTTGGTAAATGAACACTACAAGCTTCTACAAGCTACTAGCCATGATAAAATCCCACCATTTTGTAATTACCAAAATAAATAAAAACCCTAATTATCATCATAAGCATGTGTATGTCTCATACACCCATCTTTCATGTATCATCAAACATGACACAATATCATGTACACAAATATATATATCACATATATACATTGTGCACAAAGTGAGAAAAAGAAATAATAAGTGAGCAAGTATTAGTTAATATAACTTAATATATCAAATATATAATTATACATTAAATTATTAAATCAACACTTGATTTAATAATCCAGCTATATCACATATAACCGACTAATATCAAATTTAACAACTTATCGAATCAACACTTGATCCGATAACCCGGCTATATCACATATAACCGACCGATGTCACATGACGTGAGAATAGAATACGGAATCGCATACACATACTAATCTCGGTCCCTTACATATCACTTATGTGCTCCTACTCCGTTTCGCTTGAGCCAGTAATCCTCTGTGTAGGACTCTAAAGATTCGTCAATACGCCGACAGTAGGTGATGATCATTTCAAACACCCAGAAGCCGCAAGCGGTCTGCTAAACGTAACGGCCACCCGGGTATTGAGCGATCAGAAGATCAACAAGCAAGCCTGCTCGTACTCCTGCGAATCCGATCAGTAACACTACCGTACAGTCCGGTCTCTTCGTCTGATATGTCGCATATCAAGGCCTGGGGATGGTATAACGTCAGACCCCAATAGCCTGACAAGTTATGCCGATGAAAGGTCCATAACGGTTCGAGAAACTACTGATAACACTTACTAGTAAATCTCAGCAACCATGGCCAGGGATTTCCTGTTATGGCCAATCGAGCATAGCGCAACATCAACTCCCAATACCGGGAGAGACGAAACCCCTCCTATCGCTCATTGCCTCCATGTGACTCGGGACTGTACACAAAAACCACCTTTTTGCACGATCTCTTGACCGTGGTATGGTGGAAATCAAAGCACAGTGGGAATCACAGAAGATTCTATGACGATCTCGGGTCTACAGACTAACCTGTACCAGTGTCACCAGAGAACTGCTATCCGACGATGGGTATAATACCATCTAAGAGTTCTCGGCGAGTTCGTCCAGTGTACCCAGTCTCCACTGAGCACCCGTATACCTTCTCTGATGTCAAACACCAATGGATGTGGATCATCCATAGCCCATCATATGGGTCGAGAAGCGTATACGCTAGTCTACTCTGGAGTATCGATACCCTGTCTCGATACTCCCACGACTAGGAACATTTGAAGGATGTACTTACCGACTACCCTGTCCCCAATAGTATGATCTGCATCATAATCCTGGTAGTCAAGTACTCATCCTAAGAGCTTTATCAACATGTAATAGAGAGACAATCAGTGTACATATTAAGATAAAGTGCAACCAGATAGCATACTATCATGTCGAGCAAGAAAGTCCTCCCTATATATGTCCAAGAATCCACTACAATATACATCATATGTACAGTAATGGCCTCTAGGGCATACATATAACTAACAATCTCCCACTTGCACTAAGGACATCTGTTGTAGTATCCCATACCCAACAATTTAGCAGTGGTTGTAGTATCCCATACTCAACCATCCCATAGAAGTCTCTTTAGGGGTAAGGCCTTTGTGAGTGGATCCGTTGTGTTATCCTTTGTGTCTACTCTCCTAACCTCGATCCTTTGGAGATAAACCATCTCCCTGATCAGGTGATACTGTCTTCAAAATATGTCTGGAACGCTGATGGGACCTGCGTTCCTAGGCCAAGGCCACAACTCCATTGTTGTCTCAATAACAGTTATTGGACGCTCAATGGTAAGAACCTTGTTCATCTCATGAATAAGAAATGTCCAGACAGCCACTTTGGCAGCATCATTGGTAGCAATGTATTCAGCCTTTATCATCTAGTATGTCACGGTATCTAGCTTAGAACTCTTCCAACATACTATCCCTGCACTGAGGGTATAGACAATGCATGTGACTGACTCTCAGTCGACCTTGTTAGTGTATATACCCTAGAGGCCATTACTGTATCATACTAGTTTGTATATTACTTAATGGAAGCTTGGGATATTCACCTTGTATATACAATCTTGCTCAGAATAGTAGTATGCTACTTGGTTTGTTTCTACTTCAATGTGTACATGTGTTTATTTTAGTATATCACCTATACACATTAGTGGAGCCCTTAGGATCTTTGCTTGATTACCAGCGTTGTGATGGCAGTCACACTAGTGGGGGCTGGGTAATCTATAAGCACATCCTTATGCAGGTCCCTAGTCGCAGGACTATCGAGACAGGGCATCGATACTCCGGAGTAGACTAGCGCATGCGCTTCTCATCCCAGAGTGGGAGATGGTCTGTCCCACAGCCATCAGTACGTCGTACTGGAGATAGTGTGCGGGTGCTCGTTGGGTTACGAGTACACTGGACAGGACTCGTCGGAAACTGACCGGTTGGTATTATACCTATCGTCAGTCATCAGTTCCCAGGTGACATTAGTACAGCTTAGTCCGCTGACTTGACACTGTCACTTCGCCTCGAGTGTGTTCCCACTGTACTTTGATTACTACCCTACCACGGCTCAAAGGAGTCATGCAAACAGGTAGTAGTTGGGTGCAGTCCCGAAGCACTTGGAGGCAGTGACGGTTAGACAGGATTCATCTCTCCCGGTATTGGGGGTTGACATCGCGCTGTGTCTAGGAGAGCCATTACACGAGTAGTCCCTGGCCAGGGCAAGCGAGATATACTGGTAGGCTTCCAGTGTTATCTCAGGGTGTTTTGGGCTTCACTCCGAACCGACTTGTACCGCTATTAGGGGACTGACGTTTACCGCCCCCCTAGGCCCGCCATGCGATGTATCAGACGAACAGACCGGACTGTACGGAGACTGTCACATTCAGGCTCAGTAGGAGTTCAGATGGGTTTCACCTCGTTAGTCTTCTTGTCGGCATCTACCTGGGGACCGTTACGCACAGCTAGTGCCGCTTGCGGTCAGTGGTTAAACCCACTGCCAGCTTAGTGTCGAGTCTTTAGAGTCCCACACAGAAAGCTATTCGCCTTTAGGCAAAAGAGTAGAGGTCGCATGGTTTTGCGACAGGTCGCATGGTTTTGCGACAGGGTCCGGTCACATCCGTGTACTTGTGCACGTACAGTGTCCGGACAGTAAACACTAGCGGGCTTTGGTTTAAGCCAGATCCTAGTGTACGTTTTGGGATTGGTTTTATCCAGTATGTATTCGTGTTCCTCGGAACGCGGATGCGGGTGTGTATGCACAGTTGACGGAGAGACAGAGGCAGAGGATTCTCATTAGGGTTGTTGACCGTTGACTGTTGACTATTGACTTTTTGCTCAACCCTAATGGGAATATGATATGTAATTAACAATAATATTAATTAAGTATTATAGTGACATGGTTGTTGAGGGGTTAACTTTGTTGACTTTGTTGACCGGTTGACTAGGTTGGACTAGTTGACCATCATGATGACAATGGCTATCATTTCATGGCAAAGACTTTTGCTTGCTTGTTCTCTTGTGCAAAATGAGTGCATGAAATGATATGGCTATTGTGGCTTAAACCATCACTAATACTTGGTTGCTATTATTGGTTATGATGGTTTTGGATTATGAGAGCCAAGAGAGAAAAGTCTTGCTCATTCTTTCATTTCCTTTCTCTCTCTTGTGTTCTTGAGCTCTCAGCCTCTTCCTCTTGCTCTCCCTCTCTTTAGTCTATGGTTCACTTGTCTCATGTGTTGAGAACCAAGAACTATAGAGAAAAATCCCAACACACTCTCCTCTACTCACTCTAGTTCACAAGGTTTAGCAAACCGAGTGAACTAGTTTCTTCAAAGCTCGAAGAAGAAGCCAAAGGTAGAAGCTTTCGGGTGGATCGATCTTCGGTGCAAGGAGACGACGGGATGAAGCCGATCCGTACACCATCGAGGTTTGAAGATGAAGGAGTTCAAGAAAGAAAGGTATAACCCCCTAACCGAGTAGTTAACAACTCCTATTTAGGTTGTTATTTAGATGTTTAACAAAGATCCGGTTTTGAGTCCATGTTACCGCCTCTAGAAAATTGTTTTTCACCAAATTCCGCATGCCCGAAAGTACCGGGAGAGGTAGCTTGGACTTACAGTGGTATCAGAGCCTAGTTAAACTCTATCTAACATGTTAGCAAAGTAACTAGAAGATCGATCAAAGAAAAAGTCACGAAACGAACCCGATATGTCAAGTTTCTGCCGATTTTTTTTCTGTTCAAAAATTGTTAAATTTCATCTTAAAAATCGGCTCAGGCTTTTTGATAAATAACCACAAAATTTGGTCCCACGAACCGATCAAAGAGCCGCGGAAACGCGGCGGGAGTTGACTTGGCCGAGGTCCAAACTTTGTGCAGTGTATTTCTGGGGTTGTTTTGGGATTTTTGGAATATGTCTTTTCAGCCCAGATTTTCCAGAACGAAAATTTTGTGTTTGGGGCCTAAAAATCCGTATTTTTTATCGAACTTCTAAAGACTTAAGCTGACGGGTTTTTATCTGTGATGTGATATTTGTATTGAATGTCTGCTAATCGCTATTAGTGGGGGTTATACAAATCTGTGATCTGTAATGTCATTGGAATGTGTATATGAATTCATTGGATTGTCGCTGGTGAATAGCCGGGGGTTGTGAGACGAGAGTTTTCTTTTCTTTCAATTCATGTAAATTTGTAAATTGATGTAATAATTATTTATATGGCCGCACAACCGGGTCGGGGTTGTAGCCGTCATTGTATAATTTCTTTTTACTGTTTTTGGTCCTAGGATAGACCCATGGAGGGGGTGCACAAACTACCGGGTATGCCGAAGTGCCGAGTGGCCTACTCACGGAGTTGAGGGAGGTTGCTTCGCTTCGGGTGCTTGGCGGGTAGTTTGCCGCACCCGTAGGGGTCTTGGGTGGGGTATTGGCTATTCAACGCGACTGTGTAATCTGCTTTTCGTTACAGGCTCGTACGAATTGCGGTTTCCTAGTATATCCAATGTGTTCATCTGTGATCTGAAATGGCTATCATTGCAATATATCTATATATGATATTATTTAGGCGTTGCTTATGTTTTACAGCCGCGCTACCCCAGCCCCCGCTCTGTCGTTAGTTAAGTAACCTAACGGGTAACGACGGGGCCCCGTGGCGAATGCGAATGGTATAAGCGTACGTCATATTTTGGTTGTTTTCTGCAATGGTAGGATTAAATGATGGGACGCATTAAAAGAACTAATGCAAAAATATCACGCATTAAAAGAACTAATGCAAGAAAAATAAACCAAGTAAAAGTCGTTGGAACACTTTCGAAAAACCACTCGGTTCTTTTCAAAACCAACTTTTAAATGTGGAGCTTGAGCCACTCCTTTTAAAAGCTATCTCGTTCCATCGATTATATCAAGTTCACTACGTTCACGGTTTCGCCAAAACCATTCGTAGCCCTCCGTCGTTTCACATGAATAGTCAATAGTATTCAAGCTATGTTTGTTGGCCAAAGTCAAGGCATAGTGATTGGTAGCTATTGGGTATTCAGGTGCAGCATAGATAGATGCGTTGGTTTGGAACAGTCGTACTGTCTTGTTGGCCAAAGTCAAGGGTAGGTGCGAGTGGATTCAAATTAACCTGGAGAACGACGGTTAGAACTTGACATGTGACTTATGATTTGTTGGCCAAAGTCAAGATCATAAGAGCATAGGGCAAAAATCCACATCGAGAGTTTCATAAGTACTGAAACTTGCTAGTGTTGCATACTATTTGGAATGTGATGATTCTGGTAGGATTCCTTCAGTTTCGTCACGCGATGATATTTGGATCCCGATCCTACTGTGAGTATATGCTACTCCTCGGTAAATTTCTCACTTAACGATCAATGCTATAAACCAAGTAGGTGCCTAGAAAGGTGTTAGTGGGGCTACGCCCACAGGGAAAAGAGGTTATTTAATTAAGGAACTTCGCGAAAGCGTTGGAAAACCTCCCTCGAAGTACCGACACTGGCCTGGCTGAACGGTTAAGCAAGAATTGTACGGTGAGATTGATCCTGACTAATTCTTCCTTTTTGGCTTGAGGAGGGATTCGAGAGACAGTGGGAGCCATCCTGTTTAGACAAACTAAAAACCATTCTAAACTTGCAAGAGCATCATGCTAAGTGTTTCTTCTCTCTCTCCTAATTGCAGCGACCAATCGACATGACTGGACTTAAGTTACTTCTAGATAAAAACATACTGACAGGGCCAAACTACAAAGATTGGCTCAGGATTGTCAAGATGGCAATAACTTACGACAAGCTGGGGTATCTTCTTACCACCAAAGCTCCCCCTGTCCCAGGTCCCAAAACCAGCGTCGCGGATAAGGAAATCCGTAAGACCTGGGAAATCGATTGTGCGAAGGCCAAGTGCCTCGTGCTTGCCTCTATGGACAACGAACATCAGAGGAGGCACGAGAATATGGATCTCGAATCCATATTTCTCCATACAAAAGAACTGTATGGCGAGCAGTCTCGTATCGCAAGATACGAAGTGTCGAAGAAGTTATTTTCGGCAAGGTTGGCCGTCGGATCATCGGTAGCGGAACACGTGCTTAAGATGATTGGCTACATAGAAGAGCTCGCGGACCTTGGGACCACGTTGGAGAATGAGCTCTATACGGACTTGATTCTCCAGTCCCTTCCTTCCACTTACGCCCAGTTTATCCTGAACTTCAACTTACAAGAAAAGGAAGTTGAACTTTCAGAACTCCTCAACATGCTGAGGAGCGCAGAGGGCACCCTACAGAAAGGTAGGGAAACATCCACTTTGTTTGTAGGAGGATCTTCCTCTTCTAAGTCCAAGGCGAAAGCCAAGGGAAAGAAGAAGAAAGCCCCCGCCAAACCAAGGGGCGGTGTTAGTAAAGTGGATACGAAGGGAAAAGCAAAAGCAAAAGCAACAAAGAAAGCGGGGCAGCTTGTGGATAAAGAAGAATGCTTCTATTGTCATAAGAAGGGACACTGGAAGAATGATTGCAGGGCTTGGAAAGCCAGAACACAGGAACTGAAGCAGGTTGCGGCTTCAGCTTCAGGTGTGTATGTTATTGATAACTGTCTTTCAATTAACTCTACTTCCTTGGTATTGGATACCGGATCAGGATCTCATATCTGTAATTCTTTGCAGGCGTTGAGAAACTGTAGGTTTTTGAAGGCAGGTGACATGACCCTCAAAGTTGCAAACGGAGCTAGCATGGATGCTAAGGCCGTGGGGGACTATCACCTGGGAATGTCAGATGGACATGTTTTGGTTTTGCGTAATTGCTTTTTTGTACCCAACGCAACTTGTAATATCATTTCTGTATCTTTGGTTTCTAAAGAAGCTTATGAATTTCCGTTTGTAAGAAATGTTGTAAACATTCACCTTAATCAAGTTATGATAGGGTCAGGTACATTGAGCAATGGTATATACGTATTAAACCAACCACAGATTTTCAATGTCCAGAATAAACACAAAAGAAAGTCTCCAGAAATCATTCAGACTTTCTTATGGCATTGTAGACTGGGTCACATCAATGAGACAAGGTTGACGAAGTTACATACAGAAGGATATTTGAATCCGTTCGAATATCAATCGTATGCCACTTGTCAATCCTGTCTCAAAGGAAAGATGAAAAAGACTCCGTTCACTGGACACGGAGTAAGAGCGAGCGAGCTCTTGGGACTCGTACACAGCGACGTGTGCGGTCCAATGTCTACACATGCGCGAAGCGGTTATTCTTACTTCATTACTTTTACGGATGACTTTTCAAGGTACGATTATGTCTTCTTAATGAAACATAAGTCCGAAGCCTTTGGAAAATTCCAGGAATATAAGAATGAAGTAGAAAAACAAACCGGCAAAAGTATCAAGATTCTAAGATCGGATCGAGGTGGAGAATACTTGAGTGCCGAGTTCCTGGACTATTTAAAAGAGAACGGAATTCTCTCTCAGCTTACTCCTCCATACACTCCGCAACATAACGGTGTATCGGAGAGACGGAACCGAACCCTATTGGATATGGTATGGTCCATGATGAGTAACGCTGAGTTACCGCGATCATTCTGGGGGTATGCGCTAGAATCAGCTGCATACCTTTTGAACCGAGTTCCCACTAAGACTGTGCCTACCACACCATATGAGATGTGGTGTGGGAAGAAACCCTATCTTAAGCACATTGAGACATGGGGATGTCCAGCTTTTGTTAAAAAGCAGCATGCGGACAAGCTCGAGGCACGCTCAGTACAGTGCAAGTTCGTGGGATATCCAAAGAACTCCAAGGGATATTTCTTCTACTGCGATGAGGAACAAAAGGTTTTTGTTTCTCGCCATGCCTACTTCTTGGAAACTGAGTTTTTGGAAAACCAGATAAGTGGGAGCACAGTAGAATTGGAAGAAATTCCAGAACCACGAGCTATTACTGAAAGCTTAGTGGAACCAGAGGGTTCAAAAGAACAGGACATTCCTACGCCGCTCCACAGGAGGAGTAGGCAGTCTCATCCGCCCTAGAGATCTACGGTTTTCTCATAGACGGGGATAGAGAGGATTGCATCATAGATTCTGATGAGCCTACTAGCTTCCAGCAGGCCGTTCAGAGCGTTGACTCGGTAAAATGGCTGGATGCAATGCGGACCGAAATGGAGTCCATGTACACCAACAAAGTATGGACGTTGGACATTGCTCCAGACGGGGTAAAACCCGTAGAATGCAAGTGGATCTTCAAAAGGAAGATTGGTGTAGATGGACAGGTTGAGACCTATAAAGTTAGACTTGTTGCAAAGGGTTTTCGTCAAAGACCTGGTTTGGACTATGACGAAACCTTTTCTCCAGTGGCTATGCAGAAATCCATTCGGATCCTTCTTGCCATTGCTGCCTTCCACGATTATGAGATTTGGCAGATGGACGTAAAGACCGCTTTTCTAAATGGAAATTTAGAGGAATGTGACTATATGGACCAGCCAGAGGGTTTCATTCAGAATGGGAGCAGCGGAAAGGTGTGCAAGTTGCTTAAGTCCATCTATGGACTAAAGCAGGCATCGCGGAGTTGGAACATCTGTTTTGATGAGACGGTCAAGGAATTTGGCTTTATCAAAAATCCAGATGAACCATGCATCTATAGTAGATTTGTAGCGAGAACTGTAGTATTCCTCGTTTTATACGTGGATGACATTCTCTTAATAGGAAATGACATTCCTATGCTACAATTTGTCAAGGGGTTCTTGTCACACAGGTTCTCCATGAAAGACCTGGGTGATGCCTCATACATCCTGGGGATCCGGATCCATCGTGATAGATCCAAGAGGATATTAGGACTTTCACAGTCCAGGTACATCGACACCATATTGAAAAGATTCAGTATGGAAGATTCCAAGCGCAGTAACCTACCGGCTTGTCACGGGATCACCCTCTCTAAAGAGATGTCTCCCAAGACTGATTTGGAAAGGGATCACATGTCTATTATACACTACGCTTCTGCGGTAGGCTCTATAATGTATGCGATGTTGTGTACCAGACCGGATGTAGCTTATGCACTGAGTGTAATAAGCCGGTATTAGTCAAACCCTGGGGAGAAACACTGGATAGCGTTAAAGAACATTTTCAAGTACCTGAGGAGGACTAAGGAGATGTTCTTGGTGTATGGCGGAAAAGACCTCCAGATCGAGGCCTTTGCTGACTCCAGCTTCCAGAGTGACAAGGATGATTCCAAGTCCATGTCGGGTTTTGTCTTTACCCTCAATGGAGGGGCGGTGTGTTGGAAGAGTTCCAAACAGGAAACCGTTGCAGACTCGACAATGGAAGCGGAATACATCGCTGCATCTGATGCCGCAAAAGAAGCTGTCTGGATGAGGAAGTTCTTGAAAGAACTTCAGGTGGTTCCATCCATTGTTGATCCAATACCTTTGTATTGCGACAACAACGGGGCTATTGCTTTAGCAAAGGAACCCAGGTCCCATCAGAGATCCAGACACATCTTGAGGCAGTATCACCTGATCAGGGAGATCGTGGATCGCCAGGAGATCGAGGTTCGGAGGGTTGCTTCAGAAGATAACACTGCAGATCCGTTCACCAAGGCCTTGCCCCAGACTCAGTTCGAGCGGCTGATCGAGATGATAGGTCTTTGATACGCCAGTACATGTCCTTAGTGCAAGTGGGAGATTGTTAGTGTATATGCCCTAGAGGCCATTACTGTATCATACTAGTTTGTATATTACTTAATGGAAGCTTGGGATATTCACCTTGTATATACAATCTTGCTCAGAATAGTAGTATGCTACTTGGTTTGTTTCTACTTCAATGTGTACATGTGTTTATTTTAGTATATCATCTATACACATTAGTGGAGCCCTTAGGATCTTTGCTTGATTACCAGCGTTGTGATGGCAGTCACACTAGTGGGGGCTGGGTAATCTATAAGCACATCCTTATGCAGGTCCATAGTCGCAGGACTATCGAGACAGGGCATCGATACTCCGAAGTAGACTAGCGCATGCGCTTCTCATCCCAGAGTGGGAGATGGTCTGTCCCACAGCCATCAGTACGTCGTACTGGAGATAGTATGCGGGTGCTCGTTGGGTTACGAGTACACTGGACAGGACTCGTCGGGAACTGACCGGTTGGTATTATACCTATCGTCAGTCATCCGTTCCCAGGTGACATGAGTACAGCTTAGTCCGCTGACTTGACACTGTCACTTCGCCTCAAGTGTGTTCCCACTGTACTTTGATTACTACCCTACCACGGCTCAAAGGAGTCGTGCAAACAGGTAATAGTTGGGTGCAGTCCCGAAGCACTTGGAGGAAGTGACGGTTAGACAGGATTCGTCTCTCCCGGTATTGGGGGTTGACATCGCGCTGTGTCTAGGAGAGCCATTACACGAGTAGTCCCTGGCCAGGGCAAGCGAGATATACTGGTAGGCTTCCAGTGTTATCTCAGGGTGTTTTAGGCTTCACTCCGACACGACTTGTACCGCTATTAGGGGACTGACGTTTACCGCCCACTAGGCCCGCCATGCGATGTATCAGACGAACAGACCGGACTGTACGGAAACTGTCACATTCAGGCTCAGTAAGAGTTCAGATGGGTTTCACCTCGTTAGTCTTCTTGTCGGCATCTACCTGGGGACCGTTACGCACAGCTAGTGCCGCTTGCGGTCTGTGGTTAAACCCACTGCCAGCATAGTGTCGAGTCTTTAGAGTCCCACCCAGAAAGCTATTCGCCTTTAGGTAAAAGAGTAGAGGTCGCATGGTTTTGCGACAGGGTCCGGTCACATCCGTGCACTTGTGCACGTACAGTGTCCGGACAGTAAACACTAGCGGGATTTGGTTTAAGCCAGATCCTAGTGTACGTTTTGGAATTGGTTTTATCCAGTATGTATTCGTGTTCCTCGGAACGCGGATGCGGGTGTGTATGCACAGTTGACGGAGAGACAGAGGCAGAGGATTCTCATTAGGGTTGTTGACCGTTGACTGTTGACTATTGACTTTTTGCTCAACCCTAATGAGAATATGATATGTAATTAACAATAATATTAATTAAGTATTATAGTGACATGGTTGTTGAGGGGTTGACTTTGTTGACTTGTTGACTTTGTTGACCGGTTGACTAGGTTGGACTAGTTGACCATCCTGATGACAATGTCTATCATTTCATGGCAAAGACTTTTGCTTGCTTGTTCTCTTGTGCAAAATGAGTGCATGAAATGATATGGCTATTGTGGCTTAAACCATCACTAATACTTGATTGCTATTATTGGTTATGATGGTTTTGGATTATGAGAGCCAAGAGAGAAAAGTCTTGCTCATTCTTTAATTTCCTTTCTCTCTCTTGTGTTCTTGAGCTCTCATCCTCTTCCTCTTGCTCTCCCTCTCTTTAGTCTATGGTTCACTTGTCTCATGTGTTGAGAACCAAGAACCATAGAGAAAAATCCCAACACACTCTTGATTGGCACGAAAGAGTGTGTTTGTTTTGTAGTTAACCGCAATCAATAACGGTGTCGCGTGTAGCTAGACCGAGATGAGTACGGGTCGTCCTCTGGGAAACGTGGAACCTTTTACTTTTACTTTAGATGTGTTGAGAAAGAGAGGAGGGATAAAGAATTTTTATAAAATGGTTTCTAGATCTACGTTAAACAAGAATGTAAAATATAGATCTAGATTATTTTAGAGATGTAGATAATATAATAAGAAGGCTTGTAGGGTTCGTTAGGATTTAGTAGTTATGGACGATTAATTAAAAGTTACCCTTTTTTATCCATTAATAGATTTAAAACTAGAACGACGGTGATGCGTGTAGATTAGGGTTTCTGGAGGGAAAAGGAATCCCACTTTTAACCCTTATCTCGACACGGAACTCCGTTCATATCTAGCCTTTACCAAAACAATAATTAATCTAATCACTAATCGCGGTCGGAACTAGCAAAGAGTTGCTAGCGCGCCCGATTAGGATGTTAATGATTCTTTTGATAAAGTTCCTAAACTTTATAGGACTTAAAAAGGGTTTAGTTATTTTCATCATCTATTAGCCTACCCTAATCCTATTAACCCTAACAAGCGGTGAATTACTCGCGCATGTTGGGAGAAGAAGATGAAAAAACAGAGAGGGAAGACATAATATAAAATGCAAAAAGAATTAAATAAAATAACTACCTTTATTAATCAACTTGAACAATATACACTTTTAATCCGTAGAAAATGATTACAAACTAGTTGATTCTCGATCTTTCCTAAGGAGGTAGACGAACAGTTGATGATCAGCCTCGATGCGTGAGCGTCTGGGGCTTCGTGATCTCGTCGGCTTGATGGCTTTTCCAAGAGGCTCTCGGTGCCTTTTTATAGTGCAAAGCCAGAATCTTTTGCTTCAAAAGTTGGTAAAATGTAGCAGAGAATCATTCCCCAAAATCTTGCCTCCTAATTCCCTAGAAGTGCGGCGGATCCGCGGCCAAAGGGGGGGTATGGCCGCGAATCCGCGGCCAATGGGTGAGATCTCTTGATCAATTTTCTTTTGCTTGCATCTTGTGACATGTGGCAATCCTAGGCACCTTCAAAATTCATAAATCTTCTCTCGGTTGCTTCCAGACTTGGTCTCCAAGTTTTGCTTCTTAATTTGGCAAGTTTTCTTCAACAAATTGATTTGTTTGATAAATTCTGCATAACAACTTGGAAAATTCTGCACCATAATTTCAAATAATATTTAGTAGACTTAGTTTTACTAGGATTTGGTCAATAGATTTATTTGCATACATTTTCCTACTAAATGATAATAAAAATATATTAACACATGGAAAATAATGTTTTTACACATAAACCCTCATATGTATAATATATCATATTAAAGTCCTTTTTTTAATATAAAAATGGTAGGAAAAATGTAATACAAATGTTCAGTTTTATCAACTGAACAAATACCCCCAAACTTATCTTTGATCGTCCCGAGCAAACTAGTTTATTCAAGAGGGGAAAAAGAAAGGAGAAAACTAAGCACACTTTCGTAGGCAACACGATTGCACTGAGCACGTGCAACAAGCCGTTAAACCTCTAGGTGTCCCTAGTAGGAGGAGTGTTGTCTCCTGAGGGTTTTCAGCGGATTACACCCACAAAATCCAATAACAAAAGAAAGATGGTGAAATTTACATATAAAGATAAGAACCATAAAAGAAAGGCCTTGAAAAAGAAGAGTTTCCAACTACACTAGCTTTTCAGTTGTCATGAGCCCTATCTTAATAGTCATGAAAAATGTTAGAAATCACATCATCCCTCAATAAAATACCGTCTTTATTCTTCATTCCTATCTTTCATCCAAACATTGATCATATAACCCCACGTGTGTGAAATGGACATCCCTACACTCGGAGAATTCAATTCAAGCTATCATACTCTTGTCCATCTACCTTAGTACTTTTTATTTTGATGAATATTAAGATTTGCTCACACATTTTCATGCGGCCGTTAATACTTCTTGAGGTACTAACCGACCGATTACTCATGTGTTTGCTGATTAGGTGATATTATTTTCCTCGTCTTGTACTACCTAAGGCTTAGCAGTGACTCCCAGACCAGTTGGCCTTAGGGCACTAGGTGAAGAGGCACCCTCGCTATATTTTTTTTATTGCTGCCTTGGCGATAACAAAACCAGTGTTCATTTTTTTCTTTTCACCCTTTTTATATTTTCTTCATTTTTTCATTTCCTTCATACTTTGGCTTTTAGACAAAAGCATTTCAAGGTATCCTCTACTATCCCAAGTTTCAAGACGTGTGTAAGTGCATATAGTAGGGTATCAACATTCAAATGTTTGGCTTCCAGAATAGAAACTATTTTTCAGACTTATTTTTATCCTCAGATTAGTGACTTCCTTCATTTTACTAACCCTTGGGACAACAGCTCATAACTACTTATTACTAGTTCGTCTAAGAAAACTTCTAATTTTCTTGGTTTTCTTAAACTATTCCTATCTTTTGGATGTAATGTTTCACTTTCTATTCTTTTGTTATATAAAAAAATTTTAATGCCCGGTGTCAAAGATAATTCAGTGAATACAAACCTCCCCCCCAAACCTGTTTTCAGCAGTGTCCTCACTGATGTAGCCTTTTGAGAACAAGGACCTGTATACTAAGGGAGAGATACAAGGGGTAAAATAATAGTTAAATGAAAAATTCCCCCAAACTTATTCTTTGACACGCACAGATATTAAATCAAATCCATTTTTTACTCACCTCCATTTCTTAAAATGAGAAAATGTTACAAAAACATGGAGGTAAGGCGGAGGAAATTTAGTTTTGATAAAGCGGCTCCTGTAAAAACAGGAGCTCCTCCGCGGGGTCAGCAGAAAAATACGGTTTTAATCTATGCCCATTCACTTTAAAAATCGAACTGTTTTTCAAATTTTCGACCTCAACTGCCCCTTGCGGGTGTACATACCGCACCACAAAAGGTCCTTTCCAACGAGATTTAAGCTTACCCGGATGAAGATGGAGACGGGAATCGTAAAGAAGGACTTGTTGCCCCGATGTGAAGGTTTTCTAAAAAGATTTTTATCGTGGAACACTTTAGTCCTATTCTTTACTATCACCGCATTATCATAAGCTTCATCGTGGAGTTCGCTTAGCTCATTCAATTGCAGCTTCCGATAGCTTCCTGCATGATCAAGATCAAAATTAAGCTCTTTAATAGCCCACATTGCCTTATGTTCAATCTCGACAGGGAGGTGTCATGCCTTCCCAAACACAAGACGGTATGGAGACATACCAAGTTCGGTCTTATAAGCGGTGCGGAATGCCCAAAGAGCATCCGTCAATTCGGTTGACCAATCCTTATGGTTTTTCGAAACCGTCTTCTCCAATATCTGTTTGATCTGCCTATTTGAGATCTCAGCCTGCCCTCTTGTTTGGGGGTGATAGGGCGTAGAAAGCTTGTGAGTGATTGAATATTTCCGCATCAAGGCCTCGAAAGACCAATTGCAGAAATGTGTCTCGTTGTCGCTAATGATAGCGCGAGGGTGTCCAAATCGCGAAAAGATATTTTCTTTAAAGAACTTAATGACAACTTTGTTGTCATTAGTGCGACACGGTATAGCTTCCACCCACTTCGAGACATAATCAACCGCTAACAAGATATATAGATTCCCAAAGGAATTGGGAAAAGGGCCCATAAAATCAATACCCTAAACATCAAATATTTCCACAACCAATATAGGTTGGAGCGGCATCTCATTCCTTCGTGAAATCCGACCCAAATGCTGACATCGCGGACAAGTTTTGCAATGTTCAAATACATCTTTAAATAATGTTGGCCAATAAAAGCCACATTGCAAAACTTTCTCAGCCGTTTTTCGAGGTCCAAAGTGACCGCCGCAGGCCTGATCATGACAAAATGATAACACGCTCTTGAATTCATCGTTAGGGACACACCTGCGAATGATTTGATCGGAACAATACTTGAATAGATATGGTTCATCCCAGTAAAAATATTTTACTTCGGATAAAAATCGAAGTTTGTCTTGTTTCGACCAATCGCTAGGTATAAGTCCCGTCGCAAGATAGTTCACGATATCCACAAACCAAGGTTCGTAGGATACATTCAAGAGCTGTTCGTCGGGAAATGAGTCATTTATCGGCACGGTCACAGTTGGCGAAGAAGTGATGCGTGAATGATGGTCGGCTACAACGTTTTCAAATCCACTCTTGTCTTTGATGACAAGATCAAATTCTTGTAACAATAGGATCCAACGTATTAGCCTGCCTTCGCATCCTTCTTCGATAAAAGATGTCGTAGGGCTGAGTGATCTGTGTAAACCACAATAGGGGAGCCAATCAAGTAGGGCCTGAATTTCTCTAATGCAAATACAACTGCCAAGAGTTCTTTCTCGGTAGTTGTGTAATTTATTTGTGCATCATTCAAGATCCTACTTGCATAGTAAATTACATGTGGCATCTTATCAGTGTGCTGTCCTAAGACCGCACCAATAGAAAAATCTGATGCATCACACATAAGCTCGAACGGGTGGTTCCAATCCGGAGATGATAAAACGGGGGCTGTAGTGAGTGATTCTTTAAGTGATTCAAAAGCAGCCTCACAATCCGAATCGAAGTGAAAAGTAGTGTCCTTGGCCAATAGAAGGGTTAAGGGTCTAGCAATTTTGCTAAAGTCCTTAATAAATCTTCTATAAAATCCTGCATGACCAAGAAAGGATCGTATATCTTTGACGCAATTGGGACGAGTGAGGTTTTGAATGACATCTATTTTAGCTCTGTCAACCTCAATGCCTTTATGTGAAATTATATGTCCAAGTACAATACCTTCTTGGACCATAAAATGGCATTTTTCCCAATTCAAAGTCAAGCTCTTATCCTTACAGCGGGTAAGAACAGCGTCAAGATTACGAAGGCAGTCCTCAAAGGAGTCCCCAAAAATGGAGAAATCGTCGATAAAAATTTCTAGAAAATTTTCCACCATATCTGAAAATATCCCCATCATGCACCGCTGAAATGTAGCGGGAGCGTTGTATAACCCAAAGGGCATGCGTTTATAAGCAAAAGTTCCGAAAGGACAAGTAAAAGTGGTTTTATCTTGATCCTTTTCGGCGATGGGGACCTGGTTGTAACCAGAGTATCCGTCCAAGAAACAGTAGTATTCGTGTCCCGCTAATCGTTCTAACATCTGGTCAATGAAAGGTAGAGGGAAGTGATCTTTCCTCGTCGCGGCATTGAGTTTCCTGTAATCGATACAAACGCGCCATCCAGTTTGGGTGCGTGTTTGGATTAACTCATTAGCCTCATTAGTGATGACCATGATGCCAGACTTTTTAGGGTCCACATGAATTGGACTTACCCATTGGCTATCAGATATGGGGTAAATTATTCCACTATCAAGGCACTTGACGATTTCTTTCTTTACCGCCTCCTTCATAACGGGATTTAACCGTCTTTGTGGGTCTCGGGCTGGTTTGGCTTCATCCATCAGATGTATGTAATGTTCAACAATTAAGTGACTAATCCCTTTGATGTCAGCCATTGTCCAACCAAATGCTTCCCGATTCGATCTCAACACTGCCAAAAGTGCATTCTCTTGCTCTAAGGCTAGAGAAGCGGAAATAATCACTGGCAAAGTCTCATTCTCTCCTAAATATGCATATTTAAGATGAGAAGGTAGCGGTTTGAGATCAAGAATTGGCAGAGAGACAATAGAAGGTGGGGTAAGCGAATGATATTCGGACACCCGAAGAGGTTCAAAACTTGCATAAGATATTGACTCGGAAAGTGCTGCTGACTTTTGCAACGAGTCAACGGGTTCAATCTCAAGGTCGGACTCATTGAACATATCTTCACTGTAAAGTGGTGCAAGATCAAACTATGTCTCATTAATGTTGTCGAGAACATCAAAGCAAAGCTCCTCATCCATGCAGCTTTCGGAAGGTATCTCGTGGATGGAACAAATATCCAGCAAATGAGCAGAAGGTTCTGATGGCTGACTTCCTAGCTTGTAAATATTAAGCTCAATTGTCATTTTCCCGAAGGATAAGTTCATAGAACCGTTACGACAATTAATTACAGCGTTAGAAGTTTCTAGGAAGGGTCGACCAAGTATCACCGGGATTTGATTGCGTGGGTTTGCCACAGGTTGTGTATGTAAAACAATAAAGTCCACGGGAAATATGAATTCCCCAACTTTAATTAACACATCCTCTAGTTCGCCCCGAGGTTTGGTGATAGATCGGTCTGCCATCTGGAGAGTACAATGGGCGGGTTTTAACTCTCCAATTCCTAACTGCTCGTATACTGAATAAGGAAGCAAGTTGACGCTAGCGCCTAGATCGAGTAAAGCACGATTTATATTTTTACCCCCAATAGAAATAGAGATTGTAGGACAGCCGGGGTCCTTACGTTTCTTCGCTATTTGTTGGGTAAAAGCTGTGCTAACATTACTCGTCATGAAAACCTTTTTAGGCACTTGAGTTTTTCTCTTCCTAGTGCACAAGTCTTTAAGGATTCTTGCATAAGATGGGACTTGTTGAATGGCATCTAGGAGAGGAATATTCACGCTAACTTGCTTAAACATTTCCACAATCTTCTCCATTTGCGGGTTAGGTCGGTTGGCCCTTAATCGGTTTGGAAATGGAGCTCGATCAATAAGTTTTGGGTCCAACGTTTGTGGAGAAGACTGTGGCGACGGATTCGATCCCAAAATTGGAGTGGGCATCGACTTAGATAGATTTGGTGAAATGTTTGAGCCTTGGGAAAAACGGAGAATAGGCTCGGATAAAGGTGGAAGACTAGACGAAATAGGGGAAGAAGAAGAAGAAGGGGTATCAAATGTGTCACTATCATCAAATTGCTCACCCACTCGGTTGTTCAGCACTCTCCCCAATCTCAACGTAGTGACGACATTCACATTATGACTTTGTGAATGGCCAGGATTCGGTAGGGGTTGAGATGGGAGTTTCCCTTTGTCTCTCGCACTCATTGCGGCTAGTAATTGTGCGATTTGGTTTTCTATTGATTTGATACTCTCACCATGGGAGGAGGAGTTTTTCGTTAAGGCATCAATAGAAGACCTCATCTCAGCCGAAATTTGCATGGATTATTTCATAAACATATCCAAAGTTTGTGCAAGTGAGTTGTCAGTACCGGCCACTTGTGGTGTAGAAATGTTGGCCGGATTTTGGAATTTCTGTGACTGAAAGGGGGGCTGATTCTGTGGTTGTAGTTGCTGTGGAGGAGGTCTTTGATAATTGCTTTGTTGGTTTTGATTCCAAGCAAAGTTAGGATGATTCCTCCATCCTTGATTGTACGTGGAAGAATAAGGGTCGTTTCTAGGTCGCTGCTGAAAAGCAGCATTAGCTTGAAACGATGCATTCATAGGACATTCTTCCGTTAAGTGTGAAGGATCCGAACAGCAACCACAGACAGTCTTGGGAAGCGTGACCTGATTTAGGGAGACTGATGAAAGTTTGTTCTCAATAGAATCGAGTTTCTTCTGCATCGCTGCCATTTCGGCTTTTACTGCGATGGAAACGTCGAGCTGGTGAATACCTCCCTTAGTTGTAGGTGGTCTTACGCTTTCCCATTGCAACGTGTGTTCAGCGAGATCTTCCAGATATTTCCATGCTTCACCATCATCTTTAGACTTGAAATTGCATTGACACATTGTTTCAAGCATCTGCTTTGTTGCTGGATTAATGCCCTCATATATAATCCGACATAAATCCCATCTTTGTAATCCATGATGGGGGCATTGGACAAGCAGATCTTTGAAACATTCAAAGCATTTCCAAAATGGTTCATTGGGAAGCTGGGTGAACTGGTTGATCTCGCTCCTAATATGTGCAGTCTTATTGTTTGGGTAAAACTTCTTAAGAAATGCTATGACAAATTCATCCCAATTAGTGATAGAGTGTGCGGCAGTATTGTAAAGCCATTTTTCTTCCATGTCGCATAATGTGAATGGGAGAAGACGTAAGCGCATAGCATCTAAAGTCAATTGTGAAGTACCCATCATTGCGCATACGTTTTTGAATTTGGTGATGAAAACGTACGCGTCTTCCGACTCAAGCCCGTGAAATTTGGGCAGCAGATTGATGTAGTGGGGTTTAATTTCGAAATTATCCCCGTTCGGTGGTGGAAGAGATTGACAAGTGGGAAGAGGACCACGGATAGGATAGCATCTCTCTTCGAGAGAGATGCGCGGTGGATTCTGCGCACCTACGGGCGGTGGCAGCGTGGTGTTATATTCTGATGGAGTGCCGTCCATCACGGTCGTGGTGTGTGGTGGGGGAAAAGAAGATGAAGAAGTACCGACTTTGGTGTCGATAGAAGGAACGCGGACAAGACGGGCACTAGGATCCCGTGTCCAGCCGAGCATGCACTAAGCGGGTTTAGTGCAAGTGGCAGCGTGTGTGTGATTTTAAAATTGGCTTGTTTTTGAAAAAGTGGGACTCAAGACAAATCACCCTACGATGCACAAGCAACCCTAGAACTAAGGTCACCTAGGTCAGTCTCTAGACCGCTCCTAGACTTCCAAAGGACAAGTCGCAGGATCAATCCTCTAACGCCTCCGTACTACCCTTGTAGCCAGATAAGTGCCAGGTAAGTGGGAAGGAACCACTTCGTAGGCCTAATTAAAAACCACTAGCCTTTGTCACACTTGCCTAGGCACTACAAAAGTAATGCGGATAAACGATAGATTACCCACGACCTTCCTCTGTCCTTATTTAGCGCGTCAGTTCTTAGAGTCTGGTCTAGATATTTTTTAAATTAATGAAGGGTTGATCTATATGCTCGGTTTGTGATTTGTGGGGCTTAGGAAGGGTGATGAAATCCCCACCTAATCTTGATTTGGTCTTTGCCCCTTAGAGTCCGTATTAAATATGCAAAACAAAACCAATCACAAAACTTTTGCAAAAAGATTTTTGAGCGGCGCAATTTTGCAAAGAATCCTGCAGAAAATAGATTTTATTGGATTTGAGGGGAGAGAGAAGGAGTTAAGAAAGATACCAGAGAATTCTGTGGCCCTAACTCTTCTATCCTGCCGCGATTCCGCCGCACAAAGTACCTTTATGCCGTGGTTCCGCCGCATGGCAGAGGGATCACTTGATGAAAATTTTTGTATAGCCTTCTGTGCTCCTCTGGATCTCTAAAAATGTCTCTGTTCCCTGTTCCCCTTAATTCTGTGTCTCTAGATCTCCTTGCAAAAATTCATTCACAAATCATTAAATATGCAATTTGCAGTTTTGTGTTAATAATGATGACTCGTCTAAGAATCCAACACAAATAGTAAAAATAAAAAATTACGCACGTATCCCCGGCAACGGCGCCATTTGATTGGCACGAAAGAGTGTGTTTGTTTTGTAGTTAACCGCAATCAATAACGGTGTCGCGTGTAGCTAGACCGAGATGAGTACGGATCGTCCTCTAGGAAACGTGGAACCTTTTACTTTTACTTTAGATGTGTTGAGAAAGAGAGGAGGGATAAAGAATTTTTATAAAATGGTTTCTAGATCTACGTTAAACAAGAATGTAAAATATAGATCTAGATTATTTTAGAGATGTAGATAATATAATAAGAGGGCTTGTAGGGTTCGTTAGGATTTAGTAGTTATGAACGATTAATTAAAAGTTACCCTTTTTATCCATTAATAGATTTAAAACTAGAACGACGGTGATGCGCGTAGATTAGGGTTTCTGGAGGGAAAAGGAATCCCACTCTTAACCCTTATCTCGACACGGAACTCCGTTCATATCTAGCCTTTACCAAAATAATCATTAATCTAATCGCTAATCGCGGTCGGAACTAGCAAAGAGTTGCTAGCGCGCCCGATTAGGATGTTAATGATTCTTTTGATAAAGTTCCTAAACTTTATTGGACTTAAAAAGGGTTTAGTTATTTTCATCATCCATTAGCCTACCCTAATCCTACGAACCCTAACAAGCGGAGAATTACTCGCGCATGTTGGGAGAAGAAGATGAAAAGACAGAGAGGGAAGACATAATATAAAATGCAAAAAGAATTAAATAAAATAACTGCCTTTATTAATCAACTTGAACAATCTACACTTTTAATCAGTAGAAAATGATTACAAACTAGTTGATTCTCGATCTTTCCTAAGGAGGTAGACGAACAGTTGATGATCAGCCTGGATGCGTGAGCGTCTGGGGCTTCGTGATCTCGTCGGCTTGATGGCTTTTCCAAGAGGCTCTCGGTGCCTTTTTATAGTGCAAAGCCAGAATCTTTTGCTTCAAAAGTTGGTAAAATGTAGCAGAGAATCATTCCCCAAAATCTTTCCTCCTAATTCCCTAGAAGTGCGGCGGATCCACGGCCAAAGGGGGGGTATGGCCGCGGATCCGCAGCCAATGGGTGAGATCTCTTGATCAATTTTCTTTTGCTTGCATCTTGTGACATGTGGAAATCCTAGGCACCTTCAGAATTCAGAAATCTTCTCTCGGTTGCTTCCACACTTGGTCTCCAAGTTTTGCTTCTTAATTTGGCAAGTTTTCTTCAACAAATTGATTTGTTTGATAAATTCTGCATAACAACTTGGAAAATTCTGCACCATAATCTCAAATAATATTTAGTAGACTTAGTTCTACTAGGATTTGGTCAATAGATTTATTTGCATACATTTTCCTACCAAATGATAATAAAAATATATTAACACATGGAATATAATGTTTTTACACATAAACCCTCATATGTATAATATATCATATTAAAGTCCTTTTTTTAATATAAAAATGGTAGGAAAAATGTAATACAAATGTGCAGTTTTATCAACTGAACAACTCTCCTCTACTCACTCTAGTTCACAAGGTTTAGCAAACCGAGTGAACTAGTTTCTTCAAAGCTCGAAGAAGAAGCCAAAGGTAGAAGCTTTCGGGTGGATCGATCTTCGGCGCAAGGAGACGACGGGGTGAAGCCGATCCGTACACCATCGTGGTTTGAAGACAAAGGAGTTCAAGAAAGAAAGGTATAACCCCCTAACCGAGTAGTTAACAACTCCTAGGTAGGTTGTTAGTTAGATATTTAACAAAGATCCGGTTTTGAGTCCATGTTACCGCCTCTAGAAAATTGTTTTTCACCAAATTCCGCATGCCCGAAAGTACCGGGAGAGGTAGCATGGACTTACAGACCTTATCACTCTGGAAGCTCGAACCAAGAACTTTCTTTAAGTGCTTCTCAAGTACTTAAGAATGTCCTCCACAGCTTTCCAGTGATTCTCCCAAGATCCGATCGATTCCTGATCACCACACCTAGTGAGTCTGCTACATATGGTCTGGTACATAACATCGCATACTCTAATAGAGCCTACTGCCGAAGCATAAGGTATCCTTTGCACGCGAGCTCTCTCCAAATCAGTCTCGGGAGACATCTTTTTGGAGAGAGTGATCCATGAGTAAGTGGGCGAACCACCACACTTAGAATCTTCCATACTAAACCCCTTTAGTATGGTGTTAATGTACCTGGATTTGGGACACTCCCAACATCCACTTAGATCTATCACCATAGATCATATTCCACAAGATGTAGTAGGTATCATCCAGATCTTCCTTTGAGAATCGTCATGATAAAAGGAGCTTGACCGAGTGTAGCATAAGAAACCATTTCCTATCAAGAGTATGTCATCTACGTACAATACGTTGAAGACAACCTTACTCTGTACAACCTTCTTGTATATACAAGGTTCATCTACCATTTTGATGAAGTCAAACTTTTTGACTTCCACATCAAAACAGATGTTCCAACTCCGCGATACTTGCATTGATCCTGATAGACTTAAGCATAGCTTTGAAAGTCTCAACTTTTCCATTTACACCAATAATCTTCTCAAGATCCATTTGCTCCCAATGGGTTTTACCCCTTCAGGCGCAACATGCAAAGTCAAACTTTGTTGGTGTACATGGATTCCATCTTCGATCGCATAGCATCCAGCCATTTCACTGAGTCCCTACTCGTGATGGCCTGCCTGAACCTAGTCGGGTCATCATCTCATGATGCAATCCTCGCTCCCACTGTCACCGAGAAGACCGTAGTATCTCTCAAGTGGATGAGGAACCCTACCAGATTCATGGAGAGGCCGAGGTTCGTTGGAGACTATTAAATCCTTTGGTTTCACCAAATCATCAGCTGTTAGTTTGTCTAGCTGGAACTCCTTCCAGTTCAACCTCATGTCCACTAATTTCTTCACAAGAAATTCTTTTTCTAAAAAGGTGGCATGCTGAGAAACAAAGCACCTTTTTCTCCTCAGTTAGGTAGAGATATTCCCTCACTAATGTTTGGGACATCCAAAAAACTTATACAGATCTGACCTTGCCTCGAGCTTGTCCGGATTTTTCTTTTCAACATAGGCCGAACAACCCCATATCTTAACTTGTTTAAGACATGGTCTCTTCCAATTCCATATCTCATATGTAGTGGTAGGCCCTGATTTGGATGGAACCCCATTAAATAGTTATGCAGCTTCTCAAGTGCATAACCCCAAAAAAGGAAACAGGTAACTCAGCAATACTCATCATAGAGAGCACCATATCTCATAGGGTGCGATACCTCCTCCCCGATACACCGTTGTGCTGTGGTGTACTCGAAGGAGTAAGCTGAGAGAGAATCTCATTCTCCTTTAAGAAACTCCAGGAACTCCATGCGCAAGTATTCTCCTCCTCGATCACATTGAAGGACTTAATATTTCTACCCGTTTGGTTCTTAACTTCAATCTTATATTCCTTGAATTTCTCAAAAGTTTCAGACTTGTGTTTCAATAGGAACATATGTCCGAATCCTGAGAGATGATCAGTGAATATAATGAAGTAGAACCAACCCTGGCGTTTGTAGACATTGGACCGTATACATCATCATGTATCTGTCCCAAGAGTTCAATAACTCTTTCTCTGTTTCCAGTAAACGGAGAATTGATCATTTTATCTTTGAGATAAGACTGGCAAGTAGCATAAGATGAAAATTCGAACAGATTCTCATATTCATCCTTATGTAACTTAGCTGGTCGTGTCGCATTGATATGACCTTGTCTACAATGCCTCAAGAAGGATTCATTTATTTCTGAACTGATCCTTTTGTGTGTGTTTTACATACTTTGAACTATGGTTTGATTTAGAACGTATATGCTATTATATAACGTACCTGATCGAATCAACTCATGATTCAGGAAAATGTTCACAACATAATCCTCTAATACAGAATTATATCCTTCTTTAACTCATTAAAGAAACTGATGTAATGTTGTATATCAGGTTCGGTATGTAATAACATTCGTTCAGAATCAATGTATTTAATACAAGGTGATATCTGCCAACTGATTTGGCTACAACAATTGCACCATTCTCTAACACTTAGAGACATATCACCCATTCCCAGTTCTCTACCTATCTGTAGCCCATGTAACATATTACATATACGGGATCCTGATCTGGTATCACATACCCAGGATGTAGAGGATACTGAGAAACAGTTCTCGGTAATGAACACACCCGAAGAAGATCCATCATCATGCACTTTCTTCGATTGGGTGGCATGGGAATCCGGATATTCCCCTATTTCCTGCTCGGACTTATAACAATTATAAGATAGAGCGGAACCAACGTTCCCTAGCTCAGTATAATAAGCAGGTTCTATCAATGCATCCATATTATTATCTTGATTAAGGCGTGACATGGTCGCTACCAGGAGAGAGAGAGAAGAAAACACTCTGCTAAAGAGGTAGAATCGAGTGAATTTTAAAAGGAGTGTTTTTGAGTCTTTTACTAGTTTTGCTAAAGAGGTCACTCCCGGGGAAGGGATCTCGGCTCTTTCCTTATCGAATAAGGTGCAGGATATTTCACAAATACCACTATGCAAAGCAAAAACTATAAAAGCAATCAAAAAACATACCGAGTGGGTTGTAGCATCTGCCAGTTTCGCTAAAGAGGTCACTCCCGGTGAAGAGATCTCGGCTCTTTCCTTATCGGATAAGGTGCTGGATATTCTACAAGGAATACCGCTATGCAAAGCAAGAACTAGAGCTACCAAATTTTAAAACAAGTTTCTACAACATCTTTCAGGTTTCTTTTATTTCTTTCATTAATCTCATTAATGAAGTCCCATCAATTTATGCTTCCCAAGCATCACATAAGAAACGAAAGCAGCAATATTAATTATATCTCATATATATAATATAGGCATTCGTCTCAGAACATATAAAGTGATCACATCACAAAATATCAGCAGCAGAAGAATATATATGAAATATTGGATATACTAGGAATTCCGTGTTTTAAATAAGCTAATAAAAAACGCGGATTCCACGGTCGCGATGAATAGCCAAACCCACATCCCTAGACCCCTACAAGAGCGTCAAGCAACCCTACCAATTCTAGAGTTAGGAGACCCGGTCTCGACTCCTCGAGATGGTCTCCTACTAAACCCTAGAACCCGGTTACCTGTGCTCCCCGCCTTGGGTCTATCCTAATGCGGAAAAGTGAATAATATACATCAATGGTAATATCATCCTCAACCCGGAAGTGCCCCAATAAAAGAATATTACATACAAGCTTTTACATGAATGAAAATGAAAAACTCTCATCTCACATAAAAAAAAACCCGGCTATTCAAAACACGACGATCCAATATAACATATCACAACAACACATAACATCACATGTCATCAACGTAAGTAAATATGCGTATCCCAATTGTCGTTGACATATAGCATGGAAACCGGCAATACACCACATATTACACTTACGCTCGCAGAAAAGAAAGTGAAAAACTACAACAGTTGGAATCTGCAACCTCCTTAGACATTATAAACCCAATGTATCACATACTTTGGATTTTATGCCCAATAAAATGAATTAATTAGACATCACATGCCTAACATTTATAAACCCCGCATTTTAGTCTCGCTATTGAAAACACTTTCCAATAACCTATCGTGTAATTCTACAAGATACCCAATAACTTGATCGAATGCTCGTCGAAATCTTTATTAGATGGCCGCACCCCCGATGCCGTCGACGAAGTGCACTAAGACGGAACACCGTGGCCGCGAGCACCCGAACGGATGCTTTTGGCGATGAGGTTCTCCTATAGTCACTTGGTCGGGGCTATGGGGCATGGCTATCTAGTAAGGTTACCCGGCGAGTATCCGCGTAGACTACGTAATTGCGACGGACTTTTGATCCACATCAAAATTCCGTGGCAACCGATCATATGAGACTAAACTGCTAGATTTATAAAATTCAAACTAGTTATCTCATAACTATTTGTGGATTCGAAATATTGTATCACAATCACAGATAGCTAGACGAATTTAAACTTTTTGATCGAATAAGAAAACACCCAAAGTTTCCCAACAAGCTCAACAATTGAGCGAAGTTCAAAAAGTACCCAGAACATGCCTCAGCTCCTATGAACAAGCCGTAGAAGGGTCAACCAATGCCTCACTTGTGGCACCGCTGAACTACCATAAACCCTAGGGTTTGATGGCGGTTCTGACGGTCACAGAATCGAGTTAAGGTTTCGTTCTTCTAGAGGGTCCACAGAATCGCTTGCAAGATTTTCTGAAAATTTTAAACTCGGAAAAATCCAACTCTTGGAAAATTTCAGCGAGGGAAAAATTGGGTTATTGATATCCGTTCAAACTTTTTAACATCGTCTAAATAACCCGAACACATGTTAGAATTATGATTACAAAACACTCCGAATTTGCTTTTGCAGAAAGTTAACATCACATGAAAATTTAGCAAAAACAAACAACACCTGAAATACCAAAACCCAGAGATTGGAACACCCTGAAAATTTGAAGCCCAAAATCCAAATTTGACCCGAGCTGGCCGGTTTTAAAGCCTATGTGTCCGGCCATGTCATGCCCAAATTGTCACAAATTTTCAGTGTTCATGTTATATCACATACAACATTCTGCAGTTGTTTAAAATTTTTTTTGAAGACTTTTTAAATTCGACAGAAACCAAGTTTTTGTATCGGGTGTTTCGGAGTAGTTTCGGTTTCGTAATCCTAGCAAACATCATCTAATTTTCTAGCATGGCTCTGATACCACTGAAGGGTTGTCTAGCACGATAATAAGGTTTCAGGAGGCATCGTCTATGCCAATTTCAAAAATTTGCCGTTCTAGCTAACCCTAACCCTAGAATCGTTACTAGAAAATCCGACGATACAATATGCAAACAACTTTGCAATGAAGTGAACAAGGAATACAACCTTTGTAGACCAGTCCTTCACTTCAATAGCTCCGTGTAGTAGTCCCTTTGCTGCGATCCATGAACTCCCGGACTCTTGAGAGGCTTCACACGATGTACGGAACAAGCTTGCTCGAAGTCTTCGAGGTCGAAGATGATCTACGTCGAGGAGACACTAACCCAAGCTACCTCTTCACTAATTCTAGAATTAGTGAAGCAAACACCCTATACTAAATGGCTAGTAGTAGAGGATGATGAAGTAGGAATTTTACTCATTTTAGAAATAATTTTCTCACTTTTTTCCCATCATTTCCATTGAAGCTAGAAAGCTTGCAGGAAGGAGATGAAGAAATCTATCATGATCAATTATCAAGTCAAGAATGGCAACCATGGGTGAGTTAACATCATATGCTAACCCTTATAGAGAGTTAACCATGGCTAAGTGATAATGGTTAGGTTTATAAATATCTTAGGTAAAACAAATTAGTGGACTTGGTCAATGAACACTAAAAGCTTTTAAAAGCTACTAGCCATGACAAAATCCCACCATTTTGTAATTACCAAAATAAATAAAAACCCTAATTATCATCATAATCATGTGTATGTCTCGTACACCCATCTTGCATGTATCATCAAACATGACACAATATCATGTACACAAATATATATATCACATATATACAATGTGCACAAAGTGAGAAAAAGAAATCATAAGTGAGCAAGTATTAGTTAATGTAACTTAATATATCAAATATATAATTATACATTAAATTATTAAATCAACACTTGACTTAATAATCCGGCTATATCATATATAACCGACTAATATCAAATGTAACAACTTATCGAATCAACACTTGATCCGATAACCCAGCTATATCACATATAACCGACCGATGTCACATGTCGCGAGAATAGAATACAGTATCGCATACACGTACTAATCTCGGTCCCGCACATATCACATATGTGCTCCTACTCCGTTTCGCCTGAGCCAGGAAACCTCTGTATATGACTCTAAAGACTCGTCAATACGCCAGTAGTAGGTGATGATCATATCAAACACCCACAAGCCGCAAGCGGTCTGCTAAACGTAACGGCCACCCGGGTATTGAGCGATCAGAAGATCAACAAGCAAGCCTGCTCATACTCCTGTGAATCCGATCAGTAACACTACCGTACAGTTCTGTTTCTTTGTCTGATACGTCGCATATCAAGACTTGGGGGTGGTATAACGTCAGACCCTAACAGCCTGATAAGTTATGCCGATGCAAGGTCCATAACGGTTCGAGAAACTACTGATAACACATACCAGTAAATCTCAGCAACCATGGCCAGGGATTTCCTGTTATGGCCAATCGAGCATAGAGCAACATCAACTCGCAATACCAGGAGAGACGAAACCTCTCCTATCGCTCTGTTCCTCCATATCACTCGGGACTGTACCCAAAAACCACCTTTTTGCACGATCTCTTGACCGTGGTATGGTGGAAATCAAAGCACAGTGGGAATCACATAAGACTCTATGACGATCTCGGGTCTAAAGACTAACCTGTACCTGTGTCACCAGAGAACTGCTATCCGACGATAGGTATAATACCATCTAGGAGTTCTCGACGAGTCCATCCAGTGTACCTAGTCTCCACTGAGCATCCGTATACCTTCTCTGATGTCAAACACCAATGGATGTGGGATCATCCATCGCCCATCATATGGGTGTCGAGAAGCGTATACGCTAGTCTACTCTGGAGTATCGATGCCCTGTCTCGATACTCCCACGACTAGGAACATTTGAAGGATATACTTATCAACTAGCATGTCCCCACTAGTATAATCTGCATCATAATCCTGGTAGTCAAGTACTCATCCTAAGGGCTTTATCAACATGTAATAGAGAGACAATCAGTGTACATGTTAAGATAAAGTGCAACCAGATAGCATACTATCATGTCGAGCAAGAAAGTCCTCCCTATATATGTCCAAGCATCCACTACAATATACATCACATGTACAGTAATAGCCTCTAGGGCATACATATAACTAACACCAAGGTGTTTTGCTTTGGTAGGTGGGACACATGTTGGATCGTGCCCACTTTCGTACTTTATATTCCGCTGTATCTAGATAAACTCCATCAGATCAAATGAGAACTAGAAATTGTATATTGGTAGACCTGGTCAGACTTGGTTTTGTGCGAGACTTAGAGCGATGGGTTTATGATCGTTTTCTTGAGTTTTGATGTCTTGCTTCCTTGTTTGTTCTTTCTGGGTTGATTCTTCGCCGTTGGGCGTCGTATATATGTTATTGCGTAGCTGTGATTCCGCCGGTTGGCGAAGAGCTAGCTCCCGCTTGGGGATGCCTATATATTGTTGTGTATATGGTTTTGGACCAAAATATACAAGGGAGGTGCTGCCCGAAATTTTAAAATACGAACATGTTTTCAACTCTAGTATAATCCACTTGCATTTTCATGTTTCATTAGCTATGCACTTAAAGAAAAACAAGATTCATTATACCTTTATTTCAAAACTGCACCCCCACTATTTTCCGCAAAAAGGTTTAGATTTTCTGGGCTTCGGCTTACTTGATTTACGTTACGCCTTTAGACGTTGCGCAATTTAAGTGCCGGTCACGTGCTAAATTACGTGTCGTGAAAAAGTTGGTATCAGAGCGTTAGGTTTAACCTTGGTTTGAGTCTGGGTTTGACTATGCGGAGTCTAGGACGTAATATATATTTCGAAACCTAGGCTTGACCTTACGGAACTTAGACTTGACGGGGCGGGGGGGTATTAGACCCGAACTTTCGTTTCATAGGTTGACCTTGATTGATGGAGTAGGTAGCTTGAGTAGAGTGACGTACCGTACGTATGTTCCGTGGCATATTTACGATATGATACTCCACTTAAAAAACCTTAGGATGTACTTATCTTGAGATCTGTGATACTATTCATTCTTATGATCATATATCCATTTGGGATCTGTTGATTTCTTTTGTTCATTTAATCTATCATCATCGATACCTACTTGAGGTTCCTGTCACCATGGTTTGATTGCAGATTGAGCTGCTGCTAGCGTTGCGGTCAGAGCGAGCTCGTCATGGATGAGGACTGACCATGTTGTTTCTGGTGACATATGAACGTGTAGGTATAGTGTTGTGTTGTGATCTCTCATTTGAGGCGTGTGTTCGGTTTTGCACCGGATGATCAGGCCATTTATAGAGGCTTCCAGATTGAGAGGACTGTTGATGTAAATGTAAGGTTACGGCAGTGCCCCGTCCATCAATCCGTGGCCAAATGCGGAACAAAAACTTTTCAAAACCCGGCGCTAATGGAACCCTAACCGAAGGATCGTACCATTAACCCTATACTAGTTATCATAAAGGAGTTTAGAGAGGTTATACCAATCGATCCGTGTCCTTCGGTCTTCAACCTCTGTCCTAAGCTCGTCACGGCTGCCTCGATGAAGTTCGCTCTCCGGTCTCCCTCGTCGAAGACGATCCACGTTGAGGATTAGTAATACGGGCTCCCGCTTCAAAACTGAAGCAACTCGGGCATCCAGTTTGCTAGCCTAGATACCCAAGATGAAGTAGAGATAGTGTGTGAATACTTTGTCTCAAAACACCCATGGATTCTCAACTCATGAGAGGGTATGGGTGGAGGTGAAGAAGAATCCATTGGAGGAAAGTTGTGAGCTCAAGACTTGGCACAAAAAGAAAAACCAAGTGAAGAAAAGTGTCTGTTGTTTTTTCTTGAGTTGGAGTTGTGAGGTATTTGTGTTGGCAACTAAAGAAAATCAATCACACCAAAATATCTGCCACTTGCCTCTACACAAATATCTCACTACACAATCATGAATCAAGCATGGCACATGGGTAATCAATGCATTAAGCCAAGACTCACACTCACAAACCAAAACTTAACTTCACACTTTTAACATTATCAAACATTAAAACTAAATGTTTAATAAAGAAAAAGGAAATGGCATCTTCAAAAGTAACCTTGTAACGAATTACAAGAATGCCCCTCATCCGTAAATACATACCTGCCTCCGTATTCCGATTGAATACGAATACAAAGAGACGAAAGTAAACCAACAATATAATACTAGGATCCGGCTTAAACCAAAGCCCACTAGTATTATCCGTCCGATCATGATTCGTGCACAAGTATACGAATATGATCGAACCTTGCCATAAAACCATACGGCCTCTACAACGTTTCTCCCGAACCAGGTAACCCTCTGTGTGGGACTTTAAAGACTCGTCAACACACTGGCAGTGGGTTTAACCACAAGCACGTCAGTAGCACTAGCTGTACGTAACGGCTGCCCAAGTATTGAGCGAAAGGAAGGCCGACGAGCAAACTCATCCTGAAACCCTACTGAGCCTGAAAGTGACAATATCCGTCCAGTCCAGTCCATTCGTCTATGAGTATCGCATATCGGGTTTAGGGGGGTGGATAAAGTCAGACCCATAATAACGTGATATTTAGTGTCGGTATGAAGCCCATCACCACCTGAAAAACTACCGATCCTAGATCAGTAATTCTCGACTACCTTGGCCAAGGATTTCGGGTGATGGACACCCGTGCACACCGCGACATCAACCCCCAATACTAGAAGAGACGAATCCCCTGACGATCCGCTCACTGCCTCCATGTGGCTCGGGACTGTACCCAACTAAAACCTGTTTGCACGACTCCTTTGAGCCGTGGTAGGGTAGTAATCAAAGCACACGAGACAAATGACGATCTCAGGTCGATAGACTAACCTATACACATGTCACCAGGGAACTGATATCTGACAATAGGTATAATACCAACAAGCATGTTCCCGGCGAGTCCGTCCGGTGTACTCATAACCTAATGAGCACCTGTATACATCTTAGGTGAACCAACAGACACTAATGGCTTGTGAGACCGGCCACCGCCCCTCGTCGGGATCTCTATCCGTATACACTAGTCTACTCTCGGAGTATCGATGCCCAGTCTCGAAACTCCCACGACTAGGGACACTATAAGGATGTGCTTATAGACCACCCAACTCTCACGTATATGATCGCCATCATACTGCTGGTAGTCAAGCAAGAGTCCTAAGGGCTCTATCAACATGTAATAGTATTCTTTAATGTCACATGAAGCATGTACACGATGATAAAGACAAACCAAATAGCTAATTATCATCTCGAGTAAGACTGTCCTACCGGTATAGGTCCTCCCTCATTCATTGCAATCACGTGTCTGCGATCCAATAATTGACTTGAGGGCAATATTGTAAGGATTCTCTAGCACCATCCGAGGTTTTGGGTTGTATCACACATGCTATATTAAAATTTTATGGGGTGTTAAACAATACCAACCATGATTCGAACTAGAAAAATAGGGTAACAACAACTAGTATCACATACTACAAGTGTCTAATAAGAGGTAAGTAATACAACCTTTATAGAACTCCTTTTGTGACTCCTTGGATCTAGTAGGGTTTGAACCGGTTCGCTTGAATCTTTCCAAGTCCAGGATGATCCACCACGAAGTCCCTTTGCTCAAGCTCCTAGCTTCACTTGATCTTTGAAGAAGTGGAGCAAATAACCTACACTAGTGGGCTAGACTAATATAGATTGGTGATGTGGGTTTGGATCTCACTCAGAAACCTTTTCCTTTTATTTTCTTCTCTCACTTTTGAAACCCTAGAGAGCTTGAAGGAGGAAGAAGAGGATGGGTGGCTAAACTTGACTCATGTGAGAATGATGAAACATATTCCTAAGAGTGTTAGAATTATGTCATGCTTATCTATGGTTACAAAATATCTAGATATTTTGAGACTTGAAGTTAAGCAAAACCATGGGCTACAAAACCATGGGCAATGAAACCATGGTATTGACTTTGGTCAACACAAGAGAAGAGAGTTGAAAAGTCAACCATGATTTTATTCCCATTTTCCTTTTCTCAAATAATCAAAATATACATATATTTGTTACCATGTGAGTCTTGCATTGCCACGACCAATGTATCATCAACTATGACACATGTTTGCTAGCATGTGTGTATCCATATCAACATATACATACACTCATGCATGCATCATAAAGAAATAGGTTTTAATAAATGAGCTAATGGACGTAATATTAAATCAACACTTGATTTAATCACCCGGTCATATCACAAACGACCCTTCTAATAGTAAACGCCCGATTAAAATAAGGTATCCAATACACGCATTTAATCGAGCTCCCGCGCATATCTCATATGCATCCCACATCTTTTCGCCTGAGCTAGGAGACCCCTTTATGTGACTTTAAGACTCGTCAATACGCTAGCAGTAGGCAGTGATCACATCACATACCCACAAACCGTCAGTGGCACAAACTGTACGTAACGGCTCCCAGGTATTGAGCGATCAGAAGAAACACAAGCGAACCTGTCAAAACTCCTGTCGAGCTAACTGGCAACACTTACCGTACAGTCCGGTCTCTTCATCAGATATGCAGCATATAGAGTCTAGGGATGGTATCGTCGACCCTAATAACTCAATAAGTCATGCCGGTATATGGCTCATAACAGATCGAGAAACTACTGATAACACTTATCAGTAAATCTCATCAGCCCTGGCCAGGGACTTCCTGTTATAGCCAATCGTACATGGCGCAACATCAACCCCCAATACCGGAAGAGACGAAACCCCTCCTATCGCTCATTGCCTCCATGTGCCTCGGGACTGTACCCAAAATCCACCTGTTTGCACGACTCAGTAGAGCCGTGGTAGGGTGGAGATCAAAGTACGGTTGGAGGACACACAAGACTCTAGCACGATCTTGAGTCTACAGACTAACCTGTACCAGTGTCACCTGAGAACTGCTATCCGACGATAGATATTATACCACATAGGAGTTCTCGGCGAGTCTGTTCACTGTACCCAGTCTCACTGAGCACTCGTATAGGTCTTTGGTGTAACCACACCAATGGATATGAGATCATCCATTGCCCATCATATGGGTTAAGTAACGTATACGCTAGTCTACTCTGGAATATCGATGCCCCGTCTCGATACACCCATGACTAGGAACATTTCAAGGATATGCTTATAAACTACACATGTCCCACTAGTATGATCCGCATCATAATCTCAGTAGTCAAGCAAATATCCTAAGGGCTTTATCAACATGTACCAAATGAATAAGATGCACTGTCAAATGAACATGTCAAGATAAAGTACAACCAGATAGCATATTATCATGTCGAGCAAGAATGCCCCCTGAATATATATATACACATACCGATACATCCACTAACATATAATGGCCTCTAGGGCATACATATATCCAACAATCTCCCACTTGCACTAAGGCCAATTATTGGCGTATCTCATACCTAATATCTCAAAAAGTCGCTTATGTTCCGGCTGAGGGAGGGACTTGGTGAGTGGATCCGCGGTGTTATTCTTTGTATCCACTCTCCGAATCTCGATCTCGCGGCGATCAACTATCTCCCGGATTAGATGATATCGCCTCAGGATGTGTATGGATCGCTGATGGGACCTGGGCTCCTTGGCCAACGCCATAGCCCCATTATTGTCACAAAACAATGGTATTGGATTAATAATAGTTGGAACTACTCCTAGCTCCGAGATGAACTTCCTCATCCAGACGGCTTTCTTGGTAGCATCATTTGCAGCAATATACTCAGCTTCCATCGTGGAGTCTGCAACGGTATCCTGTTTGGAACTCTTCCAACATACTGCCCCTCCATTGAGGGTAAACACAAACCCTAAGATAGATTTGTTGTCATCCTTATCACTCTGGAAGCTCGAATCGGTAAAGGCCTCTATTTGGAGATCCCCGTTACCATACACCAAGAACATTTCTTTAGTCCTTCGCAAGTACATAAGAATGTTCTTCACAGCTGTCCAGTGATTCTCCCCTGGGTTGGATTGATACCTGCTTACTACACCCAGTGTAAAAGCTACATCCGGGCGTGTACATAACATCACATACATTATAGATCCTACAGCAAAAGCATAGGGTATAATGCTCATGCGAGCTCTCTTTTCATCAGTTTTTGGGCAAAAGTCCTTAGAGAGAGTGACTCTATGACTAGCGGGTAAGTCACTCCGCTTGGAGTCTTCTATACTAAATCTCTTTAGGATTGTGTTAATGTACCTGGTTTGGGACAATCCCAACAACCGTTTAGATCTATCCCTATAGATCTTCATGCCCAATATATACGAGGCATCACCCAGGTCCTTCATGGAGAACCTTTGTGATAAGAACAATTTGACCGATTGTAGCATAGGAACATCGTTTCCTATCAGAAGAATGTCATCCACGTACAATACGAGGAATGTGACAGTGCTTCCTACAATCTTCTTATAAACACAAGGTTCATCTGGATTTTTGATGAAATCAAACTCTTTGATAATATCATCAAAGTAGATGTTCCAACTTCGTGATGTCTGATTTAATCCATAAATGGATTTAAGCAACCTACATGCTTTCCTGCTGCTCCTACTATCAATGAAGCCCTTTGGCTGATCCATATAAATGCATTATTCTAAATCACCATTTAGAAAAGCAGTTTTAACGTCCATCTGCCAGATTTCATAGTCATAGTGAGCAGCAATAGCAAGTAGGATTCGAATGGATTTAAGCATGGCTACAGGAGAAAAGGTTTCGTCATAGTCCAGTCCTGGTCTTTGACGAAATCCTTTCGCCACAAGCCTTGCCTTATAGGTCTCCACCTGCCCATCTACACCGATCTTTCTCTTAAAGATCCATTTGCACCCTACGAGTTTTACCCTAGAAGGTACAACATCCAAAGTCCATACATTGTTGGTGTACATAGACTCCATTTCGGATCTCATGGCATCCAGCCACTTCACAGAGTCACCACTCGTGATAGCTTGCTGAAAACTGGTAGGGTCATCATCATCCATGATGCAATCTTCTCCATCACCATCAACGAGAAAACCGTAGTATCTTTCCGGTGGGCGAGAAGTCCTACCAAATCTACGGAGTGGCTGAGGTTCATAAGTTTCTGTTGCAACATCAGGTTCAACCAAGTCGTAATTTGTAACGTGTGTCTCTAGAACCTCTTCTAGATCTACCACATTGCCATCAGTATCATTTGGAAAAATCTCATTTTCTAAAAATATGGCATACTGAGAAACAAATACCTTTTGTTCCTCCTTATGGTAGAAAAGATACCCAAACGAATGTTTCGGATATCCCACAAATATACACTTGACCGATCGTGTCTCGAGTTTGTCTGGATTCTGCTTTTTAACAAAAGCCGGACAACCCCAAATCTTAACTCGTTTAAGAGATGGTCTCTTCCCATACCATATCTCATATGGAGTGGTAGACACGGTCTTGGTTGGAACTTTGTTCAACCGAAAAGCTGCACTCTCCAATGCATGCCGCCAAAAGGAGAGGGGCAACTCAGAATCACTCATCATGGATCGTACCATATTCAATAGGGTGCGATTCCGCCGCTCTGACATACCGTTGTGCTGTGGTGTGTAAGGGGGAGTGAGCTGAGAAAGAATCCCATTCTCTTTTAGGAATTTCGAAAACTCTGTACTAAAATACTCTCCACCTCGATCTGATCAAAGAGTTTTGATGCTCATTCCAGTTTGTGTTTCTACATCAAGTTTATACTCCTTGAATTTCTTGAAAGCTTCAGACTTATTCTTTAATAAAAACACATGACCGAATCTCGAGAAATCATCAGTAAAAGTTATGAAGTAAAAAAAAACCGCCTCTCGCATGTGTAGACATTAGCCAACATACATCACTATGTATGAGGCCCAAGAGCTCTGTAGCACTTTCTCCGTGTCCAGTAAACGGAGTTTTGGTCATTTTCCCTTTGATACAAGACTGACAAGTCGCATAAGATTTATACTCAAAAGGATTTAAATATCCATCTTTATGAAGATTGTTTAGTCTTGTTTCATTAATATGACCAAGTTTACAATGCCAATGAAAAGCTTCATTTATATGTGAAAATTTTCTTTTATTTGTGTGTTGTATGTTGAAAATTGTGTGTTAATTTAGGACGTATATTGTTAGTGTTTATGCCCTAGAGGCCATTACTGTATCATACTAGTTTGTATATTACTTAATGGAAGCTTGGGATATTCACAGTTGTATTGACAGTCTTGCTAAAAATGGTAGTATGCTACTTGGTTTGTGTCTACTTTAATATGTGCATATGTTTCTTGTAACGTATCGCTTATACATATTAGTAGAGTCCTTAGGATCTTTGCTTGATTACCAGCGTTGTGATAGCAGTCACACTAGTGGGGACTGGGTAGTCTATAAGAAACATCCTATACGGGTCCCTGGTCGTAGGATTATCGATATAGGGCATCGATACTCCGGAGTAGACTGGTGTATACGCTTCTCATCCCAGCATAGGGAGATGGTCTGTCCCACAGCCATCAGTACGTCGTACTGGAGATAGTATGCAGGTTCTCGTTAGGTTACGGGTATACCGGACAGGACTCGCCGGGAACTGCAGGTTGGATTAATACCCATTGTCAGATAGCAGTTCCCAGGTGACATGAGTACAGCTTAGTCCGTCGACTTGATACTGCTACTTCGCCTCAGGTGTGTTCCCACTGCTTAGATTACTATCCTACCACGGCTCAAAGGAGTCGTGCAAACAGGTAGTAGTTGGGTGCAGTCCCGAAGCACTTGGAGGCAGTGGCGGTTAGACAGGATTCGTCTCTCCTGGTATTGGGGGTTGATATCGCGCTGTGTATGGAGAGCCATTACGCAAAGTCCTTGGCCAAGGCAAGCGAGATTTACTGGTAGGTTCCAGTAGTTTCTCAAGGTGTAATGGGCTGCACTCCGATACGACTTATACCGCTATTAGGGGTCTGACGTTTACCGCCCCCTAGGCCCGATATGCGGTAGTCCTAGACGAACAGACCGGACTGTACGGAGATTGTTACATCAGGCTCAGTAGGAGTTCGGATGGGTTTCCTCATCGGCCTTCTTATCGACATCTACCTAGGGACCGTAACGTACAGCTAGTGCCGCTTGCGGTATGTGGTTAAACCCACTGCCAGTGTAGTGTCGAGTCTTTAGAGTCCCACACAGAGAGTTTTCCTGATTCAGGTGAAACGATATAGAGGTCGTATGGTTTTACGACAGGGTTCGGACACGCACGTGCATTTATGCACGTACGATGTTCAGAAAGTTTTTACTAGCCGGCTTTGGTTTAAGCCAGATTCTAGTATCGTATTATGGGATTTATACAGTCTAAAGTTTTTCCATGTTTTCATGGATAGGAGGGGCGTTCTCGTAAATTGTCGAGAAGCTTCTAGAAAGATGATGACTTGGAGGGTAAGGTGGCATTTGCATTTATTGGATTAATGAGTCATGAGAGTGAATCATCCATGGAGTTAATGTTGCATTAATGTTTTATATGACTCATGAGATAAATCACTCTATGAATTAATGAAGCATGATGACACATATTTATTTGTTAATCATTTTAATAAAATCATATGCTTCATATATTCAAATGATATCATCAATCCAAAAGGATTCTCATTCTCACCTTCTCTCTCCTCAAGCTCTCTCTCTCTCTTCAAACCCTAACCCTAACCTCTCATTTGTTGAGATCAAGGTTAGCAAGACTTATTAATCCATAATCCTTCTCTATATCCCCTAGGTTGCTTAGATTAGCACTTTGAGAAACCTAGTTACCTCAAGTTAGAGGTCAAGCTTGGAGTAGGAGCTCTCGGGTGGATCGTCTTTGACTCGAGGAGGCCGTTGAGGTGCCGACGTTCCAAAGAGCCAACGAGATGTGGAGGACAGCGATAAAGACCCGAAGGACAAGTAACGTGAGGTATAACTTCGAATCCGAGTAGTTAAACCTTTCGTAGTTTGCTAGTAATGGTTTAGACACGATCCGTGTGCTCAAGTCCGTGTTACGAAGCTTTGATAATTGTTTTTCATATATTCCGCCTCCCCGCAAGCTCGTGGGGTGCGTGACATGGACTTACAGTAGTATCTGAGCCAACTAAACCTTTACTAGCTTGTTAGCAAATAATTAGAACTTCGATCGTCGGAAAAACACGAAAACTTAACCCCGGACCCCGCTCAGTTTCTGTCAATTTTAAACGTGTCGAAAAAATTATTTGATGTGCCTGAAAATTAACAGCAGGGGATTATAAGAATTCTGGGAAAATACGAGCTGCTAACTCGGTAAGATGGCAGCGGATCCGCGGCCGATTAGTGCTTTTGGCCGCGGATCCGCCGCCGAGTCAACTCCGAGTTGACTCGGATTTTCACAGTAATTCATATTTGGTGGTGTTTTGTTTTCCAGTATATTCTGTTTCTGCCCAGGTTAATTCTGTGCTGGCTTGCATTTGGGGTAGACACGGAAAAAGGTTGTCGATCGATATTCTAAGTTATTTGCTAATCGGGGTTTTATCTGTAATGTTTAATGTGTTCGTAAACCTCCCCTAACTGCTAGTATGTCGGTTGGCAGGGGGTTGCACATTTCTGTAATGGTTTTTTCTGTTTGTGTATATGAACTTGATTGGATCGTTGTGATGATTAGCCGGGGTTTGAGATGGGTTTTATATTCATTCATTCGATGTAAATTGTAATATGATGTAATATTCTTTTACGGGGCACATCCAGGTTGCGGTTGTAGCCACCGTTGTATTATTTCATTTACTGTTTTTTGCTCCTAGGATAGACCCAAGGTGGGGTACATAAACTACCGGGTACGTTGAAGTGTTTAGTGGCCTACTCACGTTGTTGAGGGAGACCGCTTCACTTCGGGTACTTGGCGGGTAGTTTGCCGTACCCGTAGGGGTCTAGGGTGTGGTAATGGCTATTCATCACAACTGTGTAATCCGTTTTTTTGTTGCAGGCTCAAAGCAAACGCGGATTGCTTGTATATCCAATAATGTTCATCTGTGATCTGGAATGCCTATTATTGCATCTGACGAATGTACAATATCTATATATGATAGCTATTAGACGTCACTTATGTTTTGCACCCGCGCTAGCCCAGCCTCCGCTCTGTCGTTAGTTAAGTAACCTAACGGGTGAATGACGGGACCCAGTGGCGAATGCGGATGGCATAAGAGGACGTGGTATTTTCATTGTTTTTTGCAATGATAGGATAAATGATGGGACGCATTATTTTAATGCAAAGAAAATAAACCAAAGTTGAATCGTTGGAACAAATTTAAAAGAAACCACTCGGTTATTTTAAAAGAGCAGAATTTTTAATTGCGGAGCTTTAACCACTCTTTTTAAAAAAGGCTATCAGGTTCCTTCGATTATATCAAGTTCACTACGTTCACGGTTTCGCCAAACCAGTCGTAGCCCTCCGTCATTTCTTATGGATGGTCAGTAGTATTCAAGCTATGTTTGTTGGCTTTTGTCAAGGCATAGTGTTTTGTAGCTGCTGGGTATTCATTTGTTGCATAGATATATGAGTTGGTTTGGGACAGTCGTATTACCTTGTTGGCTTTCGTCAAGGGTATGTACGGGTGGGTTCAAATTAACAAGATAATGATGGTCATAAGAACATGGGGCAAAAATCCACATCGGGAGTTTCTAAAGAAACTGAAACTTGCTAGTATTTCATACCATTTGGAGTTTGATGAATGTTGGTAGGATTACTTTAACATTATCATACGATGATATTTGGATCCTGATCCTACTGTGAGTATATGCTACTTATCAGGAGATTCGTCACTTAACGATCAATGCTATAAACCAAGTAGGTGTCAAGAAAGGTGTCAGCAGGGCTACGCCCCCAGAGAAAAGAGGTTATTTAATGAAGGAACTTCGCGAAAGCATTGGAAAACCTCCCTCGAAGTACCGACACTGGCCTGGCTGAACGGTTAAGCAAGTATTGTACAGTGAGAATAGTCCTGGCTAATTCTTCTTTTATGGTTTGAGGAAGGATTCGAGAAACAGTGGGAGCTATCCAGTTTAGATAAAATAAAAACCAATCTAAACTTGCAAGAGCATCATGCTAAAGTGTTTTCTTCTCTCTCTCATTGCAGCGACCTTGTGACCATGACTAGGTTACATCTAGATAACAAGTTGACTGAATCTAACTTATATGACTGGGTAAGGTCTGTCTAGATGTCCATTGCCTTTGACAAGCTGGACCACCCTATTACTACTCAAGATCCCGCCGTCCCAGGTCCAGTTTCCACCGTCGCGGATATGGATATCCGTCAGACAAGAGAAAAGGATAAAGTGAAAGCAAAGTGCCTCGTGTTGGCTTCAATTGATGGTGTATACCAGAAGCAGCACGAGAAGATGGACTCAGTTTCCATCTTTCTCCATAAAAAAGATTTATATGGAGAGAAATCTAATATCGCAAGATATGAGACCTCGAACGAATTAATTCAAGCGAGGTTGGCTGTCGGGTCATCTGTAGGGGACGACGTCCTTACGATGACTAGCTATATTGATGAGCTCAAGGACCTGGAGACCACTTTGGTAAACAGGTCATATGCTGACTTATTTCCATAGTCCCTACCCTCTACCTACACCCTGAAAGAAACCAGGGAGGCACAAGCTCTGCTTAATGGGGGACCTTCTTCTTCTACATCCAGGGCGAAAGCAAAGGGTGAAAAGAAGAAGACCTCTACAAAGCCGATATATGGTGTCAGTAAAGTAGGATGAAAGGGAAAAGCAAAAGTTTCGGGACTTGGTGTAGCTAAAGAGGGATGTTCCTATTGTTATGGGATTGGGCATTGGCAGAAGGATTGCAGGGCTTTGGAAGCCAGTAGCCAGGATACGAAGCATGTTGTGGCTTCGGCCTCAAGTGTGTTTGTAATTGAGAACTGTTTGTCAATTAACTCTACTTCCTGGGTACTAGATACCGGAGCAGGATCTCATATCTGTAATTCATTACATGCTTTGAGAAACCGTAGAGTTATAAAGGTAGGTGATTTGTCTCTCAAAGTTGCAAACGGAATGAGTGTGAACGCTGAATCCGTGGGAGAATATCGCCTAGGTTTGACAAGTGGGCAGATATTGATTCTACGTAACTGTTTGTATGTACCTAGTTTGACTTGTAACATCATATCAGTGTCCTCACTTTCGAAAGAGGGATATGATTTTACATTCGTAAGCAATGTAGTTCACATCCACCTAAATCAAGTTCTGATTGGGTCCGGTACATTAGATGACGGTATATACGTATTGAGTCAAGCTCAGGTTTTCAATGTCCAGAACACACTTAAAAGAAAGTCTCCAGAAATAAATCAGCCTTTCTTATGGTATTGTAGACCAGGTCATATCAATGAAACACGATTAACTAAGTTACATAAAGAAGGTTATTTGAATCCGTTCGAATATCAATCTTATGCTACTTGTGAATCTTGTCTCATGGGAAAGATGACAAAAACTCCGTTTGCTGGACACGGAGTAAGAGCGAGAGAGCTCTTGGGGCTCGTACACAGTGACGTATGCGGTCCAATGTCTACACATGCGCGAGGTGGTTATTCCTACTTCATTACTTTTACGGATGATTTCTCTAGGTATGGACATATCTTCTTGATGAAGCATAAATCCGAGGCCTTTAAGAAATTCCAGGAATACAAGAATGAAGTGGAAAACCAAACAGGCAAAAGTATCAAGACACTGAGATCTGATCGAGGTGGTGAATACTTAAGTGCCGAGTTCCCGGGTTACTTAAAAGAGAATGGAATTCTCTCTCAACTTACTCCTCCATATACACCACAACACAACGGTGTATCGGAAAGGAGGAATCGAACCCTATTGGATATGGTTCGTTCCATGATGAGTAAGGCTGAGTTACCGCAATCTTTCTAGGGTTATGCACTAGAATCAGCTGCATATCTTTTGAACAAGGTTCCAACCAAGACTGTGCCTATCACACCATATCAGATGTGGAGTGGGAAGAAACCCAATCTTCAGTACCTGAAGACATGGGGATGTCCAGCTTTTGTGAAAAAGCAGCATCCGGACAAGCTCGAGGCACGCTCAGTGCAGTGTAAGTTTGTGGGATATCCAAAGAACTCCATGGGATATTGTTTCTATTACGCAGAGGAACAAAATGTTTTTGTTTCTCGTCATGTCCACTTCTTAGAAGCTGAATTTTTAGAAAATCAGAAGAGTTGGAGCGCAGTAGAACTGGAAGAAATTCCAGAACCACAAGCTGTTACTGAAAGTATGGTAGAACCAGAGGTTTCAGAAGAAAGGGACATACCAGCACCTATCCGCAGAAGTAGTAGGCAGTCTCATCCGCCCGAGAGATACTACGGTTTTCTCATAGACGGGGATCGAGAAGATTGCATCATTGATAATGATGACCCTACTAGCTTCCAGCAAGCCATTCAGAGTAGTGACTCGGTAAAATGGCTGGATGCAATGCGGACCGAAATGGAGTCCATGTACACTAACAAAGTATGGACTTTGGTCATTGCTCCAGATGGGGTAAAACCCGTAGGATGCAAATGGATCTTCAGAAAGAAGATTGGTGTAGATGGACAGGTTGAAACCTATAAGGCTAGACTTGTTGCAAAGGGTTTCCGTCAAAGACCTGGTTTGGACTATGACGAAACCTTTTCTCCAGTGGCTATGCTCAAATCTATTCGGGTCCTTCTTGCTATTGCTACATTCCACGATTATGAGATCTGGCAGATTGACATAAAGACGACCTTTCTAAATGGTAATTTGGAAGAGTGCGTCTATCCTCTTTGATCTATCACGATAGATCTGGATCCCCAGAATGTAGGTGGCATCACCCAGGTCCTTCATGGAGATGCAATGCGGAGAGTGTTTTTAACAAGAAGATTCAGTATGGAAGATTCTAAGCGCGGTAACCTACCGGCTTGTCACGGAATCACCCTCTCCAAAGAGATGTCTCCCAAGACTGATTTGGAAAGGGAACGCATGTCGATTATACCCTACGCTTCTGCGGTAGGCTCTATAATGTATGCGATGTTATGTACCAGACCAGATGTAGCATACGCATTGAGCGTTGTAAGCCGGTATCAGGCAAACCCAGGGGAGAAGCACTGGATAGCAGTAAAGAACATTCTTAAGTACCTGAGGAGGACTAAGGAGATGTTCTTGGTGTATGGCGGAAAAGACCTCCAGATCGAGGCCTTTGCCGACTCCAGCTTCCAGAGTGACAAGGATGACTCCAAGTCCATGTCGGGTTATGTCTTTACCCTCAATGGATGGACGGTCTGTTGGAAGAGTTCCAAACAGGAGACCGTTGCTGACTCAACGATGGAAGCGGAGTATATAGCTGCTTGCGATGCCGCAAAAGAAGCTGTCTGGATGAAGAAGTTCCTCACAGAACTTCAGGTGGTTCCTATCAGTGTTGGTCCAATACCTTTGTATTGCGACAACAACGGCGCTATAGCTTTAGCGAAGGAACCCAGGTTTCATCAGAAGTCCAGACACATCTTAAGGCGATATCACCTGATCAGGGAGATCGTAGATCGCCGGGAGATCGAGGTAAAGAGAGTAGATACAGAGAATAACACTGCTGATCCATTCACAAAGGCCATCCCTCAGACGCAGTTCGAGAGGCTATTCGAGATGATAGGTCTGCGATATACCAGTACATGGCCCTAGTGCAAGTGGGAGATTGTTAGTGTTTATGCCCTAGAGGCCATTACTGTATCATACTAGTTTGTATATTACTTAATGGAAGTTTGGGATATTCACAGTTGTATTGACAGTCTTGCTAAAAATGGTAGTATGCTACTTGGTTTGTGTCTACTTTAATATGTGCATATGTTTCTTGTAACGTATCGCTTATACATATTAGTAGAGCCCTTAGGATCTTTGCTTGATTACCAGCATTATGATGGCAGTCACACTAGTGGGGGCTGGGTAGTCTATAAGCAACATCCTATACAGGTCCCTGGTCGTAGGATTATCGAGATAGGGCATCGATACTCCGGAGTAGACTGGTGCATACGCTTCTCATCCCAGCATAAGGAGATGGTCTGTCCCACAGCCATCAGTACGTCGTACTGGAGATAGTATGTAGGTACTCGTCAGTGTTAGTGTATATGCCCTAAAGGCCATTACTGTATCATACTAGTATGTATATTACTTGATGGAAGCTTGGGATATCCACAGTTGTATAGACAATCTTGCTCGAAATAGTAGTATGCTACTTGGTTTGTCTCTGCTTTAATGTCTACATGTGTTTCTTTATTATATCACCTATACGCATTAGTAGAGCCCTTAGGATCTTTGCTTGATTACCGGCGTTGTGATGGCGATCACACTCGTGGGGGCTGGGTAATCCACAAGCACATCCTTATACACGTCCCTAGTCGTGGGATTATCGAGATAGGGCATCGATACACCGGAGTAGACTAGCGTATGCGCTTCTTATCCCAGCACGGGAGACGGTTTATCCCACAGCCGTCAGTACGTCGTACTTGAGATGGTATGCGGCTGCTCGTTAGGTTACGAGTACACTGGACAGGACTCGTCGGGAACTGATGGTTGGTATTATACCTATCGTCAGTTATCAGTTCCCAGGTGACATGAGTACAGCTTAGTCCGTTGTCTTGACACTGTCACTTCGCCTCGAGTGTGTTCCCACTGTTCTTTGATTACTACCCTACCACGACTCTACTGAGTCGTGCAAACAGGTAGTAGTTGGGTGCGGTCCCGAAGCACTTGGAGGCAGTGACGGTTAGACAGGATTCGTCTCTCCCGGTATTGGGGGTTAACATCGCGCTGTGTCTAGGAGAGCCATTACACGAGTAGTCCCTGGCCAGGGCAAGCGAGATATACTGGTAGGTTTCCACTATTATCTCAGGGTGTTCTGGGCTTCATTCCGAAACGAATTGTACCGCTTTTAGGGGACTGACGTTTACCGCCCCCTAGGCCCGCCATGCGATGTATCAGAAGAACAAACCGGACTGTACGGAGATTGTCACATACAGGCTCAGTAGGAGTTCGGATGGGTTTACCTCATCGGCCTTCTTATCGACATCTACCTGGGGACCGTTACGTACAGCTAGTGCCGCTTGCGGTCTGTGGCTAAACCCAGTGCCAGCGTAGTGTCGAGTCTTTAGAGTCCCACACAGAGAGTTTCCCTGCACTGAGCGAAACGTGTAGAGGCCGTATGGTTTTACGACAGGGCTACGATCTCTTACGTGCACTTGTGTGCGTATGCTGTTCGGGCAGGCAATACTAGTGGGCTTTGGTTTAAGCCAGATCCTAGTATTGCACAGATGGATTTGATTTTTCTTCTGTGCATTCGCTTTCTACGGAATACGGATACGGGTGTGTATACACAGTTTTGAGGGGCTATGAAGGAGGAGGTGCCCCATTAGGGTTTTGGCAGTTGGTTCGGCCAAAACCGTAATGTGGCACACTCATTAGGGTTTTGACAGTTCGTTTGGTCAAAACCGTTATGAGCCGGAGACATTGTTTACTAATCCTTTTAGTGATAGATTTGGGATGGCTAATTGCATTAACCATTTGACCACTTAGATCTCTCTTGACTTTGTTGACCCGTTGACCGTGTTGACCATTGACCTTCAAGAGAGATCCACACTCTTCTTTCATTTTTCTTTTTATTTCTTGTGTTATGATAATGGTCAATTCAATGTGCCATCAACTTTTATCATGATAGGATTAGTAATGATGATTTTGTGTATTATTGCAACCATGTTTCATTTCATTTGGGCTTAATCTTTTCATTATTCCTCTCTCATTCTCTCTCTTGAAGTGAGAAGAAAAAGAAAAGCTCCATGGTTGCTAAGTTTCTCCTTCTTCTTCCTCCTCTTGATCTCATCTTTTGATCTCATGTGTTGAGAGAAAAAGATCCCACAAAGACAAACACATCCATACATCTCCTCTACACAACCTAGGGCTTCTAGACTAGCAATCTTTTTGCCCTAGTTACCTCGGCTCGAGGTGGAGCTCGGTGTACATCTCTCGGGTGGATCGTCTTCGACTCAAGGAGGCCGCGGAGGTGACCAAAGTCCGGATCAACCCTTGGAGCTAGCAAGGAGAAGAACAACAAGAAGAGAAGGGGTTCAAGTTGAGGTATAACTCCTAACCGAGTAGATAAATCTCTAGTTAGGATGCTAGTGTGTTATTTAGCAAAGATCCGGCTTTTACGGTCCATGTTACCAAGTCTAGAAAAAAATTTGTTTTACCGTTTCCGCAACCCCGAAAGTACCGGGAGAGGTAACGTGGACCTAACAGTGGTATCAGAACCTAACTAAACACACCCTAGCATGTTAGCAAAGTATTTAGAATATCGACCGAACGAAAAAACCGCAAAACACCCCGGAAACCCTAAGTTTCTGCCGATTTTTTTTTCTGCTCAAAAAAATAATAAATCATGTCTTAAAAATCGGCTCAGGCTTTTGTTAGAAGACTGGAGAAAAAAGATCCCCTAACTCGGCTAAAGCGCCGCGGAACCGCGGCATAAGCTTGCTTATGCCGCGGAACCGTGGCCGAGTTAGCTCGGTTGTGAATCGGGTTTCCTGCAGTGTTCATATATGGGTATTTTGGGATTTTTGGAATATGATTTTTCTGCCCAGATTTTCCAGAAAGCAAAATTTGTTTTTGGGGCTCAAAAATCCGTATTTTTGGTCGATGTTCTGTAGACTTTGGCTAATGGTTATATCTGTAATGTTATATGTGTATTGAACATCTACTAATCGCTATATGTCGATTAGTGGGGGTTATACATATCTGTGATCTGTGTTGTTGATGGTTTGTGTATATGAACTCGTTGGATTGTCGCGGATGAATAGCCGGGGTGGATGTGAGATGAGAGTTTCTTTTTCTTTCATTCATGTAATAAATTTATAAATTGATGTAATATTATTTGTATGGTCGCACAACCGGGTCGGGGTTGTAGCCGTCATTGTATAATTCTTTTTACTGTTTTTGCTCCTAGGATAGACCCATGGAGGGGGTGCATAAACTACCGGGTATCTCGAAGTGCCGAGTGGCCTACTCACGGTGTTGAGGGAGGTTGCTTCGCTTCGGGTACTTGGCGGGTAGTTTGCCGCACCCGTAGGGGTCTTGGGTGGGGGTATTGGCTATTCATCGCGACCGTGTAATCCGCTTTTCGTTGCAGGCTCGAACGAATCGCGGGTTCCTAGTATATCCAAAGTGTTCATCTGTGATCTGGATTGGCTATCATTGCTATATATCTATATATAATAACTATTTAGGCGTTGCTTATGTTTTTCAGCAGCGCTAGCCCAGCCCCCACTCTGTCGTTAGTTAAGTAACCTAACGGGTGATGACGGGCCCCGTGGCGAATGCGAATGGCATAAGCGTACGTCATATTTTGGTTGTTTTCTGCAATGGTAGGATTTAAATGATGGGACGCATTAAAAGAACTAATGCAAGAAAATAAACCTAAAAGACGTTGTTGGAACAATTTTTTTTCAAAAAGCTGTTATTGCAAGGACGTTCAATTTTGTTTTGCATCGAGGTATTCGGTTATGAATGCCCAGCACCTCAGTCGACGAGGCAAGGGCCGAGATCCCTTCATCGGGAGTGACCCCTTGGACAAAAGTTTGCGTCAGTGTAATAACTTCACTATAGTCGATTAATTCTTTCTTTGCATCGAGGTATTTAGTTTGGAATATCCTGCACCTCATTCGACGAGGAAAGAGCCGAGATCCCTTCAAAGGGAGTGACCTCTTTAGCAAAAGTTTTTCGCCACTATATTTTCAAAAAGGCAATCACGTTCCTTCAACGATATTAAGTTCATTACGTTAACGGGTTTTTCGCCAAAAACCCAGCCGTAGCCCTCCGTCGTTTCGGATTAATATTATTTAGTATCCGTGCTGCGTTTGTTGACCTAGTCAAGGCGTAGTGAACGGTAGCTAAATAATATTTTTCTGTGGATTGCAAATGTGATTGGTTAGGACAGTCGTGCGGCTTTGTTGACCTAGTCAAGGGCACGCATGGGTGGGTCTAATGCAATAAGGATAATGACGAGTAGAACTTGACTAACAGTTTGTGGCTTGTTGACCTAATCAAGGTCATAAACCGTTAGGGGCAAAAACCACATCGGGAGTTTCAAAAGTACTGAAACTTGCTAGTGTTGCATACTATTTGGAGTGTGATGATTCTGGTAGGATTCCTTCAGTTTTGTCATACGATGATATTTGGATCCCGATCCTACTGTGAGTATATGCTACTCCTCGGGAACTTTCTTGCTTAACGATCAATGCTATAAACCAAGTAGGTGCCTAGAAAGGTGTTAGCGAGGCTACGCCCACAGGGAAAAGAGGTTACTTAATTAAGGAACTTCGCGAAAGCGTTGGAAAACCTCCCTCGAAGTACCGACGCTGGCCTGGCTGAACGGTTAAGCAAGTATTGTACGGTGAGATTGATCCCGACTAATTCTTCCTTTATGGTTTGAGGAGGGATTCGAGAGACAGTGGGAGCCATCCTGTTTAGATAAATTAAAAACCAATCTAAACTTGCAAGAGCGCACGCTAAGTGTTTCTTTCTCTCCTCCAGGTAGCAACCATTTCACACCCTAATCAAGATAATAAAATGTATCGCTTGACCGATCCGAATTCTTATTCGGGGCTGGGGAACGTTGGTTCGGCTCTAACTTGTGACAACAGTCATGAGTATGAGCAAGGGAAAGGGGATTGTATGGATTCCCAGGATAGCCAGTTGAAGAAGAAGCATGGTCTTGCATCTACTTCAGGTGTTCTTGTAATTGAGAACTGTTTTACGGCCAGCCCTACCTCCTGGGTACTTGATACCGGATCAGGATCTCATATCTGTAATTTATTGCAGGGACTGAGAAAAAGTAGGAAAGTTGCACCGGGTGATATGTCGCTCAGAGTAGCGAACGGAGCACAAGCTACTGCGGCAGCCGTCAGTGAATATCACCTAGTATTGCCAAATGGCAAGACTATGATTTTGAACGATTGCTACTATGTACCCTCCATGGTTTGCAACATCATATCAGTTTCTTTACTCGATAAAGATGGATATAACTTTGTTCTTGATAGAAATATCATGAACATTTACCTTCATAAGGTACTGGTTGCAGAGGGTACACTGTGTAATGGTATCTACGTTCTAAATCAGAAACAGTTCTCAATGTACAAAACACACGCAAGAGGAAGAATTCAGATACGAATGAATCCTACTTGTGGCATTGTAGACTTGGTCATATCGGAGAGAAAAGACTGAGCAAGTTGCATAAAGATGGACTCTTGAATACGTTCGGTTTTTCATCCTATGAAACTTGTCAGTCTTGTCTCAAAGGGAAGATGACCAAATCTCCGTTCACCGGACATGGAGAGAGGGCAACAGAGCTCTTGGGACTCATACACAGTGATGTATGTGGTCCGATGTCTACACATGCAAGGGGTGGGTTCTCCTACTTCATCACATTCACTGATGATCTCTCTAGGTTCGGATATGTGTATCTGATGAAACACAAATCTGAAGCTTTTGAGAAATTCAAGGAATTTAGAAACAAAGTAGAGAACCAGACTGGCAAAAGTATCAAGATCCTCCGGTCTGATAGAGGAGGGGAGTACTTAAGCACGGAATTCCTGGATAACTTAAAAGAGAATGGTATTGTCTCTCAGCTTACTCCTCCTTATACACCACAGCACAACAGTGTATCGGAGAGGAGGAATCGTACCCTTCTGGATATGGTTCGCTCCATGATGAGTAATGCCGAGTTGCCGCTTTCATTTTGGGGACATGCGCTATTGACAGCAGCATATCTATTGAATGATGTTCCATCTAAATCAGTGTCTAAGACTCCATTCGAGATATGGAATGGAAAAAGGCCATATCTTAAAAGATTTAAGATATGGGGTTGTCCGGCTTATGTTAAAACACATAAACCGGATAAACTAGAGGCACGGTCAGTTTTATGTAAGTTTGTGGGATATCCAAAGAATGGTTATGGATATCTATTCTACCACACCGAGGAACAGAAGGTGTTTGTTGCTCAGCATGCCGTTTTGTTAGAAACGGAGTTTCTTGCAAAAGAAATTGGTGGGAGCACGGTAGAATTGGAAGAAATTCAGCGACCACAAACTGAAACTGAAAATTTGACAGAACCTCAGGATTCAAAAACCCCAGACGAACCTCAGCCACTCCGCAGATCTGGTAGGATTTCTCGTCCGCCCGAGAGAAACTACGGTTTTCTCATAGACGGGGATCGAGAGGATTGCATCTTGGAAGAAGATGACCCTACCAGTTTCAGGCAGGCCATTATCAGTATGGATTCTGATAAGTGGCAGGAAGCAATGCAATCCGAAATGGAGTCCATGTACGCCAATAAAGTGTGGACCTTGGATATTGCTCCACCTGGGGTAAAACCCGTTGGATGCAAATGGATCTACAAAAGGAAACTTGGTGTAGATGGGCAGGTGGAAACCTATAAGGCTAGACTCGTTGCAAAAGGTTTTCGTCAAAGACATGGTTTGGACTATGACTAAACTTTTTCTCCGGTGGCTATGCTCAAATCCATTCGGATCCTACTTGCCATTGCTGCCTTCCATGACTATGAAATCTGGCAGATGGATGTTAAAACGGCTTTCCTAAACGGTTGTTTGGAAGAGTGCGTTTACATGGATCAGCCAGAAGGTTTCATAGACAGTGGGAGCAGCGGGAAGGTGTGCAAGTTGCTTAAATCCATTTATGGATTAAAGCAGGCATCGCGGAGTTGGAACATCTGTTTTGAAGAGGCAATCAAGGAATTTGATTTCATCAAGAACGAAGATGAACCCTGTGTCTATAAGAAGATTGTAGGACGAACTGTCGTATTCCTAGTCTTGTACGTGGACGACATTCTTTTGATAGGAAATGACATTCCTATGCTACAATCGGTCAAGCTATTTTTGTCACAACGGTTCTCCATGAAGGACCTGGGTGATGCCTCTTACATTCTGGGGATCAAGATCTATAGAGATAGATCCAAGAGACTACTGGGACTTTCGCAGTCCAGGTACATAGAGACCGTACTAAAGAGATTTAGTATGGAGGATTCCAAGCAAGGTAATATACCCGCATTGCACGGAATTACCCTCTCCAAGAAGATGTCTCCTAAGACTGACGAGGAGAGGGTTCGCATGAGCACTATACCCTACGCTTCGGCGGTAGGATCTATAATGTATGCGATGCTATGTACAAGACCAGATGTAGCTTACGCGCTGAGCACGGAAAGCCGGTATCAGTCAGACCCAGGTGAGGACCACTGGACAGCAGTGAAGAACATTCTCAAGTACCTGAGAAGGACTAAGGAGATGTTCCTGGTTTACGGTAATGGAGACCTCAGGGTCGAGTCCTTTACCGATTCAAGCTTCTAGAGTGACAAAGATGACAGCAAGTCTGTCTCGGGTTTTGTGTTTACCCTCAACGGAGGGGCGGTATGTTGGAGGAGTTCCAAACAGGATACCGTCGCAGACTCGACGATGGAGGCTGAATATATTGCTGCAAGCGATGCCGAAAAAGAGGCGGTCTGGATGAAGAAGTTCATTAGTGAACTTCAGGTGGTTCCGTCCATTGTTGATCCAATACCTTTGTATTGCGATAACAATGGGGCTATAGCTTTAGCGAAGGAACCAAGGTCCCATCAGAAATCCAGGCACATCTTAAGGCGGTATCACCTGATCAGGGAGATCATTGATCGCCAGGAAATCGAGGTGCGGAGAGTGGACACAAAGGACAACACAGCGGACCCATTCACGAAGGCCTTGCCCCAGACTCAGTTCGAGCGGCTGATCGAGATGATAGGTCTTCGATACGCCAGTACATGGCCTTAGTGCAAGTGGGAGATTGTTAGTGTATATGCCCTAGAGCCCATTACTGTATCATACTAGTATGTATATTACTTGATGCAAGCTCGGGATATCCACAGTTGTATAGACAATCTTGCTCGAAATAGTAGTATGCTACTTGGTTTGTCTCTGCTTTAATGTGTACATGTGTTTCTTTATTATATCACCTATACGCAGTAGTAGAGCCCTTAGGATCTTTGCTTGATTACCGGTGTTGTGATGGCGATCACAATCGTGGGGGTTGGGTAATCCACAAGCACATCCTTATACACGTCCCTAGTCGTGGGATTATCGAGATAGGGCATCGATACTCCGGAGTAGACTAGCTTATGCGCTTCTCATCCCAGCACGGGAGACGGTCTGTCCCACAGCCGTCAGTACGTCGTACTTGAGATAGTATGCGGGTGCTCGTTAGGTTACGAGTACACTGGACAGGACTCGTCGGGAACTGATGGTTGGTATTATACCTATCGTCAGTTATCAGTTCCCAGATGACATGAGTACAGCTTAGTCCGCTGACTAGACACTGTCACTTCGTCTCGAGTGTGTTCCCATTGTTCTTTGATTACTACCCTACCACGGCTCTACTGAGTCGTGCAAACAGGTAGTAGTTGGGTGCAGTCCCGAAGCACTTGGAGGCAGTGACGGTTAGACAGGATTCGTCTCTCCCGGTATTGGGGGTTGACATCGCGCTGTGTCTATGAGAGCCATTACACGAGTAGTCCCTGGCCAGGGCAAGCGAGATATACTGGTAGGTTTCCAGTGTTATCTCAGGGTGTTCTGGGCTTCACTTCGACATGACTTGAACCGCTTTTAGGGGACTGACGTTTACCGCCCCCTAGGCCCGCCATGCGGTGTATCAGACGAACAGACCGGACTGTACGGAGATTGTCACATACAGGCTCAGTAGGAGTTCGGATGGGCTTACCTCATCGGCCTTCTTATTGATATCTACCTGGGGACCGTTACGTACATCTAGTGCCGCTTGCGGTCTGTGGTTAAACCCACTGCCAGCGTAGTGTCGAGTCTTTAGAGTCCCACACAGAGAGAGTTTCCCTGCACTGAGCGAAACGTGTAGAGGCCGTATGGTTTTACGGCAGGGCTACGATCTCTTACGTGCACTTGTGTGCGTATGCTGTTCGGGCAGGCAATACTAGTGGGCTTTGGTTTAAGCCATATCCTAGTATTGCACAGATGGATTTGATTTGTCTTCTGCGCATTCGCATTCTACGGAATGCGGATGCGTGTGTGTATGCACAGTTTTGAGGGGCGATGAAGGCGGAGGTGCCCCATTAGGGTTTTGGCAGTTGGTTCGGCCAAAGCCGTAATGTGGCATACTCATTAGGGTTTTGACAGTTCGTTTGGTCAAAACCGTTTTGAGCCGGAGACATTGTTTACTAATCCTTTTAGTGATAGATTTGTGATGGCTAATTGCATTGACCATTTGACCACTTAGATCTCTCTTAACTTTGTTGACCCGTTGACCGTGTTGACCATTGACCTTCAAGAGAGATCCATACTCTTCTTTCATTTTCTTTTTATTTCTTGTGTTATGATAATGGTCAATTCAATGTGCCATCAACTTTTATCATGATAGGATTAGTAATGATGATTTTGTGTATTATTGCAACCATGGTTCATTTCATTTGGGCTTAATCTTTTCATTATTCCTCTCTCATTCTCTCTCTTGAAGTGAGAAGAAAAAGAAAAGCTCCATGGTTGCTAAGTTTCTCCTTCTTCTTCCTCCTCTTGATCTCATCTTTTGATCTCATGTGTTGAGAGAAAAAGATTCCACAAAAACAAACACATCCATACATCTCCTCTACACAACCTAGGGCTTCTAGACTAGCAATCTCTTTGCCCTAGTTACCTCGGCTCGAGGTGGAGCTCGGTGTACATCTCTCGGGTGGATCGTCTTCGACTCAAGGAGGCCGCGGAGGTGACCAAAGTCCGGATCAACCCTCGGAGCTAGCAAGGAGAAGAACAACAAGAAGAGAAGGGGTTCAAGTTGAGGTATAACCCCTAACCGAGTAGATAAATCTCTAGTTAGGATGCTAGTGTGTTGTTTAGCAAAGATCCGTCTTTTACGGTCCATGTTACCAAGTCTAGAAAAATTTTTGTTTTACCGTTTCCGCAACCCCGAAAGTACCGGGAGAGGTAACATGGACCTAACAGTTAGGTTACGGGTACACCGGACAGGACTCGCCGGGAACTGCAGGTTAGATTTATACCCATCGTTAGATTGCAGTTCCCAGGTGACATGAGTACAGCTTAGTTCGTCGACTTGATACTGCTACTTCGCCTCAGGTGTGTTCCCACTGTACTTAGATTACTACCCTACCACGGCTCAAAAGAGTCGTGCAAACAGGTAGTAGTTGGGTGCAGTCCCGAAGCACTTGGAGGCAGTAGCGGTTAGACAGGATTCGTCTCTCCCGGTATTGGGGGTTGATATCACGCTGTGTATGGAGAGCCATTACGCAAAGTCTCTGGTCAGTGCAAGCGAGATTTACTGGTAGGTTCCAGTAGTTTCTCAAGGTGTAATGGGCTGCACTCCGACACGACTTATACCGCTATTAGGGGTCTGACGTTTACCGCCCCCCTAGGCCCGATATGCGATAGTCCTAGAAGAACAGACCGGACTGTACGGAGATTGTCACATCAGGCTCAGTAGAAGTTCGGATGGGTTTCCTCATCGGCCTTCTTATCGACATCTACTTGGGGACCGTTACGTACAGCTAGTGCCGCATGCGGTCTGTGGTTAAACCCACTGCCAGCGTAGTGTCGAGTTTTTAGAGTCCCACACAGAGAGTTTCCCTGCTTCGGACGAAACGATATAGAGGTCGTATGGTTTTACGACAGGGTTCGGACACGCACGTGCATTTATGCACGTACGATGTTCGGACAGTTTTTACTAGCCGACTTTGGTTTAAGCCAGATTCTAGTATCGGATTATAGGATTTATACAGTCTAAAGTTTTTCCGTGTTTTCACGGATAGGAGGGGCATTCTCGTAAATTGTCGAGAAGCTTCTAGAAGGATGATGACTTGGAGGGTAAGGTGGCATTTGCATTTATTGGATTAATGAGTCATGAGAGTGAATCATCCATGGAGTTAATGTTGCATTAATGTTTTATACGACTCATGAGATGAATCACTCTATGAATTAATGAAGCATGATGACACATATTTATTTGTTATTCATTTTAATAAAATCATATATATTCAATTGATATCGTCAATCCAAAAGGATTCTCATTCTCACCTTCTCTCTCCTCAAGCTCTCTCTCTTCAAACCCTAACCCTAACCTCTCATGTGTTGAGATCAAGGGTTAGTAAGACTTATTAATCCATAATCCTTCTCTATATCCCCTAGGTTTCTTAGATTAGCACTTTGAGAAACCTAGTTACCTCAAGTTAGAGGTCAAGCTTGGAGTAGAAGCTCTCGGGTTGATCGTCTTTGACTCGAGGAGGCCATTGAGGTGCCGACGTTCCAAAGAGCCTACGAGGTGTGGAGGACAGCGATGAAGACCTAAAGGACAAGTAACGTGAGGTATAACTTCGAATCCGAGTAGTTAAACCTTTCGTAGTTTGCTAGTAATGGTTTAGACACGATCCGTGTGCTCAAGTCCGTGTTACGAAGCTTTGATAATTGATTTTCATATATTCCGTCTCCCCGCAAGCTCGTGGGGTGCGTGACATGGACTTACATATATCTCGTTATTAAGTATACCAGAACCAATCAACTCTTGATTAAGTTTAATGTTCATAACATTATGCTGCAATACAAAATGATATCCTTCATTGTCTAACAAAGAAACAGATATTATATTACAAAGCATGCTAGGTACAAAATAACATGGGTTCAAAACCAATATACAACCCGATGGCAACCCTAGGTGATACTCTCCTACTGAAACTGCATGAACATTGGAACCATTTCCAACTCGGAGAGTGTGATCACCGGTCTTCAAAACTCTGCTATTTCTCAAGCCCTGCACAGAATTGCAGATATGAGAACCCGAACCGGTATCTAATACCCAGGAAACTGAGTTTATAGAAAAACAGTTTTCAGTCACAAACACACCTGAAGCAGAAGCATCACCATGCTTCTTCTTGTTAAGATCAGCAATATACACAGTACAATTCCGCTTCCAATGCCCCGTCTTCTTGCAATAGAAACATTCTCTTTTTCCCGACTCGTCAACCTTGGATTTGTCTCTTCCTTGTGCCTTCTTGATTCCACCTCTCGGTTTGGTGGATTTCTTCTTATTCTTTCCCTTGCCCTTGGTTTTTAGGACGGAAGAGGAAGATTGTCCAACAATCAGAAAGGGAGACTTCGCCTTAAGCGTGCTCTCCGCATTTCTCAACATATTGAGAAGTTCGGGTAGTGACTTCTCCATGTTATGCATGTTGAAGTTTACTATGAATGGAGCAAAGGCAGAGGGAAGAGACTGTAGAACAATATCAGTATATTGCTCGTTCTCCATTGTCCATCCGAGGCCCTCAAACTTTTCAGTAAGAGCTATCATCTTCAAAACTTGGTCACCTACTGGTGTGCCAGGAGCCATCCGCATCTGAAACAGCTTTCGAGACGCTTCGTATCGTAGGATACGAGATTGCTCCCCATACAACTCTTTTGTATAGAGAAAGATGGATTGAACATCCATCTGCTCGTGCTGCTTTTGATGTGTATTGTCAATCGATGCAAACGCAAGGCATTTGACAGTAGCATAGTCAATATCCCACGTTTTGCGGATCTCCTTATCCGCAACAGAAGATTCAAGGCCTGGGGTGGGCGGGGCTGAGGCAGTGAGGATATATGATACTTTATCATATGTGAGAGCAATGTTAATGTTCCTCAGCCAATCTTTATAGTTCGGCCCAGTTAGCTTATTTTTCTCTAACAGTAGCTTAAGTCCAGTCATGGTTATCTGCCATTAAGAGAGAGAAAAGAATACACTCAGCGAAAACTCTTGCAAAGATCAGATTGGTTATTTATCTTATCTAATCGATGTCTCCTACTGCTATTATCAAATTTTCCTTCAAACCTTAAAAAAAGAAAATTTAGCCAGGATTAATTACATTCTAAAACTTCGCTAACCGTTCAGCCAGTCCAGTGCCTGTACTTCTAAGGGAGGTTCACCGTGCTTTCGCACGGACCTAATTAAAATAAACCTCATTTTCCCAGAGGCGTAGCCCCGTTGACACCTTTCTAGACACCTAATGGGTTAGCTAATTATAAAGTGCAAAACTCTCCCAGGAGCAACTTTTGCTCACAGTGGGATCGGGATCCTACTATCACATAGAAGGTATGCAATCTCATTGCAAATTTCAACTCTTGAAACTCCCGATATGGTTTTTACCCCTAGCACTCATGAACTTAACTATAGTCAACATATCATAAGTACTAGTCAAGTACTTCCCGTCATTTCGTGATTAACTAGACACACCCATATGACCCTTAACTATAGTCAACATAATCATATGAATGTCCTAACTAATCGCATCATATGCGGTGTAGGAAGACATCACTTAGCTACCGTACACTGTGCCTTAACTATAGTCAAAATACGCAGCACGAATACTAAGTACTCTACATCCTAAAATGATGGAGGGCTGCGAATAGTTTTTAAGAAAACCTTTAACGCTTTGAACTTGATATCGTTGTAGAATCTAATGGTTTTAAAAGGAGTGGCTTAAGCTCCGTAATTTGAAAACTTGCTTTTTCATAAAAAGCCGAGTAGGTTTCAAATCTGATTCTACAACATCTTTTTAGGTTCCTTTTTGTTTACATTAATCTCATTAATGTAGTCCCATCACTTAAGTCCTTAAGCCATTACAGAAAAGAAACGAAAATAGAACGTATGCTTTTGCCATCCGCATTCGCCATAATGTCTCGTTATGTACCATTAAGTTACTTAACTAACGGCATAGCGGGGCGGGACTAACGCGGATGCAAAACATAAGCAACGTTTATTATATATCATATATATAATACATCATTCGTCTCAACATATAAAGTGATCACATCACAGAATATCAACAGCAGAAGCACATATATGAAAATACAGGATATACTATGAGGTTCGTATTTTGTATTTAGCCAACAATAGAAAATACGGATTCCATGGTCGCGATGAATAGCCAAGCCCACACCCCTAGACCCCTACGAGAGCGGCATGTGACTCTACCAATTCTAGAGTTTAGGAGACCCGGTCTCGACTCCTCGAGATGGCCTCCCACTGAACCATAGAACCCGATCACTTGTGCTCCCCTCCTTGGGTCTATCCTAATGCGGAAAAGTAAATAATAAACAACAATGGTGACATCATCCTCAACCCGGAAGTGTCCCAATAAAAGAATATTACATACAATTAATTTTACATGAATGAAAAGAAAAACTCTCATCTCACATAAAACCCCCAGCCATTCATTCACGACGATCCTGTACATCATATCTCAGCAACACATAATATCACATATTATCAACGTAAGTAAGTATGCGTACCCCAATTGTCGTTGATGTATAGCAACGAAACCGGCGATACACCACATACTACACTTACGGTCGCAGAAAAGAAAGTGAAAAACTACAACAATTAGAATCAACACTGCCTTTAGACATCATAAACCCGGAGTATCACATATTCTGGATTTCATGCCTAACGATGAAAATATTACATTTGGGTCTCAACTATGAAAACACCTTTTCAAAAGAAGCCGGGTAATTCAATAAGATTCCCGATTCTACCGAGGCCAAAATGTTAGACTTACACGCAACTAATTACTTTTCACAAAATTAATTATTGTATCACATTCACAAATATCTAGACGATGTTTAAACGTTTTGATCGAATCAGCAAACACCCACAAATTACCCTGAGAGCTCAAGACTTGAGCAAAGCTAAAATACCCAAAACACGCCACAGTGCCTATGGACCAACCGTAGAAGGGTCAACCCTTGTCTCACCTATGGCGCCACGGGACTACGGCAAACCCTAAGGTTTGGCCGCGGTTCCATGGTTATAGAATCGATTTAAGGTTACGTTCCTCTAGAGGGTCCATAGGGTTACTTGCATGAACTTTCAAATACCTTTAACTTGGAAAATTCCAACACTTGGAAAATTTCCAGCGAGAGCAATGAGGGGGTGATTGATGTTCGCTCGAACTGTTAAACGCCGTCCAAGTTACCAAATACAATGTTAAAATTATGACTACGAAATACTCCGAATTAGCCCCTAAGCAAAATTAACATCACATGAAATTTTGGGCAAAACTAACAACACCTGAAACCCTAAAATCTACAGACCAGAGCACCAGAGGAAAACGGGGCAACAAGGAGGCAGGGGGCCGGCCAGGCCGGAAAAATGAGCCATGTTCTCGGGTGAAATCCGATGGATAGCCTTCGTTTTTCTCAAGTGTTCTCAGTGCTTCACATACAAACTTCTGCAGTTGCTAAAAATTTTTTTTGAGCCCATTTTAAAATCGACAGAGAGCACTTTCTAGGGTTTCAGAATATCGTATTTTCGGAGTTGTTTCGGTTTCGTAATATTTATAACATCGTCTAAATTTCTAGCTTGGGTATGATACCACTGTAGGGATTCTATAGCACCATCCTAGGTTTTGGGTTGTGTCACGCCCCGCTTCCCATAGTACGCAAGATCGGGCACGTGACATAGCCAACCATGCTACCTGTGGGTAGGACGCATCCGTCCACAGTCACATTACGGCTATAGAGATATCAAGAACAGTAAAATAAACTAAACTAATACATGTCCAAATCCATAATAACAAGAATCAGTAAACAATAAGTGCGGAAGCTAATGATCCAATACAATGAATAAACAGTACGTCCCATAATGCGGGCTCACATCTGGAAATGAACAGAAATAAATAAACTAAACCCTAAGGACTCACTGTTCAGCCTGCTGGCTGAAGTACTCCTGCTCGGTCGTCGACAAAGGGACGGAATCTGGGCCATGCAAAACCCAGACGTCAGCGCGTCATGATATCAAGTATATAGCATAAACATGGTAATGAGAAATGCAAGTATGAACATGAATAAAGCAGCAATAAGAAATAACAAGCAGGGTAATGTGCACTGGTGACTAAACTGTCCTATCAGGTTTTCTACTCTATAGTCTTTGAAACCAATTGATGAATCGTCGATGTAACTCAATAGTATCCCGTGCGTACCCGGGACCACGGTCAAAGCCCTCGGGGCTGAATCCGAGACGTGCCGCTAAGCAGTAAAAGTAGGTAGTAGGATGGACGAGTGATGTCAGCATCATCACTCCCGGACTGGCCAAGCCCGTAAGACTGATCAGAACAAGTATCGAACTGTTGAGTTACAAGTCGGTTTCACCTTTGATTTCCCCATACCCCCAAGCTATGTATGTCAGGTCAGGTATTCAGTAGTCAAGGACTAATGCCAACACGAAATCAAGTAGAAGTAGGTCTGTCTGGATCGACAGCAGGAATGGTCAGGTTTGTCGGCATTAGGCATGAGATCAGGTAACAGGTCAGGTTACTTTCAACAGATAGAGTCGATATGTACAGGGTGTTATGTCCGGTGTATCAGTACATGTGTCAGGTGTATCAAGATCGGTCAATATGTAATGCAATCAGGTATATGCTGATAACAGGTATAGTAACGAATAATGAACAACAACAGGAACAGTAACTAACAATATTATTCTATGTGAACACAGTGATGTTTGTATTCTCATATTAACCGGTTCACGCACCTTTGGGGTGCAGCCACAAGGTGAAGCAATATCGATAACATACGTAATGGAGTTGCATGAATTTAAACTAAGCATAATAATAGTTACAAGGATGATCTAGCAATTTAAGCAATGACGTGCCAATTGGTTAATTAGTTAAAGTGTGGATTGATAGCATACCGATTAACTACAAGTAACCACTACAATGATTTAACGTTACGGATGATTGCAAATGTCACCAAGTCGTGTGATTATAACAGATAACATGATTATTAAGTTTGTAGCATGTTAAAGCAAGTATTCGGATACTTGCCTCGACGGTTTCGCAAACCGAAACGCACGGATGAAATGTCGGCAGAAAACGCGATAAGATAGCACGGGCCACGGATCGAGTCCCAACAGAGATCAACGGGATCACACGGACCAGGGGACTTCGCTGGAGCGTCGGGTTCGCCAAGACGGCACGGTCAGATTCCGGCAATGACAAAGTAGCGAAGTTAGCAACAAAGATATGATACACGCAAATACGACCAGCGAAGGGATTGTACCAAAAGGAAGCACAAGGAAAACTCACAGAGAAGAACAGGGTGCAACCACGATGGCTCGACGGCACTGGAACGCCGGCGAGGCAGCGACGGCGAAGAACGGTGGCTGGAAAAATCCTGAGTTTGCTGGAACGAGGGTGCTGCAGCGAGTGTGAGGGTGGTAGTCGACTCTGGTGGTCGAGGGGGAAGGGAGGTGGTCGGAGGTGGCGTCGACGAGGTCGCCGGCGCGTTTCTCCGGCGAACAGCGGAGGTTAGGCGAGGGGTTATGGGCTCGGGTTGGTGGTCCGGCGAGGGGAGGAGGGAAACGACGACGAGGTCGGGACGAGGAGGGTGAGAGGGAGTCGCGGGAGTCGTCGACGACGATGGGTGGCGTCGACGGCGAGGTCTGCGTGGGTGGAGGCGAGGTCGGGGTTGGGCGCAGGCGCGGGAGTCGCCGGGAGAACGGGAGGAGGAAGGCGCGGCTAGGCTGAGGGTGCTGACGGCGACGGCGAGGTCGCGGTGGCGATGGTGGGCTGCGCGAGTACGAGGCTAGGGTTAGGGTTTGTGGGTGTTCCTCGTGGAGAAGGTGGGTTTGGGGAAGGGCGGCTGCATAGTTATAATATATAGAGGAAGAGAGAGAGAGGGATTGGAGAGAGAGAGAGAGGGATTTGGTGAGATAGAGAGAGAGAGAGAATGAGGAGAGAGACAGAGAGAGATAGGGAAAGGAGGGGCCCACGCGTGAACAGTCCTCGCTCGCGATTGGCTGGAGGGAGATGAGGAAAAATTTGGGTAAAGATTTTAAAGGATTTAGCCGTTGGGAATTATTCGTGTATTTTTTTTTTTTTTAGTTTAAGTATATTAAATTTAAATGGGCCCTTTTTGGCGCAAAATGAAACATTTCCAAATCGCGCCCGGGTTGCACCCAAATGCTCCAAATTCAAATTATAGGATTTTAAGCGGGTTCCAAATTTTGAAAATAGGTGTTTATTGATTAAAATGCATGCCCCCAAGTCGGACACTTGCACGCGCGCGTAGTCGCCCAAACTGGCCCGTTTAGCCAAACGGAACGGAATCTCGACACGCGGACGCTACCACGCGACTAGTGGCGACGAGTAGACCAACATGGACATCTTAAATTTTATTTTAGGAGTTAAAATTTGTTATGTGCCAAAATGACTTAACCGGGTGAAATTTAGCAATAAACACAAGAAAATCAGGAAAATTGGAATGAGCGGTATACAACCCTCAACTAGTAATATAAATAGTATTATTGGGCTCGGGTGTTACATCATACCCAACTACAAAAGAATTTCGTTCTCGAAATTCCAAGAATACAAGATAGCTAACTACTGGAAATGGTGAGGGAATTTCTGCCGAATCTCGTCTTCTCGCTCCCAAGTGGATTCTCCATGCGATCGGTTACCCCAAGAAACTAGCACAAGAGGGATAACCTTGTTCTTAAGAACCTTTTCTCTTCGATCCCTGATTTCAACTGGTCGCTCTTCGAAAGTTAGGTCCTCCCGTACGGTCAACTCCGAATGATCCAAGACATGAGTCTCATCGCGAACATACTTCCGTAGTTGAGACACATGAAACACGTCGTGAACTCCTGCTAATGACGGTGGTAACGCCAACCGGTACGATACTTCTCCAACACGCTCCAATATCTCGAAGGGTCCAACGAATCGGGGACTAAGCTTTCCCCGACTTCCAAAGCGAATCACCCCTCTAGTCGGTGATATCTTCAGAAATACCAAATCACCCACGGCGAACTCTAGAGGTCTTCTTGACGTGTCGGCCCAACTCTTCTGTCTGTCGTGAGCTGCCTTCATATGCTTCCTGATGGTATTCACCTTCTCGACTGTCTGTACCACCAAATCTGGTCCTAGTAACCTTCGTTCACCAACATCATCCCAACAAACAGGTGAACGGCACTTACGACCATACAGTGCTTCAAACGGGGCCATCTGAATCGTTGCTTGGAAGCTATTGTTGTACGAAAACTCCACCAGGTGTAGATGATCTTCCCAAGAACCTTTGAAGTCCAACATGCAGGCCCTCAACATATCTTCAAGGGTCTGGATCGTTCTCTCCGATTGTCCATCGGTCTGAGGATGATAAGCTGTGCTAAACTTCAATCGAGTCCCCAAACTTTCTTGTAAACTCCTCCAAAAGTGCGACAAGAACCGAGTGTCCCGATCGGACACGATGCTTACCGGTACTCCATGCAATCTGACAATCTCCTGCATGTACCGCTCTGCCAAAGTCTCCGTCGATTGACCAACCCGAAAAGGAATAAAGTGAGCTGCCTTGGTCAACCGATCGACAATCACCCATACGGCATTGTTGCCCTTTGGACTCCGCGGTAAAGCCGTCACGAAATCCATGGTTATATGTTCCCACTTCCACTGAGGAATCGGAAGTGGTTGCAACAAACCAGCAACCCTTTGATGTTCAGCCTTGACTTGCTGACACACCAAGCACTTAGCCACGAAGCGAGCAATTTCCCGTTTCATACCTTCCCACCAGAAGTGCTGTCGAATATCTCGGTACATCTTTGTCCCTCCTGGATGTACAGAGTAAGCTGAACTGTGTGCCTCCTTCATAAGCTCTTCACGCACATCTCCTTTTGGCACACACACACGGCTACCATATCTCAACGAACCATCTTCATGGATCAGTAAATCGGTTCGTAGTCCGGCTCCAACCTGCTCTCGAAACTTTTGCAGTCTAGGATCCTGCGATTGTGTCGCTTTAATCTTCTCAACTAAGGACGACTGTACTTGCAACTGCATAAACTGTCCTGTAGCATGTGGTAGCACAACCTCCAAGTCAAATCTCCGAAAATCCTCAATGATCTCTCTCTGTGCAGTCAAAAACTGAATTGCTGGTAACCGACTTAGCGCATCTGGCACGACGTTAACCTTTCCTAGATGGTACTTAAGATCAAGGTCATAGTCGGCCATCAGCTCCAACCATCTGCGTTGCCTCATGTTCAACTCCTTCTGAGTGAACACATATTTCAAACTCTTGTGATCCGTAAAGACTTCAACTCTCTCGCCCAAAAGGTAGTGCCTCCAAATCTTCAGGGCGAAGATCACGGCTGCAAGCTCTAAGTCATGAGTCGGATAGTTCTTCTCATGAGTCTTCAGTTGTCTCGATGCGTAAGCGACGACTTTCCCGTTCTGCATTAAAACACATCCCAATCCCTTTCCAGATGCGTCGCTATGAATCACCAGTCCTCCTGAATTATCCGGTACGGTCAGGATCGGGGCGGTTATCAACTTCTGCTTCAACGTCTCGAAGGCCAATGCACATCCATCCGACCAAACAAACGGTACCTCCTTACGCGTAAGCTTGGTTAACGGCTCAGCTAAACGCGCGAAGTTCTCCACAAATCTTCTGTAGTAACCAGCGAGTCCAAGAAAACTCCTTATCTCCGCAACATTCTTCGGAATAGGCCAGTCTCGAACTGCTGCAATCTTCTCAGGATCAACGGCGATTCCATTGCCCGACACAACATGCCCCAGAAACTTCACTTCTTCCAGCCAGAATTCGCACTTACTCATCTTCGCGAATAATTTCTCCTGCCTCAGCATCTGCAGTGCGATCTTTAAATGCTCAGCATGCTCCTCCGGACTCTTCGAGTATACCAGAATATCGTTAATGAATACCACAATAAACTGGTCCAAGAACGGTGAAAGGATCCTGTTCATCAAATCCATGAATATTGCCGGCGCATTCGTTACTCCGAAGGGCATCACTAGATACTCGAAATGCCCATATCGAGTTCGAAACGCCGTCTTGCAAATGTCTTCTGCTTTTACTCGGACCTGATGATATCCTGATCGCAAATCCAGTTTCAAGAATACCCTCGCGCCACTAAGCTGCTCAAAAAGTTCTCCAATGCGAGGGATCGGGTACTTGTTCTTAATAGTCACCCGGTTCAATTCTCGATAATCAATGCACATCCTTCTCGTGCCATCCTTTTTCTTTACTAAAAGGACTGGAGCTCCCCAAGGCGAGTTGCTGCTTCGAATCCATCCCTTCTCGAGTAATTCACCCACTTGTTTCTTAACTTCTTCCAATTCCACCGGTGCCATCGGATAATAAGATTTTGATACTGGCGCTGCACCAGGAATAAGGTCAATCGCAAACTCCACATCTCGCTTCGGCGGTAAGCCCGAAATATCTTCAAACACATCCATAAAGTCGCGGACAACTGCCGGCTCTTCACTATTATCCACTACCATAGCCGCAAGAACACTGTTCGTCGGCCTAGCCCTAAACTCGACTGGCCCGACAGAACTGCTTCCTCCAATGAAAGTAAACTCAGGGTGCCCGAGAATCTGGAAAATTACTTTCCTTGCCCTACAATCAATGTGTGCGTGGAAAGTGCCAAGAAAATCCATTCCCAAAACTACATCATAACTGCCCGTATCAATCACCAAGAAATCTGCAAAAAGCTCTCGTCCGCAAACAACAACCGTACAATCTCTACATTCCTTACTAGCTATGATTTTCCCATTCCCAGTGTGTATGTCCCAGAAACTAGACAGGGTCGTGCAGGTGATCGAGTGTGTAGTTATAAATTTGGATGACATGAAACAGTGGGATGCTCCGGAATCAAATAATGGCAATGCGGGAAAACCACGAACGAGGATAGTACCTGAAACCATTTCTCCTGATGCCTTGGCTTCCTCAGCTGTCAAGGTGAAAGCTCGACCCTGGTTGGGTCCTTGTGTCAACTGCTTCTGCCCTTGGAACGGTCTCTGCGGAGTCTTCCGTATATCCTCTCTCGTGCGAAGCTTCGACGGACAAGCACCAACTGCGTGATCGGCTGCTCCACAAACCAGACAAAGTCCCAGTCTTCTTCTACACTCCTTATGCACGTGCCAAGGTAAGTGGCAGTAGGCACAGGTCACGCTCTTCCTTCGGTCAACGATCACAGGCTTCTTCATTGGCGCTACACCTCGACGGTCCACTGGAATACCTCTGCGCCCATGATCTCGGTTAGGCACAAATGCAGGCTTCCTGGCCGCAACTGCTGTCTGGTGAAGGTTCCCTTTCGATCCTGATAAACTCTGTTGCTCTCTGGCTGCCGTAAGAACCTGTGAGAAAGTGGTCAAACCCAGGGAGACAATCTGCCTCTGGATGTCCACATCCAAACTGCGCAAGAACCTTCGCGCCCTGTCTGCCTCCTTGGCGACTAAGGGTCCAGCAAAACGGCTGAGTCTCGTCCATTCCGCTGCATGTACATCCACAGCTGCTCCATTTTGTCTCAGCCCGATAAATTTCTCCTCCATTTCCTCCCGTGCAGTCCGCAGGAAGAACTTCTCTAAGAAACTTTTAGAGAAATCCGCCCAACTGATTGGCTTGGACAAGCGGGTCTCCTCCACAAGCCACCACTCTCGGGCGTAATCTACCAGCTGAATGCGCACCACATCAACTCTCTTGTCTTCTGGGATCTGTGCCGCAATCAGTAAATTCTCCGTGTCTACTAGCCACTGCTCGGCTGGTAACGGTTCCTCCAAACCAGTGAAAGTAGTAGGACCCAACCGTCTGAAGTCTGCCACGGTTCCTACTCGGTCGACTGGCTTCGCTACTGCGGTGTTTACAGACTGCTGAATAGCCTGCAAACCCTCCTGAAATGAATCTGCTTGCTGCTGGATCAGCTCAGTTTGCCTCTTCTGATTTTCCAACATCCCACGTATCACTCCTAACATGGCGGCTTCATCCACACGCCTCTGATACGTCTTGAAATTCTTATCTGCCATGGTCCTGAAATCAAAACAAACAACATTAGCATGATGATAGATTCAATATATAAATCAAGGCTAGAACTCCAAGATACTTAAATAGAGTACTGCATTGTAGCTATGCCGCGGTATCATAGCCGCAATTACTTAACTCCACCCAAGTCGCCTAAGTCCTAGAGATAACAAGAAATTAGGTTTTCGAATTGACAATGCAAAGTAAGTTCGCATGTCGACATGATCTGGAAGGATGATTCAAGGACGGTGAAACGGTCAAGGTGGCAGGACATGTTTCCTAATCACGGGGATTATGATTCGTGTATCGGGTGCGATACCCAACTACAAGGAATCAACCCAATTAACCTATTGCTCTGATACCAAAAGAACCATGTCACGCCCCGCTTCCCAGAGTACGCAAGATTGGGCACGTGACATAGCCAACCATGCTACCTGTGGGTAGGACACATCCGTCCACAGTCACATTACGGCTGTAGAGATATCAAGAACAGTAAAATAAACTAAACTAATACATGTCCAAATCCATAATAACAAGAATCAGTAAACAATAAGTGCGGAAGCTAATGATCCAATACAATGAATAAACAGTACGTCCCATAATGTGGGCTCACATCTGGAAATGAACAGAAATAAATAAACTAAACCCTAAGGACTCACTGTTCAGCCTGCTGGCTGAAGTACTCCTGCTCGGTCGTCGACAAAGGGACGGAATCTGGGCCATGCAAAACCCAGACGTCAGCGCGTCATGATATCAAGTATATAGCATAAACATGGTAATGAGAAATGCAAGTATGAACATGAATAAAGCAGCAATAAGAAATAACAAGCAGGGTAATGTGCACTGGTGACTAAACTGTCCTATCAGGTTTTCTACACAATAGTCTTTGAAACCAATTGATAAATCGTCGATGTAACTCAATAGTATCCCGTGCGTACCCGGGACCACGGTCAAAGCCCTCGGGGCTGAATCCGAGACGTGCCGCTAAGCAGTAAAAGTAGGTAGTAGGATGGACGAGTGATGTCAGCATCATCACTCCCGGACTGGCCAAGCCCGTAAGACTGATCAGAACAAGTATCGAACTGTTGAGTTACAAGTCGGTTTCACCTTTGATTTCCCCATACCCCCAAGCTATGTATGTCAGGTCAGGTATTCAGTAGTCAAGGACTAATGCCAACACGAAATCAAGTAGAAGTAGGTCTGTCTGGATCGACAGCAGGAATGGTCAGGTTTGTCGGCATTAGGCATGAGATCAGGTAACAGGTCAGGTTACTTTCAACAGATAGAGTCGATATGTACAGGGTGTTGTGTCCGGTGTATCAGTACATGTGTCAGGTGTATCAAGATCGGTCAATATGTAATGCAATCAGGTATATGCTGATAACAGGTATAGTAACGAATAATGAACAACAACAGGAACAGTAACTAACAATATTATTCTATGTGAACACAGTGATGTTTGTATTCTCATATTAACCGGTTCACGCACCTTTGGGGTGCAGCCACAAGGTGAAGCAATATCGATAACATACGTAATGGAGTTGCATGAATTTAAACTAAGCATAATAATAGTTACAAGGATGATCTAGCAATTTAAGCAATGACGTGCCAATTGGTTAATTAGTTAAAGTGTGGATTGATAGCATACCGATTAACTACAAGTAACCACTACAATGATTTAACGTTACGGATGATTGCAAATGTCACCAAGTCGTGTGATTATAACAGATAACATGATTATTAAGTTTGTAGCATGTTAAAGCAAGTATTCGGATACTTGCCTCGACGGTTTCGCAAACCGGAACGCACGGATGCAATGTCGGCAGAAAACGCGATAAGATAGCACGGGCCACGGATCGAATCCCAACAGAGATCAACGGGATCACACGGACCAGGGGACTTCGCTGGAGCGTCGGGTTCGCCAAGACGGCACGGTCGGATTCCGGCAACGACAAAGTAGCGAAGTTAGCAACAAAGATACGATATACGCAAATACGACCAGCGAAGGGATTGTACCAAAAGGAAGCACAAGGAAAACTCACAGAGAAGAAACAGGGTGCAACCACGATGGCTCGACGGCACTGGAACACCGGCGAGGCAGCGACGGCGAAGAACGGTGGCTGGAAAAATCCTGAGTTTGCTGGAACGAGGGTGCTGCAGCGAGTGTGAGGGTGGTAGTCGACTCTGGTGGTCGAGGGGGAAGGGAGGTGGTCGGAGGTGGCGTCGACGAGGTTGCCGGCGCGTTTCTCCGGCGAACAGCGGAGGTTAGGCGAGGGGTTATGGGCTCGGGTTGGTGGTCCGGCGAGGGGAGGAGGGAAACGACGACGAGGTCGGGACGAGGAGGGTGAGAGGGAGTCGCGGGAGTCGTCGACGACGATGGATGGCGTCGACGGCGAGGTCTGCGAGGGTGGAGGCGAGGTCGGGGTTGGGCGCAGGCGCGGGAGTCGTCGGGAGAACGGGAGGAGGAAGGCGCGGCTAGGCTGAGGGTGCTGATGGCGACGGCGAGGTCGCGGTGGCGATGGTGGGCTGCGCGAGTACGAGGCTAGGGTTAGGGTTTATGGGTGTTCCTCATGGAGAAGGTGGGTTTGGGGAAAGGGCGGCTGCATGGTTATAATATATAGAGGAAGAGAGAGAGAGAGGGATTGGAGAGAGAGAGAGAGGGATTTGGATAGAGAGAGAGAGAGAATGAGGAGAGAGACAGAGAGAGATAGGGAAAGGAGGGGCCCACGCGTGAACAGTCCTCGCTCGCGATTGGCTGGAGGGAGATGAGGAAAAATTTAGGTAAAGATTTTAAAGGATTTAGCCGTTGGGAATTATTCGTGTATATTTTTTTTTTTAGTTTAAGTATATTAAATTTAAATGGGCCCTTTTTGGCGCAAAATGAAACATTTCCAAATCGCGCCCGGGTTGCGCCCAAATGCTCCAAATTCAAATTATAGGATTTTAAGCGGGTTCCAAATTTTGAAAATAGGTGTTTAGTGATTAAAATGCATGCCCCCAAGTCGGACACTTGCACGCGCGCGTAGTCGCGCAAACTGGCCCGTTTAGCCAAACGGAACGGAATCTCGACACGCGGACGCTACCACGAGACTAGTGGCGACGAGTAGGCCAACATGGACATCTTAAATTTTATTTTAGGAGTTAAAATTTGTTATGTGCCAAAATGACTTAACCGGGTGAAATTTAGCAATAAACACCAGAAAATCAGGAAAATTGGAATGAGCGGTATACAACCCTCAACTAGTAATATAAATAGTATTATTGGGCTCGGGTGTTACAGGTTGCATCACACATGCTATATTAAAATTTTCGGGGGTGCTAAACAATACCAACCATGAATCGAACTAGAAAAATAGGGTAACAACAACTAGTATCACATACCATAAGTGTCTAACACTAAGAGGTAAGTAATACAACCTTTGTAGACCTCCTCTTGTGACTCCTTGGATCTAGTAGGGTTTGAACCGGTTCGCTTGAAACCTTCCAAATCCACGATGATCCACCACGAAGTCCCTTTGCTCAAGCTCCTAGCTTCACTTGATCTTTGAAGTAGTGGAGCAAACAACCTACACTAGTGGGCTAGACTAATATAGATTGGTGATGTGGGTTTGGATCTCACTCAAAATCCTTTTCTTTTCATTTTCTTCTCTCACTTTTGAATCCCCAGAGAGCTTGAAGGAGGAAGAAGAAGATGAGTGGCTAAACTTGACTCAATTGAGAATGATGCAACATAATCCTAAGAGTGTTAGAATTATGTCATGTTTAACTATGGTTACAAAATATCTAGATATTTTAAGACATGAGGTTAAGCAAAACCATGGGCAATTTAACCATGGTATTGACTTTGGTCAACACAAGAGAAGAGAGTTGAAAAGTCAACCATGATTTTATTCCCATTTTGCATTTCTCAAATAAACAAAATATACATATATTTGTTACCATGTGAGTCTTGCATTGCCACCACCAATGTATCATCAACCATGACACATGTATGCTAGCTTGTGTGCATCCATATCAACATATACATACACTCATGCATGCATCATAAAGAAATATGTTTTAATAAATGAGCTAATGGACTTAATATTAAATCAACACTTAATTTAATAACCCGGTCATATCACATACGACCCGTCCAATAGTAAACACCCGATTAAAATACGGTATCCAATACACGCATTTAATCGAGCTCCCGCGCATATCTCATATGCACCCCACATCTTTTCTCCTGAGCTAGGAGACCCCTTTATGGGACTCTAAGACTCGTCAATACGCTAGCAGTAGGCACTGATCACATCACATACCCACAAACCGTCAGTGGCGCAAGCTGTACGTAACGGCTCTCAGGTATTGAGCGATCAGAAGAAACACAAGCGAACCTGTCAAAACTCCCGTCGAGCCAACTGGAAACACTTACCGAACAGTCCGGTCTCTTCGTCAGATATGCTGCATATAGAGTCTAGGGATGGCATCGTCGACCCCGATAACTCAACAAGTCATGCCGGTATATGGCTCATAACAGATCGAGAAACTACTTATAACACTTATCAGTAAATCTCATCAGCCCTGGCCAGGGACTTCCTGTTATAGACAATCGTACATAGCGCAACATCAACCCCCAATACCGGGAGAGACGAAACCCCTCCTATCGCTCATTGCCTCCATGTGCCTCGGGACTGTACCCAAAATCTACCTATTTGCATGACTCAGTAGAGCCGTGGTAGGGTGGAGATCAAAGTACTCTAGGAGGACGCACAAGACTCTATGACGATCTCGGGTCTACAGACTAACCTGTACCATTGTCACCTAAGAACTGCTATCCGACGTTAGATATAATACCATATAGGAGTTCTCGACGAGTCCGTTCAGTGTACCCAGTCTCACTGAGCACCCGTATACGGTCTTTGGTGTCACCACACCAATGGATAGGGATTATCCATCGCCCATCATATAGGTCAAGTAACGTATACGCTAGTCTACTCGGGATTATCTATGCCCCGTCTCGATACACCCACGACTAGGAACATTTCAAGGATATGCTTATAAACTACAAATGTCCCATTAGTATGATCCACATCATAATCTCAGTAGTCAAGCAAATATCCTAAGGGCTTTATCAACATGTACCAAATGAATAAGATGCACGATCAAATGAACATGTCAAGATAAAGTACAACCAGATAGCATACTATCATGTTGAGCAAGAATGTCCCCTGAATATATATACACATACCGATACATCCATTATCATATAATGGCCTCTAGGGCAAACATATATCCAACAACTATAGACAACAATCTCCCACTTGCACTTAAGGCTAATTATTGCGGTGCCGCATACTCACAGCCCGTGTGATACCGAACACCTAACTCCTCTACTAATCAGTTTTACAAAGCTCGTTTTTGAAACTATTGCGTTCGAGAAATAGCCTTAGTGAGTGGATCCGCCCTGATGTTTCTTTCTATATCTCTCTTTATCTCAAGTTCACGGAGAAAGCCATCTGCCGAAATGAGCAATACCTGTCTTAGATTATGTCTGGATATCTGATGGGACCCAGTTCAAAAATGAACTCCAAATCCAACAAATTTCTTAGACTATATCGTCCACTGAATTTAATCAGTATCCTGCACCATGCCTTCCTCAGTATCCGCTTGGACCACCTTCCCAAACAACAGCCCCTCAAAAAGTGGGAAAACTATAACTCCGACAGTCACTCTGTCATCCAGGTCACTTTGGAATGATAACCGTCTCCCGAAGGAGGCTACCGATATCAAATCCCTAGAACATCTACTTATTTTCATAAACTGCTTCCGAACGTTTCTGTGCTGAGTACCTGGATCTCAAGAAGAAGAAGCATGGTGATGCTTCCGCTTCAGGTGTATTTGTGACAGAAAACAGTTTTTCTATAAACTCTACATCCTGGGTATTAGATACCGGTTCAGGTTTTCACATCTGCAATTCTATGCAGGGGTTGAGAAATAGCAGAGTTTTGAAGACATGTGACCATACTCTCCTTGTTGGAAATGGTTCCAATGTACATGCAGTTTCAGTGGGAGAGTATCACCTAGGGTTACCATCAGGATGTATATTGGTTTTGAACCCATGTTATTATGTACCTAGTATGCTTTGTAATATAATATCTGTTTCTTTGTTAGACAATGAAGGATATCATTTTGTATTGCAGAATAATGTTATGAACATTAACCTGAATCAAGAGTTAGTTGGGTATGGTATACTTAATAACGGGATATACGTCCTAAATCAACACACAGTTTTCAGCATACAACACACTACTAAAAGAAAATTTTCAGATATAAATGAAGATTTTCTTTGGCACTGTAGACTTGGTCATATTAACGAAACAAGACTAAACAAGCTACATAAATATGGACATTTGAATCCCTTTGAATTTAAATCTTATGCGACTTGTAAGTCTTGTATCAAGGGTAAAATGACCAAAACTCCGTTTACAGGACACGGAGAAAGAGCTACTGAGCTCTTAGGCCACATACGTAGTGATGTATGCGGGCCAATCACTACACAGGCTAGAGATGGTTTTTCTTACTTCATTACTTTTACTAATGATTTCTCAAGATTCGGTCATGTGTTTTTATTAAAGCATAAGTCAGAAACTTTCGAGAAATTCACTGAGTACAAACTTGAAGTAGAAAAACAAACTGGATTGAGCATTAAGATACTTCGATCAGATCGAGGTAGAGAGTATCTCAGTACAGAGTTTTCAGACTTTCTAAAAGAGAATGGGATTCTCTCTCAGCACACTCCACCTTACACACCACAGCACAACGGTGTGTCAGAACGACGGAATCGGACCCTATTAGATATGGTACGTTCCATGATGAGTGATGCTGAGTTACCTGTCTCATTTTGGGGGCATGCATTGGAGACTGCAGCGTTTCTGTTGAACAGGGTTCCAACCAAAACCGTGTCTACCACACCATATGAGATATGGTATGGGAAGAGACCATCTCTTAAACGAGTTAAGATTTGGGGTTGTCCGTTCTATGTCAAAAAGCAGAATCCGGACAAACTCGAGACACGGTCAGTCATGTGTAAGTTTGTGGGATATCCAAAGAATTCATTTGGATATCTATTCTACCACAAGGAGGAACAAAAGGTGTTTGTTTCTCAGTATGCCGCATTTTTAGAAAGAGAATTTTTTACAAATGATACTGATGGAAATGTGGTAGATCTAGAAGAGGTTCTAGAGACACAAGTTACAAATGATAACTTGATTGAGCCTGATGTTGCAACAGAAACTAATGAACCCCAGCCACTCCGTAAATCTAGTAGGACTTCTCACCCACCGGAGAGGTACTACGGTTTCTTCATTGATGGTGATAGAGAAGATTGCATCATGGAAGATGATGATCCTACTAGTTTTCAGCAAGCTATCACGAGTGGTGACTCTGTGAAGTGGCTGGATGCTATGAAATCTGAAATGGAGTCTATGTACACCAACAAAGTATGAACTTTGGACGTTGTACCCTCTGGGGTAAAGCCCGTAGGGTGCAAATGGATCTTTAAAAGAAAGATTGGTGTAGATGGGCAGGTGGAGACCTATAAAGCAAGACTTGTGGCGAAAGGATTTTGTCAAAGACCAGGTCTGGACTATGACGAAATGTTTTCTCCCGTAGGCATGCTTAAATCCATACGGATCCTACTTGCTATTGCTACTCACTACGACTATGAAATCTGGCAGATGGACGTTAAAACTGCATTTCTAAATGGTGATTTAGAAGAATGCGTTTATATGGATCAGCCAGAGGGCTTCGTTGACAGTGGGAGTAGCGGGAAAGCATGTAGGTTGCTTAAATCCATTTATGGATTAAAGTAGGCATCACGGAGTTGGAACATCTTTTTTGATGATGTCATCAAAAAGTTTGATTTCATCAAAAATCCAGATGAACCTTATGTTCATAAGAAGATTGTAGGGAGTACTGTCGCATTCCTCGTATTGTACGTGGATGACATTCTTCTGATAGAAAACGATGTTCATATGCTACAATCGGTCAAATTGTTCTTATCACAAAGGTTCTCCATGAAAGACCTGGGTGATGCCTCGTACATACTGGGCATTAAGATCTATAGAGATGGATCTAAACGGTTGTTGGGATTGTCCCAAACCAGGTACATTAACACCATTCTAAAGAGGTTTAGTATGGAATACTCTAAGCGGGGTGCCTTACCCGCTTGTTATGTAGTCACTCTCTCCAAGGACTTTTGCTCAAAGACAGATGAAGAGAGAGCTCGCATGAGCATTGTACCCTACGCTTCAGCCGTAGGATCTATAATGTATGCGATGTTATGTACACGCCCTGATGTAGCTTATGCACTGGGTGTAGTAAGCAGGTATCAATCTAACCCAGGGGAGAATCACTGGATAGCTGTGTAGAACATTCTTAAGTACTTGCGAAGGACTAAAGAAATGTTCTTGGTGTATGGTAATGGAGATCTCCAAATGGAGGCCTTTACCGATTCGAGCTTCCAGAGTGATAAGGACGACAACAAATCTATCTCTGGGTTTGTATTTACCCTCAATGGAGGGGCGGTATGTTGGAAGAGTTTCAAACAGGATACCGTTGCAGACTCTACGATGGAAGATTAGTATATTGCTGCAAATGATGCCGCCAAGGAAGCCGTCTGGATGAGGAAGTTCATCTCGGAGCTTGGAGTAGTTCCAACCATTATTGATCAAATACCATTGTATTGTGATAATAGTGGGGCTATGGCGTTAGCCAAGGAGCCCAGGTCCTATCAGCGATCCAAACACATCCTGAGGCGATATCATCTGATCCGAGAGATAGTTGATCGCCGCGAGATCGAGATTCGGAGAGTAGATACAAAGAATAATACCATGGATCCACTCACCAATGCTCTCCCTTAGCCGCAGCATGAGCGACTTTTTGAGATGTTGGGTATGAGATACGCCAATAATTGGCCTTAGTGCAAGTGGGAGATTGTTGGATATATGTATGCCCTAGTGGCCATTATTTGATAGTGGATGTATTTTTACATGTATATATATATATTCAGAGGACATTCTTGCTCGACATGATAGTATGCTATCTGGTTACTCTTTATCTTGACATGTTCACTTGATCATGCTTTTATTCATTTAGTACATGTTGATAAAGCCCTGAGAATATTTGCTTGACTACTGTGATTATGATGCAGATCATACTAGTGGGGCATGTGTAGTCTATTAGCATATCCTGAAATGTCCCTTCGTGGTTGTATCGAGACGAGGAATCGATATTCCAAAATAGACTAGCGTATACGATTCATGACCCATGTGATGGGCGATGGATGATCCCATATACATTGGTGTTTGACACCAAGATTGTTTACGGGTGCTTAGTGGAGACTGGATACACTGGACGGAGAGAACTCCTATATGGTATTATATCTATCGTCGGATAGCAGTTCTCAGGTGACACTGGTACAGGTTAGTCTGCAGACCCGAGATCGTCATAGAGTCTTGTGTGTTCTCCCACTGTACTTTGATTTCCACCCTACCACGGCTCTTTTGAGTCATGCAAACAGGTGGCTTTTAGGTACAGTCTCGAGATACATGGAGGCAATGAGCGATTGGAGGGGTTTCGTCTCTCCCGGTATTGGGGGTTGATGTTGTGCTGTGCTCAATTGGCTATATCAGCAAGTCACTGGCCAGGGCTGATGAGATTTACTGATAAGTGTTATCAGTAGTTTCTTGATCTGTTATAGGCCATATACTGGCATGATTTATTGAGTTATTGTGGTCGACGATACCATCCCTAGACTCGATATACAACATATCTGACGATGAGACCGGACTGTACGGTAAGTGTTACCGGTTGTCTCGACAGGAGTTTTTACAGGTTCGCTTGTTTTTCTTCTGATCGCTCAATACCTGGGAGCTGTTACGTGCAGCTTGTGCCACTGACGGTTTGTGGGTTTGTGATATGATCACTGCCTACTGCTAGCAGATTGACGAGTCTTAGAGTCCTACAAAGGGGTTACCTAGCTCAAGCGAAACGATGTGGGGGTGCATATGGTGATATGTGCGGGTGCTTGATTAAATGCGTGTTTATGACACCGCATTATAATCTGGTGTTTTCTATTGGTCGGGTCGTATGTGATATGACTGGTTTATTAAATCAATTGTTGATTTAATATTACTAACCATTAGCCTTTTTACTTATAACCATTTCTTTATATGTTGTATGCATGAATGGGTGTATGTACATATATTGATTTGAATGCACACATACATGCATACATGTGTCATGGTTGATGATACATTGGAGATGGCTATGCAAGACTCACATGGGATAGATATTTATATATTTGTGATTATTGAGTAAAAGAAAATTAGGATTAAATCATGGTTGGAATCTTTCTACACTCTTCTTGACATGACATAATACAACCATGGTTTAATCTCTAATTATTCTTTAATTCATTATCAAAAATATCTAGATATTTTATATACCATGGTTTGTGTGAGGGTGACTCTCTCATATATTTGATTATTCTTTTTCATTTGCATCATTTTCTCTTGAGCTTAAGCTAAGCCATCTCCTTCTTCTTGCTCCAAGCTCTCTACCTCTTCAAATAGTGAGTGAAGAAAATTAAAGGAAAGGTTTTTTAGTGAGATCTAAACCCACATCACCAATCTATACTAGTTTAGCCTACTAGTGTAGGTTGTTTGCTTCACTTCTACATAGTTCTTATGAAGCTAGGAGCTTGGGCCAAGGGACTCCGTGGTGGATCGTCGTGGACATCGAGGGACTCAAGCGGACCCGTACAAACACCAAGTTGATCCAAGGAGCCACAAAGAGGAGATCTACGAAGGTTGTATTTCTCACCTCTTAGTGTTAGACTCTCATTTAGTATGTGATACTTAGTTTTGTTACCCTAAATTTCTAGTTTGATCCTAGGCTAGTTTTCTTAGCACCCCAAAATTTTTATTGTAGTATGTTTGATGCAAGACAAACCCTTGGTATGGTGCTAGGTAAACCCATCAGTGGTATCAGAGCCAAGCTAGAAACTTAGACGATGCTAAATATATTAAGAAACCGAAACAACTCCGAAATTTTTGAAATCTGGAACCTTGAAATGTGCTCTCTGTCGTTTTTAAAACGGGCTCGAAAATTTTTTTTAGCAACTGCATTTGTATGTGATGCACTGAGAACACCAGAGAAAAACGAGGGGATTCTACCGATTTTGAACCGGCCACACCCCCTAAAATTCCGGCCTGGCCGGCCCCACCTCTTCAAAATTTCCTCGTTTTCGTCCGGTGCTCTGTTCTGTAGATTTTGGGGTTTCAGGTATTGCTAGTTTAGCCCAAAATTTCATGTGATGTTAATTTTGCTTAGGGGCTAATTCGGAGTATTTCGTAGTCGTAAATTTAACATTGTTTTGGTAACTTGGACGACGTTTAACAGTTCGAAAGAATATCACACACCACCTCATTACTCTCGGTGGAAATTTTCATGTGTTGGAATTTTACAAGTTGAACATATTCGGAAGATCGTGCAAGTATCCCTATAGACCCTCTAGAAGAACAAAACCCTAACTCGATTCTATCACCATGGAACCACGGTCAAACCTTAGGGTTTGCCGTAGTCCAGTGGCACCATAGGTGAGGCAAGGGTTGACCCTTCTATGGCTGGTCCATAGACACTGTGGCACGTTTTTAGGTATTTTAACTTTGCTCAAGTCTTGAGCTCTCGGGGTAATTTGTGGGTGTTTGTTGATTCGATTAAAGGGTTCAACATCGTCTAACTATATTTGATACTTATTTCTGCGACCGTAAGTGTAGTATGTGGTGTATCGCCGGTTTCGTTGCTATATGTTAACGACAATTGGGGTACGCATACTTGCTTACGTTGATGACATGTGATGTTATATGTTGCTGTGATATGATGTATAGGATCATCGTGATTGAATGGCCGGGGTTTTTATGTGAGATGAGAGTTTTCTTTTTCATTCATGTAAAATTTATTGTATGTAATATTCTTTTATTGGGGCACATCCGGGTTGAGGATGATGTTACCTTTGATGTATATTATTTACTTTTCCGCATTAGGATAGACCCAAGGTAGAGAGCACACCGGCTTCTAGAGTCCAGTGGGAGGCCATCTCGAGGAGTCGAGACCGGGTCTCCTAACTCTAGAAATGGTAGGGTCACTTGCCGCTCTTGTAGGGGTCTAGGGTGTGGGATTGGCTATTCATCACGACCATGGAATCCGTATTTTCTATCCTTGGCTAAATACAAAATACGGAACTCCTAGTATATCCTATATTTTCATATATGTGCTTCTGCTGTTGATATTCTGTGATGAGATCACTTTATATGATGAGACGAATGGTATTATTATATATATGATATATAATAAGCGTTGCTTATGTTTTACATCCGCGCTAGTCCCGCCCTGCTATGCCGTTAGTTAAGTAACCTAACGGTGCATAATGGGACACCGTGGCGAATGCGAATGGCATAAGCGTACATTCTATTTTCGTTTCTTTTCTGTGATGGCTTAAGGACTTAAATGATGGGACTGCATTAATGTGCTTAATGTAAAAGAAAATAAACATAAAAGATGTTGTAGAATCGAATTTGAAACCCACTTGGCTTTTTACGAAAAAGCTACATTTCAAAATTGCGGAGCTTAAGCCACTCCTTTTGAAGACCATTTGATTCTACAACGATATCAAGTTCAAAGCGTTAAAGGTTTTCTTAAAAACCATCTGCAGCCCTCTGTCATTTTAGAAAGTAGAGTACTTAGTATTCGTGCTACGTTTGTTGACTATAGTTAAGGCTTAGTGTACGGTAGCTAAGTGATGTCTTCCTGCACAGCATATGATGCGATTAATTGGGACAATTATATGACTTTATTGACCATAGTTAAGGGCCATATAACTGGGTCTAATTAATCAAGAAATGACGGGTAGAGATTGACTAGTGCTTGTGATTTGTTGACCATAGTTAAGGTCATGAGTACTACGGGTAAAAACCATATCGGGAGTTTCAAGAGTTGAAATTTGCAATAAGATTGCATACCTTCCATATGATGGTTGGATCCCGATCCCACTGTGAGCAAGAGTTGCTCCCGGGAGAGTTTTGCACTTTACAATTAGCTAGCCCATTAGGTGTCTAGAAAGGTGTCGACGGGGCTACGTGATTATCACGAAAGAGTGTATGTTTGTAGTTTAACCGCAATCAATAACGGTGTCGCACGTAGCTAGACCGAGATGAGTACGGGTCGTCCTCTGGGAAATGTGGAACCTTTTACTTTTACTTTAGATGGGTTGAGAAAGAGAGGAGGGATAAAGAATTTTATAGAATGGTTTCTAGATCTACGTTAAACAAGAATGTAAAATATAGATCTAGATTATTTTAAAGATGTAATTAATATAATAAGAGGGCTTCTAGGGTTCGTTAGGATTTAGTAGTTATGGACGATTAATTAAAAGTTACCCTTTTTATCCATTAATAGATTTAGAACTAGAACGACGGTGATGCGTGTAGATTAGGGTTTCTGGAGGGAAAAGGAATCCCACTCTTAACCCTTATCTCGACACGGAACTCCGTTCATATCTAGCCTTTACCAAAACAATCATTAATCTAATCTCTAATCGCGGTCGTAACTAGCAAAGAATTGCTAGCACGCCTGATTAGGATGTTAACGATTCTTTTGATAAAGTTCCTAAACTTTATAGGACTTAAAAAGGGTTTAGTTATTTTCATCGTCCATTAGCCTATCCTAATCCTACGAACCCTAACAAGCGAAGAATTACTCGCGCATGTTGGGAGAAGAAGATGAAAAGACAGAGAGGGAAAACATAATGTAAAATGCAAAAAGAATTAAATAAAATAACTACCTTTATTAATCGACTTGAACAAACTACACTTTAATCCGTAGAAAATGATTACAAACTAGTTGGTTCTCGATCTTTCCTAAGGAGGTAGTCGAATAGTCGATGATCAGCCTGGATGCGTGAGCGTCTGGAGCTTTGTGATCTCTTCGGCTTGATAGCTTTTCCAAGAGGCCCTCGGTGCCCTTTTATAGTGCAAAGCCAGAATCTTTTAGTTGTAAACTCGGTAACATTCAGCAGAGATTTACTCCACAAAATTTTAGCACACAATCTCTCTAGATTGCCGCGGATCCGCGGCCAACAGGGGGTTTGGCCGCGGTTCCCCGGCCAATGGTGAGGATCTCTTCACCAATTTTCTTGGGCTCTCTGATTTTGACATTTGGCAATCCTAGGCATCTTTAGAATTCAGAAATCTTCCCTCGGTTGCTTCCAGACTTGGTCTCCAAGTTTTGCTTCTTAATTTGGCAAGTTTTCTTCAACAAATTGATTTGTTTGATAAATTCTTCATAACAACTTGGAAATATTCTGCACAACAACTTAAATAAGATTTTAGTAGACTTTGTTCTACTAGGATTAGGTCAATAATATTTGCATACATTTTCCTACCAAATGATTGAAAGGTTCCTAGGCACCCTAGTGGGTTCTCACAAGGCATCGAATATGCCAAATTAAAATTTTTAGTGCCGAGAAACCCTAGACTACGGATCTTTAACTAGATGTTTAGGTGAAAAGAAAAGCTAGTTAACACTTAACTACATGGATACGGAAATACAACCTTTGTAGATCCGGATGTCCACCTCCACGGCTCCGCAACGATGTCTCCTCGCTGTCCAAGTCGAACTCCGGGCTCAAGCATCGGCTTCGTCGAAGAAACGAGTGAGCTAGGTCGCCGGCTTCGTGTCAAAGACGATCTACGTCGAGGCATCGCAAGTTCAAGCTCCGACTTCACAAAGTGATGAAATTTGTGAAGAAAACACACTCTACAACTTGGCTAGAGGTAGAGGGTGAAGAAATAGGAGATGGGTTCACTTTAGATTTGGATTTTGCTCACTAGATCACAACTTGCCATTAAAGTAGCAAGCTTTCTCACTTTGAGAAGAAGAAGAAGATGATAGAATTCTTTTTCAAGTGTTAAGTAAAAATGAATAATAAAATCCATTCTTATCATCTTCTAACCATGGTCAAGTGTAGAGAATAGACCATGGTTAGTGGGAGTGGTTAGGGTTAAGCAAAATGACAAAATGGTTATCATTAGTCAAAGCTTCATGAAGCTTCAACAAGCTTCAAGACAAAATGAAACCATTTTGTATTACATAAATCCATTTAATAAATAATGAATGGATTAAATAAAAAGAGAATAAACCATAAACCCTAACCACTCTCATAACCATGGTTGCATTCTTTACACAAAACCAAAACTATATGCATCATCAAACATGATACATACAAGTGTACACAAAACATATCACATATACAATGTGCACATCAAGTGAGAAAAATCCGTTTAAAGTGAACCAATACTAGTTAATGCAAAGTAATATATCAAATATATAATTATACATTAAATCATTAAATCAACACTTGATTCAATGATCCGGTCATGTCGCACATAACCGACTAGTATTCAATGTATCGACTTATCGAATCGGTCTTCGATTCGATAACTAGGTTATATCATATACAACCAATCGAAACATTAATCGCGAGAATCAAATACGGTATCACATACACGCATTATTCTCGGTCCCGCACATATCTCATATGCACTCCTATTTCGTTTCGCTTGAACCAGGAAACCTCTGTGTAGGACTCTAAAGACTCGTCAATACGCCGGTAGCAGATGATGATCATATCAAGCACCCACAAGCCGCAAGCGGTCTGCTAAACATAACGGCCACCCGGGTATTGAGCGATCAGAAGATCGACGAGCTAGCCCGCTCACACTCCTGCGAATCCGACCAGTAACACTTACCATACAGTCAAGTCTCTTCGTCTGATACGTCGCATATCAAGTCTAGGGGTGGTATACGTCAGACCCCAATAACCCGATAAGTCATGCCGATGTGAGGCTCGTAACGGGTCGAGAAACTACTGGTAACACTTACCAGCAAATCTCTGATCAGCCCTGGCCAGGGACTTCCCTGTTACGACCAATCGAGCACAGCGCAACATCAACCCCCAATACCGGGAGAGACGAAACCCCTCCTATCGCTCATTGCCTCCATGTGACTCGGGACTGTACCCAAAGACCACCGTTTTGCACGCCCTCATGGACGTGGTAAGGTGGAGATCAAAGCACAGTGGGAACCACACAAGACTCTATGACGATCTCGGGTCTACAGACTAACCTGTACAAGTGTCACCTGAGAACTGCCATCTGACGTGAGGTATAATACCATCTGGGAGTTCTTGGCGAGTCCGTCCAGTGTACCCAGTCTCCACTGAGCACCCGTATACCACCTCTGATGTCAAACACCAATGGATATGGGATCATCCATCGCCCATCACATGGGTCGAGAAGCGTATACGCTAGTCTACTCTGGTATATCGATGCCCCGTCTCGATACACCTACGACTAGGGACCTTGAAGGATGTACTTATGGACTACCATGTCCCCACTAGTATGATCTGCATCATAGTCCAGGTAGTCAAGTACAAATCCTAAGGGCTTTACCAACATGTAACTATAAGACAGTATAAAGAGACTAGTGTACATGTTAAGATAAATGGCAACCAGATAGCATACTATCATGTCGAGCAAGAAAGTCATCTCTATATATGTCCAAGCATCCAATATAATATACATAATCTGTACAATACTGGCCTCTAGGGCATACATACAACTAACAATCTCCCACTTGCACTAGGGCCAGCTGCTGTAGTATCTCATACCGAGCATCCCGAAGAGTCTCTCAAACTGTATCTGGGGAATGGCCTTCGTGAGTGGATCCGCCGTGTTATTCTTCGTGTCAACTCTCCTGACCTCGATCTCCCGGCGATCAACTATCTCCCGGATCAGGTGATACCGCCTCAGAATATGCCTGGACCGCTGATGGGACCTGGGTTCCTTGGCCAAAGCCACCGCTCCATTGTTATCGCAATACAAAGGTATTGGACGCTCAATGGATGGAACCACACCAAGTTCAGTAATGAACTTCTTGATCCAAACAGCTTCTTTAGCAGCATCGTTGGCAGCGATGTATTCAGCCTCCATTGTCGAGTCTGCCACGGTTTCCTGCTTGGAACTCTTCCAGCTAACCGCCCCTCCGTAAAGGGTAAAGACAAAGCCCGACTGCGACTTAGAGTCGTCCTTATCACTCTGGAAGCTCGAATCGGTAAAGGACTCCACTTGGAGTTCTCCGTTACCATACACCAAGAACATATCTCTAGTCCTTCGTAAGTACTTGAGAATGCTCTTCACAGCTGTCCAGTGACTCTCTCCAGGATCAGCTTGATACCTGCTCACTACACTTAGTGAGTATGCTACATCGGGTCTGGTACATAGCATCGCATACATGATAGAACCTACTGCCGAAGCATAGGGTATCCCTTGCATGCGAGCTCTCTCCAAATCAGTCTTGGGAGACATCTCTTTGGAGAGAGTGACTCCAGAGATCGTGGGCATATTCCCACGCTTGGACTCTTCCATACTAAACCTCTTTAGTATGGTGTCAATGTACCTGGATTGGGACAATCCCAAAATCCGTTTGGATCTATCTCTATAGATCCTTATTCCCAATATGCAGGAGGCATCACCAAGATCTTTCATTGAGAATCTTTGTGATAAGAAGAGCTTGACCGATTGCAGCATAGGAATATCATTTCCTATCAAGAGTATGTCGTCCACGTACAATATGAGGAAGACAACTTTACTCTCTGCCACCTTCTTGTAGATACAAGGTTCATCTGGATTTTTGACGAAATCAAACTCTTTGATAACGACGTCAAAGCAGATGTTCCAACTCCGCGATGCTTGCTTTAATCCATAAATGGATTTAAGCAGCTTGCATACCTTCCCGCTGCTCCCACTGTCTACGAAGCCCTCTGGCTGAGTCATGTGCACGCACTCTTCTAAATCACCATTTAGAAAGGCGGTCTTAACATCCATTTGCCAGATTTCGTAGTCATGAAAGGCAGCAATGGCAAGCATGATTCGGATGGATTTAAGCATAGCCACTGGAGAAAAGGTCTCGTCATAGTCCACACCTGGTCTTTGACGAAAACCCTTTGCTACAAGTCTAGCTTTGAAAGTCTCCACTTTCCCATCTACACCAAGTTTCTTCTTGAAGATCCACTTGCTCCCAATGGGTTTTACCCCTTCAGGAGCAATTTCCAAAGTCCATACTTTGTTGGTGTGCATGGAATCCATCTCGGACCGCATAGCATCCAGCCATTTCACTGAGTCCCCACTAGTGATGGCCTGCTCGAAGCTAGTTGGGTCATCATCCTCCATGATGCAATCCTCACTACCACCGTCAATGAGAAAACCATAGTATCTCTCAGGTGGACGAGAAACCCTACTAGATCGGCGGAGAGGCTGGGGTACGTCGGGCACCACTGAATCCTCTGGTTCTACTAAATTGTCAGTTGCAGTTTGTGGTGCTGGAACCTCTTCCAGTTCTACCTCTTTGCCATTAGTTTCTTTTGCAAGAAATTCCCTTTCCAAAAAGGTGGCATGTTGAGCAACAAACACTCTTTGTTCCTCAGCTTGGTAGAAAAAATATCCTTGAGAATTCTTAGGATATCCCACGAACTTGCAAAGGACTGATCGTGCCTCGAGTTTGTCCGGATTTTGCTTTTTGACATAGGCCGGACAACCCCATATCTTAATTCGCTTAAAATATGGTCTCTTCCCACTCCATATCTCATATGGTGTGGTAGGTACAGATTTAGACGGAACCAGATTCAATAGGTATATGGCTGTCTCAAGCGCATACCCCCAAAAGGAAATAGGTAACTCAGCATTACTCATCATTGAACGCACCATATCTAATAGGGTGCGATTCCTTCGTTCCGATACACCGTTGTGCTGTGGTGTATAAGGAGGAGTAAGCTGAGAGAGAATCCCATTCTCTTTTAGATAATCCAGAAATTCACTGCTCAAGTATTCACCTCCTCGATCAGATCGAAGAACCTTAATACTTTTGCCCGTTTGGTTCTCTACCTCGTGCTTATATTCTTTGAATTTCTCAAAAGCTTCAGACTTGTGTTTCAACAGGAACACATGCCTGTATCTAGAGAGATCGTCAGTGAATGTAATGAAGTAGGAAGAACCATTTCTGGCGTGTGTAGACATTGGACCGCATACATCACTATGCACCAGTCCCAAGAGTTCGGTAACTCTTTCTCCGTGTCCTTTAAACGGAGTTTTGGTCATTTTTCCTTTGAGACATGAATGGCAAGTGTCATAAGATGATAATTCGAATGAATTCAAATATCCGTTCTTATGCATCTTAGCTAGTCGTGTCTCATTGATATGGCCAAGTCTACAATGCCACAAGAAGGATTCGTTCATTTCTGAGCTTTTCCTTTTGTGCGTGTTTTGTATATTGAAAACTGTATTTTGATTGAGAATGAATATGCCATTATGTAGCGAGCCTGATGCAATCAACCTTTGATCTAGGAATATGTTCATAACATTATCCTTTACTACAAAATTATAACCTTCTTTACTTAGTAAAGAAACTGATATAATGTTGCACATCATGTTCGGTATATAATAGCATTCATTCAGGACTAGTGTATCACCATTTGGTAATACTAGGTGATATATGCCAACTGCTTTGGCTGCAACATTTGCCCCATTCCCTACATGAACGGAATGTTCACCTTTTCTCAGTTCTCTACCTTTTCGCAGCCCATGTAACATTTTACATATGTGGGATCCTGACCCGGTATCTAATACCCAGGACGTAGGGTGAACTGAGAAACAGTTCTCAATGACAAACACACCCGAAGATGATGCATCAACATGCAAGTTCTCCGTTTGGGCGGTGTGAGAATCCAGATATTCTCCTGTTTCCTGTTCAGTCTTATAACATTTATAAGATAGAACGGGTCCAACGTTCCCCTGCACAGTATAACATGCGGGTTCGGTCAATACATCCATATTATTATCTTTATTAGGGCATGAAATGGTCGCTACCTGGAGAGAGAGAGAAGAAAACACTTTAGCGTATGCTCGTGCAAGATCAGATTGGTTATTATCTTATCTAATCAGGATGGCTCCCACTGCTTTTTATCAAATCTTCCTTCAAACCCTAAAAGGAAAGACTAGCCGGGATTAATTACACACTACAAGTTCGCCAATCTTTCAGCCAGGCCAGTGTCGGTACTTTGAGGGAGGTCCCCCGTGCTTTCGCACGAACCTAATTACTGTAAACCTCATTTTCCCAGAGGCGTAACCTCGTTAACACCTTTCTAGACACCTACTTGATCGGCTAATTGTAATGTGTAAAACTCTCCCAGGAGTAACTCTTACTCGCAGCGGGTATCGGGATCCAACTATCTCATAGAAGGTATGCAATCTCATTGCAAATTTCAACACTTGAAATTCCCGATAATATTTTGCCCCAGGCGATCTATGACCTTGACTGAGTCAACAAACCATAGACCGCAAGTAAAGTTCAACCCGTCATTTCCTGATTGAATTAAACCCACCCGCACGACCCTTGACTAAGTCAACAAGGCCGCACGACTACCCTAATCCAATCTGCATCATATGCATAAACAGATAAATAGTAATTAGCTACCGCACACTACGCCTTGACTGAGTCAACAAACGCAGCACGAATACTAACTATTACTTATCTGAAATGACGGAGGGCTACGTCAGGTTTTTAAGAAAACCCTTTGCGTAATGAACTTTATATCGTTGTAGAATCAAATAAAGTTTTGAAATGGAGTGATTTTGAGGCTTTTCTAGTTTTGCTAAAGGAGTCACTCCCGGTGAAGGGATCTCGGTCCTTTCCTCGTCGAATGAGGTGCGGGATATATCATATATATCGCTGTGCAAAGCAAAAACCCAAAAGCAGTCAAAAGCAAACCGAGTGTGTAGCATCTGCCAGTTATTGCTAAAGGAGTCACTCCCGGTGAAGGGATCTCGGTCCTTTCCTCGTCGAATGAGGTGCGGGGTATATCATATATGCCGCTATGCAAAGCAAGAACTGTAGCTACCTGTTTTATTTTAAAATTTGATTCCACAACATCTTAGGTTTCTTATCTTTCATTAATCACATTAATGAAGTCCCATCATTTAATACCTAAACATCACAGATAGATATGGCGTACACTTATGCCATCCGCATTCGCCTCGATGTCCCCTCGTGCACCGTTAGGTTAGGTAACTAACGACAGAGCAGGGCAGGGCTAGCGCGGGTGTAAAACATAAGTAACGTCTATATAATATATCATATATACTATATACTATATCCATCACAGAGTCACAATACAGATATCGCAGCAGAATAAACATATGAAATATTGGATATACTAGGACGTACGTGTTTTCAATACGAGCCAGTATAAAACACGGATTCCACGGTCGTGATGAATAGCCAATCCCACACCCCTAGACCCCTACGAGAGCGGCAAGCAACCCTACCAATTCTAGGGTTAGGAGACCCGGACTCGACTCCTCGAGTTGGTCTCCCACTGGACCCCAGAACCCGGTTACTTGTGCTCCCCTCCTTGGGTCTATCCTAGTGCAGAAAAGTAAATAATATACAAAGGGTGACAACTCCCGCATCCTGGAAGTGCCCCGAATAAAAGAATATTACATACAAGTTTTTACATGAATGAAAATGAAAAACACTCATCTCACATAAAAACCCCCGGCTATTCAAATACGACGATCCAATATAACATATCCAGCAACACATAACATCACATGTCATCAACGTAAGCAAGTATGCATACCCCAATTGTCCTTGACGTATAGCAACGAAACCGGCGATATGAACATACTACACTTACGGTCACAGAAAAGAAAGTGTAAAACTACAACAATTGGAATCCGCAACTACTTTAGACATCACATGCCTAACAGTTACAAACCCCGCATTTTAGTCTCATTATCGAAAACTCTTTTCAATATCATATGGGACTAAATTGCTAGATTTATAACATTCATTTAGTTATCACATAACTGCTTGTGAATTCCAATTATTGTATCCAATTCCGGATAAATAGAATATATCAAACTTTCCGATCGAACATTCGAACACCCAAGTTTTCCCGACACCGATCAACACATGAAATAGGTTCAAAGACATTCACTTCATACCTCAGTACCAACGGTCCAGCCGTAGAAGGGTCAAGCCAACGCCTCACATGTGGCACGCCGTACTGCCCCAAACCCGAAGGTTCAAAGGGCAGTTCAAGACGGTCACATAATCGAGTTAAGGTTTGTGTCTTCTAGAGGGACCATCGCGTTACTTGCACTACTTAGAACGTCTTTTAACCACACAATAATCCAACACTTGGATATTCCGGCAGGGGAAAACCTGGGTATTTATATCCGGTCGAACTCTTTAACATATTCTACAATTATCTGGAAAAACACTCAGACAAAATTTGATACCCCGATCGAAACATCGAAACCCCAAAACAACTGCAGAAAATTAAACTCTGAAATAAATGTTAAAAATTCCCAGAAAACTCAGCAGAATTTATCAGGAACTACTGTGCAAAAATTGAGGGGTGACGTCATCAATGCGCGGCGGAAGCGCCGCAGAAACCAGGTTTCTGCTGCTCTTCCGCCGCGGAATTTACTGTTCATGGGAAAAGTTTTGCGTCGTAATTCTTATATTTTCCTGCTGAATTTTTTAGCAATTTTTAATTTGGAAAAATCCTTGAATTTGGAAAAAGTCCAGAGAGCTATTTCGGGTTCGGATTTTTGGTTCGATCGGGTTTCAAACGTCGTCGGGACTTCGCCTAAGGCTCTAGCTATGCTCTGATACCAGTGAAAGGTTCCTAGGCACCCTAGTGGGTTCTCACAAGGCATCGAATATGCCAAATTAAAATTTTTAGTGCCGAGAAACCCTAGACTACGGATCTTTAACTAGATGTTTAGGTGAAAAGAAAAGCTAGTTAACACTTAACTACATGGATACGGAAATACAACCTTTGTAGATCCGGATGTCCACCTCCACGGCTCTGCAACGATGTCTCCTCGCTGTCCAAGTCGAACTCCGGGCTCAAGCATCGGCTTCGTCGAAGAAACGAGTGAGCTAGGTCGCCGGCTTCGTGTCAAAGACGATCTACGTCGAGGCATCGCAAGTTCAAGCTCCGACTTCACAAAGTGATGAAATTTGTGAAGAAAACACACTCTACAACTTGGCTAGAGGTAGAGGGTGAAGAAATAGGAGATGGGTTCACTTTAGATTTGGATTTTGCTCACTAGATCACAACTTGCCATTAAAGTAGCAAGCTTTCTCACTTTGAGAAGAAGAAGAAGATGATAGAATTCTTTTTCAAGTGTTAAGTAAAAATGAATAATAAAATCCATTCTTATCATCTTCTAACCATGGTCAAGTGTAGAGAATAGACCATGGTTAGTGGGAGTGGTTAGGGTTAAGCAAAATGACAAAATGGTTATCATTAGTCAAAGCTTCATGAAGCTTCAACAAGCTTCAAGACAAAATGAAACCATTTTGTATTACATAAATCCATTTAATAAATAATGAATGGATTAAATAAAAAGAGAATAAACCATAAACCCTAACCACTCTCATAACCATGGTTGCATTCTTTACACAAAACCAAAACTATATGCATCATCAAACATGATACATACAAGTGTACACAAAACATATCACATATACAATGTGCACATCAAGTGAGAAAAATCCGTTTAAAGTGAACCAATACTAGTTAATGCAAAGTAATATATCAAATATATAATTATACATTAAATCATTAAATCAACACTTGATTCAATGATCCGGTCATGTCGCACATAACCGACTAGTATTCAATGTATCGACTTATCGAATCGGTCTTCGATTCGATAACTAGGTTATATCATATACAACCAATCGAAACATTAATCGCGAGAATCAAATACGGTATCACATACACGCATTATTCTCGGTCCCGCACATATCTCATATGCACTCCTATTTCGTTTCGCTTGAACCAGGAAACCTCTGTGTAGGACTCTAAAGACTCGTCAATACGCCGGTAGCAGATGATGATCATATCAAGCACCCACAAGCCGCAAGCGGTCTGCTAAACATAACGGCCACCCGGGTATTGAGCGATCAGAAGATTGACGAGCTAGCCTGCTCACACTCCTGCGAATCCGACCAGTAACACTTACCATACAGTCAAGTCTCTTCGTCTGATACGTCGCATATCAAGTCTAGGGGTGGTATACGTCAGACCCCAATAACCCGATAAGTCATGCCGATGTGAGGCTCGTAACGGGTCGAGAAACTACTGGTAACACTTACCAGCAAATCTCTGATCAGCCCTGGCCAGGGACTTCCCTGTTACGGCCAATCGAGCACAGCGCAACATCAACCCCCAATACCGGGAGAGACGAAACCCCTCCTATCGCTCATTGCCTCCATGTGACTCGGGACTGTACCCAAAGACCACCGTTTTGCACGCCCTCATGGACGTGGTAAGGTGGAGATCAAAGCACAGTGGGAACCACACAAGACTCTATGACGATCTCGGGTCTACAGACTAACCTGTACAAGTGTCACCTGAGAACTGCCATCTGACGTGAGGTATAATACCATCTGGGAGTTCTTGGCGAGTCCGTCCAGTGTACCCAGTCTCCACTGAGCACCCGTATACCACCTCTGATGTCAAACACCAATGGATATGGGATCATCCATCGCCCATCACATGGGTCGAGAAGCGTATACGCTAGTCTACTCTGGTATATCGATGCCCCGTCTCGATACACCTACGACTAGGGACCTTGAAGGATGTACTTATGGACTACCATGTCCCCACTAGTATGATCTGCATCATAGTCCAGGTAGTCAAGTACAAATCCTAAGGGCTTTACCAACATGTAACTATAAGACAGTATAAAGAGACTAGTGTACATGTTAAGATAAATGGCAACCAGATAGCATACTATCATGTCGAGCAAGAAAGTCATCTCTATATATGTCCAAGCATCCAATATAATATACATAATCTGTACAATACTGGCCTCTAGGGCATACATACAACTAACAATGATAATTAAAATATATTAACACATGGAAAATAATGTTTTTACACATAAACTCTCATATGTATAATATATTATAATAAAGTCCTTTTTTAATATGAAAATGGTAGGAAAAATGTAATACAAATGTGCAGTTTTATCAACTGAACAAATACCCCCAAACTTATCTTTGATCGTTCCGAGCAAACTAGTTCATTCAAGAGGAGAAAAAGAAAGGAGAAAACTAAGCACACTTTCGTAGGCAACACGATTGCACTGAGCACGTGCAACAAGCCGTTAAACCTCTAGGTGTCCCTAGTAGGTGGAGTGTTGTCTCCTGAGGGTTTTCAGCGGATTACACCCACAAAATCCAATAACAAATGAAAGATGGTGAAATTTACATATAAAGATAAGAACCATAAAAGAAAGGCCTTGAAAAAGAAGAGTTTCCAACTACACTAGCTTTTCAGTTGTCATGAGCCCTATCTTAATAGTCATGAAAAATGTTAGAAATCACATCATCCCTCAATAAAACACCGTCTTTATTCTTCATTCCTATCTTTCATCCAAACATTGATCATATAACCCCACGTGTGTGAAATGGACATCCCTACACTCGGAGAATTCAATTCAAGCTATCATACTCTTGTCCATCTACCTTAGTACTTTTTTATTTTGATGAATATTATGATTTGCTCACACATTTTCATGCGGCCGTTAATACTTCTTGAGATACTAACCAACCGATTACTTATGTGCTTGCTGATTAGGTGATAATATTTTCCTCGTCTTGCACCACCTAAGGCTTAGCAGTGACTCCCAGACCAGTTGGCCTTAGGGCACTAGGTGAAGAGGCACCCTCGCTATATATTTTTTTTATTGCTGCCTTGGCGATACAAAACCAGTGTTCATTTTTTTTCTTTCACCATTTTTATATTTTCTTCATTTTTTATTTTTTTATTTACTTCATACTTTGGCTTTTAGACAAGAGCATTTCAAGGTATCCTCTACTATCCCGAGTTTCAAGACGTGTGTAAGTGCATTTAGTAGGGTATCAACATTCAAATGTTTGGCTTCCAGAATAGAAACTATTTTTCAGACTTATTTTTATCCTCAGATTAGTGACTTCCTTCATTTTAATAACCCTTGGGACAACAGCTCATAACTACTTATTACTAGTTCGTCTAAGAAAACTTCTAATTTTCTTGGTTTTCTTAAACTATTCCTATCTTTTGGATGTAATGTTTCACTTTCTATTCTTTTGTTATATAAAAAAAAAATTTAATGCCCGGTGTCAAAAATAATTCAGTGAATACAAACCTCCCCCCCAAACCTGTTTTCAGCAGTGTCCTCACTGATGTAGCCTTTTGAGAACAAGGACCTGTATACTAAGGGAGAGATACAAGGGGTAAAATAATAGTTAAATGAAAAATTCCCCCAAACTTATTCTTTGACACGCACAGATATTCAATCAAATCCATTTTTTACTCACCTCCATTTCTTAAAATGAGAAAATGTTACAAAAACATGGAGGTGAGGCGGAGGAAATTTAGTTTTGATAAAGCGGCTCCTGTAAAAATAGGAGCTCCTTCGCGGGGTCAGCAGAAAAATACGGTTTTAATCTATGCCCATTCACTTTAAAAATCGAACCATTTTTCAAATTTTCGACCTCAACTGCCCCGTGCGGGTGTACATACCGCACCACAAAAGGTCCTTTCCAACGAGATTTAAGCTTACCCGGATGAAGATGGAGACGGGAATCGTAAAGAAGGACTTGTTGCCCTGATGTGAAGGTTTTTCTAAAATGATTTTTATCGTGGAACACTTTAGTCCTATTCTTTACTATCACCGCATTATCGTAAGCTTCAACGTGGAGTTCGCTTAGCTCATTCAATTGCAGCTTCCGATAGCTGCCTGCATGATCAAGATCAAAATTAAGCTCTTTAATAGCCCACACTGCCTTATGTTCAATCTCGACAGGGAGGTGGTATGCCTTTCCAAACACAAGACGGTATGGAGACATACCAAGATCGGTCTTATAAGCGGTGCGGAATGCCCAAAGAGCATCCGTCAATTTGGTTGACCAATCCTTACGGTTTTTCGAAACCGTCTCCTCCAATATCTGTTTGATCTGCCTATTTGAGATCTCAGCCTGCCCGCTTGTTTGGGGGTGATAGGGCGTAGAAAGCTTGTGAGTGATTGAATATTTCCGTATCAAGGCCTCGAAAGACCTATTGCAGAAATGTATCCCGTTGTCGCTAATGATAGCGCGACGGTGTCCGAATCGCGAAAAGATATTTTCTTTAAGCAACTTAATGACAACTTTGTTGTCATTAGTGCGACACGGTATAGCTTCCACCCACTTCGAGACATAATCAACCGCTAACAAGATATATAGATTCCCAAAGGAGTTGGGAAAAGGGCCCATAAAATCAATACCCCAAACATATAATATTTCCACAACCAATATAGGTTGGAGCGGCATCTCATTCCTTCGTGAAATCCGACCCAAATGCTGACATCGCGGACAAGTTTTGCAATGTTCAAATGCATCTTTAAATAATGTTGGCCAATAAAAGACACATTGCAAAACTTTCTCCGCCGTTTTTCGAGGTCCAAAGTGACCGCCGCATGCCTGATCATGACAAAATGATAACACGCTCTTGAATTCATCGTTAGGGACACACCTGCAAATGATTTGATCGGAACAATACTTGAATAGATATGGTTCATCCCAGTAAAAATATTTTACTTGGGATAAAAATCGAAGTTTGTCTTGTTTCGACCAATCGCTAGGTATAAGTCCCGTCGCAAGATAGTTCACGATATCCACGAACCAAGATTCGTAAGATACATTCAAGAGCTGTTCGTCGGGAAATGAGTCATTTATCGGCACGGTCACAGTTGGCGAAGAAGTTATGCGTGAAAGATGGTCGGCTACAACGTTTTCACATCCACTCTTGTCTTTGATGACAAGATCAAATTCTTGTAACAATAGGATCCAACGTATTAGCCTGGCCTTCGCATCCTTCTTCGATAAAAGATGTCGTAGGGCGGAATGATCTGTGTAAACCACAATAGGCGAGCCAATCAAGTAGGGCCTGAATTTCTCTAATGCAAATACAACTGCCAAGAGTTCTTTCTCAGTAGTTGTGTAATTTATTTGTGCATCATTCAAGGTCCTACTTGCATAGTAAATTACATGTGGCATCTTATCAATGTGCTGTCCTAAGACCGCACCAATAGCAAAATCTGATGCATCACACATAAGCTCGAACGGGTGGTTCCAATCCGGAGATGATAAAACGGGGGCTGTAGTGAGTGATTCTTTAAGTGATTCAAAAGCAGCCTCACAATCCGAATTGAAGTGAAAAGTAGTGTCCTTGGCCAATAGAAGGGTTAAGGGTCTAGCAATTTTGCTAAAGTCCTTAATAAATCTTCTATAAAATCCTGCATGACCAAGGAAGGATCGTATATCTTTGATGCAATTGGGACGAGGGAGGTTTTGAATGACATCTATTTTAGCTCTGTCAACCTCAATGCCTTTATATGAAATTACATGTCCAAGTACAATACCTTCTTGGACCATAAAATGGCATTTTTCCCAATTCAAAGTCAAGTTCTTATCCTTACAGCGGGTAAGAACAGCGTCAAGATTACGAAGGCAGTCCTCAAAGGAGTCTCCAAAAATGGAGAAATCGTCCATAAAAATTTCTAGAAAATTTTCCACCATATCTGAAAATATCCCCATCATGCACCGCTGAAATGTAGCGGGAGCGTTGCATAACCCAAAGGGCATGCGTCTATAAGCAAAAGTTCCGAAAGGACAAGTAAAAGTGGTTTTATCTTGATCCTTTTCGGCGATGGGGACCTGGTTCTAACCAGAGTATCCATCCAAGAAACAGTAGTATTCGTGTCCCGCTAATCGTTCCAACATCTGGTTAATGAAAGGTAGAGGGAAGTGATCTTTCCTCGTCGCGGCATTGAGTTTCCTGTAATCGATACATACGCGCCACCCAGTTTGGGTGCGTGTTTGGATTAACTCATTAGCCTCGTTAGTGATGACCGTGATGCCAGACTTTTTAGGGACCACATGAATTGGACTTACCTATTGACTATCAAATATGGGGTAAATTATTCCACTATCAAGGCACTTGACGATTTCTTTCTTTACCGCCTCCTTCATAACGGGATTTAACCATCTTTGTGGGTCTCTGGTTGGTTTGGCTTCATCCATCAGATGTATGTAATGTTCAACAATTAAGGGTCTAATCCCTTTGATGTCAGCATAGTCCAACCAAATGCTTCCCGATTCGATCTCAATACTGCCAAAAGTGCATTCTATTGCTCTAAGGCTAGAGAAGCGGAAATAATAACTGGCAAAGTCTCATTCTCTCCTAAATATGCATATTTAAGATGAGAAGGTAGCAGTTTGAGATCAAGAATTGGCGGAGAGACAATAGAAGGTGGGGTAAGCGAATGATATTCGGACTCCCGAAGAGGTTCAAAACTTGCATAAGATATTGACTCGGAAAGTGCTGCTGACTTTTGCAACGAGTCAACGGGTTCAATCTCAAGGTCGGACTCATTGAACATATCCTCACTGTAAAGTGGTGCAAGATCAAACGATGTCTCATTAATGTTGTCGAGAACATCAAAGCAAAGCTCCTCATCCATGCAGCTTTCGGAAGCTATCTCGTGGATGGAACAAATATCCAGCAAATGAGCAGAAGGTTCTGACGGCTGACTTCCTAGCTTGTAAATATTAAGCTCAATTGTCATTTTCCCGAAGGATAAGTTCATAGAACCGTTACGACAATTAATTACAGCGTTAGAAGTTGCTAGGAAGGGTCGACCAAGTATCACCGGGATTTGATTGCGTGGGTTTGCCACAGGTTGTGTATCTAAAACAATAAAGTCCACGGGAAATATGAATTCCCCGACTTTAATTAACACATCCTCTAGTTCGCCCCGAGGTTTGGTGATAGATCGGTCTGCCATCTGGAGAGTACAATGGGAGGGTTTTAACTCTCCAATTCCTAGCTGCTCGTATACTGAATAAGGAAGCAAGTTGACGCTAGCGCCTAGATCGAGTAAAGCACGATTTATATTTTTACCCCCAATAGAAATAGAGATTGTAGGACAGCCGGGGTCCTTACGTTTCTTTGGTATTTGTTGGGTAAAAGCTGTGCTAACATTACTCGTCATGAAAACCTTTTTAGGCACTTGAGTTTTTCTCTTCCTAGTGCACAAGTCTTTAAGGATTCTTGCATAAGATGGGTCTTGTTGAATGACATCTAGGAGAGGAATATTCACGCTAACTTGCTTAAACATTTCCACAATCTTCTCCATTTGCGGGTTAGGTCGGTTGGCCCTTAATCGGTTTGGAAATGGAGCTCGATCAATAAGTTTTGGGTCCAACGTTTGTGGAGAAGACTGTGGCGACGGGTTCGATCCTAAAATTGGAGTGGGAATCGACTTAGATAGATTTGGTGAAATGGGCGAAGGGTTCGAGCCTTGGGGAAAACGGAGAATAGGCTCGGTTGAAGGTGGAAGACTAGACGAATTAGGGGAAGAAGAAGAAGCTGGGGTATCAAATGTGTCACTAATATCAAACTGCTCACCTACTCGGTTGTTCAGCACTCTCCCCGATCTCAACGTAGTAATGGCATTCACATTATGACTTTGTTAATGGCCAGGATTCGGTAGGGGTTGAGATGGGAGTTTCCCTTTCTCTCTCGCACTCATTGCGGCGTTTAACTATGCGATTTGGTTTTCTATTGATTTGATACTCTCCCCATGGGAGGAGGAGTTTTTCGTTAGGGTATCAATAGAAGACCTCATCTCAGCCGAAATTTGCATGGATTGTTTCATGAATATATCCAAAGTTTGTGCAAGTGAGTTGTCAGTACCGGCCACTTGTGGTGTAGAAATGTTGGCCGGATTTTGGAAATTCTGTGATTGAGAGGGGGGCTGATTCTGTGGTTGTGGTTGCTGTGGAGGAGGTCTTTGATAATTGCTTTGTTGGTTTTGATTCCAAGCAAAATTAGGATGATTCCTCCATCCTTGATTGTACGTGGAAGAATAAGGGTCGTTTCTAGGTCGCTGCTGAAAAGCAGCATTAGCTTGAAACGAAGCATTCATAGGACATTCTTCAGTTAAGTGTGAAGGATCCGAACAGCAACCACAGACGGTTTTAGGAAGCGTGACCTGATTTAGGGAGAATGATGAGAATTTGTTCTCAATAGCGTCGAGTTTCTTCTGTATCGCTGCCATTTCGGCTTTCACTGCGATAGAAACATCGAGCTGGTGAATACCTCCCTTAGTTGAAGGTGGTCTTACGCTTTCCCACTGCAACGTGTGTTCAACAAGGTCTTCCAGATATTTCCACGCTTCATCGTCATCTTTAGACATGAAATTGCATTGACACATTGTTTCAAGCATCTGCTTTGTCGCTGGATTAATGCCCTCATATATAATCCGACATAAATCCCATCTTTGTATTCCGTGATGGGGGCATTGGACAAGCAGATCCTTGAAACGTTCAAAGCACTTCCAAAATGGTTCATTGAGAAGCTGGGTGAACTGGTTGATCTCGCTCCTAATGTGGGCAGTCTTATGGTTTGGGTAAAACTTCTTAAGAAATGCTATAACGAATTCGTCCCAATTAGTGATAGAGTGTGCGGCAGTATTGTAAAGCCATTTTTCTGCCAAGTCGCACAATGTGAATGGGAGAAGACGTAAGCGCATAGCATCTAAAGTTAATTGTGAAGTACCCATCATTGCGCATACGTTTTCGAATTTGGTGATGAAAACGTACGCGTCTTCCGACTCAAGCCCGTGAAATTTGGGCAGCAGATTGATGTAGTGGGGTTTAATTTCGAAATTATCCCCGTTAGGTGGTGGAAGAGATAGACAAGTAGGAAGGGGACCACGAATAGGATAACAACTCTCTTGGAGAGAGATGCGCGGTGGATTCTGCTCACCTACGGGCGGTGGCAGTGTGGTGTTATACTCTGATGGAGTGCCGTCCATCTCGGTCGTGGTGTGCGGTGGGGGGAAAGAAGATGAAGAAGTACCGACTTCGGCGTCGATAGCAGGAACGCGGACAAGACGGGCACTAGGATCCCGTGTCCAGCCGAGCATGCACTAAGCGGGTTTAGTGCAAGTGGCAGCGTGTGTGTGGTTTTAAAAATTGGCTTGTGTTTGAAAAAGTGGGACTCAAGACAAATCACCCTAAGATGCACAAGCAACCCTAGAACTAAGGTCACCTAGGTCCAGTCTCTAGACCACTCCTAGACTTCCAAAGGACAATCCGCAGGATAAATCCTCTACCGCCTCCGTACTACCCTTGTAGCTAGGTAAGTGCCAGGTAAGTGGGAAGGAACCACGTCGTGGGCCTAATTAAAAACCACTAGCCTTTGTCATACTTGCCTAGGCACTATAAAAGTAATGCGGATAAACGATAGATTACCCACGACCTTCCTCTGTCCTTATTGAGAGCGACAGTCCTTAGAGTCTGGTCTAGATATTTTTTCAATTAATGAAGGGTTGATCTATATGCTCAGTTTGTGATTTGTGGGGCTTAGGAAGGGTGATGAAATCCCCACCTAATCTTGATTTGGTCTTTGCCCCTTAGAGTCCGTATTAAATATGTAAAACAAAACCAATCACAAAACTTTTGCAAAAAGATTTTTGAGCGGCGCAATTTTGCAAAGAATCCTGCAGAAAATAGATTTTATTGGATTTGAGGGGAGAGAGAAGGAGTTAAGAAAGATACCAGAGAATTCTATGGCCCTAACTCTTCTATCCTGCCGTGATTCCGCTGCACAAAGTGCCTTTATGCCGCGTGGCAGAGGGATCACTTGATGAAAATTTTTGTATAGCCTTCTGTGCTCCTCTGGATCTCTAAAAATGTCTATGTTCCCTGTTCCCCTTAATTCTGTGTCTCCAGATCTCCTTGCAAAAATTCACGCACAAATCGTTAAATATGCAATTTGCAGTTTTGTGTTAATAATGATATGACTCGTCTAAGAATTCAACACAAATAGTAAAAAAAAAAAATTACGCACGTATCCCCGGCAACGGTGCCATTTGATTGTCATGAAAGAGTGTATGTTTGTAATTCAACCGCAATCAATAACGGTGTCGCACGTAGCTAGACCGAGATGAGTACGGGTCGTCCTCTGGGAAACGTGGAACCTTTTACTTTTACTTTAGATGGGTTGACAAAAGAGAGGAGGGATAAAGAATTTTATAGAATGGTTTCTAGATCTACGTTAAACAAGAATGTAAAATATAGATCTAGATTATTTTAAAGATGTAATTAATATAATAAAAGGGCTTGTAGGGTTCGTTAGGATTTAGTAGTTATGGACGATTAATTAAAAGTTACCATTTTTATCCATTAATAGATTTAGAACTAGAACGACGGTGATGCGTGTAGATTAGGATTTCTGGAGGGAAAAGGAATCCCACTCTTAACCCTTATCTCGACACGGAACTCCGTTCATATCTAGCCTTTACCAAAACAATCATTAATCTAATCTCTAATCGCGGTCGGAACTAGCAAAGAATTGCTAGCGCGCCCGATTAGGATGTTAACGATTCTTTTGATAAAGTTCCTAAACTTTATAGGACTTAAAAAGGGTTTAGTTATTTTCATCGTCCATTAGCCTATCCTAATCCTACGAACCCTAACAAGCGAAGAATTACTTACGCCTGTTGGGAGAAGAAGATGAAAAGACAGAGAGGGAAAACATAATGTAAAATGCAAAAAGAATTAAATAAAATAACTACCTTTTTTAATCGACTTGAACAAACTACACTTTAATCCGTAGAAAATGATTACAAACTAGTTGCTTCTCGATCTTTCCTAAGGAGGTAGTCGAACAGTCAATGATCAGCCTGGATACGTGAGCGTCATGAGCTTCGTGATCTCTTCGGCTTGATAGCTTTTCCAAGAGGCTCTCGGTGCCCTTTTATAGTGCAAAGCCAGAATCTTTTAGTTGTAAACTTGGTAACATTCAGCAGAGATTTACTCCACAAAATTTTAGCACACAATCTCTCTAGATTGCCGCGGATCCGCGGCCAACAGGGGGGTTTGGCCGCTGTTCCGCGGCCAATGGTGAGGATCTCTTCACCAATTTTCTTGGGCTCTCTGATTTTGACATTTAGCAATCTTAAACATCTTTAGAATTCAGAAATCTTCCCTCGGTTGCTTCCAAACTTGGTCTCCAAGTTTTGCTTCTTAATTTGGCAAGTTTTCTTCAACAAATTGATTTGTTTGATAAATTCTTCATAACAACTTGGAAATATTCTGCACAACAACTCAAATAAGATTTTAGTAGACTTTGTTCTACTAGGATTAGGTCAATAATATTTGCATACATTTTCCTACCAAATGATAATTAAAATATATTAACACATGGAAAATAATGTTTTTACACATAAACCCTCATATGTATAATATATTATAATAAAGTCCTTTTTTAATATGAAAATGGTAGGAAAAATGTATTACAAATGTGCAGTTTTATCAACTGAACACTACGCCTATGTGAAAACGAGGTTTATTTGAATTAGGTCCGTGCGAAAGAACGGGGAACCTCCCTCAAAGTACCGACACTGGCCTGGCTGAACGGTTAGTGATGTTGTAGAATGTAATTAATCCTGGCTAGTTTTCTTTTTAAGGTTTGAAGGAAAATTTGATAAAAGGAGCGGGAGACATCGATTAGATAAGATAATAACCAATCTAATTTTTGCAAGATCTTTCGCTGAGTGTATTCTTTTCTCTCTCCTATTGGCAGATACCCATGACTGGACTTAAGCTTCTTTTAGATAAAAATAAACTGAATGGGACCAATTATAAAGACTGGCTGAGGAACATCAACATTGCCTTGACATATGATAAGGTATCATATGTCCTCACAGCCCCAGCCCCACCCGTCCCAGGCCCTACATCTTCCGTTGCGGATAGGGAAATCCGCAAGACATGGTATATTGACTGTGCCATGGCCAAATGCCTCGCGCTTGCATCGATGGACAATACATATCAAAAGCAGCAAGAGCAGATGGATGTACAATCCATCTTTCTCCATACAAAAGAGTTGTATGGGGAGCAATCTCGGACCCTGAGATATGAAGCGTCTCGAAAGCTGTTTCAGATACGGATGGCTCCTGGCACACCAGTAAATGTCCACGTTTTGAAGATGATAGCTCTTATTGAAGAGCTTGAGGACCTCGGATGGACATTGGAGAACGAAAAATATATTGATATTATTCTACAGTCTCTCCCCCCTGCCTTTGCTCAATTTGTAGTAAATTTCAATATGCACAAGATGGAGAAGTCACTACCTGAACTTCTCAATATGTTGAGGAGTGCAGAGAGCACACTCAAGGCAGTGAAGACTCCCGCTTTGATTGCTGGGCCATCTTCCTCTTCTCGCCCAAAAGCCAAGGCCAAGGGAAAGATGAAAAAGAAACCCACCAAATCTAGAGGTGGAGTTAAAAAGGCTAAGGGGAAAGACAAGTTAACGGCTGGGGAAACGGGAAAAGAAGAGTGTTATTACTGACACAAATCGGGACACTGGAAGCGCAACTGTGCTGAGTACTTGGATCTCAAGAAGAAGAAGCATGGTGATGCTTCCGCTTCAGGTGTGTTTGTGACAGAAAACTGTTTTTCTATAAACTTTACTTCCTGGGCATTAGATACCGGTTCAGCTTCTCACATTTGCAATTCTATGCAGGGGCTGAGAAATAGCAGAGTTTTGAAGACAGGTGACCATACTCTCCTTGTTGGAAATGGTTCCAATGTACATGCAGTTTCAGTGGAAGAGTATCACCTAGGGTTACCATCAGGATGTATATTGGTTTTGAACCCATGTTATTATGTACCTAGTATGCTTTGTAATATAATATCCGTTTCTTTGTTACACAATGAAGGATATCATTTTGTAATGCAGAATAATGTTATGAACATTAACCTGAATTAATAGTTGGTTGGGTATGGTACACTTAATAACGGGATATACGTCCTAAATCAACACACAGTTTTCAGCATACAACACACTACTAAAAGAAAATTTTCAGATATCAATGAAGCTTTTCTTTGGCACTGTAGACTTGGTCATATTAACGAAACAAGACTAAACAAGCTACATAAAGATGGATATTTGAATCCCTTTGAATAAAAATCTTATGCGACTTGTCAGTCTTGTATCAAGGGTAAAATGACCAAAACTCCGTTTACAGGACACGGAGAAAGAGCTACTGAGCTCTTAGGCCTCATACATAGTGATGCATGCGGGCCAATGTCTACACAGGCTAGATGCGGTTTTTCTTACTTCATAACTTTTACTGATGATTCCTCAAGATTCGGTCATATGTTTTTATTAAAGCATAAGTCAGAAGCTTTCGAGAAATTCACTGAGTACAAACTTGAAGTAGAAAAACAAACCGGATTGAGCATCAAGATACTTCGATCAGATCGAGGTGAAGAGTATCTCAGTACAGAGTTTTCAGACTTTCTACAAGAGAGTGGGATTCTCTCTCAGCACACTCCTTCTTACACACCACAGCACAACGGTGTGTCAGAACGACGGAATCAGACACTATTACATATGGTACGTTCCATGATGAGTGATGCTGAGTTACCTGTCTCATTTTGGGGGCATGCATTAGAGACTGCAACGTTTCTGCTGAACAGGGTTCCAACCAAAACCGTGTCTACCACACCATATGAGATATGGTATGGGAAGAAACCATCTCTTAAACGAGTTAAGATTTGGGGTTGTCCGACCTATGTCAAAAAGCAGAATCCGGACAAACTTGAGACACGGTCAGTCATGTGTAAGTTTGTGGGATATCCAAAGAATTCATTTGGATATCTAATCTACCACAAGGAGGAACAAAAGGTGTTTGTTTCTCAGTATGCCGCATTTTTAGAAAGAGAATTTTTTGCAAATGATACTGATGGTAATGTGGTAGATCTAGAAGAGGTTCTAGAGACACAAGTTACAAATGACGGCTTGGTTGAGCTTGTTGTTGCAACAAAAACTAATGAACCTCAGCCACTTTGTAGATCTAGTAGGACATCTCACCCACCGGAGAGGTACTACGGTTTCCTCATTGATGGTGATAGAGAAGATTGCATCATGGAAGATGATGATCCTACTAGTTTTCAGCAAGCTATCTCGAGTGGTGACTCTGTGAAGTGGCTGGATGATATGAGATCTGAAATAGAGTCTATGTACACCAACAAAGTATCGAATTTGGACGTTGCCCTCCGGGGTAAAGCCCGTAGGATGCAGATGGATCTTTAAAAGAAAGATTGGTGTAGATGGGCAGGTGGAGACCTATAAAGCAAAACTTGTGGCGAAAGGATTTCGTCAAAGACCAGTTCTGGACTATGACGAAACGTTTTCTCCCGTAGCCATGCTTAAATCCATCCGGATCCTACTTGCTATTGCTACTCAGTACGACTATGAAATGTGGCAGATGGACGTTAAAACTGCATTTCTAAATGGTGATTTAGAAGAATGTGTTTATATGGATCAGCCAGAGGGATTCGTTGATAGTGGGAGCAGCGGGAAAGCATGTAGGTTGCTTAAATCCATTTATGGATTAAAGCTGGCATCACAGAGTTTGAACATCTGTTTTGATGATGTCATCAAAGAGTTTGATTTCATCAAAAATCCAGATGAAATTTGTGTTTATAAGAAGATTGTAGGGAGTACTGTCGCATTCCTCGTATTGTACGTGGATGACATTCTTCTGATAGGAAACGATGTTCCTATGCTACAATCGGTCAAATTGTTCTTATCACAAAGGTTCTCCATGAAGGACCTGGGTGATGCCTCATACATACTGGGCATTAAGATCTATAGGGATAGATCTAAACGGTTGTTGGGATTGTCCCAAACCAGGTACATTAACACCATCCTAAAGAGATTTAGTATGGAAGACTCTAAACGGGGTGCCATTCCCTCTTGTTATGGAGTCACTCTCTCCAAGGACTTTTGCCCAAATACTGATGAAGAGAGAGCTCGCATGAACATTATACCCTACGCTTCAGCCGTAGGATCTATAATGTATGCGATGTTATGTACACGTCCTGATGTAGCTTATATACTGGGTGTAGTAAGCAGGTATCAATCCAACCCAGGGGAGAATCACTAGACAGCTGTGAAGAACATTCTTAAGTACTTGCGAAGGACTAAAGAAATGTTCTTGGAGTATGGTATTGGAGATCTCCAAATGGAGGCCTTTACCGATTCGAGCTTCCAGAGTGATAAGGATGACAACAAATCTATCTCTGGGTTTGTATTTACCCTCAATAGAGGGGCGGTATGTTGGAAGTGTTCCAAACAGGATACCGTTGCAGACTCTGTGATGGAAGCTGAGTGTATTGCTGCAAATGATGCCGCCAAGGAACCCGTCTGGATGAGGAAGTTCATCTCGGAGCTAGGAGTCGTTTCAACCATTATTGATCCAATACCATTGTATTGTGATAATAATGGGGCTAAGGCATTACCCAAGGAGCCCAGGTCCCATCAGCGATCTAGACACATCCTGAGGCGATATCATCTGATCCGGGAGATAGTTGATTGCCGCGAAATCGAGATTCGGAGAGTAGATACAAAGCATAACATCACGGATCCACTCACCAAGGCCCTCCCCCAGCCGCAGCATGAGCGACTTTTTGAGATGTTGGGTATGAGATACGCCAATAATTGGCCTTAGTGCAAGTGGGAGATTGCTGGATATATGTATGCCCTAGAGGCCATTATTTGATAGTGGATGTATTTTTACATGTATATATATATTCAGAGGACATTCTTGATCGACATGATAGTATGCTATCTGGTTACTCTTTATCTTGACATGTTCACTTGATCATGCTTTTATTCATTCGGTACATGTTGATAAAGCCCTGAGGATATTTGCTTGACTACTGTGATTACGATGCAGATCATACTTGTGGGACATGTTTAGTTTATAAGCATATCCTGAAATGTCCCTAGTCGTAGGTGTATCAAGACGGGGCATCGATATTCCAGAGTAGACCAGCGTATACGATTCTTGACCCATGCGATGGGCGATGGATGATCCCATATCCATTGGTGTTTGACACCACGATTGTATACGGGTGCTCAGTGGAGACTGGGTACACTGGACGGACTCGCTAAGAATTCCTATATGGTATTATATCTATCGTCGGATAGCAGTTCTCAGGTGACACTGGTACAGGTTAGTCTGTAGACCGGAGATCGTCATAGAGACTTATGTGTTCTCTCACTGTACTTTGATTTCCACCCTACCACGGCTCTACTGATTCGTGCAAACAGGTGGCTTTGGCGTACAGTCCCGAGACACATGGAGGCAATGAGCGATAGGAGGGGTTTCGTCTTTCCCGGTATTGGGGGTTAATGTTGCGCTGTGCTCGATTGGCTATATCAGCAAGTCCCTGGCCAGGGCTGATGAAATTTACTGATAAGTGTTATCAGTAGTTTCTTGATCTGTTATAGGCCATATACCGGCATAATTTATTGAGTTATTAGGGTCGACGATACCATCCCTAGACTCAATATGCAGCATATCTAATGAAGAGACCAGACTGTACGGTAAGTGTTACCGGTTGGCTCGACGGGGGTTTTTACAGGTTCGCTTGTTTTTCTTCTGATCGCTCAATACCTGGGAGCCGTTACGTACAGCTTGTGCCACTGACGGTTTGTGGATTTGTGATATGATCACTGCCTACTGCTAGCGTATTGATGAGTCTTAGAGTCCCACAAAGGTGTTACCTAGCTCAGGCGAAACGATGTGGGGTGCATATGGTGATATGCGCGGGTGCTTGATTAAATGCGTGTATATGATACCGTATTATAATCTGGCATTTTCTATTGGTCGGGTCGTATGTGATATGACCGGTTTATTAAATCAATTGTTGATTTAATATTAATGACTATTAGCCTTTTAACTTATAACCTTTTTCTTTATATGTTGTATGCATGAATGGGTGTATGTACATATATTGATATGAATGCACACATACATGCATACATGTGTCATGGTTGATGATACATTGGAGATGGCTATGCAAGACTCACATGGGATATATATTTATATATTTGTGATTATTGAGTAAAAGAAAATTAGGATTAAATCATGGTTGGAATCTTTCTACACTCTTCTTGACATGACAAAATACAACCATGGTTTAATCTCTAATTATTCTTTAACTCATTATCAAAAATATCTAGATATTTTATCAACCATGGTTTTTGTGAGGGTGACTCTCTCATATATTTGATTATTCATTTTCATTTGCATCATTATCTATTGAGCTTAAGCTAAGACATCTCCTTCTTCTTCCTCCAAGCTCTCTACCTATTCAAATAGTTGTTAGTTATATGTATGCCCTAGAGGCCATTACTGTACATTGGATGTATATTGTAGTGGATGCTGGGACATATATAGGTAGGACTTTCTTGCTCGACATGATAGTACGCTATCTTGTTGCTCTTTATCTTAACGTGTATACTATCTGTATCTCTGTTACATGTTGATAAAGCCCTTAGGATGTGTACTCGACTTCCAGGACTGTGATGCAGATCATACTAGTGGGGCCTGGATAGTCCATGAGTACATCCTTCAATGTTCCTAGTCGAGGGAATATCGAGACGGGGCATCGATATTCCAGAGTAGACTAGCGTATATCTTCTCGACCTATGCGATGGGCGATGGATGATCCCATATCCATTGGTGTTTGGCATCAGAGATGGTATGCGGGTGCTCAGTGGAGACTGGGTACACTGAACGGACTCGCCGAGAACTCCCAGATGGTATTATACCTCACGTCAGATGGCAGTTCTCTGGTGACACTGGTACAGCTTAGTCTGTTGACCCGAGATCGTCATAGAGTCTTGTGTGTCTCCCACTGTGCTTTGATTTCCACCCTACCACGGCTCTACTGAGTCATGCAAACAGGTGGTTTTTGGGCATAGTCCCGATTCACATGGAGGCAATGAGCGATAGGAGGGGATTCGTCTCTCCCGGTATTGGGGGTTGATGTTGCGCAATGCTCGACTGGCCATAACAGGAAATCCCTGGCCAGGGTTGCAGTGACCTGCTGGTAAGTGTTATCAGTAGTTTCACACACGTCATGGACTTCACGTCGGCATGACTTATCGAGCTATTGGGGTCTGACGTTTACCACCCCTAGGCGAGATATGCGACATATCAGGCGAACATACCGGGCTGTACGGTAAGTGTTACTGGTTGGATTCACAGGAGTGTGAGCGGGCTTGCTCGTCGATCTTCTGATCACTCAATACCCGGGTGGCCGTTACGTTTAGCAGACCGCTTGCGGCTTGTGGATGTTTGATATGATCATCATCTGCTGCCGGCGTATTGACGAGTCTTTAGAGTCCTACACAGAGGTTTCCTGGCTCAAGCGAAACGAAATAGGAGCGCATATGAGATATGTGCGGGACTAAGAATAATGCGTGTATGTGATACCGTATTTCATTCTCGCGAAGAATGTGTCGAATGGTTGTATGCGATATAACCTAGTTATCGAATCAAGGATTGATTCGATAAGTCGATACATTGAATACTGGCCGGTTATATGCGACATGACCGGATCATTGAATCAAGTGTTGATTTAATGATTTAATGCATAATTATATATTTGATATATTACTTTGCATTAACTAGTATATGTTCACTTTAAATGGATTTTCTCACTTGAATTGCACATTATATATGTGATATATTTTTGTGCACAAGATTGTATCATGTTTGATGATACATGCAAGCTTAGGTTTGTGTAAAGAATTAAACAATGGTTAAGTTAGTGGTTATGGTTTACTTTTATTTATTTATTTATTTTATTTATTTCATTTAGAAAAGATAAAGAGAATGGTGGCTTATTTTGGAGTTTTGTGGAAACTTCATGAAGTGTTGAAAGCTTGACCATTCTTGTTCTTTTCCTAAACCTAACCATTAACCCTAACCATGGTTTATTCTCTACACCTAACTATGGTTACAATTATGATAAGTATCTTTTTATTTGATATTTTTAAATATACTTATCATAATTCTTTCTCATCTTCTTCTTCATCTTCATGAAAAAGCTTGCCTCCATCAATGGCAACTTGACAAAAAGAGTGAGAAATCCAATTCTAAAGTGAACCCACATCCTATTTCTTCATCCTCTACCTCTTGCCAAGTAGTATAGGGTGTTTCCTTCACAAGTTTTCAAGGCTTGGTGAAGTTGGAGCTTGATCCTGTGATGCCTCGACGTAGATCATCTTCGGCATCGAACCGACGACCAAGCCCGTCCATTTCTCCGATGAAGCCGATGCTAGAGTCATGGATTTGATTTAGACAGCGGAGGGACTTCATCATGGAGCCCAGGAGGTGGAGGACCGGATCTACAAAGGTTGTAGCCACTTTCCTTTAGCTATAAATTCGTTTACATGCTTGCATCGCCTATATATCTAGTTAACGATCCGTATTAGGTTTTCTCAGCACTTGTAAAATTTGAATTAGCCATGTTTGATGCCTTGTGAGACTTCATTAGTGTGCCTAGGAACCCTACAGTGGTATCAGAGCCTAGCTAGAGCCTTAGGCGATGCGTAGACGGAGTTAGAAGTCCGATCGACCCGAAACCCCGACTTGAAAGTGCTCTCTGGACATTTTCTGTTTTCGTGGATTTTTGAGAATTAAAAATATGCAGAAAAATAAGCAGGAAATTATACGAATTACGGTGCAAAAAGTAACTAATGATCCCTCAAAAGTGCGGCGGAACCGCGGCATTAGCATGCTAATGCGGCGGTTCCGCGGCCGTTTTGTCTTATTAGGCATTCAATTTTGCACAGTAATTCCTATTTTGCAGTGCTGGTTTTCCTGGGAATTTTTTTATCTGAAATCAAGAGTTGAGTTTTTTGGGTTGTATTAGGAGTTCGTACATTCGATCGGATTGTCTAATTTTGTCTATGTGTTTTTCGGATATTTTAGAATATGTTAAAAATTTCGACCGGACATAAATACCCACTTTTTCCCCTGCCGGAAAATTTCCAAGTGTTGGATTTTTCCGTGGTTTAATGACGTTCTGAGTAGTGCAGGTAACGCGATGGTCCCTCAAGAAGACAACAAACCTTAACTCGATTATGTGACCGTCTTGAACTGCCCTTTGAACTTTAAGGTTTGGGGCAGTACGGCGTGCCACATGTGAGGCGTTGGCTTGACCCTTCTACGGCTGGACCGTTGGTACTGAGGCATGAAGTGAATGTCTTTGAACTTATTCCATTCGGTTGATCGGGAAAACTTGGGTGTTCGATTGTTCTATCGAAAAGTTTAACGTTTTCTATCTTATCCGGAATGTGATGCAATAATTGGAATTCACAATAAGTTATGAGATAACTGAATGAATGTTATAAACATAGCACTTTAGTCTCACTTGATCGGTTGCCACGGAATTTTGATGTGATCAAAAGTCCGTTGCAATCACGTTGTGAACGCGGATACTCGCCGGTAAACTTAATAGACAGCCTCACTCCATAGCCCCGACCAAGTGACTGCAGGAGAACCCCGTCGCCGAAAGCATCCGTTCGGGTGCTCGCGGCAGCGGTGTTCCGCCTTGGTGCACTTCGTCGACGGCATCGGGGGTGCGGCCGCCTACTAAAGTTTGCGACGAGCATTCGATCAGGATGTCGGGAATCTTGTTGAATTACCCGACTTGATATTGAAAAGAGTTTTCGATAATGAGACTAAAATGCGGGGTTTATAATTGTTAGGCATGCGATGTCTAAGGAATTCGTTTGATTAGGCATGCGATGTCTAAAGCGGTTGCGGATTCCAACTGTTGTAGTTTTACACTTTCTTTTCTGTGACCGTAAGTGTAATATGTGATATCGCCGGTTTCGTTGCTATATGTCAACGACAATTGGGATGCGCATATTTACTTACGTTGATGACATGTGATGTTATGTGTTGCTGGATATGTTATATTGGATGGTCGTGTTTGAATAGCCGGGGTTTTTTATGTGAGATGAGTGTTTTTCGTTTTCATTCATGTAAAAAACTTGTATGTAATATTCTTTTATTGGGGCACTTCCAGGTTGCGGATGATGTCACCATTTGTATATTATTTACTTTTCTGCACTAGGATAGACCCAAGGAGGAGGGCACAAGTAACCGGGTTCTACGGTCCAGTGGGAGACCAACTCGAGGAGTTGAGTCCGGGTCTCCTAACTCTAGAATTGGTAGGGTTGCTTGCCGCTCTCGTAGGGGTCTAGGGGTGTGGGATTGGCTATTCATCACGACCGTGGAATCCGTGTTTTATACTGGCTCGTATTGAAAACACGGACGTCCTAGTATATCCCATATTTCATATGTTTCTTCTGCTGTGATTTATCTGTGATGTGATCATGTGATGTTCTGTGACAGATATTATATATAGTATATATGATATATTATATAGACGTTGCTTATGTTTTACACCCGCGCTAGCCCTGCCCCGCTCTGCCGTTAGTTACCTAACCTAACGGTGCAGACGGGACATCGAGGCGAATGCGGATGGCATAAGCGTACGTTATATTTATCTGTGATGTTTAGGTGGACTTAAATGATGGGATATTCATTAATGAGATTAATGAAAGAAAATAAACCTAATTGATGTTGTGGAATCGAATTTCAAAATAAAAACAGGTAGCTACAGTTCTTGCTTTGCATCGCGGTGTTCATTATAGAACATCCTGCACCTTATTCGATGAGGAAAGGACCGAGATCCCTTCACCGGGAGTGACTCCTTTAGCAATAACTGGCAGATGCTACAACCCTCGGTTTGTCTTTGATCGCTTCTATAGTTTCCGCTTTGCACAGTGATATATATGATATATCCCGCACCTCATTCGACGAGGAAAAGGCCGACGATCCCTTCACCGGGAGTGACCCCTTTAGCAAAACTAGAAAAGCCTCGAAAACATTCCATTTAAAAACCATTTGATTCCGCAACGAGATCAAGTTCAAAGCGTTAAATGTTTTCACAAAAACCATTCGCAACCCTCCGTCATTTTAGGAAGTAGAGTACTTAGTATTCGTGCTACGTTTGTCGACCATAGCCGAGGTGTAGTGTGCGGTAGCTAAGTAATGTCTTCCTACAACGCATATGATGCGATTAGTTAGGACAGTCATGTGGCTTTGTTGACCTTAGCCAAGGGTCATGTGGGTGGGTCTAATTAATCATGAAATGACGGGTAGAACTTGACTAGTACCTATGATTTGTTGACCTTAGCCAAGGTCATAGGTGCTAGGGGTAAAAACCATTATCGGGAGTTTCAAGTGTTGAAATTTGCAATGAGATTGCATACCTTCTATGTGATAGTTGGATCCCGATACCCACTGCGAGTAATTTTACTCCTGGGAGAGTTTTGCACTTTACAAATTAGCCGATCAAGTAGGTGTCTAGAAAGGTGTCAACGGGGTTACGCCTCTAGGAAAACGAGGTTTACTGTAATTAGGTCCGTACGAAAGCACGGGGAACCTCCCTCAAAGTACCGACACTGGCCTGGCTGAAAGATTGGCGAAGTTGTAGAGTGTAATTAATCCCGACTAGTCTTTCCTTTTAAGGTTTGAAGGAAGATTTGATAAAAACAGTGGGAGCCATCCTGATTAGATAAAATATATAACCAATCTAATCTTGCAAGAGCGCACGCAGAGTGTTTTCTTCTCTCTCTCTCCTGGTAGCGACCATATCACGCCTTAATCAAGATAATAATACGGATATTGACCGAACCCGCTTGTTATACTGAGCTGGGGAACGTTGGTCCCGCTCCAACTTATAATTGTTATAAGACAGAGCAGGAAATTGGGGATTACCAGAATTCCCGTGCCGCCCAAACGAAGAGAGTGCATGCTGATGCATCATCTTCGGGTGTGTTCATTACAAAGAACTGTTTCTCAGTATCTTCCGCATCCTGGGTATATGATACCGGATCTGGATGCCAGATATGTAATCTGTTACATAGGGCTACAAAAGGGTAGAAAAACTGAGAACGGGTGATAAGTTTCATGAGACAGAAAACGGGGCAAGTGTTGCAGCCAAGTCTGTTGGTCATTGTCACCCTGTATTACCAATACATTGATTCTGAACGAATATTATTAGATACCGAACCTGATATACAAAATCATATCACTCTCTTTACAAGTAAAGAAATGATAAAATTTTGTATTGTTGGATAATGTTTTGAACATTTCCTATATCAAAAGTTGATCGGTTCAGGCACGTTATCTAAAAGCATTGACGTTCTAAATCAAACTACAGTTCCTCGTATACAGAACACACACAAGAGGAAGAGTTCAGAAATGAACAAATTCTTCTTAAGGTATTGTAGACTAGGTCATATCAATGCGACCCGACTAGCTGAAGTTACATTTAGATGCATATTTAAATCAGTTTGAATTTATATCTTGTGAAACTTGCCAGTCATGTCACAAAGATAACATGACCATAGCTCTGTTTGTTGGAAATAGAGAAAGAGTTAGTAAACTCTTGGGACTGATACATGATGATGTATGTAAGGTCTCCTGTCTACACATGCCAGGACTGGTTCTTTATACTTCATTATATTCTCTGATAATCTCTCAAGATTCAGTCATATATTCCTATTGAAATATAAGTCCGAACCTTTTGAGGTATTCACAGAATATAAGTAGGAAGTAGAGAACCAATATACGGGTATAAGTATTATGTCCTATGATGAGATCAGGGATGAGAATACTTGTGCATGGAATCCTTGGACTATTCTAAAGGAAAATGAGATTCTCTCTCAATATTACTCCTCTGAACACACCACAGCACAACGGTGTATCGGGGCGGAGCAATCACACAATATTAGATATCGTGTGCTCTATGATGAGTATTACTGAGTTACCTATTTCCTTTTGGGAGTTATGCACTTATGAAGTTGCATACCTATTGAATAAGGTTCGATTCAAATCAGTGCCTACCACTCCATATGAGATATGGTATGGGAAAAGCCTATCTCTTAAGTTAGTTAAGATTTGGGATTGTCCGGCCTATGTCGAAAGCAAAATCCGGACAAGATCGAGGTAAAGTCAGTTGTGTAGAACTGGAAAGGTTCCAGCTATACGAAACTACAACTGAAGATTTGACAGAACCAAAGGATTCTATAGTCCCCGACGAACCTCAGCTTCTCCGCCGATCTGGTAGGGTTCCTCGCCTGCCTGAGAGATACCTCGGTTTCTCGATGACAGTGGGAGCGAGGATTGCATCATAAGATGATGGCCCAACCAGTTTCGAGCAGGCCATCGAGAGTAGGGACTCTGTAAGAATGGCTGGATGCTTAGTGATCTGAGATGGAATCCTTATACACCAACAAAGTATGGACTTTGGTTGCTATATCTGAAGGGTTAAATCCCCATCAGGAGCAAGTATATCTTGAGAAGATTGCTTGGTGTACATGGAAAAGTTGAGACTTTCAAAGCTAGACTTGTTAAAGGTTTTAGTCATCAACCAGGTGTGGATAATGATGAAACCTTTTCTAGGGACTATGCTTGAGTCCATCCAGATCCTACTTGCCACGGCTACATACCATGACTACGATATCTGGTGGTTGGGTGCCATGACTACTTTTCTAAATGATGTTTTAGAAGAGTGCGTCTATAAGTACACAGCCAGAGGGCCTCGTAGACAGTGGGAGCAGCGGAAACGTGTGCAAGATACTTTATAGGATAAAGCGGGCATCGCGGAGTTGGAACATTGCTTTGATGGATTAGTCAAAGAAGTTGACATCATCAAAATGGTAGATGAACCTTGTATAAACAAAAAGGTAGTAGGGAGTATGGTGACGATCCTCGTAGAGTACGTGGATGACATACTCTTGTTAGGGAAAGAGTTTCCTATGCTACGCTCGATCAATCTCCGCTTATCACAATGATTTTCCATATTGGATCAAAGTGATACATACTAAATCCTAAGCTTTGGATCTATGAGATAGATCTAATTGGATGTTAAGATACTCAACAGTTGTAGTGAGATAGTATCAATCGATCCTGGGGAGAATCACTGGAAGTGTTCTAGAGTGATAAGGACGACTGAATGTCAGTCGCAGGCATTGTCTTTACCCTCAGTAAAGGGACGGTATGTTGGAAGATTTCCAAGCTAGATACCGTGACAATCTAGACGATAAAGGCTGGTAACATCGCTATTAAAAATACTACCAAAGAGGCAGTTTGGGTGTATATTGGTTCATAAGATGAACTAGGTTCCTACCATTGTGTGACAATGGAACTGTGGCTTTGGCCAAGGAACCATGGTCCCATCAGTGACCCAGACATATTCTGAGGCAGCATCACCTGATCATGGAGATAGCTGATCTCCAGGGTGATCGAGGTTAGGAGAGTAGACTCAGAGGACAACACGGCGGATCCACTCACGAAGGCCTTTTCCCAAAGAGAGACTTTTAGGGGATGGTTGAGTATGCGATACTGCAACCACTGCTACAGATGGCCCTAGTGCAAGTGGGAGATTGTTAGTTATATGTATGCCCTAGAGGCCATTACTGTACATTGGATGTATATTGTAGTGGATGCTGGGACATATATAGGTAGGACTTTCTTGCTCGACATGATAGTACGCTATCTGGTTGCTCTTTATCTTAACGTGTATACTATCTGTCTCTCTGTTACATGTTGATAAAGCCCTTAGGATGTGTACTCGACTTCCAGGACTGTGATGCAGATCATACTAGTGGGGCCTGGATAGTCCATGAGTACATCCTTCAATGTTCCTAGTCGAGGGAATATCGAGACGGGGCATCGATATTCCAGAGTAGACTAGCGTATATCTTCTCGACCCATGCGATGGGCGATGGATGATCCCATATCCATTGGTGTTTGACATCAGAGATGGTATGCGGGTGCTCAGTGGAGACTGGGTACACTGAACGGACTCGCCGAGAACTCCCAGATGGTATTATACCTGACGTCAGATGGCAGTTCTCTGGTGACACCGGTACAGCTTAGTCTGTTGACCCGAGATCGTCATAGAGTCTTGTGTGTCTCCCACTGTGCTTTGATTTCCACCCTACCACGGCTCTACTGAGTCGTGCAAACAGGTGGTTTTTGGGCACAGTCCCGATTCACATGGAGGCAATGAGCGATAGGAGGGGATTCGTCTCTCCCGGTATTGGGGGTTGATGTTGCGCAATGCTCGACTGGCCATAACAGGAAATCCCTGGCCAGGGTTGCAGTGACCTACTGGTAAGTGTTATCAGTAGTTTCACACATGTCATGGACTTCACGTCGGCATGACTTATCGAGCTATTGGGGTCAGACGTTTACCACCCCTAGGCGAGATATGCGACATATCAGACGAACAGACCGGACTGTACGGTAAGTGTTACTGGTTGGATTCACAGGAGTGTGAGCGGGCTTGCTCGTCGATCTTCTGATCGCTCAATACCCGGGTGGCCGTTACGTTTAGCAGACCGCTTGCGGCTTGTGGGTGTTTGATATGATCATCATCTGCTGCTGGCGTATTGACGAGTCTTTAGAGTCGTACACAGAGGTTTCCTGGCTCAAGCGAAACGAAATAGGAGCGCATATGAGATATGTGCGGGACCAAGAATAATGCGTGTATGTGATACCGTATTTCATTCTCGCGAAGAATGTGTCGAATGGTTGTATGCGATATAACCTAGTTATCGAATCAAGGATTGATTCGATAAGTCGATACAATGAATACTGGCCGGTTATATGCGACATGACCGGATCATTGAATCAAGTGTTGATTTAATGATTTAATGCATAATTATATATTTGATATATTACTTTGCATTAACTAGTATATGTTCACTTTAAATGGATTTTCTCACTTGAATTGCACATTATATATGTGATATATTTTTGTGCACAAGATTGTATCATGTTTGATGATACATGCAAGCTTAGGTTTGTGTAAAGAATTAAACAATGGTTAAGTTAGTGGTTATGGTTTACTTTTATTTATTTATTTATTTTATTTATTTCATTTAGAAAAGATAAAGAGAATGGTGGCTTATTTTGGAGTTTTGTGGAAACTTCATGAAGTGTTGAAAGCTCGACCATTCTTGTTCTTTTCCTAAACCTAACCATTAACCCTAACCATGGTTTATTCTCTACACCTAACTATGGTTACAATTATGATAAGTATCTTTTTATTTGATATTTTTAAATATACTTATCATAATTCTTTCTTATCTTCTTCTTCATCTTCATGAAAAAGCTTGCCTCCATCAATGGCAACTTGACAAAAAAAGTGAGAAATCCAATTCTAAAGTGAACCCACTTCCTATTTCTTCATCCTCTACCTCTTGCCAAGTAGTATAGGGTGTTTCCTTCACAAGTTTTCAAGGCTTGGTGAAGTTGGAGCTTGATCCGGTGATGCCTCGACGTAGATCATCTTCGGCATCGAACCGACGACCAAGCCCGCCCATTTCTCCGATGAAGCCGATGCTAGAGTCATGGATTTGATTTGGACAGCGGAGGGACTTCATCATGGAGCCCAGGAGGTGGAGGACCGGATCTACAAAGGTTGTAGCCACTTTCCTTTAGCTATAAATTCGTTTACATGCTTGCATCGCCTATATATCTAGTTAACGATCCGTATTAGGTTTTCTCGGCACTTGTAAAATTGAATTAGCCATGTTTGATGCCTTGTGAGACTTCATTAGTGTGCCTAGGAACCCTACAATAGTGAGTGAAGAAAATTAAAGGAAAGGTTTTGTAGTGAGATCTAAACCCACATCACCAATCTATACTAGTTTAGCCCACTAGTGTAAGTTCTTTGCTTCACTTCTACATAGTTCTTGTGAAGCTAGGAGCTTGAGCCAAGGGACTCCGTGGTGAATCGTCGTGGACAACGAGGGCCTCAAGCGGACCCGTACAAACACCAAGTTGATCTAAGGAGTCACAAAGGGGAGATCTACAAAGGTTGTATTTCTCACCTCTTAGTGTTAGACTCTCATTTAGTATGTGATACTTAGTTTTGTTACCCTAAATTTCTAGTTTGATCCTAGGTTAGTTTGCTTAGCACCCCAAATTTTTTATTGTAGCATGTTTGATGTAAGACAGACCCTTGGTATGGTGCTAGGTAAACCCATCAAATCAAAGGTGAAGTAGGAGTGGCGATGAAATACGTGGTTTGGTCATGAATGATAGCAGTCGCAATTTACTTTGCCCTCTTTCTAATCCCTTTATTTGTCTTTACTTATTACCTTTTGTACGCCACACTTAGGCTAATTGGTTTTCTTCCTTCCCCACATTTCGGCACACCTGCCTATGGTTTGGAAGAAGACTATCCAATAAGCGTAATAGGTGTACCTTCTCCTAATCGTAGGAGCCCTCGCAACCTGAGAGAAGGTAAAAGGAAAAGACAACTGAATAGTCATATTCAATTTCTCCAGAACCGGAAACCATCCTCGAATCTGAAACAAGTTTCTTCGAGTTCGTATGTAACTATACGATGGTCATATCAAATAACTGTGGATCTTCGTAGTGATACAGAATGTTCCGAAGAAAAGTAAAGGGTAAAAGTAGGAGTGGCAATGATGTATGCAACTCTGACAATCCAAAGGCCAGTGTTTTAAGAAAGTTCGGTTAACTTGGTTACTGAGTTATAGTCTAGGGTCGGGACATGGTCGCTGCCAAAGAGAGAGAGAGAAAAGAAACACTCTGCGTGCACTCTAACCTAGATCAGAATGGTTAATCACTTTATCTAATCAGGATGTCTCCCACTGTTTCCTTAAATTCTTCGCCAAACCCAAAAGAAGAATTAGTCGGGATCATCTAAAATCACCCAAGGAGTAAACCAACTCATCAGTGGGAATCGGGATCCAACTATTATCGCATGATAACCTGATGGAATCCACTCAAGTTATCACACTCTAGAAGGTATGCGCATGCCTGCCATGTTTCCTGTATGTTTGAAACTCCCGATGTGATTTTTACCCCATACTCTTATGACCTTGACTAAGGCCAACAAATCATAAGTCACATGTCAAGTTCTACCCGTCATTGTCCAGGTTAATTTGAACCCACCCGTACTCACCCTTGACTACGGCCAACATGGCTGTACGACAGTCCCAAACCAACGCATCTATCTATGCAACAGAAAAGTAGCAATTAGCTACTATACACTATGCCTTGACTAAGGTCAACAAACATAGCATGAATATTAAGTGCTGCCCGTCTGAAATGACGGAGGGCTATGAATGGTTTTTGGCGAAAAACCTTTAACGTAATGAACTTGATATCGTTGAAGGAACCGGATAGCTTTTTATAAATATATAGTGGTGAAAACCTTTGCTAAAGAGGTCAATCCGGGCGAAAGGATCTCGGCTCTTTCCTCGTGGAATGAGGTGCAGGATATTCTCACTGAATACCGTGATGCAAAGCAAAAAGTAATCGGCTATAGTGAAGTTATTACCCTGACGCAAACTTCTGCCCAAGAGGTCACTCCCGGTGAAGGGATCTCGGCTCTTGCCTCGTCGAATGAGGTGCTGGATATTCATAACCGAATACTGTTGTGCAAAACAAATGAAAATGTCCTTGTAATAACAGCTTTTGAAAATTGTTCCAACAACATCGAATAGGTCTGTTTTCCTTGCATTGATCTGAATCAACGCAGTCCCATCAATTAATCACACCAGAAAAGAACGAAAATATGAAGTACGTATATGCCATCCGCATTCGCCACTGGGTCCCGTCATCACCCGTTAGGTTACTTAACTAACGACAGAGCGGGGACTGGACTAGCGCGGGTGTAAAACATATACAACATCTACTAGTATATATATAACAATATATAATAATCGCTCCAGGCATGATAAATGCAACATCACAGATAAGCAATAAGCTTCACAGAACAATACAGATAATTTGGGAGCCTCGGGTTTCATTTGAGCCACAAGTGAAACCCGACGTTCCCCTGGTCGTGTAGATAGCCTGTGCAATGAAAACCTAGACCCCTACGAGTGCGACAAGTTACCCGCCAAAACAAAAAGAGAGGCAGCCCCTTCATCAAAGTGAATGGGCCACCCGGCACTTCACGGAATCCGGTAACTTGAGCACCCCTCATTAGGTAAACCTATACCCCGTACGAGTGCAGCGAATAGCCCGCCAATTCTAGAGTGAGGCCCCCTCCTTCTCAACGCCATGAGATGCGAACCCGTTGCCCTCTAGAACCCGGCTATCCGTGCACTCCACCGTGGGGTAATCCTAGTACAGAAAATAAAATATGTACAACGGTGACATCGACCTCAACCCGGTCGTGACCTAAAAAAATAATATATAAACAGGCAGTGACGGCAGTCCACTCGTCGGACGCTCGTCCCGCGATATCAAATGTACAAATGAAACTAAACAGTACTATCATTGTATCCAAGCTATCCACCATGATGATTCCGCAACAAACACAGAACATCAACGTGAATGTCACGTTCGCGAACCCGTCTAAAAGAACTATAGCAATTAGACAAGTTGTACCGCTCTAATGACATTCAAGGTCGCAGATAGAAATGTATGTATTGTAAACTTTAATCAATGTTAGAAATATCGACTTTGAAATAACCCCGAATAGCCCCAAACAACTAGATAAAACTATATCAAAACTAGGCTAAACTAGCAATACCACTGAACCAATATTCTAGAGACTAGACCACACACAAAAATTCAAGTCCAAATTCCAACTTTGAACCGGCCAGCTCGGAATTTGTGCTAATGTTTCCGGCCAAGTTAAGTGATTTAGTGCTCGTATTTGGTGTGTGTTCTAGTGGTCGCCTAGGTAGTCTTCTGCAGTTGCTAAAATATTTTTAGAAGTCTGTTTAAAATTCGACAGAGAATGGAATATTCAGGGTATTGATTTGGAGTTGTTTCGGTTTTGATACTTTAACATCGTCTAAACAAACCAGTATGCGGTTAATGGGTTGGCTTTGATACCATGTAAGGTTACGGCAGCGCCCGGGCCATCAATCCGTGGCCAAATGAGGAACAAAAACTTTTTAAAACCCGGCGCTAACGGAACTCTAACCGACGGATCGTACCATTAACCCTATACTAGTTATCATAAAGGAGTTTAGAGAGGTTATACCTATCGATATGTGTCCTTCGGTCTTCAACCTCTGTCCTAAGCTCATTGCGGCTGCCTCGATGAAGTTCGCTCTCCGGTCTCCCTCGTCGAAGACGATCCATGTCGAGGATTAGTAATATGAGCTCCCGCTTCAAAACCGAAGCAACTCGGGCATACAGTTTGCTAGCCTAGATACCCAAGATGAAGTAAAGATAGTGTGTGAATACTTTGTCTCAAAACACCCATGGATTCTCAACTTATGAGAGGGTATGGGTGGAGGTGAAGAAGAAGCCATTGGAGGAAAGTTGTGAGCTCAAGACTTGGCATAAAAAGAAAAACCAAGTGATGAAAAGTGTGTGTTGTTCTTTCTTGAGTTGGTGTTGTGAGGTATTTGTGTTGGCAACTAAAGAAAATCAATCAGACCAAAATATCTGCCACTTGCCACTACACAAATATCTCACAACACAATCATGAATCAAGCATGGCACATGGGTAATCAATGAATCAAGCCAAGACTCACACTCACACCAAAACTTAATTTCACACTTTTAACATTATCAAACATTAAAACTAAATGTTTAATAAAGAAAAAGGAAATGGCATTTTCAAAAGTAACCTTGTAACGAATTATAAGAATACCCCTCATCCGTATATACATAACTGCATCCGTATTCCGACTGAATACGAATACAACGAGACGAAAGTAATCCAATATTATAATACTAGGATCCGGCTTAAACCAAAGCCTACTAGTATTATCCGTCCGATCATGATTCGTGCACAAGTGTACGAATATGATCGAACCCTGCCATAAAACCATACGACCTCTACAACGTTTTGGCCGAACCAGGGAAACCCTCTGTTTGGGACTCTAAACATTCGTCAACATGCTGGCATTGGGTTTAACTACAAGTACGTCAGCGGCACTAGCTGTACGTAACGGCTGCCCAGGTATTGAGCGAAAGGGAGGCCGACGAGCAAACTCATCCTGAAACCCTACAGAGCCTGACAGTGACAATATCCGTACAGTCCGGTTCGTTCGTCTATGAGTAGCGCATATCGGGTCTAGGGGGTGGATAAAGTCAGACCCCTAATAACGAGATATTTAGTGTCGGTATGAAGCTCATCACCACTTGAGAAACTACCGATCCTAGATCAGTAATTCTCGACTACCTTGGCCAAGGATTTCTGGTGATGGCCAACCGTGCACACCGCGACATCAACCCCCAATACCGGGAGAGCCGAATCCCTTGACGGTCCGCTCATTGCCTCCATGTGGCTCGGGACTGTACCCAACTAAAACCTGTTTGCACGACTCCTTTGAGCCGTGGTAGGGTAGTAATCAAAGCACAGTGGGAACTCACATGAGACAAATGACGATCTCAGGTCGATAGACTAACCTGTATACATGTCACCAGGGAACTGCTATCTGACAATAGGTATAATACCAACTAGCATGTTCCCGGCAAGTCCGTCCGGTGTACTCATAACCCAATAAGCACCTGTATACATCTTAGGTGAACTAACTGACACCAATGGCTTGTGAGACCGGCCACCGCTCCTCGTCGGGGTCTCGATCTGTATACACTAGTCTACTCTCGGAGTATCGATGCCAGACTCGAAACTCCCATGACTAGGGACACTTTAAGGATGTGCTTATAGACCACCCAACTCTCACATATATGATCGCCATCATACTGCTGGTAGTCAAGCAAGAATATTAAGTGCTCTATCAATATGTAATAGTGATCTTTAATGTCACCTGAATCATGTACACGATGATAAAGACAAACCAGATAACATACTATCATCTGGAGTAAGACTATCCTACCGGTATAGGTCCTCCCTCAATCATTGCAATTACGTGCCTGCGATCTAATAATTGACTTGAGGGCACTATAGCCAACAGTACAGCCTACCTCAGAGATCGTGATGTTGTCTACCGTGCAGACAGATGACCCAGCTGTTGCTGAGATTGATGGGATGTCGCTTCCCCAGTCTATGAGCTGAAATTGCTGGAGCTTTCAGACAGAAATATGACAGGAGATAGCTAGTCTATCTTGAGTTGAGCAACTGATATGATTCATCAGATTTGATGTGTCGATGCAGGCTCAGTTGAGTTGAAGAATTACAATTGAAGGATCTTACTTGGATCTAGAGTAGATCGATCAAGAGATGACGTTGTTCGTCGAATGGTCCGATGTGAGATCGGTAAGTTGACTAGTTTCGGATAGAAGGACCTCACCAGATGCGTTGTGAGTTGATCGAGAACGGACGAATAAAGTGTATTCCTCCGATGATTTGGATGAGTTCCCGAAGACGTGTTCGGATAAATATCTTCTACAGAGTGATGAAGATACCGAGATTATAATTTCGAGTCCGTGTGAGAAAGTCGAGATTTGACCGTAGCCTATGACGAATTGCAATATGCAAACAGCAAGAGATGACGTTGAAGTGGACGGTAATAAAGACGAGTGGAACAAGAGGTTCGTGCGAGATGTTAGCGAGCGGTTGTTACGCTCCGTTGATGCCAGAGGATTGATATGTGTGTAGAGGCATTAGATACAGCCAAATTCCAGATGAAAGCCGTGCTGAGGACGCTGCTGTCCGGTTATGAGAAAAGAGTTAAGAAAGAGTGCCAACCTTTGTATAGTTCGGCATAGGTGAGATCGGAAGAAGCCACGGGCAGGATCTTTCCAGGACACCGCAGCGATAAATATTTGCACCCAGGATCAGTTATATCGTGCATATTCAGAGGGCCAGATGCCGCCGTCAGTAATGTGTCATTGAGAGTGGTCATGTTGATTGGCCAAACGGTGATCAGAGGAGTCCCAGAGCGGGACTGTTTCGTTTATACACCTGACCAGGTCAACGAGCAAAATGATCCTGAGATTGGTAATCTACAGAGAAAATGAGGACCCTGAGACCGAGGACACCATATCGTGAGCAGGAGGCAAGTAGATGATCTTGCTTTGCCAGCTTTGGGCGCACCGGCATATTTTTCGACATTGTAGGAGGTGTACCTTAATGTTAATTATTGCGATTTGCATTTTTTGATCCGAGTATCACACTTTTATCGCTTGGACTTGAGTTTCGATGATTAGGTTTCATGACTTATGTTTTTGTGCACCATGGCTACACCTACTGGAGCTTTATATTTTGTGCACAGTTGTTGCACTTGATTTATATTCTATAGACCGCTACATTGGTTTATGATTAATGCATATTTATTGCACTTGGTATCGATTTGTGCCTTCGTTGCACGTATTTATGGTTTCGTGGATTCGATACGGTCTATTTGATTTCGTGCATGTTGTATGCATTTGCCTTTACTTATGCACTCGGTATAGCTTATATATGCTTGCAGTGCATTGGGATGGATTTTGTGCACACAGTTGCACCCTTTTATGATTCTATACACCTTGGTATACTCGGTGTTGTTTTTGAGAGCATTTGAGATATTGATGAGTTTTCGTGTATTGGTTGCACCAGTTTTGTATTTTGTGCATTGGTTGCACCAGTTTTATATTTCGTGCATTTTTTGCACCAGATTTATGTTTTCGTGAGCGTCTGCACTTGGCGTTCGTTATCGTGCACGCTACTGCACAAGATGTTTTGTGCGGACCTGACACACTTGATTTGGATTTTCGCGCATGTTGGGCGCATGATATGAGATTTTGTGCACACCGGGTGCACTCGATAGAGATTTTTATTAGTGCATGATTGGATGCAATTGATTGGGATTTTTATTCGTGCATGTTGGATGCACTTGATTGGGATTTTTATTCGTGCTTGTTGGTTGCACTAGGTTGAGATTTCGTGCACTGTAGATGCACTTGATATTGTTGTCGTGAACATCCGTTGCACTGGACAAATGCTTTCATGCACACCCGTTGCACTTAGTTTTGCTTTTGTGCATATTGTGGCACTTGTATTGGATTTGATTTCCGTGTGCACCAGACGTACGTGATGTTGGATACGCCTTTTGAGGCTGATTTTATTTATGAGTATCGCGTTTTGATGATGGATACTATATTGTATAGTAGCCGAGCAGGACTGATCTGAGGACAGTACCCGAGTACTTTTGCATGCATAAAAAGTTACCAAAAGGTTTTCAAAAAGGAGCTATAGTCTCGCTATTTCCTATGTGTCCGCGAGTGACACGAAATTTTACAAGGAAAACCTTCTGGGATATTTCAAAAAGGTGGGACGTATAAATTGAGCAAAACATATATAAGTATATATTTACTACTTTACAAATGATCGTCCGCCACTTGTGCCGTGAGCTACGCATAGCACGGCGATTTGAGAAAGATTTGGCATGAGTTATTCAGCTTTTAAAATGGTTTTACAAAGATGCGTGCTATATACGTATTATGATTTGACTATGTTGCATTTGGATTCCAGAAGTGGAATTCGATATTTGTATTTCCTTTATAACTCCGAGGATTGCGTGATACTTGACGGAATTTGATTTTGAGTTTCGTACTCGTTTTCCGGCGCACATGATGCGCTGTGGTATTTCAGTATCTTCCGTGATTTCGGAGCCCCGTTGATTTGAGCTGATTATTGAAATGTTTTAGTATTGGGGGATTTAAATTTAAATTCGTTGACCGAATTTATTTAAGGGGGGAAGACTGTAACATTTCAGAAATATAAAATATTATTTTTGGAAATTTAATATTAAAATAATATATTTCGCGAAAACTATTCGATTTACGAATAAGGGTTTTTCGTAAAATGGTATAAGTATATACCAATATTTGGAAAACAATCGGAGATTAAAATGATTTATTAATTAAAAAGATATTTATCGGATTTTGGCATTTTTATAATTAATTATATGTAAGTTTAAATTAAAATTGATTATTTCACTACTAATCGTGATTTGGTCAAATCCGTATTTCTATATTTTTCTATGGGTAGTGCACCATGTCATGTGCATGTTGTTATTGTGTTTGTATTTGTGAGTTTTGTGAAAACAAAAGAGAAAAGAAAAGAAATGAAAAGAAAAGGAAAAAGAGAGTTAAAGAGTGAAACTAAAGTGAGAAGAAAACAAAATAGATATTTTGATAGAGAGTGAGGGCAAGAGAGAGTGAGGATAAGAGAGAGAGATTGAGACTTGGCTACCCTTTATCATTCCCCATTGTTTTCTTCATGTTTTTCTTCATCTCCTTCATTCTCACTATACCTCCATGCATCATCTCCAAATCCTTTTCAAAACCCTATGCTACCATCATAATAAAGATGCACAAGCCTATTCTAAAGTCTTTGAACCAATCAAGTGTGGATTTTGAAGACTTTGGGAAACTCAAGAATTTTCTTCAGTTGCTAATGAGGTATAAACCTACACTTTTAGTTAAGTATTTGTGTTAGTATATCCTAGTTTAGTTTAGAAATTGATATAGTGAGTTATGTGATCTTGGAAATTTACAAGTTATTGTTAAGTTGTAAATAGAGGTGTAGTGAGTGTTTGCAAGACTTGAGTGATGTTTTACTGGCCAAGACCCGAGAATAGAAACCAAAACACGAACTTTGAAATCGGCTGATATCGTATTTAGTGGAATTTGTGAGGGGATATTGAGATCTGCTTTGACCCGTGACCTCTATAAGATAAGTTCCCATAACAGAGAGTCGTGCAGGCAACCAGGAATCTACCCTAGAAATTTGAGCCCCTCCCCTCCTATTGTGGCCGCAGATTTATTCTTGTTGGCCGCAAATTGCGGCCACTTTAGTGGTGAAAAGTGGTGATTTTTGTACAGTGGCTCCCTTATCTGATATCTAGAGCAACCCTATATGCAAAATTGGCTAATTGTACCTGAGGCAAAATCTGGAGGTGTTTTCCTTAGTTGCTGAATTTCGTTTTCCGATTCTGAAAACTTGGTTTTGATATTTGATTTGGATTCCGTCGTTGGACGTTTGTACGTCAACGGACGAGAGTTATTTGGTTGATTTGCATGCGAAGCTATAGGTTTTAACCTATGAGCGATTCCGTGTGCCGTATCGGTTTTCGGATATCGATTTTAATTGCATTTCGATGTGTATTGATTATAGGTACCTTCGCGTGGACTTCCGAGACGACGAAGCACATCGACTTCAGCTAAGCGAGAAGTTTAGCAGGTGAGTAGATTTATATTTACGGGGGAAGTCGGGTGGATGGCGTATAGCACCCCCGCAACCATTGATATGGAAAGATTGTTTTATAAATTATACTTTTGATAAAGGATATGCTACGGACTTACGAACATGATTATAGGATTTAGTAAAAGATAATATGATAGAAGTTGACACTAATGAATATATTGATATATGATAATATGAAATGAGAAAGTGAATCATGATAAGTATGAATTGAAAGAGGACAAGTATGAGTTGATAATGGTAGGATATGAGATCGAGATCGATATGACTTGAGATTAACAAGATATGGCGTATATGCAAGATGACATGATATAAGATTGTTATAGATGTGTTATGTGATTGATAAGGTATGCCGTATGAGATTATAGATCCGTACCTATGCTGGCGAATAGGATAATAGATTCCCTACTCTGTTTGTGACACCGTACGATGGATTACCGTACGCGATGCGTTTACTGAATGCTTGATCCGCGCTCATGATTTGAGAATGATGATCGAGGATATTGCGACACATGATACTATGAGGCGGAATTGATGACATAAGAGGCTACCTTATTATAGTTCATAATAATATTATATGATATCAACTGCTAGTACACCTGCACATTTATCGTTGATGCGCATGTTATACGTACGCAGATTGCCGGCTCACACACATTCATCATCGGTAATTGCCATGCTACTTATACAGTAGAACTGCCCTATCATGATATTACTCTTAACCGTAAAAGTACATTCATTTTTAGGTATTATCACTTGACATGCTTTCATGATATACTCGATATGCTCATATTACTACTCTATGCTGCATACATCGTACTTTATGGTTATATGCATTGCGATGTTGTTTTTATGAGATCTCTGGATTTGAGAACCGCGGTTTAATTTCAAAGGAAATTTTGTATTGTTTTAAAAAATACGGTTTCTCTTGATATGATATTTCGAGGTGTCCACCATGAGTTTTCTAGGTTCTGAGCAGTGAGTATACCCGATTCGAGGAGCTGTAGGCACCGTCTGCGGGTACATGGTGGACCCGGTGAGGTACCCCAGGGCAAGAAGACTCGTATTGTTATGCGGTGAGCCTGGTAGGAGAGCACTACCTACCGGTGATTGTACAGAACTCGGCGGATATCCGGAGGATACCGTTTTGGAGTTATGATATGAGGTGGATATGAGGACCGATCTGAGGATGCAGCGCCTGAGATGAGATAGATATGAGGGCCGATCTGAGTATGCGGCGCCTGAAATATGAGGATTTACGTGTCGATGCTGGACACTGGTTTCATGATGTTTTGAGTGTCGGTGTTGGACACCTAGGTTCCATGATTTTGATGTGTCGTTGATGGACACACGTTGTTGATATATTCATATATATACAGGCTTATGTTTTCATGATGTTTCGAATGTCGGTGTGGGACACTCAGGTTCCATGATATTTTTTGTGTCGTTGATGGACACGTGGATGATATCCACATGCATACAGGCATATGATATCAGATGTTTATTTATATATGTCATTGCATTGACTCGATTGTTGACATATATGCGTACTTGGTCATCCTAGATATCATAGTATTACCTTTAGGATATAGTGACCTAGGAAATCATTGTTTAATTCGTTTTCTACTTGCTGATGTTTTCTACTCACGAGTTGGCAACTCAGCCCTGTTGTGCCATAGTTCTTGCATGTTTGATCGCTTGGGATCAGTTGCGGTATCGTTAGCACACAGCTTCATCCAGGGTGTTTTGCTTTGGTAGGTGGGACACATGTTGGATCGTGCCCACTCTCGTACTTTATATTCCGTTGTATCTAGATAAACTCCATCAGATCAAATGAGAACTAGAAATTGTATATTGGTAGATCTAGTCAGACTTGGTTTTGTGCAAGACTTAGAGCGATGTGTTTTTGATCGTTTTCTTGAGTTTTGATGTCTTGCTTCCTTATTGTTCTTTCTGGGTTGATTCTTTGCCGTTGGGCGTCGTATATATGTTATTGCGTGGTTGTGATTCCACCGGTTCGCGAAGAGCTAGCTCCCTCTTGGGGATGCCTATATATTGTTGTGTATATGGTTTTGGACCAAAATATACAAGGGAGGTGCTGCCAGAAATTTTAAAATACGAACTTGTTTTCAACTCTAGTATAATCCACATGCATTTTCATGTTTCATTAGCTATACATGATTCATTATACCTTTATTTCAAAACTGCACCCCCACTATTTTCCGCAAAAAGGTTTAGATTTTCTGGGCTTCGGCTTACTTGATTGACGTTACGCTTTTAGACGTTGCGTAATTTAAGTGCCGGTCACGTGCTAAATTACGGGTCGTGACAACATATCACTGATAGCTAGACGATGTTAAACATTTCAATTGAATCAACAAACACCCATATTTCCCAGAGAGCTCAACACTTGAGCACAGTTAAAAATACCCAGAACATGCCACTATTACCTACGGATCGGCACAAGAAAGGCACACTCCCTGCCTCACCAATGGCACCGCGGAACCGCCGCAAAAAGCCTCTTTTGGCCGCGGTTCCGGGATCGTATGGTCGAGTTGGGCAGTCGTAGTTCTTGGGGATCCATAGAATAACCTGCATGATTTATTTGAATATTTTTAACTTGGAAAAATCCAACATTTGGAAAAATTTCCAGAAAGCATGAAACTTGGGGTTTCGTAGAGTCGATTGAACACTTTAACTTCTCCTAGGCTACTAATGCTCTAACCAAGCTCTGATACCACTGCTGGGTTCCTTAGCACCCTCACCATGTTTTCTAAGGCATCGGGCATATAATTTTAAAAAATCTAGAATGCTAAGAAACCCGTACCTAGGATCTAATTAGAGAATTAGGGTTTAACTAAGCAAGTAAACAACTTTACTCTAAGTGAACAAGAAATACAACCTTTGTAGACCGGTCCTTCACTTCAAAAGCTTCATGTAGTAGTCCCTTCGCTCTAAGTAGTGGTCTCCCAGACTCTCGTTAGGCTCCACTAGGCGAAACGAACAAGCTTGCTTGAAGAACTTCGAGGCCGAAGATAATCTACGTCGAGGAATCTCCAACTCAAGCCACCTCTTCACTAATTGAGAATTAGTGAAGCAAACAACCTATACTAAATGGGTAGTCTAGTGTAGATTGATGAAGTAGGAATTTTGCTCACTTTAGAATAATTTTTCTCTCCCTTTTTCTTCACCTCAAGAAAACCTAGTGATCTTAGTTGAGATGAAGAAGATGAAGTGGTGAATGAATCAAGAATAGAATGGCAACCATGCGTGAGAAAATATCATATATAACTCATGTAGAGACTTAACAAAGGCTAAAGATAATGGTTAGGTTAATAAATATCTAGAGTAAAACAAAATTAGTGGACTATGTCAATGGTTCTACATGCTTACATAAGCATCTCAAGCCATGACTAATTTCCACCTAATTTTTATTTTCCCTTAATAATAAAATCCCCATATTATCTTAAGTATAGTATGAGTCTCATACACTCATGTATAATGTATCATCTAGCATGACACAAAATAAATACATTAACATATATTACATATATGTATAATGAGAAAAGAAATTCTTAAGTGAGCTAATATTAGTTAATGTATGTTAATATATCAAATATATAATTATACATTAAATCATTAAATCAACACTTAATTTAATAACCCGGCTGTATCACATACAACCGACTAATATCATTTAATATCAATTTATCGAATCAACACTTGATTCAATAACCCGGCTATATTACATTTAACTGACCGATATCACATATCACGAGATTAGAATACGGTATCATATACACATATTAATATCGGTCCCGCACATATCACATATGTGCCGTACTTCGTTTCGCTTGAGCCAGGAAACCTCTGTGTAGGACTCTAAAAACTCGTCAATACGCGGGCAGTAGGTAATGATCATATCAGTTACCCACAAGCCGTCAGCGGTACTAGCTGTTAGTGGATGTTGCACACCCTCACAACACTTGTGAGGAGGAGGAAGTGGCAAACAATAATTTTCTTGCATGCAACTCCTACATTAAACCTAAATCTTGTGCTAAACCATAACTAGAATTCCTATCTAGAGATCTTATCTACTATGATAGGGGGTTATACCTTGAGAATCGGTCCTTCGGGTCTTCGTTTGGATGCGACTCCTAGGCTCCTTGGATGCTTGCAATGTCCTCGATCTCCGGTCGCCTCAAGACGTAGATGATCCACCCGAGAGTTGTAGAACAAGCTTCAAACTCTTCTCAAGAGTTAACCAACGAATCAAGTGTGCTAGAAATGATCACTTAGATGATGTAGAGATTAAGTAGTGGATTACTTTTAGTCCTTAGCTTTTGATTCACAACATATGTGAAGGGTAAAGCTAGGAGGAGGAAGAAGGAGATAATGAGGAGAGAGAAGATGAGAGCGATCAAGGAAAAAATCAAGCATGGAAAAAATGATATGGCTCAAATGAAAATAATTGAAACATGCAATATTTTTCTCAAAAAATAAAGCAACATGCTTCAATAGTAATCCCAAATGAATAAAAAATGATATAAGCCATTCCTTCATCCATGCTTTGACTCTCTCCAAATTCCACCTCATAATTTCCATTTTCACAAAATGAAAACCATTTATGAGGTGTCCCCTTCTAGAAGGCATTCTTGTACAATTACAAGAATACCCCTCACCATATACCGTATAAGTATACTCGTATCCGAATTTCGAAAAACACGAATACAAATAATCCTATAATATAATACTGGTATCTGGATTAAACCAAAGCCTACCAGTATTATCCTTCCGATCATTATTCCTGTAACCATTACACGAACATGATCGAAACCCTGCCGTAACAATTTACGGCCTCTACATCTTTTTCCTGAACCAGGGAACCCTCTGTGTGGGACTCTAAAGACTCGACATTACACTGGCAGTGGGTTTAACCACAAGCATGTCAGCGGCACTAGTTGTGTGTAATGGCTACCCAGGTACATGACGAAAAGGTTGCCGACGAGCGAACTTATCACAACCGTAACGAGCCTGTAAGAAACACTTACCGTACAGTCCGGTCTCTTCGTCTGATACGTCGCATTTGAAGTCTACGGGTGGTAAATGTCAGACCCCAGTAACTTTATAAGTCATGCTGATTTACGGCCCATAACGGTTCGAGAAACTACTGATAACACTTATCAGTAAATCTCGAGAACACTGGCCAGGGATTTGCTGTCATGGCCGATCAAGCATAGCGCGACATCAACTCCCTATACCGGGAGAGACGAAACCCCTCCTATCGCTCACTGCCTCCATGTGATTCGGGACTGTAACCAAAATCCACCTGTTTGCACGACTCAGTAGAGCCGTGGTAGGGAGGAAATCAAAGCACAGTGGGAATCACACAAGACACTATGACGATCTCGGGTCTACAGACTAACCTGTACAAGTGTCACCAGAGAACTACTATCTGAAAATAGGTATATATACCATCTAGGAGTTCTCGGCGAGTCCTTTTCAGTGTACCCATTCTCCAATGAGCACCTGTGTACAATCTTTGATGTCAAACACCAATGGTTGTGGGATCAACCATCGCCCCCAGGGTCAAGAAACGTACACACTAGTCTACTCTGGTAATATCGATGCCTTGTCTCGATATACCCTCGACTAGGAACTATTAAAGGATATGCTTATAGACTGCCCAGGCCCCACTGGTATGATCTACATCATAATCCCGGCAGTCAAGCATAATCCTGAGGGCTTCATCAACATGTATAGAAACATATGAAATACAACACATCACACGTTAAGATGAAGATAAACAAGATAGCATACTATCATTTTGAGCAAAGATTGTTTCTGTGCATATACATACCTAGCATCCTATACAATGCAGGCCTCTAGGGCATACATATCTAACAATCTCCCACTTGCACTAAGTCCTGTAGTTGGTGCAATAAGTACCCACTTTCTACACTAGAACAAGTTGCCGGCGTACCGCATGCCCAACATCTCGAACAATTTCTCAAACTTGACTTGAGGGATGGCCTTGGTGAATGGATCTGCTGTGTTGTGTTTCGTGTCTACTCTCCGTACCTCGATGTCCTGGCGATCCACTATCTCCCTGATGAGGTGATACCGCCTCAAGATATGTGTGTATTTCTGATGGGACCACGGTTACTTTGCCAAAGCCATGGCTCCATTGTTATCGCAATACAGAGGTATTGGATTTGCAATGGATGGAACCACCTGAAGTTCAGAAATGGACATCCTCATCCAAACTGCCTCTTTTGTGGCATCATTAGCAGCAATATACTCAGCTTCCATCGTGGAGTCAGCGACGTTATCTTGCTTGGAACTTTTCCAACATACCGCCCCTCCATTTAGGGTAAATACAAACCTTGAGATGGACTTACTATCATCCTTGTCGCTCTGGAAGCTAGAGTCGGTAAAGCCCTCTATTTGGAGATCTCCGTTACCATACACCAAGAACATTTCTTTAGTTCTTCTCAGGTACTTCAGAATGTTCTTTACAACAGTCCAGTGTTTCTCCCCTGGATTGGATTGATACCTACTTACTGCACTCAGTGCATAAGCTACATCTGGGCGATTACACAACATCACATACATTATAGATCCTACCGCCGAAGCGTAGGGTATAATGTTCATGCGAGCCCTCTCCTCATCAGTCTTTGGAGACATCTCTTTGGAGAGGGTGATCCCGTGACAAGCGGGTAAATTACCTCGCTTGGAATCTTCCATACTAAACCTCTTTAGTATGGTGTCTATGTATCTCGATTGGGACAATCCCAATAATTTCTTAGATCTATCTCTATAGATCTTAATTCCCAGAATGTACGAGGCATCACCCAGTTCTTTCATGGAGAACCTCTGCGATAAGAATAGTTTGAACGATTGTAGCATAGGAACATCATTTCCTATCAAGAGAATGTCGTCCACGTACAATACGAGGAATGTAACGGTACTCTCTACAATCCTTTTATAAATACATGGTTCATCTACATTTTTGATAAAACCAAACTCTTTGATTATATCATCAAAGCTGATGTTCCAACTCCGTGATTCCTGCTTTAATCCATAGATGGATTTAAGCAACCTGCATACTTTTCCGCTGCTTCCACTATCAATGAAGCCTTCTGGCTGATGCATAAAAACCCATTCTTCTAAATCACCATTTAGAAATGCCGTTTTCCCATCCATCTGCCAGATCTCATAGTCATAATGAGCAGCTATAGCAAGAAGGATCCGAATGGATTTGAGCATCGCGACATGTGAAAAGGTTTTATCATAGTCCAAGCCTGGTCTTTGATGAAATCCTTTTGCGACCAGCATAGCTTTATAGGTCTCCACCTGAGCATCCACACCGATCTTGCTCTTAAAGATCTTTTTGCACCCTATGGGTTTTACTCCAGAAAGTGCAACCTTAAAAGTCCATACTTTATTGGTGTGCATGGATTCCATTTCAGATCTCATGGCATCCAACCACTTCACTGATTCACCACTCGTGATAGCTTGCTAAAAACTAGTAGGATCATCATCATCCATGAAGAAATCTTCTCTATCACCATCAATTAGAAAACCGTAGTATCTATCAGGTGGGCAAGAAGTCCTACTAGATCTACGGAGTGGCTGAGGTTCGTCAGGTTCTATTGAAACCTCAGGTTCAACCAAATCATCGGTAATTGTTTGTGCATCTGGAATTTCTTCCAGTTCTACCATATTGCCAACAGTATCATTTGTAAAAAATTCATTTTCTAAAAATGTGGCATACTGAGAAACAAACACCCTTCGTTCCTCCATGTGGTAGAAAAGATATCCATACGAGTGTTTTGGATATCCCACAAATTTACACAAAACTGATCGTGTCTTGATTTTGTCCGGATTCTGGTTTTTCACATAAGCCGGACAACCCTATATCCTAACTCATTTAAGAGATGGTCTCTTCCCATACCATATCTCATATGGAGCGGTATACACGGTTTTGGTCGGAACCCTATTCAATAGATATATCGCAGTCTCTAATGCGTGCCCCCATAATGAAAGTGGTAACTCAGCATCACTCATCATTGATTGTACCATATCTAATAGGGTACGATTCCTCCGTTCCGACACACCGTTGTGCTGTGGTGTGTACGGAAGAGTGAGCTGAGAGAGAATCCCATTCTTTTTTAGGAAATCTAGAAACTCTGAGCTTAGAAACTCTCCTTCTCGATCCGATCGAAGTTTCTTGATACTCAAGCCTTTTTTTTCTACTTCTGTCACGACCCGAAATGGCAAGTGACTGGCACTTGAATCATGTGAAGTCTATAGGACCCCACCTAATTCAAGTAAGCCAAAAGCCCAGAAATCAAACCTTTTAGGGAAAATGGTGGAGGTGAAGTTTTGAAATAAGGTTTAACGAAATTAGGTTCCTTCTTTAAATACATAAGTAATATAATATGAAAACGACGTTTTGTAACTAATTGAAAACACTTTTCGCCATTGAAAATTTCGGCAGTACCTCCTTGTATATTTCAACCCGAAAACGGTACAAGTTGTATAATAAAAGGCATCCCTAAGAGGGAGCTAGCTCTTCGCCAAATGGCGGAAACAACTACGCAAGCAATATAATATACAACGCCGAAGGGCGAGGATCAAAACTCAGAAAGAAAACCAACATCCTCAAGAAAACCAGAGAAGAACCATAATAATACAAGCGCGCGACTCTAAGGTTGAAGAATAAACTACTGGTTTTCTAAATCTATCAAATAATACAAGTCTGGTTGATGGAGTTTACTAGATACAACTGAATAAATAAAAGTACAACGGTGGTCACGATGCAAGTGAACCCACCTACCAAAGCAATCACCTGAAAGGAAGCAGTGTGCCAGCAAGCCGCAACGAAACCTGCACGGCCAAACCTGCAAGAAATTGTGGCACAAAGGGGGTGATTTGCCAACTCGTGAGTAGAAAATATTACCGAGAAGAAATCGCATGTAAGACGCTCTCCTAGGTCATACAATGAAAATACTCAATACTACAACAAAGGTAACAGTATATCTTAAGTGTGATATCAAAGTACTCGTGTCTGTGTCAAGAATAATAATATATCGATGCGTGACATGTACTAATGCACCATCCAACGTGTGTCCACCAACGACACACAAATCATGATAAAACCCGAGTGCCCAGCATCGACACTCAAAACATCATGAAACTCGTGTCCGGCATCGACACGTAAATCTTCATATCTCGAGCGCCGCATCCTCAGATCGGCCCTTATATCCATCTCTCATAACTCCGAACGGTATCCTATGGATATCCGTCGAGTTTCCATAAAATCACCGGTCGGTAATGCTCCCCTGCCGGGCTCAACGCCTTTCTATACGATCTTCTTGCCTCGGGGTACCGCACCGGGTCTACCATGCACCCACAGACGGGCCCTCCCCTACCTCGAATTGGGTGTATGATACCGCTAAAGAACCGAGAAAACCCATGGTGGACACCACTCACATCATATAACGAGAAAACCGTAAATTTCTATTTTTAGAAATGATAATGAGTTTATAAATTCTTGCGGTTTCTCCAAATCCAGAAATCTCATAGAAAATCCGAATTCCAAAAATCGAGAGTAAATAAACAATGAATTACCGACATAAAGCCCCATAATATTGCATGGCAAATGAATATACACATGCATAGGTATCTAAGTAAAGGATGCAATATCTAAACTAGCATAGTAATGATATATTGTAACTATCGGCTAGCAAGTTATATCAATGAAGTAATATTCTCTAAAGTGTACATGACATGACAATTACCGATGATGATGATGTGTGTGAGCCGGCAAGCAAGTGTTCGTGGACATACGCATCATCGATAATGGTGCTGGTGTCCTAACAATCGATATCATAATAGTTTAAGGAAACACATGTATAAACATGCAATGCAATGAGAACATGAATATAACGGAGAATGAATATTAAACGCAACATCGAAGAATATACATTTCTATATACGAGTCATACGGTCTTGGCATTTGAAATAGCACGATTCGTGGTTTTTAGAAAATAGGGGCTACGGTGTTTTTGGGAAAAGGTACGTCCTTTGAAAAATCCGTAATATCCCTCGGGTTGTATTTTGAAAATACTCACGATTCGTTAGTTTTTGAAGATAGGTATGACTCGAACCTGGTCTAACATCTTCCTAATCAATTAAAATACTAAAGTAAGAAATTAGTCGAAAGGGTAAGAAATCCACCTAAATTCCGAGTCGATATATCTAATAGTCGGCGATCCCGCCTCAATAGCGTCACGTACGGTAAAATACATAGTACGACATCCTCGAATCAAGAGTGAGGATCAATCATCATATCTATACCTCGTACGGTAAAATCCATCGTACGGCATCCCAAAATCAGGGTACGAGTCAAATATCGCATATACCTCATTATTCATATGGTATCATTATCGTAAAATCATGAATTTGGGGTATCGTACTAAAGTCTAGTACATTCCAATATCATCAAACATATATATATCCTCGTGTGTATGAAAACACATCGCCCATCGATCCACTATAACATCATTTCGTATATCATATCACGACCCAATCACATATCACAATCTCACGGCATCATGCCCGATCATATCGACTCACCTCCAAGTATCATATATTATCCTCATCACCCGTGTATGTATGTATGTATATATATATATATATATATATATATATCAACGCATCCACACACACACATATATATATATACATATAAACATATACACCAAAAGCGTATCACGTGTGTGCATGTGTGTGTGTGTCAACCTTTACTCTAGGGTTTCGCGACTAAGACACTAAACTAAAAGCACATTCTTCCATTTACGCTAAAACTAACCCATCATCTACTAAAGCCTTTCTTGCTAATTATTCGTGTCTCACAATACACATATTTATATATATAAATTATTCACATTCTACCCTACGAAAGTGCAGTGGTGCTGTACGCCATCCACCCGACTTCCCCCGTAGATATACATCTACTCACCATGATCCCTGCTTGCCGAAGTCAATGCCGCCATACTCTTCCCTTGTCGTTCGACGTCCAAATGGGTACCTATAGTTTCAAATATGTTATATAGTAAAAAAAGAATCAAAATACAAGAAAATCCAATACGGCACACGAGACACACATAGGTTAGAACCTACGGCCTACGTATGCAAGAAGAACCAATAACCCTCGACATCGACGTACAAACGCCAATCGATCGAGAGAAAACACCAATATCAGAACTTAAGTCATTAAAACCCACAAAACATAAAACAACAACTTAGAAAACTGGTCCAAGATTTTTGGTCAGGTGAAATTAGGCTAAACAAGAAATTACAGAGGCCAGATTATGAGGTAACTGAGCTATAAACCAAAATCCAACCCCAAATGCAACCATTGACCCGGCGAGATCCACATGAATTTCGGCCTGGCCTGTTTTATCTGCTTGGATTGGGTTCTTCTTCTCAGGGTGGTCTCCTAGTGTTTAATCTAGGTCAATAGAGTTGCTTGTTTTTCCTGTAAAGGTCTTAGGTCACTCGAGATTCCCTGTAGGCATCACAAACCACACAATCCAACATAGAAAGTTTCAAATTCAAGTTTCATGGCTTAGGCTCTGGTTTGATCTCGGTTTTTAACACTAAAGGGGGTTTGTAGTCACCAATTACACTCACTTGCACCATCACACCTCAAGAATCCCTTAAATATCATCTTGGAATTTTCCAAGATCACTAAACTACACTTAATCAATTCTAAACTAAAATAGAAGTTAATGGAACTCAATAACTACACTAATGGTGAAAGAAATACCTTATTTGGCAACTCAAGAATTTTCTTGAGTTTCCTCAAGTGCTCAAAATCCTAACTTGCTTAGTCCACCATTCTTGTAGTGAGCTTGTGCACAATTTTAATGAAGGGATATAAGGTTTTTGATGTGGATTTGGGGGTGTTGTGAGGAGGTAGAGGAGGTGGAGGGAGAGGGCAGCCATGGAAGAGGAAGAGGAGAGAAATGATGAAGAAAATAAAGTGAAGAACAACAAGCCAAGTCAAAGAGACCCCTCACCCTCTCCCTCTCTTCTCTTTCTTGCCCATACCTCCTTTTTATTTTATAAAACAATTGTAAAAACCAAAATGAAGCCATGCACAAATGAAGACTTGAAATCATGTTTCAAAAAAATGTAACAAGTATTTTTACAATATGACATGGTGCATGTCATGTACATGATTGTTAGCGATTCTGCGTGTTCAAGTTTTAGTTAATTACCGCAATCAAGACGGTTTCGCTTGTAGCTAGCCGGTTGAGTACGGGTCGTCCGCAGGGAGATGGGAATCTTTTTCTATGTGCTTTAACGAGTTAAGTCCAGAGTCCAGATTTGTTTGTGATTATCTAAGTGTTAAAATGATATGTAAAGAGAGCTTGTTAGGGTTAGGATTAGGTTAGTTTGAGTTAGGAGTCTCCCACATCTTTCGTTGCCACTCTTAATATCGGTGTTACGGTAATCGGCAACAACGGGGATTAGCACGACTAGGAAGGAACTTGCGAGTATAAGCTAGGCTTTCCAACGCATAAGTTCTTCCTTTTGGTGCTTGTCCGTCCGTTCTTGGCTCTTAGCCATAACCTCCGGTTAATTCAACCACAATCGGTCTCACTACGGAATCACCGCTATCATGTAGGATAGGGTGCCGTAAGGAGCGGATTGTGGTTCAATTAACAGGAGTTGAATTAAGCTGTTGGGTAAGGAAAGAGTGAGAGAGATTTCCTTCTCTCAAACTTCCCTTATCCTACCCTAACAAGTATGAAACTACTCACACATCATGATACGGAAAAAAATAAAACAAAACAAAAGAGGAAGATAGAAAGAAGGAGATTAGAAGATAACAACTAGCTATTTGCGACCTCACCTTGGCGAGGATCAAGCGTAAGCATCATGGTTGTTTTTAGGATAAAGAAAAGAGAGAAGAAAGAAACAACAAGAAAAATAACAACAACTAAGTTAACAAATGAAAATTACAATAATTAACAAGAGAATAAGACAAGCATAATAATAAACGGTTCTTCTTTATTCATCATTCTTCACTCACAAGCTCACTACAAGTTTTAATGGAGAAGAGATGAGAAGAGGAAGAAGAACATGTATTCTAAAACCTAGATAAAAAAATACAAGATTATGGACACCCCATCCTTCACAAAGTTCTGGGCTATTTATAGGCTGAAAAATGAAACCCTAGGGCAACCACTAGAACACAAATAAAAATACCAAAACACCCCTGAAATACGACCCTCTGACTCGCCAGTATGGCCGCGGATCCGCGGCCTAAGCATGCTTAGGCCGCGGATCCGCGGCCTAATGGAGGAGTTGGCTCCTCGAATTTTGTGGGCCCCCCTGGTCTGATGTTTTCTGTAGTTTGGCATATGTGTTTTCTGAAAATACTTCCACATTTCTTCCAGAATTTCTGTTGATGGAAAGGTGATTTGATGTGGACTTTTTGTCATGATTTTCTCGAGCTCCGCGTAGATTTCTTGGATCTTGTGCTGCCATTGAGCCTTGTGCATGAAGGTGACAATCGATTTGCCATTTTTTCTCCTAAACTGGTGTGTGGCAACAGACGGATAAAGAGCGGAGATCCGTGTTTTATCTGTGGTTGGCAGGAACCCGGATTTTGTCGTGTTTTCCATGAATTTCACCGTTTTAGAACCGAGAACCTGTATCCTGCAATTGACTAGCAAACACGGCTCAAGAGTATCTACCGATATGCAATGTGATAAAAATTGGGCGGTATGAAAATGCAAAAATCTGATGTGAACAAATACCCCCAAACTTATCATTTGCTCGTCCCGAGCAAAGCCAATTTATTCACAAAAAATTTCCTAACCTCACTTTCGCAGGGAACGCGATTGCACTGAGCATGTGCAACAAGCCGTTAAACCTCTAGGTGTCCTTAGTAGGAGGAGTGTTGTCTCCTGAGGGTTTTCAGCGGATACTACCCATAAAATCCGGTCAAGCTAGTCTTGTAAAATAACTAAGACTCAAACCCTAAAGTTTTGTTTCAGAAAATAACAATTCTATTATCCTAAGTCTAGACTATCGAACCTTTATTTTTCACACCTCGCTTCTTATTTAACTACAGCTTTTATATGTCTTTACGTGCAGTGCAAATAGCGTCGTTAAGTTCCAGAAGGATCGATTAAAGCCATCATGTCGCACAATAAAGCCCAGATAACGATTTTAAAAGGATCACATAAGTTTTATAAAGAGTTAAGCATTTTTCAAGTTTCGTTTTCCAGTAAAGTTTCAACTTCAGAATTTCTATCTTCCCTAACAGGAAACTAGATCTTATTCTTCACTCCACCTTTTTCTTGTTTTCATTTCATACACACCTCTGTGAACGTGCAATAGTCTTTATCATAGAGTAAAACCTTCATATCTCCGCTAATTTTTTTTTATAAAAGTCTGTCTTTTATCAAGATTATTCTCACACAAAGAACCGTTAGGAATTTTAACTCGGAGAGAACACTTGCTTGACTTTGTTTTAATCTGGACTTTCTAGGCTTCTTAGCGAGCTTTGGGCCAATACACCCAAACCAGTTGGTTTTCGGGCATTAGGTGTAGAAACACCCCAGCGGACTTAATTACTCAAGTTACCTAGGTCCAAAAAACAAAAGACAGTTTGGCGTGAAAATCATGATGATTTAATACGAACGGAGATATAACCGGCAGTTCAATTATTTTTTTTTTGGATAAAAGACGTGTTTAGTGGGTTCGGTGTGTAATCATTCCAATCAAGTTTCAGATGGGTTATTTTTCAGACTTAGATCCAATTAAGGCATCAATAACATTCCTTCATATTCACTCACTTCATAAACTATTCTTGATATTACTTATTTCCGAACAGACCTATTTGATCCTCAGAAAATCATTTATCCATTTAAAAGTTTTTAGACATAAAAAGACTTGTCATCTTAATTTCCAAAAACTCACGACACGTGTAGTGTGATGTAAAGACGTATATCAGCTATAGTTAACTTCAAAAGAGAGTTATCTTTCGGGTTTTCAAAATCTAAACATAAGATTTAGTTATTTTTATTTTATCAAACAAAACCGTCGAAATGTTGAATCAGAGTTCTCCTACTAGCTAACTTGACAGAAAAGTTTTTATGTTTTTAGAAAATTTTTAGATTTTTATGGATTTTATGGATTTTAATATGCAGATGCAAAATATACATATGAATGCGAAGGTAAGAAATGCGTACCGAGCGTACCCCCAAACTTAAACTGGACAGTGTCCTCACTGTCATTGCATGAAGAGATCATTTGAAGGGTCAAAATTGTCGGTTAGCGATACCCAAATTTTTATTTTTTTTTTGTTTTTGTTTTTGTTTTTAAAGAAAAGAAAAAGAAAAAGAATATCCACAAATATATACAAAATGGTTTATACATACCCCCAAACTTATTTGGAACAGTGTCCACTGTTCTTGGCTGGATAACCGAAGTTTGGCGGTAGGTAGAGGAAGATTATGCAGGGTATACCGGCTCCTGTAAGAATAGGAGCTCCTCTGTTGGTTCGGCGCTAAGGTATGGTTTTAGTCGGTGTCCGTTCACTTTGAAAAATGAACCGTCCTTTGGATTTTCCAAATCCACAGCGCCCTGCGGATATACATTCCGCACAAAATACGGCCCTTTCCAGCGAGATCTGAGCTTTCCTAGATGGAAGTGAAGTCTGGTGTCGTAAAGCAGTACCTGCTGACCAGGTATGAAGGTTTTGCGCAAAAGGTGTTTATCGTGAAACACCTTCGTTCGATTCTTAACGACAACCGCGTTATCGTAAGCCTCATCCCTAAGCTCGCTCAGTTCGTTTAGTTGCAGCTTCCGATGGCTGCCCGCATCCTCGAGAGACAGATTCAGCTACTTTATTGCCCAAAATGCGCGATGCTCTATTTCGACAGGTAGGTGGCAGGCTTTTCCGTACACAAGCCGATAGGGAGACATGCCAAGGTCGGTCTTATAAGCGGTTCGAAATGCCCAAAGGGAATCAGTGAGTTTCAGCGACCAATCCTTACGGTTCTTGGAAACCGTCTTCTCCAGTATCTGCTTGATTTGCCGATTTGAAACTTCGGCCTGCCCGCAGGTTTGGGGGTGGTAGGGCGTGGAGAGCTTATGATTAATGGAATATTTCCGCATCAAGGCCTTGAAAGTCATGTTGCAGAAATGACTTCCATTGTCGCTAATGATCGCTCGGGGGTGCCCAAACCGGGAGAAAATGTTTTCTTTAAGGAACCTAACGACAACCTTGTTGTCGTTAGTCCGGCTGGGCACAGCCTCGACCCATTTAGAGACGTAATCAACAGCGGGAAGGATGTACAAGTTCCCAAAAGAGCTGGGAAACGGCCCCATGAAGTCTATCCCCCAAACATCGAAAATCTCCACAACCAAGATCGGTTGGAGCGGCATCTCGTTCCTCCGGGATATCCGACCCATGTGTTGGCACTGGGAGCAAGTCTTGCAATAGTCATGAGCGTCTTTGAAGAGTTGTGGCCAGTAGAAACCACATTGCAAGATCTTCTCAGCTGTCTTTCTGGGGCCAAAATGCCCGCCACACGCTTGATCGTGGCAAAATGACAGCACACTCTTGAATTCCTCGTCAGGGACACACCGACGAATAATCTGGTCGGGACAGTACTTGAACAAATAGGGTTCGTCCCAGTAAAAGTGTTTTACTTGGGATAAGAAGCGAAGTCTGTCCTGACTTGACCATTCAGTCGGTAGTAATCCCGTGGCCAAATAGTTTACAATATCTGCAAACCAGGGTTCGCAAGATACCGTCAAGAGCTGTTCATCCGGGAAAACGTCGTTGATCGGAATTGGAAGCGAAGGCGAAGAAGGAAGTCGTGAGAGATGGTCGGCAACTACGTTTTCACATCCTCGTTTGTCCTTAATGACAAGGTCAAACTCTTGAAGCAAGAGGATCCAACGTATTAACCGAGATTTTGCATCTTTCTTCGCAAAAAGATGGCGCAGAGCAGAATGGTCAGTGTAGACAATGACTGGAGAGCCGATGAGGTAGGGCCTGAACTTTTCTAAAGCAAATACAACAGCTAAGAATTCCTTCTCAGTTGTTGTATAATTGAGTTGGGCGTCGTTCAGGGTTCGGCTCGCATAATAGATTACGTGCGGCATCTTGTTGATGTGTTGTCCAAGGACAGCACCAATGGCAAAGTCGGATGCATCGCACATAATCTCGAATGGGTGCGTCCAGTCAGGTGAAGAAAGAACGGGAGCAGAAGTGAGTGAGCGTTTTAATGACTCGAATGCAGTCACACAGCTCGAGTTGAAGTCGAATGGCGTATCCTTGGCCAGCAAAAGAGTCAAGGGCCTAGCAATCTTGCTAAAGTCCTTGATGAACCGTCTATAGAAACCGGCATGGCCAAGGAAGGCTCGGATATCTCTGACGCAACGGGGAGGAGGTAGATTGGAAATGACCTCAATCTTTGCTTTGTCAACCTCTATGCCATCTTGCGAGATGATATGTCCTAAGACAATACCTTCGCGCACCATGAAGTGGCATTTCTCCCAATTCAAAGTGAGATTCTTGTCCTTACATCGGGTAAGGACAGCGTTAAGATGCAGCAAACACTCGTTGATGGAATCGCCGAAGATGGAGAAATCATCCATGAAGATCGCCAGAAATTTTTCCACCATGTCTGAGAAAATTCCCATCATACACCGCTGGAAGGTAGCGGGCGCATTGCATAATCCAAAGGGCATGCGTCGATATGCAAACGTGCCGAAAGGACAAGTGAAAGTGGTCTTGTCCTGGTCTTTTTTGGCGAAGGGAATTTGATTATAGCCGGAGTAGCCATCAAGAAAGCAGTAGTACTCGTGTCCGGCCAATCGTTCAAGCATCTGGTCAATGAAAGGTAGCGGAAAGTGGTCTTTCCGCGTTGTGGCGTTGAGTTTTCTGTAATCAATGCACACTCGCCACCCAGTTTGGGTGCGAGTAGGGATTAACTCGTTCGTCTCGTTGGTTATGACCGTAATGCCCGACTTCTTGGTGACAACGTGGATGGGGCTAACCCACTGGCTATCAGAGATAGGGTAAATGATACCACTATCTAGACATTTCACGATCTCCTTCTTCACAGCCTCTTTCATGACTGGATTGAGACGTCTTTGTGGATCCCGGGCTGGTTTGGCATCATCCATCAGATGAATGTGATGCTCAACGATCAGGGGACTAATCCCCTTGATGTTCGCCATGGACCAGCCAAAAGCTTGCCTGTTGCTGTGCAAGACCGCGAGAAGGGCTTTCTCTTGCTCTGGAGCAAGAGAAGCCGAAATGATGACAGGGAGGGTCTCGTTCTCACCTAAGTAGGCATACTTAAGGTGAGACGGCAAAGGCTTGAGTTCGATCTTTGGAGGTGAAACGATGGAAGGCAAGATTGGTGCAAAGGTCTCGAACTCAAAGGACTCCAGCAAAGGTTCAAAATGAGTGTAAGCGACCGAGTCGGATGGTTCAGGTAACTCATCCGGAAATTCGAAAGATTCAAACTCGGGTTGTGAGCGGCTAAGATCGTTCAAGAACGTGAAACACTCATAGTCGTTGTCGGGCGCAGAAACAGCAGCAGGTTCGAAGAGAAACGCACTAGTGGCGTCAAGATTATCGTGATCAAACAGAAACTCCTCGAATTCACATTCTTCTGGGGTGATCTCCTGGATCGAGCAGACGTCCAGTATATGAGCATTAGGTTCGGCGGGCTGATTCCCTAACCTAAAAATGTTGAGTTCAATCATCATATTTCCAAAAGAGAGGTTCATCGAACCATTGCGACAATTGATCACAGCATTTGAGGTTGCAAGAATTGGGCGACCGAGTTTCACCGGAATTTGATTCCGGGGGTTAGCTACAGGCTGTGTGTCTAATACAATAAAGTCAACGGGGAATATGAAGTCCCCGACTTTGATTAACACATCCTCTAGCTCACCCCTAGGATGGGTGATCGATCGGTCGGCCATTTGGAGAGTGCAGTGCGTGGGTTTCAGCTCTCCGACGCCTAATTGCTCGTATACTGAGTACGGAAGCAGGTTAACACTGGCACCAAGATCTAATAGTGCGCGGTTGATGTTCTTATCCCCAATGGTAATAGAAATCGTAGGACAGCCAGGGTCCTTCCGTTTTTGTGGTAAAGATTGGGTAAGGGCATCACTCACAGCACTAGCCAAGAAAACTTTCTTGGGTACCTGAGACTTCCTCTTTTTCGTGCACAAGTCCTTTAAGATTTTCGCGTAGGACGGGACTTGTTGGACAACATCTAAAAGAGGAATGTTAATGTTAACCTGCTTAAATAACTCCAGAATCTTCTCCATTTGAGGATTTTGTTTATTAGACCTCAACCGGTTTGGAAATGGGACATTTTTAAAATTGGTTGAGTCTAATGCTTGTGGAGGAGATTGTGGAGTTGGAACGGATCCCAGAACAGGTGTTTTCGTGGAGTGAGAAGTGGGTCCATTCAAAGCAGAAGAAGAGGAAGGAGAGCCTTGTGAAGAACGGAGAATAGGCTCAGAAGACGAAGAAGCAGGAGATGAAGAACAAGAAGAAGTAGAAGAAGAAGCGGCCGGGGTGTCATCATTGATCCGTGTGCCGATGTTGTTTTGCAGCATCCTTCCCGATCTCAATGTGGTCACGGCACTCACATTATGATTCTGTTGTTCAAGAGCAACATGTACATTCTGTGGGTGACCGGGATTTGGGAGTGGCTGGGACGGGAGCTTCCCCTTCTCTCGCTCGCTTAAGGCCGCATTCAGCTGTGCAATCTGGGCCTCGATGGTCTTGATGCTTTGCCCATGTGCGGCAGTGTGTTGCACTAAGGATTGAATGGAAGACTGGATGTTTGCGGTAGATTGAGTCGATTGTTTAACGAACGCCTCCAGACTTCGTTCGAACGAGGAAACCTTATCGTTGTTTGACGGAACAAAGTTGTTTGGTGGAAAAGAATTGTTGGGTGCAAAGTTGTTCGTCTGATATTTGAAAGGTTGGGGTTGGAAGGGCTGCTGAAACTGAGTTTGTTGTTGCGCTTGTTGTTGCGGCGGAGGGGCCCTTTGGAAATTGTTGCCTTGGAATTGATTCTGATTCTGATTCCAGGCGAAATTGGGGTGGTTCCTCCAACCGGGATTGTAGGTGGAAGAGTATGGATCATTCCTCGGTCTTTGCTGAAATGCAGTATTAACCTGATCCTGTCCTTACGATAGTGGATTGTAAGGACACTCTTCGGTCATGTGAGAAGGATCGGAACAACAAGCGTAGATGGTACGAAGGGGAAGAACAGGGGTAGGAGCAGGAGAAGAGAATTTGCTCTCTATCGCTTCAAGCTTTCTTGTTATTGCAGCCATTTCAGCTTTCATCGCAATAGAGACATCAAGTTGGTGAATTCCTACCCTAGACTGACCGGTAGAAGTGGAGGTAGAAGAAGAAGTCGGTCTGGTGCTCTCCCATTGTAGCGTTTGCTCCGTAAGGTCGTCAAAGAACTGCCACGCTTCCTCGTCAGATTTCGATAGGAAGTGGCCCTGACAGATGGTTTCCAACAACTGCTTCGTTGCTGGGTTCAGGCCCTCGTATAAGGTTTGGCAAAGTTGCCATTTCTCTATACCGTGGTGAGGACACTGAACAAGAAGGTCTTTGTACTGGTCAAAGCACTTCCAGAAGGGTTCAGAAGGAAGCTGATAGAATTGGTTGATTTCATTTCGAATCCTTGCGGTTTTATGATTCGGATAGAACTTTTTGAGAAACGCTTTTACAAACTCATCCCAACTGGTTATGGAATGGGAAGCGGTGCTATACAGCCATTTTTCAGCAAGATCGCATAAAGTGAACGGAATGACCCGTAGACGTATAGCATCTTCCGACAGTTGGGTAGTTTTCATCATGGCACAGACGTTTTGAAATTTATTGATGAAGATATAGGCATCTTCAGATTCAAGCCCATGAAATCGTGGAAGCATGTTGATGAAGTGGGGATTAATTTCAAAATTATCCCCATTGGCCGGTGGAAGAGAAAGGCAGGTGGGGAGTGCAGAACGGGTGGGTTAGAAACGATCCTGGAGCGCAATTCGCGGCGGCGCTACAACAGGCGGGTGTGGTGGGTTATTGGTCTCTGTAGGAGGTGGAGCCAATCCAGGGGTAGTCAAAGAGATGTTCGGATTAAATCCTGACATTGCGGAAGAAGAGGTTGGTGAAGGTGAAGGTGAAGATGTATGAACAGAATTCCAGTCAACGTCGGAGTTGGCCGGCAAAAGAAGGGGTGAAAGAGGAGTGGACGGAGTTTCGACGTCTGAGTCGATCGCGTAGTCGGTAGCGACTAACGTAACGCGGACTAGGCGGGCGCTAGTGTCCCGAGTCCAAGCGGACATACACTAAACGAGTTTAGTATAGTCAAAGCGGAGAAGGTAAGGGTAAGAAAACGTCAATGGAGAAAGGCGATGGGTGGTGGGTGAAAAAAATGGATTTTGGCGACAAAGGGCAAGTTTTTATAAAAGTTTTTGATTTTTTCTCTTTTTTTTTATTTTTTAGAAAGAGCTTTACAGAAATATGTACGGACTTACGGCTTTAAGCAATCACAAACAAGATATGCATAATCACACCTAGATCTAGTGTCTCCTAGGTCTGCTAGACCTGCTCCAGAACTTGATTGTCGAAGCAAAACTGTGTCGAGAAACGGGCTTAAAAATACACTGATCACGAGGCCAGGTAAGTGCAGAGATAAGGGGAGGTTTTCCAACGCTTTCGCGAAGTTCCTTAATTAAATAACCCTTTCTCTTTTGGCGGTTGCGCTGTTAACACTTTCCTAGACACTCCGTAAACAATATACCGTTAAGCGAGGTTCTAAACACGGTTTAACTTCTCCTAATGAGCGCGAAGTCCTTAGGGCTGAAGTCTAGTATTTTTTAATTACAATGGACAATGCATATGCTTTTGTGATTTTTGGGGTCCTGGGAAGGATGATGAAATCCCCACCCAATCTGAATTGGTTTCAAGCCCCTTAAGTCCGTATTAAAGAATGCAAAGCGGTAACAAATCAACTGCAAACAATTTTTATTTTTAGCGCGGCGCAAAGAATCCTGCACAAGAACAGTTTATTGGAAGGGGGAGAAGAGTTTGCGCAAAGAAATCTGCAGAAAACACAATTTATTGGAGTCCAGAGGAGTGGGAGAGAAGAAAGAGTTACCCAGAAATTTTGGGCTCCTGAAAGCACCAAACCGCCGCGGTTCCGCGGCCAAACACGTGCTAAGGCCGCGGTTCCGCGGCTATGTGGAGGGATTGGGCTGCCAAACTTTCTGGGTGTGCTGCTGTGGTTGTCCCCTGCTTGTCTGGATTTGCTGAATCTTGATTTGCTCACTGTATCTGCTCCAGATTTTTACAGTAGACCGTTTGCTTCGTTTTGATCCGTCGCGGTGTAGCCGCGAAATGTGGGTCTATCTTCCCACGTCTTTGGCACTGAACTTGAACTCCGTATATTCTACGTCTTGGCCACTGAACTCGAACTTCGTATTTTCCTGCACACTTGCACAAAAACTAATCAAAAATAACAAAAAGATTTTTTACAATGTATGTTTTTTTTTGTTTTGGTTATATTTATATTCACAAGTTAACCCGAAATTACACAAAGAAATAAACTACCGTCTCCCCGGCAACGGTGCCATTTGATTGTTAGTGATTCTGCGTGTTCAAGTTTTAGTTAATTACCGCAATCAAGACGGTTTCGCTTGTAGCTAGCCGGTTGAGTACGGGTCGTCCGCAGGGAGATGGGAATCTTTTTCTATGTGCTTTATCGAGTTAAGTCCAGAGTCCAGATTTGTTTGTGATTATCTAAGTGTTAAAATGATATGTAAAGAGAGCTTATTAGGGTTAGGATTAGGTTAGTTTGAGTTAGGAGTCTCCCACATCTTTCGTTGCCCCTCTTAATATCGGTGTTACGGTAATCGGCAACAACGGGGATTAGCACGACTAGGAAGGAACTTGCGAGTATAAGCTAGGCTTTCCAACGCATAAGTTCTTCCTTTTGGTGCTTGTCCGTCCGTTCTTGGGTCTTAGCCATAACCTCCGGTTAATTCAACCACAACCGGTCTCACTACAGAATCACCGCTATCATGTAGGATAGGGTGCCGTAAGGAGCGGATTGTGGTTCAATTAACAGGAGTTGAATTAAGCTGTTGGGCAAGGAAAGAGTGATAGAGATTTCCTTCTCTCAAACTTCCCTTATCCTACCCTAACAAGTATGAAACTACTCACACATCATGATACGGAAAAAAATAAAACAAAACAAAAGAGGAAGATAGAAAGAAGGAGATTAGAAGATAACAACTAGCTATTTGCGACCTCACCTTGGTGAGGATCAAGCGTAAGCATCATGGTTGTTTTAAGGATAAAGAAAAGAGAGAAGAAAGAAACAACAAGAAAAATAACAACAACTAAGTTAACAAATGAAAATTACAATAATTAACAAGAGAATAAGACAGGCATAATAATAAACGGTTCTTCTTTATTCATCATTCTTCACTCACAAGCTCACTACAAGTTTTAATGGAGAAGAGATGAGAAGAGGAAGAAGAACATGTATTCTAAAACCTAGAGAAAAAAATACAAGATTATGGACACCCCTTCCTTCACAAAGTTCTGGGCTATTTATAGGCTGAAAAATGAAACCCTAGGGCAACCACCAGAACACAAATAAAAATACCAAAATACCCCTGAAATACGACCCTCTGACTCGCCAGTATGGCCGCGGATCCGCGGCCTAAGCATGCTTAGGCCGCGGATCTGCGGCCTAATGGAGGAGTTGGCTCCTCAAATTTTGTGGGCCCCCCTGGTCTGATGTTTTCTGTAGTTTGGCATATGTGTTTTCTGAAAATACTTCCACATTTCTTCCAGAATTTCTGTTGATGGAAAGGTGATTTGATGTGGACTTTTTGTCATGATTTTCTCGAGCTCCGTGTAGATTTCTTGGATCTTGTGCTGCCATTGAGCCTTGTGCATGAAGGTGACAATCGATTTGCCATTTTGTCTCCTAAACTGGTATGTGGCAACAGACGGATAAAGAGCGGAGATCCGTGTTTTATCTGTGGTTGGCAGGAACCCGGATTTTGTCGTGTTTTCCATGAATTTTACCGTTTTAGAACCGAGAACCTGTATCCTGCAATTGACTAGCAAACACGGCTCAAGAGTATCTACCGATATGCAATGTGATAAAAATTGGGCGGTATGAAAATGCAAAAATCTGATATGAACAGTACATAATAAAGCTTAATGCATAATTAGTAATTATTAATTAAGTTTAGCCGTAAACTTGTATGCAAATAAATTCTAAAATATCCAAATCGACTTAATACACTCAATGTCAATAATCATGCAGAATTTTCAAATATCTCCCGAATTATCGGTACATAGTTATACCATATCATTAAAACTAATCTCCATGCTCTAAAATATTCATAATATTTATTACCTAAATTGTTTAACTTCCCAAAATAATATTTTATTTTTCTGAAATGTTACAACTTCAGATTTATACTCCTTGAACTTTTCGAAGGCTTCGGACTTATGTTTCAATAAGAACACGTGTCCGAATCTCGAGAAATCATCAGTAAAAGTTATGAAGTATGAAAACCACCTCTCGCATGTGTAGACGTTGGTCCACATACATCACTATGTATGAGGCCTAAGAGTTCAGTAGCTCTCTCTCCGTGTCCACTAAACGGAGTTTTGGTCATTTTACCTTTGATACAAGACTGGCAAGTCGCATAAGATTTATATTCAAAAGAGTTTAAATATCCATCTTTATGTAGCTTGGTTAGTCTTGTTTCATTAATATGACCAGGTCTACAATGCCTAATGAAAGCTTCATTTAGGTCTGAAATCTTCCTTTTGTTTATGTGTTGTATATTGAAAACTGTATGTTGATTTAGGACGTATATCCCATTATTTAATGTACCAAACCCAATCAACTCATGATCAAGGTTAATGTTCGTAACATTAGATTGTAACACAAAATTATATCCTTCATTGTCCAACAACGATAATGATATAATATTACATAACATCGAAGGTACAAAATAACATGGGTTCAAAACCAATATACAACCCGACGGCAAACCAAGGTGATACTCTCCGACTGCTACAGCATGTACAGAGGAACCATTCCCAACTCGGAGAGTGTGATCACCTTTCTTCAAAAACCTGCTATTTCTCAGCCCCTACACACAATTGCAGATGTGAGATCCTGACCCCGTATCTAATACCCAGGAAGCAGAGTTAATTGAAAAACAATTTTCTGTTACAAACACACCTGAAGTGGAATCATCACCATGCTTCTTCTTCTTGAGGCTATCGAGGTATCCAACGCAGTTTCTCTTCCAGTGCCCAGTCTGGTGGCAGTGGAAGCATTCCCCTCTTCCTGACGCAGCGGCCCCTAGCTTGTCCTTTCCCGGTTCCATTTTCACTCCTCTTCTTGGCTTGATGGGATTCGTCTTCTTTTTTCCCTTGGCCTTAGCTTTCGGGACGGAAGAGGAAGATGGCCCAGAAATTAGAGCGGGAGTTTTCGCTACCTTTAGCGTTCTCTCTGTACTCCTCAACATATTGAGGAGTTCAGGAAGTGGCTTCTCTATGTTGTGCATATTGAAGTTTATAATGAACTGAGCAAAGGCCGGGGGGAGGGACTGTAGAACAATATCAACATACTGTTCATTCTCCATGGTCTAACCCAGGTCCTCTAGTTCTTCGATAAGTCCAATCATCTTCAATACATGGTCACCTACAGACGTGCCAGCAGCCATCCGCATCTGAAACAACTTTCGAGATCCCTCGTATCGGAGAGTGTGAGATTGCTCTCCATACAACTCCTTTGTATGGAGAAATATGGATTGTACATCCATCTTCTCATGCTGCTTCTGATGTTCATTGTTCATAGAAGCAAGCGCGCAACATTTGGCTGTTGCATAGTCTATATCCCATATTATGCGGATTTCTTTATCCGCAACTGAAGAATCAGGGCCTGGGCTTGCAGGGGCTGGAGTAGTCAGGACTTATCCGACTTTATCATAGGTCAGGGCAATATTTACGTTCCTCAGCCAATCTTTGTAATTCGGTCCCGTGAGTTTATTCTTGTCTAATAAAAGCTTAAGTCCCATCATAAGTATCTGCCATTAGAGAGAGAAAAGAAGACATTCAGCTATTGCTCTTGCATGATTATATTGGTTATTAATCTTATCAAATCAATGTCTCCCATTGCTTTTATCAAATTTTCCTTCAAATCTTAAAAAAGAAAATTAGCCAGGATTAATTGCAATCTACAAGTTCGCTAACCGGTCGGCCAGGCTAGTGTCAGTACTCTGAGGGAGGTTCCTCGTGCTTTTGCACGGACCTAATTATAAACCTCGTTTTCCTAGAGACGTAACCCCATTGACACCTTTCTAGACACCTACAGGATTAGCTAATTATAAAGTGCAAAACTCTCCCGGAAGTAACTTTTACTCACAGTGGGATCGAGATCCAACTATCAAATAGAAGGTATGCAATCTCATCGCAAATTTCAACTCTTGAAATTCCCAATATGGTTTTTACCCCTAGTGTCTTATGACCTTAACTATGGTCAACAAATCATAAGTACTAGTCTTGTTCTACCCGCCATTTCGTGATTGATTTAGACCCACCCGCATGACCCTTAACTATGGTCAACAAAGTCATACGAATGTCCTAATCGATCGCATCAAATGCTTTATAAGAAGACATCACTTAGCAACCGTACACCACACCTTAACTATAGTCAACAAATGTGGCACGAATACTAAGTACTCTGCTTCCTAAAATGGCGGAGGGCGACGCATGGTTTTTATGAAAACCCTTAATGTTTTGAACTTGATATCGTTGTAGAATCTAGTGAAAGGAGTGGTTTAAGCTCCAGTTTAAAAATCGAATGGTTTTGTAGTATCTTTCTAATTTTTCTAAAGAGGTCACTCTCGGTGAAGGGATCTCGGCTCTTTCCTTATCAAATAAGGTGCTGGATATTCATGAATACCACGATGCAAAGCAAAATTTAGATCAACTATAAAAACAATCGAGTGCTTTGTAACATTTGCTGGTTTCACTAAAGGGGTCACTCCCGGTGAAGGGATCTCGGCCCTTTCCTCATCGAATGAGGTGTTGGATATTCATCAAGGAATACCACTATGCAAAGCAAAAATTAGAGTTACCCATTTTAAAAAGTTTGATTCTACAACATCTTTAGGTTTAATTTTCTTAACATTAATCACAAAAATGTTGTCCCATCATTTACGTTTCCTAAACATCACAGAAAAGAAACGAAAATAGAACGTACACTTATGCCATCCGCATTCGCCATGGGGCCCCGTCATGCACCGTTAGGTTACTTAACTAACGGCAGAGCGGGGGCTGGACTAGCGCCGGCGGAAAACATAAGCAACGTTTATTATATATCTCATATATAAATATCCATTCGTCGCACGCATTTATAAACATTCCAGTTCACAGATGAATAAATTGGATCTAATAGGAATTCCGCATTTCATTTAAGCCCTTAATGAAAGACGGGTTCCACGGTCGTGACGAATAGCCAAACCCCACCCTAGACCCCTACTGGTGCGGCAAACTACCCGCACAATTTCCGAAGTGAAGCAACCTCCATCAACAAAGTGAGTAGGACACTCGGCACTTCAAAAACCCGGTAGTTTGTGCACCCTACCTTGGGTCTATCCTAGGAGCAAAAACAGTAAAAAGAAATTATACAACGGTGGCTACAAACTCAACCCGGATGTGCCCCGCAAAATAATAGTACATTGCTTTTTACAAATTACATGAATGAAAGAAAAGAAAAAACTCTCTTCTCACATCCCCCGGACTATTCATCCACGACGATTCAACTGTTAGTTATATGTATGCCCTAGAGGCCATTATTGTATTTGATTGTATATTATAGTGGATGCTTGGACATATATAGAGAGGACTTTCTTGCTCGACATGATAGTATGCTATCTAGTTACTCTTTATCTTAACATGTACGCTTATGTATCTATATACTGTGTTAGTTATATGTATGCCCTAGAGGCCATTACTGTACATACAATGTATATTGTAGTGGATGCTTGGACATATATAGGGAGGACTTTCTTGCTCGACATGATAGTACGCTATCTGGTTGCTCTTTATCTTAACATGTACTCTGATTGTCTCTATGTTACATGTTGATAAAACCCTTAGGATGAGTACTTGACTACCAGGACTATGATGCAGATCATACTAGTGAGGACAGTGTAGTCGCCAAGTACATCCTTCAAATGTTCCTACTCGTGCGAGTACCGAGACAGGGCATCGATACTCCAGAGTAGACTAGCGTATGCGCTTCTTGACCCATATGATGGGCGATGGATGATCTCATAACCATTGGTGTTTGACATCAGAGAAGGTATACGGGTGCTCAGTGGAGACTGGGTACACTGGACGGACTCGCCGAGAATTCCCAGATGGTATTATACCTCACGTCAGATGGCAGTTCTCCGGTGACACTGGTATAGGTTAGTCTGTAGACCCAAGATAGTCATAGAGTCTTGTGTGATTCCTACTGTGCTTTGATTTCCATCATACCACGTCCAAGAGGGCATGCAAAAAGGTGGCTTTTGGGTACAGTCCCGAATCACATGGAGGCAATGAGCGATAGGAGGGGATTCGTCTCTCCCGGTATAAGGAGTTGATGTTGTGCTATGTTCGATTGGCTATAACTGGAAATCCCTGGCCAGGGTTGCTGAGATTTTCTGGTAAGTGTTATCAGTAGTTTGTCGAACTGTTATAGACCTCATATCGACATGACTTATCGAGCTACTGGGGTCTGACGTTTACCACCCCTAGGCGAGATATGCGACATATCAGACGAAGAGACCGGACTGTACGGGAGTGTTACTGATTGGATTCGCAGAAGAATGTACAGGCTTGCTTGTTGATCTTCTGATCGCTCAATACCTTGGTGGATGTTACGTTTAGCTAACCGCTTGCAGCTTGTGGAAGTTTGATATGATCAACACCTACTGCCGGCGTATTGACGATTCTTTAAAGTCCTACACAGAGGTTTCTTGACTCAGGCAAAACAGAGTACGAGCACATATGTGATATGTGCGGGACCGAGAACAATACGTGTATGTGATACCGTATTAGATTCTCACGATATGAGATATCGGCCGGGTATATGAGATATAGCCGGGTCATCGGATCAAGTGTTGATTCGATGAACTGATACAGATTATATTAGTCGGTTATTTGTGAAATAGCCGGATTATCGGATCAAGTGTTGATTTGATAATTTAATGTATAATTATATATTTGATATATTAAATTACATTAACTAATATAAGCTTATTAAAAGATTCTTTTTCTCGCTCGGGTAATACATTGATATATATGCGATATATGTTAATTGTATTATTTTATTTTGTTACAATAAATATTGTATATGTGATATATAATATTGTAACATGTTAGGGTTATTAATGGAACATGTTTTGTGGAGTTTAATTGTGGATAGGGTTTGGATTAGGGTTAAATATTCATGAAGGTTTCAAGAAGGTTCTTGAAGCTTTGACTTTGACCTTGATATTTTGTAATATTTCTTTAACCCAACCCAACCTTTTAACCATAGTTAAATCTCTACATGGGTTAAGTCTTCATACTTAACCCATGGTTGCATTTCTAACCTCACTACTTTCATTGTTCATCACAAAAGGAAATGGTTCTTCTTCTTCTTCCTTCTTCTTTCATGAAAAGCTTTCTAGCTTTTTATGAAGTGATGAAAATGAGTGAGTTAATGAAAATAAATGAGAGCTAAAATCCTACTTCATCATCCTAATCTATCCTAGCCATTTAGATTAGGGTGTTCACTTCATTTATAAGTGAGAGCTTGTGTTAATCAAACTTCAAGGTAGATCATCTTTGTTATCGAAGATCGGAAGTAAGTTTGCATCATTCTCTTCGTGGAGCCTCTCTAGAGTTTGGGAACTCGATGATCGCAGCGAAGGGACCTCAACACGGAGCTTTAGAAGTGAAGGAATGGACTACAAAGGTTGTAATCCCTAACTCTTTGATGTAAAGATGTTTACATGCTTTGTTTCGCCTAATCTCTAGTTTAAAGATCTTGGTTAGGGTTGTTCGGCACATCTAAATTTTAAATCGGGCATGGTTGATGCCTTGTAGACCCTTATGAGTGTGCCTAGTAACCCTACAGTGGTATCAGAGCCAAGCTAGAGCTTTAGGCGAAGTCTAGACGAAGTTTAAAGTCCGATCGAACCCCGAAACCCTATATTTTACCCTTCTTTGGAAATTTTCTAAAAATGTTGATTTTTTCATTTTAAAAATATTCAAAAAAATCAGCAGGTAAATACAAGAATTACTGTGCAACACGTGCCACTAATCTCATTAAAGCGCCGCGGAACCGCGGCCGTACCATGGCTTGCCCGGCGGTTCCACGGCCAAACAGTAAAATTGTTGTTTGAACTTTGCACAGTAATAAACGTAGGTACTTCCTGATTCTTCTGGGAATTTTTAATTATACTCAAGTGTTGAGTTTTCTGGGTTGTATTGGGGACTTGTTGATTCGATCGGATAATTTAACTTCGTTTATGTTTTTCCGGATAATTTTAGAACCTGTTAAAAAGTTCGAACGGATATCAATAACTCACTTTTTCCCCTGTCGGAAAATTTTCAAAAGTTTGATTTTTTCTTGAGTTTGAAACTTTCGAAAATCGTGCAAGTAACGCGGTGGACCCTCTAGAAGACAACAAACCTTAACTCGATTATGTGACCGTCTGAACCGCCTCTAAACCTTAGGGTTTGGGGCAGTACGGCGTTGCCACATGTGAGGCGTTGACTTGACCCTTCTACGGCTGGACCATTGGTACTATGGCATGTGATGGATGTTTTTAAAGTAATTTCAAGTGTTGAGAACTATTGGGAAAACTTGGGTGTTTGATTATTCGATCGGAAAGTTTAACATTGTCTATTTATCTGGAATGTGATACAATATTTGGAATCCACAAGTAGTTATGAGATAACTAATTTGAATGTTATAAATCTAGCGGTTTAGTCTCAGATGATCGGTTGCCACGGAATTTTGATGTGATCAAAAGTCCGTCGCAATCACGTAGCGTACGCGGATACTCGGCGGGTAAACTTAATAGACAGCCACGCCCCATAGCCCCGACTAAGTGACTGTAGGAGAACACCGTCACCAAAAGCATCCGTTCGGGTGCTCGCGGCAGCGGTGTCCCGCCTTAGTGCACTTCGTTGACGGCATCCGGAGGTGCGGCCGTCTACTAAAGTTTGCGACGAGCATTCGATCAGGTTGTCGGGAATCTTGTTGAATTGTCCGACTAGATATTGAAAAGAGTTTTCGATAAATAAGACTAAAATGCGGGGTTTATAATTGTTAGGCATGCGATATCTAAGGAATTCATTTGGTTAGTCATGCGATGTCTAAGAAGGTTGCGGATTCCAACTGTTGTAGTTTTACACTTTCTTTTCTGTGACCGTAAGCGTAGTATGTGGTGTATCGCCGGCTTCGTTGCTATATATCAACGACAATCGGGATACGCATACTTGCTTACGTTGATGATATGAGATATTATGTGTTGCTGTGATATGTTATATTAGATCATCGCGTTCTGAATAGCCGGGGGTTTTATGTGAGATGAGAGTTTTTCTTTTTCATTCATGTAAAATTCATTTGTATGTAATATTCTTTTATTGGGGCACTTCCGGTCTGAGGATGATGTCACCATTGTATATTATTTACTTTTCCGCATTAGGTAGACCCAATGCGGGGAGCATAAGTAGCCGGGTTCTAGGGTCCAGTGGGAGACCATCTCGAGGAGTCGAGACCGGGTCTCCTAACCCTAGAATTGGCAGTGTTGCTTGCCGCTCTCGTAGGGGTCTAGGGATGTGGGTTTGGATATTCATCGCGACCGTGGAATCCGTGTTTTATACAGGCTCGTACTAAAACACAGACCTCCTAGTATATCCAATATTTCATATATGTTCTTCTGCTGCAATGTTCTGTGATGAGATCATATTACTGCCTGAGACGAATGTTTATATTATATATATGAGATATATGTTATATTGCAGATTTCGTTTCAAATGTGAGCTTGTGAAGCATAATAAAATAGGACTTCATTAATGAGATTAATGAAACTAAAAGAAACCTAAAGATGTTGTAGAAACTTGTTAAAAAAAATGGTAGCTCTAGTTCTTGCTTTGCATAGCGGTGTTCCTTGTAGAACATCCAGCACCTTATTCGATAAGGAAAGAGCCGAGATCCCTTCACCAGGAGTGACATCTTTAGCGAAATTGGCAGATGCTACAAACACGGTTTGTCTTTTGATTGCTTATATAGTTTTTGCTTTGCATAATGATATTTATGAAATATCCTGCACCTTATTCGATGAGGAAAGAGCCGACGATCCCTTCACCGGGAGTGACCTCTTTAGCAAAACTAGAAAAGTCCTCAAAAATCTTCCCTTTAAAAATCACTCGATTCTACAACGATATCAAGTTCATTACGCAAAAGGTTTTCTTAAAAACCTATCGTAACCCTCCGTCATTTTAGGAAGTAAGGTACTTAGTATTCGTGCTGTGTTTGTTGACCTTAGTTAAGGCACAGTGTACGGTAGCTAAGTGATGTCTTCCTATATAGCATATGATGCGATTAGTTAGGACAGTCATGTGACTTTTTGACCTTAGTTAAGGGTCATGTGGGTGGGTCTATTTAATCAAGAAATGACGGGTAGAACTTGACTAGTGCTTATGATTTGTTGACCATAGTTAAGGTCATAAGTCACTAGGGGTAAAATATTATTGGGAATTTCAAGTGTTGAAATTTTCAATGAGATTGCATACCTTCTTTGAGTTAGTTGGATCCCGATACCCGCTGCGAGTAAGAGTTACTCCTGGGAAAGTTTGACACATTACAATTAGCCGATCAAGTAGGTGTCTAGAAAGGTGTCAACGGGGTTACGCCCCTGGGAAAACGAGCTTTACTTTAATTAGCTCCGTGCGAAAGCACGGGGAACCTCCCTCAAAGTACCGGCACTGGCCAGGCTGAAAGATTGGCGAACTTGTAGGGTGTAATTAATCCCGGCTAGTCTTTCCTTTTAGGGTTTAAAGGAAGATTTGACTAAAACAGTGGGAGACATCCTGATTCGATAAATTGATAACCAATCTAATCTTGTAAAAGCGCACGCTGAGTGTTTTCTTCTCTCTCTCTCCTGGTTACGACTATGTCACGCTTTAATCAAGATAATAATACGGATGTATTGACCGAACCCGCTTGTTATACCGCGCTAAGGAACGTTGGTCCCGCTCCAACTTATAATTGTTATAAGACAGAGTAGGAACTAGGGGATTACCAGAATTCCCGTGCCGCCCAAACGAAGAAAGTGCATGCTGATGCATCTTCTTCGGGTGTGTTCATTATAGAGAACTGTTTCTCTGTATCCTTTACGTCCTGGGTATGAGATACCGGATCAGGATCCCACATATGTAATTTTTTACATGGGCTACAGATAGATAGAGAACTGAGGACGGGTGATAAGTTTCAAGAGTTGGAAATGATGTAAGTGTTGCAGCGAAGACTGTTGGCAGTTATCACCCTGTATTACCAGAATACATTGATTCTGAATGAATGTTATTAGATACCGAACCTGATATACAACATCATATCAGTCTCTTTATTTATTAAAGAAGGATATAATTTTGTATTGTTGGATAATGTTTTGAACATTTCCTATATCAAGAGTTGATCGGTTCAGACACGTTATCTAAAAGCATAGACGTTCTAAATCAAACCACAGTTCTTAGTATACAGAACACACACAAGAGGAAGAGTTCAGAAATGAACGGATCCTTCTTGAGGTATTATATACTAGGTCATATCAATGTGACCCGACTAGCTGAAGTTACATTTTGATGCATATTTAAATTAGTTTGAATTTACATCTTGTGAAACTTGCCGGTCATGTCATAGAGATAAGATGACTACAGCTCTGTTTATTGAAAAAAGAGAAAGAGTTAGTAAACTCTTGGGATTGATGCATGATGATGTATGTAAGTCCTATGTCTATACAGGCCAGGACCAGTTCTTTGTACTTCATTACATTCACTGATGATCTCTCAAGATTCAGACATATGTTCCTGTTGAAACACAAGTCCGAAACTTTTGAGATAATCAAAGAATATAAGTTAGAAGTAGAGAACCAAAAACGGGTATAAAGTATTATGTCCTTTGATGAGATCAAGGAGGAGAATACTTGAGCACGGAATTCCTGGACTATTCTAAAGGAGAATGAGATTCTCTCTCAGCATTACTCCTCCGTATACATCACAACACATCGGTGTATCGGCGCAGAGCAATCACACCCTATGAGATATGGCGTGCTCTATGATGAGTACTACTTAGTTGCCTATTTTCTTTTGGGAATATACACTTGAGAAGCTGCATACCTATTGAATAGGGTTCAAATCAAATCAGTTGCCTACCACTTCATATGTGATATGGAATGGGAAGAGCCCATATCTTAAGTTTGTGAAGATTTGGGGTTGTCCAGCCTATGTCTAAAAGCATAATCCGGACAAACTCGAGGCAAAGTCAGTTCTGTGAAAGTTTGTTGGATATCCTAAGCATTTGTAAGGGAATGTCTTCTACCTAACCGAGGAACAAAAGATGTTTTGTTTCTCAACATGCCACCTTTGTGAAAGGGAATTTCTTGTGAAGAAATTAGTGGTCATAAGGTAGAACTGGAAAGAGTTCCAGCTATACAAACTGCAATTGATGATTTGGTAGAACCAAAGGATTTAATTGTTTCCAATGAACCTCAGCCTCTCCGCCGATCTAGTAGTGTTCCTCACCCACCTGAGAGATACTTCGGTTTCTCTATGATAGTGGGAGCGAGGATTGCATCATGAGATGATGACCCAACTAGTTTCGAGCAGGCCATCAGGAGTGGGACTCTTTAAGAATGGCTAGATGCTTAGTGATCTGAGATGGAATCCTTATACACCAACAAAGTATGGACTTTGGTTGCTTTATCTGAAGGGTTAAATCCCCATCAGGAGCAAGTATATCTTGAGAAGATTACTTGGTGTACATGGAAAAGTTGAGACTTTCAAAGCTATGCTTAAGTCCATCCAGATCCTACTTGCCACTGCTATATACCATAACTACGATATCTGGTGGTTGGGTGTCATGACTGCTTTTCTAAATGATGTTTTGGAAGAGTGCGTCTATAAGTACACAGCCAGAGGGCTTCGTAGACAGTGGGAGCAGCGGAAACGTGTGCAAGTTGTTTTATGCGATAAAGCAGGCATTGCGGAGTTGGAACGTCTATTTTGATGTGGTAGTCAAAGAGTTTGACTTCATCAAAATGGTAGATGAACCTTGTATATACAAAAAGGTAGTAGAGAGTATGGTGGTGATCCTCGTAGAGTACGTGGATGACATACTCTTGATAGGGAAGGAGTTTCCAATGCTACGCTCGGTCAATCTCCTCTTATCACAAGGATTCTCCATATATGATCAAGGTGATACCTCCTAAATCCTGGGTTATGGATCTATGGGATAGATCTAAATGGATGTTAGGATTCTCACTAGTTGTAGTGAGATGGTATCAATCGATCCTGGAGAGAATCACTGGAAAGGTTCCAGGGTGATAAGCACGACTGAATGTCAGTCGCAGGCATTATCTTTACCCTCAGTGGAGGGATGGTATGTTGGAAGAGTTCCAAGCTAGATACCGTGACTTACTAGACGATTAAAGGCAAGATACATCGTTACCAAGGATGCTATCAAAGAGGCAGTCTAGATATATATAAGTTCATAAGATGAACTTCGTTCCTACCATTGTATGACAATAGAGTTGTGGCTTATGCAAGGAACCCCCGTCCCATCTGAAATACAGATATAATTCTTAGGCAGTATCACCTGATCATGGAGTTGGTTGATCTCCAGGAAGATCGAGGTTAGGAGAGTAGACAAAGAGGACAACAGCGCGGATCCACTCACAAAGGCCTTTTTCCCAGTAGAGACTTTTATGGGATGGTTGAGTATGAGATACTTCAACCACAGCTAATTGTTGGGTATGTGATACCACAACAGATGGCCCTAGTGCAAGTGGGAGATTGTTAGTTATATGTATGCCCTAGAGGCCATTACTGTACATATGATGTATATTGTAGTGGATGTTTGGACATATATAGGGAGGACTTTCTTGCTCGATATGATACCACGCTATCTGGTTGCTCTTTATCTTAACATGTACTCTGATTGTGTCTATTTTACATGTTGATAAAGCCCTTAGGATGAGTACTTGACTACCAGGACTATGATGCAGATCATACTAGTGAGGACAGTGTAGTCGCCAAGTACATCCTTCAAATGTTCCTAGTCGTGGGAGTACCGAGACAGGGCATCGATACTCCAGAGTAGACTAGCGTATGCGCTTCTTGACCCATATGATGGGCGATGGATAATCTCATATCCATTGGTGTTTGACATCAGAGAAGGTATACGGGTGCTCAGTGAAGACTGGGTACACTGGACGGACTCGCCGAGAACTCTCAGATGGTATTATACCTCACGTCAGATGGCAATTCTCCGGTGTCACTGGTACAGGTTAGTCTGTAGACCCGAGATCGTCATAGAGTCTTGTGTGATTCCCACTGTGCTTTGATTTCCATCATACCACATCCAAGAGGGCATGCAAAAAGTTGGCTTTTGGGTACAGTCCCGAATCACATGGAGGTAATGAGCGACAGGAGAGGATTCGTCTCTCCCGGTATAAGGAGTTGATGTTGTGCTGTGTTCGATTGGCTATAAATGGAAATCCCTGGCCAGGTTTGCTGAGATTTACTGGTAAGTGTTATCAGTAGTTTCTCAAACTGTTATAGAACTCATATCAACACGACTTATCGAGCTACTGGGGTCTGACATTTACCACCCCTAGGCGAGATATGCGACATATCAGACGAAGAGACCGGACTGTACGGGAGTGTTACTGATTAGATTCGCAGGAGAATGTACAGGCTTGCTTGTTGATCTTCTGATCGCTCAATACCTGGGTGGCTGTTACGTTTAGCTGACCGCTTGCAGCTTGTGGGTGTTTGAAATGATCAACACCTACTGCCGGCGTGTTGACGATTCTTTAGAGTCCTACATAGAGGTTTCTTGACTCAGGCAAAACGGAGTAGGAGCACATATGTGATATGTGCGGGACCGAGAACAATACGTGTTTGTAATACCGTATTAGATTCTCACGATATAAGATATCGGCCGGGTATATGAGATATAGCCGGGTCATCGGATCAAGTGTTGAATCGATGAACTGATACAGATTATATAAGTCGGTTATTTGTGAAATAGCCGGATTATCGGATCAAGTGTTGATTTGATAATTTAATGTATAATTATATATTTGATATATTAAATTACATTAACTAATATAAGCTCACTAAAAGATTCTTTTTCTCACTCGGGTTATACATTGATATATAGGCGATATATGTTAATTGCATTATTTTATTTTGTTACAATAAATATTGTATATGTGATATATAATATTGTAACATGTTAGGGTTATTAATGCAACATGTTTTGTGGAATTTAATTGTGGTTAGGGTTTGGATTAGGGTTAAACATTCATGAAGCCTTTAAGAAGCTTCTTGAAGCTTTGACTTTGACCTTGATATTTTGTGATATTTCTTTAACCCAACCCAACCCTTTAACCATAGTTAAATCTCTACATGGGTTAAGTCTTCATACTTAACCCATGGTTGCATTTCTAACCTCACTACTTTCATTGTTCATCACAAAAGGAAATGGTTCTTCTTCTTCCTTCTTCTTTCATGAAAAGCTTTCTAGCTTTTTATGAAGTGATGAAAATGAGTGAGTTAATGAAAATAAATGAGATCTAAAATCCTATTTCATCATGCTAATCTATCCTAGCCATTTAGATTAGGGTGTTCACTTCATTTATAAGTGATAGCTTGTGTTAATCAAACTTCAAGGTAGATCATCTTTGTTATCGAAGATCGGAAGCAAGTTTGCATCATTCCCTTCGTGGAGCCTCTCTAGAGTTCGGGAACTCGATGATCGCAGCGAAGGAACCTCAACACAGAGCCTTAGAAGTGAAGGAACAGACTACAAAGGTTGTAATCCCTAACTCTTAGATGTAAAGATGTTTACAAGCTTTATTTCGCCTAATCTCTAGTTTAAAGTGTAAGTCTACGGTAGCGCCTCGGCCGTCTGTCCGAGGCCAAAATGCGGAAACAAAAACTTTTCTTTAACAAGATACCGGTGCTACCGTGGACTAGAAACCCGGATCGGACCATTAACCTACTACTAACTAACTAGAGAAAGGGTAGAGAGGCTATACCGAGCGATCTGTGTCCTTCGGTCTTCGGCCACCATCCCAAGCTCCTCGCGGTATCTCCGGTCTCGATCTCCTCGTCGGAAAGGGCACCACATCACCGAGTCCTTTTACGGGTTCCCACCTTTGAACCGAGGCAACTCGGACACGAAATTGGCTAGCCGACGTGTCCAAGATTGCTGTAGACTAAGTGTAGAATCCTTTGTCTCAAGGGGTTAATGAAGTTGCCATTGTTGAGATGAGGAGAAAATGAGCAAGAGGAATGAGCTTGAGGAATTTTTCTTTGCAATGAGAATGAACCAAAAATTCCTCACACCAAAATGTATATGCCCTTCCCCCAAAAAAATGGCCGGCCATATCTAGAGATGAGGGATGTGAGGGAATAAAGCAAGTGGAGAAAAAAATGAGTGATCATCATGAAGAATGTCACACCAAAGTCTCATTCAAATCCCATCTCCAGAAAGCAAGTAATGATGAACAAAAAAGAAGTCAAAGGATGGTAGAACTATCATGAACCCTCCACCACAAAAAACACCCTCCATTTTGTAAAAGCCACTTTTACAAATAAGCCCCTCCCATCAATTTTCAGCCAAGAAGGAACAAAGAAAAATGGCCGAAACGGAATGCAAACTGGCAACTTCAAAAAGAGATCCCGTAATAAATTACAGGAAAACCCCGCGACTGTATATACATATCCGCATTTGTATTCCGACCGAATACAAATGCAATGAGACAAAATCTACACTGTATAATACTAGGATCCGGCTTAAGCCAAAGCCAACTAGTATTATCTGTCCGAACCATAACACGTGCACAAGTCCACGCGTATGTTCGAACCCTGCCATAAATCCATACGGCCTCTACAGCGTTTCGCCCGAAACTTGAGAAACTGTCTGTGGGGGACTCTAAAGACTCGTCAATATTTTGGCTGTGGATTTAACCACTTGCACGTCAAAGGTATTAGCCGTACGTAACGAGCTACTAGGTATTGACCAAAAGGGAGGTCGATGAGCGAACTCATTCTGACACCCTACTGAGCCTGTCAGTGACAATATCCGTTCAGTCCGGTCCGTTCATCTATGAGCATCGCATGGCGGGCCTAGGGGGTTGGTAAAAGCCAGACCCCCAAAAGCGGTACAAGTCTTGTCGGAGTGTAGCCCAGAACACCCTGAGATACTATTGGAATACCTATCAGTAAATCTCCTGCCTTGGCCAAGGACTTCGTGTAATGGCTCTTCTAGACACAGCGCGACCTCACCCCCAATACCGGGAGAGATGAACCCCTGCCGATCCGCTCACTGCCTCCATGTGGCTCGGGACTGTACCCAACTAAAACCTGTTTGCACGACTCCTTTGAGCCGTGGTAGGGTAGTAATCAAAGTACAGTGGGAACTCACACGAGAAAAATGACGATCTCAGGTCGATAAACTAACCTGTACACATGCCACCAGGGAACTGCTATCTGACGTTAGGTATAATACCCCGGCGAGTCCTGTCCGGTGTACTCATAACCCAATGAGCACCTGTATACATCTTAGGTGATCCAACTGACACCAATGGCTTGTGAGACCGGCCACCGCCCCTCGTCGGGGTCTCGACTGTATACACTAGTCTACTACCGGAGTATCGATATCCAGTCTCGAAACTCCTACGACTAGTGACCACTTTAAAGATGTGCTTATAGACTACCCAACTCTCACATATATGATCGCCATCATACTGCCGGTAGTCAAGCAAGAATCCTAAGGGCTCTATCAACGTGCAATAGCGACCTGTAAGGTCACCGGAAGCAGGACACGATAATAAAGACAAACCATGGTAGCATACAATTCTCCATCAACGTGTAATAGTGAACCACAATGTCACCTAAAGCATGTACACGATGATAGAGACAAACCAGATAGTATACAATCATCCTGAGTAAGATTGTCCTACCGGCATAGGTCCTCCCTCAATCATTGCAATCACGTGCCTGCGATCCAATAACCGACTCTGAGGCCTCTATATCCAACAATCTCCCACTTGCACTCAAGGCTAATTATTGCGATGTCGCATACTCACAGCCCGTGTGATACCGATCACCCAACTCCTCTACTAATCAGTCTCACAAAGCCCGTTTGCGAAACTATTGCATTCAAGGAATAGCCTCAGTGAGTGGATCCGCTCTGATGTTTCTTTCTATGTCTCTCTATATCTCAAGTTCGCGGAGAACGCCATCTCCCGAAATGAGCAATACCTGTCTTAGAATATGTCTGGATATCTGATGGGACCTAGTTCATAAATGAACTCCAAATCCAAACTTCTTAGACAGTATCGTCAACTGAACTTAATCAGTATCCTGCACCACGCCTTCCTCAGTATCCTCTTGGACTACCTGTCCAAAATACTGCCCCTCTTCCGAGGGAAAATTATAACTTTGACAGCCACTCTGTCATCCAGGTTACCTTGGAAGCCTGGAATGATAACCGTCTCCCGAAGAAGGCTGTCGTTATCAAATCCCAAAAACATCCACTTAAGTTCTAAAACTGCTTCCGACCGTTTCTCCAGGATTGGATTAATATCAACTTATTGCATCTCGTACAAAAACATCTGGTGTGGTACTTGACATCTCATGATTGACTCAATTGCCTAAGCAAGTGATCTTCCAATCATGCACATCCCTCTCCCCTTTAGTCTGTAAGACACCTTTAGAGAGGGTGACTCCATCACCTGCAGGTATACTACCGTGCCAGGAGTCGTCCGTTCTAAAACACCTTTAGAATGTTGTCTAAGTACCCAGATTGGGATACTACCCAAATCTAGATCCAGTAACCAGAATGTCTGATATAATATCCAAGTCCCATGTGGAGAAACCACTGTGTGACAACCAAAGTATAACCGACCGTAGTATAGGAATTTCACTTCCTATTCTGTGTATGTCATCCAAATACCAGGACATCACACCCTACTACCTTCTTAACAGATCTATCCCTTATTCTGATGAAGTCAAACCTATGACTGTCACATCAGAAATAGATGATCTATCTCCACTATATCTGCTCTATAAATATACATAAGCCACTTGTTCACTATGCTTCCGCTGCTTCCACTGACTACGACAACCCTCTGGCAGAGTCATATAAACGTATGCTTCTAAAGCCAGTTCAGAACGACGCTATACTCATCCTCCTGCCGGGTCTCATAGTCTGGAACAACAGTAATGGCAAGTCCGGGTAAACAAGAACCTTCCTGCCACCGTCCTTGAGGCTACCAGAGTACCTCTCGGGTGCCTGAGGTTACCCACCTTATCTGTGGAGCGGACAATGGAATGTCAAACCAGATTGAATCTTTAGGTTCTTATCAAATCTTCAGTAATCGTTTGCGGTTCTGGAATCACTTCCAGTTCTACCATACTCCCACTTCTGTTTTCTGAAAAAAATCCATTTTACTAAACTGTGGCGAGTTAAGAACAATATCACTATTGATCTTCCAGATGGTAGAAAGTCAACCCTCGTCATAGCCCGGGTCAACCCACAAAAAATCATTACAGAAACGTGCCTTGAGTTATCCAGAGTCTGGTTTTAAGCATAAGACGGACAACTCCCCGTACCTTAACATCGTTAAGATATGAACTGTTCTATATCCAATACAGAAACAGAGGCACTGATTTAATTGTACCAGATTCAAATCTTACAACTGTCTCCACTGCATGTCAACTAAATGGAAGGAGGTCGATCATCGTTACTCAACTTAAGAATGCATCCAGATATGAGTAACCTGAAAGAGAAGCAGGTTCTCATAATTATTACTGTCAACTGAATACCATACACAAGTATCTACATCTTCGATCACCTTGAAGAATCCTGATACTTGCAACGCCTGGTTCTCTACTTTATTCATATACATATAACTTCTCAAAACTTAGACCTTGTGTTTCTACGAAACACCTGTCTAAAAACTAGAGAAGTCATAAGTAAACCGAATATAGTACGAGGACCAACCCCTCTGTCCTCATGGACACTGGACAACATACAATACTCTGTATAAGTCCCCTGAGTCGAATAACTCATTCCCTGTGTGTCGTAGGTTGAAAACTGTACTTATGGTTAAGAAGAATTACACCGCTGTTTAATGCTCCTTATCTAACCATACACTGAGATAGGTAAATGTCATAGACATAATTTCAAAAAGGTATATCTCACTCTATAAAAATAGACGTACAGATATATCAATTTGAAATTGGTGCATAGCAACGGATATTCAAAACCAAATATTTGCCGTCTGGCAAACAGCCCAGGCGATTTCCTCAAATATCACCAATTACAACGAATTCTGATAAAATGAGGATGATCACCTAATTCCCAATAACTTACTCTCACTCATCATCTGTAAAACCATACAGATGTGAGAATCAAACCTGGTAAATACATACCCTGGAGCAAGGGCAAATTGGGAAATCAGTTTTGTTTGAACAGTACACAGTGAAACTGAAATATTGAAATATTTTGTAGGGGTATCCATGTATTCCTAGTAATGCCTCTTCCATTATCCAGATTCACAACTGTAACCGTATATTTCTTTGCCATCTCTCCAAATTCCTTCATATGTCTTTAGTTATTACCTTCTGTACACCCTCTTAGGCTAAATGGTTTTCTTCCTTCCCTATCGTTCGGCACCAGCCTATGGTTTGGAAGAAGACTATCCAATTAAGCATAATGGGTGTACTGTCCTAATCCTAGGAGCACTCGCAACCCGAGAGAAGGTAAAGATAAAAGACACCTGAATAAACCTTATTCCTATTTCTCCTGAACCAGAATCCATCCCCGAACCAGAACAAGTTCCTTCGAGTTCATATATAACCATACGATAGAGTATCCAAATAACTGTGGATCTTCGTAGTGATACGGAGTGTTCTGGAGAAATACAAAGGTGAAGTGGGAGTGGTAATGAAATTCTTGGTTTGGTCGTGAATAGTAGTTGCAATTTACTTTGCCCTCCTTCTAATCCCTTTATTTGTCTTTACTTAATACATTCTGTACGTCACACTTAGGCTAATCGGCTTTCTTCATTCCCAAACGTTCAGCACCAGCCTAAGGTTTGGAATAAGACTATCCAATAAGCGTAACGGGTGTACTATCCCCTAATCCAAGGAGCACTCGCAACCTGAGAGAAGGTAAAAGGAAAAGACAACTGAATAGTCCTATTCGTTTTCTCCAGAACCAGAAACCATCCTCTAATCTGGAACAAGTTCCTTCGAGTTCGTATATAACCATACGATGGTTTTATCCAATGGAAGTGGACATTCGTAATAATATGGGGTGTCCTGGAGAAAAGGGTAAGAGTAGGAGTGGCAATGAGGTATGCAACTCTGACAATCCAAAAGCCAGTGTTTAAGAAGGTTTGGTCAACTTGGTCACCGAGTCATAGTCAAGGGTCGGGTCATGGTCGCTGCCAAAGAGAGAGAGAAAAGAAACACTCAGCGTGCACTCTAACCTAGATCAGAATGGTTATCAATTTATCTAATCAGGAAACCTCCTACTGTACCGTCAAATTCTCCTCCAAACCTGAAAGAAGAATTAGTCGGGATCACCCGAGGAGGATACCAACTCATCAGTGGGAATCGGGATCCAACTATCATCGCATGATAACGTGATGGAATCCACTCATGTTATCACACTCCAGAAGGTATGCGCATATCTGGCAAGTTTCAGTTTCGTTTGAAACCCCCGATGTGATTTTTACCCCATGCTCTTATGACCTTGACGAAGGTCAACAAATGATAAGTCACATGTCAAACTCTACGCGTCATTGTCCAGGTTAATTTGAACCTACCCATACAAGACCTTGACGAAGGTCAACAAGGCTATACGACTGTCCCAAACCAACGCATCTATCTATGCAGCATAAAGGTAACAAGTAGCTACCATTCACTATGCCTTGACAAAGGTCAACAAACATAGCATGAATACTAAGTGCTACCTGTCTGAAATGACGGAGGGCTCCGAATGGTTTTTGGCGAAAAACCTTTAAGGTAATGAACTTGATATCGTTGAAGGAACCGGATAGCTTTTTATAAAAATATAGTGGCGAAAACCTTTGCTAAAGAGGTCACTCCCGGTGAAGGGATCTTGGCTCTTTCCCCGTAGAATGAGGTGCAGGATATTCCAACTGAATACCTCTATGCAAAGCAAAAGGCAAAAGGCTATAGTGAAGTTATTACCCTGACGCAAACTTCTGTCCAAGGGGTCACTCCCGGTGAAGGGATCTCGACCCTTGCCTCGTCGACTAAGGTGCTGGATATGCATAACAGAATACCACTGTGCAAAACAAAAGAGAACGTCCTTGCAATAACAGCTTTTTTTTAAAAAAAATGTTCCAACAACTTCAGAATAGGTTTGTTTTGTTTGCATTGATCCGAATCAATGCAGTCCCATCAATTGATCACACCAATAAAGAACGAAAATAATGATGTACGTATATGCCATCCGCATTCGCCACTGGGTCCCGTCATGACCCGTTAGGTTACTTAAGTAACGACAGAGCGGGGACTGGACTAGCGTGGATGCAAAACATATACAACATCTACTAGTATATATATCAATATATAATAATCGCTCAAGGCGTGATAAAATGCAACATCACATAAATGTAATAAGCATCACAGAACAATACAGATGTCTGGGATCCCCGGTTTCATAGAGCCGCTACTGAAACCCGACGTTCCCCTGGTCGCGTGGATAGCCTGTGCAATGAAATCCTAGACCCCTACGGACGCGGCAAGTTACCCGCCAAAACCTGAAGCGAGGCAGCCCCCTTCAATAACGTGAATGGACCACCCAGCACTTCACGGAATTCGGTAACTTGAGTACCCCTCCTTGGGTCAACCTGTACCCCCTACGAGTGAGGTGAATAGCCCGCCAATTCTAGAGTGAAGCCCCCTCCGTATCAAAGCCATGAGATGCGGGCCCGTTGCCCTCTAGAACCCGACTATCCGTGCACCCCACTACGGGGTAATCCTAGTACAGAAAATAAAATATATATACAACGGGTACATCGACCTCAGCCCGGTCGTGCCCCAAAAGAATAATATACAAACAGGCAGTGACGGCAGTCCACATGTCGGACGCTCGCCCCGCAATATCAAATTTACATAATAATTCCAAACTGTACTACCATTGCATCCAGGCTATCCACCACGACAAATCCGCAACATCACAGCACAACACAGAACATCAACGTGAATGCCACGTTCGCAAATCCGTCTAAAAGGGCTATAGCAATTAGACAGGATTTACCGATCAAATGACATTCACGGTCGCAGATATAATGTAAATACTATGATCTAACATGTTTAAAATTTTGGATCGACAAAAATTCCCGAGTGGGCCCCAAGCACAATACATAATACTCAAAATAAATCTGGGCCCAAACAGAATATACCAAAAACCCCATTTTAAAGTTTAAAGAGCACTGTAGAAAAATGGTACGGTGATGACTCATTACTGCGGCGTAACCGCGGCCAGAACATGGGTTTGGCCGCGGTTCCGCGGACCTACTGTAACTTCACCAAACCAAATTTTTACAGAATTCTTAGAATCGCCTGCATGAATTTCTGCAACACTCAAAATAATTTTTCGAGCACAAATGAAAATCGACAGAAACTGATGCTTTTGAAAATGCTGTTTTTAGAAAATTTGTTCGATCGAGTTCTAAACACGTTAGAGCAAGCTATAAAAGGTTAATGGCGTGGCTCTGATACCATGTAAGTCGACGGTAGCGCCCCGGCTGTCTGTCCGAGGCCAAAATGAGGAAACAAAAACTTTTCTTTAACTAGAAACCGGCGCTACCGCGGACTATAAACCCGGATCGGACCATTAACCTACTACTAGCTAACTAGAGAAAGGGTAGAGAGGCTATACCGAGCGATCCGTGTCCTTCGGTCTTCGGCCACCATCGTAAGCTCCTGGCGGCATCTCCGGTCTCGATCTCCTCGTCGGAAAGGGCACCACATCACCGAGTCCTTTTACGGTCTCCCACATCTAAACCGAGGCAACTCGGACACGAAGTTGGCTAGCCGACGTGTCCAAGATTGCTATAGACTAAGTGTAGAATCCTTTGTCCAAGGGGTTAATGAAGTTGCCATTGTTGAGGTGAGGAGAAAATGAGCAAGAGGAATGAGCTTGAGGAATTTTTCTTTGCAATGAGAATGAACCAAAAATTCCTCACACCAAAATGTATATGCCCTTCCCCAAAAAAAATGGCCGGCCATATCTAGAAAGGAGGGATGTAAGGGAATAAGGCAAGTGGGGAAAAAAATGAGTGATCATCATGAAGAATGTCACACCAAAGTCTCATTCAAATCCCATCTCCATAAAGCAAGTAATGATGAACAAAAAAGAAGTCAAAGGATGCTAGAACCATCATGAACCCTCCACCACAAAAAACACCCTCCATTTTGTAAAAGTCACTTTTACAAATAAGCCCCTCCCATCAATTTTCAGCCAAGAAGGAACAAAGAAAAATGGCCGAAACGGAATGCAAACTGGCAATTTCAAAAAGCGATCCCGTAATAAATTACAGGAAAACCCTGCGACTGTATATACATACCCGCATTTGTATTCCGACCGAATAAAAATGCAGTGAGACAAAATCTAAACTGTATAATACAAGGATCATGCTTAAGCCAAAGCCCGCTAGTATTATCCGTCCGAACCATAACACGTGCACAAGTGCATGCGTACGTTCGAACACTGCCATAAATCCATACGGCCTCTACAGCGTTTCGTCCGAAACTTGAGAAACTGTCTGTGGGGGACTCTAAAGACTCATCAATACTTTGGCTGTGGATTTAACCACTTGCACGTCAGAGGTATTAGCCGTACGTAACGAGCTACTAGGTTTTGACCAAAAGGGAGGTCGATGAGCGAACTCATCCTGACACCCTACTGAGCCTGTCAGTGACAATATCCGTACAGTCCGGTCCGTTCGTCTATGAGCATCGCATGGCGGGCCTATGTGGTTGGTAAAAGCCAGACCCCCAAAAGTGGTACAAGTCGTGTCGGAGTGTAGCCCAGAACACCCTGAGATACTGCTGGAATACCTACCAGTAAATCTCCTGCCTTGGCCAAGGACTTCGTGTAATGGCTCTCCTAAACACAGCGCGACCTCACCCCCAATACCGAGAGAGACGAACCCCTGCCGATCCGCTCACTGCCTCCATGTGGCTCGGGACTGTACCCAACAAAAACCTGTTTGCACGACTCCTTTGAGCCGTGGTAGGGTAGTAATCAAAATACAGTGGGAACTCATACGAGACAAATGACGATCTCAGGTCGATGAACTAACCTGTACACATGTCACCTGGGAACTGCTATCTGACGCTAGTTATAATACCAACTAGCATGTTCCCGGCGAGTCATGTCCGGTGTACTCATAACCCAATGAGCACCTGTATTCATCTTAGGTGATCCAACTGACACCAATGGCTTGTGAGACCGGCCACCGCCCCTCGTCGGGGTCTCGACTGTATACACTAGTCTACTAACGAAGTATCGATGCCCAGTCTCGAAACTCCCATGACTAGGGACCAATTTAAGGATGTGGTTATAGACTACCCAACTCTCACGTATATGATCGCCATCATACTGCTGGTAGTCAAGCAAGAATCCTAAGGGCTCTATCAACGTGCAATAGCGACTTGTAAGATCACCTGAAGCAGTACACGATGATAAAGACAAACCATGGTAGCATACTATTCTCCATCAACGTGTAATAGTGAACCACAATGTCACCTAAAGCATGTACACGATGATAGAGACAAACCAAATAGTATACAATCATCCTGAGTAAGATTGTCCTACCGGCATAGGTCCTCCCTCAATCATTGCAATCATGTGCCTGCGATCCAATAATCGACTCTGAGGGCACTATATCCAACATAAAGATCTTGGTTAGGGTTGTTCGGCACGTCTAAATTTTAAATCGGGTATGGTTGATGCCTTGTAGACCCTTGTGAGAGTGCCTAGTAACCCTGCATACTGTCTCTCTTTGTTACATGCTGATAAAGCCCTTAGGATGTGGACATGACTACCAGGACTATGATGTAGATCATACTAGTGGGGCCAGGGTAGTCCATAAGTACATCCTTTAATTGTTCTTAGTCGAGGGAGTATCGAGACGGGGCATCGATATTCCAGAGTAGACTAGTGTGTATGATTCTTGACCCTGTATGGGGCAATGGTTGATCCCACAACCAGTGGTGTTTGACATCAGAGAATGTGCACAGGTGCTCATTAGAGAATTGGTACACCAAACAGGACTCACCGAGAACTCCTAAATGGTATTATACCTAACGTCAGATAGCAGTTCTCTGGTGACACTGGTACAGGTTAGTCTGTAGACCCGATATCATCATAGAGTCTTGTGTGATTCCCGCTGTGCTTTGATTTCCATCATACCACGTTAAAGAGAATGTGCAAACCGGTGGTTTTTGGGTACAGTCCCGAATCTCATGGAGGTAATGAGCGATAGGAGGGGTTTCGTCTCTCCCGGTATTAGGGGTTGATGTTGCGCTATGAACGATTGGCCATAATAGGAAGTCCCTGGCCTGGGCTGATGATAAGATTTAATGGTAAGTGTTATCAGTAGTTTCTCGACCCGTTATGAGCCTCACATCAGCATGACTTATCAAGTTACCGGGGTCTAACGTTTACCACCCCTAGACTCGATATGCGACATATCAGACGAAGAGACCGGACTGTACGGTAGTATTACTTATTGGATTCACGGGAGTATGAGCAAGCTTGCTTGTTGATCTTCTGATCGCTTAATACCCGGGTAGCTGTTACATGCTGCTAGTACCGCTGACGGCTTATGGGTAACTGATATGATCATCACCTACTGCTGGCGTATTGACGAGTTTTTAGAGTCCTACACAGAGGTTTCCTAAATCATGCGAAATGAAGTAGGGCACATATGTGATATTTGCGGGACCGAGATAAATACGTGTATATGATACCGTATTCTAATCTTGCGATATAGGTTATATGTGATATAACCGGATTATTGAATCAACGGTTGATTCGATGATTTGATATTACTCGGGTATATGTGATATAGCCGGATTATTAAATCAAGTGTTGATTTAGTAATTTAATATATATATTTGATATATTAATATATATTAGCTAATATAAATTAGCTCACTTAAGAATTTCTTTTCTTCAATTACATTTAAAATATACATATATGATATATATATTTAAATGTATATTGATTATTGTATCATGCTTGATGATACATGGAACTTGGGTATATGAGACTCATACCTTAGTTAAGATAATGTGGGTATTTATTCAAAGTCTAGCTTAACACCACCATGAGGTTCTAGAGGTATCAAGCATGCCAAATTTTAATTTTTATTAGGTGCTAAGTTAGACTAACAAGATCGTTGCTTTATTATTAGGGTATGCCTTTGTGATGTGATAAAACCATGAGAAGAAAAGAGCATACAACCTTTGTAGTTCGAGTCCTTCTCTTCTAAAGCTCCGGGTTGAAGTCCACGCGTGTAGCTTCTTGAAAAGTCGTTTTGGTGTTTTCCTGAAATTCGGTGAAAATTCGGTATTTTTCCGAAAACCGTCTTTCTCGTTATTTTGCAGTTTTGGACTAATTATACCTAAAATGGATAGGTAATTGCTTTTTTTTAGTAGCTAATGAGTTACTTATGAAATTTTGGTCATTTAAAATTTTTTCCCTATATTTCAATTTTTTAATATTATTTTAAGCCGGTAAGAAAATACATTAATTTCGAGATAAATACAAATTTTTCCGGGCTAATTTTAATCTTTAAAATTATGTTAATTAAAATCTAGTTGTAACATAAATTTTTATTATTTTATTTTGATTTTTAACAAATTTTTGTGATAGGAAACGAATTTATTGAATTTTAAGCTAAAACTTGCAATTTTTGACTTGTAGGGGGTCTTTTTGCATAAAATTTCTTTTGTAAAACCCCTCTCTCTCTTCCCTCAGCCCTAGACAGCCCCACCTTGATCAAGTCCAAAAATTTCTGGCCTCACCTTGCTTTTTCTTCATGTGTGGAATTGTTTTGTTTAGGAATTTATTTTAAAAATAGTTGTTGAAGTATGGTGCTTTGACTTTTGGGAGAGTTGACCAATGACTTTTCCTACACACCCACACCCTCCCCTTCCCCCTAATCTGGCCGAAACCTGCACCCCCTCCTCTTCATCTCTTTTCTTTTCATTTCTTCAAAATTCTTTATGCTTAATTCAACAAAATTGCAATTTCAAGCTTACAAATTAAACCCATCCTTCATCTTTCTTTTCCTTCACCTCCCTAGCTTGGATCTTGATGCTTGAGGCCATCATTTGGAGCAAATTTATTCTTGCTAGATCTCAAATTGAGGTATAATTTCCATCAAGTTAATTTCTTTTGGCTAAATTCCTTTAATTATATGGTTTTAGTGTTAAAAGTTTAGTTAATTTCTAATCTATTTTATAAAAGAGTAGTTTGTTTTAAACTAGGGTTTGTTAGCACACCATTATGTGGTTAATTAAATTTATTTTGCTTGCTAGTTCCTACACAACCAAATCAAAGAAGTTACCTTGTTTATGTGGTCATCAAATTATGCTGATTTAGTTAATTTTAAAAGTTTGATTTTGGTTGTAAATTGTTATTTTAGGAAATTCAAGAGAGGGTTTATGTATGGAAAATGGGTTGTGAAACATGATAAATGAGTTGAATTAGGGTTTAGAAACCATTATTTAGTTGATTAAATCTAATTTGTTATCTAGTTGTTTTGCTAACCTAATCTAGAAGGTTAACTTGCTAATTGAGTTATAAATTAGTGTTAATTTAAGGTTTTCATATATAGTTTGGATTAAGAATTGCTAGGTTATATAATTCAAGTAATGGTTGTTTATGGAAAATAGGTTTTGAATCTTTGCTAATGTGTTGTAATTATAGTGTTTGTAGATTGCTTGTTGTGTGGTTGGATTGTGATAACCGTATCGCTAATTTTCGATTTTTGCACCAAAATTGCTAGTTTGTGCTTACTAGGTTTTTATTAAAATTATTTGGTGAATTATTTGTGATACCTTGGGGATGTTTTTAGCATCTCCTATGACGTTTAGGATGCGTGAGCGCGGAGTTTTGAGTAGTCGGGTTTTAGTTTTGCCGGGCGACCAAATCGGCGTTTTTTGGCAGTTTTTGCGATTTTCGCGTGTGTTCCGCGCACTTTGTGCACGTTGTACCTAGCTAGCGAACATTAGTAGTTTCGTTGGGGTTTTGCGTCGTTCTTGATATGTAACCTTATGTTTGGTATTGATGTAAATTCCAGGTTCGGTCGCGGAGACGTCAGACGCGGCGCGAAAGGGGAAAGCGGTGATTGGACACAGCTAGCCAGGGATTCCGGTGAGTAGATGTAACATCTACGGGGGACTATCGTTGGATGGCGCAAGCCGCCCGATAGTTTTAGTAACTTACAAGATCCTTAGTGATGTTAGTAATTAGGGGTGAAATACTTAGTTGACTATTTGCTGCATCCATGCATTATATTGACATACCTATACGAAACCATTTTATCGGACACCTGCACCATTGCCAGGGTTTTTATATGCAGCACGAGCACTATTCATGCTTACACACACACCCTGGTAATTGCCATGCCACCACACTAGATAACCTTTAAATTGAAACCTTTTACTAATTGATACTTAAACTTGTGCTATTGCCTTTAATTCCTTAAAATGAAACCGTAGGATTGCTATTCATGTGCATGTACTTCATCATATTAATTGTTCATGCTTAATCTATTAATCACACATCGCAACTTGATTATTGATACCATATGCATTCATTATCATTGATATATGCACTTATGAGGATTTCTTGAGATTTTATGATATTTCTGGATTTCGGGGGAAAGCCGCAAAATTTCTAAACTTATTATATTTTTAAAATATGTAAATTGCGGTTTTCTAGTGATGTAAGTGTCGTCCACCATGAGTTTGCTGTGGTTTTGGAAATCCGTGTCGAGGAGTGGAGGAACCGTCACGGGTACATGGTGGTCCCGGTAAGGTACCCCGGGGCAAGAGGAATGTGGTGTTGACGTTGAGCCTGGCAGGGGACGGATTACCTACCGGTGACTGTTTGGGATGGCGGATATCCAGAGGATACCGACCGTGGCCGCTAGATGATGAGATATTGATATTTGAGATGGGTCAGCCGGACGGCTGAGGCCAGAGATACATTGATATGAGATTTGAGACAGTTTTGAGGTGTCGATGCTGGACACAGGTTCTTGTTGATTCTATTAGTATTGTGATGGTATTTCAAAAGACATTCTTAAAGGGAAAAACATGATTTCTTATACTTACACATTCAGATCACGAGTTGATTCGCATTGCATTCATACCTGCTAGTATATCCATATTGCATACATACTTGCCATTATGTCCTGCCTTACCTGTATTTAGATGCTAGGATGCTTGTGTGCATGCATTCGATAGCCTGTGTAGATGTTATTTATTACTCACGAGTTGGCAACTCACCCCCGTTGTGCCATAGCCTTTTTCAGGTCCGCTTCGTCAGTACAGTAGCGGCGGGCGCACTTGTTCTTTTGCCTCCCTTGCCTGGACTCGAGGTTTTGCTCCTAGGTGGGTTATATCATTATTTTTGTACCACCTTGTATATTCTTTGTATCTAGTACACTCCATCTACTGTATCTACCAGTATTGTTGTATATTGACCTAGAGATGAGACTGTGAGGTTTGTGGACTTTTATGCTGTATTTTGGGGTCGAGCTCACTTGAGTCGACATGATGTTTTCTTATGCTTCATTATGATTATTTCGCATGTTGTTGCTTTATATTGCGTGGGATTTGTGACCGCCTTGTGGCGAAGAGCTAGCTCCCGCTTGGGGATGCCCTATTTTGTTGGATTCATATATATTTTGTTGTACCCATTTTGGGGGCCAGTATTTACAAAGGAGACTCTGCCGAAATTTTCGGAAAAATTGGTATTGTTTTTAAAAAGGGTTTTACATGACTTATTTGATAAACTCGCTTTCAATTGATTGGGTTTTCTTCACTCTTTGCTTAATTGGTTTTGTTTTCTGGGCTTTGGCTTACTTACTTTACGGACGTCTTTAGACGTTTCGTAAACTTAAGTGCCAGTCACGTTCCGTACCCTGCGGGTCGTGACAAAGTTGGTATCAGAGCCAGGTTTTACCTTTTTGAGTGTAGGATGACACTTGGTAGATGGAGTAAGTGACTTAAGTAGGGTAACGTAGCGTGTGTATGTCCGCGGCATACTTGCGATACGGTACTCCGCCTAAGTGACTTTAGGATACTTGCTTGAAAATTTCCTTCTTCAATTCCGTGTATCCTATGATCCTATTGCACTGTTCTTACTATCCGTTTTCCTGTAACAGCCACTATGCCGCCGAAGGCTACGAGGGCACAGAGGGCTGCCACCAGAGACGAGATTCGAGCTGGCTCGTCCGAGACTAGGACTGAGCAAGGTGGTATGCCTACGCCGCAGGGACAGACCGATCCACCTTCCCCAGGCCGTATGGATAGGCTCGAGACTGGTATGGAGGAGTTGCGACAGATGATGGGAGGCATGCAGGAGCTACGTCAGATGGTAGGATCCCTAGTTGCAGCCAGTCGTACACCGAGGCCGGATGACGTACCTACTACATCACAGACGACCATGATACCTGCTCCTACTACTACCACCGTGACCATCCCGGTTTCACTACAGGATTTCATGAGGCTGAGACCTCCAGTATTCACCGGCACCGAGGCAGCGGAGGACCCACAGACGTTCCTTGACAGTTTAGCCAGGATCTGCCGTTCGCTGAGATGTTCGGATGATCGATGGGTAGAGCTTGCGAGTTTCCGACTAGAGGGTCTCGTACAGACATGGTGGGAGTCAGTCTTGAGAGGTCGAGCTGCAGGTCTACCGCCTATGACTTGGGTCGAGTTTACAGCGGTCTTTCTAGCCCGTTTCCTTCTAGAGAGCGTTCGTGACGCCAGAGCTCGCAGCTTCGAGGCCTTAGTCAAGACACCTGGGATGACGGTGTCTGAGTATGACATCCAGTTTACACAGTTATCCCGATATGCTCAGTATTTGGTGGATACTGAGGAGAAGATGGTGAAGAGGTTCGTACAGGGACTTGATGCCCAGCTATATCTTGCCATTGGCACCCAGCACTATGACACTTATTCAGCTGCTATGGATACGGCATTGCGGATGGAGGCACGCATATCACGGAGTTCGGCCGTTTCTGGGCCGAAGAGGATTCGCACCGATGTACCGTCTCAGAGGCAGCGCGCCAGATTCTTTCCGAGAGATAGGCCTGGCAAGGGATTTGGGCGGGGACAGTTATATGGTTCTTATCCCCAGGGGCAGCAGCCGTCGCCAGGGTGTTTTGGGTGCGGGAGTCCGCACCATCTTGTCAGAGACTGTCCGGTGAGACGACAGGGAGCAGCGACAGTTCCGCATGTGACCCTACCACCATCCCCACCCCCTCCTCAGAGAGCCCTACTTCCTACCCCAGGCGATGCTCCACACCAGTTAGGTGCACAGAGAGGCCGTGGACGCGGCGGTCCTGTTCAGAGAGGACGAGGAGGCAGAGGCCGAGGTCGAGGTCAGCCCGCTATCGGTGGAGGACATGCCCGAGTTTTTGCTTTGACACCGCAGGATGCGCAGGCATCCAATGCCGTTGTGACAGGTACCTTGCCAGTTTGTTCTTTCGACGCACGGGTATTATTCGACCCAGGTTCCACACATTCGTACGTCTCTACACACTTTGCACCGATGTTGGGCCGTGAGTCGTCGTCGTTAGATCAGCCGCTTGTTGTTGTTACTCCGGTAGGCGAGTCGTTTGTCGCTCGTTTTGTTTTTCGATTGTGTTCCGTTCGTATCGGGGAGAGGGATTCATCGGTTGATTTGATTCTCCTCGATATGTTGGACTTTGATGTGCTTCTGGGCATGGATTGGCTAGCCACTTGTTATGCTTCGGTGGACTGCCGTGTGAAGGCAGTCAGATTTAGCTTTCCGGGAGAGCCAGTCCTTGTTATTCAGGGAGACCGCAGTGTCACCCTTCCCAGCTTAATTTCGTCTCTTCGCGCTGGTCAGCCCTTGCGGAAGGGATGTCAGGGATTCTTAGCGTTTGTTTGTGATACTCGAGCTGCAAAGGTTCCGTTAGACCGGGTCCCGGTAGTTTGTGAGTTCCCTGATGTTTTCCCTGATGAGCTACCTGGGCTACCGCCTGAGCGCGATGTTGAGTTCTGCATTGATTTGATTCCCGGCTCGGGGCCTATTTCCATACCGCCTTATCGGATGGCCCCGGCAGAGCTTCGAGAGCTGAAGGATCAGTTGCAAGATTTGTTAGATAAGGGGCTAATTCGACCGAGTGTTTCTCCGTGGGGTGCTCCGGTCCTGTTTGTCAAGAAGAAGGATTGAAGTTTGCACTTATGTATCAACTACCGCCAGCTGAACAAAGTTACCGTTCGGAACAGATATCCGTTGCCGCGCATTGATGATTTGTTCGACCAGCTTCAGGGTGCGGGGTATTTTTCGAGGATCGACTTGCGATCAGGATACCATCAGCTGCGAGTTCGACAGGAGGATATACCGAGGACAGCTTTCCGCACGCGCTACGGCCACTACGAGTTTTTGGTGATGTCGTTCGGACTCACCAACGCCCCAGCAGCATTTATGGATTTGATGAACCGTACATTCAGGCCGTATCTTGACTTGTTCATCATCGTGTTTATCGACGATATCTTGGTGTACTCCCGGAGCAGAGAGGAGCACGAGCAGCACTTGCGGATTACGTTACAGACTCTGAGGGAGCACCAGCTGTTCGTGAAGTTCTCCAAGTGTGCTTTCTGGCTGGACAGCGTCGGATTCTTGGGTCACGTGGTTACGAGAGACGGCATTTGTGTGGACCCGAAGAAGATTGAGGCTGTTCAGCAGTGGCCCCGACCTACATCGGTTACTGAGATCCGTAGTTTTCTAGGCTTGGCGGGCTACTACAGGCGTTTTGTTCAGGACTTCTCCCGTATAGCTGCACCGTTGACCGGTTTGACCCGGAAGGGAGTTCCTTTCGTTTGGACAGAGGAGTGCGAGCGCAGTTTTCAGCAGCTACGGACTTGTTTGACTACGGCGCCGGTATTATCTTTGCCTTCGGGATCAGGCGGATTTGTTGTCTACTGTGATGCTTCGCGAGTGGGATTAGGATGCGTATTGATGCAGCATGGCCGGGTGATCGCTTATGCTTCTCGGCAGTTGAAGAAGCATGAACAGAACTACCCCACTCATGATTTGGAGATGGCTGCAGTGGTCTTTGCACTGAAGATTTGGCGACATTACCAGTACGGCGAGTCGTGTCAGATATTCACCGATCACAAGAGCTTAAAGTACATATTTCAGCAGCGAGACCTGAACCTCAGACAGCGTCGTTGGATGGAGTTGGTGAAAGACTACGACTGCGAGATCTTATATCACCCCGGCAAGGCAAATGTGGTGGCAGATGCGTTGAGTAGGAGGCCCGGGGGTAGTCTATCCTTTTTGCGCGCAGTGCAGAGGCAGTCGTCAGCAGATTGGCAGATGTTATGCGACAGCCGAGTTGAGTTTGAGTTCACTCAGACAGGGGGACAGCTCGCGCATGTTCGTGCACGCCCACAGTTGCTTGACCGTATATGCGAGGCACAGCGCAGTGACGACCGTTGCTCAGAGATCATGGCACAGATGGGACAGGGCAGATTTTCCGAGTTCGTGGTTGACAATCAGGGGATTTTACGATATGGATCTAGACTGTGCGTACCAGATGCTGATGGATTGCGGCGCGACATTCTTGAGGAGGCACACCGATCAGTGTATAGTGTCCACCCCGGTTCCACCAAGATGTACCATGATATGAGAGAGACCTACTGGTGGGACGGGATGAAGAGGGACATTGCGGAGTTCGTTTCGAGATGCCTGACTTGTCAGCAAGTCAAGGCCGAGCACCAGAGGCCCGCAGGAGAGCTACAGCCGTTACCCATTCCAGAGTGGAAATGGGAACAGATTTCGATGGACTTCGTTGTGGGTCTACCCAGGACCAGTCGAGGGTACGACTCCATCTGGGTGATCGTGGATAGATTGACGAAAGCGGCTCACTTCCTACCGGTGAAGACCACTTTCAGCTTCGCTCAGTATGCTCAGCTCTATATTGACGAGATCGTGCGACTACATGGCGTACCGACTTGTATCGTGTCAGATCGAGGCACTCAGTTCACCAGCCGACTTTGGCAGAGACTTCAGGAGGCTTTGGGCACTCGTTTGAGCTTCAGCACAGCGTTTCATCCGCAGATAGACGGACAGTCAGAGCGGACTATTCAGACTCTCGAGGACATGCTCAGAGCGTGCGTTTTAGACTTTGGTGGTAGCTGGGATCGTCATTTACCTCTAGTGGAGTTCTCCTACAACAACAGCTTCCAGGATACTATTCAGATGGCACCTTTCGAGGCATTGTATGGGAGGAGATGCAGATCGCCCGTTTGTTGGACAGAGCTCAGCGAGAGCAGCATTTTGGGGCCGCAGCTTGTTGAGGAGACGACAGCGAAGATACAGTTGATCCGAGACCGGATGAGAGCGGCTCAGAGCAGGCAAAAATCGTATGCGGACAGGCGCCGTCGCAGATTAGAGTTCGCAGTTGGCGACCATGTTTTTCTGAAAGTCTCTCCGATGAAGGGCGTGATGCGTTTTGGGCGAAAGGGGAAGCTTAGCCCTAGATTCGTAGGTCCCTTCGAGATCCTCGAGCGGGTTGGCGCTGTTGCTTATCGTTTGGCTCTTCCTCCCAGCTTTCGCGATGTTCACCCCGTCTTCCATGTTTCGATGCTCCGCAAGTACCTTCACGACCCTTCGCATGCGATTCAGCACCCGACAGTCCAGCTAGAGCGCGACCTTTCTTTTGCAAAGCAGCCGGTGGCCATCCTGGATCGGCAGGTGAAGAAGTTGAGGACGAAGATTATACCAACCGTCAAGGTCCTTTGGCGTAGTCCGAGCAGCGAGGAGGTTACATGGGAGACCGAGGGCGAGATGAGGAAGAAATATCCCCATCTCTTCGAAGGTATGCGTAGCTATATTTTTAAATTCGGGGACCGAATTTCTTTAAGGGGGGAAGATTGTAGCGTCTTGAAAAGTCGTTTTGGTGTTTTCCTGAAATTCGGTGAAAATTCGGTATTTTTCCGAAAACCGTCTTTCTCGTTATTTTGCAGTTTAGGACTAATTATACCTAAAATGGATATGTAATTGCTTGTTTTTAGTAGCTAATGAGTTACTTATGAAATTTTGGTCATTTAAAAAATTTTCCCTATTTTTCAATTTTTTTAATATTATTTTAAGCCGGTAAGAAAATACATTAATTTAGCGATAAATACAAATTTTTCCGGGCTAATTTTAATCTTTAAAATTATGTTAATTAAAATCTAGTTGTAACATAAATTTTTAGTATTTTATTTTGATTTTTAACAAATTTTTGTGATAGGAAACGAATTTATTGAATTTTAAGCTAAAACTTGCAATTTTTGACTTGTAGGGGGTCTTTTTGCATAAAATTTCTTTTGTAAAACCCCTCTCTCTCTTCCCTCAGCCCTAGACAGCCCCACCTTGATCAAGTCCAAAAATTTCTGGCCTCACCTTGCTTTTTCTTCATGTGTGGAATTGTTTTGTTTAGGAATTTATTTTAAAAATAGTTGTTGAAGTATGGTGCTTTGACTTTTGGGAGAGTTGACCAATGACTTTTCCTACACACCCACACCCTCCCCTTCCCCCTAATCTGGCCGAAACCTGCACCCCCTCCTCTTCATCTCTTTTCTTTTCATTTCTTCAAAATTCTTTATGCTTAATTCAACAAAATTGCAATTTCAAGCTTACAAATTAAACCCATCCTTCATCTTTCTTTTCCTTCACCTCCCTAGCTTGGATCTTGATGCTTGAGGCCATCATTTGGAGAAAATTTATTCTTGCTAGATCTCAAATTGAGATATAATTTCCATCAAGTTAATTTCTTTTGGCTAAATTCCTTTAATTATATGGTTTTAGTGTTAAAAGTTTAGTTAATTTCTAATCTATTTTATAAAAGAGTAGTTTGTTTTAAACTAGGGTTTGTTAGCACACCATTATGTGGTTAATTAAATTTATTTTGCTTGCTAGTTCCTACACAACCAAATCAAAGAAGTTACCTTGTTTATGTGGTCTTCAAATTATGCTAATTTAGTTAATTTTAAAAGTTTGATTTTGGTTGTAAATTGTTGTTTTAGGAAATTCAAGAGAGGGTTTATGTATGGAAAATGGGTTGTGAAGCATGATAAATGAGTTAAATTAGGGTTTAGAAACCATTATTTAGTTGATTAAATCTAATTTGTTATCTAGTTGTTTTGCTAACCTAATCTAGAAGGTTAACTTGCTAATTGAGTTATAAATTAGTGTTAATTTAATGTTTTCATATATAGTTTGGATTAAGAATTGCTAGGTTATATAATTCAAGTAATGGTTGTTTATGGAAAATAGGTTTTGAATCTTTGCTAATGTGTTGTAATTATATTGTTTGTAGATTGCTTGTTGTGTGGTTGGATTGTGATAACCGTATCGCTAATTTTCGATTTTTGCACCAAAATTGCTAGTTTGTGCTTACTAGGTTTTTATTAAAATTATTTGGTGAATTATTTGTGATACCTTGGGGATGTTTTTAGTATCTCCTATGACGTTTAGGATGCGTGAGCGCGGAGTTTTGAGTAGTCGGGTTTTAGTTTTGCCGGGCGACCAAATCGGCGTTTTTTGGCAGTTTTTGCGATTTTCGCGTGTGTTCCGCGCACTTTGTGCACGTTGTACCTAGCTAGCGAACATTAGTAGTTTCGTTGGGGTTTTGCGTCGTTCTTGATATGTAACCTTATGTTTGGTATTGATGTAAATTTCAGGTTCGGTCGCGGAGACGTCAGACGCGGCGCGAAAGGGGAAAGCGGTGATTGGACACAGCTAGCCAGGGATTCCGGTGAGTAGATGTAACATCTACGGGGGACTATCGTTGGATGGCGCAAGCCACCCGATAGTTTTAGTAACTTACAAGATCCTTAGTGATGTTAGTAATTAGGGGTGAAATACTTAGTTGACTATTTGCTGCATCCATGCATTATATTGACATACCTATACGAAACCATTTTATAGGACACCTGCACCATTGCCAGGGTTTTTATATGCAGCACGAGCACTATTCATGCTTACACACACACCCTGGTAATTTCCATGCCACCACACTAGATAACCTTTAAATTGAAACCTTTTACTAATTGATACTTAAACTTGTGCTATTGCCTTTAATTCCTTAAAATGAAACCGTAGGATTGCTATTCATGTGCATGTACTTCATCATATTAATTGTTCATGCTTAATCTATTAATCACACATCGCAACTTGATTATTGATACCATATGCATTCATTATCATTGATATATGCACTTATGAGGATTTCTTGAGATTTTATGATATTTCTGGATTTCGGGGGAAAGCCGCAAAATTTCTAAACTTATTATATTTTTAAAATATGTAAATTGCGGTTTTCTAGTGATGTAAGTGTCGTCCACCATGAGTTTGCTGTGGTTTTGGAAATCCGTGTCGAGGAGTGGAGGAACCGTCACGGGTACATGGTGGGCCCGGTAAGGTACCCCGGGGCAAGAGGAATATGGTGTTGACGTTGAGCCTGGCAGGGGACGGATTACCTACCGGTGACTGTTTGGGACGGCGGAAATCCAGAGGATACCGACCGTGGCCGCTAGATGATGAGATATTGATATTTGAGATGGGTCAGCCGGACGGCTGAGGCCAGAGATACATTGATATGAGATTTGAGACAGTTTTGAGGTGTCGATGCTGGACACAGGTTCTTGTTGATTCTATTGGTATTGTGATGGTATTTCAAAAGACATTCTTAAAGGGAAAAACATGATTTCTTATACTTACACATTCAGATCACGAGTTGATTCGCATTGCATTCATACCTGCTAGTATATCCATATTGCATACATACTTGCCATTATGTCCTGCCTTACCTGTATTTAGAAGCTAGGATGCTTGTGTGCATGCATTCGATGGCCTGTGTAGATGTTATTTATTACTCACGAGTTGGCAACTCACCCCCGTTGTGCCATAGCCTTTTTCAGGTCCGCTCCGTCAGTACAGTAGCAGCGGGCGCACTTGTTCTTTTGCCTCCCTTGCCTGGACTCGAGGTTTTGCTCCTAGGTGGGTTATATCATTATTTTTGTACCACCTTGTATATTCTTTGTATCTGTTGCGCCACGGCAGCGCCCCGGCCGTCTTACTCGAGGCCAAATTGCGGAATAAAAATTTTTCCTTACTCGGAAACCGGCGCTACCGCGGACAAAGAAAACCCGGATCGATAACCATTAACCTACGCTAGCAAACAAGAGATAGGGTGAGAAGTATACCGAGTGATCCGAGTCCTCCGGTCTTCTCTTCATCATCCCGATCTCCCGCGGAAAAGCTTGGCTCCACATCGTCGCCTCCTCGCCGGAAAGGGCACCACATCGCCTTCGTCTTTTACGGGCTCCCGCCTCAATACCGAGGCAACTCGAGCATGAAGCCGGCAACTCGACATGCTCAAGATTTGCAGTAGGAAGTAGTGTAGAAACTTTGTCTCTTGGAGTTTATGTAGTTGCCATTGATGGATGGAGGAAGATGTAAAGAAAATTGGTACTTTCAATTTTCTAGCAAGAAGAAGATGAAATGAACTCTCTCATTCTTTTTCTTTCTCTCTTTCTTTTTCTTCTACTCTCTTTCTTTTTCTTCTACTCTCTTTTCTCATAACCATGAAAGACTTTCTCTTCAAGTGAGAATGAGAATGGTGGAGGAAGGATAATATGATAGCAAGAGGGAGGTGAGTGTAGGAGCAAGAGAGGAGGTGACCACAACCTAGACAAAAAAACATGCAAGCATGCTTCATCTCACATCAAACCCATACCCTTTTCAAATCACAATTAAACAAAGTCAAGGTGCAAGAAAAGAAAGCTATCATAATAGATCTTTATGCAAGAAAACCCTCCACAAAGAGTTATTTGCAAAACTGCAAATAACCCCCTCCATCGGAAAAGTCCGGCCGGGAAAGAACAAAGGAAAACCGGCCGGAACGGAAAGCAAACTGGCAACTCCAGAAAACTGGTCCCGTAATAAATTACAGGAAAACCCCGATACTGTGCATACACACCCGCATCTGTATTCCGACCGGATACAAATGCAATGAGACAAAATCTACACTGTACTAGACTAGGACCGGCTTAAGCCAAAGCCGGCTAGTAAAATCCGTTCGATCCTGATCCGTGCAATACCGTACGTATCTGATCGAACCCTGCCATATACCTATACGGCTACTAGTACAAACCGTCCGATCCTGATCCGTGCAATACCGCACGTATCTGATCGGACCCTGCCATATCTCCATACGGCCTCTACAGCGTTTCGCCCGAAAGCTGAGTAACTGAAAGTGTGGTGGACTCTAAAGACTCGTCAATACTATGGCTGTGGATTTAACCACTGGCACGTCAGAGGTATAAGCCAATACATGACGGGCCACCAGCTATTGACCAAAAGGGACGTCGATGAGGAAGCTCACCCCGACACCCAACTGAGCCTGTCAGTGACAATATCCGTACAGTCCGGTCCGTTCGTCTATGAGTATCGCATGGCGGGCCTAGGGGGTTGGTGAAAGTCAGACCCCCAAAAGCGGTACAAGTCGTGTCGGAGTGTAGCCCAGAACGCCCTGAGATACTACTGGAATACCTACCAGTAAATCTCCTACCTCGGCCGAGGGCTTTGTGTAATGGCTCTCCTAGACACAGCGCGACCTCACCCCCAATACCGGGAGAGACGAACCCCTGCAGATCCGCTCACTGCCTCCATGTGGCTCGGGACTGTACCCAACTAAAACCTGTTTGCACGACTCCTTTGAGCCGTGGTAGGGTAGTAATCAAAGCACAGTGGGAACTCACACGAGACAAATGACGATCTCAGGTCGATGAACTAACCTGTACACATGTCACCTGGGAACTGCTATCTGACGTCTGGTATAAGACCAACTAGCAGGTTCCCGGCGAGTCCTGTCCGGTGTACTCATAACCCAATGAGCACCTGTATACATCTTAGGTGAACCAACAGACACCAGTGGCTTGTGAGACCGGCCACCGCCCCTCGTCGGGGTCTCGACTGTATACACTAGCCTACTAATGGAGTATCGATGCCCAGTCTCGAAACTCCCACGACTAGGGACCTTTTAAGGATGTGCTTATAGACTACCAGCTCCCACGTATATGATCGCCATTATACTGCTGGTCGTCAAGCAAGAATCCTAGGGGCTCTATCAACGTGTAATAGCGACATGTCAGGTCACCTAAAGCAGTACACGATGATAAAGATAAACCAGATAGCATACTATCATCTCGAGTAAGACTGTCCTACCGGGATAGGTCCTCCCTTAATCATTGCAATCACGTGCCTGTGATCCAATAATTGACTCTGAGGGCACTATCTCCAACAATCTCCCACTTGCACTCAAGGCTAATTATTGCGATGCCGCATACTCACAGCCCGTGTGATACCGAACACCCAACTCCTCTACTAGTCAGTCGCACAAAGCCTGTTTGCGAAATTATTGCGTTCGAGGAATAGCCTCAGTGAGTGGATCCGCTGTGATGTTTCTTTCTATGTCTCTCTATATCTCAAGTTCGCGGAGAAAGCCATCTCCCGAAATGAGCAATACCTGTCTTAGAATGACTGGATGTCTGATGGGACCTAACTCATAAATGAACTCCAAATCCAAACTTCTTAGACTGTATCATCCACTGAACTTAATCAGTATCCTGCGCCATGCCTCCCTCAGTATTGCCTTGGACCACCTGTCCAAAATACAGTCCCTCGTCAGAGGGAGAACTATAACTCTGACAACCTCCTTGTCGTCCATGTCACCTTGGAAGCCTGGAGTGATAACCGTCTCCTAAAGGAGGCAGCCGTTATCGTATCCCTAGAACATTCACTTATGTTCTAAAACTGCTTCCGACTGTTCCTCCAGGATTGGATCAATATCAACTTATTGCATCTAGTGCAAGAACAACATCTGGTGCGGTACTTGACATCTCATGATTGACTCAATTGCCTAAGCAAGTGATCTGCCAATCATGAGTATCCCTCTCCCCTTTAGTCTATAAGACACCTTTAGAGAGGGTGACTCCATCAACTGCAGGTGCACTACCGTGTCAGGAGTCGTCCATTCTAAATACTCATAGAATGCTGTCAAGGTACCCAGATTGGGAAACCACCCAAATCTAGATCTAAAACTATAGATCTAGTAACCAGTATGTCTGATATAATATCCAAGTCCCTTGTGGAGAAACCACTGTGTGACGACCAAAGTATAACCGATCGTAGTATAGGAATATCACTTCCTACTACCTTCTCAACAGATCCATCCCCTATTCTGATGACGTCAAACCCATGACTGTCACATCAGAAACAGATGATCTATCTCCGCTACATCTGCTTTAGTCTATAAATAGACATAAGCCTGATGTCCACCAATGCTTCCGCTGCTCCCACTGACTACGACAACCCTCTGGCAGAGTCATATAGACGTGCACTTCCAAAGCTAGTATAGAACGACGCTATACTCATCCTCCTGCCGGGTCTCGCAGCCTGGAACAGCAGCAATGGTAATTGTGGGTAAACAAGAACTTCCCTGTCACCGTCCTTGAGGCTACCGGAGTACCTCTCGGGTGCCTGAAGTTACCCACCTTATCTGCGGAGTGGCCAATGGAATGTCAAATCAGATTGAATCTTTAGGTCCCTTATCAAATCTTCAGTAATCGTTTGCGGTTCTGGAATCACTTCCAGTTCTACCATACTCCCACTGCTGTTTTTGAAAAAATCCATTTTTTAATAAAACTGTGGCGAGTCTAGAACAATATTTCTATTGATCTGCCAGATGGTAGATAGTCAACCCTCGTCATAGCCTAGGTCAACCCACAAACAGCCATTACAGAAACGTGCCTTGAGTTATCCGGAGTCTGGTTTTAAGCATAAGCCGGACAACTCCCCGTACCTTAACATCGTTAAGATATGAACTGTTCTATATCCAATATAGAACCAGAGGCACTGATTTAATTGAACCAGATTCAAATCATGCAGCTGTCTCCAGTGCATGTCAACTAAATGGAAGGAGGCCGATCAGCGTTACTCAACTTAGGAATGCTTCCAATTATGAGTAACCTGAAAGAGAAGCAAGTTCTCATTACTATCAACTGAATACCATGCACAAGTATCTACATCTTCGATCTCTTTGAAGAATCCCGATACTTGCTACAGCTGGTTCTCTATTCTATTCAAATACCTATAACTCCTCAAAACTTAGACCCTGTGTTTCCACGAAACAGCTGTCTAAAATCGAGAGAAGTCATAAGTAAACCGAATATAGTACGAGGACCAACCCCTCTGTCCTGATGGACACTGGACAACATACAATACTCTGTATAAGTCCGCTGAGTCTAACAACTCTTTCACTGTGTGTCGTAGGTTGAAAACTGTACTTATGGTTAAGAAGAATTACACCGCTGTTTAATGCTCCTTACCTAACCATCCACTGATATAGGTAAATGTCATCGACATAATATCAAAAGGTATATCTCACTCTATGAAAATAGACGTACAGATATATCAATTTGAAATTGGTGCACAACAGCGGATATTCATAACCAAATATTTGCCGACCGGCAAACAACCCAGGTGACTTCCTCAAATATCATCGATTACAACGAATCCTGATATAATAAGGATGATCACCCAATTCCCAATAACTTACTCCCACTCATCATCTGTAAAACCATACAAATGTGAGAATCCAACCTGGTAAATACATACCCTGGAGTAAGTGTCTAATCGGGAAATCAGTTTTCTTTTAACATTACACAGTAAAACTGAAACATTAAAAATGTTTCTGTGGGGTATTCTGGTATTCCTAGTAATGCCTCTACCATTATCCAGATTCACAACTATAACCGTATAATTCTTTGCTATCTTTCTAAATCCCTTTCTGTGTCTTTAGTCATTACCTTCTGTACACCCCTTTAGGCCAAATGTTTTTCTTCCTTCCCTACCGTTCGGCACCAGCCAATGGTTTGGAAGAAGACTATCCAAGAAGCATAAAGGGTGTACTGTCCTAATCCTAGGAGCACTCGCAACGCGAGAGAAGGTGAAAATAAAAGACACCTGAATGTACTTTATTCCTATTTCTCCTGAACCAGAATCCATCCCCGAACTGGAACTAGTTCCTTTCGAGTTCGTATATAACCATACGATGGAGTATCCAATAAAATGGGATCTTCGTAGTGATACGGAGTGTCCTGGAGAAATACAAAGGTGATTTAGGATTGGCGAAGAAATACTTGGTTTGGTCGTGAATATCAGTCGCAATTTACTTTGCCCTCTTACTAATCCCTGGCTTTGTCTAAACTTAATACCTTCTGTACACCATCGTTATGCTAATTGGTTTTCTTCATTCCCCACCGTTCGGCACCAGCCTAAGGTTTGGAAGAAGACTATCCAATTTGCGTAATAGGTGTACTACTCCTAAACCAAGGAGTACTCGCAACCTGAGAGAAGGTGAAAAGAAAAGACAACTGAATAATCCTATCCGTTTTCTCCAGAACCAGAAACCATCCTCGAAGTCCTTCGAGTTCGTATCTAACCATACGATGGTTTTGTCCAATGGAAGTGGACGTTCGCAGTAATACGGGGTGTCCTGGAGAAAAGGGTAAAAGCAGGAGTGGCAATGAGGTCTGCAACTCTGACAATCCAAAAGCCAGTGTTAAGAAGGTTCGGTCAACTTGGTCACTGAGTCATAGTCTAGGGTCGGGTCAATGGTCGCTGCCAGAGAGAGAGAAAGGAAACACTCAGCGTGCACTCTAACCTAGATCAGAATGGTTACCAATTTATCTAATCAGGAAACCTCCCACTGTACCTCAAATTCTCCTCCAAACCTGAAAGAAGAATTAGTCGGGATCACCCGAGGAGTAAACCAACTCATCAGTGGGAATCGGGATCCAACTCTCATCGCATGATAACGTGACGGAATCCACTCACGTCACCACACTCCAGAAGGTATGCGCATGCTTGGCAAGTTTCAGTTCTTTTGAAACTCCCGATAATTGTTTTTACCCCTAGGACCCAAGTGACCTTGACAATGCCAACAAATCAAAGAGTCCTAGTCAAGTTCTACCCGTCATTATCTTGATTGCATTAAACCCACCCGTACGAGTCCTTGACAATGCCAACAAGACCGCACGACTGTCCTAACCAATCCACTTATCCATGTGACAGAAAAGTATTACATAGCTACCGAACACTACGCCACGGCAATGCACGACAAACGCAGCACGAATACTAAGTAATACTAATCTGAAATGACGGAGGGCTACGACTGGTTTTTGGCGAAAAACCTTTAACGTAATGAACTTGATATCGTTGAAGGAACTGGATAACCTTTTAGAAAATATAGTGACGAAAACCTTTACTAAAGAGGTCACTCCCGGTGAAGGGATCTCGGCTCTTTCCCCGTAGAATGAGGTGCAGGATATTCCAACTGAATACCACGATGCAAAGCAAAAGTAATCGGCTTTAGTGAAGCTATTGCCCTGACGCAAACTTCTGTCCAAGGGGTCACTCCCGGTGAAGGGATCTCGGCCCTTGCCTCGTCGACTGAGGAGCAGGATATTCCAAATGAATACCACTATGCAAAACAAAAGAGAACGTCCTTGCAATAACAGCTTTTTTTTTTTTTTTTGAAAAATGTTCCAACAACATCAGATTAGGTTTGTTTAGACTTGCATTGATCCGAATCAATGCAGTCCCATCAATTGATCACACCACAAAGAACGAAAATATACTGACGTACGTATATGCCATCCGCATTCGCCACTGGGTCCCGTCATCACCCGTTAGGTTAGCTAACTAACGGCAGAGCGGGGACTGGACTAGCGCGGATGTAAAACATATACAACATCTACTAATATATATACCAATATATAGTATTTCGCTCAAGGCGTGAATAAAAGGCAACATCACAGAAATGTACAGCATCACAGAACAATACAGATATCTGGAAGCCCCGGGTTTCACAGAGCCGCTGCTGAAACCCGACGTTCCCCTGGTCGTGTGGATAGCCTGTGCAATGAAATCCTAGACCCCTACGGGCGCGGCAAGTCACCCGCCAAAACCTGAAGCGAGGCAGCCCCCTTCAGTACCGTGAATGGACCACCCAGCACTTCACGGAATCCGGTAACTTGGGCACCCCTCCTGGGTCAACCTGTACCCCCTACGAGTGCGGCGAATAGCCCGCCAATCCTGGACTGAAGCCCCCTCCGTCTCAATGCCCTGAGATGCGGGCCCGTTGCCCTCCAGAACCCGGCTATCCGTGCACCCCACCGCGGGGCAACCTAGTACAGAAAGTAAAATATACATACACCGGGTACATCGACCGCAACCAGGTCGTGCCCCAAAAGAATAATACAAACAGGCAGTGACGGCAGTCCACATGTCGGACGCTCGCCCCGCAATATCAAATGTACATAATACAACAAAACAGTACTAGCATTGCATCCAGGCTATCCCCCACGACCGATCCGCAACAACACAGCAAATACATAAAACATCAACGTGAAAGTCACGTTCGCAAATCCGTCTAACCGGGCTATAGCAGTTAGACTGGATTTACCGATCGAGTGACATTCACGGTCGCAGATATAATGTAAATACTGTGAAATAATGTGTTTAAAATATCCGATCGATCAAACAATTAACAAGCGGGCCCCAAACCAATACTGTAGCAGTCACAGAAAACCTGGGCCCTAAATTTATATTCCAAAACCCACAAAATTAGCCCAAAAGCCCACTGTAAAATTTTCACAGTGTAAGCACAGTAGACTGCGGTGGAAGCGCGGCCCAAAGTGGGGTTTGGCCGCGCTTCCGCGCTCCACTCTACGACTGACACTGTCGACTTTTTACAGTGGTCTTAGAATTTCGTGCACATTATTTTTCTGTAACCTGAAAAATTTTTAGACACCAAAAAATTCCAACAGAAAACTGATGTGAACAAAATACGGTTTTTTGAGATTTTGGTCGATCGGATAAGTAAAACGCATTAGAACAAGCTAGGTAAGGTTAATGGCTAGGCTCTGATACCATGTTGCGCCACGGCAGCGCCCCGGCCGTCTTACTCGAGGCCAAATTGCGGAATAAAAAATTTTCCTTACTCGGAAACCGGCGCTACCGCGGACAAAGAAAACCCGGATCGATAACCATTAACCTACGCTAGCAAACAAGAGATAGGGTGAGAAGTATACCGAGTGATCCGAGTCCTCCGGTCTTCTCTTCATCATCCCGATCTCCCGCGGAAAAGCTTGGCTCCACATCGTCGCCTCCTCGCCGGAAAGGGCACCACATCGCCTTCGTCTTTTACGGGCTCCCGCCTCAATACCGAGGCAACTCGAGCATGAAGCCGGCAACTCGACATGCTCAAGATTTGCAGTAGGAAGTAGTGTAGAAACTTTGTCTCTTGGAGTTTATGTAGTTGCCATTGATGGATGGAGGAAGAGGTAAAGAAAATTGGTACTTTCAATTTTCTAGCAAGAAGAAGATGAAATGAACTCTCTCATTCTTTTTCTTTCTCTCTTTCTTTTTCTTCTACTCTCTTTCTTTTTCTTCTACTCTCTTTTCTCATAACCATGAAAGACTTTCTCTTCAAGTGAGAATGAGAATGGTGGAGGAAGGATAATATGATAGCAAGAGGGAGGTGAGTGTAGGAGCAAGAGAGGAGGTGACCACAACCTAGACAAAAAAACATGCAAGCATGCTTCATCTCACATCAAACCCATACCCTTTTCAAATCACAATTAAACAAAGTCAAGGTGCAAGAAAAGAAAGCTATCATAATAGATCTTTATGCAAGAAAACCCTCCACAAAGAGTTATTTGCAAAACTGCAAATAACCCCCTCCATCGGAAAAGTCCGGCCGGGAAAGAACAAAGGAAAACCGGCCGGAACGGAAAGCAAACTGGCAACTCCAGAAAACTGGTCCCGTAATAAATTACAGGAAAACCCCGATACTGTGCATACACACCCGCATCTGTATTCCGACCGGATACAAATGCAATGAGACAAAATCTACACTGTACTAGACTAGGACCGGCTTAAGCCAAAGCCGGCTAGTAAAATCCGTTCGATCCTGATCCGTGCAATACCGCACGTATCTGATCGAACCCTGCCATATACCTATACGGCTACTAGTACAAACCGTCCGATCCTGATCCGTGCAATACCGCACGTATCTGATCGGACCCTGCCATATCTCCATACGGCCTCTACAGCGTTTCGCCCGAAAGCTGAGTAACTGAAAGTGTGGTGGACTCTAAAGACTCGTCAATACTATGGCTGTGGATTTAACCACTGGCACGTCAGAGGTATAAGCCAATACATGACGGGCCACCAGCTATTGACCAAAAGGGACGTCGATGAGGAAGCTCACCCCGACACCCAACTGAGCCTGTCAGTGACAATATCCGTACAGTCCGGTCCGTTCGTCTATGAGTATCGCATGGCGGGCCTAGGGGGTTGGTGAAAGTCAGACCCCCAAAAGCGGTACAAGTCGTGTCGGAGTGTAGCCCAGAACGCCCTGAGATACTACTGGAATACCTACCAGTAAATCTCCTGCCTCGGCCGAGGGCTTTGCGTAATGGCTCTCCTAGACACAGCGCGACCTCACCCCCAATACCGGGAGAGACGAACCCCTGCAGATCCGCTCACTGCCTCCATGTGGCTCGGGACTGTACCCAACTAAAACCTGTTTGCACGACTCCTTTGAGCCGTGGTAGGGTAGTAATCAAAGCACAGTGGGAACTCACACGAGACAAATGACGATCTCAGGTCGATGAACTAACCTGTACACATGTCACCTGGGAACTGCTATCTGACGTCTGGTATAAGACCAACTAGCAGGTTCCCGGCGAGTCCTGTCCGGTGTACTCATAACCCAATGAGCACCTGTATACATCTTAGGTGAACCAACAGACACCAGTGGCTTGTGAGACCGGCCACCGCCCCTCGTCGGGGTCTCGACTGTATACACTAGCCTACTAATGGAGTATCGATGCCCAGTCTCGAAACTCCCACGACTAGGGACCTTTTAAGGATGTGCTTATAGACTACCAGCTCCCACGTATATGATCGCCATCATACTGCTGGTCGTCAAGCAAGAATCCTAGGGGCTCTATCAACGTGTAATAGCGACATGTCAGGTCACCTAAAGCAGTACACGATGATAAAGATAAACCAGATAGCATACTATCATCTCGAGTAAGACTGTCCTACCGGGATAGGTCCTCCCTTAATCATTGCAATCACGTGCCTGTGATCCAATAATTGACTCTGAGGGCACTATCTCCAACAGTATCTAGTACACTCCATCTACTGTATCTACCAGTATTGTTGTATATTGACCTAGAGATGAGACTGTGAGGTTTGTGGACTTTTATGCTGTATTTTGGGGTCGAGCTCACTTGAGTCGACATGATGTTTTCTTATGCTTCATTATGATTATTTCGCATGTTGTTGCTTTATATTGCGTGGGATTTGTGACCGCCTTGTGGCGAAGAGCTAGCTCCCGCTTGGGGATGCCCTATTTTGTTGGATTCATATATATTTTGTTGTACCCATTTTGGGGGCCAGTATTTACAAAGGAGACTCTGCCGAAATTTTTGGAAAAATTGGTATTATTTTTAAAAAGGGTTTTACATGACTTATTTGATAAACTCGCTTTCAATTGATTGGGTTTTCTTCACTCTTTGCTTAATTGGTTTTGTTTTCTGGGCTTTGGCTTACTTACTTTACGGACGTCTTTAGACGTTTCGTAAACTTAAGTGCCAGTCACGTTCCGTACCCTGCGGGTCGTGACAACGCGACTCTACAAGGCTCCTCTTCGAGTTGAACGACCCTCCATCGTGATTTTCGCGCCAAAGACGTTCCACCCAAAGTCCCTCTAGCCCAAGCTAACTCTACACTAAACTCATTTAGTGTAGCAAAACACACCACACAAAATTGCTAGTTTTGTGTGGCATGGTGAAGTAGGGGATGTTAAAAGCTCACAAGATTGTGTTCAAGCTTCATGATTCACATCTCATGTGAGGGTTGAAGCTTGAACCATGGCAATTGAGGAAGAAGATGAAGCTAGAGAGCAACCATGGGAGCAACTTAAGAAAAATGGCTAAGTGTTGAGAATGAGCCTATAATCAATGGCAACCCTTGACCCCCACTCATTCAAGGATGCAATTTAGCAATATAAAATTGCATCCATGCTTGAATAGGGTGTCAAGATGAATAAACTATGAATAAAGCCCATGCTTGCAACCATGCTCTCATTTTCCACCTCTTTTCTATTTTTCTCAAAAATAGAAATCATGCCATGCTTCATTACTATATATATATATATATATCATAAATATATATTAATATATATATATATATATAATGAAGAATAATTAGTGAGCTAATGATATTAGTTAAGATATAATTATATCACATATAATATATATCACATTATTAAATCAATACTTGATTTAATAATCCGGTTATATCACATATGACCGACTAATATCATTCATCTGTATATCACATTATAAAATCAACACTTGATTCGACAATCTGGTTATATCACATATAACCGAACCGATAATAGATAACTTCCAGATTACAATACGGTATCACATACTCATATTTAATCAGGCCCATGCACATATCAACATATGTGCCCTACTTCGTTTCGCTCGAGCCAGGAAACTTCTGTATGGGAATCTAAAGACTCGTCAATATGCCAGTAGTAGGTGATGATTTTAAGTCGATGTCGCGCACCCCACGTGTTCGCGGGGAGGCAGAATTTGCAAAAAATGATTTTTACGGGCTTCGCAACACCGACTAGAACCAAGGATCGTCCATAAACCCTAGTTAGCAAACTACATGAGATTTAACTACTCGGAAAGAATGTTATACCTTATGATACAAGTCTTTCGGGTCTTCTCCGCTGTCTTCCTCCTCGTCGTAGGCTCCAAGGAACGATCCGGATCGTAGCTTCCTCGTCGGCTTCCTCGAGTCAAAGACGATCCACCCGAGAGTCTATAGCCCGAGCTCCAACCTCAAAACTGAGGTAACTATGGCTACAAGCTTGCTAAACTTGATGGCCTAGGTGATGTAGAGAATGAAGATGGATTTATTTGTCTCTTGAAGCCCTAGTTTACTCAACTCATGAGACCTTAAGGGTTTTTGTTGAGAGGAAGAAGAAGAGAGCTAGCTTGAAAAATGAGAATTGATTTTTGATAATGATTATCATCAAAAAATGAGATGGCTCCCTTGACTTGACTACAAGCATGGCAAGAAAATATCTCACCCAAAATATCTAGTGCCACAAAATATCTCACAAGAAATATCTAGTCAAAGAGTCAAACCAAGTCAAGTGGTCAAACCAAGTCAAGTAGTCAAAACAAGTAGCCATGCCTCAATTATCATTTACAAAAATAACAAATTCTTTCCTCCACCACATAATTTTTTTAATCAAGTCAATGGTCAAAACCTTACGGAGGTGTCTCCTTTCTAATTCCCTCTCATCCGTATATACACACCCGCATTCATGTTCCGAGAAACACGAATACAAAGAGACGAAACAGATCCATCAATATAATACTAGGATCCGGCTTAAACAAAAGCCCACTAGTATTATCCGCCCGAACATCATACGCGTACAAGTGTACGTACGTGATCAAAGCCCTGCCGTAAAACCATACGGCCTCTACACCTTTTGCCCGATGCAAGGAAACTCTCTATGTGGGACTCTAAAGACTCGACAGTACGCTGGCAATGGATTTAACCACAAGCCGCAAGCGGTACTAGCTGCACGTAATGGCTACCCAGGTATCTGTCGATAAGAAGGCCGATGAGGAAACCCATCCGTAGAGGATTTGGCTGACGGAAGCGAGAATTCCTCCGGGGGCCCGGGGAGGAACCGTCTCAGTTTGAGATTTCTCCTACTGAGCTTGAATGTGACAATCTCCGTACAGTCTGGTCTGTTCGTCTAGGAGTATCGCATATCGGGCCTAGGGGGCGGTAATCGTCAGACCCCTAATAGCGCAATAAGTCGTGTCGGAGAGTAGCCCAATACACCCTGAGAAACTACTGGAATACCTACCAGTAAATCTCGCTTGCCTTGGCTAAGGAATTTGTGTAATGGCCTTCCGAACACAGCGCTTCCTCCAAGTGCTTCGGGACTGCACCAAACTACTACCTGTTTGCATGACTCCTTTGAGCCATGGTATGGTAGTAATCAAAGTACAGTGGGAACACACACGAGACGAGTGTCAAGTCGAAGGACTAAGCTGTACTCATGTCATCTAGGAACTGCTACCCGACGATAGGTATAATACCCACCAACAGTTCCTGACGAGTCCTGTCCAGTGTACTCATAACCTAATGAGTACCTGCATACTATCTCCAGAACGACGTACTAATGGCTGTGGGTCAGACCATCTCCCCTGCTGGGATGAGAAGCGTATACACTAGTCTACTCCGGAGTATCGATGCCCCATCTCGATAATCCTACGACTAGGGACCTGTACAAGGATGTGCTTGTAGATTACCCAGCCCCCACTAGTGTGACTGCCATCACAATGCTGGTAATCAAGCAAAGATCCTAAGAGCTCTACTAATATGTATAAGCGATATGCTAAAAGAAACACATGCACATATTGAAGGAGAAACAAACCAGGTAGCATACTACCATTTTGAGCAAGACTGTTACTATATCCGTGTATATCCCAAGCTCCCATTAAGTAATATATAATCCAGTATGATACAATAATGGCCTCTAGGGTATATATCACTAACATTCTCCCACTTGCACTAAGGCCATATACTGGCATATCGCAGACCGAAGGTCTCGAATAGTCTCTCGAACACTGTCTGAAGGATGGCCTCTGTGAGTGGATTTGCAGTGTTGTTCTCCGTATCTACTCTCTGTTAGTTATATGTATGCCCTAGAGGCCATTACTATACATAGGATGTATATTGTAGTGGATGCTGGGACATATATAGGGAGGACTTTCCTGCTCGACATGATAGTATGCTATCTGGTTGCACTTTACCTTAACGTGTATACTGATTGTCTCTCTGTTACATGTTGGTAAAGCCTTAGGATCTGTACTTGACTACCTGGACTATGATGCGGATCATACTAGTGGGGACATGGTAGTCCATAAGTACATCCTTCAAAGTCCCTAGTCGTGGGTGTATCGAGACGGGGCATCGATATACCAGAGTAGACTAGCGTATGCCTTCTCGACCCATACAGATGGGCGATGGATGATCCCATATCCATTGGTGTTTGACATCAGAGATGATATACGGGTGCTCAGTAGAGACTGGGTACACTGGACGGACTCGCCGAGAACTCCCAGATGGTATTATACCTCACGTCAGATGGCAGTTCTCTGGTGATACTGGTACAGAGTAGTCTGTTGACCCGAGATCGTCATAGAGTCTTGTGTGGTTCCCACTGTGCTTTGATTTCCATCTTACCACATCCAAGAGGGCGTGCAAAACGGTGGTTTTTGGGTACAGTCCCGAGTCACATGGAGGCAATGAGCGATAGGAGGGGATTCGTCTCTCCCGGTATAGGGAGTTGATGTTGCGCTGTGTTCGATTGGCTATAACAGGAAATCCCTGGCCAGGGTTGCTGAGATTTACTGGTAAGTGTTACCAGTAGTTTCTCGAATTGTTATAGACCTCATATCAACACGACTTATCGAGCTATTGGGGTCTGACGTTTACCACCCCTAGGCGAGATATGCGACATATCAGACGATCAGACCGGACTGTACGGTAGTGTTACTGGTTGGATTCACTGGAGTGTGAGCGGGCTTGCTCGTCGATCTTCAGATCGCTCAATACCCGGGTGGCCGTTACGTTTAGCAGACCGCTTGCGGCTTGTGGATGTTTGATATGATCATCATCCGCTGCCGGCGTATTGACGAGTCTTTAGAGTCCTACACAGAGGTTTCCTGGCTCAAGCGAAACGAAATAGGAGCGCATATGAGATATGTGCGGGACCGAGAATGATGCGTGTATGTGATACCGTATTTCATTCTCGCGATGTGACATTGATCGGTTATATGCGATATAGCCGGGTTATCGGATCAAGTGTTGATTCGATAAGTTGTTACTGATGATACCAGTCGGTTATGTGCGACATGACCGGATCATTGAATCAAGTGTTGATTTAGTGATTTAATGCATAATTATATATTTGATATATTACTTTGCATTAACTAGTATCGGTTCACTTTGAATGGATTTTCTCACTCGGGTGTGCGCATTCCATATGCGATATGATTTTGTGCACTTGATTGTATCATGTTTAATGATACATGCTATTTGGTTAAGTGTAAAGTATCAAACTATAGTTAAGTGGATGATTAGGGTTTTTGGTTTCCTTATTTATATATTAATCTTTTTCTTTTTGGAAAAAGAATAAGCAAATGAGAAAATGGTGGCAATTTTTGTTTTGTTCATGAAGTTTCATGAACACTTTGACTTTGTCACCATTTTGTCTCATGCTTAACCCTAACCACTCCACTAACCCTAGTTCACTCTCTACAACTAACCATGGTTCACTTATGATAAGAATGGATTATTCTTTTCATTTTAAATAATTCTTATGATAATAATCATTCTTGATCATCTTCTTCTTCTTTCTTCTTCACAAGAAGAAAATCATGCTTCATCAATGGTGATTGATGAATTAGAGTGAGAAATCCAATTCTAAAGTTTACCCACTTCCTATTTCTTCATCCTCTACCTCTTGCCAAGTAGTAGAGTGTGTTTCCTTCACAAGTTTTCATGGCTTGGTGATGGTGGAGCTTGATCTAGTGATGCTTCGACGTAGATCATCTTCGGCACGTCGTCGATGACCTAGCCCGCTTCTTCTCCGATGAAGCCGACGCAAGAGCCCGGATCTCGATATGGACAGCGAGGATACTTCGTTGCGGAGCTAGGGAGGTGGAGAACCGGATCTACAAAGGTTGTATTTCCGTATTCTTGTAGTTAAGTGTTAACTAGTTTCTTTTTCGCCTAGATTTCTAGCCAACGATCCGTACACTAGGGTTTCTCGGCACCATAATTTTTGAACTTGGCATGGTTGATGCCTTGTGAGACCTCTTGAGAGTGCCTAGGAACCCTACACTCTCCTCACCTCGATCTCTTGGGGATCAACGATCTCCCTGATCAGGTGGTACCGCCTCAAGATATGTCTGGATCTCTGATGGGACCTGGGTTCCTTCCCTAAAGCTATAGCGCCGTATGTTATCACAATACTGAAGTATTGGACCAACAAATGGAAGGAAACGCCTGAAGTTCAGTTAAGACCTTCCATATCCAGATTGCCTCTTTTGCGGCGTCTCATGCAGCGAACTACTCCGTTTCCATCGTCGAGTCTGCAACGGTGTCCTGCTTGGAGCTCTTCCAACAGACCGCCCCTGCATTGATGGTAAAGCCATAACCTGACATGGACTTGGAGTCATTATTATCACTCTGAAAGCTGGAGTTAGCAAAGGTCTCGATCTGGAGGTCCTTTTCAGCCATACACCAAGAACATCTCCTTAGTCTTTCTCAAGTACTTGAGAATGTTCTTTACTGCTTCCTAGTGCTTCTCCCCTGGGTTTGACTGATAATGGCTTACCACGATAAGTGCGTAAGCTACATCTGGTCTGGTACACAACATCGCATACATTATAGAGCCTACCATAGAAGCGTAGTGTATAGATGTGATGCGAGCCCTTTCCAAATCAGTCTTTGGAGACGTTTCTTTGGAGAGGGTGATTCCGTGACAAGCCGGTAGACTACCGTGCTTTGAATCGTCCATATTAAATATTTTCAGTATGGTGTTTTTGTACCTTTAATGTAAAAGTTCCACCATCCTCTTTGATCTATCACGATAGATCTGGATCTCTAGAATGTAGTTGGTATCACCCAGGTCTTTCATGGAGAACCTTTGTGACAAGAATCATTTGACTGATTGTAGCATAGGAATGACATTTCCTATCAAGAGAATGTCATCCACGTATTCAACGAGGAATTCAACAGTTTTTGCTACAATCTTACTATAAATGCATGGTTCATCTGGATTTTTGATAAAGTCGAATTCTTTGACTGTCTCAATAAAAACTGATGTTCCAACTCCGTGATGCCTGCCTTATTCCATAAATGGACTTAAGCAACATGCACATTGTCCCGCTGCTCCCACTTTGATTGAAACCCTCTGGCCGATCCATGTAGGGTTACGGCAGCGCCCCGGCCATCTATCCGTGACCAAATGCGGAACAAAAACTTTTAAAACTAGGCGCTAACGCAACCCGATTTCCGGATCGAACCATTAACCCTATACTAGTAAACTATAAAGTGTTTAGAGAGATTATACCGATCGATCCATGTCCTTAGGTCTTCAATCTCTTCCCATGCTCCTTCACGGCTGCCCCGAACAATTTCGCTCTCCGGTCTCCCTCGTCGAAGACGATCCACATCGAGGATTCTTAATACGGGCTCCCGCTTCATAAACCAAAGCAACTCGAACAACTAGTTTGCTAACCTAGGTGCTCAAGATGAAGTAGAGATAGTGTGTGATTATTTTGTCTCAATACACTCTAGGATTCTCAACACATGAGAGGGATAGAGTGGAGGTTGAAGAAGATGCCCATGGTGGAAACCGTGAAACTCAAGGAAATATCAAGTGAGCAAGCCTTAACCAAAAAGAGATGGCTGCCCTCTTTGGTTCAAGAGAGTGTTGTGAGTTATAATAAAAATCAACCCAAAAAAAATATCTACCATTGGTCCCACAAAAATATCTCACAACTCACATATAAATATCTTAGCCATGACAAAAGTTATGTCATGCCAAGAATGAGTAACAATTTCCACATTAAACATTTAAACCAAAATGTTTAATCCACAAAAAAAGAAATGGCATCAAGTAAAGTAATCTTGTAACGAATTACAAGAATACCCCTCATCCGTATATACATACCCGCATCCGTATTCCGACTGAATACGAATACTACGAGACAAAAGTAATCCAACAATCTAATATTAGGATCCGGCTTAAACCAAAGCCCACTAGTATGATCCGTCCGATCAGGATCCGTGCTCGAGTGCACGTATGTGATCGAACCCTGCCATTAAACCATACGGCCTCTACAACGTTTCGCCCGAACTAGGGAAACCGTCTGTGTGGGACTCTGAAGACTCGTCAATACGCTGGCAGTAGGTTTAGCCACAAGCACGTCAGTGGCACTAGCTGTACCTAATGGCCGCCCAGGTATTGAGCGAAAGGGAGACCGACGAGAAAACTCGTCCTGAAACCCTACTGAGCCTGACAGTAACAATATCCATACAGTCCGGTCCGTTCGTCTATGAGTATCGCATATCGGGCCTAAGGCGATGGTACACGTCAGACCCCCAATAGCGGTATAAGTCGTGTTAGAGTGTAGCCCAGAACACCCTGAGAAACTACTGGAATACCTACCAGTAAATCTCACTTGCCCTGGCCAGGGACTTTGTGTAATGGCTCTCCAAACACAGCGCGATATCACCCCCAATACCGGGAGAGATGAATCCCCTGCCGATCCACTCACTGCCTCCATATGGCTCAGGACTGTACCCAACTAAAACCTGTTTGCACGAATCCTTTGAGCCGTGGTAGGGTAGTAATCAAAGCACAGTGGGAACTTACACGAGACAAATGACGATCTCAGTTCGATAGACTAACCTGTACACATGTCACCAGGGAACAGCTATCTGACGATTGGTATAATACCAACTAGCATGTTCCCAGCGAGTCCGTTTGGTGTACTCATAACCTAATGAGCACCTGTATACATCTTAGGTGAACCAACTGACACCAATGGCTTGTGAGACCGGCCATCGCCCCTCGTCGGGGTCTCGATCCGTATACACTAGTCTATTCTCGGAGTATCGATACCCAGTCTCGAAACTCCTACGACTAGGGACACTTTAAGGATGTGCTTATAGACTACCCAACTCTCACGTATATGATCGCCATCATACTGCTGGTAGTCAAGCATGAATCCTATGGGCTCTATCAACATGTAATAGTGATCTGTAATGTCACCTGAAGCATGTACATGATGATAAAGACAAACCAGATAGCATAGTATCATCTCGAGTAAGACTGTTCTACCGGTATAGGTACTCCTTCAATCATTGCAATCACGTGCCTGCGATCCAATAATTGACTTGAGGGTACTATAGCCTACAATCTCCCACTTGCACATAAGGCTAATTATTGCGATGTCGCATACTCACAACCCGTGTGATACCGAACACCCAACTTCTCTACTGATCAGTCTCACAAAGCCTGTTTGTGAAACACTTGCGTTCGAGAAATAGCCTCAGTGAGTGGATCCGCTCTGATGTTTCTTTCTGTGTCTCTCTTTATCTCAAGTTCACGGAGAAAGCCATCTCCCGAAATGAGCAATACATGTCTTAGAATATGTCTGGATATCTGATAGGACCCAGTTCATAAATGAACTCCAAATCCAGCAAACTTCTTAGATTTTATCGTCAACTGAATTTAATCAGTATCCTGTGTCATGCCTCCCTTAGTATCCACTTGGACCACCTGTCCAAACTACTGCCCCTTGTTTGAGGGAAAACTATAACTCTGACAGTCACTCTGTCATCCAGGTCACCTTGGAAGCCTGGAATGATAACCGTCTCCCGAAGGAGGCTCCGTTATCATATCCCTAGAACATCCGCTTATGTTCATAAACTGCTTCCGAATGTTTCTCCAGGATTGGTTTAATCTAAACTTGTTGCAGCTAGTGCAAAAACAACATCTGGTGTGGTACTTGATATCTCATGATTGACTCAATTGCATAAGCAAGTGATATGCCAATCATGCACATCCCTCTCCACTTTAGTCTATAAGACACCTTTAGAGAGGGTGACTCCATCACCTGCAGGTACACCACCATGCCAGGAGTCGTCCATTCTAAAACACCTTTAGAATGCTGTCTAAGTACCCAGATTGGTACACTTCCCAAATCTAGATCGAAAACCATAGATCTAGTGACCAGAATCCCTAATATTATATCCATATCCTAGGTGGAGAAACCACTGTATGACAACCACAATATAACCGATTGTAGGATAGGAATTTTACTTCCTATAAAGTGCATATCATCCAAATACCAGGATATCACACCCTACTACCTTCTTAATAGATCTATCTCCTATTCTGATGAAGCCAAGCCTATGACTGTCACATCAAAAATAGATGATCTATCTCCGCTATATTTGCTTTAGTCTATAAATAGACATAAGCTGCTTGTCCATTATGCTTCCGCTGCTCCCGCTGACTATAACAACCCTCTGGCAGAGTCATATACACGTGCACTTCTAAATCTAGTTTAGAATGATGCTATACCCATCCTCCTGCCGGGTCTCATAGTCTGGAACAACAGTAGTGTCAAGTCTGGGTAAACAAGAACCTCCCTATCACCGTCTTTGAGGATACCGAAGTACCTCTCGGGCGCCTGAGGTTACCCACCATATCTGCGGAGTAGCTAATGGAATTTCAAATCTGATTGAATCTTTTGGTCCTATTAAATTTTCAGTAATCGTCTGTGGTTCTGGAATCACTTCCAGTTCTACCATACTCCCACTACTGTTTTCTGAAAAAGTCCAATTTACTAAAACTGTGGCGAGTCAAGAACAATATCACTATTGATCTTCCAGATGGTAGAAAGTTACCCCTCGTCATAGCCTGGGATAACCCACAAACTGCCATTACAGAAACGTGCCTTGAGTTATCCAGAGTCTGGTTTTAAGCATAAGCCGGACAACTCCATATACCTTAACATCGTTAAGATATGAACCATTCTATATACAATATAGAAACAGAGACACTGATTTAATTGGAACCAAATTCAAATCATGCAGCTGTCTCCAGTGCATGTCAACTCAATGGAAGAGAGGCCGATCAGCATTACTCAACTTAGGAGTGCATCCAGATATGAGTAACCTGAAGGAGAAGTAAGTTCTCAAAACCATTACTATCAACTGAATACCAAACACAACTATCTACATCTTCTATCATTTTGAAGAATCCTGATACTTGCAACACATGGTTCTCTACTTTATTCTTGTACCTATAACTTCTCGAAACTTGGACCTTGTATTTTCTACGAAACACGTATCTAAAACTTGAGAAGTCACAAGTAAACAGAATATAGTATGAGGACCGACCCCTCTGTCCTAATGGACACTGGACAACATACAATACATTGTATAAGTCCCCTGAGTTTAATAACTCATACGCTGTGCGTCGTAGGTTGAAAACTGTACTTATGGTTAAGAAGAATTACACCGCTGTTTAATGCTCCTTACCTAACAATCAACTGATATTGGTAAATGTCATAGACATAATTTCAAAAAGTTATATCTAACTTTATAAAATAAACGTACAGATATATCAGTTTGAAATTGGTGCATAACAACGGATATTCAAAACCAAATATTTTCCATCAGGCAAAACCCAGGCGATTTCCTCAATTATCACCAATTACAACGAATTCCGATATAATGAGGATATAATCACCTAATTCCCAATAACTTATTCCTACTCATCATCTGTAAAACCATACATATGTGAGAATCAAACCTGGTAAATACATACCCTGGAGTAAGGATCTAATTGGGAAATCAGTTTTCAATTAACAATGCACAGTGAAACTGAAACATGAAAATGTTTCGAAAGGGTATCCGGGCATTCCTAGTAATGTCTCTTCCACTATCCAGATTCATGACTGTAACCGTATATCTCCTTGCCATCTCTCCAAATCCCTTTATTTATCTTTACTCATTACCTTCTGTACACCACCCTTAGGCTAAATGGTTTTCTTCCTTCCCTACCGTTCGGCACCAGCCTATGGTTTGGAAGAAGAATATCCAATAAGCGTAATAGGTGTACTCTCCTAATCCTAGGAGCCATCGCAACCTGAAAGAAGATAAAGATAAAAGACAACTGAATAATCCTTATTCTATTTCTCCTGAACCAGAATCCATCCCCGAACTGGAACAAGTTCCTTTGAGTTCGTATATAACCATACGATAGATTATCCTATAAATGCGGATCTTCGTAGTGATACGGGGTGTTCTGGAGAAATACAATGGTGAAGTAGGAGTGGCGATGATATATGCGGTTTAGTCGTGAATGATAGCAGTCACATTTTACTTTGCCCAATTTCTAATCCCTTTATCTGTCTTTACTTATTACCTCCTATACACCACACTTAGGCTAATTGGTTTTCTTCCTTCCCCACCTTTTGGCACCTACCTATGGTTTGGAAGAAGACTATCCAATAAGCGCAATAGGTGTACCCTCTCCTAATCTTAGGAGCCCTCACAACCTGATAGAAGGTAAAAAGAAAAGACAACTGAATAGTCCTATTCAATTTCTTCAGAACCAGAAACCATCCTCGAATCTGAAACAAGTTTCTTCGAGTTCGTATATAACTATACGACGGTCATATCCAATAAAATGTGGATCTTCGTAGTGATACGGAATGTTCCGGAGAAAAGAAAAGGGTAAAAGTAGGAGTGGCAATGAGGTATGCAACTCAGACAATCCAAAAGTCAATATGTTTTAAGAAGGTCCGGTTAACATGGTTACTGAGTTATAGTCTAGGGTCGGGTCATGGTCGCAGCCAAAGAGAGAGAGAAAATAAACACTCTGCGTGCACTCTAACCTAGATCAGAATGGTTAATCACTTTATCTAATCAGGATGTCTCCCACTGTATCCTCAAATTCTCCTCCAAACCAAAAAGAAGAATTAGTCGGCATCACCCGAGAAGTAAACCAACTCATTAGTGGGTATCGGGATCCAACTATCATCGCATGATAACCTGATGGAATCCACTCAGGTTATCACACTCCAGATGGTATGCGTGTGCCTGGAAAGTTTCCTGTATGTTTGAAACTTCCGATGTGATTTTTACCCCTAGGACCCAAGTGACCATGACGAATAATCAACAAATCAAAAGGTCCTAGTCAAGTTCAACCCGTCATTATCTTGATTGCGTTAAACCCACTCGCACGACCCTTAAAGAATAATCAACAAAGTCGTACGACCGTCCTAACCAATCCACATGTCCATACGACAGAAAAGCATTACAGAGCTACTGCACACTATGCCTCGGCGAATAGCAACGCCAAACGTAGCGCGAATACTAAGCAATAATAATCTGAAATAACGGAGGGCTACGGCTGGTTTTTGGCGAAAAATCATTAACGTAATGAACTTGATATCGTTGAAGGAACCGGATAGCTTTTATAAATATATAGTGGTGAAAACCTTTGCTAAAGAGGTCACTCCCGGTGAAGGGATCTCGGCTCTTTCCTCGTAGATGAGGTGCAGGATATTCCTAACTGAATACCATGACGCAAAGCAAAAAGTAATCGACTATAATGAAGTTATTACCCTGACTCAAACTTCTGCCCAATGGGTCACTCTCGATGAAGGGATCTCGGCCCTTGCCTCGTCGAATGAGGTGTTGAATATTCCTAACTGAATACCAGTGTGCAAAACAAAAGAAAATGCCCTTATAATAACAGCTTTTTGAAAATTGTTCCAACAACATCGAATAGGTCTGTTTTCCTTGCATTGATCAGAATCAATGCAGTCCCATCAATTAATCACACCACAAAAGAATGAAAATATGATGTACGTATATGCCATCCACATTCGCCACTGGGTCCCGTCATCACTCGTTAGGTTACTTAACTAATGACAGAGCGGGGACTGGACTAGCGCGGGTGTAAAAAATGTACAACATCTACTAGTATATATATAACAATATATAATAATCGCTCCAGGCGTGATAAATGCAACATCACAGATAAGTAATAAGAATCACAGAACAATACAGATAATCTGGGAGCCCCGGGTTTCCTTTGAGCCGCAAGTGAAACCCGACGTTCTCCTGGTCGTGTGGATAGCCTGTGCAATGAAAACCTAGACCCCTATGAGCGCGGAAAGTTACCCGCCAAAACCAGAAGCGAGGCAGCCCTCTTCAACAAAGTGAATGGGCCATCCAGCACTTCACGGAATCCGGTAACTTGAGCACCCCTCCTTGGGTCAACTATACCCTCTACGAGTGCGGCGAATAGCCCGCCAATTCTAGAGTGAAGCCCCCTCCGTCTCAAATCCATGAGATGCGGGCCCGTTGCCCTCCAGAATCCGGTTATCCGTGAACTCCATCGCGGGGTAATCCTAGTATAGAAAAAGAAAGTATGTACAACGGTGACATCGACCTCAACCCGGTCGTGCCCCAAACAAATAATATACAAACAGGCAGTGACGACAGTCCACTTATCGGACGCTCGCCCCGCGATATCAAATGTACAAATAAAACTAAACTGTACTATCATTTAAACCAAGCTATCCACCACGACGATCTGCAACATCACAGCACAATACATAACATCAACGTGAATGTCACGTTCGCAAACCCGTCTAAAAGGACTATAGCGATTAGACAAGTTGTACCGATCAAATGACATTCACGGTCGCAGATAGAAATGTATGTACTGTAAACTTTAAACAATGTTAGAAATTATTGAGTTCGAAATAACCCCGAATTGCCCGAAACAACTAGATAAAACCATATCAAAACTGGGCTTAAAAAACAATACCACTGAACCAACATTCCAGAGACAAGACAACACCCAAAAAACGAAACCCAGAAGCCTTCATAGGGCCGGCCTCCTCTGTTTTGAGCATGATGTGCTCGGCCAAATTTTTGTGGAAGTGTCTCGTTTTTGGGGTGTAGTCTAGAGGTCACTTAAGTAGTCTTCTGCAGTTACTAAAATATTTTTGAAGGCACTTTAAAATTTAACAGAAACTGCAATGCATCGAGTGATATTTCGGGTTTGTTTCGGTTTCGATAGTTTAACATTGTCTAAACCAACTAGTATGCGGTTAATGGGTTGTCTCTGATACCATGTAGGGTTACGGCAGCGCCCTGGCCATCTATCCATGACCAAATGAGGAACCAAAGCTTTTAAAACTTGGCGCTAACGCAACCCGATTTCCAGATCGAACCATTAATCCTATACTAGTAAACTGTAAAGTGTTTAGAGAGATTATACCGATCGATCCGTGTCCTTCGGTCTTCAATCTCTGCCCATGCTCCTTCAAGGCTGCCCCGAACAAGTTCGCTCTCCGGTCTCCCTCGTCGAAGACGATCCACATCGAGGATTCTTAATACGGGCTCCCGCTTCAAAAATCGAAGCAACTCGAACAACTAGTTTGCTAACCTAGGTGCTCAAGATGAAGTAGAGATAGTGTGTGATTACTTTGTCTCAATACACTCTAGGATTCTCAACACATGAGAGGGATACAGTGGAGGTTGAAGAAGATGCCCATGGTGGAAATTATGAAACTCAAGGAAATATCAAGTGAGCAAGCCTTAAACAAAAAGAGATGGCTGCCCTCTTTGGTTCAACCGAGTGTTGTGAGTTATTTTTGTGAGTTATAATAAAAATCAACCCAAGAAAAGTATCTACCATTGGTCCCACAAAAATATCTCACAACTCACATATAAATATCTTACCCATGACAAAAGTTATGTCATGCCAAGAATGAGTCACAATTTTCACATTAAACATTTAAACCAAAATGTTTAATCCACAAAAAAAGAAATGGCATTAACTAAAGTAATCTTGTAACGTATTACAAGAATACCCCTCATCCGTATATACATACCCGCATCCGTATTCCGACTGAATACGAATACTACGAGATGAAAGTAATCCAACAATCTAATACTAGGATCCGGCTTAAACCAAAGCCCACTAATATGATCCGTCCGATCATGATCCATGCACGAGTGCACGTATGTGATCGAACCCAGCCATAAAACCATACGCCTCTACAACGTTTCGCGCGAACTAGGGAAACCCTCTATGTGGGACTCTAAAGACTCGTCAATACGCTGGCAGTGGGTTTAACCACAAGCACGTCAGTAGCACTAGTTGTACGTAACGGCTGCCCAGGTATTGAGCGAAAGGGAGGCCAACGAGCAAACTCATCCTGAAACCTTACTGAGCCTGACAGTGACAATATCCGTACAGTCCGGTTCATTCATCTATGAGTATCGAATATCGGGCCTAGGCGGATGGTAAACGTCAGACCCCCAATAGATGTATAAGTCGTGTCGGAGTGTAGCCCAGAACACCCTGAGAAACTACTGGAATACCTACCAGTAAATCTCACTTGCCCTGACGAGGGACTTTGTGTAATGGCTTTCCAAACACAGCGCGATATCACCGCCAATACCGGGAGAGAAGAATCCCCTGCCGATCCGCTCACTGCCTCCATGTGGCTCGGGAATGTATCCAACTAAAACCTGTTTGCACGACTCCTTTGAGCCGTGGTAGGGTAGTAATCAAAGCACAGTGGGAACTCACACGAGACAAATGACGATCTCAGGTCCATAGACTAACCTGTACACATGTCACCAGGGAACTGCTATCTGATGATAGGTATAATACCAACTAGCATGTTCCCACCGAGTTCGTTTGGTGTACTCATAACCTAATGAGCACATGTATACATCTTAGGTGAACCAACTGATACCAATGGCTTGTGAGACCGGCCACCGCCCCTCGTCGGGGTCTCGATCCGTATACTCTAGTCTACTCTCGGAGTATCGATGCCCAGTCTCGAAACTCCCATGACTAGGGACACTTTAAGGATGTGCTTATAGACTACCCAACTCTCACGTATATGATCGCCATCATACTGCTGGTAGTCAAGCATGAATCATATGGGCTCTATCAACATGTAATAGTGATCTGTAATGTCACCTGAAGCATGTACATGATGATAAAGACAAACCAGATAGCATACTATCATCTCGAGTAAGACTGTTCTACCGGTATAGGTCATCCCTCAATCATTTCAATCACATGCCTGCTATACAATAATTGACTTGAGGGTACTATAGCCAACAATCCATATAAACGCACTCTTCCAAATTACCATTTAGAAAAGCCGTCTCTACGTCCATCTGCCGGATCTCAAAATCTTGGAAGGAAGTAATGGCAAGAAGGATCCAAATGGATTTGAGCATAGACCCCGGAGAAAAGGTTTCATCATAGTCCAAATCAGGTCTTTGACGAAAACCTTTTGCAACAAGTCTAGCCTTATAGGTTTCAACCTATCCATCTACATCAATCTTCTTTCTGAAGATCCATTTGCAGCCTATGGATTTCACCTATTCTGGAGCAATGTTCAAAGTGCATACTTTGTTGGTGTAGATGGACTCCATTTCGGTCCGTATTGCATCCAGCCATTTTATCGAGTCACCACTCTGAATGGCTTACTGGAAGCTAGCTGGCTCATCATTGTAAATGATGCAATCCTATCGATCCCCTTCTTTGAGAAAACCGTAGTATCTCTCAGGTGGATGAGACGGCCTACTAGTCCTGCGGATTGGCATAGGGATGTCCGGTTCTTTTGAAACCACTGGTTCTACCATACTTTCAATAATAGTTTGTGGTTCTGGAATTTCTTCCAGTTCTATTGCGCTCTCACTATTTCCTTTTACAAAAAATTGATTTTCAAAAAAAATGGGCAGGACGAGGAACAAAAACCTTTTGTTCTTCTGCGTAATAGCAAAGATACCCCCTGGAGTTCTTTGGGTATCCCACAAACTTACACAGTACTGAGTGTGCTTCGAGCTTGTTCGCATACTGCTTTTCAACAAAAGCTGGACATCCGTATATCTTCAGATACTGAAGATAGGGTATCTTCCCACTCCACATCTGATATGGTGTGGTAGGCACAGTCTTGGTAGGAACCTTATTCAAAAGATATGCAGCTGATTCTAGTGCATAACTTCAGAAGGATCGCGGCAACTCAGCGTTACTCATCATGGAACGAACAATATCCAATAGTATTCGGTTCCGCCTTTCCTATACATCGTTATGTTGTGGTGTGTATGGAAGAGTAAGCTGAGAGAGAATTCCATTCTCTTTTAGGTAATCCAGGAACTCATCAATTTAAGTATTCACCACGTCGATTAGATCTCAGTGTCTTGATACTTTTGCCTGTTTGTTTTTCCACATCATTTTTATATTCTCGGAATTTATCAAAAGGTCTCGGATTTATGCTTCATCAAGAAGACATGTCCTAACCTAGTGAAATTATTCGTAAAAGTAATGAAATAGGAATAACCACTTTGTGCATCTGTAGATATTGGACTACACACATCGCTGTGTATGAGTCCCAAGAGCTTGCTTGCTCTTACTCCGTGTCCAGTGAACGGAGTCTTTGTCATCTTTCCTATGAGACAAGATTGACAAGTTGCATAAGACTGATATTCGAACAGATCCTGTAGGGTTACTTAGCGCGGCAGCAAGGTTTCGGGAGGCATCATCCATGCCATTTTCAAAAATTGCCGTCCTAAGGAACTCTAATTCATTGGATGTTTAACTAGAGAATCATACGAAAAGCAATGTAAACAACTTTACATCTAAGTGAATGCGGAATACAAACTTTGTAGACCGGTCCTTCACTTCTAATGCTCCGTGTAGTAGTCCCTTCGCTGCAAGTTGTGAAAACCCGGACTCTAGTAAGGGTTCACATGAAGAAACGAACAAGCTTGCTCAATGTCTTCAAGGCCGAAGATGATCTACGTCGAGGAGACTCAAGCTCATGCTACCTCTTCACTAATATGTGAAATAGTGAAGCAAACACCCTAAACTAAATGGCTAGTAGTATAGGATGATGAAGTAGGAATTGTGCTCTCTTTAGATTTCTTTTTCTCACAATATTTCATCACTTAGAAAAAGCTAGCAAGCTTTTTCTCATGAGGAAGAAGATGAAGTGATAAGATGAAGAATGAACTCATGAGGTGAGAATATGAACCATGGGTGAGTTAGTGTCATACACTAACTCATGTAGAGAGTTTACCATGGTAAGGATAATGGTTAGGTCAATAAATATCTTCAAGTGAAACAAAAATGGTGGACTTGGTCAATGATTTCCACAAGCTTCTACAAGCTTGTAGCCATGCCAAATATGAATCCATTTTTGAATTACTTAGAAAAATATAAATCCTAGGATTATCCTAACTATAGTGTAAGTCTCATACACCCATGAAGCATGTGGCATCAAGCATGACACAATAAAATGTACATTAATATATATCACATATATACTAAATGCACACAAGTGAGAAAAAGAATACTTAGTGAGCAAATATTAGTTAATATAAGTTAATATATCAAATATATAATTATACATTAAATTATCAAATCAACACTTGATTTAATAATCCGGCTATATCACATACAACCGACTAATATAACATGAATCAACTTATCGAATCAACACTTGATCCGATAACCCGGCTATATCTCATATAACCGTCTGATATCACATATCGCGAGAATAGAATGCGGTATCACATACACGCATTAATCTCGGTCTCGCACATATCACATATGTGCTCCTACTCCGTTTCGTATGAACCAGGAAACCACTGTGTAGGTTTCTAAAGACTCGTCAATACGCCAACAGTAGGTGATGATCATATCAAATACCCACAAGCCGCAAGCGGTCTGCTAAACGTAACGGCCACCCGGGTATTGAGCAATTAGAAGATCAACAAGCAAGCCTGCTCATATTCCTGCGAATCCAATCAGTAACACTACCGTACAGTCCGGTCTCTTGGTCAGACATGTCGCATATCACAGCCTGGGGTGGTATAACGTCAGACCCCAATAGCCTGATAAGTCATGCCGATGCAAGGTTTATAACGGTTCGAGAAACTACTGATAACATTTACCTGTAGATCTCAGCAACCTTAGCCAGGGATTTCATGTTATGGCCAATCGAGCATAGTGCAACATCAACTCCCAATACCGGGAGAGACGAATCCCCTCCTATCGCTCATTGCCTCCATGTGACTCGGGACTGTACCCAAAAACCACCTTTTTCACGATCTCTTGACCGTGGTATGGTGGAAATCAAAGAGCAGTGGGAATCACACAAGACTCTATGACGATCTCGGGTCGACAGACTAACCTGTACAAGTGTCACCCGAGAACTGCTATCTGACGATAGGTATAATACCATCTAGGAGTTCTCGGCGAGTCCGTCCAGTGTACCCATTCTCCACTGAGCACCCGTATACCTTCTCTGATGTCAAACACCAATGGATATGGGATCATCCATCGCCCATCATATGTGTCGAGAAACGTATACGCTAGTCTACTCTAGAATATCGATGCCCCGTCTCGATACTCCCACGACTAGGAACAATCTAAGGATGTACTTACCGACTACCACTGCCCTACTAGTATGATTTGCATCATAGTCCTGGTAGTCAAGTACTCATCCTAAGGGCTTTATCAACATGTAATAGAGAGACAATAAGTGCACATGTTAAGATAAAGAGCAACCAGATAGCATACTATCATGTCGAGCAAGAAAGTCATCCCTATATATGTCCAAGCATCCACTACAATATACATCACATGTACAATAATGGCCTCTAGGGCATACATATAACTAACAGATCCAAATATCCCTCTCTATGTAACTTTGACAACCGTGTTTCATTGATGTGACCCTGTCTACAATGCCATAAGAAAGTTTTAATTAATTCTGGAGACTTTCTTTTAAGTGTTTTCTGGACGTTTGAAAACCTGAGCTTGATTTAATATATAATGTCCTCTAGTGTACCTGACCCAATCAAACTTTGATTTAGGTAGATGTGAACCACACCGCTTACAAACTAGACTTGGTACACACAAACAGTTACGTAGAATCAATATATGCCCACATGTCAATTCTAGGTAATATACCCTACAGATACAGCGTCCATGCTCATTCTGTTAGCAACCCTGAGAGTCATATCACTTGCACTGATAACTCTACGGTTTCTCAAAGTCTGTAATGAATTACAGATATGAGATCTTGATCCAGTATCTAGTACCCAGGAAGTAGAGTTAATTGATAGACTGTTTTCAATCACTAACACACCCGAAGTCGAAGCCACAACATGCTTCGGATCCTGGATTCTGGCTTTCCAAGCCCTGCATCCCTTCTTTCAATGCCCTTTCCTATAACAATACGAACATCCCTCCTTCTCTACTGTTAACCCCGAAACTTTTGCCCTTCCCTTTTATTCTACCTTACTGACACCGCCTATCGGCATTGTGGTGGTCTTCTTCTTCTCACCCTTGGCATCCGCCTTAGATCCAGAAGAGGAAGATTCCCTAATAAGCAGAGCGGGTGTCTCCCTGGTTTCCTTTAGGGTGCCCTCAACTAGAAGAATAACTTTCTTCCCCTGGGCGTAAGTAGGAGGTAGGGACTGTAGAATCAAGTAAGCATATGATTCATTCTCCAGCGTGGTCTCCTGGTCCGTGAGCTTATTAATATAGCTAATCATTGTAGGGATGTGGTCCCCTACAGATAATCCGACAGCCAACCTCGCTTGAAGCAATTTCCTTCGAGGTCTCATATCCTGCGATACGAGATTGCTCTCCATATAAATCTTTGTTATGGAGGAAGTCGGAAACTAAGTCCATCTTCTCGTGCTGCCTCTGGTATACACCATCAACTGAGGCCAACACGAGGCACTTGGCATTTTCACAGTCCTTTTCCCTTGTCTAACAGATATCAATATCCGCGACGGTGGAAACTGGACCTGGGACGATAGGGGCTTCAGTAGTAATGAGGTTGTCCAGCTTGTCATAGGTAATGGACATCTGGACAAACCTTTTCTAGTCATTATAGTATAACTAAGTCATTTTATTATCTATCTGTAACCTAATCTGGTCACCTGGTTGCTGCAATTAGAAGAGAGAGAAGAATACACTCAGCATGATGCTCTTGCAAGTTTAGATTGGTTTATAATTTATCTAAACAGGATGGCTCCCACTGTTTCTCGAATCCTTCCGCAAACCATAAAAGAAGAATTAGTCAGGATTAATCTCACCATACAATACTTGCTTAACCGTTCAGCTAGGCTAGTGTCAGTACTTCGAGGGAGGTTTTACGACGCTTTTGCGAAGTTCCTTAATTAAATAACCACTTTTCCCTGGAGGCGTAGCCCCGCTAACAGTGTTCTAGACACCTACTTGATTTATAGCATTGATCGTTAAGTGAAGAATCTCCCGAGGAGTAGAGGATACTCATAGTAGGATCGGGACCCAAATATCATTTTGTGATAATACTGAAGGAATCCTACCAACATTATCAAACTCCAAATGGTATGCAGCACTAGCATGTTTCAGTTTCTTTAGAAACTCCCGATGTTGATTTTTGCCCCATGCTCTTATGACCTTGACGAAGGCTAACAAATCATAAATCACAGTCACGACCCTGGAATAGCACGTGACTGGCCCTTGAATCATATGAAGTCTATAGGACCTTATCTAATTCAAGTAAGCCAAAATCCCAGAAATCTAAAACCATTTTAAATAATAAACGAAGGAAAACTAGTTTTAAAGAAGTAAAAAAAAACATGTTTTAAAAACAAGGTTTTTAAATAAGTGAGTCGAATATGCATTTCAAATCACAAGCCTTTTCTAAAACTTTCGGCAGAGTTTCCTTTGTAAATACTGGCCCCGAACGAGGTACAACATGATAACTATATACATGAATGATAAAAGGCATCCCCAAGCGGGAGCTAGCTCTTCGTCAATCGACGGCCACAACCACGCAACCATAAAATATACAACGCCGAAGGGCGAGGATCAAAACTCAAAAGAAACTCAAAATCATCAAGAAAACCATAATACTACAACTCGCGACTCTAAGGTTGAAATAATACACAACTGGTTTTCTAAGTCTGAAACAATATACAAGTTTGGTTGATGGAATTTCTAGATACAACTGATTAAAATAAATACAAGGGTGGTCACGATGCGAGTGAACCCACCTACCAAAGCAATCACCCTGAAAGGAAACAGTGTGCCAGAAAAGCCGGAATGAAACCTGTACGGCAAAAACCTGCAAGAACTGTGGCACAACGGGGGTGAGTTGCGAACTTGTGAGTAGAAAACATCACAGTGCAGAAATCGTATGTATGACTCAATCCTATGTCAATACGATCAATAATATAAATCCTCAATATGAATTAATCTGAAGCATGATAAGGTGGCAAGGGTAAGCATCTATACATAAGTGTAGTACCAAGTGCTCATGCCAGTGCCTTAGGTAGCAACATATCATAAATATGAGGTATCATTAATGTAATCAACATGAAATCAGTGTCAACTATATCATGAAGTCTATATATGTGGATATCATCCAACTAAGTAATCAATATCTGCATGTATGTAGATCTCGTCCACGTGTCATCCAATGACACAAAACATCATGCATGTAAATATTACGAAATCATATGCATGTAAGTATGAAGATATAAATCAACGTGTGTCCCTCGCGACACATAAAAATCATGGAACCTGAGTGTCCAGCATCGACACTCGAAAACATCATGAAACCCGTGCCCAGTATCGGCACGTAAATCCTTATATATCGGGCTCCGTCCGTCCGGATCGGCCCACGGGCTCCGTCAGTCCGGATCGGCCCATACCATCTCTCAACTCCGGTCGGTATCCTCCGGATATTCGCCGAGCTCAAATACTATCACCGGTAGGTAGTAGTCCCTCTGCCAGGCTCACCTTCTGCAGCACAGCAATCCGTTCTCGCCCCGGGGTACCATACCGGGTCCACCTTGTACCCGCAATCGGGCTCATTCAGCTCCTCGAATCGGATTTCACATGTCACACTCAAAACCGAGAAAACACATGGTGGACGCACTGAAATATCATATCAAGAGAAACCGGGTTTTTAAAACAGTACATGCTTTCTTTTGAAATAGCCACGGTTCTCAAATCCAGAAATCTCATGAATACAGCATATCTCAATGCGTAAAAATCATAAAGCATGATGTATGCTACATATAACAAAAATATTTGCATATCCGTATATCATGCAACATGGAATAGTAATATGCACATATCAAGGGAAAACCTCTCTTTTAAAATGAATCCAGTTTTAAAATATATCTTGCGGTTCCCAAATCCCCAAAATCAAGCCAGAGTCATCTATATATGTGCAAATACGTATGTACGCAGTATGGGTGTACAATAGGTATGTGTGCCAGTATGTCATACAAGGAGTCATATCATGATGCAAAAATCCTACTTTGTAGTGACATGGCAATTATCGATGATGAAGTGTGTGAGCCGGCAAACAGGTGTACGTGGAACATACGCACATCGATAATGGTGCTGGTGTCCTGACAACATGGGTTTAATATAACAATAAACACATTTACACATGCAATGGGATGCGAATAGCAAGAATATGCGGAAATCGAATAATAAACGCAACAGTGAAGAATCTACATCAATATATAAATGTCATACAATTTTGCAATTTGAAATAAGACGAATCGGGGTTTTTAGAAAAATAAGGGCTACGGTGTTTTGAAGAAAAGATGTGTCTTTTGAAAATATCCGTAGAATCCATTTTCCTGTCTTTAAAATACTCATGATTCGTTAGTTTTGAAATAGGTATGACTCGGGTCTAGTCTAACATCTATTAAGGAAACTACATATCTAACTAAAGAGCTAATCGAAAGGGTACAGAAACCACCTAAATCTGAGTAGATATATATATACATATATAATAGTCGGTGATCACGCCTCAATAGTACCGCGTATGATACAATATATCATATGACATCCTCGAGTCAAGAGTGCGGATCTAACATCCATATAAAGCTCGTACGGTAAATCCATCGTACGGCATCCCAAATCTGGGTACGGGTCAAATATCACATTCATCTCATCATTTATCTGGTATCCTTATCATCATATCTCATGCACTGGGTACTGACCTAGGTCTAGTACAAACCGATACCATATATATATATATATATATATATATATATATATATATATATGCGTGTGTAAAACACAGGTCCGAAGGCCCACTAAAATCTCATTTCGTATCTCATAATACGAACCACATCATATCACCGATCTCATGGCACCATGCCCAATCTCATCGACTCATCTCCAAATATCATCCACTATCCTCATAATCCAAGTTTAGGTATACGTTTATATATATATATCGTCCCATACCTATGTGTGTGTGTAAATATATATATACGTATCCCAAAATACACACAAGTATAACAAAGTAAGCATGTGGGGGGGGTGTAAACCTATTCTATGGTTCGCAACTAAGAAGCTATACTAGTTCACTTCTAAAACCCTAATCTAACCATTTAATACCTAAACATATCTTGAATATCCATGTCACCCATAAAGGATATCATATATATATAGTATATATATATAGCATACTATACATCGAACTGCGGGGGTGCTATACGCCATCCACCCTACTTCCCCCGTAGACATAATCTACTCACCTGCTCTTCACTTTCCGTTGCCGACGTCGCCACGCGTTTGCTTGTCGTCTCGAAGTCTTCATAAGGTACCTACACATCATAACGTATCGTAAATGCGTATTAAAATCACATCGGAAAATCAAAACGTCACGCTAAAGGCCTATAGGTTAGAACCTATGGACCACGCCTTCAAAACCACCAATTAACACTCGATTTCGACGTACAAATGTCAAGTGACCGAATACGACACAAATCACAAAAATCCAGAATTCAAAATACGCAAAACGAAACCCCGAATCAAAACAGCAACTCTTGAAAAATTTACCCTAGGTCAAATTGGTCAATTTTGCATATGCCAGGGGTCTGATTTACTGGAGATAAAGCCCTGGGACAAAAACGAATAAATTCCATACTGCTCTGGCCGCAAATTGCGGCCAGAATGAATTTATTTGCGGCCAGGGTTGAGGGTTAGGGGCTAGGGTTTCAGTGGGGGGTCCTAGGTTGCCTGCATGTATCACAGTCCTTGTTAAATAATTTTCAGGTCACCCGAGTGTTAGCAGATTTCATTAAACTCTACAGAATCCACAATTCTTCTGATATCGGGTTTCTAAATCCGTATTCCGGGGTTCTAGTCTCTGGTTTAGGTCTGAATTCTAGCACTAGGGGGTTTTTGTGGCCTCTACTAAGCTCAATTACACATCACAACTCAAAAATTCCATAAACCCTAACTAGAAATTTCCCAATCTTACTAAACGACACCAAATCGGTTCTAAACAAACATGGATGTAAAAGCAATGGAAATTCTACACTAATGATGGAATAATTACCTCATTTTGCACTCATGAATCCCCTAGGGCCCCAAAATCAAATTTTTCTTGGTCTATAGTGTAGCTTGTGAGCTTGTGCACAATTTTTGTGAAGTGGGGAGGGACTTTTGTTGAGTTTTTGATGATGTTTTAGGGTGTATGAGGAGGGAGGAAGGGGAGGGCAGCAGCCATGAGTGGAGGGAGAGGAGAGATGATGAACATGATGAATGGTTGCAATGGCCCTTGGTCAAAGAAGACCTCTCACCTCTCTCTCTCTCTCTCATGCCCATACCATATTGTTTAATGTTTTCCTTTTCTTTTTCATTTCTCTTCTCATTCTTTTTAAATTGGAATAGGAAACCCAAATGAAACCATGCTAGAAAAATGCACAAGTGTGAAAAAAAGACTTTGTGCATGCCATGTGCACAAAGCACGCTTAATCCGCGATTAGCGATTTTTAATCGCGATTAACAAGAAATAGCGTATAATTAATCATAAAAACTTATAATTTGCATAATTCACATAAAGCACCCTCTTTTTAGTAATTTCCATAATTTTCCAAATTTTTCCTAATTTATCGGTATTTAATTATACCGCCTTATTAAAATATTCAATATAATTATTATTTAATTATAAAAATTCCAAAAAATAATATTTTATTTTTCTGAAATATTACAATCTTCCCCCCTTAATGAAATTCGGTCCCCGAATTTAAATTTAAACCCCCAATAGTAAAACATTTCAGTTAAAAGTCCAAGTCCTCGGGGCTCCGAAAACATCAACACATAAAACTCATCATAGCGCAATGCATGCACATGAATAATGAGCAGATAACTCAAAATCAAAACTCCGTCAAGCATCCCGCAATCATCGGAGTCATGGTGAAGTCATAAATGTCAAATCCAATACGAAAACCAATATGATAGACATTAAAACTTTACAAGTAAACATCTGAAGGAAATGCATGCCAAAACTTTTTAAGTCGCTGTGCGATGCGCATAACACTGCATAGTGGCGGACGTTTATTGTAAGAAAAAAACCATATATGTATATATCTTTTGTTTAATATGTACGTTCCGCCGTTTTGAAAACAATTTAGAAGGGTTTCCTTGTTTTAAATGTTTCGTGTCATATCAGACACGTAGGTAAATACTGATACTATAGCTCCCTTTTTGGAAATCCCTTCGATAACTGTCAATGCATGCAAAATATATCCATGTACTGTCCTCTGACTAGTCCTGCCCAGTACATAAACAAATAGCAAATATCATAAAAACGTACTGCTCCATAAGAAATCAATCCCAAAATGTGCATAAGAATGCTACGTGCGTCTGGTGCGCACAGAAATCAAAATCCATATATGTGCCATACATGTGCACAGAAACAACATCTAAGTGCAACGGGTGTGCACGAAACACTTGTCAAAGGCAACGTGTGTGCCTGACAGCAAAATCAGGTGCATCTGATATGCACGAAGAATCCCGATTTAGTGCATCTGGTATGCACCAAAATCGCATCTAAAACATGTGCATCAAACAAGCACGAAATCACGAAATCCAATATCAAGCGCCGAACATGCGCAAAATCCAATCCAAGGGCGCCAAAAATGCGCTAGAATCCAAATCAAATGCACAGAGTGCACGAAATCAACATCAATATCAGAATCGAAATCGACGGTATACAATAAAGCTCAATCCAAATCAGGTATACCGCGGTATATAATCTTAAAACCATGTGCATTAGCGTGCACAAAACACATATCAATGCACTACAAGCACATATAAGTTATACCGAGTGCAAAAACCAAATCGTGTGCATACCATGTGCACAAAATCAAATATCATGAAACTCAGTCATCAAGACTAAATCATGCGAATAGATCGCCCAAAATACCGAAATCCAAGGTGACGGATACGTGATAATCGAATCACCAAATCACAGATCATAATTACCATCGTCGATATTTCCACCTTCAAGGTCGAGAAGGTGTCGGTGCATCCAATGCTAGCAGAGCAAGATATCTACTTGCCTCCTGTTCATGGTCTGACGCCTGGTGCTTTTAGGCTCTTGTCTCTCACTGTGCATTGCTAGATATATAGCTCCTCGGCTCAACGGCCCAATGTGGAATGACGACGGAAACAGTCCCGCTCTGGCACATCCTCTACAGATCTCTGACCAACTATCTCGTCGACGATGCCGAACTCTGGCCCGCTGGGTGTGCGCAATATGACCGCTCCTGGGTCCAAGTCTTCTCGTATAGTATTCCAGAAAGGTCCTGTCGAGGTCTCTCTCAAATCTCGTTTCTGCCGAACTTCCCGGAAGTTACCACCCTTCACTAAATCTGTTTCTTGTTCCGAAACGGCTGCATACTCATCGCGACTCCTTCTGGAAAATATATCAATAATCAACGTCTCTGAATGTGTATCACATCTCTGATGTCGGCGGAGTGGAACGTCATCTTGGCGAAATCTCGTGCGAACTCCTTACTCGACTTTTTCTCTAATGTCGACTGCTTCGGACTCGTCTCTTCGTGGCTGCATGGACTGTGCTCCAATGGCTATACTCGTATCTGGAGTCTCCCAAGCAATGCATCCCATCACATGATATCCGAAAGATGTCGAATCATTCGATCGATTCGTCAAAACCTCATAATCCCCCAAGAGCTAAACATCTTGGGTACAGTTCAATAGTACTCCAGTACATGCCACAGAACCTGTGGACCAACCGTAGAAGGGCAAACCCAAGCCTCACAAATGGCACCGCTGAACTGCCGCAAACCCTAAGGTTCAAAGGCGTTCCATGGTCATTACGTCGAGTTAGAGTTTCATTCTTCTAGAGGGTCCATAGCATTACTTGCATTTGTCTCTGAATACTTTAAACTTGGAAAATGGGCTCCTGACATTCGATCGTCTCCATCGACTCTCGACGTACCTGCATGAAGTCGTCTCTAGCTGGAACCAATCTATCTGATGACCTCGCATCGGGGTAAGCGAACGAACCACATGTCCTAGTCTTTCATCCTCGGGTGACTAGCGACCTTCTATCATATCTCTAAGTACATCTCGTACTGCAATAGCTCCAACATCTGTGGAGATATCTCGTCGTTCGTAGCAACAACTGGCTCATTTGTCCGCATGCTGAACAATGCATCAATCATCAATTAATAGGTGCATCGACGGTCATCACATTCTGGCTGGCCTCTAACAGTAGCCTGATCCTCTGGTGCTGATCTGCACGTCCGAGAAATCTCGTACGAGCGATCCATCAAACGCTCATGGCGTGAAAACACAATAAAACGACGCCTCTATGCAATCGTATGTCCCTGAAATCACGCCCTGGTCAGTCCTCGTTCGTGACGAGCTCGTGCTGACCGCAACTCTAGCCGTAGCTCTCTCTGCCCGTGCAATCGTGGCAGCAAAATCATAACCAATATCGATGAGGATAGATCATGAATGAATATAATACTGTGCAATGAAATGTACATCCTAAGGCTCCTTAAGCGGAGTGGCGTATCGTAAGTATGCCGCGGAACATACACACGGCACGTTACTCTTCTGAAGTCACCTACTCCATCAACCAAAGTCAACCTATGCGACGAAAGTTCGGGTCTAATACCCCCTCGACTAGGTCTAAGTTCCGTAAGGTCAAGCCTAAGTTCCGAATATATACAAATGCTTAAGGCTCCACATAGTCAAACTTAGACTCGAACCAAGGTTAACCTAGCGCTCTGATACGAACTTTGTCACGACCCTGGAATAGCACGCGACTGGACCTTGAATCATATAAAGTCTATAGGACCTCATCTAATTCAAGTAAGCCAAAAGCCCATAAATCTAAAACCATTTTAAATAATAATTGAAGGAAAACTAGTTTTAAGGAAGTGAAAAAAACAAGTTTTAAAAACAAGGTTTTTAAATAAGTGAGCCGAATATGCATTTAAAATCACAAGCCTTTTCTAAAAATTTCGGCAGAGTTTCCTTTGTAAATACTGGCCCCGAAAGGGGTACAACATGATAACTACATACATGAATGATAAAAGCCATCCCCAAGCGGGAGCTAACTCTTCGTCAATCGACGGCCACAACCACGCAAGCATATAATATACAACACCGAATGGCGTGGATCAAAACTCAAAAGAAACTTGAAATCGTCAAGAAAACCATAATACTATAACGCGCGACTCTAAGGTCGAAATAATACACAACTGGTTTTCTAAGTCTGAAACAATATACAAGTTTGGTTGATGGAATTTCTAGATACAACCGATTAAAATAAATACAAGGGTGGTCACGATGCGAGTGAACCCACCTACCAAAGCAATCACCCTGAAAGGAAACAGTGTGCCAGAAAAGCCGCAATGAAACCTGTACTGTATAAACCTGCAAGAACTGTTGCACAACGGGGGTGAGTTGCCAACTCGTGAGTATAAAACATCACAGAGCAGAAATCGTATGTATGACTCAATCCTAGGTCAATACGATCAATAATATAAATCCTCAATATGAATTAGTCTGAAGCATGATAAGGTGGCAAGGGTAAGCATCTATACATAAGTGTAGTACCAAGTGCTCGTGCCAGTGCCTCAGGTAGCAACATATCATAAATATGAGGTATCATCAATGTAATCATCATGAAATCAGTGTCAACTATATCATGAAGTCTAAATATGTGGATATCATCCAACTAAGCAATCAATATCTGCATGTATGTGGATCTCGTCCACGTGTCACCCAATGACACAAAACATCATGCATGTAAATATCACGAAATCATATGCATGTAAGTATGAGGATATAAATCAACGTGTGTCCCTCGCGACACATCAAAATCATGGAACCTGAGTGTTCGGCATCGACACTCGAAAACATCATGAAACCCGTGCCCAGCATCGGCACGTAAATCCTCATATATCGGGCTCCGTCAGTCCGGATCGGCCCACGGGCTCCGTCAGTCCGGATCGGCCCATACCATCCCTCAACTCCGGTCGGTATCCTCCGGATATCCGTTGAGCTCAAATACTATCACCGGTAGGTAGTAGTCCCTCTGCCAGGCTCACCGTCTGCAGCACAGCAATCCGTTCTCGCCCCGGGGTTCCATACCGGGTCCACCATGTACCCGCAATCGGCCTCATCCAGCTCCTCGAATCGGGTTTCACATGTCACACTCAGAACCAAGAAAACACATGGTGGACGCACTGAAATATCCTATCAAGAGAAACCGGGTTTTTAAAACAGCACATGCTTTCTTTCGAAATAGCCACGGTTCTCAAATCCAGAAATCTCATGAATACAGCATATCTCAATGCGTAAAAATCATAAAGCATGATGTATGCTACATATAACAGAAATATAAGCATATCCGTATATCATGCAACATGGAATAGTAATATGCACATATCAAGGGAAAACCGCTCTTTTAAAATGAATATAGTTTTAAAATATATCTTGCGGTTCCCAAATCCCCAAAATCAAGCCAGAGTCATCTATGTATGTGCAAATACGTATGTATGCAGTATGGGTGTACAATATGTATGTGTGCCAGTATGTCATACAAGGAGTCATATCATGATGCAACAATCCTACTGTGTAGTGACATGGCAATTATCGATGATGAAGCGTGTGAGCCGGCAAACACGTGTACGCGGAACATACGCATCATCGATAATGGTGCTGGTGTCCGGACAACATGGGTTTAAAATAACAATAAACACATTTACGCATGCAATGCGATGCGAATAGCAAGAATATGCGGAAATCGATTAATAAACGCAACAGTGAAGAATCTACATCAATATATAAATGTCATACAGTTTTGCCATTTGAAATAAGACGAATCGGGGTTTTAAGAAAAATAAGGGCTACGGTGTTTTTAAGAAAAGATGCGCCTTTTGAAAATATCTGTAAAATCACTTTGCCTGTCTTTATAATACTCACGATTGGTTAGTTTCGAAATAGGTATGACTCGGGTTTAGTCTAACATCTACTAAGTAAACTACAGATCTAACTAACAAGCTAATCGAAAGGGTACGGAAACCACATAAATCTAAGTCGATATATATATACATATATAATAGTCGGTGATCTCACCTCAATAGTACCGCGTACGATACAATATATCATATGACATCCTCGAGTCAAGAGTGGGGATCTAACATCTATATAAAGCTCGTACGGTAAATCCATCGTACGGCATCCCAAATCTGGGTACGGGTCAAATATCACATTTATCTGGTATCCTTATCATCATATCTCATGCACTAGGTACTGACCTAGGTCTAGTACAAACCGATACCATATATATATATAAATATATATATATATATATATATATATATATATATATATATATATATATATATGCGTGTGTAAAACACACGTCCGATGGCCCAGTAAAATCTCATTTTGTATCTCATAATACGAACCACATCATATCACCGATCTCATGGCACCATGCCCAATCTCATCCACTCATCACCAAATATCATCCACTATCCTCATCATCCAAGTATAGGTATACGTGTATATATATACATCGTCCCATACCTATGTGTGTGTGTGTATATATACGTATCCCCAAATACACACAAGTATAACAAAGTAAGCATGTGGGTGCGTGTGGGTGTAAACCTATTCTAGGGTTCGCAACTAAGAAGCTATACTAGTTCACTTCTAAAAACCCTAATCTAAACATTTAACACCTAAACATATCTTGAATATCCATGTCACACATAAAAGATATCATATATATTTAGTATATATATATATAGTATACATCGAACTGCGGGGGTGCTATACGCCATCCACCCGACTTTCCCCGTAGATATAATCTGCTCACCTGCTCTTTGCTTTCCGTTGCCGACATCGCCACGCGCTTGCTTGTCGTCTCGAATTCTTCGTAGGGTACCTACACATCATAACGTATCGCAAATGCGTATTAAAATCACATCGGAAAATCAAAACGACATGCTAAAGGCCTATAGGTTAGAACCTATAGACCACGCCTTCAAAACCACCAATTAACACTCGATTTTGACGTACAAACGTCAAGTGACCGAATACGACACAAATCACAAATATCCAGAATTCAAAATACGCAAAACGAAACCCCGAATGAAAACAACAACTCTTGAAAATGTTCCCAGATTTTACCCTAGGTCAAATTGGTCAATTTTGCATATGCCAGGGGTCTAATTTACCGGAGATAAAGCACTGGGAGAAAAACGAATCAATTCTATACTGCTCTGGCCACAAATTGCGGCCAGAATGAATTTATTTGCGGCCAGGGTTGAGGGTTAGGGGCCAGGGTTTCAGTGGGGGGTCCTTGGTTGCCTGCATGTATCACTGTCCTTGCTAAATAATTTTCAGGTCACCCGAGTGTTAGCAGATTTCATTAAGCTCTACAGAATCCACAATTCTTCCGATATCGGATTTCTAAATCCGTATTCCGGGGTTCTAGTCTCTGGTTTAGGTCTGAATTCTAGCACTAGGGGGTTTATGTGGCCTCTACTAAGCTCAATTACACATCACAACTCAAAAATTCCATAAACCTTAACTAGAAATTTCCCAATCTCACTAAACGACACCAAATCGGTTCTAAACAAATATGGATGTAAAAGCAATGGAAATTCTACACTAATGATGGAATAATTACCTCAATTTGCACTCATGTATCCCCTAGGGCACCAAAATCAAATTTTTCTTGGTCCATAGTGTAGCTTGTGAGCTTGTGCACAATTTTTGTGAAGTGGGTAGGGACTTTTGTTGAGTTTTTGATGATGTTTTAGGGTGCATGAGGAGGGAGGAAGGGGAGGGCAGCAGCCATGAAAGGAGGGAGAGGAGAGATGATGAACATCATGAATGGTTGCAATGGCCCTTGGTCAAAGAAGACCCCTCACCCCTCTCTCTCTCTCATGCCCATACCATATTGTTTAATGTTTTCCTTTTTCATTTCTCTTCTCATTCTTTGAAAATTGGAATAGGAAACCCATATGAAACCATGCTAGAAAAATGCACAAGTGTGAAAAAAAGACTTTGTGCATGCTATGTGCACAAAACACGCTTAATCCGCGATTAGCGATTTTTAATCGCGATTAGCACTAAATAGCATATAATTAATCATAAAAACTTATAATTTGCATAATTCGCGTAAAACACCCTCTTTTTAGTAATTTCCATAATTTTCCAAATTTTTCCCAATTTATCGGTATTTAATTATACCGCCTTATTAAAATATTCAATATAATTATTATTTAATTATAAAAATTCCCAAAAATAATAGTTTATTTTTCTGAAATGTTACAATCTTCCCCTTAAAGAAATTCGGTCCCCGAATTTAAATTTAAACCCCCAAATACTAAAACATTTCAGTAAAAAGTCCAAGTCGTCGGGGCTCCGAAATCATCAACACATAAAACACAACATAGCGCAATGCATGCGCATGAACAATGAGCAGATAACTCAAAATCAAAACTCCGTCAAGCTTCCCGCAATCATCGGAGTCATGGTGAAGACATAAATGTCAAATCCAATACGAAAACCAATATGATATACATCAAAACTTTACAAGTAAACATCTGAAGGAAATGCATGCCAAACCTTTTTAAGTCGCTTTGCGATGCACATAACACTGCACAGTGGCAGACGTCTATTGTAAGAAAATAACCATATATGTATATATCTTTTGTTTAATATGTACGTTCCGCCGTTTTGAAAACAATTTAGAAGGGTTTCCTTGTTTTAAACGTTTCGTGTCATATCAGACACGTAGGTAAATACTGAGACATAAGCTCCCTTTTTGGAAATCCCTTCGATAACTATCAATGCATGCAAAATATATCCAGGTACTGTCCTCTGACTAGTCCTGCCCAGTACGTAAACAAATAGCAAATATCATAAAAACGTACTGCTCCATAAGAAATCAATCCCAAAATGTGCATAAGAATGCTACATGTGTCTGGTGCGCACGGAAATCAAAATCCATATATATGCCATACATGTGCACAGAAACAACATCTAAGTGCAACGGGTGTGCACGAAACACTTGTCAGAGGCAACGTGTGTGCCTGACAGCAAAATCAGGTGCATCTGATATGCACGAAGAATCCCGATTTAGTGCATCTGGTATGCACCAAAATCGCATCTAAAACATGTGCATCCAATATGCACGAAATCACGAAATCCAAAATCAAGCGCCGAACATGCGCAAAATCCAATACAAGCGCGCCAAATATGCGTAAGAATCCAAATCAAATGCATAGAGTGCACGAAATCAACATCAATATAAGAATCGAAATCGACGGTATACAATAAAGCTCAATCCAAATCAGGTATAGCGCGGTATATAATCTCACAACCATGTGCATTAGCATGCACAAATCACATATCAATGCACTACAAGCACATATAAGCTATACCGAGTGCAAAAACCAAATCGTGTGCATACCATGTGCACAAAATCAAATAACATGAAACTTAGTCATCAAGACTAAATCATGCGAATAGATCACCCAAAATACCGATATCCAAGGTGACGGATACATGATAATCGAATCACCAAATCACAGATCATAAATACCATCGTCGATATTTCCACCTTCAAGGTCGAGAAGGTGTCAGTGCATCCAATGCTAGCAGAGCAAGATATCTACTTGCCTCCTGTTCATGGTCTGACGCCTGGTGCTTTTAGGCTCTTGTCTCTTACTGTGCATTGCTAGATATATAGCTCCTCGGCTCAACGGCCCAATGTGGAATGACGACGGAAACAGTCCCGCTCTGGCACATCCTCTACAGATCTCCGGCCAACTATCTCTTCGACGATGCCGAACTCTGGCCCGCTGGGTGTGCGCAATATGACCGCTCCTAGATCCAAGTCTTCTCGTATAGTATTCCAGAAAGGTCCTGTCGAGGTCTCTCTCAAATCTCGTTTCTGTCGAACTGCCCGGAAGTTACCACCCTTCACTAAATCTGTTTCTTGTTCCGGAACGGCTGCATACTCATCGCAACTCCTTCTGGAAGATATATCAATAATAAACTCCTCTGCATGCGTATCACATATCTGATGTCGGCGGAGTGGAACGTCATCTCGTCGAAATCTCATGCGAACTCCTTACTCCACTTTTTTTCTAATGTCGACTGCTTCGGACTCGTCTCTTCATGGCTGTATGGACTGTGCTCCAATGGCTATACTCATATCTGGAGTCTCCCAAGCAATGCATCCCATCATAAGATATCCGAAAGATGTCGAATCATTCGATCGATTCGTCAAAACCTCATAATCACCCAAGAGCTAAACATCTTGGGTACAATTTAATAATACTTCAGTACATGCCACAGCACCTGTGGACCAACCGTAGAAGGGCAAACCCAAGCCTTACAAATGGCACCGCCGAACTGCCGCAAACCGTAAGGATCAAAGGCGTTCCATGGTCATTACGTCGAGTTAGGGTTTCATTCTTCTAGAGGGTCCATAGCATTACTTGCATTTGTATCTAAATACTTTAAACTTGGAAAATGGGCTCCTGACATTCGATCGCCCCCATCGACTTTCAACGTATCTGCGTGAAGTCGTCTCTAGCTAGAACCAATCTATCTGATGAACTCGCATCGGGGTAAGCGAACGAACCACATGTCCTAATCTTTCATCCTCGGGTAACTAGCGACCTTCTATCATATCTCTAAGTACATCTCGTACTGCAATAGATCCAACATCTGGGGCGATATCTCGTCGTTCGTAGCAACAACTGGCTAATTTGTCCGCATGCTGAACAGTGCATCAATCATCAATTAATAGGTGCATCGACGACCATCACATTCTGGCTGGCCTCTAACAGTAGCCTGATCCTCTGGTGCTGATCTGCACATCCAAGAAATCTCGTAAGAGCGATCCATCAAACGCCCATGGCGCGAAAACACAATAAAACGACACCTCTATGCAATCGTATGTCCCTGGAATCACGCCCTGGTAAGTCCTCGTTCGTGACGAGCTCGTGCTGACCACAACTCTAGCCGTAGCTCTCTCTGCCCATGCAATCGTGGCAGCAAAATCATAACCAATATCGATGAGGATAGATCATGAATGAATATAATACTGTGCAATGAAATGTACATCCTAAGGCTCCTTAAGCGGAGTGGCGTATCGTAAGTATGCCGCGGAACATACACACGGTACGTCACTCTACTGAAGTCACCTACTCCATCAACCAAGGTCAACCTATGCGACGAAAGTTTGGGTCTAATACCCTCTCGACTAAGTCTATGTTCCGTATGGTCAAGCCTATGTTCCGAATATATAAAACGCTCTAGGCTCCGCATAGTCAAACTTTGACTCGAACCAAGGTTAACCTAGCACTCTGATACCAACTTTGTCACGACCCTGGAATAGCACGTGACTGGCCCTTGAATCATATGAAGTCTATAGGACCTCAATCTAATTCAAGTAAGCCAAAAGCCCAGAAATCTAAAACTATTTTAAATAATAATTGAAGGAAAACTAGTTTTAAAGAAGTGAAAAAAACATGTTTTAAAAACAAAGTTTTTAAATAAGTGAGCCGAATATGCATTTAAAATGACAAGCCTTTTCTAAAAATTTCGGCAGAGTTTCCTTTGTAAATACTGGCCCCGAACGGGGTACAACATGATAACTATATACAAGAATTATAAAGGCCATCCCCAAGCGAGAGCTAACTCTTCGTCAATCGACGGCCACAACCACGCAAGCATATAATATAAAACGCCGAAGGGTTAGGATCAAAACTCAAAAGAAACTTGAAATTATCAAGAAAACCATAATACTACAACGCGCGACTCTAAGATCGAAATAATACACAACTGGTTTTCTAAGTCTGAAACAATATACAAGTTTGGTTGATGGAATTTCTAGATACAACTGATTAAAATAAATAAAAGGGTGGTCACGATGCGAGTGAACCCACCTACCAAAGCAACCACCCTGAAAGGAAACAGTGTGCCAGAAAAGCCGCAATGAAACTTGTACGGCAAAAACCTGCAAGAACTGTTGCACAACGGGGGTGAGTTGCCAACTCGTGAGTAGAAAACATCACAGAGCAGAAATCGTATGTATGACTCAATCCCAGGTCAATACGATCAATAATATAAATCCTCAATATGAATTAGTCAGAAGCATGATAAGGTGGTAAGGGTAAGCATCTATACATAAGTGTAGTACCAAGTGCTCGTGCCAGTGCCTCAGGTAGCAACATATCATAAATATGAGGTATCATCAATGTAATCATCATGAAATCAGTGTCAACTATATCATGAAGTCTAAATATGAGGATATCATCCAACTAAGTAATCAATATCTGCATGTATGTGGATCTCGTCCACGTGTCACCCAATGACACAAAACATCATGCATGTAAATATCACCAAATCATATGCATGTAAGTATGAGGATATAAATCAACGTGTGTCCCTCGCGACACATCAAAATCATGGAACCTGAGTGTCCAGCATCGACACTCGAAAATATCAAGAAACCCGTGCCCAGCATCGGCACGTAAATCCTCATAAATCGGGTTCCGTCAGTCCGGATCGGCCTATACCATCTCTCAACTCCGGTCGGTATCCTCCGGATATCCGCCGAGCTCAATTACTATCACCGGTAGGTAGTAGTCCCTCTGAAAGGCTCACCGTCTGCAGTACAGCAATCCGTTCTCATCCTGGGGTACCATACCGGGTCCACCATGTACCCGCAATCGGCCTCATCCAGCTCCTCGAATCGGGTTTCACATGTCACACTCAGAACCAAGAAAACACATGGTGGACGCACTAAAATATCATATCAAGAGAAACCAGGTTTTTAAAACAGTACATGCTTTCTTTCGAAATAGCCACGGTTCTCAAATCCAGAAATCTCATGAATACAGAATATCTCAATGCGTAAAAATCATAAAGCATGATGTATGCTACATATAACAGAAATATAAGCATATCCGTATATCATGCAACATGGAATAGTAATATGCACATATCAAGGAAAAACCGCTCTTTTAAAATGAATCCAGTTTTAAAATATATCTTGCGGTTCCCAAATCCCCAAAATCAAGCCAGAGTCATCTATGTATATGCAAATACGTATGTATGCAGTATGGGTGTACAATATGTATGTGTGCCAGTATGTCATACAACGAGTCATATCATGATGCAACAATCCTACTGTGTAGTGACATGGAAATTATCGATGATGAAGCGTGTGAGCCGGCAAACAGGTGTACGTGGAACATACGCATCATCGATAATGGTGCTGGTGTCCTGACAACATGGGTTTATTATAACAATAAACACATTTACACATGCAATGCGATGCGAATAGCAAGAATATGCGGAAATCGAATAATAAACGCAACAGTGAAGAATCTACATCAATATATAAATGTCATACAGTTTTGCCATTTGAAATAAGACGAATCGGGGTTTTTAGAAAAATAAGGGCTACGGTGTTTTTAAGAAAAGATGCGTCTTTTGAAAATATCCGTAGAATCCCTTTGCCTGTCTTTAAAATACTCACGATTGGTTAGTTTTGAAATATGTATGACTCGGGTTTAGTCTAACATCTACTAAGTAAACTACAGATCTAACTAACAAGCTAATCGAAAGGGTAAGGAAACCACATAAATTTGAGTCGATATATATATACATATATAATAGTCGGTGATCTCGCCTCAATAGTACCACGTACGATACAATATATCATATGACATCCTCGAGTCAAGAGTGGGGATCTAACATCCATATAAAGCTCGTACGGTAAATCCATCGTACGGCATCCCAAATCTGGGTACGGGTCAAATATCACATTTATCTGGTATCCTTATCATCATATCTCATGCACTGGGTACTGACCTAGGTCTGGTACAAACCGATACCATATATATATATATATATATATATATATATATATATATATATATATGCGTGTGTAAAACACACGTCCGATGGCCCGGTAAAATCTCATTTCGTATCTCATAATACGAACAACATCATATCACCGATCTCATGGCACGATGCCTAATCTCATCGACTCATCACCAAATATCATCCACTATCCTCATCATCCAAGTATAGGTATACGTGTATATATATACATCGTCCCATACCTATGTGTGTGTGTATATATATATACGTATCCCCAAATATGCACAAGTATAACAAAGTAAGCATGTGGGTGCGTGTGGGTGTAAACCTATTCTAGGGTTCGCAACTAAGAAGCTATACTAGTTCACTTCTAAAAACCCTAATCTAACCATTTAACACCTAAACATATCTTGAATATCCATGTCACACATAAAAGATATCATATATATATAGTATATATATATATATATATAGTATACATCGAACTGCGGGGGTGCTATACGCCATCCACCCGACTTCCCCCGTAGATATAATCTACTCACCTGCTCTTCGCTTTCCGTTGCCGACGTCTCCACGCGCTTTCTTGTCGTCTCTAATTCTTCGTAGGGTACCTACACATCATAACGTATCGCAAATGCGTATTAAAATCACATCGGAAAATCAAAACGACATGCTAAAGGCCTATAGGTTAGAACCTATGGACCACGCCTTCAAAACCATCAATTGACACTCGATTTCGACGTACAAACGTCAAGTGACCGAATACGACACAAATCACAAAAATCCAGAATTCAAAATACGCAAAAAGAAACCCCGAATCAAAACAACAACTCTTGAAAATGTTCCCAGATTTTACCCTAGGTCAAATTGGTCAATTTTGCATATGCCAGGGGTCTAATTTTCTGGAGATAAAGACCTAGGACAAAAACGAATCAATTCCATACTGCTCTGGCACCAAATTGTTGCCAGAATGAATTTATTTGCGGCCAGGGTTGAGGGTTAGGGGCCAGGGTTTCAGTGGGGGGTCCTAGGTTGCCTGCATGTATCACTGTCCTTGCTAAATAATTTTTAGGTCACCCGAGTGTTGGCAGATTTCATTAAGCTCTACAGAATCCACAATTCTACCGATATCGGGTTTCTAAATCCGTATTCCGGGGTTCTAGTCTCTGGTTTAGGTCTGAATTCTAGCACTAGGGGGTTTTTGTGGCCTCTACTAAGCTCAATTACACATCACAACTCAAAAATTCCATAAACCCTAACTAGAAATTTCCCAATCTCACTTAACGACACCAAATCGGTTCTAAAAAACATGGATGTAAAAGCAATGAAAATTATACACTAATGATGGAATAATTACCTCATTTTGCACCCATGAATCCCCTAGGGCACCAAAATCAAATTTTTCTTGGTCCATAGTGTAGCTTGTGCACAATTTTTGTGAAGTGGGTAGGGAATTTTGTTGAGTTTTTGATGATGTTTTATGGTGTATGAGGAGGGAGGGAGGGGAGGGCAGCAGCCATGAGAGGAGGGAGAGGAGAGATGATGAAGATGATGAATGGTTGCAATGGCCCATGGTCAAAGAAGACCCCTCACCTCTCTCTCTCTCATGCCCATACCATATTGTTTAATGTTTTCCTTTTCTTTTTCTTTTTCATTTCTTTTCTCATTCTTTTAAAATTGGAATAGGAAACCCAAATGAAACCATGCTAGAAAAATGCAAAAGTATGAAAAAAAGACTTTGTGCATGCTATTTTCACAAAACACGCTTAATTCGCGATTAGCGATTTTTAATCGCGATAAGCACTAAATAGCGTATAATTAATCATAAAAACTTATAATTTGCATAATTCACGTAAAACACCCTCTTTTTAGTAATTTCCATAATTTTCCAAATTTTTCCCAATTAATCGGTATTTAATTATACCGCCTTATTAAAATATTCAATATAATTATTATTTAATTATAAAAATTCCCAAAAATAATATTTTATTTTTCTGAAATGTTACAATCACATGTCAAGTTCTACCCATAATTGTCCAGGTTAATTTGAAACCATCCGTATATACCCTTGACGAAGGCCAAATAAGTAATACGACTGTTCCAAACCAACACATCTATCTATGCTACATATGAACACCCGGCAGCTACCAATCACTATGCCCTGACGAAGGCCAACTAACATAGCTTGAATACTACTTACTATTCATATGAAATGACAGAGGGTTACGAATGGTTTTGGCGAAACCGTGAACGTAGTGAACTTGATATAATCAAAGAAACCCGATAGCTTTTAAAAGGAGTGGTTTAAGCTCCGCATTTAAAAGTCTGATCTTTTAAAATAACCGAGTGGTTTTAAAATTTGTTCCAACGATTCAGCTTTGGTTTTTTTGCTTTGCATTAATGTAATTCAGTCCCATCAATTAACCTATCATTGTAGAAAACAACGAAAATACAACGTACGCTTATGCCATACGCATTCACCACGGGGCCCCGTCATCACCCGTTAGGTTACTTAACTAACGACAGAGCGGGGGCTGGACTAGCACGGATGTAAATCATAAGCAACATCTATTATATAATATATATATAATAATATCCATTTTTCAGACGCAATGATAGGCATTCCAGATCACTGATGAACACATTGGATATACTAGGAATTTCACGCTTCGTTTGAGCCTGTAAAGAAAGACAGATTCCACGGTCGTGATGAATAGCCAAACCCCACCAAAGACCCCTACGGGTGCGGTAAACTACCCGCCAAATACCCGAAGTGAAGCAACCTCCCTCAAAAAAGTGAGTAGGCCACTCGGCACTTCAAAGTACCCGGTAGTTTATGCACCCACCTTGGGTCTATCCTAGAAGAAAAAACAGTAAAAGAAATAATACAACGGTGGGTACAACCTCAACCCGGATGTGCCTCACAAAATAATATTACATCACTTTACAAATTTTACATCGAATGAAAGAATGAAAACCCTCATCTCACATCCCCGGCTATTCATCCACGACGATCCAACAAGTTCATTTACACAAACCATCATAACAACATCACAGATATGTGCAACCCCGACTAATCGACGTAGAGCAATTAGTCAACGTTTCCAAACACATATATACAACACAAAGCTTGTAAAGTAACTACAATAATAGAAGTCCGCACGCAATTAGCAAACTTAAACAATTTTCTAAGACATGAAAATCCAGTGAGCTAAAGTTCCAAAACCGATCGTTTTGAACCAATATGGGAGTCGAAACGAACTCGAAACCCGCTTGAATCTTCGCTGAGAGTTAGAGAATGAAATTAACTTCGATTCGGGAGGCATAGAGGGGATACCCCACCCCTGAGGCCACCATGAGGTGGCCAGGGGGTGAGGCAGACCCGAAACTACCTATGATGGGGAAGTTTCGGGTCCCCACCGCCAAGACCACCTTGTGGTGGTCTTGGGGAGTGGGCCCAGCCGTTCAGCCCCCCCGAAGGGTCCCCGGGGTACACACTCTCCACCCCGCGGCTTCTCGGTTCAAACCGTGAGCCCGCGGAGTGTGAAAACAACTCAAAACATCAATTTTGGAAATAGTTTTTTCGGCAGTTTTTGCGCGACAAAAACCGGGGGAATTCTAACATCCCTACAAGCTATCTAGGTTTTATGAGAGGATCTGAAACCACTGTAAGTCGATGTCACGCACCCCACGTGTTCGCGGGGAGGCGGAATTTGCAAAAAATGGTTTTTACGGGCTTCGCAACACCGACTAGAACCAAGGATCGTCCATAAACCCTAGCTTGCAAACTACATGTGATTTAACTACTGGGAAAGAATGTTATACCTCATGATACAAGTCCTTCAGGTCTTCTCCGCTTTCCTCCTCGTCGTCGTAGGCTCAAAGGATCGATCCGGATCGTAGCTTCCTCGTCGGCTTCCTCGAGTCAAAGACGATCCACCCGAGAGTCTATAGTCCGAGCTCCATCATCAAAACCGAGCTAACTAGGGCAACAAGCTTGCTAAACTTGATGGCCTAGGTGATGTAGAGAATGAAGATGGATTTATTTGTCTCTTGAAACCCTAGTTTACTCAACTCATGAGACCTTATGGGTTTTTGTTTAGAGGAAAAAGAAGAGAGCTAGCTTGAGAAAAGAGAATTGATTTTTGATAATGATTATCATCAAAAAATGAGATGGATCCCTTGATTTGACTACAAGCATGGCAGGAAAATATCTCACCCAAAATATCTAGTGCCATAAAATATCTCACAAGAAATATCTAGTCAAAGAGTCAAACCAAATCAAGTGGTCAAACCAAGTCAAATGGTCAAACCAAGTCAAGTAGTCAAAAAAAGTAGCCATGCCTCAAATATCATTTACAAAAATAACAAATGCTTTCCTCCACCTCATAATTGTTTTAATCAAGTCAATTGTCAAAACCCTAATGAGTTGTCTCCTTTCTATGCCCCTCTCATCCGTATATACATACCCGCATTCGTGTTCCGAAAAACGCGAACATAAAGAGACGAAACTGATCCATTAATATAATACTAGGATCCGGCTTAAACCAAAGCCCACTAGTATTATCCGCCCGAATATCATACGCGCACAAGTGTACGTACGTGATCGAAGCCCTGCCGTAAAACCATACGGCCTCTACACCTTTTGCCCGATGCAGGGAAACTCTCTATGTGGGACTCTAAAGACTCGACAGTACGCTGGCAGTGGGTTTAACCACAAGCCGCAAGCGGTACGAGCTGCACGTAACGGCTACCCAAGTATCTGTCGATAAGAAAGCCGATGAGAAAACCCATCTGAACTCCTACTGAGCCTTAATGTGACAATCTCTGTACAGTTCGGTCGGTTCGTCTAAGAGTATCGCATATCGGGCCTAGGTGGGCGATAATCGTCAGACCCCTAATTGCGCAATAAGTCATGTCGGAGAGTATCCCAATGTAGGGTTACCTAGGACGGCAGCAAGGTTTTAGGAGGCATCGTCCATGCCAAATTCAAAAAATTTCCGTTCTAGCTAACCCTAACTAAGAATCGTTAACTAGAAATCGACGGAATATTATGCAAACAAATTCGCATATGAAAAGTGAGCAAGGAATACAACCTTTGTAGACCTGTCCTTCACTTCATTAGCACCGTGTAGTCGTCCCTTCGCTGCGATCGTGAACCCCGGACTCTAGAGAGGCTCCCTTGAAGAAACGAACATGCTTGCTTCGAAGACATCGAGGCCGAAGACGATCTACGTCGAGGAGACACTAACCCAAGCTATCTCTTCACTAATTATGGAATTAGTGAAGCAAACACTCTATACTAAATGGTAAGTAGTAGAGGATGATGAAGTAGGAAGTTTGCTCACATTAGAAATCATTTTCTCATTCAAAATCATCACTTTATCACAAAATAGAGAGCAAGATCAAGAGGAAGAAGAAGATGAAGTCAAGTGATGAATAATGAATTATTGTGTTGGTTAGAATTGCAACCTAGGGTTAAGCATGTCATGCTTAACCCTTGTAGAGACTTTACCATGGTCTAGGGTTAGGGTTTGGTTTAAAAATATCTAAGCAAAATATCAAGAGAGAAGACTTAGTCAACAATGGCAACTCTTTTGCCAAAAGTCTTTTCTTTTTGGAATTTTTCTAATATATATATATATATATATATATATATATATATATATATATCAAACCCTAATCTTAGCCATGGTAATAATCTTAAAACCCTAGTTGCAAGTTTAACCCTAACATGTTACAATATTATATATCACATATATAATATATAATGTAACAAAAGAAAATAATACAATTAACATATATCACATATATATATCAATGTATCATCAAGTGAGAAAAAGAATCATTTAAGTGAGCTTATATTAGTTAATGTAATGTAATATATCGAATATATAATTATACATTAAATTATCGAATCAATATATGATCCGATAATTCGGCTATTTTGCAAATAGCCGACTAATATAATATGTATCATTTTATCGGATCAACACTTGATCCGATAACTCGGCTATATCACATATACCCGGATGAAATCATATATCGCGAGAATAGAATACGGTATCTCATATCGTATTAATCTCGGTCCCGCACATATCACATATGTGCTCCTACTCAGTTTCGCTTGAGCCAGGAAACTTCTGTGTAGGACTCTAAAGACTCATCAATACGCCGGTAGTAAGTGATGATCATATCAAACACCCATAAGCCGCAAGCGGTCTGCTAAATGTAACGGCCACCCAGGTATTGAGCGATCAGAAGATCAACAAGCAAGCCTGCTCGTATTCCTGCCAATCCAATCAGTAACACTACCGTACAGTCCGGTCTCTTCGTCTGATATGTCGCATATCTCGTCTAGGTGTGGTAAACGTCAGACCCCAGTAACTCGATAAGTCGTGTCGATATGAGGCTCATAACGGGTCGAGAAACTACCGATAACACTTACCAGTATATCTCAAAAGTAGCCCTGACCAGGGACTTCCTGTTATAGCCAAAAAAGCACAGCGCAACATCCACTCCTAATACCGGGAGAGACGAAACCCCTCTTATCGCGCATTGCCTCCATGTGATTCGGGACTGTACCCAAAAGCCACCGTTTTGCACGTTCTTTTGAACGTGGTAAGGTGGAAATCAAAGCAAAGTGGGAATCACACAAGACTCTATGACGATCTCGGGTCTACAGACTAACCTGTACCAGTGTCACCAGAGAACTGCCATCTGACGTTAGGTATAATACCATCTGGGAGTTCTCGGCGAGTCCGTTCAGTGTATCCAGTCTCCACTGAGCACCCGTATACTGTCTCTGATGTCAAACACCAATGGATATGGGATCATCCATCGCCCATCTACATGGGTCGAGAAGCTATACGCTAGTCTACTCTGGTATATCGATGCCCTGTCTCGATACACCCACGACTAGGAACATTTGAAGGATGTACTTATCGACTACACTGTCCCCACTGGTATGATCTGCATCATAATCCTGGTAGTCAAGTACTCATCCTAAGGGCTTTATCAACATGTAACATAGAGACAATCAGTGTACATGTTAATATAAAGAGCAACCAAATAGCATACTATCATGTCGAGCAAGAAAGTCCTCTATATATATGTCCAAGCATCCACTACAATATACATCGTATGTACAGTAATGGCCTCTATGTCATACATATAACTAACAATCTTCCACTTGCACTAGGGCCATCTGTTGTAGTATCTCATACCCAACAATCAGCAGTGGTTGAAGTATCTCATACTCAACCATCCCATAAAAGTCTCTCCTGGGTATAGGCCTTTGTGAGTGGATCCGCCCTGTTCTCCTCTGTGTCTACTCTCCTATCCTTGATCTCCCTAGAGATCAACCATCTCCATGATCAGGTGATACTGCCTTAGAATATGTCTGGATCTACGATGGGATGGGGGTTCATAGGCATAAGCCACAACTCCATTGTCACACAATGGTAGGAACGGAGTTCATCTTATGAACTAGTGTACATCCAGACTACTTTATTGGTAGCATCCTTAGTAGCAATGTATCCAGCCTTTATCGTCTAGTTTGTCACGGTATCTAGCTTGGAACTCTTCCAACATACCGTCCCTCTACTGAGGGAAAAGACAATGCCTGTGACTGACATTCAGTCGACCTTATCACCCTGGAAGCTATACAGTGATTCTCCCCAGGATCGTTTGATGCCATCTCATTACACCTAGTGAGAATCCTAATGTCCACTTAGATTTATCTCATAGATCTAAAACCCAGGATTTAGGTGGTATCACCTTGATCCTATATGGAGAATCCTTGTGAAAAGAGGAGATTGACCTAGCGTAGCATAAGAAACTCCTTTCATATCAAGAGTATGTTATCCAGGTACAATACGAGGATCACCACCATACTCCCTACTACCTTTTTGTATATACAAGGTTCATCTACCATTTTGATGAAGTCAAACTCTTTGACTACCACATCAAAACAGATGTTCCAACTCCGCGATGCCAGCTTTAAACCATAAAGCAACTTGCACACGTTTCCGCTACTCCCACTGTCTACGAAGCCCTCTGGCTGTGTACTTATAGACGCTCTCTTCTAAATCACTATTTAGAAAAGCAGTCATGATACCCAACCGCCAGATATCATAGTCATGGTATGTAGCAATGGCAAGTAGTATCCGGATGGACTTAAGCATAGGCACTTGAAAAGGTTTCATCATTATCCACACCTGGTCGATAACGAGAACCTTTTAAAACAAGCCTTATCTTTGAAAGTCTCAACTTTTCCATGTACACCAAGTAATCTTCTCAAGATATACTTTCTCCTGATGGGGATTTAACCCTTCAGAAAAAGCAACCAAAGTCCATACTTTGTTGGTGTATATTGATTCTATCTCAGATCGCTTAGCATCCAGCCATTCTCACAGAGTCCCCACTCCTGATGGCCTGCTCGAAACTAGTTGGGTCATCATCTCATGATGCAATTCTCGCTCCCACTGTCATTGAGAAAACTGAAGTATCTCTCAGGCGGATGAGGAACCCTACTAGATCGGCGAAGAGGCTGAGGTTCGTCGGGAGCTATTGAATCCTCTGGGTCTACCAAATCATCAGCTGCAGTTTGTATAGCTGGAACTCCTTCCAGTTCTACCTCATTACCACTAATTTCTTCATAAGAAATTCCCTTTACCAAAGTTGTCATGCTGAGAAAGAAAACACCTTTTGCTCCTTAGTGTGGTAGAAGATATTCCCTTGCGAATGCTTGGGATATCCAACAAACTTCCACAGAACTGACCTTCCCTCGAGCTTGTCCGGATTTTTCTTTTAGATATAGGCCGGACTACCCCAAATCTTAACATCCTTAAAAGATGGGCTCTTCCCATACCATATCACATATGGAGTGGAAGACAACTGATTTGATAGGAACCCTATTCAATAGGTATGCAGCTTCTCAAGTGCATAACCCCCAAAAGGAAATAGGCTTCTCAGTAGTACTCATCATAAAGCACACCATATCTTATAGGGTGCAATTGCTCCGCCCCGATATACCATCGTGCTGTGGTGTATACGGAGGAGTAAAGATGAGAAAGAATCTCATTCTCCTTTAGAATAGTCCAGGATCTCCGTGCTCAAGTATTCTCCTCCCTGATCACATCAAAGGACATAATACTTATACCCGTTTTTGGTTCTCTACTTCTAACTTATATTCTATGAATATCTCAAAAGGTTCAGACTTGTGTTTCAACAGGAACATATGTCCGAATCTTGAGAGATAATCAGTGAATGTAATTAAGTAAAAGAACCAGTCCTGGCATGTGTAGACATGGGACCTACATACAACATCATGCATCAATCCCAAGAGTTCACTAACTCTTTCTCTATTTCCAATAAACAGAGCTATGGTCATCTTATCTTTGTGACTTGACTGGCAGGTTTCACAAGATATAAATTAAAACTAATTTAAATATGCATCTTTATGTAACTTAGCTAGTCGGGTTGCATTGATATGACCTAGTCTACAATGCCTCAAGAAGGATTCGTTCATTTCTGAACTCTTCCTCTTCTGTGTGTTTTATACGTTAAGAACTGTAGTTTGATTTAGAACGTATATGCTTTTAGATAAAGTGCCTGAACCGATCAACTCTTGATATAGGAAAATGTTCAAAACATTATCCAACAATACAAAATTATATCCTTCTTTACTAAATAAAGAGACTGATATGATATTGTATATCAGGTTCGGTATCTAATAACACTCGTTCCGAATCAACGTATTTCGTAATACAGGGTGATAACTGCCAACATATTTGGCTGCAACACTTGCACCGTTTCCAACTCTTAAAACTTATCACCCATTCTCAGTTCACTACCTATCTGTAGCCCATGTAACATATTACATATGTGGCATCCTGATCCGGTATCTGATACCCAGGACGTAAAGGAAACTGAGAAACAGTTCTCTTTAATAAACACACCGAAAGAAGATGTATCAACATACACTTTCTTCGTTTGGGCGGCACGGGAATTCTGGTAATCCCCTATTTCCTGCTCGGTCTTATAACAATTATAAGTTGGAGCGGGACCAACGTTCCTTAGCTCAGTATAACAAGCGGGTTCGGTCAATACATCCATATTATTATCTTGATTAAGGCGTGACATGGTCGCTACCTGGAGAGAGAGAAGAAAACACTCAGCGTATGCTCTTGTAAGATTAGATTGGTTATTAATTTATCTAATCAGATTGGCTCCCACTGTTTTAGTCAAATCTTCCTTCAAACCCTAAAAGGAAAGACTAGCCGGGATTAATTACACCCTACAAGTTCGCCAATCTTTCAGCCAGGCCAGTGTCGGTACTTTGAGGGAGGTTCCCCGTGCTTTCGCACGGACCTAATTAAAATAAACCTCAATTTCCCAGGGGAATAACCCCGTTAACACCTTTCTAGACACCTACTTGATCGGCTAATTATGATGTGTAAAACTCTCCCAGGAGTAACTCTTACTCGCAGTGGATATCGGGATCCAACTATCTCATAGGAGGTATGCAATCTCATTGCAAATTTCAACACTTGAAATTCCCGATGATATTTTGCCCCAAGCGTCCTATGACCTTGACAGAGGTTAACAAACCATAGGCCGCTAGTCAAGTTCAACCCGTCAGTTCTTGATTGAAATAAACCCACCCGCACGACCCATGACAGAGGTCAACAAGGTCGCACGACTACCCTAATCCAATCGCATCATATGCTTATGCAGATAAGCACAAATCAGCTACCGCACTGTAGGGTTACTAGGCACACGCACAAGGGTCTACAAGGCATCAACCATGCCCGATTTAAAATTTAGCCGTGCCGAACAACCCTAACCAAGATCTTTAAACTAGAGATTAGGCGAAAACAAGCATGTTAAACACTTTAACACTAAGTGAGAGGGATTACAACCTTTGTAGATCTGGTCCTTCACTTCATAAGCTCTGTGTTGTGGTCCCTTCGCTGCGATCATCAAGTTCCGGACTCTCGAGAGGCTCCACGAAGAGAAAGATGCAAGCTTGCTTCCGATCTTCGATAACAAAGATGATCTACCTTGAAGTTTCATTAGCACAAGCTTTCACTCACAAAATGAAGTGAACACTCTCATCTAAATGGCAAGGGTAGATAAGGATAATGAAGTAGGATTTTTGCTCTCATTTGTTTTCTTATTCTCACTCACTTTCATCACAAAAAGCAAAGCAAGAAAGCTTTGCATCAAAGGAAGAAGAAGAAGAATAGTGATCAATCCTTTTCTGATGAATAATGAAAGTTATGATAAGATTAGAAATGCAACCATGGTCAATGTAACCTTTGTAGAGATTTAACTAGGGCTAGGGTTTCGGTTGGGTTAAGAATGAGTCACTTGAAAATATCTTAACACAAAACAAAAGAAAACCTTCTAGAAGGTTCATGAATGAACTAACCCAATTCAAACCCTAACCTTGTTTAATCTCCACTAAACATGTTGCATTAGTAATCATATCATGTTACAATATTATATATCACATATACAATATTTATTGTAACAAAATAAAATAATACAATTAACATATATCGCATATATATCAATGTATTACCCGAGTGAGAAAAAGAATTTTTTAGTGAGCTAATATTAGTTAATGTAATTTAATATATCATATATATTATTATACATTAAATTATCGAATCAACACTTAATCCGACAATCCGGCTATATCGAATATATCCGACTAATATATCATGTACCGATTCATCGGATCAACACTTGATCCGATGACCCGGCTGATATCAAATATCGCAAGAATAGAATACAGTATCTCATATCGCATTATCCTCGGTCCTGCACATATCACATATGTGCTCCTACTCCGTTTTACTTGAGTCAAGAAACCTCTGTGTAGGACTCTAAAGAATCGTTAATACGCCGGCAGTAGGTGATGATCATATCAAACACCCACAAGCTGCAAGCGGTCAGCTAAACGTAACAGCCACCCAGATATTGAGTGATCAGAAGATCAACAAGCAAGTCTGTACATTCTCCTGCCAATCCAATAAGTAACACCCCCGTACAGTCCGGTCTCTTCGTCCGATATGTCGCATATCTCGCCTAGGGGTGGTAAACGGCAGACCCCAGTAGCTTGATAAGTCATGTCGATATGAGGTTTATAACAGTTCAAGAAACTACTGATAACACTTACCAGTAAATCTCAGCAACCCTGGCCAGGGATTTCTAGTTATAGCCAATCGAACACAGCACAACATCAACTCACTATACCGGGAGAGACGAATCCCCTCCTATCGCTCATTGCCTCCATGTGATTCGGGACTGTACCCAAAAGACACCTTTTTGCACGCCCTCTCGGACGTGGTATGATGGAAATCAAAGCACAGTGGGAATTACACAAGACTCTATGACGATCTCGGGTCAACAGACTACTCTGTACCAGTGTCACCGGAGAACTGCCATCTGACGTGCGGTATAATACCATCTGCGAGTTCTCGGCGAGTCCGTCCAGTGTACCCAGTTTCCACTGAGCACCCGAACACCATCCTTGATGTCAAACACCAATAGATATGGGATCATCCATCGCCCATCATATGGGTCAAGATGCGTATACGCTAGTCTGCTCTGTTGTATCGATGCCCTGTCTCGATACACCCTCGACTAGGAACTGTTATAAGATGTACTCGTCGACTACCGTGGCCCCACTAGTGTGGTCTCATCATAGTCCCAGTAGTCGAGTACAGATCCTAAGGGTTTTATCAACATGTAACAAAGAGACAATGAGAGAACATGTTAAGATAAAGAGCAACCAAATAGCGTACTATCATGTCGAGCAAGAAAGTCCTCCCTATATATGTCCAAGCATCCACTACAATATACATCGTATGTACAGTAATGTCCTCTAGGGCATACATATAACTAGCAATCTGCCACTTACACTAGGGCCATCTGTTGTGGTATCGCATACCCAACAATTAGCTGCGGTTGAAGTATCTCATACTCAACCATCCCATATAAGTCTCTACTGGGAAAAAGGACTTTGTGAGTGGATCCGTGCTGTTGTCCTCTGTGTCTACTCTCCTAACCTCGATCTCCCTAGAGATCAACCATCTCCATGATCAGGTGATACTGCCTAAGAATTATATCTGGATTTCTGATGGGACGGGGGTTCCTCGGCCAAAGCCATAACTCCATTGTCACACAATGGTTGGAACGAAGTTCATCTCATGAACTTATATATATCCAGACTGCCTCTTTGGTAGCATCCTTGGAAACGATGTATCTTGCCTTTAATCGTCTAGTAAGTCACGGTATCTAACTTGGAACTCTTCCAACATACTGTCCCTCCACTGAGGGTAAAGACAATGCCTACGACTGACATTCAGTCGTCCTTATCACCCTGGAACCTTTCCAGTGATTCTCCCCAGGATCGATTGATATCATCTCAGTACAACTAGTGAGTATCCTAACATCCATTTAGATCTATCTCATAGATCCAAAACCCAGGATTTAGGAGGTATCATTTTGATCCTATATAGAGAATCCTTGTGATAAGAGGAGATTGACCGAGCGTAGCATAGGAAACTCCTTCCCTATCAAGAGTATGTCATCCACGTACTCTATGAGGATCACCAACATACTCTATACTACTTATTTGTATATACAAGGTTCATCTACCATTTTGATGAAGTCAAACTCTTTGACTACCACATCAAAACAGATGTTCTAACTCCGCGTTGCCTGTTTTATCACATAAAATATCTTGCACACGTTTCCGCTGCTCCCACTATGTACGAAGCCCTATGGCTGTGTACTTATAGATGCTATCTTCTAAATTATAATTTAGAAAAGCAGTCATGACGCCCAACCGCCAGATATCGTAGTCATGGTATGTAGCCGTGGCAATTAGGATCTGGATGGACTTAAGCATAGCTTTGAAAGTCTCAACTTTTCCATGTACACCAAGTAATCTTCTCAAGATATACTTGCTCCTGATGGGGATTTAACCCTTCAGATAAAGCAACCAAAGTCCATACTTTGTTGGTGTATAAGGATTCTATCTCAGATCGATTAAGCATCCAGCCATTCATACAAAGTCCCACTCCTGATGGCCAGCTCGAAACTAGTTGGGTCATCATCTCATGATGCAATCCTCGCTCCCACTGTCATAGAGAAACCGAAGCATCTCTCAGGTGGGTGAGAAACCCTACTAGATCGGCGGAGAGGATGAGGTTCGTTGGAAACTATTGAATCCTTTGGTTCTACCAAATCATCAGCTGCAGTTTGTATAAATGGAACTTCTTCCAGTTCTACCTCATGACCAATAATTTCTTCACAAGAAATTCCCTTTCACAAAGGTGGCATGCTGAGAAACAAAATATCTTTTGTTCCTCGGTTAGGTAGAAGAAATTCCCTTGCGAATGCTTGGGATATCTAACAAACTTCCACAGAACTGACTTTGCCTCGAGCTTGTCCGGATTTTTCTTTTTAGACATAGGCCGGACAACCCCAAATATTAACATACTTAAGATATGGGCTCTTCCCATTCCATATCACATATGAAGTAGTAGGCATTTGATATGATTGGAACCCTATTCAATAGGTATGCAGCTCCACAAGTGCATAACTCCCAAAAGGAAATAGGAAACTCAGTAGTACTCATCATAGAGCGCACCATATCATATAGGGTGCAATTGCTTCCCCTCGATATACCATCGTGCTATGGTGTATACGGAGGAATAATGCCGAGAGAGAATCTCATTCTCCTTTAGAATAGTCCAGAAATTCCGTGCTTAAGTATTCTCCTCTTTGATCTCATCAAAGGACATAATACTTATACCCATTTTTGGTTCTCTACTTCTAACTTATATTCTGTGAATATCTCAAAAGCTTCGGACTTATTTTTCAACAGGAACATATGTCTGAATCTTGAGTGATCATCAGAGAATGTAATGAAGTACAAAGAACCGGTCTAGGCATGTGTAGACATGGGACTTCATACAACAGCATGTATTAATCCCAAGAGTTCACTAACTCTTTCTCTGTTTCCAATAAACAGAGCTGTGGTCATCTTATCTTTGTGACATGACTGGCAAGTTTCACAAGATGTAAATTCAAACTAATTTAAATTTGCATCTATATGTAACTTCAGCTAGTCGGGTCGCATTGATATGACCTAGTCTACAATGCCTTAAGAAGGATTCGTTAATTTCTGAACTCTTCCTCTTGTGTGTGTTCTGTACACTAAGAACTGTGGTTTGATTTAGAACGTCTATGCTTTTAGATAACGTGCCTGAACCGATCAACTCTTGATATAGGAAATGTTCAAAACATTTTCCAACAATACAAAATTATATCCTTCTTTACTAATAAAGAGACTGATATGATGTTGTATATCAGGTTCGGTAACTAATAACATTTGTTCAGAATCAATGTATTCTGGTAATACAGGGTGATAGTGACCAACAGACTTGGCTGCAACACTTGCACCGTTTCTATCTCATGAAACTTATCACCCGTTCTCAGTTCTCTACCTATCTGTATCCCATGTAACAAATTACATTTGCGGGATCCTGATCCGGTATCTCATACCCAGGACATAGAGGATACTGAGAAAAAGTTCTGTGTAATGAACACACCCGGAGATGATGCATCAACATGCACTTTCTTCGTTTGGGCGGCACGGGAATTCTGGTAATCCCCAATTTCCTGCTCTGTCTTATAACAATTATAAGTTGGAGCGGGACCAACGTTCCCTAGCGCAGTATAACAAGCGGGTTCGTTCAAATACATCCGTATTATTATCTTGATTAAAGCGTGAAATAGTCGTAACCAGGAGAGAGAGAGAGAAGAAAACACTCAGCGTGCGCTTTTACAAGATTAGATTGGTTATCAATTTATCTAATCAGGATGTCTCCCACTGTTTTAGTCAAATCTTCCTTCAAACCCTAAAAGAAAAGACTAGCCGGGATTAATTACACCCTACAAGTTCGCCAATTTTTCAGCCAGGCCAGAGCCGGTACTTTGAGGGAGGTTCCCCGTTCTTTCGCACGGACCTAATAAAAGTAAACCTCGTTTTCCCAGGGGCGTAACCCCGTTAACACCTTTCTAGACACCTACTTGATCGGCTAATTGTAATTTGTACAACTCTCCCAGGAGCAACTCTTACTCGCAGCGGGTATCAGGATCCAACTATCTCATAAAAGGTATGCAATCTCATTGCAAATTTCAACACTTGAAATTCCCAATAATATTTTACCCCTAGCGTCCAATGACCGTGACGCAGGCCAACAAACCATAGTCCGCTAATCAAGTTCAACCCGTCATTTCCCGATTGAATTAAACCCACCCGCACGACCCTTGACGCAGGCCAACAAAGTCGCACGACTACCCTAACTCAATCACATCATATGCTTTTACAGATAAGCATAAATAGCTACTGAACACTATGCCTTGACGCAGGCCAACAAACGTAGCACGAATACTATGAAATACTTATCTAAAATGACGGAGGGCTACGCAGGTTTTTAAGAAAACCATGAGTGTAATGAACTTGATATCGTTGTAGAATCGAGTGATTTTAAATGGAATGTTTTTGAGGCCTTTTCTAGTTTTGCTAAAGAGGTCACTCCCGGTGAAGGGATCGTCGGCTCATACCTCATCGAATAAGGTGCAGGATATTTCACAAATATCACCATGCAAAGCAAAAACTGTAGAAACAATCAAAAGACAAATCGAGTTTGTAGCATCTGCTAGTTTCACTAAAGAGGTCACTCCCGGTGAAGGAATCTCGGCTCTTTCCTTATCGAATAAGGTGCTGGATGTTCTACAAGGAACACCGCTATGCAAAGCAAGAACTAGAGCTACCAGTTTTTAAACAAGTTTCTACAACATCTTAAGGTTTCTTTTAGTTTCATTAATCTCATTAATGAATTCCCATTTTAATTATGCTTCACAAGCATCACATTTGAAACGAAATCTGCAATATAACATATATCTCATATATATAATATAAACATTCGTCTCAGGAAGTAATATGATCTCATCACAGAACATTGCAGCAGAAGAACATATATGAAATATTGGATATACTAGGACGTCCGTGTTTTAATACGAGCCTGTATAAAACACGGATTCCACGGTCACGATGAATAGCCAAACCCACATTCCTAGACCCCTACGAGAGCGGCAAGAAACGCTGCTAATTCTAGGGTTAGGAGACCCGGTCTCGACTCCTTGAGATGGTCTCCCAATGGACCCTAGAACCCGGTTACTTGTGCTCCCCGCCTTGGGTCTACCTAATGCGGAAAAGTAAATAATATACAATGGTGACATCATCCTCAGCCCGGAAGTGCCCCAATAAAAGAATATTACATAAAAATGAATTTTACATGAATGAAAAAGAAAAACTCTCATCTCACATAAAACCCCCGTCTATTCAAAACGCGACGATTCAATATTAGATATCACAGCAACACATAATATCTCATATCATCAAGGTAAGTAAATATGCGTATCCCAATTGTCGTTGATGTATAGCAACGAAACCGGCGATACACCACATATTACACTTACGGTCACAGAAAAGAAAATGTAAAACTACAACAGTTGGAATCCGCAACCTCCTTAGACATCACATGCCTAACCAAATGAATTCCTTAGACATCGCATGCCTAACAATTATAAACCCCGCATTTTAGTCTCATTATCGAAAACTCTTTTCAATATCAAGTCGGGTAATTCAACAAGATTCCTGACATCCTGATCGAATGCTCGTCACAAACTTTAGTAGACGGCCGCACCCCCAGATGCCGTCGACGAAGTGCACTAAGGCGGAACACCGCTGCCGCGGGCACCCGAACGGATGCTTTTGGCGATGGGGTTCTCCTATAGTCACTTAGTCGAGGCTATGGGGCGTGTCTGTCTATTAAGTTTACCCGGCGAGTATCCGCGTACACTACGTGATTGCGACGGGCTTTTGATCGCATCAAAATCCCGTGGCAACCGATCATCCGAGACTGAACTGCTAGATTTATAACATTCAAATTAGTTATCTCATAAGTACTTGTGGATTCCAAATATTGTATCACATTACAGATAAATAGACAATTTTAAACTTTCCAATCGAATAATCAAACACCCAAGTTTTCCCAAATAGATCTCAACACTTGAAATTAGTTTAAAAACATCCATCACATGCCACAGTACCAATGGTCCAGCCGTAGAAGGGTCAATCCAACGCCTCACATGTGGCACGCCGTACTGCCCCAAACCCTAAGGTTTAGAGGCAGTTCAAGACGGTCACATAATCGAGTTAAGGTTTGTTGTCTTCTAGAGGGTCCACCGCGTTACTTGCACGACTTAGAACGTTCTTAAACTACGGAAAAATCCAACGCTTGGAAATTTTCCGGCAGGGGAAAAAGTGAGTTATTGATATCCGTTCAAACTTTTTAACACGTTCTAAAAATTACCCGGACAAACTAAACGAAGTTATATTATCCGATCGAATCAACGAGTCCCCAATACAAACCAGAAAACTCAACTCTTGAGTATAATTAAAAATTCCCAGAAACATGTAGCAGTTCCAACGGATGTTACTGTACCAAAATGAATCCATAATCCCACTGTAGAGCCGCGGAACCGCCGCGTAAGCGAGGGTACGGCCGCGGTTCCGCGGCGCTTTAAGCTCATTAATGGGTCGTTTTGCACAGTAATTCCTAAAATACCCTGCTGATTTTTTTGAGCATTTTTAATACAGAAAAAATCACAATTTTAGAAAATTTCCAGAGAAGGGTTTAAAACGGGGTTTCCGGGTTCGATCGGACTTTAAACTTCGTCTAGACTTCGCCTAAACCTCTAGCCTGGCTCTGATACCACTATAGGGTTACTAGGCACACGCACAAGGGTCTACAAGGCATCAACCATGCCCGATTTAAAATTTAGCCGTGCCGAACAACCCTAACAAAGATCTTTAAACTAGAGATTAGGCGAAAACAAGCATATTAGACACTTTAACACTGAGTGAGAGGGATTACAACCTTTTTAGATCCGGTACTTCACTTCATAAGCTCCGTGTTGTGGTCCCTTCGCTGCGATCATCAAGTTCCGGACTCTCAAGATGCTCCATGAAGAGAAAGATGCAAGCTTGCTTCCGATCTTCGATAACAAAGATGATCTACCTTGAAGTTTCATTAGCACAAGCTCTCACTCACAAAATGAAGTGAACACCCTCATCTAAATGGCAAGGGTAGATGAGGATGATGAAGTAGGATTTTTTCTCTCATTTGTTTTCTTATTCTCACTCACTTTCATCACAAAAAGCAAAGCAAGAAAGCTTTGCATCAAAGGAAGAAGAAGAAGAATAGTGATCAATCCTTTTGTGATGAATAATGAAAGTTATGATAAGGTTAGAAATGCAACCATGGTCAGTGTAACCTTTGTAGAGATTTAACTAGGGCTAGTCTTTGGGTTGGGTTAAGAATGAGTCACTTGAAAATATCTTAACACAAAACAAAAGAAAACCTTCTAGAAGGTTCATGAATGAACTAACCCAATTCAAACCCTAACCTTGTTTAATCTCCACTAAATATGTTGCATTAGTAATCATATCATGTTACAATATTATATATCACATATACAATATTTATTGTAACAAAATAAAATAATACAATTAACATATATCGCATATATATCAATGTATTACCCGAGTGAGAAAAAGAATCTTTTAGTGAGCTAATATTAGTTAATGTAATTTAATATATCATATATATTATTATACATTAAATTATCGAATCATCACTTTATCCGACAATCCGGCTATATCGAATATATCCGACTAATATATCATGTACCGATTCATCGAATCAACACTTGATCCGATGACCCGGCTGATATCAAATATCGCGAGAATAGAATACGGTATCTCATATCGCATTATCCTCGGTCCTGCACATATCACATATGTTCTCCTACTCCGTTTTTCCTGAGTCAAGAAAACTCTGTGTAGGACTCTAAAGAATCGTTAATACGCCGGCAGTAGGTGATGATCATATCAAACACCCACAAGCTGCAAGCGGTCAGCTAAACGTAACAGCCACCCAGGTATTGAGTGATCAGAAGATCAACAAGCAAGCCTGTACATTCTCCTGCGAATCCAATCAGTAACACTCCCGTACAGTCCGGTCTCGTCGTCCGATATGTCGCATATCTCGCCTAGGGGTGGTAAACGTCAGACCCCAGTAGCTTGATAAGTCGTGTCGATATGAGGTCTATAACAGTTCGAGAAACTACTGATAACACTTACCAGTAAATCTCAGCAACCCTGGCCAAGGATTTCCAGTTATAGCCAATCGAACACAGCACAACATCAACTCCCTATACCGGGAGAGACGAATCCCCTCCTATCGCTCATTGCCTCCATATGATTCGGGACTGTACCCAAAAGCCGCCTTTTTGCACGCCCTCTTGGACGTGGTATAATGGAAATCAAAGCACAGTAGCAATCACACAAGACTCTATGACGATCTCGGGTCAACAGACTACTCTGTACCAGCATCACCGGAGAACTGCCATTTGACATGAGGTATAATACCATCTGGGAGTTCTCGGCTAGTCCGTCCAGTGTACCCAGTCTCCACTGAGCACCCGTACACCATCCTTGATGTCAAACACCGATGGATATGGGATCATCCATCGCCCATCATATGGGTCAAGATGCGTATACGCTAGTCTACTCTGGTGTATCGATGCCCTGTCTCGATACACCCTCGACTAGGAATAGTTATAGGATATACTCGTCGACTACCGTATCCGCACTAGTATGATCTCATCATAGCCCTAGTAGTCAAGTACAGATCCTAAGGGCTTTATCAACATGTAACATAGCGACAATGAGAGTACATGTTAAGATAAAGAGCAACCAGATAGCTTACTATCATGTCAAGCAAGAAATTCCTCCCTATATATGTCCATGCATCCACTACAATATACATCGTATGTACAGTAATGGCCTCTGGGGCATACATATAACTAACACGCACACTACGCCTTGACAAGGTCAACAAACGCAGCACGAATACTAACTATTACTTATCTGAAATGACGGAAGGATACGACAGGTTTTTAAGAAAACACTTTGCGTAATGAACTTGATATCGTCGTAGAATCGAGTGATTTTGAAAAGGAGTGTTTTTGAGGCTTTTACTAGTTTTGCTAAAGAGGTCACTCCCTGTGAAGGGATCTCGGCTCTTTCCTTATCGAATAAGGTGCAGGATATTTCACAAATACCAATATGCAAAGCAAAAACTATAGAAGCAATCAAAAGACAAACTGAGTTTGTAGCATCTGCTAGTTTCGCTAAAGAGGTCACTCCCGGTGAAGGGATCTCGGCTCTTTCCTTATCGAATAAGGTGTTGGATATTCTACAAGGAATACCGCTATGCAAAGCAAGAACTAGAGCAACCAGTTTTCGAGACAAGTTTCTACAACATCTTTTATTTCATTAATCTCATTAATGAAGCCCCAATTATTATGCTTTCCAAGCATCACATATTAAACGAAAGCAACAATATATAATATATATCATATATATATAATATAAGCATGCGTCTCAGAATATAATCAATGATCACATCATAGAATATCGCAGCAGAATAAAACATATGAAATATTGGATATACTAGGATTTCCGGGTTTTAAATTAGGCCTGTATAAAACACGGATTCCACGGTCGTGATGAATAGCCAATCCCACACCCCTAGACCCCTACGAGAGCGGCAAGCAACCCTACCAATTCTAGAGTTAGGAGACCCAGTCTCGACTCCTCGAGATGGTCTCCCATTGGACCCTAGAACCCGGTTACTTGTGCTCCCATTCTTAGGTCTATCCTAATACGGAAAGTAAATAATATACAATAGTGACATCATCCTCAACCCGGAAGTGTCCCAATAAAAGAATATTACATACAATGAATTTTACATGAATGAAAATGAAAAACTCTCATCTCACATAAAACCCCTGGCTATTCAATCACGACGATCCAATATAACATATCCCAGCAACACATAACATCACATGTCATCAACGTAAGTAAATATGCGTATCCCAATTGTCGTTGACATATAGCACCGAAACCGGCGATACACCACATATTACACTTACGGTCGCAGAAAAGAAAGTGAAAAACTACAACAGTTGGAATCCGCAACCACCTTAGACATCATAAACCCAACGTATCACATACTTTGGATTTCATGCCAAACCAAATGAATTCCTTAGACATCGCATGCCTACCAATTATAAACCCCGCATTTTAGTCTCGATATTCAAAACACCTGTTAATATCTAGTCGCGCAATTCAACAAGATTCCCGACATCATGATCGAATGCTCGTCGGAAACTTTAGTAGACAGCCGCACCCCCCGATACCGTCGACGAAGTGCACTAAGGCGGAACACTGCTGCCGCGAGCACCCGAACGGATGCTTTTGGCGATAGGGTTCTCCTACAGTCACTTGGTCGGGGCTATGGGGCGTGGCTATCTATTAAGTTTATCCGGCGAGTATCTGCGTACGCTACGTGATTGCGACGGACTTTTGATCACATTAAAATCCCATGGCAACCGATCAAATGAGACTAAATTGCTAGATTTATAACATTCAAATTAGTTATCTCATAACTACTTTTGTGGATTCCAAATATTGTATCCCATCACATAATATCCGGACGACGTTAAACTTTTCGATCGATTTATCAAAGTCCCACAATTTCCCGACAGCTCAACACTTGAGCACAGTTTTAACAATACCCAGAATATGCCACAGTACCTATGCACCAGCCGTAGAAGGGCAAACCTAAGCCTCACTCATGTCGCCACGGAACTACAGCAAACCTTAGGGTATGACCGCGGTTCCGCGATCCAAAAAAGTCGAGTTAGGGTTTCATTCTTTTAGAGGGTTCATAGAATTACTTACATGTTTTTCCGAATACGTTAAACTTAGAAAAAATGGGTTTTTGACATTCGATCGAACTTTTTAACTTCGCCTAGAAAATATGTGAATAACCAGAAACATTGTTAAAACTACGAATACGAAACAATCTGAATTGCTTATAGTGTAAGTTCACATCACATGCAAAATTAGCAAAAACAAACAACACCTGAAACATCAAAACCAAGTCACTGGAACACACACAAAATTTCTGGGGCTGTGCTCGGATTTGGGCCGAGATTGGGGGTATGGTGGCCGGCCAAAAAATCATAGATTTTCCTGAAATTTTCATAGTGTTCTTGATATATCTCATACATCATTCTGTACTTGTTTAAAAAAATTTTTGAACAACTTTTAAAATCGACATAAACTTCAATTTTTCGTTTCAAGTTTCGGAGTATTTCTGTTTCGTAATCCTAACAAAATCCGTATAAATTTCTAGCATGGCTCTGATACCACTGCAGGGTTACCTAGGACGGCAGCAAAGTTTTGGGAGGCATCGTCCATGCCAAATTCAAAAATTTGCCGTTCTAGCTAACCATAACTAAGAATCGTTAACTAGAAATCGACGGAATATTATGCAAACAACTTCGCATATGAAAAGTAAGCAAGGAATACAACCTTTGTAGACCGGTCCTTCACTTCATTAGCTCCATGTAGTCGTCCCTTCACTGCGATCGTGAACCCCGGACTCTAGAGAGGCTCTCTTTAAGAAACGAATATGCTTGTTTCGAAGACTTCGAGGCCGAAGACGATCTACGTCGAGGAGACACTAACCCAAGCTATCTCTTCACTAATTATGGAATTAGTGAAGCAAACATTCTATACTAAATGGTAAGTAGTAGAGGATGATTAAGTAGGAAGTTTGCTCACATTAGAAATCATTTTCTCATTCAAAATCATCACTTTATCACAAACTAGAGAGCAAGCTCAAGAGGAGGAAGAAGATGAAGTCAAGTGATGAATAATGAATTATTGTGTTGGTTAGAATTGGAACCTAGGGTTAAGCATGTCATGCTTAACCCTTGTAGAGACTCGACCATGGTCTAAGGTTAGGGTTTGGTTTAGAAATATCTAAGCAAAATATCAAGAGAGAAGGCTTAGGCAACAATGACAACTCTTTTGCCAAAATTCTTTTCTTTTTGGAATTTTGCTAATATATATATATATATATATATATATATATATATATATATATATCAAACCTTAATCTTAGCCATGGTAATAATCTCAAAACCTTAGTTGCAAGTTTAACCCTAACATGTTACAATATTATATATCACATATATAATATACAATGTAACAAAAGAAAATAATACAATTAACATATATCACATATATATCAATGTATCATCAAGTGAGAAAAAGAATCATTTAAGTGAGCTTATATTAGTTAATGTAATGTAATATATCAAATATATAATTATACATTAACTTATCGAATCAACACTTGATCCGATAATCCGGCTATTTTGCAAATAACCGACTAATATAATATGTATCATTTTATCGAATCAACACTTGATCCGATAACCCGGCTATATCACATATACCCGGCCGATATCACATATCGCGAGAATAGAATACGGTATCTCATATCGTATTAATCTCGGTCCCGCACATATCAGATATGTGCTCCTACTCCGTTTCGCTTGAGCTAGGAAACCTCTGTGTAGGACTCTAAAGACTCGTCAATACGCCGGCAGTAAGTGATGATCATTTCAAACACCCACAAGCCGCAAGCAGTCTGCTAAACGTAACGGCCACCCTGTTATTGAACGATCAGAAGATCAACAAGCAAGCCTCCTCGTACTCCTCTGAATCCAATCAGTAACAATACCGTACAGTCCGGTCTCTTCGTTTGATATGTCGCATATCTCGTCAAGGGGTGGTAAACATCAGACCCTAGAAACTCGATAAGTCATGTCGATATGAGGCTCATAACGGGTCGAGAAACTACTGATAACACTTACCAGTTTGTCTCTAAAGCAGCCGTGGCCCGGGACTTCCTGTTATAGCCAATCGAGCACAGCGCAACGTCCACTCCCAATACCGGGAGAGACGAAACCCCTCCTGTCGCTCATTGCCTCAATGTGATTCGGGACTGTACCCAAAAACCACCATTTTGCACGTTCTTTTGAACGTGGTAAGGTAGAAATCAAAGCACAGTGGGAATCACACAAGACTCTATGACGATCTCGGGTCTACAGACTAACATGTACCAGTGTCACCAGAGAACTGCCATCTGACGTTAGGTATAATACCATATGGGAGTTCTCGGTGAGTCCGTTCAGTGTACCCAGTCTCCACTGAGCACCCGTATACTGTCTCTGATGTCAAACACCAATGGATATGGGATCATCTATCGCCCATCTATATGGGTCGAGAAGCTATACGCTAGTCTACTCTGGTATATCGATGCCCTGTCTCCATACACGCATGACTAGGAACATTTGAAGGATGTACTTATCGACTACACTGTCCCCACTAGTATGATCTGCATCATAATCCTGGTAGTCAAGTACTCATCCTAAGGGCTTTATCAACATTTAATATAGAGACAATCAGTGTACATGTTAAGATAAAGAGCAACCAGATAGCATACTATCATGTCGAGCAAGAAAGTCCTCCATATATATGTCCAAGCATCCACTACAATATACATCGTATGTACAGTAATGGACTCTAGGTCATACATATAACTAACACCCAATACACCTTGAGAAACTACTGGAATACCTACTAGTAAATCTCGCTTGCCTTGGCCAAGGACTTTATGTAATGGCCTTCCGAACACAGCGCGATATCAACCCCCAATACCGGGAGAGACGAATCCTATCTAACTGCCACTGCCTCCAAGTGCTTCGGGACTGCACCTAACTACTACCTGTTTGCACGACTCCTTTGAGTCATGGTAGGGTAGTAATCAAAGTACAGTGGGAACACACTCGAGGCGAAGTAGCAGTGTCAATTCGACGGACTAAGCTGTACCCATGTAACCTGGGAACTGCTACCCGACGATAGGTATAATACCCACCAACAGTTCCCGATGAGTCCTGTCCAGTATACTCATAACCTAATGAGCACCTGCATACTATCTCCAGTACGACGTACTAATTGCTGTGGGACAGACCATCTCCCCTGCTGGGATGAGAAGCGTATACACTAGTCTACTCCGGAGTATTGATGCCCCATCTCGATAATCCTACGACTAGGGACCTATACAAGGATTTGCTTGTAGATTACCCAGCCCCTACTAGTGTGACTGTCATCATAACGTTGGTAATCAAGCAAGGATCCTAAGGGCTCTACTAATACGTATAAGCGATATGCTAAAAGAAACGCATGCACATATTGAAATAGAAACAAACCAGGTAGCATACTACCATTTTGAGCAAGACTGTTACTATATATGTTTATATCCCAAGCTCCCATTAAGTAATATACAATCCAGTATGATACAATAATGGCCTCTAAGGCATATATCACTAACAATGATCACATCAATCACCTACAAGCCGTCAGTGGTACTAGCTGGACGTAACGGCTACCCGGGTATTGCACGATATGAAGATCAACAAGCAAGCTCATTCATACTCTCCATGAAGCATATCAGTAACACTACCGTACAGTCGGTCTCTTTGTCTGATATGTCGCATATCATGTATAGGGGTGGTAAACGTCAGTCCCCAGTAACGTGATAAGTCATGCCGATGTCTGGCCTATAACGGTTTGAGAAACTACTGATAACTCTTATCAGTAAATCTCAGCAACATCCTTGGCCAGGGACTTCCAGTTATAGCCAATCGCACATAGCGCAACATCAACCCCCAATACCGGGAGAGACGAAACCCCTTCTATCACTCATTGCCTCTATCTGACTCGGGACTGTATCCAAAATCCACCTGTTTGCACGAATCCTTTGAGCCGTGGTAGGGAGGAAATCAAAGCACAGTGGGAGCCACACAAGACTCTTTGACGATCTCGGGTCTACAGACTAACCTGTACCAGTGTCACCAGAGGACTGCTATCTTACGATAGGTATACTACCACATAGGAGTCCTCGATGAGTCCTGTTCGGTGTACCCATTCTCCAATGAGCACCTGTTTACAATCTTTGATGTCATACACCCATGGTTATGGGATCAACCATCGCCCTGTAAAGGACAAGAAATGTACACACTAGTCTACACTGGAATATCGATGCCCTGGTCTTGATATTCCCACGACTAGGAACCGATTAAAGGATGTACTTGTGGACCACTCTGGCCTCACTAGTATGATCTCATTATAGTCCTGGTAGTCAAGTACATATCATAAGGGCTTTACCAACATGTAAGAGACATACAGTATAAATACCAGTCTACATGTTAAGATAAAGGTAACCTGATAGCATACTATCATGTCGAGCAAGAAAGTCCTCTATATATATGTCCAAGCATCCACTATATCATCAATAATGGCCTCTAGGTCATACATATTACTAACAATCTCCCACTTGCACTAAGGCGAGTTGTTGTAGTATCTCATACCCAACGTTCCTAGAAGTCTCTCGAATAGCATCCGGGGGATAGCCTCGGTGAGTGGATCCGCCGTGTTATCCTCTGTGTCAACTCTCCTGACCTCGATCTCCCGGAGATCAACAATCTCCCTGATCAGGTGATACTGTCTAAGAATATGTCTGGATCACTGATGGGACCGGGGTTCCTAGGCCAAAACCACAGCTCCATTGTCATCACAATACATAGGTATTGGATGCCCAATGGTAGGAACTTAGTTCATCTCATGAACAATATTCATCCTGATTGAATTGAAATTCTTGTTGTGTATGTTTGAGACAATTGTAAAGAAATCACAACCAAAAATATATTGACCGCAATCAATAACGGTGTCGATTGTAGCGCGTTAGCGAGTGCGGATCGTCCACAGGGAAAGTGTAATCATTCGTATTTTGTTTTGTTTGAATTGAAAACTTAATAGAAAAGAAAAGCAAAATGATTCAAGATTTTTATCGATGAGTTTTAAGTATCACTATTCTAATCAAGAATCAAGAAAACGATAAACATCGAGAATCAAGTATCGATAGAATTCCAATCACTTTCGGTTTCAAGATTTGAAGTAAAACTCGTAGGAATCGATTCGATCGTAGATGTGATGAAGATTCGAAATTACGATTTCTTATCCATGAACAAATTGATGCTAAATCGATGTAGAATTCATCGAGGATCAAGGATCTTGCGAAGAATTAGGGTTCCTCATCCTATCCTTTGTCCTTTCGATGAATCACATTACTAGATAGCTTCTTGAAAGTCGGATGATCGATCGTTGATCTCTAGATCGTGCGAAAGAAATCAAGAACGCATTCGCATCGATCTAGATCATCGATCAATTGATTTTTAAGAATTTACAATTGTTTTAATACTTAAGAAATCGTTTACCAATTCATCAACATCATCATTCTACAATTGATTCGATTCCTCCACGAGCGGAGTTTATTTGCGCATCATCACAAAGAATACATTCAAGAATTGAATACGAATCATAATGCTCGAATTGAAATAAAAGCAAGTTTAAAGAATCTTCACCTTTATTTATTCCACAAATTGTTACACATTGCTCAAGAGACTACAAGAATTTGAGAAGGTGCAAAATTGTCGAATTTAGCGTTGCATCAGCTCCTTGAGTCGTGGATCAGCTTGGATCTCGTGCTCCGATGAATGCCGGCTTCGCCTTTAAAGGATGGTTGAAGACTTTCTTTGCTTGAACACCATGGATCTTGAATTTGGTGTTGCTAGATTGATTGGATTAGGGTTAGGGTTTGGAACACAAGTTTTGTCACTAAACTTGTGGGAGAAATGGGGAAGATGAAGGTTGAAGAAGAATGGTTAGCTTTCAACAACAAAAGATTGATTAAGGATTGATTAGGGATTGATTAGCCCTTTCAAGAGAGCCTTGGGGTCTTTTTATAGGTTTTCCAAACCCTAGCATTAGGAATTCAAATTTGAGTTTTCCCTCCAAAAGTTAGTTAGAGGAAGAGGCTTCTAGAAGTAGTTAGTTAGGGGATTAGCTTCTACCCTAAGCTAGGAGGTTAGGGGGAAGGTTCTAGGTCCTTAATAGAGTTTAAGTGAAGCTTGTTAAGGAAGCTAAGAGTGTTTAGTTTGGAACCCTAGGTCTTGCTGATCTGGCAGAAGCTTCAGGATCTTTCTGGAATTTGTAGTGGTTTTATGAGATGTAGGAGCTGAGGTAAGAGTTATGAAGCAGATTTGAGGTGCTGATGTGGACAAGCCGCCGCGGAACCGCGGCCCAAGGCGGCTCCGGCCGCGGTTCCGTGGCCACTTTGATGGCTTGGGGCTTCATATTTTCAGTATTGCTTCCTGATGTCTTAAATGGTACTTTCTGATATGTTAAATCTCTGAATGCTTCTTAGATCAATACCAGATTCCAAATCCATGAGTTGGCATCTTTTTAACAGTCTTCGTTTGTAAATTTGACCGATCTTCTGTAATGTCCTGCACAGACTTCGAAACACAAGTTGCGATATATAGGAATGATGCCATGCTATGAAATGCAGTCAATTTCCCTAGAAATGCCGGTTTTAAGGTCTAACACATGTAATCTGATATTTTACGACTGTTTTGCTAATATGTGCTATATGAATGCCGAACACTTCTATATGAATGCAATTGATAGGGAAATTGCCGATTAAAAGATGCAGTATTTTCGACTGATCACATCCTGACAACCTCTTTGGCAGCATCGTTGGTAGCAATGTAATTAGCCTCTATCAACGATTCTGCTACGGTATATAGCTTGGAACCCTTCCAACATACCGTCCCTCCATTGAGGGTGAAGGCAAAAACCCGAGGCTGACTTTTAGTCGTCCTTATCACTCTGGAAGCTCGAATCGGTAAAGGACTGCATCTGGAGTTCACCGTTACCATACACCAAGAACATCTCTTTAGTCCTTCTCAAGCACTTAAGAATGTTCTTCAGCTGTTCAGTGGTTTTCTTAAAGATCTTTTCGATACTTATTCACTACATCTAAGCTACATCCGGTCTGGTACATAACATCGCATACATGATTGACCCGTCTGCCAAAGCATAGGGTATCCTTTATATGAGAGCCCTCTCCAAATCAGTCTCGAGAGACATTTCTTTGGAGATAGTGATTCCTGAACAAGCGGGTACATTACCACGCTTAGAATCATCCATACTAAACCCCTTTAGCATGGTGTCTATGTACCTGGATTGGGACAATCCCAAATCCATTTAGATCTATCTCTATAGATCTATATCCCCAGGATGTAGGAGACATCGGTTAGATCTTTCATGGAGAACCTATGTGATAAGAGGTGCTTGACCGAGTGTAGCATAGGAACACCCTTTCCTATCAAGAGTATGTCATCCGCGTACAATACGAGATAGACAACCATACTCTCTACAACCTTCTTATTTATGCATGGTTCATCTATCTTTTTGATTATGTTAAACTCTTTGATAGCTTCATTAAAACAGACGTTCCATCTCCGCGATGCATGCTTTAACCCGTAGATGGATTTAACCAGCTTGCACATGCTTCCGCTGGTCCCACTATCTACGAAACCCTCTGGCAGTGTCATATACACGCTCTGTTCTAAATCACCATAAAGAAAAGTGGTTTTGACGTGCAGTCTGCCAGATATCGTAGTCATGGTATGCTGCAATGGCAAGTAGGATCCTGATGGACTTAAGCTTAGCGACAAGTCTAGCTTTGAAATTCTCAACTTTTCCATCTACACCAAATTATCTTTCTCAAAGATCCTCTTATTCCCGATGGGTTTTACCTCTTCAGGAGCAACATGCAAAGTCAACACTTTGCTGGTGTATATGGATTCCATCTCAGATCGCATAGCATCCATCCATTTCACATAGTCTCCACTTGTGATGGCCTGCTCGAAACTAGTTGGGTCATCATCTCCATGATGCAATCCTCGCTCCCACCGTCTAAGAGAACACCGTAGTATCTCTCAGGTGGACGAGGAACCCTACTAGATCTGCGAAATGGCTTCGGTTCGTCAGGGACTATTGAATCCTCCGGTTCCAACAAATCGTCAGCTATAGTTTGTGTTTGCTGGAACTACTTGTTGGAGATAGTGCCCTCAGAGTCAATTATTGGATCACAGGCACGTGATTGCAATGATTGAGGGAGGACCTGTCCCAGCAGGACAGTCTTACTCAAGATGATAGTATGCTATCTGGTTTATCTTTATCATCGTGTACTGCTTTAGGTGACTTTACTGATCATTATTGCACGTTGATAGAGCCCCTAGGATTCTTGCTTGACTACCAGCAGTATGAGGGCAATCATATACGTGGGAGCTGGGGTCTATAAGCAGATCCTTAAAAGGTCCCTAGTCATGTGAGTTTCGAGACAGGGCATCAATTCTCTAGAGTAGACTAGTGTATACAGTCGAGACCTCGATGAGGGGCGGTGGCTGGTCTCACAAGCCACTGGTGTCAGTTGGTTCACCTAAGATGTATACAGGTGCTCATTGGGTTATGAGTACACCGGACATGACTCACTGGGAACATGCTAGTTCGTATTATACCTGACGTCAGATAGCAGTTCCCTTGTGACATGTGTACAGGTTAGTTCATCGACCTGAGATCGTCATTTGTCTCGTGTGAGTTCCTACTGTGCTTTGATTACTACCCTACCACGCTCAAAGGAGACGTGCAAACAGGTTTTAGTTGGGTACAGTCCCGAGCCACATGGAGGCAGCGAGCGGATCTGCAGGGGTTTGTCTCTCCCGGTATTAGGGGTGAGGTCGCGCTGTGTCTAGGAAAGACATTACACAAAGCCCTCGGCCGAGGCAGGAGATTTACTGGTAGGCATTCCAGTAGTATCTCAGGGTGTTCTGGACTACACTTCGACATGACTTGTACCGCTTTTGGGGGTCTGACTTTTACCAACCCCCTAGGCCCGCCATGCGATGCTTATAGACGAACGGACCGGACTGTACGGATATTGTCACTGACAGGCTCAGTAGGGTGTCAGGATGAGTTCTCTCATCGACGTCCCTTTTGGTCAATACCGGGTAGCCCGTCACGTATAGGCTAATACCTCTGACGTGCTAGTGGTTAAATCCATAACCAAAGTATTGACGAGTCTTTAGAGTCCCCCACAGACCAGTTTCTCAAGTTTCGGGCGAAACGCTGTAGATGCCGTATGGAGATATGGCAGGGTTCGATCAGATACGTGCGGTATTGCACGGATCACGATCGGACGGATTATACCAGCGGGCTTTGGTTTAAGCCGAATCCTAGTATTGTACAGTGTAGATTTTGTCTCTTTGCATTTGTATTCAGTGGGAATACAAATGCGAGTATGTATATACAGTCGCGGGGTTTTCCTGTAATTCATTACGGGATCAGTTTTCTGAAGTTGCTAGTTTGCATTCCGTTCCGGCCAGTTTTCCTTTGTTCCTTCATGGCCGGACTTTTCTGTTGGAGGGGCTTATTTGCATGTTCGCAAATTAGCATATTGTGGAGGGTTTATTTGTGAAATGGTGGCATTATGATATTTCTAGCATGATGAGATTCTTTTTAAGTCTCTTCCTTTGCATTAATGATGATGGGGTTTGATTAGGATTTGATAAGGATTTTTGATGTGAGATTATTTGATCATTATCTTCATATATTTGTTTATGCCATTTTCTCTCTCCCATTATTTCTTCTTTATAAGGCCGGCCACTTGAGGGGAGAGATGAGAGAGGTTCATTTGGAGAGTGGAATTTCTTCATCTCATTTTTCTTACACCAAAAATCACATAGTTCATTTCCAAAAGTTCATTCCTCTCCTCCTTCATAAAAGGGCAACTTCACAACCCCAAAGAGACAAACCATTCTACACTACTCTACTTCAACCTTGGACGCGTCGGCTAGCCAACTTCATGCCCGAGTTGCTTCGGTCCAGAGGTGGGAGCCCGTAAATAAATCCGGCGTTGTGGTGCCCGTCTCGACGAGGAGGTGACGACCGGAGATTCCGCGAGGAGATCGGAGTGGAGGCGAAGACCGAAGGACACGGATCGCTTGGTATAGCTTCTCTACTCCTTTTCTTGTTTGCTAGAGTTAGGTTAATGGCCCGATCCGGGTTTTCTAGTCCGCGGTGGTGCCGGTTTCTGGTTTTTGAAAAGTTTCGTTTCCCCATTCCGGCGTCGGACTGACGGCCGGGGCGCCGCCGTGCACTTACAGTGGTATCAGAGCCACGCCATTAACTTAGCCTAGCTTGCTCTAACGTGTTTAGAACTAGATCAAACAAAAAAATCCCAAAAACCGTATTTTCTAGTGCAAAAGTTTCTGTCGAATTTTTTTTGGCTCTAAAATTTTTTCAGTACATTGCAGAATTAAGTGCAGGGAATTCTAAGCATTCTGGGAAAATTCGATGCAAAGATTCCTCAGTACGACCGCGGAAACACGGCCAAACCCCTGGTTTGGCCGCGGTTCCGCAGTGGGAAAGTGTTATCTTTGCACCAAAGTTTCACAGTAGGCTTCTGACTTGAGAATAGGGTTTTTGGAATGTTCTGTTTGGGCCCAGATTTTCTCTGAGTGCTACAGTAGTGCTTGGAGCCCACTTCGGTAAATTTGATCGATCGAAAATTTTAAACATGTTAGTTCACAGTATTTACATTATATCTGCGACCGTGAATGTCATTTGATCGGTAAATCCAGTCTAACTGCTATAGCCCTTTTAGACGGATTTGCGAACGTGACATTCACGTTGATGTTTTGTGTTGTGCTGTGATGTCGCGGATTGGTCGTGGGGGATAGCCTGGATGCAATATTAGTACAGTTTTGTTTTATATGTACATTTGATATTGCGGGGCGAGCGTCCGACATGTGGACTGCCGTCACTGCCTGTTTGTATTATTCTTTTGGGGCAGACCGGGTTGAGGTCGATGTACCCGTTGTATGTATATTTTACTTTCTGTACAAGGATTACCCCGCGGAGGGGTGCACGGGTAGCCGGGTTCTAGAGGGCAACGAGCCCACATCTCATGGCGTTGAGATGGAGGGGGCTTCACTCTAGAATTGGCGGGCTATTTGCCGCACTCGTAGGGGGTATAGGTTGACCCAGGAGGGGTGCCCAAGTTACCGGATTCCGTGAAGTGCTGGGTGGTCCATTCACGTTGCTGAAGGGGGCTGCCTCGCTTCAGGTTTTGGCGGGTGACTTGCCGCGCCCGTAGGGGTCTAGGATTTCATTACACAGGCTATCCACACGACCAAGGGAACGTCGGGTTTCAGTAGCGGCTCTGTGAAACCCGGGGATCCCAGATATCTATATTGTTCTGTGATGCTTATTACATTTCTGTGATGCTGCATTTTATCACGCCTTGAGCGAATATTATATACATATATATATACTAGTAGATGTTGTATATGTTTTGCATCCGCGCTAGTCCAGTCCCCGCTCTGTCGTTAGTTAAGTAACCTAACGGGTGATGACGGGACCCAGTGGCGAATGCGGATGGCATATACGTACATCATTATTTTCGTTCTTTTATGGTGTGATCAATTGATGGGACTGCGTTGATTCGGATCAATGCAAGATAAACAAACCTATTCTGATGTTGTTGGAACATTTTTCAAAAAGCTATTATTGCAAGGACGTTCACTTTTGTTTTGCACAGTGGTATTCAGTTGGAATATCCTGCTCCTCAGTCGACGAGGCAAGGGCCGAGATCCCTTCACCGGGAGTGACCCATTGGACAGAAGTTTGCGTCAGGGCAATAACTTCACTATAGCCGATTACTTTTGCTTTGCATCGTGGTATTCAGTTGGAATATCCTGCACCTCATTCTACGGGGAAAGAGCCGAGATCCCTTCACCGGGAGTGACCTCTTTAGCAAAGGTTTTCGTCACTATATTTTTAAAAAGCTATCCGGTTCTTTCAACGATATCAAGTTCATTACGTTAAAGGTTTTTCTCCAGAAACCATTCGTAGCCCTCCGTCATTTCATATGGATAGTCAATAAGTATTCAAGCTGTGTTTGTTGGCCAAAGTCAAGGCACAGTGATTGGTAGCTATTGGGTATTCATATGCTGCATAGATAGATGCGTTGGTTTGGGACAGTCATATAGCCTTGTTGGCCCTAGTCAATGGCTTGTACAGGTGGGTTCAAATTAACCTGGACAATGACGGGTAGAACTTGACATGTGATTGTTCATATCAGATTTTTGCATTTTTATACCGTCCAATTTTTATCACATTGCATATCGGTAGGTACTCTTGAGCCGTGTTTGCTAGTCAATTGCAGGATACAGGTTCTCGGCTCTAAACGGTGAAATCCATGGAAAAATACGACAAAATCCGAGTTCCTGCCAACCACAGATAAAACACGGGTCTCCGCTCTTTATCCGTCTGTTGCCACACACCAGTTTAGGAGACAAAATGACAAATCAATTGTCACCTTCATGCACAAAGCACTATGGCAACACCAAGACCAAGAAATCTACGCGGAGCTCAAGAAAATCCATGTCCAAAGTCCACCTTTCCCTCAACAGAAATTCTGGAAGAAATGTGGAAGTATGTTCAGAAAATACATATACCAGACAAGAGGGGACAGCAGACCAGGGAAGTACCAAGAACCCCATGCCCTGACTCTACTATACGGCGGCGGATCCGCGGCATAAGGAGGCTTAGGCCGCGGATCCGCGGCCGTATGGTGGCGGCAGAGGTAGGGTTTTTAGGGGCAGTTGGGTAATTTTGTAAAGGGGCAGATGGTTGCCCTAGATTTTCAGTTTTCAGCCTATAAATATCCCAGAACTTTGTGAAGGGAGGGGGTGCATAATCTTGTATTTTCTTTTCCAGGTTTAGTTGTGTTTCTTCTTCCTCTTCTCATCTCTTCTCCATTAAAACTTGTAGTGAGCTTTGTGAGTGAAGAATGATGAATAAAGAAGACTCTTTTGCTATTATATCTTGTCTTGTTCTTTTATAATTGCTTGTAATTTTAATTTGTTAACTAGTTTTTGTTATTTCTTGTTCTTTCTTTCTCTTCTCTTTTCCTTTATCATTAACACAACCATGATGCTTACGCTTGATCCTCGCCAAGGTGAGGTCGCAAATAGCTAGTTGTTATCCTTCTAATCTCTTTCTTTCTATCTTCCTCTTTTGTTTTGTTTTATTTTTTCCGTATCATGATGTGTGAGTAGTTTCATACTTGTTAGGGTAGGATAAGGGAAGTTTGAGAGAAGGAAATCTCTCTCACTCTTTCCTTGCCCAACAGCTTAATTCGACTCCCGTTAATTGAACCACAATCCGCTCCTTACAGCACCCTATCCTACATGATAGCGGTGATTCCGTAGTGAGACCGGTTGTGGTTGAATTAACCGGAGGTTATGGCTAAGAGCCAAGAACGGACGGACAAGCACCAAAAGGAAGAACTTATGCGTTGGAAAGCCTAGCTTATACTCGCAAGTTCCTTCCCAGTCGTGCTAATCCCCGTTGTTGCCGATTACCGTAACACCGAGATTAAGAGGGGCAACGAAAGATGTGGGAGACTCCTAACTCAAACTAACCTAATCCTAACCCTAACAAGCTCTCTTTACATATCATTTACCACTTAATTAATCACAACAAAATCTGAAAAACTGGACTTAACTCGTTAAAGCACATAGAAAAAGATTCCCATCTCCCTGCGGACGACCCGTACTCAACCGGCTAGCTACGTGCGAAACCGTCTTGATTGCGGTATTTAACTAAACTTGAACACGCAGAATCCCTAACAATCAAATGGCGCCGTTGCCGGGGAGACGGTAGTTTATTTCTTTGTGTAATTTCGTGTTAACTTATGAATATAAATATAACCAAAACAAAAAAAAATATACATTGTAAAAAAATCATTTTGTTATTTTTGATTAGTTTTTGTGCAAGTGTGCAGGAAAATACGAAGTTCGAGTTCAGTGGCCAAGACGTCGGATAATACGGAGTTCAAGATCAGTGCCAAAGACGTGGGAAGATAGACCCACATTTTGCGGCTACACCGCGACGGACAAAACGAAGCAAACGGTCTACTTTAAGATTCTGGAGCAGTTCCAGTGAGCAAATCCAGATTCAGGGTCTTAAAAACAGCAGAGGACACCCAAAACAGCCCACACCAAAATTTCAGAGCCCCAATTCCCCAGAACCGCCGCAGAACCGCGGCATAAGCAAGCTTAGGCCGCGGAACCGTGGCCACTTGGTGGAGTCAGGGTACCATCTTCTTTCTGTAAGTTTCTCTTCTTCTCCCCACTCCTCTGGACTCCAATAAACTGTGTTTTCTGCAGCATTCTTTGCGCAAACTCTTCTCCCCCTTCCAATAAACTGTTCTTGTGCAGGATTCTTTGCGCCGCGCCAAAAATAAAAATTGTTTGTTGTTGATTTGTTACCGCTTTGCATTCTTTAATACGGACTTAAGGGGCTTGAAACCAATTCAGATTGGGTGGGGATTTCATCACCCTTCCCAGGACCCCAAAAATCACAAAAGCATATGCATTGTCCATTGTAATTAAAAAATACTAGACTTCAGCCCTAAGGACTTCGCGCTCATTAGGAGAAGTTAAACCGTGTTTAGAACCTCGCTTAACGGTATATTGTTTACGGGGTGTCTAGGAAAGTGTTAATGGCGCAACCGCCAAAAGAGAAGGGGTTATTTAATTAAGGAACTTCGCGAAAGCGTTGGAAAACCTCCCCTTATCTCTGAACTTACCTGGCCTCGTGATCAGTGTATTTTTAAGCCCGTTTCTCGACACAGTTTTGCTTCGACAATTAAGTTCTGGAGCAGGTCTAGCAGACCTAGGAGACACTAGATCTAGGTGTGATTGTGCAAATCTTGTTTGTGATTGCTTAAAGCCGTAAGTCCGTACATATTTCTGTAAAGCTCTTTCTAAAAAAAAAAAGAAAAAATCAAAAACTTTTATAAAAACTTGCCCTTTGTCGCCTTTCTCCATTGACGTTTTCTTACCCTCACCTTCTCCGCTTTGACTATACTAAACTCGTTTAGTGTATGTCCGCTTGGACTCGGGAAACTAGCGCCCGTCTAGTCCGCGTTACGTTAGTCGCTACCGACTACGCGATCGACTCAGACGTCGATACTCCGTCCACTCCTCTTTCACCCCTTCCTTTGCCGGCCAACTCCGACGTTGACCGGAATTCTGTTCATACATCTTCGCCTTCACCTTCACTTTCACCGACCTCTTCTTCCGCGATGTCAGGATTTAATCAGAACATCTCTTTGACCATCCCTGGATTGGCTCCACCTCCTACGGAGACCAATAACCCACCACACCCGCCTGTTGTAGCGCCGCCGCGAATTGCGCTCCAGGATCGTTTCTATCCCACCCGTTCTGCACTTCCCACCTGCCTTTCTCTTCCACCGGCCAATGGGGATAATTTTGAAATTAAGCCCCACTTCGTCAACATGCTTCCACGATTTCATGGGCTTGAATATGAAGATGCCTATATCTTCATCAATAAATTTTAAAATGTCTGTGCCATGATGAAAACCACCCAGCTGTCGGACGATGCTATACGTCTACGAGTCATTCCGTTCACTTTATGCGATCTTGCTGAAAAATGGCTGTATAGCACCGCTTCCCACTCCATAACCAGTTGGGACGAGTTTGTTAAAGCGTTTCTCAAAAAGTTTTATCCGAATCATAAAACCGCAAGAATTCGAAATGAAATCAACCAATTCTCTCAGCTTCCTTCTGAACCCTTCTGGAAGTGCTTTGACCGGTACAAAGACCTTCTTGTTCCGTGTCCTCACCACGGTATAGAGAAATGGCAACTTTGCCAAACCTTATACGAGGGCCTGAACCAGCAACGAAGCAGTTGTTGGAAACCATCTGTCAGGGCCACTTCCTATCGAAATCTGACGATGAAGCGTGGCAGTTCTTTGACGACCTTGCGGAGCAGACGCTACAATGGAAGAGCACCAGACCGACTTCTTCTTCTACCTCCACTTCTACCGGTCAGTCTAGGATAGGAATTCACTAACTTGATGTCTCCATTGCGATGAAAGCTGAAATGGCTGCAATAACAAGAAAGCTTGAAGCGATAGAGAGCAAATTTTCTTCTCCTGCTCCTGCCCCTGTTCTTCCCCTTCGTACCATTTGAGCTTTTTGTTCCGATCCTTCTCACTTGACCGAAGAGTGTCCTTACAATCCACCCTCGCAAGGACAGGATCAGGTCAATGCTGCATTTCAGCAAAGACCGAGGAATGATCCATACTCTTCCACCTACAATCCCGGTTGGAGGAACCATCCCAATTTCGCCTGGAATCAGAATCAGAATCAATTCCAAGGCAACAACTTCCAAAGGCCCCCTCCGCCGCAACAACAAGCACAACAACAAACTCAACATCAATATCAGCAGCCCTTCCAACCCCAACCTTTCCAAAATCAGACGAACAACTTTCCACCCAACAATTCTTTTCCACCAAACAACTTTGTTCCGTCAAACAACGATAAGGTTTCCTCGCTCGAACGAAGTCTAGAGGCGTTCGTTAAACAATCGACCCAATCCACTGCCAACATCCAGTCTTCCATTCAGTCCTTAGTGTAACACACTGCCTCTCACGGGCAAAGCATCAAAACCATCGAGGCCCAGATTGCACAGCTGAATGCGGCCTTAAGCGAGCGAGAAAAGGGGAAGCTCCCGTCCCAACCACTCCCAAATCCCGGTCACCCACAGAATGTACATGTTGCTCTTGAACAACAGAACCATAATGTGAGTACTGTGACCACATTGAGATCGGGAAGGATGCTGCAAAACAACATTGGCGCACGGATCAACGATGACACCCCGGCCGCTGCTTCTCCTCCTTCTTCTTCTTCTCCTGCTTCTTCGTCTTCTGAGCCTATTCTCCGTTCTTCACAAGGCTCTCCTTCCTCTTCTTCTGCTTTGAATGGACCCGCTTCTCACTCCACGAAAACACCTATTCTGGGATCCGTTCCAACTCCACAATCTCCTCCTCCAACATTAGACTCAACCAATTTTTAAAATGTTCCATTTCCAAACCGGTTGAGGTCTAATAAACAAAATCCTCAAATGGAGAAGATTCTGGAGTTATTTAAGCAGGTTAACATTAACATTCCTCTTTTAGATGCTGTCCAACAATTCCCGTCCTACGCGAAAATCTTAAAGGACTTGTGCACGAAAAAGAGGAAATCTCAGGTACCAAAGAAAGTTTTCTTGGCTAGTGCTGTGAGTGATGCTCTTACCCAATCTTTACCACAAAAACGGAAGGACCCTGGCTGTCCTACGATTTCAATTACCATTGGGGATAAGAACATCAACCGCGCACTATTAGATCTTGGTGCCAGTGTTAACCTGCTTCCGTATTCAGTATACGAGCAATTAGGCGTCGGAGAGCTGAAACCCACGCACTGCACTCTCCAAATGGCCGACCGATCGATCACCCATCCTAGGGGTGAGCTAGAGGATGTGTTAATCAAAGTTGGGGACTTCATATTCCCCATTGACTTCATTGTATTAGACACACAGCCTGTAGCTAACCCCCGGAATCAGATTCCGGTGATACTCGGTCGCCCATTTCTTGCAATCTCAAATGCTGTGATCAACTGTTGCAATGGTTCGATGAACCTCTCTTTTGGAAACATGACGATTGAACTCAACATTTTTAGGTTGGGGAATCAGCCCGCCGAACCTAATGCTCATATACTGGACGTCTGCTCGATCCAGGAGATCACCCCAGAAGAGTGTGAATTCGAGGAGTTTCTGTTTGATCACGATAATCTTGACGCCACTAGTGCGTTTCTCTTCGAACCTGCTGCTGTTTCTGCGCCCGACAACGACTACGAGTGTTTCACGTTTTCAAACGATCTTTGCCGTGCACAACCCGAGTTTGAATCTTTCGAATTTCCGGATGAGTTACCTGAACCATCCGACTCGGTCGCCTACACTCGTTTCGATTCTTTGCTGGAGTCCTTTGAGTTCGAGACCTCTGCACCAATCCTGCCTTCCATCATTTCACCTCCAACGCTCGAACTCAAGCCTTTGCCATCTCACCTTAAGTACGCTTACTTAGGTGAGAACGAGACCCTCCCTGTCATCATTTCGGCTTCTCTAGCTCCAGAGCAAGAGAAAGCCCTTCTCGCGGTCTTGCACAGCAACAGGCAAGCTTTTGGCTGGTCCATGGCGGACATCAAGGGGATTAGTCCCCTGATCGTTGAGCATCACATTCATCGGATGGAAGATGCCAAACCAGCCCGGAATCCACAAAGACGTCTCAATCCAGTCATGAAAGAGGCTATGAAGAAGGAGATCGTAAAATGTCTAGATAGTGGTATCATTTACCCTATCTCTGATAGCCAGTGGGTTAGCCCCATCCACGTTGTCCCCAAGAAGTCGGGCATCACGGTCATAACCAACGAGGCGAACGAGTTAATCCCTACTCGCACCCAAACTGGGTGGCGAGTATGCATTGATTACAGAAAACTCAACGCCGCAACGCGGAAAGACCACTTTCCCTACCTTTCATTGACCAGATGCTTGAACGATTGGCCGGACACGAGTACTACTGCTTTCTTGATGGCTACTCCGGCTATAATCAGATTCCCATCGCCGAAAAAGACCAGGACAAGACCACTTTCACTTGTCCTTTCGGCACGTTTGCATATCGACGCATGCCCTTTGGGTTATGCAATGCTCCCGCTACCTTCCAGCGGTGTATGATGGGAATCTTCTCAGACATGGTGGAAAAATTTCTGGAGATTTTCATGGATGATTTCTCCATCATCGGCGATTCCTTCAACGAGTGTTTGCTGCATCTTGACGCTGTCCTTACCCGATGTAAGGACAAGAATCTCACTTTGAATTAGGAGAAATGCCACTTCATGGTGCGCGAAGGTATTGTCTTAGGACATATCATCTCGCAAAATGGCATAGAGGTTGACAAAGCAAAGATTGAGGTCATTTCCAATCTACCTCCTCCCCGTTGCGTCAGAGATATCCGAGCCTTCCTTGGCCATGCCGGTTTCTATAGACGGTTCATCAAGGACTTTAGCAAGATTGCTAGGCCCTTGACTCTTTTGCTGGCCAAGGATACGCCATTCGACTTCAACTCGAGCTGTGTGACTGCATTCGAGTCATTGAAAAGCTCACTCACTTCTTCTCCCGTTCTTTCTTCACCTGACTGGACGCACCTATTCGAGATTATGTGCGATGCATCCGACTTTGCCATTGGTGCTGTCCTTGGACAACACATCAACAAGATGCCGCACGTAATCTATTATGCGAGCCGAACCCTGAACGACGCCCAACTCAATTATACAACAACTGAGAAGGAATTCTTAGCTGTTGTATTTTCTTTAGAAAAGTTCAGGCCCTACCTCATCGGCTCTCCAGTCATTGTCTACACTGACCATTCTCCTCTGCGCCATCTTTTTGCGAAGGAAGATGCAAAATCTCGGTTAATCCGTTGGATCCTCTTGCTTCAAGAGTTTGACCTTGTCATTAAGGACAAACGAGGATGTGAAAACGTGGTTGCCGACCATCTCTCATGACTTCCTTCTTCGCCTTCGCTTCCAATTCCGATCAACGACGTTTTCCCGGATGAACAGCTCTTGACAGTATCTTGCGAACCCTGGTTCGCAGATATTGTGAACTATTTGGCCACGGGATTACTACCGACTGAATGGTCAAGTCAGGACAGACTTCGCTTCTTATCCCAAGTAAAACACTTTTACTGGGACGAACCCTTTTTGTTCAATTATTGTCCCGACCAGATTATTCGTCGGTGTGTCCCTGACGAGGAATTCAAGAGTGTGCTGTCGTTTTGCCATGATCAAGCGTGTGGCGGGCATTTTGGCCCCAGAAAGACAGCTGAGAAGATCTTGCAATGTGGTTTCTACTGGCCACAACTCTTCAAAGACGCTCATGACTATTGCAAGACTTGCTCCCGGTGCCAACACATGGGCCGGATATCCCGGAGGAACGAGATGCCGCTCCAACTGATCTTGGTTGTAGAGATTTTCGATGTTTGGGGGATAGATTTCATGGGGCCGTTTCCCAGCTCTTTTGGGAACTTGTACATCCTTCTCGCTGTTGATTACGTCTCTAAATGGGTCGAGGCTGTGCCCAGCCGGACTAACGATAACAAGGTTGTCGTTAGGTTCCTTAAAGAAAACATTTTCACCCAGTTTGGGCACCCCCGAGCGATCATTAGCGACAATGGAAGTCATTTCTGCAACAAGACTTTCGAGGCCTTGATGCGGAAATACTCCATTAATCATAAGCTATCTACGCCCTACCACCCCCAAACCTGCGGGCAGGCCGAAGTTTCAAATCGGCAAATCAAGCAGATACTGGAGAAGACGGTTTCCAAGAACCGTAAGGATTGGTCGCTGAAACTCACTGATGCCCTTTGGGCATTTCGAACCGCTTATAAGTCCTGTTAGTGTATATGCCCTAGAGGCCATTACTGTATCATACTAGTATGTATATTACTTAATGGAAGCTTGGGATATTCACAGTTGTACAGACAATCTTGCTCAATATAGTAGTATGCTACTTGGTTTGTCTCTGCTTTAATGTGTACATGTGTGTTTATTTATTATATCACTTATACGCATTAGTAGAGCCCTTAGGATCTTTGCTTGATTACCGGCGTTGTGATGGCGATCACACTCGTGGGGGGCTAGGTAATCTGCAAGCACATCCTTATACACGTCCCTAGTCATGGGAGTATCGAGATAGGGCATCGATACTCCAGAGTAGACTAGCGTATGCGCTTCTCATCCCAGCACGGGAGACGGTCTGTCCCACAGCCGTCAGTACGTCGTACTTGAGATAGTATGCGGGTTCTCGTTAGGTTACGAGTACACTGGACAGGACTCGTCGGGAACTGATGGTTGGTATTATACCTATCGTCAGTTATCAGTTCCCAGGTGACATGAGTACAGCTTAGTCCGCTGACTTGACACTGTCACTTCGCCTCGAGTGTGTTCCCACTGTTCTTTGATTACTACCCTACCACGGCTCTACTGAGTCGTGCAAACAGGTAGTAGTTGGGAGCAATCCCAAGCACTTGGAGGCAGTGACGGTTAGACAGGATTCGTCTCTCCCGGTATTGGGGGTTGACATCGCGCTGTGTCTAGGAGAGCCATTACACGAGTAGTCCCTGGCCAGGGCAAGCGAGATATACTGGTAGGTTTCCAGTGTTATCTCAGGGTGTATTGGGCTTCACTCCGACACGACTTGTACCGCTATTAGGGGACTGACGTTTACCGCCCCCCTAGGCCCGCCATGCGATGTATCAGACGAACAGACCGGACTGTATGGAGATTGTCACATACAGGCTCAGTAGGAGTTCGGATGGGTTTACCTCATCGGCCTTCTTATCGACATCTACCTGGGGACCGTTACGTACAGCTAGTGCCGCTTGCGGTCTGTGGTTAAACCCACTGCCAGCGTAGTGTCGAGTCTTTAGAGTCCCACACAGAGAGTTTCCCTGCACTGAGCGAAATGTGTAGAGGCCGTATGGTTTTACTGCAGGGCTGCGATCACTCACGTACACTTGTGTGCGTATGGTGTTCGGGCAGGCAGTACTAGTAGGCTTTGGTTTAAGCCGGATCCTAGTATTGCACGGATGGATTTGTTTTGTCTTCTGTGTATCCGCATTCTACGGAATACGGATGCAGGTGTGTATGCACAGTTTTTCGGAGTGATGAAGGAGGAGGTGCCTCATTAGGGTTTTGGCAGTTGGTTCGGCCAAAACCATTATGTGGCAGGCTCATTAGGGTTTTGACAGTTCGTTTGGTCAAAACCATTATGAGCCGCGAACATCATTTACTAATCCTATTAGTGATAATCTTATGATGGCTAATTGCATTGACCATTTGACCCCGTTGACCCCTCTTGACTTTGTTGACCGGTTGACCGGGTTGACCATTTACTTTCAAGAGGTTTCCACACTCTTCTTTTCTTTTCCTTTTTCTTTTGGATTATGATAATGGTCATTTCAAAGTAGCCATCAACTTTATCTTGATGGGATTAGTAATGATGTTGTTTTCCATTATTTGCAACCATGGTTGTTTTTCTTTTGTATCATAATTTTATTCTCACTCTCTCTCTTGAAAATGAGAAGCTCCATGGTTGCAAGAAAACTTCCTTCTTCTTCCTCCTCTTGATTTCTCCTTTGATCTCATGTGTTGAGAGAAAAAGGATTCCACTTGACAAACACATCCATACATCTTCTCTACACATCCTAGGGCTTCTAGATTAGCAATCTCCTTGCCCTAGTTACCTCGGGTTGAGGTGGAGCTCGGGGTACATCTCTCGGGTGGATCGTCTTCGACTCAAGGAGGCCGCGGAGGTGACCGAAGTCCGGATCAACCATTGAGCAAGCAAAGAGAAGAACAACAAGAAGAGAAGAACATCAAAGAAGAAGGACAACAAGAAGAGAAGGAGTTCAAGTTGAGGTATAACCCCTAACCGAGTAGACACATCTCATGTTAGGATGCTAGTGTATTGTTTAGCAAAGATCCGGCTTTTAGGGTCCATGTTACAAAGTTTAGAAAAAATTTTGTTTTACCGTTTCCGCAACCTCGAAAGTACCGGGAGAGGTAACGTGGACCTAACAGTGGTATCAGAGCCTAACTAAACATAAACTAGCTTGGTAGTGAAGTGTATCGAAGTTCGAAACGGAAAAATCGATAAAACCAAGTTGCGAAAACCTGAGTTTCTGTTAAATTTTTTTCTGGTCAAAACAAAATTTGTCATGCACCTAAAATCATCTCAGGGTTTTCTAAAGATAACCACCAAAAACGAGCCAGAGATCTGACCAAACGAGCGCGTTTCCGCGGCGACAGCAAGCTATGTCGCCGCGGATCCGCGGCCGTCTTGTCTCCTCTCTGCCTTGATTTTGGTGCAGTGTATCTCTGTATTGGTTTTAGGATTTTTGAGATATATTATATGTGCCCAGATTTTCCAGAATAGAAATTTGTTTTTGGGGGCCTATAATTCCGTATTTTTTCGAACTTCACTACACTTTGACTATGTTGGTTATATCTGTAATGTTTTATGTGTATTGAACGTCTACTAATCGCTATATGTCGATTAGTCGGGGTAATACATATCTGTGATCTGTGATTGTTGTTGATGGTTTGTGTATATGAACTCGTTGGATTGTCGCGGATGAATAGCCTGGGTAGATGTGAGATGAGAGTTTCTTTTTCTTTCATTCATGTAATAAATTTGTAAATTGATGTAATATTATTTGTATGGCCGCACAACCGGGTCAGGGTTGTAGCTGTCATTGTATAATTCTTTTTACTGTTTTTGCTCCTAGGATAGACCCATGGAGGGGGTGCACAAACTACCGGGTATCTCGAAGTGCCGAGTGGCCTACTCATGGCATTGAGGGAGGTTGCTTCGCTTCGAGTACTTGGCGGGTAGTTTGCCGCACCCGTAGGGGTCTTGGGTGGGGTATTGGCTATTCATCGCGACCGTGTAATCCGCTTTTCGTTGCAGGCTCGAACGAATTGCGGGTTCCTAGTATATCCAAAGTGTTCATCTGTGATCTGGATTGGCTATCATTGCTATATTGCTATATATAATAACTATTTAGGCGTTGCTTATGTTTTACAGCCGCGCTAGCCCAGCCCCCGCTCTGTCGTTAGTTAAGTAACCTAACGGGTGATGACGGGGCCCAGTGGCAAATGCGAATGGCATAAGCGTACGTCATATTTTGGTTGTTTTCTGCAATGGTAGGATTTAAATGATGGGACGCATTAAAAGAACTAATGCAAGAAAATAAACCTAAAAGACGTTGTTGGAACAATTTTTCAAAAAGCTGTTATTACAAGGACGTTCATTTTTGTTTTGCATCGCGGTATTCAGTTATGAATGCCTAGCACCTCAGTCGACGAGGCAAGGGCCGAGATCCCTTCATCGGGAGTGACCCCTTGGACAAAAGTTTGCGTCAGAGTAATAACTTCACTATAGTCGATTATTCTTGCTTTGCATCGAGGTATTCAGTCTGGAGTATCCTGCACCTCATTCGACGAGGAAAGAGCCGAGATCCCTTCACAGGGAGTGACCTCTTTAGCAAAAGTTTTCGCCACTATATTTTCAAAAGTGTATCACGTTCCTTCAACGACATCAAGTTCATTACGTTAACGGGTTTTTCGCCAAAACCCAGTTGTAGCCCTCCGTCGTTTCGGATTGATATTGCTTAGTATTCGTGCTACGTATTTCGTGCTCAGCCGAGGCGTAGTGTACGGTAGCTATGTAATATTTTTCCGTAGGATACAAAGTGATTGGTTAGGACAGTCGTACGGTCATTTTGGCTCAGTCAAGGACTCGTACGTGTGGGTCTAATGCAGTCAAGATAATGACGGGTTGAACTTGACTAGGATCCTTTGATATGTTAGCTCAGTCAAGGTCACTTGGGTCCTAGGGGCAAAAACCACATCGGGGGTTTCAAAAGTACTGAGACTTGCAGATTTAGCATACCTTCTGGAGTGTGGTGACTAGAGTGGATTCCATCTAGGTCATCACACAATGATAGTTGGATCCCGATCCCACTGATGAGTTGGATTACCCTCGGGAGATTATTTCACTTAACAATCAATGCTATAAACCTAGTAGGTGACTAGAAAGGTGTTAGCGGGGTTACGCCCCCAGGGAAAAGAGGTTCTTGAATTAAAGAACTTCGCGAAAGCGTTGGAAAACCTCCCTCGAAGTACCGACACTGGCCTGGCTGAAAGGTTAAGCAAGTATTGTGACGTGAATTAAATCCCGGCTAATTCTTCTTTTAAAAAGGTTTTAAGAAGAATTTGAGTAAACAGTGGGAAACATCCTGGTTAGATAAATTAATAAACCAATCTAATCTTGCAAGAGCATACGCTGAGTGTTTCTTTTCTCTCTCTCCAGGCAGCAACCTTTTCACGCCCTAATCAAGATAATAAAATGTATCGCTTGACCGATCCGAATTCTTATTCGGGACTGGGGAAAGTTGGTTCAGCTCTAACTTGTGACAACAGTCATGAGTATGAGAATGGGAAAGAGGAAAGTATGGATTTCCAGGATACCCAGTTGAAGAAGAAGCATGGTTTTGCATCTACTTCAGGTGTTCTTGTAATTGAGAACTGTTTTACGGTCAGCCCTACCTCCTGGGTACTTGATACCGGATCAGGATCTCATATCTGTAATTTATTGCAGGGACTGAGAAAAAGTAGGAAAGTTGCACCGGGTGATATGTCGCTCAGAGTAGCGAACGGAGCACAAGTTAATGCGGCAGCCGTCGGTGAATATCACCTAGTATTGCCTAATGGCAAGACTATGATTTTGAACGATTGCTACTATGTACCCTCCATGGTTTGCAACATCATATCAGTTTCTTTACTCGATAAAGATGGATATAACTTTGTTCTTGACAAGAATATCATGAACATCTACCTACATAAGGTATTGGTTGCAGAGGGTACACTGTGTAATGGTATCTACGTTCTAAATCAGAATACAGTTCTCAATATACAAAACACACGCAAGAGGAAGAATTCAGATACGAATGAATCCTACTTGTGGCATTGTAGACTTGGTCATATCGGAGAGAAAAGACTGAGTAAGTTGCATAAAGATGGACTCTTGGATGCGTTCGAGTTTTCATCTTATGAAACATGTCAGTCTTGTCTCAAAGGGAAGATGACCAAATCTCCGTTCACCGGACATGGAGAAAGAGCAGCAGAGCTCTTGGGACTTGTACATAGTGATGTATGTGGTCCGATGTCTATACATGCAAGGGGTGGGTTCTCGTACTTCATCACATTCACTGACGATCTCTCTAGGTTCGGATATGTGTATCTGATGAAACACAAATCTGAAGCTTTTGAGAAATTCAAGGAATTCAGAAACGAAGTAGAGAACCAGACAGGCAAAAGTATCAAGATCCTCCGGTCTGACAGGGGAGGGGAGTACTTAAGCACGGAATTCCTAGATTACTTAAAAGAGAATGGTATTCTCTCTTAGCTTACTCCTCCTTATACACCACAGCACAACGGTGTATCGGAGCGGAGGAATCATACCCTACTGGATATGGTTCGCTCCATGATGAGTAATGCCGAGTTACCTCTTTCATTTTGGGGACATGCGCTCTTGACGGCAGCATATCTGTTGAATGATGTCCCGTCTAACTCTGTGCCTAAGACACCGTTCGAGATATGGAATGGTAAAAAGCCGTATCTTAAACGTATTAAAGTATGGGGTTGTCCGGCCTATGTAAAAGTACAAAATCCGGACAAACTTCAGGCACGTTCAGTTCTATGTAAATTTGTAGGATATCCTAAGAACTCCACAGGATATCTGTTCTACCACACCGAGGAACAGAAGGTGTTTGTATCTCGCCACGCCACCTTTTTAGAGTGGCAATTTCATGCAAAAGAAACAAGTGGGAGTTCGGTAGAACTGGAAGAAATTCAGCGACCACTAAATGAAACTGAAGATTTGACAGAACCTCAGAATTCAATAACCCTAGAAGAACCTCAGCCACTCCGCAGATCTGGTAGGATTTCTCATCCGCCCGAGAGATACTACGGTTTTCTCATAGACGGGGATCGAGAGGATTGCATCTTGGAAGAAGATGACCCTACCAGTTTCAGGCAGGCCATTATCAGTAGGGACTCTGATAAGTGGCAGGAAGCAATGCAATCCGAAATGGAGTCCATGTACGCCAATAAAGTGTGGACTTTGGATATTGCTCCACCTGGGGTAAAACCTGTTGGATGCAAATGGATCTACAAAAGGAAACTTGGTGTAGATGGGCAGGTGGAAACCTATAAAGCTAGACTCGTTGCAAAAGGTTTTCGTCAAAGACCTGGTTTGGACTATGACGAGACTTTTTCTCCGGTGGCTATGCTCAAATCCATTCGGATCCTACTTGCCATTGCTGCCTTCCATGACTATGAAATCTGGCAGATGGATGTTAAGACGGCTTTCCTAAACGGTTGTTTGGAAGAGTGCGTTTACATGGATCAACCAGAAGGTTTCGTAGACAGTGGGAGCAGCGGAAGGGTGTGCAAGTTGCTTAAATCCATTTATGGATTAAAGAAGGCATCGCGGAGCTGGAACATCTGTTTTGATGAGGCAATCAAGGAATTTGATTTCATCAAGAACGAAGATGAACCCTGTGTATATAAGAAGATTGTAGGACGAACTGTCGTGTTCCTAGTCTTGTATGTGGACGACATTCTTTTGATAGGAAATGATATTCCTATGCTACAATCGGTCAAGCTATTTTTGTCACAAAGGTTCTGCATGAAAGACCTGGGTGATGCCTCGTACATTCTGGGGATCAAGATCTATAGAGATAGATCCAAGAGACTACTGGGACTTTCGCAGTCCAGGTACATAGAGACCGTACTAAAGAGATTTAGTATGGAGGATTCCAAGCGCGGTAACATACCCGCATTGCACAGAATTACCCTCTCCAAGAAGATGTCTCCTAAGACTGACGAGGAGAGGGTTCGCATGAACACTATACCCTACGCTTCGGCGGTAGGATCTATAATGTATGCGATGCTATGTACAAGACCAGATATAGCTTACGCGCTGAGCGCGGTAAGCCGGTATCAGTCAGACCCAGGGGAGGACCACTGGACAGCAGTGAAGAACATTCTCAAGTACCTGAGAAGGACTAAGGAGATGTTCCTGGTTTACGGTAATGGAGACCTCAGGGTCGAGTCCTTTACCGATTCAAGCTTCCAGAGTGACAAAGATGACAGCAAGTCTGTCTCGGGTTTTATGTTTACCCTCAACGGAGGGGCGGTATGTTGGAGGAGTTCCAAGCAGGATACCGTCCCAGACTCGACGATGGAGGCTGAATACATTGCTGCAAGCGATGCCGCAAAAGAGGCGGTCTGGATTAAGAAGTTCATTAGTGAACTTCAGGTGGTTCCGTCCATTGTTGACCTAATACCTTTGTATTGCGATAACAATGGGGCTATAGCTTTAGCGAAGGAACCAAGGTCCCATCAGAAATCCAGGCACATCTTAAGGCGGTATCACCTGATCAGGGAGATCATTGATCGACAGGAGATCGAGGTGCGGAGAGTGGACACAAAGGACAACACTGCGGACCCATTCACGAAGGCTTTACCCCAGACTCAGTTCGAGCGGCTGATCGAGATGATAGGTCTTCGATACGCTAGTACATGGCCTTAGTGCAAGTGGGAGATTGTTAGTGTATATGCCCTAGAGGCCATTACTGTATCATACTAGTATGTATATTACTTAATGGAAGCTTGGGATATTCACAGTTGTACAGACAATCTTGCTCAATATAGTAGTATGCTACTTGGTTTGTCTCTGCTTTAATGTGTACATGTGTGTTTATTTATTATATCACCTATACGCATTAGTAGAGCCCTTAGGATCTTTGCTTGATTACCGGCGTTGTGATGGCGATCACACTCGTGGGGGGCTGGGTAATCTACAAGCACATCCTTATACACGTCCCTAGTCGTGGGAGTATCGAGATAGGGCATCGATACTCCAGAGTAGACTAGCGTATGCGCTTCTCATCCCAGCACGGGAGACGGTCTGTCCCACAGCCGTCAGTACGTCGTACTTGAGATAGTATGCGGGTGCTCGTTAGGTTACGAGTACACTGGACAGGACTCGTCGGGAACTGATGGTTGGTATTATACCTATCGTCAGTTATCAGTTCCCAGGTGACATGAGTACAGCTTAGTCCGCTGACTTGACACTGTCACTTCGCCTCGAGTGTGTTCCCACTGTTCTTTGATTACTACCCTACCACGTCTCTACTGAGTCGTGCAAACAGGCAGTAGTTGGGAGCAGTCCCGAAGCACTTGGAGGCAGTGACGGTTAGACAGGATTCGTCTCTCCCGGTATTGGGGGTTGACATCGCGCTGTGTCTAGGAGAGCCATTACACGAGTAGTCCCTGGCCAGGGCAAGCGAGATATACTGGTAGGTTTCCAGTGTTATCTCAGGGTGTATTAGGCTTCACTCCGACACGACTTGTACCGCTATTAGGGGACTGACGTTTACCGCCCCCCTAGGCCCGCCATGCGATGTACCAGACGAACAGACCGGACTGTACGGAGATTGTCACATACAGGCTCAGTAGGAGTTCGGATGGGTTTACCTTATCGGCCTTCTTATCGACATCTACCTGGGGACCGTTACGTACAGCTAGTGCCGCTTGCGGTCTGTGGTTAAACCCACTGCCAGCGTAGTGTCGAGTCTTTAGAGTCCCACACAGAGAGCTTCCCTGCACTGAGCGAAACGTGTAGAGGCCGTATGGTTTTACGGCAGGGCTGCGATCACTCACGTAAACTTGTGTGCGTATGGTGTTCGGGCAGGCAGTACTAGTAGGCTTTAGTTTAAGCCGGATCCTAGTATTGCACGGATGGATTTGTTTTGTCTTCTGTGTATCCGCATTCTACGGAATACGGATGCAGGTGTGTATGCACAGTTTTTCGGAGTGATGAAGGAGGAGGTGCCTCATTAGGGTTTTGGCAGTTGGTTCGGCCAAAACCATTATGTGGCAGGCTCATTAGGGTTTTGACAGTTCGTTTGGTCAAAAGCATTATGAGCCGCGAACATCATTTACTAATCCTATTAGTGATAATCTTATGATGGCTAATTGCATTGACCATTTGACCCCGTTGACCCCTCTTGACTTTGTTGACCGGTTGACCGGGTTGACCATTGACTTTCAAGAGGTTTCCACACTCTTCTTTTCTTTTCCTTTTTCTTTTGGATTATGATAATGGTCATTTCAAAGTAGCCATCAACTTTATCTTGATGGGATTAGTAATGATGTTGTTTTCCATTATTTGCAACCATGGTTGTTTTTCTTTTGTATCATAATTTTATTCTCACTCTCTCTCTTGAAAATGAGAAGCTCCATGGTTGCAAGAAAACTTCCTTATTCTTCCTCCTCTTGATTTCTCCTTTGATCTCATGTGTTGAGAGAAAAAGGATTCCACTTGACAAACACATCCATACATCTTCTCTACACATCCTAGGGCTTCTAGATTAGCAATCTCCTTGCCCTAGTTATCTCGGGTTGAGGTGGAGCTCGGTGTACATCTCTCGGGTGGATCGTCTTCGACTCAAGGAGGCCGCGGAGGTGACCGAAGTCCGGATCAACCATTGAGCAAGCAAAGAGAAGAAAAACAAGAAGAGAAGAACATCAAAGAAGAAGGACAACAAGAAGAGAAGGAGTTCAAGTTGAGGTATAACCCCTAACCGAGTAGACACATCTCATGTTAGGATGCTAGTGTATTGTTTAGCAAAGATCCGGCTTTTACGGTCCATGTTACAAAGTTTAGAAAATTTTTTGTTTTACCGTTTCCGCAACCCCGAAAGTACCGGGAGAGGTAACGTGGACCTAACAAGACCGACTGTAACCCTTCGAAAATCGTTTAGGCAGTTTTTCGGTAATCGGCCAATTTTTCGGCTTTTTCCGTAAAAAGTCAAAATTGATATTTTTCATTGTAGACCTAATTATACAAAATTTAGATAAGATATTACTATAATTTTGTCACTAAAATGTCACTTATAATTATCTAGTTAAATAAAAAAAAATTCGTAATTAATTAATTTTTTTATTATTTTAAGCCTTTTTAAATACATTTAATTAGGGATAAATACAAATTTAATTAGGTAAATTTCTTAATTAGGAGTCTTTATAAGCTAAAATATGGTGTTAATAAAATTGTATCATGTCTTGCAAACTTTTGGTTTAAAGGGGGGAAAATTATGAAAAAAATGATGAAAAAAGGGTTTTTTTGTAAAAAGGTTGATATGAAAGCATGAAATGATATCATATGATGTTGTAATGACCTAGAAACTTCCCCAAAATTTCCCCACTTCCTCCTCTACCTGCTGGCCGACCCTCACCTGCAGTTTTTCCCCATTTTCCCACTTCATTTTGCTTCATTTTCTTGCAAAAAATTCATAAAAATTCACAAATTTCTTTCTCCATTCAAACCAAAACCCTAATCCTTTCTCTCTCAACCCAAATTGGTTCAAAAACATGATGAAAGGAGGCTTCTTGGTGACTTTATCATGCTAGGATTCAATTGGTGAGGTAAAAATTCTAAACTGGTTTGCTAACTTGTAGTTTATTTGTGCTAAAATCTAATTTGTAAGTATTAATTTAGTGTAAATCTTTGTTCATGAAAAATCAAGAGAAGGTTTTGATTTTTAAAAATTAGGGTTTGTAGCATAATGGTTGGATTATGTTAGGGATGGTTATCTAATTGATTAGAATGGTTAATGGTGTAATTATATGCTTGCTAAATCGACAAATTTCGATGTTTGTATCAAATCGGCTAGAAATTCGCTTACTAGATTTTTGTAGAAATTAGAATGCGACCGAAATGCGTTATGTTAGCGATATAATTAGCTTCGTATAGTACTATTAGAATGCGCGAACGCGGGGTTTCGTCTAGTCGGGTTGTAGTTTTGTCGATTTCCCCGAAATGACGATTTTAGTGAAAGGATTGCTATTTTCGTGCGTTTTTCCGCGCACTAAGTGCATGCTACGATTAATTTGAGAGCGTGGATAATTGTATGTTGTGACTTGCATTGTGTTAGGTTTTGTAATCTTATGCTTGATATTGTGCAAATATAGCATCGGTCGGGGAAACTTCGGACACGGCGCGAAAAGGCAAAGCGGTGGCCGGATCAGATTAGCGGGGATTTCAGGTGAGTAGATGTATTCATCTATGGGGGAATCGTATGGATGGCGCGATGCGCCCCCTAGTTAGGATTACACTACTTTTTGCAAGAATTATTGTGTTAGCTAGCTTATCCATTCATGTACACTGCATACCCTTATAGCGAACAGTATATTAAACTGCATGGACATTCATCTATACTTATGCTATATCATTTCGTAGGACACGAACACCTTACCATTGGCTTCCGTTGCACGCGCACTATTCATGTGACACACACGCCTTTGGTAAATGCCATGCCACGCGCACTATAGAATCTGTTTATCATGATATCGCTACTTGCATTCTTACTTGATATATGAATTTTCATAGCATGTATATACCTCGCATCATCATCATATTTACATAGATTTCTAGCAAAAATTCACATCACATATATTGATAGCATGGACATTTATCATATATAACATGTTGGACATTATGATTTTCTTGAGGATTTCAGTATTGCTGCGATTTCTAGATTTTTGGGAAAAACCGCAAGAATTTAACAAAACCTTATATTTATCATTTTCAAAACAAAAGTTGCGGTTTTCTCGTGATGTATGTGTCGTCCACCATGAGTTTTCATGTTTTCTGTTGGATTTCGAGACCTGATTCGAGGAGTGGATGAACCGTCTCGGGTACATGGTGGGCCCGGTATGGTACCCCGGGGCAAGAAGATCGAGTTGTAGACGATGAGCCTGGCAGGGGAAGACTACCTACCGGTGATGTCTGGCGCGGCGGATATCCAGAGGATACCGACCGTTGTCGTGAGATTTATGATATGGGCCGATCCGGACTGACAGAGCCCGATATTGAGACAGATATGATTCCTTTTTGGTGTCGATGCTTGACACGGGTTTTCAGATGATTTCTTGATGATATTTAGCTATTATACAGATATTCATGTTCTAAAGTTAAGAATTCAATAACCTTAGCAGTTAAAACACTTAAAGACTTAATAATGACATTGCATACCTGTGCATGCATACTAGAGATATCATAGCACATATGGACATGCATGTTGTGGTGCATTGCGTGCATTCTTACGATTGCCTTATTAGATGTTATATTTACTCACGAGCTGGCAACTCACCCCCGTTGTGCCACAGTGTCTTGCAGGTCGGACCCGTCAGTCTTGTAGCGGCGGGCTATCTTGTCATCAGTTCCTTTTGCTCAGACTCGCGACATCGCCCGTAGGTGGGTTGCGAGTATACTTTATTTCTTTTTTCTTTATCATTGTATCTAGTATTCTCCATCTACCACTTGTATTGTATATGCGACCTAGTGATGAGAATGAGAGATATGTATATTTGTGGTTTCTTTTGGGTCGAGCTCACTTGAGCCGACGTGTGTTTTCTGGTATTTTGCATTTCTTTTATGCTCTTTTTTCTTGATATTACTATTATATTGCATGTGGTTGTGATCCGCCTTGGGCGAAAAGCTAGCTCCCGCTTGGGGATGCCATTTTATGATTACAGGTTTATTATCTTGTTGTACCCATTTTGGGGGATAGAAAATACAGGGGAGACTCTGCCGAAATTTTCAGAAATTTTTGATGTTCTTTTTTTGGATTCGATGCAACTTAATTGATTTCAAAATCGTTTTCATTTAAGGTTTTCCTTCACTTTCTTTTGATTTTGGGTTAGATTTCTGGGCTTTGGCTGACTTAGGTTACGGTACGCCTTTAGACGTCTTGTAATCTAAGTGCCAGTCACGTTCCGTACTTTCGGGTCATGACAAAGTTGGTATCAGAGCGTAGGTTTTACCTTTCTGAGTGTAGGACGACCTTGGTAGATGGAGTAGGTGACTTAAGCAGAGTGGCGTACTGTGGGTATGATCCGCGGCATACTTACGATACGGTACTCCGCCTAAGTAACCTTAGGACATAATTGCTTGTATTTCCTTTCTTGATTCCTTCCATTCCTTGATCCAATTGCAATGTCCTTATCGGTCCTGTTTCTTATTCCAGCTTCGATGCCGCCAAAGACTACGAGTGCTCAGCGGGCTGCCGCTAGGGATGAGATTCGAGCGGGCTCGTCTGAGGCGAGGATCGAGCGGGAGGATACGCCTACCCCTCAGGGTCCCACTGATCCGCCTTATCCTGACCGTATTGCCAGATTAGAGGCCGGCATGCAAGAGTTGCGGCAGATGATGGGATCTTTAGTTGAGTCCAGCCGGGCACAGAGATCGGAGGACGTTCCTTCCACCGCACAGATCACGATCGTACCTGCTGCACAGATGGTCACTCCTGCTGCTACTACGGAGACTATCCCTGTTTCACTACAGGAGTTCATGAGATTGAGACCTCCAGCTTTTACCGGTACAGATGCTTCCAGAGGCCGTGGGTGTGGCGGTCCAGTTCCGAGAGGACGAGGCGACAGAGGCAGAGGCAGAGGCCGAGGTAGAGGCAGAGGACAGCCAGCTATTAGTGGTGGACAGGCCCGAGTGTTCGCATTGACTCCTCAGGATGCATAGGCATCCAATGCCGTCGTGACAGGTACTCTGCCAGTATGTTCTTTTGATGCACGGGTATTATTTGATCCAGGCTCCACACATTCCTATGTTTCCACGTATTTTGCACCGAGGTTGGCCCGGGAGTCTTCTCCGTTAGATCAGCCGCTTGTCGTTATTACCCCGGTAGGCGAGTCTTTTGTTGCCCGTTTTGTGTACCGATCTTGTTCCGTTCGTATCGGGGAGAGAGATTCTTCAGTAGATTTGATTCTCCTCGATATGCTAGACTTTGACGTTCTTCTTGGTATGGACTGGCTAGCCACCTGTTATGCATCCGTGGACTGCCGTGAAAAGACAGTCAGATTCAGTTTTCCTGGTGAGCCGGTTCTTATTATTCAGGGAGATCGTAGCGCTACCCTTCCCAGCTTGATTTCTTCTCTTCGCGCTGGTCAGCTCTTAAGGAAAGGGTGTCAGGGATTCTTAGCCTATGTTTGTGATACTAGCTCCACAGAGGTTCCGTTGGACCAGGTCCCTGTTGTGAGAGAGTTTCCTGATGTATTTCCTGATGAGCTGCCTGGTCTGCCACCAGAGCGCGAGATTGAGTTCTGTATTGACTTGATCCCCGGCACGGGGCCTATCTCTATACCTCCCTATCGGATGGCCCCGGCGGAGCTGAGAGAGCTAAAGGATCAGTTACAGGACTTGCTGGACAAAGGGCTTATCCGACCGAGTGTGTCACCTTGGGGTGCTCCCGTCTTGTTTGTTAAGAAGAAGGACGGAAGTATGCGTTTATGCATTGATTATCGTCAGCTGAACCGGGTTACTGTGAGGAACAGGTATCCCCTACCCCGCATTGATGACTTATTTGATCAGCTCCAGGGTGCAGGGTTTTTCTCGAAGGTTGATTTACGGTCAGGTTATCACCAGTTGCTGGTTCGGAAGGAGGATATTCCGAAGACCGCTTTCCGTACTCGATATGGTCATTACGAGTTCTTGGTGATGTCGTTCGGGCTCACCAATGCCCCGGCAGCATTTATGGATTTGATGAACCGTGTATTCAGGCCATATCTCGATCAGTTCTTCATTGTGTTCATTGACGACATCTTGGTTTATTCTCGGAGCCGGGAGGAGCATGAGCAGCACTTACGTATCACATTGCAGACTTTGAGGGAGCATCAGCTGTTCGCCAAATTCTCCAAGTGCGCATTCTGGCTAGACAGTGTCGACTTCTTGGGTCATGTGGTGACGAGAGATGGTATTTGCGTGGACCCGAAGAAGATCGAGGCAGTTCAGCGTTGGCCTAGACCGGTATCAGTTACAGAGGTTCGTAGCTTTCTAGGTCTGGCCGGCTATTATCGACGTTTCGTCCAGGATTTCTCCCGCATTGCTGCACCACTGACCGGGTTGACCCGGAAGGGGGTTCCTTTTGATTGGACCCAGGTATGTGAGGATAGCTTCCAGCAGTTGAACACTCGTCTGACTACTGCTCCAGTGTTAGCATTGCCTTCAGGTTCAGGCGGGTTCGTGGTATATTGTGATGCTTCTAGAGTGGGGCTGGGCTGTGTATTGATGCAGCACGACAGAGTTATCGCGTATGCTTCTCGGCAGCTGAGGAAACACGAGCAGAACTACCCCACCCATGATTTAGAGATGGCTGCAGTGGTATTTGCACTTAAGATCTGGAGACATTACCTATACGGTGAGTCGTGCCAGATATTCACTGACCACAAGAGTTCGAAGTATATCTTCCAGCAGCGAGACCTGAACCTGAGACAGCGCCGTTGGATGGAGTTGGTGAAAGATTATGACTGCGAGATTCTATACCATCCGGGCAAGGTGAATGTGGTGGCAGATGCTTTGAGTAGGAGGCCCGGAGGTAGCTTATCTTGTTTGAGCGCAGTGCAGATGCAGTCGACGGCGGATTGGCAGGTGTTATGTGATAGCAGAGTGCAGTTCGAGTTTACTCCTACGGGGGGGCAGCTGGCCCATTTCAGAGCACGCCCACAGCTACTTGACCGTATCCACGAGGCACAGTCCGGCGATGCCCGTACTTTAGAGATTATTGAGCAGATTCGGCAGGGCAGAGTTTCTGAGTTCGTGATTGATGATCAGGGGATACTTCGATTTGGGACTCGACTTTGCGTGCCAGATTCAGAGGGACTGAGGCGTGATATTCTCGAGGAGGCACATAGATCCGTATACAGTGTGCATCCAGGTTCCACCAAGATGTACCGTGATTTGAGAGAGGTTTACTGGTGGAACGGGATGAAGAAGGATATTACAGACTTTGTGTCGAGATGCCTGACTTGTCAGCAAGTCAAGGCTGAGCACCAGAGGCCAGCCGGCGAGTTACAGCCTTTGCCCATCCCTGAGTGGAAGTGAGAGCAGGTCTCTATGGACTTCGTTGTGGGTCTACGCAGGACCAGTCGAGGGTATGACTCTATTTGGGTGATTGTGGATCGACTGACGAAAGCGGCTCACTTCCTACCAGTGAAGACCACTTTTGGATTTTCTCAGTATGCCCAGGTTTATATTGATGAGATAGTGCGACTGCATGGTGTTCCGACTTGCATCGTGTCCGAACGTGGCACCCAGTTTACCAGCAGATTGTGGCAGAAACTCCAGGAAGCTTTGGGCACCCGATTGAGTTTTAGCACAGCCTTTCATCCTCAGACTGACGGTCAGTCGGAGCGTACGATTCAGACTCTTGAGGACATGCTCAGAGCTTGTGTTTTAGATTTCGGTGGTAGCTGGGATCGTCATTTGCCTTTGATCGAGTTCTCCTACAATAATAGCTTCCAAGAGACGATTCAGATGGCACCTTTCGAGGCTTTATATGGAAGGAGATGTCGATCGCCTGTATGTTGGACAGAGCTTAGGGAGAGCAGTATTTTGGGGCCTCAGATCGTACTGGAGACGACCGAGAACATACAGCTGATTCGGGACAGGATGAGAGCGGCACAGAGCAGGCAGAAATCATATGCTGACAGGCGTCGTCGCCGACTCGAGTTCGCTGTTGGCGATCATGTTTTCCTGAAGGTCTCTCCGATGAAGGGTGTGATGAGATTTGGGCGGAAAGGGAAACTGAGTCCTAGATATGTTGGTCCTTTCGAGATCCTAGAGCGTGTTGGTCCAGTCGCTTATCGGTTAGCTCTTACGCCCAGCTTCCCCGATGTTCACCCCGTATTCCATGTCTCGATGCTCCGCAAGTACCTTCATGATCCTTCCGAGGCGATTCAGCACCAGACGATCCAGTTAGAGCGTGATCTTTCTTTCACCGAGCAGCCGGTTGTCATCTTGGATCGGCAGGTGAAGAAATTGAGGTCGAAGGTCATACCGTCCGTCAAGGTCCTTTGGCGTGGGCCAAACAGCGAGGAGGTCACCTGGGAGACCGAGGTTGAGATGAGGAAGAGATATCCCCATCTTTTTGAAGGTACGCGTAGTTAAATTCTAAATTCGGGGACCGAATTTCTTTAAGGGGGGAAGATTGTAACCCTTCGAAAATCGTTTAGGCAGTTTTTCGGTAATCGGCCAATTTTTCGGCTTTTTCCGTAAAAAGTCAAAATTGATATTTTTCATTGTAGACCTAATTATATAAAATTTAGATAAGATATTACTATAATTTTGTCACTAAAATGTCACTTATAATTATCTAGTTAAATTAAAAAAAAATCGTAATTAATTAATTTTTTTATTATTTTAAGCCTTTTTAAATACATTTAATTAGGGATAAATACAAATTTAATTAGGTAAATTTCTTAATTAGGAGTCTTTATAAGCTAAAATATGGTGTTAATAAAATTGTATCATGTCCTGCAAACTTTTGGTTTAAAGGGGGGAAAATTATGAAAAAAATGATGAAAAAAGGGTTTTTTTGTAAAAAGGTTGTTATGAAGCATGAAATGATATCATATGATGTTGTAATTACCTAGAAACTTCCCCAAAATTTCCCCACTTCCTCCTCTACCTGCTGGCCGACCCTCACCTGCAGTTTTTCCCTATTTTCCCACTTCATTTTGCTTCATTTTCTTGCAAAAAATTCATAAAAATTCACAAATTTCTTTCTGCATTCAAACCAAAACCCTAATCCTTTCTCTCTCAACCCAAATTGGTTCAAAAACATGATGAAAGGAGGCTTCTTGGTGACTTGATCATGCTAGGATTCAATTGGTGAGGTAAAAATTCTAAACTGGTTTGCTAACTTGTAGTTTATTTGTGCTAAAATCTAATTTGTAAGTATTAATTTAGTGTAAATCTTTGTTCATGAAAAATCAAGAGAAGGTTTTGATTTTTAAAAATTAGGGTTTGTAGCATAATGGTTGGATTATGTTAGGGATGGTTATCTAATTGATTAGAATGGTTAATGGTGTAATTATATGCTTGCTAAATCGACAAATTTCGATGTTTGTATCAAATCGGCTAGAAATTAGCTTACTAGATTTTTGTAGAAATTAGAATGCGACCGAAATGCGTTATGTTAGCGATATAATTAGCTTCGTATAGGACTATTAGATTGCGCGAACGCGGGGTTTCGTCTAGTCGGGTTGTAGTTTTGTCGATTTCCCTAAATGACGATTTTAGTGAAAGGATTGCGATTTTCGTGCGTTTTTCCACGCACTGAGTGCATGCTACGATTAATTTGAGAGCGTGGATAATTGTATGTTGTGACTTGCATTGTGTTAGGTTTTGTAATCTTATGCTTGATATTGTGCAAATATAGGATCGGTCGGGGAAACTTCGGACACGGCGCGAAAAGGCAAAGCGGTGGCCGGATCAGATTAGCGGGGATTTCAGGTGAGTAGATGTATTCATCTATGGGGGAATCGTCTGGATGGCGCGATGCGCCCCCCTAGTTAGGATTACCCTACTTTTTGCAAGAATTATTGTGTTAGCTAGCTTATCCATTCATGTACACTGCGTACCCTTATAGCGAACAGTATATTAAACTGCATGGATATTCATCTATACTTATGCTATATCATTTCGTAAGACACGAACACCTTACCATTGGCTTCCGTTGCACGCGCACTATTCATGTGACACACACGCCTTTGGTAAATGCCATGCCACGCGCACTATAGAATCTGTTTATCATGATATCGCCACTTGAATTCATACTTGATATATGAATTTGCATAGCATGTATATACCTCGCATCATCATCATATTTACATAGATTTCTAGCAAAAATTCACATCACATATATTGATAGCATGGACATTTATCATATATAACATGTTGGACATTATGATTTTCTTGAGGATTTCAGTATTGCTGCGATTTCTGGATTTTTGGGGAAAACCGCAAGAATTTAACAAAACCTTATATTTATCATTTTCAAAACAAAAGTTGCGGTTTTCTCGTGATGTATGTGTCGTCCACCATGAGTTTTCATGTTTTCTGTTGGATTTCGAGACCCGATTCGAGGAGTGGATGAACCGTCTCGGGTACATGGTGGGCCCAGTATGGTACCCCGGGGCAAGAAGATCGAGTTGTAGACGATGAGCCTGGCAGGGGAAGACTACCTACCGGTGATGTCTGGCGTGGCGGATATCCGGAGGATACCGACCGTTGTCGTGAGATTTATGATATGGGCCGATCCGGACTGACGGAGCCCGATATTGAGACAGATATGATTCCTTTTTGGTGTCGATGCTTGACACGGGTTTTCAGATGATTTCTTGATGATATTTAGCTATTATACAGATATTCATGTTCTAAAGTTAAGAATTCAATAACCTTAGCAGTTAAAACACTTAAAGACTTAATAATGACATTGCATACCTGTGCATGCATACTAGAGATATAATAGCACATATGGACATGCATGTTGTGGTGCATTGCGTGCATTCTTACGATTGCCTTATTAGATGTTATATTTACTCACGAGCTGGCAACTCACCCCCGTTGTGCCACAGTGTCTTGCAGGTCGGACCCGTCAGTCTTGTAGCGGCGGGCTATCTTGTCATCAGTTCCTTTTGCTCAGACTCGCGACATCGCCCGTAGGTGGGTTGCGAGTATACTTTATTTCTTTTTGCTTTATCATTGTATCTAGTATTCTCCATCTACCACTTGTATTGTATATGCGACCTAGTGATGAGAATGAGAGATATGTATATTTGTGGTTTCTTTTGGGTCGAGCTCACTTGAGCCGACGTGTGTTTTCTGGTATTTTGCATTTCTTTTATGCTCTTTTTTCTTGATATTACTATTATATTGCATGTGGTTGTGATCCGCCTTGGGCGAAGAGCTAGCTCACGCTTGGGGATGCCATTTTATGATTACAGGTTTATTATCTTGTTGTACCCATTTTGGGGGATAGAAAATACAGGGGAGACTCTGCCGAAATTTTCAGAAATTTTTGATGTTCTTTTTTTGGATTCTATGCAACTTAATTGATTTCAAAACCGTTTTCATTTAAGGTTTTCCTTCACTCTCTTTTGATTTTGGGTTAGATTTCTGGGCTTTGGCTGACTTAGGTTACGGTACGCCTTTAGACGTCTCGTAATCTAAGTGCCAGTCACGTTCCGTACTTTCGGGTCATGACACCGACCTTGGCATGTCTCCCTATCGGCTTGTGTACGGAAAAGCCTGCCACCTACCTGTCGAAATAGAGCATCGCGCATTTTGGGCGATAAAGGAGCTGAATCTGTCTCTCGAGGATGCGGGCAGCCATCGGAAGCTGCAGTTGAACGAACTGAGCGAGCTTAGGGATGAGGCTTACGATAACGCGGTTGTCGTTAAGAATCGAACGAAGGTGTTTCACGATAAACACCTTTTGCGCAAAACATTCGTACCTGGTCAGCAGGTACTGCTTTACGACACCCGACTTCACTTCCATCCAGGAAAGCTCAGATCTCGCTGGAAAGGGCCGTATTTTGTGCGGAATGTATATCCACAGGGCGCTGTGGATTTGGAAAATCCGAAGGACGGTTCTTTTTTCAAAGTGAACGGACACCGACTAAAACCATACCTTAGCGCCGAACCAACAGAGGAGCTCCTGTTCTTACAGGAGCCGGTTTACCTTGTCTGATCTTCCTCTGCCGACCTCTAAACTTTGGTTATCCAGCCAAGAACAGTGGACACTGTTCCAAATAAGTTTGGGGGTATGTTCAAAACATTTTGTATATATTTGTGTATATTCTTTTTCTTTTCTTTAAAAACAAAAACAAATAAAAATTGTGTATCGCTAACCGACAATTTTGACCCTTCAAATGATCTCTTCATGCAATGACAGTGAGGACACTGTCCAGTTTAAGTTTGGGGGTACGCTCGGTACGCATTTCATACCTTCGCATTCATATGTATATTCTGCATCTGCATATTAAAATCCATAAAATCCATAAAAATCTGAAAATTTTCTAAAAACATAAAAACTTTTCTGTCAAGTTAGCTAGTGGGAGGACTCTGATTCAACATTTCGACGGTTTTGTTTGATAAAATAAGAATAACTAAATCTTATGTTTAGATTTTGAAAACCTGAAAGATAACCCTCCTTTAAAGTTAACTATAGCTGATATACGTCTTTACATCACACTACACGTGTCGTGAGTCTTTGGGAATTAGATGACAAGTCTTTTATGTTTAAAAACTTTTAAACAGATAAATGATTTTCTGAGGATCAAATAGGTTTGTTCTGAAATAAGTAATGTCAAGAATAGTTTATGAAGTAAAGCGAATATGAAGGAATGTTATTGATGCCTTAATTAGAACTATGTCTGAAAAATAACCCATCTGGAACTTGATTGGAATGATTACACACCAAAACCCACTAAACACGTCTTTTATCCAAAAAATAACTGAACTGCCGGTTATATCTCCGTTCGTATTAAAATCATCTGATTTTCACGCCAAACTGTCTTTTGTTTTTGGACCTAGGTAACTTGAGTAATTAAGTCCGCTGGGGTGTTTCTACACCTAATGCCCTAAAACCAACTGGTTTGGGTGCATTGGCCCAAAGCTCGCTAAGAAGCCTAGAAAGTCCAGATAAAAACAAAATCAAGCAAGTGTTCTCTCCGAGTTAAAATTCCTAACGGTTCTTTGTGTGAGAATAATCTTGATAAAAGACAGGCTTTTAAAAAAAAATTTAGCGGAGATATGAAGGTTTTACTCTATGATAAAGACTATTGCACGTTCACAAAAGTGTGTATGAAATGAAAACAAGAAAAAGGTGGAGTGAAGAATAAGACCTAGTTTCCTGTTAGGGAAGATAGAAATTCTGAAGTTGAAACTTTACTGGAAAACGAAACTTGAAAAATGCTTAACTCTTTATAAAACTTGTGTGATCCTTTTAAAATTGTTATCAGGGTTTTATTGTGTGACATGATGACTTTATTCGACCCTTCTGAAACTTAACGACACTATTTGCACTACACGTAAAGACATATAAAATCTGTAGTTAAATAAGAAGTGAGGTGTGAAAAATAAAGGTTCGATAGTCTAGACTTAGGATCATAGAATTGTTATTGTCTGAAACAAAACTTTAGGGGTTTGAATCTTAGTTATTTTACAAAATTAGCTTGACCGGATTTTGTGTGTAGTATCCGCTGAAAACCCTCAGGAGACAACACTCCTCCTACTAGGGACACCTAGAGGTTTAACGGCTTGTTGTACATGCTCAGTGCAATCGCGTTCCCTGCGAAAGTGAGGTTAGGAAATTTTTTTGTGAATAAATTGGCTTTGCTCGGGACGAGCAAATGATAAGTTTGGGGGTATTTGTTCATATCATATTTTTGCATTTTTATACCGCCCAATTTTTATCACATTGCATATCGGTAGGTATTCTTGAGCCGTGTTTGCTAGTCAATTGCAGGATACAGGTTCTCGGCTCTAAACGGTGAAATCCATGGAAAAATACGACAAAATCCGAGTTCCTGCCAACCACAGATAAAACACGGGTCTCCGCTCTTTATCCGTCTGTTGCCATACACCAGTTTAGGAGACAAAATGACAAATCAATTGTCACCTTCATGCACAAAGCACTATGGCAACACCAAGACCAAGAAATCTACGCGGAGCTCAAGAAAATCCATGTCCAAAGTCCACCTTTCCCTCAACAGAAATTCTGGAAGAAATGTGGAAGTATGTTCAGAAAATACATATACCAGACAAGAGGGGACAGCAGACCAGGGAAGTACCAAGAACCCCATGCCCTGACTCCACTATACGGCAGCGGATCCGCGGCATAAGGAGGCTTAGGCCGCGGATCCGCTGCCGTATGGTGGCGGCAGAGGTAGGGTTTTAGGGGCAGTTGGGTAATTTTGTAAAGGGGCAGATGGTTGCCCTAGATTTTCAGTTTTCAGCCTATAAATAGCCCAGAACTTTGTGAAGGGAGGGGGTGCATAATCTTGTATTTTCTTTTCTAGGTTTAGTTGTGTTTCTTCTTCCTCTTCTCATCTCTTCTCCATTAAAACTTGTAGTGAGCTTTGTGAGTGAAGAATGATGAATAAAGAAGACTCTTTTGCTATTATATCTTGTCTTGTTCTTTTATAATTGCTTGTAATTTTAATTTGTTAACTAGTTGTTGTTATTTCTTGTTCTTTCTTTCTCTTCTCTTTTCCTTTATCATTAACACAACCATGATGCTTACGCTTGATCCTCGCCAAGGTGAGGTCGCAAATAGCTAGTTGTTATCCTTCTAATCTCTTTCTTTCTATCTTCCTCTTTTGTTTTGTTTTATTTTTTCCGTATCATGATGTGTGAGTAGTTTCATACTTGTTAGGGTAGGATAAGGGAAGTTTGAGAGAAGGAAATCTCTCTCACTCTTTCCTTGCCCAACAGCTTAATTCGACTCCCGTTAATTGAACCACAATCCGCTCCATACGGCACCCTATCCTACATGATAGCGGTGATTCCGTAGTGAGACCGGTTGTGGTTGAATTAACCGGAGGTTATGGCTAAGAGCCAAGAACGGACGGACAAGCACCAAAAGGAAGAACTTATGCGTTGGAAAGCCTAGCTTATACTCGCAAGTTCCTTCCTAGTCGTGCTAATCCCCGTTGTTGCCGATTACCGTAACACCGAGATTAAGAGGGGCAACGAAAGATGTGGGAGACTCCTAACTCAAACTAACCTAATCCTAACCCTAACAAGCTCTCTTTACATATCATTTTACCACTTAATTAATCACAACAAAATCTGAAAAACTGGACTTAACTCGTTAAAGCACATAGAAAAAGATTCCCATCTCCCTGCGGACGACCCGTACTCAACCGGCTAGCTACGTACGAAACCGTCTTGATTGCTGTATTTAACTAAACTTGAACACGCAGAATCCCTAACAATCAGTGACTTATGATTTGTTGGCTTTAGTCAAGGTCATAAGAGCATGGGGCAAAAATCACATCGGGAGTTTCTAAAGAAACTGAAACTTGCCAGATATGAGCATACCTTCTGGAGCGTGATAACGTGAGCGGATTCTGTCACGTTATCATGCGATGATAGTTGGATCTCGATTCCCACTGATGAGTTGGTTTACTCCTCGGGTGATCCCGACTAATTCTTCTTTTAGGTTTGGGGAAGAATTTGATGGTACAGTGGGAGGTTTCTAGATTAGATAAAGTGATAACCATTCGGATCCAGGTTAGAGTGCACGCTGAGTGTTTCTTTTCTCTCACTCTTTGGCAGCGACCATGACCCGACCCTAGACTATGACTCAGTGACCAAAATTATCCGAACCTTCTTTAACACTGGCTTTTGGATTGTCAGAGTTGCAAACCTCTTTGCCACTCCTACTTTTACTCTTTTTCTCCAGGACACCCCGTATTACTATGAACGTCCACTTACATTGGATAAAACCATCGTATGGTTATATACGAACTCGAAGAAATTTATTCGAGGATGGTTTCTGGTTCTGGAGAAAACGAATAGGACTATTCAGTTGTCTTTTCCTTTTACCTTCTCTCAGGTTGCGAGTGCTCCTTGGATTAGGACGGTACACCTATTACGCAAATTGGATAGTCTTCTTCCAAACCATAGGCAGGTGCCGACCGGTAGGGAATGAAGAAAACCAATTAGCCTAACGATGGTGTACAGAAGGTATTATGTAAAGACAAATAAAGGGATAAGTAAGAGGGCAAAGTAAATTGCGACTGCTATTCACGACCAAACCAAGTATTTCTTCGCCAATCCTAAATCACCTTTGCATTGCTCCAGGACACTCCGTATCACTACAAAGATCCACAGTTTATTGGATACTCCATCGTATGGTTATATACGAACTCGAAAGGAACTTGTTCCAGTTCAGGGATGGATTCTGGTTCAGGAGAAATAGGAATAAGGTTTATTTAGGTGTCTTTTATCTTCACCTTCTCTCGTATTGCGAGTGCTCCTAGGATTAGGACAGTACACCCATTATGCTTATTGGATAGTCTTCCTCCAAACCATAGGCTGGTGCCGAACGGTAGGGAAGGAAGAAAACCATTTGGCCTAAAGGGGTGTACAGAAGGTAATGACTAAAGACATATAAAGGGATTTGGAAAGATGGCAAAGAATTATACGGTTACAAATGTGAATCTGGATAACGGAAGAGGCATTACTAGGAATACCGGGATACCCCATCGAAACAATTTAATGTTTCAGTTTCACTGTGTACTGTTAAAAGAAAACTGATTTCCCAATTAGACACTTGCTCCAGGGTATGTATTTACCAGGTTTGATTCTCACATCTGTATGGTTTTACAGATGATGAGTGGGAGTAAGCTATTGGGAATTAGGCGATTTTCCTCATCATATCGGAATTCGTTGTAATTGATGATATTTGAGGAAATCGCCTGGGTTGTTTACCGGACGGAAAATATTTGGTTTTGAATATCCGTTGTTATGCACCAATTTCAAATTGATATATCTGTACGTCTATTTTCATAGAGTGAGATATAACATTTTGAAATTATGTCTATGACATTTACCTATATCAGTGGATGGTTAGGTAAGGAGCATTGAACAGCGGTGTAATTCTTCTTAACCATAAGTACAGTTTTCAACCTACGACACACAGTGAATGAGTCACGAGACTCAGGGGAATCATACAGAGCATTGTATATTGTCCAGTGTCCATGAGGACAGAGGGGTTGGTTCTCGTACTATATTCGGTTTACTTATGACTTCTCTAGTTTTTAGACAGGTGTTTCGTAGAAACACAAGGTCCAAGTTTTGAGAAGTTATAGGTATAAGAGTAAAGTAGAGAACAAGGTATTGCAAGTATCGGGATTCTTCAAGGTGATCGAAGATGTAGATACTTGTGTATGGTATTCAGTTGATAGTAATGATTAAGAGAACTTGCTTCTCTTTCAGGTTACTCATAATTGGAAGCACTCCTAAGTTGAGTAACGATGATCGGCCTCTCTCCATTTACTTGACATGCACTGGAGACAGATGCATGATTTGAATCTGGTTCAATTAAATCAGTGCCTCTGTTTCTGTATTGGATATAGAACAGTTCATATCTTGACATTGTTAAGATACGGGGAGTCGTCCAGCTTATGCTTAAAACCAAACTCTGGATGACTCAAGGCACGTTTCTGTAATGGCTGTTTGTGGGTTGACCCAGGCTATGACGAGGGTTGACTTTTTACCATCTGGAAGATCAATAGTGATATTGTTCTTGACTCGCCACAGTTTTAATAAAAATGGATTTTTTCAGAAAACAGTAGTGGGAGTATGGTAGAACTGGAAGTGATTCCAGAACCGCAAACGATTACTGAAGATTTGATAAAGAACCTAAAGATTCAATCTGGTTTGACATTCCATTGGCCACTCCGCAGATATGGTGGGTAACCTCAGGCACCCGAGAGGTACTCCGGTAGCCTCAAGGACGGTGACAGGGAGGTTCTTGTTTACCCAGACTTGCCATTGCTGTTGTTCCAGACTGTGAGACCCGGCAGGAGGATGAGTATAGCGTCGTTCTAAACTAGCTTTAGAAGTGCACGTGTATATGACTCTGCCAGAGGGTTATCGTAGTCAGTGGGAGCAGCGGAAGCATTGGTGGATAAGTGGCTTATGTCTATTTATGGACTAAAGCAGATATAGCGGAGATAGATCATCTATTTCTGATGTGATAGTCAGAGGTTTGACTTCATCAGAACAGGGGATGGATCTGTTAAGAAGGTAGTAGGGTGTGATGTCCTGGTATTTGGATGACATACACAGGGTAGGAAGTGAAATTCCTATACTACGGTCGGCTAAACTTTGGTTGTCACACAGTGGTTTCTCCACATAGGACTTGGATATTATATCAGACACTCTGGTTACTGGATCTATGGTTTTAGATCTAGATTTGGGAAGTGTCCCAATCAGGGTACTTGACTGCAATCTAAAGGTATTTAGAATGGACGACTCCTGGCACGGTAGTATACCTGCAGGTGATGGAGTCACCCTCTCTAAAGGTGTCTTACAGATTAAAGTAGAGAGGGATGTGCATGATTGGCAGATCGCTTGCTTAGGCAATTGAATCAATCATGAGATGTCAAGTACTACACCAGATGTTGTTTTTGCATTAGATGCAATAAGTTGATATTTATCCAATCCTGGAGAAATATTTGGAAGCAGTTTTAGAACAAAAGTTAATGTTCTAGGGATATGATAACGACAGCCTCGTTCGGGAGACGGTTATCATTCCAGGCTTCCAAGGAGACCTGGATGACAGAGTGACTGCCAGAGTTATAGTTTTCCCTCTGACGAGGGGCAGTATATTGGACAGGTGGTCCAGGAGGATACTGAGGGAAGGATGGCGCAGGATACTGATTAAGTTCAGTTGACGATACAGTCTAGAAGTTTGGATTTGGAGTTCATTTATGAACTAGGTCCCATCAGACATCCAGACATATTCTAAGACAGGTATTGCTCATTTCGGGAGATGACTTTCTCCGCGAACTTGAGATAAAGAGAGACATAGAAAGAAACATCTTAGCGGATCCACTCACTGAGGCTATTCCTCGAACGCAATAGTTTCGGAAACGAGCTTTGTGAGACAGACTAGTAGAGGAGTTGGGTGTTCGGTATCACATGGGCTGTGAGTATGCGACATCGCAATAATTAGCCTTGAGTGCAAATGGGAGATTGTTGGAGATAGTGCCCTCAGAGTCAATTATTGGATCAGAGGCACGTGATTGCAATGATTGAGGGAGGACCTGTCCCAGTAGGACAGTCTTACTCAAGATGATAGTATGCTATCCGGTTTATCTTTATCATCGTGTACTGCTTTAGGTGACTTTACTGCTCACTATTGCACGTTGATAGAGCCCGTAGGATTCTTGCTTGACTACCAGCAGTATGAGGGCGATCATATACATGGGAGCTGGGGTCTATAAGCAAATCCTTAAAAGGTCCCTAGTCGTGGGAGTTTCGAGACAGGGCATCGATTCTCCAGAGTAGACTAGTGTATACAGTCGAGACCCCGACGAGGGGTGGTGGCCGGTCTCACAAGCCACTGGTGTCAGTTGGTTCACCTAAGATGTATACAGGTGCTCATTGGGTTATGAGTACACCGGACAAGACTCGCTGGGAACATGCTAGTTGGTATTATACCTGACGTCAGATAGCAGTTCCTGGTGACATGTGTACAGGTTATTTCATCGACCTGAGATCGTCATTTGTCTCGTGTGAGTTCCCTCTGTGCTTTGATTACTACCCTACCACGCTCAAAGGAGACGTGCAAACAGGTTTTAGTTGGGTACAGTCCCGAGCCACATGGAGGCAGTGAGCGGATCTGCAGGGGTTCGTCTCTCCCGGTATTGGGGGTGAGGTCGCGCTGTGTCTAGGAGAGCCATTACACAAAGCCCTCGGCCGAGGCAGGAGATTTACTGGTAGGCATTCCAGTAGTATCTCAGGATGTTCTGTACTTCACTCCGACACGACTTGTACCGCTTTTGGGGGTCTGACTTTTACCAACCCCCTAGGCCCACCATGCGATGCTCATAGACGAACGGACCGGACTGTACGGATATTGTCACTGACAGGCTCAGTAGGGTGTCAGGATGAGTTCGCTCATCGACGTTTCTTTTGGTCAATAACTGGTAGCCCGTCACGTATAGGCTAATACCTCTGACGTGCTAGTGGTTAAATCCACAACCAAAGTATTGACGAGTCTTTAGAGTCCCCCACAGGCCAGTTTCTCAAGTTTCGGGTGAAACGCTGTAGAGGCCGTATGGAGATATGGCAGGGTTCGATCAGATATGTGCGGTATTGCATGGATCATGATCGGACGGATTATACTAGCGGGCTTTGGTTTAAGCCGGATCCTAGTATTGTACAGTGTAGATTTTGTCTCTTTGCATTTGTATTCAGTGGGAATACAAATGCGGGTATGTATATACAGTCGCGGGGTTTTCCTGTAATTCATTACGGGATCAGTTTTCTGAAGTTGCCAGTTTGCATTCCGTTCCGGCCAGTTTTCCTTTGTTCCTTCACGACCGGACTTTTCTGTTGGAGGGGCTTATTTGCATGTTCGCAAATTAGCATATTGTGGAGGGTTTATTTGTGAAATGGTGGCATTATGATATTACTAGCATGATGAGATTCTTTTTAAGTCTCTTCCTTTGCATTAATGATGATGGGGTTTGATTAGGATTTGATAAGGATTTTTGATGTGAGATTATTTGATCATTATCTTCATTTATTTGTTTATGCCATTTTCTCTCTCCCATTATTCCTTCTTCATGGGGCCGGCCACTTGAGGGGAGAGATGAGAGAGGTTCATTTGGAGAGTGGAATTTCTTCATCTCATTTTTCTTACACCAAAAATCACATAACTCATTTCCAAAAGTTCATTCCTCTCCTCCTTCATAAAAGGGCAACTTCACAACCCCAAAGAGACAAACCATTCTACACTACTCTACTTCAACCTTGGACGCGTCGGCTAGCTAACTTCGCGCCCGAGTTGCCTCGGTCCAGAGGTGAGAGCCCGTAAAAGAACCCGGCGTTGTGGTGCCCGTCCCGACGAGGAGGTGACGACCGGAGATTCCGCGAGGAGATCGGAGTGGAGGCGAAGACCGAAGGACACGGATTGCTTGGTATAGCTTCTCTACTCCTTTTCTTGTTTGCTAGAGTTAGGTTAATGGCCCGATCCGGGTTTTCTAGTGCGCGGTGGTGCCGATTTCTGGTTTTTGAAAAGTTTTATTTCCGCATTCCGGCGTCGGACTGACGGCCGGGGCGCCGCCGTGCACTTACACTACTTCTAGTTCTACCTTATCGCCACTAATTTCTTCCACAAGAAATTCATTTTCCAAAAAGGAGGCATGTTGAGAAACAAAACATCTTTTGTTCATCGGTGTGGTAGAAGATATACCCTCGCGAATGGTTGGGATATCCTTCAAACTTGCATAGAACTGACCTTGCCTCGAGCTTGTCCGGATTTTGCTTTTCAAGATAAGCCGGACAACCTATATCTTAACTCGTTTAAGAGATGGTCTCTTCCCATTCCATATCTCATATGGAGTGGTAGTCAACGGATTTGATCGGAACTCTATTCAATAGGTATGCATCTTCTCAAATGCATGTCCCTGAAAGGAAATAGGCAACTCAGCAGTACTCATCATAGAGCGCACCATATCTCATAGGGTGTGATTCGTACACCCCGATATACCGTTGTGCAGTGGTGTATACAGAGGAGTAAACTGAGAGAGAATCTCATTCTCTTTTAAATAGTCTCGGAATTCTGTGCTCCAGTATTCTTCTACCTGATCATATCGAAGGATATGAATACCTTTACCCATCCGGTTCTCAAAATCATACTTATATTTCTTGAAATTCTCAAAAGATTCAGATTTGTGTTTCAACAAGAACACATGTCCGTATCTTGAGAGAATATCGGTGAATGTAATAAAGTACGCGGAACCATCCCTGGCATGTGTAGACATAGGACTGCATACATCACTATGTATTTGTCCAAGAGTTCAGTAGCTCTTTCTCCGTTTCCAGTAAATGGAGATTTGGTCACCAAGTCTTTGAGACATGACTGGCAAGGTTCGTAAGATGTAAATTCGAACGGATTCAAATATGCATACTTATGGAACTTTAGCTAGTCTTGTTTCATCGACATGACCTAGTCTATAATGCCTCAAGAAGACTTCGTTCATTTCTGAACTATCCCTCTTGTGTGTGTTATGTACGTTTAGAACTGTCACTACTACAAAGAAGGGTTGCCCCTACGGATTTATCCGTAGGGGCAACCCACTGCCCCTACGGATATGTACGTAGGGGCGGAAAAATACCCCGTAGGTGCAAAGGCCGCAGGTGCAAGTTGAGGCCCTGAACTTGCCCCTACGGTTAAATTCGTGTACCTACGGATATATGTGTAGGTCCAGTTGCCCCTACGGATTACGCCGTAGGGTATAAGATTTTATATTATTTTCGGTTTATTTTAATAAATTACTTGGCCCTACGGATATACCCGTAGGGGCATGTACAGCCCCCTACGGATATATGGGTAGGTACTTTTCCGTAGGGGCACAAATTCAGGATTCCTGACATGTTGCCCCTACGGATAACGCCGTAGGGGAGAGTCAGTGGCCCCTACGGATATAGCCGTAGGGGCTTTCCCAACCCCCTGGCACTGAGATCTGCGGGAAATATCAGTTACTGCTGATATTTTGCCCCTACGGACATATCCGTAGGAGTAGCATTTGTGCCTACGGATTAATCCGTAGGTACATATTGTCTGAATTTTTTTTTTAAAAATGGGTTGCTTGATTTTTTCCCGCCCTGTGCACAATAATATATACATCAATCAAATCATATATTGCAGTATTCATAATCACATCTCACGCATATATATAATATACAAAAGAAACACAAAAACTGAATATGATATAAATACAAACCAATATCAATATCGTTTCAAAATATAGTACAATGTGTATGATATAAATAAATACATGTTTCAAAAAAAAAGAACCAAAAATCTACCCTAGCTCGGTCCAGCTCCACCTCTGAATAACGATAGAATAACGCGCGTCTGCTCCTCGGTCAATAAACTCTGCAATTCGTCGCGAGCGGGAGTCTGAGTGGGCGGTGGAGCTACAGGAGCTGTCTGCGGAACCACGGCCGATGTAGTGGCTTGCGGAGCCGCAGCCGAAGGAGATGCGTGTGGAGGCTCGGCCGATCTACCCTGTCGCGTCTGGATATAACGTGTGTAAGAAGCGTGTAAGAACTGTTTATTATTCGAATTCGTATCATTATTAAGTTATTTCGAAACCCTGTTTGGATATCTAGTTTGGAAAAGCGTTGTTTATTTCAATTACATATGTATGTATGATTAATCAAACTTAAGTCTAAAACCAAATAAGCTCAAGCTACGTACTAATTATGGATATGTTGATATGTATATAATATGAAATGATATTTTACTATAAAGTAGTATACATACCAGCATCTCCTTCAACTCCTGAATGCTGGCCCTCAAGCTATCCAGTTCATGATGGACATGCCGGTCACTGGAGACGGAGGAAGTAACCGCCGGGGTGGAGTCCAACCTCATATGGGCCCTGCTAGAGCCCAGTCCTCGGCCTCTCTCCCAACCTCCGTAGTGCCGTCCGTGTGCGGCGTCCAGGACTGGGGTCAGCAGCCTCGAATGTTGCCTTCCCCCTACCAACTGTCAGAACATTATATTTAGCACATACTGGTCTATAAAATTGACAAGAAATACCAAAATCAACAAATTCAAAGCCTTACCTACAGAGATAGAAGATGTGCTCCTCTGGTATCTGCATGTATCAAAATTTGAAAAATATTAATTAATTTCAGTACATACATACTAACAAGGTAAACTCGCATATAGCGCTGCTTACACATATGACAGGGAGTGAACAAGCTCTTGTAGATCATCAGGCGCAAATCTAATCTCATCAAGCAGCCCATGATAATGAGTTGGACGACTAAGAGCAAAAGGAATGTGTGTATATTTATGATATAGCATTCTAAATCAATATACATGCCGTATATAATATATAAACATACCTGGAGGAACGGGAGTGGCCTCTGTCCCTGATATGGACGCATCACCAACAACTAGACAATCAAACATTGACAATATAAGTAATTTTGACATAAAGAGGCATGGATATCTATAATATTACATTCAAAATGGATATTAGAGAGCGCACCTGCAGTGAGAAGTGGTAAAAGTATCACCCAACAAGAGTGTAATTTACAGAATCAGTTGAGACTCTTGAAAGTCATAGAAGAACCCGACCTGCACAAATCTGATGTATGCTTTCCATTGGACACTAAGAAGTCTCTAAAGGGAAAAGCCTATGTGAAAGCCATCATTAGTTCATATCAGAAGATTGATGCTGAAACAGAGAACGAGGAATGTCATTTTTTTCTTCTTCCGCCACATTACCGTCTTCTCCTTCTGCCACATTACTGTCTTCTCCTTCTTATTATGTGCGCGTGCAAATTCAATGACTATATTGAGAATGTGGATTAATAGTGGGTAGGAAAAGTATTTCTCAAATGGCTTTTGCGTCTTAAAACCATAAACTACTAAGTAATGGCATACATAATTTTTTTAGTATAAAGGTTGTTATTTTAAGTTTTCCCTTATAGAGATATGATCTAACTGCATCTATCAACTATAAGTGTGCAGAAAATTATGATAAGAAATCATAAGAAAGGGTCGTAGCAATGCATAACCTTGAATCTACATACCAAATCATGCAAAAGCATGCACTTATTGTCACCTTGCCTTGGAATATAAAATATCTTGGAAGACTATAAGCGAGCATTTAAATCTTGATAGCTTTTGACTTCAACATATATTTTTCTCAAGTACCATGAAATATACTTGCTCCGTATAAACCGTTTTCAGGAAGATGGATTAATAATGACAAATTATCCATTGCGGCTCACTAGGTTAGTATTTTCTCTTCTATTGACCATCTTTCTAATCTGCTTGGTAAATTTATTCGGAACCGGCTGCGAATCATTAAAAGACATGCATAAGAAAGAAAGCTAAAATACAGATATATAGCATACCGATAAATCGAAACTTCATAGTTGCGATGGCAATCCAGAGATATTTATTTCTACACACGTGGTGCGCGTGCGAATGCGTCAGGCATCATGGACAAATATTTCAGAACATGGAAAGTATTATTCGTATAAAGTAATTAAAACTTTTAAACACCTTGGGTAGATATTTTCTTAGTTGATGCAATCATATCATGAGGACTAAATTTAAGCTATTATACATATGCATATGTATTTTTCTAACCTAATATATCACACACACACACACACAGAGAGAGAGAGAGAACACCTGGTAGGTAAAGAAATCAGGTAGCAGGATCCTGAAGAAATGGAGTCCATAGCATTGCTCATCATCATCATCCATGATCCCTTTGATAATATTTTTTCAAAGAAGTCACGGATGATGATGATGAGCAATGCTATGGACTCCATTTCTTCAGGACTACCTGATTTCTCTATCTACCTGGTGTTCTCTCTCTCTCTCTCTCTGTGTGTGTGTGATATATTAGGTTAGAAAAATACATAAGCATATGTATAATAGCTTAAATTTAGTCCTCATGATATGATTGCATCAACTAAGAAAATATCTACCCAAGGTGTTTAAAAGTTTTAATTACTTTATACGAATAATACTTTCCATGTTCTGAAATATTTGTCCATGATGCCTGACGCATTCGCATGCGCACCACGTGTGTAGAAATAAATATCTCTGGATTGCCATCGCAACTATGAAGTTTCGATGTATCGGTATGCTATATATCTGTATTTTAGCTTTCTTTCTTATGCATGTCTTTTAATGATTCGCAGCCGGTTCCGAATAAATTTACCAAGCAGATTAGAAAGATGGTCAATAGAAGAGAAAATACTAACCTAGTGAGCCACAATGGATAATTTGTCATTATTAATCCATCTTCCTGAAAACGGTTTATACGGAGCAAGTATATTTCATGGTACTTGAGAAAAATATATGTTGAAGTCAAAAGCTATCAAGATTTAAATGCCCGCTTATAGTCTTCCAAGATAATTTATATTCCAAGGCAAGGTGACAATAAGTGCATGCTTTTGCATGATTTGGTATGTAGATTCAAGGTTATGCATGGCTACGACCCTTTCTTATGATTTCTTATCATAATTTTCTGCACACTTATAGTTGATAGATGCAGTTAGATCATATCTCTATAAGGGAAAACTTAAAATAACAACCTTTATACTAAAAAAATTATGTATGCCATTACTTAGTAGTTTATGGTTTTAAGACGCAAAAGCCATTTGAGAAATACTTTTCCTACCCACTATTAATCCACATTCTCAATATAGTCATTGAATTTGCACGCGCACATAATAAGAAGGAGAAGACAGTAATGTGGCAGAAGGAGAAGACGGTAATGTGGCGGAAGAAGAAAAAAATGACATTCCTCGTTCTCTGTTTCAGCATCAATCTTCTGATATGAACTAATGATGGCTTTCACATAGGCTTTTCCCTTTAGAGACTTCTTAGTGTCCAATGGAAAGCATACATCAGATTTGTGCAGGTCGGGTTCTTCTATGACTTTCAAGAGTCTCAACTGATTCTGTAAATTACACCCTAGTTGGGTGATACTTTTACCACTTCTCACTGCAGGTGCGCTCTCTAATATCCATTTTGAATATCGATAATATTACATTCAAAATGGATATTAGAGAGCGCACCTGCAGTGAGAAGTGGTAAAAGCACCACCCAACTAGGGTGTAATTTACAGAATCAGTTGAGACTCTTGAAAGTCATAGAAGAACCCGACCTGCACAAATTTGATGTATGCTTTCCATTGGACACTAAGAAGTCTCTAAAGGGAAAAGCCTATGTGAAAGCCATCATTAGTTCATATCAGAAGATTGATGCTGAAACAGAGAACGAGGAATGTCATTTTTTTCTTCTTCTGCCACATTACTGTCTTCTCCTTCTTCTTCTGCCACATTATTGTCTTCTCCTTCTTATTATGTGCGCGTGCAAATTCAATGACTATATTGAGAATATGGATTAATAGTCGGTTGGAAAAGTATTTCTCAAATGGTTTTTGCGTCTAAAAAACATAAACTACTAACTAATGGCATACATAATTTTTTAGTATAAAGGTTGTTATTTTAAGTGCGCGTGCAAATTCAATGAAAGTTAGATTTGAGGATACCCATGTATGAGTTGTATTCTATATATGTGTGTTTCGATTTATGATTTCGCTTAAGTGTAGGGTTGTTTTTACTTAAATTTCAAATGTATATACATGCATACTGTCTTCTCCTTCTTCTTCTGCCACATTACTGTCTTCTCCTTCTTCTTCTGCCACATTACTGTCTTCTCCTTCTTATTATGTACAGTACTTACACAAAATACGTGTTGTCATTTCTAAATGGAAGTTTCTCAGTGCCACCATAGTAGCAGAAGATGGAATTGTTTATCGCCACTAGATTATGCTAAGCCTCGGATAGATTAGGCAAACATGATCTAGAAGAATATAATTAGCAGAGGAAATATGCAAATAAACATGCATGCAAGCTGACATTAAAAGATTAATATAACAGAGATGTCTACTGATGATTTATAAGATGTTATCGCAGGTAGGACAACTGCCAATTCTATGGCTTGTGGCCACCAGCGACTGCTTTCTCACCACAGTAAAAATAATGAGGGACTATAACATATCATGAATTCGATATGCACCGTGATTTCATAGCATATGTCTATTAACCTATAATGTATAAGTTCTCGGTGTTGATTGCAGAGGTGCATACAGTCTGAACTAGTAAATATACGTAAGAAGGAAAAAGAAGAAACGATTCATAAATATGGTTGGGCCAGAAACAGACTTAGTCACTGAATGACATATAACTGATATTCCTTGATGTAGAAATCAATACACCTTTGATAACAAACTCATTCTTTTTTGGGAGATTAATGAATAACCGACTCTGACCATCAGCATTCCATTGAACACATGGAAATCCATCGTATCTCATATCCAGCCACCTAACTTCACCGATCCTATGATCGCCCTCTTGAGGACGCACAGCCCTAGCCGTAGCCCCAGCCCAAACCCTAGCCTTAGGTGGTGGTGATGAATGTGAATCCTCATGTGATTTTGCATATTATTGCAAGAGCGTTAATGGGTTTTCAAGATTTGTACGTAGTCAAGAGCAATTGTGAGCAAGGAAAGTAAAAATAGTTTTGGAATTTTATCAAACGGTTGGTGAGCAAACTAGCAAAACGTTTTGAATGAAAATATAATGTAAAATAATTTCGAGAATCAAAAGTGATAAGCTTTGTTAATGATATGGGAGAGAAGCTTGCTTTTTCTTTTTTGTGAGAAATATTTTAGGTTTTTTTTCCTTATTTCTGTTACATCCTGACCGAAGAACTTTCACAATTATTAAAATTCAACATTTTGGTCAGTCCTCTCCTTTATTGATATGCATGTGATGTGAGGGTTGGATTTAACACAGCAACCATTGTTCATCAATATATATTACCAAATAAAGCTCTTTATTGTTGGTTATGTTGGTTTCATCCTATTTTTGCCTCAATTTGGTGTAATTTGAAATGGCCCACGATTCTAGGGTTTGATATGGGATGGCAATAGAAAAGAGAATTTGTTCTCAAGTTATGATCGAATACCATAATAAATTGGGAGTTGGTTAGGATTGTGAAATTGTGAAAGTAGTTGCATTTTTTTCAAGTATGATCTTGTGAAAATCGGATGAAATATTTAACATCATTTTGTTGTTATTTGGGATTAGCACCCTCTAAAGGATTTTAAGTTAAGATAATGGATATGGATCTTTTGTCAGGATAAAGAAGATCTGCACATGCATAAATAGTAGTATAAGATAATTCAAAATTTGGGACAACGGATACATACCGCTAAAAGATATAAATCGAAAACCCAAACAATATTTTGTGATAAACTTAAGTGTTCTTGCAAACTAATACAAATCTTGTTAAAAATTTGATAAATCGACCTTCCCCTTCCCCAGCCCTAGCCCCAGCCCGCAGCCCCAATAAAAAATTGGATAAATTGACCCTTCCCCTTCCCCGACCCCGACCCTGACCCTACCCTGACCCCGACCCTAACCCTACCCCGACCCCGAACCCGACCCCGCAGCCCAGCCCCTGCCCCAACCCTAACCCGACCCCGACTGCGACCGCGACCCCAGCCCAACCCCAACTCGCGCGCCATGAACCTTAAGCCCAAAATAATCCAATAAATTCTTTAACTTACCTCGAGATTTACTCACCTGAACGGCTGCTGGGGCAGGGGCGACGATCTGAACGGCGGTGGCGACGACCTTAACCGCGGTGGCGACGAGAATTCCAGTGGCGACGAAACCGGCGGTGGCCACGAGGAGAACAACCTTGGCGGCGACGGCGTGGAGCATTGGGGGCTTATTTTCGCGCCCGATCGAGAGAGAGAGGGAAATGAGCGTAGGCGATCGAGATCTGGGATTTTATTAAATCGATATTTACTTGCCCCTACGGATATGTCCGTAGGTCCTTTGTTTGCGGCTCCGTAGGGGCAAACACCTAATTAAGAATTAATATTTTTATTCTTGGACGTCTTTGCCCGTAGGGGCAACCTTTTAGACCTACGGATATGTCCGTAGGTCCAAGTTATTTCTGCCCTTACGAATAGGTTAATCCGTAGGGGCAACCACCTATTTTACTAGTGTGTAATTTGATTCAGAACGTATACATTGTTATACAACATACGTTACCCAATCAACACTTGATTTAGGAAAATATTCACAATATTTATTGGTACGAAATAACAGTCGCTAAGAATCAATGTATTACCAGTTAGTAACACATGGTGATATCTGCCAACTGCTTGGGCTGTAACAATTGCACTATTCTCTACTACTAGAGACATATCACCCTGTCCTAGTTCTCCACATGTCTATAGCCCATGTAACAAATTACATATATTGGATCCTAACCTGGTAACACATACACAGGACATAGAGGTAACTGAGAAACAGTTCTTGGTTATGAAAACAACCGAAGACAATGTATCAACATGCTTTTTCTTCGTTTGGGTGGTGTGGGAATCCGAATATTCCCATATTCCTTGCTCAGACTTATAACAATCATAAGATAGAGCGGAACCTAGCCTAGTATAATAAGTAGGTTCGGTCAAAACATCCATATTATTATCTTGATTAAGGCATGTCATTGGTCGCTACAAGGAGAGAGAGAAGGATAGTCACTTTGCGTGCGCTCTTTGCAAGATTAGATTAGTTATTTTATCTAATCAGGATGGCTCCCATTGTTTTTATCAAATCATCCTTCAAACCCTAAAAGGTAAGACTAGCCGGGATTAATTACACCATACAAGTTCGCTAATCTTTCAGCCAGGCCCGTGTCGGTACTTTGAGGGAGGTTCCCCGTGCTTTCGCATGGACCTAATTAAAATAAACCTCGTTTCCCTAGAGTCTTAACCTCGTTGACACCTTTCTAGAGACCTACTTGATCGGCTAATTGTAAAGTGCAAAACTCTCCTAGGAGTGACTCTTACTCGCAGTGGGTATCAGGATCCAACTATCATATAGAAGGTATGCAATCTCATTACAAATTTCAACACTTGAAATTCCCGATAATAGTTTTTACCCCTAGGGTCCTATGACCTTGACGGAGGCCAAACTACCCATAGGGCGCTAGTCAAGTTCAACCCGTTCATTTCTTGATTGAATTAGACCAACCCGCGCGACCCTTGACGGAGGCCAAACAACGCCGTACGAATACCCTAATCCAATCGCATCTCATGCTACAGACAAGTACTAATCAGCTACCGTACACTACGCCTTGACGGAGGCCAAACTACCGTAGCACGAATACTAAAATAGCACTTATCTGAAATGACGGAGGGCTATGCAGGTTTTTAAGAAAACCATCAGCGTAATGAACTTGATATCGTTGTAGAATATAATGTTTTTGAAAAAGGAGTGTTTTTGAGTCTTTTGCTAGTTTTGCTAAAGAGGTCACTCCCGGTGAAGGGATCTCGGCACTTTCCTCATCGAATGAGGTGCAGGATATTCAAGAATACCACTATGCAAAGCAAGAACTATAGACACAATCAAAAAAAAAACCAAGTGAGTTGTAGAATTTGCTAGTTTCGCTAAAGAGGTCACTCCCGGTGAAGGGATCTCGGCTCTTTCCTCATCGAATGAGGTGCTGGATATTCATCAAGGAATACCACTGTGCAAAGCAATAACTAGCGCTACCCCTTTTGAAAATTTGATTCTACAGCATCTTTTGGTTTCTTTCTTTTCATTAATCTCATTAATGAAGTCCCATCAATTAATGTTTCCTAAACATTACAGAAAAATGAAACGAAAATAGAACGTACGTTTATGCCATCCGCATTCGCCACGGGGCCCCGTCATGCACCGTTAGATTACTTAACTACCGGCACAGCGGGGGCTGGACTAGCGCGGGTGCAAAACATAAGCAACGTTTATTATATATCATATATATAATATTGCATTCGTCTCACGCAGTTATATGATCAACATCACAGAATCAAGCAGCAGAAGCAACATATGAAATATTGGATATACTAGGATGTCTGTTTTTTAAATTTAGCCAATAATGTAAAATATGGATTCCACAGTCGTGATGAATAGACAAACCCACATCCCTAGACCCATACGAGAGCGGCAAGTAACCCTGCCAATTCTAGAGTTAGGAGACCCGGTCTCAACTGTTAGTTATATGTATGCCCTAGAGGCCATTACTGTACATAGGATGTATATTGTAGTGGATGCTGGGACGTATATAGGGAGGACTTTCTTGCTCGACATGATAGCATGCTATCTGGTTGAACTTTACCTTAACGTGTATACTGATTGTCTCTCTCTTACATGTTGGTAAAGCCCATAGGATGTGTGCTTGACTACATGGACTATGATGCGGATCATACTAGTGGGGACATGGTAGTCCATAAGTACATCCTTCACAGTCCCTAGTCATGGGTATATCGAGACGGGGCATCGATATACCAGAGTAGACTAGCGTATACCTTCTCGACCCATACAGATGGGCGATGGATGATCCCATATCCATTGGTGTTTGACATCAGAGGAGATATACGGGTGCTCAGTAGAGACTGGGTACACTGGACGGACTCGCCGAGAACTCCCAGATGGTATTATACCTCACGTCAGATGGCAGTTCTCTGGTGACACTGGTACAGAGTAGTGTGTTGACCCGAGATCGTCATAGAGTCTTGTGTGGTTCCCACTGTGCTTTGATTTCCATCTTACCACGTCCAAGAGGGCGTGCAAAACGGTGGTTTTTGGGTACAGTCCCGAGTCACATGGAGGCAATGAGCGATAGGAGGGGATTCGTCTCTCCCGGTATAGGGAGTTGATGTTGCGCTGTGTTCGATTGGCTATAACAGGAAATCCCTGGCCAGGGTTGCTGAGATTTACTGGTAAGTGTTACCAGTAGTTTCTCGAAGTGTTATAGACCTCATATCGACACGACTTATCGAGCTATTGGGGTCTGACGTTTACCACCCCTAGGCAAGATATGCGACATATCAGACGATCAGACCGGACTGTACGGTAGTGTTACTGGTTGGATTCACTGGAGTGTGAGCGGGCTTGCTCGTCGATCTTCTGATCGCTCAATACCCGGGTGGCCGTTACGTTTAGCAGACCGCTTGCGGCTTGTGGGTGTTTGATATGATCATCATCCGCTGCCGCCGTATTGACGAGTCTTTAGAGTCCTACACAGAGGTTTCCTGGCTCAAGCGAAACGAAATAGGAGCGCATATGAGATATGTGCGGGACTGAGAATGATACCAGTATGTGATACTGTATTCGATTCTCGCGATATGTGACATTGATCGGTTATATGCGATATAGCCGGGTTATCGGATCAAGTGTTGATTCGATAAGTTGTTACTGTTGATATTAGTCAGTTATATGCGATATGACCGGATCATTAAATCAAGTGTTGATTTAATGATTTAATGCATAATTATATATTTGATATATTACTTTGCATTAACTAGTATCGGTTCACTTTAAATGGATTTTCTCACTCGGGTGTGCACATTTCATATGCGATATGATTTGTGCACTTGCTTGTATCATGTTTGATGGTGCATGCCCTTTTTGTTAAGTGTATAGAATTAAACCTTGGTTAATGGAATGGTTAGGGTTTACTATTTGATTATTCATTTTATTCATTTGTTTATTTCTTTTTGGAAAGGAAAAAATTGCATGATAAAATGGTGGCATTTTTGTTTCATTCATGAAGCTTCATGAATACTTTGACCATTGCAACCATTTTGTCATCTTGTAAAAACCTAACCATTCACTAACCATGATCAATTCTCTACATTAAATCATGGTTACTATTATGATAAGGATGGTTTTTCTTTTCTTATAAAATATAATTCTTATCATAATATTCTTCTTCTTCTTCCTTCAACTCAAGAAGAAAACCTAAGGTCCATCAATGGTGATTGATGATTAAGAGTGAGAAATCCAATTCTAAAGTCTACCCACATCCTATTTCTTCATCCTCTACCTCTTGCCAAGTAGTAGAGTGTGTTTCCTTCACAAATTTTCATGACTTGGTGAAGGTGGAGCTTGATCTTTCGATGCCTCGATGTAGATCATCTTCGGCATGGACATCGACGACCTAGCTTATCCATTCTCCGATGAAGCCGACGCTAGAGCCCGGGACTTGTTATGGACAGCGAGGAGACTTTATTGCGGAGCTATGGAGGTGGAGAACCGGATCTACAAAGATTGTATTTCCGTATCTCTTAGTTAAGTGTTAACTAGTTTACTTTTTCGCCTAGATTTCTAGCCAACGATCCGTAGTCGGGTTTCTCGGCACCTAGATTTTTTGAAATTGGCATGGTTGATGCCTTGTGAGACCTCATTAGGATGCCTAGGAACCCTACAGTGGTATCAGAGCCTAGCTAGAGCCTTAGGCGAAGTCTAGACGGAATTTGAAACCCGAACGAACCCGAAACCCGATCACAAACATGCTCTCTGTCCATTTTTTAAAATCTGGTCTTTTGCCAAATTAAAAATATGCAGAAAATCAAGCAGGGTTTTCTAGGAATTACTGCAAATTTCGTGGACCTAATTCCACTATTCCACCGCGTTTCCGCGGCATGAGCAAGGCTCATGCGGCGGATCCGCGGCCGTACTGCCACAATATTTAAATTAGCTTGCACAGTAACTCCTATTTAACAGTGCTGGTTCTCCTGGGTATTTTTAATATTTTTTCCAGAGTTTGCATTTTCTGAGTTGTTTTGGGGATTCGGTGTTTCGATCGGAGTATCAGATTTTGTCTATGTGGCTTTCCGGATAAATTTTAGAATATGTTAAAAAGTTCGACCGGATTTAAATACCCAATTTTTCCCCTGTCGGGAAATTTCCAAGTGTTGGATTTTTCCGTAGTTTAACGACGTTCTAAGTAGTGCAAGTAACGCGATGGACCCTCTAGAAGACAACAAACCTTAACTCGATTATGTGACCGTCTTGAACTGCCCTTTGAACCTTCGGGTTTGGGGCAGTACGGCGGCCACATGTGAGGCGTTGGCTTGACCCTTCTACGGCTGGACCGTTGGTACTGAGGCACGAACTGAATGTTGTTAGACTTATTTCATGTGTTGGTCTGTATCGGGAAAACTTGGGTGTTCGATTGTTCGATCGGAAAGTTTGACATTTTCTATTTATCCGGAATGTGATACAATAGTTGGAATTCACAATAAGTTATGAGATAACTGAATGAATGTTATAAACGTAGCACTTTAGTCTCACTTGATCGGTTGCCACGGAATTTTGATGTGATCAAAAGTCCGTCGCAATCACGTAGCGTACGCGGATACTCGCCGGGTAAACTTAATAGACAGCCTCACTCCATAGCCCCGACCAAGTGACTGTAGGAGAACCCCGTCGCCGAAAGCATCCGTTCGGGTGCTCGCGGTAGCGGTGTTCCGCCTTGGTGCACTTCGTCGACGGTATCGGGGGTGCAGCCGTCTACTGAAGTTTGCGACGAGCATTCGATCAAAATGTCGGGAATCCTGTTGAATTGCCCGACTTGGTATTGAAAAGTGTTTTCGATAATGAGACTAAAATGCGGGGTTTATAATTGTTAGGCATGCGATGTCTAAGTAATTCATTTGGTCAGGCATGCGATGTCTGAGGTGGTTGCGGATTCCAACTGTTGTAGTTTTACACTTTCTTTTCTGTGACCGTAAGTGTAATATGTGATATCGCCGGTTTCGTTGCTATATGTCAACGACAATTGGGATGGACATATTTACTTACGTTGATAACATGTGATGTTATGTGTTGCTGGATATGTTATATTGGATCGTCGTGTTTGAATAGCCGGGGTTTTTTATGTGAGATGAGTGTTTTTTTTTTCATTCATGTAAAAACTTGTATGTAATATTCTTTTATTGGGGCACTTCCAGGTTGCGGAAGTTGTCACCCTTTGTATATTATTTACTTTTCCGCACTAGGATAGACCCAAGGAGGGGAGCACAAGTAACCGGGTTCTGAAGTCCAGTGGGAGACCAACTCGAGGAGTCGAGTCCGGGTCTCCTAACTCTAGAATTGGTAGGGTTGCTTGCCGCTCTCGTAGGGGTCTAGGGGTGTGGGTTTGGCTATTCATCACGACTGTGGAATCCGTGTTTTATACTGGCTCGTATTGAAAACACGGACGTCCTAGTATATCCAATATTTCATATGTTTCTTCTGCTGCGATATCTGTGATGTGATCATGCGATGTTCTGTGATAGATACAGTATATAGTATATATGATATATTATATAGACGTTACTTATGTTTTACACCCGCGCTAGCCCTGCCCCGCTCTGCCGTTAGTTACCTAACCTAACGGTGCACGAGGGGACATCGAGGCGAATGCGGATGGCATAAGTGTACGTCGTATTTATCTGTGATGTTTAGGTACTTAAATGATGGGACATCATTAATGAGATTAATGAAATAAAAAGAAACCTAAGATGTTGTAGAATCGAATTTCAAAATAAAACAGGTAGCTACAGTTCTTGCTTTGCACAGCGGTATATGTGATATATCCTGCACCTTATTCGATAAGGAAAAGACCGAGATCCCTTCACCGGGAGTGACTCCTTTAGCGATAACTGGCAGATGCTACACACTCGGTTTGTCTTTTGATTGCTTTTAAGAGTTTTTGCTTTGCACAGTGATATATATGATATATCCCGCACCTCATTCGACGAGGAAAGGACCGACGATCCCTTCACCGGGAGTGACTCCTTTAGCAAAACTAGAAAAGCCTCAAACGCACTCCATTTTAAAATCATTTGATTCTACAACGATATCAAGTTCATTACGCAATAGGTTTTCAGAAAAACCTGTCGTAGCCCTCCGTCATTTCAGATAAATCCTGTTTAGTATTCGTGCTGCGTTTGTTGGCCTCCGTCAAGGCGCAGTGTGCGGTAGCTAACCAGTATTTATCTGCTTGTGCATATGATGCAGATTGAGTTAGGGTAGTCGTGCGGCCTTGTTGACCTCCGTCAAGGGTCGTGCGGGTGGGTTTAATTCGATCAAGAAATGACGGGTTGAACTTGACTAGTAGCCTATGGTTTGTTGGCCTCCGTCAAGGTCATAGGGTGCTAGGGGCAAAATATTATCGGGAATTTCAAGTGTTGAAATTTGCAATGAGATTGCATACCTTCTATGAGATAGTTGGATCCCGATACCCGTTGCGAGTAAGTGTTACTCCTGGGAGAGTTTTATACATTACAATTAGCTGATCAAGTAGGTGTCTAGAAAGGTGTCAACGGGGTTACGCCTCTGGGAAAACGAGGTTTACATTAATTAGGTTCGTGCGAAAGCACGGGGGACCTCCCTCAAAGTACCGACACTGGCCTGGCTGAAAGATTGGCGAACTTGTAGTGTGTAATTAATCCCAGCTAGTCTTTCTTTTTAGGGTTTGAAGGAAGATTTGATAAAAAGCAGTGGGAGCCATCCTGATTAGATAAAATAAAACCAATCTATTCTTGAAAGAGCGCACGCTGAGTGTTTTCTTCTCTCTCTCTCCTGGTAGCGACCATATCACGCCTTAATCAAGATAATAATACGGATTATTGACCGAACCCGCTTGTCATACTGAGCTGGGGAACGTTGGTCCCGCTCTAACTTATAATTGTTATAAGACAGAGCAGGAAATTGGGGAATACCAGATTTCCCGTGCCGCCCAAACGAAGAGAGTGCATGTTGATGCATCATCTTCGGGTGTGTTCATTACAAAGAACTGTTTCTCAGTATCCTTTACGTCCTGGGTATGTGATACCAGATCAGGATCCCAGATATGTAATCTGTTACATAAGGCTACAGATAGGTAGAGAACTGAGAACGGGTGATAAGTTTCATGAGGCAGAAAACTGGGCAAATGTTGCAGCCAAGTCTGTTGGTCACTGTCACCCTGTATTACCAGTACATTGATTCTGAACAAATGCTATTAGATACCGAACCTGATATACAAAATCATATCAGTCTCTTTATTAGTAAAGAAAGGATATAATTTTGTATTGATGGATAATGTTTTGAACATTTCCTATATCAAAAGTTGATAAGTTCAGGCACGTTATCTAAAAGCATTGAAGTTCTAAATCAAACTACAGTTCCTAGTATACAGAACACACACAAGAGGAAGAGTTCAGAAATGAACGAATCATTCTTGAGGCATTGTAGACTAGGTCATATCATTGTGACCCAACTAGCTGAAGTTACATGTAGATGCATATTTAAATCAGTTTGAATTTACATCTTGTGAAACTCGCCAGTCATGTCACAAAGATAAGATGACCATAGCTCCGTTTACTGGAAACAGAGAAAGAGTTAGTGAACTCTTGGGATGATACATGTTGATGTATGTAGGTCCCCTGTCTACACATGCCAAGACCGGTTCTTTATACTTCATTACGTTCTCTGATGATCTCTCAAGATTCAGACCTATGTTCCTGTTGAAACACAAGTCCGAACCTTTTGAGATATTCACAGAATATAAGTTAGAAGTAGAGAACCAATAAACGGTATAAGTATTATGTCCTTTGATGAGATCAAGGAGGAGAATACTTGAGCACGAAATTCTTGGACTATTCTAAAGGAGAATGAGATTCTCTCTCAGCATTACTCCTCCATATACACCATAGCACGATGGTAAATCGGGGCGGAGCAATCACACCCTATATGCTATGGTGTGCTCTATGATGAGTGCTGCTGAGTTACCTATTTCCTTTTGGGAGTTATGCACTTGAGAAACTGCATACCTATTGAATTAGGTTCGAATCAAATCACTGCCTACCATTTCATATGTGATATGAAAAGGGAAGAGCCCATATCTTAAGTTAGTTAAGATTTGGGGTTGTCCGGGCTATGTCTAAAAGCATAATCCGGACAAGCTCGAGGCAAATACTGTTATGTAGAACTGGAATGGTTCCAGCTATACAAACTACAACAGATGATTTGGTAGAACCAAAGGATTCAATAGATACCAACGAACCTCAGCCTCTCCACCGATCTAGTAGGGTTTTCTCACCCACCTGAGAGATACATCGGTTTCTCAATGACAGTGGGAGAGAGGATTGCATCATAAGATGAGGACCCAACTAGTTTCGAGCTGGCCATCAGGAGTGGGACTCTGTAAGAATGGCTGGATGTTTAGCGATCTGAGATGGAATCCTTATACACCAACAAAGTATGGACTTTGGTTGCTATATCTGAAGGGTTAAATCCCCATCAGGAGCAAGTATATCTTGAGAAGATTACTTGGTGTACATGGAAAAGTTGAGACTTTCAAAACTAGACTTGTTAAAGGTTTTCGTCATCGACCAGGCGTGGATTATGATGAAACCTTTTCAAGTGCCTATGCTTAAGTCCATCCAGATCCTACTTGCCACGGCTACATACCATGACTACGATATCTGGCGGTTGGGTGTCATGACAGCTTTTCTAAATGATGCTTTAGAAGAGAGCGTCTGTAAGTACGCAGCCAGAGGGCTTCGTAAACAGTGGGAGCAGCGGAAACGTGTATAAGATTCTTTATAGGATAAAGCAGGCATCGCGGAGTTGGAACGTCTGTTTTGATGAATTAGTCAAAGAGTTTGACATCAACAAAATGGTAGATGAACCTTGTATATACAAAAAGGTAGTAGGGAGTATGGTGGTGATCCTCGTAGAGTACGTGGATGTCATGCTCTTGATAGGGAAGGAGTTTCCTATGCTACGCTCGGTCAATCTCCGCTTATCACAATGATTCTCCATATAGGATCAAAGTGATACCTCATAAATCCTGGATTTTGGATCTATGAGATAGATCTAAATGGATGTTAGATACTCACTAGTTGTAGTGAGATAGTATCAATTGATCCTAGGGGGAATCACTGGAAGTGTTCCAGGCTGATAAAGACGACTGAATGTCAGTCACAGGCATTGTCTTTACCCTCAGTAAAGGGACGGTATGTTGGAAGAGTTCCAAGCTAGATACCGTGACATACTAGACGATAAAGGCTGGATACATCGCTACTTAAGAAGCTACCAAAGAGGCTGTTTGGGTGTATATTGGTTCATGAGATGAACTATGTTCCTCCCATTGTGTGACAATGGAGTTGTGGCTTTTGCCAAGGAACGCCGGTCCCATCAGTGATCCAGACATATTCTAAGGTAGTATCACTTGATCATGGAGATGGTTGATCTCCAGGGAGATCGAGGTTAGGAGAGTAGACTCAGAGGACAACACAGCGGATCCACTCACAAAGGCCCGTTCCCAGAGAGAGACTTTTATGGGATGGTTGAGTATGAGATACTACAACTACTGCTATAGATGGCCCTAGTGCAAGTGGGAGATTGTTAGTTATATGTATGCCCTAGAGGCCATTACTGTACATAGGATGTATATTGTAGTGGATGCTGGGACGTATATAGGGAGGACTTTCTTGCTCGACATGATAGTATGCTATCTGGTTGAACTTTACCTTAACGTGTATACTGATTGTCTCTCTGTTACATGTTGGTAAAGCCCTTAGGATGTGTGCTTGACTACCTAGACTATGATGCGGATCATACTAGTGGGGACATGGTAGTCCATAAGTACATCCTTCACAGTCCCTAGTCGTGGGTATATCGAGGCGGGGCATCGATATACCAGAGTAGACTAGCGTATACCTTCTCGACCCATACAGATGGGCGATGGATGATCCCATATCCATTGGTGTTTGACATCAGAGGAGATATACGGGTGCTCAGTAGAGACTGAGTACACTGGACGGACTCGCCGAGAACTCCCAGATGGTATTATACCTCACGTCAGATGGCAGTTCTCTGGTGACACTGGTACAGAGTAGTCTGTTGACCCGAGATCGTCATAGAGTCTTGTGTGTTTCCCACTGTGCTTTGATTTCCATCTTACCACGTCCAAGAGGGCGAGCAAAACGGTGGTTTTTGGGTACAGTCTCGAGTCACATGGAGGCAATGAGCGATAGGAGGGGATTCGTCTCTCCCGGTATAGGGAGTTGATGTTGCGCTGTGTTCGATTGGCTATAACAGGAAATCCCTGGCCAGGGTTGCTGAGATTTACTGGTAAGTGTTACCAGTAGTTTCTCGAAGTGTTATAGACCTCATATCGACACGACTTATCGAGCTATTGGGGTCTGACGTTTACCACCCCTAGGCAAGATATGCGACATATCAGACGATCAGACCGGACTGTACGGTAGTGTTACTGGTTGGATTCACTGGAGTGTGAGCGGGCTTGCTCGTCGATCTTCTGATCGCTCAATACCCGGGTGGCCGTTACGTTTAGCAGACCGCTTGCGGCTTGTGGGTGTTTGATATGATCATCATCCGCTGCCGGCGTATTGACGAGTCTTTAGAGTCCTACACAGAGGTTTCCTGGCTCAAGCGAAACGAAATAGGAGCGCATATGAGATATGTGCGGGACCGAGAATGATACCAGTATGTGATACTGTATTCGATTCTCGCGATATGTGACATTGATCGGTTATATGCGATATAGCCGGGTTATCGGATCAAGTGTTGATTCGATAAGTTGTTACTGTTGATATTAGTCGGTTATATGCGATATGACCGGATCATTAAATCAAGTGTTGATTTAATGATTTAATGCATAATTATATATTTGATATATTACTTTGCATTAACTAGTATCGGTTCACTGTAAATGGATTTTCTCACTCGGGTGTGCACATTTCATATGCGATATGATTTGTGCACTTGCTTGTATCATGTTTGATGGTGCATGCCCTTTTTGTTAAGTGTATAGAATTAAACCTTGGTTAATGGAATGGTTAGGGTTTACTATTTGATTATTCATTTTATTCATTTGTTTCTTTCTTTTTGGAAAGGAAAAAATTCCATGATAAAATGGTGGCATTTTTGTTTCATTCATGAAGCTTCATGAATACTTTGACCATTGCAACCATTTTGTCATCTTGTAAAAACCTAACCATTCACTAACCATGATCAATTCTCTACATTAAATCATGGTTACTATTATGATAAGGATGGTTTTTCTTTTCTTATAAAATATAATTCTTATCATAATATTCTTCTTCTTCTTCCTTCAACTCAAGAAGAAAACCTAAGGTCCATCAATGGTGATTGATGATTAAGAGTGAGAAATCCAATTCTAAAGTCTACCCACTTCCTATTTCTTCATCCTCTACCTCTTGCCAAGTAGTAGAGTGTGTTTCCTTCACAAGTTTTCCTGACTTGGTGAAGGTGGAGCTTGATCTTTCGATGCCTCGATGTAGATCATCTTCGGCATGGACATCGACGACCTAGCTTATCCATTCTCCGATGAAGCCGACGCTAGAGCCCGGGACTTGTTATGGACAGCGAGGGGACTTCATTGCGGAGCTATGGAGGTGGAGAACCGGATCTACAAAGGTTGTATTTCCGTATCTCTTAGTTAAGTGTTAACTAGTTTACTTTTTCTCCTAGATTTCTAGCCAACGATCCGTAGTCGGGTTTCTCGGCACCTAGATTTTTTGAAATTGGCATGGTTGATGCCTTGTGAGACCTCATTAGGATGCCTAGGAACCCTACATCAACTCCTTGAGATGGTCTCCCACTGTACTCTAGAACCCGGTTACTTATGCTCCCCGCCTTTGGTCTATCCTAATATGGAAAAGTAAATAATATACAACAGTGGTGACTGATCAGACGAAAATAATGTATTTTTAACACGGCAATTTCCCTATCATTTGCACTCAAATAGAAGTGTTCGGCATTCATATTTCACATATTAGCAAATCAGTCGTTAAATATCAGATTTCATGTGTTAGACTTTTAAACCGGCACTTTAAGGGAAATTGACCGCATTTCATGGCATCGCATCATCTCTGTATTTGCGCAACACTTTTATCGAGATTTGTGCAGGAAATTGCAGGAGCAAAGTCAAAAGAGCTGATCAACAATACGCCAACTCAATGATTTTAGATCTGGTAGCAATCCAAAAGGAAATATAAAAATCAACATATCAAATAAAGGCCCACAATTCAGCCCAAAACAGCACAAGAAATTCCAAGCCATGAAGCCCCAAAAGAGCCGCGGAACCGCGGCGGGAGCCGGCTTGCGCCACGGTTCCGCGGCGGTTTGGTCAGATCAGCAAATTATTTTTAGTGCAAAATTCATATCTCAAGGCCTACAGCTCAGAAAGATATGTCAAATTCCAGAATTCTCGCGAAGCTACTGCCAGATCAGCAAAGATCATTAATTAAGCTAATCATAATTAAGCTCCTAACTAACCTCTTCTAGAAGCACCCTCCTAACTAATCACATCTAGAAGCTTCTCCTCAACAACCTTTTGGAGGAAATTTCAAATTTCATCTAACAAACTTTTGGAGGGAAACTTAAAATTCAAATCCTAGATCTAGGGTTTTGATGGCTATAAATAGGAACCTAGATCTAAGGGTTGAGGGGGTTCATTAATCATTAGTTAGTCTTCTCTCATCATTCTAATTCTTCATCTTCTTCCACAAGTCTAGTGACAAGGCTTGTGCGAAACCCTAACCCTAATTCCACTCAAAATTCAAGATCTTGAGTACCAATCAAGCAAGAAGCCTTCAACCTTTTAGGAGCCGAGCCGATCTTCAATCGGGCAAGTGATCCAAGCCGATCCGTGACCCAGGGAGACGAGCGAAGCCAAATCGACGATCGAGTTCTTCCTCTTGTAGTTCTTGAGCGATTGTAACGAAATTGTTGATATAAATAAAAGGTGAAATTCTTTTATCTTGCTTTCTTTAAATTCTTGCATCATGATTAGATCTCAATTTGTAATTGTTGTTCTTGTTGTGATGTTTGAGTAAAACTCCGCTCGTTAAGGAGTCGAGACGATCAATAGAAAGATGATGTAACAAATCTTAATACGATTCTTGAGTCCTATGAGCTTTGTAAACCCTAGCAAATTCAAGAATCGATGACCAAGTTTCGTTGCGATGCTTTCTTGATTGTGATCGCTCGAAATTAGGGATCTACGATCATTTCTTGAATTTACTAGAGGCTAGAATATGAATGATATCGACGAAAGAACAAGGGATAAGATGAAACCCTAGTTTCATAAGAAATCCCTAATTCTTGTCGATCATCATCGATCTAGTATCAATTCATCGAAGGATAAGAATACGTAATTGTGAGATTACATCATATCTATAGATCCGGTCGATTCCTACGAACCTCATTTCGATTCTTGATATTTGGTTTGGAAAAATCAACAAACTATCAATTCTTGATTCTATCTTTTTCTTGTTATTAGATCTATATTTTCTAATTCTTGAACTTCAAATATAAATAATGAATTGTTTTCTTTTCTTTAAAGTTTCAATTCATCTAATTCAAAAGACGAACGATTACACTGTCCCTGTGGACGATCCGCACTCACTTACAATCTACATCCGACACCGTAGTTGATTGCGGTCAAATAATTCTTTGATTGTGAATTTTATTCATTTTCTTAAACACACACAAAGAAACGATCAATCAAATGGCGCCGTTGCCGGGGATAGTGCGCTAATTGTTCGTATTTTGAAATTTGAGTTGAAAAATTTATTCCATTATAATTTTTAGATCTAAACTCGCACAAACCCTAATACGTGTTTTGTGATTTGATTGCGAGGAAATCTGGGATCATTGGAGCTGGAGAAAAAATTTTCTGAAAATTCCAGAGAGTTAAGGGGCTGAACAGTAGCAGCCTCAAGAAATTTTGTGCAGTGTTCCCACTGTTCGACCGCGGAAGGGCGGCATTAGGAGCCTACTGCGGCGGAACCGCCGCATCTTTGAGGGTTCTCTGAAAACTTTTTCTTTCAGGTGATTTCTTACCTTCTCCTCTCTCCTCTTTTTAGCTCCAACTAACATTTTGTGCAGGTTTCTTTGCAAATAATCGCTGCGCCGCAAAAGAAAAATAAAATTTGTGCGTGTTTTGATTTTTGGTTGTTTGCATATTAACACGGATATTAAGGGGCACGACCAAATCCAGATTAGGTGGGGAGTTCATTACCCTTCCTAAGCCCCGAAAATCGCAAAACTTGCATCCGCATTTACCCTCATTAATTAAAAGAAATCTAGAGATGACTCTAAGGACCGTCGCGCTCAATTAGGACAAGAGAAGGCCGTGGGTAATTCATTGCTTATCCGCGTTTTCTTGTGGTGTCTAAGGCGAGTGTGTCTAAGGCTAGTGGTTTTTAATTAGGCCCACTACTTACGTAGTGGAGTACCTTCCCACTTACCTGGCACTTATCCGGCCACAGGGGGACAAAGAGGCAGTGGAGGATTCTATCCTGCGACTTGTCTTTTGGCAGTTAGGAGAGGTCTAGAGCCGGACCTAGGTGACCACTAGATTCTAGGGTTTTTGTTGTTGCATTTGTTGTGTTGCATCATATTTTCCAAAATCCATCCAATTTTCAAAACAAAACCGCATTCATTCATCATTCCCCTAATTATAAATCTACGCTGCCACTTGTACTAACCCTTTTTAGTGCAAGATAGGCTGGACAACGGGATTCTAGTGCCCGTTAGTCCGCGTTTCCTTGATCGACCCTAAAGTTGGTATTTCTACATTTACCCTTTCTTTTACCCACCACCACACCCACATCGATGGATCCACCTCCATCGAACTTCTTTTCCACTACCCTGCCGCCGTCCGTTGGTGCGCAGAATCCACCTCGCATCTCTCTCCAAGAGAGGTGCTATCCGACACAAGGTCCACTTTCCACCTGACTTTCCATTCCACCAGCCAATGGGGAAAATTTTCAAATAAAACCCCAATACATCAACCTTCTACCAAAATTTCACGGTCTCGAGTCTGAGAACGCATACGTGTTTATTACCAAATTTGAAAACGTATGCGCAATGATGGGTGCATCACAGCTTTCTGTGGATGCTTTCCGTCTACGTCTTCTCCCATTTACCTTGTGCGATTTAGCCGAGAAGTGGCTATATAACACTACCGCACATTCCATTTCAAATTGGGACAAATTCGTCAAAGCATTCCTTAAGAAATTTTACCCACATCAAAAGACAGCTCAAGTCCGTAGCGAAATCTATCAATTCACCCAGCTTCCAAATGAAACATTTTCAAAATGCCTTGAACGTTTCAAGGATCTGTTAGTCCAATGTCCACATCACGGCATCCCGAGATGGGAACTGTGCCGAATCATTTATGAGGGCATTACTCCTTACACAAGACAGACCCTTGAATCCATGTGTCAAGGCAACTTCATGACTAAAGATGATGGGGAAGCCTGGAATTTTCTAGAAGATTTCGCTGAAAAATCTTTACAGTGGGAGGGTGAGAGTCAATCGTCTAGGGATGGTAATGATATTTCCATAGGAATTAGAGCTGAAATTTCAGCCTTACACAAGAAATTCGACGCTATGGAAAACAAATTTTTAGCTGCCGCCCTAAGTCAAATGTCACTCTCCAAAACTGTATGTGGATGCTGTTCTGATCCGTCTCACTTGACGGAAGAATGTCCGTTTCAAGGTCATGAGCATACCAATGCCGCATTTCAAAGACCTAGAAACGATCCATCTTCCTCCACATATGATCAGGGTTGGAGGAATCACCCTAACTTTGCTCGGAACCAATCACAATCTCAAAACACGGTTCCAACCCATAACAATTTCCAAAGGGTCCCTCCACCACAACAGCAGCCACCACTTCAATTGAGTCAGCACCCCTTTCAAGCAAAAAACTTTCAAAATCCGGTCAACACACCTGCACCATCTAGTCCCTTGCAGTTGACAGGGACGGATGAATCCTATTCATTTGCACAATGCATGTATTTGGTCTTAACAAATCTCATGCAAGTATCAGCTGAAATAAAAACTTCTGTCGATTATATAAAGAAAAACTCTGCGTCCCAAAACGAGAGTATTAAATCGATGGAAGAAGAAATTGCACGTTTAAAAGCTGAAATGAGTGCAAGAGAGAAAGGGAAACTTCCAGCTCAACCCTTACCCAATCCTAGCTATTCAAATCATGTGGATGCAATCACGTTGAGATCTGGAAAAGTGCTTGACAATCATGTTGGGGAAGAGTTTGATGATACTGATAAATCAATCAATAACACCCCGGCTGAGACCTTTCCTCACACACACACTTCTAGTTCTGATCCTTGTTCTTCTACCCCACCACATTCTCACGAGCCTATTCTTCGTTTCCCAAAAGGCTCGCCACTTCAGCCCACCTCTTTTACCCCTCCACGGATGATCCCCACTTCTATTTTGGGATCGATTCCACAAACACTTCCTTCTCCTATGATGGACCCAGCGCTTATTGCTAAAGCACCTTATCCGAATCGGTTAAGGGCTAACACACCGAGTCCACATATGAAGAAGATCATGAAGATGTTTAAGGAAGTTAACATCAACATCCCTCTCCTAGATGCTATTCAACAAGTTCCGTCCTATGCGAAAACCCTTAAGAACTTGTGCACTAGGAAGAGGAAGACTCAAGTGCCTAAAAAAATCTTCATGTCAAGTACTGTAGACACGGCTTTTCCCCAACAATTACCACGGAAACGTAAGGACCCTGGTTGTCCTACTATTTCCATTTCTATTGGGGAGAAACACATCAACCGTGCGTTACTTGATCTTGGCGCTAGTGTTAACTTACTTCCTTACTCGGTATACGAGCAACTAGGTATCGGAGTGTTAAAGCCCTCGAGCATAACTCTCCAGATGGCTGACCGATCAATCACCAAACCTAGGGGTGAACTGGAGGATGTGTTAATAAGAATCGGAGAATTTATATTCCCGGTTGATTTTATTGTAATTGATACACAACCTGTAGCGAACCCACGGAATCAAATTCCGGTGATTTTAGGTCGCCCCTTTTTGGCCACTTCCAATGCTATTATCAACTGTCGTAACGGTTCTATGACCCTATCCTTCGGGAATAGGTCAATAGAACTGAACATTTACAAGTTGGGAAGTGTACCCTCCGAACCTACTGCTCAGGTCTGTTCTGTCGACTTAATGGATGTCGACAGCAGCGAATTTGATGATCCTCTTTATACTGATCTTGACTCTTTTCATACGTTATTGTTTGACCCAACTATGTATCATACACATACGGACTCTTCCACCGAGATGTCCGGGTCAACAATTAACACTGATTATGAACTGCTTTTAGAGTCTGAAGATCACCCCGCACTTTATGATGACATTATTCATCGGGGTATTGATGGAACTTTCGAGGAAATCTTCGCTGATGAACTCGCATTTTTAAATGACACGGGTGTTGAGTTGAATCATCTTCCAATCAATGAAATTGAACCTCCACCCCTTCTTTTGAACTGTATAAAGAATGCGAGTAATCCATCACATTCACTGCATCGTCTCTCCAAAATGAGACGCACACACATTCTATTCCACCACTTAACCTCTCCCCACTTCTTCTTCCACCAACCAGAGCACTGCATTGATAAAATTTTTGAATGGTTGGTGTTAACATTCGGTCTTTGCAAAGCTTGGCATCGACCAACGATTTTTGACCCCCTCATATGATTTTCAAAGCTTAACATTGCATAACTCAAGTTTGGGGGGGGTATTTTTTCCGGCTCTTGAAAAGAAAAATTTTACAAAATTTTGAGCCAAAAATAAGTTTGGGGGAGCTTCTTCACTTAAATATTTTGCCCCCACTAATAAATTCCTCCCAAGCTTACAGGTTTTTCGAGATTTAGCTGATAGCAACAGTGAGGACACTGTTGAAAACAAGTTTGGGGGAGGTTTGTGCTTATTTTTGCATCATTTGCATATCATTTGCATAAGCACAAAACATTTTGAAAACCTATAAAAATTTAAAAAATTTAAAAAATAAAAATAAAAATATTTTTGTACATAAATAAGATAATAAAAGATTAGATAGTGAACAGTTACTTCCATGAGATTAGAAAAAATTTAAGAAAACTAAGAAAATTAGAAGTTTTCTGATACGAACTAGTAATAAGTAGTTATGAGCCGTTGTCCCAAGGGTTAGTAAGATGAAGGAAGTCACTAATCTGAGGATAAAAATAAGTCTGAAAAATAGTTTCTATTCTGGAAGCCAAACATTTTGAACGTTGATACCCTGCTATTCGCACTTACATACGTCTTAAAGCCTGGGATAGTAGAGGATACCTTGAAATGCACTTGTCTTAAAGCCGAAGTATGAAGGAAATAAAAAAAAAAGTGAATAAAAAAATATATATATATAAAGTGGTGAGAAAAAAATGAACACCGGTTTTGTTATCACCAAGGGTAATAAAAAATATATAGCGAGGGTGCATCTTCACCTAGTGCCCTAAGGCCAACTGGTCTGGGAGTCACTGCTATGCCTGAGATGGTGCAAGACGAGGAAAATACACCAAGTAAGCAAGCACAGGAGTAATCGGTCGGTTAGTACCTCAAGAAGTATTAACGGTCGCATGAAAGTGTGTGAGCAATCTTATCTAAATATTCATTAATTAAAAAGTACTGAGGCTGATGGGCAAGAGTATGATAGCTTGAATTGAATTCTCCAGGTGTAGGGATGTCTTTACACACACGCAGGGTGATATGATCGATGTTTTGGAAGAAAGATAGGAATGAAGAATAAGATGATGTTTTATTGAGGGAGGACTGTAAGTGCACGGCGGCGCCTCGGCCGTCAATCCGACGGCCAAATGCGGAAGCGGTGATAAACTTTAATTTTGCGAACTTAGCAAACCGGCACCACCGCGCACTAAACCCCGGATCGGGCCATTAAACTTGTCCTAGCTAACTACAAGACGGGTTAGAGATCTACCGAGTGATCCGAGTCCTCCGGCCTTCTCGTCATCGTCCCGATCTCCCGCGGAAACTCCGGTCGTCGCCTCCTTACCGGAAGGGCACCACATCGTCTGTATCTTTTACGAGCTCCCACCTCAATACCGAGGCAACTCGGGCGCGAAGTTGGCTGGCCGACGCGTCCAAGATTTGCTGTAGAATGTGTAGGGTTGAGGCTATGTCTCATTTGGGGTTTTGTTGCCTTTGAAGATGATGGAGGAATCAAGATAAGAAAAATGGTGCTTGCATTTTTCTTAACATGAAAAGAGATCAAAATGCTCCACTCTCAAAAATGAAGCTCTCATCTTTTTTTCTCTCAAATATCATCAACCATATCAAAAATGAGAATGGTGGAGGAAGGAATACCAAATGCAAGAGGGAGGTGAGTGTAGTAAAAGAAAAGAGGTGACCATATCCTAAACATCATCATAACAAATTCACATCAACCTCTAATCACCTCAAATCACCAAAAAGCAAGTGATGATGATAGAAAAGAATGGTATCAAAAGATGCTTTCATAATTAATACATTTGCAAGAAACCCCTCCACAATGTGTTATTTGCAAACTTGCAAATAACACCCTCCATCGTAAAAGTCCGGCCGCGAAAGAACAAACGAAAACCGGCCGGAACGGAATGCAAACTGGCAACTCCAGAAAACTGGTCCCGTAATAAATTACAGGAAAACCCCGATACTGTGCATACACACCCGCATCTGTATTCCGTCCGGATACAAATGCAATGAGACAAAACTACACTGTACTATACTAGGATCCGGCTTAAACCAAAACCGGCTAGTATTATCCGTTCGATCATGATCCGTGCAATACCGCACGTATCTGATCGAACCCTGCCATATATCTATACGGCCTCTAGTACAAACCGTCCGATCCTGATCCGTGCAATACCGCACGTATCTGATCGAACCCTGCCATATCTCCATACGGCCTCTACAGCGTTTCGCCCGAAAGCTGAGTAACTGAAAATGTGGTGGACTCTAAAGACTCGTCAATACTATGGTTGTAGATTTAACCACTAGCACGTCAGAGGTATAAGCCAATACGTAACGGGCCACCAGCTATTGACCAAAAGGGACGTCGATGAGCGAACTCATCCTGACACCCTACTGAGCCTGTCAGTGACAATATCCGTACAGTCCGGTCCGTTCGTCTATGAGCATCGCATGGCGGGCCTAGGGGGTGGGTAAAAGTCAGACCCCCAAAAGCGGTACAAGTCGTGTCGGAGTGTAGCCCAGAACACCCTGAGATACTACTGGAATACCTACCAGTAAATCTCCTGCCTTGGCCAAGGACTTCGTGTAATGGCTCTCCTAGACACAGCGCGACCTCACCCCCAATACCGGGAGAGACGAACCCCTGAAGATCCGCTCACTGCCTCCATGTGGCTCGGGACTGTACCCAACTAAAACCTGTTTGCACGACTCCTATGAGCCGTGGTAGGGTAGTAATCAAAGCACAGTGGGAACTCACACGAGACAAATGACGATCCCCAGGTCGATGAACTAACCTGTACACATGTCACCTGGGAACTGCTATCTGATGTCAGGTATAAGACCAACTAGCATGTTCCCGGCGAGTCCTGTCCGGTGTACTCATAACCCAATGAGCACCTGTATACATCTTAGGTAAACCAACTGACACCAGTGGCTTGTGAGACCGGCCACCGCCCCTCGTCGGGGTCTCGACTGTATACACTAGTCTACTCTGGAGAATCGATGCCCTGTCTCGAAACTCCCACGACTAGGGACCTTTTAAGGATGTGCTTATAGACTCCAGCTCTCACTTATATGATCGCCCTCATACTGCCGGCAGTCAAGCAAGAATCCTAGGGGCTCTATCAACGTGCAATAGCGACCTGTCAGGTCACCTAAAGCAGTACACGATGATAAAGGTAAACCAGATAGCATACTATCATCTCGAGTAAGACTGTCGTACCGGGATAGGTCCTCCCTCAATCATTGCAATCACGTGCCTGTGATCCAATAATTGACTCTGAGGGCACTATCTCCAACAATCTCCCACTTGCACTCAAGGCTAATTATTGCGATGTCGCATACTCACAGCTCGTGTGATACCGAACACCCAATTCCTCTACTAGTCAGTCGCACAAAGCCTGTTTGCGAAACTATTGCGTTTGAGGAAAAGCCTCAGTGAGTGGATCCGCATAGATGTTTCTTTCTATGTCTCTCTAAATCTCAAGTTCGCGGAGAATGCCATCTCCCGAAATGAGCAATACCTGTCTTAGAATGTCTAGATGTCTAATGGGACCTAGCTCATAAATGAACTCCAAATCCAAACTTCTTAGACTGTATCGTCAACTGAACTTAATCAGTATCCTGCGCCATGCCTCCCTCAGTATCTGCCTGGATCACCTGTCCAGAATACTGCCCCTCTTCAGAAGAAAAACTATAACTCTGACAACCTCCTTGTCGTCCATGTCACCTTGGAAGCCTGGAGTGATAACCGTCTCCTAAAGGAGGCAGCCGTTATCATATCCCTAGAACATTCACTTATGTTCTAAAACTGCTTCCGACTGTTCCTCCAGGATTGGATCAATATCAACTTATTGCATCTAGTGCAAGAACAACATCTGGTGTGGTACTTGACATCTCATGATTGACTCAATTGCCTAAGCAAGTGATCTGCCAATCATGCACATCCCTCTCTACTTTAGTCTATAAGACACCTTTAGAGAGGGTGACTCCATTACCTGCAGGTACACTACCATGCCAGGAGTCGTCCATTCTAAATACTCTTAGAATGCTGTCAAAGTACCCTGATTGGGAAACCACCCAAATCTAGATCTAAAACCATAGATCTAGTAACCAGTATGTCTGATATAATGTCCAAGTCCCATGTGGAGAAACCACTGTGCGACGACCAAAATATAACCGATCGTAGTATAGGAATATCACTTCCTACTACGTGTATGTCATCCAAAACCCGGATATCACACCCTACTACCTACTCAACAGATCCATCCCCTATTCTGATGAAGTCAAACCTATGACTATCACATCAGAAATAGATGATCTATCTCCGCTACATCTGCTTTAGTCTATAAATAGACATAATCCTGATGTCCACCAATGCTTCCGCTGCTCCCACTGACTACGAAAACCCTCTGGCAGAGTCATATAGATGTGCACTTCTAAAACTAGTTTAGAACGACGCTATACTCATCCTCCTACCGGGTCTCGCAGCCTGGAACAACAACAATGGCAAGTGTGGGTAAACAAGAACTTCCCTGTCACCGTCCTTGAGGCTACCGGAGTACCTCTCGGGTGCCTGAAGTTACCCACCTTATCTGCGGAGTGGCCAATGGAATGTCAAAACAGATTGAATCTTTAGGTTCCTTATCAAATCTTCAGTAATCGTTTGCGGTTCTGGAATCACTTCCAGTTCTACCATACTCCCACTACTGTTTTCTGAAAAATCCATTTTTATTAAAACTGTGGCGAGTCAAGAACAATATCACTATTGATCTTTCTTATGGTAGAAAGTTAACCCTCGTCATAGCCTGGGTCAACCCACAAACAGCCATTACAGAAACGTGCCTTGAGTTATCCAGAGTCTGGTTTTAATCATAAGCCGGACAACTCCCCGTACCTTAACAATGTTAAGATATGAACTGTACTATATCCAATATAGAACCAGAGGCACTGATTTAATTGAACCAGATTCAAATCATGCAGCTATCTCCAGTGCATGTCAACTAAATGGAGAGAGGCCTATCAGCGTTACTCAACTTAGGAATGCTTCCAATTATGAGTAACCTGAAAAAGAAGCAAGTTCTCTTTATCATTAATATCAACTGAATACCATACACAAGTATCTACATCTTCGATCACTTTGAAGAATCCCGATACTTGCTACACCTGGTTCTCTACTCTATTCAAATACCTATAACTCCTCTAAATTTAGACCCTGTGTTTCTACGAAACACATGTCTAAGAACTAGAGAAGTTAAAAGTAAACAGAATATAGTATGAGGACCAACCCCTCTGTCGTAATGGACACTGGACAACATACAATACTCTGTATAAGTCCGCTGAGTCTTACAACTCTTTCACTGTGCGTCGTAGGTTGAAAACTGTACTTATGGTTAAGAAGAATTACACCGCTATTTGATACTCCTTACCTAACCATCCACTGATATAGGTAAATGTCATCGACATAATATCAAAAGGTATATCTCACTCTATGAAAATAGACGTACAGATATATCAATTTGAAATTGGTGCATAACAACGGATATTCAAAACCAAATATTTGCCGACCGGCAAACAGCCCGGGTGATCTCCTCAAATATCACCGATTTCAACGAATCCCGATATAATGAGGATGATCACCCAATTCCCAATAACTTACTCCCACTCATCATCTGTAAAACCATACAGATGTGAGAATCAAACCTGGTAAATACATACCCTGGAGCAAGTGTCTAATTGGGAAATCAGTTTTCTTTTAACAATACACAGTTGAACTGAAGCATTGAAATGTTTCGATGGGGTATTCTGGTATTCCTAGTAATGCCTCTACCATTATCCAGATTCACAACTATAACCGCATAATTCTTTGCCACCTCTCCAAATCCCTTTATATGTCTTTAGTCGTTACCTTCTGCACACCCCTTAGGCCAAATGGTTTTCTTCCTTCCCTACCGTTCGGCACCAGCCTATGGTTTGGAAGAAGACTATCCAGTAAGCATAATGGGTGTACTGTCCTAATCCTAGGAGCACTCGCAATGCGAGAGAAGGTGAAGATAAAGGACAACCGAATAAACCTTATTCCTATTTCTCCTGGACCAGAATCCATCCCCGAACTGGAACAAGTTCCTTTCGAGTTCGTATATAACCATTTGATGGAGTATCCAATAAACTGTGGATCTTCGTAGTGATACGGAGTGTCCTGGAGAAATTCAAAGGTGATTTAGGATTGGCGAAGAAATACTTGGTTTGGTCGTGAATATCAGTCGCAATTTACTTTGCCCTCTTACTAATCCCTTGCTTTGTCTTAATCTTAATACCTTCTGCACACCGTTTAGGCTAATTGGTTTTCTTCATTCCCCACTGTTCGGCACCAGTCTAAAGTTTGGAAGAAGACTATCCAATTTGCGTAATAAGTGTACTATCTCCTAAACCAAGGAGTACTCACAACTTGAGAGAAGGTAAAAGGGAAAAGACAACTGAATAATCCTATCCGTTTTCTCCAGAACCGGAAACCATCCTCGAATTCCTTTGAGTTCGTATCTAACCATACGATGGTTTTGTCCAATGGAAGTGGACATTCGTAGTAATACGGGGTGTCCTGGAGAAAAGGGTAAAAGTAGGAGTGGCAATGAGGTCTGCAACTCTGACAATCCAAAAGCCACTGTTAAGAAGGTTCGGTCAACTTGGTCACTGAGTCATAGTCTTAGGGTCGGGTCAATGGTCGCTGCCAGAGAGAGAGAGAAAAGAAACACTCAGCGTGCACTCTAACCTAGATCAGAATGGTTACCAATTTATCTAATCAGGAAACCTCCCACTGTACCTCAAATTCTCCTCCAAACCTTAAAGAAGAATTAGTCGGGGTCACCCGAGGAGTAAATCAACTCATCAGCGGGAATCGGGATCCAACTCTCATCGCATGATAACGTGACGTAATCCGCTCACGTCATCACACTCCAGAAGGTATGCGCATATCTGGCAAGTTTCAGTTCTTTTGAAACTCCCGATGTGATTTTTACCCCATGCTCTTATGACCTTGACTAAGGCCAACAAATCATAAGTCACATGTCAAGTTCTACCCGTCATTGTCCAGGTTAATTTGAATCCACCCGTACAACCCCTTGACTAGGGCCAACAAGGCTATACGACTGTCCCAAACCAACGCATCTATCTATGCTACATATGAACACCCAATAGCTACCAAACACTGTGCCTTGACTATGGCCAACAAACACAGCTTGAATACTATTGACTATCCATATGAAATGACGGAGGGCTACGAATGGTTTCTGGCGAAAACCTTTAACGTAATGAACTTGATATCGTTGAAGGAACTGATAGCTTTTGAAAATATAGTTACGAAAACCTTTGCTAAAGAGGTCACTCCCGGTGAAGGGATCTCGGCTCTTTCCCCGTAGAATGAGGTGCAGGATATTCCAACTGAATACCACGATGCAAAGCAAAAGTAATCGGCTATAGTGAAGTTAGTGCCCTGACGCAAACTTCTGTCCAAGGGGTCACTCCCGGTGAAGGGATCTCGGCCCTTGCCTCGTCGACTGAGGAGCAGGATATTCCAAATGAATACCACGATGCAAAACAAAAGTGAACGTCCTTGCAATAACAGCCTTTTGAAAAGTGTTCCAACAACATCAGAATAGGTTTGTTTTAACTTGCATTGATCCGAATCAACGCAGTCCCATCAATTCATCACACCACAATGAACGAAAATATACTGACGTACGTATATGCCATCCGCATTCGCCACTGGGTCCCGTCATCACCCGTTAGGTTAGCTAAATAACGGCAGAGCGGGGACTGGACTAGCGCGGATGAAAAACATATACAACATCTACTAATATATATACCAATATATTATATTTGGCTCAAGGCGTGAATAAAAATGCAACATCACAGAAATGTACAGCATCACAGAACAATACAGATATCTGGGATCCCCGGGTTTCACAGAGCCACTACTGAAACCCGACGTTCCCCTGGTCGTGTGGATAGCCTGTGCAATGAAATCCTAGACCCCTACGGGCGCGGCAAGTCACCCGCCAAAACCTGAAGCGAGGCACCCCCTTTCAGCACCGTGAATGGACCACCCAGCACTTTACGGAATCCGGTAACTTGGGCAGCCCTCCTGGGTCAACCTGTACCCCCTACGAGTGCGGCGAATAGCCCGCCAATTCTAGAGTGAAGCCCCCTCCGTCCCAATGCCATGAGATGCGGGCTTGTTGCCCTCCAGAACCCGGCTAGCCGTGCACCCCAGCGCGGGGTAAACCTAGTACAGAAAGTAAAATATACATACAACGGGTACATCGACCGCAACCAGGTCGTGCCCCAAAAGAATAATACAAACAGGCAGTGACGGCAGTCCACATGTCGGACGCTCGCCCCGCAATATCAAATGTACATAATACAACCACAACTGTACTAGCATTGCATCCAGGCTATCCCCCACGACCGATCCGCAACATCACAGCAAAACACAGAACATCAACGTGAAAGTCACGTTCGCAAATCCGTCTAACCGGGCTATAGCAGTTAGACAGGATTTACCGATCAAGTGACATTCACGGTCGCAGATATAATGTAAATACTGTGAAAAAATGTGTTTAAATATATCCGATCGATCAAAAATTAACAAGTGGGCCCCCAAGCAATACTGTAGCACTCACAGAAAATCTGGGCCCAATATTAATATTCCAAAACCCCTAAAATTAGCCCAGAAGCCCACTGGAGAAATTGGACACAGTGAGGACACCAATATGCGGCGGAACCGCGGCCCAAGGGGGGGTTTGGCCGCGGTTCCGCTCTTGAGTGATCGACTGACTGAGTCGAATTTTTCCAGTAGTCTTAGAACTTCCAGTACATTAGTTTTGTACAACCTGAAAAAAATTTCGAGACCAAAAAATTTCAACAGAAAACTGATGTGAACAAAAATGCAAGTTTTGGAATTTTGGTCGATCGGAAATGTAAAACACATCAAACAAAGCTAGATGAAGTTAATGGCGAGGCTCTGATACCACTGTAAGTGCACGGCGGCGCCCCGGCCGTCAATCCGACGGCCAAATGCGGAAGCGGTGATAAACTTTAATTTTGCGAACTTAGCAAACCGGCACCACCGTGCACTAAACCCCGGATCGGGCCATTAAACTTGTCCTAGCTAACTACAAGACGGGTTAGAGATCTACCGAGTGATCCGAGTCCTCCGGTCTTCTCGTCATCGTCCCGATCTCCCGCGGAAACTCCGGTCGTCGCCTCCTTGCCGGAAAGGCACCACATCGTCTGTATCTTTTACGGGCTCCCACCTCAATACCGAGGCAACTCGGGCGCGAAGTTGGCTGGCCGACGCGTCCAAGATTTGCTGTAGAATGTGTAGGGTTGAGGCTATGTCTCATTTGGGGTTTTGTTTCCTTTGAAGATGATGGAGGAATCAAGATAAGAAAAATGGTGCTTGCATTTTTCTTAACATGAAAAGAGATCAAAATGCTACACTCTCAAAAATAAAGATCTCATCTTTTTTTCTCTCAAATATCATCAACCATATCAAAAATGAGAATGGTGGAGGAAGGAATACCAAATGCAAGAGGGAGGTGAGTGTAGTAAAAGAAAAGAGGTGACCATATCCTAAACATCATCATAACAAATTCACATCAACCTCTAATCACCTCAAATCACCAAAAAGCAAGTGATGATGATAGAAAAGAATGGTATCAAAAGATGCTTTCATAATTAATACATTTGCAAGAAACCCCTCCACAATGTGTTATTTGCAAACTTGCAAATAACACCCTCCATCGTAAAAGTCCGGCCGGGAAAGAACAAACGAAAACCGGCCGGAACGGAATGCAAACTGGCAACTCCAGAAAACTGGTCCCGTAATAAATTACAGGAAAACCCCGATACTGTGCATACACACCCGCATCTGTATTCCGTCCGGATACAAATGCAATGAGACAAAACTACACTGTACTATACTAGGATCCGGCTTAAACCAAAACCGGCTAGTATTATCCGTTCGATCATGATCCGTGCAATACCGCACGTATCTGATCGAACCCTGCCATATATCTATACGGCCTCTAGTACAAACCGTCTGATCCTGATCCGTGCTATACCGCACGTATCTGATCGGACCCTGCCAGATCTCTATACGGCCTCTACAGCGTTTCGCCCGAAAGCTGAGTAACTGAAAATGTGGTGGACTCTAAAGACTCGTCAATACTATGGTTGTGGATTTAACCACTAGCACGTCAGAGGTATAAGCCAATACGTAACGGGCCATCAGCTATTGACCAAAAGGGACGTCGATGAGCGAACTCATCCTGACACCCTACTGAGCCTGTCAGTGACAATATCCGTACAGTCCGGTCCGTTCGTCTATGAGCATCGCATGGCGGGCCTAGGGGGTGGGTAAAAGTCAGACCCCCAAAAGCGGTACAAGTCATGTCGGAGTGTAGCCCAGAACACCCTGAGATACTACTGGAATACCTACCAGTAAATCTCCTGCCTTGGCCAAGGACTTCGTGTAATGGCTCTCCTAGACACAGCGCGACCTCACCCCCAATACCGGGAGAGACGAACCCCTGAAGATCCGCTCACTGCCTCCATGTGGCTCGGGACTGTACCCAACTAAAACCTGTTTGCACGACTCCTTTGAGCCGTGGTAGGGTAGTAATCAAAGCACAGTGGGAACTCACACGAGACAAATGACGATCCCCAGGTCGATGAAATAACCTGTACACATGTCACCTGGGAACTGCTATCTGACGTCAGGTATAAGACCAACTAGCATGTTCCCGGCGAGTCCTGTCCGGTGTACTCATAACCCAATGAGCACCTGTATACATCTTAGGTGAACCAACTTACACCAGTGGCTTGTGAGACCGGCCACCGCCCCTCGTCGGGGTCTCGACTGTATACACTAGTCTACTCTGGAGAATCGATGCCCTGTCTCGAAACTCCCACGACTAGGGAACTTTTAAGGATGTGCTTATAGACTCCAGCTCTCACTCATATGATCGCCCTCATACTGCCGGCAGTCAAGCAAGAATCCTATGGGCTCTATCAACGTGCAATAGCGACCTGTCAGGTCACCTAAAGCAGTACACGATGATAAAGGTAAACCAGATAGCATACTATCATCTCGAGTAAGACTGTCGTACCGGGATAGGTCCTCCCTCAATCATTGCAATCACGTGCCTGTGATCCAATAATTGACTCTGTGGGCACTATCTCCAACAAGGACGTGATTTCTAACATTTTTTCATGACCATTAAGATAGGGCTCATGACAACCGAAAAGCTTGCTTAGTTGGAAACCCTAATTTTCAAGGCTTTTCTTTTACAATTCTTTTCTTTAAATGTAATATTCATGATCTTCCTTTTATTATTGGATTTTGTGGGTGCAATCCGCTGAAAACCCTCAGGAGACAACACTCCTCCAACTAGGGACACCTAGAGGTTTAAAGGCTTGTTGCACGTGCTCAGTGCAATCGTGTTGCCTAAGAAAGTGTGCTAGTTAGTTTTTCTCTTTCTTTGTTTTCTCCTTCTCTTTTTAATAAAAAGTTCGCTCGAGACGATCGAAAATAAGTTTGGGGGAATTTGATCAGTCGAAAATAATGTATTTTTAACACGGCAATTTCCCTATCATTTGCACTCAAATAGAAGTGTTCGGCATTCATATTTCACATATTAGCAAATCAGTCGTTAAATATCAGATTTCATGTGATAGACTTTTAAACCGGCACATTAAGGGAAATTGACCGCATTTCATGGCATCGCATCATCTCTGTATTTGCGCAACACTTGTATCGAGATTTGTGCAGGAAATTGCAGGAGCAAAGCCAAAAGAGCTGATCAAAAATACGCCAACTCAATGATTTCAGATCTGGTAGCAATCCAAAAGGAAATATAAAAATCAACATATCAAATAAAGGCCCACAATTCAGCCCAAAACGGCACAAGAAATTCCATGCCATGAAGCCCCAAAAGAGCCGCGGAACCGCGGCGGGAGCCGGCTTGCGCCGCGGTTCCGCGGCGGTTTGGTCAGATCAGCAAATTATTTTTAGTGCAAAATTCATATCTCAAGGCCTACAGCTCAGAAAGATATGTCAAATTCCAGAATTCTCGCGAAGCTACTGCCAGATCAGCAAAGATCATTAATTAAGCTAATCATAATTAAGCTCCTAACTAAACTCTTCTAGAAGCTCCCTCCTAACTAATCACATCTAGAAGCTTCTCCTCAACAATCATTTGGAGGGAAATTCAAATTTCATCTAACAAACTTTTGGAGGGAAACTTAAAATTCAAATCCTAGATCTAGGGTTTTGATGGCTATAAATAGGAACCTAGATCTAAGGGTTGAGGGGGTTCATTAATCATTAGTTAGTCTTCTCTCATCATTCTAATTCTTCATCTTCTTCCACAAGTCTAGTGACAAGGCTTGTGCGAAACCCTAACCCTAATTCCACTCCAAATTCAAGATCTTGAGTACCAATCAAGCAAGAAGCCTTCAACCTTTTAGGAGCCGAGCCGATCTTCAATCGGGCAAGTGATCCAAGTCGATCCGCGACCCACGGAGACGAGCGAAGCCAAATCGACGATCGAGTTCTTCCTCTTGTAGTTCTTGAGCGATTGTTACGAAATTGTTGATATAAATAAAAGGTGAAATTCTTTTATCTTTCTTTCTTTAAATTCTTGCATCATGATTAGATCTCAATTTGTAATTGTTGTTCTTGTTGTGATGTTTGAGTAAAACTCCGCTCGTTAAGGAGTCGAGACGATTAATAGAAAGACGATGTAACAAATCTTAATACGATTCTTGAGCCCTACGAGCTTTGTAAACCCTAGCAAATTCAAGAATCGATGACCTAGTTTCGTTGCGATGCTTTCTTGATTGTGATCGCTCGAAATTAGGGATCTACGTTCATTTCTTGAATTTACTAGAGGCTAGAATATGAATGATATCGACCAAAGAACAAGAGATAAGATGAAACACTAGTTTCATAAGAAATCCCTAATTCTTGTCGATCATCATCGATCTAGTATCAATTCATCGAAGGATAAGAATACGTAATTGTGAGATTACATCATATCTATAGATCCGGTCGATTCCTACGAACCTCATTTCGATTCTTGATATTTGGTTTGGAAAAATCAACAAACTATCAATTCTTGATTCTATCTTTTTCTTGTTATTAGATCTATATTTTCTAATTCTTGAACTTCAAATATAAATCATGAATTGTTTTGTTTTCTTTTCTTTAAAGTTTCAATTCATCTAATTCAAAAGACGAACGATTACACTGTCCCTGTGGACGATCCGCACTCACTTACAATCTACATCCGACACCGTAGTTGATTGCGGTCAAATAATTCTTTGATTGTGAATTTTATTCATTTTCTTAAACACACACAAAGAAACGATCAATCAAATGGCGCCGTTGCCGGGGATAGTGCGCTAATTGTTCGTATTTTGAAATTTGAGTTGAAAAATTTATTCTATTATAATTTTTAGATCTAAACTCGCACAAACCCTAATACGTGTTTTGTGATTTGATTGCGAGGAAATCTGGGATCATTGGAGCTGGAGATATTTTTTTCTGAAAATTCCAGAGAGTTAAGGGGCTGAACAGTAGCAGCCTCAAGAAATTTTGTGCAGTGTTCCCACTGTTCGACCGCGGAAGGGCGGCATTAGGAGCCTACTGCGGCGGAACCGCCGCATCTTTGAGGGTTCTCTGAAAACTTTTTCTTTCAGGTGATTTCTTACCTTCTCCTCTCTCCTCTTTTTAGCTCCAACTAACATTTTGTGCAGGTTTCTTTGCAAATAATCGCTGCGCCGGAAAAGAAAAATAAAATTTGTGCGTGTTTTGATTTTTGGTTTTTTGTTTATTAACACGGATATTAAGTGGCACGACCAAATCCAGATTAGGTGGGGAGTTCATTACCCTTCCTAAGCCTCGAAAATCGCAAAACTTGCATCCGCATTTACCCTCATTAATTAAAAGAAATCTAGAGATGACTCTAAGGACCGTCGCGCTCAATTAGGACAAGAGAAGGCCGTGGGTAATTCATTGCTTATCCGCGTTTTCTTGTGGTGTCTAAGGCGAGTGTGTTTAAGGCTAGTGGTTTTTAATTAGGCCCACTACTTACGTAGTGGAGAACCATCGCACTTACCTGGCACTTATCCGGCCACAGGGGGACAAAGAGGCAGTGGAGGATTCTATCCTGCGACTTGTCTTTTGGCAGTTAGGAGCGGTCTAGAGCCGGACCTAGGTGACCACTAGATTCTAGGATTTTTGTTGTTGCATTTGTTGTGTTGCATCATATTTTCCAAAATCCGTCCAATTTTCAAAACAAACACCGCATTCATTCATCATTCCCCTAATTATAAATCTACGCTGCCACTTGTACTAACCCTTTTTAGTGCAAGATAGGCTGGACAACGGGATTCTAGTGCCCGTTAGTCCGCGTTTCCTTGATCGACCCTAAAGTCGGTATTTCTACATTTACCCTTTCTTTTACCCACCACCACACCCACATCAATGGATCCACCTCCATCGAACTTCTTTTCCACTACCCTACCGCCGTCCGTTGGTGCGCAGAATCCACCTCGCATCTCTCTCCAAGAGAGGTGCTATCCTACACGAGGTCCACTTTCCACCTGTCTTTCCATTCCACCAGCCAATGGGGAAAATTTTCAAATAAAACCCCAATACATCAACCTTCTACCAAAATTTCACGGTCTCGAGTCTGAGGACGCATACGTGTTTATTACCAAATTTGAAAACGTATGCGCAATGATGGGTACTTCACAATTTCTGTGGATGCTTTCCGTCTACGTCTTCTCCCATTTACCTTGTGCGATTTAGCCGAGAAGTGGCTATATAACACTACCGCACATTCCATTTCAAATTGGGACGAATTCGTCAAAGCATTCCTTAAGAAATTTTACCCACATCAAAAGACAGCTCAAGTCCGTAGCGAAATCTATCAATTCACCCAGCTTCCAAATGAAACATTTTCAAAATGTCTTGAACGTTTCAAGGATCTGTTAGTCCAATGTCCACATCACGGCATCCCGAGATGGGAACTGTGCCGAATCATTTATGAGGGCATTACTCCTTACACAAGACAGACCCTTGAATCCATGTGTCAAGGCAACTTCATGACTAAAGATGATGGGGAAGCCTGGAATTTTCTAGAAGATTTCGCTGAAAAATCTTTACAGTGGGAGGGTGTGAGTCAATCGTCTAGGGATGGTAATGATATTTCCATAGGAATTAGAGCCGAAAGTTCAGCTTTACACAAGAAATTCGATGCTATGGAAAACAAATTTTTAGCTGCCGCCCTAAGTTAAATGTCACTCTCCAAAACTGTATGTGGATGCTGTTCTGATCCGTCTCACTTGATGGAAGAATGTCCGTTTCAAGGTCATGAGCATACCAATACCGCATTTCAAAGACCTAGAAACGATCCATCTTCCTCCACATATGATCAGGGTTGGAGGAATCACCCTAACTTTGCTTGGAACCAATCACAATCTCAAAACACGGTTCTAACCCATAACAATTTCCAAAGGGTCCCTCCACCACAACAGCAGCCACCACTTCAATTGAGTCAGCACCCCTTTCAAGCACAAAACTTTCAAAATCCGGTCAACACACCTGCACCATCTAGTCCTTTGCAGTTGACAGGGACGGATGAATCCTATTCATTTGCACAATGCATGAATTTGGTCTTAACAAATCTCATGCAAGTATCAGTTGAAATAAAAACTTCTGTCGATTATATAAAGAAAAACTCTGCGTCCCAAAACGAGAGTATTAAATCGATGGAAGAAGAAATTGCACATTTAAAAGCTGAAATGAGTGCAAGAGAGAAAGGGAAACTTCCAGCTCAACCCTTACCCAATCCTAGCTATTCAAATCATGTGGATGCAATCACGTTGAGATCTGGAAAAGTGCTTGACAATCATGTTGGGGAAGAGTTTGATGATACTGATAAATCAATCAATAACACCCCGGCTGAGACCTTTCCTCACACACACACTTCTAGTTCTGATCCTTGTTCTTCTACCCCACCACATTCTCACGAGCCTATGCTTCGTTTCCCAAAAGGCTCGCCACTTCAGCCCACCTCTTTTACCCCTCCACGGACGATCCCCACTTCTATTTTGGGATCGATTCCACAAACACTTCCTTCTCCTAGGATGGACCCAGCGCTTATTGCTAAAGCACCTTATCCGAATCGGTTAAGGGCTAACACACCGAGTCCATATATGGAGAAGATCATGAAGATGTTTAAGGAAGTTAACATCAACATCTCTCTCCTAGATGCTATTCAACAAGTTCCGTCCTATGCGAAAACCCTTAAGAACTTGTGCACTAGGAAGAGGAAGACTCAAGTGCCTAAAAAAATCTTCATGTCAAGTACTGTAGACACGGCTTTTCCCCAACAATTACCACAGAAACGTAAGAACCCTGGTTGTCCTACTATTTCCATTTCTATTGGGGAGAAACACATCAACCGTGCGTTACTTGACCTTGGCGCTAGTGTTAACTTACTTCTTTACTCGGTATACGAGCAACTAGGTATCGGAGTGTTAAGGCCCTCGAGCATAACTCTCCAGATGGCTGACCGATCAATCACCAAACCTAGGGGTGAACTGGAGGATGTGTTAATAAGAATCGGAGAATTTATATTCCCGGTAGATTTTATTGTAATTGATACACAACCTGTAGCGAACCCACGGAATCAAATTCCGGTGATTTTAGGTCGCCCCTTTTTGGCCACTTCCAATGCTATTATCAACTGTCGTAACGGTTATATGACCCTATCCTTCGGGAATAGGTCAATAGAACTGAACATTTACAAGTTGGGAAGTGTACCCTCCGAACCTACTGCTCAGGTCTGTTCTGTCGACTTAATGGATGTCGACAGCAGCAAATTTGATGATCCTCTTTATATTGATCTTGACTCTTTTCATACGTTATTGTTTGACCCAACTATATATCATACACATACGGACTCTTCCACCGAGATGTCCGGGTCAACAATTAACACTGATTATGAACTGCTTTTAGAGTCTGAAGATCACCCCGCACTTTGTGATGACATTATTCATCGGGGTATTGATGGAACTTTCGAGGAAATCTTCGCTGATGAACTCGCATTTTTAAATGACACGGGTGTTGAGATGAATCATCTTCCAATCAATGAAATTGAACCTCCACCCCTTCTTTTGAACTGTATAAAGAATGCGAGTAATCCATCACATTCACTGCATCGTCTCTCCAAAATGAGACGCACACACATTCTATTCCACCACTTAACCTCTCCCCACTACTTCTTCCACCAACCAGAGCACTGCATTGATAAAATTTTTGAATGGTTGGTGTTAACATTCGGTCTTTGCAAAGCTTGGCATCGACCAACGATTTTTCACCCCCTCATGTGATTTTCAAAGCTTAACTTTGCATAACTCAAGTTTTGGGGGGGGGGTATTTTTTTCGGCTCTTGAAAAGAAAATTTTTACAAAATTTTGAGCCAAAAATAAGTTTGGGGGAGCTTCTTCACTTAAATATTTTGCCCCCACTAATAAATTCCTCCCAAGCTTACAGGTTTTTCGAGATTTAGCTGATAGCAACAGTGAGGACACTGTTGAAAACAAGTTTGGGGGAGGTTTGTGCTTATTTTTGCATCATTTGCATATCATTTGCATAAGCACAAAACATTTTGAAAACCTATAAAAATTTAAAAAATTTAAAAAAAAAAAATAGTTTTGTACATAAATAAGATAATAAAAGATTAGATAGTGAACAGTTACATCCATGAGATTAGAAAAAATTTAAGAAAACTAAGAAAATTAGAAGTTTTCTTATATGAACTAGTAATAAGTAGTTATGAGCCGTTGTCCCAAGGGTTAGTAAGATGAAGGAAGTCACTAATCTGAGGATAAAAATAAGTTTGGAAAATAGTTTCTATTCTGGAAGCCAAACATTTTGAACGTTGATACCCTGCTATTCGCACTTACACACGTCTTAAAGCTTGGGATAGTAGAGGATACCTTGAAATGCACTTGTCTTAAAGCCGATGTATAAAGGAAATAAAAAAAAAAGTGAATAAAAAAAATATATATATATAAAGTGGTGAGAAAAAAATGAACACCGGTTTTGTTATCACCAAGGGTAATAAAAAATATATAGCAAGGGTGCCTCTTCACCTAGTGCCCTAAGGCCAACTGGTCTGGGAGTCAGTGCTATGCCTGAGGTGGTGCAAGACGAGGAAAATACACCAAGTAAGTAAGCACAGGAGTAATCGGTCGGTTAGTACCTCAAGAAGTATTAACGGTCGCATGAAAGTGTGTGAGCAATCTCATCTAAATATTCATTAATTAAAAAGTACTGAGGCTGATGGGCAAGAGTATGATAGCTTGAATTGAATTCTCCAGGTGTAGGGATGTCTTTACACACACGCAGGGTGATATGATCGATGTTTTGGAAGAAAGATAGGAATGAAGAATAAGACGATGTTTTATTGAGGGAGGACGTGATTTCTAACATTTTTTCATGACCATTAAGATAGGGCTCATGACAACCGAAAAGCTAGCTTAGTTGGAAATCCTAATTTTCAAGGCTTTTCTTTTACAATTCTTTTCTTTAAATGTAATATTCATGATCTTCCTTTTATTATTGGATTTTGTGGGTGCAATCCGCTGAAAACCCTCAGGAGACAACACTCCTCCTACTAGGGACACCTAGAGGTTTAAAGGCTTGTTGCACGTGCTCAGTGTAATCGTGTTGCCTACGAAAGTGTGCTAGTTAGTTTTTCTCTTTCTTTATTTTCTCCTTCTCTTTTTAATAAAAATTTCGCTCGAGACGATCGAAAATAAGTTTGGGGGAATTTGATCAGTCGAAAATAATGTATTTTTAACACGGCAATTTCCCTATCATTTGCACTCAAATAGAAGTGTTCGGCATTCATATTTCACATATTAGCAAATCAGTCGTTAAATATCAGATTTCATGTGTTAGACTTTTAAACCGGCACTTTAAGGGAAATTGACCGCATTTCATGGCATCGCATCATCTCTGTATTTGCGCAACACTTGTATCGAGATTTGTGCAGGAAATTGCAGGAGCAAAGCCAAAAGAGCTGATCAAAAATACGCCAACTCAATGATTTCAGATCTGGTAGCAATCCAAAAGGAAATATAAAAATCAACATATCAAATAAAGGCCCACAATTCAGCCCAAAACAGCACAAGAAATTCCATGCCATGAAGCCCAAAAAGAGCCGCGGAACCGCGGCGGGAGCCGGCTTGCGCCGCGGTTCCGCGGCGGTTTGGTCAGATCAGCAAATTATTTTTAGTGCAAAATTCATATCTCAAGGCCTACAGCTCAGAAAGATATGTCAAATTCCAGAATTCTCGCGAAGCTACTGCCAGATCAGCAAAGATCATTAATTAAGCTAATCATAATTAAGCTCCTAACTAAGCTCTTCTAGAAGCTCCCTCCTAACTAATCACATCTAGAAGGTTCTCCTCAACAACCTTTTGGAGGGAAATTCAAATTTCATCTAACAAACTTTTGGAGGGAAATTTAAAATTCAAATCCTAGATCTAGGGTTTTGATGGCTATAAATAGGAACCTAGATCTAAGGGTTGAGGAGGTTCATTAATCATTAGTTAGTCTTCTCTCATCATTCTAATTCTTCATCTTCTTCCACAAGTCTAGTGACAAGGCTTGTGCGAAACCCTAACCCTAATTCCATTCCAAATTCAAGATCTTGAGTACCAATCAAGCAAGAAGCCTTCAACCTTTTAGGAGCCGAGCCGATCATCAATCGGGCAAGTGATCCAAGCCGATCCGCGACCCACGGAGACGAGCGAAGCCAAATCGACGATCGAGTTCTTCCTCTTGTAGTTCTTGAGCGATTGTAACGAAATTGTTGATATAAATAAAAGGTAAAATTCTTTTATCTTGCTTTCTTTAAATTCTTGTATCATGATTAGATCTCAATTTGTAATTGTTGTTCTTGTTGTGATGTTTGAGTAAAACTCCGCTCGTTAAGGAGTCGAGACGATCAATAGAAAGATGATGTAACAAATCTTAATACTATTCTTGAGTCCTACGAGCTTTGTAAACCCTAGCAAATTCAAGAATCGATGACCTAGTTTCGTTGCGATGCTTTCTTGATTGTGATCGCTCGAAATTAGGGATCTACGATCATTTCTTGAATTTACTAGAGGCTAGAATATGAATGATATCGACGAAAGAACAAGGGATAAGATGAAACCCTAGTTTCATAAGAAATCCCTAATTCTTGTCGATCATCATCGATCTAGTATCAATTCATCGAAGGATAAGAATACGTAATTGTGAGATTACATCATATCTATAGATCCGGTCGATTCCTACGAACCTCATTTCGATTCTTGATATTTGGTTTGGAAAAATCAGCAAACTATCAATTCTTGATTCTATCTTTTTCTTGTTATTAGATCTATATTTTCTAATTCTTGAACTTCAAATATAAATCATGAATTGTTTTGTTTTGTTTTCTTTAAATTTTCAATTCATCTAATTCAAAAGACGAACGATTACACTGTCCCTGTGGACGATCCGCACTCACTTACAATCTACATCCGACACCGTAGTTGATTGCGGTCAAATAATTCTTTGATTGTGAATTTTATTCATTTTCTTAAACACACACAAAGAAACGATCAATCAATGACATCATCCTCAACCCGGAAGTTCCCCAATAAAAGAATATTACATATATATTTTACATGAATGAAAATAAAAACCCGCATCTCACATAAAACCCACCGGCTATTCTTTCACGACGATCCAATAAATCATATCAACAACAACACATCATATCACATATCATCAACGTAAGCAAATATGCGTATCTCTAAAACTCGTTGACATATAGCAACGAGATTGGGATACCCCACATATTACACTTACGGTCGCAGAAAAAGAAACAGAAAACTACAATAATTAGAATCCGCAATTTCCTTAGACATCATAAACCCGGAATATCTCATATTCCGGATTTGATGCCTAACTTATAAAACTTCCATTTTAGTCTCAAATTGAAAAAACTTTTCAATTGGTTGTCGGATAATTCAACAAGATTCCCGACTTAGTGATCGCGTACAATACGCAATTGCGACGGAGTTTTGATCCGAATCAAAACTTCGTGGCAATTGATCAATTGAGACTAAACGGTTAGCTTTACAATGTACTAACTAGTTTTCATAAAACTAATTAATCCGGATTCTAATAATTGTATCACACACATCACAAAGCTTGTAAAGTAACCGCGACATTAGAATTCCGTACGCAATTAGCAAACTAAACCAATTTTTCCAACACTTGAAAAATTCAGTGAGCTAAAGTTCCAAAACCGATCGTTTTAAGCAAATCCGGGAGTCGAAACGAACTCGAAACCCGTCCGAATCATCGCTGGGGTGAAGACCCAAGATTTAGTGTCGAATGGGGGGCCTAGAGGGGGTACCCCATGTAAGTCTATGTCACACACCCCGGTACTTACGGGGAGGCGGAATAGGTAAAAAACAAATTTTTATCACAAGGTAACATAGACTATGCTTGAGGATCTTTGCTAAACCATTGCTAACAAACTAACTAGAGGTTTAATCTACTATGCTAGAAGATTATACCTCATGCTACAAGTCCTTCGGGTCTTCTCCGCTGTCCTCCTCGTCTCCGTAGGCTCCATGGGTCGATCCAGATCGTGGCTTCTTCAACGGCCTCCTTGAGTCGAAGATGATCCACCAGAGAGTCTATAGTCTAAGCTCCACCTCAAGACCGAGGTAACTAGGGCCACAAGCTTGCTAATCTTGATGTCCTAGGTGATATAGAGTTTGAAGATGGATTTGTTTGTCTATTTAAATTCTAATTTTCTCAACACATGAGAGCTTAAGAGTTTTCTAGTGAGGAGGAAGAAGGAGAGCAAGCATGGGAGCTCTCTTGAAGAGAGAGAAGATGTATGAGATAATGAACCATTTGGAAAAAGAAAACTAATCTTTTATCATGATAATTGAGATGGCTAAATTGATTTGACCATTATCATGTCACAATAAATGCTAAGCCAAAATATCTAGTGCTTAACTAAAATATCTAAGTCAACAAAAGTCAACAAGGTCAAATGGTCATACCCAATTAGCCATGACACAATTAACACTAAAAAGATTAGTAAACATTTTCCACCACCTCATTATGGTTTTAATCAAGTCAATGGTCAAAACCATAATGAGGTATCTCCTTCTATGCTCCACACATCCGGGCATACACACCCGCATCCATATTCCGAAGAATACGAATACTAAGAGACAAAACTAATCCATCAATATAATACTAGGATCCGGCTTAAACCAAAGCCCACTAGTATTATCCGCCCGAACATCATACGCGCACAAGTGCACATAAGTGATTGTAGCCCTGCCGTAAAACCATACGACTTCTACACCTTTTTCCCAGTTCAGGGAAACTCTCTGCGTGGGACTCTAAAGACACGACATCGTAAGTCTACGGTAGCGCCCCGGCCGTCAATCTGACGGCAAACGCGGAACAAAAACTTTTATAACTGGCGCTATCGTATACTATAACCCGGATCTTGCCATTAACGCTAAACTAACAAACTACAAAGTTGGTAGAAAGGCTATACCGATCGATCCGAGTTCTTCGGTCTTTAGCCATCATCCCACGCTCCTTTGCGGCATCTGCGATCTCGCTCGATCTCCGGTCTCCTCATCAAGGTGGCACCACGTCAACGGATCTTTATACGGGATCCTGCCTCTGAACCGAGGCAACTCGGACATGAAGTTTGCTAGCCGACATGTCCAAGATTGATGTAGAGAATGAGTAGAATATTTTGTCTCGTTTCATCCAAAACCATGGATGAACGGTTAATGAAGCTGCCTTTTTAATCAAGTGAGGAGAAAATGAGCTATGAAATTTCCATAAACCAAATCTATCATATCACCAAGTGAGAGAGTGGAAGAAGAATGGCCAGCCACTTATGAAGAGGTGGGGGTGAGTGTAGGACCAAAAGGCTGACCACAAGGAATAATATCCTAAGCATTACCAAAAGACATTAATGCAAGACAATGAGTCACTTAAAACACCTCATCAACCATTAATGCAATGAATGAGTCACTAAACCTAGTCACCAATCTAGAAGCTTCCATTCATGACTCACCCAAAAGAAAAGATAATTCCGCATTAAACCGAATGTTTAAGACGGGTGATAGAAAACTGGCAACTTCGAAAAGCGATCCCGAAACGAACTTCAGGATAACCCCGTAACTGTATAAACATACCCGCATTTGTATTACGACGGAATACAAAAGCAACCGAGACAAAGATATTATATCTACACAGTATAATACATGGATCCGGCTTAAACCAAAGCCCACCAGTATTATCTGCCCGAAATATGACACGTGCGTAAACGCACGTGCATTTTCCAAACCCTTCCATAAAACCATACGTCCTCTACAACGTTTTCCCGAACTTGCGAAACTATCTGTGGGGGACTCTAATGACTCATCAGTACCCTAGCAGTGGGTTTAACCACAAGCACGTCAGCGGCACTAGCAGTGTGTAACTGCTGCCCATGTACTGACCTCAAGGGAAGCCGATGAGCGAACTCATCCTGGAACCCTACTGAGTCTAACAGTGACAATATACATACAGTCCGGTCGGTTCGTCTATGAGTGTCGCATATCGGGCCTAGGGGGCTGGTAACGTCAGACACCCAAAAGCGGTATAAGTCGTGTCGGAGAGTAGCCCTGAACACCCTAAGAAACTACTGGAATACTTACCAGTAATTCTCACCTGCCTTGGCCAAGGACTTGGTGTAATGGCTCTCCTAGACACAGCATGATCTCACCCCCAATACCGGGAGAGACGAATCCCCTGCCGATCCTCTCACCTGCCTCCATGTGGCTCGGGACTGTACCCAAAAAAGACCTGTTTGCACGACTCCTTTGAGCAGTGGTAGGGTAGAAATCAAAGCACAGTGGGAACTCACACGAGATAAATGACGACCTCAGGTCGATGAACTAACCTGTACACATGTCACCAGGGAACTGCTATCTGACGCTAGGTATAATACCAACTAGCAGGTTCCCGGCGAGTCCTGTCCGGTGTACTCATAACCTAATGGGCACCTGTATACATCTTAGGTGCACCAACTGATACCAGTGGCTTGTGAGACCGGCCACCGCCCCTCGTCGGGGTCTTGACTGTATACACTAGTCTACTCCGGAGTATCGATGCTCTGTCTCGAAACTCCCACGACTAGGGACCATAATTAAGGATGTGCTTATAGACTACCCAATTCTCACGTATATGATCGCCATCATACCGTTGGTAGTCAAGCAAGATCTTAAGGGCTCTATCAACGTGTAATAGTGATCAGTCACCTGAACCTGTACACGACTGATAAAGGCAAACCAGATAGCATACTATCATCTCGAGTAAGACTGTCCTACAAGTATAGGTCCTCCCTCAATCATTGCAATCTCGTACCTGCAATCCAATAATTGAATTTGAGGGCACTATATCCAACAATCTCCCACTTGCTCTTAAGGCTAATTATTGCGATGTCGCATACTCACAGTCCGTATGATACCGAACACCCAACTCCTCTACTAAACAGTTTCACAAAGCTCGTTTGTAAAACTCTTGTGTTCGAGAAATAGACTCAATAAGTGGATCCGCCCCGATGTTCCTTTCTATGTCTCTCTTAATCTCAAATTCACGGAGAAAGCCATCTCCTAAATTGAGTAATACCTGTCTTAGAATATGTCTGAATATCTGATAGGACCTTGTTCATAAATGAACTCCAAATCCAAACTTCTTAGACTGTATCGACAACTGAACCTAATCAGTATCCTGCACCATGCCTCCCACAGTATCCTCTTGGACCATCTGTCCATAATACTGCCCCCTCCTGCAGAGGGAAAAACTATAACTTTGACAATCACTCTGTCATTCATGTCACCTTTGAAGCCTGGAATGATAACTGTCTCCCGAAGAAGGCTGTTGTTATGAAATCCGTAGAACATCCACTTATGTTCTAAAACTGCTTATTTATGTTTCTCCAGGATTGGATTAATATAAACTTATTGCATCTAATGCAAAAACAATATCTAGTGTGGTAACATCTCATGATCGACTCAATTGCCTAGGAAAGTGATCTGCCAATCATGCACATCCCTCTCCCCTTTAGTCTGTAAGACACTTTTAGAGAGGTTGACTCCATCACCTGCAGGTACACCACCATGTCAGGAGTCATCTATTCCAAATACTTTTGGAATATTGTCAAAGTACCCACATTGGGAAACTACCCAAACCTAGATCTAAAACCATAGATCTAGTAACCAGAATGTATGATATTATATCCATATCCTGTGTGGAGAAACAACTGTGTGACAACCACAATACAACCGATCGTAGTATAGGAATTTTACTTCCTACTCTGTGTATGTCATCTAAATACCAGGACATCACACCCTACTACCTTCTTAACAGATCCATCCCCTATAATGATGAAGTCAAACCCATGACTGTCACATCAAAATTAGATGATCTATCTCCGCTATTTCTGCTCAAGTCTGTAAATAGACATAAGCTCGTTGCCCACTATGCTTCTGCTGCTCCCACTGACCACAACAACTCTCTGGCAGAATAATATATACGTGCACATCTAAAGCTATTTTAGAACGACGTTATACTTAACCTCCTGCCGGGTCTCATAGTCTGGAAAAACAGTAGTGTCAAGTCTGGGTAAACAAGAACCTCCCTGTCACCGTCCTTGAGGCTACCGGAGTACCTCTCGTGTGCCTGAGGTTACCCACCTTATCTGTGGAGTGGCAAATGGAATGTCAAACCTGATTGAATCTTTAGGTCTTATTAAATTTTCTGTAATCGTTTGCGGTTCTGGAATCACTTCCAGTTCTACCATACTCCCATTACTGTTTTCTAAAAAAATCCATTTTACTAAAACTGTGGCGAGTCAAGAACAATACCACCATTGATCTTCCAGATGGTAGAAAGTCAACCCTCGTCATAGCCTGGGCCAACCCACAAACTGCCATTACAGAAACGTGCCCTGAGTTATCCAGAGTCTGGTTTTAAGCATAAGCCAGACAACTCCCCATACCTTAACATCGTTAAGATATAAACCATTCTATATCCAATATAGAAACTTTAGCACTTATTTAATTGGAACCATATTCAAATCATGCATCTGTCTTCAGTGCATATCAACTTAATGGAGAGAGGCCGATCAGCATTACTCAAGTTAGGAATACATCCAATTATGAGTAATCTGAAAGAGAAACAAGTTTCTCAAAACCATTACTATCATCTGAATACCAATCACAAGTATCTACATCTTCGATCTCTTTGAAGAAACCCGATACTTGCGATACCTGGTTCTCTACTTTATTCCTATACCCACAACTTCTCAAAACTTAGACCATGTATTTATACGAAACACTTGTCTAAAAACTAGAGAAGTCACAAGTAAACAGAACATAGTACGTGGACCTACCCCTTTGTCCTGATGGACACTGGACAACATACAATACTCTGTATAAGTCCGATGAGTTGAATTACTCAAAACCTGTGCATCGTAGGTTGAAAACTATACTTATGATTAAGAACTACTCCGTTGTTCAATGCTCCTTACCCAATCGTCAACTGATATAGGTAAATATCACGGACATAATTTTAAAAAGTTATATCTCACTTTATAAAAATAAACGTACAGATATATCATTTAAAAATTGGTGCACAACAACGGATACTCAAAACCAAATACATGCCGTCCGGCAAATACCCAGGCGACTTCCTCAAATATCACCAATTACAATGAATTCCGATATAATGAGGATGATCACCTTATTCCCAATAACTTACTCCTACTCATCATCTGTAAAACCATACAGATGTGAGAGTCATACCTGGTAAATACATACCCTGAAGTAAGTATCTAATCGGAAAATCAGTTTTCCTTTAACAATGCACGGTGTAACTGAAACATGAAAATGTTTCGTAGGGGTATCCTGGTATTCATAGTAATGCCTCTTTCATAATCCAATTCATGACTATAACCGTATATTTCTTTGCCATCTTTCCAAATCCCTTTATTTGTTTTTATTCATTACCTTCTGTACACCCCATTAGGCTAAGTGGTTTTCTTCCTTCCCTACCGTTCGGCACCAGCCTATGGTTTGGAAGAAGACTATCCAGTAAGCATAATAGGTGTACTCTCCTAATCCTAGGAGTACTCGCAACCTGAGAGAAGGTGATGATAAAAGACAACTGAATAATACCTTATTCTATTTCTCCCGAACTGGGGAAAAAAGCAAAGTTGAAGTAGGAGTGGCGATGAAGTACGTGGTTTGGTCGTGAATGATAGCAGTCGCAATTTACTTTGCCCTCTTTATAATCCCTTTATTTTGTCTTTACTTATTACCTTCTGTACACCCTACTTAGGCTAATTGGTTTTCTTCATTCCCTACCTTTCGGCACCTGCCTATGTTTGGAAGAAGACTATCCAATAAGCGTAATAGGTGTACTCTCCTAAACCAAGGAGTACTCGCAACAGGTGATAATAAAAGACAACTGAATAAACCAATTCAATTTCTCCTGAACCTGGATCCGTCCTCGAAGAAGTCCCTTCGAGTTCGTATATAACCATACGATGGATCTATCCAATTGAAGTGAATGTTCGTAGTGATACGAGGTGTTCTGAGAAATTCAAAGGGTAAAAGAAGGAGCGGCAATGACTTATGCAACTCAGACAATCCAAAAGCCAGTATTTTAAGAAGGTTCGGTCAACTTGGTCACTGAGTCATAGTCTAGGGTCGGTCAAAGTTCGCATCAAAAGAGAGAGAGAAAAGAAACACTCTGCGTGCACTCTAACCTAGATCAGAATGGTTATCACTTTATCTAATCAGGAAACCTCCCACTGTACTGTCAAATTCTCCTCCAAACCTGAAAGAAGAATCAATCGGGATCACCCGAAGAGTAAACTAACTCATCAGTGGGAATCGGGATCCATCTCTCATCGTATGATAACGTGAAGGAATCCACTCACGTTATCACACTCCAGAAGGTATGCGCATACTTGGCAAGTTTCAGTTTCTTTAGAAACTCCCGATATGATTTTTGCCCCATGCTCTTATGACCTTGACGTAGGCCAAAATGCCATAAGTCACATGCCAAGTTCTACCCATCATTATCTTGTCAATTTGAACCCATCCGCACATGCCCCTGACGTTGGCCAAATGGAAGAACGACTATCCCAAACCAACTCATCTATCAATGCAAAAGATGAATACCCAGCAGCTACCAAACATTATGCTTTGGCGTAGGTCAAAATACTTAGCTTGAATACTACTGAATACCCAAATGAAATGACGTAAGGCTACGGCTGGTTTTTGGCGAAAAACCTTTAACGTAACGAACTTGATATCGCTGAAGGAACCTGATAGCTTTTTATAAAATATAGTGGCGAAAAACCTTTGCTAAAGTGGTCACTCCCGGTGAAGGGATCTCGGCTCTTTCCTCGTGGAATGAGGTGCAGGATATTCCAACTGAATACCGCGATGCAAAGCAACATGTAATCGACTATAGTGTAGTTATTACCCTGATGCAAACTTCCTCCCAAGGGGTCACTCCCGATGAAGGGATCTCGGCCTTTGCCTCGCCGAATGAGGTGCCGGATATTCTAAATGAATACCACTATGCAAAACAAAAGAAAACGTCTTGGTAATAACACTTTTTAAAACTGTTCCAACAACATCCAAACAGGTTTGTTTTCCTTTGCATTGATCATAATCAATGCAGTCCCATCAATTAATCACACCAGAAAAGAACGAAAATAAAATCTACGTATATGCCATCCGCATTCGCCACTGGGTCCCGTCACCATCCGTTAGGTTACTTAACTAACGACAGAGTGGGGACTGGACTAGCGCGGGTGTAAAACATATACAACATCTACTAGTATATATACCAATATATAATAATCGCTCCAGGCGTGATAATATGCAACATTACAGAAAATTAATAAGCATTACAGAACAATATAGATAATCTGGGATCCCCGGGTTTCACAGAGCCGCTGCTGAAACCCGACGTTCCCCTGGTCGTGTGGATAGCCTGTGCAATGAAACCTAGACCCCTATGGGTGCGGCAAGTTACCCGCCAAAACCTGAAGCGAGGCAGCCCCTACAGCAAAGTGAATGGACCACCCTTCACATCACGAGATCCGGTAACTTGAGCACCCCTCCTTTGGTCAACCTGTACCCCCTACGAGTGCGGCGAATAGTCTGCCAATTCTAGAGTGAGGCCCCTCTGCCTCTCAAAGCCATGAGATGCGGACCCGTTGCCCCCAAGAACCCGGCTATCCGTGCACTCCGTCGTGGGGTAAACCTAGTACAGAAATGAAAAATATGTACAACGGGTACATCGACGTCAGCCCGGTTGTGCCCCAAAAGAATATTATACAAACAGGAATTGACGGCAGTCCACATGTTGGACGCTCGCCCCGCAATATCAAATGTACAAATAAATCCAAACTGCACTACCATTGCACACTGCTATCCACCACGACAAATCCGCAACATCACAGCACAATACAGAACATCAACGCGAATGTCACGTTCGCAAATCCGTCTAAAAGGACTATAGCAATTAGACGCAATTTACCGCTCGAATGACATTCACAGTCGGAGATATAGTGTAAGTACTGTAAACTAACACGTTTAAAATTTCGATCGACAAAACATCCCGAAGTGGGCCCCACATACATCTGCAGTACAGTAACAAAATCTGGGCCCAAACAAAATATTCCAGAAACCACAATTTCCCATGCAGAGCACTCTGTAGAAATAGGGTTTACTGTAGCTCAAAACTGGCGGCGGAACCGCGGCCAAACCGTGGTTTGGGCGGCGGTTCCGCGGCAGTACTGTAGCTTCAGTCGACCAAATTTCACCAGAATTCTTGAAAAAGCCTGCTCGATTTTCTGAGAAGCTCAAAATAATTTTTAGACCTGTTTTTAAAATCGATAGAGACTTTATACTGAAAATTGCGGTTTTCGAAATTCTGTTCGATCGATGTTTTAAACGCGTTAGAACAAATTTGTAAAGTTTAATGGCGTGTCTCTGATACCATGTAAGTCTACGGTAGCGCCCCGGCCGTCAATCTGACGCCAAACGCGGAACAAAAACTTTTATAACTGGCGCTATCGCATACTATAACCCGGATCTTGCCATTAATGCTAAACTAACAAACTACAAAGTGGGTAGAAAGGCTATACCGATCGATCCGAGTCCTTCGGTCTTTAGCCATCATCCCACGCTCCTTTGCGGCTTCTGGGATCTCGCTCGATCTCCGGTCTCCTTGTCCAGGTGGAACCACGTCAACGGATCTTTATACGGGCTCCCGCCTCTGAACTGAGGCAACTCGGACATGAAGTTTGCTAGCCAACATGTCCAAGATTGATGTAGAGAATGAGTAGAATACTTTGTCTCGTTTCATCCAAAACCATGGATGAACGGTTAATGAAGTTGCCTTTTTAATCAAGTGATGAGAAAATGAGCTATGAAATTTCTATGAACCAAATATATCATATCACCAAGTGAGAGAGTGGAAGAAGAATGGCCAGCCACTTATGAAGAGGTGGGGGTGAGTGTAGGAGCAAAGGGTGCCCACAAGGAATAATATCCTAAGCATTACCAAAAGACATTAATGCAAGACAATGAGTCACTTAAAACACCTCATCAACCATTAATGCAATGAATGAGTCACTAAACCTAGTCACCAATCTAGAAGCTTCCACTCATGACTCACCCAAAAGAAAAGATAATTCCGCATTAAACAGAATGTTTAAGACGGGTGATAGAAAACTGGCAACTTCGAAAAGCGATCCCGAAATGAATTTCAGGATAACCCCGTAACTGTATAAACATACCCGCATTTGTGTTACGACCGAATACAAATGCAACTGAGACAAAGATATTATATCTACACAGTATAATACATGGATCCGGCTTAAACCAAAGCCCACCAGTATTATCTGCCCGAAATATGACACGTGCGTAAACGCACGTGCATTTTCCAAACCCTGCCAGAAAACCATACGGCCTCTACAACGTTTTGCCCGAACTTGGGAAACTATCTGTGGGGGACTCTAATGACTCATCAGTACCCTGGCAGTGGGTTTAACCACAAGCACGTCAGCGGCACTAGCAGTGCGTAACGGCTGCCTATGTACTGACCTCAAGGGAAGCCGATGAGCGAACTCATCCTGGAACTCTACTGAGCCTTACAGTGACAATATACATACAGTCCGGTCCGTTCGTCAATGAGTATCGTATATCGGGCCTAAGGGGCTGGTAACATCAGACCCCCAAAAGCGGTATAAGTCGTGTCGGTGAGTAGCCCTGAACACCCTGAGAAACTACTGGAATACTTACCAGTAATTCTCACCTGCCTTGGCCAAGGACTTAGTGTAATGGCTCTCCTAGACACAGCACGATCTCACCCCCAATACCGGGAGAGATGAATCCCCTGCCGATCCGCTCACCTGCCTCCATGTGGCTCGGGACTGTACCCAAAAAAGACCTGTTTGCACGACTACTTTGAGCCATGGTAGGGTAGAAATCAAAGCACAGTGGGAACTTACACGAGACAAATGACGACCTCATGTCGATGAACTAACCTGTACACATGTCACCAGGGAACTGCTAGCAGGTTCCCGGCGAGTCCTGTCCGGTGTACTCATAACCCAATGAGCACCTGTATACATCTTAGGTGAACCAACTGACACCAGTGGCTTGTGAGACCGGCCACCGCCCCTCGTTGGGGTCTCGACTGTATACACTAGTCTACTCCGGAGTATCGATGCCCTGTCTCGAAACTCCCACGACTAGGGACCACAATTAAGGATATGCTTATAGACTACCCAACTCTCACGTATATGATCGCCATCATACTGTTGGTAGTCAAGCAAGATCCTAAGGGCTCTATCAACGTGTAATAGTGATCAGTCACCTGAACCTGTACACGACTGATAAAGGCAAACCAGATAGCATACTATCATCTCGAGTAAGACTGTCCTACCGGTATAGGTCCTCCCTCAATCATTGCAATCACGTACCTGCGATCCAATAATTGACTTTGAGGGCACTATATCCAACAGACACTACGCTGGCAGTGGGTTTAACCACAGGCCGCAAGCGGTACTAGCTATACGTAACGGTCCCCAGGAAGATGTCGATAAGAAGGCCGATGAGCAAAACCCATCCGAACTCCTACTGCGCCTTAATGTGACAATCTCCGTACAATCCAGTCTGTTCGTCTAAGAGTATCGCATATCGGGCCTTGGGGGCGGTAAATGTTAGACCCCTAATAGCGGTATAACTCGTGTCGGAGCGTAGCCCATAACACCTTGAGAAACTACTGGAACTGTAAGTCCATGTCACGCACCCCACGTGTTCGCGGGGAGGTGGAATATATGAAAAACAATTATCAAAGCTTCGTAACACGGACTTGAGCACATGGATCGTGTCTAAACCATTACAAGCAAACTACGAGAGGTTTAACTACTCGGATTCGAAGTTATACATCACGTTACTTGTCCTTCGGGTATTCATCGCTGTCCTCCACATCTCGTAGGCTCTATGGAACATGGGCACCTCAACGGCCTCCTCGAGTCAAAGACGATCCACCCGAGAGTTTATAGTCCGAGCTCCTATCTCGAATCTGAGATAACTACGTCTTCTAGTTTGCTAATCTAGAAGTCCTAGAGGGTGTAGAGTATTTAGATGGATTACTTAGTCACTTAAACCCTAGGATTCTCAACTCATGAGAGCTTTTAGTGTTTGAGGAAGAAGATGATAACTTGAGGAGAGAGAAAGCTTTTGTGATAATGAAATGAATAATTCTCATGCTAGAATAATATGAAGCATAATAATATTATCAAAATAAATATCTATCTAATATTCATCATGCTTCATTTAATTCTAAGGGTGAATCACCTCATGAGTCATTAAGTATTTAATACAAACATACACCTCATCCTCCTCCTCATTTAGTTTAAATCCAAAAAAGAATTAAACACAAATGAGTTATCTTCTTCTAGAAGCTTCCCGACAAATTACGAGACTGCCCCTACCATCTATATTTCCGAAAAACACGGATAATCTTTGACTGAATAAATCCATCTGTATAATACTAGAATCTGGCTTAAACCAAAGCCCGCTAGTATTATATGCCCGATCATAGTATGTGCACAAGTGTACGTAAGTGATCGCGGCCCTGCCGTAAAACCATACGGCCTCTACACCTTTTTCCCGGTGCTGGGAAACTCTCTGTGTGGGACTCTAAAAACTCGACACTACGCTGGTAGTAGGTTTAACCACAGGCCGTAAGCGGTACTAGCTGTACGTAACGGTCCCCCGGTAGATGTCGATAAGAAGGCCGATGAGTAAACCCATCCGAACTCCTACTGAGCCTGATGTGACAATCTCTGTACAGTCCGGTCTGTTCGTCTAGGACTATCGCATATCTAGCATATGGGGCGGTAAACGTTAGACCCCTAATAGCGGTATAAGTAGTGTCGGAGTGAAGCCCATTACACCTTGAGAAACTACTGGAACCTACCAGTAAATCTCGCTTGCCTTGGCCAGGGACTTTGCATAATGCCTCTCCATACACAGCACGATATCAACCCCTAATACCGGGAGAGACGAATCCTGTTTAACCGCCACTGCCTCCAAGTGCTTCGGGACTGCACCCAACTACTACCTATTTGCACGACTCCTTTGAGCCGTGGTAGGGTAGTAATCTAAGTACAGTGGGAACACACCCGAGGCGAAGTAGCAGTGTCAAGTCGACGGACTAAGCTGTACTCATGTCACCTAGGAACTGCTATCTGACGATGGGTATAATACCAACCTGCAGTTCCCGGCGAGTCCTGTCCGGTGTACTCGTAACCTAACGAGCACCTGCATACTATCTCCAGTACGACGTACTGATGGCTGTTGGACAGTCCATCCCCCCTGCTGGGATGAGAAGCGTATACACTAGTCTACTCCGGAGTATCGATGCCCTGTCTCGATAATCCTATGACTAGAGACCTGTATAAGGATGTGCTTATAGATTAACCAGCCCCCACTAGTGTGACTGCCATCACAACGCTGGTAATCAAGCAAAGATCCTAAAGGCTCTACTAATATGTATAAGCGATATGCTAAAAGAAACACATGCACATATTGAAGTAGAAACAAACCAAGTAGCATACTACCATTTTGAGCAAGACTGTTAATATAACTGTGAATATCCCAAGCTTCCATTAAGTAATATACAAGCTAGTATGATACAGTAATGGCCCTTAGGGCATATACACTAACACCCCAGTCCCGAGGCCACCATGAGGTGGCCAGGGGGTGAGGTAGACCCGAAACTGCCCAATGTGGGGCAGTTTCGGGTCCCCACCGCCAAGACCACCTTGTGGTGGTCTTGGGGAGTGGGCCTAGCCGTTCGGTCCCCCCCGGGGTGTCCCCGGGGTGCGCAAGATCCACCCTGCGGCTTCTCGGTTCAAACCGTGAGCCCGCTGGGTGTGCAAACAACTCAAAACATCAATTTCGAAACTGTTTTTATCGGCAGTTTTGGTGCGATAAAAACGGCGGATTTTTAACGTCGCTACAAGTTACCCTAATGTTCTAGCTTGGCTCTGATACCATTAAAGTCTATATTAACACCACCATGAGGTTCTAGAGGCATCAAGCATGCCAAATTTTAATTTTTATTAGGTGCTATGTTAGACTAACAAGATCTTTGCTTGATTATTAGGGTATGCCTTTGCGATGTGATAAAACCAAGAGAAGAAAAGAGCATACAACTTTTGTTGTTCGAGTCCTTCTATTATAAAGCTCCGGGTTGAATTCCACGCGACTCTACAAGCCTCCTCTTCGAGTTGAACGACCCTCCTTTGTGATCTTCGTGCCAAAGACGATCCACCCGAAGTCCCTCTAGCCCAAGCTAACTCTACACTAAACTCTTTTAGTGTAGCAAACACACCACACCAAATTGCTAGTTTGGTGTGGAATGGTGAAGTAGGGGATGTTAAAAGCTTACAAGATTGTGTTCAAGCTTCATGATTCACATCTCATGTGAGGTTTGAAGCTTGAACCATGGCAATTGAGGAAGAAGATGAAACTAGAAAGCAACCATGAGAGCAACTCAAGAAAAATGGTAAGTGTTAAGAATGAGCCTAGAATCAATGGAAACCCTTGACCCCCACTCATTCAAGCATGCAATTTTGCAATATAAAATTGCAACCATGCTTGAATAGTGAGTCAAGATGCATAAACTATGAATAAAGCCCATGCTCTCATTTTCCACCACTTTTCTATTTTTCTCAAAAATAGAAATCAAGACATGCTTCATTATTATATATATATATATCATATATATATTAATATATATATATATATATATAATGAAGAATAATTAGTGAGCTAATGATATTAGTTAAGATATAATTATATCACATATAATATATATCACATTATTAAATCAACACTTGATTTAATAATATGGTTATATCACATATGACCGACTAATATCATTCATCTGTATATCACATTATCAAATCAACACTTGATTCGACAATCTGGTTATATCACATATAACCGAACCGATAACTGCCAGATTACAATACGGTATCATATACTCAGATTTAATCACGCCTAAGCACATACCAACATATGTGCCCTACTTAATTTCGCACGAACCAGGAAACTTCTGTGTGGGACTCTAAAGACTCGTCAATACGCGAGCAGTAGGGGATGATCACATCAATCACATACAAGCCGTCAGCGGTACTAGCTGGACGTAACGGCTACCCAGGTATTGAGCGATATGAAGATCAACAAGCAAGCTCATCCATAATCTCCATGAAGTCTATCAGTAACACAACCGTACAGTCCTGTCTCTTCGTCTGATATGTCGCATATCATGTCTAGAGGTGGTAAACGTCAGGCCCCAGTAACGTGATAAGTCATGCCGATGTCTGGCCTATAACGGTTTGAGATACTACTGATAACTCTTATCAGTAAATCTCAGCAGCAGCCCTGGCCAGGGACTTCCAGTTATAGCCAATCGAGCATAGCGCAACATCAACCCCCAATACCAGGAGAGACGAAACCCCTCCTATCGCTCATTGCCTCTATGAGACTCAGGACTGTACCCAAAATCCACCGGTTTGCATGACTCCTTTGAGCCGTGGTAGGGAGGAAATCAAAGCACAGTGGGAGCCACACAAGACTCTATGATGATCTTGGGTCTACAGACTAACCTGTACCGGTGTCACCAAAGGACTGCTATCTGACGATAGGTATACTACCACATAGGAGTCCTCGGTGAGTCCTGTTCGATGTACCCATTCTCCAATGAGCACCTGTGTACAATCTTTGATGTCACACACCAATGGTTATGGGATCAACCATCGCCCTCTAAGGGACAAGAAACGTACACACTAGTCTATACTGGAATATCGATGCCCTGGTCTCGATGTTCCTACGACTAGGAACTGATTAAAGGATGTACTTGTGGACCACCCTGGCCCCACTATTATGATCTCATCATAGTCCTGATAGTCAAGTACATATCCTAAGGGCTTTACCAACATGTAAGAGACAGACAGTATAAATACCGGTCAACATGTTAAGATAAAGGTAAGCTGATAGCATACTATCATGTCGAGAAAGAAAGTCCTCTATATATATGTCCAAGCATCCACTATATCATCAATAATGGCCTCTAGGGCATACATATTACTAACATTTATTTATTTAGAGAAAACGAAAATTGAGGTGGAAATTAGCATGGTTGTGTAGCTTGGAGAAGCTTGTGGAAACCTTGACTAAACTCCACTAATTTTTGTTTTACTCAAGATATTTATTAACCTAACCATTATCTCAGCCTTAGTTAAATCTCTACAAAAGTTTATATTAGATATTTTCTCACCCATGGTTCATATGATATTCATCTTCTTCATCTCATTTTTCATCACTTGATTTTCTTGAGGTGGAAAAATAAAGAGAGGAAAAATATTCTAAAGTGAGCTAAATTCCTACTTCATCAACCTATACCATATTACACACATAGTGTAGATTGTTTGCTTCACTAATTCATCCATTAGTGAAGATGTAGCTTGAGTTAGAGTCTCCTCAAAGTAGATCATCTTCGGCCTCGAAGATCATTGAGCAAGCTCGTTCATTTCGACTAGTGGAGCCTACAGAGAGTCCGGGACGCCACTACTTGGAGCGAAGGGACTTCTATACGGAGCTTTTGAAGTGAAGTACTGGTCTACAAAGGTTGTATTCCATATTCACTTAGTGTAATGTTTGATTACATGTAATAAAACCCTAATTCTCTAGTTCGATTCTAAGTTTGAATTCATTAGCACACTAATTTTTAAAATTGTATACTTGATGCACCTTGAAACCCTAGTGAGAGTGCTAATAAACTCCAACATGGTATCAGAGCCAAGCTAGAGCATTAGGCGTTGTCTAGACGAAGTTAAAGTTCTCGAACGAACCCCGAAGCCCAAAATTTCCATGCTCTCTGTAAAATTTTCCAAACGTTGGAATTTTTGAGATTAAAAATATTCAAAAAATCATGCAGGTAATTCTATGGACCCTCTAGAAGAACGAAACCCTAACTCGATCACTTGACCGCGGAACCGCGGCCAAATAGGTGTATTTGCGGCGGCTCCGCGGCGCCAAGTATGAGGCTTGGGTTGGCACTTCTACGGTTGGTCCATAGGTACTGTGGAATGTTATGGGTATTTTTTAACTGTGCTCAAGTGTTGAGCTCTCTGGGAATTTTGGGAATTCGTTGATTCGATCAAAATGTTTAACGTCGCCTAGCTATTTGTGATTTGTGATACAATATTTGGAATCCATAATAATTAGTTTTATGAAAACCGGTTTGAATCTTATAAATCTAGCAATTTAATCTCGAATCATCGGTTGCCACGATGTTTCGATTTGGATCAAAACTTCATCGCAATCGCGTAGTGTACGCTGATACTCGCCGGGTAAAATTACTAGATAGCCACGCCCCATAGCCCCGACCAAGTGACTGTAGGAGAACCCCGTTGCCAAAAGCATCTGCTCGGTTGCTCGCGGCCACGGTGTTCCACCTAAGTGCACTTCGTTGACGGCATCAGGGGTGCGGCCGTCTACTAAAGTTTCTGACGCGCATTCGATTAATTTTTCAAGTCGAGACTAAAATGCGGGGTTTATAAAGTTAGACATGAAATTCGGAATATGTGATATTCCGGGTTTATGATGTCTAAGGAATTTACTGTGTTAGGCATGAAATCTAAAGTATGTGATATTTCAGATTTATGATGTCTAAGGATGATTGCGGATTCTAATTATTGTAGTTCATATTTCTATTCTGCGACCGTAAGTGTAATATGTGGTGTATCGCCGGTTTCGTTGCTATACGATAACGACAATTGGGATACGCATAATTACTTACGTTGATGACATGTGTTGCTGTGATATGATATATTGGATCGTCGTGATAGAGTAACCGGGGGTTTTATATGAGATGAGAGTTTTTCCTTTTCATTCATGTAAAATACAATGTATGTAATATTCTTTTATTGGGGAACTTCCGGGTTGAGGATGATGTCACCATTGATATATATTATTTACTTTTCCGCATTAGGATAGACCCAAGATGGGGAGCACAAGTAACTGAGTTCTAGGGTCCAGTGGGAGACCATCTCTAGGAGTCGAGACCGGGTCTCCTAACTCTAGAATTGGCAGGGTTGCTTGCCGCTCTCGTAGGGGTCTACGGATGTGGGTTTGGTTATTCATAACAACCGTGGAATCCGTGTTTTTTTACTGGCTTGATTTAAAACACGAAAATCCTAGTATATCCAATATTTCATATGTTGACTTCTGCTGCTATGTTCTGTGATGAGATCATATTACTGCCTGAGACGAATGCTTTATTATTATATATATGATATATAATAGACGTTGCTTATGTTTTGCATCCGCGCTAGTTCCTCCCCGCTATGCCGTTAGTTAAGTAACCTAACGGTGCATAACGGGACCCAGTGGCGAATGCGGATGGCATAAGCGTATGTTGTATTTTCGTTTCTTTATCTGTGATGCTTAGGAAGCATAAATGATGGGACTTCATTAATGAGATTAATGAAAAGCAAAGAAACCTAAAGATGTTGTGGAATCAAATTTTCAAAAAGGGTAGCTCTAGTTTTTGCTTTGCATAGTGGTATTTCTTGAAGAATATCCAGCACCTTATTCGATAAGGAAAGAGCCGAGATCCCTTCACCGGGAGTGACCTCTTTAGCAGAAGCTAGCAGATGTTACAACCCACTCGGTTTTGTTTTTGATTACTTTTTTAGTTCTTTCTTTGCATAGTGGTATTCCTTGTAGAATATCCAGCACCTCATTCGATGAGGAAAGAGCCGAGATCCCTTCACCGGGAGTTACCTCTTTAGCGAAACTAGTAAAAGCCTAAAAAAACTCCTTTTCAAAACTACTAGATTCTGCAACGATATCAACTTCATTACGCAAAAGGTTTTCTTAAAAACCTGTCGTAACCATCCGTCATTTCATTTAGGTGCTATTTAGTATTCGTGCTACGTTTGTTGGCCTTCGTCAAGATGTAGTGTACGGTAGCTGATTAGCACTTATTTGCTAGCATGTGATGCGATTGGATTAGGGTAGTCGTGTGACTTTGTTGGCCTCCGTCAAGGGTCGAGCGGATGGATTTAATTCAATCAAGAAACGTACGGTTTGAACTTGACAAGTGTCGTATGGTTTGTTGGCCTCCGTCAAGGTCATAGGACGCTAGAGATAAAGTATTATCGGGAATTTCAAGTGTTGAAATTTGCAATGAGATTGCATATCTTCTATGAGATAGTTGGATTCCGATACCCGCTGCGAGTAAGAGTTACTCCTGGGAGAGTTTTGCACTTTATAATTAGCTAACCCATTAGGTGTCTAGAAAGGTGTTAATGGGGTTATGCCTCTGGGAAAACGAGGTTTATTTTAATTAGGTCCGTACAAAAGCACGGGGAACCTCCCTCAAAGTACCGACACTGCCTGGCTGACTGGTTAGCGAACTTATAGGGTGTAATTAATCCCGGCTAGTCATACCTTTTAGGGTTTGAAGGAAGATTTGATAAAAAGCAGTGGGAGCCATCCTGATTAGTTAAGATAGTAACCAATCTAATCTTGCAAGAGCATACGCTAAGTGTTATTCTTCTCTCTCTTTCCAGGTAGCGACCATGACATGCCTTAATCAAGATAATAATATAGATGTATTGACCGAACCTGCTTATTATACTGAGCTCGGGGACGTTGGTTCCGCTTTTCCTTATAACTGTTATAACACTAAGCAGGAAATAGAGGAATACCAGGATTCCCATGCCACCCAAACGAGGAATGAGCATATTTATGCATCTTTTTCGGGTGTGTTCGTTACCGAGAACTGTTTCTCAGTACACTCTACGTCCTGGGAATTAGATACCTGATCAGGATCCCATATATGTAATGTATTACAGGGGCTTAGAAGATGTAGAGAACTGGGAAAGGGTGAACATTCTCTAAAAGTAGGGAATGGTGCAACTGTTGCAGCCAAAGCAGATGGCGAATATCACCTTGTGTTACCAAACGGTAATAAACTGATCTTGAACGACTGTTACTACGTACCATCTATGATGTGCAATTTAATATCAATTTCTTTATTAGATAAAGGAGGATATAATTTTGTAGTAGAGAAATATTATGAACATTTTCCTAAATCAAGTGTTGATTGGGTTTGGTGCATTATGTAACAGTTTGTACGTTCTAAATCAGAATACAGTTCTTAATGTACAGAACACACACAAGAGGAAAAGTTCAGAAATGAACGAATCCTTTTTGTGGCATTGTAGACTAGGTCATATCAATGCGACATGGCTAGATAAGTTACATAAGGATGGATATTTAAATTCGTTTGAACTTTCATCTTAAGAAACTTTCCAGTCATGTCTCAAAGGTTAAATGACCAAAACTCCGTTTACAGGAAACGGAGAAAGAGCTACTGAACTCTTGGGACTGATACATAGTGATGTATGCGGTCCTATGTCTACACTGTAAGTCGACGTTACACACCCCACTTGTTTACGGGAAGGCGGAAAGGGTAAAAAACGATTTTTATAACAAGGTAACATCGACTTGAACTCCAAGATCTTAGCTAAACCATAACTAACAAACTAACTAGAGGTATTATCTACTATGTAAGAAGATTATACCTAAACTTCCAAGTCCTTCTTCTCCTCTTGCTGTCCTGCTTGACCTCGCGAGCTCCTTGGAGTGGAAATGAATGGCACCTCCTCGTCGGCTTCTCGAACTAGTAGAAGATCTACCCGAGAGTTCCAACCTTGAGCTAAACCTCCAAGTTGAGGCAACCGGATCACTTGGTGTGCTAAACTAAGTAACGTAGAGTGTGTAGAGTGTGATTTTGAGTAGCTTGGTCTCATTAATCCCTTGATTCTCAACACACGAGACACTAGGGTTTGAGAGGAAGAAGGAGAGAGTAAACTTAAGGAAAGAGAAATGATTTTGATAAATGATAATTGATAAAGGGATAGCTATCTTGACATGACAATAAGCATGGAATGAAAATAATATTTTAACAAAAATATCTAGGTCACAAAATATCTCACCAAAAATATCTAGAGTCAAAAAGTCATTCCAAGTCAAATTGTCAACCCAAGTAGCCATGCCACAAAATTATCATTTACCAAAAATAACAAATACTTTTCTCCACCTCATATTTGTTTTGACCGAGTCAATGGTCAACCGTAATGAGGTGTCTCCTTGTTTACCGCCTCTCATCCATATATACATACCGGCATCCGTGTTCCAAGAAACACGAATACTATGAGACGAAGCTAACCCAATAATCAAATACTAGGATCCGATTTAAACCAAAGCCCACTAGTATTGTCCGCTCGAACACCACATGCACACAAGTACACGTATGTGATCAAACCCTGTCGTAAAACCATACGACCTCTACATCGTTTCGCCCGAAACTAGGAAACCCACTGTGTGAGACTCTAAAGACTCGACAGTACTCTGGCAGTGGGTTTAACCACAAGCACGTCAGCGGCACTAGCTGTACGTAACGGTTACCGAGGTATCTGTCGATAAGAAGACCGACGAGCAAGCTCATCCAAACTCCTACTGAGCCTATCTGTGGCAATCTCCGTACAGTCCAGTCTGTTCGTCTAAGAGTGTCGCATATCGGTCCTGGGGGCGGCAAGCGTCAGACCCCTAATAGTTCAATAAGTCGTGTCGGAGTGCGGCCAAAAACACCCTGAGAAACTACTGGAGTACCTACTAGTAAATCTCACTTGCCCTGGACAGGGACTTTGTGTAATGGCTTTCCGAACACAGTACGACATCAACCCCTAATACCGGGAGAGACGAATCCTATCTAACCGCCACTGCCTCCAAGTTCTTCGGGACTGGACCCAACTACTACATATTTGCACGACTTAGCAGAGCCGTAGTAGGGTAGTAATCTAAGAACAGTGGGAACACACTTGAGGCGGAGTAACAGTGTCAAGTCAACGGACTAAGCTGTACTCATGTCACTTGGGAACTGCTACCTGACGATAGGTATAGTACCAACCAGCAGTTCCCCATGAGTACGTCCAGTGTAACTCATAATCCAATGAGCACCTGCATAATATCTCCAGTACGATGTACTGATGGCTGTGGGACAGACCATCTCACCTGCTGGGATGAGAAGCGTATACACTTGTCTACTCTGGAGTATCGATGCCCTGTCTCGATAATCCTACGACTAGGGACCTGTATAAAGATGTTCTTGTAGACTACCCAGCCCCCACTAGTGTGACTGCCATCACAACGCTGTTAGTCAAGCAAAGATCCTAAGGGCTCTACCAATATGTATTAGCGATATGTTAAAAGAAACATATACATATATTAAGATAGATACAAACCAAGTAGCATACTACTATATCGAGCAAGACTGTCATAAATCCGTGTATATATCCCAAGCTTCCAAAATGTAATATACAAACTAGTACTATACAATAATGGCATCTAGGGGATAAAATACTAACAATCTCCCACTTGCACTAAGGCCATGTGCTAGCGTATCGCAGACCTATTATCTCGAATAGCCTCTTGAACTGCTTCTGAGGGATGGCTTTTGTGAATGGATCTGCAGTGTTTTCCTCAGTAGCAACCCGCCGAACCACGATCTCCCGGCGATCCACGATCTCCCTGATCAGGTGATACCGCCTCAAGATGTGTTTGGACTTCTGATGGGACCTGGGTTCCTTTGCTAAAGCTATAGCCCCGTTTTTGTCACAATACAGAGGTATTGGATCAACAATGGACGGAACAACCTGAAGTTCTGTCAAGAACTTCCTCATCCAGACTACTTCTTTTGCGGCATCAGAAGCTGCGATATACTCCGCTTCCATCGTCGAGTCAGCAACGGTGTCCTGCTTGGAACTCTTCCAGCAGACCGCCCCTCCATTGAGGGTAAAGACATAACCTGACATGGACTTGGAGTCATCCTTGTCACTCTGGAAGCTGGAGTCAGCAAAGGTCTCGATCTGGAAGTCTTTTCCGCCGTAAACCAAGAACACATCCTTAGTCCTTCTCAAGTACTTGTGAATGTTCTTTACTGCTGTCCAGTGCTTCTCCCCAGGGTTTGACTGATACCGGCTTACTACGCTCAGTACGTAAGAAACATCTGGTCTGGTACACAACATCGCATACATTATAGAGCCTACCGCTGAAGCGTAGGGTATAATAGACATGCGATCCCTTTCCAAATCAGTCTTGGGAGACATCTCTTTGGAGAGGGTGATTCCATGACAAGCCGGTAAATTACCGCGCTTAGAATCTTCCATACTGAATCTTTTCAGTATGCTGTCGATGTACCTGGACTGTGAAAGTCCCAACATCCTCTTAGATCTATCACGATAGATCTGGATCCCCAGAATGTAAGAGGCATCTCCCAGGTCTTTCATGGAGAACCTGTGTGACAAGAACCCTTTGACAGATTATAGAATAGGAATGCCATTTCCTATCAAGAGAATGTCATCCACATACAAGATGAGGAATACAACAGTTCGTGATACAATCTTACTATAAATGCATGGCTCATCTGGATTTTTGATAAAGTCAAATTCTTTGACCGTTTCATCAAAACAGATGTTCCAACTCCGCGATGCCTGCTTTAGTCCATAGATGGACTTAAGCAACTTGCACACTTTTTCGCTGCTCCCACTCTGAATGAAACCCTCTGGTTGGTCCATATAGACACACTCTTCTAAATTTCGATTTAGAAAAGAGGTTTTTATGTCCATCTGCCAAATCTCATAATCGTGGAAGGCAGCAATGGCAAGAACGATCCGAATGGATTTGAGCATAGCCACTGGAGAAAAAGTTTCGTCATAGTCCAAACCTGGTCTTTGACGAAATCCTTTTGCAACAAGTCTAGCTTTATAGGTTTCAACCGGTCCATCTACACCAATCTTCTTTCTAAAGATCCATTTGCAGACTACGGGTTTTACCCCTTCTGGAGCAATGTCCAAAGTCCATACTTTGTTGGTGTACATGGACTCCATCTTGGTCCGCATTGCATCCAGCCATTTTACCGAATCAGTGCTCTGAATGGCTTGCTGGAAGTTAGTCGACTCATCATTATCAATGATGCAATCCTCTCTATCCCCGACTATGAGAAAATCGTAGTATCTCTCAGGTGGATGAGAAAGCCTACTACTCCTGCGGAGTGGTGCGGGAATGTCCTGTTCTTTTGAAACTTCTGGTTCCACCAAGTTTTCAGTAATAGCTTGTGGTTCTGGAATTTCTTCCAGTTCTATTGTGCTCCCAATTGTTTCTTTTTCTAAAAACTGATGTTCCAGAAAGTGGGCATGACGAGAAACAAAAACCATTTGTTCCTCTGCGTAATAGAAACAATACCCCCTGGAGTTCTTTGGGTATCCCACAAACTTACATAGTACTGATCGTGCCTCGAGTTTCTCTGCATGCTGCTTTTTAACAAAAGCTGGACATCCCCATATCTTCAGATACTGAAGATAGGGTTTCTTCCCACTCCACAACGGATGTGGTAGGCACAGTCTTGGTAGGAACCTTGTTTAAAAGATATGCAGCTGATTCTCGTGCATAGCCCCAGAATGCTCGCGGTAATTCAGCGTTACTCATCATGGAACGTACCATATCCAATAGGGTTCGGTTCCGTCTCTCCGATACACCGTTGTGTTGTGGTGTGTATGGAGGAGTAATCTGAGTGAGAGTTCCATTCTCTTTTAGGTAATCCAGGAACTCGGTACTCAAGTATTCACCACCTCGATTAGATCTCAGTGTCTTGATACTTTTGCCGGTTTGTTTTTCCACTTCATTCTTATATTCTCGGAATTTCTCAAAGGCCTCGGATTTTTGTTTCATCAAGAAAATATGTCCATACCTAGAGAAATCATCCGTAAAAGCAATGAAATAGGAATAACCACTTCTTGCATGTGTAGACATTGGACCACACACATCGCTGTGTATTAGTCCCAAGAGCTCACTCGCTCTTACTCCGCGTCCAGTGAACGAAGTCTTTGTCATATTTTCTTTGAGAAATGATTGACAAGTGGCATAAGATTGATATTCGAACGGATCCAAATATCCTTCATTATGTAACTTGGTCAACCTTGTTTCGTTGATGTGACCTAGTCTACAATGCCATAAGAAAGCATGATTTATTTCTGGAGTCTTTCTTTTATGTGTGTTCTGGACATTGAAAATTTGTAGTTGTTTTAATACGTATATACCGTTGTTTAGAATACCTGACCCAATCAGACCATGATTAAGGTGGATGTTTACGACATCGCTTACAAATGTAAAATCATAACCTTCTTTTGATAACAAAGATATAGAAATGATATTATATGTCAATTTAGGTACACAAAAACAGTTGCGCAAAACCAAAATATGTCCACTCGTCACTCCAAGGTGATATTCCCCTACGGACACAGCATCCACGCTCGGTCCGTTAGCAACCCAGAGGGTTATATCACCGGTCTTCAGAACCCTACAGCTTCTCAGTGCCTGCAATGAATTGCAGATATGAGATCCTGATCCGGTATCCAATACCCAGGAAGTAGAGTTGATTGACAGACAGGTTTCAATTACAAACACACCTGAAGCCGAAGCCACAACTTGCTTCGGGTCCTGCTTCTTGGCCTTCCAAGCCCTGCAATCATTCTTCCAATGGCCATGTTTATGACAATAGAAGCATTCTTCCTTTCCTACTGTCGGACCCGCCACTTTTGCCTTGCCCTTTGCTTCCACCTTACTAACACCGCCTCTCGGCTTGGTGGGGGCCTTCTTCTTCTTTCCTTTGGCTTTCTCCTTGGACCTAGAAGAAGAAGCTCCACCAACAAGTAGAGCGGGTGTTTCCCTGGCTTTCTGCAGGGTGCCCTCTGCACTCCTCAACATGTTGAGGAGTTCTGGAAGTTCAACTTATTTACCTTGAATATTAAAATTCAAGATAAACTGGGCGTAGGTGGAAGGAAGGGACTGCAGAATTAAGTCTGTATACAGCTCATTCTCTAACATGGTCCCGAGGTCCGTGAGCTCTTCAATATAGCCAATCATCTTATGGGCGTGTTCCCCTACAAATGGTTCGATGACCAACCTCGCCTGAAATAGTTTCTTCGAGATCCCGTATCTTGCGATACGAGATTGCTCTCCATATAATTCCTTGGTATGGAGGAATATGGATTCAAGATCCATATTCTCCTGCCGCCTCTGATGTTCATTGTCCATAGAGGCAAGCACAAAGCACTTGGCCTTCACACAGTCAATCTCCCAGGTCTTACGGATTTCCTTATACGCGACACTGGATTCTGGATCTGGGAAGGCGGGGACTTTTGTAGTAAGGACATAGCCCAACTTGTCATAAGTTATTGCCATCTTGACATTCCTGAACGAATCTTTGTAGTTTGGCCCTGTCAATATAGTTTTATCTAATAGTAACTTAAGGACCGTCATGTTATGGTCGCTGCAATTAGGAGAGAGAAAAGAAACACTTTAGCATGATGCTCTTTCAAGTTTAGATTGGTTTTTAGTTTATCTAAACAGGATGGTTCCTACTGTTTCTCGAATCCTTCCTCAAACCATAAAAGAAGAATTAGTCAGGATTAATCTCACTGTACAATACTGTTAGTTGTATGTATGCCCTAGAGGCCGGTATTGTACAGATGATGTATATTATATTGGATGCTTCGACATATATAGAGATGACTTTCTTGCTCGATATGATAGTATGCTATCTGGTTGCTCTTTATCTTAACATGTATACATGTCTCTTTATACTGTCTTATAGTTACATGTTGGTAAAGCCCTTAGGATGTGTACTTGACTACCTGGACTATGATGCGGATCATACTAGTGGGGACATGGTAGTCCATAAGTACATCCTTCAAGGTCCCTAGTCGTGGGTGTATCGAGACGGGGCATCGATATACCAGGGTAGACTAGCGTATACGCTTCTCAACCCATGATCCTATATCCATTGGTGTTTGACATCAGAGATGGTATATGGGTGCTCAGTGTAGACTGGGTACACTGGACGGACTCGCCGAGAACTCCCAGATGGTATTATACCTCACGTCATATGGCAGTTCTTTGGTGACACTTGTGCAGGTTAGTCTGTAGACCCGAGATCGTCATAGAGTCTTGTGTGATTCCCACTGTGCTTTGATTTCCACCTTACCACGTCCATGAGGGCGTGCAAAACGGTGGTTTTTGGGTACAGTCCCGAGTCACATGGAGGCAATGAGCGATAGGAGGGGTTTCGTCTCTCCCGGTATTGGGGGTTGATGTTGCGCTGTGCTCGATTGGCCGTAACAGGGAAGTCCCTGGCCAGGGATGATTAGAGATTTACTGGTAAGTGTTACCGGTAGTTTCTCGACCCGTTATGAGCCTCACATCGGTACGACTTATCGGTTATTGGGGTCTGACGTTTACCACCCCTAGACTTGATATGCGACATTTCAGACGAGGAGACCGGACTGCACGGGTAGTGTTGCCGGTTGGCTCGACGGGAGTTGTAGCAGGTTCGCTTGTTTTCTTCTGGTCGCTCAATACCCGGGTGGCCGTTACGTTTAGCTGACCGCTTGCGGCTTGAGGGTGTTTGATATGATCATCACCCACTGCCGGCGTATTGACGAGTCTTAGAGTCCCACAAAGAAGTTACCTAGTCCAGGCGAAATGTTGTGGTGCGCGTATGCGATATGCGCATGGACCCGGTTAAAATGCGCGTATGAGATACCATATATTAATCGGACGGCTTGCTTTTGGTTGGGTCGTATGTGATATGGCCGGATTGATAAATCAAGTGTTGATTTATCATTTAACCATTAGTTTCTCACTAGAAATCCTTTCTTGTATTTTTGGATGTATGCATGCATGTATGCATTCTTTCTAGATTCATGCACATATGGATGTGCATGCACACATACATACATACATCATCCTTCATGGTTGAATATACATTGAAAATGGTGGCAATATAAGACTCACACCATGGTTTATATGTATGGATTATTATTTCTATTTATGTTAAAACAAAAGAAAAGAGAAAAGATTAATAAATGGTTATATTCTACACTCTTCCTTGAATTGACCATGTTCACCTACTTATTAACCATGATTTAATCTTCCTCTTGTGTTTTTAACTCAAGTGAAATAAATATCCATAATATATAACCATGGTTTGAGATGAAGAGGGAAAATATATATAGATATATTTTCTCTTTTCTCATTAGAGTTTATCTTTTACTCTTGTTCTAAAAGGCCATCATCTTCTTCCTCCTTCTTCTTTTGCTCTCTAAATTTCTCTAGTGAGCAAATTACTCACCAAGTTAGGATTTCGAAGTGAGAAAAGCCACCACAATATCATTCTACTCAAGTCTTGCCCACTTGTTTAGAGTGTTAGCTTCATTTCTTTCTCTTCATCAAGTGAAGTTGTTAGCTTGGACAAAGGAGCTTCGGGTGGATCGTCGTGGACATTAGAAGACCTCAAGCAAACCCTTCTACAACCCTCAAGTGGCCAAGGAGTCTAGCGTAGGGAGCTACAAAGGTTGTACTCTCAAAACTTTAGTCTTTGTTACTTGTAAAGTTATGAAACCCTAATTTTCTAGGATTGATTCTTTGTGTGTTCACTTAGCACTCTAAAAACATAATCTTTGAGACATGTGATGCTTCCAAACCTTTCATAGGGTGCTAGGTAAACCTAACATTGGTATCAGAGCCGACCTAGAACATTAGGCGATACTTTAGCGAAGTAAAAACTCCGATCGAACCGAAATACGGATTTTCGGGACACTCTTTGGACATTTTTTGAAAACTGTTATTTTCCAGAATTAAAAATATGCAAAAAATTCAGCAGGTAAATCTAAGAACAAATGTAAAAAACGATGCCATGATCAGTTCTTTCCACCGCGGAACCGCGGCAAAAGCCTGCTTAGGCCGCGGTTCCGCGGCCGTACGGAAGGATCATTGTATCGTTTTTGTACAGTAACTATTTTATCTGCTTGTGTATTTTTTGGGGTATTTTTAATCTGAATTTAGTGCTGTTTGTTCTGGAGATTGTTTTGAGTTCATTGATTCGATCGGAATTTTAACTTCATGTTTTTTTTCCGGATAATTAGAAAGTATTGAATTGTTCGAACGAGTGTCGTTTGCTCACTTTTCATGGGGTTTAAATCTTTCGGAAATATGTGCAAGTTTTGTGGTGAACCCTCTAGAAGACAACAAACCTTAACTCGATTATTTGACCGTTTTGAACTACCTTTTGAACCTTAGGGTTTGGGGCAGTACGGTGTGCCACATGTGAGGCGTTGGCTTGACCTTTCTACGGCTGGACCGCTACTACTGTGACACACTCCGGGTTTTTGAACTCCGCTCAAGTGTTGAGCTTTAGGGAATTTTGGGTATTTGGTCATTCGTTCGAAAACTTTAAATACTGTCTAATTATCTGGAATGTGATGAAATATGTGGAATTCATATAGTTGGCCATGAAATACGAAGTATGTGATATTTCGCATTTACGATGTCTAAAAAGAATGTGGATTCCAAATATTGCAGTTTTACACTTTCTTTTCTGTGACCGTAAGTGTAGTATGTAGTGGTATTGCCGATTGTCGTTGCTATACATTGACGACAATCGGTGTATGCATACTTACTTACGTTGATGATATGAGATATTATGTGTTGCTGAGATATGATGTGCAGGATTGTCGCGATTGAATAGCCGGGTTTTTTTTATATGAGATGAGAGTTTTATATTTTCATTCATGTAAATTCAAATATAATGTAATATTCTTTTATTTGGGGCACTTCCGGGTTGAGGTTAATGCCACCAGTGTTGTATATTATTTACTTTTCCGCATTAGGATGGACCCAAGGAGGGGAGCACAGGTGACCGAGTTCTGGGGTTCAGTGGGAGGCCATCTCGAGGAGTCAAGACCGGGTCTCCTAAACTCCAGAATTGGTAGGGTCGCTTGTCGCTCTTGTAGGGGTCCAGGGTGTGGGCTTGGCTATTCATCGCGACTGTGGAATCCGTATTTTCTATTGTTGGCTAAATACTAAATACGGACGTCCTAGTATATCCCACATTATATCTATGTTTCTGCTGCGATATCTGTGATGTGATCATTTTATATGTTGTGATGGATACAGTATATACTATATATGATATATTATATAGACGTTACTTATGTTTTACACCCGCACTAGCCCTGCCCTGCTCTGTCGTTAGTTACCTAACCTAACGGTGCACGAGGGGACATCGAGGCGAATGCGGATGGCATAAGTGTACGTCGTATTTATCTGTGATGTTTAGGTGACTTAAATGATGGGATTTCATTAATGTGATTAATGAAAGAAAAGAAACCTAAAAGATGTTGTAGAATTAAATTTTTCAAAAAGGGTAGCTACAGTTTTGCTTTGCATAGCGATATATATGATATATCACGCACCTTATTCGATGAGGAAAGAGCCGAGATCCCTTCACCGGGAGTGACCTCTTTAGCGAAACTGACAGATGCTACAACACTCGGTTTGCTTTTGATTGCTTTTGGAGTTTCGCTTTGCATAGTGATATATATGATATAACCTGCACCTTATTCGATGAGGAAAGAGCCGAGATCTCTTCACCAGGAGTGACCTCTTTAGCAAAACTAATAAAAGCCTTAAAATCACTCCATTTCAAAATTCACTAAATTCTACAACGATATTAAGTTCATTACGCAATAGGTTTTCAGAAAATCCTGTCGTAGCCCTCCGTCATTTCAGATAAGTTTTATATAGTATTCGTGCTACATTTGTTGGCTTTCATCAAGGTGTAGTGTGCGGTAGCTATATGCTGCTTATCTGCTGCATATGATGCGACTGGATTAGGGTAGTCGTACGGTTTTGTTGGCTTTCGTCAAGGGTCGTGTGGGTGGGTTTAATTCAGTCAAGAAATGTACGGGTTGAACTTGACTAGCGGGCTATGGTTTGTTGGCTTTCATCAAGGTCATAGCACGTTAGGGGAAAAATATTATCGGGAATTTCAAGTGTTGAAATTTGCAATGAGATTGCATACCTTCTATGAGATAGTTGGATCCCGATACCCACTACGAGTAATTGTTACTCCCGGGAGAGTTTTACACAGGACAATTAGCCAATCAAGTAGGTGTCTAGTAAGGTGTCAACGAGGTTACGCCTCTGGGAAAATGAGGTTTACTTTAATTAGGTCCGTGCGAAAGCACGGGGAACCTCCCTCAAAGTACCGACACTGGCCTGGCTGAAAGATCGGCGAAGTTGTAAGGTGTAATTAATCCCGGCTAGTCTTTCCTTTTAAGGTTTGAAGGAAGATTTGATAAAAACAGTGGGAGCCACCCTGATTAGATAAGATAATAACCAATTTGATCTTGCAAGAGCATACGCTAAAGTGTTTTCTTCTCTCTCTCTCCAGGTAGCGACCATGTCATGCCTTAATCAAGATAATAATATGGATGTATTGACCGAACCCGCATGTTATACTGTGCTGGGGAACGTTGGTTCTGTTCTTTCTTATAAGAATTATAGGACTTAACAGGACATAGGGGAATACCAGGATTCCCAAGCCACCCGAATGAAGAAAGTACATGATGATGCATTCTCTTCGGGTGTGTTCATTACAGAGAACTGTTTCTCCATTTCCTCTACCTCCTGGGTATTGGATACCTGGTCAGGATCCCATATATGTAATCAGTTACATGGGCTTAAGAAAGGTAGAGAACTTGGAGAAGGTGATAAAGACATAAGAGTTGGAAATGGTGCAATTGTTGCAGCTAAAACTGTCGGGGAATATCACCTTGTATTACCAACTGGTAATACATTGATTCTGAACGAATGCTATTACATGCCGAACCTGATATGCAACATTATATCGGTTTCTTTGTTGAGTAAAGAGGGATATAATTTTGTATTACAGGATAATGTTATGAACATTTTCCATAATCAAAAGTTGGTTGGATCAGGCACGTTGTGCAATGGAATTTATGTTCTAAATCAATCAACAGTTCTGAGCATAACAAACACACACAAGAGGAAAAGTTCATAAATGAACGAATCCTTCTTATGGCATTGTAGACTGGGTCACATCAATGCGACACGACTAGCTAAGTTGCATAAGGATGGATATTTGAAACCGTTCGAATTTTCATCTTATGACACTTGCTAGTCATGTCTCAAAGGCAAGATGGCCAAAACTCCGTTTATGGGACACGGAGAAAGAGTTACCGAACTCTTGGGACTGATACATAGTGATGTATGCGGTCCCATGTCTACACATGCCAGGGATGGTTCTTCGTACTTCATTACATTCACTGACGATCTCTCAAGATACGGACATGTGTTCTTGATAAGACACAAATCTGAAGCTTTTGAGAAATTTAGAGAATATAAACAAGAAGTCGAGAACCAAACCGGAAAAAGTATTAAAATCCTTTGATCTGATCGAGGAGGTGAATACTTGAGCAATGAATTCCTGGACTTTCTAAAAGAGAATGGGATTCTCTCTCAGCTGACTCCTCCATATACACCACAGCACAATGGCGTATCGGAACGGAGGAACCGCACCCTATTAGATATGGTGCGCTCTATGATGAGCACAGCTGAGTTACCTATTTCCTTCTGGGGGTATGCGCTAGAGACAGCCATACATCTATTGAATATGGTCCCCCCCAAATCTGTGCCTACCACTCCATATGAGATATGGAAAGGGAAGAGACCATGTCTTAACTATGTTAAGATATGGGGTTGTCCAGCCTATGTTAAACGACAAAATCCGGACAAACTCGAGGCACGGTCTGTTCTATGCAAATTTGTAGGATATCCCAAGAATTCACAAGGGTATATCTTCTACCACACTGAGAAACAAAGAGTGTTTGTTTCTCGGCATGCCACCTTTTTAGAAAAGGAATTTCTTGCAAAAGAGATTAGTGGTCATGAGGTAGAACTAGAAAAGGTTCCAGCTACAAAAGCTGCAACAGAAGATCTGGTGGATCCAGAGGGTTCGGTAGTTCCCAATGAACCCCAGCCACTCCGCAGATCTAGTAGGGTTCCTCACCCACCTGAGAGATAATACGGTTTCCTCATGGATGGTGGGAGCGAGGATTGCATCATGGAGGATGATGACCCAACTAGCTTCGAGCAGGCCATCACGAGTGGGGACTCAGTGAAATGGCTTGATGCTATGTTGTCCGAGATGGAATCCATGTACACCAACAAAGTATGGACTTTGGAAGATGCTCCTGAAGGGGTAAAACCCATTGGGAGCAAGTGGATCTTCAAGAAAAAACTTGGTGTAGATGGGAAAGTGGAGACTTTCAAAGCTAGACTTGTTGCAAAGGGTTTTCATCAAAGACCAGGTGTGGACTATGATGAAACCTTTTCTCCAGTGGCTATGCTTAAATCCATCCGGATCATGCTTGCCATCGCTGCATATCATGACTACGAAATCTGGCAAATGGATGTTAAGACCGCCTTTCTAAACGGTGATTTAGAAGAGTCTGTGTACATGACTCAGCCAGAGGGCTTCGTAGATAGTGGGAGCAGCGGGAAGGTGTGCAAGCTGCTTAAATCCATTTATGCATTACAGCAAGCATCACGGAGTTGGAACATCTGCTTTGATGTCGTTATCAAAGAGTTTGATTTCTTAAAAAACGTAGATGAACCTTGTATCTACAAGAAGGTGGCAGAGAGTAAGGTTGTCTTCCTCGTATTGTACGTGGACGACATACTCTTTATAGGAAATGACATTCCTATGCTGCAATCGGTCAAGCTCTTCTTATCACAAAGATTCTCAATGAAAGATCTAGGTGATGCCTCCTGCATATTGGGAATCAGGATCTATAGAGATAGATCTAAAAGGATATTGGAATTGTCCCAGTCCAGGTACATTGACACCATACTAAAAAGGTTTAGTATGGAAGAGTCCAAGCGTGGTAACTTACCCATGATCTCTGGAGTCACTCTCTCCAAAGAGATGTCTCCCAAGACTGATTTGGAGAGAGCTCGCATGCAAGGGATACCCTATGCTTTGGCTGTAGGCTCTATCATGTACGCGATGCTATGTACCAGACCCGATGTAGCACACTCACTAAGTGTAGTGAGTAGGTATCAAGCTGATCCTGGAGAGAGTCACTGGACAGCTGTGAAGAGCATTCTCAAGTACTTACGAAGGACTCAAGAGATGCTCTTGGTATATGGTAATGGAGAACTCCAAGTGGAGTCCTTTACCGACTCAAGCTTCCAGAGTGATAAGGACGACTCTAAGTCGCAGTCGGGATTTGTTTTTACCCTTTACGGAGGGGCGGTTAGATGGAAGAGTTCCAAGCAGGAAACCGTGGCAGACTCGACGATGGAGGCTGAATACATCGCTGCCAACGATGCTGCCAAAGAGGCTGTCTGGATCAAGAAGTTCATTACTGAACTTGGAGTGGTTCCATCCATTGAGCATCCAATACCTTTGTATTGTGATAACAATGGAGCGGTGGCTTTGGCCAAGGAACCCAGGTCCCATCAGCGATCCAGGCATATTCTGAGGCGGTATCACCTGATCCGGGAGATAGTTGATCGCCGGGAGATCGAGGTTAGGAGGGTTGACACGAAGAATAACACAGCGGATCCACTCACGAAGGCCATTCCCCAGATACAGTTTGAGAGACTCTTCGGGATGCTCGGTATGCGATACTACAGCAGCTGGCCCTAGTGCAAGTGGGAGATTGTTAGTTGTATATATGCCCTAGAAGTCAGTATTGTACAGATGATGTATATTATATTGGATGCTTCGACATATATAGAGATGACTTTCTTGCTTGATATGATAGTATGCTATCTGGTTGCTCTTTATCTTAACATGTATACTTGTCTCTTTATACTGTCTTATAGTTACATGTTGGTAAAGCCCTTAGGATGTGTACTTGACTACCTGGACTATGATGCGGATCATATTAGTGGGGACATGGTAGTCCATAAGTACATCCTTCAAGGTCCCTAGTCGTGGGTGTATCGAGACGGGGCATCGATATACCAAGGTAGACTAGCATATACGCTTCTCGACCCATGAGATGGGCGATGGATGATCCCATATCCATTGGTGTTTGATATCAGAGATGGTATACGGGTGCTCAGTGGAGACTGGGTACACTGGACGGACTCGCCGAGAACTCTCAGATGGTATTATACCTCACGTCAAATGGCAGTTCTCTGGTGACACTTGTGCAGGTTAGTCTGTAGACCCGAGATCGTCATAGAGACTTGTGTAATTCCCACTGTGCTTTGATTTCCACCTTACCACGTCCATGAGGGCGTGCAAATGGATGGTTTTTGGATACAGTCCCGAGTCACATGGAGGCAATGAGCGATAGGAAGGGTTTCGCCTCTCCCGGTATTGGGGGTTGATGTTGCGCTGTGCTCGATTGGCCGTAAAAGGGAAGTCCCTGGCCAGGGCTGATTAGAGATTTACTGGTAAGTGTTACCAGTAGTTTCTTGACCCGTTATGAGCCTCACATCGGCATGACTTATCGGTTATTGTGGTCTGACGTTTACCACCCCTAGACTTGATATGCGACATATCAGACGAGGAGACCGGACTGCACGGGTAGTGTTGCCTGTTGGCTCGACGGGAGTTGTAGCAGGTTCGCTTGTTTTCTTCTAATCGCTCAATACCCGGGTGGCCGTTACGTTTAGCTGACCGCTTGCGGCTTGAGGGTGTTTGATATGATCATCACCCACTGCCAGCGTATTGACAGGTCTTAGAGTCCCATAAAGGAGTTACCTAGTCCAGGCGAAATGTTGTGGTGCGCGTATGCGATATGCGCATGGACCCGGTTAAAATGCGCGTATGAGATACCGTATATTAATCGGGAGGCTTGCTTTTGGTTGGGTCGTATGTGATATGGCCGGATTGATAAATCAAGTGTTGATTTATCATTTAACCATTAGTTTCTCACTAGAAATCCTTTCTTCTATTTTTGGATGTATGCATGCATGTATGCATTCTTTCTAGATTCATGCACATATGGATGTGCATGCACACATACATACATACATCATCCTTCATGGTTGAATATACATTGAAAATGGTAGCAATATAAGACTCACACAATGGTTTATATGTATGGATTATTATTTCTATTTATGTTAAAACAAAAGAAAAGAGAAAAGATTAATAAATGGTTATATTCTACACTCTTCCTTGAATTGACCATGTTCACCTACTTATTAACCATGATTTAATCTTCCTCTTGTATTTTTAACTCAAGTGAAATAAATATCCATAATATATAACGATGATTTGAGATGAAGAGGGAAAATATATATAGATATATTTTCTCTTTTCTCATTAGAGTTTATCTTTTACTCTTGTTCTAAAAGGCCATCATCTTCTTCCTCCTTCTTCTTTTGCTCTCTAGATTTCTCTAGTGAGCAAATTACTCACCAAGTTAGGATTTTGAAGTGAGAAAAGCCACCACAACATCATTCTACACAAGTCTTGCCCACTTGTTTAGAGTGTTAGCTTCATTTCTTTTTCTTCATCAAGTGAAGTTGTTAGCTTGGACAAAGGAGCTTCGGGTGGATCGTCGTGTACATTAGAAGACCTCAAGCAAACCCTTCTCCAACCTTCAAGTGGCCAAGGAGTCTAGCGTAGGGAGCTACAAAGGTTGTACTCTCAAAACCCTAGTCATTGTTACTTGTAAAGTTATGAAACCCTAATTTTCTAGGATTGATTCTTTGTGTGTTCACTTAGCACTCTAAAAACATAATCTTTGAGACATGTGATGCTTCCAAACCTTTCATAGGGTGCTAGGTAAACCTAAGAAATACTTGCTTAACCGTTCAGCAAAGCCAGTTTCGGTACTTCGAGGGAGGTTTTACGACGCTTTCGCGACGTTCTTTAATTAAATAAGCTCTTTTCCCTGGGAGCGTAGCCCCGCTAACACCTTTCTAGACACCTACTTGGTTTATAGCATTGGTCGTTAAGTGAAAAAATCTCCCGAGGAGTAGCATATACTCACAGTAGGATCGGGATCCAAATATCATCGTGTGAATATGTCGAAGGAATCCTACCAAAATTATCACACTCTAAATGGTATGCAACACTAGCAAGTTTCAGTTTCTTTAGAAACTCCCGATGTGGATTTTTGCCCCATGCTCTTATGACCTTGATAAAGGCCAACATATCATAAGTCACATGTCAAGTTCTATCCATCATTATCCATGTTAATTTGAACCCACCCGTACATACCCTTGACGAAGGAAAAAATAGCAGTACGACTGTCCCAAACCAACGCATCTATCTATGCTACAGATGAGTATTCAGCAGTTACCAATCTCTATGTCTTGGCGAAGTCAAAATACATAGCTTGAATACTACTGAATATCCAACTGAAATGACGGAGGGCTACGAATGGTTTTGGCGAAACTGTGAACATAGTGAACTTGATATAATCGAAGGAACATGATAGCTTTTAAAAGGAGTGGTTTAAGCTCCGCATTTTAAAAGTTTTGCTGTTTTGAAAAAACCGAGTGGTTTTGAAATTGATCCAACGATTCAACTTTGGTTTGTTTTCTTAGCATTAATTTAATGCAGTCCCATCAATTAATCCTACCATTGCAGAAAACAACGAAAATACAACGTAGGCTTATGCCATCCGCATTCGCCATGGGGCCCCGTCATCACCCATTAGGTTACTTAACTAACGACAGAGCGGGGGCTGGACTAGCGCGGATGCAAAACATAAGTAACGTCTACTAGATATCATATATAGATATATACATTCATCAGACGCAATGATAGGCATTCCAGATCACAGATGAACACATTGGATATACTAGGAATCCGCGTTTCGTTTGAGCCTATAACGAAAGACGGATTCCACGTTCGTGATGAATAGCCAAACCCCAGCCTAGACCCTTACGGGTGCGGAAAACTACCCGCCAAATACCCGAAGTGAAGCAACCTCCCTCAACAAAGTGAGTAGTCCACTTGGCACTTCAAAGTACCCGGTTGTTTGTGCACCCCATCTTGGGTCTATCCTAGGAGAAAAAACAGTAAAAGAAATAATACAACAGTGGCTAGAACCTCAACCCGGATGTGCCCCGCAAAAATAATATTACATCATTTTACAAATTTTACATCGAATGAAAGAATGAAAACCCTCATCTCATATTACCGGCTATTCATCACGACGATCCAACAAGTTCATATACACAAACCAATATAATCATCACGGAAATGTGCAACCCCCAACTTACCGACATATAGCAATTAGCGGAAGTTTACAAACACATTTATCAGAACTTGAAACATTAAACGACATTAAACTACGACTTTGAAACACCCGGTATTGCCACAGTAAAGAATTTACAGATTATCCAAAATTGGCAAAAACAAACAACTCCTAGATCCAAGTTACAAAGCCACACACCAAAAGACGAAGTAATCCCCTTCAAACAAACAGGCGAGCTCGGATTTTTTCTCATTGTGGCCGGCTAAAATATGAGGGAATTGTCTCATTTTTGGTGAGTGGTCATTTTACAGTTCAAAGAGTACTCTGCAGTTGCTAAAATAATTTTTAGAGCCTCGTGAAAAATCGACAGAAACTGGAATCTACGCTTCGATGTTTTTGGGTTATTTCGGTTTCGTAATTTACTTATCGTTTAAACTGTTAGCTATGGTTTAGTTGGCTCTGATACCACTGTAAGTCGACGTTACACAACCCACTAGTTTGCGGGGAGGCGGAACGGGTAAAAAACGATTTTTATAACAAGGTAACATCGACTTGAACTCCAAGATCTTAGCTAAACCATAACTAACAAACTAACTAAAGGTATTATCTACTATGTAAGAAGATTATACCTAAACTTCTAAGTCCTTCTCCTCTTGCTGTCCTCCTTCACCCCGCGAGCCCCTTGGAGTGGAAATGAATGGCACCTCCTCGTCGGCTTCTCGAAGTAGTAGAAGATCCACCCGAGAGTTCCAACCTTGGGCTAAACCTCCAAGTTGAGGCAACTAGATCACTTGGTGTGCTAAACTAAGTAACCTAGAGTGTTTAGAGTGTGATTTTGAGTAGCTTGGTCTCATTAATCCCTTGATTCTCAACACATGAAACATTAGGGTTTGAGAGTAAGAAGGAGAGAGTAAACTTGAGGAAAGAGAAATGATTTTGATAAATGATAATTGATAATGGGATGGCTAGCTTGACATGACAATAAGCTTGGCATGAAAATAATATTTTAACAAAAATATTTAGGTCACAAAATATCTCACCAAAAATATCTAGAGTCAAAAAGTCAATCCAAGTCAAATTGTCAACCTAAGAAGCCATGCCACAAAATTATCATTTACCAAAAATAACAAATACTTTTCTCCACCTCATATTTGTTTTGACCAAGTCAATGGTCAAAACCCTAATGAGGTGTCTCCTTCTTTACCGCCTTTCATCCCTATATACATACCCGCATCCGTGTTCCGAGAAACACGAATACTATGAGATGAAACTAACCCAATAATCAAATACTAGGATCCGGCTTAAACCAAAGCCCACTAGTATTGTCTGCTCGAACACCATACGTGCACAAGTACACGTATGTGATCGAACCCTGTCGTAAAACCATACGACCTCTACATCGTTTCGCCCGAAGCTGGGAAACCCTCTGTGTGGGACAGTAAAACTCGACAGTACTCTGGAAGTGGGTTTAACCACAAGCACGTCAGCGGCACTAGCTGTACATAACGGCTACCCAGGTATCTGTCGATAAGAAGGCCGACGAGCAATCTCATCCAAACTCCTACTGAGCCTATCTATGGCAATCTCCGTACAGTCTGGTCTGTTCGTCTAAGAGTGTCGCATATCTGTCCTAGGATGGCGGCAAGCGTCAGACCCCTAATAGTGCAATAAGTCGTGTCGGAGTGCGGCCAAAAACACCCTGAGAAACTACTGGAGTACCTACCAGTAAATCTCACTTTCCCTGGCCAGGGACTTTGTGTAATGGATTTCCGAACACAGCGCGACATCAACCCCTAATACCGGGAGAGACGAATCCTATCTAACCGCCACTGCCTCCAAGTGCTTCGGAACTGCACCCAACTACTACCTGTTTGCACGACTCAGCAAAGCCGTGGTACGGTAGTAATCTAAGAACAATGGGAACACACTTGAGGCGAAGTAGCAGTGTCAAGTCAACGGACTAAGCTGTACTCATGTCACCGGGGAACTTCTACCCGACGATAGGTATAGTACCAACTAGCAGTTCCCCACGAGTCCGTCAAGTGTAACTCATAACCCAATGAGCACCTGCATACTATCTCCAGTACGACGTACTGATGGCTGTGGGACAGGCCATCTCCCTTGCTGGGATGAGAAGCGTATACACTAATCTACTCTGGAGTATCGATGCCCTGTCTCGATAATCCTACGACTAGGGACCTGTATAAGGATGTGCTTGTAGACTACCCAGCCCCCACTACTGTGACTGCCATCACAATGCTGGTAGTCAAGCAAAGATCCTAAGGGCTCTACCAATATGTATTAGCGATATGTTAAAAGAAACATATACACATATTAAGATAGATACAAACCAATTAGCATACTACTATATCGAGCAAGACTGTCATAAATCCGTGTATATATTCCAAGCTTCCAAAATGTAATATACAAACTAGTACTATACAATAATGGCCTCTAGGGCATTTCACACTAACATACACATGCCAGGAACGGTTTTTCATACTTCATTACATTCACCAACGTTCTCTCAAGTTTCGGACATATGTTCTTATTAAAACACAAGTCAGAAGCTTTTGAAAAATTCAAGGAATATAAGTGCGAAGTAGAGAACCAAATGGGTAAAAGTATTAAAATACTTCGATCTGATCAGGGATGAGAATACTTAAGCATGGAGTTCCTGGACTATTTAAAAGAGAATGGGATTCTCTCTCAGCTTACTCCTCCGTATACACCACAGCACAACAGTGTATCGGAGCGGAGAAATCGCATTCTATTAGATATGGTGCGCTCTATGATGAGTACTGCTGAGTTACCTATCTCTTTTTGGGGTTATGCGCTTGAGACGGCAGCATACCTATTGAATAGGGTTCCGATTAAATTAATGCCTACCACTCTATATGAGATATAGGAGGTGAAGAGACCATATCTTAATTTCATTAAGTTGTGGGGTTGTCCGGCATATGTTAAAAAGAAAAATATCCGGATAAACTCGAGGCAAAGTCTGTTCTGTGCAAATTTGTTGGATATCCCAAACATTCGCGAGGGTATATCTTCTACCACACCGAGGAACAAAAGGTGTTTGTTTCTCGGAATGCCACATTTTTAGAAAAGAAATTTCTTGGAAAAGAAATTAGTGGTAATGTGGTAGAACTGGAAGACGTTCCAGCTACACAAACGGCGACTGATGATTTAGTGGAACCAGAGGATTCGATAGTCTCCAACGAACTTCAGCCTCTCCGCCGATCTAGTAGGGTTCCTCATCCGCCTGAGAGAAACTACGGTTTTCACATAGACGGTGGGAGCGAGGATTGCATCATGGAAGATGATGACCCTACTAGCTTCAAGCAGGCCATCACGAGTGGAGACTCTGTGAAATGGCTGGATGCTATGCGATCTGAGATGGAATCCATATACACCAACAAAGTATGAACTTTAGAAGATGCTCCTGAAGGGGTAAAACCCATCGGTAGCAAGTGGAACTTCAAAAAGAAAATTGGTGTAGATGGAAAAGTTGAGACTTTTAAAGCTAGACTTGTAGCGAAAGGTTTTTGTCAACGACCAGGTGTGGATTATGAAGAAACCTTTTCTCCAGTTTCTATGCTTAAGTCCATTCGGATCCTACTTGCCATCTCTGCATACTATGACTACGAAATCTGGCAGATGGACGTCAGGACCGCTTTTCTAAATGGTGATTTAGAAGAGAGCGTGTATATGACTCATCCAGAGGGCATCGTAGATAGTGGGAGCAGCGGAAAGGTGTGCAAGCTGCTTAAATCAATCTACGGGTTAAAGCAGGCATCGCGGAGTTAGAACATCTGTTTTGATATCGCAGTCAAAGAGTTTGACTTCGCCAAAAATGTAGATGAACCTTGTATATAGAAGAAGGTTGCAGAGAGTAAGATTGTCTTCCTCGTATTGTACGTAGATGACATACTCTTGATAGGAAATGATATTCCTATGCTGCACTCGGTCAAGCTCTTCTTATCACAAAGTTTCTCCATGAAGGATCTGGGTGATGCCTCCTACATCCTGAGGATTAAGATCTATAGAGATAGATCTAATCGGATATTGGGATTGTCCCAACCAAGGTACATAGACACAATACTAAAAAGGTTTAGTATGGAATATTCCAAACGTGGTGATTTACCCACCATTTCTGGAATCACTCTCTCCAAAGAGATGTCTCCCAAGACTGATTTGGAGAGGGCTCGCATGCAAGGGATACCCTATGCTTCGGCAGTCGGGTCTATCATGTATGCGATGTTATGTACCCGACCGGATGTAGCATGCTCACTAGGTGTAGTGAGCAGGTATCAATCGGATCCTGGGGAGAATCACTGGACAGTTGTGAAGAACATTCATAAGTACTTGAGATAGACTAAAGAAATGTTCTTGGTGTCTGGTAACGGTGAACTCCAAGTGGAGTCCTTTACCGATTCGAGCTTCCAGAGTGATGAGCACGACAGTAAGTCGGTCTCAGGATTTGTCTTCACCCTCAATGGAGGGGCGGTATGTTGGAAGAGTTCCAAGCAAGATACCGCGGCAGACTCGACGATGGAGGCTGAATACATCGCTGCCAACTTTGCCGCCAAGGAGGCTGTCTGGATAAAGAAGTTCATAATTGAACTTGGTGTGGTTCCATCCATCGAGCATCCAATACCTTTGTATTGCGATAACAATGGAGCAGTGGCTTTGGCCAAGGAACCCAGGTCCCAACAGAAATCCAGACACATTCTTAGACGGTATCACCTGATCCGGGAGATAGTTGATCGCCGGGAGATCGAGGTCAGGAGAGTTGACACGAAGAATAACACGGCGAATCCACTCACAAAGGCCATACCCCAGATACAGTTTGAGAGACTCTTCGGGATGTTGGGTATGAGATACTAAAACAGCTGGCCTTAGTGCAAGTGGGAGATTGTTAGTTGTATGTATGCCCTAGAGGCCATTATTATACATGATTGTATATTATAGTGGATGCTTGGACATATATAGAGAGGAATTTCTTGCTCGACATGATAGTATGCTATTTGGTTACTGTTTATCTTAACATGTACGCTTATGTATCTATTTGCTGTCTCTCTTTGTTACATGTTGATAAAGCCCTTAGAATGTGGACTTGACTACCAGGACTATGATGTAGATCATACTAGTGAGGCCAGGATAGTCCACAAGTACATCCTAAAATTGTTCCTAGTGGATGGAGTATCAAGTCGGGGCATCGATATTCCATAGTAGACTATTGTGTACGATTCTTGACCCTGTATGGGGCGATGGTTGATCCCACAACCACTGGTGTTTGACATCAGAGAATGTGCACAGGTGTTCATTAGAGAATGAGTACACCAAACAGGACTCGCCGAGAACTCCTAGATGGTATTATACCTAACGCCAGATAGCAGTTCTCTGGTGACACTGGTACAGGTTAGTCTGTAGACCCGAGATCGTCATAAAGTCTTGTGTGATTCCCATTGTACTTTGATTTCCATCATACCACGTTCAAGAGAACATGCAAACCGGTGGCTTTTGGGTACAGTCCTGAATCACATGGAGGCAATGAGCGATAGGAGGGGTTTCGTCTCTCTCGGTATTGGGGGTTGATGTTGCGCTATGCACGATTGGCTATAACAGGAAGCCCTGGCCAAGGCTGATGATGAGATTTACTGGTAAGTGTTATCAGTAGTTTCTCGACCCGTTATGAGCCTCACATCGGAATGACTTATCAAGTTACTGGGGTTGACGTTTACCACCCCTAGATTCGATATGCGACATATCAGACGAAGAGACCAGACTGTACGGTAGTGTTACTTATTGGATTCACGGGAGTATGAGCAAGCTTGTTTGTTGATCTTCTGATCGCTTAATACCCGGGTAGCTGTTACGTCTAGCTAGTACCGCTGACGGCTTATGGGTAACTGATATGATCATCACCCACTGCTGGCGTATTGACGAGTCTTTAGAGTCCTACACAGAGTTTCCTAAATCAAGCGAAACGAAGTAGGGAACATATGTGATATGTGCAGGACCGAGATAAATACGTGTATATGATACCGTATTCTAATCTCGCGATATAGGTTATATGTGATATAACCGGATTATTGAATCAAGGGTTGATTCGAAGATTTGATATTAGTCGGGTATATGTGATATAGCCGGATTATTAAATCATGTGTTGATTTAGGAATTTAATATATATATATATATATATGATATATTAATATATATTAACTAATATAAATTAACTCACTTAAGAATTTCTTTTCTTCATTTACATTTAACATATACATATATGATATATATATTTAAATGTATTTTGATTATTGTATCATGCTTGATGATACATGGAACTTGGGTATATGAGACTCACACCTTAGTTAAGATAATGTGGGTATTTATTTTTTTAGAGAAAACCAAAATTGAGGTGGAAATTAGCAAGGTTATGAAGCTTGGAGAAGCTTGTAGAAACCTTGACTAAACTCCACTAATTTTTGTTTTACTCAAGGTATTTATTAACCTAACCATTATCTTAGCCTTAGTTAAGTCTCTACAAGAGTTTATATTAGATATTTTCTCATCCATGGTTCATATGATATTCATCTTCTTCATCTCATTTTTCTTCATTGGATTTTCTTAAGGTGGAAAAATAAAGAGAGGAAAAATATTCTAAAGTGAGCTAAATTCCTACTTCATCAATCTATACCATATTAGCCATATAGTGTAGGTTGTTTGCTTCACTAATTCATCCATTAGTGAAAAGGTAGCTTGAGTTAGTGTCTTCTCGAAGTAGATCATCTTCGGCCTCGAAGATCATTGAGCAAGCTCGTTCATTTGGACTAGTGGAGCCTACGGAGAGTCCGGGACGCCACTACTTGGTGTGAAGGGGCTTCTACACGGAGCTTTTAATGTGAAGGACCGGTCTACAAAGGTTGTATTCCATATTCACTTAGTGTAATGTTTGATTACATGCAATAAAACCCTAATTCTTTAGTTCGATTCTATGTTTGAGTTCATTAGCACACTAATTTTTAAAATTGTATACTTGATGCACCTTGAAACCCTAGTGAGACTGATAATAAACTCCAAGACCAACACATTCATATACACATACCATCACATGATATACATATGTGCAACCCCCACTAATCGTCATATAGCTATTAGTGGACGATTCAAACACATAACAAACTGAAAAGCGGATAAACGACATTAAAAGTTCGATTTCGAAACACTCTGATTTCCCCTAACACTTAGGTTACATCACATGTAATCTGGAAATAATTAAACAACACCATAAAATCAAAAATACAGAGTACAGAGAACCCTAAAAAATCCTAAGCCTAAACACTATCAACGAAAATCCGATGGTTGGGGCTCTTTTTTCTAGGGTTGTCTAGTTATCTCATAACAAGTATTCTGCACATGCTTAAAAAATATTTTGATCATCTTTTAAAAATTTCCAGAGAGTTGTTCTTGGGTTTGTGGTTTTGGAGTTGTTTCGTGTTCGAAGCTTTAAACGTCGTCTAAATAACTAGTTATGGTTTAGTTAGGCACTGATACCATGTTAGTGGATGTTGCACACCCTCACAACACTTGTGAGGAGGCGGAAGTGGCAAACAATAATTTTCTTGCATGCAACACCTACTTTAAATCTAGATCTTGTGCTAAACCATAACTAGAATTCCTATCTAGAGATCTTATTTACTATGATAGGGGGTTATACCTTGAGAATCGGTCCTTCGGGTCTTCGTTTGGATGCGACTCCTAGGCTCCTTGGATGCTTGCAATGTCCTCGATTTCCGGTCACCTCAAGACATTGATGATCCACCCGAGAGTTGTAGAACAATCTTCAAACTCTTCTCAAGAGTTAACTAAGGAATCAAGTGTGCTAAAAATGATCACTTAGATGATGTAGAGATCAAGTAGTGGATTACTTTTAGTCCTTAGCTTTTGATTCACAACGCATGTGAAGGGTAAATCTAGGAGGAGGAGGAAGGAGATAATGAGGAGAGAGAAGATGAGAGTGATCAATGAAAAAATCAAGCATGGAAAAAATGATATGGCTCAAATGAAAATAATTGAAGCATGCAATATTTTTCTCAAAAAATAATGCACCATGCTTCAATAGTAATCCCAAATGAATAAAAAATGATATAAGTCATTCCTTCATCCATGCTTTGACTCTCTCCAAATTCCACTTCATAATTTCCATTTTCACAAAATGAAAAACATTTATGAGGTGTCTCCTTCTAGAAGGTATTCTTGTACAATTACAAGAATACCCCTGACCGTATACCGTATAAGTTTACCCGTATCCGAATTCCGAAAAATACGAATACAAATAATCCAATAATATAATACCGGTATCCGGCTTAAACCAAAGCCTACCAGTATTATCCTTCCGATCATTATTCCTGTAACCATTACACGAACATTATCGAAACCCTGCCGTAACAACTTACGGCGTCTACATCTTTTGCCTGAACCAAGGAACCCTCTCTGTGGGACTCTAATGACTCGACAGTACGCTGGCAGTGGGTTTAACCACAAGCATATCAGCGGCACTAGCTGTGCGTAACGGCTACGCAGGTACATGACGAAAAGGTGGCCGACGAGCGAACTCATCACAACCTTAACGAGCCTGTAAGCAACACTTACCGTACAGTCCGGTCTCTTCGTATGATACGTCACATATGAAGTCTAGGGATGGTAAATGTCAGACCCCAGTAACTTTATAAGTCATGCTGATTTACGGGCCATAACGGTTCGAGAAACTACTGATAACACTTATCAGTAAATCTCGAGAACCCTGTCCAGGGATTTGCTGTCAAGGACGATCAAGCATAGCGCGACATCAAATCCTTATACCGGGAGAGGCGAAACCCCTCTTATCACTCACTGCCTCCATGTGATTCAGGACTGTACCAAAAATCCACCTGTTTGCACGACTTAGTAGAGCCGTGGTAGGGAGGAAATCAAAGCACGGTGGGAATCACACAAGACACTATGACGATCTCGGGTCTACAGATTAACCTGTACTAGTGTCACCAGAGAACTGCTATTTGACAATAGGTATATATACCATCTAAGAGTTCTCGGCGAGTCATGTTCGGTGTAACCATTCTCCAATGAGCACCTGTGTACAATCTTTGATGTCAAACACCAATGGTTGTGGGATCAACCATTGCCCCACGGTCAAGAAACATACACACTAGTCTACTCTGGTAATATCGATGCCCTGTCTCGATATACTCTCGACTAGGAACTATTAAAGGATATGCTTATAGACTGCCCAGGCCCCAATAGTATGATCTACATCATAATCCCGGCAGTCAAGCATAATCCTAAGAGCTTCATCAACAAGTTTACAAAGATATGAAATACAACACATCACACGTTAAGATGAAGATAAACAAGATAGCATACTATCATTTTGAGCAAAGATTGTTTTTGTACATATACAAGCCTAGCATCCTGTACAATACAGGCCTCTCGGGCATACATATCTAACATTAGCTGTATGTAACGGCTACTCGGGTATTGAGTGATCAGAAGTTCAACAAGAAAGCTTGTTCATACTCCAGTGAATCCTATCAGTAACACTACCGTACAGTCCGGTCTCTTCGTCTGATTTGTCGCATACCTAGCCTGGGGTGGTAAACGTCAGACCCCAATAGCTTGATAAGTCATGCCAATGTGAGGCTCATAACGGGTCGAGAAACTACTGATAACACTTACCAGTAAATTTTAGTATCAGTCATGGCCAGGGACTTCCTGTTATAGCCAATCGAGCACAGCGCAACATCAACCCCCAATACCGGGAGAGACGAAACCCCTCCTATCGCTCACTGCCTCCATGTGACTCGGGACTGTACCCAAAAACCACCATTTTGCAGGCTCTCTTGAACGTGGTAAGTGTTAGATATATGTATGCCCTAGAGGCCATTATATGTATAGTGGATGCTTGGACATGTATATATGGATTTAAATGACTTTCTCGCTCAACATGATAGTATGCTATCTGGTTTACTTTATCTTGACATGTTGATTTGATAATGCTTTTATTCATTTGAACATGTTGATAAAGCCCTCAGGATATTTGCTTGACTATTGTGACTATGATGCGGATCATACTAGTGGGGCATGCGTAGTTTATACGCATATCCTTGAACTGTTCCTAGTCGTGGGTGTATCGAGACGGGGCATCGATATTCTAGAGTAGACTAGTGTATACTATTCTTGTCCCATATGATGGGCAATGGTTGATCCCATATCCATCTGGTGAGGTGACACCAAAGATTGTATGCGGGTGCTCAGTGGAGACTGGGTACACTGAACGGACTCACAGAGAACTCCTATGTGGTATTATATCTATCGTCGGATGGCAGTTCCCAGGTGACACTGGTACAAGTTAGTCTGTTGACCCAAGATCGTCATAGAGTCTTGTGTGTCCTCCCACTGTACTTTGATATCCACCCTACCACGGCTCTACTGAGTCGTGCAAACTGGTGGACTTTGGGTACAGTCCCGAGGCACATGGAGGGGATGAGCGATAAGAGGGGTCTCGTCTCTCCCGGTATTGGGAGTTAAGGTTGTCCTATGCTCGATTGGCTATAACAGGAAGTCCCTGGCCAGGGCTACTGAGATTTACTGATAAGCGTTATCAGTAGTTTCTCAATCTGTTATGAGCTATACACCAGCATGACTTATTGAGTTATTGGGGTCGACGATTCCATCCCTAGACTCGATATGCAACATATCTGACGAGGAGACCGGACTGTACTGTAAGTGTTCCCAGTTGGCTCGACGGGAGTTTTGACAGCTTCACTGGTTTTCTTCTGATCGCTCAATACCCGGGTGGTCGTTACGTTTAGCTGACCGCTTGCGGCTTGTAGGTATTTGATATGATCATCACCTACTGCCGGCGTATTGACGAGTCTTAGAGTCCCACAATGATGTTTCCTAGCTCAGGTGAAAAGATGTGGTGTGCATATGAGATATGCGTGGGGACCCGATTAAATGCGGATATGTGATACCGTATATTAATCGGGCATTTTCTATTTGTCGGGTCGTATGTGATATGACCGGTTTGCAAAATCAAGTGTTGATTTAACAAATGACTTTAAGATTAATTCTTTAATTAAACCCCTTTTCTATTTTTGTATGCATGTATGTATGCACATGATGATGTGCATGGACACATACATACATACATTGTATCATGGTTGTTGATACATATTTTGTGGCAATGCAAGACTCATATTGTAGTAATTATTTATTTATTTATCATTTTGAATTAAAGGAAAGGATAATTCACTCATGGTTAATGCTTATCATCTTTGACCATACTTCAACTACTTTTTAACCTTGAGTTAATTATCCTTTTGGTTTATTAACTCATCGATAAAGATCTAGATAATTACTAACCATGGTTGAAGTGAGAAGGATATAATATTGATTATTCTTTCTCATCTCAATTATTCATTCATATCATTATACTTTGAGCTCAAGCTTAGCCACCATCTTCTTCTTCCTCTCTTGAGATTTTTTTTTGAGTGAAGTTGATAAAAAGAAAGGGTTTTTATTATAGAATACAAACCACATCATCATACTACACACATCTAGCCCATTTGTGTAGTGTGTTTGCTCTACTTCATTCACATATTAAGTAAAGCAAGGAGCTCTGGGCAAAGGGACTTCGGGTGGATCTTCGTGGACTAGGAAGGCTTTCATCGATCCGTTCCAAACTCTCATAGTGCCAAAGAGTGACCAAGGGAGGTCTACAAAGGTTGTAATCTCTACCCTTAGTGATAGTTTTTCATTTGAATGTGATGCTTAGTTGAAAGAAACCCTAAATTTCTAGTTATGATTCTTTGCAAGTTCACTTAGCACCTTCAAAATTTTATTTTGGCATATGTGATGCTTCTAAACCCTTGATGAGGTGCTAGGTAAACCCAACAATGGTATCAGAGCCAAGCTAGAGCTTTAGGCGATGTTTAGGAGAAGTTAATACTCCGATCGAACCACGAAATACCAATTTAGACCCCTCTCTGGATAATTTTTAAAATGTGATTTTTTCTGTATTAAAAATACCAAAAATTCAGCAGGGAATTATAAGCATTACTGTAGAAAACGAGGCCATAATCCGTACAAACCACCGCGGAACCGCGGCAATACCTTTCTTGTGCCGCGGATCCGCGGCCGTACAGAAGTATTATTGCATCTTTTTTTGCACAATAATGTCCGTAGCTGTTAGTGCATATTTCTGGGTAATTTTAATCTGACTCAAGTGTTGAGTGTTCTGGGGATTATTTTGAATTCGTTGATTCAATCGGAAAATTTAATTTCGTTATGTTTTCCGGATATTTAGAAACTGTTAAAATTTTCGAACGGATATCATTAACTCACTTTTTCCCGGCACGAAAAACTTTCAAGTGTTTAATTTTTCTTGGGTTTAAATCTTTCGGAAAAACGTACAAGTAACGCGATGGACCCTCTAGAAGAACACAAATCTTAACTCGATTATGTGACCGTCTGAACCGCCTCTAAACCTTAGGGTTTGGGGCAGTACGACGTGCCACATGTGAGCGTTGGCTTGACCCTTCTACGGCTGGACCATTGGTACTGTGACGTATTCTGGAATTTTTGAACTCGGCTCAAGTGTTGTGCTATTTGGGAAATCTTGGGTGTTTGTTTATTCTATCGAAAAGTTTAGCATTGTCTATTTATTTGGAATGTGATACAATAAGTGGAATTCATATAGTTAGGCATGAAATGCGAAGTATGTGATATTTCGGATTCACGATGTCTAATGTGATTGTGGATTCCAAATGTTGTAGTTTTACACTTTCTTTTCTGTGACCGTAAGTGTAGTATGTAGTTGTAATGCCGGTTTTCGTTGCTATACATCAACGACGATCGGTGTATGCATACTTACTTACGTTGATGATTTGAGATATTATGTGTTGCTGAGATATGATGTGCAGGATTGTCGCGATTGAATAGCCGGTTTTTTTTTATGTGGGATGAGAGTTTTATTTTCTTTCATGTATAAATCAATTGTATGTAATATTCTTTTATTTGGGGCACTTCCGGGATGAGGAAGATGTTTCCATCATTGTATATTATTTACTTTTCCGCATTAGGATAGACCCAAGGAGGGGAGCACAAGTGACCGGGTTCTAGGGTTCAGTGGGAGGCCATCTTGAGGAGTCGAGACCGGGTCTCCTAAACTCTAGAATTGGTAGGATCACTTGCCGCTCTCGTAGGGGTCTAGGTGGAGGGTGGGGGTGTATGATAGTCTCACAATATTTTCTCTCATAATCTAATGCTCATAGAGCACCCATGGAAGATGTGGAGGTGATGCAAGAAAGAATGGTATGAGCTTGGCTAAGTATTTTGTGTGAGCATGAGAGTGTGAGAGCACAAAAATGATATCACCAAAAATAATGAGCAAAACCCCTCCTCTAGTGGCCGGCCCCCTCTCCCATGTACCCACAAAAAAGTCATTTTCAATTTCATTAAACAAATACCATACCAATCTCTATATTGCACAAAAGCCATGCTTTGACCAAAACCCATGCTTATGCCATGTCACCATTTCCACCTCACCTTAAACATGTGATTTTCTAAAGAAAATCAATAATGAGGTGGCATCTTCTAGAAGCCATTCCGTATAAATACGGAATGCTTCCCGGTATATGTATCGATAATGGATTCGTCGTTTTTGTTCCGCACCGGCCACTTTTGATGGCCAGGACGCCGGCATAACCCAGCAGTGGTATCAGAGCCACCCATAAACCATTATTAGCTAGGTTGCACATGCTTAAAATCTCGATCGAACAAATTTTCCGAATCAATTTTCCAAAATGCCTATTTTCTGTCGATTTCTGAAAGTGCTCGAAAAATTATTTCCAGAGGCTTAAAAATCCATGCAGGAGTTTTTGTGCTAGCATAAAAATATTGGGCTCCTGAAGCCACCAAAGCGCCGCGGAACCGCCGCACTTACCCCCTATTGGCGGCGGTTCCGCTGCCATTTAGTGGCGACGGGCCATAAAATTTTTCCTGTAGCTCAGAACTTGGAATTTTGATATTTTGTGATATATGGTTTTGGCCCAGAATTTTTTGAGTACTGGATTTGCTTTTGGGGCCTTTGCGGATAAATTTAGTCGATCGAAATTTTAACTGTGTAATTTTTCGGTACTTTACATTTCTATCTGTTACCGTGAATGTCATTTGATCGGTAAACCTTGTCTAATCGCTATAGTCCTTTTAGACGGGTTTGCGAACGTGACATTCACGTTAATGTTCTATGTTGTACTGTGATGTTGCGGATTGTCGTGGTGGATAGCTTCTGTGCAATAGTAGTGCAGTTCGGATTTATTTGTACATTTGATATTGCGGGGCGAGCGTCCGACATGTGGACTGCCGTCACTGCCTGTTTGTATATTATTCTTTTGGGGCACGACCGGGCTGAGGTCGATGTCACCCTTGTATATTATTTTCTTTTCTGTACTAGGATTACCCCGCGGTGGAGTGCACGAATAGCCGGGTTCTACAGGGCAACAGATCAATATCTCATGGCGTTGAGACGGAGGGTACCTTACTCTAGAATTGACGGGCTATTCGCCGCACTCGTTGGGGGTATAGGTTGACCCAAGGAGGGGTGCTCAAGTTACCGGATTCCGTGAAGTGCTGGGTTGTCCATTCACTTTGCTGAAGGGGCCTGCATCGCTTCAGGTTTTGGCGGGTAACTTGCCGCGCTCGTAGGGGTCTAAGACTTTCATTGCACAGGCTACCCACACGACCAGGGGAACGTCGGGTTTTCATTATGGCTCAATGGAAACCAAGATATCCCAGATTATCTGTATTGTTCTGTGATGCTTATTACTTTTCTGTGATGTTGCATTTATCATGCCTGGGACGATTGTTATATATATTTATATATACTAGTAGATTTTGTATATGTTTTTCACCCGCGCTAGCCCAGTCCCCGCTCTGTCGTTAGTTAAGTAACCTAACGGGTGATGACGGGACCCAGTGGCGAATGCGGATGGCATATACGTACATTTTATTTTCGTTCTTTTCTGGTGTGATTAATTGATGGGACTGTGTTGATTCTTATCAATGCAAGAAAAACAAACCTATATTTGATGTTGTTGGAACCAATTTTAAAAAAAACTGACATTACAGACGTACGCTTTTGCTTTGCACAGTGGTATTCGGTTATGAATATCCAGCACCTCATTCGACGAGGCAAGGGCCGAGATCCCTTCATCGGGAGTGACCCCTTGAGTGAATGTTTGCGTCAACGTAATAACTTTACTATAGTCGATTATTTTTGCTTTGCATCGTGGTATTCAGGTTGGAATATCCTGCACCTCATTCGACGAGGAAAGAGCTGAGATCCCTTCACCGGGAGTGACCTCTTTAGCAAAGGTTTTCACAGCTATATTTCTATAAAAGCTATCTGGTTCCTTCAACGATATCAAGTTCATTACTTTAAAGGTTTTTCGCCAAAAACCATTCGTAGTCCTCCATCATTTCAGATGGGTAGCACTTAGTATTCATGCTATGTTTGTTGGACTACGTCAAGGCATGGTGTATGGTAGCTATTTGTTACTTTTCTGTTGCATAGATAGATGCGTTGGTCTGGAACAGTCGTACTACCTTGCTGGCCTACGTCAAGGGTATGTACGGGTGGATTCAAATTAACCTGGATAATGACGGATAGAACTTAACATGTGACTTATGATTTGTTGGCCTACGTCAAGGTCATAAGAGCATGGGATAAAAATCACATCGGGAGTTTCAAACATACATGAAACTTGCCAGGCATGCGCATACCTTCTGAAATGTGATAACTTGAGTGGCTTCCATCAAGTTATCATACGATGATAGTTGGATCCCGATTCCTACTGATGAGTAGGATTACTCCTCGGGTAATTCCGACTAATTCTCCTTTTTTGGGTTTGGAAGAGAATTCGAGAAAACTGTGGGAGCCATCCAGATTAGATAAACTGATTATCCATTCTGATCTAGGTTAGAGTGCACGCTGAGTGTTTCTTCTCTCTCTCTCTCTCTTTGGCAGCGACCATGGCCCGACCCTAGACAATAACTCAATGACCAAGTTAACCGAACTTTCTTAAAAACACTGGCTTTTGGATTATCCGAGTTGCATACATTATTGCCGCTCATTCTTCTATCCTTTGTGTTCCTCCAGAACACCCCGTATTATTACGAACATCTACTTCCATTGGATAAAACAATCGTATGGTTATGTACGAACTCGATGGAACTTTTTCGAGGATGGTTTCTGGTTCTGGAGAAAATGAACAGGATAATTCAGATGTCTTTTCCTTTTACCTTCTCTCAGGTTGTGAGGGCTCCTAGAATTAGGAGACGGTACACCTATTATGCTCATTGGATAATCTTCTTCCAAACCATAGGCAGGTGCCGAAAGGTTGGGAATGAAGAAAACCAATTAGCCTAAGTGTGGTGTGCAGAAGATAATAAGTAAAGACAAATAAAAGGGTTAGAAAGAGGGCAAAGTAAAATGCGACTGCTATTCACGACCAAACCAAGTCTTTCATTGCCACTCTTACTTCACCTTTGTATTCCTCCAGAACACACCATATCACTACGAACTTCCAATTCCATTGGATAAATCCAACGTATGGTTATATACGAACTCGAAGGAACTTTTTCGAGGATGGATTCTGGTTCAGGAGAAATAGAATAAGGATTATTCAGTTGTCTTTTATCATCACCTTCTCTCAGTTTGCGAGTACTCCTAGGATTAGGAGAGTACACCTATTACGCTTATTCGATAGTCTTCTTCCAAACCATAGGCTGGTGCCGAACGGTAGAGAAGGAAGAAACCATTTAAGCCTAATGAAGGTGTACAGAAGGTAACGACTAAAGACAAATAAAGGGATTTGGAGATATGGCAGAGAAATATACGGTTAAAGTCATGAGTCTGGATAATGGAAGAGGCATTACTAAGAATACCCGGATTCCCCTTCAAAACATTTTCATCTTTCAGTTACACTGTGCATTGTTAATTGTAAACTGATTTCCCAATTAGACCCTTGCTCCAGGGTATGTATTTACCAGGTATGATTCTCACATATGTATAGTTTTACAGATGATGAGTGGGAGTAAGTTATTGGGAATTAGGTGACCATCCTCATTATATCGGAATTCGTTGTAATTGGTGATATTTGAGGAAATCTTCTGGGTACAGTTTTCAACCTACGACGCACAGGGTTTGAGTTATTCAACTCAAGGGACTTATACAAAGTATTGTATGTTGTCTAGTGTCCATTAGGACAAAGGGGATGGTCCTCGTACTGTATTCTGTTTACTTATGACTTCTCTAGTTTTTAGATAAGTGTTTTGTAGAAATACAAGATCTAAGATTTGAGAAGTTATAGGTATAAGAGTAAAGTAGAGAACCAGGTGTCGCAAGTATCAGGATTCTTCAAAGTGATCGAAGATGTAGATACTTGTATGAGGTATTCAGTTGATAGTAATAGTTTTGAGAAACTTCTTTCTCTTTCAGGTTACTCATAATTGGACGCACTCCTAAGTTGAGTAATGCTGATCGGCCTCTCTCCATTTAGTTGACATGCACTGGAGACAGCTGCATGATGTCAATCTGGTTCAAATTAAATTAGTGCTATTGTTTCTATATTAGATATATATATAGAATCAATTTATATCTTAACGATGTTAAGGTATAGGGAGTCGTCCGGCTAATGTTTAAAACCAGAATCCGGATGAACTCAAGGCACATTTCAGTAATGGCCGTTTGTGGGTTATCCCGAGCTTTCACAAGGGTTAACTTTCTACCATCTGGAAGATCAATAGTCATATTGTTCTTAACTCGCCACAGTTTTAGTAAAATGAATTTTTTCAGAAAACAGCAGTAGGAGTATGGTAGAACTGGAAGTGATTCCAGAACCACAAATGATTACTGAAAATTTAATAATAAGAACCTAAAGATTCAATCAGATTTGACATTCCATTAGCCACTCCGCAGATATGGTGGGTAACCTTAGGCACCCGAAAGATACTTCAGTCTTCTCAGAGACGGTGACAGGGAAGTTCTCGTTTACCCAGACTTGCCATTGCTGTTGTTCCAGACTATGAGACCTGGCAGAAGGATGAGTATAGCGTCATTCTAAACTAGCTTTGGAAGTGCACGTTTATATGACTCTGCCAGAGAGTTGTCGTAGTCAGTGGGAGCAGCGGAAGCATAGTGGACAAGTAGCATGTCTTTTTATAGACTAAAGCGGATATGGCGGAGATAGATCATCTATTTTGATGTGACAGTCATAGGTTAATTGACTTCATAAGAATAGGAGATGGATCTGTTAAGAAAGTAGTAGGTTGTGTGTCCTGGAATCGACGATGACATACACAGAGTAGGAAGTGAAATTCCTATACTACGATCGTTTATACTTTGGTTGTCACACAGTGTTATCTCCACATAGGATTTGGATATTATATCTGGCATTCTGGTTACTAGATCTATGGTTTTAGATCTAGATTTGAGTGGTTTCCCAATCTGGGTACTTAGACAGCATTCTAAAGGAATTTTAGAATGGACGACTCCAGGCATGGTGGTAAACCTGCAAGTGATGGATTCTCCCTCTCTAAAGGTGTCTTAAAGACTAAAGGGGAGAGGGGTGTGCATGATTGGCATATCACTTGCTTAGGCAATTGAGTCAATCATGAGATGTCAAGTACCATACCAGATGTTGTATTTTGCACTAGATGCAATAAGTTATGATATTAATCCAATCCTGGAGAAACATTAGGAACCAGGTTTATAACAAAAGTAAATGTTCTAAGGATTTGATAACGGCAGCCTCCTTCCGGAGACGGTTATCATTCCAGGCTTCCAAGGTGACCTGGATGACAGAGTAACTGTCGGAGTTATAGTTTTTCCCTCTGACGAGGGGCAGTAGTTTGGACAGGTGCTCCAAGTGGATACTGAGGAAGGCATGGCGCAACATACTGATTAAAGTTTAGTATACAATACAGTCTAAGAAATTTGCTGGATTTGGAGTTCATTTGTGAACTGGGTCCCATCAGATATCCAGACATATTCTAAGATAGGTATTGCTCATTTCGGGATATGGCTTTCTCCGCGAAGTTGAGATATAGAGAGGTATAGAAAGAAACATTAGAGCGGATCCACTCACTGAGGCTATTCCTCGAACACATTAGTTTCACAAACAGGCTTTGCGAAACTGATTGGTAGAGGAGTTGGGTGTTCGGTATCACACGGGCTGTGAGTATGCGACATCGCAATAATTAGCCTTAAGTGCAAGTGGGAGATTGTTGGCTATAGTGCCCTCAAGGCAATTATCATAGTCACAGGCAGGTGATTATGATGATTGAAAGTGGACCTATACCGATAAAACACTCTTACTCGAGATGATAGTATGCTATCTAGTTTGTCTTTATCATCATGATAGAGCCCATAGGATTCTTGCTTGACCACCAGCATTATGATGGCGATCATATACGTGAGAGCTGCGGGTCTATAAGCGCATCCTTAAATGTCCCTAGTCGTGGGAGTATCGAGACTGGGCATCAATACTCCAGTGTAGACTGCTGTATACTTATCTAGACCCTGACGAGGGGCGGTGGCCGGTCTCACAAGCCATTGGTGTCAGTTGTTCACCTAAGATAGTATACAGGTGCTCATTGGGTTATGAGTACACTGGACGGACTCGCCGGGAACATGCTAGTTTGTATTATACCTATTGTCAGATAGCAGTTCCCTGGTGAGATGTGTACAGGTTAGTCTGTCGACCAGGGATCGTCATTTGTTTCGTGTGAGTTCCCACTGTGCTTTGATTACTACCCTAACACACTCAAAGGAGACGTGCAAACAGGTTTTAGTTGGGTACAGTCCCGAGCCACATGGAGGCAGTGAGCGGATCATCAGGGATTCGTCTCTTCCGGTATTGGGGGTTGATGTCGCACAGTGCACGGGTAGCCATCACCTGAAATCCTCGGCCGGGGTAATGGAGAATTACTGATTTGGATCAGTACTTTCTCAGGAGGTGATGGGCTTCATACCGACACGAATTATCGCGTTATTAGGGGTCTGACTTTATCCACCCCCTAGACCCGATATGCGATACTCTTAGAATAACAGATCGGACTGTACGGATATTGTCACTGACAGGCTCAGTAAGAGTTCGGATGAGTTTGCTCGTTGGCCTTCCTTTCGCTCAATACTTGGGGAGCCGTTACGTACAGCTAGTGCCGCTGACGTGCTTGTGGTTAAACCCACTGCCAGCGTATTCACGAGTCTTTAGAGTCCCACACAGAGGGTTTTCACGGTTCAGGCAATATGGTGTAGTTGACGTATGTTGATACATACAGGTGTCCGATTAAATATGTGCACGGACTGCACGGACTTTAATCGGGCAGTTGATAATACTAGCGGCTTAGGATTAAGCCAGATTTTTAAATCAAGTTTTGATTTAATAATTTACATATGTATTTATATGTATGTATTCTAGTATTATTGCTCACTATTTATTTTCTCTCTTTGGCTATTCATATTTTCGTACGAATACGCGTATGTGTATTTCGATACATATACCGGGAAGCATTCCGTATTTATACGGAATGGCTTCTAGAAGATACCACCTCATTATTGATTTTCTTTAGAAAAGCACATGTTTAAGGTGAGGTGGAAATGGTGACATGGCATAAGCATGGGTTTTGGTCAAAGCATGGCTTTTGTGCAATGTAGAGATTGGTATGGTATTTGTTTAATGAAATTGGAAATGACTTTTTTGTGTGTGCATTGTTAGTTATATGTATGCCCTAGAGGCCATTACTATACATAGGTTGTATATTGTAGTGGATGCTTGGACATATATAGGGAGGACTTTCTTGCTCGACATGATAGTATGCTATCTGGTTGCTCTTTACCTTAACTTGTACACTGATAGTCTCTCTGTTACATGTTGGTAAAGCCCTTAGGATGTGTACTTGACTACCTGGACTATGATGCGGATCATACTAGTGGGGACATGGTAGTCCGTAAGTACATCCTTCAAGGTCCCTAGTCGTGGGTGTATCGAGACGGGGCATCGATATACCAGAGTAGACTAGCGTATACCTTCTCGACCCATACAGATGGGAGATGGATGATCCCATATCCATTGGTATTTGACATCAGAGATGATATACGGATGCTCAGTAGAGACTGGGTACACTGGACGGACTCGCCGAGAAATCCCAGATGGTATTATACCTTACGTCAGATGGTAGTTCTCTGGTGACACTGGTACAGGTTAGTCTGTTGACCTGAGATCGTCATAGAGTCTTGTGTGATTCCCACTGTATTTTGATTTCCACCTTACCACGTCCAAGAGGGCGTACAAAACGGTGGTTTTTGGGTACAGTCCCGAATCACACGGAGGCAATGAGCGATAGGAGGGGATTCGTCTCTCCCGGTATAGGGAGTTGATGTTGCACTGTGTTCGATTGGCTAGAACCAGAAATCCCTGGCCAGGGTTGCTGAGATTTACTGGTAAGTGTTATCAGTAGTATCTCGAACTGTTATAGACCTCATATCGACACGACTTATCGAGCTATTGGGGTCTGACGTTTACCACCCCTAGGTAAGATATGCGACATATCAGACGACGAGACCGGACTGTACGGTAAGTGTTACTGGTCGGATTCACAGGAGTGTGAGCGGGCTTGCTCGTTGATCTTCCGATCGCTCAATACCCGGGTGGCCGTTACGTTTAGCAGACCGCTTGCGGCTTGTGGGTGTTTGATATGATCATCACTTGCTGCCGGCGTATTGACGAGTCTTTAGAGTCCTACACAGAGGTTTCCTGGCTCAAGCGAAACGAAATAGGAGCGCATATGAGATATGTGCGGGACCGAGAATAATGCGTGTATGTGATACCGTATTCTATTCTCGTGATGAATGTATCGATTGGTTGTATGCGATATAACCTAGTTATCGAATCGGGGATTGATTCGATAAGTCGATACATTGAATATTAATCGGTCATATGCGATATGACCGGATCGTTAAATCAAGTGTTGATTTAATGATTTAATGTATAATTATATATTTGATATATTACTTTACATTAACTAGTATTGGTTCACTTAAGATTGATTATCTCACTTGATTGTGCACATTGTATATATGATATATGTTTGTGCACTAGTTTGTATCATGTTTGATGATACATGCAAACTTGGGTGTGTGTATGCTTTAAACCTTGATTAGGTTAATGGTTAGGGTTTGGTTTACTTATTTATTCTTTTTATTTATTTTTGGCAAAATATAAGATGGTGGCTTCTTTTGTTTTCTACATGAAGCTTTGAAAAGCTTTGACCATTTTGTCTTTTGCCTTAACCCTAACCATTTACCTAAACCCTAGTTCATTCTCTAGATGAGTTAGCCTCTCCCATGGTTGCATTATGATAACCATCACTTCATTTTTCTTTTTGGTATTAATCCATAATTCATTCTTTTTCTTCTTCTTTATCTTCTTCTTCAAGTGAGGAAAAAGAAAAGCTCTCTTGAAAAATGTCAAGTGATGATTCCAAGTGAGAAATCCAAATCCAAAGTGAACCCACTTCCTATTTCTTCATCCTCTACCACTTGCCAAGTAGTATATGGTGTTTTCTTCACAAGTTTCATGACTTGGTGAAGTTGGAGCTTGATCTTGAGTTGACTCGACGTAGATCATTTTCGGCATCGATGTCCACGACCTAGCCCGATCATTTCTTCGACGAAACCATCGGTAGAGTCCGGGATCCGATGATCGCAGCGGAGGGACATCATCACGGAGCTAAGGAAGTGGAGGACCGGATCTACAAAGGTTGTATTTCCATTCACTTAGTAGTTAAGTTGTTAACTAGCTTGCATCTTTCGCCTAATCTCTAGTTAATGATCTTCATTAGGGTTTCTCCATACCTAGATTTTTGAATTTGGCATGGTTGATGCCTTCTAGAACCTCTTGAGTGAGCCTAGGAACCCTACAGTGGTATCAGAGACTTGTTAGAGCCTTAGGAGATGCGTTAACGAAGTTAAAACCCCGATCGAACCCAAATACGACGAAATACACCCCTCTCTGGTCCATTTTTAAAATCTAGGATTTTTCCGAATTAAAAATGCCTAAAAAAATCAGCCGGAAATTGTAAGAATTACTGTGCAAAAACGACACTGTTTGGAGTTCAAACCGCCGCGTAACCGCGGCACGTGCATGGCTCGTGCGGCGGTTCCGCCGCCATTTTGTGACGTCACCCTATTAAATTTGCACAGTAATGTTTATTTTTAATTTCCTGATATTTTATGGGTATTTTTATCTGACTCAAGTGTTGAGTATTTTGGGGTTTATTTTGTAGTCGTTGTTTCGATCGGAGAATTTAATTTTGTTATGTTTTCCGGATAATTTTAGCAAGTGTTAAAAAGTTCGACCGGATATAAATACCCACTTTTTCCCCTGTCGGGAAATTTCCAAGTGTTGGATCTTTCCATAGTTTAAGAACGTTCGAAATAGTGCAAGTAACGCGATGGACCCTCTAGAAGACAACAAACCTTAACTCGATTATGTGACCGTCTTGAACTTCCCTTTGACCCTTAGGGTTTGGGGCAGTTTGACGTGCCACATGTGAGGCGTTGGCTTGACCCTTCTACGGCTGGACCGTTGGTACTGTGGCACGAAGTGAATGTTCTTAAACTTATTTCATGTGTTGAGCTGTTTCGGGAAAACTTGGGTGTTTGACTGTTCGATCGGAAAGTTTAACATTTTCTATTTATTTGGAATGGGATACAATATTTGGAATCCACAAGTAGTTATGAGATAACTGAATGAATGTTATAAACATAGAAGTTTAGTCTCACTTGATCGGTTGCCACGGAATTTTGATGCGATCGAAAGTCCGTCGCAATCACGTAGCGTACGCGGATACTCGCCGGGTAAACTTAATAGACAGCTACAACCCATATCCCCGACCAAGTGACTGTAGGAGAACCCCGTCGCTGAAAACATCCGTTCGGGTGCTCGCGGCAGCGGTGTTCCGCCTTGGTGCACTTCGTCGACGGCATCGGGGGTGCGGCCGCCTAATAAAGTTTGAGACGAGCATTCGATCAAAATGGCGGGAATCTTGTTGAATTGCCCGACTTGATATTGAAAAGTGTTTTCGATAATGAGACTAAAATGCGGGGTTTATAATTGTTAGGCATGCGATGTCTAAGTAATTTATTTGATTAGGCATATGATGTCTAAAGAGGTTGCGGATTCCAACTGTTGTAGTTTTACACTTTCTTTTCTGTGACCGTACGTGTAATATGTGATATCGCCGGTTTCATTGCTATATGTCAACGACAATTGGGATACGCATGTTTACCTACGTTGATGACATGTGATGTTATGTGTTGCTGGATATGTTATATTGGATCGTCGCGTTTTGAATAGCCGGGGGGGTTATGTGAGATGAGTGTTTTTCATTTTCATTCATGTAAAAAACTTGTATGTAATATTCTTTTATTGGGGCACTTCCAGGTTGCGGAAGATGTCACACTTTGTATATTATTTACTTTTCCGCACTAGGATAGACCCAAGGAGGAGGGCACAAGTAACCGGGTTCTAGGGTCCAGTGGGAGACCATCTCGAGGAGTCGAGTCCAGGTCACCTAACTCTAGAATTGGTAGGGTTGGTTGCCGCTCTCGTAGGGGTCTAGGGGTGTGGGTTTGGCTATTCATCGCGATCGTGGAATCCGTGTTTTATACTGGCTCGTATTGAAAACACGAACGTCCTAGTATATCCAATATTTCATATGTTTCTTCTGCTGCGATATCTGTGATGTGATCATTTGATGTTCTGTGATAGATATTGTATATTGTATATACGATATATTATATAGACGTTACTTATGTTTTACACCCGCGCTAGCCCTGCCCCGCTCTGCCGTTAGTTACCTAACCTAACGGTGCACGAGGGGACATCGAGGCGAATGCGGATGGCATAAGTGTACGTCGTATTTATCTGTGATGTTTAGGTACTTTAAATGATGGGACTTCATTAATTAGATTAATGAAATAAAAGAAACCTAAAGATGTTGTGGAATCGAATTTCAAAAATAAAACAGGTAGCTACAGTTCTTGCTTTGCACAGCGGTATATATGATATATCCTGCACCTTATTCGATGAGGAAAGGTCCGACGATCCCTTCACCGGGACTGACCCCTTTAGCAATAACTGGCAGATGCTACAACTCTCGGTTTGTCTTTTGATTGCTTCTATAGTTTCTGGTTTGCACAGTGATATATATGATATATCCCGCACCTCATTCGACGAGGAAAGGGCCGATGATCCCTTCACCGGGAGTGACCCCTTTAGCAAAACTAGAAAAGCCTAAAAAACACTCCATTTCAAAATCATTTGATTCTACAACGATATCAAGTTCATTACGCAATAGGTTTTCAGAAAAACCTAACGTAGCCTTCCGTCATTTCTGATAAGTACTAGTTAGTATTCGTGCTGTGGTAGTTTGGCATTCGTCATGGCGTAGTGTATGGTAGCTAACTAGTATTTATCCGCTTTTGCATATGATGCAGATTGGATTAGGGTATTCGTACGGCGTTGTTTGGCATTCGTCAAGGGTCGTGCGGGTGGGTTTAATTCAATCAAGAAATGTACGGGTTGAACTTGACTAGTGGACTATGGGTTGTTTGGCATTCGTCAAGGTCATAGAACACTAGGGGTAAAATATTATCGGGAATTTCAAGTGTTGAAATTTGCAATGAGATTGCATATCTTCTATGAGATGGTTGGATCCCGATACCCGCTGCGAGTAAGAGTTACTCCTGGGAGAGTTTTACATATTACAATTAGCCGATCTAGTAGGTGTCTAGAAAGGTGTCAACGGGGTTACGCCTCTGGAAAAACGAGGTTTACATTAATTAGGTTCGTGCGAAAGCACGGGGGACCTCCCTCAAAGTACCGACAATGGCCTGGCTGAAAGATTGGCGAACTTGTAGCGTGTAATTAATCCCGGCTAGTCTTTCCTTTTAGGGTTTGAAGGAAGATTTGATTAAAACAGTGGGAGTCATCCTGATTAGATAAAATAATAACCAATCTGATCTTGCAAGAGCATACGCTGAGTGTTTTCTTCTCTCTCTCTCCAGGTAGCGACCATATCACGCCTTAATCAAGATAATAATACGGATTATTGATCGAACCCACTTGTTATACTGAGCTGGGGAATGTTGGACCCGCTCCCACTTATAACTGTTATAAGACAGAGCAGGAAATTGGGGAATACCAGGATTCCCATGCCGCCCAAACGAAGAAAGTGCATAAGATGCATCTCCTTCGGGTGCGTTCATTACAAAGAACTGTTTCTCAGTATCCTCTACGTCCTGAGTATATGATACCAGATCAGGATCCCAGATATGTAATCTGTTACATGGGCTACAGAAAGGTAGAGAACTGAGAACGGGTGATAAGTTTCATGAGACAGAAAACGGTGCAAGTGTTGCAGCCAAGTCTGTTGGTCACTGTCACCCTGTATTCCAAATACATTGATTCTTAACGAATGTTATGAGATACCGAACCTGATATACAAAATCATATCAGTCTCTTTATTAGTAAAGAAATGATAAAATTTTGTATTGTTGGATAATGTTTTGAACATTTCCTATATCAAAAGTTGATCGGTTCAGGCACGTTATCTAAAAGAATTGATGTTCTAAATCAAACTACAGTTCTTAGTATACAGAACACACACAAAAGGAAGAGTTCAGAAATGAACGAATCCTTCTTGAGGCATTGTAGACTGGGTCATATCAATGCGACCCGACTGGCTGAAGTTACATTTAGATGCATATTTAAATTAGTTTGAATTTACATCTTGTGAAACTTGCCGGTCATGTCACAAAGATACAATGACCATAGCTCTGTTTACTGGAAATAGAGAAAGAGTTAGTGTACTCTTGGGACAGATACATGATGATGTATGAAGGTCCCCAGTCTACACATGCCAAGACCGGTTCTTTGTACTTCATTACATTCTCTGATCATCTCTTTAGATTCAGACATATGTTCCTGTTGAAACACAAGTCCGAACCTTTTGAGATATTCACAGAATATAAGTTAGAAGTAGAGAACCAATACGGGTATAAGTATTATGTCCTTTGATGAGATCAAGAAGGAGAATATTTGTGCATAGAATTCCTGGACTATTCTAAAGGAGAATGAGATTCTCTCTCAGCATTACTCCTCCGTATACACCATAGCACGATGGTATATCGGGGCGGAGCAATTGCACCCTATTCCATATGGTGCGCTCTATGATGAGTACTACTGAGTTACCTGTTTCCTTTTGGGGGTTATGCACTTGAGAAGATGCATACCTATTGAAATTAGGTTCGAATCAGATCACAGCCTACCACTCCATATGAGATATGGTATGGGAAGAGCCCATGTCTTAAGCTAGTTAAGATTTGGGGTTGACCGGCCTATGTCTAAAAGCAAAATCCGGACAAGCTCGAGGCAAGGTCTGTAACGTAGAATTGGAAAGGTTCAAGCTATACAAACTACAGCAGATGATTTGGTAGAACCAAAGGATTCAGTAGATTCCAACGAACCTCAGCCTCTCCGCCGATATAGTAGGGTTCCTCAACTGCCTGAGAGATACTTCGGTTTCTCGATGACAGTAGGAGCGAGGATTGCATCATGAGATGATGACCCAACTATTTTCGAGCAGACCATCAGGAGTGGGACTCTGTAAGAATGGTTGGATGCTTAGTGATCTGATATGGAATCCTTATACACCAACAAAGTATGGACTTTAGTTGCTTTATCTGAAGGGTTAAATCCCCATCAGGAGCAAGTATATCTTGAGAAGATTACTTGGTGTAGATGGAAAAGTTTAGACTTTCAAAGCTAGACATGTTAAAGGTTTTCATCATCGACCAGGCGTAGATAATGATGAAACCTTTTTCAGTGGCTATGCTTAAGTCCATCTAGATCCTACTTGCCACGGCTACATACCATGACTACGATATCTGGCGGTTGGGTGCCATGACTGCTTTCCTAAGTGATATTTTAGAAGAGAGCGTCTGTAAGTACATAGCCAGAGGGCTTCGTAAACAGTGGGAGCAGCGAAAACGTGTACAAGATGCTTTATAATATTAAAGCAGGCATCGCGGAGTTGGAACATCTGTTTTGATGAGATAGTCAAAGAGTTTGACATCATCAAAATGGTACATGAACCTTGTATATACAAAAAGGTAGTAGGGAGTATAGTGGTGATCCTCGTAGAGTACGTGGATGATATACTCTTGATAGGGAAGGAGTTTCCGATGTTACACTCGATCAATCTCCGCTTATCACAGTGATTCTCCACATAGGATCAAAGTGATACCTACTAAATCCTGGGTTTTGGATCTATGGGATAGATCTAATTGGATGTTAGGATACACACTAGATGTAGTGAAATGGTATCAATTGATCCTGGGGAGAATCACTGGAAGTGTTCCAGGGTGATAAGGACGACTGAATGTCAGTCACAGGCATTGTCTTTACCCTCAGTAAAGGGACGGTAAGTTGGAAGAGTTCCAAGCTAGATACCGTGGCTTACTAGACGATAAAGGCTGGATACATCGCTACTTAAGATGCTACCAAAGAGGCTGTCAGGGTGTATATTTGTTCATGAGATAAACTTAGTTCCTCCCATTGTGTGACAATGGAGTTGTGGCTTATGCCAAGGAACGTCCGTCCCATCAGTGATCCAGACATATTCTAAGGCAGTGTCACCTGATCATGGAGATGGTTGATCTCCAAGGTGATCGAGGTAAGGAGAGTAGACTCAGAGGACAACGCGGCGGATCCACTCACAAAGGCCTTTTCCCAGAGAGAGACTTTTATGGGATGGTTGAGTATGAGATACTGCAACCACTGCTACAGATGGCCCTAGTGCAAGTGGGAGATTGTTAGTTATATGTATGCCCTAGAGGCCATTACTATACATAGGTTGTATATCGTAGTGGATACTTGGACATATATAGGGAGGACTTTTTTGCTCGACATGATAGTATGCTATCTGGTTGCTCTTTACCTTAACGTGTACACTGATTGTCTCTCTGTTACATGTTGGTAAAGCCCTTAGGATGTGTACTTGACTACCTGGACTATGATGTGGATCATACTAGTGGGGACATGGTAGTCCATAAGTACATCCTTCAAGGTCCCTAGTCGTGGGTGTATCGAGACGGGGCATCGATATACCAGAGAAGTTGTCACGGCCCGAAAGTACGGAACATGACCGGCACGTAAACTACGAACGTCTCGAGACGTACGTAATCTAAGTAAACCGAAAACCCAGAAATCCAAACCAAGAAAATTAGTAGAGTGAAGGAAAACCAATTTAAAACAAGTAGTTTTAATAGCATAAGCCGAATTATGCGATTTAAAAAAAACATCGAATATTTCCCGAAAATTTCGGCAGAGTCTCCTTTGTAAAAACTGGCCCCCAAACGGGATACAACATGAATAGTATACGAAATCAATAAAAGGCATCCCCAAGCGGGAGCTAGCTCTTCGTCAATCGACGGTCACAACCACACAAGCAATATAATATACAACGCCAACGGCGAGGATCAAAAACTCAAAACCACAAGAAAACCACAGAAATAAACGCGCGACTCAAAGGTCGAAAGAATAACATCACTGGTCTCTATCTCAAAAATAAATACATGTTTGGTTGATAGAACTTCTAGATACAACAGAATAATGATATACAAGATATATAATGGGGGTACGATACAAGTAAACCCACCTACTAGCAATTCACCCGAAGGAAACTATGCCCGCAAGCCATAATGAAACCTGTACGGCAAACCTGCAAGAAACTGGGGCACAACGGGGGTGAGTTGCCAACTCGTGAATAGAAAAACATCTACGCACAGAAATCGCATAAATAACGCAACCTAGGTCAATGATCATAATATATCCTCAAATATATGAATAACATGCAGCCTAAAACAATGGCTGGGGTAATATCTAACCCGAGTGTGATCTCATGTACCCGTGTCAGTGCCTCAGGTAGCAATTTATCATATGAATGAGGTATGAATGCATGAAAACAGAATACATGTAAATGAAGAAACTGTTTTCATAAATTAGTGAGATTTTCTTTGTATTTTTAAAATGAGGTATCATAAATGAAATCAGCATCAACAGTGTCTAGCATTGACACAAAACATAAATCTCAATGTCTCAAAACCTCAGGCTCCGGCTATCCGGACTGGCCTGTATCATCAAATCTCAGTACCTCAATATCTCGAAATCTCAATGTCTCAATCTCAATATCTAGGGCGCCGTCAGTCCAGACCGGCCCCTACCATCCATCTCAAGACCACGACGGTATCCTCCGGATATCCGACGCGTCGGGTAAAATCACCGGTAGGTAGTCTCCCCCTGCCAGGCTCATCGTCATCACCACGAGCTTCTTGTCCCGGGGTACCTTACCGGGTCCACCATGTACCCGAAACGGTTCATCCAACTCCTCGAATCGGGTCTCGAAATCCATCAGCAAACTCATGGTGGACGACTCATACATCATGGGAAAAACCGCGCTTTTCATTTAAAAAGAGAAAGAAGAAGTTTGTATATGTTTTGCGGTTTTCCCCAAATCCAGAAAATCTCATGGAAATCCGAATCCAAAACCTCAATAGCAAGGAAAATGTGAATATATGCATGAGAATCCATGAATGCGGCATAACAATGAATAACAGTATGCATGAAGTGGCAGGTAATAACTACAATGTCTAAACTAACATATAAGGCAAGTACACTAATATCATGTCTAAACTATTAGCTAACAGGCTATGTCAAGCAATAATATTTTCTAAGGTGTACGTGACATGGCAATTACCGATGAAGATGTGTGTGAGCCGGTAAGTAAGTGTACGTGGTACATACGCATCATCGGTAATGGTGCTGGTGTCCTAACCACAAGATATCAACAGTAGAATATGAAGCATAATATAAGCATGCGATGCGGAGCGAACAACAATAATGAGCGGGAGCTGAATACTAGACGCAACGATAACTAATCTACATTAACCTAATATAAGTCCTACAATGGTGCCTTTTGAAATAACACGAATCGTGGGGTTTTGAAAATAGGGGCTACGGTGTTTTTAAGAAAAGATACGTTTTTTGAAATATCCGTAGAATCCCTTGACTTGTCTTTTAAAATACACGCACGATTCGTAAGCTTTGAAATAGGTAGGAACCGAATCTAATTTAACAACTAACTAAACTAAAGGGCTAAGCTACAAGCTAGACTACAGGTAAAGAAACCGCCTAACATCTGAGTCGATACATATACATACCTGTATATATATTAGTCGGTGATCCCGCCTCAATAATATCATATCCGATACCATATCTATAATCAGACATCCCAAGTCAAGAGTGCGGATCCATCATCAAGATATAGCTCGTACGTAAATCCGCCGTACGGCATCCCCAAATCAGGGTACGGTCAATATCATATTCCTCACACTATTCCTCTGGTATCCTTTTTATCCAAGATCATAGTCTAGGGTACTGACCTATGTCTAGTACAATACTAATATCCTCAATGTACTCATGATCTGACTACTGATCGACAATCTCGTACAAACCGATATCGTCAGCACATATCATCATCAAGGGGTATACATCGCCCGATACAGCCTAATATCAATATCCTAGCATATCATGCCTCATATCACGATCACATGTCGACCATTTATTTATAACACTATTCACCCGTATCGCCGCCCCAAGATCCGCTATAACACCAGGACGTACCTCAAGTACGAATCGTGCCATATCACCGATATTACAACCACACAACAAATCTAATCGACTCAGCTCAATCCCAAGTATCATCCTCAAATCCGTATGTGAACACATAGTCCCATACCCATATGAACACATAACTAAAAAGTATCCTTTGAGCACATATAAATAGGAATGTATGCAAGTATGTATGTGTGTATGTGTAGTGCAACACTACCCTAGGGTTCAAAACACTAAAATAATCCAACACACCAATATCCATCCTAAACATCGTTATTAAACCCAAATAACATATAATAATTGTTGGTGTGTATACGCATCCGTATACACCACCACGGACTGCGGGGGTGCTATACGCCATCCACCCGACTTCTCCCCGTAGATATAAATCTACTCATCTGGTCCTCGCTTGCCGGTGCCGACGTCACCACGCGCTTGCTTGTCGTTTCGAAGTCCACATAGGGTACCTACATATCATAACGCACCATATCGCATTAAAATCCAACTCATGGCCAAAACGAGGCACGAATCCCACATAGGTCAAAACCTATGCTTGCTTTCACAAATCGACCCAAAAACTCTCGACGTTGGCGTACAAACGCCAAACCATCGAGAAAACTCCCAACACACTCATTTGTACAATTACAAGCACTAATTATAATATAAAATAGCTTAAAATTCACAAAAACCCCAATTTCACTTAAAAAGTCATTTTTCCGAAAATCTAGCAAGCACAAATCACCGTTTTAGTACAAAACTCGATGTATAAACGAATCTAGCGGCCACAATATTCACTAAATATCTTAAATAAGTCATAAAAACAATTCCCATAATTTAATCTCGTTAAATTCCAAAAACCCTAAAATTCTAGTTTACAAAATACCTAAATTTTAACAATTTTATAGCAAAAATGCACAAACTACAATCTAGCTTGGATTTTCATGAACTAAAGTATTAAACTATACTTTAAAATGTTAATAATTCCATGAATACCCTAATTAGATTTTTGTCTTCATTATTTAATCAAATTCCAAAAACCTAGTTTGCTTAAAAACTTGATTTTGACAATTTAAATGCAACAATTTACATAATAACAACAAGATTAGGTTTTCCAAACCTTAAGAGGTTCAACTACACAATTAAAGCATGAACAATTTATCAAAACCCTTATCTTGATCCAAACCCAATTCCTTACAATTTCAACTTGAAGGGTAAACCAAGTTAACACCTAATTAAACACTTAATTAAGCTAACATAAGCAATAATCAACAATTTAACTATAAGATTAAAATTATACCTCCATAATTTTATTGATTTCACAAGGAATCTAGCCTCCCAAAATGCTCTCTTTTCACCAAGATCCAAGCTTGAATGGAAAAGGAATAATGGGTGGGGATTAGATTTTGAGTTTGCTTTGATTTGTGTTGATTTTGGTTGATTTTTGAATGAATTTGGAGGTGAAGGAAGATGAAGACTTGAAGAAAATGGGGGGGGGCTGCCAATAGATCAGATTCGGCCAAGAGAGGGGAGGGGTGAGGTGTGGTGTGGGGGTGGGTGAAGTCAAGGGGAGAAAAGAAGACCAAGTCAACAAAAGACCATACTCTTTTTACTATTTTCTTATTTCCTTTGTTTTCTTTTCTCTTGATTTCTTTTCTTCTATCAAGAAGTGAGGGAAAACTTGGAGAGGGCTGCTGAATATGGTTGTGTGTGTGGGGTGAGGGAAAATGACAAATACAGTACCCCAAACATCCATTTACAATAAAAAAAGCCTTTTTTCTTCAATAATTTCTAAACCGTTTTGGCAAACGATTTCATTTCAAAAACCACATGATAAAATTTTATTTAAAGTTTTATGATGCACAAAATTTGTTTCAACTCATTCCAATTTGTAATTTTCCCTAATTAAATATATTAGTGACGGCTTAAAATAATATTAAAATAATTAATTTCGGAAAATTTTTCAGAAAATTTAAAATTTCTCCAGTGGGTCAATAAACATCAAATACTAGCAATTACATAGCTAGAATATGTATATTTAATTTTATAATAAATATATTTGTATTTTGACTTTTTATAGAAAACCCCCTTATTTTACCGTTTTTTTTTTCGAAATTTCACCGAAACGATTTTCAAAACGTTACAATCTTCCCCCCTTAAAGAAATTCGGTCCCCGAATTTAAATTAAAACTCCCCCAAATACTAAAACATCTAAACCATAACCATCGAGTCGTCGGGGCTCCGAAATTGTAAATACATAAAACAAATCGTAGCGCAGCGCACGCGCATATAACTCAAATCAAAACTCCGTCAAGCATCCCACAATCATCGGAGTCATGGGGAAGACATCAATGCCAAATCCAAAGCAAGACCAATATGATATAACTCGAAACTATACATGTAAATATCGAATCTTTATATGTAAGTATCTGAAGGAAATGCATGCCAAATCTCTTTAAGTCGCTGTGCAACGCGTATAACGCTGCACAGTGGCGGACGTCTATCATAAGAAAATAACTATATACATATATACCTTTGTTTGAAATGTACGTTCCGCCGTTTTGGAAACAAATTAGAAGGGTCTCCTTGTTTTAAACATTTCGTGTCATATCAAACACGTAGGTATATGCTGAGGCTATAGCTCGCTTTTTGGAAATCCCTTCAATAACTATCAATGCATGCAAAATATATTCAGGTACGGTCCTCTGACTAGTCCTGCTTAGTACGAAAACACATAGCAATATCATAAAAACGTACTGCTCTATAAGAAAAATCAATCACAAAATACGCGTATGAATACTACGTGCGTCTGGTGCGCACGGAAATCAAAATCCAAATATGTGCCATACATATGCACAGAAACAACATTTAAGTGCATCGGGTGTGCACGAAACATCTATCGTAGGCAACATGTGTGCCTGACAGCAAAATCAGGTGCATCTGACATGCACGAAAAATCTCGATTTAGTGCATCTGCTGTGCACCAAAATCACATCTCAAAACATGCGCTCAACATGTGCGAAAATCCAAGACAGGTGCATCCATCATGCACGAAATCATGAAATCCAATATCAAGCGCCGAACATGCGCGAGATCAAATCAGATGCACAAGGTGCAAAAAACAAATATCGTGTATCACAGTCGAAATCGAAGTCCAGTGCATCTAAGTGCACAAAATGCGTATCACTGCACTGCAAGCATATGTGAATCATACCGAGTGCAAAAACCAAATCGTATCTGTATATACGCACAATCAACTCAACTGTATGAAATCCATATAATCACAAACATGAGGAACCAAGGCACGAAAACTATCTCAAATGCAACAACTGTGCAAAAAAAATCGTGAATACTCCGTAGGTGCAACCATGGTCCATGGAAACAAATATCACGAAACTCCATCATCAAAATCAATCATGCAAATAGATCGCTCAAAATACCAAAATCAAGTATGGCGGAATAGTCCCGCTCAAGCACATCCTCCAAGAATCTCTGGCCAACTGTCGTGGTCACTCATAGCATGTCTTATCGACGAACCTGAGCTCTGTCCTGCCGGTGTGCGTAACATGACCACTCCTGGGTCCAAGTCTTCTTGTAATTCATTCCAGAAAGGTCCTGTCGAGATCTTTCCAAAATCTCGTCTCTGCCGAACTGTCCGGAAGTCATCGTCCCTTACTAGATCTTTTCTCGTTCCGGAAGGGCTGCATACTCATCGCGACTCCTTCTGGAAGGTATATCCAAGTACAATGCCTCGGCATACGTATCGCATCTCTGATGTCGGCGGAGTGGAACGTCGTTTCATCAAGATCTCGTATGAACCTCTTACTCCACTTTTCTAATGTCGACTGCTCTGGACTCGTCTCGTCGTGGCTGCATGGACTGAGCTCCAACGACTATCCTCATATCTGGAGTCTCCCAAGAATGCATCTCACCACCTAGCATCCGAATGAAGTCGAACCATTCGATCGATTCGTCAAAACCTCATAATCCCCCAAGAGCACAACATCTTGGGCACAGTTTAATAGTATCGAACACATACCACAGCATCGGTGGACCAGCCGTAGAAGGGTAAACCCAAGCCTCACTAATGGCGCCACAGAACTGCCGCAAACCCAAAGGTTCCAAGGCTTTCACACGGTTATTAAGTCGAGTTAGGGTTTCATTCTTCTAGTGGGACCATAGAATTGCCTGCATGTCTTTCCGACTACTTTAAACTTGGAATAATAGGTTTCTGACATTCGATCGTCTCTATCGACTCTCAACGTCTCCGCGTGAAGTCGTCTCTAGCTGGAATCAATCTATCTGATGACCTCGCATCGAGGTAGGCGAATGAACCACCTGTGCTAGTCATTCATCATCGGGTGACTAGCGACCTTCTATCATCTATTAGTACAACTCGTCCCGCATTAGCTCCAACATATGGGGCGATATCTTGTCACTCGCAGCAACAACTGGCTCACTCGTCTGCACGCTGAACAGTGCCTCAATCATCATGAGTAAGCAATACACCAATGGTCATCAAAATCTGGCTGGCCTCTGTCAGTGGCTCAATCCTCTAGTGCTGATCGACACGTCTAAGTAATCTCATACAGCGATCCATCAAACACTCAGGGCGTGAAAACACAATAAAAAGACACATCTCCGCAATCGTGTGTCGCCGGAATTTCGCCCTGGTCAGTCCTCGTTCGTGACGAGCTCGTGCAGAACGCAACTCTAGCCGTAGCTCTCCCTGCCCGTAATCGTGGCAGCAAAACCATAACTGCTACTGATGAGGCTAGATCGGAATGAATATAATACTGAGCAAAGAAATGTACATCCTAAGGCTTCTTAAGTAGAGTAGCGTATCGTAAATATGCCGCGGAACATACCCACGGTACGTCACTCTACTTTAGTCACCTATTCCATCAACCAAGGGTCATCCTACACTCCGAAGGTAAAACCTAACGCTCCGATACCAACTTTGTCACGGCCCGAAAGTACGGAACATGACCGGCACGTAAACTACGAACGTCTCGAGACGTACGTAATCTAAGTAAACCGAAAATCCAGAAATCCAAACCAAGAAAAGTAGTAGAGTGAAGGAAAACCAATTTAAAACAAGTAGTTTTAATAGCATAAGCCGAATTATGCGATTTAAAAAAAAACATCGAATATTTCCCGAAAATTTCGGCAGAGTCTCCTTTGTAAAAACTGGCCCCCAAACGGGATACAACATGAATAGTATACGAAATCAATAAAAGGCATCCCCAAGCGGGAGCTAGCTCTTCGTCAATCGACGGTCACAACCACACAAGCAATATAATATACAACGCCAACGGCAAGGATCAAAAACTCAAAACCATAAGAAAACCACAGAAATAAAACGCGCGACTCTAAGATCGAAAGAATAACATCACTGGTCTCTATCTCAAAAATAAATACATGTTTGGTTGATGGAACTTCTAGATACAACAGACTAATGATATACAAGATATATAATGGGGGTACGATACAAGTAAACCCACCTACTAGCAATTCACCCGAAGGAAACTATGCCCGCAAGCCGTAATGAAACCTGTATGGCAAACCTGCAAGAAACTGGGGCACAACGGGGGTGAGTTGCCAACTCGTGAATAGAAAAACATCTACGCACAGAAATCGCATAAATAACGCAACCTAGGTCAATGATCATAATATATCCTCAAATATATGAATAACATGCAGCCTAAAATAATGGCTAGGGTAATATCTAACCCGAGTGTGATCTCATGTACCCGTGTCAGTGCCTCAGGTAGCAATATATCATATGAATGAGGTATGAATGCATGAAAACAGAATACATGTAAATGAAGAAACTGTTTTCATAAATTAGTGAGATTTCCTTTGTATTTTTAAAATGAGGTATCATAAATGAAATCAGCATCAACAGTGTCTAGCATTGACACAAAACATAAATCTCAATGTCTCAAAACCTCAGGCTCCGGCTATCCGGACTGGCCTGTATCATCAAATCTCAGTACCTCAATATCTCGAAATCTCAATGTCTCAATCTCAATATCTAGGGCGCTGTCAGTCCAGACTGGCCCCTACCATCCATCTCAAGACCACGACGGTATCCTCCGGATATCCGACGCGTCGGGTAAAATCACCGGTAGGTAGTCTCCCTCTGCCAGGCTCATCGTCATCACCACGAGCTTCTTGCCCCGGGGTACCTTACCGGGTCCACCATGTACCCGAAACGGTTCATCCAACTCCTCGAATCGGGTCTCGAAATCCATCAGCAAACTCATGGTGGACGACTCATACATCATGGGAAAAACCGCGCTTTTCATTTAAAAAGAGAAAGAAGAAGTTTGTATATGTTTTGCGGTTTTCCCCAAATCCAGAAAATCTCATGGAAATCCGAATCCAAAACCTCAATAGCACGTAAAAAGTGAATATATGCATGAGAATCCATGAATGCGGCATAACAATGAATAACAGTATGAATGAAGTAACAGGTAATAACTACAATGTCTAAACTAACATATAAGGCAAGTACACTAATATCATGTCTAAACTATTAGTTAACAGGCTATGTCAAGCAATAATATTTTCTAAGGTGTACGTGACATGGCAATTACCGATGAAGATGTGTGTGAGCCGGCAAGTAAGTGTACGTGGTACATACGCATCATCGGTAATGGTGCTGGTGTCTTAACCATAAGATATCAACAGTAGAATATGAAGCATAATATAAGCATGCGATGCGGAGCGAACAACAATAATGAGCGGGAGCTGAATACAAGACGCAACGATAACTAATCTGCATTAACCTAATATAAGTCCTACAATGGTGCCTTTTGAAATAACACGAATCGTGGGGTTTTGAAAATAGGGGCTACGATGTTTTTAAGAAAAGATACGTTTTTTGAAATATCCGTAGAATCTCTTGACTTGTCTTTTGAAATATACGCACGATTCGTAAGCTTTGAAATAGGTAGGAACCGAATCTAATCTAACAACTAACTAAACTAAAATGCTAAGCTACAAGCTAGACTACAGGTAAGAAAACCGCCTAACATCTAAGTCGATACATATACATACCTGTATATATATTAGTCGGTGATCCCGCCTCAATAATATCATATCCGATACCATATCTATAATCAGACATCCCAAGTCAAGAGTGCGGATCCATCATCAAGATATAGCTCGTACGTAAATCCGCCGTACGGCATCCCCAAATCAGGGTACGGTCAATATCATATTCCTCACACTATTCCTCTGGTATCCTTTTTATCCAAGATCATAGTCTAGGGTACTGACCTATGTCTAGTACAATACTAATATCCTTAATATACTCATGATCTGACTACTGATCGACAATCTCGTACAAACCGATATCGTCAGCACATATCATCATCAAGGGGTATACATCGCCCGATATAGCCTAATATCAATATCCTAGCATATCATGCCTCATATCACGATCACATGTCGACCATTTATTTATAACACTATTCACCCGTATCGCCGCCCCAAGATCAGCTATAACACCAGGACGTACCTCAAGTACGAATCCTGCCATATCACCGATATCACAACCACACAACAAATCTAATCGACTCAGCTCAATCCCAAGTATCATTCTCAAATCCGTATGTTAACACATAGTCCCATACCCATGTGAACACATAACTAAAAAGAATCCCATGAGCACATATAAATAGGAATGTATGCAAGTATGTATGTGTGTATGTGTGTATGTATAGTGCAACACTACCCTAGGGTTCGCAACACTAAAATAATCCAACACACCAATATCCATCCTAAACATCGTTATTAAACCCAAATAACATATAATAATTGTTGGTGTGTATACGCATCCGTATACACCACCACGGACTGCGGGGGTGTTATACGCCATCCACCCGACTTCTCCCCGTAGATATAAATCTATTCACCTGGTCCTCGCTTGCCGGTGCCGATGTCACCACGCGCTTGCTTGTCGTCTTGAAGTCCACATGGGGTACCTACATATCATAACGCACCATATCGCATTAAAATCCGACTCATGACCAAAACGATGCACGAATCCCACATAGGTCAAAACCTATGCTTGCTTTCACAAATCGACCCAAAAACCCTCGACGTCGGCGTACAAACGCCAAACCATCGAGAAAACTCCCAACACACTCATTTGTACAATTACAAGCACTAATTATAATATAAAATAGCTTAAAATTCACAAAAACCCCAATTTCACTTAAAAAGTCATTTTTCCGAAAATCTAGCAAGCACAAATCACCGTTATAGTACAAAACTCGATGTATAAACGAATCTAGCGGCCACAATATTCACTAAATATCTTAAATAAGTCATAAAAACAATTCCCATAATTTAATCTCGTTAAATTCCAAAAACCCTAAAATTCTAGTTTACAAAATTCCTAAATTTTAACAATTTTATAGCAAAAATGCACAAACTACAATCTAGCTTGGATTTTCATGAACTAAAGTATTAAACTATACTTTAAAATGTTAATAATTCCACGAATACCCTAATTAGATTTTGGTGTTCATTATTTAATCAAATTCCAAAAACCTAGTTTGCTTAAAAACTTGATTTTGACAATTTAAATGCAACAATTTACATAATAACAACAAGATTAGGTTTTCCAAACCTTAAGAGGTTCAACTATACAATTAAAGCATGAACAATTTATCAAAACCCTTATCTTGATCCAAACCCAATTCCTTACAATTTCAACTTGAAGGGTAAACCAAGTTAACACATAATTAAACACTTAATTAAGCTAACATAAGCAATAATCAACAATTTAACTATAAGATTAAAATTATACCTCCATAATTTTATTGATCTCACATGAAATCTAGCCTCCCAAAATGCTCTCTTTTCACCAAGATCTAAGCTTGAATGGCAAAGGAATAATGGGTAGGGATTAGATTTTGAGTTTGCTTTGATTTGTGTTGATTTTGGAATGAATTTGGAGGTGAAGGAAGATGAAGACTTGAAGAAAATGGGGGGGGGCTGCCAATAGATCAGATTCGGCCAAGAGAGGGGAGGGGTGAGGTGTGGTGTGGGGGTGGGTGAAGTCAAGGGGAGAAAAGAAGACCAAGTCAACAAAAGACCAAACTCTTTTTACTATTTTCTTATTTCCTTTGTTTTCTTTTCTCTTGATTTCTTTTCTTCTATCAAGAAGTGAGGGAAAACTTGGAGAGGGCTGCTGAATATGGGTGTGTGTGAGTGTGGGTGTGTGTGTGGGGTGAGGGAAAATGACAAATACAGTACCCCAAACATCCATTTACACTAAAAAAAGTGTTTTTTCTTCAATAATTTCTAAACCGTTTTGGCAAACGATTTCGTTTCAAAAACCACATGATAAAATTTTATTTAAAGTTTTATGATGCACAAAATTTGTTTCAACTCATTCCAATTTGTAATTTTCCGTAATTAAATATATTAGTGACGGCTTAAAATAATATTAAAATAATTAATTTCGGAAAAAATTTCAGAAAATTTAAAATTTCACCACTGGGTCAATAAACACCAAATACTAGCAATTACATAGCTAGAATATGTATATTTAATTTTATAATAAATATATTTGTATTTTGACTTTTTACAGAAAACCACCTTATTTTACCAATTTTTTTTCGAAATTTCACCGAAACGATTTTCAAAACGTTACAGTAGACTAGCATATTCCTTCTCGACCCATACAGATGGGCGATGGATGATCCCATATCCATTGGTGTTTGACATCAGAGATGATATACGGGTGCTCCGTGGAGACTGGGTACACTGGACGGACTCGCCGAGAAATCCCAGATGGTATTTTACCTTACGTCAGATGGCAGTTCTCTGGTGACACTGGTACAGGTTAGTCTGTTGAACCGAGATCATCATAGAGTCTTGTGTGATTCCCACTGTTCTTTGATTTCCACCTTACCACGTCCAAGAGGGCGTGCAAAACGGTGGTTTTTGGTTACAGTCCCGAATCACATGGAGGAAATGAGCGATAGGAGGGGATTCGTCTCTCCCGGTATAGGGAGTTGATGTTGCACTGTGTTAGATTGGCTATAACCGGAAATCCCTGGCCAGGTTTGCTGAGATTTACTGGTAAGTGTTATCAGTAGTATCTCGAACTGTTATAGACCTCATATCAACACGACTTATCGAGCTATTGGGGTCTGACGTTTACCACCCCTAGGCAAGATATGCGACATATCAGACGACGAGACCGGACTGTAAGGTAAGTGTTACTGGTCGGATTCACAGGAGTGTGAGCAGGCTTGCTCGTTGATCTTCTGAATGCTCAATACCCCGGTGGCTGTTACGTTTAGCAGACCGCTTGCGGCTTGTGGGTGTTTGATATGATCATCACCTGCTGCCGGCGTATTGACGAGTCTTTAGAGTCCTACACAGAGGTTTCCTGGCTCAAGCGAAACGAAATAGGAGCGCATATGAGATATGTGCGGGACCGAGAATAATGCGTGTATATGATACCGTATTCTATTCTCGCGATGAATGTATCGATTGGTTGTATGCGATATAAGCTAGTTATCGAATCGAGGATTGATTCGATAAGTCGATACATTGAATATTAGTCGGTCATATGCGATATGACCGGATCGTTAAATCAAGTGTTGATTTAATGATTTAATGTATAATTATATATTTGATATATTACTTTACATTAACTAGTATTGGTTCACTTAAGATTTATTATCTCACTTGATTGTGCACATTGTATATATGATATATGTTTGTGCACTAGTTTGTATCATGTTTGATGATACATGCAAACTTGGGTGTGTGTATGCTTTAAACCTTGATTAGGTTAATGGTTAGGGTTTGGTTTACTTATTTATTCTTTTTATTTATTTTTGGCAAAATATAAGATTGTGGCTTCTTTTGGTTTCTACTTGAAGCTTCATGAAGCTTTGAAAAGCTTTAACCATTTTGTCTTTTGCCTTAACCCTAACCATTTACTTAAACCCTAGTTCATTCTCTACATGAGTTAGCATCTCCCATGGTTGCATTATGATAACCATCACTTCATTTTTCTTTTTGGTATTAATCCATAATTCATTCTTTTTCTTCTTCTTTATCTTCTTCTTCAAGTGAAGAAAAAGAAAAGCTCTCTTGAAAAATGTCAAGTGATGATTCCAAGTGAGAAATCCAAATCCAAAGTGAACCCACTTCCTATTTCTTCATCCTCTACCACTTGCCAAGTAGTATAGGGTGTTTTCTTCACAAGTTTCGTGACTTGGTGAAGTTGGAGCTTGATCTTGAGTTGCCTCGACGTAGATCATCTTCGGCATGGAAGTCGACCACCTAGCCCGATCATTTCTTCGACGAAACCATCGCTAGAGTCCGGGATCCGATGATCGCAGCGGAGGGACATCATAATGGAGCTAAGGAAATGGAGGACCGGATCTACAAAGGTTGTATTTCCATTCACTTAGTAGTTAAGTTGTTAACTAGCTTGCATTTTTCGCCTAATCTCTAGTTAACGATCTTCATTAGGGTTTCTCGGCACCTAGATTTTTGAATTTGGCATGGTTGATGCCTTATGGAACCTCTTGAGTGAGCCTAGGAACCCTACATGCATGGGAGAGGGGGCCGGCCACTAGAAGAAGGGTTTTGCTCATTATTTTTGGTGATATCAATTTTGTGCTCTCACACTCTCAAGCTCACACAAAATACTTAGCCAAGCTCATACCATTCTTTCTTGCATCACCTCCACATCTTCCATGGGTGCTCTATGAGCATTAGATTATGAGAGAAAATATAGTGAGACTATCATACACCCCCACCTTCCACTACTAGCGATCTTAGAGGTTCGGTTGGTCCGCTTGGCGAACCTGGAGCATGTGCTGTCTCCCTCAGGTGGATCATCGGAGATGAAGGAAGACCAGCGACCAAAGTCGATCCGCATCACTTGGAGCTTGGAAATGGTTGAAGACCCGAAGGACATGATCTGTTAGGTATAACCATTCTATCTTCTTTGTGTTTGGTTTGCTAGCTTTAGTGTTTATGGGTTCGATCTTAGGATTGGGTTCCGTCGGCGCCAGAATTTTATTCGTCGTTTTTGTTCCGCACCGGCCACTTTTGATGGCCAAGACGCCGGCATAACCCAGCACTAGGGGTGTGGGCTTGGCTATTCATCGCGACCGTGGAATCCGTATTTTCTATTGTTGGCTAAATACAAAATACGGACATCCTAGATATCCTTTTATTTTCATACGTGCTTCTGCTGTTGATATTCTGTAATGTGATTACTTAGTATCTGAGACGAATGGATTATTATTATATATATGATATATAATAAATGTTACTTATGTTTTACACCCGCACTAGTCCCGCCCCGCTATGCCGTTAATTAAGTAACCTAACGGTGTATAACGGGACACTGTGGCGAATGCGGATGGCATAAGTGTACGTTCTATTTTCGTTTCTTTTCTGTGATGGCTTAGAAACTTAAATTATGGGATTACATTAATGAGATTAATGTAAAGAAAAAGAAACCTAAAAGATGTTGTAGAATCAGATTTGAAACCCACTCAGCCTTTTTTTATGAAAAATGCAAGTTTCAAAAGATGCGGAGCTTAAGCCACTCCTTTTCTAAAAACTGTTTTGATTCTACAACGAGATCAAGTTCAAAGCATTAAAGGTTTTCATAAAAACCATCCGCAACCCTCCGTCATTTTAGGAAGCAGAGTACTTAGTATTCGTGCTGCGTAGTTTGATCATAGTCAAGGCGTAGTGTATGGTAGCTAAGTGATGTCTTCCTACAGAGCATATGATGCGATCAGTTAGGACATTCATGCGATTATGTTGATCATAGTGAAGGGTCATATGGGTGGGTCTAGTTGATCTCGAAATGACGGGTAGAACTTGACTAGTGCTTATGATATTTTGACCATAGCCAAGGTCATAAGCAACTAGGGGTAAAAACCATATCGGGAGTTTCAAGAGTTGAAATTTGCAATGAGATTGCATACCATCTATATGATAATTGGATCCCGATCCCACTGTGAGTAAGTGTTACTTCCAGGAGAATTTTTCACTTTACAATTAGCTAATCCAGTAGGTGTCTAGAAAGGTGTTAACGGGATTTAACCTCTGGTAAAACGAGGTTTACTTTAATTAGGTCCGTGCGAAAGCACGGGGAACCTCCCTCAAAGTACCGACACTGGCCTGGCTGACCGGTTAGCGAAACTGTAGAATGTAATTAATCCTGGCTAGTTTTCTTTTTAGGTTTTGAAAGAAAATTTGATTAAAGCAGTGGGAGACATCGATTAGATAAGATAATAACCAATCTAATTCCTTGCAAGAGCATTTCGCTGAGTGTATTCTTTTCTCTCTCCTAATGGCAGATACCAATGACGGGACTTAAGCATCTACTAGAGAAAAATAAACTGACAGGACCGAACTATAAACAATGGTTGAGGAACTTGAACATTGGACTTGCATATGATAAAGTATCATATGTCCTCACAACGAAAGCACCACCCGTCCCAGGACCTGAATCATCTGTCTCGGATAGGGAGATCCGAAAAACTTGGGATACTGATTGTAACACGGCCAAGTGCCTCGCGCTTCCTTCTATGGACAATATCCATCAGAAACAACACGAGAATATGGATGTACAATCCATCTTTCTTCACACAAAGGACTTGTATGAAGAGCAATCTCGTACTTTGAGATACGAGGCTTCTCGAAAGCTGTTTCAGATGCGAATGGCCCCTGGTACATCAGTAGGAGACCATGTTTTAAAGATGATTGGTCTTATAGAAGAACTTGAGGAGCTGGGATGGACCATGGATAATAAGCAATATACGGATATTGTTCTAAAGTCTCCCCCCTGCCTTTGCTCCGTTCATAGTGAATTTCAATATGAATGATTTGGAGAAATCATTGCCTGAACTTCTTAATATGTTGAGAAGTGCAGAGAGCACGTTGGAAACAACGAGGACTCCCGCTCTGCTTGTTGGGCCATCTTCCTCTTCATTCCCAAAAGCCAAGGCCAAGGGAAAGAAAAAGAAGAAGTCCATCAAACAGAAAGGTGGAGTTAAAAAGGCAAAGGAGAAAGACAAATCCGGGGCTGCGGGAAGCGGGAAAGGAGAATGTTTTTACTGCCACAAGTCAGGACATTGGAAATGCAACTGTGCTGTGTATCTTGCCGATCTCAAGAAGAAGAAGCATGCTGATGCTTCCACTTCAGGTGTGTTTGTAACTGAAAACTGTTTTTCTTTAAACTCTGCATCTTGGGTATTAGATACCGGTTCTGGTTCTCACATCTGCAATTGTATGCAGGGATTAAGAAATAGTAGAGTTTTGAAGACAGGTGACCATACTCTGCGGGTTGGAAATGGTTCCAATGTACATGCTGTATCCATAGGAGAGTATCATCTTGGGTTGCCTTCGGGTTGTATTTTGGTTTTGAACCCGTGTTATTTTGTACCCAGTATGCTATGTAATATAATATCCGTTTCTTTGTTGGACAATGAAGGATATCATTTTGTATTGCAAAATAATGTTATGAACATTAACTTGAATCAAGAGTTGATTGGGTATGGTACATTAAATTACAGTATTTACGTCCTGAACCAACACACAGTTTTCAATATACAACAAACTAATAAAAGAAAGTTTTCAGATATAAATGAAGCTTTTCTTTGGCATTGTAGATTTGGTCATATTAATAAAACAAGACTAAACAAACTACATAAAGATGGATATTTAAATCCTTTTGAATATAAATCTTATGCGACTTGCCAGTCTTGTATCAAAGCTAAAATGACCAAAACTCCGTTTACTGGACACGGAGAAAGAGCTGTGGAACTCTTATGTCTCATACATAGTGATGTATTCGGACCAATGTCTACATATGCTAGAGGTGGTTTTTCATACTTCATTACTTTTACTGATGATTTCTCAAGATTCGGACACGTGTTTTTGATAAAGCACAAATCCGAAGCTTTCGAGAAATTCAAGGAGTACAAAATTGATGTAGAAAAACAAACAGGCTTGAGCATCAAGAAACTTCGATCGGATCGAGGTGGAGAATATTTAAGTACAGAGTTTTTAGACTTTTTAAAAGAGAATGGGATTCTCTCTCAGCTCAGTCCTCCTTGCACACTACAGCATAATGGTGTGTCAGAACGGAGGAATCGTACCCTATTAGATATGATACGATCCATGATGTGTGATGCTGAGTTACCGCTTTCCTTTTGAGGGCATGCATTAGAGACAACAATGTATCTGTTAAACAGGGTTCCAACCAAGACCGTGTCTACCACTCCATATGAGATATGGAGTGGAAAGAGACCATCTCTTAAAAGAGTTAGGACTTGGGGTTGTCCGGCTTTTGTTAAAAGGCAGAATCCAGACAAACTCGAGACACGATCGGTCATGTGTAAATTTGTGGGGTATCCAAAAATTCATATGGATATTTATTCTACCACAAGGAGGAGCAAAAGGTGTTTGTTGCTCAGCATGCCATATTTTTGGAAAATGAAATCTTTACAGACATTACTGATGGCAATGCGGTAGAACTAGAAGAGGTTCTAGAGACACAAATTACTCAGGACGAATTGGTTGAAACTGATATTGCAGTAGAACTTCAAGAACCTCAGCCGCTCCGGAGATCTGGTAGAACTTCTCGCCCACCAGAAAGATACTATGGGTTTCTCATTGATGGTGATAGAGAAGATTGCATCATGGATGATGTGACCCAACTAGTTTTCAGCAAGCTATCACGAGTGGTGACTCAGTGAAGTGGCTGGAAGCCATGAGATCCGAAATGGAGTCCATGTATACCAACAAAGTATGGACTTTGGACGTTGCGCTTCCTGGGATAAAACCCGTTGGGTGCAAATAGATCTTTAAAAGAAAGATTGGTATTGATGGACAGGTAGAGACCTTTAAAGCAAGGCTAGTAGCGAAAGGTTTTCGTCAAAGACCAGGATTGGACTATGATGAAACTTTCTCTCCAGTAGCAATGCTTAAATCCATTAGGATCCTACTTGCTATTGCTGCTTACTATGATTATGAAATCTGGCAGATGGACGTTAAAACTGCATTTCTAAATGGTGATTTAGAAGAATGCGTTTTTATGGATCAGCCAGAGGGCTTCATTGCCAGTGGGAGCAGCGGGAAAGCATGTAGATTGCTTAAATCCATTTTTGGATTAAAGCAGGCCTCACAGAGCTGGAACATCTGCTTTGATGATATAATCAAAGTGTTTGATTTTATCAAAAATATAGATGAACCATGCATTTATAAGAAGATTGTAGGGAGTACTGTCACATTTCTCGTATTGTACATAGATGACATTCTCCTGATAGGAAATGATATTCCTATGCTACAATTGGTCAAACTATTCTTATCACAAAGGTTCTCCATGAATGACCTGGGTGATGCCTCATTCATTTTGGGCATAAGGATCTATAGAGATAGATCCAAAAGGTTATTGGGATTGTCCTAATCAAAGTACATAGACACCATCCTAAAAAGGTTTAGTATGGAAGATTCCAAGCGTGGTGCCTTGCCTGCTTGTCATGGAATCACTCTCTCTAAAGACTTCTGTCCGAAGACTGATGAAGAGAGAGCTCGCATGAGCGTTATACCCTACGCTTCAGCCGTAGGATCTATAATGTAAGCGATGTTATGTACTCGCCCTGATGTAGCTTATGCACTAGCTGTAGTAAGCAGGTATCAATCCAATCCAGGGGAGAAACATTGGATAGCAGTGAAGAACATTCTTAAATACTTGCGAAGGACTAAAGAATTGTTCTTGGTGTATGGTAATGGGAATCTCCAGATGGAGGCCTTTACCGATTCCAGCTTCCAAAGTGATAAAGATGACAGCAAATCTATCTCAGGGTTTGTATTTACCCTCAACGGAGGGGCGGTTAGTTGGAAGAGTTCCAAACATGATACCGTTGCAGACTCTACGATGGAAGCTGAGTATATTGCTGCAAATGATGCTGCCAAGAAAGCCGTCTGGATGAGGAAGTTCATCGCCGAACTAGGAGTAGTTCCAACCATTGTTGATCCAATACTATTGTATTGTGATAATAATAGAGCTATGGCGTTAACCAAAGAACCAAGGTCCCATCAGAAATCCAGACACATCCTGAGGCGATATCATTTGATCCGGGAGATAGTAGATCGCCAGGAGATCGAGATTCGGAGAGTAGATACAAAGGATAACACAGCGGATCCACTCACTAAGGCCCTTCCACAGCCGCAGCATGAGCGACTTTTTGAGATGTTGGGTATGAGATACGCCAATAACTGGCCTTAGTGCAAGTGGGAGATTGTTAGATATATGTATGTCCTAGAGGCCATTATATGTGTAGTGGATGCTTGGACATGTATATATGGATTTAAATGACTTTCTCGCTCAACATGATAGTATGCTATCTGGTTTACTTTATCTTGACATGTTGATTTGATCATGCTTTTATTCATTTGCACATGTTGATAAAGCCCTCAGGATATTTGCTTGACTACTGTGACTATGATGCGGATCATACTAGTGGGGCATGCATAGTTTATAAGCATATCCTTGAACTGTTCCTAGTCATGGGTTTATCGAGACGGGGCATCGATATTCCAGAGTAGACTAGCGTATACTATTCTTGTCCCATATGATGGGCAATGGATAATCCCATATCCATCTGGTGAGGTGACACCAAAGATTGTATGCGGGTGCTCAGTGGAGACTGGGTACACTGAACGGACTCACAGAGAACTCCTATGTGGTATTATATCTATCGTCGGATAGCAGTTCTCAGGTGACACTGGTACAGGTTAGTTTGTAGACCCAAGATCATCATAGAGTCTTGTGTGTCCTCCTACTGTACTTTGATATCCACCATACCACGGCTCTACTGAGTCGTTCAAACAGGTGGACTTTGGGTACAGTCCCGAGGCACATGGAGGTGATGAGCGATAGGAGGGGTCTCGTCTCTCCCGGTATTGGGAGTTGATGTTGTGCTATGCTCGATTGGCTATAACAGGATGTCCCTGGCCATGGCTACTGAGATTTACTGATAAGCGTTATCAGTAGTTTCTCAATCTGTTATGAGCCATACACCAGCATGACTTATTGAGTTATCAGGGTCGACGATTCCATCCCTAGACTCGATATGCAACATATCTGACGAGGAGACGGGACTGTACGGTAAGTGTTGCCAGTTGGCTCGACGGGTGTTTTTACAGATTCGCTGGTTTTCTTCTGATCGCTCAATACCCGGGTGGCCGTTACGTTTAGCTGACCGGTTGCGGCTTGTAGGTATTTGATATGATCATCACCTACTGCCGGCATATTGACGAGTCTTAGAGTCCCACAATGAAATTTCCTGGCTCAGGCGAAAAGATGTGGTGTGCATATGAGATATGCGCGGGAACCCGATTAAATGCGGATATGTGATACCGTATATTAATCGGGCATTTTCTATTTGTCGGGTCGTATGTGATATGACCGGTTTGCAAAATCAAGTGTTGATTTAACAAATGACTTTTAGATTAGATTAATTCTTTAATTAAACCCTTTTTTTATTTTTATATGCATGTATGTATGCACATGATGATGTGCATGGACAAATACATACATACATTGTATCATGGTTGTTGATATATATTTGGTGGCAATGCAAGACTCATATTGTAGTAATTATTTATTTATTTATCATTTTGAATTAAAGGAAAGGATAATTCACTCATGGTTAATGCTTATAATCTTTGACCATACTTCAACTACTTTTTAACCTTGAGTTAATTATCCTTTTGATTTATTAACTCATTGATAATGATCTAGATAATTACTAAGCATGGTTGAAGTGAGAAGGATATAATATTGATTATTCTTTCTCATCTCAATTATTCATTCATATCATTATCCTTTGAGCTCAAGCTTAGCCACCATCTTCTTCTTCCTCTCTTTAGATTTTTTTTTGAGTGAAGTTGATAAAAAGAAAGGGTTTTTATTATAGATTACAAACCACATCATCATACTACACACATCTAGCCCATTTGTGTAGGTTGTTTGCTCTACTTCATTCACATATCAAGTAAAGCAAGGAGCTTTGGGCAAAGGGACTTCGGGTGGATCTTCGTGGACTAGGAAGGCTTTCATCGATCCGTTCCAAACTCTCATAGTGCCAAGGAGTCACCAAGGGTGGTCTACAAAGGTTGTAATCTCTACCCTTAGTGATAGTTTTTCATTTGCATGTGATGCTTAGTTGAAAGAAACCCTAAATTTCTAGTTATGATTCTTTGCAAGTTCACTTAGCACCTTCAAAATTTGATTTTGGCATATGTGATGCTTCTAAACCCTTGATGAGGTGCTAGGTAAACCCAACAGTAAGGTGGAAATCAAAGCACAGTGGGAATCACACAAGACTTTATGACGATCTCAGATCTACAGACTAACCTGTACCAGTGTCACCAGAGAACTGCTATCTGACGTTAGGTATAATACCATCTAGGAGTTCTCGGCGAGTCCTGTTCAGTGTACCCAGTCTCCACTGAGCACCCGTATACCATATTTGATATCAAACACCAATGGATATGGGATCATCCATCGCCCATCATATGGGTCAAGAAGCGTATACGCTAGTCTACTCTGGAATATCGATACCCTGTCTCAATACTCCCTCGACTAGGAATAATTAAAGGATGTACTTGTGGACTACCCTAGCCCCACTAGTATGATCTGCATCATAGTCCTGGTAGTCAAGTACACATCTTAAGGGCTTTATCAATATGTAACAGAGAGACAGTACAAGTATACATGTTAAGATAAAGAGCAACCAGATAGCATACTATTATGTAGAGCAAGAAAGTCCTCTCTATATATGTCCAAGCATCTACTATAGTATATAATATTGTACAATAATGGCCTCTAGGGCATACATACAACTAACAAGGCGTAGGGGAAATTATTACTCCGTAGGGGCATGTTCATGGCGAAGACTTGCACCTATGGCCTTTGCCTCTACGGGGGATTTTTATGGCCCCACAGACTTAGCCATAGGGGCAGTGGTTTACCCCTACGGCTAAATCCGTAGGGGCAACCAATTATTGTAGTAGTGATGGCCCAAACCGAGACAAATTGAGGTGAAAATAAATTTTGAGGCAGTGTTAAAAACATAAAATAGCATGGTGTGTGAGTGGGGAATTAAGTCAGCAAGTGAGAGGGGGCGCGATCAAAGAACAAAATCATGCAACATGCAAATTTCATGAGAGGTGGGAAAATAACCACAGAGCATCACATGTATCATGAAAAATTTACATGTTACATAAAGAAAATTCGTTTATAGATCATCAACAACAATTGCAACTATTAGTAAATGATCGACTCTGATACCACTATTAGGAAATCGGCGCTAGGGTCGCAACAATTGCGGACTCGGCGGAAATGTAAAATAAAAAATTTTCATGCTTAGCAACCAATTCCAATGCAAGATCAGACCTTTACCACTAATTGCAAACAAAAAAATAACAATAGGAGGTATTGGAGAGCTACAACCTTTGTAGCGTGTCTGGTCGCCATCAGAAGACCCAAGCTAGACTTCGTGATCTCCGGAGAGTCTATTAACCGACCATCTAGCCGTAGATGATCCGCGGTGAAGAGTGGCCACCTGAAACTCCATATCTATCTTCTAGTAGAGAAACTCACAAAAATAACTTTCTAAGTTAATGTGTGAGGTGATGTGATTAAGAAAAACTCTTTCTTTTTGAATTCGACACTTATTTCTGTAAGTCGATGTCGCACATCCCGTGGGTTCGCGGGGAGGCGGAATACGTAAAAAACGATTTTTTACGGGCTTCGCAACACCGACTTGAACTCCAGGATCGATACTAAACCCTAACTAGCAAAACTGTATGAGGTTAACTACTCAGAAAGAATGTTATACCTCACAGTATCATGTTCTTCGGGTCTTCTTGCTGTCCTCCTCCTCGTCATAGGCTCCTCGGATCGTACACGGATCGGGCCTCCTCGTCTGTCCTCTCAAGTCAAAGACGATCCACTCGAGAGTCTATAGTCCGAGCTCCAACCTCAAATCCGAGATAACTAAGGCACCTAGTTTTCTAAACTACATATTCTAGATGATGTAGAGAGTGAAGATTGATTAGTTTGTCTCTAAATACCCTAGGTTTCTCACCACATGAGACATGTAGGGTTAGAGGAAGAAGAAGGGGAGCTTGAGGAAGTGAGAGTGTAGGATAAGATTAGAATGAAGATGGCTCTCTCTTGTTGACTTATGAAGCATACCAATAATTCATAAGCATAAATATCTAGCATGCTTGCAAAATATCTAGCATGCTTCAATGAGTCACCTAGTGGGTCATGCCATGAGTCACAAAGTAGCCATGCCTCATTTAATGAAAACATACACCTCATTTCCTCCACCTCATTAATCTTTTAATCAAAAGATTAAAACCCAAATGAGGTGTCTTCTTCTAGAAGCAATCTTGAGTAAATTACAAGAATGCCCCTCTTCGGTATATACATACCCGTATCCGTGTTCCGAAAAATACGAATACAAAGAGACGAAAATAATCCAAGAATATAATACTAGGATTTGGCTTAAACCAAATCCCACTAGTATTATCCGCCCGAACATCATACGTGCACAAGTACACGTATGTTGTTGGATATAGTGCCCTCAAGTCAATTATTGAATCACAGGCAAGCGATTGTGATGATTGAGGGAGGACCTATACGGGGAGAACAGTCTTACTCGAGATGATAGTATGCTATCTGGTTTGTCTTTATCATCATGTACATGCATTAGGTGGCATTACAGATCACTATAACATGTTGATAGAGACCATAGGATTCTTGCTTGACTATCAGCATTATGATGGAGATCATATACATGTGAGCTGGGTGGTCTATAAGCACATCCTTAAATGTCCCTAGTAGTAGGAGTATCGAGACTGGGCATCGATACTCCGGAGTAGACTAGTGTATACTTATCGAGAACCCGACAAAGAGCGGTGGCCTATCTCACAAGCCATTGGTGTCAGTTAGTCATCCAAGATAGTATTCAGGTGCTCATTAGGTTATGAGTACACTGGACGGACTCGCCGGGAACATGCTAGTTGGTATTATACCTATTGTCAGATAGCAGTTCCCAGGTGACATGAGTACAGGTTAGTCTGTCGACCTGAGATCGTCATTTGTCTCGTATGAGTTCCCACTGTGCTTTGATTACCACCCTACCACGGCTCAAAGGAGTCGTGCAATCGGGTTTTAGTTGGGTACAGTCCCGAGCCACATGGAGGCAGTGAACGGATCGTCGGGGATTCGTCTCTCCCGGTATAGGGGGTTGATGTCGCGTTGTGCACATGTGGCCATCACCAGAAATCCTCGGCCGAGGTAGACGAGAATTACTGATTTGGATTAGTAGTTTCTCAGTGGGTGATGGGCTTCATACCGACACGAAATGTCGCGTTATTAGGGGTCTGACTTTATCCACCCCCTAGACTCGATATGCGATACTCTTAGACGAACAGACCGGACTGTATGGAGATTGTCACGGACAGGCTCAGTAGGGGTTCGGATGAGTTTGCTCGTCGGCCTTCCTTTCGCTCAATACCTGGGTAGCCGTTACATACAGCTAGTGCCGCTGACGTGCTTGTGGTTAAACCCACTGCCAGCTTATTGATGAGTCTTTAGAGTCCCACACAGATGGTTTCCCTGTTCTGGTGAAACGATGTAGTAGCCGTATTGGATACATGCAGGGTTCCGATCGATTGATTGTACTATGTACCCGGACATTAGATTGGACTGTTGATAATACTAGCCGGCTCGGGTTTGAGCCGGATTATTAAATCAGGTATCGATTTAATAATTTACGTATATGTATTTCGACATGTATATTCTAGTATTATGTTCTTTGTGTTATTTTATATCTTTGGATATTCGTATTACGGTACGAATATAGGTATGTATATACAGCAGAATGTAAACCGTGTTTGTCACGACCCGTAATTTAGCGCGTGACCGGCACTTAATTTACGCAACGTCTAAAGGCGTGACGTAATTCAAGTAAGCCGAAGCCCAGAAAATCTAAACCTTTTTGCGGAAAATAGTGGGGGTGCAGTTTTGAAATAAGGTATAATAAATCATGTTTTGTCTTTAAAGATTTGGGTAGCACCTCCCTTGTATATTTTGATCCAAAAACAGATATACAATAATATATAGGCATCTCTAAGCGGGAGCTAGCTCTTCGCCAACTGGCGGAATCACAACCACGTAATAACATATATACGACGCCCAACGGCGAAGAATCAACCCAGAAAGAACAAATAAAGAAAGCATGACATCAAAACTCAAGAAAGCGAACATATACCCATCGCTCTAAGTCTCGCACAATACCCAAGTCCGACTAGGTCTACCAATATACAATTCTAGTCTCTGATTTGATGTGATGGAGTTTATCTAGATACAATAGAATATAACAGTACGAGAGTGGGTACGATCCAACATGTGTCCCACCTACCAAAGAAAAGCACCCTGGAAGAAGCTGTGTGCCAGCAATACGGCAACTGAACCCAAGCGTTCAAACCTACAAGAACTGTGGCACAACGGGGGTGAGTTGCCAACTCATGAGTAGAAAACATCAACAAGTAGAAATAGAATAAAACAACGATTTCCTAGATCACTATATCCTAAAGGTAATACTATGATATCTAGGGTAACCAAGTACATATATATGTCAACAATCTATCAATGCAATAATATATATAATAAACATCCGACATCATATGCCTGTATGAATGTGGATATCATCCACGTGTCCATCAACGACACAAACCATATCATGGAACCTGAGTGTCCCACACCGACACTCGAACATCATGAAAACATAAGCCTGTATATATATATGAGGATATCAACCATGTGTGTCCATCAACGACACATCAAAATCATGGAACCTGAGTGTCCAACACCGACACTCGAAACATCATGAAAACCCGTGTCCAGCATCGACACGTAAATCCTCATATCTCAAGCGCCGCATACTCAGATCGGTCCTTATATCCATCTCATATCATAACTCCAAAACGGTATCCTCCGGATATCCGCCGATCTTTATACAATCACCGGTAGGTAGTGTTCCCTCTGCCAGGCTCATCGTCTACACCACAAAAATCATTTCTTGCCCTGGGGTACCATACCGAGTCCACTATGTACCCGCAAACGGCATCTGCTAACTCCTCGAATCGGATCTCGAAAACAAGCTCAGAACTGAGAAAACTCATGGTCGACGTCTCAAAATATCATATCAAGAGAAATCGTGTTTTTAAAACAATACGCAATTTCCTTTGAAATATAACCACGGTTCTCAAATCCAGAGATCTCATGAAAACAACATCTCAAGCAAATAACCATAAAGTACGATGTATGCAACAGAGAGCAGTAATATGAGCATATCGAGTATATCTTTCAAGCATATCAAGTGATAGTACTGAACAATGAATGTACTTTTACATTTAAGATTAATATCATGATAGGGTGGTTCTCCTGTGTAAATGGCATGACGATTCTACTGTATAAGTGGCATGGCAATTACCGATGAAGAATGTGTTTGAGCCGGCAAATCTGTGTATATGTAATATGCGCATCAACGGTAATTGTACAGGTGTACTAGCAATTGATATCATATAGCATTAAATACCGGCACGTGGTATGTACATCACTAGGGGTAATATCCTACACAACATGAACAATAATTGGGTGTATCTATCTACACAAGAATCATACGGTTACTTTTAAATGATACACATCGTCGTTTTGAAAATAGGTATGGTTCAGGTGGAAATCTTTATATCGGCGATCCTTGCTCATAACATCCGATATGACAATAATCAACGATCATCATCCTCAAATCACTAGCACGGATCAATCATCCGATACATCTCATCGCGTACGGTAATCCATCGTACGGGGTCATCAAACAGAATAGGGAATCTATCGACCAATACAATAATAAGGGTACGGATCTCAAGTCTCGTAAGGCATATTACTCATTAAACTCATAAATATATATCTATACACATATATCTCAAATCACATTTGTATAAACGTCATATCTTATTAATTCCGCCACATCTCTATTTCAATCTAATGTCGTGTTTATCGATCTCGATCTCATATCCTATCATTATCAGCCCATACTTGTTCTCTTTCGATTCGTACCTATCATGATTTACTTCTTATTTCATATTCTGATATATCAATATATTTATTAGTGTCAATTTTAATCATATCATATCTTACTAAATCCTATAATCAATTTATAACTTAAAACACAATCTTCCATATCAATGGTTGCGGGGGCGCTATACGCCATCCACCGAACTTCCTCCATAGATATAAATCTACTCACCTGCTTGATGGGATTCCTCAGCAACCTACTGGGTTTTCTATGCATCTACCATGCCAATTTCAAAATTTCAAGAGTGCTAAGGAACCCTAGACTAGGATCTAGTTAGAGTAACTAGACAATATGAACATGTAATCAAACATTACAACAAGTGAACAAGGAATGCAACCTTTGTAGACCGGTCCTTCACTTCAAAAGCTCCGTGTAGTAGTCCCTTCGCTGCGAGTAGTGATCTCCCGAACTCTAGTATGGGTTCCCTTGGAGAAATGAACAAGCTTGCTCGAAGTCTTCAAGGCCGAAAATGATCTACGTCGAGGAGACTCAAACCCAAGCTACCACTTCACTAAGTGATGAACTTTGTGAAGAAAACACCCTATACTAAATGGCAAGTAGTGTAGGATGATGAAGTAAGAATTTTGCTCACTTTAGATATATTTTTCTCACTCTTTTTCATCATCACACATGAAGCTAGAAAGCATGAGGATGGAGATGAAGAAAACTCTCATGGATCAAAAAACAAGTGAAGAATGGAAATCATGGGTGAGTTAATATCATATATTAACCATTGTAGAGACACAACCATGGTTTAAGATAATGGTTTGGTTAATAAATATCTTTAGTGAGACAAAATTAGTGGACTAAGTCAAAAATGCTTTAAGCTTCTCTAAGCTTCTAAGCATGACAATTTCCAACTAATTTTGAATTACCAAAATAAATAAAACCCTTACCATTATCTTAATCATGGTGTGAGTCTCACACACCCATGTTGCATGTATCATCTAGCATGACACAAAATCATGTGCACAAATACATATCACATATATACTTAATGCACACATCAAGTGTGAAAAGAAATCTTAAGTGAGCTAATACTAGTTAATGTAAACTAATATATCAAATATATATAATTATACATTAGATTATTAAATCAACACTTGATTTAATAATCCGGCTATATCACATATAACCGACTAATATCGCGTGTATCAATTTATCGAATCAACACTTGATTCGATAACCCGGCTATATCATATATAACCGACCGATAACAAAAATCGCGAGAATAGAATACGGTATCACATACTCATATTAATCTCGGTCCCGTACATATCACATATGTGCTCCTACTCCGTTTCGCTTGAGCCAGGAAACCTCTGTGTAGGACTCTAAAGACTCGTCAATACGCCGGCAGCAGGTGATGATCATATCAAACACCACAAGCCGCAAGAGGCCTGCTAAACGTAACGGCCACACGGGTATTGAGCGATCAGAAGATCAACAAGTAAGCCTGCTCATACTCCTGCGAATCCAATTAGTAACACTACCGTACAGTTCGGTCTCTTCGTCTGATATGTCGCATATCTCGCCTAGTGGTGGTAAACATCAAACCCCAATAGCTTGATAATTCATGCCGATGTAAGGTCCATAACGGGCAAGAAACTACTGATAACACTTACCAGTAAATCTCATCTACCCTGGCCAAGGATTTGCAGTTATGGCCTGTCAGGCACAGCGCATCATCAACAACCAATTCCGGGAGAGACGAAATCCCCTCCTATCGCTCATTGCCTCCATGTGACTCGGGATTGTACCCAAAAACCCCCTGTTTGCACGAATCAGTAGAGCCGTGGTACGGTGGAAATCAAAGCACAGTGGGAGACACACGAGACTCTATGACGATCTCGGGTCGACAGACTAACCTATACAAGTGTCACCAGAGAACTGCTATCTGACGTGAGGTATAATACCATCTAGGAGTTCTCGGCGAGTTTGTTCAGTGTACCCGGTCTCCACTGAGAACTCGTATACGATCTCTGATGTCAAACACCAATGGATATGGGATCATCCATTGCCTATCACATGGGTCGAGAAGCGTATACGCTAGTCTACTCTGGAATATCGATGCCCCGTCTCGATACTCCCTCGACTAGGAACAATTGTAGGATGAACTCATGGACTGCCCAGGCGCCACTAGTATGATCTGCATCATAATCCTAGTACTCAAGTACACATCCTAAGGGCTTTATCAACATGTAACAGAGAGACAATAAGTGTACATGTTAAGATAAAGAGCAACCAGATAACGTACTATCATGTCGAGCAAGAAAGTCCTCCCTATATATGTCCAAGCATCCACTATAATATACATCTCATATACAATAATGGCCTCTAGGGCATACATATAACTAACAATCTCCCACTTGCACTAGGGCCATCTTTTGTAGTATCTCATACCCAACGTCCTATAAAATTCTATCACAGGAAAGGCCTTTGTTAGTGGATCCGCCGTGTTAACCTCTGAGTCTACTCTCCTAACCTTGATGTCTTGGAGATCAACCATCTCCATGATCAGGTGATACTGCCTTAGGATATGTCTCGGTCACTGATGGGACTGTGGTTCCTTGGCCAAAGCCACATCTCCATTGTCACACAATGATAGGAACCTAGTTCATCTCATCAACAAATATACACCCAGACTGCCTCTTTGGTAGCATCTTTGATAGCGATGTATCCAGCCTTTATCGTCTAGTTTGCCCCGGTATCTAGCTTGGAACTCTTCCAACATACCGTCCCTCCACTGAGGGTAAAGACTGTTCCTGTGACTGACTTTCAGTCAACCTTATCACTCTGGAAGCTTGAGTCGGTATAGGGCTCCCACTGGAGTTCACCGTTACCACACTCCACGAACATTTCTTTAGTGCTTCACATGTACTTAAGAGGTTCTCTAAAGCTCTCCAGTGATTCTCCCCAGGATCATTTGATACCAACTCAGTACATCTAGTGAGAATCCTAACATCCACTTAGATCTATCTCATAGATCTAAAAACCAGGATTTAGGAGGTATCACCTAGATCGTACATCGAGAAACAATGTGATAAGAGGAGATTGACCGAGTGTAGCATAAGAAAATCCTTTCCTATGAAGAGTATGTCATCCACGTACAATACAAAGATGATGTCACGACCCGAAAGTACGGAAATGACCGGCACTTAAACTACGAAACGTCTCGAGGCGTTCGTAATCTAAGTAAGCCGAAAACCCAGAAATCCAAACCAAGAAAAGTAGTAGAGTGAAGGAAAACCAATTTAAATCAAGTAGTTTTAATAGCATAAGCCGAATTATGCGGGTTTCTAAAAACATCAAAAATTTACTGAAAATTTCGGCAGAGTCTCCTTTGTAAATACTGGCTCCCAAACGGGATACAACATGAATAGTGTACGAAATCAATAAAAAGGAATCCCCAAGCGGGAGCTAGCTCTTCGTCAATCGACGGCCACAACCACACAAGCAATATAATATACAACGCCAACGGCGGGGATCAAAATTCAAAAGGAAACTCAAAACCACAAGAAAACCACAGAAATAAAACGCGCGACTCTAAGGTCGAAGGAATAACATCACTGGTCTCTATCTCAAAATAAATACATGTTTGGTTGATGGAACTTCTAGATACAACAGAATAATGATATACAAGATATATAATGGGGGTACGATACAAGTAAACCCACCTACTAGCAAATCACCCGAAGGAAACTATGCCCGCAAAGCCGTAATGAAACCTGTACGGCAACCTGCAAGAAACTGGGGCACAACGGGGGTGAGTTGCCAACTCGTGAATAGAAAAACATCTACGCACAGAAATCGCATAAATAACGCAACCTAGGTCAATGATCATAATATATCCTCAAATATAAGAATAACATGCAACATATAACAAGGCTAGGGTAGATATCTAACCCGAGTGTAATCTCATGTGCCCGTGTCAGTGCCTCAGGTTGCAATATATCATATGAATGAGGTACGAATGCATGAAAACAGAATACATGTAAATGAAGAACTGTTTTCATAATTTAGTGAGATTTCCTTTTTATTTTTAAAATGAGGTATCATAATGAAATCAGCATAAAACAGTGCCTAGCATCGGCACAAAACGTAATCCCAATATCTCGATATCTCTGTATCACAGTCTCTGTACCTCAATATCTCGAAATCTCAATATCACAGTCTCAATATCTAGGGCGCCGTCAGTCCAGACCAGCCCCTACCATCCATCTCAAGACCACGACGGTATCCTCCGGATATCCGACGCGTCGGGTAAAATCACCGGTAGGTAGTGCTCCCCTGCCAGGCTCACATCGTCATCATCACGCGCTTCTTGCCCCGGGGTACCTTACCGGGTCCACCATGTACCCGAAACGGTTCATCCGCCTCCTCGAATCGGGTCTCGAAATCCATCAGCAAACTCATGGTGGACGACTCATACAGCATAGGAAAAACCGCACTTTTTATTTAAAAGAGCGAAATCAGTTTATATAAGTTTTGCGGTTTTCCCCCCAAATCCAGAAAATTTCATGGATATCCGAATCCAAATCATCAATAGCATGTAAAACCATGAATATAGGCATAACAATGAATAACAGTATGCATGAAGTGACAAGTAATAACTACAATGTTAAGCTGGCATATAAGGCGGGTACACAAATATCATGTCAAATTAGTAACTAACAAGCTAAGTCAAGCAATAATATTTTCTAAGGTGTACGTGACATGGCAATTACCGATGAAGATGTGTGTGAGCCGGCAAGTAAGTGTACGTGGTACATACGCATCATCGGTAATGGTGCTGGTGTCCTAACAGCATGATATCAATAATGGAGTATGAAACATAATATAAGCATGTGATGCGAAGCGAACCACAATAAAGAGCGGGAGCTGAATACTAGAAGCAACTATAACTAATCTGCATTAACCTAATATAAGTCCTACAAATGGTTCCTTTTGAAATAACACGAATCATGGGGTTTTGAAAATAGGGGCTACGGTGTTTTTATGAAAAGATACGTCTTTTGAAATATCCGTAGGATCCCTTGGGCTGTCTTTTAAAATACCCACGATTCGTTAGTTTTGAAATGGGTAAGAATCGAATCTAATCTAACAACTAAACTAAACTAAAGGGCTAAGCTGACCAGTTGGGCTACAGGTAAGGAAACCGCCTAACATCTGAGTCGATACATATACATACCTGTATATATATTGTTAGTTATGTGTATGCCCTAGAGGCCATTACTGTACATTGGATGTATATTGTAGTGGATGCTGGGACATATATAGGTAGGACTTTCTTGCTCGACATGATAGTACGCTATCTGGTTGCTCTTTATCTTAACATGTATACTTTCTGTCTCTCTGATTACATGTTGATAAAGCTCTTAGGATGTGTACTCGACTTCCAGGACTATGATGTAGATCATACTAGTGGGGCCTGGGTAGTCAATGAGTACATCCTTGAAATGTTCCTAGTCGAGGGAATATCGAGACGGGGCATCGATATTCCAGAGTAGACTAGCGCATATCTTCTCGACCCATGCGATGGGCGATGGATGATCCCATATCCATTGGTGTTTGACATCGAAGATGGTATGCAGGTGCTCAGTGCAGACTGGGTACACTGAACGGACTCGCCGAGAACTCCCAGATGGTATTATACCTCACGTCAGATGGCAGTTCTCTGGTGACACTGGTACAGCTTAGTCTGTAGACCCGAGATCGTCATAGAGTCTTGTGTGTCTCCCACTGTGCTTTGATTTCCACCCTACCACGGCTCTACTGAGTTGTGCAAACAGGTGGTTTTTGGGTACAGTCCCGATTCACATGGAGGCAATGAGCGATAGGAGGGGATTCGTCTCTCCCGGTATTGGGGGTTGATGTTATGCTATGCTCGACTGGCCATAACAGGAAATCCCTGGCCAGGGTTGCAGTGATATACTGGTAAGAGTTATCAGTAGTTTCACGAATGTTATGGACCCTACGTCGGCATGACTTATCAAGCTATTGGGGTCTGACGTTTACCACCCCTAGGCGAGATATGCGACATATCAGACGAACAGACCGGACTGTACGGTAAGTGTTACTAGTTGGATTCGCAGGAGTGTGAGCGGGCTTGCTCGTCGATCTTCTGATCGCTCAATACCCGGGTGGCCGTTACGTTTAGCAGACCGCTTGCGGCTTGTGGGTGTTTGATATGATCATCATCCGCTGCCGGCGTATTGACGAGTCTTTAGAGTCCTACACAGAGGTTTCCTGGCTCAAGCGAAACGAAATAGAAGCGCATATGAGATATGTGCGGGACCGAGAATAATGCATGTATGTGATACCGTATTTCATTCTCGCGATGAATGTGTGTCGAATGGTTGTATGCGATATAACCTAGTTATCGAATCAAGGATTGATTCGATAAGCCGATACATTGGATACTAGCCGGTTATATGCGATATGACCGGATCATTGGATCAAGTGTTGATTTAATGATTGAATGTATAATTATATATTTGATATATTACTTTGCATTAACTAGTATTGCTTCACTTTAAATGGATTTACTCACTTGGTTTGTGCACATTGTATATGTGATATATTTTATGCACATGATTGTATCATGTTTGATGATACATGCAAGCTAGGGTTAGTGTAAAGAATTAGACCATGGTTAGGTTTATGATTAGGGTTTTCTTTTTATTTACTTATTCATTTATTTATTCTTTTGTTTATTTTGGAAAAAGAAAAAGGTAAAGAGAAAAAGAATGGTTGCTAGTTTTGTTTGTAGTTGAAGTTTCTTGAAACCTTGACTTAGTCACCATTCTTATCTCATCCTTAACCCTAACCATTCAAGTTAACCATGGTCCATTCTCTACAACTAACCAAGGGTTAGTAAATGATAAGTATTGATTTATTTATCATTTTCATAACACTTATCATATTCTTTTTCATCATCTTCTTCTTCTTCAACAAAAGAAAAAGCTTGCTACATCAATGGTGTTTGATGAAAAAGTGTGAGAAATCCAAAATCTAAAGTCTACCCACTTCCTATTTCTTCATCCTCTACCTCTTGCCAAGTTGTATAGGGTGTTTACTTCACAAGTTTTCAAAGCTTGGTGAAGTTGGAGCTTGTTCTTGCGATGCCTCGACGTAGATCATCTTCGGCATCGAACCGACGATCAAGCCTGCCTATTCTCCGATGAAGCTAACGCGAGGGTCCAAGATCGGATTTGTACAGTGGAGAGGACTTCTTCACGGAGCCTAGGAGGTGGTGGTCCGGATCTACAAAGGTTGTAGTCACTTTCCCTTAGCATTTAATTCGATTACATGCTTGCTTCGCCTATTTATCTAGTTAACGATCCGTATTAGGGTTAATAGGCACTTGTAAAATTTCAATTGGCCATGTTTGATCACTTGTGAGACTCCATTAGAGTGCCTAGAAACCCTACAGTGGTATCAGAGCCTAGCTAGAGCCTTAGGCGAAGTCCTGACGGAGTTAGAAGTCCGAACGAACACAAAACCCCGACTTGAAAATGCTCTCTGGACATTTCTGTAAAATGTGGTTTTTTCGAAATTAAAAATATGCAGAAAAATCAGCAGGTAATCCTAAGACTTACTGTGAAATTCGAGGGATTGATTCCACAAAGGCAGCGCGGATCCGCGGCCCTATAGTAGGCTCATGCGGCGGATCCGCGGCGCTTTTGTCGCTTTGTGCAGCCAATTTTGCACAGTAGTTCTTAGCTTTCTGTGTTGGTTTTCCTGGGGATTTTTAATAATTTTTCCAGAGTTGCATTTTCTAGGTTGTATTGGGAACTCGGTGTATCGATCGGATTGTCTAATTTTGTCGGTGTGTTTTTCCGGATAAATCTTAGAAAGTGTTAAAAAGTTCGACCGGATATAAATACCCACTTTTTCCCCTGCCGGGAAATTTCCAATTGTTGGATTTTTCCGTTGTTTAACGACGTTCTAAGTAGTGCAAGTAACGCGATGGACCCTCTAGAAGACAACAAACCTTAACTCGATTATGTGACCGTCTTGAACTGCCCTTTGAACCTTCGGGTTTGGGGTAGTACGGCGTGCCACATGTGAGGCGTTAGCTTGACCCTTCTACGGCTGGACCGTTGCTACTGAGGCACGAACTGAATGCTGTTAGACTTATTTCATGTGTTGAGCTGTTTCGGGAAAACTTGGGTGTTCGATTGTTCGATCGGAAAGTTTATCATTTTCTATTTATCCGGAATGTGATACAATAATTGGAATTCGCAAATAGTTATGAGATAACGGAATGAATGTTATAAACATAGCAGTTTAGTCTCATTTGATCGGTTGCCACGGAGTTTTGATGTGATCAAAAGTCCGTCGCAATCACGTAGCGTACGCGGATACTCGGCGGGTAAACTTAATAGACAGCCTCACCCCATAGCCCCGACCAAGTGACTGTAGGAGAACCCCGTCGCCGAAAGCATCCGTTCGGGTGCTCCCGGTAGCGGTGTTCCGCCTTGGTGCACTTCGTCGACGGCGTCGGGGGTGCGGCCGCCTACTAAAGTTTGCGACGAGCATTCGATCAGAATGTCGGGAATCCTGTTGAATTGCCCGACTTGATATTGAAAAGAGTTTTCGATAATGAGACTAAAATGCGGGGTTTATAATTGTTAGGCATGCGATGTCTAAGTATTTCATTTGGTCAGGCATGCGATGTCTGAGGAGGTTGCGGATTCCAACTGTTGTAGTTTTACACTTTCTTTTCTGTGACCGTAAGTGTAATATGTGATATCGCCGGTTTCGTTGCTATATGTCAACGACAATTGGGATGCGCATATTTACTTACGTTGATGACATGAGATGTTATGTGTTGCCGGATATGTTATATTGGATCGTCGTGTTTGAATAGCCGAGGGTTTTTATGTGAGATGAGTGTTTTTCATTTTCATTCATGTAAAAACTTGTATGTAATATTCTTTTATTGGGGCGCTTCCAGGTTGCGGAAGTTGTCACCGTTGATGTATATTATTTACTTTTCTGCACTAAGATAGACCCAAGGAGGGGAGCATAAGTAACCGGGTTCTGGGGTCCAGTGGGAGACCAACTCGAGGAGTCGAGTCCGGGTCTTCTAACCCTAGAATTGGTAGGGTTGCTTGCCGCTCTCGTAGGGGTCTTGGGGTGTGGGTTTGGCTATTCATCACGACCGTGGAATCCGTGTTTTATACTGGCTCGTATTGAAAACACGGACGTCCTAGTATATCCAATATTTCATATGTTTCTTCTGCTGTGATTTATCTGTGATCATGTGATGTTCTGTGACAGATATTATATATAATGTATATGATATATTATATAGACGTTGCTTATGTTTTACACCCGCGCTTGCCCTGCCTCGCTCTGGCGTTAGTTACCTAACCTAACGGTGCAGACGGGACATCGAGGCGAATGCGGATGGCATAAGCGTACGTTATATTTATCTGTGATGGTTAGGTGGACTTAAATGATGGGATATTCATTAATGAGATTAATGAAAGAAAATAAACCTAATTGATGTTGTGGAATCGAATTTCAAAATAAAAAAAGGTAGCAACAGTTCTTGCTTTGCATCGCGGTGTTCATTATAGAACATCCTGCACCTTATTCGATGAGGAAAGGACCGAGATCCCTTCACCGGGAGTGACTCCTTTAGCAATAACTGGCAGATGCTACAACCCTCGGTTTGTCTTTGATCGCTTCTATAGTTTCCGCTTTGCACAGTGATATATATGATATATCCCGCACCTCATTCGACGAGGAAAGGGCCGACGATCCCTTCACCGGGAGTGACCCCTTTAGCAAAACTAGAAAAGCCTCGAAAACATTCCATTTAAAAACCATTTGATTCCGCAACGAGATCAAGTTCAAAGCGTTAAAGGTTTTCACAAAAACCATTCACAACCCTCCGTCATTTTAGGAAGTAGAGTACTTAGTATCCGTGCTGTGTTTGTTGACCATAGTCAAGACACAGTGTACGGTAGCTAAGTGATGTCTTCCTACACCGCATATGATGCGATTAGTTAGGACAGTCGCGTGACTTTGTTGACCTTAGTTAAGGGTCATGTGGGTGGGTCTAATTAATCACGAAATGACGGGTAGAACTTGACTATTACTTATGATTTGTTGACCATAGTTAAGGTCATAGGTGCTAGGGGTAAAAACCTTTATCGGGAGTTTCAAGTGTTGAAATTTGCAATGAGATTGCATACCTTCTATGAGATAGTTGGATCCCGATACCCGCTGCGAGTAAGAGTTACTCCTGGGAGAGTTTTATACATTACAATTAGCCGATCAAGTAGGTGTCTAGAAAGGTGTTAACGGGGTTACGCCTCTGGGAAAACGAGGTTTACAGTAATTAGGTCCGTGCGAAAGCACGGGGAACCTCCCTCAAAGTACCGACACTGGCCTGGCTGAAAGATTGGCGAACTTGTAGAGTGTAATTAATCCCGGCTAGTCTTTCCTTTTAAGGTTTGAAGGAAGATTTGATAAAAACAGTGGGAGCCATCCTGATTAGATAAAATATATAACCAATCTGATCTTGCAAGAGCGCACGCAGAGTGTTTTCTTCTCTCTCTCTCCTGGTAGCGACCATATCACGCCTTAATCAAGTTAATAATACGGATGTATTGACCGAACCCGCTTGTTATACTGAGCTGGGGAACGTTGGTCCCGCTCCAACTTATAATTGTTATAAGACAGAGCAGGAAATTGGGGAATACCAGAATTCCTATGCCGCCCAAACGAAGAAAGTGCATATGATGCATCTCCTTCGGGTGTGTTCATTACAAAGAACTGTTTCTCAGTATCCTCTGCATCCTAGGTATATGATACCGGATCAGGATCCCAGATATGTAATCTGTTACATAGGGCTACAAAAGGGTAAAAAAACTGAGAACGGGTGATAAGTTTCATGAGACAGAAAACGGGGCAAGTGTTGCAGCCAAGTCTATTGGTCACTGTCACCCTGTATTACGAATACATTGATTCTGAACAAATGCTATTAGATACCGAACCTGATATACAAAATCATATCAGTCTCTTTATTAGTAAAGAAAGGATATAATTTTGTATTGATGGATAATGTTTTGAACATTTCCTATATCAAAAGTTGATCGGTTCAGGCACGTTATCTAAAAGCATTGACGTTCTAAATCAAACTACAGTTCCTCGTATACAGAACACACACAAGAGCAAGAGTTCAGAAATGAACGAATTCTTCTTGAGATATTGTAGACAAGGTCATATCAATGCGACCCGACTAGCTGAAGTTACATTTAGATGCATATTTAAATTAGTTTGAATTTACATCTTGTGAAACTTGCCAGTCATGTCACAAAGATATAATGACACCAGCTCTGTTTACTGGAAACAGAGAAAGAGTTAGTAAACTCTTGGGACTGATACATGATGATGTATGTAAGGTCTCCTGTCTACACATGCCAGGACTGGTTCTTTTTACTTCATTATATTCTCTGATAATCTCTCAAGATTCAGTCATATGTTCCTGTTGAAACATAAGTCTGAACCTTTTGAGGTATTCACAGAATATAAGTTAGAAGTAGAGAACCAATAACCGGGTATAAGTATTATGTCCTATGATGAGATCAGGGAGGAGAATACTTGTGCATGGAATCCTTGGACTATTCTAAAGGAAAATGAGATTCTCTCTCAGTATTACTCCTCTGAATACACCACAGCACAACGGTGTATCGGGACGGAGCAATCACACAATATTAGATATCGTGTGCTCTATGATGAGTATTACTGAGTTACCTATTTCCTTTTGGGAGTTATGCACTTGAGAAGCTGCATACCTATTGAATTAGGTTCGAATCAAATCAGTGCCTACCACTCCATATAAGATATGGTGCGGGAAGATCCTATCTCTTAAGTAAGTTAAGATTTGGGATTGTCCGTCCTATGTCAAAAGCAAAATCCGGACAAGCTCGAGGCAAGGGCTGTAATGTAGAACTGGAAAGGTTCCAGCTATACAAACTACAGCAGATGATTTGACAGAACCAAAGGATTCTATAGTCCCCGACGAACCTCAGCCTCTCCGCCGATCTGGTAGGGTTCCTCACCCACCTGAGAGATACCTCGGTTTCTCGATGACAGTGGGAGCGAGGATTGCATCATGAGATGATGACCCAACCAGTTTCGAGCAGGCCATCGAGAGTAGGGACTCTGTAAGAATGGCTGGATGCTTAGTGATCTGAGATGGAATCCTTATACACCAACAAAGTATGGACTTTGGTTGCTATAACTGAAGGGTTAAATCCCCATCAGGAGCAAGTATATCTTGAGAAGATTTCTTGGTGTACATGGAAAGGTTGAGACTTTCAAAGCTAGACTTGTTAAAGGTTTTCGTCATCAACCAGGCACGGATAATGATGAAACCTTTTCCAGGGACTATGTTTAAATCCATCCAGATCCTACTTGCCACGGCTACATACCATGACTACGATATCTGGTGGTTGGGTGCCATGACTACTTTTTTAAATACTGATTTAGAAGAGAACGTCTATAAGAACACAGCCAGAGATCTTCGTAAACAGTGGGAGCAGCGGAAACGTGTGCAAGTTGCTTTACATAATGAAGCAGGCATCGCGGAGTTGGAACGTCTGTTTTGATGTGATAGTCAAAGTGTTTGACTTCATCAAAATGATAGACGAACCTTGTATATACAAAAGGGTAGTAGAGAGTAAGGTGGTCATCTTCGTATTGTACGAAGACAACATACTCTTGATAAGAAAAGAGTTTCCTATACTACGATCGATCAATCTCCTATTATCACAAGGATTCTCCAAATAGGATAAAGATCATACCTCCTAAATCCTGAGATTTGGACCTATGAGATAGATCTAAAGGGATATTAGGGTTCTCACTAGGTATAGTGAAATTGTATCAATCGATCCTGGGGAGAATCACTGGAAGAGTTCCAGGGTGATAAAGACGACTGAATGTCAGTCACGGGCATTGTCTTTACCCTCAGTAGAGGGACGGTATGTTGGAAGAGTTCCAAGCTAGATACCGTGGCAAACTAGACGATAAAGGCTGGTAACATCGCTATTGAAGATACTACCAAAGAGGAAGTTTGGGTGTATATTGGTTCATAAGATGAACTAGATTCCTACCATTGTGTGACAATGGAACTGTGGCTTTGGCCCTGGAACCCTGGTCCCATCAGTGACCCAGACATAATCTAAGGCAGCATCACCTGATCATGGAGATAGTTGATCTCCAGGGTGATCTAGGTTAGGAGAGTAGACTCAGAGGACAACACGGCGGATCCACTCACGAAGGCCCTTTTCCCAAAGAGAGACTTTTAGGGGATGGTTGAGTATGTGATACTGCAACCACTGCTACAGATGGCCCTAGTGCAAGTGGGAGATTGTTAGTTATGTGTATGCCCTAGAGGCCATTACTGTACATTGGATGTATATTGTAGTGGATGCTGGGACATATATAGGTAGGACTTTCTTGCTCGACATGATAGTACGCTATCTAGTTGCTCTTTATCTTAACATGTATACTTTCTGTCTCTCTGATTACATGTTGATAAAGCCCTTAGGATGTGTACTCGACTTCCAGGACTATGATGCAGATCATACTAGTGGGGCCTGGGTAGTCCATGAGTACATCCTTGAAATGTTCCTAGTCGAGGGAATATCGAGACGGGGCATCGATATTCCAGAGTAGACTAGCGCATATCTTCTCGACCCATGCGATGGGCGATGGATGATCCCATATCCATTGGTGTTTGACATCGAAGATGGTATGCGGGTGCTCAGTGCAGACTGGGTACACTGAACGGACTCGCCGAGAACTCCCAGATGGTATTATACCTCACGTCAGATGGCAGTTCTCTGGTGACACTGGTACAGCTTAGTCTGTAGACCCGAGATCGTCATAGAGTCTTGTGTGTCTCCCACTGTGCTTTGATTTCCACCCTACCACGGCTCTACTGAGTTGTGCAAACAGGTGGTTTTTGGGTACAGTCCCGATTCACATGGAGGCAATGAGCGATAGGAGGGGATTCGTCTCTCCCGGTATTGGGGGTTGATGTTGTGCTATGCTCGACTGGCCATAACAGGAAATCCCTGGCCAGGGTTGCAGTGATATATTGGTAAGAGTTATCAGTAGTTTCACGAATGTTATGGACCCTACGTCGGCATGACTTATCAAGCTATTGGGGTCTGACGTTTACCACCCCTAGGCGAGATATGCGACATATCAGACGAACAGACCGGACTGTACGGTAAGTGTTACTAGTTGGATTCGCAGGAGTGTGAGCGGGCTTGCTCGTCGATCTTCTGATCGCTCAATACCCGGGTGGCCGTTACGTTTAGCAGACTGCTTGCGGCTTGTGGGTGTTTGATATGATCATCATCCGCTGCCGGCGTATTGACGAGTCTTTAGAGTCCTACACAGAGGTTTCCTGGCTCAAGCGAAACGAAATAGAAGCGCATATGAGATATGTGCGGGACCGAGAATAATGCGTGTATGTGATACCGTATTTCATTCTCGCGATGAATGTGTGTCGAATGGTTGTATGCGATATAACCTAGTTATCGAATCAAGGATTGATTCGATAAGCCGATATATTGGATACTAGCCGGTTATATGCGATATGACCGGATCATTGGATCAAGTGTTGATTTAATGATTGAATGTATAATTATATATTTGATATATTACTTTGCATTAACTAGTATTGGTTCACTTTAAATGGATTTACTCACTTGATTTGTGCACATTGTATATGTGATATATTTTATGCACATGATTGTATCATGTTTGATGATACATGCAAGCTAGGGTTAGTGTAAAGAATTAGACCATGGTTAGGTTTATGATTAGGGTTTTCTTTTTATTTACTTATTCATTTATTTATTCTTTTGTTTATTTTGGAAAAAGAAAAAGGTAAAGAGAAAAAGAATGGTTGCTAGTTTTGTTTGTAGTTGAAGTTTCTTGAAACTTTGACTTAGTCACCATTCTTATCTCATCCTTAACCCTAACCATTCAAGTTAACCATGGTCCATTCTCTACAACTAACCAAGGGTTAGTAAATGATAAGTATTGATTTATTTATCATTTTCATAACACTTATCATATTCTTTTTCATCATCTTCTTCTTCTTCAACAAAAGAAAAAGCTTGCTACATCAATGGTGTTTGATGAAAAAGTGTGAGAAATCCAAAATCTAAAGTCTACCCACTTCCTATTTCTTCATCCTCTACCTCTTGCCAAGTTGTATAGGGTGTTTACTTCACAAGTTTTCAAAGCTTGGTGAAGTTGGACCTTGTTCTTGCGATGCCTCGACGTAGATCATCTTCGGCATCGAACCGACGATCAAGCCCGCCCATTCTCCGATGATGCTAACGCGAGGGTCCAAGATCGGATTTGTACAGCGGAGAGGACTTCTTCACGGAGCCTAGGAGGTGGTGGACCGGATCTACAAAGGTTGTAGTCACTTTCCCTTAGCATTTAATTCGATTACATGCTTGCTTCGCCTATTTATTTAGTTAACGATCCGTATTAGGGTTAATAGGCACTTGTAAAATTTCAATTGGCCATGTTTGATCACTTGTGAGACTCCATTAGAGTGCCTAGGAACCTTACATATATTAGTCGGTGATCCCGCCTCAATAATATCATATCCGATACCATATCTATAATCAGACATCCCAAGTCAAGAGTGCGGATCAATCATCAAAATATAGCTCGTACGTAAATCCGTCGTACGGCATCCCTAAATCTGGATACGGGTTAATATCATATTCATCACACTATTCATCTAGTATCCTCTTTATCCAAGATCATAGTCCAGGGTACTGACCTATGTCTAGTACAATACTAATATCATCAATATAGTCATGATATGACTACTGATCGACAGTCTCGTACAAACCGATATCACAACCACAAAAAAAATCTCATCGACTCAGCTCAATCCCTAGTATCGTCCTCATATCCGTATGTGAACACATAGTCCCATACCCATGTGAACACAGAACTATAAAGAATCCCATGAGCACATATAAATAGGAATGCATGCAAGTATGTATGTGTGTATGTATGTGTGTATGTGTAGTGCAACACTACCCTAGGGTTCGCAACACTAAAGTAATCCAACACACCAATATCCATCCTAACATCGTTATTAATCCCAAATAACATATAATAATTGTTGGTGTGTATACGCATCCGTATACACCACCACGGACTGCGGGGGTGCTATACGCCATCCACCCGACTTCTCCCCGTAGATATAAATCTACTCACTTGGTCCTCGCTCGCCGGTGCCGACGTCGCCACGCGCTTGCTTGTCGTCTCGAAGTCCACATGGGGGTACCTACATATCACAACGCATCGTATCGCATTAAAATCCGACTCATGACCAAAACGACACACGAATCCCACATAAGTCAAAACCTATGGTTGCTTTCACAAATGAACCCAAAAACCCTCGACGTCGGCGTACAAATGCTAAACAATCGAGAAAACTCCCAACACACTCATTTGTACAATTACAAGCACTAATTATAATATAAAATAGCTTACAATTTCCAAAAACCCCAATTTCACTTAAAAAGTCATTTTTCCGAAAATATAGCAAGCACAAATTACCGTTTTTGTACAAAACATGATGTTTTAATAATTCTAGTGACCAAGATGATAACTTAATATCTTAATTATGCCATAGAAACCACTACTTAAATTTTAAACCCACAATTTAATTCAATTTCAAAAACCTAGTTTGCAATTTTAACCAATTTCAACCATTTTATAGCAAAAATGCACATACAACAATCTAGCTTGGATTTGCATGATTTAAAGCATTAAACTACATTTTAAAATGTTAATGAAGTCATAAAACCCTAATTACATTTTTAATCTCACACATGCAATTAAATTCCAAAACCTAGTTTGCAAAACAAAAAAACTTATTTTGGACATTTTAAATGTTACAATTTGGAAAATAGCAACTAGATTAATTTTGCATAGTATTAACATGTTAAATACATCACACAACTATAATCTCATTTTCTAAAACCCTAACTACATTTTCACAAACCCTAATCTCATGAATTTGGACTTGCAAATTTCAAACCTAAAATTAAACTCTTTACTAACTTAATTTGAAGTAATAACAAATAATGTAACAAAAGATCAAGATTTTATACCTCACAAACTATGGATCAAACCTTGCAATCTAGCCTCTCAAATGCAAATTTTTCTCCAAGAATCATGTTAGAATGGGCTATGGAAAAATGGGCAGAGATTGGATTTGGGTTTAGCTTTGAATTTGTGAGAGAAATGATTGATTTTTGTTGGGTTTTGATGAGGAAATGAGAGAAGAAATTTAGGGGGGCTGCCCAAGAGAGGCTCGGCCAGAAATTGGTGAGGGAGTGAGAGAAAGGTTTGGGTTTCAAGTCAACACAAGACCAAGTCAACAATTACCCATACTTCATTAATAAAACATTACCCCTTTTCTTTTTTTCTTTTTCTTTTTCTTTTCTCTTCAAATTCAAGTGGGGAAAAGGGTGGGGGCTGCTGAATTCAGCCAAGGGGAGAAGTAAATGGGGGTGTGTGAGTGTGGGTATCGGTGTGGGGTGATGAAAAATGATAAATATAACACCCCAAACATCCATTTACACTAAAAAGAACCTTTTTTCTTCAATAATTTCTAAACCGATTTGGCAACCGATTTCGTTTCAAAAACCACATGATAAAATTTTATTTAATGTTTTATGATGCACAAAATTTGTTTCAATTCATTCCAATTTGTAATTTTCCCTAATTAAATGTATTAGTGACGGCTTAAAATAATATTAAAATAATATTTTTTTCAGAAAATTTGAAATTTCACCAGTGGCTCAATAAACACCAAATACTAGCAATTACATAGCTAGAATATGTATATTTAATTTTTATAATAAGATATTTGTATTTTGACTTTTTACAGAAAACCCCCTTATTTTACCGATTTTCCGAAATTTCACCGAAACGATTTTCAAAACGCTACAGAAGACCACCTTACTCTCTACTACCTTTTTGTATATACAAGGTTCATCTACCATTTTGATGAAGTCAAACGCTGTGACTATCACAGCAAAACAGATGTTCCAACTCCGCGATGCCTGCTTTAACGCATAAAGAAACTTGCACACGTTTCCGCTGCTCCCACTGTCTACAAAGCCCTCTGGCTATGTACTTATAGACGCTCTCTTCTAAATCAGTATTCAGAAAAGCAGTCATGACACCCAACCGCCAGATATCGTAGTCATGGTATGTAGCAATGCCAAGTAGGATGTGGATGGACTTAAGCATAGCTATTAGAGAAAATGTTTCATCATAATCCACACCTGGTCGATGATGAGAACCTTTTGCAACAAGTCTAGCTTTGAAAGTCTCAACCTTTCCATCTACACCATGTAATCTTCTCAAGATATACTTGCTCCTGATGGGGATTTAACCCTTCAGATAAAGCAACCAAAGTCCATACTTTGTTGGTGTATATGGATTCCATCTCAGATCGCTTAGCATCCAGCTATTCTTATAGAGTCCCAACTCTTGATGGCCTGCTCGAAACTAGTTGGGTCATCATCTCCATGATGCAATCCTCGCTCCTACTGTTATTGAGAAACCGAAGTAACTCTCAGGCAGATGAGGAACCCTACCAGATCGGCGGAGAGGCTAAGGTTCGTCGGGAACTATTGAATCCTCCGGTTCTACCAAATTATCAGCTGTAGTTTGCATAGCTGGAACTCCTTCCAGTTCTACCTCATGTCCACAAATTTCTTTCATAAAAAATTCCTTTTCATAAAAAGGTGGCATGCCGAGAAACAAAACACCTTCTGTTTCGCGGTGCGGTAAAAGATATTCCTTTGCAAATGCTTGGGATATCCAACAAATTTCCACAGAACTGACCTTGCCTCGAGCTTGTCCAGATTTTGATTTTAGACATAGGCCGGACAACCCCAAATCTTAACTTGCTTAAGACATGGGCTCTTCCTATACCATATCTCATATGGAGTGGTAGGCACTGATTTGATTGGAACTTAATCAATAGGTATGCATCTTCTCAAGTGCATAACTCCAAAAAGGAAAATAGGTAACTCAACAGTACTCATTATAGAGCGCACCATATCAAATAGGGTGCTATTGCTCTGCCCCGATACACCGTTGTGCTGTGGTGTATATGGAGGAGTAATGTTGAGAGAGAATCTCATTCTCCTTTTGAATAGTCCAGGAATTCCATGCTCAAGTATTCTCCTCCCTGATCTCATCAAAGGACATAATACTTAAACCCGTTTTAGTTCTTGACTTTGCATTTATATTCATTGAATTTCTCAAAAGTTTCAGACTTGTGTTTCAACAGGAACACATGTCCGAATCCTGAGAGATCATCAGTGAACATAACAAAGTACAAAGAACTAGTCCTGGCATGTGTAGACAAGGGACCAAATACATCATCATGTATCAACCCAAGAGTTCGCTAACTCTTTCTCTATTTCCAATAAACGGAGCACTGGTCATTTTATCTTTGTGACATGAATGGCAAGTTTCACAAGATGTAAATTCAAACTGATTTGAATATGCATCTTAATATAACTTTGCCAGTCGGGTCGCATTGATATGACCTAGTCTACAATCCCACAAGTAGGATTCATTCATTTCTGAACTCTTTCTCTTGTGTGTGTTATGTACGATAAGAACTATGGTTTGATTTAGAACGTATATGCCATTAGATAACGTGCCTGAACTGATCAACTCTTGATATAGGAAATGTTCAAAACATTATCCATCAATACAAAATTATTTCCTTCTTTACTTAAAAGAGACTGATATGATGTTTTATATCAGGTTCGGTATCAAATAACATTTGTTCAGAATCAATGTATTTGTTAATACAAGGTGATATTTGCCACCTGATTTGGCTGCAACAATTGCACTATTCTCTATACTTAGAGACATATCACCTTATTCTCAGTTCTCTACTTATCCGTAGCCCATGTAACAAATTACATATGTGGGATCCTGATCCGGTATCAAATACCTAGGACGTACAGGATACTGAGAAATTGTTCTCTGTAACGAACACACCCGAAGAAGATGCATCAACATGCACTTTTTCGTTTGGGCGGCATGGGAATCCTGGTATTCCCTTATTTCCTGCTCGGTCTTATAACAATTATAAGTTGGAGCGGGACCAACGTTCCCCAGCTCAGTATAATAAGCGGGTTCGTTCAATACATCCATATTATTATCTTGATTAAGGCGTGACATGGTCGCTACCTGGAAAGAGAGAGAAGAAAACACTCTGCGTGCGCTCTTACAAGATTAGATTGGTTATATATTTTATCTAATCAGGATGACTCCCACTTCTTTTATCAAATCTTCCTTCAAACCTTAAAAGGAAAGACTAGCCGGGATTAATTACGCCCAACAAGTTCGCCAATCTTTCAGCCATGCAAGTGCCGGTACTTTGAGGCAGGTTCCCCATGCTTTCGCACGAACCTAATTAAAATAAGCCTTGTTTTCCTAGGGGCGTAACCCCATTGACACCTTTCTAGACACCTACTTGATCGGCTAATTGTAAAGTGCAAAACTCTCCCAGGTGTAACAATAACTCGCAGTGGGTATCAGGATCTAACTATCTCATAGAAGGCATGCAATCTCATTGCAAATTTCAACACTTGAAACTCCCGATAATAGTTTTACCCCTAGCACTTATGACCTCGGCTCTGGTCAAGTTCTACCCGTCATTTCGTGATTAATTAGACCCACCCACATGACCCTTGGCTAAGGTCAAGAAAGTCATATGACTGTCCTAATTAATCGCATCATATGCTGTGTAGGAAGACATCACTTAGCTACCGTACACTACGCCTTGGCTAAGGTCAACAAACGCAGCACGAATACTAAGTACTCTACTTCCTAAAATGATGGAGGGTTACGGATGGTTTTTGTGAAAACCTTTAACGCTTTGAACTTGATATCGTTGTAGAATCAAATGGTTTTTAAAAGGAGTAGCTTAAGCTCCGCATTTTGAAACTTTGTTTTTTCATAAAAAGACGAGTGGGTTTCAAATTCGATTCTACAACATCTTTAGGTTTATTTTCTTTCATTAATCTCACTAATGAATGTCCCATCATTTAAATTACCAAAGCATCACAGAAAAATACAGCGTACGCTTATACCATCCGCATTCGCCTCGAAGTCCCGTCGTGCATCGTTAGGTTAGGTAACTAACGACAGAGCGGGGCAGGGCTAGCGCGGGTGAAAAACATAAGCAACGTCTATAATATATCATATATATTATAATGTATCCATCTCAAAATATAAAGTGATCACATCACAGAATATCGCAGCAGAAATCAACATATGAAATATTGGATATACTAGGATTTCCGGGTTTATATTAAGCCTGTATAAATCACGGATTCCACGGTCGTGATGAATAGCCAAACCTACATCCCTAGACCCCTACGAGAGCGGCAAGCAACCCTACCAATTCTAGAGTTAGGAGACCTGGACTCGACGCCTCGAGATGGTCTTCCACTGGACTCTAGAACCCGGTTACTTGTGCTCCCCTCCTTGGGTCTATCCTAATACGGAAAAGTAAATAATATACAGCAACGGTGACATCTTCCTCAACCCGGAAGTGCCCCAATAAAAGAACATTACATACAAGTTTTTACATGAATGAAAAAGAAAAACTCTGATCTCACATAAAAAAAAAACCGACAATTCAAACACGACGATCCAATATAACATATCACAGCAACACATAACATCACATGTCATCAACGAAAGTAAATATGCGTATCCCAATTGTCATTAACGTATAGCAACAAAATCGACGATACACCATATATTACACTTACGGCTGCAGAAAAGAAAGTGAAAACTAGAACAGTTGGAATCCACAACCACCTTAGACATCATAAACCCGAAATATCTCAAATTCCGGATTTTATGCCTAACAATATGAATTCCTTAGACATCGAATGCCGAACAATTATAAACCCCATATTTTAGTCTCGATATTGAAAACACTTTTCAATAACAAGTCGGGCAATTCAACAAGATTCCCGACATCCCGATCGAATGCTCGTCGGAAACTTTAGTTGACGGCCGCACCCCCGATACCGACGACTAAGTGCACTTAGGCGGAACACCGCGGCCGTGAGCACCCGGTCGGATGCTTTTGGCAACGGAGTTCTCCTACAGTCACTTGGTCGGGGCTATAGGGCGTGGCTATCTAGTAAGGTTACCCGGCGAGTATCCGCGTACGCTACGTGATTGCGACGGACTTTTGATCACATCAAAATCCCGTGGCAACCGATCAAATGAGATTAAATTGCTACATTTATAAAATTCAAATATTGTTGATTCCAAGTATTGTATCCCATCACAAATATCCGGACGACGTTAAACTTTTCGATCGATTAATCAAAGTTCCACAATTCTCTGAGAGCTCAACTCTTGAGCACAGTTCAAAAATACCTAGAACATGCCACAACACCTATGGACCAACCGTAGAAGGGTAAAGCCAAGCCTCATTAATGGCACCACGGAACTGCCGCAAACCCTAAGGTTCGAAAGCGGTTCCATGGTCATTATATCGAGTTAGGGTTTCATTCTTCTAGAGGGTCCACAGAATGACTTGCATGATTTTCCGAATACCTTAAACTTTGAAAAATGTATTTTTTACATTCGTTCGAACTTTTTAACTTCGCTTAGATAACATGTGAAAACCCGAAACCAATGTTAAACTATGAATACGAAACACTCTGAGTTGCCTATACAGTAAGACTGCATTACATGAAATCTTAGAAAAACAAGCAACACCGGAAACACCAAACCCAGAGCCTGGAACACAGAAAAAATTTGAGGCCAAAATACCCAAACTGGGTCGAGCTCACTGGTTTTTCGACAAGTCTGGCCGGCCAAAATCCGACCAAATGGTCTCAAATTTCTTCTGTGTTCATGTCATATCATATACAACATTCTGCAGTTGTTTAAAAAAATTTTACAAGCCATTTAAAATTCGACAGAAACTAGGGTTCGATGTTTCAAGTTTCGGAGTAGTTTCGGTTTCGTAATCTAACAAATATCCTCTAATACTCTAGCCCGGCTCTGATACCACTGTTGGCATTCTTCAGCACCCTACTGGGTTTTCTATGTATCTACCATGCCAATTTCAAAATTTCAAGAGTGCTAAGGAACCCTAGACTAGGATCTAGTTAGAGTAACTAGACAATATGAACATGTAATCAAACATTACAACAAGTGAACAAGGAATGCAACCTTTGTAGACCGGTCCTTCACTTCAAAAGCTCCGTGTAATAGTCCCTTCGCTGCGAGTAGTGATCTCCCGAACTCTAGTATGGGTTCCCTTGGAGAAATGAACAAGCTTTCTTGAAGTCTTCGAGGCCGAAAATGATCTACGTCGAGGAGACTCAAACCCATGCTACCACTTCACTAAGTGATGAACTTTATGAAGAAAACACCCTATACTAAATGGCAAGTAGTGTAGGATGATGAAGTAAGAATTTTGCTCACTTTAGATATATTTTTCTCACTCTTTTTCATCTTCACACATGAAGCTAGAAAGCTTGAGGATGGAGATGAAGAAAACTCTCATGGATCAAAAAACAAGTGAAGAATGGCAATCATGGGTGAGTTAATATCATATATTAACCATTGTAGAGACACAACCATGGTTTAAGATAATGGTTTGGTTAATAAATATCTTTAGTGAGACAAAATTAGTGGACTAAGTCAAAAATTCTTTAAGCTTCTCTAAGCTTCTAAGCATGACAATTTCCAACTAATTTTGAATTACCAAAATAAATAAAACCCTTACCATTATCTTAATCATGGTGTGAGTCTCACACACCCATGTTGCATGTATCATCTAGCATGACACAAAATAATGTGCACAAATATATATCATATATATACTTAATGCACACATCAAGTGAGAAAAGAAATCTTAATTGAGCTAATACTAGTTAATGTAAACTAATATATCAAATATATATAATTATACATTAGATTATTAAATCAAAACTTGATTTAATAATCCGGCTATATCATATATAACCGAATAATATCATGTGTATCAATTTATCGAATCAACACTTGATTCGATAAGCCGGCTAAATCATATATAACCGACCGATAACACAAATCGCGAGAATAGAATACGGTATCACATACTGGTATTACTCTCGGTCCCGCACATTTCACATATGTGCTCCTACTCCGTTTTGCTTGCGCCAGGAAACCTCTGTGTAGGACTCTAAAGACTCGTCAATACGCCGGCAGCAGGTGATGATCATATCAAACACCCACAAGCCGCAAGAGGCCTGCTAAACGTAACAGCCACCCAGGTATTGAGTGATCAGAAGATCAACAAGAAAGCTTGCTCATACTCCTGGGAATCCAATAAGTAACACTACCGTACAGTCCGGTCTCTTCGTATGATATGTCGCATATATCGCCTAGGGGTGGTAAACGTCAGACCCCAATAGCTTGATAAGTCATGCCGATGTAAGGTCCATAACGGGCGAGAAACTACTGATAACACTTACTAGTAAATCTCATCTACCCTTGCTAGGGATTTGCAGTTATGGCCAGTCGGGCATAGCGCAACATCAACCCCCAATACCGGGAGAGACGAAATCCTCTCCTATCGCTCATTGCCTCCATGTGACTCGGGACTGTACCGAAAAACCACCTGTTTGCACGACACAGTAGAGCCGTGGTACGGTGGAAATCAAAGCACAGTGGGAGACACACAAGACTCTATGACGATCTCGGGTCGACAGACTAACCTGTACAAGTGTCACCAGAGAACTGCTATCTGACGTGAGATATAATACCATCTAGGAGTTCTCGGCAAGTCCGTTCAGTGTACCCAGTCTCCACTGAGCACTTGTATACGATCTCTGATGTCAATCACCAATGGATATGGGATCATCCATCGCCCATCACATGGGTCGAGAAGCGTATACGCTAGTCTACTCTGGAATATCGATGCCCCGCCTCGATACTCCCTCGACTAGGAACAATTGTAGGATGAACTCATGGACTGCCCAAGCCCCACCAGTATGATCTGCATCATAATCCTGGTAGTCAAGTACACATCCTAAGGGCTTTATCAACATGTAACAGTGAGACAGTAAGTGTACATGTTAAGATAAAGAGCAACCAGATAGCGTACTATCATGTCGAGCAAGAAAGTCCTCCCTATATATGTCCAAGCATCCACTATAATATACTTCTCATGTACAATAATGGCCTCTAGGGCATACATATAACTAACACTGCTAAACTCCTCGCTTAGCCGAAGTCGATGTGCTTCGTCGTCTCGGAAGTCCACGCGAAGATACCTATAATCAATACACAATCGCAATACTATTAAAACCAATATCCGAAAACCGATACGGCACACGAATTGCTTATAGGTTAGAATCTATAGCTTACGCATGAAAGATCAACCAAATAACCCTCGTCCGTTGACGTATAAACGTCCAACGGCGGAATCAAATCCAAATATAAAAACCACGCATTCCAATTATAAAAACGAAGACTTTACATATCGGAAAACATAGCCAAAACACTCGCAAACAACTCCCAGATTTTGGCTCAGGTAAATTGGGACTAAACAAGCAAGTACAGGGGATAGGTTTTAGGGTTAGGGAGCTACAGGAAAAACCACAACACCAAAGGAATTTGGGGGTCCGGCGACATCACCCTGAAATCCGATCTCACCGGCCGTAGTAGGGGCAAATGGGTTCGTACTTCTATGGTGGTCTTCTAGTGGTATATCAAGGTCAATGGACATGTTTGATTTTCTTAGAAATACCCCAGATAGCTCAAGATACCCTGTAGGCCTTAAGGTTTCACAAAACCGACACGGGAAAATTCTAACTTCGTATATCAGGTTCTAAACTCATTTCCTGGCCATGAAATCAATCTCTAAGGTCTTGTAAACACTCACTACACCTCAATTGGCCACTTAACAACAACTTATAATTTCCTAAAAACACATAACCTAATTATATCGATTTCTAGCTAAACTAGGATATTTAAACATAAAGCCTAATTTAAAGTGAATAGATTACCTCATTTGCAACATAGGAAGATTCTTGAGTTGCCCAAAGACATCAAAATCCAAACTTGAAAGGTTCTAAGGGTTTAGAATGATGTTGTGCATGTTTTATGTGAAGGTTGCATAGGGTTTTGGAAAAGGAATGGAGATGATGCATGGAGGTAGTGAGGTGAAGGAGCATGGAGGAATACATGAAGAAACGATGGAGGAGGAGGGATAAGGGGCAGCCAACTCTCTCCCTTAGGCTCACTCTCTCTCACAAATATCTCCCCCTACGCTCACTCTGTCACAAATATCAATTTTGTTTCATTCTCATATTCCTTTCACACTCAAACTACTTTCTTTTCCTTTGCTTTTTCTTTTCTTTTTCTCATGAACTCACAAACACAAACACAAATACAAACACAACATGCACATGACATGGTGCGCTAGCCATGGAAAAATGTAAAAATTACGGATTTAGCCAAAAATCCGATAAATATCATTAAAATAAATAAATCATTTTAATCACCGATAAATTTCCAAATATTGCTATATACTTATACCATTTTACGAAAAATCCCTATTTGCTATTCGAATAGTTTTTCGCAAAATATATTATTTTAATATTAAATTCCACAAAATAATATTTTTATATTTCTGAAATGTTACAGTGTTTTTCCGGAAAACATTCAAGTATGGGCCCTTTTTTAAAAGTATAAAATATCTTCTGTAAAACCAATTCTTGTGTGAGTTTTTTCCACACTTGATTCACTTGCTCGTTGTTGGAAAATAGAAGAGAGATGGTTCATTCTTAAGAGCTCTCTTCTCCTAACCATTTTTGCTTCACTCCACTTGAGTTTCTTGAGCTCCCTCCACCTTCATCTTCCACCTCCTCTCAACCCTCTCATTTGTTGAGAATCATGAGAGGAGGAGAGATGAGATGGACCAACACTTAGAACACTCACTACATTCTAGGAATTCTAAACTAGCATCCTAGAATCCCTAGTTGCTTCACTTGCATTCATTATGTGGAGCTAGAGCCATGACTACATCCCTCGGGTGGATCATCTTCGAATAAAAAAACCGGCGGCCAAGTTCGTTCGAGCATGCCTCATGGAGCTTAGTAAGATGATGGAAGACCGAAGTGTTGGTGTGTAGTAGCTCCTCTTGTTAGGTTTAAACAACATATAGTGATGAACTTTTCAAAATTATAGAGGGCTAATACAAACAAATTCCGAATCGAAAGTAGAGATTAGGGTAAAACAATAATTAAAAGAAGTCTAAACCTAAGTGATAAGAAACTACAACCTTTGTAGTCAACTCCTTCACTCTTTTGGACTCATGTGGCTCCACTCGAAGCTTAAATCAACTCGGCTCAAGGTCCTTCATCGTCTACGATGATCCACCCGGAGTTTCTTAGCTCAAGCTCTTTGCTTCACAAAACTAGGATCAATGAAGCATAACAACCTACACTAATGGGCTAGAGTAGTATAGATTGGTGAAGTGGGGATTTTTATCTTTTGGAAAAACCTTTCTTTTATTTCTTTCTCAAAACCTTGCAAGTGAATGAGGAAGAAGAAGAAGCAACTAGGGTTTGTGCTTAACTCTAGTCAAGAAAGAAAAATATCATCACAATCATATCAACCATAGAGATATTTTAGATATTTAACTAAATATAACATGAGTGGAATGGTGAGTCATGAGCAAAGATATTTTGAGAACAATGTAGAAACAATGACTCATTTGTATTTAATTAAAAATCTAAATAAATCTCCATGTGAGTCTTGCACACCCATGTTGTATGTATCATCAACCATGACACAATTTTATAAATACATATTTATATATAATTAATATATATATACATATATATATATATATATATATATGAATATATATACACACATACACACATTTACACATATATATATCTATGTAAATATAATTACTAAAGAAAGGATTTTACAAAAAGAAATTAGTCATGTTATAAAATCAACAATTGATTAAACAACCTATTCATATCACATATAACCTGACTAATATATCTGCTAAATAAAATACGGTATCACATACACGTATTTAATCAAGCCCTCCGCACATATCCCCATATGCGCTCCCACTTCATTTCGCCTGAGTTCGGAAAACCCCTTTGTGGGACTCTAAGACTCGTCAATACGCCGGCAGTAGGTGATGATCATATCAAACACCCACAAGCCGCAAGCGGTCAGCTAAACGTAACGGCCACCCGGGTATTGAGCGATCAGAAGAAAAACAAGCGAACCTGTCAAAACTCCCGTCGAGCCATCGGTAACACTTACCGTACAGTCCGATCTCTTCGTCTGATATATTGTATATCATGTTGGCTATAGTGCCCTCAAGTCAATTATTGGATCGCAGGCACGTGATTGCAATGATTGAGGGAGGACCTATACCGGTAGAACAGTCTTACTCGAGATGATAGTATGCTATCTGGTTTGTCTTTATCATCGTGTACATACTTCAGGTGACATTACAGATCACTATTACATGTTGATAAAGCCCATAGGATTCTTGCTTGACTACCAGCAGTATGATGGCGATCATATATGTCACGTCCCGAAAGTACGGAATATGACCGGCACTTAAACTGCGAACGCCTCGAGGCGTACGTAATCTAAGTAAGCTGAAAACCCAGAAATCCAAACCAAGAAAAGTAGTAGAGTGAAGGAAAACCAATTTAAATAAGTAGTTTTAATAGCATAAGCCGAATTATGCGGGTTTCTAAAAACATCAAAAATTTCCTGAAAATTTCGGCAGAGTCTCCTTTGTAAATACTGGCTCCCAACGGGATACAACATGAGTAGTATACGAAATCAATAAAAAGGCATCCCTAAGCGGGAGCTAGCTCTTCGTCAATCGACGGTCACAACCACACAAGCAATAAAATATACAACGCCAACGGCGAGGATCAAAATTCAAAAGGAAACTCAAAACCACAAGAAAACCGCAGAAATATAACGCGCGACTCTAAGGTCGAAGGAATAACATCACTGGTCTCTATCTCAAAATAAATACATGTTTGGTTGATGGAACTTCTAGATACAACAGAATAATGATATACAAGATATAATGATGGGTGCGATACAAATAAACCCACCTACTAGCAAGTCAACCGGAAATGGAAAGAGTGCCAGCAAGCCGTAATGAAACCTGTACGTCGAAACCTGCAAGAACTGTGGCACAACGGGGGTGAGTTGCCAACTCGTGAGTAGAAAAACATCTACGCACAGAAATCGTATAAATAACGCAATCCTAGGTCAATGATAATAATATATCCTCAAATATGTATATAACATGCAGCCTATAACAAAGGCTAGGGTAAATATCTAACCTGAGTGTAATTCCATGTGCCCGTGTCAGTGCCTCAGGTAGCAAAATCATATGAATGAGGTATGAATGCATGGAACAGAATGCATGTACTGATGAAAACTGCTTTCATAAATCAGTGAGATTTCCGTATTTTAAAAGTGAGGTACCATAAATGAAATCAGCATAAAACAGTACCCAGCATCGACACAAAACAAGTGTCCAAATATCTCGATATCTCTGTATCACAATCTCTGTAACTCAATATCTCAAAATCTCAATCACAAGATGTAGGGCGCCGTCAATCCAGACCGGCCCCTACCATCCATCTCAAGACCACGACGGTATCCTCCGGATATCCGACGCGTCGGGTAATATCACCGGTCGGTAGTGCTCCCCTGCCGGGCTCAATGTCAACAACACATTCCTCTTGCCCCGGGGTACCGCACCGGGCCCACCATGTACCCGAAACGGTTCCTCCACTCCTCGAATCGGGTCTCGAAATCCATCAGCAAACTCATGGTGGACGACTCATACATCATGGGAAAACCGCACTTTTTATTTTAAAAGAGAGAAAAGGTTTATTTATGTTTTTGCGCTGTTCCTCCAAATCCAAGAAATCTCGTGAAATCCGAATCCAAGTCATCAATAGCATGTAAACAGTGAATATATGCATGAGAATCCATGAATGCGACACAACAGTGAATAATAACATGCATGAAGTAGTAGGCAATAACTACAATGTCTAACTAGCATATAAGGCAAGTACACTAATATCATGTCTAAACTATTAGCTAACAACCTATGTCAAATGAAATAGTATTTTCTAAAGTGTTCGTGACATGTCAATTACCGATGAAGATGTGTGTGAGCCGGCATGTAAGTGTACGTGGTACATACGCGTCATCGGTAATGGTGCTGGTGTCCTAACAGCATGATATTAATAATGCAATAAGAAATTATAATATAAGTATGCGATGCGGAGCGAACAGTAAAAATGAGCGGGAGCTGAATACTAGACGCAACTATAACTAATCTGCACTAATCTAATATAAGTCCTACAAATGGTGCGTTTTGAAATAACACGAATCATGGGGTTTTGAAAATAAGGGCTACGGTGTTTTTAAGAAAAGATACGTTTTTGAAATATCCGTAGAATCCTTTGACCTGTCTTTTAAAATACGCATGATTCGTAAGCTTTGAAATAGGTAAGAATCGAATCTAATCTAACAACTAAACTAAACTAAAGGTCTAAGCTAACAAGCTGGACTACAGGTAAGGAAACCGCCTAATGTCTAAGTCGATACATATACATACCTGTATATATATTAGTCGGTGATCCCGCCTCAATAATATCATATCCAATATCATATCTATAATCAGACATCCCAAGTCAAGAGTGCGGATCAATCATCAATATATAGCTCGTACGTAAATCCGTCGTACGGCATCCCAAATCTGGGTACGGGTCAATACCATATTCATCATACTATTCACCTGGTATCCTCTTTATCAAATATCATGATCGGGTACTGATCTACGTCTAGTACAATACTGATACCGCCTAAGTATGCATGCACGTGTGTAAAACACTACGTCAAGGACCCGCTACAACGTCATGTCGTATCTCAAATACGAACCCTGCTATATCACCGATCTCACGGCCTCAAATCAAATCTCATCATAAATCCCAAGTACTATCCTCAAATCCATATGTGAACACACAGTCCCATACCTATGTGAACACATAACTATATATTCCCGAATAAGCACAAAAGAAAGAAGAAAGTATGCAAGTATGGGTGGGTGTGTGCAAGTGTGGTGCGACCGCTACCCTAGGGTTTCGCAATACTCAATCATCCAAGAACACCAAATATCCATATTTATCATCAATAACTCAAACAATATATAAACAATATATATATGTGTGTATACGTGTCCGTATACATCACCACAAACTGCGGGGGTGCTATATGCCATCCACCCGACTTCTCCCCGTAGATATAAATCTACTCACCTGGTCCTCGCTCGCCGGTGCCGACGTCGCCACGCGCTTGCTGGTCGTCTCGAAGTCCACATGGGGTACCTACATATCATAACGCACCATATCGCATTAAAATCCGACTCATGACCAAAACGACTCACGAATCCCACATAGGTCAAAACCTATGGTTGTTCTCACAAATCGACCCAAAACCCTCGACGTCGGCGTACAAACACCAAACCATCGAGAAAAACCCAAACACACTCATTTGCGCATTCACGAACACTAATTATAATATAAAATAGGTTAAAATTCACAAAAACCCCAAATTTACTTTAGAAGCCATTTTCCCGAAAATCTAGCAAGCAAAATTCGCCGTATTTGTACAAAACATGATGTTTAAACAAATGTAGCGGCCATAATACTTATTAAATATCTTAAATAAGTTATACAAACAATTTCCACATTTTTAATCCCAATTATTTAACCAATTTCAAAAGCCTAGTTAGCAAATTAGCATAATTAACACAATTTCTTTAAACTAACCATTAACAACTAACTGCTAATCTTGTTTTAACAATTTTAGTGGCCACAATATTCACCAAATAACTTAATTAGGTCACAAAAATATTAAGTAGATTTTTATTTCATCTAATTACATCTATCCTAAAACCTAGTTTCCAAAATATTTTCATTTGGACAATTACATGTTACAATTGGCAATAAGTAACAAATTTAAGTTGCATAGCTTAAGATGCTAAAAAAAAACATCATACAACCATGAACATATGATCACAACCTAACTTGATCTCAAACTCTTTCCATTACAAACTAAATCCCAATTAGAATCACATTTCAACTTAATTGACTTTGATCAAAGAAACTATCCAACAATTTAAATTTGGCTTGGGATTTATACCTCACAAAAACAAGAGACCAAGCTTGAAATCTAGCCTCCCAAAATGGCCTCCAAGCTCCTAGATCCATGCTTGATGAGATAAAGAATAATGGGTAGGAGTTAGATTTGGATTTAGAATTGAATTTGTATGGATTTTGAAGTGGTTTTGTGGATTCTTTTGATGCAAAATTGAGTGGGATTTGGGGGGGCTGCTGCTGTTGGGAGAAGGGGGGCTCGGCCTGATGAGGGGAGTGAGGGTAGAGAGAGTGGGGTGATGTTAGGAAGTCAAGAATTGACCAAAGTCAACAAAGCCCATACCTACATATATTTATTCTTTCATTCTTTTGTTTTATTTTATTTTGCAAAACAAGTAGGGGCAAGAGAGGGGGGCTGCTGAATTCTGCCAAGGGGGAGGGAAAATGGGGGTTTGTGAGTGTGGGTATGGGTGTGGGGTGATGAAAAATGATAAATACTATACCCCAAACATCCATTTATACAAAAAAAAAAAAACCTTTTTCTTCGATAATTTCTAAACCGTTTTGGCAAACGTTTTCATTTCAAAAACCACATGATAAAATTTTATTTAAAGTTTTATGATGCACAAAATTTGTTTCAACTCATTCCAATTTGTAATTTTCCCTAATTAAATGTATTAGTGACGGCTTAAAATACTATTAAAATAATTAATTTCGGAAAATTTTTCAGAAAATTTGAAATTTCATCAGCGGGTCAATAAACACCAAATACTAGCAATTACATAGCTAGAATATGTATATTTAATTTTTATAATAAGATATTTGTATTTTGACTTTTTACAGAAAACCCCCTTATTTTACCGTTTTTTCGAAATTTCACCGAAACGATTTTCAAAACGTTACAATCTTCCCCCCTTAAAGAAATTCGGTCCCCGAATTTAAATTAAAACTCTCCCCAAATACTAAAACATCTAAACCAAAACCATCAAGTCGTCGGGGCTCCGAAATTGTAAATACATAAAACAAATCGTAGCGCAGCGCATGCGCATGAAAAATGAGCATATAACTCAAATCACAACTCCGTCAAGCATCCCGCAATCATCGGAGTCATGGGGAAGACATCAATGCCAAATCCAAAGCAAAACCAATATGATATTACTCGAAACTATACATGTAAATATCGAATCTATATATGTAAGTATCTGAAGGAAATGCATGCCAAATCTCTTTAAGTCGCTGTGCACGCGTATAACACTGCACAGTGGCGGACGTCTATCATAAGAAAATAACTATATACATATATACCTTTGTTTGAAATATACGTTCCGCCGTTTTGGAAACAATTTAGAAGGGTCTCCTTATTTTAAACATTTCGTGTCATATCAGACACGTAGGTAAATACTGAGGCTATAGCTCGCTTTTTGGAAATCCCTTCAATAACTATCAATGCATGCAAAATATATTCAGGTACTGTCCTCTGACTAGTCCTGCTCAGTACGAAAACACATAGCAATATCATAAAAACGTACTGCTCTATAAGAAGAAGAAAAATCAATCCCAAAATACCCGTATGAATACTACGTGCGTCTTGTGCGCACGGAAATTAAAATCCAAATATATGCCATACATATGCACAGAAACAACATCTAAGTGCATCGGGTGTGCACGAAACATCTGTCGTAGACAACATGTGTGCCTGACAGCAAAATCAGGTGCATCTGACATGCACGAAAAATCTCGATTTAGTGCATCTGGTGTGCACCAAAATCACACTTCAAAACATACGCCCAACATGCGCGAAAATCCAAATCAGGTGCATCCATCGTGCACGAAATCATGAAATCCAATATCAAGTGCCGACATGCGCAAAATCAAATCAGGCGAATAAATCACCCAAAACATCGAAATCAATAATGGCGGAATAGTACCGCTCAAGCGCATCCTCTAAGAATCTCGGGCCAACCGTCGCGGTCACTAGTGGGACGTCTCGTCGATGATCATGAACTCTGGCCTGCTGGTGTGCGTAACAATGACCGCTCCTGGGTCAAGGTCTTCACTGTGAATTACCAATTTCTCGGTCCATCGGCCCTGTCAGGTGTGCTAACGGGGATGATTCCGTTCTGGCACTTCTCTGGTCATCTCTCGGTCAATCATCACGACCACTCGTAAGACAGCATACCACTGGCGTTGGCCTCTGGCTCTCTGAATCTACGTGACACATCTGAACCTGGATGCAAGTATCATTGCAGCAGTGTCCTGGAATGAATCCTGCTTACGGTCTCTTCCATGTCTCGTCTCTGCTAACTGTCCGGAAGTCATCGTCCTTTCCTATATCTGCATCTTGCTCCGGAACGGCTGCATACCCATCGCGACTCCTTCTAGAAGGTATATCCAGTACTCTGCCTCGGCATGCGTATCGCATCTCTGATGTCGGCGGAGGGGAACGTCATCATAATCAGATCTTGTACGACCCTCATACTTCACTTTTCTCTAATGTCGTCTGCTTTGGACTCGTCTCGTCGCGGCTGCATGGACTGAGCTCCAACGGCTATCCTCGTATCTGGAGTCTCCCAAGAAATGCATCTCACCACCTAGCATCCGAATTAAGTCGAGCCATCCGATCGAGTCGTCAAAACCTCATAATCCCCCGAGAGCTCAACATCTTGGGCACAGTTTAATAGTATCGAGTACATACCACAGCATCGGTGGTCCAGCCGTAGAAGGGCAAACCCAAGCCTCATTAATGGCGCCGTAGAACTGCCGCAAACCCAAAGGTTCAAAGGCTTTCACACGGTCATTATGTCGGGTTAGGGTTTCATTCTTCTAGAGGGACCATAGAATTGCCTGCATGTCTTTCCGACTATTTTAAACTTGGAATAATAGGTTTCTGATATTCGATCGTCTCTGTCGACTCTCAACGTCTCCGCGTGAAGTTGTCTCTAGCTGGAATCAATCTATCTGATGTCCTCTCATCGGGTAGGCGAACGAACCACATGTCCTAGTCATTCATCATCGGGTGACTAGCGACCATCTATCATCTCTTAGTACAACTCGTACCGCAATAGCTCCAACATCTAGGGCGATATCTCGTCGTTCGCAGCAATAACGGGCTCACTCGTCTGCACGCTGAACCGTGCCTCAATCATCATAAACAGGCAATATATCAACAGTCATCAAAATCTGGCTGGCCTCTGTCAGTGGCTCAATCCTCTAGTGTCGATCAGCACATCCGAGTAACCTCATAAAGGCGATCCGCCAAACGCTCGTGGCGCGGAAACACAGTAAAAAGACACATCTCCGCAATCGTGTGTCGCCGGAATTTCGCCTTGGTCAGTCCTCGTTCGTGACGAGCTCGTGCTGACCGCAACTCTAGCTGTAGCTCTCCCTGCCCGTAATCGTGGCAGCAAAATCATAACTGGTACTGATGAGGCTAGATCGGAATGAATATAATACTGAGCAAAGAAATGTACATCCTAAGGCTTCTTAAGTGGAGTAGCGTATCGTAAATATGTCGCGGAACATACCTACGGTACGTCACTCTACTTTAGTCGCCTATTCCATCAACCAAGGGTCATCCTACGCTCCGAAGGTAAAACCTAACGCTCTGATACCAACTTTGTCACGTCTCGAAAGTACGGAATATGACCGGCACTTAAACTACGAACGCCTCGAGGCGTACGTAATCTAAGTAAGCCGAAAACCCAGAAATCCAAACCAAGAAAAGTAGTAGAGTGAAGGAAAACCAATTTAAATAAGTAGTTTTAATAGCATAAGCCGAATTATGCGGGTTTCTAAAAACATCAAAAATTTCCTGAAAATTTCGGCAGAGTCTCCTTTGTAAATACTGGCTCCCAAACGGGATACAACATGAATAGTATACGAAATCAATAAAAAGGCATCCCCAAGCGGGAGCTAGCTCTTCGTCAATCGACGGTCACAACCACACAAGCAATAAAATATACAACGCCAACGGCGAGGATCAAAATTCAAAAGGAAACTCAAAACCACAAGAAAACCGCAGAAATATAACGCGCGACTCTAAGGTCGAAGGAATAACATCACTGGTCTCTATCTCAAAATAAATACATGTTTGGTTGATGGAACTTCTAGATACAACAGAATAATGATATACAAGATATAATGATGGGTGCGATACAAATAAACCCACCTACTAGCAAGTCACCCGGAAATGGAAAGAGTGCCAGCAAGCCGTAATGAAACCTGTACGTCGAAACCTGCAAGAACTGTGGCACAACGTTGGTGAGTTGCCAACTCGTGAGTAGAAAAACATCTACGCACAGAAATCGCATAAATAACGCAATCCTAGGTCAATGATCATAATATATCCTCAAATATGTATATAACATGCAGCCTATAACAATGGCTAGGGTAAATATCTAACCTGAGTGTAATTCCATGTGCCCGTGTCAGTGCCTCAGGTAGCAAAATCATATGAATGAGTTATGAATGCATGTACTGACGAAAACTGCTTTCATAAATCAATGAGATTTCTGTATTTTAAAAGTGAGGTACCATAAATGAAATCAGCATAAAACAGTGCCCAGCATCGACACAAAACAAGTGTCCAAATATCTCGATATCTCTGTATCACAATCTCTGTAACTCAATATCTCAAAATCTCAATCACAATATGTAGGGCGCTGTCAATCCAGACCGGCCCCTACCATCCATCTCAAGACCACGACGGTATCCTCCGGATATCCGACGCGTCGGGTAATATCACCGGTCGGTAGTGCTCCCCTGCCGGGCTCAACGTCAACAACACATTCCTCTTGCCCCGGGGTACCGCACCGGGCCCAACATGTACCCGAAACGGTTCTTCCACTCCTCGAATCGGGTCTCGAAATCCATCAGCAAACTCATGGTGGACGACTCATACATCATGGGAAAATCGCACTTTTTATTTTAAAAGAGAGAAAAGGTTTATTTATGTTTTTGCGGTTTTCCTCCAAATCCAAGAAATCTTATGAAATCCGAATCCAAGTCATCAATAGCATGTAAACAGTGAATATATGCATGAGAATCCATGAATGCGACACAACAGTGAATAATAACATGCATGAAGCAGTAGGCAATAACTACAATGTCTAACTAGCATATAAGGCAAGTACACTAATATCATGTCTAAACTATTAGCTAACAACCTATGTCAAATGAAATAGTATTTTCTAAAGTGTTCGTGACATGTCAATTACCGATGAAGATGTGTGTGAGCCGGCAAGTAAGTGTACGTGGTAGATACGCGTCATCGGTAATGGTGCTGGTGTCCTAACAGCATGATATTAATAATGCAATAAGAAATTATAATATAAGTATGCGATGCGGAGCGAACAGTAAAAATGAGCGGGAGCTGAATACTAGACGCAACTATAACTAATCTGCACTAATCTAATATAAGTCCTACAAATGGTGCCTTTTAAAATAACATGAATCATGGGGTTTGAAAATAGGGGCTACGGTGTTTTTAAGAAAAGATACGTTTTTGAAATATCCGTAGAATCCCTTGACCTGTCTTTTAAAATACGCATGATTCGTAAGCTTTGAAATAGGTAAGAATCGAATCTAATCTAACAACTAAACTAAACTAAAGGGCTAAGCTAACAAGCTGGACTACAGGTAAGAAAACCGCCTAACGTCTGAGTCGATACATATACATACCTGTATATATATTAGTCGGTGATCCCGCCTCAATAATATCATATCCGATATCATATCTATAATCAGACATCCCAAGTCAAGAGTGCGGATCAATCATCAATATATAGCTCGTACGTAAATCCGTCGTACGGCATCCCAAATCTGGGTACGGGTCAATATCATATTCATCATACTATTCACCTGGTATCCTCTTTATCAAATATCATGATCGGGTACTGATATACGTCTAGTACAATACTGATACCGCCTAAGTATGCATGCACATGTGTGAAACACTACGTGAAGGACCCGCTACAACGTCATGTCGTATCTCAAATACGAACCCTGCTATATCACCGATCTCACGGCCTCAAATCAAATCTCATCATAAATCCCAAGTACTATCCTCAAATCCGTATGTGAACACACAGTCCCATACCTATGTGAACACATAACTATATATTCCCGAATAAGCACAAAAGAAAGAAGAAAGTATGCAAGTATGGGTGGGTGTGTGCAAGTGTGGTGCGACCGCTACCCTAGGGTTTCGCAACACTCAATCATCCAAGAACACTAAATATCCATATTTATCATCAATAACTTAAACTATATATAAACTATATATATATATATATGTGTGTATACGTGTCCGTATACATCACCACGAACTGCGGGGGTGCTATACGCCATCCACCCGACTTCTCCCCGTAGATATAAATCTACTCACCTGGTCCTCGCTCGCCGGTGCGGACGTCGCCACGCGCTTGCTGGTTGTCTCGAAGTCCACATGGGGTACCTACATATCATAACGCACCATATCGCATTAAAATCCGACTCATGACCAAAACGACTCACGAATCCCACATAGGTCAAAACCTATGGTTGTTCTCACAAATCGACCCAAAACCCTCGACGTCGGCGTACAAACACCAAACCATCGAGAAAAACCCAAACACACTCATTTGCGCATTCACGAACACTAATTATAATATAAAATAGGTTAGAATTCACAAAAACCCCAAATTTACTTTAGAAGCCATTTTCCCGAAAATCTAGCAAGCAAAATTCGCCGTATTTGTACAAAACATGATGTTTAAACAAATGTAGCGGCCATAATACTTATTAAATATCTTAAATAAGTTATACAAACAATTTCCACATTTTTAATCCCAATTATTTAACCAATTTCAAAAGCCTAGTTAGCAAATTAGCATAATTAACATAATTTCTTTAAACTAACCATTAACAACTAACTACTAATCTTGTTTTAACAATTTTAGTGGCCACAATATTCACCAAATAACTTAATTAGGTCACAAAAATATTAAGTAGATTTTTATTTCATCTAATTACATCTATCCTAAAACCTAGTTTCCAAAATATTTTCATTTGGACAATTACAAGTTACAATTGGCAATAAGTAACAAATTTAAGTTGCATAGCTTAAGATGCTAAAAAAAACATCACACAACCATGAACACATGATCACAACCTAACTTGATCTCAAACTCTTTCCATTACAAACTAAATCCCAATTAGAATCACATTTAAACTTAATTGACTTTGATCAAAGAAACTATCCAACAATTTAAATTTGGCTTGGGATTTATACCTCACAAAAACAAGAGACCAAGCTTGAAATCTAGCCTTCCAAAATGGCCTCCAAGCTCCTAGATCCATGCTTGATGAGATAAAGAATAATGGGTAGGAGTTGGATTTGGATTTAGAATTGAATTTGTATGGATTTTGAAGTGGTTTTGTGGATTCTTTTGATGCAAAATTGAGTGGGATTTGGGGGGCCTGCTGCTGTTGGGAGAAGGGGGCTCGGCCTGATGAGGGGGGTGAGGGTAGAGAGAGTGGGGTGATGTTAGGAAGTCAAGAATTGACCAAAGTCAACAAAGCCCTTACCTACATATATTTATTCTTTCATTCTTTTGTTTTATTTTCTTTTGCAAAACAAGTGGGGACAAGAGACGGGGGCTACTGAATTCAGCCAAGGGGGAGGGAAAATGGGGGTTTGTGAGTGTGGGTATGGGTGTGGGGTGATGAAAAATGATAAATACTATACCCCAAACATCCATTTATACAAAAAAAAGCCTTTTTCTTCGATAATTACTAAACCGTTTTGGCAAACGTTTTCATTTCAAAAACCACATGATAAAATTTTATTTAAAGTTTTATGATGCACAAAATTTGTTTCAACTCATTCCAATTTGTAATTTTCCCTAATTAAATGTATTAGTGACGGCTTAAAATACTATTAAAATAATTAATTTCGGAAAATTTTTCCGAAAATTTGAAATTTCATCAGCGGGTCAATAAACACCAAATACTAGCAATTACATAGCTAGAATATGTATTTTTAATTTTTATAATAAGATATTTGTATTTTGACTTTTTACAGAAAACCCCCTTATTTTACCGTTTTTTCGAAATTTCACCGAAACGATTTTCAAAACGTTACAATATACGTGAAAGTTGGGTAGTCTATAAGCACATCCTTAAAGTGTCCCTAGTCGTGGGAGTTTCGAGACTGGGCATCGATACTCCGAGAGTAGACTAATGTATACAGATCGAGACCCCGACGAGGGGCGATGGCCGGTATCACAAGCCATTGGTGTCAGTTGGTTCACCTAAGATGTATACAGGTGCTTATTGGGTTATGAGGACACCGGACGAACTCGCCGGGAACATGCTAGTTGGTATTATACCTATCGTCGGATAGTAGTTCCCTGGTGACATGTGTACAGGTTAGTATATCGACCTGAGATCGTCATTTGTCTCTTGTGAGTTCCCACTGTGCTTTGATTACTACCCTAGCACGGCTCAAAGGAGTCATGCAAACAGGTTTTAGTTGGGTACAGTCCCGAGTCACATGGATGCAGTGAGCGGATCGTCAGGGGTTTCGTCTCTTTCGGTATTGGGGGTTGATATTGCGCTGTGTCTGGAGAGCCATTACAAAAAGTCCCTGGCTAGGGCAAATGAGATTTACTGGTAGGTATTCCAGTAGTTTCTCAGGGTGTTCTGGGCTACACTCCGACACGACTTATACCGCTATTGGGGGTCTGACGTTTACCATCCCCCTAGGCCCAATATGCGATACTCATAGACGAACGGTCCGGACTGTAAGGATATTGTCTCTGTCAGGCTCAGTAGGGTTTCAGGATGAGTTCACTCGTCGACCTCCCTTTAGCTCAATACCTGGGTAGCCGTTACGTACAGCTAGTGCCACTGACGTGCTTATGATTAAACCCACTGCCAGCGTATTGACGAGTCTTCAGAGTCCCACACAGAGGGTTTCCCTGGTTCGGGCGAAACGTTGTAGAGGGCGTATGGTTTTATGGCAGGGTTCGATCATATGTGTGCACTTCTGCACGAATCATGATCGGACGGATCATGCTAGTGGGCTTTGGTTTAAGCCGGATCCTAGTATTAGATTGTTGGATTACTTTCGTCTCATTGTATTCGTATTCAGTCGGAATACAGATGCAGGTATGTATATACAAATGAGGGGTATTCTTGTAATCCGTTACGTGTTTGCTTTTGAAGATGCCATTTCATTTCTTTGTGATTAAACATTTAGGTTAATGTTTAATATGTGTAAAGTGTGAGTGCAAGTCTTGTTTTGAAGCATTGATCATGGCACATGCACTTGGTGACTCATGGTATTGGGTCATGGGGCCATTTTGTTTTGGCTAGGATATTTTTGAGTGTGTTATGAGATATTTGGGGAGCAAAGGCACCCATCACTTTGATTATGGGGCTAGGAAAATTCTTTAGTTGCTTAACTCACAAATAACTCACAACACTCAAAAATAGCTAGCCACTACTTTTCTTCACTTGAGCTCACAATCTTCACTTGGATTCTTCTTCAACCTCCATCCATACCCTCTCATGTGTTGAGAATCCATAGATGTTTTGAGACAAAGTGATCACACACACTCTCTACTTCACCTTGGTCATCTCGCCTAGCAAACTTGATGTCCGAGTTGCTTCGGTTTAGAAGCGGGAGCCCGTATAAAGAATCCTCGACAAGGATCCTCTTCGATGAGCGAGACCGGAGAGCGAACTTCGTCGAGGCAGCCGCTACAAGTCAAGGACAGAGATTGAGGACCGAATGACATGGATCGATCGATATAATCTCTAAAACTCCTTTTACAGTTACTAGTATAGGGTTAATGGCACGATCCGGGATTTAGGGTTACGTTAGCGCCATTTTGAAAAGTTTTTATTCCGTGTTTGGCCATGGATTCATGGCCGGGGCGCTGGCATAGCCTTACATGATATCAGAGCCAACCTATTAAGCGCATACTAGTTGGTTTAGACGATGTTAAAGTATCGAAACCGAATCGACTCCAAAACAATATCCTTTGTATTCCATTCTCTGGCGAATTTTTTGGGTCTTCTAAAAATATTTAAACAATTGCAGAAGACTACCTAGGAGACCACTAGAACACACACCAAATACGAGCACCAAATGACTTAATGTGGCCGGCCATAATAGCCTAAAACCGAGGTGGCCGGTTCTAATTAGGGTTTTGGACTTGAATTTTTGTTTGTTTTCTAGTCTCTGGAATATAGGTTCAGTGGTATAGTTTGTTTAGCCCAGTTTGGATATGGTTTTATCTAGTTGTTTGGGGCTATTCGGGGTTATTTCGAAGTCGATATTTCTAACATTGTTTAAAGTTTTCAGTACAGACATTTCTATCTGCGACCGTGAATGTCATTAGAGCGGTACAACTTGTCTAATTGCTATAGTTCTTTTAGACGGGTTTGCGAACGTGACATTCACGTTGATGTTCTGTGTTGTGCTGTGTTTGTTGCGGATCGTCGTGGTGGATAGCTTGGATGCAATGATAGTACAGTTTAGTTTTATTTATACATTTGATATCACGGGCGAGCGTCCGACATGCGGACTGCCGTCACTGCCTGTTTGTATATTATTCTTTTGGGGCACGACCGGGTTGAGATCGATGTCACCGTTGTACATATTTTCTTTTCTGTACTAGGATTACCCCGCGATGGACTGCACGAATAGCCGGGTTCTAGAGGTTAACGGGTCTACATCTCATGGCTTTGAGACAGAGAGGGCCTCACTCTAGAATTGGCAGACTATTCGCCGCACTCGTAGGGGGTACAGGTTGACCCAAGGAGGGGTGCTCAAGTTACGGGATTCCGTTAAGTGCTGGGTGGCCCATTTACTTTGCTGAAGGGGGCTGCCTCGCTTCTGGTTTTGGCAGGTAACTTGCAGCGCTCGTAGGGGTCTAGGTTTTCTTTGCACAGGCTATCAACACGACCAGGGGAACGTCGGGTTTCAGTTGCGGCTCAAATGAAACCCGGGGCTCCCAGATTATCTGTATTGTTCTGTGATGCTTATCGCTTGTTTGTGATGTTGCATTTATCATACCTGGAGTGATTATTATATATTGCTATATATATACTAGTAGATGTTGTATATGTTTTACACCCATGTTAGTCCCGTCCCCGCTCTGTCGTTAGTTAAGTAACTTAACAAGTGATGACGGGACCCAATTAATGGCGAATGCTGATGGCATATACGTACATCATATTTTCGTTCTTTTCTGGTGTGATTAATTGATGGAAATGTGTTGATTTAGATCAATGCAAGTAAAACAGACCTATTCGATGTTGTTGGAACAATTTTCAAAAGGCTATTATTACAAGGACGTTCTCATTTGTTTTGCACAGCGGTATTCGGTTATGAATATCCAGCACCTCATTCGACGAGGCAAAGGCTGAGATCCCTTCATCGGGAGTGACCCCTTGTGCAGAAGTTTGCGTCAGGGTAATAACTTCACTATAGTCGATTACTTTTTGCTTTGAATCGCGGTATTCAGTGAGAATATCCAGCACCTCATTCCACGAGGAAAGAGCCGAGATCCCTTCACCGGGAGTGACCTCTTTAGCAAAGGTTTTCGCCACTATATATTTGTAAAATGCTATCCGGTTCCTTCAACAATATCAAGTTCATTACGTTAAAGGTTTTTCGCCAAAAACCATTCATAGCCCTCCATCATTTCAGACGTATAGCACTTAATATTCATGCTATGTTTGTTGGCCTTCGTCTTGGCATAGTGTATGGTAGCTATTTGTTACTTTTTTGTTGCATAGATAGATGTGTTGGTTTGGGACAGTCGTACTACTATTTTTGCCTTCGTCAAGGGTATGTACGAGTGGGTTCAAATTAACCTGGACAATGACGGGTAGAACTTGGCATGTGACTTATGATATGTTGGCCTTCGTCAAGGTCATAAGAGCATGGGGTAAAAATCATATCGGGAGTTTCAAACATACAGGAAACTTGCTAGGCATGCGAATACCTTCTGGAGTGTGATAACGTGAGTAGATTCCATCAGGTTATCATGCGATGATAGTTGGATCCCGACACCCACTGATGAGTTGGTTTACTCCTCGGGTGATCCTGACTAATTCTACATTCAGGTTTGGAGGAGAGTTTGAGGATACAGTGGGAGACATCCTGATTAGATAAAGTGATTAACCATTCTGATCTAGGTTAGAGTGCACGCAGAGTGTTTCTTTTCTCTCTCTCTTTGGCAGCGACCATGTCCCGACTCTAGACTATGACTTAGTGACCAAGTTAACCGAACTTTCTTAAAACACTGGCTTTGGATTTTCTGAGTTGCATATATCATTGCTACTCCTTCTTTTACACTTTGGTTTTCTCCGGAACACTCCGTATCACTACGAAGATCCAATTTTCATTTGATATGACCATCGTATAGTTACATACGAACTCGAAGAAACTTGTTTCAGATTCGGGGATGGTTTCGGGTTCTGGAGAAAATGAATAGGACTATTCAGTTGTCTTTTCCTTTTACCTTCTTTCAGGTTACGAGTACTCCTAGGATTAGGAGGGTATACCTATTACGCTTATTGGATAGTCTTCTTCCAAACCATAGGCAGGTGCCGAAAGGTAGGGAATGAAGAAAACCAATTAGTCTAAGTGAGGTGTACAGAAGGTAATAAGTAAAGACAAATAAAGGGATTAGAAAGAAGGCAAAGTAAATTGCGACTGCTATCATTCACGACCAAACCGTGTATCTCATCGCCACTCCTACTTCACCTTTGAATTTCTCCAGAACACCCCGTATCATTACGAAGATCCACAGTTATTGAATAATCCATCGTATGGTTATATACGAACTAGAAGGAAATTGTTCTAGTTCGTGGGTGGATTCTGGTTCAGGAGAAATGGAATAAGCTTTATTCAGTTGTCTTTTATCTTTACCTTCTCTCAAGTTGCGAGTGCTCCTAGGATTTGGAGAGTACACCTATTACACTTATTGGATAGTCTTCTTCCAAACCATAAGCTGTTGCCGAACGATAGGGAAGGAAGAAAACCATTTAGCTTAAGGGTGGTGTACCGAAGGTAATGAGTAAAGACAAATAAAGGGATTTGGAGATATGGCAAAGAAATATACGGTTACAGTCATGAATCTGATAATGGAAGAGACATTACTAGGAATACCCGGATACCCCTTCGAAACATTTTCATGTTTCAGTTTCACTATACGTTGTTAATAGAAAACTGATTTCCTAATTAGATCCTTACTCCAAGGTATGTATTTACCAGGTTAGATTCTCACATCTGTATGGTTTTACAGATGATGAGTGGGAGTAAGTTATTAGGAATTAGGTGATCATCCTCATTATATCGGAATACGTTGTAATTGGTGATATTTGAGGAAATCACCTAGGTTTTGCCTGACGGAAAATTTTTGGTTTTGAATATCCATTGTTATGCAACAATTTCAAACTGATATATCTGTACGTTTATTTTATAAAGTGAGATATAACTTTTTGAAATTATGTCAATGAAATTTACCAATATCAGTTGATGGTTAGATAAAGAGCATTAAACAGCGGTGTAATTCTTCTTAAGCATAAGTACAGTTTTCAACCTACGACGCACAGGGTATGAGTCATTAAACTCAGTGAACTTATACAAAGTATTGTATGTTTTCCAGTGTCCATTAGGACAGAAGGGTTGGTCCTCGTACTATATTCTGTTTACTTATGACTTCCCAAGTTTTAGACACGTGTTTTTGCAGAAATACAAGGTCCAAGTTTTGAGAAGTTATAGGTATAAGAGTAAAGTAGAGAACCACGTGTTGCAAGTATCAGGATTCTTCAAGGTGATCGAAAATGTAGATACTTGTGTATGGTATTCAGTTGATAGTAATGGTTTAGAGAACTTGCTTCTTTTTCAGGTTCCTCATATCTGGATGCACTCCTAAGTTGAGTAATGCTGATCAGACTATCTCCATTTAGTTGACATGCACTGGAGATAGCTGCATGATTTGAATCTGGTTCCAATTAAATCAGTGCCTCTTTTTCTATATTGTATATATAATGGTTCATATCTTAATGATGTTAAGGTATATGGAGTTGTCCGGTTTATGCTTAAAACCAGACTCTGGATAACTCAAGGCACGTTTCTGTAATGGCAGTTTGTGGGTTTTCCCAGGCTATGACAAGGGTTAACTTCCTACCATCTGGAAGATCAATAGTGATATTGTTCTTGACTCGCCACAGTTTTAGCAAAATGGATTTTTTTAGAAAACAGTAGTGGGAGTATGGTAGAACTGGAAGTGATTCCAAAACCACAGACGATTACGGAAAATTTAATAAGAACCAAAAGATTCAATCGGGATTGACATTCCATTAGCCACTCCGCAGATATGGTGGGTAACCTCAGGCGCCCGAGAGGTACTTCGGTATCCTCAAAGACGGTAACAGGGGGGTTCTTGTTTACCCAGACTTGACACTACTGTTGTTCCAGACAATGAGACCCGGCAGGAGGATGAGTATAGCGTCGTTCTTAACTAGCTTTAGAAGTGCACGTTTATATGACTCTACAAGAGGGTTGTTGTATTCAGTGGGAGCAGCGGAAGCATAGTGGAAAAGTAGCTTGTGTCTATTTATAGACTAAAGAAGATATAGCTGAGATAGATCATCTATTTTTGATGTGACAGTCATAGGCTTTGACTTCATCAGAATATGAGATGGATCTGTTAAGAAGGTAGTAGGGTGTGATGTCCTGGTATTTGGATGACATGCACTTTATAGGAAGTAAAATTCATATCCTACAATCGGTTATACTGTGGTTGTCACACAGTGGTTTCTCTACATAGGATATGGATATAATATTAGGCATTTTGGTCACTAGATCTATGGTTTTAGATCAAGGTTTGGGAAGTGTCCCAATTTGGGTACTAAGACAGCATTCTAAAGGTGTTTTAGAATAGACGACTCCTGGCATGGTGGTGTACCTGCAGGTGATGGAGTCACCCTCTCTAAAGGTCTCTTATAGACTAAAGGAGAGAGGGATGTGCATGATTGGTATATCACTTGCTTAGGCAATTGAGTCAATCATGAGATGTCAAGTACCACACCAAATGTTGTTTTTGCACTAGCTGCAATAAGTTTATATTAATCCAATCCTGGAAAAACATTCGGGTGCAGTTTATGAGCATAACTGGATGTTCTAGGGATATGATAACGACAGCCTCCTTTGGAAGACAGTTATCATTCCAGGCTTCCAAGGTGACCTGGATGACAGAGTGACTGTCAGAGTTATAGTTTTCCCTCTGACGAGGGGCAGTAGTTTGGACAGGTGGTCTAAGAGGATACTGAGGGAGGCATGATGCAGTATACTGATTAAATTCAGTTGACGATACTGATTGATACGTGAAAGTGTGTTTGTAGTTAACTGCAATCAATAACGGTGTCACGTGTAGCTAGACCGAGATGAGTACGGGTCGTCCTCAGGGAAACGTTGAATCTTTTATTCTTACTTTAGATGTGTTGAGAAAGAGAGGAGGGATAAAGAATTTTGTGGAAAATTTTCTAGATCTACGTTAAGCACTAATGCAAAAATATAGATCTAGATTATTTTAGGGATGTAGTTAATATAATAAGAGGGCTTGTAGGGTTCGTTAGGATTTAGTAGTTATGAACGATTAATTAAAAGTTACCATTTTTATCCTTTAATAGATTTAAAACTAGAACGACGGTGATGCGTGTAGATTAGGGTTTCTGGAGGGAAAAGGAATCCCACTCTTAACCCTTATCTCGACACGGAACTCCGTTCATATCTAGCCTTTATCAAAACAATCATTAATCTAATCTCTAGTCGCGGTCGGAACTAACAAAGAATTGTTAGCGCGCCCGATTAGGATGTTAATGATTCTTTTGATAAAGTTCATAAACTTTATAGGACTTAAAAAGGGTTTAGGGATTTTTATCGTCCATTAGCCTACCCTAATCTTACGAACCCTAACAAGCGGAGAATTACTCGCGCATGTTGGGAGAAAAAGAGATGGAGAGAAAATGCATAATTAAACTACGAAGAAATAGAATAAGAAAAAGAAAGCTAGCTTTATTAATAAACAATATTCATCACACTTGAATCCTTAGAAAATGATTACAATTTCTAGTTGCTTCTCGATCTCTTCTAAGGAGGTAGACGAACAGTTGATGATCAGCCTAGATGCGTGAGCCGTCTTGGACTTCGTGATCGCGTCGGCTTGATAATTTTTCCAAGAGGCTCTCGGTCCTTATTTATACTCCAAAAGACAGAAACATAGCTTCCTAATTTGGAAGCAAACAGTAAAGATTCTCCCCAAAAAATCTCAGCTCATAAATCCTCTGTTACGCGGCGGATCCGCGGTCGAAGGGTAGGTTTGACCGCGGATCCGCGGTCTTGTATGTAGATCGTTGGATTTGGTCTTCTGCTCTTTTATCCTTTTGACACGCGGAGATCTCTGGAACTTTTGGAAATTGGAAATCTTTTCTTTTCTTCTGCCAGATTTGATTTCTTAATTTTGATTTCTTAATTAGGCAGGTTAGCTTCAACAACTTGATTTCCTTGATTTTAGTATTGGAAAATTCTGCACAACTTGGAAAGATTCTGCACAACAACTTAAATAATATTTAGTAGACTTTGTTCTACTAGAATTTGGTCAATGAAATTATTTGCATACATTTTCCTACCAAATTATAATTATAATATATCAACACATGGAAAATATTATTGTTACACATAAACCCTCATATGTATGATATATTATAATAAAGTCCTTTTTAATATGAAAATGGTAGGAAAAATGTAATAACAAATGTGCAGTTTTATCAACTGAACAGATACAGTCTAAGAAGTTTGCTGGATTTGGAGTTCATTTATGAACTGGGTCCCATCTGATATCCAGACATATTCTAAGATAGGTATTGCTCATTTCGGGAGATGGCTTTCTCCGCGAACTTGAGATAAAGAGAGACATAGAAAGAAACATCAGAGCGTATCCACTCACTGAGGCTATTTCTCGAACGCAAAAGTTTCACAAACAGGCTTTGTAAGACTGATCAGTAGAGAAGTTGGGTGTTCGGTATCACACGGGCTGTGAGTATGCGACATCGCAATAATTAGCCTCGAGTGCAGGTGGGAGATTGTTGGCTATAGTGCCCTCAATTCAATTATTGGATCGCAGGCATGTGATTGCAATGATTGAGGGAGGTCCTATACCGGTAGAAGAGTCTTACTCGAGATGATAGTATGCTATCTGGTTTGTCTTTATCATGATGTACATGCTTCAGGTGACATTAAAGATCACTATTACATGTTGATAGAGCCCATAGGATTCTTGCATGACTAACAGCAGTATGATGGCGATCATATACCTGAAAGTTGGGTAGTCTATAAGCACATCCTTAAAATGTCCCTAGTCGTGGGAGTTTCGAGACTGGGCATCGATACTCCGAGAGTAGACTAGTGTATACAGATCGAGACCCCGACGAGGAGCGATGGCCGGTCTCACAAGCCATTGGTGTCAATTGGTTCACCTAAGATGTATACAGGTGCTCATTGGGTTATGAGTACACCGGACGGACTCGTCGAGAACATGCTAGTTGGTATTATACCTATCGTCGGATAGCAGTTCCCTGGTGACATGGTTACAGCTTAGTCTATCGACCTGAAATCATCATTTTTCTCGTGTGAGTTCCCACTGTGCTTTGACTACTACCCTACCACGGCTCAAAGTATTCATGAAAACAGGTTTTAGTTGGGTACAGTCCCGAGCCATATGGAGGCAGTGAGTGGATCGTCAGGTGTTTCGTCTCTCCCGGTATTGGGGGTTGATATCGCGCTGTGTCTGGAGAGCCATTCCAGAAAGTCCCTGGCCAGGGCAAGTGATGTTTACTGGTAGGTATTCCAGTAGTTTCTTAGGGTGTTCTGGGCTACACTCCGACACGACTTATACCGCTATTGGGGGTCTGACGTTTACCATCCCCCTAGGCCTGATATGCGATACTCATAGACGAACGGACCGGACTGTACGGATATTGTCACTGTCAGGCTCAGTAGGGTTTCAGGATGAGTTCGCTCATTGGCCTCCCTTTCGCTCAATATCTGGGTATCCTTTACGTACAGCTAGTGCCACTGACGTGCTTGTGGTTAAACCCACTGACAGCGTATTGACGAGTCTTTAGAGTACTACACAGAGGGTTTCCCTGGTTCGGGCGAAACGTTGTAGAGGCTGTACGGTTTTATGGCAGGGTTCGATCATATACGTGCACTTTTGCATGGGTCATGATCGGACTAGTGGGCTTTGGTTTAAGCCGGATCCTAGTATTAGATTGTTGGATTACTTTCTTCTTGTTGTATTCGTATTCAGTCGGAATACGGATGCAGGTATGTATATACTGATGAGGGGTATTCTTGTAATCCGTTACGTGTTTGCTTTAGAAGATGCCTTTTCATTTTTTTGTGATTAAACATTTAGGTTAATGTTTAATATGTGTAAAGTGTGAGTGCAAGTCTTGTTTTGAAGCATTGATCATGGCACATGCACTTGGTGACTCATGGTATTGCGTCTTGGGGCCATTTTGTTTTGGCTAGGATATTTTTGAGTGTGTTATGAGATATTTGGGGAGCATGGGCAGCCATCTCTTTGATTATGGGGCTAGGAAAATTCTTTGGTTGCTTAACTCACAAATAACTCACAACACTCAAAAATAGCTAGCCACTACTTTTCTTCACTTCAGCTCACACTCTTCACTTGGATTCTTCTTCAACCTCCATCCATACCCTCTCATGTGTTGAGAATCCATGGATGTTTTGAGACAAAGTGATCACACACACTCTCTATTTCACCTTGGTCATCTCGGCTAGCAAACTTTATGTCCGAGTTGCTTCGGTTTAGAAGCGGGAGCCCGTATAAAGAATACTTGACGTGGATCCTCTTCGATGAGCGAGACCGGAGATAAAACTTCGTCGAGGCAGCCACTACAAGTCAAGGATAGAGATTGAAGACCGAAGGACACGGATCGATCGGTATAATCTCTAAAACTCCTTTTACAGTTACTAGTATAGGGTTAATGGCACGATCTGGGATTTAGGGTTACGTTAGCGCCATTTTGAAAAGTTTTTGTTCCGTGTTTGGCCACGGATTGATGGCCGGGACGCTGGCGTAGCCTTACATATCAAGTCTAGGGATGGAATCGTCGAGCCCTAATAACTCAATAAGTTATGCCGATATGGAATATGACCGGTCGAGAAACTACTGATAACACTTATCAGTAAATCACATCAGCCCTAGCAAGGGACTTCGAGTCAAAGCCAATCGCGCATAGCACAACATCAACTCCCAATACCGGGAGAGACGAAACCCCTCCTATCGCTCATTGTCTCCATGTGTCTCGGGACTGTACCCAAAATCCACCTGTTTGCACGACTCAGTAGTGCCGTGGTAGGGTGGAAATCAAAGTACGGTGGGAGAACACACAAGACTCTATGACGATCTTGGGTCTACAGACTAACCTATACCAGTGTCACCTGAGAACAGCTATCTGACGATAGATATAATACCATATAGGAGTTCTCGGTGAGTCCGTTCAGTGTACCCAGTCTCCACTGAGCACCCGTATACAATCTTCGATATCACAACACCAATGGATATGGGATCATCCATCGCCCATCATATGGGTCAAGAAACGTATACGCTAGTTTACTCTGGAATATCGATGCCTTGTCTCGATATACCCTCGACTAGGAACATTCTAGGATATACTTATAAACTACACATGCCCGACTAGTATGATCTCCATCATAGTCATGGAAGTCAAGGAGATATCCTGAGGGTTTTATCAACATGTATGAAATGAATAGTATAACACAATCAAGAAAACATGTTAAGATAAAAGTACAACCAGATAGCATATTATCATGTCGAGCAAGAAAGTCATCTGTGTTGGATATGTATGCCCTAGAAGCCATTATTGTATATTACTAGTTTGTATAATACATTTTGAAAGCTTGGGATATATACACGGGTTTACGACAGTCTTGCTCAATATAGTAGTATGCTACTTGGTTTATTTCTATCTTAATATATGTATATGTTTCTTTTAACATATCGCTAATACATATTGATGGAGCCCTTAGGATCTTTGCTTGACTACCGGCGTTGTGATGGCGATCACACTAGTGGGGGCTGGGTAGTCTACAAGCACATCCTTATTTTTGTCCCTAGTCGTAGGATTATCGAGACAGGGCATCGATACTCCAGAGTAGACTGGTGCATACGCTTCTCATCCCAGCATGGGAGATGGTCTGTCCCATAGCCATCAGTACGTCGTACTGGAGATAGTATGCAGGTGCTCGTTAGGTTACGAGTACACTGGACAGGACTCGTCGGGAACTGTTGGTTGGTATTATACCTATCGTCAGTTAACAGTTCCCAGGTAACATGAGTACAGCTTAGTCCGTTGACTTGACACTGTCACTTCGCCTTGAGTGTGTTCCCACTGTTCTTAGATTACTACCCTAACAGGTAGTAGTTGGGTGTAGTCCCGAAGCACTTGGAGGCAGTGACGGTTAGACAGGATTCGTTTCTCCCGATATTGGGAGTTGATATCGCGCTGTGTCTAGGAGAGCCACTACACATAGTCGTCCCTGGCCAGGGCAAGCGAGATTTACTAGTAGTGTTTCCAGTAGTTTCTCAGGGTGTTCTGGGCTACAGTACGACACGACTTGTACCGCTATTAGGGGACTGACGTTTAGCGCCCCCTAGGCCCCCCATGCTATACTCTCAGACGAACAGACCGGACTGTATGGAGATTGTCACATTTAGGCTCAGTAGGAGTTCGGATGGGTTCACCTCATCGGTCTTCTTATCGCCATCTACCTGGGGACCGTTATGTACAGCTATTACCGCTTGCGGCCTGTGGTTAAACCCACTGCCAGCGTAGTGTCGAGTCTTTAGAGTCCCACACAGAGGGTTATTCACCTTTGGGCAAAACAGAGTAGAGGTCGCATGGTTTTGTGACGGGGTTCGTTCACATCCGCGCACTTATGCACATTTGGTGTCCGGGCAGTTATTACTAGCGGGCTTTGGCTTAAGCCAGATCCTAGTATTTGTTTTGGGATGGGTTTTGTCTCATTGTATTCATGTTCCTTGGAACACGGATGCGGGTATGTATGCACAGTTGACAGAGGAAGAGGAATCTCATTAGGGTTATTGACCGTTGACTTTTTCTTAACCCTAATGAGAATGAGAAATATGGTTAATGATATTAATTAAGGATAATTTTGCCATGGTTAGGTTGACCATTTGACTTTGGTTGACCGGTTGACTTTTGTTGACCTTTTAACCATCATCATTTCATTTGCAAGATGCTTCTTGATTCTTGCAAATTGCATTTATTCTGAAATGATAATGGTCATTCCAAACTAACAATCACAATTATCTTTATTATTATTATTATTATTTCATATTATCTCATATGTGAGCATGGATGGAAAATTCTATTCTCATTCTCTCTTGCTCTTTCTCTCTCATGTTTTTGAGCTCTTCCTCTTCCTCTCAAAGCTCTCATCTCTCATGTGTTGAGAACCATGAGCTTATGAGATAAAACCATAAAGACTTCTCTCTACTCATTCTAGGGTTCTAGGTTTAGCAAGCCAAGCACTCTAGTTACCTCTTGGTTGAGGTAGAAGCTCAAGGTAAAGGCCTTCGGGTGGATCTTTCTTCGGCAAAGAGAAGATGAGGAGGAGGAGCCGTCTACATCACTCCAAGGAGCAAGCAAGGAGGAGGACCACTACAAGAAGAGAAGGAGTTCAAGATCTAGGTATAACCATTCAACACAGTAGCTAGAACTTGTTGTTAGTTTGTTAGTTTTGTTTAGCAAAGATCCTTCATGGTTGGTCCATGTTACCTTGTGAGAAAATTTTGATTTTTACCTATTCCGCCTCTCCGAAAGAACCGGGGTGGGTAACGTGGACCTAACAGTGGTATCAGAGCCTAACTAAACAACAACTAGTATGTTAGCAAAGTGTTTAGAACTTCGATCCGAGAAAAAATCGCAAAACGCACCGAAATCACATACTTTCTGCCGATTTTTAAAACAGCTCTAAAAATTTTTAAAACAGCTCTAAAAATATTTCCACACACCATAAAAATCCGTGCAGGGTATTTTAGGAACAGGAAAGAAAAACGAGCCCATGACTCGGTCAAAGCGCCGCGGAAGCGCGGCGAAACCAAGAATTTCGCCGCGGTTCCGCGGCCGAGTTGACTCGGCCGAGACTCGGATTTCCTGCAGTTTGTTCAGTAAGATGTTTTGGGATTTTTAAGATATTTTGTTTCTGCCCAGATTATCCAGAGAACAATGTTGTGTTTGGGGTATTTAAAAATTGGTATTTTGATTGGAGTTCTACAAACTCTTGCTAATTGGTTATATCTGTAATGTGACATATGCACTGAACGTCGACTAATTGCTATACGTCGATTAGTGGGGATTGTGCATATCTGTGATCTGTGATGTTGGATTGTGTATATGAACTTGTTGGATTGTCGCGGATGAATAGCCGGGGGTTGTGAGATGAGAGTTTCTTTATCTTTCATTTGATGTAATATGTAAATTGATGTAATATTATATTTATGGCCGCACATCCGGGATGAGGTTGTAGCCGCCATTGTATATTATTTCTTTTACTGTTTTTGCTCCTAGGATAGGCCCAAGGTGGGGTGCATAAACTACCGGGTACTTAGAAGTGACGAGTGGCCTACTCACATTGTTGAGGGAGGTTGCTTCACTTCGGGTACTTGGCGGGTAGTTTGCCGCACCCGTAGGGGTCTAGGGTGGGGTGTGGCTATTCATCGCGACCGTGTAATCCGTCTTTCGTTGCAGGCTCAAACGAAACGCGGATTCCTAGCATATCCAATGTGTTCATCAGTGATCTGGAATAGCTATCATTGCATCTGACGAATGTATATATCTATATATGATATCTAGTAGGCGTTGCTTATGTTTTGCATCCGCGCTAGTCCAGCCCCCGCTCTGTCGTTAGTTAAGTAACCTAACGGGTGATGACGGGGCCCCGTGGTGAATGCGGATAGCATAAGCGTATGTCATATTTTCGTTGTTTTCTGCAATGGTAGGATTAATTGATGGGACGCGTTATATTAATGCAAAGAAAATAAACCAAAAAGATGTTGTTGGAACAATTTTCAAAAAGCTGTTACTGCAAGGACGTTCTCTATTGTTTTGCACAGACGTATTCGGTTATGAATACCCAGCACCTCATTCGACGAGGCAAGGGCCGAGATCCCTTCATCGGGAGTGACCCCTTGGACAGTTGTTTTCGTCAGGGTAATAACTGTTAGTTATATGTATGCCCTAGAGGCCATTACTATACATAGGATGTATATTGTAGTGGATGCTTGGACATATATATGGAGGACTTTCTTGCTCGACATGATAGTATGCTATATGGTTGCTCTTTACCTTAACGTGTACACTGATTGTCTCCCTGTTACATGTTGGTAAAGCCCTTAGGATGTGTACATGACTACCTGGACTGTGATGCGGATCAATCCTTGTGGGGACATGGTAGTCCATAAGTACATCCTTCAAGGTCCCTAGTCGTGGGTATATCGAGATGGGGCATCGATTTACCAGAGTAGACTAGCGTATACCTTCTCGACCCATACAGATGGGCGATGGATGATCCCATATCCATTGGTGTTTGACATCAGAGATGATATACGAGTGCTCAGTGAAGACTGGGTACGCTAGACGGACTCGCCGAGAACTCCCAGATGGTATTATACCTTACGACAGATGGCAGTTCTCTGGTGACACTGGTACAGGTTAGTCTGTAGACCCGAGATCGTCATAGAGTCTTGTGTGATTCCCACTGTGCTTTGATTTCCACTTTACCACGTCCAAGAGGGCGTGCAAAACGGTGGTTTTTGGGTACAGTCCCGAATCACATGGAGGCAATGAGCGATAGGAGGGGATTCGTCTCTCCCGGTATAGGGAGTTGATGTTGTGCTGTGTTCGATTGGCTATAACCGGAAATCCCTGGCCAGGGTTGCTGAGATTTACTGGTAAGTGTTACCAGTAGTTTCTCGAACTGTTATAGAACTCATATAGACACGACTTATCGAGCTACTGGGGTCTGACGTTTACCACCCCTAGGCGAGATATGCGACATATCAGACGACGAGACCGGACTGTACGGTAAGTGTTACTGGTTGGATTAACAGGAGTGTGAGCGGGCTTACTCGTTGATCTTCTGATCGCTCAATACCCGGGTGGCCTTTACGTTTAGCAGACCGCTTGCGGCTTATGGGTGATTGATATGATCACCACCTACTGCCGGCGTATTGACGAGTCTTTAGAGTCCTATACAGGGGTTTCATTACTCAAGCGAAACGAGATAGGAGCGCATATGAGATATGTGCGGGACCGAGAATAATACAAGTTTGTGATACTGTATTCTATTCTCACGATTTGTATCATTGGACGGTTATATGAGATATAGCCGGGTTACCGAATCAAGTGTTGATTCGATACATTGATACACTTGATATTAGTCGGTTATATGCGATATGACCGGATCATTAAATCAAGTATTGATTTAATGATTTAATGTATAATTATATATTTGATATATTACTTTATATTAACTAGTATTTGTTCACTTATGATGGATTTTCTCACTTGATGTGCACAAGTTGTATATGTGATATATTTTTGTGCACTAGTTTGTATCATGTTTGATGATACATGAAAACTTGGGTGTGTTTGCATTAAACCATGTTTAGTTATTGGTTAGGGTTTAGGGTTTTATTTTCTTTATTCTTTTTGTAAAAACAAAATGGTGCTTTTCTTTATTTTTTTTGGCTTAAAGCTTCATGAAGCTTCATAGCATCTTTGAAAGGTCAAAACCATTTTGTTTTTATTCTTAAACCTAACCATTACCTAAACCCTAGTTTATTCTCTACATGAGTTAATCTCACCCATGGTTGCAACATGATAACTTCACTTGATTATTCTTTTCACATAATTCCTTTTTCCATTCTTTTCTTCTTCTTCTTCTTCATGAAGAAAAGAAAAACTTTCTTGAAAAATATCAAGTGTTGAAATCAAGTGATAAATCCAAATCCAAAGTGAACCCACTTCTTATTTCTTCATCCTCTACCACTTGCATGTTGTATAGGGTGTTTTCTTCACAAGGTTCATGACCTAGTGAAGATGGAGTTTGAGTTAGAGTCGCCTCGACGTAGATCATCTTCGGCATCGAAGTCAACGACCTAGCCCGCCCATTTCTCCGATGAAACCGACGCTAGAGTCCGGGATTCCGATGATCACAGCGGAGGGACGTCAACACGGAGCTAGAGAAGTGGAGGACCGGATCTACAAAGGTTGTAGTCCCTTTCACTTAGTAGCAAAGTAGTTTGCTTGTTTGCTTTTCGCCTAATCTCTAGTTAACGATCTTGCATAGGATTCTTAGGCATATGAAAAATTTGAATTTGGCATGGTTGATGCCTTGTGGAACCTCTTGAGTGTGGCTAGGAACCCTACAGTGGTATCAGAGCCTAGCTAAAGCTTTAGGCGATGTGTAGACGATGTTAGAAACCCGATCGAACCCCGAAACTCTAATCGATACCCCTTTCTGTACATTTTCTGAAACTGTGGATTTTTCCAGATTAAAAATATCGAAAAAATTTAGCAGGGTAATCTAGGAGTTACTGTGCAGCACGTGCCCTCAACACGACAGATGCGCCGCGGAACCGCGGCCCCACCCTGGTTTATGCGGCGGTTCCGCGGCCAATGTGTTGAATCAGGGCACGTGGTTTGCACAGTAATTTCTTTCTGTTAGTGCCGTGTTTTCTGGGAATTTTTAATGTTTACTCAAGAGTTGAGTTTTCTGGGTTGTATTGGGGACTCGGTGTTTCGATCGGGATGTTTAACTTCGTCTGTAGGTTTTTCCGGATAATTTTAGAAAATGTTGAAAAGTTTGATCGGATATAAATACCCACTTTTTCCCCTGTCGGGAAATTTCCAAGTGTTGGATCTTTCCGTAGTTTAAGAACGTTCGAAGTAGTGCAAGTAACGCGATGGACCCTCTAGAAGACAACAAACCTTAACTCGATTATGTGACCGTCTTGAACTGTCCTTTGAACCTTAGGGTTTGGGGCAGTACGGCGTGCCACATGTGAGGCGTTGGCTTGACCCTTCTACGGCTGGACCGTTGGTACTGTGGCATGAAGTGAATGTTTTTAAACTTATTTCATGTGTTGAGCTGTTTCGGAAAACATGGGTGTTTGATTGTTCGATAGGAAAGTTTAACATTTTCTATTTATCTGGAATGTGATACAATAATTGGAATCCACAAGTAGTTATGTGATAACTAATATGAATGTTATAAATCTAGCACTTTAGTCTCACTTGATCGGTTGCCACGGAATTTTGATGCGATCAAAAGTCTGTCGCAATCACGTAGCGTACGCGGATACTCGCCGGATAAACTTAATAGACAGCTACACCCCTTAGCCCCGACCAAGTGACTGTAGGAGAACCCCGTCGCCGAAAGCATCCGTTCGGGTGCTCGCGGTAGCGATGTTCCGCCTAGGTGCACTTCGTCGACGACATCAGGGGTACGGCCGTCTACTAAAGTTTGCGACGAGCATTCGATCGAGATGTCGGGAATCCTGTTGAATTGCCCGACTTGATATTGAAAAGAGTTTTCGATAATGAGACTAAAATGCGGGGTTTATAATTGTTAGGCATGCGATGTCGAAGGAATTCATTTGTTTAGGCATACGATGTCTAAAGAGGTTGCGGATTCCAACTGTTGTAGTTTTACACTTTCTTTTCTGCGACCGTAAGTGTAATATGCGATATCGCCGGTTTCGTTGCTATATGTCAACGACAATTGGGATGTGCATATTTACTTACGTTGATGACATATGATATTATGTGTTGCAGGATATGTTATATTGGATCGTCGTGTTTGAATAGCCGGGTTTTTTTTATGTGAGATGAGTGTTTTTTCTTTTTCATTCATATAAAAACTTGTATGTAATATTCTTTTATTGGGGCACTTCCGGGATGAGGTTGATGTCACCATTTGTATATTATTTACTTTTCCGCACTAGGATAGACCCAAGGAGGGGAGCACAAGTAACCGGGTTCTAGGGTCCAGTGGGAGACCAACTCGAGGAGTCGAGTCCGGGTCTCCTAACTCTAGAATTGGTAGGGTTGCTTGCCGCTCTCGTAGGGGTCTAGGGATGTGGGTTTGGCTATTCATCGCGACCATGGAATCCGTGTTTTATAGATGCTCAAAATAAAACACGGACGTCCTAGTATATCCAATGTTTCATATGTTTCTTCTGCTGCGATATCTGTGATGTGATCATTTGATGTTCTGTGATAGATACTATATATAGTATATATGATATATTATTTAGACGTTACTTATGTTTTACACCCGCGCTAGCCCTGCCCTGCTCTGCCGTTAGTTACCTAACCTAACGGTGCACGAGGGGACATCGAGGCGAATGCGGATGGCATTAGTGTACGTCGTATTTATCTGTGATGTTTAGGTGATTTAGATGATGGGACTTCATTAATATGATTAATGAAAGAAAAGAAACCTAAAAGATGTTGTGGAATCGAATTTTCAAAAACAGGTAGCTACAGTTCTTGCTTTGCATCGCGGTGTTCCTTATAGAACATCCTGCACCTAATTCGATAAGGAAAGGGCCGAGATCCCTTCACCGGGAGTGAACCCTTTAGCAATAACTGGAAGATGCTACACACTCGGTTTGTCTTTTGATTGCTTCTATAGTTATTGCTTTGCATAGTGGTATATATGATATATCCTGTACCTTATTCGATGAGGAAAGGGCCGACGATCCCTTTACCGGGAGTGACCCCTTTAGCAAAACTAGAAAAGCCTAAAAAACACTCCATTTCAAAAATCACTCGATTCTACAACGATATCAAGTTCATTACGCAATAGGTTTTCAGAAAAACTTGTTGTAGCCCTCCGTCATTTCAGATAAGTTGTATATAGTATTCGTGCTACATTTGTTGGCTTTCGTCAAGGTGTAGTGTGCGGTAGCTATATGCTGCTTATCTGCTGCATATGATGCGATTGGACTAGGGTAGTCGTGCGGCTTTGTTGGCTTTCGTCAAGGGTCGTGCGGGTGGGTTTAATTCAATTAAGAAATGTACGGGTTGAACTTGACTAGCGGGCTATGATTTGTTGGCTTTCGTCAAGGTCATAGCACGTTAGGGGCAAAATTATTGGGAATTTCAAGTGTTGAAATTTGCAATGAGATTGTATACCTACTATGAGATAGTTGGATCCCGATACCCGCTGCGAGTAAGAGTTACTCCTGGGAGAGTTTTACACATTACAATTAGCCGATCAAGTAGGTGTCTAGAAAGGTGTTAACGGGGTTACGTCTCTGGGAAAACGAGCTTTACATTAATTAGGTTCGTGCGAAAGCACGGGGGACCTCCCTCAAAGTATCGACACTGGCCTGGCTGAAAGATTGGCGAACTTGTAGCGTGTAATTAATCCCGGCTAGTTTTTCCTTTTAGGGTTTGAAGGAAGATTTGATAAAAACAGTGGGAGCCATCCTGATTAGATAAAATAATGACCAATCTGATCTTGCAAGAGCATACGCTGAGTGTTTTCTTCTCTCTCTCTCCAGGTAGCGACCAAATCACGCCTTAATCAAGATAATAATACGGATTATTGACCGAACCCACTTGTTATACTGAGCTGGGGAACGTTGGTCCCGCTCCAACTTATAATTGTTATAAGACAGAGCAGGAAATTGGGGATTACCAGAATTCCCATGCCGCCCAAACGAAGAAAGTGCATACTAATGCAACATCTTCGGGTGTGTTCATTACAGAGAACTGTTTCTCAGTATCCTTTACGTCCTAGGTATATGATACCAGATCAGGAACCCGCATATGTAATCTGTTACATGGGCTACAGATAGGTAGAGAACTGAGGATGGGTAATAAGTTTCATGAGATAGAAAACGGTGCAAATGTTACAGCCAAGTCTGTTGGTCACTGTCACCCTGTATTACCAGAATACATTGATTCTGAACGAATGTTATTAGATACCGAACCTGATGTACAAAATCATATCAGTCTCTTTATTAGTAAAGAAAGGATATAATTTTGTATTGATGGATAATGTTTTGAACATTTCCTATATCAAAAGTTAATCGGTTCAGGCACGTTATCTAAAAGCATTGACGTTCTAAATCAACCTACAGTTCTTAGTATACAGAACACACACAAGAGGAAGAGTTCAGAAATGAACGGATCCTTCTTGAGGCATTGTAGACTAGGTCATATCAATTCGACCCGGCTAGCTGAAGTTACATAAAGATGCATATTTAAATCAGTTTGAATTTACATATTGTGAAACTTGCCAGTCATGTCACAAAGATATAATGACCACAACTCTGTTTATTGGAAACAGAGAAAGAGTTAGTGAACTTTTGGGATTGATACATGCTGATGTATGAAAGGTCCCCTGTCTACACATGCCAAGACCGGTTCTTTGTACTTCATTACATTCTCTGATAATCTCTCAAGATTCAGACATATTTTCCTGTTGAAACACAAGTCCGAACCTTTTGAAATATTCACAGAATATAAGCTAGAAGTAGAGAACCAACATACGGGTATAAGTATTATGTCCTTTGATGTGATCAGGGAGGAGAATACTTGAGCATGGAAATCCTGGACTATTCTAAAGGAGAATGAGATTCTCTCTCAGCATTACTCCTCTGCATACACCACAGCACGTCGGTGTATCGGGACAGAGCAATAGCACCCTATATGATATGGTGTGCTCTATGATGAGTACTACCGAGTTTCCTATTTCCTTTTGGGAGCTATGCACTTAAGAAGCTGCATACCTATTGACTAGAGTTCAAATCATATCAGGTGCCTATCACTCCATATAAGATATGGTAAGGGAAGAGCCCATCTCTTAAATCAGTTAAGATTTGGGGTTGTCCAGCCTATGTCTAAAAGCATATTCCGGACAAGCTCGAGGCAAAGAAAGATCTGAAGAAGTTTGTTGGATATCCCAAGCATTAGCAAGGGAATATCTTCTACCTAACCAAGGAACAAAAATTTTTTGTTTCTCAACATGCCACCATTATAAAAAGGAATTTCTTGAGAAGAAATTAGTGGTCATGAGGTGGAACTGGAAGGAGTTCCAGCTATACAAACTACAGCAGATGATTTGATTGAACCAAAGGATTCAATAGTTACCAACGAACCTCAGCCTCTCCGCCGATCTAGTAGGGTTTCTCACCCACCCGAGAGATACTTCGGTTTCTCTATGACAGTAGGAGCGAGGATTGCATCATGAGATAATGACCCAACTAGTTTCTAGCTGGCCATCAGGAGTGAGACTCTGTAAGAATGGCTGGATGCTTAGCGATCTGAGATGGAATCCTTATACACCAACAAAGTATGGACTTTGGTTGCTTTATCTAAAGGGTTAAATTCCCATCAGAAGCAAGTATATTTTGAGAAGATTACTTGGTGTACATGGAAATGTTGAGACTTTCAAAGCTAGACTTGTTAAAGTTTTGCATCGTAGACCAGTTGTGGCTAATAATGAAACCTTTTCTGGGGCCTATGCTTAAGTCCATCCAGATCCTACTTGCCACGGCTACATACCATGACTACGATATCTGGTGGTTAGGTGTCATGACAGCTTTACTAAATGATGTTTTAGAAGAGGGCGTCTATAAGTACACATCCAGAGGGCTTCGTAAACAGTGGGAGCAGCGGAATCGTGCACAAGTTGCTTTATAGGATAAAGCAGGCATCGCGGAGTTGGAACATCTGTTTTGATGTGGTAGTCAAAGAGTTTGACTTCATCAAAATGGTAGATGAACCTTGTATATACAAAAGTGTAGTAGAGAGTATGGTAATGATCCTCGTAGAGTACGTGGATGACATACTCTTGATAGGGAAAGAATTTCCTATGCTACGATCGGTCAATCTCCGCTTATCACAAGGATTCTCCATATAGGATCAAAGTGATACCTCCTAAATCCTAAGTTTTGATCTATGAGATAGATCTAATTGGATGTTAGGATTCTCACTTGTTGTAGTGAGAAGGTATCAATCGATCCTGGGGAGAATCACTGGAAAGGTTCCAGGGTGATAAGGACGACTGAATGTCAGTCACAGGCTTGTCTTTACCCTCAGTGGAGGGACGGTATGTTGGAAGAGTTCCAAGCTAGATACCATGGCAAACTAGACAATAAAGGCTGGTAATATCTCTATCAAAGATACTACCAAAGAGGATGTTTGGGTGTATATTGGTTCATGAGATGAACTAGGTTTCTACCATTGTGTGACAATGGAAGTGTGGCTTTAGCCCAGGAACCCTGGTCCCATCAGTGACCCAGACATATTCTGAGGCAGCATCACCTGATCATGGAGATGGTTGATCTCCAGGGTGATCGAGGTTAGGAGAGTACACTCAGAGGACAACACGGCGAATCTACTCACAAAGGCCATTTCTCAGAGAGAGACTTTTATGGGATGGTTGAGTATGGGATACTATAACCACTGCTATCAGATGGCCCTAGTGTTAGTTATATGTATGCCCTAGAGGCCATTACTGTATATTGGATGTATATTGTAGTTGATGCTGGGTCATACATAGGTAGGACTTTCTTGCTCGACATGATAGTACGCTATCTGGTTGCTCTTTATCTTAACATGTATACTTTCTGTCTCTCTGTTACATGTTGATAAAGCCCTTAGGATGTGTACTCAACTTCCAGGACTATGATGCAGATCATACTAGTGGGGCCTGGGTAGTCCATGAGTACATCCTTCAATGTTCCTAGTCGTGGGAATATCGAGACGGGGCATCGATATTCCAGAGTAGACTAGCGTATATCTTGTCGACCCATGTGATGGGCGATGGATGATCCCATATACATTGGTGTTTGACATCAGAGATGGTATGCGGGTGCTCAGTGGAGACTGGGTACACTGAACGGACTCGCCGAGAACTCCGAGATGGTATTATACCTCACGTCAGATGGCAGTTCTCTGGTGACACTGGTACAGCTTAGTCTGTTGACCCGAGATCGTCATAGAGTCTTGTGTGTCTCCCACTGTGTTTTGATTTCCACCCTACCACGGCTCTACTGAGTCGTGCAAACAGGTGGTTTTTGGGTACAGTCCCGATTCATATGGAGGCAATGAGCGATAGGAGGGGATTCGTCTCTCCCGGTATTGGGGGTTGATGTTGCGCTATGCTCGACTGGCCATTACAGGAAATCCCTGGACAGGGTTGCAGTGATATACTGGTAAGAGTTATCAGTAGTTTCATGATTGTTATGGACCTCACGTCGGCATGAATTATCGAGCTATTGGGGTCTGACGTTTACCACCCCTAGGCGAGATATACGACATATCAGACGAACAGACCGGACTGTACGGTAAGTGTTACTGGTTGGATTCACAGGAGTGTGAGCGGGCTTGCTCGTCGATCTTCTGATCGCTCAATACCCGGGTGGCCATTACGTTTGGCAGACCGCTTGCGGCTTGTGGGTGTTTGATATGATCATCACCTGCTGCCGGCGTATTCACGAGTCTTTAGAGTCCTACACAGAGGTTTCCTGGCTCAAGCGAAACGAAATAGGAGCGCATATGAGATATGTGCGGGACCGAGAATAATGCGTGTATGTGATACCGTATTCTATTCTCGCGATGAATGTATCGAATGGTTGTATGTGATATAACCTAGTTATCGAATCAAGGATTGATTCGATAAGCCGATACATTGGATATTAGTCGGTTGTATGCGATATGACCGGATCGTTAAATCAAGTGTTGATTTAATGATTTAATGTATAATTATATATTTGATATATTACTTTGCATTAACTAGTATTGGTTCACTTAAGATGGATTTTCTCACTTGGTGTGCACATTGTATATGTGATATATTTTTGTGCACTTGATTGTATCATGTTTGATGATACATGCAAACTTGGGTGTATGTTTGATTTAAGCTTTGGTTAAGTAAATGGTTAGGGTTTTTATTTATTCATTTATTTACTTTATTTATTTTAGGGAAAGAAAAGATATGGTTGCTTATTTTGTTTGTTTCTTTTGAAACTTCAAGAAGCTTTGACCATTCTTGTTCTTTTCCTAAACCTAACCATTCACCTAACCCTAGTTGATTCTCTACACTTAACCAAGGTTGCATTATGATAAGAATGAGTTGGATTTTCTTTTTTGGAATAATCCTTTTTATTCTTTCATTTTCATCATCTTCATCAAGCTTTATGAAAGCTTGCAAGCTTCAATGGTGTCTTGAGAAAAAGAGTGAGAAATCAAAATCTAAAGTGAACCCACTTCCTATTTCTTCATCCTCTACCACTTGCCAAGTAGTATAGGGTGTTTTCTTCACAAGTTTCATGGCTTGGTGAAGATGGAGCTTGATCTTGTGTTGCCTCGACGTAGATTATCTTCGGCATCGAAGTCGACGACCTAGCCCGATCATTTCTTCGATGAAACCACCGCGAGAGTCCGGGATCCGATGGGTACAGCGGAGGGACTTCATCACGGAGCTATGGAGGTGGAGGACCGGATCTACAAAGGTTGTAGCCTCTTTCCTTTAAGTTAAAGTTGTTTACTTGCATTGTATCGCCTATACATCTAGCTAACGATCCGTATTAAGGTTTGTAGGCACATAAAAATTTGAATTGGCCATGTTTGATCCCTTGTAGAACCTCATGGGTATGCCTAGGAACCCTACAGTGGTATCAGAGCCTAGCTAGAGCCTTAGGCGATGCGTAGACGGAGTTAGAAGTCCGATCGACCCGAAACCCTAATTCAAAACGGCTCTCTGGACATTTTCTGGATTTGTGGATTTTTATGAATTAAAAATTCTCAGAAAATAGGGCAGGAAATTCTAAGAGTTACTGTTGAAAACGAACCCCTAACTCCACTAAACCACCGCGGAACCGCGGCATTAGCATGCTATTCGCGGCGGATCCGCGGCCGTATGTACAGATTAGAGGTTAATTTTTATACAGTAATGCCCGTATCTGTTTCCTCTGTTCTCTGGGGAAGTTTTAATCTGCACTCAAGAGTTGAGTTTTCTGGGTTGTATTAGGGACTCGGTGTTTCGATCGGATTGTCTAATTTTGTCTGTGTGTTTTTCCGGGTAATTTTAGAATATGTTAAAAAGTTCGACCGGATGTAAATGCCCACTTTTTCCCCTGCCGGGAAATTTCCAATTGTTGGACTTTTCCATAGTTTAATGACGTTCTAAGTAGTGCAAGTAACGCGATGGTCCCTCTAGAAGACAACAAACCTTAACTCGATTATGTGACCGTCTTGAACTGCCCTTTGAACCTTAGGGTTTGGGACAGTACGGCGTGCCACATGTGAGGCGTTGGCTTGACCCTTCTACGGCTGGACCGTTGGTACTGAGGCATGAAGTGAATGTTTTTAAACTTATTTCATGTGCTGAGCTATTTCGGGAAAACTTGGGTGTTCGATTGTTCGATCGGAAAGTTTAACATTGTCTATTTATCCGGAATGTGATACAATATTTGGAATTCACAAGTAGTTATGAGATAACTTAATGAATGTTATAAACATAACAGTTTAGTCTCACTTGATCGGTTGCCACAGAATTTTGATGTGATCAAAAGTCCGTCGCAATCACGTAGCGTACGCGGATACTCGCCGGGTAAACTTAATAGACAGCCTCACTCTATAGCCCCGACCAAGTGACTGTAGGAGAACCCCGTCACCGAAAGCATCCGTTCGGGTGCTCGCGGTAGCGGTGTTCTGCCTTGGTGCACTTCGTCGGAGGCATCGGGGGTGCAGCCGTCTACTGAAGTTTGCGACGAGCGTTCGATCAGGATGTCGGGAATCTTGTTGAATTGCCCGACTTGATATTGAAAAGTGTTTTCGATAATGAGACTAAAATGCGGGGTTTATAATTGTTAGGCATGTGATGTCTAAGGAATTCATTTGATTAGGCATGCGATGTCTGAAGAGTTTGCGGATTCCAACTGTTGTAGTTTTACACTTTCTTTTCTGTGACAGTAAGTGTAATATGTGATATCGCCGGTTTCGTTGCTATATGTCAACGACAATTGGGATACGCATGTTTATTTACGTTGATGACATGTGATGTTATGTGTTGCTGGATATGTTATATTGGATCGTCTTGTTCGAATAGCCGGGGATTTTTATGTGAGATGAGTGTTTTTCATTTTCATTCATGAAAAAACTTGTATGTAATATTCTTTTATTGGGGAACTTCCAGGTTGCGGATGATGTCACCATTTGTATATTATTTACTTTTCCGCATTAGGATAGAGCCAAGGAGGGGAGCACAAGTAACCGGGTTCTGGGGTCCAGTGGGAGACCATCTCGAGGAGTCGAGTCCGGGTCTCCTAACCCTAGAATTGGTAGGGTTGCTTGCCGCTCTCGTAGGGGTCTAGGGTTGTGGGATTGGCTATTCATCATGACCGTGGAATCCGTGTTTTATACTGGCTCGTATTGAAAACACGGACGTCCTAGTATATCCAATATTACATATGATATTTTCTGCTGCGTTATCTGTGATGTGATCATGTGATTTGTTCAGATAGATATTATATATAGTATTTATGATATATTATATAGACGTTGCTTATGTTTTACACCCGCGCTAGCCCTGCCTCGTTCTGGCGTTAGTTACCTAACCTAACGGTGCAGACAGGACATCGAGGCGAATGCGGATGGCATAAGCGTACGTTATATTTATCTGTGATGTTTAGGTGGACTTAAATGATGGGATATTCATTAATGAGATTAATGAAAGAAAATAAACCTAATTGATGTTGTGGAATCGAATTTCAAAATAAAACAGGTAGCTACAGTTCTTGCTTTGCATCGCGGTGTTCATTATAGAACATCCTGCACCATATTCGATGAGGAAAGGACTGAGATCCCTTCACCGGGAGTGACTCCTTTAGCAATAACTGGAAGATGCTACACACTCGGTTTGTCTTTTGATTGCTTCTACAGTTTCTGCTTTGCACAGTGATATATATGATATATCCCGCACCTCATTCGACGAGAAAAGGGCCGACGATCCCTTCACCGGGAGTGACCCCTTTAGCAAAACTAGAAAAGCCTCAAAAACATTCCATTTAAAAACCATTTGATTCCGCAACGAGATCAAGTTCAAAGCATTAGAGGTTTTCATAAAAACCATTCGCAGCCCTCCGTCATTTTAGGAAGTAGAGTACTTAGTATTCGTGCTACGTTTGTCGACCATAGCCGAGGCGTAGTGTGCGGTAGCTAAGTGATGTCTTCCTACACAGCATATGATGCGATTAGTTAGGACAGTCATATGGGTTTGTTGACCTTAGCCAAGGGTCATGTGGGTGGGTCTAATTAATCATGAAATGACGGGTAGAACTTGACTAGTGCTTATGATTTGTTGACCTTAGCCAAGGTCATAGGCGCTAGGGGTAAAACCATTATCGGGAATTTCAAGTGTTGAAATTTGCAATGAGATTGCATACCTTCTATGTGATAGTTGGATACCGATACCCACTGCGAGTAATTGTTACTCCTGGGAGAGTTTTACACATTACAATTAGCCGATCAAGTAGGTGTCTAGAAAGGTGTCAACGTGGTTACGCCTCTTGGAAAATGAGGTTTACTGTAATTAGGTCTGTGCGAAAGCACGGGGAACCTCCCTCAAAGTACCGACACTGGCCTGGCTGAAAAATTGGCGCACTTGTAGAATGTAATTAATCCCGGCTAGTCTTTCCTTTTAGGGTTTGAAGGAAGATTTGATAAAAACAGTGGAAGCCATCCTGATTAGATAAAATAAATAACCAATCTAATCTTGCAAGAGCGCACGCAGAGTGTTTTCTTCTCTCTCTCTCCAGGTAGCGACCATATCACGCCTTAATCAAGATAATAATATGGATGTATTGACCGAACCCGCTTGTTATACTGAGCTGGGGAACGTTGGTCCCGCTCCAACTTATAATTGTTATAAGACAAAGCAGGAAATAGGGGAATACCAGAATTCCTATGCCGCCCAAACGAAGAAAGTGCATATGATGCATCTCCTTCGGGTATGTTCATTGCAAAGAACTGTTTCTCAGTATCTTCTGCATCCTGGGTATTTGATACCGGATCAGGATCCCAGATATGTAATCTGTTACATAGGTCTCCCGAAAGGTAGAAAAACTGAGAACGGGTGATAAGTTTCATAAGACAGAAAACAGGGCAAGTGTTGCAGCCAAGTCTGTTGGTCACTGTCACCCTGTATTACCAATACATTGATTCTGAACAAATGCTATTAGATACCGAACCTGATATACAAAATCATATCAGTCTCTTTATTAGTAAAGAAAGGATATAATTTTGTATTGTTGGATAATGTTTTGAACATTTCCTATATCAAAAGTTGATCGGTTCATGCACGTTATCTAAAAGCATTGACGTTCTGAATCAAACTACAGCTCCTAGTATACAGAACACACACAAGAGGAAGAGTTCAGAAATGAACGAATCCTTCTTGAGGCATTGTAGACTAGGTCATATCAATGCGACCCGACTAGCTGAAGTTACATTTTAGATGCATATTTAAATCAGTTTGAATTTACATCTTGTGAAACTTGCCTGTCATGTCACAAAATTAAGATGACCATAGCTCTGTTTATTGGAAACAGAGAAAGAGTTAGTAAACTCTTGGGACTAATACATGATGATGTATGTAAGGTCTCATGTCTACACATGCCAGGACAGGTTCTTTGTACTTCATTACGTTCTCTGATGATCTCTCAAGATCCAGACATATGTTCCTGTTGAAACATAGGCCCGAAGCTTTTGAGATATTCACAGAATATAAGTTAGAAGTAGAGAACCAATAACCGGGTATAAGTATTATGTCCTATGATGAGATCAGGGAGGAGAATACTTGTGCTTGGAATTCCTGGACTATTCTAAAGGAGAATGAGATTCTCTCTCAGCATTACTCCTCCGTATACGCCATAGCACGATGGTATATCAGGGAGGAGCATGTTGCGCCCCGGCAGCGCCCCGGCCGTCTATCCGAGGCCAAAATGCGGAATCAAAAATTTTCCTTACTTGGAAACTGGCGCTACCGCGGACAATATACCCGGATCGTAACCATTAACCGATACTAGCTAACAAGAGAAAGGGTGAGAGATATACTGAGTGATCCGAGTCCTCCGGTCTTCTCGTCGTCGTCCCGATCTCCCGCGGAAACTCCGGTCGTCGCCTCCTTGCCGGAAGGGCACCACATCGTCTGTATCTTTTACGGGCTCCCACCTCAATACCGAGGCAACTCGGGCAAGAAGCTGGCAAGTCGACGTGCCCAAGATTTGCTGTAGAATGTGTAGTGCTTTGTCTCTTTGGGGTTATGTTGCCTTGATGGAGGAATGAGGTTGAGAAATGAACTTGGGAATTTTGGTAGCAATGAAAAATGATATGAATGATAATTTTTTCCACCCTCACCAAAAATGATCCTCTCTCTCCTCCTCTCAAAATGGTGGCCGGCCCTCATCTAATGGAGATGGTGGAGGGAATGAATAAAATCATGAAGGGAGGTGAGTGTAGGATAAATCATGAGGTGACCACAAACAAACATCAACCATGCTTATTACTTTCATCAAACCCATACTCACTCAAATCTCATTAAAGCACCATCATGAATGAAAAACAAAAGATGCTTATCATAATGAATACAAGTGCAAGAAACCCCCTCCCCAAAAGTAATTTGCAAAACTGCAAATTACCCCCTCCATCGGAAAAGTCCGGCCGGGAAAGAATAAAGGAAAACCGGCCGGAACGGAATGCAAACTGGCAACTCCAGAAAACTGGTCCCGTAATAAATTACAGGAAAACCCCGATACTGTGCATACACACCCGCATCTGTATTCCGACCGGATACAAATGCAAAGAGACAAAATCTACACTGTACTATACTAGGATCCGGCTTAAACTAAAACCGGCAAGTAATATCCGTTCGATCCTGATCCGTGCAATACCGCACATATCTGATCGAACCTTGCCATATATCTATACGGCCACTAGTACAAAACTGTCCGATCCTGATCCGTGCAATACCGCACGTATCTGATCGGACCCTGCCATATCTCCATACGGCCTCTACAGCGTTTCGCCCGAAAGCTTGAGTAACTGAAAGTGTGGTGGACTCTAAAGACTCGTCAATACAATGGCTGTGGATTTAACCACTAGCACGTCAGAGGTATAAGCCAATACGTGACGGGCCACCAGCTATTGACCAAAAGGGACGTCGATGAGCGAACTCATCCTGACACCCTACTGAGCCTGTCAGTGACAATATCCGTACAGTCCGGTTCATTCGTCTATGAGCATCGCATGGCGGGCCTAGGGGGTTGGTAAAAGTCAGACCCCCAAAGGCGGTACAAGTCGTGTCGGAGTGAAGCCCAGAACACCATGAGATACTACTGGAATACCTACCATTAAATCTCCTGCCTCGGCCGAGGGCTTTGTGTAATGGCTCTCCTAGACACAGCGCGACCTCACCCCCAATACCGGGAGAGACGAACCCCTGCAGATCCGCTCACTGCCTCCATGTGGCTCGGGACTGTACCCAACTAAAACCTGTTTGCACGACTCCTTTGAGCCGTGGTAGGGTAGTAATCAAAGCACAGTGGGAACTCACACGAGACAAATGACGATCTCAGGTCGATGAACTAACCTGTACACATGTCACTTGGGAACTGCTATCTGACGTATGGTATAATCCCAACTAGCAGGTTCCCGGCGAGTCCTGTCCGGTGTACTCATAACCCAATGAGCACCTGTATATATCTTAGGTGAACCAACTGACACCAGTGGCTTGTGAGACCGGCCACCGCCCCTCATCGGGGTCTCGACTGTATACACTAGTCTACTCTGGAGAATCGATGCCATGTCTCGAAACTCCCACGACTAGGGACCTTTTAAGGATGTGCTTATAGACTCCAGCTCTCACTTATATGATCGCCCTCATACTGCTGGCCGTCAAGCAAGAATCCTAGGGGCTCTATCAGCGTGTAATAGCGACCTGTAAGGTCACCTGAAGCAGTACACGATGATAAAGGTAAACCAGATAGCATACTATCATCTCGAGTAAGACTGTCCTACCGGGATAGGTCCTCCCTCAATCATTGCAATCACGTGCCTGTGATCCAATAATTGACTCTGAGGGCACTATCTCCAACAATCTCCCACTTGCACTCAAGGCTAATTATTGCGATGTCGCATACTCACAGCCCGTGTAATATCGAACACCCAACTCCTCTACTAGTCAGTCTCACAAAGCTCGTTTGCGAAACTATTGCGTTCGAGGAATAGCCTCAGTGAGTGGATCCGCTGTGATGTTTCTTTCTATGTCTCTCTATATCTCAAGTTCGCGGAGAAAACCATCTCCCGAAATGAGCAATACCTGTCTTGGAATGTCTGGATGTCTGATGGGACCTAGCTCATAAATGAACTCCAAATCCAAACTTCTTAGACTGTATCGATAACTGAACTTAATCAGTACCCAGCGCCATGCCTCCCTCAGTATCGCTTTGGACCACCTGTCCAAAATACTGCCCCTCGTCAGAAGGAGAAACTATAACTCTGACAACCTCCTTGTCGTCCATGTCACCTTGGAAGCCTGGAGTGATAACCGTCTCCTAAAGGAGGCAGTCGTTATCATATCCCTAGAACATTCACTTATGTTCTAAAACTGCTTCCGACTGTTCCTCCAGGATTGGATCAATATCAACTTATTGCATCTTGTGCAAGAACAACATCTGGTGTGGTAGTTGACAACTCATGATTGACTCAATTGCCTAAGCAAGTGATCTGCCAATCATGCACATCCCTCTCTACTTTAGTCTATAAGACACCTTTAGAGAGGGTGACTCCATTACCTGCAGGTACACTACCATGCCAGGAGTCGTCCATTCTAAATACTATTAGAATGCTGTCAAGGTACCCAGATTAGGAAACCACCCAAATCTAGATCTAAAACCATAGATCTAGTAACCAGAATGTCTGATATAATATCCAAGTCCTGTGTGGAGAAAACACTGTGTGACAACCAAAATATAACCGATCGTAGTATAGGAATATCACTTCCTACTCTGTGTATGTCATCAAATACCAGGATATCACACCCTACTACCTTCTTAATAGATCCATCCCCTATTCTGATGACGTCAAACCTATGACTGTCACATCAGAAATAGATGATCTATCTCCGCTACATCTGCTTTAGTCTATAAATAGACATAAGCCTGATGTCCACCAATGCTTCCGCTGCTCCCACTGACTACGACAACCCTCTGGCAGAGTCATATAGACGTGCACTTCTAAAGCTAGTTTAGAACGACGCTATACTCATCCTCCTGCCGGGTCTCGCAGCCTGGAACAACAACAATGGCAAGTGTGGGTAAACAAGAACTTCCCTGTCACCGTCCTTGAGGCTACCGGAGTACCTCTCGGGTGCCTGAAGTTACCCACCTTATCTGCGGAGTGGCCAATGGAATGTCAAATCAGATTGAATCTTTAGGTTCCTTATCAAATCTTCAGTAATCGTTTGCGGTTCTGGAATCGCTTCGAGTTCTACCATACTCCCACTACTGTTTTCTGAAAAATAACCATTTCTTTTTAAAATGTGGCGAGTTAAGAACAATATCACTACTGATCTTCCAGATGGTAGAAAGTCAACCCTCGTCATAGCCTGGGTCAACCCACAAACAACCATTACAGAAACGTGCCTTGAGTTGTCCAGTGTCTGGTTTTAATCATAAGCCGGACAACTCCCCGTACCTTAACATCGTTAAGGTATGAACTGTTCTATATCCAATATAGAACCAGAGGCACTGATTTAAATGAACCAGATTCAAATCATGCAGCTATCTCCAGTGCATGTCAACTAAATGGAAGAGAGGCCGATCAGCGTTACTCAACTTATGAATGCTTCCAATTATGAGTAACCTGAAAGAGAAGCAAGTTCTCATTACTATCAACTGAATACCATACACAAGTATCTACATCTTCGATCACCCTGAAGAATCCCGATACTTGCAATACCTGGTTCTCTACTCTATTCTTATACCAATAACTCCTCACAACTCGGACCCTGTGTTTCTACGAAACACACGTCTAAGAACTAGAGAAGTTAAAAGTAAACAGAATATAGTACGAGGACCAACCCCTCTGTCCTAATGGACACTGGACAATATACAATACTCTGTATAAGTCCCCTGAGTCTAATAACTCAATCACTGTGCGTCGTAGGTTGAAAACTGTACTATGGTTATGAAGAGTTACACCGCTGTTTAATGCTCCTTACCTAACCATCCACTGATATAGGTAAATGTCATAGACATAATTTCAAAAAAAGTTATATCTCACTCTATGAAAATAGACGTACAGATATATCAATTTGAAATTGGTGCATCACAATGGATATTCAAAACCAAATATTTGCCGACCGGCAAACAGCCCAGGTGATCTCCTCAAATATCACCGATTACAACGAATCCCGATATAATGAGGATGATCACCCTATTACCAATAACTTACTCCCACTCATCATCTGTAAAACCATACAGATGTGAGAATCAAACCTGGTAAATACATACACTGGAGCAAGTGTCTAATCAGGAAATCAGTTTTCTTTTAACAGTACACAGTTGAACTGAAACATTGAAATGTTTCGATAGGGTATCCTGGTATTCCTAGTAATGCCTCTACCATTATCCAGATTCACAACTGTAACCGTATATCTCTTTTCCATCTGTCCAAATCCCTTTATATGTCTTTAGTCATTACCGTCTGCACACCCCCTTAGGCCAAATGGTTTTCTTCCTTCCCTACCGTTCGGCACCAGCCTATGGCTTGGAAGAAGACTATCCAATAAGCATAATGGGTGTACTGTCCTAATCCTAGGAGCACTCGCAATGCGAGAGAAGGTGAAGATAAAAGACAACCGAATAAAGCTTATTCCTATTTCTCCTGGACCAGAATCCATCCCCGAACTGGAACAAGTTCCTTTCGAGTTCGTATATAACCATACGATGGAGTATCCAAATAAACTGTGGATCTTTGTAGTGATACGGAGTGTCCTGGAGAAATACAAAGGTGATTTAGGTTTGGCAAAGATATACTCGGTTTGGTCGTGAATAGCAGTCGCAATTTACTTTGCCTTCTTACTAATCCCTTGCTTTGTCTTAACTTAATACCTTCTGTACACCATCGTTATGCTAATTGGTTTTCTTCATTCCCCACCGTTCGGCACCTGCCTAAGGTTTGGAAGAAGACTATCCAATTTGCGTAATAGGCGTACTATCTCCTAAACCAAGGAGTACTCGCAATGAGAGAGGGTGAAAAGAAAAGACAACTGAATAGTCTTAGTCGTTTTCTCCAGAACCGGAAACCATCCTCGAATAAATTCCTTCGAGTTCGTATCTAACCATACGATGGTTTTGTCCAATGGAAGTGGACGTTCGTAGTAATACGGGGTGTCCTGGAGAAAAGGGTAAAAGTAGGAGTGGCAATGAGGTTTGCAACTCTGACAATCTAAAAGCCGGTGTTAAGAAGGTTCGGTCAACTTGGTCACTGAGTCATAGTCCAGGGTCGGGTCAATGGTCGCTGCCAAAGAGAGAGAGAAAAGAAACACTCAGCGTGCACTCTAACCTAGATCAGAATGGTTATCACTTTATCTAATCTGGAAACCTCCCACTGTACCGTCAAATTCTCCTCCAAACCTGAAAGAAGAATTAGTCGGGATCACCCGAGGAGTAAACCAACTCATCAGTGGGAATCGGGATCCAACTATCATCGCATGATAACTTGACGGAATCCACTCAAGTCACCACACTCCAGAAGGTATGCGCATGTCTGGCAAGTTTCAGTTCTTTTGAAACTCCCGATGTGATTTTTACCCCTAGGATCCAAGTGACCTTGACGAATAATCAACAAATCAAAAGGTCCTAGTCAAGTTCAGCCCGTCATTATCTTGATTGCGTTAAACCCATCCACACGACCCTTGACGAATAATCAACAAAGTCGTACGACTGTCCTAACCAATCCACATATCCATGCGACAGAATAGCACAACAAAGCTACCGCACACTACGCCTCGGCGAATAGCAACGACAAACGCAGCGCGAATACTAAGCAATACTGATCTGAAATGACGGAGGGCTACGACTGGTTTTTGGCGAAAAACCTTTAACGTAATGAACTTGATATCGTTGAAGGAACTGGATAACTTTTTATAAAAATATAGTGACGAAAACCTTTACTAAAGAGGTCACTCCCGGCGAAGGGATCTCGGCTCTTTCCCCGTAGAATGAGGTGCAGGATATTCCAACTGAATACCACGATGCAAAGCAAAAGTAATCGGCTATAGTGAAGTTAATGCCCTGACGCAAACTTCTGTCCAAGGGGTCACTCCCGGTGAAGGGATCTCGGCCCTTGCCTCGTCGACTGAGGAGCAGGATATTCCAAATGAATACCACGATGCAAAACAAAAGTGAACGTCCTTGCAATAACAGCCTTTTGAAAAAGTGTTCCAACAACATCAGAATAGGTTTGTTTATCTTGCATTGATCCGAATCAATGCAGTCCCATCAATTGATCACACCATAAAGAACGAAAATATACTGACGTACGTATATGCCATCCGCATTCGCCACCGGGTCCCGTCATCACCCGTTAGGTTAGCTAACTAACGGCAGAGCGGGGACTGGACTAGCGCGGATGAAAAACATTTACAACATCTACTAATATATATACCAATATATAGTATTTCGCTCAAGGCGTGAATAAAATGCAACATCACAGAAATGTACAGCATCACAAAATAATACAGATATCTGGAAGCCCCGGGTTTCACAGAGCCGCTGCTGAAACCCGACGTTCCCCTGGTCGTGTGGATAGCCTGTGCAATGAAATCCTAGACCCCTTCGGGCGCGGCAAGTCACCCGCCAAAACCTGAAGCGAGGCAGCCCCCTTCAGCACCGTGAATGGACCACCCAGCACTTCACAGAATCCGGTAACTTGGGCACCCCTCCTGGGTCAACCTGTACCCCCTACGAGTGCGGCGAATAGCCCGCCAATTCCAGACTGAAGCCCCGTCCGTCTCAATGCCCTGAGATGCGGGCCCGTTGCCCTCTAGAACCCGGCTATCCGTGCACCCCTCCGCGGGGTAACCCTAGTACAGAAAGTAAAATATACATACACTGGGTGCATCGACCGCAACCAGGTCGTGCCCCAAAAGAATAATACAAACAGGCAGTGACGGCAGTCCACATGTCGGACGCTCGCCCCGCAATATCAAATGTACATAAAAAACAAAACTGTACTAGCATTGCATCCAGGCTATCCCCCACGACCGATCCGCAACATCACAGCATAAACACAGAACATCAACGTGAAAATCACGTTCGCAAATCCGTCTAACCGGGCTATAGCAGTTAGACAGGATTTACCGATCAAGTGATATTCACGGTCGCAGATATAATGTAAATACTGTGAAATAATGTGTTTAAAATGTCCAATCGATAAAAAAATAACAAGTGGGCCCCCAAGCAATACTGTAGCACTCACAGAAATTCTGGGCCCAATTTTAATATTCCAAAACCCTATTTTTAGCCCATAAGCCCACTGCAGAAAAATGACGACATGATCCCTCATTACTGCGGCGGATCCGCGGCCTGAGAAAGGTTAATGGCCGCGGATCCGCGCTCTTACTGAGGGATTATGTTGTCGAATTTTCCCAGTGTTCTTAGAACTCCCTGCACATCATTCTGAGACAACCTGAAAAATTTTTGGACACCAAAAAAATTCGACAGAAACTGATGTGAAGGAAAATACGGTTTTTGGGATTTTGGTCGATCGGATAAGTAAAACGCATTAGAACAAGCTAGACAAGGTTAATGGCGTGGCTCTGATACCATGTTGCGCCACGGCAGCGCCACGGCCGTCTATCCGAGGCCAAAATGCGGAATCAAAAATTTTCCTTACTTGGAAACTGGCGCTACCGCGGACAATATACCCGGATCGTAACCATTAACCGATACTAGCTAACAAGAGAAAGGGTGAGAGATATACCGAGTGATCCGAGTCCTCCGGTCTTCTCGTCGTCGTCCCGATCTCCCACGGAAACTCCAGTCGTCGCCTCGTTGCCGGAAGGGCACCACATCGTCTGTATCTTTTACGGGCTCCCACCTCAATACCGAGGCAACTCGGGCACGAAGCTGGCAAGTCGACGTGCCCAAGATTTGTTGTAGAATGTGTAGTGCTTTGTCTCTTTGGGGTTATGTTGCCTTGATGGAGGAATGAGGTTGAGAAATGAACTTGGGAATTTTGGTAGCAATGAAAAATGATATGAATGATAATTTTTTCCACCCTCACCAAAAATGATCCTCTCTCTCCTCCTCTCAAAATGGTGGCCGGCCCTCATCTAATGGAGATGGTGGAGGGAATGAACAAAATCATGAAGGGAGGTGAGTGTAGGATAAATCAAGAGGTGACCACAAACAAACATCAACCATGCTTATTACTTACATCAAACCCATACTCACTCAAATCTCATTAAAGCACCATCATGGATGAAAAACAAAAGATGCTTATCATAATGAATACAAGTGCAAGAAACCCCCTCCCCTAAAGTAATTTGCAAAACTGCAAATTACCCCCTCCATCGGAAAAGTCCGGCCGGGAAAGAATAAAGGAAAACCGGCCGGAACGGAATGCAAACTGGCAACTCCAGAAAACTGGTCCCGTAATAAATTACAGGAAAACCCCGATACTGTGCATACACACCCGCATCTGTATTCCGACCGGATACAAATGCAAAGAGACAAAATCTTCACTGTACTATACTAGGATCCGGCTTAAACTAAAACCGGCCAGTAATATCCGTTCGATCCTGATCCGTGCAATACCGCACATATCTGATCGAACCTTGCCATATATCTATACGGCCACTAGTACAAAACTGTCCGATCCTGATCCGTGCAATACCGCACGTATCTGATCGGACCCTGCCATATCTCCATACGGCCTCTACAGCGTTTCGCCCGAAAGCTTGAGTAACTGAAAGTGTGGTGGACTCTAAAGACTCGTCAATACAATGGCTGTGGATTTAACCACTAGCACGTCAGAGGTATAAGCCAATACGTGACGGGCCACCAGCTATTGACCAAAAAGGACGTCGATGAGCGAACTCATCCTGACACCCTACTGAGCCTGTCAGTGACAATATCCGTACAGTCCGGTCCGTTCGTCTATGAGCATCGCATGGCGGGCCTAGGGGGTTGGTAAAAGTCAGACCCCCAAAGGCGGTACAAGTCGTGTCGGAGTGAAGCCCAGAACACCCTGAGATACTACTGGAATACCTACCAGTAAATCTCCTGCCTCGGCCGAGGGCTTTGTGTAATGGCTCTCCTAGACACAGCGCGACCTCACCCCCAATACCGGGAGAGACGAACCCCTGCAGATCCGCTCACTGCCTCCATGTGGCTCGGGACTGTACCTAACTAAAACCTGTTTGCACGACTCCTTTGAGCCGTGGTAGGGTAGTAATCAAAGCACAGTGGGAACTCACACGAGACAAATGACGATCTCAGGTCGATGAACTAACCTGTATACATGTCACTTGGGAACTGCTATCTGACGTATGGTATAATCCCAACTAGCAGGTTCCCGGCGAGTCCTGTCCGGTGTACTCATAACCCAATGAGCACCTGTATACATCTTAGGTGAACCAACTGACACCAGTGGCTTGTGAGACCGGCCACCGCCCCTCGTCGGGGTCTCGACTGTATACACTAGTCTACTCTGGAGAATCGATGCCCTGTCTCGAAACTCCCACGACTAGGGACCTTTTAAGGATGTGCTTATAGACTCCAGCTCTCACTTATATGATCGCCCTCATACTGCTGGCCGTCAAGCAAGAATCCTAGGGGCTCTATCAGCGTGTAATAGCGACCTGTAAGGTCACCTGAAGCAGTACACAATGATAAAGGTAAACCAGATAGCATACTATCATCTCGAGTAAGACTGTCCTACCGGGATAGGTCCTCCCTCAATCATTGCAATCACGTGCCTGTGATCCAATAATTGACTCTGAGGGCACTATCTCCAACAGAGCAATCACACCCTGTATGATATGGTGCGCTCTATGATGAGTACTGCTGAGTTTCCTATTTCCTTTTAGGGAGTTATGCACTTATGAAGTTGCATACCTATTGAATAGGGTTCGATTCAAATCAGTGCCTACCACTCCATATAAGATATGGTATGGGAAGAGCCTATCTCTTAAGTAAGTTAAGATTTGGGATTGTCCGGCCTGTGTCAAAAGCAAAATCCGGACAAGATCGAGGCAATGTCAGATCTGTAGAACTGGAAAGGTTCCAGCTATACAAAACTGCAGCTGATGATTTGACAGAACCAAAGGATTCAATAGTTCCCGACGAATCTCAGCCTCTCCGCCGATCTGGTAAGGTTTCTCATCCGCTTGAGAGATACTTCGGTTTCTCGATGACAGTGGGAGCGAGGATTGCATCATGAGATGATGACCCAACTAGATTCGAGCAGGTCATCGAGAGTAGGGACTCTGTAAGAATAGCTGGATGCTTAGCGAACTGAGATGGAATCCATGTATACCAACAAAGTATGGACTTTGGTTGCTATATCTGAAGGGTTAAATCCCCATCAGGAGCAAGTATATCTTGAGAAGATTACTTGGTGTAGATGGAAAAGTTGAGACTTTCAAAGCTATACTTGTTAAAGGTTTTCGTCATCGACCAGGCGTGGATAATGATGATACCTTTTCCAGTGAATATGCTTAAGTCCATCCGGATCCTACTTGCCACGGCTACATACCATGACTACGATATCTGGCGGTTGGGTGCCATGACTACTTTTCTAAATAATGATTTAGAAGATAATGTCTATAAGTACACAGCCAGATGGCTTCGTAAACAGTGGGAGCAGCGGAAACATGTGCAAGTTGCTTTACAGGATGAAGCAGGCATCGCGGAGTTAGAACATCTGTTTTGATGTGGTAGTCAAAGAGTTTGACTTCATCAAAATGGTAGATGAACTTTGTATATACAAAAAGGTAGTAGAGAGTAAGATGGTCATCCTCGTATTGTACGTGGACAACATACTCTTGATAAGAAAAGAGTTTCCTATGCTACGCACGGTCAATCTCCGCTTATCACATGGATTCTCCATATAGGATAAAGATGATACCTCCTAAATCCTGGGATTTGGTCTATGAGATAGATCTAAATGGATGTTAGGATTCTCACTAGCTATAGTAAGATAGTAGCAATCGATCCTGGGGAGAATCACTAGAAGTGTTCCAGGGTGATAAGGACGACTGAATGTCAGTCACAGGCATTGTCTTCACCCTCAGTGGAAGGACGGTATGTTAGAAGAGTTCCAAGCTAGATACCGTGGCAAACTAGACGATAAAGGCTGGTAACATTGCTATTAAAGATACTACCAAAGAGGCAGTTTGGGTGTATTTTGGTTCATGAGATGAACTAGGTTCCTACCATTGTATAACAATGGAAGTATGGCTTCGGCCCAGGAACCCTGGTCCCATCAGTGACCCAGACATATTCTGAGGCAGCATCACCTGATCATGGAGATAGTTGATCTCCAGGGTGATCGAGGTTGGGGGAGTAGACTTAGAGGACAACACGGCGGATCCATTCACAAAGGCTTTTTCCCAGAGAGAGACTTATATGGGATGGTTGAGTATGTGATACTGCAACCACTGCCACAGATGGCCCTATTGCAAGTGGGAGATTGTTAGTTATATGTATGCCCTTGAGGCCATTACTGTACATTGGATGTATATTGTAGTGGATGATGGGTCATATATAGGTAGGACTTTCTTGCTCGACATAATAGTACGCTATCTGGTTGCTCTTTATCTTAACATGTATACTTTCTGTCTCTCTGTTACATGTTGATAAAGCCCTTAGGATGTGTACTCGACTTCCAGGACTATGATGCAGATCATACTAGTGGGGCCTGGGTAGTCCATGAGTACATCCTTCAATGTTCTTAGTCGTGGGAATATCGAGACGGGGCATCGATATTCCAGAGTAGACTAGCGTATATCTTCTCGACCCATGTGATAGGCGATGGATGATCCCATATCCATTGGTGTTTGACATCAGAGATAGTATGCGGGTGCTCAGTGGAGACTGGGTACACTGAACGGACTCGCCGAGAACTCCGAGATGGTATTATACCTCACGTCAGATGGCAGTTCTCTGGTGACACTGGTACAGCTTAGTCTGTTGACCCGAGATCGCCATAGAGTCTTGTGTGTCTCCCACTTTGCTTTGATTTCCACCCTACCACGGCTCTACCGAGTCGTGCAAACAGGTGGTTTTTGGGTACAGTCCCAAATTCACATGGAGGCAATGAGCGATAGGAGGGGATTCGTCTCTCCCGGTATTGAGGGTTGATGTTGCGCTATGCCCGACTGGCCATAACAGGAAATCCCTGGCCAGGGTTGCAGTGATATACTGGTAAGAGTTATCAGTAGTTTCACGATTGTTATAGACCTCACGTCGGCATGACTTATCGAGCTATTGGGGTCTGACGTTTACCACCACTAGGCGAGATATGCGACATATCAGACGAATAGACCGGACTGTACGGTAAGTGTTACTGGTTGGATTCACAGGAGTGTGATCGAGCTTGCTCGTCGATCTTCTTATCGCTCAATACCCGGGTGGCCGTTACGTTTGGCAGACCGCTTGCAGCTTGTGGGTGTTTGATATGATCATCAACTGCTGCCGGCGTATTGACGAGTCTTTAGAGTCCTACACAGAGGTTTCCTGGCTCAAGCGAAACGAAATAGGAGCGCATATGAGATATGTGCGGGACCGAGAATAATGCGTGTATGTGATACCGTATTCTATTCTCGCGATGAATGTATCGAATGGTTGTATGTGATATAACCTAGTTATCGAATCAAGGATTGATTCGATAAGATGATACATTGGATATTAGTCGGTTGTATGCGATATGACCGGATCATCAAATGAAGTGTCGATTTAATGATTTAATGTATAATTATATATTTGATATATTACTTTGCATTAACTAGTATTGGTTCACTTAAGATGGATTTTCTCACTTGGTGTGCACATTGTATATGTGATATATTTTTGTGCACTTGATTGTATCATGTTTGATGATACATGCAAACTTGGGTGTATGTTTGATTTAAACCTTGGTTAAGTAAATGGTTAGGGTTTTTATTTATTCATTTATTTACTTTATTTATTTTAGGGAAAGAAAAGATATGGTTGCTTATTTTGTTTGTTTCTTTTGAAACTTCAAGAAGCTTTGACCATTCTTGTTCTTTTCCTAAACCTAACCATTCACCTAACCCTAGTTGATTCTCTACACTTAACCAAGGTTGCATTATGATAAGAATGAGTTGGATTTTCTTTTTTGGAATAATCCTTTTTATTCTTTCATCTTCATCATCTTCATCAAGCTTTATGAAAGCTTGCAAGCTTCAATGGTGTCTTGAGAAAAAGAGTGAGAAATCCAAATCTAAAGTGAACCCACTTCCTATTTCTTCATCCTCTACCACTTGCCAAGTAGTATAGGGTGTTTTCTTCACAAGTTTCATGGCTTGGTGAAGTTGGAGCTGGATTTTGTGTTGCCTCGACGTAGATCATCTTCGGCATCGAAGTCGACGACCTAGCCCGATCATTTCTTCGATGAAACCACAGCGAGAGTCCGGGATCCAATGGGTACAGCGGAGGGACTTCATCACGGAGCTATGGAGGTGGAGGACCGGATCTACAAAGGTTGTAGCCCATTTCCTTTAAGTTAAAGTTGTTTACTTGCATTGCATCGCCTATACATCTAGTTAACGATCCGTATTAGGGTTTGTAGGCACATAAAAATTTGAATTGGCCATGTTTGATCCCTTATAGAACCTCATGGGTGTGCCTAGGAACCCTACACCTAGTGCAAGTGGAAGATTGTTAGTTATATGTATGCCCTAGAGGCCATTACTATACATAGGATGTATATTGTAGTGGATGCTTGGACATATATAGGGAAGACTTTCTTGCTCGACATGATAGTATGCTATCTGGTTGCTTTTTACCTTAACGTGTACACTGATTGTCTCTCTGTTACATGTTGGTAAAGCCCTTTGGATGTGTACTTGACTACCTGGACTGTGATGCGGATCATACTAGTGGGGACATGGTAGTCCATAAGTACATCCTTCAAGGTCCCTAGTTGTGGGTGTATCGAGATAGGGCATCGATATACCAGAGTTGACTAGCGTATACCTTCTCGACCCATACAGATGGGCGATGGATGATCCCATATCCATTGGTGTTTGACATCAGAGATGATATACGGGTGCTCAGTGAAGACTGGGTACACTGGACGGACTCGCCGAGAACTCCCAGATGGTATTATACCTTACGTCAGATGGCAGTTCTCGGGTGACACTGGTACAGGTTAGTCTGTAGACCCGAGATCGTCATAGAGTCTTTTGTGATTCCTACTGTGCTTTGATTTCCACCTTACCACGTCCAAGAGGGCATGCAAAATGGTGGTTTTTGGGTACAGTCCCGAATCACATGGAGGCAATGAGAGATAGGAGGAGATTCGTCTCTCCCGGTATAGGGAGTTGATGTTGTGCTGTGTTCGATTGGCTATAACCGGAAATCCCTGGCCAGGGTTGCTGAGATTTACTGGTAAGTGTTACCAGTAGTTTCTCGAACTGTTATAGACCTCATATCGACATGACTTATCGAGCTACTGGGGTCTGACGTTTACCACCCCTAGGCGAGATATGCGACATATCAGACGACGAGACCGGTCTGTACGGTAAGTGTTACTGGTTGGATTAACAGGAGTATGAGCGGGCTTGCTCGTTGATCTTATGATCGCTCAATACCCGGGTGGCCGTTACGTTTAGCAGACCGCTTGCGACTTATGGGTGATTGATATGATCACCACCTACTACCGGCGTATTGACTAGTCTTTAGAGTCCTACACAGGGGTTTCCTGACTCAAGCGAAACGAGATAGGAGCGCATATGAAATATGTGCGGGACCGAGAATAATACCAGTATGTGATACTGTATTCTATTCTCGCAATTTGTATCATTGGACGGTTATATGAGATATAGCCGGGTTACAGAATCAAGTGTTGATTCGATACATTGATACACTTGATATTAGTCGGTTATATGCGATATGACCGGGTCATTAAATCAAGTATTGATTTAATGATTTAATGTATAATTATATATTTGATATATTACTTTACATTAACTAGTATTTGTTCACTTATGATGGATTTTCTCACTTGATGTGCATAAGTTGTATATGTGATATATTTTTGTGCACTAGTTTGTATCTTGTTTGATGATACATGCAAACTTGGGTGTGTTTGCTTTAAACCATGTTTAGTTAATGGTTAGGGTTTAGGGTTTTATTTTCTTTATTCATTTTGTAAAAACAAAATGGTGCTTTTCTTTATTTTTTTTTGGCTTAAAGCTTCATGAAGCTTCATAGCATCTTTGAAAGGTCAAAACCATTTTGTTTTTATTCTTAAACCTAACCATTACCTAAACCCTAGTTTATTCTCTACATGAGTTAATCTCACCCATGGTTGCAACATGATAACTTCACTTGATTATTCTTTTCACATAATTCCTTTTTCCATTCTTTTCTTCTTCTTCCTCATGAAGAAAAGAAAACCTTTCTTGAAAAATATCAAGTGTTGAAATCAAGTGAGAAATCCAAATCCAAAGTGAACCCACTTCCTATTTCTTCATCCTCTACCACTTTCCATGTTGTATAGGGTGTTTTCTTCACAAGGTTCATGACCTAGTGAAGATGGAGCTTGAGTTAGAGTCGCCTCGACGTAGATCATCTTCGGCATCGAAGTCAACGATCTAGCCCGTCCATTTCTCCGATGAAACCGACGCTAGAGTCCGGGATTCCGATGATCGTAGCGGAGGGACGTCAACACGGAGCTAGAGAAGTGGAGGACCGGATCTACAAAGGTTGTAGTCCCTTTCATATAGTAGCAAAGTAGTTTGCTTGTTTGCTTTTCGCCTAATCTCTAGTTAACGATCTTGCATAGGATTCTTAGGCACATGAAAAATTTGAATTTGGCATGGTTGATGCCTTGTGGAACCTCTTGAGTGTGCCTAGGAACCCTACAATAACTTCACTATAGTCGATTATTCTTGCTTTGCATCAAGGTATTCAGTTTGGAATATCCTGCACCTCATTCGACGAGGAAAGAGCCGAGATCCCTTCACAGGGAGTGACCTCTTTAGCAAAAGTTTTCGCCACTATATTTTTACAAAAAAAGGGCAATCAGGTTCCTTCAACGATATCAAGTTCATTACGTTAATGGGTTTTTCGCCAAAAACCCAGCCGTAGCCCTCCGTCATTTCGGATTGGTATTATTTAGTATTCGTGCTGCGTTTGTTGACCTAGTCAAGGCGTAGTGAACGGTTGCTAAGTGATATTTTTCTGTGCATTGCCAATATGATTGGTTAGGACAGTCGTGCGGCCTTGTTGACCTAGTCAAGGGCACGTACGGGTGGGTTTAATGCAATCAAGATAATGATGGGTAGAACTTGACTTGCGGTTTATGGTTTGTTGACCTAGTCAAGGTCATAAACCGTTAGGGGCAAAAACCACATCGGGAGTTTCAAATATACAGGAAACTTGCAGATTTAGCATACCTTCTGGAGTGTGGTGACTAGAGTGGATTCCATCTAGGTCATCACACAATGATAGTTGGATCCCGATCCCACTGATGAGTTGGATTACTCTCGGGAGATTATTTCACTTAACAATCAATGCTATAAACCATGTAGGTGTCTAGAACGGTGTTAGCGGGGCTACGCCTCAAGGGAAAAGAGGTTATATAATTAAGGAACTTCACGAAAGCGTTGGAAAACCTCCCTCGAAGTACCAACACTAGCCTGGCCGAAAGGTTAAGCAAGTATTGTGACGTGCGATTAATCCTGACTAGTTCTTCTTTTAGGGTTTGAAGAAGAATTTGAGGAAACGGTGGGAGCCATCCTGGTTAGATAAATTAATAAACCAATCTAATCTTGCAAGAGCTCATGCTGAGTGTTTCTTTTATCTCTCTCCAGGTAGTAACCATTTCACGCCCTAATCAAGATAATAAAATGTATCGCTTGACCGATCCGAATTCTTATTCGGTGCTGGGGAACATCGGTTCGGCTCTAACTTATGACAACAGTCATAAGTATGAGCAAAGGAAAGAGGATTGTATGGATTCCAAGGATACTCAGTTGGAGAAGAAGCATAGTTTTGCATCTGCTTCAGGTGTTCTTGTAATTGAGAACTGCTTTATGGTCAGCCCTACCTCCTGGGTACTTGATACCGGATCAGGATCTCATATCTGTAATTTGTTGCAGGGACTGAGAAAAAGTAGGAAAGTTGCACCTGGTGATATGTCGCTCAGGGTAGCGAACGGAGCACAAGTTAATGCTGCAGCCGTCGGTGAATATCACCTAGTGTTGCCAAATGGAAATACTATGATTTTGAACGATTGCTACTATGTACCTTCCATGGTTTGCAACATCATATCAGTTTCTTTACTCGATAAAGATGAATATAACTTTGTTCTTGATAGAAATATCATGAACATTTACCTTCATAAGGTACTGGTTGCAGAAGGTACACTGTATAATGTTATATACGTTCTAAATCAGAATACAGTTCTCAATGTGCAAAACACACGCAAGAGGAAGAGTTCAGATACGAACGAATCCTACTTATGGCATTGTAGACTTGGTCATATCGGAGAGAAAAGTCTAAGTATGTTGCCTAAAGATGGACTCTTGGATACGTTCAAGTTTTCATCTTATGAAACTTGTCAGTCTTGTCTCAAAGGAAAGATGACCAAATCTCCGTTCACCGGACATGGAGAAAGAGCAACAGAGCTCTTGGGACTCATACACAGTGATGTATGTGGTCCGATGTCTATACATGCAAGGGGTGGGTTCTCGTGCTTCATCATATTCACTGACGATCTCTCTATATTCGGATATGTGTATCTTATGAAACACAAATCTGAAGCTTTTGAGAAGTTCAAGGAATTCAGAAACGAAGTAGAGAACCAGACTGGCAAAAGTATCAAGATCCTCCAATCGGATAGGGGAGTGGAGTACTTAAGCAAGGAATTCCTAGATTACTTAAAAGAGAATGGTATTCTCTCTCAGCTTACTTCTCCTTATACACCGCAGCACAACGGTGTATCGGAATAGAGGAATTGTACCCTATTGGATATGGTTCGCTCCATGATGAGTACTGCCGAGTTGCCTCTTTCATTTTAGGGACATGCACTTTTGACAGCGACATATCTATTGAATGATGTTCTGTCTAAATCAGTGCCTAAGACTCCATTCGAGAAATGGAATGGAAAAAGGCCATATCTTAAAAGATTTAAGATACGGGGTTGTCCGGCTTATGTTAAAACGCATAAACCAGATAAACCAGAGGCACGGTCAGTTTTATGTAAGTTTGTGGGATATCCAAAGAATGGTTATGGATATCTGTTCTACCACACCGAAGAACAGAAGGTGTTTGTTGCTCAGCATGCCGTTTTCTTAGAAACGGGGTTTCTTGCAAAAGAAATTAGTGGGAGCACGGTAGAATTGGAAGAAATTCAACGACCACAAACTGAAACTGAAGATTTGACAGAACCTCATGATTCAATAACCCCAGACGAACCTCAGACACTCCGCAGGTCTGGTAGGATTTCTCATCTGCCCGAGAGATACAACGGTTTTCTCATAGACGGGGATCGAGAGGATTGCATCTTGGAAGAAGATGACCCTACCAGTTTCAGGCAGGCCATTATCAGTAGGGACTCTGATAAGTGGCTGGATGCTATGCGATCCGAAATGGAGTCCATGAACACCAATAAAGTGTGGACCTTGGATATTGCTCCACCTGGGGTAAAACCCGTTGGATGCAAATGGATCTACAAAAGGAAACTTGGTGTAGATGGGCAGGTGGAAACCTATAAGGCTAGACTCGTTACAAAAGGTTTCCGTCAAAGACCTGGTGTGGACTATGACGAAACTTTTTCTCTAGTGGCTATGCTCAAATCCATTCGGATCCTACTTGCCATTGCTTCCTTCCATGACTATGAAATCTGGCAGATGGATGTAAAAACGGCATTTCTAAACGGCTGTTTGGAAGAGTGCGTTTACATGGATCAGCCAGAGAGTTTTGTAGACAGTGGGAGCAGCGGGAAGGTGTGCAAGTTGCTTTAATCCATTTATGGATTAAAGCAGGCATCGCGGAGCTGGTACATCTGTTTTAATGAGGCAATCAAGGAATTTGATTTCATTAAGAACGAAGATGAACCTTGTATCTATAAGAAGATTGTAGGACGAACTGTTGTGTTCCTAGTCTTGTACGTGGACGGCATTCTTTTGATAGTAAATGACATTCCTATGCTACAATCGGTCAAGTTATTCTTATCACAAAGATTCTCCATGAAAGATCTGGGTGATGCCTCATACATTCTGGGGATCAAGATCTACGGAGATAGATCCAAGAGATTACTGGGACTTTCGCAGTCCAGGTACATAAAGACCGTATTAAAGAGATTTAGTATGAAAGATTCCAAGCGAGGTAATATACCCGCATTGCACGGAATCACCCTCTCCAAGAAGATGTCTCCCAAGACTGACGAAGAGAGGGTTCGCATGAGCACTATATCCTACGCTTCGGCGGTAGGATCTATAATGTATGCGATGCTATGTACAAGACCAGATGTAGCTTACGCGCTGAGCGTGGTGAGCCGGTATCAGTCAGACCCAGGTGAGAACCACTGGACGGCAGTGAAGAACATTCTCAAGTACCTGAGAAGGACTAAGGAGATGTTCTTGGTTTACCGTAATGGAGACCTCAGGGTCGAGTCCTTTACCGATTCAAGCTTCCAGAGTGACAAGGATGACAGCAAGTCTGTCTCGGGTTTTGTGTTTACCCTCAACGGAGGGGTGGTGTGTTGGAGGAGTTCCAAACAGGATACCGTCGCAGACTCAGCGATGGAAGCTGAATAGATTGCTGCAAGCGATGCCGCAAAAGAGGTGGTCTGGATGAAGAAGTTCATTAGTGAACTTCAGGTGGTTCCGTCCATTGTTGACCCAATACATTTGTATTGCGATAACAATGGGGCTATAGCTTTAGCAAAGGAACCAAGGTTCCATCAGAAATCCAGACACATCTTAAGGCAGTATCACCTGATCAGGGAGATCATTGATCGCCAGGAGAACGAGGTACGGAGAGTGGACACAAAAGACAACACGGCGGATCCATTCACAAAGGCCCTCCCTCAAACACAGTTCGAATGACTTTTTGAGCTATTGGGTATGTGGTACGACAGCAGCTGGCCTTAGTGCAGACGTTGGGTATGCGGAACACCAATTACTGGCCTTTAGTGCAAGTGGGAGATTGTTGGATATGTATGCCTTAGAGGCCATTATTGTATAGTACTAGTTTATATAATACATTTTAGAAGCTTAGGATATAAACACGGGTTTACGACAGTCTTGCTCGATATAGTAGTATGCTACTTGGTTTGTTTCTATCTTAATATGTGTATATGTTTCTTTTAACATATCGCTAATACATATTGATGGAGCCCTTAGGATCTTTGCTTGACTATCGGCGTTGTGATGGCGATCACACTAGTGGGGACTGGGTAGTCTACAAGCACATCCTTATTTTGGTCCCTAGTCGTAGGATTATCGAGACAGGGCATCGATACTCCAGAGTAGACTGGTGCATACGCTTCTCGTCCCGGCAGGGGAGATGGTCTATCCCACAGCCATCAGTACGTCGTACTGGAGATAGTATGCAGGTGCTCGTTAAGTTACGAGTACACTGGACAGGACTCGTCGGGAACTGTTGGTTGGTATTATACCTATTGTCAGTTAACAATTCCTAGGTGACATGAGTACAGCTTAGTCCGTTGACTTGACACAGTCACTTTGCCTCGAGTGTGTTACCACTGTTCTTAGATTACTACCCTACCATGGCTCTATTGAGTCATGCAAACAGGTAGTAGTTGGGTGCAGTCCCGAAGCACTTGGAGAAAGTGACAGTTAGACAGGATTCGTCTATCCCGGTATTGGGAGTTGAAATCGCGCTGTATCTAGGAGAGCCATTACACATAGTCGTCCCTGGCCAGGGCAAGCGAGATTTACTGGTAGTGTTTGTTAGTTATATGTATGCCCTAGAGGCCATTACTGTACATACGATGTATATTGTAGTGGATGCTTGGACATATATAGGGAGGACTTTCTTGCTCGACATGATAGTATGCTATCTGGTTGTACTTTATCTTAACATGTACGCTGATTGTCTCTATGTTACATGTTGATAAATCCCTTAGGTTATGTACTCGACTACCGGGACTATGATGAGATCATATTAGTGGGGTCACGGTAGTCGACGATTACATCCTATAACTGTTCCTAGTCCAGGGTGTATCGAGACAGGGCATCGATACACCAGAGTAGACTAGCGTATACGCATCTTGACCCATATGATGGGCGATGGATAATCCCATATCCATCGGTGTTTGGCATCAATGATGGAGTACGGGTGATCAGTAGAGACTGGGTACACTGGACGGACGTGTCGAGAACTCCCAGATGGTATTATACCTCACGTCAAATGGCAGTTCTCCGGTGACACTGGTACAGGTTAGTCTGTAGACCCGAGAACTTCATAGAGTCTTGTGTGATTCCCACTGTGCTTTGATTTCCATCATACCACGTCCAAGAGGGCGTGCAAAAAGGTGGCTTTTGGGTACAGTCCCGAATCACATGGAGGCAATGAGCGATAGGAGGGGATTCGTCTCTCCCGGTATAGGGAGTTGATGTTGTGCTGTGTTCGATTGGCTATAACTGGAAATCCCTAACCAGGGTAGCTGATATTTATTGGTAAGTGTTATCAGTAGTTTCTCGAACTGTTATACACCTCATATCGACACGACTTATCAAGCTACTGGGGTCTGACGTTTACCACCCCTAGGCGAGATATGCGACATATCAGACAAAGAGACGGGACTGTACGGGAGTGTTACTGACTGGATTCACAGGAGAATGTACAGGCTTGCTTGTTGATCTTCTGAGCGCTCAATACCTGGGCGGCTGTTTTGTTTAGCTGACCGCTTGCAGCTTGTGGGTGTTTGATATGATCATCATCTACTGCCGGCGTATTGACGATTCTTTAGAGTCCTACACAGAGTTTTCTTGACTCAGGCAAAACGGAGTAGGAGCACGTATGCGATATGTGCGGGACCGAGAATGATGCGTGTATGCGATACCGTATTAGATTCTCACGATATGAGATATCGGCCGGGTATATGAGATATAGCCGGGTCATCGGATCAAGTGTTGATTCGATGAACTGATACAGATTATATTAGTCGGTTATTTGTGAAATAGCCGGATTATCAGATCAAGTGTTGATTTGATAATTTAATGTATAATTATATATATGATATATTAAATTACATTAACTAATATTATCTCACTTATTTATTCATTTTCTCACCGGGTAATACATTGATATATATGCGATATATGTTAATTGTATTATTTTCTTTTGTTGCAAATATATATTATATATGTGATATATAATATTTTAACATGATATGATTACTAATGCAACATGTTTAGTGGAGTTTAAACAAGGTTAGGGTTTGAATTGGGTTAGTTCTTTCATGAACCTTCTAGAAGGTTTTCTTTTGTCATGAGCTAAGATATTATGGTTGATATTTTAAGTGACTCATTCTTAACCCAACCCAAAACCTTAGCCCTAGTTAAATCTCTACATGAGTTAGCCTTGTCATAGTTGACCATGGTTGCATCTGTAATGATATTATCATTTGCATCTTTCATCACAAAAGTATTATTCATTCTTCATCTTCTTCTTCCTTCTTGCAAAGCTTTCTAGCTTTGATTCATGTGATGAAAATGGGTGAGATTATGAAAATAAAATAGAGCTAAATTCTTACTTCATCATCCTAATCTATCCTAGCCATTTAGATTAGGGTGTTCACTTCATTTGAGAGTGCGAGCTTGTGTTTAAGAAACTTCAAGGTAGATCATCTTAGTTATCGAAGATCGGAAGCAAGTTTGCATCATTCTCTTCGTGGAGCTTTTCGAGAGTCCGGATACTCGATGATCGCAGCGAAGGGACCTCAACAAGGAGTTTTAGAAGTGAAGGACCGGACTACAAAGGTTGTAATCCCAAACTCTTGGTGTTAAAGTGTTTAACATGCTTTGTTTCTCCTAATCTCTAGTTTAAAGATCTTGGTTAGGGTTGTTCGGCACGTCTAAATTTTATATCGGGCATGGTTGATGCCATATAGACCCTTGTGAGAGTGCCTAGTAACCCTACAGTGGTATCAGAGCTAAGCTAGAGCTTTAGGCGAGTCTAGACGAAGTTTAAAGTCCGATCGAACTCCGAATACCCGTAAAACCCTAGTTTCTGGAAATTTTTCAAAACGTTGACATTTTTCATATTAAAAATACTCAAAAAAATCAGTAGGGAATTTTATGGGGAACTGTGAAAAACGACACCCTAAATCAATTAATGCGCCGTGGAACCGCGGCCAAACCAGGGTATTGGCGGCGGTTCCGCGGCTATTACTGTAGATTGAGGATAGTTTTTGTACAGTTACAACCGTAGGTACTTCCTGATTCTTCTGGGAATTTTTAATTATACTCAATTGTTGAGTTTTCTGGGTTGTATTGGGGACTCGTTGATTCGATCGGATAATTTAACTTCGTTTAAGTTTTTCTGGATAATTGTAGAACGTGTTAAAATGTTCGAACGGATATCAATAACTCACTTTTTCCCATGTCGGAAAATTTTCAAATGTTGGATTTTTTCTCGAGTTTGAAACTTTCGGAAAATCGTGCAAGTAACGCGGTGGACCCTCTAGAAGAACACAAACCTTAACTCGATTATGTGACCGTCTGAATCGCCTCTAAACCTTAGGGTTTGGGGCAGTACGGCGTTGCCATATGTGAGGCGTTGGCTTGACCCTTCTACGGCTGGACCATTGGTACTGTGGCATGTGATCGATACTTTTTGAACTCCGCTCAAGTGTTGAGCTATTTGGGAAATCTTGGATGTTTGTTTATTCGATCGGAAAGTTTAACATTGTCTATTTATCTGGAATGTGATACAATATTTGGAATCCACAGGTAGTTATGAGATAACTAATTTGAATGTTATAAATCTAGCAGTTCAGTCTCAGGTGATCGGTTGCCACAGGATTTTGATGCGATCAAAAGTCCGTTGCAATCACGTAGCGTACGCGGATACTCGCCGGGTTAAATTAACAGACAGCCATGCCCCATGCCCCCGACCAAGTGACTGTAGGAGAACCCCGTCGCCAAAAGCATCCGTTCGGGTGCTCGCTGCAGCGGTGTTCCGCCTTAGTGCACTTCGTCGACGGCATCGGGGGTGCGGCCGTCTACTAAAGTTTGCGACGAACATTCGATCAGGATATCGGGAATCTTTTTGAATTGCCCGACTAGGTATTGAAAACTGTTTTCGATAATGAGACTAAAATGCGGTGTTTATTATTGTTGGACATGAGATGTCTAAGGAATTCATTTGGTTAGGCATGCGATGTCTAAGGAGGTTGCGGATTCCAAATGTTGTAGTTTTATACTTTCTTTTCTGCGACCGTAAGCGTAGTATGTGGTGTATCGCCGGCTTCGTTGCTATACATCAACGACAATCGGGATACGCATACTTGCTTACGTTGATGATATGTGATATTATGTGTTGCTGTGATATGTTATATTGGATCGTCGTGTTTTGAATATCCCGGGGTTTTATGTGAGATGGGAGTTTTTCGTTTTCATTCATGTAAAATTTATTATATGTAATATTCTTTTATTGGGGCACTTCCGGGCTGAGGATGATGTCACCATTGTATATTATTTACTTTTCCGCATTAGGTAGACCCAAGACGGGAAGCATAAGTAATCGGGTTCTAGGGTCCAGTGGGAGACCATCTCGAGGAGTCGAGACAGGGTCTCCTAACCCTAGAATTGGCAGTGTTGCTTGCCGCTCTCGTAGGGGTCTAGAGATGTGGGTTTGGCTGTTCATCGCGACCGTGGAATCCGTGTTTTATACAGGCTCGTATTAAAACACGGACCTCCTAGTATATCCAATATTTCATATATGTTCTTTTGTTGCAATGTTCTGTGATGAGATCATATTACTGCCTGAGACGAATGTTTATATTATATATATGAGATATATGTTATATTGCAGATTTCGTTTCAAATGTGATGCTTGTGAAGCATAATAAAATGGGACTTCATTAATGAGATTAATGAAACTAAAAGAAACCTAAAGATGTTGTAGAAACTTGTTTAAAAACTGGTAGCTCTAGTTCTTGCTTTGCATAGCGGTGTTCCTTGTAGAACATCCAGCACCTTATTCGATAAGGAAAGAGCCGAGATCCCTTCACCGGGAGTGACCTCTTCAGTGAAACTAGCAGATGCTACAAACTCGGTTTGTCTTTTGATAGTTTTTATAGTTTTTTTTCTTTGCATAGTGATATTTGTGAAATATCCTGCACCTTATTCGATGAGGAAAGAGCCGACGATCCCTTCACCGGGAGTGACCTCTTTAGCAAATTTAGAAAAGGCCTAAAAAACATTCAATTTAAAATCACTCGATTCTACAACGATATCAAGTTCATTACGCAAAGGGTTTTCCTAAAAACCTGTCGTAGCCCTCCGTCATTTCAGATAAGTACTACTTAGTATTCATGCTGCGGTAGTTTGGCATTCGTCAAGGCATAGTGTACGGTAGCTAACTAGTGCTTATCTGCTAGCATACGATGCGATTGGATTAGGGTATTCGTACGGCGTTGTTTGGCATTCGTCAAGGGTCGTGCGGGTGGGTTTAATTCAATCAGGAAATGTACGGGTTGAACATGACTAGCGGACTATGGGTGGTTTGGCATTCGCCAAGGTCATAGGACGCTAGGGGTAAAATATTATTAGGAATTTCAAGTGTTGAAATTTGCAATGAGATTGCATACCTTCTATGAGATAGTTAGATCCTGTTACCCGCTGCGAGTAAGAGTTACTCCTGGGAGAGTTTTACACATTACAATTAGCCGATCAAGTATGTGACTAGAAAGGTGTTAACGGGGTTACGCCCCTGGGAAAATGAGATTTACTTTAATTAGGTCCGTGCGAAAGCACGGTGAACCTCCCTCAAAGTACCGGCACTGGCCTGGCTGAAAGATTGACGAACTTGTAGAGTGTAATTAATCCCAGCTTGTCTTTCCTCTTATGGTTTGAAGGAAAATTTGACTAAAACAGTGGGAGATATCCTGATTAGACAAATTGATAACCAATCTAATCTTGTAAAAGCGCACGCTGAGAGTTTTCTTCTCTCTCTCTCCTGGTTGCGACTATGTCACGCCTTAATCAAGATAATAATACGGATGTATTTACCGAACCCGCTTGTTATACTGCGCTAAGGAACGTTGGTCTCACTCCAACTTATAATTGTTATAAGATAGAGCAGGAAATTGGGGAATACCATATTTCCCGTGCCGCCCAAACGAAGAAAGTGCATGTTGATGCATCATCTTCGGGTGTGTTCATTACAGAGAACTGTTTCTCAGTATCATTTACGTACTGGGTATGAGATACCAGATCAGGATCCCGCAAATGTAATTTGTTACATGGGCTACAGATAGGTAGTGAACTGAGAACGGGTGATAAGTTTCATGAGAAAGAAAACGGTGCAATGTTATTAGATACCGAACCCGATATACAACATCATATCAATCTCTTTATTAGTAAAGAAGGATATAATTTTGTATTGATTGGATAATGTTTTGAACATTTCCTATATCAAGAGTTGATCGGTTCAGGCACGTTATCTAAAAGCATAGACGTTCTAAATCAAACCACAGTTCTTAACGTACAGAACACACAAAAGAGGAAGAGTTCAGAAATGAGCGAATCCTTCTTGAGGTATTATAGATTAGGTCATATCAATGCGACCCGACTAGCTGAAGTTACATTTAGATGCATATTTAAATTAGTTTGAATTTACATCTTGTGAAACTTGCCGGTCATGTCACTAAGATAAGATGACCAGAGCTCTGTTTATTGGAAACAGAGAAAGAGTTAGTGAACTCTTGGGATTGATACATGTTGATGTATGAAAGTCCCCTGTCTACACATGCCAAGACTTGTTCTTTGTACTTCATTACATTCACTGATAATCTCTCAAGATTCAGACATATGTTCCTGTAGAAACACAAGTCTGAAACTTTTGAGATAATCACAGAATATAAGTTAGAAGTAGAGAACCACAAAAACTGGGTATAAGTATTATGTCCTTTGATGTGATCAAGGAGGAGAATACTTGAGCACGGAATTCCTGGACTATTCTAAAGGAGAATGAGATTCTCTCTCAGCATTACTCTTCCGAATACACTACAGCACGTCGGTGTATCGGGGCGGAGCAAACGCACCCTATGTGATATGGTGTGCTCTATGATGAGTAATACTGAGTTTCCTATTTCCTTTTGGGAGTTATGCACTTGTGAAGCTGCATACCTATTGAATAGGGTTCCAATCAAATCAGTTGCCTACCACTTCATATGTGATATGGAATGGGAAGAGCCCATATCTTAAGTATGTTAAGATTTGGGGTTGTCCAGCCTATGTCTAAAAGCAAAATCCGGACAAGCTCGAGGCAAAGTCAGTTCTGTGGAAGTTTGTTGGATATCCCAAGCATTAGAAAAGGAATATCTTCTACCAAACCGAAGAACAAAAGATGTTTTGTTTCTCAACATGCCACCTTTGTGAAAGCGAATTTCTTGTGAAGAAATTAGTGGACATGAGATAGAACTGGAAGGAGTTCTAGCTATACAAACTGCAGCTGATGATTTGGTAGAACCAAAGGATTCAAGAGATTCTAACGAACCTCAGCCTCTCCGCCGATCTAGTAGGGTTCCTCACCCACCTGAGAAATACTTCGGTTTCTCTATGACAGTTGGAGCGAGGATTGCATCATGAGATGATGACCCAACTATTTTCGAGCATGCCATCAGGAGTGGGACTCTGTAAGAATGGCTGGATGCTTAGCGATCTGAGATGGAATCCTTATACACCAACAAAGTATGGACTTTGGTTGCTTTATCCGAAGGGTTAAATCCCCATCAGGAGCAAGTATATCTTGAGAAGATTACTTGGTGTACATGGAAAAGTTGAGACTTTCAAAGCTATGCTAAAGTCCATCCAGATCCTACTTGCCACGACTATATACCATAACTACGATATCTGGCGGTTGGGTGTCATGACTGCTTTTCTAAATGATGATTTGGAAGAGACTGTCTATAAGTACACAGCCAGAGGGCTTCGTAGACAGTGGGAGCAGCGGAAACGTGTGCAAAATATTTTATATGATAAAGCAGGCATCGCGGAGTTGGAACGTCTGTTTTGATGTGGTAGTCCAAGAGATTGACTTCATCAAAATGGTAGATAAACATTGTATATACAAAAAGGTAGTAGAGAGTATGGTGGTGATCCTCGTAGAGTACGTAGATGACATACTCTTGATAGGGAAGGAGTTTCCTATGCTATGCTCGGTCAATCTCTGCTTATCATAATGATTCTCCATATAGGGTCAAGGTGATACCCCCTAAATCCTAGGTTATGGATCAATGAGATAGATCTATTTGGATGTTAGGATTCTCACTAGTTTTAGTGAGATGGTATCAAACGATCCTGGGGAGAATCACTGGAAAGGTTCCAGGATGATAAGGACGACTGAATGTCAGTCGTAGGCTTTGTCTTTACCCTCAGTGGAGGGACGGTATGTTGGAAGAGTTCCAAGCTAGATACCGTGACTTACTATACGATTAAAGGCAACATACATCGTTACCAAGGATGCTACCAAAGTGGCAGTCTGGATATATATAAGATCATGAGATGAACTTCATTCCTACCATTGTGAGATAATGGAGTTGTGGCTTATGCCTAGGAACCCCCGTCCCATCAGAAATCCAGATATAATTCTTAGGCAGTATCACCTGATTATGGAGATGGTTGATCTCCAGGTACATCGAGGTTAGGAGAGTAGACACAGAAGACAACAGCACGGATCCACTCACAAAGGCCTTTTTCCCAGTAGAGACTTTTATCGGATGGTTGAATATTAGATACTTCAACCACAGCTAATTGTTGGGTATGTGATACCACAACAGATGGCGCTAATGCAAGTAGGAGATTGTTAGTTATATGTATGCCCTAGAGGCCATTACCGTACATACGATGTATATTGTAGTGGATGCTTGGACATATATAGGGAGGACTTTCTTGCTCGACATGATAGTATGCTATCTTGTTGTACTTTATCTTAACATGTACGCTGATTGTCTCTATGTTACATGATGATAAAGCCCTTAGGATATGTACTCGACTACTGGGACTATGATGAGATCATACTAGTGGGGCCACGGTAGTCGACGAGTACAACTTATAACTGTTCCTAGTCGAGGGTGTATCGAGACAGGGCATCGATACACCAGAGTAGACTAGCGTATACGCATATTGACCCATATGATGGGCGATCGATGATCCCATATCCATCGGTATTTGACATCAAGGATGGAGTACGGGTGCTCAGTAGAGACTGGGTATTCTGGACGGAATCACCGAGAACTCCCAGATGGTATTATACCTCATGTCAGATGGCAGTTCTCCGGTAACACTGGTACAGGTTAGTCTGTAGACCCGAGATCGTCATAGAGTCTTGTGTGATTCCCACTGTGCTTTGATTTCCATCATACCACATCTAAGAGGGCGTGCAAAAGGGTGTCTTTTGGGTACAATCCCGAGTCACATGGAGGCAATGAGCGATAGGAGGGGATTCGTCTCTCCCGGTATAGGGAGTTGATGTTGTGCTGTGTTCGATTGGCTATTACAATAATCCCTGGCCAGGGTTGCTGAGATTTACTGGTAAGTGTTATCAGTAGTTTCTCGAACTGTTATAGACCTCATATCTACACGACTTATCAAGCTACTGGGGTCTGACATTTACCACCCCTAGGCGAGATATGCGACATATCAGACGAAGAGACGGGACTGTACGAGAGTGTTACTGACTGGATTCACAGGAGAATGTACAGGCTTGCTTATTGATCTTCTGAGCGCTCAATACCTGGGCGGCTGTTATGTTTAGCTGACCGCTTGCAGCTTGTGGGTGTTTGATATGATCATCATCTACTGCCGGCGTATTGACGATTCTTTAGAGTCCTACACAGAGTTTTCTTGACTCAGGCAAAACGGAGTAGGAGCACATATGTGATATGTGCAGGACCGAGAATGATGCGTGTATGCGATACCGTATTAGATTCTCACGATATGAGATATCGGCCGGGTATATGAGATATAGCCGGGTCATCGGATCAAGTGTTGATTCGATGAACTGATACAGATTATATTAGTCGGTTATTTATGAAATAGCCGGATTATCGGATCAAGTGTTGATTTGATAATTTAATGTATAATTATATATATGATATATTAAATTACATTAACTAATATTTGCTCACTTATTTATTCATTTTCTCACCGGGTAATACATTGATATATATGCGATATATGTTAATTGTTATATTTTCTTTTGTTGCAAATATATATTATATATGTGATATATAATATTGTAACATGATATGATTACTAATGCAACATGTTAACTGGAGATTAAATAAGGTTAGGATTTGAATTGGGTTAGTTCTTTCATGAACCTTCCAGAAGGTTTTCTTTTGTCATGAGCTAAGATATTATGGTTGATATTTTATGTGACTCATTCTTAACCCAACCTAAACCCTTAGCCCTAGTTAAATCTCTACATGAGTTAGCCTTAGCATAGTTGACCATGGTTGCATTTGTAATGATATTATCATTTGCATTATTCATCACAAAAGGATTATTCATTGTTCATCTTCTTCTTCCTTCTTGCAAAGCTTTCTAGCTTTGATTCATGTGATGAAAATGGGTGAGATTATGAAAATAAAATTTAGCTAAATTCCTACTTCATCATCCTAATCTATCCTAGCCATTTAGATTAGGGTGTTCACTTCATTTGAGAGTGTGAGCTTGTGTTTAAGAAACTTCAAGGTAGATCATCTTAGTTATCGAAGATCGGAAGCAAGTTTGCATCATTCTCTTCGTGGAGCTTTTCGAGAGTTAGGATACTCGATGATCGCAGCGAAAGGACCTCAACACGGAGCTTTAGAAGTGAAGGACCGGACTACAAAGGTTGTAATCCCAAACTCTTAGTGTTAAAGTGTTTAACATGCTTTGTTTCGCCTAATCTCTAGTTTGAAGATCTTGGTTAGGGTTGTTCGGCACGTCTAAATTTTAAATCGGGCATGGTTGATGCCTTATAGACCCTTGTGAGAGTGCCTAGTAACCCTACACTGTTTCCAGTAGTTTCTCAGGGTGTTCTGGGCTACACTCCGATACGATTTGTACCGCTATTAGGGGAGTGACGTTTACCGGCCCTCTAGGCCCGCCATGCGATACTCTCAGACGAACAGACCGGACTGTACGGAGATTGTCACATTCAGGCTCAGTAGAAGTTCGGATGGGTTCACCTCATCGGTCTTCTTATCGGCATCTACCTGGGGACCATTACGTACAGCTAGTAACGCTTACGGCCTGTGGTTAAACCCACTGCCAGCGTAGTGTCGAGTCTTTAGAGTTCCACACAGAGGGTTATTCGCCTTTGGGCAAAACAGAGTAGAGGTCGCTTGGTTTTGCGACGGGGTTCGTTCACATCCGCGCACTTATGCACGTTTGGTGTCCGGGCAGTTATTACTAGCGGGCTTTGGTTTAAGCCAGATCCTAGTATTTGTTTTGGTATTGGTTTTGTCTCATTGTATTCATGTTTCTCGAAACACGGATGCGGGTGTGTATGCATAGTTGACAGAGGCAGAGGAATCTCATTAGGATTATTGACCGTTGACTTTTTCTTAACCCTAATGAGAATGAGAAATATGATTAATGATATTAATTAAGGATAATTGTGCCAAGGTTAGGTTGACCATTTGACTTTTGTTGACCTTTTGACTTTGGTTGACCAGTTGACTTTTGTTGACCTTTTGACTATCATCATTTCATTAGCAAGATGCTTCTTGATTCTTGCAAATTGCATTTATTGTGAAATGATAATGGTCATTCCAAACTGACCATCACAATTATCTTTATTATTATTATTATTTCATATTATCTCATATGTGAGCATGGTTGTAGAATTCTATTCTCATTCTCTCTTGCTCTTTCTCTCTCATGTTTTTGAGCTCTTCCTCTTCCTCTCAAAGCTCTCATCTCTCATGTGTTGAGAACCATGAGCTTGTGAGATAAAACCATCAAGACTTATCTCTACTCATTCTAGGGTTCTAGGTTTAGCAAGCCAAGCACTCTAGTTACCTCTTGGTTGAGGTAGAAGCTCAAGGTAGAGGCCTTCGGGTGGATCTTTCTTCGGCAAAGAGAAGACGACGAGGAGGAGCCGTCTACATCACTCCAAGGAGCAAGCAAGGAGGAGGACCACTACAAGAAGAGAAGGAGTTCAAGATCTAGGTATAACCATTCAACACAGTAGCTAGAACTTGTTGTTAGTTTGTTAGTTTTGTTTAGCAAAGATCCTTCATGGTTGGTCCATGTTAACTTGTGAGAAAATTTTGATTTTTACCTATTCCGCCTCCCCGGAAGAACCGGGGTGGGTAACGTGGACCTAACAATCTGTATATATACATATGTCCAAGCATCCACTATACATATAATGGTCTCTAGGGCATACATATATCCAACAATCTCTCACTTGCACTAAGGCCAATTATTGGCGTATCTCATACCCAACATCTCAAAAAGTCTCTCATGTTGCAGCTGTGGAAGGGCCTTGGTGAGTGGATCCACGGTGTTATTCTTTGTATCTACTCTCCGAATCTTGATCTCGTGGCAATCTACTATCTCCCGGATCAAATGATATCGTCTCAGGATGTGTCTGGACTTCTGATGGGACCTGGGTTCTTTCGCCAACGCCATAGCCCCATTATTATCACAATACAATGGTATTGGATCAATAATGGTTGGAACTATTCCTAGTTCCGCGACGAACTTCCTCATCCAGACGGCTTCGTTGGCAGCATCATTTTTGCAGCAATATACTCAGCTTCCATCGTGTAGTCTGCAACGGTATCCTGTTTGGAACTTTTCCAACTAACCGCCCCTCCATTGACGGTAAATACAAACCCTGAGATAGATTTGCTGTCATCCTTGTAACTTTGGAAGCTAGAATCGGTAAAGGCCTCCATTTGGAGATCCCCATTACCATACACCAAGAACAATTCTTTAGTCCTTCGCAAGTACTTAAGAATGTTCTTCACTGCTATCCAATATTTCTCCCCTGGGTTGGATTGATACATGCTTACTACAGCTAGTGCATAAGCTATATCAGGGCGAGTACATAACATCACATAGATTATAGATCTTACGGCAGAAGCGTAGGGTATAATGCTCATGCGAGCTCTCTCTTCATCAGTCTTCGGATATAAGTCCTTGGAGAGAGTGATTCCAGGGTAAGCGGGCAAGGCACCACACTTGGAATCTTCCATACTAAACCTTTTTAGGATGGTGTCTATGTACTTTGATTAGGACAATCTCAATAACCTCTTAGATCTATCTCTATAGATCCTAATGCCCAAAATGCTAGAGGCATCACCCAGGTCCTTCATGGAGAACCTTTGTGATAAGAATAGTTTGACCGATTGTAGCATAGAAATATCATTTCCTATTAAGAGAATGTCATCCACGTACAATACGAGGAATGTGACATTACTCCCTACAATCTTCTTATAAATGCATGGTTTATCTATATTTTTGACAAAATCAAACTCTTTGATTGTATCATCAAAATAGATGTTCCAGCTCCGTGATGCCTGCTTTAATCCATAAATGGATTTAAGCAACCTACATGCCTTTTCGCTGCTCCCACTGTCAATGAAACCCTCTGGCTGATCCATAAAAATAAATTCTTCTAAATCACCATTTAGAATTGCAGTTTTAACGTCCATCTGCCAGATTTCATAATCGTAGTGAGCAGAAATAGCAAGTAGGATCCGAATGGATTTAAGCATTGCTACTGGAGAGAAAGTTTCATCATAGTCTAATCCTGGTCTTTGGAAAACCTTTCGCTACAAGCCTTGCTTTATAGGTCACCACCTGTCCATCTACACCAATCTTTCTCTTAAAGATCCATTTGCAACCTACGGGTTTTATCCCAGGAGGTGCAACATCCAAAGTCCATACTTTGTTGGTGTACATGGACTCTATTTCGGATCTCATGGCATCCAGCCATTTCACTGAGTCACCACTTGTGATAGCTTGCTGAAAACTAGTAGGGTCATCATCATCTATGATGCAATCTTCTCTATCACCATCAATGAGAAACCTATAGTATCTCTCCGGTGGGAGAGAAGTTCTACTAGATCTTCGGAGCGGCTGAGGTTCTTGAAGTTGTAAGTCGATGTCGCGCACCCCACATGTTCACGGGGAGGCGGAATTTGCAAAAAATGATTTTTACGAGCTTCGCAACACCGACTAGAACCAAGGATCGTCCATAAACCCTAGCTAGCAAACTACTCGGATATGAAGTTATACATCACGATACTTGTCCTTCGGGTATTCATCGCTGTCCTCCTCATCTACGTAGGATCCAAGGATAGATCCGGATCGTATCTTCTTCAACGGCATCCTCGAGTCAAAGACGATCCACCCGAGAGTCTATAGTCCGAGCTTCACCTCAAGACCGAGGTAACTAGGGCAAAAAGCTTGCTAAACTTGATGGCCTAGGAGATGTAGAGTATGAAAATGGATTTATTTGTCTCTTGAAACCCTAGGATTCTCAACACATGAGAGCTTTTAGGGTTTTGTAGTGAGGAAGAAGAAGAGAGCTAGCATGAGAGCACACTCGAGGAAAGAGAAAGTCTTTTGATAAATGATAATTTTGAATGATAATTGGATGGCTCACTTGACATGACCACAACCATGTGATGGAAAAATATCTCAACAAATTATTTAGCTCACAAAATATCTTAGTCAAATAGTCAATCCAAGTCAAGTGGTCAAGCCAAGTCAAAAGGTCAAACAAAGTCAAGTAGTCAAAACTAGTAGCCATGTCTCAATTATCATTTACAAAAATAATAAATACTTTCCTCCACCTCATAATTGTTTTAATCAAGAAAATTGTCAAATCCCTAATGAGGTGTCTACTTCTGTGCTCCTCTCATCCATATATACATACCCGCATTCGTGTTCCGGGAAACACGAATAAAAAGAGACGAAACTGATCCATCAATATAGTACTAGGATCTGGCTTAAACCAAAGCCCACTAGTATTATCCGCCCGAAAATCATACGTGCACAAGTGCACGTAAGTTATCGAAGCCCTGCCGTAAAACCAAACGGCCTTAACTCCTTTTGCCCAGTGTAGGAAAACTCTCTGTGTGGGACTCTAAAGACTCGACGCTACGCTGGCAGTGGGTTTAACCACAGGCCGCAAGCGGTACTAGCTGCACGTAACGGTCCCCAGGTAGATGTCGATAAGAAGGCCGATGAGGAAAACCCATCCGAACTCCTACTAAGCCTGAATGTGACAATCTCTGTACAGTCCGGTCTGTTCGTCTAAGAGTATCGCATATCGGGCCTAGGGGGGCAGTAATCGCCAAACCCCTAATAGTACAATAAGTCGTGTCGGAGAGTAGCCCAATACACCCTAAGAATCTATTGGAATACCTACCAGTAAATCTCGCTTGCCTTAGAAAAGGACTTTGTGTAATGGCCTTCTGAACACAGCGCGATATCAACCCCCAATACCGGGAGAGACAAATCCTATCGAACCGTCATTGCCTCCAAGTGCTTCGGGACTGCACCCAACTACTACATGTTTGGACGACTCCATTGAGCCGTGGTAGGGTAGTAATCAAAGTACAGTGTGTTAGTTATATGTATGCCCTAGAGGCCATTACTGTACATACGATGTACATTGTAGTGGATGCTTGGACATATATAGGGAGGACTTTCTTGCTCGACATGATAGTACGGTATCTGGTTGCTCTTTATCTTAACATGTACTCTGATAGTCTCTATGTTACATGTTGATAAAGCCCTTAGGATATGTACTCGACTACTGGGACTATGATGAGATGATACTAGTGGGGCCACGGTAGTCGACGAGTACATCCTATAACTGTTCCTAGTCGAGGGTGTATCGAGACAGGGCATCGATACACTAGAGTAGACTAGCGTATACGTACCTTGACCCATATGATGGGCGATGGATGTTCCCATATCCATCGGTGTTTGGCATCAAGGATGGAGTACGGGTGCTCTGTAGAGACTGGGTACACTGGACGGAATCGCCGACAACTCCCAGATGGTATTATACCTCACGTCAGATGGCGGTTCTCCGGTGACACTGGTACAGAGTAGTCTGTTGACCCAAGATCGTCATAGAGTCTTGTGTGATTCCCACTGTGCTTTGATTTCCATCATACCACATCCAAGAGGGCATGCAAAAAGGTGGCTTTTGGGTACAGTCCCGAATCATATGGAGGCAATGAGCGATAGGAGGGGATTCGTCTCTCCCGGTATAGGGAGTTGATGTTGTGCTGTGTTCGATTAGTTATAACTGGAAATCCCTGGCCAGGGTTGCTGAGATTTACTGGTAAGTGTTATCAGTAGTTTCTCGAACTGTTATAGACCTCATATCGACACGACTTATCAAGCTACTTGGGTTTGACGTTTACCACCCCTAGGCGACATATGCGACATATCAGACGACGAGACCGGACTGTACGGGAGTGTTACTGATTGGATTCGCAGGAGAATGTACAGGCTTGCTTGTTGATCTTCTGATCGCTCAATACCTGGGTGGCTGTTACGTTTAGCTGACCGCTTGCAGCTTGTGGGTGTTTGATATGATCATCACCTACTGCCGGCGTATTGACGATTCTTTAGAGTCCTACACAGAGGTTTCTTGACTCAGGAAAAACGGAGTAGAGGCACAAATGTGATATATGCGGGACCGAAGATTATGTGATATGAGATACCGTATTCTATTCTCGCGATATTTGATATCAACCGGGTCATATCAAGTGTTGATTCGATGAATCGGTAAATGCGATATTAGTCGGTTATATGCCATATAGCTGGATTGTCGGATCAAGTGTTGATTCGATAATTTAATGTATAATAATGTATATGATATATTAAATTACATTAACTAATATTAGCTTACTAAAAGATTCTTTTTCTCACTCGGGTAATATATTGATATATATGCGATATATGTTAATTGTATTATTTTATTATGTTACAATAAATATTATATATGTGATATATAATATTGTAACATGTTATAATTACTAATGCAACATGATTAGTGGAGATTAAACAAGGTTAGGGTTTGATTTGGGTTAGCTCATTCCTGAACATTCTAGAAGGTTTTTCTTTTGTTATGAAAAAGATATTTGTGTTGATATTTTTAAGTGACTCATGCTTTAACCCAACCCAAACCCTAGCCCTAGTTAAATCTCTACAAAGGTTACTTGAACCATGGTTGCACAAATGATTATGACAACATTTCATTATTCATCACAAATGATTATTCATCTTCTTCTTTCTTCTTTCATGGAAAAGTTTTCTAGCTTTTTCAAATGTAATGAAAATGAGTGAGAAATAGAAAACAAATGAGAGCATAATTCCTACTTCATCATCCTAATCTATCCTAGACATTTAGATTAGGGTGTTCACTTCATTTAGTGAGTGAGAGCTTGTGTTAATGAAACATCAAGGTAGATCATCTTTGTTATCGAAGATCGGAAGCAAGCTTGCATCTTTCTCTTCGTGGAGCCTCTCGAGAGTCCGGAACTTGATGATCGCAGCGAAGGGACCACAACACGGAGCTTATGAAGTGAAGGACCGGAGTACAAAGGTTGTAATCCCAAACTCTTAGATGTTAAAGTGTTTAACATGCTTTGTTTCGCCTAATCTCTAGTCTAAGATCATGGTTTTGGGTTGTTCGGCACAGCTCATATTTAAATCGGGCATGGTTGATGCCTCGTAGACCCTTGTGACAGTGCCTAGCAACCCTACAGTGGTATGAGAGCCAAGCTAGAACTTTAGGCAAAGTCTAGGTGAAGTTTAAAGTCCGATCGAACTCCGAATACCCGATAAAACTCAGTTTCTGGAAATTTTTTAAAAATGTTGTTTTTTTCGTATTAAAAATATTCAGAAAATCATGCAGGGAAATATAGGAATTACTGTGAAGTACAGACCACTGAATCGATCACGTGACCGTGGAACCGCGGCTAAACCACGCACGTGGCCGCGGTTCTGCGGCTGAATAGTGACATTGGGGCCCGCCACTTCACAGTATTCTTCCTGGGTTCTTTTGCACAATTCTGGGAATTTTTAATTCCATTCAAGTGTTGAGTTTTCTGGGTTGTATTGGGAGCTCGTTGATTCAATCGGAAAGTATAACCTCGTTTTGTTTGTTCGGGTAATTTTTTAGAATGTGTTAACAAGTTCGAACGGATATCAATAACTCATTTTTTCCCGACCCGGAAAATTTCCAAGTGTTGGATTTTTCTGTAGTTTATGAACGTTCTAAGTGATGCAAGTAACGCGGTGGACCCTCTACAAGACAACAAACCTTAACTCGATTATGTGACCGTCTGAACCGCCTCTGAACCTTAGTGTTTGGGGCAGTACGACGTGCCACATGTGAGGCGTTGGCTTGACCCTTCTACGGCTGGAGCATTGGTACTGTGGCATGTGATGGATGTTTTTAAACTAATTTCAAGTGTTGAGAACTATATAGGAAAACTTGGGTGTTTGATTATTCGATCGGAATATTTAACACTGTCTTTTTATATGGAATGTGATACAATATTTGGAATCCACAGGCAATTATGAGATAACTAATTTGAATGTTATAAATCTAGCAGTTCAGTCTCAGATGATCGGTTGCTATGGAATTTTGATGTGATCAAAAGTCCGTCGCAATCACGTAGCGTATGCGGATACTCGCCGGGTAAACTTAATAGATAGCCACGCCCCATGGCCCCGACCAAGTGACTGTAAGAGAACCCCGTCACCAAAAGCATCCATTCGGGGGCTTGCGGTAGCGGTGTTCCGCCTTAGCGCACTTCGTCGACGGCATCGGGGGTGCGGCCGTCTACTAAAGTTTGCGACGAGCATTCGATCAGGATGTCGGGAATCTTGTTAAATTTCCCGACTAGATATTGAAAAGTGTTTTTTATTTTTGAGACTGAAATGCGGGGTTTCTAATTGTTAGGCATGCGATGTCTAAGGAATTCATTTGGTTAGGCATGCGATGTCTAAAGAGGTTGCGGATTCCAACTGTTATAATTTTACACTTTCTTTTCTGTGACCGTAAGCGTAGTATGTGGTGTATCGCCGGCTTCGTTGCTATACATCAATGAGAATCGGGATACGCATACTTGCTTACGTTGATGATATGAGATATTATGTGTTGCTGTGATATGTTATATTGGATCGTCGCGTTTTGAATAGCCGGGGGTTTTATGTGAGATGAGAGTTTTTCTTTTTCATTCATGTAAAATTCATTTTAATGTAATATTCTTTTATTGGGGCACTTCCGGGCTGAGGATGATGTCACCATTGTATATTATTTACTTTTCCGCATTAGGTAGACCCAAGGCGGAGAGCACAAGTAACCGGGTTCTAGGGTCCAGTAGGAGACCATCTCGAGGAGTCGAGACCGGGTCTCCTAACCCTAGAATTGGCAGTGTTGCTTGCCGCTCTCGTCGGGGTCTAGGGATGTGGGTTTGGCTATTCATCGCGACTGTGGAATCCGTGTTTTATACAGGCTCGTATTAAAACACGGACATCCTAGTATATCCAATATTTCATATATGTTCTTCTGCTGCAATGTTCTGTGATGAGATCATATTACTTCCTGAGACGAATGTTTATATTATATATATGAGATATATGTTATATTGCAGATTTCGTTTCAAATGTGATGCTTGTGAAGAATAATAAAATGGGACTTCATTAATGAGATTAATGAAACTAAAAGAAACCTAAAGATGTTGTAGAAACTTGTCTCAAAAACAGGTAGCTCTAGTTCTTGCTTTGCATAGTGGTGTTCCTTATAGAACATCCCGCACCTTATTCGATAAGAAAAGTGCCGAGATCCCTTCACCGGGAGTGACCTCTTTAGCGAAACTAGCAGATGCTACACACTCGGTTTGTCTTTTGATTGTTTCTATAGTTTTTGCTATGCATAGTGATATTTGTGAAATATCCTGCACCTTATTCGATGAGGAAAGAGCCGACGATCCCTTCACTGGGAGTGATCTCTTTAGCAAAACTAGAAAAGGCCTAAAAAACATTCCTTTTAAAAATCACTCGATTCTACAACGATATCAAGTTCATTACGCAAAAGGTTTTCTTAAAAACCTGTCGTAACCCTCCGTCATTTTAGGAAGTAGAGTACTTAGTATTCGTGCTGTGTTTGTTGACCTTAGTTAAGGCACAGTGTACGGTAGCTAAAAGATGTCTTCCTATATAGCATATGATGCGATTAGTTAGGACAGTCATATGACTTTGTTGACCTTAGTTATGGGTCATGTGGGTGGATCTATTTAATCAAGAAATGACGGGTAGAACTTGACTAGTGCTTATGATTTGTTGACCATAGTTAAGGTCATAAGTCACTAGGGGTAAAATATTATTGGGAATTTCAAGTGTTGAAATTTGCAATAAGATTGCATACCTTCTATAAGATAGTTGGATCCCGATACCCGCTGCGAGTAAGAGTTACTCCTGGGAGAGTTTTGCACATTACAATTAGCCAATCAAGTAGGTGTCTAGAAAGGTGTCAACGGGGTTACGCCCCTGGGAAAACGAGGTTTACTTTAATTAGGTCCGTGCGAAAGCACGGGGAACCTTCCTCAAAGTACCGGCACTGGCCTGGCTGAAAGATTGGCAAACTTGTAGAGTGTAATTAATCCCGACTAGTCTTTCCTTTTAGGGTTTGAAGGAAGATTTGACTAAAACAGTGGGAGACATCCTGATTAGAAAAATTGATAACCAATCTAATCTTGTAAAAGCGCACGCTGAGTGTTTTCTTCTCTCTCTCCTGGTTACGACTATGTCACGCCTTAATCAAGATAATAATACGGATGTATTGACCGAACCCGCTTATTATACCGCGATAGGGAACGTTGGTCCCGCTCCAACTTATAATTATTATAAGAAAGAGCAGGAAAATAGGGGATTACCAGAATTCCCGTTCCGCCCAAACGAAGAAAGTGCATGTTGATGCATCATCTTCGGGTGTGTTCATTAAAAGAGAACTGTTTCTCAGTATCCTTTACGTCCTGGGTATGAGATACCGTATCAGGATCCCGCAAATGTAATTTGTTACATGAGCTACAGATAGGTAGAGAACTGAGAACGGGTGATAAATTTCATGAGATAGAAACGGTGCAAGTGTTGCAGCCAAGTCTGTTGGTAGTTATCACCCTGTATTACCAGAATACATTGATTCTGAATGAATGTTATTAGATACCGAACCTGAGATACAACATCATATCAGTCTCTTTATTAGTAAAGAAGGATATAATTTTGTATTGATGGATAATGTTTTGAACATTTCCTATATCAAGTGTTGATCGGTTCAGGCACGTTATCTAAAAGCATAGACGTTCTAAATCAAACCACAGTTCTTAATGTACAGAACACACACAAGAGGAAGAGTTCAGAAATGAACGAATCCTTTTTGATGTATTGTTGACTAGGTCATATCAATGCAACCCAACTAGCTGAAGTTACATACAGATGCATATTTAAATTAGTTTGAATTTACATCTTGTGAAACTTGCCGGTCATGTCACAAAGATAAGATGACCACAACTCCGTTTATTGGAAACAGAGAAAGAGTTAGTGAACTCTTGGGATTGATACATGCTAATGTATGAAGGTCCCCTGTCTACACATGCCAAGACCGATTCTTTGTACTTCATTATATTCACTGATGATTTCTCAAGATTCAGACGTATGTTCCTGTTGAAACACAAGTCCGAAACTTTTGAGATAATCACAGAATTTAAGTTAGAAGTAGAGAACCAAAAACGGGTATATGTATTATGTCCTTTGATGAGATCAAGGAGGAGAATACTTGAGCATGGGATTCCTGGACTATTCTAAAGGAGAATGAGATTCTCTCTCAGCATTACTCCTCCGTATACACCACAGCACCTCGGTGTATCGGGACGGAGCAATCACACCCTTTGTGATATGGTGCGCTCTATGATGAGTTCTACTGAGTTTCATATTTCCTTTTGGGAGTTATGCGCTTGAAAAGTTGCATACCTATTGAATAGGGTTCAAATCAAATCAGTTACCTACCACTTCATATATGATATGGAAAGGGAAAAGCCCATATCTTAAGTTTGTTAAGATTTGGGGTTGTCCAGCCTATGTCTAAAAGCATAATCCGGACAAGCTCGAGGCAAAGTCAGTTCTGTGGAAGTTTGTTGGATATCCCAAGCACTCGCAGGGGAATATCTTCTACTAAACCGAGGAACAAAAGATGTTTTGTTTCTCAGCATGCCACCTTTGTGAAAGGGAATTTCTTGTGAAGAAATTATTGGTCATGAGGTAAAACTGGAAAGAGTTCCAGCTATATAAACTGCAGCTGATGATTTGGTAGAACCAAAGGATTCAATAGTTTCCAATGAACCTCAGCCTCTCCGCCGATATAGTAGGGTTCCTCACCCACCTGAGAGATACTTCGGTTTTCTCTATGACAGTGGGAGCGAGGAATGTATCATGAGATGATGACCCAACTAGTTTCGAGCAGGCCATCAGGAGTGGGATTTTGTAAGAATGGCTAGATGCTTAGCTGTTAGTTATATGTATGCCCTAGAGGCCATTACTGTACATTGGATGTATATTGTAGTGGATGCTGGGACATATATAGGGAGGACTTTCTTGCTCGACATGATAGTATGCTATCTGGTTGCTGTTTACCTTAACGTGTACACTGATTGTCTCTCTGTTACATTTTGGTAAAGCCCCTAGGATGTGTGCTTGACTACCTAGACTATGATGCGGATCATACTAGTGGGGACATGGTAGTCCATAAGTACATCCTTGAAAGTCCCTAGTCGTGGGTGTATCGAGATGGGGCATCGATATACCAAAGTAGACTAGCGTTTACCTTCTCGACCCATACAGATGGGCGATGGATGATCCCATATCCATTGGTGTTTGACATCGGAGATGATATACGGGTGCTCGGTAGAGACTGGGTACACTGGACGGACTCGCCGAGAACTCCCAGATGGTATTATACCTTACGTCAGATGGCAGTTCTCTGGTGACACTGGTACAGAGTAGTCTGTTGACCCGAGATCGTTATAGAGTCTTGTGTGGTTCCCACTGTGCTTTGATTTCCATTTTACCACGTCCAAGAGGGCGTGCAAAACGGTGGTTTTTGGGTACAGTCCCGAGTCACATGGAGGCAATGAGCGATAGGAGGGGATTCGTCTCTCCCGGTATAGGGGGTTGATGTTGCGCTGTGTTCGATTGGCTATAACCGGAAATCCCTGGCCAGGGTTGCTGAGATTTACTGGTAAGTGTTACCAGTAGTTTCTCGAACTGTTATAGACCTCATATCGACACGACTTATCGAGCTATTAGGGTCTGACGTTTACCACCCCTAGGCGAGATATGCGACATATCAGACGATCAGACCGGACTGTACGGTAGTGTTACTGGTTGGATTCACTGGAGTGTGAGCGGGCTTGCTCGTCGATCTTCAGATCGCTCAATACCCGGGTGGCCGTTACGTTTAGCAGACCGCTTGCGGCTTGTGGGTGTTTGATATGATCATCATCTGCTGCCGGCGTATTGACGAGTCTTTAGAGTCCTACATAGAGGTTTCCTGGCTCAAGCGAAACGAAATAGGAGCGCATATGAGATATGTACGGGACCGAGAATAATACGTGTATGTGATACCGTATTCCATTCTCACGATGAATGTGTCGAATGGTTGTATGCGATATAACCTAGTTATCGAATCGAAGATTGATTCGATAAGCCGATACATAGGATACTAGCCGGTTATATGCGATATGACCGGATCGTTAAATCAAGTGTTGATTTAATGATTTAATGCATAATTATATATTTGATATATTACTTTGCATTAACTAGTATCGGTTCACTTAAGATGGATTTTCTCACTCGGATGTGCGCATTGCATATGCGATATGATTTTGTGCACATGCTTGTATCATGTTTGATGATACATGTTAACTTGGTTAAGTGTAAAGAATTAAACCATGGTTAAACTTATGATTAGGGTTTTATTTCCTTTTCTTATTTATTTATCTATTTATTCATTTTGGAAATAATTAGAAAAGGCATAAAGAGAAAATGGTGGCTAATTTTGTTTCATATTGAAGCTTCTTGAAGACTTTGACCTAGTGACCATTTTGTTCTTATCCTTAACCCTAACCATTCCATTAACCATGGTCTTTTCTCTACACTTAACTAAGGTTGAAAGTATGATAAGTATTCTATTTATTTTCTTTTTAAAATTAACTTATCATATCATATTTCTTCTTCTTCTTCCTTGAACTCAAGAAGAAAACCTTGAGGTCATCAATGGTGATTGATGATAAAGAGTGAGAAATCCAATTCTAAATTGAACCCACTTCCTATTTCTTCATCCTCTACCTCTTGCCAAGTAGAAGAGTGTGTTTTCTTCACAAGTTTCTTGACTTGGTGAAGTCGGAGCTTGATTTAGCGATGCCTCGACGTAGATCATCTTCGGCATGGACATCGATGATCTAGCCCGTCCTTTCTCCGACGAAGCCGACGCTAGAGCCCGGGAATTCTTTTGGACAGCGAGGGGACTTCGTTGCGGAGCTATGGAGGTGGAGCACCGGATCTACAAAGGTTGTATTTCCGTTAAACTTTTAGTTAAGTGTTAGCTAGTTTGCATTTTCGCCTAGACATCTAGCCGACGATCCATAGTCAGGTTTCTCGGCACCTAGTTTTTTTGAAATTGGCATGGTTGATGCCTTGTGAGACCTCATTTGGGTGCCTAGGAACCCTACAGTGGTATCAGAGCCTAGCTAGAGCCTTAGGCGAAGTCTAGACGCAATTTGAAGTCCGAACGAACCCGAAACCCAACCCGGAAAATGCTCTCTGTCCTTTTTCTAAAATCTAGGATTTTTCAACATTAAAAATATGCAGAAAATCAAGCAGGGTTTTCTAGGAATTACTGTAAATTTCATGGACCTGATTCCACTTTACCACCGCGGTTCCGCGGCATGAGCAAGGCTCATGCGGCGGATCCGCGTCCGTACGGCCACAGTATTTAAATTATTTTGCACAGTAATTCTTATTTTCCTGTGGTGATTTTTCTGGGAATTTTTAATATTTTTTCTAGAGTTGAATTTTCTGGGATTGATTTGGGGATTCGGTGTTTCGATCGGAGTATCAGATTTTGTCTATGTGGCTTTCCGGATAAATTTTAGAATATATTAAAAAGTTCGACCGGATATAAATACCCAATTTTTCCCCTGAAGGGAAATTTCCAAGTGTTGGATTTTTCCGTAGTTTAACGACGTTCTAAGTAGTGCAAGTAACGCGATGGACCCTCTAGAAGACAACAAACCTTAACTCGATTATGTGAGCGTCTTGAACTGCCCTTTGAACCTTCGGGTTTGGGGCAGTACGGCGTGCCACATGTGAGGCGTTGGCTTGACCCTTCTACGGCTGGACCGTTGGTACTGAGGCACGAACTGAATGTTGTTAGACTTATTTCATGTGTTGACCTGTTTCGGGAAAACTTGGGTGTTCGATTGTTCGATCGGAAAGTTTAACATTTTCTATTTATCCGGAATGTGATACAATAATTGGAATTCACAAGAAGTTATGAGATAACTGAATGAATGTTATAAACATAGCAGTTTAGTCTCACTTGATCGGTTGCCACGGAATTTTGATGTGATCAAAAGTCCGTCGCAATCACGTAGCGTACGCGGATACTCGCCGGGTAAACTTAATAGACAGCCTCACTCCATAGCCCCGACCAAGTGACTGTAGGAGAACCCCGTCGCCGAAAGCATCCGTTCGGGTGCTCCCGGTAGCGGTGTTCCGCCTTGGTGCACTTCGTCGACGGTATCGGGGGTGCGACCGTCTACTGAAGTTTGCGACGAGCATTCGATCAGGATGTCGGGAATCTTGTTGAATTACCCGACTTGGTATTGAAAAGTGTTTTCGATAATGAGACTAAAATGCGGCGTTTATAATTGTTAGACATGCGATGTCTAAGTAATTCATTTGGTCAGGCATGCGATGTCTGAGGTAGTTGCGGATTCCAACTGTTGTAGTTTTACACTTTCTTTTGTGTGACCGTAAGTGTAATATGTGATATCGCCGGTTTCATTGCTATATGTCAACGACAATTGGGATGCGTATATTTACTTACGGTTATGACATGTGATGTTATGTGTTGCTGGATATGTTATATTGGATCGTCGTGTTTGAATAGCCGGGGGTTTTTATGTGAGATGAGTGTTTTTCATTTTCATTCATGTAAAAACTTTTATGTAATATTCTTTTATTGGGGCACTTCCAGGTTGCGGAAGTAGTCACCCTTTGTATATTATTTACTTTTCCGCACTAGGATAGACCCAAGGAGGAGGGCACAAGTAACCGGGTTCTGGAGTCCAGTGGGAGACCAACTCGAGGAGTCGAGTCCGGGTCTCCTAACTCCAGAATTGGTAGGGTTGCTTGCCGCTCTCGTAGGGGTCTAGGGGTGTGGATTTGGCTATTCATCACGACCGTGGAATCCGTGTTTTATACTGGCTCGTATTGAAAACGCGGACGTCCTAGTATATCCAATATTTCATATGTTTCTTCTGCTGCGATATCTGTGATGTGATCATGTGATGTTCTGTGATAGATACAGTATATAGTATATATGATATATTATATAGACGTTACTTATGTTTTACACCCGCGCTAGCTCTGTCCCGCTCTGCCGTTAGTTACCTAACCTAACGGTGCACGAGGGGACATCGAGGCGAATGCGTATGGCATAAGTGTACGTCATATTTATCTGTGATGTTTAGGTACTTAAATGATGGGACTTCATTAATGTGATTAATGAAATAAAAGAAACCTAAGATATTGTAGAATCGAATTTCAAAATAAAACAGGTAGCTACAGTTCTTGTTTTGCACAGCGGTATATGTGATATATCCTGCACCTTATTCGATGAGGAAAGGACCGAGATCCCTTCACCGGGAGTGACTCCTTTAGCAATAACTGGCAGATGCTACACACTCGGTTTGTCTTTTGATGCTTTTAAGTGTTTTTGCTTTGCACAGTGATATATATGATATATCCCGCACCTCATTCGACGAGAAAGGACCGACGATCCCTTCACCGGGAGTGACTCCTTTAGCAAAACTAGAAAAGCCTCAAAAACACTCCATTTCAAAATTCATTCGATTCTACAACGATATCAAGTTCATTACGCAATAGGTTTTCAGAAAAACCTGTCGTAGCCCTCCGTCATTTCAGATAAGTTGTATATAGTATTCGTGCTGCATTTGTTGGCTTTCGTCAAGGTGCAGTGTGCGGTAGCTATATGCTGCTTATCTGCTAGCATACGATGCGATTGGATTAGGGTAGTCGTGCGGCTTTGTTGGCTTTCGTCAAGGGTCGTGCGGGTGGGTTTAATTCAATCAAGAAATGTACGGGCTGAACTTGACTAGCGGGCTATGGTTTGTTGGCTTTCATCAAGGTCATAGCACGTTAGGGGCAAAATATTATCGAGAATTTCAAATGTTGAAATTTGCAATGAGATTGCATACCTTCTATGAGATAGTTGGATCCCGATACCCGCTGCGAGTAAGAGTTACTCCTGGGAGAGTTTTACATATTACAATTAGCCGATCAAGTAGGTGTCTAGAAAGGTGTCAACGGGGTTACGCCTCTGGGAAAATGAGGTTTACATTAATTAGGTTCGTGCGAAAGCACGGGGGACCTCCCTCAAAGTACCGACACTGGCCTGGCTGAAAGATTGGCGAACTTGTAGTGTGTAATTAATCCCGGCTAGTCTTTCCTTTTAGGGTTTGAAGGAAGATTTGATAAAAAATAGTGGGAGCCATCCTAATTAGATAAAATAAAAACCAATCTATTCTTGACAGAGCGCACGCTGAGTGTTTTCTTCGCTCTCTCTCCAGGTAGCGACCATATCACGCCTTAATCAAGATAATAATACGGATATTTGACCGAACCCGCTTGTTATACTGAGCTGGGGAACGTTGGTCCCGCTCCAACTTATAATTGTTATAAGACAGAGCAGGAAATTGGGGATTACCAGAATTCCCGTGCCGCCCAAACGAAGAGAGTGCATGCTGATGCATCATCTTCGGGTATGTTCATTACAGAGAACTGTTTCTCAGTATCCTTTATGTCCTGGGTATGTGATACCAGATCAGGATCCCAGATATGTAATATGTTACATAGGGCTACAGAAAGGTAGAGAACTGAGAACGGGTGATAAGTTTCATGAGGCAGAAAATGGGGCAAGTGTTGCAGCCAAGTCTGTTGGTCACTGTCACCCTGTATTACCAATACATTGATTCTGAACGAATTTTGTTAGATACCGAACCTGATATACAAAATCATATCACTCTCTTTATTACTAAAGAAACGATAAAATTTTGTATTGTTGGATAATGTTTTGAACATTTCCTATATCAAAAGTTGATCGGTTCAGGCACGTTATCTAAAAGCATTAATGTTCTAAATCAAACTACAGTTCTTAGTATACGGAACACACACAAGAGGAAGAGTTCAGAAATGAACGAATTCTTCTTGAGGTATTGTAGACTAGGTCATATCAATGCGACCCGACTGGCTGAAGTTACATGTAGATGCATATTTAAATCAGTTTGAATTTACATCTTGTGAAACTCGCCAGTCATGTCACAAAGATAAGATGACCATAGCTCCGTTTACTGGAAACAGAGAAAGAGTTAGTGAACTCTTGGGATGATACATGTTGATGTATGTAGGTCCCCTGTCTACACATGCCAAGATTGGTTCTTTATACTTCATTATATTCTCTGATAATCTCTCAAGATTCAGTCAAATGTTCCTGTTGAAACATGAGTCCGAACCTTTTGAGATATTCTCAGAATATAAGCTAGAAGTAGAGAACCAAAATAAGGGTAAAAGTATTATGTCCTTTGATGTGATCAAGGAGGAGAATACTTGAGCACGAAAATCCTGGATTATTCCAAAGGAGAATGAGATTCTCTCTCAGCATTACTCCTCCGTATACACCATAGCACGATGGTATATCGGGGCGGAGCTATCTCACCCTATATGATAAGGTGTGCTCTATGATGAGTAATACTGAGTTACCTATTTCCTTTTTTGGGAGTTATGCACTTGAGAAGCTGCATACCTATTGAATAGGGTTCAAATCAAATCAGTTGCCTACCACTTCATATTTGATATGATAAGGGAAGAGCCCATCTCTCAAGTTAGTTGAGATTTGGGGTTGTCCAGCCTATGTCTGAAAAGCAAAATCTGGACAAGCTCGAGGCAAGGCCAGTTATGTAGAACTGGAAAGGTTCCAGCTATACAAACTGCAGCTGTTGATTTGAAAGAACCAAAGGATTCAATAGTTACCAACGAACCTCAACCTCTCCGCCGATCTAGTAGGGTTCCTCACCCACCTGAGAGATACTTCGGTTTCTCTATGACAGTGGGAGCGAGGATTGAATCATGAGATGATGACCCAACTAGTTTCGAGCAGGCCATCGAGAGTGAAGACTCTGTAAGAATGGCTGGATGCTTAGTGATCTGAGATGGAATCCTTATACACCAACAAAGTATGGACTTTGGTAGCTATATCTGCAGGGTTAAATCCCCATCAGGAGCAAGTATATCTTGAGAAGATTACTTGGTGTAGATGGAAAAGTTGAGACTTTCAAAGCTAGACTTGTTAAAGGTTTGCATCATTGACCAGGTGTGGATTATGTTGAAACCTTTTCTAAGGATCTATGCTTAAGTCCATCCAGATCCTACTTGCCACGGCTACATACCATGACTACGATATCTGGTGGTTGGGTGTCTTGACTGCTTTTCTAAATGATGATTTGGAAGAGAACGTCTATAAGTACATAGCCAGAGGGCTTCGTAGACAGTGGGAGCAGCGGAAACGTGTGCAAGATGCTTTATAGGATAAAGCAGGCATCGCAGAGTTGGAACATTTGTTTTGATGAAGTAGTCAAAGAGTTTGATATCATCAAAATGGTAGATGAACCTTGTATAAACAAAAGGGTAGTAGGGAGTATGGTGATGATCCTCGTAGAGTACGTGGATGACATACTCTTGATAAGAAAGGAGTTTCTTATGCTACGCTCAATCAATCTCCGCTTATCACAAAGATTCTCCATATAGGATCAAAGTGATACCTCCTAAATTCTGAGTTCTCATCTATAAGATAGATGTAATTGGATGTTAGGATACTCACTAGATGTAGTGAGATGGTATCAATCGATCTTGGGGAGAATCACTGGAAGGGTTCCAGGGTGATAAAGACGACTGAATGTCAGTCGCAGGCATTGTCTTTACCCTCAGTAAAGGGACGGTATGTTGGAAGAGTTCCAAGCTAGATACCGTGGCATACTAGACGATAAAGGCTGGATACATTGCTACTTAAGATGCTACCAAAGAGGCTGTTTGGGTGTATATTGGTTCATGAGATGAACTTACTTCCTCCATTGTGTGACAATGGAGTTGTGGCTTATGCCATGGAACGTCCGTCCCATCAGTGATCCAGACATATTCTAAGGCAGTATCACCTGATCATGGAGATAGTTTATCTCCAGGGTGATCGAGGTTTGGAGAGTAGACTCAGAGGACAACACAGCGGATCCACTCACAAAGCCCTGTTCCCAGAGAGAGACTTTTATGGGATGGTTGAGTATGAGATACTACAACCACTGCTACAGATGGCCCTAGTGCAAGTGGGAGATTGTTAGTTATATGTATGCCCTAGAGGCCATTACTGTACATTGGATGTATATTGTAGTGGATGCTGGGACATATATAGGGAGGACTTTCTTGCTCGACATGATAGTATGCTATCTGGTTGCTCTTTACCTTAACGTGTACACTGATTGTCTCTCTGTTACATGTTGGTAAAGCCCCTAGGATGTGTGCTTGACTACCTGGACTATGATGCGGATCATACTAGTGGGGACATGGTAGTCCATAAGTACATCCTTGAAAGTCCCTAGTCGTGGGTGTATCGAGATGGGGCATCGATATACCAGAGTAGACTAGCGTATACCTTCTCGACCCATACAGATGGGCGATGGATGATCCCATATCCATTGGTGTTTGACATCGGAGATGATATACGGGTGCTCGGTAGAGACTGGGTACACTGGACGGACTCGCCGAGAACTCCCAGATGGTATTATACCTTACGTCAGATGGCAGTTCTCTGGTGACACTGGTACAGAGTAGTCTGTTGACCCGAGATCGTCATAGAGTCTTGTGTGGTTCCCACTGTGCTTTGATTTCCATCTTACCACGTCCAAGAGGGCGTGCAAAACGGTGGTTTTTGGGTACAGTCCCGAGTCACATGGAGGCAATGAGCGATAGGAGGGGATTCGTCTCTCCCGGTATAGGGGGTTGATGTTGCGCTGTGTTCGATTGGCTATAACCGGAAATCCCTGGCCAGGGTTGCTGAGATTTACTGGTAAGTGTTACCAGTAGTTTCTCGAATTGTTATAGACCTCATATCGACACGACTTATCGAGCTATTGGGGTCTGACGTTTACCACCCCTAGGCGAGATATGCGACATATCAGACGATCAGACCGGACTGTACGGTAGTGTTACTGGTTGGATTCACTGGAGTGTGAGCGGGCTTGCTCGTCGATCTTCAGATCGCTCAATACCCGGGTGGCCGTTACGTTTAGCAGACCGCTTGCGGCTTGTGGTTGTTTGATATGATCATCATCTGCTGCCGGCGTATTGACGAGTCTTTAGAGTCCTACACAGAGGTTTCCTGGCTCAAGCGAAACGAAATAGGAGCGCATATGAGATATGTGCGGGACCAAGAATAATACGTGTATGTGATACCGTATTCCATTCTCGCGATGAATGTGTCGAATGGTTGTATGCGATATAACTTAGTTATCGAATCGAAGATTGATTCGATAAGCCGATACATAGGATACTAGCCGGTTATATGCGATATGACCGGATCGTTAAATCAAGTGTTGATTTAATGATCTAATGCATAATTATATATTTGATATATTACTTTGCATTAACTAGTATCGGTTCACTTAAGATGGATTTTCTCACTCGGATGTGCGCATTGCATATGCGATATGATTTTGTGCACATGCTTGTATCATGTTTGATGATACATGTTAACTTGGTTAAGTGTAAAGAATTAAACCATGGTTAAACTTATGATTAGGGTTTTATTTCCTTTTCTTATTTATTTATCTATTTATTCATTTTGGAAATAATTAGAAAAGGCATAAAGAGAAAATGGTGGCTAATTTTGTTTCATATTGAAGCTTCTTGAAGACTTTGACCTAGTGACCATTTTGTTCTTATCCTTAACCCTAACCATTCCATTAACCATGGTCTTTTCTCTACACTTAACTAAGGTTGAAAGTATGATAAGTATTTTCTTTTTAAAATTAACTTATCATATCATATTTCTTCTTCTTCTTCCTTGAACTCAAGAAGAAAACCTTGAGGTCATCAATGGTGATTGATGATAAAGAGTGAGAAATCCAATTCTAAATTGAACCCACTTCCTATTTCTTCATCCTCTACCTCTTGCCAAGTAGTAGAGTGTGTTTTCTTCACAAGTTTCTTGACTTGGTGAAGTCGGAGCTTGATTTAGCGATGCCTCGACGTAGATCATCTTCGGCATGGACATCGATGATCTAGCCCGTCCTTTCTCCGACGAAGCCGACGCTAGAGCCCGGGAATTCTTTTGGACAGCGAGGGGACTTCGTTGCGGAGCTATGGAGGTGGAGCACCGGATCTACAAAGGTTGTATTTCCGTTAAACTTTTAGTTCAGTGTTAACTAGTTTGCATTTTCGCCTAGACATCTAGCCGACGATCCGTAGTCGGGTTTCTCGGCACCTAGTTTTTTTGAAATTAGCATGGTTGATGCCTTGTGAGACCTCATTAGGGTGCCTAGGAACCCTACATTAGCGATCTGAGATGGAATCCTTATACACCAACAAAGTATGGACTTTGGTTGCTTTATCTGAAGGGTTAAATCCCCATCAGGAGAAAGTATATCTTGAGAAGATTACTTGGTGTACTTGGAAAAGTTGAGACTTTCAAAGCTATGCTTAAGTCCATCCAGATCCTACTTGCCACGGCTACATACCATGACTACGATATATAGCGGTTGGGTGTCATGACTGCTTTTCTAAATGATGATTTAGAAGAGAGCATCTATATGTACACAGCCAGAGGGCTTCGTAGACAGTGGGAGCAGCGAAAACGTGAGAAAGATGTTTTATGTGATAAATCAGGCATCGCGGAGTTGGAACATCTGTTTTGATGTGGTAGTCAAAGAGTTTGACTTCATCAAAATGGTAGATGAACTTTGTAAATTCAAAAAGGTAGTAGAGAGTATGGTGATGATCCTCGTAGGGTACGTGGATGACATACTCTTGAAAGGGAAGGAGTTTCCTATGCTGCGCTCGGTCAATCTCCGCTTATCACAAGGATTCTCCATATAGGATAAAAGTGATACCTCCTGAATCCTGGGTTTTGGATTTATGAGATAGATCTAATTGGATGTTAGGATACTCACTAGTTGTAGTGAGATGGTATCAATCGATCCTGGGGAGAATTGGTCGCACGCTGAAAGCGTGTCGGATGTCAAAGTTCTAAAGTTTACCGCGATCAGGACGGTGTCGCTATGCAGCTAGCCGGTTGAGCACGGGTCGATCCACAGGGAGATGGTTATATGTCCGTTCTTGTTTTAGACGTGTCAATAAAGAATGTGTATATGTTTGTTCAATTCTATCCTAAGTGTTTTATATGCAAGTATAAAGTTGTTAAGAAAAAGATACGAAAGTGTAAGCTAAAGAAATCCGCACTCAAAACCTTTGAGCCGAGTCTTGACCAATTGAAGCTAGAGCAATTGGCAACAACGTGGATTAGGGGATTTAAGCACGGTATTCGTGGAATCCGGCTTATTTACCCTTGTCCTTCCGTTCTTGTCTCTTGCTTTCGCCTCCGGCCAAACCGAACGCAACCGGTCGCGGTTAGGAATCACCGTTACCTTGGTAGGGTTAGGGTGCCTAACGGAGCGCTTGCGTATCGTTTGGGCGGAGTTCAATGGAAAATAACGGGAAAAGGAAATGAGCAAAGAAACATTAACTTACAATATCGTATTTATTCTTAACAACAATAATTACAACCAATCACAAAAACGAACCAAAAAGAGCAAAAGAAAAGAAAAGATAACAAGTAAGTAAGTGCATGGAATTTAAGTGCAAGAAAGTAAAGCATGAATGTAAAGCAAGTAATAAAAAGCAAGAAATAAATAAGGAAGAAAGTAATTACAAGAACATAAAACTCAAGACAAGCATGGGATCAATAGCCAACCCTTAAACTTGCAAGCTCAATCAAGAGGTTGCAAGATCAAGAGAAGGGTAAAGAACTCATGTGAAATGAAGTACTAATTCCATAAGAAGTTACAACCCTTGAGATCAATAACAAACCCTTAAACTTTCAAGCTCAATGAAGAGGTTAAAAGATCAAGAGAAAGCAAAAATCTCAAGGGGAAGTTAAAACAAAAGAATGATACAAAAACCCTCATCTTCATTTAACATCCACTCAATGCTCTCACTACATTTTAATGGAGGAAAGATGAAGAAGAAGAAGAAGAAGAAAACTAAAACTAGCAAAAAGAGGCTTAAGAATTTCACTCCTTGGTTTGGCTCAGTTCTGGGGTATTTATAGGAGGGGAACTGGAAACCTAGGGCAAGAATCTGCCCCTACAAGAAAAGACCAACATGCCCCTGAAAAACGACAACGAGAGGTGACTAAATGGCCGCGGTTCCGCGGCCTAAGCGCGCTTATGCCGCGGAACCGCGTCCGTTTAGAGGAGTTAGGCCATGAAATTTGGTGGTTTTCCCTAGTTTTTAGTACTCTTCAGTGTGGTATATGACTTTTTCTCAGAAACTCTTCCCATTTCTTCCAGAATTTCAGTAGATCAAAAGGTGATGTGATGTGGATCTTTTGCCAAGATTTCCTCGAGCTCCGCGTAGATATGTTGGATCTTGTGTTGATATTGAGCTTTGTGCACGAAAATGACATCGATTTGCCATTTTGTCCCTTAAACTGGTGTGTGGCAACATACGGATAGAGAGCGGAGACCCGTGTTTTATCTGTTGTTGGCAGTAATCTAGAATTTGACGTACTTTTCTTTGAATTTCACTGTCTAGAGCTGAGAACCAGTATCCTGTAAATATGTAGCAAACACTGATTAAAAGCTCCTGCCTATAAACAAACGAGCGTAAGAATGGGCGGTATAAAATACAATATTCTGGTATGAACAAATACCCCCAAACTTAACTTTTTCTCGTCCCGAGCAAAACCAATTATTCACAAAAATAAAATCCTAACCGCATTTTCGCAGGGAACGCGATTGCACTGAGCGCGTGCAACAAGCCGTTAAAGCTCTAGGTGTCCCTAGTAAGAGGAGTGTTGTCTCCTGAGGGTTTTCAGCGGATTACACCCACAAAATCCCGTCAAGCTAGTGTTATAAGTTAACATCGATTCTACTCCTACAATTTAGTATTTACGTTAGAAATTCTATCATCCTAAGTTAGAAATATCCAACCCTTATTTTTCACACCTCCTATCTATTTAACCTTGGATCTCCTGAGTTTTCCTTCTAAAGTGCGGCCTCAAATCAGGGATTTTTATCAACTTTACAGAAAACACAAGTCTTATTCTTTATTTCTATCTTTTATCCAAACATCGATTGTATACCACTACGTGTGTGTATATTTGCACCCCTACACTCAAGAATTCAATTCAAACTATAATACCCTTGCCCTAATACCTAATACTACTTCTTTTCATTAAGGATGGACGGATTTGCTCACACACCTTTCATGCGACTATTAATGCTTCTTGAGGCACTAAAGACCGATTACTGAATGTGTGAACTTTAAAGTGTAAATAGCAGTTTTCAGGTCTTGACTTTATTCTATTTTTTCTTTTTCTTTTTCTTTTTTTTTTCAAGACCGGATATATTTTTCAATATGCTCTTTTGGTGTTTAGCTTTAAATACCGTTTTTTCTTTCATACTAGGCTTTCAGGCAAGAGTATTTCTAGGTATTCTCTACTACCCCAAGTTTCAAGGTGCGTGTAAGTGCAGTTTGCAGGGTATATACATTCTAAATTTGAACTCAAGAAAAGAAACTATTTTTCAGACTTATCCTCCAGTAAAGCTTTAATACTTTCCCTTCATCTTGACTTAACTAAAGAATTGAACTCAAAAAACTGTAAGGACGTATACATACCAAAGTTAGACAGAATGAGGGTTATTTTAAGGATTTTCAATTCCTAAGTCTAGAATTTAGTTATTTCTAACATATCAACTAAACTTTCAGAATAAAAATCTAAGTTACCCTATTAGCTAACTTGACGACAAAGTTTTTATATTTTTTGGAAAATTTTCAATTTTTGTGGGTTTTTAATAAGGTATGCAAATGCAAAATATACAAATGAATGTGAAGGAAGAAAGCTTAGCGAGCACACCCCCAAACTTAAACTTGACAGTGCCCTCACTGTCAGGCTACACCAAGAGGGTCAAAATTGTCGGCGCTCCCTAGAAACAAATTATATACAAAACAAAAAGGAAAACAAAAAATATATACAAAAAGGAGTCCCCCCCAAACTTAAGTAAAACAGTGTTTCCACTGTTAAGCGTTGAAGTTCAGGATTAGGGGGGAAAGAGAATAGTATCAAGCTATACAAGGCCTTACAAAGGCCAAAAGTTAACACCAACCATTCAAAAATTCTATCTCTGTAAGATGCGGGTTGGTGAAAAAAGGTGAAGAGGAAAAAAATGGAGAATACGCGAGACCATATGGAGATAGAAGCGGGATACGGTCTCGGTATATGAGAAGAAGAATGGCGGAAGGGAGAAAGAAGTGGAATACGAACTTGAGGGTGAAAATGGAGTGAATATATTAGCAAAATTTGTGATGACCGATGTGTGAAAAGCGATTGTGCTAATATATTAACCTGTCGAGAAATGTGGTCAAATCCCTCAAGATTCGTGAGAAACCATGGGTATGCCGAACTTGGTAAACCAGACAATGGAAATGGAAGTGATACAGTTTCTTGCAAGGTCGGAACGATGGAAAGGGTAGAGGAAAGTGATCGAGGAGGGATATCAGGTAAAGGTTCGGGAGGGCGTACACAGTCAATGGAAGGGACAGGATGAATTGGAAAATCCGACTCATCAATTAAAACTGGTTCATCCTCAAAAATTTCCTCAATGTTCTCCTCAAAAATTAGCTCATCCATGCAAATTTCATCGAAATCTAGACGCATCAGGGGTTCGGGAAAAACAGTTAATGACTCGGGATGATGAATTGGAGAGAAAAACTCTGCCAAATCTATAGGTTCATCATCCAAAATATTCCCGGCGTCAATATCCTCAATCAAGTGAAAGTCAATTTTCTCAGACACCTCATCAAAAGCATGGATTTCAATCGATTCTGGTTCTAAGATGGAGGTGTAGAGGTCAAAAGGATGGGGTGCGGTTTCACTTGGCAAGGTCCCTTCACAATCGGGTAAATCAAACACTGCAAAGTCGCATAACTTATCAAACATTCTATCTTCAATTAATAATTCAGTTGGGACACTGGATAGACTTTCAACACAGGAGTTGTGGGATTCAATTTGAAACGGGTAGGTTTGATTTGGAAGGGGGTACAGCTCACTCTCTCCACTCAAATTCTCAATCTGTCCAACCGCCTCATCATACATTGGAAAATTAGGAGCTAGTTGGAAACTAGCTACCGGGTCAGTAGGTTGTATGAGGGTGGCCATGGACGCATTCAAATCCATCATCTGTTGGCATGACGCTACCCTAAAGTCTTCCAACGACTATTCCAGACTAGACATGGGTTGTGACGGGGTTTCAGTAAAAGATTCAAAGTTGTTTGGATACTGAAAACTCCCAAATGGCTGTTCAGAAGCAATGTCTAGGGAAGGTGCAAAAGTCGGGTAGGACTGGTAGGAATTGAATGGCTGGACAGGGGTAGGATCAACATTTGGATACGAAGGTGAATGGAAGTGTTGATCCCAAGAATTTGAAGTGGTGAAAGGAGTGAAAGATCGGCTATGAGATTGTTCAATACGTTCAGCGATGGACAAAGGGCGACTTACAAAAGTGGTATCAACATAAGCGGGTGCGGGAGGTTGAAAAGGTTGATACAAAGTGGAATGCGGAGGGCAAGTGTTTGTCCTAGACGCGTCTATGCGATCTTTCAATGACATTTTGGGCATGGAGGGGTCGTTCGATGTTCGGCCAAAGCAAGAACCGTAAGAAGTAATGTCTGGTTGTGGGTACCAAAGTTCGGCAAGAGTTTTGCGAGGTGGGCTACCCATGATATGAAGAGAGAAAGAAAGAAAGGCAGAGAAAAGGAGGGGGAAAATTTTGAATTTTTTTTTATAATTTTTTTAGGTAGATATTAACAAAAGAATGAAATATATACATAAAAAGATTCTGGACAAAAACAATCACGACACAAAAATACCACACACCTAATCGTTCTAGGGTTCACCTAGGTCAACTAGTCCTGCTCCAGAACTTGATTGTCGAAGTAAAACTGTGTCGAGAAACGGGCTCAAGATACACTGATCACGAGGCCAGGTAAGTGCAGAGATAAGGGGAGGTTTTCCAACGCTTTCGCGAAGTTCCTTAATTAAATAACCCTTTCTCTTTTGGCGGTTTCGCCGTTAACACTTTCCTAGACACCCCGTAAATAATGTACCGTTAAGCGAGGTTCTAAACACGGTTAACTTCTCCTAATGAGCGCGAAGTCCTTAAGGCTTAAAGTCTAATTTCTTTTAAAATTTGTGCGGGTAAACGTTATGCTCAAGTGAATAATTTGTGGGCCACGGAAAAGGTGATGAAATCCTTTACCGTATATTGTGGGGTTCGCTTGCCCTTAAGTCCGTATTAATGTATGCAATGCGCAATTCAATAAAAATTCTATAAAGAATCAAACAATCGTTTTTTAGTTTAAGCACGGCACTGCAACAAATACGGGTTAGTCAATTTTTAGCGTTTGCTAGCGAACTTGCAAAGAATCCTGCAAAGAATAGTATATTGGATGCGTCGGATTTGAGAAGAAGGTGTTAGTAAAGTACGTACCGTTAAGTTTTTGGGTTAGGAAACCCCCGTTGAATCAAATCCGGTAAGCTTGAAAAGTTCTCTTGCGCGGGTCAAACTACCCGGATCTTTGGCACTGTACTTTGCAATCACCTTAGCCTTGAACGTACACTTTGCTCCCCACAATCGCCGTTTGCAAATCCGCAAAAATCTGCAGACTTGCTCACAAAAATTATAAAAAAAAAAAAACAAAAAGATTTTTTTTTTATAAATATATACAAAAAGAATATTAACCCGAATAACAAGAAAGAAAATACGCTACCGTCTCCCCGGCAACGGCGCCATTTGGTCGCACGCTAAAAGCGTGTCGGATGTTCAAAGTTCTAAAGTTTACCGCGATCAGGACGGTGTCGCTATGCAGCTAGCCGGTGGAGCACGGGTCGATCCACAGGAAGATAGTTGTATGTCCGTTCTTGTTTTAGACGAGTCAATAAAGAATGTGTATATGTTTGTTCAATTCTATCCTAAGTGTTTTATATGAAAGTATAAAGTTGTTAAGAAAAAGATACGAAAGTGTAAGCTAAAAAAATCCGCACTCAAAACCTTTGAGCCGAGTCTTGACCAATTGAAGCTAGAGCAATTAGCAACAACGTGGATTAGGGGATTTAAGCACGGTATTCATGGAATCCGGCTTATTTACCCTTGTCCTTCCGTTCTTGTCTCTTGCTTTCGCCTCCGGCCAAACCAAACGCAACCGGTCGCGGTTAGGAATCACCGTTACCTTGGTAGGGGTAGGGTGCCTAACGGAGCGCTTGCATATCGTTTGGGAGGAGTTCAATGGAAAAAAACGGGAAAAGGAAATGAGCAAAGAAACATTAACTTACAATATCGTATTTATTCTTAACAACAATAATTACAACCAATCACAAAAACGAACCAAAAAGAGCAAAAGAAAAGAAAAGATAACAAGTAAGTAAGTGTATGGAATTTAAGTGCAAGAAAGTAAAGCATGAATGTAAAGCAAGTAATAAAAAGCAAGAAATAAATAAGCAAGGAAGTAATTACAAGAACATAGAACTCAAGACAAGCATGGGATCAATAGCCAACCCTTAAACTTGCAAGCTCAATCAAGAGGTTGCAAGATCAAGAGAAGGGTAAAGAACTCATGTGAAATGAAGCACTAATTCCATAAGAAGATACAACCCTTGAGATCAATAACAAACCCTTAAACTTTCAAGCTCAATGAAGAGGTTAAAAGATCAAGAGAAAGCAAAAATCTCAAGGGGAAGTTAAAACAAAAGAATGATACAAAAACCCTCATCTTCATTTAACATCCACTCAATGCTCTCACTACATTTTCATGAAGGAAAGATGAAGAAGAAGAAGAAGAAAACTAAAACTAGCAAAAAGAGGCTTAAGAATTTCACTCCTTGGTTTGGCTCAGTTCTGGGGTATTTATAGGAGGGGAACTGGAAACCTAGGGCAAGAATCTGCCCCTACAAGAAAAGACCAACATGCCCCTGAAAAACGACAACGAGAGGAGACTAAATGGCCACGGTTCCGCGGCCTAAGCGCGCTTATGCCGCGGAACCGCGGCCGTTTAGAGGAGTTAGGCCACGAAATTTGGTGGTTTTCCCTAGTTTTTAGTACTCTTCAGTGTGGTATATAACTTTTTCTCAGAAACTCTTCCCCTTTCTTCCAGAATTTCAATAGATCAAAAGGTGATGTGATGTGGATCTTTTGCCAAGATTTCCTCGAGCTCCGTGTAGATATGTTAGATCTTGTGTTGACATTGAGCTTTGTGCACGAAAATGACATCGATTTGCCATTTTGTCCCTTAAACTGGTGTGTGGCAACATACGGATAGAGAGCGGAGACCCGTATTTTATCTGTTGTTGGCAGTAATCCGGAATTTGACGTACTTTTCTATGAATTTCACTGTCTAGAGCTGAGAACCAGTATCCTGTAAATATGTAGCAAACACTGATTAAAAGCACCTGCCTATAAACAAACGAGCGTAAGAATGGGCGGTATAAAATGCAATATTCTGGTATGAACAACAATCACTGGAAAGGTTCCAGGGTGATAAGGACGACTAAATGTCATTCGCAGGCATTGACTTTACCCTCAGTAGAGGGACGGTATGTTGGAAGAGTTCCAAGCTAGATACCGTGACTTACTAGACGATTAAAGGCAAGATACATCGTTACCAAGGATTTTACCAAAGAGGCAGTCTAGATATATATAAATTCATTTGATGAACTTCGTTCCTACCATTGTGTGACAATGGAGTTGTGGCTTATGCCAAGGATCCCCCCGTCCCATCAGAAATCCAGATATAATTCTTAGGCAGTATCACCTGATCATGGAGATGGTTGATCTCCACGAAGATCGAAGTTATGAGAGTAGACACAGAGGACAACAGCGCGGATCCACTCACAAAGGGCTTTTTCCCAGTAGAGACTTTTATGGGATGGTTGAGTATGAGATACTTCAACCACAGCTAATTGTTGGGTATGTGATACCACAACAGATGGCCCTAATGCAAGTTCGAGATTGTTAGTTATATGTATGCCCCAGAGGCCATTACTGTACATACAATGTACATTGTAGTAGATGCTTGGACATATATAGGGAGGACTTTCTTGCTCGACATGATAGTACGCTATCTGGTTGCTCTTTATCTTAACATGTACTCTGATAGTCTCTATGTTACATGTTGATAAAGCCCTTAGGATATGTACTCGACTACTGGGACTATGATGAGATCATACTAGTGGGGTCACGGTAGTCGACGAGTACATCCTATAACTGTTCTTAGTCGAGGGTGTATCGAGACAGGGCATCGATACACCAGAGTAGACTAGCGTATACGCATCTTGACCCATATGATGCGCGATGGATGATCCCATATCCATCGGTGTTTAACATCAAGGATGGTATATGGGTGCTCAGTGGAGACTGGGTACACTGGACGGACTCGCCGAGAACTCCCAGATGGTATTATACCTCACGTTAGATGGCAGTTCTCCGGTGACACTGGTACAGAGTAGTCTGTTGACCCGAGATCGTCATAGAGTCTTGTGTGATTCCCACTGTGCTTTGATTTCCATCATACCACGTCCAAGAGGGCGTGCAAAAAGATGGCTTTTGGGTACAGTCCCGAATCACATAGAAACAATGAGCGATAGCAGGGGATTCGTCTCTCCCGGTATAGGGAGTTGATGTTGTGCTGTGTTCGATTGGCTATAACTGGAAATCCCTGGCCATGGTTGCTGAGATTTACTGGTAAGTGTTATCAGTAGTTTCTCGAACTGTTATAGACCTCATATCGACACGACTTATCAAGCTACTAGGGTCTGACGTTTACCACCCCTAGGCGAGATATGCGACATATCAGACGACGAGACCGGACTGTACGGTAGTGTTACTGATTGGATTCACAGGAGAATGTACAGGCTTGCTTGTTGATCTTCTGATCGCTCAATACCATGGTGGCTGTTACGTTTAGCTGACCGCTTGCAGCTTGTGGGTGTTTGATATGATCATCACCTACTGCCGGCGTATTGACGATTCTTTAGAGTCCTACACAGAGGTTTCTTGACTCAGGCAAAACAGAGTAGGGGCACATATGTGATATGTACGGGACCGAGGATAATGCGATATGAGATACCGTATTTTATTCTCGTGATATTTGATATCATCCGGGTCATCGGATCAAGTATTGATTCGATGAAACGGTAAATGTGATATTAGTCGGTTATATGCGATATTGCCGGATTGTCGGATCAAGTGTTTATTCGATAATTTAATGTATAATAATATATATGATATATTAAATTACATTAACTAATATTAGCTAACTAAAAGATTCTTTTTCTCACTCGGGTAATACATTGATATATATGTGATATATGTTAATTGTATTATTTTATTATATTACAATAAATATTATATATGTGATATATAATATTGTAACATGTTATAATTACTAATGCAACATGATTAGTGGAGATTAAACAAGGTTAGGGTTTGATTTGGGTTAGCTCATTCTTGAACATTTTAGAAGGTTTTTCTTTTGTCATGAAAAAGATATTTGTGTTGATATTTTTAAGTGATTCATGCTTTAACCCAACCCAAACCCTAGCCCTAGTTAAATCTATACAAAGGTTACTTGAACCATGGTTGCACAAATGATTATGACAACATTTCATTATTCATTTCAAATGATTATTCATCTTCTTCTTTCTTCTTTCATGGAAAAGCTTTCTACTTCATCATCCTAATCTATCCTAACCATTTAGATTAGGGTGTTCACTTCATTTAGTGAGTGAGAGCTTGTGTTAATGAAACTTCAAGGTAGATCATCTTTGTTATCGAAGATCGGAAGCAAGCTTGCATCTTTCTCTTCGTGGAGCCTCTCGAGAGTCCGGAACTTGATGATCGCAGCGAAGGGACCACAACACGGAGGTTATGAAGTGAAGGACTGGACTACAAAGGTTGTAATCCCAAACTCTTAGATTTTAAAGTGTTTAACATGCTTTGTTTCGCCTAATCTCTAGTCTAAGATTTTGGTTTAGGGTTGTTCGGCACGGCTCATATTTAAATCGGGCATGGTTGATGCCTTATAGACCCTTGTGCGTGTTCCTAGTAACCCTACACAGTGGGAACACACTTGAGGCGAAGCAGCAGTGTCAAGACGACGGACTAAGCTGTACTCATGTCACCTGGGAACTGCTACCCGACGATAAGTATAATATGTTGGAGATAGTGCCCTCAGAGTCAATTATTGGATCACAGGCACGTGATTGCAATGATTGAGAGAGGACCTATACCGTTAGAACAGTCTTACTCAAGATGATAGTATGCTATCTGGTTTACCTTTATCATCGTGTACTGTTTTAGGTGATCATACAGGTCACTATTGCGCGTTGATAAAGCCCCTAGGATTCTTGCTTGACTGCCAGCAGTATGAGGGCGATCATATATGTGGGAGCTGGGGTCTATAAGAAAATCCTTAAAAGTTCCCTAGGCGTGGGAGTTTTCGAGACAGGGTATCGATACTCCAGAGTAGACTAGTGTATACAGTCGAGACCCCGACTAGGGGCGGTGGCCGGTCTCACAAGCCACTGGTGTCAGTTGGTTCACCTAAGATGTATATAGGTGCTCATTGGGTTATGAGTACACCGAACAGGACTCGCCGGGAACATGCTAGTTGGTCTTATACCTGACGTCAGATAGCAGTTCCCTGGTGACATGTGTTCAGGTTAGTTCATCGACCTGAGATCGTCATTTGTCTCGTGTGAGTTCCCACTGTACTTTGATTACTACCCTACCACGCTCAAAGGAGTCGTGCAAACAGGTTTTAGTTGGGTACAGTCCCGAGCCACATGGAGGCAGTGAGCGGATCTTCAGGGGTTCGTCTCTCCCGGTATTGGGGGTGAGGTCGCGCTGTGTCTACGAGAGCCATTACACGAAGTCCTTGGCCAAGGCAGGAGATTTACTGGTAGGTACTCCAGTAGTATCTCAGGGTGTTCTGGGCTATACTCCGACACGACTTGTACCGCTTTTGGGGGTCTGACTTTTACCAACCCCCTAGGCCCGCCATGCGATGCTCATAGACGAACGGATCGGACTGTACGGATATTTTCATTGACAGGCTCAATAGGGTGTCAGGATGAGTTCGCTCATCGACGTCCCTTTTGGTCAATACCTGGTAGCCCGTTACGTATGGCTAATACCTATGACGTGCTAGTGGTTAAATCCGCAGCCAAAGTATTGACAAGTCTTTAGAGTCTCCCACAGACCGTTTTCTCAAGTTTCGGGCGAAACGCTGTAGAGGCCGTATGGAGATATGGCAGAGTTCGATCAGATACGTGCGGTATTGCACGGATCATAATCGGACGGATAATACCGGTGGGCTTTGGTTTAAGCCGGATCCTAGTATTGTACTGTGTAGATTTTGTTTTTTTGCATTTGTATTCAGTGGGAATACAAATACGGGTATGTATATACAGTCGTGGGGGTTTTCCTGTAATTTATTACGGGATCAGTTTTTGGAGTTGCCAGTTTGCATTCCGTTCCGGCCAGTTTTCCTTTGTTCCTTCACGGCCGGACTTTTGTGATGGAGGGGCTAATTTGCAAATGTGCAAATTAGCAATTGTGGAGGGGTTTATTTGTAAATGGAGGATTATGATGGTTCATGATTATTCTAGCATCTTTTGATGCTTTTCTTGTGCTCATTGCTTGCATTTATGAGATGGGATTTGTATTAGACCTTGGTGTGACATTATAACCTCATTATCACACATTTTCTCCACTTGCTTGATGCCATTCTTTTTTCCTTCCTCCACCTTGATAAGGGCCGACCACTACTAGAGAGGGAAGGGGGTTCATTTGGGTGTGGGAAATTATTCATCTCATATTCTTGTATTACACAAAAAATCCCAAGTTCATTTCAAAATTCATTCCTCCATCATATATGGCAACTTCAAACCCGCATTGAGACAATGGATTCTACACTTCATCTACAGCATCCTTGGGCACGTCGACTCGCCAACTTCGTGCTCGAGTTGCCTCGGTCCAGAGGTGGGAGACTGTAAAAGAACCCGGCGATGTGGTGCCCGTTCCGACGAGGAGATGAAGACCGGAGATTCCGCGAGGAGATCGGAGTGGAGGCCGAAGACCGAAGGACACGGATCGCTCAGTATAGCTTCCTTCCCATTTTCTAGTTTGCTAGAGTTAGGTTAATGGCCCGATCCGGGTTTATAGTGAGCGGTGGTGCCGGTTTCTAGTTTTTTGAAAAGTTTCGTTTCCGCATTCCGGCGTCGGATTGACGGCTGAGGCGCCGCCGTACACTTACATAATACCCAGCAACAGTTTCCGACGAGTCCTGTCCAGTGTACTCATAACCTAATGAGCACCTGCATACTATCTCCAGTACGACGTACTGATGGCTGTGGGACAGACCATCTCCCTGCTGGGATGAGAAGCGTATACACCAGTCTACTGTGGAGTATCGATGCCCTGTCTCGATAATCCTACGACTAGGGACCTGTATAGGATGTGCTTATAGATTACCCAGCCCCCACTAGTGTGACTGTCATCACAACGCTAGTAATCAAGCAAAATATCCTAAGGGCTCTACCAATATGTATAAGCGATATGCTAAAAGAAATACATGCACATATTGAGGCAAAAACAAACCAGGTAGCATACTACCAATTCGAGCAAGACTATTACTATATCCGTGTATATCCCAAGCTCCCATTAAGTAATATACAATCCAGTATGATACAATAATGTCCTCTAGAGCATATATCACTAACAATCTCCCACTTGCACTAAGGCCATATACTGGCATATCGAAGACCGATGATCTCGAATAGCCTCTCGAATACTGTCTTGGGGGTGGCCTCTGTGAGTGAATCTGCAGTGTTGTTCTCCATATCTACTCTCCTCACCTCAATCTCCTGGGGATCAACGATCTCCCTGATAAGGTGGTACCGCCTTAAGATATGTCTTGATCTCTGATGGGACCTGGGTTCCTTCCCTAATGCTATAGCGTCGTTGTTGTCATAATACTAAAGTATTGGACTAACAATGGAAGGAACCACCTGAAGTTCAGTTAAGAACTTCCACTTCCACACTGCCTCTTTTGCGGCGTCTCATGCAGCGAACTGCTCTGTTTCCATCGTCGAGTCTGCAACGGTGTCCTGCTTGGAGCTCTTCCAACAGACCGCCCCTTCACTGAGGGTAAATCCATAACCCAATATGGACTTGGAGTCATTCTTATCACTCTGGAAGCTGGAGTTAGCAAAGGCCTCTATCTGGAGGTCCTTTTCCGCCATACACCAAGAACATCTCCTTAGTCCTTCTCAGGTACATGAGAATGTTCTTTACTGCTTCCCAGTGCTTCTGCCCTGGGTTTGACTGATACCGGCTTACCACGCTCAGTGTGTAAGCTACATCTGGTCTGGTACACAACATCGCATACATTATAGAGCCTACCGCAGAAGCGTATGGTATAATCGACATGCGAGCCCTTTCCAAATCAGTTTTGGAAGACATCTCTTTGGAGAGGGTGATTCCGTGACAAGCTGGTAGACTACCGCGCTTAGAATCGTCCATACTAAATATTTTCAGTATGGTGTTGTTGTACATTGACTGTAAAAGTCCCACCATCTTCTTTGATCTATCACGATAGATCTGGATCCCCAGAATGTAGTTGGTATCACCCAGGTCTTTCTTGGAGAACCTCTGTCACAAGAATCCTTTGACTGATTGTAGCATAGGAATATCATTTCCTATCAAGAGAATGTCATCCACGTACTTAACGAGGAATTCCACAGTTCTTGGTACAATCTTACTATAAATGCATGGTTCATTTGGATTTTTGATAAAGTCGAATTCTTTGACCGTCTCAATAAAATAGATGTTCCAACTCCGTGATGCCTGCTTTAGACCATAAATGGACTTAAGCAACTTGCACAATGTCTCGCTGCTCCCACTCTGATTGAAACCCTCTGGCTGATCCATATAGACGCACTCTTTCAAATAACCATTTAGAAAAGCCGTCTTTAAGTCCATCTGCTGGATCTTAAAATATTGGAAGGCAGCAATGGCAAGAAGGATCCGAATGGATTTGAGCATAGACAGTGGAGAAAAAGGTTTCATCATGGTCCAAACCAGGTCTTTGACGAAAACCTTTTGCAACAAGTCTAGCCTTATAGGTTTCAACCTATCAATCTACACCAATCTTCTTTCTGAAGATCCATTTGCATCCTATGTGTTTTACCCCTTCTGGAGCAATATTCAAAGTGCATACTTGGTAGGTGTACATGGACTCCATTTCGGTCCGCATTGCATCCAGCAATTTTACCGAGTCACCTCTCTGAATAGCTTACTGGAAGCTAGCTGGCTCATGATTGTTAATGATGCAATCCTCTCGATCCTCGTCTATGAGAAAACCGTAGTATCTCTCGGGAGAATGAGACTGCCTACTAGTCCTGCGGATTGGCGTAGGGATGTCCGGTTCTTTTGAAACCTCTGGTTCTACCATACTTTCAGTAATAGTTTGTGGTTCTGGAATTTCTTCCAGTTCTATTGCGCTCCCACTATTTCCTTTTACAAAAAATTGATTTTCGAAAAAATGGGCATGAAGAGAAACAAAAACCTTTTGTTCCTCTGCGTAATAAGAAAGATACCCCCTGGAGTTCTTTGGGTATCCCACAAACTTACATAGTACTGAGCGTGCCTCGAGCATGTCCGCATACTGCTTTTCAATAAAAGCTCGACATCCCTATATCTTCAGATACTGTAGATAGGGTTGTTGGAGGTAGTGCCCTCAGAGTCAATTATTACGTCACAGGTACGTGATTGTAATGATTGAGAGAGGACCTATCCCGGTAGGACAGTCTTACTCGAGATGATAGTATGCTATCCGGTTTACCTTTATCATCGTGTACTGTTTTAAGTGACCTGACACGTCGCTATTACACGTTGATAGAGCCCCTAGGATTCTTGCTTGACCACCAGCAGTATGAGGGCGATCATATAAGTGGGAGCTGGGGGTCTATAAGCATATCCTTAAAAGGTCCCTAGTCGTGGGAGTTTCGAGACTGGGCATCGATACTCCATTAGTAGACTAGTGTATACAGTCGAGACCCCGACGAGGGGCGGTGGCCGGTCTCACAAGCCACTGGTGTCAGTTGGATCACCTAAGATGTATACAGGTGCTCATTGGGTTATGAGTACACCGGACAGGACTCGCCGGGAACATGCTAGTTGGTCATATACCAGACGTCAGATGGCAGTTCCCTGGTGACATGTGTGCAGGTTAGTTCATCGACCTGGGGATCGTCATTTGTCTCGTGTGAGTTCCCACTGTACTTTGATTACTACCCTACCACGGCTCAAAGGAGTCGTGCAAACAGGTTTTAGTTGGGTACAGTCCCGAGCCATATGGAGGCAGTGAGCGTATCTTCAGGGGTTCGTCTCTCCCGGTATTGGGGGTGAGGTCGTGCTGTGTCTAGGAGAGCCATTACACAAAGTCCTTGGCCAAGGCAAAGAGATTTACTGGTAGGTATTCCAGTAGTATCTCAGGGTGTTCTGGGCTACACTCCGACACGACTTGTACCGCTTTTGGGGGTCTGACTTTTACCAACCCCCTAGGCCCGCCATGCGATACTCATAGACGAACGGACCGGACTGTACGGATATTGTCACTGACAGGCTCAGTAGGGTTGTCAGGCTGAGTTCGCTCACAGGCATCCCTTTTAGTCAGTACCTGGTAGCCCGTTACGTATTGGCTTATACCTCTGACGTGCTAGTGGTTAAATCCACAACCAAGGTGTTGATGAGTCTTTAGAGTCCCCCACATTCAGTTACTCAGCTTTCGGGCGAAAGGTTGTAGAAGCCGTATGGAGATATGGCAAGGTCCGATCAGATACGTGCGGTATTGCACGGATCAGGATCGGACAGTCTGTACTATAGGCCGTATGGTTATATGGCAGGGTTCGATCAGATACGTGCGGTATTGCACGGATCAGGATCGAACAGATATTACTAGCCGGTTTTGGTATAAGCCGGATCCTAGTATAGTACAGTGTAGATTTTGTCTCATTACATTTGTATTTCGGTCGAAATACAGATGCGGGTGTGTATGCACAGTATCGGGGTTTTCCTGTAATTTATTACGGGACCAGTTTTCTGGAGTTGCCAGTTTGCTTTCCGTTTCGGCCAATTTCCATTGTTCCGTTCATTGGCCGAAGATTGGTGGAGGAGGGTTTATTTGCATTGTTGCAAATAGGCTTTTGTGGAGGGGGTCTTTGCATATTTCCTTGTGTCATGATGACTCACCATACCTTGACCTTACCTTGACTTCTTGACTTGGTTTTCATGATTTCTTGACTTTGGTTGTGATGATGGGAGAAGAGATGGTTGTTGAGTGTTGGACTTTTCAAGCCATCATTTTCTTTGCATTATTGTTCAAGCCATTCTCTCTCTCTCTCCAATCACACCAATATGGGGGGGGCCGGCCATTCCTTGGGTGTGGGGGATTTTCATTTTCATGGAGTGGAGAAAAATATGATACACTCATTCTTTAGTATGCTACATTTTCCCCCACTCTCTCCAAGCTCTCTTTTCCTTCACCAATGGCAATTCCACAATCCCCAAAAATGAGACATGGTTCTTCACACATTCTACAGCGAATCTTGGGCACGTCGAGTAGCCGGCTTCGTGCCCGAGTTGCCTCGGCATTGAGGTGGGAGCCCGTAAACAAAGTAGGCGATGTGGTGCACTTCCGGCGACGAGGAGGAGACGGGACTTTTCCACAGGAGATCCGGACGATGATGAGAAGACCGGAGGACTTGGATCGTCGGTATATCTCTAACCCTTCTTCTAGTTAGCTTAGACTAGTTAATGGTTTCGATCCGGGTGTTTAGTGCGCGGTGGTGCCGGTTTGCTAAGTCCGCAAAAATTTAAGTTTTTCACCGCTTCCGCTTTCCGGCGTCGGATCGACGGCCGGGGCGCCGCCGTGCACTTACAGTGGTATCAGAGCCTCCCCATTAACTTAGTCTAGCTTTGTGTAATGTGTTTGCATTTCCGATCGATCAAAAAGTTCCAAAACCCGTATTGCCTTCGCATCAGTTTCTGTCGAAATTTTTTGGAGTCTAAAAATTTTTCAGGTGGTCTCAGAATGATGTGCAGGGAGTTATAAGAACACTGAAAAAATTTCGTAGCACGATCCCTCCGTACGACCGCGGAAGGGCGGCCAAAACCCTCTTCTGGCCGCGCTTCCGCCGCAAGTTTGTGGGCTCGTGTGATTATTTTTTTGCAGTGGGCTTATGGGCTTATTTCAGGGGTTTTGGGATATTAAAATTGGGTCCAGGTTTTCTTTAACTGCTGCAGTATTCTTTGTGGGCCCACTTGTTAAAGTTTGATCAATCGGAATATTTTAAACACATTTTTCACAGTATTTACATTATATCTGCGACCGTGAATGTCACTTGATCGGTAAATCCGGTCTAACTGCTATAGCCCGGTTAGACGGATTTGCGAACGTGACTTTCACGTTGATGTTTTGTTTTTGCTGTGATGTTGCGGATCGGTCGTGGGGGATAGCCTGGATGCAATGCTAGTACAGTTTTGTTGTATTATGTACATTTGATATTGCGGGGCGAGCGTCCGACATGTGGACTGCCGTCACTGCCTGTTTGTATTATTATTTTGGGGCACGACCTGGTTGCGGTCGATGTACCCGGTGTATGTATATTTTACTTTCTGTACTAGGATTGCCCCGCGGAGGGGTGCACGGATAGCCGGGTTCTGGAGGGCAACAAGCCCGCATCTCATGGCATTAAGACGGAGGGGGCTTCACTCTAGGATTGGCGGGCTATTCGCCGCACTCGTAGGGGGTACAGGTTGACCCAGGAGGGGTGCCCAAGTTGCCGGATTCCGTGAAGTGCTGGGTGGTCCATTCACGGCGCTGAAGGGGGCTGCCTCGCTTCAGGTTTTGGCGGGTGACTTGCCGCGCCCGTAGGGGTCTAGGATTTCATTGCACAGGCTATCCACACGACCAGGGGAACGTCGGGTTTCAGTAGTGGCTCTGTGAAACCCGGGGATCCCAGATATCTGTATTGTTTCTGTGATGCTGTACATTTCTGTGATGTTGCATTTTATTCACGCCTTGAGCGAATATAATATATTGGTATATATATTAGTAGATGTTGTATATGTTTTGCATCCGCGCTAGTCCAGTCCCCGCTCTGTCGTTAGTTAGCTAACCTAACGGGTAATGACGGGACCCAGTGGGGAATGCGGATGGCATATACGTACATCAGTATATTTTCGTTCTTTTTGGTGTGATCAATTGATGGGACTGCATTGATTTGGATCAATGCAAGTTAAAAACAAACCTAATCTGATGTTGTTGGAACACTTTTCAAAAGCTGTTATTGCAAGGACGTTCACTTTTGTTTTGCATCGAGGTATTCATTTAGAATATCCTGCTCCTCAGTCGACGAGGCAAGGGCCGAGATCCCTTCACCGGGAGTGACCCCTTGGACAATAAGTTTGCGTCAGGGCATTAACTTCACTATAGCCGATTACTTTTACTTTGCATCGTGGTATTCAGTTGGAATATCCTGCACCCCATTCTACGGGGAAAGAGCCGAGATCCCTTCACCGGGAGTGACCTCTTTAGCGGAAGTTTTCGTCACTATATTTTCAAAAAGCTCTCCGTTCCTTCGACGATATCAAGTTCATTACGTTAAAGGTTTTCGCCAGAAACCATTCGTAGCCCTCCGTCATTTCAGTTAAATATTCGGTAGTATTCAAGCTATGTATTTTGACCTCACGCCAAGGCATAGTGATTGGTAGCTGTCGGGTATTTATCTGTTGCATAGATAGATGCGTTGGTTTGGGACAGTCGTACTACTATTTTGGCCTACGTCAAGGGTATGTACGGGTGGGTTCAGATTAACCTGGATAATGACGGGCAGAACTTGACATGTGACTTATGATATTTTGACCTCACGCCAAGGTCATAAGAGCATGGGGCAGAAATCACATCGGGAGTTTCAAAAGAACTGAAACTTGCCAGATATGCGCATACCTTCTGGAGTGTGATACCGTGAGCGGATTCCGTCACGTTATCATGTGATGAGAGTTGGATCCCGATTCCCGCTGATGAGTTAGTTTACTCCTCGGGTAACCCCGACTAATTCTTCTTTCAGGTTTGGCGGAGAATTTGAGGTACAGTGGGAGGTTTCCAGATTAGATAAATTGGTAACCATTCTGATCTAGGTTAGAGTGCATGCTGAGTGTTTCTTTTCTCTCTCTCTTTGGCAGCGACCATTGACCCGACCCTAAGACTTTGACTCAGTGACCAAGTTGACCGAACCTTCTTAAACACCGGCTTTTGGATTGTCAGAGTTGCAAACCTCATTGCCACTCCTACTTTTACCCTTTTCTCCAGGACACCCTGTTTTACTACGAACGTCCACTTCCATTGGACAAAACCATCGTATGGTTAGATACGAACTCGAAAAGATTTATTCGAGGATGGTTTCAGGTTCTGGAGAAAACGGATAGGATTATTCAGTTGTCTTTTCCTTTTACCCTCTCTCAGGTTACGAGTACTCCTTGGTTTAGGGGTAGTACACCTATTACGCAAATTGGATTGTCTTCTTCCAAACCTTAGGCTGGTGCCGACCGGTGGGGAATGAAGAAAACTAATTAGCATAACGATGGTGTGCAGAAGGTATTAAGTTCAGACAAAGCAAGGGATTAGTAAGAGGGCAAAGTAAATTGCAACAGATATTCACGACCAAACCAGGTATTTCATTACCACTCCCAAATCACCTTTGTATTTCTCCAGAACACTCCGTATCACTACGAAGATCCACAGTTTATTGGATACTCCATCGTATGGTTATATACGAACTCGAAAGGAATTTATTCCAGTTCGGGGATGGATTCTGGTTCAGGAGAAATAGGAATAAGGTTTATTCAGGTGTCCTTTATCTTCACCTTCTCTCGCATTGCGAGTGTTCCTAGGATTGGAACAATACACCCATTATGCTTATTGGATAGTCTTCTTCCAAACCATAGGCTGGTGCCGAACGGTAGGGAAGGAAGAAAACCATTTGGCCTAAAGGGGTGTACAGAAGGTAAAGACTAAAGACATATGAAAGGATTTGGAGAGGTGGCAAAGAACTATACGGTTACAGTCGTGAATCTGGAAGAGGCATTACTAGGAATACCAGAATACCCCATCGGAACATTTCAATGTTTCAGTTTCACTGTGTAATGTTAAAGGAAAACTGATTTCCCGATTAGATACTTACTCCAGGGTATGTATTTACCAGGTACGATTCTCACATCTGTATGGTTTTACAGATGATGAGTGGGAGTAGGTTATTGGGAATTGGGTGATCATCCTCATTGTATCGGGATTCGTTGTAATCGGTGATATTTGAGGAAATCACCTGGGCTGTTTGCCGGTTGGCAAATATTTGGTTTTGAATATCCGCTGTTGTGCACCAATTTCAAATTGATATATCTGTACGTCTATTTTTCATAGAGTGAGATATACCTTTCTGAAATTATGTCTACGACATTTACCTATATCAGTGGATGGTTAGGTAAGGAGCATTAAACAGCGGTGTAATTCTTCTTAACCATAAGTACAGTTTTCAACCTACGACACACAGTGAATGAGTTATCAGACTCAAAGGACTTGTACAGAGTATTGTATGATGTCCAGGGTCCATCAGGACAGAGGGGTTGGTCCTCGTACTATATTCGGTTTACTTATGACTTCTCTAGTTTTTAGACAAGTGTTTCGTGGAAACACAGGGTCCGAATTTGGAGAAGTTATAGGTATTTGAATAGAGTAAAGAACCAGGTGTAGCAAGTATCGGGATTCTTCAAAGTGATCGAAGATATAGATACTTGTGTATGGTGTTCAGATGATAGTAATGATTAAGAGAAATTGTTTCTCTTTCAGGTTACTCATAATTGGAAGCATTCCTAAGTTGAGTAACGCTGATCGGCCTCCTTCCATTTAGTTGACATGCACTGGGGACAGCTGCATGATTTGAATCTGGTTCAATTAAATCAGTGCCTCTGTTTCTATATTGGATATAGAACAGTTCATATCTTAACGATGTTAAGGTACGGGGAGTTGTCCGGTTTATGATTAAAACCAGACACTGAACAACTCAAGGCACGTTTCTGTAATGGCTGCTTGTGGGTTGACCCAGGCTATGACGCGGGTTGACTTTCTACCATCTGGATGAACAATAGCAATATTGTTCTAGACTCGCCACAGTTTTATTAAAAATGGATTTTTTTTCAGAAAACAGTAGTAGGAGTATGGTGGAACTGGAAGTGATTCCAGAACCGCAAACGATTACTGAAGATTTCTTAAGGAACCTAAAGATTCAATCTGGATTGACATTCCATTGGCCACTCCGCAGATAAGGTGGGTAACTTCAGGCACCCGAGAGGTACTGCGGTAGCCTCAAGGACGGTGACAGGGAAGTTCTTGTTTACCCACAATTACCATTGCTGTTGTTCCAGGCTGCGAGACCCGGCGGGAGGATGAGTATAGCATCGTTCTAAACTAGTTTTAGAAGTGCACGTCTATATGACTCTGCCAGAGGGTTGTCGTAGTCAGTGGGAGCAGCGGAAGCATTGGTGGACAGGTAGCTTATGTCTATTTATAGACTAAAGCAGATGTAGCGGAGATAGATCATCTGTTTCTGACGTGACAGTCATGGGTTTGACTTCATCAGAATAGGGGATGGATCTGTTGAGAAGGTAGTAGGGTGTGATGTCCTGGTATTTGGATGACATGCACAAAGTAGGAAAGGAAACTCCTATACTACGATCGGTTATACTTTGGTCGTCACACAGTGGTTTCTCCACAAAGGAAATGGATTTTATATCAGACATACTGGTTACTAGATCTATGGTTTTAGATCTAGATTTGGGTGGTTTCCCAATCAGGGTACTTGACAGCATTCTAAGAGTATTTAGGATGGACGACTCCTGGCACGGTAGTGTACCTGCAGGTAATGGAGTCACCCTCTCCAAAGGTGTCTTACAGACTAAAGGGGAGAGGGACGGGCATGATTGGCAGATCACTTGCTCAGGCAATTGAGTCAATCGTGAGATATCAAGTACCACACCAGATGTTGTTCTTGCACTAGATGCAATAAGTTGACATTAATCCAATCCTGGAGAAACAGTCGGAAGCAGTTTTAGAACATAAGTGGATGTTCTAGGGAGATGATAACGACAGCCTCATTCAGGAGACAGTTATCATTCCAGGCTTCCAAGGTGACATGGACGACAAGGAGGTTGTCAGAGTTATAGTTTTCCTTCTGATGAGGGCCAGTATTTTGGACAGGTGGTCCAAGGCAATACTGAGGGAGGCATGGCGCGCAGGATACTGATTAAGTTCAGTTGACGATACAGTCTAAGAAGTTTGGATTTGGAGTTCATTTATGAGCTAAGTCCCATCAGACATCCCAACATATTCTAAGACAGGTATTGCTCATTTCGGGAGATGGGTTTCTCCGCGAACTTGAGATATAGAGAGACATAGAAAGAAACAACTAAGCGGATCCACTCACTGAGGCTATTCCTCGAACGCAATAGTTCCGCAAACGAGCTTTGTGAGACTGACTAGTAGAGGAGTTGGATGTTCGGTATCACACGGGCTGTGAGTATGCGACATCGCAATAATTAGCCTTGAGTGCAAGTGGGAGATTGTTGGAGGTAGTGCCCTCAGAGTCAATTATTAGGTCACAGGTACGTGATTGTAATGATTGAGGGAGGACCTATCCCGGTAGGACAGTCTTACTCGAGATGATAGTATGCTATCCGGTTTACCTTTATCATCGTGTACTGTTTTAAGTGACCTGACACGTCGCTATTACACGTTGATAGAGCCCCTAGGATTCTTGCTTGACCACCAGCAGTATGAGGGCGATCATATAAGTGGGAGCTGGGGGTCTATAAGCATATCCTTAAAAGGTCCCTAGTCGTGGGAGTTTCGAGACTGGGCATCGATACTCCATTAGTAGACTAGTGTATACAGTCGAGACCCCGACGAGGGGCGGTGGCCGGTCTCACAAGCCACTGGTGTCAGTTGGATCACCTAAGATGTATACAGGTGCTCATTGGGTTATGAGTACACCGGACAGGACTCGCCGGGAACATGCTAGTTGGTCATATACCAGACGTCAGATGGCAGTTCCCTGGTGACATGTGTGCAGGTTAGTTCATCGACCTGGGGATCGTCATTTGTCTCGTGTGAGTTCCCACTGTACTTTGATTACTACCCTACCACGGCTCAAAGGAGTCGTGCAAACAGGTTTTAGTTGGGTACAGTCCCGAGCCACATAGAGGCAGTGAGCGTATCTTCAGGGGTTCGTCTCTCCCGGTATTGGGGGTGAGGTCGTGCTGTGTCTAGGAGAGCCATTACACAAAGTCCTTGGCCAAGGCAAAGAGATTTACTGGTAGGTATTCCAGTAGTATCTCAGGGTGTTCTGGGCTACACTCCGACACGACTTGTACCGCTTTTGGGGGTCTGACTTTTACCAACCCCCTAGGCCCGCCATGCGATACTCATAGACGAACGGACCGGACTGCACGGATATTGTCACTGACAGGCTCAGTAGGGTTGTCAGGCTGAGTTCGCTCACAGACATCCCTTTTAGTCAGTACCTGGTAGCCCGTTACGTATTGGCTTATACCTCTGACGTGCTAGTGGTTAAATCCACAACCAAGGTGTTGATGAGTCTTTAGAGTCCCCCACATTCAGTTACTCAGCTTTCGGGCGAAAGGTTGTAGAAGCCGTTTGGAGATATGGCAAGGTCCGATCAGATACGTGCGGTATTGCACGGATCAGGATCGGACAGTCTGTACTATAGGCCGTATGGTTATATGGCAGGGTTCGATCAGATACGTGCGGTATTGCACGGATCAGGATCGAACAGATATTACTAGCCGGTTTTGGTATAAGCCGGATCCTAGTATAGTACAGTGTAGATTTTGTCTCATTACATTTGTATTTCGGTCGAAATACAGATGCGGGTGTGTATGCACAGTATCGGGGTTTTCCTGTAATTTATTACGGGACCAGTTTTCTGGAGTTGCCAGTTTGCTTTCCGTTTCGGCCAATTTCTATTGTTCCGTTCATTGGCCGAAGATTGGTGGAGGAGGGTTTATTTGCATTGTTGCAAATAGGCTTTTGTGGAGGGAGTCTTTGCATATTTCCTTGTGTCATGATGACTCACCATACCTTGACCTTACCTTGACTTCTTGACTTGGTTTTCATGATTTCTTGACTTTGGTTGTGATGATGGGAGAAGAGATGGTTGTTGAGTGTTGGACTTTTCAAGCTATCATTTTCTTTGCATTATTGTTCAAGCCATTCTCTCTCTCTCTCCAATCACACCAATATGGGGGGGGCCGGCCATTCCTTGGGTGTGGGAGATTTTCATTTTCATGGAGTGGAGAAAAATATGATACACTCATTCTTTAGTATGCTACATTTTCCCCCCCTCTCTCCAAGCTCTCTTTTCCTTCACCAATGGCAATTCCACAATCCCCAAAAATGAGACATGGTTCTTCACACATTCTACAGCGAATCTTGGGCACGTCGAGTAGCCGGCTTCGTGCCCGAGTTGCCTCGGCATTGAGGTGGGAGCCCGTAAACAAAGTAGGCGATGTGGTGCACTTCCGGCGACGAGGAGGAGACGGGACTTTTCCACAGGAGATCCGGACGATGATGAGAAGACCGGAGGACTTGGATCGTCGGTATATCTCTAACCCTTCTTCTAGTTAGCTTAGACTAGTTAATGGTTTCGATCCGGGTGTTTAGTGCGCGGTGGTGCCGGTTTGCTAAGTCCGCAAAAATTTAAGTTTTTCACCGCTTCCGCTTTCCGGCGTCGGATCGACGGCCGGGGCGCCGCCGTGCACTTACAAGGGTTTCTTCCCACTCCATATCTGATATGGTGTGGTAGGCAGAGTCTTGATAGGAACCTTATTCAAAAGATATGCATCTGGTTCTAGTGCATAACATCAGAAGGATCGCGGCAACTCAGCGTTACTAATCTTGGAACGAACAATATCCAATAGGGTTCTGTTCCGCCTTTCCTATACACCTTTGTGTTGTGGTGTATATGGAGGAGTAAGCCGAGAGAGAATTTTATTCCCTTTTATGTAATCCAGGAACTCGGCAATTTAAGTATTCACCACGTCGATTAGATCTCAGTGTCTTGACACTTTTGCCTGTTTGTTTTCCCACTTCATTCTTATATTCTCGAAATTTCTCAAAGGCCTCGGATTTATGTTTCATCAAGAAGACATGTCCTTACCTAGAGAAAATCATCCGCAAAAGTAATGAAATAGGAATAACCACTTCGTGCATCTGTAGATATTGGACTACATACGTCGTTGTGTATTAGTCCAAAGAGCTCGCTTTCTCTTACTCCGTGTCCAGTGAACGGAGTCTTTGTCATCTTTCTTATGGGAAAAGATTGACAAGTTGCATAAGACTGATATTCGAACAGATCCAAATATCCTTCTCTATGTAACTTTGAAAACCGTGTTTCATTGATGTGACCCTGTCTACAATGCCATAAGAAAGTTTTATTTAATTCTGGAGACTTTCTTTTAAGTGTGTTCTGGACGTTTGAAAACCTGAGCTTGATTCAATATATACTGTCCTCTAGTGTACCTGACCCAATTAAACTTTGATTTAGGTGGATGTGAATCACATCGCTTACAAACTAGACTTGGTACACACAAACAGTTATGTATAATCAATATCTGCCGACTTGTCAATTCTAGGTGATATACCCTACGGATACAGCGTCCACGCTCATTCCGTTAGCAACCCTGAAAGCATATCACCTGCCCTGATAACTCTACGGTTTCTCAAAGCCTGTAATGAATTATAGATATGAGATCCTGATTTGGTATTTTATACCGAGGAAGTAGAGTTAATTGACAGACTGTTTTCAATCACTAACACACCCAAAGTCGAAGCCACAACATGCTTCGGATCCTGGATTATGGCTTTCCAAGCCCTGCATCCCTTCTGCCAATGCCCTTTCCCGTAACAATAGGAACGTCCCTTCTTCCTTACTGTTAACCTTGAAACTTTTGCCCTTCCCTTTTCTTCTACCTTACTGACACCGCCTATTGGCTTTGTGGAGGTCTTCTTCTTCTCACCCTTGGCATCCGCCTTAGATCAAGACGAGGAAGATTCCCCAATAAGCAGAGCGGGTGTCTCCCTGGTTTCCTTCAGGGTGCCCTCAACTGGAAGTATAACTTTCTTCCCCTGGGCATAAGTAGGAGGTAGGGACTGTAGAATCAAGTCAGCATATGACTCGTTCACCAACGTGGTCTTTAGGTCCGTGAGCCTTTTAATATAGCTAATCATTGTAGGGACGTGGTCCCCTACAGATGACCTGATAGCCGACCTCGCTTGAAGCAATTCCTTTGAGGTCTCATATCTTGCGATATGAGATTGATCTCCATATAAAACTTTGTTATGGAGGAAGATAGAAACTAAGTCCATCTTCTAGTGCTGCCTCTGGTATACACCATCAACTGAGGCCAACACGAGGCACTAGGCATTCGCATAGTCTTATTCCCTTGTCTTACGGATATCCATATCCGTGACGGTGGAAATTGGACCTGGGATAGCGGGGTTTATGAGTAGTAATGAGGTGGTCCAGCTTGTCATAGGTAATGGACATCTGGACAAACCTTTGCCAGTCATAATAATATAACTCAGTCATTTTATTATCTATCTGTAACCTAATCTGGTTACCTTGTCGCTGCATTTAGGAGAGAGAGAAGAATACACTCAGCATAATGCTCTTGCAAGTATAGATTGGGTTTTAATTTATCTAAACAGGATAGCTCCCACTGTTTCTCGAATCCTTCCTCAAACCATAAAAGAAGAATTAGTCAGGATTGATCTCACCGTACAATACTTGCTTAACTGTTCGGCCAGGCTAGTGTCGGTACTTTGAGGGAGGTTTTATGACGCTTTCGCGAAGTTCCTTAATTAAATAACCTCTTTTCCCTGGAGGCGTAGCCCCGCTAATACTGTTCTAGACACCTACTTGGTTTATAGCATTGATTGGTAAGTGAAGAATCTCCCGAGGAGTAGCGGATACTCAAAGTAGGATCGGGATCCAAATATCATTGTGTGATAATGCTCAAGGAATCCTACCAACATTATCAAACTCCAAATGGTATGCAGCACTAGCAAGTTTCAGTTTCTTCAGAAACTCCCGATGTGGATTTTTGCCCCATACTCTTATGACCTTGATGAAGGCCAATATATCATAAGTCACATGTCAAGTTCAACCCGTCATTGTCCATGTTAATTTGAACCCACCCGCACACACCCTTGACAAAGGCCAAAATAGTACTACGACTATCCCAAACCAACGCATCTATCTATGCTACAGATCAATATCCAGCAGCTACCAATCACTATGCCTTGACGAAAGCCAACATACATAGCTTAAATACTACTGACTATTCATATGAAATGACAGAGGGCTACGAATGGTTTTGGCGAAACCGTGAACGTAGTGAACTTGATATAATCGAAGGAACATGCTAAATTTTAAAAGGAGTGGTTTAAGCTCCGCATTTAAAAGACTCCTGTTTAAAAATAACCGAGTGGTTTTTAAAATTTGTTCCAACGATCCAGCTTTGGTTTGTTTGCTTTGCATTAATGTAATGCAGTCCTATCAATTAACCAACCATTGCAGAAAACAACGAAAATACAACGTACGCTTATGCCATCCGCATTCGCTGCGGGGCCCCGTCATCCCCCTGTAGGTTTCTTAACTAACGACAGAGCAGGGGATGGACTAGCGCGGATGCAAAACATAAGAAACTTCTATTATGTAATAAATATATAATAATATCCATTCGTAGACGCAATGATAGGCATTCCAGATCATAGATGAACACATTGGATATACTTGGAATTCCGCGTTTCGTTTGAGCCTGTAACGAAAGACGGATCCCATGGTCGTGATGAATAGCCAAACACCACCCTAGACCCCCACGGGTGCGAAAAACTACCCGCCAAATACCCGAAGTGAAGAAACCTCCCTCAACAAAGTGAGTAGGCCACTCGGCACTTCAAAGTACCCGGTAGTTCGTGCACCCCACCTTGGGTCTATCCTAGGAGCAAAAACAGTAAATGAAATAATACAACGGTAGCTACAAACTCAACCCGGATGTGCTCCGCAAAAATAATATTACATCACTTTACAAATTTATACATCGAATGAAAGAATGAAAACTCTCATCTCACATCCCTGGCTATTCATCCACGACGATCCAACAAGTTCATATACACAAACCATCACAACATCACAGATATGTGCAACCCCGACTAATCGACGTATAGCAATTAGTCGATGTTTCCAAACACATATATACATCACAAAGCTTGTAAAGTAACTACGACATTAGAATTCCGCACGCAATTACCAAACTTAAACAATTTTCCAAGACTCGAAAATCCAGTGAGCTAAAGTTCCAAATCTGAAAGTTTTGAGCAAATCCGGGAGTCGAAACGAACTCGAAACCCTCTCGAATCTTCACGGAGGAGAAGATACATGATAAAACATCGAATGGGGGGCATCAGGGGGGTACCCACCCATAGTGGCCACCACGAGGTGGCACCCAAAGGAGGGCAGACCCGAGAGCACCTGTTTCTGGTTCTCTCGGGTCACCAGCCCCCAAAGCCACCAAGTGGTGGTCTCGAGGGGTGGTCCCGGTTGTTGGTCCCTCCCGGGGTGTCCTCGGGGTATGCACGCTTCACCCCGTGGCTTCTCGGTTCAAATCGTGAGCCCGCGGGGTGTGCAAACAACTCAAAACCTCACTTTTGAAAACTGTTTTTGTCGAATGTTTTTCCGCTACAAAAACGGCGGAATTCTATCGCTACAAGCTATCTAAGGTTTATGAGAGGCTCTGATACCACTATAAGTCGATGTCGCACACCCCACATGTTCGCGGGGAGGCAAAATTTGCAAAAATTGATTTTTACGAGCTTCGTAATACCGACTAGAATCAAGGATCGTCCATAAACCCTAGCTAGCAAACTACTTCAGGTTTAACTACTCGGATACGAAGTTATACCTCATGATACTTTTCCTTCATGTCTTCATCGTTGTCCTCCTCATCTACGTAGGATCCAAGGATCGATCCGGATCGTAGATTCTTCAACGGCCTCCTCGAGTCAAAGACGATCCACCCGAGAGTCCATAGTCCGAGCTCCACCTCAAGACCGAGGTAACTAGGCCAACAAGCTTTCTAAACTTGAAAGACTAGGTGATGTAGAGTACGAAGATGGATTTATTTGTCTCTTGAAACCCTAGGATTCTCAACACATGAGAGCTTTTAGGGTTTTGTAGTGAGAAAGAAGAAGAGAGCTAGCATGAGAGCTCTCTTGAGGAAAGAGAAAGTCTTTTGATAAATGATAATTGTGAATGATAATTGGATGGCTCACTTGACATGACCACAACCATGTGATGGAAAAATATCTCAACAAAATATTTAGCTCACAAAATATCTTAGTCAAATAGTCAATCCAAGTCAAGTGGTCAAGCCAAGTCAAAAGGTCAAACAAAGTCAAGTAGTCAAAACTAGTAGCCATGTCTCAATTATCATTTACAAAAATAACAAATACTTTCCTCCACCTCATAATTGTTTAAATCAAGTAAATGGTCAAAACCCTAATGAGGTGTCTCTTTCTGTGCTCCTCTCATCCGTATATACATACCCGCATTCGTGTTCCGGGAAACACGAATACAAAGAAACGAAACTGATCCATCAATATAATATTAGGATCTGGGCTAAACCAAAGCCCATTAGTATTATCCATCCGAACATCATACGCGCACAAGTGTACGTAAGTGATCGAAGCCCTGTCGTAAAACCATACGGCCTCTACACCTTTTGCCCAGTGCAGGAAAACTCTATGTGTGAGACTCTAAAGGCTCGACACTACGCTGGCAGTGGGTTTAACCACAGGCCGCAAGCGGTACTAGATTCACGTAACGGTCCCCAGGTAGATGTCGATAAGATGGCCGATTAGGAAAACCCATCCAAACTCCTACTGAGCCTGAATGTGACAATCTCTGTACAGTCTGGTCTGTTCGTCTAAGAGTATCGCATATCGGGCCTAGGGGGCAGTAATCGTCAGACCCCTAGTAGCGCAATAAGTAATGTCGGAGAGTAGCCCAATACACCCTGAGAAACTACTGGAATACCTAACAGTAAATCTCGCTTGCCTTGGCCAAGGACTTTGTGTAATGGCCTTCCGAACACAGTGCGATATCAACCCCCAATACCGGGAGAGATGAATCCTATCTAACCATCACTGCCTCCAAGTGCTTCGGGACTGCACCTAACTACTACCTGTTTGCACGACTCCATTGAGCCGTGGTAGGGTAGTAACCAAAGTACAGTGGGAACACACTTGAGGCGAAGCAGCAGTGTCAAGTCGACGGACTAAGATATACTCATGTCACCTGGGAACTGCTGCCCGACGATAGGTATATGTCACGACCCAAAGTTCGGCCCGTGACCGGCACTTAACCACGTAACGTCTACAGGCGCAACGTGATCAAGTAAGCGGAAACCCAGAAATCAAAACCATGAAAAATAGTGAGTGTTGAAAACATTTGGTTTAAAACTTTTAGAAAACTCGAGTAAAAATAATTAAAGTTTGAGTTATTTTCTTAAAAGTTTCGGCAGCACCTCCTTTGTAAAAACTAGCCCCGAAATCGGGTACAAGACATGATATAAGTAAATTAGACATATAATAAAAATGAAGCATCCCCAAATGGGAGCAATCACGCCCAACGGCAGAACAATAACCACAAAAATACAATACGACGCCGTAGCGAAGAAATGAGCAATATAAGTGAAAAACATCATAAAAGATAAAACTGCATAAATAAAGTTGGCTCACACGAGCTCGACATCAGAGTACAAAATAATATACATCGTCCTCACAACTGGTCTCTAAGTCAATACATGAAATAGTAGATGGAGATTACTAGATACAATAGTGTGTACAACTGGAAAATAAACGGATAGCGCAAAAACCCACCTATCAGCAAAACGGCTCACACGCCAACTGCAATGGTATCCGTAGCAAAAGGATGTAAAGAAGTAGCCCTGCCGCAACTACTCTGAGGGGCAACCTACAAACACTATGGCACAAAGGTGGTGAGTTGCCAACTCATGAATAGTAAATAACATATAAAGGTAATCGCGAGTATGCACGAACTGCGATACTCTAACATGTGCCAACAGATAACACCTATATGATGAGCTGGGTACGCAATAATCATGCATAACAAGTACAATCTAATAACATTTATATATGTGTAAGTCTACGGTAGCACCCCGTTCGTCTGTCCGAGGCCAAAATGCGGAAACAAAACTTTTTCAAAACTTGAAACTGGCGCTATCATATGCTTAAAACCCGGATCGAACCATTAACCTACTACTAGCTTTCTAGAGAAAGGATAGAAAGGCTATACCGATCGATCCGTGTCCTTCGGTCTTTGGCCACCATCCTAAGCTCCTCACGGCATCTCCGGTCTTGATCTCCTCGTCGGAAAGGGCACCACATCTACAAGTCTTTTTACAGGGTCCCGCTTCATCCAAAGCAACTCGGGCACGAAGTGTGCTAGCCGACGTGTCCAAGGTGTTGTAGAGAATGTTTGTGATCACTTTTTCTCTTGCATCCATTGCTTGGATGGAGGTTGAAGGTGTTGCCATTAATGGAGGTTATGAGCTAGAGGAAGAAGAAGGAGGAGAAGCTTTCTCTTCTTTTCTTTTTTTTGTGTTGGAATGATATTGTGAGAGAGCAAGAATGAAAATACAAGAGCAAACCCCATATCAAGTGGCTGCCCTCCCTCTCTCCTCACATCAATTCAACACACTAATCAATCACATAATGTAATATTTGCACAAGAAATGAGACCATGAGTCATCTAGGAAGTACATGTCTCATTTAATGCACAAAATGATGGCTTAAGCTCACAATTTCCATTTGTAAACATTAACCCAAATGTTTACAACAGTAAAAAGATACGGCAACATCTAAAATAAACTCATGACGGATCACAAGGATACCCCTCACCTGTATTTACATACATGCATCCGCATTCCGACTGAATACGAATGCGATGAGACTAAAGTAATCCAATAAATCTAATACTAGGATCCGACTTAAACCAAAGCCCACTAGTATGATCCGCCCGATCATGATCCGTGCACTACTGCACCTATATGGTCGGACCCTACCATATATCATACGGCCTCTACAACGTTTCGCCCGAAACTTTAGAAATTGTATGTGGGGGACTCTAAAGACTCGTCAATACTTTGGCTGTGGATTTAACCACTAGCACGTCAGAGGTACTAGCCGTACGTAACGGGATACCAGGTATTGACCATAAGGGAGGTCGATGAGCGAGCTCATCCTGACACCCTACTGAGCCTGTTAGTGACAATATCCGTACAGTCCGGTCCGTTCGTCTATGTGCATCGCATGGCGGGCCTAGGGGGTTGGCAAAAGTCAGACCCCCAAAAGCGGTACAAGTCGTGTCAGAGTGTAACCCAGAACACCCTGAGATACTACTAGAATACCTACCAGTAAATCTCCTGCCTTGGCCAAGGACTTCGTGTAATGGCTCTCCTAGACACAGTGCGACCTCACCCCAATACTGGGAGAGACGAACCCCTGCCGATCCGCTCACTGCCTCCATGTGGCTCGGGACTGTTCCCAACTAAAACCTGTTTGCACGACTCCTTTGAGCCGTGGTAGGGTAGTAATCAAAGCACAGTGGGAACTCACACGAGACAAATGACGATCTCAGATCGATGAACTAACCTGTACACATGTCACCAGGGAACTGTTATCTGACGTAAGGTATAATACCAACTAGCATGTTCCCGGCGAGTCCTGTCCGGTGTACTCATAACCCAATGAGCACCTGTATACATCTTAGGTGATTCAACTGACACCAATGGCTTGTGAGACCGGCCACCGCCCCTCGTCGGGGTCTGGAATGTATACACTAGTCTACTAATGGAGTATCGATGCCCAGTCTCGAAACTCCCATGACTAGGGACCACTTTAAGGATGTGCTTATAGACCCCAGCTCCCACGTATATGATCGCCATCATACTGCTGGTAGTCAAGCAAGAATCCTAAGAGCTCTATCAACGCGCAATAATGACCTGTAAGGTCACCTAAAGCAGTACACGATGATAAAGATAAACCATGCTAGCATACTATTCTCTATCAACGTGTAATAGTGAACCACAATGTCACCTAAAGCATGTACACGATGATAGAGAAAAACTAGATAGTATGCAATCATCCTGAGTAAGATTGTCCTACCGGCATAGGTCCTCCCTCAATCATTGCAATCACATGCCTGCGATCCAATAATTGACTCTGAGGGCACTATATCCAACAATATGATGAGCAGGGTATGAAATAATCATGCATAACAAGTGCAATCTAATAACATCTATATATGATGAACAGGGTATGCAAAAATGATGCCAAAGTACTCTATCAGGTACTACGACTACATGATGCTATGCATATCAATGAATGCTGAGAATGGGATAAAATATCTACACCGATCATCAACATGGAAAAATAACCGGTGTCCATCAAATACACCCAAATGCCACTAAAAACTCAGGCGCCGTCACCCTAATCGGCCTTCAAATCCTGTAAATCTCAAGGAATCGTGAGTGCCCAACATCGGCACTCGAAAATATCATGAATAATCGTTTCCAGCATCTACATTCAAATCCTCATGTATCGGGCTCCGTCAGTCCGGATCGGCCCACGGGCTCCGTCTGCGGAATCGGCCCTCGGCCCCGGCAGTATGGGTCGTCCCGTATCCATCTCTCATCTCTGGTCAGTATCCTCCGGGTAACCGCCAGGTCCAACCAATCACCGGTAGGTAATAGTCCCTCTGCCAGGCTCATCGTCATCCACACGAAATCTCTATCTCGCCCCGGGGTACCATACCGGGTCCACCATGTTCCTACAAACGGATCGTCCTCCTCCTCGAATCGGGTTTCACATGCCATACGTCTCAGAACCGAGAAAACGCATGATGGACGCACTGAAATATCATATCAAGAGAAACAGGGTTTTCAAAACAGTGCACATTTTCTTAAAATAATGCCACGGTTCTCAAACCCAGAAATCAGAGGAAATCCAAAACTCAATGCGTAAATCTTTGCAATGTGACGTATGCCACTAAGAGTAAAAAGGGAAAACCACATTTTTTTAAATGGATCCAGTTTTTGAAAGTATATCATGCGGTCCCCATTTTCTAGAAATCAAAGCCAGTATCATCCATGTATGTGAAACATGTATATATGTACGTATGGATGTGCAAGTGGATATATATGCAAGTATGAGTGTACCAACGCATAAGTGCACCAATATGGATATGCAGTGCGTATGTGCGCAGGTATGGATATATCAATGTATGTGTGCACCAATATAGATATACAATGTGTATGTGCGCAAGTATGGATATATCAATGTATGTGTGCACCAATATGGATATACAATGTGTATGTATGCAAGTATAGATATATCAATGTATGTGTGCACCAATATGGGTATACAATGTGTATGTACGCAAGTATGGATATATCAATGTATGTGTGCACCAATATGGATATACAATGTGTATGTGCGCAAGTATGGATATATCAATGTATGTGTGCACCAATATGGATATACAATGTGTATGTGCGCAAGTATGGATAGATCAATGTATGTGTGCACCAATATGGATATACAATGTGTATGTGCGCAAGTATGCGACAGAGTCATGTCTAATCATGAATGATGCGGCAATCAAAATGAAGTATGGTTTGTAGCAATTCTATAGTGCGAGTGTCATGGCAATCACTAACGGTGTGAGTGTAAAATACAAATAGTGCTCGTGCAGCTTGAACCGTTAGTGACAGTGCAGTGTTATATAACTACCATTTCTTTATGCGACAAAAGATGAGCATGCTACAATAGTACATATGCACGAGCAATAAACATATAAACATATATGCGACTACAATATCCTATCACGCCCTGACGCTTAACGCCATACGGGCGATTTCCTCGTAGATGTTAAATCCACTCACCGCGGCCTCGTGCTAAGTGTAGCCGACTACTTGCTTCCTCTTCTTTGCGACGTCCGACGTACCCGCCTGCAAACCTATAATTTACACAAAGAATACACATAACAAAAAATCCTGCAAAAAAGCGATATCGAAACAAAACGAGAAACTCGCGTCGCGAACTAAACGCGTGTGTATCTGATACGCTGAAACGTGTGTATACGCGTCCGAAACTACCCCGACACGTCGTGACACGCAGGAACACCAAACCCACTCACATATCACACGTGTCGCGCATGCTAAAAGTATTGGAAATACGGTATTTAGTCCCAGATTTTGACTCGAATGAAAATATAAAAAGTTGCAGATGCCAAAACCCTGTAATATACAGCAGACTCCCCCAGAACAAACTTACCACCTAACTCCCCCCTCTGGCCGCAATTTGCGGCCAGAACGAATTTATTTGCTGCCTGGGTGTGGAATTAGGGTTTCGTGCTCCGTATGTGTGGTCTAGATCTAGTGTACATGCCCCAGTAATCTAAGTTTTTGTCTGAAGCAACCGGGTCTACAGCAGATTTTAAAACAGGCTAAAATTTACATTAAAACGTTTATTTACACAAAATTGAAACCCTATGGTATTTTACTGAAATCAGGGGCAAGACTTGGTTTACAAGGCCTTAAAAACACTTAGTCAAGCTATACTAACCATAAAGATCCTTACTTGGCCAAATCTCCACACAAATCACCATTTCTAGCACAAATGACCACACTAAACACTAATTAAGCTTAACAACTAAAAGTTTAGCAAGCAGAGAAGTTGGGCTTATGAAATTATACCTCACTTGACCCTAGGTGCAAGGAGAAGGAGGAGAAGCTGCTGCTGCTGCTGTGTGCTGCTGCTGCTGTTGCCTGTTGCTGTTGCTGCCTTGCTGTTGTTGTTGTTGCTGGCTGCTGCTTCTACTGCTTCTGCTGCTGCTGTTGCTTGCTTGCTGCTGCTGTTGCTGCTAAGTGTGTGTGTATGTGTGTGTGTGAATGAGAGGGAGAGATGTGAGGAAATGAGTGTTGCCAAAAAGAAAAAGAAATGAGAGATATGAGAGAGTCAAACCCCCCTCTCTCTCACCTCATTAAATGCAAGCATGGCCAAGCCCATCATGCTCTCTCTCTCCCTTTCTCTTACCTAAGTCAACCTACAAACTAAATAATTTTAAAAAAAATACACTTAATTAAATTCAAATTAGCTTAATAAGAATGGGTTAGTCTACTATGGTTGCTAAACATGGTTTAACCCTAATTTAACCCTAGTTTACATGCACATGTGTGTGCAAGCCTAATAAAATTCTAATAAAATATTCATTAATTTTGATAAAATATTTGAAAATCGTTTTGGTAAACTTTTTACTAAAACCATATATTAAGGTATAATTAGCCACTAATCACAGTCTAAGGTGTTACAATCTTCCCCCGCTAAAAAAATTCGTCCCCGAATTTAAAAATATAATGCTACGCGTACCTTCAAAGAGACGAGGGAATTTCTTCTGCATTTCGCCCTCGGCCTCGCAAGTGATCTCTTCACCATTTGGGATGCGCCAAAGCACCTTCACAGATGGCAAGACCTTCGATCAAAGTTTCTTCACCTGCCGGTCCAATATCACTACTGGCTGCTCGGTGAACGAAAGATCGCGCTCGAGCTGAACGGTCTGATGCTGATTCCTGTGAGAAGGGTCATGCAGGTATCTGCGAAGCATCGACATATGGAATACGGGGTGAACATCCGGGAAGTCGGGTGGAAGAGCCAAACGATATGCCACTGTGCCCACACGCTCGAGGATCTCGAAGGGACCTATAAATCTGGGGCTAAGCTTCCCCTTCCGTCCAAACCTCATCACGCCCTTCATCGGAGAGACCCTCAGAAAAACGTGATCGCCAACTGCGAACTCTAATCTGCGGCGGCGTCTGTCAGCATACGATTTCTGCCTGCGCTGAGCTGTCCTCATCCTATCTCGAATCAACTGTATCTTCTCAGTCGTCTCCTGTATGATCTATGGCCCCAAAATACTGCTCTCACTGAGCTCTGTACAACAGACGGGCGATCTACATCTCCTCCCATACAAGGCCTCGAAAGGTGTCATCTGAATAGTATCTTGGAAACTATTGTTGTAGGAGAACTCCACCAAGGGTAAAGGATGATCCGAGCTACCACCAAAGTCTAAAACGCATGCTCGGAGCATATCCTCGAGAGTCTGAATGGTCCGCTCTGACTGGCCGTCGATCTGCGGATGAAACGCTGTGCTTAAACTCAAGCGGGTGCCCAAATCCTCCTGAAGCCTCTGCCATAGTCGGCTGGTAAACTGGGTGCCTCGGTCGGACACGATACATGTCGGGGCTCCAAGCAGTCGTACGATCTCGTCGATGTATATCTGGGCATACCGAGAAAATCCAAAAGTGGTCTTCACCGGCAGGAAGTGAGCCACTTTCGTCAATCGATCCATGATCACCCAAATGGAGTCATAACCTCGACTAGTCCTGGGTAGACCCATAATAAATTCCATAGAAATCTGCTCCTATTTCCACTCCGGAATGGGAAACGGCTGTTGCTCACCCCGGGCTTCTGGTGCTCGGCCTTGACTTGCTGACAAGTCAGGCATCTCGTCACGAAGTCTGTGACGTCCCTCTTCATCCCGTCCCACCAGTAAACATCTCTCATATCATGGGACATCTTGGTGGAACCCGGATGAACACTGTACACTGATCGATGCGCCTCCTCGAGAATCTCACGCCTCAGTCCCTCAGAATCTGGTACACATAGTCGAGTCCTAAATCGCAGTATCCCCTGATCATCAATCACGAACTCGGAAAATCTGCCATGTCCAATCTGTGCCATGATCTATGAACAACGGTCATCACTATACTGTGCCTCATGTATACGGTCAAGCAACTGTGGGCGTGCACGAACATGCGCAAGCTGTCCCCCGATCGTAGTGAACTCGAACTGCATTCGGATATCACATAAAATCTGCCAATCTGCCGACGACTGTCTCTGCACTGCGCTGAAACAAGATAGACTACCTCGGACCTCCTACTCAAAGCGTCCGCCACTACATTCGCCTTGCCCGGATGATACAAGATCTCGCAATCGTAGTCCTTCACTAACTCCATCCAACGACGCTGTCTAAGATTCAGGTCTCGTTGCTGAAATATGTACTTCAAGCTCTTGTGGTCAGTGAATATCTGGCACGACTCGCCGTATAAGTAATGTCACCAGATCTTGAGTGCAAAGAAAACTGCAGCCATCTCCAAATCATGAGTGGGGTAGTTCTGTTCTTGTTTCTTCAGTTGCCGAGAAGCATACGCGATCACCCTGTCGTGCTGCATCAATACACGCCCTAGCCCCACTCGAGAAGCGTTACAATAGACCACAAAGCCGCCCGATCCCGAAGGCAATGATAACACCGGCGCCGTAGTCAAACGAGTCTGCAACTGCTGAAAGCTATGCTCGCACTCCTCCGTCCAATCAAAAGGAACTCCCTTCCGGGACAACCCGGTCAACGGTGCAACGATACGGGAGAAGTCCTGAACAAATCGTCGGTAGTAGCCAGCCAGGCCTAGGAAGCTACGAATCTCTGTAACTGATGCTGGCCTAGGCCAATGTTGAACGGCCTCGATCTTCTTCGGGTCCACATATATACCATCTCGCGTAATCACGTGACCCAAGAAATCTACGCTCTCAAACCAAAACGCGCACTTGGAGAATTTTGCGAACAGCTGGTGCTCCATCAAAGTCTGCAATGTGATCCGCAGGTGCTGCTCGTGCTCCTCTCGGCTCCGAGAATACACCAAAATGTCGTTAATGAATACGATGATGATAAGATCAAGGTACGGCCTGAAAATATGGTTCATCAAGTCCATAAATGCTACTGGGGCATTGGTGAGTCCGAAAGACATCACCAAAAACTCATAGTGGCCGTAACGCGTGCGAAAAGCCGTCCTCGGAATATCCTCCTGTCGAACCCGCAACTGATGGTAGCCTGATCGCAAGTAGATCCTCAAAAAATTTCCTGCACCATGAAGCTGGTCAAACAAGTCGTCGATGCGTGGTAAAGGATATATGTTCCGCACGGTAACCCTGTTCAGCTGGCGGTAGTCGATACACAAACGCAAACTGCCGTCCTTCTTCTTGACAAACAGGACTGGAGCACCCCAAGGAGACACACTAGGTCGAATAAGCCCCTTAACCAGCAAATCTTGCAACTGACCTTACAACTCTCTAAGCTCCGCCGGGGCCATCCGATAAGGCGACATGGAAATAGGCCCCGTACCGGGAATCAAGTCAATGTAGAAAACAATATCGCGCTCAGGCAGTAGCCCAGGAAGATCGTCAGGGAAAACATCAGGGAACTCACTAACAATCGGAACCTGGTCCAACGGAACCTCTGTAGCTCTAGTATCGCAAATATAGGCTAGAAATCCCTGACATCCCTTCCTCAAAAGCTGTCCAGCGTGAAGAGAAGAAATCAAACTGTGAGGGGTGGCACCACGGTCCCCCTGCATAACTAAAGCCGAATCGCCCGGAAAATAAAACCTAACTGTTTTCTTGCGGCAGTCCACAGACGAATAGCATGTGGCTAACCAATCCATGCCCAGAAGAACGTCGAAGTCCAACATCTCAAGAAGGATCAAGTCGACAGGAAACTCTCTCTCGCCAATACGGACAACACACGACCGGAACACGTGTTTAGCAATAAACGACTCGCCCACAGGAGTGGTCACAGCAAGCGGCTAATCAAGCAAACCAGACTCTCCACCCAAACTAGGCACGAAGTGTGTTGAAACGTATGAGTGCGTCGATCCCGGATCAAACAACACGTGTGCGTCAACAGAACCTACTGAAAGGGTACCCGAGACCACTGCATCGGACGCCTGCGCGTCCTGATGCGTCAAAAAGAAAACCCGTGCTTGTCCTCTACCAGCGACTGGTTGTCCCCTACTAGTAACTGGATGTACTCTGCCGGCAGCTGGCTGTGCTCTGCCTCGGCCACCTCGTCCTCTATGAGCAAACCCTCCACGACGACGACCTCTCTGTGCATGAGTCTGATGCGGAGCAACAGTAGGTACAATAGGCAACACCCTCTGGGGTGGAGAAGGTGGAAGTATGACATGTGGTATGGCTGTCTCGCCCTCACGTGGCTCCGGACAATCTCGAACCTGATGATAAGTGCTTCCGCACCGGAAACATCTAGACGGGGTCTGCCGGCCCTGTGGATAGGTGCTGTATAACCGTCCTCGTCTCGAACCTCTGTCATCATCACGGCCTGGAGGGGGTCTGCCTCGGTGCCTACCCATCTGCCTCTGGGAAGACATATATGTGCGAACTCTCTTCGGTTCCAGAACTCCTGAAGTCTCGGCAAGGCGCTCCTCAACTAATAAGGCTGCATCTACAGCTGCCGCATAGGCCTCGCAATGTTGTGCGCTGATCGCAAGAAACAACGGGGTACGCAAGCCTCGAACAAATCTCTTGACTCGCATCTCCTTAGTAGCCACTAAATATGGGGCATAAACAGATAGCTCTGTGAACTGCACATCATACTCCACCATCGTCATATCCGGCGTCTGGCGTAATGACTCGAACCTGCGCGCTCGGGCATCCCTGACACTCTGGGGAAGGAAACGGGCTAGAAATACCGTCACAAACTCGGTCCAGGTCATAGGAGGAAGACCTGCTGCTCTGACCTTTTCTACCGATTCGCACCACTTCTGCGCAAGACCTTCCAGGCGAAAGCTCGCGAACTCCACCCATCTCGCATCTGAGCATCTGAGTGAACGACATATCCGGGCCATCCATCGATGAACGACTGGGGTTCCTCGGCTGCATCGGTGCCTATGAAGACCGGAGGCTTCAGCCTCATAAACTCTGATAGCGATACCGTAATAACCTCTGTAGATGCAGGGGAAACTGCCTGAACTGTAGGTACCATCGCGGTCCCCGTAACGGGTGGAACTACCTCTGGTCGCTGTGCTCGAAGTGCCTCAACTAACGACCCCATCATTTGGCGCATCTCCTGCATACCGGCCTCTAGCATGGCGATCTGATCTGTCGAAGGAGGAACAGTCTGCTCTGGTACAACGAGTGTACTGCCCGGGTCAGTCCTCATCTCAGACGAGTCAACTTGAATCTCAGCTCTCGCGGCCGCTCTCTGCGTCCTCATAGTCTTTGGCGGCATAATGGCTGAAAAAAGGTAGGATTCGATAAGGATACGGAAATCGAATCACAAGAATGTACACCATCATGAAGGAATTTCAATCAATAAGTCCTAAGGTCACTTAGGCGGAGTACCGTGTCATGAGTATGCCGCGGAACTTACACACGCTAGGCCACTCTGCTTCAGCTACCTACTCCATCATACCAGGATCATCCTACACTCCAAAAGGTAAAAGCTACGCTTTGATACCAACTTTGTCACGGCCCAAAGTTCGGCCCATGACCGGCACTTAACCACATAACGTCTACAGGCGCAACGTGATCAAGTAAGCCGAAACCCAGAAATCAAAACCATGAAAAGTAGTGAGTGTTGAAAACATTTGGTTTAAAATATTTAGAAAACTCGAGTAAAAATCATTAAAGTTTGAGTTATTTTCTTAAAAATTTCGGCAGCACTTCCTTTGTAAAAACCAGCCCCGAAATCGGGTACAAGACATGATATAAGTAAAACTGACATATAATAAGAATGAAGCATCCCCAAATGGGAGCAATCATGCCCAACGGCAGAACAATCACCACAAAAATACTATACGATGCCGTAGCGAAGAAATGAGCAATATAAGTGAAAAACATCATAAAAGATAAAACTGCATAAATAATGTCGGCTCACACGAGCTCGACACCAGAGTACAAAATAATATACATCATCCTCACAACTGGTCTCTAAGTCAATACATGAAATAGTAGATGGAGAGTACTAGATACAATAGTGTGTACAACTGGAAAATAAACGGATACCGCAAAAACCCACCTATCAGCAAAACGGCTCACACGCCAACTGCAATGGTATCCGTAGCAAAAGGATGTAAGGAAGTAGCCCTGCCGCAACTACTCTGAGGGGCAACCTGCAAACACTGTGGCACAACGGGGGTGAGTTGCCAACTCGTGAATAGTAGATAACATATAAAGGTAATCGCGAGTATGCACGTACTGCGATACTCTAACATGTGCCAACAGATAACATCTATATGATGAGCTGGGTACACAATAATCATACATAACAAGTACAATCTAATAACATTTATATATGATGAGCAGGGTATGCAATAATCATGCATAACAAGTGCAATCTAGTAACATCTATATATGATGAACAGGGTATGCAATAATACTGCCAAAGTACTCTATCAGGTACTACGACTACATGATGCAATGCATATCAATGAATGCTGAGAATGGGATAAAATATCTACACGGATCATCAACATGGAAAAATAACCGGTGTCCATCAAATACACCCAAATGCCAGTAAAAACTCAGGCGCCGTCACCCTAATCGGCCGTCAAATCCTGTAAATCTCATGGAATCGTGAGTGCCCAACATCGGCACTCAAAAAAAATCATGAATAATCGTGTCCAGCATCTACATTCAAATCCTCATCTATCGGGCTCCGTCAGTCTGGATCGGCCCACAGGCTCCGTCTGCGGAATCGGCCCTCGGCCCCGGCAGTACGGGTCGTCCCGTATCCATCTCTCATCTCTGGTCATTATCCTCCGGGTAACCGCCAGGTCCAACCAATCACCGGTAGGTAATAGTCCCTCTGCCAGGCTCATCGTCATCCACACGAAATCTCTATCTCGCCCTGGGGTACCATACCAGGTCCACCATGTACCCACAAACGGATCGTCCTCCTCCTCGAATCGGGTTTCACATGTCATACGTCTCAGAATCGAGAAACAGGGTTCTAAAATCCAGAAACAGGGTTTTCAAAACAGTGCACATTTTCTTAAAATAATGCCACGGTTCTCAAATCCAGAAATCAGAGGAAATCCAAAACTCAATGCGTAAATCTATGCAATGTGACGTATGCCACTAAGAGTAAAAAGGGAAAATCGCATTTTTTAAATGGATCCAGTTTTTGAAAGTATATCATGCGGTCCCCATTTTCTAGAAATCAAAGCCAGTATCATCCATGTATATGAAACATGTATATATGTAGGTATGGATGTGCAAGTGGATATAAACGCAATTTTGAGTGTGCCAATGCATAAGTGCACCAATATGGATATGCAGTGCGTATGTGCGCAGGTATGGATATATCAATGTTTGTTTGGACCAATATTGATATACAAAGTTTATGTGCGCAAGTATGGATATATCAATGTATGTGTGCACCAATATAGATATACAATGTGTATGTACGCAAGTATAGATATATCAATGTATGTGTGCACCAATATGGGTATACAATGTGTATGTGCGCAAGTATGGATATATCAATGTATGTGTGCACCAATATGGGTATACAATGTGTATGTGCGCAAGTATGGATATATCAATGTATGTGTGCACCAATATGGATATACAATGTGTATGTGCCCAAGTATAGATATATCAATGTATGTGTGCACCAATATGGATATACAATGTGTATATGCGCAAGTATAGATATATCAATGTATGTGTGCACCAATATGGATATACAATGTGTATGTGCGCAAGTATGCGACAGAGTCATGTCTAATCATCAATGATGCGGCAATCAAAATAAAGTATGGTTTGTAGCAATCCTATAATGCGAGTGTCATAGAAATCACTAACGGTTTGAGTGTAACATACAAATAGTGCTCGTGCAGCATGAACCGTTAGTGACAGTGCAGTGTTATATAACTACCATTTCTATATGCGACAAAAGATGGGTATGCTACAATAGTACATATGCACGAGCAATATACATATAAATATATACGCGACTACAATATCCTATCACGCCCTGACGCTTAACGCTATACGGGCAATTTCCCCGTAGATGTTAAATCTACTCACCGCGGCCTCATGCTAAGTGTAGCCGACTACCTGCTTCCCCTTCATTGCGGCGTCCGACATACCCGCCTGCAAACCTAAAATTTACACAAAGAATACACATAAGGAAAAATCCTGCAAAAACACGATATCGAAACTAAACGAGAAACTCGTGTCGCTAACTAAACGCGTGTGTATCCGATACGCTGAAACGCGTGTATACGCGTCTGAAACTACCCCGACACGTCGCGACACGCAGCAACACCAAACCCACTCACGTATCACACGTGTCGCGCATGCTAAAAGTATTGGAAAATTGGTATTTAGTCCCATATTTTAACTCGAATGAAAATATAAAAAGTTGCATATGCCAAAACCCTGTAATATACAGCAGACTCCCCCAGAACAAACCCTAGCACCTAACTCCCCCCTCGGGCCGCGATTTGCGGCCAGAACGAATTTATGTTCGGCCTGGGTGTGGAATTAGGGTTTCGTACTCCGTATGTGTGGTCTAGATCTAGTGTACATGCCCCAGTAATCTCAGTTTTTGTCTGAAGCAACCGGGTCAACAACAGATTTTAAAACAGGCTAAAATTTACATTAAAACGTTTATTTACACTAAATTGAAAACCTATGGTATTTTACTGAAATCAGGGGCAAAACTTGGTTTACAAGGCCTTAAAAACACTTAGTCATGCTATACTAACCATAAAGATCCTTACTTGGCCAAATCACCATTTCTAGCACTAATGACCACGCTAAACACTAATTAATCTTAACAACTAAAAGTTTGGCAAGCAAAGAAGTTGGGCTTATGAAATTATACCTCACCTGACCCTAGGTGCAAGGAGAAGGAGGAGAAGAAGAGGAGAAGCTGTTGCTGCTGCTGTGTGCTGCTGCAGCTGCCTGCTGCTGTTGCTGCCTTGTTGCTGTTGTTGTTGCTTGCTGCTGCTGCTGCTGCTGTTGCTTGCTTGCTTGCTGCTGCTGCTGCTAAGTGTGTGTGTGTATGTGTGTGTGTGTGTGTGTGTGTTAATGAGAGGGAGAGATGTGAGGAAATGAGTGTTGCTAAAAAGAAAAAGAAATGAGAGATATGAGAGAGTCAAACCCCCCCTCTCTCACCTCATTAAATGCAAGCATGGCCAAGCCCATCTCGCTCTCTCTCTCTCTCTCTCTCTCTCTCACCCAAGTCAACCCACAAACTAAATAATTTTAAAAAAAATACACTTAATTAAATTCAAATTAGCTTAATAAGAATGGGTTAGTCCACCATGGTTGCTAAACATGGTTTAACCCTAATTTAACCCTAGTTTACATACACATGTGTGTGCAAGCCAAATAAAATTCGAATAAAATATTCATTAATTTTGATAAAATATTTGAAAATCGTTTTGGTAAACTTTTTACTAAAACCATATATTAAGGTATAATTAGCCACTAATCAGAGTCTAAGGTGTTACAGTATAATACCCACCAACAGTTCCCGACGAGTCATGTCCAGTGTACTCATATCCTAATGAGCACCTGCATACTATCTCCAGTACGACGTACCGATGGCTGTGGGACAGACCATCTCCCCTGCTTGGATGAGAAGCGTATACACTAGTCTACTGTGGAGTATCGATGCCCTGTCTCGATAATCCTATGACTAAAGACCTGTATAGGACGTGCTTATAGATTACCCAGCCCCCACTAGTGTGACTGCCATCACAACGCTGGTAATCAAGCAAAAGATCCTAAGGACTCTACCAATATGTATAAGCGATATGCTAAAAGAAACACATGCACATATTGAGGTAGAAACAAACCAGGTAGCATACTACCATTTTGAGCAAGACTGTTACTATATCCGTGTATATACCAAGCTCCCATTAAGTAATATACAATCCAGTATGATACAATAATGGCCTCTAGGGCATATATCACTAACAGAAGTTCTACTGCAACATCTGTTTCAACCAATTCGTCATGAGTAATTTGTGTCTCTAGAACCTCTTCTAGTTCTAGCGCATTGCCATCAGTACTATTTGTAAAAATTTTATTTTCTAAAAATGTGGCATGTTGAGAAACAAACACTCTTTGTTCATCCTTGTGGTAGAATAGATATCCATAAGAATGTTTTGGATATCCCACAAATTTACACATGACCGATCGTGTCTCGAGTTTATCTGGATTCTGCTTTTTGACAAAAGCCGGACAACCCTATATCCTAACTCTTTTAAGAGATGGTCTCTTTCCACACCATATCTCATATGGAGTGGTAGACACGATCTTGGTTGGAACCCTGTTCAACAGATACATTGTTGTCTCCAATGAATCTCCCCAAGAGGAAAGCGGTAACTCAGCATCACTCATCATAGACCGTACCATATCTAATAGGGTATGATTCCACCGTTCTGACACACCGTTGTGCTGTGGTATGTAATTGGGAGTTAGCTGAGAGAGAATCCCATTCTCTTTTAAGAAGTCTGAAAACTCTGTACTCAAATACTCTCCACCTCGATCCGATCGAAGTTTCTTTATGCTCAAGCCTGTTTGTTTTTCTACTTCAAGTTTGTACTCCTTGAATTTCTCGAAAGCTTCGGATTTATGCTTCAATAAAAACACATGTCCGAATCTTGAGAAATCATCAGTAAAAGTAATGAAGTATGAAAAACCGCCTCTGGCATGTGTAAACATTAGTCCGCATAAATCAATATGTATGAGGCCTAAGAGTTCTATAGCTCTTTCTCCGTGTCCAATAAACGGAGTTTTGGTAATTTTACCTTTGATACAGGACTGACAAGTCGCATAAGATTTATATTCAAAAGGATTTAAATATCCATCTTCATGTAGCTTGTTTAGTCTCGTTTCATTAATATGACAAAGTCTACAATACCAAAGAAAAGCTTCATTTATATCTGAAAATTTTCTTTTATTTGTATGTTGTATATTGAAAACTGTGTTGGTTTAGGACGAAAATAACGTTATTTAGTGTACCATACCCAATCAACTGTTGATTCGAGTTAATGTTCATAACATTATTTTGCAACACAAAATTATATCCTTCATTGTCTAACAAGGAAACGAATATTATGTTACATAGCATACTAGGTACATAATAACAAGGTTCAAAACCAAAATACATCCCGAAGGCAACCCCAGATGATACTCTCCTACAGATACAGCATCTACATTGGAACCATTTCCAACTCGAAGAGTGTGGTCACCAGTCTTCAAAACTCTACTCTTTCTCAATCCTTGTATACAATTGCAGATATGAGAACCAGAACCGGTATCTAATACCCAAGATACGGAGTTTATAGAAAAACAGTTTTCAGTTACAAACACACCTGAAGCCGAAGCATCAGTATGCTTCTTCTTCTTGAGATCAGCAAGATACAAAGCACAATTGCGTTTCCAGTGTCCCGACTAGTGGCAGTAAAAACATTCTCCTTTTCCACTTCCTGCGGCCCCGGATTTACCTTTCCCCTTCGCCTTTTCAACTCCACCTCTCGGTTTGGTGGGTTTCTTCTTCTTCTTTCCCTTGTCCTTATCTTTTGGGACGGGAAAGGAAGATGGCCCAGCAAGCAGAGCGGGAGTTTTCGCTGTCTTAAGCGTGCTCTCTGCACTTCTCAACATATTGAGAAGTTCAGGCAGTGATTTCTCCAAATCGTTCATATTGTAGTTTACTATGAACGGAGCAAAGGTAGGGGGGAGGGACTGTAGAACAATATCAGTATATTGCTTGTTCTTCATGTTGGAGATAGTGCCGTCAGAGTCAATTATTGGATCACAGGCACGTGATTGCAATGATTGATGGAGGACCTATACCGGTAGGACAGTCTTACTCAAGATGATAGTATGCTATCTGGTTTATCTTTATCATCGTGTACTGCTTTAGGTGACCTTACAGGTCACTATTGCACGTTGATAGAGTCCTTAGGAATCTTGCTTGACTGCAAGCAGTATGAGGGCGATCATATACGTGAGAGCTGGGGTCTATAAGCACATCCTTAAAAGGTCCCTAGTCATGCGAGTTTCGAGACGGGGCATCGATTATCCAGAGTAGACTAGTGTATACAGTCGAGACCCCGACGAGGGGCGGTGGCCAGTCTCACAAGCCACTGGTGTCAGTTGATTCACCTAAGATGTATATAGGTGCTCATTGGGTTATGAGTATACCGGACAAGACTCGCCGGGAACATGCTAGTTGGTCTTATACCTGACGTCAGATAGCAGTTCCCGGGTGACATGTGTACAGGTTAGTTCATCGACCTGAGATCGTCATTTTTCTCGTGTGAGTTCGCACTGTACTTTGATTACTACCCTACCACGCTCAAAGGAGACGTGCAAACAGGTTTTAGTTGGGTACAGTCCCGAGCCACATGGAAGCAGTGAGCGGATCTTCAGGGGTTCGTCTCTCACTGTATTGTAGGTGAGGTCGCGCTATGTCTAGGAGAGCCCGTACACGAAGTCCTTGGCCAAGGCAAGAGATTTACTGGTAGGTATTCCAGTAGTATCTCAGGGTGTTCTGGGCTACACTCCGACACGACTTGTACCGCTTTTGGGGGTCTGACTTTTACCAACCCCCTAGGCCCGCCATGCGATGCTCATAGACGAACGGACCGGACTGTACGGATATTGTCACTAACAGGCTCAGTAGGGTGTCAGGATGAGTTCGCTCATCGACGTCCCTTTTGGTCAATCCCTGGTAGCCCGTCACGTATGGCTAATACCTCTGACGTGCTAGTGGTTAAATCCACAGCCAAAGTATTGACGAGTCTTTAGAGTCCCCCACAAACCGTTTTCTCAAGTTTTGGGCGAAACGCTGTAGAGGCCGTATGGAGATATGGCAGGGTTCGATCAGACACGTGGGGTATTGCACGAATCATGATCGGACGGATAATACTAGCGGGCTTTGGTTTAAGCCGGATCCTAGTATTGTACAGTGTAGATTTTGTCTCTTTGCATTTGTATTCAGTGGGAATACAAATGCGGGTATGTATATACAGTCGCGGGGTTTTCCTGTAATTTATTACGGGATCAGTTTTCTGAAGTTGCCAGTTTGCATTCCGTTCCGGCCAGTTTTCCTTTGTTCCATCACGGCCGGACTTTTGTGATGGAGGGGCTTATTTGCAGTTGTGCAAATTACCTTTGTGTAGGGGGTTATTTTTGATTTGTGGCTTCATGATTGTTCTAGCACATCTGATTCCATTTTTGTCCACATGGTTTGCATTAATGGTGATGTGGTTTGATTAGGATTTGATAGGATTTTGAGGTGAGATAATTTGATCATTATCTTCACATATTGGTATATGCTTTCTCTCTCTCTCATTATTCTTGATCAAGGGGCCGGCCACACAAATGAGGGTATGAGGTTTCATTGTGTGAGAAAAAATTCAATTCATCTCATTTTTGCTTGCTTGCAAAATTCCTAACCTCTCTCCAAAGATCATTCTTCTTCTCCTTCAAAGGCAACTTCAACCCCAATTGAGACAATACATTCTACACTTCATCTATAGCATTTCTTGGACACGTCGACTCGCCAACTTTGTGCCCGAGTTTCCTCGGTCCAGAGGTGGGAGCCCGTAAAAGAACCCGGCGATGTGGTGCCCGTTCCGACGAGGAGATGAAGACCGGAGATTCCGCGAGGAGATCGCAGTGGAGGCCGAAGACCGAAGGAAATGGATCGCTCGGTATAGCTCTCTACTCTTTTTCTAGTTTGCTAGGACTAGGTTAATGGCCCGATCCGGGTTTAAAGTGCACGATGGTTTCGGTTTACTAGTCTTGTAAAATTTTCGTTTCCGCATTCCGCCGTCGGATTGATGGCCGGGGCGCCACCGTGCACTTACAATGGTATCAGAGACACGCCATTAACCTAGTCTAGCTTGCTCTAATATGTTTAGAACTTCGATCGGACGGAAATTCCAAAAACCACTATTTCCAATATTGCACTTTCTGTCGATTTTCATTTGTGCTCTAAAAATTATTTGGTATGTTGCAAAATTACGTGCAGGGTTTTATGAGAACACTGAAGAAAATTGGTACCCTGATGTTACTGTAGAGACGCGGAACCGCGGCCGTAACCCCACTTTGGCCGCGGTTCCGCCGCGTAACAGTGGCTTCACTGCACCAATTTTTTACAGTGGGTCTTTGAGTTGGAAATAGGGTTTTTTGGTATATTTTTTTTGGGCCCAGATTTTCTTTGAGTGCTACAGTAGTGCTTGGGGCCCACTTCGGTACATTTGATCGATCGAAAATTTTAAACATGTTAGTTCACAATATTTACATTATATCTGCGACCGTGAATGTCATTTGATCGGTAAATCCTGTCTAACTGCTATAGCCCTTTTAGACGGATTTGCGAACGTGACATTCACGTTGATGTTCTGTGTTGTGCTGTGATGTTGCGGATTGGTCGTGGGGGATAGCCTGGATGCAATGTTAGTACAGTTTTGGTTTTATATGTACATTTGATATTGCGGGGCGAGCATCCGACATGTGGACTGCCGTCGCTGCCTGTTTGTATATTATTCTTTTAGGGCACGACCGGGGTGAGGTCGATGTACCCGTTGTATATTTTACACTCTGTACTAGGATTACCCCGCGGAGGGGTGCACGGATAGCCGGGTTCTAGAGGGCAACGAGCCTGCATCTCATGGCATTGAGACGGAGGGGGCATTACTCTAGAATTGGCGGGCTAATTGCCGCACTCGTAGGGGGTACAGGTTGACCCAAGGAGGGGTGCCCAAGTTACCGGATTCCGTAAAGTGCTGGGTGGTCCATTCACGTTGCTGAAGGGGGCTGCCTCGCTTCAGGTTTTGGCGGGTAACTTGCCGCGCCCGTAGGGGTCTAGGATTTCATTGCACAGGCTATCCACACGACCAGGGGAACGTCGGGTTTCAGTAGCGGCTCTATGAAACCCGGGGATTCCAGATATCTGTATTGTTCTGTGATGCTTATTACATTTCTGTGATGTTGCATTTTATCACGCCTTTAGCGAATATTATATATTGATATATATACTAGTAGATGTTGTATATGTTTTGCATCCGCGCTAGTGCAGTCCCCGCTCTGTCGTTAGTTAAGTAACCTAACAGGTGATGACGGGACCCAGTGGCGAATGCGGATGGCATATACGTACATCATTATTTTCGTTCTTTTGTGGTGTGATCAATTGATGGGACTGCGTTGATTTGGATCAATGCAAGCTAAACAAACCTATTCTGATGTTGTTGGAACATTTTTCAAAAAGCTGTTATTGCAAGGACGTTCTCTTTTGTTTTGCCCAGTAGTATTCGGTTATGAATATCCAGCACCTCAGTCGACGAGGCAAGGGCCGAGATCCCTTCACCGGGAGTGACCCCTTGGACAGAAGTTTACGTCAGGGCAATAACTTCACTATAGTCGTTTAATTTTGCTTTGCATCGTGGTATTCAGTTGGAATATCCTGCACCTCATTCTACGGGGAAAGAGCCAAGATCCCTTCACCGGGAATGACCTCTTTAGTAAAGGTTTTCGTCACTATATTTTTATAAAGCTATCCGGTTCCTTCAACGATATCAAGTTCATTACGTTAATGGTTTTTCGCCAGAAACCATTCGTAGCCCTCCGTCATTTCAGATGGGTAGCACATAGTATTCATGCTATGTTTGTTGACCTTCGTCAAGGCATAGTGTATGGTAGCTGCTTGTTACCTTTCTGCTGCATAGATAGATGCATTGGTTTGGGATAGTCGTATAGCCTTATTGACCTTCGTCAAGGGCTTGTACGGGTGGGTTCAAATTAACCTGGACAATGACGGGTAGAACTTGACATGTGACTTATGATTTGTTGACCTTCGTCAAGGTCATAAGAGCATGGGACAAAAATCACATCGGGGGTTTCTAAAGAAACTGAAACTTGCCAGATATGCGCATACCTTATAGAGTGTGATAACGTGAGCGGATTCCATCACGTTATCATGAGATGATAGTTGGATCCCGATTCCTACTGATGAGTTAGTTTACTCCTCGGGTGATCCCGACTAATTCTTCTTTTGGTTTGGAGAAGAATTTGACGTTACAGTGGGAGGTTTCCTGATTAGATAAAGTGATAACCATTCTGATGTAGGTTAGAGTGCACGCTAAGTATTTCTTTTCTCTCTCTCTTTGGCAGCGACCATGACCCGACCCTTTACTATGACTCAGTGACCAAAATTAACCGAACTTCTTAAACACTGGCTTTTGGATTGTCAGAGTTGCAAACCTCTTTGCCACTCCTACTTTTACCCTTTTCTCCAGAACACCCCAAATTACTACGAACGTCCACTTCCATTGGACAAAACTATCGTATGTTTATATACGAACTCGAAGGAATTTATTCGAGGATGGTTTCTGGTTCTGGAGAAAACGAATAGGACTATTCAGTTGTCTTTTCCCTTTACCTTCTCTCATGTTGTGAGTACTCCTTAGTTTAGGAGATAGTACACCTATTACGCAAATTGGATATTCTTCTTCCAAACCTTAGGCTGGTGCCGAACGGTGGGGAATGAAGAAAACCAATTAGCATAACGATGGTGTACAGAAAGTATTAAGTAAAGACATATTAAGGTATTAGTAAGAGGGCAAAGTAAATTGCGACTGCTATTCACGACCAAACCAAGTATTTCTTCGCCAATCCTAAATCACCTTTGTATTTCTCCAGGACACTCCGTATCACTACGAAGATCCACAGTTTATTGGATACTCAATCGTATGGTTATATACGAACTCGAAAGGAACTTGTTCCAGTTCGGGGATGGATTCTGGTTCAGGAGAAATAGGAATAAGGTTTATTCGGTTGTCTTTTATCTTCACCTTCTCTCGCATTGCGAGTGCTCCTAGGATTAGGACAGTACACCCATTATGCTTATTGGATAGTCTTCTTCCAAACCTTAGGCTGGTGCCGAACGGTAGGGAAGGAAGAAAACCATTTAGCCTAAGAGGGTGTACAGAAGGTAATGACTAAAGACATATAAAGGGATTTGGAGAGATGGCAAAGAAATATACGGTTACAGTTGTGAATCTGGATAATGGAAGAGGCATTACTAGGAATACCCGGATACCCCTTCGAAACGTTTCAATGTTTCAGTTTCACTGTGTATTATTAAAAGAAAACTGATTTCCCAATTAGACACTTGCTCCAGGTTATGTATTTACCAGGTATGATTCTCACATCTGTACGGTTTTACAGATGATGAGTGGGAGTAAGTTATTGGGAATTAGGTGATCATCCTCATTATAGCGGAATTCGTTGTAATTGATGATATTTGAGGAAATCGCCTGGGTTGTTTGCCGGACGACAAATATATGGTTTTGAATATCCGTTGTTATGCACCAATTTCAAATTGATATATCTGTACGTTCATTTTTATGAAGTGAGATATAACTTTTTGAAATTATGTCGATGACATTTACCTATATCAGTGGATGGTTAGGTAAGGAGCATTAAACAGCGATGTAATTCTTCTTAACCATAAGTACAGTTTTCAACCTACGACACACAGCGAATGAGTTATAAGACTCAAGGAACTTATACAGAGTATTTTATATTGTCCAGTGTCCATAAGGACAGAGGGGATGGGCCTTGTACTATATTCAGTTTACTTATGACTTCTCTAGTTTTTAGATTAGTGTTTCGTAGAAACACAAGGTCTGAGTTTTGAGAAGTTATAGGTATAAGAGTAAAGTAAAGAACCAAATGTTGCAAGTATCGGGATTCTTCAAGGTGATCGAAGATGTAGATACTTGTGTATGGTTTTTAGTTGATAGTAATGATTAAGAGAACTTGCTTCTCTTTCAGGTTACTCATAATTGGAAGTACTCCTAATTTGAGTAATGCTGATCGGCTTCTCTCCATTTAGTTGACATGCACTGGAGACAGCTGCATGATTTGAATCTGGTTCAATTAAATTAGTGCCTCTGTTTCTATATTGGATATAGAACAGTTCATATCTTAACGATGTTAAAGTACGGGGAGTTGTCCGGCTTATGCTTAAAACCAGACTCTGGATAACTCAAGGCACGTTTCTGTAATGGCTATTTGTGGATTGACCCAGGCTATGACGAGGGTTGACTTTCTACCATCTGGAAGATCAATAGTGATATTGTTCTAGACTCGCCACAGTTTTAATAAAAATGAATTTTTTCAGAAAACAGTAGTGGGAGTATGGTAGAACTGGAAGTGATTCCAGAACCGCAAACAATTACTGAAAATTTGATAAGAACCTAAAGATTCAATCTGGATTGACATTCCATTGGCCACTCCACAGATAAGGTGGGTAACCTCAGGCACCCGAGAGATACTCCGATAGCCTCAAGGACGGTGGCAGGGAGGTTCTTGTTTACCCAGACTTACCATTGCTGTTGTTCCAGACTGTGAGACCCGGCAGGAGGATGAGTATAGCGTCGTTCTAAACTAGCTTTAGAAGTGCATGTGTATATGCCTCTGACAGAGGGTTGTCGTGATCAGTGGGAGCGGCGGAAGTATTGGTGGACAAGTGGCTTATGTCTATAGACTAAAGCAGATATAGCGGAGATAGATCATCTATTTCTGATGTGACAGTCATAGCTTTGACTTCATCAGAATAGGGGATGGATCTGTTTAGAAGGTAGTAGGGTGTGATGTCCTGGTATTTGGATGACATACACAGAGAAGGAAGTGAAATTCCTATACTACGGTCGGTTATACTTTGGTTGTCACACAGTAGTTTCTACACAAAGGACTTGGATATTATATCAGACATTCTGGCTACTAGATCTATGGTTTTAGATCTAGATTTGGGTAGTTTCCCAATCTGGGTACTTAGACAGCATTCTAAAGGTGTTTTAGAATGGACGATTCCTGGCACGGTAGTGTACCGGCAGGTGATGGAGTCACCCTCTCTAAAGGTGTCTTATAGACTAAAGGGGAGACGGATGTACATGATTGGCAGATCACTTGCTTAAGAAATTGAGTCAATCATGAGATGTCAAGTACTACACCAGATGTTGTTTTTGCATTAGATGCAATAAGTTGATATTAATCCAATCCTGGAGAAACGATCGGATGCAGTTTTAGAACATAAGTTGATGTTCTAGGGAAATGATAACGGCAGCCTCCTTTGGGAGACAGTTATCATTCCAGGCTTCCAAGGTGACCTGGATGACAGAGTGACTGTCAGAGTTATAGTTCTCCCTCTGAAGAGGGGCAGTATTTTCGACAGGTGGTCCAGGCGGATACTGAGGGAGACATGGCACAGGATACTGATTAAGTTCAGTTGACGATAAAGTCTAAGAAGTTTGGATTTGGAGTTCATTTATAAGCTAGGTCCTATCAGTTATCCAGACGTATTCAAAGACAGGTATTGCACATTTCGGGAGATGGTTTTCTCCGTGAACTTGAGATAAAGAGAGACATAGAAAAAAACATCACAGCGGATCCACTCACTGAGGCTATTCCTCGAACGCAATAGTTTCGCAAACGAGCTTTGTGAGACTGACTAGTAGAGGAGTTGGGTGTTCGGTATCACACGGGCTGTGAGTATGCGACATCGCAATAATTAGACTTGAGTGCAAGTTGGAGATAGTGCCCTCAGAGTCAATTAATGGATCACAGACACGTGATTACAATGATTGATGGAGGACCTATACCGGTAGGACAGTCTTACTCAAGATGATAGTATGCTATCTGGTTTATCTTTATCATCGTGTACTGCTTTAGGTGACCTTACAGGTCACTATTGCACGTTGATAGAGCCCTTAGGATTCTTGCTTGACTGCCAGCAGTATAAGGGTGATCATATACGTGAGAGCTGGGGTCTATAAGCACATCCATAAAAGGTCCCTAGTCATGGGAGTTTGAAGACGGGGCATCGATTTTCCAGAGTAGACTAGTGTATATAGTCGAGACCCCGACGAGGGGCGGTGGCCGGTCTCACATGCCACTGGTGTCAGTTGGTTCACCTAAGATGTATACAGGTGCTCATTGGGTTATGAGTACACCGGACAGGACTTGCCGGGAACATGCTAGTTGGTCTTATACCTAACGTCAGATAGCAGTTCCCTGGTGACATGTGTACAGGTTAGTTCATCGACCTGAGATCGTCATTTGTCTCGTGTGAGTTCCCACTGTACTTTGATTACTACCTTACCACACTCAAAGGAGATGTGCAAACAGGTTTTAGTTGGGTACAGTCCCGAGCCACATGGAGGCAGTGAGCGGATCTTCAGGGGTTCGTCTCTCCCTGTATTGGGGGTGAGGTCGCGCTGTGTCTAGAAGAGCCCTTACACGAAGTCCTTGGCCAAGGCAGGAGATTTACTGGTAGGTATTCCAGTAGTATCTCAGGGTGTTCTGGGCTACACTCCGACACGACTTGTACCGCTTTTGGGGGTCTGACTTTTACCAACCCCCTAGGCCCGCCATGCGATGCTCATAAACGAACGGACCGGACTGTACGGATATTGTCACTGACAGGCTCAGTAGGGTGTCAGGATGAGTTCGCTCATCGACGTCCCTTTTGGTCAATACCTGGTAGCCCGTCACGTATGGCTAATACCTCTGACGTGCTAGTGGTTAAATCCACAGCCAAAGTATTGACGAGTCTTTAGAGTCCCCCACAAACCGTTTTCTCAAGTTTCGGGCGAAACGCTGTAGAGGCCGTATGGAGATATGGCAGGGTTCGATCAGATACGTGCGGTATTGCACGAATCATGATCGGACGGATAATACTAGCGGGCTTTGGTTTAAGCCGGATCCTAGTATTGTACAGTGTAGATTTTGTCTCTTTGCATTTGTATTCAGTGGGAATACAAATGCGGGTATGTATATAGAGTCACGGGGTTTTCCTGTAATTTATTACGGGATCAGTTTTCTGAAGTTGCCAGTTTGCATTCCGTTACGGCCAGTTTTCCTTTGTTCCTTCACGGCCGGACTTTTGTGATGGAGGGGCTTATTTGCAGTTGTGCAAATTACCTTTGCGTAGGGGGTTATTTATGATTTGTGGCTTCATGATTGTTCTAGCACATTTGATTCCATTTTTGTGTACATGGTTTGCATCAATGGTGATGGGGTTTGATTAGGATTTGATAGGATTTTGAGGTGAGATAATTTGATCATTATCTTCTCATATTGGTATATGATTTTTCTCTCTCTCATTATTCTTGATCAAGGGGCCGGCCACACAAATGAGGGGATGAGGTTTCATTGTGTGAGAAAAAATTCAATTCATCTCATTTTTGCTTGCTTGCTAAATTCCTAACCTCTCTCCAAAGATCATTCTTCTTCTCCTTCAAAGGCAACTTCAACCCCAATTGAGACAATACATTCTACACTTCATCTACAACATTTCTTGGACACGTCGACTCGCCAACTTCGTGCCCGAGTTGCCTCGGTCCAGAGGTGGGAGCCCGTAAAAGAACCCGGCGATGTGGTGCCCGTTCCGACGAGGAGATGAAGACCGGAGATTCCGCGAGGAGATCGGAGTAGAGGCCGAAGACCGAAGGACATGGATCTCTCGGTATAGCTCTCTACTCTTTTTCTAGTTTGCTAGGAGTAGGTTAATGGCCCGATCCAGGTTTAAAGTGCACGGTGGTGCCGGTTTACTAGTCTTGTAAAATTTTCGTTTCCGCATTCCGCCGTCGGATTGACGGCCGGGGCACCGCCGTGCACTTACACTCCATGGTCCATCCTAAGTCCTCAAGTTCTTCTATAAGACCAATCATCTTCAAGACATGTTCACCTACTGATGTGCGAGAAGCCATCCGCATCTAAAACAACTTTCGAGATGCCTCGTAGTGTAAAGACCGATATTTCTCTCCATACAACTCTTTTGTATGAAGAAAGATGGATTGAACATCCATCTTCTCATGCTGCTTCTGATGTACACTGTTCATAGAAGCATGCGCGAGGCACTTGGCCGTGTCACAATCAATATCACATGTTTTTCAGATCCGCTTATCCGAAATAGATGATTCAGGACCTGGGATGGGTGGGGCTTTGGCAGTGAGGACATATGATACTTTATCATATGTGAGTGCAATGTTCAGGTTCCTCAGCCATTCTATATAATTCGGTCCTGTCAGTTTGTTTTTCTCTAAGAGAAGCTTAAGTCCCGTCATAGGTATCTGCCATTAGGAGAGAGAAAAGAAAACACTCAGCGAAATGCTCTTACAAAGATTTAGATTGGTTATTATCTTATCTAATCGATGTCTCCAATGCTTTTATCAAATTTTCTTTCAAAACCTCAAAAAAGAAAACTAGCCAGGATTAATTATATTCTACAGTTTCTCTAACCGGTCAGCCAGGCCAGTGTCGGTACTTTGAGGGAGGTTCCCCGTGCTTTCGCACGGACCTAATTAAGATAAACCTCGTTTTCCCAGAGGTGTAACCCCGTTGACACCTTTCTAGACACCTACTGGATTAGCTAATTGTAAAGTGCAAAAAACTCTCGTGGGAGTAACTCTTACTCATAGTGGGATCGGGATCTAACAATCATATAGAAGTTATGCAATCTCATTGCAAATTTTAACTCTTGAAACTCCCGTATGATTTTTTACCCCTAGCTGCTTATGACCTTGGCTATGGTCAACATATCATAAGCACTAATCAAGTTCTACCCGTCATTTCGTGATTAACTAGACCCACCCATATGACTCTTGACTATGATCAACATAATCACATGAATATCCTAACTAATCGCATCATATGATTTGTAGGAAGACATCACTTGGCTACCGTACACTATACCTTGACTATGATCAACATACGTAGCATAAATACTAAGTACTCTGCTTCCTAAAATGATGGAGGGTTGCGGGTGGTTTTTTATGAAAACCTTTAACGCTTTGAACTTGATCTCGTTGTAGAATCTAAATAGTTTAGAAAAGGAGTGGCTTAAGCTCTGCATCTTTTGAAACTTGCTTTTTCACAAAAAGGCAGAGTGGTTTTCAAATCCGATTCTACAACATCTTTAGGTTTCTTTTTTTTTTACATTAATCTCATTAATGTAGTCCCTAAAGGGTTACCTAGCGCGGCAGCAAGGTTTCGGGAGGCATCTCTCATGCCATATTAAAAAAATTTCCGTTCTAGCTAACCCTAAACATAGAATCGTTTACTAGAAATCGATGGAATATAAAATGCAAACACATTGCAAGTCTAGTGAGCAAGGAATACAACCTTTATAGACCGGTCCTTCACTTCAATAGCTCCGTGTAGTAGTCCCTTTCACTGCGATCGTGAACTCCGGACTCTAGAGAGGCTCCCATGAAGAAATGAACATGCTTCCTTCAAAGTCTTCGATGCCGAAGATGATCTACGTCAAGGTGACACTAACCCAAGCTATCTCTTCACTAATCATGGAATTAATGAAGCAAACACCCTATACTAAATGGCAAGTATAAGATGTTAGTTATATGTATACCCTAGAGGCCATTATTGTATATGAGATGTATAGTATAATGGATGCTGGGACATATATAGAGAGGACTTTCTTGCTCGACATGATAGTACGCTATTTGGTTGCTCTTTATCTTAACATGTACACATGATGTCTCTTTGTTACATGTTGATAAAGCCCTTAGGATGTGTACTCGACTTCCAGGATTATGATGCAGATCATACTAGTGGGGCCTGGGTAGTCCATGAGTACATCCTTCAATGTTCCTAGTCGTGGGAATATCGAGACGGGGCATCGATATTCCAGAGTAGACTAGCGTATATCTTCTCGACCCATGTAATGGGCGATGGATGAGCCCATATCCATTGGTGTTTGACATCAGAGATGGTATGCGGGTGCTCAGTGGAGACAGGGTACACTGAACGGACTCGCCGAGAACTCGCAGATGGTATTAAACCTCACGTCAGATGGCAGTTCTCTGGTGACACTGGTACAGCTTAGTCTGTTGACCCGAGATCGTCATAGAGTCTTGTGTGTCTCCTACTAAGCTTTGATTTAAACCCTACCACAGCTCTACTGAGTTGTGCAAACAGGTGGTTTTTGGGTACAGTCCCGACTTACATGGAGACAATGAGCGATAGGAAAGGATTCGTCTCTCCCGGTATTGGGGGTTGATGTTGCGCTATGCTCGACTGGCCATAACTGGAAATCCCTGTTGATGTGATTTACTGGTAAGTGTTATCAGTAGTTTCACGCTCGTTATGGACCTTACTTTGCATGACATATCAAGCTGCTAGGGTCTGACGTTTACCACCCCTAGACGAGATATGCGACATATCAGACGAACAGACCGGACTGTGCGGTAAGTGTTACTGATTGGATTCGCAGGAGTGTGAGTAGGCTTGCTCATTGATCTTCTGATCACTTAATATCCAGATGGCCGTTACGTTTAGCAGACCGCTTGCGGCTTGTGGGTGACTGATATGATCACCACCTACTGCTGGCGTATTGACAGGTCTTTAGAGTCCTACACAGAGGTTTCCTGGCTCAAGCGAAACGAAATAGGAGAGCATATGAGATATGTACGGGACCGAGAATAATGCCAGTATGTGATACGGTATTTTTTTCTCGCGATTTGTATCATCAGTCGGTTATATGTGATATAGCCGGGTTACCGAATCAAGTGTTGATTCGATATATTGATACACTACAGATTAGTCGGTTATATGCGATATGACCGGATCATTAAATCAAGTGTTGATTTATTGTTTTAATGTATAATTATATATTTGATATATTACTTTACATTAACTAGTATCGGTTCACTTCAGATTGCTTTTCTCACTTGATGTGCACATAATGTATATGTGATATATGTTTGTGTACATGATTGTATCATGCTTGATGATACATGCAAACTTGGGTGTGTGTGTGACTTACACCATATTTAAGTTAATGGTAAAGGTTTATATTTATTTTGTAATTAAAAATTAGTGAGCACTTTGTCATGCTTGAAGCTTCAAGAAGCTTGAAGTATTCAATGACCAAGTCCACTAACTTTGTTTCACACAAAATATTTATTAACCATACCATTAACTTGAACCAAGGTTTAGTCTCTACAAAGGTTAGTGGATAAAACTAACTCACCCATGGTTGCATTATGATAATGATCTTCACTTGATTATTCTTCTGTCATTATTCATTCTTTCTTCTTCTTCTTCTTCATCCAAAAGAAAAGCTTGCTAGAATATTTCTAAGTGAAGAAATAAAGTTAGAAATCAAAATCTAAAGTGAAACCATTTCCTATTTCATCATCCTATATTACTTGCCATTTAGTTTAGGGTGTTCTCTTCACAAAGTTCTTCACCTAAGTGAAGAGGGAGTTTGAGTTTGAGTCACCTCGACGTAGATCATCTTCGGCCTCGAAGTCAACGAGCTAGCTTGTTCATTTCTCCAGTGAAATCCTTGCTAGAGTTCGGGACTACGATGATCGCAGCGAAGGGACGTCAACACGGAGCTTTAGAAGTGAAGGACCGGATCTACAAAGGTTGTATTTTCATTCACTTCTCTTTGTAATGTTAGTTTACAAGTTTTGTTACCCTAGTTTTCTAGTATGATCTTTAGGTTGATTGCTTAGCACCTCCTTTAATTTTTGTTGTGGCATGAGTGATGCTAGCAAGCCCTAGGACAGGTGCTAAGGAATCCCCAACATGGTATCAGAGCCTAACTAGAAACTTAGACGATGTTAAGACAAGACGAAACCAAAAAACTCTGCAAAATACGATTTTAGAAACCCATGGATTTGCTCTCTGGAATTTTTTTAAAAGTGGTCTAAAAATTATTTAAACAACTGCAGAGTGATGTACTGGAGATTGTAAGAACACAGGTGGAATACAGTGGGGCTCGGACAAAAACCGGCGACAGGGCCTCCATTTCCGGCATCGCCGACCGTACAGGCTCCTTCCCTCCTCGTATTGCACCAGTGCTCTAGTCTTCATATTATGGGGTTTCTGGTATTGTTTGTTTAATCCATATTTTCAGGTGATGATAATTGAGTTATAGACTCTTTGCGGAGTATTTTCGTATTCGTATTTTTTAGTATTGTATTGGTAACCTAGACCATGTTTAACACTTCGAACGAAATTCAAACTTCACCCCTTGACCCCCTCTGAAATTTCCAAGTGCTGGAACTTTTCTAAGTTAATTATATTCAATGTTCGTGCAAGTAAATCTATGGACCCTCTAGAAGAACATAAACCTTAACTCGACTCTATGCCCTCGGAACGGCGGTTTGAACCTTAGGGTTTGCCGTGGTTCCGCGGCGTCATAGGTGAGGCGTTGGTTTGACCCTTCTACGGCTGGATCATAGGTACTGTGGCACGTTTTGGGTACTTTAACTTTGCTCAAGTGTTGAGCTCATTGGGAGTTGTCGGGATTTGTTGATTCGTTCAAAACGTTTAACATAGTCTAGTATATTATGATACAATACATGGAATCAACAACATTTGAATTTTATAAGTCTAGCAATTTAGTCTCATTTGATCGGTTGCCATGGGATTTTGATGCGATCAAAAGTCCGTCGCAATCACTTTGTATATTCGGATACTCGCCGGGTAACATTACTAGATAGCCACACCCCATAACTCCGACTAAGTGACTATAGGAGAACTCCGTAGCCAAAAAGCATCCGTCCGGGTGCCCACGGCCGCGGTGTTCCGCCTAGGTGCACTTCGTCGTCGGTATCGGGGGTGCGGCCGTCTACTAAAGTTTCCGACGAGCATTCGATCGGGATGTAGGGAATCTTGTTGAATTGCCCGACTGATTATTGGAAAGTGTTTTCAATATTGAGACTAAAATGCGGGGTTTATAATTGTTAGGCATGCGATGTCTATGGAATTCATTTGGTTAGGTATGTGATGTCTAAGGTGGTTGCGGATTCCAACTGTTGTAGTTTTTCACTTTCTTTTCTGCGACCGTAGGTGTAATATGTGGTGTATCGCCGGTTTTGTTGCTATACGTCAACGACAATTGGGATACGCATATTTACTTACGTTGATGACATGTGATGTTATGTGTTGCTGTGATATGTTATATTGGATCGTCGTGTTTGAATAGCCGGGGTTTTTTATGTGAGATGAGAGTTTTTCATTTTCATTCATGTAAACATTTGTATGTAATATTCTTTTATTGGGGAACTTCCGGATTTAGGAAGATGTCACCGTTGATGTATATTATTTACTTTTCCGCATTAGGATAGACCCAAGGAGGGGAGCACAAGTAACCGGGTTCTAGAGTCCAGTGGGAGACCATCTCGAGGAGTCGAGACCAGGTCTCCTAACTCGAGAATTGGTAGGGTTGCTTGCCGCTTTCGTAAGGGTCTAGGGATGTGGGTTTGGCTATTCATCACGACCGTGGAATCTGTGTTTTATAGAGGCTCAAAATAAAACACGTACATCCTAGTATATCCAATATTTCATATGTTGTTTTCTGCTGCGTTATCTGTGATGTGATCATGTGATATGTTCAGATAGATACTGTATATAGTATATATGATATATTGTATAGACGTTGCTTATGTTTTACACCCGCGCTAGCCCTGCCCCGCTCTGCCGTTAGTTACCTAACCTAACGGTGCACGACGGGACTTCGAGGCGAATGCGGATGGCATAAGCATACGTTGTATTTATCTGTGATGTTTAGGTCACTTAAATGATGGGACATTCATTAATGAGATTAATGAAAGAAAATAAACCTAAAAGATGTTGTGGAATCGAATTTCAAAAATTAGGTAGCTCTAGTTGTTGCTTTGCGTAGCGGTGTTCCTTGTAGAACATCCAGCACCTTATTCGATAAGGAAAGAGCCGAGATCCCTTCACCGGAAGTGACCACTTTAGCAATAACTAGAAGATACTACAACCTTCGGTTTGTCTTTTGATTGCTTTTCTAGTTCTTGCTTTGTATAGTGGTATTGTGAATATCCTGCACCTCATTCGACGAGGTAAGAGCCGAGATCCCTTCACCGGGAGTGACCTCTTTAGAGAAACTAGCAAAAAGCCTAAAAAACACTCCATTTAAAACCATTTGATTCTGCAACGAGATCAAGTTCAAAGCGTTAAAGGTTTTCTTAAAAACCATCTGCAACACTCCGTCATTTTAGGAAGTAGAGTACTTAGTATTCGTGATGTGTTTGTTGACCTTAGTTAAGGCACAGTGTACGGTAGCTAAGTGATGTCTTCCTACATAGCATATGATGCGATTAGTTAGGACAATCATGTGACTTTGTTGACCTTAGTTAAGGGTCATGTGGGTGGGTCTAATTAATCACGAAATGACGGGTAGAACTTGACTAGTGCTTATGATTTGTTGACCATAGTTAAGGTCATAAGTGCTAGGGGTAAAAACCATTATCGGGAGTTTCAAGTGTTGAAATTTGCAATGAGATTGCATACCTTCTATGAGATAGTTGGATCCTGATACCCACTGTGAGTAATTGTTACTCCTGGAAGAGTTTTGCATTTTACAATTATCCGATCAAGTAGGTGTCTAGAAAGGTGTCAACGGGGTTACGCCTCTGGGAAAACGAGGTTTATTTTAATTAGGTCCGTGCGAAAGCACGGGGAACCTCCCTCAAACTACCGGCACTGGCCTGGTTGAAAGATTGGCGAACTTGTACAGTGTAATTAATGCCGGCTAGTCTTTCCTTTTAAGGTTTGAAGGATGATTTGATAAAAACAGTAGGAGCCATCCTGATTAGATAAAATATATAACCAATCTAATCTTGCAAGAGTGCACGCAGAGTGTTTTCTTCTCTCTCTCCAGGTAGCGACCATGTCACGCCTTAATCAAGATAATAATATGGATGTATTGACCGATCCCGCTTGTTATCCTGAGCTGGGGAACGTTGGTCCCGCTCCAACTTATAATTGTTATAAGACCGAGCAGGAAATAGGGGAATACCAGGATTCCCATGCCGCCCAAACAAAGAAAATGCATGATGATGCATCTCCTACGGGTGTGTTCATTACAAAGAACTGTTTCTCAGTATCCTCTATGTCCTGGGTATGTGATACCGGATCAGGATCCCAGATATGTAATCTGTTACATGGGCTATTGAAAGGTAGAGAACTGAGAACGGGTGATAAATTTCAATAGTTGAAAACGGTGCAATTTTTGCAGCCAAGGTGTTGGTAATTATCACCTTGTATTACCAAATACATTGATTATGAACGAATGTTATTAGATACCGAACCTGATATACAAGATCATATCAGTGTCTTTATTTACTAAAGAAGGATATAATTTTGTATTGTTGGATAATGTTTTGAACATTTCCTATATCAAGTGTTGATCGGTTCAGGCACGTTATCTAAAAGCATATACATTTTAAATCAAACCGAAGTTCTTAACATATAGAACATACACAAGAGGAAGAGTTCAGAAATGAACGAATCCGTCTTGAGGCATTGTATACTAGGTCATATCAATGCGACCCGACTAGCTAAGTTACTTTTAGATGCATATTTAAATCAGTTTAAATTTACATCTTACGAAACTTGCCAGTCATGTCACAAAGATAAAATGACCATAACTCCGTTTACTTGAAACAGAGAATGAGTTAGTGAACTCTTGGGACTGATACATACTGATGTATATAGGTCCCCTGTCTACACATGCCAAGACTGGTTCTTTGTACTTCATTACATTCATTGATGATCTCCTAAGATTCGGACATGTGTTCCTGTTGAAACGTAAGTCTGAAGCTTTTGATAAATTCAATGAATATAAGTCAGAAGTAGAGAACCAAAACCGGATAAAAGTATTATGTCCTAGGATGTGATCAGGGAGGAGAATACTTGTGCATGGAATTCCTGGACTATTCTAAAGGAGAATAAGATTCTCTCTCAGCATTACTCCTCCGTATACATCACAGCACAACAGTGTATCGGAGCGGAGCAATCGCACCCTATTTGATATGGTGCACTCTATGATGAGTACCGTTGAGTTGCCTATTTCCTTTGGGGGTTATGCGTTTGAGAAGCTGCATACCTATTGAATAAGGTTCCAACCAAATCAGTGCCTACCACTCCATATGTGATATGATATGGGAAGAGCCCATCTCTTAAGCAAGTTAAGATTTGAGGTTGTCCGGCCTATGTCTAAAAGAAAAATCCGGAAAAGATCTAGGCGAGGTCAGTTCTGTAGAACTGGAAGGAGTTCCAGCTATACAAACTACAGCTGATGATTTGGTAGAACCAAAGGATTCAATTGTTCCCAACGAACCTCAGCCTCTCCGCCGATCTGGTAGGGTTCCTCATCCGCCTGAGAGATACATCGGTTTCTCGGTGACAATGGGAGCAAGGATTGCATCATGAGATGATGACCCAACTAGCTTCGAGCAGGCCATCAAGAGTGGGGACTCTGTAAGAATAGCTGGATGCTTAGCGATCTGAGATGGAATCCATGTACAACAACAAAGTATGGACTTTGGTTGCTATATCTGAAGGGTTAAATCCCCATCAGAAGCAAGTATATCTTGAGCAGATTAATTGGTGTAGATAGAAAAGTTGAGACTTTCAAAGCTAGACTTGTTAAAGGTTCTCATCATCGACCAGGCATGGATAATGATGAAACCTTTTCCAGTAGCTTTGCTTAAGTCCATCCAGATCCTATTTGCCATTGCTGCATACCTTGAGTACGATATCTGGTAGTTGGGTGTCATGACTGCTTTTCTAAATAATGATTTAGAAGAGAATGTCTATAAGTACACAGCCAGAGGGCTTCGTTGACAGTGGGAGCAGCGGAAATGTGTGCAAGTTGCTTTAAAAGTTAAAGCAGGCATCGCGGAGTTGGAACATCTGTTTTTGATGAGGTAGTCAAAGAGTTTGACTTCATCACGATGGTAGATGAACCTTGTATATAAAAAAGGGGGCAGTAGAGAGTATGGTGGTCATTCTCGTATTGTACGGATATGCCATACTCTTGATAGAAAAGGAGTTTCCTATGCTACACTCGGTCAATCTCTTCTTATCGCATTGATTCTCCATAAAGGATCTAGGTGATACCTCCTAAATCCTAGTTTTTGGATCTATGAGATAGATCTAAATGGATGTTAGGATTCTCACTAGGTGTTGTGAGATGGTATCAATCAATCCTGGGGAGAATCACTGGATAGCTTCCAGGGTGGTAAGGATGACTGAATGTCGGTCACAGGCATTGTCTTTACCCTCAGTGGAGGGACGGTATGTTGGAAGAGTTTCAAGCTAGATACCGTGGCAGACTAGACGATAAAAGATGGTGACATCGCTAATCAAATATGCTACTAAAGAGGCAGTCTGGGTGTATATTTGTTCATGAGATGAACAAGGTTCCTACCATTGTATGACAATGGAGGTGTGGCTTTGGCCCAGGAACCCCGGTCCCATCAGTGACCCAGACATATTCTAAGGCAGTATCACCTGATCATGGAGATAGTTGATCTCCAGGAAGATCGATGTTAGGAAAGTAGACTCAGAGGACAACACGGCGTCACTCACAAAGGCCTTTTCCAAGAGAGAGACTTTATGGGATGGTTGAGTATGAGATACTACAACCACTGCTATATGATGGCCCTAGTGCAAGTGGGAGATTGTTAGTTATATGTATGCCCTAGAGGCCATTACTGTACATGAGATGTATATTATAATGGATGTTGGGACATATATAGGGAGGACTTTCTTGCTCGACATGATAGTACGCTATCTGGTTGCTCTTTATCATAACATGTACACATGATATCTCTTTGTTAAATGTTGATAAAGCCCTTAGGATGTGTACTCGACTTCCGGGATTATGATGCAGATCATACTAGTGGGGCCTGGGTAGTCCATCAGTACATCCTTCAATGTTCCTAGTTGTGGGAATATCGAGACGGGGCATCGATATTCCAGAGTAGACTAGCGTATATATTCTCGACCCATGTGTTGGGCGATGGATGATACCATATCCATTGGTGTTTGACATTAGAGATGGTATGCGGGTGCTCAGTGGAGACTGGGTACACTGAACGATCTCGCCGAGAACTCCCAGATGGTGTTATACCTCACGTCAGATGGCAGTTCTCTGGTGACACTGGTACAGCTTAGTTTGTAGACCCGAGATCGTCATAGAGTCTTGTGTGTCTCACACTGTGCTTTGATTTCCACCCTACCACGGCTCTACTGAGTCGTGCAAACAGGTGGTTTTTGGGTACAGCCCCGACTCACATGGTGACAATGAGCGATAGGAGGGTATTCGTCTCTCCCGGTATTGGGGGTTGATGTTGCGCTATGCTCGACAGGAAATAATTGGAAATCCCTGGCCAGGGTTGATGTGATTTACTGGTAAGTGTTATCAGTAGTTTCACGCTCGTTATGGACCTTACATCGGCATGAATTATCAAGCTACTGGGTCAGACGTTTACCACCCCTAGGCGAGATATGCGACATATCAGACGAACAGACCGGACTTTGCGGTAAGTGTTACTGATTGGATTAGCAGGAGTGTGAGCAGGCTTGCTCGTTGATCTTCTGATCGCTCAATACCCGGGTGGCCGTTACGTTTAGCAGACCGCTTTCGGCTTGTGGGTGACTTATATGATCCCCACCTACTGCCGGCGTATGGACGAGTTTTTAGAGTCCTTCACAGAGGTTTCCTGACTCAAGCAAAACGAAATAGGAGCGCATATGAGATATGTGCGGGACTGAGAATAATGCCTGTATGTGATACGGTATTTTATTCTCGCGATTTGTATCATCGGTCGGTTATATGTGATATAGCCGGGTTACCGAATCAAGTGTTGATTCGATATATTGATACACTAGATATTAGTCGATTATATGCGATATGACCGGATCATTAATTCAATTGTTGATTTAATGATTTAATGTATAATTATATATTTGATATATTAATTTACATTAACTAGTATTGGTTCACTTAAGATTGCTTTTCTCACTTGATGTGCACATAATGTATATGTGATATATGTTTGTGTACATGATTGTATCATGCTTGATGATACATGCAAACTTGGGTGTGTGTGTGACTTACACCATATTTAAGCTAATGGTAAATGTTTATATTTATTTTGTAATTCAAAATTAGTGAGCACTTTGTCATGCTTGAAGCTTGAAGAAGCTTGAAGTATTCAATGACCAAGTCCACTAACTTTGTTTCACACAAAATATTTATTAACCATACCATTAACTTGAACCAAGGTTTAGTCTCTACAAAGGTTAGTGGATAAAACTAACTCACCCATGGTTGCATTATGATAATGATCTTCACTTGATTATTCTTCTCTCATTATTCATTCTTGCTTCTTCTTCTTCTTCATCCAAAAGAAAAGCTTGCTAGAATTTTTCTAAGTGAAGAAATAAAATGAGAAATCAAAATCTAAAGTGAACCCATTACCTATTTCATCATCCTCTACAACTTGCCATTTAGTTTAGGGTGTTCTCTTCACAAAGTTCTTGACCTAAGTGAAGAGGGAGCTTGAGTTTGAGTCACCTCGACGTAGATCATCTTCGGCCTCGAAGTCAACGAGCTAGCTTGTTCATTTCTCTGGTGAAATCCTTACTAGAGTTCGGGACTACGATGATCGCAGCGAAGGGACGTCAACACGAAGCTTTAGAAGTGAAGGACCGGATCTACAAAGGTTGTATTTTCATTCACTTCTCTTTGTAATGTTAGTTTATAAGTTTTGTTACCCTAGTTTTCTAGTATGATTTTTAGGTTGATTGCTTAACACCTCGTTTAATTTTTGTTGTGGCATGAGTGATGCTAGCAAACCCAAAGCTAGGTGCTAAGGAATCCCCAATAGTAGAGGATGATGAAGTAGGAAGTTTGCTAACATTAGAAATCATTTTCTCACATTTTATCTCATACCTCCATTGAAACTAGAAAGCTTTGAGAGGAAGACGAAGAAGAAAGAAGGAACTCATCATATGAGTTAATCCAAATGAATTATTGCAACAATGGGTGAGTTAAGCCCTCATGCCTAACTCATGCAGAGAATTAACTAAGGGATAAGGTTAAGGGTTGGGTTAACTAAATATCCTAAGCTAGACAAAAGAGTGGACTTTGTCAATGTTTCTACAAGCTTCATTCAAGCTTGACAACATTGACCAAGTCTTCTTTCTTTTGTTATAACTTAAGAAATAAATAAAACCCTAACTTAACCCTAGCATGGCTTAAGTCTCATACACCCATCTTGCATGTATCATCAAGCATGACACAAAATAATGTACACTTGCATATATCACATATATACAATGTGCACTGTTAGTTATATGTATACCCTAGAGTCCATTACTGTACATATGATGTATATTGTAATGGATGCTTGGACATATATAGGGATGACATTCTTGCTCGACATGATAGTATGCTATCTGGTTGTACTTTATCTTAACATGTACTCTCATTGTCTCTATGTTACATGTTGATAAAGCCCTTAAGATATGTACTCGACTACCGGGACTATGATGAGATCATACTAGTAGGGCCACGGTAGTAGACGAGTACATCCTATAACTGTTCCTAGTCGAGGGTGTATTGAGACAGGGCATCGATACACCAGAGTAGACTAGCGTATACGCATCTTGACCCATATGATGGGCGATGGATGATCCCATATCCATCGGTGTTTGACATCAAGGATGGTGTACGGGTGCTCAGTAGAGACTGGGTACACTGGACAGACTCGCCGAGAACTCCCAGATGGTATTATACCTCACGTCAGATGGCAGTTCTCCGGTGACACTGGTACAGAGTAGTCTGTTGACCCGAGATCGTCATAGAGTCTTATGTGATTCCAACTGTGCTTTGATTTCCATCATACCACGCCCAAGAGGGCGTGAAAAAGGTGGCTTTTAGGTACAGTCCCGAATCACATGGAGGCAATGAGCGATAGGAGGGGATTCGTCTCTCCCGGTATATGGAGTAGATGTTGCGCTGTGTTCGATTGGCTATAACTGGAAATCCCTGGTCAGGGTTACTGAGATTTACTGGTAAGTGTTATCAGTAGTTTCTCGAACTGTTATAGACCTCATATCGACACGACTTATCAAGCTACTGGGGTCTGACGTATACCACCCCTAGGGGAGATATGCGACATATCAGACGACGAGACCGGACTGTACAGGAGTGTTACTGATTGGATTCGCAGGAGAATGTACAGGCTTTCTTGTTGATCTTCTGATCGCTCAATACCTGGGTGGCTGTTACGTTTAGCTGACCGCTTGCAGTTTGTGGGTATTTGATATGTTCATCATCTACTGCCAGCGTTTTGACGATTCTTTAGAGTCCTACACAGAGGTTTCTTGACTCAGGTAAAACGGAGTAGGAGCACGTATGTGATATGTGCAGGACCGAGGATAATGCGATATGATATACCGTATTCTATTCTCGCGATATTTGATATCAGCCGGGTCATCGGATCAAGTGTTGATTCGATGAATCGGTAAATGATATATTAGTCGGTTATATGAGATATAGCCGGATTGTCGGATCAAGTGTTGATTCGATGATTTAATGTATAATTATATATATGATATATTAAATTACATTAACTAATATTAGCTCACTAAAAGATTCTTTTTCTCACTCGGGTAATACATTAATGTATATGCGATATATGTTAATTGTATTATTTTATTTTGTTACAATAAATATTATATATGTGATATATAATATTGTAACATGATATGGTTATTAATGCAAAATGATTAGTGGAGATTAAACATGGTTAAGGTTGGATTTGGGTTAAGCTATTCGAGAAGTTTCTAGAAGGTTATGTTTTGTTTTGTGTAAGATATTTTGTGGAGATATTTGCTTAACGAAACCCAAACCCTTGACCATGGTTGTTTCTCTACAAGGGTTAAGGATTCATTCTTAACTATGGTTGCATTTTTAACCTCACATATGGGTTGTTCATTATTCATCACAAAAGGATTCCTTATTCTTCTTCTTCATCTTCTTGCTTGAGTTCTTCATGAAAAGCTTTCTTGCTTTGATTTTGTGATGAAAAAAATGAGTGAGAACCAGAAAACAAATGAGTGCAAAAATCCTACTTCATCATCCTTATCTACCCTTGCCCTTTAGATGAGAGTGTTCACTTCATTTAGTGAGTGAGAGCTTGTGGTAATGAAACTTCAAGGTAGTTCATCTTTTTTATCGAAGATCGGAAGCAAACTTGCATCTTTCTCTTCGTGGAGCCTCTCGAGAGTCCGGAACACGATGATCGCAGCGAAGGGACCTCAACACGGAGCTTAAAAAGTGAAGGACCGGATCTACAAAGGTTGTAATCCCTCTCACTTAGTGTTAAAGAGTTTAACATACTTGTTTTCGCCTAAACTCTAGTTTAAAGATCCGGCTTTGGGTTGTTCGGCATGGCTAAATTTTAAATCGGGCATGGTTGATGCCTTGTAGACCCTTGTTAGAGTGCCCAGCAACCCTACAATGGTATCAAAGCCAAGGTAGAGCTTTAGGCGAAGTCTGAACGAAGTTTAAAGTCTAATCGAACTCCGAATACCCATTTAAACCTAGTTTCTGGAAATTTTTCAAAACTGTTGATTTTTTCATATTAAAAATATTCAGAAAATCATGCAGGGAAATATAGAAATTACTGTGAAGTATGGACCATTGATTCCATCATGTGACCGCGGAACCGCGGCCAAACCATGCACGTGGCCGCAGATCCGCGGCTGAATAGTTGTATTGGGGCCCACTGTTTCACAGTAATTATCCTGGGTTCTTTTGCAGTCTTCTGGGAATTTTTTATTCTTGCTCAAGTGTTGAGTTTTCTGGGGTGTATTGGGGACTCGTTGATTCAATCGGATAATTTAACTTCGTTTAATTTTTTCTGGATAATTTTAGAAACTGTTAAAAAGTTCGAACGAATATCAATAACTCACTTTTTCCCCTGCCGGAAAATTTTCAAGTGTTGGATTTTTACGTTGTTTAAGAACGTTCTAAGTCGTGCAAGTAACGCGGTAGACCCTCTAGAAGAACCCAAACCTTAACTCGATTATGTGACCGTCTTGAACTTCCTCTAAACCTTAGGGTTTGGGGCAGTACGGCGTTGCCACATGTGAGGCGTTGGCTTGACCCTTCTACAGCTGGACCATTGGTACTGTGGCATGTGATGGATACTTTTTGAACTCCGCTCAAGTGTTGAGCCATTTGGGAAAACTTGAGTGTTTGTTTATTCGATCGGAAAGTTTAACATTGTCTATTTATCTGGAATGTGATACAATATTTGGAATCCACAAGAAGTTATGAGATAACAAATTTGAATGTTATAAATCTAGCAGTTTAGTCTCAGATGATCGGTTGCCACGGGATTTTGATGCGATCAAAAGTCCGTCGCAATCACGTAGCGTACGCGGATACTCGTCGGGTAAACTTAATAGACAGCCACGCCCCATAGCCCCGACCAAGTGACTGTAGGAAAACCCCGTCGCCAAAAGCATCCGTTCGGGTGCTCGATGCAGCAGTGTTCCGCCTTAGTGCACTTCGTCGACGGCATCCGGGGGTGCGGCCGTCTACTAAAGTTTGCGACGAGCATTCGATCAGGATGTCGGAAATCTTGTTGAATTGCCCGACTTGATATTGAAAAGAGTTTTTGACAAAGAGACTAAAATGCGGGGTTCATAATTGTTAGGCATGCGATGTCTAAGGAATTCATTTGGTTAGGCATGCGATGTCTAAGAAGGTTGCGGATTCCAACTGTTGTAGTTTTACACTTTCTTTTCTGTGACCGTAAGCGTAGTATGTGGTGTATCGCCGGCTTCGTTGCTATACATCAACGACAATCGGGATACGCATACTTGCTTACGTTGATGATATGAGATATTATGTATTGCTGTGATATGTTGTATTGGATCGTCGCTTTTGAATAGCCAGGGGTTTTATGTGAGATGAGAGTTTTTCTTTTTCATTCATGTAAAATTTATTTGTATGTAATATTCTTTTATTGGGGCACTTCCGAGCTGAGGATGATGTCACCATTGTATATTATTTACTTTTCCGCATTACGTAGACCCAAGGCGGGGAGCACAAGTAACCGGGTTCTAGGGTCCAGTGGGAGACCATCTCGAGGAGTCGAGACCGGGTCTCCTAACCCTAGAATTGGCAGTGTTGCTTGCCGCTCTCGTAGTGGTCTAGGGATGTGGGTTTTGCTATTCATCGCGACCGTGGAATCCGTGTTTTATACAGGCTCGTATTGAAAACACGGACCTCCTCGTATATCCAATATTTCATATATGTTCTGCTGCTGCAATGTTCTGTGATGAGATCATATTACTTCCTGAGACGAATGTTTATATTATATATATGAGATATATGTTATATTGCAGATTTCATTTCAAATGAGATGCTTGTGATGAATAATAAAATTGGACTTCATTAATGAGATTAATGAAACTAAAAGAAACCTAAAGATATTGTAGAAACTTGTTTAAAAACTGGTAGCTCTAGTTCTTGCTTTGCATAGCGGTGTTCCTTGTAGAACATCCAGCACCTTATTCGATAAGGAAAGTGCCGAGATCCCTTCACCGGGAGTGACCTCTTTAGTGAAACTAGCAGATGCTACAAACTCGGTTTGTATTTTGATTGCTTCTATAGCTCTTGCTTTGCATAGTGGTATATACGATATACCCTGCACTTCATTCGATGAGGAAAGGGCCGACGATCCCTTCATCGAGAGTGACCCCTTTAGCAAAACTAGAAAATCCTCAAAAACACTCCATTTAAAATCACTCGATTCTACAACGATATCAAGTTATTACGCAAAGGGTTTTCTTAAAATCCTGTCGTAGCCCTCCGTCATTTCAGATAAGTACTTCATAGTATTCGTACTACGTTTGTTGGCTTTCGTCAAGGCATAGTGTGCGGTAGCTATCTATGCTTATCTGTATAAGCATATGATGCGATTGAGTTAGGGTAGTCGTGCGACTTTTGTTGGCATTCGTCAAGGGTCGTGCGGGTGGGTTTAATTCAATCGGGAAATGACGGGTTGTACTTGACTAGTAGCCTATGGTTTGTTGGCATTCGTCAAGGTCATAGGACGCTAGGGGTAAAATATTATTGGGAATTTCAAGTGTTGAAATTTGCAATGAGATTGCATACCTTCTATGAGATAGTTGGATCCCGATACCCGCTGCGAGTAAGAGTTACTCCTAGGAGAGTTTTATACATTATAATTAGCCGATCAAGTAGGTGTCTAAAAAGGTGTCAACGGGTTACGCCCGTGGGAAAACGAGGTTTACTTTAATTAGGTCCGTGCGAAAGCACGGAGAACCTCCCTCAAAGTACCGGCACTGACCTGGCTGAAAGATTGGCGAACTTGTAGCGTGTAATTAATCCCGGCTAGTCTTTCCTTTTAGGGTTTGAAGGAAGATTTAACTAAAACAGTGGGAGACATCCTAATTAGATAAATTGATAACAATTCTAATCTTGTAAAAGCGCACGCTGAGTGTTTTCTTCTCTCTCTCTCTCCAGGTAGTGACCATATCACGCCTTAATCAAGATAATAAAACTGATGTATTGAGCGAACCCGCTTGTTATACTCCGCTGGGGAACGTTGGTCCCGCTCCAACTTATAATTTTTATAAGACAGAGCAGGAAATTGGGGATTACCAGAATTCCTGTGCCGCTGATCAGTCGAAAATATTGCATATTTTAACCGGCAATTTCCTCATCATTTGCATCCATATAGAAGTGTACGGTATTCATAATTCACATATTAGCAAATCGGTCGCAAAATATCAGATTACATGTATTCGACCTTAAAACCGGCATTTCTAGGGAAATTGACTGCATTGCATTACATAGCATATTTTCCATATCTTGCAACCCCTGTTTTGAAGTATGTGCAGGAAAAGAGAAGCTTGCACGATCATTACATTGCTCGACCATTACAATTGCTCGTAAACTCACTGAACTCAAATCTGGTATCAACACAGAAGGGAAACTGCAATTCTAAATATCAAAGAACACCCCAAACAGCAGTACCAAGCAGCAGAAGAAGGCACAGATCCCAAGGCCAATAATGCGCGGCGGAAGCGCGGCCTAGAGGCACATTATGCGGCGGTTGCGCGGTGGGCCCAAGGGTTCAGACTCTAAATTTTGTACCACAACTCCTGATTCATCTGCCTCAGTTCAGAAAGACATCCAAAGTTCCAGAATATTCCAGATACTTCCTCCAGATCAGCAAACACCTAAACTAGCCTAATACTTCTAGAACTTTCCCTAAACCCTAGCTTAAACCCTAAGCTAACTCCTAACAAACTCCTTCTAGAAACTCTTCAACAAACTTTGGGAGGGAAAGTTCTAATTCAAACCTAAACCTAGGGTTTGGGAGTTCTATAAATAAGACCCTAGGCTCATCATTTAGAAAGGATTGAACCTTGGGAAAGTTTAGAAAATCAATCTCTTTCTTCATCCCCTCTTCCTCAAGTTTAGTGAGAGAGCTTGTAGGAAACCCTAACCCTAAATCCAACAACAATTCAAGATCTTGAGTGCAAGCCAAGCAAGATGCCTTCAACCCTTTTATGAGCCGAGCCGATCTTCAATCGGGCAAGAGATCAAAGTAGATCCACGATCCACGGAGACGAGCGAAGCCGAGTCAACGATCGATTTCTTCTTCTTGTAGATTCTTGAGAGAATGTATTGAAATTGTTGATTAAATAAAAGGTGATATTCTTTTATCTTGTTTTCTTTAAATTCCGCATCATGTTATCATTACTATTCTTGAATATTGTCTTTGTGGTGATGTGTGAATAAAACTCCGCTCGTCGGGGAGTCGAAACGATCTTTAGTATGATGATGTAACAAATTTGTAATCGATTCTTGAATCCCACAAGTTTGTAAACCCTAGCAAGTTCAAGAATCGACGACCCAATTCGTTGCGATGCTTTCTTGATCAACATCGCTCGAGATTGGGGAGTTCCGATCGTTTCTTGAAATTGCTAGAGGCTAGAATATAAATGGTATCCTCGAAAGAACAAGGGTTAAGAGATGAAACCCTAATTTCATCAAGAAAACCCTAACTCTCGTCGATCACCATTGATCTAGTATCAATTCTTCGAAGGACAAGAACACGAAACCCTTTAGATTGCATCACGTCTAAAGATCCGATCGATTCCTACGAGCCTCTCTTATATTCTTGATTGTTGATTGGAAATATTATCAAAACAACCGATTCTTGATTGTTTATAGTTTGTTGATTCTTGAGTAAAGATTAGTGACACTCGAATACAAATCACATCTTGAATCATGTTTTCGTTTATTGTTGCTTAACATTTCATTTCAAACATATCAAAATACAATTGAATTGCACAATCCCTGTGGACGATCCGCACTCATTCATTAACTACATCCGACACCGTGGTTTGATTGCGGTCAATATAATTTTTTGATTGTCGTTACTTTTTACATATACAAGTCAGAAAATGAGTCAATCAAAATGGCGCCGTTGCCGGGGATCGCGCTAATTCATTTGCATTTATAGTTTGAAGTGAAAGAATTATTACGTTCTACGTCTTGAATTCAAAATTCGTACAAACTCTTACACGTGTGTTGTGATTTGATTGCAAGGTGATCTGGAGCATTCTGTTCTGTGGAAAAATTTGTTTGAATATACCAGAGAGCTGGAGATAGCAACAGAAGCTCTCTGGTGAAATTGTGTACAGTGAACCCACAATAGGACCGCGGAAGGGCGGCATAAAGCCACAGTACGCGGCGGAAGCGCCGCAGTCTTGAAGGATCACTGAAAAATTTTCAGTGTAGGTGATTTCTGTCTCTCTCCTCTCACCCTTTTTAGCTCCAATTAACCCTTTTCTGCAGGATTCTTTGCAAATAAATCGCAGCGCGCAAAAGCAAAATTAAAATTGTGTGTGATTTTTGATTTCTTGGTTGTTTGCATTCTAATACGGAAATTTAAGGGGCACGGCCAAATCCAAATTAGGTGGGGATTTCATTACCCTTCCTAGGCCCCGAAAATCGTCAAACTTGCATCCGCATTACCCCCATTAACTAAAAGAAATCTAGAGAAGACTCTAAGGACTGTCGCGCTCAATAGGAAAAGAGAAGGTCGTGGGTAATTCATTGCTTATCCGCGTTTTCTTGTGGTGCCTAAGGCGAGTGTGTCTAAGGCTAGTGGTTATTAATTAGGTCCACTGTAGTGGTGGTTCCTTCCCACTTACCTGGCACTTATCCGGCCACAGGGGGACAAAGAGGCAGTGGAGGATTCTATCCTGCGGCTTGTCTTTTGGCAGTTAGGAGCGGTCTAGAGATCGGACCTAGATGACCATTAGATTCTAGGGTTTGTGTGCTGCATTTGTTTTGTCGCATCATTTTTTTCAAAATCCGTCCCTTTTTCAAAGCAAGCACCGCATTCATTCATCCCTAATTATAAGTCAACGCTGCCACTTCTACTAACCCTTTTTAGTGCAAGATAGGCTGGACACGGGATTCTAGTGCCCGTTTAGTCCGCGTACCTTTTATCGACTCCGAAGTCGATAATTCTCCATTTACCTTTTCTTTACCCACTACCACACCCACACCGATGGATCCGAATCCATCAAATTTCTTTAACCCTAATCTGCCACCGTCCGTAGGTGCGCAGAATCCTACTCCACCCCACATTTCTCTCCAGGAAAGATGCTATCCACATAGAGGTCCTCTTTCGACCTGCTTATCCACACCACCAGCCAATGGGGATAACTTTGAAATAAAGCCCCAGTATATCAATCTTTTACCCAAATACCACGGACTCGAGACCGAGGACGCTTACGTTTTCATTACCAAATTTGAAAACGTATGCGCAATGATGGGTACGTCTCAACTTTCAGTGGATGCGATACGTCTACGACTTCTTCCATTTACCTTGTGCGATATAGCCGAGAAGTGGCTATATAACACCACCGCACACTCTATTACGAATTGGGAAGAATTCGTCGCTGCATTCCTTAAGAAATTTTACCCAGTCCAAAAGACGGCTCGAATCCGTAGCGAACTGAACCAATTTGCCCAGCTCCCTGCCGAACCATTTTCAAAATACTTTGAACGTTTCAAGGATCTATTGGTTCAATGTCCTCACCACGGCATCCCGAGATGGGAGCTTTGCCGAATCATATATGAGGGCAGTAACCCTAGCACTAAACAGAGCCTTGAAAACATGTGTCAAGGTACTTTTATGACCAAAGATGACGGGGAAGCCTGGCGATACTTAGAAGAGTTCGCTGAGAAGTCACTAATTTGGGAGAGTGGAACACAACCATTGAATAGGGGTGGCGTACACCAAATAGATGTGTCCATAGGTGTCCGAGCTGAAATGGCAGCAATGCAAAAGAAGCTCGACGCTATGGAACACAAATTTGCAGCAGCCTCCCTAAACCCAATGTCACTCCCCAAAACTGTTTGTGGGTGCTGTTCTGATCCGTCACATTTAACGGAAGAATGTCCATTAAACTCTGCGTTTCAAGGTCACGAGCATTCTAATGCCGCATTTCAAAGACCTCGAAACGATCCATATTCTTCCAGTTACAATCAGGGTTGGAGGAACCACCCGAATTTTGCTTGGAACCAAAACCAATCTCAAAACACGGTTCCAAACACTAATCAATTTCAACGGGCTCTTCCTCCACCACAACAGCAACCCCTACAACTCACTCAGCACCCCTACCCGTCACAAAATTTCCAAAATCAGGGCAACACTCCTGCACAGTCTAATCCTATGCAGCCCTGTTCTGACGAGTTCTCTCAATTCACTCAAACCATGAAATCACTTTTATCAAATTTCATGGATGTTTCGACTGAGGTTAGATCTTCCGTCAGTGAAATAAAGAAAAACTCAGCGTCCCAAGCTGAGAGTATTCGCACGATGGAAGCTGAAATCGCACGCTTAAAAGCCGAAATGAGTGCGAGAGAAAAAGGGAAACTTCCCTCTCAACCCCTACAGAATCCTGGGCATTACAATGTAAATGCCATTACAACGTTGAGATCGGGAAGAGTGCTGAACAATCATGTCGGGGAAGATATTGATAATACTGAAAATCATATCAACACCCCGGCTGAGTCTTTCCCACATACACACACTTCACCTTCTGATCCTTCTTCTTCTACCAAACCACCTTCGCACGAGCCTATTCTCCATTTCCCTTTAGGCTCAACACCTTCACCCAACCCTTATAGTTCTCCACAGACGGTCCCCACACCTCCTTTGGGACCTCGTCTACCCCCCTTTCCTTCTCCTATGATGGACCCCGCGCTTATTGCGAAAGCACCTTACCCGAACCGGCTAAGGGCTAATAGAACGAGTCCTCATATGGAGAAAATTTTAGAGATGTTCAAATAGGTTAACATCAATATCCCTCTCCTAGATGCGATTCAGCAAGTCCCCGCGTATGCGAAGATTCTTAAGGACTTGTGCACTAGGAAGAGGAAGACCCAAGTGCCGAAAAAGGTCTTTATGTCCAATAATATCAGCACTGCTTTTATACCCCAGCTTCCAAAGAAAAGAAAGGACCCAGGTTGTCCTACAATTTCGATTTCGATTGGGGGTAAAAACATAAATCGTGCTCTTTTAGACCTTGGCGCGAGTGTTAACCTGTTACCTTATTCTGTCTATGAGCAATTAGGGATTGGAGAGCTGAAACCTGCTCATTGCACTCTCCAGATGGCAGACCGATCTATCACCAAACCAAGGGGTGAATTAGAGGATGTATTGATAAAGGTCGGGGAATTTTTTTTCCCTGTAGACTTCATTGTGCTCGACAAACATCCTGTAGCAAACCCCCGGGGCCAAATTCCGGTGATTCTAGGTCGTCCTTTCCTTGCCACTTCCAACGCCGTTATAAACTGTAGAAATGGTTCAATGAATTTATCATTTGGAAATATGACTATTGAACTAAATATCTATAGAGTTGGAAGTCAGCCATCAGAACCCTCTGCTCATATTTTAGATGTGTGCTCTGTCCATGAGATCGCTCCCGATAGTTGTGGAGCTGAGGATCTTTGCTTGACTGATCTCGATGACATTAGCACATCTCTGTTTGACTTAGCACATGATCTTAGTGAGGACACTTTAGCTACACATGAGTCCTGCACTTCTGACTTTTCTCCACCCGAGTCTGTATCTTTCACAGGCTCTGAGCTTCTTTATAGATCCAAAAATCAATCTATGACCCTTCCTTCTATCATTTCTCCGCCTGAGTTAGATCTAAAAGTTTTACCTTCTCACCTGAAATATGCATATCTTGGTGAGAACGAGTCACTACCGGTTATCATTTCCGCTTCTCTTGCATCAGAGCAAGAGAATGCCCTTTTATCGGTATTGAGATCTAACAAAGAGGCGTTTGGTTGGAGTATGGCGGACATCAAAGGGATTAGTCCCTTGATAGTTGAACATCATATACATGTGATGGATGATGCCAGACCGACCCGAGAACCACAGAGACGGTTGAATCCCGTCATGAAGGAAGCTGTCATGAAAGAAATCGTCAAGTGCTTAGATAATGGTATTATCTACCCCATCTCCGATAGCCAGTGGGTGAGTCCTATACATGTCGTTCCTAAGAAATCCGGCATCACAGTTATCACAAATGAAGCGAATGAGTTGATTCAGACACGCGCCCAAACTGGGTGGTGTGTATGCATCGATTATAGAAAACTCAACGCTGCTACGAGGAAAGATCATTTTCCTCTACCATTTATTGATCAAATGCTGGAACGCTTAGCGGGACGAGAGTTTTATTGTTTTATGGACGGATACTCAGGCTACAATCAGGTCCCCATCGCCAAAAAGGATCAAGATAAAACCATTTTTACTTGTCCTTTTGGTACCTTTGCTTACAGTCGCATGCCCTTTGGGTTATGCAATGCTCCCGCTACCTTTCAGCGGTGTATGATGGGGATATTCTCTGATATGGTAGAGAATTTTCTGGAGATCTTTATGGACGACTTCTCGATTTTTGGAGACTCTTTTTCTGATTGCCTAGCGAATCTAGACGCTGTTCTTACTCGTTGCAAAGAGAAGAACTTGACTTTAAACTGGGAAAAATGCCATTTTATGGTCCAAGAAGGAATAGTCCTTGGACATATCATTTCACAGAAAGGCATTGAGGTTGACAGAGCTAAAGTAGATGTCATTCAAAACCTGCCTCATCCCAAAAGCGTCAAAGATATTCGCTCTTTCCTTGGCCATGCGGGCTTTTATAGGAGATTCATTAAGGATTTTAGCAAAATTGCTAGACCTTTAACACTACTCCTGGCCAAGGATACAACCTTCCATTTTGACTCGGATTGCGAGACAGCTTTCGACTCACTTAAACACTCACTCACCACAGCCCCCGTTTTATCATCACCAAATTGGGACTACCCCTTTGAGCTGATGTGTGACGCATCTGATTTTGCAGTAGGTGCAGTCTTAGGACAGCACATCGAAAAGATGCCACACGTGATTTACTATGCCAGTAAGACCCTGAATGATGCGCAAATCAATTATACAACCACCGAGAAAGAGCTTTTAGCGGTTGTATTTGCGTTAGAAAAATTCAGGCCTTACTTAATCGGCTCACCTATAGTTGTGTATACTGACCATTCCGCTTTGAAACATCTTCTGGCGAAGAAAGATGCAAAAGGTCGACTAATACGTTGGATCCTTCTTTTATAAGAATTCGATCTTGTTATCAAAGATAAGAAAGGATGTGAAAACGTAGTAGCTGACCACCTTTCACGCATCATTTCTTCCCCTGTGACCCTGCCGATTAATGACTCATTCCCTGACGAACAACTCTTGAGCATATCCGCTGAACCATGGTTCAGGGATATTGTGAACTATCATGCCACGGGACTTATACCGAGCGATTGGTCAAAACAGGACAAATACCGTTTTCTTTCCCAAGTAAAACACTTTTACTGGGACGAGCCTTATTTGTTTAAATATTGTCCTGATCAGATCATTCGCCGGTGCGTCCCAAATGAAGAGTTCAAGAGTGTTCTTTCATTTTGTCATGATCAGGCTTGTGGGGGTCACTTTGGTCCTAGAAAGACAGCGGAAAAGGTTTTGCAATGTGGATTTTATTGGCCGACCTTATTCAAGGACGCATTTGAGTATTGCAAAACCTGTACACAATGTCAGTATACGGGTAGAATATCCCAGAGGAATGAAATGCCTCAGCAACCCATCTTGGTTGTTGAAATGTTTGATGTTTGGGGCATTGATTTTATGGGTCATTTTCCCAACTCCTTTGGGAATCTGTACATATTGCTGGCGGTTGATTATGTCTCAAAGTGGGTAGAAGCCATTCCATGTCGCACTAATGACAGGAAAGTTGTCATTAAGTTCTTGAAAGAGAATATCTTTTCGCGATTTGGACACCCACGCGCTATTATTAGCGATAATGGGACACATTTCTGCAACAGATCTTTCGAGACTCTGATGCGAAAATATTCAATCAACCACCGTCTTTCTACACCCTATCATCCCCAAACAAGCGGGCAGGCTGAGATCTCAAACAGACAAATCAAACTTATCCTGGAGAAAACTGTTGCTAAAAATAGAAAAGACTGGTCGACCAAATTGACGGATGCTCTTTGGGCATTCAGGACTGCATATAAAACCGACCTAGGAATGTCTCCATATAGGATAGTTTTTGGTAAAGCATGTCATCTACCTGTTGAGATAGAACATAAAGCATTGTGGGCTATAAAGGAAATAAATTTTGATCTAAACCTTGCTTGCAACTTTCGGAAGCTGCAACTTAACGAGCTAAGCGAACTCCGCGATGAAGCTTATGATAATGCTGTAATCACAAAGAATAGGACTAAGGTTTTTCACGATAAAAGCATTTTAAGGAAAACATTTTTACCTGGTCAACAAGTCCTTCTTTATGATTCACGATTACACCTTCATGCGGGTAAGCTCCGATCTCGTTGGAAGGGACCTTTTGTTGTGCGGTCTGTATTCCCGCACGGGGCAGTAGAGGTTGAAAATGTTAAAAACGGCACCTTTTTCAAAGTAAATGGACATAGATTAAAGCCGTATTTTTCCACTGACCCCACGGAGGAGCTCTTGTTCTTACAAGAGCCAGTTTATTTGGATTAAAATTCCTCCGTCTCACCTCATATCCTGTATATCATTGCATCATCTTTTGAATGAAGGTGAGTGAAAGATAAGTTTGGGGGAAGTTCTTCACTTATATATTTTGCCCCCACTAATAATTCCCCCCAGATTTACAGGTTTTATAGATATAACTGTCGGCAACAGTGAGGACACTGTTGAAAACAAGTTTGGGGGAGGTTTGTGCTTATTTTCGCATCATTTGCATATCATCTGCATAAGCACAAAACATTTCTTTTAAAAATCTATAAAAATTGAAAAATTTTCAAAACCCATAAAAATTTAAAAATTTTCAAATATAAAAATAATTTTAATATTTACACCTTTTTGTATATAAATAAGATAATGAAAGTTTAGATAGTGAAAAATTACATCCATGAGATTGGAAAAATTTTAGAAAACTAAGAAAATTAGAAGTTTTCTTATACGAACTAGTAATAAGTAGTTATGAGCCGTTGTCCCAAGGGTTAGTAAGATGAAGGACGTCACTAATCTGAGGATAAAAATAAGTCTGAAAAATAGTTTCTATTCTGGAAGCCAAACATTTTGAACGTGGCTACCCTGCTATTCGCACTTACACACGTCTTGAAGCCTGGGATAGTAGAGGATACCTTGAAATGCTCTTGTCTTAAAGCCAAAAGTATGAAAAAAAAAATATATGTGTTTTAAAGTGGTGAGAAAAATGGATACTGGTTTTGTTATCACCGAGGGCAATAAAAATATATAGCAAAAGGGTGCTTCTTCACCTAGTGCCCCAAGGTCAACTGGTCTGGGAGTCACTGCTATGCCTGAGGTGGTGCAAGACGAGGAAAATACACCAAGCATGCAAGCACATTAGTAATCGGTCGGTTAGTACCTCAAGAAGTATTAACGGTCGCATGAAAGTGTGTAAGCAATCTCGTTTGCCAAGAAGTACTGAGGCCGATGGGCAAGGGTATGATAGCTTGAATTGAATTCTCCGGGTGTAGGGATGTCTTTACACACACGCAGGGTGATATGATCGATGTTTGAAATACAGATAGGAATGAAGAATAAGATGATGTTTTATTGAGGGAAGACGTGATTTCTAACATCTTTTCATGACCATTAAGATAGGGCTCATGACAACCGAAAAGCTAGCTTAGTTGGAAACCCTAATTTTCAAAGCTTTTCTTTTACGATTCTCTTCTTTAAATGTAATATTCATGATCTTGCTTTTATTATTGGATTTTGTGGGTGCAATCCGCTGAAAACCCTCAGGAGACAACACTCCTCCTACTAGGGACACCTAGAGGTTTAAAGGCTTGTTGCACATGCTCAGTGCAATCGTGTTGCCTACGAAAGTGTGCTAGTTAGTTTTTCTCTTTCTTTATTTTCTCCTTCTCTCTTTTTAATAAAACATTCTCTCGAGACGATCGAAATTAAGTTTGGGGGTATTTGATCAGTCGAAAATATTGCATATTTTAACCGGCAATTTCCTCATCATTTGCATCCATATAGAAGTGTACGGTATTCATAATTCACATATTAGCAAATCGGTCGCAAAATATCAGATTACATGTATTCGACCTTAAAACCGGCATTTCTAGGGAAATTGACTGCATTGCATTACATAGCATATTTTCCATATCTTGCAACCCCTGTTTTGAAGTATGTGCAGGAAAAGAGAAGCTTGCACGATCATTACATTGCTCGACCATTACAATTGCTCGTAAACTCACTGAACTCAAATCTGGTATCAACACAGAAGGGAAACTGCAATTCTAAATATCAAAGAACACCCCAAACAGCAGTACCAAGCAGCAGAAGAAGGCACAGATCCCAAGGCCAATAATGCGCGGCGGAAGCGCGGCCTAGAGGCACATTATGCGGCGGTTGCGCGGTGGGCCCAAGGGTTCAGACTCTAAATTTTGTACCACAACTCCTGATTCATCTGCCTCAGTTCAGAAAGACATCCAAAGTTCCAGAATATTCCAGATACTTCCTCCAGATCAGCAAACACCTAAACTAGCCTAATACTTCTAGAACTTTCCATAAACCCTAGCTTAAACCCTAAGCTAACTCCTAACAAACTCCTTCTAGAAACTCTTCAACAAACTTTGGGAGGGAAAGTTCTAATTCAAACCTAAACCTAGGGTTTGGGAGTTCTATAAATAAGACCCTAGGCTCATCATTTAGAAAGGATTGAACCTTGGGAAAGTTTAGAAAATCAATCTCTTTCTTCATCCCCTCTTCCTCAAGTTTAGTGAGAGAGCTTGTAGGAAACCCTAACCCTAAATCCAACAACAATTCAAGATCTTGAGTGCAAGCCAAGCAAGATGCCTTCAACCCTTTTATGAGCCGAGCCGATCTTCAATCGGGCAAGAGATCAAAGTAGATCCACGATCCACGGAGACGAGCGAAGCCGAGTCAACGATCGATTTCTTCTTCTTGTAGATTCTTGAGAGAATGTATTGAAATTGTTGATTAAATAAAAGGTGATATTCTTTTATCTTGTTTTCTTTAAATTCCGCATCATGTTATCATTACTATTCTTGAATATTGTCTTTGTGGTGATGTGTGAATAAAACTCCGCTCGTCGGGGAGTCGAAACGATCTTTAGTATGATGATGTAACAAATTTGTAATCGATTCTTGAATCCCACGAGTTTGTAAACCCTAGCAAGTTCAAGAATCGACGACCCAATTCGTTGCGATGCTTTCTTGATCAACATCGCTCGGGATTGGGGAGTTCCGATCGTTTCTTGAAATTGCTAGAGGCTAGAATATAAATGGTATCCTCGAAAGAACAAGGGTTAAGAGATGAAACCCTAATTTCATCAAGAAAACCCTAACTCTCGTCGATCACCATTGATCTAGTATCAATTCTTCGAAGGACAAGAACACGAAACCCTTTAGATTGCATCACGTCTAAAGATCCGATCGATTCCTACGAGCCTCTCTTATATTCTTGATTGTTGATTGGAAATATTATCAAAACAACCGATTCTTGATTGTTTATAGTTTCTTGATTCTTGAGTAAAGATTAGTGACACTCGAATACAAATCACATCTTGAATCATGTTTTCGTTTATTGTTGCTTAACATTTCATTTCAAACATATCAAAATACAATTGAATTGCACAATCCCTGTGGACGATCCGCACTCATTCATTAACTACATCCGACACCGTGGTTTGATTGCGGTCAATATAATTTTTTGATTGTCGTTACTTTTTACATATACACGTCAGAAAATGAGTCAATCAAAATGGCGCCGTTGCCGGGGATCGCGCTAATTCATTTGCATTTATAGTTTGAAGTGAAAGAATTATTACGTTCTACGTCTTGAATTCAAAATTCGTACAAACTCTTACACGTGTGTTGTGATTTGATTGCAAGGTGATCTGGAGCATTCTGTTCTGTGGAAAAATTTGTTTGAATATAGCAGAGAGCTGGAGATAGCAACAGAAGCTCTCTGGTGAAATTGTGTACAGTGAACCCACAATAGGACCGCGGAAGGGCGGCATAAAGCCACAGTACGCGGCGGAAGCGCCGCAGTCTTGAAGGATCACTGAAAAATTTTCAGTGTAGGTGATTTCTGTCTCTCTCCTCTCACCCTTTTTAGCTCCAATTAACCCTTTTCTGCAGGATTCTTTGCAAATAAATCGCAGCGCGCAAAAGCAAAATTAAAATTGTGTGTGATTTTTGATTTCTTGGTTGTTTGCATTCTAATACGGAAATTTAAGGGGCACGGCCAAATCCAAATTAGGTGGGGATTTCATTACCCTTCCTAGGCCCCGAAAATCGTCAAACTTGCATCCGCATTACACCCATTAACTAAAAGAAATCTAGAGAAGACTCTAAGGACTGTCGCGCTCAATAGGACAAGAGAAGGTCGTGGGTAATTCATTGCTTATCCGCGTTTTCTTGTGGTGCCTAAGGCGAGTGTGTCTAAGGCTAGTGGTTATTAATTAGGTCCACTGTAGTGGTGGTTCCTTCCCACTTACCTGGCACTTATCCGGCCACAGGGGGACAAAGAGGCAGTGGTGGATTCTATCTTGCGGCTTGTCTTTTGGCAGTTAGGAGCGGTCTAGAGATCGGACCTAGGTGACCATTAGATTCTAGGGTTTGTGTGCTGCATTTGTTTTGTCGCATCATTTTTTTCAAAATCCGTCCCTTTTTCAAAGCAAGCACCGCATTCATTCATCCCTAATTATAAGTCAACGCTGCCACTTCTACTAACCCTTTTTAGTGCAAGATAGGCTGGACACGGGATTCTAGTGCCCGTTTAGTCCGCGTACCTTTTATCGACTCCGAAGTCGATAATTCTCCATTTACCTTTTCTTTACCCACTACCACACCCACACCGATGGATCCGAATCCATCAAATTTCTTTAACCCTAATCTGCCACCGTCCGTAGGTGCGCAGAATCCTACTCCACCCCACATTTCTCTCCAGGAAAGATGCTATCCACATAGAGGTCCTCTTTCGACCTGCTTATCCACACCACCAGCCAATGGGGATAACTTTGAAATAAAGCCCCAGTATATCAATCTTTTACCCAAATACCACGGACTCGAGACCGAGGACGCTTACGTTTTCATTACCAAATTTGAAAACGTATGCGCAATGATGGGTACGTCTCAACTTTCAGTGGATGCGATGCGTCTACGACTTCTTCCATTTACCTTGTGCGATATAGCCGAGAAGTGGCTATATAACACCACCGCACACTCTATTACGAATTGGGAAGAATTCGTCGCTGCATTCCTTAAGAAATTTTACCCAGTCCAAAAGACGGCTCGAATCCGTAGCGAACTGAACCAATTTGCCCAGCTCCCTGCCGAACCATTTTCAAAATACTTTGAACGTTTCAAGGATCTATTGGTTCAATGTCCTCACCACGGCATCCCGAGATGGGAGCTTTGCCGAATCATATATGAGGGCAGTAACCCTAGCACTAAACAGAGCCTTGAAAACATGTGTCAAGGTACTTTTATGACCAAAGATGACGGGGAAGCCTGGCGATACTTAGAAGAGTTCGCTGAGAAGTCACTAATTTGGGAGAGTGGAACACAACCATTGAATAGGGGTGGCGTACACCAAATAGATGTGTCCATAGGTGTCCGAGCTGAAATGGCAGCAATGCAAAAGAAGCTCGACGCTATGGAACACAAATTTGCAGCAGCCTCCCTAAACCCAATGTCACTCCCCAAAACTGTTTGTGGGTGCTGTTCTGATCCGTCACATTTAACGGAAGAATGTCCATTAAACTCTGCGTTTCAAGGTCACGAGCATTCTAATGCCGCATTTCAAAGACCTCGAAACGATCCATATTCTTCCAGTTACAATCAGGGTTGGAGGAACCACCCGAATTTTGCTTGGAACCAAAACCAATCTCAAAACACGGTTCCAAACACTAATCAATTTCAACGGGCTCTTCCTCCACCACAACAGCAACCCCTACAACTCACTCAGCACCCCTACCCGTCACAAAATTTCCAAAATCAGGGCAACACTCCTGCACAGTCTAATCCTATGCAGCCCTGTTCTGACGAGTTCTCTCAATTCACTCAAACCATGAAATCACTTTTATCAAATTTCATGGATGTTTCGACTGAGGTTAGATCTTCCGTCAGTGAAATAAAGAAAAACTCAGCGTCCCAAGCTGAGAGTATTCGCACGATGGAAGCTGAAATCGCACGCTTAAAAGCCGAAATGAGTGCGAGAGAAAAAGGGAAACTTCCCTCTCAACCCCTACAGAATCCTGGGCATTACAATGTAAATGCCATTACAACGTTGAGATCGGGAAGAGTGCTGAACAATCATGTCGGGGAAGATATTGATAATACTGAAAATCATATCAACACCCCGGCTGAGTCTTTCCCACATACACACACTTCACCTTCTGATCCTTCTTCTTCTACCAAACCACCTTCGCACGAGCCTATTCTCCATTTCCCTTTAGGCTCAACACCTTCACCCAACCCTTATAGTTCTCCACAGACGGTCCCCACACCTCCTTTGGGACCTCGTCTACCCCCCTTTCCTTCTCCTATGATGGACCCCGCGCTTATTGCGAAAGCACCTTACCCGAACCGGCTAAGGGCTAATAGAACGAGTCCTCATATGGAGAAAATTTTAGAGATGTTCAAACAGGTTAACATCAATATCCCTCTCCTAGATGCGATTCAGCAAGTCCTCGCGTATGCGAAGATTCTTAAGGACTTGTGCACTAGGAAGAGGAAGACCCAAGTGCCGAAAAAGGTCTTTATGTCCAATAATATCAGCACTGCTTTTATACCCCAGCTTCCAAAGAAAAGAAAGGACCCAGGTTGTCCTACAATTTCGATTTCGATTGGGGGTAAAAACATAAATCGTGCTCTTTTAGACCTTGGCGCGAGTGTTAACCTGTTACCTTATTCTGTCTATGAGCAATTAGGGATTGGAGAGCTGAAACCTGCTCATTGCACTCTCCAGATGGCAGACCGATCTATCACCAAACCAAGGGGTGAATTAGAGGATGTATTGATAAAGGTCGGGGAATTTTTTTTCCCTGTAGACTTCATTGTGCTCGACAAACATCCTGTAGCAAACCCCCGGGGCCAAATTCCGGTGATTCTAGGTCGTCCTTTCCTTGCCACTTCCAACGCCGTTATAAACTGTAGAAATGGTTCAATGAATTTATCATTTGGAAATATGACTATTGAACTAAATATCTATAGAGTTGGAAGTCAGCCATCAGAACCCTCTGCTCATATTTTAGATGTGTGCTCTGTCCATGAGATCGCTCCCGATAGTTGTGGAGCTGAGGATCTTTGCTTGACTGATCTCGATGACATTAGCACATCTCTGTTTGACTTAGCACATGATCTTAGTGAGGACACTTTAGCTACACATGAGTCCTGCACTTCTGACTTTTCTCCACCCGAGTCTGTATCTTTCACAGGCTCTGAGCTTCTTTGTAGATCCAAAAATCAATCTATGACCCTTCCTTCTATCATTTCTCCGCCTGAGTTAGATCTAAAAGTTTTACCTTCTCACCTGAAATATGCATATCTTGGTGAGAACGAGTCACTACCGGTTATCATTTCCGCTTCTCTTGCATCAGAGCAAGAGAATGCCCTTTTATCGGTATTGAGATCTAACAAAGAGGCGTTTGGTTGGAGTATGGCGGACATCAAAGGGATTAGTCCCTTGATAGTTGAACATCATATACATGTGATGGATGATGCCAGACCGACCCGAGAACCACAGAGACGGTTGAATCCCGTCATGAAGGAAGCTGTCATGAAAGAAATCGTCAAGTGCTTAGATAATGGTATTATCTACCCCATCTCCGATAGCCAGTGGGTGAGTCCTATACATGTCGTTCCTAAGAAATCCGGCATCACAGTTATCACAAATGAAGCGAATGAGTTGATTCAGACACGCGCCCAAACTGGGTGGCGTGTATGCATCGATTATAGAAAACTCAACGCTGCTACGAGGAAAGATCATTTTCATCTACCATTTATTGATCAAATGCTGGAACGCTTAGCGGGACGAGAGTTTTATTGTTTTATGGACGGATACTCAGGCTACAATCAGGTCCCCATCGCCAAAAAGGATCAAGATAAAACCACTTTTACTTGTCCTTTTGGTACCTTTGCTTACAGTCGCATGCCCTTTGGGTTATGCAATGCTCCCGCTATCTTTCAGCGGTGTATGATGGGGATATTCTCTGATATGGTAGAGAATTTTCTGGAGATCTTTATGGACGACTTCTCGATTTTTGGAGACTCTTTTTCTGATTGCCTAGCGAATCTAGACGCTGTTCTTACTCGTTGCAAAGAGAAGAACTTGACTTTGAACTGGGAAAAATGCCATTTTATGGTCCAAGAAGGAATAGTCCTTGGACATATCATTTCACAGAAAGGCATTGAGGTTGACAGAGCTAAAGTAGATGTCATTCAAAACCTGCCTCATCCCAAAAGCGTCAAAGATATTCGCTCTTTCCTTGGCCATGCGGGCTTTTATAGGAGATTCATTAAGGATTTTAGCAAAATTGCTAGACCTTTAACACTACTCCTGGCCAAGGATACAACCTTCCATTTTGACTCGGATTGCGAGACAGCTTTCGACTCACTTAAACACTCACTCACCACAGCCCCCGTTTTATCATCACCAAATTGGGACTACCCCTTTGAGCTGATGTGTGACGCATCTGATTTTGCAGTAGGTGCAGTCTTAGGACAGCACATCGAAAAGATGCCACACGTGATTTACTATGCCAGTAAGACCCTGAATGATGCGCAAATCAATTATACAACCACCGAGAAAGAGCTTTTAGCGGTTGTATTTGCGTTAGAAAAATTCAGGCCTTACTTAATCGGCTCACCTATAGTTGTGTATACTGACCATTCCGCTTTGAAACATCTTCTGGCGAAGAAAGATGCAAAAGGTCGACTAATACGTTGGATCCTTCTTTTATAAGAATTCGATCTTGTTATCAAAGATAAGAAAGGATGTGAAAACGTAGTAGCTGACCACCTTTCACGCATCATTTCTTCCCCTGTGACCCTGCCGATTAATGACTCATTCCCTGACGAACAACTCTTGAGCATATCCGCTGAACCATGGTTCAGGGATATTGTGAACTATCATGCCACGGGACTTATACCGAGCGATTGGTCAAAACAGGACAAATACCGTTTTCTTTCCCAAGTAAAACACTTTTACTGGGACGAGCCTTATTTGTTTAAATATTGTCCTGATCAGATCATTCGCCGGTGCGTCCCAAATGAAGAGTTCAAGAGTGTTCTTTCATTTTGTCATGATCAGGCTTGTGGGGGTCACTTTGGTCCTAGAAAGACAGCGGAAAAGGTTTTGCAATGTGGATTTTATTGGCCGACCTTATTCAAGGACGCATTTGAGTATTGCAAAACCTGTACACAATGTCAGTATACGGGTAGAATATCCCAGAGGAATGAAATGCCTCAGCAACCCATCTTGGTTGTTGAAATGTTTGATGTTTGGGGCATTGATTTTATGGGTCATTTTCCCAACTCCTTTGGGAATCTGTACATATTGCTGGCGGTTGATTATGTCTCAAAGTGGGTAGAAGCCATTCCATGTCGCACTAATGACAGGAAAGTTGTCATTAAGTTCTTGAAAGAGAATATCTTTTCGCGATTTGGACACCCACGCGCTATTATTAGCGATAATGGGACACATTTCTGCAACAGATCTTTCGAGACTCTGATGCGAAAATATTCAATCAACCACCGTCTTTCTACACCCTATCATCCCCAAACAAGCGGGCAGGCTGAGATCTCAAACAGACAAATCAAACTTATCCTGGAGAAAACTGTTGCTAAAAATAGAAAAGACTGGTCGACCAAATTGACGGATGCTCTTTGGGCATTCAGGACTGCATATAAAACCGACCTAGGAATGTCTCCATATAAGATAGTTTTTGGTAAAGCATGTCATCTACCTGTTGAGATAGAACATAAAGCATTGTGGGCTATAAAGGAAATAAATTTTGATCTAAACCTTGCTTGCAACTTTCGGAAGCTGCAACTTAACGAGCTAAGCGAACTCCGCGATGAAGCTTATGATAATGCTGTAATCACAAAGAATAGGACTAAGGTTTTTCACGATAAAAGCATTTTAAGGAAAACATTTTTACCTGGTCAACAAGTCCTTCTTTATGATTCACGATTACACCTTCATGCGGGTAAGCTCCGATCTCGTTGGAAGGGACCTTTTGTTGTGCGGTCTGTATTCCCGCACGGGGCAGTAGAGGTTGAAAATGTTAAAAACGGCACCTTTTTCAAAGTAAATGGACATAGATTAAAGCCGTATTTTTCCACTGACCCCACGGAGGAGCTCTTGTTCTTACAAGAGCCAGTTTATTTGGATTAAAATTCCTCCGTCTCACCTTCATATCCTGTATATCATTGCATCATCTTTTGAATGAAGGTGAGTGAAAGATAAGTTTGGAGGAAGTTCTTCACTTATATATTTTGCCCCCACTAATAATTCCCCCCAGATTTACAGGTTTTGTAGATATAACTGTCGGCAACAGTGAGGACACTGTTGAAAACAAGTTTGGGGGAGGTTTGTGCTTATTTTCGCATCATTTGCATATCATCTGCATAAGCACAAAACATTTCTTTTAAAAATCTATAAAAATTGAAAAAATTTCAAAACCCATAAAAATTTAAAAATTTTCAAATATAAAAATAATTTTAATATTTACACCTTTTTGTATATAAATAAGATAATGAAAGTTTAGATAGTGAAAAATTACATCCATGAGATTGGAAAAATTTTAGAAAACTAAGAAAATTAGAAGCTTTCTTATACGAACTAGTAATAAGTAGTTATGAGCCGTTGTCCCAAGGGTTAGTAAGATGAAGGACGTCACTAATCTGAGGATAAAAATAAGTCTGAAAAATAGTTTCTATTCTGGAAGCCAAACATTTTGAACGTGGCTACCCTGCTATTCGCACTTACACACGTCTTGAAGCCTGGGATAGTAGAGGATACCTTGAAATGCTCTTGTCTTAAAGCCAAAAGTATGAAAAAAAAAATATATATGTGTTTTAAAGTGGTGAGAAAAATGGATACTGGTTTTGTTATCACCGAGGGCAATAAAAATATATAGCAAAAGGGTGCTTCTTCACCTAGTGCCCCAAGGTCAACTGGTCTGGGAGTCACTGCTATGCCTGAGGTGGTGCAAGACGAGGAAAATACACCAAGCATGCAAGCACATTAGTAATCGGTCGGTTAGTACCTCAAGAAGTATTAACGGTCGCATGAAAGTGTGTAAGCAATCTCGTTTGCCAAGAAGTACTGAGGCCGATGGGCAAGGGTATGATAGCTTGAATTGAATTCTCCGGATGTAGGGATGTCTTTACACACACGCAGGGTGATATGATCGATGTTTGAAATACAGATAGGAATGAAGAATAAGATGATGTTTTATTGAGGGAGGACGTGATTTCTAACATCTTTTCATGACCATTAAGATAGGGCTCATGACAACCGAAAAGCTAGCTTAGTTGGAAACCCTAATTTTCAAAGCTTTTCTTTTACGATTCTCTTCTTTAAATGTAATATTCATGATCTTGCTTTTATTATTGGATTTTGTGGGTGCAATCCGCTGAAAACCCTCAGGAGACAACACTCCTCCTACTACGGACACCTAGAGGTTTAAAGGCTTGTTGCACATGCTCAGTGCAATCGTGTTGCCTACGAAAGTGTGCTAGTTAGTTTTTCTCTTTCTTTATTTTCTCCTTCTCTCTTTTTAATAAAACATTCTCTCGAGACGATCGAAATTAAGTTTGGGGGTATTTGATCAGTCGAAAATATTGCATATTTTAACCGGCAATTTCCTCATCATTTGCATCCATATAGAAGTGTACGGTATTCATAATTCACATATTAGCAAATCGGTCGCAAAATATCAGATTACATGTATTCGACCTTAAAACCGGCATTTCTAGGGAAATTGACTGCATTGCATTACATAGCATATTTTCCATATCTTGCAACCCCTGTTTTGAAGTATGTGCAGGAAAAGAGAAGCTTGCACGATCATTACATTGCTCGACCATTACAATTGCTCGTAAACTCACTGAACTCAAATCTGGTATCAACACAGAAGGGAAACTGCAATTCTAAATATCAAAGAACACCCCAAACAGCAGTACCAAGCAGCAGAAGAAGGCACAGATCCCAAGGCCAATAATGCGCGGCGGAAGCGCGGCCTAGAGGCACATTATGCGGCGGTTGCGCGGTGGGCCCAAGGGTTCAGACTCTAAATTTTGTACCACAACTCCTGATTCATCTGCCTCAGTTCAGAAAGACATCCAAAGTTCCAGAATATTCCAGATACTTCCTCCAGATCAGCAAACACCTAAACTAGCCTAATACTTCTAGAACTTTCCCTAAACCCTAGCTTAAACCCTAAGCTAACTCCTAACAAACTCCTTCTAGAAACTCTTCAACAAACTTTAGGAGGGAAAGTTCTAATTCAAACCTAAACCTAGGGTTTGGGAGTTCTATAAATAAGACCCTAGGCTCATCATTTAGAAAGGATTGAACCTTGGGAAAGTTTAGAAAATCAATCTCTTTCTTCATCCCCTCTTCCTCAAGTTTAGTGAGAGAGCTTGTAGGAAACCCTAACCCTAAATCCAACAATAATTCAAGATCTTGAGTGCAAGCCAAGCAAGATGCCTTCAACCCTTTTATGAGCCGAGCCGATCTTCAATCGGGCAAGAGATCAAAGTAGATCCACGATCCACGGAGACGAGCGAAGCCGAGTCAACGATCGATTTCTTGTTCTTGTAGATTCTTGAGAGAATGTATTGAAATTGTTGATTAAATAAAAGGTGATATTCTTTTATCTTGTTTTCTTTAAATTCCGCATCATGTTATCATTACTATTCTTGAATATTGTCTTTGTGGTGATGTGTGAATAAAACTCCGCTCGTCGGGGAGTCGAAACGATCTTTAGTATGATGATGTAACAAATTTGTAATCGATTCTTGAATCCCACGAGTTTGTAAACCCTAGCAAGTTCAAGAATCGACGACCCAATTCGTTGCGATGCTTTCTTGATCAACATCGCTCGAGATTGGGGAGTTCCGATCGTTTCTTGAAATTGCTAGAGGCTAGAATATAAATGGTATCCTCGAAAGAACAAGGGTTAAGAGATGAAACCCTAATTTCATCAAGAAAACCCTAACTCTCGTCGATCACCATTGATCTAGTATCAATTCTTCGAAGGACAAGAACACGAAACCCTTTAGATTGCATCACGTCTAAAGATCCGATCGATTCCTACGAGCCTCTCTTATATTCTTGATTGTTGATTGGAAATATTATCAAAACAACCGATTCTTGATTGTTTATAGTTTCTTGATTCTTGAGTAAAGATTAGTGACACTCGAATACAAATCACATCTTGAATCATGTTTTCGTTTATTGTTGCTTAACATTTCATTTCAAACATATCAAAATACAATTGAATTGCACAATCCCTGTGGACGATCCGCACTCATTCATTAACTACATCCGACACCGTGGTTTGATTGCGGTCAATATAATTTTTTGATTGTCGTTACTTTTTACATATACACGTCAGAAAATGAGTCAATCAGCCGCCCAAACGAAGAAAGTGCATGTTGATGCATCTTCTTCGGGTGTGTTCATTACAGAGAACTGTTTCTCAGTATCCTTTACCTCCTGGGTATTTGATACCGGATCAGGATCCCACATATGTAATTTGTTACATGGGCTATAGATAGGTAGAGAACTGAGAACGGGTGAAAAGTTTCATGAGATAGAAACGGTGAAAGTGTTGCAGCCAAGTCTGTTGGTCACTATCACCCTATATTACCAGAATACATTGATTCTGAACGAATGTTATTAGATACCGAACCTGATTTACAACATCATATCAGTCTATTTATTAGTAAAGAAAAGATATAATTTTGTATTGTTGGATAATGTTTTGAACATTTCCTATATCAAGAGTTGATCGGTTCAGGCATGTTATCTAAAAGCATTGACATTCTAAATCAAACTACAGTTCTTAATATACAGAAAACACACAAGAGGAAGAGTTCAGAAATGAACGAATCCTTCTTGAGGCAATATAGACTAGGTCATATCAATGCGACCCGACTAGCTAAAGTTACATAAAGATATATATTTAAATTACTTTGAATTTACATCTTGTGAAACTTGCCGGTCATGTCACAAAGATAAGATGACCACAGCTTTGTTTATTGGAAACAGAGAAAGAGTTAGTGAACTCTTGGGATTGATACATGCTGATATATGAAGGTCCCCTGTCTGCACATGCCAAGACCAGTTCTTTTTGCTTCATTACATTCACTGATTATCTCTCAAGATTCGGACATATGTTCCTGTTGAAACACAAGTCTGAACCTTTTGAGATATTCACAGAATATAAGTTAGAAGTAGAGAACCAAAAATAGGGTATAAGTATTATGTACTTTGATGAGATCAGGGAGGAGAATACTTGAGCACGGAATTCCTAGACTATTCTAAAAGAGAATGAGATTCTCTCTCAGCATTACTCCTCCGTATACACCATAGCACGATGGTATATCGAGGCGGAGCAATAGCACCCTATATGATATGGTGTGCTCTATGATGAGTACTACTGAGTTTACTATTATTTTTTGGGAGTTATGCACTTGAGAAGCTGCATACCTATTGAATAGGGTTCAAATCAAATCAGTTGCCTACCACTTCATATCCCAAGCATTCGCAAGGGAATATCTTCAACCTAACAGAGGAACAAAAGATGTTTTGTTTCTTAGCATGCCACCTTTGTGAAAGGGAATTTCTTGTGAAGAAATTAGTGGTCATGAGGTAGAACTGGAAAGAGTTCCAGCTATACAAGCAACAGCAGATGATTTGATAGAACCAAAGGATTCAATAGACTCTAACGAACCTCAGCCTCTCCGCCGATCTAGTAGGGTTCCTCACCCACCTGAGAGATACTTCGGTATCTCTATTACAGTGGGAGCGAGAATTGCATCATGAGATGATGACCCAACTAGTTTCGAGCTGGCCATCAGGAGTGGGACTCTGTATGAATGGCTGGATGCTTAGCGATCTGAGATGGAATCCTTGTACACCAACAAAGTATGGACTATGGTTGCTTTATCTGAAGGGTTAAATCCCCATCAGGAGCAAGTATATCTTGAGAAGATTACTTGGTGTACATGGAAAAGTTGAGACTTTCAAAGCTATGCTTAAGTCCATCCAGATCCTACTTGCCACGGCTACATACCATGACTACGATATCTGGCGGTTGGGTGTCATGACTGCTTTTCTAAATGATGTTTTAGAAGAGAGCATCAATAAGTACACAGCTAGAGGGCTTCGTAGACAGTGGGAGCAGCGGAAACGTGTGCAAGATGATTTATGTGATAAATCAGGCATCGCGGAGTTGGAACGTCTGTTTTGATATGGTAGTCAAAGAGTTTGACTTCATCAAAATGGTAGATGAACCTTGTATATACAAAAAGGTTGTAGGGAGTATGGTGGTGATCCTCGTAGAGTACGTGGATGACATACTCTTGATAGGGATGGAGTTTCCTATGCTACGCTCGGTCAATCTCCACTTATCACAAGGATTCTCCATATAGGATCAAGGTGATACCTCCTAAATCCTAGATTTTATATCTATGAGATAGATCTAAATGGATGTTAGGATTCTCATTAGTTGTAGTGAGATGGTATCAATGGATCCTGGGGAGAATCACTGGAAAAGTTCCAGGGTGATAAGGACGACTGAATGTCAGTCGCAGGCATTATCTTTACCCTCAGTGGAGGGACGGTATGTTGGAAGAGTTCCAAGCTAGATACTGTGACTTACCAGACGATTAAAGGCAAGATACATCGTTACCAAGGATGCTACCAAAGAGGCAGTCTGGATATATATAAGTTCATAAGATGAACTTCGTTCCTACCATTGTGTGACAATGGAGTTGTGGCTTATGCCAAGGAACCCCCCGTCCCATAAGAAATCCAGATATAATTCTTAGGCAGTATCACCTGATCATGGAGATGGTTGATCTCCAGGGAGATCAAAGTTAGGAGAGTAGACACAGAGGACAACAGCGCGGATCCACTCACAAAGGCCTTTTTCAAAGTAGAGACTTTTATGGGATGGTTGAGTATGAGATACTCCAACCACAGCTAATTGTTGGCTATGCGATAGCACAACAGATGGCCCTAGTGCAAGTGGGAGATTGTTAGTTATATGTATGCCCTAGAGGCCATTACTGTACATACGATGTATATTGTAATGGATGCTTGGACATATATAGGGATGACTTTCTTGCTCGACATGATAGTATGCTATCTAGTTGTACTTTATCTTAACATGTACTCTGATTGTCTCAATATTACATGTTGATAAAGCCCTTAGAATATGTACTCGACTAATGGGACTATGATGAGATCATAGTAGTAGGGCCATAGTAGTCGACGAGTACATCCTATAACTGTTCCTAGTCGAGGGTGTATCGAGACAGGGTATCAATACACCAGAGTAGACTAGCGTATACGCATCTTGACCCATATGATGGGCGATGGATGATCCCATATCCATCGGTGTTTGACATCAAGGATGGTGTACGGGTGCTCAGTAGAGACTGGGTACTCTGGACGGACTCACCGAGAACTCCTAGATGGTATTATACCTCACGTCAGATGGCAGTTCTCCGGTGACACTGGTACAGAGTAGTCTGTTGACCCGAGATCGTTATAGAGTCTTATGTAATTCCCACTGTGCTTTGATTTCCATCATGCCATGTCCAAGAGGGCGTGCAAAAAGGTGGCTTTTGGGTACAGTCCCGAATCACATGGAGGCAATGAGCGATAGGAGGGGATTCGTCTCTCCAGGTATAGAGAGTAGATGTTGCGCTGTGTTCGATTGGCTATAACTGGAAATCCCTGGCCAGGGTTGCTGAGATTTACTGGTAAGTGTTATCAGTAGTTTCTCGAACTATTATAGACCTCATATCGACTCGACTTATCAAGCTACTAGGGTCTGACGTATACCACCCCTAGGTGAGATATGCGACATATTAGACGACGAGACCGGACTGTACGGGAGTGTTACTGATAGGATTCGCAGGAGTATGTACAGGCTTGCTTGTTGATCTTCTAATCGCTCAATACTTGGGTGGCTGTTACGTTTAGCTGACCGCTTGCAGCTTGTAGGTGTTTGATATGATCATCATTTACAGACGGCGTATTGACGATTCTTTATAGTCCTACACAGAGGTTTCTTGACTCAGGCAAAACGGAGTAGGAGCACGTATGTGATATGTGCGGGACTGAGGATATTGCGATATGAGATACCGTATTCTATTCTCGCGATATTTGATATCAGCTGGGTCATCGGATCAAGTGTTGATTCGATGAATCTGTAAATGATATATTAGTCGGTTATATGCGATATAGCCGGATTGTCGGATCAAGTGTTGATTCGATGATTTAATGTATAATTATATATATGATATATTAAATTACATTAACTAATATTAGCTCACTAAAATATTCTTTTTCTCACTCGGGTAATACATTGATATATATGCGATATATGTTAATTGTATTATTTTATTTTGTTACAATAAATATTATATATATGATATATAATATTGTAACATGATATGGTTATTAATGCAACATGATTAGTGGAGATTAAACATGGTTAGGGTTTGATTTGGGTTAAGGTATTCTAGAAGTTTCTAGAAGGTTATGTTTTGTTTTGTGTAAGATATTTTGTGAAGATATTTGCTTAACCAAACCCAAACCCTTGACCATGGTTGTTTCTCTACAAAGGTTAAGGATTCATTCTTAACTCTGGTTGCATTTCTAACCTCACATATGGGTTATTCATTATTCATCACAAAAGGATTCCTTATTCTTCTTCTTCATCTTCTTGCTTGAGTTCTTCATGAAAAGCTTTCTTGCTTTTGATTTTGTGATGAAAAAAATGAGTGAGAATAAGAAAAAAAATGAAAGCAAAAATCCTACTTCATCATCCTCATCTACCTTTGCCCTTTAGATGAGAGTGTTCACTTCATTTAGTGAGTGAGAGCTTGTGTTAATGAAACTTCAAGGTAGATCATCTTTTTTATCGAAGATCGGAAGCAAGCTTGCGTCTTTCTCTTCGTGGAGCCTTTCGAGAGTCCGGAAAACGATGATCGCAGCGAAGGGACCTCAACACGGAGCTTATGAAGCGAAGGAACGGATCTACAAAGGTTGTAATCCCTCTCACTTAGTGTTAAAGAGTTTAACATACTTGTTTTCGCCTAAACTCTAGTTTAAAGATCTGGCTTTGGGTTGTTCGGCACGGCTAAATTTTAAATCGGGCATGGTTGATGCCTTGTAGACCCTTGTTAGAGTGCCCAGCAACCCTACATGCACAAACCAAGTGAGAAAAGAATCATAAGTGAGCTAATACTAGTTAATGTAATGTAATATATCTAATATATAATTACACATTAGATTATCAAATCAACTCTTGATTTAATAATCCGTCTATATCACATATAACCGACTAATATCATGTGTAACAACTTATCGAATCAACACTTGATCCGATAACCCGGCTATATCGCATAAAACCGACCAATGTCACAAATCGTGAGAATAGAATACGGTATCGCATATCGTATCAATCTCGGTCCCGCACATATCACAAATGTGCTCCTACTCCATTTCGCTTGAGCCAGGAAACCACTGTGTAGGACTTTAAAGACTCGTCAATACGCCGGCAGTAGGTGATGATCATATCAAACACCCACAAGCCGCAAGCGATCTGCCAAACGTAACGGCCACCCGGGTATTGAGCGATCAGAAGATCAACAAGCAAGCCTTCTCACTCTCCGGCGAATCCAACCAATAACACTACCGTACAGTTCGGTCTTTTCGTCTAATATGTCGCATATCTCTTCTAGGGGTGGTAAACGTCAGACCCCAGTAACTTGATATGTCGTGTCGATATGAGGCTCATAACGGGTCGAGAAACTACTGATAACACTTACCAGTATATCGCTGAAGCAGCCTTGGCCAAGGACTTCCTGTTATAGCCAATCGAGCACAGCGCAACATCAAATCCCAATACCGGGAGAGACGAAACCCCTCCTATCGCTCATTGCTCATTGCCTCCATGTGATTCGGGACTGTACCCAAAAGCCACCGTTTTGCACGTTCTCTTGAACGTGGTAAGGTGGAAATCAAAGCACAGTGGGAATCACACAAGACTCTATGATGATCTCGGGTCTACAGACTAACCTGTACTAGTGTCACCAGAGAACTGCCATCTGACGTTAGGTATAATACCATCTGGGAGTTCTCGGCGAGTCCGTTCAATATACCCAGTCTCCACTGAGCACCTGTATACTGTCTCTGATGTCAAACACCAATGGATATGGGATCATCCATCGCCCATCTATATGGGTCGAGAAGCTATACGCTAGTCTACTCTGGTATATCGATGCCCTGTCTCGATACACCTACGACTAGGAACATTTGAAGGATGTACTTAGCAACTACTCTGTCCCCACTAGTAGATCTGCATCATAGTCCTCGTAGTCAAGTACTCATCCTAAGGGCTTTATCAACATGTAACATAGAGACAATCAGAGAACACGTTAAGATAAAGAGCAACCAGATAGCATACTATCATGTCGAGCAAGAAAGTCCTCCATATATATGTCCAAACATCCACTAAAATATACATCGTATGTATTGTAATGGCCTCTAGGGCATACATATAACTAACAATCTCCCACTTGCAGTAGGGCCATCTGTTGTAGTATCTCATACCCAACAATCAGCAGTGGTTGAAGTATCTCAAACTCAACCATCCCATAAAAGTCTCTCCTGGGAAATGGGCCTTTGTGAGTGGATCCGCGCCGTTGTCCTCTGAGTCTACTCTCCTATCCTCGATCTCCTTGGAGATCAACCATCTCCATGATCAGGTGATATGCCTAAGAATATGTCTGGATTACTGATGGGACGGGGATTCCTAGGCCTAAGCCACAACTCCATTGTCACACAATGGTAGGAACGAAATTCATCACATGAACTTATATACATCCAGACTACCTATTTGGTAGCATCCATGGTAGCAATGTATCCTGCCTTTATAGTCTAGTTTGCCATGGTATCTAGCTTGGAACTCTTCCAACATACCGTCCCTCCACTGAGGGTAAAAACAATGCATGTGACTGACATTCAGTCGACCTTACCACCCTGGAAGCTATCCAGTGATTCTCCCCAGGATCGATTGATACCATCTCACTACACCTAGTGAGAATCCTAACATCCATTTAGATCTATCTCATAGATCCAAAACCCAAGATTTAGGAGGTATCACCTTGATCTTATATGGAGAATCTTTGTGATAAGAGGAGATTGACCGAGCGTAGCATAGGAAACTTCTTTCCTATCAAGAGTATGTCATTCACGTACAATACGAGGATCACCACCATACTCCCAACTTCCCTATTTGTATATACAAGGTTCATCTACCATTTTGATGAAGTCAAACTCTTTGACTACCACATCAAAACAGACGTTCCAACTCAGCGATGCCTGCTTTAACTCATAAAGCAACTTGCACACATTTTCGCTGCTCCCACTGTCTACAAAGCCCTCTGGCTGTGTACCTATAGACGCTCTCTTCTAAATCACTATTTAGAAAAGCAGTCATGACACCCAACTGCCAGATATCGTAGTCATGGTATGTAGCAATGGCAAGTAGGATCTGGATGGACTTATGCATAGCCACTAGAAAAGGTTTCATCATTATCCACACCTGGTTGATGACGAGAACCTTTTACAACTAGTCTTAGCTTTGAAAGTCTCAACTTTTCCATTTACACCAAGTAATCTTCTCAAGATATACTTGCTCTTGATGGAGATTTAACCCTTCAGATAAAGCAACCAAAGTCCATACTTTATTGGTGTATATGGATTCCATCTCAGATCGCTTAGCATCCAGCCATTCTCACAGAGTTCCCACTCCTGATGGCCTGCTCGAAACTGTAGGGTTCCTAGGCACCCTAATGAAGTCTCACAAGGCATCAACCATGCCAATTTTAAATTTAAACGGTGCCGAGAAACCCTAGAACGGATCGTTGGCTAGATATCTAGGCGAAAAGGCAAACTAGTTAACACTTAACTAAGAGATACGGAAATACAACCTTTGTAGATCTGGTTCTCCACCTCCATAGCTCCGCAATGAAGTCTCCTCGCTGTCCATAACAAGTCCCGGGCTCTAGCGTCGGCTTCATCGGAGAATAGGCGAGCTAGGTCGTCGATATCCATGCCGAAGATGATCTACGTCGAGGCATCGCTAAATCAAGCTCCGACTTCACCAAGTCAAGAAACTTGTGAAGAAAACACACTCTACTACGTGGCAAGAGGTAGAGGATGAAGAAATAGGAAGTGGGTAGACTTTAGAATTGGATTTCTCACTTGTTTCATCAATCCACCATTGATGAGGTAAGCTTTCTTCTTGAAGTGAAGAAGAAGAAGATGATAAATATTATGATTAGTTAAAAATGAAATAGAAAAGAAAATTCAATCTTATCATAACACTTACCATAGTTAAGTGTAGAGAGTTAACCAAAGTTAGTGAGTGATTAGGGTTTGGCATAAAACAAAAATGGTGGACTTTTCAAAAGTTCAAGAAACTTCAATAAAAGAAATAAATAAAGCCACCATTTTCCTTTTGCCAAAAATAAATAAAACAATAAATAAATCATTTAAAACCCTTAACCATTAACTAACTATGGTTTAAACATACATTTAACCAAGTATTGCATGTATCATCAAACATGATACAAGCAAGTGCACAAAATCATATCGCATATGCAATGCGCACACCCGAGTGAGAAAATCTATTTAAAGTGAACCGATACTAGTTAATGCAAAGTAATATATCAAATATATATAATTATGCATTAAATCATTAAATCAACTCTTGATTTAACGATCCGGTCATATCGTATATAACCGACTAGTATCCTTTGTATCGGTTTATCGAATCAATCATTGATTCGATAACTTGGGTATATCGCATATAACCTAATTGATACATTCATCGCGAGAATGGAATACGGTATCACATACACGCATTATTCTCGGTCCCGCACATATCTCATATGCGCTCCTATTTCGTTTCGCTTGAGCCAGGAAACCTCTGTGTAGGACTCTAAAGACTCGTCAATACGCCGGCAGCAGGTGATGATCATATCAAGCACCCACAAGCCGCAAGCGGTCTGCTAAACGTAACGGCCACCCGGGTATTGAGCGATCAGAAGATCGACGAGCAAGCCCGCTCACACTCCTGTGAATCCAACAAGTAACACTACCGTACAGTCCGGTCTGATCGTCTGATATGTCGCATATCTCGCCTAGGGGTGGTAAACGTCAGACCCCAATAGCTCGATAAGTCGTGTCGATATGAGGTCTATAACAATTCGAGAAACTACTGGTAACACTTACCAGTAAATCTCAACAACCCTGGCCAGGGATTTCCGGTTATAGCCAATCGAACACTGCGCAACATCAACCCCCTATACCGGGAGAGACGAATCCCCTCCTATCGCTCATTGCCTCCATGTGACTCGGGACTGTACCCAAAAACCACCGTTTTGCACGCCCTCTTGGACGTGGTAAGATGGAAATCAAAGCACAGTGGGAACCACACAAGACTCTATGACGATCTCGGGTCAACAGACTACTCTGTACCAGTGTCACCAGAGAACTGCCATCTGACGTGAGGTATAATACCATCTGGGAGTTCTCGGCGAGTCCGTCCAGTGTACCCAGTCTCTACTGAGCACCCGTATATCATCTCTGATGTCAAACACCGATGGATATGGGATCATCCATCGCCCATCTGTATGGGTCGAGAAGGTATACGCTAGTCTACTCTGGTATATCGATGCCCCGTCTCGATACACCCACGACTAGGTACTTTGAAGGATGTACTTATAGACTACGATGTCCCCACTAGTATGATCCGCATCATAGTCCAGGTAGTCAAGTATACATCCTAAGGGCTTTACCAACATGTAACAGAGAGACAATCAGTATACACGTTAAGGTAAAGAGCAACCAGATAGCATACTATCATGTCGAGTAAGAAAGTCCTCCCTATATATGTCCCAGCATGCACTACAATATACATCCTATGTACAGTAATGGCCTCTAGGGCATACATATAACTAACAGAAACTAGTTGGGTCATCATCTCATGATGCAATCCTCGCTCCCACTGTCATAGAGAAAACAGAAGTATCTCTCAGGTGGGTGAGAAACCCCACCAGATCGGCGGAGAGGCTGAGGTTCGTCAGGAACTATTGAATCGTTCGGTTCTACCAAATCATCAGCTGCAATTTGTATTGCTGGAACTGCTTCCACTTCTACCTCATGACCACTAATTTCTTCACAAGAAATTCCCTTTCCAAAAGGTGGCATGCTGAGAAAACAAAACACCTTTTGCTCCTCAGTATGGTAGAAGATATTCCCTTGCGTATGCTTGGGATATCCAACAAACTTCCACAGAACTGACCTTGCCTCGAGCTTGTCCGGATTTTGCTTTTAGACATAGGCCGGACAACCCCAAATCTTAACTTCCTTAAGAGATGGGCTCTTCCCATACCATATCACATATGGAGTGGTAGGCTCCTAATTTGATTGGAACCCTATTCAATAGGTATGCAGCTTCTCAAGTGCATAACCCCCAAAAGGAAATAGGCAACTCAGTAGTACTCATCATAGAGCACACCATATTACATAGGGTGCGATTGTTCCATCCCGATATACCAACGTGTTGTGGTGTATACGGAGGAGTAATGCTGAGAGAGAATCTCATTCTCCTTTAGAATAGTCCAGGAATTCCATGCTCAAGTATTCTCCTCCTTGATCACATCAAAGGACATAATACTTATACCCATTTTGGTTCTCTACTTTTATCTTATATTCTGTGAATTTCTCAAAAGCTTCAGACTTGTGTTTCAACAGGAACATATGTCCGAATTTTGAGAGATCATCAGTGAATGTAATGAAGTACAAAGAACAGGTCCTGGCATCTGTAGACAGGGGTCTACATACATCATCATGTATCAATCCCAAGAGTTCACTAACTCTTTCTCTGTTTCCAATAAACGGAGCTATGGTCATCTTATCTTTGTGACATGACTGACAAGTTTCACAAGATGTAAGTTCAAACTGATTTAAATATGCATCTTTATGTAACTTCAGCTAGTCGTGTCGCGTTGATATGACCTAGTCTACAATGCCTTAAGAAGGATTCGTTCATTTCTGAACTCTTCCTCTTGTGTGTGTTTTCTGTACGTTAAGAACTGTAGTTTGATTTAGAACATATATGCTTTTAGATAACGTGCCTGAACCGATCAACTCTTGATATAGGAAATGTTCAAAACATTATCCAACAATACAAAATTATATCCTTCTTTACTAAATAAAGAGACTGATATGATGTTGTATATCAGGTTCGGTATCTAATAACATTCGTTCAGAATTAATGTATTTGGTAATACAGGGTGATAACTGCCAACAACTTGGCTACAACACTTGCACCATTTCCAACTCTTGAAACTTATCACCCGTTCTCAGTTCTCTACCTATCTGTAGCCCATGTAACATATTACATTTGTGGGATCCTGAACTGGTATCACATAGCCAGGACTTAAAGGATACTGAGAAACAGTTCTCTGTAATGAACACACCCGAAAAAGATGCATCATCATGCACTTTCTTCGTTTGGGCGGCACGGGAATTCTGGTAATCCTCTATTTCCTTCTCTGTCTTATAACAGTTATAAGTTGGAGCGGGACCAACGTTCCCCAGCTCAGTATAACAACCGGGTTCGGTCAATACATCCATATTATTATCTTGATTAAGGCGTGACATGGTCGCTACCTGGAGAGAGAGAGAAGAAAACACTCAGCGTATGCTCTTGCAAGAATAGATTGGTTATTAATATATCTAATCAGGATGGCTCCCACTGTTTTAGTTAAATCTTCCTTCAAACCCTAAAAGGAAAGACTGGCCGGGATTAATTACTCCCTACAAGTTCGCCAATCTTTTAACAAGGCCAGTGCCGGTACTTTGAGGGAGGTTCCCCGTGCATTCGCACGGACCTAATTAAAATAAACCTTATTTTCCCAGGGGCGTAACCCCATTGACACCTTTCTAGACACCTACTTGATCGGCTAATTGTAATATGTAAAACTCTCCTAGGAGTAACTCTTACTCGCAGTGGGTATCGGGATCCAACTATCTCATAGGAGGTATGCAATCTCCTTGCAAATTTCAACACTTGAAATTCCCGATAATATTTTACCCCTAGCGTCTTATGACCATGACGGAGGTCAACAAACCATAAGCTACTAGTCAAGTTCAACCCGTCATTTCCTGATTGAATTAAACCCACCCGTATGACCCTTAACGGAGGTCAACAAGGTCGTACGACTACCTTAAAACAATCGCATCATATGCTGCAGATAAATACTAGTCAGCTACCGCACACTACGCCTTGACAGAGGTTAACAAACACAGCACGAATACTAAATAATCTTTATCTGAAATGACGGAGGGCTATGATAGGTTTTAAGAAAACCCTTTGCGTAATGAACTTGATATCGTCGTAGAATCGAGTGAATTTTAAAAGAAGTGTTTTTAAGGCTTTTACTAGTTTTGCTAAAGAGGTCACTCCCAGTGAAGGGGTCTCGTCTCTTTCCTTATCGAATAAGGTGCAGGATATTTCACAAATACCACTGTGCAAAGCAAAAACTATAGAAGCAATCAAAAGGCAAACCGAGGGTTGTACCATCTGCCATTTATTGCTAAAGAGATCACTCCCGGTGAAGGTATCTCGGCTCTTTCCTTATCGAATAAGGTACTGGATATTCTACAAGGAATACCGCTATTCAAAGCAAGAACTAGAGCTACCAGTTTTTAAAACAAGTTTCTACAACATCTTTAGGTTTCTTTTATTTCATTAATCTCATTAATGAAGTCCCATTTATTATGCTTCCCAAGCATCACATATGAAACGAAAGCAGCAATATTAATTATATCTGATATATATAATATAGGCATTCGTCTCAGAATATAATCAATGATCACATCACAGAATATCGCAGCAGAATAAAAACATATAAAATATTGGATATACTAGGATTTCCGGGTTTTATTTTAAGCCTGTATAAAACACGGATTCCACGGTCGTGATGAATAGCCAATCCCACACCCCACGACCCCTACGAGAGCGGCAAGCAACCCTACCAATTCTAGAGTTAGGAAAGCCAGTCTCGACTCCTCGAGATGGTCTCCCACTGGACCCTAGAACCCCGGTTACTTATGCTCCCCGCCTTGGGTCTATCCTAATGCGGAAAAGTAAATAATATACAATGGTGACATCATCCTCAACCCGGAAGTTCCCCAATAAAAGAATATTACATACAATGAATTTTACATGAATGAAAATAAAAACTCTCATCTCACATAAAACCCCCGGCTATTCATTCACGACGATCCAATATAACATATTCCAACAACACATAACATCACATGTCATCAACGTAAGTAAATATGCGTATCCCAGTTGTCGTTGACATATAGCACCGAAACCGGCGATACACCACATATTACACTTACGGTCGCAGAAAAGAAAATGAAAAACTACAACACTTTAACTAGAGAATCAAACAAAACATCGAAGCAAACAACTTTACCTCTAAGAGTTAGGGATTACAACCTTTGTAGTCCGTTCCTTCGCTTCATAAGCTCCGTGTTGAGGTCCCTTCGCTGCGATCATCAGGTACAAGAGGCTCCATGAAGAGAATGATGCACCCTTGCTTGAAGACTTCACTAATCCAAGATGATCTACCTAGAAGAATCTCAAACCCAAGCTCTTGCTTCTCTAATCAAGTATTAGTAAAGCAAACACCCTAATCTAAGTGGCTAGAATAGATGGGGAAGATGAAAAAGAAATTTTTCTCTATTTTGTTTTCTTGATCTCACTTATCAATCACCACAACCAAAAAGCTAGAAAGCTTTTTCAAGAGGAAAAAGAAGAAGAATCCTTTTGTAATGAATAATGAATTGTTGTGTGAGGTTAGAATTGCAACCTAGGGTTAAGCATGACATGCTTAACCCTTGTAGAGACTTTACCATGGGTTAAGGTTTGGGTTGGGTTAACAAATATCTCTCCAAAATATCAAAGAAAATGGACTAAGTCAAAGCTTCAAGAAGCTTCCACAACGCTCATCCAAAATAATAACCCTAATCCAAACTCTAATATGGTTAAGTCTCAAAAACCTTGTTGCATTTGTAACCCTAACATGTCACAATATTATATATCACATATATAATATATAATGTAACAAAATAAAATAATACAATTAACATATATAGCATATACATCAATGTATTATCCAAGTGAGAAAAATAATCTTTAAGTGAGCTTATATTAGTTAATGTAATGTAATATATCAAATATATAATTATATATTAAATTATCGAATCAACACATGATCCGATAATCTGGCTATTCACAAATAACCGACTAATATAATCTGTATCAGTTCATTGAATCAACACTTGATCCGATGACCCGGCTATATCACATATACCCGGCCGATATCACATATCATGAGAATCGAATACGGTATCACATACTCGTATTATTCTTGGTCCCGCACATATCACATATGTGCTCCTACTCCATTTTGCCTGAGCCAGGAAAACTCTGTGTAGGACTCTAAAGAATCATCAATACGCCGGCAGTAGGTGATGATCATATCAAATACCCACAAGCTGCAAGTGGTCAGCTAAACGTAATAGCCACCCAGGTATTGAGGAATCAGAAGATCAACAACCAAGCCTGTACATTCTCCTGTGAATCCAACTAGTAACACTCTCGTACAGTCCGGCCTCTTCGTCTGATATGTTGTATATCCAGTCTAGGGGTGGTAAACGTCAGACCCCAGTAACCGATAAGTCGTGTCGATATGAGGTCCATAACAGTTCGAGAAACTACTGATAACACTTACCAGTAAATCTCAGCAACCCTGGCCAGGGATTTCCAGTTATGGCGAATCGAACGCAGCGCAACATCAACTCCCAATACCGAGAGAGGCGAAACCCCTCCTATAGCTCATTACTTCCATGTGACTCGGGACTGTACCCAAAAGCCACCGTTTTGCATGTTCTCTTGAATGTGGTAAGGTGGAAATCAAAGCACAGTGGGAATCACACAAGACTCTATGATGATCTCGGGTCTACAGACTAACCTGTACCAGTGTCACCAGAGAACTGCCATCTGACGTGAGGTATAATACCATCTGGGAGTTCTCGGCGATTCCGTCCAGTGTACCCAGTCTCCACTGAGCACCCGTATATTGTCTCTGATGTCAAACACCAATGGATATAGGATCATCCATCGCCCATCTACATGGGTCCAGAAGCATATGATAGTCTACTCTGGTATATCGATGCCCTGTCTCGATACACCTACGATTAGGAACATTTAAAGGATGTACTTAGCGACTACACTGTCCCCACTAGTATGATCTATATCATAGTCCTGATAGTCAAGTACTCATCCTAAGGGCTTTATCAATATGTAATATAGAGACAATCAGAGTACATGTTAAGATAAAGAGCAACCAGATGGCATACTATCATGTCAAGCAAGAAAGTCCTCCATATATATGTTCAAGCATCCACTACAATATACAACGTATATACAGTAATGGCCTCTAAGGCATACATATCACTAACAATCTCCCACTTACACTAGGGCCATCTGTTGTAGTATCTCATACCCAACAATCAGCTGTGGTTGAAATATCTCATACTCAACCATCCCATAAAAGTCTTTACTGGGAAATAGGCCTTTGTGAGTGGATCCGCGCGGTTGTCCTCTGTATCTACTCTCCTAACCTCGATATCCCTGGAGATCAACCATCTAGATGATCAGTTGATACTGCCTAAGAATATGTATGGATTTCTGATGGGACAGGGGTTCCTAGGCATAAGCCACAACTCCATTGTCACACAATGGTAGGAACGAATTTCATCTCATGAACTTATAAATATCCAGACTTCCTCTTTGGTAGCATCCTTTGTAACGATGTATCTTGCCTTTAATCGTCTAGTTTGCCACGGTATCTTTCTTGGAACTCTTCCAACATACCGTCCCTCCACTGAGGATAAAGACAATGACTGTGACTGAAATTCAGTCGACCTTACCACCGTGGAAGCTATCGAGTGATTCTCCCCAGGATCAATTAATACCATCTCACTACACCTATTGAGAACCCTAATATCCAATTAGATCTATCTCATAGATCCAAAAAACCAGGATTTAGGAGGTATCACCATGATCCTATATGGAGAATCATTGTGATAAGAGGAGATTGACCGAGCGTAGCATAGGAAACTCCTTCCCTATCAAGAGTATGTCATCCACGTGCTATACGAGGATCACCACCATACTCCCTACTACCTTTTTGTATATACCAGGTTCATCTACCATTTTTATGAATTCAAACTCTTTGACTACCACATCAAAACAGATGTTCCAACTCCGCGATCCATGCTTTAACCCATAAAGCAACTTGCATATGTTTCCGCTGCTCCCACTGTCTACGAAGCCCTCTGGCTGTGTACTTATAGACGCTCTCTTCCAAATCACTATTTAGAAAAGCAGTCATGACACCCAACCACCAGATATCGTAGTCATGGTATGTAGCAATGGCAAGTAGGATCTGGATGGACTTAAGCATAGCTTTGAAAGTCTCAACTTTTCCATGTACACTAAGTAATCTTCTCAAGATATACTTGCTCCTGATGGGGATTTAACCCTTTCAAAAAAAGCAACCAAAGTCCATACTTTGTTGGTGTATATGGATTCCATCTCCGATCGCTTAGCATCCAGCCATTCTCACAGAGTCCCCACTCTTGATGGCCTGCACGAAAATAGTTGGGTCATCATCTCTTGATGCAATCCTCGCTCCCACCGTCATAGAGAAAACCGAAGTATCTCTCAGGTGGGTGAGGAACCCTACCAGATCGGCGGAGAGGCTGAGGTTCGTCGGAAACTATTGAATCCTCCGGTTCTACTAAATTATCAGCTGGAGTTTGTATAGCTGGAACTCCTTCCAGTTCTACCTCATGACCCCTAATTCCTTCACAAGAAATTCACTTTTTCTCCAAAAGGTGGCATGCCGAGAAATAAAACATCTTTTGTTCCTCGGTTTGGTAGAAGATATTCCCTTGCGAATACTTGGAATATCTAACAAACTTCAACAGAACTGACCTTGCCTCGAGCTTGTCCGGATCATGCTTTTGACATAGGCCGGACAACCCCAAATCTTAACATCCTTAAGATATGGGCTCCTCCAATACCATATCACATATGGAGTGGTAGGCACCTGATTTGATTGGAACCCTATTCAATAGGTATGCAGCTTCTCAAGTGCATATCCCCAAAAAGGAAATAGGCAACTCAGTAGTACTCATCATAGAGCACACCATATCACATAGGGTGCGATTGCTCCGCCCCGATATACCGACGTGCTGTGGTGTATACGGTGGAGTAATGCTGTGAGAGAATCTCATTCTCCTTTAGAATAGTGCAGGTATTTTGTGCTCAAGTATTCTCCTCCCTGATCTCATCAAATGACATAATACTTATACACGTTTTGGTTCTCTACTTCTAACTTATATTCTTTGAATTTCTCAAAATGTTCAGACTTGTGTTTTATTAGGAACATATGTCCGAATCTTGAGAGATAATCAGTGAATGTAATGATGTACAACGAACCAGTCCTGGCATTTGTAAACAGGGGACTTACATACATCATCATGTATCAATCCCAAGAGTTCACTAACTCTTTCTCTGTTTCCAATAAAAGGAGCTATGGTCATCTTATCTTTGTAACATGACTGGCAAGTTTGACAAGATGTAAATCCAAACTGATTTAAATATGCATCTTAATATAACTTAGCTAGTCGGGTCGAATTGATATGACCTAGTCTATAATGCCGCGAGAAGGATTCGTTCATTTCTGAACTCTTCCTCTTGTGTGTGTTCTGTACGTTAAGAACTGTGGTTTGATTTAGAACATTTATGCTTTTAGATAACGTGTCTGAACCGATCAACTCTTGATATAGGAAATGTTCAAAACGTTATCCAACAATACAAAATTATATTCTTTTTTACCAATAAAGAGATTGATATGATATTGTATATCAGGTTCGGTATCTAATAACATTCGTTCAGAATCAATGTATTTAGTAATACTGGGTGATAACTGCCAACAAACTTGGCTGCAACTCTTGCGCCTTTTTTAACTCTTAAAACCTATCACTGTTTCTCAGTTCTCTACCTTTTATTAGCCCATGTAACATATTACATATGTGGGATCCTGATCCGGTATTTCAAACCCAGGAGCTAAAGGATACCGAGAAACAGTTCTCGGTAATGAACACACCCGAAGAAGATGCATCAGCATGCACTTTCTTCGTTTGGGCGGCACGGGAATTCTGGTAATCCCATATTTCCTGCTCAATCTTATAACATTTATAAGTTGGAGCGGGACCAACGTTCCCTAGCGCAGTATAATAAGCGGGTTCGGCCAATACATTCGTATTATTATCTTGATTAAGGCGTGGCATGGTCTCTATCTGGAGAGAGAGAGAGAAGAAAACACTCAGCGCATGCTCTTGCAAGATTAGATTGGTTATTAATTTATCTAATTGGGATGGTTCCCATTGTTTTAGTCAAATCATCCTTCAAACACTAAAAGGAAAGACTAGCCGGGATTAATTACAGCTTACAAGTTCGCTAATCTTTCGGCCAGGCCAGTGCCGGTACTTTGAGAGAGGTTCCCCGTGCTTTCGCACGGACCTAATTAAAATAAACGTCGTTTTCCCATGGGCGTAACCCCGTTGACACCTTTCTAGACACCTACTTGATCGGCTAATTGTAATGTGTAAAACTCTTCCAGGAGTAACTCTTACTCGCAGTGGGAATCGGGATCCAACTATCTCATAGAAAGTATGCAATCTCATTGCAAATTTCAACACTTGAAATTCCCGATAATGTTTTACCCCTAACCTTCTATGAACTTGGAATAGGCCAACAAACCATAAGATACTAGTCAAGTTCAACCCGTTATTTCCTGATTGAATTAAACCCACCCGCACGACCCTTGACGAAAGACAACAAAGTCGCACGACTACCCTAACTCAATCACATCATATGCTTATACAGATAAGCATAAATAACTACCGCACACTACGCCTTGACGAAAGCCAACGAATGTAGCACGAATACTATGAAGTACTTATCTGAAATGACGGAGGGCTACGACAGGTTTTTAAGAAAACCCTTTGCGTAATGAACTTGATATCGTCGTAGAATCAAAATGATTTAAATGGAGTGTTGATTGATCATATTCTTGGTGTCGTATATAAGATGTTTCACAACTAAAGAAATTTATACCGCAATCAATTATCGGTGTCGATGTAGCGCGTTAATGAATACAGATCGTCCACTGAGGTGTGTGTTTTGATCGATTTTGTTTTAGATGAGTCGAAATGAAAAGATAAAAGAAAAATTGCAAGAAAATTGATTCAAGAATTTTGAAATTTAGTTTCAAGAATCGTAAAGAACTAGATCTAAAATCAAGAATCAATAAAGTTCAAGAAGATGTCCAAATCGAATGAACTATCAAGATTTATAATGAAGCTCGTAGGAATCGATCCAATCGATAGTGATGATGAATACTTAAGATTACAAATTCTTATCCATTGATGATTTGTTGCTAGATCGATGACGATCAACGAGGTTTAGGGATTTCTTGAAGAAACTAGGGTTTCTCCATCATCATCCCTTGTCCTTTCCTTGATTATCATTCAAATTCTAGCCTCTAGGAAATTAATCATCAATCGTTGATATCTAATTCAGAGCGAAAACATTCAAGAAAGTATCTCGCTCAAAACTAGGTTGTCGATGATTCAATTTCCTAAAGTTTACAAAACTCATAAGACTTAAGAATCGTTCAAGAATTTAATCATCGTCATCTATCTTTTTCTCGATTTCTCCGCGAGCGGAGTTTTCACTCAAATATCATGAAAAAGAAAACAATCCAGAATTGAGAACTCTTCATAATGCAAGAATGTAAAGAAAAGCAAGATCAAGAATTTTCACCTTTTATTATTCAACGTTTCGTTACAATTCACTCAAAGACTGCAAGAATTGAGGAGAGAACTCGATCTTCGAACTAGATTCGCATCGTCTTCGTGAGTCGCGGATCGTCTTGGATCACTTGCTCGGATGAAGATCGGCATTGCTTCTAAAAGGCTCGTTGGATGCTTGCTTTGGCTCGGCACTCAATAGATCTTGATTTTGATCAAATTGTGTCACTCAATTTGATTTAGATTTGATTTGGATCTACAATTTTTTCCCGCCAATTTCAACAACCTCCAAACCCTAGATCTAGATCTCTTTTTATAACCACCTCATTTGAATCTTCCCTCCAAGGCTAAATTGTTTGAGAGAGCCTTCTAGAATGAGTTTGTTAGAGGGAATATTCTAGAATGAGGTTGTTAAAAGGAGGCTTCTAGAAGAAGGTTGTTACAAGGAGGCTTCTAGAATAAGTTTGTTATGCAGAGCCTTCTGGAAGAAGCCACGTGGTCTTTGAGAGTCTTCTGGAAGCTTGGGTTGTTAGATGAAGCCACGCGGAGAAATTTGACGCACTGATGAGCTAACAAGGCCGCGGATCCGCCGCGAATAGGCCCATTCGGCCGCGGATCCGCGGCCGTTTAGAGGTATTAGTCCAAGGAATTTACTGGTAATTCTTCTGTTGGCTTTATGGCTGTTTCCTGATGTCTGGAATATTTTTATACTTTCTTGTTCACTGCCAGATCACAAGTCTTGGACTTCGCGTATTTTTATCAGCACTTTTATGATTCCGGCTCTTTACTTGGAGAATTTCCTGCACACAATTTCGAGACAAGTGTTGCGATATACAAAAATCATGCGTGCAATAATAAACACTCAATTTCCCTCAAAATGTCGGTTATAATGTATAACACAAGTTATTTGGTATTTTACAGACAAATTGCTAATATGTGCTATATTCATACCGAACACCTTTAGATGATTGCAAATAATAGGGAAATTGATGTGTTAAAAATGCAATATTTTGATTGATCAAATTCCCCCAAACATATTTTTGGTCGTCTCAAGCAAACTTGTTTTATTTAAGAGAAGGAGAAAATAAAGAAAAAGAAAAACTAACTAGCACACTTTCGTAGGCAACACGATTGCACTGAGCACGTGCAACAAGTCTTTAAACCTCTAGGTGTCCCTAGTAGGAGGAGTGCTGTCTCCTGTGGGTTTTCAACGGATTGCACCCACAAAATCCAATAATAAAAGGAAGATCTTGAAAGTTACATATAAAGATAAGAATTATAAAAGAAAGACTTTGAAAATCAGAGTTTCCAACTATACTAGCTTTTCGGTTGTCATGAGCCCTATCTTAGTAGTCATGAAAAGATGTTAGAAATCACATCATTTTCAATAAAACATCGCCTTTATTCTTCATTCCTATCTTTCTTCCAAACATCGATCATATAACACTACGTGTTTGTAAAGAACATCTCTACACTCGGAGAATTCAATTTAGGCTATTATACTCTTGTCCATCTGCTTCAGTACTTTTTAATCAATGAATATTTAGATGGATTTGCTTACACATTTTTCATGCGACCGTTAATACTTCTTGAGGTACTAACCGACCGATTACTCATGTGCTTGCTTATTAGGTGTATTAATATTTTCCTCGTCTTGCACCACCTAAGGCTTAGCAGTGACTCCCAGACCAGTTAGTCTAAGGCACTAGGTGATGAAGCACCCTTGCTATATTTTTTTATTGCTGCCTTGGCGATAACAAAACCAGTGTTCATTTTTCTCCACCATTTTATTTTTTATTCATTTTTTATTTCCTTCATATTTTGGCTTTTAGACAAGAGAATTTCAAGGTATCCTCTACTATCCCGAGTTTCAAGACGTGTGTAAGTGCGTATAGTAGGGTATCAACATTCAAATGTTTGGCTTCCAGAATAGGAACTATTATTCAGACTTATTTTTATCCTCAGATTAGTGACTTTCTTCATCTTACTAACCCTTGGGACAACGGCTCATAACTACTTATTACTAGTTCGTTTAAGAAAACTTCTAATTTTCTTAAACTATTCTAATCTTTTGGATGTAATTTTTCACTTTCTAATCATTTATTATCTTATTTATGTACAAAATTTTTAATTTTATTTTTATTATTTTTATTTTTTTAATATGTTTTATGATATGTTTTGTGCTTATGCAAAGTATGATGCAAAGTGATACGTAAATAAGCACAAACCTCCCCCAAACTTGTTTTCAACAGTGTCTTCACTGTTGCTATCTGCTAAACCTCAAAAACCTGTAAGCTTGGGAGGACATTTATTAACGGGGGCAAAATATATTAAAGTGAAAATCTTCCCCCAAACTTATTTTTGGCTCACAATATTGAGGACAACAGTTATGTTCAAGAGCCAAAAATACACCCCTTCCCTTCAAACATTAGTTAGACAATATTAAGCATTTTAAGAGGGGGTGAGTCATTTGGTCAAAATAAGACTTTACAAAGACCAAAAGCTAATACCAACCATTCAAAGATTTTATCAGTGTAGCGTATAGGTCGGTGGAAGAACGTGTTGTATCGAGTCAGGAAAAAATGGGGAAGAGATAAGTGGTGGTCTGGAAAGGGTTTGAGTTTTAAATTAAAGAAATGAAAGAATGAGGATGAATGTGAATGATTAGGAAGAAGGAGTGGTGGCGGTTCAACTTCTATAGGTGGAGATTGATCAATCACAAAATCCGTATTGTTTAGAAATTCAAGTTCGTCAGCAAAATGTTCTTCAAAACTTTCATCGATGATGTGATCAAACATTTTGCTGTCAATAAATTTTGTGTCAGATTTTACCATACTCGATTTGTCAAAATTCATGGAGGTAGAAAACTCGAAAAACTGATCTTCCTCATTTTCAAAAATATCCAAATCAAGTTGGCTTTCTGGGATTGTCGAACTTGAATTAACGGATTGTGATTCATCAACACTCACTATCATTATCGAAACAGAAGAAGAACCAGAAAGAATGGAAGATGAAATGGGTAAACCTATTGATGGGTCGAGTATTGTTGCACCAGATGTGAGAGATGAAGGCTTAATTTTGATCTGATCTTCGGTCATACGATTATCATCAACTTCAAGATGTATTTGGGGTTCGGGAAGAATTAATGGCTCAAGATGATGACCACACGGAAGTGAAAGGATCTGATGAATTGGTGGGACAAACTCATCCAAAATTTCGGATTCATCAATCAATATATCCCCAACGTCAATCGACTCATTCAAGTGAAGGTTAAAATTCTCAAACATCACATCAAAAGTATAGTTTTCAATCAGTTTTGGTTCAAGAGTGGAGGTGTAGAGATCACAAGGATTTGGCATGGTTTCACTTGAAATGGACCCTTCGCAGCCGGGTAAATCAAACATTGCATTATATCACAACTTGTCATATATTCTATCGTCAATTGGTGAATCATTTGGTGCACTCGATGAATCTGTGAAACTGGAGTTGTGGATTTCAGTTTGGAAAGGGAATGTTTGATTAGGAAAGGTGTACAGTTCTCTCTCACTACCCAAATTCTCATTTTTTCCTATGCCCGAATTATATACTGAAAAAATTTGGGCTGGTTTGAAATTATTTGCTTGCATCCATTCTGTCATTTCCTTCCTCATTTGGTTCGACGTTTCCAAATATTTTTCTAAAGTCTGCTCAAGACTAGACTTGGGTCGATAAGGGGTTTCAGGATAAGATTGAAATTCTTGTGGACAATTAAAACTCCCAAATGACTGATTAGAAGAACTGTCTAAAGAAGGTGGAAAAGTCGGATTGGATTGAGAAGAATTGAATGGTTGCGAAAATTGGGTAGGAGTCGGATCAACATTATGATAAGAAGAATATTGATATTGGTTTGTCGGTTGGCTATTGGACATCATACATGCCACAAACCGATTATGAAATTCTTCTTTAGAAAGTGGAGGTGATCGTTGATATTGGTCCGGATTGAAATTTTGGCCTTTAGCCTTAGCTATATGCTCAGCAATGGACATGCGTCTAGGGCATCCTCTCTTAGAGTGTCAACTGAAACGGATGTAGAATTAGGATACAGTTGATATTGGTCCGGATTGAAATTTTGGCCTTTAGCCTTAGCTTTATGCTCAGCAATGGACATGCGTCTAGGGGCATCCTCACTCGGAGTATCAACTAAAACGGATATAGAATTAGGATACGATTGATAAGACCTGAGCTGAGGTGGCCAACTGTTTCTACCCGCTTGTTCTATCCGATCTTTTAAGGACATGGGAGAATCGGACGGAATACCGAAGGGATTACGAAAACAAGAAATATCTGGTTGTGGACAGCAAAGCTCGGCAAGAGTTCTTTTGTTTGGGTCACCCATTATAAGAAGAGAAGAAGGGGAAAAGGGTAAAAAGGGTAAAAAGGGTAAAAGGGGGAGGGGAAATAATTGGTTTGTTTTGAAAAAGGACGGATTTATGAAAATTCACACAAACATGAACAAGCAACCCTATATCTAATGTTCACGTAGGTCTAGTCTCTAGACCGCTCCTAGACTTCCAGAAGACAAATCGCAGGATAAATTCTCTACTGCCTCTTTGCCCCTTCTGTGGCCAGGTAAGTGGGAGGTTCTCCACTACATAAGTAGTGGGCCTAATTAAGTAACAACTTGCCTTAGACACACTTGCCTAGACACCACAAAAGAAATGCGGATAAGCACTAGATTACCCACGATCTCCTTCTGTCCTAAATGAGCGCGACGGTCCTTAGATTCTTGTCTAGATATTTTTTTATTAATGAGGGTGATGCGGATGCAACTTTGTGATTTCCGGGGCTTCGGAAGGGTAATGAACTCCCCACCTAATCTGAATTTGGTCTTTGCCCCTTAATTTCTGTATTAAAATATGCAAACAACCAATTTCAAGAATCACAACAAATTTATTTTTTTAGCGGTGCTGAATTTTACAATGAATCCTGCAAGAAATTGATTATTGGACAAGATCAGAGAGAAGAGAAGAGGACATAGAATATACCTGAGAAGTTGGGAACAGAGAACACCCTAAACGGCGGCGGAACCGCCGCAAACACCTGCAAAATTCCGCGGATCCGCGGTGGAACAGAGGAATTAGGGTTTCCAAATTTTCCTGTAGGTCCCTGTGCTTCTCTGGATTCTTCAGATCTTCTCTGAATCTTGATCTAAGTGCTGAAATGATTCCAGATTCCCTCGCAAAAATTCAAACACTAATCGTTAAGCACTTGAAGCGAATCTTGGATGAAAATTTGATGGAATAAAATTTTTTCAACTCAAATAACAAAAACGAACAAAATAGCACACATCCCCGGCAACGACGCCATTTGATTGATCATATTCTTGGTGTCGTATATAAGATGATTCAAAACCAAAGAAATTTATACCGCAAACAATTAACTGTGTCGATGTAGCGCGTTAATGAATACGGATCATCCACTGAGATGTGTGTTTTGATCGATTTTGTTTTAGATGAGTCAAAATGAAAAGATAAAAGAAAAATTGCAAGAAAATTGATTCAAGAATTTTGAAATTTAGTTTCAAGAATCGTAAAGAACTAGATCTAAAATCAAGAATCAATAAAGTTCAAGAAGATGTCCAAATCGAATGAACTATCAAGATTTATAATGAAGCTCGTAGGAATCGATCCAATCGATAGTGATGATGAATACTTAAGATTATAAATTCTTATCCATTGATGATTTGTTGCTAGATCGATGACGATCAGCGAGGTTTAGGGATCTCTTGAAAAAACTCGGGTTTCTCCATCATCATCCCTTGTCCTTTCGTTGATTATCATTCAAATTCTAGCCTCTAGGAAATTCAATCATCAATCGTTGATATCTAATTCAGAGCGAAAACATTCAAGAAAGTATCTCGCTCAAAACTAGGTTGTCGATGATTCAATTTCCTAAAGTTTACAAAACTCATATGACTTAAGAATCGTTCAAGAATTTAATCATCGTCATCTATCTATTTTCTCGATTTCTCCACGAGCGGAGTTTTCACTCAAATATCATGAAAAAGAAAACAATCCAGAATTGAGAACTCTTCATAATGCAAGAATGTAAAGAAAAGCAAGATCAAGAATTTTCACATTTTATTATTCAACGTTTCGTTACAATTCACTCAAAGACTACAAGAATTGAGGAGAGAACTCGATCTTCGAACTAGCTACGCATCGTCTTCGTGAGTCGCGGATCGTCTTGGATCACTTGCTCGGATGAAGATCGGCATTGCTTCTAAAAGGCTCGTTGGATGCTTGCTTTGGCTCGGCACTCAATAGATCTTGATTTTGATCAAATTGTGTCACTCAATTTGATTTAGATTTGATTTGGATCTACAATTTTTTCCCGCCAATTTCAACAACCTCCAAACCCTAGATCTAGATCTCTTTTTATAACCACCTCATTTGAATCTTCCCTCCAAGGCTAAATTGTTTGAGAGAGCCTTCTAGAATGAGTTTGTTAGAGGGAATATTCTAGAATGAGGTTGTTAAAAGGAGGCTTCTAGAAGAAGGTTGTTATAAGGAGGCTTCTAGAATAAGTTTGTTATGCAGAGCCTTCTGGAAGAAGCCACGTGGTCTTTGAGAGTCTTCTGGAAGCTTGGGTTGTTAGATGAAGCCACGCGGAGAAATTTGACGCGCTGATGAGCTAACAAGGCCGCGGATCCGCCGTGAATAGGCCCATTCGGCCGCGGATCCGCGGCCGTTTAGAGGTATTAGTCCAAGGAATTTACTGGTAATTCTTCTGTTGGCTTTATGGCTGTTTCCTGATGTCTGGAATATTTTTATACTTTCTTGTTCACTGCCAGATCACAAGTCTTGGACTTCGCGTATTTTTATCAGCACTTTTATGATTCCGGCTCTTTACTTGGAGAATTTCCTGCACACAATTTCGAGACAAGTGTTGCGATATACAAAAATCATGCGTGCAATAATAAACACTCAATTTCCCTCAAAATGCCGGTTATAATGTATAACACAAGTTATTTGGTATTTTACAGACAAATTGCTAATATGTGCTATATTCATACCGAACACCTTTAGATGATTGCAAATAATAGGGAAATTGATGTGTTAAAAATGCAATATTTTAGACTGATCAAGTGTTTTTGAGGCCTTTACTAGTTTTTCTAAAGAGGTCACTCCCGTTGAAGGGATCGTCGGCTCTTTCCTTATCGAATAAGGTGCAGGATATTAACAATACCACTATGCCAAGCAAAAACTAGAAGAGTAATCAAAAATTCAAACCGAGGGTTGTAGCATCTGCCAGTTATTGCTAAAGAGGTCACTCCCGGTGAAGGGAACTCGGCTCTTTCCTTATCGAATAAGGTGCTGGATGTTCTACAAGGAACACCGCTATGCAAAGCAACATCTAGAGCTACCTGTTTTTGAAAATTCGATTCCACAACATTTTTAAGTTTTTTTATTTCATTAATCTCATTAATGAAGTCCAATCATATTAAGTTTACCTAAACATCACAGATAAATACAACGTACGCTTATGCCATCCGCATTCGCCTCGATGTCCCCTCGTGCACCGTTAGGTTAGGTAACTAACGGCAGAGCGGGGCAGTGCTAGCGCGGGTGTAAAACATAAGCAACGTCTATATAATATATCACATATACTATATCCTGTATCAATCTCATCATATCAAATGATCACATCACAGATATTGTAGCAGAAGAAACATATGAAATATTGGATATACTAGGAGCTCCGTGTTTTATTGCGAGCCTGTATAAAACACGGATTCCACGATCGCGATGAATTGCCAATCCCACACCCCTAGACCCCTACGAGAGCGGCAAGCAACCCTACCAATTCTAGAGTTAGGACACCCGGTCTCGACTCCTCGAGATGGTCTCCCACTGGATCCTAGAACCCGGTTACTTGTGCTCCCCGCCTTGGGTCTATCCTAATGCGGAAAAGTAAATAATATACAATGGTGACATCATCCACAACCCGGAAGTGCCCCAACAAAAGAATATTACATACAATGAATTTTACATGAATGAAAATAAAAACCCTCATCTCACATAAAACCCCCGGCTATTCAAAACACGATGATCCAATATAACATATCACAGCAACACATAACATCATATGTCATCAACGTAAGTAAATATCCTTATCCCAATTGTCGTTGATGTATAGCAACGAAACCGGCGATACACCACGTATTACACTTACGGTCGCAGAAAAGAAAGTGTAAAACTACAACAGTTGGAATCCGCAACCTCCTTAGACATCACATGTCTAACCGAATGAATTCTTTAGACATCGCATGCCTAACAATTATAAATCCCGCATTTTAATCTCAATATCGAAAACACTTTTCAATATCAAGTCGGGCAATTCAACAAGATTCCCGACATCCAGATCGAATGCTCGTCGGAAACTTTAGTAGACGGCCGCATCCCCGATGCCGTCGACGAAGTGCACTAAGACGGAACACAGCTGCCGCGAGCACCCGAACGGATGCTTTTGGCGACGGGGTTCTCCTACAGTCACTTGGTCGGGGCTATGGGGCGTGGCTATCTATTAAGTTTACCCGGCGAGTATCCGCGTACGTTACGTGATTGCGACGGACTTTTGATCACATCAAAATCCCGTGGCAACCAATCAATTGAGACTAAACTGCTAGATTTATAAAATTCAAATTAGTTATCTCATAACTACATGTGGATTCCAAATATTGTATCACATTACAGAAAAAGTTAGACAACATTAAACATTCCGATCGAATTAACAAACACCCAAAATTTCCCTATTTTCTCAACACTTGAACTTAGTTTAAAAGCATCCATCACATGCCACAGTACCAATAGTCCAGCCGTAGAAGGGTCAAACCAACGCCTCACTTGTAGCACCACTAAACCATCAAAAACCCTAGGGTTTAGTGACAGTTTTGACGGTCGCAAAATCAAGTTAAGGTTTTCGTTCTTCTAGAGGGTCCACCGCGTTACTTGCACGACTATGAATGTTCTTTAACTAAGGAAAAATCCAACACTTGGAAATTTTCCGATAGGTGAAAAAGTGAGTTATTGATATTCGTTCGAACCTTTTAACACAGTCTAAGCAAACCGAAACTAAGCTAGAATTGCGAATACGAAACACTCTGAATTAGTTAATGCAGTAAATTAACATCACATGCAATTTTAGAAAAAACAAACAACACCAGAAGTACCAAACCTTAGAGATGAGAACACGACCCAAAACTGGAGCTCAAAACCACGTGGGGGCCGGCCTGCTCGGAATTCCTAGCCTTGTGCTCAGCCAAAATCCGAGCACAAGGGTCCAGGTTTGGGGTATGTTCACTATGTATCTCATACATGATTCTGCACTTTAGAAAATTTTTAGAGCTCATTTTAAAATCGACAGAAACAAGGGTTTTGCATCGGGTGTTTCGGAGTTGTTTCGGTTTTGTAATCCTACACTTATCCGTCTAATTCTCTAGCTAGGCTCTGATACCACTGTTGGGATACCTACAACGGCAGTAAGGTTTCGGGTGGCATGACACATGCCAATTTAAAAATTTTCCATTGAGGATAACCCTAAACATAGGAACTTTAATTAGAGAATCAAACAAAACAACGAAGCAAACAACTTTACTTCTAAGAGTTAGGGATTACAACCTTAGCAGTCCATTCTTTCACCATAAGCGCCGTGTTAAGGTCCCTTCGCTGCGATCATCAAGTACCCGGACTCTAAAGAGGCTCCATGATGAGAACGATGCACCCTTGCTTGAAGACTTCACTAATCCAAGATGATCTACCTTGAAGAATCTCAAACCCAAGCTCTTGCTTCTCTAATCGAGTATTAGTAAAGAAAACACCCTAATCTAAGTGGCTAGAATAGATGAGGATGATGAAGTAGGAATTTTGCTCTCTTTTGTTTTCTTGATCTCACATATCAATCACCACAACCGAAAAGCTAGAAAGCTTTTTCAAGAGGAAGAAGAAGAAGAATCCTTTTGTAATGAATAATGAATTGTTGTGTGAGGTTAGAATTGCAACTTAGGATTAAGCATGACATGCTTAACCCTTGTAGAGACTTTACCATGGGTTAAGGTTTGGGTTGGGTTAACAAATATCTCTCCAAAATATCAAAGAAAATGGACAAAGTCAAAGCTTCAAGAAGCTTCCACAACGCTCATCCAAAACAATAACCCTAATCCAAACCCTAATATGGTTAAGTCTCAAAACCCTAGTTGCATTTGTAACCCTAACATGTTACAATATTATATATCACATATATAATATATAATATAACAAAATAAAATAATACAATTAACATATATCGCATATACATCAATGTATTATCCAAGTGAGAAAAAGAATCTTTAAGTGAGCTTATATTAGTTAATGTAATGTAATATATCAAATATATAATTATACATTAAATTATCGAATCAACACTTGATCCGATAATCCGGCTATTCACAAATAACCGACTAATATAATTTGTATAAGTTCATCGAATCAACACTTGATCCGATGACCCGGCTATATCACATATACCCGGCCGATATCACATATCACGAGAATCGAATACGGTATCACATACTCGTATTATTCTCGGTCCCGAACATATCACATATGTGCTCCTACTCCGTTTTTCCTTAGCCAGGAAACCTCTGTGTAGGACTCTAAAGAATCGTCAATACGCCGGCAGTAGGTGATGATCATATCAAACACCCACAAGCTGCAAGTGGTCAGCTAAACGTAACAGCCACCCAGGTATTGAGCAATCAGAAGATCAACAAGCAAGCCTGTACATTCTCCTGTGAATCCAACTAGTAACACTCTCGTACAGTCCGGTCTCTTCGTCTGATATGTCGTATATCCAGTCTAGGGGTGGTAAACGTCAGACCCCAGTAACCGATAGGTCGTGTCGATATGAGGTCCATAACAGTTCGAGAAACTATTGATAACACTTACCAGTAAATCTCAGCAAACCTGGCCAGGGATTTCAAGTTATGGCCAATCGAACACAGCGCAACATCAACTCCCAATACCGGGAGAGACGAAACCCCTCCTATCGCTCATTGCCTCCATGTGACTCTGGACTGTACCCAAAAGCCACCGTTTTGCACGTTCTCTTGAACGTGGTAAGGTGGAAATCAAATCACAGTGGGAATCACACAAGACTCTATGACGATCTCGGGTCTACAGACTAACCTGTACCAATATCACTAGAGAACTTCCATCTGACTTGATGTATAATACCATCTGGGAGTTCTCGGCGAGTCCGTCCAGTGTACCCAGTCTCCACTGAGCACCCGTATACTGTCTCTGATGTCAAACACCAATGGATATGGGATCATCCATCACCCATCTACATGGGTCGAGAATCATACGCTAGTCTACTCTGGTATATCGATGCCCTGTCTCGATACACCTACGACTAGGAACATTTGAAGGATGTACCTAGAGACTACTCTGTCCCCACTAGTATGATCTGCATCATAGTCCTTGTAGTCAAGTACTCATCCTAAGGGTTTTATCAACATGTAACATAGAGACAACCAGAGTACATGTTAAGATAAAGAGCAACCAGATAGCATACTATCATGTCAAGCAAGAAAGTCCTCCATATTTATGTCCAAGCATCCACTACAATATACATCGTATGTACAGTAATGGCCTCTAGGACATACATATCACTAACAGAACTACCACAAACCCTAGGGTTTAGTGGCGGTTCTGACGGTCACATAATCGAGTTAAAGTTTCTTTCTTCTAGAGGGTCCACAGAATCACTTGCATATTTTTCCGAATATGTTAAACTTGGAAAAATGGGTTTTTGACATTCGATCGAACTTTTTAAGTTCGTCTAGACAACATGCAAATAACCCGAAACAATGTTAAAATTACGAATATGATACACTCCGAATTTTTTATAATGTAAGATTACATCACATGCAAAATTAGCGAAAACAAACAACACCTGAAACATCAAAACCAAGTTTTTGGCCGGCCATTTTTTCATGAAACCCCATGAAATTTTCACAGAGTTCATGATACATCTCATACATCACTCTGCACTTGTTTAAAAAAATTTTTAAACAACTTTTAAAATCGACAGAAACTAGGGTTTCACGATGCAAGTTTCGGAGTTGTTTCGGTTTCGTAATCCTAAAAAAATCCGTCTAAATTTCTAGCATGGCTCTGATACCACTGAAGGGTTACCTAGCACGGCAGCAAGGCTTCGGGAGGCATCTCTCATGCTATATTAAAAAATTTGCCGTTCTAGCTAACCCTAAACATAGAATCGTTTACTAGAAATCGACGGAAAATAAAATGCAAACACTTTGCAAGTCTAGTGAGCAAGGAATACAACCTTTGTAGACCGGTCCTTCACGTCAATAGCTTCGTGTAGTATTCCCTTTCACTGCGATCATGAACTACGGACTCTAGATAGGCTCCCATGAAGAAACGAACATGCTTGCTTCGAAGTCTTCGAGGCCGAAGATGATCTACGTCGAGGAGACACTAACCCAAGCTATCTCTTCACTAATCATAGAATTAGTGAAGAAAACACCCTATACTAAATGGCAAGTAGTAGAGGATGATGAAGTAGGAAGTTTGCTCACATTAGAAATCATTTTCTCACATTTTACCTCATACCTCCATTGAAGATAGAAAGCTTTGAGAGGAAGAAGAAGAAGAAAGAAAGAACTCATCATATGAGTTAATCCAAATGAATTATTGCAACCATGGGTGAGTTAATCCCTCATGCCTAACTCATGTAGAGAATTAACCAAGGGATAATGTTAAGGGTTGGGTTAACTAAATATCCTAAGCTAGACATAATAGTGGACTTTGTCGATGTTTCTACAAGCTTCATCCAAACTTGACAATATTGACCAAGTCTTCTCTCTTTTGTTATAACTTAGGAAATAAATAAAACCCTAACTTAACCCTAGCTTGGTTTAAGTCTCGTACACCCATCTTGCATGTATCATCAAGCATGACACAAAATAATGTACACTTGCATATATCACATATATACAATGTGCACAAACCAAGTGAGAAAAGAATCATAAGTGAGCTAATACTAGTTAATGTAATGTAATATATCTAATATATAATTACACATTAGATTATCAAATCAACTCTTGATTTAATAATCCGGCTATATCACATATAACCGACTACTATCATGTGTAACAACTTATCGAATCAACACTTGATCCGATAACCCGGCTATATCGCATATAACCGACCAATGTCACAAATCGCGAGAATAGAATACGGTATCTCATATCGTATCAATCTCGGTCCCGCACATATCACATATGTGCTCCTACTCCGTTTCTCTTGAGCCAGGAAACATCTCTGTAGGAATCTAAAGACTCGTCAATACGCCGGCAGTAGGTGATGATCATATCAAACACCCATAAGATGCAAGCGGTCTGCCAAACGTAACGGCCACCCGGTTATTAAGCGATCAGAAGATCAACAAGCAAGCATGCTCACTCTCCTGCAAATCCAATCAGTAACACTACCGTACAGTCCGGTCTTTTCGTCCGATCTGTCGCATATCTCGTCTAGGGGTGGTAAACGTCAGACCCCAGTAACTCGATAAGTCGTGTCGATATGAGGCTCATAACGGGTCGAGAAACTACTGATAACACTTACCATTATATCTCTGAAGCAGCCTTGGCCAAGGACTTCCTGTTATAGCCAATAGAGTACAGCGCAACATCAACTCCTAATACCGGGAGAGACGAAACCCCTCCTATCGCTCATTGCTCCCATATGATTTGGGACTGTACCCAAAAGCCAAGGTTTTGCACGTTCTCTTAAACGTGGTAAGGTGGAAATCAAAGCACAGTGGGGATCACAAAAGACTCTATGACGATCTCGGGTTTACAGACTAACCTGTACCAGTGTCACCAGAGAACTGCCATCTGACGTTAGGCATAATACCATCTAGGAGTTCTCGGCGATTCCGTTCAGTGTACCCAGTCTCCACTGAGCACCCGTATACTGTCTCTGATGTCAAACACCAATGGATATGGGATCATCCATCACCCATCTACATGGGTCGAGAAGCTATACGCTAGTCTACTCTGGTATATCGATGCCCTGTCTCGATACACCTACGACTAGGAACATTTGAAGGATATACCTAGAGACTACTCTGTCCCCACTAGTATGATCTGCATCATAGTCCTTGTAGTCAAGTACTCATCCTAAGGGTTTTATCAACATGTAACATAGAGACAATCAGAGTACATGTTCCGATAAAGAGCAACCAGATAGCATACTATCATGTCGAGCAAGAAAGTCCTCCATATATATGTCCAAGCATCCACTACAATATATATCGTATGTACAGTAATGGCCTCTAGGGCATACATATAACTAACAGTCCCATAATTTATGTTCCTAAGCCATCACAGAAAAGAAACGAAAATAGAACGTATACTTATGCCATCCGCATTCGCCACAGTGTCCCGTTATGCACCGTTAGGTTACTTAACAAAAGGCATAGTGGGGCAGGACTAGCACGGATATTAAACATAAGCAATGTTTATTATATATCACATATATAATAATATTCTATTCGTCTCAGATATTAAGTACTCTCATCACAGATTAATCAGCAGCAGAAACACATATATGAAAATATAGGATATACAAGGAAGTCCGTATTTTATATTTAGCCTACAATAGAAAATACATATTCCACGGTCGTGATGAATAGCCATGCCCACACCCCTAGACCCCTACGAGAGCGGCAAGTGACCCTACCAATTCTGGAGTTAGGAGACCCGGTCTCAACTCCAAGAGATGGCCTCGCACTGAACTCCAGAACCCGGTCACTCGTGCTCCTTACCTTGGGTCTATCCTAATGCGGAAAAGTAAATAATATACATCAATGGTGACATCATCCTCAACCCGTAAGTGCCCCAATAAAAGAATATTACATACAATGAATTTTACATGAATGAAAAGAAAAAAAACTCTCGTTTCACATAAAACCCCCGGCCATTCATTAACGACGATCCTATACATCATATCACAGCAACACAGAACATCACATGTCATCAACATAAGTAAATATGCGTACCCCAATTGTCGTTGACGTATAGCAACGAAACCGGCAATACACCACATATTACACTTACGGTCACAGAAAAGAAATGTAAAACTACAACATTTGGAATCCGCACTTTTCCTTAGACATCGCAAACTTGGAATATCACATACCCCGAATTTCATGCTAACACTGTAGATCTTAGGTCCTAATAATGAAAACACTTTTTCAAAAGAGATCGGGTAATTCAACAATATTCCCAATATGCAACGAGACCGAAATGTTAGATTTACAAATAACCAATTAATTTTCTCAAAACTAATTAGCGTAGATTCCAAATATTGTATCACATTCATTAAGATTATACGACGTTAAATATATTAATCAACACATCAACATACCCACTGTACTCCATAGATCTCAACACTTGAACCTATATTAAAAATTCCCAGAGAGCACAGAAAGTATCTACGGATCAACACAAGAAGGCACGGTCCAAGCCTCACCAACGGCGCCGTGGAAACGCCGCAAATGCCATGATTTGGCCGCGGTTCTGCGGTCATTGTGTCAAGTTAGGCGCTCGTTCTTCTCGGGGATCCACAGAAAACCCTGCACTATTTTCTGAATATTTTTAAACCACAAAATTCCAACATTTGAAAAAATTTCCAGTGAGCATGTAAAAATCATATTTTTAATGTTCGATCGAGTTTTTAACGCCGTCTAGGTTACCCTAAAGCTCTAGCTAGGCTCTGATACCATGTTGGTGTGTAGTAGCTCCTCTTGTTAGGTTTAAACAACATATAGTGATGAACTTTTCAAAATTATAGAGGGCTAATACAAACAAACTCCGAATCGAAACTAGAGATTAGGGTAAAACAATAATTAAAAGAAGTCTAAACCTAAGTGATAAGAAACTACAACCTTTGTAGTCAACTCCTTCACCTTTTTGGACTCCTGTGGCTCCACTCGAAGCTTGGATCAACTCCGCTCAAGTTCCTTCGTCGTCTACGATGATCCACCCGGAGTTTCTTAGCTCAAGCTCTTTGCTTAACAAAACTAGGATCAATGAAGCATAACAACCTACACTAATGGGCTAGAGTAGTATAGATTGGTGAAGTGGAGATTTTTATCTTTTGGAAAAACCTTTCTTTTATGTCTTTCTCTCAAAACCTAGCAAGTGAATGAGGAAGAAGAAGAAGGAACTAGGGTTTGTGCCTAACTCAAGTCAAGAAAGAAAAATATCATCACAATCATATCAACTATGGAGATATTTTAGATATTTAACTAAATATAACATGAGTGGAATGGTGAGTCATGAGCAAAGCTATTTTGAGAACAATATAGAAACAATGACTCATTTGTATTTAATTAAAAATCTAAATAAATCTCCATGTAAGTCTTGCACACCCATGTTGTATGTATTATCAACCATGACACAATTTTATAAATACATATTTATATATAATTTATATATATATATATACATATATATATATATCAATATATATATATACACACACGTATACACATATATATCTATGTAAGCGGTCAGCTAAACATAACGACCACCCGGTAGTAGGTGGTGATCATATCAAACACCCACAAGCCGCAAGCGGTCAGCTAAACGTAACGGCCACCCGGTTATTGAGCGATCAAAAGAAAAACAAGCGAACCTGTCAAAACTCCCGTCGAGCCATTGGTAACACTTACCGTACAGTCCGGTCTCTTCGTATGATATGTTGTATATCAAGTTTAGGGATGGAATCATAGATCCCTAATAACTTAATAAGTCATGCCGATATGGACTATGACCGGTCGAGAAACTACTGATAACACTTATCAGCAAATCTCATCAGACCTGGCCTGGGACTTCGAGTCAAAGCCAATCGCGCATAGCACAACATCAACTCCCAATACCGGGAGAGAAGAAACCCCTCCTATCGCTCATTGTCTCCATGTGTCTCTGGACTGTACCCAAAAGCCATATGTTTGCACGACTCAATAGAGCCGTGGTAGGGTGGAAATCAAAGCACAGTGGGAGAACACACAAGACTCTATGACGATCTTGGGTGTACAGACTAACCTGTACCAGTGTCACCTGAGAACTGCTATCCGACGATAGATATAATACCATATATGAGTTCTCGGTGAGTCCGTTCAGTGTACCCAGTCTCCACTGAGCACCCGTATACAATCTTCGATGTCACAACACCAATGGATATGGGATCATCCATCGCTCATCATATGGGTCAAGAAACGTATACGCTAGTCAACTATAGAATATCGATGCCCTGTCTCGATATACCCTCGACTAGAAACATTCTAGGATATGCTTATAAACTATACATGCCCCACTAGTATGATCTCCATCATAGTCATGGAAGTCAAGCAGATATCCTGAGGGCTTTATCAACATGTATGAAATGAATAATATAACACAATCAAGTAAACATGTTAAGATAAATTACAACCAGATAGCATACTATCATGTCGAGCAAGAAAGTCATCTGTATATATACATATGTCCAAGCATTCACTAGACATATAATGGCCTCTAGGGCATACATTTATCCAACATGAAAGACTTGGTTCTTTTGGTATAATCACTATAACCCTTTAGTTTAGCTTCTTTGGTTTGCTAGTATAGGTTTATGGTTCGATCTTGGACGTGGTTTTGTTTGTGCCAAAATTTTAAACGCCGGTTTTTGTTCCGCATCAGCCACGGTAGATGGCCAGGGCGCTGGCGAAACCCAACATGGTATCAGAGCGGGCCTATAAGCCTTATACTAGCAGTTTAGACGATATTTTAAATATCGAAACCGAAACAAACTCCAAAACAATACACTATATTTCCAGTTTCTGTCAATTTTAAATTGGTCTTCAAAAATTATTTAAACAATTGCAGAAGACTATTATTGTGACAACTAGAACACACATTAAAAACGAGCCCCAAATGTTTTAGTACGGCCGGCGAGATCGGGGATATGACCTGCGTCGCCGGTTTTTGTAAGGAGTTGGGGCTTGAGTTTTTTGGTGTGTTCCGGTCTCTGGAATATTTGGTTTTTGGTATTGTTTGTTTTTTCCCAGATTGCATATTATGTTATCTTTGGTTTGGGGGCAATCTGGGGTATTTCGAAGTCGATATTTTTAACACTGTTTAAAAGTTTTCAGTGCATACATTACTATCTGCGACGGTGAATGTCATTAGAGCGGTACAACTCGTCTAATTGCTATATGTCTTTTAGAGGGGTTTACGAACATGACATTCACGTTGATGTTCTGTGTTGTGCTGTGGTTGAGGTTGGATCGTCGGTGTGGATAGCCAGTGGTGCAATGGAAGTACAGTTTAGATTCATTTGTACATTTGGTATTGCGGGATGAGCGTCCGACATGTGGACTGCCGTCTCTGCCAGTTTGTATATTATTTGTTTGGGGCACTGATTGATAGAGGAGACGCAATACGTTTTATGATATGCATTCTACTTTCGTTCTCTACTTACCGCAATCAAGACGGTATCACTTTTCAGCTAGCCGGTTGAGCACGGGTCTATCCACAGAGAGATGGTTGTATGTCCGTTCTTATCTTAGACGAGTCAATTACAGGATGTATATGTGTATGTTCAAGTCTATCCCAAGTGATCGTATTTATGTTCAAGTAAGCTTGTTAGGTTAAGGTTGGTTAGTAAAGTTAGGATTAGTCTTGTTCTTTTCTTTTGCCATTCTTAATATGAAGTTGGGATAATAGATAGTAGCGGGGATTAGGAGGACATAGGAATAGGATTTGCGAGTTTAAGAAAGCTTTCAACCACTAAATCCATTCCTAGTGCCCCTTTTCCGTCCGCTACGTGCGCTTATTTCTAACCCTAGGCCAAACACCCTGTTCCCGCCAAAATTTTCGGCCAAGAGCTACTTGTTCTTTTACAAATAGGGTAGAATCCTTAAAAAAATAGACATCACGTGTTCACACGTGATCGGGGGTCACGTGTTCACACGTGATCGGGGGTCACGTGCCGACACGTGATAGTTTCCTGAGGACTCTGAAATAATAAGAGTTAAATTCTGATCAAAAGGGGTCACGTGCCCACACGTGATGGGCCTTTTAACCCACTGAAAAGAATTAAAGGTATAATAAAATAACAAGGAAAAACCCTAATGGGGCATCACGTGCCTACATGTGACCAAGGGTCACGTGCTGACACGTGATAATTCCTGAGTTCTTTAAAATAACAGAATTAAATTCTGGTTGAAAACTTAATCCGTGGGTCACGTGCCACCACGTGATAGGGTCTTAAAAACCCTCTGAGTTAAAGGAAAGAAAACCCTAAATGGGGCATCACGTGCCCACACGTGACAGGGAGTCACCTGCCGACACGTGATAGGTTCTTAAGCTCTCTGAACTAATAGAATTAAATTCTAATTAAGGGAAATCAAATACCCTAATATTCCCCCAGATCATTCCAAAAAGATTGCGCTCTGTAAAGCGGAGCACCGTTGGATTAAAAATCCAATGGTGATTAAAAATCAACAATTTATAGAAAGATTCTATACAAGGAAATATTTTCCTGAAATTTGCCAGGAATAACAGATAAAATATCTTTTGGATTAAAAATCTAATGGTGAATAAAATTCACTGAGTGATGTAAAAGATCATGTTGGTTATAAAATCAATTAAAATCTTTCAATGAAAGATTGATTAAACAAACTGATTCTTTTCTTTCTCCAATAAATAGGACCCAAGAAGAGAAGAAAAGGGAAGAAAAACAACAAGAAGAGAAATAACACAAAAGAAAAGAGAATTTAATTCTCCATAGAGAAAAGAAGGTCTCTTGAGAAAAGAATGGGACACTAGGTGAGAAAGGGAAAAAGATCATAAGTCCCATGAAACAAAAAAGATAATTTAATTCTCAAACTAAGAGTTCAACTCTTCTGAATAAGAACTTAGTTCTTCCTATGTTTGAAGATCTGCAGAAGCAGATCTACCCATAAGTTGAGAATTTAATTCTCATCGGGGAGATTCTGCCATGCAGATCCAAAACTTAGAGGGAGAATTGAGTTTAAAGAATTTAATTCTTCCAAATACATGGGAATTTAATTCCTCTAAATAATATTAGGGTTTAATCCTACAAAAGAATTTAATTCTTAAACAAGGGACTTACAACTCTCCATGCACGTAAAAGAAGTCAGTACCCAATTTGATCACGTGGCAACACGTGACCATCCCCCTCAATAGTCAGAAAAGAATGAATGAGATGGGGTCACGTGCTCCCACATGACCCTTGGATAAATTCATCAAAATAAAGAGAACAAAGCCATGTCAGGACAGACTTTGGGCTCCCTCACGTGCTCCTATGTGACCCCTGACAAACACCTATTTAAAAAAGAGAAAATGGAAAGAACTGAAGGATTAAAATCCAATACATGGGCGCCCTCAGGTGTCCCCACGTGACCCCAAGCAAATCCTATTAATATCCAGTGCATGGGTGGCCATCACGTACCTACACGTGATGGCCATGAAGACTAAAAGTGTTTAACACTTATTCTGAGAATAAAATGAGGGAAGCTTGACCCAATCCTAAGGTGCCTCATGTGTCCTCATGTGAGCGCTTCATTTTTTTAGTGTTTAACACTATTTTAAGCACTGCATCCTTAGTGTTTAACACTATTTTATGTGCATCATGTGGGAACACGTGATCGCCAAATATATGCTAGTGTTTAACACTATTTTCAAAAAGTCTTAGTCCAAATTGGCTAAGATTTCCAGAGGCAATACCCCTTCTGTTGACTGAACCTCAAGTACACTCTTGTCTTCCAAAATTTATCATCTCATATGACATTCAAAGCAAAACCCAGAGCCTTTCAATCAAGTTTGGTTCGAGGGTACATCTCTTCACTCCTCTGATACATGTCGTTGTAATTATTCAACGTCTTCAGAGAGGTGGTGGGTCCCAATGGCCAATAACTATCTGGTGCATTTCAGAATCCATGCTTGCATCTGACCATGGAAACAAAAGAGCCCAAATGCTCTTTTGTTGGATCTAAATGATCCTGTTAAGTAGATCTTAGTCTAAAATTAGACTAACGTATCCTTAACAAACATTTAAGTTGATCATAATCTCAAACGAGATTAAAGATCCTTAAATCAGTCCAACTACAGATCCCCCAACAAATATTGGTTCAAGGGTACATCTCTTCACTCCTCTGATATTTTTCATTGTAATCCTTCAACGTCTTCAGAGAGGTGACGGGTCCCGACAACCAGATTTTACATGGACTATGATGTCCTTAAACTTGGACTGTGGGGTCCTTAAACCCATGGACTATGATGTCCTTAACCTCGGACTGTGGGGTCCTTAAGCCCATGGACTATGATGTCCTAAACCTCGGACTGTAGGGTCCTTAAACCCATGGAATATGATCTCCTTAACCTCGGACTATGGGGTCCTTAAACCCATGGACTATGATGTCCTTAACCTTGGACTGTGGGTTCCTTGGACTGTGGGGTCCTTAAACCCATAGACTATGATGTCTCTAAACTAGACTATGATGTCTTTAAACTCCACGGTCTATGACGTCCTTAAACTTATAGAGCCCAAATGCTCTTTTGTTGGATCTAAATTATCCTGTTAAGTTGATCTTAGTCTAAAATTAGACTAACGTATCCTTAACAAACGTTTAAGTTGATCTTAGTCTCAAATGAGACTAACGTATCCTTAAACCCAACCCCAAACCCAAATCTAAGAAAATACGGATTTGGACTAATCCACGCCCTATGGGCGGCAACTTAAATTAATCTCCATATACAATCCACGGGCAACCAAAAACAAAACAAACACACACGACACGAAGTGACCATCTGGAGAAGGAGAAAGTGGTTACCGCGATGCTGTAGCGTAATTAACTTCAGGTGCTTGCGCCTACAGGGAAGAGCGTCCCCACAATCAAAAACCCCTCAACGAGGGGGAATCTGACGAAGTCTGCTATATCGGCCACATCCGTTTAAACCTTCGATACATGGTGCCATAAATCAACTTGGCATCTTCGGAGAGGTGGACGGATAGTACCAGTTAGCATCTGCCCTTGGAATTCATGCCCTGATGTCCTAACGTCCCGGCCGCGTCTTTCGGCGGAAAACAGATTCTGGCACGCCCGGTGGGACCTTTTCCTCTTTCCACTCCACACTTCGTGTGTCGTGTTTCGCGAACGAATCACGGTTTGCTATGGTTGCCCCTGGATTCGATGTACTAAGATTTGGTGTTTTGCTCCGTGCAGAAAAAACAGAAGAGCAATGTCTTTCAACTGCACAAGCTGCAACTGCAACTCCCGTTCCGCCTCATCTGGAGGTATAACCTATGGGCCCCAAGCGGCCTCCCTGTTCAAGATTCCAGTGGAGTAGGTAACTCAGGCCACCACTGGGCTATTCTTCGGGACCATGCTCCCTCCAATGAGATTCAACGCCCCTTTACCATTGCAAGAAGCATAGAAGAAGTCGGTCTTTGATCGGCTTACCACTACTGCGGCCCCACTTAACGGGTCTCCCAAACCAAGCGCCTCAGTTTTCAGCACACTGAGCCAAAGCTCCAACAGGCCCATGAAGAAGCCCGCGATACCTGAAGCGGCCATCCCAAAGCGGATAGCCATTCCTGCTCCTGAAGTCGTCAAGGCGGCTTCTCCTGCTAAAGGGTCGGTCTTCACAAGACTGGCCGTTTCATATCCTACTCCATGCAAAGTCACGAAGGCTGTTTCCCTTGTTCGAAAGTCGGCTTTCGCAAGACTGACTATCCTCTCTCAACGGACGTCAGTCATTGACAGGCTAGCGCCAATGACAACCTCTCCTCAACGCAAGGGGCATGAAGAAGCTCATCCAACAGCGGAGGTGATCCCGGCCACACGACATGCTCGACGTCGCCACTGGCGCCGAGTGAAGAAAGATGGGGAAAATTCCCCTTCTGGACTAACTCCACCAGCTCCGACGGTGGAAATTGACGCTGCTGTTACAACTGGGAATAGCTTTGAACCACTCAGGAGGGTACGCAAGAACTCTTCGAAGGCCGAGCTAAAAAGATCTCCTCTACCTATAAAGAGCGCTACAAAGGTGAAGCCAGAACAGCCCTCTCAGCGGCTGTCCTCTAAAATTCATAAAGTTTGGCAACAGGTCCAAGACTCCGTGGTTGATCAAGACTACTCTCGCCGACAGAAAAAGATAAAATTTCTGCCAGAAGAGAACCACCCTGTTGAGCCACAGAAGGTGTCATCTACTTGTATGCCCGCTGCAACGGCCCCCTCAACTTCGACCGCCCACAAAAGGAGGAGGCCGGAGAAAATCCCCGTGTCCGCGATGAATCGTAAGGGCACTGAACCCGAACGCCCTAAGTCTGGTGGCATGGTGGTGCACACTGTTTATATGGCTTCCGGAAAAGAGGAAAGCCGTGCTTCTACGGGTCACCGACCACTTACACGGTCTGTGTCTAAGGCTCAGGAGCAACAACAACAAAAGCTCCAAGAAATGCTGACAGCCATGGCTGCAGTCACTGGACCAAAAGCAGGCCCGGAGACATCCTCGGAGCAGCGTCATGAGCAAGAAACCGATGCTGAGTTCCTCCGCAGAGTCCTCGAGAAGAACGACAAAGAGGCAGCGGAACAAGCTGCCAACATAAAACGAATGGCGCTTTTATTTCAAGACATGGTCGGGATGATGTTACAGCCGGATCCTCCAGCTGAAGACCCTCCGATTACCCTCGAAGACGACAAAGGGGAGACTTGAAACCCTCTTCCGACTCTATCAACAGCCAAAGAAGAGACCATCTCCAAAGCCGCCCTGGATGACTATATCGCTCAATAGATACGAGCTCATGAGGCGAACGAAGCGGCCGGTCAAATTGTTAAGACTGGGCGACCATATCCGGATTAGTACGACCAAATAAAGTACCCGCCGGGATATACAATCCCTAAATTCCATCTATATAAGGGGACGGGGAATCCACACCAGCACGTTGCTCAATTCAGAGCCTTGTGCGGTAATACTGGGGGTGACGAAAAACTGCTGCTTCGCCAATTTGTTGGCAGCTTGTCGGAGACAGCGTTTGAATAGTACTCCGAGCTCCCAAACGACTCTGTCAAGACGTTTGCAGAAATGGAGTTTCTATTCACCCAGCGTTTCGCAAGCGCTAGCGAACGCACCCCGATCACTGCACTCATCAATGCTAGAGTGAAGCAGGGAGAAACCTGGGTTCAATACGCCATTCGGAGGCGGAACCTATGGTCAAAGTGCGAACGGCGCATAGAGGAGGCTCCTGCCGTGGGCATGTTCGTAGGGACCCTTAACCCTCAGGCAACCATCTCCCAATTCATGATGTTCTTTAAGTCGACCACTTTCCAGGCCTTAATTAACAAGGTGGCCCAAATGGACCAGATGGGCCATAGACCGTCCTCCTGAAAGATAGATCCTCGGAATGAGAAGGGGAAAAGGAAAAGAACCTTCATCGCCAACGCTCAACAACAACTGAGTGGCCCGAGACCGGTCGTTCGCCAAAGTAACAAGCGGCAATCCCTCGATGAGAAGTTGAGACGTCCTTACTTGTTTCCCCAGGATAAAACAAGGAGACTGTTCGAACTAACGGTGCGCAACGGGCTCATCACTCTACCGGAGCCAAGACACCCGCTACAACCGAACGATGTCAACAATCCCAATTACTGCCCCTACCACCGAGTATTGGGACATTCGATCGAAGACTGCTACGTCTTAAAAAATTGGGTTGAAGATCAGTATCAACAGGGCAAATTCGCGCTGTCCGAAAACTGGAAGGTAAATCCGCCACAACAGCACACTCCTAAAAAGGTAGACACGCCGGGGGCATTGTGCTTTTTTATAAAAGAAGCTCCATGGGAGGTCGCTCTTTCAGCCAAGACGAAAAGAATGCTGAAGGATCTTCACGCATGCCCGGCAATCAGATGGAAAAGTCCGCTAGAACCCGAGGTCATTGAAGGAATGCTGAAACCACGCCTAACATCGGGAGTTACTAGCGATGGGCAAAATACCCAAGCCCAGCCTTCAACGTCTTCGAAGAAGAAGAAGAAGACCAAAAAGCCCGTCCAACCCGAAGACAGCCGTACAGGTCTGCAAAAATATATTGATGCACTGGAAGAATATAACCAGAAGGCACGGACCCCAATCACGTTGGACGAATTCTTTGAGCATGTTCTTAAGAATGAAGACGATGACGCTGATGACGGAGGCGATTCTTCAGAAGGGCCTGAAGACTATGAGGCAAGTTGCCATATGATCTCTCACTCGATAGATGATGAAGAAGCTCCTGATGCAGAAAAACTGGGGGCAGATCCCGAGCCGGAACTTCTAGGACCATCAGACGAAATGATTGACGCATTCCTGAATGAATCTCTTGTGAAAAGCAAAGCTGATCGAGAGCGCGAAATGGCCTTATTTGAAAAGGCCAAACGCCGGCGACTGGACGAAAGGGTTGAAACACTCTCACCAAATCAAAGTACATCCGCCGCAAATAAAAGCAAGCTTAAAGTAAGGAAACGATTCGCTAGGGCCCTGTCAATAGGAATGAAGTTACCCTCTTTCAGAGGAAATTCTCCTGTTGGTATACACCTTAACGAAGAGGATGCACATCCAAATTACTGCTTATACCATCAAAGGATTGCGCACCCCATCAAAGAGTGCAACGCCTTTAAAAACTGGTGGCAAGGATACGTTGCTCACAGGTAACACGTCCAGCGAGTGAAGCGCAAGGTTCGTCGGGAACAGAGAAGAACGAAAGATGAGCGCAAAAGAGCTGCTGGCAACTGTTACATAGTTGACACCAAGGGATCGCAAGTTATCACCTTTGGAAGCGACGCTGACGAAGAAATCGCCCTCAGCCCTCTCACCAAGGAATCCACCTCCGGCACAAAAGATGCATAGATTTGCGGGAACAGCCAGCTGCGTAATCGTACGTTGCCCAAAAAAATCTCGGACCTACGAAAGGATGACCGAGACGTCGATAAACTACTATAGACCGCAGCATCCCAAGGCTGACAAAAAAAAATGGTATGTCCGTAAGCGAGATGGGCGGATGAAACCCCGAAAGGGCTCCATGAGTAAAAACAGCAGGGCTACCGGCGAGATTTGTGAAAACCCGAAAGGGCGCCATCTCGTTAAAAGACACTTGCAAAGTCCTTTCGACCCTGTATTGAGAAACCACCTGCGTGAGTTCCTTACGACTCAAAAGGGAGAAAAACACTTAAGGATCCCACGATTCCTGAGGAGAAATTATACTTACGAGATCCTCACCACTCGTAAGGAGAATTCCCCTTTGAGACCCTCACGGCTCATAGGATTCAAAAGCCTTAAGCTATAGGGATCTGAACCTGTTCTTAAGCCATCACAATCTCCAATGCTGCCCTACAAGCGATTCAATGCTGACCCTTGTATACAATCCACGGGCATGAATAAACATTTCCCTAACAAAGTCCCACTAGCGACTAGGGATATGCTCACATGGTGAACGACCCTTGTAAGTCCTCTCGACTTATAAGGAGAAAACACTCTTGTAAGATCCTTACGACTTATAAGAGAACATACACTTAAGAATCCTCACGATTTTTAATGAGAAAACACACTTATGAGATCTTCACGACTCGTAGGGAGAAATACCTTTATGAGACCCTAACGGCTCATGAAGTCAAAAGCCTTAGTCGACAGGATCTTAACCCTGTTTGCTAAGCCACCTTTGTTCGAACCGACAAAGGCAAATGATGATTCGCTCCTGGCAGTATCCCAGTAGTAGCGATGCTGATGCCTAAATTGGTATCAGATCCCAAATCCTAAACTCGTAGCGAAAAGATCAGCGAGCTACAAATGCATATGAAATAGCCGAAATGATGGGGCAACTAGCAACAAAATCAGCAAGTAAAAATATATGCATACAAAATAGCCGAAATGGTTGAGCAACTCGCAATAAAAAGCAGCGAGTAAATAAAACAAATAGCCGAAATGATTGGGCACCAAGAAAAATAGCCGAAATGATTGGGCAATCGCGACTTTCGCGATACAAAAAGCTGAAATGATAGAGCGTCGCGAAAAGAAATAAAAAAAATGAAATGAAACTTTTTGCCCTACAGGTGAGATCACATCGATCTCTGTATACAATCCAGGAGCATAAACAAAAAGGGAACCATACCTACCCACCAGGCTCCATCAGAAAGAGAGCCAAGTCTCGACGGCAGCATCTACAGCCTAGAGACCCACAACAACGTTCCTCCTCATTCCAGCAGGATTCGGACGCGACAATCAATCTCGGAGCCACGGCAAAGTCCCTATTTCCAAGTCTCGACGGTTCACAGACAACCTAGAGACTACCTAGACATTCGTCTCGTTACAGCAGACGCAACGTCAGCAAAGCGGAGCCACGGCAAAGTCCTTAGTTCCAAGACTCTACGGTTCACAGACAACCAAGAGACCACCTCGACATTCGTCTCGTTACAGCAGACGCAACGTCAGCAAAGCGGAGCCATGGAAAAATCCCCTAGTTCCAAATCTCGATGGTTCACAGACAGCCTAGAGACTATCTCGGAACTACGGCAGAATCACTAGTTCCAAGTCTCGACGGCCGCATCTACAGCCTAGAGATCACCAACAACGCTTCTCCTCACTCAAGCAGGATGGAGATGCGACGTCAACAAACGACCCCAGGGTCAAAACCATGAAACCATGGCAAAGTCCCCTAGTTCCAAATCTCGACGGTTCACAGACAGCCTAGAGATCACCAACAACGCTTCTCCTCACTACAGAAGGATACGGGCGCGACACTACCAATCGGAGCCACGGCAAAGTCCCTAGTTCGAAGACTCTACGGTTCACAGACAACCTAGAGTCAACCAATGACCTCCCCGCCGGATCAACGCTCCGTCTCGGAAACAAGTCAACCAACCTCCGAGGAAATCGGTGTCCTTAGCAAATACCTCGATTCAGGGAAATCAGCGTCCTTGGCGAGAGCATCTCGATTCACGTCGACCCGAAAGGAAATCGGTGTCTTTGCAGGAATACCTCGATTCGTCTCAACTCTGAGGAAATCAGCGTCCTTGGAAAAAACCTCGATTTAGGGAAATCAGCATCCATGACGAGAGCATCTCGATTCGCGTCGACCCGCAAGGAAATCAATGTCTTTGCAGGAATATCTCGATTTGTCTCAAATCCGAGGAAATCGGTGTCCTTGGAAAATACCTCGATTCAGGGAAATCAGCGTCTTAGACAAGAGCATCTCGATTCGCGTCGACTGGCAAGGAAATCAGTGTCTTTGCAGGAATACCTCGATTCGTCTCAACTCCGAGGAAATCTGTGTCCTTGGAAAAAACCTCGATTCAAGGAAATCAGCGTCCTTGACGAGAGCATCTCGATTCGTGTCGACCCACTGAGAAATCAGTGTCTTTGCAGGAATACCTCGATTCGTCTCAACTCCGAGGAAATCAGCGTCCTTGGCAAAAACATCAATTCAGGGAAATTAGCGTCCTTAACGAGAGCATCTCGATTCGCGTCGACCCACAAGGAAATCAGTTTCTTTGCAGGAATCTCTCGATTCATCTTAACTCTGGGGAAATCAGTTTCTTGGTAAAAACCTCGATTCAGGGAAATCAGCGTCCTTGGAAAAAATCTCGATTCAGGGAAATTAGAGTCCTTGACGATAGCATCTTGATTTGCGTCGACCCACAAGGAAATCAGTGTCTTTGCAGGAATACCTCGATTCGTCTCAACTTCGAGGAAATCGGTGTCCTTGGCAAATACCTTGATTCAGGGAAATCAACGTCCTTGACGAGAGCATCTCGATTCACGTCGTCCCGCAAGTCGATTCGCGTCGTCACGCAAAGAAATCAGTGTCTTTGCAGGAACATCTCGATTCGTCTCAACCTCCGAGGAAATCAGTTTCCTTGGCAAATACCTCGATTCAAGGAAATCAGCGTCCTTGACAAGAGCATCTCGATTCGCGTCGACCCGCAAGAAAATCATTGTCTTTACAGGAATACCTCGATTCGTCTCAACCCCGAGGAAATCAGTGTCCTTGGCAAATACCTCGATTGAGGGAAATCAGCGTCCTTGACGAGAGCATCTCGATTCGCGTCGACCCGCAAGGAAATCAGTGTCTTTGCAGGAATACCTCGATTCGTCTCAACTCCGAAAAAATCAGCGTCCTTGGCAAATACCTCGATTCAGGGAAATCAGCGTCCTTGACGAGAACATCTCGATTTGCGCCGACCCGCATAGAAATCAGTGAATCTGCAGGAATATACGACGTCAGCAAAGCAGAGCCACGGCAGAGTCCCTAATTCCAAATCTCGATGGTTCACAGACAACCTAGAGACTACCTCGACGTTCGTCTTGATACAGCTGACACGATGTCACCCCAGCGTTCTTCCTCCAACAAGATACAGACGCGACACCAACAACGGAGCCATAGCAAAGTCCCTAGTTCCAAGCCTCGACGGTTCACCAACAACCTAGAGACAATTTCGACATTCGTATCGATACAGCAGACGCAATGCCAGCAAACGAAGCCAAGGAAAATCCCTCGCTTCAGGGTCTTGACGGCAACTCAAATAAGACCTGAAAAGATTATCGGAGATCATCCGACACCAGCGCGGAGTGGTCATGACTCATCGGGGCTCCCAAACTGAGCCAAACCTCAAGTAAAAAAAGACATGGAACATCCCTAATGCTTTCTCTTTCGACGGTAATACCACCTGGAAGATTGCTTGAAGGCGTCTTGTCCAGCCCCCGAAGGGATCAGAGACACGACAGTCGTGGGGATACTCGAACAGCAAGATTGTGCATCGAGGAATACACCAGCCAACGCGATGGTGTGGCGGGTAGAAAACCCTAGTGCCACAGACCCTAACGGAGTTCTATTAGCAGGAGTTAACAATGAAGTTAGGACAACCTTGCGAGAACTTCTCGATTCGTCTCGACTCGTAAGGTAAACCCTTAGGTAATGGGGATTAAAAAACCAGTTTCCTAAGCACTGGGGCGCTGCATGTCAGTCCAAGATGGACTCTTGCATACTATTCACGGGTCACACTCTCCGAAGTCAAACATCGACAAAGAGGGAAATAACCACTTACGAGTCCTCTCGACTTGTAAGCGGGAAAAATTCTCTTGTGAGATCCTTGTTAGTTATATGTATGCCCTAGAGGCCATTACTGTACATACAATGTATATTGTAGTGGATGCTTGGACATATATAGGGAGGACTTTCTTGCTCGACATGATAGTATGCTATCTGGTTGTACTTTATCTTAACATGTACGCTGATTGTCTCTATGTAACATGTTGATAAAGCCCTTAGGATATGTACTCGACGAATGGGATTATGATGAGATCATACTAGTGGGGCCACGGTAGTCAACGAGTAAATCCTAAAATTATTCCTAGTCGAGGGTGTATCGAGATAGGGCATCGATACACCAGAGTAGACTAGCGTATACGCATCTTGTCCCATATGATGGGCGATGGATGATACCATATCCATCGGTGTTTAACATCAAGGATGTTGTACGGGTGCTCAGTAGAGACTGGGTACACTGGACGGACTTGCCGAGAACTCCCAGATGGTATTATACCTCACGTCAGATGGCAGTTCTCCGGTGACACTGGTACAGAGTAGTCTGTTGACCCGAGATCGTCATAGAGTCTTGTGTGATTCCCACTGTCTTTGATTTCCATCATATCACGTCCAAGAGGGCGTGCAAAAAGGTGGCTTTTGGATACAGTCCCGAATCACATGGAGGCAATGAGCGATAGGAGGGGATTCGTCTCTCCCGGTATAGGGAGTTGATATTGCGCTGTGTTCGATTGGCAATAACTGGAAATCCCTGGACAGGTTTGCTGAGATTTACTGGTAAGTGTTATCAGTAGTTTCTCGAACTGTTATAGACCTCATATCGACTCGACTTATCAAGCTACTAGGGTCTGACGTTTACCACCCCTAGGCGAGATATGCGACATATCAGACGACGTGACCGGACTGTACGGGAGTGTTACTGATTGAATTCTCAGTAGAATGTACAGGCTTTCTTGTTGATCTTCTGATCGCTTAATACCTGGGTGGCTGTTACGTTTAGCGGACCGCTTGCAGCTTGTGGGTGTTTGATATGATCATCACTTACTGCCGGCGTATTGACGATATTTTAGAGTCCTATACAGAGGTTTCTTGACTCAGGCAAAACGGAGTAGGGGCACATATGTGATATGTGCAGGACCGAGGATAATGCGATATAAGATACCATATTCTATTCTCGCGATATTTGATATCAGCCGGATCATCGGATCATGTGCTGATTCGATGAATCGGTAAATGATATATTAGTCGGTTATATGCGATATAGCCGGATTGTCGGATCAACTATTGATTCGATGATTTAATGTATAATTATATATATGATATATTAAATTACATTAACTAATATTAGCTCACTAAAAGATTCTTTTTCTCGCTTGAGTAATACATTGATATATATGCGATATATGTTAATTGTATTATTTTATTTTTTTACAATAAATATTATATATGTGATATATAATATTGTAACAAGATATGATTACTAATGCAACAAGTTTTGTAGAGATTAAACAAGGTTAGGGTTTGAATTGGGTTTGTTCTTTCATGAACATTGTAGATGGTTTCTTTTTGTTTTGAGTTAAGATATTTTGCTTGATATTTTGTAATGACCCATTCTTAACCCAACCCAAACCCTAGCCCTAGTTAAATCTCTACAAAGGTTTAGTTGACCATGGTTACATTATTAATCATATATTATTTCATTATTCATCACAAAAGGTTTTGAATTGATTATTCATCTTCTTCTTCCTTGAGTTCTTTCATTAAAAGCTTTCTTGCATTGATTTTTGTGATGAAAGTGAGTGAGAATAAGAAAAAAAATGAGAGCAAAAATCCTACTTCATCATCCTTATCTATCCTTGCCATTTAGATGAGGGTGTTCACTTCATTTAGTGAGTGAGAGCTTGTGTTAATGAAACTTCAAGGTAGATCATCTTTGTTATAGAAGATCGGAAGCAAGCTTGCATCTTTCTCTTCATGGAGCCTCTCGAGAGTCCGTAACTTGATGATCGCAGCGAAGGGACCACAACACGGAGATTATGAAGTTAAGGACCAGACTACAAAGGTTGTAATCCCTCTCACTTAGTGTTAAAGTGTTTAACATGCTTGTTTTCGCCTAATCTCTAGTTTAAAGATCTAGGTTTAGGGTTGTTCGGCACGTCTAAAATTTAAATCGGGTATGGTTGATGCCTCGTAGAACCTTGTTACAGTGGCTAGTAACCCTACAGTGGTATCAGAGCCAAGCTAGAGCTTTAGGCGAAGTCTAGACGAAGTTTAAAGTCCGATCGAACTCCGAATACCCGGTTTATACCCTTTTCTGGAAATTCTTCAAAAATTTGACATTTTTCATATTAAAAATGCTCAGAAAATTCAGCAGGGAATTATATGGATTACTGTAAAAAACGAAATCTTAATTCGCTTGAGGCGCCACGGAACCGCGGCATGAACATGGGTCGCGCGGCGGTTCCGCGGCCGTACAGTGCAATTATGGTTAGCTTTTTCTACAGTAATTTCAGTAGGTGTTCTTGCATGTTTCTGGGAACTTTTAAATTTACTCAAGTGTTGAGTTTTCTGGGTTGTATTGGGGACTCGTTGAATCGATCGGATAATTTAACTTCGTTTAAGTTTTTTCCGGATAATTTCAGAAACTGTTAAAAAGTTCGAACGTATATCATTAACTCACTTTTGCCCCTGTCGGAAAATTTTCAAAAGTTGGATTTTTTCTCGAGTTTGAAACTTCCGGAAAATCATGCAAGTAACGCGGTGGACCCTCTAGAAGAACACAAACCTTAACTCGATTATGTGACCGTCTGAACCGCCTCTGAACCTTAGGGTTTGGGGCAGTACGGCGTGCCACATGTGAGGCGTTGGCTTGACCCTTCTACGGCTGGACCATTGGTACTTTGGCATGTGATGGATACTTTTTGAACTCGGCTCAAGTGTTGAGCTATTTGGGAAATCTTGGGTGTTTGTTTATTCGATCGGAAAGTTTAACATTGTCTGTTTATCTGGAATGCGATACAATATTTAGAATCCACATGTAGTTATGAGATAACTAATTTGAATGTTATAAATCTAGCAGTTTAGTCTCATTTGATCGGTTGCCACGGGATTTTGATGTGATCAAAAGTCCGTCGCAATCACGTAGCGTATGCGGATACTCGGCGGGTAAACTTAATAGACAGCCACGCCCCATAGCCCCGATCAAGTGACTGTAGGAGAACCCCGTCGCCAAAAGCATCCGTTCGGGTGCTCGTGGCAGCGGTGTTCCATCTTAGTGAACTTCGTCGACGGCATCCGGGGGTGCGGCCGTCTACTAAATTTACGACGAGCATTCGATCAGGATGTCAGAAATCTTGTTGAATTGACCGACTTGATATTGAAAAGAGTTTTCGATAATGAGACTAAAATGCAGGGTTTGTAATTGTTAGGCATGCGATGTCTAAGAAATTCATAAGGTTAGGCATGCGATGTCTAAGGAGGTTGCGGATTCCAACTGTTGTAGTTTTACACTTTCTTTTCTGTGACCGTAAGCGTAGTATGTGGTGTATCGCCGGCTTCGTTGCTATACATCAACGACAATCGGGATACGCATGCTTGCTTACGTTGATGATATGAGATATTATGTGTTGCTGTGATATGTTATATTGGATCGTCGTGTTCTAAATAGCCGGGGGGTTTATGTGAGATGAGAGTTTTTTCTTTTTCATTCATGTAAAATTCATCTGTATGTAATATTCTATTATCGGGGCACTTCCGGGCTGAGGATGATGTCACCATTGTATATTATTTACTTTTCCGCATTAGGTAGACCCAAGGCGGGGAGCACAAGTAACTGGGTTCTAGGGTCCAGTGGGAGACCATCTCTTGGAGTCGAGACCGGGTCTCCTAACCCTAGAATTGGCAGTGTTGCTTGCCGCTCTCGTAGGGGTCTAGGGATGTGGGTTTGGCTATTCATCACGACCGTGGAATCCGTGTTTTATAAAGGCTCGTATTAAAACACGGACCTCCTAGTATATCCAATATTTCATATGTTATCTTCTGCTGCAATGTTCTGTGATGAGATCATATTACTGCCTGAGACGAATGTTTATATTATATATATGAGATAAATGTTATATTGCAGATTTCGTTTCAAATGTGATACTTGTGAAGCATAATAAAATGGGACTTCATTAATGAGATTAATGAAACTAAAAGAAATCTAAAGATGTTGTAGAAACTTGTCTCAAAAACTGGTAGCTCTAGTTCTTGCTTTGCATAGCGGTGTTCCTTGTAGAACATCCATCACCTTATTCGATAAGGAAAGAGCCGAGATCCCTTCACTGGGAGTGACCTCTTTAGCGAAATGAGCAGATGCTACAAACTCGGTTTGTCTTTTGATTGTTTTTATAGTTTTTGCTTTGCATAGTGATATTTTTGAAATATCCTGTACCTTATTCGATGAGGAAAGAGACGACGATCCTTTCACCGGGAGTGACCTCTTTAGCAAAACTAGAAAAGGCCTCAAAAACATTCCATTAAAAATCACTCGATTCTACAACGATATCAAGTTCATTACGCAAAGGGTTTTCTTAAAAACCTGTCGCTACCCTTCATCATTTCAGATAAGTCCTACTTAATATTCGTGCTACGTTTGTTGACCTCCGTCAAGACGTAATGTGCGGTAGCTAACTAGTATTTATCTGTTTATGCATATGATGCAGATTGTTTTAGGGTAGTCGTGCGGCCTTGTTGACCTCCGTCAAGGGTCGTGCGGGTGGGTTTAATTCAATCAGGAAATGACGGGTAGAACTTGACTAGCAGCCTATGGTTTGTTGACCTCCGTCAAGGTCATAGGACGCTAGGGGTAAAATATTATTGGGAATTTCAAGTGTTGAAATTTGCAATGAGATTGCATACCTTCTATGAGATAGTTGGATCCCGATACCCGCTGCGAGTAAGAGTTACTCCTGGGAGAGTTTTACACATTACAATTAGCCGATCAAGTATGTGTCTAGAAAGGTGTTAACGGGGTTACACCCATGGGAAAATGAGGTTTACTTTAATTAGGTCCGTGCGAAAGCACGGGGAACCTCCCTCAAAGTACCGGCACTGGCCTGGCTGAAAGATTGGCGAACTTGTAGAGTGTAATTAATCCCGGCTAGTCTTTCCTTTTAGGGTTTGAAGGAAGATTTGACTAAAACAGTGGGAGACATCCTGATTAGATAAATTGATAACCAATCTAATCTTGTAAAAGCGCACGCTGAGTGTTTTCTTCTCTCTCTCTCTCCAGGTAGAGACCATGTCACACCTTAATCAAGATAGTAATACGGATGTATTGACCGAACCCGCTTATTATACTGTGCTAGAGAACGTTGGTCCCGCTCTAACTTATAATTGTTATAAGACAGAGCAAGAAATTGGGGAATACCAGATTTCCCGTGCCGCCCAAACGAAGAAAGTGCATGTTGATGCATCATCTTCGGGTGTGTTCATTACAGAGAATTGTTTCTCAGTATCGTTTACGTCCTGGGTATGAGATACCAGATCAGGATCCTGCAAATGTAATTTGTTACATGGGCTACAGATAGGTAGAGAACCGAGAACGGGTGATAAAGTTTCATGAGATAGAAAGCGGTGCAAGTGTTGCAGCCAAGTCTGTTGGTAGTTATCACCCTGTATTACCAGAATACATTGATTCTGAACGAATGTTATTAGATACCAAACCTGATATACAACATCATATCAGTCTCTTTATTAGTAAAGAAGGATATAATTTTGTATTGTTGGATAATGTTTTGAACATTTCCTATATCAAGTGTTGATCGGTTCAGGCACGTTATCTAAAAGTATAGACGTTCTAAATCAAACCACAGTTCTTAACGGAAAGAACACACGCAAGATAAAGAGTTCAGAAATGAACGAATCCTTCTTGAGTCCATGTAGACTAGGTCATATCAATGCGACCCGACTAGCTGAAGTTACATATAGATGCATAATAAAATTAGTTTGAATTTACATCTTGTGAAACTTGCCGGTCATGTCACAGAGATAAGATGACCACAGCTCCGTTTATTGGAAACAGAGAAAGAGTTGGTGAACTCTTGGGATTGATACATGCTGATGTATGAAAGTCCCCTGTCTACACATGCTAGGACCGGTTCTTTGTACTTCGTTATATTCACTAATGATCTCTCAAGATTCAGACATATGTTCCTGTTGAAACACAAGTCCGAAACTTTTGAGATAATCACAGAATATAAGTTAGAAGTAGAGAACCAAAAACGGGTATAAGTATTATATCCTTTGATGAGATCAAGGAGGAGAATACCTGAGCACGGGATTCCTGGACTATTCTAAGAGTGAATGAGATTCTCTCTCAGCATTACTCCTCCGTATACACCACAGCACGTCGGTGTATCGGGGCGGAGCAATAGCACCCTATGTGATATGGTGTGCTCTATGATGAGTACTACTGAGTTTCCTATTTCCTTTTCGGTGTTATGCACTTGAGAAACTGCATACCTATTGAATAGGGTTCCAATCAAATCAGTTGCCTACCATTTCATATGTGATATGGAATGGGAAGAGCCCATATCTTAAGTAAGTTAAGATTTGGGGTTGTCCGGCCTATGTCTAAAATCAAAATCCGGACAAGCTCAAGGCAAGGTTAGTTTTGTGGAAGTTTGTTGGATATCCCAAGCATTCGCAAAGGAATATCTTCTACCAAACCGAGGAACAAAAGATGTTTTGTTTCTCAGCATGCCACCTTTGTGAAAGGGAATTTCTTATGAAGAAATTATTGGTCATGAGGTAGAACTGGAAATAGTTCCAGCTAAACAAGCTGCAGCTGATGATTTGGTAGAACCAAAGGACTCAATAGTTTCCAACGAACCTCAGTCTCTTCGTCGATCTAGTAGGGTTCCTCACCCACCTGAGAGATACTTCGGTTTCTCTATGATAGTGGGAGAGATGATTGCATCATGAGATGATGACCCAACTAGTTTCGAGCTGGCCATCAGGAGTGGGACTCTGTAAGAATGGCTGAGTGCTTAGTGATCTGAGATGGAATCCTTATACACCAACAAAGTATGGACTTTGGTTGCTTTATCTGAAGGGTTAAATCCCCATCAGGAGCAAGTATATCTTGAGAAGATTACTTGGTGTACATGGAAAAGTTGAGACTTTCAAAGCTAGACTTGTTGTAAAGGGTTTTCGTCAACGACCAGGTGTGGACTGTGACGAAACCTTTTCTCCAGTGCCTATGCTTAAGTCCATCCAGATCCTACTTGCCACGGCTACATACCATGACTACGATATCTGGCGGTTGGGTGTCATGACTGCTTTTCTAAATGATGATTTAGAAGAGAGCGTTTATAAGTACACAGCCAGAGAGCTTCGTAGACAGTGGGAGCAACGGAAACGTGAGCATGATGTTTTATGTGATAAATCAGGCATCGCGGAGTTGGAACATCTGTTTTGATGTGGTAGTCAAAGAGTTTGACTTCATCAAAATGGTAGATGAACCTTGTATATACAAAAAAGTAGTAGAGAGTATGGTGGTGATCCTCATAGAGTATGTGGATGACATACTCTTGATAGGAAAGTAGTTTCCTATGCTACGCTCGGTCAATCTCCTCTTATCACAAGGATTCTCCATATAAGATCAAAGTGATACCTCCTAAATCCTTGGTTTTGGATCTATGAGATAGATCTAATTGGATGTTAGGATTCTCACTAGTTGTAGTGAGATGGTATCAATCGATCTTGGGGAGAATCACTGTAAAGGTTACAGGGTGATAAGGACGACTGAATGTCAGTCGCAGGCATTGTCTTTACCCTCAGTGGAGGGACGGTATGTTGGAAGAGTTCCAAGCTAGATACCGTGACTTACTAGACGATTAAAGGTAAGATACATCGTTACCAAGGATGCTACCAAAGAGACAGTCTGGATATATAAGTTCATGAGATGAACTTCGTTCCTGCCATTGTGTGACAATGGAGTTGTGGCTTATGCCAAGGAACCCCCGTCCCATCAGAAATCCAGATATAATTCTTAGGAAGTATCACCTGATTATGGAGATGGTTGATCTCCAGATAGATCGAGGTTAGGAGAGTAGACACATAGGACAACAGCGCGGATCCACTCACAAAGGCCTTTTTCCCAGTAGAGACTTTTATGGGATGGTTGAGTATGAGATACTCCAACCACAGCTAATTGTTGGGTATGCGATACCACAACAGATGACCCTAGTGCAAGTGGGAGATTGTTAGTTATATGTATTCCCTAGAGGCCATTACTGTACATACGATGTATATTGTAGTGGATGCTTGGACATATATAGGGAGGACTTTCTTGCTCGACATGATAGTATGCTATCTGGTTGTATTTTATCTTGACATATATGCTGATTGTCTCTATGTTACATGTTGATAAAGCCCTTAGGATATGTACTCGACTACTGGGATTATGATGAGATCATACTAGTGGGGCCACGGTAGTCAACGAGTACATCCTATAACTGTTTCTAGTCGAGGGTGTATCGAGACAGGGCATCGATACACCAGAGTAGACTAGCGTATACGCATCTTGACCCATATGATGGGCGATGGATGATCCCATATCCATCGGTGTTTGAAATCAAAGATGGTGTATGGGTGCTCAGTAGAGACTGGGTGCACTGGACGGACTCGCCGAGAACTCCCAGGTAGTATTATATCTTACGTCAGATGGCAGTTCTCCGGTGACACTGGTACAGAGTAGTCTGTTGACCCGAGATCGTCATAGAGTCTTGTATGATTCCCACTGTGCTTTGATTTCCATCATACCACGTCCAAGAGGGCGTGCAAAAAGGTGGCTTTTGGGTACAATCCCAAATCACATGGAGGCAATGAGCGATAGGAGGGGATTCGTCTCTCCCGGTATAGGGAGTTGATGTTGCGCTGTGTTCGATTGGCTATAACTGGAAATCCCTGGCCAGGGTTGCTGAGATTTACTGGTAAGTGTTATCATTGGTTTCTCGAACTGTTATAGACCTCATATCGACACGACTTATCAAGCTACTGTGGCCTGACGTTTACCACCCCTAGGCGAGATATGCGATATATCAGGCGACGAGACCGGACTGTACGGGAGTGTTACTGATTGGATTCGCAGGAGAATGTACAGGCTTGCTTGTTGATCTTCTGATCGCTCAATACCTGGGTGGCTATTACGTTTAGCTGACCGCTTGCAGCTTGTGGGTGTTTGATATGATCATCACCCACTGCTGGCGTATTGGCGATTCTTTAAAGTCCTACACAGAGGTTTCTTGACTAAGGCAAAACGGAGTAGGGCACATATGTGATATGTGCAGGACCGAGGATAATGCGATATGAGATACCGTATTATATTCTCGCGATATTTGATATCAGCCGGGTCATCGGATCAAGTGTTGATTCGATGAATCGGTAAATGATATATTAGTCGGTTATATGCGATATAGCCGGATTGTCGGATTAAGTGTTGATTCGATGATTTAATGTATAATTATATATATGATATATTAAATTACATTAACTAATATTAGCTCACTAAAAGATTCTTTTTCTCACTCGGGTAATACATTGATATATATGCGATATATGTTAATTTTATTATTTTATTTTGTTACAATAAATATTATATATGTGATATATAATATTGTAACATGATATGATTACTAATGCAACATGTTTTGTGGAGATTAAACAAGGTTAGGGTTTGAATTGGGTTAGTTCTTTCATGAACATTCTAGAAGGTTTCTTTTTGTTTTGAGTTAAGATATTATGCTTGATATTTTGTAATGACTCATTCTTAACCCAACCTAAACCTTAGCCCTAGTTAAATCTCTACAAAGGTTTAGTTGACCATGGTTACATTATTAATCATATATTATTTCATTATTCATCACAAAAGATTTTGAATTGATTATTCATCTTCTTCTTCCGTGAGTTCTCTCATGAAAAGCTTTCTTGCTTTGATTTTTGTGATGAAAGTGAGTGAGAATAAGAAAACAAATGGGAGAAAAACTCCTACTTCATCATCCTCATCTATCCTTGCCATTTAGATGAGGGTGTTCACTTCATTTAGTGAGCGAGAGCTTGTGTTAAAGAAATTTCAAGGTAGATCATCTTTGTTATCGAAGATCGGAAGCAAGCTTTCATCTTTCTCTTCGTGGAGCCTCTCGAGAGTCCGGAACTTGATGATCGCAGCGAAGGGACCACAACACGGAGCTTATGAAGCGAAGGACCGGACTACAAAGGTTGTAATCCCTCTCACTTAGTGTTAAAGTGTTTAACATGCTTGTTTTCGCCTAATCTCTAGTTTAAAGATCTAGGTTTAGGGTTGTTCGGCACGGCTAAAATTTAAATCGGGCATGGTTGATGCCTCGTAGAACCTTGTTAGAGTGCCTAGTAACCCTAAAATCCTTATGACTCATAAGAGAAAATACACCTACGGGATCCTCTCGACTCGTAGGGAGAAAAGTCTTTATGAGACCCTTATGGCTCATAAAGTTGAAAAGTCTTAGGTGACAGATCCTAACCCTTTCTCCTAAGACATCTCTGCCCTACAAAGAGGTCAAGATGGACTATCTATGGGCCACATTCCCCGAAGTCAAACATCGACAAGGAGGGAAACAACCACTTACAAGTCCTCTCGACTTGTAAGCAGGAAAAATTCTCTTGTGTGATCCTTACGACACTCAAGAGAAAATACACACTTAGGAGTCCTCACGACACCTAGGGAGAAAATACACTTACGGGATCCTCTCGACTCGTAGGAAGAAAAGTCTTTATTAGACCCTCATGGCTCATAAAGTTAAAAAGTCTTAGGTGCCGGATCCTAACCCTGTCTCGTAAGCCATCGCTGCTCTACAAGGAGGTCAACATGGAAAATATGCGGGCCACATTTTCTAAAGACACATTCTCCAATAAAATAAAGAAGCTACTTACGGGGCCTCACGATTCGTAAGGAAAATACCCGAGTGAAATCCTTACGACTCACGGAGACAATGAACACTTAGAAATCCTCACAATTTCTAGGGAGAAAATACACCTACGGGATCCTCTCGACTCGTAGGGAGAAAAGTCTTTATGAGACCCTCACGGCTCATAAAGTTGGAAAGTCTTAGGCTACAAGGACTCCAAAACTTATCCCCTAAGACCTCAATTTTACGGTGACACATTACTTTGCACTACTTCACCCACGTACTTGCTTACGTGGGCAAACTAGTGGGGGGCATTTGTTCCCGCCAAAATTTTCGGCCAAGAGCTACTTGTTCTCTTACAAAGGGGGGAGAATCCTAAAAAAAACAGGCACCACATGCTAACACGTGATCGGGGGTCACTTGCCGACACGTGATGGTTTCCTAAGGACTCTGAAATAATAAGAATTAAATTCTGATCAAAAGGGGTCAAGTGCCCACACGTGATGTGCCTTTAAACCCACTGAAAAAAATTAAAGGTATAATAAAATAACAAGGAAAAACCCCAATGGGGCATCACATGACCACACGTGACCATGGGTCACGTGCTGACACGTGATAATTCCTGAGTTCTTTAAAATAACAGAATTAAATTCTGGTTGAAAATTTAATCCATGGGTCACGTGCCACCACGTGATAGGGTCTTAAAAACCCTCTGAGTTAAAGGAAAGAAAACCCCAAATGGGGCATCACGTTCCTACACGTGACAGGGAGTCATGTGCCGACACGTGATGGGTTCCTAAGCTTTCTGAACTAATAGAATTAAATTCTAATTAAGGGAAATCAAAAACCCTAATATTTCCCTAGATCTTTCCAAAAAGATTGCGTTCTGTAAAGCGGAGCAACGTTGGATTAAAAATTCAATGGTGATTAAAAATCACCAATTTATAGAAAGATTCTATACAAGGAAAGATTTCCCTAAAATTTTCCAGAAATAACAGATAAAATATCTTTTGGATTAAAAATCCAATGGTGAATAAAATTCACTGAGTGATCTAAAAGATCATGTTGGTTACAAAATCAATTAAAATCTTTCAATGAAAGATTGATTAAACAAACTGATTCTTTTCTTTCTCCTATAAATAGGAGCCAAGAAGAGAAGAAAAGGGAAGAAAAACGACAAGAAGAGAGAGAACACAAAAGAAAAAAGAATTTAATTCTTTAGAGAGAAAAGAAGGTCTCTTGAGAAAAGAAAGAAACCCTAGGTTATAAAGGGAAAGAGATCATAAGTCCCACGAAACAAAAAAGAAAATTTAATTCTCAAACAAAGACTTTAACTCTTCTGAATAAGAACTTAGTTCTTCCTCTGGTTGAAGATCTGCAGAAACAGATCTTCCCATAAGTTGAGAATTTAATTCTCATCGGGATGATTCTGCCATGCAGATCCAAAACTTAGAGGGAGAATTGAGTTTAAAGAATTTAATTCTTCCAAATACATGGGAATTTAATTCCTCTAAATAAAATTAGGTTTTAACCCAACAAAAGAATTTAATTCTTAAACACGGGACTTACAACTCTCCATGCATGTAAAAGAAGTCAGTACCCAATTTGATGACCATCCCCCTCAATGGTCAGAAAAGAATGAATGAGATGGGGTCACGTGCTCCCACGTGACCCTTGGATAAATTCCTCAAAATAAAGAGAACAGAGCCAAGTCAGGACAGACTTTGGGCGCCCTCACGTGCTCCCACGTGACCCCTGACAAACACCTCTTTAAAAAAGAGAAAATGGAAAGAACTGAAGGATTAAAATCCAGTGCATGGGCGCCCACACGTGTCCCCACGTGACCCCAAGCAAATCCTATTAATGTCTAGTGCATGGATGCCCATCACGTGCCCACACGTGATGGCCATGAAGAGTAAAAGTGTTTAACACTTATTCTGAGAATAAAATGAGGGAAGTTTGACCCAATCCTAGGGTGCCTCACGTGTCCTCACTTGAGCGCTTCATTTTTTTTTTAGTGTTTAACACTATTTTAAGCACTGCATCGTTAGTGTTTAACACTATTTTATGTGCATCACATAGGAACACGTGATCGCCAAACATGTGCTAGTGTTTAACACTATTTTCAAATAGTCTTAGCCCAAATTGGCTATGTTTTCCAGAAGCAGTACCCCATTCTGTTGACTGAACCTCAAGTACACTCTTGTCTTCTAAAATTGGTCATCTCATATGACATTCAAAGAAAAACCCATAGCCTTTCAATCAACTTTGGTTCGAGGGTACATCTCTTCACACCTCTGATACATGTCGTTGTAATTCTTCAACGTCCTCAGAGAGGTGATGGATCCCATTGGCCAATAACTATCTGGTGCATTTCCAAATCCATGCTTGCATCTGACCATGGAAACAATAGAGCCCAAATGCTCTTTTGTTGGATCTAAATGATCCTGTTAAGTAGATCTTAGTCTAAAATTAGACTAACGTATCTTTAACAAACATTTATGTTGATCAAAATCTCAAACGAGATTAAAGATCCTTAAATCAGTCCAACTACAGATCCCCCAACCAATATTGGTTCAAGGGTACATCTCTTCACTTCTATGATATTTGACGTTGTAATCCTTCAACGTCTTCAGAGAGGTGATAGGTCCCGACAACCAGATTTTACATGGACTATGATGTCCTTAACCTCGGACTGTGGGGTCCTTAAACCCATGGACTATGATGTCCTTAACCTCGGACTGTGGGGTCCTTATGCCTATGGACTATGATGTCCTTAACCTCGGACTGTGGGGGCCTTAAATCCATGGTCTATGATGTCCTTAACCTCGGACTGTGGGGTCCTTAAACCCATGTACTATGATGTCCTTAACCTCGGACTGTGAGGTCCTTGGACTGTGGGGTCCTTAAACCCATAGACTATGATGTCTCTAAACTAGACTATGATGTCTTTAAACTCCACGGACTATGACGTCCTTAAACTTATAGAGCCCAAATGCTCTTTTGTTGGATCTAAATGATCTTGTTAAGTTGATCTTAGTCTAAAATTAGACTAACGTATTCTTAAGAAACGTTTAATTTGATCTTAGTCTCAAATGGGACTAACGTATCCTTAAACCCAACCCCAAACCTAAATCTAAGAAAATACGGATTTGGACTAATCCACGCCCTACGTGCGGCAACATAAATTAGTCTCCGTATAAAATCCACGGGCAACCAAAAACAAAACAAACACACACGACACGAAGTGACCATCTGGAGAAGGAGAAAGTGGTTACCGCGATGCGGTAGCGTAATTAACTGCAGGGGCTTGCGCCTGCAGGGAAGAGCGTCCCCATAATCAAAAACCCCTCAACGAGAGGGAATCTGACGAAGTCTGCTACATCGGACGCATCCGTTTAAACCTTCGATATATGGTGCCATAAATCAACTTGTTATCTTCGGAGAGGTGGACAGATAGTACCAGTTAGCATTTGCCCTCGGAATTCAGGACCTGACGTCCCAACGTCCCGGCTGCATCTTTCGGCGGAGAACACACCCGCAACCATGTATCTAATTAAGTCACAACTACATGTCATGTTGTAGTGCACCCAAAGGACTTCTCGACTTAGGTCGCGTCCATATGTCACGTATAGCGCACCTAAGCGAGGGGGTTGCGTTCGTTTGCTGGGGTTGCGTTTGTTTGTCATGTTTGGCGAAGAGAAACACAAGGGATTTTTCCATCCATCATACTAAACTTCTTTAGCCCCTAACAAGTGTGGAAATTATTCACACATTTAAATGAAAATAAAAACAAAACAAGAAGGAAGCAAAAAAAGAAGGGAAAAATATGGTTTTACAAAGATGCAAGCTAACTACTTTGGTCCTCACCTTAGCAAGGGACTCCGTCGAGTATCATGGCTTGAAAATACGGAAAAGAAGAAAAGCAAAAGAAAACAAGAAAAGAAAAACAACAACTAGTTAACAACAATTAATAAAGTTACACTAAGAAATTAAAATTACAAGACAAGAAAAGTAAAGATACAAGTTAAGAAAACCCCCTCATCTTTATTGATTTTCCACTCAAGTGCTCTCACTACACTTTCATGGAGAATAGATGAAGAAGAAGAAGAATCTACAAACTAATCTACACTAAAATCTAACTAAAAAGAAGTATCCTACAATGGCTCAAAACTGGAGTATTTATAGGTAGAGAGATGAAACCCTAGACCCATATTCTGAGCCCCAATGTAATTACCAAAATAACCCCGAACTTTCATCTGACTCCGAGTCAACTCGGCCGCGGAACCGCCGTGTAAATGGCCTATTGGCCGCGGTTCCACGGCACTTTAGAGGAGTTGATTTGTCGTTTTTTTGTGAGATTTCTTGTGTTGCTATTTTCTTGTGTTTTACGGTCCCAAATTGCAAATTGATTCCATAATTTCTTCAGATCTTCAATAGTCCAAAATGGCTTCACTTTTAATTCATTTCACCTTTATCTCCCTCGAGCTCCGCGCACCCATTGAATCTTGTGCTGCCCCTCTCGTGCTTTGTGCTTGTCCGAGATACGAATGACCACTGTTATTTATCTTGTCTCTTGAACTGGTAAGCGGCACTGGACGGATACGGATGACCGAAACCCGGCTTTTATCCGTCTGTGACAGATGTTCTGGATTTTTGGCATAACTGTGGAGATTTTGTATTATTTGCGTTATTTTGGACTAGAAACCTGTAACCAGTAAATATGTAGCAAACACGGATCAAAAGCACCTGCCTATAAACAAACGAGCAGAAGAATGGGCGGTATTAAATGCAATATTCTGGTGTGAACAAATACCCCCAAACTTAACTTTTGCTCGTTCCGAGCAAAACCATTTATTCACAAAAAGTCCTAATCTCACTTTTGCAGGGAACGCGATTGCACTGAGCTCGTTCAATAAGCCGTTAAACCTCTAGGTGTCCCTAATAGGAGGAGTGTTGTCTCCTAAAGGTTTTCAGTGGATACTACCCACAAAATCACGTCAAGCTAGTTTCGTAAGTTAACGTCGACTCTACTCCTACAGTTTAGCATCTAAGTTAGAAATTTTTATCATCCTAAGTTAGAAATATTCAACCCTTATTTTTCACACCTCCTATTTATTTAACCTCAGATCCTATACGTTTTTACAGTTTAGAAAGATCTCGGTTTCTCCTGAGTTTTCCTTCTAAAGTGCAGTATCCAATCCAGAATTTTTATCAACTTTACCGAAAACATAAGTCTTATTCTTCATCCCTATCTTTCCTCCAAACATCGATCGTATACCCCTACATATGTGTAAAATTTCACCCCTACACTCAAGAATTCAATTCAAGCTATAGTATCCTAACCTTAATATCTAATACTACTTCTTTTCGTTAATGATGGATGAATTTCCTCACACATCTTTCATGCGACTATTAATGCTTCTTGAGGCACTAACTAGCCGATTACTGAATGTGTGAGCTTAAAGTGTAAATAGTAGTTTTCAGGTCTTGTAATTTATTCTTTTTTTTTCTTTTTCTTTATTTTTCTTTTTCAAGACCGGATATATTTTTCAATGATGCTCTTTTGATGGTTAGCTTTAAATATCGTTTTTTCATTCATACTAGGTTTTCAGGCAAGGGTATTTATAGGTATCCTCTACTATCCCAAGTTTCAAGGTGTGTGTAAGTGCAGTTTGCAGGGTGTATACTTTCTGAATTTGGACTCAAAAATAGGAACTATTTTTCAGACTTATCCTTCAATTAAGGTTTCAATACTTTCCCTTTATCTCGACTTAACTCAAGAACTGAACTCAAGATTACGTACTTCTAAAAAAACTGCAAGGATGTATAATTACCAAGGTTAAAGAGAAGGAGGGTTATTTTTAGGGTTTTCAATTGCTAAGCCTAAGATTTAGTTATTTCTAACGTATCAACTAAATTTTCAAAATAAAAATCTAAGTTACCCTACTAGCAAACTTGACGACAAAGTTTTTATATTTTTGGAATTTTTTTTATTTTTGTGGGGTTTTTAATAAGTATACAAATGCAAAATATACACATGAATGCGAAGGTAGAAAACTTACCGAGCACACACCCAAACTTAAACTTGACAGTGCCCTCAATGTCATGCTACACCAAGAGGTTCAAAATTGTCGGCACTCCCCTATTTTTTTAATATAAAATAAAAAGAAAACAAAATATATACACACAAAAAGGTCCCTCCCAAACTTAAGTGAAAACAGTGTATCCACTGTTTAAGCGTTAAAGTTCAGAGTTAGGAGGGAAAGAACAGTTTCAATCTATACAAGACCTTACAAAGGACGAAAGACAACATCAACCATTCAAAAATTTTATCGAGATATCGCAATGGTTGGAGAAAGAATGCATAGAGAAACGATATGAAAAATACACGAGACCGTGTGGGGATGGAAGCGGTGTACGGTCTTGGTAGAGAAAACGGATGGCGGGGGGAAAAAGAAATGGAATACGAACTTAAGGATGGAAATAGAGTGAATAAATTAGTACAATTTATAATGACCGATGTGTAAAAAACGACTGTACTAATCTATCAACCCGTTGAGAAATGGGATCAAACCTCTCAATATTCATAAGAAAACATGGGCCGACCGGATTTGGTAAAATCAGACACAGGATATGAAGGTGATATGGTGTCTTGCAAGGTGGGAACGATGGAAAGGATAGAGGGGAGTGATCGAGGAATGGTATCAGTTAAAGATTCAGGAGGGTGTACACAGTCAATGAAAGGGACAGGATGAATTGGAAAATCTGACTCATCAAGTAAAACTGCTTCATCCTTAATGCTATCCTCAAAATTTTCAAAGTTCAGCTTATCCAAGCATTCATCATCAATTTCCAGACGCATATGGGGTTCGAGAAAAATAGTTAATGGTTCGGGATGTTGTCCACATGGAAGTGAAAGGACATGATGAATTGGTGAGAAAAACACATCAAAAACTGTAGGTTCATCATCCAAAATATTCCCAGCATCGATATCCTCAATCAAGTGAAAGTCAAATTTCTCAGACACCTCATCAAAAGCATGGATTTTAATTAATTCTGGTTCTAGAGTGGATGTGTTAGTATGTATGCCCTAGGAGCCATTATTGTATCATACTAGTTTGTATATTACTTAATGGAAGCTTGGGATATTCAAAGTTATATTAACAGTCTCGCTCAACATAGTAGTATGCTACTTGGTTTATTTCTATCTTAATATGTGTATATGTTTCTTTTAGCATATCGCGAATACATATTGAATGATCCCTTAGGATCTTGCTTGACTACCAGCGTTGTGATGACAATCACACTAGTGGGGGCTGGGTAGTCTACAAGCACATCCTTTTTCAGGTCCCTAGTCATAGGATTATCAAGACAGGGCATCGATACTCCGGAGTAGACTAGTGTGTACGCTTCTCATCCCAGTTGGGGAGATGGTCTGTCCCACAGCCATCAGTACGTTGTACTGGAGATAGTATACAGGTGCTCGTTGGGTTACGGGTACACCGGACAAGACTCGTTGGGAACTGTTGGTTGGTATTATACCCGTCGTCAGTTAACAGTTTCCAGGTGACATGAGTACAGCATAGTCCGCAGACTTGACACTGCTGTTTCGTGTCGAGTGTGTTCCCACTGTTCTTAGATTGCTACCCTACCACGGCTCAAAGGAGTCGTGCAAACAGGTAGTAGTTGGATGCAGTCCCGAAGCAATTGGAGGCAGTGGCGGTTAGACAGGATTCGTCTCTCCCGGTATTGGGAGTTGATATCGCGCTATGTTAGGAGAGCCATTACGCAAAGTCCCTGGCCAGGGAAAATGAGATTTACTGGTAGGATTTCCAGTAGCTTCTCAAGGTGTAATGGGCTTCACTCCAACACGACTTATACCGCTTTTAGGGGACTGACGCTTGCCGCCCCCCTAGCCCGATATGCGATAGTCGTAGACGAACAGACCGGACTGTACGAAGATTGTCACATCAGGCTCAGTAGGAGTTCGGATGGGTTTCCTCATCGGCCTTCTTATCAACATCATCTACCTGGGGACCGTTACGTACAGCTAGTACCGCTTGCAGCCTGTGGTTAAACCCACTTCCAGCGTAGTGTCGAGTCTTTAGAGTCCCACACAGAGAGTTTCCCTTCTTCAGGCGAAATGATATAGAGGTTGTATGGTTTTACGACAAGGGTTCGGACACATACGTGTATTTATGCACGTACGATGTTCGGACAGATAATACTAGCGGGCTTTAGTTTAAGCCAGATTCTAGTATTGGATTATTGGATTTATACAGTCTCAGTATTTCCGTGTTTTTACGGATGGGAGGGGCATTCTCGTAATTATTCGAGAAGCTTCTAGAAGAATGATGAGGTGGAGAGCTTAGGTGTAATTTGCTTTGAATGGATTAGTGACTCATGAGATGATTCATCCAAATGAGTTAATGAAGCATTTATTGCTTAATGACTCATGATATGATTCATTGTTCGTATTAAATGAAGCATGGTTGTAAATGTCACATAATGATTTATTTGATATTCTTTATGCTTCGTCAAATATAGAAATGAGACATAATTCATTTTCATTCTCAAAAACACATTCTCTCTCCTCAAGCTCTCTCTCTCTTCAAAGACCTAACTCTAATCCTCTTATGTGTTGAGATCCCAAGGGTTAGAAAGACTAATAGATCCCTAATCAATCTCTATATCCTCTAGGTTATCTTGATTAGCAATCATAGCCACCTAGTTACCTCAAGTGAGAGGTTAATGTTTGGAGAAAGAACTCTCGAGTGGATCTTCTATCACATCGAGGAGACCGATGAGGAGGTGAACAACAAGAACAAGAAGGACTAGAATCTTGAGGTATAATCATCTATCATAGTAGTTAATCACTTCTATGTAGTTGTTAGTTAGGGTTTAGCAAAGATCTGTAAAGTTAGTCGATGTTAACTCAAACAAAATGATTGTTTTACCTATTCCGCCTCCCCGCATCATTTGGGGTGTCTAACGTCGACTTACAGTGGTATCAGAGCCTAGCTAAACTATAACTAACATGTTAGCAAAGTCGTTAGAAATTCGATCGTAAAACGAACCCGAAAAAACATCATTTTCACATAGTTTCTGCCGATTTTAAAACGGGGTCTAAAAATTTTTCAGGGACCCTTAAAAATACAAGCAGGGTTTTCTAAGAATTGTGAAGAAATTTAGGACTGTGAATCGGCCATACCGCCGCGGAACCGCCGCTGATCCAAGCGATCCGCCGCAGATCCGCGGCCGAGTTGACTCCGAGTCAACCAAAATTTGCTCAGTTATTCTTCTGTTTTGATGTTGTGTTTTCTGAGATGTTTTGTTTCTACTTAGGTTTTATGTGCACAGAGAATTGTTTGGAGTAGATTCATATGTGTTGCTCGATCGAAATTCTAAGAACTTTGGCTAAATGGATTATATCTGTGTTGTGTTTAATGTGTTCGTAAACCTCTCCTAACTGCTAGTATGTCGGTTAGCAGGGGGTTGCACATTTCTATAATGCTTTTTACTTGTTTGTGAATGTGGAATTGTTGGATTGTCGTGAATGGATAGCCGGGGATGTGAGATGAGTGTTTCTTTCATTCAAATGTAAATTGTAATTTGTTGTAATATTCTTTTGCGGGGCACAACCGGGTTGAGGTTGTTGCCACCGTTGTATTATTTCATTTATTGTTTTCTGCTTCTAGGATAGATCCAAGGTGAGGTGCACAAACTACCAGGTACTTTGAAGTGTTTAGTGGCCTACTCATGTCGTTGAGGGAGACTGCTTCACTTCGGGTACTTGGCGGGTAGTTTGCCGTACCCGTAGGGGTCTAGGGTGGGGCTTTGGCTATTCATCGCGACTGTGTAATCCTTCTTTCTTTGCAGTCTCAAAAGGAATGCGGATTCGTAGAAAATCCAATATGTTCATCTGTGATCTGGAATGCCTATTATTGCGTCTGACGAATGTACAATATTTATATATGATATCTATTAGGCGTTACTTATGTTTTGCACCCGCGTTAGCCCAGCCCCCGCTCTGTCGTTAGTTAAGTAACCTAACGGGTGAATGACTGGGCCTAGTGGCGAATGTGGATGGCATAAGAGAACTTTGTATTTTCGTTGTTTTCTATAATGATAGGTGAATTGATGGGACGCATTATATTAATGCAAAGAATATAAACCAAAGTTGAATCGTTGGAACAGTTTAAAAGAAACCACTCGGTTATTTTAAAACAGAAGAAATTTTTTTAATTGCGGGGCTTAAACCACTCCTTTTAAAAGCTATCAGGTTCCTTCGATCATATCAAGTTCACTACGTTCACGGTTTCACCAAAACCATTCGTTGCCCTCCGTCATTTCATTTGGGTATTCAGTAGTATTCAAGCTATGCATTTTGACCAACGCCAAGGCATAGTGTTTGGTAGCTGCTGAGTATTCATTTGTTGCATATATAGATGAGTTAGTTTGGGACAGTCGAGCTGCCATTTGGCCAACGTCAGGGGTATGTACGGATGGGTTCAAATTAACAAGATAATGATGGGTAGAACTTGACATGTGACTTATGACATTTTGACCAACGCCAAGGTCATAAGAGCATGGGGCAGAAATTGATATCGGGAATTTCTAAAGAAACTGAAATTTGCTAAGAGTTGCATACCATTTAGAGTGTGATAATTTTGGTAGGATTCCTTCAGCTTTATCACACGATGATATTTCGATCCCGATCCTACTGTGAGTATCCGCTACTCATCAGGAGATTCATCACTTAACGATCAATGCTATAAACCAAGTAGGTGTCGAGAAAGGTGTCAGCGGGGCTACGCCCCCAGAGAAAAGAGGTTATTTAATTAAGGAACTTCGCGAAAGCGTCGTAAAACGTCCCTCGAAGTACCGACACCGGCCTGGCTGAACGATTAAGCAAATATTGTATGGTGAGAATAGTCCTGACTAGTTCTTCCTTTTTGGTTTGAGGAGGGATTCGAGAAACAGTGGGAGCCATCCTGTTTAGATAAACTAAAAACCACTCTAAACTTGCAAGAGTATCATGCTAAAGTGTTTCCTCTCTCTCTCCTAGTTGCAACGACCCAGAACATGATAGGCCTTAAGTTACTATTAGATAAAAATATTTTGACAGGGCCAAACTATAAAGATTGGTTCCGGAATGTCAAGATGGCAATTACTTATGACAAATTGGGGTATGTCCATACTACTAAGGCACCTGCTGTTCCTGGTCCAGAATCCAGTGTCGCAGATAAGGAAATCCACATGACCAGGGAGATTGATTGCGCGAAGGCAAAATGAATCGTGATTGCCTCTATGAATAATGAACATCAGAGGAGGCATGAGAATATGGATCTTGAATCCATATTTCTCCACACCAACGAACTGTATGGAGAGCAATCTCGTATTGCTAGATACGAGATCTCGAAGAACTTATTTCAGTCGAGGCTGGCCGTCGGATCATCTTTAGGAGAACATGTCCTTAAGATGATTGGCTATATAGAAGAGATCACGGACCTCGGGACAACATTAGAGAACGAGCTTTATACTGACTTGGTCCTTCAGTCCATTCCTTCCACCTGTGCCCAGTTTATTCTGAATTTCAACATTCAAGGAAAAGAAGTTGAACTTCCAGAACTCCTTAACATGTTGAGGAGCGCAGAGAGCACCTTGCAAAAAGCAAGGGAAATACCCACTATGTTTTTTTGTGGTGCTTCCTCTTCCAGGTCCAAGGCAAGGGCCAAAGGAAGGAAGAAGAAGGCCGCTACTAAACCGAGAGGTGTGGTTGGTAAGGTGGAAGCCAAGGGAAAGCCAAAAGTTGCGGTGCCATTAGTGGCAAAGGACGAGTGATTCCACTGTCATAGGAAAGGCCATTGGAAGAAGGATTGCAAAGCTTGGATTGCCAAGAACCAGGACCCGAGGCAAGTTGTGGCTTCGGTTTCAGGTGTTTTTGTAATTGAAAATTGTCTGTAAATCAACTCTACCTCCTGGGTATTGGATAACGAATCAGGATCTCATATATGCAATTCATTGCAGGTACTGAGAAATCGTAGAGTGCTGAAGGTAGGTGATATGACCCTCTAGGTTGCTAACGGAGCTAGCGTGGGTACTGTGCCCGTAGGGGATTATCACCTTGGATTGACGAGTGGACATATTTTGGTTTTGCTCAACTGTTTTTGTTTACCCATTTTAACGTGTAATATCATATCAGTATCGTTGTTATCAAAAGAAGGTTATGATTTCACGTTTGTAAGCGATGTTGTTAACATCCACCTTAATCATGGTTTGATTGGGTCCGGTACACTAGATAACGGTATATACGTATTAAACTAATTACAGATTTTCAATGTCCAGAACACACTAAAAAGAAAGTCTCCAGATATAAATCAGGCTTTCTTATGGCATTGTAGACTAGGTCACATCAATGAGACAACGTTAACTAAGTTACATAGAGAAGGATATTTGGATCCGTTCAAATATCAATCTTATGCCACTTGTCAATCATGTCTCAAAGGAAAGATGACAAAGACTCCATTCACTGGACATGGGATAAGAGCGAGCGAGCTCTTAGGACTCATACACAGCGATGTATGTGGTCCAATGTCTACACATGCAAGAGGCGGTTTTTCATATTTCATTACTTTTACGGATGATTACTCTAGGTATTGATTCATTTTCTTAATGAAACATAAATCCGAGGCCTTTGAGAAATTCCAAGAATATAAGAATGAAGTAGAAAACCAAACCGACAAAAGTATCAAGACACTGAGATCTAATCGAGGTGGTGAATACTTAAGTGCCGAGTTCCTGGGTTGCCAAAAAGAGAAAGGAATTCTCTCTCAGCTTGCTCCTCCATACACTCCACAACATAATGGTGTATCGGAAAGACGGAACCGAACCCTATTGGATATGGTACGTTCCATGATGAGTAATACTGAGTTACCGCGATCTTTCTGGGGTTATGCACTAGAATCAGCTGCCTATCTTTTGAACAGGGTTCCTATCAAGACTGTGCCTACCACACCATATCAGATGTGGAGTGGGAAGAAACCCTATCTTCAGTAACTGAAGATATGGGGATGTCCAGCTTTTGTTAAAAAGCAGCATGCGGAAAAGTTCGAGGCACGATCAGTACAGTGTAAGTTTGTGGGATATCCAAAGAACTCCAAGGGGTATTTTTTCTATTACCCAGAGGAACAAAAGGTTTTTGTTTCTCGTAATGCCCATTTTCTAGAACATCAGTTTTTAGAAAAGGAAACAAGTGGGAGCGCAATAGAACTGGAAGAAATTCCAGAACCACAAACTGGTGCTGAAAGTTTGGTAGAACCAGTAGTTCCAGAAGAACAGGACATTCCCGTACCCCTCCGCAGGAGTAGTAGGCCGTCTTATCCGCCTGATAGATACTACAGTTTTCTCATAGATGGGGATAGAGAGGATTGCGTCATTGATAATGATGAACCTACTAGCTTCCAGCAGGCCATCTAGAGCGGCGATTCAGTATGATGGATGGATGCAATGCGGACCGAGATGGAGTCCATGTACACCAACAAAGTATGGACTTTGGACTTTGCTCCAGATAGGATAAAACCCATAGGATGCAAGTGGATCTTCAGGAAGAAGATTGGTGTAGATGGACAGGTGGAAACCTATAAGGATAGACTTGTTGCAAAGGGTTTTCGTCAAAGGCCTGGCTTGGACTATGACGAAACTTTTTCTCTAGTGGCTATGCTAAAATCCATTCGGATCCTTCTTGCCATTGCTGCCTTCCATGATTATGAGATCTGGCAGATGGACGTAAAGACAGCTTTTCTAAATGGTAATTTGGAAGAGTGCGTCTATATGGATCAGCCAGAAGGTTTCAATCAGAGTGGGAGTAGCGGGAAAGTGTGCAAGTTGCTTAAGTCCATTTATGGACTAAAGCAGGCATCGCGGAGTTGGAACATCTGTTTTGATGAAACGGTCAAAGAATATGACTTTATCAAAAATCCAGATGAACCATGTATATATAGTAAAATTGTAGCACGAACTGTCGTATTCCTCGTCGTGTACGTGGATGACATTCTCTTAATAGGAAATGATATTCTTATGCTACAATCTGTCAAAGGATTCTTATCACACATGTTCTCCATGAAAGACCTGGGTAATGCCTCTTACATTCTGGGGATCTAGATCTATCGTGATAGATCTAAGAGGATGTTGGGACTTTCGCAGTCCAGGTATATCAACACTATACTGAAAAGATTCAGTATGGATGATTCTAAGCGCGGTAATTTACCGGCTTGTCACTGAATCACCCTATCTAAAGAGATGTCTCCCAAGACTGATTTGGAAAGGGATCGCATGTCGATTATACCCTACGCTTCTGCGGTAGGCTCTATAATGTATGCGATGTTGTGCACCAGACCAGATGTAGCTTACGCACTGAGCGTGGTAAGCCGGTATCAGTCAGACCCAGGGGAGAACCACTGGATAGCAGTAAAGAACATTCTCAAGTACCTGAGAAGGACTAAGGATATGTTCTTGGTTTACGGAGGAAAAGACCTCCAGATCGAGGCTTTTGCTGACTCCAGCTTCCAGAGTGACAAGGATGACTCCAAGTCCATGTCAGGTTATGTATTTACCCTCAATGGAGGGGCGGTGTGCTGGAAGAGTTCCAAGTAGGACACCGTTGCTAACTCGACGATAGAAGCGGAGTATATCGCTGCTTGCGATGCCGCAAAAGAAGCAGTCTGGATGAAGAAGTTCCTCACAGAACTTCTGGTGGTTCCATCCATTGTTGATCCAATACCTCTGTATTGTGACAACAACGGGGCTATAGCTTTAGCGAAGGAACCCAGGTCCCATCAGAAGTCCAGACACATCTTAAGGCGGTATCACCTGATCAGGGAGATCATAAATCGCCAAGAGATCGAGGTCCAGAGAGTTGCTACAAAGGAGAACACTGCAGATCCATTCACAAAGTCCTTACCTCAGACACAGTTCGAGAGGCCATTCGAGATGATAGGTCTTCAATACGCCAGTATATAGCCCTAGTGCAAGTGGGAGATTGTTAGTGTATATGCCCTAGGGGCCATTATAGTATCATACTAGTTTGTATATTACTTAATGGAAGCTTGGGATATTCACAGTTATATTAACAGTCTCGCTCAACATAGTAGTATGCTACTTGGTTTATGTCTATCTTAATATGTGTATAAGTTTCTTTTAGCATATCGCGAATACATATTGATAGAACCCTTAGGATCTTGCTTGATAACCAGCGTTGTGATGACAATCACACTAGTGGGGGCTGGGTAGTCTACAAGCACATCCTTTTTCAGGTCTCTAGTCGTAAGATTATCGAGACAGGGCATCGATACTCCGGAGTAGACTAGTATGTACGCTTCTCATCCCAGTTGGGGAGATGGTTTGTCCCACAGCCATCAGTATGTTGTACTGGAGATAGTATACAGGTGCTCGTTGGGTTATGGGTACACCGGACAGGACTCACAGGGAACTGTTGGTTGGTATTATACCCGTCGTCAATTAACAGTTCCTAGGTGACATGAGTACAGCATAGTCCGCAGACTTGATACTGCTGCTTCGTTTCGAGTGTGTTCCCACTGTTCTTAGGTTGCTCCCCTACCACGGCTCAAAGGAGTCGTGCAAACAGGTATCAGTTTGGTGCAGTCCCGAAGCACTTGGAGGCAGTGGCGGTTAGACAGGATTCGTCTCTCCCGGTATTGGGAGTTAATATCGCGCTGTGTTTAGAGAGCCATTACACAAAGTCCCTGGTCAGGGCAAACGAGATTTACTGGTAGGATTTCCAGTAGCTTCTTATGGTGTAATGGGCTTCACTCCGACATGACTTATACCGCTTTTAGGGGACTGACGCTTACCGCCCCCTAGGCCCGATATGCGATAGTCCTAGAAAAACAAACCGGACTGTACGAAGATTGTCATATCAGGCTCGGTAGGAGTTCGGATGGGTTTCCTCATCGACCTTCTTATCGACATCTACCTGGGGACCGTTACGTACAGCTAGTACCGCTTGCGGCCTGTGGTTTAACCCACTGCCAACGTAGTGTCGAGTCTTTAGAGTCCCACACAGAGAGTTTCCCTGCTTCAGGCGAAACGATATAGAGGTCGTATGGTTTTACAACAAGGGTTCAGACACATACATGTATTTATGCACGTTCGAAGTTCGGACAGATAATTCTAGCGGGCTTTAGTTTAAGCCAGATTCTAGTATTGGATTATTGGATTTATACAGTCTCAGTATTTCCGTGTTTTTACGGATGGGAGGGGCATTCTCGTAATTAGTCGAGAAGCTTCTAGAAGAAAGATGAGGTGGAGAGCTTAGGTGTAATTTGCATTAAATGGATTAGTGACTCATGAGATGATTCATCCAAATGAGTTAATGAAGCATTTATTGCTTAATGACTCATGAGATGATTCATTGTTTGTATTAAATGAAGCATGGTTGTAAATATCACATAATGATTTATTTGATATTCTTTATGCTTCATCAAATATAAGAATGAGACATAATTCATTTTAATTCTCAAAAACACATTCTCTCTCCTCAAGCTCTCTCTCTTCAAACACCTAACCCTAATCCTCTCATGTGTTGAGATCCCAAGGGTTAGCAAGATTAATAGATCCCTAATCAATCACTATATCCTCTAGGTTACCTTGATTAGCTATCATAGCCACCTAGTTACCTCAAGTGAGAGGTTAAAACTTGGAGAAGGAACTTTCGGGTGGATCTTCTATCACATCGAGGAGGCCGACGAGGAGGTGAACAACAAGAACAAGAAGGACTAGAATCTTGAGGTATAATCATCTATCATAGTGGTTAATCACTTCTATATAGTTGTTAGTTAGGGTTTAGCAAAGATCCGTAAAGTTAGTCGATGTTAACTCAAACACAATGACTGTTTTACCTATTCCGCCTCCCCGCATCATGTGGGGTGTCTAACTTCGACTTACAGGGGGTGTAGAGATCAAAGGGATCGGGTGTGGTTTCACTTGACAGGGTCCCATCACAGTCAGCTAAATCAAACACTACAAAGTCGCCCAACTCATCAACCGTTGTATCTTCAATTTGTGATTCATTTGGGACATTCGATAGACTTTCGAAACTGGAGTTGTGGAATTCGATTTGAAACAGGTAGGTTTGATTTGGAAGGGTGGAATGCTCACTTTCACGAATCAAATCCACAATATGTCCTATCGCCTCATCATACATTGGAAAATGTGGAGCTAGTTGTAAACTAGCAGCCGGTTCATAAGATTGTATAAGGGCGGCCATGGATGCATTCACCTCCTCCATTTGGCCTGAAGCTACCCGAAATTCTTCCAAAGTTTGTTCAAGACTAGACATGGGTTGTGAATGGATTTCAGTAAAAGAATCAAAGTCGTGTTGATACCTGAAACTCCCAAATGGCTGTTCAGAAGAAATATCTAGAGGTGTAAAAGTTGGGTAGGATTGATAAGAATCGAATGGTTGGACAGGATTAGGTTCAACGTTATGATAAGAAGTGATTGGAATTTTGTCCTAACGAGTTTGAAATGGTGAAAAGCATGAAAGATCGGCTACGGGATTGCGTAATATGTTCAGCAATGGACATTGGTCTCAGAGTCGCAACATGACTCTCAGATGGGGTATCAACATGAGAAGGGGTGAATGTTTGAAATGGTTGATACGAAGTGGATTGCGGGGTCCAATTGTTTGTCCTGGACGCGTCTATCCAATTGTTTTCCCTCATACAATCATGTCACGTTGTAGTGCGCCCAAAGGACTTCTCGACATAGGTTGCGTCTATATGTCACGTATAGCACACCTATATATCACGTATAACGCGCCTAAATGAGAGGGTTGCGTTTGTATGGTCTAGATTCGTTTTAGGATGTTTGGCGAAGAGAAGCACAAGGGATTTTTCCGTCCTTCATACTAACCTTCCTTAGCCCCTAAAAAGTGTGGAAATTATTCACACATTTAAATGAAAAAAAAAACAAAACAAGAAGGAAGCAAAGAAAGAAAGTAAAAATACGGTTTTACAAAGATGCAAGCTAACTACTTGGGTCCGCACCTTAGCAAGAGACTCTGTCGAGTATCGCGGCTTGAAAATATGGATAAGAAGAAAAGCAAAAGAAAATAAGAAAATAAAAACAACACCTACTTAACTACAATTAATAAAATTACACTAAGAAATTAAAATTACAAGACAAGAAAAGTAAAGATACAAGTTAAGAATGATTTTTCAGTCAAGAGCTCTCATTACACTTTCATGGAAAATAGATGAGGAAGAAGAAGTTACAAACTAATCTACATTAAAATCTAACTAAGAAGAAGCATCCTACAATGGCTCAAAACTGGAGTATTTATAGGTAGAGAGATGAAACCCTAGACCCATATTCTGAGCCCCAATGTAATTAGGAAAATAACCCCACACTTTCATCTGACTCCGAGTCAACTCGGCCGCGGAACCGCCGCGTAAATAGCCTATTGGCCGCGGTTCCGCGGCACTTCAGAGGAGTTGATTTGTCGTATATTGTTAGGTTTCTTGTGTTGCTATTGTAAGTACATGCTACGCACCCCACGGGATTGCGGGGAGGTGGAAACTATGAAATACGAAAATTATATACTTCGTAGCATCGAAAAACCGCCAAGATCGTATCTAAACCTTAACTAGCACAAAGTAAATGAAGTATACACTACATGAACAGAAGTTATACCACACATAACCGGTCGTTCATCTCCTCGCTGTCCTCCTCACCTGTGCGAGCTCTTTGGAGTGGTGCGGATGTCGTCTCCTCATCGGCTTTCTTGGATCGAAGATGATCCACCCGAGAGCTTGTGTACCGGGCTCCTTCTTCAACAACCGAAGAAACTAGGACCTCTAGTATGCTACACTAGATGACCTAGAGTATGTAGAGTGTGTGTGAGTGGATTGGTTTATCTCCTTTTTATCCTAGATTACTCAACACATGAGTGTACTAGAGTTTTGAGGTTGATGAAGGTGAAGAAGGAAAAGCTAGTGAGCTCTTGCAATGAAAAAGGAAATATGTCTCTCACTTGTTGTGAATTGAACTCTCTCAGTTATCCATGAGATAAATTATAATGAATAATTGGTAAAAGAGTTGAATAGTCAACAAATGACTCATGGCTTGAAAAGGCAACAAGTGTCCAAAGAAGCCATGTCCAAATTCATGCAAAATCCACCTCATTTCCTAATTAAATAATGCATTATTAATTTAACCTAAAAGGAATAATGCAATTATGTCATGTTAACTTCATCTAGCAGTTTACAAAAAAGCCCCTCGTCTGTATATACATACCCATATCCGTGTTCCGAAAAATACGAATACAAAAAGAGACGAAAACAACCCATCGGTATAATACTAGGATCTGGCTTATGTAGGGTTACTAGGCACTCTAATAAGGTTCTACAATGCATCAAACATGCCCGTTTCAAATTTTAGCCGTGCCGAATAAACCTAAACAAGATCGTTGCTAGAGAATTAGGGTTTCATATGCTAGTAAACTATGTTTACGACTAAGTGAATACGAAATACAACCTTTGTAGATCGCTCCTTCACTTCTTTAGCTCCTTGTTGAAGTCCCTTCGCTGCGATCGTGGTTCTCCTGGACTCTTGCATAGCTTCACGAGGCTAAAGAGCGTCCTTGCTTGAAGTCAACGAGGCCGAAGATGATCTACGTCGAGGGGATGCCAACTCAAGCTTCTACTTCACTAACTTGAGAATTAGTGAAGAAAACATCCTAAACTAAAGTGCTAGTCTAGTAGAGGATGGAGAAATAGGAAGTGGGTTCTCTTTAGAATTTTGTTTCTTACAATCTATCTCACTTTAGATCAAACCCTAGCAAGCTTTTCTTTTGAACAAAGAAGAAGAAGATGAACAAAAGAAAGAGATGAGGATAATGATCAAGTGAGTGAGTTAACCATGGTGAGTGAATATCATATACTAACTCATGTAGAGACATAACCCTAGCTAATTCAAAATGGTTAGGTTAATAAAAATCTAAAGTAAAACAAATTTAGTGGACTTTGTCAAAGCATCCACAAGCTTCTACAAGCTTCATGCTTATGACCTAAGCTCCACTAATTTGTAATTACCTTAAATAAATATTAACCACCATAATAAATAGAATGGTGTATGTCTTACACACCCATGTCAAGTGTATCATCAACCATGATACAAAAAGAAAACACATTTTAATATATATCACATATATATTAAAGTTGTGTACATGTGAGAAAAAACCTAAAGTGAACAAGTGTTAGTTAATGTAAACTAGTATATTAAATATTCAATTATACAATAAATTATTAAATCAACACTTGACTTAATAATCCGGTCATATCACATATAACCGACTAACATCCAATGTATCGACTTATCGAATCAACACTTGATTCGATAACCCGGCTATATGACATAACCGACCGATACAAGAAGTCGCGAGAATAGAATACGGTATCACATACACGCATTGTTCTCGGTCCCGCACATATCACATATGCTCTCCTATTTCGTTTTGTCTGAGCCAGTAAAACCTCTATGTAGAACTCTAAAGACTCGTCAATACGCCGGCGGTAGGTGATGATCACATCAAGCACCCACAAGCCGTCAGCGGTACTAGCTGGACGTAACGGCTACCCGGGTATTGAGCGATCAGAAGATTAGCAAGCGAGCCCGCTCCAACTCCTGTAAAAGCTTGCCGGTAACACTTCCCATACAGTCCGGTCTCCTCGTCTGATATATCGCATATTATTCTACCTAGGGCAATTAATTGAAAGTTATAACTAGGGCAGAGAAATAAAATCTATACTAGTGTAGGAAAATAAATTTAATCTAGGGCATGAATTGAAATTATCTAGGGCAAGAAAATAAACAAATCTACTTACTCTACAGATGCGTTTCTCCAATCATCTATGCAGGGTTGTCAGATCTGAATTTCAGAATTGAAGAGAGGCACCGATGCTCTCCATAAAGAATTTTGGAATTTTTATTATAAGGAGGCATAAGAATTACAATGATTAGAGTTCTATTTATAGGAAATAGAAACCCTAGGTTACATCTTGAACCGCATGTCTAAATTTACAAAAATAGCCCTAGGTTGACTAGTCAAATCCGCCTCACAATTTGGTAAAAATTAATTCCACTCTTCCCTTAAGCCCGCCGCGGAACCGCGGCCCAAGGCCTGGTTTGGCCGCGGTTCCGCGGCCAAAAAGTAGAATTGGATCATGTGCTTTCTTGTGATGGCTTCTTATGACTTGTACTTCCTGTTTCTTCAGGTCTTTTTGCAGATTGTTTTCTCGTTCTCTTCCAGATCTTCCAGTGCATAATTGCAGTGGACTTTTAACCGATCGCTTTGTGTCGTCGTCTTGAACCTTGCTTTGTGAACTGTTTCTTATGTAGGCTTGATCAAGATCTTCTGTTTATTGGTTAAAGTCCACTTTTTCATCGTCTTTACCTCGTTTTCATTGTTTTCTGTCCAAGAACCTGTAACCTGTAACATGTAGCAGACATGCGTCAAAAGCACCTGTTTATTTATAAAAAGAATAAGAATGTGGAATATAATAATACAATATTATGGTGTGAACAAATACCCCCAAACTTATCTTTTGCTCGTCCTCGAGCAATCTTATTTTTATTCACTAAAATCCTAACCGCACTTTCGCAGGGAAACGCAATTGCACTGAGCACGTGCAACAAGTCGTTAAACCTCTAGGTGTCCCTAGTAGGAGGAGTGTTGTCTCCTGAGGGTTTTCAGCGGATACTACCCTCAAAATCCTATCAACTCGGCCCATTGACTTTTGTTCTCCAATTAGGTTTTCTAACAAGGAATTCTATTATCTTCGACCTGCAAATTATCTACCCATATTCTTCACGCTTTCTCATCATTTAACTTAAGATTATATATGTTCTATAGATTACTTAGCTTTCGGCATTTCTTAAGTTTTCCTTCTAGAGTTCTATCTCCACTTAGGAATTTCTATCAACTTTACTAAAGATACAAGTTCTATCCTTCATTCCTTTCTCTCATCTAAACTCTAATCACATATCCCCACGTGTGTGTAAATATCACCCCTACACTTGGAAAATCAAATCAAGCAATCGTACTCTCGTCCATTGTCCAAAGCACTTATTAATTAGTGAATTTTTAAATGAAATTTGCTTACACATGTAGGGTTCCTAGGCACCCTAGTGAGGTCTCACAAGGCATCGAACATGCCATTATAAAATTTTACGGGTGCCGAGAGACCCGACTACGGATCGTTTGCTAGAAAACTAGGCGAAAAGTAAACTAGTTAACAATTAACTAATGGGAAACGGAAATACAACCTTTGTAGATCCGGTGCTCCACCTCCATAGCTCCGCAACGAAGTCATCTCCGCTGTCCAAAAGGAATCCGGGCTCTAGAGTCGGCTTCGTCGGAGAAAAAGCGAGCTAGGTCGTCGATGTCCATGCCGAAGATGATCTACGTCGAGGCATCGCTAAATCAAGCTCCGACTTCACCAAGTCAAGAAACTTATGAAGGAAACACACTCTACGACTTGGCAAGAGGTAGAGGATGAAGAAATAGGAAGTGGGTTAACTTTAGAATTGGATTTCTCACTCAAAAACATCAATCACCATTGATGAGGTAAGCTTTTCTTCACTTGAAGCAAGGAAGAAGAAGAAGAAGAATATGATAAGATTATTATAATTGGAAAAGAAAATGAATACTTATCATATTAGAACCATGGTCAAGTGTAGAGAATTAACTAAGGTTAGATTAATGGTTAGGGTTAAAGATGAAGACAAGAATGGTTACAAAGTCAAAGCTTCATGAAGCTTCAACTAAACTCCAAAATTAGCAACCATTCTTTTCTTATCTATTCAAAATAAATAAATAAATAAGTAAGTAAGAATAGAAAACCCTAATCATTAGTTTAACCATGGCTTAATCCATTACACTTAACTATAGTTAAACATGTATCATCAAACATGATACAATCAAGTGCACAAAAGTATATCACATATACAATGTGTACAATCCGAGTGAGAAAATCCATTTAAAGTGAACCAATACTAGTTAATGCAAAGTAATATATCAAATATATAATTATGCATTAAATCATTAAATCAACACTTGATTCAATGATCCGGTCATGTCGCACAAAACCGAGAGGTATCATTAGTAACAACTTATCGAATCAACACTTGATCCGATAACCTGGCTATATCGCATATAACCGATCAATGTCACATCGCGAGAATCGAATACAGTATCAGATACTGGTATTATTCTCGGTCCCGCACATATCTCATATGCGCTCCTATTTCGTTTCGCTTGAGCCAGGAAACCTCTGTGTAGGACTCTAAAGACTCGTCAATACGCCGGCAGCAGATGATGATCATATCAAACACCCACAAGCCGCAAGCGGTCTGCTAAACGTAACGGCCACCCGGGTATTGAGCGATCTGAAGATCGACGAGCAAGCCCGCTCACACTCGAGTGAATCCGACCAGTAACACTACCATACAGTCCGGTCTGATCGTCTGATATGTCGCATATCTCGCCTAGGGGTGGTAAACGTCAGACCGCAATAGCTCGATAAGTCGTGTCGATATGAGGTCTATAACTGTTCGAGAAACTACTGGTAACACTTACCAGTAAATCTCAGCAACCCTGGCCAGGGATTTCCTGTTATAGCCAATCGAACACAGCGCAACATCAACCCCCTATACCGGGAGAGACGAATCCCCTCCTATCGCTCATTGCCTCCATGTGACTCGGGACTGTACCCAAAAACCACCGTTTTGCATGGCCTCTTGGACGTGGTAAGATGGAAATCAAAGCACAGTGGGAACCACACAAGACTCTATGACGATCTCGGGTCAACAGACTACTCTGTACCAGTGTCACCAGAGAACTGCCATCTGACGTGAGGTATAATACCATCTGGGAGTTCTCGGCGAGTCCGTCCAGTGTACCCAGTCTCTACTGAGCACCCGTATATCATCTCTGATGTCAAACACCAATGGATATGGGATCATCCATCGCCCATCTGTATGGGTCGAGAAGGTACACGCTAGTCTACTCTGGTATATCGATGCCCCGTCTCGATACACCCACGACTAGGGACTTTGAAGGATGTACTTATGGACTACCATGTCCCCACTAGTATGATCCGCATCATAGTCCAGGTAGTCAAGTACAGATCCTAAGGGCTTTACCAACATGTAACAGAGAGACAATCAGTGTACAAGTTAAGGTAAAGAGTAACCAGATAGCATACTATCATGTCGAGCGAGAAAGTCCTCCCTATATATGTCTCAGCATCCACTACAATATACATCCAATGTACAGTAATGGCCTCTAGGGCATACATATAACTAACAATCTCCCACTTGCACTAGGGCCATCTGTAGCAGTGGTTGTAGTATCTCATACTCAACCATCCGATAAAAGTCTCTCTCTGGGAACAGGCCTTTGTGAGTGGATCCGCTGTGTTGTCCTCTGAGTCTACTCTCCTAACCTCGATCTCCCTGGAGATCAACCATCTCCATGATCAAGTGATACTGCCTTAGAATATGTCTGGATCACTGATGGGACCGGCGTTCCTTGGCATAAGCCACAACTCCATTGTCACACAACGGGAGGAACATAGTTCATCTCATGAACCAATATACACCCAAACAGCCTCTTTGGTAGCATCTTAAGTAGCGATGTATCCCGCCTTTATCTTCTAGTATGCCACGGTATCTAGCTTGGAACTCTTCCAACATACCGTCCCTTTACTGAGGGTAAAGACAATGCCTGTGACTGACATTCAGTCGTCTTTATCACTCTGGAACACTTCCAGTGATTCTCCCCAGGATCGATTGATACCATCTCACTACATCTAGTGAGAATCCTAACATCCAATTAGATCTATCTCATAGATCCAAAAACCCATGATTTAGGAGGTATCACTTTGATCCTATATGGAGAATCATTGTGATAAGCGGAGATTGATCGAGCGTAGCATTGGAAACTCCTTCCCTATCAAAAGTATGTCATCCACGTACTCTACGAGGATCGTCACCATACTCCCTACTACCTTATTGTTTATACAAGGTTCATCTACCATTTTGATGATGTCAACTTCTTTGACCGCTTCATCAAAACAGATGTTCCAACTCCGCGATTCCTGCTTTATCCTATAAAGCATCTTGCACACGTTTCCGCTGCTCCCACTGTCTACGAAGCCCTCTGGCTGTGTACTTATAGACGCTCTCTTCCAAATCATCATTTAGAAAAGCAGTCAAGACACCCAACCACCAGATATCGCAGTCATGGTATGTAGCCATGGCAAGTAGGATCTGGATGGACTTAAGCATAGCCACTTAGAAAAGGTTTCATCATCATCCCATACCTGGTCAATGATGTAGACCTTTAACAAGTCTAGCTTTGAAAGTCTCAACTCTTCCATGTACACCAAGTAATCTTCTCAAGATATACTTGCTCCTGATGGGGATTTAACCCTTCAGATATAGCAACTAAAGTCCATACTTTGTCGGTGTATAAGGATTCCATCTCAGATCACTAAGCATCCAGCCATTCTTATAGAGTCCCACTCCTGATGGCCAGCTCGAAACTAGTTGGGTCATCATCTTATGATGCAATCCTCGCTCCCACTGTCATAGAGAAACCGAAGTATCTCTCAGGTGGGTGAGGAACGCTACTAGATCGGCGGAGAGGCTGAGGTTCGTTGGCATCTACTGAATCCTTTGGTTCTACCAAATCATCTGCTACAGTTTGTATAGTTGGAACCTTTCCAGTTCTACATTACAGACCTTGCCTCGAGCTTGTCCGGATTTTTCTTTTAGACATAGGCCGGTCAACCCCAAATCTTAACTAGCTTAAGACATGGGCTCTTCCCTTTCCATATCACATATGAAGTGGTAGGCAACTGATTTGATAGGAACCCTATTCAATAGGTATGCAGCTTCTCAAGTGCATAACTCCCAAAAGGAAATAGGTAACTCAGTATTACTCATCATAGAGCACACCTTATCACATAGGGTGTAATTGCTCCACCCCGATATACCATCGTGCTATGGTGTATACAGAGGAGTAATGCTGAGAGAGAATCTCATTCTCCTTTGGAATAATCCAGAATTTTCGTGCTCAAGTATTCTCCTCCTTGATCGCATCAAAGGACATAATACTTTTACCCGCATTCTGGTTCTCTACTTCTCGCTTATATTCTGTGAATATCTCAAAAGGTTCGGACTTGTGTTTCAACAGGAACATAGGTCTGAATCTCGAAAGATTATCAGAGAATGTAACGAAGTACAAAGAACCAGTCTTGGTATGTGTAGACAGGGGACCTACATACATCAACATGTATCATCCCAAGAGTTCACTAACTCTCTCTCTGTTTCCAATAAACAGAGCTGTGGTCATCTTATCTTTGTGACATGACTGGCGAGTTTCACAAGATGTAAATTCAAACTGATTTAAATATGCATGTATATGTAACTCTAGCTAGTCGGGTCACATTGATCTGACCTAGTCTACAATACCTCAAGAAGGAATCGTTCAATTCTGAACTCTTCTTCTTGTGTGTGTTCCGTATACTAAGAACTGTAGTTTGATTTAGAACATTAATGCTTTTAGATAACGTGCCTGAACCGATCAACTTTTGATATAGGAAATGTTCAAAACATTATCCAACTATACAAAATTTTATCATTTCTTTACTGATAAAGAGATAGATATGATTTTGTATATCAGGTTCGGTATCTAATAACATTTGTTCAGAATCAATGTATTCATAATACAGGGTGACAGTGACCAACAGACTTGGCTGCAACACTTGCCCCGTTTTCTGCCTCATGAAACTTATCACCCGTTCTCAGTTCTCTACCTTTCTGTAGCCCTATGTAACAGATTACATATCTGGGATCCTGATCTGGTATCACATACCCAGGACGTAGAGGATACAGAGAAACAGTTCTTTGTAACGAACACACCCGAAGATGATGCATCAGCATGCACTCTCTTCGTTTGGGCGGCACGGGAAATCTGGTATTCCCCAATTTCCTGCTCTGTCTTATAACAATTATAAGTTGGAGCGGGACCAACGTTCCCCAGCTCAGTATAATAAGCGGGTTCGGTCAATAATCCATTTTATTATCTTGATTAAGGCGTGATATGGTCGCTACCTGGAGAGAGAGAGAAGAAAACACTCAGCGTGCGCTCTGTCAAGAATAGATTGGTTATTATTTTATCTAATCAGGATGGCTCCCACTGCTTTTTATCAAATCTTCCTTCAAACCCTAAAAGGAAAGACTAGCCGGGATTAATTACACACTACAAGTTCGCCAATCTTTCAGCCAGGCCAGTGTCGGTACTTTGAGGGAGGTCCCCCGTGCTTTCGCACGAACCTAATTAATGTAAACCTCGTTTTCCCAGAGGCGTAACCCCGTTGACACCTTTCTAGACACCTACTTGATCGGCTAATTGTAATGCGTAAAACTCTCCCAGGAGTAACACTTACTCGCAGCGGGTATCGGGATCCAACTATCTCATAGAAGGTATGCAATCTCATTGCAAATTTCAACACTTGAAATTCCCGATAATATTTTGCCCCATGCGATCTATGACCTTGACTGAGTCAACAAACCATAGACCGCAAGTAAAGTTCAACCCGTCATTTCTCAATTGAATTAAACCCACCCGCACGACCCTTGACTGAGTCAACAAGGCCGCACGACTACCCTAATCCAATCGCATCATATGCTTTGCAGATAAGCAATAATCAGCTACCGCACACTACGCCTTGACTGAGTCAACAAACGCAGCACGAATACTAACTATTACCTATCTGAAATGACGGAGGGCTACGACAGGTTTTTAAGAAAACCTTTTGTGTAATGAACTTTATATCGTTGTAGAATCAAATGATTTTAAAAATGGAATGCTTTTGAGGCTTTTCTAGTTTTGCTAAAGGAGTCACTCCCGGTGAAGGGATCGTCGGTCCTTTCCTCGTCGAATGAGGTGCGGGATATATCATATATATCACTGTGCAAAGCAAAAACTCTTAAAGGCAATCAAAAGACAAACCGAGTGTGTAGCATCTGCCAGTTATTGCTAAAGGAGTCACTCCCGGTGAAGGGATCTCGGTCCTTTCCTCATCGAATAAGGTGCAGGATATATCATATATACCGCTGTGCAAAGCAAGAACTGTAGCTACCTGTTTTATTTTGAAATTCGATTCTACAACATCTTAGGTTTCTTTTATTTCATTAATCACATTAATGAAGTCCCATCATTTAAGTACCTAAACATCACAGATAAATACGACGTACACTTATGCCATCCGCATTCGCCTCGATATCCCCTCGTGCACCGTTAGGTTAGGTAACTAACGGCAGAGCGGGGCAGGGCTAGCGCGGGTGTAAAACATAAGTAACGTCTATATAATATATCATATATACTATATACTGTATCTATCACAGAACATCACATGATCACATCACAGATATCGCAGCAGAAGAATCATATGAAATATTGGATATACTAGGACGTCCGTGTTTTCAATACGAGCCAGTATAAAACACGGATTCCACGGTCGTGATGAATAGCCAAACCCACACCCCAAGACCCCTACGAGAGCGGCAAGCAACCCTGCCAATTCTGGAGTTAGGAGACCCGGACTCGACTCCTCGAGTTGGTCTCCCACTGGACTCCAGAACCCGGTTACTTGTGCCCTCCTCCTTGGGTCTATCCTAGTGCAGAAAAGTAAATAATATACAAACGGTGACAACTTCCGCAACCTGGAAGTGCCCCAATAAAAGAATATTACATACAAGTTTATACATGAATGAAAATGAAAAACACTCATCTCACATAAAAACCCCCGGCTATTCAAACACGACGATCCAATATAACATATCCAGCAACACATAACATCACATGTCATCAACGTAAGTAAATATGTCCATCCCAATTGTCGTTGACATATAGCAACGAAACCGACGATATCACATATTACACTTACGGTCACAGAAAAGAAAGTGTAAAACTACAACAGTTGGAATCCGCAACCTCCTCAGACATCGCATGCCTGACCAAATGAATTATTTAGACATCGCATGCCTAACAATTATAAACTCCGCATTTTAGTCTCTTTATCGAAAACACTTTTCAATATCGAGTCGGGCAATTCAACAAGATTCCCGGCAGTCTGATCGAATACTCGTCGTAAACTTCAGTAGACGGCCGCACCCCTGATACCGTCGACGAAGTGCACCAAGGCGGAACACCGCTACCGCGAGCACCCGAACGGATGCTTTCGGCGACGGGGTTCTCCTACAGTCACTTGGTCGGGGCTATGGAGTGAGGCTGTCTATTAAGTTTACCCGGCGAGTATCCGCGTACGCTACGTGATTGCGACGGACTTTTGATCACATCAAAATTCCGTGGCAACCGATCATGTGAGACTAAAGTGCTATGTTTATAACATTCATTCAGTTATCTCATAACTTATTGTGAATTCCAAGTATTGTATCCTAATCCAGATAAACAGAAAATGTTAAACTTTTCGATCGAACAGTCAAACACCCAAGTTTTCCCGATACAGATCAACACATGAAATAAGTCTAACAACATTCAGTTCGTGCCTCAGTACCAACGGTCCAGCCGTAGAAGGGTCAAGCCAACGCCTCACATGTGGCACGCCGTACTGCCCCAAACCCGAAGGTTCAAAGGGCAGTTCAAGACGGTCACATAATCGAGTTAAGGTTTGTTGTCTTCTAGAGGGTCCATCGCATTACTTGCACTACTTAGAACGTCGTTAAACTTCGGAAAAATCCAACACTTGGAAATTTCCCGACAGGGGAAAATTGGGTATTTATATCCGGTCGAACTTTTTAACATATTCTAAAAAATATCCGGAAAGTCAAATAGACAAAATTTGATACCCCGATCGAAACACCGAATCCCCAAAACAATCCCAGAAAATACAACTCTGGAATAAATTTTAAAAATACCCAGAAAATCCAGCATAAAATAATAGGAGTTACTGTGCAAACAGTGTACGATGACGTCATCATTCCGCCGCTGAACCGCCGCATAATGCAGGCTTACGCCGCTGATCCGCCGCGGTTTGTACTGTTCATCGAAAAAATTTTGCATCATAATTCTTATTTTTTCCTGCTGAATTTTTTAGAAATTTTTAATTTGAAAAAATCCACGTTTTCTGAAAACGTCCAGAGAGCATTTTCCGGTTGGGGCTTCGGGTCGTTCGGACTTCAAAATCCGTCTAGACTTCGCCTAAGGCTCTAGCTAGGCTCTGATACCACTGTAGGGTTCCTAGGCACCCTAGTAAGGTCTCACAAGGCATCGCACATGCCATTATAAAATTTTACGGGTGCCGAGAGACCCGACTACTGATCGTTTGCTAGAAAACTAGGCGAAAAGTAAACTAGTTAACAATTAACTAATGGGAAACGGAAATACAACCTTTGTAGATCCGGTGCTCCACCTCCATAGCTCCGCAACGAAGTCATCTCCGCTGTCCAAAAGGAATCCGGGCTCTAGAGTCGGCTTCGTCGGAGAAAAAGCGAGCTAGGTCGTCGATGTCCATGCCGAAGATGATCTACGTCGAGGCATCGCTAAATCAAGCTCCGACTTCACCAAGTCAAGAAACTTGTGAAGGAAACACACTCTACTACTTGGCAAGAGGTAGAGGATGAAGAAATAGGAAGTGGGTTAACTTTAGAATTGGATTTCTCACTCAAAAACATCAATCACCATTGATGAGGTAAGCTTTTCTTCACTTGAAGCAAGGAAGAAGAAGAAGAATAATATGATAAGATTATTATAATTGGAAAAGAAAATGAATACTTATCATATTAGAACCATGGTCAAGTGTAGAGAATTAACTAAGGTTAGATTAATGGTTAGGGTTAAAGATGAAGACAAGAATGGTTACAAAGTCAAAGCTTCATGAAGCTTCAACTAAACTCCAAAATTAGCAACCATTCTTTTCTTATCTATTCAAAATAAATAAGTAAGAATAGAAAACCTTAATCATTAGTTTAACCAGGGCTTAATCCATTACACTTAACTATAGTTAAACATGTATCATCAAACATGATACAATCAAGTGCACAAAAGTATATCACACATACAATGTGTACAATCCGAGTGAGAAAATCCATTTAAAGTGAACCAATACTAGTTAATGCAAAGTAATATATCAAATATATAATTATGCATTAAATCATTAAATCAACACTTGATTCAATGATCCGGTCATGTCGCACAAAACCGAGAGGTATCATTAGTAACAACTTATCGAATCAACACTTGATCCGATAACCCGGCTATATCGCATATAACCGATCAATGTCACATCGCGAGAATCGAATACAGTATCAGATACTGGTATTATTCTCGGTCCCACACATATCTCATATGCGCTCCTATTTCGTTTCGCTTGAGCCAGGAAACCTCTGTGTAGGACTCTAAAGACTCGTCAATACGCCGGCAGCAGATGATGATCATATCAAACACCCACAAGCCGCAAGCGGTCTGCTAAACGTAACGGCCACCCGGGTATTGAGCGATCTGAAGATCGACGAGCAAGCCCGCACACACTCGAGTGAATTCGACCAGTAACACTACCGTACAGTCCGGTCTGATCGTCTGATATGTCGCATATCTCGCCTAGGGGTGGTAAACGTTAGACCGCAATAGCTCGATAAGTCGTTGTGATATGAGGTCTATAACTGTTCGAGAAACTACTGGTAACACTTACCAGTAAATCTCAGCAACCCTGGCCAGGAATTTCCTGTTATAGCCAATCGAACACAGCGCAACATCAACCCCCTATACCGGGAGAGACGAATCCCCTCCTATCGCTCATTGCCTCCATGTGACTCGGGACTGTACCCAAAAACCACCGTTTTGCACGCCCTCTTGGACGTGGTAAGATGGAAATCAAAGCACAGTGGGAACCACACAAGACTCTATGACGATCTCGGGTCAACAGACTACTCTGTACCAGTGTCACCAGAGAACTGCCATCTGACGTGAGGTATAATACCATCTGGGAGTTCTCGGCGAGTCCGTCCAGTGTACCCAGTCTCTACTGAGCACCCGTATATCATCTCTGATGTCAAACACCAATGGATATGGGATCATCCATCGCCCATCTGTATGGGTCGAGAAGGTACACGCTAGTCTACTCTGGTATATCGATGCCCCGTCTCGATACACCCACGACTAGGGACTTTGAAGGATGTACTTATGGACTACTATGTCCCCACTAGTATGATCCGCATCATAGTCCAGGTAGTCAAGTACAGATCCTAAGGGCTTTACCAACATGTAACAGAGAGACAATCAGTGTACAAGTTAAGGTAAAGAGTAACCAGATAGCATACTATCATGTCGAGCGAGAAAGTCCTCCCTATATATGTCCCAGCATCCACTACAATATACATCCAATGTACAGTAATGGCCTCTAGGGCATACATATAACTAACAACACATCCTTCATGCGACCGTTAATACTTCTTGAGGTACCAACAACCGATTACAAGATGCGTTAGCACTTTAAAGCGCACTTCCTAGTTTTGCAACACCCAAGGCTTTAGCAGTGACTCCCAAACCAGTTGGTCTAAGGCACTAGGTGATGAAGCACCCTCGCTAAATATTTTTCTATTTTTGCAGCCTTAAGTAATCACAAAAACCTGTGTCCATTTTTTTATTCTTTATTCACACATATATATTTTTTTTCATTTTCATCATACTAAGGACTTTAGACAAGAGCATTTCAAGGTCTCTTCTACTATTCCAAGTTTCAAGGTGCGTGATTGTGCAAATTGTAGGGTATACGTTTTCAGAATCTAAACTTAAGCTAGGAACTATTTTTCAAACTTATACTCTAATAAGAACATCAATACTCTTACCTTGTTTCGACTTAGCCCAAAAAGTGAACCCAAAATTTGCCTATTTCTAAATAAACTACAAAGGCATATACTTTCTACCGTTGAACTTTAGGGAAGGTTATTTTTAGGGTTTTTAATTTACTAAATCTAAGATCTAGTTGTTCCTAGCCAGTTAACCTATTTGTCAAACTCAAGTCAATTAGCCAAAATTGAATACAATAATTTTTATAATTTTTCAAATTTTTTCAATTTTTATGGGTCTTCAAATAAATATGCAAATGCAAAAATATGTACAAATGAATGCGAAGGAAGAAGACGTACCGAGCATACCCCCAAACTTGAACTTGACAGTGTCCTCACTGTCATGGTAAACCAAGAGGGTAAAAATACCGGCACTCCCCTGTTTATTTATTTATAATTTTTTTTTATATTTTTTTTTAATGTTTTGAATTTTTTTTTATTTTTTTATAGAAAAAGAAAACAAAAATATATATACATATATACAATAAGGTTCCCCCCCAAACTTAAGCTTGGCCTTGCACAAGCCAAAAGTTAGCACCAACCATTCAAAAATCTTATCGTGGAAATGGTATAGTTGGTGTAAGAAAATGAGAAGCACGCGAGACCGTGTGGAAAGAAGAATGGTAGAATATGGTCTCGGTGGGGGAGAAGAATGGCGAAAAGAAGAAGGAAGTGGAGTACGATCTTGAGGGTGTAAATTGAGTGAATAAATTAGCACAATATGTGATGACCGATATGTTATAAGCGATTGCGCTAACCTATCTACTCGTCGAGAAATGGGATCAAATCCCTCAAGATTTGCAAGAAAACATGGGTCCGCAGAACTTGGTATCGGAGATGAAAGCGTAACGGTCATTTGTTCGGTCGGAACAATGGGAAAGATGAAAGGGAGTGAATTAGGGAGAGTATCTTTCTCACCGTAGTAAACTGTTTCGAACTTGAAAGATTCCATTCATGGTTCGAAACTACTATAATCAACCGAGTCTGATGGCTCATCTGAAAATGTAAAGGACTCAAACTCGGGCAGTGAGTCATCAACATCGTCCGAAAAAGTGAAACACTCGTAAGTGTTATTATCTGTGAGAACAATATCGGATTCAAAGGAAAATCTTTCAAGCTCACAGTCTTCAAGCGTGGTTGGAACGATGGGAAGGAGGGAGGGTGATATAACAGTCAAAGGTTCAGGAGGATGAATTGGAAAATCAGACACATCAAACAAAAATGATTCAACCTCAATATTATCCTCAAGACTCTTCTCGATACTATCCTCAATATTCAACTCATCCATGCCATTATCATCAAAATCTAGACGCATATGAGATTCGGGAGAAACATTTAACAACTCAGGATGATGATTTGAACATAAAATTTCAAGCAAATCGACAGGTTCATCATCCGAAATATTCCCGGCGTCTATATCCTCAATCAAGTGAAAATCAATTTCTTTAGACACCTCATCAAAAGCATGGATATCTATCGATTTAGGTTCTAGAGTGGAGGTGTAAAGATCGAAAGGATTAGGTGCGGTTTCATTCGTAAGGGGTTCCTCACAATTGGGCAAATCAAGCACTACAAAATCACACAACTCATTTTTATTTTCAACAGGTGAATCAACAGGTGAATCATTTAGGGCAATCGATGGAAAACAGGAGTTGTGGGCATCAATTGGGTAAGGGTAGGTTTGATTTGAAAATCCTCTCTCATTTTCACTCTGTCCAACCGCCTCCTTATACATTAAAAAATTTTGAGCTAGCGGGAAACTAGCTATCGGTTCGGTAGGTTGCATAAGGGCGGCTAAAGACGCTTCCACATTCCTAGTCATTTTATTCGTTGCTGCAATGTACGCTTCCAACAACTCTTCCAAACTAGACTTAGGTGGTGAGGGGGTTTCGGTAAAAGATTCAAAATGGCGTGGATATGCAAAACTCCCAACAGGCTGTGTAGAAACGGTGTCTAGTGAAGGTGGGAAGGTTGGGTATGACTGGTAGGAAGTGGGTGGTTGGGCAGGGGTAGGGTCAACATATGGATAAAAAGGTGAATAGTCGTGTTGATCCCTAGAACTAGACGAGTGGAGAGGGGTGAAAGATCGACTGCGAGATTGAGCAATATGCTCAGCAATGGACATCGGCCTAGGAGTGACAGAAGGACTTGAAGAAGTGGTATCAACATATGTAGGTGGTAAAGGTTGACTCGGTTGACACAAAGTAGGTTGAAAAGTCAAACTATTTCTCCTAGACGCCTCTATATGATCTTTCAAAGATTTTTTAGACATGGAAGGATCGTTTTTAAATTGACCGAACAAATTAACATATGACGCAAAATTAGGTTCGGGATACCAAAGTTCGGCTAATGATTTATTGTGTAGGGTACCCATGTTAGAAGAAGAAAGGTGACAAGAAGGAAGGTTGGGTGGTGCAAGGATTTATTTGGGGCTCAAAAATTTTGCAAGTTCTATAAAATATTTTTACTTTTTATTTTCATTTTTCATTGATTTTTTCTTTCTCTTTATTTGGAAAAATTTTGTTGCAAAAAGATTTTAGAGAAAAGATATGTAACAGCAAAATATTTTATAGAAAAGATATGCAACAGCAAAATATTACTTGCAATCTATTTTATTTCAAGCGGGGCCCAAAAATCCTGCACAAGATCGTTATTTGGAAGGGAATATATTTTTAAAGTGCACAAAATCCTGCAGGCATTTTTCAGAAAATATATTTCAAAAATTACAGAGGATGAACCAGAGAAGCTTACAGAGCAAATTTCCTGCGCTGAAGACACTAGATAGCCGCGGAATCGCGGTTGTTCGCGGCTTGGCGCGGCGGAAGCGCGGCGGCTGAAGCGGCGCAGATCCCGAGATCTCTCCAGAGCGCGGCGGAAAGGCGGCAGAAGGCGGTTTTTGCCGCGGATTCGCGGTCTAGTGGGCGGTTCACGTCTCGAGAATTTTTCTGTTGTTCTGTTTCTGAAATTCTCCTCTGTTCTGATCTTCTCTTTTCTGTTTTGCTTTCTGGAAATTTCCAGATCCGTCTTTGTTTGTAAATCCTGCAAAAATTCAAACAACAAAGTATCCTTTCCAAAAAAATAACAATTGATATATTTTTATATTTTTTTGATTTTTCAGATTTTTATGATTTTTTTATTTTATGATTAACACGAAATTGCGAAAAGGAAATTTCTACGCCATCCCCGGCAACGGCGCCATTTGATTGAATGAGATTTAGCGTGTTTGCGCTTTCTAAAAGATAGATCAAAAATATTTGTAACCGAAATCAAGAACGGCGTCGGATGAAGCTTGCCAGTGAGTACGGGTCGGTCCACAGGGATTTTGTGAATTTCCGATTCGTTCTTACGAGTTAATTCCGAAGGGTGTTCGGATTGATTAATAAATCTAAAATCCTAAATTATTCTACCTAGGGCAATTAATTGAAAGTTATAACTAGGGCAGAGAAATAAAATCTATACTAGGGCAGGAAAATAAATTTAATCTAGGGCATGAATTGAAATTATCTAGAGCAAGAAAATAAACAAATCTACTTACTCTACAGATCCATTTCTCCAATCATACATGCAGGGTTGTCAGATCTGAATTTCAGAATTGAAGAGAGGCACCGATGCTCTCCATAAAGAATTTTGGAATTTTTATTAAAAGGAGGCATAAGAATTACAATGATTAGAGTTCTATTTATAGGAAATAGAAACCCTAGGTTACATCTTGAACCGCATGTCTAAATTTACAAAAATAGCCCTAGGTTGACTAGTCAAATCCGCCTCACAATTTGGTAAAAATTAATTCCACTGTTCCCGTAAGCCCGCCGCGGAACCGCGGCCCAAGGCCTGGTTTGGCCGCGGTTCCGCGGCCAAAAAGTAGAATTGGATCATGTGCTTTCTTGTGATGGCTTCTTATGACTTGTACTTCCTGTTTCTTCAGGTCTTTTTGCAGATTTTTTTCTCGTTCTCTTCCAGATCTTCCAGTGAATAATTGCAGTGGACTTTTAACAGTTCGCTTTGTGTCGTCGTCTTGAACCTTGCTTTGTGAACTGTTTCTTATGTAGGCTTGATCAAGATCTTCTGTTTATTGGTTAAAGTCCACTTTTTCATCGTCTTTACCTCGTTTTCACTGTTTTCTGTCCAAGAACCTGTAACCTGTAACATATAGCAGACATGCGTCAAAAGCACCCGTTTATTTATAAAAAGAATAAGAATGGGGAATATAATAATACAATATTATGGTGTGAACATCACCCGAGGAGTAAACCAACTCATCAGTGGGAATCGGGATCCAACTATCATCGCATGTTAACGTGACGGAATCCGCTCACGTTATCGCACTCCAGAAGGTATGCGCATATCTGGCAAGTTTCAGTTTCTTTAGAAACTCCCGATGTGATTTTTTCCCCGTGCTCTTATGACCTTGACTTTGGCCAACAAATCATAAGTCACATGTCAAGTTCTACCCGTCATTCTCCAGGTTAATTTGAGCCCACCCGCACAAGCCCTTGACTTTGGCCAATAAGCCTATACGACTGCCCCAAACCAACGCATCTATCTATGCTGCACATGAATACCCAATAGCTACCAATCACTATGCCTTGACTTTGGCCAACAAACAGAGCTTGAATACTTATTGACTATTCATGTGAAACGACGGAGGGCTACGAATGGTTTCTGGCGAAAACCTTTAATGTAATGAACTTGATATCGTTGAAGGAACCGGATAGCTTTATAAAAATATAGTGACGAAAACCTTTGCTAAAGAAGTCACTCCCGGTGAAGGGATCTCAGCTCTTTCCCCGTAGAATGAGGTGCAGGATATTCAAACTGAATACCACGATGCAAAGAAAAAGTAATCGGCTATAGTGAAGTTATTGCCCTGACGCAAACTTCTGTCCAAGGGGTCACTCCCGGTGAAGGGATCTCGGCCCTTGCCTCGTTGACTGAGGTGCAGGATATTCCAACTGAATACCACTGTGCAAAATAAAAGAGAACGCCCTTGCAATAACAGCTTTTTGAAAAATTGTTCCAACAACATCAGAATAGGTTTGTTTTTAACTTGCATTGATCCGAATCAACGCAGTCCTATCAATTGATACACCAATAAAGAACGAAAATAATGACGTACGTATATACCATCCGCATTCGCCACTGGGTCCCGTCATTACCCGTTAGGTTAGTTAACTAACGACAGAGCGGGGACTGGACTAGCGCGGATGCAAAACATATACAACATCTACTAGTATATATATCAATATATAATATTTCGCTCAAGGCGTGATAAAATGCAACATCACAGAAATGTAATAAGCATCACAGAACAATACAGATATCTGGGATCCCCGGGTTTCACAGAGCCGCTACTGAAACCCGACGTTCCCCTGGTCGTGTGGATAGCCTGTGCAATGAAATCCTAGACGCCTACGGGCGCGGCAAGTTACCCGCCAAAACCTGAAGCGAGGCAGCCCCCTTCAGCAACGTGAATGGACCACCCAGCACTTCACGGAATCCGGTAACTTGGGCACCCCTCCTGGGTCAACCTGTACCCCTTACGAGTGCGGCGAATAGCCCGCCAATTCTAGAGTAAAGCCCCCTCCGTCTCAATGCTATGAGATGTGGGCTCGTTGCCCTCTAGAATCCGGCTATCCGTGCACCCCTCCGCGGAGTAATCCTAGTACAGAATGTAAAATATACATACAACGGGTACATCGACCTCGACCCGGTCGTGCCCCAAAAGAATAATACAAACAGGCAGTGACGGCAGTCCACATGTCGGACGCTCGCCCCGCAATATCAAATGTACATATAAAACAAAACTGTACTAACATTGCATCCAGGCTATCCCCCACGACCAATCCGCAACATCACAGCACAACACAGAACATCAACGTGAATGTCACGTTCGCAAATCCGTCTAACCGGGCTATAGCAGTTAGACAGGATTTACCGATCAAGTGACATTCACGGTCGCAGATATAATGTAAATACTGTGAACTAACATGTTTAAAATTTTCGATCGATCAAATTTTACCAAGTGGGCCCCAAGCACTACTGTAGCACTCAAACAAATTTGGGCCCAAAAAATAACATTCCAAAAACCCCATTTTCAAGTCTAAGGCCCTCAGGAAAAATTTAGCAAAGTAAGGAGTCTAAGTAGAGGCGGAACCGCGGCCTAAACATGGGTTTGGCCGCGGTTCCGCGGCTGAATAGTATGAACAGGTTACCAAATTTTTCCAGAGCTCTTAGAATCCCCTGCACATTGTTCATAACAGAATAATGCATTTTATACCGCCCATTCTTACGCTCGTTTGTTTATAGGCAGGTGCTTTTAATCCGTGTTTGCTACATATTTACAGGCTACAGGTTCCTAGTCCAAAATAATGCAAATAATACAAAATCTCTACTGTTACGCCAAAATCCAGGACATCTGTTGCCAGCAGAAAAAAAGCCGGGTTCCGATCATCCGTATACGTCCAGTGCCGCGTACCTGTTCCAGAGACAAGACAAATGACAGTGGTCATTCATGTCTCAGACAAGCACAAAGCACGAGAGGGGCAGCACAAAGCACGAGAGGGTCAAACACAAAGCACGAGAGGGACATGCACAGAGCACGAGAGGGTATGGTGCATTCAATGCATAAAGTGTTGATGTGATTCAAAAATTCAAAAAATCAAACTTCTCTCCAAATTTTGGATGAATTCAAATTCAAATTAAAGGAAAGGTCTTGTTCTTTTGCCTATTAAAGGAAACCATTGGGTAAGTGAGAAGGAGTCCAATTTTGCCATACATTGTATCATTCTTTTGCTTAGCTTCCCCTTGAGGTCCTTGCCTTCTCTTGATCTTTCAACCTCTTCATTGAGCTTAAAGGTTTAAGGGTTGGTTATTGATCTCAAGGGTTGTATCATTATGGAATCAATAAAGCTCTTCTCTTTTGTGCTTCATTTCACATGAGTTCTTTACCCTTCTCTTGACCTTGCAACCTGTTGATTGAGCTTGCAAGTTTAAGGGTTGGCTATTGATCCCATGCTTGTCTTGAGTTCTAGTTTCTAGTTCTTTTTATTGTTTATTTCTTTCTTGCTTTTCATTACCTTGCTTTACTTTCATCCACTTAAATTCCATGCCCTTACTTATTTGTAATCTTTTCTTTTCTTTTGCTCTTTTTGGTTCTTTTTGTGAATGATTGTAATTATTGTTGTTGTTAAGAATCAATACGATATTGTAAGTTAACGTTTCTTTGCTCATTTCCTTTTCCCGTTATTTTCCATTGAACTCCGCCCAAATGATACGCAAGCGCTCCGTTAGGCACCCTACCCAAACAAGGTAACGGTGATTCCTAACCGCGACCGGTTGCGTTCGGTTTGGCCGGAGGCGAAAGCAAGAGACAAGAACGGAAGGACAAGGGTAAATAAGCCGGATTTTACGAATACCGCGCTTAAATCCCCTAATCCACGTTGTTGCCGATTGCTCTAGCTTCAATTGGTCAAGACTCGGCTCAAAGGTTTTGAGTACGGATTTCTTTAGCTTACACTTTCGTATCTTTTCCTAACAACTTTACTTGTGCATATAACACATAGGGTAGATACGAACAATTCCACCCTCGCGCATTAACTCGTTACGACAAGAACAGTAATCGCTCCGTCTCCCTGTGGATCGACCCGTGCTCAACCGGCTAGCTGCAAAGCGACACCGTCCTGATCGCGGTTATAACTTCAGAACTCTTAAAACTCGACACGCTTTTGGCGTGCGATCACACATATCTCTGAAATGTACTGAAAAATTTTTGGAGCCAAAAACAATTCGACAGAAAACTGATGTGCATGATATCGGGTTTTCGGAAAATCCGTTCGATCGAAGTTGTAAACATGTTAGACCAAGCTAGACTAGGTTAATGGCATGTCTCTGATACCAGTATAAGTGCATGGCGGCGCCCCGGCCGTCTAAACGAGGCCAAAATGCGGAAACGATGTTTTACTTTAACTTTTGAACTGGCACCACCGCGCATAAAAATCCCGGATCAGGCCATTAAACTAATCCTAGCTAACTAAAGAACGGGTAGAGAGATATACCTAACGATCCGTGTCCTTCGGTCTTCTCGTCGCCGTCCAGATCTCCCGCGGAATGTCCGGTCTCCACCTCCTCGCCGGAAGGGCACCACGTCGCCGGCTTCTTTTACGGGCTCCCACCTCTGGACCGAGGGAACTCGGGCACGAAGTTGGCGAGTCGACGTGCCCAAGAGTTGCTGTAGAATGTAGTGTAGTGCTATGTCTCATTTGGGGTCAATAGAAGTTGCCATTGGTGGAGGATTGAGATGATAGCATTTTTGGAGATGAAATTGGGGATTTTTTGCAAACTCAAGAGAACCAAAATTCCCCCACAAAAAAAATGGGCAGCCCCTCAAGGAATTGGCCGGCCACTTACTAGGAGAATGGAGAGAGAGAGAGGAAAAGTCAAGGGGTGGGAAAGCAACAACTACAAGCAAAAAGGAAAATGATTATTATATGAAATGATGATCACAATCCAATCCAAAACCACTCCCATCATCAACAACCATGATGAACCAAAAGTCAAGCCATGAAGTCAAGAAAGTCAAGGGATGGTGCAACCATCATGACACAACAAAATGCAAAGAACACCCTCCACAATGCTAATTTGCACAAACGGAAATAAGCCCTCCTCCACCAATTATCAGCCAACGAAAGATACAAGGGAAAATGGCTGAAACGGAAAGCAAACTGGCAACTTCAAAAAACTGATCCCGTAATAAATTACAGGAAAACCCCGCTACTGTATATACATACCCGCATTTGTATTCCGACCGAATACAAATGCAATGAGACAAAATCTACATTGTGCAATACTAGGATCCGGCTTAAACCAAAGCCCGCTAGTATTAACCGTCCGATCATGATCCGTGCAATACCGCAAGTATCTGATCGAACCCTGCCATATCTCCATACGGCCTCTACAGCGTTTCGCCCGAAACTTGAGAAACTGGTCTGTGGGGGACTCTAAAGACTCGTCAATACATTGGCTGTGGATTTAACAACTAGCACGTCAGAGGTATTAGCCTATACGTAACGGGCTACCAGGTATTGACCAAAAGGGACGTCGATGAGCGAACTCATCCTGACGCCCTACTGAGCCTGTCAGTGACAATATCCGTACAGTCCGGTCCGTTCGTCTATGAGCAACGCATGACGGGCCTAGGGGGTTGGTAAAAGTCAGACACACAAAAGCGGTACAAGTCGTGTCGGAGTGTAGCCCAGAACACCCTGAGATACTACTGGAATACCTACCAGTAAATCTCCTGCCTTGGCCAAGGACTTCGTGTAATGGCTCTCCTAGACACAGCGCGACCTCACCCCCAATACCGGGAGAGACGAACCCCTGCAGATCCGCTCACTGCCTCCATGTAGCTCGGGACTGTATCCAACTAAAACCTGTTTGCACGTCTCCTTTGAGCGTGGTAGGGTAGTAATCAAAGTACAGTAGGAACTCACACAAGACAAATGACGATCTCAGGTCGATGAACTAACCTGTACACATATCACCAGGGAACTGCTATCTGACGTCAGGTATAAGACCAACCAGCATGTTCCCGGCGAGTCCTGTCCGGTGTACTCATAACCCAATGAGCACCTGTATACATCTTAGGTGAACCAACTGACAGCAGTGGCTTGTGAGACCGGCCACCGCCCCTCGTCAGGGTCTCGACTGTATACACTAGTCTACTCTGGAGTATCGATGCCCTGTCTCGAAACTCCCACGACTAGGGACCGTTTAAGGATGTGCTTATAGACTACCAGCTCTCACGTATATGATCGCCCTCATACTGCTGGCAGTCAAGCAAGAATCCTAGGGGCTCTATCAACACGCAATAGTGACCTGTAAGGTCACCTAAAGCAGTACACGATGATAAAGATAAACCATATAGCATACTATCATCTTGAGTAAGACTGTCCTACCGGGATAGGTCCTCCCTCAATCATTGCAATCACGTGCCTGTGATCCAATAATTGATTTTGAGGGCACTATCTCCAACATCTCCAATGCATGCCCCTAAAATGAGACAGGTAACTCAGCATCACTCATCATGGATCGGACCATATCTAATAGTGTCCTATTCCGTCGTTCAAACACACCGTTGTGCTGTGGTGTGTAAGGAGGAGTGAGTTGAGAGAGAATCCCATTCTCTTTTAGGAAGTTTGCAAATTCTCTACTGAGGTACTCCCCACCTCGATCTGATCGAAGCATTTTGATAGTCAAGCCGGTTTGTTTTCCTACTTCTTGTTTATATTCAGTGAATTTCTCGAAAGCTTCGGATTTGTGCTTTAATAAAAATACATGACCGAATCTTGAGAAATCGTCAGTGAAAGTAATAAAGTAAGAAAAACCGCCTCTAGCCTGTGTAGACATTGGCCCACATACATCACTATGTATGAGTCCTAGGAGCTCGGAAGCTCTTTCTCCGTGTCCGGTAAACGGAGTTTTGGTCATTTTACCTTTGATACAAGACTGGGAAGTCGCATAAGATTTATATTCAAAAGGGTTTAAATATCCATCTTTGTGTAACTTGTTTAGTCTTGTTTCGTTAATATGACCAAGTCCACAGTGCCAAAGAAAAGCTTCATTTATTTCTGAAAGTTTTCTTTTATTAGTGTGTTGTATGCTGAAAACTGTGTGTTGATTTAGGACGTATATCCCGTTATTAAGTGTACCATACCCAACCAACATTTGATTCAGGTGAATGTTCATAACATTGTTCTACAATACAAAATTATATCCTTCATTGTCTAATAAAGAAACAGATATTATATTACAAAGCATACTTGGTACAAAATAACATGGGTTCAAAACCAATATACACCCAGATGGCAACCCCAAATGATACTCTCCCACTGCGACTGTATGTACATTAGAACCATTTCCAACGCGGAGAGTATCGACACCTGTCTTCAAAACCTTGCTATTTCTCAGCCCCTGCATAGAAATGCAAATATGAGAACCTGAACCGGTATCTAATACCCAGGAAGCAGAGTTTATAGAAAAACAGTTTTCTGTCACAAACACACCTGAAGCGGAAGCATCCCCATGCTTCTTCTTGAGATTTAAGTGTTAGTTATGTATATGCCCTAGAGGCCATTGTTGTACATTTGATGTATATTATAATGGATGCTTGGATATATACAGAGAGGACTTTCTTGCTCGTCATGATAGTATGCTATTTGGTTTCACTTTATCTTAACATGTTGACTTGTATTGGTTTACTGTCTTTCTCTCACATGTTGATAAAGCCCTTAGGATCTGTGCTCGACTACTGCGATTATGATGAGATCATACTAGTGGGGCTACGGTAGTCGATGAGTACATCCTATAAATGTTCTTAGTCGAGGATATATCGAGACGGGGCATCGATACACCAGAGTAGACTAGCGTATACGCATCTTGACCCATATGATGGGCGATGGATGATCCCATATCCATCGGTGTTTGACATCAAGGATGGTGTACGGGTGCTCAGTGGAGACTGGGTACACTGGACGGACTTGCCGAGAACTCCCAGATGGTGATATACCACACGTCAGATGGCAGTTCTCCGGTGACACTGGTACATGGTAGTCTGTAGACCCGAGATCGTCATAGAGTCTTGTGTGATTCCTACTGTGTTTTGATTTCCACCTTACTACTTCCAACAGGGCGTGCAAAATGGTGGCTTTTGGGTACAGTCCCGAATCACATGGAGGCAATGAGCGATAGGAGGGGATTCGTCTCTCCCGGTATAGGGAGTTGATGTTGTGCTGTGTTCGATTGGCTATAACTGGAAGTCCCTGGCCAGGGGTGATATAGAGATATACTGGTAATTGTTACCAGTAGTTTCTCGACCTGTTACGAGCCTCACATCGACACGACTTATCGGTTACTGGGGTCTGACGTATACCACCTCTAGACTTGATATGCAACATATCAGACGAACAGACCGGACTGTACGGGAGTGTTACTGATTGGATTCACAAGAGAACGGACAGGCTAGCTTGTTGATCTTCTGATCGCTCAATACCTGGGTGGCTGTTACGTTTAGGCGACCGCTTGCAGCTTGTGGGTGTTTGATATGATCATCACCTGCTACCGGCGTATTGACGATTCTTTAGAGTCCTACACAGATGTTTCTTGGCTCAGGCAAAACGGAGTAGAGGCACATATGTGATATGTGCAGGACCGAGGATAATGCGATATGAGATACCGTATTATATTCTCGCGATATTTAGATATGAACCGAGACATCGGATCAAGTGTTGATTCGATGAATCGGTACATGAAATATTAGTCGGTTATATTCGATATAGCCGGATCGTCGGATCAAGTGTTGATTCGATGATTTAATGTATAATGATATATATGATATATTGTATTACATTATCTAATATTGGCTCGCTTTATTATTTCATTTTCTCACCGGATTAATACATTGATATATATGCGATATATGTTAATTGTATTATTTTCTTTTGTTGCAAATATATAAAATATATGTGATATATATTATTGTGACATGATATGATTTATTATAAAACATGTTTAGGGATGATAAAAAGAGATTAGGGTTTGATTAGGGTTAGCTCTTTCTTGATTATTCTAGAAGGGTTTCCTTTTTGTCTTGGTTAAGATATTATGGTTGATACTTATCCTTGACTCACTCTTAACCTAACCAAACCCTAGCTCTAGTTTATTCTCTACAAAGCTTAAGCCTATCATCCTTGACCATTGTTCCATATCAATCATATATTCCTATCTACTATTCTTCACAAAAGGAATTATCTCATTATTCTTCATCTTCTTCTCTCTTGAGTTTTTGAGAGAGCTCACTTGTGATTTCTTTTGTGATGAGTTCTTATGAGAAAATGATATAAAAAGAAAGCATAAATACTACTCCATCATCCTCATCTAATCTAGCCCTTTAGATTAGGGTGTTCACCTCATTAGAGTGAGAAAGCTTGGGTTATAGCAACTTCGACGTAGATCATCGGAGAAAAGGAATACGACAAGCTTTCATGGATCGTTCGAGTCGTGGACCTCTCTTGAGTCCGGGAGATCATGGATCACGGCGAAGGGACTTCTACTCGGAGCTAGTGAAGCGAATGAGCGGACTACAAAGGTTGTAATCCCTCACACTTAGGTGTAAAGATGTTATCTTGCATGTTAAACCCTAATAATCTAGCATAGATCCCGGCTTTGGGTTGTCCGGCACGTCTAAAATTTTATTCGGGCATGTTTGATGCCTTATGAACCTTCACAAGAGTGTCTAGGAACCCTACATTGGTATCAGAGCCTAACTAGAGCATTAGGCGACGTGTTTACGAAGTTAAAACTCCGATCGAACCCGATCCGACGAAAATCAACACCTCTCTGGATATTTTTTCAAATCTGTGATTTTTTAGAATTAAAAATATCTAAAAAATTCAGCAGGTAAATATATATATTTCTGTGAAAAACGAGGCTTCAATCCGTACATACCACCACGGAACCGCGGCCGTACCGCGCTTGGGCCGCGGATCCGCGGTGGAAATGTTGAATTGCCCATTCATTTTTCTACAGTAATATCAGTATCTGTATTTTATATTTTTTGGGTATTTTTAAACTGACTCAAGTGTTGAGTATTCTGGGGTTTATTTTGTAATCGTAGATTCGATCGGAATATTTAAATTCATAATTTTTTCCGGATATTTAGAAACTGTTAAAATGTTCGAACGGATATCATTAACTCAATTTTTACCGGCACGAAAAACTTTCAAGTGCTGAATTTTTTACCGGGTTTAAATCTTTCGGAAAAATGTGCAAGTAACATGGTGGACCCTCTAGAAGACAACAAACCTTAACTCGATTATGTGACCGTCTTGAACTGCCTTTTGAACCTTCGGGTTTGGGTCAGTACGGCGTGCCACATGTGAGGCGTTGGCTTGACCCTTCTACGGCTGGATCACTGGTACTGTGACATATTCTGGGATTGTTTGAACTCCGCTCAAGTGTTGAGCACTTTAGGAAATTTTGGGTATTTGATTATCTGTTCGAAAAGTTTAATACTGTCTATTTATCTGGAATGTGATACAATATGTGGAATTCATAGAGTTAGGCATGAAATAGGAAGTATGTGATATTTCGGATTTACGATGTCTAAAGTGATTGTGGATTCCAAATATTGTAGTTTTACAATTTCTTTTCTGTGACCGTAAGTGTAGTATGTAGTTGTATTGCCGGTTTTCGTTGCTATACGACAACGACGATCGGTGTATGCATACTTACTTACGTTGATGATATGTGATATTATGTGTTGCTGTGATATGTTATATTGGATCGTCGTGTTCTGAATAGCCGAGGGTTCTATGTGAGATGAGGTTTTTTTTTTATTTTCATTCATGTAAAATTCATTTGTATGTAATATTCTTTTATTGGGGCATTTCCGGGATGAGGTTGATGTCACCCTTGTATATTATTTACTTTTCCGCATTAGGTAGACCCAAGGAGGGGAGCACAAGTAACCGGGTTCTAGGGTCTAGTGGAAGGCCCTCTCGAAGAGTCGAGACCGAGTCTCCTAACCTTAGAATTGGCAGTGTTACTTGACGCTCTCGTAGGGGTCTAGGGATGTGGGTTTGGCTATTCATCGCGACTGTGGAATCCTTGTTTTATACCGGCTCGTATTGAAAACACGGACATCCTAGTATATCCAATATTTCATATATGTTCTTCTGCTGCAATGTTCTGTGATGAGATCATATTACTATCTGAGACGAATGCTTATATTATATATATATATGCTGATATATAATTATTACTGCTTTCGTTTCTTCTGTGATGCTTAGGAAGCATAAGCTAATGGGATTTTATTAATGAGATTAATAAAAAGAAAAGAAACTTAAAAGATGTTGTAGAATCAAAACTTTATAAAAAGGGTAGCTACAGTTTTGCTTTGCATAGCGGTATATATGATATACCCTGCACCTTATTCGATGAGGAAAGAGCCGAGATCCCTTCACCGGGAGTGACCTCTTTAGCAAAACTGGCAGATGCTACAAAACTCGGTTTGTCTTTTGATTGCTTTTAGAGATTTGCTTTGCACAGTGATATATATGATATGTCCTGCACCTTATTTGATGAGGAAAGAGCCGAGATCCCTTCACCGGGAGTGACCTCTTTAGAAAAACTAATGAAAGCCTCAAAAACACTCCATTTCAAATTTTCACTTGATTCTACGACGATATCAAGTTCATTACGCAATAGGTTTTCAGAAAAACCTGTCGTAGCCCTCCGTCATTTCAGATAAAGACTATTTAGTATTCGTGCTGCGTTTGTTGACCTCTGTCAAGGCGTAGTGTGCGGTAGCTGACTAGTAATTATCTGTAAAGCATGGGATGTGATTGGATTAGGGTAGTCGTACGACCTTGTTGACCTCTGTCAAGGGTCGTGCGAGTGCGTTTGATTCAATCAAGAAATGACGGGTTGAACTTGACTAGTGCACTATGGTTTGTTGACCTCTGTCAAGGTCATAGCACACTAGGGGCAAAATATTATCGTGAATTTCAAGTGTTGAAATTTGCAATGAGATTGCATACCTCCTATGAGATAGTTGGATCCCGATACCCACTGCGAGTAAGTGTTACTCCTGGGAGAGTTTTACACAGGACAATTAGCCGATCAAGTAGGTGTCTAGAAAAGTGTTAACGGGGTTACGCCTCTGGAAAAACGAGGTTTACTTTAATTAGGTCCGTGCGAAAGCACGGGAAACCTCCCTCAAGTACCGACACTGATCTGGCTGAAAGATTGACGAAATTGTAGGGTGTAATTAATCCCGGCTAATCTTACCTTTTAGGGTTTGAAGGAAGATTTGATAAAAACAGTGGGAGACATCCTGATTAGATAAGATAATAACCAATATAATCTTGCAAGAGCATGCGCTAAAGTGTTTTCTTCTCTCTCTCTAGGTAGCGACCATGTCAGGCCATAATCAAGATAATAATATGGATGTATTGACTGAACCCGCTTATTATACTTAGCATGGGAACGTTGGACCCGTTCTTTCTTATAAGAGTTATAAGACTGAACAGGGAATAGGAGAATATCTGGATTCTCAAGCCGCCCAAAAGAACATGCATGTTGATGCATCTTCTTCATGTATGTTAGTTATTGAGAACTGTTTCTCAGTTCACCCTACGTCCTGGGTATTAGATACCGGATCAGGATCCCACATATGTAAATTGTTACATGGGCTACGTAAAGGTAGAGAACTGGGAAAAGGTGATCATTCCGTTCAAGTAGGGAACGGTGCAAGTATTGCAGCCAAAGCAGTTGGCAAATATCACCTAGTATTGCCAAGTCGTAATACACTGATTCTAAATGAGTGCTATTATATACCGAACATGATGTGCAACATTATATCAGTTTCTTTATTAAGTAAAGAAGGATATAATTTTGTAGTAAAGGATAATGTTATGAACATATTCCTAGATCAAAAGTTGATTGCATCAGGCTCGTTACATAATGGCATATTCATTCTAAATCATAATACAGTCCTCAATATACAAAACACACACAAGAGGAAGAATTCAGAAATGAACGAATTCTTCTTGTGGCATTGTAAACTTGGTCATATCAATGCAACACGACTGGCTAAGTTACATAAAGATGGATATTTGAATTCGTTCGAATTATCAACTTATGATACTTGCCATTCATGTCTCAAAGGAAAAATGACCAAAGCTCCGTTTAGTGGATACGGAGAAAGAGTTACGGAACTCTTAGGACTGGTACATAGTGATGTATGCGGTCCCATGTCTACGCATGCTAGGAACGGTTCTTCCTACTTCATTACATTCACTGACGATCTCTCTAGATTCGGACATGTGTTCCTGATGAAACACAAGTCTGAAGCTTTTGAGAAATTCAGAGAATATAAGCACGAAGTAGAAAAACAAACGGGCAAAAGTATTAAGATCCTTCGATCTGATCGAAGAGGAGAATACTTAAGCAATGAGTTCCTAGATTATCTAAAAGAGAATGGGATTCTCTCTCAGCTTACTCCTCCTTATACACCACAGCACAACGGTGTATCGGAGCGGAGGAATCGCACCCTATTAGATATGGTGCGCTCTATGATGAGTACAGCTGAGTTACCTATTTCCTTCTGGGGTATGTGCTTGAGACAGCAGCATACCTATTGAATCAAGTTCCAACTAAATCTGTACCTACCACACCATATGAGATATGGAGTGGGAAGAGATCATGTCTTAAACGAGTTGAGATATGGGGTTGTCTGGCCTATGTCAAAAGGCAAAATCCAGACAAACTCGAGGCACGGTCAGTTCTATGTAAGTTTCTGGGATATCCTAAACATTCAAATGGATATTTTTTCTACCACAGTGAACAACAAAAGGTGTTTATTGCTCAACATGCCACCTTTTTAGAAAAGGAATGTCTTGCAAAAGAGATTAGTGGCTCTGAGGTAAAACTGGAAGAAGTTCCAGCAACACAAACTGTAACTGAAGATTTAGTAGAACCAGAGGATTCGGTAGTACCCGACGAACCCCAGCCTCTCCGCCGATCTAGTAGGGTTTCTCGTCCACCTGAGAGATAATACGGTTTTCTCATTGATGGTGGAAGCGAGGATTGCATCATGGAAGATGATGATCCGATTAGTTTCGAGCAGGCCATCACAAGTGGTGACTCTGTGAAATGGCTGGATGCAATGCGATCTGAGATGGAATCCATGTACACCAATAAAGTATGGACTTTGGAAAATGCTCCTGAAGGCGCAAAACCCATTGGGAGCAAGTGGATTTTTAAAAAGAATTTTGGTGTAGATGGAAAAGTTGAGACTTTCAAAGCTAGACTTGTAGCAAAGGGATTTCGTCAACGACCAGGTGTGGATTATGACGAAACCTTTTCTCCAGTGGCTATGCTTAAGTCTATCCGGATCTTACTTGCCATTGATGCATACCATGACTACGAAATCTGGCAAATGGATGTTAAGACCGCCTTTCTAAATGGTGATTTAGAAGAGTGCGTGTACATGACTCAGCCAGAGGGCTTCATAGATAGTGGGAGCAGCAGAAAGGTGTGCAAGCTGCTTAAATCCATTTATGGGTTAAAGCAAGCATCGCGGAGTTGGAACATCTGTTTTGATGTTGTTGTCAAAGAGTTTGACTTCATCAAAAATATAGATGAACCTTGTATTTATAAAAAGGTAGCAGAGAGTAAGGTTGTCTTCCTCGTATTGTACGTGGATGACATACTCTTTATAGGAAATGATATTCCTATGCTGCAATCAGTCAAGCTTTTCTTATAACAGAGATTCTCAATGAAAGATCTAGGTGATGCCTCCTACATATTGGGAATTAGGATCTATAGAAATAGATCCAAAAGGATACTGGGATTGTCCCAATCCAGGTACATTGACACCATACTAAAGAGGTTTAGTATGGAAGAGTCCAAGCATGGGAACCAACCCATGATCTCTGGACTCACTCTCTCCAAAGAGATGTCTCCCAAGACTGATTTGGAGAGAGCTCGCATGCAAGGGATACCCTATGCTTTGGCAGTAGGCTCTATCATGTATACGATGCTGTGTACCAGACCCGATGTTGCATACTCACTAAGTGTAGTGAGTCGGTATCAAGCAGATCCTGGAGGGAGTCACTGGACAGCTGTGAAGAACATTCTCAAGTACTTGCGAAGGACTAGAGACATGTTCTTGGTGTATGGTAACGGAGAACTCCGGGTGGAGTCCTTTACCGATTCCAGCTTCCAAAGTGATAAGGACGACTCTAAGTTGCACTCGGGATTTGTCTTTACCCTCAATGGAGGGGCGGTATGTTTGAAGAGTTCCAAACAGGATACCGTTGCAGACTCGACGATGGAGGCTGAATACATCGCTGCCAACGATGCTGCCAAAGAGGCTGTCTGGATGAAGAAGTTCATTAGTGAACTTGGTGTGGTTCCATCCATTGAGCATCCAATACCTCTGTATTGCGATAACAATGGAGCTGTGGCTTTGGCCAAGGAATCCAGATCCCATCAAAAGTCCAGACATATTCTGAGGCGGTATCACCTGATCAGGGAGATAGTTGATCGCCAGGAGATCGAGGTCAGGAGAGTAGATACGAAGGACAACACTGCGGATCCACTCACGAAGGCCATTTCCCAGATACAGTTTGAGAGATTATTCGGGATGCTAGGTATGAGATACTACAGTAGCTGGACTTAGTGCAAGTGGGAGATTGTTAGTTATGTATATGCCATAGAGGCCATTGTTGTACATTTGATGTATATTATAATGGATGCTTGGATATATATAGAGAGGACTTTCTTGCTCGTCATGATAGTATGCTATTTGGTTTCACTTTATCTTAACATGTTGACTTGTATTGGTTTACTGTCTTTCTCTCACATGTTGATAAAGCCCTTAGGATCTGTGCTCGACTACTGCGATTATAATGAGATCATACTAGTGGGGCCACGGTAGTCGATGAGTACATCCTATAAATGTTCTTAGTCGAGGATATATCGAGACGGGGCATCGATACACCAGAGTAGACTAGCGTATACGCATCTTGACCCATATGATGGGCGATGGATGTTCCCATATCCATCGGTGTTTGACATCAAGGATGGTGTACGGGTGCTCAGTGGAGACTGGGTACACTGGACGGACTCGCCGAGAACTCCCAGATGGTGATATACCACACGTCAGATGGAAGTTCTCCGGTGACACTGGTACAGGGTAGTCTGTAGACCCGAGATCGTTATAGAGTCTTGTGTGATTCCCACTGTGTTTTGATTTCCACCGTACCACATCCAAGAGGGCATGAAAAACGGTGGCTTTTGGGTACAGTCCCGAATCACACGGAGGCAATAAGTGATAGGAGGGGATTCGTCTCTCCCGGTATAGGGAGTTGATGTTGTGCTGTGTTCGATTGGCTATAACTGGAAGTCCCTGGCCAGGGCTGATATAGAGATATACTGGTAAGTGTTACCAGTAGTTTCTCGACCTGTTATGAGCCTCACATTGACACGGCTTATCAGTTACTGGGGTCTGACGTATACCACCCCTAGACTTGATATGCGACATATCAGACGAACAGACCGGACTGTACGGGAGTGTTACTGATTGGATTCACAGAAGAACGGATAGGCTAGCTTGTTGATCTTCTGATCGCTCAATACCTGGGTGGCTGTTACATTTAGCTGACCGCTTGCACCTTGTGGGTGTTTGATATGATCATCACCTGCTACCGGCGTATTGACGATTCTTTAGAGTCCTACACAGAGGTTTCTTGGCTCAGGCAAAACGGAGTAGATGCACATATGTGATATGTGCAGGACCGAGGATAATGCGATATGAGATACCGTATGATATTCTCGCGATATTTAGATATGAACCGAGACATCGGATCAAGTGTTGATTCGATGAATCGGTACATGATATATTAGTCGGTTATATTCGATATAGCCGGATCGTCGGATCAAGTGTTGATTCGATGATTTAATGTATAATGATATATATGATATATTGTATTACATTATCTAATATTGGCTCGCTTTATTATTTCATTTTCTCACCAGATTAATACATTGATATATGTTAATTGTATTATTTTCTTTTGTTGCAAATATATAATATATATGTGATATATATTATTGTGACATGATATGATTTATTATGAAACATGTTTAGGGATGATAAAAAAGATTAGGGTTTGATTAGGGTTAGCTCTTTCTTGATTATTCTAGAAGGGTTCCCTTTTTGTCTTGGTTAAGATATTATGGTTGATACTTATCCTTGACTCACTCTTAACCTAACCAAACCCTAGCTCTAGTTTATTCACTACAAAGGTTAAGCCTATCATCCTTGACCATGGTTCCATATCAATCATATATTCCTATCTACTATTCATCACAAAAGGAATTATCTCATTATTCTTCATCTTCTTCTCTCTTGAGTTTTTGAGAGAGCTCACTTGTGATTTCTTTTGTGATGAGTTCTTGTGAGAAAATGATATAAAAAGAAAGATTAAATACTACTCCATCATCCTCATCTAATCTAGCCCTTTAGATTAGGGTGTTCACCTCATTAGTGTGAGAAAGCTTGGGTTATAGCAACTTCGACGTAGATCATCGGAGAAAATTAATACGACAAGCTTTCATGGATCGTTCAAGTCGTGGAGCCTCTCTTGAGTCCGGGAGATCGTGGATTGCGGCGAAGGGACTTCTACTCGGAGCTTGTGAAGCGAAGGAGCGGACTACAAAGGTTGTAATCCCTCACACTTAGGTTTAAAGATGTTATCTTGCATGTTAAACCCTAATAATCTAGCATAGATCCCGGCTTTGGGTTGTTCGGCACGTCTAAAATTTTAGTCGGACATGTTTGATGCCTTATGAACCTTCACAAGAGTGCCTAGGAACCCTACATTAAGTACTCCGTACAGTTGCGCTTCCAATTTCCTGTTTTGTGGCAATGAAAACATTCACCTTTCCCCGATTCTCCAGCTTTGGACTTTTCCTTCCCTTTAACCTTTTTAACTCCACCCTTAGGATTGGTGGGCTTCTTCTTTTTCTTTCTCTTGGCCTTAGCTTTTGGGTGAGAAGAGGAAGATTGTCCAACAGTCATAACGGGAGTTTTCACTGATTTCAGTGTGCTCTCTGCACTCCTTAACATATTAAGGAGTTCAGGTAGTTCCCTCTCCATGTTGTGCATGTTGAAGTTAACTATGAATTGAGCAAAGGTGGAAGGGAGGGACTGCAGAATAATATCCGTATATAGTTCATTGCCCATCGTCCATCTAAGGTCCTTAAGCTCTTCTATGAGAGCTATCATCTTCAGAACATGGTCTCCTACTGATGTGCCAGGGGCCATTCGCATCTGAAACAATTTCTTTGATGCTTCGTATCGTAATACGTGGGATTGCTCTCCATACAACTCCTTTGTATGGAGAAATATGGATTGAATGTCCATATTCTCGTGCTGCTTTTGATGTGTGTTGTCCATCGATGCGAGCGCGAGGCATTTGGCCGTAGCACAGTTAGCGTCCCATGTTTTGCGGACTTCTTTGTCCGCAACTGAGGATTTTGGACCTGGGACGGGCGGGGCTAAAGCCGTGGGGACATATGATACTTTATCATAAGTCAAGGCTATTTTCAGATTCCTCAGGAAGTCTTTATAATTGGTCCTATTCAGTTTATTTTTATCTAGTAGAAGCTTGAGTCCAGTCATTGGTATCTACCATTAAGAGAAAGAAAAGAATACACTCAGCGAAAGCTCTTGCAAAGATCAGATTGGTTATTATCTTGTCTAATCGATGTCTCTCATTGCTTTAATCAAGTTTTTCTTTCAAACCTTAAAAAGAAAACTAGCCAGGATTAATTACAGTCTACAACTTCGCTAACCGTTCAGCCAGGCCAGTGTTGGTACTTGAGGAAGGTTCCCCGTGCTTTCGCACGGACCTAATTAAAGTAAACCTCGTTTTCCCAGAGGCGTAGCCCCGTTAACACCTTTCTAGACACCTAATGGGTTAGCTAATTGTAAACTGCAAAACTCTCCTGGAGCAACTATTGCCCACAGTGGGATCGGGATCCAACCATCATATGGAAGGTATGCAATCTCATTGCAAATCTCAACAATTGAAATTCCCGATTCGGTTTTTACCCCTAGTACCTATGACCTTAACTATGGTCAACAAATCATAAGTACCAGTCAAGTTCTACCCGTCATTTCTTGATTAATTAGACCCACTCATATGACCCTTGACTATGGTCAACAAAGTCGCATGAATGTCTTAATTAATCTGCCTCATACGCAGTGTAGGAAGGCATCACTTAGCTACCGTACACTACGCCTTAACTATAGTCAACAAACGTAGCTCGAATAAAAGTACTCTACTTCCTAAAATGACGGAGGGTTGCGGATGATTTTTAAGAAAATCATTAACGCTTTGAACTTGATATCGTCGTAGAATCAAATGGTTTTCAAAAGGAGTGGCTTGTGCTCCGCAGTTTTGAAATGTAACTTTTTCATAAAGAGCCGAGTGGTTTTCAAATCCGATTCTACAACATCTTTTTAGGTTTATTTTCTTTACATTAATCATATTAATGTAGTCCCATCATTTAAGTCCTTAAGCCAATCACCGAAAAGAAACGAAAATACAACGTACGCTTATGCCATCCGCATTCGCCACAATGTTCCGTTATGCATCGTTAGGTTACTTAACTAACGGCATGCCGGGACGGGACTAGCGCGGGTGTAAAACATAAGCAACTTCTACTATATATCTCATATATAATATATCATTCGTCTCAGATATCACAGAACACAGGCAGCAGAAACATGGATATAATGTGGGATATACTAGGACGTCCGTATTTAGTATTTAGCCAACAATAGAAAATACGGATTCCACAGTCGCGATGAATAGCCAAGCCCATACCCCTAGACCCCTACGAGAGCGGCAAGCGACCCTACCAATCCTGGAGTTTAGGAGACCCGGTCTCGACTCCTCGAGATGGCCTCCCACTGAACCCCAGAACCCGGTCACTTGTGCTCCCCTCCTTGGGTCTATCCTAATGCGGAAAAGTAAATAATATACAACACTGGTGACATCAACCTCAACCCGGAAGTGCCCCAAATAAAAGAATATTACATTACATTTGAATTTTACATGAATGAAAATAAAACTCTCATCTCACATAAAACCCCCGGCTATTCATCGTGAAAATCCTGCACATCATATCTCAGCAACACATAATATCATATATCATCAACGTAAGTAAGTATGCGTACCCCGATTGTCGTTGATGTATAGCAACGAAACCGGCGATAAGCGACATACTACACTTACGGTCACAGAAAAGAATGTATAAAACTACAATATTTGGAATCCACATTCTCTTTAGACATCATAAATTTGAAATATCACATACTTCGCATTTCATGCCTAACTATATGAATTCCACATATTGTATCACATTCCAGATAAATAGACAGTATTAAACTTTTCGATCGAATAATCAAATACCCAAAATTTCCTAAAGCTCAACACTTGAGCGGAGTTCAAAAATCCCAGAATGTGTCACAGTAGTAGCGGTCCAACCGTAGAAGGGTCAAGCCAACGCCTCACATGTGACACGCCGTACTGCCCAAAACCCTAAGGTTCAAAAAGCAGTTCAAGACGGTCACATAATCGAGTTAAGGTTTGTTGTCTTCTAGAGGGTCCACCACTTAACTTGCACTGTTTCCGAAAGATTTAAACCCGAGAAAAAATCAACACTTGAAAATTTTTCGTGCCGGGAAAAAGTGAGTTAATGATACCCGTTCGAACTTTTTAATACTTTCTAAATTATCTGAAAAAGGCACGAAATTAAAATTCCAATCGAATCACCGGATCCAAAACCATCCCCAGAACATTCAAGACTTGAATCAGATTAAACATACCCAAAAATGTATACAAGCAGTTAGGAACATTACTGTACAAACACGAGCCAATGATTCCTCTGTACGGCCGCTGAGCCGCGGCCCAAGCAAGCTCTGGCCGCGGTTCCGCGGTGGGATGTACTGTTCATTGGTTCGTCTTTTACAGTATTGCTTAGATTTGCCTGCAGAATTTTTTACGTATTTTTAATTCTGGAAATAACACAGTTTCAAAAAATGTCCAGAGAGGGTTGAAAATCCGTATTTTTTTGTTCGATTGGAGTTTTAACTTCGTTAAAGTGTCGCCTAAAGTTCTAGGTCGGCTCTGATACCAATGTTAGGTTTACCTAGCACCTCATGAAGGGTTTGGAAGCATCACATGTCTAAATTTTTTAAGGTGCTAAGTGAACATACAAAGAATCATCACTAGAAAATTAGGGTTTCATTACAATAGCATCATCACAAGTAGAAAAAGCTAGGGTTTTGGGAGTACAACCTTTGTAGCTCCCTACCCTAGACTCCTTGGCTACTTGAGGGTTGGAAAAAGGTTTGCTTGAGGTCTTCTAAGTCCACGACGATCCACCCGAAGCTCCTTTGCCTAAAGCTCCTTGCTTTACCCGATATGTGAATGAAGAAAAGAAAGCACCCTACACAAATGGGCTAGATGTGTGTAGTATGATGATGTGGTTTGTTTTCTATAATCAAAACTCTTTCTTTTATCAACCTCACTTAAAGGAAATTATCAAGAGAGGAAGAAGTAGATGGTGGCTAAGCTTTTTCTCACAAAAGAAAAGATATGAGAGAGTGAATAATTGAAATGAGAAAAGAATAATATATCATAATCCTTTCTCACTTCAACCATGGTTAGAATCATCTAGATTTTTTTATCAAATGAGTTAAAGATGAAGGGATAATTAACTCAAGGTTAAATGGTGGTTGAAGCATGGTCAAAGATGATAAGTATAAACCTTGTGTGAATTATCCCTTTTCTTTTTCTAAATGATAAATAAAATAGATAATTCTACAATGTGCGTCTTGCATTGCCACCAAACATGTATCAACAACCATAATACAATGTATGTATGTATGTATCCATGCACATCATCATGTGCATACATGTATGCATACAAAAATAGAAAAAAAGTTTGATTAAAGAATTAATCTAAAGGTCATTTGTTAAATCAACACTTGATTTTGCAAACCGGTCATATCACATACGACCCGACCAATAAAAAATGCCCGATTAATATACGGTATCACATATCCATTTTTAATCGGGTCCCCACGCATATCTCATATGCACACCACATCTTTTCGCGTGACCCAGGAAACTTCATTGCGGGACTCTAAGACTCGTCATTACGCCGGAAGTAGGTAATGATCATATCAAATACCTACAAGCCGCAAGCGGTCAGCTAAACGTAACGGCCACCCGGGTATTGAGCGATCAGAAGAAAACAAGCGAACCTGCTACAACTCCCGTCGAGCCAACCGGCAACACTACCGTACAGTCCGGTCTCTTCGTCAGATATGCTGCATATTGAGTCTAGGGATGGTAACGTCAACCCCAATAACTCAATATGTCGTGCCGATGAATGGTCTATAACAGATCGAGATACTACTGATAACACTTATCAGCAAATCTCAACAGCCCTGGCCAGGGACTTACTGATATAGCCAGTCGAGCACAGCACAACATCAACTCCCAATACCGGGAGAGACGAAACCCATCCTATCGCTCATCGCCTTCGTGTGTCTCGGGACTGTACCTAACGGCCATCTATTTGCACGACTCAGTAGAGCCGTGGTAGGGTGGTAATCAAAGTACAGTGGGAGAACACACAAGACTCTATGACGATCTCGGGTCTACAGACTAACCTGCACCAGTGTCACCTGAGAACTGCTATCCGACGATAGATATAATTCCATATAGGAGTTCTCGGCGAGTCCGTCCAGTGTACCCAGTCACCACTGAGCACCCGTATACGATCTCGATGTCAAACATCGATGAATGTGGGAACATCCATCGCCCATCATATGGGTCTAGTATCATATACGCTAGTCTACTCTGGTATATCGATGCCCCGTCTCGATACACCTACGACTAGGGACATTCCAGGATATGCTTATAAACTACCGATGTCCCACTAGTATGATCTCTATCATAATCACAGTAGTCAAGTCTATATCCTCAGGGCTTTATCAACATGTATGAATGAATAAAAGCATGATCAAATCAACATGTGAGATAAAGAAGAACCAGATAGCATACTATCATGTCGAGCAAGAATGTACACTGAATATATATATACATGTATAAATACATCCACTATCATATAATGGCCTCTAGGGCAAACATATATCCAACAACCTACTCACTACACTTAGTGAGTATGCTATATCGGGTCTGGTACATAGCATCGCGTACATGATAGAGCCTACTGCCGAAGCATAGGGTATCCCTTGCATGCGAGCTCTCTCCAAATCAGTCTTGGGAGACATCTCTTTGGAGAGAGTGAGTCCAGAGATCGTGGGTAGGTTCCCACGCTTGGATTCTTCCATACTAAACCTCTTTAGTATGGTGTCAATGTACCTGGATTGGGACAATTCCAATATCCTTTTAGATCTACCTCACTGGTAGGTAGTCTGCCCCTGCCAGGCTCATCGTCATCCCCACAAAAACACTCTCGTCCTGGGGTACCATACCAGGCCCACCATGTATCCGAAACGGTTCATCCTACTCCTCGAATCGGGTCTCGAAAACCAAAAGCAATCATGAAAACTTATGGTGGACGACACATACATCACGAGAAAACCGCAACTTGCATTTTTAAAATGATAATAAGTTTTTATAAAATTCTTGCGGTTTTCCCCCAAATCCAGAAATCTCATAAATACTGAAATTCTCGAGAAGAATCACAATATATAAACATGCTGGAATGATGGAAATCTATGATATGGTAGTATATACCATGCGAAGTACGGCCAGAAGCTATGAATGAATCATGATGCAATGATGTATGTATATATGACGAATAATCCTACATATCCATTTTAATGAAATGAATATACAAGTATAAATTTACGGATCATATATGATGCAGTTGCGCTAATACCCATTTCTAAGCAAGTTCTATAGTGTTCTTGGCATAGCAATTACCAATGGCGTGTGTGTTTGCATAAATAGTGCACGTGCGGCATAAACCAATGGTAATGGTGCTTGTGTCCTATGAAATGATATCTCTCTCTCTCACACACACACACACACACACACACACACACACACATATATATACGAGATGATGCAATGCAATGAGATGCATAACTAGGAAACTACGCATATAATGCAAGTACTATAAGTAATACTAAACCATCGGGCGCCTCGCACCATCGAGACGATCCCCCCATATATGTGTACATCTACTCACCGGGACGCCTCGGCTAATCTGATCCAATCTTAACTTTATCTTTCCGCGCCACGTCTGACGCCTGTGCACCCGATCCTAGAATCGTACACAAGCAATTAAGAGAATGAGTATACGATTAGTCGCGGACACAAACGACACAAATCAATCCATGCGCACAACAAGACACGCACACACTTGGTGCACAAAACGCGCATCGCGACAACGCCATGAATTTCATCTAAGGTTGCTACACATGACAACCACCAATCCTAGTACCCATTCGTACCAATAGCGCATTCACAACATATTAAATATCTTAGGGATTAAGTTGTAGGTCATCAAAATCTTAACTTAATTCAAATCGATTAATTTCCAAAAACCTAATAAGCGGTCATTTGCCATTTTTATTCAAATCTTGATGTTTTAACAATTCTAGTGGCCACAATACTCACTAAATATCTTAATTAAGTCACACAAACCATTACTACAATTTTATCTCACCAATTTATATAAATTTTAAAACCCTAGTTTGCAAAATTATCTAATTTGAACAATTTTGAAACAACAATTGAAATTTAACAACTAAACTATAATTTGCATGACTTAAGATGTTAAACTACCCATTTAAACCATGAGCAAGTAATAAAAAAATAACTTTAATTTAACCCTTCTCTTGAATTTTAAATCTTAAAATTAAAAGCATAATTAAACTCCTAATTAGCTAGATTAAAGTAATTAACTAACAATTAAACACTAGGGTTAGGATTTACCTCAACAAAACTTGAATCAAACATGCAACCTAGCCTCCCAAAGATGCTTTCTTGCTCCAAGATCCATACTAGTTTGGCTAAAGAATAATTGGTAAGAGTTTAATTAGGAGTTAATGGGGATTTATATTGATTTTTGATGAAATTTTTGAGATTTTATAGGTGGAAATGGAGTGGAAAAATTGAGGGGCTGCACAAGGGGGAGGGCTCGGCCATGAGACATGGAAGAAAGGAGAGAGAGAGAGAGAGAGAGGTGTATGGGTTTGTCTAGAAACATCCTCACTTATCTTATATTTATTCCTGTCTCTAATTAATTCATTTCTCTTTTTTTTTTGAAGTTTTGAAGTGGAAAAAAATGAGCGGGAATTGGGTGAGCAAAATTTGGGGCTGCTCATGAGAGGCTCGGCCATAATTGGAGAGGGAGAGAGAGAGTGTGGTGTATGTGGAAACTTCACAAATTATTACATCAATTTAGTCTTTTCAATAATTGTTTTATTTTATTTTTTATTTACTAATTTGTTTCATCCTAGAATTCTCTAGAATAATGAAGACATTATGAGAAAGAGAAAACAGGTTATAAACTTGCTATTAAGTGGTCATGCTTCACTAAAAAAAAGATTAGCCCATTCTAATTTGTAGTTATCTTTAATTAAATATATAAGTGAAAGCTTAAAATAATATTTAAAATAATTAATTAAGGAAAAATATTTAATTAACTACCAATTTATAAGTGACTAAATAATTATCACATACTAGCAAATACATAGTTAAAATAGATGTATTTAAGTCTATATTGAAAATTATTATTTCTTTGTTTTTAAGGAAAACACGTATTATTTTACCGATTATCGGAAAATTCACCTAAAGGATTTTATTTATTTAATTATTTTTAAAACGTTACAATCTTCCCCCCTTAAAGAAATTCGGTCCCCGAATTTAAAATCTAACCACGCGTACCCTCGAAGAGATGGGAATGTTTCTTCCGCATCTCGACCTTAGCTTCCTACGTGACCTCTTCGCCGCTCGGGCCACGCCAAAGAACCAATGCGGTCAGTGTGACCTCGGACCTCGTTTTCATCTCCTGCCGATCTAGAATGACTATGGGCTACTCGGCTAAAGAAAGATTGCGTTCCTGCTAGATCGTCTGATGCTGTATCGCGTGAGCGGGGTACGGAAGATACTTGCAGAGCATCGATACTTGAAACACGGGTGAACATCTAGAAAGCTGGGTGGAAGAGTCAAACGATACGCAACTGCGCCGACACGCTCGAGAATCTCTAAGGGACTACATATCTAAAACTAAGCCTTCCTTTCCTCCTGAATCTCAATATGCCCTTCATCGGAGAAACCTTAAGAAAACATAATTTCCAACGGCGAACTCAAGTTGCAACGACGTCCATCCACATAAGATTTCTGCCCGCTCTGGGCTGCTTTCATCCTATCCCGAATCAACCAAATCTTTTCGGTCATCTCCAGCATAAACCGTGGCCCCAAAATACTGCTCTCACTGAACTCTGTCCAACGTACTGGTGATCAACATTTCCTCCTATATAATACCTCGAAGGGTACCATCTGAATCTCCTCTTGGAAGCTGTTATTAGGAAAATTCTATTAAGGGCAAGTGGCTATCCCAACTGCCATGAAAACTAGGATGCAAACTCGGAGCATATCCTCAAGAATCTAAATGGTCCGCTCTGATTGACCGTCGTTCTGCGGATAGAAAACTGCACTGAAACTCAATTGGTATCCAAAGCCTCCTGAAGTTTCCTCCATAGTCGGCTAGTGAACTGGGTGCCTCTGTCGGATACATAACACGTCGGAACGCCATGAACTCGCTTAATCTCATCAATATATATCTGAACATACTGAACGAACCCGAAAATGGTCCTAACTAGTACAAGTGAGTTTCTTCCGTCAATCGACCTATGATAAATTCCATAGAAATCTTCTCCTATTTCTATCCCGGAGTGGGTAAAGGTTGTAATTCTCCGGCTGACCCCTGATGCTCAGCCTTGACTTGCTGACAAGTCCGCATCCTGAAACAAAGTCTGTGATGTCCCTCTTCATCCCTTCACATGATATCCGGACGACGTTAAACTTTTCGATCGATTCATCAAAGTCCCATAATTCTCTAAGATCTCAACACTTGAGCACAGTTTTAAAATACCCAGAACATTCCACAGTACCTATGGACCAACCGTAGAAGGGCAGACCCAAGCCTCATTAATGGCACCGCGGAACTGCTGCAAACCCAAAGGCTCAAAAGCGGTTCCATGGTCATTATGTCGAGTTAGGCTTTCATTCTTCTAGAGGGTCCACAGAATTACTTGCATGGTTTTCCGAATACCATAAACTTGGAAAAATGGGTTTTTGATATTCGTTCGAACTTTTTAACTTCTCCTAGACAACATGCGAAAATCCGAAACAATGTTAAAACTACAAATACGAAACACTCCGAATTGCCTATATTGTAAGATCACATCATATGCAAATTTAGCAAAAACAAGCAACACCTGAAACACTAAAACCCGGATCCTGGAACACTGGAAAAAAAGTTGAAGCCAGAACTCTCAAACAGGGACGGCTGTCACGAAGAATTTGCTAATCTACCGTCGACTGTCCCTGTACTGTGCTCAACCAACAAAACTACCTTCGGCTTCCGACTCAAAACAACTGCCACAACATTCTCCTTGCCCGGACGATAAAGAATCTCGCAGTCATTGTCTTCACTTGCTCCATCCATCGGTGTTGTCTCAAATTTTGATCACACCGCTGAAAATGTACTTTAAGCTTCTTGTGATCCGTAATTATCTAGCACGACCCGCCTTATAGTAGTGTCTCCCGATCTTAAGTTAAAAGACCACCGCAACCATCTCTAAGTTATGCGTGGAATAGTTCTGCTCGCGCTTCTTCAATTGCCGAAAAGCATCACAATAACCAACAAAACCGTCTGATCCTGAAGGCAAAGGCAATACTAGCTCCGTAGTCCAACAAATCTGTAACTGCTGAAAACTCTATTTACAATTCCCGTTCCAAAGAAAAGGAACTCTATTCCGGTTCAACCCGGCAAACGTTGCAGCTATATGAGAAAAACCATGTGCGAAATATCAATGCCATCCGTTCAAACCTAAAATGCTGCGAACCTCCGTCACCGATACAGGTCTAGGCCAGTGTTGAACGGCCTCGACCCTCCTCGGTCCCATACGTACCATCCCTCGTAACTACGTGACCCAAGAATTTAACACTATCCAACTGGAAAACACACTTGAATAATTTAGCAAATAGCTGGCGCTCCTTCAAAGTCTGCAAGGAAATTCTCAATTACTACCCAGGCTCAACTCGGTTCCAAAAGTACACTAAGACGTCCTCAATGGACACGATGAAAAACTGATCAAGAACAGCCCGGATATTCGGTTCATCTAATCCATAAATACTACTGGGGCATTGGTGAGCTCGAATGACATCACCAAAACTCATAACGCTCGCAACTTGTGTGAAAAATAATCTTCGGAATACCATCCTCTCGAACCCACAACTGGTAGTAGCCTAACCGCAAGTCAATCTTCGAGAAATGTTCCGCACAGTAACCCGATTCAACTGACGATAATCAATATATAGACGCAAACGGCCGTCCTTCTGACGAACAGGACAGGAGCTCCCCCAAGGTGACGCATTCGGAAGAACAAGCCCTTATCCAATAAATCTTGTAACTGATCCTTCAGTTCCTTCAACTCCGCCGGGTCCATACAATATGGCGGTATAGAAAAAGGCTCCGTGCCGGGAATCGAATCAAAGCAGAACCCAATATCGTGCTCTGGTGACGAACCAAGCAACTTGTCAGGAAAGACATCTGGAAACTTCCTCAGAAACGGGACCGGGTCCAACAGGACCTCTACGGCTCCAACATCGTAAATATACGCCAAGAATTCCTGACATCCCTTTTTCTCAAAAGCTGACTAGCGCGAAAAAGAACTCAAACTGGGAAGGGCGACGCTACGGTCTCCCCGAAAACAAGAACTGGCTTACCCGGAAACTAAATGTTGGGTTTCCATAGCACCTAATCAATGGTTTAGAGGTATCACACATGCCACAATTTAAATTTTTAAGAGGTGCTAAGCAAACCTTACTAGGAATCGAACTAGAAATTTAGGGTAACAACTAATAGTATCACATACAAAAATTAATCTATCACTAAGTGTAGAGACTACATCCTTTGTAGACCTCCTTGAGTAACTCCTTGGATCTCCTAGAGTTTGGAACGGCTCGCTTGAACACTTCCAAGTCCACGACGATCCACCCGAAGTCCCTTTGCTCAAAGCTTGTTGCTTCACTTGGTCTTTCAAATCCGTGGAGCAAACACCCTACACAAAAAGGGCTAGAGAAGTGTAAGATGATGAACTGGTTTATATTCCCACTTAAAAACCCTCTCTTTTTCTTTTCCTCACTCTAATCAAAACTCAAAAGAGCTTGAAGGAGGAGGAAGATGAAGATTGCAAAGCTTTCTTAAGATATTGATAATTGTGTTTTTTTAAAAATAAAATAAAAGGATATATATGTGAGACACTCTCACATCCAACCATGGTTAAAAGAAATATCTAGATTTTTTGTGATGAGTTAAAAGAACAAAGGAAATTAACCTAGGGTTAGTCAAAGGTCAACACATGAAAAGTGTGGAAACTATGAGTGATTAGGAAATAATGAGTCATTAGTTATTTTCCTTTTCTTTTTATCTCAAAATAAAAATCCACATATTAATTTGAACCATGTGAGTCTCGCATTGCCATCTTCAATATATCAACAACCATGATACTTATGCATGCATGTATGTATGCATTCACATCAACAAGTGTATGTATATACATATATGCATACATCCAAAAGAAAAAGGTTTAATAAAAAATGAGCTAAAAGTCTTTATTAAATCAACAATTGATTTAATAAACCGGTCATATCACATACGGCCCGACCAATAGTTAACTCCCGATTAATATACGGTATCTCATACTCGCATTTAATCGAGCTCCCGCGCATATCTCATATGCACACCACATAGTTTTGCCTAAGCCAGGAAAGTTCTATGTGGGACTCTAAGACTCGTCAATACGCCGGTAGTAGATGATGATCACATCAAACACCCACAAGCCGCAAGCGGTCAGCTAAACGCAACGGCCACCCGGGTATTGAGCGATCAGAAGAAAAACAAGCGAACCTGTCAAAAACCCCATCGAGCCAACTGGTAACACTTACCGTACAGTCCGATCTCTTCGTCAGATTTGCTGCATATCGAGTCTAGGGATGGTAACGTCGACCCTAATAACTCAATAAGTCATGCCGGTAAATGGCTCATAACAGATCGAGAAACTACAGATAACACTTATCAGTAAATCTCAGCAGCCCTGACCAGGGCTTCCTGTTATATCCAATCTAACATAGCGCAACATCAACCCCCAATACCGGGAGAGACGAAACCTCTCCTATCGCTCATTGCCTCCATGCGCCTCGGGACTGTACCCAAAATCCACCTGTTTCTACAACTCAGTAGAGCCGTGGTAGGGTGGAGATCAAAGTACAGTGGGAGGACACACAAGACTCTATGACGATCTCAGGTCTACAGACTAACCCGTACCAGTGTCACCTGAGAACTGCTATCCGACGTATGATATAATACCATATAGGAGTTCTCGGCGAGTCCGTTCAGTGTACCCAGTCTCACTAAGAACCCGTATACAATCTTTGGTGTCAGCATACCAGATGGATATGGGAACATCCATCGCCCATCATATGGGACAAGAATGGTATACGCTAGTCTACCCTGGAGTATCGATGCCCCGTCTCGATACACCCACAACTAAGCATCATATGGGACAAGAATGGTATACGCTAGTCTACCCTAGAGTATCGATGCCCCGTCTCGATACACCCACAACTAAGAACTTTTCAAGGATATGCTTATAAAGTACAGGTGTCCCACTAGTATGATCCACATCATAATCCCAGTAGTAAAGCAAATATCCTAAGGGCTTTATCAACATGTATCAAATGAGTAAAAGCATGATCAAGTGAACATATGATAAAGAGCAACCAGATAGCATACTATCATGTCGAGCAAGACTGTTCTCTGAATACACACACACACACACACACATCAGTACATACACTATCATATAATGGCCTCTAGGGCATACATATATCCAACAATCTCCCACTTGCACTAAGGCCAATTATTGGCGTATCTCATACCCAACATCTCAAAAAGTCGCTCATGCTGCGGCTGAGGGAGGGCCTTAGTGAATGGATCCGCAGTGTTGTCCTTTATATCTACTCTCTTAATCTCGATCTCGTGGCGATCAACTATCTCCCAGATCAAATGATTTCGCCTCAGGATGTATCTGGACTTATGATGGGACCTGGGCTCTTTGGTCAATGCCATAGCCCCATTATTGTCACAATACAAAGGTATTGGATCAATAATGGTTGGAACTACTCCTAGCTCCGAGATGAACTTCCTCATCCAGACGGCTTCCTTGGCAGCAACATTTGCAGCAATGTACTCAGCTTCCATCGTTGAGTCTGCAACGGTATCCTGTTTGGAACTCTTCCAACTTACCGTCCCTCCATTGAGGGTAAATGCAAACCCTGAGATAGACTTGCTGTCATCCTTGTCACTCTGGAAGCTCGAATCGGTAAAGGCCTCCATTTGGAGATCTCATTTACCATACACCAAGAACAATTCTTTAGTCCTTCGCAAATACTTAAGAATGTTCTTCACAGCAGTCCAGTGATTCTCCCCTGGTTTTGACTGATACCTGCTTACCACACCCAGTGCATAAGCAACATGAAGGCGTGTACACAACATTGCATACATTATTGATCCTACGGCTGAAGCGTAGGGAATAATGCTCATGCAAGCTTTCTCTTCATCAGACTTTGGGCAATCGTTCTTGGAGAGATTGATTCCATGGCAAGAGGGTAAGGTACCCCGCTTGGAGTCTTCCATACTAAATCTCTTTAGGATGGTGTTGATGTACTTGGTTTGGGACAATCCCAATAACCGTTTGGATCTATCCCTATAGATCCGTATACCCAATATGTTTGTGGCATCACCCAGATCCTTCATGGAGAACCTTTGTGATAAGAATGATTTGACCGACTGTAGCATAGGGATGTCATTTCCTATCAGAAGAATGTTATCCACGTACAATACGAGGAATGCGACAGTTCTTCCTACAGTCTTCTTATAAACACAAGCTTCATCTGGATTTTTGATTAAATCAAAAATTTTGATAACATCATCAAAACAGATGTCCCAACTCCGTGATGCCTGCTTTAATCCATAAATGGATTTAAGCAACTTACATGCTTTCCCGCTGCTCCCACTATCAATGAAACCCTCTGGCTGATCCATATAAACGCATTCCTCTAAATCACCATTTAGAAATGCAGTTTTAACGTCCATCTGCCAGATTTCATAGTCGTAGTAAGCAGCAATAGCAAGTAGGATTCGAATGGATTTAAGCATGGCTACCGGAGAGAAAGTCTCGTCATAGTCCAGTCCTGGTCTTTGACGAAAGCCTTTTGCTACCAACCTTGCCTTATAGGTTTCCACCTGTCCATCTACACCGATCTTTCTTTTAAAGATCCATTTGCAGGCTACAAGTTTTATCCCAGAGGGTACATTCTCCAAAGTCCATACTTTGTTGGTGTACATGGACTCCATTTCGGATCTCATGGCATCCAGCCACTTCATAGAGTCACCGTTCGTGATAGCTTGCTGAAAACTGGCAGGGTCATCATCATCCATGATGCAATCTTCTCTATCACCATCAATGAGAAAACCGTAGTATCTCTCCGGTGGGCGAGAAGTCCTGACAGATCTACGGAGTGGCTGGGGTTCATTAGATTCTGTGGGAACATCAGGTTCAACCAAGTCGTCATTAGTAACTTGTGTTTCTAGAACCTCTTCTAGATCTACCACATTGCCATCAGTATCATTTGGACAAATCTCATTTTCTAAAAATGTGGCATACTGAGAGACAAACACCTTTTGTTCCTCCTTGTAGTAGAAAAGATACCCAAACGAATGTTTTGGATATCCAACAAATATACACTTGACCGATCGTGTCTCGAGTTTGTCTGGATTCTGCTTTTTGACAAAAGCCGGACAACCCCAAACCTTAACTATTTTAAGAGATGGTCTCTTCCCATACCATATCTCATATGGAGTGGTAGATACGGTCTTGGTTGGAACTTTGTTCAACAGAAAAGCTGCAGTTTCCAATGCATGCCCCTAAAAAGAGAGAGGTAACTCGGTATCACTCATCATGGATCGTACCATATCTAATAGGGTACGATTTCGCCGTTCTGACATACCGTTGTGCTGTGGTGTGTAAGGAGTAGTGAGCTGAGAGAGAATCCCATTCACTTTTAGGAAGATTAAGAACTCAGTACTAAGATACTCGCCACCTCAATTTGATCGAAGTATCTTGATGCTCATTCCTGTTTGTTTTTCTACTTCAAGTTTGTACTCTTTGAATTTCTCGAAAGCTTCAGACTTATGCTTTATCAAAAACACATGACCGAATCTTGAGAAATCATCAGTAAAAGTTATGAAGTAGGAAAAACCGCCTCTTGCATGTGTAGACATTGGTCCACATACATCACTATGTATGAGGCCTAAGAGCTCAGTAGCTCTTTCTCCGTGTCCACTAAACGGAGTTTTGATCATTTTACCTTTGATACAAGACTGACAAGTTGCAAAATATTTATACTTAAAAGGTTTTAAATATCCATCTTTATGAAGCTTGCTTAGTCTTGTTTCATTAATATGACCAAGTCTAAAATGCCAAAGAAAAGCTTCATTTATATCTGAAAATTTTCTTTTATTTGTGTGTTCTATGTTGAAAACTGTATGATGATTAAGGACGTATATCCTGTTATTTAGCGTATCACAACCAATCAACTCTTGATTTAGTTTAATATTCATAACATTGTGTTGCACATCAAAATGATATCCTTCATTGTCTAACAAGGAAACAGATATAATATTACATAGCATTCTTGGTACAAAATATCATGGGTTCAAAACCAATATACAACCCGATGGCAACCCTAGGTGATACTCTCCCACTGAAACTGCATGTACATTGGAACCATTTCCAACCCGGAGAGTATGATCACCTGTCTTCAAAACTCTGCTATTTCTCAACGCCTGCACAGAATTGCAAATATGAGAACCCGAACCGGTATCTAATACCCAGGAAGCAGAGTTAATAGAAAAACAGTTTTCAGTCACGAACATACCTGAAGCTGAAGCATCACCATGCTTCTTTTTCTTGAATTCAAGGTACTCAGTACAGTTCCGCTTCCAGTATCTCGTCATCTTGCAGTGGAAACATTCTCCCTTCCCCGACTCCGCAGCTTTGGGTTTGTCTTTTCCCTTTGCCCTCCTCACGGCTTGGTGAACTTCTTCTTATTCTTTCCCTTGGATTTAGCTTTTGGGAAGGAAGAGGAAGATTGTCCAATAAGCAGAGAGGGGGACTTCGCTTTCAGCGTGCTCTCCGAACTTCTTAACATACTAAGAAGTTCGGGTAGTGACTTCTCCATGTCATGCATGCTGAAGTTCACTATGAATGGAGCAAAGGCGGAGGGAAGAGATTGAAGAACAATATCAGTATACTGTTCGTTATCCATTATCCATCCGAGGTCCTCAAGCTCTTCTATAAGAGCAATCATCTTCGAAACGTGATCTCCTACTGCTGTGCCAAGAGCCATCCGTATCTGAAACAACTTTCGAGATGCTTCATATCTCAAGGTCCGAGATTGCACTCCATACATATCTTTTGTATGGAGAAAAATGGATTGGATGTCCATCTGCTCGTGTTTCTTTTTATGTGTATTATCCATCGATGCAAGCACGAGGCATTTGGCAGTAGCACAGTCAATATCCCACTTTTTGCGGATTTCCCTATCCGCAGTAGAAGATTCAGGTCCTGGGGTGGGCGGGGCTTTGGAAGTGAGGGCATATGATACTTTATCATATATTAGAGCAATGTTTATGTTCCTCAGCCAGTCTTTGTATTTTGGTCCGGTCAGCTTGTTTTTATCTAGTAGAAGCTTAAGGCCTGTCATTGGTATTTGCCATTAAGAGAGAGAAAAGAATACACTCAGCGAAAGCTCTTGCAAAGATCAGATCGGTTATTTTCTTGTCTAATCGATGTCTCCCACTGCTTTTATCAAATTTTCTTTAAAACCTTTTAAAAAGAAAACTAGCCAGGATTAATTACATTCTACAACTTCGCTAATCGTTCAGCCAGGCCAGTGCCGGTACTTTGAGGGAGGTTCCCCGTGCTCTCGCACGGACCTAATTAGAATAAACCTCGTTTTCCCAGAGGCGGAGCCCCGTTGACAACTTTCTAGACACCTAATAGGTTTAGCTAATTGTAAAGTGTAAAACTCTCCCGGGAGCAACTCTTGGTCACAGTGGGATCGGGATCCTACTATCACATAGAAGGTATGCAATCTCATTGTAAATTTCAACTCTTGAAACTCCCGATATTGTTTTTACCCCTAGCACTTATGACCTTAACTATAGTCAACATATCATAAGTACTAGTCAAGTTCTTCCCATCATTTCTAGATTAACTAGACACACCCATATGACCCTTAACTATAATCAACATAATCATATGAATGTCCTAACTAATCTGCATCATATGCAGTATAGGAAGACATCACTTAGCTACTGCACACCGCGCCTTAACTATAGTCAAAATACGTAGCACGAATACTGTTCCTATCAGATTTTTGCATTTTCATACCGCCCAATTTTTATCACATTGCATATCCGTAGATACTCTTGAGCCATGTTTGCTAGTCAATTGCAGGATACAGGTTCTCGGTTCCAAAACGGTGAAATTCATGGAAAACACGACAAAATACGGGTTCCTGCCAACCACAGATAAAACACGGTCTCCGCTCTTCATCCGTATGTTGCCAGATATCAATAGGAAGACAAAAGGTCAAATCAATGTCATTCTCATGCACAAGGCTCAATGGTAGCACAAGATCCAAGAGATCTACGCGGAGCTCGAGGCAAATCATGACAAAATCTTGACAAAAAGTCCACCTTTCCCTCAACAGAAATTCTGGAAAATTCGTGAAGAAATTATGTAAAAATACAGATACCAGAATAAAGGGCACAGAAGACCAGGGAACCACAGCAATTTGGGGGGCCCAATTCAACCAGAAGGCCGCGGATCCGCGGCCAAAGTGGGGTCTAGGCTGCGTATCCGCGGCCGTTTAGGCGCCAAGTGTGCAGGGCTTTTGGGGGTAGAATTGTCATTGCATGTGTGGTCTGGTGGTTGCCCTAGGTTTCCATTCTCCAGCCTATAAATAGCCCAGAAGTTTGAGAAGGAAAGGGTCCATTCTTGTATTTTCTTTTTGCTAGGATTTAGTTTACATGTTCTTCTTCTCATCCCTTCTCCATTAAACTTGTAGTGAGCTTTGTGAGTGAGGAATGGTGAATAAAGAAGATCATTTTATTATCATGCTTGTCCTACTTTTGTTATAATTGTTGTAACTTTAAATTTGTTAAGTAGTTGTTGTTATTTCCTTGTTGTTTCTTTCTTCTCTTTTTTTTTATCCTTACATACGACAATGATACTTACGCTCGATCCTCGCCAAGGTGAGGTCGCAAACAGTTAGTCGTATTCTTCTAATCTCCTTCTTTCTATCTTCCTCTTTTGTTTTGTTTTGTTTTTCCTATCATGAAGTGTGAGTAGTTTTATACTTGTTAGGGTAGGATAAGGGAAGTTTGAGAGAAGGAAATCTCTCTCACTCTTTCCTTACCCAACAACTTAAATCGACTCCCGTTAATTGAACCACAATCCGCTCCTTACGGCACCCTATCCTACATTATAGCGGTGATTCCGTAGTGAGACCGGTTGTGGTTGAATTAACCGGAAGTTATGGATAAGAGCCAAGAACGGACGGACAAGCACCAAAAGGAAGACTTATGCGTTGGAAAGCCTAGCTTATACTCGCAAAGTCCTTCCTAGTCGTGCTAATCCCCGTTGTTGCCGATTACCGTAACACCGATATTAAGAGGGGCAACGAAAGATGTGGAGACTCCTAACTCAAACTAACCTAATCCTAACCCTAACAAGCTCTCTTTAAATATCAACTTAACACTTAGATAACCACAACAAAATCTGAACACAGGACTTAACTCGTCGAAAAACACATAGAAAAAGATTCCCATCTCCCTGCGGACGACCCGTACTCAACCGGCTAGCTACAAGCGAAACCGTCTTGATTGCGGTCTTTAAAACTAAACTTGAACACGCACGTATCCTAACAATCAAATGGCGCCGTTGCCGGGGAGACGGTAGTTTGTTTCTTTGTGTAATTTCGGGTTAATTTGTAAGTATATAAAAAAAACGAAAAAAATATACTTTGTAAAAGAAACCATCTTGTTATTCTTGATTAGTTTTTGTGCAAGTGTGCAGGAAAATACGAAGTTCAAGATCGACGCCAAGGACGTTGAAAATACGGAGTTCAAGTACAGTGCCAAAGACGTGGGAAGATAGACCCACAGTTCGCGGCTACACCGCGACGGACAAAAACGAAGCATCCGGTCTACAGTAAAAATCTGGAGCAGATACAGTGAGTATATCAGAATTCCACACATCCAGACAAGTAGAGGACCCCAACCAGAACCCACACCAGAAAAATGACAGCACAGCTCCTCATTTCCGTCGCGGAACCGCGGAATTAGGGCCTTATTGCCGTGGAACCGTGGCCACTTGGTGGGGTCAGTGTGCCATCTTCTCTCTGTAAGTCCCTCTGCCTCTCTCCACTCCTCTGAACTCCACTGAACTGTGTTTTCTGCAGCTTTCTTTGCGCAAATTCTTCTCCCCCTTCCAATAAACTGTTCTTGTGCAGGATTCTTTGCGCCGCAAATAAAAATTGTTTGCAGTTGATTTGTTACTGTTTTGCACTCTTTAATACGGACTTAAGGGGCTTGAAACCAATCCAGATTGGGTGGGGATTTCATCACCCTTCCCAAGACCCCGGAAATCACTAAAGCATATGCATTGTCCATTGTAAATTAAAAAATACTAGACTTCAGCCCTAAGGACTTCGCGCTCATTAGGAGAAGATAAACCTTGTTTAGAACCTCGCTTAACCGTATATTGTTTACGGGGTGTCTAGAAAAGTGTTAAAGGCGCAACCGCCGAAAGAGAAAGGGTTATTTAATTAAGGAACTTCGCGAAAGCGTTGGACAACCTCCCCTTATCTCTGCACTTACCTGGCCTCGTGATCAGTGTATTTTTAAGCCCGTTTCTCGACACTGTTTAACTTCGACAATCAAGTTCAGGAGCAGGTCTAGTAGACCTAGGTTACCCTAGATCTAGGTGTGATTGTGCATATCTTGTTTGTGATTGCTTAAGCCGTATTTCCGTACATATTTCTGTAAATCTCTTTCTAAAAACAAAAGAAAAAAGAAAAAAAAAGAAAAAAATCAAAAACTTTTATAAAAACTTGCCCTTTTGTCGCCAAATCCATTTTCACCCACCACCCATCGCCTTTCTCCATTGACGTTTTCTTACCCTCACCTTCTCCGCTTTGACTATACTAAACTCGTTTAGTGTATGTCCGCTTGGACTCGGGACACTAGCGCCCGTCTAGTCCGCGTTACGTTAGTCGCGACCGACTACGCGATCGACTCCGAAGTCGATACTCCGTCCACTCCTCTTTCTCCTCTTCCTTTGCCGGCCAACTCCGACGTTGACCGGAATTCTGTTCATACATCTTCACCTTCACCTTCACCTTCACCAACCTCTTCTTCCGCGATGTCGGGATTTAATCCGAACATCTCTTTGACCACCCCTGGATTGGCTCCACCTCCTACGGAGACCAATCTCCCACCACCACCGCCTGTTGTAGCGCCGCAGCGAATCGCGCTCCAGGATCGTTTCTACCCCACCCGTTCTGCACTTCCCACCTGCCTTTCTCTTCCTCCGGCCAATGGGGACAACTTTGAAATTAAGCCCCATTTCATCAACATGCTTCCACGTTTTCATGGGCTTGAATCTGAAGATGCCTATATCTTCATCAACAAATTTCAAAATGTCTGTGCCATGATGAAAACCACCCAGCTGTCGGACGATGCTATACGTCTACGGGTCATTCCGTTCACTTTATGCGACCTCGCTGAAAAATGGCTGTATAGCACCGCTTCCCACTCAATCACCAGCTGGGACGAGTTTGTTAAAGCGTTTCTGAAAAAATTCTATCCAAATCATAAGACCGCAAGAATTCGAAATGAAATCAACCAATTCTCCCAGCTTCCTTCTGAACCCTTCTGGAAGTGCTTTGACCGGTACAAAGACCTTCTTGTTCAGTGTCCTCACCACGGTATAGAGAAATGGCAGCTCTGCCAAACCTTATACGAGGGACTGAACCCAGCAACGAAGCAGTTGCTGGAAACCATCTGTCAGGGCCACTTCCTATCGAAATCTGACGAGGAAGCGTGGCAGTTCTTTGACGATCTTGCGGAGCAAACGCTACAGTGGGAGAGCACCAGACCGACTTCTTCTTCTTCTACCTCCACTTCTACCGGTCAGTCTAGGGTAGGAATCCACCAACTTGACGTCTCTATTGCAATGAAAGCTGAAATGGCTGCTATAACAAGAAAGCTTGAAGCGATAGAGAGCAAATTTTCTGCTCCTGCTCCTACCCCTGTTCTCCCCCTTCGTACCATCTGCGCTTGTTGTTCCGATCCTTCCCACTTGACCGAAGAGTGTCCTTACAATCCACCCTCGCAAGGACAGGATCAGGTTAATGCTTCCTTTCAGCAAAGACCGAGGAATGATCCATACTCTTCCACCTACAATCCCGGTTGGAGGAACCACCCCAATTTCGCCTGGAATCAGAATCAGAATCAATTCCAGGGCAACAATTTCCAAAGGGCCCCTCCACCGCAACAACAAGCGCAGCAACAAACTCAACACCAATATCAGCAGCCCTTCCAACCCCAGCCTTTCCAAAACCAGACGAACAACTTTGCACCCAACAACTCTTTTCCACCAAACAACTTTGTTCCGTCAAACAACGATAAGGTTTCCTCGCTCGACCGAAGTCTGGAGGCGTTTGTTAAACAATCGACTCAATCCACCGCCAACATCCAGTCTTCGATTCAATCCTTAGTGCAACACACTGCCGCACACGGGCAAAGCATCAAGACCATCGAGGCCCAGATTGCACAGCTGAACGCGGCCTTGAGCGAGCGAGAGAAGGGGAAGCTCCCGTCCCTACCACTTCCAAATCCCGGTCACCCACATAATGCACATGTTGCTCTTGAACAACAAAACCATAATGTGAGTGCCGTGAATACACTGAGATCGGGAAGGATGCTGCAAAACAACATTGGCAAGCGAATCAACGATGACACCCCGACCGCTTCTTCTTCTTCTGCTTCTTCTTCTTCTTCTTCGTCTTCTGAGCCTATTCTCCATTCTTCAACAGGCTCTCCTTCCTCTTCTTCTGCTCTGAACGGACCCACTTCTCACTCCACGAAAACACCTATTCTGGGATCCGTTCCAACTCCAAAATCTCCTCCTCCAGCATTAGACTCAACCAATTTTCAAAATGTTCCATTTCCAAACCGGTTGAGGTCTAACAAACAAAATCCACAAATGGAGAAGATTTTGGAGTTATTCAAGCAAGTTAACATTAACATTCCTCTTTTAGATGCTGTCCAACAAGTCCCATCTTACGCGAAAATCTTAAAGGACTTGTGCACGAAAAAGAGGAAGTCTCAGGTACCCAAGAAAGTTTTCTTGGCTAGTGTTGTGAGTGATGCCCTTACCCAATCTTTACCACAAAAATGGAAGGACCCTGGCTGTCCTACGATTTCAATTACTATTGGGGATAAGAACATCAACCGCGCACTATTAGATCTTTGTGCCAGTGTTAACTTGCTTCCGTATTCAGTATACGAGCAATTAGGCGTCGGAGAGCTGAAACCCACACACTGCACTCTCCAGATGGCCGACCGATCGATCACCCATCCTAGGGGTGAGTTAGAGGATGTGTTAATAAGAGTCGGGGACTTCATATTCCCCGTCGACGTCATTGTCTTAGATACACAGCCTGTAGCTAACCCCCGGAATCAAATTCCGGTGATACTCGGTCGCCCATTTCTCGCAACCTCAAATGCTGTGATCAATTGTCGCAATGGTTCAATGAACCTCTCTTTTGGAAATATGACGATTGAACTCAACATTTTTAGGTTGGGGAATCAGCCCGCCGAACCTAATGCTCACATACTGGATGTCTGCTCGATCCAGGAGATCACCTCCGAAGAGTGTGAATTCGAGGAGTTTCTGTTTGAACACGATAATCTTGACGCCACTAGTGCGTTTCTCTTCGAACCTGCTGCTGCTTCTGCGCCCGACAACGAATACGAGTGTTTCACGTTCTCGAACGATCTTAGCCGCGCACAACCCGAGTTTGAATCCTTCGACTTTCCGGATGAGTTACCTGAACCATCCGACTCGGTTGCCTACACTCATTTTGAACCTTTGCTGGAGTCCTTTGAGTTCGAGACCTTTGCACCAGTCTTGCCTTCCATCATTTCACCTCCAACGCTCGAACTCAAGCCGTTGCCGTCTCACCTTAAGTATGCTTACTTAGGTGAGAACGAGACCCTCCCTGTCATCATCTCGGCTTCTCTAGCTCCCGAGCAAGAGAAAGCCCTTCTCGCGGTCTTGCACAGCAACAGGCAAGCTTTTGGCTGGTCCATGGCGGACATCAAGGGGATTAGTCCCCTGATCGTTGAGCATCACATTCATCTGATGGATGATGCCAAACCAGCCCGGGATCCACAAAGACGTCTTAATCCAGTCATGAAGGAGGCTGTGAAGAAGGAGATCGTCAAATGTCTAGATAGTGGTATCATTTACCCTATCTCTGATAGCCAGTGGGTTAGCCCCATTCACGTTGTCCCCAAGAAGTCGGGCATCACGGTCATAACCAACGAGGCGAATGAGTTAATCCCTACTCGCACCCAAACTGGATGGCGAGTTTGCATTGATTACAGAAAACTCAACGCCGCAACGCGGAAAGACCACTTTCCGCTACCTTTCATTGACCAGATGCTTGAACGATTGGCCGGACACGAGTACTACTGCTTTCTTGATGGCTACTCCGGCTATAATCAAATTCCCATCGCCGAAAAAGACCAGGACAAGACCACTTTCACTTGTCCTTTCGGCACGTTTGCATATCGACGCATGCCCTTTAGGTTATGCAATGCGCCCGCTACCTTCCAGCGGTGTATGATGGGAATTTTCTCTGACATGGTGGAGAAATTTCTGGAGATTTTCATGGATGACTTCTCCATCTTCGGCGACTCCTTTGACGAGTGTTTGCTGCATCTTGACGCTGTCCTTACCCGATGTAAGGACAAGAATCTCACTTTGAACTGGGAGAAATGCCACTTCATGGTGCGCGAAGGTATTGTCTTAGGACATATCATCTCGCAAAATGGCATAGAGGTTGACAAAGCAAAGATTGATGTCATTTCCAATCTTCCTCCTCCCCGATGCGTCAGAGATATCCGAGCCTTCCTTGGCCATGCCGGTTTCTATAGACGGTTTATCAAGGACTTTAGCAAGATTGCTAGGCCCTTGACGCTTTTGCTGGCCAAGGACACGCCTTTCGACTTCAACTCGAGCTGTGTGACTGCATTCGAGTCACTGAAACGCTCACTCACTTCTGCTCCCGTTCTTTCTTCTCCTGACTGGACGCACCCATTCGAGATCATGTGCGATGCATCCGACTTTGCCATCGGTGCTGTCCTTGGATAGCACATCAACAAGATGCCGCACGTAATCTATTACGCGAGCCGAACCCTGAACGACGCCCAACTCAATTATACAACAACTGAGAAGGAATTCTTGGCTGTTGTATTTGCTTTAGAAAAGTTCAGGCCCTACCTCATCGGCTCTCCAGTCATTGTCTACACGGACCATTCAGCTCTGCGCCATCTTTTTGCGAAGAAAGATGCCAAATCTCGGTTAATACGTTGGATCCTCTTGCTTCAAGAGTTTGACCTTGTCATTAAGGACAAACGAGGATGTGAAAACGTAGTTGCCGACCATCCCTCACGACTTCCTTCTTCGCCTTCGCTTCCAATTCCGATCAACGACGTTTTCCCGGATGAACAACTCTTGACAGTATCGTGCGAACCCTGGTTTGCAGATATTGTGCACTATTTGGCCACGGGATTACTACCGACTGAATGGTCGAGTCAGGACAGACTTCGCTTCTTATCCCAAGTAAAACACTTTTACTGGGACGAACCCTACTTGTTCAAGTACTGTCCCGACCAGATTATTCGTCGGTGTGTCCCTGATGAGGAATTCAAGAGTGTGCTGTCATTTTGCCACGATCAAGCGTGTGGCGGGCATTTTGGGCCCAGAAAGACAGCTGAGAAGATCTTGCAATGTGGTTTCTACTGGCCACAACTTTTCAAAGACGCTCACGACTATTGCAAGACTTGCTCCCGGTGCCAACACATGGGCCGGATATCCCGGAGGAACGAGATGCCGCTCCAACCGATCTTGGTTGTGGAGATTTTCGATGTTTGGGGGATAGACTTCATGGGGCCGTTTCCCAGCTCTTTTGGGAACTTGTACATCCTTCTAGCTGTTGATTACGTCTCTAAATGGGTCGAGGCTGTGGCCAGCCGGACTAACGACAACAAGGTTGTCGTTAGGTTCCTTAAAGAAAACATTTTCTCCCGGTTTGGCCACCCCCGAGCGATCATTAGCGACAATGGAAGTCATTTCTGCAACAAAACCATCGAGGCCTTGATGCGGAAATACTCCATTAATCATAAGCTCTCTACGCCCTACCACCCCCAAACCTGCGGGCAGGCCGAAGTTTCCAATCGGCAGATCAAGCAGATACTGGAGAAGACGGTTTCCAAGAACCGTAAGGATTGGTCTCTGAAACTCACTGATGCCCTTTGGGCATTTAGAACCGCTTATAAGACCGACCTTGGCATGTCTCCCTATCGGCTTGTGTACGGAAAAGCCTGCCACCTTCCTGTTGAAATCGAGCATCGCGCATTTTGGGCGATAAAGGAGCTGAATCTGTCTCTCGAGGACGCGGGCAGCCATCGGAAGCTGCAGTTGAACGAACTATACGAGCTTAGGGACGAGGCTTACGATAACGCGGTTGTCGTTAAGAATCGAACGAAGGTGTTTCACGATAAACACCTTTTGCGCAAAACCTTCGTACCTGGTCAACAGGTACTGCTTTACGACACCCGACTTCACTTCCATCCTGGAAAGCTCAGATCTCGCTGGAAAGGGCCGTATTTTGTGCGGAATGTGTATCCGCAGGGCGCCGTGGATTTGGAAAATCCAAAGGACGGTTCACTCTTCAAAGTGAACGGACACCGATGCAAACCGTACCTTAGCGCCGAACCAACAGAGGAGCTCCTGTTCTTACAGGAGCCGGTTTACCCTGAATGATCTTCCTCTGCCTACCTCCAAACTTCGGTTATCCAGCCAAGAACAGTGGACATTGTTCCAAATAAGTTTGGGGGTATGTACAAACCATTTTGTATATATTTGTGTATATTCTTTTGCTTTTCTTTAAAAACAAAAACAAATAAAAATTTGTGTATCACTAACCGACAATTTTGACCCTTCAAATGATCTCTTCATGCAACGACAGTGAGGACACTGTCCAGTTCAAGTTTGGGGGTATGCTCGGTACGCATTTCTTACCTTCGCATTCATATGTATATTTTGCATCTGCATATTAATATCCATAAAATCCATAAAAATTTGAAAATTTTCTAAAAAATATAAAAACTTTTTTGTCAAGTTAGCTTGTGGAAGAACTCTGATTCAACATTCGACGGTTTTTGTTTGAAAAAATAGGAATAACTAGATCTTATGTTTGGATTTTGAAAACCTGAAAGATAACTCTCCTTTAAAGTTAACTATAGCTGATATAAGTCTTTACATCACACTACACGTGTCGTGAGTTTTGGGAATTAGATGACAAGTCTTTCATGTTTAAACTTTTAAACAGATAACTGATTTTCTGAGGATCAAATAGGTTTGTTCTGAAATAAGTAATGTCAAGAATAGTTTATGAAGTAAAGCGAATATGAAGGGATGTTATTGATGCCATAATTGGAGCTAAGTCGGAAAAATAACCCATCTAAAACTTGATTGGAATGATTACACACCAAACCCACTAAACACGTCTTTTATCCAAAAAAAAAATATTTGAACCGCCGGTTATATCTCCGTTCGTATTGAATCATCTGATTTTCACGACAAATTGTCATTTGTTTTTGGACCTAGGTAACTTGAGTAATTAAGTCCGCTGGGGTGTTTCTACACCTAATGCCCTAAAACCAACTGGTTTGGGTGCATTGGCCCAAAGCTCGCTAAGAAGCCTAGAAAGTCCAGTTTAAAACAAAGTCAAGCAAGTGTTCTCTCCGAGTTAAAATTCCTAACGGTTCTTTGTGTGAGAATAATCTTGATAAAAGACAGGCCTTTAAAAAAAAAATTTAACGGAGATACGAAGGTTTTACTCTTTGATAAAGAATATTGCACGTTCACAGAGGTGTGTATGAAATGAAAATAAGAAAAAGGTGGAGTGAAAAATACGACTTAGTTTCCTGTTAAGGAAGATAGAAATTCTGAAGTTGAAACCTTACTGGAAAACGAAACTTGAAAAATGCTTAACTCTTTATAAAACTTATGTGATCCTTTTAAAATTGTTATCTGGGCTTTATTGTGCGACATGATGACTTTTATCGATCCTTCTGGAACTTAACGACACTATTTGCACTGCACGTAAAGACATATAAAATCTGTAGTTAAATAAGAAGCGAGGTGTGAAAAATAAAGGTTCGATAGTCTGGACTTAGGATTATAGAATTGTTATTTTCTAAAAACAAAACTTTAGGGTTTGAAACTTAGTCATTTTTACAAACCAACTTGACCGGATTGTATGGGTAGTATCCGCTGAAAACCCTCAGGAGACAACACTCCTCCTACTAGGGACACCTAGAGGTTTAACGGCTTGTTGCACATGCTCAGTGCAATCGCGTTCCCTGCGAAAGTGAGGTTAGGAAATTTTTTTGTGAATAAATGGACTTTGCTCGGGACGAGCAAATGATAAGTTTGGGGGTATTTGTTCCTATCAGATTTTTGCATTTTCATATCGCCCAATTTTTATCACATTGCATATCCGTAGATACTCTTGAGCCGTGTTTGCTAGTCAATTGCAGGATACAGGTTCTCGGTTCCAAAACGGTGAAATTCATGGAAAACACGACAAAATCCGGGTTCCTGCCAACCACAGATAAAACACGGTCTCCGCTCTTCATCCGTATGTTGCCAGATATCAATAGGAAGACAAAAGGTCATATCAATGTCATTCTCATGCACAAGGCTCAATGGTAGCACAAGATCCAAGAGATCTACGCGGAGCTCGAGGCAAATCATGACAAAATCTTGATAAAAAGTCTACCTTTCCCTCAACAGAAATTCTGGAAAATTCGTGAAGAAATTATGTAAAAATACAGATACCAGAATAAAGGGCACAGAAGACCAGGGAACCACAGCAATTTGGGGGGCCCAATTCAACCAGAAGGCCGCGGATCCGCGGCCAAAGTGGGGTCTAGGCCGCGGATCCGCGGCCGTTTAGGCGCCAAGTGTGCAGGGCTTTTGGGGGTAGAATTGTCATTGCATGTGTGGTCTGGTGGTTGCCCTAGGTTTCCATTCTCCAGCCTATAAATAGCCCAGAAGTTTGAGAAGGAAAGGGTCCATTCTTGTATTTTCTTTTTGCTAGGATTTAGTTTACATGTTCTTCTTCTTCTCATCTCTTCTCCATTAAACTTGTAGTGAGCTTTGTGAGTGAGGAATGGTGAATAAAGAAGATCATTTTATTATCATGCTTGTCCTACTTTTGTTATAATTGTTGTAACTTTAAATTTGTTAAGTAGTTGTTGTTATTTCCTTTTTGTTTCTTTCTTCTCTTTTTTTTTTATCCTTACATACGACAATGATACTTACGCTCGATCCTCGCCAAGGTGAGGTCGCAAACAGTTAGTCGTATTCTTCTAATCTCCTTCTTTCTATCTTCCTCTTTTGTTTTGTATTGTTTTTCCTATCATGAAGTGTGAGTAGTTTTATACTTGTTAGGGTAGGATAAGGGAAGTTTGAGAGAAGGAAATCTCTCTCACTCTTTCCTTGCCCAACAACTTAAATCGACTCCCGTTAATTGAACCACAATCCGCTCCTTACGGCACCCTATCCTACATTATAGCGGTGATTCCGTAGTGAGACCGGTTGTGGTTGAATTAACCGGAGGTTATGGATAAGAGCCAAGAACGGACGGACAAGCACCAAAAGGAAGACTTATGCGTTGGAAAGCCTAGCTTATACTCGCAAAGTCCTTCCTAGTCGTGCTAATCCCCGTTGTTGCCGATTACCGTAACACCGATATTAAGAGGGGCAACGAAAGATGTGGAGACTCCTAACTCAAACTAACCTAATCCTAACCCTAACAAGCTCTCTTTAAATATCAACTTAACACTTAGATAACCACAACAAAATCTGAACACAGGACTTAACTCGTCGAAAAACACATAGAAAAAGATTCCCATCTCCCTGCGGACGACCCGTACTCAACCGGCTAGCTACAAGCGAAACCGTCTTGATTGCGGTCTTTAAAACTAAACTTGAACACGCACGTATCCTAACAATCAAATACTAAGTACTCTACATCCTAAAATGATGGAGGGGTGCGGATAGTTTTTAAGAAAACTTTTAACGCTTTGAACTTGATATAGTTGTAGAATCCAATGGTTTTTAAAAGGAGTGGCTTTAAGCTCCGCACTTTGAAAACTTTCTTTTTCATAAAAAGCCGAGTGGGTTTCAAATCCGATTCTACAACATCTTTTAGGTTCATTTTTCTTTACATTAATCTCATTAATGTAGTCCCATCATTTAATTCCTAAAGCCATCACAGAAAAGAAACGAAAATAAGACGTACGCTTATGCCATCCGCATTCGCCTCAATGTTCTGTTATGCACCGTTATGTTACATAACTAACGGCAGAGCAGAACGGGACTAGTGCGGGTGCAAAACATAAGCAACGTTTATTATATATCATATATATATAATATCATTCGTCTCAACATGTAAAATGATCACATCACAGAACATCCACAGCAGAAGCATATATGAAAATATAGGATATCCAGGAGGTCCGTATTTAATACTTAGCCATCAATAGAAAATACGGATTCCACGGTCGCGATGAACAGCCAAACCCAGACCCGTAGGCATCTATGAGAGCGGCATGTGACCCTACCAGTTCTAGAGTTTAGGAGACCCGGTCTCAACTCCTCGAGATGGCCTCCCACTGAACCCTAGAACCCGGTCACTTGTGCTCCACTCCTTGAGTCTATCCTAATGCAGAAAATTAAATAATATACAACACTGGTGACATCATCCTCAACCCGGAAGTGCCCCAAATAAAAGAATATTATATTCAATTGAATTTTACATGAATGAAAAGAAAACTCTCATCTGACATAAAAACCCCAGCTATTCAATCACGACAATCCAGCACAATATATCACAGAAACACATAATATCACATATCATCAACGTTAGTAAGTATGCGTACCCTGATTGTCGTTGATGTATAGCAACGAAACCGGCGATAGAACACATACTACACTTACGGTCGCAGAAAAGAAAATAAAAAACTACAACAATTGGAATCGGCACTGCCCTTACACATCATAAACCCGGGATATCACATATCTTAAGATTTCATGTCTAAAAATGTAAAGCTTGCAATTAGGTCTCATCCAAGAAAACACCTTTTCATAATGATATGGATAATTCAACAAGATTTCCGAATACACCTGAGACCGAAATGCTAGATTTACATGCAACAAACAAATTTGTAGATTCCAATTATTGTATCACATTCTCATAAACTAGGCACAGTTAAAACATTCGATCGAACGATTGATCACCCAAAGAATTCTCAGAAAGCTCAACACTTGAACAGTTTTAAAATATACCAGAGACTGCTACAAGTACATACGGGCCAGCACAAGAAGGCACAGTCCAAGCCTCACCAACGGCGCCGCGGAACCGCCACAAAATGACCATTTTGGCTGCGGTTCCATGGTCATATAGTCGAGTTAGGGCTTCGTTCTTCTTGTGGGCCTATACAATACCCTGCACGATTTTCTGAGTATTTTTAATATGAAAAAATCCACCTTTTTGAAAAATTTCCATAGAGCAACCTTCGGGCGTCGTTTTTCGTTTTTCGAGATTTTTAACGTCGTCTAAGTTACTCTAAAGCTCTAGCTTGGCACTGATACCACTGTTGAGTTTCCATAGCACCTAATTAAGGGTTTAGAGGAATCACACATGCCACAATTTAAATTTATAAGAGGTGCTAAGCAAACTTTACTAGGAATCGAACTAGAAATTTATGGTAACAACTAATAGTATCACATACAAAAGTTAATCTATCACTAAGTGGAGAGACTACAACCTTTGTAGACCTCCTTAGTGACTCCTTGGATCTCCTAGAGTTTGGAACGGCTCGCTTGAACACTTTCGAGTCCACGACGATCCACCCGAAGTCCCTTTGCTCAAAGCTTGTTGCTTCACTTGGTCTTTCAAATCCGTGGAGCAAACACCCTACACAAAATGGCTAGAGAAGTGGAGGATGATGAAGTGTTTTATATTCTCACTTAAAAACACTCTCTTTTTCTTTTCCTCACTCTAATCAAATCTGAAAAGAGCTTGAAGAAGGAGGAAGATGAAAATGGCAAAGCTTTCTCAAGATAATGATAATTGTGTTGTTTTAAAAATAAAACAAAAGGATATATATGTGAGATTATCTCACATCCAACCATGGTTAAAAGAAATATCTAGATCTTTTGTGATGAGTTAAAAGAACAAAGGAAATTAACCTAGGGTTAGTCAAAGGTCAACCCATGAAGAGTGTGGAAACTATGAGTCATTAGTTATTTTCCTTTTCCTTTTATCTCAAAATAAAAATCCACATATTAATTTGAACCATGTGAGTCTTGCATTGCCATCTTCAATATATCAACAACCATGATACTTATGCATGCATGTATGTATGCATTAACATCAACATGTGTATGTATATACATATATGCATACATCCAAAAGAAAAAGGGTTTAATAAAAAATGAGCTAAAAGTCTTTATTAAATCAACAATTGATTTAATAAACCGGTCATATCACATACGACCCGACCAATAGTTAACGCCTGATTAATATACGGTATCTCATACTCGCATTTAATCGAGCTCCCGCGCATATCTCATATGCACACCACATCGTTTTGCCTGAGCCAGGAAACATCTATATGGGACTCTAAGACTCGTCAATACGCCGGTAGTAGGTGATGATCACATCAAACACCCATAAGCCGCAAGCGGTCAGCTAAACGTAACAGCCACCCGGGTATTGAGCGATCAGAAGAAAGACAAGCGAACCTATCAAAAACTCCATCGAGCAAACTGGTAACACTTACCGTACAGTCCTATCCCTTCGTCAGATTTGCTGCATATCGAGTCTAGGGATGGTAATGTCGATCTTAATAACTCAATAAGTTATGCTGGTATATGGCTCATAACAGATCGAGAAACTACTGATAACACTTATCAGTAAATCTCAGCAGCCCTGGCCAGGGACTTCCTCTTATAGCCAATCTAGCATAGCGCAACATCAACCCCCAATACCGGGAGAGACGAAACCCGTCCTATCGCTCATTGCCTCCATGCGCCTCGGGACTATACCCAAAATCCACCGGTTTGTACAACTCAGTAGAGCCGTAGTAGGGTGGAGATCAAAGTACAGTGGGAGGACACACCAGACTCTATGACGATCTCGGGTCTACAGACTAACCTGTACCAGTGTCACCTGAGAACTGCTATCCGACGTATGATATAATACCACATAGGAGTTCTCGGCGAGTCCGTTCAGTGTACCCAGTCTCACTGAGCACCCGTATACAATCTTTGTTGTCAGCACCCCAGATGGATATGGGATCATCTATCGCCCATCATATCGGACAAGAATGGTATACGCTAGTCTACCCTAGAGTATCGATGCCCCGTCTCGATACACCCACAACTAGGAACTTTTCAAGGATATTCTTATAAACTACAGGTGTCCCACTAGTATGATCCACATCATAATCCCAGTAGTAAAGCAAATATCCTAAGGGCTTTATCAACATGTATCAAATGAGTAAAAGCATGATTAAGTGAACATACGATAAAGAGAAACCAGATAGCATACTATCATGTCAAGCAAGACTGTTTTCTGAATATATATATATATATACACACATCAGTACATACACTATCATATAATGGCCTCTAGGGCATACATATATCCAACACTAAATCCGACTGCCTCCTCACGGCATTCCCGGATGCATAATACTCGGCTAACCAATCCATGCTCAGAAAAACAACAAGGTCTAATATATCAAGAAGAATCTAATTTACCGAAGAATCCCTATCTCCGATACGAACAAAACGAATACGAATGAGTGACATTTCGAGCGACAAAAGGTTTGCCTTCGGAAATAAAATCACAACAAGCGGCTGATTTAGCAAGGACCACTATCGGCTAAACTTCGATACAAGGTATGTAGATACCATTTCAAACGAAACCAGAAAGAAATACGTATCGGAAGAAAACACCGAACAAATACCTGTCACAACGGCGTCTATCTAACCGCCTCTGAGCTGGCCTGCTCATACGAATCCGCTTTGGTCCAGAAACGACCGAAGTCCTAAATAGAATCATACTCTTGACTGGTCCTAGGTAGACCCACAATAAGATCCATAAAATCTGTTCCCATTTCTACTCCGGAATGGGCAAAGGTTGTTGCTCTCCTGCTGGCATCTGATGCTCGGCCTTGACTTGCTGACAAGTCAGCATCCCGAAACAAAATCTGTGACATCTCTCTTCATCCCTTCACACTATTAGACTTCTCTTAAGTCATAATACATCTTGGTGGAAACCGGATGAACACTATATACTGACTGATGCTCTTCTTCTAAGATCTTGCGTCTCCGTCCCTCGGAATCTGGTACACACATTCAAGTCCCAAATCGTAGTACTCCCAAATCATCAATCATGAACTGTGAATCTTTGCCCTGTCAAACTTGCTCCATGATCTCTGACCAACGAACGTCATCGGACTATGCCTCACTGATATAGTTCATTACTGTGGACGTGCACGGACATGGGCGAGTTATCCCTCGGTCAACATAACTCGAACTATACTCGGCTGTCACAAGGAATCTACCAATCTGTTGTCGACTGTCCCTAAACCGTGCTCAAACAAGAAAAGCTACCTCCGACCTCCGACTCAAAACATCTGCCACAACATTCGCTTTGCCCGGACGATAAAGAATCTCGCAGTCATAGTCTTTCTCTAGCTCCATCTATCGGCGCAGTCTCAAATTTAGGTCTCACTGCTGAAAGATGTACCTTAAGCTCATATGGTCTGTAAATATCTAGCATGACACGTTGTATAAGTAGTGTCTCCAAATCTTATGTGTAAAATCACCGCAGCCATCTCTAAGTCATGCGTGTAATAGTTCTGCTCGCTCTTCTTCAACTGTCGAGAAGCATCGCAATGAACAACAAAACTGCCTGATCCTTAAGTCAAAGATAATACTGGCGCCGTAATCAAACGAGTCTTTAACTGCTCAAAGCTCTGCTCACATTCCTTAGTTCAAAGAAAAGAAACTCCTTTCCGTGTCAACCCAAAAATGCTGCGAACCTCCGTCACTGATACAGGTCTGGGCCAGTGCTGAACGGCCTCGATCCCCTTCGGTTCCATACTTCCCATCTCCCGTACTACGTGATCCCAAAAGTCCCCATTATCCAACCAAAAAAACTTACGTGGATAATTTAGCGAATAGCTGGCGCTCCCTCAAAGTCTGCAACGAAATCATCAATTACTTCCTATGCTCCACTCGGCTCCAAAAGTACACTAAGACGTCCTCAATGAACATGATGATAAACTGATCAAGAAAGGCCAGGATATTCGGTTCGTCCAATCCATAAACGCTGCTGGGGCATTGGTGAGCTCGAATGACATCTCTTTCACGACCCGAAATTGGCACGTGACGGCCCTAATACTACGCAACGTCTACAGGCGTAACGCAGTAAAAAAAAGCAAAAACCCAAAAATCTAAACCATTAAAAGAAAACAAAAGATAAGAAATATTGTTTAAAAGTCTTTGAAATCACAACCCAAATTCTTTAAAAGTCCAACTTTATTTCCTTTAAAATTTTGGCAGCACCTCCTTTGTAAAAGCTAGCCCCAAAAATGGGTACAACATAAATATAAAGTAAAACATCCCCAAACGGGAGCAAATACACGCCCAAAGGTGGAAAACAACCACCACAACAAATATACGACGCCGTAGCGAAGAAATAAAAGACGATAGAAAGGAAACTGTATAAAAGACAACAAGTCACAAATAATATACAATATCTTCCTCACCAAGTCTCTAAGTCAACAAGAAAATATAGTAGATGGAGAGTACAAGGATACAATGAATATACAATACAACAAACGAATAACCACAAAACCCACCTAAGCAAACTGCACACTGTGAGCTGATGCGGTATCCGTAGCAAAAGATGATAGAAGAATAGCCTACCTCTGACTATCCTGAGGAACACCTGCAAACACTGTCGCACAACGGGGGTGAGTTGTCAACTCATGAATAATAAATAACATAAGCAGGTAATCGCGAGTATGCGCGTACAGCGCGAATCTAACATAAGCATCTAAGCAATGAATGGTCATATGTAATGAAATAATCATGAAAAAGTACACTAGCAGGTACAATTTATACATGAAGCAATAATAATATGACAATCATGTAAGATACTATATCAGTACTACTAATACATGAAGAAATGATATGAATAAAGGTATGTAAATGCAACAGTCATGGAAGGTACTCTAACAGGTACACTAATGCATGAAGCAGTGCATAAACAGTAAATGTAGAGTATGAAATGAAACATGTCATTTCCACGGAATCCTGACATCGTGGTAGGATCAAAATCCATCAAGACAATCCAAATCCCAATTTGCTCAAATCAGCCCCCAATTTGGCTATCATATCAAGTAAGTCTCACATATCCAAAATGTACAACATCAAGTAGATCTCACATATCCCGTATGTACAATATCAAGTATATCTTGTATACCCCGAATGTACAACATCAACTAGATCTCACATATCCCGAGTGTGTAAAATCAGCAATCTCAAATATATCCTGTAATCAATATCAAATGAATTCTCAAATGTCCTAAATCCAATGTCAATGTGTCCTTTACATTCTAGGTATATTTGCATGAATAAATATGATGATGTATATAAATTAATGTCAATACACATATATTAGCGTCCCATTCCACTAATATTGGTGTAAGGGCATATATAACAGCGGCCTAAACCCCTGTTATATATACAAGGGAGTAAAAAGAAATATCATGAAACCAATGTGTCAAGCATTGATACAGAAATGCAGGTCTATCAGGTGCTGTCACCACGACTGGCACCCTGATAGGTACGTATCATACGCTATCCCGAAAGCTCGAGTGCCTAGCTCAGACACTCGCCTCTCGACGTATCTATACGTACATGACTCCCGTCGGTATCCCCATGATAACCGCTGAGTAATTGGTAATATCACCGGATTGTATGCTTCCCCCACTAACTCATCGTCTAGCTCCACGAAATTCTTGCCCCGGGGTACCTCCGAGCCCAACCATGTACCCGCACACGGACCCCTCCTTTCCTCGCGTGGGGTATATATATATATCAGAACCGATAAATCTCATGGTGGCTGCTAAAATATCAAATCAAGGGAAACCGGGTTTTTCAAGTAATGCATAATTTCATGAACTCCCACGGTCCCCAAATCCAGAAAACATCATGAAAAATCCATATCACAATGCGAAAATCCATGAATATAATATATGCAACATAAAAGGAAATGTAAGCACATAAAAGGAAAAGCCGCTAATTAATTGCAACAAGTTAATATAAATATCATGCGGTTCCTAATTTTCTCCAATTCTAAAATAACATTAGGTAAAGGTAAACATATAGCTATAACCAGATGTATGTGAAAATATAAAGGTATAGCAAGATATATATATCTACCTATAAGTAATGATGTAGTATACCCCCTGGGTATAAGTGAAATAGGTGTGCAAGGTATACCTGTAGCTATGTCGTAAAGTGTGCATGTACCTATCACTAATGGTACAATACTCTATAAGTATACAGGTAACTAGCATGTAAGAATGTCAGAGCATATGTATAAGCATGTAGGTATACAGGTATGCTATAAGTCAATGCGTAAAGAAATATGAATCAAAGTCTCAATGTCCCTAACCAAGCAATATCATATCAATAAGTGGGTTGTGCGTGACATGGCAATTATTGACGGTGTGTGTAGCATACAATCAGTGCTTATGCAACATGAATCGTCAATAATATGTGCAGTGTCCTAAAGATACTAGTCCAAGCAAAACAATATCTAAGTAATAGGGTAAATGAGCAATTCTAAATATGACATAGAATATGCGACAGAAATAACATCTCTAGCCCAGACGCATAACGCCATGCGGGCGATTCCCCTGTAGATGTTAAATCTACTCACCAACGCTCCAAGCTAGATGAATCCTACCACCTGCTTTCCCATTGTAGCAGTGTCCGTAGTCCCCGCATGCGAACCTAAAATTTCACAAACACAACACATAAGCAAAATATCCTACAATGACGAAAAGACAACGAAACGCGATGAAAACACCGGGAAAATTACGTTGCGCGCTTAGCGCATCTATCGCGCATGACATCGGCCAAAAATCCTAACTGGGGTCGCTAAACTACAAAATACCAAGTCTAGACCCCGATCGTCTCGATCGCGCAACACATCACAAACAATTACGAGGAATAAAATAGATATAATCTCGCAACGACCAATCGAACCCACGTCGGAAAAACCCCGAAACCTAGTAAGCAACTTATCGCAATATTTCGCACTAGTTTCAAGCTAACGCATATCTAGCGATTGCAAACATCTAATATAAGCTTAACTAAGCTATCTAAACCATTTCTAAATTTTTAACACTTGCTAATTAAATTTTAGCAAAAACCTAGTAAGCAAAATTGCATAATTAAATAAAGTAATCATTAGCAATAATTATCATTTTCTACTAGGTCAAGCTTTTGCTAATCTCAAATTAACACTTCAATAAAACATTAAACACATAAATCAAGTTTTACCATCACTAGATTATCATAAAAATCAAGTCTTGAATTTCAAACATGAAATTAAAAGCTTTAAATAAACAATTAATTTGCTAATTAGAAATTTAGAAACAACAAAAAGGATTATGGTTAGGGTTTTATACCTCCACAAAAGATCAAAACCAAGAAAACAAACTCATCATCTTTTCCTCCAAAATGATGTTTTGAATGAATATCCAAGCTACTTTTGTAAAGAAGAATGAAGGTTTTGGATTTTATTTGAATTTCTATGAATTTATTTGGATTTTTCATGATTTATTTGATGCAAAATGAGTTGAAAAAGGGTGGAAATGATGGAGGGCAGCAAGGGGAAGGGAAGGGCCGGCCAAGGGGGTGAGGGGGTATTTTTGTGAATTTTTTGTGAAGAAATTGCTAAAAAAAAGAGTAATAAATGCTATATGCCACCATTACACCTTTTCTTTTCTTCTTAAAAATAAATCCTTTTGCACTCGAAAAATATCTAGATTTTAAAAAGAAGTTTCCAAAATTTTCTAGTGACAAAAAATTAATTTTTTCTCAAGAGAAGAAATTTCCCGATTTACATGCAAATTTTACCGGCTGAAATAAGATTTTATTTGGGAAAAATTCTATCTGAAGCACAACCTTCCAAATACCCACAAAGATCACGCACAAGCTTTATTTTAGCTAAAATAGGTGCCGGCAAGCTTATACGGACGTTTGATCGAAATCGGGTTAAAACGGAAAATACCGACAATTTTGCCCTAAAACGGAAAAATTCGCAAAACGATTTCTGAAACGTTAAAATCTTCCCACCTTAAAGAAATTCGGTCCCCGAATTAAAATTCATCTATGCGTACCTTCAAGAAGATGAGTACAAAACTACCAAATCTCGCTCGCAGCTTGCCAAGTGATCACCTCACTATACAGCTACGCCAAAGAACCCTCACAGACGGCAAGACCCTTTATCGAAGTTTCTCCACCTGCCGAGCCATTAACACAATCGGCTACCGGTGAACGAAATGATCACGTCCAAGCCAAATGGTCTGGTGTTGAATCATGTGAGAAAGGGCATGAAGGTAATTGTAAAGTATCGACGCAAGGAATACGGCGTGAATACTCAAAAATCTGGGTGGAAGTGCCGAATTATAGGCAACGGAACCAACTCGCTTCAAGGATCTCAAAAGGACCTACAATCCTGGGATACTTCCCAAAACTCAACACGTCATTTATCGGAAAATCCCGTAGGAATACATGATCTCCCACTGCGAACCCAAGTCTGCGACCACCATGGTCGGCATAAGACCTTTGTCTGCACTGGCTGTCATCATCCTAACCTAAACCAACTGGATCATCCTCGAAGTCTCTAGACTAGCTGGGGTCCAAAAATCCTACTACACAGAGTCAGAAAAACAGACTGGATAACGACAGCACCTAACAAACAAAACCAAAAAGTTGCCAATTGGAGTATCTCCTGATAATAGCTATCGAAGAAGAACCCCAACAATGGCGAGTGACGATCCCAACTGCCGACAACAATTAATACGTATGCACAAGCATATCCTCCAGAGTCGGTATAGCCCGCTCTTACAAAACCATCATCCTGCGGATGAAAAAACAGAGCTAAAGCTCAACCAGTACCCAAGACTTCCTGAAGTTCCTGCCCAAGACGGCAAGCGAATAGGGTGCCCTATTTGGATACGACCCATGAAGGAACATCGTGCAGCGCACAAACTTAACCAAGGACAACTGAGCAACCTGAGTATAACCGGACAACTAGCATCCGAATGGAGTCACACCCAGACTAAACCTGGGTAGACGCCACAATGAATATTCATGGAGACCTGCTCCCATTCCCACTCCGGAACTGTTAAAGGTTGCAACTCTCCAGCCGGTCTCAGATGCTCAACCTTAACACACAACAAGACAGCCACCTGGAAACGAACTCCGAAACTTCTCTTTAGATCCCTGCCCACCCGTAACTATCTCATAAGTCACGTCAAATGCTGGTGGAACTTGAATGAGTACAGAGAGTTGACAGATGTGCCTGCTATAGGATTTCACGTCTCTACCCAATAGTATCAGGTACACAAACGCTTCCCTAAACGTAGTACATCTGGTCTCAAATCAAGGACTCCGAATCATTACCCAGCCGAGTATGCTCAAGTATCTCTGACGAACGAGCATCGGTGGGCTGTGCCTCGCGAAAGCGATTAAGGAAAAGTGGTCGGGCGCGGACATGAGCAAGCTGTCCCCTCAGTAGAGGCGAACTTAAGCTGTACTCAACGATCGCACAAGAACTGTAAATCTGCAGAAGACTATCTCAACAATTAGAACCCGCTGCAAGAAGATGTATATTAAGCTCTGGTGGTCCGTGAAAATCTGACACGACACTCCGAACAAGTAGTGTCTCCAAATCTCCAACGCACGACCACCGCGGCCATCTCCAGACCAGGAGTGGGATATCCTGCTAGTACTTCCTCCAAATGTAACGAAGCAAAACCGATAACTCAATAGTGTCACCTCAGTACACAATCGATCCCCACTCGCGAAACATCACAGTTAAACAACAAAGTCGCCCGAACCAAAGCCAAGAAAGAACTGATGCAATTGTTAACCGAGTCCTCAACTGCTGAAACTCCGCATACATGCCTCAATCCAAAGAAAAGAAACCTCCTTTCCGGTCAGTCCAGTCAACGGTGCAGCACTACACTAGCAATCCTGCACGGAACGGCGGTAAAAACCTGCTAAGCCCAAAATCAACGGACCTCCGTCCGTACACAAGTCTGGGCCAAAGTTGTACGGTTTCGATCTTCCTCGGAACCATACGACAACCGTCTCCCGTAACTTCAAGACCGGGAAGTTAACACAAGCAAGCCTGAAAGAACACTCCAAGAATCTAGCAAACAGCTGGGGCCCTCCCAATGTCTGCAAAAAAAATCCTCAAGTGCTGCTCCTGTTCCTCAAGACACGTTAGAATAGACCAGAATGTAGTCAATAACACAACAATAACTGGTCGAGGAACGGCCTGAATAAATCTGGTTCATCATCTTTCCGAATGCTGCTAGGGCATTGGTGAGTCCAATAACACCACCAAAACACACAAAGCCCATAGCACGCACAAGACAGTCTTCGGAATGTCATCACTCCGAGCCCGCAACAATGATGACCTGATCACCAAACAAACTTAGAAAATGTCTCGCACTCTGGAGTTGATCGAAGAAATCGTCAATGCGAGGTAAATGATACCTAACCACTACGTAAGCCGGTTCAATTGACAATCAATCAATACACAACCTCAAACTGCCGTCTTTCTCCTTTACGAACAGAAATAGGAGCTCCTCAATGTGAAACACTCAGACGCACAAGCCCCCCAACAAATAACTCTGCAGCTGATCGTTAAGCTCCCTAAGCTTTGCCGGCTCATCTAGAACGACGTCGGAAAACTCTCGTACGATAGGAACCCGGTCCAACAATCCCACTGTGGCTCCGGTATCACGAATGAACGCCAAGAATCCTCGACATCCTCTCCTCAAAAGCCGACTAGCGGAAAAGGCTGAATTCAAGCTGTGAGAGGCAGCACCATTATCCCCTTGCACAACAAGAACTGACTCGCCGGGAAAACAAAACCTGACTGTTTTCTCGCGGCAGTCCATAGACGCCTAGCACGTAGCTAACCAATCCGTGTCCAGGAGAACGTCAAATCCAACTTCTCTAGAAGGATCATGTGACGCATGAATCTCCTAACCGATCGGCACACGACTGAAATACGTGTTGCGCAACAAAAGAATCGCTGACAGAAATTAACAACAACAAACGGCTGATCTAGCAAACACGACTCTCCTCGTCCCAAACCTCTGCTACTTCCGCAACGGTCACGAAACCTATCTCGACGACTAGGCCTTAGTCTCTGGACTGGTACACCGGTACGAGTCCTCCACTGTCCCGAAACTCCTAAAGTCTCTGGAAGGCGTGCCTCGTCAACTGGGGCTGCAACCACTGGTGCTATATATATGACGGAATACTGTGTGCTGATCGCAAAGAAAAACAGGGTAGCAGGGTTGAAAACCTCCTGTCGCTGCGCTCGAATGGCCTCAACCAATGAACTCATCGTCTGGAGCATGTCCTGCATCTCAGCCACAAGCCTAGCGATACTATCTGTCGACGGCGGATCCGTCTACTCCTGTGCAACGAGCGTGCCATCCTAGTCAGTCCTTGACCCACCCGAGTCAACTCTGACCTCGGCCCTCGCTGCACCTCTCTGAGTCCCCATAGTCGTCGGCGGCAAAGGCTATAAATAGAGATAGGATTCGATATGAACAATGAAATCGAATCTTAAGGATATGAATCATCAAGGAAGGAATTTCAAACAATTTGTACTTAGGTCACTTTAGGCGGAGTACCGCATCGTGAGTATGCAGCAGACATACACACACTACGTTACTCTGCATAAGCTACCTACTCCATCATACCAAGGTCATCCTACACTCCGAAAGGTAAAACCTGGCGCTCTGATACCAACTTTGTAACGACCCGAAATTGGCACGTGACGGCCCTAATACTACGCAACGTCTACAGGCGTAACGCAGTAAAAGAAAGCCAAAACCCAGAAATCTAAACCATTAAAAGACAAGAAAAGATAAGAAACATTCTTAAAAGTTTTTAAAATCACAACCCAAATTCTTTAAAAGTACAACTATATTTCCTTTAAAATTTTGGCAGCACCTCCTTTGTAAAAGATAGCCCCAAAAATGGGTACAACATAAATATAAAGTAAAGCATCCCCAAACGGGAGCAAATACACGCCCAAAGGCGGAAAACAACCATCACAACAAATATACGACGCCGTAGCGAAGAAATAAAAGACGATAGAAAGGAAACTGTATAAAAGACAACAAGTTACAAATAATATACAATATCTTCCTCACCAAGTCTCTAAGTCAACAAGAAAATATAGTAGATGGAGAGTACAAGGATACAACGAATATACAATACAACAAACGAATAACCACAAAACCCACCTAAGCAAACTGCACACTGTGAGCTGATGCGGTATCCATAGCAAAAGATGATAAAAGAATAGCCTGCCTCTGACTATCCTGAGGAACACCTGCAAACACTGTGGCACAACGGGGGTAAGTTGCCAACTCATGAATAGTAAATAACATATGCAGGTAATCGAGAGTATGAGCGTATAGCGCGAATCTAACATAACCATCTACGCAATGAATGGGCATATGTAATGCAATAATCATGAAAAAGTACACTAGCAGGTACAATTTATACATGAAGCAATAATAATATGACAATCTGTATGTACAATCATGTAAGGTACTATATCGGTACTACTAATACATGAAGAAATGATATGAATAAAGGTATGTAAATGCAACAGTCATGGAAGGTACTCTAACAGGTACACTAATGCATGAAGCAGTGTATAAACAGTAAATGTAGAGTATGGAATGAAACATGTCATTTCCACGGAATCCTGACATCGTGGAAGGATCAAAATCCATCAAGACAATCCAAATCCCAATTTCCTCAAATCAGCCCCTAATTTGGCTATCATATCAAGTAAGTCTCACATATCGTAAATGTACAACATCAAGTAGATCTCACATATCCCGTATGTACAATATCAAGCATATCTCGTATACCCCGAATGTACAACATCAAGTAGATCTCACATATTTCGAGTGTGCAAAATCAGCAATCTCATATATATCCTGTAATCAATATCAAATGAATTCTCAAATGTCCTAAATCCAATGTCAATGAGTCCTTTACATTCTAGGTATATTTGCATGAATAAATATGATGATGTATATAAATTAATGTCAATACACATATATTAGCGTCCCATTCCACTAATATTGGTGTAAAGGCATATATAACAGCGGCCTAAACCCCTGTTATATATACAAAGGAGTAAAAAGAAATATCATGAAACCAATGTGTCAAGCATCGACACAGAAATGCAGGTCTATCAGGTGCTGTCACCACGACTGGCACCCTGATAGGTACGTTTCATACGCTATCCCGAAAGCTCGAGTGCCTAGCTCTGATACTCGCCTCTCGACGTATCTATACGTACATGACTCCCGTCGGTATCCCCATGATAACCGCTGAGTCATGGGTAATGTCACCCGATGGTATGGTTCCCCCATTAACTAATCGTCTAGCTCCACGAAATTCTTGCCCCGCGGTACCTCCGGGCCCCATCATGTACCCGCACACGGACCCCTCCTTTCCTCGCGTGGGGTGTATATATATATATCAGAACCGATAAATTTCATGGTGGCTGCTAAAATATCAAATCAAGGGAAACCAGGTTTTTCAAGTAATGCATAATTTCATGTACTCCCACGGTCCCCAAATCCAGAAAACATCATGAAAAATCCATATCACAATGCGAAAATCCATGAATATAATATATGCAACATAAATGGAAATGTAAGCATATAAAGGAAAAGCCACTAATTAACTGCAACAAGTTAATATAAATATCATGCGGTTCCTAATTTTCTCCAATTCTAAAATAACATCAAGTAATGGTAAACATGTAGCTATAACCAGATGTATGCTAAAACATAAAGGTATAGCAAGATATATGTATCTACCTATAAGTAATGATGTAGTATACCCCCTGGGTATAAGTGAAATAGGTGTGTAAGGTATACATGTAGCTATGTCATAAAGTTTGCATGTACCTATCACTAATGGTACAATACTCTATAGGTATACAGGTAACTAGCATGTAAGTATGTCAGAGCATATGTGTACGCATGTAGGTATACAGGTATGCTATAAGTCAATGCGTAAATAAATATGAATTAAAGTCTCAATGTCCCTAACCAAGAAATATCATATCTATAAGTTGGTTGTGCGTGACATGGCAATTATTGACGGTGTGTGTAGCATATAATCAGTGCTTGTGCAACATGAATCGTCAATATTATGTGCAGTGTCCTCAGGATACTAGTCCAAGCAAAACAATATCTAAGTAATAGGGTAAATGAGCAATTCTAAATATGACATAGAATATGCGACAGAAATAACATCTCTAGCCCAGACGCATAACGCCATGCGGGCGATTCCCCTGTAGATGTTAAATCTACTCACCAACGCTCCAAGCTAGATGAATCCTACCACCTGCTTTCCCATTGTAGCAGTGTCCGTAGTCCCCGCATGCGAACCTAAAATTTCACAAACACAACACATAAGCAAAACATCCTACAATGACCGAAAAGACAACGAAACGCGATGAAAACGCCCAGAAAATTACGCTGCGCGCTTAGCGCATCTATCGCGCATGACATCGGCCAAAAACCCTAACTGGGGTCGCTAAACTACAAAACACCAAGTCTAGACCTCGATCGTCCCGATCGCGCAACACAACACAAACAATTACGAGGAATAAAATAGATATAATCTCGCAACGACCAATCAAACCCACGTCGGAAAACCCCCAAAACCTAGTAAGCAACTTATCGCAATATTTCGCACTAGTTTCAAGCTAACGCATATCTAGCGATTACAAACATCTAATAATAGCTTAACTAAGCTATCTAAACCATTTCTAAATTTTTAACACTTGCTAATTAAATTTTAGCTAAAACCTAGTAAGCAAAATTGCATAATTAAACAAAGTATTCATTAGCAATAATTATCATTTTCTACTAGGTCAAGCTTTTCCCAATCACAAATTAACACTTAAATAAAACATTAAACACATAAATCAAGTTTTACCCTAACTAGATTATCATAAAAATCAAGTCTTGAATTTCAAACATGAAATTAAAAGCTTAAATAAACAATTAATTTGCTAATTAGAAATTTAGAAACAACAAAAAGGATTAGGGTTAGGGTTTTATACCTCCACAAAAGATCAAAAGCAAGAAACCAAACTCTTCATCTTTTCCTCCTAAATGATGTTTTGAATGAAGATCCAAGCTACTTTTGTGAAGAAGAATGAAGGTTTTAGATTTTATTTGAATTTCTATGAATTTATTTGGATTTTTCATGATTTATTTGATGCAAAATGAGTTGAAAAGGGGTGGAAATGATGGAGAGCAGCAAGGGGAAGGGAAGGGCCGGACAAGGGGGTGAGGGGGTATTTTTGTGAATTTTTTGTGAAGAAATTGCTAGGAAAAGGAGTAATAAATGCTAATAAATGCTATATGCCACCATTACACCTTTTCTTTTCTTTTTAAAAATAAATTCTTTTGCACTCCAAAAATATCTAGATATTTAAAAAAAAGTTTTCAAAGTTTTCTATTGACAAAAAAATAATTTATTCTCAAGAGAAGAAATTTCCCGATTTACGTGCAAATTTTACCGGCTAAAATAATATTTTATTTGGGAAAAATTCTATCTGAACCAAAACCTTCCAAATACCCCCAAAGTTCGTGCACAAGATTTATTTTAGCTAAAATAGGTGTCGGCAAGCTTATACGGACGTTTGATCGAAATCGGGTTAAAACGGAAAATACCGACAATTTTGCCCTAAAACGGAAAAATTCGCAAAACGATTTCTGAACCGTTACAATCACCAAAACTCATAACACCCCTAACTTGTGTGAAAAATAATCTTCATAATATCATCCTCTCGAACCCACAACTGGTAATAGCCTGACCGCAAGTCAATCTTCGAGAAATGTCCCGCACAGTATCCCGATTCAACTAACGATAATCAATATATAGACGCAAACGACCGTCCTTCTGACGAACAGGACAAGAGCTCCCCAAGGTGACGCGCTCGGACGAACAAGACCTTTATCCAACAATCTTGCAACCGATCCTTCAGTTCTTTACGCTTCGCCGGAAATCAAGTCAAGGCAGAACACAATATCGCGCTCTGGCGACAAAGAAAGCAACTTGTCAGGAAAAGCATCTTGAAATTCCCCCACAAACGGAACCTGGTCCAACGGGACCTCTGCGGCTTTAACATCATAAACATACGCCAAGAATTCCTGATATCCTTTTCTCAAGAGAAGAAATCAAATCGGGAAGGGTGGCGCTAAGATCTCCATGAACAACAAGAACTGGCTCATCCGGAAAACTAAATCTGACTGTTACCACACGGCAGTCCACGGATGGATAACACGTGGCTAACCAATCCATTCCCAGAAAAACTTCGAAGTCAAACATATGGAGATGAATCAAATTGACAAGAGAATCCTTATCTCCGATGCGAACAAAACAAACACAAGCGAGAAATCATATCGAGCGACAATAGATTAGCCTACGAAAGAAATCACAACAAGCGACTGATTTAGCAAAGACTACCATTGGCTAGACTTCGATATAAGGTATGTGGATACCATTTCAAACGACACCAGAAAGAAATATGCATCGGGAGAAAACACCGGAAGAATACCTGTCACAACGGCGTCTATCTAACCGCCACTGAAATAACATACCGGTACGAATCCGCTTCGGTCCAAAAACAATTGAAGTCTCAGAAATGTGCTCCTTCAACAGTAAGGTTATGTTCATAGTAGCGACGTAAGTGTAAAATTGCTGGGTGCCAATAGTAAGAAATAACTGTATGTCAAATCTCCATATGAACCTCTTTATCCGTTTCTCTTCAGTGTCCACTAGGTAACGAGCATATCGAACAACTAAGTAAACTAAATGTCATACTCGGACACTGGAATCACTGGAGTCTTGCGCAAAGACTCAAAACTACGAGCTCGGGCATCTCGGACGCTCTCCGAAAGGAACGAGCAAGAATTACAGCTGCGAACTTCATCCCAAGTCATAGGTAGTAGGTTTGTAGCTCGGCCTCTCTCAATTAACTCGCACCACGTCTGAGCAATACCTATCTAGACGAAAACTCGCTAGCTCAATCCATATCTCGTCAGAATATCTCTGTGAATGACAATTTCTATCCATCCTGTCGAGGATTGGCTACGGATACTCTGCTGCATCTGTGCCGGTAAAGACTGGAGGCTTCAGCCTCAAAAACTCTTATAAGGATACGGAAATAAACTTGGTTAAAACAGCAATAGCTGCTTGAGCAGCAGGTACAATCACAGTCCCTGAAATAGGAGGGACATCATCGGCTCTCGGAGCTCGGCTAACCACCACTAACAATCCAATCATCTGTCGCATATCCTGAATATTTGACTCCAGCCTAGCCATCCTAAAAAAGGCGGACCACTCTGTCCCTGAGGGGTAGGCGTACCGACCTGATCGGTCCTCGTCTCAAACAAAACTGCTCTAATCTCATCCCCGGCGGCAGCCCTCTGGCCCTCGTAGTCTCCGGCGGCATAGTGGCTGGAACAAGAAACAGGATCGATAGGAACATTGTGATTAAATCAAAGGATTTCTGGAATCAAGAAGGGAAATACAAACAAATATATATATCCTAAGGTCACTTAGGCGGAGTATCATATCGTAAGTATACCGCGGAACATACACGCGCTACGTCACTCTGCTTAAGTCACCTACTACATCTACCAAGGGTCATCCGACACTCAGAAAGGTAAAACCACGCTCTAATACCAACTTTGTCACGGCCCGAAGGTACGGAACGTGACTGGCACTTAAATTACGAAACGTCTAAAGGCGTAACATAATCTAAGTAAGCCAAAGCCCAAAAATCTAAACCAATTAAAGAAATAGAGTGAAGGAAAACCTTAATTTAAAAGATGATTTTTGTAAATTAAAAGTCACCTTAAAATATTTAAATACATTAAATTTCCCGAAAATTTCGGCAGAATCTCCTTAGTAAATACTGGCCCCCAAACGGGTACAACACATAAAAATACATATATATCAAGAATAAAGGCATCCCCAAGCGGGAGCTAGCTCTTCGCCAAAGGCGGAATCACAACCACATGCAATGAATATATCATAATAATGCGAAATAAACATAAAAGCATAAAAGCATCACGTCGGCTCAAGTGAGCATCGACACCAAACCACAAATACAAGTCTCACTAATCTCACCATCTCGTCAAATATATAAGGGTAGATGGAGTATACTAGATACAAATAAAATACATGGTAGGAGCAAAAGAACATCCTCAAAACCCACCTATGAGAAAAGCGGCCAATCGATGCAACGAAGCAGAATAGAAGTACGCCAGCGCTACTGTATTGACAGGTCAGACCTGCAAGATACTATGGCACAACGGGGTGAGTTGCCAACTCGTGAGTAGTAAGTAACATCTAATAAGGCTATCGTAAGCATGCACGCAGTGCGTCACAGCCTACATATACCGATATGATGCAATGCACTAGTATGTGTGCAACATGAATGCATAATCACATGAAACCTGAATATGTTTGGTACGAGAAAACCTGTATTCTTATCTTAGTAAAACCCTTGTGAAATAATGGAAGCATCATCAATGAAATCCACAGAAATCCGTGTCAAACATCGACACAAAATATATATATCTCAATGCCTCAAAATCTGAATGTCTCGACATCTCAATGTCACAATATCTCAATATCTCAATATCTCGGGCTCCGTCAGTCCGGATCGACCCATATCATCAATCTCACGACTACGGTCGGTATCCTCCGGATATCCGCCGCATCCGACATCACCGTTAGGTAGTCTGCCCATGCCAGGCTCATCGTCTACAACTCGAGCTTCTTACCCCGGCGTACCGTACCGGGCCCACCATGTACCCGAGACGGTTCATCCACTCCATGAATCGGATCTCGAAAACCAACAGCAATCAGGAAAACTCATGGTGGACGACACATACATCACGAGAAAACCGCAACTTTCATTTTAAAAGGATAATAAGTTTATAAATTCTTGCGGTTTTCCCCAAAAATCCAGAAATCTCATAAATGCTGAAACTCTCGAGAAGAATCACAATATATAAACATGTCGGTGATGATGGAAATCTAAGATACGGTAGTATATACCATTCGAAGTACGGCCAGAAACTATGCATGAATCATGATGCAATGAGGTAGGTATATATGATTAACAATCTTATGTATCTATTTTAAGGAAATGAATATACGCGTATAAGTGTACGGATCATATATGATGCAAATGCACTAATACCAATTCTAAGCAATTTCTATAGTGTTCGTGACATAGTAATTACCAATGGCGTGTGTGTTCTCATAAATAGTGTATGTACGGCAGGAACCAATGGTAATGGTGCCAGTGTCCTATCAGATGATATCATATATATATATATATATATACACATATATATATATAAGATGATGCAATGCAATGAAATGTATAACTAGGAAACTACGCATATAATGCAAATACTATAAGTAATACTAAACCATCGGGCGCCTCGCGCCATCCAGACGATCCCTCCATAGATGTGTACATCTACTCACCGGGACGCCTCGGCTAATCTGATCCGTTCTCTGCCTTGTCTCTTCCGCGCCACATCTGACGCCTCTACACCCGATCCTAGAATTGCACACAAGCAATTAAGAGGATAACTATACGATTAGTCACGGACACAAACGACACAAGTTAATCTACGCGCACAACAAGACGCGCACACACTTGGTGCACAAACACGCTCGCGACAACACCACAAATCATAACTAGGGTCGGTATACGTGAAAACCACCAAGCCTAAAACCCAAATCGCATCAATCGCGCACTCACGACGCCCTAGGTATTATACGAAATAGGTTGTATAATATCAAAACCACAACTTAATTTAAAATCGATCTATTCCAAAAACCTAGTAAGCATCCATTTACCGTTTTTGTGCAAATCTAGATGTTTTAACAAATCTAGTGGCCACAATATTCAATAAATATCTTAACTAAGTCACAAAAACCATTACTAAAATTTTATCACACCAATTTGTATTAATCCTAAAAAACCTAGTTTACAAAATTATCTAATTTTAACAATTTTAAAGTAACAATTTACAAATTAACAACTAGACTAGATTTTGCATGACTTAAGGTGTTAAACTACATATTATAATCTTAATGATGTGATAAAAACCCTAACTCTAAATCCAAACCCTTCTCTTGAATTTTCAAACTTTGCAATAAAACCATTTAAATACCTAATTAACACTTAATTAAAAATTAGATTAGAACAAGTAACAATTAGGGTAAGGTTATACCTCAAAATAGTTTGGAATGAGATCCACACTTACAAAACTTATCCTCCAAAATGCCATCTTGCTCCTTGATTCAAGCTAGATTAGACCATGGAAAAATGGGTAAGGGTTTAATTAAAGAATTTGTGAGAACTTATGTTGATTTTTGATGGAATTTAATGGTTTTTTTTTTATGTTGAATGAAGTGGAGAAAATTGGAGAGGGGGCAGCCCTAGGTTTCAGCCAGAAATTGAGTGGGGTTTTGTGTGGGTGAGTGAGAGAAAGAGAAAGAGAGAGAAGAGTGTTAGGAATTGTGTAGAAGTCTCCATCATATCACATATTATTTCCCTTTTTAATTTTCTTTATCTATGAAGTTTTGAAGTGGGAAAAATGAGTGGGAATTGGGGAAGCCTGCAACAGTAAGGCTCGGCCAAGTGGGGAATTTGGGTGTGGGTGGGTGTTTGTAGAAAGTTCCAGTTAAGAAAAACCATATTTTCACTTCTATTAATAATATCTTAATTAATTTATTTCCTAATTACTCTAGATTAGTCTAGAACCATGGAGACAACTAGAGAAAGAAAGAGCATGTTATAAGCCAAGTGTCTGTATGGTCATGGTTCACATTTGTATAATTAACCCATTCCAATTTTTAATTCACACTAATTTAATATATAAATAAAAGCTTATAATAATATTTAAAATAATTAATTAAGGAAAAATATTTAAGTAAACTAATAATTTATAAGTGACCAATTAAATACCAAATACTAGCAATTACATATTTAAAATAGGCATATTCAAGTCTATGTTGAAAAATAATTATAGTTATATTTTACGGAAAATACGAGTTATTTTACCAGTGATCGGAAAATTCAGCTAAAGGATTTATTTATTTTTAAAACGTTACAACCCGTCATTGTCCAGGTTAATTTGAACCCACCCGTACATGCCCTTGACGAAAGCCAAAATAGCAGTACGACTATCCCAAACCAACGCATCTATCTATACTTCAGATGAATATTCAGCAGCTACCAACCACTATGCCTTGGCGAAGGTCAAAATACATAGCTTGAATACTACTGAATGTTCAACTGAAATGACGGAGGGCTACGAATGGTTTTAGCGAAACCGTGAACGTAGTGAACTTGATATAATCGAAGGAATCTGATAACTTTTAAAAGGAGTGGTTTAAGCTCCGCATTTTAAAAGTTTTACTGTTTTGAAAAAACCGAGTGGTTTTAAAATTGTTCCAACGATTCATCTTTGGTTTGTTTGCTTTGCATTAATCTAATGCAGTCCCATCAATTACACCTATCATTACAGAAAAAGACGAAAATACAACGTCCACTTATGCCATCCGCATTTGCCACTGAGCCCCGTCTAACACCGTTAGGTTACTTAACTAACGCCAGAGCATGGGCCGGACTAGCGCGGATATAAAACATAAGTAACGTCTATTATATAATATATATAATAATAGAATTCGTCTGATGTAATAATAGGCAATCCAGATCACAGATGAATATGTTGGATATACTAGGAATTCTGTGTTTCGTTTAAGCCTGTAACTAAAGACGAATTTCACGGTCGTGATGAATAGCCAAACCCCACTCCAGACCCCTACGGGTGCGGCAAACTACCCACGAAGTTCCAGAAGTGAAGCAACCTCCCTCAACAAAATGAGTAGGCCACTCGGCACTTCAAAGAACCCGGTAGTTTGTGCACCCTACCTTGGATCTATCCTAGGAGCAGAAAACAGTAAAAAGAAAATAATACAACGGTGGCTACAACCTCAACCCGGATGTGCCCCGCAAAATAATATTACATCAAATTACAATTTACATTGAATGAAAGATAAAAACATTCATCTCACATCCCCGGCTATTCATCATCGACGATCCAACAAAATTCATATACACAAACCAACAGATATGTGCAATCCCAGACTAACCGACATATAGCAATTAGCTGAGATTTAAAAACACATATAACATTACAGAAGGACCAATTAGCCAAGTACAATAGAAATTCGATCGAAACATATTTTCCGTAACCACCCCAAATGCAAACCAGCATTCAAAAACAAACTGGGTAGAAACCAAATATTCCAGAAAAGAAAACACTAAAATTAAGAAATAACAGATGAAAGATGAGTTGAATCGACCTTGACTCGGCCGCGACTCCGCCGCAGAACGGTCCATTCTGCGACGGTTCCGCGGTCGTCTCGGAGATTCAGCGGCTCATTTTTCTTGTGTTATCTTAGAAAACCTTGCACATGTTTTTCTTAGTACTGAAATAATTTTCCAGACAGTTTTAAAATTCGATAGAAAGTAGGGTTTTCGGTGTTTAGTTTTCCAGTTTTTCCGACGATCGAAATTCTAATACTTGCTAATATGCTAGTATAGGTTTAGTTGGCTCTGATACCACTTTAAGTCCATGCTACGCACCCAACGGGATCGCGGGGAGGCGGAAACTATGAAATACGAAAATTATATACTCTATAGCATCGACAAACCACCAAGATCGTATCTAAACCTTAACTACCATAAAGTAAATGAAGTATACACTATATGAACAGAAGTTATACCTCATATAACTGGTCCTTCTTCTCCTCACTGTCCTCCTCACCTGTGCGAGCTCCTTGGTGTGGTGCGGATGTCATCTCCTTGTCGGCTTTCTTGGATCGAAGATGATCCACCCGAGAGCTAGTATATCGGGCTCCTTCTTCAACAACCGAAGAAACTAGGACCTCTAGTATGCTACACTAGATGACCTAGACTATGCAGAGTGTGTTTGAGTGGATTGGTTTATCTCCTTTTTATCCTAGATTACTCAACACATGAGTGTACTAGGGTATTGATGTTGATGAAGGTGAAGGAGGAAAAGCTAATGAAAAAGGAAATGAGTCTCTCACTTGTTGTGAATGTTGGATATAGTGCCCTCAGAGTCAATTATTGGATCGCAGGCACGTGATTGCAATGATTGAGGGAGGACCTATACCAGTAGGATAGTCTTACTCTAAAGGATTGTATACTATCTGGTTTGTCTTTATCATCGTGTACATGCTTTAGGTGACATTGTAGTTCGCTGTTACACGTTGATAGAGAATAGTATGCTACCATGGTTTGTCTTTATCATCGTGTACATGCTTTAGGCGACCTTACAGGTCACTATTACACATTGATAGAGCCCTTAGGATTATTGATTGACTACCAGCAGTATGATAGCGATCATATACATGGGAGCTGGGGTCTATAAGCACATCCTTAAAAGGTCCCTAGTCGTGCGAGTTTCGAGACTGGGCATCGATACTCCATTAGTAGACTAGTGTATACAATCGAGACCCCGACGAGGGGCGGTGGCCGGTCTCACAAGCCATTGGTGTCAGTTGGTTCACCTAAGATATATACAGGTGCTCATTGGGTTATGAGTACACCGGACAGGACTCGCCGGGAACATGCTAGTTGGTATTATACCTGACGTCAAATAGCAGTTCCCTGGTGACATGTGTACAGGTTAGTTCATCGACCTGAGATTTTCATTTGTCTCGTGTGAGTTCCTACTGTGGTTTGATTACTACCCTACCACGGCTCAAAGGAGTCGTGCAAACAAGTTTTAGTTGGGTACAGTCCCGAGCCACATGGAGGCAGTGAGCGGATCGGCAGGGGTTTCGTCTCTCCCGGTATTGGGGGTGAGATCGCGCTGTGTCTAGGAGAGCCATTACACGAAATCCTTGGCCAAGGCAGGAGATTTACTGGTAGGTATTCCAGTAGTATCTCATGGTGTTCTGGGCTACACTCCGACACGACTTGTACCGCTTTTGGGGGTCTGACTTTTACCAACCCCCTAGGCCCGCCATGCGATGCTCATAGATGAACGGATCGAACTGTACGGATATTGTCACAACAGGCTCAGTAGGGTGTTAGGATGAGTTCGCTCATTGACCTCCCTTTTGGTCAATACCTGGTAGCCCGTTACGTATGGCTAGTACCACTGACAAGCTAGTAGTTAAATCCACAGCCAAAGTATTGACGAGTCTTTAGAGTCCCCCACAAACAGTTTTCATGTTTCGGGCGAAACGTTGTAGAGGCCGTATGATATATGGCAGGGTTCGATCATATACGTGCTGTAGTGCACGGATCATACTAGTGGGCTTTGGTTTAAGCCAGATCCTAGTATTAGATTTGTTGGATTACTTTAGTCTCATCGCATTCGCATTCGGTCGGAATGCGGATGCAGGTATGTATATACAGGTGAGGGGTATCCTTGTGATCCATCACGAGTTTACTTTAAATGTTGCCGTATCTTTTTAGTGTTGCAAAAATTTGGATTAATGTTTGCATATGGAAATTGTGAGCTAGAAATCATCATTTTGTGCATTTATTGTGGCATAAGCAACCTAGTGACTTATGGTCTCTTTTATTGTGCATATGTCACATTTTGTGATGGATTTAAGTGATGAAATGAGAGGAAGAGAGAGAAGGGCAGCCATGATAGATATGTTTTCTCTTGTATTATTTCATTCTAACGCTCTCACTCTCTCATTTTATCACAACACATAAGAAAAAGGAAAGCTTCTTCTTCTTCTTCTTCTTCCTCTAGCTCACAATCTCCATTGATGGCTTCATCTTCAAGCTCCATCCATGCAATGGATGCAAGAGACAAAGTTGTTGTTAGTTATATGTATGCCCTAGAGGCCATTACTGTACATACGATGTATATTGTAGTGGATGCTTGGACATATATAGGGAGGACTTTCTTGCTCGACATGATAGTATGCTATCTGGTTGTACTTTATCTTAACATGAACTCTGATTGTCTTTATGTTACATGTTGATAAAGCCCTTAGGATACGTACTCGACTACTTGGACTATGATGAGATCATACTAGTGGGGCCACGGTAGTCGACGAGTACATCCTATAACTGTTCTTTGTCGAGGGTGTATCGAGACAGGGCATCGATACACCAGAGTAGACTACCGTATACGCATCTTGACCCATATGATGGGCAATGGATGATCCCATATCCATCGGTGTTTGACATCAAGGATGGTGTACGGGTGCTCAGTAGAGACTAGGTACACTGGACGGACTCGCCGAGAATTCCCAGATGGTATTATACCTCACGTCAGATGGCAGTTCTCTGGTGACACTGGTACAGGTTAGTCTGTAGACCCGAGATCGTCATAGAGTCTTGTGTGATTCCCACTATGCTTTGATTTCCATCATACCATGTACAAGAGGGCGTGCAAAAAGGTGGCTTTTGGGTACAGTCCCGAATCATATGGAGGCAATGAGCGATAGGAGGGGATTCGTCTCTCCCGGTATAGGGAGTTGATGTTGCACTGTGTTCGATTGGCTATAACTGGAAATCCCTGGCCAGGGTTGCTGAGATTTACTGGTAAGTATTACCAGTAGTTTCTCGAACTGTTATAGACCTCATATCGACATGACTTATCAAGCTACAGGGGTCTGACGTTTACCACCCCTAGGCGAGATATGCGACATATCAGACGAAGAAACCGGACTGTACGAGAGTGTTACTGATTGGATTCATAGGAGAATGTACAGGCTTGCTTTTTGATTTTCTGAGCACTCAATACCTGGGTGGCTGTTACGTTTAGCTGACCGCTAGCAGCTTATGAGTGTTTGATATGATCATCACCTACTGCCGGCGTATTGATGATTCTTTAGAGTCCTACACAGAGGTTTCTTGGCTTAGGAAAAATGGAGTAGGAGCACATATGTGATATGTGCGGGACAGAGAACAATACGTGTATGTGATACCGTATTAGATTCTCGCGATATGAGATATCGGTCGGTTATTTGTGAAATAGCCGGATTATCGGATCAAGTGTTGATTCGATAATTTAATGTATAATTATATATTTGATATATTAAATTACATTAACTGATATAAGCTCACTAAAAGATTCTTTTTCTCACTCGGGTAATACATTGATATATATGCGATATATGTTAATTGTATTATTTTATTTTGTTACAATAAATATTATATATGTGATATATAATATTGTAACATGATATGGTTATTAATGCAACATGTTTTGTGGAGTTTAATTGAGGTTAGGGTTTGGATTAGGGTTAAGTCTTCAAGAAACTTTGACTTTGACTTGGATATTTTAGGATATTTGCTTAACCCAACCCAACCCTTTAACCCTAGTTAAATCTCTACATGAGTTACTTCTTCTCTATTGAACCATGGTTGCATTTCTAACCTTATCACAACTTTCATTATTCATCACAAAAGGATTTTTTTTCATTCATCTTCTTCTTCCTTTTGCAAAGCTTTCTAGCTTTGATCTTTGTGATGAAAATGAGTGAGAATTTGATAATAAATGAGTGCTAAAATCCTACTTCATCATCCTCATCTACCCTTTCCATTTAGATGAGGGTGTTCACTTCATTTTGTGAGTGAGAGCTTGTGTTAAAGAAACTTCAAGATAGATCATCTTTGTTATCGAAGATCGGAAGCAAGCTTGCATCTTTCTCTTCGTGGAGCCTCTCGAGAATCCGGAACTTGATGATTGCAGCGAAGGGACCTCAACACGGAGCTTTAGAAGTGAAGAACAGGATCTACAAAGGTTGTAATCCCTCTCACTTAGTGTTAAAGTGTTTAACATGCTTGTTTTCGCCTAATCTCTAGTTTAAAGATCATGGTTAGGGTTGTTTGGCACGTCTAAATTTTAAATCGGGCATGGTTGATGCCTCGTAGACCCTTGTGAGAGTGCCTAGTAACCCTGCAGTTGTCACATAAATTCTCTACATCGTCTTGGACACGTCGGCTAGCGAACTTCATGCCCGAGTTGCTTCGGACGAAGCGGGAGCCCGTAAAAAGAATCGAAGATGTGGTGCCCTTTCCGACGAGAAGACCGGAGATCGGAGATGCCGCGAGGAGCTTGGGATGGTGGCCAAAGATCGAAGGACACGGATCGATCGGTATAGCTTTCCAACACTTTCTATAGTTGCTAGTTGTAGGTTAATGGTTCGATCCGGATTTATGTATATGATAGCGCCATTTTCAAGTTTATGAAAAGTTTTCGTTTCCGCATTTTGGCCTCGAACAAACAGCCAGGGCGCTACCGTAGACTTACATGGTATCAGAGCCACGCCATTAACCTTTACTAGCTTGTTCTAAAGCGTTTAAAATATCGATCGATCGAAATTTCTGAATCGTATTTTCATTTCAGTGTGCTTGCTGTCGATTTTCAAAGTTGGTCAAAAAAATATTTTAGGCATCTTAAAAATACCTGAAGGAATAACTAAAGCTATAGAAAAAGTTTGAAGACCTAACTCCAAAATTCCGCCGCGGAACCGCCGCTCAATGTTGCATTTGGCGGTCCTTCCGCGGCCCTTTTTGTGCTACAGTAACCCAAATTTTTTTTAGGCTTTATTCATGGAAATATGATTTTTGTGATATATAGTTTTGGCCCAGATTATTTTGAGTGCTGGAATTGTGCTTGGGGCCCACTTCGGGAAATTTTGTCGATCGAAAATTTTATATATGTTAGTTCACAGTATTTACATTATATCTGCGACCGTGAATGTCATTTGATCGGTAAATCTTTTCTAATTGCTATAGCCCCTTTAGACGGATTTACGAACGTGACATTCACGTTGATGTTCTATGTTGTGCTGTGATGTTACGGATTTGTCGTGGTGGATAGCCTGGATGCAATGGTAGTACAGTTTGGTTGTATTTTTACATTTGATATTGCGGGGCGAGCGTCCGACATGTGGACTGTCGTCACTGCCTATTTGTATATTATTCTTTTGGGGCACGACCGGGCTGATGTCGATGTACCCATTGTATATTTTACTTTCTGTACTAGGATTACCCCGCGGTGCGGTGCACGGATAGCCGGGTTCTAAAGGGCAACGGGCCGGCATCTCATGGCTTTAAGACGGAGGGGGATTCACTCTAGAATTGGCGGGCTATTCACCGCACTCGTAGGGGGTACAGGTTGTCTCAAGGAGGGGTGCTCAAGTTACCGGATTCCGTGATTTGCTGGGTGGTCCATTCACTTTGTTGAAGGGGGCTGCCTCTCTTCAGGTTTTGGCGGGTAACTTGCCGCGCCAGTAGGGGTCTAGGATTTCATTGCACAGGCTATCCACACGACCAGGGGAACGTCGGGTTTCAGTAGTGGCTCTATGAAACCCGGGGATCCCAGATTATCTGTATTGTTCCGTGATGCTTATTACATTTCTGTGATGTTGCATTTTATCACTCCATGAGAGAATATTATATATTGATATATATACTAGTAGATGTTGTATATGTTTTACACCCGCGCTAGTCTAGTCCCCGCTCTGTCGTTAGTTAAGTAACCTAACGGGTGATGACGGGACCCAGTGGCGAATGCGGATGGCATATACGTACATCATATATTCGTTCTTTTGTGGTGTGATTAATTGATGGGACTGCGTTGATTCGGATCAATGCAAGCTAAACAAACTGTTAGTTATATGTATGCCCTAGAGGCCATTACTGTACATTGGATGTATACTGTAGTGGATGCTGGGACATATATCGGTAGGACTTTCTTGCTCGACATGATAGTACGCTATCTGGTTGCTCTTTATCTTAACATGTATACTTTCTGTCTCTCTGTTACAAGTTGATAAAGCCCTTAGGATGTGTACTCGACTTCCAGGACTATGATGCAGATCATACTAGTGGGCCTGGGTAGTCCATGAGTACATCCTTCAATGTTCCTAGTAGTGAGAATATCGAGACGGGGCATCGATATTCCAGAGTAGACTAGCGTATATCTTCTCGACCCATGTGATGGGCGATGGATGATCCCATATCCATTGGTGTTTGACATCAGAGATGGTATGCGGGTGCTCAGTGGAGACTGGGTACACTGAACGGACTCGCCGAGAACTCCCAGATGGTATTATACCTCATGTCAGATGGCAGTTCTCTGGTGACACTGGTGCAGCTTAGTCTGTTGACCCGAGATAGTTATAGAGTCTTGTGTGTCTCCCACTGTGCTTTGATTTCCACCCTACCACGGCTCTACCGAGTCATGCAAACAGGTGGTTTTTGGGTACAGTCCAAATTCACATGGAGGCAATGAGCGATAGGAGGGGATTCGTCTCTCCCGGTATTGGGGGTTGATGTTCCGCTATGCACGACTGGCCATAACAGGAAATCCCTGGCCAGGGTTGCAGTGATCAACTGGTAAGTGTTATCAGTAGTTTCATGCTATGTTATGGACCTTATATTGGCATGACTTATCAAGCTACTGGGGTCTGACGTTTACCACCCCTAGGCGAGATATGCGACATATCAGACGAACAGACCGGACTGTACGGTAAGTGTTACTGGTTGGATTCACAGGAGTGTAAGCGGGCTTGCTCGTCGATCTTCTGATCGCTCAATACCCGGGTGGCCGTTACGTTTAGCAGACCGCTTGCGGCTTGTGCGTGTTTGATATGATCATCACCTGCTGCCGGCGTATTGACGAGTCTTTAGAGTCCTACACAGAGGTTTCCTGGCTCAAGCGAAACGAAATAGGAGCGCATATGAGATATGTGCGGGACCGAGAATAATGCATGTATGTGATACCGTATTCCATTCTCGCGATGAATGTATCGATTGGTTGTATGCGATATAACCTAGTTATCGAATCGAGGATTGATTCGATAAGCCGATACATTGGATATTAGTCGGTTATATGCGATATGACCGGATCGTTAAATCAAGTATTGATTTAATGATTTAATGCATAATTATATATTTGATATATTACTTTGCATTAACTAGTATTGGTTCAATTAAATTGGATTTTCTCACTTGATGTACACAAGTTGTATATGTGATATACTTTTGTGCACTTGATTGTATCATGTTTGATGATACATGCAAACTTGGTTAAGTGTATGATTAAACCATGGTTATGTAATGGTTAGGGTTTTGATTTTATTAACTATTTATTTATTTATTCTTCATTTGGAAAGAAAATGAAATGGTTGCTTCTTTTGTTATTTTCTTTGAAGCTTCAAGAAGCTTTGACCATTTTGTCTTCATCTCCTAAACCTAACCATTCACCTAACCCTAGTTTATTCTCTACACTTAATCATGGTTGAAAATATGATAAGTATCATATTATTTTCTATTTGAAAATAACTCATGATATTCTTTCTTCTTCTTCTTCTTCTTTTTCAACAAAGAAGAAACCTTGCCTCCATCAATGGCAACATGCGAAAAAGAGTGAGAAATCCAATTCTAAAGTGAACCCACTTCTAATTTCTTCATCCTCTACCACTTGCCAAGTAGTATAGGGTGTTTTCTTCACAAGTTTCATGGCTTGGTGAAGTTGGAGCTTGATCTTGTGTTGCCTCGACGTAGATCATCTTCGGCATCGAAGTCGACGACGTAGCCAATTTCTCCGATGAAGCCGACGCTAGAGCCCGGGATCCAATGATCGCAGCGAGGGGACTTCATCACGGAGCCATGGAGGTGGAGGACCGGATCTACAAAGGTTGTAGCCCCTTTCCTTTAAGTTAAAGTTGTTTACTTGTAATGCATCGCCTATACATCTAGTTAACGATCCGTATTAGGGTTTGCAGGCACATAAAATTTTGAATTGGCCATGTTTGATCACTTGTAGAACCTCATGGGTGTGCCTAGGAACCCTACACAAACATGTTCGATGTTGTTGGAACATTTTTCAAAAAGATGTTATTGCAAGGACGTTTTCTTTTGTTTTGCACAGTGGTATTCGGTTATGAATATCCAGCACCTCAGTCGACGAGGCAAGGGCCGAGATCCCTTCACCGGGAGTGACCCCTTGAATAGATGTTTGCGTCAGGGTAATAACTTCACTATAGCCGATTACTTTTTTCTTTGCATCGTGGTATTCAGTTGGAATATCCTGAACCTCATTCTACAGGGAAAGAGCCGAGATTCCTTCACCGGGAGTGACCTCTTTAGCAAAGGTTTTCGCCACTATATTTTTATAAAAAGCTATCTGGTTCCTTCAACGATATCAAGTTCATTACGTTAAAGGTTTTTCGCCAAAAACCATTCGTAGCCCTCCGTCATTTCAGACGGGTAGCACTTCGTATTCATGCTATGTTTGTTGGCCAAAGTCAAGGCATAGAGTATGGTAGCTATTTGTTACTTTTCTGTTGCATAGATATATGCGTTGGTTTGGGACAGTCAAACTGCTTTGTTGGCCAAAGTCACGGGTAGGTACGGGTGGGTTTAAATTAACCTGGATAATGACGGGTGGAACTTGACATGTGACATATGATTTGTTGGCCAAAGTCAAGGTCATAAGAGCATGGGGTAAAAATCACATCGGGTGTTTCTAAAGAAACTGCAACTTGCCAGATATGCGCATACCTTCTGGAGTGTGATAGCATGAGTGGATTCCATCACGTTATCATGCAATGATAGTAGGATCCCGATTCCCACTGATGAGTTGGTTTACTCGTCGGGTGATCCCGACTAATTCTTCTTTCAGGTTTGGAGGAGAATTTGATGATACAGTGGGAGGTTTCCTGATTAGATAAAGTGATAACCATTCTGATCTAGGTTAGAGTACACGCAGAGTGTTTCTTTTCTCTCTATCTCTGGCAGCGACCATGGCCCGACCCTAGACTATGACTCAGTGACCAACTTAACCGAAGCTTCTTAAAACACTGGCTTTTGGATTGTCAGAGTTGCATACCATATTGCCACTCCTACTTTTACCCTTTTCTCCAGAACACCCCGTATTACTACGAACATCCACTTTCATTGGATAAAACCATCGTATGGTTATATACAAAATCGAAGGAAGTTGTTCCAGATTCGAGGATGGTTTCCGGTTCTGGAGAAAATGAATATGACTATTCAGTTGTCTTTTCCTTTTACCTTCTCTCAGGTTGCGAGTGCTCCTTGGATTAGGACAGTACACCTATTACGCTTATTGGATAGTCTTCTTCCAAAGCATAGGCTGGTGCCGAACGGTAGGGAATGAAGAAAACCAATTAGCCTAACAAAAGTGTACAGAAGGTATTAAGTAAAGATAAATAAAGGGATTAGTAAGAGGGCAAAGTAAACTGCGACTACTATTCACGACCAAAAGCAAGTATTTCATCGCCACTCCTACTTCACCTTTGTATTTCTCCAGGACACTCCGTTTCACAACGAAGATCCACAGTTTATTGGATACTCCATCGTATGGTTATATACGAACTCGAAGGGACTTGTTCCAGTTCGGGGATGGATTCTGGTTTAGGAGAAATAGGAATAAGGTTTTATTCAGTTGTCTTTTATCTTCACCTTCTCTCAGGTTACGAGTACTCCTAGGATTAGGAGAGTACACCCATTATGCTTATTGGATAGTCTTCTTCCAAACCATAGGCTGGTGCCGAACGGTAGGGAAGGAAGAAAACTATTTAGCCTAAAAGGGTGTACAGAAGTTAATGACTAAAGACATGTAAAGGGATTTGGAGAGATGGCAAAGAAATATACGGTTACAGTTGTGAATCTGATAATGGAAGAGACATTACTAAGAATATCCTGATACCCCTTCGAAACATTTACATGTTTCAGTTTCACTGTGTATTGTTAAAAGAAAACTGATTTCCTAATTAGTCCTTGCTCCAGGGTATGTATTTACCAGGTTTGATTCTCACATCTGTATGGTTTTACAGATGATGAGTGGGAGTAAGTTATTAGAAATTGGGTGATCATCCTCATTATATCGGGATTCGTTGTAATTGGTGATATTTGAGGAAATCGCCTAGGTTTTTGCCGGACGGCAAATATTTGGTATTAAATATCCGTTGTTATGCACCAATTTCAAATTGATATATCTGTACGTTTATTCTAATAAAGTGAGATATAACTTTTTGAAATTATTTCCATGATATTTACTTATATCAGTGGATGGTTAGGTAAGGAGCATTAAACAGTGGTGTAATTCTTATTAACCATAAGTACCGTTTTCAACCTACGACACACAGGGAATGAGTTATTAGACTCAGGGGACTTATACATAGTATTGTATGTTGTCCAGTGTCCATGAGGACAGGGGGGTTGGTACTCGTATTATATTCTGTTTACTTATGACTTCTCTAGTTCTTAGACATGTGTTTCGTAGAAATGCAGGGTCTTAGTTTTGAGAAGTTATAGGTATAAGAATAAATTATAGAACCAGGCGTTGCAAGTATCAGGATTCTTCAAGGTGATCGAAGATGTAGATACTTGTGTATGGTATTTAGTTGATAGTAATGATTATGAGAACTTTCTTCTATTTCAGGTTACTCATATCTAGATGTATTCCTAAGTTGAGAAATGTTGATCGGCCTCTCTCCATTTAGTTGACATGCACTGGAGACAGCTGCTGTTGGATATAGTGCCCTCAAAGTCAATTATTGGATCGTAGGCACGTGATTGCAATGATTGGGGAGGACCTATACCGGTAGGACAGTCTTACTCGAGATGATAGTATGCTATCCGGTTTGCCTTTATCAGTCGTGTACAGGTTCAGATGACTGATCACTATTACACGTTGATAGAACCCTTAGGATCTTGCTTGACTACCAACAGTATGATGGCGATCATATACGTGAGAGTTGGGTAGTCTATAAGCACATCCTTAAAAGTGGTCCCTAGTCGTGGGAGTTTCGAGACAGGGCATCGATACTCCGGAGTAGACTAGTGTATACAGTCGAGACCCCGACGAGGGGTGGTGGCCGGTCTCACAAGCCACTGGTGTCAGTTGGATCATCTAAGATGTATACAGGTGCTCATTGGGTTATGAGTACACCGGACAGGACTTGCCGGGAACCTGCTAGTTGGTATTTATACCTAGCGTCAGATAGCAGTTCCCTGGTGACATGTGTACAGGTTAGTTCATCAACCTGAGGTCGTCATTTGTCTCGTGTGAGTTCCCACTGTGCTTTGATTTCTACCCTACCACGGCTCAAAGGAGTCATGCAAACAGGGTTTTTTTTGGTACAGTCCCGAGCTGCATGGTGGCAAGTGAGCGGATCGGCAGAGGATTCGTCTCACCCGGTATTGGGGGTGAGATCGTGCTGTGTCTTGGAGAGCCATTACACAAAGCCCTCGGCCGAGGCAGGAGATTTACTGGTAGGTACTCCAGTAGTATCTCACGGTGTTCTGGGCTACACTCTGACACGACTTATACCGCTATTGGGGGTTTGACGTTACCAGCCCCCTAGGCCCGATATGCGATACTCATAGACGAACGGACCGGACTGTATGTATATTGTCACTGATAGGCTCAGTAGGGTTCCAGAATGAGTTCGCTCATCGGCTTCCCTTGAGGTCAGTACGTGGGCAGCCGTTACGCACAGCTAGTGCCGCTGACGTGCTTGTGGTTAAACCCACTGCCAGGGTACTGACGAGTCTTTAGAGTCCCCCACAGATAGTTTCCCGAGTTTGGGCGAAACGTTGTAGAGGCCGTATGGTTTTATGGCAGGGTTCGGAAAATGCACGTGCGTTTACGCACGTGTCATATTTCGGATAGATAATACTGGTGGGCTTCGGTTTAAGCCGGATCCTAGTATTATACTGTGTAGATATAATATCTTTGTCTCAGTTGCATTTGTATTCGGTCGTAATATGTACAGTTACGGGGTTATCCTGAAATTCGTTTCGTGATCACTTTTCGAAGTTGCCAGTTTTCTATCACCCGTCATAAACATTCGTTTTAATGCGGAATTATCTTTTTCTTTTGGGTGAGTCATGAGGGTGAGTCGTGAGGGTGCTTCTAGAATTGATGACTAGGTTTTATGACTCATTGTTTGCATTAAATGGTTTTGTGAGGTATTATATGACTCATTCATTCCATTAATGTCTTTTGTAATGCTTAGGATATTATGGTTGTGATATTTTATGATAAGCATAACATATAGTCACCACTTCCTCCTACACTCACCACTCTACTCAATTTCAGCCCCTATATGGCCGAGCCCTATTTTAGGGATAAGATGTTGATTCATTTGCAAAAGATATAGCTCATTTCTCATTACTTGATTAAGGCAACTTCATTAACCGTTCATCCATGGTTTTGGATGAAACGAGACAAAGTATTCTAATCATTCTCTACATCAATCTTGGACATGTCGGCTAGCAAACTTCATGTCCGAGTTGCCTCGGTTCAGAGGCGGGAGCCCGTATAAAGATACATTGACGTGGTGCCACCTGGACGAGGAGACCGGGGATCGAGCGAGATCGCAGATGCCGTAAAGGAGCGTGGGATGATGGCTAAAGACCGAAGGACTCGGATCGTTCGGTATAACCTTTCTACCTCTTTACAGTTTGTTAGTTTAGCGTTAATGGCAAGATCCGGGTTATAGTATGCGATAGCGCCAGTTATAATAGTTTTTGTTCCACGTTTGGCGTCAGAATGACGGCCGGGGCGCTACCGTAGACTTACATGGTATCAGAGCCACGCCATTAACCTTTACTAACTTGTTCTAACGTGTTTAAAACAACGATCGAATGAAATTTCCAAATTCGCACTTTTCAGGCTAAAGTTTCTGTCGATTTTTTAAACAGGTCTAAAAATCATTTTGAGCATCTTAGAAAATCGAGCTGGCTTTTTTAAGAATTCTGATGAAATTTGGTCGACTAACACCACTGTACTGCCGCGGAACCGCCGCACAAACCATGGTTTGGCCGCGGTTCCGCCGCCAGTTTGTGGGAACAGTAAACCCTATTTCTATAGTAACGTCTTTAATGTAAAATTGTGGTTTCTAGAATATTTTTTTTGGGCCCAGATTTTGTTTGAGTACTGCAGATGTACGTGAGGCCCACTTCGGGAAGTTTTGTCGATCGGAATTTTAAATTTGTTAGTTTACAGTACTTACATTATATATCCGACCGTGAATGTCATTCGAGCGATAAATTGCGTCTAATTGCTATAGTCCTTTTAGACGGATTTGCGATCGTGACATTCGCGTTGATATTCTGTGTTGTGCTGTGATGTTGCGGATTTGTCGTGGTGGATAGCAGTGTGCAATGGTAGTGCAGTTTGGATTTATTTGTACATTTGATATTGCGGGGCGAGCGTCCAACATGTGGACTGCCGTCACTGCCTGTTTGTATAATATTCTTTTAGGGGCACGACCGGGCTGAGGTCGATGTACCCGTTGTACATATTTTTCATTTCTGTACTAGGTTTACCCCGCGACGGAGTGCACGGATAGCCGGGTTCTGGAGGGCAACGGGTCCGCATCTCATGGCTTTGAGTGGCAGAGGGCCTCACTCTAGAATTGGCAGACTATTCGCCGCACTCGTAGGGGTACAGGTTGACCCAAGGAGGGGTGCTCAAGTTACCGGATTCCATGAAGTGCAGGGTGGTCCAATCACTATGCTGTAGGGGGCTGCCTCGCTTCAGGTTTTGGCGGGTAACTTGCCCACCCGTAGGGGTCTAGGTTTCATTGCACAGGCTATCCACACGACCAGGGGAACGTCGGGTTTTAGCAGCGGCTCTGTGAAACCCGGGGATCCCAGATTATCTATATTGTTCTGTGGTGCTTATTACTTTTCTGTAATGTTGCATATTATCACGCCTGGAGCGATTATTGTATATTGGTATATATACTAGTAGTTGTTGTATATGTTTTGCACCCGTGCTAGTCCAGTCCCCGCTCTGTCGTTAGTTAAGTAACCTAACAGGTAATGACGGGACCCAATGACGAATGCGGATGGTATATACGTATATTTTATTTTCGTTCTTTTCTGGTGTGATTAATTGATGGGACTGCGTTGATTCTGATCAATGCAAAGGAAAACAAACCTGTTTGGATGTTGTTGGAACAGTTTTAAAATGTGTTATTACAAAGACGTTTTCTTTTATTTTGCATAGTGGTATTCAGTTGGAATATCCTGCACCTCATTCGATGAGGTAAAGGCCGAGATCCCTTCACCGGGAGTGACCCCTTGGGCAGAAGTTTGCATCAGGGTAATAACTTCACTATAGTCGATTACATGTTGCTTTGCATCACGGTATTCAGTTGGAATATCCTGCACCTCATTCCACAAAGAAAGAGCCGAGATCCCTTCACCGGGAGTGACCTCTTTAGCAAAGGTTTTCGCCACTATATTTTTTATAAAAGGCTATCATGTTCCTTCAGCAAGATCAAGTTCATTACGTTAAAGGTTTTTCACCAAAAACCAGCCGTAGCCCTCCGTCATTTCATATGAATGGTCAGTAGTATTCAAGCTATGTTGGTTTGGCCCTTAGTCAAGACATAGTGATTGGTAGCTGCTGGGGTGTTCACATGTTGCATAGATAGATGCGTTGGTTTGGGACAGCCGTACAGCCTTGTTGGCCCTTAGTCAAGGGCGAGTACGGGTAGGTTCAAATTAATAAGATAATGATGGGAAGAACTTGACATGCGACTTATAATTTGTTAGCCCTTAGTCAAGGTCATAAGAGCATGGGGCAAAAATCATATCGGGAGTTTCTAAAGAAACTGAAACTTGCCAGGCATGCGCATACCTTCTGGAGTGTGATAACATGAGTGGATTCCTTCACGTTATCATGCGATGAGAGTTGGATCCCGATTCCCACTGATGAGTTTGTTTACTCTTCGGGTGATCCCGATTGATTCTTGTTTCAGGTTTGGAGGAGAATTTGACAGTACAGTGGGAGGTTTCCTGATTAGATAAAGTGATAACCATTCTGATCTAGGTTAGAGTGCACGCAGAGTGTTTCTTTTCTCTCTCTCTTTGACAGCGACCATTGACCGACCCTAGACTATGACTCAGTGACCAAGTTGACCGAACCTTCTTAAAATACTGGCTTTTGGATTGTCCTAAGTTGCATAAGTCATTGCCGCTCCTTCTTTTAACCTTTGCATTTCTCAGAACATCTCGTATCATTACGAAATCCACTTCCATTGGATAGATCCATCGTATGGTTATATACGAACTCGAAGGGACTTCTTCGAGGATGGATCCAGGTTCAGGAGAAATTGAATTGGTTTATTCGGTTGTCTTTTATCATCACCTTCTCTCAGGTTGCTAGGGCTCCTTGGTTTAAGAGAGTACACCTATTACGTTTATTGGATAGTCTTCTTCCAAACCATAGGCAGGTGCCGAAAGGTAGGGAATGAAGAAAACCAATTAGCCTAAGTAGGGTGTACAGAAGGTAATAAGTAAAGACAAAATAAAGGGATTAGAAAGAGGGCAAAGTAAATTGCGACTGCTATCATTCACGACTAAACCGCGTACTTCATCGCCACTCCTATTTCACCTTTTCTTTTTTTCCCTAGTTCGGGAGAAATAGAATAAGGTATTATTCAGTTGTCTTTTATCATCACCTTCTCTCAAGTTGCGAGTACTTCTTGGTTTAGGAGGGTACACCTATTACGCTTAGTGGATAGTCTTCTTCCAAACCATAGGCTGGTGCCGAACGGTAGGGAAGGAAGAAAACCACTTAGCCTAAAAGGGTGTACAAAAGGTAATGAAATCGTCCGGACGACGCAAGACGTCCAATAGTTAGAATTTCGTTTAGTACTTACACTTATAGGCGTAGTTCCTAGTTTATCATCCCGTTGCATTGCATCATTTATCATATGTATATATACTGTGCTAGTACCTCATAGGACACCCGCACTATTACCATTGGCTTATGCTGCACGAGCACTATTCATGGGGACACACACGCCTTGGTAATTGCTATGCCACGAACACCTTATAACTAGTTTAATTCGAATCTTATCACTTGAGCTATTAAATTTAATAAACCTGCAATTGATATATTTAATTCATCAATATGGATATGTAGGATTGCAAGTCACATGCACATATCTTATTGCATCATTATTCATGCATAGCTTTCTATTTTCCGCATTGCATTGCATATTGCTAATATCATAGACATTCACGTATCATGATTCTTTTGAGGATTTCCGTATTTATGAGATTTATGGATTTGAGAAACTGCAAGGATTTGAAAACATATTACCATTTTAAAAATGTAAGTTGCGGTTTTCTCGTGTTATGTTGCATCTATCGTCCACCATGAGTTTTCTCGGTGCCTCAGCCGTATCATACACCCGACTCGAGGAGGAGGAGGAACCGTTTGTGGGTGCTTGGTGGACCCGGTGCGGTACCCCGGGGCAAGAAGGTCGCAGATGATGGCGTTGAGCCCGGCAGGGGAGCACTACCGACCGGTTATTTGTGACGCGGCGGATATCCGGAGAATACCGAAGTAGTCTTGAGTTTTGATGATATGGGCCAGTCCGGATTTGCCGGAGCCCTAGATCAGATATTTGGGCCAGTCCGGATTGCCGGAGCCCAGGGATAGTTGAGATATTCATATTTAGTGTCGATGCTTGACACAGATTTATATTGCTTTCATTGATAAACTACAGCTAAATCACAGAAGTTTAATAAGATAAGAACACAGATTTCCCATGTTAATTATATTCAAATTTCGTATTGTTTATTGCATTCATGTTACTTACATATCATTACATCGCATCATATTAGTATTTGTAGGTTGTGACATCATTGTGTACATGCTTACGATAGCCTTATTAGATGTTACTTATTACTCACGAGTTGGCAACTCACCCCCGTCGTGCCACAGTGTTTTGCAGGTCTGACCCGTCAGCACGGTAGCCCGGGCACACCTTCTCTCTTGCTCCTTTTGCTTTGACTCGCAGCTTTGTTCGTAGGTAGGTTGCGGGGTTATTTTGTTTCCACCTTGTATCATTATTGTATCTAGTGTACTCCATCTACCATATCTACCACATGTTTTATTGTATTAGCGACTTAGAGACGAGACAGTGAGATTTGTGTATTTATATGTTGTATTTCTGGGTCGAGCTCACTTGAGCCGACATGGTGCTTTATTTCTTATGCCTTTTATGCTTATTTTGCACAGTGATGATATTTATATTGCGTGTGATTTTGAGTCCGCCTTGGGCGAAGAGCTAGCTCCCGCTTGGGGATGCCTTATTTCATGTTTTACATATATTGCTATTTTGTACCTGTTTGGGGCAAGTATTTACAAAGGAGACTCTGCCGAAATTTTCGTAAAATGATGTTGCTTTTAAAAAAACCTTGATGTGGCGTATTTGATTTAAATCGCTTTCAATAAATCTTGGTTTTCCTTCACTCTACTGCTCTTTTGGTTTTGATTTCTGGGTTTTGGCATACTTAGATTACGTACGCCTCGAGACGTTTCGTAATTTAAGAGCCAGTCACGTTCCGTACTTTTCGGGTCATGACAAAGTTGGTATCAGAGCGTTAGGTTTTACCTTTCTGAGTGTAGGATGACCCTTGGTAAATGGAGTAGGTAGCTTGGGTAGAGTAACGTACCGTACGTATGTTCTGCGACATATTTACAATATGATACTCCACTTAAGAAACCTTAGGATGTACATATATTGTGATCCTTGATTCTATTTGTTTCCATGATCATACCCTTATTGGTTCCATTCCTCATTATGATCATGCATCTATTTTGGGATCTGTTGATTTCTTTCATTCGATTGATATGGTTTCATCGATATATGCTTGAGGTTCCTGTCACCATGGTTTGAGCGCAGATTGAGCTGCTGCTAGTGATGCGGTCAGGGCGAGTTCGTCGTGGAAGAGGACTGACCATCGTGTTTTCTGGTGACACGAGAACGTCTCGATGTTGTATTGGTGTTGTGACTTCTCATTTAAGGCGAGTGTTCGGCGTTGCACCGTATGATCGGGACGTTGTTAGAGGCTGCCGGTTGTGAGAGGACCGTTGAGGTACAGCATACCTCAGAGTTTTTGATGTCGTCTACCGTGTGGACAGATGACCCGGCTATTGCTGAGATTGATGTGATGTCGCTTCCAAAGCTTACGAGCTGAGATCGCTGGAGCTTTCCGGCAGAGATACGATAGATGATAGCTAGTCTATCTTGAGTTCAGAGACGAATGGTTTTCACATGTTGTCTAGGCGAAGTTAAAAGTTCGAATGAATGTCAGAAACCCATTTTTCCAAGTTTAAAGTATTCGGAGGAACATGCAAGTAATTCTGTGGACCCTCTAGAAAAATGAAACCCTAACTCGACATGATGACCATGGAACCGCTTTTGAACCTTAGGGTTTATGGCAGTTTAGCGGTGCCATCAGTGAGGCTTTGGTTTGCCCTTCTACGGTTGGTCCATAAGGTACTGTGGCGTGTACTAGATATTATTAAACTGTGCTCAGAGTTGAGCTTTCGGGGAATCATTGGACTTTGACAAATCGAACGAAAAGTTTAACGTTGTCTGGATATCATGTGATAGGAGACCAGTACGTGGACCAGCTTCAGATAAAGGATCTCACCCAGATGCGTTGTGAGTTGATCGAGAACGGACGAGTATTGAGTATTCCTCCGATGGTATGGACGAGTTCCTGACGACGTGTTCAGCTAGATATCTTCTACAGAGTGATGAAGATACTGAGTTCGTGATTTCGAGTCCGTGTGAGAGACTTCGGATTGACTGTAGCCGAGACAATTGCAGTACGCAGATAGCATGACGTGACGTCGAAGCAGAAGATAATAAAGATGAGTGGAACAAGAGGTTCGTGCGAGATGTCAACGAGCTTTTGCTACTCCCCGTTGAGATTAAAGATCTGATATATATACAGAGGCGTGATAGACGACCAGTTCCCTAGGAAAAGCAGTGCTGAGAACGCAGATGTCCAGAAAGCGAGAAGAAGATTAGGAAAGAGTACCAGCCTTCGTATAGTTCGGCATAGGCAAGATCGGAAGAGAACCTGAGCAGGTTCCTTCCAGGACACTGCTGCAATAAGATTTGCACTGATGACCAGATGTGTGAAGAGTATTCAGAGGACCAGAGGCCGACGCCAGTGTCGTGCTGCTTTACGAATGGTCATACTAATTGGCCAAGAGACGATTCGAGAAGTGCCAGAGCGGAATCGTTTCCGTTAGCACACCTGACTGAACCGATGAGCCGATGGATTGCGAGATTGGTAATCCACAGAGAAATGAGGACCCAGAGACAGAGGATGCCAGACCGTGAGCAGGAGGCAAGCGGATGTTCCTGCTCTGCCAGTTTTGGGCGCACAATTTTTTTCCGACATTTTAGGAAGTATACCCCAATGTCATTTGCTGTGATTTGCGTTGTGATCCGAGTATCACGCTTATATCGCTTGGATTTGAGTTTTGATGATGAGTTTCATGATATTGATTTCGTGCACCATGGTTGCACCTAATGGGTATTTATATTTTCGTGCATAGTAATCGCACTTGATATACGATTTACACACCGTTGTGTTTGTTTATGATTTGTGCATATATATTGAACTTGATATTGATTTTGTGCCTTGACTGCACATGTTTATGATTTCCTGGATTTCATACAGTTGGTTTGATTTTGTGCGTGTTGTATGCACTCGATTTGATCTTGCACTCGGTATCGCTTATATGTGCTTGCAGTGCATTGGTATGTGTTTTGTGCACGCAGTTGCACACGTTTATAATTTTTACACCTTGGTACACTCGGTGTTGCTTTTTATGCACTTGAGTTATTGATTGGTATTTTGTGCATTTGATGCACCAGATTTGTATTTTTGAGCATTTGTTACACCAGACTTATATTTTTCGTACATGCTATTGCACTATATACTTTTTACGGACCTGACGTGTTTGATTTGGATTTTCGCGCATGATATGAGATGTGATTTTGTGCACACCGGATGCACTCAATTGAGATTTTCGTACACAATAGCTGCACCAGATATTGTTGTCGTGCACACCCGTTGCACTGGACAGATGCTTTCGTGCACATCCGTTGCTCTTAATTTTTCTTTGTACATATTGTGGCACATGTGTTTGGATTTGATTTTCGTGCGCACCGGACGCACGTGATTGTAACATTTCAGAAAATATAAAATATTATTTTTGGAATTTAATATTAAAATAATATATTTTCCGAAAACTGCCCGATTTGCGAAATTAGGGTTTTCAAAAAAGGGTATAAATATATACCAATAATTGTGAAATAAATGGAAATTAAAATGATTTATTCATTTAATAGTATATTTAAAGAATTTGGCATTTTTAAAATTTTTATATGTAGTTTTGATAAAAACCCGATTAGTGCACTGCTAATCGTGATTAAGCCAATCCGTGTTTCTACAGTTTTCATGGCTAGTGCTCCATGTCATGTTGCATTTTGGTTACATGTTTTTTTCTTATGTTGTTTTGGGTATTTGATGGTTTGGTTTTTTAAAAGAAAAGAGAAAAAGGTGAAAAGGGGCAAAAGGGTAATAATAGAGTGAGAGGGTTAAAATAAGAGAGAGAGAAAGAGAGAGAGAGGGCAGCAGCACCATGCCCCTCCCCATTTCATTTCTTCTTCTCCTCTTCATCTTCATCTCCCTCCACTTCACCCCTAGAGATCCACCTCAAAAACTCCACCAAAACCCTAAACCCCATTCATTAAAATTGACCACCTCCTTCTCCTCTACACATTGGACCAAGAAAAGTTAGATTTCGACAAACTTGAGGAGCTAGGGTTTTTCTTGGGTTGCCCAAATGAGGTATGAATTCTTCCATCTAGTTTAAATTGAAGTCTAAAAACACCACATTGTAGTTTAGAGTTAAATGGGTATTGATTAGTGAGGTTAGAAAATTCTAGTGAAGGGTTTGGATGTTGTGTGGTTTGGGTGATTCCTCGTGGCTGTTAATAAGGCTTGAGTGACATTGTTACTGACCTAGAACAGAGGATGGAACCCAAAACACGGATTTATAAACCCCGGCATCGGATAAATGTGTGAATTGTGAGGGTATTTTGGAATCTGGAGTAACCCGGGGGTACTAAAAATAATTTAGCGAATACTAAGAGTCGTGCAGGCACCTAAGAAGCTACCATTGAGACCCGAGCCCCTAACCCAAAGACCAGGCCGCCGATTTATTCAATCTGGCCACAAATTGCGGCCAGGGTTGGTTGGAATTGATTCGTATTTGTTCTGGGGTCCCTTTAGCTGTAAATTAGACCCTCCATATATGCAGAATTGACCAATTTGGCCTAAGGTAAAATTTGGGACCATTTCTATGAGTTGATGCATTGTTTTACGACTTCGTTTTGACTTGATTTTAGTATTTGGTATTGTGTTTCCGTCGTGTGGCGTTTGGACGTCGACGATCAGGGTTAATTGTCGTGTTTTGCACGCGAAGCTATAGGTTTTAACCTATGAGCGAAATGTGTGCCGTTTTGGTTTTTCCGCCTTGAATTTAATGCGCATTGCGTTTGTTTATTATTGCAGGTACCTTCGCGTGGATTCCGAGGCGACGAAGCGTGGAGTCATCGACTTGGGCAAACAAAAACCAAGGTGAGTGGATCTATATCTACGAGGGAAGTCGGGTGGATGGCGTATAGCACCCCCGCAAAGTTTTATTGGAAACTGATTTATAGAATATGGTTAAGGAAACCTAGATTAGGAAACTAGGGTTAGAATGAAGATAGATATGAAACCATATTAGAAACTAGAGGATAGTTAAAAGTGATATGTTACGACTATCATAGGATGACGGAAATTGAGGATGACTTTTAGCGATATTGCCGTTTAGGGTACTGTAGGACTAGATAGTCAATGTAGATGCGTCATCCGAACCATACCTTATTATAAACCGAAGAATCGTATGTATCTTTGAAATATATTTCTTGAGGGATGTTACGGATTTTCAAATGATATGTTTTTCTTAAAAACACTGTAACCCCTATTTTCAAAACTACGATTCGCTTCTCTAAAAAATCTGATTGTATGGTTCAGGTGTGTATATTAGATTAGATACTTACTTAGTAGAGATAGAATATTTATGTAAACTTGACTTGATGTGAGATATAAATGCGATGACAAGAATATAAGATGGATATGATGATCTGATGATATGTTGGTATACGGATGCGAGTCGATTGAGATGATGGATACCTTGTCGGTCCCCTGATATGAGATTGTTATGGATGTGACCTGGGACAAAGGTATATATATATATATATATATATATAGAATGTTGTGAATCATGGATGATAGGCCATACGTAATATTAGGCCGTACCCTCATTTGTCTTATAGGATGATAGGATCACTATTAGCTTAATGCCGACGTATGATGATTTTCCGTGCGTGATGAGTTTGACTTGATGATTGATCCATACCCTCGACTAGAGGATGCCGTACGATGGATCATACCGTACGTGAAATTGTGTGGCTGGATGCCAATTGATTGATTCACCGACTAGATCATGTTAGATACGTATACCCGTCAGTATTTGCGTATGATTACCTTATAGCTCCTAGTTGACGATTTACCTTATGATGCATTCATGTTATTCGCATTGTACTACTTATACCTGTGATAGTACACCTGCACCATTATCGATGACGCGTATGTTACACGTACACTAATTGTAAGCTCACACACTTCATCATCGATAATTGCCATGTCACTACACAGTAGGATTGCTGCATCATGATATGACTCTTCGCATAACCTGGTTGTGCATATACATTGATACATCCATATTTGCGCACATATACATTGTATATTCATATTGGTGTATATATACATTGATACATCCTTATTTGCGCACATACACATTGTATATTCATATTGGTGCACCTATACATTGATACATCCATATTCGCGCACATACACATTGTATATTCATATTGGTGCACATATACATTGATGCATCCATATTTGCGCATATACACACCTGTATATTCATATTGGTGCACATATAGATTGATACATCCATATTCGCGCACATACACATTGTATATTCATATTGGTGCACATATACATTGATGCATCCATATTTGCGCACATAGACATTGTATATTCATATTGGTGCACATATACATTGATACATCCATATTCGCGCACATACACATTGTATATTCATATTGGTGCACATATACATTGATACATCCACACTTGCGCATATGCACATTGCATACCCATATTTGCGCGTATACATATTGTGCCTACATAGATAACTGGTTTTATTGGAAAATTGGGAGCCGCAAGTTATATTTTAAAACTGCAATCATTTAATAGAGCGGTTTTCCCTTAATATGTCATATCACTGTTCCATGTTGCATGATATACGGATGTGCTTACATTTCCATTATATGTCGCATACATCATGCTATATGATATTACGCATTGAGATATGTTGTTTTCATGAGATTTCTGGATTTGAGAACCGTGGACATTTTAAAGGAGATTATGTGTTGTTTTAAAAACCCGGTTTCTCTTGATATGATATTTCAGTGCGTCCACCATGTGTTTTCTCAGTTCTGAGAGCGACATGTGAAACCCGATTCAAGGAGGCGGATGAGGCCAATTGCGGGTACATGGTGGACCCGGTATGGTACCCCGGGGCGAGAGAGAGATTTCGTGTGGATGACGATGAGCCTGCCAGAGGGACTACTACCTACCGGTGATAGTATTTGGACTCGGTGGATATCCGTAGGATACCGACCGGAGTCGAGAGACGATATGAGCCGATCCGGACTGACGGAGCCCGTGGGCCGATCCGGACTGACGGAGCCCGATATATGAGGATTTACGTGTCGATGCTGGGCACGGTTTTCATGATGTTTTCGAGTGTCGATGCTAGGCACTCAGGTTCCATGATTTTGATATGTCGTGAGGGACACCGTTGATATATATATCCTCATACTTTCATGCACACTCTTTTATGATACTTACGTGCATACAGACATTGATTTTATGGGTGGACGAGATCCACATGCATACAGACATTGATTATATGGGTGGACGAGATCCACATGCATACATACATTGATTATATGGGTGTACGAGATCCACATGCATACATGCATTGATTATTACCGTTGGATGTTATCCACATGCATATAGGTATTGACTACCTTGTTGGCACATATACAGACCCGGTCACCCTAGATATCATAATATTACCTTTATGATATAGTTGACCTAGGAGTCGTTGTTTATGCGATTTCTATCTGTTGATATTTTTCTACTCACGAGTTGGCAACTCACCCCCGTTGTGCCACAGTTCTTGCAGGTTGACCGCTTGGATCAGTAGCGACGTAGCTGGTACACAGTTGCATTCGGGTGTTTTGCATTGGTAGGTGGGACATTTGTTTCGTACCCACTCTTGTATCTACATTTCATATTGTATCTAGTTAACTCCATCAATTAAAATTAGTAATTTGTATAAGTAATGAGACTTAGTGAGATTGTGGTTGCGAGACTTAGAGCGAGGGGTTTTTCGCTACTTATGGGTTTGATGTCTTGCTTATTTATTTATCTTTTGTGGTGAACTTCGCCGTTGGGCGTCGTATACTTATTTATACTGTATTGCATGGTTGTGATCCGCCGTTTGGTGATGAGCTGGCTCCCGCTTGGGGATGCCTTTATCATTATTATGTATTTGTGGTTTTGGATCAAAATATACAAAGGAGGTGCTGCCAAAATTTTTAAAAGACGAAACATGTTTTCAAACTAGTAAATTTCACTTGCATCATTCATGTTCCTTTTCTATGCATTAAGAAAACTTGATTTCATTATACCTTTATTTCAAAACCTCACCGCCTTTATTTTTCTTAAAAGGTTTAGATTTCTGGGTTTCAGCCTACTTGAATTCCGTTACGCCTTTAGACGTTGCGTGATTCAAGTGCTGGTCACGAGCTAATATTTCGGGTCGTGATAAAGTTGGTATCAGAGCGCTAGGTTTAACCTTGGTTCAAGTCTATGTTTGACTATGCGGAGTCTAGGGCGGGTATGTATTTCGGAACCTAAGCTTGACCTTACGGAACTTAGACTTGAACGCGGGGGGGGGGGGTATTTGACCCGAACTTTTGTTTCATAGGCTGACCCTGATTGATGGAGTAGGTAGCATGATTAGAGTGACGTACCGTATGTATGTTCCGCGACATATTTACGATACGATACTCCACTTAAGAAACCTTAGGATGTACATATTTTTTTTTGAGACATATGATTCTCTTCGTATCCATGATTATACATCCATTTGAGATCCTTGATTTTATTTGTTCCATGATCATACTCTCATTGATGCTGTTCCTTCTTATAATCATGTATCCATTCTGGATTTGTTGTTTCCTCTCATGCCGTTGATCTGCTTTCTTCGATACTCGATTGAGGTTCCTGTCACCATAGTTTGAGCACAGTTTGAGCTGCTGCTAGTGTTGCGATCAGGGCGAGCTCGTCTAGTACGAGGACTGACCATTGTGTTTTCTGGTGACATGGGAACGTCTCGATGTAGTGTTATGTTATGGACTATTGTGGAGGCGAGTGCTTAGTTTTATACCGGATGATCGGGCCATTATAAGAGCTGCCGGTTGCGAGAGGACTATTGATGTACAACATACCTCAGAGATTTTGATGTCGCCTACCATGCAGACAGGTGAACCAGCAGTTGCTGAGATGATGGGATGTCGCTTCGAGAGCTTACGAGCTAAGATCGCCGGAGCTTCCAGGCAGAAATGCGACAGATGATAGCTAGTCTACCCCGATTTGAGAGACGAAGGCGATTCATCAGATTGATGCGCCGACGCAGGCCCAGTTGAGTTGAAGATTTCTAGTGTGGAGAGAATCTTACTCAGACCTGGAGCAGACCGATCCAGAGATGACCGCCGGTGTATCGCCTTTCCTGGAGGATTGAGGCATTGTTTAGCGTGCGGATGAAGGGTATTCTTATGTCGCCTAGGCGAAATTAAAAAGTTCGAGCGTGTGTCAGAAACACATTTTCCCAAGTTTAAAGTGTTCGGAGGAACATGCAGGTAATTCTATGGACCCTCTAGAAGAATGAAACCCTAACTCGACATGATAACCATGGAACCGCTTTGAACCTTAGGATTTGTGGCAGTTTAGCGGTGCCATCAGTGAGGCTTGGGTTTGTTCTTCTACGGTTGGTCCAGAGGTACTGTGGTATGTACCAGATATTTTTATACTGTACTCAGGCGCTGTGCCTTCGGGAAATTTTGGGACTTTGATGACTCGATCGAAAAGTTTGACGTCGTCCGGATACCATGTGATAAGAGATCAGCAAGCTGACCAGCTTTGGATAGAGGACCTCACCCTGATGCGTTGGGAGTTGATCAAGAACGGACGAGTATTGAATATTCCTCCGATGGTTGGGACGAGTTACCGAGGACGCGTTTGGCCAGATATCTTCTACAGAGTGATGAAGTTACAGAGTACGCGATTTTGAGTCCGTGCGAGAGACTTCGGATTGACCGTGGCCGAGAACAGTTGCAGTGCGCAGATAGCATGGAGTGACGTCATAGTGGACGATGATAAAGACAACTGGAACCAGAGGTTCGTGCGAGATGCTGACGAGCAATTATTACTCACCGTCGTGATCAGAGACCTGATAGGCATACAGAGCGTTGGGATGCGGCCAGTTTCCGAGGAAATGTGTGCGGAACACGCAGATGTCCAGAAAACGAGAAAAGATTATGTAAGAATACCAGCCTCCGAACAGTTCGGCATAGGCAAGATTGGAAGAGACCGTGAGCAGGATTCCTTCCAGGACACTGCTGCAATGAGATTGCACCCAGGATCAGATGTGTCATGTGTATTCAGAGGACCAGAGGCCGACGCCAGTAACGTGCTGCTTTACGAGTGGTCATGATGATTGACCGAGAGATGACCAGAGAAGTGCTAGAGCGGAATCATTCCCGTTAGCATACCTGACAGGGCCGATGAGCTGATGGATTACGGGATTGGTAATCCACAGAGAAGATAAGGACCCAGAGACAGAGGACGCCAGGTCGTGAGCAGGAGGTAAACGGATGTTCTTGCCCTGCCAGTTTTAGACGCCCCAATATTTTTCGACATTGTAGGAGGTGTACCTCGATGTCATTTATTGCGATTTTCATTTGTGATCCGAGAATTACGCTTATATCGTTTGGATTTGAGTTTTTATGACGAGTTTCCTGATATTGATTTCGTGCACCATGGCTGCACGTACTGGGTATTTGCATGTTTGCGCATAGTTATCACACCCGATATTTGTTTTATACACCGTTGTGTTGATTTGCGATTTGTGCATATCCATTGCATTTGATGTCGATTTTATATCTTCGTAGCATGTGTTTATGATTTCTTGGATTTCATATGGATAAGGTGATTTTTGCACTCGGTATAGCTTATATGTGCTTGCAGTGCTTTGATATGTATTTTGTGCACACAGTTGCACACGTTTACAATTTTATACACCTTGGTGTACTCGGTGTTGCTTTTATGCATTTGAGTATTGATTGTATTTCGTGCATTTGATGCACCAGATATTGTTTTCGTGCACAATAGATGCACCAGATATTGTTGTCGTGCACACCCGTTGCACTAGACAGATGTTTTCATTCACACCTGTTGCACTTTCTTTTGCTTTTGTGCATATTATGGCACCTGCATTTGGATTTGATTTCCGTGCGCACCAGACGCATATGATTGTTGGATAAGCCTTTTGAGGCTGATTTTGCTTTTGAGCATTTTGTTTCCTTGATGGGCACCATATTATATAGTGGCCGAACAGGACTGATCTGAGGACAGTACCTGAGTACTTGCATGCATTGAAAGATTACCAAAAGGGTTTTCAAGAGGAGCTATAGTATCGCTATTTCCTACGTGTCCGTGAGCGACACAAACGTTTATAAAAGAAAACCTTTTTGGGATATTTTGAAAACGACGGAACGTGTATTTAAGAAAACATATATGGAAATATATTATTATTTTAAAAATGAGCATCCGTTAGTTATACCATGAGTTACGCATTCCCGCGGCGATTTAGAAAAGATTTTGCATGTATTTTATTCATATTTTGGAGTTTTCAAAGATGCGTACTATACACGTATTATAGTATTTGACTAGTGTTTATTGGATTTCAGTAGTAGATTTCGAGATCTACATCTCTATTGTAACTCCGAGGATATGCGTGCAAATCCGATGATTTGCGTGACGCTTGGCGGAGTTTGATTTTGAGTTTTGTACTCGTTTTTATGCGCACTGGACGCGCTGTGTTATTTCTGCATCTTCCGTGATTTCGGAGCCCCGTTGATTTGAGCTGGTTATTGAAATGTTTTAGATTTTGGGGGTTTAAATTTAAATTTAAATTCGGGGACCGAATTTCTTTAAGGGGGGAAGATTGTAACATTCCAGAAAATATAAAATATTATTTTTGGAATTTAATATTAAAATAATTTATTTCCCGAACACTGCCCGATTTGCGAAATTGCGGTTTTCGAAAAAGGGTATAAATATATACCAATAATTTTGAAATAAATGGAAATTAAAATGATTTATTCATTTAATAGTATATTTAAAGGATTTGGCATTTTTAAAATTTTTATATGCAGTTTTGATAAAAACCCGATTAGTGCACTGCTAATCGCGATTAAACCAATCCGTGTTTCTACAGTTTTTCATGTCTAGTTGTAACGGTTTGAAAATCGTTTCGGTGAAATTTCGAAAAAACGGTAAAATAAGGGGGGTTTCTGTAAAAACTCAAAATGCAAATATCTTTATTATAAAATAAAATATACATATTCTAGCTATATAATTGCTAGTATTTGGTGTTTATTGACCCACTGGTGAAATTTCAAATTTTCTAAATTTTTTTCCGAAATTAATTATTTTAATATTATTTTAAGCCGTCACTAATACATTTAATTAGGAAAAATTACAAATTGGAATGAGTTGAAACAAATTTTGTGCATCAAAAAACATTAAATAAAATTTTATCATGTGGTTTTTGAAACGAAATCGTTTGCCAAAACGGTTTAGAAATTATTGAAGAAAAAAAGGCATTTTTTTAGTGTAAATGGATGTTTGGGATATTGTATTTATCATTTTCCATCACCCCACACCCATACCCACACTCACACACCCCTATTTATTTCTTCCCTTAGCTGAATTCAGCAGCCCCACCTATTTTCCCCACTTGAAGATTCAAAGTTAAAAAGAAAAAAAAGAAAGAATAAGAAATGAGGTATGGATTTGGGTTGACTTGGACTTTTCTTGACTTGGCCAATTATTTTCCCCACCTCACTCTCTCTCCTCTCATTCCCTTGCTGCAGCCGAGCCTCCTCATGCTGCCCTCCCCTTTTTCCTCATCTCATTCCACTCAAAACCCTTCCAAAAATCTCCAAAATTCCATCCAAAATCAAACCAAAATCAAAATCCACCTCCTACCCATTTTTTCTTGGCTACCATCGCATGGATCTAGGGATTTAGATTTCAATTTGGGTGGCTAAGTGTGCTTGTGGGAGCTTCAAATTATTTGGGTATAAATTCAAACCTTTTTGCTTAATGTGTTGTTAATTGCTTAGGTTAGCTTAATTAATTGTTTAATTAGGTTTTTAATTAGTTCTAGGTGCATGATTTAAAATTCAAGAGAGGGGTTTGATTTCAAATTGGTATTTTGTGTTGTGAGATTTAGTTTATGTGATATAATTAACATATTAATGTTATGCTAAATCCAATTTAAGTTGCTAGTTTGCATATTTGTTGATTTAAAAGTGATAATTATATAATTGGTAAACTAGTTTTTTTTAAATAATTATATTCTTATGAGATAAAATTCAAATTTAGGTTTCATGTCATTATAAATATTATATTGAGTGGTTTAATGCTTTAGTTCATGAAAATCCAAGCTAGATTGTAGTTTGTTCATTTTTGCTATAAAATTGTTAAAATTGGTTAATATTGCAAACTAGGTTTTTGAAATCGAATTAAAATTATGGGTTTAAAATTTATGTAATGGTTTCTATGGCATAATTAAGATATTAAGTTATCATCTTGGTCACTAGAATTGTTAAAAGATCATGTTTTGTACAAAAACGGCGAATTGTGCTTGCTAGATTTTCGGAAAAATGACTTTTTAAGTGAAATTGGGGTTTTTGTGGGTTTTAGCCTATTTTATATTAAAATTAGTGTTCGTGAATGTGCAAATGAGTGTATTTGGGTTTTCTCGATGGTCTGGCGTTTGTACACCGACGTCGAGGGTTTTTGGGTTGATTTGTGAAAGCAACCATAGGTTTTGACCTATGTGGGATTCACGTGTCGTTTTGGGTCATGAGTCGGATTTTAATACGACACGGTGCGTTATGATATGTAGGTACCCCATGTGGACTTCGAGACGACAAGCAAGCGCGTGGCGACGTCGACACCGGCGAGCGAGGACCAGGTGAGTAGATTTATATCTACGGGGAGAAGTCGGGTGGATGGCGTATAGCACCCCCGCAGTCCGTAGTGTAGCTCATATATATATGTTTATATAGGTGTTTTATGATACGAGAATGTTTATTCATGTTATGTTTATGTGTTCATAGTTTACCTTTCGGTTAGTTGCGAAATCCTAGAGTAGTTGTTATACCCACATACGCACACATAGACTTGCATGCTTTACTTTCTTATGCGCGGATTGGGATGTGTATATATGTATATATGCGTGGGTATGGGACTATGCATATGTATATTCATATACGCATGCATGGATAATGAGGATAGTACTTGGGATTTATGATGAGTCGATGAGATTTGATTTGAGGCCGTGAGATCGGTGATATAGCAGGGTTCGTATTTGAGATACGACATGACGTTGTAGCCGGTCCTTGACGTAGATCAGTACCCCGATCATGATATTTGATAAAGAGGATACCAGGTGAATAGTATGATGAATATGATATTGACCCGTACCTAGATTTGGGATGCCGTACGACGGATTTACGTACGAGCTATATTGATGATTGATCCGCACTCTTGACTTGGGATTCCCGATTATAGATATGGTATCGGATATGATATTATTGAGGCGGGATCACCGACTATACATATACAGGTATGTATATGTATCGACTCAGATGATAGGCGGTTTCCTTACCTGTAGTTCAGCTTGTTAGTTCAGCCATATTGTTTAGTGTAGTTGTTAGACTAGATTAGATTTCTATCTATTTCAAAACTAACGGATCGTGGGTATTTTAAAAGACAGGTCAAGGGATCTACGGATATTTCAAAAGACGTATCCTTTATTAAAACCACCGTAGCCCTTATTTTCAAAACCCCACGATTCGTGTTATTTCAAAGGGCACCATTGTTTAGTATTTAGCTCCCGCTCATTATTGTTGTTCGCTCCGCATCGCATTCTTATATTATGATTCATATCCTATTATTAATATCATGTTGTTAGGACACCAGCACCATTACCGATGACGCGTATGTACCACGTACACTTACCTGCCGGCTCACACACATTTTCATCGGTAATTGCCATGTCACGAACACTTTAGAAAATACTATTTCATTTGACATAGGTTGTTAGCTAATAGTTTAGACATGATATTAGTGTACTTGCTTTATATGCTAGTTAGATGTTATTATTCACTGTTGTGTCGCATTCATGGATTCTCATGCCTTTATTCACTGTTTACATGCTATTGATGACTTGGATTCGGATTTCACGAGATTTGATTTGAGATTTGGAGGAAAACCGCAAAAACATAAATAAACCTTTTCTCTCTTTTAAAATAAAAGTGCGGTTTTCCCATGATGTATGAGTCGTCCACCATGAGTTTGCTGATGGATTTCGAGACCCGATTCGAGGAGTAGAGGAACCGTTTCGGGTACATGGTGGGCCCGGTGTGGTACCCAGGGACAAGAGGATCGTGTTGTTGACGTTGAGCCTGGCAGGGGAGCACTACCGACCGGTGATTTTACCCGACGCGTCGGATATTCGGAAGATACCGTCGTGGTCTTGAGATAGATGGTAGGGGCCGGTCGGGATTGACGGCGCCCTAGATATTGTGATTGAGATATTGAGATTTTGAGATATTGAAGTACAGAGATTGTGATACAGATATATCGAGATATTTGGACACTTGTTTTGTGTCGATACTGGGCACTGTTTTATGCTGATTTGATTTATGGTACCTCACTTTTAAAATACAGAAATCTCACTGATTTATGAAAGCAGTTTTCTTCAGTACATGCATTCTGTTCCATGCATTCATACATCATCAATATGATATATTGCTACCTGAGGCACTGACACAGGCCCTTGAGATTACACTCGGTTAGATATTTACCCTAGCATTTGTTATAGGCTGCATGTTATATATATAATTGAGAATATATTATGATCATTGACCTAGGTTGCGTTATTTATGCGATATCTTTCCGTAGATGTTTTTCTATTCACGAGTTGGCAACTCACCCCCATTGTGCCCCAGTTTATTGCAGGTTTTGCCGTACAGGTTTCATTACGGCTTTGCTGGCACTGCTTCCCATTTCCGGGTGACTGGCTAGTAGGTGGGTTTACTTGTATCGTACCCCCATTATATATCTTGTATATCATTATTCTGTTGTATCTAGAAGTTCCATCAACCAAACATGTATTTATTTTGAGATAGAGACCAGTGATGTTATTCCTTCGACCTTAGAGTCGCGCGTTATATTTCTGTGGTTTTCTTGTGGTTTTGAGTTTCCTTTTGAATTTTGATCCTCGCCGTTGGCGTTGTATATTATATTTCTTGTGTGGTTGTGACCGTCGATTGACGAAAAGCTAGCTCCCGCTTGGGGATGCCTTTTTATTGATTTCGTATACTATTCATGTTGTATCCCGTTTGGGGGCCAGTATTTACAAAGGAGACTCTGCCGAAATTTTCGGGAAATATTTGATGTTTTTAAACCACATAATTCGGCTTATGCTATTAAAACTACTTGATTTAAATTGGTTTTCCTTCACTCTACTACTTTTCTTGGTTTGGATTTCTGGGTTTTCGGCTTACTTAGATTACATACGCCTCGAGACGTTCGTAGTTTAAGTGCCGGTCATATTCCGTAATTTCGGGACGTGACAAAGTTGGTATCAGAGCGTTAGGTTTTACCCTCGGAGCGTAGGATGACACTTGGTTGATGGAATAGGTGACTAAAGTAGAGTGACGTACCGTAGGTATGTTCCGCGGCATATTTACGATACGCTACTCCACTTAAGAAGCCTTAGGATGTACATTTATTTACTCAGTATTATATTCATTCCGATCTAGCCTCATCAGTACCAGTTATGGTTTTGCTGCCACGATTACGGGCAGGGAGAGCTACAGCTAGAGTTGCGGTCAGCACGAGCTCGTCACGAACGAGGACTGACTAGGGCGAAATTCTGGCGACACACGATTACGGAGATGTGTCTTTTTACTGTGTTTCCGCGCCACGAGCGTTGGGTGGATTGCTGTATGAGATTACTCGGACGTGCCGATTTGCACTAGAGGATTGAGCCACTGATAGAGGCCAGCCAGATTTTGATGACCATTGAAGTATTGCTTACTCCTGATGATTGAGGCACCGATCAGCGTGCAGACGAGCGAGCCAGTTATTGCTGCGAACGACGAGATATCGCCCCATATGTTAGAGCTATTGCAGTACAGGTTGTACTAAGAGATGATAGAAGGTCGCTAGTCACCCGAGGATGAATGACTAGGACATGTGGTTCGTTTGCCTACCCGATGAGAGGTAATCAGATAGATTGATTCCAGCTAGAGACGACTTCACGCGGAGACGTTGAGAGTCGACAGAGACGATCGAATGTCAGAAATCTATTATTCCAAGTTTAAAGTAGTCGGAAAGACATGCAGGCAATTCTATGGACCCTCTAGAAGAATGAAACCCTAACTCGACATAATGACCGTGTGAAAGCCTTTGAACCTTCGGGTTTGCGGCAGTTCTACGGCGCCATTAGTGAGGCTTGGGTTTGCTCTTCTACGGCTAGACCACCGATGCTGTGGTATGTACTCGATATTATTAAACTGTGCCTAAGATGTTGAGCTCTTGGGGGATTATGAGGTTTTGACGACTCGATCGGATGGCTCGACTTAATTCGGATGCTAGGTGGTAAGATGCATTTCTTGGGAGACTCCCGATACGAGGATAGCCGTTGGAGCTCAGTCTATGCAGCCGCGACGAGACGAGTCCAAAGCAGACGACATTAGAGAAAAGTGAAGTAAGAGGTTCGTACCAGATCTAGATGAGATGACGTTCCACTCCGCCGACATTAGAGATGCGATGCGCATGCCGAGGCATGGTACTTGGATTTACCTTCTAGAAGGAGTCGCGATGAGTATGCAGTCGTTCCAGAGCAAGATGCAGGTATAGGAAAGGACGATGACTTCCGGACAGTTGGCAGAGACGAGACATGGATGAGACCGTAAACAGGATTCCTTCCAGGACACTGCTGCAATGATACTTGCACCCAGGATCAGATGTGTCACGTACATTCAGAGAGCCAGAGGCCGACGCCAGTGATATGCTGTCTTACGAGTGGTCACGATGATTGACCGAGAGATGACCAGAGAAGTGCCAGAACGGGATCATCCCCGTTAGCACACCTGACAGGGTCGATGAGCCGATGGACCGAGAGATTGGTAATTCACAGTGAAGACCTTGACCCAGGAGTGGTCATTGTTGCGCACACCAGCAGGCCAGAGTTCATGATCATCGACGAGACGTCCCACTAGTGACCGCGACAGTTGGCCCGAGATTCTTAGAGGATGCGCTTGAGCGGTACTATTCCGCCATTATTGATTTCGATGTTTTGGGTGATTTATTCGCATGATTTGATTTTGATGATTGAGGATCTACGATCTTTGCACAGTGTTGCACTTGATATCGTTTTCGTGCTTTGGTTTCACATGTTTGTGATTTTACGGTTTTAGACATTTGAGTTGATTTTGTGCGTATGCACGCACACGATTTGGTTCCTGCACTCTGTATAGTTTATATATGGTTGCAGTGCACTGATACGCCTTTTGTGCACTTAGATGCACTGGACTTCGATTTCGATTGTGATACTCGATATTTGTTTTGTGCACCTGGTGCACCTGATTTGATTTTGCGCATGTTCGGCGCTTGATATTGGATTTCATGATTTCGTGCATGATGGATGCCCCTGGGTTTGGGTTTTCGCGCATGTTGAGCGCATGTCTTGAGATGCGATTTTGGTGCACACCAGATGCACTAAATCGAGATTTTTTCGTGCATGTCAGATGCACCTGATTTGTAAGTGCACGGCGGCGCCCCGGCCATCAATCCGACGCCGGAATGCGGAAGCGGTGAATAACTTAAATTTTGCGGACTTTGCAAACCGGCACCACCGCGCACTTTAACCGGATCGTAACCATTAAACTAGTCTAAGCTACTAACAAGAAAGGGAAGAGATGTACCGACTGATCCGAGTCCTCCGGTCTTCATCTCCACTCCGATCTCCTCGCGGGATCTCCGTCCGTCTCCTCCTCGTCGGAAAGGGCACCACATCGCCTGTAGCTTTTACGGGCTCCCACCTCAATACCGAGGCAACTCGGGCGCGAAGCTGGCGAATCGACGCGTCCAAGATTTGCTGTAGGAAGTAGTGTAGAATACACTTTGTCTCACTTTGGGGTTGGTTGCCTTGATGGAGGAATCAAGATGATATGAACTTGGGGATTTTTGTGGCAATGAAAATGATATGAATGATTAATTTTCTCCACACCAAAAATGAAGCCTATCATTTTCTCTCTTCTCCTCAAATTTGTGGCCGGCCAAACATGTGTAGGAAATGGTGGTGGTCGATAGAATTGATGCATGAAGGGAGGTAATTGTAATAAAAGTGAAAAGGGTGACCATAAAGAAAACATGAACCATGCTTCATTTAAACACACCCATACCCTCATCAAATCACAAGTAAATGCAAGCATGGTGCAAAGATATCATAATCAAGCTTTATGCAAGAAAAACCCTCCACAAAGATTATTTGCACAATTGCAAATAACCCCCTCCATCGGAAAAGTCCGGCCGGGAAAAAGCAGAGGAAAACCGGCCGGAACGGAATGCAAACTGGCAACTCCAGAAAACTGGTCCCGTAATAAATTACAGGAAAACCCCGACACTGTGCATACACACCCGCATCTGTATTCCGTCCGGATACAAATGCAAAGAGACAAAATCTACACTGTACTAAACTAGGACCGGCTTAAACCAAAGCCGGCTAGTAATATCCGTTCGATCCTGATCCGTGCAATACCGCACGTATCTGATCGAACCCTGCCATATACCTATACGGCTATTAGTACAAACCGTCCGATCCTGATCCGTGCAATACCGCACGTATCTGATCGGACCCTGCCATATCTCCATACGGCCTCTACAGCGTTTCGCCCGAAAGCTGAGTAACTGAAAGTGTGGGGGACTCTAAAGACTCGTCAATACTATGGCTGTGGATTTAACCACTAGCACGTCAGAGGTATAAGCCAATACGTGACGGGCCACCAGCTATTGACTAAAAGGGACGTCGATGAGCAAACTCATCCTGACACCCTACTGAGCCTGTCAGTGACAATATCCGTACAGTCCGGTCCGTTCGTCTATGAGTATCGCATGGCGGGCCTAGGGGGTTGGTAAAAGTCAGACCCCCAAAAGCGGTACAAGTCGTGTCGGAGTGTAGCCCAGAACACCCTGAGATACTACTGGAATACCTACCAGTAAATCTCCTTGCCTTGGCCAAGGACTTTGTGTAATGGCTCTCCTAGACACAGCACGACCTCACCCCCAATACCGGGAGAGACGAACCCCTGAAGATACGCTCACTGCCTCCATGTGGCTCGGGACTGTACCCAACTAAAACCTGTTTGCACGACTCCTTTGAGCCGTGGTAGGGTAGTAATCAAAGTACAGTGGGAACTCACACGAGACAAATGACGATCCCCAGGTCGATGAACTAACCTGCACACATGTCACCAGGGAACTGCCATCTGACGTCTGGTATATGACCAACTAGCATGTTCCCGGCGAGTCCTGTCCGGTGTACTCATAACCCAATGAGCACCTGTATACATCTTAGGTGAACCAACTGACACCAGTGGCTTGTGAGACCGGCCACCGCCCCTCGTCGGGGTCTCGACTGTATACACTAGTCTACTAATGGAGTATCGATGCCCGGTCTCGAAACTCCCACGACTAGGGACCATTTAAGGATATGCTTGTAGACCCCCAGCTCTCACTTATATGATCGCCCTCATACTGCTGGTGGTCAAGCAAGAATCCTAGGGGCTCTATCAACGTGTAATAGCGACGTGTCAGGTCACCTAAAACAGTACACGATGATAAAGGTAAACCAGATAGCATACTATCATCTCGAGTAAGACTGTCCTACCGGGATAGGTCCTCCCTCAATCATTACAATCACGTACCTGTGACCTAATAATTGACTCTGAGGGCACTATCTCCAACAATCTCCCACTTGCACTCAAGGCTAATTATTGCGATGTCGCATACTCACAGCCCGTGTGATACCGAGCATCCAACTCCTCTACTAGTCAGTCTCACAAAGCTTGTTTGCGAAACTATTGCGTTCGAGGAATAGCCTCATTGAGTGGATCCGCTTAGTTGTTTCTTTCTATGTCTCTCTATATCTCATGTTCGCGGAGAAAGCCATCTCCCGAAATGAGCAATACCTGTCTTAGAATGTGTCTAGATGTCTGATGGGACATAGCTCATAAATGAACTCCAAATCCAAACTTCTTAGACTGTATCGTCAACTGAACTTAATCAGTATCCTGCGCGCCATGCCTCCCTCAGTATTGCCTTGGACCACCTGTCCAAAATACTGCCCCTCACCAGAAGGAAAAACTATAACTCTGACAACCTCCTTGTCGTCCATGTCACCTTGGAAGCCTGGAATGATAACTGTCTCCTGAATGAGGCTGTCGTTATCATATCCCTAGAACATCCACTTATGTTCTAAAACTGCTTCCGACTGTTTCTCCAGGATTGGATTAATGTCAACTTATTGCATCTAGTGCAAGAACAACATCTGGTGTGGTACTTGACATCTCATGATTGACTCAATTGCCTGAGCAAGTGATCTGCCAATCATGCCCGTCCCTCTCCCCTTTAGTCTGTAAGACACCTTTGGAGAGGGTGACTCCATTACCTGCAGGTACACTACCGTGCCAGGAGTCGTCCATCCTAAATACTCTTAGAATGCTGTCAAGTACCCTGATTGGGAAAACACCCAAATCTAGATCTAAAACCATAGATCTAGTAACCAGTATGTCTTATATAAAATCCATTTCCTTTGTGGAGAAACAACTGTGTGACGACCAAAGTATAACCGATCGTAGTGTAGGAGTTTCTTTTCCTACTTTGTGTATATCATCCAAATATCAGGATATCACACCCTACTACCTTCTCAACAGATCCATCCCCTATTCTGATGAAGTCAAACCCATGACTGTCACGTCAGAAATAGATGATCTATCTCCGCTACATCTGCTCTAGTCTACAAATAGACATAAGCAACCTGTCCACCAATGCTTCCGCTGCTCCCACTGACTACGACAACCCTCTGGCAGAGTCATATAGACGTACACTTCTAAAACTGGTTTAGAACAACGCTATACTCATCCTCCCGCCGGGTCTCGTAACCTGGAACAACAGCAATGGCAATTGTGGGTAAACAAGAACTTCCCTGTCACCGTCCTTGAGGGTACCGTAGTACCTCTCGGGTGCCTGAAGTTACCCACCTTATCTGCGGAGTGGCCAATGGAATGTCAATCCAGATTGAATCTTTAGGTTCCTTATCAAATCTTCAGTAATCGTTTGTGGTTCTGGAATTACTTCCAGTTCTACCATACTCCCACTACTGTTTTCTGAAAAAATCCATTTTTAATAAAACTGTGGCGAGTCTAGAACAATATTGCTATTGTTCATCCAGATGGTAGAAAGTCAACCCGCGTCATAGCCTGGGTCAACCCACAAACAGCCATTACAGAAACGTGCCTTGAGTTATCCAGAGTCTGGTTTTAATCATAAGCCGGACAACTCCCCGTACCTTAACAATGTTAAGATATGAACTGTACTATATCCAATATAGAACCAGAGGCACTGATTAATTGAACCAGATTCAAATCATGCAGCTGTCTCCAGTGCATGTCAACAAAATGGAGAGAGGCCGATCAGCGTTACTCAACTTAGGAAAGCTTCTAATTATGAGTAATCTGAAAGAGAAGTAATTTCTCTTTATCATTACTGTCAACTGAATACCATACACAAGTATCTACATCTTCGATCACCTTGAAGAATCCCGATACTTGTTACACCTGGTTCTCTACTCTATTCAAATACCTATAACTCCTCAAAACTTAGACCCTGTGTTTCTACGAAACACATGTCTAAGAACTAGAGAAGTTAAAAGTAAACAGAATATAGTATGAGGACCAACCCCTCTGTCCTAATGGACACTGGACAACATACAATACTCTGTATAAGTCCGCTGAGTCTAACAACTCTTTCACTGTGTGTCGTAGGTTGAAAACTGTACTTATGGTTAAGAAGAATTACACCGCTGTTTAATGCTCCTTACCTAACCATCAACTGATATAGGTAAATGTCATCGACATAATATCAAAAGGTATATCTCACTCTATAAAAATAGACGTACAGATATATCAATTTGAAATTGGTGCATAACATCGGATATTCAAAACCAAATATTTGCCGACCGGCAAACAGCCCAGGTGATTTCCTCAAATATCACCGATTACAACGAATCCCGATATAATGAGGATAATCACCCAATTCCCAATAACTTACTCCCACTCATCATCTGTAAAACCATACAGATGTGAGAATCATACCCGGTAAATACATACCCTGGAGTAAATATCTAATCGGGAAATCAGTTTTCCTTTAACATTACACAGTTGAACTGAAACATTGAAATGTTCCGATGGGGTATCCTGGTATTCCTAGTAATGCCTCTTCCAGATTCACGACTGTAACCGTATAGTTCTTTGCCACCTCTCCAAATCCCTTCATATGTCTTTAGTCTTTACCTTCTGCACACCCCTTTAGGCCAAATGGTTTTCTTCCTTCCCTACCGTTCGGCACCAGCCTATGGTTTGGAAGAAGACTATCCAATAAGCATAATGGGTGTACTGTCCCAATCCTAGGAACACTCACAATGAGAGAGGGTGAAGATAAAAGACAACCGAATAAACCTTATTCCTATTTCTCCTGAACCAGAATCCATCCCCGAACTGGAACAAGTTCCATTCGAGTTCGTATATAACCATACGATGGAGTATCCAAATAAACTGTGGATCTTCGTAGTGATACGGAGTGTCCTGGAGAAATACAAAGGTGATGTGGGAGTGGTAACGAAATACCTGGTTTGGTCGTGAATATCTGTTGCAATTTACTTTGCCCTCTTACTAATCCCTTGTTTTGTCTGAACTTAATACCTTCTGTACACCATCGTTATGCTAATTGGTTTTCTTCATTCCCTACCGGTCGGCACCAGCCTAAGGTTTGGAAGAAGACAATCCAATTTGCGTAATAGGTGTACTACCCCTAAACCAAGGAGTACTCGTAACCTGAGAGAGGGTAAAAGGAAAAGACAACTGAATAATCCTATCCGTTTTCTCCAGAACCGGAAACCATCCTCGAATCCCTTCGAGTTCGTATCTAACCATACGATGGTTTTGTCCAATGGAAGTGGACGTTCGTAGTAATACGGGGTGTCCTGGAGAAAAGGGTAAAAGTAGGAGTGGCAATGAGGTTTGCAACTCTGACAATCCAAAAGCCAGTGTTAAGAAGGTTCGGTCAACTTGGTCACTGAGTCATAGTCTAGGGTCGGGTCAATGGTCGCTGCAAGAGAGAGAGAGAAAAGAAACACTCAGCGTGCACTCTAACCTAGATCAGAATGGCCACCAATTTATCTAATCTGGAATCCTCCCACTGTACCTCAAATTCTCCTCCAAACCTGAAAGAAGAATTAGTCGGGGTCACCCGAGGAGTAAACCAACTCATCAGTGGGAATCGGGATCCAACTCTCATCGCATGATAACGTGACGGAATCGGCTCACGGTATCACACTCCAGAAGGTATGCGCATATCTGGCAAGTTTCAGTTCTTTTGAAACTCCCGATGTGATTTCTGCCCCATGCTCTTATGACCTTGACTTTGGCCAACATATCATAAGTCACATGTCAAGTTCTACCCGTCATTCTCCAGGTTAATTTGAATCCACCCGTACATACCCTTGACTTTGGCCAAAATGGCAGCACGACTGTCCCAAACCAACGCATCTATCTATGCTGCATATGAATACCCCAATAGCTACCAATCACTGTGCCTTGACTTTGGCCAACATACACAGCTTGAATACTATTGACCACCCATATGAAACGACGGAGGGCTACGAATGGTTTCTGGCGAAAACCTTTAACGTAAAGAACTTGATATCGTTGAAGGAACGGATAGCTTTTTAGAAAATATAGTGACGACAACTTCCGCTAAAGAGGTCACTCCCGGTGAAGGGATCTCGGCTCTTTCCCCGTAGAATGGGGTGCAGGATATTCCAACTGAATACCACGGTGCAAAGCAAAAGTAATCGGCTATAGTGAAGTTAATGCCCTGACGCAAACTTTTTGTCCAAGGGGTCACTCCCGGTGAAGGGATCTCGGCCCTTGCCTCGTCGACTGAGGAGCAGGATATTCCAAATGAATACCACGATGCAAAACAAAAGTGAACGTCCTTGCAATAACAGCTTTTTGAAAAAGTGTTCCAACAACATCAGATTAGGTTTGTTTTTAACTTGCATTGATCCGAATCAATGCAGTCCCATCAATTGATCACACCAAAAAGAACGAAAATATACTGATGTACGTATATGCCATCCGCATTCGCCACTGGGTCCCGTCATTACCCGTTAGGTTAGCTAACTAACGACAGAGCGGGGACTGGACTAGCGCGGATGCAAAACATATACAACATCTACTAATATATATACCAATATATTATATTTCGCTCAAGGCGTGAATAAAATGCAACATCACAGAGAATGAACAGCATCACAGAAACAATACAGATATCTGGGATCCCCGGGTTTCACAGAGCCGCTGAAACCCGACGTTCCCCTGGTCGTGTGGATAGCCTGTGCAATGAGAATCCTAGACCCCTACGGGCGCGGCAAGTCACCCGCCAAAACCTGAAGCGAGGCAGCCCCCTTCAGCACCGTGAATGGACCACCCAGCACTTCACGGAATCCGGTAACTTGGGCACCCCTCCTGGGTCAAACCTGTACCCCCTACGAGTGCGGCGAATAGCCCGCCAATCCTAGAGTGAAGCCCCCTCCGTCCCAATGCCATGAGATGCGGGCTTGTTGCCTTCTAGAACCCGGCTATCCGTGCACCCCTCCGCGGGGCAATCCTAGTACAGAAAGTAAAATATACATACACCGGGTACATCGACCGCAACCAGGTCGTGCCCCAAAATAATAATACAAACAGGCAGTGACGGCAGTCCACATGTCGGACGCTCGCCCCGCAATATCAAATGTACATAATACAATAAAACTGTACTAGCATTGCATCCAGGCTATCCCCCACGACCGATCCGCAACATCACAGCAAATACATAGAACATCAACGTGAAAGTCACGTTCGCAAATCCGTCTAACCGGGCTATAGGAGTTAGACCGGATTTACCGATCGAGTGACATTCACGGTCGCAGATATAATGTAAATACTGTGAAAAATGTGTTTAAAAAATTTCCGATTGATCAAATAATTAACAAGTGGGCCCCAAAGAAAACTGTAGCACTCACAGAAACAATTGGCCCAACTTTAATATTCCAAAGCCCATATTTTAAGCTCATAAGGCCTCTGTAAAAAAATGGTGAAGTGATGTGAATAGTGCGCGGCGGAAGGGCCGCACAAATGGGGTTTTCGCGGCGGTTCCGCGCTCCAACTGTGGAGTCACTTCATCGAATTTTTACAGAGCTCTTAGATTTTCCAGTACATCAATATTTTACAACCTGAAAAATTTTTGGAGACCAAAATATTTCAACAGAAACTGATGTGAACAAAAATACGGTTTTTGGAAATTTTGGTCGATCGGAAATGCAAACACATTACACAAAGCTAGACTAAGTTAATGGCGAGGCTCTGATACCACTGTAAGTGCACGGCGGCGCCCCGGCCGTCAATCCGACGCCGGAATGCGGAAGCGGTGAATAACTTAAATTTTGCGGACTTTGCAAACCGGCACCACCGCGCACTTTAACCGGATCGTAACCATTAAACTAGTCTAAGCTACTAACAAGAAAGGGAAGAGATGTACCGACTGATCCGAGTCCTCCGGTCTTCATCTCCACTCCGATCTCCTCGCGGGATCTCCGTCCGTCTCCTCCTCGTCGGAAAGGGCACCACATCGCCTGTAGCTTTTACGGGCTCCCACCTCAATACCGAGGCAACTCGGGCGCGAAGCTGGCGAATCGACGCGTCCAAGATTTGCTGTAGGAAGTAGTGTAGAATACGCTTTGTCTCACTTTGGGGTTGGTTGCCTTGAAGGAGGAATCAAGATGATATGAACTTGGGGATTTTTGTGGCAATGAAAATGATATGAATGATTAATTTTCTCCACACCAAAAATGAAGCCTATCATTTTCTCTCTTCTCCTCAAATTTGTGGCCGGCCAAACATGTGTAGGAAATGGTGGTGGTCGATAGAATTGATGCATGAAGGGAGGTAATTGTAATAAAAGTGAAAAGGGTGACCATAAAGAAAACATGAACCATGCTTCATTTAAACACACCCATACCCTCATCAAATCACAAGTAAATGCAAGCATGGTGCAAAGATATCATAATCAAGCTTTATGCAAGAAAAACCCTCCACAAAGATTATTTGCACAATTGCAAATAACCCCCTCCATCGGAAAAGTCCGGCCGGGAAAAAGCAGAGGAAAACCGGCCGGAACGGAATGCAAACTGGCAACTCCAGAAAACTGGTCCCGTAATAAATTACAGGAAAACCCCGACACTGTGCATACACACCCGCATCTGTATTCCGTCCGGATACAAATGCAAAGAGACAAAATCTACACTGTACTAAACTAGGACCGGCTTAAACCAAAGCCGGCTAGTAATATCCGTTCGATCCTGATCCGTGCAATACCGCACGTATCTGATCGAACCCTGCCATATACCTATACGGCTACTAGTACAAACCGTCCGATCCTGATCCGTGCAATACCGCACGTATCTGATCGGACCCTGCCATATCTCCATACGGCCTCTACAGCGTTTCGCCCGAAAGCTGAGTAACTGAAAGTGTGGGGGACTCTAAAGACTCGTCAATACTATGGCTGTGGATTTAACCACTAGCACGTCAGAGGTATAAGCCAATACGTGACGGGCCACCAGCTATTGACTAAAAGGGACGTCGATGAGCAAACTCATCCTGACACCCTACTGAGCCTGTCAGTGACAATATCCGTACAGTCCGGTCCGTTCGTCTATGAGTATCGCATGGCGGGCCTAGGGGGTTGGTAAAAGTCAGACCCCCAAAAGCGGTACAAGTCGTGTCGGAGTGTAGCCCAGAACACCCTGAGATACTACTGGAATACCTACCAGTAAATCTCCTTGCCTTGGCCAAGGACTTTGTGTAATGGCTCTCCTAGACACAGCACGACCTCACCCCCAATACCGGGAGAGACGAACCCCTGAAGATACGCTCACTGCCTCCATGTGGCTCGGGACTGTACCCAACTAAAACCTGTTTGCACGACTCCTTTGAGCCGTGGTAGGGTAGTAATCAAAGTACAGTGGGAACTCACACGAGACAAATGACGATCCCCAGGTCGATGAACTAACCTACACACATGTTACCAGGGAACTGCCATCTGACGTCTGGTATATGACCAACTAGCATGTTCCCGGCGAGTCCTGTCCGGTGTACTCATAACCCAATGAGCACCTGTATACATCTTAGGTGAACCAACTGACACCAGTGGCTTGTGAGACCGGCCACCGCCCCTCGTCGGGGTCTCGACTGTATACACTAGTCTACTAATGGAGTATCGATGCCCGGTCTCGAAACTCCCACGACTAGGGACCATTTAAGGATATGCTTGTAGACCCCCAGCTCTCACTTATATGATCGCCCTCATACTGCTGGTGGTCAAGCAAGAATCCTAGGGGCTCTATCAACGTGTAATAGCGACGTGTCAGGTCACCTAAAACAGTACACGATGATAAAGGTAAACCAGATAGCATACTATCATCTCGAGTAAGACTGTCCTACCGGGATAGGTCCTCCCTCAATCATTACAATCACGTACCTGTGACCTAATAATTGACTCTGAGGGCACTATCTCCAACATGATTTTGCTATCAGGCACACACGTTGCCTACGACAGATGCTTTGTGCACACCCGATGCACTTAGATCTTGTTTCTGTGCACTTGTATGGCACGTATATGGATTTTGATTGTCGTGCGCACCAGACGCACGTAGTATTCATACGCGTATTTTGGGATTGATTTCTTATAGAGCAGTACGTTTTTTTATGATAATTGCGATGTGTTTTCGTACTAAGCAGGACTAGTCAGAGGACAGTACCTGAATGTATTTTGCATTCATTGATAGCTATTGAAGGGAATTCCAAAAAGCGAGCTATAGTCTCAGTATTTACCTACGTGTCTGATATGACGCGAAACGTTTAAAACAAGGAAAACCCTTCTAAATTGTTTCCCAAAACGGCGGAACGTACATTTCAAACAAAGGTATATATGTATATAGTTATTTTCTTATGATAGACGTCCGCCACTGTGCAGTGTTATGTGCATTGCACAGCAACTTAAAGGATTTGGCATGCATTTCCTCCTGATATTTGCATGTATAGTTCCGATTTATAGCATATCGGTCTTGCTTGAGATTTGGCATTCGTGTCTTCACCTTGACTCTGATGATTGCGGGATGCTTGACGGAGTTTTGATTTCGGAGTTATCTACTCATTACTCATGCGCATGCATTGCGCTATGATGTGTTTATGTATTTATGATTTCGGAGTCCCGGCGATTTGATGGTTTTGGCTGAAATATTTTAGTATTTGGGGGGAGTTTTAATTTAAATTCGGGGACCGAATTTCTTTAAGGGGGGAAGATTGTAACGTTTTGAAAATCGTTTCGGTGAAATTTCGAAAAAACGGTAAAATAAAGGGGTTTTCTGTAAAAATTCAAAATGCAAATATCTTTATTATAAAATTAAATATACATATTCTAGCTATGTAATTTCTAGTATTTGGTGTTTATTGACCCACTGGTGAAATTTCAAATTTTCTGAAATTTTTTCCGAAATTAATTATTTTAATATTATTTTAAGCCGTCACTAATACATTTAATTAGGGAAAATTACAAATTGGAATGAGTTGAAACAAATTTTGTGCATCATAAAACATTAAGTAAAATTTTATCATGTGGTTTTTTAAACAAAATCGTTTGCCAAAACGGTTTAGAAATTATTGAAGAAAAAAGGCTTTTTTTAGTGTAAATGGATGTTTGGGATATTGTATTTATCATTTTCCATCACTCCACACCCATACCCACATTCACACACCCCCATTTATTTCTTCCCTTGGCTGAATTCAGCAGCCCCACCTATTTTCCCCACTTGAAGATTCAAAGTTAAAAAGAAAAAAAAAGAAAGAATAAGAAATGAGGTATGGATTTGGGTTGACTTGGACTTTTCTTGACTTGGCCAATTATTTTCCCCACCTCACTCTCTCTCCTCTCATTCCCTTGCTGCAACCGAGCCTCCTCATGCTGCCCTCCCCTTTTTCCTCATCTCATTCCACTCAAAACCCTTCCAAAAATCTCCAAAATTCAATCCAAAATCAAACCAAAATCAAAATCCACCTCCTACCCATTATTCCTTGGCTACCATTGCATGGATCTAGAGATTTAGATTTCAATTTGGGTGGCTAAGTGTGCTTGTGGGAGCTTCAAATTATTTGGGTATAAATTCAAACCTTTTTGCTTAATGTGTTGTTAATTGCTTAGCTTAGCTTAATTAATTGTTTAATTAGGTTTTTAATTAGTTCTAGGTGCATGATTTAAAATTCAAGAGAGGGGTTTGATTTCAAATTGGTATTTTGTGTTGTGAGATTTAGTTTATGTGATATAATTGACATATTAATGTTATGCTAAATCTAATTTAATTTGCTAGTTTGCATATTTGTTGATTTAAAAGTGATAATTATATAATTGGTAAACTAGTTTTTTTTTAAATAATTATATTCTTATGAGATAAAATTCAAATTTAGGTTTCATGTCATTATAAATATTATATTGAGTGGTTTAATGCTTTAGTTCATAAAAATCCAAGCTAGATTGTAGTTTGTTCATTTTTGCTATAAAATTGTTAAAATTGGTTAATATTGCAAACTAGGTTTTTGAAATCGAATTAAAATTGTGGGTTTAAAATTTACGTAATGGTTTCTATGGCATAATTAAGATATTAAGTTATCATCTTGGTCACTAGAATTGTTAAAACATCATGTTTTGTACAAAAACGGCGAATTGTGCTTGCTAGATTTTCGGAAAAATGACTTTTTAAGTGAAATTGTGTTTTTTGTGAGTTTTAACCTATTTTATATTAAAATTAGTGTTCGTGAATGTGAAAATGAGTGTATTTGGGTTTTCTCGATGGTCTGGCGTTTGTACACCGACGTCGAGGGTTTTTGGGTTGATTTGTGAAAGCAACCATAGGTTTTGACCTATGTGGGATTCACGTGTCGTTTTGGGTCATGATTCGGATTTTAATACGACACGGTGCGTTATGATATGTAGGTACCCCATGTGGACTTCGAGACGACAAGCAAGCGCGTGGCGACGTCGGCACCGGCGAGCGAGGACCAGGTGAGTAGATTTATATCTATGGGGAGAAGTCGGGTGGATGGCGTATAGCACCCCCGCAGTCCGTAGTGTAGCTCATATATATATGTTTATATAGGTGTTTTATGATACGAGAATGTTTATTCATGTTATGTTTATGTGTTCATGGTTTACCTTTGGGTTAGTTGCGAAACCCTAGAGTAGTTGTTATACCCACATACGCACACACAGACTTGCATACTTTACTTTCTTGTGCGCAGATTGGGATGTGTATATATCTATATATGCATGGGTATGGGACTATGCATATGTATATTCATATACGCATGCATGGATAATGAGGATAGTACTTGGGATTTATGATCAGTCGATGAGATTTGATTTGAGGCCTTGAGATCGGTGATATAGCAGGGTTCGTATTTGAGATACGACATGACGTTGTAGCGGGTCCTTGACGTAGATCAGTACCCCGATCATGATATTTGATAAAGAGGATACCAGGTGAATAGTATGATGAATGTGATATTGACCCGTACCTAGATTTGGTATGCCGTACGACGGATTTACGTACGAGCTATATTGATGATTGATCCGCACTCTTGACTTGGGATTCCCGATTATAGATATGGTATCGGATATGATATTATTGAGGCGGGATCACCGACTATACATATACAGGTATGTATAGATATCGACTCAGATGATAGGCGGTTTCCTTACCTGTAGTTCAGCTTGTTAGTTCAGCCGTATAGTTTAGTGTAGTTGTTAGACTAGATTAGATTTCTACCTATTTTAAAACTAACGGATCGTGGGTATTTTAAAAGACAGGTCAAGGGATCTACGGATATTTCCAAAGACGTATCCTTTATTAAAACCACCGTAGCCCTTATTTTCAAAACCCCACGATTCGTGTTATTTCAAAGGACACCATTGTTTAGTATTTAGCTCCCGCTCATTATTGTTGTTCGCTCCGCATCGCATGCTTATATTATGATTCATATCCTATTATTAATATCATGCTGTTAGGACACCAGCACCATTACCGATGACGCGTATGTACCACATACACTTACTTGCCGGCTCACACACATTTTCATCGGTAATTGCCATGTCACGAACACTTTAGAAAATACTATTTCATTTGACATAGGTTGTTAGCTAATAGTTTAGACATGATATTAGTGTACTTGCTTTATATGCTAATTAGACAATGTAGTTATTGCCTACTACTTCATGCATGTTATTATTCACTGTTGTGTCGCATTCATGGATTCTCATGCCTTTATTCACTGTTTACATGCTATTGATGACTTGGATTCGGATTTCACGAGATTTCTTGGATTTGGAGGAAAACCGCAAAAACATAAATAAACCTTTTCTCTCTTTTAAAATAAAAAGTGCGGTTTTCCCATGATGTATGAGTCATCCACCATGAGTTTGCTGATGGATTTCGAGACCCGATTCGAGGAGTAGAGAAACCGTTTCGGGTACATGGTGGGCCCGGTGCGGTACCCCGGAGCTAGAGGATCGTGTTGTTGACGTTGAGCCTGGCAGGGGAGCACTACCGACTGGTGATTTTACCCGACGCGTCGGATTTCCGTAGGATACCGTCGTGGTCTTGAGATAGATGGTAGGGGCCGGTCTGGATTGACGGCGCCCTAGATATTGTGATTGAGATATTGAGATATTGAGGTACAGAGATTGTGATACAGATATATCGAGATATTTGGCCACTTGTTTTGTGTCGATGCTGGGCACTGTTTTATGCTGATTTCATTTATGGTAACTCACTTTTAAAATACAGAAATCTCACTGATTTATGAAAGCAGTTTTCTTCAGTACATGCATTTTGTTCCATGCATTCATACATCATCCATATGATATATTGCTACCTGAGGCACTGACACGGGTCCTTGAGATTACACTCGGTTAGATATTTACCCTAGCCTTTGTTATAGGCTGCATGTTATATATATAATTGAGAATATATTATGATCATTGACCTAGGTTGCGTTATTTATGCAATTTCTTTCCGTAGATGTTTTTCTATTCACGAGTTGGCAACTCACCCCCGTTGTGCCCCAGTTTCTTGCAGGTTTTGCCGTACAGGTTTCATTACGGCTTTGCTAGCACTGCTTCCCATTTCCGGGTGACTGGCTAGTAGGTGGGTTTACTTGTATCGTACCCCCATTATATATCTTGTATATCATTATTCTGTTGTATCTAGAAGTTCCATCAACCAAACATGTATTTATTTTGAGATAGAGACCAATGATGTTATTCCTTCGACCTTAGAGTCGCACGTTATATTTCTGTGGTTTTCTTGTGGTTTTGAGTTTCCTTTTGAATTTTGATCCTCGCCGTTGGCGTTGTATATTATATTGCTTGTGTGGTTGTGACCGTCGATTGACGAAGAGCTAGCTCCCGCTTGGGGATGCCTTTTTATTGATTTCGTATACTATTCATGTTGTATCCCGTTTGGGGGCCAGTATTTACAAAGGAGACTCTGCCGAAATTTTCGGGAATTATTTGATGTTTTTAAACCGCATAATTCGGCTTATGCTATTAAAACTACTTGATTTAAATTGGTTTTCCTTCACTCTACTACTTTTCTTGGTTTGGATTTCTGGGTTTTCGGCTTACTTAGATTACGTACGCCTCGAGACGTTCGTAGTTTAAGTGCCGGTCATATTCCGTACTTTCGGGACGTGACACTAGTGTACCATGTCATGTTGCATTTTGGTTACATATTGTTTTCTTGTGTTGTTTTGGGTATTTGATGGTTTGGTTTTTTAAAAGAAAAGAGAAAAGGGTGAAAAAGGACAAAAGGGTAATAATAGAGTGAGAGGGTTAGAATATAAGAGAGAAAGAGAGAGAGAGAGAGAGAGAGGAGAAGCCCCATGCCCCTCCCCATTTCATTTCTTCTTCTACTCTTCATCTTCATCTCCCTCCACTTCACCCCTAGAGATCCACCTCAAAAACTCCACCAAAACCCTAACCCCTTTCATTAAAATTGACCACCTCCTTCTCCTCTACACATTGGACCAAGAAAAGTTAGATTTTGACAAACTTGAGGAGCTAGAGTTTTACTTGGGTTGCCCAAATGAGGTATGAATTCTTCCATCTAGTTTAAATTGAAGTCTAATAACACCATATAGTAGTTTAGTGTTAAATGGGTATTGATTAGTGAGGTTAGAAAATTCTAGTGAAGGGTTTGGATGTTGTGTGGTTTGGGTGATGCCTCGTGGCTGTTAATAAGGATTGAGTGATATTGTTACTGACCTAGAACAGAGGATGGAACCAAAAAAACGGATTTAGAAACCCCGACATCGGATAAATGTGTGAATTGTGAGGGTATTTTGGAATCTGGAGTAACCCGGGGGCACTAAAAATAATTTAGCGATTACTGGGAGTCGTGCAGGCACCAAGGAAGCTAACATTGAGACCCGAGCCCCTAACCCAAAGACCAGGCCGTAGATTTATTCAATCTGGCCGCAAATTGCGGCCAGGGTGGGTTGGAATTGATTCGTATTTGTTCTGGGGTCCCTTTAGCTGCAAATTAGACCCTCCATATATGCAGAATTGACCAATTTGTCCTAGGGTAAAATCTGGGACCATTTCCATGAGTTGGTGCATTGTTTTACGACTTCATTTTGACTTGATTTTGGTATTTGGTATTGTGTTTCCGTCGTGTGGCGTTTGGACATCGACGACCAGGGTTAATTGTCGTGTTTTGCACGCGAAGCTATAGGTTTTAACTTATGAGCGAAACATGTGCCGTTTTGGTTTTTCCGCCTTGATTTTAATGCGCATTGCGATTGTTTATTATTGCAGGTACCCTCGCGTGGATTCCGAGGCGACAGAGCGTGGAGTCATCAACTTCGGAAAACAAGAACCAAGTTGAGTGGATCTATATCCACGGGAGGAGTCGGGTGGATGGCGTATAGCACCCCCGCAAAGTTTTGTTGGAAACTGATTTATAGAATATGGTTAAGGAAACCTAGATTAGGAAACTAGGGTTAGAATGAAGATAGCTATGAAACCATATTAGAAACTAGAGGATAGTTAAAAGTGATATGTTACGACTATCATAGGATGACGGAAATTGAGGATGACTTTTAGCGATATTGCCGTTTAGGGTACTGTAGGACTAGATAGTCAATGTAAATGCGTCATCCGAACCATACCTTTTTCTAAACCGAAGAATCGTATGTATCTTTTAAATATATTCTTGACGTATGTTACAGATTTTCAAATGATATCTTTTCCTTAAAAACACCGTAACCCCTATTTTCAAAACTACGATTCGCTTCTCTAAAAAATCTGATTGTATGGTTCGGGTGTGTATGTTAGATTAGATACTTACTTAGTAGAGATAGAATGTTTATGTAAATATGACTTGATGTGAGATATAAATGCGATGACAAGATTATAAGACGGATATGATGATCTGATGATATGTTGGTATACGGATGCGAGTCGATTGAGATGATGGATACCTTGTCGGTCCCCTGATATGAGATCGTTATGGATGTGACCTGGGACATAGGTATGTATGTATATATATATATATATATAATGTTGTGAATCATGGATGAAAGGCCGTACGTAATATTAGGCCGTACCCTCATTTGTCTTATAGGATGATAGGATCCCTATTAGCTTAATGACGCCGTACGATGAGTTTGACTTGATGATTGATCCATACCCTTGACTAGAGGATGCCGTACGATGGATCATACCGTACGTGACATTGTGTGGCTGGATGCCGATTGATTGATTCACCGACTCGATAATGTTAGATACGTATACCCGTCAGTATTTGCGTATGATTACCTTATAGCTGCTAGCTGACGATTTACCTTATGATGCATTCATGTTATTCGCATTTTACTACTTATACCTGTGATAGTACACCTGCACCATTATCGATGATTCGTATGTTACACGTACACTGATTGTAGGCTCACACACTTCATCATCGATAATTGCTATGTCACTACACAGTAGGATTGCTGCATCATGATATGACTCTTCGCATAACCTGCTTGTGCATATACATTGACACATCCATATTTGCGCACATACACATTATATATTCATATTGGTGTACATATACATTGATACATCCTTATTTGCGCACATACACATTGTATATTCATATTGGTGCACCTATACATTGATACATCCATATTCGCGCACATACATATTGTATATTCATATTGGTGCACATATACATTGATGCATCCATATTTGCGCACATACATATTGTATATTCATATTGGTGCACATATATATTGATACATCCATATTCGCGCACATACACATTGTATATTCATATTGGTGCACATATACTTTGATATATCCACACTTGCGCATATGCACATTGCATACCCATATTTGCGCATATACATATTGTGCCTACATAGATAACTGGTTTTATTGGAAAATTGGGAACCACATGTTATATTTTAAATCTGGAATCATTTAAAAGAGAGGTTTTCCCATAATATGTCATATTACTGTTCCATGTTGCATGATATACGGATGTATTTACATTTCCATTATATGTCGCATACATCATGCTATATGATTTTACGCATTGAGATATTCTGTTTTCAAGATATTTCTGGATTTGAGAACCGAGGACATTTTAAAGGAGATTATGTGTTGTTTCAAAAACCCAGATTCTTTTGATATGATATTTCAGTGCGTCGACCATGTGTTTTCTCGGTTCTGAGAGCGACATGTGAAACCCGATTCGAGGAGACGGATGAGGCCGATTGCGAGTACATGGTGGACCTGGTATGGTACCCCGGGGCGAGAGAGAGATTTCGTGTGGATGGCAATTAGCCTGCCAGAGGGACTACTACCTACCGGTGATAGTATTTGGTCTCGGCGGATATCCGGAGGATACCGACCGGAGTCGAGAGATGATATGGGCCGATCCGGACTGACGCAGCCCTTGGGCCGATCCGGACTGACGCAGCCCGATATATGAGGATTTACGTGCCGATGCTGGGCACGGTTTTCATGATGTTTTCGAGTGTCGATGCTAGGCACTTAGGTTCCATGATTTTGATGTGTCGTGAAGGACACCGTTGTATATATATCCTCATACTTTCATGCACACTCTTTTATGATACTTACGTGCATACAGACATTGATTATATGGGTGGACGAGATCCACATGCATACATATATTGATTATATAGGTGGACAAGATCCACATGTATACAAACATTGATTATATGGGTGGACGAGATCCACATGCATACATGCATTGATTATTACTGTTGGATGTTATCCGCATGCATATAGGTATTGACTACTTTTTTGGCACATATACAGACCCGGTCACCCTAGATATCATAGTATTACCTTTATGATATAGTTGACCTAGGAGTCGTTGTTTATTCGATTTCTATCTGTTGATATTTTTGTACTCATGAGTTGGCGACTCACCCCCGTTGTGCCACAGTTCTTGCAGGTTGACCGCTTGGATCAGTAGCGGCTTAACTGGTACACAGTTGCATTCGGGTGTTTTGCATTGGTAGGTGGGAAATTTGTATCGTACCCACTCTTGTATCCACATTTCATATTGTATCTAGTTAACTCCATCAATCAAAATTAGTAATTTGTATAAGTAATGAGACTTAGTGAGATTGTGGTTGCGAGACTTAGAGCGAGGGGTTTTTCGCTACTTGTGGATTTGATGTCTTGCTGATTTATTTATCTTTTGTGGTGAACTTCGCCGTTGGGCATCGTATACTTATTTATACTGTATTGCGTAGTTGTGATCCGCCGTTTGGCGAAGAGCTAGCTTCCGCTTGGGGATGCCTTTATCATTATTATGTATTTGTGGTTTTGGATCAAAATATACAAAAGAGGTGCTGCCAAAATTTTTAAAAGACGAAACATGTTTTCGAACTAGTAAATTTCACTTGCATCATTCATGTTCATTTTCTATGCATTAAGAAAACTTGATTTCATTATACCATTATTTCAAAACCTCACCTCCTTTATTTTTCTTAAAAGGTTTAGATTTCTGGGTTTCAGCTTACTTGAATTCCGTTACGCCTTTAGACGTTGCGTGATTCAAGTGCTGGTCACGAGCTAATAATTCGGGTCGTGACAGTGATTGTTGGATACGCCTTTTGAGGCTGATTTTTGCTTTTAAGCACCTTGTTTTCATGTTAGGCACTATATTGTGTAGTAGCCAAACAGGACTGATCTGGGGACAGTACCTGAGTATTTTGCATGCACTAAAAAGTTAACAAGAGGTTTTCAGAAAAAGAGGAGCTATAGTCTAACAATTTCCTACGTGTCCGCGAGTGGCACGAACATTTATAAGGGAAAACCTTTTGGGATATTTCAAGACGGCGGAACGCATAAATTGAGCAAAAACATATATAAGTATATTTACTACTTTACAATGAGCGTCCTCCCCTTGTGCCGTGAGTTACGCATCACACGGCAATTCAGAAAGATTTTTGCAAGTGTTTTAGTCGGTTTTAAGATTTTTCCAAGGATGTGTGCTGTATATATGTATTATGGTATTTGATTATGCATAATGGATTTCAGTAGGGGATTTCGAGATCTGTATCTCCATTGTAACTCCGATGATATGCGTGCAAATTCGATGATTTGCGAGACGCTTGACGGAGTTCGAATTTGAGTTTGTATTCGTTTCAGTCGCACGCGCTGCGCTGTGGCTTTCTATATATCCCATGATTTCGGAATTCTTGATTTATGACCAAGGCGTGATACGATTAGGGACTCGTTGGTGTGTACCTGATACTGATGGGTAGAGATGCAAGGTCCTAGAGCAGGCACATCTGTCAGCTTTCAGTGTTCATCCAGTTTCCACAAAGATGTACCATGACTTGAGAGACGTTTACTAGTGGGAAGGGATGAAGAAGGATGTCGCCGACTTTGTATCAAGATGCTTGACATGTCAGCAAGTCAAGGCTGAGCACCAGAGGCCAGCGGGAGAGTTGCAGCCTTTGCCCATTCCGGAGTGGAAATGGAAGCAGATTTCTGTAGACTTCATTGTGGGTCTACCCAGTACTAGTCGAGGGTATGACTCTATTTGGGTGATCGTGGATCGATTGTCGAAAGCGGCTCACTTCCTGCCAGTGAAGACCACTTTTGGATTTTCTCAGTACGCCCAGATTTACATCAATGAGATCGTACGATTGCATGGCGTCCCAGCATGTATTGTGTCCGACCGAGGCACCCAGTTCGCCAGCCGACTATGGCAGAGGCTTCAGGAGGATTTGGGCACCCGATTGAGTTACAGCACATCATTTCATCCGCAGACCAACGGTCCGTCAGAGCGGACTATTCAGACTCTTGAGGATATGCTCCGAGCATGCGTTTTAGATTTTGGTGGCAGCTGGGATCATCACATGCCCTTGGTGGAGTTCTCCTATAACAACAACTTTCACGAAACCATTCAGATGGCACCTTTCGAGGCTCTATATGGGAGGAGATGTCGATCGCCCGTCTGTTGGATAGAGCTCAGCGAGAGCAGCATTTTGGGGCCACAGATTGTTGAGGAGACGACCGCAAAGATCCAGTTGATTCGTGATAGGATGAGTGCGGCTCAGAGCAGGCAGAGATCTTATGCGGACCGACGTCGGCGTAGACTTGAGTTTGATGTAGGCGATCATGTTTTCTTGAGGTCTCCCCAATGAAGGGCGTGATGAGATTTAGGAGAAAAGGGGAAACTTAGTCCCAGATATGTGGGCCCCTTCGAGATCCTCGAGCGTGTTGGTGCAGTTGCATATCGGTTGGCTCCTCTGCCCAGTTTCCCAGACGTTCACCCCGTATTCCACGTTTCGATACTCCGCAATTACCTTCATGACCCTTCTCATGCGATTCAGCACCCGACGGTCCAGCTGGAGCGCGACCTTTCTTTTGCAGAGCAGCCGGTGGTCATCCTGGATCGGCATGTGAAGAAATTGAGATCAAGGGTTATACCATTCGCAAAGGTCCTTTGGCGTGGCCCGAGCAGCGAGGAGGTCACCTGGGAGACCAAGGACGAGATGAGGAAGAAATATCCCCATCTCTTTGAAAGTACGCGTAGCTAAATTTTTAAATTCGTGGACCAAATTTCTTTAAGGGGAGAAAATTGTAACGCCATGAAAATTCGTTTAGGTTATTTTCGCGTAAATTAGCGATAATACGTGTTGTCCATAAAACTTCCTAAATAGCTATTTCCACATAGACTGGACTAAATCTATTTTAATTGTGATAATATGTAAATATATATATAATTGTGTTTTATTAATTATCATTTAATTTATTGTTCACTAATTTATCCTTTTTTCTTAACTATTTTTTCCTAAGCAAAATTCAGTTAGCATGCACAACACAATTTTCACCCTAGGATTAATATTGTAACATGTCTATCATTTTCAATTTCCCTCTTGTTATAATTTCCTTTTATCACAAACCAAACCAAAACAAAACAATAAAGTAAATTAGAAAAGAAATGATAAAAGAGGCATGGGGGGCATTTAATGAGGTATGGGCTTGACTTTTGGGGTTCTTTCTCTCTCTCTCACTCTCCCTCTCTCATTCTCAGCTGAAAGCCTCAGCTCCAGCAGCCCCTCCTCCCTCAATCTTCTTCTTCTCTTCATCCAAGCCACAAATCTACAATAAAAATCCATCTCTCATCATAAAACCTCATGTTTATCACTCCAAACCATTCCTTTGTTGGTTTTTGAGGCTAGTCTTAGCTTTAGGAAGCAAGGCCATCACTAGACCAACTTGAGGTATAAAGCTTACCTTAATTTCTTTTTTTTCTAAACTTGTAGTTTATTTAGCTTAATTTAGTGTTAAAGTGAGATTTAGTGCTAATTAAGTGGTTTAAGTGGAGATTAGGTTAAGTTAAGGTTATTATGGCTTGATTAGCTTAATTAAGTGTTGTTAGTGTCTCTTAATCCAAGTCGTTGCACCAGTTTACACTAAAACACCTTATTGTATCAAATTTGTGTTTTAAATACGGTTTTAAATCAAGTGTTAGGATAAGGGGTATCTGCTATTACCGCGGGGGTTTTTAAAACAAGCAAACATATACATTAGACTATACATGGTGTTAGGAGTGTAGTGTAAAAACCTGCACCTTTTTCACCTGAATTGAACCGAGATCACCCCCTTCGTGCTCGGCCCAATTTTGGAGAAACACGTTGATACTTTGCAGGTAGTTGTCCGTAGGAATTATAAGAGGTTTGGTCTTGTTTGTTTTTCTTTTTTTTGCTCCAGGTAAAATCTGGGACCACTTTACCTATAATTAGTGTAGTGGGTCTTGCGCTACACGTATGCTCCAAGTTGGGTTTTGTGTTGCTGTGTATCACGGCATGTTGGGGTGGTTTCAGACGTTGCACACACATTTTGGTGTATTGTATGCTCACGCGTTTAGCTTGCGACGCTAGTTTCTCGTATGGTCTTGATATCGCGTTTTTGCAGGATTTTAGCCTTACGTGTGTTGTTTTGTGTAAATTCTAGGATCGGTCGCGGAGACATCGGACGCAGCACGGAAATGAAAGGCGGTGATGGGATCAGACTAGCGGAGGCGTTCCGGTGAGTAGATGTACACATCTACGGGGGAAATCGTCCGGATGACTCAAGACGTCCAATAGTTAGAATTTCGTTTAGTACTTACACTTATAGGCGTAGTTCCTAATTTATCATCCCGTTGCATTGCATCATTTATCATATGTATATATACTGTGCTAGTACCTCATAGGATACCCGCACTATTACTATTGGCTTATGCAGCACGAGCACTATTCATGGGGACACACACGCCTTGGTAATTGCTATGCCACGAACACCTTATAACTAGTTAAATTCGAATCTTATCACTTGCGCTATTAAATTTAATAAACCTGCAATTTACATATTTAATTCATCAATATGGATATGTAGGATTGCTAGTCACATGCACATATCTTGTTGCATCATTGTTCATGCATAGCTTTCTAGTTTCCGTATTGCATTGCATATTGCTAATATCATAGACATTCATGTATCATGATTCTTTTGAGGTTTTTTGTATTTATGAGATTTATGGATTTGAGAAACCGCAAGGATTTGAAAACATATTACCATTTAAAAAATGTAAGTTGCGGTTTTCTCGTGTTATGATGCATCTATCGTCCACTATGAGTTTTCTCGGTGCCTCAGCAGTATCATACACCCGACTCGAAGAGGAGGAGGAACCGTTTGTGGGTGCATGGTGGACACGGTGCGGTACCCCGGGGCAAGAAGGTCGCAGATGATGGCGTTGAGCCCGGCATGGGAGCACTACCGACCGGTTATTTGTGACGCGGAGGATATATCCGGAGGATACAGACGTAGTCTTGAGTTTTGATGATATAGGCCAGTCCGGATTTGCCGGAGCCCTAGATCAGATATTTGGACCAGTCCGGATTGCCGAAGCCCAGGGATAGTTGAGATATTCATATTTAGTGTCGATGCTTGACACAGATTTATATAGCTTTCATTGATAAACTACAGCTAAATCACAGAAGTTTAATAAGATAAGAACACAGATTTCCTATGTTAATTATATTCAAATTTTGTATTGTTTATTGCATTCATGTTGCATACATACCATTACATCGCATCATATTAGTATTTGTTGGTTGTGACATCATTGTGTACAAGCTTACGATAGCCTTATCAGATGTTACTTATTACTCACGAGTTGGCAACTCACCCCCGTCGTGCCACAGTATTTTGCAGGTCTGACCCGTCAGCAAGGTAGCGGCGGGCGCACCTTCTCTCTTACTCCTTTTGCTTTGACTTGGAGCTTTGTTCATAGGTGGGTTGCGGGGTTATTTTGTTGCCACCTTTTATCATTATTGTATCTAGTGGACTCTATCTACCATATCTACCACATGTTTTATTGTATTAGCGACTTTGAGACGAGACAGTGAGATTTGTGTATTTATATGTTGTATTTCTGGGTCGAGCTCATTTGAGCCGACATGATGCCTTATTTCTTGTGCCTTTTATGCTTATTTTGCACAGTGATGATATTTATATTGCATGTGATTTTGAGTCCGCCTTGGGCGAAGAGCTAGCTCCCGCTTGGCGATGCCTTATTTCATGTTATACATATATTGCTGTTTTGTACCCGTTTGGGGCCAGTATTTAGAAAGGAGACTCTGCCGAAATTTGAGGAAAATAATGATGCTTTTAGAAAAAGCTTGTTGTGACGTATTTGATTTAAATCGCTTTCAATAAATCTTGGTTTTCCTTCACTCTATTGCTTTTTTGGTTTTGATTTCTGGATTTTGGCTTACTCAGATTACGTACGCCTCGAGATGTTTCGTAATTTAAGTTCCAGTCACGTTCCGTACTTTTCGGGTCGTGACAGCGAGACTGATTAGTAGAGAAGTTTGGTGTTCTGTATCACACGGGCTGTGAGTATGCGACACCGCAATAATTTTCCTTAAGTGCAAGTGGGAGATTGTTGGATATAGTGCCCTCAAGTCAATTATTGAATCGCAGGCAAGCGATTGTGATGATTGAGGGATGACATATACGGGGAGAACAGTCTTACTCGAGATGATAGTATGCTATCCGCTTTATCTTTATCATCATGTACATGCATTGGGTGGCATTACAGATCACTATTACATGTTGATGGAGCCCATAAGATTCTTGCTTGACTACCAGAATTATGATCGCAATCATATACGTGGGAGCTGAGTGGTCTATAAGCACATCCTTAAATGTCCCTAATCATGGGAGTATCGAGACTGGGCATCGATACTCCGGAGTAGACTAGTGTATACTTATCGAGACCCTGGCGAGGGGCGGTGGCCGGTCTCACAAGCCATTGGTGTCAGTTAGTCTCCTAAGATAGTGTACAGGTGCTCATTGGGTTATGAGTACACTGGACGGACTCGCCGGGAATATGCTAGTTGGTATTATTCCTATAGTTAGATAGCAGTTCCCAGGTGATATGAGTACAGGTTAGTCTGTTGACCTGAGATCGTTATTTATCTCGTGTGAGTTCCCACTGTGCTTTGATTACTACCTTACCACGGCTCAAAGGAGTCGTGCAATCGGGTTTTAGTTGGGTACAGTCCCGAGACACAAGGAGGCAGTGAGCGGATCGTCGGGGATTCGTCTCTCCCAGTATTGGGGGTTGATGTCGGGTTGTGCACAGGTGACCATCACCAGAAATCCTCGGCCGAGGTGGACGAGAATTACTGATTTGGATCATTAGTTTCTCAGTGGGTGATGGTCTTCATACCGACACGAAATGTCGCGTTATTAAGGGTCTGACTTTATCCACCCCCTAGACTCGATATGCGATACTCTTAGATTAACAAACCGGACTGTATGGAGATTTTCAAGGACATGCTCAGTAGGGGTTCGGATGAGTTTCCTCGTCGTCCTTCCATTTGCTCAATACCTGGGTAGCCGTTACGTACAGCTAGTGCCGTTGACGTGCTTGTAGTTAAACCCACTGCTAGCGTATTGACGAATCTTTCCTACACAGAGGGTTTCCCTGTTCTGGAGAAACGATGTAGTAGCCGTATTGGATACATGCAGGGTTCCGATCGATTGATTGTACTATGTACCCGGACTTTAGATTGGACTATTGATAATACTAGCCGGCTCGGGTTTGAGCCGGATTATTAAATCACGTATTGACTTAATAATTTATGTATATGTATTTCGATATGTATATTCTAGTATTATGTTCTTTGTGTTATTTTATCTCTTTGGATATTCGTATTTCGGTACGAATACAGGTATGTATATACAGTAGAATGTAAACCGTGTTTTTCCGGAAAACATTCATGTATTGGCCCTTTTTTAAAAATGGAAAGTATCTTTTGAAAAACCAATTCTTGTGTGAGTTTTTTCCACACTTGATTCACTTGCACATTGTTGGAAAATAGAAGAGAGATGGTTCATTCTTGAGAGCTCTCTTCTCCATACCATTTTTGCTTCACTCCTCTTGAGTTTCTTAAGCTCCCTCCACCTTCATCTTCCACCTCCTCTCAACCTTTTCTTTTGTTGAAAATCATGAAAGGAGGTGAGATGAGATAGTCCAACACTTAGAACACTCACTACATTCTAGGAATTCTAAACAAGCATCCTAGAATCCCTAGTTGCTTCACTTGCATTCATTATGTGGAGCTAGAGCCATGACTACATCCCTCGGATGGATCATCTTCGATGGAGGAAGACCGGCGGCCAAGTTCGTTCAAGCATGCCTCAAGGAGCTTAGGAACATGATGGAAGACCGAAGGACTTGGTACTTTTAGTATAATCACTCTAACCCTTTAGTTTAGCTTCTTTAGTTTGCTAGTATAGGTTTATGGTTCGATCTTGGAGATGGTTTCGTTTGCGCCAAAATTTTAAATGCCAGTTTTTGTTCCGCATCGGCCACGGTAGATGGCCAGGACGCCGGCTTAACCCAACATGGTATCAGAGCGGGCCTATAATCTTTATACTAGCAGTTTAAACGATGTTTTAAATATCGAAACCAAAACAAACTCCAAAACAATACCCAATATATTCCAGTTTCTGTCAATTTTAAATTGGTCTTCAAAAATTATTTAAACAATTGCAGAAGACTATTATTGTGACAACTAGAACACACCTCAAAAACGAGGCCCAAATGTTTTAGTACGGCCGGCGAGATCGGGGATATGATCGGCGTCGCCAGTTTTTGTATGGAGTTGGGGCTTGAGTTTTTTGGTGTGTTCTTGTCTCTGGAATATTTGGTTTTTGGTATTGTTTGTTTTTTCCCAGATTGCATATTATATTATCTTTGGTTTGGGGGCAATCCCGGGTATTTCGAAGTCGATATTTTTAACACTGTTTAAAAAATTTCAGTGCATACATTACTATCTGCGACCGTGAATGTCATTAGAGCGGTACAACTCGTCTAATTGCTATATGTCTTTTAGACGGGTTTACGAACATGACATTCACGTTGATGTTCTGTATTGTGCTGTGGTTGAGGTTGGATCGTCGTGGTGGATAGCCAGTGATGCAATGGTAGTACAGTTTAGATTCATTTGTACATTTGATATTGCGGGGCGAGCATCCGACATGTGGACTGCCATCTCTGCCAGTTTGTATATTATTTGTTTGGGACACTGATTGATAGCGGAGACGCGATACGTTTTATGAAATGCGTTCTACTTTCATTCTCTACTTACCGCAATCAAGACGGTGTCACTTTGCAGCTAGCCGGTTGAGCACGGGTCTATCAACAGGGAGATGGTTGTATATCCGTTCTTATCTTAGACGAGTCAATTAAATGATGTATATGTGTATGTGTTAGTGATATATGCCCTAGAGGCCATTATTGTATCATACTGGATTGTATATTACTTAATAGGAGCTTAGGATATACACGGATATAGTAACGGTCTTTCTCAAAATGGTAGTATGCTACCTGGTTTGTTTCTACTTCAATATGTGTATGTGTTTCTTTTAGCATATCGCTTATACATATTAGTAGAGCCCTTAGGATCTTTGCTTGATTACCAGCGTTGTGATGGCAGTCACACTAGTGGGGGCTGGGTAATCTACAAGCACATCCTTGTACAGGTCCTTAGTCATAGGATTATCGAGATGGGGTATCGATACTCCGGAGTAGACTAGTGTATACGCTTCTCATCCCAGCAGGGGAAATGGTCTGTCCCACAACCATTAGTACGTCGTACTGGAGATAGTTTGCAGGTGCTCGTTAGGATACGAGTACACTGGACAGGACTCGTCGGGAACTGCTGGTGGGTATTATACCAATCGTCGGGTAGCAGTTCCCAGGTGACATGAGTACAGCTTAGTCCGTCGACTTGACACTGCTACTTCGCCTCGAGTGTGTTCCCACTGTACTTTGATTACTACCCTACCATGGCTAAAATGAGTCAAGCAAAAAGGTAGTAGTTGGGTGCAGTCCCGAGGCACTTGGAGGCAGTGGCGGTTAGATAGGATTCGTCTCTCCCGGTATTGCGGGTTGATATCGCGCTGTGTTCGGAAGGCCATTACATAAAGTCCTTGGCCAAGGCAAGCCAGATTTACTGGTAGGTATTCCAGTAGTTTCTCAAGGTGTATTGGGCTACTCTCCGACACGACTTATTGCGCTAATAAAGGTCTAACGATTACCGCCCCTAGGCCCGATATGCGATACTCTTAGACGTACAGACCGGACTGTACAGAGATTGTCACATTCAGGCTCAGTAGGAGTTCGGATGGGTTTTCCTCATCGGCCTTCTTATCGACATCTACCTGGGGACCGTTACGTGCAGCTAGTACCGCTTGCGGCCTGTGGTTAAACCCACTGCCAGCGAAGTGTCGAGTCTTTAGAGTCCCACATAAAGAGTTTCCCTGCACCGGGAAAAAGGTGTAGAAGCCGTATGGTTTTATGACAGGGCTTCGATCACGTACGTACACTTGTGCGCGTATGATGTTCGGGTGGATAATACTAGTGGGCTTTGGTTTAAGCCGGATCTTAGTATTATATTGATGGATCAGTTTCGTCTCTTTGTATTCGTGTTTCTCGGAACACGAATGCGGGTATGTATATACGGATGAGAGGGGTATAGAAGGAGACACCTCATTAGGGTTTTGACCATTGACTTGATTAATACAATTATGAGGTGGAGGAAAGTATTTGTTATTTTTGTAAATGATAATTGTGGCATGGCAACTTGTCTAGACTACTTGACTTGGTTTGACCATTTGACTTGGTTTGACCACTTGACTTGGTTTGACACTTTGACTAGATATTTCTTATGAGATATTTTGTAGCACTAGATATTTTTGATAAGTTATTTGTAGGGTTACGCAGCACGACAGCAAGGGTTCGGGAGGCATCGTCCATACCATTTTCAAAAATTGCCTTGCTAAACAACCCTAACCCTTGAATCTTAACTAGAGAATTAAACAATACAACATGTAAACAACTTTACATCTAAGTGAGTGAGGAATACAACCTTTGTAGACCGTTCCTTCACTTCAATAGCTCCATGTAGTAGTCCCTTCGCTCCAAGTAATGAACTCCCGGACTCTAGAAAGGCTCCACAAGATGAACGGAAGAAGCTTGCTTGAAGTCTTCGAGGCCGAAGATGATCTACATCGAGGAGACACCAACTCAAGCTACCTCTTCACTAATATGGAATTAGTGAAGCAAACACCCTAAACTAAATGGTTAGTATAGTAGAGGATAATGAATTAGCAATTTTGCTCACTTTAGATTTATTTTTCTCACAATATTTCACACCTTGAGAAAAGCTAGAAAGCTTTCTCTTGAGGAAGAAGAAGATGAAGTGGAGATGAGAATGAAACTCATAAGGTGAGAATAGAAACCATGAGTGAGTTTGTATCATATACTAACTCATGTAGAGACTAAACTATGGCTAAGGATAATGGTTAGGTTACAAAATATCTTAAGTAAAACAAATTAGTGGACTTAGTCAATAGTTCCACAAGCTTCTCCAAGCTTCAACCATTAAACCAATTTCAATCAATTTTGAATTACTTGGATAAATAAAAACCCTAATATTATCTTAAGTATAGTGTAAGTCTCATACACCCATGAAGCATGTGGCATCAAGCATGACACAATAAAATGTACATTAATATATATCACATATATACTATATGCACACAAGTGAGAAAAAGAAATGTTTAAGTGAGCTAATAGTAGTTATTGTAAATTAATATATCACATATATAAATATACATTAAATTATTACATCAACACTTGATCTAATAATCCGGCTATATCACATACAACCGACTAATATCATATGTATAAATTTATCGAATCAACACTTGATCCGATAACCCGGCTATATCACATATAACCGACCGATATCAGATATCGCGAGAATATAATACAATATCACATACTCGTTTCAATCTCGGTCCCGCACATATCACATATGTGCTCCTACTTCGTTTCGCTTGAGCCAGGAAACCTCTGTGCAGGACTCTAAAGACTCGTCAATACGCCGGCAGTAGGTGGTGATCATATCAGTCACCCACAAGCCGCAAGCGGTCTGCTAAACGTAACGACCACCCGGGTATTGAGCGATCAGAAGATCAACAAGCAAGCCTGCTCATACTCCTGCGAATCCAATCAGTAACACTACCATACAGTCCGGTCTCTTCGTCTAATATGTCGCATATCACAGCCTAGGGGTGGTAATCGTCAGACCCCAATAACCTGATAAGTCATGCCGATATGAGGCTCATAACGGTTCAAGAAACTACTGATAACACTTACCAGTAGATCTCAGCAACCCTGGCCAGGGATTTCCTGTTATGGACAATCAAGCATAGCGCAACATCAACCCCCAATACCGGGAGAGACAAAAACCCTTCCTATCGCTCATTGCCTCCATGTGACTCGGGACTGTAGCCATAAACCACCGTTCTGCACGATCTCTTGAACGTGGTAAGATGGAAATCAAAGCACAGTGGGAATCACACAAGACTCTATGACGATCTCGGGTCGACAGACTAACCTGTACCAGTGTCACCAGAGAACTGCTATCTGACGATAGGTATAATACCATCTAGGAGTTCTCGGTGAGTCCTTCCAGTGTACCTAGTCTCTACTGAGCACCCGTATACCATCTCTGATGTCAAACACCAATGGATATGGGATCATCCATTACCCATTATATGGGTCGAGAAGCGTATACGCCAGTCTACTCTGGAATATCGATGCCCCGTCTTGATACTCCTATGACTATGAACATTTGAAGGATGTACTTACCGACTACCTCTGCCCCACTAGTATGATCTGCATCATAATCCTGGTAGTCAAGTACTCATCCTAAGGGCTTTATCAACATGTAATAGAGAGACAATAAGTGTACATGTTAAGATAAAAAGCAACCAGATAGCATACTATCATGTCGAGCAAGAAAGTCCTCCCTATATATGTCCAAGCATTCACTATAATATACATCACATGTATAGTAATGGCCTTGTGAGTGGATCCTCCATGTTTTCCTTCGCGTCAACTCTCCTAACATTGATCCCTTGGAGATCACCCATCTTCATGATCAGGTGATATTGTCCTCGGAATATGTCTGGATCGCTGATGGGACCGACGTTCCTAGGCCAAAGTCACAACTCCATTGTTGTCTCAATAACAGTTATTAGACGCTCAATGGTAGGAACCATGTTCGTCTCATGAACAAGAATTATCCAGACATCCACTTTGGTAGCATCTTTGGTAGCGATATATTCAGCCTTTATCGTCTAGTATGCCACGGTATCTATCTTGGAACTCTTCCAACATACCGTCCCAACACAGAGGGTAAAGACAAAGCCCGTGACTGACTTTTAGTCGACCTTATCACTCTGGAAGCTCGAATTGGTAAAGGACTCCCTGTCACGACCGAAATTAGCTCGTGACTGGCCCTTGAATCATATGAGGTCTATAGCACCCCATTTAATCCGAGTAAGCCAAAAGCCCAGAAATCTAAAACCATTTTAAAGAAGTAAATAAAGAAAACTAGTTTTAAAAAGTGAAGAAAACATGTTTTAAATACAAGGTTTTTAAATAACTAAGCCGAATATGCATTTTAAAATATATAGTCCTTTCTAAAAATATCGGCAGAGTTTCCTTTGTAAATACTGGCCCCGAACGGGGTACAACAAGAATAATATATGCAATGATAAAAGGCATCGCCAAGCGGGAGCTAGCTCTTCGTCAAACGACGGTCACAACCACGCAAGCAATATAATATACAACGCCAAAGGGCAAGGATCAAATCTCAAAAAAAAGAAACTCAAATCAGCATGAAAACCGTAATACTACTACACGCGACTCTAAGGTCGAAATAATAAATAACTGGTTTCTAAGTCTGAAACAATATACATGTTTTGGTTGATAGAATTCCTAGATATAAATGAATAATACATGTACAACGGTGGTTCTGAAGCAAAAGAACCCACCTACCAATGCAACTCACCCACAAAGGAAAAAGTGTGCCAAAAATGCAGCCATGGAACCTGTACGGCGAAACCTGCAAGAACACAACGGGGGTCAGTTGCCAACTCGTAAATAGAAAATATCTACAAGCAGAAATCGAATGCATGATATAATCCTAGGTCAATACGATCAGATATAATATAAACCTCAAAAGGATAAGTCTGAAGCATGATAAGGTGGCAATATAACATCTAAACATGTAAGTAGTCCCAAGTGCTCATGCCAGTGCCTCAGGTAAAAACATATCATGAATATGAAGTATGTCTGCATGAATAAGTATGATAAAGTATCTAAATGATATCAATACACATATATTAGCATCTCATTCCACTAATATTGGTGTAAGGGCATATATAACAGCGTCCTCATCCCCTGTTATAAATACATATGAGATATGATCATTGTAATCAAAGTCTGTATGTATGTGAATCCCATCCACGTGTCACCCAATGACAGTAAGCATCATGCATGTAAATATCGTAAAGCATATGCATGGAAATATGAGGATATAATCAAATCATGGAACCTGAGAGCCTAGCATCGATACTCGAAAACATCATGAAACCTGTGCCTAGCATCAGCACGTAAATCCTCATCTATCAGGCACTGTCACCAAGACTGGCCCTGATAGGTACGTATCATACGCTATCTCGAAAACCCGAGTGCCCAGCTTCGACCCTCGAATTTCGACGTATCCATACTTACATAACTCCGGTCGGTATCCCCAAGATAACCGCCGAGTAAAAGGTAATGTCACCGGACGGTATGGTTCCCCTGTCAGGCTCACCGTCTAACAAATCCAGTGATCCGTTCTTGCCCCGGAGTACCTCCGGGCCCCACCATGTACCCTCATACGGCCTCTACGCCCTCCTCGCATGGGGTATATATATATCAGAACCGATAATGCTCATGGTGGATGCTGAAATATCATATCAAGGGTAACCGGGTTTTTAAACATTTACATAATCTCTTTGAAATACCAACGGTTCCCAAATCCAGAAATATCATAGAAACGAATATCTCAATGCGCATAATCAGAAAGCATGATTATGTGACATATAAATGAAACGCAAGTATAACAGTATATCATGCAACATGGAATAATAGTATGCACATACAAAGGTCATATCCTGATGCAATAATCCTACTTTGTAGTGACATGACAATTATCGATGATGAAGTGTGTGAGCCGGCAAGCAAGTGTACGTGGAACATACGCATCATCGATAATGGTGCTGGTGTCCTAACAGCATGATGGTAATATAGCAATAAACACAAGCAAAGCGATGTGAATAGCATGAATATGCGGAAATCGAATAATCAACGCAACAGTGAAGCATCTACATCAATATGTATATGTCATGCAGTTGTGCCATTTGAAATAAGACGAATCGGGTTTTTTGGTAAAATAAGGGCTACGGTGTTTCTAAGAAAAGATGCGCCTTTTAAAGTATCCGTAGAATCCATTTGCCTGTCTTGAAAATACTCCCGATTCGTTAGTTTCGAAATAGGTACGACCCGGGTCCAGTCTAACGTCTACTATACTAACTACAGATCTAACTACCAAGTCAATCAGGAGGTGTATGGAAACCACCAAAATCTGAGTCGATATATATAAATAAATATAATGGTCAGTGATCCTGCCTCAATAGTATCGCGTACGATACAGTATATCATAAGACATCCTCGAGTCATGAGTGCGGATCTATCATCAATATAAAACTCGTACGGTAAATCATCGTACGGCATCCCAATAGCTAGGAACGGGTCAATATCACTTTTATCTCATCAATTATCTGGTATCCTTATCGTCATATCACATAATCTGGGGTACTGATCTAAGTCTAGTACAAATCGATACCATCTATATAAGTAAGATTGCGTGTGTGAAGCACACATCCAAGGCCCGCTAAGAATCACCTGTCGTATCCCAAATAGGAATCACATCATATCACCGATCTCATGGCACTATGCCCAATATCATCGACTCATCTCTAATGTCATCCACTATCATCATCAACACAGTATAAGTATAATGAATATGCAAGGGTGTGCGTATGGGTCTAAACCTACTCTAGGGTTCGCGACTAGGGACTACACTAGTTTACTTCTACACCCTAATCTAACCATAGTACGTCTATTCTCAAAACCAAGACGCACTATAAGCTATCATATATATAATATATACATATATAGTATACCAACTTCGGACTGCAGGGGTGCTATACGCCATCCACCCGACTTCCCCCGTAGATATAATCTACTCACCTTGTGTCTTCATTCGTCGACGTCGCCACGCGCTTGCTTGTCGTCCCGAAGTCTTCATGGGGTACCTACACATCAACGTATCGTAAATGCGTATTAAAACCAAATCAATACTAAAATGACACACGAAAACCCAAAACAATAGGCTAAGGCCTATAGGTTAGAACCTATGGACACGCTTTCAAAACCATCAACAATTCTCGATATCGTCGTATAAACGCCAAGTATTCGAGGTAAAACGCAATACACAAATCCGGAATTCAAATTACGGAATACAGAAACACGAATCCAAAACAGCAACTAGAGAAAAGGGTCCCAGATTTCACCCTAGGTCAAATTGGACAAATTTGCACATGCCAGGGGTCTACTCTACTGATAAGGGGGCACCAAAACCAAAACGAGCCAATTTGATAGAGTCCAGGCCGCAATTTGCGGCCAATTGGAATAAATTTGCTGTCGGGACTGGGAGTTAGGGGCTGGGGTCTTGGTAGTAGCTTCCTGGGTGCCTGCACATATCCCTGTCAATCCAAAATTATTTTCAGAGTCTCGGGGTGATAGCAGATTCAATATAACCTTCACAGATTCCACAAATCTTTCGATATCGGTTTCTAAATCCGTAATCCGGGTTTCAAGTCTCAGGTTTGGGTCTTAATTCAAGTACTAGGGTATTTGTACAGCCTTTACTGAGCTCAATTCCACATCAAAACTCTCAAATTCCCTTAACCCTAACTAGGTTTTCCCTTTAGTCCTCCAAATCACACAATATCGGTTCAATCTTAACATGGGGTATAAGTAATGCAAAAACTAAGCTAATGGTCCAGAAAAATACCTCATTTTGCAACTCAAGAATTTTCTTGAGTTGCCCCTAGTGGCCAAAATCCTTGCTTTCTTGGTCCAATGTGTTGGTCTTGAGCTTGTGCACACTTTTTGTGAAAAGGAGATAGGGTTCTGGAGTTGTTTTAGAGGTGTTTTGGGGAGGTGAAGAGGGGAGGGAGGAGGAGAAGCAGCAGCGGCAGGGAATGGAGAGGGAAATGGTGAAGAAATGGAGGATGAAGCCAAGTCAAAGCAACCCCTCTCTTTTCTCTCTCTCACCCATGCCTACACTATTCCATTCTTTATTCCCTTTTTCTATTCTTTTCTTTTCCCTCTAAATCCTTTCTCACTCAAATAGTAAACCCAAATGAAAAGCCATGGTAGAAATGCACAAGTGTTAAAAAAGAAAAATGATATGTGCATGTTTTGCACAAAAATGCTAAAAAACCGATTAGCGATTTTTAATGGCGATTAGCACTAAATTTTTGTCAAACTAATCATAAAAACTTTAAAATGGCATAATTCTTTAAAATACCCTATTTTAGAATTTTCCATAATTTTTCCAAAATTTTCTATATTCAATTATACCGAAATATTAAAATATTCATTAAAATAATATTAAATTATAAAAAATCCCAAAAATAATATTTTATTTCTTGAAATGTTACAATCTACCCCCCTTAAAGAAATTCAGTCACCGAATTTAAATTTAAACCCCCAATTTCTAAAACATTTCAGTAAAAATCCAAATTGTCGGGGCTTCGAAATCATCAATACATAAAACGCATCATAGCGCCATGCATGCGCATAAGTAATGAGCAGATAACTCAAAAACGAAACTCCGTCAAGTATCCCACAATAATCGTAGTCATGTTAAAAACATGAATGTCAAATCCAATACAAAACCAATACGATATAAATTAGAACTATACATGTAAATATCAATCTATACATGTAATTAGCTGAAGTAAATGCATGCAAAATATATCCAGGTACTGTCCTCTGACTAGTCCTGCTCAGTATGAAAACACATAGCAAATATCATAAAAACGTACTGATCCATATGGAATCAATCCTATAATGTATATATGAAGCGTCTGGAGCGCACGGAAATCAAAATCCATATATATGCCGTACATGTGCACAGAACAACATCTAGGTGCAATGGGTGTGCACGAAACATCTTTCATAGGAAACGTATGTGCCTGGCAGCAAAATCAGGTTCATCTGACATGCACGAAGAATCCCGATTTAGTGCATCTGGTGTGCACCAAAATCGTATCTCAAAACATGCGCTCATCACGCACGAAAATCCAAATCAAATGCACGGAGTGCAAGAAATCAATATCAATATCAGAATCGAAATCGACGGTATACAATACGGCTAAATCAAAATCAGGTATACCGCGGTGTATAAGCTTACAACTATTGTGCATCAGCATGCACAAATCAAGTCAAAACACTAAAAGTGCATGATAACGATGCTGGAAGCATAAATCAAACCACCGGCATAAAATAGGCATGAAATCACAACCAATACCTCAAGCATAATAACTATGCTCAAAATGCAAATACCCAGTAGGTGCAACCATGGTGCAAGAAAACAAATATCATAATACTCAGTCGTCAAGACTAAATCATGCAAACAGAACGCCCAAAATACCGAAATCCAAGGTGACGGATACGTGATAATCGAATCACAAAATCACAAATCATAAATACCGTCGTCGATATTCCCTCCTTCGCAGTCAAGAAGGTGTCTGCGCATCTAATGCTAGCAGCGCAAGATATCTACTTGCTTCTTGCTCGCGGTCTGGCGTCCTCTATCTCTGGGTCCTTATTTCCTCTGTGTATTAACAATCTCGCAATCCATCGGCTCATCGGCCCTTTCAGGCGTGCTAATGGGGACGTTTCCGTTCTGGCACTTCTCTGGTCATCTCTCGGTCAATCCTCACGACCACTCATAAAGCTGCAGTGTACTGGAAGGAATCCCGCTCAAGGTCTTTTCCAATCTCGTCTAAGCCGAACTGTACGGAGTCTGGTACTCTTACACAATCTTTTCTCGCTCTCTGGACATCTGCATTCTCAGTACAGCATTTACTCGGAAACTGGTCGCATCCCAACGCCTCTGTAGACATATCCGACCATAATCTCAACGGGGAGTAACAACAGCTCATCAGTGTCTCACACGTACCTCTTATCCCGTTGTCTGTATCATCGTCCACTTCGACATCACGTCTCTATCTGCGCACTGCAATGTTCTCGTCTATGGTCCATCCGAAGTCTCTCACACGGACTCGAAATTACGAAATCGGTATCTTCATCACTCTGTAGAAGATATCTGGCCGAACACGTCCTCGGGAACTTGTCCCAACCCGCGGAGGTATACTCCATACACAACGCCTCTGCATGCGTATCGCATCTCTGATGTCAGCGGAGTGGAACGTCATCTCGTCAAAATCTCTTGCAAACTCTTTACTTCGCTCTGCTTCAATCTCGACTGATTCGGACTCGTCTCATCGTGGCTGCATGGACGGCGCTCCAACGGCTATACTCGTATATGGATTCTTCCAAGTAGTGTGTCCCATCACATGATATCCGAATGATGTCGAACCATCCGATCGACTCGTCAGAACCTCATAATCCCCCCAGAGATCAACATCTTGGGTACAGTTTAATAATATCGAGTACATACCACAGCATCAGTGGTCCAGCCGTAGAAGGGCAAACCCAAGCCTCACTAATGGCACCGCGGAACTGCCGCAAACCCTAAGGTTCAAAGCTTTTCACACGGTCATTATGTCGAGTTAGGGTTTCATTCTTCTAGAGGGTCCATAGAATCGCTTGCATGTCTTTCCGAATACTTTAAACTTGGAATATGGTTTCCTGACATTCGATCGTCTCTATCGACTCTCAACGAACCTGCGTGAAGTCGTCTCTAACTAGAATCAATCTATCTGATGACCTCGTATCGGGGTAAGCGAACGAACCACATGTCCTAGTCATTCGCCCTCGGGTGACTAGAGACTCGCCATAATATCTCGAAGTATATACTCATGCTGCAGTAGCACTAATCATCTGGGCGATATCTCGTCATTTGCAGCAACAACTGGCTCATTCGTCTGTACGCTGAACAGCGCCTCAATCATCCTGAATAAGCGACACATCAATGGTCATCACACCCTGGCTGGCCTCTAGCAGTAGCCTGATACTCTGGTACTGATCGGCACGTCCGATAAATCTCGTAACAGTGATCTGTCAAACGCTCATGGCGTGAAAACATAATAAAACGAAGCCTCTATATGCAATCGTAAGTCTCTGGAATCATGACCTGGTCAGTCCTCGTCTGCGACGAGCTCATGCTGACGCAACTCTAGCCGTAGCTCTCTCTGCACGTGGAGTCGTGGTAGCAAAATCACAACCAGTATCGATAAGGATAGATCATAGGAATGAATATAATACTGTACAAGGAAATGTACATCCTAAGGTTCCTTAAGCGGAGTAGCGTATCGTAAAGATGCCGCGGAACATACGTACGGTACGTCACTCTACTCAAGCTACCTACTCCATCAACCAAGGATCATCCTACACGACGAAAGTTCGGGTATAATACCCCCTCGACTAAGTCTAAGTTTCGTAAGGTCAAGCCTAAGTTCCGAATATATATAAACGCCCTAGGCTCCACATAGTCAAACTTAGACTCAAACCAAGGTTAACCTAGCGCTCTGATACTAATTTTGTCACAACCCAAATTAGCTCGTGACTGGCCCTTGAATCATATGAAGTCTATAGGACCCCACCTAATCCAAGTAAGTCAAAAGCCCAGAAATCTAAAACCATTTTAAAGAAGTAAATAAAGAAAACTAGTTTTAAGAAGTTAAGATAACATGTTTTAAATACAAGGTTTTTAAATAACTAAGCCGTATTTGCATTTAAAAATATATAGTCCTTTCTAAAAATTTTGGCAGAGTTTCCTTTGTAAATACTGGCATCGAACGGGGTACAACAAGAATAATATATATGCAATGATAAAAGGAATCCCCAAGCAGAAGCAAGCTCTTCGTCAAACGACGGTCACAACCACGCAAGCAATATAATATACAACGCCAAAGGGCGAGGATCAAATCTCAAAAAAAAGAAACTCAAATCAGCTTAAAAACCGTAATACTACTTCACGCGACTCTATGGTCAAAATAATACATAACTGGTTTCTAAGTCTGAAACAATATACAAGTTTTGGTTGATGGAATTTATAGATACAAATGAATAATACATGTACAACGGTGGTTCTGATGCAAAAGAACCCACCTACCAAAGCAATTCACCCGCAAAGGAAAAAGAGTGCCAAAAATGCCGCCATGGAACCTGTACGGCAAAACCTGCAAGAACTGTGGCACAACGGGGGTGAGTTGCCAACTCGTGAATAGAAAATATCTACAAGAAGAAATCGAGTGCATGACATAATCCTAGGTCAATACGATCAGATATAATATAAACCTCAAAAGGACAAGTCTGAAGCATGATAAGGTGGCAATGTAACATATAAACATGTATTTAGTGCCAAGTGCTCGTGCTAGTACCTCAGGTAATAACATATCATGTATATGAGGTATGTCTGCAAGAATAAGTATGATGAAGTATCTAAATGATATCAATACACATATATTAGCGTCACATTCCACTAATATTGGTGTAAGGGCATATATAACAGCGTCCTCATCCCCTGTTATATATACATATGAGGTATGATCAATGTAATCAAAGTCTGTATGCATGTGAATCCCGTCCACGTGTCACCCAATGACAGAAAGAATCATGCATGTAAATATCGTAAAGCATATGCATGGAAATATGAGGATATAATCAAATCATGGAACCTGAGTGCCTAGCATCGACACTCGAAAACATCATGAAACCTGTGCCTAGCATCGGCACGTAAATCCTCATCTATGAGGCGCTGTCACGAAGACTGGCCCTGATAGGTACGTATCATACGCTATCTTGAAAACCCAAGTTCCCAGATTCGACCCTCGAATTTTGACGTATCCATATGTACATAACTCCGGTCGGTATCCCCAAGATAACCGCCGAGTAAAAGGTAATGTCACCGGACGGTATGGTTCCCCTGTCAGGCTCACCGTCTAACAAATCCAGCGATCCGTTCTCGCCCCGGGGTACCTCCGGGCCCCACCATGTACCCTCATAGGGCCTCTACGCCTCCTCGCATGGGGTATATATATATCAGAACCGATAAAGCTCATGGTGGATGCTGAAATATCATATCAAGGGTAACCGAGTTTTTAAACATTTACATAATCTCTTTGAAATACCCACAGTCCCCAAATCCAGAAATATCATACAAACAAATATCTTAATGCGCATAATCAGAAAGCATGATGTATGTGACATATAAATGAAATGCAAGTATAACAGTATATGATGCAACATGGAATAATAGTATGCACATACAAAGGTCATATCCTGATGCAATAATCCTACTGTGTAGTGACATGGCAATTATCGATGATGAAGTGTGTGAGCCGGCAAGCAAGTGTACGTGGAACATACGCATCATCGATAATGGTGCTGGTGTCCTAACAGCATGATGGTAATATAGCAATAAACACAAGCAAAGCGATGTGAATAGCATGAATATGCGGAAATCGAATAATCAACGCAACAGTAAAGAATCTACATCAATATGTATATGTCATGCAGTTGTGCCATTTGAAATAAGACGAATCGGGGTTTTTGGTAAAATAAGAGCTACGGTGTTTCTAAGAAAAGATGCGCGTTTTAAAGTATCCGTAGAATCCCTTTGCCTGTCTTGAAAATACTCCCGATTTGTTAGTTTCGAAATAGGTATGACTCGGGTCTAGTCTAACATCAACTATACTAACTACCAAGTCAATCTGGAGGGGTATGGAAACAACCTAAATCTGAGTCGATATATATAAATAAATATAATAGTCCGTGATCCCGCCTCAATAGTATCGCGTACGATACAGTATATCATAAGACATCCTCGAGTCATGAGTGCGGATCTATCATCAATATAAAGCTCGTACGGTAAATCGTCGTACGGCATCCCAATAGCTGGGTACGGGTCAATATCACTTTTATCTCATCAATTATCTGGTATCCTTATCGTCATATCACATAATCTGGGGTACTGATCTAAGTCTAGTACAAATCGATACCATCTATATAAGTAAGAATGCGTGTGTGAAGCACACGTCCAAGGCCCGGTAAGAATCACCTGTCGTATCCCAAATACGAATCACATCATATCACCGATCTCATGGCACTATGCCCAATATCATCGACTCATCTCCAATGTCATCCACTATCATCATCAACACAGTATAAGTATAATGAATATGCAAGGGTGTGCGTGTGGGTGTAAACCTACTCTATGGTTCGCGACTAGGGACTACACTAGTTTACTTCTACGCCCTAATCTAACCATAGTACGTCTAATCTCAAAACCAAGACGCACTATAAGCTATCATATATATAATATATACATATATAGTATACCAACTTCGGACTGCGGGGGTGTTATACGCCATCCACCCGACTTCCCCCGTAGATATAATCTACTCACCTTGTGTCTTCATTCGTCGACGTCGCCACACGCTTGCTTTTCGTCCCGAAGTCTTCATGGGGTACCTACACATCAACGTATCGTAAATGCGTATTAAAACCAAATCAATACTAAAATGACATACGAAAACCAAAAACGATACGCTAAGGCCTATAGGTTAGAACCTATGGACACGATTTCAAAACAATCAACAATCCTCGATATCGTCGTATAAACGCCAAGTATTCGAGGTAAAACGCAATACGCAAATCCGGAATTCAAAATACGGAATACAGAAACACGAATCCAAAACAACAACTAGAGAAAAAGGTCCCAGATTTCACCCTAGGTCAAATTGGACAAATTTGCACATGCCGGGGGTCTACTCTACTGATAAGGGGGCACCAAAACCAAAACGAGCCAATTTGATAGGGTCCAGGATGCAATTTGCGGCCAATTGGAATAAATTTGCGGCCGGGACTGGGAGTTAGGGCTGGGGTCTTGGTAGTAGCTTCCTAGGTGCCTGCACATATCCCTGTCAATCCAAAATAATTTTCAGAGTCTCGGGGTGATAGCAGATTCAATATAACCTTCACAGATTCCACAAATCTTCCGATATCGGTTTCTAAATCCGTATTCCGGGTTTCAAGTCTCAGGTTTGGGTCTTAATTAAAGTACTAGGGTATTTTTGCAGCCTCTACTGAGCTCAATTCCACATCAAAACTCTCAAATTCCCTTAACCCTAACTAGTTTTCCCTTTAGTCCTCCAAACCACACAATATCGGTTCAATATTAACATAGGGTATAAGTAATGCAAAAACTAAGCTAATGGTCCAGAAAAATACCTCATTTGGCAACTCAAGAATTTTTTTGAGTTGCCCCTAGTGGCCAAAATCCTTGCTTTCTTGGTCCAATGTGTTGGTCTTGAGCTTGTGCACACTTCTTGTGAAAAGGAGATAGGGTTCTGGAGTTGTTTTAGAGGTGTTTTGGAGAGGTGAAGAGGGGAAGGAGGAGGAGAAGCAGCAGCAGCAGGGAATGGAGAGGGAAATGGTGAAGAAATGGAGGATGAAGCCAAGTCAAAGCAACCCCTCTCTTTTCTCTCTCTTACCCATGCCTACACTATTCCATTCTTTATTCCCTTTTTTCTTTTCTTTTCTTTTCTCTTCCCTCTAAATCCTTTCTCACTCAAATAGTAAACCCAAATGAAAAGCCATGGTAGAAATGCACAAGTGTAAAAAAAGAAAAATGATACGTGCTTGTTTTGCACAAAAATGCTAAAAAACCGATCAGTGATTTTTAATCGCGATTGGCACTAAATTAGTGTCAAACTAATCATAAAAACTTAAAAATGGCATAATTCCATAAAATACCCTATTTTAGAATTTTCCAAATTTTTTCCAAAATTTTTTCCAAAATTTTCTATATTTAATTTTACCGAAATATTAAAATATTCATTAAAATAATATTAAATTATAAAAATTCCCAAAAATAATATTTTATTTTTTTGAAATGTTACAATCTTCCCCCTTAAAGAAATTCGGTCCCCGAATTTAAATTTAAACCCCCAATTTCTAAAACATTTCAGTAAAAATGCAAATTGTCGGGGCTCCGAAATCATCAATACATAAAACGCATCATAGCGCCATGCATGCGCATAAGTAATGAGTAGATAACTCAAAAACGAAACTCCGTTAAGCATCCCGCAATCATCGGAGTCATGTTAAAAACACGAATGTCAAATCCAATACAAAACCAATACGATATAAATTAGAACTATACATGTAAATATCAATCTATACATGTAATTAGCTAAAGTAAATGCATGCAAAATATATCTAGGTACTGTCCTCTGACTAGTCCTGCTCAGTATGAAAACACATAGCAAATATCACAAAAACGTACTGATCCATAAGGAATCAATCCTATAATGTATATATGAATACCCTGTGCGTCTGGTGCGCATGGAAATCAAAATCCATATATGTTCCATACATGTGCACAGAACAACATATAGGTGCAACGGGTGTGCACGAAACATCTGTCATAGGCAACGTGTGTGCCTGGAAGCAAAATCAGGTGCATCTGACATGCACGAAGAATCCCGATTTAGTGCATCTGGTGTGCACCAAAATCGTATCTCAAAACATGCGCTCATCACGCGCGAAAAACCAAATCAAATGCACGGAGTGCAAGAAATCAATATCAATATCAGAATCGAAATCGATGTTATACAATACGTCTCAATCAAAATCAGGTATACCGCGGTGTATAAGCTCACAACCATTGTGCATCAGCGTGCACAAATCAAGTCAAAACACTAAAAGTGCATGAAAACGATGCTGGAAGCATAAATCAAACCACCGACATAAAATAGGCATGAAATCACAACCAATACATCAAGCATAATATCTATGCGCAAAATTAAAATACCCAGTAGGTGCAACCATGGAGCAAGAAAACAAATATCATAATACACAGTCATCAAGACTAAATCATGCAAACAGAACGCCCAAAATACCGAAATCCAAGGTGACGGATACGTGATAATCGAATCACAAAATCACAAATCATAAATACCGTCGTCGATATTACCTCCTTCGCAGTCGAGAAGGTGTCTGCGCATCCAATGCTAGCAGCGCAAGATATCTACTTGCTTCTTGCTCGCGGTCTGGCGTCCTCTGTCTCTGGGTCCTTATTTCCTCTGTGTATTACCAATCTCGCAATCCATCGGCTCATCGGTCCTGTCAGGCGTGCTAATGGGGACGATTCCGTTCTGGCACTTCTCTGGTCATCTCTCGGTCAATCCTCACGACCACTCGTAAAACAGCAATGTCCTGGAAGGAATCCCGCTCAAGTCTTTTCCAATCTCGCCTAAGCCGAACTGTACGGAGGCTGGTATTCTTATACAATCTTTTCTCGCTCTCTGGACATCTGCATTCTCAGTACAGCATTTACTCGGAAGCTGGTCGCATCCCAACGCCTCTGTAGACATATCCGACCATAATCTCAACGGGGAATAACAACAGCTCATCAGTGTCTCGCACGTACCTCTTGTCCCGTTGTCTGTATCATCGTCCACTTCGACGTCACGTCTCTATCTGCGCACTGCATTGTTCTCGGCTACGGTCCATCCGAAGTCTATCACACGGACTCGGTATCTTCATCACTCTGTAGAAGATATCTGGCCGAACACGTCCTCGGGAACTCGTCCTAACTTGCGGAGGTATACTCCATATACAACGCCTCTGCATGCGTATCGCATCTCTGATGTCAGCGGAGTGGAACGTCATCTCGTCGAAATCTCTTGCGATCTCTTTACTTCACTCTGTTTCATTGTCGACTGATTCGAACTCGTCTCATCGTGGCTGCATGGACGGCGCTCCAACGGCTATACTCGTATCTGGAGTGTCCCAAGCAGTGTGTCCCATCACATGATATCCGAATGATGTCGAACCATCCGATCGACTTGTCAGAACCTCATAATCCCCCAAGAGATCAACATCTTGGGTAAAGTTTAATAGTATCGTGTACATACCACAGCATCAGTGGTCCAGCCGTAGAAAGGCAAACCCAAGCCTCACTAATGGCGCCGCGGAACTGCCGCAAACCCTAAGGTTCAAAGGCTTTCACACGGTCATTATGTCGAGTTAGGGTTTCATTCTTCTAGAGGGTCCATAGAATCGCTTACATGTCTTTCCGAATACTTTAAACTTGGAATATGGTTTCCTGATATTCGATCGTCTCTATCGACTCTCAACGAACCTGCGTGAAGTCGTCTTTAGTTGGAATCAATCTATCTGATGACCTCGCATCGGGACAAGCGAACGAACTACATGTCCTAGTCATTCGCCCTCGGGTCACTAGCGACTCGCAATAATTTCTCAAAGTATATACTCATGCTGCAGTAGCTCCAATCATCTGGGCAATATCTCGTCATTTGCAGCAACAACTGGCTGATTCGTCTGTACGCTGAACAGCGCCTCAATCATCCTGAATAAGCGATACATCAATGGTCATCATACCCTGGCTGGCCTCTAGCAGTAGCCTGATCCTCTGGTAATAATCGGCACATTCGAGAAATCTCGTAACAGTGATCTGTCAAACGCTCATGGCGCGAAAACACAATAAAACGAAGCCTCTATATGCAATCGTATTTATCTGGAATCACGCCCTTGTCAGTCCTCGTCTGCGATGAGCTCATGCTGACGCAACTCTAGTCGTAGCTCTCTCTGCCCGTGTAGTCGTGGTAGCAAAATCATAACCAGTATCGATAAGGATAGATCATAGGAATGAATATAATACTGTGTAAGGAAATGTACATCCTAAGGTTCCTTAAGCGGAGTAGCGTATCGTAAATATGCCGTGGAACATATGTACGGTACGTCACTCTACTCAAGCTACCAACTCCATCAACCAAGGGTCATCCTACGCGACGAAAGTTCGGGTATAATACCCCCTCGACTAAGTCTAAGTTCTGTAAGGTCAAGCCTAAGTTCCGTATATATATAAACGTCCCAGGCTCCACATAGTCAAACTTAGACTCAAACCAAGGTTAACCTAGCGCTCTGATACCAACTTTGTCACGACCCAAATTAGCTCGTGACTGTCCCTTGAATCATATGAAGTCTATAGGACCCAATCTAATCCAAGTAAGCCAAAAGCCCAAAAATCTAAAACCATTTTAAAGAAGTAAATAAAGAAAACTAGTTTTAAGAAGTGAAGAAAACATGTTTTAAATACAAGGTTTTTAAATAACTGAGCCGAATATGCATTTAAAAATATATAGTCCTTTCTAAAAATTTCGGCAGAGTTTCCATTGTAAATACTGGCCCCGAACGAGGTACAACAAGAATAATATATATGCAATGATAAAAAGGATCTCCAAGCGGGAGCTAGCTCTTCGTCAAATGACGGTCACAACCACGCAAGAAATATAATATACAAGCCAAAGGAGGAGGATCAAATCTAAAAAAAAAGAAACTCAAATCAGCATGAAAACCGTAATACTACTACACGCGACTCTAAGGTCGAAATAATACATAACTGGTTTCTAAGTCTGAAACAATATACAAGTTTTGGTTGATGGAATTTCTAGATACAAATGAATAAAACTTGTACAATGGTGGTTCTGATGCAAAAGAACCTACCTACCAAAGCAATTCACCCGCAAAAGAAAAAGTGTGCCAAAAATGCCGCCATCGAACCTGTACGGCGAAACCTGCAAGAACTGTGGCACAACGGGGGTGAGTTGCCAACTCGTGAATAGAAAATATCTACAAGAAGAAATCGAATGCATGACATAATCCTAGGTCAATAGGATCAAATATAATATAAACCTCAAAAGGATAAGTCTGAAGCATGATAAGGTGGCAATGTAACATCTAAACATGTAAGTAGTGCCAAGTGCTCGTGCCAGTGCCTCAGGTAATAACATATCATGAATATGAGGTATGTCTGCATGAATAAGTACGATGAAGTATCTAAATGATATCAATACACATATATTAACGTCCCATTCCACTAATATTGGTGTAAGGGAATATATAACAGCATCCTCATCCCCTGTTATATACATATGAGGTATGATCAATGTAATCAAAGTCTGTATGTATGTGAATCCCGTCCACATGTCACCCAATGACAGTAAGCATCATGCATGTAAATATCGTAAAGCATATTCATGGAAATATGAGGATATAATCAAATCATGGAACCTGAGTGCCTAGCATCGACACACGAAAACATCATGAAACCTGTGCCTAGCATCGGCACGTAAATCCTCATCTATCAGGCGCTATCACCAAGACTTGCCCTGATAGGTACGTATCATACGCTATCTCGAAAACCAGAGTGCCCAGCTTCGACCCTCGAATTTCGACGTATCCATACGTACATAACTCCGGTCGGTATCCCCAAGATAACTGCCGAGTAAAAGGTAATGTCACCGGACGGTATGGTTCTCCGGTCAGGCTCACCGTCAAATAAATCCAGCGATCCGTTCTCGCCCCGGGGTACCTCCGGGCCCCACCATGTACCCTCATACGACCTCTACGCCTCCTCGCATGGGGTATATATATATATCAAAACCGATAAAGCTCATGGTGAATGTTGAAATATCAAATCAAGGGTAACCGGGTTTTTAAACATTTACATAATCTCTTTGAAATACCCACGGTTCCCAAATCCAGAAATATCATAAAATGAATATCTCAATGCGCATAATCAGAAAGCATGATGTATGTGACATATAAATGAAACGTAAGTATAACAGTATATCATGCAACATGGAATAATAGTATGCACATACAAAGTTCATATCCTGATGCAATAATCCTACTGTGTAGTGGCATGGCAATTATCGATGATGAAGTGTGTGAGCCGGCAAGAAAGTGTACGTGGAACATACGCATCATCGATAATGGTGCTGGTGTCCTAACAGCATGATGGTAATATAGAAATAAACACATGCAAAGCGATGTGAATAGCATGAATATACGGAAATCGAATAATCTACGCAACAGTGAAGAATCTACATCAATATGTATATGTCATGCAGTTGTGCCATTTGAAATAAGACGAATCGGGGTTTTTGGTAAAATAAGGGCTACGTTGTTTCTAAGAAAAGATGCGCCTTTTAAAGTACCCGTAGAATCACTTTGCCTGTCTTGAAAATACTCCCGATTTGTTAGTTTCGAAATAGGTATGACTCGGGTCTAGTCTAACATCTACTATACTAACTACAGATCTAACTACCAAGTCAATCAGGAGGGGTATGGAAACCACCTAAATCTGAGTCGATATATTTAAATAAATATAATAGTCGGTGATCCCGCCTCAATAGTATCGTGTACGATACAGTATATCATAAGACATTCTCGAGTCATGAGTGCGGATCTATCATCAATATAAAGCTCGTACGGTAAATCGTCGTACTGCATCCCAATAGCTTGGTACGGGTCAATATCACTTTTATCTCATCAATTATCTGGTATCCTTATCGTCATATCACATAATCTGGGGTACTGATCTAAGTCTACTACAAATCGATACCATCTATATAAGTAAGAATGCGGGTGTGATGCACACGTCCAAGGCCCGCTAAGAATCACCTGTCGTATCCCAAATACGAATAACATCATATCACCGATCTCATGGCACTATGCCCAATATCATCGACTCATCTCCAATGTCATCCACTATCATCATCAACACAGTATAAGTATAATGAATATGCAAGGGTGTGCGTGTGGGTGTAGACCTACTCTAGGGTTCGCTACTATGGACTACACTAATTTACTTCTACGCCCTAATCTAACCATAGTACGTCTAATCTCAAAACCAAGACGCACTATAAGCTATCATATATATAATATATACATATATAGTATACCAACTTCGGACTGCGGGGTTGCTATACGCCATCCACCCGACTTCCCCCGTAGATATAATCTACTCACCTTGTGTCTTCATTCGTCGACGTCTCCACGTGCTTGCTTGTCGTCCCGAAGTCTTCATGGGATACCTACACATCAACGTATCGTAAATGCGTATTAAAACCAAATCAATACTAAAATGACACACGAAAACCCAAAACGATACGCTATGGCCTATAGGTTAGAACCTATGGACACGCTTTCAAAACCATCAACAATCCTCGATATCGTCGTATAAACGCCAAGTATTCGAGGTAAAACGCAATACGCAAATCCGGAATTCAAAATACGGAATACAGAAACACGAATCCAAAACAGCAACTAGAGGAAAGGGTCCCAGATTTCACCCTAGGTCAAATTGGACAAATTTGCACATGCCATGGGTCTACACTACTGATAAGGGGGAACCGAAACCAAAACGAGCCAATTTGATAGGGTCCAGGCCGCAATTTGCGGCCAATTGGAATAAATTTGCGGCCGGGATTGGGAGTTAGAGGCTGGGGTCTTGGTGGTAGCTTCCTGGGTGCCTGCACATATCTCTGTCAATCCAAAATAATTTTCAGAGTCTCGGGGTGATAGAAGATTCAGTACAACCTTCGCAGATTCCTTATATGTATGCCCTAGAGGCCATTACTATACATGTGATGTATATTATAGTGGACGCTTGGACATATATATGGAGGACTTTCTTGCTCGACATGATAGTATGCTATCTGGTTACTCTTTATCTTAACATGTACACTTATTATCTCTCTATTACATGTTGATAAAGCCCTTAGGATGAGTACTTGACTACCAGGATTATGATGCAGATCATACTAGTGGGGCATAGGTATTCTGTAAGTACATCCTTCAAATGTTCCTAGTCGTGGGTGTATCAAGATGGGGCATCGATATTCCAGAGTAGACTAGTATATACGCTTCTCGACCCATATGATGGGCGATGGATGATCCTATAACCATTGGTGTTTGACATCAGAGAAGGTATACGGGTGCTCAATGGAGACTGGGTACACTGGAAGAACTCGCCGAGAACTCCTAGATGGTATTATACCTATCGTCAGATAGCAGTTCTATGGTGACCTGGTACAGGTTAGTCTGTCGACACGAGATCGTCATAGAGTCTTGTGTGATTTCCACTGTGATTTGATTTCTACCTTACCATGTTTAAGAGATCGTGCAAAACGGTGGTTTTTGGGTACAGTCCCGAGTCACATGGAGGCAATGAGCGATAGGAGGGGATTTCGTCTCTCCCGGTATTGGGGGTTGATGTTGCGCTTTGCTCGATTGGCCATAAGAGGAAATCCCTGGCCAGGGTTGCTGAGATCTACTGGTAAGTGTTATCAGTAGTTTCTCGAACTTTTATGGACCTCACATCATCATGACTTATCAGGCTATTGGGGTCTAACGATTACCACCCCTAGGCTGTTGATATGCGACATATCAGATGAAAAGACCGGACTGTACGTAGTGTTGCTGATTGGATTCGCAGGAGTATGAGCAAGCTTGCTTATTTATCTTTTGATCGCTCAATACCCGGGTGGCCGTTATGTTTAGCAGACCGCTTGCGGCTTGTGTGTGACTGATATGATCACCACCTACTGCCGGCGTATTGACGAGTCTTTAGAGTCTTACACAGAGGTTTCCTGGCTTAAGCGAAACGAAGTAGAAGCACATATGTGATATGTGCGCGACCGAGATTAATACGCGTATGTGATACCGTATTCTATTCTCGCGATATGTGATATTGGTCGGTTATATGTGATATAACCGGGCTGTCGAATCAAGTGTTGATTCGACAGGATGATACATTTGATATTAGTCGGTTGTATGTGATATAGCCGAATTATTAAATCAAGTTTTGATTTAATAATTTAATGTATAATTATATATTTGATATATTATCTTACATTAACTAATATTAGCTCACTTAAGATTTCTTTTTCTCACTAGTGTACACTTAATATATATGTGATATATATTAATGTATATTATTTTGTGTCATGCTTGATGCCGCATGCTACATGGGTGTATGAGACACACACCATTCTTATAATAATGATGGGTTTTATTTATTTAAAGTAAATCAAATTAGTTGGTAATTAGTCACATGGTTGATGCTTGTAGAAGCTTGTGGAATCATTGACCAAGTGCACTACTTTTGTTTTAGTTGTAGATATTTATTAAGCTAACCATTATTGTTAGCCATAGTTTATTCACTACATGAGTTAGTGTATGACACTAACTCACCCATGGTTTCTATTCTCACCTTATGAGTTTCTTTCTCTTCTATCTTCATCTTCTTCTTCATCAAGAGCTTAGCTCTCTAGGTTTATGGGAGATGAAGAAAAATAGTGAGAAAATTATTTCTAAAGTGTGCAAAATTCCTACTTCATCAACCTCTTCTCTACTAGCCATTTAGATTGGGTTGTTTCTTCACTAGTTCATCACTTAGTGAAGAGGTAGTTTGAGTTAGTGCCTCCTCGACGTAGATCATCTTCGGCCTCGAAGTCTTCAAGCAAGCTTGTTCATTTCACCTTGTGGAGTCTTACTGGAGTCTGGGAGATCACTACTTAGAGCGAAGGGACTATTACACAGAGCATTTGAAGTGAAGGACCGGTCTACAAATGTTGTATTCCTTGTTCACTTAGATGTAAAGATGTTTACATGCTTATTTGTCTGATTCTCTAGTTAAAGATTCTAAGTTAGGGTTCTCTACCGCGCTAAATTTTTTAAAACGGCATGGTCGAAACCTTCCGAAACCCAGCGGCGACACTAGGGAACCCTTCAGTGGTATTAGAGCCATGCTAGAGAATTAAACAATGTTGTAGTATTACAAAACCGAAACAACTCCGAAACACTCGAAACAAAAACACAGTTTCTATCGAATTTTTTAAAGTGTCAAATTTTTTTTAAGCAATTGCTGAATGTTGCATGAGATGTAACATGAACACCATAAAAATTTCAGCCCACTTTGCCGGAAAATGGCCGGACACAAGTCAAGAAAATCCGGCCAGTTCGGTTTTGTAGGCTTGTTATGGGTTGGATTTTTTAGGGTGTTCCAGTCTTTGGGTTTTGGTGTTTCAGGTGTTGCTTGTTTTTGCTAAATTTGCATGTGATGTTATCTTTGTGCAAAGGCAATTCGGAGTGTTTCGTAGTCGTAATTTTAACATCTATTCGGTTTATTTAGACGACGTTAAAAAGTTCGAACGGATATCAATAACCCAATTTTTCTCTCGCTGGAAATTTTCCAAGAGTTGGATTTTTCCGAGTTTAAAATCTTCAGAAAATCATGCAAGCGATTTTGTGGACCCTCTAGAAGAACGATACCCAAACTCGACTTTTTAGATCGCGGAACTGCGGTCATACCCTATGGTTTACGGCAGTTCCGCGGCGAAATGAGTGAGGCATGGGTCGGCCGTTCTACGGATGGTTCATAGGTGATGGGGCATGTTCTGGGTACTTTTTAAACTCCGCTCAAGTGTTGAGCTCTTTGGGAAATTTTGGATGGTTGTTAATTCGATCGAAAAGTTTAACATCGTATACCTATATGTGATTGTGATACAATACTTAGAATCCACAATAATTAGTTATGTGATAACTAGTTTGAATTTTATAAATCTAGCAATTCAGTCTCATTTGATCGGTTGCGACGGAATTTTGATGGGGATCAAAAGTCCGTCGTAATTACGTAGCGTACGCGGATACTCGCCGGGTAAGCTTACTAGATAGCCACGCCCCATAGCCCCGACCAAGTGACTGTAGGAGAACCCCATCGCCCAAAGCATCCGTTAGGGTGATTGCGGCCGTGGTGTTCCACCTAAATGCACTTCGTCGACGGCATCGGGGTGCGGCCGTCTACTAAAGATTCCGACGAGCATTCGATCAAGTTATCGGGAATCTTGTTGAATTACCTAACAGGTTATTGAAAAGTGTTTTCAATATCGAGACTAAAATGCGGGGTTTATAATTGTTAGGCATATGATGTCTAAGGAATTCATTTGGTTGGGCATGAAATCCAAAATATGTGATACATTGGGTTTATGATGTCTAAGGTGGTTGCGGATTCCAATTGTTGTAGTTTTTCACTTTCTTTTCTGCGACCGTAAGTGTAATATGTGGTGTACCGCCGGTTTCGTTGCTATATGTCAACGAAAATTAGGATATGCATATTTACTTACTTTGATGACATGTGATGTTATGTGTTGCTGTGATATGTTATATTGGATCGTCGTGTTTTGAATAGCCGGGGTTTTTTATGTGAGATGAGAGTTTTTCATTTTCATTCATGTAAAAAACTTGTATGTAATATTCTTTTATTGGGGCACTTCCGGTTTGAGGATGATATCACCATTGATGTATATTATTTACTTTTCCGCATTAGGGTAGACCCAAGGAGGAGATCACAAGTAACCGGGTTCTAGGGTCCAGTGGGAGACCATCTTGAGGAGTCGAGTTCGGGTCTCCTAACTCTAGAATTGTTATGGTTGCTTGCCGCTCTCGTTGGAGTCTAGGGATGTGGGTTTGGCTATTCATCTCGACCGTGGAATCCGCATTTTTTATTGGCTTAATTAAAACACGGAATTCATAGTATATCCAATATTTCATATGTTATCTTCTGCTGCTGATATTCTGTGATGTGATCACTAGATATTCTGAGACGAATACTTATATTATATATATGATGATATATAGTAAATATTGCTGCTTTCGTTTGTTCTGTGATGCTTAGGAAGCATAATTGATGGGACTTCATTAATGAGATTAATGAAATAAAAGAAACCTGAAGATGTTGCAGAATCTTGTTTTAAAAATTGGTAGGTCTAGTTCTTGCTTTGCATAGCGGTATTCCTTGTAGAATATCCAGCACCTTATTCGATAAGGAAAGAGCCGAGATCCTTTCACCAGGAGTGACCTCTTTAGCGAAACTGGCAGATGCTACAACCCACTCGGTTTTGTCTTTTGATTCCTTTTTTAGTTCTTGGTTTTGCATTATGGTATTTGTGAAATATCCAGCACCTCATTCGATGAGGAAAGAGCCGAGATCTCTTCACCGGGAGTGACCTCTTTAGCATAACTAGCAAAAGCCTCAAAAACACTCTTTTTCAAAATCACTCGATTCTACAACGATATCAAGTTCATTACGCAAAAGGTTTTCTTAAAAACCTGTCGTAGCCCTCCGTCATTTCAAATAAGGACTATTTAGTATTCGTGTTGCGTTTGTTGGCCTTTGTCAAGGCGTAGTGTGCGGTAGCTGATTAGTGCTTATATGCTTGAGCATATGATGCGATTGGATTATGGTAGTCGTGCAACCTTGTTGGCTTTTGTCAAGGGTCGTGCGGGTGGGTTTAATTCAATCATGAAATATACGGGTTGAACTTGACTAGCATCCTATGATTTGTTGGCCTTTGTCAAGGTCATAGGAGGCTAGGGGTAAAATATTATAGGGAATTTCAAGTGTTGAAATTTGCAATGAGATTGCATACCTTCTATGAGATAGTTGGATCCCGATACCCACTGCGAGTAAAACTTACTCCTGGGAGAGTTTTACACATTACAATTAGCCGATCAAGTAGGTGTCTAGAAAGGTGCTAACGGGGTTACGCCCGTGGGAAAACGAGGTTTATTTTAATCAGGTACGTGCGAAAGCACGGGGACCTCCCTCAAAGTACTGACACTGGCCTGGCCGAAAGATTAGCAAACTTGTTGGGTGTAATTAATCCCGGCTAGTCTTACCTTTTAGGGTTTGAAGGAAGATTTGATGAAAACAGTGGGAGCCATCCTGATTAGATAAAATTATAACCAATTTGATCTTGCAAGAGCATACGCTTAGTGTTTTCTTCTCTCTTTCTCCTGGTAGCGACCATGTCACACCTTAATAAAGATAATAATATGGATGAATTGACCGAACCTGCTTATTATATTGTGCTAGAGAACGTTGGTTCCGCTCCAACTTATAATTGTTATAAGTTTGAGCAGGAAATAGGGAAATATCCGGATTCCTATGCGACCCAATCGAGGAATGAGCATGTTGATGCATATTCTTTGGGTATGTTCGATTACCAAGAACTGTTTCTCAGTACACTCTACGTCCTAAGTATGAGATACCGGAACAGGATCCCATTTATTTAATCTGTTACATGGGCTTCAGATAGGTAGAAAACTGGGATTGGGTGATATATCTCTAAGTGTTAGAGAATGGTGCAATTGTTGCAGCCAAGTCAGTTGGAAAATATCACCATGTATTACCAAGTGGTTAATACATTGATTCTGAACAAATGTTATTACATGCCGAACCTGATATACAACATTACATCAGTTTCTTTATTCAGTTAAAGAAGGATATAATAAAGTATTGGAGGATAATGTTGTGAATATTTTCTTGAATCAAGAGTTGATTGGATCAGGCACGTTATATAATAGAAGATACGTTCTAAATCAAACCACAATTCAAAGTATCTAGAACACACACAAGAGGAGTAGTTCAGAAATGAACGAATCCTTCTTGTGGCAATGTAGACTAGGTCATATCAATGCGACACGACTAGCTAAGTTACATAAGGATGAATATTTGAATCTGTCCAAATTTTCATCTTATGATACTTGCCAGTATTGTCTCTAAGGTAAAATGACAAATACTCCGTTTACTTGAAACAGAGAAAGAGTTACCGAACTCTTGGGACGGATACATGATGATGTATACAGTCCTATGACTACAAATGCCAGGACTGGTTCCTCGTACTTCATTATATTCACAGACCATCTCTCAAGATTCGGACATATGTTCCTGATGAAACACAAGTCTGGAACTTTTAAGAAATTCAAGGAATATAAGGTTGAAGTTGAGAACCAGACGGGTAGAAGTATTAAAGTCCTTCGATATGATCGAGGAGACGAATACTTGGGCATGGAGTTCCTGGATTTTCTTAAAGGAGAATGGGATTCTCTCTCAACTTACTCCTTCATATACACCACAGCACAACGGTGTATCGGGGCGGAGGTATCGCACCCTATGAGATATGGCGCGCTCTATGATGAGTACTGCTGAGTTGCATGTTTCCTTTTAGGGGTTATGCATTTGAGAAGCTGCATACCTATTGAATGGGGTTCCATCCAAATCAGTGCCTACCACTCCATATGAGATATGGAATGGGAAGAGACCATGTCTTAAACGAGTTAAGATATAGGGTTGTCCGGCCTATGTTGAAAAGCAAAATCTGGAAAAACTCGAGGCAAGGTCAGTTCTGTATAAGTTTGTTGGATATCTCGAACATTCGCGAGGTTATATCTTCTACCACACTGAGGGGAAAAAGGTGTTTTGTTTCTCAGCATGCCATCTTTTTTAGAAAAGGAATTTCTTGTGAAGAAATTAGTGGTCATGAGGTAGAACTGGAAGGAGTTCCAGCTGGACAAACTAATAACTGATGATTTGGTGAAACCAAAGGATTCAATAGTCTCCAACGAACCCCAGCCTCTCCGCGAATCTGGTAGGGTTCCTCATCCACCTGAGAGATACTACGGTTTCCTCAGCGACGGTGGGAGCGAGGATTACATCATGGTAGATGATGGCTCAACTAGGTTCAGGAAGGCCATCATAAGTGGAGACTTTGTGAAATGGCTGGATGCTATGCAATCAAAGATGGAATCCTTGTACACCAACAAAGTATGACTTTGAATGTTGCACCTAAAGGGGTAAACCCATCAGGAGCAAATGGATCTTGAGAAGATTCTTGGTGTAGATGGAAAAGTTGAGACTTTCAAAGTTATGCTTAAGTCTATCAGGATTAAAGCAAGAATCGCGGAGTTAGAACATCTGTTTTGATGTGGCAGTTAAGGAGTTTGACTTCATCAAATTGGTAGATGAACTTTGTATATACAAGAAGGTTGTAGAGAGTATGGTTGTCATCCACGTATGGTACGTAGATGGCATACTCTTGATAGGAAATGGTTACCTATGCTACACTCGGTCAAGCTCCTCTTATCACGAGGATTCTCCATGGAAGATCTGGATGATACCTACTACATCTTGTGGATTATGATCTATGGTGATAGATCTAAGTGGATGTTCGGAGTGTCCTAAATCCAGGTACATTAACACCGTACTAAAGGGGTTTAGTATGGAAGATTCTAAGCGTGGTGGTTCTCCCACTTACTCAGGGATCACTCTCTCCAAAACGATGTCTTCCAAGACTGATTTGGAGAGAGCTCACATGCAAGGGATACCTTATGCTTCGGCAGTAGGCTCTATCATGTGTGCGATGTTATGTACCAGACAAGATGTAGCTAACTCACTAGGTGTAGTGATTAGGAATCAATCAGATCTTTGGAGAATCACTGGATAGCTGTGTAGGACATTCTTAAGTACTTGAGAAGCACTAAAGAAATGTCCGTGGGGTTTGGTAACGGTAAACTCCAGTGGGAGTCCTTTACCAATTCCAGCTCCCAGAGTGATAAGGTCGACTGAAAATCAGTCTCGGGCTTTGTCTTTCCCCTCAGTGGAGGGACGGTATGTTGGAAAAGTTCCAAGCTATATACCGTGGGATACTAGACGATAAAGGCTGAACACATCGCTACTAACGATGCTACCAAAGTGGTTGTCTGGATATTTCTTGTTCATAAGATGAACATAGTTCCTACCATTGAGCGTCCAATAACTGTTATTGTGACAACAATGGAGTTGTGGATTTTGCCTAGGAACACCGGTCCCATCAGCGATCCAGACATATTCTGAGGACAGTATCACCTGATCATGGAGATGGTTGATCTCCAAGGGATCAAGGTTAGGAGAGTTGACGCAAAGGAAAACACGGCGGATCCAGTCACAGAGGCCTTTTCCTAAAGAGACTTTTATGGGGCGTTGGGTATGAGATACTACAACAAATGGCCTTAGTGCAAGTGGGAGATTGTTAGTTATATATATGCCCTTGAGGCCATTATTATACATTTGATGTATATTATAGTGGATGCTTGGACATATATAGGGAGGACTTTCTTGCTCGATGTGATAGTATGCTATCTGGTTGCTCTTTATCTTAACATGTACACTTATTGTCTCCCTATTACATGTTGATAAAGCCCTTAGGATGAGTACTTGACTACCAGGATTATGTTGCAGATCATACTAGTGGGACATAGGTATTCGGTAAGTACATCTTTCAATTGTTCCTAGTCGTGGGTGTATCGAGACAGGGCATCGATATTCAAGAGTAGACTAGCATATACGCTTCTCGACCCATATGATGGGCGATGGATGATCCCATATCCATTGGTGTTTGACAACAGAGAAGGTATACGAGTGCTCGGTGGAGACTGGGTACACTGGACGGACTCGCCGAGAACTCCTAGATGGTATTATACCTATCGTCAGATAGCAGTTCTCTGGTGACACTGGTACAGGTTAGTCTGTCGACCCGAGATCGTCATAGAGCCTTGTGTGATTCCCACTGTGCTTTGATTTCCACCTTACCACGTACAAGAGATTGTGCAAAACGGTGGTTTTTGGGTACAGTCCCGAGTCACATGGAGGCAATGAGCGATAGGAGGGGATTTCGTCTCTCCCGGTATTGGGGATTGATGTTGCGCTATGCTCGATTGGCCATGACAGGAAATCCCTTGCCAGGGTTGCTGAGATCTACTGTTTAGTGTTATCAGTAGTTTCTCGAACCGTTATGGACCTCATATCGGCATGACTTATCAGGCTATTGGGGTCAGACGATTACCACCCCCAGGCTATTGATATGTGATATATCAGATGAAGAGACCGGACTGTACGGTAGTGTTGCTGATTGGATTCGCAGGAGTATGAGCAGGCTTGCTTGTTGATCTTTTGATCGCTCAATACCCGGGTGGCCATTACTTTTAGCAGACCGCTTGCGGCTTGTGGGTGACTGATATGATCACCACCTAATGCCGGCGTATTGATGAGTCTTTAGAGTTCTATACAGAGGTTTCCTGGCTCAAGCGAAACGAAATAGGTGCACATATGTGATATGTGCGGGACCGAGATTAATACGCGTATGTGATACCGTATTCTATTATCATGATATGTGATATCGGTCGGTTATATGTGATATAACCGGGCTGTTGAATCAAGTGTTAATTCGACAGGATGATACATTTGATATTAGTCGGTTGAATGTGATATCCGGATTATTAAATCAAGTGTTGATTTAATAATTTAATGTATAATTATATATTTGATATTTTATCTTACATTAACAAATATTAGCTCACTTAAGATTTCTTTTTCTCATTAGTGTACACTTAGTATATATGTGATATATATTAATGTACATTATTTTGTGTCATGCTTGATGCTACATGCTACATGGGTGTATCAGACTCACACCATGCCTATAATAATGATGGGTTTTATTTATTCAAAGTAAATCAAATTAGTTGGTAATTAGTCACAAGGTTGAAGCTTGTAGAAGCTTGTGGAACTATTGACCAAGTCCACTAATTTTGTTTTACTTGTAGATATTTATTAACCTAACCATTATTGTTAGTCATAGTTTATTCTCTGCATGAGTTAGTGTATGACACTAACTCACCCATGGTTGCTATTCTCACCTCATGAGTTTCATTCTCTTCTTTCCTCATCTTCTTCTTCATCAAGAGCTTAGCTCTCTAGGTTTATGGGAGACGAAGAAAAATAGTGAGAAAATTATTTCTAAAGTGAGCAAAATTCAAACTTCATCAACCTCTTCTCTACTAGCCATTTAGATTGGGTTTTTTCTTCACTAGTTCATCACTTAGTGAAGTGGTAGCTTGAGTTAGTGTCTCCTCGACGTAGATCATCTTCGGCCTAGAACACTTCAAGAAAGATTGTTCATTTCACCTTGTGGAGCCTTTCTAAAGTCCGGGAGATCACTTCTTGGAGCGAAGGGACTACTACACGGAGCTATTGAAGTGAAGGACCGGTCTACAAAGGTTGTATTCCTTGTTCACTTAGATGTAAAGATATTTTCATGCTTGTTCGTCTAATTCTCTAGTTAAATATTGTCACGCCCCGCTTCCCAGAGTACGCAAGATTGGGCACGTGACATAGCCAACCATGCTACCTGTGGGTAGGAAATATCCATCCACAGTCACATTACGGTTGTAGAGATATCAAGAACAAAATAATAAACTAATCTAATACATGTCCAAGTCCATAATAACAAGAATCAATAAACAATAAGTGCGGAAGCAAATGATCCAATGCAATAATAGAAAGGTACGTCCCGTAATGCGGGATCACACCTGGAAGTAAAATGCAATAAATGAACTAACCACTACAGAACTCACAAATCAGCCTGCTGGCTGAAGTACTCCTGCTCGGTCGTCGGTAGAGGTAAGGAATCTGGGCCATGCAAAACCCAGACGTCAGCGCGTCATGACATCAATATATAGTATAAACATGGTAATAAGCAGTGCAGGTATGAACATGAATAAAGCAGTACTAACAAATAACAGAGCAGGGTAATGTGCAATGGTGACTAAACTGTCCTATCAGGTTTCTACTCTATAGTCTTTGAAACCAATTGATGAATCGTCGATGTAACTCAATAGTATCCCGTGCGTGCCCGGGACCACGGTCAAGATCCTCGGGGCTGAATCCGAGACGTGCCGCTAAGCAGTAAAAGGTAGTAGGATGGGCGAGTAATGTCAGCATCAACACTCCGGGGCTGGCCAAGCCCGTAAGACTGATCAGAACATGTATCGAACTGTTGAGTTACAAGTCGGTTTCACCTTTGATTTCCCCATACTCCCAAGCTATGTATGTCAGGTCAGGTATTCAGTAGTCAAGGACTAATGCCCACAAAATCAGGTAAAGTAGGTCTGTCTGGATAGACAGCAGGAATGGTCAGGTTTGTCGGCATTAGGCATGAGATCAGGTAACAGGTCAGGTAATGTATAAAGGTGTCATGTAATGTCAAGAGTGTACGGTACCATATCATGTCAAGTAGGAGTGTAACAGGTCATGTCAGGAAGCACAAGATGTCATGTGGGTGCTCATAATCAAACTATCATAAACATGTGTATAAATAAACAAGCATGAGTACTATTAGAACAATAAACTGGAACATGTAATATGATAGGCAAATAGATATAATTTCAAGGATATGGATGCACAGTTATTGATTAGGGTTACATTTATAGTTCCAATATTAATTAGGATGCAATTTATTAAACATGGAGTATTAATATCACATTATTATGTAGTAATGTGATCTATGGATGCAATTATATTTATCTTAAATGCGATGGATGCAAACGGGTATCCGAAGAGTTATAAAACTATAAAATGGTAGTGTGGGATGTACAACTAAGCAATATGTGATATAAATATTTATATAATAATATTAATATGGATAGCATATTCAAAGCGATTAGTAACTATAAAAGCTGTATTGATTAACCATGCACAAGAAGGTTCCGTTCAGAAATTCAGCGTCACCCTAATTTGTAAAATAGCTTAAAAATAACAAACGTTCTCCAAAAGAGACGTATCTTATACCAAAACAAAGATAATTCAATAAGGTTTTCAGTTTTATAAGTATAAGCATCTCAGGTTATCCCTACAAAAAGTTATGAATATTCAAAATTGAAAGTTTGCTGCTGGAATTTCCCTGGACAGCAGTTTAAAGGCATTTTCATTTGCATTTTACGTTATTTAAACAATTTATTTTGCAAGTAAATATTTCATAGAGTTATAGTATTCTGAATTAGCTTTGTAACGAACTAAAGAACGTATACTAATGATTTTTCTATGATTTATAATGAATTTTATAAGATAAGGTGTACAGTAAATTTCAGATTTGTCATATCCGATTTTTCAACGACATTTCATATGTAAACTATAAGATTTTCAAATGTATAATATTATAAAATGAAGATTATAAAAGTATATAGCATGTAGCAAGATTAACTTGCCTCGATGGGTCGCGAATCGGGAAAACGGAACGTTAACCGTCGGCGGGGAAAACTCGCGACGGCGCACGGTTCACGGAATGAACCCAAACGACGAACAAAGGAACCACACGGGTCGGGGTATCTCGCTGGAACGTCGAGAAACGTCACCGGCACGACGGAATTCCGGCAACAAAAGAACAGTTAAAAGAAATGAGAAACGAGACATGAAGCAAGAAGAGAAAAATGATAAAGAGAAGTACGAGAGAATATATGAGGGAGAGGGAGAGAGAGGAAAAAGTGGAGAGAGAGAGAGAGAAAGTGGGGCCCACGGGGTTAAAGGGGAGGTTGCGATTGGCTGAGAGAATAAATTAAGAAGGATATAAAGATTGTAAAAATATTATATGGTTAACTTAAAGATTTAAAAGATAGGTAATGAACAGTAAGATATCAGGTTAGTTAGAAAAATATATGCGATGGTTTTAATAATATTAAAATTTAGGATTTTGGCGCCAAATGAAACATTTCCAAATTGCGCCCGGGTTGGGTCCAAAATTCGAAATTCAAATAATAGGATTTTAGGCGGGTTCCAAATTTTAAAATGAAGTGTTTTATGATTAAAAAGCATACTCCCAAAACGGACACACGCACGTGCACGTAGCCATCCAAACTCGCCCGTTTCACTGAACGGGATGAGAATACAATGCACGGACGCTACCACGAGGCTAAGGGTGTCAAGTAGGCCAAGAAGAATATTTTCAATTTTATTTTAGGTGCTAAAATTTGTTATATGCAGAATGACTTAGCCGGTTAACATTGTGCAATAAGAACCAAACAAGCAAGATAAATGAAATGAGCAATGCCAAACACTCAACCAGTAACAGAAATAGTATTATTGGGCTCGGGTGTTACATCATACCCAACTACAAAAAGAATTTCGTCCTCGAAATTCCAAGAATTCAAGATAGATAACTACAGGAAAAGGTGAGGAAACTTCTGCCGGATCTCGTCTTCTCGCTCCCAAGTGGATTCTCCATGCGATCGATTACCCCAAGAGACTAGCACAAGGGGGATAACCTTGTTCTTAAGAACCTTTTCTCTTCGATCCTTGATTTCAACTGGTCGCTCCTCAAAAGTCAAGTCTTCTCGTACTGTTAGCTCCGAATGATCCAAAACGTGTGTTTCATCTCGAACATACTTACGGAGTTGAGATACGTGAAACATATCATGCACATTTGCCAAGGACTGTGGTAACGCCAAACGATATGCTACCTCACCAACACGCTCCACGATCTCAAGGGTCCAACGAACCGAGGACTGAGCTTTCCTCGCCTTCCAAAACGAATCACCCCTCTAGTCGGTGATATCTTCAAGAACACCAAATCACCCACGGTGAATTCTAGAGGTCTTCTCGATGTGTCAGCCCAACTCTTCTGTCTGTCTTGTGCTGCCTTCATATGATTTCTGATAGTGTTAACCTTCTCAACTGTCTGCATCACCAAATCTGGTCCCAACAATTTTCGTTCACCGACATCATCCCAACAAATAGGTGAACGACATTTACGACCATACAAAGCTTCAAACGGAGCCATCTGGGTAGTTGCCTGAAAACTGTTGTTGTAAGAAAACTCCACCAAGTGTAGATGATCCTCCCACGAACCCTTGAAGTCCAACATGCATGCTCTCAACATATCATCAAGAGTTTGGATCGTTCTCTCCGACTGACCATCAGTTTGAGGATGATAAGCTGTGCTAAACTTCAATCGAGTCCCCAAACTTTCCTGTAAACTTCTCCAGAAGTGTGATAAGAACCGAGTGTCCCGATCGGACACGATGCTCACCGGTACGCCATGCAATCTTACAATCTTCTGCATGTACCGCTCTGCCAAAGTCTCCGTTGATTGACCAACCTGGAAAGGAATAAAGTGAGCTGCCTTGGTCAATCGATCGACAATCACCCATACTGCATTGTTGCCATTTGAACTTCGCGGTAAAGCCGTCACGAAATCCATGGTTATATGTTCCTACTTCCACTGAGGAATCGGAAGTGGTTGCAACAAACTAGCAACCCTTTGGTGTTCAGCCTTGACTTGCTGACATACCAAGCACTTAGCCACGAAGCGAGCAATCTCTCGTTTCATGCCTTCCCACCAGAAATGCTGTCGAATATCTCGGTACATCTTTGTACCTCCTGGATGTATAGAATAAGCTGAACTGTGTGCCTCCTTCATAAGCTCTTCACGAACATCCCCCTTTGGCACACACAAACGGCTACCATACCTCAACGAACCATCTTCGTAGACCAGTAAATCTGTTTGTAGTCCAGCCTCAACCCGCTCTCGAAACTTCTGCAGTCTAGGATCCTGCGATTGTGCCGCTTTAATCTTCTCAACCAAGGACAACTGTACTTGCAACTGCATCAACTGTCCCGTAGAATGTGGTAGAACAACTTCCAAGTCAAATCTTCGAAAATCTGCAATGATCTCCCCCTGTGTAGTTAACACCTGAATTGCTGGTAACCGACTAAGCGCATCCGGCACAACATTAACCTTCTCCGGATGGTACTTAAGATCAAGATCGTAGTCAGCCATCAGCTCCAACCATCTACGCTGCCTCATGTTAAGCTCCTTCTGTGTAAACACATACTTCAAGCTCTTATGATCTGTAAAAACTTCGACTCTTTCCCCCAAAAGGTAGTGTCTCCAAATCTTCAAAGCGAAAATCACAGCCGCACGCTCCAAGTCATGAGTTGGATAATTCTTCTCATGGGTCTTCAACTGTCTCGATGCGTATGCTACAACCTTCCCATGCTGCATCCAAACACATCCCAATCCTTTCCCAGATGCGTCGCTATGAATCACTAGTCCTCCGGAATTGTCTAGTACGGTCAGGATAGGGGCGGTTATCAACTTCTGCTTCAACGTCTCAAAAGCCAACGCACACTTATCCGTCCATACAAAAGGTACCTCCTTGCGCGTAAGCTTGGTCAACGGTTCTGCCAAACGAGCGAAGTTCTCCACAAATCTCCTGTAGTATCCGGTTAATCCAAGGAAACTTCTTATCTCAGCTACATTCCTTGGAATAGGCCAATCTCGAACTGCTGCAATCTTTTCGGGATCGACGGCGATTCCATCGCCCGACACAACATGCCCCAGAAACTTCACTTCTTCCAGCTAGAATTCGCACTTACTCATCTTCGCGAATAACTTCTCTTGCCTCAGCGTCTGCAGTGCGATCCTTAAATGCTCAGCAGGCTCCTCCGGACTCTTCGAGTATACCAGAATATCGTCAATGAATACCACAATAAACTGGTCTAAGAATGGTGAAAAGATCCTGTTCATCAAATCCATGAATATTGCCGGCGCATTAGTCACTCCGAAGGGCATCACTAGATACTTGAAATGTCCATAACGAGTCCGAAACGCCGTCTTGCAAATGTCTTCTGCTCTCACTCGGACCTGATGATATCCTGATCGCAAATCCAGTTTCGAGAATACCCTCGCGCCACTAAGCTGCTCAACAAGTTCTCCAATGCGAGGGATCGGGTACTTGTTCTTAATAGTCACCCGGTTCAACTCTCGATAATCAATGCACATCCTTCTCGTGCCGTCCTTCTCCTTTACTAAAAGAACTGGGGCTCCCCAAGGTGAGTTGCTGCTTCGAATCCAACCCTTCTCGAGTAATTCACCAACTTGTTTCTTAACTTCTTCCAATTCCACCGGTGCCATCGGATAATAAGATTTTGATACTGGCGCTGCACCAGGAATAAGGTCAATCGCGAACTCCACATCTCGCTTCGGCGGTAAGCCCGATATATCTTCAAATACGTCCATAAAATCGCGAACAACTGCCGGCTCTTCATTACTATCAACTTCCATAGCTGCAAGAACACTGTTTGTCGGCCTAGCCCTAAACTCGACTGGCCCGACAGAACTGCTTCCTTACCGCAACTGCTGTCTACATTGTTGGCCACGAAAGGTCCAGCAAGACTACTGAGTCTCGTCCATTCTGCTGCATGCACGTCCACGGTTGCTCCATTCTGCCTTAGTCCGATGAACTTCTCTTCCATTTCCTCCGCGCAGTCCGCGGAAGGACTTCTCCAGTAAACTCTTAGAGAAATCCGCCCACTGCTTGGCCTGGGGCAAGCGGTTCTCCTCCACAAGCCACCACTCTCGGGCGTAATCCACTAGTTGAATGCGCACTACATCAACTCCTTTGTCCTCTGGAATCTGTGCCGCAATCAGCAAATTCTCCGTGTCACTAGCCACTGCTCGGCTGGCAACGGCTCCTCCAGACCAGTGAAAGTAGACGGACCCAAAAGTCTGAAATCTGCTACAGTCCCTACTCGTTCGACTGGTCTAGTTCCATCATTGTTTACAGACTGCTGAACGATCTGCAAACCTTCCTGAAACGAATCTGCTATTGCTGGATCAGCTCAGTCTGTCTCTTTGATTTCCAGCATTCCTCTTATCACTCCAAGCATGGCGGCTTCGTTCACACGCCTCTGGTAAGTCTTCAACTTCTTACCTGTCATAATCCTGAACTCAAAACACCCAACATTAGCATGATGATAGATTCTGAATGTGGATCAAGGCTAGAACTCCAAGATACTTAAATAGAGTACTGCATTGTAGCTATGCCGCGGTATCATAGCCGCAATTACTTAACTCCACCCAAGTCGCCCAAGTCCTAGGGATAACAAGAAATTAGGTTTCCGAGTCGACATGCAAAGTAAGTTTGCACGTCGTAAAAGATATAATCAGGAAGAATGTGATTCAAGAATGGTAAAACGGTCAATGTGGCTGGACATGTTTCCTAAACACGGGTATTCTGATTCGTGTATTGGGTACAATACCCAACTACAAAAGAATCAACCCAACTAACCTATGTCTCTGATACCAAAAGAACCATGTCACGCCCCGCTTCCCAGAGTACGCAAGATTGGGCACGTGACATAGCCAACCATGCTACCTGTGGGTAGGAAATATCCATCCACAGTCACATTACGGTTGTAGAGATATCAAGAACAAAATAATAAACTAATCTAATACATGTCCAAGTCCATAATAACAAGAATCAATAAACAATAAGTGCGGAAGCAAATGATCCAATGCAATAATAGAAAGGTACGTCCCGTAATGCGGGATCACACCTGAAAGTAAAATGCAATAAATGAACTAACCACTACAGAACTCACAAATCAGCCTGCTGGCTGAAGTACTCCTGCTCGGTCGTCGGTAGAGGTAAGGAATCTGGGCCATGCAAAACCCAGACGTCAGCGCGTCATGACATCAATATATAGTATAAACATGGTAATAAGCAGTGCAGGTATGAACATGAATAAAGCAGTACTAAGAAATAACAGAGCAGGGTAATGTGCAATGGTGACTAAACTGTCCTATCAGGTTTCTACTCTATAGTCTTTGAAACCAATTGATGAATCGTCGATGTAACTCAATAGTATCCCGTGCGTGCCCGGGACCACGGTCAAGATCCTCGGGGCTGAATCCGAGACGTGCCGCTAAGCAGTAAAAGGTAGTAGGATGGACGAGTGATGTCAGCATCAACACTCCGGGGCTGGCCAAGCCCGTAAGACTGATCAGAACATGTATCGAACTGTTGAGTTACAAGTCGGTTTCACCTTTGATTTCCCCATACCCCCAAGCTATGTATGTCAGGTCAGGTATTCAGTAGTCAAGGACTAATGCCCACAAAATCAGGTAAAGTAGGTCTGTCTGGATAGACAGCAGGAATGGTCAGGTTTGTCGGCATTAGGCATGAGATCAGGTAACAGGTCAGGTAATGTATAAAGGTGTCATGTCATGTCAAGAGTGTACGGTACCATATCATGTCAAGTAGGAGTGTAACAGGTCATGTCAGGAAGCACAAGATGTCATGTGGGTGCTCATAATCAAACTTTCATAAACATGTGTATAAATAAACAAGCATGAGTACTATTAGAACAATAAACTGGAACATGTAATATGATAGGCAAATAGATATAATTTCAAGGATATGGATGCACAGTTATTGATTAGGGTTACATTTATAGTTCCAATATTAATTAGGATGCAATTTATTAAACATGGAGTATTAATATCACATTATTATGTAGTAATGTGATCTATGGATGCAATTATATTTATCTTAAATGCGATGGATGCAAACGGGTATCCGAAGAGTTATAAAACTATAAAATGGTAGTGTGGGATGTACAACTAAGCAATATGTGATATAAATATTTATATAATAATATTAATATGGATAGCATATTCAAAGCGATTACTAACTATAAAAGCTGTATTGATTAACCATGCACAAGAAGGTTCCGTTCAGAAATTCAGCGTCACCCTAATTTATAAAATAGCTTAAAAATAACAAACGTTCTCCAAAAGAGACGTATCTTATACCAAAACAAAGATAATTCAATAAGGTTTTCATTTTTATAAGTATAAGCATCTCAGGTTATCCCTACAAAAAGTTATGAATATTCAAAGTTGAAAGTTTGCTGCTGGAATTTCCCTGGACAACAGTTTAAAGGCATTTTCATTTGCATTTTACGTTATTTAAACAATTTATTTTGCAAGTAAATATTTCATAGAGTTATACTATTCTGAATTATCTTCGTAACGAACTAAAGAACGTATACTAATGATTTTTCTATGATGTATAATGAATTTTATAAGATAAGGTGTACAGTAAATTTCAGATTTGTCATATCCGATTTTTCAACGACATTTCATATGTAAACTATAAGATTTTCAAATGTATAATATTATAAAATGAAGATTATAAAAGTATATAGCATGTAGCAAGATTAACTTGCCTCGATGGGTCGCGAATCGGGAAAACGGAACGTTAACCGTCGGCGGGGAAAACTCGCGACGGCGCACGGTTCACGGAATGAACCCAAACGACGAACAAAGGAACCACACGGGTCGGGGTATCTCGCTGGAACGTCGAGAAACGTCACCGGCACGACGGAATTCCGGCAACAAAAGAACAGTTAAAAGAAATGAGAAACGAGACATGAAGCAAGAAGAGAAAAATGATAAAGAGAAGTACGAGAGAATATATGAGGGAGAGGGAGAGAGAGGAAAAAGTGGAGAGAGAGAGAGAGAAAGTGGGGCCCACGGGGTTAAAGGGGAGATTGCGATTGGCTGAGAGAATAAATTAAGAAGGATATAAAGATTGTAAAAATATTATATGGTTAACTTAAAGATTTAAAAGATAGGTAATGAACAGTAAGATATCAGGTTAGTTAGAAAAATATATGCGATGGTTTTAATAATATTAAAATTTAGGATTTTGGCGCCAAATGAAACATTTCCAAATTGCGCCCGGGTTGGGTCCAAAATTCGAAATTCAAATAATAGGATTTTAGGCGGGTTCCAAATTTTAAAATGAAGTGTTTTATGATTAAAAAGCATACTCCCAAAACGGACACACGCACGTGCACGTAGCCATCCAAACTCGCCCGTTTCACTGAACGGGATGAGAATACAATGCACGGACGCTACCACGAGGCTAAGGGTGTCAAGTAGGCCAAGAAGAATATTTTCAATTTTATTTTAGGTGCTAAAATTTGTTATATGCAGAATGACTTAGCCGGTTAACATTGTGCAATAAGAACCAAACAAGCAAGATAAATGAAATGAGCAATGCCAAACACTCAACCAGTAACAAAAATAGTATTATTGGGCTCGGGTGTTACAAATATTCTATGTTAGGGTTCCCTAGCACGCTAAATTTTTGAAAACGGCATGGTCGATGCCTCCCGAAACCCAACGGCGACACTAGGGAACCCTTCATAAAGTACCTGGATTTAGGACACTCCCAACACCCACTTAGATCTATCACCATAGATCATAAACTACAAGATATAGTAGGTATCATCGAGATCTTCTATGGAGAATCCTCGTGATAAGAGGAGCTTGACTGAGTGTAGCATAGAAAACCATTTCCTATCAAGAGTATGTCATCTATGTACAATACGTGGAAGACAACCTTACTCTTTACAACCTTCTTGTATATACAAGGTTCATCTACCATTTTGATGAAGTCAAACTCTTTGACTGTCACATCAAAACAGATGTTCCATCTCCGCGATGCTTGCTTTAATCCTGATGGACTTAAGCATAGCTTTGAAAGTCTCAACTTTTCCATCTTGTTGGATATATATATGCCCTAGAGGCTATTATATGATAGTGGATGTATCGTTATGTGTATATATATATTTAGGGGACATTCTTGCTCGACAAGATAGTATGCTATCTGGTCGTACTTTATCTTGACATGTTCATTTGATCATGCATATTACTCATTTGGTACATGTTGATAAAGCCCTTAGGATATTTGCTTGACTACTGGGATTATGATGTGGATCATATTAGTGGGACATGTGTAGTTTATAAGCATATCCTTAAAATGTTTCTAGTCGTGGGTGTATCGAGATAGGACATCGATATTACAGAGTAGACTAGTGTATACCATTCTTGTCCCATAAGATGGGCGATGGATGATCCCATATCCATCTGGTGTGATGACACCTAAGATTTGTATACGGGTGCTCAGTGGAGACTGGGTACACTGAACGGACTCGCCGAGAACTCCTATGTGGTATTATATATCACGTCGGATAGCAGTTCTCAGGTGACACTGGTACAGGTTAGTCTGTAGACCCGAGATCGTCATAGAGTCTTGTGTGTCCTCCTACTGTACTTTGATCTCCACCCTACCACGGTTCTACTGAGTCGTGCAAACAGGTGGATTTTGGGTACAGTCCCGAGGCACATGGAGGCAATGAGAGATAGGAGGGGTTTCGTCTCTCCCGGTATTGGGGGTTGATGTTGTGCTATGCTCAATTGGCTATAACAGGAAGTCCCTGGCCAGGGCTGCTGAGATTTACTGATAAGTGTTATCCGTAGTTTCTCGATCTGTTATGAGCCATACACCGGCATGACTTATTGAGTTATTGAGGTCGACGATTCCATCCCTAGACTCGATATGCAGCATATCTGACGAAGAGACCAGACTGTACGGTTAGTGTTGCCAGTTGGCTCGACAGGAGTTTTGACAGGTTCGCTTGTTCTTCTTCTGATCGCTCAATACCCTTGTGGCTGTTACGTTTAGCTGACCGCTTGCGGCTTGTGGGTGTTTGATGTGATAATCACCTACTGCCGGCGTATTGACGAGTCTTAGAGTCCCACACAGGAGTTTCCTAGCTCAGGCGAAACGATGTGGTGTGCATATGAGATATACGCGGGAGCTTGATTAAATGCGTGTATATGATACCGTGTTTTAATCGGACGTTTTCTATTGGTCGGGTCGTATGAGATATGACTGGTTTATTAAATCAAGTGTTGATTTAATATTTACTTTTATCTCATTTACATAAACCTTTTCTATTTGGATGTGTGTGTAAGTCCATGTTACCTCTCCCGGTACTTTCGGGCATGCGGAATTTTGTGAAAAACAATTTTCTAGAGGTGGTAACATGGACTCAAAACCGGATCTTTGTTAAACATCTAACTAACAACCTAACTAGGAGTTGTTAACTACTCGGTTAGGGGGTTATACCTTTCTTTCTTGAACTCCTTCGTCTTCAAGCCTCGATGGTTGTCCGGATCGGCTTCACCCCGTCGTCTCCTTGCGCCGAAGATCGATCCACCTGAAAGCTTCTACCTTTGGCTTCTTCTTCGGTCTTTGAAGAAACTAGTTCACTCGGTTTGCTAAACCCTGTGAACTAGAGTGAGTAGAGAAGAGTGTGTTGGGATTTTCTCTATGGTTCTTGGTTCTCAACACATGAGACAAGTGAACCATAGACTAAAGAGAGGGAGAGCAAGAGGAAGGAGATGAGAGCTCAAGAACAAGAGAGAGAATGAAAATGATAGAATGAGCAAGACTTTTCTCACTTGGCTCTCATAATCCAAAACCATCATCACAAAAATATTAATCAAGTATTGTGTAAATGGTTCAAGTCAAAATGGCTAAATCATTTCATGCACTCATTTCTCACAAGAGAAACAAGCAAGTAAAAAGTCTTTGCCATGAAATGATAGCCATTGTCATCATGATGGTCAACTAGTCCAACCTAGTCAACCGGTCAACAAAGTCAACAAGTCAACAAAGTCAACCCCTCAACAACCATGTCACCACAATACTTTATTAATATTATTGTTAATCAAATATCATATTCTCATTAGGGTTGACCAAAAAGTCAATAGTCAACAGTCAACGGTCAACAACCCTAATGAGAATCCTCTGCCTCTGTCTCTCTCCGTCAACTGTGCATACACACCCGCATCCGCGTTCCGAGGAACACGAATACATACTGGATAAATCCAATCCTAATACGTACACTACGATCTGGCTTAAACCAAAGCCCGCTAGTGTAAACTGTCCGGACACTGTACGTGCATAAGTGCACGGATGTGACCGAACCCTGCCGCAAAACCATGCGACCTGTCGCAAAACCATGCGACCTCTACTCTTTTTCCTAAAGGCGAATAGCTTTCTGTGTGGGACTCTAAAGACTCGACACTACGCTGGTAGTGGGTTTAACCACAGACCGCAAGCGGCACTAGCTGTGTGTAACGGTCCCCAGGTAGATGCCGACAAGAAGACTGACAAGGTGAAACCCATCTGAACTCCTACTGAGCCTGAATGTGACAATCTCCGTACAGTCCGGTCTGTTCGTATGATACATCGCATGGCGGGCCTAGGGGGCGGTAAACGTCAGTCCCCTAATAGCGGTACAAGTCGTGTCGGAGTGAAGCCCAATACACCCTGAGATAACACTGGAAGCCTACCACTATATCCCGCTTGCCCTGGCCAGGGACTACTCGTGTAATGGCTCTCCTAGACACAGCGCGATGTCAACCTCCAATACCGGGAGAGACGAATCCGGTCTAACCGTCAGTGCCTCCAAGTGCTTCGGGACTGCACCCAACTACTACCTGTTTGCACGACTCCTTTGAGCCGTGGTAGGGTAGTAATCAAAGTACAGTGGGAACACACTCGAGGCGAAGTGATAGTGTCAAGTCAGCGGACTAAGCTGTACTCATGTCACCTGGGAACTGATAACTGACGATAGGTATAATACCAACCGGTCAGTTCCCGACAAGTCATGTCCAGTGTACTCGTAACCTAACGAGCACCCGCATACTATCTCCAGTACGACGTACTGATGGCTGTGGGACAGACCATCTCCCACACTGGGATGAGAAGCGCATGCGCTAGTCTACTCCGGAGTATCGATGCCCTGTCTCGATAGTCCTGCGACTAGGGACCTGCATAAGGATGTGCTTATAGATTATCCAGCCCCCACTAGTGTGACTGCCATCACAACGCTGGTAATCAAGCAAAGATCCTAAGGGCTCCACTAATGCGTATAGGTGATATAATAAAATATACACTTGTACACATTTAAGTAGAAACAAACCAAGTAGCATACTACTATTTTGAGCAAGATTGTATATACAAGGTGAATATCCCAAGCTTCCATTAAGTAATATACAAACTAGTATGATACAGTGATGGCCTCTAGGGCATATACACTAACGATCTCCCACTTGCACTAAGGCCATGTACTGGCGTATCGAAGACCTATCATCTCGATCAGCCGCTCGAACTGTGTCTGGGGCAAAGCCTTGGTGAATGGATCTGCAGTGTTATCTTCTGAAGCAACCCTCCGAACCTCGATCTCCTGGCGATCCACGATCTCCCTGTTCAGGTGATACCGCCTCAAGATGTGTCTGGATCTCTGATGGGACCTGGGTTCCTTCGCTAAAGCTATAGCCCCGTTGTTGTCGCAATGCGGAGGTATTGGATCAACAATGGACGGAACCACCTGAAGTTCTTTCAAGAACTTCCTCATCCAGACAGCTTCTTTTGCGGCATCAGATGCAGCGATGTATTCCGCTTCCATCGTCGAGTCTGCAACGGTTTCCTGTTTGGAACTCTTCCAACACACTGCCCCTCCATTGAGGGTAAAGACAAAACCCGACATGGACTTGGAATCATCCTTGTCACTCTGGAAGCTGGAGTCAGCAAAGGCCTCGATCTGGAGGTCTTTTCCGCCATACACCAAGAACATCTCCTTAGTCCTTCTCAGGTACTTGAGAATGTTCTTTACCGCTATCCAGTGTTTCTCCCCAGGGTTTGACTGATACCGGCTTACCACACTCAGTGCATAAGCTACATCCGGTCTGGTACACAATATCGCATACATTATAGAGCCTACCGCAGAAGCGTAGGGTATAATAGACATGCGATCCCTCTCCAAATCAGTCTTTGGAGACATCTCTTTAGAGAGGGTGATCCCGTGACAAGCCGGTAGGTTACTGCGCTTGGAATCTTCCATACTGAATCTCTTCAGTATGGTGTCGATGTACCTGGACTGTGAAAGTCCTAATATCCTCTTGGATCTATCACGATGGATCCGGATCCCCAGGATGTATGAGGCATCACCCAGGTCTTTCATGGAGAACCTGTGTGACAAGAACCCCTTGACAGATTGTAGCATAGGAATGTCATTTCCTATTAAGAGAATGTCATCCACGTATAAAACGAGGAATACTACAGTTCTCGCTACAAATCTACTATAGATGCATGGTTCATCTGGATTTTTGATAAAGCCAAATTCCTTGACCGTCTCATCAAAACAGATGTTCCAACTCCGCGATGCCTGCTTTAGTCCATAGATGGACTTAAGCAACTTGCACACATTTCCGCTGCTCCCACTCTGAATGAAACCTTCTGGTTGGTCCATATAGACACACTCCTCTAAATTTCCATTTAGACAAGCGGTCTTTACGTCCATCTGCCAGATCTCATAATCGTGGAAGGCAGCAATGGCAAGAAGGATCCGAATGGATTTCAGCATAGCCACTGGAGAAAAGGTTTCGTCATAGTCCAAACCAGGTCTTTGACAAAAACCCTTTGCAATAAGTCTAGCTTTATAGGTCTCAACCTGTCCATCTACACCAATCTTCCTTTTGAAGATCCACTTGCATCCTACGGGTTTTACCCCGTCTGGAGCAATGTCCAACGTCCATACCTTGTTGGTGTACATGGACTCCATTTCGGTCCGCATTGCATCCAGCCATTTTACCGAGTCAACACTCTGAACGGCCTGCTGGAAACTAGTAGGCTCATCATAATCTATGATGCAATCCTCTCTATCCCCGTCTATGAGAAAATCGTAGTATCTCTCGGGCGGATGAGACTGCCTACTACTCCTGCGGAGCGGCGTAGGAATATCCTGTTCTTTTGAACCCTCTGGTTCCACTAAGCTTTCAGTAATAGCTCGTGGTTCAGGAATTTCTTCCAGTTCTACTGTGCTACCACTTATCTAGTTTTCCAAAAACTCAGTTTCCAAGAAGTAGGCATGACGAGAAACAAAAACCTTTTGTTCCTCTTCGTAGTAGAAGAAATATCCCTTGGAGTTCTTTGGATATCCCACGAACTTGCACTGTACTGAGCGTGCCTCGAGCTTGTCCGCATGCTGCTTTTTGACAAAAGCTGGACTTTCCCATGTCTTAATGTGATTAAGATAGGGTCTCTTCCCACACCACATCTCATATGGTGTAGTAGGCACAGTCTTAGTGGGAACTCGGTTCAAAAAGTATGCAGCTGATTCTAGCGCATACCCCCAGAATGATCGCGGTAACTCAGCGTTACTCATCATGGACCGTACCATATCTAATAGGGTTCGGTTCCGTCTCTCCGATACACCATTATGTTGCGGAGTGTATGGAGGAGTAAGCTGAGAGAGAATTCCGTTCTCTTTTAAATAGTCCAGGAACTCGGCACTTAAGTATTCACCACCTCGATCCGATCTTAGGATCTTGATACTTTTGCCGGTTTATTTTTCTACTTCATTCTTATATTCCTGGAATTTTCCAAAGGCTTCGGACTTATGTTTCATTAAGAAGACATAACCGTATCTTGAAAAGTCATCCGTAAAAGTAATGAAGTAAGAATAACCGCTTCGCGCATGTGTAGACATTGGACCGCACACGTCGCTGTGTACGAGTCCCAAGAGCTCGCTCGCTCTTACTCCGTGTCCAGTGAACGGAGTCTTTGTCACCTTTCCTTTGAGACAGGATTGACAAGTGGCATACGATTGATATTCGAACGGATTCAAATATCCTTCTGTATGTAACATCGTCAACCTTCTCTCATTGATGTGACCCAGTCTACAATGCCATAAGAAACTCTGATTGATTTCCGGAGACTTTCTTTTGTGTGTATTCTGGACATTGAAAATCTGCGGATGGTTTAATACGTATATACCATTGCTTAATGTACCTGACCCAATCAGAACTTGATTAAGGCGAATGTTTACAACATTACTTACAAACGAAAATTCATAACCATCTTTAGAAGTCAAAGATACAGAAATGATATTACAAGTTGCGTTGGGTACAAAATAGCAATTACGCAAAACCAAAACGTGTCCATCTGACAACCCCAGGTGATAGTCCCCCACGGCCCTAGCATCCATGCTAGCTCCGTTTGCAACTTTGAGGGTCAAGTCACCTGCCTTCAAAACCCTACGATTTCTCAACGCCTGCAAAGAATTACAGATATGAGATCCTGATCCGGTATCCAATACCCAGGAAGTAGAGTTTATTGAAAGACAGTTTTCAATAACATACACACCTGAAGCTGAAGCCGCAACCTGCTTCAGATCCTGTGTTCTGGCCTTCCAAGCCCTGCAATCATTTTTCCAGTGTCCCTTCTTATGACAATAGAAGCATTCTTCCTTATCCACAAGCTTTCCCACTCTCTTTGTTGCTTTTGTCTTTCCCTTCGTATCCACTTTACTAACACCGCCTCTTGGTTTGGCAGGGGCTTTCTTCTTCTTTCCCTTGGCTTTCGCCTTGGACCTAGAAGAAGAAGATCCTCCTACAAACAAAGTGGATGTTTCCCTACCTTTCTGTAGGGTGCCCTCTGCGCTCCTCAGCATGTTGAGGAGTTCTGAAAGTTCAACTTCCTTTTCTTGTAAGTTGAAGTTCAGTATGAACTGGGCATAAGTGGAAGGAAGGGACTGGAGAATCAAGTCCGTATAGAGCTCATTCTCCAACGTGGTCCCAAGGTCCGCGAGCTCCTCAATGTAGCCAATCATCTTAAGCACGTGTTCCGCTACCGATGATCCGACGGCCAATCTTGCCGAAAATAACTTCTTCGACACTTCGTATCTTGCGATACGAGATTGCTCTCCATACAGTTCTTTTGTATGAAGAAATATGGATTCCAGGTCCATATTCTCGTGCCTCCTCTGATGTTCATTGTCCATAGAGGCAAGTACGAGGCACTTGGCCTTCGCGCAGTCTAATTCCCAGGTCATACGGATTTCCTTATCCGCGACGCTGGTTTTGGGACCTGGGACAGGGGGAGCTTTGGTGGTAAGAAGATACCCCAGCTTGTCGTAAGTGATTGCCATCTTGACATTCCTGAGCCAATCTTTGTAGTTTGGCCCTGTCAGTATGTTTTTATCTAGGAGTAACTTAAGTCCAGTCATGTCGATTGGTCGCTGCAATTAGGAGAGAGAAGAAACACTCAGCATGATGCTCTTGCAAGTTTAGAATAGTTTTTAGTTTGTCTAAACAGGATGGCTCCCACTGTTTCTCGAATCCCTCCTCAAACCAAAAAAGGAAGAATTAGTCAGGATCAATCTCACCGTACAATACTTGCTTAACCGTTCAGCCAGGCCAGTGTCGGTACTTCGAGGGAGGTTTTCCAACGCTTTCGCGAAGTTCCTTAATTAAATAACCTCTTTTCCCTGGGGGCGTAGCCCCGCTAACACCTTTCTAGACACCTACTAGGTTTATAGCATTGATCGTTTAGTGAGAAATTTCCCGAGGAGTAGCATATACTCACAGTAGGATCGGGATCCAAATATCTTCGCGTGACAAAACTGAAGGAATCCTACCAGAATCATCACACTCCAAATGGTATGCAACACTAGCAAGTTTCAGTTCTTTTGAAACTCCCGATATGGATTTTTTCCCCATGCTCTTATGACCTTGACTTTGGCAAACAAATCATAAGTCACATGTCAAGTTCTACCCGTCGTTCTCCAGGTTAATTTGAATCCACCCGTACCTACCCTTGACTTTGGCCAACAAGGCAGTACGACTGTCCCAAACCAACGCATCTATCTATGCTGCACATGAATACCCAATAGCTACCAATCACTATGCCTTGACTTTGGCCAACAAACATAGCTTGAATACTATTGACTATTCATGTGAAACGACGGAGGGCTACGAATGGTTTTGGCTAAACCGTGAACGTAGTGAACTTGATATAATCGATGGAACGAGATAGCTTTTAAAAAGGAGTGGCTCAAGATCCGCATTTAAAAGTTGGTTTTGAAAAGAACCGAGTGGTTTTTCGAAAGTGTTCCAACGACTTTTACTTGGTTTATTTTTCTTGCATTAGTTCTTTTAATGCGTGATATTCTTGCATTAGTTCTTTTAATGCGTGATATTCTTGCATTAGTTCTTTTAATGCGTCCCATCATGTAATCCTACCATTGCAGAAAACAACTAAAATATGACGTACGCTTATGCCATTCGCATTCGCCACGGGGCCCCGTCATTACCCGTTAGGTTACTTAACTAACGACAGAGCGGGGGCTGGGCTAGCGCGGCTGTAAAACATAAGCAACGCCTAAATAATATCATATATAGATATATTGCAATGATAGCCATTTCAGATCACAGATGAACACTTTGGATATACTAGGAATCCGCAATTCGTGCGAGCCTGTAACGAAAAGCAGATTACACGGTCGCGGTGAATAGCCAATACCCCACCCAAGACCCCTACGGGTGTGGCAAACTACCCGCCAAGTACCCGAAGCGAAGCAACCTCCCTCAACTCCGTGAGTAGGCCACTCGGCATTTCGGCATACCCGGTAGTTTGTGCACCCCCTCCATGGGTCTATCCTAGGAGCAAAAACAGTAAAAAGAAATTATACAATGACGGCTACAACCCCGACCCGGTTGTGCGGCCATACAAATAATTATTACATCAATTTACAAATTTACTTGAATTGAAAGAAAAGAAAACTCTCGTCTCACAACCCCCGGCTATTCACCCGCGACAATCCAATGAATTCATTTACACATTCCAATAACATTACAGATCACAGATTTGTATAACCCCCACTAATCGACATATAGCGATTAGCAGACGTTCAATACAAATATCACGTCACAGAAAAACCCGTCAGCTTAAGTCTTTTAGAAGTTCGATCAAAAAATACGGATTTATAGGCCCCAAACACAAAATTTTCGTTCTGGAAAATCTGGGCAGAAAATACATATACCAAAAATCCCAAAACAACCCCAGAAATACACTGCACCAAATTTGGACCTCGGCTGAGTCAACTCGGCCGCGGAACCGCGGCGGGAGCGTTCTCCCGCCGCGTTTCCGCGGCTCTTTGAACGGTTCGTGGGACCAAATTTGGTGGTTATTCATACAAAAGCCTGAGCCGATTTTTAAGATGAAAATTATCAACTTTTGAACAGAAAAAAAATCGGCAGAAACTTGACAACTCGGGTTCGTTTCGTGACTTTTTCTTTGATCGATCTTCTAATTACTTTGCTAACATGTTAGATAGAGTTTAACTAGGCTCTGATACCACTGTAAGTCCATGCTACCTCTCCCAGTACTTTCGGGCATGCGGAATTTGGTGAAAAACAATTTTCTAGAGGTGGTAACATGGACTCAAAACCGGATCTTTGTTAAACATCTAACTAACAACCTAACTAGGAGTTGTTAACTACTCGGTTAGGGGGTTATACCTTTCTTTCTTGAACTCCTTCATCTTCAAGCCTCGATGGTTGTCCGGATCGGCTTCACCCCGTCGTCTCCTTGCGCCGAAGATCGATCCACCTGAAAGCTTCTACCTTTGGCTTCTTCTTCGGTCTTTGAAGAAACTAGTTCACTCGGTTTGCTAAACCTTGTGAACTAGAGTGAGTAGAGAAGAGTGTGTTGGGATTTTCTCTATGGTTCTTGGTTCTCAACACATGAGACAAGTGAACCATAGATTAAAGAGAGGGAGAGCAAGAGGAATGAGATGAGAGCTCAAGAACAAGAGAGAGAATGAAAATGATAGAATGAGCAAGACTTTTCTCACTTGGCTCTCATAATCCAAAACCATCATCACAAAAATAGTAATCAAGTATTGTGTAAATGGTTCAAGTCAAAATGGCTAAATCATTTCATGCACTCATTTCTCACAAGAGAAACAAGCAAGTAAAAAGTCTTTGCCATGAAATGATAGCCATTGTCATCATGATGGTCAACTAGTCCAACCTAGTCAACCGGTCAACAAAGTCAACAAGTCAACAAAGTCAACCCCTCAACAACCATGTAACCACAATACTTAATTAATATTATTGTTAATCAAATATCATATTCTCATTAGGGTTGACCAAAAAGTCAATAGTCAACAGTCAACGGTCAACAACCCTAATGAGAATCCTCTGCCTCTGTCTCTCTCCGTCAACTGTGCATACACACCCGCATCCGCGTTCCGAGGAACACGAATACATACTAGATAAATCCAATCCCAATACGTACACTACGATCTGGCTTAAACCAAAGCCCGCTAGTGTAAACTGTCCGGACACTGTACGTGCATAAGTGCACGGATGTGACCGAACCCTGCCGCAAAACCATGCGACCTGTCGCAAAACCATGCGACCTCTACTATTTTGCCTAAAGGCGAATAGCTTTCTGTGTGGGACTCTAAAGACTCGACACTACGCTGGCAGTGGGTTTAACCATAGACTGCAAGCGGCACTAGCTGTGCGTAACGGTCCACAGGTAGATGCCGACAAGAAGACTGACGAGGTGAAACCCATCTGAACTCCTACTGAGCCTGTATGTGACAATCTCCGTACAGTCCGGTCTGTTCGTCTGATACATCGCATGGCTGGCCTAGGGGGCGGTAAACGTCAGTCCCGTAATAACGGTACAAGTCGTGTCGGAGTGAAGCCCAATACACCCTGAGATAACACTGGAAGCCTACCAGTATATCCCGCTTGCCCTGGCCAGGGACTACTCGTGTAATGGCTCTCCTAGACACAGCGCGATGTCAACCCCCAATACCGGGAGAGACGAATCCTGTCTAACCGTCACTGCCTCTAAGTGCTTCGGGACTGCACCCAACTACTACCTGTTTGCATGACTCCTTTGAGCCGTCGTAGGGTAGTAATCAAAGTACAGTGGGAACACACTCGAGGCGAAGTGATAGTGTCAAGTCAGCGGACTAAGCTGTACTCATGTCACCTGGGAACTGATAACTGACGATAGGTATAATACCAACCCTTCAGTTCCCGACGAGTCCTGTCCAGTGTACTTGTAACCTAACGAGCACCAGTATACTATCTCCAGTACGACGTACTGATGGTTGTGGGACAGACCATCTCCCACACTGGGATGAGAAGCGCATGCGCTAGTCTACTCCGGAGTATCGATGCCCTGTCTCGATAGTCCTGCTACTAGGGACCTGCATAAGGATGTGCTTATAGATTACCCAGCCCCCACTAGTGTGACTGCCATCAAAACGCTGGTAATCAAGCAAAGATCCTAAGGGCTCCACTAATGCGTATAGGTGATATAATAAAATAAACACATGTACACATTTAAGTAGAAACAAACCAAGTAGCATACTACTATTTTGAGCAAGATTGTATATACAAGGTGAATATCCCAAGCTTCCATTAAGTAATATACAAACTAGTATGATACAGTAATGGCCTCTAGGGCATATACACTAACAGTGTGCATGTATGCATATACATATATTGATGTGAATGCACGCATACATGCATACATATGTGTCATGGTTGTTGATACAAAGGAGATGGCAATGCAAGACTCACATGGTAGAGAAATATGTATATGCATTTTCATTTTTGAGAAAAAGAAATGATTAAATCATGGTTGAATTTTCTTCATCACTATTCTTTACTTGACCAAAGTAAGACCATGGTTTAATTTCATTTGTTCTTTAACTCACATATGAAAATATCTAGATATTTATTAACCATGGTTTGTATATGAGTGTGACTCATATATCTATTTTCATTTCTCATTTATCTTGAGAATTATCATTATCACAAATAAGCTCAAGCTAGCCATCTTCATCTTCTTCCTCTCTCATGCTCTCTTGAGTTTTTCCTTTGAGTGAAGAAAAGAAAAAGAAAAGGTTTTTAAGTGAGAACACAAACCACATCACCATTCTACACTTGTCTAGCCCATTAGTGTAGATTATTTGCTTCACCTTCATCTTGATCAAGTGGAGCAAGGAGCTTGAGCAAACGGACTCCGGGTGGATTATCGTGGACTTGGAAGGATTCAAGCGAGCCGGTTCAAACTCTAGGAGATCCAAGGAGTCACCAAAGGAGGTATACAAAGGTTGTATTTCTCCCCACTTAGTGTTAGACAATAGTTTGTATATGATACAATTTGTTGTTACCCTAACTATCTAGTTCGATTCCTAGGTTAGTTTGCTTAGCACCCCCTAAATTTTTTTAAGTGGCATGTGTGATGCTTCCAAACCCTAGGCAAGGTGCTAAGGAAACCCTACAGTGGTATCAGAGCCAAGCTAGAAATTTAGACGATGTTAAATATTACGAAACCGAAACAACTCCGAAAAATACGAATTTCTAGAACCCTGAATATTGCTCTCTGTCAATTTTTAAATGGTCTGTAAAAATTATTTTAGCAACTGCAGAAGGATGTATGTGATACATATAGAACACAGAAGAAAATTGAGGCCATTCCCTCGGATTTCACCCGAGCACAACCCCTAAAAAACCGGTGTGGCCGTCCTCTATTGCCTAGAATTGCCTCGATTTTTTCCTGTCCTCTAGTCTGTAGATTTTGGGGTTTAAGGTGTTGTTTGTTTATCCCAAAATTTCATGTGATGTTTATTTTGCTTAGGGGCTAATTCGGAGTATTTCGTAGTCGTAATTTTAACATTGTTTTGGTAAGTTGGACGACGTTTAACTTTTCGAACGAATATCACACACCACCTCATTACCCCTTGCTGAAATTTTCCAAGTGTTGGAATTTCCCAAGTTGAACGTTTTCGGAAGATCGTGCAAGTATCCCTATGGACCCTCTAGAAGAAAGTAACCCTAACTCGATCCAATGATCATAGAACCGCGGCTAAACCTTAGGGTTTGCCGTAGTCCTGTGGCGCCATAGGTGAGGCAAGGGTTGACCCTTCTATGGCTGGTCCATAGACACTGTGGCACGTTTTTTGGGTATTTTAACTTTACTCAAGTGTTGAGCTCTCGGGGTAATTTGTAGGTGTTTGTTGATTTGATCGAAACGTTTAACATCGTCAGGATATATGTGAAAGTGATGATTGCAAGTGTTGTTGTTTTTCACTTTCTTTTCTGTGACCATAAGTGTAGTATGTGGTGTATCACCGATTTCGTTGCTATACATCAATGACAATCGGGGTACGCATACTTACTTACGTTGATGACATGTGATGTTATATGTTGCTGGGATATGATGTGCGGGATTTTCGTGAATGAATGGCCGGGGGTTTTACGTGAGATGAGAGTTTTTTTTCATTCATGTAAAATTAATTGTATGTAATATTCTTTTATTTGGGGTACTTCCGGGTTGAGGATGATGTCACCATTGTTGTATATTATTTATTTTTCCGTATCAGGATAGACCCAAGGAGGGGAGCATAAGTGACCGGGTTCTAGGGTTCAGTAGGAGACCATCTCGAGAAGTCGAGACCGGGTCTGCTAAACTCTAGAATTGGTAGGGTCACTTGCCGCTCTCGTAGGGGTCTAGGGGTGTGGGCTTGGCTATTCATCACGACCGTAGAATCCGTATTTTCTATTTTTGGCTAAATACAAAATACGGATCTCCTCGATATCCTATATTTTCATATGTGCTTCTGCTGCTGATATTCTGTGATGTGATCACTTTATATGATGAGACGAATGGTATTATATATATGATATATAATAAACGTTGCTTATGTTTTACATCTGCGCTAGTCCCGCCCCGCTATGCCGTTAGTTAAGTAACCTAACGGTACATAACGGACATTGTGGCGAATGTGAATGGCATAAGCGTATGTTCTATTTTCGTTTCTTTTCTGTGATGGCTTAAGGACATGAATGATGGGACTACATTAATGAGATTAATGTAAAGAAAAATGAACCTAAAAGATGTTGTAGAATCGGATTTGAAACCCACTCGGCTTTTTATGAAAAAGAAAGTTTTCAAAATGCAGTGCTTAAGCCACTCTTTTTAAAACCATTAGATTCTACAACGACATCAAGTTTAAAGCGTTAAAGGTTTTCTTAAAATCCATTCGCAGCCCTCCGTCATTTTAGGAAGTAGAGTACTTAGTATTCGTGCTACGTATGTTGACTTTAGCCAAGGCGTAGTGTACGGTAGCTAAGTGATGTCTTCCTACACAACATATCATGCGATTAATTGGGACAGTCACATAATTATGTTGACTATAGCCAAGGATCATGTGGGTGGGTCTAATTAATCATAAAATGACGGATAGAACTTGACAAGTGCTTATGATATGTTGACCGTAGCCAAGGTCATAAGTGCTAGGGGTAAAAACCATATCGGGAGTTTCAAGGGTTGAAATTTGCAATGAGATTGCATACCTTCTATATGATAGTAGGATCCCGATCCCACTGTGAGCAAGAGTTGCTCCCGGGAGAGTTTTGCACTTTACAATTAGCTAACCCATTAGGTGTCTAGAAAGGTGTCAACGGGGCTACGCCTCTGGAAAAATGAGGTTTATTCTAATTAGGTCCATACGACAGCACGGGGAACCTCCCTCAAAGTACTGGCACTAGCCTGGCTGAATGGTTAGCGAAGTTGTAGAATGTAATTAATCTTGGCTAATTTTCTTTTTAAAGGTTTTAAGGAAAATTTGATAAAAGCTGTGGGAGACATCGATTAGACAAGATAATAACCAATCTGATATTTGCAAGAGCTTTCGCTGAGTGTATTCTTTTCTCTCTCTTAATGGCAGGTACCTATGACAGGCCTTAAGCTTCTACTAGATAAAAACAAGCTGACTGGACCCAACTATAAAGACTGGCTGAGGAACATCAACATTGCTCTAACATATGATAAAGTATCATATGTTCTCACTGCTTCAGCCCCACCTACCCCAGGCCCTGAATCTTCTGTTGCGGATAAGGAGATCCGCAAAACGTGGGATATTGACTGTGCCACTGCCAAATGCCTCACGCTTGCATTGAGGGACAATACACATCAAAAGCAACACGAGCAGATGGATGTTCAATCCATCTTTCTGAAGGGTTATGCTAGCGCCCCGACCAACTTCCGTGACCAAATGCGGAACAAAAATTTTACAACGATACGAAACTTGGCGCTAGGATAACACAAAAACCGGATCTTTACCATAAACCTAGTTAGCATGATAGGGTTCTATCTACTATGATAGAATGTATACCTAAAAAAACAAGTCCTTCGGGTCATCGATCCTCTCCTTAAGCTCCTCGATGGATGTATGGATCGTGCTTGAACTTCAGCCTCCTTGTGTCAACAATGATCCACCCGAGAGTTCCAACCTTGAGCTAAACCTCCAAGTTGAGGTAACTAGAATACTTAGCTTGCTAATCTAAGTAGACTAGAGTGAGTAGAGTGTGATTTAGAGTAGCTAAGTCTCATTAACCCTTGATTATCAACACATGATACAATAGGGTTTTAGAGAGGAAGAGGAAGAAGGAGAGAGTTAGCATGAGAGCTCACTTGAAGAAAGAGAAAAGATTTTTGATAATGATAATATAAATTGTGATGGCTAGCTTGACATGACCACAACCATGTGATGAAAAATATCTCCTCAAAATATCTAGCTCACAAAATATCTCACATAAATATCTATGGTCAAAAAGTCAATCCAAGTCAAATGGTCAATCCAAGTTAAATGGTCAATGCAAGTCAAGTGGTCAAGAACAAGTAGCCATGCGATAATTATCATTAGCAAAAACAACAAATACTTTTCTCCACCTAATAATAGTTTTAATCAAGTCAATGGTCAAAACCCTAATGAGGAGTCTCCTTCTATACCCCTCTCATCCGTATATACATACCGGCATCCGTGTTCCGAAAAACGCGAATACAATGAGACGAACTTAATCCAATAATCAAATACTAGGATCCGTCTTAAACCAAACCTCACAAGTATTGTCCGTTCGAACACCACACGCGCACAAGTACACGTATGTGATCGAACCCTATCGTAAAACCATACGACCTCTACTCGTTTCGCCCGAAGCTGGGAAACCCTCTGTGTGGGACTCTAAAGACTCGACAGTACTCTGGCAGTGGGTTTAACTACAGGCACGTCAGCTGCACTAGCAGTATGTAACGGCTACCCAAGTATCTGTCGATAACAAGGTTGACGAGCAAGCTCATCAAAACTCCTACTGAGCCTATCTGTGACAATCTCCGTACAGTCCGGTCTGTTCGTCTAAGAGTATCGCATATCGGGCCTGGAGGGGTGGTAAACGTCAGACCCCTAATAGCGGTATAAGTCGTGTCGGAGTGTAGCCCAAAACACCCTGAGAAACTACTGGAACACCTACCAGTAAATCTCACTTGCCCTCGCCAGGGACTTTGTGTAATAGCTCCCCAAACACAGCGCGATATCAACCCCCAATACCGGGAGAGACGAATCCTATCTAACCGCCACTGCCTCCAAGTGCTTCGGGACTGCACCCAACTACTACCTGTTTCCACGACTCAATAGAGCCGTGGTAGGGTAGCAATCAAACAACAATGGGAACACACTTGAGGCGAAGCAGCAGTGTCAAGTCAACGGACTAAGCTGTACTCATGTCACCTGGGAACTGCTACCTGACGATGGGTATAATACCAACCAGCAGTACCATACGAGTCCGTCCAGTTTAACTTATAACCCAATGAGCACCTGCATACTATCTCCAGTACGACGTACTGATGGCTGTGGGATAGACCATCTCCGCTGCTGGGATGAGAAACGTATACACTAGTCTACTCTAGAGTATCGATACCCTGTCTCGATAATCCTACGACTAGGGACATGTATAAGGATGTGCTTATAGACTATCCATGCCCTACTAGTATGATCGCCATCACAACTCTGGTAGTCAAGCAAAAATCCTAAGGGCTCCATCAATATGTATTAGCGATATGTTAAAAGAAACATATACACATATTAAGATAGATACAAACCAAGTAGCATACTACTATATCGAGCAAGAATGTCGTCAATCCGTGTATATATCCCAAGCTTCCAAAATGTAATATACAAACTAATACTATACAATAATGGCCTCTAGGGCATACATATCCAACAATCTCCCACTTGCACTAAAGTCCAGTAATTGGTATACCGCATACCCAACGTTTGCACTAAGGCCAGCTGCTGGCGTACCGCATACCCAATAGCTCAAAAAGTCGCTCGAACTGTGCTTGAAGGAGGGCCTTTGTGAATGGATCCACCGTGTTATCTTTAGTGTCCACTCTCCGTACCTCGATCTCCTAGCGATCAATGATCTCCCTGATCAGGTGATACCGCCTTAAGATATGTCTGGATTTCTGATGGGACCGTGGTTCCTTCGCTAAAGCTATAGCCCCATTGTTATCGTAATACAAAGTTATTGGGTCAACAATGGACGGAACTACCTGAAGTTCATTAATGAACTTCTTCATCCAGACCGCCTCTTTTGCGGCATCGCTTGCAGCAATGTATCCTGCCTCCATCATCGAGTCTGCGACGGTGTTCTGTTTGGAACTCCTCCAACACACCGCCCCTCTATTGAGGGTAAACACAAAACCCGAGACAGACTTGTTGTCGTCCTTGTCACTCTGGAAGCTTGAATCGGTAAAGGACTCGACCCTGAGGTCTCCATTACCGTAAACCAGGAACATCTCTTTAGTCCTTCTCAGGTACTTGAGAATGTTCTTCACTGCTGTCCAGTGGTTCTCACCTGGGTCTGACTGATACCGACTCACCACGCTTAGCGCGTAAGCTACATCTGGTCTTGTACATAGCATCACATACATTATAGATCCTACCGCCGAAGCGTAGGGTATAGTGCTCATGCGAACCCTCTCCTCGTCAGTCTTGGGAGACATCTTCTTGGAGAGGGTGATTCCGTACAATGCGGGTATATTACCGCTCTTGGAATCTTCCATAATAAATATCTTTAGTACGGTCTCTATGTACCTAGACTGAGAAAGTCCCAGTAATCTCTTGGATTTATCTCTGTAGATCTTGATCCCCAGAATGCACAAGGCATCACCCAGGTCCTTCATGGAGGACCGTTGTGACAAGAATAGCTTGACCGATTGTAGCACAGGAATGTCATTTCCTATTAAAAGAATGTCGTCCATGTACAAGACTAGGAATACGATAGTTCGTCCTACAATCTTCTTATAAATACAAGGCTCATCCTCGTTTTTGATGAAGTCAAATTCCTTGACTGTTTCATCAAAACAGATGTTCCACCTCTGCGATGACTGCTTTAATCCATAAATTGATTTAAGCAACTTGCACATCTTCCCGCTGCTTCCATTGTCTACAAAGTCTTCTGGCTGATCCATATAAACGCACTCTTCCAAACTGCCGTTTACAAAAGACGCTTTTACGTCCATCTGCCAGATCTTATAGTCATGGAAGGGAGAAATGGCAAGTAGGATCCGAATGGATTTGAGCATAGCCACTGGAGAAAAGGTTTCATCATCGTCCACACCAGGTCTTTGACGAAAGCCTTTTGCAACGAGTCTAGCCTTATAGGTTTCCACCTGCCCATGTACACCAAGTTTCCATTTGTATATCCATTTGCGTCCAACGGGTTTTATCCCAGGTGGAGCAATATCCAAGGTGCACACTTTATTGGTGTACATGGACTCCATTTCGGATCGCATAGCATCCAGCCACTTATCAGAGTCCCTACTGATGATGGCCTGCCTGAAACTGGTAGGATCACCTTCTTCCAAGATGCAATCCTCTCGATCCCCGTCTATAAGAAAACCGTAGTATCACTCGGGCGGATGAGAAATCCTACCAGATCTGCGGAGTGGCTGAGGTTCGTCTGGGACTATTGGATTTTCTGGTTCTACTAAATTCTCAGTTTAAGTTTGTAGTTCAGATATTTCATCCAGTTGTACCGTGCTCCCACTTATTTCTTTTCTAAGAAATTGCCACTCTAAAAAAGTGGCGTGTTGAGCAACAAACACCTTCTGTTCCTCGGTGTGGTAGAACAGATATCCATTTGAATGCCTGGGATATCCTACAAACTTACATAAAACCGACCGTGCCTGAAGTTTGTCTGGATTCTGGTTTTTCACATATACCGGACAACCTCATATCTTAACCCGTTTAAGACATGGTTTTCTACCACTCCATACTTCATATGGAGTTTTAGGCACAGATTTAGACGGAACCTGATTCAACAAGTACGCTTCTGTTTCAAGCGCAAGTCCCCAGAATGAAAGAGGTAACTCAGCACTACTCATCATGGAGCGAACCATGTCCAATAGAGTACGGTTCCTTCGCTCGGATACGCCGTTGTGTTGTGGTGTATACGGAGGAGTCAGCTGAGAGAGAATACCATTCTCTTTTAGAAAGTCCCTGAATTCGGTGCTTATGTACTCCCCTCCTCTATCAGATCGGAGGATCTTGATACTTTTGTCAGCCTGGTTCTCTACTTCGTTTCTGAATTCTTTGAATTTCTCAAAAGCTTCAGATTTGTGTTTCATGAGATACACATATCCGAACCTAGAGAGATCGTCAGTGAATGTGATGAAGTACGAGAACCCTCCCTGTGCATGTATAGACATCGGACCACACACATTACTGTGTATGAGTCCCAAGAGCTCTGCTGCTCTTTCTCCATGTCCGGTGAACGGAGATTTGGTCATCTTTCCTTTGAGACAAAACTGACAAGTTTCATAAGATGAAAATTCGAATGTATTCAAGAGTCCATCTTTATGTAACTTACTTAGTCTTTTCAAGTAGGATTCGTTCGTATCTGAACTCTTCCTCTTGCGTGTGTTTTGTATATTGAGAACTGTATTCTGATTTAGAACATAAATACCATTACACAGTATACCTTCTGCAACCAGTACCTTATCAAGGTAAATGTTCATGATATTTCTATCAAGAACAAAATTATATCCATATTTATCAAGTAAAGAAATTGATATGATGTTGCAAACCATGGAAGGTACATAGTAGCAATTGTTCAAAACCATAGTGTTGCCATTTGGCAACACTAGGTGATATTCACCGACGGCTGCAGCATTAACTTGTGCACCGTTCCCTACCCTGAGGGACATATCATCAGGTCTAACTATCCTACTTTTTCTTTATCCCTGCAATAAATTACAGATATGAGATCCTGATCCGGTATCTAGTACCCGGGACGTAAGACTGACCGAAAAGCAGTTCTCAACTACAAGAACACCTGAATTAGATGCAATAGTATGCTTCTTCTTCAATGGGGTCTCCTTGGAATCCAAACAATCCTCTTTCCGTTTCTCACATTTACGATCTCCATCATAAGTTAGAGCCAAACCGACGTTCCCCAGCCCCGAATAAGAATTCGGATCAGTCAAGCGATACATTTTATTATCTTGATTAGGGCGTGAAATGGTTGCTACCTGGAGAGAGAGAAAAGAAAACACTCAGCGTGTGCTCTTGCAAAATTAGATTGGTTAATAATTTATCTAACCAGGATGGCTCCCACTGTTTCCTCAAATTCTTCTTCAAACCCTAAAAGAAGAACTAGTCAAGATTTAATCACACGTCACAATACTTGCTTAACCTTTCAGCCAGGCTAGTGTTGGTACTTCGAGGGAGGTTTTACAACACTTTCGTGAAGTTCCGTAATTATATAACCTCTTTTCCCTGGAGGCGTATGTTGGATATAGTGCCCTCAAAGTCAATTATTGGATCGCAGGCACGTGATTGCAATGATTGAGGGATGACCTATACCGATAGAACAGTCTTACTCGAGATGATAGTATGCTATCTGGTTTGACTTTATCATCATGTACATGCTTTAGGTGACATTACAAATTACTATTACATGTTGATAGAGCCCATATGATTCTTGCTTGACTGCTTGCAGTATGATGGCGATCATATACGTGGGGGCTGGGGTCTATAAGCACATCCTTAAAAGGTCCCTAGTCGAGGGAGTTTCGAGACAGGGTATCGATACTCCAGAGTAAACTAGTGTATATTGTTCGAGACGCCGACGAGGGGCGGTGGCCGGTGTCACGTCCCGAAAAGTAAGAAACATGACCGGCACTTAAATTACGAAATGTCTCGAAGCGTACGTAATCTAAGTAAGCCAAAATCCAGAAATCAAAACCAAAGAAACAATAGAGTGAAGGAAAAATCAATTTAAAGCAAGTAGTTTTAACAACATAGGCCGAAATATATATTTTTAAAATCTCAAGTATTTTCTGAAAATTTCGGCAGAGTCTCCTTTGAAAATACTGGTCGTATACGAAATAAATAAAAAGGCATCCCTAAGCGGGAGCTAGCTCTTCGTCAATCGACGGTCACAACCACGCAAGCAATATAATATACAACACCGAAAGGAGAGGGTCAAAACTCAAAAGAAAACCCAAAATCAGCATGAAAACCATAATAATACAACGCGCGACTCTAAGGTCGAAATAATAACAAGTCTGGTCTTCTATCTCTATCAAATATACAATCTGGTTGATGGAGTTTCTACATACAACTGAAATAATAAATAAACAATGGTGATCCTGATGCAAAAGAACCCACCTGCCAAGGCAATCACCCAGAAGGAACAGTGTGCCAGCAAAGCCGCAACGAAACTTGTACGGAAAAACCTGCAAGGAACTATGGCACAACGGGGGTGAGTTGCCAACTCGTGAGTAGAAAACATCTACGAGTATAAATCGCATGCATAACGCTATCCTAGGTCATATCAGGTAGTATCCTCAAATAAAAATCCTGGTCTAACTACATATAAGTGCAATACCACGTGCTCGTGTCCGTGCCTCAGATAGCAATATATCAGATATATATGATGTATAAATGCATTACGAATGGAAACAGAATATATCATGAGTGAGACAACTGTTTTCTTTAATCAATGAGATTTCTATATGTATATCAATCAACTATCATCAATGAAAGCAACAGAGAAATCAGTGTCAGCATCGACACAAAACATAAGTCTCAGTATCTCAATATCAAATCTCAATATCTCAAATCTCAGATCTCAAATATCAATATCTCAGGCATCCGTCTCATCTGCGGGATCGGCCCGCGGGCTCCGGCAGAATGGATCAGCCTGTATCCATCTCATGACTCCGGCCGGTATCCTCCGGATAACCGACTAGTCCAATTAATATCACCGGTAGGTAGTGCTCCCCTGCCAGGCTCATCGAATACAACTCGAGCTTCTTGCCCCGAGGTACCATACCGGGCCCACCATGTACCCAAGACGGTTCATCCAACTCCTCGAATCGGGTCTCGAAATTCAACAGCAATCATGAAAACTCATGGTGGACGACTCATACATCATGAGAAAACCGCAAATTTGCATTTTAAAAATGATGATACTAAGCTTTTATTAAATTCTTGTTGTTTTCCCCCAAATCCAGAAATCTCATGTAAATCCGAAATCATCAAAATCATGATACCAATAAACAGTGAATACCGGCATAAATCTCCATAATACTGCATAACCAATGAATATATGAATGCATCTAATATCATGCAAAGAATGCAATATTTAAACTAGCATATGGAAGTTATAACATATTGCGACTATCAGCTATCAATCTATGTCAATGAAAAGGTATTTTCTAAAGTGTACGTGACATGGCAATTACCGATGATGATGTGTGTGAACCGGCAAGTAAGTGTATGTGGAACATACGCATCATCGGTAATGGTGCTGCTGTCCTGACAGCATGGTTCATGATCACTAAGTACACAATAAACATGCAATGAGACGATAACAATATGATAAATGGCAATGAATAGTAATTGCAACAATAATATGCAGAACATGAATAATAACGTAACAATAAGAATCTACATCGCTACACCTGTGTTATACTGTTTTGCCGTTTGAAATAGTACAAATCGTGGTGTTTTTAAAATAAGGGCTACGGTGTTTTTAAGAAAAGGTGCGTCTTTTGAAATATCTGTAGTATCCCTTGACATGTCTTTAAAATCCTCACGATTCGTTAGTTTTGGAAATAGGTATGACTCGGGTCAAGTCTAACATCTACTAGGTAAGCTACAGGTCTAACTAACAGCCAATCTAAAGGGGTATGGAAACCACCTAAATCTGAGTCGATATATATATACATATATATATAGTCGGTGATCCCGCCTCAATAATATCAAGTACGATACAACATATCATATGACATCCTCGAGTCAAGAGTGCGGATCTATCGTCAATATATAGCTCGTACGGTAAATCCATCGTACGGCATCCCAATCTGGGTACAGGTCAACTACCACATCAATCTCATCATTTATCTGGTATCCTTATCATCACATCATGAATTAGGGGTACTGACCTACAGTCTAGTACAATCTGATACCATTAACATATATATATATGCGTGTGCATGAAACACACACCTACCAATCCGCTTTCATCCCATGTCGCACCTCATAATATGATCCCAATCACATCACCGATCTCGTGGCATCAAGCCCAATCTCATCGACTCATCCCTAACTATCATCCATTATCCTCATTATCCATGTATAGGTATACGTGTATATATATATATATATATATATATAGTCCCATACCTATGTGTATATAAATATATACATAACCCATTTACGCACAAGTACTAAAATGCATGCAAGTGTGTGGGCGTGCGTGTATGCAAATCTTTACTCTAGGGTTTCGCGACTAAGAGGCTAAACTAAGCTACTTATAACTATCCTAAAATAAACCATAAACACAAAATCACATCTTGGTAATCATCCTCGTATCATAAACTATACTACGGACTGCGGGGGTGCTATACGCTATCCACCCGACTTCCCCCGTAGATATAATCTACTCACCTGGTCCTCGCTTGCTGAAATCGATGTCGCCACGCTCTTGCTTGTCGTCTCGAAGTCCTCATGAGGGTACCTACGTATCATAACGCATCGTATCGCATTAAAATCCGACTCATGACCAAAACGACACACGAATCTCACATAGGTCCAAACCTATGGTTGTGCTTCTCAAATCAACCCAAAAACCCTCGACATCGGCGTACAAACGCCGAGCGATCGAGAAAAACTCAAACGCGCCATTCATGGTTTCACAAATCACTAATCATATATCAAATTGGGTTTAAAACATCAAAACATTAAAATTAATCAAATCGTTTTATTTCCCAAAAACCTAGTTAGCACAAATTCCCATTATAGTTCAAAACTTGGTGTTTTAACCAATCTAAATATTTTAACAATTCTAGTGGCTATAATGTTCATTAAACATGTTAATTATGTCATAAAAACCTTTACTAGATTTTAATCTCATGTTTTGAATTAGTTCCAAAAACCTAGTTTGCTTGAAATCTTAATTAGAACAAATTTTAAAATACAATTAGCAAACTACAACTAGCTTTGCCTTTACATGACTTAAGATCTTAATTACAACACACAACCATGATCTAATTACCCAAAACACTAACTATCAATTAAACCCCATTCTAGAATTTCCAAGTTTTCAAATTAAAACCTAATTAAGCATCTAATTAGCTAATAAGGAAGTATTATAGCAACAACTAACAAAAGGTCAAGATTTATACCTCAAGAACCGTGGATCAAACTTGCAATCTAGCCTCTCAAAATTGTCTCTTTTCACCACAATCCATGCATGTTAGGCTAAGAAAAAATGGGTAAGAGTTGGATTAGGATTTAGCTTTGATTTTTGTATGGATTTTGAGGCAAAATGGTGGATTTTTGATGAGAAAAGAGAGGAGAAGAAGGAGGGGGTTGCTATTGAGGGAAGGGGGCTCGGCCAGATGTGGGGAAGAGAGGAGAGAGAGTGAGGTGGGGAAAAAGTCCAAGTCAAAGAACCCATACCTCAAAATAAAAACACCCATACTTCTTTTCACTTCTTTGTTTTCTTCTCTTTTCTTTTTGAAGTGGGGAAATGAGTGGGAGTGGGGGCAGCCCATGGCCGACCAAGCCTATGGGGAGGGGGTGAGAGGGTATGGGTGAGTGTGGGTGAGAAAAGAAAATGATAAATATTATACCCCAATTACTATTTACACTAATTTCACTATTTAATCCTTTTTCTTCGATATTTTCTAACACCGTTTGACAGTTCCATTTCATTTCAAAAACAATATTTTACATGTTAGTTTAGTGTGTCATGATACACAAAATTTGTATTAACCCATTCCAATATGTAATTTTCCCTAATTAAATGTATTAGCGACGACTTAAAATAATATTAAAATAATTAATTTCGAAATTTTTTTCAATAAATTATAAATTTTACAAGTGGCTCAATAAACACTAAATACTAGCAATTACATAGCTAGAATATGTATATTTAATTTTATATTAAAACATATTTATATCCTGATTTTTACGGAAAACACCCGTTGTTTTACCGATTAACCGAAATTTCACCTAAACGATTTTCAAAACGTTACAGCTGGTCTCACAAACCATTGGTGTCAGTTGGTTCCCTTAAGATGTATACAGGTGCTCATTGGGTTATGAGTACACCGGACGGACTCGCAGGGGCACTGCTGATTGGTACTATACCTATCGTCAGGAGCAGTTCCTAGGTGACATGAGTACAGCTTAGTCCGTTGACTTGACACCGCTACATTGTCTCAAGTTTGTTTCCACTATTCTTTGATTGCTACCCTACCACGGCTCAAAGGAGTCATGCAAACAGTTAGTAGTTGGGTGCAGTCCCGAAGCACTTGGAGGCAGTGGCGGTTATACATGATTCGTCTCTCCTGGTATTGGGGGTTGATATCGCGTTGTGTCTGGAGAGCCATTACACAAAGTCCTTAGCCAAAGCAAGTGACATTTACTGGTAGGTATTCCAGTAGTTTCTCAAGGTGTTCTAGGCTACACTCCGACACGACTTATACTGCTATTGGGGGCCTGACGTTTACCATCCCTCTAGGCCCGATATGTGATACTCTTAGACGAACAGACCGGACTGTACCGAGATTGTCACAGATAGGCTCAGTAGGGTTCCACGATGAGTTCGCTCATCGGCTTCCCTTTTGGTCAATACATGGGTAGCCGTTACGTACAGCTAGTTCCACTGACGTGCTTGTGGTTATACCCACTGCCAGAGTGTTGACGAGTCTTTAGAGTCCCCCACAGATAGTTTCCCAAGTTTCGGGCGAAACATTGTAGAGGCTGTATGGATTATGGCAGGACTCGATCATATACGTGCACTTGTGCACGGATCATGATCGGACGGATTATACTAGTGGGCTTTGGTTTAAGCCGGATCCTAATATTAGATTTGTTGGATTACTTTAGTCTCATTATATTCGCATTCAGTCGGAATGCGGATGCAGGTATGTATATACAGGTGAGGGTTACTCTTGTGATCCGTCATGGGTTTACTTTAGTAGATGCCATTCTATTTATTGTTGTAAACATTTGGATTAATGTTTGCAAGTGGAAATTGTGAGCTCAAGTCCTCATTAGAAGCATTAATTGTGGCATGTGCATGTTTAGTGACTCATGGTCTTTCTATTTGTGCAAATATCACATTAGTGTTTGATTATTGTGTTGAATTGATGGATGGAGAGAGAGAGGGTAGCCATATAGGCTTGGGGTTTGCTCTTGGATTTTTTTTGTAGTGCTCTCAATTTTTATTCCAACACAATAGAAAATAAACTCCTCCTCCTCTTCTTCTTCCTCTAGCTCATAACTTCCACCAATGGCATCATCTTCAACCTCCTTCCATATAATCTCATGTGTTGAGAATCAATGGATGCTTGAGACAAAATTATCACACACATTCTCTACATCACCTTGGACATGTCGGCTAGCAAACTTCATGTCCGAGTTGCTTCGGTTTGAAGCGGGAGCCCGTAAAAAGACTTCTTGAAGTGGTGCCCTTCCGACGAGGAGACCAGAGATCGGAGATGCCACGAGGAGCTAAAGATGGTGGCTAAAGACCGAAGGACACGGATCGATCAGTATAGCCTTTCTATCATCTTTCTTGTTAGCTATTTTGTGTAAATGGTTCGATCCGTGTATTTGGTTGTGGTAGCACCAAGTTTCAAAAGTTTTTGTTCCGCATTTGGCCTCGGATTGACGGCCGGGGCGCTGCCGTAACCCAACATGGTATCAAAGCCACGCCATTAACCTTTACTAGCTTGTTCTAACATGTTTAAAATATCGATCGAACGAAATTTCCAAAACCTCAATTCCAAAATCAAAGTTTATGTCAGAAAATGGTGCAGGCTTTTTTAAGACTCTGGAAGAAATTTGGGAGCACGATCGTACCATAACACCGCGGAACCGCGGCGGAACTACCATGTTTTCCGTGGTTGCGCGGCGTAATGGTCGATTCATTCCACCACATTTCTTCTGGGTGTCTTTCATGTGGAATTGTGGTTTCTGGAATAATTTGTTTGGGCCTAGATTTTGTTAGAGTACTGGATTTGTACTTGGGGCCCACTTCGGGAAATTTTGTCGATCGAATTTTTTTTAAATATGTTAATTCACAGTACTTACATTACTATCTGCGACCGTGAATGTCATTCGAGCGGTAAATCTTGTCAAATTGCTATAGCTCTTTTAGACGGGTTTGCGAACGTGACATTCGCGTTGATGTTCTGTGTTGTGCTGTGATGTTGCGGATTTTTCGTAGTGGATAGCTTGGTGCAATGTTAGTGCAATTTAGATTTATTTGTACATTTTATATCTACGGGGCGAGCGTCCGACATGTGGACTGCCGTCACGTCCTGTTTGTATATTATTCTTTTGGGGCACGACCGGGTTGAGGTCGATGTACCCGTTGTACATATTTTCTTTTCTGTACTAGGATTACCCCACGGTGGAGTGCACGAATGGCCGGGTTGTAGAGGGCAACGGGCCCGCATCTCATGGCTTTGAGACGGAAAGGGCTTCACTCTAGAATTGGCGGGCTATTCGCCGCACTCGTAGGGGTAAAGGTTAACCCAAGGTGGGTGCTCAAGTTACCGGATTCCGTGAAGTGATGGGTGGTCCATTCACTTTGCTGAAAGGGGCTGCCTCGCTTCAGGTTTTGGCGGGTAACTTGCCGTACTCGTAGGGGTCTAGGTTTTCATTGCACAGGCTATCCACACGACCAGGGGAACGTCGGGTTTCGCTTGCGGCTCAAAGGAAACCCGGGGATCCCAGTTATCTGTATTGTTCTGTGATGCTTATTACTTTTCTGTGATGTTGCATTTATCACGCCTGGAGCGATTATTATATATTGATATATATACTAGTAGATGTTGTATATGTTTTACACCCGCGCTAGTCTAGTCCCCGCTCTGTCATTAGTTAAGTAACCTAATGGGTGATGACGGGACCCAGTGGCGAATGCGGATGGCATATACGTACATTATATTTTCGTTCTTTTGTGGTGTGATTAATTGATGGGATTGTGTTGATTCAGATCAATGCAAGGAAAACAGACCTATTTGATGTTGTTGGAACAATTTTTAAAAAGCTGTTATTACAAGGATGTTCTCTTTTGCTTTGCACAGTGGTATTCAGTTTGGAATATCCAGCACCTCATTCGACGAGGCTAGGGCCGAGATCCCTTCATCGGGAGTGACCCCTTGGGGCAGAGCTTTGCGTCAGGGTAATAACTTCACTATAGTCGATTTCTTTTTGCTTTGCATCGTAGTATTCAGTTTGGAATATCCTGCACCTCATTCTACGAGGAAAGAGCCGAGATCCCTTCACCGGGAGTGACCTCTTTAGCAAAGGTTTTCGCCACTATATATTTGTAAAAAGCTATCCGGTTCATTCAACGATATCAAGTTCATTACGTTAAAGGTTTTTCGCCAAAAACCAGCCGTAGCCCTCCGTCATTTCAAAATAGTATTGCTAAGTATTCATGCTACGTATGTTGTGCTCAGCCGAGGCGTAGTGTGCGGTAGCTCTGTAATGCTTTTCTGTCTCATGGATATGTGATTGGTTAGTACAGTCGTACAGTCATTTTGGCTCAGTCAAGGACTCGTGCGGGTAGGTCTAATGCAATCAAGATAATGACGGGTTGAACTTGACTAGGATCCTTTGATATGTTGGCTCAGTCAAGGTCACTTAGGTCCTAGGGGTAAAAATCACATCGGGAGTTTCTAAAGAAACTGAAACTTGCCAGGCATACACATACCTTCTGGAGTGTGGTGACTTGAGTGGATTCCATCAAGTTATCATGCGATGATAGTTGGATCCCAATTCCCACTAATGAGTTGGTTTACTCCTCGGGTGATCCCGACTAATTCTTCTTTCAGGTTTGGAGAAGAATTTGAGGTTACAGTTGGAGACATCCTGATTAGATAAAGTGATTAAACATTCTGATCTAGGTTAGAGTGCACGCTGAGTGTTTCTTTTCTCTCTCTCTTTGGCTGCGACCATGACCCGACCCTAGACTATAACTCAGTGACCAAGTTAACCGAACCTTCTTGAAAACATACTGGCTTTTGGATTGTCTGAGTTGCATACATCGTTGCGACTCCTTCTTTTACCTTTTTCTTTTTCTCCAGAACACCCCGTATCACTATGAACATCCACTTCCATTGGATAAATCCATCGTATGGTTATATACGAACTTGATGAAACTTGTTCCAGATTCGAGGATGGTTTCCGGTTTTGGAGAAAATGAATAGGACTATTCAGTTTTCTTTTCCTTTTACCTTCTCTCAGGTTACGAGGGCCCCTAGGATTAGGAGAGGGTACACCTATTACGCTAATTAGACAGTCTTCTTCCAAATCATAGGCAGGTGCCGAAAGGTAGGGAATGAAGAAAACCGATTAGCCTAAGTGTGGTGTACAGAAGGTAATAAGTAAAGACAAATAAAGGGATTAGTAAGAGGGCAAAGTAAATTGCGACTGCTATCATTCATGACCAAACCAAGTATTTCATCGCCACTCCTTTTTCACCTTTGGATTTCTCCAGAACACTCCGTATCACTACGAAGATCCACAGTTATTGGATACTCCATCGTATGGTTATATACGAACTCGAAGGTACTTGTTCCAGTTCGGGAATGGATTCTGGTTCAGGAGAAATAGGAATAAGGTTTATTCAGTTGTCTTTTATCCTCACCTTCTCTCGCGTTGCGAGTGCTCCTAGGATTAGGAGAGTACACCCATTATGCTTATTGGATAGTCTTCTTCCAAACCATAGGCTGGTGCGGAACGGTAGGGAAGGAACGGAACGGTAGGGAAGGAAGAAAACCATTTGGCCTAAAGGTGGTGTACAGAAGGTAATAACTAAAGACATATAAAAGGATTTGGAGAGATGGCAAAGAAATATACGGTTACAGTTGTGAATCTGATAATGGAAGAGGCATTAGTAGGAATACCCGGATACCCCTTCGAAACATTTACATGTTTCAGTTTCACTGTGTATTGTTAAAATAAAATTGATTTCCCAATTAGCCTTTACTCCAGGGTATGTATTTACCAGGTTTGATTCTCACATCTGTATAGTTTTACAGATGATAAGTGGGAGTAAATTATTAGGAATTAGGTGATCATCCTCATTATATCGGGATTCGTTGTAATTGGTGATATTTGAGGAAATCGCCTGGGTTTTTGCCGGACGATAAATATTTGGTTTTGAAAATCCGTTGTTATGCACCAATTTCAAACTGATATATCTGTACGTTTATTTTTATAAAGTGAGATATAACTTTTTGAAATTATGTCTATGACATTTACCTATATCAGTTGATGGTTAGGTAAGGAGCATTCAACAGCGGTGTAATTCTTCATAACCATAGTACAGTTTTCAACCTACTGTTAGTTATATGTATGCCCTAGAGGCCATTACTGTACATAGGATGTATATTGTAGTGGATGCTGAGACATATATAGGGAGGACTTTCTTGCTCGACATGATAGTATGCTATCTGGTTACCCTTTACCTTAACGTGTATGCTGATTGTCTCTCTGTTACATGTTGGTAAAGCCCTTAGGATGTGTACTTGACTACCTGGACTATGATGCGGATCATACTAGTGGGGACATGGTAGTCCATAAGTACATCCTTCACAGTCCTTAGTCGTGGGTATATCGAGACGGGGCATCGATATACCAGAGTAGACTAGCGTATACTTTCTCGACCCATACAGATGGGCGATGGATGATCCCATATCCATTGGTGTTTGACATCAGAGATGATATACGGGTGCTCAGTAGAGACTGGGTACACTGGACGGACTCGCCGAGAACTCCCAGATGGTATTATATCTCACGTCAGATGGCAGTTCTCTGGTGACACTGGTACAGAGTAGTCTGTTGACCCGAGATCGTCATAGAGTCTTGTGTGGTTCCCACTGTGCTTTGATTTCCATCTTACCACGTCCAAGAGGGCGTGCAAAACGGTGGTTTTTGGGTACAGTCCCGAGTCACATGAAGGCAAAGAGCGATAGGAGGGGATTCGTCTCTCCCGGTATAGGGAGTTGATGTTGCGCTGTGTTCGATTGGCTATAACAGGAAATCCCTGGCCAGGGTTGCTGAGATTTACTGGTAAGTGTTACCAGTAGTTTCTCGAATAGTTATAGACCTCATATCGACACGACTTATCGAGCTATTGGGGTCTGACGTTTACCACCCCTAGGCGGGATATGCGACATATCAGACGATCAGACCGGACTGTACGGTAGTGTTACTGGTTGGATTCACTGGAGTGTGAGCGGGCTTCCTCGTCGATCTTCAGATCGCTCAATACCCGGGTGGCTGTTACGTTTAGCAGACCTCTTGCTGTTGGAGTTAGTGCCCTCAGAGTCAATTATTGGATCACAGGCACGTGATTACAATGATTGAGGGAGGACCTATCCCGGTAGGACAGTCTTACTCGTGATGATAGTATGCTATCTGGTTTATCTTTATCATCGTGTACTGCTTTAGGTGACCTGACATGTCGCTATTACACGTTGATAGAGCCCTTAGGATTCTTGCTTGACGACCAGCAGTATGATGGCGATCATATACGTGGGAGCTGGGGTCTATAAGCACATCCTTAAAAGGTCCCTAGTCGTGGGAGTTTCGAGACTGGGCATCGATACTCCATTAGTAGACTAGTGTATACAGTCGAGACCCCGACGAGGGGCGGTGGCCGGTCTCACAAGCCACTGGTGTCAGTTGGTTCACCTGAGATGTATACAGGTGCTCATTGGGTTATGAGTACACCGGACAGGACTCGCCGGGAACCTGCTAGTTGGGCTTATACCTGACGTCAGATAGCAGTTCCCAGGTGACATGTGTACAGGTTAGTTCATCGACCTGAGGATCGTCATTTGTCTCGTGTGAGTTCCCACTGTGCTTTGATTACTACCCTACCACGGCTCAAAGGAGTCGTGTAAACAGGTTTTAGTTGGGTACAGTCCCGAGCCACATGGAGGCAGTGAGCGGATCTTCAGGGGTTTGTCTCTCCCGGTATTGGGGGTGAGGTCGCGCTGTGTCTAGGAGAGCCATTACGCAAAGCCCTCGGCCGAGGCAGGAGATTTACTGGTAGGTATTCCAGTAGTATCTCAGGGCGTTCTGGGCTACACTCCGACACGACTTGTACCGCTTTTGGGGGTCTGACTTTTACCAACCCCCTAGGCCCGCCATGCGATGCTCATAGACGAACGAACCGGACTGTACGGATATTGTCACTGACAGGCTCAGTAGGGTGTCAGGATGAGTTCGCTCATCGACGTCCCTTTTAGTCAATAGCTGGTGGCCCGTCACGTATTGGCTGATACCTCTGACGTGCTAGTGGTTAAATCCACAGCCATAGTATTGACGAGTCTTTAGAGTCCACCACACTTACAGTTACTCAAGCTTTCGGGCGAAACGCTGTAGAGGCCGTATAGTTATATGGCAGGGTTCGATCAGATACGTGCGGTATTGCACGGATCAGGATCGAACGGATTTTACTAGCCGGCTTTGGTTTAAGCCGGTCCTAGTCTAGTACAGTGTAGATTTTGTCTCATTGCATTTGTATCCGGTCGGAATACAGATGCGGGTGTGTATGCACAGTATTGGGGTTTTCCTGTAATTTATTACGGGACCAGTTTTCTGGAGTTGCCAGTTTGCATTCCGTCCCGGCCGGTTTTCCTTTGTTCTTTCCCGGCCGGACTTTTCTGATGGAGGGGGTTGTTTGCAGTTTTGCAAATAACTTTTGGTGGAGGTTTTATTTGTAAGTTGATTTATTATGATAACCTTTTTAGATACCATTCTTTTCATGCTTTTTGGTGATTAGAAGTGGATTAGAGTTGATGTGATTTGGTTATGATGATGTTTTGCTTGTGGTTACCCTCCACTTTTTCCTACACTCACCTTCCTTCTAAGGTGATGGTTTGATATTCTTTTCTTCTCAACCTCCACCATTCTTATGCTTACTAGATGATAAGTTTTTTTTTTTTTCAAGAGTGGAAAAAGAAAGAGAGAAGAAGAAGAAGAGAGCTTGAGTTTCATTTCTTGATCTCATTCATGCTAGAAAAATGCAAGCACCATTTTTCTAATCTCATTTCCTCCATCATCCACAAATGGCAACAAACCCAAGTGAGACAATCTACTACACATTCTACAGCACATCTTGAGCATGTCGAGTTGCCGGCTTCATGCGCGAGTTGCCTCGGTATTGAGGCGGGAGCCCGTAAAAGAAGAAGGCGATGTGGTGCCCTTTCCGGTGAGGAGGCGACGATGTGGAGGCAACACTTTCCGCGGGAGATCGGGACGATGACGAGAAGACCGGAGGACTCGGATCACTCGGTATACTTCTCACCCCCTCTCTAGTTAGCTAGCATTAGGTTAATGGTAAACGATCCGGGTTTTCTTTGTCCGCGGTAGCGCCGGTTTCCGAGTAAGGAAAAAATTTTGATTCCGCAATTTGGCCTCGAGTAAGACGGCCGGGGCGCTGCCGTGGCGCAACATGGTATCAGAGCCACGCCATTAACCTTACCTAGCTTGTTCTAATGTGTTTTGCTTATCCGATCGACCGAATTTCCAAAAACCGTATTTTTATTGCACATCAGTTTCTGTCGAATTTTTTTGGAGTCTAAAAATTTTTCAGGTGATCTCAGAATGATGTGCAGGGAGTTCTAAGAACACTGCAAAAATTTGGTGACACGATCCCTCCGTACGACCGCGGAAGGGCGGCGCTAACCCCAGTTTTGCCGCGCTTCCGCCGCAGAAGTATGGGTTCGTGTGATTATTTTTTTTGCAGTGGGCTTATGGGCTTAAATTAGGGCTTTTGGAATATTAACATTGGGCCCAGGTTTTCTGTGAGTGCTACAGTTTTGATTGGGGGCCCACTTGTTATTTTTTGGTCAATCGGAAAATTTTAAACACATTATTTCACAGTATTTACATTATATCTGCGACCGTGAATGTCACTCGATCGGTAAATCCGGTCTAACTGCTATAGCCCGGTTAGACGGATTTGCGAACGTGACTTTCACGTTGATGTTCTATGTTTATGCTGTGATGTTGCGGATCGGTCGTGGGGGATAGCCTGGATGCAATGCTAGTACAGTTTTATTGTATTATGTACATTTGATATTGCGGGGCGAGCGTCCGACATGTGGACTGCCGTCACTGCCTGTTTGTATTATTCTTTTGGGGCACGACCTGGTTGCGGTCGATGTACCCGGTGTATGTATATTTTACTTTCTGTACTAGGGTTGCCCCGCGGTGGGGTGCACGGATAGCCGGGTTCTGGAGGGCAACGGGCCCGCATCTCAGGGCATTGAGACGGAGGGGGCTTCAGTCCAGGATTGGCGGGCTATTCGCCGCACTCGTAGGGGGTACAGGTTGACCCAGGAGGGGTGCCCAAGTTACCGGATTCCGTGAAGTGCTGGGTGGTCCATTCACGGTGCTGAAGGGGGCTGCCTCGCTTCAGGTTTTGGCGGGTGACTTGCCGCGCCCGTAGGGGTCTAGGATTTCATTGCACAGGCTATCCACACGACCAAGGGAACGTCGGGTTTCAGCAGCGGCTCTGTGAAACCCGGGGCTTCCAGATATCTGTATTGTTCTGTGATGCTGTACATTTCTGTGATGTTGCATTTTATTCACGCCTTGAGCGAAATACTATATATTGGTATATATATTAGTAGATGTTGTATATGTTTTACATCCGCGCTAGTCCAGTCCCCGCTCTGCCGTTAGTTAGCTAACCTAACGGGTGATGACGGGACCCAGTGGCGAATGCGGATGGCATATACGTACGTCAGTATATTTTCGTTCTTTGTGGTGTGATCAATTGATGGGACTGCATTGATTCGGATCATTGCAAGTTTAAACAAACCTTTTCTGATGTTGTTGGAACACTTTTTCAAAAAGCTGTTATTGCAAGGACGTTCACTTTTGTTTTGCATCGTGGTATTCATTTGGAATATCCTGCTCCTCAGTCGACGAGGCAAGGGCCGAGATCCCTTCACCGGGAGTGACCCCTTGGACAGAAGTTTGCGTCAGGGCAATAGCTTCACTATAGCCGATTACTTTTTCTTTGCATCGTGGTATTCAGTTGGAATATCCTGCACCTCATTCTACGGGGAAAGAGCCGAGATCCCTTCACCGGGAGTGACCTCTTTAGTAAAGGTTTTCGTCACTATATTTTCTAAAAAGTTATCCAGTTCCTTCAACGATATCAAGTTCATTACGTTAAAGGTTTTCGCCAGAAACCATTCGTAGCCCTCCGTCATTTCGGATTAGTATTGCTTAGTATTCGCGCTACGTTTGTCGTTGCTATTCGCCGAGGCGTAGTGTGCGGTAGCTCTGTAATGCTTTCTGTCGCTTGGATATGTGGATTGGTTAGGACAGTCGTGCGACTTTGTTGATTATTCGTCAAAGGTCGTGCGGGTGGGTTTAACGCAATCAAGATAATGACGGGTTGAACTTGACTAGGACCTTTTGATTTGATGATTATTCGTCAAGGTCACTTGGGTCCTAGGGGTAAAAACACACATCGGGAGTTTCAAAAGAACTGAAACTTGCCAGGCATGCGCATACCTTCTGGAGTGTGGTGACGTGAGTGGATTCCGTCACGTTATCATGCGATGAGAGTTGGATCCCGATTCCCACTGATGAGTTAGTTTACTCCTCGGGTGACCCCGACTAATTCTTCTTTTAGGTTTGGAGGAGAATTTGAGATACAGTGGGAGGTTTCCAGATTAGACAAAGTGACAACCATTCTGATCTAGGTTAGAGTGCACGCTGAGTGTTTCTTTTCTCTCTCTCTTTGGCAGCGACCATTGACCCGACCCTGGACTATGACTCAGTGACCAAGTTGACCGAACCTTCTTAACACTGGCTTTTTTGGATTGTCAGAGTTGCAGACCTCATTGCCACTCCTACTTTTACCCTTTTCTCCAGGACACCCCGTATTACTACGAACGTCCACTTCCATTGGACAAAACCATCGTATGGTTAGATACGAACTCGAAGGACTTCGAGGATGGTTTCTGGTTCTGGAGAAAACGAATAGGATTATTCAGTTGTCTTTTCTTTTCACCTTCTCTCAGGTTGCGAGTACTCCTTGGCTTAGGAGTAGTACACCTATTACGCAGATTGGACAGTCTTCTTCCAAACCTTAGGCTGGTGCCGAACGGTGGGGAATGAAGAAAACCAATTAGCCTAAACGGTGTGCAGAAGGTATTAAGGTTAAGACAAAGCAAGGGATTAGTAGGAGGGCAAAGTAAGTTGCGACTGCTATTCACGACCAAACCAAGTATTTCTTCACCAATCCTAAATCACCTTTGTATTTCTCCAGGACACTCCGTATCACTACGAAGATCCCATTTTATTGGATAATCCATCGTATGGTTATATACGAACTCGAAAGGAACTTGTTCCAGTTCGGGGATGGATCCTGGTTCAGGAGAAATAGGAATAAAGTACATTCAGGTGTCTTTTATCTTCACCTTCTCTCGCTTTGCGAGTGCTCCTAGGATTAGGACAGTACACCTTTTATGCTTATTGGATAGTCTTCTTCCAAACCATAGGCTGGTGCCGAACGGTAGGGAAGGAAGAAAACCAATTGGCCTAAAGGGGTGTGCAGAAGGTAATGACTAAAGACAAATAAAGGGATTTGGTGAGGTGGCAAAGAATTATACGGTTACAGTTGTGAATCTGGATAATGGTAGAGGCATTACTAGGAATACCAGGATACCCCATTGAAACATTACAATGTTTCAGTTTCACTGTGTACTGTTAAAAGAAAACTGATTTCCCGATTAGACACTTACTCCAGGGTATGTATTTACCAAGTATGATTCTCACATCTGTATGGTTTTACAGATGATGAGTGGGAGTAAGTTATTGGGAATTGGGTGATCATCCTCATTATATCGGGATTCGTTGTAATCGGTGATATTTGAGGAAGTCACCTGGGTTGTTTGCCGGTCGGCAAATATTTGGTTTTGAATATCCGCTGTTGTGCACCAATTTCAAATCGATATATCTGTACGTCTATTTTCATAGAGTGAGATATACCTTTTGATATTATGTCGATGACATTTACCTATATCAGTGGATGGTTAGGTAAGGAGCATTAAACAGCGGTGTAATTCTTCTTAACCATAAGTACAGTTTTCAACCTGCGACGCACAGTGAAAGAGTTGTTAGACTCAGCGGACTTATACAGAGTATTGTATGTTGTCCAGTGTCCATTAGGACAGAGGGGTTGGTCCTCATACTATATTCTGTTTACTTTTAACTTCTCAAATTCTTAGACATGTGTTTCGTAGAAACACAGGGTCTAAGTTTTGAGGAGTTATAGGTATTTGAATAGAGTAGAGAACCAGGTGTAGCAAGTATCGGGATTCTTCAAAGAGATCGAAGATGTAGATACTTGTGTATGGTATTCAGTTGATAGTAATGATGAAGACAGATTGCTTCTCTTTCAGGTTACTCATAATTGGAAGCATTCCTAAGTTGAGTAACGCTGATCGGCCTCCTTCCATTTAGTTGACATGCACTGGAGACAGCTGCATGATTTGAATCTGGTTCAATTAAATCAGTGCCTCTGGTTCTATATTGGATATAGAACAGTTCATATCTTAACGATGTTAAGGTACGGGGAGTTGTCCGGCTTATGCTTAAAACCAGACTCCGGATAACTCAAGGCATGTTTCTGTAATGGCTGTTTGTGGGTTGACCCAGGCTATGACGAGGGTTGACTTTCTACCATCTGGCAGATCAATAGAAATATTGTTCTAGACTCGCCACAGTTTTATTAAAAATGGATTTTTTCAAAAAACAGCAGTGGGAGTATGGTAGAACTGGAAGTGATTCCAGAACCGCAAACGATTACTGAAGATTTAATAAGGAACCTAAAGATTCAATCTGATTTGACATTCCATTGGCCACTCCGCAGATAAGGTGGGTAACTTCAGGCACCCGAGAGGTACTCCGGTAGCCTCAAGGACGGTGACAGGGAAGTTCTTGTTTACCCACACTTGCCATTGTTGTTGTTCCAGGCTGCGAGACCCGGCAGGAGGATGAGTATAGCGTCGTTCTAAACTAGCTTTAGAAGTGCACGTCTATATGACTCTGGCAGAGGGTTGTCGTAGTCAGTGGGAGCAGCGGAAGCATTGGTGGACTTCATGCTTATATCTATTTATAGACTAAAGCAGATATAGCGGAGTTAGATCATCTGTTTCTGATGTGACAGTCATGGGTTTGACGTCATCAGAATAGAAGATGGATCTGTTGAGAAGGTAGTAGGAAGTGATATTCCTATACTACGATCGGTTATACTTTGGTCGTCACACAGTGTTTTTCTCCACATGGGATTTGGATATTATATCAGACATACTGGTTACTAGACCTATGGTTTTAGATCTAGATTTGGGTGGTTTCCCAATCAGGGTACCTTGACAGCATTCTAAGAGTATTTAGAATGGACGACTCCTGGCATGGTAGTGTGCCTGTAGGTAATGGAGTCACCCTCTCTAAAGGTGTCTTACAGACTAAAGGGGAGAGGAATACGCATGATTGAAAGATCACTTGCTTAGGCAATTGAGTCAATCATGAGATGTCAAGTACCACACCAGATGTTGTTCTTGCACTAGATGCAATAAGTTGATATTGATCCAATCCTGGAGGAACAGTCGGAAGCAGTTATAGAACATAAGTGAATGTTCTAGGGATATGATAACGGCTGCCTCCTTTAGGAGACGGTTATCACTCCAGGCTTCCAAGGTGACATAGACGACAAGGAGGTCGTCAGAGTTATAGTTCTCCCTCTGACGAGGGACAGTATTTTGGACAGGTGGTCCAAGGCAATACTGAGGGAGGCATGGCGCAGGATACTGATTAGTTTCAGTTGTTGATACAGTCTAAGAAGTTTGGATTTGGAGTTCATTTATGAGCTAGGTCCCATCAGACATCCAGACATTCTAAGACAGGTATTGCTCATTTCGGGAGATGGCTTTCTCTGCGAACTTGAGATATAGAGAGACATACAAAGAAACATCACAGCGGATCCACTCACTGAGGCTATTCCTCGAACGCAATAGTTTCACAAACGAGCTTTGTGAGACTGACTAGTAGAGGAGTTGGGTGTTCGGTATCACACGGGCTGTGAGTATGCGGCATCGCAATAATTAGCCTTGAGTGCAAGTGGGAGATTGTTGGAGTTAGTGCCCTCAGAGTCAATTATTGGATCACAGGCACGTGATTACAATGATTGAGGGAGGACCTATCCCGGTAGGACAGTCTTACTCGTGATGATAGTATGCTATCTGGTTTATCTTTATCATCGTGTACTGCTTTAGGTGACCTGACATGTCGCTATTACACGTTGATAGAGCCCTTAGGATTCTTGCTTGACGACCAGCAGTATGATGGCGATCATATACGTGGGAGCTGGGGTCTATAAGCACATCCTTAAAAGGTCCCTAGTCGTGGGAGTTTCGAGACTGGGCATCGATACTCCATTAGTAGACTAGTGTATACAGTCGAGACCCCGACGAGGGGCGGTGGCCGGTCTCACAAGCCACTGGTGTCAGTTGGTTCACCTGAGATGTATACAGGTGCTCATTGGGTTATGAGTACACCGGACAGGACTCGCCGGGAACCTGCTAGTTGGGCTTATACCTGACGTCAGATAGCAGTTCCCAGGTGACATGTGTACAGGTTAGTTCATCGACCTGAGGATCGTCATTTGTCTCGTGTGAGTTCCCACTGTGCTTTGATTACTACCCTACCACGGCTCAAAGGAGTCGTGAAAACAGGTTTTAGTTGGGTACAGTCCCGAGCCACATGGAGGCAGTGAGCGGATCTTCAGGGGTTCGTCTCTCCCGGTATTGGGGGTGAGGTCGCGCTGTGTCTAGGAGAGCCATTACGCAAAGCCCTCGGCCGAGGCAGGAGATTTACTGGTAGGTATTCCAGTAGTATCTCAGGGCGTTCTGGGCTACACTCCGACACGACTTGTACCGCTTTTGGGGGTCTGACTTTTACCAACCCCCTAGGCCCGCCATGCGATGCTCATAGACGAACGAACCGGACTGTACGGATATTGTCACTGACAGGCTCAGTAGGGTGTCAGGATGAGTTCGCTCATCGACGTCCCTTTTAGTCAATAGCTGGTGGCCCGTCACGTATTGGCTGATACCTCTGACGTGCTAGTGGTTAAATCCACAGCCATAGTATTGACGAGTCTTTAGAGTCCACCACACTTACAGTTACTCAAGCTTTCGGGCGAAACGCTGTAGAGGCCGTATAGTTATATGGCAGGGTTCGATCAGATACGTGCGGTATTGCACGGATCAGGATCGAACGGATTTTACTAGCCGGCTTTGGTTTAAGCCGGTCCTAGTCTAGTACAGTGTAGATTTTGTCTCATTGCATTTGTATCCGGTCGGAATACAGATGCGGGTGTGTATGCACAGTATTGGGGTTTTCCTGTAATTTATTACGGGACCAGTTTTCTGGAGTTGCCAGTTTGCATTCCGTCCCGGCCGGTTTTCCTTTGTTCTTTCCCGGCCGGACTTTTCTGATGGAGGGGGTTGTTTGCAGTTTTGCAAATAACTTTTGGTGGAGGTTTTATTTGTAAGTTGATTTATTATGATAACCTTTTTAGATACCATTCTTTTCATGCTTTTTGGTGATTAGAAGTGGATTAGAGTTGATGTGATTTGGTTATGATGATGTTTTGCTTGTGGTTACCCTCCACTTTTTCCTACACTCACCTTCCTTCTAAGGTGATGGTTTGATATTCTTTTCTTCTCTACCTCCACCATTCTTATGCTTACTAGATGATAAGTTTTTTTTTTTTCAAGAGAGGAAAAAGAAAGAGAGAAGAAGAAGAAGAAGAGAGCTTGAGTTTCATTTCTTGATCTCATTCATGCTAGAAAAATGCAAGCACCATTTTTCTAATCTCATTTCCTCCATCATCCACAAATGGCAACAAACCCAAGTGAGACAATCTACTACACATTCTACAGCACATCTTGAGCATGTCGAGTTGCCGGCTTCATGCGCGAGTTGCCTCGGTATTGAGGCGGGAGCCCGTAAAAGAAGAAGGCGATGTGGTGCCCTTTCCGGTGAGGAGGCGACGATGTGGAGGCAACACTTTCCGCGGGAGATCGGGACGATGACGAGAAGACCGGAGGACTCGGATCACTCGGTATACTTCTCACCCCCTCTCTAGTTAGCTAGCATTAGGTTAATGGTAAACGATCCGGGTTTTCTTTGTCCGCGGTAGCGCCGGTTTCCGAGTAAGGAAAAAATTTTGATTCCGCAATTTGGCCTCGAGTAAGACGGCCGGGGCGCTGCCGTGGCGCAACACTTGCGGCTTGTGGATGTTTGATATGATCATCATCCGCTGCCGGCGTATTGACGAGTCTTTAGAGTCCTACACAGAGGTTTCCTGGCTCAAGCGAAACGAAATAGGAGCGCATATGAGATATGTGCGGGACCGAGATTAATGCGTGTATATGATACCGTATTCCATTCTCGCGATGAATGTATCGATTAGGTTATATGCCATATACCCTAGTTATCGAATCAAGGGTTGATTCGATAAGCCAATACATTGGATATTAGTCGGTTATATGCGATATGACCGGATCGTTAAATCAAGTGTTGATTTAATGATTTAATGCATAATTATATATTTGATATATTACTTTGCATTAACTAGTATCGGTTCACTTAAGATGGATTTTCTCACTCGGGTGTGCGCATTGCATATGCGATATGATTTTGTGCACTTGCTTGTATCATGTTTGATGATGCATGCCAAACTTGGTTAAGTGTAAAGAATGAACCATGGTAATGAATGGGTTAGGGTTTTGATTTTTATTTATTCATTTATCTTTCTTATTTATTCTTTTTGGAAAAAGGAAAAAGAAAGATAAATGGTGGCATTTTTTGGATTTAGTTGAAGTTTCTTGAAACTTTGACTAAGTCTTCATTCTTGTCCTATACTTAACCCTAACCATTTTAACTAACCTAAGTTAATTCTCTACACTTAACTAGAGTTAAAAGTATGAGAAGTATTGTTTTATTTTCTATTTTTAATTCAATACTTATCATATCATCATCATCTTCTTCTTCATTTCTTCAAGTGAAGAAAGCTTGCCTCCATCAATGGCAAGTGATGAAAAAGAGTGTGAAATCCAAATCTAAAGTCTACCCACTTCCTATTTCTTCATCCTCTACCTCTTGCCAAGTAGTAGAGTGTGTTTTCTTCACAAGTTTCTTGACTTGGTGAAGTCGGAGCTTGATTTAGCGATGCCTCGACGTAGATCATCTTCGGCATGGACATCGACGACCTAGCTCGCTTATTCTCCGACGAAACCGACGCTAGAGGCCGGATTTGATTTGGACAGCGGAGAGGACTTCGTTGCGGAGCTATGGAGGTAGAGCACCGGATCTACAAAGGTTGTATTTCCGTATCTTTTAGTTAATTGTTAACTAGTTAGCTTTTTCGCCTAGATTTCTAGCCAACGATCCGTAGTCGGGTCTCTCAGCACCTAGAATTTTTGAAAATGGCATGTTCGATGCCTTGTGAGACCTCATTAGGATGCCTAGGAACCCTACAGTGGTATCAGAGCCTAGCTAGAGCCTTAGGCGAACTCTAGACGGATTTTGAACTCCGAACGAACCCGAAATCCTAACACACCCATGCTCTCTGTCCAATTTTCAAAAACAGGGATTTTTCAGTATTAAAAATATGCAGAAAAATCAGCAGGTGAATTTAAGAGCTACTGTGAAATTCGTGCTCGTAATTCCATTAAAGAGCCGCGTATCCGCGGCACGAGCATGGCTCGTGCGGCGGATGCGCGGCGGCTTTGTCGTTTTTTGCATTTTAATTTTCACAGTAATTCTCATTTTTCTGTGGTGGTTTTCCTCGGAATTTTTAATATTTATTGAAGAGTTGAATTTTCTGGAGTTGTTTTGGGGATTCGGTGTTTCGATCGGAGTATCAAATTTTGTCTGTGTGGCATTCCGGATAAATTTTAGAATATGTTAAAAAGTTCGACCGGATATAAATACCGAATTTTTCCCCTGTCGGGAAATTTCCAAGTGTTGGATTTTTCCATAGTTTAACGACGTTCTAAGTAGTGCAAGTAACGCGATGGTCCCTCTAGAAGACAACAAACCTTAACTCGATTATGTGACCGTCTTGAACTGCCCTTTGAACCTTCGGGTTTGGGGCAGTACGGCGTGCCACATGTGAGGCGTTGGCATGACCCTTCTACGGCTGGACCGTTGGTACTGAGGCACGAACTGAATGTTGTTAGACTTATTTCATGTGTTGGTCAGTATCGGGAAAACTTGGGTGTTCGATTGTTCGATCGGAAAGTTTGACATTTTCTATTTATCCGGAATGGGATACAATAATTGGAATTCACAAAAGTTATGTGATAACTGAATGAATGTTATAAATCTAGCGGTTTAGTCTCACTTGATCGGTTGCCACGGAATTTTTGATGTGATCAAAAGTTCGTCGCAATCACGTAGCGTACGCGGATACTCGCCGGGTAAACTTATTAGACAGCTACATCCCTTAGCCCCGACCAAGTGACTGTAGGAGAACCCCGTCGCCGAAAGCATCCGTTCGGGTGCTCGCGGTAGCGGTGTTCCGCCTTGGTGCACTTCGTCGACGGTATCAGGGGGTGCGGCCATCTACTGAAGTTTGCGATGAGCATTCGATCAGGATGTCGGGAATCCTGTTGAATTGCCCGACTTGGTATTGAAAAGTGTTTTCGATTTTGAGACTAAAATGCGGGGTTTATAACTGTTAGGCATGCGATGTCTAAGGTATTCATTTGATTAGGCATACGATGTCTATGCTGGTTGCGGATTCCAACTGTTGTAGTTTTACACTTTCTTTTCTGTGACCGTAAGTGTAATATGTGATATCGCCGGTTTCGTTGCTATATGTCAACGACAATTGGGATGGACATATTTACTTACGTTGATGACATGTGATGTTATGTGTTGCTGGATATGTTATATTGGATCGTCGTGTTCGAATAGCCGGGGGTTTTTATGTGAGATGAGTGTTTTTCATTTTCATTCATGTAAAAACTTGTATGTAATATTCTTTTATTGGGGCGCTTCCAGGTTGCGGAAGTTGTCACCGTTGATGTATATTATTTACTTTTCCGCACTAGGATAGACCCAAGGAGGGGAGCACAAGTAACCGGGTTCTGGAGTCCAGTGGGAGACCAACTCGAGGAGTCGAGTCTGGGTCTCCTAACTCTAGAATTGGTAGGGTTGCTTGCCGCTCTCGTTGGGGTCTTGGGGTGTGGGTTTGGCTATTCATCACGACCGTGGAATCCGTGTTTTATACTGGCTCGTATTGAAAACACGGACGTCCTAGTATATCCAATATTTCATATGTTTCTTCTGCTGCGATATCTGTGATGCGATCATGATATGTTCTGTGATAGATACAGTATATAGTATATATGATATATTATATAGATGTTACTTATGTTTTACACCCGCGCTTGCCCTGCCCTGCTCTGCCGTTAGTTACCTAACCTAACGGTACATGAGGGGACATCGAGGCGAATGCGGATGGCATAAGTGTACGTCGTAATTATCTGTAATGTTTAGGTAATTTAAATGATGGGACTTCATTAATATGATTAATGAAATAAAAAGAAACCTAAGATGTTATAGAATCGAATTTCAAAATAAAAACAGGTAGCTACAGTTCTTGCTTTGCACAGCGGTATATGTGATATATCCTGCACCTTATTCGATGAGGAAAGGACCGAGATCCCTTCACCGGGAGTGACTCCTTTAGCAATAACTGGCAGATGCTACACATTCGGTTTGTCTTTTGATTGCTTTTAAGTGTTTTTGCTTTGCACAGTGATATATATGATATATCCCGCACCTCATTCGACGAGGAAAGGACCGACGATCCCTTCACCGGGAGTGACTCCTTTAGCAAAACTAGAAAAGCCTCAAAAACACTCCATTTCAAAATTCATTCGATCCTACAACGATATCAAGTTCATTACGCAATAGGTTTTCAGAAAAACCTGTCGTAGCCCTCCGTCATTTCAGATAAGTAGTAGTTAGTATTCGTGCTGCGTTTGTTGGCCTTTGTCAAGGCGCAGTGTGCGGTAGCTAACTGGTGCTTATCTGCTTATGCATATGATGCAGATTGAGTTAGGGTAGTCGTGTGACCTTGTTGGCCTTTGTCAAGGGCCGTGCGGGCGGGTTTAATTCAATCAGGAAATGACGGGTTGAACTTGACTAGCATCCTATGGTTTGTTGGCTTTTGTCAAGGTCATAGGAGGTTAGGGGCAAAATATTATCGGGAATTTCAAGTGTTGAAATTTGCAATGAGATTGCATACCTTCTATGAGATAGTTGGATCCCGATACCCGCTGCGAGTAAGTGTTACTCCTGGGAGAGTTTTATACATTACAATTAGCCGATCAAGTAGGTGTCTAGAAAGGTATTAACGAGGTTAAGCCTCTGGGAAAACGAGGTTTACATTAATTAGGTTCGTGCGAAAGCACGGGGGACCTCCCTCAAAGTATCGATACTGGCCTGGCTGAAAGATTGGCGAACTTGTAGTGTGTAATTAATCCCGGCTAGTCTTTCCTTTTAAGGTTTGAAGGGAGATTTGATAAAAAGCAGTGGGAGCCATCCTGATTAGATAAAATAATAACCAATCTATTCTTGACAGAGCGCACGCTGAGTGTTTTCTTCTCTCTCTCTCCTGGTAGCGATCATATCACACCTCAATCAAGATAATAATACGGATTATTGACCGAACCCGCTTGTTATACTGAGCTGGGGAACGTTGGTCCCGCTCCAACTTATAATTGTTATAAGACAGAGCAGGAAATTGGGGATTACCAGAATTCCCAGGCCGCCCAAACGAAGAGAGTGCATGCTGATGCATCATCTTCGAGTGTGTTCATTAAAAAGAACTGTTTCTCCGTATTCTTTACGTCCTGGGTATGTGATACCAGATCAGGATCCCAGATATGTAATATGTTACATAGGGCTACAGAAAGGTAGAGAACTGAGAACGGGTGATAAGTTTCATGAAGCAGAAAACGGGGCAAGAGTTGCAGCCAAGTCTGTTGGTCACTGTCACCCTGTATTCCAAATACATTGATTCTGAACGAATGTTATTAGATACCGAACCTGATATACAAAATCATATCTATCTCTTTATTAGTAAATAAATGATAAAATTTTGTATCGTTGGATAATGTTTTGAACATTTCCTATATCAAAAGTTGATCGGTTCAGGCACGTTATCTAAAAGCATTGATGTTCTAAATCAAACTACAGTTCTTAGTATACGGATCACACACAAGAGGAAAAGTTCAGAAATGAACGAATCCTTCTTGAGGTATTGTAGACTAGGTCAGATCAATGCGACCCAACTGGCTAGAGTTACATAAAGATGTATATTTAAATTAGTTTGAACTTATATCTTGTGAAACTCGCCAGTCATGTCACAAAGATAAGATGACCATAGCTCCGTTTACTGGAAACAGAGAAAGAGTTAGTAAACTCTTGGGATGATACATGTTGATGTATGTAAGTCCCCTGTCTACACATGCCAAGACTGGTTCTTTATACTTCGTTATATTCTCTGATAATCTCTCAAGATTCAGTCATATGTTCCTGTTGAAACACAAGTCCGAACATTTTGAGATATTCACAGAATATAAGTTAGAAGTAGAAAACCAAAATACGGGTATAAGTATTATGTCCTTTGATGTGATCAAGGAGGAGAATAATTGAGCACGGAAATACTGGAATATTCTAAAGGAGAATGAGATTCTCTCTCAGCATTACTCCTCTGTATACACCATAGCACGATGGTATATCAGGGCGGAGCAATCACACCCTATATGATAAGGTATGCTCTATGATGAGTACTACTGAGTTACCTTTTTCCTTTTTGGGAGTTATGCACTTGAGAAGCTGCATACCTATTGAATAGGGTTCCAATCAAATCAGTTGCCTACCACTTCATATGTGACATGGAAAAGGAAGAGCCCATTTCTTAAGTTAGCTAAGATTTGGGGTTGTCCGGCCTATGTCTGAAAGCAAAATCCGGACAAGCTCGAGGCAAGGTCTGTAATGTAGAACTGGAAAGATTCCAGCTATACAAACTGCAGCTGATGATTTGAAAGAACCAAAGGATTCAATAGTTACCAACGAACCTCAGACTCTCCGCCGATCTAGTAGGGTTCCTCACCCACCTGAGAGATACTTCGGTTTCTCTATGACAGTGGGAGCTAGGATTACATCATGAAATGATGACCCAACTTGTTTCGAGCTGGCCATCAGGAGTAGGACTCTGTAAGAATGGCTGGATGCTTAGCGATCTGAGATGGAATCCTTATACACCAACAAAGTATGGACTTTGGTTGCGATATCTGAAAGGTTAAATCCCCATCAGGAGCAAGTATATCTTGAGAAGATTACTTGGTGTACATGGAAAAGTTGAGACTTTCAAAGCTAGAATTGTTAAAGGTTTTCGTCATCGACCAGGCGTGGATAATGATGAAACCTTTTCCAATACCTATGCTTAAGTCCATCCAGATCCTACTTGTCACGGCTACATACCATGACTACGATATATGGTGGTTGGGTGTCATGACTGCTTTTCTAAATGATGTTTTAGAAGAGTGCGTCTATAAGTACACAGCCAGAGGGCTTCGTAGACAGTGGGAGCAGCGGAAACGTGTGCAAGATGCTTTATAGGATAAAGCAGGCATCGCGGAGTTGGAACATCTGTTTTGATGGATTAGTCAAAGAAGTTGACATCATCAAAATGGTATATGAACCTTGTATAAACAAAAAGGTAGTAGGGAGTATTGTGACGATTCTCGTAGAGTACGTGGATGACATACTCTTGATAGGGAAGGAGTTTCCTATGCTACGCTCGATCAATCTCCGCTTATCACTATGATTCTCCATATAGGATCAATATGAAACCTCCTAAATCCTGAGATAGATTTAATTGGATGTTAGGATTCTCACTAGTTGTAGTGAGATGGTATCAATCGATCCTAGGGAGAATCACTGGAAGTGTTCCAGGATGATAAAGACGACTGAATGTTAGTCGCAGGCATTGTCTTTACCCTCAGTAAAGGGACGATATGTTGGAAGAGTTCCAAGCTAGATACCGTGACATACTAGACGATAAAGGCAGGATAGATCGCTACTTAAGATGCTACCAAAGAGGCTGTTTGTGTGTATATTGGTTCATGGGATGAACTATGTTCCTCCCATTGTGTGACAATGGAGTTGTGGCTTATGCGAAGGAACGCCGGTCCCATCAGTGATCCAGACATATTCTAAGGCAGTATCACTTGATCATGGAGATGGTTGATCTCCAGGGAGATCGAGGCAAGGAGAGAAGACTCAGAGGAAAACACAGCGGATCCACTCACAAAGGCCTGTTCCCAGAGACAGACTTTTATGGGATGGTTGAGTATGAGATACTACAACCACTGCTACAGATGGCCCTAATGCAAGTGGGAGATTGTTAGTTATATGTATGCCCTAGAGGCCATTACTGTACATAGGATGTATATTGTAGTGGATGCTGAGACATATATAGGGAGGACTTTCTTGCTCGACATGATAGTATGCTATCTGGTTACCCTTTACCTTAACGTGTATGCTGATTGTCTCTCTGTTACATGTTGGTAAAGAGCTTAGGATGTGTACTTGACTACCTGGACTATGATACGGATCATACTAGTGGGGACATGGTAGTCCATAAGTACATCCTTCACAGTCCCTAGTCGTGGGTATATCGAGACGGGGCATCGATATACCAGAGTAGACTAGCGTATACCTTCTCGACCCATACAGATGGGCGATGGATGATCACATATCCATTGGTGTTTGACATCAGAGATGATATACGGGTGCTCAGTAGAGACTGGGTACACTGGACGGACTCGCCGAGAACTCCCAGATGGTATTATACCTCACGTCAGATGGCAGTTCTCTGGTGACACTGGTACAGAGTAGTCTGTTGACCCGAGATCGTCATAGAGTCTTGTGTGGTTCCCACTGTGCTTTGATTTCCATCTTACCACCTCCAAGAGGGCGTGCAAAACGGTGGTTTTTGGGTACAGTCCCGAGTCACATGGAGGTAATGAGCGATAGGAGGGGATTCGTCTCTCCCGGTATAGGGAGTTGATGTTGCGCTGTGTTCGATTGGCTATAACAGGAAATCCCTGGCCAGGGTTGCTGAGATTTACTGGTAAGTGTTACCAGTAGTTTCTCTAATAGTTATAGACCTCATATCGACACGACTTATCGAGCTATTGGGGTCTGACGTTTACCACCCCTAGGCGGGATATGCGACATATCAGACGATCAGACCGGACTGTACGGTAGTGTTACTGGTTGGATTCACTGGAGTGTGAGCGGGCTTCCACGTCGATCTTCAGATCGCTCAATACCCGGGTGGCCGTTACGTTTAGCAGACCGCTTGCGGCCTGTGGATGTTTGATATGATCATCATCCGCTGCCGGCGTATTGACGAGTCTTTAGAGTCCTACACAGAGGTTTCCTGGCTCAAGCGAAACGAAATAGGAGCGCATATGAGATATGTGCGGGACCGAGAATAATGCGTGTATGTGATACCGTATTCCATTCTCGCGATGAATGTATCGATTAGGTTATATGCGATATACCCTAGTTATCGAATCAAGGGTTGATTCGATAAGCCGATACATTGGATATTAGTCGGTTATATGCGATATGACCGGATCGTTAAATCAAGTGTTGATTTAATGATTTAATGCATAATTATATATTTGATATATTACTTTGCATTAACTAGTATCGGTTCACTTAAGATGGATTTTCTCACTCGGGTGTGCGCATTGCATATGCAATATGATTTTGTGCACTTGCTTGTATCATGTTTGATGATGCATGCCAAACTTGGTTAAGTGTAAAGAATGAACCATGGTAATGAATGGGTTAGGGTTTTGATTTTTATTTATTCATTTATCTTTCTTATTTATTCTTTTTGGAAAAAGGAAAAAGAAAGATAAATGGTGGCATTTTTTGGATTTAGTTGAAGTTTCTTGAAACTTTGACTAAGTCTTCATTCTTGTCCTATACTTAACCCTAACTATTTTAACTAACCTAAGTTAATTCTCTACACTTAACTAGAGTTAAAAGTATGATAAGTATTGTTTTATTTTCTATTTTTAATTCAAGACTTATCATATCATCATCATCTTCTTCTTCATTTCTTCAAGTGAAGAAAGCTTGCCTCCATCAATGGCAAGTGATGAAAAAGAGTGTGAAATCCAAATCTAAAGTCTACCCACTTCCTATTTCTTCATCCTCTACCTCTTGCCAAGTAGTAGAGTGTGTTTTCTTCACAAGTTTCTTGACTTGGTGAAGTCGGAGCCTGATTTAGCGATGCCTCGACGTAGATCATCTTCGGCATGGACATCGACGACCTAGCTCGCTTATTCTCCGACGAAACCGACGCTAGAGCCCGGATTTGATTTGGACAGCGGAGAGGACTTCGTTACGGAGCTATGGAGGTGGAGCACCGGATCTACAAAGGTTGTATTTCCGTATCTTTTAGTTAATTGTTAACTAGTTAGCTTTTTCGCCTAGATTTCTAGCCAACGATCCGTAGTCGGGTCTCTCGGCACCTAGAATTTTTGAAAATGGCATGTTCGATGCCTTGTGAGACCTCACTAGAGTGCCTAGGAACCCTACACCTACAACGCACATGGTTTGAGTTATTCAACTCAGCGGAGTTATACAAAGTATTGTATGTTGTCCAGTGTCCATTAGGACAGAGGGGTTGGTCTTCGTACTATATTCTGTTTACTTGTGACTTCTCTAGTTTTAGACAAGTGTTTCGTAGAAATACAAGGTCTATGTTTTGAGAAGTTATAGGTATAAGAGTAAAGTAGAGAACCACGTGTTGCAAGTATCAGGATTCTTCAAGGTAATCGAAGATGTAGATACTTGTGTATGGTATTCAGTTAATAGTAATGGTTTTGAGAAACTTGTTTCTCTTTCAGGTTACACATGTTTGGATGCACTTCTAAGTTGATTAATGTTGATCGGCCTCTCTCCATTTAGTAGACATGCACTGGAGACAGCTGCATGATTTGAATCTGGTTCCAATTAAATCAGTGCCTCTGTTTCTATATTAGATATAGAATGGCTCATATCTTAACAATATTATGGTATATGGAGTTGTCCGGCTTATGCTTAAAACCAGACTCTGGAGAACTCAAGGCACGTTTCTGTAATGGCTGTTTGTGGGTTGACCCGGGCTATGACGAGGGTTAACTTTCTACCATCTGGAAGATCAATAGTGATATTGTTCTTAACTCGCCACAGTTTTGGTTAAAAAATGGACTTTTTCAGAAAACAGTGGTGGGAGTATGGTAGAACTGGAAGTGATTCCAGAACCACAGACGATTACTGAAAATTTAATAGGAACAAAAGATTCAATCAGGTTTGACATTCCATTAGCCACTCAGCGGATATGGTGGGTAACCTCAGGCACCCGAGAGGTACTCCGGTAGCCTCAAGGACGGTGACAGGGAGGTTCTTGTTTACCCATACTTTCCATTGCTGCTGTTCTAGACTGTGAGATCCGGCAGGAGGATGTGTATGTTAGTTATATGTATGCCCTAGAGGCCATTACTGTACATTGGATGTATATTGTAGTGGATGCTGGGACATATATAGGGAGGACTTTCTTGCTCGATATGATACTATGCTATCTGGTTGAACTTTACCTTAACGTGTATACTAATTGTCTCTCTGTTACATGTTGGTAAATCCCTTAGGATGTGTACTTGACTACCTGGACTATGATGCGGATCATACTAGTGGGGACATGGTAGTCCATATTACATCCTTCAAAGTCCCTAGTCATGGGTATATCGAGACGGGGCATCGATATACCAGAGTAGACTAGCGTATACCTTCTCGACCCATACAGATGGGCGATGGATGATCCCATATCCATTGGTGTTTGACATCAGAGATGATATACGGGTGCTCAGTAGAGACTGGGTACACTGGACGGACTCGCCGAGAACTCCCAGATGGTATTATACCTTACGTCAGATGGCAGTTCTCTGGTGACACTGGTACAGAGTAGTCTGTTGACCCGAGATCGTCATAGAGTCTTGTGTGGTTCCGACTGTGATTTGATTTCCATCTTACCACGTCCAAGAGGGCGTGCAAAATGGTGGTTTTTGGGTACAGTCCCGAGTCACATGGAGGCAATGAGCGATAGGAGGGGATTCGTCTCTCCCGGTATACGGAGTTGATGTTGCGCTGTGTTCGATTGGCTATAACCGGAAATCCCTGGCCAGGGTTGCTGAGATTTACTGGTAAGTGTTACCAGTAGTTTCTCGAATTGTTATAGACCTCATATCGACACGAATTATCGAGCTATTGGGGTCTGACGTTTACCACCCCTAGGCGAGATATGCGACATATCAGACGAACAGACCGGACTGTACGGTAGTATTACTGGTTGGATTCACTGGAGTGTGAGCGGGCTTGCTCGTCGATCTTCTGATCGCTCAATACCCAGGTGGCCGTTACGTTTAGCAGACCGCTTGCGGCTTGTGGGTGTTTGATATGATCATCACCTGCTGCCGGCGTATTGACGAGTCTTTAGAGTCCTACACAGAGGTTTCCTGGCTCAAGCAAAACGAAATAGGAGCGCATATGAGATATGTGCGGGACCGAGAATGATACCAGTATGTGATACCGTATTTCATTCTCGCGATGAATGTATCGAATGGTTGTATGCGATATAACCTAGTTATCGATTCAAGGATTGATTCGATAAGCCGATACATTGAATATTAGTCGGTTATATGCGATATGACCGGATCGTTAAATCAATTGTTGATTTAATGATTTATTGCATAATTATATATTTGATATATTACTTTGCATTGACTAGTATTGGTTCACTTTAATGGATTTTCTCACTTGTTTGTGGACTTTGAATATATATGATATATTTTTTGTGCACAAGATTGTATCATGATTGATGATACATGCTAGTTTGGGTTTGTGTAAAGAATTAAACCATGGTTACTTAAGTGGTTAGGGTTTCATTTCCTTTTCTCATGCCTTGTGAGACCTCCTTGGGGTGCCTAGGAACCCTACAGTGGTATCAGAGCCTAGCTAGAGCCTTAGGCGAAGTCTAGACGGAGTTTGAAATCCGAACGAACCGAAACCCTAACCCAAAAATTGCTCTCTGGGAATTTTCTGAATTTTTGGATTTTTGTGAATTAAAAATTGCTAAAAAATTCAGCAGGGAATATGATGAATTACTGTGAAGCACGTGCAATTGATTCGACAGAAGAGCCGCGGAACCGCGGCCCCACCCTGGCTTGCGCGGCGGTTCCGCGGCCATAATACTGAATCAATGCACGTGGTTTGCACAGTAATTAGTTTCTGTATGTGCTGGATTTTCTGGGAATTTTTAATATTTATTCAAGAGTTGAATATTCTGGGTTGGTTTGGGAATCGTAGATTCGATCGGATTATCAGATTTTGTCTATGTGGCTTTCCGGATAATTTTTGAATATGTTAAAAAGTTCGACCGGATACAAATACCCACCTTTTCCCCTGTCGGGAAATTTCCAAGTGTTGGATTTTTCCGTGGTTTAACGACGTTCTAAGTAGTGCAAGTAACGCGATGGTCCCTCTAGAAGACAACAAACCTTAACTCGATTATGTGACCGTCTTGAACTGCCCTTTGAACCTTCGGGTTTGGGGCAGTACGGCGTGCCACATGTGAGGCGTTGGCTTGACCCTTCTACGGCTGGACCGTTGGTACTGAGGCACGAACTGAATGTTTTTAGACTTATTTCATGTATTGATCTGTATCGGGAAAACTTGGGTGTTTGACAGTTCGATCGAAAAGTTTAACATTTTCTATTTATCTGGAATGGGATACAATAATTGGAATTCACAATTAGTTATGAGATAACTGAATGAATGTTATAAACATAGCGCTTTAGTCTCACTTGATCGGTTGCCACGGAATTTTGATGCGATCAAAAGTCCGTCGCAATCAGGTAGCATACGCGGATACTCGCCGGGTAAACTTAATAGACAGCCTCACTCCATAGCCCCGACCAAGTGACTGTAGGAGAACCCCGTCGCTGAAAGCATCCGTCCGGGTGCTCGCGGCAGCGGTGTTCCGCCTTGGTGCACTTCGTCGACGGTATCGGGGGTGCAGCCGTCTACTGAAGTTTGCGACGAGCATTCGATCAGGATGTCGGGAATCTTGTTGAATTACCCGACTTTATATTGAAAAGTGTTTTCGATTTTGAGACTAAAATGCGGGGTTTGTAATTGTTTGGCATGCGATGTCTAAAGAATTCATTTGATTAGGCATGCGATGTCTATGGAGGTTGCGGATTCCAACTGTTGTAGTTTTACACTTTCTTTTCTGTGACCGTAAGTGTAATATGTGATATCGCCGTTTTCGTTGCTATATGTCAACGACAATTGGGATGCGCATATTTACTTACGTTGATGACATGTGATGTTATGTGTTGCTGGATATGTTATATTGGATCGTCATGTTTGAATAGCCGGGTTTTTTTTTATGTGAGATGAGTGTTTTTCATTTTCATTCATGTAAAAACTTGTATGTAATATTCTTTTATTGGGGCACTTCCAGGTTGCGAAAGTTGTCACCGTTGTTGTATATTATTTACTTTTCCGCACTAGGATAGACCTAAGGAGGGGAGCACAAGTAACCGGGTTCTGGAGTCCAGTGGGAGACCAACTCGAGGAGTCGAGTCCGGGTCTCCTAACTCTAGAATTGGTAGGGTTGCCTGCCGCTCTCGTAGGGGTCTAGGGGTGTGGGTTTGGCTATTCATCGCGACCGTGGAATCCGTGTTTTATACTGGCTCGTATTGAAAACACAGACGTCCTAGTATATCCAATATTTCATATGTTTCTTCTGCTGCGATATCTGTGATGTGATCATGTGATATGTTCTATGATGGATACAGTATATAGTATATATGATATATTATATAGACGTTACTTATGTTTTACACCCGTGCTAGCCCTGCCCCGCTCTGTCGTTAGTTACCTAACCTAACGGTGCACGAGGGGACATCGAGGCGAATGCGGATGGCATAAGTGTACGTCGTATTTATCTGTGATGTTTAGGTACTTAAATGATGGGACTTCATTAATGTGATTAATGAAATAAAAGAAACCTAAGATATTGTAGAATCGAATTTCAAAAATAAAACAGATAGCTACAGTTCTTGCTTTGCACAGAGGTATATATGATATATCCTGCACCTTATTCGATAAGGAAAGGACCGAGATCCCTTCACCGGGAGTGACTCCTTTAGCAATAACTGGCAGATGCTATACACTCGGTTTGTCTTTTGATTGCTTTTAAGTGTTTTTGCTTTGCACAGTGATATATATGATATATCCCGCACCTCATTCGACGAGGAAAGGACCGACGATCCCTTCACCGGGCGTGACTCCTTTAGCAAAACTAGAAAAGCCTCAAAAACACTCCATTTTAAAATCATTTGATTCTACAACGATATCAAGTTCATTACGCAATAGGTTTTCAGAAAAACCTATCGTAGCCCTCCGTCATTTCAGATAAGTACTAGTTAGTATTCGTGCTGCGGTAGTTTGGCCTCCGTCAAGGCGTAGTGTACGGTAGCTAACTAGTGCTTATCTGCTAGCATATGATGCGATTGGATTAGGGTATTCGTACGGCGTTGTTTGGGCTCCGTCAAGGGTCGTGCGGGTGGGTTTAATTCAATCAGGAAATGACGGGTTGAACTTGACTAGCGGACTATGGGTAGTTTGGCCTCCGTCAAGGTCATAGGACGCTAGGGGCAAAATCTTATCGGGAATTTCAAGTGTTGAAATTTGCAATGAGATTGCATACCTTCTTTGAGATAGTTGGATCCCGATACCCGCTGCGAGTAAGAGTTACTCCTGGGAGAGTTTTATACATTACAATTAGCCGATCAAGTAGGTGTCTAGAAAGGTGTTAACGAGGTTACGCCTCTAGGAAAACGAGGTTTACATTAATTAGGTTCGTGCAAAAGCACGGGGGACCTCCCTCAAAGTACCGACACTGGCCTGGCTGAAAGATTGGCGAACTTGTAGTGTGTAATTAATCCCGGCTAGTCTTTCCTTTTAGGGTTTGAAGGAAGATTTGATAAAAAGCAGTGGGAACCATCCTGATTAGATAAAATAATAACCAATCTATTCTTGCAAGAGCGCACGCTGAGTGTTTTCTTCTCTCTCTCTTCAGGTAGCGACCATATCACGCCTTAATCAAGATAATAATACGGATTATTGACCGAACCCGCTTGTTATACTGAGCTGGGGAACGTTGGTTCCTCTCCAACTTATAATTGTTATAAGACAGAGCAGGAAATAGGGATTACCAGAATTCCAGTGCCGCCCAAACGAAGAGAGTGCATGTTGATGCATCATCTTCGGGTGTGTTCATTACAGAGAACTGTTTCTCAGTATCCTTTACGTCCTGGGTATGTGATACCAGATCAGGATCCCAGATATGTAATATGTTACATAGGGCTACAGAAAGGTAGAGAACTGAGAACGGGTGATAAGTTTCATGAGGCAGAAAACGGGGCAAGTGTTGCAGCCAAGTCTGTTAGTCACTGTCACCCTGTATTCCAAATACATTGATTCTGAATGAATGTTATTAGATACCGAACCTGATATACAAAATCATATCAGTCTCTTTATTAGTAAAGAAATGATAAAATTTTGTATTGTTGGATAATGTTTTGAACATTTCCTATATCAAAAGTTGATCGGTTCAGGCACGTTATCTAAAAGCATTGATGTTCTAAATCAAACTACAGTTCTAAGTATACGGAACACACACAAGAGGAAGAGTTCAGAAATGAACAAATCCTTTTTGAGGCATTGTAGACTAGGTCATATCAATACGACCCGACTAGCTGAAGTTACATGTAGATGCATATTTAAATCAGTTTGAATCTACATCTTGTGAAACTTGCCAGTCATGTCACAAAGATATAATGACACCATCTCTGTTTATTGGAAACAGAGAAAGAGTTAATGAACTCTTGGGATGATACATGTTGATGTATGTAGGTCCCCTGTCTACACATGCCAAGACTGGTTCTTTGTACTTCATTACATTCTCTGATAATCTCTCAAGATTCAGACATATTTCCTGTTGAAACACAAGTCCGAACCTTTTGAGATATTCACAGAATATAAGCTAGAAGTAGAGAACCAAAATACGGGTAAAAGTATTATGTCCTATGATGAGATCAAGGAGGAGAATACTTGAGCACGAAATTCTTAGACTTTTCTAAAGGAGAATGAGATTCTCTCTCAGCATTACTCCTCCGTATACACCATTGACAGATGGTATTTCGGGGCGGAGCATATACACCCTATCTGATATGGTGTGCTCTATGATGAGTACTACTGAGTTACCTTTTTCCTTTTATGGGAGTTATGCACTTGAGAAGATGCATACCTATTGAATAGGGTTCAAATCAAATTAGTTGCCTACCATTTCATATGCGATATGGAAAGGGAAGAGCCCATATCTTAAGTTGGTTAAGATTTGGGGTTGTCCGGGCTATGTCTAAAAGCATAATCCGGACAAGCTCGAGGCAAAGTCAGTTATGTAGAACTGGAAATGTTCCAGCTATGCAAACTACAGCAGATGATTTGATAGAACCAAAGGATTCAGTAGATTCCAACGAACCTCACCCTCTCCGCCGATCTAGTAGGGTTCCTCACCCACCTGAGAGATACTTCAGTTTCTCTATGACAGTGGGAGCGAGGATTGCATCATGAGATGATGACCCAACTAGTTTCGAGCTGGCCATCAGGAGTATGACTCTGTAAGAATGGCTGGATGCTTATCGATCTGAGATGGAATCCTTATACACCAACAAAGTATGGACTTTAGTTGCTATATCTGAAGGGTTAAATCCCCATCAGGAGCAAGTATATCTTGAGAAGATTATTTGGTGTAGATGGAAAAGTTGAGACTTTCAAAGCTAGACTTGTTAAAGGTTTTAGTCATCGACCAGGCGTGGATAATGATGAAACCTTTTCAAGTGGCTATGCTTAAGTCCATCCAGATCCTACTTGCCACGGCTACATACTATGACTACGATATCTGGCGGTTGGGTGCCATGACTGCTTTTCTAAATGATGTTTTAGAGGAGAACGTCTATAAGTACACAGCCTGAGGGCTTCGTAGACAGTGGGAGCAGCGGAAACGTGTACAAGATGCTTTATAGGATAAAGCAGGCATCGCGGAGTTGGAACATCTGTTTTGATGAAGTATTCAAAGAAGTTGACATCATCAAAATGGTAGATGAACCTTGTATATACAAAAAGGTAGTAGGGAGTATTGTGACGAACCTCGTAGAGTACGTGGATGACATACTCTTGATAGGGAAGGAGTTTCCTATGCTACGCTCGATCAATCTCCGCTTATCACAATGATTCTCCATATAGGATGAAAGTGATACCTCCTAAATCCTGGGTTTTGGATCTATGAGATAGATCTAAATGGATGTTCGGCTACTCAATAGCTGCAGTGAGTTGGTATCAATCGATCCTGGGGAGAATCACTGGAAGGGTTCCAAGGTGATAAAGACGACTGAGTGTCAGTCACAATCATTGTCTGTACCCTCAGTAAAGGGACGGTATGTTGGAAGAGTTCCAAGCTAAATACCGTGGCATACTAGACGATAAAGGCAGGATACATCGCTACTTAAGATACTACCAAAGAGGCTGTTTGGGTGTATATTGGTTCATGAGATGAACTATGTTCCTCCCATTGTGTGACAATGGAGTTGTGGCTTATGCCAAGGAACGCAGGTCCCATCAGTGATCCAGACATATTCTAAGGCAGTATCACTTGATCATGGAGATGGTTGATCTCTAAGGGATCGAGGTTAGGAGAGTAGACTCAGAGGACAACACAGCGGATCCACTCACAAAGGCCTGTGCAGATGGCCCTAGTGCAAGTGGGAGATTGTTAGTTATATGTATGCCCTAGAGGCCATTACTGTACATTGGATGTATATTGTAGTGGATGCTGGGACATATATAGGGAGGATTTTCTTGCTCGACATGATAGTATGCTATCTGGTTGAACTTTACCTTAACGTGTATACTAATTGTCTCTATGTTACATGTTGGTAAATCCCATAGGATGTGTACTTGACTACCTGGACTATGATGCGGATCATACTAGTGGGGACATGGTAGTCCATAAGTACATCCTTCAATGTCCCTAGTCGTGGGTATATCGAGACGGGGCATCGATATACCAGAGTAGACTAGCGTATACCTTCTCGACCCATACAGATGGGCGATGGATGATCTCATATCCATTGGTGTTTGACATCAGAGATGATATACGGGTGCTCAGTAGAGACTGGGTACACTGGACGGACTCGCCGAGAACTCCCAGATGGTATTATACCTTACGTCAGATGGCAGTTCTCTGGTGACACTGGTACAGAGTAGTCTGTTGACCCGAGATCGTCATAGAGTCTTGTGTGGTTCCCACTGTGCTTTGATTCCCATCTTACCACGTCCAAGAGGGCGTGCAAAACAGTGGTTTTTGGGTACAGTCCCGAGTCACATGGAGGTAATGAGCGATAGGAGGGGATTCGTCTCTCCCGGTATAAGGAGTTGATGTTGCGCTGTGTTCGATTGGCTATAACCGGAAATCCCTGGCCAGGGTTGCTGAGATTTACTGGTAAGTGTTACCAGTAGTTTCTCGAATTGTTATAGACCTCATATCGACACGACTTATCGAGCTATTGGGGTCTGACGTTTACCACCCCTAGGCGAGATATGCGACATATCAGACGAACAGACCGGACTGTACGGTAGTGTTACTGGTTGGATTCACTGGAGTGTGAGCGGGCTTGCTCGTCGATCTTCTGATCGCTCAATACCCAGGTGGCCGTTACGTTTAGCAGACCGCTTGTGGCTTGTGGGTGTTTGATATGATCATCACCTGCTGCCGGCGTATTGACGAGTCTTTAGAGTCCTACATAGAGGTTTCCTGGCTCAAGCAAAACGAAATAGGAGCGCATATGAGATATGTGCGGGACCGAGAATGATACCAGTATGTGATACCGTATTTCATTCTCGCGATGAATGTATCGAATGGTTGTATGAGATATAACCTAGTTATCGATTCAAGGATTGATTCGATAAGCCGATACATTGAATATTAGTCGGTTATATGCGATATGACCGGAACGTTAAATCAAGTGTTGATTTAATGATTTATTGCATAATTATATATTTGATATATTACTTTGCATTAACTAGTATTGGTTCACTTTAATGGATTTTCTCACTTGTTTGTGCACATTGAATATATATGATATATTTTTTGTGCACAAGATTGTATCATGTTTGATGATACATGCTAGTTTGGGTTTGTGTAAAGAATTAAACCATGGTTACTTAAGTGGTTAGGGTTTCATTTCCTTTTCTCATTGATTTATCTATTTATTCTTTTTGGAAAAATATTTAGCATAATGCAAAATGGTGGCTTTCTTTGGATGCATGTTGAAGCTTCATGAAGCTTTGACCAAGTGACCATTTTGTCTCCATGCTTAACCCTAACCATTCCCACTAACCATGATTTATTCTCTACACTTGACCATGGTTGAGACATGATAAGTATTCTTATTATTTTCTTTTTATAAAATAACTTATCATAATATCTTCTTCTTCTTCTTCATCTTCTTCAAAGAAGAAAACCTTGGACCATCAATGGTGATTGATGAAAAAGGGTGAGAAATCCAATTCTAAAGTGAACCCACTTCCTATTTCTTCATCCTCTACCTCTTGCCAAGTAGTAGAGTGTGTTTCCTTCACAAGTTTTCTAGACTTGGTGAAGTTGGAGCTTGATCTAGCGATGCCTCGACGTAGATCATATTCGGCACGTCGTCGATGACCTAGCCCGCTCTTTCTCCGATGAAGCCGACGCTAGAGCCCGGGATTTGATTTGGACAGCGGAGAGGACTTCATCACGGAGCCGTGGAGGTGGAGGACCGGATCTACAAAGGTTGTATTTCGGTATTCTTGTAGTTAAGTGTTAACTAGTTTGCTTTGTCGCCTAAAAATCTAGCCAACGATCCGTATTAGGGTATCTCGGCACCCGTAAAATTTGAAACGGGCATGGTTGATGCCTTGTGAGACCTCCTTGGGGTGCCTAGGAACCCTACAGTGTATAGCGTCGTTCTAAACTAGCTTTAGAAGTGAACGTGTACACGCCTCTGCCAGAGGGTTGTCGTAGTCAGTGGGAGCAGCGGAAGTATAGTGGACAAGTAGCTTGTGTCTAATTATAGACTAAAGCAGATATAGCGGAGATAGATCATCTATTTTGGGTGTGACAGTCATAGGTTGTTGACTTCATCAGAATAGGGGATGGATCTGTTAAGAAAGTAGTAGGGTGTGATGTCCTAGTATTTGGATGACATACATATTGTAGGAAGTGAAATTCCTATACTACGATCGGTTATACTGTGGTTGTCGCACAGTGGTTTGTCCATATAGGATTTGGATATTATATCAGGCATTCTGGTTACTAGATCTATGGTTTTAGATCTAGATTTGGGAAGTGTCACAATCTGGGTACTTAGACCGCATTCTAAAGGTGTTTTAGAATGGACGACTCCTGGCGTGGTGGTGTACCTGCAGGTGATGGAGTAACCCTCTCTAAAGGTGTCTTACAAACTAAAGGGGAGAGGGATGTGCATGATTGGCATTTCACTTGCTTAGGCAATTGAGTCAATCATGAAATGTCAAGTACCACACTAGATGTTGCTTTTTGCACTAGCTGCAATAAATTGATATTAATCTAATCTTGGAGAAACGTTCGGAAGCAGTTTTAGAACATAAGTGGATGTTCTAGGGAGATGATAACGACAGCCTCCTTCGGGAGACAGTTATCATTCCAGGCTTCCAAGGTGACATGGCTGACTGAGTGACTGCCAGAGTTATAGTTTTCCCTCTGACGAGGGCAGTAGTTTGGACAGGTGGTCCAAGCGGATACTGAGGGAGGCATGGCGCAGGATACTGATTAAATTCAGTTGACGATACAGTCTAAGAAGTTCGCTGGATTTGGAGTTCATTTGTGAACTGGATCCCATCAGATATCCAGTCATATTCTAAGACAGGTGTTGCTCATTTCGGGAGATGGTTTTCTCCGCGAACTTGAGATTAAGAGAGACATAGAAAGAAACATCAGGGCAGATCCACTCACTGAGGCTATTTCTCGAACGCAATAGTTTCGCAAACGAGCTTTGTGAAACTGATTAGTAGAAGAGTTGGGTGTTCGGTATCACACAGGCTGTGAGTATTCGACATCGTAATAATTAGCCTTAAGTGCAAGTGGGAGATTGTTGGATATAGTGCCCTCAATGTCAATTATTGGATCGTAGGCATATGATTGCAATGATTGAGGGAGGACCTATACCGGTAGAACAGTCTTACTCGAGATGATAGTATGCTATCTGGTTTGACTTTATCATCATGTACATGCTTCAGGTGACATTATAAATCACTATTACATGTTGATAGAGCCCATAGGATTCTTGCTTGACTGATAGCAGTATGATGGAGATCATATACGTAGGAGCTGGGGTCTATAAGCACATCCTTAAAAGGTCCCTAGTTGAGGGAGTTTCGAGACAGGGCATCGATACACCAGAGTAGACTAGTGTATACAGTTCTAGACCCCGACGAGGGGCGGTGGCTGGTCTGACAAGCCATTGGGGTCAGTTGGTTCACCTAAGATATATACAGGTGCTCATTGGGTTATGAGTACACCGGACGGACTCGCAGGGGCGCTGCTGATTGGTACAATACCTATAGTCAGGAGCAGTTCCCAGGTGACATAAGTACAGCTTAGTCCATTGAATTGACACTGATACATTGTCTCAAGTGTGTTCCCACTGTTCTTTGATCGCTACCCTACCACGGCTCAAAAGAGGCGTGCAAACATGTAGTAGTTGGGTGCAGTCCCGAAGTACTTGGAGACAGTGGCGGTTAGACATGATTCGTCTCTCCCGGTATTGTGGGTTGATATCTTGTTGTGTCTGGAGAGCAATTACACAAACTCCTTGGCCAAGGCAACTGAGATGTACTGGTAGGTATTCCAGAAGTTTCTCATGGTGTTCTAGGCTACACTCCGACACGACTTATACCGCTATTGGGGGTCTGACGTTTACCATCCCCCTAGGCCCAATATGCGATACTCTTAGACGAACAGATCGGACTGTACCGAGATTGTCATAGATAGGCTCAGTAGGGTTCCAGGATGAGTTCTCTCATCGGCTTCCCTTTTTATCAATACATAGGTAGCCGTTACGTACAGCTAGTACCACTGATGTGCTTGTGGTTATACCCACTGCCAGAGTGTTGACGAGTCTTTAGAGTCCCCCACAGATAGTTTCCCAAGTTTCGGGCGAAACGTTGTAGAGGCCGTATGGTATTATGGCAGGGCTCGATCATATACGTTCACTTGTGCACGGATCATGATCGGACGGATCATACTAGTGGGCTTTGGTTTAAGCCGAATCCTAGTATTAGATTTGTTGGATTACTTTAGTCTCATTGCATTCGTATTCAGTCGGAATGCGGATGCAGGTATGTATATAAAGGTGAGGGGTACTCTTGTGATCCGTCACGGGTTTACTTTAGTAGATGCCATTCTATTTATTGTTGTAAACATTTGGATTAATGTTTGCAAGAGGAAATTGTGAGCTCAAATCATCATTAGAAGCATTAATTGTGGCATGTGCATGTTTAGTGACTCATGGTCTTTTTATTTGTGCAAATGTCACATTAGTGTTTGATTATTGTGTTGAATTGATGGATGGAGAGAGAGAGGGCAGCCATATAGGCTTGGGGTTTACTCTTGGATTTTTTTTCTACTGCTCTCAATTTTTATTGCAACACAATAGAAAAGAAACTCCTCTTCTTCTACTTCTTCTTCTTCCTCTAGCTCATAACTTCCACCAATGGCATCATCTTCAACCTCCATCCATACAATCTTATGTGTTGAGAATCAATGGATGCTTGAAACAAAGTTATCACACACATTCTTTACATCACCTTGTACATGTCGGCTAGCAAACTTCATGTCCGAGTTGCTTTGGTTTGAAGCGGGAGCCCATAAAAAGACTTCTTGACGTGGTGCCATTCTGACGAGGAGACTGGAGATCGGAGATTCCGCGAGGAGCTAAAGATGGTGGCTAAAGACCGAAGGACACGGATCGATCGGTATATCCTATCTATCATCTTTCTAGTTAGCTAGTTTGTGTTAATGGTTCGATCCGGGTATTTGGTTATGGTAGCACCAAGTTTCAAAAGTTTTTGTTCCGCATTTGGCCTCGAATTGACGGTCGGGGCACTGCCGTAACCCAACAGCGTAGCCCCAGTTTCAAATATACAGGGAACGATGGCCGGGGAACATCTGGTTCTGGAATCCACTCTAGTCACTACACTCCAGAAGGTATGCTAAATCTGCAAGTTTCCTGCATATTTGAAACTCCCGATGTGGTTTTTGCCCTAAGCGGCTTCATGACCTTGACAGAGGTCAACATGTCATATGTCGCAAGTCAAGTTCAACCCGTCATTGTCCTGGATTGATTTAGACCCACCCGCACAAGTCCTTGACAGAGGTCAAAATGACCGTGCGACTGTCCTAAATAATCGCATCTATCTATGCAACATACGAGCATTGCTTAGCTACCATTAACTATGCCTTGACAGAGGTCAACATACACAGCATGAATACTATGTAATACTTGTAAGAAATGACGGAGGGCTATGGCTGGGTTTTCTGTGAAAAACCCATCAACGTAATGAACTTTATATCATTGATAGCTTTTGAAATAGGAGTGGTTTAAGCTCCGCCTTTTGAAAATTTCTAGTTTTGAAAAAAAAACCGAGTAATCTATATTATAGACTTTAGCTCATGAGGTCACTCCCCGTGAAGGGATCTCGACTCTTGCCTCGTAGAATGAGGTGCTGGATATTCATGACCGAATACCACTATGCAAAGCGAAAGAATATAACTGTAGTTTTTCGAAATTTGTTCCAACAACATCTTTTAGGTTTATTTGCATGCATTAATCAAAATTAATGCGGTCCCATCAATTTAATCTATCATACCAGAAAAGAAAGAAAATACAATGTACGTATATTCCATCCGCATTCGCCACGGGGCCCCGTCATCACCCGTTAGGTTACTTAACTAACGACAGAGCAGGGGCTGGACTAGCGCGGGTGCAAAACATATACAACATCTACCAGTATATATATAAGTATATACAACATTCATCCCAGGCATGATAATAATCAACATCACAGATTCTCAGCCAACAATACAGAATAGTGGATAATCTTGGAGCCCCGGGTTTCATTTGAGCCGCAAATAAAACCCGACGTTCCCGGTCGTGTGGATAGCCTTTGCAATGAAAACTTGGACCCCTACGAGCGCGGCAAGTTACTCGCCAATCCCAGAAGTGAGGCAGCCCCCTTCAACAAAGTGAATGGGCCACCCAGCACTTCACAGAATCCGGTAACTTGGGCACCCATCCGTGGGTCAAACTATATCCCCTACGAGTGCGGCGAATAGCCCTCCAATTCTAGAACGAAGCCCCCTCCATCTCAAAGCTATAAGATTCGGGCTTGTTGACTTCTAGAACCCGGCTATCCGTGCACTCCACCATGGGGTAATCCTAGTACAGAAAAAGAAAATAATATGTACAAAAGGAGACATCGACCTCAACCCGGTCGTGCCCCAAAATAATATACAACCCGCCAAAGACGGCAGTCTACATGTCGGACGCTCGCCCCGCAATATCAAATGTACAAATGAATATAAACTGTACTACTAATATTCCATCACATGCTATCCACCACGACTATCCAACCACAATCACAGCACAAGTACAAAACATCAACACGAATGTCACGTTCGTAAACCCGTCTAAAATAACATATAACAATCAGACGAGTTTACCGATCAAATGACATTCACGGTCGCAGATAAAAGTGAATGTACTTTTAACAAAATACGTATTTTAAAATTTAGATCAACAAAACTTTCCCAAATTGGCCCCAAAGGCAAATAGAGCACTCAAACAAATCTGGGCCAAAACCATATATCAAAAAAAATCATATTTCCAAGAACTAAAGCCCCAGAAAAAATTTCGGGCACTGTAGCCCAAAAGGCGAGGCGAAACCGTCGCAAAATGTGCCATTTTGCTCCGGTTCTGCTGCCGAATTTTTGAGTTACGTGCCCAAATTTTTTCCACATCTATAGTTTTGCCTCCACATAATTTTAAGATGCCTAAAAAAAATTTTTGAACAACTTTAAAATCGACAGGAAGCAGACAACAATGGAAATACGATTCGTAAATTTGGGTCGATCGAGATTTTAACCTTGTGCAAACTAACTAGTAGGGTTTATGGGTTGGCTCCGATACCATGAAGGGTTACGCTAGTGCCCCGGTCAACTTCCATGGCCAAATGAGGAACAAAATTTTTACAACGATACGAAACTTGGCGCTAGGATAACACAAAAATCGGAGCTTTACCATAAACCTAGTTAGCATGATAGGGTTCTATCTACTATGATAGAATGTATAACTAAAGAAAACAAGTCCTTCGGGTCTTCGATCCTTTCCTTAAGCTCCTCGATGGATGTATGGATCGTGCTTGAACTTCGGCCTCCTTGTGTCAATGATGATCCACCCGAGAGTTCCAACCTTGAGCTAAACCTCCATGTTGATGTAACTAGAATACTTAGCTTGCTAATCTAAGTAGACTAGAGTGAGTAGAGTGTGATTTAGAGTAGCTAAGTCTCATTAACCCTTGATTATCAACACATGATACAATACGGTTTTAGAGAGGAAGATGAAGAAGGAGAGAGTTAGCATGGGAGCTCACTTGAAGAAAGAGAAAAGATTTTTGATAATGATAATAGGAATTGTGATGGCTAGCTTGACATGACCACAACCATGTGATGAAAAATATCTCCTCAAAATATCTAGCTCACAAAATATCTCACATAAATATCTATTGTCAAAAAGTCAATCGAAGTCAAATGGTCGATCCAAGTCAAATAGTCAATGCAAGTCAAGTGGTCAAGAATAAGTAGCCTTGCCATAATTATCATTAGAAAATATAACAAATACTTTTCTCCACCTCCTAATGGTTTTAATGAAGTGAATGGTCAAAACCCTAATGAGGTGTCTCCTTCTATACCCCTCCCATCCGTATATACATACCCGCATTCGTGTTCCGAAAAACACGAATACAATGAGACAGAGCTAATCCAATAATCAAATACTAGGATCCGGCTTAAACCAAAACCCACTAGTATTGTCCGCTCGAATACCACACGCTCACAAGTACACGTATGTGATCGAACCCAGTCGTAAAACCATACGACCTCTACCCGTTTCGCCCGAAGCTGGAAAACCCTCCGTGTAGGACTCTAAAGGCTCGACAGTACTCTGGCAGTGGGTTTAACCACAAGCACGTCAGCGGCACTAGCTGTGCATAACGGCTACCGAGGTATCTGTCGATAAGAAGGTCGAGGAGCAAGCTCATCCAAACTCCTACTTGTTAGTTGTATGTATGCCCAGTATTGTATAGATGATGTATATTATATTGGATGCTTGGTCATATATATAGAGAGGACATTCTTGCTCGATATGATAGTATGCTATCTGGTTGCTCTTTATCTTAACATGTATACTTGTCTCTAGATGCTGTCTTATAGTTACATGTTGGTAAAGCCATTAGGATGTGTACTTGACTACCTGGACTATGATGCAGATCATACTAGTGGTGACAGAGTAGTCCATAAGTACATCATTTAATGTTCCTAGTCGTGGGTGTATCGAGACAGGGCATCGATATACCAGAGTAGACTAGCGTATACGCTTCTCGACCATGAGATGGGCGATGGATGATCCCATATCCATTGGTGTTTGAAATCAGAGATGGTATACGGGTGCTCAGTGGAGACTGGGTACACTGGACGGACATGCCGAGAACTCCCAGATGGTATTATACCTCACGTCAGATGGCAGTTCTCTGCTGACACTTGTGTAGGTTAGTCTGTAGACCCGAGATCATCATAGTGTCTTGTGTGATTCCCACTGTGCTTTGATTTCCCCCTTACTACGTCCAAGAGGGCGTCCAAAACGGTGGTTTTTCGGTACAGCCCCGAGTCATATGGAGGCGATGAGCGATAGGAGGGGTTTCGTCTCTCCCGGTATTGGGGGTTGATGTTGCGCTGTGCTCGATTGGCCATAACAGGGAAGTCTCTGGCCAGGGCTGATTTAGAGATTTACTGGTAAGAGTTACCAGTAGTTTCTCGACCCGTTATGAGCCTCACATTGGCACGATTTATCGGTTTTTGGGGTTTGACGTTTACCACCCATAGACTTGATATGCGACATATCAGACGAGGAGACCGAACTGTACGGAAAGTGTTACCGTCAGGCTTTTACAGGAGTTGGAGCGGGCTTGCTTGCTGATCTTCTGATCGCTCAATACCCGGGTAGCCGTTACATCCAGCTAGTACCGCTGACGGCTTGTGGGTGCTTGACGTGATCATCACCTACTGCCGGCGTATTGACGAGTCTTTAAAGTCTTACATAGAGGTTTTACTGGCTCAGGCAAAACGAAATAGGAGCGCATATGCGATATGTGCGGGACCGAGAATAATGCGTGTATGTGATACCGTATTCTATTCTCGCGACTTTTTGTATCGGTCGGTTATATGTGATATAGCCGGGTTATCGAATCAAGTGTTGATTCAATAAGTCGATACATTAGATGTCAGTCGGTTATATGAGATATAACCGGATTATTAAGTCAAGTGTTGATTTAATAATTTAGTGTATAATTGTATATATGATATACTAATTTACATTAACTAACATTTGTTCACTTAAGGATTTTTTTTCTCACATGTGCACAACTTTAATATATATGTGATATATATTAAAATCTGTTTTCTTTTTATATCATGATTGATGATACATCTTTCATGGGTGTGTAAGACATACACCATTCTATTATTATGGTGGGGTTATAATTATTTAAGGTAATTACAAAATTAGTTGAGATTTGAAAAGAGCATGAAGCTTGTAGAAGCTTGCTTTGCTTTGACAAAGTCCACTAACTTTGTCTTTACTTTAGATTTTTGTTAACCAAATCATTTGGATTAGCCATGGTTATGTCTCTACATGAGTTACTATATGCTACTCACTCACCCATGGTTAGCTCACTCATATTTTTGATCATTATCCTCATCTTTTCTTTTGTTCATCTTCTTCTTCTTTGAGGAAAAGAAAAGCTTGCTAGGGTTTTCAAAAGAGAGTGAAACATTGTCAGAAAATAAATTCTAAAGTGAACCCACTTCCTATTTCTCCATCCTCTACTAGACTAGCACTTTAATTTAGGGTGTTTGCTTCACTAATTCTCTAGTTAGTGAAGTAGTAGCTTGAGTTGGTAGTCCCTCGACGTAGATCATCTTCGGCCTCGAAGACTTCAAGCAAAGACGCTTCTTTCGCCTCGTGAAGCCATGCAAGAGCCCGGGAGAACAATGATCGCAGCAAAGGGACTACAAATAGGAGCTTTAGAAGTGAAGGACCAATCTACAAAGGTTGTATTTCGTATTCACTTAGTTGTAAATGTTATTTACTAGCATGTGTAACCCTAATTATCTAGCAAAGATCTTGTTTAGGGTTGTTCGGCACGCCTAAAATTTTAATCGGGCATGGTTGATGCCTTCTTACCCATTGTTAGAGTGCCTAGTAACCCTACAGTGGTATCAGAGCCTAGCTATAGCATTAGGCGACGTGTATACCAAATTAAAACTCCGAACGAACCCCGAAACCTCAAAATCAACCCCTCTTTGGTCATTTTTTAAAACTGTGATTTTTTATGAATTAAAAATACCTAAAAAAATCAGCAGGGAATTCTAAGAATTACCACAAAATTCGAGCCCAAAATTCCGTACATCCGCCGCGGAACCGCGGTCTCGCCCAACTTTTAGTGGCGGTTCCGTGGCAGGAACAGTGAACTGTGGACAGAATTTTGTGCAGTAACATCCGTAGCTATTCCTTATATTTTCTGGGTGTTTTTTATCTAACTCAAGTGTTGAGTGTTCTGGGATTTATTTTGTATTCGTTGATTCGATCGGAATATTTAATTTCGTTATGTTTTCCGGATATTTTGAAACTGTTAAAATGTTCGAACGGATATCGTTAACTCATTTTTTCCCGGCACGAAAAACTTTCAAGTGTTGAATTTTTCTTGAGTTTAAATCTTTCGGAAAAACGTGCAAGTAACGCGATGGACCCTCTAGAAGAACACAAACCTTAACCCGATTATGTGACCGTCTGAACCGCCTCTAAACCTTAGGGTTTGCGGCAGTACGACGTGCCACATGTGAGGCGTTGGCTTGACCCTTCTACGGCTGGACCGTTGGTACTGTGACGTATTCTGGAATTTTTTGAACTCCGCTCAATTGTTGAGCTATTAAGGAAATTTTGGGTATTTGATTATTCGATCGGAAAGTTTAATACGGTCTATTTATCTGGAATGTGCTACAATATGTGGAATTCATATAGCTAGGCATGAAATGCGAAGTATGTAATATTTCGGATTTACGATTTCTAAAGAGATTGTGGATTCCAAATGTTGTAGTTTTACACATTCTTTTCTGCGACCGTAAGTGTAATATGTGGTATCGCCAGTTTCGTTGCTATATGTCAACGACAATTGGGATACGCATATTTACTTACGTTGATGACATGTGATATTATGTGTTGCTGGATATGTTATATTGGATCGTCGCGTTCTGAATAGCCGGGGGTTTTATGTGAGATGAGGGTTTTTATTTTCATTCATGTAAAATTAAATGTATGTAATATTCGTTAGTTATATGTATGCCCTAGAGGCCATTACTATACATAGGATGTATATTGTAGTGGATGCTTGGACATATATAGGGAGGACTTTCTTGCTCGACATGATAGTATGCAATCTGGTTGCTCTTTACTTTAACGTGTACACTGATTGTCTCTCTGTTACATGTTGGTAAAGCTCTTAGGATGTGTACTTGACTACCTGGACTATGATGCGGATCATACTAGTGGGGACAGGGTAGTCCATAAGTACATCCTTCAAGGTCCCTAGTCGTGGGTATATCGAGACGGGGCATCGATATACCAGAGTAGACTAGCGTATACCTTCTCGACCCATACAGATGGGCGATGGATGATCCCATATCCATTGGTGTTTAACATCAGAGATGATATGCGGGTGCTCAGTGGAGACTGGGTACACTGGACGGACTCGCCGAGAACTCCCAGATGGTATTATACCTTAAGTCAGATGGCAGTTCTCTGGTGACACTGGTATAGAGTAGTCTGTTGACCCGAGATCGTCATAGAGTCTTGTGTGGTTCCCACTGTGCTTTGATTTCCACCTTACCACGTCCAAGAGGGCGTGCAAAACGGTGGCTTTTGGGTACAGTCCCGAATCACATGGAGGCAATGAGCGATAGGAGGGGATTCGTCTCTCCCGGTATAGGGAGTTGATGTTGCGCTGTGTTCGATTGGCTATAATCGGAAATCCCTGGCCAGGGTTGCTGAGATTTACTGGTAAGTGTTACCAGTAGTTTCTCGAACTGTTATAGACCTCATATCGACACGACTTATCGAGCTGTTGGGGTCTGACGTTTAACACCCCTAGGCGAGATATGCGACATATCAGACGACGAGACCGGACTGTACGGTAAGTGTTACTGGTTGGATTCACAGGAGTATGAGCGGGCTTGCTCGTCGATCTTCTGATCGCTCAATACCCGGGTGGCCGTTACGTTTAGCTGACCGCTTGCTGCTTGTGGGTGTTTGATATGATCATCACCTGCTGCCGGCGTATTGACGAGTCTTTAGAGTCCTACACAGAGGTTTCCTGGCTCAAGCGAAACGAAATAGGAGCGCATATGAGATATGTGCGGGCCCGAGAATAATGCGTGTATGTGATACCGTATTCTATTCTCGCGATGAATGTATCGATTGGTTGTATGCGATATAACCTAGTTATCGAATCAAGGATTGATTCGATAAGCCGATACATTGGATATTAGTCGGTTATATGCGATATGACCGGATCGTTAAATCAAGTGTTGATTTAATGATTTAATGTATAATTATATATTTGATATATTACTTTGCATTAACTAATATTTGTTCACTTTAAATGGATTTTCTCACTTGATGTACACAAGTTGTATATGTGATATACTTTTGTGCACTTGTTTGTATCATGTTTGATGATACATGTTTACTTGTGTTTGTGTAAAGATTAAACCATGGTTATTTAAATGGTTAGGGTTTTGTTTTTCATATCTATTTATTTATTCTTTTATTAAGGAAAAGATAAAGAGAAAAATGGTGGCTTTCTTTGTTTGTTGTTGAAGCTTCATGAAGCTTTGACTAAGTGACCATTTTGTCTCATGCTTAACCCTAACCATTCCACCTAACCATAGTCTATTCTCTACACATAACCATGGTTAGTATATGATAAGTATTCTTTTTATTATTCTTTTTAGATAATACTTATGATATTCTATCATCTTCTTCTTGTTGTTCTTCAAGAAGAAAACCTTGCTTCCATCAATGGTGATTTGATGAAAAGAGTGAGAAATCCAATTCTAAAGTGAACCCACTTCATATTTCTTCATCCTCTACCTCTTGCCAAGTAGTATAGGGTGTTTTCTTCACATGTTTCATGACTTGGTGTAGTGGGAGCTTGATCTTGTGATGCCTCGACGTAGATCATCTTCGGCATCGTAGTCGATGACCTAGCCCGCCCATTTCTCCGATGAAGCCGAAGCTAGAGTGGGATCCGATTCGTACAGCGAGGTGACTTCATCACGGAGCTATGGAGGTGGAGGACCGGATCTACAAAGGTTTTATTTCCGTTCACTTATTAGTAAAGCAGTTTACTAGTTATCGTTTTCGCTTAAACTCTAGTCAACGATCCGTATTAGGGTTTCTCGGCACTTGTAAAATTAGAAATTGGCATGGTTGATGCCTTGTGAGACCTTATTAGCGTGCCTAGGAACCCTACAGTGGTATCAGAGCCTAGCTAGAGCCTTAGGCGATGCGTAGACGGAGTTTGAAGTACGATCGACCCGAAACCCTGATTCCAAAATGCTCTCTGGACTTTTTTCAAAAACTGGGTTTTTTCCAGATTAAAAATTCTTAAAAAATTCAGCAGGGAATCATAAGAATTACGGTGCAAAAATTTCCTAAAGATGAGTCAAAAGAGCGGCGGAACCGCGGCAGAAGCATGGCTTCTGCGGCGGTTCCGCAGCCAAATGATGGGATCTGCCTTCAATTTTTGCACAGTAATTCAAGTTTTCAGGTGCTGAGTTTTCTGGGAATTTTTAATTTGCACTCAAGAGTTGAGTTTTCTGGGGTGTTTTGGAGCTTCAATGATTCGATCGGAAATTTCAAACTTTGTCTATGTGTTTTCCGGATATTTAGAATATGTTAAAAGATTCGACCGGATATAAATACCCAATTTTTCCCCTGCCGGGAAATTTCCAAGTGTTGGATTTTTCTGTAGTTTAATGACGTTCTAAGTAGTGCAAGTAACGCGATGGACCCTCTAGAAGACAACAAACCTTAACTCGATTATGTGACCGTCTTGAACTGCCCTTTGAACCTTAGGGTTTGGGGGAGTACGGCGTGCCACATGTGAGGCGTTGGCTTGACCCTTCTACGGCTGGACCGTTGGTACTGAGGCATGAACTGGATGTTTTTTAAACTTGTTTCATGTGTTGATCTGTTTCGGGAAAACTTGGGTGTTTGATTGTTCGATCGGAAAGTTTAACATTTTATATTTATCCTGAATGTGATACAATAATTGGAATTCACAAGTAGTTATGAGATAACTGAATGAATGTTATAAACATAGCAGTTTAGTCTCACTTGATCGGTTGCCACGGAATTTTGATGCGATCAAAAGTCCGTCGCAATCACGTAGCGTACGCGGATACTCGCCGGGTAAACTTAATAGACAGCCTCACTCCATAGCCCCGACCAAGTGACTGTAGGAGAACCCCGTCACCGAAAGCGTCCGTTCGGGTGCTCACGGCAGCGGTGTTCCGCCTTGGTGCACCTCGTCGACGGTATCGGGGGTGCGGCCGCCTACTAAAGTTTGCGACGAGCATTCGATCAGGATGTCGGGAATCTTGCTGAATTGCCCGACTTGATATTGAAAAGTGTTTTCGATTTTGAGACTAAAATGCGGGGTTTATAATGGTTAGGCATGCGATGTCTAAGGAATTCATTTGATTTCGCATGCGATGTCTATGCACGTTGCGGATTCCAACTGTTGTAGTTTTACACTTTCTTTTCTGTGACCGTAAGTGTAATATGTGATATCGCCGGTTTCGTTGCTATATGTCAACGACAATTAGGATGCGCATATTTACTTACGTTGATGACATGTGATGTTATGTGTTGCTGGATATGTTATATTGGATCGTCGTGTTTGAATAGCCGAGGGTTTTTTTAATGTGAGATGAGTGTTTTTCTTTTTCATTCATGTAAAAACTTGTATGTAATATTCTTTTATTGGGGCACTTCCAGGTTGCGGAAGATGCCACCCTTTGTATATTATTTACTTTTCCGCACTAGGATAGACCCAAGGAGGGGAGCACAAGTAACCGGGTTCTGGAGTCCAGTGGGAGACCAACTCGAGGAGTCGAGTCCGGGTCTCCTAACTCTAGAATTGGTAGGGTTGCTTGCCGCTCTCGTAGGGGTCTAGGGGTGTGGGTTTGGCTATTCATCACGACCGTGGAATCCGTGTTTTATACTGGCTCGTATTGAAAACACGGACGTCCTAGTATATCCAATATTTCATATGATTCTTCTGCTGCGATATCTGTGATGTGATCATGCGATATGTTCTGTGATGGATACTTTATATAGTATATACGATATATTATATAGGCGTTACTTATGTTTTACACCCGCGCTAGCCCTGCCCCGCTCTGCCGTTAGTTACCTAACCTAACGGTGCACGAGGGGACATCGAGGCGAATGCGGATGGTATAAGTGTACGTCGTATTTATCTGTGATGTTTAGGTACTTAAATGATGGGACTTCATTATTGTGATTAATGAAAGTAAAAGAAACCTAAAGATGTTGTAGAATTGAATTTCAAAAATAAAACAGGTAGCTACAGTTCTTGTTTTGCACAGCGGTATATATGATATATCCTGCACCTTATTCGATACGGAAAGGACCGAGATCCCTTCACCGGGAGTGACTCCTTTAGCAATAACTAGCGGATGCTACAACTCTCGGTTTGTCTTTTGATTGCTTCTATAGTTTCTGCTTTGCACAGTGATATATATGATATATCCCGCACCTCATTCGATGAGGAAAGGGCCGACGATCCCTTCACCGGGAGTGACCCCTTTAGCAAAACTAGAAAAGCATCAAAAACACTCCATTTCAAAATCATTTGATTCTAAAACGATATCAAGTTCATTACGCAATAGGTTTTCAGAAAAACCTGTCGTAGCCCTCCGTCATTTCAGATAAGTAGTAGTTAGTATTCGTGCTGCGTTTGTTGGCCTTTGTCAAGGCGTAGTGTGCGGTAGCTAACTGGTGCTTATCTGCTTATGCATATGATGCAGATTGGATTAGGGTAGTCGTGCGACCTTGTTGGCCTTTGTCAAGGGCCGTGCGGGTGGGTTTATTTCAATCAAGAAATGACGGGTTGAACTTGACTAGCAGCCTATGATTTGTTGGCCTTTGTCAAGGTCATAGGAGGCTTGGGGCAAAATATTATCCGGAATTTCAAGTGTTGAAATTTGCAATGAGATTGCATACCTTCTATGAGATAGTTAGATCCCGATACCCACTGCGAGTAATTGTTACTCCTGGGAGAGTTTTACACATTACAATTAGCCGATCAAGTAGGTGTCTAGAAAGGTGTCAACGGGGTTACGCCTCTGGGAAAACGAGGTTTACATTAATTAGGTTCGTGCGAAAGCACGGGGGACCTCCCTCAAAGTACCGACACTGGCCTGGCTGAAAGATTGGCGAACTTGTAGTGTGTAATTAATCCCGGCTAGTCTTTCCTTTTAGGGTTTGAAGGAAGATTTGATAAAAACGGTGGGAGCCATCCTGATTAAATAAAATAATAACCAATCTGATCTTGCAAGAGCGCACGCTGAGTGTTTTCTTCTCTCTCTCACCAGGTAGCGACCATATCACGCCTTAATCAAGATAATAATACGGAATTTTGACCGAACCCGCTTGTTATACTGGGCTGGGGAACGTTGGTCCCGCTCCAACTTATAATTATTATAAGACAGAGCATGAAATAGGGGAATACCAGATTTCGCATGCCACCCAAACGAAGAGAGTGCATGCTGATGCATCATCTTCGGGTGTGTTCATTATACAGAACTGTTTCTCAGTATTCTTTACGTCCTGGGTATGTGATACCAGATCAGGATCCCAGATATGTAATCTGTTACATAGGGCTACAGAAAGGTAGAGAACTGAGAACGGGTGATAAGTTTCATGAGGCAGAAAACGTGGCAAGTGTTGCAACCAAGTATGTTGGTCACTGTCACCCTGTATTACCAATACATTGATTCTGAACGAATGTTATTAGATACCGAACCTGATATACAAAATCATATCTGTCTCTTTATTAGTAAAGAAACGATAAAATTTTGTATTGTTGGATAATGTTTTGAACATTTCTTATATCAAAAGTTGATCGGTTCAGGCACGTTATCTAAAAGCGTTGATGTTCTAAATCAAACTACAGTTCTTAGTATACAGAACACACACAAGAGGATGAGTTCAGAAATGAACGAATTTTTCTTGAGGCATTGTAGACTAGGTCATATCAATGAACGAATGTTATTTAGATGCATATTTAAATCTGTTTGAATTTACATCTTATGAAACTTGCCAGTCATGTCACAAAGATACGATGACCATAGCTCTGTTTACTGGAAACAGAGAAAGAGTTAGTAAACTCTTGGGATGTTACATGTTGATGTATTAAGGTCCCCTGTCTACACATGCCAAGACCAGTTCTTTGTACTTCATAACATTCTCTGATGATCTCTTTAGATTCAGACATATGTTCCTGTTGAAACACAAGTCCGAACCTTTTGAGATATTCACAGAATATAAGAGAGAAGTAGAGAACCAAAATACGGGTATATGTATTATGTCCTATGATGATATCAAGGAGGAGAATACTTGAGCACGAATTTCCTGGATTATTCTAAAGGAGAATGAGATTCTCTCTCAGCATTACTCCTCCGTATACACCATAGGACGATGGTATATCGGGGCAGAGCAATAGCACCCTATGTGATATGGTGTGCTCTATGATGAGTACTACTGTGTTTCCTATTTCCTTTTGGGAGTTATGCACTTGAGAAGCTGCATACCAATTGAATTGGGTTCCAATCAAATCAGTTGCCTACCACTTCATATTTGATATGATAAGGGAAGAGCCCATATCTTAAGTTGGTTAAGATTTAGGGTTGTCCAGGCTATGTCTAAAAGCAAAATCCGGACAAGCTCGAGGCAAGGTCAGTTATGTAGAACTGGAAATGTTCCAGCTATACAAACTGCAGCTGATGATTTGAAAGAACCAATGGATTCAATAGTTACCAACGAACCACAGCCTCTCCGCCGATCTAGTAAGGTTCCTCACCCGCCTGAGAGATACTTCGGTTACTCTATGACAGTAGGAGCGAGGATTGCATCATGAGATGATGACCCAACTAGTTTCGAACTGGCCATCAGGAGTGGGACTCTGTAAGAATGGCTGGATGCTTAGCGATCTGAGATGGAATCCATGTACACCAACAAAGTATGGACTTTGGTTACTATATCTAAAGGGTTAAATCCCCATCAGGAGCAAGTATATCTTGAGAAGATTACTTGGTGTAGATGGAAAAGTTGAGACTTTCAAAGCTAGACTTGTTAAAGCTTTTCGTCATTGACCAGGCATGGATAATGATGAAACCTTTTCAAGTGGCTATGCTTAAGTCCATCCAGATCCTACTTGCCACGGCTACATACCATGACTATGATATCTGCCGGTTGGGTACCATGACTGCTTTTCTAAATGATGTTTTAGAAGAGAATGTCTATAAGTACACGGCCAGAGGGCTTCGTAGACAGTGGGAGCAGCGGAAACGTGTGCAAGATGTTTTATGTAATAAAGCAGGCATCACGGAGTTGGAACAACTGTTTTGATGGATTAGTCAAAGAGTTTGACATCATCAAAATGGTAGATGAACCTTGTATAAACAAAAAGGTAGTAGGGAGTATGGTGGTGATCCTCGTAGAGTACGTGGATGTCATACTCTTGATAAGAAAGGAGTTTCCTATTCTACGCTCGGTCAATCTTCGCTTATCACAATGATTCTCCATATAGGATCAAAGTGATACCTCCTAAATCCTGGGTTTTGGATCTATGAGATAGATCTAATTGGATGTTAGGATTCTCACTAGTTGTAGTGAGATGGTATCAACCGATCCTGGGGAGAATCACTGGAAGGGTTCCAGGGTGATAAGGACGACTAAAAATCAGTCGCGGGCATTGTCTTTACCCTCAGTAAAGGGACAGTATGTTGGAAGAGTTCCAAGCTAGATACCGTGGCATACTAGACGATAAAGGCTCGATACATCGTTACTTAAGATGCTACCAAAGAGGCAGTCTGGATGTATAGTTTGTTCATGAGATGAACTTAGTTCCTCCCATTATGTGACAATGGAGTTGTGACATATGCCAAGGAACGTCCGTCCCATCAATGATCCAGATATATTCTAAGGCAGTATCACCTGATCATGGAGATGGTTGATCTCCAAGGAGATCGAGGTTAGGAGAGTAGACTCAGAGAACAGCACGGCGGATCCTCTCACAAAGGCCTTTTCCCAGAGAGAGACTTTTATGGGATGGTTGAGTATGAGATACTGCAACCACTGCTATCAGATGGCCCTAGTGCAAGTGGGAGATTGTTAGTTATATGTATGCCCTAGAGGCCATTACTATACATAGGATGTATATTGTAGTGGATGCTTGGACATATATAGGGAGGACTTTCTTGCTCGACATGATAGTATGCTATCTGGTTGCTCTTTACCTTAACATGTACACTGATTGTCTCTCTGTTACATGTTGGTAAAGCCCTTAGGATGTGTACTTGACTACCTGGACTATGATGCGGATCATACTAGTAGGGACAGGGTAGTCCATAAGTACATCCTTCAAGGTCCCTAGTCGTTGGTATATCGAGACGGGGCATCGATATACCAGAGTAGACTAGCGTATACCTTCTCGACCCATACAGATGGCCGATGGATGATCCCATATCCATTGGTGTTTGACATCAGAGATGATATGCGGGTGCTCAGTACAGACTGGGTACACTGGACGGACTCACCGAGAACTCCCAGATGGTATTATACCTTACGTCAGATGGCAGTTCTCTGGTGACACTGGTACAGAGTAGTCTGTTGACCCGAGATCGTCATAGAGTCTTGTGTGGTTCCCACTGTGCTTTGATTTCCACCTTACCACGTCCAAGAGGGCGTGCAAAACGGTGGCTTTTGGGTACAGTCCCGAATCACATGGAGGCAATGAGCGATAGGAGAGGATTCGTCTCTCCCGTTATAGGGAATTGATGTTGCGCTGTGTTCGATTGGCTATAACCGGAAATCCCTGGCCAGGGTTGCTGAGATTTACTGGTAAGTGTTACCAGTAGTTTCTCGAACTGTTATAGACCTCATATCGACACGACTTATCGAGCTGTTGGGGTCTGACGTTTACCACCCCTAGGCGAGATATGCGACATATCAGACGACGAGACCGGACTGTACGGTAAGTGTTACTGGTTGGATTCACAGGAGTATGAGCGGGCTTGCTCGTCGATCTTCTGATCGCTCAATACCCGGGTGGCCGTTACGTTTAGCAGACCGCTTGCGGCTTGTGGGTGTTTGATATGATCATCACCTGCTGCCGGCGTATTGACGAGTCTTTAGAGTCCTACACAGAGGTTTCCTGGCTCAAGCGAAACGAAATAGGAGCGCATATGAGATATGTGCGGGACCGAGAATAATGCATGTATGTGATACCGTATTCTATTCTCGCGATGAATGTATCGATTGGTTGTATGCGATATAACCTAGTTATCGAATCAAGGATTGATTCGATAAGCCGATACATTGGATATTAGTCGGTTATATGCGATATGACCGGATCGTTAAATCAAGTGTTGATTTACTGATTTAATGTATAATTATATATTTGATATATTACTTTGCATTAACTAATATTTGTTCACTTTAAATGGATTTTCTCACTTGATGTACACAAGTTGTATATGTGATATACTTTTGTGCACTTGTTTGTATCATGTTTGATGATACATGTTTACTTGTGTTTGTGTAAAGATTAAACCATGGTTATTTAAATGGTTAGGGTTTTGTTTTTCATATCTATTTATTTATTCATTTATTAAGGAAAAGATAAAGAGAAAAATGGTGGCTTTCTTTGTTTGTTGTTGAAGCTTCATGAAGCTTTGACTAAGTGACCATTTTGTCTCATGCTTAACCCTAACCATTCCACCTAACCATAGTCTATTCTCTACACATAACCATGGTTAGTATATGATAAGTATTCATTTTATTATTCTTTTTAGATAATACTTATGATATTCTATCATCTTCTTCTTCTTCTTCTTCATCTTGAAGAAAACCTTGCTTCCATCAATGGTGATTTGATGAAAAGAGTGAGAAATCCAATTTTAAAGTGAACCCACTTCCTATTTCTTCATCCTCTACCTCTTGCCAAGTAGTATAGGGTGTTTTCTTCACAAGTTTCATGACTTGGTGAAGTGGGAGCTTGATCTTGTGATGCCTCGACGTAGATCATCTTCGGCATCGTAGTCGATGACCTAGCCCGCCCATTTCTCCGATGAAGCCGAATCTAGAGTCTGGGATCCGATTCGTACAGCGAGGGGACTTCATCACGGAGCTATGGAGGTGGAGGACCGGATCTACAAAGGTTGTATTTCCGTTCACTTATTAGTAAAGCAGTTTACTAGTTATCGTTTTCGCTTAAACTCTAGTCAACGATCCGTATTAGGGTTTCTCGGCACTTGTAAAATTAGAAATTGGCATGGTTGATGCCTTGTGAGACCTCATTAGCGTGCCTAGGAACCCTACAATATTCTTTTATTGGGGCACTTCCGGGATGAGGTTGATGTCACCATTTGTATATTATTTACTTTTCCGCACTAGGATAGACCCAAGGAGGAGAGCACAAGTAACCGGGTTCTGGAGTCCAGTGGGAGACTTACTCGAGGAGTCGAGTACGGGTCTCCTAACTATAGAATTGGAAGGGTTGCTTGCCGCTCTCGTAGGGGTCTAGGGGTGTGGGTTTGGCTATTCATCGCGACCGTGGAATCCGTTTTTTATAGAGGCTCAAAATAAAACACGGACCTCCTAGTATATCCATTATTTCATATGTTTCTTCTGCTGCGATATCTGTGATGTGATCATTTCATATGTTGAGATGGATACTGTATATTGTATATATAATATATTATATAGACGTTACTCATGTGTTACACCCGCACTAGTCCTGCCCCACTCTGCCGTTAGTTACCTAACCTAACGGTGCACGAGGGGACATCGAGGCGAATGCGGATGGCATAAGTGTACGTCGTATTTATCTGTGATGTTTAGGTGACTTAAGTGATGGGACTTCATTAATATGATTAATGAAAGAAAAGAAACCTAAAAGATGTTGTAGAATCAAATTTTTCAAAAAGGGTAGCTACAGTTTTTGCTTTGCATAGCGATATATATGATATATCCTGCACCTTATTCGATGAGGAAAGAGCCAAGATCCCTTCACCGGGAGTGACCTCTTTAGCAAACTGGGAGATGCTACAACACTCGGTTTGTTTTTTGATTGCTTTTGGAGTTTTTGCTTTGCATAGCGATATATATGATATATCCTGCACCTTATTCCATAAGGAAAGAGCCGAGATCCCTTCACCGGGAGTGACCTCTTTAGCAAAACTATTGAAAGCCTCAAAATCAATCCATTTCAAAATTCACTTGATTCTACAACGATATCAAGTTCATTACGCAATAGGTTTTCAGAAAAACCGGTCGTAGCCCTCCATCATTTCAGATAAGAACTGTTTAGCATTCGTGCTGCGTTTGTTGGCCTTTGTCAAGGCGTAGTGTGCGGTAGTTGAATGGTGCTTATCTGCTTATGCATATGATGCAGATTGTTTTGGGGTAGTCATACGACCTTGTTGGACTTTGTTAAGGGTTGTGCGGTAGGGTTTGATTCAATCAAGAAATGACGGGTTGAACTTGACTAGCATCCTATGATTTGTTGGCCTTTGTCAAGGTCATAGGGGTTAGGGGCAAAATATTATCGGGAATTTCAAGTGTTGAAATTTGCAATGAGATTGCATACCTTCTATGAGATAGTTGGATCCCGATACCCACTACGAGTAATTATTACTCCTGGAAGAGTTTTACAAAGGACAATTAGCCGATCAAGTAGGTGTCTAGAAAGGTGTCAACGGGGTTACGCCTCTGGAAAAACGAGGTTTACTTTATTTAGGTCCGTGCGAAAGCACGGGGAACCTCCCTCAAAGTACCGACACTGGTCTGGCTGAAAGATTGGCGAAATTGTAGGGTGTAATTAATCCCGGCTAGTTTTTCCTTTTAGGGTTTGAAGGAAGATTTGATAAAAACAGTGGGAGCCATCCTGATTAGATAAAATAATAACCAATCTGATCTTGCAAGAGCATATGCTAAAGTATTTTCTTCTCTCTCTCTCCAGGTAGCGACCATATCATGCCTTAATAAAGATAATAATATGGATGTATTGACCGAACCCGCATGTTATACTATGCTGGGGAACGTTGGTTTCGTTCTTTCTTATAAGAGTTATAGGACTGAACAGGATATAGGGAATACCAGGATTCCCATGCCACCCGAATGAAGAAAGTACATATTGATGCATTTTCTTCGGGTGTGTTCGTTACAGAGAACTATTTCTCCATTTGCTCTACGTCCTGGGTATTAGATACTGGGTCAGGATTCCATATATGTAATAAGTTACATGGGCTTAGGAAGGGTAGAGAACTTGGAGAAGGTGATAAAGACATAAGGGTTGGAAATGGTGCAATTGTTGCAGCTAAAACCGTCGGGGAATATCACCTTGTATTACCAACTGGTAATACATTGATTCTGAACGAATGCTATTACATGGCGAACCTGATACGCAACATTATATCGGTTTCTTTACTAAGTTAAGAGGGATATAGTTTAATGTTATGAACAATTTTCTGAACCAAAAGTTGGTTGGATCAGGCACGTTGTGCAATGGCATTTATGTTCTAAATCAATCAACAGTTCTGAGCATAACAAACACACACAAGAGGAAGAGTTCAGAACTGAACGAATCCTTCTTATGGCATTGTAGACTGGGTCACATCAATGCGACACGACTAGCTAAGTTGCATAAGGATGGATATTTGAATCCATTTGAATTTTCATCTTATGATACTTGCCAGTCATGTCTCAAAGGAAAGATGACCAAAACTCCGTTTATGGGACACGGAGAGAGAGTTACGGAACTCTTGAGACTGGTACATAGTGATGTATGCGGTCCCATGTCTACACATGCCACGGATGGTTCTTCGTACTTCATTACATTCACTGACGATCTCTCTAGATTCGGGTATGTGTTCTTGATGAAACACAAATCAGAAGCTTTTGAGAAATTTAGAGAATATAAACAAGAAGTCGAGAACCGAATCGGGAAAAGTATTAAAATCCTTCGATCTGATCGAGGAGGTGAATACTTGAGCAATGAATTCATGGACTTCCTAAAAGTGAATGGGATTCTCTCTCAGCTAACTCCTTCATATACACCACAGCACAACGGTGTATCGGAACGGAGGAACCGCACCCTATTAGATATGGTGCGCTCTATGATGAGCACAACTGAGTTACCTATTTCCTTCTAGGGGTATGCGCTGGAGACAGCAGCATACCTATTGAATCAAGTTCCATCTAAATTTGTACTTACCACACCATATGAGATATGGAGTGGGAAGAGACCATGTCTTAAACGAGTTAAGATATGGGGTTGTCCGGCCTATGTCAAAAGGCAAAATCCGGACAAACTCGAGGCACGGTCAGTTCTATGTAAGTTTGTGGGATATCCCAAACATTCACATGGATATCTTTTCTACCATAACGAGGAACAAAAGGTGTTAGTTTCTCGACATGCCACCTTTTTAGAAAAGGAATTTCTTACAAAAGAAATTAGTGGCAGTGAGGTATAACTGGAAGAAATTCCGGCTACACAAACTCAAACTGAAGATTTAGTGGAAGTAGAAGATTCGGTAGTTCCTAATGAATCCCGGCCACTCCGCCGATCTAGCAGGGTTCCTCACCCACCTGAGAGATACTACGGTTTTCTCATGGATGGAGGGAGCGAGGATTGCATCATGGAGGATGATGACCCAACTAGCTTTGAGCAGGCCATCACGAGTGGGGACTCAGTGAAATGGCTGGATGCAATGCGGTCCGAGATGGAATCCATGTAAACCAACAAAGTATGGACTTTGGAACTTGCTCCTGAAGGGGTAAAACCCATTGGGAGCAAGTGGATCTTCAAGAAAAAAACTTGGTGTAGATGGGAAAGTGGAGACTTTCAAAGCTAGACTTGTTGCAAAGGGTTTTCGTCAAAGACCTGGTGTGGACTATGACGAAACCTTTTCTCCAGTGGCTATGCTTAAATCCATCCGGATCATGCTTCCCATCGCTGCATATCATGACTACGAAATCTGGCAAATGGATGTTAAGACCGCCTTTCTAAACGGTGATTTAGAAGAGTGCGTGTACATGACTCAGCCAGAGGGCTTCGTAGATAGTGGGAGAAGCGGGAAGGTGTGCAAGCTGCTTAAATCCATTTATGGATTAAAGCAAGCATCGCGGAGTTGGAACATCTGCTTTGACATCGTTATCAAAGAGTTTGATTTCGTAAAAAACGTAGATGAATCTTGTATCTACAAGAAGGTGGCAGCGAGTAAGGTTGTCTTCCTCGTATTGTACGTGGACGACATACTCTTGATAGGAAATGGCATTCCTATGCTGCAATCGGCCAAGCACTTCTTATCACAAAGATTCTCAATGAAAGATCTAGGTGTTGCCTCCTGCATACTGGGAATTATGATCTATAGAGATAGATCTAAAAGGATATTGGGATTGTCCAAATTCAGGTACATTGACACCATACTAAAGAGGTTTAGTATGGAAGAATCCATGCGTGGGAACTTACCCACGATCTCTGGACTCACTCTCTCCAAAGAGATGTCTCCTAAGACTGATTTGGAGAGAGCTCGCATGCAAGGGATACCCTATGCTTCGGCTGTAGGCTCTATCATGTACGCGATGCTATGTACCAGACCCGATGTAGCATACTCACTAAGTGTAGTGAGTAGGTATCAAGCTGATCCTGGAGAGAGTTACTGGACAGTTGTGAAGAGCATTCTTAAGTACTTACGAAGGACTAAGGAGATGCTCTTGGTGTATGGTAACGGAGAACTCCAAGTGGAGTCCTTTACCGATTCGAGCTTCCAGAGTGATAAGGACGACTCTAAGTCGCACTCGGGATTTGTCTTTACCCTTTACGGAGGGGCGGTTAGCTGGAAGAGTTCCAAGCAGGAAACCGTGGCAGATTCGACGATGGAGGCTAAATACATCGCTGCCAACGATGCTGCCAAAGAAGCTGTCTGGATCAAGAAGTTCATTACTGAACTTGGAGTGGTTCCATCCATTGAGCATCCAATACCTTTGTATTGTGATAACAATGGAGCGGTGGCTTTGGCCAAGAACCCAGGTCCCATCAGCGATCCAGGCATATTCTAAGGCGGTATCACCTATTCCGGGAGATAGTTGATCGCCGGGAGATCGATGTCAGGAGGGTTGACACGAAGGAAAACACTGCGGATCCACTCACGAAGGCCATTCCTCAGATACAGTTTGAGAGACTCTTCAGGATGCTTGGTATGCGATACTACAGCAGCTGGCCATAGTGAAAGTGGGAGATTGTTAGTTGTATGTATTCCCTAGAGGCCAGTATTGTACAGATGATGTATATTATATTGGATGCTTGGACATATATATAGAGAGGACTTTCTTGCCTCTTGATGCTGTCTTATAGTTACATGTTGGTAAAGCCCTAAGGATGTGTACTTGACTACCTGGACTATGATGCGGATCATACTAGTGGGGACAGAGCAGTCCATAAGTACATCCTTTAATGTTCCTAGTCGTGGGTGTATCGAGACAGGGCATCAATATACAAGAGTAGACTAGCGTATACGCTTCTTGACCCATAAGATGGGCAATGGATGATCCCATATCCATTGGTGTCTGACATAAAAGATGGTATACGGGTGCTAAGTGGAGACTGGGTACACTGGACGGACTCGCCGAGAACTCTTAGATGGTATTATACCTCACGTCAGATGGCAGTTCTCTGGTGACACTTATGCAGGTTAGTCTGTAGACCCGAGATCGTCATAGAGTCTTGTGTGATTCCCACTGTGCCTTGATTTCCACCTTACCTCGTTCAAGACGGCGTGCAAAACGGTGGTTTTCGGGTACAGTCCCGAGTCACATGGAGGCGATGAGCGATAGGAGGGGTTTCGTCTCTCCCGGTATTGGGGGTTGATGTTATGCTGTGCTCGATTGGCCATAACAGGGAAGTCCCTGGCCAGGGCTGATTTAGAGATTTACTGGTAAGAGTTAGTAGTAGTTTCTCGACCCGTTATGAGCCTCACATCGGCACGACTTATCGGTTTTTGGGGTCTGACGTTTACCACTCCTAGACTTGATATGCGACATATGAGACGAGGAGATCGGACTGTACGGGAAGTGTTACCGTCAGACTTTTACAGGAGTTGGAGCGGGCTTGCTTGCTGATCTTCTGATCGCTCAATACCCGGGTAGCCGTTACGTCCAGCTAGTACCGCTGACGGCTTGTGGGTGCTTGATGTGATCATCACCTACTGCCGGCGTATTAACGAGTCTTTAGAGTCCTACATAGAGCTTTTACTGGCTCAGGCAAAACGAAATAGGAGCGCATATGCGATATGTGCGGGACCGAGAATAATGCGTGTATGTGATACCGTATTCTATTCTCGCAACTTTTTGTATCGGTCGGTTATATGTGATATAGCCGGGTTATCGAATCAAGTGTTGATTCGATAAGTCGATACATTGGATGTTAGTCGGTTATATGAGATATAACCGGATTATTAAGTCGAGTGTTGATTTAATAATTTAGTGTATAATTGTATATATGATATACTAATTTACATTAACTAACATTTGTTCACTTAAGGATTTTTTTCTCACATGTGCACAACTTTAATATATATGTGATATATATTAAAATGTGTTTTCTTTTTGTATCATGATTGATGATACATCTTTCATGGGTATGTAAAACATACACCATTCTATTTATTATGGTGGGTTATAATTATTTAAGGTAATTAAAAAATTAGTCGAGAATTGGAAAGAGCATGATGCTTGTAGAAGCTTGATTTGATTTGACAAAGTCCACTAACTTTGTCTTTACTTTAGATTTTTTTTTACCTAACCATTTGGATTAGCCATGGTTATGTCTCTACATGAGTTAGTATATGATACTCACTCACCCATGGTTAGATCACTCATATTTTTTATCATTATCCTCATCTTTTCTTTTGTTCATCTTCTTCTTCTTTGAGCAAAAGAAAAGCTTGCTAGGTTTTTCAAAAGTGAGTGAAACATTGTAAGAAAATAAATTCTAAAGTGAACCCACTTCCTATTTCTCCATCCTCTACTAGACTAGCACTTTAGTTTAGGGTGTTTGCTTCACTAATTCTCTAGTTAGTGAAGTAGTAGCTTGAGTTGGTATTCCCTCGACGTAGATCATCTTCGGCCTCGAAGACTTCAAGCAAGGACGCTTCTTTCGCCTCGTGAAGCCATGCAAGAGCCCGGGAGAACAATGATCGCAGCAAAGGGACTACGACAAGGAGCTTTAAAAGTGAAGGACCGATCTACAAAGGTTGTATTTCGTATTCAATTAGTTGTAAATGTTATTTACTAGCAAGTGTAACCCTAATTATCTAGCAAAGATCTTGTTTAGGGTTGTTCGGCACGGCTAAAATTTTAATCGGGCATGGTTGATACCTTCTTAACCCTTGTTAGAGTGCATAGTAACCCTACACTACTGATCCTATCTGTGACAATCTCCGTACAGTCCGGTCTGTTCGTCTAAGAGTATCGCATATCGGGCAAAGGAGGTGGTAAACATCAGACCCCTAATAGCGGTATAAGTCATGTCGGAGTGTAGCCCAGAACACCCTGAGAAACTACTGGAACACCTACCAGTAAATCTCACTTGCCCTGGCCAGGGACTTTGTGTAATGGCTCTCCAAACACAGCGCGATATCAACCCCCAATACCGGGAGAGACGAATCCTATCTAACCGCCACTGCCTCCAAGTGCTTCGGGACTGCACCCAACTACTACCTGTTTATACGACTCAATAGAGCCGTGGTAGGGTAGCAATCAAAGAACAGTGGGAACACACTTGAGACGAAGCAGCAGTGTCAAGTCAACGGACTAATCTGTACCCATGTCACCTGGAAACTGCTACCTGACGATGGGTATAATACCAACCAGCAGTACCTTACGAGTCCGTCCAGTGTAACTCATAACCCAATGAGCACCTGCATACTATCTCCAGTACGACGTACTGATGGCTGTGGGACAGACCATCTCCCCTGCTGGGATGAGAAACGTATACACTAGTCTACTCTGGAGTATCGATGCCCTGTCTTGATAATCCTAAGACTAGGGACCTGTATAAAGATGTGCTTATAGACTATCCAGCCTCCACTAGTGTGATCGCCATCACAACGCTGGTAGTCAAGCAAAAATCCTAAGGGCTCCATCAATATGTATTAGCGATATGTTAAAAGAAATATATACACATATTAAGATAGATACAAACCAAGTAGCATACTACTATATCGAGCAAGACTGTCGTCAATCCGTGTATATATCCCATGCTTCCAAAATGTAATATACAAACTAGTACTATATAATAATGGCATCTAGGGCATCCATATCCAACACTTTCTCCATACAAAAGAGTAGTATGGGGAGCAATCTCGGACCCTGAAATACGAAGCATCTCGAAAGTTGTTTCAGATGCGGATGGCTCCTGGCACACCAATAGGCGATCACGTTTTGAAGATGATTGCTCTTATTGAAGAGCTTGAGGACCTCGGATGGACCATGGATAACGAACAGTATACTGATATTGTTCTTCAGTCTCTTCCTCCTGCCTTTGCTCAATTCATAGTCAACTTCAACATGCACAACATGGAGAAGTAACTACCCGAACTTCTCAATATGTTGAGAAGTGCGGAGAGAACGCTTAAATCGAAGTCCCCCACTCTGATTGCTGGACAATCTTCCTCTTCCGTCCCAAAAGCCAAGGCCAAGGGAAAGAATAAGAAGAAATCCACCAAACCGAGAGGTGGAATCAAGAAGGCAAAGGGAAAGGACAAATCCAAAGCTGCGGAGTCGGGGAAAGGAGAATGTTTCTATTGAAAGAAGATGGGGCACTGGAAGCAGAACTGTACTGAGTACCTCGATCTCAAGAAAAAGAAGCATGGTGATGCTTCAGCTTCAGGTGTGTTTGTAACCGAAAACTGTTTTTCTATAAACTCTGCTTCCTGGGTATTGGATACCGGTTCGGGTTCTCATATTTGCAATTCTGTGCAGGAGTTGAAAAATAGCAGAGTTTTGAAGATCGGTGATCATACTCTCCGAGTTGGAAATGGTTCCAATGTACATGCAGTTTCAGTGGGAGAGTATCACCTAAGGTTGCCGTCGGGTTGTATATTGGTTTTGAACCCATGTTATTTTGTACCAAGCATTCTTTGTAATATTATATCTGTTTCCTACTTAGACAATGAAGGATATCATTTTGTATTGCAGCATAATGTTATGAACATTAAACTGAATCAAGAGTTGATTGGTTGTGGTACACTTAATAATGGGATATTCGTCCTTAATCAACACATAGTTTTCAACATACAACACACAAATAAAAGAAAATTTTCAGATATAAATGAAGCTTTTCTTTGGCATTGTAGACTTGGTCATATTAATGAAACAAGACTAAACAAGCTTCATAAAGATGGATATTTAAATCCTTTTGAGTATAAATCTTATGCGACTTGTCAGTCTTGTATCAAAGGGAAAATGACCAAAACTCCGTTTACTGGACACGGAGAAAGAGCTATAGAGCTCTTGGGCCTCATACATAGTGATGTATGTGGGCCAATGTCTACATACCGAGGGGCTGTTTTTCTTACTTCATTACTTTTACTGATGATTTCTCAAGATTCGGTCAAGTGTTTTTATTAAAACATAAGTCTGAAACTTTCGAGAAATTCAAGGAGTATAAACTTGAAGTAGAAAAACAAACAGGAATGAGCATCACAATACTTCGATCAGATCGAGGTGGAGAGTATCTTAGTACAGATTTTTTAAATTTCCTAAAAATGAATGGGATTCTCTCTCAGCTCACTCCCCCTTGCACACCACAACACAACGGTGTGTCAGAGCGGCGGAATCGTACCCTATTAGATATGGTACAATCCATGATGAGTGATACTGAGTTACCTCTCTCCATTCGGGGGCATGCATTGGAGACTGCAGCTTTTCTGTTAAACAAAGTTCTAACCAAGACCGTGTCTACTACTCCATATGAGATATGGTATGGGAAGAGACCATCTCTTAAACAAGTTAAGATTTGGGGTTGTCCGGCTTTTGTCAAAAAGCATAATCCAGACAAACTCGAGACACGATCGGTCAAATGTATATTTATGGGATATCCAAAACATTCGTTTGAATATCTATTCTACCATAAGGAGGAACAAAAAGTGTTTGTTTCTCAATATGCCACATTTTAAGAAAATGATAATTCTCCAAATAATACTGATGGCAATGTGGTAGATCTAGAAGAGATTCTAGAGACACAAGTTACAAATGATGACTTGGTTGAACCCGATGTTGCAACAGAATCTTTTGAACCTCAGGCACTCCGTAGATCTGGTAGGATGTCTCGCCCACCGGAGAGATACTACGGTTTTCTCATTGATGGTGATAGAGAAGATTGCGTCATGGATAATGATGACCCTACCAGTTTTCAGGAAGCTATCATGAGTGGTGACTCTGTGAAGTGCCTGGATGCCATGAGATCCGAAATGGAGTCTATGTTGTAAGGTTACAAGGAACTAGAACAAGGCTCTACAAGGCATCAACCATGCCAAAATCAATTTTTTCAAGTGACGAACAACCTAAAGCAAGGATCTTTGTTAGAGAATTAGGGTTAACAAGAACAAGTAAACACTTTTACTACTAAGTGAGATGGATTACAACCTTTGTAGTCCGTTCCTTCGCGTCATAAGCTCCGTGTTGAGGTCCCTTCGCTGCGACCATCAAGAACTCCGACTCTAATGAGGCTCATAGAGGTGAATGATGCATCTTGCTTGAAGTCTTCTTGATGTAAGACGATCTACCTTGAAGAATCTCTAACCCAAGCTTACACTTCACTAATGAAGTAATTAGAGAAGTGAAGACCCTAATCTAAGTGGCTAGAATAGATGAGGATGATGAAGTAGGAATTTTGCTCTCTTTTGTTTTCATTTTCTCACACTTAATCATCACAAACATAAAACCTAGTGAAGCTTTTGTTTCAAGAGCAAGAAGAAGCTAAACCTTTTGTGATGAATAATGAATTATTGTTGTGGTTACAATTACAACCATGGGTTAAGAATGAAAGGATTAACCCTTGTAGAGAATAAACCATAGGTTAATGGTTTGGGTTGGGTTAACAAATATCTTCAAAAAATATCAAAGGATGAAGACAAAAGTCAAACCTTCATGAAGCTTCATGAAAGCTCATCCAAAGCTTAACCCTAATCCAAACCCTAACTAGGTTTAAACTCTAAAACCATGTTGCATTTGTAACCCTAACATGTTACAATATTATATATCACATATACAATATATTTTGGAACAAAAGAAAATAATACAATTAACATATATCGCATATACATCAATGTATTATCCAGTGAGAAAATGAAACAATAAAGCGAGCTTATATTAGTTAATGTAATGTAATATATCACATATATAATTATACATTAAATTATCGAATCAACACATGATCCTACAATCCGGCTATAGTGCATATAACCGACTAATATAACATCTACCATTTCATCGAATCAACACTTGATTCGATGACCCGACTATATCATATATAGCCGGCCGATATCACATATCGCGAGAATAGAATACGGTATCTCATATCGTATTATTCTCGGTCCCGCACATATCACATATGTGCTCCTACTCCGTTTTGCCTGAGCCAGGAAACCTCTGTGTAGGATTCTAAAGAATCGTCAATACACCGGCAGTAGGTGATGATCATATCAAACACCCACAAGCTGCAAGCGGTCAGCCAAACGTAACAGCCACCCAGGTATTGAGCGATCAGAAGATCAACAAGCAAGCATGTATATTCTCCTGTGAATCCAATCAGTAACACTACCGTACAGTCCGATCTCTTCGTCTGATATGTCGCATATCCAGTCTAGGGGTGTTAAACGTCAGACCCCAGTAACCGATAAGTCGTGTCAATGTGAGGCTTATAACAGGTCGAGAAACTACTAATAACACTTATCAGTAAATCTCCATATTAGCCCTGGCAAGGGACTTCCAGTTATAGCCAATTGAACACAGCACAACATTAACTCCCTATACCGGGAGAGACGAAACCCCTCCTATCGCTCATTGCCTCCATGTGATTCGGGATTGTACCCAAAAGCCACCATTTTGCACGCCCTCTTGGACGTGTTAAGGTGGTAATCAAAGCACAGTGGGAATCACACAAGACTCTATGACGATCTCGGGTCTACAGACTAACCTGTACCAGTGTCACCGGAGAACTGCTATCTGACGATAGGTATAATACCATCTAGGAGTTCTCGGTGAGTCCGTTCATTGTACCCAGTTTCCACTGAGCACCCGTACACCATCTTTGATGTCAAACACCGATGGATATGGGATCACCCATCGCCCATCTTATGGGTCAAGATGCGTATACGCTGGTCTACTCTGGTGTATCGATGCCTTGTCTCAATACACCCTCGACTAGGAACAGTTATAGGATGTACTCGTTGACTACCCTGGCCCCACTAGTATGATCTCATCATAGTCCCAGTAGTCAAGTACATATCCTAAGGTCTTTATCAACATGTGAGAGCAAGACAGTAAACCAATACAAGTCAACATGTTAAGACAAAGTGAAACCAGATAGCATACTATCATATCGAGCAAGAAAGTCCTCACTATATATATCCAAGCATCCACTATAATATACATCATATGTACAACAATGGCTTCTAGGGCATATATACAACTAATAATCTCCCATTTGCACTAAGGCCAGCTGTTGTAGTATCTCATACCCAACATCCCGAAGAGTCTCTCAAATTGTATCTGGGGAATGGCCTTCGTGAGTGGATCCGCAGTGTTGTCCTTCGTGTCAACTCTCCTAACCTCAATCTCCCGGCAATCAACTATCTCCCGGATCAGGTTATACCGCCTCTGAATATGTCTGGACTTCTGATGGGACCTGGGTTCCTTGGCCAAAGCCACAGCTCCATTGTTATCACAATACAAAAGTATTGGATGTTCAATGGACGGAACCACTCCAAGTTTAGTGATGAACTTCTTGATCCAGACAGCCTTTTTGGCAGCATCGTTGGCAGCGATATATTCAGCCTCCATCGTCGAGTCTGCCACGGTTTCTTGCTTGGAACTCTTCCAACAAACCGCCCGTCTTAGGGTAAAGACAAATCCCGAGTGCGACTTAGAGTCGTCCTTGTCACTTTGGAAGATCGAATCGGAAAAGGACTCCACTTGGAGTTCTCCGTTACCATACACCAAGAACATCTCCTTAGTTCTTCTCAAGTACTTGAGAATGTTCTTCACAGCTGTCCAGTGACTCTCTCCTGGATCTACTTGATACCTACTCACTACACTTAGTCAGTATGCTACATCGGGTCTGGTACATAGCATCGCGTACATGATAGAGCCTACTGCCGAAGCATAGGGTATCTCTTGCAGGCGAGCTCTCTCCAAATCAGTCTTGGGAGACATCTCTTTGGAGAGAGTGAGTCTAGAGATCGTGGGTTGGTTCCCACGCTTGGATTCTTCCATACTAAACCTCTTTAGTATGGTGTCAATGTACCTGGATAGGGACAATCCCAGTATCCGTTTAGATCTATCTCTATAGATCTGAATTCCCAAAATGTAGGAGCCATCACCTAGATCATCCATTGAGAATCTATGTGATAAGAAGAGCTTGACCGAGTGCAGCATAGGAACATCATTTCCTATCAAGAGTATGTCATCCATGTATAATACGAGGAAGACTACCTTACTCTCTGCAACCTTCTTGTATATAAAAGGTTCATCTACGTTCTTGATGAAGTCAAACTCTTTGACTACAACATCAAAACAGATGTTCCAACTCCGCGATGCCTGTTTTAACCCATAGATGGATTTAAGCAGCTTGCACACCTTTCCGCTGCTCTCACTATCTACGAAGCCCTCTAGCTGAGCCATGTACACGCACTCCTCTAAATCACTATTTAGAAAGGCGGTCTTAACATCCATTTGCCAGATTTCGTAGTCATGGTATGCAGTAATGGCAAGTAGGATCCGGATGGACTTAAGCATAGCCACTGGAGAAAAGGTTTCGTCATAATCTACACCTGGTCGTTGACGAAAACCCTTTGCAACAAGTCTAGCTTTGAAAGTCTCAACTTTTCCATCCACACCAAGTTTCTTCTTAAAGATCCACTTGCTCCCAATAGGTTTTACCCCTTCAGGAGCAACTTCCAAAGTCCATACTTTGTTGGTGTACATGGATTCCATCTCAGATCGCATTGCATCCAACCATTTCACAGAGTCGCCACTCGTGATGGCCTGCTCGAAGCTAGTTGGGTCATCATCTTCTATGATGCAATCCTCACTTCCACCGTTTATGAGAAAACCATAGTATCTCTCAGGTTGATGAGGAACCTTACTAGATCGGCGGAGAGGCTGGGGTTCGTCAGGAACTACTGAATCCTCTGGTTCTACCAAATCTTCTGTCGTAGTTTGTATAGCTGGAACCTCTTCCAGTTGTACATCCTTGCCACTAATTTCCTTTGCGAGAAATTTCTTTTCTAAAAAGGTGGCATGCTGAGCAACAAACACCTTTTGTTCCTCAGGGTGGTAAAAGATATGTCCTCGCGAATGCTTGGGATATCCTACAAACTTGCACAGAACGGACCTTGCCTCGAGCTTGTCCGGATTTTGCTTTTGAACATAGGCCGGGCAACCCCATATCTTAACAAAATTATGAGATGATCTCTTCCCCTCCCATATCTCATATGGAATGGCAGGCACTGATTTGGTACGTGTCACGCCCCGCTTCCCAGTCTACGGCGAAGGAGACGCGACGAGGTCCGCTACGTATATACTCAGAAGTACATACGCTAAGCGTATCTAAGCAATATAAAATAAATACACAAGAGACAAGAAATAAAAAGAATAGCAACTTTTATTTATTAACATTCTTTGTACAATGCATGAAAGGAAATACAACTGAAATAAAAAGATGACTAAACAGTGGCATAACAGGAAATGAAAAGTACAAAAAGGAAAAGTGTACAATGAAACTAAAGTGCAGGGTCTTCGGCAAATTGCTCCAACTCTTCTTGAGATGGCTCGCTCTCCGCCGGGTCCAAACTACCTGACGACATTCAAAGAAGAAAGAAATAGAATGTCGTCAGCGAACAGGTCGCTCGGTATGTCACAAAGGTAAAAGGAGAAATAGAATAGACAGAGAGTAAGAGAGAGAGGGAGAGGGTGGCTTTTACAGTTGTATTATATTGTTATATTATTGTAGTATGGTGTTAACGCTGTTGTTGTAGCTTGGTACAGAAGGATGCCAGTATATACGAGAGGGGTCTCAGTATGCTAGAGACCATAGCAAATGGAAGTACAAGGCTCCGTTATACAACCCGGAACAACGGCAATTGGATTCATGTTAGGTGTCTTAATCTTACCATCTCCTGCCACCTTTAACACCTTCCGTACCAATCTACCCCTTAAACCCCGCGATGTCTTATTTGTATTGTTATCTTGTAAATTGTGTTGGTTGTATGATTGATTGACTGACTGACCGAAACCATGATATCAGGAAACAGTTATAACCGTAGAGTCATGTAACTGGAATACTGAGAATCATGTAAAAGGAATATATCCATGGTTCGGTTTAGCCAAATTGAATAGATTGTTAACTGGATTCAGGGGTTCATGTGTTCATATTGAGTTGGAATATTAAAGAATATAAATTGACTTGAATCATATTCAAGTTAGAAATAGTCAGACTCTAACCCGAGTCAGACTAAAAGAAAGGTAATTTGAAGTTCTATAATTGTTAGGGTCCTTATTGTAATTTATAAAACTTGAGGGGGTTTTATGTAAAAATGTACTTTATATAGTTTTCAAAATAAACCACAAGTATTTATTATTCGTCTTTATAGTTATAATGAGTGTAAATTTTATTTGTGTTATTCTAGTGAATATATCCTAATAAAAGTATTAATTTATAATATTGATTTATTTGAAATTCATGGTATTTAAATGTAACTTTTAATCTTGTAATTTTTAGGAAAAGGTGGAAACTTTATCTTATAATAAAATAGGCGTTTAAATGATAAATATATCTATGTTTATACAAGAATAATTTTATATAAATATTTTATTTTCCAAAAATCTCATTTTTCTTAAATGTCGTATTTTAAACCTTTCGAGACCGAATGCTCCTTGTGGAGGTCTGAATCTCGCACTACTAAGCTCGAGGGTGCACGATAAACCGTACAATCCCTAACGAGTTCCCTAAAGGTGGGTTGTAGTGGCGCTTTGCAGAGGTTTAATAACCATCATTTAGAAAACGGTTTTATAAGATAAGGTATTTATTTGTAAAAAGATATAAATTTCCGTATTTTAGTTCTAGGGTTTCTTAAGCCAACTAGCCTATTTCTAAAGGTCTAAACGATAAGTCATTAGAAGCCTCAAATCGCCTCTTCACCGCCAATTATGGCCAGGTAAGTACAAGTGAGGAGGGAGGGATCCGCTCACGAATCGTGAGGCGGGCCTTTTAAAGTTACCCAAGCTCACTTGCCTATCCTAGACACCACAAAGTCAGTTTAGATAAACGATCGATGTCCATGACATATCGTATTTTCTTTTTAAAAGATTTTGTTTCAAAATTATATACAACTTAGAACTTTCAGAAAAGGGTTTATAAAGAAAATGGTATTTTAATGTAAGTCTTGTATTTTCGTATTCTAAGTTTTGACGATATCAATTAGGGTTGTATTTGCGTGTGTGTAGAGGTAGGTCATTACCTCGTGACTTATTTTAAGGTATAGTAAATTTTAGGGGTTAAATATGATAAATTAAACCTGAGGGTATTTAAGTGAAAGAATACGGTATTTGCAAAAGTTATCATTTCATGTGTGAAAAATCATTCAAATTGATTTTTACAAGTTTAGTGGTCAAGATGAAGATGTTTCGGAATGATGGAATTGATTAGAAGAAGAAAAATAAACATTATGGTATTAATGTGAAAAGAATACGATATTACAAAAAAAACTATCATTTCATGTGAGAAAATTTGTCCAAATTAATTGTTATTTGATTAATAGTCATCATGAATATGTTTAGGTATTATGGGATTGGTGACAAGTGAGATTTTGTAGAAAAACGAATCGGAAATCGGTTTGTTCCGATTTTCGTCGGGTTTCATAATTCCGTATTTTTGAAAAGTAGAAAGAAAAAAAGAACGGGACTTACGGGTTTTGATCTATACTAAGGAGTGAGGGGGACTAAAGGGGTTGCCGATGCGTTTCGTCGTTGCCGGTAGTTCCTAAAAACGTTGCCGGAATTTCCGCCGGAATTTCGTCGGAGCTTCGCCGCGAGCTTGTTTTCAAAGTACACAACTCTTGGAAAATTTTGAGAGAGTTAGCTTAGGATTTTTTGGGATGAGAGGGTAGAGGGGAGAGGGTGTATTTATAGGGTAGGTTAGGGGTAGGGTAGGTGAAGGGTTTTTAAATAAAAAATGTAATAATATATAAAATCATTAAAAGTTGGAGTAAATAGGGTATATGAAAGGTTTTAATGTAAAAATGTATAAAATCATTAAAAATTGGAGTGAATAGGGTATATGAAAGGTTTTAATGTAAAAATATATTAAAAATCATTAAAATGGAGTAAATGGGGATTTCAAAGGTCTCTGAAACCGATCAAGGAATTTGAAGTGTACATGGGGGTTTAGAAGATGAAGAGACACAATATTGAAGAAGAATTTAAAACAAAATAAATATTAAAAATAATATTGGGCATGGGATTTGAACTTTGGTGGCTTGGTTCAGCAATGCAAGGTATTACCAATGAGCTACAAGCTCCTTCTTGTAATTAAATTGCTAATTAATTACTTAAATCTTGTGCTCAAGCAATAAATACCCCTTTATGAATTTTTGAAAAAAATATTTGAAATTTTTTTTATAGAAAAAAGTGTATAAGAAAATTAGGGTTGTTACAGTACGAACTCTATTCAATAGGTATATGGCTGTCTCAAGCGCATACCCCCAGAAGGAAATAGGCAACTCAGCAGTGCTCATCATAGAGCGCACCATATCTAATATGGTGCGATTCCTCCGCTCCGATACACCGTTGTGCTGTGGTGTATAAGGAGGAGTAAGCTGATAGAGAATTCTATTCTCTTTTAGATAATCCCGGAACTCATTGCTCAAGTATTCTCCTCCTCGATCAGATCGAAGGATTTTATTGCTTTTACCCGTTTGGTTCTTTACTTCATTCTTATATTCTCTGAATTTCTCAAAAGCTTCAGACATGTGTTTCAACAGGAACACATGTCCGTATCTTGAGAGATCGTCAGTGAATGTAATGAAGTATGAGGAACCATCCCTGACATGTGTAGACATGGGACCGCATACATCACTATGTATTAGTCCGAAGAGTTCTGTAACTCTTTCTCCGTTTCCACTAAACGGAGTTTTGGTCATTTTTCGTTTGAGACATGACTGGCAAGTGTCATAAGATGAAAATTCGAACGGATTCAAATATCCATCCTTATGTAACATAGCTAGCCGTGTCGCATTAATATGACCTAGTCTACGATGCCATAAGATGGATTCGTTCATTTCTGAACTCTTCCTTTTGTGTGTGTTTTGTATATTAAGCATTGTAGTTTGATTGAGAACGTATATGCAATTAAATAATGAGCCTGATCCAATTAACTTTTGATTTTGGAATATGTTCATAACATCATCCTGTACTTCAAGATTACATCCTTCTTTACTCAATAAAGAAACTGATATAATATTGCATATCATGCTCGGAATGTAATAGCATTCGTTCAGAATCAATGTATTACCATTTGGCAACACAAGGTGATATTCGCCAACAGCTTTGGCTGCAACATTTGCACTATTCCATACACTTATGGAATGATCACCCTCTCCTAATTCCCTACCTTTACGTAGCCCATGTAACATATTACATATATGGGATCCGGATCCGGTATCTAATACCCAGGATGTAGAGTGAACTGAGAAATAGTTCTCGATAACTAACACACCCGAAGAAGATGCATCAGCATTCTTGTTCTTCGTCTGGGTGGCGTGAGAATCCAGATATTCTCCTATTCCCTGCTCAGACTTATAACAATTATAAGTGGGAGCGGGACCAATGTTCCCGTGCTCAGTATAAAAAGCGGGTTTAGTCAATACATCCATATTATTATCTTGATTAAGGCCTGACATGGTCGCTACCTGGAGAGAGAGAGAGAGAAGAAAACACTTTAGCGTATGCTCTTGCATGATTAGATTGGTTATTATCTTATCTAATAAGGATGGCTCCCACTGCTTTTTATCAAATATTCCTTAAAACCCTAAAAGGTAAGACTAGCCGGGATTAATTACACCTTACAAGTTCGCCAATCTTTCAGCCAGGCCAGTGTTGGTACTTTGAGGGAGGTTCCCCGTGCTCTCGCACGGACCTAATTATAATAAACCTCGTTTTCCCAGAGGCATAACCCTGTTAACACCTTTCTAGACACCGACTTGATCGGCTAATTGTCCTGTGTAAAATTCTCCCAGGAGTAACTCTTACTCGTAGTGGGTATCAGGATCCATCTATCTCATAGAAGGTATGCAATCTCATTGCAAATTTCAACACTTGAAATTCCCGATAACTCTTTTTCCCCTAGCATCCTATGACCTTGACGGAGGTCAACAAACCATAGGGTATTAGTCAAGTTAAACCCGTCATTTCCTGATTGAATTAAACCCACCCGCACGACCCTTGACGGAGGTCAACAAGGTCGTACGACTACCCTAAAACAATCGCATCATATGCAACAGATAAATACTAGTCAGCTACCGCACACTACGCCTTGACGGAGGTCAACAAACGTAGAACAAATACTAAGTAGGACTTATCTGAAATGACGGAAGGCTACGGCAAGTTTTTCTGAAAACCTATTGCCTAATGAACTTGATATCGTTGTAGAAACAAGTAATTTTGAAAAGGAGTGTTTTTGAGGCTTTTCTAGTTTCGCTAAAGAGGTCACTCCCGGTGAAGGGATCTCGGCTCTTTCCTTATCGAATAAGGTGCAAGATATTTCACAAATACCGCTGTGCAAAGTAGGAACTATAGAAGCAATCAAAAACAAAACCGTGTGTTTGTAGCATCTGCCAGTTTTGCTAAAGAGGACACTCCCGGTGAAGGGATCTCGGATCTTTCCTCATCGAATAAGGTTCGGGGTATATCACATATACCACTATGCAAAGCAAAAACTGTAGCTACCCTTTTTGAAAATTTGATTCTACAACATCTTTTAGGTTTCTTTTCTTTCATTAATCTCATTAATGAATCCCATCACTTATGCTTCCTAAGCATCACAGAAGAAACGAAAGCAGTAATATTTATATATCATATATATAGTAATAAATCATTCGTCTCAGGCATATAAAATGATCACATCACAGTATATCAGCAGCAGCAGAAACATATGAAATAAAGGATATACTAGGAGGCCCATGTTTTATTGTGAGCCTGTATAAAACACGGATTCCACGGTCGCGATGAATAGCCAAACCCACATCCCTAAACCTCTAAGAGTGCAGCAAGCAACCCTACCAATTCTAGGGTTAGGAGACCCGGTCTCGACTCCTCGAGATGGCCTCCCACTGGACCCTAGAACCCAGTTACTTGTGCTCCCTACCTGGGTCTATCCTAATGCGGAAAAGTAAATAATATACAATGGAGACATCATCCTCAACCTGGAAATGCCCCAATAAAAGAATATTACATACAATGAATTTTACATGAATGAAAATAAAAACTCTCATCTCACATAAAATCCCCGGCTATTCAGAACACGACAATCCAATATAACATATCACAGCAACACATAACATCACATGTCATCAACGTAAGCAAGTATGTGTACCCCGATTGTCGTTGATGTATAGCAACGAAAACGGCGATACACCACATACTACGCTTACGGTCGTAGAAAAGAAAGTGAAAAACTACAACATTTGGAATCCACAATCATTTTAGACATCGTAAATCCGAAATATCCCATACTTCGCATTTCATGCCTAACTATATGAATTCCACATATTGTATCACATTCCAGATAAATAGACAATGTTAAACTTTCCGATCGACTAAACAAATACCTAAGATTTCCCAAATAGCTCAACACTTGAGCAGAGTTCAAAAAATTCCAGAACATGTCACAGCCCCAATGAACCAGCCGTAGAAAGGTCAAACCAACGTCTCAAATGTGGCAACGCTAAACTACTACAAACCCTAGGGTTCAGTGGCAGTTTTGACCATCACATAATCGAGTTAAGGTTACGTTCTTCTAGAGGGTCCACAGATACGCTTGCATGTTTTTCCAAAAGTTTTAAACTCTGGAAAAATCCAACACTTGAAAGTTTTCCGACATGGGAAAAAGTGAGTTTTTGATATCCGTTCGAACCATTTAACACGTTCTAAATTACCCGAAAAACAAAACGATGTTAAACTTTCCGATCGAATCAACGGATACTAAAGATCTCCAGAAAACTCAAAACTTGAGTAATAATAAAAATTCCCATAAGCATGATGTAATACCTACGGATCACCTGTTGATGTACGATCCCTCAATCCTCATGTTTTGCCGCGGAACCGCCGCCAATATCTTGGTTTGGCCGCGTTTCCATGGTGGCTTGATGGATTCAGGGAGTCGTACTTCTCAGATATCCATAGAATCACCTGCTTAATTTTCTGAATATTTTTAATGTGGAAAAAATCAACTTTTTAGAAAATTTCCTGAGAAGGGGTACATCATGATGTTTCGTGGTTCGATCGGACTTTTAATTTCGTCTACACGTCTCCTAATGCTCTAGCTAGGCTCTGATACCATGTTAGTCAGGCAGCCACCCCATCCAATGGGGTCACCGTGGCACTAAAGGGTCCCTCAGCAACTACTTTTTACGCATGCCCCCTCGCGAGGACTACAACCCGCCGGAACACCTTTCGGTCTCGATACACCGTGGGGTAAAGAGCCTATGCTTCGCCACACTGTCACACAGTGAGAACCCCCCATAGGTCGACATCCATTGCTTAATAGCTCTGATACCACTGTAAGGTTACTAGGCACTAGTGCAAGTCTCTACAATGCATCAACCATGCCAAAATCAAATTTTTCAAGTGCCGAACAACCTAAAGCAAGGATCTTTGCTAGAGAATTAGGGTTAACAAGAACAACTAAACACCTTTACTACTAAGTGAGAGGGATTACAACCTTTGTAGTCCGTTCCTTCGCTTCATAAGCTCCGTGTTGAGGTCCCTTCGCTGTGATCATCAAGAACCCCGACTCTCGTGAGGCTCCAAGAGGTAAATGGTGCATCTTGCTTGAAGTCTTCTTGATCTAAGATGATCCACCATGAAGAATCTCTAACCCAAGCTTACTCTTCACTAATGAAGTAATTAGAGAAGTGAACACCCTAATCTAAGTGGCTAGAATAGATGAGGATGATGAAGTAGGAATTTTGCTCTATTTTGTTTTCAATTTCTCACGCTTAATCATCACAAACATAAAACCTAGTGAAGCTTTTGTTTAATGGGCAAGAAGAAGAAGAAGAAGCTAAACCTTTTGTGATGAATATTGAATTATTTTTGTGGTTACAGTTGCAACCATGGGTTAAGAATGAAAGGCTTAACCCTTGCAGAGAATAAACCGAAGGTTAAGGGTTTGGGTTGGGTTAACAAATATCTTCACAAAATGTCAAAGGATGAAGACAAAAGTCAAACCTTCATGAAGCTTCATGAAAGCTCATCCAAAGTTTAACCCTAATCCAAACCCTAACTAGGTTTAAACTCTAAAACCATGTTGCATTTGTAACCCTAAGATGTTACAATATTATATATCACATATACAATATATTTTGTAACATAAGAAAATAATACAATTAACATATATCGCATATACATCAATGTATTATCCAGTGATAAAATGAATCAATAAAGCGAGCTTATATTAGTTAACGTAATGTAATATATCACATATATAATTATACATTAAATTATCAAATCAACACTTGATCCGACTGTCACGACCCGAAAAGTACAGAACATGACCGGCACTTAAATTACGAAATATCTCGAGGCGTACGTAATATAAGTAAGCCAAAACCCAGAAATCAAAACCAAAGAAGCAGTAGAGTGAAGGAAAAACCAATTAAAAGAAAGTAGTTTTAATCAACGTTGGCCGAAGTATGTATATTTTAAATCTCAAGTATTTTCTGAAAATTTTGGCAGAGTCTCCTTTGTAAATACTGGCCCCAAACGGGATACAACATGAATAGTATACGAAATAAATAAAAAGGTATCCCCAAGCGGGAGCTAGCTCTTCATCAATCGACGGTCACAACCACGCAAGCAATATAATATACAACGCCGAAGGGCGATGATCAAAACTCAAAAGAAAACCCAAAATCAGCTTGAAAACCATAATAATACAACGCTCGACTCTAAGTCAAAATAATAACAAGTCTGGTCTTCTATCTCTATAAAATATACAATCCGGTTGATGGAGTTTCTAGATACAACTGAATATAAATATACAATGGTGGTCCTGATACAAAAGAACCCACCTACAAAAGCAATCACCCAGATGGAACAGTGTGCCAGTAAAGCCGCAATGAAACCTATACGGTGAAACCTGCAACGAACTGTGGCACAACGGGGTTGAGTTGCCAACTCGTGAGTAGAAAACAACAACGAGTAGAAATTGCATGCATGACGCTATCCTAGGTCATATCAAGTAATATCCTCAAAAAAAATATCCTGATCCATCTACATATACGTGCAATATCACGTGCTCGTGTCATTGCCTCAGATATATGATGTATGAATGCATTACGAATGGAAACAGAATATATCATGAGTGAGACAACTGTTTCCTTTAATCTATGAGATTTCTATATGTATATCAATCAAGTATCATCAATGAATGCAACGGAGAAATCAGTGTCAAGCATCGACACAAAACATAGGTCTCAGTATCTCAATATCAAATCTCAATATCTCAAATCTCAAATATCAATATCTCAGGCATCCGTATCATCTGCAGGATCGGCCTGCGGCTCCGGCAGAATGGATCAGCCTATAACCATCTCATGACTCCGGCCGATATCCTTCGGATAACCGACGAGTCCAAATAATATTACCGGTAGGTAGTGCTCCCCTGCCAGGCTCATCGAATACAACTTGAGCTTCTTGCCCCGGAGTACCATACCGGGCCCACCATGTAACCGAGACGGTTCATCCAACTCCTAGAATCGGGTCTCAAAATCCAACAGCAATCCTGAAAACTCATGGTGGATGACTCATACATCACGGGAAAACCGCAACTTGCATTTTTAAAAGGATAATAAGTTTATAAATCCTTGCGGTTTTCCCCCAAATCCAGAAATCTCAAGAAGGATCCGAAATCATCAATATCATGATAACAATAAACAATGAAAACCGGCATAAATCTCCATAATACTGCATAACCAATGAATATATGAATGCATCTAATATCATGCAATAAATTAACTAGCATATGAAAGCTAAAATATGTAGCAACTATCAATTAGCAAGCTATGTCAATGAAATAGTATTTTCTAAAGTGTACGTAACATGGCAATTACCGATGATGATGTGTGTGAGCAGGCAAGTAAGTGTGTGTGGAACATACGCATCATCGGTAATGGTGCTGGTGTAAGTCCGCGGCGGCGCCCCGGCCGTCGATCCGTGCACTTTTATCCCAGATCGGGCCATTAACCTAGCTACTAGAAAACTAGAAAAGAGTAGAGAAGCTATACCAAGCGATCCGTGTCCTTCGGTCTTCGTCTCCACTCCGATCTCCCGCGGAATCTCCGTCCGTCACATCCTCGTCAGAAAGTGCACCACGTAGCCGATCTCTTTTACGGGCTCGCACCTCTGGACCGAGGCAACTCGGGCGTGAAGTTGTCTAGCCGACGCGTCCAAGGTTTGTTGTAGACTAGAGTAGTAGGTTGTCTCTTTGGGGTATGTGAAGTTGCCATGGAGGAATTGAGAAGAGAATGAGAAAAAGAATGAGCTTTGGAGCTAATCTTTTTGCAACCATAGAATGAGATGAAGATAAAATGCCACACCAAAAATGATCCCTCTCCTCTCCTCTCTAGTGGCCGGCCCCTCTATAAAGAATGGTGGGGGAAAAAAGAAAAAACCCCATCCAAAAGAAGAAAATGAATAATCTAATATGAAAATGGTCACACCCATATCATATCCAAATCAACTCCACACCCATCTCATGAAAAGCAAAGGAATGGACAAGAAAAGCATCTCATGATGAAGAGGCCACAAATATGCAAGAAAACCCCCTCCACAAATGTTATTTGCAAACTGCAAATAGCACCCTCCAACGAAAGTCCGGTCGTGCAGGAATAAAAGAAAAACCGGCCGGAACGGAATGCAAACTGGCAACTTCAGAAAACTGATCCCGTAATAAATTACAGGAAAACCCCGCTACTGCAAATACATGCCCGCATTTGTATTCCCACTGAACACAAATGCAAAGAGACAAAACTACACTGTCTAATACTAGGATCCGGCTTAAGCCAAAGCCGGCTAGTAAAAACCGTCCGATCACGATCCGTGCAATACCGCACGTATCTGATCGAACCCTGCCATATCTCCATTGGGCCTCTACAGCGTTTCGCCCGAAACCTGAGTAACTGAGTGTGGTGGACTCTAAAGATTCGTCAATACTATGGCTGTGGATTTAACCACTAGCACGTCAGAGGTATCAGCCATACATGACGGGCCACCAGCTATTGACCAAAAGGGACGTCGATGAGCGAACTCATCCTGACACCCTACTGAGCCTGTCAGTGAAAATATCCGTACTGTCCGGTCCGTTCGTCTATGAGCATCGCATTGCGGGCCTAGGGGGTTAGTAAAAGTCAGACCCCCAATAGCGGTACAAGTCGTGTCGGAGTGCAGCCCAGAACACCCTGAGATAATACTGGAATACCTACCAGCAAATCTCCTGCCTTGGCCAAGGACTTTCCATGTTCTGGCTCTCCTAGACACAGCGTGACCTCACCCCCAATACCGGGAGAGACGAACCCCTGAAGACCCGCTCACTGCCTCCATGTGGCTCGGGACTGTACCCAACTAAAACCTTTTTGCACGACTCCTTTGAGCCGAGGTACGGTAGTAATCAAAGCACAGTGGGAACTCACACGAGACAAATGACGATCTCAGGTCGATGAACTAACCTGTACACATGTCACCAGGGAACTGCTCTCTGACGTCAGGTATAATACCAACTAGCAGGTTCCCGACGAGTCCTGTCCGGTGTACTCATAACCCAATGAGCACCTGTATACATCTTAGGTGAACCAACTGACACCAGTGGCTTGTGAGACCGGCCACCGCCCTTCGTCGGGGTCTCGACTGTATACACTAGTCTACTCTGGAGAATCGATGCCCTGTCTCGAAACTCCCACGACTAGGGACCTTTTAAGGATGTGCTTATAGACTCCAGCTCTCACATATATGATCGCCCTCATACTGCTGGTAGTCAAGCAAGAATCCTAGGGGCTCTATCAACGTGTAATAGTTACTCGTAAGGTCACCTAAAGCAGTACACGATGATAAAGATAAACCAGATAGCATACTATCATCTCGAGTAAGACTGTCCTACCGGCATAGGTCCCCCTCAATCATTGCAATCACGTGCCTGTGATCCAATAATTGACTCTGAGGGCACTATATCCAACAATCTCCCACTTGCACTCAAGGCTAATTATTGCGATTTCGCATACTCACAGCCCGTGTGATACCGAACACCCAACTCCTCTACTAGTCAGTCTCACAAAGCTTGTTTGCGAAACTATTGCGTTCGAGGAAAAGCTCAGTGAGTGGATCCGCTATGGTGTTTCTTTCTATGTCTATCTTTATCTCCAGTTCGCGGAGAAAGCCATCTCCCGAAATGAGCAATACCTGCCTTAGAATGTCTGGATGTCTGATGGGACCTAGCTCATAAATGAATTCCAAATCCAAACTTCTTAGACTGTATCGTCAACTGAACTTAATCAGTATCCTGCGCCATGCCTTCCCTCAGCATCCACCTGGACCACCTGTCCACAATACTGCCCCTCGACAGAGGGAAAACTATAACTCTGACAGCCACTCTGCCATCCATGTCACCTTGAAAGCCTGGAATGATAACCGTCTCCTAAAGGAGGCTGCCGTTATCAATTCCCTAGAACATCAACTTATGTTCTAAAACTGCTTCCGACTGTTTCTCCAGGATTGGATAAATATCAACTTATTGCATCTACTTCAAGAACAACATCTGGTGTGGTACTTGACATCTCATGATTGACTCAATTGCCTAAGCAAGTGATCTGCCAATCATACACATCCCTCTCAACTTTAGTCTGTAAGACACCTTTAGAGAGGGTGACTCCATCACCTGCAGGTACACTACCGTGCCAGGAGTCGTCCATTCTAAATACTCATAGAATGCTGTCTAAGTACCCTGATTGGGAAACTACCCAAATCGAGATCTAAAACCATAGATCTAGTAACCAGAATGTCTGATATAATATCCAAGTCCTATGTGGAGAAACCACTGTGTGACGACCATGGTACAACCGATCGTAGTATAGGAATATCACTTCCTACTCTGTGTTTGTCATCCAAATACCAGGACATCACACCCTACTATCTTCTCAACAGATCCATCCCCTATTCTGATGAAGTCAAACTTATGACTGTTACATCAGAAATAGATGATCTATCTCCGCTATATTTGCTTTAGTCTATAAATAAACATAAGCCAATTGTTGCTTCCGCTGCTCCCACTGACTACGACAACCCTCTGGCAGAGTCATATACACGTGCACTTCTAAAGCTAGTTCAGAACGACGCTATACTCATCCTCCTGCCGGGTCTCACAGTCTGGAACAACAGCAATGGCAAGTCTGGGTAAACAAGAACCTCCCTGCCAACGTCCTTGAGCATACCGAAGTACCTCTCGGGTGCCTGAGGTTACCCACCATATCTGCGGAGTGGCCAATGGAATGTCAAACCAGATTGAATCTTTAAGTTCTTATCAAATCTTCAGTAATCGTTTGCGGTTCTGGAATCACTTCCAGTTCTACCATACTCCCACTACTGTTTTCTGGAAAAAATCCATTTTTATTAAAACTGTGGCGAGTCAAGAACAATATCACTATTGATCTTCCAGATGGTAGAAAGTCAACCCTCGTCATAGCCCGGGTCAACCCACAAACAGCCATTACTGAAACGTGCCTTGAGTTATCCGGAGTCTGGTTTTAAGCATAAGCCGGACAACTCCCCATATCTTAACAATGTCAAGATATGAACTGTTCTATATCCAATATAGAAACAGAGGCACTTATTTAATTGAACCAGATTCAAATCATGCAGTTGTCTCCAGTGCATGTCAACTAAATGGAAGAGAGGCCGATCAGCGTTACTCAACTTAGGAATACTTCTAATTATGAGTAACCTAAAAGAGAAGCAAGTTCTCTTAATCATTACTATCAACTGAATACCATACACAAGTATCTACATCTTCGATCACCTTGAAGAATCCCGATACTTGCAATACCTGGTTCTCTACTTTAATCTTATACTTATAACCTCTCAAAACTTGGACCCTGCGTTTCTACGAAACACCTGTCTAAGAACTAGAGAAGTCACAAGTAAACAGAATATAGTACGAGTACCCACCCCTCTGTCCTAATGGACACTGGAAAATATACAATACTCTTTATAAGTCCCCTGAGTCTAATAACTCATTCACTGTGTGTCGTAGGTTGAAAACTGTACTTATGGTTAAGAAGAATTACACCGCTGTTTAATGCTCCTTACCTAACCATCCACTGATATAGGTAATGTCATAGACATAATTTCAAAAAGGTATATCTCACTCTATAAAAATAGACGTACAGATATATCAATTTGAAATTGGTGCATAACAACGGATATTCAAAACCAAATATTTGCCGCCCGGCAAACAACCCAGGTGACTTCTCAAATATCACCAATTACAACGAATCCCGATATAATGAGGATGGTCACCTAATTCCCAATAACTTACTCCCACTCATCATCTATAAAGCCATACAGATGTGAGAATCATACCTGGTAAATACATACCCTGGAGAAAGTGTCTAATTGGGAAATCAGTTTTCTTTTAATAGTACATAGTGAAACTGAAACATTGAAATGTTTCGATGGGGTATCCTGGTATTCCTAGTAATGCCTCTTCCATTATCCAGATTCACAACTGTAACCATATAATTCTTTGCCATCTCTCCAAATCCCTTTATATGTCTTTAGTCATTACCTTCTGTACACCCTTTTAGGCCAAATGGTTTTCTTCCTTCCCAACCGTTTGGCACCAGCCTATGGTTTGGAAGAAGACTATCCAATAAGCATAACTGGTGTACTGTCCTAATCCTAGGAGCACTTGCAATGCGAGAGAAGGTGAAGATAAAAGACAACCGAATAAAACTTATTCCTATTTCTCCTGAACCAGGATCCATCCCCGAACTGGAACAAGTTACTTTCGAGTTCGTATATAACCATACGATGGATTATCCAATAAACTTGGGATCTTCGTAGTGATACGGAGTATCCTGGAGAAATATAAAGGTGATTTAGGATTGGCGAAGAAATACTTGGTTTGGTCGTGAATAGTAGTCGCAATTTACTTTGCCCTCTTACTAATCCCTTAATTTGTCTTTACTTAATACCTTCTGTACACCGTTTAGGCTAATTGGTTTTCTTCATTCCCTACCGGTCGGCACCAGCCTAAGGTTTGGAAGAAGACTATCCAATTTGCGTAATAGGTGCACTATCTCCTAAACCAAGGAGTACTCGCAACCTTTGAGAAGGTAAAAGGAAAAGACAACTGAATAGTCCTATTCGTTTTCTCCAGAACCTGAAACCATCCTCAAATTCCTTCGAGTTCGTATCTAACCATACGATGGTTTTGGCCAATGAAAGTGGACGTTCGTAGTAATATGGGGTGTCCCGGAGAAAAGGGTAAAAGTAGGAGTGGCAAAGAGGTCTGCAACTCTGACAATCCAAAAGCCAGTGTTAAGAAGGTTCGGTCAACTTGGTCACTGAGTCATAGTCTAGGGTCGGGTCAATGGTCGCTGCCAAAGAGAGAGAGAAAAGAAACACTCAGCGTGCACTCTAATCTAGATCAGAATGGTTATCACTTTATCTAATCTGGAAACCTCCCACTGTAACGTCAAATTCTTCCCCAAACCTGAAAGAAGAATTAGCCGGGATCACCCAAGTATTAAACCAACTCATCAGTGGGAATCGGGATCCAACTATCATCGCATGATAACGTGACGGAATCCGCTCACGTTATCACACTCCAGAAGGTATGCGCATATCTGGCAAGTTTCAGTTCTTTTGAAACTCCCGATATGGATTTTTGCCCCATGCTCTTATGACCTTGGCGAAGGTCAACAAATCATAAGTCACATGTCAAGTTCTACCCGTCATTGTCCAGGTTAATTTGAACCCATCCGTACAAGCCCTTGACGAAGGTCAACAAGGCTATACGACTGTCCCAAACCAACGCATCTATCTATACAGCAGAAAGGTAACAAGCAGCTACCATACACTATGCCTTGACGAAGGTCAACAAACAAAGCATGAATACTACATGCTACCCGCCTGAAATGACGGAGGGCTACGAATGGTTTTTGGCGAAAACCTTTAACGTAATGAACTTGATATCGTTGAAGGAACTGATAGCTTTATAAAAATATAGTAACGAAAACCTTTGCTAAAGAGGTCACTCCCTGTGAAGGGATCTCGGCTCTTTCCCCGTAGAATGAGGTGCAGGATATTCCAACTGAATACCACGATGCAAAGCAAAAGTAATCGGCTATAGTGAAGTTATTGCCCTGACGCAAACTTCTGTCCAAGGGGTCACTCCCGGTGAAGGGATCTCGGCCCTTGCCTCGTCGACTGAGGAGCAGGATATTCCAACTGAATACCACTGTGCAAAACAAAAGAGAACGCCCTTGCAATAACAGCTTTTTGAAAAAGTGTTCCAACAACATCAGAATAGGTTTGTTTAACTTGCATTGATCCGAATCAACGCAGTCCCATCAATTGATCACACCACAAAGAACGAAAATAATGACGTACGTATATGCCATCCGCATTCGCCACTGGGTCACGTCATCACCCGTTAGGTTAGCTAACTAACGACCGAGCGGGGACTGGACTAGTGCGGATGCAAAACATATACAACATCTACTAGTATATATATAATATATAATTTTCGCTCAAGGCGTGATAAAATGCAACATCACAGAAATGTACAGCATCACAGAACAATACAGATATCTGGGATCCCCGGGTTTCACAGAGCCGCTACTGAAACCCGACGTTCCCCTGGTCGTGTGGATAGCCTGTGCAATGAAATCCTAGACCCCTACGGGCGCGGCAAGTTACCCGCCAAAACCTGAAGCGAGGCAGCCCCTTTCAGCTACGTGAATGGACCACCCAGCACTTCACGGAATCTGGTAACTTGGGCACCCCTCCTGGGTCAATCCTATACCCCCTACGAGTGCGGCGAATAGCCCGCCAATTCTAGAGTAAAGCCCCCTCCGTCTCAACTCCATGAGATGCGGGCTCGTTGCCCTCTAGAACCTGGCTATCCGTGCACCCCTTCGCAGGGTAATCCTAGTACAGAAAGGAAAATATACATACAACGGGTACATCGACCGCAACCTGGTCGTGCCCCAAAAGAATAATACAAATAGGAAGTGACGGCAGTCCACATGTCGAACGCTCGCCCCGCAATATCAAATATACATATAAAACCAAAACTGTACTAACATTGCATCCAGGCTATCCCCCACGACCGATCCGCAACATCACAGCACAACACAGAACATCAACGTGAATGTTACGTTCGCAAATCCGTCTAAAAGGGCTATAGCAGATAGACTGGATTTACCGATCAAATGACATTCACGGTCGCAGATATAATGTAAATACTGTGAACTGGCATGTTTAAAATTTCCGATCGAACAAATTTTATCGAAGTGGGCCCCAAGCAGTACTGTAGCACTTACAGAAAATCTGGGCCCAAAAAGAATATCCCAAAACCCCTATTTCCAAGTCTAAAGCCCTCTGGAAAAATTTGGCACTCTGAATAGCTAAAAGCGCGGCGGAACCGCGGCCCAATCTTGGGTTTGGCCGCGGTTCCACGGCGATACGGAGAGATCTCGAGACCAAATTTTCACAGATTGCTTAGATTTCCATGCACAGTATTCAGAAACAACCTGAAAAATTTTTGAGCTAAAAAAATTTCGACAGAAACCAGTGCACTGAAAATACGGTTTTTTGCGATTTTTGTTCGATCGGGTTTTATACATACTAGAGCAAGCTAGGCATTGTTAATGGCGTGGCTCTGATACCAATGTAAGTCTGCAGCGGCGCCCCGGCCGTCGATCCGACGACGGAAACGCGGAAACAAAAAATTTGCAAACTAGCAAACCGGCACCACCGCGCACTTTTATCCCGGATCGGGCCATTAACCTAGCTACTAGAAAACTAGAAAAGAGTAGAGAAGCTATACCAAGCGATCCGTGTCCTTCGGTCTTCGTCTCCACTCCGATCTCCCGCGGAATCTCCGTCCGTCACGTCCTCGTCGGAAAGGGCACCACGTAGCCAATCTCTTTTACGGGCTCCCACCTCTGGACCGAGGCAACTTGGGCGCGAAGTTGGCTAGCCGACGCGTCCAAGGTTTGCTGTAGACTAGAGTAGTAGGTTGTCTCTTTGGGGTATGTGAAGTTGCCATGGAGGAATTGAGAAGAGAATGAGAAAAAGAATGAGCTTCGGAGCTAATCTTTTTGCAACCATAGAATGAGATGAAGATAAAATGCCACACCAAAAATGATCCCTCTCCTCTCCTCTCTAGTGGTCGGCCCCTCTATAAAGAATGGTAGGGGAAAAAAGAAAAAAACCCCATCCAAGAGAAGAAAATGAATAATCTAATATGAAAATGGTCACACCCATATCATATCCAAATCAACTCCACACCCATCTCATGAAAAGCAAAGGAATGGACAAGAAAAGCATCTCATGATGAAGAGGCCACAAATATGCAAGAAAAACCCCTCCACAAATGTTATTTGCAAACTGCAAATAACACCCTCCAACGAAAGTCCGGTCGTGCAGGAATAAAAGAAAAACCGGCCGGAACGGAATGCAAACTGGCAACTTCAGAAAACTGATCCCGTAATAAATTACAGGAAAACCCCGCTACTGCAAATACATGCCCGCATTTGTATTCCCACTGAACACAAATGCAAAGAGACAAAACTACACTGTCTAATACTAGGATCCGGCTTAAGCCAAAGTCGGCTAGTAAAAACCGTCCGATCACGATCCGTGCAATACCGCACGTATCTGATCGAACCCTGCCATATCTCCATACGGCCTCTACAGCGTTTCGCCCGAAACCTGAGTAACTGAGTGTGGTGGACTCTAAAGACTCGTCAATATTATGGCTGTGGATTTAACCACTAGCACGTCAGAGGTATCAGCCATACGTGACGGGCCACCAGCTATTGACCAAAAGGGACGTCGATGAGCGAACTCATCCTGACACCCTACTGAGCCTGTCAGTGACAATATCCGTACAGTCCGGTCCGTTCGTCTATGAGCATCGCATAGCGGGCCTAGGGGGTTGGTAAAAGTCAGACCCCCAATAGCGGTACAAGTCGTGTCGGAGTGCAGCCCAGAACACCCTGAGATACTACTGGAATACCTACCAGCAAATCTCCTGCCTTGGCCAAGGACTTTCCATGTTCTGGCTCTCCTAGACACAGCGTGACCTCACCCCCAATACCGGGAGAGACGAACCCCTGAAGACCCGCTCACTGCCTCCATGTGGCTCGGGACTGTACCCAACTAAAACCTGTTTGCACGACTCCTTTGAGCCGTGGTAGGGTAGTAATCAAAGCACAGTGGGAACTCACACGAGACAAATGACGATCTCAGGTCGATGAACTAATCTATACACTTGTCACCAGGGAACTGCTATCTGACGTCAGGTATAATACCAACTAGCAGGTTCCCGACGAGTCCTTTCCGGTGTACTCATAACCCAATGAGCACCTGTATACATCTTAGGTGAACCAACTAACACCAGTGGCTTGTGAGACCGGCCACCGCCCCTCGTCGGGGTCTCGACTGTATACACTAGTCTACTATGGAGAATCGATGCCCTGTCTCGAAACTCCCACGACTAGGGACCTTTTAAGGATGTGCTTATAGACTCCAGCTCTCACGTATATGATCGCCTTCATACTGCTGGTAGTCAAGCAAGAATCCTAAGGGCTCTATCAACGTGTAATAGCGACTCGTAAGGTCACCTAAAGCAGTACACGATAATAAAGATAAACCAGATAGCATATTATCATCTCGAGTAAGACTGTCCTACCAGCATAGGTCCTCCTCAATCGTTGCAATCACGTGCCTGTAATCCAATAATTGACTCTGAGGGCACTATATCCAACAATGTCCTACTTGCACTCAAGGCTAATTATTACGATGTCGCATACTCACATCCCGTGTGATACCGAACACCCAACTCCGACAATCCGTTACACCGATAAGGCACGTAATTGCAATGTCGCTATTACAATTTTCAAAACGTTCACATGAACGATTTTCAAAACGTTACACCGACAATCCGGCTATATTGCATATAACCGACTAGTATAACATGTACCATTTTATCGAATCAACACTTGATTCGATAACCCGGCTATATCACATATAGCCGGCCGATATCACATATCGCGAGAATAGAATACGATATCTTATATCGTTTTATTCTCGGTCCCGCACATATCACATATGTGCTCCAACTCCGTTTTGCCTGAGCCAGGAAACCTCTGTGTAGGACTCTAAAGAATCGTCAATACGCCCGCAGTAGGTGATGATCGTATCAAACACCCACAAGCTGCAAGCGGTCAGCTAAACGTAACAGCCACCAAGGTATTGAGCGATGAGAAGATCAGCAAGCAAGCCTGTACATTCTCCTGCGAATCCAATCAGTAACACTACCATACAGTCCGATCTCTTCGTCTGATATGTCTCATATCCAGTTTAGGGGTGGTAAACGTCAGATCCAAGTAACCGATAAGTCGTGTCGATGTGAGGCTCATAACGGGTCGAGAAACTACTGATAACACTTATCAGTAAATCTCCATATCAGCCCTGGCCAGAGACTTCCAGTTATAACTAATTGAACACAGCATAACATCAACTCCCTATACCGGGAGAGACGAAACCCCTCCTATCGCTCATTGCCTCCATATGATTCGGGACTGTACCCAAAAGCCACCGTTTTGCACGCCCTCTTAGACGTGGTAAGGTGGAAATCAAAGCACAGTGGGAATCACACAAGACTCTATGACGATCTCGGGTCTACAGACTAACATGTACCAGTGTCACCGGAGAACTGCTACCTGACGATAGGTATAATACCATCTAGGAGTTCTCGGCGAGTCCGTTCAGTGTACCCAGTCTCCACTGAGCACCCGTACACCATATTTGATGTCAAACACCGATGGATATGGGACCATCCATCGCCCATCATATGGGTCAAGATGCGTATACGCTAGTCTACTCTGGTGTATCGATGCCCTGTCTTGATACACCCTCGACTAGGAACAGTTATAGGATGTACCCGTTGGCTACCATGTCCCCACTAGTATGATCTCATCATAGTCCCAGTAGTCAAGTACCTATCCTAAGGGCTTTATCAACATGTGAGAGCAAGATAGTAAACCAATACAAGTCAATATGTTAAGACAAAGTGAAACCAGATAACATACTATCATATCGAGTAACAAAGTCCTCACTATATATATCCAAGCATCCACTATAATATGCATCATATGTACAACAATGGCCTCTACGGCATATATACAACTAACATATGTACACCAACAAAGTATGGGCTTTAGATGTTGTACCATCTGGGGTTAAACCCGTAGGGTGCAAATGGATCTTTAAGAGAAAGATCGGTGTAGATGGGCAGGTGGAGACCTATAAGGCAAGACTTGTGGCAAAAGGATTTCGTCAAAGACTAGGTCTGGACTATGACAAAACTTTTTCTCCTAAAGCCATGCTTAAATCCATTCGGATCCTACTTGCTATTGCTGCTCACGACGAATATGAAATCTGAAAGATGGACGTTAAAACTGCATTTCTAAATGGTGATTTAGAAGAATGCGTTTATATGGATCAGCCAGAGGGCTTCATTGATAGTGGGAGCAGCGGGAAAGCATGTAGGTTGCTTAAATCCATTTATGGATTAAAGCAGGCATCACGGAGTTGGAACATCTATTTTGATGATGTTATCAAAGAGTTTGATTTCGTCAAAAATCCAGATGAACCTTGTGTTTATAAGAAGACTGTAGGGAGAACTGTCGCATTCCTCGTATTGTACGTGGATGACATTCTTCTGATAGGAAATGAAATTCCTATGCTACAGTCGGTCAAATCATTCTTATCACAAATGATCTCCATGAAGGACCTGGGTGATGCCACGTACATATTGGGCATACGGATCTATAGGGATAGATCCAAACGGTTATTGGGATTGTCCCAAACGAAGTACATCAACACCATCCTAAAGAGGTTTAGTATGGAAGACTCCAAGCGTGGTGCCTTACCCGCTTGCCATGGAGTCACTCTTTCCAAGGACTTTTGCCCAAAGTCTGATAAAGAGAGAGCTCGTATGAGCATTATTCCCTACGCTTCAGCCGTAGGATCAATAATGTATGTGATGTTGTGTACACGCCCTGATATAGCTTATGCACTAAGTGTAGTAAGCAAGTATCAGTCAAACCCAGGGGAGAATCACTGGACTGCTGTGAAGAACATTCTTAAGTACTTGCGAATGACTAAAGAATTGTTTTTGGTGTATGGTAAGGGGGATCTCCAAATGGAGGCCTTTACCGTTTCGAGCTTCCGGAGCGATAATGATGACAACAAGTCTATCTCAGGGTTTGCATTTACCCTCAACGGAGGTGCGGTGAGTTGGAAGAGTTCAAAACAGGATACCGTTGCAGACTCTACGATGGAAGTTGAGTACATTGCTGCAAATTATGTTGTCAAGGAAGCCGTCTGGATGAGGAAGTTCATCTCGGAGCTAGAGTTAGTTCCAACCATTATTGATCTAATACCATTGTATTGTGATAATAATGGGGTTGTGGCGTTGCCCAAAGAGCCTAGGTCCCATCAGAAGTCCAGACACATCCTAAGGCGATATTATTTGATCTGGGAGATAGTTGATCGCCACGAGATCGAGATTAGGAGAGTAGATACAAAGAATAACACCACGGATCCACTCACCAAGGCCCTCCCTCAGCCGCAGCATGAGCGACTTTTTGAGATGTTGGGTATGAGATACACCAATAATTGACCTTAGTGCAAGCGGGAGATTGTTGAATATATGTATGCCCTAGAGGCCATTATATGATAGTGGATGCATCGGTATGTGTATATATATATATTCAGGGGACATTTTTGCTCGACATGATAGTATGCTATCTGGTTGTACTTTATCTTGACATGTTCATTTGATCTTGCATATTACTCATTTGGTACATGTTGATAAAGCCCTTAGGATATTTGCTTGACTAATGGGATTATGATGTGGATCATACTGGTGGGACATGTGTAGTTTATAACCATATCCTTGAAATGTTCCTAGTCGTGGGTGTATCGAGACAGGGCTTCGATATTCTAGAGTAGACTAGCGTATACCATTCTTGTCACATATGATGGGCGATGGATGGTCTCATATGATGGGCGATGGATGATCCCATATCCATCTGGTGTGATGACACCAAAGATTGTATACGGGTGCTAAGTGGAGACTGGGTACACTGAACGGACTCACTGAGAACTCCTATGTGGTATTATATCTCACGTCGGATAGCAGTTCTCAGGTGACACTGGTACATATTAGTCTGTAGACCCAAGATCGTCATAGAGTCTTGTGTGTCCTCCCACTGTACTTTGATATCCACCCTACCACGGCTCTACTGAGTCGTGCAAACAGGTGAATTTTGGGTACAGTCCCGAGGCACATGTAGGCAATGAGCGATAGGAGGGGCTTCGTCTCTCCCGGTATTGGGGGTTGATGTTGTGCTATGCTCGATTGGCTATAACTGGAAGTCGCTGGCCAGGGCTGCTGAGATTTACTGATAAGTGTTATCAGTAGTTTCTCGATCTGTTATGAGCCATACACCGGCATGACTTATTGAGTTATTGGGGTCGATGATTCCATCCCTAGACTCGATATGCAGCATATTTGACGAAGAGACCGAACTGTACGGTATGTGTTGCCAGTTGGCTCGACGGGAGTTTTGACAGGTTCGCTTGTTCTTCTTCTGATCGCTCAATACCCGGGTGGCCGTTACGTTTAACTGACCGCTTGCGGCTTGTGGGTGTTTGATGTGATCATCACCTACTGCCGGCGTATTGACGAGTCTTAGAGTCCAACACAGGAGTTTCCTAGCTCCGGGGAAACGATGTGGTGTGCATATGAGATATGCGCGGGAGCTCTATTAAATGCATGTATGTGATACCGTATTTTAATCGGGCGTTTTCTATTGGTCGGGTCGTATGAGATATGACCGGTTTATTAAATCAAGTGTTGATTTAATATTGACTTTTATCTCATTTACATAAACCTTTTCTATTTGGATGTGTGCATGTATGCATATACACATGTTGATGTGAATGCACACATACATACATACATATGTGTCTTGGTTGTTGATACAAAGGAGATGGCAATGCAAGACTCACATGGTAGATAAATATGTATATGTATTTTCATTATTGAGAAAAAGAAATGATTAAATTATGGTTGAATTTTCTTCATCACTATTCATTACTTGACCAAAGTAAGACCATGGTTTAATTTCATTTGTTTTTTAACTCACAAAGGAAAATATCTAGATATTTATTAACCATAGTTTGTATATGAGTGTGACTCATATATCTATTTTCATTTCTCATTTATCTTGAGAATTATCATTATCACAAATAAGCTCAAGCTAGCCATCTTCATCTTCTTCCTCTCTTATGCTCTCTTGAGTTTTTCCATTGAGTGAAGAAAAGAAAAGGAAAAGGTTTTTAAATAAGAACACAAACCACATCACCATTCTATACTTGTCTAGCCCATTAGTGTAGATTGTTTGCTTCACCTTCATCTTGATCAAGTGGAGCAAGGGACTTGAGCAAACGGACTCCGGGTGGATCATCGTAGACTCGGAAGGATTCAATCGAGCCGGTTCAAACTCTAGGAGATCCAATAAGTCACCAAAGGAGGTCTACAAAGGTTGTATTTCTCCCCACTTAGTGTTAGACACTAGTTAGTATGTGATACAATTAGTTGTTACCCTAACTATCTAGTTCGATTCCTAGGTTAGTTTGCTTAGCACCCCCTAAATTTTTTTAAGTGGCATGTGTGATGCTTCCAAACCCTAGGCAAGGTGCTAAGGAAACCCTACACATCTACATCAAGAATCTTCTCAAGATCCACTTGCTCCTGATGGGTCTGACCCTTTTAGGTGCAACATTCAAAGTCATACTTTGTTGGTGTACATGGATTCCATCATTGATTGCATAGCATCCAGCCTTTTCATAAAGTCTCCACTTGTGATGGCCTGGGCCATCATCTACCATGATGCAATCCTCGCACCCACTTTCACCGAGAAAGACCGTAGTATCTCTCAAGTGGATGAGGAACCCTACCAGATTCGCGGAGAGGCTGAGGTTCGTTGGAAACTATCGAATCCTTTTGTTTCACCAAATCTTCAGCTGTTAGTATGTCTAGCTGGAACCCCTTCCAGTTCTACCTCATGTCCACAAATTTCTTCACAAGAAATTCCTTTTCTATAAAGGTGGCATGATGAGAAACAAAACACCTTTTGCTCCTCAGTGTGGTAGAAGATATTCCCTCGCAAATGTTTGGGATATCCTAACAAACTTATACAGAACTGACCTTGCCTTAAGCTTGTCCGGATTTTGCTTTTCAACATAGGCCGGACAACCCCATATCTTAACTCGTTTAAGACATGGTCTCTTCGCATTCCATATCTCATATGGAGTGGTAGGCACTGATTTGGATGGAACCCCATTCAATAGGTATGCAACTTCTCAAGTGCATAACTCCAAAAGGAATCAGGTAACTCAGCAGTACCCATCATAGAGCGCGACATATCTTATAGGATGCGATACTTCCGCCCCGATACACCATTGTGCTATGGTGTACTCGGAGAAGTAAGCTGAGAGAGAATCCTATTCTTCTTTTAGAAACTCCAGGAACTCCATGCGCAAGTATTCTCCTCCTCGATCACATCGAAGGACTTTAATACTTCTACCCGTCTGGTTCTTAACTTCAAGCTTATATTCCTTGAATTTCTCAAAAGTTTCAGACTTGTGTTTCAACAGGAACATATGTCCGAATCTCGAGAAACGATCAGTGAATATAATGAAGTAAGAAGAACCAACCCTGGCATTTGTAGACATAGGACCGTATAAATCATCATGTATCTGTCTCAAAAGTTCAGTAACTCTTTCTCTGTTTCCATTAAACGGAGTTTTGGTCATTGTACCTTTGAGACAAGACAGGCAAGTATTATAAGATGAAAATTCAAACACATTAAAATATTCATCCTTATGTAACTTTGTAATATTTCAGAAAATATAAAATATTATTTTTGGAATTTAATATTAAAATAAAATATTTTGCGAAAACTACCCGATTTGCGGATTTGAGGTTTTCGTAAAATGGTATAAATATATACCAATTTTTGTGAAATAATTGAAGATTAAAATGATTTATTCATTTTAAAATATATTTATTTGATTTGGTATTTTTATAATTAATTATATGCGATTTTAAAATTAAACCCGATTAGTGCACTACTAATCGTGATTAAGCCAAATCCGTGTTTCTACATTTTTCCATGGTTAGTGCACCATGACATGTTGTATTTTTGTTTCATTAGTATGTATTGATATTTGGTAATTAGAAAAGAAAAAAAGAGAAAGTGTATTATTGAAGAGAGAGAGAGAGAGGGGACCAAATGATGATATGGGACATGGGCTAGAGAGGGTGAGCATAAGGATAAGAGAGAGAGAAAGAGAGGGCAGCCATCATCCTCCCCCATTTGCTTCTTTCATTTTCCTTTGATTCATATTTCCCTCCACCTCCACCTCCAATTATCATCTCAAAATCTTCATCAAAACCCTACACCCTCTTCATTAAAAATGATCCCCACCTCACCCTCAACACAATGGACCAATCAAAGTTGGATTTTGGAGACTTTGGACAGCTAGGGTTTTCTTGAGTTGCCCAAAAGAGGTATTTCCTACACCATTAGCTTAGTAATTTAGTTGCTTTAGTTTATATTTTAGTTTAGAATTGGTTTAGTGATGATTAGTGATGTTGGAAATTCTTAGAGAGGGTTTAGGTGATTTTGGGGGCTTGTGATCTGCAGTGAGTGTGTACAAGACCCTAGAGATCGATTCTTAACCTGGGCCGGAGAATAGAAACCAAAACATGAACTTAGAATTTCCCGATATCGGTTATTTGACAGTTTGTGACTGTAATTAGGAATCTGGGATGACTCGAGAGACCCATAAAATAAGTTCCCATGACAGTGAGATGAGCAGGCAACAATGAAGCAACACCTGAAACCCTAGCCTCAATTGAGACTTTCTGGACGCAGATTTATTGGTATGGGCCGCAATTTGCGGCCATGTTGTGAGGAAACGTATTGAATTTTGGACCATGGCTTGGTTATGATATATCTAGAGCATCCCTATAAGAAAAATTCCCTAGTTTGGCCTAGGGTGAAATCTGGAACAGGTTTTCCTAGGTTGTTGTTTTCGTGTTTTGCGATTTCTGAATTTGGGTTTGGTATTTGATATTGTATTTGGTCGTTGGATGTTTGTACGTCAACGACAAGGGATAATTAGTTGTTTTTGCATGCCTAAGCTATGGGTTCTACCCTATAGGCTTTTCGTGTGCCGTATTGGTTTTCCGGATTTGATTTTAATAGCATTTGCGATTGTGTATTGATTGTAGGTACCTTCACGTGGATTCCGAGATGACGAAGCACATCGACTACGGCTGAACGAGGAGTTCCGCAGGTGAGTAGATCTATATCTACGGGGGAAGTCGGGTGGATGGCGTATAGCACCCCCGCAAACTTTGATGGAAACCGATATGTACAATATGGTTAAGGAAACCTATATTAGAAAACTATAGATATGGTTAAAATGATAGTTAGAGAAGATATGAATGATGGAATATATATATATATCGAGAGATGAGATGAAAGCTAAAGGGATAGGACGCTTTGACATGATATGATAGAAATAATGTCTCGAATTGATATATAAGGATATGAAAAGTGAATGTGAATCACGACTTATAGATATAGGTAGTGCACGAGAATAAGTATGAGATTTAGAGTAGCATAACATGAGATTTATAAGATAAGATATATATATGTAAATGACTTGATGTGGGATATAAATGTGATGAAAAGAATATACGATGTGAAATGACGACTTGATTGATATGTCGGTATACAGATGCGAGTCGATATGAGAGGATTGATACCTTTTCCGGTCCCCCGATATGAGATTGTTATGGCTGTGACCTGGGATATAGGTATATAGATATATATAATGTTGTGAATCATGAGTGATATGCCGTACGAGACGTTTGGTCCGTACCCTCAGCGTCATATAGGTTGATAGGATCCCTAATGGTTTAATGACTCCGTACGATGATTTACCGTACGTGATGAGTTTTATGATGATTGATCCATAACCATGACTAGAGGATGCCGTACGATGGATTATGCCGTACGTGATGTTGTAAGGCTGGATGCCGATTGATAGATTCACCGACTCGGTCATGTTAGATACGTATACCTTATAGCATTTAGCTGACGATGTACTTTATGCTACGTTCATGTCATTCTCATTGCATTTCATATACCTGTGCTAGTATACCTACACCATTATCGATGATGCGTATGTTACACTTAAACAGATTGGCCGGCTCACACACTTTCATCATCGATAATTGCTGTCACTACACAGTAGAATTGCTGCATTATGATATGACTCCTTGCATGATTTACTTGCTATGTTCACATCACTGTTCCTGTTGCATGATATACGGATATGCTTACATTTCTGTTATATATCGCATACATCATGCTTTATGATTATACGCATTGAGATGCTGTTTTCATGAGATTCTGGATTTGAGAACCGTGGTTATGTTTCAAAAGAAAGTATGCATTGTTTTAAAAACCCGGTTTCTCTTGATATGATATTTCAGTGCGTCCACCATACGTTTTCTCGGTTCTGAGATGTGCGATATGTGAAACCCGATTCGAGGAGTTGGATGATCCGTTTGCAGGTTCATGGTGGACCCGGTATGGTACCCCGGGGTAAGAAAGGGATGTCGCGCAGTAGACGATGGGCCTGGCAGAGGGACTACTACCTACCGGTGATTGGTTGGACCTGGAGGTTATCCGGAGGATACCGACCATAGTCGAGAGACGGATATGGGCTGATCCGTACTGCCGGAGCCCGAGAGCCGATCCGGATAGACGGAGCCCATGGGCCGATCCGGAATGATGGAGCCCGAGATATGAGGATTTACGTGTCGATGTTGGACACAGGTTTCATGATGTTTCGAGTGTCGATGTTGGATACTCAGGTTCCATGATTTTGATGTGTCGTTGCTGGACACACGTTGGTTGATATCCTCATATTTACATGAATATGCTTTCATGATATTTACATACATGATGTTGTTGTGTCATTGGTTGACACGTAGATAAGATCCACATGCATACAGTCATTAATTTTATGGTTGGATGATATCCACATGCATATAGGCATTGAGTACATTGTGGGCACATATGTAGATACAGTCACCGTAGATATCATAATATTGCCTTTATGATATAGTTGACCTAGGAATCGTTGTTTTATTCGATTTCTACCTGAAGATGTTTTCTACTCATGAGTTTGCAACTCACCCCATTGTGCCATGGTTCTTGCAGGTTGACCGCATGGATCAGTAGCTGCATCGCTGCCACATATTTGCATTCGGGTGATTACTTTGGTAGGTGGTAAATGTTGGATCGTACCACTATTGTATTTATTATTCCTGTTGTATCTAGTTAACTCCATCAATCAGAAAACTAGTATTTGTATAATTAGCAAGATTTAGTGAGACTTGTGGTTTCGAGACTTAGAGCGAGGGTTTATGTTCGCATGGTGGGTTTGATGTCTTGCTTTACATTATCTTTTTGGTATTGATCTTCGCCGTTGGGCGTCGTATACTTATATTGTGACTTGCATGGTTATGAATCCGCCGATTGGCGAAGAGCTAGCTCCCGCTTGGGGATGCCTTTATTACTATTATGTATATGTGGTTTTGGATCAAAATATATAAAAGAGGTGCTGCCCAAATTTTTAAAAGACGAAACATGTTTTTTTCAACTATTAAATCCACTTGCATTTTTATGTTCCATTGTTTATGTATTTAAGAATTTTTTTTGATTTCATCATACCTTTATTTCAAAACTTCACCTCTTTTATTTTCTTTAAAAAGGGTTTAGATTTCTGGGCTTCGGCTTACTTGAATTACGTTACGCCTGTAGACGTGGCGTGATTTAAGTGCCGGTCACGAGCTAATATTTTCGGGTCGTGACAAAATTGGTATCAGAGCGCTAGGTTTACCCTTGGTTCAAGTCTATGTTTGATTATGCGGAGTCTAGGGCGGGTATGTATTTCGGAACCTAGGCTTAACTTTACGGAACTTAGACTTGAACAGGGAGGTATTAGACCCGAACTTTCATTTCATAGGTTGACCCTAATTGATAGAGTAGGTAGCTTGAGTAGAATGATGTACCGTACGTATATTCCGCGGCATATTTACGATATGATACTCCACTTAAGAAACCTTAGGATGTGCATATTTTGAGATCTGTGATTCTCATCATCCCCTTGATCATACATCCATTTGAGATCCTTGATTCTATTCGTTCCATGATCATACTCCCACTAATTCCGTTCCTCCTTATGATCATGTATCCATTTTGGGATATGTTAATTCTTTTCATCCCTTTGATCTATCTTCGTCGATACTTGATTGAGGTTGCTGTCACCATGGTTTGAGCGCAGATTGAGCTGCTGCTAGTGATGCGGTCATGGCGAGCTCGTCATGGACGAGGGCTGACCATCGTGTTTTCTGGTAATATGGGAACGTATCGATTTAGTGTTTGTGTTGTGACCACTTCTTTGAGGCGAGTGTTCGGTTTTGCACCGGATGATCGGGCCATTGTTAGAGGCTGCCTGTTGTGAGAGGACTGTTGATGTATAGCCTACCTCAGAGTTGTGATGTCGTCTACCTTGCAAACAGATGACCCAGCTGTTGCTGAGATTGATGAGATGTCGCTTCCAGAGCTTATGAACTAAGATCGTTGGAGATTCTAGGCAGAGATGCGACAGATGATGGCTAGTCTATCTTGAGTTGAGAGACGAAGGTGATTCGTCAGATTAGATGCGCCGACGCAGGCACAGTTGAGTTGAAGATTTCCAGTGTGGAGAGTCTTACTCAGATCTAGAGTAGATCGATCCAGAGAGGATGCTGTTCGTTGGATTCTCCGATAGGAGATCAGTAAAGTGGACCAGTTTCGGATAGATGACCTCACCCAGATGCATTGTGAGTTGATCGAGAACGGATGAATATGGAGTATTCCTCCGATGGTTAGGACGAGTTCCCGAGGACGTGTTCGGCTAGATATCTTCTACAGAGTGATAAAGATACCGAGTTCGTAATTTCGAGTCCGTGTGAGAGACTCCGGATGGACTGTAGCCGAGGACAATTGCAGTACGCAGATAACATGACGTGATGTTGAAGTGGACGATAATAAAGACGAGTGGAACAAGAGGTTCGTGCGAGATACTGACGAGCTGTTGTTGCTCCCCGTTAAGATTAGAGATCGGATATGTCTACAGAGGCATTGGGATACGACCGGTTCCCAATAAAATGCTGTGCTAAGAACGCAGATGTCCAGAAGACGAGAAAATATTAGGTTAGAGTACCAGCCTCCGTATAGTTCGACATAGGCGAGATCGGAACAGACCCTGAGCAGTTTCTTTCCAGGACACTGCTGCGATAAGGTTTGCACCCAGGATCAGTTGTGTCGCGTGTATTCAGAGGGCCAGAAGCCGACACCAGTGACGTGCTGCTTTACGAGTGGTCATACTAATTGGCCGAAAGATGACCAGAGGAGTGCCAGAGCGGAATCATTTCCGTTAGCACACCTGACCAAGCCGACGAGCAGATGGATTGCGAGATTGGTAATCCACAGAGAAATGAGGACCCAGAGACAGAAAACGCCAGACCGTGAGCAGGAGGCAAGTGGATGTTCTTGCTCTGCCAGTTTGGGGCGCACCGACATTTTTCGACAATATACGAGGTGTACCTCAATGTCATTTGTTGCGATTTGCGTTAGTGATATGAGTATCACGCTTATATCGCTTGGATTGAGTTTTGATGATTGATTTTCATGATATTGTTTTTGTGCACCATGGCTGCACCTGCTGGGTATTTATATTTTTGTGCATAGTTATTGCACTTGATATATGTTTTATACACCTTGGTACACTCGGTGTTGTTTTTATACGCATTTGAGTTATTAATCCATTTCCGTGCACTTGTTACACCCGATTGTATTTTTTTGTGCAATTGTTGCACTAGGTATTTACGCCATGCATTTGTTGCACTGTATTTCTATTTAGTGTACTGGATGCACTGTATTTGTATTTCGTGCACTGGATGCACTGGAGTTGTATTTCGTGCACTGGATGCACCAGATTTGCATTTTGTACATTTGTTGCACCAGATGGGTATTTTGTGCATTGGTTGCACTAGATTTATACTCCGTACCTTGTTTGCACCCGATTTATGTCTTGAGCATTTGTTTTACCAGATTTATGTTTTTGTGCGCGTTTGCCCCTGACATTCGTTTTCGTGCATGCTACTGCACTGGACGCTTTTTACGGACCTGACACGCTTGGGTTGGATTTTTGCGCATATTAGGCGCTTGATATTGGATTTTGTGCGCATCGGATGCACTTGAGTGATATTTTTACTCATGCATGTTGGATGCCCTTTATTTAGATTTTTATTCATGCATGTCGGATGCACTTGACTTAGATGTTATTCGTGCATGTCAGATGCACTTGATTTAGATTTCATTTGTGCATGACGGAAGCACTTGATTTGGATTTTCACGCATGATGGGCGCATGATATGAGATGTGATTTTGTGCACACGGGATGCACTCGATTGTGATATTCATTCGTGCATGTTAGTTGCACTGGATTGAGATTTTCGTGCACTATAGACGCACTAGATGTTGTTGTCGTGCACACCCGTTGCACTGGACAGATGCTTTCGTGCACACCTATTTGTAACGTTTTAGAAATCGTTTTGAGAATTTTTCCGTTTTAGGGCAAAATTGTCGGTATTTTTCGTTTTAACCCGATTTCGATAAAATTTCCGTAGAAACTTACCGGCACCTATTTTAGCTAAAATAAATCTTGTGCGCGAACTTTGGGGGTATATGGGAGGTTTTGGTTCAGATAGAATTTTTCCCAAATAAAATATTATTTTAGCCGGTAAAATATGCACGTAAATCGAGAAATTTTTTCTAAATGAAAATTCTTGAAAATTATCACTACATTATTTTAGAAGCTTCTTCTCAAATATCTAGATATATTTTTATGCAAAAGGTTTTGAATTTTTAAAGAAAAGAAAAGAAAATGTGGCATTTGCATTTATTAGCATTAATTAGTGTTTTTAGCTAGAAAATTCCACACACTTCACCAAAATTCCCCCCATTCTTCCCTTGGCCGGCCCTTCCCTTCCCCTTGCTGCCCTCCATCATTTCCACCCCTTTTCAACTCATTTTGTATCAAATAAATCATAAAAAATCCAAATTAATTCATACAAACTCAAATATATTCATTTTCCCTCATTCTTGAACTCAAAACTAGCTTGGATCTTCATTCAAAACATAATTTTGGAGGAAAAGATGATGAGTTTGGTTTCTTGGTTTTGATCTTTTATGGAGGTATAAAACCCTAACCCTAATCCTTTTTGTTGTTTCTAAATCTCTAATTAGCATATTAATTGTTTATTTAAACTTTTAATTTCATGTTTGAAATTCAAGACTTGATTTTTATGATAATCTAGTTAGGGTAAAACTTGATTAACTGTTTAATATAATTTAAAGTGTTAATTTATGATTAGGAAAAGAAACCTAGTAGAAAATGATAATTATTGCTAATGAATACTTTGTTTAATTATACAATTTTGCTTACTAGGTTTTTGCTAAAATTTAATTAGCAAGTGTTAAAAATTTAGAAATGGTTTAGATAGCTTAGTTAAGCTATTATAAGGTGTTTGTAATTGCTAGATATGCGTTAGCTTGAAACTAGTGAGAAATATTGCGATAAGTTGCTTACTAGGTTTCGGGGTTTTCCGACGTGGGCTCGATTGGTCATTGCGAGGTTATTTCTATTATATTCCTCGCATTTAGTTGTGTTGTGTTGCGCGATCGGGACGATCAGAGTCTAAACTTGGTGTTTCGTAGTTTAGCGACACTAGTTAGGGTTTTTGGCCGATGTCGTGCGCGATATATGTGCTATGTGCGCAGTACAATTTTCAGGGCGTTATTCTTGCGTTTCAATGTCTTTTCGTCGATGTAGGATATTTGCTGATGTGATGTGTTTGTGAAATTTTAGGTTCTCAAGGGGGGACTTCGGACGCTACGACAAGGGAAAACAGGTGGTAGGCTTCACTTAGCCAGAAGCGTTGGTGGGTAGATTTAACATCTACAGGAGAATCGTCCGCATGGCGTTATGCGTCTAGGCTAGAGATATTAATACTTGTAGCATATTCTATGTCATATTTAGAATTGCGCATTTATCCTATTACTTAGATATTGTTGTGCTTGGACTAGTGGCCTTAGGACACTGCACATATTATTGACGATTCATGTTGCACGAGCACTGAAAGTATACCATACACACCGTCAATAATTGCCATGCCACGCACAACCCACTTATAGATATGATATTGCTTTGTTAGGGACATTGGGACTTTGATTCATATTTCTTATCGCATATGACATATAGAATACCTGTACATCCACATGCTTACACATATGCCTTCACATACTTACATGCAAGATACCTGTATACCTATAGGGTATTGTGCAATTAGTGTTAGGTACATACACACCTTACTATACCTTGCACACATACTTCACTTATACCCAGGGGGTACACTACAACATTATTTATAGGTAGATACATATACCTTGCTATACCTTTATGTTTATACACATATCTGGTTATAGCTACATGTTTACCTTTACTTGATGTTATTTAGAATTGGAGAAAATAGGAACCGCATGATATTTTATATTAACTTGTTGTAGTTAATTAGCGGCTTTCTCTTTATATGCTTTCATTACAGTTTTATGTTGCATATATTATATTCATGGATTTTCGCATTGAGATATGGATTTTTCATTTTTTTTCTGGATTTGGGGACCGTGGAAGTTCATGAAATTATGCATTATTTGAAAAACCCGGTTTTCCTTGATATGATATTTCAGCAACCACCATAAAATTTATCAGTTCGGATATATATATAAACCACGCGAGGAATAGAGGGGTCCGTATGCGGGTACATGGTGGGGCCCGGAGGTACCCCGAGGCAAGAATGCGGTCGTGGTGCTAGACGATGAGTTACGGGGGAACCATACCATCCGGTGACATTACCAATGACTCGGCGGTAATCCTGGGGATACCATTGGGAGTCATGTACGTATAGATACGTGGAAAGACGAGGGTCAGAGCTAGGCACTCGTGCTTTTCGGATAGCGTGTGATACGTACCTATCAGTGTGCCAGTCTTGGTGATAGCACCTGATAGATCAGTATTTCTGTGTCGATGCTTGACACATTGTTTTTATGATATTCCTTTTTACTTCTTGTATATATAACAGTGGGTTAGGATGCTGTTATATATGCTCTTACACCAATATTAGTGGAATGTGACGCTAATATATGTGTATTGACATTAATTTATATACATCATCATATTAATTCATGCAAATATATTTAGGGTGTTAGAATTTTACTTGATATTGGATTTGGGATATAGGGGATTTATTTGAGATTTGATACAGGATATGTATGAGATGTTGATTTGTACATTCAGGATATATGAGATTTATTCGATATTGTACATTCAGGATTTGTGAAACTTATATGATATGAGAGCCAATTTGGGGGCTGATTTGAGGAATTGGAATTTGGATTTGTCTTGATGGATTGTTATCCTACCACGATGTCAGGATTCCGTGGAATTGACATGTTTCATTCCATACTCTACATTTATTGTTTATGCACTGTTTCATGTATTAGTAGTACCTGTTAGTGTACCTTTCATGACTGTTGCATATATACATTTTCATATCATTATTGCATGATTATTGCATACCGATTGTCATATTATTATTGCTTCATGTATTAGTTGGACCTGCTAGTGTACTTTCATGATTATTGTATTCATATGACCTTTTATTGCTATTAATTACATATGTTAGATTCGCGCTGTACGTACATACTTGCGACTACCTGCATATATTATTTACTATTCACGAGTTGGCAACTCACCCCCGTTTTGCCATAGGGTTTTGAAGGTTGTTTTCCCCAGAGTAGTTGAGGCAAGCTATTTATCTATCTTATCATCTTTTGCTGCGGATACCGCATCAGCTCACAGTGTGCAGTTTGCTTAGGTGTGTTTTGTGGTTATTCGTTGTTTTATTGTATATTCGTTGTATCCATGTACTCTCCATCTACCATTATCTTGTATGACTTAGAGACTTGATGTGACGACGATATTGTACATTTTAGGGACTTGGATGTCTTTTATGCAGTTTTACTTATATTGTCTTTTATTTCTTCGCTACGTATATCTGTTGTGATGGTTGTTTTCCGCCGTTGGGCGTGGATTTGCTCCCGTTGGGGATGCTTTACTTTATATTATGTTGTACCGATTTTTGGGGTTGGTTTTTACAAAGGAAGTGCTGCCGAAATTTTCAAGAAAGAAAATTGGACTTAAAGAATTTATACTTGAGATTTTCAAAGGTTTAAACAATATTTCTTATCTTTTCTTGTCTTTTAATGGTTTAGATTTCTAGGTTTTGGCTTTCTTTTACTGCGATACGCTTGTAGACGTTGCGTAGTATTAGGGCCGTCACGTGCAAATTTTGGGTCGTGACAAAGTTGGTATCAGAGCGCTAGGTTTTACCTTTCGGAGTGTAGGATGACCTTGGTTTGATGGAGTAGGTAGCTTAAGCAGAATAACGTAGTGTGTGTATGTCCGCGGCGTACTCACGATGCTGTACTCAGCCTAAAATGACCTAAGTACTAATTGCTTGAAATTCTTTCTTTGATGATACATATCCTTGTGATTCGATTTCCGTGTTCATATCGAATCTGATTTCCATTTATAGCCTTTGCCCCCGATGATTATGGTGACTCAGAGTGATGCAGCGAGGGCCGAGGTCAGGATTGACTCGGGTAGGATGAGGACTGACCAGGATGGCACGCTCGTTGCACAAGAGCAGATGGATCCACCTTCGACAGATAGTATCGCTAGGCTTGTGACAGAGATGCGGGACATGTGACAGACGATGAGTTCATTGGTTGAGGTCATGCGAGCGCAGCGACAGGAGGTTGTTCCCCCTGTTACCCAATTGTTCTTTGCGATCCGCACACAGCATGGTGTTACTTACACAGCACCAGTGGATGCAGCCATAGTTGACAAGGCACGTCTTCCAGAGACTTTGGGAGTTCCGGGACAGTAGAGGACTCGTACCGGTATACCAGCCCAGAGACAGAGGCGTAGTCGTCGAGACAGATTTCGTGCACGTCGCGGGTGTACCAGAGGCTTGGGACAAGGAGTCGGTTAGCTAGATCAGGCGTTCGTTGTGTTAATTTCTGTCAGCGATTCTTTTGTTGCACGACACGTATTTCAGTCGTGTGCCAATCGGATAGGAGATTGAGTTTTGTCCGTCATTATGATCCTTCTAGAGATGTTGGATTTGACGTTCTCCTGGGCATAGACTGGTTAGTCACGTGCTAGGCGTCTGTGGACTACCGCGAGAAAACAGTCAGGTTTGTTTTCCAGGAAAGTCAGTTCTTGTTGTGCGGGGGGGGACAGTGGTGCCGCCCATCACAGCTTGAATTCAGCCTTTTTCGCTAGTCGGCTTTTAAGGAGAGGATGTCGAGGATTCTTGGTTTTCATTCGTGATACTGGAACCACAGTGAGTTGTTAGACCGGGTTCCTTTCGTGCGAGAGTTTTTCGACGTTGTTCCAGATGAGCCGGCGGGGCTTAGGGAGCTTGAGGATCAGCTGCAGAGTTGTTTTGTTGGGGGACTTGTTCGTCCAAGTGTTTCGCTTTGGGGAGCTCCTATTCTGTTCATTAGGCGAAGGGCGGCAGTTTGAGGTTTTGTATTGATTGATCGTCAATTGAACCGGCTTACGGTGCGGATAGGTATCCTTTACCTCGCATTGGCGATTTCTTCGATCAGCTCCAGAGCGCGAGACATTTTCTAAGTTTGTTTGGGATCAGGTCATCATTATTACGGGTTCGGAGTGATGACATTCCGAAGACTGCCTTGTGCGTGCGACGGGCTTTGTGGGTTTTGGTGGTGTCATTGGACTCACCAATGCCCTAGAAGCATTCGTAGATGTGATGAACCGGATTTCTTCAGGCCGTTTCTCAACCAGTTTATTATTGTGTCATTGATGACATTCTGGTCTATTCCAATGTGTCGTGAGGAACAGGAGCAGCACTTGAGGATTTGATTTGCAGACATTGGGAGAGCCCCAGCTGTTTGCTAAATTCTCAGAGTGTTCCTTCAAGCTTGTTTGTGTTGACTCCTAGGTCTTGTAGTTACGGGAGACGGTTCCGTATGCTCCCGAGGGAGATCAAGGCCGTACAGTTTTGGCCCATACTTATATCAGGAACAGAGGTCCGCAGATTTTTGGGCTTAGCAGGCTTTTACCGCCGTTTCGTGCAGGATTGCTTATGTATCGCTGCACCGTTGACTGGACTGACCGGAAAAGAGGTTCTTTCTTTGGACTGAGGCATGCATGCGGAGTTTTCAGCAGTTCAAGACTCGGTTGACAACTGCACCAGTTCTTTCTTTGCTTTCTGGTACGGGGGACTTTGTTGTTTTACTGTAATATTTCGCGAGTGGGGCTCGATTGTGTACTGAGGTGACACTATAGAGTTATCGCTTTTACTTCCCGACATCTGGAGGAAGTACGAGAAGGATATCCTACTCAAGATCTGGAGATGGCCGCGGTGGTTTTGCGTTGGAGATTTGGAGACACTACTTGTTCGATAGTTGTGTAAGATTTTCACGGACCACAAGAGATTAATATACATCTTCCTGCAGCGGGTGTAGATTGTTGAGATAGTCTTCTGCAGATTTACAGTTCTTGTGTGATCTGTGATTATAGCTTAAGTTCGCCTCTACTTAAGTGACAGCTTGCTCATGTCCGTGCCCGACCACTATTCCTTAATCACTTTCGCGAGGCACTGCCCGCCGATGCTCGTTCGTCAAAGGTTCTTAAGCATACTTGGCTGGGTAATGATTCAGAGTCCTTGATTTGTGACAAGGGTGTGCTAAGTTTAGGGACGCGTTTGTGTACCTGATACTATTGGGTAGAGACGTGAAATCCAAGAGCAGGCACATCTGTCAACTCTCTGTACTCATTCATGTTCCACCTGCATTTGACGTGACTTGTGAGATAGTTACGGGTGGGCAGGGATGTAAAAAGAAGTTTAAGATTTCATTTCGAGGTGTCTTTCTTGTTGTGTGTTAAGGTTGAGCATCTGAGACCGGCTGGAGAGTTGCAACCTTTAACCGTTCCGGAGTGGGAATGGGAGCAGGTCTCTATGAATATTCGTTGTGGCGTCTACCCAGCTTTAGTCTGGGTGTGACTCCATTCTGATGCTAGTGGTCCGGTTATACTCGGGTTGCTCGGTTGTCCTTGGTTAAGTTTGTGCGTTGCACGGAGTTCCTTTATGGGTCGTATCCAAATAGGGCACCCTATTCGCTTGCCGTCTTGGGCAGGAACTTCAGGAAGCCTTGGGTACTGGTTGAGCTTTAGCTCCGTTTTTCTATCCGCAGGATGATGGTTTTGTGAGAGCGGGCTATAATGACTCTGGAGGATATGCTTGTGCGTACGTATTAATTATTGTCGGTAGTTGGGATCGTCACATGCCATTGTTAGGATTCTCCTTCGATAGCTGTTATCAGGAGATACTCCAATTGGCAACCTTTGAGTTTTGTTTGTTAGGTGGTGTCGATCTCCAGTCTGTTTTTTTTTCTCTGGCTCTGCGAGATTAGGATTTTTGGGACCCCAGCTAGTCTAGAGACTTCGGAAATAATCCAGTTGGTTCAGGTCAGGATGATGACAGCCCAGTGCATACAGAGGTCTTATGCCGACCGTTGTGGTCGCAGACTTGAGATCACAATAGGAGCTCATGTATTCCTACGGATTTTTCCGATGAATGACGTGTTGAGTTTTGGGAAGCTTATCCCAGAATTGTAGATCCTTTTAAGATCCTTAAAGTGAGTTAGTTCCATTGCCTTTGATTTGGCACTTCCGCCCAGATTATTGAGTGTTCACCCCGTATTCCTTGTGTCGGTACTTTACAATTACCTTCATAACCTTTCTCACATGATTCGGTACCAGACCATTTGGCTTGGAAGCGATCGTTTCGTTCACCGGCAGCCAATTGTGTCAATGGCTCGACAGGTGGAGAAACTTCGGTCAAGGGTTTTGCCATCTGTGAAGGGTTTTCTTGGACGTAGCCGTATAGTGATGTGCTCACTTGGAAGGCTGCGAGCGAGATTTGGTAGTTTTGTAATCTTCTCTTTGAAGGTACTCTTAGTAAAAATTTTTAATTCGGGGACGAATTTTTTATAAGGGGGGGAGATTGTAACGTTTTAGAAATCGTTTTGCGAATTTTTCCGTTTTAGGGAAAAATTGTCGGTATTTTTCGTTTTAACCCGATTTCGATAAAACTTCCGTAGAAACTTACCGCAACTATTTTAGCTAAAATAAAGCTTGTGCGCGAACTTTGGAGATATATGGGAGTTTTTGGTTCAGATAGAATTTTTCCCAAATAAAATATTATTTTAGCGGGTAAAATATGCACTTAAATCGAGAAATTTCTTCTAAATGAAAATTCTTGAAAATTATCATTACATTATTTTAGAAGTTTCTTCTTAAATATCTAGATATTTGAGAATGCAAAAGGTTTTGAATTTTTAAAGAAAAGAAAAGAAAAGAAAATGTGGCATTTGCATTTATTAGCATTAATTAGTGTTTTTAGCTAGAAAATTCCACACACTTCACCAAAATTCCCCCCATTCTTCCCTTGGCCGGCCCTTCCCTTCCCCTTGCTGCCCTCTATCATTTCCACCCCGTTTCAACTCATTTTGCATCAAATAAATCATAAAATAATCCAAATTAATTCATACAAACTCAAATATATTCATTTTCCTTCATTCTTGAACTCAAAGCTAGCTTGGATCTTCATTCAAAACATCATTTTGGAGGAAATGATGATGAGTTTGGTTTCTTGATTTTGATCTTTTGTGGAGGTATAAAACCCTAACCCTAATCCTTTTTGTTGTTTCTAAATATCTAATTAGCATATTATTTGTTTATTTAAGCTTTTAATTTCATGTTTGAAATTCAATACTTGATTTTTATGATAATCTAGTTAGGGTAAAGCTTGATTAAGTGTTTAATATTATTTAAAGTGTTAATTTGTGATTAGGAAAAGAAACCTAGTAGAAAATGATAATTATTGCTACTGAATACTTTGTTTAATTATGCAATTTTGCTTACTAGGTTTTTGCTAAAATTTAATTAGCAAGTGTTTAAAATTTAGAAATGGTTTAGATAGCATAGTTAAGCGATTATAAGGTGTTTGTAATCGCTAGATATGCGTTAGCTTGAAACTAGTGCGAAATATTGCTATAAGTTGCTTACTAGGTTTCGGGGTTTTTCCGACGTGGGCTCGATTGGTCGTTGCGAGCTTATTTCTATTATATTCCTCGCATTTAGTTGTGTTGTGTTGCGCGATCGGGACGATCGGAGTCTAAACTTGGTGTTTCGTAGTTTAGCGACCCTATTTAGGGTTTTTGGCCGATGTCGTGCGCGATAGATGCGCTATGTGCGCAGTACAATTTTCAGGGTGTTATTCTTGCGTTTCGATGTCTTTTCGTCGATGTAGGATATTTGCTTATGTGATGTGTTTGTGAAATTTTTGGTTCGCAAGCGGGGACTTCGGACGCTACGACAAGGGAAAACAGGTGGTAGGCTTCACTTAGCCAGGAGCGTTGGTGAGTAGATTTAACTTCTACATGGGAATCGCCCGTATGGCGTTATGCGTCTGGACTAGAAATGTTAATACTTGTAGCATATTCTATGTCATATTTAGAATTGCGCATTTACCTTATTACTTAGATATTGCTGTGCTTGGACTAGTAGCCTTAGGACACTGCACATATTATTGACGATTCATATTGCACGAGCACTGATTGTATGCCATACACACCGTCAATAATTGCCATGTCACGCACAACCCACTTATAGATATGATATTGCTTGGTTAGGGACATTGGGACTTTGATTCATATTTCTTATCGCATATGACATATAGCATACCTGTACATCCACATGCTTACACATATGCCTTCATATATTTACATGCTAGATACCTGTATACCTATAGGGTATTGTGCAATTAGTGTTAGATACATACACACCTTATTTTACCTTGCACACATACTTCACTTATACCCAGGGGGTATACTACATCATTATTTATAGGTAGATACATATACCATGCTATACCTTTATGTTTACACACATATCTTGTTATAGCTACATGTTTACCTTTACTTGATGTTATTTAGAATTGGAGAAAATAAGAACAGCATGATATTTTATATTAACTTGTTGCAGTTAATTAGCGGCTTTCCCTTTATATGCTTTCATTACAGTTTTATGTTGCATATATTATATTCATGTATTTTCGCATTTAGATATGGATTTTTCATGATGTTTTCTGGATTTGGGGACCGTGGGAGTTTATGGAATTATGCATTATTTGAAAAACCCGGTTTCCCTTGATATGATATTTCAGCAGCCACCATGAAATTTATCGGTTCGGATATATATATACCCCTTGCGAGGAACGGAGGGGTCCGTGTGCGGGTACATGGTGGGGCCCGGAGGTACCCGAGGCAAGAATGAGGTCGTGGTGCTAGACGATGAGTTACAGGGGAACCATACCATCCGGTGACAATACCAATGACTCGGTGGTAATCATGGGGATACCGTTGGGAGTCATGTACGTATAGATACGTGGAAAGACGAGGGTCAGAGCTAGGCACTCGTGCTTTTCGGATAGCGTGTGATACATACCTATCAGGGTGCCAGTCTTGGTGACAGCACCTGATAGATCAATATTTCTGCGTCGATGGTTGACACATTGTTTTCATGATATTCCTTTTTACTTCTTGTATATATAACAGTGGGTTAGGACGCTGTTATATATTCTCTTACACCAATATTAGTGGAATGTGATTCTAATATATGTGTATTGACATTAATTTATATACATCATCATACTAATTCATGCAAATATATTTAGGGTGTTATAATTTTACTTGATATTGGATTTGGGATATAGGGGATTTATTTGAGATTTGATACAGGATATGTATGAGATTGCTGATTTGTACATTCAGGATATATCAGATTTATTCGATATTGTACATTCAGGATTTGTGAGACTTATATGATATGAGAGCCAATTTGGGGGATGATTTGAGGAATTGGAATTTGGATTTGTCTTGATGGATTGTGATTCTACCACGATGTCAGGATTCCGTGGAATTGACATGTTTCATTCTGTACTCTACAATTATTGTTTATGCACTGTTTCATGTATTAGTAGTACCTGTTAGTGTACCTTTCATGACTGTTGTATATTTACATTTTCATATCATTATTGCATGATTATTGCATACCGATTGTCATATTATTATTGCTTCATGTATTAGTTGTACCTGCTAGTGTACTTTCATGATTATTGCATTCATATGACCTTTTATTGCTATTAGTTAAATATGTTAGATTCGCGCTGTACGTACATACTTGCGATTACCTGCTTATGTTTTTTACTATTCACGAGTTGGCAACTCACCCCCTTTGTGCCACAGGGTTTTGCAGGTTGTTTTTCCCAGAGTAGTCGAGGCAAGCTATTTATCTATCTTATCATCTTTTACTTCGGATACCGCATCAGCTCACAGTGTGCAGTTTGCTTAGGTGGGTTTTGTGGTTATTCGTTGTTTTATTGTATATTCGTTTTATCCATGTACTCTCCATCTACCATTATCTTGTATGACTTAGAGACTTGATGTGAGGACGATATTGTATATTTTGGGGACTTGGATATCTTTTATGCAGTTTTACTTATATCGTCTTTTATTTCTTCGCTACGGCGTCGTATATCTATTGTGGTGGTTATTTTCCGCCGTTGGGCGTAAATTTGCTCCCGTTGGGGATGCTTTACTTTATATTTATGTTGTACCCATTTTTGGGGTTGGTCTTTACAAAGGAGGTGCTGCCGAAATTTTCAAGAAAGAAAAATGGACTTAAAGAATTTATGCTTGAGATTTTCAAAGGTTTAAACAATGTTTCTTATATTTTCTTGTCTTTTAATGGTTTAGATTTCTGGGTTTTGGATTTCTTTTACTGCGTTACGCCTGTAGACGTTGCGTAGTATTAGGGCCGTCACGTGCAAATTTCGGGTCGTGACATCATTGCACTCAGTTCTGCTTTTGTGCACATTATGGCACTTGTATTTGGATTTGATTTCCGTGCGCACCAGACCCACGTGATTGTTGGATACGCCTTTCGAGGCTGATTTTACCCTTGAGCACTTTGTTATCATGATGGGCATTATATTAAGTAGTAGCCGAACAGGACTGATCTGAGGACAGTACCTGAGTAATTTGCATGCATTAAAACTTTAACAAGAGATTTTCAAAAAGGAGCTATAGTCTCGCTATTTCCTATGTGTCCGCGAGCGACACGAACATTTACAAAAGAAAACCTTTTGGGATATTTTAGAAACGGCGGAATGTATATTTGAGCAAACATATATGAATGTATATTTATTACTTTACAAATGAGCGTCCGTCACTTGTCCCGTGAGTTACGCATCACACGGCGACTCAGAAAAGATTTTGCATGTGTTTTATTCAGTTTTAAGATTTTTACAAGGATACGTACTATATATGTATTATAGTATTTGACTAATACATATTGGATTTCAGTAGTGGATTTCGATATCTGTATCTCCATTGCAACTTCGAGGATATGCGTGCAAATCCGATGATTTGCATGACGCTTGACGGAGTTCGATTTTGAGTTTCGTACTCGTTTTCATGTGCACTTGACGCGCTGTAGTATTTCTATATCTTCCGTGATTTCGGAGCACCGTGATTTGAGCTGATTATTGAAGTGTTTTAGTATTTGGGGGTTTAAATTTAAATTCGGGGACCGAATTTATTTAAGGGGGGAAGATTGTAACATTTCAGAAAATATAAAATAATATTTTTGGAATTTAATATTAAAATAATATATTTCGCGAAAACTACCCGATTTGCGAATTTGGGGTTTTCGTAAAATGGTATAATTATATACCAATATTTGTGAAATAATTGGAGATTAAAATGATTTATTCATTTAAAAATATATTTATTGGAATTGGCATTTTTATAATTAATTATATGCGAGTTTAAAATTAAACCTGATTAGTGCACTACTAATCGCGATTAAGCCTAATCCGTGTTTCTACATTTTTCCATGGTTAGTGCACCATGACATGTTGCATTTTTGTTGCATGTTTTTTCATTAGTATGTGTTGATATTTGGTATTTAGAAAAGAAAAGAAAAGAAAGTGTATGCGGGAGGAGAGAGAGAGAGCGGACCGAATGATGATATGGGACATGGGCTTGAGAGGGTGAGCATAAGGAAGAGAGTAAGGATCAGAGAGAGAGAGAGAAAGAGAGGGCAGCCATCATCCTCCCCCATTTGCTTCTTTCATTTTCCTTCAACTCATATTTCCCTCCACCTCCACCTCCAATTATCATCTCAAAATCTTCCTCAAAACCCTACACCCTCTTCATTAAAAAAGATCCCCACCTCACCCTCAACATAATGGACCAATCAAAGTTGGATTTTGGAGACTTTGGACAGCTAGGGTTTTTCTTGAGTTGAGCAAAAGTGGTATTTCCTACACCATTAGCTTAGTAATTTAGTTGCTTTAGTTTCTATTTTAGTTTAGAATTGGTTTAGTGATGATTAGTGATGTTGAAAATTCCTAGAGAGGGTTTGGGTGATTTTGTGGGCTTGTGATCTGTAGTGAGTGTGTACAAGACCCTAGAGATCGATTCTTGACCTGGGCCAGAGAATAGAAACAAAAACACGAACTTAGAATTTCCCGATATTGGTTATTTGTATAGGGTTGCTTGGCACAGTGATAAGGTTCTACAAGGCATCAACCATGCCAAAATCAAATTTTTATGTGCCGAACAACCCTAACCATGATCTTAGACTAGAGATTAGGGTAACATAACATGTAATATACATTACATATAAGAAGTGAATGAAAATACAACCTTTGTAGATCCAGTCCTTCACTTCTAAAGTTTCGTGTTGACGTCCCTTCGCTGCGATCATCGAGATCCCGGACTCTAGTGATGGTTTCCTCGGAGAAATGAACGGGCTAGCTCGTTGACTTTGAGGCCGAAGATGATCTACGTCGAGGAGACTCAAACTCAAGCTCCATCTTCATTAGGTCAAGAACTTTGTGAAGAGAACACCCTAAACTAAATGGCAAGTAGTAGAGGATGATGAAATAGGAAGTGGGTTCACTTTGGATTTTTATTTCTCACTTTATTTCTTCACTTGAAAATTTCTAGCAAGCTTTTCTTCTTGAATGAAGAAGAAGAAGAAGAAGAAGAAAGAATGAATAAAAAAATGAATTATCTAAAAAGAATAATCAAGTGAATTCTATCATAATGCAACCATGGGTGAGTTAACCTTTGTAGAGACAAAACCATTGTTTGAGTTAATGGTTTGGTTAATAAAAATCTCATGCAAAACAAAATGAGTGGACTTTGTTAAATATGCTTAAAAGCTTCATGAAGCTTCAAGCCAAGACAAAGAAAGCCACCATTTTGTTTTACCAAAATAAAAAAAACCCCAAACCATTATCTTAAATATGGTGTAAGTCATACACACACCTAAGTTTGCATGTATCATCAATCATGATACAAACTAGTGCACAAACATATATCACATATACAACATGTGCACATTAAGTGAGAAAATCAATCTTAAGTGAACCATTACTAGTTAATGTAAAGTAATATATCAAATATATAATTATACATTAAATCATTAAATCAACACTTGATTTAATGATCCGGTCATATCACATATAACCGACTAATATCTAGTGTATTAATATATCGAATCAACACTTGATTCGGTAACCCGGCTATATCACATATAACCGACCGATGATACAAATCGCAAGAATATAATATAGTATCACATACTCGTAATATTCTTGGTCCCGCACATATCTCATATGCACTCCTATTTCGTTTCGCTTGAGCTAGGAAACCTCTGTGTAGGACTCTAAAGACTCGTCAATACGCCGGCAGTAGGTGGTGATCATATCAGCCACCCACAAGCCGCAAGCGGTCTGCTAAACGTAACGGCCACCCGGGTACTGAGCGATCAGAAGATCAACGAGCAAGCCTGCTCACATTCTTGCAAATCCAATCAGTAACACTTACCGCACAGCCCGGTCTGTTCGTCTGATATGTCGCATATCTCGCCTAGGGGTGGTAAACGTCAAACCCCGGTAGCTTGATAAGTCATGCCGATGTAAGGTACATAACAAGCATGAAACTACTGATAACACTTACCAGTAAATCACTGCAACCCTGGCCAGGGATTTCCAGTTATGGCCAGTCGAGTATAGCGCAACATCAACCCCCAATACCGGGAGAGACGAATCCCCTCCTATCGCTCATCGCCTCCATTTGAATCGGGACTGTACCCAAAAACCACCAGTTTGCACGACTCAGTGGAGCCGTGTTAGGGTGGAAATCAAAGCACAGTGGGAGACACACAAGACTCTATGACGATCTCGGGTCAACAGACCAAGCTGTACCAGTGTCACCAGAGAACTACCATCTGACGTGAGGTATAATACCATCTGCGAGTTCTCGGCGAGTCCGTTCAGTGTACCCAGTCTCCACTGAGCACCCGCATACCGTCTCTGATGTCAAACACCAATGGATATGGGATCACCCATCGCCCATCACATGGGTCGAGAAGATATACCCTGGTCTACTCTGGAATATCGATGCCCCGTCTCGATATTCCCACGACCTGGAACATTGAAGGATGTACTCATGGACTACACAGGCCCCACTAGTATGATCTGCATCATAGTCCTGGAAGTCGAGTACACATCCTAAGGGCTTTATCAACATGTAACAGAGAGACAATAAGTGTACATGTTAAGATAAAGAGCAACCAGATAGCGTACTATCATGTCGAGCAAGAAAGTCTTCCCTATATATGTCCCAGCATCCACTACAATATACATTTCATGTACAGTAATGGCCTCTAGCGCATATGTATAACTAACAATCTCCCACTTGCACTAGAGCCATCTGTAGCAGTGGTTGTAGTATCCCATACTCAACCATCCCATAAAAGTCTCTCTCTGGGAAAAGGCCTTTGTGAGTGGATCCGCCGTGTTTTCCTCTGAGTCCCCTCTCCTAACCTCGATCTCCCTGGAGATTAGCTATCTCCATGATAAGGTGATGCTGCCTCAGAATATGTCTGGGTCACTGATGGGACCGGGGTTCCTTGGCCAAAGCCATACTTCCATTGTCACACAATGGTAGGAACCTAGTTCATCTCATGAAATAATATACACCCAAACTGCCTCTTTTGGTAGTATCTTTGATAGCGATGTCACCAACCTTTATCGTCTAGTTTGCCACGGTATCTAGCTTGGAACTCTTCCAACATACCGTCCCTCCACTGAGGGTAAAGATAATGCCTGTGACTGACATTCAGTCAACCTTACCACCCTGGAACCATTCCAGTGATTCTCTCTAGGATCAATTGATACCTTCTCACTACTACTAGTGAGAATCCTAACATCAAATTAGATCTATCTCATAGATATAAAACCTAGGATTTAGGAGGTATCACTTTGATCCTATATGGAGAATCCGTGTGATAAGAGGAGATTGACCGAGCGTAGCATAAGAAATTTGTTCCCTATCAAGAGTATGTCATCCACGCACAATACGAGGATCACCACCATACTCCCTACTACCCTTTTGTATATACAAGGTTCATCTACCGTTTTGATGAAGTCAAACTCTTTGACTACCACATCAAAACAGACGTTCCAACTTCGCGATTCCTTCTTTAATCTGTAAAGCAACTTGCACACGTTTCTGCTGCTCCCACTGTCAACGAAGCCCTATGGCTGTGTACTTAAAGATGTTCTCTTTTAAATCAATAATTAGAAAAATAGTCATGACACCCAACCACCAGATATCGCAGTTATGGTATGCAGCAATGGCAAGTAGGATCCGGATGGACTTAAGCATAGCCACTGGAAAAGGTTTCATCATTATTCACGCCTGGTCGATGACGAAAACCTTTAACAAGTCTAGCTTTGAAAGTCTCAACCTTTCCATCTACACCAAGTAATCTTCTCAAGATTTACTTGCCCCCGATGGGGATTTAACCCTTCAGATATAGCAATCAAAGTCCATACTTTGTTGGTGTACATGGATTCCATCTCAAATCGCTAAGCATCCAGCCATTCTTACAGAGTCCCTACTCTTGATGGCCTGCTAGAAACTAGTTGGATCATCATCTCATGATGCAATCCTCGCTCCCACTGTCATCGAGTAACCAAAGTATCTCTTGGGCGGATGAGGAACCCTACTAGATCGGCGGAGAGGCTGAGGTTCGTCGGAAACTATTGAATCCTTTGGTACTATCAAATCATCAGCTGTAGTTTGTATAGCTGGAACTCCTTGCAGTTCTACATAACTAACCTTGCCTCGATCTTGTCCGGATTTTGCTTTTAGACATAGGCCGGACAACCCCAATGTTAGTTATATGTATGCCCTAGAGGCCATTACTGTACATAGGATGTATATTGTAGTGGATGCTGAGACGTATATAGGGAGGACTTTCTTGCTCGACATGATAGTATGCTATCTGGTTGAACTTTACCTTAACGTGTATACTGATTGTCTCTCTGTTACATGTTGGTAAAGCCTTTAGAATGTGTGCTTGACTACCTGGACTATGATGCGGATCATACTAGTGGGGACATGGTAGTCCATAAGTACATCCTTCAAAGTCCCTAGTCGTGGGTGTATCGAGACGGGGCATCGATATACCAGAGTAGACTAGCGTATACCTTCTCGACCCATACAGATGGGCGATGGATGATCCCATATCCATCGGTGTTTGACATCAGAGATGATATACGGGTGCTCAGTAGAGACTGGGTACACTGGACGGACTCGCCGAGAACTCCCAGATGGTATTATACCTCACGTCAGATGGCAGTTCTCCGGTGACACTGGTACAGAGTAGTCTGTTGACCCGAGATCGTCATAGAGTCTTGTGTGGTTCCCACTGTGCTTTGATTTCCATCTTACCACGTCCAAGAGGGCGTGCAAAACGGTGGTTTTTGGGTACAGTCCCGAGTCACATGGAGGCAATGAGCGATAGGAGGGGATTCGTCTCTCCCGGTATAGGGGGTTGATGTTGCGCTGTGTTCGATTGGCTATAACAGGAAATCCCTGGCCAGGGTTGCTGAGATTTACTGGTAAGTGTTACCAGTAGTTTCTTGAATAGTTATAGACCTCATATCGACACGACTTATCGAGCTATTGGGGTCTGACGTTTACCACCCCTAGGCGAGATATGCGACATATCAGACGATCAGACCGGACTGTACGGTAGTGTTACTGGTCGGATTCACTGGAGTGTGAGCGGGCTTGCTCGTTGATCTTCAGATCGCTCAATACCCGGGTGGCCGTTACGTTTAGCAGACCGCTTGCGGCTTGTGGGTGTTTGATATGATCATCGCTTGCTGCCGGCGTATTGACGAGTCTTTAGAGTCCTATACAGAGGTTTCCTGGCTCAAGCGAAACGAAATAGGAGCGCATATGAGATATGTGCGGGACCGAGAGTAGTGCGTGTATGTGATACCGTATTTCATTCTCACGATCAATGTGTCGAAAGGTTGTATGCGATATAACCTAATTATCGAATCAAGGATTGATTCGATAAGCCGATACATTGGATACTAGCCGGTTATATGCGATATGACCGGATCGTTAAATCAAGTGTTGATTTAATGATTTAATGAGTAATTATATATTTGATATATAACTTTGCATTAACTAGTATCGGTTCACTTTAAATGGATTTTCTCACTTGGGTGTGCGCATTGCATATGCGATATGATTTTGTGCACTTGATTGTATCATGTTTGATGATACATATCGTTTTTGTTAAGTGTAATGAATTAAACCTAGGTTAAGTGAATGATTAGGGTTTTCTTTTATTCATTCATTTATCTTTTCATTTGCATTTAAAAGATAAATGAGAAAAGGAAAAGAAGTCAAAAATGGTGGCTAGTTTTGTTTTCAACATGAAGCTTCATGAAGCTTTCATTATGTCACCATTTTTGTCTCATCTCCTTAACCCTAACCATTCTTTAACCTTGGTCAATTCTCTACACTTAACTTGAGTTATGTTATGATAAGAATGGATTTATTCTTTTCTTTTTCTAATTAACTTATCATATCATATTCTTCATCTTCTTCTTCTTCTTCACTTCAAGAAAAAGCTTCACAAGCTTTAATGGCAAAGTGAGAATTAGAGTGAGAAATCCAATTCTAAAGTTTACCCACTTCCTATTTTTTCATCCTCTACCTCTTGCCAAGTAGTAGAGTGTGTTTCTTTCACAAGTTTTTAGGGCTTGGTGAAGGTGGAGCTTGATTTAGCGATGCCTCGACGTAGATCATCTTCGGCGTGGACATCGACGACCTAGCTCGCTTATTCTCCGATGAAGTCGACGCTAGAGCCCGGATTCTTTTTGGACAGCGGAGAGGACTTCGTTGCGGAGCAATGGAGGTGGAGCACCGGATCTACAAAGGTTGTATTTCCGTTAAACTTTTAGTTAAGTGTTAACTAGTTAGTTTTTCGCCTAGACATCTAGCAAACGATCCGTAGTCGGGTCTCTCGGCACCTATAATTTTTGAAATTGGCATGTTCGATGCCTTGCGAGACCTCACTAGTGTGCCTAGGGACCTTACAGTGGTATCAGAGCCTAGCTAGAGCCTTAGGCGAAGTCTAGACGCGATTTGAAGTCCGATCGATCGAAAATCCGAACCCAAAATAGCTCTCTGGACATTTCTTTAAAACGTGGTTTTTTGTCAATTAAAAATGCTTAAAAAATTCAGCAATGAAATCCAAGAATTACTGTGCAAAACGTTTCCCATGAACAGTGCAAACGGCGGCGGAACCGCGGCAGAAACCTGCCTTCTGCGGCGGTTCCGCGGCACGTTGGTGACGTCAGCCCTTGGTTTTTCCACAGTAATTCCTGATAAATTCTTCTGAGTTTTCTGGGAATTTTAAATTGATTCCAGAGTTTTATTTTCTTGGTTGGATTAGGGACTCGATGAATCGATCGGATTTTTAACTTTGTCTATTTGGCTTTCCGGATAAATTTTAGAATATGTTAAAAAGTTCGGCCGGATATAAATACCCAATTTTTCCCCTGTCGGGAAATTTCCAAGTGTTGGATTTTTCCGTAGTTTAACGACGTTCTAAGTAGTGCAAGTAACGCGATGGTCTCTCTAGAAGACAACAAACCTTAACTCGATTATGTGACCGTCTTGAACTGCCCTTTGAACCTTCGGGTTTGGGGCAGTACGGCGTGCCATATGTGAGGCGTTGGCTTAACCCTTCTACGGCTGGACCGTTGGTACTGAGGCACGAACTGAATGTTGTTAGACTTATTTCATGTGTTGATTTGTATCGGGAAAACTTGGGTGTTCGATTGTTCGATCGGAAAGTTTAACATTTTCTATTTTTCTGGAATGTGATACAATAATTGGAATTCACAATGAGTTATGTGATAACTGAATGAATGTTATAAACATAGCACTTTAGTCTCACTTGATCGGTTGCCACGGAATTTTGATGCGATCAAAAGTCCGTCGCAATCACGTAGCGTACGCGGATATTCGCCGGACAAACTTAATAGACAGCTACATCCCATAGCCCCGACCAAGTGACTGTAGGAGAACCCCGTCGCCGAAAGCATCCGTCCGGGTGCTCGCGGCAGCGGTGTTCCGCCTTGGTGCACTTCGTCGACGGTATCGGGGGTACGGCCGCCTACTGAAGTTTGCGACGAGTATTCGATCAGGATGTCGGGAATCTTGTTGAATTACCCGACTTAATATTGAAAAGTGTTTTCAATGATGAGACTGAAATGCGGGATTTATAATTGTTAGGCATGCGATGTCTAAGGAATTCATTTGGTCAGGCATGCGATGTCTGAGGTGGTTGCGGATTCCAACTGTTGTAGTTTTACACTTTCTTTTCTGTGACCGTAAGTGTAATATGTGATATCGCCGGTTTCGTTGCTATATGTCAACGACAATTGGGATGGACATATTTACTTACGTTGATGACATGTGATGTTATGTGTTGCTGGATATGTTATATTGGATCGTCGTGTTTGAATAGCCGGGGGTTTTTATGTGAGATGAGTGTTTTTCATTTTCATTCATGTAAAAACTTGTATGTAATATTCTTTTATTGGGGCGCTTCCAGGTTGCGGAAGTTGTCACCTGTTGTATATTATTTACTTTTCCGCACTAGGATGGACCCAAGTAGGGGAGCACAAGTAACCGGGTTCTGGAGTCCAGTAGGAGACCAACTCGAGGAGTCGAGTCCGGGTCTCCTAACTCTAGAATTGGTAGGGTTGCTTGCCGCTCTCGTAGGGGTCTAGGGGTGTGGGTTTGGCTATTCATCGCGACCGTGGAATCCGTGTTTTATACTGGCTCGTATTGAAAACACGGACGTCCTAGTATATCCAATATTTCATATGAATCTTCTGCTGCGATATCTATGATGTGATCAGGCGATGTTCTGTGACAGATATTATATATAGTATATATGATATATTATATAGGCGTTACTTATGTTTTACACCCGCGCTAGCCCTGCCCCGCTCTGCCGTTAGTTACCTAACCTAACGGTGCACGAGGGGACATCGAGGCGAATGCGGATGGCATAAGTGTACGTCGTATTTATCTGTGATGTTTAGGTACATAAATGATGGGACTTCATTAATGTGATTAATGAAATAAAAGAAACCTAAGATGTTGTAGAATCGAATTTCAAAATAAAACAGGTAGCTACAGTTCTTGCTTTGCACAGAGGTATATGTGATATATCCTGCACCTTATTCGATAAGGAAAGGACCGAGATCCCTTCACCGGGAGTGACTCCTTTAGCAATAACTGGCAGATGCTACACACTCGGTTTGACTTTTGATTGCTTTTAAGAGTTTTTGCTTTGCACAGTGATATATATGATATATCCCGCACCTCATTCGACGAGGAAATGACCGACGATCCCTTCACCCGGAGTGACTCCTTTAGCAAAACTAGAAAAGCCTCAAAAACACTCCATTTCAAAATCATTTGATTCTACAACGATATCAAGTTCATTATGCAATAGGTTTTCAGAAAAACCTGTCGTAGCCCTCCGTCATTTCAGATAAGTAGTAGTTAGTATTCGTACTGCGTTTGTTGGCCTTTGTCAAGGCGCAGTGTGCGGTAGCTAACTGGTGCTTATCTGCTTATGCATATGATGCAGATTGAGTTAGGGTAGTCGTGCGACCTTGTTGGCCTTTGTCAAGGGACGTGCGGGTGGGTTTAATTCAATCAGGAAATGACGGGTTGAACTTGACTAGCATCTTATGGTTTGTTGGCCTTTGTCAAGGTCATAGGAGGTTAGGGGCAAAATATTATCGGGAATTTCAAGTGTTGAAATTTGCAATGAGATTGCATACCTTCTATGAGATAGTTGGATCCCGATACCCGCTGCGAGTAAGAGTTACTCCTGGGAGAGTTTTATACATTACAATTAGCCGATCAAGTAGGTGTCTAGAAAGGTGTCAACGGGGTTACGCCTCTGGGAAAACGAGGTTTACATTAATTAGGTTCGTGCGAAAGCGCGGGGGACCTCCCTCAAAGTACCGACACTGGCCTGGCTGAAAGATTGGCGAACTTGTAGTGTGTAATTAATCCCGGCTAGTCTTTCCTTTTAGGGTTTGAAGGAAGATTTGATAAAAAACAGTGGGAGCCATCCTGATTAGATAAAATAAAAACCAATCTATTCTTGACAGAGCGCACGCTGAGTGTTTTCTTCTCTCTCTCTCCAGGTAGCGACCATATCACGCCTTAATCAAGATAATAATACGGATATTTGACCGAACCCGCTTGTTATACTGAGCTGGGGAACGTTGGTCCCGCTCCAACTTATAATTGTTATAAGACACAGCAGGAAATTGGGGAATACCAGATTTCCCGTGCCGCCCAAACGAAGTGAGTGCATGCTGATGCATCATCTTCGGGTGTGTTCATTACAAAGAACTGTTTCTCAGTATGCTCTACGTCCTGGGTATGCGATACCAGATCAGGATCCCTGATATGTAATCTGTTACATAGGGCTACAGAAAGGTAGAGGACTGAGAACGGGTGATAAGTTTCATGAGGCAGAAAACGGGGCAAGTGTTGCAGCCAAGTCTGTTGGTCACTGTCACCCTGTATTATCAATACATTGATTCTGAACGAATGTTAGTAGATACCGAACCTGATATACAAAATCATATCTTTCTCTTTATTAGTAAAGAAACGATATAATTTTGTATTGTCGGATAATGTTTTGAACATTTCCTATATCAAAAGTTGATCGGTTCAGGCACGTTATCTAAAAGCATTAATGTTCTAAATCAAACTACAGTTCTTTAGTATACTGAACACACACAAGAGGAAGAGTTCAGAAATGAACGATTCCTTCTTGAGGTATTGTAGACTAGGTCAGATCAATATAACCCGACTAGCTAGAGTCACATAAAGATGCATATTTAAATTAGTTTGAATTTACATCTTCTGAAACTCGCTAGTCATGTCACAGAGATATAATGACACCAGCTCTGTTTATTGGAAACAGAGAAAGAGTTAGTAAACTCTTAGGATGATACATGTTGATGTATGTAGGTCCCCTGTCTACACTTGCCAAGACCGGTTCTTCATACTTCATTACATTCTCTGATAATCTCTTAAGATTCAGACATATGTTCCTGATGAGACACAAGTCCGAACCTTTTGAGATATTCACAGAATATAAGTTAGAAGTAGAGAACCAAATACAGGTATAAGTATTATGTCCTATGATGTGATCAAGGAGGAGAATACTTGAGCACGGAAATCCTGGACTATTCTAAAGGAGAATGAGATTCTCTCTCAGCATTACTCCTCCGTATACACCATAGCACGATGGTATATCGGGGCGGAGCAATCACACCCTATATGATAAGGTGTGCTCTATGATGAGTACTACTGAGTTACCTATTTCCTTTTTGGGAGTTATGCACTTGAGAAGTTGCATACCTATTGAATAGGGTTCGAATCAAATCAGTTGCCTACCACTTCATATTTGATATGATAAGGGAAGAGCCCATCTCTTAAGATAGTTAAGATTTGGGGTTGTCCGACCTATGTCTAAAAGCATAATCCGGACAAGCTCGAGGCAAGGTCAGTTATGTACAACTGGAAAGGTTCCATCTATACAAACTACAGCTGATGATTTGATAGAACCAAAGGATTCAGTAGATTCCAACGAACCTCGGCCTCTCCGCCGATCTAGTAGGGTTTCTCACCCACCTGAGAGATACTTTGGTTTCTCTATGACAGTGGGAGCGAGGATTGCATCATGAGATGATGACCCAACTAGTTTCGAGCTGGCCATCAAGAGTAAGACTCTGTAAGAATGGCTGGATGCTTAGTGATCTAAGATGGAATCCATATACACCAACAAAGTATGGACTTTGGTTGCGATATCTGAAGGGTTAAATCCCCATCAGGAGCAAGTATATCTTGAGAAGATTACTTAGTGTACATCGAAAAGTTGAGACTTTCAAAGCTAGACTTGTTAAAATTTTGCATCATTTACCAGGCGTGGTTTATGATGAAACCTTTTTCAAGTAACCAAGCTTAAGTCCATCCAGATCCTACTTGCCACGGCTACATACCATGACTACGATATCTGGTGGTTGGGTGTCATGACTGCTTTTCTAAATGATGTTTTAGAAGAGTGCGTCTATAAGTACACAGCCAGAGGGCCTCGTAGACAGTGGGAGCAGCGGAAACGTGTGCAAGATGCTTTATAGGATAAAGCAGGCATCGCGGGGTTAGAACATCTGTTTTGATGGATTAGTCAAAGAGTTTGACATCATCAAAATGGTAGATGAACCTTGTATAAACAAAAAGGTAGTAGGGAGTATGGTGGTGATCCTCGTAGAGTACGTGGATGACATACTCTTGATAAGGAAGGAGTTTCCTATGCTACGCTCGATCAATCTCCGCCTATCACAATGGTTCTCCACATAGGATCAAAGTGATACCTCCTAAATCCTGGGTTTTGGATCTATGAGATAGATCTAAATGGATGTTAGGATTCTCACTAGTTGTAGTGAGACGGTATCAATTGACCCTGGGGAGAATCACTGGAATGGTTCCAGGGTGATAATGACGACTGAGTGTCAGTCACAGGCATTGTCTTTACCCTCAGTAAAGGGACGGTATGTTGGAAGAGTTCCAAGCTAGATACCGTGACATACTAAACGATAAAGGCACGATGCATCGCTACTTAAGATGCTACCAAAGAGGCTGTTTGGGTGTATATTGGTTCATGAGATGAACTATGTTCCTCCCATTGTGTGACAATGGAGTTGTGGCTTATGCCAGGGAACGCAGGTCCCATCAGTGATCCAGACATATTCTAAGGCAGTATCACTTGATCATGGAGATGGCTGATCTCCAGGGTGATCGAGGTTTGGAGAGTAGACTCAGAGGACAACACAGCGGATCCACTCACAAAGGCCTGTTCCCAGAGAGAGACTTTTATGGGATGGTTGAGTATGAGATAGTACAACCACTGCTATCAGATGGCCCTAGTGCAAGTGGGAGATTGTTAGTTATATGTATGCCCTAGAGGCCATTACTGTATATAGGATGTATATTGTAGTGGATGCTGGGACGTATATAGGGAGAACTTTCTTGCTCGACATGATAGTATGCTATCTGGTTGAACTTTACCTTAACGTGTATACTGATTGTCTCTCTGTTACATGTTGGTAAAGCCCTTAGGATGTGTGCTTGACTACCTGGACTATGATGCGGATCATACTAGTGGGGACATGGTAGTCCATAAGTACATCCTTCAAAGTCCCTAGTCGTGGGTGTATCGAGACGGGGCATCGATATACCAGAGTAGACTAGCGTATACCTTCTCGACCCATACAGATGGGCGATGGATGATCCCATATCCATCGGTGTTTGACATCAGAGATGATATACGGGTGCTCAGTAGAGACTGGGTACACTGGACGGACTCGCCGAGAACTCCCAGATGGTATTATACCTCACGTCAGATGGCAGTTCTCTAGTGACACTGGTACAGAGTAGTCTGTTGACCCGAGATCGTCATAGAGTCTTGTGTGGTTCCCACTGTGCTTTGATTTCCATCTTACCACGTCCAAGAGGGCGTGCAAAACGGTGGTTTTTGGGTACAGTCCCGAGTCACATGGAGGCAATGAGCGATAGGAGGGGATTCGTCTCTCCCGGTATAGGTGGTTGATGTTGCGCTGTGTTCGATTGGCTATAACAGGAAATCCCTGGCCAGGGTTGCTGAGATTTACTGGTAAGTGTTACCAGTAGTTTCTCGAATAGTTATAGACCTCATATCGACACGACTTATCGAGCTATTGGGGTCTGACGTTTACCACCCTTAGGCGAGATATGCGACATATCAGACGATCAGACCGGATTGTACGGTAGTGTTACTGGTCGGATTCACTGGAGTGTGAGCGGGCTTGCTCGTCGATCTTCAGATCGCTCAATACCCGGGTGGCCGTTACGTTTAGCAGACCGCTTGCGGCTTGTGGGTGTTTGATATGATCATCGCCTGCTGCCGGCGAATTGACGAGTCTTTAGAGTCCTACACAGAGGTTTCCTGGCTCAAGCGAAACGAAATAGGAGCGCATATGAGATATGTGCGGGACCGAGAGTAGTGCGTGTATGTGATACCGTATTTCATTCTCGCGATCAATGTGTCGAAAGGTTGTATGCGATATAACCTAATTATCGAATCAAGGATTGATTCGATAAGCCGATACATTGGATACTAGCCGGTTATATGCGATATGACCGGATCATTAAATCAAGTGTTGATTTAATGATTTAATGCGTAATTATATATTTGATATATAACTTTGCATTAACTAGTATCGGTTCACTTTAAATGGATTTTCTCACTCGGGTGTGCGCATTGCATATGCGATATGATTTTGTGCACTTGATTGTATCATGTTTGATGATACATATCGTTTTTGTTAAGTGTAATGAATTAAACCTAGGTTAAGTGAATGATTAGGGTTTTCTTTTATTCATTCATTTATCTTTTCATTTGCATTTAAAAGATAAATGAGAAAAGGAAAAGAAGTCAAAAATGGTGGCTAGTTTTGTTTTCAACATGAAGCTTCATGAAGCTTTCATTATGTCACCATTTTTGTCTCATCTCCTTAACCCTAACCATTCTTTAACCTTGGTCAATTCTCTACACTTAACTTGAGTTATGTTATGATAAGAATGGATTTATTCTTTTCTTTTTCTAATTAACTTATCATATCATATTCTTCATCTTCTTCTTTTTCTTCACTTCAAGAAAAAGCTTCACAAGCTTTAATGGCAAAGTGAGAATTAGAGTGAGAAATCCAATTCTAATGTTTACCCACTTCCTATTTCTTCATCCTCTACCTCTTGCCAAGTAGTAGAGTGTGTTTCTTTCAGAAGTTTTTAGGGCTTGGTGAAGGTGGAGCTTGATTTAGCGATGCCTCGACGTAGATCATCTTCGGCGTGGACATCGACGACCTAGCTCGCTTATTCTCTGATGAAGTCGACGCTAGAGCCCGGATTCTTTTTGGACAGCGGAGAGGACTTCATTGCGGAGCTATGGAGGTGGAGCACCGGATCTACAAAGGTTGTATTTCCGTTAAACTTTTAGTTAAGTGTTAACTAGTTAGTTTTTCGCCTAGACATCTAGCAAACGATCCGTAGTCGGGTCTCTCGGCACCTATAATTTTTGAAATTGGCATGTTCGATGCCTTGCGAGACCTCACTAGTGTGCCTAGGGACCTTACAGTGGTATCAGAGCCTAGCTAGAGCCTTAGGCGAAGTCTAGACGCGATTTGAAGTCCGATCGATCGAAAATCCGAACCCAAAATAGCTCTCTGGACATTTCTGTAAAACATGGTTTTTTGTCAATTAAAAATGCTTAAAAAATTCAGCAATGAAATCCAAGAATTACTGTGCAAAACGTTTCCCATGAAAAGTGTAAACGGCGGCGGAACCGCGGCAGAAGCCTGGCTTCTGCGGCGGTTCCGCGGCACGTTGGTGACGTCAGCCCTTGGTTTTTCCACAGTAATTCCTGATAAATTCTTCTGAGTTTTCTGGGAATTTTAAATTGATTCCAGAGTTTTATTTTCTGGGTTGGATTGGGGACTCGATGAATCGATCGGATTTTTAACTTTGTCTATTTGGCTTTCCGGATAAATTTTAGAATATGTTAAAAAGTTCGGCCGAATATAAATACCCAATTTTTCCCCTGTCGGGAAATTTCCAAATGTTGGATTTTTCCGTAGTTTAACGACGTTCTAAGTAGTGCAAGTAATGCGATGGTCCCTCTAGAAGACAACAAACCTTAACTCGATTATGTGACCGTCTTGAACTGCCTTTTGAACCTTCGGGTTTGGGGCAGTACGGCGTGCCACATGTGAGGCGTTGGCTTGACCCTTCTACGGCTGGACCGTTGGTACTGAGGCACGAACTGAATGTTGTTAGACTTATTTCATATGTTGATTTGTATCGGGAAAACTAGGGTGTTCGATTGTTCGATCGGAAAGTTTAACATTTTCTATTTATTTGGAATGTGATACAATAATTGGAATTCACAATGAGTTATGTGATAACTGAATGAATGTTATAAACATAGCACTTTAGTCTCACTTGATCGGTTGCCACGGAATTTTGATGCGATCAAAAGTCCGTCGCAATCACGTAGCGTACGCGGATATTCGCCGGACAAACTTAATAGACAGCTACATCCCATAGCCCCGACCAAGTGACTGTAGGAGAACCCCGTCGCCGAAAGCATCCGTCCGGGTGCTCGCGGCAGCGGTGTTCCGCCTTGGTGCACATCGTCGACGGTATCGGGGGTGTGGCCGCCTACTGAAGTTTGCGACGAGTATTCGATCAGGATGTCGGGAATCTTGTTGAATTACCCGACTTAATATTGAAAAGTGTTTTCAATGATGAGACTGAAATGCGGGGTTTATAATTGTTAGGCATGCGATGTCTAAGGAATTCATTTGGTCAGGCATGCGATGTCTGAGGTGGTTGCGGATTCCAACTGTTGTAGTTTTACACTTTCTTTTCTGTGACCGTAAGTGTAATATGTGATATCGCCGGTTTCGTTGCTATATGTCAACGACAATTGGGATGGACATATTTACTTACGTTGATGACATGTGATGTTATGTGTTGCTGGATATGTTATATTGGATCGTCGTGTTTGAATAGCCAGGGTTTTTTATGTGAGATGAGTGTTTTTCATTTTCATTCATGTAAAAACTTGTATGTAATATTCTTTTATTGGGGCGCTTCCAGGTTGCGGAAGTTGTCACCTGTTGTATATTATTTACTTTTCCGCACTAGGATGGACCCAAGGAGGGGAGCACAAGTAATCGGGTTCTGGAGTCCAGTGGGAGACCAACTCGAGGAGTCGAGTCCGGGTCTCCTAACTCTAGAATTGGTAGGGTTGCTTGCCGCTCTCGTAGGGGTCTAGGGGTGTGGGTTTGGCTATTCATCGCGACCGTGGAATCCGTGTTTTATACTGGCTCGTATTGAAAACACGGACGTCCTAGTATATCCAATATTTCATATGATTCTTCTGCTGCGATATCTATGATGTGATCATGCGATGTTCTGTGACAGATATTATATATAGTATATATGATATATTATATAGGCGTTACTTATGTTTTACATCCGCGCTAGCCCTGCCCCGCTCTGCCGTTAGTTACCTAACCTAACGGTGCAGAGGGGACATCGAGGCGAATGCGGATGGCATAATTGTACGTCGTATTTATCTGTGATGTTTAGGTACATAAATGATGGGACTTCATTAATGTGATTAATGAAATAAAAGAAACCTAAGATGTTGTAGAATCGAATTTCAAAATAAAACAGGTAGCTACAGTTCTTGCTTTGCACAGAGGTGTATGTGATATATCCTGCACCTTATTCGATAAGGAAAGGACCGAGATCCCTTCACCGGGAGTGACTCCTTTAGCAATAACTGGCAGATGCTACACACTCGGTTTGACTTTTGATTGCTTTTAAGAGTTTTTGCTATGCACAGTGATATATATGATATATCCCGCACCTCATTCGACGAGGAAAGGACCGACGATCCCTTCACCGGGAGTGACTCCTTTAGCAAAACTAGAAAAGCCTAAAAAACACTCCATTTCAAAATCATTTGATTCTACAACGATATCAAGTTCATTATGCAATAGGTTTTCAGAAAAACCTGTCGTAGCCCTCCGTCATTTCAGATAAGTAGTAGTTAGTATTCGTGCTGCGTTTGTTGGCCTTTGTCAAGGCGCAGTGTGCGGTAGCTAACTGGTGCTTATCTGCTTATGCATATGATGAAGATTGAGTTAGGGTAGTCGTGCGACCTTGTTGGCCTTTGTCAAGGGCCGTGCGGGTGGGTTTAATTCAATCAGAAAATGACGGGTTGAACTTGACTAGCATCCTATAGTTTGTTGGCCTTTGTCAAGGTCATAGGAGGTTAGGTGCAAAATATTATCGGGAATTTCAAGTGTTGAAATTTGCAATGAGATTGCATACCTTCTATGAGATAGTTGGATCCCGATACCCGCTGCGAGTAAGAGTTACTCCTGGGAGAGTTTTATACATTACAATTAGCCGATCAAGTAGGTGTCTAGAAAGGTGTCAACGGGGTTACGCTTCTAGGAAAACGAGGTTTACATTAATTAGGTTCCTGCGAAAGCGCGGGGGACCTCCCTCAAAGTACCGACACTGGCCTGGCTGAAAGATTGGCGAACTTGTAGTGTGTAATTAATCCCGGCTAGTCTTTTCTTTTAGGGTTTGAAGGAAGATTTGATAAAAAACAGTGGGAGCCATCCTGATTAGATAAAATAAAAACCAATCTATTCTTGACAGAGCGCACGCTGAGTGTTTTCTTCTCTCTCTCTCCAGGTAGCGACCATATCACGCCTTAATCAAGATAATAATACGGATATTTGACCGAACCCGCTTATTATACTGAGCTGGGGAACGTTGGTCCCGCTCCAACTTATAATTGTTATAAGACACAGCAGGAAATTGGGGAATACCAGATTTCCCGTGCCGCCCAAACGAAGAGAGTGCATGCTGATGCATCATCTTCGGGTGTGTTCATTACAAAGAACTGTTTCTCAGTATGCTCTACGTCCTGGGTATGCGATACCAAATCAGAATCCCTGATATGTAATCTGTTACATAGGGCTACAGAAAGGTAGAGGACTGAGAACGGGTGATAAGTTTCATGAGGCAGAAAACGGGGCAAGTGTTGCAGCCAAGTCCATTGGTCACTGTCACCCTGTATTATCAATACATTGATTCTGAACTAATGTTAGTAGATACCGAACCTGATATACAAAATCATATCTTTCTCTTTATTAGTAAAGAAACGATATAATTTTGTATTGTCGGATAATGTTTTGAACATTTCCTATATCAAAAGTTGATCAGTTTAGGCACGTTATCTAAAAGCATTAATGTTCTAAATCAAACTACAGTTCTTTAGTATACTGAACACACACAAGAGGAAGAGTTCAGAAATGAACGATTCCTTCTTGAGGTATTGTAGACTAGGTCAGATCAATGTAACCCGACTAGCTAGAGTCACATAAAGATGCATATTTAAATTAGTTTGAATTTACATCTTCTGAAACTCGCTAGTCATGTCACAGAGATATAATGACACCAGCTCTGTTTATTGGAAACAGAGAAAGAGTTAGTAAACTCTTAGGATGATACATGTTGATGTATGTAGGTCCCCTGTCTACACTTGCCAAGACCGGTTCTTCATACTTCATTACATTCTCTGATAATCTCTTAAGATTCAGACATATGTTCCTGATGAGACACAAGTCCGAACCTTTTGAGATATTCACAGAATATAAGTTAGAAGTAGAGAACCAAATACAGGTATAAGTATTATGTCCTATGATGTGATCAAGGAGGAGAATACTTGAGCACGGAAATCCTGGACTATTCTAAAGGAGAATGAGATTCTCTCTCAGCATTACTCCTCCGTATACACCATAGCACGATGGTATATCGGGGCGGAGCAATCACACCCTATATGATAAGGTTGCTCTATGATGAGTACTACTGAGTTACCTATTTCCTTTTTGGGAGTTATGCACTTGAGAAGTTGCATACCTATTGAATAGGGTTCGAATCAAATCAGTTGCCTACCACTTCATATTTGATATGATAAGGGAAGAGCCCATCTCTTAAGATAGTTAAGATTTGGGGTTGTCCGACCTATGTCTAAAAGCATAATCCGGACAAGCTCGAGGCAAGGTCAGTTATGTACAACTGGAAAGGTTCCAGCAATACAAACTACAGCTGATGATTTGATAGAACCAAAGGATTCAGTAGATTCCAACGAACCTCGGCCTCTCCGCCGATCTAGTAGGGTTTCTCACCCACCTGAGAGATACTTTGGTTTCTCTATGACAGTGGGAGCGAGGATTGCATCATGAGATGATGACCCAACTAGTTTCGAGCTGGCCATCAAGAGTAAGACTCTGTAAGATTGGCTGGATGCTTAGTGATCTGAGATGGAATCCATATACACCAACAAAGTATGGACTTTGGTTGCGATATCTGAAGGGTTAAATCCCCAACAGGAGCAAGTATATCTCGAGAAGATTACTTGGTGTACATCGAAAAGTTGAGACTTTCAAAGCTAGACTTGTTAAAAGTTTGCATCATTTACCAGGCGTGGATTATGATGAAACCTTTTTCAAGTAACCAAGCTTAAGTCCATCCAGATCCTACTTGCCACGACTACATACTATGACTACGATATCTGGTGGTTGGGTGTCATGACTGCTTTTCTAAATGATGTTTTAGAAGAGTGCGTCTATAAGTACACAGCCAGAGGGCCTCGTAGACAGTGGGAGCAGCGGAAACGTGTGCAAGATGCTTTATAGGATAAAGCAGGCATCGTGGGGTTGGAACATCTGTTTTGATGGATTAGTCAAAGAGTTTGACATCATCAAAATGGTAGATGAACCTTGTATAAACAAAAAGGTAGTAGGGAGTATGGTGGTTATCCTCTTAGAGTACGTGGATGACATACTCTTGATAGGGAAGGAGTTTCCTATGCTACGCTCGATCAATCTCCGCCTATCACAATGGTTCTCCACATAGGATCAAAGTGATACCTCCTAAATCCTGGGTTTTGGATCTATGAGATAGATCTAAATGAATGTTAGGATTCTCACTAGTTGTAGTGAGACGGTATCAATTGACCCTGGGGAGAATCACTGGAATGGTTCCAGGGTGATAATGACGACTGAGTGTCAGTCACAGGCATTGTCTTTACCATCAGTAAAGGGACGGTATGTTGGAAGAGTTCCAAGCTAGATACCGTGACATACTAGATGATAAAGGCACGATGCATCGCTACTTAAGATGCTACCAAAGAGGCTGTTTGGGTGTATATTGGTTCATGAGATGAACTATGTTCCTCCCATTGTGTGACAATGGAGTTGTGGCTTATGCCAGGGAACGCAGGTCCCATTAGTGATCCAGACATATTCTAAGGCAGTATCACTTGATCATGGAGATGGTTGATCTCCAGGGTGATCGAGGTTTGGAGAGTAGACTCAGAGGACAACACAGCGGATACACTCACAAAGGCCTGTTCCCAGAGAGAGACTTTTATGGGATGGTTGAGTATGAGATACTACAACCACTGCTATCAGATGGCCCTAGTGCAAGTGGGAGATTGTTAGTTATATGTATGCCCTAGAGGCCATTATTGTACATAGGATGTATATTGTAGTGTATGCTGGGACGTATATAGGGAGGACTTTCTTGCTCGACATGATAGTATGCTATCTGGTTGAACTTTACCTTAACGTGTATACTGATTGTCTCTCTGTTACATGTTGGTAAAGCCCTTAGGATGTGTGCTTGACTACCTGGACTATGATGCGGATCATACTAGTGGGGACATGGTAGTCCATAAGTACATCCTTCAAAGTCCCTAGTCGTGGGTGTATCGAGACGGGGCATCGATATACCTGAGTAGACTAGCGTATACCTTCTCGACCCATACAGATGGGCGATGGATGATCCCATATCCATCGGTGTTTGACATCAGAGATGATATACGGGTGCTTAGTAGAGACTGGGTACACTGGACGGACTCGCCGAGAACTCCCAGATGGTATTATACCTCACGTCAGATGGCAGTTCTCTGGTGACACTGGTACAGAGTAGTCTGTTGGCCCGAGATCGTCATAGAGTCTTGTGTGGTTCCCACTGTGCTTTGATTTCCATCTTACCACGTCCAAGAGGGCGTGCAAAACGGTGGTTTTTGGGTACAGTCCCGAGTCACATGGAGGCAATGAGCGATAGGAGGGGATTCGTCTCTCCCGGTATAGGGGTTGATGTTGCGCTGTGTTCGATTGGCTATAACAGAAAATCCCTGGCCAGGGTTGCTGAGATTTACTGGTAAGTGTTACCAGTAGTTTCTCGAATAGTTATAGACTTCATATCGACACGACTTATCGAGCTATTGGGGTCTGACGTTTACCACCCCTAGGCGAGATATGCGACATATCAGACGATCAGACCGGACTGTACGGTAGTGTTACTGGTCGGATTCACTGGAGTGTGAGCGGGCTTGCTCGTCGATCTTCAGATCGCTCAATACCCGGGTGGCCGTTACGTTTAGCAGACCGCTTGCGGCTTGTGGGTGTTTGATATGATCATCGCCTGCTGCCGGCGTATTGACGAGTCTTTAGAGTCCTACACAGAGGTTTCCTGGCTCAAGCGAAACGAAATAGGAGCGCATATGAGATATGTGCGGGACCGAGAGTAGTGCGTGTATGTGATACCGTATTTCATTCTCGCGATCAATGTGTCGAAAGGTTGTATGCGATATAACCTAATTATCGAATCAAGGATTGATTCGATAAGCCGATACATTGGATACTAGCCGGTTATATGCGATATGACCGGATCGTTAAATCAAGTGTTGATTTAATGATTTAATGTGTAATTATATATTTGATATATAACTTTGCATTAACTAGTATCGGTTCACTTTAAATGGATTTTCTCACTCGGGTGTGCGCATTGCATATGCGATATGATTTTGTGCACTTGATTGTATCTTGTTTGATGATACATATCGTTTTTGTTAAGTGTAATGAATTAAACCTAGGTTAAGTGAATGATTAGGGTTTTCTTTTATTCATTCATTTATCTTTTCATTTGCATTTAAAAGATAAATGAGAAAAGGAAAAGAAGTCAAAAATGGTGGCTAGTTTTGTTTTCAACATGAAGCTTCATGAAGCAAACATTATGTCACCATTTTTGTCTCATCTCCTTAACCCTAACCATTCTTTAACCTTGGTCAATTCTCTACACTTAACTTGAGTTATGTTATGATAAGAATGGATTTATTCTTTTCTTTTTCTAATTAACTTATCATATCATATTCTTCATCTTCTTCTTCTTCTTCACTTCAAGAAAAAGCTTCACAAGCTTTAATGGCAAAGTGAGAATTAGAGTGAGAAATCCAATTCTAAAGTTTACCCACTTCCTATTTCTTCATCCTCTACCTCTTGCCAAGTAGTAGAGTGTGTTTCCTTCACAAGTTTTTAGGGCTTGGTGAAGGTGGAGCTTGATTTAGCGATGCCTCGACGTAGATCATCTTCGGCGTGGACATCGACGACCTAGCTCGCTTATTCTCCGATGAAGTCGACGCTAGAGCCCGGATTCTTTTTGGACAGCGGAGAGGACTTCGTTGCGGAGCTATGGAGGTGGAGCACCGGATCTACAAAGGTTGTATTTCCGTTAAACTTTTAGTTAAGTGTTAACTAGTTAGTTTTTCGCCTAGACATCTAGCAAACGATCCGTAGTCGGGTCTCTCGGCACCTATAATTTTTGAAATTGGCATATTCGATGCCTTGCGAGACCTCACTAGTGTGCCTAGGGACCTTACACCCAAATCTTAACTTACTTAATATATGGGCTCTTCCCATTCCATATCTCATATGGAGTGATAGGCACTGATTTGATTGGAACCCTATTCAATAGGTATGCAGCTTCTCGAGTGCATAACCCCCAAAAGAAAATAGGTAACTTAGTAATACTCATCACGGAGCGCACCATAACACATAGGGTGCGATTGCTCCACCCCGATACACCGTTGTGCTATGGTGTACACGGAAGAGTAATGCTAAGAGAGAATATTATTCTCCTTTAGAATAGTCCAGGATCTCCATGCCTAAGTATTCTCCTCCCTGATCTCATCAAAGGACATAATACTTATTCCTGTATTGGTTCTCTACTTCTTTCTTATAATCTTTGAAGTTCTCAAAAGCTTCAGACATGTGTTTCAACAGGAACATGCATCCGAATCTTGAGAGATCATCAGTGAATGCAAGGAAGTATAAAGAACCAGTCCTGGCAATTATAAACTGGGGACCTACCTACATCACTATGTATCAGTCCCAAGGGTTCACTGACCCTTTCTCTGTTTCCAGTAAACGGAGCTATGGTCTTCTTATCTTTGTGACATGACTGGCAAGTTTCACAAGATGTAAATTCAAACTGATTTAAATATGCATCTAGATTTAACTTAGCTAGTTGGGTCGCATTGATATGACCTAGTTTACAATGCCTCAAGAAGAATTCGTTCATTTCTGAACTCTTTCTCTTGTGTGTGTTCTGTACGTTAAGAACTGTGGTTTGATTTAGAATGTATATTCTTTTAGATAACGTGCCTGAACCAATCAATACTTGATATAGGAAATGTGCAAAACATTATCTAACAACACAAAATTATATCCTTCTTTAATAAATAAAGAGACTGATATGATGTTGTATGTTAGGTTCGGTATCTAACAACATTCGTTCAGAATCAATGTATTTAGTAATACAGGGTGACAATTGCCAACACCTTGGCTGCAACAATTGCACTGTTTCCAACTCTTGAAATTTATCAGCCATTCTCAGTTCTCAACCTTTCTTTAGCCCAGGTAACTTATTACATATCTGGGATCCTGATCCGGAATCAAATACCCAGGACGTAGAGGATTCTGAGAAACAGTTCTATGTAATGAACACACCCGAAGAAGATGCATCAGCATGCACTTTCTTCGTTTGGGAGGCATGGGAATCCTGGTATTCCCCTATTTCCTGTTCGGTCTTATAACAATTATAAGTTGGAGCGGGACCAACGTTCCGCGGCTAAGTATAAAAAGCCGGTTCGGTCAATACATCCATATTATTATCTTGATTAAGGCGTGACATGGTCACTACCTGGAGAGAGAGAGAGAAGCAAACACTCTGCGTGCGCTCTTGCAAGATTAGATTGGTTATATATTTTATCTAATCAGGATGGCTCCCACTGTTTTTATCAAATTTTCCTTCAAATCTTAAAAGGAAAGACTAGCCTGGATTAGTTACACTCTACAAGTTCGCCAATCTTTCAGCCAGGCCAGTGCCGGTACTTTGAGGGAGGTTCCCCGTGCTTTCGCACGGACCTAATTAAAATAAACCTCGTTTTCGCAGGGGCGTAACCCCGTTGACACCTTTCTAGACACCTACTTGATCGGCTAATTGAAAAGTGCAAAACTCTCCCAGGAGTAACAATTACTCGCAGTGGGTATCAGGATCCAACTATCATATAGAAGGTATGCAATCTCATTGCAAATTTTAACACTTGAAACTCCCGATAATGGTTTTTACCCCTAGCGCTTATGACCTTAACTATGGTCAACAAATCATAAGCACTAGTCAAGCTCTACCAGTCATTTCGTGATTAATTGGACCCACCCACATGACCCTTAACTAAGGTCAACAAAGTCACATGACTGTCCTAACTAATCGCATCATATGCTATGTAGGAAGACATCACTTAGCTACCGTACACTGTGCCTTAACTAAGGTCAACAAACACAGCACGAATACTAAGTACTCTACTTCCTAAAATGACGGAGGGTTGCGAAGGGTTTTTAAGAAAACCTTTAACGCTTTGAACTTGATCTCGTTGCGGAATCAAATGGTTTAAAATGGAGTGTTTTTGAGGCTTTTTCTACTTTCGCTAAAGAGGTCACTCCCGGTGAAGGGATCTCGGCTCTTTCCTCGTCGAATGAGGTGCTGGATATTCATAATACCACTATGCAAAGCAAGAACTAGAAAAGCAATCAAAAGACAAACCGAAGGTTGTAGCATCTGCTAGTTATTGCTAAAGAGGTCACTCCCGGTGAAGGGATCTCGGCTCTTACCTTATCGAATAAGGTGCTGGATATTCTTCAAGGAATACCGCTATGCAAAGAAACAACTAGAGCTACCTAATTTTTGAAATTCGATTCCACAACATCTTTTAGGTTTGTTTTTCTTTCATTAATCACATTAATGAATGTCCCATCATTTAAGTCCACCTAAACATCACAGATAAATACAACGTACGCTTATGCCATCTGCATTCGCCTCGATGTCCCGTCTGCACCGTTAGGTTAGGTAACTAACGGTAGAGCGGGGCAGGGCTAGTGCGCGTGTAAAACAAAAGCAACGTCTATATAATATATCATATATACTATATACAATATCTATCTAAACATATCACATCATAAACAACGCAGCAGAAAATATCATATGAAATATTGGATATACCAGGACGTCCGTGTTTTATTTTGAGACTATATAAAACACGAATTCTACGGTCGTGATGAATAGCAATCCCACACCCCTAGACCCCTACGAGAGCGACAAGCAACACTGCCAATTCTAGGGTTAGGAGACCCGGTCTCGACTCCTCGAGATGGTCTCCCACTGGACTCTAGAACCCGGTTACTTGTGCTCTCCTCCTTGGGTCATCCTAATGCGGAAAAGTAAATAATATACAATGGTGACAACATCCTTAGCTCGGAAGTGCCCCAATAAAAGAATATTACATACAAGTTTTTACATGAATGAAAATGAAAAACTCTCATCTCACATAAAAAAAACCCGGGTATTCAAACACGACGATCCAATATAACATATCCAGCAACACATAATATCACATATCATCAACGTAAGCAAGTATGCGTATCCCGATTGTCGTTGATGTATAGCAACGAAGCCGGCGATACACCACATACTACGCTTACGGTCACAGAAAAGAAAGTGTAAAACTACAACAGTTGGAATCCGCAACCTCCTTAGACATCTCATGCCTAACCAAATGAATTCCTTAGACATCTCATGCCTAACAATTATAAACCCCGCCTTTTAGTCTCATTATCGAAAACTCTTTTCAATATCAAGTCGGGCAATTCAACAAGATTCCTGACATCATGATCGAATGCTCATCGCAAACTTTAGTAGACGGCCGCACCCCCGGATGCCGTCGACGAAGTGCACTAAGGCGGAACACCGCTGCCGCGAGCATCCGAACGGATGCTTTTGGCGACGGGGTTCTCCTACAGTCACTTGGTCGGGGCTATGGGGCATGGCTATCTATTAAGTTTACCAAGAGAGTATCCGCGTATGATACGTGATTGCGACGGACTTTTGATCGCATCAAAATCCCGTGGCAACCGATCATCTGAGACTAAACTGCTAGACTTATAAAATTCAAATGTTGTTGATTCCAATTATTTTATCACATTCCAGTTAAATAGAAAATGTTAAACTTTCCGATCGAATAAACAAACACCCAAGATTTCCCAAATAGTTCTCAACACTTGAAATTAGTTTTAAAACATCCATGACATGCTACAGTACCAATGGTCCAGCCGTAGAAGGGTCAATCCAACGCCTCACATGTGGCAGCGCCGCACTGCCCCAAACCCTAAGGTTTAAAAGGCAGTTCAAAAGGTCACATAATCAAGTTAAGGTTTGCGTTCTTCTAGAGGGTCCATCACGTTACTTGCACGACTTAGAACGTTCTTAAACTACGGAAAAATCCAACGCTTGGAAATTTTCCGGCAGGGGAAAAAGTGAGTTATTGATATCCGTTCGAACTTTTTAACACGTTCTAAAATTATCCGGACAAAACTAAACGAAGTTAAATTATCCGATCGAATCCCAGAAAACTCAACTCTTGAGTATAATTAAAAATTTCCAGAAGAATCAGGAAGTACCTACGGAGGTAACTCTAGAAAAACGAGTTCCTAATCTCCACATACGGCCGCGGAACCGCCGCCAAAAGCAGGGTACGGCCGCGGTTCCGCGGCGCTACAGTAGAGTTAGGAGGTCGTATTCTACAGTTATTCTTAGATTTCCCTGCTCTATTTTCTGAGCATTTTTAATTCATAAAAAAATCACATTTTTGAAAAATATCCAGAGAAGGGTTCGTGTCGGCGTTTCCGAGTTCGATCGGACTTTAAACTTCGCCTAGACATCGCCTAAAGCTCTAGCTTGGCTCTGATACCACTGTGCGAAGCAACCCTACAGAGATCTTAGACTAGAGATTAGGGTAACATAACATGTAATCTACATTACATATAAGAAGTGAATAAAAATACAACCTTTGTAGATCCGGTCCTTCACTTCTAAAGCTCCGTGTTGACGTCCCTTCGCTGCGATCATCGAGATCCCAGACTCTAGTGATGGTTTCCTCAGAGAAATGAACGGGCTAGCTCGTTGACTTAGGGTCCGAAGATGATCTACGTCGAGGAGACTCAAACTCAAGCACCATCTTCACTAGGTCAAGAAATTTGTGAAGAGAACACCCTAAACTAAATGGCAAGTAGTAGAGGATGATGAAATAGGAAGTGGGTTCAATTTGGATTTTGATTTCTCACTTTATTTCTTCACTTGAAAATTTCTAGCAAGCTTTTCTTCTTGAATGAAGAAGAAGAAGAAGAAGAAGAAAGAATGAATAAAAAAATGAATTATCTAAAAAGAATAATCAAGTGAAGTCTATCATAATGCAACCATGGGTGAGTTAACCTTTGTGGAGACTAAACCATAGTTTGAGTTAATGGTTTGGTTAATAAAAATCTCATGCAAAACAAAATGATTGGACTTTGTCAAATATGCTTAAAAGCTTCATGAAGCTTCAAGCCAAGACAAAGAAAGCCACCATTTTGTTTTACCAAAATAAATAAAAAACAAAACCATTATCTTAAATATGGTGTAAGTCATACACACACCCAAATTTGCATGTATCATCAATCATGATACAAACTAGTGCACAAACATATATCACATATACAACTTGTGCACATTAAGTGAGAAAATCAATCTTAAGTGAACCAATACTAGTTAATATAAAGTAATATATCAAACATATAATTATACATTAAATCATTAAATCAACACTTGATTTAATGATCCGGACATATCACATATAACCGACAAATATCTAGTGTATCAATATATCGAATCAACACTTGATTCGGTAACCCGGCTATATCACAAATAACCGACCGATGATACAAATCGCGAGAATATAATACAGTATCACATACTCGTATTATTCTCGGTCCCGCACATATCTCATATGCGCTCCTATTTCGTTTCGCTTGAGCCAGGAAACCTCTGTGTAGGACTCTAAAGACTCGTCAATACGCCGGCAGTAGGTGGTGATCATATCAGCCATCCACAAGCCGCAAGCGGTCTGCTAAACGTAACGGCCATCCGAGTACTGAGCGATCAGAAGATCAACGATCAAGCCTGCTCACACTCCTGCGAATCCAATTAGTAACAATTACCGCACAGTCCGGTCTGTTCGTCTGATATGTCGCATATCTCGCCTAGGGGTGGTAAACGTCAGACCCCAGTAGCTTGATAAGTCATGCCGATGTAAGGTCCATAACAAGCATGAAACTACTGATAACACTTACCAGCAAATCACTGCAACCCTGGCCAGGGATTTCCAGTTATGGCCAATCGAGCATAGCGCAACATCAACCCCCAATATCGGGAGAGACGAATCCCCTCCTATCGCTCATCGCCTCCATGTGAATAGGGACTGTACCCAAAAACCATCTGTTTGCACGACTCAGTGGAGCCGTGGTAGGGTGGAAATCAAAGTACAGTGGGAGACACACAAGACTTTATGACGATCTCGGGTAAACATTATAAGCTATACCAGTGTCACCAGAGAACTGCCATGTGACGTGAGGTATAATACCATCTGGGAGTTCTCGGCGAGTCCGTTCAGTGTACCCAGTCTCCACTGAGCACCCGCATACCGTCTTTGATGTCAAACACCAATGGATATGGGATCACCCATCTCCCATCACATGGGTCGAGAAGATATACGCAAGTCTACTCTGGAATATCGATGCCCCGTCTCGATATTCCCACGACCAGGAACATTGAAGGATGTACTCATGGACTACCCAGGCCCCACTAGTATGATCTGCATCATAGTCCTGGAAGTCGAGTACACATCCTAAGGGCTTTATCAACATGTAACAGAGAGACAATAAGTGTACATGTTAAGATAAAGAGCAACCAGATAGCGTACTATCATGTCGAGCAAGAAAGTCCTTCTTATATATGTCCCAGCATCCACTACAATATACATCTCATGTACAGTAATGGCCTCTAGGGCATACATATAACTAACAATTTGACAGTTTGTGAGTGTAATTAGGAATCTGGGATGACATGAGAGACCCATAAAATAAGTTCCCATGACAGTGAAACATGCAGGCAAGCATGAACCAACTGCTAAAACCCTAGCCTCAAATGAGACTTTCTGGACGCAGATTTATTGGTATGGGCCGCAATTTGCGGCCATGTTGTAAGGAAACGTATTGAATTTTGAACCATGGCTTGGTTATGATATATCTAGAGCAACCCTATATGAAAAATTCCCTAGTTTGGCCTAGGGTGAAATCTGGATATGGTTTTCCTTGGTTGTTGTTTTCGTGTTTTGCGATTTCTGAATATGGTTTTGGTATTTGATATTGTATTTGGTTGTTGGATGTTTGTATGTCAACGATAAGGGATAATTGGTTGTTTTTGCATGCCTAAGCTATGGGTTCTAACCTATAGGCTTTTCGTGTGCCGTATTGGTTTTCCGGACTTGATTTTAATAGCATTTGCGATTGTGTAATGATTGTAGGTACCTTCGCGTGGATTCCGAGACGACGAACCACATCGACTACGGCTGAAAGAGGAGTTCCGCAGGTGAGTAGATATATATCTACGAGGGAAGTCGGATGGATGGCGTATAGCACCCCCGCAAACTTTGATGGAAACCAATATGTAGAATATGGTTAAGGAAAGCTATATTAGAAAACTATAGATATGGTTAAAATGATAGTTAGAGATGATATAAATGATGGTATATATATATCGAGAGATGAGATGAAAGCTATAGAGATAGGACGCTTTGACATGATATGATAGAAATAATGTCTCGAATTGATATATAAGGATATGAAAAGTGAATGTGAATCACGACTTATAGATATAGGTAGTGCGCGATAATAAGTATGAGATTTAGAGTAGCATGAGATTTATAAGATAGGATATATATATGTAAACGACTTGATGTGGGATATAAATGTAATGAAAAGAATATACGATGTGATATGATGACTTGATTGATATGTCGGTATACGGGTGCGAGTCGATATGAGAGGATTGATACCTTTGCCGGTCCCCCGATATGAGATTGTTTTGGCTGCACCAGGGATATAGGTATATAGATATATATAATGTTGTGAATCATGAGTGATATGCCGTACGAGATGTTAGGTCCGTACCCTCATCGTCATATAGGTTGATAGGATCCCTAATGGTTTAATGCTGCCGTACGATGATTTACTGTACGTGATAAGTTTTATGATGATTGATCCTGTAGGGTTACTAGGAACTTTAATAAGGTTCTACAAGGCATCAACCATGCCCGTTTAAAATATTAGCCGTGCTGAATAACCCTAAACAAGATCTTTGCTAGATAATTAGGGTTACACATGCATGTAAATCACATTTACCACTAAGGGAATACGAAATACAACCTATGTAGATCGGTCCTTCACTTCTAAAGCTCCTTGTTGTAGTCCCTTCGCTGTGATCATGGTTCTCCCGGGCTCTTCCATGGCTTCACGAGGCGAAAGAAGCGTCCTTGCTTGAAGTCTTCGAGGCCGAAGATGATCTACGTCAAGGGAATATCTACTCAAGCTACTACTTCACTAACTGGAGAATTAGTGAAGCAAACACCCTATACTAAAGTGCTAGTCTAGTAGAGGATGGCGAAATAGGAAGTGGGTTCTCTTTAGAATTTTATTTCTCACAATCTTTCACTCTCTTTTAAAACCCTAGCAAGCTTTTTCTTTTTGCAAAAAGAAGAAGAAGATGAACAAAAGAAAAAGATGAGGATAATGATCAAGTGAGTGAGCTAACCATGGTGAGTGAGTATCATATACTAACTCATGTAGAGGCATTACCATGGCTAATCCTAAATGGTTAGGTTAATAAAAATCTAAAGTAAAACAAAGTTAGTGGACTTTGTCAAAGCATCCACAACCTTCTACAAGCTTCATGCTTGTGACAAAAGGTCCACTAATTTTTAATTACCTTAAATAATTATTAACCACCATTTAAAATAGAATGGTGTATGTCTTCTACACCCATCCATGATGTATCAACAACCATGATACAAAAAGAAAACACATTTTAATATATATCACATAAATATTAAAGTTGTGCACATGTGAGAAAAATCCTTATGTGAACAAATGTTAGTTAATGTAAATTAGTATATCATATATACAATTATACACTAAATTATTAAATCAACACTTGACTTAATAATCCGGTCATATCATATATAATCGACTAACATCCAATGTATCGACTTATCGAATCAACACCTGATTCGATAACCCGGCTATATCTCATACAACCGACCGATACTAAAAGTCGCGAGAATAGAATACGGTATCACATACACGCATTATTCTCGGTCCCGTACATATCACATACGTGCTCCTATTTCTTTTTGCCTGAGCCAGTAAAACCTCTATGTCGGACTCTAAAGACTCGTCAATACGCCGGCAGTAGGTGATGATCACATCAAGCACCCACAAGCCATCAGCGGTACTAGCTGTACATAACGGCTACCCGGGTATTGAGCGATCAGAAGATCAGCAAGCAAGCCCGCTCCAACTCCTGTAAAAGCCTAACGGTAACACTTCCGGTACAGTCCGGTCTCCTCGTCTGATATGCCGCATATCAAGTTCAGGGGTGGTAAACGTCAGACCCCAATAACTGATAAGTCGTGCCGATGTGAGGATTATAACGGGTCGAGAAACTACTCGTAACACTTACCAGTAAATCTCTAAATCAGCCCTGGCTAGGGACTTTCCTGTTATGGCCAATCGAGCACAGCGCAACATCAACCCCCAATAACGGTGTAAGTCCATATTGCGACCCTCGGTACTTACGGGGAGGCGGAAACGGTATAAAAAACGAATTTTTATCGCAAGAGGCAACATGGACTAAACTTTGTCGGGATCGTTGTCTAAACTAAAACTAGTTAACAAGCTAAAGAGAGTTAGCTACTATGGAAGATGGTTATACCTAAACTTGAACTCCTTCTTCTTCAAACCTTGTAGAGGTTGATGGTTCTCTTTTCGTCGCCTTCTCCCGTCGAAGATGGATCCACCTCGAAGGTTCGACTTTGGGCTCTTCCTCGATCTTTGAGTGAACTAGGGTTTCCGGCTTGCTAAACCTTCATCCTAGAATGAGTAGAGAGTGATTAGGGTTTGCTTTTCTATCTAAAGAGAATGATTCTCAACACATGAGAAGGTTTCTCTTTCAAGAGGAAGAAGAAGATGAAATGAGGAGAGAGAATGAGAATGATAGAAATGAGCTCAATAATTCATTTCTTGCAACCATATTGCAAAAGAAATGAATTATCTAAATGATAATAATTGAAATAATAATAGTTGATGGTTATTTTGGAATGACCACTATCATACCTCTTTTAATGAAGTGTAAGCATGAATCAAGGAAGACTTTCAAGGCATAAAAAGTGGTCAATGGTCAACAAGTCAACCAAGGTCAACAAGTCAACAAGAAAAACAACCATAACATAATTCTTATTTAATTACTATTATTAATAGATAATATACAAATCCATTAGGGTTTGGAAAATGATAACTGTCAACTGTGCATACGCACCCGATCCGAAACCCTAATGAAAAACCTCATTCTCCGCCTCAAGCAACTGTGCATACACACCTGCATTCTCGTTCCGAGGAACAAGAATACCAAGATATGAAAGCAACCCCAAAAACATATACCAGTATCTGGCTCAAACCAGAGCCTGCCAGTATAATCCGTCCGGACTCCAAACGTGCACAAGTGCGCGGATGAGAACGAACCCTGTCGCAAAACCATGCGACCTCTACTCAGTTTTGCCCAGAGGCGAATACCCTCTGTGTGGGACTCTAAAGACTCGACACTACGCTGGCAGTGGGTTTAACCACAGACCGCAAGCGGCACTAGCTGTGCGTAACGGTCCCCAGGTAGATGCCGACAAGAAGGCTGACGAGGTGAAACCCCATCTGAACTCCTACTGAGTCTGAATCGTGACATTCTCCGTACAGTCCGGTCTGTTCGTCTGATACATCGCATGGCGGGCCTAGGGGGCGGTAAAACGTCAGTCCCCCAATAGCGGTACAAATCGTGTCGGAGTGAAGCCCAAAACACCCTGAGATAACACTGGAAACCTACCAGTATATCTCGCTTGCCCTGGCCAGGGACTACTCGTGTAATGGCTCTCCTAGACACAGCGCGATGTCAACCCCCAATACCGGGAGAGACGAATCCTGTCTAACCGTCACTGCCTCCAAGTGCTTCGGGACTGCACCCAACCACTACCTGTTTGCACGACTCCTTTGAGCCGTGGTAGGGTAGTGATCAAAGTGCAGTGGGAACACACTCGAGGCGAAGTGTCAGTGTCAAGTCAGCGGACTAAGCTGTACTCATGTCACCTGGGAACTGATAACTGACGATAGGTATAATACCAACCTGTCAGTTCCCGACGAGTCCTGTCCAGTGTACTCGTAACCCAACGAGCACCCGTATACTATCTCCAGTACGACGTACTGATGGCTGTGGGACAGACCATCTCCCACACTGGGATGAGAAGCGCATACGCTAGTCTACTCCGGAGTATCGATGCCCTGTCTCGATAGTCCTACGACTAGGGACCTGTATAAGGATGTGCCTATAGATTACCCAGCCCCCACTAGTGTGACTGCCATCACAACGCTGGTAATCAGGCAAAGATCCTAAGGGCTCCACTAATGCGTATAAGTGATATACTGAAATAAACACAAGTACACATTGAAGTAGAAACAAACCAAGTAGCAAACTACTATATTGAGCAAGATTGTTTATACAAGGTGAATATCCCAAGCTTCCATCAAGTAATATACAAACTAGTATGATACAGTAATGGCCTCTAGGGCATATACACTAACAATCTCCCACTTGCACTAAGGCCATGTACTGGCGTATCGAAGACCTATCATCTCGATCAGCCGCTCGAACTGAGTCTGGGGTAGGGCCTTGGTGAATGGATCTGCAGTGTTCTCTTCTGAAGCAACCCTCCGAACCTCGATCTCCTTGCGATCCACGATCTCCCTGATCAGGTGATACCGCCTCAAGATGTGCCTGGATTTCTGATGGGACCTGGGTTCCTTTGCTAAAGCTATAGCCCCGTTGTTGTCGCAATACAGAGGTACTGGGTCAACAATGGACGGAACCACCTGAAGTTCTTTTAAGAACTTCCTTATCCAGACAGCTTCTTTTGCGGCATCTGATGCAGCGATGTATTCCGCTTCCATAGTCGAGTCTGCAACGGTTTCCTGTTTGGAACTCTTCCAACACACCGCCCCTCCATTGAGGGTAAAGACAAAGCCCGACATGGACTTGGAATCATCCTTGTCACTCTGGAAGCTGGAGTCAGCAAAGGCCTCAATCTGGAGGTCTTTTCCGCCATACACCAAGAACATCTCCTTAGTCCTCCTCAGGTACTTGAGAATGTTCTTTACCGCTATCCAATGTTTCTCCCCAGGGTTTGACTGATACCGGCTTACTACACTCAGTGCATAAGCTACATCCGGTCTGGTACACAACATCGCATACATTATAGAGCCTACCGCAGAAGCGTAGGGTATAATAGACATGCGATCCCTCTCCAAATCAGTCTTGGGAGACATCTCTTTAGAGAGGGTGATCCCGTGACAAGCCGGTAAGTTACCGCGCTTGGAATCTTCCATACTGAATCTTTTCAGTACGGTGTCGATGTACCTGGACTGTGAAAGTCCTAATATCCTCTTGGATCTATCACGATGGATCCGGATCCCCAGGATGTAAGAGGCATCACCCAGGTCTTTCATGGAGAACCTGTGTGACAAGAAACCCTTGACAGATTGTAGCATAGGAATGTCATTTCCTATTAAGAGAATGTCATCCACGTATAAAACAAGGAATACCACAGTTCTCGCTACAAATCTACTATAGATGCATGGTTCATCTGGATTTTTGATAAAGTCAAATTCCTTGACCGTCTCATCAAAACAGATGTTCCAACTCCGCGATGCCTGCTTTAGTCCATAGATGGACTTAAGCAACTTGCACACCTTTCCGCTGCTCCCACTCTGAATGAAACCCTCTGGCTGATCCATATAGACACACTCCTCTAAATTTCCATTTAGAAAAGCGGTTTTTACGTCCATCTGCCAAATCTCATAATCGTGGAAGGCAGCAATGGTAAGAAGGATCCGAATGGATTTCAGCATAGCCACTGGAGAAAAGGTTTCGTCGTAGTCCAAGCCAGGTCTTTGACGGAAACCCTTTGCTACAAGTCTAGCTTTATAGGTCTCAACCTGTCCATCTACACCAATCTTCCTTTTGAAGATCCACTTGCATCCTACGGGTTTTACCCCGTCTGGAGCAATGTCCAACGTCCATACTTTGTTGGTGTACATGGACTCCATTTCGGTCCGCATTGCATCCAGCCATTTTACCGAGTCAATGCTCTGAACGGCCTGCTGGAAGCTAGTAGGCTCATCATAGTCTATGATGCAATCCTCTCTATCCCCGTCTATGAGAAAACCGTAGTATCTCTCGGGCGGATGAGACTGCCTACTACTTCTGCGGAGCGGCATAGGAATGTCCTGTTCATTTGAACCTTCTGGTTCCACTAAGCTTTCAGTAATAGTCCGTGGTTCTGGAATTTCTTCCAGTTCTACTGTGCTCCCACTTATCTGGTTTTCCAAAAACTCAGTTTCCAAGAAGTAGGCATGACGAGAAACAAGGACTTTTTGTTCTTCTTCACAGTAGAAGAAATATCCCTTGGAGTTCTTTGGATATCCCACGAACTTACACTGTACTGAACGCGCCTCGAGCTTGTCCGCATGCTGCTTTTTAACAAAAGCTGGACATCCCCAAGTCTTGATGTGACTGAGATGGGGTCTCTTCCCACACCACATCTCATATGGTGTAGTAGGCACAGTCTTAGTAGGAACTCGGTTTAAAAGGTACGCAGCTGATTCTAGTGCATACCCCCAGAATGATCGCGGTAACTCAGCGTTACTCATCATGGACCGTACTATATCCAATAGGGTCCGGTTCCGTCTCTCCGATACACCGTTATGTTGCGGGGTGTATGGAGGAGTAAGCTGAGAGAGAATCCCATTCTCTTTTAAATAATTCAGGAACTCGGCACTTAAGTATTCTCCACCTCGATCCGATCTTAGAATCTTGATACTTTTGCCGGTCTGTTTTTCTACTTCATTCTTAAATTCCTGGAATTTTTCAAAAGCTTCGGACTTATGTTTCATTAAGAAGACATAACCGTATCTTGAAAAATCATCCGTAAAAGTAATGAAGTAAGAATAACCGCTTCGCGCATGTGTAGACATTGGACCGCACACGTCGCTGTGTACGAGTCCCAAGAGCTCGCTCGCTCTTACTCCGTGTCCAGTGAACGGAGTCTTTGTCATCTTTCCTTTGAGACAGGATTGACAAGTGGCATATGATTGATATTCGAACGGATCCAAATATCCTTCTGTATGTAACTTAGTCAACCTTCTCTCATTGATGTGACCCAGTCTACAATGCCATAAGAAAGTCTGATTAATATCTGGTGACTTTCTTTTGTGTGTATTCTGGACATTGAAAATCTGTGGTTGGTTTAATACGTATATACCATTGCTCAATGTACCTGACCCAATCAGAACTTGATTAAGGTGAATGTTAACAACATTACTTACAAACGCAAATTCATAACCTTCTTTAGAAACCAAAGATACAGAAATGATATTACAAGTTGCGTTGGGTACAAAAAAGCAATTACGCAAAACCAAAACATGTCCATCTGACATTCCTAGGTGATAGTCCCCCACGGCTTTAGCATCCATGCTAGCTCCGTTCGCAACTCTGAGGGTCATGTCACCTTCCTTCAAAAACCTACGGTTTCTCAACGCCTGCAAAGAATTACAGATATGAGATCCTGATCCGGTATCCAATACCCAGGAAGTAGAGTTTATAGAAAGACAGTTTTCAATAACATACACACCTGAAGCTGAAGCTGCAACCTGCTTCAGTTCCTGTGTCCTGGCTTTCCAAGCCCTGCAATCTTTCTTCCAGTGTCCACTCTTGTGACAATAGAAGCATTCCTCTTTACCAACAAGCTTCCCCGCTATTTTTGTTGCCTTTTCCTTTCCCTTCGCACCCACTTTACTAACACCGCCCCTTGGTTTGGCGGGGGCTTTCCTCTTCTTTCCCTTGGCTTTCGCCTTGGACCTAGAAGAAGAAGATCCTCCTACAAACAAAGTGGATGTATCCCTACCCTTCTGTAGGGTGCCCTCTGCGCTCCTCAGCAGGTTGAGGAGTTCTGAAAGTTCAACTTCCTTTTCTTGCAAGTTGAAATTCAGTATGAACTGGGCGTAAGTGGATGGAAGGGACTGGAGAATTATGTCTGTGTAGAGTTCACTATCCAACGTGGTCCCAAGTTCCGCGAGCTCCTCAGTGTAGCCAATCATCTTAAGCACGTGGTCCGCTACTGATGATCCGACGGCCAACTTAGTCGAAAATAACTTCTTCGACACTTCGTATCTTGCGATACGAGACTGCTCTCCATACAGTTCTTTTGTATGAAGAAATATGGATTCCAAATCCATATTCTCGTGCCTCCTCTGATGGTCATTGTCCATTGAGGCAAGTACGAGGCATCTGGCCTTCGCGCTGTCAATCTCCCAAGTCTTACGGATTTCCTTATCCGCGACGCTGGAGGTGGGACCTGGGACGGGGGGAGCTTTGCTGGTAAGAAGATACCCCAGCTTGTCGTAAGAGATTGCCAATTTGACATTCCTGAGCCAATCTTTGTAGTTTGGCCCTGTCAATATGTTTTTATCTAGAAGTAACTTAAGTCCAGTCATTTCGATTTGGTCGCTGCAGGGGGAGAGAAGAAACACTTAGCACGATGCTCTTGCAAGTTTAGAATGGTTTTTAATTTGTCTAAACAGGATGGCTCCCACTGTCTCTCGAATCCCTCCTCAAACCACAAAGGAAGAATTAGCCGGGATCAATCCCACCGTACAATACTTGCTTAACCGTTCAGCCAGGCCAGTGTCGGTACTTCGAGGGAGGTTTTCCAACGCTTTCGCGAAGTTCCTTAATTTAAGAACCTCTTTTCCCTGGGGGCGTAGCCCCGCTAACACCTTTCTAGGCACCTACTAGGTTTATAGCATTGATCGTTTAGTGAGAAATTTCCCGAGGAGTAGCATATACTCACAGTAGGATCGGGATCCAAATATCATCGCGTGACGAAAATGAAGGAATCCTACCATAATCATCACACTCCAAATGGTATGCAAATCTAGCAAGTTTCAGTACTTATGAAACTCCCGATGTGGATTTTTGCCCCATGCTCTTATGACCTTGACTTTGGCCAACAAATCATAAGTCACATGTCAAGTTCTTCCCGTCGTTATCCAGGTTAATTTGAATCCACCCGTACATACCCTTGACTTTGGCCAACAAGGCAGTACGACTGTTCCAAATCAACGCATCTATCTATGCTGCACATGAATATCCAATAGCTACCAATCACTATGCCTTGACTTTGGCCAACAAACACAGCTTGAATACTATTGACTATTTATGTGAAACGACGGAGGGCTACGAATGGTTTTGGCGAAACCGTGAACGTAGTGAACTTGATATAATCGATGGAACGAGATAGCTTTTAGAAGGAGTGGCTCAAGCTCCGCATTTAAAAGTTAGTTTTGAAAAGAACCGAGTGGTTTTTCGAAAGTGTTCCATCGACTTAAACTTGGTTTATTATCTTGCATTAGTTCTTTTAATGCGTGATATTCTTGCATTAGTTCTTTTAATGCGTCCCATCATTTAATTCCTACCATTGCAGAAAACAACCAAAATATGACGTACGCTTATGCCATTCGCATTCGCCACGGGGTCCCGTCATCACTCGTTAGGTTACTTAACTAACGACAGAGCGGGGGCTGGGCTAGCGCGGCTGTAAAACATAAGCAACGCCTAAATAGAAAGCAATGATAGACATTACAGATCACAGATGAATACATTGGATATACTAGCAATCCGCATTCCTTTCGAGCCTGAAACGAAAAGCGGATAACACGGTCGCGGTGAATAGCAAATACCCCACCCAAGACCCCTACGGGTGCGGCAAACTACCCTCCATATTCCCGGTAGTTTGTGCACCCCACCATGGGTCTATCCTAGGAGCATAAACAGTAAAAAGAATTATACAATGACGGCTACAACCCCGACCCGGTTGTGCGGCCAAACAAATAATATAATTACATCAATTTACATTTACAATGAATGAAAGAAAAAACAAAAGCTCATCTCACATCCACCCCGGCTATTCACCCGCGACAGTCCAACACATTCATATACACATTCCAGAACATTACAGATCATGTATAACCCCGACTAATCGACTTATAGCGATTAGCCGACGTTCAATACATGCAAACATCACAGATATAACCAACATAGCCAAAGTGCAGTGAAGTTCGGAAAAAAATACGGAATTATAGGACCCCAAAAGTGAATTTCAGTTCTGGAAAATCTGGGTACATATAATATATCTTAAAAATCCCAAAACCAACACAGAAGAACACTGCACGAAAAACGATGCAAAGAAGACACCAACATGCGGCGGTTCCGCGGCCAGATGAATAGGTGAGGCCGCGGAAGCGCGGCGCTTTGGAGAGAACATGATATCGTTTTTCTTGTGTGTTCTTAGAAAACCCTGAGACGATTTTACAAGTATAAAGTTTTTCAATTTGAGCAGAAAAAAATTCAACAGAAAGTTAGGGTTTTGATTTTCCGGTTTTGCGATTTTTCGGTTCCGAACTTCGTTACACCTTACTACCAAGCTAGTTTAAGTTTAGTTAGGCTCTGATACCACTGTAAGTCCATATTGCGACCCCCGGTACTTACGGGGAGGCGGAAACGGTATAAAAAACGAATTTTTATCGCAAGAGGCAACATGGACTAAACTTTGTCGGGATCGTTGTCTAAACTAAAACTAGTTAACAAGCTAAAGAGAGTTAGCTACTATGGAAGATGGTTATACCTAAACTTGAACTCCTTCTTCTTCAAACCTTGTAGAGGTTGATGGTTCTCTTTTCGTCGCCTTCTCCCGTCGAAGATGGATCCACCTCGAAGGTTCGACTTTGGGCTCTTCCTCGATCTTTGAGTGAACTAGGGTTTCCGGCTTGCTAAACCTTCATCCTAGAATGAGTAGAGAGTGATTAGGGTTTGCTTTTCTATCTAAAGAGAATGATTCTCAACACATGAGAAGGTTTCTCTTTCAAGAGGAAGAAGAAGATGAAATGAGGAGAGAGAATGAGAATGATAGAAATGAGCTCAATAATTCATTTCTTGCAACCATATTGCAAAAGAAATGAATTATCTAAATGATAATAATTGAAATAAGAATAGTTGATGGTTATTTTGGAATGACCACTATCATACCTCTTTTAATGAAGTGTAAGCATGAATCAAGGAAGACTTTCAAGGCATAAAAAGTGGTCAATGGTCAACAAGTCAACCAAGGTCAACAAGTCAACAAGAAAAACAACCATAACATAATTCTTATTTAATTACTATTATTAATAGATAATATACAAATCCATTAGGGTTTGGAAAATGATAACTGTCAACTGTGCATACGCACCCGATCCGAAACCCTAATGAAAAACCTCATTCTCCGCCTCAAGCAACTGTGCATACACACCTGCATTCTCGTTCCGAGGAACAAGAATACCAAGATATGAAAGCAACCCCAAAAACATATACCAGTATCTGGCTCAAACCAGAGCCTGCCAGTATAATCCGTCCGGACTCCAAACGTGCACAAGTGCGCGGATGAGAACGAACCCTGTCGCAAAACCATGCGACCTCTACTCAGTTTTGCCCAGAGGCGAATACCCTCTGTGTGGGACTCTAAAGACTCGACACTACGCTGGCAGTGGGTTTAACCACAGACCGCAAGCGGCACTAGCTGTGCGTAACGGTCCCCAGGTAGATGCCGACAAGAAGGCTGACGAGGTGAAACCCCATCTGAACTCCTACTGAGTCTGAATCGTGACATTCTCCGTACAGTCCGGTCTGTTCGTCTGATACATCGCATGGCGGGCCTAGGGGGCGGTAAAACGTCAGTCCCCCAATAGAGGTACAAATCGTGTCGGAGTGAAGCCCAAAACACCCTGAGATAACACTGGAAACCTACCAGTATATCTCGCTTGCCCTGGCCAGGGACTACTCGTGTAATGGCTCTCCTAGACACAGCGCGATGTCAACCCCCAATACCGGGAGAGACGAATCCTGTCTAACCGTCACTGCCTCCAAGTGCTTCGGGACTGCACCCAACCACTACCTGTTTGCACGACTCCTTTGAGCCGTGGTAGGGTAGTGATCAAAGTGCAGTGGGAACACACTCGAGGCGAAGTGTCAGTGTCAAGTCAGCGGACTAAGCTGTACTCATGTCACCTGGGAACTGATAACTGACGATAGGTATAATACCAACCTGTCAGTTCCCGACGAGTCCTGTCCAGTGTACTCGTAACCCAACGAGCACCCGTATACTATCTCCAGTACGACGTACTGATGGCTGTGGGACAGACCATCTCCCACACTGGGATGAGAAGCGCATACGCTAGTCTACTCCGGAGTATCGATGCCCTGTCTCGATAGTCCTACGACTAGGGACCTGTATAAGGATGTGCCTATAGATTACCCAGCCCCCACTAGTGTGACTGCCATCACAACGCTGGTAATCAGGCAAAGATCCTAAGGGCTCCACTAATGCGTATAAGTGATATACTGAAATAAACACAAGTACACATTGAAGTAGAAACAAACCAAGTAGCAAACTACTATATTGAGCAAGATTGTTTATACAAGGTGAATATCCCAAGCTTCCATCAAGTAATATACAAACTAGTATGATACAGTAATGGCCTCTAGGGCATATACACTAACAAACGGGAGAGACGAAACCCCTTCTATCGCTCATTGCCTCCATGTGACTCGGGACTGTACCCAAAAACCACCGTTTTGCATGCCTTCTTGGACGTGGTAAGGTGGAATTCAAAGCACAGTGGGAATCACACAAGACTCTATGACGATCTCGGGTCTACAGGCTAACCTGCACAAGTGTCACCAGAGAACTGCCATCTGACGTGAGATATAATACCATTTGGGAGTTCTCGGCGAGTCCGTCCAGTGTACCCAGTCTCCACTGAGCACCCGTATACCATCTCTGATGTCAAACACCAATGGATATAGGATCATCCATCGCCCATCTCATTGGTCGAGAAGCGTATACGCTAGTCTACTCTGGTATATCGATGCCCTGTCTTGATACACCTACGACTAGGAACATTAAAGGATGTACTTATGGACTACTCTGTCCCCACTAGTATGATCTGCATCATAGTCCAGGTAGTCAAGTACACATCCTAAGGGATTTACCAACATGTAACTATAAAACAGTATCAAGAGACAAGTATACATGTTAAGATAAAGAGCAACCAGATAGCATACTATCATATCGAGTAAGAAAGTCCTCTCTATATATGTCCAAGCATCCAATATAATATACATCATCTGTACAATACTGGCCTCTAGGGCATACATACAACTAACAATCTCCCACTTGCACTAGGACCAGCTGCTGTAGTATCGCATAGCAAGCATCTCGAAGAGTCTCTCAAATTGTATCTGGGGAATGGCCTTCGTGAGTGGATCCGCAGTGTTGTTCTTCGTGTCAACCCTCCTGACCTCGATCTCCCGGCGATCTACTATCCCCCGGATCAGGTGATACAGCTTCAGAATATGCCTGGATCGCTGATGGGAGCTGGGTTCCTTAGCCAAAGCCACCGCTCCATTGTTATCACAATACAAAGGTATTGGATGCTCAATGGATGGAACCACTCTATGTTCAGTAATGAACTTCTTGATCCAGACAGCCTCTTTGGCAGCATCGTTGGCAGCGATGTATTCAGCCTCCATCGTCGAGTCTGCCACGGTTTCCTGCTTGGAACTCTTCCAGCTAATCGCCCCTCCGTAAAGGGTAAACACAAATCCCGAGTGCGACATAGAGTCGTCCTTATCACTCTGGAAGCTCGAATCGGTAAAGGACTCCACTTGGAGTTCTCCGTTACCATACACCAAGAGCATCTCTTTAGTCCTTCGCAAGTACTTGAGAATGCTCTTCACAGCTGTCTAGTGACTCTCTCCAGGATCATCTTGATACCTACTCACTACACTTAGTGAGTGTGCTACATCGGATCTGGTACATAGCATCGCGTACATAATAGAGCCTACAGCCGAAGCATAGGGTATCCCTTGCATGCGAGCTCTCTCCAAATCAGTCTTCGGAGACATATCTTTAGAGAGACTGAGTCCAGAGATCGTGGGTAAGTTCCCACGCTTGGATTCTTCCAAACTAAACCTCCTTAGTATGGTGTCAATGTACCTGGATTGGGACAATCCCAATATCCTTTTAGATCTATCTCTATAGATCATAATTTCCAATATGCAGGAGGCATCACCTAGATCTTTCATTGAGAATCTTTGTGATAAGAAGAGCTTGACCGATTGCAGCATAGGAATGTCATTTCCTATCAAGAGTATGTCGTCCACGTACAATACGAGGAAGACAACCTTACTCTTTGCCACCTTCTTGTAGATACAAGGTTCATCTACGTTTTTGACGAAATCAAACTCTTTGATAATGACGTCAAAGCAGATGTTCGAACTCTGCGATGCTTGCTTTAATCCATAAATGGATTTAAGAAGCTTGCACACCTTTCCGCTGCTCCAACTAGCTACGAAGCCCTCTGGCTGAGTCATGTACACGCTCTCTTCTAAATCACCGTTTAGAAAGGCGGTCTTAACATCCATTTGCCAGATTTCATAGTCATGATATGCAGCGATGGCAAGCATGATCCGGATGGATTTAAACATAGCCACTGGAGAAAAGGTTTCGTCATAGTCCACACCTAGTGTTTGACGAAAACCCTTTGCAACAAGTCTAGCTTTGAAAGTCTCCACTTTCCTATCTACACCAAGTTTTTTCTTGAGGATCCACTTGCTCCCAATGGGTTTTACCCCTTCAGGAGCATCTTCCAAAGTCCATACTTTGTTGGTGTACATGGATTCCATCTCGGACCGCATTGCATCCAGCCATTTCACTGAGTCCCCACTCGTGATGGCATGCTCGAAGCTAGTTGGGTTATCATCAACCATGATGCAATCCTCGCTCCCACCATCCATGAGAAAACCGTAGTATCTCTCATGTGGGTGAGGAACCCTACTAGATCGGCGGAGAGGCTGAGGTTCGTTGGGACCTACCGAATCCTCCGGTTCAACCAAATCTTCTGTCGTAGTCTGTATTGCTGGAACCTCTTCCAGTTCTACCTCCTTGCCACTAATCTCTTTTTCAAGAAATTCCTTTTCTAAAAAGGTGGCATGTCGAGAAACAAACACCTTTTGTTCCTCGGTTTGGTAGAAGATATACCCGCGCGAATGTTTGGGATATCCAATAAACTTACACAGAATGGACCTTGTCGCGAGTTTGTCCGGATTTTGTGTTTTTACATATGCCGGACAACCCCATATCTTAACATAATTAAAACATGGTCTCTTTCCTTTCCATATCTCATATGGAGTGGTTGGCAAAGATTTGGTGGGAACCATATTCAATAGGTCTGCAGCTGTTTCCAGTGCATACCCCCAGAAGGAAATAGGTAACTCAGTTGTGCTCATCATAGAGCGCACCATATCTAATAGGGTGCGGTTCCTCCGTTCCGATACACCGTTGTGCTGTGGTGTATATGGAGGAGTTAGCCGAGAGAGAATCCCATTCTACTTTAGGAAGTCCAGGAATTCATTGCTCAAGTATTCACCTCCTCGATCAGGTCGAAAGATTTTAATACTTTTTCCGATTTGGTTCTCGAATTCTTGTTTATATTCTCTAAATTTCTCAAAAGCTTCTGATTTGTGTTTCATCAGGAACACATATCCGAACCTAGAGAGTGTTAGTTGTATGTATGCCCTAGAGGCCAGTATTGTACAGATTATGTATATTATATTGGATGCTTGGACATATATAGAGATGACTTTCTTGCTCGACATGATAGTATGCTATCTGGTTGCCATTTATCTTAACATGTACACTAGTCTCTTTATACTGTCTTATAGTTACATGTTGGTATAGCCCTTAGGATTTGTACTTGACTACCTGGACTATGATGCAGATCATACTAGTGGGGACATGGTAGTCTATAAGTACATCCTTCAAGGTCCCTAGTCGTGGGTGTATCGAGACGGGGCATCGATATACCAGAGTAGACTAGCGTATACGCTTCTCGACCCATGTGATGGGCGATGGATGATCCCATATCCATTGGTGTTTGACATCAGAGATGGTATACGGGTGCTCAGTGGAAACTGAGTACACTGGACGGACTCGCCGAGAACTCCCAGATGGTATTATACCTCACGTCAGATGGCAGTTCTCAGGTGACACTTGTACAGGTTAGTCTGTAGACCCGAGATCGTCATAGAGTCTTGTGTGATTCCCACTGTGCTTTGATCTCCACCTTACCACGTCCATGAGGGCGTGCAAAACGATGGTCTTTGGGTACAGTCCCGAATCACGTGGAGGCAATGAGCGATAGGAGGGGTTTCGTCTCTCCCGGTATTGGGGGTTGATGTTGCGCTGTGCTCGATTGGCCGTAACAGGGAAGTCCCTGGCCAGGGCTGATCAGAGATTTACTGGTAAGTGTTACCAGTAGTTTCTCGACCCGTTACGAGCCTCACATCAGCACGACTTATCGGGTTATTGGGGTCTGACGTATACCACCCCTAGACTTGATATGCGACGTATCAGACGAAGAGACTTGACTGTATGGTAAGTGTTACTGGTCGGATTCGCAGGAGTGTGAGCGGGCTAGCTCGTCGATCTTCTGATCGCTCAATACCCGGGTGGCCGTTACGTTTAGCAGACCGCTTGCGGCTTGTGGGTGCTTGATATGATCATCATCTGCTACCGGCGTATTGACGAGTCTTTAGAGTCCTACACAGAGGTTTCCTGGCTCAAGCGAAACGAAATAGGAGCGCATATGAGATATGTGCGGGACCGAGAATAATGCGTGTATGTGATACCGCATTTCATTCTCGCGATATATGTTTCGATTGGTTATATTCGATATGACCTAGTTATCGAATCATTGATTCGATAAATCGATGCATTGATTACTAGTCGGTTATGTGCGACATGACCGGATCATTGAATCAAATGTTGATTTAATGATTTAATGCATAATTATATATATTTGATATATTGCATTGCATTAACTAGTATTGGTTCACTTTAAACGGATTTTTCTCACTTGATGCACATTGTATATGTGATATGCTTTCGTGCACTTTTTTGTATCATGTTTGATGATACTTGATCATTATGTTAAGTGTATAGAACTAATCCATGGTTAATTTGATAATTAGGGTTTTGCATATTCATTTATTTATTTATATGTTTATTTATTTATTTGGAAAAGAATAAGATGAGAATGGTGGCTTTCTTTGTCATTTGTTGAAGCTTCATGAAGCTTTGACTTTAGCAACCATCCTTATCTTCATGCTTAACCCTAACCCATCCAAGTGACCATGGTTAATTCTCTACACTTAACCCTAGTTCAAGTTATGATAAGTATTTGATTTAAATTTATTTTTATCATAAGACTTATCATAATTCTTTTCTTGAGCTCATCTTCTTCTTCTTCTTCAAGCTTGCTACTTCAATGGCAACTTGAGATATAGTGAGATAAATCCAATTCTAAAGTGAACCCACCTCCTATTTCTTCACCCTCTACCTCTTGCCAAGTTGTTTTGGGTGTTTACTTCACAAGTTTCACAAGTTTGTGAAGTCGGAGCTTGAGTTTGTGCAACCTCGACGTAGATCGTCTTTGACACAAAGCCGACGACTTATTCCGCTTGCTTTCCCGATGAAGCCGATGATCGAGTCGAGGATTCATGATGTACAGCGAGGACATGACGTTGCGGAGCCGTGGAGGTGGATATCCGGATCTACAAAGGTTGTAATTTCCGTACCCTCTTAGTTAAGTGTTAACTAGCTTTCTATTTCGCCTAGACATCTAGTCTAAGATCCGTAGTCTAGGGTTTCTCGGCACCAAAAATTTTAATTTGGCATGTTCGATGCCTTGTGAGAACCCACTAGGGTGCCTAGGAACCTTTCACTGGTATCAGAGCCTAGCTAGAGCCTTAGGCGAAATCTAGACGGAGTTTGAAGTCCGAAACAACCCGAAACCCTAGAATTTTAGAGCTCTCTGGACATTTTCATAAATCTGGGAATTTTTGATATTAAAAATGTCTAAAAAATTCAGCATAGAATTATAAGCATTACTGTACAAAACGTTTCCCTGAACTGTTCATTGTGCCGCGGAAGCGCGGCAGAAGCATGCCTTATGCCGCCCTTCCGCGGTCAAATGGTGACATCATCCCATTTTTTTTGCACAGTAATACCTGATAAATTCTGGTGAGTTTTATGGGTATTTTTAAATTTATTTAAAGGTTGAGTGCTCTGGAGTTATATTGGGAATCGATGAATTCGATCGGAATATCAAACTTTGTCTAAGTGTTTTTCCAGATAACTGTAGAATATGTTAAAGAGTTCGACCGTATACAAATACCCAGGTTTTCCCCTGCCGGAATAATTCCAAGTGTTGGATTTTTCTGTGGTTAAAAGACGTTCTGAGTAGTGCATGTAACGCGATGGTCCCTCTAGAAGACACAAACCTTAACTCGATTATGTGACCGTCTTGAACTGCCCTTTGAACCTTCGGGTTTGGGGCAGTACGGCGTGCCACATGTGAGGCGTTGGCTTGACCCTTCTACGGCTGGACCGTTGGTACTGAGGCATGAAGTGAATGTCTTTGAACCTATTTCATGTGTTGATCGGTGTCGAGAAAACTTGGGTGTTCGAATGTTCGATCGGAAAGTTTAATATATTCTATTTATCCGGAATTGGATACAATAATTGGAATTCACAAACAGTTATGTGATAACTGAATGAATGTTATAAATCTAGCAATTTAGTCCCATATGAAATTGAAAAGAGTTTTCGATAATGAGACTAAAATGTGAGATTTATATCTGTTAGGCATGCGATGTCTAAAGAGATTGCGGATTCCAATTGTTGTAGTTTTACACTTTCTTTTCTGTGACCGTAAGTGTAGTATGTTCATATCGCCGGTTTCGTTGCTATACGTCAACGACAATTGGGGTATGCATACTTACTTACGTTGATGACATGTGATGTTATGTGTTGCTGGATATGTTATATTGGATCGTCGTATTCGAATAGCCGGGGGTTTTTATGTGAGATGAGTGTTTTTCATTTTCATTCATGTATAAAAACTTGTATGTAATATTCTTTTATTCGGGGCACTTCCAGGATGCGGGAGTTGTCACCCTTTGTATATTATTTACTTTTCTGCACTAGGATAGACCCAAGGAGGGGAGCACAAGTAACCGGGTTCTGGGGTCCAGTGGGAGACCAACTCGAGGAGTCGAGTCCGGGTCTCCTAACCCTAGAATTGGCAGGGTTGCTTGCCGCTCTCGTAGGGGTCTAGGGGTGTAGGATTGGCTATTCATCACGACCGTGGAATCCGTGTTTTATACTGGCTCGTATTGAAAACACGGACGTCCTAGTATATCCAATATTTCATATGTTTATTCTGCTGCGATATCTGTGTTGTGACTCTGTGATGGGTATAGTATATAGTATATATGATATATTATATAGACGTTACTTATGTTTTACACCCGTGCTAGCCCTGCCCTGCTCTGTCGTTAGTTACCTAACCTAACGGTGCACGAGGGGACATCGAGGCGAATGCGGATGGCATAAGTGTACGTCATATCTATCTGTGATGTTTAGGTATTTAAATGATGGGACTTCATTAATGTGATTAATGAAAGATAAGAAACCTAAGATGTTGTGGAATCAAATTTTAAAATAAAACAGGTAGCTACAGTTCTTGCTTTGCATAGCGGTATATGTGATATGCCCTGCACCTTATTCGATGAGGAAAGGACCGAGATCCCTTCACCGGGAGTGACTCTTTTAGCAATAACTGGCAGATGCTACACACTCGGTTTGCTTTTTGATTGCTTTTGAGTTTTTGCTTTGCATAGCGGTATATGTGATATGCCCTGCACCTTATTCGATGAGGAAAGGACCGAGATCCCTTCACCGGGAGTGACTCCTTTAGCAATAACTGGCAGATGCTACACACTCGGTTTGCTTTTTGATTGCTTTTGAGTTTTTGCTTTGCACAGCGATATATATGATATATCCCGCACCTCATTCGATGAGGAAAGGACCGAGATCCCTTCACCGGGAGTGACTCCTTTAGCAAAACCAGAAAAGCCTCAAAATCACTCTATTTCAAAACTTCATTTGATTCTACAACGATATAAAGTTCATTACGCAAAGGGTTTTTAAAAACCTGACGTAGCCTTCCGTCATTTCAGATAAGTAATAGTTAGTATTCGTGCTGCGTTTGTTGACTCAGTCAAGGCGTAGTGTGCGGTAGCTGATTACTATTTATCTGTTTATGCATATGATGCAGATTGGATTAGGGTAGTCGTGCGGCCTTGTTGACTTAGTCAAGGGTCGTACGGGTGGGTTTAATTCAATCAGGAAATGACGGGTTGAACTTTACTTGCGGTCTATGGTTTGTTGACTCAGTCAAGGTCATAGATCGCCTGAGGCAAAATATTATCGGGAATTTCAAGTGTTGAAATTTACAATGAGATTGCATACCTTCTATGAGATAGTTGGATCCCGATACCCACTGCGAGTAAGAGTTACTCCTGGGAGAGTTTTACACATTGCAATTAGCTGATCAAGTAGGTGTCTAGAAAGGTGTTAACGAGGTTACGCCTCTGGGAAAACGAGGTTTACATTAATTAGGTTCGTGCGAAAGCACGGGGGACCTCCCTCAAAGTACCGACACTGGCCTGGCTGAAAGATTGGCGAACTTGTAGTGTGTAATTAATCCCAGCTAGTCTTTCCTTTTAAGGTTTGAAGGAAGATTTGATAAAAAGCAGTGGGAGCCATCCTGATTAGATAAGATAATAACCAATCTGATCTTGCACGAGCATACGCTAAAGTGTTTTCTTCTCTCTCTCTCCAGGTAGCGACCATTTCATGCCTTAATCAAGATAATAATATGGATGTATTGACCAAACCCGCATGTTATACTGTGCAGGGGAACGTTGGACCCGTTCTATCTTATAAATGTTATAAGACTGAACAGGAAACAGGAGAATATCTGGATTCTCACACCGCCCAAACGGAGAACATGCATGTTGATGCATCATCTTCGGCTGTGTTTGTCATTGAGAACTGTTTCTCAGTTCACCCTACATCCTGGGTATTAGATACCGGGTCAGGATCCCACATATGTAAGATGTTACATGGGCTGCGAAAAGGTAGAGAACTGAGAAAAGGTGAACATTCCGTTCATGTAGGGAATGGGGCAAATGTTGCAGCCAAAGCAGTTGGCATATATCACCTAGTATTACCAAATGGTGATACATTAGTCCTGAATGAGTGCTATTATATACCGAACATGATGTGCAACATTATATCAGTTTCTTTATTAAGTAAAGAAGGTTATAATTTTGTAGTAAAGGATAATGTTATGAACATATTCCTAGATCAAAGGTTGATTGCATCAGGCTCGCTACATAATGGCATATTCATTCTCAATCAAAATACAGTCTTCAATATACAAAACACACACAAAAGGAAAAGCTCAGAAATGAACGAATCCTTCTTGTGGCACTGTAGACTTGGCCATATCAATGAGACACGACTAGCTAAGTTGCATAAGAACGGATATTTGAATTCATTCGAATTATCATCTTATGACACTTGCCATTCATGTCTCAAAGGAAAAATGACCAAAACTCCGTGCAAAGGACACGGAGAAAGAGTTACTGAACTCTTGGGACTGGTGCATAGTGATGTATGCGGTCCAATGTCTACACACGCCAGAAATGGTTCTTCCTACTTCATTACATTCACTGACGATCTCTCTAGATACGGGCATGTGTTCCTGTTGAAACACAAGTCTGAAGCTTTTGAGAAATTCAAAGAATATAAGCACGAGGTAGAGAACCAAACGGGCAAAAGTATTAAGGTTCTTTGATCTGATCGAGGAGGTGAATACTTAAGCAGTGAATTCCTGGATTATCTAAAAGAGAATGGGATTCTCTCTCAGCTTACTCCTCCTTATACACCACAGCACAACGGTGTATCGGAACGAAGGAATCGCACCCTATTAGATATGGTGCGTTCAATGATGAGTAATGCTGAGTTACCTATTTCCTTTTAGGGGTATGCGCTTGAGACAGCCATATACCTATTGAATCTGGTTCCGTCTAAATCTGTACCTACCACACCATATGAGATATGGAGTGGGAAGAGACCATATTTTAAGCGAATTAAGATATGGGGTTGTCCGGCCTATGTGAAAAAGCAAAATCCGGACAAACTCGAGGCACGATCAGTCCTTTGCAAGTTTGTGGGATATCCTAAGAATTCTCAAGGATATTTTTTCTACCAAGCTGAGGAACAAAGAGTGTTTGTTGCTCAACATGCCACCTTTTTGGAAAGGGAATTTCTTGCAAAAGAAATTAATGGCAAAGAGGTAGAGCTGGAAGAGGTTCCAGCACCACAAACTGCAACTGACAATTTAGAAGAACCAGAGGATTCGGTAGTACCCGACCAACCCCAGCCTCTCCGCCGATCTAGTAGGGTTTCTCGTCCACCTGAGAGATACTATGGTTTTCTCATTGATGGTGGTAGTGAGAATTGCATCATGGAGGATGATGACCCAACTAGCTTCGAGCAGGCCATCACGAGTGGGGACTCAGTGAAATGGCTGGATGCTATGCGGTCCGAGATGGATTCCATGTACACCAACAAAGTATGGACTTTGGAAGTTGCTCCTGAAGGGGTAAAACCCATTGGGAGCAAGTGGATCTTCAAGAAGAAACTTGGTGTAGATGGGAAAGTGGAGACTTTCAAAGCTAGACTTGTAGCAAAGGGTTTTCGTCAAAGACCAGGTGTGGACTATGACGAGACCTTTTCTCCAATAGCTATGCTTAAATCCATCCGGATCATGCTTGCCATCGCTGCTTATCATGATTACGAAATCTGGCAAATGGATGTTAAGACCGCCTTTCTAAATGGTGATTTAGAAGAGTGCGTGTACATGACTCAGCCAGAGGGCTTCGTAGACAGTGGGAGCAGCGGGAAGGTGTGCAAGCTGCTTAAATCCATTTATGGATTAAAGCAAGCATCGCGGAGTTGGAACATCTGCTTTGACGTCGTTATCAAAGAGTTTGATTTCGTCAAAAATCCAGATGAACCTTGTATCTACAAGAAGGTGGCAGAGAGTAAGGTTGTCTTCCTCGTATTGTACGTGGACGACATACTCTTGATAGGAAATGATATTCCTATGCTGCAATCGGTCAAGCTCTTCTTATCACAAAGATTCTCAATGAAAGATCTTGGTGATGCCTCCTGCATATTGGGGATCAGGATCTATAGAGATAGATCCAAACGGATTTTGGGATTGTCCCAATCCAGGTACATTGACACCATACTAAAGAGGTTTAGTATGGAAGAGTCCAAGCGTGGGAACTTGCCCACGATCTCTGGAGTCACTCTCTCCAAAGAGATGTCTCCTAAGACTGATTTGGAGAGAGCTCGCATGCAAGGGATACCCTATGCTTCGGCAGTAGGCTCTATCATGTATGCGATGCTATGTACCAGACCCGATGTAGCATACTCACTAAGCATAGTGAGCAGGTATCAAGCTGATCCTGGAGAGAGTCACTGGACAGCTGTGAAGAGCATTCTCAAGTACTTGCGAAGGACTAGAGATATGTTCTTGGTGTATGGTAACGGAGAACTCCAAGTGGAGTCATTTACCGATTCGAGCTTCCAGAGTGATAAGGACGACTCTAAGTCGCAGTCGGGTTTTGTCTTTACCCTTTACGGAGGGGCGGTTAGCTGGAAGAGTTCCAAGCAGGAAACCGTGGCAGACTCGACGATGGAGGCTGAATACATCGCTGCCAACGATGCTGCTAAAGAAGCTGTTTGGATCAAGAAGTTCATTACTGAACTTGGTGTGGTTCCATCCATTGAGCATCCAATACCTTTGTATTGCGATAACAATGGAGCGGTGGCTTTGGCCAAGGAACCCAGGTCCCATCAGCGGTCCAGGCATATTCTGAGGCGGTATCACCTGATCCGGGAGATAGTTGATCGCCGGGAGATCGAGGTCTGGAGAGTTGACACGAAGAACAACACGGCGGATCCACTCACGAAGGCCATTCTCCAGATACAGTTTGAGAGACTCTTCGGGATGCTCGGTATGAGATACTACAGCAGCTGGCCCTAGTGCAAGTGGGAGATTGTTAGTTGTATGTATGCCCTAGAGGCCAGTATTGTACAGATTATGTATATTATATTGGATGCTTGGACATATATAGAGATGAATTTCTTGCTCGACATGATAGTATGCTATCTGGTTGCCATTTATCTTAATATGTACACTAGTCTCTTTATACTGTCTTATAGTTACATGTTGGTATAGCCCTTAGGATTTGTACTTGACTACCTGGACTATGATGCAGATCATACTAGTGGGGACATGGTAGTCCATAAGTACATCCTTCAAGGTCCCTAGTCGTGGATGTATCGAGACGGGGCATCGATATACCAGAGTAGACTAGCGTATACGCTTCTCGACCCATGTGATGGGCGATGGATGATCCCATATCCATTGGTGTTTGACATCAGAGATGGTATACGGGTGCTCAGTGGAAACTGAATACACTGGACGGACTCGCCGAGAACTCCTAGATGGTATTATACCTCACGTCAGATGGCTGTTCTCAGGTGACACTTGTACAGGTTAGTCTGTAGATCCGAGATCGTCATAGAGTCTTGTGTGATTCCCACTGTGCTTTGATCTCCACCTTACCACGTCCATGAGGGCATGCAAAACGATGGTCTTTGGGTACAGTCCCGAATCACGTGGAGGCAATGAGCGATAGGAGGGGTTTCGTCTCTCCCGGTATTGGGGGTTGATGTTGCGCTGTGCTCGATTGGCCGTAACAGGGAAGTCCCTGGCCAGGGCTGATCAGAGATTTACTGGTAAGTGTTACCAGTAGTTTCTCGACCCGTTACGAGCCTCACATCAGCATGACTTATCGGGTTATTGGGGTCTGACGTATACCACCCCTAGACTTGATATGCGACGTATCAGACGAAGAGACTTGACTGTATGGTAAGTGTTACTGGTCGGATTCGCAGGAGTGTGAGCGGGCTAGCTCGTCGATCTTCTGATCGCTCAATACCCGGGTGGCCGTTATGTTTAGCAGACCGCTTGCGGCTTGTGGGTGCTTGATATGATCATCATCTGCTACCGGCGTATTGACGAGTCTTTAGAGTCCTACACAGAGGTTTCCTGGCTCAAGCGAAACGAAATAGGAGCGCATATGAGATATGTGCGGGACCGAGAATAATGCGTGTATGTGATACCGCATTTCATTCTCGCGATATATGTTTCGATTGGTTATATTCGATATGACCTAGTTATCGAATCATTGATTCGATAAATCGATGCATTGATTACTAGTCGGTTATGTGCGACATGACCGGATCATTGAATCAAATGTTGATTTAATGATTTAATGCATAATTATATATATTTGATATATTGCATTGCATTAACTAGTATTGGTTCACTTTAAACGGATTTTTCTCACTTGATGCACATTGTATATGTGATATGCTTTCGTGCACTTTTTTGTATCATGTTTGATGATACTTGATCATTATGTTAAGTGTATAGAACTAATCCATGGTTAATTTGATAATTAGGGTTTTGCATATTCATTTATTTATTTATATGTTTATTTATTTATTTGGAAAAGAATAAGATGAGAATGGTGGCTTTCTTTGTCATTTGTTGAAGCTTCATGAAGCTTTGACTTTAGCAACCATCCTTATCTTCATGCTTAACCCTAACCCATCCAAGTGACCATGGTTAATTCTCTACACTTAACCTTAGTTCAAGTTATGATAAGTATTTGATTTAAATTTATTTTTATCATAAGACTTATCATAATTCTTTTCTTGAGCTCATCTTCTTCTTCTTCTTCAAGCTTGCTACTTCAATGGCAACTTGAGATATAGTGAGATAAATCCAATTCTAAAGTGAACCCACCTCCTATTTCTTCACCCTCTACCTCTTGCCAAGTTGTTTTGGGTGTTTACTTCACAAGTTTTACAAGTTTGTGAAGTCGGAGCTTGAGTTTGTGCAACCTCGACGTAGATCGTCTTTGACACAAAGCCGACGACCTATTCCGCTTGCTTTCCCGATGAAGCCGATGATCGAGTCGAGGATTCATGATGTACAGCGAGGACATGACGTTGCGGAGCCGTGGAGGTGGATATCCGGATCTACAAAGGTTGTAATTTCCGTACCCTCTTAGTTAAGTGTTAACTAGCTTTCTATTTCGCCTAGACATCTAGTCTAAGATCCGTAGTCTAGGGTTTCTCGGCACCAAAAATTTTAATTTGGCATGTTCGATGCCTTGTGAGAACCCACTAGGGTGCCTAGGAACCTTTCAGAGAGATCGTCAGTGAATGTAATGAAGTATGAAGAACCATTCCTGGCATGTGTAGACATGGGACCGCATACATCACTATGTACTAGTACCAAGAGTTTCGTAACTCTTTCTCCGTGTCCCGTAAACGGAGTTTTGGTCATCTTGCCTTTGAGACATGACTGGCAAGTGTCATAAGATGAAAATTTGAACGGTTTAAAATATCCATCCTTTTGCAACTTAGCTAGCCGTGTCGCATTTATGTGACCCAGTATACAATGCCACAAGAAGGATTCGTTCAGTTCTGAACTTTTCCTCTTGTGTGTGTTTGTTATGCTCAGAACTGTTGATTGATTTAGAACATAAATGCCATTGCACATCGTGCCTGATCCAACCAACTTTTGGTTTAGAAAAATGTTCATAACATTATCCTGTAATACAAAATTATATCCTTCTTTACTCAACAAAGAAACCGATATAATGTTGCATATCAAGTTTGGCATGTAATAGCATTCGTTCAGAATCAATGTATTACCAGTTGGCAATACAAGGTGATATTCCCCGACGGTTCTAGCTGCAACAATTGCACCATTTCCAACCCTTATGTCTTTATCACGTTCTCCAAGTTCTCTACCTTTCTTAAGCCCATGTAACTGATTACATGTATGGGATCCTGACCCGGTATCTAATACCCAGGACGTAGAGGAAATGGAGAAACAGTTCTCTGTAACGAACACACCCGAAGAAAATGCATCAACATGTACTTTCTTCATTCGGGTGGCATGGGAATCCTGGTATTCCCCTATATCCTGTTCAGTCTTATAACTTTTATAAGAAAGAACGGAACCAATGTTCCCCAGCACAGTATAACATGCGGGTTCGGTCAATACATCCATATTATTATCTTGATTAAGGCATGATATAGTCGCTACCTGGAGAGAGAGAGAAGAAAAACACTTTAGCGTATGCTCTTGCAAGATCAGATTGGTTATTATTTTATCTAATCAGGATGGCTCCCACTGTTTTTATCAAATCTTCCTTCAAACCCTAAAAGGAAAGACTAGTCGGGATTAATTACACCCTACAACTTCGTCAATCTTTCAGCCAGGCCAGTGTCGGTACTTTGAGGGAGGTTCCCCGTGCTTTCGCACGGACCTAATTAAAGTAAACCTCATTTTCCCAGAGGCGTAACCCCGTTGACACCTTTCTAGACACCTACTTGATCGGCTAATTGTACTGTGTAAAACTCTCCCAGGAGTAACAATTACTCGCAGTGGGTATCGGGATACAACTATCTCATAGAAGGTATGCAATCTCATTGCAAATTTCAACACTTGAAATTCCCGATAATATTTTGCCCCTAGCGTCCCATGACCTTGACGCAGGCCAACAAACCATAGTGCGCTACTGAAGTTCAACCCGTCATTTCTTGATTGAATTAAACCCACCAGTACGACCCTTGGCGCAGGACAACAAAGTCGCACGACTACCTTAATCCAATCTGCATCAGATGCATAAACAGATAAATACTAGTTAGCTACCGCACACTACGCCTTGACGCATGCCAACAAACGTAGCACGAATACTAAGTAGGACTTATCTGAAATGACGGAGGGCTACGACAGGTTTTTCTGAAAACCTATTGCGTAATGAACTTGATATCGTTGTAGAATCTAGGGAATTTTGAAATGGAGTGATTTTGAGGCTTTCATTAGTTTTGCTAAAGAGGTCACTCCTGGTGAAGGGATCTCGGCTCTTTCCTTACGGAATAAGGTGCAGGATATATCATATATATCACTATGCAAAGCAAAAACTATAAAAGCAATCAAAAGACAAACCGAGTGTTGTAGCATCTGCCAGTTTTGCTAAAGAGGTCACTCCCGGTGAAGGGATCTCGACTCTTTCCTCATCGAATAAGGTGCAGGATATATCATATATATCGCTATGCAAAGCAAAAACTGTAGCTACTCTTTTTCAAAAATTTGATTCTACAACATCTTTTAGGTTTCTTTTCTTTCATTAATCATATTAATGAAGTCCCATCATTTAAGTCACCTAAACATCACAGATAAATACGACGTACACTTATGCCATCCGCATTCGCCTCGATGTCCCCTCGTGCACCGTTAGGTTAGGTAACTAACGGTAAAGCGGGGCTGTTAGTTATATGTATGCCCTAGAGGCCATTACTATACATGATATGTATATTGTAATGGATGCTTGGACATAAATAGGGAGAACTTTCTTGCTCAACATGATAGTATGCTATTTCGTTACTCTTTACCTTAACATGTATATTGATTGTCTCTCTGTTACATGTTGGTAAAGCCCTTAGGATGTGTACTTGACTACCTGAACTGTGATGCAGATCATACTAGTGGGGACATGGTAGTCCATAAGTACATCCTTCAAGGTCCCTAGTCGTAGGTATATCGAGACGGGGCATCGATATACCAGAGTAGACTAGCGTATACCATCTCGACCCATACAGATGGGCGATGGATGATCCCATATCCATTGGTGTTTGACATCAGAGATGATATACGGGTGCTCAGTGGAGACTGGGTACACTGGACGGACTCGCCGAGAACTCCCAGATGGTATTATACCTTACGTCAGATGGCAGTTCTCTGGTGACACTGGTACAGGTTAGTCTGTAGACCCGAGATCGTCATAGAGTCTTGTGTGATTCTGTAACGTTTCCAAAATAATAAAATATTATTTTCGGGAATTTTTATAATTTAATATTATTTTAATAAATATTTTAATATTCCGGTATAATTAAATACAAATAAATGGGGGAAAATTTTGGAAAATTATGGAAAATTCATAAATAGGGTATTTTTATGGAATTATGCCATTTTAAAGTTTTTAAGATTAGTTATATGCTAATTTAGTGCTAATCGCGATTAAGAATCGCTAATTGGATTTTTAGCTTTTTGTGCAAAAATGTGCAGATATCATTTTCCACACTTGTTACACTTGTGTTACATTTCTATTGCCATGGTTCTTTTGGGTTCACTATTGGAGTGAGAAGAAAAAGAAAAGAAAGAAAAAGTAAGTGATGATGAGAGAGAGAGAGAGTAGGTTGCTTTTGACTTTTGACCCTTTCCTCCATCATTTCCCTTCTCATTTTCTCTCCCCTCTTCAAACAAGAGCTGCTGCTGCTCTTGCTCCTGCTCCCTCATCTCCCTCCCCTTCATTTCATAGATCCCACTCATTTCCCTCACCAAAACCCCATTCACACTTCACAAAACTTGCTCCCAAGCTTACTAGCTACTCATTGAACCTAGCAAGATTGGATTTGGAGGACTTTGAGCAACTCAAGAATTTTCTTGAGTTGCCAAAGAAGGTAATTTCTGCACCGCTAGTTTAGTAATTCAATTCTTATTGCATCAATACTAGTTTCATATCGATATTGTGTCGTTTTGTGGATTTTGGAGAATTCAAGTTAGGGTTTAGGGTTAGACCTGAAATCAAATGAAATTGAGGATGGCGGTGACCTTAGAACCCCTGGTGTGATGTTATTTTGGACCAAACCTGAAGCTAGAACACAGAATACGGAATTACGGAATCGATATCGGGAAAAACTGTGAATCTGTGATCGTAATTAAGAATCTGCAATCACCCCGAGACCCCAAAAATAAAACTGAGTTGACAGTGAGAAGTGCAGGCACCATCGAATCACCACACCAAACCCTAGCCCCTAACTCATTCCCTCGGCCGCCAATTAATTCCTTCTGGCCGCAATTTACGGCCAGAGCAGGAGGAAACCGTCTCGATTTTGGTGCATGGCCATATTTCCTTTATTCTTGACCCTGGGTATGTCTAGTTTTGACTGATTCCATCTAGGGTAAAATCTGGGTTGATTTTCCTATGTTGGTGCATGGTTTACGACTTGTTTTAGCATGGATTTTGGTATTTGGTGTTTCGTTCCTGTCGGGTGGCGTTTGGATGTCAACGACAAGTGGATATTGATCGTGTTTGCATGCGAGGTTATAGGTTTTTACCTATAGGCGTAGCGTGCGCCGTTTTGGTTTCCGATGTGATTTTCATGTGCTTTAGCGTTTGTGATATCCTTATATGTACCCCACGTGATGTTGAGGCAAAGAAGATGAAGATAGCGACATCGGCATTGGCACACGAGAAGCAATGTGAGTAGGTTTATATCTACGGGGAGAAGTCGGGTGGATGGCGTATAGCACCCCCGCATTCCGTGCTGATGTATACGAATACGTATACACACATACATTTATTATGTGTTGTTTAGGATTATTGATGGTAATAATGGTATTATTGGTGATAAGGATGTATTGGTTTAATATAGTGCGAAACCCTAAAGTAGTGGTTGCACCCACACATACACGTACATATATACTCGCATGCATTCTTTCATTTATCTGTGCGCATATAGAGGTGTGTATATCTACACATGGGTATGGGACTATGTGTTCATATACGGGATTGAGGATGATACATGGAATTGAGATGAGTCGATGAGGTTTGATTGAGGCCGTGAGATTCGGCGATATGACATAGTTCGTTTTTGTAGTGTGATATGATGGTAGTGATACCGGATATGTGATGAGATGAATGTGATATTGACCCGTACCCAGCCATTGGGATGCCGTACGACGATTTACCGTACGAGCTTTATATTGATGTTAGATCCGCACTCATGACTTGAGGATGTTATATGATATACTGTATCGTACGTGATACTATTGAGGCGAGATCACCGACTATATATATATGTATATCGACTCAGATTTAGGTGGTTTCCATACCCCTCCCAATTGACTTGATTGTTGGGTTCGCAGTTCGCATAGTAGGCGTTAGACTTGACCCGAGTCATACCTATTTCAAAACTAACGAATCGGGGATATTTTAAAGATAGGCAAAAGGGTTTATACGGATATTTTCAAACGACGCATCTTTTCTTAAAACACCGTAGCCCTTATTTTACCAAAAGCTCTGATTCGTCTTATTTCAAAAGGCAAGGTCGCATGTTATATCTATTGAGGCAGGTTCTCTACTGTTGCGTTGATTATTCGATTCCGCATATTCATGCTATTTGCATTGCATCGCTTGTATTGTTGATATATTTCAGTCATGCTGCTAGGACACCAGCACCATTATCGATGATACGTATGTTCCACGTACACTTATTTGCCGGCTCACACACTTCATCATCGATAATTGCCATGTCACTACACTGTAGTACTGTTGCATTCAGTGTATGTTGCTTACATTTCTTTACATGTTGCATACATCATGCTTTCTGATTATACGCATTGAGATATGTTGTTTCCATGATATTTCTAGTTTTTGGGAACCGTGGGTGTTTCAAAAGGGGAATATGTAATTGTTTTAAAACCCGGTTACCCTTGATATGATATTTCAGTGCGTCCACTATGTGTTTTCTCGGCGCTGAGAGCGACATGTGAAACCCAATTCGAGGAGGCGGATGAGGCCGATTGCGGGTACATGGTGGACCCGGTATGGTACCCCGGGGCGGGAACGGTTTCGCCGTGTAGTAGACGGTGAGCCTGGCATTGGGACCACTACCTACCGGTGATTGGTTGGACCTGGCAGTTATCCGGAGGATACTGACCAGAGTCGACAGATGGATATGGGCGTACTGCCGGGGCCGAGGGCCGATACCGCAGACAGAGCCCGTGGGCCGATCCGGACTGACGGAGCCCGATACAGAGGATTTACGTGCCGATGCTAGGCACAGTTTTCATGATGTTTTCGAGTGTCGATGCTGGGCACTCCGGTTCCATGATTTTGACGTGTCGCGAGGGACACATATGGTTTATATCCTCATATTATTCCCATGCACATGCTTTATGATATTTACATGCATGATGGTTATTGTTATTGGGTGAGGAGTGGACGGGATCCACGTATATGCAGATTTGATTACATTGATCATACCCCACATTTATGATATGCTATTACCTGAGGCACTAGTACGAGCACATGGCACTACACTCATGTATAGAGATTACATTGCCAGTTTAGCATGCTTCAGCTTTATTCATATTGAGGTTTATATATATCTGATCGTATTGACCTAGGTTGGGTCATACATTCGATCTCTGCTTGTTGATATTTTCTATTCACGAGTTGGCAACTCACCCTCGTTGTGCCACAGTCCTTGCAGGTTTTGCCGTACAGATTTCATTGCGGCTTTTCGGGCACATTGCTTCCATTACGGGTGACTTGCTTTGGTAGGTGGGTTCTTTGTATCAGTACCGCCATTGTACATTATTTATTCATTGTATCTAGAAATTCCATCAACCAAAACTTGTATATTGTTTCAGACTTAGAAAACAGTGTTGTATTATTTCGACCTTAGAGTCGCGCTTGTAGTATTACGGTTTTCTGGCTGTTTTGAGTTCTTTTTGGGTTTTGATCCTCGTCCTTTGGCGTTGTATATTATTATTGCTTGCGTGGTTGTGACCGTCGATTGACGAAGAGCTAGCTCCCGCTTGGGGATGCCTTTTATCATGTCATATATATTATTCTTGTTGTACCCCGTTCGGGGCCAGTTTTTACAAAGGAAACTCTTCCGAAATTTTCAGGAAAGGCTACACATTTTTAAAAATGCATATTCGGCTTAGTTGTTTAAAAACTTTGATTTTGAAACATGATTTCTTTACTTCTTAAAACCAGTTTTCCTTATTTACTCTTTAAATGGTTTTAGATTTCTGGGCTTTTGGCTTACTTGGATCAGATGGGGTCCTATAGACTTCATATGGTTCAAGGGCTAGTCACGTGCTCTTTCGGGTCGTGACAAAGTTAGTATCAAAGCACTAGGTTGACCTTGGTTCGAGTCTGAGTTTCACTACGTGGAGCCTAGGGCGTTATCTATATACGGAACTTAGGCTTGACCTTACGGAACTTAGACTTAGTCGAGGGGGTATTAGACCCGAACTTTCGTCGCATAGGATGACCCTTGGTTGATGGAATAGGTGACTAAAGTAGAGTGACGTACTGTGGGTATGTTCCGCGGCATACTTACGACACGCCACTCCGCTTAAGAAACCTTAGGTTGTACATTTCCTTGTACCGTATTATATTACTTCCTATGATCTATCCTCATCGATACTGGTTATGGTTTTGCCGCCACGATTGCACGGGCAGAGTGAGCTACGGCTCGAATTGCTTCAGCATGAGCTCTTCGTGGACGAGGACTGACCAGGGCATGATTCCAGAGACATACGATTGCATATTGAGGAGTCGTCCTTTTGTGTTTTCGCGACATGAGCGTTGGATTGATCGCTTTTATGAGATTTCCAGATGTGCTGATCGGCACCAGAGGATTGATCCACTGATAGAGGCCAGCCAAGATGTGATGACCGTTGATATTATCGCTTATCCAGGACGATTGAGGCGTTGTCCAGCGCACGGACGAAGGAGCCAGTTGTTGCTGCGGAAGATGAGATATCGCCCAGATGATCGGAGCTACTGCAGCATGAGCATATACTTAGAGATATGATGGTGAGTCGCTAGTCACCAAGGATGAATAAGTAGGACATGTGGTTCGCTCGCTTACCCCGATGCAAGGACATCAGATAGATTGATTCCAGCTAGAGGCGACTGCACGCAGATTCGTTGAGAGTCGATTGAGACGATCGAATGTCAGGATCCCATTTTCCAAGTTTAAAGTATTCGGAAAGACATGCAAGCGATTCTATAGACCCTCTAGAAGAATGAAACCCTAACTCGACATAATGATCGTGTGAAAGCCTTTGAACCTTAGGGTTTGCGGCAGTTCCGCGGCGCCATTAGTGAGGCTTGGGTTTGCCCTTCTACGGCTGGACCACCGATGCTGTAGTATGTACTCGATACTATTAAACTGTACCCGAGATGTTGAGCTCTTGGGGGATTGTGAGGTTCTGACGAGTCGATCGGATGGTTCGACATCTTTCGGATATTGTGATGGGACACTGCTTGGGAGACTCCAGATGCGAGCATAGCCGTTGGAGCGCAGTCTGTGTAGCCGAGGAGATGAGTCCGAATCGGTTGATATTGAAGCAGAGTGGAGTAAAGAGTTCGCATTAGATTTCGAATAGATGACGTTCCACTCCGCCGACGTTAGAGATGCAATATGCACGTTGAGGACGTGATCGGCTAGATATCTCCTACTGAGTGACGAAGATACCGAGTTCGTGATTTCGAGTCCGTGTTAGAGTCTTCGGAGGGACCGTAGCCGAGGACATTGCAGTGCGTAGATAGAGACGCGATGTCGAAATGGTCGATGATACAGACAAGCGGGAAAAGAAGTTCGTGCGAGATGCAGACGAGCTGGTACTACACCCCGTTAAGATTAAAGGTCGGATATGCATGCAGAGGCGCAGGGATGCGACCAGCTTCCGAGGAGATGTTGTACTAAGGACGCGGATGTCCAGAAAGTGAGGAAAGATTACGCCAGAGTACCAGCCTCCGTACAGTTTGCCTTAGGCGAGATCAGAAGAGACCTTGAGCAGGGATTCCTTCCAGTACACTGCTGTAAGAAGATTTGCATCAGGAGCCGATGTGTGAAGTGCATTTAGAGGACCAGAGGTCGGCGCCAGAGATGTGCTGCTTTACGAGCGGTCGTGAGGATTGACCGAGTGATGACCTAAAAAGTGCCAGAACGGAATCGTTCCTGTCAGCACACCTGACCGGGCCGATGAGCCGATGGATTGCGAGATTGGTAATCTACAGGAAAGATCAGGAACCAGAGGCAGAGGACGCCAGCCACGAGCAAGAGGCAAGTAGATATCTTGCGCCGCTAGCATCGGATGTACTGGTACCTTCTCGACCCTGAAGAAGGGTATACCGACGGCGGTAATTATGATTTGTGATTTTGTGATGTGACTATCAAGTATCCGGCACATTGGATTTCGGTATTTTGGCGATCTATTTGCATGATTTAGTCTTGATGACTGAGTTCCATGATATTTGATTTTGTGCACCATGGTTGCACTTACTGGGTATTCATATTTTGTGCAGAGTTATTATTCTTGAGGTATTGATTGTGATTTCATGCCTATTTTATGCCGGTGATTTGATTTACGCTTCCAACGTAGTTTTCATGTACTTTTAGTGTTTTGATTTGATTTGTGCACGCTGATGCACACGGTTGTGAGATTTTCCATCGCGGTACACTTGATTTTGATTGAGCCACATTATATATCGTCGACTTGACCCTGATATTTATGATTCTTGCACTCTGTGCTTTCGACTGGACTTACGCATGTTCGACGTTTGCTATTGGATTTTGTGATTCCGTGCATGTTGAGTGCGCAGGGTTTAGATTTCATTCGTGCACGATGGATGCACCGATTTGGATTTTCACGCATGTTGGGCGCATGTTTTGAGATACGATTTTGGTGCACACCCGATGCACTAAATCGAGATTCTTCGTGCATGTCAGATGCACCGGATTTTTGGCTGTCAGGCACACACGTTGCCTATGACAGATGCTTCGTGCACACCCGTTGCACCTAGATGTTGTTTTGTGAACCTGTATGGCACATATATGGATTTTGATTTCCGTGCGCACCAGACGCACAGGGTGGTGTTATGTGCATTTTTTTGAGATTTATTCCATTTGGAGCAGTACATTTTTATGATATTGGATATTGTTTTCATACTGAGCAGGACTAGTCAGAGGACAGTGCCTGGATATATTTTGCATGCATTGATAGTTCGAAGGGATTTCCAAAGAGCGAGCTATGGTCTCGATATATATATACCTACGTGTCCGATATGACACGAAACGTTTTAAAAACAAGGAAACCCTTTAAATTGCTTTCAAAACGGCGGAACGTACCTATTAAACAAAGGATATATATATACGTATATAGCTATTTCTTACGAAAAACGTCCGCCACTGTGCAGTGTTACGCGCATCGCACAGCGACTCAAAAAGATTTGCCATGCATTTACATCAGCTATTCATATGTATAGATTGGATGTCTACATGTATAGTTCTGATCTATATCATATTGGTTATGTATTGGATTTGACATTTGTTTCTTTACCATGACTCTGATGATTGCGGGATGCTTGATGGAGTGTTGCTTTTGAGTTATCTGCTCAGTACTCGTGCGCATGCATTGCGCTATGATACGTTTTATGTATTGCTGATTTCGGAGCCCCGATGACTTGGAATTTGTATAGAAATATTTTAGTATTTGGGGGTTTAAATTTAAATTCGGGGACCGAATTTCTTTAAGGGGGGTAGATTGTAACGTTTCCAAAATAATAAAATATTATTTTCGGGAATTTTTATAATTTAATATTATTTTAATAAATATTTTAATATTCCGGTATAATTAAATACAAATAAATGGGGAAAAAATTTGGAAAATTATGGAAAATTCATAAATAGGGTATTTTTATGGAATTATGCCATTTTAAAGTTTTTAAGATTAGTAATATGCTAATTTAGTGCTAATCGCGATTAAGAATCGCTAATTGGATTTTTAGCTTTTTTGTGCAAAAATGTGCACATATCATTTTCCACACTTGTTACACTTGTGTTACATTTCTATTACCATGGTTGTTCTTTTGGGTTCACTATTGGAGTGAGAAGGAAAAGAAAAGAAAGAAAAAGTAAGTGATGATGAGAGAGAGAGAGAGTAGGTTGCTTTTGACTTTTGACCCATTCCTCCATCATTTCCCTTCTCATTTTCTCTCCCCTCTTCAAACAAGAGCTGCTGCTGCTCTTGCTCCTGCTCCCTCATCTCCCTCCCCTTCATTTCATAGATCCCTCTCATTTCCGTCACCAAAACCCCATTCCCAATTCACAAAACTTGCTTCCAAGCTCACTAGCTACACATTGAACCTAGCAAGATTGGATTTGGAGGACTTTGAGCAACTCAAGAATTTTCTTTAGTTTCCAAAGAAGGTAATTTCTGCACCGCTAGTTTAGTAATTCAATTCTTATTGCATCAATACTAGTTTCATATCGATATTGTGTCGTTTTGTGGATTTTGGAGAATTCAAGTTAGGGTTTAGGGTTAGACCTGAAATCAAATGAAATTGAGGATGGTGGTGACCTTAGAACACCTGGTGTGATGTTATTTTGGACCAAACCTGAAGCTAGAACACAGAATACGGAATTACGGAATCGATATCGGGGAAAACTGTGAATCTGTGATAGTAATTAGGAATCTGCTATCACCCCGAGACCCCAAAAATAAAACTGAGTTGACAGTGAGATGTGCAGGCACCATGGAACCACCACACCAAACCCTAGCCCCCAACTCATTCCCTCGGCCGCCAATTAATTCCTTCTGGCTGCAATTTGCGGCCAGAGCAGGAGGAAACCGTCTCGATTTTGGTGCATGGCCCTATTTCCTCTATTCTTGACCCTGGGTATGTCTAGTTTTGACTGATTCCATCTAGGGTAAAATCTGGGTTGATTTTCCTATGTTGGTGCATGGTTTACGACTTGTTTTAGCATGGATTTTGGTATTTGGTGTTTCGTTCCTGTCGGGTGGCGTTTGGACGTCAACGACAAGTGGATATTGATCGTGTTTGCATGCGAGGTTATAGGTTTTTACCTATAGGCGTAGCGTGTGCCGTTTTGGTTTCCGATGTGATTTTCATGTGCTTTAGCATTTGTGATATCCTTGTAGGTACCCCACGTGATGTTGAGGCAAAGAAGATGAAGATAGCGACATCGGCATTGGCACACGAGAAGCAAGGTAAGTAGATTTATATCTACGGGGAGAAGTCGGGTGGATGGCGTATAGCACCCCCGCAGTCCGTGGTGATGTATACGAATACGTATACACACATACATTTATTATGTGTTGTTTAGGATTATTGATGGTAATAATGGTATTATTGGTGATAAGGAAGTATTGGTTTAGTATAGTGCGAAACCTTAGAGTAGTGGTTGCACCCATACATACACGTACACATATACTTGCATGCATTCTTTCATTTATCTGTGCGCATATAGAGGTGTATATCTACACATGGGTATGGGACTATGTGTTCATATACGGGATTGAGGATGATACATGGGATTGAGATGAGTCGATGAGGTTTGATTGAGGCCGTGAGATTCGGCGATATGACAGAGTTCGTTTTTGTGGTATGATATGATGTTAGTGATACCGGATATGTGATGAGATGAATATGATATTGACCCATACCCAGCCATTGGGATGCTGTACGACGATTTACCGTACGAGGTTTATATTGATGTTAGATCCGCACTCATGACTCGAGGATGTTATATGATATACTGTATCGTACGTGATACTATTGAGGCGAGATCACCGACTATATATATATATGTATATCGACTCAGATTTAGGTGGTTTCCATACCCGTCCCGATTGACTTGATTGTTGGGTTCGCAGTTCGCATAGTAGGCATTAGACTTGACCCGAGTCATACCTATTTCAAAACTAACGAATCGGGGATATTTTAAAGATAGGCAAAAGGGTTTATACGGATATTTTCAAACGACGCATCTTTTCTTAAAACACCGTAGCCCTTATTTTACCAAAAGCCCTGATTCGTCTTATTTCAAAAGGCAAGGTCGCATGTTATATCTATTGAGGCAGGTTCTCTACTGTTGCGTTGATTATTCGATTCCGCATATTCATGCTATTTGCATTGCATCGCTTGTATTGTTGATATATTTCAGTCATGCTGCTAGGACACCAGCACCATTATCGATGATGCGTATGTTCCACGTACACTTGTTTACCGGCTCACACACTTCATCATCGATAATTGCCATGTCACTACACTGTAGTACTGTTGCATTCAGTGTATGTTGCTTACATTACTTTACATGTCGCATACATCATGCTTTCTAATTATACGCATTGAGATATGTTGTTTCCATGATATTTCTGGTTTTTGGGAACCGTGGGTGTTTCAAAAGGGGAATATGTAATTGTTTTAAAACCCGGTTACCCTTGATATGATATTTCAGTGCGTCCACCATGTGTTTTCTCGGTGCTGAAAGCGACATGTGAAACCTGATTCGAGGAGGCGGATGAGGCCGATTGCGGGTACATGGTGGACCCGGTATGGTACCCCGGGGCGAGAACGGTTTCGCTGTGTAGTAGACGGTGAGCCTGGCAGAGGGACCACTACCTACCGGTGATTGGTTGGACCTGGCAGTTAACCGGAGGATACTGACCAGAGTCGATAAATGGATATGGGCGTACTGCCGGGGCCTAGGGCCGATACCGCAGACAGAGCCCGTGGGCCGATCCGGACTGACGGAGCCCGATACAAAGAATTTACGTGCCGATGCTGGGCACAATTTTCATGATGTTTTCGAGTGTCGATGCTGGGAACTCCGGTTCCATGATTTTGACGTGTCGCGATGGACACAGATGGTTTATATCCTCATATTATTCCCATGCACATGTTTTATGATATTTACATGTATGATGGTTATTGTCATTGGGTGACGAGTGGAAGGGATCCACGTATATGAAGATTTGATTACATTGATCATACCCCACGTTTATGATATGCTATTACCTGAGGCACGAGCACGAGCACTTGGCACTACACTCATGTATAGAGATTACATTGCCAGTTTAGCATGCTTCAGCTTTATTCATATTGAGGTTTATATATATCTGATCGTATTGACCTAGGATGGGTCATACATTCGATCTCTGCTTGTTGATATTTTCTATTCACGAGTTGGCAACTCACCCCCGTTGTGCCACAGTCCTTGCAGGTTTTGCCGTAAATATTTCATTGCTGCTTTTCGGGCACATTGCTTCTATTACGGGTGACTTACTTTGGTAGGTGGGTTCTTTGTATCAGAACCGCCATTGTACATTATTTATTCATTGTATCTAGAAATTCCATCATCCAAAACTTGTATATTGTTTCAGACTTAGAAAACAGTGTTGTATTATTTCGACCTTAGAGTCGCGCTTGTAGTATTACGGTTTTCTGGCTGTTTTGAGTTCTTTTTGGGTTTTGATCCTCGCCCTTTGGCGTTGTATATTATTATTGCTTGCGTGGTTGTGACCGTCGATTGACGAAGAGCTAGCTCCCGCTTGGGGATGCCTTTTATAATGTCATATATATTATTCTTGTTGTACCCCGTTCGGGGCCAGTTTTTACAAAGGAAACTCTGCCGAAATTTTTAGGAAAGGCTACACATTTTTAAAAATGTATATTCGGCTTAGTTGTTTAAAAACTTTGATTTTGAAACATGATTTCTTTACTTCTTAAAACCAGTTTTCCATATTTACTTTTTAAATGGTTTTTGATTTCTGGGCTTTTGGCTTACTTGGATCAGATAGGGTCCTATAGACTTCATATGGTTCAAGGGCCAGTCACGTGCTCTTTCGGGTTGTGACAGATTCCCACTGTGCTTTGATTTCCACCATACCACGTCCAAGAGGGCGTGCAAAACGGTGGTTTTTGGGTACAGTCCCGAGTCACATGGAGGCAATGAGCGATAGGAGGGGTTTCGTCTCTCCTGGTATTAGGGGTTGATGTTGCGCTATGCTCGATTGGGCATAACAGGGAAGTCCCTGGCCAGGGCTGGTAAGTGTTACCAGTAGTTTCTCGACCCGTTATGCACCTCATATCGGCATGACTTATCGGTTATTGGGGTCTGACGCTTACCACCCCTAGAACTGATATGCGACATATCAGACGAGGAGACCGGACTGTACGGTAGTGTCACTGTCAGGCTTTTTGCAGGAGTAGGAGCGGGCTTGCTTGCTGATCTTCTGATCGCTAAATTCCCGGGTAGCCGTTACGTCCAGCTAGTACCGCTGACGGCTTTTGGGTGCTTGATATGATCATCACCTACTGCCGGCGTATTGACGAATCTTTAGAGTCCTACATAGAGGTTTTACTGGCTCAGGCAAAACGAAATAGGAGCACATATGTGATATGTGCGGGACCGAGAATAATGCGAGTATGAGATACCGTATTCGATTCTCGCGATGTTTGTATCGATAGGTTGTATGCGATATAACCAAGTTATCGAATCAAGGGTTGATTCGATAAGTCGATACATTGGATGTTAGTCGGTTATATGAGATATAACCGGATTATTAAGTCAAGTGTTGATTTAATAATTTAGTGTATAATTGTATATGTGATATACTAATTTACATAAACTAACATTGGTTCACTTAAGCATTTATTTTTTCCACTTGTGCACAACTTAATATATATGTGATATATATTTATTTGTGTACATTTTGTATCATGGTTGTTGATACACACTACATGGGTGTATGAGACATACACCAGACTAATTATATTGGTAGGGTTTTAATATCTAAAGTAATTATAAAACAAATGGATAATGAGCTCACATGCATGAAGCTTCATGAAGCTTATGGTTGCATTGACTTAGTCCACTAGTTTTGTTTTACTTAAGATATTAACTAACCTAACCACTATAATTAGTCATGGTAATTTCTCTACATGAGTTAGTATATGATACTCACTCACCATGGTTAACTCTCTCTCTTGATTATTTTTGTCATATTCATTTTGAGCTCATCTTCTTCCTCCTTGATTTTGTTTCTAGGGTTTGAAAAAAAGAGAGAAACAAAGTGAGAAAAGAAATTCTAAAGTGTACCCATTTCTTATTTCACCATCCTCTACTAGACTAGCACTTTAGTTTAGGGTGTTTGCTTCACTAATTCTTTGGTTAGTGAAGTAGAAGCTTGAGTTCGTATTCCCTCGACGTAGATCATCTTCGGCCTCGAAGACTTCAAGCAATACCGTTGCCTCTTCTCATGGAGCCGTCCGAGAGTCCGGGAGTTCGATGATCGCAGCGAAGGGACTACTACAAGGAGCTTAAGAAGTCAAGGACCGATCTACAAAGGTTGTATTTCGTATTCACTTAGTGTTAAAGAGTTTAACTTGGATGTCTTACCCTAATTATCTAGCAAAGATCTTGTTTAGAGTTATTCGGCACGGCTAAAATTTTAATCCGGCATGGTTGAAGCCTTATAGAACCTTATTAGTGTGCCTAGTAATCCTACAGTGGTATCAGAGCCTAGCTAGAGCATTAGGCGACTTGTATATGGAGTTAAAACCCCGATCGAAACCCGAAACGCAAATTTAACCCCCTCTCTGGACAATTTCTAAAAACTGTGATTTTTCTGAATTGAAAATGCCTAAAAAAATCAGCAGGGAAAAATATGAATTTTAGTGAAAAACGACATCATAATACCTACAAACCGCCAAGGAACCGCGGCCGTACCGAGCTTGGGCCGCGGATCCGCGGCAGAAAAGAGGACTTATGCCATAAATTTTGCACAGTAATACTTGTCTCTGTTGTTACTATTTTCTGTGTATTTTTAATCTGACTCAAGTGTTGAGTGTTCTGGGGTTTATTTTGTAATCGTTGATTCGATCGAAAAAATTTAATTTCGTTGTGTTTTCCGGATATTTAGAAAGTATTAAAAAGTTAGAACGGATATCAATAACTCACTTTTTCCCGACCTGGAAAATTTCCAAGTGTTGGATTTTTCCGTAGTTTAAGAACGTCTAAATCGTGCAAGTTACGCAATGGACCCTCTAGAAGACAACAAACCTTAACTCGATTATGTGACCGTCTTGAACTGCCTTTTGAACCTTAGGGTTTGGGGCAGTACAGCGTGCCACATGTGAGGCGTCGGCTTGACCATTCTACGGCTGGACCATTGGTACTGTGGCATGTGATGGATGTTTTTAAACTTCCCTCAAGTGTTGAGAACTATTTGGGAAAACTTGGGTGTTTGATCATTTGATCGGAAAGTTTAACATTGTCTATTTATCTAGAATGTGATACAATATTTGGAATCCACAAGTAGTTATGAGATAACTAATTTTAATGTGATAAACATAGCAGTTTAGTCTCAAATGATCGGTTGCCACGGAATTTTGATGCGATCAAAAGTCCGTCGCAATCACGTAGCATACGCGGATACTCGCCGGGTAAACTTAATAGACAACCATGCCCTAAAGCCCTGACCAAGTGACTGTAGGAGAACCCCATCGCCGAAAGCATCCGTTTGGGTGCTCGCGGCAGCGGTGTTCTTCCTTAGTGCACTTCGTCGATGGCATCCGGGGGTGCGGCCGTCTACTAAAGTTTGCGACGAGCATTCAATCTGATTATCGGGAATCTTGTTGAATTGCCCGAATAGATATTGAAAAGTGTTTTCGATATAGAGACTAAAATGCGGGGTTTATAATTGTTAGGCATGTGATGTCTAAGGAGGTTGCGGATTCTAACTGTTGTAGTTTTACACATTCTTTTCTGCGACCGTAAGTGTAATATGTGTTATCGCCGGTTTCGTAGCTATATGTCAACGACAATTAGGATGCGCATATTTACTTACGTTGATGACATGTGATGTTATGTGTTGCTGGATATGTTATATTGGATCGTCGCGTTTTGAATAGCCGGGGGTTTTATGTGAGATGAGGGTTTTTATTTTCAGTCATGTAAAATTCATTGTATGTAATATTCTTTTATTGGGGCACTTCCGGGATGAGGTTGATGTCACCATTTGTATATTATTTACTTTTCCGCACTAGGATAGACCCAAGGAGGAGAGTACAAGTAACCGGGTTCTAGAGTCCAGTGGGAGACCAACTCGAGGAGTCGAGTCCGGGTCTCCTAAGTCTAGAATTGGTAGGGTTGCTTGCCGCTCTCGTAGGGGTCTAGGGGTATGGGTTTGGCTATTCATCGCGACCGTGGAATCCGTGTTTTATAGAGGCTTAAAATAAAATACGGACGTCCTAGTATATCCAATGTTTCATATGTTTCTTCTGCTGCGATATCTCTGATGTGATCGTTTGATATGTGTTGATAGATACTGTATATAGTATATATAATATATTATATAGACGTTACTTATGTTTTACACCCGCGCTAGCCCTGCCCCGCTCAGCGGTTAGTTACCTAACCTAACGGTGCACGAGGGGACATCTAGGCGAATGCAGATGGCATAAGTGTACGTCGTATTTATCTGTGATGTTTAGGTAAATTAAATGATGGGACTTCATTAATATGATTAATGAAAGAAAAGAAACCTAAAACATGTTGTGGAATCGAATTTTCAAAAACAGGTAGCTACAGTTCTTGCTTCGCATCGCTGTGTTCCTTGTAGAACATCCTGCACCTTATTCGATAAGGAAAGGGCCGAGATCCCTTCACCGGGAGTGACCCCTTTAGCAATGACTGAAAGATGCTACAACACTCGGCTTGTCTTTTGATTGCTTTTGGAGTTTTTGCTTTGCATAGTGATATATATGATATATCCTGCACCTCATTCGACGAGGAAAGAGCCGAGATCCCTTCACCAGGAGTGACCTCTTTAGCGAAACTAGTAAAAGCATAAAAAACACTCCATTTTAAAATCATTTGATTCTACAACGATATCAAGTTCATTACGTAATAGGTTTTCAGAAAAACCTGTCTTAGCCCTCCGTCATTTCAGATAAGTCCTACTTAGTATTCGTGCTACGTTTGTTGACATCTATCAAGGCGTAGTGTGCGGTAGCTAACTAGTATTTATCTGCTTATGCATATGATGCAGATTGGATTAGGGTAGTCGTACGACCTTGTTGACCTCCGTCAAGGGTCTTGCGGGTGGGTTTGATTCAATCAAGAAATGACGGGTTGAACTTGACTTGCACCATATGGTTTGTTGACTTCCGTCAAGGTCATGGGATGCTGGGGGAAAAATTATCGGGAATTTCATGTGTTGAAATTTGCAATGAGATTGCATACCTTCTATGAGATAGTTGGATCCTGATACCCACTGCAAGTAATTGTTACTCCTGGGAGAGTTTTACACAGTACAATGAGCCGATCAAGTAGGTGTCTAGAAAGGTGTCAACGGGGTTACGCCTCTCGGAAAATGAGGTTTACTTTAATTAGGTCCGTGCGAAAGCACGGGGAACCTCCCTCAAAGTACCAACACCGGCCTGGCTGAAAGATTGGCGAAGTTGTAGGATGTAATTAATCCCGGCTAGTCTTTCCTTTTAGGGTTTGAAGGAAGATTTGATAAAAACAGTAGGAGCCATCCTGATTAGATAAAATAATAACCATTCTGATCTTGCAAGAGCATACGGTGAGTGTTTTCTTCTCTCTCTCTCCAGGTAGCGACCATATCATGCCTTAATCAAGATAATAATACGGATGTATTGACCGAACCCGCTTGTTATACTGAACTGGGGAACATTGGTCCCGCTCCAACTTATAAATGTTATAAGACAGAGCAGGAAATTGGGGAATAACAGATTTCCCGTGCCGCCCAAACGAAGAGAGTGCATGTTGATGCATCATCTTCGGGTGTGTTCATTACAGAGAACTGTTTCTCGTTATCCTTTACGTCCTGGGTATTAGATACCGGATCAGGATCCCACCTATGTAATTTGTTACATGGGATACAAATAGGTAAAGAACTGAGAACGGGTGATAAGTTTAATGAGATAGAAAAAGGTGCAAGTGTTGCAACCAAGTCTGTTGGTCACTATCACCCTGTATTACCAGAATACATTGATTCTGAACGAATGTTATTAGATACCGAACCTGATATACAACATCATATCAGTCTCTTTATTAGTAAAGAAAGGATATAATTTTGTATTGTTGGATAATGTTTTGAACATTTCCTATATCAAAAGTTGATCGGTTCAGGCACGTTATCTAAAAGCATTGACATTCTAAATCAAACTACAGTTCTTAGTATACAGAACACACACAAGAGGAAGAGTTAAGAAATGAACGAATCCTTCTTGAGGTATTGTAGACTAGGTCATATCAATGCGACCCGACTAGCTGAAGATACATATAGATGCATATTTAAATTAGTTTGAATTTACATCTTGTGAAACTTGCCGGTCATGTCACAAAGATAAGATGACCATAGCTCTTTTTATAGGAAACAGAGAAAGAGTTAATGAACTCTTGGGATGATACATGTTGATGTATAAAGGTCCCCTGTCTACACATGCCAAGACCGGTTTCTTGTACTTCATTACATTCTCTGATAATCTCTCAAGATTCAGACATATGTTCTTGTTGAAACACAAGTCCGAGCCTTTTGAGATATTCACAGAATATAAGTTAGAAGTAGAGAACCACAAACGGGTATAAGTATTATGTCCTTTGATGTGATCAAGGAGGAGAATACTTGAGCACAGGATCCCTGGACTATTCTAAAGGAGAATGTGATTCTCTCTCAGCATTACTCCTCCGTATACATCATAGCACGATGGTATATCGGGGCAGAGCAACAGCACCCTATATGATATGGTGTGCTCTATGATGAGTACTACTGAGTTTCCTGTTTCCTTTTGGGAGTTATGCACTTGTGAAGCTGCATACCTATTGAATGGCGTTCCAACCAAATCAGGTGCCTACCACTCCATATGAGATATGGTAAGGGAAGAGCCCATCTCTTAAGTCAATTAAGATTTGGGGTTGTCCGGCCTATGTCTAAAAGAAAAATCCGAAAAACTCGAGGCAAAGTCAGATCTGTGGAAGTTTGTTGGATATCCTAAGCATAAGCAAAGAAATATCTTCTACCAAACCGAGGAACAAAAGATGTTTTGTTTCTCAGCATGCCACTTTTGTAAAAGGGAATTTCTTGTGGAAAAATTAGTGGTCATGAGGTAGAACTGGAAGGAGTTCCAGCTATACAAACTACAGCAGATGATTTGGTAAAACCGAAAGATTCAATAGTAACCAACGAACCTCAGCCTCTCCGCCGATCTAGTAGGGTTCCTCATCCACCTGAGAGATACTTCGGTTTCTCTATGACAGTGGGAGCGAGGATTGCATCATGAGATGATGACCCAACTAGTTTCGAGTAGGCCATCAGGAGTGGGACTCTGTAAGAATGGCTGGATGCTTAACGATCTGAGATGGAATCCTTATACACCAACAAAGTATGGACTTTGGTTGCTTTATCTGAAGGGTTAAATCCCCATCAGGAGCAAGTATATCTTGAGAAGATTACTTGGTGTACATGGAAAAGTTGAGACTTTCAAAGCTAGACTTGTTAAAGGTTTGCATCATTGACCAGGTATGGATTATGATGAAACTTTTTCTAAGTAGCTATGCTTAAGTCCATCCAGATCCTACTTAACACGGCTACATACCATGACTATGATGTCTGGCGGTTGGGTGTCATGACTGCTGTTCTAAATAGTGATTTAGAAGAGAGAGTCTATAAGTACACAGTCAGAGGGCTTCGTAGACAATGGGAGCAGCGGAAACGTGTGCAAGATGTTTTATGTGATAAAGCAGGCATCGTAGAGTTGGAACGTCTGTTTTGATGTGTTAGTCAAAGAGTTTGACCTCATCAAAATAGTAGATGAACCTTGTATATACAAAAAGGTAGTAGAGAGTATGGTGGTGATCCTCGTAGAGTACGTGGATGACATACTCTTGATAGGGAAGGAGTTTCCTATGCTACGCTCGATCAATCTCCGCTTATCACAATAATTCTCCATATAGGATCAAAGTGATACCTATTAAATCCTGTGTTTTGGAATTATGAGATAGATCTAATTGGATGTTAGGATACTCACTAAATGTAGTGAGATGGTATCAATTGATCCCGGGGAGAATCACTGGAAAGGTTCCAAGGTGATAAGGACGACTGAATGTCAGTCACAGGCATTGTCTTTACCCTCAGTAAAGGGACGGTATGTTGGAAGAGTTCCAAGCTAGATACCGTGGCATACTAGACGATAAAGGCTAGATACATCGCTACCAAAGAGGCAGTCTGGGTGTATATTATTTCATAAGATGAACTTCGTTCCTACCATTGTGAGACAATGGAGTTGTGGATTATGCCTAGGAACGCCCGTCCCATCTGTGATCCAAACATATTCTAAGGCAGTGTCACCTGATCATGGAGCTGGTTGATCTCCAAGGGATTAAGGTTAGGAGAGGAGACTCAGAGGACAACACGGCGGATCCACTCACAAAAGCCTTTTCCCAGAGAGAGACTTTTAAGGGATGGTTGAGTATGAGTTACTACAACCACTGTTATCAGATGGCCCTAGTACAAGTGGGAGATTGTTAGTTATATGTATGCCCTAGAGGCCATTACTATACATGAGATGTATATTGTAGTGGATGCTTGGACATATATAGAGAGGACTTTCTTGCTCAACATGATAGTATGCTATCTGGTTACTCTTTACCTTAACGTGTATACTGATTGTCTCTCTGTTACATGTTGGTAAAGCCCTAAGGATGTGTACTTAACTACCTGGACTGTGATGCGGATCATACTAGTGGGGACATGGTAGTCCATAAGTACATCCTTCAAGGTCCCTAGTCATGGGTGTATCGAGACGGGGCATCGATATACCAGAGTAAACTAGCGTATACCTTCTCGACCCATACAGATAGGCGATGGATGATCCCATATCCATTGGTGTTTTACATCAGAGATGATATACGGGTGCTCAGTGGAGACTGGGTACACTGGACAGACTCGCCGAGAACTCCCAGATGGTATTATACCTTACGTCAGATGGCAGTTCTCTGGTGACACTGGTACAGGTTAGTCTGTAGACCCGAGATCGTCATAGAGTCTTGTGTGATTCCCACTGTGCTTTGATTTCCACCTTAGCACGTCCAAGAGGGCTTGCAAAACGGTGGTTTTTGGGTACAGTCCCGAGTCACATGGAGGCATTGAGCGATAAGAGGGGTTTCATCTCTCCCGGATTTGGGGGTTGATGTTGCGCTATGCTCGATTGGCCATAACAGGGAAGTCCCTAGCACGGGCTGGTTTAGAGATTTACTGGTAAGTGTTACCAGTAGTTTCTCGACCCGTTATGCGCCTCATATCGGCATAACTTATCGGTTATTGTGTTTGACGCTTACCACCCCTAGAACTGATATGCTACATATCAGTGAGGAGACCGGACTGTACGGTAGTGTCACTGTCAGGCATTTTGCAGGAGTAGGAGCGGGCTTGCTTGCTGATCTTCTGATCGCTCAATACCCGGGTAGCCGTTACGTCCAGCTAGTACCGCTGACGGCTTGTGGGTGCTTGATATGATCATCACCTACTGCCGGCGTATTGACGAGTCTTTAGAGTCCTATATAGAGGTTTTACTAGCTTAGGCAAAACGTGTTAGTTATATGTATGCCCTAGAGGCCATTACTGTACATAGGATGTATATTGTAGTGGATGCTTGGACATATATAGGGTGGAATTTCTTGCTCGACATGATAGTATGCTATCTGGTTGTTCTTTACCTTAACGTGTACACTGATAGTCTCTCTGTTACATGTTGGTAAAGCCCTTAGGATGTGTACTTGACTACCTGGACTATGATGCGGATCATACTAGTGGGGACATGGTAGTCCATAAGTACATCCTTCAAGGTCCCTAGTCGTGGGTGTATCGAGACGGGGCATCGATATACCAGAGTAGACTAGTGTGTACCTTCTCGACCCATACAGATGGGCGATGGATGATCCCATATCCATTGGTGTTTGACATCAGAGATGATATACGGGTGCTCAGTGGAGACTGGGTACACTGGACGGACTCGCCGAGAATTCCAAATGGTATTATACCTTACGTCAGATGGCAGTTCTCTGGTGACACTGGTACAGAGTAGTCTGTTGATCCGAGATCGTCATAGAGTCTTGTGTGATTCCCACTGTGCTTTGATTTCCACCTTACCACGTCCAAGAGGGCGTGCAAAACGGTGGTTTTTGGGTACAGTCCCGAATCACATGGAGGCAATGAGCGATAGGAGGGGATTCGTCTCTCCCGGTATAGGGAGTTGATGTTGTGCTGTGTTCGATTGGCTATAACCGGAAATCCCTGGCCAGGGTTGCTGGGATTTACTAGTAAGTGTTATCAGTAGTATCTCGAACTGTTATAGACCACATATCGACACGACTTATCGAGCTACTGGGGTCTGACATTTACCACCCCTAGGCAACATATGCGACATATCAGACGATCAGACCGGACTGTACGGTAAGTGTTACTGGTTGGATTCATAGGAGTGTGAGTGGGCTTGCTCGTTGATTTTCTGATCGCTCAATACCCGGGTGGCCGTTGCGTTTAGCAGGCCGCTTGCGGCTTGTCTGTGTTTGATATGATCATCACCTACTGCCGGCGTATTGACGAGTCTTTAGAGTCCTACACAGAGGTTTCCTGGCTCAAGCGAAACAAGATAGGAGCGCATATGAGATATGTGCTGGACCGAGAATAATACCAGTATGTGATACTGTATTCTATTCTCGCGATTTGTATCATTGGACGGTTATATGGGATATAGCCGGGTTATCGAATCAAGTGTTGATTCGATACATTGATACACTTGATATTAGTCGGTTATATGCAGTATGACCGGATCATTAAATCAAGTGTTGATTTAATGATTTAATGTATAATTATATATTTGATATATTACTTTACATTAACTAGTATTGGTTCACTTAAGATTATTTTCTCACTAGATTGTGCACATTGTATATATGATATATTTTTGTGCACTTGTTTGTATCATGTTTAATGATACATGCAAACTTGGGTGTGTGTATGCTTTAAAACATGATTAGGTTAATGGTTAGGGTTTGATTTACTTATTCATTTTCTTTATTCATTTTTGGAAAAAAAGGAAATGGTGGCTTTCTTTTTTTTCTTTGCTTGAAGCTTCTTGAAGCTTCAAAGCATCTTTGAGAAAAAGTCTACCATTTTGTTTTATCCTTAACCTAACCACTTACCTAAACCCTAGTTTATTCTCTACAGAAATCTCACCCATGGTTGCAACTTGATAGACATCACTAGGATTTTCTTTTTGAATTAATTCTTTTTCTTTCTTCTTCTTCTTCTTCTTCTTCATGAAGAAAAGAAAAGCTTGCTAGAAAATTCTAAGTGATGAATTCAAGTGAGAAATCCAAATCCAAAGTGAACCCACTTCCTATTTCTTCATCCTCTACCACTTGCCATGTTGTATAGTGTGTTTTCTTCACAAGGTTCATGACCAAGTGAAGATGGAGCTTGAGTTAGAGTTGCCTCGACGTAGATCATCTTCTGCATCGAAGTCAACGACCTAGCCCGATCATTTCTCCGACGAAACCATCGCTTGAGTCCGGGATCCAATGATCGCAGCGGAGGGACGTCAACACGGAGCTTTAGAAGTGGAGGACCGGATCTACAAAGGTTGTATTTCAATTCACTTAGAAATAAAGTTGTTTAATTGTATGTTTCGCCTAATCTCTAGTTAATGATCTAGCATTAGGGTTTCTCGGCACATAAATTTTTGAATTTAGCTTGGTAGATGCCTTGTGGAACCTCTTGAGTGTGCCTAGGAACCCTACAGTGGTATCAAAGCCTAGCTAGGGCTTTAGGCGATATGTAGACGAAGTTAGAGATCCGATCGAACCCCGAAACCCCGATCAAAACCCTTCTCTGTACATTTTTTCAAACTGTGGATTTTTGTGAATTAAAAATGCTCAGAAAATTAAGCAGGAAAATCTAAGAATTACTGTGAAGTACGGATCTAACTCCAAAATTTGACCGCGGAACCGCGGCCAAAACAAGGGTTTGGCAGCGGTTCCGCGGCCAAATTTGTTAATTAGTCCCTCAAACTTCACATATTTATTCTTAGGTCCTTTCTTGTCATTTTTTTCTGGGAATTTTTTAATTCCACTCAAGTGTTGAGTTTTCTAGGGTTTTATTGGGGACTCGTTAATTCGATCGGATAATTTAACTTCGTTTATGTTTTTCCGGAAATTTTAGAAACTGTTAAAAAGTTCGACCGGGTATCAATAACCCACTTTTTCCCCTGGCGGGAAATTTCCAAGTGTTGGATTTTTCCGTAGTTTAAGAACGTTCTAAGTAGTGTAAGTAACACGATGGACCCTCTAGAAGACAGCAAACCTTAACTCGATTATGTGACCATTTTGAACAGCCCTTTGAACCATAGGGTTTGGGGCAGTACGGCGTGCCATATGTGAGGCGTTGGCTTGACCCTTCTACGGCTGGACCGTTGGTACTGTGGCATGAAGTGAATGTTTTTAAACTTATTTCATGTGTTGAGCTGTTTCGGGAAAACTTGGGTATTTGAATGTTCGATCGGAAAGTTTAACATTTTCTATTTATTTGGAATGTGATACAATAATTGGAATCCACATCTAGTTATGAGATAACTAATTTGAATGTTATAAACATAGCAGTTTAGTCTCAAATGATTGGTTGCCACGGAATTTTGATGTGATCAAAAGTCCGTCGCAATCACGTAGCGTACGCGGATACTCGCCGGATAAACTTAATAGACAGCCATGCCCTATAGCCCCGACCAAGTGACTGTAGGAGAACCCCATCGCCAAAAAGCATCCGTTCGGGTGCTCGCGGCAACAGTATTCCTCCTTAGTGCACTTCGTCGACGGCATCCGGGGGTGCGGCCGTCTACTAAAGTTTGCGACGAGCATTCGATCAGGATGTCGGGAATCTTGTTGAATTACCCGATTTGATATTGAAAAGTGTTTTTGATAATGAGACTAAAATGCGGGGTTTATAATTGTTAGGCATGCGATGTCTAAGGAATTCATTTGATTAGGCATGCGATGTCTAAAGAGGTTGCGGATTCCAACTGTTGTACTTTTACACTTTCTTTTCTGCGACCGTAAGTGTAATATGTGATATCGCCGGTTTCGTTGCTATATGTCAACGACAATTGGGATGGGCATATTTACTTACGTTGATGACATGTCATGTTATGTGTTGCTGGATATGTTATATTGGATCGTCGTGTTTGAATAGCCGGGGGTTTTTATGTGAGATGAGTGTTTTTCATTTTCAATCATGTAAAAACTTTTATGTAATATTCTTTTATTGGGGCACTTCCAGGTTGCGGAAGTTTTCACCATTTGTATATTATTTACTTTTCCGCACTAGGATAGACCCAAGGAGGAGAGCACAAGTAACCGGGTTCTAGGGTCCAGTGGGAGACCATCTCGAGGAGTCGAGTCCGGGTCTCCAAACTCTAGAATTGGTAGGGTTGCTTGCCGCTCTCGTAGGGGTCTAGGGGTGTGGGTTTGGCTATTCATCGCGACCGTGGAATCCGTGTTTTATAGAGGCTCAAAATAAAACACGGACGTCCTAGTATATCCAATATTTCATATGTTTCTTCTGTTACGATATCTGTGATGTGATCATTTGATGTGCTGTGATAAATGCTGTATATAGTATATATGATATATTATATAGATGTTACTTATGATTTACACCCGCGCTAGCCTTGCCCTACTCTGCCGTTAGTTACCTAACCTAACGGTGCATGAGGGGTCATCGAGGCGAATGCGGATGGCATAAGTGTACGTCGTATTTATCTGTGATGTTTAGGTACTAAAATGATGGGACTTCATTAATATGATTAATGAAAGAAAAAGAAACCTAAAAGATGTTGTGGAATCGAATTTTCAAAAACAGGTAGCTACAGTTCTTGCTTTGCATCGTGGTGTTCCTTGTAGAACATTCTGCACCTTATTCGATGAGGAAAAAGCCGAGATCCCTTCACCGGGAATGACCCCTTTGTTAGTTATATGTATGCCCTAGAGGCCATTACTGTACATTGGATGTATATTGTAGTGGATGCTGGGACATATATAGGTAGGACTTTCTTGCTCGACATGATAGTACGCTATCTGGTTGCTCTTTATCTTAACATGTATACTTTCTGTCTCTCTGTTACATACTGATAAAGCCCTTAGGATGTGTACTCGACTTACAGGACTATGATGCGGATCATACTAGTGGGGCATGGGTAGTCCATGAGTACATCCTTCAATGTTCCTAGTCGTGGGAATATCGAGACGGGGCATCGATATTCCAGAGTAGACTAGCGTATATCTTCTCGACCCATGTGATGGGCGATGGATGATCCCATATCCATTGGTGTTTGACATCGGAGATGGTATACGGGTGCGCAGTGGAGACTCGGTACACTGAACGGACTCGCCGAGAACTCCCAGATGGTATTATACCTCACGTCAGATGGCAGTTCCCTGGTGACACTAGTACAGCTTAGTCTGTTGACCCGAGATCGTCATAGAGTCTTGTGTGTCTCCCACTGTGCTTTGATTTCCACCCTACCACAGCTCTACCGAGTCGTGCAAACAGGTGGTTTTTGGGTACAGTCCCGATTCACATGGAGGCAATGAGCGATAGGAGGGAATTCGTCTCTCCCGGTATTGGGGGTTGATGTTGCGCTATGCTCGACTGGCCATAACAAGAAATCCCTGGCCAGGGTTGCAGTGACCTACTGGTAAGTGTTATCAGTAGTTTCACACATGTCATGGACTTCACGTCGGCATGAATTATCGAGCTACTGGGGTCTAACGTTTACCACCCCTAGGCGAGATATGCGACATATCAGACGAACAGACCGGACTGTACGGTAAGTGTTACTGGTTGGATTCACAGGAGTGTGAGCGGGCTTGCTCGTCGATCTTCTGATCGCTCAATACCCGGGTGGCCGTTACGTTTAGCAGACCGCTTGCGGCTTGTGGGTGTTAGTTATATGTATGCCCTAGAGGCCATTACTATACATCGGATGTATATTGTAGTGGATGCTGGGACATATATAGGGAGGACTTTCTTGCTCGACATGATAGTACGCTATCTGGTTACTCTTTACCTTAACGTGTATACTGTTTGTCTCTCTGTTACATGTTGGTAAAGCCCTTAGGATGTGTACTTGACTATCTGGACTATGATGCAGATCATACTAGTGGGGACATGGTAGTCCATAAGTACATCCTTCAAAGTCCCTAGTCGTGGCAGTATCGAGACGGGGCATCGATATACCAGAGTAGACTAGCGTGTACCTTCTCGACCTATACAGATGGGCAATGGATGATCCCATATCCATCGGTGTTTGACATCAGAGATGATATACGGGTGCTTAGTGGATACTGGGTACACTGGACGGATTCGCCGAGAACTCCCAGATGGTATTATACCTTACGTCAGATGGCAGTTCTCTGGTGACACTGGTACAGAGTAGTCTGTTGACCCGAGATCGTCATAGAGTCTTGTGTGGTTCCCACTGTGCTTTGATTTCCACCTTACCACGTCCAAGAGGGTGTGAAAAACGGTGGTTTTTGGGTACAGTCCCGAATCACATGGAGGCAATGAGCGATAGGAGGGGATTCGTCTCTCCCGGTATAGGGAGTTAATGTTGCGCTGTGTTCGATTGGCTATAACCGGAAATCCCTGGCCAGGGTTGCTGAGATTTACTGGTAAGTGTTACCAGTAGTTTCTCGAATGTTATAGACCTCATATCGACACGACTTATCAAGCTATTGGGGTCTGACGTTTACCACCCCTAGGCGAGATATGCGACATATCAGACGATCAGACCGGACTGTATGGTAAGTGTTACTGGTTGGATTCACAGGAGTGTGAGCGGGCTTGCTCGTTGATCTTCTGATCGCTCAATACCCGGGTGGCCGTTACGTTTAGCAGACCGCTTGCGGCTTGTGGGTGTTTGATATGATCATCACCTGCTGCCGGCGTATTGACGAGTCTTTAGAGTCCTACACAGAGGTTTCCTGGCTCAAGCGAAACGAAATAGGAGCGCATATGAGATATGTGCGGGACCGAGAATAATGCGTGTATGTGATACCGTATTCTATTCTCGCGATGAATATATTGATTGGTTGTATGCGATATAACCTAGTTATCGAATCAAGTATTGATTCGATAAGCCGATACATTGGATATTAGTCGGTTATATGCGATATGACCGGATCCTTAAATCAAGTGTTGATTTAATGATTTAATGTATAATTATATATATGATATATTAATTTACATTAACTAGTATTGGTTCACTTTAAATGGATTTTCTCACTTGGTTTGTGCACATTGTATATGTGATATACTTTTGTACACAAGTTTGTATCATGTTTGATGATACATGCTCACTATGGTTTGTGTAAAGATTAAACCATGGTTCTGTAATGGTTAGGGTTTTCATTTTCTTATTCATTTATTTATTTATTTCATTTATTTTATTTTGGAAAAGAAAATGGGAAAGATGGTGGCTTTCTTTGTTTGTATTAGAAGTTTCATGAAGCTTTGACTAAGTCACCATTTTGTCTCATGCTTAACCTTAACCATTCCACTTAACCCTAGTCTATTCTCTACACTTGACCATGGTTACATTATGATAAGTATTCATTTTATTTCCTTTTTGAAATATACTTATAATAACATTTTCTTCTTCTTCTTCTTCATCTTCAACATGAAGAAACCTTGGACCATCAATGGTGATTGATGAAAAAGAGTGAGAAATCCAATTCTAAAGTGAACCCACTTCCTATTTCTTCATCCTCTACCTCTTGCCAAGTAGTAGAGTGTGTTTTCTTCACAAGTTTCATGACTTGGTGAAGTGAGAGCTTGATCTTGTGATGCCTCGACGTAGATCATCTTCGGCACGAAGCCGACGACCTAGCCCGCTTTTTCTCCGATGAAGCCGACGCTAGAGCCCGGGATCCGATGATCGCAGCGAGGAGACATCATCACGGAGCTATGGAGGTGGAGCACCGGATCTACAAAGGTTGTATTTCCGTTCTTGTAGTTAAGTTGTTAACTAGTTTCTTTTGTCGCCTAAAATTCTAGTTAACGATCCGTATTAGGGTTTCTCGGCACCGTAAAATTTAAAATTGGCATGGTTGATGCCTTGTGAGACCTCTTGAGAGTGCCTAGGAACCCTACAGTGGTATCAGAGCCTAGCTAGAGCCTTAGGCGATGCGTAGACGGAGTTAGAAATCCGATCGAACCGAAACCCCATTGCAAAATCACTCTCTGTACATTTTTCAAAACTGTTGAATTTTGTGAATTAAAAATATACAGAAAAATAAGCAGGAAAAACTAAGAATTACTGTGAAGTTTGGGCTCCTAATTCCATAATTCGACAGCGGAACCGCGGCCAAACCAGGGGTTTAGCGGCTCTTCCGCGGCCCAAATTTGGACTGTCCCTCAAATTTCATATATTTATTCTTAGGTCCTTTCTTGGCAATTTTTTATGTGAATTTTTTATTTCCACTCAAGTGTTGAGTTTTCTAGGGTTTTATTGGGGATTCGTTAATTTGATCAGATAATTTAACTTTGTTTATGTTTTTCCGGATATTTTAGAAACTGTTAAAAAGTTCGACTGGATATAAATACCCACTTTTTCCCCTGCCGGGAAATTTCCAAGTGTTGGATTTTTCCGTAGTTTAATAACGTTCTAAGTAGTGCAAGTAACGCGATGGACCCTCTAGATGACAACAAACCTTAACTCGATTATGTGACCGTCTTGAACTGCCCTTTGAACCTTCGGGTTTAGGGCAGTACGGCGTGCCACATGTGAGGCGTTGGCTTGACCCTTCTACGGCTGGACCGTTGGTACTGAGGCACGAACTGAATGTTGTTAGGCTTATTTCATGTGTTGATCTGTTTCGGGAAAACTTGGGTGTTTGACTGTTCGATCGGAAAGTTTAACATTTTCTATTTATCTGGAATGGGATACAATAATTGGAATTCACAAGTAGTTATGAGATAACTGAATGAATGTTATAAACATAGCAATTTAGTCTCACTTGATCGGTTGCTACGGAATTTTGATGTGATCAAAAGTCCGTCGCAATCACGTAGCGTACGCGGATACTCGCCGGGTAAACTTAATAGACAGCTACACCCTATAGCCCCGACCAAGTGACTGTAGGAGAACCCCGTCGCCGAAAGCATCCGTTCGGGTGATCGCGGTAGCGGTGTTCCGCCTTGGTGCACTTCGTCGACGGTATCGGGGGTGCGGCCGTCTACTGAAGTTTGCGACGAGTATTCGATCAGGATGTCGGGAATCTTGTTGAATTACCCGACTTGATATTGAAAAGTGTTTTCGATAATGAGACTAAAATGCGGAGTTTATAATTGTTAGGCATGTGATGTCTAAGTATTTCATTTGATTAGGCATGAGATGTCTAAAGAGATTGCGGATTCCAACTGTTGTAGTTTTACACTTTCTTTTCTGTGACCGTAAGTGTAATATGTGATATCGCCGGTTTCGTTGCTATATGTCAACGACAATTGGGATGCGCATATTTACTTACGTTGATGACATGTGATGTTATGTTTTGCTGGATATGTTATATTGGATCGTCGTGTTTGAATAGACGGGGTTTTTTATGTGAGATGAGTGTTTTTCATTTTCATTCATGTAAAACTTGTATGTAATATTCTTTTATTGGGGCACTTCCAGGTTGCGGAAGATGTTACCCTCTGTATATTATTTACTTTTCTGCACTAGGATAGACCCAAGGAGGGGAGCACCAGTAACCGGGTTCTGGAGTCCAGTAGGAGACCAACTCGAGGAGTCGAGTCCGGGTCTCCTAACTCTAGAATTGGTAGGGTTGCTTGCCGCTCTCGTAGGGGTCTAGGGGTGTGGGTTTGGCTATTCATCGCGACCGTAGAATCCGTGTTTTATACTGGCTCGTATTGAAAACACGGATGTCCTAGTATATCCAATATTTCATATGTTTCTTCTGCTGCGATATCTGTGATGTGATCATGTGATGTTCTGTGATAGATACAGTATATAGTATATGTGATATATTATATAGACGTTACTTATGTTTTACGCCCGCGCTAGCCCTGCCCTGCTCTGTCGTTAGTTACCTAACCTAACGGTGCACGAAGGGACATCGAGGCGAATGCGGATGGCATAAGTGTACGTCGTATTTATCTGTGATGTTTAGGTATTTAAATGATGGGACTTCATTAATGTGATTAATGAAATAAAAGAAACCTAAGATGTTGTAGAATCGAATTTCAAAATAAAACAGGTAGCTACAGTTCTTGCTTTGCACAGCGGTATATATGATATATCCTGCACCTCATTCGATAAGGAAAGGACCGAGATCCCTTCACCGGGAGTGACTCCTTTAGCAATAACTGGCAGATGCTACACACTCGGTTTGTCTTTTGATTGCTTTTAAGTGTTTTTGCTTTGCACAGTGATATATATGATATATCCCGCACCTCATTCGACGAGGAAAGGACCGACGATCCCTTCACCGGGAGTGACTCCTTTAGCCAAACTAGAAAAGCCTCAAAAGCACTCCATTTTAAAATCATTTGATTCTACAACGATATCAAGTTCATTACGCAATAGGTTTTCAGAAAAACCTGTTGTAGCCCTCCGTCATTTCAGATACGTACTAGTTAGTATTCGTGCTGCGGTTATTTGGCCTCCGTCAAGGCGTAGTGTACGGTAGCTAACTAGTGCTTATCTGCTAGCATATGATGCGATTGGATTAGGGTATTCGTACGGCGTTGTTTGGCCTCTGTCAAGGGTCGTGCGGGTGGGTTTAATTCAATCAGGAAATGACGGGTTGAACTTGACTAGCGGACTATGGGTTGTTTGGCCTCCGTCAAGGTCATAGGACGCTAGGGGAAAAATATTATCGGGAATTTCAAGTGTTGAAATTTGCAATGAGATTGCATACCTTCTATGAGATAGTTGGATCCCGATACCCGCTGCGAGTAAGAGTTACTCCTGGGAGAGTCTTACACATTACAATTAGCCGATCAAGTAGGTGTCTAGAAAGGTGTCAACGGGGTTACGCCTCTGGGAAAACGAGGTTTACATTAATTAGGTTCGTGCGAAAGCACGGGGGACCTCCCTCTAAGTACCGACACTAGCCTGGCTGAAAGATTGGCAAACGTGTAGTGTGTAATTAATCCCGGCTAGTCTTTCCTTTTAGGGTTTGAAGGAAGATTTGATAAAAAGCAGTGGGAGCCATCCTGATTAGATAAAATAATAACCAATCTGATCTTGCAAGAGCATACGCTGAGTGTTTTCTTCTCTCTCTCTCCAGGTAGCGACCATATCACGCCTTAATCAAGATAATAATACGGATTATTGACCGAACCCGCTTGTTATACTGAGCTGGGGAACGTTGGTCCCGCTCTAATTTATAATTGTTATAAGACAGAGCAGGAAATTGGGGATTACCAGAATTCCCGTGCCGCCCAAACGAAGAGAGTGCATGCTGATGCATCATCTACTGGTGTGTTCGTTACAGAGAACTGTTTCTCAGTATCCTTTACGTCCTGAGTATGTGATACCAGATCAGGATCCCAGATATGTAATCTGTTACATAGGGCTACAGAAAAGTAGAGAACTGAGAACGGGTGATAAGTTTCATGAGACAGAAAACGGGGCAAGTGTTGCAGCCAAGTCTGTTGGTCACTGTCACCCTGTATTACGAATACATTGATTCTGAACGAATGTTATTAGATACCGAACCTGATATACAAAATCGTATCTATCTCTTTATTAGTAAAGAAATGATAAAATTTTGTATTCTTGGATAATGTTTTGAACATTTCCTATATCAAAAGTTGATCGGTTCAGGCACGTTATCTAAAAGCAATAATGTTCTAAATCAAACTGCAGTTCTTAGTATATGGAACACACACAAGAGGAAGAGTTCAGAATTGAACGATTCCTTCTTAAGGTATTGTAGACTATGTCAGATCAATGTGACCCGACTAGCTAGAGTTATATAAAGATGCATATTTAAATTAGTTTGAATTTACATCTTGTGAAACTCGCCAGTCATGTCACAAAGATAAAATGACCATAGCTCCGTTTATTGGAAACAGAGAAAGAGTTATGTAAACTCTTGGGATGATACATGTTGATGTATGTAGGTCCCCTGTCTACACATGCCAAGACCGGTTCTTTATACTTCATTACATTCTCTGATGATCTCTCAAGATTCAGACCTATGTTCCTGTTGAAACACAAGTCCGAACCTTTTGAGATATTCACAGAATATAAGTTAGAAGTAGAGAACCAATAACAGGTATAAGTATTATGTCCTTTGATGAGATCGAGGAGGAGAATACTTGAGCACAGAAATCCTGGATTATTCTAAAGGAGAATGAGATTCTCTCTCAGCATTACTCCTCCGTATACACCATAGCACGATGGTATATCGGGGCGGAGCAATAGCACCCTATGTGATATGGTGTGCTCTATGATGAGTACTACTGAGTTACCTTTTTCCTTTTGGGAGTTATGCACTTGAGAAGCTGCATACCTATTGAATAGGGTTCAAATCAAATCAGTTGCCTACCGCTTCATATGTGATATGGAAAGGGAAGAGCCCATATCTTAAGATGGTTAAGATTTGGCGTTGTCTGGCCTATGTCTAAAAGTAAAATCCGGACAATCTCGAGGCAAGGTCTGTTATGTAGAACTGGAAAGGTTCCAGCTATGCAAACTGCAGCTGATGATTTGAAAGAACCAAAGGATTCAGTAGATTCCAACGAACCTCAGCCTCTCCGCCGATCTAGTAGGGTTCCTCACCCACCTGAGAGATATTTCGGTTTCTCTATGACAGTGGGAGCGAGGATTGCATCATGAGATGATGACCCAACTAGTTTCGAGCTGGCCATCAGGAGTAAGAATCTGTAAGAATGGCTGGATGCTTAGTGATCTGAGATGGAATCCTTATACACCAACAAAGTATGGACTTTGGTTGCTATATCTGAAGAGTTAAATCCCCATCAGGAGCAAGTATATCTTGAGAAGATTACTTGGTGTAGATGGAAAAGTTGAGACTTTCAAAGCTAGACTTGTTAAAGGTTTTCGTCATTGACCAGGCGTGGATAATGATGAAACCTTTTTCCAGTATCTATGCTTAAGTCCATCCAGATTCTACTTGCCACGGCTACATACCATGACTACGATATCTGGTGGTTGGGTGTCATGACAGCTTTTCTAAATGATGTTTTAGAAGAGGGAGTCTATAAGTACACAGCCAGAGGGCCTCGTAGACAGTGGGAGCAGCGGAAACGTGTGCAAGATGCTTTATAGGATAAAGCAGGTATCGCGGAGTTGGAACATCTGTTTTGATGTTTTAGTCAAAGAGTTTGACATCATCAAAATGGTAGATGAACCTTGTATAAACAAAAAGGTAGTAGGGAGTATGGTGATGATCCTCGTAGAGTACGTGGATGACATACTCTTGATAAGAAAGGAGTTTCCTATGCTACGCTCGGTCAATCTCCGCTTATCACAATGATTCTCCATGTAGGATCAAAAGTGATACCTCCTAAATCCTGGATTTTGGATCTATGAGATAGATCTAATTGGATGTTAGGATTCTCACTAGTTGTAGTGAGATGGTATCAATTGGTCCTGAGGAGAATCACTGGAAGTGTTCCAAAGTGATAAGGACGACTGAATGTAAGTCACAGGCATTGTCTTTACCCTCAGTGGAGGGACGGTATGTTGGAAGAGTTCCAAGATAGATACCGTGACATACTAGACGATTAAGGCTGAATACATCGCTACTTAAGATGCTACCCAAAGAGGCTGTCTGGGTGTATATATGTTCATGAGATGAACTTAGTTCCTCCCATTGTGTGACAATGGAGTTGTGGCTTATGCCAAGGAACGTTCGTCCCATCAGTAATCCAGACATATTCTAAGGCAGTATCACCTGATCATGGAGATAGTTGATCTCCAGGGTGATCGAGGTTAGGAGAGTAGAGTCAGAGAACAGCACGGCGGATCCACTCACGAAGGCCTATTCCCAGAGAGAGACTTTTATGGGATGGTTGAGTATGAGATACTACAACCACTGCTACAGATGGCCCTAGTGCAAGTGGGAGATTGTTAGTTATATGTATGCCCTAGAGGCCATTACTATACATAGGATGTATATTGTAGTGGATGCTGGGACATATATAGGGAGCACTTTCTTGCTCGACATGATTGTACGCTATCTGGTTACTCTTTACCTTAACGTGTATACTGTTTGTCTCTCTGTTACATGTTGGTAAAGCCCTTAGGATGTGTACTTGACTATCTGGACTATGATGCAGATCATACTAGTAGGGACATGGTAGTACATAAGTACATCCTTCAAAGTCCCTAGTCGTGGGTGTATCGAGACGGGGCATCGATATACCAGAGTAGACTAGCGTGTACCTTCTCGACCTATACAGATGGGCGATGGATGATCCCATATCCATCGGTGTTTGACATCAAAGATGATATACGGGTGCTCAGTGGAGACTGGGTACACTGGACGGACTCGCCGAGAACTCCCAGATGGTATTATACCTTACGTCAGATGGCAGTTCTCTGGTGACACTGGTACAGAGTAGTCTGTTGACCCGAGATCGTCATAGAGTCTTGTGTGGTTCCCACTGTGCTTTGATTTCCACCTTACCACGTCCAAGAGGGCGTGCAAAACGGTGGTTTTTTGGTACAGTCCCGAATCACATGGAGGCAATGAGCGATAGGAGGGGATTCGTCTCTCCCGGTATAGGGAGTTGATGTTGCGCTGTGTTCGATTGGCTATAACCGGAAATCCCTGGCCAGGGTTGCTGAGATTTACTGGTAAGTGTTACCAGTAGTTTCTCGAATGTTATAGACCTCATATCGACACGACTTATCAAGCTATTGGGGTCTGACGTTTACCACCCCTAGGCGAGATATGCGACATATCAGACGATCAGACCGGACTGTATGGTAAGTGTTACTGGTTGGATTCACAAGAGTGTGAGCGGGCTTGCTCGTTGATCTTCTGATCGCTCAATACCCGGGTGGCCGTTACGTTTAGCAGACCGCTTGCGGCTTATGGGTGTTTGATATGATCATCACCTGCTGCCGGCGTATTGACGAGTCTTTAGAGTCCTACGCAGAGGTTTCCTGGCTCAAGCGAAACGAAATAGGAGCGCATATGAGATATGTGCGGGACCGAGAATAATGCGTGTATGTGATACCGTATTCTATTCTCGCGATGAATGTATCGACTGGTTGTATGCGATATAACCTAGTTATCGAATCAAGTATTGATTCGATAAGCCGATACATTGGATATTAGTCGGTTATATGCGATATGACCGGATCGTTAAATCAAGTGTTGATTTAATGATTTAATGTATAATTATATATATGATATATTAATTTACATTAACTAGTATTGGTTCACTTTAAATGGATTTTCTCACTTGGTTTGTGCACATTGTATATGTGATATACTTTTGTACACAAGTTTGTATCATGTTTGATGATACATGCTCACTATGGTTTGTGTAAAGATTAAACCATGGTTCTATAATGGTTAGGGTTTTCATTTTCTTATTCATTTATTTATTTATTTCATTTATTTTATTTTGGAAAAGAAAATGGGAAAGATGGTGGCTTTCTTTGTTTGTATTTGAAGCTTCATGAAGCTTTGACTAAGTCACCATTTTGTCTCATGCTTAACCTTAACCATTCCACTTAACCCTAGTCTATTCTCTACACTTGACCATGGTTACATTATGATAAGTATTCATTTTATTTCCTTTTTGAAATATACTTATAATAACATTTTCTTCTTCTTCTTCTTCATCTTCAACATGAAGAAACCTTGGACCATCAATAGTGATTGTTGAAAAAGAGTGAGAAATCCAATTCTAAAGTGAACCCACTTCCTATTTCTTCATCCTCTACCTCTTGCCAAGTAGTAGAGTGTGTTTTCTTCACAAGTTTCATGACTTGATGAAGTGAGAGCTTGATCTTGTGATGCCTCGACGTAGATCATCTTCGGCACGAAGCCGACGACCTAGCCCTCTTTTTCTCCGATGAAGCCGACGCTAGAGCCCGGGATCCGATGATCGCAGCGAGGAGACATCATCACGGAGCTATGGAGGTGGAGCACCGGATCTACAAAGGTTGTATTTCCGTTCTTGTAGTTAAGTTGTTAACTAGTTTCTTTTGTCGCCTAAAATTCTAGTTAACGATCCGTATTAGGGTTTCTCGGCACCGTAAAATTTAAAATTGGCATGGTTGATGCCTTGTGAGACCTCTTGAGAGTGCCTAGGAACCCTACAGTGGGTGCTTGGTATGATCATCATCTGCTGCCGGCGTATTGACGAGTCTTTAGAGTCCTACACAGAGGTTTCCTGGTTCAAGCGAAACGAAATAGGAGCGCATATGAGATATGTGCGGGACCTAGAATAATTCGTGTATGTGATACCGTATTTCATTCTCGCGATGAATGTGTCGAATGGTTATATGCGATATAACCTAGTTATCGAATCAAGGATTGATTCGATAAGCCGATACATTGGATACTAGCCGGTTATATGCGACATGACCGGATCATTGAATCAAGTGTTGATTTAATGATTTAATGTATAATTATATATTTGATATATTACTTTGCATTAAATAGTATTGGTTCACTTTAAAAGGATTTTCTCACTTGAATTATGCAAGTTGTATATGTGATATACTTTTGTGCACATGATTGTATCATGTTTGATGATACATGCATATTTGGTTAAGTGTAAAGAAATAAACTATGGTTAAGTTAATGATTAGGGTTTTGTTTACTTAATTACTTATTCATTTATCTTATTTTGGAAAATGAAAAGGATAAATGAATGGTTACTTGTTTTGTTTTTAGTTGAACATTCTTGAAGTTTTGACTTAGTCTCCATTCTTGTCTTATACTTAACCCTAACCATTTAAACTAACCCTAATTCATTCTCTACACTTAACTAAGGTTAGAAGATGATAAGAATTAATTATTTTTCATTTTTATTCAATACTTATCATATCTTCTTCTTCTTCTTCATCTTCTTCTTTCATGAGAAGAAAGCTTGCTACATCAATGGTGATTGATGAAAAAGTATGAGAAATCCAAATCTAAAGTCTACCCACTTCCTATTTCTTCATCCTCTACCTCTTGCCAAGTAGTATAGGGTGTTTCCTTCACAAGTTTTCATGACTTGGTGAAGTTGGAGCTTGATCTAGCGATGCCTCGACGTAGATCATCTTCGGCATCGTCGTCGATGACCTAGCCCGCTTTTTCTCCGATGAAACCACCGTGAGAGTCATGGTTCGATTTGGACAGCGGAGAGGACTTCATCATGGAGCCTAGGAGGTGGAGGACCGGATCTACAAAGGTTGTAGCCCCTTCCCTTTAGCTATATTTCCGTTTACTTGCTTGCATCGCCTATATATCTAGTTGACGATCCGTATTAGGGTTTGTAGGCACCCATAAAATTTGATTTCTGCATGTTTGATCACTTGTGAGACTCTATTAGAGTGCCTAGGAACCCTACAGTGGTATCAGAGCCTAAGGCGATGCGTAGACAGAGTTAGAAGTCCGATCGACCCAAAACCCCGACTTTAAAATGCTCTCTGGACAATTTTGAAAATCGTGGTTTTTTCCATATTAAAAATATTCAGAAAAATCAGCAGGAAGATCTAAGACTTACTGTGAAATTCGAGCTCCTGAATCCATCAAAGAGCCGCGGTTCCGCCGCATAAGCATGGCTTATGCGTCGGTTCCGCGGCCATAATGTATCCTTGTTTAATGAATTGTGCACAGTAATTCCTATTATGCAGTGCTGGTTTTCCTGGGAATATTTTAATATTTATTCCAGAGTTTTATTTTCTGGGTTGTATTGGGAACTCAGTGTATCGATCGGATTATCTAATTTTGTCAGTGTGTTTTTTCCGGGTATTTTAGAATATGTTAAAAAGTTCGACCGGATATAAATACCCACTTTTTCCCCTGCCGGGAAATTTCCAATTGTTGGATTTTTCCGTAGTTTAACGACGTTCTAAGTAGTGCAAGTAACGCGATGGACCCTCTAGAAGACAACAAACCTTAACTCGATTATGTGACCGTCTTGAACTGCCCTTTGAACCTTCGGGTTTGGGGCAGTACGGCGTGCCACATATGAAGCGTTGGCTTGACCCTTCTACGGCTGGACCGTTGGTACTGAGGCACGAACTGAATGTTGTTAGACTTATTTTATGTGTTGAGCTGTATCGGGAAAACAAGGGTGTTCGATTGTTCGATCGAAAAGTTTAGCGTTTTTTATTTATCCGGAATGTGATACAATAATTGGAATTCACAAGTAGTTATGAGATAACAGAATGAATATTATAAACATAGCAGTTTAGTCTCACTTGATCGGTTGCCACGGAGTTTTGATGTGATCAAAAGTCCGTCGCAATCACGTAGCGTACGCGGATACTCGCCGGGTAAACTTAATAGACAGCCTCACTCCATAGCCCCGACCAAGTGACTGTAGGAGAACCCCGTCGCCGAAAGCATCCGTTCGGGTGCTCGCGGTAGCGGTGTTCCGCCTTGGTGCACTTTGTCGACGTTGTCGGGGGTGCGGCCGTCTACTGAAGTTTGCGACGAGCATTCGATCTGAATGTCGGGAATCTTGTTGAATTGCCCGACTTGATATTGAAAAGAGTTTTCGATAATGAGACTAAAATGCGGGGTTTATAATTGTTAGGCATGGGATGTCTAAGTATTTCATTTGATTAGGCATGCGATGTCTAAAGAGGTTGCGGATTCCAACTGTTGTAGTTTTACACTTTCTTTTCTGTGACCGTAAGTGTAATATGTGATATCGCCGTTTTCGTTGCTATATGTCAACGACAATTGGGATGCGCATATTTACTTACGTTGATGACATGTGATGTTATGTGTTGCTGGATATGTTATATTGGATCGTCGTGTTTGAATAGCCGGGGGGTTTTTATGTGAGATGAGTGTTTTTCATTTTCATTCATGTAAAAACTTGTATGTAATATTTTTTTATTGGGGCACTTCCAGGTTGCGGATGTTGTCACCATTTGTATATTATTTACTTTTCTGCACTAGGATTGACCCAAGGAGGGGAGCACAAGTAACCGGGTTCTGGGGTTCAGTGGGAGACCAACTCGAGGAGTCGAGTCTGGGTCTCCTAACCCTAGAATTGGTAGGGTTGCTTGCCGCTCTCGTAGGGGTCTAGGGGTGTGGGATTGGCTATTCATCACGACCGTGGAATCCGTGTTTTATACCGGCTCGTATTGAAAACACGGACGTCCTAGTATATCCAATATTTCATATGTATCTTCTGCTGTGATTTATCTGTGATCATGTGATGTTCTGTGACAGATATTATATATAGTATATATGATATATTATATAGACGTTGCTTATGTTTTACACCCGCGCTAGCCCTGCCTCGCTCTGGCGTTAGTTACCTAACCTAACGGTGCAGACGGGACATCGAGGCGAATGCGGATGGCATAAGCGTACGTTATATTTATCTGTGATGTTTAGGTGGAATTATTTGATGGGATATTCATTAATGAGATTAATGAAAGAAAATAAACCTAATTGATGTTGTGCAATCGAATTTCAAAATAAAACAGGTAGCTACAGTTCTTGCTTTGCATCGCGGTGTTCATTATAGAACATCCTGCACCTTATTCGATGAGGAAAGGACCGAGATCCCTTCACCGGGAGTGACTCATTTAGCAATAACTGGCAGATGCTACAACCCTCGGTTTGTCATTTGATCGCTTCTATAGTTTCCGCTTTGCACAGTGATATATATGATATATCCCGCACCTCATTCGACGAGGAAAGGGCCGACGATCCCTTCACCGGGAGTGACCCCTTTAGCAAAACTAGAAAAGCCTCGAAAACATTCCATTTAAAAACTATTTGATTCCGCAACGAGATCAAGTTCAAAGCGTTAAAGGTTTTCATAAAACCATTCGCAACCCTCCGTCATTTTAGGAAGTAGAGTACTTAGTATTCGTGCTGTGTTTGTTGACCATAGTCAAGGCACAGTGTACGGTAGCTAAGTGATGTCTTCCTACACCGCATATGATGCGATTAGTTAGGACAGTCGCGTGACTTTGTTGACCTTAGTTAAGGATCATGTGGGTGGGTCTAATTAATCACGAAATGACGGGTAGAACTTGACTAGTACTTATGATTTGTTGACCTTAGTTAAGGTCATAAGTGCTAGGGGTAAAAACCATTATCGGGAGTTTCAAGTGTTGAAACTTGCAATGAGATTGCATACCTTCTATATGATAGTTGGATCCCGATACCCACTGCGAGTAATTGTTACTCCTAGGAGAGTTTTGGACTTTACAATTAGCCGATCAAGTAGGTGTCTAGAAAGATGTCAACGGGGTTACGTCTCTGGGAAAACGAGGTTAACTGTAATTAGGTCCGTGCGAAAGCACGGGGAACCTCCCTCAAAGTACCGACACTGGCCTGGCTGAAAGATTGGCGAACTTGTAGAGTGTAATTAATCCCGGCTAGTCTTTCCTTTTAGGGTTTGAAGGAAGATTTGATAAAAACAGTAGGCGCCATCCTGATTAGATAAAGTATATAACCAATCTAATCTTGCAAGAGCGCACGCTGAGTGTTTTCTTCTCTATCTCTCCTGGTAGCGACCATATCACGCCTTAATCAAGATAATAAAATGGATGTATTGACCGAACCCGCTTGTTATACTGAGCTGGGGAACGTTGGTCCCGCTCCAACTTATAATTGTTATAAGACAGAGCAGGAAATAAGAGGAATACCAGAATCCCTATGCCGCCCAAACGAAGAAAGTGCATAAGATGCATCTCCTTCGGGTGTGTTCATTATAAAGAATTGTTTCTCAGTATCCTCTGAATCCTGGGTATTCGATAACGGATCAGGATCCCAGATATGTAATCTGTTACATAGGGCTACAAAAGGGTAGAAAAACTGAGAAAGGGTGATAAGTTTCATAAGACAGAAAACGGGGCAAGTGTTGCAGCCAAGTATGTTGGTCACTGTCACCCTGTATTACGAATACATTGATTCTGAACAAATGCTATTAGATACCGAACCTGATATACAAGATCATATCAGTCTCTTTATTAGTAAAGAAAGGATATAATTTTGTATTGATGGATAATGTTTTGAACACTTCCTATATCAAAAGTTGATCGGTTCAGGCACGTTATCTAAAAACATTGACGTTTTAAATCAAATTACAGTTCCTAGTATACAGAACACACACAAGAGGAAAAGTTCAGAAATGAACGAATCATTCTTGAGGCATTGTAGACTAGGTCATATCAATGCGACCCGACTGGCTGAAGTTACATTTTAGATGCATATTTAAATCAGTTTGAATTTACATCTTGTGAAACTTGCCAGTCATGTCACAAAGATAAGATGACCATAGCTCTGTTTATTCGAAACAGAGAAAGAGTTAGTAAACTCTTGGGACTGATACATTATGATGTATGTAAGGTCTCCTGTCTACACATGCCATGACTGGTTCTTTGTACTTCATTATATTCTCTGATAATCTCTCAAGATTCAGTCGTATGTTCCTGTTGAAACATAAGTCCGAAGCTTTTGAGGTATTCACAGAATATAAGTTGGAAGTAGAGAACCAAAATACGGGTATAAGTATTATGTCCTTTGATGTGATCAAGGAGGAGAATACTTGAGCACGGAAATCCTGGTCCATTTTAAAGGAGAATGAGATTCTCTCTCAGCATTACTCCTCTGAATACACCACAGCAGAACGGTGTATCGGGGCGGAGCAATCACACAATATTAGATATCGTGTGCTCTATGATGAGTATTACTGAGTTACCTATTTCCTTTTGGATGTTATGCGCTTGAGAAGCTGCGTACCTATTGAATTAGGTTCGAATCAAATCACTGCCTACCACTTCATATGTGATATGGAAAGGGAAGAGCCCATATCTTAAGTTAGTTAAGATTTGGGATTGTCCGGTCTATGTCTAAAAGCAAAATACGGACAGGCTCGAGGCAAGGTCTGTAATGTAGAACTGGAAAGGTTCCAGCTATACAAACTACAGCAGATAATTTGGTAGAACCAAAGGATTCAGTAGATTCCAACGAACCTCAGCCTCTCCGCCGATCTAGTAGGGTTCCCACCCACCTGAGAGATACCTTGGTTTCTCGATGACAGTGGGAGCATGGAATGCATCATGAGATGATGACCCAACTAGATTCGAGCAGGCCATCAAGAGTAGGGACTCTGTAAGAATGGCTGGATGCTTGGCGGTCTGAGATGGAATCCATATACACCAACAAAGTATGGACTTTGGTTGCTATATCTGAAGGGTTAAATCCCCATCAGGAGCAAGTATATCTTGAGAAGATTACTTGGTGTAGATGGAAAGGTTGAGACTTTCAAAGTTAGACTTGTTAAAGGTTTTCGTCATCAACCAGGCGTGGATAATGATGAAACCTTTTCCAGTACCTATGCTTAAGTCCATACAGATCCTACTTGTCACGGCTACATACCATGACTACGATATCTGGTGGTTGGGTGTCATGACTACTTTTCTAAATGATGTTTTAGAAGAGTGCGTCTATAAGTACACAGCCAGAGGGCCTCGTAGACAGTGGGAGCAGCGGAAACGTGAGCAAGATGTTTTATGTAATGAAGCAGGCATCGCGGAGTTGGAACATCTGTTTTGATGAGTAAGTCAAACAGTTTGACATCATCAAAATGGTAGATGAACCTTGTATATACAAAACGGTAGTAGAGAGTAAGGTGGTCATCCTCGTATTGTACGTGGACAACATACTCTTGATAGGAAAAGAGTTTCCTATACTACGATCGGTCGATCTCCTCTTATCACATGGATTCTCCATATAGGATCAAAGTGATACCTCCTAAATCCTGAGTTTTCATCTATGAGATAGATGTAATTGGATGCTAGGATTCTCACTAGATGAAGTGAGATGGTATCAATCGATCCTGGGGAAAAACACTGGAAGGGTTCCAGGGTGATAAAGACGACTGAATGTCAGTCACAGGCATTGTCTTTACCCTCAGTAAAGGGACGGTATGTTGGAAGAGTTCCAAGCTAGATACCGTGGCAAACTAGACGATAAAGGCTGGTAACATCGCTATTAAAGATACTACCAAAGAGGAAGTTTGGGTATATATTGGTTCATAAGATGAACTAGGTTCCTACCATTGTATGACAATGGAACTGTTCCTACCATTGTATGACAATGGAACTGTGGCTTTGGCCTAGGAACCCTGGTCCCATCAGTGACCCAGACAAAATCTGAGGGAGCATCACCTGATCATGGAGATAGTTGATCTCCAGGGTGATCGAGGTTAGGAGAGTAGACTCAGAGGACAACACGGCGGATCCACTCACGAAGGCCTTTTCCCAAAGAGAGACTTTTAGGGGATGGTTGAGTATTAGATACTACAACTACTGCTACAGATGGCCCTAGTGCAAGTGGGAGATTGTTAGTTATATGTATGCCCTAGAGGCCATTACTGTACATTGGATGTATATTGTAGTGGATGCTGGGACATATACAGGTAGGACTTTCTTGCTCGACATGATAGTACGCTATCTGGTTGCTCTTTATCTTAACATGTATACTTTCTGTCTCTCTGTTACATGTTAATAAAGCCCTTAGGATGTGTACTCGAATTCCAGGACTATGATGCGGATCATACTAGTGGGGCCTAGGTAGTCCATGAGTACATCCTTCAATGTTCCTAGTCGTGGGAATATCGAGACGGGGCGTCGATATTCCAGAGTAGACTAGCGTATATCTTCTCGACCCATGTGATGGGCGATGGATGATCCCATATCCATTGGTGTTTGACATCGGAGATGATATACGGATGCTCAGTGGAGACTGGGTACACTGAACGGACTCGCCGAGAACTCCCAGATGGTATTATACCTCACGTCAGATGGCAGTTCTCTGGTGACACTGGTACAGCTTAGTCTGTTGACCCGAGATCGTCATAGAGTCTTGTGTGTCTCCCACTGTGCTTTGATTTCCACCCTACCACAGCTCTACTAAGTCGTGCAAACAGGTGGTTTTTGGGTACAGTCCCGATTCACATGGAGGCAATGAGCGATAGGAGGGAATTCGTCTCTCCCGGTATTGGGGGTTGATGTTGCGCTATGCTCGACTGGCCATAACAGGAAATCCCTGGCCAGGGTTGCAGTGACCTACTGGTAAGTGTTATCAGTAGTTTCACACATGTCATGGACTTCACGTCTGCATGAATTATCGAGCTACTGGGGTCTGACGTTTACCACCCCTAGGCGGGATATGCGACATATCAGACGAACAGACCGGACTGTACGGTAAGTGTTACTGGTTGGATTCACAGGAGTGTGAGCGGGCTTGCTCGTCGATCTTCTGATCGCTCAATACCCGGGTGGCCGTTACGTTTAGCAGACCGCTTGCGGCTTGTGGGTGCTTGATATGATCATCATCTGCTGCCGGCGTATTGACGAGTCTTTAGAGTCCTACACAGAGGTTTCCTGGTTCAAGCGAAACGAAATAGGAGCGCATATGAGATATGTGCGGGACCGAGAATAATTCGTGTATGTGATACCGTATTTCATTCTCGCGATGAATGTGTCGAATGGTTGTATGCGATATAACCTAGTTATCGAATCAAGGATTGATTCGATAAGCCGATACATTGGATACTAGCCGGTTATATGCGACATGACCGGATCATTGAATCAAGTGTTGATTTAATAATTTAATGTATAATTATATATTTGATATATTACTTTGCATTAAATAGTATTGGTTCACTTTAAAAGGATTTTCTCACTTGAATTATGCAAGTTGTATATGTGATATACTTTTGTGCACATGATTGTATCATGTTTGATGATACATGCATATTTGGTTAAGTGTAAAGAAATAAACTATGGTTAAGTTAATGATTAGGGTTTTGTTTACTTAATTACTTATTCATTTATCTTATTTATTTATTTATTTTGGAAAATGAAAAGGATAAATGAATGGTTACTTGTTTTGTTTTTAGTTGAACATTCTTGAAGTTTTGACTTAGTCTCCATTCTTGTCTTATACTTAACCCTAACCATTTAAACTAACCCTAATTCATTCTCTACACTTAACTAAGGTTAGAAGATGATAAGAATTAATTCTTTTTCATTTTTATTCAATACTTATCATATCTTCTTCTTCTTCTTCATCTTCTTCTTTCATGAGAAGAAAGCTTGCTACATCAATGGTGATTGATGAAAAATTGTGAGAAATCCAAATTTAAAGTTTACCCACTTCCTATTTCTTCATCCTCTACCTCTTGCCAAGTAGTATAGGGGGTTTCCTTCACAAGTTTTCTTGACTTGGTGAAGTTGGAGCTTGATCTAGCGATGCCTCGACGTAGATCATCTTCGGCATCGTCGTCGATGACCTAGCCCGCTTTTTCTCCGATGAAACCACCGTAAGAGTCATGGTTCGATTTGGACAGCGGAGAGGACTTCATCACGGAGCCTAAGAGGTGGAGGACCGGATCTACAAAGGTTGTAGCCCCTTCCCTTTAGCTATATTTCCGTTTACTTGCTTGCATCGCCTATATATCTAGTTGACGATCCGTATTAGGGTTTGTAGGCACCCGTAAAATTTGATTTGTGCATGTTTGATCACTTGTGAGACTCCATTAGAGTGCCTAGGAACCCTACACCCTTTACCAATGACTGGCAGATGCTACAACCCTCGGTTTGTCTTTTGATTGCTTATATAGTTTCTGCTTTGCACAGTGATATATATGATATATCCCGCACCTCATTCGACGAGGAAAGGGCCGACGATCCCTTCACCGGGAGTGACCCCTTTAGCAAAACTAGAAAAGCCTAAAAAACACTCCATTTTAAAATCATTTGATTCTACAACGATATCAAGTTCATTACGCAGTAGGTTTTCAGAAAAACCTATCGTTGCCCTCCGTCATTTCAGATAAGTCCTACTTAGTATTCGTGCTACGTTTGTTGGCCTGCGTTAAGGCGTAGTGTGCGGTAGCTAACTAGTATTTATCTGTTTATGCATATGATGCAGATTGTATTAGGTTAGTCGTGCGACTTTGTTGTCCTGCGTCAAGGGTCGTGCGGATGGGTTTAATTCAATCAAGAAATGACGGGTTGAACTTGACTAGCGGACTATGGTTTGTTGGCCTGCGTCAAGGTCATAGGACGCTAGGGGTAAAATATTATCGGGAATTTCAAATGTTGAAATTTGCAATGAGATAGCATATCTTCTATGCGATAGTTGGATCCCGATACCCACTGCGAGTAATTGTTACTCCTGAGAGAGTTTTACACATTACAATTAGCCGATCGAGTAGGTGACTAGAAAGGTGTTAACGAGGTTACGCCTCTGGGAAAATGAGGTTTACTTTAATTAGGTTCGTGCGAAAGCACGGGGGACCTCCCTCAAAGTACCGACACTGGCCTGGCTGAAAGATTGGCGAACTTGTAGCGTGTAATTAATCCCGGCTTGTCTTTCCTTTTAGGGTTTGAAGGAAGATTTGATAAAAATAGTGGGAGCCATCCTGATTAGATAAAATAATAACCAATCTGATCTTGCAAGAGCATACGCTGAGTGTTTTCTTCTCTCTCTCTAGGTAGCGACCATATCACGCCTTAATCAAGATAATAATACAGATATATTGACCGAACCCGCTTGTTATACTGAGCTGGGGAACGCTGGTCCCGCTCCAAATTATAATTGTTATAAGACAGAGCAGGATATTAGGGAATACCAAAATTCCTGTGCCGCCCAAACGAAAAAAGTGCATGTTGATGCATCATCTTCGGGTGTGTTCATTATAAAGAACTGTTTCTCAGTGTCCTCTACGTCCTAGGTATTAGATACCGGATAAGGATCACGCAAATGTAATCCGTTACATGGGCTACAGAAAGGTAGAGAACTGAGAACGGGTGATAAGTTTCATGAGATAGAACACGGTGCAAGTGTTGCAGCCAAGTCTGTTGGTCACTGTCACCCTGTATTACCAGAATACATTGATTCTGAACAAATATTATTAGATACCGAACCTGATATACAACATAATATCAGTCTCTTTATTAGTAAAGAAAGGACATAATTTTGTATTGTTGGATAATGTTTCGAACATTTCCTATATCAAGAGTTGATCGGTTCAGGCACGTTATCTAAAATCATTGACGTTCTAAATCAAACTACAGTTCTTAGTATACAGAACACACACAAGAGCAAGAGTTCAGAAATGAACGAATCCTTCTTGAGGCATTGTAGACTAGGTCATATCAATACGACCCGACTAGCTAAAGTTACATTTAGATGCATATTTAAATTAGTTTAAATTTTCATCTTATGAAACTTGCCAGTCATGTCACAAAAATAAGATGACCATAGCTCCGTTTATTAGAAACAGAGAAAGAGTTAATGAACTCTTGGGATGATACATGTTGATATATGTAGGTCCCCTGTCTACACATGCCAAGACCGGTCCTTTGTACTTCATTACATTCTCTGATGATCTCTCAAGATTCAGACATATGTTCTTGTTGAAACACAAGTCCGAACCTTTTGAGATATTCACAGAATATAAGTTAGAAGTAGAGAACCAAAAACGGGTATGAGTATTATGTCCTTTGATGTAATCAAGGAGGAGAATACTTGAGCACGGGATTCCTGGACTATTCTAAGAATGAGATTCTCTCTCAGAATTACTCCTCCGTATACACCATAGCACGATGGTATATCGGGACGGAGCAATAGCACCCTATATGATATGGTGTGCTCTATGATGAGTACTACTGAGTTTCCTATTTCCTTTTGGGAGTTATGCACTTGAGAAGTTGCATACCTATTGACTAGGGTTCAAATCAAATCAGTTGCCTACCACTTCATATGTGATATGGAATAGGAAGAGCCCATATCTTAAGTATGTTAAGATTTGGGGTTGTCCAGCCTATGTCTAAATGCATAATCAGGACAAGCTCGAGTCAAAGTCAGATCTGTGAAAGTTTGTTGGATATCCCAAGCATTAGCAAGGGAATATCTTCTACCAAACCGAGAAACAAAATTGTTTTATTTCTCACCATGCCACCTTTGTGAAAGGGAATTTCTTGAGAAGAAATTAGTGGACATGAGGTAGAACTGGAAAGAGTTCCAGCTATACAAACTACAGCAGATGATTTGATAGAACCGAAGGATTCAGTAGATTCCAACGAACCTCAGCCTCTCCGCCGATCTAGTAGGGTTCCTCACCCGCCTGAGAGTTACTTCGGATTCTCTATGACAGTGGGAGCGAGAATAGCATCATGAGATAATGACCCAACTAGTTTCGAGCTGGCCATCAGGAGTGACTCTGTAAGAATGGCTGGATGCTTAGCGATCTGAGATGGAATCCTTATACACCAACAAAGTATGGACTTTGGTTGCTTTATCTGAAGGGTTAAATCCCCATCAGGAGCAGGTATATCTTGAGAAGATTACTTGGTGTACATGGAAAAGTTGAGACTTTCAAAGCTAGACTTGTTAAAGGTTTGCATCGTAGACCGGTTGTGGCTAATAATGAAACCTTTTCTGGGGCCTATTCTTAAGTCCATCCAGATCCTACTTGCCACGGCTACATACCATGACTGCGATATCTGGTGGTTGGGTGTCATGACAGCTTTTCTAAATGATGTTTTAGAAGAGGGCGTCTATAAGTACACAGCCAGAGGGCTTCGTAGACAGTGGGAGCAGCGGAAACGTGCACAAGTTGCTTTATAGGATAAAGCAGGCATCGCGGAGTTGGAACATCTATTTTGATGTGGTAGTCAAAGTGTTTGACTTCATCAAAATGGTAGATGAACCTTGTATATACAAAAAGGTAGTAGGGAGTATGGTGATGATCCTCGTAGAGCACGTGGATGACATACTCTTGATAGGGAAGGTGTTTCCTATACTATGCTCGATCAATCTCCGCTTATCACAAGGATTCTCCATATATGATCAAAGTGATACCTACTAAATCCTAGGTTTTGGATCTATGAGATAGATCTAATTGGATGTTAGGATACTCACTAGATGTAGTGAGATGGTATCAATCGATCCTGGGGAGAATCACTGGAAAGGTTCCAGGGTGATAAGGACGACTGAAAGTCAGTCACAGGCATTGTCTTTACCCTCAGTAAAGGGACGGTATGTTGGAAGAGTTCCAAGCTAGATACCGTGGCATACTAGACGATAAAGGCTGGATACATCGCTACCAAAGATGCTACCAAAGAGGAAGTCTGTGTGTATATTAGTTCATGAGATGAACTTCGTTCCTACCATTGTGAGACAATGGAGTTGTGGCTTATGCCAAGGAACGCCCGTCCCATCAGTGATCCAGACATATTCTAAGGCAGTGTCACCTGATCATGGAGATGGTTGATCTCCAGGGGATCGAGGTTAGGAGAGCAGACTAAGAGGACAACACGGCGGATCCACTCACAAAGGCCTTTTCCCAGAGAGAGACTTTTATGGGATGGTTGAGTATGAGATACTACAACCACTGCTATCAGATTGCCCTAGTGCAAGTGGGAGATTGATAGTTATATGTATGCCCTAGAGGCCATTATTGTATATAGGATGTATATTGTAGTGGATGCTTGGACATCTATAGGGTGGACTTTCTTGCTCGACATGATAGTATGCTATCTGGTTGCTCTTTACCTTAACGTGTACACTGATAGTCTCTCTGTTACATGTTGGTAAAGCCCTTAGGATGTGTACTTGACTACCTAGACTATGATGCGGATCATACTAGTGGGGCCATGGTAGTCCATAAGTACATCCTTCAAGGTCCCTAGTCGTGGGTGTACCGAGACGGGGCATCGATATACCAGAGTAGACTAGCGTGTACCTTCTCGACCCATACAGATGGGCGATGGATGATCCCATATCCATTGGTGTTTGACATCAGAGATGATATACGGGTGCTCAGTGGAGACTGGGTACACTGGACGGACTCGCCGAGAACTCCCAGATGGTATTATACCTTACGTCAGATGGCAGTTCTCTGGTGACACTGGTGCAGAGTAGTTTGTTGACCCGAGATCGTCATAGAGTCTTGTGTGATTCCCACTGTGCTTTGATTTCCACCTTACCATGTCCAAGAGGGCGTGTAAAACGGTGGTTTTTGGTTACAGTCCCGAATCACATGGAGGCAATGAGCGATAGGAGGGGATTCGTCTCTCCCGGTATAGGCAGTTGATGTTGTGCTGTGTTCGATTGGCTATAACCGGAAATCCCTGTACAGGGTTGCTGAGATTTACTGGTAAGTGTTATCAGTAGTATCTCGAACTGTTATAGACCACATATCGACATGACTTATCGAGCTACTGGGGTCTGACGTTTACCACCCCTAGGTAAGATATGCGACATATCAGACGATCAGACCGGACTGTACAGTAAGTGTTACTGGTTGGATTCACAGGAGTGTGAGCGGGCTTGCTCGTTGATCTTCTAATCGCTCAATAACCGGGTGGACGTTACGTTTAGTAGACCGCTTGCGGCTTGTGGGTGTTTGATATGATTATCACCTACTGCCGGCGTATTGACGAGTCTTTAGAGTCCTACACAGAGGTTTCCTGGCTCAAGCGAAACGAGATAGGAGCGCATATGAGATATGTACGGGACCGAGAATAATACCAGTATGTGATACTGTATTCTATTCTCTCGATTTGTATCACTGGACGGTTACATGGGATATAGCCGGGTTATCGAATCAAGTGTTGATTCGATACATTGATACACTTGATATTAGTCGGTTATATGCAGTATGACCGGATCATTAAATCAAGTGTTGATTTAATGATTTAATGTATAATTATATATTTGATATATTAGTTTACATTAACTAGTATTGGTTCACTTAAGATTATTTTCTCACTAGATTGTGCACATTGTATATATGATATATTTTTGTGCACTTGTTTGTATCATGTTTGATGATACATGCAAACTTGGGTGTGTGTATGCTTTAAACCATGATTAGATTAATGGTTAGGGTTTGATTTACTTATTCATTTTCTTTATTCATTTTTGTAAAAAAAAGTAAATGGTGGCTTTCTTTTCTTTCTTTGCTTGAAGCTTCTTGAAGCTTCAAAGCATCTTTAAAAAAAAGTCTACCATTTTGTTTTATCCTTAACCTAACCATTTACCCAAACCCTAGTTTATTCTTTACACAAATCTCACCCATGGTTGCAACTTGATAGAAATCACTTGGATTTTCTTTTTGAATTAATTCTTTTTCTTTCTTCTTCTTCTTCTTCTTCTTCATGAAGAAAAGAAAAGCTTGCTAGAAAATTCTAAGTGATGAATCCAAGTGAGAAATCCAAATCCAAAGTGAACCCACTTCCTATTTCTTCATCCTCTACCACTTGCCATGTTGTATAGGGTGTTTTCTTCACAAGGTTCATGACCAAGTGAAGATGGAGCTTGAGGTAGAGTTTCCTCGACGTAGATCAACTTCGGCATCGAAGTCAACGACCTAGCCCGATCATTTCTCCGACAAAACCATCGCTAGAGTCCGGGATCCGATGATCGCAGCGGAGGGACGTCAACACGGAGCTTTAGAAGTGGAGGACCGGATCTACAAAGGTTGTATTTCCATTCACTTAGCAATAAAGTTGTTTAATTGCATGTTTCGCCTAATCTCTAGTTAACGATCTAGCATTAGGGTTTCTCGGCACATAAATTTTTGAATTTGGCATGGTAGATGTCTTGTGGAACCTCTTGAGTGTGCTTAGGAACCCTACAAAATGAAATAGGAGCGCATTTGTGATATGTGCGGGACCGAGAATAATGCGAGTATGAGATACCGTATTCTATTTTGGCGATGTTTGTATCGATAGGTTGTATACGATATAACCAAGTTATTGAATCAAGGGTTGATTCGATAAGTCGATACATTGGATGTTAGTCGGTTATATATGATATAACCGGATTATTAAGTCAAATGTTGATTTAATAAATTAGTGTATAATTGTATATGTGATATACTAATTTACATTAACTAACATTGGTTCACTTAAACATTTATTTTTCTCACTTGTGCACACCTTAATATATATGTGATATATATTTATTTGTGTACATTTTGTATCATAGTTGTTGATACACACTATATGGGTGTATGAGGCATACACCATACTAATTATATTGGTAGGGTTTTATATCTAAAGTAATTCTAAAACAAATGGATAATGAGCTCACATGCATGAAGCTTCATGAAGCTTATGGTTGCATTGACTGTAGGGTTCCTAGGCACACTCAAGTGGTTCCACAAGGCATCAACCATGCAAACATCAAAATTCCGATGCCGAGAAACCCTAAACTAGATCGGTTACTAGAGGAGGCGAAACAACAAGCTAGTAAGCTGCTTTACTAATGAGTGAATAGAAATACAACCTTAGTAGATCCGGTCCACCACTTCTTTAGCTCCGAGATGACGTCCCTCCGCTGCGATCATCGAGATCCTGGACTCTAGCGTCGGTTTCATCGGAGAAATGGGCGAGCTAGGTCGTTGACTTCGATGCCGAAGATGATCTACGTCGAGGCAACTCAAACTCAAGCTCCACCTTCACTAGGTTATGAAACTTGTGAAGATAACACACTCTACTACATGGCAAGTGGTAGAGGATGAAGAAATAGGAAGTGGGTTCACTTTGGATTTGGATTTCTCACTTAGATTCATCACTTGTAATTTTCAAGTAAGCTTTCTTCACCTCTTGAAGAAGATGAAGAAGAAGAAAGAAAAAAAAAATTTAATTAAAATAATTCAAGTGAATCTTATCAATTAGCAACCATGGGTGAGTTAACTTGTGTAGTGAATAAACCAGGGTTTAGATTTAATGGTTAGGTTAAGGCAAAAGACAAAATGACAAAGACTTTCAAAGCTTCATGAAGCTTCATGGATAAAACAAAGCATGCCTCCATTTTATTCTTTGCCAAAATGAATGAAGTAAATAAATAAATAAATCAAACCCTAACCATTAACCTAATCATAGTTTAAAGTAAACACACACCCAAATTTGCGTGTATCATCAAACATGATACAAACTAGTGCACAAACATATATCATATATACAATGTGCACATTCAAGTGAGATAATCAATCTTAAGTGAACCAATACTAGTTAATGTAAAGTAATATATCAAATATATAATTATACATTAAATCATTAAATCAGCACTTGATTTAACGATCCGGTCATATCGCATATGACCGACTAATATCCAATGTTTCGACTTATCGAATCAATCCTCGATTCGATAACTAGGTTATATCGCATACAACCAATCGACACATTCATCGCGAGAATAGAATACGGTATCACATACACGCATTATTCTCGGTCCCGCACATATCTCATATGCGCTCCTATTTCGTTTCTCTTGAGCCAGGAAACATCTGTGTAGGACTCTAAAGACTCGTCAATACGCCTGCAGCAGGTGATAATCATATCAAACACCCACAAGCCGCAAGCGGTCTGCTAAACGTAACGGCCACCCGGGTATTGAGCGATCAGAAGATCAACGAGCAAGCCCGCTCACACTCCTGTGAATCCAACCAGTAACACTTACCGTACAGTCCGGTCTGTTCATCTGATATGTCGCATATCTCGCCTAGGGGTGGTAAACGTCAGACCCCAGTAGCTCGATAAGTCGTGTCGATATGAGGTCTATAACAGTTCGAGAAACTACTGGTAACACTTACCAGTAAATCTCAGCAACCCTGGCCAGGGATTTCCCGTTATAGCCAATCGAACACAGCGCAACATCAACCCCCTATACCGGGAGAGACGAATCCCCTCCTATCGCTCATTGCCTCCATGTGATTCGGGACTATACCCAAAAACCCACCGTTTTGCATGCCCTCTTGGACGTGGTAAGGTGGAAATCAAAGCACAGTGGGAATAATACAAAACTCTATGACGATCTCGGGTCAACAGACTACTCTGTACCAGTGTCACCAGAGAACTGCCATCTGACGTAAGGTATAATACCATCTGGGAGTTCTCGGCGAGTCCGTCCAGTGTACCCAGTCTCCACTGAGCACCCGTATATCATCTTTGATGTCAAACACCAATGGATATAGGATCATCCATCGCCCATCTGTATGGGTCGAGAAGGTATATGCTAGTCTACTCTGGTATATCCATGCCCCGTCTCGATATACCCACGACTAGGGACCTTGAAGGATGTACTTATGGACTACCATGTCCCCACTAGTATGATCCGCATCATAGTCCATGTAGTCAAGTACACATCCTAAGGGCTTTACCAACATGTAACAGAGAGAGACAGTCAGTGTACACGTTAAGGTAAAGAGTAACCAGATAGCATACTATCATGTCGAGCAAGAAAGTCCTCCCTATATATGTCCAAGCATCCACTACAATATACATCCTATGTATAGTAATGGCCTCTAGGGCATACATATTACTAACAATCTCCCATTTGCACTAGGGCCATCTGATAGCAGTGGTTGTAGTATCTCATACTCAACCATCCCATAAAAGTCTCTCTCTGGGAAAAGGCTTTTGTGAGTGGATCCGCCGTGTTGTCCTCTGAGTCTACTCTCCTTACCTCGATCACCGTGGAGATCAACCATCTCCATGATCAGGTGACACTGCCTTAGAATATGTCTGGATCACTGATGGGACGGACGTTCCTTGGCATAAGCCACAACTCTATTGTCACACAATGGGAGGAACTAAGTTCATCTCATGAACTAATATACACCCAGACAGCCTCTTTGGTAGCATCTTAAGTAGCGATGTATCCAACCTTTATCGTCTAGTTTGCCACGGTATCTAGCTTGGAACTCTTCCAACATACCGTCCCTTTACTAAGGGTAAAGATAATGCCAGTGACTGACATTCAGTCGTGCTTATCACCCTGGAACACTTCCAGTGATTCACCCCAGGATCGATTGATACCATCTCACTACATCTAGTGAGTATCCTAACATCCAATTAAATCTATCTCATAGATCCAAAACCCAGGATTTAGTAGGTATCACTTTGATTCTATTTGGAGAATCATTATGATAAGCGGAGATTGACCGAGCGTAGCATAAGAAACTTCTTCCCTATCAAGAGTATGTCATCCACGTACTCTACGAGGATCACCACCATACTCTCTACTACCTTTTTGTATATACAAGGTTCATCTACCATTTTGATGAAGTCAAACTCTTTGACTACCACATCAAAACAGATGTTCCAACTCCGCGATGCCTGCTTTAATCTTATAAAGCATCTTCTACACGTTTCCGCTGCTCCCACTGTCTGCGAAGCCCTCTGGCTGCGTACTTACATACACTCTCTTCTAAAACATCATTTTAGAAAAGCAGTCATGATATCCAACCGCCAGATATCGTAGTCATGGTATGTAGCCGTGGCAAGTAGGATCTGGATGGACTAAAGCATAGCCACTGAAAAGGTTTCATTATTAGCCACAACTGGTCTATGATGCAAACCTTTAACAAGTCTAGCTTTGAAAGTCTCAAATTTTCCATGTACACCAAGTAATCTTCTCAAGATATACTTGCTTCTGATGGGGATTTAACCCTTCAGATAAAGTAACCAAAGTCCATACTTTGTTGGTGTATAAGGATTCCATCTCAGATCGCTAAGCATCCAGTTATTCTTATAGAGTCCCACTCCTGATGGCCCGCTCGAAACTAGTTGGGTCATCATCTCATGATGCAATCCTCGCTCCCAATGTCATAGAGAAACAGAAGTATCTCTCAGGTGGGTGAGGTACCCTACTAGATTGGCGGAGAGGCTAAGGTTCGTTGGAATCTACCAAATCCTTTGGTTCTATCAAATCATCTGCTGTAGTTTGTATAGCTGGAACCTTTCCATTTCTACAGAACTGACCTTTCCTCGATCTTGTCCGGATTTTGCTTTTGACATAGGCCGGACAATCCTAAATCTTATCTTACTTAAGAGATAGGTTCTTCCCATACCATATCTTATATAGAGTGGTAGGCACTAATTTGATTCGAACCTGTTCAATAGGTATGCAACTTCATAAGTGCATAACTCCCAAAAGGAAATAGGAAACTCAGTAGTACTCATCATAGAGCACACCATATCACATAGGGTGCTATTACTCCACCCCGATATACCATCGTGCTATGGTGTATACGGAGGAGTAATGTTGAGAGAGAATCTCATTCTCCTTTAGAATAGTCCAGGAATTTCGTGCTCAAGTATTCTCCTCCTTGATCTCATCAAAGGACATAATACTTATACCCGTATTGGTTCTCTACATCTAACTTATATTCTGTGAATATCTCAAAAGGTTCGGACTTGTGTTTCAACAGGAACATATGACTGAATCTTGAGAGATTATCAGAGAATGTAATGAAGTACGAAGAACCGATCTTGGCATGTGTAGACGGGGGACCTTACATACATCAACATGTATCAATCCCAAGAGTTTACTAACTCTTTCTCTGTTTCCAATAAACAGAGCTGTGGTCATCTTATCTTTGTGACATGACTTGCAAGTTTCACAAGATGTAAATTCGAACAGATTTAAATATGCATCTATGTGCCACTTAGCTAGTCGGGTCGCATTGATATGACCTAGTCTACAATTCCTCAAGAAGGATCCGTTCATTTCTGAACTCTTCCTCTCTTGTGTGTTCCGTATACTAAGAACTGTAGTTTGATTTAGAACATCAATGCTTTTAGATAACGTGCCTGAACCGATCAACTTTTGATATAGGAAATATTCAAAACATTATCCAACAATACAAAATTATATCCTTTCTTTACAAATAAAGAGACCGATATAATTTTGTATATCAGGTTCGGTATCTAATAACATTTGTTCAGAATCAATGTATTCTGGTAATACAGGGTGACAGTGACCAACAGACTTGGCTGCAACACTTGCACCGTTTTTTGTCTCATGAAACTTATCACCCGTTCTCAGTTCTCTACCTGTCTGTAGCCCATGTAACAGATTACATATGCGGGATCCTGATACGGTATAACATAACCAGGACGTAAAGGATATTGAGAAACAGTTCTCTGTAATGAACACACCCGAAGATGATGCATCAGTATGCACTTTCTTCGTTTGGGCGGCACGGGAATTCTTGTAATCCCCAATTTCCTGCTCTGTCTTATAACAATTATAAGTTCGAGCGGGACCCACGTTCCCCAGCTCAGTATAACAAGCGGGTTCGGTCAATATATCCGTTTTATTATCTTGATTAAGGCGTGATATGGTCGCTACCTGGAGAGAGAGAGAAGAAAACACTCTGTGTGCGCTCTTGCAAGAATAGATTGGTTATTATTTTATCTAATCAGGATGGCTCCCACTGTTTTTATCAAATCTTCCTTCAAACCCTAAAAGGAAAGACTAGCCGGGATTAATTACACGCTACAAGTTCGTTAATCTTTCAGCCAGGCCAGTGTCGGTACTTTGAGGGAGGTGCCCCGTATTTTCGCACGGACCTAATTAATGTAAACCTCGTTTTCCCAGAGGCGTAATCTCGTTAACGCCTTTCTAGACACCTACTCGATCGGCTAATTGTAATGTGTAAAACTCTCCCAGGAGTAACTCTTACTCGCAGCGGGTATCGGGATCCAACTATCTCATAGAAGGTATGCAATCTCATTGCAAATTTCAACACTTGAAATTCCCGATAATATTTTTCCCCTAACGTGCTATGACCTTGACGAAAGCCAACAAACCATAGCCCGCTAGTCAAGTTCAACCCGTACATTTCTTGACTGAATTAAACCCACCCGCACGACCCTTGACGAAAGCCAACAAAACCGTACGACTACCCTAATCCAATCGCATCGTATGCAGCAGATAAGCAGCATATAGCTACCGCACACTACACCTTGACGAAAGCCAACAAATGTAGCACGAATACTATATACAACTTATCTGAAATGAGGGAGGGCTACGAAAGGTTTTTCTGAAAACATATTGCGTAATGAACTTGATATCGTTGTAGAATCAAATGATTTTGAAATGGAGTGTTTTTGAGGCTTTTCTAGTTTTGCTAAAGGGGTCACTCCCGGTTAAGGGATCGTCGGCCCTTTCCTCGTCGAATGAGGTGCGGGATATATCATATATATCACTGTGCAAAGCAGAAACTATAGAAGCAATCAAAAAACAAACCGAGTGTGTAGCATCTGCCAATTATAGCTAAAGGGGTCACTCCCGGTGAAGGGATCTCGGCCCTTTCCTCATTGAATAAGGTGCAGGATGTTCTACAAGGAACACCGCGATGCAAAGCAAGAACTGTAGCTACATGTTTTTGAAAATTCGATTCCACAACATCTTTTAGGTTTCTTTTATTTCATTAATCTCATTAGTGAAGTCCCATCATTTAAGTTACCTAAACATAACAGATAAATACGACGTACACTTATGCCATCCGCATTCTCCTCGATGTCCCCTCGTGCACCGTTAGGTTATGTGACTAACGGCAGAGCGGGGCAGGGCTAGCGTGGGTGTAAAATATAAGTAACGTCTATATAATATATCATATATACTATATACAGTATCTATCATAGAACATCCAAAGATCACATCACAGATATCGCAGCAGAAGAATCATATGAAATATTGGATATATTAGGACGTCCGTGTTGTCAATATGAGCATGTATAAAACACGGATTCCACGGTCGCGATGAATAGCCAAAACCACACCCCTAGACCCCTACGAGAGCGGCAAGCAACCCTACCAATTCTAGAGTTAGGAGACTCGCACTCGACTCCTCGAGTTGGTCTCCCACTGGACTCCAGAACCCGGTTACTTGTGCTCTCCTCCTTGGGTCTATCCTAGTGCGGAAAAGTAAATAATATACAAAAGGTGACATCTTCCGCAACCTGGAAGTGCCCCAATAAAAGAATATTATATACAAGTTTTACATGAATGAAAATGAAAAACACTCATCTCACATAAAAAACCCCGGCTATTCAAACACGATGATCCAATATAACATATCCAGCAACACATAACATCATAGTCATCAACGTAAGTAAATATGCCCATCCCAATTGTCGTTGACATATAGCAACGAAACCGGCGATATCACATATTACACTTACGGTCCCAGAAAAGAAAGTGTAAAACTACAACAGTTGGAATCCGCAACCTGCATAGACATCGCATGCATAATCAAATTAGTTCCTTAGACATCACATGCCTAACAATTATAAACCCCGCATTTTAGTCTCATTTATCGAAAACTCTTTTCAATATCTAGTCGGGCAATTCAACAAGATTTCCGGCATCCTGACCGAATGCTCGTCGCAAACTTTAGTAGACGGCCGCACCCCCGATACCGTCGACGAAGTGCACTAAGGCGGAACAACGCTGCCGCGAGCACCCGAACAGATGCTTTCGGCGACAGGGTTCTCCTACAGTCATTTGGTCGGGGCTATGGGGTGAGGCTGTCTATTAAGTTTACCCGGCGAGTAGCCGTGTACGTTACGTGATTGCGACGGACTTTTGATCACATCAAAATTCCGTGGCAACCGATCAAGTGAGACTAAACTGCTATGTTTATAACATTCAAATCAGTTATCTCATAACTGCTTGTGGATTCCAAATATTGTATCACATTCCAGATAAATAGAAAATGTTAAACTTTCCGATCGAACAATCAAACACTCAAGTTTTCCCGAAACAACTCAACACATGAAATAAGTTTAAAAACATTCACTTCATGCCTCAGTACCAACGGTCCAGCCATAGAAGGGTCAAGCCAACGCCTCACATGTGGCACGCCGTATTGCCCCAAACCCTAAGGTTCAAAGGGCAGTTCAATACGGTCACATAATCGAGTTAAGCTTTGTTGTCTTCTAGAGGGTCCATCGCGTTACTTGCACTACTTAGAATGTTATTAAAATACGGAAAAATTCAACAGTTGGAAATTTCCCGGCAGGGGAAAAATTGGGTATTTATATCCGGTCGAACTTTTCAACATATTCTAAAAATACCCGGAAAAACACATAGATGAAATTAGACTTCCCGATCGAAACACCGAGTCCCCAATACTGTAGCGCCTTGAAAAGTCGTTTTAGTGTTTTCCCGAAAAACGGTGAAAATTTGGTATTTTTCCGTAAATCGTCTTTTTTGCTATTTTGCAGTTTAGGCCTAATTATACCTAATTTGGATAGATAATTGCTAGTTTTTAGTAGCCAATGAGTTACTTATTAATTTTTGGCCATTTAAATTTTTTTTCCTATTTTTCAATTTTTAATGTTATTTTAAGCCGGTAAAAGAAATACATTAAATTAGCGATAAATACAAATTTAAATGGGCAAATTTTAATCTTTAAAATCATGTTAATTAAAATCTAGTTGTAATATAAATTTTTTCGTATTTTATTTCAAGTTTTAACTAATTTTTATTATGGAAAACGAAATTTATTTAATTTAAGCTTTAAACTTGCAAAGATGAACTTGAGGGGGGGCCTTTTTGCTTGGTTTTTTTTTAGCAACCTCTCGCATTTTCCTCATTCTCACTTGGGCCGAGCCCACCAGCAGGATTTCCCCCCCCCCTCCATTTACTCCATTTCATTTCATTTGAAGAAAGTTATGAGATGAATATTATATATTAATTAAAGTATGGTGTTGACTTGGAAAAGAATGAAAATAAATCTAGTACACAAACGCACACTCCCCCCCATTTCCTTAGCTGCCGAATCTACAGCCTCCCCCCTCCATTGTTTCCATCTCCTTTGCATCAAAAAAAATCCCCAAAATGATTCAAAGATCTAAATCAAACCACAAAATTCCAAACCATTCTTCATCCCACTTTTCTTAGCCTTTCTAGCTTGGATCTTGGATGCAAGGAGGCATCTTGGGAGGCAACATTTCTTGCTAGGTCTCTAGATCTAGAGGTATAATTTCTATCTAATTAAATTCTTTTGGTTAAATTCCTTTAATTAAGTGGTTTAAGTGTTAAAAGCTTAGCAAATTTCTAATCTAGGTTTTTGAAGAGAGTATTTTGATTTAAGCTAGAGTTTTAGAAATCATTAGTAGGTTAATTAAATCTATTTTGTTATTTAGTTATTTTGTTAGCCTAATTTAAGTGGTTAACTTGTCTTTTGGACTTCAAATTAGTCTTAAATTAGTGTATCATGTATAGTTTGGGTTGGTTTTTTTGCTAAGTTTGGAAAATCAAGAAAGGGTAGTTTATGGAATAATAGGATTTGAAGCATTGTATTGGGTTGTAATCAAAGTGATTGTGGCTAACTAGTTATGCGGTTAGATGTTTATGCTAGATTGGAGTCTTTTGTCGCTAATCCGCGAAGTTGCACGACTTTGGAAGTCTTTTGTGCTTACTAGTTTTTATTAAATTATTGTGGTGATGTATTTGCGATATCTTGATTATATTTTTGGCATATCCTATGACATTTAGGACGTGTGAGTGCGGATTTTTGAGTGTTCGGGTTTTAGCTTTGCCGGGCGACCAAATCGGCGATTCTAGTTAGTTTTTGGCGGTTTTCGTGTGTGTTCCGCGCACCTTGTGCACGTTGTGCCTAGCTTGTGAACGTAGATATTCTCGTTCGGGATTTGCGTCGTTTCATGATATGTAACCTTATGTTTTGTATTGATGTAAATTCCAGGTTCGTTCGCGGAGACGTCAGACGCGGCACGAAAAGGGAAAGCGGTGATTGGACGTAGCTAGCTAGGGATTCCGGTAAGTAGATTTAACATCTACGGGGGACTATCGTTTGGATGGCGCATGTTTCCCGATAGTTTAAGTAGTTAAGATTTTAGTGATATTAGTAACTACATCCACACCTTATTTGACCTACATATGCGAACCCATTCTATAGGACACCTGCACCATTGCCAAGGTTTTTATATGTAGCACGAGCACTATTCATGCTTACACACACGCCCTGGTAATTGCCATGCCACCACACTAGATAACCTACAATTTGAAACCTTTTACTATCATTGATGCTTAAACCTGTGCTATTGCCTTTAATTCCTTAAAATGAAATCGTAGGATTGCGATTCATGTGCATGTACCTCATCATATTATTTGTTCATGCCTAGTCTATTAATCATACATCGCAACTTGATTATTGATACCATATGCATTCATTATCATTGACATATGCACTTATGAGGATTTCTTGAGATTTTATGATATTTCTGGATTTCGGGGGAAAACCGCAAAAATTCCTAAACTATTACTTTTTTTAAAAATATGTAAATTGCGGTTTTCTAGTGATGTAAGTGTCGTCCACCATGAGTTTGCTGTGGTTTTCGAGACCCATTTCTTGGAGTTGGATGAACCGTCTCGGGTACATGGTGGGCCCGGTAAGGTACCCCAGGGCAAGAAGCTCGTGTTGCTGACGATGAGCCTGGCAGGGGACGGATTACCTACCGGTGACTGTTTTGGCACGGCGGATATCCAGAGGATACCGACCGTGGCCGCGAGGTGATGAGATATGGATATTTGAGATGGGTCAGCCGGACGGCTGAGGCCAGAGATACTACGATATGGATATATGAGATTTGATACAGTTTTGAGGTGTCGTTGCTGGACACGGATTCTGGTTGATTCTATTGGTATTGTGCTGATATTTAAAAAGAGATGCCTAAGGGAAAGAAAAGATGATTTCTTATATTTACACATGCAGATCACGAGTATATTCATATTGCATACATACCTGCTAGTAGATTCATATTGAATTCGTACCTGCTAGTATATTCATATTGCATATATATCTTCTATTATATCCTGCCATGCCTGTATTATAGATGCTAGGATGCTTGTGTGCATACTTGCGATAGCCTCTATAGATGTTATTTATTACTCACGAGTTGGCAACTCACCGCCGTTGTGCCACAGCCTTTTGCAGGTCCGCTCCGTCAGTACAGTAGCGGCGGGCGCACTTGCTTCTTTTGCCTCTTTTGCCAGGACTCGAGGCTTTTGCTCGTAGGTGGGTTGTATTATTATTTTTGTACCACCTTGTATATTCTTTGTATCTAGAGTACTCCATCTACTGTATCTACCAGTATTGTTGTATATTGACCTAGAGATGAGACTGTGAGATTTGTGGACTTTTTATGCTGTATTTTGGGGTCGAGCTCACTTGAGTAGACATGCTGTTTTTCTTATGCTTCTTTATGATTATTTTGCATGTTGTTGTTTTATATTGCGTGGGATTTGTGACCGCCTTGTGGCGAAGTGCTAGCTCCCGCTTGGAGATGCCTTATTTGTTGTATTTATATATATTCTTGTTGTACCCATTTTGGGGGCCAGTATTTAAATAGGAGACTCTGCCGAAATTTTCGGAAAAATTGACATTGTTTTTAAAAGGTTTGATATGACTTATTTGATAAACTCACTTTCAATTGATTGGTTTTCCTTCACTCTTTTGCTTATTTGGTTTTGGTTTCTGGGCTTTGGCTTACTTATTTTACGGACGTCTTGAGACGTTTCGTAAACTTAAGTGCCAATCACGTTCCGTACCCTGCGGGTCGTGAAAAAGTTGGTATCAGAGCGATAAGTTTTACCTTTTTGAGTGTAGGATGACCCTTGGTAGATGGAGTAAGTGACTTAAGTAGGGTAACGTAGCGTGTGTATGTCCGCGGCATACTTGCGATACGGTACTCCGCCTAAGTGACTTTAGGATATACTTGCTTGAAATTCCTTCTTCAATTCTGTGTATCCTATGATTCTATTGCACTGTTCTTATTATCCTTTTTCCTGTACCAGCCACTATGCCGCCGAAGGCTACGAGAGCATAGAGGGCTGCCGCCCGAGACGAGATTCGAGCTGGCTCGTCCGAGACTAGGACTGAGCAGGTTGGTATGCCTACGCCGCTGGGACAGACCGATCCACCTTCCCCAGGCCGTATGGATAGGCTTGAGACTGGTATGGAGGAGTTGCGACAGATGATGGGGAGTATGCAGCAGCTACGTCAGATGGTAGGATCCCTAGTTGCAGCCAGTCGTACACCGAGGCCGGATGACGCACCTACTACATCCCAGACTACTATGATACCTATTCTTACTACTACCGCTATGACCATCCCGGTTTCACTACAAGATTTCATAAGGCTGAGACCTCCAGTATTCACCGGCACCGAGGCAGCGGAGGACCCACAGACGTTCCTTGACAGTTTAGCCAGGATCTGCCGTTCGCTGAGATGTTCGGATGATCGATGGGTGGAGCTTGCGAGTTTCCGTCTAGAGGGTCTCGCACAGATATGGTGGGAGTCAGTCTTGAGAGGTCGAGCTGCAGGTCTACCGCCTATGACTTGGGTCGAGTTTACAGCAGTCTTTCTGGCTCGTTTCCTCCCATAGAGCGTTCGTGATGCCAGAGCTCGTAGCTTCGAGGCCTTGGTCAAGACACCTGGGATGACGGTGTCTGAGTATGACGTTCAGTTTAAACAGTTGTCTCGATATGCCACGTACCTGGTAAATACCGAAGCGAAGAGGGTGAAGAGGTTCTTACAGGGACTTGATGCCCAGCTATATCTTGCCATTGGCGCCCAGCTCTACGACACTTATTCAGCTGCTATGGATACGGCGTTACAGATGGAGGCACGCATATCACAGACTTCGGCCATTTCTGGGCTGAAGAGGATTCGCACCGATGTGCCGTCGCAGAGGCAGCGCGCCAGATTCTTTCCGAGAGATGAGCCTGGCAGAGGATTTGGACGGGGTCAGTTATATGGTTCATATCCCCGGGGACAGCAGCCGTCGCCAGGGTGTTTTGGGTGCGGGAGTCCGCGCCATCTTGTCAGAGACTGTCCGGCGAGACGACAGAGAGCGGCGACAGTTCCGCATGTGACCCTACCACCATCACCACCCCCTCCCCAGAGAGCCCTACTTCCTACCACAGGCGATGCTCCACGCCAGTTAGGTGCACCCAGAGGCCGTGGACGCGACGGTCCTATTCAGAGAGGAAGAGGAGGCAAGGGCAGAGGTCGAGGTCAGCCCGCTATCGATGGAGGACAGGCCCGAGTATTTGCTTTGACACCGCAGGATGCGCAGGCATCCAACGCCGTTGTGATAGGTACCTTGCCAGTTTGCTCTTTCGACGCACGGGTATTATTCGACCCAGGTTCCACACATTCGTACGTATCTACACACTTTGCACGATGTTGGGCCGTGAGTCGTCGTCGTTAGATCAGCCGCTTGTGGTTATTACTCCGGTAGTCTTGTCGTTTGTCGCTCGTTTTGTGTTTCGATTGTGTTCCGTTCGTATCGGGGAGAGGGATTCATCGGTTGATTTGATTCTCCTCGATATGTTGGACTTTGATGTGCTACTGGGCATGGATTGGCTAGCCACTTGTTATGCTTCGGTGAACTGTCGTGAGAAGGCAGTCAGATTTAGCTTTCCGGGAGAGCCAGTCCTTGTTATTCAGGGAGACCGCAGCGTCACCCTTCCCAGCTTGTTTTCGTTTCTTCGCGCTGGTCAGCTCTTGCGAAAGGGATGTCAGGGATTCTTAGCCTATGTCTGTGATACTAGAGCTACAGAGGTTCCGTTGGACCAGGTTCCGGTTGTTTGTGAGTTCTCTGATGTTTTACCTGACGAGCTGCCTGGGCTACCGCCTGAGCGCGACGTTGAGTTCTGCATTGACTTGATTCCCGGCTCGGGGCCTATTTCTATACCGCCTTATCGGAAGTCCCCGGCGGAGCTTCGAGAGCTGAAAGATCAGTTGTAGGATTTGTTAGATAAGGGGCTTATTCGACCTAGTGTTTCTCCGTGGGGTGCTCCGGTCCTGTTTGTCAAGAAGAAGGATGGCAGTTTGCATTTGTGTATCGACTACCGCCAGCTGAACAAAGTTACCGTGCGGAACAGATATCCGTTGCCACGCATTGATGATTTGTTCGACCAGCTTCAGGGTGCGGGCTATTTTTCGAGGATCGACTTACGATCAGGATACCACCAGCTGCGAGTCCGACAGGAGGATATACCGAAGACAGCCTTCCGTACACGCTATGGCCACTATGAGTTTCTGGTGATGTCGTTCGGACTCACCAACGCCCCCGCAGCATTTATGGATTTGATGAACCGTACATTCAGGCCGTATCTTGACTTGTTCATCATCGTGTTTATCGACGATATTTTGGTGTATTCCCGGAGCAGGGAGGAGCATGAGCAGCACTTGCGGATTGCGCTGTAGACTTTGAGGGAGCACCAGCTTTTCGCAAAATTTTCCAAGTGTGCATTCTGGTTGGACAGCGTCGGATTCTTGGGTCATGTGATTACGAGAGATGGTATATGTGTGGACACGAAGAAGATTGAGGCCGTTCAGCAGTGGCCCAGGCCGACATCAGTTACGGAGATCCGCAGTTTCTTAGGCCTGGCTGGCTACTACAGGCGTTTTGTTCAGGACTTCTCCCGTATAGCGGCACCTTTGACCGGTTTGACCCGGAAGGGAGTTCCTTTCGTTTGGACAGAGGAGTGCGAGCGCAATTTTCAGCAGCTACGGACTTGTTTGACTACGGCGCCGGTATTATCTTTGCCTTCGGGATCAGGCGGATTTGTGGTCTATTGTGATGCTTCGCGAGTGGGGTTAGGATGCGTATTGATGCAGCATGGCCGGGTGATCGCATATGCTTCTCGGCAGTTGAAGAAGCATGAACAGAACTACCCTACTCACGATTTGGAGATGGCTGCAGTGGTCTTTGCACTGAAGATATGGCGACATTACCTATATGGAGAGTCATGCCAAATATTCACAGACCACAAGAGCTTAAAATACATATTTCAGCAGCGAGACTTGAACCTCAGACAACGTCGTTGGATGGAGTTGGTAAAAGACTACGACTGCGAGATCTTATATCACCCAGGCAAGGCGAATGTAGTGGCAGATGCTTTGAGCAGGAGGCCCGGGGGTAGTCTATCCTATTTGCGTGCAGTGCAGAGGCAGTCGTCAGCAGATTGGCAGATTTTATGCGACAGCCAAGTTGAGTTCGAGTTCACTCAGACTGGGGGACAACTCGCGCATGTTCGTGCACCCCCACAGTTGCTTGACCGTATATATGAGGCACAGCGCAGAGACGACCGTTGCTCAGAGATCATGGCACAGATGGGACAGGGCAGATTTTTCGAGTTCGTGATTGATGATCAGGGGATTTTACGATATGGATCTAGACTGTGCGTACCAGATGCTGATGGATTGCGGCGCGACATTCTTGAGGAAGCACACCGATCAGTGTATAGTGTCCATCCCGGTTCCACCAAGATGTACCATGATATGATAGAGACCTACTGGTGGCACGAGATGAAGAGGGACATTGCGGAGTTTGTATCGAGATGCCTGACTTGTCAGCAAGTCAAGGCCGAGCACCAGAGGCCCGCAGGAGAGCTACAGCCGTTACCCATTCCGGAGTGGAAATGGGAGCAGATTTCGATGGATTTCGTTGTGGGTCTACCCAGGACTAGTCGAGGGTATGACTCCATCTGGGTGATCATCGATCGATTGACGGAAGCGGCTCACTTCCTGCCTGTGAAGACCACTTTCAGCTTCGCTCAGTATGTCCAGCTTTACATCGACGAGATCGTGCGGTTGCATGGCGTACCGACTTGTATTGTGTCAGATCGAGGCACCCAGTTCACCAGCCGACTTTGGCAGAGACTTCAGGAGTCTTTGGTCACTTGTTTGAGCTTCAGCACAGCGTTTCATCCGTAGACCGACGGACAGTCAGAGCGGACCATTCAAACTCTCGAGGACATGCTCAGAGCGTGCGTTTTAGACTTTGGCGGTAGCTGGGATCATCATTTACCTTTAGTGGAGTTCTCCTACAACAACAGCTTCCAGGATACTATTCAGATGGCACCTTTCGAGGCATTGTATGGGAGAAGATGCAGATCGCCCGTTTGTTGGACAGAGCTCAGCGAGAGCAGTATTTTGGGGCAGCAGCTTATGGAGGAGACGACCGCGAAAATACAGTTGATTCAAGACCGGATGAGAGCGGCTCAGAGCAGGCAGAAATCGTATGCTTACAGGCGCTGTCGCAGGCTAGAGTTCGCAGTTGGCGATCATGTTTTTCTGAGGGTCTCTCTGATGAAGGGCGTGATGCGATTTGGGCGAAAAGGGAAGCTTAGTCCCAGATTTGTGGGTCCCTTCGAGATTCTCGAGCGTGTCGGCGCAGTTGCATATCGTTTGGCTCTTCCACCCAGCTTTCCCGATGTTCACCCCGTCTTCCATGTTTCGATGCTCCACAAGTACTTTCACGATCCTTCGCATGCGATTCAGCACCCGACAGTCCAGCTTGAGCACGACCTTTCTTTTGCAGAGCAGCCGGTGGCCATCCTGGATCGGCAGGTGAAGAAATTGAGGTCGAAAGTTATACCTACCGTCAAGGTCCTTTGGCGTAGCCCGAGCAGCGAGGAGGTTACCTGGGAGACCGAGGGCGAGATGAGGAAGAAATATCCCCATCTCTTTGAAGGTACGCGTAGTTATATATTTTTTTTAAATTCGGGGACCGAATTTCTTTAAGGGGGGAAGATTGTAGCGCCTTGAAAAGTCGTATTGGTGTTTTCCCGAAAAACGGTGAAAATTTAGTATTTTTCCGTAAATCGTCTTTTTTGCTATTTTGCAGTTTAGGCCTAATTATACCTAATTTGGATAGATAATTGCTAGTTTTTAGTATCCAATGAGTTGCTTATTAATTTTTGGTCATTTAAAATTTTTTCCCTATTTTTCAATTTTTAATATTATTTTAAGCCGATAAAAGAAATACATTAAATTAGCGATAAATACAAATTTAAATGGGCAAATTTTAATCTTTAAAATCATGTTAATTTAAATCTAGTTGTAATATAAATTTTTCGTATTTTATTTCAAGTTTTAACTAATTTTTATTATGGAAAACGAAATTTATTTAATTTAAGCTTTAAACTTGCAAAGATGAACTTGTGGGGGGCCTTTTTGCTTAGATTTTTTTAGCAACCTCTCACATTTTCCTCATTCTCACTTGGGCCGAGCCCACCAGCAGGATTTCCCCCCCTCCATTTACTCCTTCATTTCATTTCATTTGAAGAAAGTTATGAGATGAATATTATATATTAATTAAGGTATGGTGTTGACTTGGAAAAAAAAAGAAAATAAATCTAGTACACACACACACACTCCCCCCCATTTCCCTAGCTGCCAAATCTGCAGCCTCCCCCCCTCCATTGTTTCCATCTCCTTTGCATCAAAACAAAATCCCCAAAATGATTCAAAGATCTAAATCAAACTTCAAAATTCCAAGACATTCTTCATCCCACTTTTCTTAGCCTTTCTAGCTTGGATCTTGGATGCAAGGAGGCATCTTGGGAGGCAACATTTCTTGCTAGGTCTAGATCTAGAGGTATAATTTCTACCTAATTAAATTCCTTTAATTAAGTGGTTTAAGTGTTAAAAGCTTAGCAAATTTCTAATCTAGGTTTTTAAAGAGAGTATTTTGATTTAAGCTAGGGTTTTAGAAATCATTAGTACGTTAATTAAATCTATTTTGTTATCTAGTTATTTTGTTAGCCTAATCTAAGTGGTTAACTTGTCTTTTGTACTTCAAATTAGTGTTAAATTAGTGTATCATTGATAGTTTGGGTTGGTTTTTTTGCTAAGTTTGGAAAATCAAGAAAAGGTGGTTTATGGAATAATAGGATTTGAAGCATTGTATTGGGTTGTAATCAAAGTGATTGTGGCTAACTAGTTATGCGGTTAGATGTTTATGCTAGATTGGTGTCTTTTGTCGCTAATCCGCGAAGTTGCACGACTTTGGAAGTCTTTTGTGCTTACTAGTTTTTATTAAATTATTGTGGTGATGTATTTGCGATATCTTGATTATATTTTTGGCATATCCTATGACATTTAGGACGTGTGAGTGCGGATTTTTGAGTGTTCGGGTTTTAGCTTTGCCGGGCGACCAAATAGGCGATTCTATTTAGTTTTTGGCGGTTTTCGTGTGTGTTCTGCGCACCTTGTGCACGTTGTGCCTAGCTTGTGAACGTAGATATTCTCGTTCGGGATTTGCGTCGTTTCATGATATGTAACCTTATGTTTTGTAATGATGTAAATTCCAGGTTCGGTCGCCGAGACGTCAGACGCGGCACGAAAAGGGAAAGCGGTGATTGGACGTAGCTAGCTAGGGATTCCGGTGAGTAGATTTAACATCTACGGGGGACTAACGTTTGGATGGCGCAAGTCTCCCGATAGTTTAAGTAGTTAAGATTTTAGTGATATTAGTAACTACATCCACACCTTATTTGACCTACATATGCGAACCCATTCTATAGAACACCTGCACCATTGCCAGGGTTTTTATATGCAGCACGAGCACTATTCATGTTTACACACACGCCCTGGTAATTGCCATGCCACCACACTAGATAACCTACAATTTGAAACCTTTTACTATAATTGATGCTTAAACCTGTGCTATTGCCTTTAATTCCTTAAAATGAAATCGTAGGATTGCTATTCATGTGCATGTACCTCATCATATTATTTGTTCATGCCTAGTCTATTAATCATACATCGCAACTTGATTATTGATACCATATGCATTCATTATCCTTGACATATGCACTTATGAGGATTTCTTGAGATTTTATGATATTTCTGGATTTCGGGGGAAAGCCGCAAAAATTCCTAAACTATTACTTTTTTTAAAAATATGTAAATTACGGTTTTCTAGTGATGTAAGTGTCGTCCACCATGAGTTTTTTGTGGTTTTCGAGACCCGTTTGGAGGAGTTTGATGAATCGTCTCGAGTACATGGTGGGCCCAGTAAGGTACCCCGGGGCAAGAAGCTCGTGTTGCTGACGATGAGCCTGGCAGAGGACGGATTACCTACCGGTGACTGTTTTGGCATGGCGGATATCCAGAGGATACCGACCGTGGCCGCGAGGTGATGAGATATGGATATTTGAGATGGGTCAGCCGGACGGCTGAGGCCAGAGATACTATGATATGGATATATGAGATTTGATACAGTTTTGAGATGTCGTTGCTGGACACGGATTCTGGTTGATTCTATTGGTATTGTGCTGATATTTCAAAAGAGATGCCTAAGGGAAAGAAAAGATGATTTCTTATATTTACACATGCAGATCACGAGTATATTCATATTGCATACATACCTGCTAGTAGATTCATATTGCATTCGTACCTGCTAGTATATTCATATTGCATATATATCTTCTATTATATCCTGCCATGCCTGTTTTATAGATGCTAGGATGCTTGTGTGCATACTTGCGATAGCCTCTATAGATGTTATTTTTTACTCACGAGTTGGCAACTCACCCCCGTTGTGCCACAGCCTTTTGCAGGTTGATCCGTCAGTACAGTAGCGGCTGGCGCACTAGCTTTTTTTGCCTCTTTTGCCAGGACTCGAGGCTTTTGCTCGTAGGTGGGTTGTATTATTATTTTTGTACCACCTTGTATATTCTTTGTATCTAGAGTACTCCATCTACTGTAACTACCAGTATTGTTGTATATTGACCTAGAGATGAGACTGTGAGATTTGTGGACTTTTATGCTGTATTTTGGGGTCGAGCTCACTTGAGTCGACATGCTGTTTTTCTTATGCTTCTTTATGATTATTTTGCTTGTTGTTGTTTTATATTGCGTGGGATTTGTGACCGCCTTGTGGCGAAGAGCTAGCTCCCGCTTGGGGATGCCTTATTTGTTGTATTTACATATATTCTTGTTGTACCCATTTTGGGGGCCAGTATTTACAAAGGAGACACTGCCGAAATTTTCGGAAAAATTTATATTGTTTTTAAAAAGGTTTGATATGACTTATTTGATAAACTCACTTTCAATTGATTGGTTTTCCTTCACTCTTTTGCTTATTTGGTTTTGGTTTCTGGGCTTTGGCTTACTTATTTTACGGACGTCTTGAGACGTTTCGTAAACTTAAGTGACAGTCACGTTCCGTACCCTGCGGGTCGTGACATATACAACCCAGAAAACTCAACTCTTGAGTGCAAATTAAAAATTCCCAGAAAACTTAGGAATAAAATAAAGAAATTACTGTGCAAAATTTAATGGAAGAAGCGACCGTACGGCCGCAGAACCGCCGCAAGATCCATGCTCGTGCCGCGGTTCCGTGGCTACTTAATCGATTTAGAAGCTCGTTTTGCACCGTATCTCCTATAAAACCCTGCTGATTTTTCTGCATATTTTTAATCACAAAATTCCACAGTTTTGAAAAATGTATAGAAAGTGGTATTCGATTAGGGTTTTGGGTTCGATCGGACTTCTAACATCGTCTACATATCGCCTAAAGCTCTAGCTAGTCTCTGATACCACTATAGGGTTCCTAGGCACACTCAAGTGGTTCCACAAGGCATCAACCATGCCAAAATAAAAATTCTAGTGCCGAGAAACCCTAAACTAGATCGGTTACTAGAGGAGGCGAAACAACAAGCTAGTAAACTGCTTTACTAATGAGTGAATGGAAATACAACCTTCGTAGATCCGGTCCACCACTTCTTTAGCTCCGAGATGACGTCCCTCCGCTGCGATCATCGGGATCCTGGACTCTAGCGTCCGTTTCATCGGAGAAATGGGCGGGCTAGGTCGTTGATTTCGATGCCGAAGATGATCTACGTCGAGGCGACTCAAACTCTAGAACCACCTTCACTAGGTTATAAAACTTGTGAAGATAACACACTCTACTACATGGCAAGTGGTAGAGGATGAAGAAATAGGAAGTGGGTTCACTTTGGATTTGGATTTCTCACTTGGATTCATCACTTGTAATTTTCAAGTAAGCTTTCTTCCCTTCTTGAAGAAGATGAAGAAGAAGAAAGAAAAAGAATTTTTTAATTAAAATAATTCAAGTGAATCTTATCAATTAGCAACCATGGGTGAGTTAACTTGTGTAGAGAATAAACTAGGGTTTAGGTTTAATGGTTAGGTTAAGGCAAAACACAAAATGGCAAAGACTTTCAAAGCTTCATGAAGCTTCATGGATAAAACAAAGCATGCCTCCATTTTATTCTTTGCCAAAATGAATAAAGTAAATAAATAAATAAATCAAACCCTACCCTTTAACCTAATCATAGTTTAAAGTAAACACACACCCAAGTTTGCATGTATCATCAAACATGATACAAACTAGTGCACAAACATATATCATATATACAATATGCACATTCAAGTGAGATAATCAATCTTAAGTGAACCAATACTAGTTAATGTAAAGTAATATATCAAATATATAATTATACATTAAATCATTAAATCAACACTTGATTTAACGATCCGGTCATATCGCATATGACCGACTAATATCCAATGTATCGACTTATCGAATTAATCCTCGATTCGATAACTAGGTTATATCGCATATAACCAATCGACACATTCATCGCGAGAATAGAATACGGTATCACATACACGCATTATTCTCGGTCCCGCACATATCTCATATGCGCTCCTATTTCGTTTCGCTTGAGCCAGGAAACCTCTGTGTAGGACTCTAAAGACTCGTCAATACGTCGGCAGCAGGTGATGATCATATCAAACACCTACAAGCCGCAAGCGGACTGCTAAACGTAACGGTCACCCGGGTATTGAGCGATCAGAAGATCAACGAGCAAGCCCGCTCACACTCCTGTGAATCCAACCAGTAACGCTTACCGTACAGTCCGGTCTGTTCATCTGATATGTCGCATATCTCGCCTAGGGGTGGTAAACGTCAGACCCCAGTAGCTCGATAAGTCGTGTCGATATGAGGTCTATAACAGTTTGAGAAACTACTGGTAACACTTACCAGTAAATCTCAGCAACACTGGCCAGGGATTTCCGGTTATAGCCAATCGAACACAGCGCAACATCAACCCCTATACCGAGAGAGACGAATCCCCTCCTATCGCTCATTGCCTCCATGTGATTCGGGACTATACCCAAAAAACCACCGTTTTGCAAGCCCTCTTAGACTTGGTAAGGTGGAAATCAAAGCACAGTGGGAATCACACAAGACTCTATGACGATCTCGGGTCAACAGACTACTCTGTACCAGTGTCACTAGAGAACTGATATCTAACGTAAGGTATAATACCATCTGGGAGTTCTCGGAGAGTCCGTCCAGTGTACCCAGTCTCCACTGAGCACCCGTAAATCATCTCTGATGTCAAACACCAATGGATATGGGATCATCCATCGCCCATCTGTATGAGTCGAGAAGGTATACGCTAGTCTACTCTGGTATATCAATGCCCCGTCTCGATATACCCACGACTAGTGACCTTGAAGGATGTACTTATGGACTACCATGTCCCCACTAGTATGATCCGCATCATAGTTCTGGTAGTCAAGTACACATCCTAAGGGCTTTACCAACATGTAACAGAGAGACAATCAGTGTACACGTTAAGGTAAAGAGCAACCAGATAGTATACTATCATGTCGAGCAAGAAAGTCCTCCCTATACATGTCCAAGCATCCACTACAATATATATCCTATGTATAGTAATGGCCTCTAGGGCTTACATATAACTAACATTGACTTAGTCCACTAGTTTTGTTTTACTTAAGATATTAACTAACCTAACCACTATAATTAGCCATGGTAATGTCTCTACATGAGTTAGTATATGATACTCACTCACCATGGTTAACTCTCTCTCTTGATTATTTTTTTCATATTCATTTTGAGCTCATCTTCTTCCTCCTTTATTTTCTTTCTTGGGTTTGAAAAAGAGAGAGAAACAAAGTGAGAAAAGAAATTCTAAAATGTACCCATTTCTTATTTCATCATCCTCTACTAGACTAGCACTTTAGTTTAGGGTGTTTGCTTCACTAATTCTTTGGTTAGTGAAGTAGAAGCTTGAGTTCGTATTCCCTCGACGTAGATCATCTTCGGCCTCGAAGACTTCAAGCAATACCGTTGCCTCTTCTCATGGAGCCGTCCGAGAGTCCGGGAGTTCGATGATCGCAGCGAAGGGACTACTACAAGGAGCTTAAGAAGTGAAGGACCGATCTAATAAGGTTGTATTTCGTATTCACTTAGTGTTAAAGAGTTTAACTTGCATGTCTTACCCTAATTATCTAGCAAAGATCTTGTTTAGAGTTATTCGGCACGGCTAAAATTTTAATCCGGCATGGTTGATGCCTTGTAGAACCTTATTAGTATGCCTAGTAACCCTACAGTGGTATTAGAGCCTAGCTAGAGCATTAGGCGACTTGTATACGGAGTTAAAACCCCGATCGAAACCCGAAACGCAAATTTAACCCCCTCTCTGGACAATTTCTAAAAACTATGATTTTTCTGAACTGAAAATGCCTAAAAATCAGCAGGAAAAAAAAAGAATTTTAGTGAAAAATGACAGCATAATACCTACAAACCGCCGCGGAACCGTGGCCGTACCGAGCTTGGGCCACGGATCCGCGGCAGAAAAGAGGACTTGTGCCATCAATTTTGCACAGTAATACTTGTCTCTGTTGTTACTATTTTCTGGGTATTTTTAATCTGACTCAAGTGTTGAGTGTTCTGGGGTTTATTTTGTAATCGTTGATTCGATCGGAAAAATTTAATTTTGTTGTGTTTTCCGGATATTTAGAAAGTATTAAAAAGTTCGAACGGATATCAATAACTCACTTTTTCCGGACCCGGAAAATTTTCAAGTGTTGGATTTTTCCGTAGTTTAAGAACGTCTAAATCGTGCAAGTTACGCAATGGACCCTCTAGAAGACAACAAACCTTAACTCGATTATGTGACCATCTTGAACTGCCTTTTGAACCGCCTTTTGAACCTTAGGGTTTGGGGCAGTACGGCGTGCCACATGTGAGGCGTTGGCTTGACCCTTCTACGGCTGGACCATTGGTACTGTGGCATGTGATGGATGTTTTTAAACTCCCCTCAAGTGTTGAGAACTATTTAGAAAAACTTGGGTGTTTGATCATTTGATCGGAAAGTTTAACATTGTCTATTTATCTGGAATGTGATCTAATATTTGGAATCCACAAGTAGTTATGAGATAACTAATTTGAATGTTATAAACATAGCAGTTTAGTCTCAAATGATTGGTTGCCACGGAATTTTGATGCATTCAAAAGTCCGTCGCAATCACGTAGCGTACGCGGATACTCGCCGGGTAAACTTAATAGACAGCCACGCCCAACACATAACATCACATGTCATCAACGTAAGTAAATATGCGCATCCTAATTGTCGTTGACATATAGCAACGAAACCGGCGATATCACATATTACACTTACGGTCGCAGAAAAGAAAGTGTAAAACTACAACATTTGGAATCCACAATCTCTTTAGAAATCGTAAATCCGAAAAATATCACATACTTCGCATTTCATGCCTAACTATATGAATTCCACATATTGTATCACATTCCAGATAAATAGACAGTATTAAACTTTCCGATCGAATAATCAAATACTCAAGATTTCTTAAATAGCTCAACACTTGAGCGGAGTTTAAAAATTCCAGAATACGTCACAGTACCAACGGTCCAGCAGTAGAAGGGTCAAGCCAACGCCTCACATATGTCACGCCGTACTGCCCCAAACCCTAAGGTTTTAGAGGCGGTTCAGACGGTCACATAATCGAGTTAAGGTTTGTGTTCTTCTAGAGGGTCCATCAGTTTACTTGCACGTTTTTCCGAAAGATTTAAACTAAGAAAAATTCAACACTTGAAATTTTTTCGTGTCGGGAAAAAGTGAGTTAATGATATCCGTTCGAACATTTCAATACTTTCTAAATTATCCAGAAAACATAACGAAGTTAAATATTCCGATCGAATCAACATATACAAAATAATCCCCAGAACACTCAACACTTGAGGCAGATTAAAAATACCCAGAAAGATACACTAGCAGATACGGTCATAACTGTGCAAAAATAAAAGTCAAACCCGACTATACGTCCGCGAATCCGCGGCGCAAGCAAGGTATTGCCGCGGTTCCGCGGCGGCCCGTACGGTTTAGCCCCTCGTTTTTCACAGTGATGCATAAAATTCCCTGCTGAATTTTTAAGGTATTTTTAATACAGAAAAATCACAGTTTTTAAAAAATGTTCAGAGAGGGGTTTAAAATGACGTTTCGGAGTTCGTTCGGAGTTTTAACTTCGTATACACGTCGCCTAATGCTCTAGCTAGGCTATGATACCAATGTAGGGTTACTAGGCACTTTAATAAGGTTCTACAAGGCATCAACCATACCCTTTTAAAATTTTAGCCGTGCCGAATAACCCTAAACAAGATCTTTGCTAGATAATTAGGGTTACACATGCAAGTAAATCACATTTACCACTAAGGGAATACAAAATACAACCTTTGTAGATTGGTCCTTCACTTCTAAAGCTCCTTGTTGTAGTCCCATCGCTGCGATCATGGTTCTCCCGGGCACTTGCATGGCTTCACGAGGCGAAAGAAGCGTCCTTGCTTGATGTCTTCGAGGCCGAAGATGATCTACGTCGAGGGAATATCAACTAAAGCTACTACTTCACTAACTAGAGAATTAGTGAAGCAAACACCCTATACTAAAGTGCTAGTCTAGTAGAGGATGGAGAAATAGGAAGTGGATTCTCTTTAGAATTTTATTTCTCACAATCTTTCACTCTCTTTTAAAACCCTATCAAGCTTTTTCTTTTTGCTCAAAGAAGAAGAAGATGAACAAAAGAAAAAGATGAGGATAATGATCAAGTGAGTGAGCTAACCACGGTGAGTGAGTATCATATACTAACTCATGTAGAGACATTACCATGGCTAATCCTAAATGGTTAGGTTAATAAAAATCTAAAGTAAAACAAAGTTAGTGGACTTTGTCAAAGCATCCACAAGCTTCTACAAGCTTCATGCTTGTGACAAAAGGTCCACTAATTTGTAATTACCTTAAATAATTATTAACCACCATTTAAAATAGAATGGTGTATATCTTGTACACCCATGCATGATGTATCAACAACCATGATACAAAAAGAAAATACATTTTAATATATATCAGATACATATTAAAGTTGTGCACATGTGAGAAAAATCCTTCAGTGAACAAATGTTAGTTAATATAAATTAGTATATCATATATACAATTATACACTAAATTATTAAATCAACACTTGACTTAATAATCCGGTCATATCATATATAACTGACTAACATCCAATGTATCGACTTATCGAATCATCACTTGATTCGATAACCTGGCTATATCTCATACAACCGACCGATACTAAAAGTCGCGAGAATAGAATACGGTATCACATACACGCATTATTCTCGGTCCCGCACATATCACATACGTGCTCCTATTTCGTTTTGCCTGAGCCAGTAAAACCTCTATGTAGGACTCTAAAGACTCGTCAATATGCCGGCAGTAGGTGGTAATCACATCAAGCACCCACAAGCCATCAGCGGTACTAGCTGGACGTAACGACTACCCGGGTATTGAGCGATCAGAAGATCAGCAAGCAAGCCCGCTCCAACTCTTGTAAAAGCCTAACGGTAACACTTCCCGTACAGTCCGGTCTCCTCGTCTGATATGCCGCATATCAAGTCTAGGGGTGGTAAACGTCAGACCCCAATAACAGATAAGTCGTACCGATGTGAGGCTCATAACGGGTCGAGAAACTACTGGTAACACTTACCAGTAAATCTCTAAATCATCCCTGGCCAGGGACTTCCCTGTTATGGCCAATCGAGCACAGCGCAACATCAACCCCTAATACCGGGAGAGACGAAACCCCTTCTATCGCTCATTACCTCCATGTGACTCGGGACTGTACCCAAAAACCACAGTTTTGCACGCCTTCTTGGACGTGGTATGGTGGAAATCAAAGCACAGTGGGAATCACACAAGACTCTATGACGATCTCGGGTCTACAGGCTAACTTGCACAAGTGTCACCAGAGAACTGCCATCTGACGTGAGGTATAATACCATCTGGGAGTTCTCGGCGAGTCCGTCCAGTGTACCAAGTCTCCACTGAGCACCCGTATACCATCTCTGATGTCAAACACCAATGGATATGGGATCATCCATCGCCCATCTTATGGGTCGAGAAGCGTATACGCTAGTCTACTCTGGTATATCGATGCCCTGTCTTGATACACCTACGACTAGGAGCATAAAAGGATGTACTTATGGACTACTCTGTCCCCACTAGTATGATCTGCATCATAGCCTAGGTAGTCAATTACACATCCTAAAGGCTTTACCAACATGTAACTATAAGACAGTATCAAGAGACAAGTATACATGTTAAGATAAAGAGCAACCAGATAGCATATCAAGCAAGAAAGTCCTCTTTATATATGTCCAAGCATCCAATATAATATACATCATCTGTACAATACTGGCCTCTAGGGCATACATACAACTAACAGATCCATACCCTTAACTAGAGGATGCCGTACGATGGATTATGCCGCACGTGTTGTTGTGAGGCTGGATGCCGATTGATAGATTCACCGACTCGGTCATGTTAGATACGTATACCTTATAGCATTTAGCTGACGATGTACTTTATGCTACGTTCTTGTCATTCTCATTGCATTACATATACCTGTGCTAGTACACCTACACCATTATCGATGATGCGTATGTTACACTCACACAGATTGGCCGGCTCACACATTTCATCATCGATAATTGCTATGTCACTACACAGTACAATTGCTGCATCTTGATATGACTCCTTGCATGATTTACTTGCTATGTTCACATCACTGTTCATGTAGCATGATATACGGATATGTTTACATTTCTGTTATATGTCGCATACATCATGCTTTACGATTATACGCATTGAGATGTTTTTTTCATGAGATTCTGGATTTGAGAACCGTGGTTATGTTTCAAAAGAAAGTATGTATTGTTTTAAAAACCAGGTTTCTCTTGATACGATATCTCAGTGCGTCCACCATGCGTTTTCTCGGTTCTGAGACGTGTGATATGTGAAACCCGATTCGAGGACTTGGATGATCCGTTTGCGGGTTCAGGGTGGACCCGGTATGGTATCCCGGGGTAAGAAAGGGATGTCACGCAGTAGATGATGAGCCTGGCAGAGGGATTACTACCTACCGGTGATTGGTTGGACCTGGCGGTTATCCGGAGGTTACTGACCGAAGTCGAGAGACGGATATGGGCTGATCCGTACTGCCGGAGCCCGAGGGCAAATCCGGACAGACGGAGCCCGTGGGCTAATCCGGACTGACGGAGCCCGAGATATGAGGATTTACGTGTCGATGTTGGACACGGGTTTTATGATGTTTCGAATGTCGATGTTGGACACTGAGGTTCCATGATTTTGATGTGTCATTGCTGGACACACGTTAGTTGATATTCTCATATTTACATGCATATGCTTTCATGATATTTACATGCATGATGTTGTTGTGTCATTGGTTGACACGTGGATGAGATCCACATGCATACAGTTATTTATTATATGGTTGGATGATATCCACATGCATATAGGCATTGAGTATATTGTGGGCACATATGTAGATACGGTCACCCTAGATATCATAGTATTGCCTTTATGATATAGTTGACATAGGAATCGTTGTTTTATTCGATTTCTACCTGATGATGTTTTCTACTCACGAGTTGGAAACTCACCTCCGTTGTGCCACAGTTTCGGCAGGTTGACCGCATGGATCAGTAGAGGCATCGCTGGCACACAGTTGCATTCGGGTGATTACTTTGGTAGGTGGTACATGTTGGATCGTACCACTCTTGTATTTATTATTCCTGTTGTATCTAGTTAACTCCATTATCAGAAAACTAGCATTTGTATAATTAGTAAGACTTAGTGAGACTTGTGGTTGCGAGACTTAGAGCGAGGGTTTATGTTCGCTTGATGCGTTTGATGTCTTGCTTTACATTATCTTTTTGGTGTTGATCTTCTCCGTTGGGCGTCGTATACTTGTATTGTGACTTGCGTGGTTATGAATTTGCCGATTGGCAAAGAGCTAGCTCCCGCTTGGGGATGCCTTTATTACTATTATGTATATGTTGTTTTGGATCAAAATATTCAAAGGAGGTGCTGCCCAAATTTTTAAAAGACGAAACATGTTTTTTCAACTAGTAAATCCACTTGCATTTTTATGTTCTATTGTTTATGTATTTAAGAAAACTTTTTGATTTCATCATACCTTTATTTCAAAACTTCACCTCTTTTATTTTCTTTAAAAAGGGTTTAGATTTCTGGGCTTCGGGTTACTTGAATTACGTTATGCTTGTAGACGTGGCGTGATTTAAGTGCCGGTCACGAGCTAATATTTTCGTGTCGTGACAAACTTAGCTAGTCGTGTCGTATAAATATGACCTAGTCTACAATGCCACAAGAAGAATTCGTTCATTTCTGAACTACTCCTCTTTTATGTGTTCTATATACTTTGAACTGTGGTTTGATTTAGAACTTATATGCAATTATATAACGTGCCTGATCCAATCAACTCTTGATTGAGGAAAATGTTCACAACATTATCCTGCAATACCAAATTATTTTCTTCTTTAACTTAATAAAGAATCTGATGTAATTTTGTATATCAGGTTCGGTATTTAATAATATTTGTTCAGAATCAATGTATTTAACATTTGATAACACAAGGTGATATTTGCCAACTAATTTGGCTTGCAACAATTGCACCATTCTCTATGCTAGAGAACGATCACCTATTCTCAGTTCTCTACCTTTCTGTAGCCCATATAACAAATTACATATATGGGATCCTAATCCAGTATCTCATACCTAGGACGTAGAGGATAGTGAGAAACAGTTCTCGGTAATGAACACACCCGAAGAATATACATCAACATGCTTATTCCTCGATTGGGTCGCATAGGAATCCGGATATTCCCCTATTTCCTGCTCGGACTTATAACAATTATATGATAGAGCGGAACCAACGTTCCCTATCTCAGTATAATAAGCAAGTTCGGTCGATGCATCCATATTTTTATCTTGATTAAGGTGTGACATGGTCGCTACCAGGAGAGAGAGAGAGAAGAAAACAATCAGCGTATGCACTTGCAAGATCAGATTGGTTATTATTTTATCTAATCAGGATGGCTCCCACTGTTTTTATCAAATCTTCCTTCAAACCTTAAAAGGTAAGACTAGCCGGGATTAATTACACCCTACAAGTTCGCCAATCTTTCGGCCAGGCCAGTGTCGGTATTTTGAGAGATGTTCACCGTGCTTTCGCACGGACCTAATTCAAATAAATCTCGTTTTCCCAAGGGCGTAACCCCGTTAGCACCTTTCTAGTCACCTACTTGATCGGCTAATTGTAATATGTAAAACTCTCCCAGGAGTAGCTCTTACTCGCAGTGGGTATCGGGATCCAACTATCTCATAGAAGGTTTGCAATCTCATTGCAAATTTCAACACTTGAAATTCCCGATAATATTATGCCCCAAGCGATCTATGACCTTGACAAGGTCAACAAACCATAAATCGCAAGTCAAGTTCAACCCGTACATTTCATAATTGAATTAAAGCCACCCGCACGACCCTTGACGTAGGCCAACAAAGTCGCACGACTACCCAAATCCAATCGCATCGTATGCAACAAATAAGCACTAAATAGCTACCGCACACTACGCCTTGACGCATGCCAACAAACGTAGCACGAATACTAAGTAGAACTTATCTGAAATGATGGAGGGCTATGACAGGTTTTTAAGAAAACCTTTTGCGTAATGAACTTGATATCGTTGTAGAATCGAGTGATTTTGAAAAGGAGTGTTTTGAGGCTTTTACCAGTTTTTCTAAAGAGGTCATTCCCGGTGAAGCGATCTCGGCTCTTTCCTCATCGAATGAGGTGCTGGATATTTCACAAATACCACTATGCAAAGCATGAACTAAAAAGCAATCAAAAACAAAACCGAGTGGGTTGTAGCATCTGCCAGTTTCGCTAAAGAGGTCACTCCCGGTGAAGGGATCTCGGCTCTTTCCTTATCGAATAAGGTGCTGGATATTCCATAAGAAATACCGCTATGCAAAGCAAGAACTAGAGCTACCAGTTTTTTTTTTAAAACAAGATTCTGCAACATCTTTAGATTTCTTTTATTTCATTAATCTCATTAATGAAGTCCCATCAATTACGCTTCTTAAGAATCACAGAAGAAACGAAAGCAGCAATATTTATTATATATCATATATATAATATAAGCATTCATCTCAACATATTAAGTGATCACATCAAAGAATATCAGCAGCAGAAGAACACATATGAAATATTGGATATACTAGGAATTCCGTGTTTTAATTAAGCCAGTAAAAAATGCGGATTCCATGGTCGTGATGAATAGCCAAACCCACATCCCTAGACCCCTACGAGAGCAGCAAGCAACCCTCCCAATTCTAGAGTTAGGAGACCCGGTCTCGACTCCTCGATATGGTCTACCACTGGACTCTAGAACCTGGTTACTTGTCCTCTCCTCCTTGGGTCTATCCTAATGCGGAAAAGTAAATAATATACATCAATGGTGACATCATCCTCAACCCGAAAGTGCCCCAATAAAAGAATATTACATACAAGTTTTTACATGAATGAAAATGAAAAACTCTCATCTCAAATAAAAAAACCCGGCTATTCAAAACACGACGATCCAATATAACATATCACAGCAACACATAACATCACATGTCATCAACGTAAGTAAATATGCGTATCCCAATTGTCGTTGACATATAGCACCGAAACTGGCGATACACCACATATTGCACTTACGGCCGTAGAAAAGAATGTGAAAAACTACAACAATTGGAATCCTCAACCACCTTAGACATCATAAACCCAATGTATCACATACTTTGGATTTCATGGCCAACCAAATGAATTCCTTAGACATCACATGCCTAACAATTATAAACCCCGCATTTTAGTCTCGATATTGAAAACAATTTTCAATAACCAGTCGGGTAATTCAACAAGATTCCGGACAACCTGATCGAATGCTCATCGAAAACTTTAGTAGACGGCCGCACCCCCGATGCCGTCGACGAAGTGCACTAAAGCGGAACACCGCGGCCGCGAGCACCCGAACGGATGCTTTTGGCGACGGGGTTCTCCTACAGTCACTTGGTCGGGGCTATAGGGCATGGCTATCTAGCAAGGTTACCCGGCGAGTATCCGCGTACGCTACGTGATTGCGACGGACTTTTGATCCACATCAAAATCCCGTGGCAACCGATCAAATGAGACTAAACTGCTAGATTTATAAAATTCAAACTAGTTATCACATAACTAATTATGTGGATTCAAAATATTGTATCACAATCACAGATAGCTAGACGATGTTAAAATTTTCGATCGAATAAATAAACACCCAAATTTTCTAAAAGAGCACAACACTTGAGCGGAGATTAAAAAGTACCCAGAACATGCCACAACACCTATTGACCAACCGTAGAAGGGTCAACCCTTGCCTCACCTATGGCGTCGCGGAACTACCACAAACCCTAGGGTTTGGTGGCGGTTCCAACGGTTATAGAATCGAGTTAGGGTTTCGTTCTTCTAGAGGGTCCACAGAATCACCTGCATGATTTTTTGAAATCATAAACTTGGAAAAATCCAACTCTTGGAAAATTTCCAGCGAGGGAAAAAATGAGTTATTGATATCCGTTCGAACTTTTTAACGTCGTCTAAATAACCCGAAAAGATGATAGAATTACGACTACAAAACACTCCGAATTGCCTATACAGAAATATAACATCACAACCAATATCAGTAAAAACAAGCAACACCTGAAATACCAAAACCCAAACACTGGAACACCACCAAAATTTGAAGCTAAATATCCACTAAAGAACCGGCAAGATCGGAATTTGTAGTGATGTCGCCGGCCAAAATCTAGCGAGAGGGTTTCAAATTTCTATGGTGTTCATGTTACATCTCATATAACATTCTGCAATTGCTTAAAAAAAATTTAGAGGCCATTTAAATATCGACAGAAACTAGGTTCTAGTGTTGCATCATTCGGAGTAGTTTCGGTTTCATAATCTAACAAACATCGTCTAATTCTTTAGCTTGGCTTTGATACCACTGTAGGGTTACGAAGCATGACAGCAAGGTTTTGGGAGGCATCGTCCATGCCATTTTTAAAAATTGCCATGCTAAACAACCCTAACCCTAGAATCATAACTAGAGAATTAAACAATACAACATGTAAACAACTTTACATCTAAGTGAATGAGGAATACAACTTTTGTAGACCGGTCATTCACTTCAATAGCTCCGTGTAGTAGTCCCTTCGCTCCAAGTAGTGAACTCCCGGACTCTAGAAAGGCTCCACAAGATGAACGGAACAAGCTTGCTTGAACTTTTCGAGGCCGAAGATGATCTACGTCGAGGAGACACCAACTCAAGCTACCTCTTCACTAATTTAGAATTAGTGAAGCAAACACCATAAACTAAATGGCTAGTATAGTAGAGGATGATGAAGTAGAAATTTTGCTCACTTTAGATTTATTTTTCTCACAATATTTCATCACCTTGAGAAAAGATAGAAAGCTTTCTCTTGAGGAAGAAGAAGATGAAGTGGAGGTGAGAATGAAACTCATGAGGTGAGAATAGCAACCATGGGTGAGTTTGTATCATATACTAACTCATATAGAGACTAAACTATGGCTAAGAATAATGGTTAGGTTAAAAAATATCTTAAGTAAAACAAATTAGTGGTCTTAGTCAATGGTTCCATATGCTTCTCCAAGCTTAAACCATTAAACCAATTTCCATAAATTTTGAATTACTTGGATAAATAATAACCCTAATATTATCTTAAGTATAGTGTAAGTCTCATACACCCATGAAGCATGTGGCATCAAGCATGACACAATAAAATGTACATTAATATATATCACATATATACTATATGCACACAAGTGAGAAAAAGAAATGTTTAAGTGAGCTAATATTAGTTAATGTAAATTAATATATCACATATATAATTATACATTAAATTATTAAATCAACACTTGATCTAATAATCCGGCTATATCACATACAACCGACTAATATCATATGTAACAATTTATCGAATTAACACTTGATCCGATAACCCGGCTAAATATATCATATAACCGAACGATATCACATATCGCGAGAATAGAATATGGTATCACATACTCATATCAATCTCGGTCCCGTACATATCACATATATGCTCCTACTTCATTTCTCTTGAGCCAGGAAAGCTCTGTATAGGACTCTAAAGACTCGTCAATACGCCGGCAGTAGGTGGTGATCATATCAGTCACCCACAAGCCACAAGCGGTCTGCTAAACATAACGGCCACCTGGGTATTGAACGATCAGAAGATCAACAAGCAATCCTGCTCATACTCCTGTGAATCCAGTCAGTAATACTACCATACAGTCCGGTCTCTTCGTCCGATATGTCGCATATCATAGCCTGGGGGTGGTAATCATCAGACCCCAATAGCCTGAGAAGTCATGCCGATGTGAGGCTCATAACGGTTCAAGAAACTACTGATAACACTTACCAGTAGATCTCAGCAACCCTGGCCAGGGATTTCCTGTTATGGCCAATCAAGCATAGCGCAACATCAACCCCCAATACCGGGAGAGTCGGAATCCCCTCCTATCGCTCATTGCCTCTATGTGACTCGGGACTGTACCCAAAAACCACCATTTTGCACGATCTCTTGAACGTGGTAAGGTGGAAATCAAAGCACAGTGGGAATCACACAAGATTCAATGACGATCTCGGGTCGACAGACTAACCTGTACCAGTGTCACGAGAGAACTGCTATCTGACGATAGGTCAAATACCATCTAGGAGTTCTCGGCGAGTCCGTCCAGTGTACCCAATCTCCACTGAGCACCCGTATACCATCTCTGATGTAAAACACCAATGGATATAGGATCATTCATCGCCCATCAAATGGGTCGAGAAGCGTATACGCTAGTCTACTTTGGAATATCGATGCCCCGTCTCGATACTCCCACGACTAGGAACATTTGAAGGATGTACTTACCGACTACCTCTGCCCCACTAGTATGATCTGCATCATAATCCTAGTAGTCAAGTACTCATCCTAAGGGCTTTATCAACATTTAATAGAGAGACAATAAGTGTACCAGATTAGATAAAGAGCAACCAGATAGCATACTATCATGTTGAGCAAGAAAGTCCACCCTATATATGTCCAAGTATCCACTATTGTAACATTTCAAAAAAATAAAATATTATTTTTGGGAATTTTTATAATTAAATAATATTATAGTGAATATTATAATAAGGCGGTATAATTAAATACCGATAAATTGGGAAAAAATTTGGAAAAATTATGGAAATTACTAAAAAGATGGTATTTTATGTGAATTATGCAAATTATAAGTTTTTATGATTAATTATATGCAATTTAGTGCTAATCACGATTAAATATCGCTAATCGCGCATTAAGCTTGTTTTGTGCAAAACATGCACCATATCATTTTTACACTTGTGTTACATTTTCCTACATGGCTTTCTCTTCATTTTTCATTCATGGCTTTGGTTTTGTGAGAAGAGAAAAGAAAAGGAAAAGAAAACAAAAGAAAATGGAATAAAGAATGGAGGGATGGGCATGACAGAGAGAGGGTGGGGGGTCAAACCTAGGACCAAGCTCCCATTCTTACTTCACTTCTTCATCATTTTCTCTCCTCTCCCTCACTCATGCTGCTGCTGCTGCCCTCTCCCTTTGCCTCTCTACCTCCTCACAATCCATCACAATAAACCCATTAAAACCCCATCTCCTCTTCACAAATTTTGTGCACAAGCTCACAAGCTACACAATGGACCAAGAAAAATTTGTTTTTGGTGCCATAGGGGATTCATGAGTGCAAAATGAGGTAATTATTCCATCATTAGTGTAGAATTTCCATTCCTTTAGCAACCATGTTAAATTAGACTTGATATTGTGTGGTTTTGGGAACATTGAAAACTTTGAGTTGAGGATTAGGGTTTTAGTTGAACCCAAAGGTGAAATTAAGGTTAGTAGAGGCTATACAACCCCTGCGGTGATTGATTGGAGACCCAAACCAGAGACTAGAACCCCTATTAGCGAATTTAGAAACCCGATATCGGAAGAATTGTGGATTCTGTGAGGGTATTTTGACATCTGCTATCACCCGGAGCCTCTAAAAAATATTTAGCAAGTATTGAGGAGTGTGCAGGCACCTAGGAAGCTAACCCCAAGACCCCAGCCCCTACACTCACTTCTGGGCCACAAATAAAACCCTTCTGGCGGCAAATTGCTGCCAGATCTTGAGCATTGGGTTTCGTGCTTCGTCTTTAGCTCCATCTCCTCTAACTAGACCCTTGGCATATGCAAAATTGACTAATTTGACCTAGGGTAAAATCTGGGACCATTTTCAAGAGTTGCTGTTTTGATTCGGGGTTTTGTTTTGCGTAATTTGCATTCTGGATTTTTGTATCTGTGTTGTACCTCGATCATTCGACGTTTGTACGACGATATCGAGGGTTGTTGGTGGTTTTGAAGTCGTGGTCCATAGGTTCTAACCTATAGGCCTTTAGCGTGTTGTTTTGGTTTTCCGATGTGATTTTAATACGCAATTGCAATACGTTATGATGTGTAGGTACCCCCATGAGGACTTCGAGACGACAAGCAACTGCGTGGCGACGTCGACAATAGCATACGGGAGCAATGTGAGTAGATTATATCAACGGGGGAAGTCGGGTGGATGGCGTATAGCACCCCTGCAGTTCGTAGTATAGCTTATATATATATATGGTTATATATATGTGTTTATGTTACGTGGATGATTATCAAGATATGATTTGTGTTCATGGTTTAGTTTAGAGTAGTTAGAAGTAACTTAGTTTAGCTTCTTAGTCGTGAACCCTAGAATAGGTTTACACTCACACGCACACACATGCTTACTGTTATACTTGTGCGTATATGGGGATACACACACACACACACACACACTTATGTATGGGACTGTGTGTATATATATACACGTATACCTACACTTGGATGGTGAGGATAGTGGATGATATTTGGAGATGAGTCGATGAGTTTGGGCATGGTGCCACGAGATCGGTGATATGATGTAGTTCGTATTAGGAGATACGACATGAGATTTTACCGGGCCTTTAGGCGTGTGTTTTCATACACGCACATATATATTTATAGATGGTATCAGCTTGTACTAGACTTAGATCAGTACCCCAATTCATGAGTTATGATGATAAGGGTAAAAGGGTCAATAGATGAGAGAGTGGGTGAGAATAAGAGGAGGAAAGGGAGAGAGAGCAGCCATGTTATTTCATTTCCCCTATTATTTTTCCTTCTTCATCTTCCTCAACTCACTTCCCTTCACCCTCAACCCTAGATCCATCTCAAAATACTCCTCAAAACCCTAACCCCCTTTTACAAAAATTGACCACCTCTTCAACTTTGTCACGACCCGAAATATTAGCTCGTTACCAGCACTTAAATCACGCCACGTCTAAAGGCGTGATGTAATTCAAGTAAGCTGAAACCCAGAAATCTAAACCTTTTTAAGAAAATACAGGTGGTGATGTTTTGAAATAAAGGTATAATGAAATCAAGTTTTCTTAATGCATAGAAAAGGAACATGAAAATGCAAGTGAAATTTGCTAGTTTGAAAACGTTTTTCGTCTTTTTAAAAATTTGGGCAGCACCTCCTTTGTATATTTTGATCCAAAACCACAAATACATAGCAAGAATAAAGGCATCCCCAAGCGCGAGCCAGCTCTTCGCCAACCGGCGGATAACAACCATGCAAAACAGTATAAGTAAGTATACGACGCCCAACGGCGAAGTTCACCACAAAAGATAAAGAAATAAGTAAGACATCAAAACCACAAGTAACGGAAAACCCGTCGCTCTAAGTCTCGCAACCACAAGTCTCACTAAGTCTCATTATTTATACAATTACTAAATTTGATTGATAGAGTTGACTAGATACAATGTGAAATAGTAAATACAAGAGTGAGTACGATACAAATGTCCCACCTACCAAGCAAACCACATAAAAGTTGGTATCAGAGCCCTAGGTTAACCTTGGTTCGAGTCTAAGTTTGACTATACGGAGCCTAGAGCATTTGTATATATTCGGAACTTAGGCTTGACCTTACGGAACTTCGACTTAGTCGAGGGGGTATTACACTCGAACTTTCGTCACATAGGTTGACCTTGGTTGATGGAGTAGGTGACTTAAGGAGAGTGACTTAAGGAGAGTGACGTACCGTGTGTATGTTCCGCGGCATACTTACGATACGCCACTCCGCTTAAGGAGCCTTAGGATGTACATTTCCTTGCACAGTATTATATTCATTCCTATGATCTATCCTCATCGATATTGGTTATGATTTACTGCCACGATTACACAGGCAGAGAGAGCTACGGCTAGAGTTGCAGTCAGCACGAGCTCGTCACGAACGAGGACTGACCAGGATGTGATTCCAGAGACATACGATTTCATAGAGGCGTCGTTTTATTGTGTTTTCGTGCCATGAGCGTTTGATGGGTCGCTCTTACGGGATTTCTCGGACATGCAGATCAGCACCAGAGGATCAGGCTACTGCTAGAGGCCAGCCAGAATGTGATGACCGTCGATGCACCTATTAATTGATGATTGAGACACTATTCAGCGTGCGGACAAATGAGCTAGTTGTTTCTGAGAACGACGAGATATCGCCCCAGATGTTGGAGCTATTTCCGTACGAGATGCACTTAGAGATATGATAGAAGGTCGCTAGTCACCCGAGGATGAAAGACTAGGACATGTGGTTAGTTCGCTTACCCCGATGCGAGGTCATCAGAAAGATTGATTCCAGTTAGAGACGACTTCACGCAGGTACATTGAGAGTCGATGGAGACGATCGAATATCAGGAACCCATGTTCCAAGTTTAAAGTATGCAGAGACAAATGCAAGTAATGCAATGGACCCTCTAGAAGAATGAAACCCTAACTCAACGTAATGACCATGGAACGCCTTTGAACCTTAGGGTTTGCGGCAGTTCAGCGGTGCCATTTGTGAGGCTTGGGTTTGCCCTTCTACGGTTGGTCCACAGGTGCTGTGGCATGTGCTGGAGTACTATTAAACTGTACCCAAGATGTTTAGCTCTTGGGGGAATTATGGAACCTTAACGAATCGATCGAAAGGTTCGACATCTTTCGGATATCATGTGATGGGATGTATTGCTTGGGAGACTCCAGATACGAATATAGCCGTTGGAGCACAGTCCATGCAGCTACGATGAGACGAGCCCGAAGCAGTCGACGGCAGAGAAAAGTGGAGTAAGTGGTTCGTACGAGATCTTGATGAGATGACGTTCCACTCCGCCGACATCAGAGATGTGACACGCATGCAAAGGCGTTGTATATGGATATATCTTCCCGAAAGAGTCGCGATGAGTATGCAGCCGTTCCGGAACAAGGAATTGATTTAGTAAGGGTGGTAACTTCCGGGCAGTTCGGCAGAAACAAGATTTGGGAGAGACCTCGACAGGACCATTCTGGAATACTATACGAAAAGACTTGGACCCAGGAGCGGTCATATTGCGCACACCCAGCAGGCCAGAGTTCGGCACCGTCGACGAGATAGTTGGCCAGAGATCTGTAGAGGATGTGCCAGAGCGGGACTGTTTCCGTCGTCATTCCATATTGGGCCGTTGAGCCGAGGAGTTATATATCTAGCAATGCATAGTGAGAGACAAGAGCCTAAAAGCACCACGCGTCAGACCATGAACAGGAGGCAAGTAGATATCTTGCTCTGCTAGCATTGGATGCACCGACACCTTCTCGACTTTGAAGGAGGAAATATCGACGACGGTATTTATGAATTGTGATTTGGTGATTCGATTATCACGTATCCGTCACCTTGGATTTCGGTATTTTGGGCGATCTATTCGCATGATTTAGTCTTGATTACTGAGTTTCTTTATATTTGTTTTCGTGCACCATGGTTGCACCTACTGGGTATTCATATTTTGTGCATAGTTATTACCCTTGAGATATGCTTTATACACCGTTGTGTTGATTTATGATTTGTGCACTGTTATTGCACTTGATATCATTTTGTGCCTTGGCTGCACATGTTTATGACTTCTGTAGGGTTCCTAGGCACTCTTGTGAAGGTTCATAAGGCATCAAACATGCCTGAATAAAATTTTAGACGTGCCGAACAACCTAAAGCCGGGATCTTTGCTAGATTATTATGGTTAAACATGCAAGTAAACATCTTTACCACTAAGTGTGAGGGATTACAACCTTTGTAATCCTCTCCTTCGCTTCACAAGCTCCGAGTAGAAGTCCCTTCGCCGCGATCCACGATCTCCCGGACTCAAGAGAGGCTCCACGACTCAAACGATCCATGCTAGCTTGCAGTGTTCCGCTTCTCCGATGATCTACGTCGAAGTTGCTATTACTCAAGCTCTCTCACTCTAAAGAGGTGAACACCCTAATCTAATGGGCTAGATTAGATGAGGATGATGGAGTAGTATTTATGCTTTCTTTTTATATCATTTTCTCACAAGAAATTATCACAAAAGAAATAACTAGTGAGCTCTTATCAAAACTCAAGAGAGAAGAAGATGAAGAAAATGAAAAGGATAATCCTTTTGTGATGAATAGTAGTAAAGAATATATGATTGATTATGGAACCATGGTCAAGGATGAGAGGCTAAACCTTTGTAGAGAATAAACTAGAGCTAGGGTTTGGTTAGGTTAAGAATGAGTCATGGATAAGTATAACCCATAATATCTTAACCAAGACAAAAGGAAATCCTTCTAGAATGAGCAAGAAGGAACTAACCCTAATCAAACCCTAATCTTTTTTTATCATCACTAAACATGTTTCATAATAAATCATATCATTTCACAATAATATATATCACATATATATTATATATTTGCAACAAAAGAAAATAATACAATTAACATATATCGCATACATATCAATGTATTAATCCGGTGAGAAAATGAAATAATAAAGCGAGCCAATATTAGATAATGTAATACAATATATCATATATATCATTATACATTAAATCATCGAACCAACACTTGATCCGACGATCCGGCTATATCGAATATAACCGACTAATATATCATGTATCGATTCATCGAATCAACACTTGATCCGATGCCCCGGTTCATATCTAAATATCGCGAGAATATAATACGGTATCTCATATCGCATTATCCTCGGTCCTGCACATATCACATATGTGCCACTACTCCGTTTTGCCTGAGCCAAGAAACATCTGTGTAGGACTCAAAAGAATCGTCAATACGCCGGTAGCAGGTGATGATCATATCAAACACCCACAAGCTGCAAGCGGTCAGCTAAACGTAACAGCCACCCAGGTATTGAGCGATCAGAAGATCAACAAGCTAGCCTGTCCGTTCTTCTGTGAATCCAATCAGTAACACTCCCGTACAGTCCGGTCTGTTCGTCTGATATGTCGCATATCAAGTCTAGGGGTAGTATACGTCAGACCCCAGTAACCGATAAGTCGTGTCGATGTGAGGCTCATAACAGGTCGAGAAACTACTGGTAACACTTACCAGTATATCTCTATATCATCCCTAGCCAGGGACTTCCAGTTATAGCCAATCAAACACAGCACAACATTAACTCCCTATACCGGTAGAGACGAATCCCCTCCTATCGCTCATTGCCTCCATGTGATTCGGGACTGTACCCAAAAGCCACCGTTTTGCACTCCCTCTTGGACGTGGTAAGGTGGAAATCAAAGCACAGTGGGAATCACACAAGACTCTATGACGATCTCGGGTCTACAGAGTACGCTGTACTAGTGTCACCGGAGAACTGCCATCTGACGTGTGGTATATCACCATCTGGGAGTTCTCGGCGAGTCCGTCCAGTGTACCCAGTCTCCACTGAGCACCCGTACACCATCCTTGAAGTCAAACATCGATGGATATGGGATCATCCATCGCCCATCATATGGGTCAAGATGCGTATATGCTAGTCCACTCTGGTGTATCGATGCCCTGTCTCGATATACCCTCGACTAGGAACATTTATAGGATGTACTCATCGACTATCGTGGCCCCACTAGTATGATCTCATCATAATCCCAATAGTCGAGTACCGATCCTAAGGGCTTTATCAACATGTAAGAGAAAGACAGTAAACCAATACAAGTCAACATGTTAAGATAAAGTGAAACCAAATAGCATACTATCATGACGAGCAAGAAATTCCTCTCTGTATATATCCAAGCATCCACCATAATATACATCATATGTACAACAATGGCCTCTAGGGCATATACATAACTAACAATCTCCTACTTGCACTAAGGCCAGCTGCTGTAGTATCTCATGCCCAGCATCCCGAACAATCTCTCAAACTGTATCTGGGGAATGGCCTTCGTGAGTGGATCCGCAGTGTTGTCCTTCGTATCTACTCTCCTGACCTCGATCTCCCGGCGATCAACTATCTCCCTGATCAGGTGATACCGCCTCAGAATATGTCTGGACTTCTGATGGGACCTGGGTTCCTTGGCCAAAGCCACAGCTCCATTGTTATCGCAATACAGAGGTATTGGATGCTCAATGGATGAAATCACACCAAGTTCAGTGATGAACTTCTTTATCCAGACAGTCTCTTTGGCAGCATCGTTGGCAGCGATGTATTCAGCCTCCATCGTCGAGTCTGCAACGGTATCCTGTTTGGAACTCTTCCAACATACCGCCCCTCCATTGAGGGTAAAGACAAATCCGGAGTGCGACTTAGAGTCGTCCTTATCACTTTGGAAGCTGGAATCGGTAAAGGACTCCACCCGGAGTTCTCCGTTACCATACACCAAGAACATGTCTCTAGTCCTTCGTAAGTACTTGAGAATGTTCTTCAGGTCTGTCTAGTGACTCTCTCCAGGATCTGCTTGATACCGACTCACTACACTTAGTGAGAATGCTACATCGGGTCTGGTACATAGAATCGCATACATGATAGAGCCTACTGCCGAAGCATAGGGTATCCCTTGCAAGCAAGCTCTCTCCAAATCAGTCTTGGGAGTCATCTCTTTGGAGAGAGTGAGTCCAGAGATCATGGGTTGGTTCCTACGCTTGGATTCTTCCATACTAAACCTCTTTAGTATTGTGTCAATGTACCTGGATTGGGACAATCCCAGTATCTGTTTAGATCTATCTCTATAGATCATGATTCCCAATATGCAGGAGGCATCACCTAGATCTTTCATTGAGAATCTTTGTGATAAGAAGAGCTTGACTAATTGCAGCAAAGGAATGTCATTTCCTATCAAGAGTATGTCATCCACGTACAATACGAGGAAGACAACCTTACTCTCTGCTACTTTCTTATAGATACAAGGTTCATCTATATTTTTGATGAAGTCAAACTCTTTGAATACAACATCAAAACAGATGTTCCAACTCCGCGATGCTTGCTTCAACCCATAAATGTATTTAAGCAGCTTGCACACCTTTTCGCTGCTCCCACTATCTACGAAGCCCTCTGGCTGAGTTATGTACACGCACTCTTCTAAATCACCATTTAGAAAGGCGGTCTTAACATCCATTTGCCAGATTTCGTAGTCATGGTATGCGGCAATGGCAAGTAAGATCCGGATGGACTTAAGCATAGCCACTGGAGAAAATGTTTCGTCATAATCCACACCTGGCCGTTGACGAAAACCCTTTGCTACAAGTCTAGCTTTGAAAGTCTCAACTTTTCCATCTACACCAAATTTCTTTTTAAAAATCCACTTGCTCCCAATGGGTTTTACCCCTTCAGGAGCATTTTCCAAAGACCATACTTTATTGGTGTACATGGATTCCATCTCAGATCGCATTGCATCCAGCCATTTCACAGAGTCACCACTCGTGATGGCCTGCTTGAAACTAGTCGGGTCATCATCTTCCATGATGCAATCCTTGCTTCCACCATCAATGAGAAAACCGTAGTATCTCTCAGGTGGACGAGAAACCCTACTAGATCGGCGGAGAGGCTGGGGTTCGTCGGGCACTACTGAATCCTATGGTTCCACTAAATCTTCAGTTGCAGTTTGTGTTTCTGGAACCTCTTCCAGCTCTACCTCTTTGCCACTAATTTCTTTTGCAAGAAATTCCTTTTCCAAAAAGGTGGCATATTGAGAAACAAACACTTTTTGTTATTCAGCGTGGTAGAAAAAATATCCTTGGGAATTCTTAGGATATCCTACAAACTTGCAAAGAACTGACCGTGCCTCGAGTTTGTCTGGATTTTGCCTTTTGACATAGGCCGGACAACCCCATATCTTAACTCGTTTAAAATATGGTCTCTTCCCACTCCATATCTCATATGGTGTGGTAGGTACAGATTTAGATGGAACTTGATTCAATAGGTATGCTGCTGTCTCAAGCGCATAACCCCAGAAGGAAATAGGAAACTCAGCCTCGCTCATCATAGAGCGCACCATATCTAATAGGGTGCGATTCCTCCGTTCCGATACACCGTTGTGCTGTAGTGTATAAGGAGGAGTAAGCTGAGAGAAAATCCCATTCCCTTTTAGATAATCTAGAAACTCATTGCTTAAGTATTCACCTCCTCGATCAGATAGAAGAATTTTAATACTTTTGCCCGTTTGATTCTCTACTTCGTGCTTATATTTTCTGAATTTCTCAAAAGCTTCAGACTTGTGTTTCATCAGGAACACATGACCGAATGTAGAGAGATCGTCAGTGAATGTAATGAAGTAGGAATAACCGTTCCTGGTATGCGTAGACATGGGACCGCATACATCACTATGTACCAGTTCTAAGAGTTCCGTAACTCTTTCTCCGTATCCACTAAACGGAGCTTTGGTCATTTTTTCTTTGAGACATGAATGGCAAGTATCATAAGATGATAATTCGAACGAATTCAAATATCCATCTTTATGTAACTTAGCCAGTCGTGTCGCATTGATATGACCAAGTCTACAATGCCACAAGAAGGATTCGTTCATTTCTGAACTCTTCCTCTTGTGTGTGTTTTGTATATTGAGAACTGTATTTTGATTTAGAATGAATATGCCATTATGTAACGAGCCTGATGCAATCAACTTTTGATCTAGGAATATGTTCATAACATTATCCTGTACTACAAAATTATATCCTTCTTTACTTAATAAAGAAACTGATATAATGTTGCACATCATGTTCGGTATATAATAGCACTCATTTAGAATCAGTGTATTACGACTTGGCAATACTAGGTGATATTCGCCAAATGCTTTAGCTGCAATACTTGCACCGTTCCCTACTTGAACGGAATGATCACCTTTTCCCAGTTCTCTACCTTTACGTAGCCCATGTAACATTTTAAATATGTGGGATCCTGATCCGGTATCTAATACCCAGGACGTAGGTTGAACTGAGAAACAGTTCTCAATAACTAACACACCTGAAGAAGATGCATCAACATGCATGTTCTTTTGGGCGGCGTGAGAATCCAGATATTCTCCTATTCCCTGTTCAGTCTTATAACTCTTATAAGAAAGAACGGGTCCAACGTTCCCCTGCTCAGTATAATAAGCGGGTTCACTCAATACATCCATATTATTATCTTGATTATGGCCTAACATGGTCGCTACCTGGAGAGAGAGAGAAGAAAACACTTTAGCGTATGCTCTTGCAAGATTAGATTGGTTATTTATCTTATCTAATCAGGATGTCTCCAACTGTTTTTATCAAATCTACCTTCAAACCCTAAAAGGTAAGATTAGCTGGGATTAATTACACCATACAATTTCGTCAATCTTTCAGCCAGATCAATGTCGGTACTTGAGGGAGGTTCCCCGTGCTTTCGCACGGACCTAATTAAAGTAAGCCTCGTTTTCCCAGAGGCGTAACCCCGTTAACACTTTTCTAGACACCTACTTGATCGGCTAATTGTCCTGTGTAAAACTCTCCCAGGAGTAACACTTACTCGCAGTGGGTATCGGGATCCAACTATCTCATAGGAGGTATGCAATCTCATTGCAAATTTCAACACTTGAAATTCCCGATAATATTTTGCCCCTAGCAACTTATGACCTTAACATAGTCAACAAATCATAATTGCTAGCCAAGTTCAACCCGTCATTTCCCGATTGAATTAAACCCACCTACACGACCCTTAACATAGTCAACAAAGTCGTACAACTACCCTAATCCAATCACATCTCATGTTTTAGCATATAAGTACTAATTAGCTACCGCACACTACACCTTAACATAGTCAACAAACGTAGCACGAATACTAACTAGTCGTTATCTGAAATGACGGAGGGCTACGCAGCTTTTACAGAAAACCATGAGCGTAATAAACTTGATATCGTTGTAGCATCATGTGAAATTTTGAAATGGAGTGTTTTTGAGTCTTTCATTAGTTTTGCTAAAGAGGTCACTCCCGGTGAAGGGATCTCGGCTCTTTCCTCATCAAATAAGGTGCAGGATATATCATATATACCGCTATGCAAAGTAAAACTCTTAAAGCAATCAAAAGAAAAATCGAGTTTTGTAGCATCTGCCAGTTTCGCTAAAGAGGTCGCTCCCGGTGAAGGGATCTCGGCTCTTTCCTCATCGAATAAGGTGCAGGGTATATCATATATACCGCTATGCAAAGCAAAACTGTAGCTACCCTTTTTATAAAGTTTTGATTCTACAACATCTTTTAGGTTTCTTTTCTTTTTATTAATCTCATTAATAAAATCCCATCAGTTTATGCTTCCTAAGCATCGTAGAAGAAACGAAAGCAGTAATATTTATATATCAGCATATATATATAATATAATCATTCGTCTCAGACAGTAATATGATCTCATCACAGAACATTGCAGCAGAAGAACATATATGAAATATTGGATATACTAGGATGTCCGTGTTTTCAATACGAGCCGGTATAAAACACGGATTCCACGGTCGTGACGAATAGCCAAACCCACAACCCAAGACCCCTACGAGAGCGGCAAGTAACACTGCCAATTCTAGGGTTAGGAAACCCGGTCTCGACTCCTCGAGATGGCCTCCCACTGGACCCTAGAACCCGGTTACTTGTGCTCCCCTCCTTGGTGTAGGGTTCCTAGGCACTCTCAAGAGGTCTCACAAGGCATCAACCATGCCAATTTCAAAATTTACGGTGCCGAGAAACCCTAGACTACGGATCGTTAACTAGAAATCTAGGCGAAAAAGGAAACTAGTTAACAACTTAACTAAAAGAACGGAAATACAACCTTTGTAGATCCTGTCCTCCACCTCCATAGCTCCGCAATGAAGTCTCCTCGCTGTCCAAATCGAATCCCGGTCTCTAGCGTCGGCTTCATCGGAGAAATGGGCGGGCTAGGTCATCGACAACGATGCCGAAGATGATCTACGTCGAGGCATCACAAGATCAAGCTCCCACTTCACCAAGTCATGAAACTTGTGAAGAAAACACCCTATACTACTTGGCAAGAGGTAGAGGATGAAGAAATAGGAGGTGGGTTCACTTTAGAATTGGATTTCCCACTCTTTTCATCAAATCACCATTGATGGTTGCAAGCTTCTTCATCTTGAAGATGAAGATGAAGAAGATGATAATGTTATGATGAGTTAATTAAAAACAAAAGAAAATGAATACTTATCATAAAATGAACCATGGTTAATTGTAGAGAATTGACTAAGATTAGATGAATGGTTAGGGTTAAACATGAAGACAAAATGGTCACTTGGTCAAAGCTTCATGAAGCTTCAACAAGCTTCATGAAAGAAAGAAAGAAAACCATTTTGTTTTCTTTTGCCATTACTTTTTAATCTAAATTAAAAAGATAAATGAATGATAAAATAAAAACCCTAACCAAGGTTTAATTCTTTACACAATAACCCTAGCAAACATGTATCATCAAACATGATACATCCAAGTGCACAAAAGTATATCACATATACAACTTGTGAACTTCAAGTGAGAAAATCCATTTAAAGTGAACCAATATTAGTTAATGCAAAGTAATATATCAAATATATAATTATACATTAAATCATTAAATCAACACTTGATTTAACGATTCTGTCATATCGCATGAGACCGACTAATATCCAATGTATCGATTTATCGAATCGATCTTCGATTCGATAACTAGGTTATATCGCATACAACCAATCGAAACATTCATCGCGAGAATAGAATACGGTATCACATACACGCATTATTCTCGGTCCCGCACATATCTCATATGCGCTCCTATTCCGTTTTGCTTGAGCCAGGAAACCTCTGTGTAGGACTCTAAAGACTCGTCAATACGCCGGCAACGGATGATGATCATATCAAACACCCACAAGCCGCAAGCGGTCTGCTAAACGTAACGGCCACCCGGGTATTGAGCGATCGGAAGATCGACGAGCAAGCCCGCTCATACTCCTGTGAATCCAACCAGTAACACTTACCGTACAGTCCGGTCTGATCGTCTGATATGTCGCATATCTCGCCTAGGGGTGGTAAACGTCAGACCCCAATAGCTCGATAAGTCGTGTCGATATGAGGTCTATAACAGTTCGAGAAACTACAGGTAACACTTACCAGTAATTCTCAGCAACCCTGGCCAGGGATTTCCGGTTATAGCCAATCGAACACAGCGCAACATCAACTCCCTATACCGGGAGAGACGAATCCCCTCCTATCGCTCATTGCCTTCATGTGATTCGGGACTGTACCCAAAAACCACCGTTTTGCATGCCCTCTTGGACGTGGTAAGGTGGAAATCAAAGCACAGTGGGAACCACACAAGACTCTATGACGATCTCGGGTCAACAGACTACTCTATACCAGTGTCACCAGAGAACTGCCATCTGACGTTAGGTATAATACCATCTGGGAGTTCTCGGCGAGTCTGTCCAGTGTACCCAGTCTCCACTGAGCACCCGTATATCATCTCTGATGTCAAACACCAATGGATATGGGATCATCCATCGCCCATCTGTATGGGTCGAGAAGGTATACGCTAGTCTACTCTGGTATATCGATGCCCCGTCTCGATATACCCACGACTAGGGACCTTGAAGGATGTACTTATGGACTACCATGTCCCCACTAGTATGATCCGCATCATAGTCCAGGTAGTCAAGCACACATCCTAAGGGCTTTACCAACATGTAACAGAGAGACAAACAGTATACACGTTAAGGTAAAGAGTAACTAGATAGCGTATTATCATGTCGAGCAAGAAAGTCCTCCCTATATATGTCCCAGCATCTACTACAATATACATCCTATGTATAGTAATGGCCTCTAGGGCATACATATAACTAACAATCTCCCACTTGCACTAGGGCCATCTGTAGCTGTGGTTGTAGTATCTCATACTCAACCATCCCATAAAAGTCTCTCTCTGGGAATAGGCCTTCGTGAGTGGATCCGCCGTGTTGTTCTCTGAGTCTACTCTCCTAACCTCGATCCCCTGGAGATCAACCATCTCCATGATCAGGTAATACTGCCTTAGAATATGTCTGGATCACTGATGGGGCGGACGTTCCTTGGCATAAGCCACAACTCCATTGTCATACAATGGGAGGAACTGAGTTCATCTCATGAACAAATATATACACCCAGACAGCCTCTTTGGTAGCATCTTAAGTAGCGATGTATCCAGCCTTTATCGTCTAGTATGCCTCGGTATCTTGCTTGGAACTCTTCCAACATACCGCCCCTTTACTGAGGGTAAAGACAATGCCTGTGACTGACACTCAGTCGTCTTTATCACTCTGGAACACTTCCAGTGATTCTTCCCAGGATCGATTGATACCATCTCACTACAACTAGTGAGAGTCCTAACATCCAATTAGATCTATCTCATAGATCCAAAACCCAGGATTTAGGAGGTATCATTATGATCCTATACGGAGAATCATTGTGATAAGCGGAGATTGACCGAGCGTAGCATAGGAAACTTCTTTCTTATCAAGAGTATGTCATCCACGTACTCTACAAGGATCGCCACCATACTCCCTACTACCTTTTTGTTTATACAAGGTTCATCTACCATTTTGATGATGTCAAACTCTTTGACTAACACATCAAAACAGATGTTCCAACTCCGCGATGCCTGCTTTATCCTATAAAGCATCTTGCACACGTTTCCGCTGCTCCCACTGTCTACGAGGCCCTCTGGCTGTGTACTTAAAGACGCTCTCTTCTAAAACATCATTTAGAAAAGCTGTCATGACACCCAACCACCAGATATCGTAGTCATGGTATGTAGCCGTGGCAAGTAGGATCTGGAAGGACTTAAGCATAGCTACTTGAAAAGGTTTCATCATTATCCACACCTGGTCAATGATGCAAACTTTTAACAAGCCTAGCTTTGAAAGTCTCAACTTTTCCATGTACACCAAGTAATCTTCTCAAGATATACTTGCTCCTGATGGGGATGTAACCCTTCAGATATAGCAACCAAAGTACATACTTTGTTGGTGTATATGGATTCCATCTCAGATCGCTAAACATCCAGTCATTCTTACAGAGTCCCACTCCTGATGGCCAGCTCGAAACTAGTTGGGTCATCATCTCATGATGCAATCCTCGCTCCCACTGTCATAGAGAAACCGAAGTATCTCTTAGGTGGGTGAGGAACCCTACTAGATCGGCGGAGAGGTTGAGGTTCGTTTGTTACTATTGAATCCTTTGGTTCTACCAAGTCATCTGCTGTAATTTGTATAGCTGGAACCTTTCCAGTTGTACATAACAGACCTTGCCTCGAGCTTGTCCGGATTTTGTTTTTAAACATAGCCCGGACAACTCCAAATCTTAACTAACTTAAGATATGGGCTCTTCCCTTTCCATATCACATATGAAGCGGTAGGCATAGATTTGATTCGAATCCAATTCAATAGGTATGCAGCTTCTCAAGTGCATAACTCCCAAAAAGGAAATAGGAAACTCAGTAGTACTCATCATAGAGCACACCATATCATATAGGGTGCATCTGCTCCGCCCCGATACACCGACGTACTGTGGTGTATACGGAGGAGTAATGCTGAGAGAGAATCTCATTCTCCTTTAGAATAATCTAGGATTTTCGTGCTCAAGTATTCTCCTCCTTGATCACATCAAAAGACATAATACTTATACCCGTATTTTGGTTCTCTACTTCTAACTTATATTCTGTGAATATCTTAAAAAGGTTCAGACTTGTGTTTCAACAGGAACATATGTCTGAATCTTGAGAGATTATCAGAGAATGTAACGAAGTACAAAGAACCGTTCTTGGCATGTGTAGACAGGGGATCTTACATACATCATCATGTTTCAATCCCAAGAGTCGACTAACTCTTTCTCTGTTTCCAATAAGCAGAGCTATAGTCATCTAATCTTTGTGACATGACTGGCAAGTTTCATAAGATGTAAATTCAAACTGATTTAAATATGCATCTATATGTAACTTCAGCTAGTCGGGTCGCATTGATATGACCTAGTCTACAATGCCTCAAGAAGGATTCGTTCATTTCTGAACTCCTCCTCTTGTGTATGTTCCGTATACTAAAGAACTGTAGTTTGATTTAGAACATTAATGCTTTTAGATAACGTGCCTGAACCGATCAACTTTTGATATAGGAAATGTTCAAAACATTATCCAACAATACAAAATTTTATCATTTCTTTACTATTAAAGAGAGTGATATGACTTTGTATATCAGGTTCGGTATCTAATAACATTCGTTCAGAATCAATGTATTTGGAATACAGGGTGACAGTGACAAACAGACTTGGCTGCAACTCTTGCCCCGTTTTCTGCCTCATGAAACTTATCACCCGTTCTCAGTTCTCTACCTTTCTGTAGCCCTATGTAACAGATTACATATCTGGGATCCTGATCTGGTATCACATGCCGAGGACGTAAAGGATACTAAGAAACAGTTCTTTGTAATGAACACACCCGAAGATGATGCATCAGCATGCACTCTCTTCGTTTGGACGGCACGGGAATTCTGGTAATCCCCAATTTCCTGCTCTGTCTTATAACAATTATAAGTTGGAGCGGGACCAACTTTCCCCAGCTCAGTATAACAAGCGGGTTCGGTCAATACTTCCGTATTATTATCTTGATTAAGGCGTGAAATGGTCGCTACCTGGAGAGAGAGAGAAGAAAACACTCAGCGTGCGCTCTTGCAAGAATAGATTGGTTTTTATTTTATCTAATCAGGATGGCTCCCACTGCTTTTTATCAAATCTTCCTTCAAACCCAAAAAGGAAAGACTAGCCGGGATTAATTACACACTACAAGTTCGCCAATCTTTTAGCCAGGCCAGTGTCGGTACTTTGAGGGAGGTCCCCCGTGCTTTCGCACGAACCTAATTAATGTAAACCTCATTTTCCCAGAGGCGTAACCTCGTTGACACCTTTCTAGACACCTACTTGATCGGCTAATTGTAATGTGTAAAACTCTCCCAGGAGTAACTCTTACTCGCAGCGAGTATCGGGATCCAACTATCTCATAGAAGGTATGCAATCTCATTGCAAATTTCAACACTTGAAATTCCCGATTATATTTTGCCCCTAGCGTCCTATGACCTTGACAGAGGTCAACAAACCATAGGCTGCTAGTCAAGTTCAACCCGTCATTTCCTAATTGAAGTAAACCCACCCGCACGACCCTTGACAGAGGTCAACAAGGTCGCACGACTACCCTAAATCAATCACATCATATGCTTATACAGATAAGCACTAATCAGCTACCGCACACTACGCCTTGACAGAGGTCAACAAACGCAGCACGAATACTAACCAGTACATATCTGAAATGACGGAGGGCTACGACAGCTTTTTCTGAAAACCTATTGCGTAATGAACTTGATATCGTTGTAGGATCGAATGAATTTAGAAATGGAGTGTTTTTGAGGCTTTTCTAGTTTTGCTAAAGGAGTCACTTCCGGTGAAGGGATCGTCGGTCCTTTCCTCGTCGAATGAGGTGCGGGATATATCATATATATCACTATGCAAAGCAAAAACTATAGAAGCAATCAAAAGACAAACCGAGGGGTGTAGCATCTTCCAGTTATTGCTAAAGGAGTCACTCCCGGTGAAGGGATCTCGGTCCTTTCCTTATCGAATAAGGTGCAGGATATATCATATATACCGCTGTGCAAAGCAAGAACTGTAGATACCTGTTCTATTTTGAAATTCGATTCCACAACATCTTTAGGTTTCTTTTATTTCATTAATCACATTAATGAAGTCCCATCATTCAAATACCTAAACATCACAGATAAATACGACGTAAACTTATGCCATCCGCATTCGCCTCGATGTCCCCTCGTGCACCGTTAGGTTAGGTAACTAACGGCAGAGCGGGGCAGGGCTAGCGCGGGTGTAAAACATAATTAACGCCTATATAATATATCATATATACTATATACTGTATCTATCACAGAACATCACATGATCACATCACAGATATCGCAGCAGAAGAATCATATGAAATATTGGATATACTAGGACGTCCGTGTTTTCAGTACGAGCCAGTATAAAACACGGATTCCACGGTCGTGATGAATAGCCAATCCCACACCCCCAGACCCCTACGAGAGCGGCAAGCAACCCTACCAATTCTAGGATTAGGAGACCCGGACTCGACTCCTCGAGTTGGTCTCCCACTGGACCCCAGAACCCGGTTACTTGTGCTCCCCTCCTTGGGTCTATCCTAGTGCGGAAAAGTAAATAATATACAAAGGGTGACATCTTCCGCAACCTGGAAGTGCCCCAATAAAAGAATATTACATACAAGTTTTTACATGAATGAAAATGAAAAACACTCATCTCAAATAAAAACCCCCGGCTATTCAAACACGACGATCCAATATAACATATCCAGCAATACATAACATCACATGTCATCAACGTAAGTAAATATGTCCATCCCAATTGTCGTTGACATATAGCAACGAAACCGGCGATATCACATATTACACTTACGGTCACAGAAAAGAAAGTGTAAAACTAGAACAGTTGGAATCCGCAACATCTTTAGACATCGCATGCCTAATCAAATGAGTTCCTTAGACATCGCATGCCTAACAATTATAAACTCCGCATTTTAGTCTCATTATCGAAAACTCTTTTCAATATCAAGTCGGGCAATTCAACAAGATTCCCGACATCCTGATCGAATGCTCGTCGCAAACTTCAGTAGGCGGCCGCACCCCCGACGCCGTCGACAAAGTGCACCAAGGCGGAACACCGCTGCCGCGAGCACCCGAACGGATTCTTTCGGCAATGGGGTTCTCCTACAGTCACTTGGTCGGGGCTATGGAGTGAGGCTGTCTATTAAGTTTACCCGGCGAGTATCCGCGTACACTACGTGATTGCGACGGACTTTTGATCGCATCAAAATTCCGTGGCAACCGATCAAGTGAGACTAAACTGCTATGTTTATAACATTCATTCAGTTATCTCATAACTTATTGTGAATTCCAATTATTGTATCCCATTTCAGATAAATAGAAAATGTTAAACTTTCCGATCGAACATGCAAACACCCAAGTTTTCCCAAAACAGCTCATCACATGAAACTAGTTTAAAAACATTCACTTCGTGCCTCAGTACCAACGGTCCAGCTGTAGAAGGGTCAAGCCAACGCCTCACATGTGGCACGCCGTACTGCCCCAAACCCTAAGGTTCAAAGGGCAGTTCAAGACGGTCACATAATCGAGTTAAGGTTTGCTGTCTTCTAGAGGGACCATCGCGTTACTTGCACTACTTAGAACGTCATTAATCTTTGGAAAAATCCAACAATTGGAAATTTCCCGACAGGGGAAAAAGTGGGTATTTATATCCGGTCGAACTTTTTTAACATATTCTAAAATTATCCGGAAAAGCACACAGACAAAATTAGACAATCCGATCGAAATACCTAGTCCCAAATACAACCCAGAAAACTCAACTATTGAGTAAATTTTAAAAATTCCCATAAAACTCAGCATTTAAATAAAGAAGTTACTGTGCAAAAATGGTTGAATGAAGAGACTAAATGGGCGCGGAACCGCCGCAATAGGCGGCTAATGCCGCGGTTCCGCCGCGCTTTAGACAGATCATTATGTAATTTTTGCACCGTAATTCTTAGAATTTCCTGCTGAATTTTTTAAGCATTTTTAATTTGGAAAAAACCACTTTTTCAGAAAAAGTCCAGAGAGGGTTAAAAGTTAGGGTTTCGGGGTTCGATCGGGTTTCTAACATCGTCTACGCATCGCCTAAGGCTCTAGCTAGGCTCTGATACCACTGTAGGGTTCCTAGGCACTCTCAAGAGGTCTCACAAGGCATCAACCATGCCAATTTTAAAATTTACGGTGCCGAGAAACCCTAGACTACGGATCGTTAACTAGAAATCTAGGCGAAAAAGGAAACTAGTTAACAACTTAACTAAAAGAACGGAAATACAACCTTTGTAGATCCTGTCCTCCACCTCCATAGCTCCGCAATGAAGTCTCCTCGCTGTCCAAATCGAATCCCGGCCTCTAGCGTCGGCTTCATCGGAGAAATGGGCGGGCTAGGTCATCGACAACGATGCCGAAGATGATCTACGTCGAGGCATCACAAGATCAAGCTCCCACTTCACCAAGTCATGAAACTTGTGAAGAAAACACCCTATACTACTTGGCAAGAGCTAGAGGATGAAGAAATAGGAGGTGGGTTCACTTTAGAATTGGATTTCTCACTCTTTTCATCAAATCACCATTGATGGTTGCAAGCTTCTTCATCTTGAAGATGAAGATGAAGAAGATGATAATGTTATGATGAGTTAATTAAAAACAAAAGAAAATGAATACTTATCATAAAATGAACCATGGTTAAGTGTAGAGAATTGACTAAGGTTAGATGAATGGTTAGGGTTAAACATGAAGACAAAATGGTCACTTGGTCAAATCTTCATTAAGCTTCAACAAGCTTCATGAAAGAAAGAAAGAAAGAAAACCATTTTGTTTTCTTTTGCCATTTCTTTTTAATCTAAATTAAAAAGATAAATGAATGATAAAATAAAAACCCTAACCATTTACTTAACCAAGGTTTAATTCTTTACACAATAACCCTAGCAAACATGTATCATCAAACATGATACATCCAAGTGCACAAAAGTATATCACATATACAACTTGTGAACTTCAATTGAGAAAATCCATTTAAAGTATACCAATATTAGTTAATGCAAAGTAATATATCAAATATCTAATTATACATTAAATCATTAAATCAACACTTGATTTAACGATTCGGTCATATCGCATAAGACCGACTAATATCCAATGTATCGATTTATCGAATCGATCTTCGATTCGATAACTAGGTTATATCGCATACAACCAATCGAAACATTCATCGCGAGAATAGAATACGGTATCACATACACGCATTATTCTCGGTCCCGCACATATCTCATATGCGCTCTGTCACGACCCGCAGGGTACGGAACGTGACTGGCACTTAAGTTTACGAAACGTCTAAAGGCGTCCGTAAGATAAGTAAGCCAAAGCCCAGAAAACAAAACCAATGAAGCAAAAGAGTGAAGAAAACCCAATCCTTTGAAAGCAAGTTGATCAAATAAGTCATGTAAAACCCCTTTTTAAAAACCATACTAATTTTTTCCGAAAATTTCGGCAGAGTCTCCTTTGTAAATACTGGCCCCCAAAATGGGCACAACAAAAATATACATGAATCCAACAAAATAGGGCATCCCCAAGCGGGAGCTAGCTCTTCGCCTTAAGGCGGTCACAAATCCCACGCAATATAAATGACAACAAGCATAATAATCATAAGGAAGCATGAAAAAAAATAGCATGTCGGCTCAAGTGAGCTCGACCCCAAAATACAGCATAAAATCCACAAACCTCACAGTCTCATCTCTAGGTCAATATACAATAATCTGGTAGAAACAGTAGATGGAGTACACTAGATACAAAGAATATACAAGGTGGTACAAAAATGATAACATAACCCACCTATGAGCAAATCTCGAGCTCAAGCAAAAGAGGCAAAAGAACAAGTGCGCCCGCCGCTACTGAACTGACGGAGCGGACCTGCAAAAGACTGTGGCACAACGGGGGTGAGTTGCCAACTCGTGAGTAATAAATAACATCTACAAAGGCTATCGTATGCATGCACACAAGCATCCTAGCATCTATAATACAGGTATGACTGGATGCACTAGCAGGTGTGTATATAACATCAGTGTACTAATATGTATGCAACATGAATATCTGAGGTCTCAATAGGTATATATAAGAAATATTTTATCTTTTTTTGTTTTTGAAACTCTTTTAGAAAGCCAGCATAATGTCAATGAATCGACGAAAATCGGTGTCCAGCAACGACACCCAAAAGCTGTCTCAAATCTCATAAATGTATCTCTGGCCTCAGCCGTCCGGCTGACCCATCTCAAATATCAATATCTCATCATCTAGCGGCCACGGTCGGTATCCTCTGGATATCCGCCGTCCCAAACAGTCACCGGTAGGTAATCCGTCCCCTGCCAGGCTCAACGTCATCACCACATTCCTCTTGCCCCGGGGTACCTTACCGGGCCCACCATGTACCCGTGCCGGTTCCTCCACTCCTCGACACGGATTTCCAAATCCACAGCAAACTCATGGTGGACGACACTTACATCACTAGAAAACCGCAATTTTTACATATTTTAAAATATAATAAGTTTAGAAATTTTGCGGTTTTCCCCCGAAATCCAGTAATATCATAAAATCTCAAGAAATCCTCATAAGTGCATATATCAATGATAATGAATGCGTATGATATCAATAATCAAGTTGCGATGTGTGATTAATGTATTAAGCATGAACAATTAATATAATGAAGTACATGCACATGAATAGCAATACTACGGTTTCATTTTTAAGAAATTAAAGGCAATAGTACAAGTTTAAGTGTTAATTAGTAAAAGATTTAAATTTAAATGTTATCTAGTGTGGTGGCATGGCAATTACCAGGGTGTGTGTGTAAGCATGAATAGTGCTCGTGCTGCATATAAAAACCCTGGCAATGGTGCAGGTGTCCTATAAAATGGTTTCGTATAGATATGTCAATATAATGCATGGATGCAGCAAATAGTCGAATAGGTATTTCACCCCTAATTACTAACATCACTAAGGGTCTTGTAAGTTACTAAAACTATCGGACGGCTTGCGCCATCCAACGATAGTCCCCCGTAGATGTTACATCTACTCACCGGGATCCCTGGCTAGCTGTGTCCAATCACCGCCTTTCCCTTTCGCGCCGCGTCTGACGTCTCCGCGACCGAACCTGGAATTTACATCAATACCAAATATAAGGTTACATATCAAGAACGACGCAAAACCCCAACGAAACTACTAAAGTTCGCTAGCTAGGTACAACGTGCACAAAGTGCGCGGAACACACGCGAAAATCGCAAAAACTGCCAAAAAAACGCCGATTTGGTCGCCCGGCAAAACTAAAACCCGACTACCCAAAAATCCGCACTCACGCATCCTAAAAGTCGTAGGACAAGCCATTACAATCATCAAGATGTCGAAAATAATTCATCACACAATTTTTATACAAAACTAGTAAGCATTTGCATTCCAAAATCGGTGCAAAAATCGCCGATTAGCGACAAAACGACTACAATTTAGCATACTCACCCAAGCACACTACAAGCAATATACAAACACTAATTACAACACAATAGTAATGATTCCAAATCCTATTTCCCATAAACAACCATTCCTTGAATTTATAACCTAGCACATTCCAAATCAATTTCCACACTTGAAAACTTAATTTAACACAACAAAAGCCCACATAAGAAAATTAATCACTTAGATTAGGTTAGCAAAATACTAGATAGCAAAGTAAATTAATTAACCTAACAATGGATTTCTAAACCCAATCAACTCATTAACATGTTTCACAATCCAATTCCTTACAAAAACCCTCTCTTGAAAATCCTGAAACAACAATTTCACACTTCTAAATTTAACTAAATTAGCATAATTGAAGACTACATCAACAAGGTAACTATATAGATTAGTTAATTAACCACTAGATTAACTATAAAACAACTTAATTAACTATTATGGCTTTCAAACCCTAGTTAAATAAACTACTCTTTTTTAAACTAGATTAGAAATTAGTTAACTTTTAACATTAAACCATGCATTTAAAGGAATTTAGCAACAAAAGAAAGTAACTTTGATGAGAATTATACCTCACTTGAGATCTAGAAAGAATGGATTTTGCTCCAAATGATGGCCTCAAGCACCAAGATTCAAGCAAGAATGGCTAAGGAAAATGATAGCATAAGGATTTTGTTTGGATTTTTGAATAAAGTGTGGATTTTGATGTGGTTTTTTGAAGAAAATTGAAGAAAAATGAAGGGAAAAGAGATGAAGAAGAGGAGTGTGCAGGTTCAGCCAGCAAGAGGAATGGGGGAGGGTGTGGGCAACTGGGGAAAGTCATGGTCAAGTCCACAAAAGTCAAAGCACCATACTTTATTAACAATATTTAAAATAAATCCAAAAAAACCCTTAAATCAACTCAAGAAAGCAACTAAAGAAAAGAGGCCAGAAATTTCTGGACTTGGTCAGGGTTGGGCTGTCCTAGGGCTGAGGGAAAAGAGAGAGGGGTTTTACAAAAGAAATTTTATGCAAAAAGGCCCCCTACAACTCAAAAATTGCAAGTTTTAGCTCAAAATTCAATAAATTCGTTTCATAACATAAAAATTTGTTAAAAATCAAAATAAATTAATAAAAATTTATGTTACCACTAGTTTTTAATTATCATAATTTTAGAGATTAAAATTAGCCCGGAAAAATTTGTATTTATCGCTAATTTAATGTATTTTCTTACCGGCTTAAAATAATATAAAAAAATTGAAAAATTAGGGAAAATTTTTAAATGACCAGAATTTCATAATTAACTCATTAGCTACTAAAAACAAGCAATTACCTATCCATTTTAAGTATAATTAGCCCTAAACTGCAAAATAACGAGAAAGACGGTTTTCGGAAAAATACCGAATTTTCACCGAATTTCAGGAAAACACCAAAACGACTTTTCAAGACGCTACAATCTTCCCCCTAAAAGAAATTCGGTCCCCGAATTTAAAAAATATAACTACGCGTACCTTCAAAGAGATGGGGATATTTCTTCCTCATCTCGCCCTCGGTCTCCCAGGTAACCTCCTTGCTGCTCGGGCTACGCCAAAGGACCTTGACGGTTGGTATAATCTTCGACCTCAACTTCTTCACCTGCCGATCCAGGATGGCCACCGGCTGCTCTGCAAAAGAAAGGTCGCGCTCTAGCTGGACTGTCGGGTGCTGAATCGCATGCGAAGGGTCGTGAAGACACTTGCGGAGCATCGAAACATGGAAGACAGGGTGAACATCGGGAAAGCTGGGAGGAAGAGCCAAACGATATGCAACAATGCCAACACGCTCGAGGATCTCGAAGGGACCTACGAATCTAGGGCTAAGCTTTCCCTTTCGCCCAAAACGCATCACGCCCTTCATCGGAGAGACTTTCAGAAAAACATGGTCGCCAACTGCGAACTCTAATCTGCGACGGCGCCTGTCTGCATACGATTTTTGTCTGCTCTGAGCTGCCCTCATCCGGTCTCGGATCAACTGTATCTTCGCTGTCGTCTCCTCAACAAGCTGCGGCCCCAAAATGCTGCTCTCGCTGAGCTCTGTCCAACAAACGGGCGATCTGCATCTCCTCCCATACAATGCCTCGAAAGGTGCCATCTAAATAGTATCCTGGAAGCTGTTATTGTAGGAGAACTCCACTAGAGGTAAATGACGATCCCAGCTACCACCAAAGTCTAAAACGCACGCTCTGAGCATGTCCTCGAGAGTCTGAATGGTCCGCTCTGACTGTCCGTCTGTCTGCGGATGAAACGCTGTGCTGAAGCTCAAACGAGTGCCCAAAGCCTCCTGAAGTCTCTGCCAAAGTCGGCTGGTGAACTGAGTGCCTCGATCTGACACGATACAAGTCGGTACGCCATGTAGTCGCACGATCTCGTCAATATAGAGCTGAGCATACTGAGCGAAGCTGAAAGTCGTCTTCACTGGAAGGAAGTGAGCCGCCTTCGTCAATCTATCCACGATCACCCAGATGGAGTCGTACCCTCGACTGGTCCTGGGTAGACCCACAACGAAATCCATCGAAATCTGCTCCCATTTCCACTCTGGAATGGGTAACGGCTGTAGCTCTCCTGCGGGCCTCTGGTGCTCGGCCTTGACTTGCTGACAAGTCAGGCATCTCGAAACGAACTCCGCAATGTCCCTCTTCATCCCGTCCCACCAGTAGGTCTCTCTCATATCATGGTACATCTTGGTGGAACCGGGGTGGACACTATACACTGATCGGTGTGCCTCCTCAAGAATGTCGCGCCGTAATCCATCAGCATCTGGTACGCACAGTCTAGATCCATATCGTAAAATCCCCTGATCGTCAATCACGAACTCGGAAAATCTGCCCTGTCCCATCTGTGCCATGATCTCTGAGCAACGGTCGTCACTGCGCTGGGCCTCATATATACGGTCAAGCAACTGTGGGCGTGCACGAACATGCGCGAGCTGTCCCCCTGTCTGAGTGAACTCGAACTCCACTCGGCTGTCACATAACATCTGCCAATCTGCTGACGACTGCCTCTGCACTGTGCGCAAAAAGGATAGACTACCCCCGGGCCTCCTACTCAACGCATCTGCCACCACATTTGCCTTGCCGGGGTGATATAAGATCTCGCAGTCGTAGTCTTTCACCAACTCCATCCAACGACGCTGTCTGAGGTTCAGGTCTCGCTGCTGAAATATGTACTTTAAGCTCTTGTGATCGGTGAATATCTGACATGACTCGCCGTAAAGGTAATGTCGCCAAATCTTCAGTGCAAAGACCACTGCAGCCATCTCCAAATCATGAGTGGGGTAGTTCTGTTCATGCTTCTTCAACTGCCGAGAAGCATAAGCGATCACCCGGCCATGCTGCATCAATACGCATCCTAATCCCACTCGCGAAGCATCACAGTAGACAACAAATCCGCCTGATCCCGAAGGTAAAGATAATACCGGCGCCGTAGTCAGACAAGTCCGTAGCTGCTGAAAACTGTGCTCGTACTCCTCTGTCCAAACGAAAGGAACTCCCTTCCGGGTCAAACCGGTCAACGGTGCAGCTATACGGGAGAAGTCCTGAACAAAACGCCTGTAGTAGCCCGCCAGGCCTAGAAAACTACGGATCTCAGTAACCGATGTAGGTCGGGGCCACTGCTGAACAGCCTCAATCTTCTTCGGGACCACACAAATGCCGTCTCTCGTAACCACGTGACCCAAGAATCCGACGCTGTCCAGCCAAAACGCACACTTGGAGAACTTCGCGAACAGCTGATGCTCCCTCAGAGTCTGTAACGTAATCCACAAGTGCTGCTCGTGCTCCTCTCTGCTCCGGGAGTACACCAAGATGTCGTCGATAAACACGATGATGAACAAGTCAAGATACGGCCTGAATGTACTGTTCATCAAATCCATGAATGCTGCTGGGGCGTTGGTGAGTCCGAACGACATCACCAAAAACTCGTAGTGGCCGTAGCGCGTGCGGAAAGCTGTCCTCGGTATATCCTCCTGTCGAACTCGCAGCTGATGGTATCCTGATCGCAAGTCGATCCTCGAAAAATACCCCGCACCCTGAAGCTGGTCGAACAAATCATCAATGCGCGGCAACGGATATCTGTTCCGAACGGTAACTTTGTTCAGCTGGCGGTAGTCGATACATAAGCGCAAACTTCCGTCCTTCTTCTTGACAAACAGGACAGGAGCACCCCACGGAGAAACACTCGGTCGAATAAGCCCCTTATCCAACAAATCCTGCAACTGATCCTTCAGCTCTCGAAGCTCTGCCGGGGCCATCCGATAAGGCGGTATAGAAATAGGCCCCGAACCGGGAATCAAATCAATGCAGAACTCAACATCGCGCTCAGGCGGTAGCCCAGGTAGCTCATCAGGGGAAACATCAGGGAACTCACAAACTACCGGGACCCGGTCCAACGGAACCTCTGCAGCTTGAGTATCACAAATACACGCTAAGAATCCCTGACATCCCTTCCGCAAGAGCTGACCAGCGCGAAGAGACGAAATTAAGCTGGGAAGGGCGACACTACGGTCTCCCCGAATAACAAGGACTGGCTCTCCCGGAAAGCTAAATCTGACTGCCTTCTCACGGCAGTCCACCGAAGCATAACAAGTGGCTAGCCAATCCATGCCCAGAAGCACATCAAAGTCCAACATATCGAGGAGTATCAAATCAACTGATGAATCCCTCTCCCCGATACGAACGGAACACAAACGAAATACAAACCGAGCGACAAACGACTCGCCTACCGGAGTAACAACAACAAGCGGCTGATCTAACGACGACGACTCACGGCCTAACATCGGTGCAAAGTGTGTAGAGACGTACGAATGTGTGGAACCTGGGTCGAATAATACCCGTGCGTCGAAAGAACAAACTGGCAAAGTACCTGTCACAACGGCATTGGATGCCTGCGCATCCTGCGGTGTCAAAGCAAATACTCGGGCCTGTCCTCCTCCGATAGCGGGCTGACCTCGACCTCGGCCTCTGCCTCCTCGTCCTCTCTGAACAGGACCGCCGCGTCCACGGCCTCTCGGTGCACCTAGCTGGCGTGGAGCATCGCCTGGGGTAGGAAGTTAGGCTCTCTGAGGAGGGGGTGGTGATGGTGGTAGGGTCACATGCGGAACTTTCGCTGCTCCCTGTCGTCTCACCGGACAGTCTCTGACAAGATGGTGCAGACTCCCGCACCCAAAACATCCTGGCGACGGCTGCTGCCCCTGGGGATAAGAACCATATAACTGTCCCCGCCCAAATCCTCTGCCAGGCCTATCTCTCGGAAAGAATCTGGCGCGCTGCCTCTGAGATGGTACATCGGTGCGAATCCTCTTCGGCCCAGAAATGGCCGAAGTCTGTGATATGCGTGTCTCCATCCGCAATGCCGTATCCATAGCAGCTGAATAAGTGTCGTAGTGCTGGGCGCCAATGGCAAGATATAGCTGGGCATCAAGTCCCTGTACGAACCTCTTCACCATCTTCTCCTCGGTATCCACCAAATACTGAGCATATCGGGATAACTGTGTAAACTGGATGTCATACTCAGACACCGTCATCCCAGGTGTCTTGACTAAGGCCTCGAAGCTGCGAGCTCTGGCGTCACGAACGCTCTCTGGAAGGAAACGGGCTAGAAAGACCGCTGTAAACTCGGCCCAAGTCATAGGCGGTAGATCTGCAGCTCGACCTCTCAAGACTGACTCCCACCATGTCTGCGCGAGACCCTCTAGTCGGAAACTCGCAAGCTCTACCCATCGATCATCCGAACATCTCAGCGAACGGCAGATCCTGGCTAAACTGTCAAGGAACGTCTGTGGGTCCTCCGCTGCCTCGGTGCCGGTGAATACTGGAGGTCTCAGCCTCATGAAATCCTGTAGTGAAACCGGAATGGCCTCTGTGGTAGTAGTAGGAGCAGGTATCATGGTCGTCTGTGATGTAGTAGGTACGTCATCCGGCCTCGGTGTACGACTGGCTGCAACTAGGGATCCTACCATCTGACGTAGCTCCTGCATGCCTCCCATCATCTGTCGCAACTCCTCCATACCGGTCTCGAGCCTATCCATACGGCCCGGGGAAGGTGGATCGGTCTGTCCCTGCGGCGTAGGCATACCACCCTGCTCAGTCCTAGTCTCGGACGAGCCAGCTCGAATCTCGTCTCTGGCGGCAGCCCTCTGTGCCCTCGTAGCCTTCGGCGGCATAGTGGCTGTTACAGGAAAACGGATAGTAAGGACAGTGCAATAGGATCATAGGATACACTGAATTGAAGAAGGAATTTTTCAAGCAAGTATATCCTAAAGTCACTTAGGCGGAGTACCGTATCGCAAGTATGCCGCGGACATACGCACGCTACGTTACCCTGCTTAAGTCACTTACTCCATCTACCAAGGGTCATCCTACACTTACAAAGGTAAAACCTATCGCTCTGATACCAACTTTGTCACGACCCGCAGGGTACGGAACGTGACTGGCACTTAAGTTTACGAAACGTCTAAAGGCGTCCGTAAGATAAGTAAGCCAAAGCCCAGAAAACAAAACCAATGAAGCAAAAGAGTGAAGAAAACCCAATCCTTTGAAAGCAAGTTGATCAAATAAGTCATGTAAAACCCCTTTTTAAAAACCATACTAATTTTTTCCGAAAATTTCGGCAGAGTCTCCTTTGTAAATACTGGCCCCCAAAATGGGCACAACAAAAATATACATGAATCCAACAAAATAGGGCATCCCCAAGCGGGAGCTAGCTCTTCGCCATAAGGCGGTCACAAATCCCACGCAATATAAATGACAACAAGCATAATAATCATAAGGAAGCATGAAAAAAAATAGCATGTCGGCTCAAGTGAGCTCGACCCCAAAATACAGCATAAAATCCACAAACCTCACAGTCTCATCTCTAGGTCAATATACAATAATCTGGTAGAAACAGTAGATGGAGTACACTAGATACAAAGAATATACAAGGTGGTACAAAAATGATAACATAACCCACCTATGAGCAAATCTCGAGCTCAAGCAAAAGAGGCAAAAGAACAAGTGCGCCCGCCGCTACTGAACTGACGGAGCGGACCTGCAAAAGACTGTGGCACAACGGGGGTGAGTTGCCAACTCGTGAGTAATAAATAACATCTACAAAGGCTATCGTATGCATGCACACAAGCATCCTAGCATCTATAATACAGGTATGACTGGATGCACTAGCAGGTGTGTATATAACATCAGTGTACTAATATGTATGCAACATGAATATCTGAGGTCTCAATAGGTATATATAAGAAATATTTTATCTCTTTTTGTTTTTGAAACTCTTTTAGAAAGCCAGCATAATGTCAATGAATCGACGAAAATCGGTGTCCAGCAACGACACCCAAAAACTGTCTCAAATCTCATAAATGTATCTCTGGCCTCAGCCGTCCGGCTGACCCATCTCAAATATCAATATCTTATCATCTAGCGGCCACGGTCGGTATCCTCTGGATATCCGCCGTCCCAAACATTTACCGGTAGGTAATCCGTCCCCTGCCAGGCTCAACGTCATCACCACATTCCTCTTGCCCCGGGGTACCTTACCGGGCCCACCATGTACCCGTGCCGGTTCCTCCACTCCTCGACACGGATTTCCAAATCCACAGCAAACTCATGGTGGACGACACTTACATCACTAGAAAACCGCAATTTTTACATATTTTAAAATATAATAAGTTTAGAAATTTTGCGGTTTTCCCCCGAAATCCAGCAATATCATAAAATCTCAAGAAATCCTCATAAGTGCATATATCAATGATAATGAATGCGTATGATATCAATAATCAAGTTGCGATGTGTGATTAATGTATTAAGCATGAACAATTAATATGATGAAGTACATGCACATGAATAGCAATACTACGGTTTCATTTTTAAGGAATTAAAGGCAATAGTACCAGTTTAAGTGTTAATTAGTAAAAGATTTATATTTAAATGTTATCTAGTGTGGTGGCATGGCAATTACCAGGGTGTGTGTGTAAGCATGAATAGTGCTCGTGCTGCATATAAAAACCCTGGCAATGGTGCAGGTGTCCTATAAAATGGTTTCGTATAGATATGTCAATATAATGCATGGATGCAGCAAATAGTCGAATAGGTATTTCACCCCTAATTATTAACATCACTAAGGGTCTTGTAAGTTACTAAAACTATCGGGCGGCTTGCGCCATCCAACGATAGTCCCCCGTAGATGTTACATCTACTCACCGGGATCCCTGGCTAGCTGTGTCCAATCACCGCCTTTCCCTTTCGCGCCGCGTCTGACGTCTCCGCGACCGAACCTGGAATTTACATCAATACCAAATATAAGGTTACATATCAAGAACGACGCAAAACCCCAACGAAACTACTAAAGTTCGCTAGCTATGTACAACGTGCACAAAGTGCGCGGAACACACGCGAAAATCGCAAAAACTGCCAAAAAAACGCCGATTTGGTCGCCCGGCAAAACTAAAACCCGACTATCCAAAAATCCGCACTCACGCATCCTAAAAGTCATAGGACAAGCCATTACAATCATCAAGATGTCGAAAATAATTCATCACACAATTTTTATACAAAACTAGTAAGCATTTGCATTCCAAAATCGGTGCAAAAATCGCCGATTAGCGACAAAACGACTACAATTTAGCATACTCATCCAAGCACACTACAAGCAATCTACAAACACTAATTACAACACAATAGTAATGATTCCAAATCCTATTTCCCATGAACAACCATTCCTTGAATTTATAACCTAGCACATTCCAAATCAATTTCCACACTTGAAAACTTAATTTAACACAACAAAAGCCCACATAAGAAAATTAATCACTTAGATTAGGTTAGCAAAATACTAGATAGCAAAGTAAATTAATTAACCTAACAATGGATTTCTAAACCCAATCAACTCATTAACATGTTTCACAATCCAATTCCATACAAAAACCCTCTCTTGAAAATCCTAAAACAACAATTTCACACTTCTAAATTTAACTAAATTAGCATAATTGAAGACTACATCAACAAGGTAACTATATAGATTAGTTAATTAACCACTAGATTAACTATAAAACAACTTAATTAACTATTATGGCTTTCAAACCCTAGTTAAATAAACCACTCTTTTTTTAAACTAGATTAGAAATTAGTTAACTTTTAATATTAAACCATGCATTTAAAGGAATTTAGCAACAAAAGAAAGTAACTTTGATGAGAATTATACCTCACTTGAGATCTAGAAAGAATGGATTTTTCTCCAAATGATGGCCTCAAGCACCAAGATTCAAGCAAGAATGGCTAAGGAAAATGATAGCATAAGGATTTTGTTTGGATTTTTGAATAAAGTGTGGATTTTGATGTGGTTTTTTGAAGAAAATTGAAGAAAAATGAAGGGAAAAGAGATGAAGAAGAGGAGTGTGCAGGTTCGGCCAGCAAGAGGAATGGGGGAGGGTGTGGGCAAGTGGGGAAAGTCATGGTCAAGTCCACAAAAGTCAAAGCACCATACTTTATTAACAATATTTAAAATAAATCCAAAAAAACCCTTAAATCAACTCAAGAAAGCAACTAAAGAAAAGAGGCCAGAAATTTCTGGACTTGGTCAGGGTTGGGCTGTCCTAGGGCTGAGGGAAAAGAGAGAGGGGTTTTACAAAAGAAATTTTATGCAAAAAGGCCCCCTACAACTCAAAAATTGCAAGTTTTAGCTCAAAATTCAATAAATTCGTTTCATAACACAAAAATTTGTTAAAAATCAAAATAAATTACTAAAAATTTATGTTACCACTAGTTTTTAATTATCATAATTTTAGAGATTAAAATTAGCCCGGAAAATTTTGTATTTATCGCTAATTTAATGTATTTTCTTACCGGCTTAAAATGATATAAAAAAATTGAAAAATTAGGGAAATTTTTTAAATGACCAGAATTTCATAATTAACTCATTAACTACTAAAAACAAGCAATTACCTATCCATTTTAAGTATAATTAGCCCTAAACTGCAAAATAACGAGAAAGACGGTTTTCGGAAAAATACCGAATTTTCACCGAATTTCAGGAAAACACCAAAACGACTTTTCAAGACGCTACACGCTCCTATTCCATTTTGCTTGAGCCAGGAAACCTCTGTGTAGGACTCTAAAGACTCGTCAATACGCCGGCAATGGATGAAGATCATATCAAACACCCACAAGCCGCAAGCGGTCTGCTAAACATAACGGCCACCCGGGTATTGAGCGATCGGAAGATCGACGAGCAAGCCCACTCATACTCCTGTGAATCCAACCAGTAACACTTACCGTACAGTCCGGTCTGATCGTCTGATATGTCGCATATCTCGCCTAGGGGTGGTAAACGTCAGACCCCAATAGCTCGATAAGTCGTGTCGATATGAGGTCTATAACAGTTCGAGAAACTACAGGTAACACTTACCAGTAATTCTCAGCAACCCTGGCCAGGGATTTCCGGTTATAGCCAATCGAACACAGCGCAACATCAACTCCCTATACCGGGAGAGACGAATCCCCTCCTATCGCTCATTGCCTTCATGTGATTCGGGACTGTACACAAAAACCACCGTTTTGCACGCCCACTTGGACATGGTAAGGTGGAAATCAAAGCACAGTGGGAACCACACAAGACTCTATGACGATCTCGGGTCAACAGACTACTCTATACCAGTGTCACCAGAGAACTGCCATCTGACGTTAGGTATAATACCATCTGGGAGTTCTCGGCGAGTCTGTCCAGTGTACCCAGTCTCCACTGAGCACCCGTATATCATCTCTGATGACAAACACCAATGGATATGGGATCATCCATCGCCCATCTGTATGGGTCGAGAAGGTATACGCTAGTCTACTCTGGTATATCGATGCCCCGTCTCGATATACCCACGACTAGGGACCTTGAAGGATGTACTTATGGACTACCATATCCCCACTAGTATGATCCGCATCATAGTCCAGGTAGTCAAGCACACATCCTAAGGGCTTTACCAACATGTAACAGAGAGACAAACAATATACACGTTAAGGTAAAGAGTAACAAGATAGCGTACTATCATGTCGAGCAAGAAAGTCCTCCCTATATATGTCCCAGCATCCACTACAATATACATCCTATGTATAGTAATGGCCTCTAGGGCATACATATAACTAACACTTGGGTCTACCTAATGCGGAAAAGTAAATAATATACAATGGTGACATCAACCTCATCCCGGAAGTGCCCCAATAAAATAATATTACATACAAATGAATTTTACATGAATGAAAATAAAAACCCTCATCTCACATAAAACCCGCAGCTATTCAGAACACGACGATCCAATATAACATATCACAGCAACACATAATATCACATATCATCAACGTAAATAAGTATGCATACACCGATCGTCGTTGTCGTATAGCAACGAAAACCGGCAATACAACTACATACTACACTTACGGTCACAGAAAAGAAATTGTAAAACTAAAATATTTGGAATCCACAATCACTTTAGACATCGTAAATCCGAAATATCACATACTTCGCATTTCATGCCTAACTCTATGAATTCCACATATTGTATTACATTCCAGATAAATAGACAGTATTAAACTTTCCGAACAGATAATCAAATACCCAAAATTTCCTAAATTGCTCAACACTTGAGCGGAGTTCAAATAATCCCAGAATATGTCACAGTACCGGTGATCCATCCGTAGAAGGGTCAAGCCAACACCTCACATGTGGCACGCCGTACTGCCCCAAACCCTAAGGTTTAAAAGGCAGTTCAAGACGGTCACATAATCGAGTTAAGGTTTGTTGTCTTCTAGAGGGTCCATCGTGTTACTTGCATAATTTTCCGAAAGATTTAAACCCGATAAAAATTCAACACTTGAAAGTTTTTCGTGCCGGGAAAAAAATGAGTTAATGATATCCGTTCGAACATTTTAACAGTTTCTAAATATCCGGAAATATTAACGAATTTAAATTTTCTGATCAAATCAATCGATTACAAAATAAACCCCAGAACACTCAACACTTGAGCCAGAATAAAAAATACCCTGAAAGTATACAATCAGCAAAAGGAATTACTGTGAAAACAGAAGTGTCCAATCAAACAGTAGTGCCGCGGATCCGCGGCACAAGCAAGGTACAGCCGTGGTTCCGCGGCGCTCTGTAGGGATGACGTCATCGTTTTTCACCATAATTCTTGAATTTACCTGCTGATTTTTTTAGGTATTTTTAATTCAGAAAAAATCGCATTTTTGAAAAATATCCAGAGAGGGGTTCATTTTCGTCGTATCGGGTTTGATCGGAGTTTTAACTTCGTATACACGTCACCTAATGCTCTAGCTAGGCTCTGATACCACGGTAGGGATCCTAGGCACTCTTATGAAGGTTCATAAGCCATCAAACATGCCCGAATAAAATTTTAGACGTGCCGAACAACCCAAAGCCGGGATCTTTGCTAGATTATTAGGGTTAAACATGCAAGTAAACATCTTTACCACTAAGTGTGAGGGATTACAACCTTTTAAGTCCGCTCCTTCGCTTCACAAGCTCCGAGTAGAAGTCCCTTCGCCGTGATCCACGATCTCCCGGACTCAAGAGAGGCTCCACGACTCGAACGATCCATGCTAGCTTATAGTGTTCCGCTTCTCCGATGATCTACCTCGAAGTTGCTATAACTCAAGCTCTCTCACTCTAAAGAGGTGAACACCCTAATCTAATGGGCTATATTAGATGAGGATGATGGAGTAGTATTTATGCTTTCTTTTTATGTCATTTTCTCACAAGAAATCATCACAAAAAGAAATAACTAGTGAGCTCTTATCAAAACTCAAGAGAGAAGAAGATGAAGAAAATGAAAAAGATAATCCTTTTGTGATGAATAGTAGTAAACAATATATGATTGATTAAGGAACCATGGTCAAGAATGAGAGGCTAAACCTTTGTAGAGAATAAACTAGAGCTAGGGTTTGGTTAGATTAAGAATGAGTCATGGATAAGTATCAACCATAATATCTTAACCAAGACAAAAGGAAATCCTTCTAGAATGAGCAAGAAGGAACTAACCCTAATCAAACCCTAATCTCTTTTTATCATCACTAAAAATGTTTCATAATAAATCATATCATGTCATAATAATATATATCACATATATATTATATATTTGCAACAAAAGAAAATAATACAATTAACATATATCGCATATATATCAATATATTAATCCGGTGAGAAAATGAAATAATAAAGCGAGCCAATATTAGATAATTTAATACAATATATCATATATATCATTATACATTAAATCATCGAATCAACACTTGATCCGACGATCCGGCTATATCGAATATAACCGACTAATATATCATGTACCGATTCATCGAATCAACACTTGATCCGATGTCCCGGTTCATATCTAAATATCATGAGAATATAATACGGTATCTAATATCGCATCATCCTCGGTCCTGCACATATCACATATGTGCCACTACTCCGTTTTGCCTGGGCCAAGAAACCTCTGTGTAAGACTCTTAAGAATCATCAATATGCCGGTAGCAGGTGATGATCATATCAAACACCCACAAGCTGCAAGCCGTCAGCTAAACGTAACAGCAACCCAGGTATTGAGCGATCAGAAGATCAACAAGCTAGCCTGTCCGTTCTCCTGTGAATCCAATCAGTAACACTCCCGTACAGTCCGGTCTGTTCGTCTGATATGTCGCATATCAAGTCTAGGGGTGGTATACGTCAGACCCCAGTAACCGATAAGTCGTGTCGATGTGAGGCTCATAACAGGTCGAGAAACTGCTGGTAACACTTACCCGTATATCTCTATATCAGCCCTGGCTACGGACTTCCAGTTATAGCCAATCGAACACAGCACAACATCAACTCCCTATACCGGGAGAGACGAATCCCCTCCTATCGTTCATTGCCTCCATGTGATTCGGGACTGTACCCAAAAGCCACCATTTTTCACGCCCTCTTGGACGTGGTAAGGTGGAAATCAAAGCACAGTAGGAATCACACAAGACTCTATGATGATCTCGGGTCTACAGACTACGCTGTACCAGTGTCACCGAAGAACTGCCATCTGACGTGTGGTATATCACCATCTGGGAGTTCTCGGCGAGTCCGTCCAGTGTACCCAGTCTCCACTGAGCACCCGTACATCATCCTTGATGTCAAACACCGATGGATATGGGATCATCCGTCGCCCATCATATAGGTCAAGATGCGTATACGCTATTCTACTCTGGTGTATCGATGCCCTGTCTCGATATACCCTCGACTAGGAACATTTATAGGATGTACTCATCGACTACCGTGGCCCCACTAGTATGATCTCATCATAATCCCAGTAGTCGAGTATAGATCCTAAGGGCTTTATCAACATGTGAGAGAAAGACAGTAAACCAATATAAGTCAACATGTTAAGATAAAGCGAAACCAAATAGCATACTATCATGACGAGCAAGAAAGTCCTCTCTGTATATATCCAAGCATCCATCATAATATACATCATATTTACAACAATGGCCTCTAGGGCATATACATAACTAACAACTTCATGGACTTCATACAGTTGAGTTGATTTTGTGCATATGGTACGCATACAATTCGGTTTTTGCACTTAGTATAGTTCAAATAAGCTTGCAGTGCATTGATACGTATTTTGTGCACCAAGGTTACACCTGACTTCAGTTTGATGTCATTCGATATGTTGATTTTGATTTCATCCCTATGTTATGCATGTGATTTGACTTATGCTTTCGGCATAGTTTTCATGCACTTTTAGTGTTTTGATTTGATTTGTGCACGCTGATACACATGGTTGTGAGATTATATACCACGGTATACCTGATTTGGATTGAGCTTTATTGTATACCGTCGATTTCGATTCTGATATTGATGTTGATTTCGTGGAGCCTGTGCATTTGATTTGGATTCTTGCGCATATTTGGCGCGCTTAGATTGGATTTTGCGCATGTTCGACGCTTGATATTGGATTTCGTGATTTCGTGCATGTTGGATGCACATGATTTAGATTGTATTCGTGCATGATGGATGCACCTGATTTGGATTTTCACGCATGTTGGGCGCATACTATGAGATACGATTTGGGTGCACGCCAGATGCACTAAATCGAGATTCTTCGTGCATGTCGGATGCACCTGATTTTGCTGTCAGGCACACACGTTTTCTCTGACAGGTGTTTCGTGCACACCCGTTGCAATTAGATGTTGTTTCTGTGCACATGTAAGGCACATATATGGATTTTGATTTCCGTGCGCATCAGACGCACGTAGCATTGATATGCACATTTTATAATTGATTTCTTATGGAGCAGTACGTTTTTATGATATTTGCTATTTGTTTACGTACTGGGCAGGACTAGTCAGATGACAGTACCTGGATATATTTTGCATGCATTGATAGTTATCGAAGGGATTTCCAAAAAGGGAGGTATATTCTCAGTATTTACCTAAGTGTCTGATATGACACGAAACGTTTAAATCAAGGAAAACCTTCTAAATTGTTTTCAAAACGGCGGAATGTACATATTAAACAAAAGATATATACTTATATGGTTATTTTCTTACAATAGACGTCCGCCACTGTGCTGTGTTATGCGCATCGCACAGCGACTTAAAAAGTTTTGGCATGCATTTCCTTCAGATATGTACATGTATAAATTTGACGTTTACAAGTATAGTTCTGATTTATATCATATTGGTTTTCGTATTGGATTTGACATTTGTGTTTTCACCATGACTCCGATGATTGTGAGATGCTTGATGGAGTTTTGATTTTGAGTTATCTGCTCATTGTTTATGCACATTCATTGCGCTATGATGCGTTTTATGTATTGATGATTTCGGAACCCCGACGAATTGGACTTTTTACTGAAATGTTTTAGTATTTGAGGGGTTTAAATTTAAATTCGGGGACCGAATTTCTTTAAAGGGGGAAGATTGTAGCATTTCAAACAAAATAAAATATTATTTTTGGGAATTTTTATAATTAAATAATATTATAGTGAATATTTTAATAAGGCGGTATAATTAAATTCCGATAAATAAGGGAAAAATTTGGAAAATTATGGAAATTACTAAAAAGAGGGTGTTTTATGTGAATTATGCAAATTATAAGTTTTTTTGATTAATTATACGCTATTTAGTGCTAATCGCGATTAAATATCGCTAATCGCGCATTAAGCTTGTTTTGTACAAAACATGCACCATATCATTTTTACACTTGTGTTACATTTTCCTACATGGCTTTCTCTTCATTTTTCATTCATGGCTTTGGTTTTGTGAGAAGAGAAAAGAAAAGGAAAAGAAAACAAAAGAAAATGGAACAAAGAATGGAGGGATGGGCATGAGAGAGAGTGAGAGGGTGAGGGGTCAAACCTAGGACCAAGCTCCCATTCCTACTTCATTTCTTCATCATTTTCTCTCCTCTCCCTCACCCATGCTGCTGCTGCTGCCCTCTCCTTTTACCTCTCTGCCTCCTCACAATCCATCACAATAAACCCATTAAAACCCCATCTCCTCTTCATAAATTTTGTGCGCAAGCTCACAAGCTACACAATGGACAAAGAAAAATTTGTTTTTGGTGCCCTATGGGATTCATGAGTGCAACATGAGGTAATTATTCCATCATTAGTATAGAATTTCCATTCCTTTAGCATCCATTTTAAATTAGAACCGATATTGTGTGGTTTTGGGAACTTTGAAAACTTTGAGTTGAGGATTAGGGTTTTAGTTGAACCCAAAGGTGAAATTAAGTTTAGTAGAGCCTAGACAACCCCTGTGGTGATTGATTGGAGACCCAAACCAGAGATTAGAACCCCTATTAGCGAATTTAGAAACCCGATATCAGAAGAATTGTGGATTCTGTGAGGGTATTTTGACATCTGCTATCACCCGGAGCCTCTGAAAAATATTTAGCAAGTACAGAGGAGTGTGCAGGCACCTAGGAAGCTAACCCAAAGACCCCAGTCCCTACACTCACTTTTGGGCCGCAAATAAAACCTTTCTGGACGCAAATTTCTGCCAGATCTTGAGCATTGGGCTTCGTGCATCGTATGTAGCTTCATCTCCTGTAAACTAGACCCTTAGCATATGTAAAATTGACTAATTTGACCTAGGATAAAATCTGGGACCATTTTCAAGAGTTGTTGTTTTGATTCGGGGTTTCGTTTTGCGTATTTTGCATTCTGGATTTTTGTATCTGTGTTGTACCTCGATCATTCGACGTTTGTACGACGATATCGAGGGTTGTTGATGGTTTTGAAGGCGTAGTCCATAGGTTCTAACCTATAGGCCTTTAGCGTGTTGTTTTGGTTTTCCGATATGATTTTAATACACAATTGTGATACGTTATGATGTGTAGTTACCCCCCACGAGGACTTCGAGATGATAAGAAACCGTGTGGTGACGTCGGCAACGGCATACGGTAGCAATGTGAGTAGATTATATCTACGGGGGAAGTCGGGTGGATGGCGTATAGCACCCCCGCAGTTCGTAGTATAGCTTATATATATATATGGTTATATATATGTGTGTTTATGTTACGTGGATGATTATCAAGATATGATTTGTGTTCATGGTTTAGTTTAGAGTAGTTAGAAGTGACTTAGTTTAGCTTCTTAGTCGCGAACCGTAGAATAGGTTTACACTCACACGCACACACATGCATATTGTTATACTTGTGCGTATATGGGGATACACACACACACACACACACACACACTTAGGTATGGGACTGTGTATATATATACACGTATACCTACACTTGGATGGTGAGGATAGTGGATGATATTTGGAGATGAGTCGATGAGTTTGGGCATGGTGCCACGAGATCGGTGATATGATGTGGTTCGTATTAGGAGATACGAGATGAGATTTTAGTGAGCCTTTAGGCGTGTGTTTTCATATACGCACACATATATTTATAGATGGTATCAGCTTGTACTAGACTTAGATCAGTACCCCAGTTCATGAGATATGATGATAAGGATACCAGATAATTGATGAGGTAAATGTGAGATTCGACCCGTACCCAGATTTGGGATGCCGTACGACGGATTTACGTACGAGCTATATATTGATGATAGATCCGCACTCTTGACTCAAGGATGTCATATTGTATATTGTATCGTATGTGATACTATTGAGGTGGGATCACCGACTATTATATTTATATGTATATCGACTCAGATTTAGGTGGTTTCCCTTACCCTTTCGGTTAGACTGTTCGTTTAGTTCTGTAGCACTTAATAGATGTTAGACTAGACCCGAGTCATACCTATTTCAAAACTAACGAATCGTGAGTATTTTAAGAGACAGGCTAAGGAATTTTACGGATATTTCAAAAGACGCATCTTTTCTTAAAAACACCGTAGCCCTTATTTTTCTAAACACCACGATTCGTGTTATTTCAAATGGCAAAACTGTATGACATATACATATATATATTGATGTAGATTCTTCACTGTTGTGTTTATTATTCAATTTCCGCATACTCTTGCTATTCGCATCGCATTGCATATTTAAATGCGTTTATTGTTATATTAAACCCATGCTGTGAGGACACCAGCACCATCATTGATGATGCGTATATTCCACGTACACCTGCTTGCCGGCTCACATACTTCATCATCGATAATTGCCATGCCACTACACAGTAGGATTGTTGTATCAGGATATGACTCCTTATATGACATATTGGCGTACATACATATTGTACATTCATACTTGCGTACATACATATTGTACACCCATACTTGCATACATACATATTTGTACATACATAGATGATTCTGGCTTGATTTTTGAGATTTGGGAACCGCAAGATATATTTTAATACTGGATTCATTTGAAAGAGCGGTTTTCCCTTGATATGTGCATATTATTATTCCATGTTGCATGATATAATGATATGCTTACATTTCTTTTATATGTCGCATACATCATGTTTTATGATTATACGCATTGAGATATGCTGATTTCATGAGATTTCTGGATTTGAGAACCGTGGATAATTCAAAAGAAAGCATGTACTGTTTTAAAAACCCGGTTTCTCTTGATATAATATTTCAGTGCGTCCACCATGCGTTTTCTCGGTTCTGAGACGTGTGACATGTGAAACCCAATTCGAGGAGGCAGATGATCCGTTTGCGGGTTCATGGTGGACCCGGTATGGTACCCCGGGGCGAGAGAGAGATTTCGTATGGATGACGATGAGCCTGCCAGAGGGACCACTACCTACCGGTGATTGTATTTGAGCTTGGCGGATATCCGGAGGATACCGACCAGAGTTGATAGATGATACGGGCCGATCCGGACTGACGGAACCCTATATATATGTATGAGGACTTACGTGCCGATGCTGGGCACATGTTTCATGATGTTTTCGAGTGTCGATGCTGGACACTTAGGTTACATGATTTTGATGTGTCGCGAGAAACACACGTTGATTTATATCCTCATACTTCCATGCATATGCTTTATGATATTTACATGCATGATGTTTTGTGTCATTGGTTGACACGTGGACGAGATCCACATGCATACAGACATTGATTACATAGTTGGATGATATCCACATACTTATAGACTTCATGATATAGTTGACATTGATTCATGTTGATTACATTGATCACACCTCATATTTATGATATGTTGCTACCTGAGGCACTGGCAGGAGCACTTGGTACTACACTTACGTATAGATGTTTACCTTTCCCACCTTATCATGCTTCAGACTTTATCATATTGAGGATATACTTTATTACTGATCGTATTGACCTAGGATTGAGTCATACATACTATTTCTGTTCTGTAATGTTTTCTACTCACGAGTTGGCAACTCACCCCCGTTGTGCCACAGTTTCTTGTAGGTTTTGCCGTACATGTTTCATTGCGGCTTTCTGGCACACTGCTTCCTTTCTGGGCGATTGCTTTGGTAGGTAGGTTCACTCGCATCGTGACCACCATTGTACTTATTTATTTTCGTTGTTGTATCTAGAAATTCCATCAACCAGACTTGTATATTTATTTCAGACTTAGAAAACCAGTTGTGTATTATTTCGACCTTAGAGTCGCGCGTTGTAGTATTATGGTTTTCATGATGATTTTGAGTTTCTTTTTGAGTTTTGATCCTCGCCCTTCGACGTTGTATATTATATTGCTTGCGTGGTTATGACCGTCGATTGACGAAGAGATAGCTCCCACTTGGGAATGCCTTTTATTATTGTGCATATATTATTCTTGTTGTACCCCGTTTGGGGCCAGTTTTTACAAAGGAAACTCTGCCGAAATTTTCAGAAAGGACTTGAGATTTTAAAAAATGCATATTCGGCTTACTTATTTAAAAACCCCTTGTTTTAAAACATGTTTTCTTCACTTCTTTCTTTAATTGGTTTAGATTTCTGGGATTTCTTGGCTTACATGAATTAGATGGGGTCCTATAGACTTCATATGATTCAAGTGCCAGTCGCGTACCATTTCGGGTCGTGACAACTATAATATACATCACATGTATAATAATAGCCTCTAGGGCATACATATAGATAACAATATTTTCTTGCCATTCTTGTAGTCAAGTCAAGGGTGCCATCTCATTTTTTATCATGATCATTATCAAAAATCATTTCTCTTTCCTCAAGCTAGCTCTCTTCTTCTTCCTCTCAACAACAACCCTTAAGGTCTCATAAGTTGAGTAAACTAGGGTTTCAAGAGACAAATAAATCTATCTACATTCTCTACATCATCTAGGCCATCAAGTTTAGCAAAGCTTGTTGCCCTAGTTACCTCGGATTTGAGGTTGGAGCTCCGACTATAGATTCTCAGGTGGATCGACTTTGACTCGAGGAAGCCGATGAGGAAGCTACGATCCGGATCGATCCTTGGAGCCTACGATGATGAGGAGGACAGCGGAGAAGACCCGAAGGACTTGTATCATGAGGTATAACATTCTTTCCGAGTATTTAAATCTCATATTGTTTGCTAGCTAAGGTTTATGAACGATCCTTGGTTCTAGTCGGTGTTACGAAGCCCGTAAAAATAATTTTTTGCAAATTCCGCCTCCCCGCGAACACGTGGGGTGCGCGGCATCGAGTTACAGTGGTATCAAAGACTCTCATAAACCTTAGATAGCTTGTAGCGATGTTAGAATTCAGCCGTTTTTTTCGCGTAAAATCTGCCAAAAAAACAGCTTCCAAAATTGATGTTTTGAGTTGTTTGCCCATCCCGCGGGCTCACGGTTTGAACCGAGAAGCCATGGGGTGGAGTGTGCGCACCCTGGGGACCCTTCGGGGGGGCCGAATGGCTAGGTGTTAGTTATATGTATGCCCTAGAGGCCATTACTGTACATAGGATGTATATTGTAGTGGATGCTGGGACATATATAGGGAGGACTTTCTTGCTCGACATGATAGTATGCTATCTGGTTGAACTTTACCTTAACGTGTATACTGATTGTCTCTCTGTTACATGTTGGTAAAGCCCTTAGGATCTGTACTTGACTACCTGGACTATGATGCGGATCATACTAGTGGGGACATGGTAGTCTATAAGTACATCCTTCACAGTCCCTAGTCGAGGGTGTATCGAGACGGGGCATCGATATACCAGAGTAGACTAGCGTGTACCTTCTCGACCCATACAGATGGGCGATGGATGATCCCATATCCATCGGTGTTTGACATCAGAGGAGATATACGGGTGCTCAGTAGAGACTGGGTACACTGGACGGACTCGCCGAGAACTCCCAGATGGTATTATACCTCACGTCAGATGGCAGTTCTCTGGTGACACTGGTACAGAGTAGTCTGTTGACCCGAGATCGTCATAGAGTCTTGTGTGGTTCCCACTGTGCTTTGATTTCCATCTTACCACGTCCAAGAGGGCGTGCAAAACGGTGGTTTTTGGGTACAGTCCCGAGTCACATGGAGGCAATGAGCGATAGGAGGGGATTCGTCTCTCCCGGTATATGGGGGTTGATGTTGCGCTGTGTTCGATTGGCTATAACCGGAAATCCCTGGCCAGGGTTGCTGAGATTTACTGGTAAGTGTTACCAGTAGTTTCTCGAACAGTTATAGACCGCATATCGACACGACTTATCGAGCTACTGGGGTCTGACGTTTACCACCCCTAGGCGAAATATGCAACATATCAGACGATCAGACCGGACTGTACGGTAGTGTTACTGGTCGGATTCACTGGAGTGTGAGCGGGCTTGCTCGTCGATCTTCAGATCGCTCAATACCCGGATGGCCGTTACGTTTAGCAGACCGCTTGCGGCTTGTGGATGATTGATATGATCATCATCCGCTGCCGGCGTATTGACGAGTCTTTAGAGTCCTACACAGAGGTTTCCTGGCTCAAGCGAAACGAAATAGGAGCGCATATGAGATATGTGCGGGACCGAGAATAATACGAGTATGTGATACCGTATTGTATTCTCGCGATAAATATATCGAATGGTTGTATGCGATATAACCTAGTTATCGATTCAAGCGTTGATTCGATAAGCCGATATATTGGATACCAGTCGGTTATGTGCGCATGACCGGATCATTGAATCAAGTGTTGATTTAATGATTTAATGTATAATTATATATTTGATATATTACTTTGCATTAGCTAGTATCGGTTTACTTAAGATGGATTTTCTCGCTCGGATGTGCAAGTTGTATATGTGATATACTTTTGTGCATTTGCTAGTATCATGTTTGATGATACATGATTGTTTAAGTGTAAGTTAAGAATAAACCATGGTTATTAATATGATTAGGGTTTTATTTCCTTTTATTATTTATTTATCTATTTATTTATTTTGGAAATAATTAGAAAAGGAATAAGAAGAAAATGGTGGCTATTTTTGTTTCATATTGAAGCTTCTTGAAGACTTTGACCTAGTGACCATTTTGTTCTTATCCTTAACCCTAACCATTCCATTAACCATGGTCTTTTCTCTACACTTAACTAGGGTTCAAGTTATGATAAGAATTGTTTTTCTTTTCATTATTCTTTTAACTTATCATAACAATGATCTTCTTCTTGCTCTTCTTCTTCTTCATGAAAAGCAAGCTCCATCAATGGTGGATTGATGGAAAGAGTGAGAAATCCAATTCTAAAGTTAACCCACTTCCTATTTCTTCATCCTCTACCTCTTGCCAAGTAGTAGAGTGTGTTTCCTTCACAAGATTTTAGGGTTTGGTGAAGGTGGAGCTTGATTCATCGATGCTTCGACGTAGATCATCTTCGGCATGGACATCGACGACCTAGCTTGCCCATTCTCCGACGAAGCCGATCCTAGAGCCCAGATTCGATTTGGACAGCGGAGAGGACCTCGTTGCGGAGCCGTGGAGGTGGATATCCGGATCTACAAAGGTTGTAATTTCCGTATCTCTTTAGTTAACTGTTAACTAGTTCTTGTTCGCCTAGATATCTAGCAAACGATCCGTACTTTAGGGTTTGTAGGCACTATAATTTTTGAAATTGCCATGGTTGATGGCTTGAGAGACCTCACTAGAGTGCCTAGGAACCCTGCAGTGGTATCAGAGCCTAGCTAGAACCTTAGGCGAAGTCCAGACGCGATTTGAAGTCCGAACGACACAAAACCGAAACCCAAAACATGCTCTCTGTACAATTTTTAAAATCTGGGATTTTTCCACATTAAAAATATTCAGAAAAACATGCAGGAAAATATAAGAGAAACTGTGAATTTCGTAGCCCTAATTCCATCATACCGCCGCGCTTCCGCGGCATGATCCTGGCTCGTGCGGCGGAAGGGCGGCGGGTTTGTCGTTTTCTGTAGGGTTGTTTTCACAGTAACTCCTATTTAGCTGTGCTGAGTTCTCTGGATATTTTTAATATTTTTTCCAGAGTTGAATTTTTCTGAGTTGTTTTGGGAATTCGGTGTTTCGATCGGGATATCAAATTTTGTCTGTGTGGCTTTCCGGATAAATTTTAGAATATGTTAAAAAGTTCGACCGGATATAAATACCCAACTTTTCCCCTGTCGGGAAATTTCCAAGTGTTGGATCTTTCCGTAGTTTAACGACGTTCTAAGTAGTGCAAGTAACGCGATGGTCCCTCTAGAAGACACAAACCTTAACTCGATTATGTGACCGTCTTGAACTGCCCTTTGAACCTTCGGGTTTGGGGCAGTACGGCGTGCCACATGTGAGGCGTTGGCTTGACCCTTCTACGGCTGGATCGTTGGTACTGAGGCACGAACGGAATGTTGTTAGACTTGTTTCATGTGTTGATCTGTATCGGGAAAACTTGGGTGTTCGATTGTTCGATCGAAAAGTTTAACATTTTCTGTTTATCTGGAATGGGATACAATAATTGGAATTCACAAGTAGTTATATGATAACTAAATGAATGTTATAAACGTAGCAGTTTAGTCTCACTTGATCGGTTGCCACGGAATTTTGATGTGATCAAAAGTCCGTCGCAATCACGTAGCGTACGCGGATACTCGCCGGATAAACTTAATAGACAGCCTCACTCCATAGCCCCGACCAAGTGACTGTAGGAGAACCCCGTCGCCGAAAGCATCCCTCCGGGTGCTCGCGGTAGCGGTGTTCCGCCTTGGTGCACTTCGTCGACGGTAACGGGGGTGCGGCCGTCTACTGAAGTTTGCAACGAGTATTCGATCAGGATGTCGGGAATCTTGTTGAATTGCCCGACTTGATATTGAAAAGAGTTTTCGATTTTGAGACTAAAATGCGGGGTTTATAATTGTTAGGCATGTGATGTCTAAGTAATTCATTTGGTCAGGCATGCGATGTCTGAGGATATTGCGGATTCCAACTGTTGTAGTTTTACACTTTCTTTTCTGTGACCGTAAGTGTAATATGTGATATCGCCGGTTTCGTTGCTATATGTCAACGACAATTGGGATGCGCATATTTACTTACGTTGATGACATGTGATGTTATGTGTTGCTGGATATGTTATATTGGATCGTCGTGTTTGAATAGCCGGGGGTTTTTATGTGAGATGAGTGTTTTTCATTTTCATTCATGTAAAAACTTGTATGTAATATTCTTTTATTGGGGCGCTTCCAGGTTGCGGGAGTTGTCACCGTTTGTATATTATTTACTTTTCTGCACTAGGATAGACCCAAGAAGGAGGGCACAAGTAACCGGGTTCTGGAGTCCAGTGGGAGACCAACTCGAGGAGTCGAGTCCGGGTCTCCTAACTCCAGAATTGGCAGGGTTGCTTGCCGCTCTCGTAGGGGTCTAGGGGTGTGGGTTTGGCTATTCATCACGACCGTGGAATCCGTGTTTTATACTGGCTCGTATTGAAAACACGGACGTCCTAGTATATCCAATATTTCATATGATTCTTCTGCTGCGATATCTGTGATGAGATCATGTGATGTTTCTGTGATGGATATAGTATATAGTATATATGATATATTATATAGACGTTACTTATGTTTTACACCCGCGCTAGCCCTGCCCTGCTCTGCCGTTAGTTACCTAACCTAACGGTGCACGAGGGGACATCGAGGCGAATGCGGATGGCATAAGTGTACGTCATATCTATCTGTGATGTTTAGGTACTTAAATGATGGGACTTCATTAATGTGATTAATGAAATTAAAAGAAACCTAAGATGTTGTAGAATCGAATTTCAAAATAAAACAGGTAGCTACAGTTCTTGCTTTGCACAGAGGTATATGTGATATATCCTGCACCTCATCCGACGAGGAAAGGACCGAGATCCCTTCACCGGGAGTGACTCCTTTAGCAATAACTGGCAGATGCTACACACTCGGTTTGTCTTTTGATTGCTTTTAAGTGTTTTGCTTTGCACAGTGATATATATGATATATCCCGCACCTCATTCGACGAGGAAAGGACCGACGATCCCTTCACCGGGAGTGACTCCTTTAGCAAAACTAGAAAAGCCTCAAAAGCACTCCATTTCAAAATTCATTCGATCCTACAACGATATCAAGTTCATTACGCAATAGGTTTTCAGAAAAACCTGTCGTAGCCCTCCGTCATTTCAGATAAGTATTAGTTAGTATTCGTGCTGCGGTTGTTTGGCATGCGTCAAGGCGTAGTGTACGGTAGCTAACTAGTGCTTATCTGCCAGCATATGATGCGATTGGATTAGGGTATTCGTACGGCGTTGTTTGGCATGCGTCAAGGGTCGTGCGGGTGGGTTTAATTCAATCAAGAAATGTACGGGTTGAACTTGACTAGCAGACTATGGGTTGTTTGGCATGCGTCAAGGTCATAGCGAGCTAGGGGCAAAATATTATCGGGAATTTCAAGTGTAGAAATTTGCAATGAGATTGCATACCTTCTATGAGATAGTTGGATCCCGATACCCGCTGCGAGTAAGTGTTACTCCTGGGAGAGTTTTATACATTACAATTAGCCGATCAAGTAGGTGTCTAGAAAGGTGTCAACGGGGTTACGCCTCTGGGAAAACGAGGTTTACATTAATTAGGTTCGTGCGAAAGCACGGGGGACCTCCCTCAAAGTACCGACACTGGCCTGGCTGAAAGATTGGCGAACTTGTAGTGTGTAATTAATCCCGGCTAGTCTTTCCTTTTAGGGTTTGAAGGAAGATTTGATAAAAAGCAGTGGGAGCCATCCTGATTAGATAAAATAATAACCAATCTATTCTTGACAGAGCGCACGCTGAGTGTTTTCTTCTCTCTCTCTCCTGGTAGCGACCATATCACGCCTTAATCAAGATAATAATACGGATCATTGACCGAACCCGCTTGTTATACTGAGCTGGGGAACGTTGGTCCCGCTCCAACTTATAATTGTTATAAGACAGAGCAGGAAATTGGGGAATACCAGAATTCCCGTGCCGCCCAAACGAAGAGAGTGCATGCTGATGCATCATCTTCGGGTTTGTTCATTATACAGAACTGTTTCTTTGTAACCTCTACGTCCTGGGTATGTGATACCAGATCAGGATCCCAGATATGTAATCTGTTACATAGGGCTACAGAAAGGTAGAGAACTGAGAACGGGTGATAAGTTTCATAAGGCAGAAAACGGGGCAAGAGTTGCAGCCAAGTCTGTCGGTCACTGTCATCCTGTATTACCAATACATTGATTGTGAACGAATGTTGTTAGATACCGAACCTGATATACAAAATCATATCAATCTTTTTATTAGTAAAGAAATGATAAAATTTTGTATAGTTGGATAATGTTTTGAACATTTCCTATATCAAAAGTTGATCGGTTCAGGCACGTTATCTAAAAGCATTAATGTTCTAAATCAAACTACAGTTCTTAATATACGGAACACACACGAGAGGAATAGTTCAGAAATGAACGAATTCTTCTTGAGGTATTGTAGACTAGGTCAGATCAATGCGACCCGACTGGCTAGAGTTACATATAGATGTATATTTAAATCAGTTTGAATTTACATCTTCTGAAACTCGCCAGTCATGTCACAAAGATAAGATGACCACAGCTCTGTTTATTGGAAACAGAGAAAGAGTTAGTAAACTCTTGGGATGTTACATGTTGATCCCCTGTCTACAAATACCAAGACTGGTTCTTTATACTTCATTACGTTCTCTGATAATCTCTCAAGATTCAGTCATATGTTCCTGCTGAAACATGAGTCCGAACCTTATGAGATATTCACAGAATATAAGTAAGAAGTAGAGAACCAAAATACGGGTATAAGTATTATGTCCTATGATGAGATCAAGGAGGAGAATACTTGAGCACGGAAATACTGGACTATTCTAAAGGAGAATGAGATTCTCTCTCAGCATTACTCCTCCGTATACACCATAGCACGATGGTATATCGGGGCGGAGCAGATACACCCTATTTGATATGGTGTGCTCTATGATGAGTACTACTGAGTTACCTTTTTCCTTCTGGGAGTTATGCACTTATGAAGTTGCATACCTATTGAATAGGGTTCGAATCAAATCAGTTGCCTACCACTCCATATGAGATATGGAAAGGGAAGAGCCCATGTCTTAAGCCAGTTAAGATTTGGAGTTGTCCGGCCTATGTCTAAAAGCAAAATCCGGACAAGCTCGAGGCAAGGTCAGTTATGTACAACTGGAAAGGTTCCAGCTATACAAACTACAGCACATGATTTGATAGAACCAAGGGATTCAGTAGATGCCAACGAACCTCAGCCTCTCCGCCGATCTAGTAGGGTTCCTCACCCACCTGAGAGATACTTCGGTTTCTCTATGACAGTGGGAGCGAGGATTGCATCATGAGATGATGACCCAACTAGCTTCGAGCTGGCCATCGAGAGTAAGACTCTGTAAGAATGGCTGGATGCTTATCGATCTGAGATGGAATCCTTATACACCAGCAAAGTATGGACTTTGGCTGCTATATCTGAAGGGTTAAATCCCCATCAGGAGCAAGTATATCTTGAGAAGATTACTTGGTGTAGATGGAAAAGTTGAGACTTTCAAAGCTAGACTTGTTAAAGGTTTTCTTCATTGACCAGGCGTGGATCATGATGAAACCTTTTCAAGGATCTATTCTTAAGTCCATCCAGATCCTACTTACCACGGCTACATACCATGACTATGATATCTGGTGGTTGGGTGTCTTGACTGCTTTTCTAAATGATGATTTAGAAGAGTGCGTCTGTAAGTACACAGCCAGAGGGCTTCGTAGACAGTGGGAGCAGCGGAAACGTGTGCAAGATGCTTTATAGGATAAAGCAGGCATCGCGGAGTTGGAACGTCTGTTTTGATAAAGCAGTCAAAGAGTTTGACATCATCAAAATGGTAGATGAACCTTGTATATACAAAAAGGTAGTAGGGAGTATGGTGACGATCCTCGTAGAGTACGTGGATGACATACTCTTGATAAGAAAGGAGTTTCCTATGCTACGCTCGATCAATCTCCGCTTATCACTATGATTCTCCATATAGGATCATATTGATACCTACTAACTCCTGGATTTTGGATCTATGAGATAGATCTAAATGGATGTTAGGATTCTCACTTATCGAAGTGAGTTGGTATCACATGATCCTGGGGAGAATCACTGGAAGGGTTCCAGGGTGATAAAGACGACTGAGTGTCAGTCGCAGGCATTGTCTTTACCCTCAGTAAAGGGACGGTATGTTGGAAGAGTTCCAAGCTAGATACCGTGACATACTAGACGATAAAGGCTGGATACATCGCTACTTAAGATGCTACCCTAGAAGCTGTTTGGGTGTATATTGGTTCATGAGATGAACTACGTTCCTACCATTGTGAGTCAATGGAGTTGTGGCTTATGCCGAGGAACGCCGGTCCCATCAGTGATCCAGACATATTCTAAGGCAGTATCACTTGATCATGGAGATAGTTGATCTCCAGGGAGATCGAGGTAAGGAGAGTAGACTCAGAGGACAACTCAGCTGATCCACTCACAAAGGCCTGTTCCCAGAGAGAGACTTTTATGGGATGGTTGAGTATGAGATACTTCAAACCACTGCTACAGATGGCCCTAGTGCAAGTGGGAGATTGTTAGTTATATGTATGCCCTAGAGGCCATTACTGTACATAGGATGTATATTGTAGTGGATGCTGGGACATATATAGGGAGGACTTTCTTGCTCGACATGATAGTATGCTATCTGGTTGAACTTTACCTTAACGTGTATACTGATTGTCTCTCTGTTACATGTTGGTAAAGCCCTTAGGATCTGTACTTGACTACCTGGACTATGATGCGGATCATACTAGTGGGGACATGGTAGTCTATAAGTACATCCTTCACAGTCCCTAGTCGAGGGTGTATCGAGACGGGGCATCGATATACCAGAGTAGACTAGCGTGTACCTTCTCGACCCATACAGATGGGCGATGGATGATCCCATATCCATCGGTGTTTGACATCAGAGGAGATATACGGGTGCTCAGTAGAGACTGGGTACACTGGACGGACTCGCCGAGAACTCCCAGATGGTATTATACCTCACGTCAGATGGCAGTTCTCTGGTGACACTGGTACAGAGTAGTCTGTTGACCCGAGATCGTCATAGAGTCTTGTGTGGTTCCCACTGTGCTTTGATTTCCATCTTACCACGTCCAAGAGGGCGTGCAAAACGGTGGTTTTTGGGTACAGTCCCGAGTCACATGGAGGCAATGAGCGATAGGAGGGGATTCGTCTCTCCCGGTATATGGGGGTTGATGTTGCGCTGTGTTCGATTGGCTATAACCGGAAATCCCTGGCCAGGGTTGCTGAGATTTACTGGTAAGTGTTACCAGTAGTTTCTCGAACAGTTATAGACCGCATATCGACACGACTTATCGAGCTACTGGGGTCTGACGTTTACCACCCCTAGGCGAAATATGCAACATATCAGACGATCAGACCGGACTGTACGGTAGTGTTACTGGTCGGATTCACTGGAGTGTGAGCGGGCTTGCTCGTCGATCTTCAGATCGCTCAATACCCGGATGGCCGTTACGTTTAGCAGACCGCTTGCGGCTTGTGGATGATTGATATGATCATCATCCGCTGCCGGCGTATTGACGAGTCTTTAGAGTCCTACACAGAGGTTTCCTGGCTCAAGCGAAACGAAATAGGAGCGCATATGAGATATGTGCGGGACCGAGAATAATACGAGTATGTGATACCGTATTGTATTCTCGCGATAAATATATCGAATGGTTGTATGCGATATAACCTAGTTATCGATTCAAGCGTTGATTCGATAAGCCGATATATTGGATACCAGTCGGTTATGTGCGCATGACCGGATCATTGAATCAAGTGTTGATTTAATGATTTAATGTATAATTATATATTTGATATATTACTTTGCATTAGCTAGTATCGGTTTACTTAAGATGGATTTTCTCGCTCGGATGTGCAAGTTGTATATGTGATATACTTTTGTGCATTTGCTAGTATCATGTTTGATGATACATGATTGTTTAAGTGTAAGTTAAGAATAAACCATGGTTATTAATATGATTAGGGTTTTATTTCCTTTTATTATTTATTTATCTATTTATTTATTTTGGAAATAATTAGAAAAGGAATAAGAAGAAAATGGTGGCTATTTTTGTTTCATATTGAAGCTTCTTGAAGACTTTGACCTAGTGACCATTTTGTTCTTATCCTTAACCCTAACCATTCCATTAACCATGGTCTTTTCTCTACACTTAACTAGGGTTCAAGTTATGATAAGAATTGTTTTTCTTTTCATTATTCTTTTAACTTATCATAACAATGATCTTCTTCTTGCTCTTCTTCTTCTTCATGAAAAGCAAGCTCCATCAATGGTGGATTGATGGAAAGAGTGAGAAATCCAATTCTAAAGTTAACCCACTTCCTATTTCTTCATCCTCTACCTCTTGCCAAGTAGTAGAGTGTGTTTCCTTCACAAGATTTTAGGGTTTGGTGAAGGTGGAGCTTGATTCATCGATGCTTCGACGTAGATCATCTTCGGCATGGACATCGACGACCTAGCTTGCCCATTCTCCGACGAAGCCGATCCTAGAGCCCAGATTCGATTTGGACAGCGGAGAGGACCTCGTTGCGGAGCCGTGGAGGTGGATATCCGGATCTACAAAGGTTGTAATTTCCGTATCTCTTTAGTTAACTGTTAACTAGTTCTTGTTCGCCTAGATATCTAGCAAACGATCCGTACTTTAGGGTTTGTAGGCACTATAATTTTTGAAATTGCCATGGTTGATGGCTTGAGAGACCTCACTAGAGTGCCTAGGAACCCTGCACTAGGCCCACTCCCCAAGACCACTACAAGGAGGTCTTAGCGGTGGGGACCCGAAACTGCCCGGGTATGCCTCACCCCATGGCCACCTCGGGTGTGGGGTACCCCTTCTAGGCCTCCCAAATCGAAGTTAATTTCGTGCTCTAACTTCCCGCGAAGGTTCAGGCGCGTTTCATTTTGATTCGGACTTCTGAATTGGCTTAAAACGATCGGTTTTGGAACTTTAGCTCACTGGATTTTCAAGTTTTGGAAAATTGGTTAAGTTTTCAAATTGCATGCGGAATTCTAATTTCATGATTACTTTACAAGCTTTGTGATGTATATATGTGTTTGGAAACGTCGACTAATTGCTATACGTCGATTAGTCGGGGTTGCACATATCTGTGATGTTGTTATGATATGAACTTGTTGGATCGTCGTGGATGAATAGCCGGGGATGTGAGATGAGGGTTTTCATTCTTTCATTCGATGTAAATTTATAAAGTGATGTAATATTATTTTTGCGGGGCACATCCGGGTTGAGGTTGTAGCCACCGTTGTATTATTTCTTTTACCGTTTTTGCTCCTAGGATAGACCCAAGGTGGGGTGCACAAGCTACCGGGTACTTTGAAGTGCCGAGTGGCCTACTCACTTTGTGGAGGAAGGTTGCTTCACTTCGGGTATTTGGCGGGTAGTTTTGCACACCCTTAGGGGTCTTGGGTGGGGTTTGGCTATTCATCACGACCGTGGAACCCATCTTTCGTTACAAGCTCAAACGAAATGCGGAATTCCTAGTATATCCAATGTGTTCTTCTGTGAGTTGGAATGCCTATCATTGCGTCTGACGAATGGATATTATTATATATATATATTATATAATTGACGTTGCTTATGTTTTGTATCCGCGCTAGTCCAGCCCCCACTCTGTCGTTAGTTAAGTAACCTAACGGGTGATGACGGGGCCCCGTGGCGAATGTGGATAGCATAAGCGTACGCTATATTTTCGTTGTTTTCTGCAATGGTAGGTTAATTGATGGGACTGCATTACATTAATGCAAAGGAAACAAATCAAAGATGAATCGTTGGAACAAATTTTAAAACCACTCGGTTATTTTAAAACAGCAGACTTTTAAATGCGGAGCTTAAACCACTCCTTTTAAAAGCTATCAGGTTTCTTCGATTATATCAAGTTCACCACGTTCACGGTTTCGCCAAAACCATTCGTAGCCCTCAGTCATTTCAAATGAATAGTCAGTAGTATTCAAGCTATGTTTGTTGGCCTTCGTCAAGGTATAGTGATTGGTAGCTGCCGGGTGTTCATATGTAACATAGATAGATGTGTTGGTTTGGGACAGTCGTATTACTTTATTGGTCTTCGTCAAAGGTATATGCGGGTGGGTTCAAATTAACCTGGACAATGATGGGTAGAACTTGACATGTGACTTATGATTTGTTGGCCTTCGTCAAGGTCATAAGAGCATGGGGCAAAAATCCACATCGGGAGTTTCTAAGGAAACTGAAACTTGCTAGTGCTGCATACCATTTTGAGTGTGATAATGTTGGTATGATTCCTTCAGGATTATCACACAATGATATATGGATCCCGATCCTACTGTGAGTATCCGCTACTCCTCGTGAGATTCTTCACTTAACGATCAATGCTATAAACCAAGTAGTTGTCTAGAACAGTGTTAGCGGGGCTACGCCTCCAGGGAAAAGAGGTTATTTAATTAAGGAACTTTACGAAAGCGTCGTAAAACCTCCCTCGAAGTACCGACACTAGCTTGGCCGAACGGTTAAGCAACTATTGTACGGTGAGATCAATCCTGACTAATTCTTATTTTATGGTTTGAGGAAAGATTCGAGAAACAGTGGGAACCATCCTGTTTAGATAAATTAAAAACCAATCTAAACTTGCAAGAGCATCATGATGAGTGTTTTCTTCTCTCTTTCCTAATTGCAGCGACCAAGTGACCAGATTAGGTTACAGATAGATAATAAAATGACTGAGTTATACTATAATGACTGGCAAAGGTTTGTCCAGATGTCCATTACCTATGACAAGCTGGACCACCTCATTACTGCTCATACCCTCTGCCGTCCTAGGTCCAGTTTCCACCATCGCGGATGTTGATAACCGTAAGATAAGGGAAAAAGACCGTGCGATTGCCAAGTGTCTCGTGTTGGCCTCAGTTGATGGTGTATACCAGAGGCAGCACGAGAAGATGGTCTTAGTTTCCATCTTCCTCCATAACGATGTTTTATATGGAGAGCAATTTTGTATCGCAAGATATGATACCTCAAAGGAATTTCTTCAAGCGAGGTTGGCTGTCTAATCATCTGTAGGGGACCAGGTCCCTACAATGATTAGCTATATTAAAAAGCTCACGGACCTGGAGACCACGTTGGAGAACGAGTCATATGCTGACTTGATTCTACAGTCCCTACCTCCTACTTACGCCCAGGGGAAGAAAGTTATACTTCCAGTTGAGGGCACCCCGAAGGAAACCAGGGAGACACCCGCTCTGCTTATTGGGGAATCTTCCTTTTCTGGGTCTAAGGAGGATGCTAAGGGTGAGAAGAAGACTTCCACAAAGACGATAGGCGGTGTAAGTAAGGTAGAAGAAAAAGGAAGGGCAAAAGTTTCGGGGTTAACAGTAGGGAAGGAGGGATATTCCTATTGTTACGGGAAAGGGCAATGGAAGAAGGGATGCAGGGCTTGGAAAGCCAGAATCTAGGATCCGAAACTTGTTGTGGCTTCGACTTCGGGTGTGTTAGTGATTGAAAATAGTCTGTCAATTAACTCTACTTCCTGGGTACTAGATACCGGATCAGGATCTCATATCTGTAATTTAATACAGGCTTTGAGAAACCGTAGAGTTATCAGGGCAGGTGATATGACTCTCAGGGTTGATAACGGAATGAGCATGGACGCTGTATTCGTAGGGTATATCACCTAGAATTGACAAGAGGGCAGATATTGATTCTACGTAATTGTTTGTGTGTACGAAGTCTAGTATGTAAGCGATGTGGTTCACATCCACCTAAATCAAAGTTTGATTGGGTCAGGTATACTAGAGGACAGTATATATTGAATCAAGCTCAGGTTTTCAAACGTCCAGAACACACTTAAAAGAAAGTCTCCAGAATTAAATAAAACTTTCTTATGGCATTGTAGACAGTGTCACATCAATGAAACACGGTTGTCGAAGTTACATAGAGAGGGATATTTGGATTTGTTCGAATATCAGTCTTATGCAACTTGTAAATCTTGTCTCATAGGAAAGATGACAAAGACTCCGTTCACTGGACACGGAGTAAGAGCGAGCGAGCTCTTGGGAATCATACACAGCGACGTGTGTAGTCCAATATCTACAGATGCACGAAGTGGTTATTCCTTTTCCATTACTTTTACGGATAATTTCTCTAGGTTATGACATGTCTTCTTGTGAAAGCATAAATCCGAACCCTTTGAAAAATTACGGGAATATAAGAATGAAGTGGAAAAACAAACAGGCAAAAGTATCAAGACACTGAGATCTGATCGACGTGGTGAATACTTAAATTGCCGAGTTCCTGGATTACCTAAAAGTGAATGGAATTCTCTCTCAGCTTACTTCTCCATACACATCACAACACAACGGTGTATAGGAAAGGCGGAACAGAACCCTATTAGATATTGTTCGTTCCATGATGAGTAACGCTGAGTTGTCGCGATCTTCCTGAAGTTATGCACTAGAACAAGCTGCATATATTTTGAATAAGGTTCCTACCAAGACTGTGCCTACCACACCATATCAGATGTGGAGTGGGAAGAAACCCTATCTTCAGTATCTGAAGATATAGGGATGTCCAGCTTTTGTTGAAAAGCAGTATGCGGACAAGCTCGAGGCACACTCAGTACTGTGTAAGTTTATGGGATACCTAAAGAACTCCATAGGGTATATTTCCTATTACGCAGAGGAACAAAAAGTTTTTGTTCCTTGTCATGCCTTTTTTAAAAAAAAATTCAATTTCTTGTAAAAGGAAATAGTGGGAGCGCAATAGAACTGGAAGAAATTCCAGAACCACAAACTATTACTGAAAGTATGGTAGAACCAGAGATTTCAAAAGAACCGGACATCCCAACGCCAATCCGAAGGACTAGTAGGCAGTCTCATCCGCCTGAGAGATACAGCGGTTTTCTCGTAAACGGGGATTGAGAGGATTGCATCATTGACAATGATGAGCCAACTAGCTTCCAGTAAGCCATTCAGAGCGGCGACTCGGTAAAATGGCTTGATGCAATGCAGACCGAGATCGAGTCCTTGTACACCAACAAAGTATGCACTTTGAACATGCTCTAGAAGGGGTAAAACCCGTAGGCTGTAAATGGATCTTCAGAAAAAGGATTGGTGTAGATGGATAGGTTGAAACCTATAAGGCTAGACTTGTTGCAAAAGGTTTTCGTCAAAGACCTGGTTTGGACTGTGATGAAACCTTTTCTCCAGTGGCTATGCTCAAATCTATTCGGATCCTTCTTGCTATTGTTGCCTTCCAGGATTGTGAGATCTGGCAGATGGACGCAAAGACGGCTTTTCTAAATGGTTATTTGAAAGAGTGCATCTATATGGATCAGCCAGAGGGTTTCAATCAGAGTGGGAGCAGCGGGACAATGTGCAATTTGCTTAAGTCCATTTATGGAATAAAGCAGGCATCACGGAGTTGGAACATCTGTTTTTATTAAGACAGTCAAAGAATTCGACTTTATCAAAAATCCAGATGAACCATGCATTTATAATAAGATTGTAGCTAGAACTGTGGAATTCCTCGTGAGTACATGGATGACATTCTCTTGATAGGAAATGAAATTCCTATGCTACAATCAGTCAAAGGATTCTTGTCACAGAGGTTCTCTATGAAAGACCTGGGTGATACCAACTACATTCTGGGGATCCAGATCTATCGTGATAGATCAAAGAGGATGGTGGGACTTTCACAGTCAAGGTACAACAACACCCTACTAAAAATATTTAGTATCGAAGATTTAAAGCACGGCAGTCTACCGGCTTGTCACGGAATCACCCTCTCCAAAGAGATGTCTCCTAAGATTGATTTGGAAAGGGCTCTCATGTCGATTATACCCTACGCTTCTGTGGTAGGCTCTCTAATGTATACGATGTTGTGTACCAGACCAGATGTAGCTTACGCACTGAGCGTGGTATGCCGGTATCAGTCAAACCCAAGGGAGAAGCACTGGGAAGCAGTAAAGAACATTCTCAAGTACCTAAGAAGGACTAATGAGATGTTCTTGATGTATGGCGGAAAAGGACCTCCAGATCGAGGCCTTTGCTAACTCCAGCTTCCAGAATGATATGAACGACTCCAAGTCCATGTCAGGTTATGGCTTTACCCTCAATGCAGGGGCGGTCTGTTGGAAAAGCTCCAAGCAGGACACCGTTCCAGACTCGACGATGGAAACGTAGTAGTTCGCTGCATGAGACGCCACAAAAGAGGCAGTCTGGATGAGGAAGTTCTTAATTGAACTTCAGGTGGTTCCTTCCAATGTCGGTCTAATACTTTAGTATTGTGACAACATACGGCGCTATAGCTTTAGGGAAGGAACCCAGGTCCCTTCAGAGATCCAGACACATCTTGAGGCGGTACCACTTGATCAAGGAGATCGTTGATCCCCAAGCGATCGAGGTGAGGAGAGTAGATACGGAGAATAATACTGCAGATCCACTCACAGAGGCCATGCCTCAGACAGTGTTCGAGAGGCAATTCGAGACCTTCAGTCTGCGATATGCCAGTATATGGCCTTAGTGCAAGTGGGAGATTTTTAGTGATATATGCCCTAGAGGCCATTATTGTATAATACTGGATTGTATATTACTTATTGGGAGCTTAGGATATACACGGATATAGTAACAGTCTTTCTTAAAATAGTAGTATGCTACCTAGTTTGTTTCTACTTCAATATGTGCATGTGTTTCTTTTAGCATATCACTTATACATATTAGTAGAGACCTAAGGATCTTTGCTTGATTACCAGCGTTGTGATGGCAGTCACACTAGTTAGTTCTGGGTAATCTATAAGCACATCCTTGTACAGGTCCCTAATCGTAGGATTATCGAGACGGGGCATCGATACTCCGGAGTAGAGTAGTGTATACGCTTCTCATCCCAGCAAGGGAGATGGTCTGTCCCACAACCATTAGTATGTCGTACTGGAGATAGTATGAAGGTGCTCGTTAGGTTACGAGTACACTGGACATGACTCGTCGGGAATTGCTGGTGGTTATTATACCTATCGTCGGGTAGCAGTTCCCAGGTGACATGAGTACAGCTTAGTCCGTCGACTTGACACTGCTACTTCGCCTCGAGTGTGTTCCCACTGTACTTTGATTACTACCCTACCATGGCTCAAAGGAGTCGTGCAAACAGGTAGTAGTTGGGTGCAGTCCTGAAGCACTTTGAGGCAGTGGCGGTTAGATAGGATTCGTCTCTCCCGGTATTGGGGGTTGATATCGCGCTGTGTTCGGAAGGCCATTACACAAAGTTCTTGGCCAAGGCAAGCGAGATTTACTGGTAGGTATTCCAGTGGTTTCTCAGGTGTATTAAGTTACTCTCCGACACGACTTATTGTGCTATTAGGGGTCTGACGATTACCGCCCCGTAGGCCCGATATGCGATACTCTGAGATGAACGAACCGGACTGTACAGAGATTGTCACATTCAGGCTCAGTAGGAGTTCGGATGGGTATCCTCATCGGCCTTCTTATCGACATCTACCTGGGGACCGTTACGTGCAGCTAGTACCACTTGCGGCCTGTGGTTAAACCCACTGTCAGCATATTGTCGAGTCTTTAGAGTCCCACATAGAGAGTTTCCCTGCATCAGGAAAAAGGTGTATAGGCCGTATGGTTTTACGGCAGGGATTCGATTACGTACTTGTATGCGTATGATGTTCGGGCGGATAATACTAGTGGGCTTTGGTTTAAGCCGGATCCTAGTATTATATTGATGGATCAGTTTCGTCTCTTTGTATTCGTGTTTCTCGGAACACGAATGCATGTATGTTTATACGGATGAGAGGGGTATAGAAGGATACACCTCATTAGGGTTTTGACCATTAACTTGATTAAAACAATTATGAGGTGGAGGAAAGTATTTGTTATTTTTGTAAATGATAATTGAGGCATGGCTACTTGTCTTGACTACTTGATTTGGTTTCACCACTTGACTTGGCTTGACTCTTTGACTAGATATTTCTTGTGAGATATTTTATGGCACTAGATATTTTGGATGAGATATTTTCTTTCCATGCTTGTAGTCAAGTCAAGGGAGCCATCTTATTTTTATCATGATCATTATTAAAAATCATTTCTCTTCCCTAAAGCTCGCTCTCTTCTTCTTCCTCTCAACAACAACCCTTAAGGTCTCATGGGTTGAGTAAACTAGGGTTTCAAGAGACAAATAAATCCATCTTCATTCTCTACATCACCTAGGCCATCAAGTTTAGAAAGCTTGTTGCCCTAGTTACCTCGGATTTGAGGATGGAGATCGGACTATAGACTCTGTGGTGGATCGTCTTTGACTCGAGGAAGCCGACGAGGAAGCTACGATCCGGATCGATCTTTGGAGCTTACGATGATGAGGAGGACAGCGGAGAAGACCCGAAGGACTTGTATCATGAGGTATAACATTCTTTCCGAGTAGTTAAATCTCATGTTGTTTGCTAGCTAAGGTTTGTGGACGATCCTTGGTTCTAGTTGGTGTTGCGAAGCACGTAAAAATCATTTTTTGCAAATTCCGCCTCCCCGCGAACACGTGAGGTGTGCGGCATCAACTTACAGTATGTTCAAGTCTATCCTAAGTGATCGTATTTATGTTCAAGTTAGCTTGTTACGGTTAAGGTTGGTTAGTAGAGTTAGGATAAGTCTTATGCTTTTCTTTTGCCATTCATAATATGAAGTTGGTATAATAGAAAGTAGCGGAGATTAGGAGGACATTGTTAGTGATATGTATAACCTAGAGGCCATTACTGTACATATGATGTATATTATAGTGGATGCTTGGACATATATATGGAGGACTTTCTTGCTCGACATGATAGTATGCTATCTGGTTCCTCTTTATCTTAACATGTACTCTGATTGTCTCTATGTTACATGTTGATAAAGCCCTTAGGATGAGTACTTGACTACCACGATTATGATGCAGATCATACTAGTGGGGACAGTGTATTCACTAAGTACATCCTTCAAATGTTCCTAGTCATAGGTGTATCGAGACAGGGCATCGATATACCAGAGTAGACTAGCGTATAGCTTCTCGACCCATGTAGATGGGCGATGGATGATCCCATATCCATTGGTGTTTGACATCAAAGACGACAGCATACAGGTGCTCAGTGTAGACTGGGTACACTGAACGGACTCGCCGAGAACTCCCAGATGGTATTATACCTTACGTCAGATGGCAGTTCTCTGGTGACACTGGTATAAGTTAGTCTGTAGACCCGAGATCGTCATAAAGTTTTGTGTGATTCCCACTGTGCTTTGATTTCCACCTTACCACGTTAAAGAGAACATGCAAAATGGTGGCTTTTGGGTGCAGTCCCGAGTCACATGGAGGCAATGAGCGATAGGAGGGGTTTGGGCTCTCCCGGTATTGGGAGTTGATGTTGCGCTGTTCTCGATTAGCTATAACAGGAAGTCCCTGTCCAGGGCTGCTTTAGAGATTTACTGGTAAGTGTTACCAATAGTTTCTCGACCCGTTATGAGTCTCATATTGATACGACTTATCGAGTTACTGGGGTCTGACGTTTACCACCCCTAGACGACATATGCGACATATCAGACGGAGAGACCGGACTGTACGGTAGTGTTACTGATTGGATTCGCAGGAGTACGAGCAGGCTTGCTTGTTGATCATCTGATCTCTCAATAACCAGATGGCCATTACGTTTAGCAGAACGCTTGCGGCTTGTGGGTGTTTGATATGATCATCACCTACTGCCGGCGTATTGACGAGTCTTTAGAGTCATACACAGGGGTTTCCTGGCTCAAGCAAAACGGAGTAGGAGCACATATGTGATATGTGCAGGACCGAGATTAATACGATATGAGATACCGTATTGTATTCTCGCGATTTGTGACATCGGTCGGTTATATGCGATATAGCCGGGTTATCGGATCAAGTGTTGATTCAATAAGTTTTTACATATGATATTAGTCGGTTATATATGATATAGCCGGATTATTAAATCAAGAGTTGATTTAATAATTTAATGTATAATTATATATTTGATATATTACATTACATTAACTAGTATTAGCTCACTTAAGATTTCTTTTCTCACTAGATTGTGCACATTGTATATATGTGATATATGCAAGTGTACATGTTTGTGTCATGCTAGGTTACACATGCAACATTGATGTATGAGACTTATACCATGCTAGGGTTAAGTTAGGGTCTTAAGCTAATTCAAAAGAGTGTGAGTTTGTCATGGTTAAGCTTGGACAAAAGCTTTTGGATAACCATTGACAAAGTCAACTCTTTTGTCAAGTTTAGGATATTTATTTAACCCAACCCTAAACCTTAGTGTATGGTTTATTCTCTACGTGGGTTATCCATGATATTTGGTGACCATGGTTGCATTTGTAACCTCATGAGTTTATTCTTGAGTTCATCACTTGCTTCATCTTCTTCTTCCTCTCAAGCTTTCTAGCTTCAATAGAATGTGATGATTTATTGTGAGAAAATCAATTCTAAAGTGAGCCCACTTCCTACTTCATCATCCTCTACTACTTGCCATTTAGTATAGGGTGTTCTCTACACAAAGTTCTTGACTTAGTGAAAAATAGCTTGGGTTAGTGTTTCCTCGACATAGATCATCTTCGGCCTCGAAGACATTGAAGCAAGCATGTTCGTTTCTTCATGAGAGCCTATCTAGAGTCCGGAGTTTACGATCGCAGCGAAGGGAATACTACACGAAGCTATTGAAGTGAAGGACCAGTCTACAAATCTTGTATTCCTTGCTCACTTCTTATTGCAAAGTGTTTGCATTTATTACCCTAAATATTCTAGTAAAGATTCATGGTTTGTTTGCTTTGCACCTCTCTAATTTTTAATGTGGCATGAGTGATGCTACCGAACTATAGACTGGTGCAAGGGAAACCCAACAGTGGTATCACAACCAAGCTAGAATTTTAGACACAGTGTTAATACCATTACGAAAACGAAATCGACTCCGAAAACTCGATATGTGAAACCCTAGTTTTTGCTCTCTGTAAATTTTTTAAAAAGTTGTTTTAAAATTTTTTAAACAACTGCAGAACACTATTTGGGACATTGTAAGAACACAGGGGAAATACGGAGGGGAGTGCTCGGTTTTTGGCCGAGCACAAAGCCATAATGTCCGGCCTGCTCGGCCCCCTTGCCTCCAAACCCCCTCGTACTGCTCCAGTGCTCTGTTGTCTTCAATTTGGGGTTTCAGGTATTGTTTGCTTAGCCGAATTTTTCATGTGATGATTGATTTGATCAGGGGCTATTTCGTAGTGGTTCGTAGTCGTATAATTTAACAATGTATTGGTAACCTTGAAAATGTTTAGCAGTTCGAACGAACTTCGAACACCACATTTTGTACCCCGCTGAAATTTCCAAGTGTTGCAATTTTCCCAAGTTGATTGTATTCGTAAAATCGTGCAAGTACCCCAATGGACCCTCTAGAAGAACATACTAACCATAACTCCATTATATGCCTACGGAACCGCGATCGAACCCTAGGGTTTGCCGTAGATCCGTGGTGTCATAGGTGAAGCATTGGTTAACTCCTTCTACGGCTGGTCCATGGACACTGTGGCACGGTTTTTAAGTATTTTGACTTTGCTCAAGTGTTGAGCTCACGGGGTAATTTGTGAGTGTATGTTGATTCGATTGAAACGTTAAACATCGTCTTGATATATCTGAATGTGAGACAATATTTGGAATCCACAAGTAGTTATGAGATAACCAGTTTGAATTTTATAAATCTAGCAATTTAGTCTCAGTTGATCGGTTGGCACGGGATTTTGATGTGATCAAAAGTCCGTCGCAATCACGTAGTGTACGCGGATACTCGTCGGGTAAACTTAATAGATATCCACGCCCGATAGCCCCGACCAAGTGACTGTAGGAGAACCCCGTCGCCAAAAGCATTCGTTCGGGTGCTCGTGGCAGCGGTGTTCAGCCTTAGTACACTTCGTCGACGGTATCAGGGGGTGCGGCCGTCTACTAAAGTTTTCGATGAGCATTCGATCAGGATGTCGGGAATCTTGTTGAATTGCTCGATTAGATATTGAAAAGTTTTTTCGAGATCGAGACTAAAATGCGGGGTTTATAATTGTTAGGCATGAGATGTCTATTGAAATCCAAAGTATGTGATACGTTGGGTTTATGATGTCTAAGGTGGTTGCGGATTCCAACTGTTGTAGTTTTCACTTTCTTTTCTGTGACCGTAAGTGTTATATGTGGTTTATCGCCGGTTTCTGTGTTATATGTCAACGACAATTAGGATACGCATATTTACTTACATTGATGACATGTGATGTTATGTGTTGCTGGGATATGTTATATTGGATCGTCGTGTTTTGAATAGCCGGGGGTTTTGTGTGAGATGAGAGTTTTTCATTTTCATTCATGTAAAATTCATTGTATATAAGATTCTTTTATTGGGGCACTTCCGGGTTGAGGATGATGTCACCCTTGTATATTATTTACTTTTCCGCATAAGGATAGACCCAAGGCGGGGAGCACAAGTAACCGGGTTCTAGGGTCCAGTGGGAGACCATCTCAAGAAGTCAAGACCGGGTCTCCTAACTCTAAAATTGGTAGGGTTGCTTGCTGCTCTAGTAGGGGTCTAGGGTGTGGGATTGGCTATTCATCACGACCGTGGAATCTGTGTTTTATACATGCTTAAAATAAAACCCGGAAATCCTAGTATATCCAATATTTCATATGTTTTATTCTGCTGCGATATCTGTGATGTGATCATTTGATATATTGATGAGATGAATACCTGATATATTATATAGACGTTGCTTATGTTTTACACCCGCGCTATCATTGCCCCGCTCTACTGTTAGTTACATAACCTAACAGTCCACGAGGGGACATCGAGGCGAATGCGGATGGCATAAGCGTACGTTGTATTTATCTGTGATGTTTAGGTAACTTAAAATGATGGGATTTCATTAATGGGATTAATGAAATAAAAGAAACCTAAAAGATGTTGTAGAAACTTGTTTTAAAAACCGATAGCTCTAGTTCTTGCTTTGCATAGCGGTATTCCTTGTAGAATATCCAGTACCTTATTCGATAAGGAAAGAGCCGAGATCCCTTCACCGGGAGTGACCTCTTTAGCGAAAGTAGCAGATGCTACACACTTGGTTTGTCTTTTTACTGCTTCTATAGTTTTTGCTTTGCATAGTGGTATTTGTGAAATATCATGCACCACATTTGATGAGGAAAGAGCCGACGATCCCTTCACCGGGAGTGACCTCTTTAGCAAAACTAGTAAAAGCCTGAAAAAACACTCCTTTTCAAAATCACTCGATTCTACAAAGATATCAAGTTCATTACGTAAAGGGTTTTCTTAAAAACCTGTCGTAGCCCACCGTCATTTCAGATAAGCACTTCATAGTATTCGTGCTACATTTGTTGGTTTTCGTCAAGGCGTAGTGTGCGGTAGCTATTTATGCTTATCTGCATAAGCATATGATGCGATTGAGTTAGGGTAGTCGTGCGACTTTGTTGGCTTTCGTCAAGGGTCGTGCGGGTGGGTTTAATTCAATCAGGAAATGTATGGGTTGAACTTGACTAGTACCCTATGGTTTGTTGGCTTTCGTCAAGGTCATAGGATGCTAGGGGCAAAATATTTTTGGGAATTTCAAGTGTTGAAATTTGCAATGAGATTGCATACCTTCTATGTGATAGTTTGATCCCGATACCCACTGCGAGTAAGAGTTACTCCTGGGAGAGTTTTACACATTACAATTAGCCGATCAAGTAGGTGTCTAGAAAAGTGTCAACGGGGTTACGCCTCTGGGAAAAACGAGGTTTATTTTAATTAGGTCCGTGCGAAAGCACGGGGAACCTCCCTCAAAGTACCGGCACTGGCCTGGCTGAAAGATTGGCGAACTTGTAGGGTGTAATTAATCCCGTCTAGTCTTTCCTTTTAGGGTTTGAAGGAAGATTTGACTAAAACAGTCGGAGCCATCCTGATTAGATAAATTAATAACCAATCTAATCTTACAAGAGCATACGCTGAGTGTTTTCTTCTATCTCTCCAGGTAGCGACCATGTAACGCCTTAATCAAGATAATAATACGGATGTATTGACCGAACCCGCTTGTTATACTGTGCTAGGGAACGTTGGTCCCGCTCCAACTTATAATTGTTATAAGACCAAGCAGGAAATAGGGGATTACCAGGATTCCCGTGCCACCCAAACGAAGAAAGTGCATGATGATGCATCTTCTTCGGGTGTGTTCATTACAGAGAACTTTTTCTCAGTATCCTTAACGTCCTGGGTATGAGATACCGGATCAGGATCCCACATATGTAATCAGTTACATGGGCTACAGATTCATGGAGAACTAGGAATGGGTGATAAGTTTCAAGAGTTGGAAACGGTGCAAGTGTTGCAGCCAAGCTTGTTGGCAGTTATCACCCTGTATTAACAAATACATTGATTCTGAACGAATGTTATTAGTTACCGAACCTAATATACAACATCATATCAGTCTCTTTATTAAGTAAAGAAGGATATAATTTTGTATTAATGGATAATGTTTTGAACATTTCCTATATCAAGAGTTGATCGGTTCAGGCACGTTATCTAAAAGCATATATGTTCTAAATCAAAGTACAGTTCTTAACGTTTAGAACACAAACAAGAGAAAGAGTTCAGAAATGAATGAATCCTTCTTAAGGCATTGTAGACTAGGTCATATCAATGCGACCCGACTAGCCAAGTTACATTTAGATGCATATTTAAATCTTTTTGAATTTACATCATGTGAAACTTGCCAGTCATGTCACAAAGAAAAGATGACCAAAGCTCCGTTTATTGGAAACAGAGAAAGAGTTAATGAACTCTTGGGATTGATACATGATGATGTATGTAAGTCCCCTGTCTACACATGCCAGGACCGGTTCTTTGTACTTCATTACATTCACTGATGATCTCTCAAGATTCGGGCATATGTTCCTATTTGAACACAAGTCTGAACCTTTTGAGTTATTCAAAGAATATAAGTTAGAAGTAGAGAACCAAAACGGGTATAAGTATTATGTCCTTTGATGTGATCAAGGAGGAGAATACTTGAGCACGGAATTCCTGGACTATTCTAAAGGAGATTGAGATTCTCTCTCAGCATTACTCCTCCGAATACACCACAGTACGTTGGTATATCGGGGTAGAGCAGACGCACCCTATATGATATGGTGTGCTCTATGACGAGTACTACTGAGTTGACTATTTCCTTTTAGGGGTTATGCACTTGAGAAGCTGTATACCTATTGAATAGGGTTCCAACCAAATCAGGTGCCTACCACTCCATATATGATATGGTATGGGAAGAGCCCATCTCTTAAGCTTGTTAAGATTTGGGGTTGTCTGGCCTATGTCTAAAAGCAAAATCCGGACAAGCTCGAGGCAAGGTCAGTTCTGTGGAAGTTTGTTGGATATCCTAAGCATTCGCAAGGGAATATCTTCTACCATACTGAGGAGCAAAATGTGTTTTGTTTCTCAGCATGCCACCTTTTGGAAAGGGAATTTCTTGTGAAGAAATTAGTGGTCATGAGGTAGAACTGGAAGGAGTTCCAGCTATAAAAACTGCAGCTGATGATTTGGTAGAACCGGAGGATTCAATAGTTCTCGACGAACCTCAGCCTCTCCGCCGATCTGGTAGGGTTCCTCACCCACCTGAGAGATACTTCGGTTTTCTATATGAAAGTGTGAGAGAGGATTGCATCATGAGATGATGACCCAACTAGTTTCAAGCAGGCCATCAGGAGTGAGGACTCTGTGAGATTGGCTAGATGCTAAGTGATCTGAGATGGAATCCATATACACCAACAAAGTATGGACTTTGGGTGCTTTATCTGAAGGGTTAAATCCCCATCAGGAGCAAGTATATCTTGAGAAGATTACTTGGTGTACATGGAAAAGTTGAGACTTTCAAAGCTAAGGCTTTTTTTAAAAGGTTCTCGTCATCCACCAGGTGTGGATAATGATGAAACCTTTTCTAGTGCCTATGCTTAAGTCCATCCAGATCCTACTTGCCACTGCTACATACCATGATTACGATATCTGGCGGTTAGGTGTCAGGACTGCTTTTCTAAATTGTGATTTAGAAGAGAGCGTCTATAAGTACACAGCCAGAGGGCTTCGTAGACAGTGGGAGCAGCGGAAACGTGTGCAAGTTGCTTTATGGGATAAAACAGGCATTGCGGAGTTGGAACATCTGCTTTGATGTGGTAGTCAAAGAGTTTGACTTCATCAAAATGGTAGATGAACCTTGTATATACAAAAAGGTAGTATGGAGTATGGTGATGATCCTCGTATTGTACATGGATGATATACTCTTGATAGGAAAGAAGTTTCCTATGCTACGCTCGGTCAATCTCCTCTTATCACAAGGATTCTCCATATAGGATCAAGATGATACCTCCTAAATTCTGGTTTTTGGATCTATGAGATAGATCTAAGTAGATGTTAGGATTCTCACTAGGTGTAGTGAGATGGTATCAATCGATCCTGGGGAGAATCACTGGATAGCTTCCAGGGTGGTGAGGACGACTGAATGTCAATCGCAGGCATTGTCTTTACCCTCAGTGGAGGGACGGTATGTTGGAAGAGTTCCAAGATAGATACCGTGGCATACTAGGCGATAAAGGCTGGATACATTGCTACCAAGGATGCTACCAAAGAGGTAGTCTGGATGTATATTAGTTCATGAGATGAACTTCGTTCCTACCATTGTGAGACAATGGAGTTGTGGCTTTGGCCTAGGAACCCCCGTCCCATCAGAGATCCAGACATATTCTTATGCAGTATCACCTGATCATGGAGATAGTTGATCTCCAGGGAGATCGAGGTTAAGAGAGTAGACACAGAGGACAACAGCGCGGATCCACTCACAAAGGCCTATTTCCCAGTAGAGACTTTTATGGGATGGTTGAGTATGAGATACTTCAACCACTGCTGATTGTTGGGTATGCGATACTACAACATATGGCCCTAGTGCAAGTGGGAGATTGTTAGTGATATGTATGCCCTAGAGGCCATTACTGTACATACGATGTATATTGTAGTGGATGCTTGGACATATTTATGGAGGACTTTCTTTCTCGACATGATAGTATGCTATCTGGTTCCTCTTTATCTTAACATGTACTCTGATTGTTTCTATGTTACATGTTGATAAAGCCCTTAGGATGAGTACTTGACTACCAGGATTATGATGCAGATCATACTAGTGGGGACCGTGTAGTCGCTATGTACATCCTTCAAATGTTCCTAGTCGTAGGTGTTTCGAGACAGGGCATCGATATACCAGAGTAGACTAGCGTATAACTTCTCGACCCATGTAGATGGGCGATGGATGATCCGATATCCATTGGTGTTTGACATCAAAGACAGCATACGGGTGCTCAGTGTAGACTGGGTACACTGAACGGACTCACCGAGAACTCCCAGATGGTATTATACCTTACGTCAGATGGCAGTTCTCTGGTGACACTGGTACATGTTAGTCTGTAGACCCGAGATCGTCATAGAGTCTTGTGTGATTCTCATTGTGCTTTGATTTCCACCTTACCACGTTCAAGAGAACGTACAAAATGGTGGCTTTTGGTTACAGTCCCGAGTCACATGGAGGCAATGAGCGATAGGAGGGGTTTCGTCTCTCCCGGTATTGGGAGTTGATGTTGCGCTGTGCTCGATTGGCTATAACAGGAAGTCCCTGGCCCGGGCTGCTTTAGAGATTTACTGGTAAGTGTTACCAGTAGTTTCTCGACCCGTTATGAGCTCATATCGACAAGACTTATCGAGTTACTGGGGTCTGACGTTTACCAGCCCTAGACGGGATATGTGACATATCAGACGGAGGGACCAAACTGTACGGTTGTGTTACTGATTGGATTCGCAGGTGTACGAGCAGGATTGCTTGTTGATCTTCTGATCGCTCAATACCCGGATGGCCGTTACGTTTAGCAGACCGCTTGCGGTTTGTAGGTGTTTGATATGATCATCACCTACTGTCGGTGTATTGACAAGTTTTTATAGTCCTACACATGGGTTTCCTGGCTCAAGCGAAATGGAGTAGGAGTACATATGTGACTTGTGCGGGACCGAGATTGATACGATATGAGATACCGTATTGTATTCTCGCAATTTATGACATCGGTCGGTTATATGCGATATAGCCGGGTTATCGGATCAAGTGTTGATTCGATAAGTTGTTACATATGATATTAGTCGGTTATATGTGATATAGCCGGATTATTAAATCAAGAGTTGATTTAATAATTTATTGTATAATTATATATTTTATATATTACATTACATTAACTAGTATTAGCTCATTTTAAGATTTCTTTTCTCACTAGATTATGCACATTGTATATATGTGATATATGCAAGTGTACATGCTTGTGTCATGCTAGGTTACACATGCAACATGGATGTATGAAACTTATACCATGCTAGGGTTAAGTTAGGTTTTTTATTTATCTTAAGCTAATTCAAAAGAGTGTGAGTTTGTCATGGTTAAGCTTGGACAAAAGCTTTTAGATAACCATTGAAAAAGTCAACTCTTTTGTCAAGTTTAGGATATTTATTTAACCCAACCTTTAATCTTAGTGTATGGTTTATTCTCTACATGAGTTATCCATGATATTTGGTGACCATGTTTGCATTTGTAACCTCATGAGTTTATTCTTGAGTTCATCACTTGCTTCATCTTCTTCTTCCTCTTAAGCTTTCTAGCTTCAATGGAAAGTGATGATTTATTGTGAGAAAATCAATTCTAAAGTGAGCCCACTTCCTACTTCATCATCCTCTACTACTTTCCATTTTGTATAGGTTGTTCTCTTCACAAAGTTCTTGATTTAGTGAAGAAATAGCTTGGGTTAGTGTCTCATTGACGTAGATCATCTTCGGCCTCGAAGACATCGAAGCAAGCATGTTCGTTTCTTCATGGGAGCCTATCTAGAGTACGGAGTTCACGATCGCAGCGAAGGGACTACTACACGGAGCTATTGAAGTAAAGGACCGGTCTACAAAGGTTGTATTCCTTGCTCACTTCTTATTGCAAAGTGTTTGCCTTTGTTACCCTAAATATTCTAGTAAAGATTCATGGTTTGTTTGCTTTGCACCTCTCTAATTTTTAATGTGGCATGAGTGATGCTACCGAACCCTAGACTAGGTGCAAGGGAAACCCAACAGACATAGGAATTGGATTTGTGAATTTAAGCAAGCTTTCCAACGCTAAATTCCTAGTGCCCCTTGTCCGTCTGCTACGTGCGCTTATTTTCAACCATTGGACAAACACCCGCAACCATATATCTAATTAAGTCATAACTACATGTCACGTTGTAGTGTGCCCAACTTCTCGACTTAGGACGCGGCTATATGTCACGTATAGCGTGCCTAACTGAGGGGGTTGCGTTTGTTTGGTCTATGTTCGTTTTAGGATGTTTGGCGAAGAGAAGCACAAGGGATTTTTCCGTCCTTCATACTAACCTTCCTTAGCCCATAACAAGTGTGAAAATTATTCACACATTTAAATGAAAATAAAACCAACAAAAGAAGGAAACAAAGAAAGAAAGGAAAATTACGGTTTTATAATGATGCAAGCTAACTACTTGGGTCCTCACCTTAGCAAAAGATTCCATCGAGTATCGTGGCTTGAAAATACGGATAAGAAGAAAAGCAAAAGAAAATAAGAAAAGAAAAACAACAACTACTTAACAACAATTAATAAAATTGCACTAAGAAATTAAAATTACAAGACAAGAAAAGTAAAAATACAAGTTAAGAAAACCCCCTAATCTTCATTGATTTTCTACTCAAGAGCTCTCACTACACTTTCAAGGTGAAGAAGAAGAAGCTACAAACTAATCTACATTAAAATCTAACTAAAAAGGAGCATCCTACATTGGCTCAAAACTGGAGTATTTATAGGCAGAGAGATGAAACCCTAGACCCATATTCTGAGCCCAATGTTGTCACGACCCGAAATGGCACGTGACTGGCACTTGAATCATATGAAGTCTATAGGACCCCATCTAATTCAAGTAAGCCGAAAATCCCAGAAATCTAAACCATTTTAAGGAAGAAGTGAAGAAAACTTGTTTTAAAGTATGTGGTTTTAATAATTAAGTGGCATTAAACATTTAAAAGCAACGTCATATTTTCCCAAAAATTTTGGCAGAGTCTTCTTTGTAAATACTGGCCCCAAACAGGTACAAACATGAAATATATATAAAGGCATCCCCAAGCGGGAGCTAGTGATCAGTCGAAAATATTGCATATTTTAACAGGCAATTTCCTCATCATTTGCATTCATATAGAAGTGTTCGGTATCCGTATTTCACATATTAGCAAATCTATCACAGATTATCAGATTACATGTACTAGACCTTAAAACCGGCATTTCTAGGGAAATTGACTGCATTGCATTACATAGCATATTTTCTATATATTGCAACCCTTGTTTCGTAGTCTGTGCAGGAAAAGAGAAGCTTGCTCGATCATTACATTGCTCGACCATTACAATTGCTCGTAAACTCACTAAAATCAAATCTGGTATCAACACAGAAGGGAAACTGCAATTCAAAACATCAGAGAAAAGCCCAAACAGAAGTACAAGAGCACTGCAGAAGACACAAATCCCAAGGACCCCACATGGCCGCGCATCCGCGGCCATAGCCTTCTTATGCCGCGGAAGCGCGGCCCATTGGTGACATCATCTCCTCAGTTTCAGTGTACAACTCCTCTACAGGGCCCACATTCCAGAAATGCACACAAAATTCCAGAAAACTCCAGAGACTTCTACCAGATCAGCAAACACCTTGAGTTACATTACATTAGCCTAATCATTCTAGAACTTTCCCTAAACCCTAGCTTAAACCCTAAGCTAACTCCTAACAAACTCCTTCTAGAAAGTCTTCAACAAACTTTGGGAGGGAAAGTTCCAATTCAAACCTAAACCTAGGGTTTGAGGGTTCTATAAATAAGACCCTAGGCTCACTAATCTTACATGTTGGCAACCTTAAGAAAGTTTAGAAAAATCAATCTCTTTCTTCATCCCCTCTTCCTCAAGTTTAGTGAGAGAGCTTGTAGGAAACCCTAACCCTAAATCCAACCACAATTCAAGATCTTGAGTGCAAGCCAAGCAAGATGCCTTCAACCCTTTTATGAGCCGAGCCGATCTTCAATCGGGCAAGAGATCAAAGTAGATCCACGATCCACGGAGACGAGCGAAGCCGAGTCAACGATTGATTTCTTCTTCTTGTAGATTCTTGAAAGAATGTATTGAAATTATTGATTAAATAAAAGGTGATATTCTTTTATCTTGTTTTCTTTAAATTCCGCATCATGTTATCTTTACAAATCTTTAATATTGTCTTTGTGGTGATGTGTGAATAAAACTCCGCTCGTCGAGGAGTCGAGACGGATAATAGAATGATGATGTAATATAGCTTTAATCGATTCTTGATTCCCACGAGTTTTGTAAACCCTAGCTAGTTCAAGAAACGACGACCCATTTCGTTTCGATGCTTTCTTGATTGACATCGATCGAAATTGGGGAGTTACGATCGTTTCTTGAATTTGGTAGAGGCTAGAAAAGGAATGATATCGACGAAAGAACAAGGGTTAGAGGATGAAACCCTAGTTTCACGATAAAGCCCCAACTCTCGTAGATCATCATCAATCTAGTATCAATCCTTCGAAGGACAAGAACACGATATCTTTAGATTACATCACGTCTATTGATCCTATCGATTCCTACGAGCCTCTCTTATATTCTTGATTGTTGATTGGAAATATTATCAAAACACCGATTCTTGATTGTTTATAGTTTCTTGATTCTTGCATAAAGAATAGTGACACTCGAATACAAATCATTCTTGAATCATGTTTTCTTTTATTGTTGCTTAACTTTTCATTTCAAACGTATCGAAATACAAGTGAATTGTGCAATCCCTGTGGACGATCCGCACTCACTACAAACTACATCCGACACCGTAGTTTGATTGCGGTCAAAATAGTTTTTGGTTGTGAAGTTCTTTACAAATTTCTCTATATACTACACAACGGGAAAAACGATCAATCAAAATGGCGCCGTTGCCGGGGACATTTTGATTAGATACACTTTTAAATAATAACCAAGAAAATTATTACAATCAAAATGGCGCCGTTGCCGGGGACATTTTGATTTGATTTACTTTTACATCCAATCAAGAAATTATTACAATCAGCTAGCTCTTCGCTAATTGGCGGTCACAACAACACAAGCAATATAAATAATATACAACGCCGAAGGGCGAGGATCAAAACTCAAAAGGAAACCCGATATCATCCAGAAAACTATAAATATGCAAGCGCGACTCTAAGGTCGAAAGAATATACACTGGTCTTCTAAGTCTATCAATAATACAAGTCTAGTTGATGGAGTTTACTAGATACAACTGAATATAAATAAATACAATGGTGGACACGTTACAAGTGAACCCACCGACCAAAGTAATCACCCGGAAGGAATCACGGTGCCAGCAAAGCCGCCAAGGAACCTGTACGGCAAAACCTGCAAGAAACTGTGGCACAACGGGGGTGAGTTGCCAACTCGTGAGTAGAAAACATTACCGAGTAGAAATAGCATGTATGACTCAATCCTAGGTCATACGATAATAATAATATCCTCAATATATAACCCTGAAACATGTACACATAAGTGTAATATCAAATGCTCGTGTAAGTGCCTCAGGTAGCAACATATCATATATATGATGTATGAATGCATTACAATTGAAAACAGAATACATCATGAATGAGAAAACTGTTTTCTTTATTTAGTGAGATTTCTGTATATAAAAATCGAGGTATCCTCAATGAAATCAACATATAATCCGTGTCAAGCATCGACACAAAACATAAATCCCAATATCCAATATCTCGAGCTCCGGCAATCCGGACTGGCCCATATCATATAATCTCAATACCTCAAAGTCTCAATATCTCGGGCTCCGGCTATCTACACTAGCAGCTGGGCTCCGGCTATCCGGACTGGACCCTCATCAAATCTCACGACTACGTCGGTATCCTCCGGAAATCGGCCGCGTCACAAATAACCGATCGGTAGTGCTCCCCTGCCAGGCTCAACGCCATCATCTGCGACCTTCTCGCCCCGGGGTACCTCACCGGGTCCACCATGCACCCACAGACGGTTCATCCTCCTCCTCGAATCGGGTGTATGATATCGCTCAAGAGCCGAGAAAACTCATGGTGGACATATCTCATATCATATCACGAGAAAACCGCAACTTGCATTTTAAAATGATATTAAGTTTATATAAAATCCTTGCGGTTTCTCCAAATCCAGAAATCTCATGGAAATCCAAAATTTCAAATCAAAGGTAATACCAATGAATTACCGAGCTCCGGCAATCCGGACTGGCCCATAATATCGCAAGGCAATGAATATATAAATATGCATGAAATATCACAATAATAAATGCAATATCTAAACTAGCACAGTAATGATATACTAGCAAACGATATCAATAATGTAATATTCTCTAAAATGTACGTGACATGACAATTTTCGATGATGATGTGTGTGAGCCGGCAAGCAAGTGTACGTAGAGCATGCGCATCATCGGTAATAGTGCTGGTGTCCTGACAGCATGGTTTCATAATCACTAAAGTACACATTAAGCATGCAATGCAATGATAACAACATGAATAAACGGAAAATGAATAACAAACGCAACAGTACAAAATATACATATTTATATACGAGTCATATAGTTTGTTGTCTGAAATCGTACGAATCGTTTTGTTTAGAAAATAGGGGCTACGGTGTTTTCAAGAAAATGTACGTCCTTTAAAATATCCGTAGTATCTCTTGGCCTGTCTTTAAAATACTCACGATTCTTTGGGTTTGGAAATAAGTATGACTCGCACCCAACTCTAACATTTACTAGGTAAACTACATGACAAGCTAAGAGACTAACAAAAGGGTAAGGAAATCCACCTAAGTCCGAGTCGATTTATATATCCAGTAGTCGGTGATTTCGTCTCAATAGCGTCACATACGATAACATATATATAATATGACATCCTCGAATCATGAGTGCGGATCAATATCATAATTATATCTCATACGGTAAATCCATCGTACGACATCCCAAAATCGGGGTACGGTTCGCCTATCACATATACCTCAATATCCATATGGTATCATTATCATAAAATCCTGAATTAGTGGTACAGATCTAAGTCTAGTACATGCCGATACCATCAATATATATACCTGCGTGGGTATGAAAACACATCGCCCAACGATCCGCTATAATAATATGTCGTATCTCATAACACGACCCAAATCACATCACCGATCTCACGACATCCAGCCCAATCACATCGACTCATCTCCAAATATCATATACTATCCTCATCATCCGTGCATATATATACATATATATATATATATACATACTTACATACATATATGTATATATATGTATATATCCCCATATACACACAACAAAATAAAATGTATGCGTGTGTGTGTGCGTGTACCTTATTCAAGGGTTTCGCGACTAAAAACTAGCTAACGACACTATCATCCGATTACACTAAACAATAACCCATGATCTCCTAAAACCTTTCTTAATAATCAAAACGTTTCACATAACACATAGTATCGTATATATACAAGATATATTATAGGCTACACTACGAACTGCGGGGGTGCTATACGCCATCCATCCGACTTCCCCCGTAGATATATATCTACTCACCTTGATCCTTGCTTGACGAAGTCGATGTCGCCACACTCTTGCTTGTCATCCTGAAGTTCACGCGGAGGTACCTGCATATTATAACATATCGTGTCGCATTAAAATCCAATTCAAAACCAAAACGACACACGAATCGCACATAGGTTAAAACCTATGGTCTACTCACACGAAAGAGCCAAATAACCCTCGAAATCGACGTACAAACGTCAAGTGACCGAGACAAACACTAATATCCAAAATTCAAGTTAAAACGAAGTCGCAAAATAAAGCAGCAACTCAAAAAAACACCTCCAGATTTTACCCTAGGTGAAATTAGCCAATTTTGCACATGTGGAGGGTCTAAGTTACTGAAGAAAAAGCCAAGGAACCAATAAGAATCAATTCACCCCTACCCTGGACGCAAATTGCGGCCATAAGGAATAAATCTGTGGCCTCATAGTGGAATTAGGGGCTCGGGGTTCTAAGGTAGCTCCAAGGATGCCTGCACGACTCCCTGTGATCGCTATAAAATTTTTTGGGTTCCCGGGTCATAGCAGATTTCAATTTCCCAACACAAATTCCACAAAATATGATATCGGGGATTTCTAAATTTGTGAAATGGTGTTTTAGTCTAAGGATTTGGTCTTTAATCAATCACTAAAGGGGTTTTATGGTCTCTACAACCTCAATTGCACCATCTTAATTCAAAACAAACCCTAACCTCAACTAGGAATTTTCAAAGTTCACTAAACATCACTAAAACACCTCTAAACTTAAATGGGTTCTAAAGTAATACAATTACTACACTAATGGTAAGGGAATTACCTCAATTGGCAACTCAAGAATTTTCTTGAGTTGCCCCAAGTCTCCAAAATCCAAACTTTCTAGGTCAAAAATACTTGTAGTGAGCTTGTGTACATTTTTAATGAAGGGATTTTGGTGTTTGGATGTGTTTTAGGTGGTGTTGTGAGGGTTTTAGAGGAGGTGAGGGAGTGAGGGCAGCCATGAAGAAGAAGAGGAGGGGAAATGATGAAGGGAAAATGAAAGAGGAAATGAGACCAAGTCAAGAGAACCCCTCACCCTCTCTCTCTCTCTCTCTCTTCTCTCTTTTGCCCGTACCCCTTTGTCTCCCCATGCCACAATTTAAAATTCTTTTCCCTTTTCTTTTTCTTTTCTTTTCTTTGCATAACCAAATTAAAAACAAGCCATGCTACAATAAAAGAGAAAGTCATGATAGAAAAAATGTAACTAAATGTAAAATGTGACATGGTGCATGTCATATGCACAAAACACCATCAATGTGTGATTAGTGAACACTAATCAAGTTTAGAAATAACTTGCATATAATTGATTTTTTTAAAAATTTATAATTTGCCTAAATCACAATAATCCCTCCAAAATCACCATTTAATTTAATTTTCCAAACTATCGGTATATAATTATACCGCATCATTAAAATATTCATAATATTTATTATTTAAATTATATAATTTCCCAAAAACAATATTTTATTTTTCTGAAATGTTACAATCTTCTCCCCTTAAATAAATTTGGTCCCCAAATTTAAATTTAAACCCCTCAAATACTAAAACATTTCAGTAAAAAGATCAAGTCGTCGGGGCTCCGAAATCTTAAATACATAAAACACATCGTAGCGCAATGCATGCGCATGAAAAACGAGTATATAAACCAAATCAAAACTCCGTCAAGCATCCCGCAATCATCGGAGTTATGGGGAAGACATCAATGTCAAGGTCCAATACGAAAATCAACATGATATACATCAAAACTATAACATGTACATAGTACGCGTCGGTGTAAACTCATCAAAACATCTGAAAGAAATGCATGCCAAATATTTTTCAAATCACTGTGCAATGCGCGTATCACGGCACAGTAGCGGACGTTTATTGTAAGAAAATAACTATATCTATATATATCCTTTGTTTAACATACACGTCCCGCCGTTTATGAAAATAATTGAAGGGTTTCCTTTGCAAAATGTTACGTGTCATCTCGGACACTTACGTAAAATATCGAGACCGTAGCTTCCTTTTTGGAAATCCCTTCGGTAACTATTGATGCATGCAAAAATATATTCAGGTACTGTCCTCTGACTATTCCTGCTCAGTTACTATAGCAAATAGTAAATATCGTAAAACATACTGCTCTAAGAAACCAATCTAAAATGCCACGTGCGTCTGGTGCACACAGAGATCGAAATTAATGAATGTGCCATGCATGTGCACAGAAACAAAATCTAAGTGCAACGGGTGTGCACGTAAACACCTGTCAAGGGCAACGAGTGTGCCTGACAACAAAATCAGGTGCATCTGATATGCACGAAGAATCCCGATTTGGTGCATCTGGTGTGCACCAAGATCGCATCAAACGCGCCAAGTATGCGTAAAAATCCAACTTAAGTGCACAAGGTGCACGAAAACAATATCGAATATCATAATCGAAATCGACGATATACGACAAACCTCAATCCAAATCAGGTATACCGTGGTATATAATCTCACAACCACGTGCATCAGCGTGCACAAAAATCGAATCAATATACTGAAGTGCATGAAAACTACACCGAAGGCACAAGTAAAATGACATGCACACCATAGGCATGAAATCAAAATCAACATCTCGAATGATATCAAACCGAAACTGAGTGCAACTGTGGTGCACGAAAACTCAATCATACAAATAAATCGCCCAAATTACCGAAATACAAAATGACGGAAACAGTTCCGCTCTGGCACATCCTCTAAAGATCTCTGGCCAACTGTCATGGTCACTCATAACATGTCTCGTCGACGATGCCGAACTCTGGCCTACAGGGTGTGCATAAAACGACCGATCCTGGGTCCCGGTATTCTCGTGTAGTATTTCAAGAAAGATCTTGTCGGGGTCTCTCCCAATCTCGTTTCTGCTGAACTGCCCGGAAGTCATCATCTTTTACTAAATCTATTTCTTGTTCTGGAACGGCTGTATACTCATCATGACTCCTCCTGGAAGATATATCCATATTCAACGCCTCAACATTCGTATCACATCTCTGATGTCATCGGAGTAGAACGTCATCTCATCAAGATCTCGTACGATCCTCTTACTCCACTTTTCTCTAATGTCGACTGATTCGGACTAGCTGCATAGACTGCGCTCCAATAGCTATACTCATATCTGGAGTCTTCCAAGCAATGTATCCCATCACATGATATCCGAACGACGTCGAACCCTTCGATCGATTCGTCAAAGTCCCATAATTCCCCGAGAGCTCAACACTTATGCACAGTTTAATACTATCCAGTACATGCCACAATACCTGTGGACCAGCCGTAGAAGGGCAAACCCAAGCCTCATTAATGGCACCGCGGAACTTCCGCAAACCCTAATGTTTCAAAGCGTTCTTATGGTCATTATATCGAGTTAGTGTTTCATTCCCTTTGAGGGTCCATAGAATTACTTGCATGCTTTTTCCGAATACTTTAAACTTAGGAAAATGGGTTTCTGAGATTTGTTCGTTTTCTATCGACTCTCAACGTACCTGCGTGAAGTCTTCTCAAGCTGGAATCATTCAATCTGATGACCTCCTATCGGGGTGTGCAAACGAACCACATGTTCTAGTCATTCATCCTTGGGTGACTAGCGATCGTCTATCATATCTCTAAGTATAAACTCGTGCTGCAATAGCTCCAAACATCTGGGGCGATATCTTGTCATTCGCAGCAACAACTGGCTCATTCGTCCGCACGCTGAACAGTGCCTCAATCATCAAGAATAAATGGTGCATTGACGGTCATCACATTCTAGCCGGCCTCTATCAGTGGCCCAATCCTCTGGTGCTAATCTGCACGTTCGAGAAATTATTAAAAGCAATCCATCAAACGCTCATGGCGCGAAAATACAATAAAACGACACATCTATGCAATCGTGTGTCACCGGAATTACGCCCTGGTCAGTCCTCATCCAAGACGAGCTCATGCTGACAACAACTCTAGCCGCAGCTCTCTTTGCCTATGCAATCGTGGTAACAAAAACACCAACCGATATTGATGAGGATAGATCATAGGAATGAATATAATACTGTGCAAAGAAATGTACATCCTAAGGCTTCTTAAGCGGAGTAGCGTATCGTAAGTATGCCGCAGAGCATACACACGTTACGTCACTCTACTTAGGTCACCTACTCCATCAACCACTGTCAACCTAGGCGCCGAAAGTTCGGGTCTAATACCCCCTCGACCAAGTCAAAGTTCCGTAAGGTCAAGCCTAGGTTCCGAATATAAATGCGCCCTAGACTCCGCATAGTCAAACAAAAACTCGAACCAAGGTTAAACCTAGCGCTTTGATACCAACTTTGTCACGACCAGAAAAGGCACGTGACTGGCACTTGAATCATATGAAGTCTATAGGACCCCATCTAATTCAAGTAAGCCAAAAATCCCAGAAATCTATACCATTTTAAGGAAGAAGTGAAGAAAAATTGTTTTAAAGTAAGTGGTTTTAATAATTAAGTGGCATTGAACATTTAAAAGCAGCGTCATATTTTCCCGAAAATTTCGGCAGAGTCTCCTTTGTAAATACTGGCCCCAAACGGGTACAAACATGAAATATATATAAAGGCATCCCCAAACGGGAGCTAGCTCTTCGCCAATTGGCGGTCACAACCACGCAAGCAATATAAATAATATACAACGCCGAAGGGCGAGGATAAAAACTCAAAAGGAAACCCGATATCATCCAAAAATCCATAAATATACAAGAGCGGCTCTAAGGTCGAAATAATATACACTGGTTTTCTATGTCTATCAATAATACAAGTCTGGTTGATGGACTTTACTAGATACAACTGAATATAAATAAATACAATGGTATTCACGATACAAGTGAACCCACCTACCAAATCAATCACCCGGAAGGAATCAAGGTGCCAGCAAAGCCGCCAAGGAACCTGTACGGCAAAACCTGCAAGAAACTGTGGCACAACGGGGGTGAGTTGCCAACTCGTGAGTAGAAAACATCACCGAGCAGAAATCACATATATGACTCAATCCTAGGTCATACGATAATAATATTATCCTCAATATATAACCCCGAAACATCTACACATAAGTGTAATATCAAGTGCTCGTTTCAGTGCCTCAGGTAGTAACATATCATATATATGATGTATGAATGCATTACAAATGAAAACAGAATACATCATGAATGAGAAAACTGTTTTCTTTATTTAGTAAGATTTCTGTATATAAAAATCGAGGTATCATCAATGAAATCAACATAGAATCCGTGTCAAGCATAGACACAAAACATAAATCCCAATATCCAATATCTCGGGCTCCGGCAATCCGGACTGGCCCATATCATATAATCTCAATACCTCAAAGTCTCAATATCTCGGGCTCCGGCTATCCGGATTGGCCGCTGGGATCCGGCTATCCGGACTGGCCCCTCATAAAATCTCACGACTACGTCGGTATCCTCCGGATATCCGCCGCGTCACAAATAACCGGTCGGTAGTGCTCCCCTTCCAGGCTCAACGCCATCATCTGTGACCTTCTCGCCCCGGGTTACCACACCGGGTCCACCATGCACCCACAGACGGTTCCTCCTCATCCTCAAATTGGATGTATGATATCGCTCAAGAGCCAAGAAAACTCATGGTGGACATATCTCATATCATATCACGAGAAAACCACAACTTGCATTTTAAAATGATATTAAGTTTATATAAAATCCTTGTGGTTTCTCCAAATCCAGAAATCTCATGGAAATCCAAAATCTTATATCAAAGCTAATAACAATGAATTACCGGGCTCCGGCAATCCGGACTGGCCAATAATATAGCTAGGCAATGAATATATAAATATGCATGAAATATCATAATAATAAATGCAATATCTAAACTAGCACAATAATGATATATCGGAACTATCAGCTCGCAAACGATATCAATAAAGTAATATTCTCTAAAATATATGTGACATGGCAATTGCCGATGATGATGTGTGTGAGCCGGCAAGCAAGTGTACGTAAAGCATACGCATCATCGGTAATGGTGCTGGTGTCCTGACAGCAAGGTTTCATAATCACTAAAGTACACATTAAGCATGCAATGCGATGGTAACAACTTGAATAAACGGAAAATGAATAACAAACGCAACAGTACAGAATATACATATCTATATACGAGTCATACAGTTTGTTGTCTGAAATCGCACGAATCGTGCTGTTTAGAAAATAGGGGCTACGGTGTTTTTAAGAAAATGTACGTCCTTTAAAATATCCGTAGTATCCCTTGGCCTGTCTTTAAAATACTCACGATTCGTTAGTTTTGGAAATAAGTATGACTCGCACCCAACTCTAACATCTACTTGGTAAACTACAGGACAAGCTAAGGGACTAACAAAAGGGTTAGGAAATCCACCTAAGTCCGAGTCGATCTATATATCTAGTAGTCGGTGATCCCGCCTCAATAGTGTCACATACGATAACATATATATAATACGAAATCCTCGAATCATGAGTGCGGATCTATATCATAATTATATCTCGTACGGTAATCCATTGTACGTCATCCCAAAATCGGGGTACGGGTCGCCTATCACATATACCTTCATATCCATATGGTATCATTATCATAAAATCCTGAATTAGGGGTACTGATCTAAGTCTAGTACATGCCAATACCATCAATATATATCTGCGTGTGTATGAAAACACATCGCCCAACGATCCGCTATAATAATATGTCGTATCTCAAAACACGACCGAAATCACATCAACGATCTCACGGCATCCAGCCCAATCACAACCACTCATATCCAAATATCATATACTATCCTCATCATCCGTGTATATGTATACATACATACACACACACACACACACACATATATATATACATACTCACATACATATATGTAGATATATATATATCCCTATATACGCACAAGAAAATAAAATGTATGCGTGTGTGTGTCCGTGTACCTTATTCTAGGGTTTCGCGACTAAAAACTAGCTAACGATACTATCATCCGATTACACTAAATATTAACCCATGATCTCCTAAAACCTTTCTTAATAATCAAAATGTTTCACATAACACATATTATCGTATATATACATGATATATTATAGGCTACACAACGAACTGCGGGAGTGCTATACGCCATCCACCCGACTTCCCCGTAGATATATATCTACTCACCTTGATCCTTGCTTGCCGAAGTCGATGTCGCCACACTCTTGCTTGTCGTCCCGAAGTTCATGCGGAGGTACCTACATATCATAACATATCGTGTCGCATTAAAATCCAATTCAAAACCAAAACGACACACGAATCACACATAGGTTAAAACCTATGGTCTACTCACGCGAAAGAGCCAAATAACTCTCGACATCGACGTACAAACGTCAAGTGACCGAGACAAACAGAAATATCCAAAATTCAAGTTAAAACGAAGTCACAAAACAAAGCAGCAACTCAAGAAAACACCTCTAGATTTTACCCTAGGTGAAATTAGCCAATTTTGCACATGTGGAGGGTCTAATTTACTGAAGATAAAGCCAAGGAACAAATATGAATCAATTCCCCTACCCTGGCCGCAAATTGTGGCCAAAAGGAATAAATCTGTGGCCTCATAGTGGAATTGGGGGCTCGGGGCCCTAGGGTAGCTCCTAGGTTGCCAGCACGACTCACTGTGATCGCTATAAAATTTTTTGGGTTCCCGGGTCATAGCAGATTTCAATTTCCCAACACAAATTCCACAAAATACGATATCGGGGATTTCTAAGTTTCTGAAATGGTGTTTTAGTCTCAAGTTTTGGTCTTTAATCAAACACTAAAGGGGTTGTATGATCTCTATTAACCTCAATTGCACCATCTAAATTCAAAACAAACCCTAACCTCAACAAGGAATTTTCAAAGTTCACTAAACATCACTAAAACACTTCTAAACTTAAATGGGTGCTAAAGTAATACAATTACTACACTAATGGTAAGGGAATTACCTCATTTGGCAACTCAAGATTTTTCTTGAGTTGCCCCAAGTCCCCAAAATCCAAACTTTCTTGGTCTAAAATTCTTGTAGTGAGCTTGTGCACATTTTTAATGAATGGATTTTGGTGTTTGGACGTGTTTTAGGTGGTCTTGTGAGGGTTTTAGAGGAGGTGGGGGAGTGAGGGCAGCCATGAAGAAGAAGAGGAGGGGGAAAATGATGAAGGGAAAATGAAGGAGGAAATGAGACCAAGTCAAGAGAACCCCTCACCCTCTCTCTCTCTTCTCTCTCTTGCCCATACCCCTTTGTCTCCCCATGCCACAATTTAAAATTCTTTTCCCTTTTTTTTTTCTTTTCTTTGCATAACCAAATTAAAAACAAGCCATGCTACAATAAAAGAGAAAGTCATGATAGAAAAAATGTAACCAAATGTGAAATGTGACATGGTGCATGTCATATGCACAAAACACCATCAATGTGTGATTAGTGAATACTAATCAAGTTTAGAAATAACTTGCATATAATTGATTTTTTTAAAAATTTATAATTTGCTTAAATCACAATAATCCCTCCAAAATCACCATTTAATTTAATTTTCCAGTATTTTCCAAACTATCGGTATATAATTATACCGCTTCATTAAACTATTCATAATATTTATTATTTAAATTATATAATTTTCTAAAAATAATATTTTATTTTTCTGAAATGTTACAAATGTAATTACCAAAATAATCCCAAACTTTCATCTGACTCCGAGTCAACTCTGCCGCGGAACCGCCAATATTGGTCACGGTTCCGCGACACATTAGAGGAGTTGATTTGTCGTTTTTTGTGAGGTTTCTTGTGTTTCTATTTTCTAGTGTTTTACAGGTACCAAATTGCAAATTGATTCCATAATTTCTTCAGATCTTCAACAGTTCAAAATGGCTTCACTTTTAATTCATTTGACCTTTATCTTCCTCGAGCTCCGTACGCCCATTGAATCATGTGTTGCCCCTCTCGTGCTTTATGCTTGTCCGAGACATGAGTGACCACTGTTATTTGTCTTGTCTCTTGAACTGGTAAGCTGCACTGGACGGATACGTATGACCAGAACCCGGCTTTTATCCGTCTGTGACAGATGTTCTGGAATTTTGGCGTAACTGTGGAGATATTGTATGATTTGCGTTATTTTGGACTAGAAACCCGTAACCTATAAATATATAGCAAACATGGATCAAAAGCACCTGTCTATAAACAAGCGAGCAGAAGAATGGGCGGTATTAAATGAAATATTCTGGTGTGAACATGCACGACCGGGTTGAGGTCGATATCACCCTTGTACATATTATTTTCTTTTCTGTACTAGGATTACCCCAAGGCGGTGTGCACAAATAGCCGGGTTCTAGAGGGCAACGGGTCCGCATCTAATGGCATTATGACAGAGGGGACCTTACTCTAGAATTAGCGGGCTATTCACCGCACTCTTAGGGGGTATAGGTTGACCCATGGAGGGGTGCTCAAGTTACCAGATTCCGTGAAGTGCTGGGTGGCCCATTCACGTTGTTGATTGGGGTTGCCTCACTTCTGGGATTGGTGGGTAACTTGCCGCACTCGTTGGGGTCTAGGTTTTCATTGCACAGGCTATCCACATGATAGGGAACGTCGGGTATCATTTGCGGCTCAAATGAAACCCGAGGCTCCAAGATTATCCACCATTCTGTGTTGCTTGCTGAGATTCTGTGTTGTTGCTTATATCATGCCTGGGTCGAATGTTATATATATTTATATATATACAAGTATATGTTGTATATGTTTTGCACTCGCGCTAGTCCAGCCCCCGCTCTGTCGTTTGTTAAGTAACCTAACGGGTGATGACGGGGCCCAGTGGCGAATGCGGATGGCATATACGTACATTTTATTCTCATTCCTTTATCTGGTGTGATATGTTTAATTGATGGGACTGTTTTGATTCTGATCAATGCAAGAAAAAACAAACCTATATGATGATGTTGGAACCAAGTTTTTTTGAAAACAGACATTACAGACATTTCTCTTTGCACAGTCGTATTCGGTTATGAATATCCAGCACCTCATTCGACGAGGCAAGAGCCGAGATCTCTTCATAGGGAGTGACCTCTTGAGCAAAAGTTTGCATCATCGTAATAACTTTACTATAGTCTATTCTTTTGCTTTGCATCGTGGTATTCAGTTTGGAATATCCTGCACCTCATTCGACGAGGAAAGAGCCGAGATCCCTTCATAGGGAGTGACCTCTTTAGAAAAAGTTTGCGCCACTATATATTTGTAAAACCACTCGGTTCCTTCAACGATATCAAGTTCATTACGTTAAAGGTTTTACGCCAAAAACCAGCCGTAGACCTCCGTCATTTTAGATTAGTATTGCTTAGTATTCGTGCTACGTTTGTTGACCTTGTCAAGGCGTAGTGTGCGGTAGCTCTGTAATACTTTTCTGTCGTATGGATATGTGTATTGATTAGGACAGTCGTTCGACCTTGTTGACCTTGTCAAGGGTCTGTGCGGGTGGGTCTAATGCAATCAGGATAATGACGGGTTGAACTTGACTAGGACCCTTTGACTTGTTGACCTTGTCAAGGTCACTTGGATCCTAGGGTTAAAAATCACATCGGGAGTTTCAAACATACAGGAAACTTGCCAGGCATGCGCATGTTGGATATATGTATGCCCTAGAGGCCATTACATGATAGTGGATGTATCGGTATGTGTATATATATATTCAGGGGACATTCTTGCTCGACATGATAGTATGCTATCTGGTTGTACTTTATCTTGACATGTTCGTTTGATCATACTTCTAATTCATTTGGTACATGTTGATAAAGCCCATTAGGATATTTGCTTGACTACTGCAATTATGATGCGGATCATACTAGTGGGACATGTGTAGTTTATAAGCATATCCTTGAAATGTTCCTAGTCATGGGTGTATCGAAACGGGGCATCGATATTCCAGAGTAGACTAGCGTATACGTTACTTGACCCATATGATGGGCGATGGATGATCCCATATCCATTGGTGTGGTGACACCAAAGACTGTATACGGGTGCTCAGTGAGACTGGGTACACTGAACGGACTCACCGAGAACTCCTATATGGTATTATATCTATCGTCGGATAGCAGTTTTAAGGTTAGTCTGTAGACCCGAGATTGTCATAGAGTCTTGTGTATCCTCCAACTGTACTTTGATCTCCACCCTACCACGGCTCTAATGAGTCGTGCAAATAGGTGGATTTTGGGTACAGTCCCGACGCACATGGAGGCAATGAGCGATAGGAGAGGTTTCGTCTCTCACGGTATTGGGGGTTGATGTTGCGCTATACTCGATTGGCCATGACAGGAAGTCCCTGGCCAGGGCTGCTGAGATTTACTTATAAATGTTATCAGTAGTTTCTCGATCTGTTATGAGCCATACACCGGCATGACTTATTTAAGTTATTGGGGTCGACGATGCCATCCCTAGACTCGATATGAAGCATATTTGACGAAGAGACCAGACTATACGGTAAGTGTTGCCAGTTGGCTCGACGGGAGTTTTGACAGCTTCGCATGTGTTTCTTCTGATCGCTCAATACCTGGGAGCCGTTACGTACATCTTGTGCCACTGACAGTTTGTGGGTATGTGAAATGATCACTGCCTACTACTAGCATATTTATGAGTCTTAGAGTCCCACAAAGTGGTCTCCTAGCTCAGGCGAAAAGATGTGGGGTGCATATGGGATATGCGCGGGAGCTCAATTGAATGTGTTTATATGATACCGTATTTTAATCGGACATTTACTATTGGACGGGTCATATATGATATGACCGGGTTATTAAATCAAGTGTTGATTTAATATTAAGTCCATTAGCTCATTTATTAAAACCTATTTCTTTATGGTGCATGCATGAGTGTATGTATATGTTGATATGGATGCACACATGCAAGCATACATGTGTCATGGTTGATGATACATTGGTGGTGGCAATGCAAGACTCACATGGTAACATATTTATGTATTTTGATTATTTGAGAAAAGCAAAATGGGAATAAAATCATGGTTGACTATTCAACTCTTTTCTCTTGAGTTGACCAAAGTCAATACCATTGTTTCATTGCCCATGGTTTTGTAGCCCATGGTTTTGCTTAACCTCAAGTCTCAAAATATCTAGATATTTTGTAACCATAGTTAAGCATGGCATAACTCTCATTCACTTGGGATTATGTTGAGACAGTCTTTACTTGAGTCAAGCTTAGCCATCATCTTCTTCCTTCTCCTTCAAGCTCTCTAGGGTTTCAAAAATGAGAGATGAAAATAAAAAGAAAAGGTTTTTAAGTGAGATCCAAACCCACATCACCAATCTATACTAGTCTAGCCCATTAGTGTAGGTTGCAAGCTTCACTTCTTCATAGATCAAGTGAAGTTAGGAGCTTGTGCAAAAGGACTTCGTGGTGGATCATCGTGGACTTGGAAGGATTCTAGCGAACCGGTTCAAACCCTACTCGATCCAAGGAGTCACAAGAGGAGGTCTACAAAGGTTGTATTACTTACCTCTTAGTGTTAGACACTACTTTTTATGTGATAATATATGTTGTTACACAATTTTTCTAGTTCGATTCATGGTTGGTATTGTTTAGCACCCTCTAAAATTTTAATTATAGCATGTGTGATGCAACCCAAACCCTAGGATGTTGCTAGAGAATCCCTACAGTGGTATCAGAGCCAAGCTAGAACTTTAGAGTAACCTAGACGACGTTAAAAACTTTGAACGAACATTGATTGCTCCGAAAAATTGTTCTCTGGAAATTTTTCAAAATTTTGGAATTTTTCACATTAAAAATATTCAAAAAATCATGCAGGTAATTCTATGGACCCTTTAGAAGAACAATACCCTAACTCGATCAAATGACCGCGGAACCCGGCCAAAATGCGCTTTTAGAGGCGGTTCCGCGGCGCCATTTGTGAGGCACGGGTCGGCCCTTCCACGGTTGGTTCATAGGTACTAGGTCATGCTTCTCGGTATTTTTAATACTGCTCAACTGTTGAGCTTCTCTGTCAATTTTTGGGTAATCGATTAATCAATCGAATGGTTTAACATCGCCTAGTTTTTGTGAATGTGATACAATAATTGGAATCTACACTAATTAGTTTTGTGGAAATTAATTAGTTGCGTGTAAATCTAATATTTTGGCCTCGATAGAATTGGGAATCTTGTTGAATTACCCGAATTCTTTTGAAAAGGTGTTATCATGGATGAGACCCAATTGTGAGATTTGCATCGTTAGGCATGAAATCCAGAATATGTGATATTCCGGGTTTATGATGTCTAAAGGCAGTGTTGATTCCAATTGTTGTAGTTTTTCACTTTCTTTTCTGCGACCGTAAGTATAGTATGTGGTGTATCGCCGGTTTTGTTGTTATACATCAACGACAATTGGGGTACGCATACTTACTTACGTTGATGATATGTGATATTATGTGTTGCTGAGATGTGATGTACAGGATCGTCGTGAATGAATGGCCGAGGTTTTTATGTGAGATGATAGTTTTTCTTTTCATTCTTGTAAAATTAATTGTATGTAATATTCTTTTATTGGGGCACTTTCAGGTTGAGGATGATGTCACCATTGCTGTATATTATTTACTTTCCCACATTAGGATAGACCCAAGGAGGGGAGTACAAGTGACCGGGTTCTACAGTTCAGTGGGAGGCCATCTCGAGGAGTCGAGACCGGGTCTCCTAAACTCTAGAATTGGTAGGGTCACTTTCCGCTCTCGTAGGGGTCTAGAGGTGTGGGCTTGGCTATTCATCACGACCGTGGAATCCGTATTTTCTATTGTTGGCTAAATATAAAATACGGACCTCCTAGTATATACTGTATTTTCATATATGTGCTTCTGCTGTTGATATTCTGTGATGTGATCACTTTGTATGTTGAGATGAATGATTTATTATATATATGATATATAATAAACGTTGCTTATGTTTTGCATCCGCGCTAGTCCCGCCCCGCTATGACGTTAGTTAAGTAACCTAATGGTACATAACATGACATTGTGGCGAATGCGGATGGCATAAGCGTACGTTATATTTTCGTTTCTTTTCTTTAATGGCTTAAGGACTTAAATGATGGGACTACGTTAATGAGATTAATGTAAACAAAAAGAAACCTAAAAAGATGTTCTAGAATCAGATTTGAAACCTACTCGGCTTTTTATGAAAAAGCAAGTTTTCAAATTGCGGAGCTTAAGCCACTCCTTTTAAAACCATTGGATTCTACAATGATATCAAGTTCAAAGCATTATTGGTTTTCTTAAAAACTATTCGCAGCCCTCCGTCATTTTAAGAAGTAGAGTACTTAGTATTCGTGCTGGGTATTTTGACTATAGTTAATGTGCAGTGTACGGTAGCTAAGTGATGTCTTCCTACACCGCATATGATGCGATTAGTTAGGACATTCATATGATTATGTTGACTATAGTTAAGGGTCATATGGGTGGGTCTAGTTAATCATGAAATGACGGGAAGAACTTGACTAGTACTTATGATATGTTGACTATAGTTAAGGTCATAAGTGCTAGGGGTAAAAACCATATCGGGAGTTTCAAGAGCTGAAATTTGCAATGAGATTGCATACGTTCTATGTGATAGTAGGATCCCGATCCCACTGTGAGCAATAGTTGCTCCCGGGAGAGTTTTGCACTTTACAATTAGCTAACTCATTAGGTGTCTAGAAAGGTGTCAACGGGGCTACTGTTGGAGATAGTGCCCTCAGAGTCAATTATTGGATCACAGGCACGTGATTGCAATGATTGAGGGAGGACCTATCCCGGTAGGACAGTCTTACTCGAGATGATAGTATGCTATCTGGTTTATCTTTATCATCGTGTACTGCTTTAGGTGACCTTACGAGTCGCTATTACACGTTGATAGAGCCCCTAGGATTCTTGCTTGACTACCAGCAGTATGATGGCGATCATATACGTGGGAGCTGGGGTCTATAAGCACATCCTTAAAAGGTCCCTAGTCGTGGGAGTTTCAAAACAGGGCATCGATTCCCCAGAGTAGACTAGTGTATACAGTCAAGACCCCGACGAGGGGCGGTGGCCGGTCTCACAAGCCATTGGTGTCAGTTGGTTCACCTAAGATGTATACAGGTGCTCATTGGGTTATGAGTACACCGGACAGGACTCGCCGGGAACATGCTAGTTGGTCTTATACCTGACGTCAGATAGCAGTTCCCTGGTGACATGTGTACAGGTTAGTTCATTGACCTGAGATCGTCATTTGTCTCGTGTGAGTTCCCACTGTGCTTTGATTACTACCATACCACGGATCAAAGGAGTCGTGCAAACAGGTTTTAGTTGGGTACAGTCCCGAGCCACATGGAGGCAGTGAGCGGATCTGCAGGGGTTCGTCTCTCCCGGTATTGGGGGTGAGGTCGCGCTGTGTCTAGGAGAGCCATTACACAAAGCCCTCGGCCGAGGCAGGAGATTTACTGGTAGGTATTCCAGTAGTATCTCAGGGTGTTCTGGGCTACACTCCGACACGACTTGTACCGCTTTTGGGGGTCTGACTTTTACCAACCCCCTAGGCCCGCCATGCGATACTCATAGACGAACGGACCGGACTGTACGAATATTGTCACTGACAGGCTCAGTAGGGTGTCAGGATGAGTTCGCTCATCGACGTCCCTTATGGTCAATAGATGGTGGCCCGTCACGTATGGCTAATACCTCTGACGTGCTAGTGGTTAAATCCACAGCCATAGTATTGACGAGCCTTTAGAGTCCACCACACACTCAGTTACTCAAGTTTCGGGCGAAACGCTGTAGAGGCCGTATGGAGATATGGCAGGGTTCGATCAGATACGTGCGGTATTGCACGGATCGTGATCGGACGGTTTTTACTAGCCGGCTTTGGTTTAAGCCGGATCCTAGTTTAGTACAGTGTAGATTTTGTCTCATTGCATTTGTATCCGGTAGGAATACAGATGCGGGTGTGTATGCACAGTAGCGGGGTTTTCCTGTAATTTATTACGGGACCAGTTTTCTGGAGTTGCCAGTTTGCATTCCGTTCCGGACGGTTTTCCTTTGTTCTTTCCCAGCCGGACTTTCCGATGGAGGGGGTTATTTGCAAGTTTGCAAATAACATTTGTGGAGGGGGTTTCTTTCATTTGTGGGGCTTCATGATGGTTCATAATCATGAGATGCTTTCTTAGTCTTTTCCTTTGCTTTTTGTGATGAGAAAGGATTAGATGTTGATATGATATTGTTATCATGATGTTTGGTTGTGGTCACCCTCCACCTTTTACTACACTTACCCCCCTCTTGTATTATGTTTTCACTCCACCACCATTTCCCACTTAAAGGCGGCCGGCCACACATTGTGAGAGAGAGAGAGAGAGAGGTTTCATTTTTGTATGAGGGAAATTTCATGATCTCATTTTGGCTTGCTCACAAAATCCCTCACCTCTCCTAAGTTCATATTGATTCCTTCATCCTCCATGGCAACAAAACCCCAATGAGACATAGACTCTACACTAGCCTACAGCAAATCTTGGATGCGTCGGCTGGCCAACTTCGTGCCCGAGTTGCCTCGGTCCAGAGGTGGGAGCCCGTAAAAGAATCCGGCTATGTGGTGCCCTTTTTGACAAGGATGTGATGGACGGAGATTCCACGGGAGATCGGAGTGGAGACGAAGACCGGAGGACACGGATCGCTTGGTATAGCTCTCACCCCATCTCTTGTTTTCTAGCATTAGGTTAATGGTCACGATCCGGGTATATTGTCCGCGGTAGCGCCAGTTTAAAAGTTAAGAAAAATTTTGATTCCGCATTTTGGCCTCAAGTAGTAGGCCGGGGCGCTGCCGTGGTGCAACATGGTATCAGAGCCACGCCATTAACCTAGTCTAGCTTTGCCTAGTGTGTTTACATCTTCGATCGAACAAAATTCCAAAAACCCGCGTTTTCAAAATTCACAGTTTCTGTCGAAATTTTTTGGCCTCCAAAATTTTTTCAGGTTGTTGCAGAGTACTGTGCATGGAAATATAAGCAATCTGTGAAAATTTGGTCGCGAGATCTCACCATACCGCCGCGGAACCGCGGCCGAACCCATGCTTGGGCCGCGGTTCCGCCGCGCTTTTGACTTATCAACGCACCAAATTTTTGCAGTGGGCTTTTGGGCTGAAAATATGGGTTTTGGTATATTCTTTTTGGGCCCAGATTTTCTTTATGTGCTACAGTAATGCTTTGGGGCCCACTTGGTAAAATTTGGTCGATCGGATATTTTAAACACATTGGTTCACAGTATTTACATTATATCTGCGACCGTGAATGTCACTTGGTCGGTAAATCCTGTCCAACTGCTATAGCCCGGTTGGACGGATTTGCGAACGTGACATTCACGTTGATGTTCTATGTATTGCTGTGATGTTGCGGATCGGTCGTGGGGGATAGCCTGGATGCAATGTTAGTACAGTTTTGTTGTATTATGTACATTTGATATTGCGGGGCGAGCGTCCGACATGTGGACTGCCGTCACTGCCTGTTTGTATTATTCTTTTGGGACACGACCTGGTTGCGGTCGATGTACCCGTTGTATGTATATTTTACTTTCTGTACTAGGATTACCCCGCGGAGGGGTGCACGGATAGCCGGGTTCTAGAGGGCAACAAGCCCGCATCTCATGGCATTGAGACGGAGGGGGCTTCACTCTGGAATTGGCGGGCTATTCGCCGCACTCGTAGGGGGTACAGGTTGACCCAGGAGGGGTGCCCAAGTTACCGGATTCCATGAAGTGCTGGGTGGTCCATTCACGGTGCTGAAGGGGACTGCCTCGCTTCAGGTTTTGGCGGGTGACTTGCCGCGCCCGTAGGGGTCTAGGTTTTCATTGCACAGGCTATCCACACGACCAGGGGAACGTCGGGTTTCTGCAGCGGCTCTGTGAACCCCGGGGCTACCAGATATCTGTATTGTTCTGTGATGCTGTATATTTCTGTGATGTTGCTTTTTATCAAGCCTTGAGCGAAATATAATATATTGGTATATATATCAGTAGATGTTGTATATGTTTTGCATCCGCGCTAGTCCAGTCCCCGCTCTGTCGTTAGTTAGCTAACCTAACGGGTAATGATGGGACCCAGTGGCGAATGCGGATGGCATATACGTACATCAGTATATTTTCGTTCTTTGTGGTGTGATCAATTGATGGGACTGCGTTGATTCGGATCAATGCAAGATAATCAAACTTATTCTGATGTTGTTGGAACATTTTTCAAAAAAGCTGTTATTGCAAGGACGTTCACTTTTGTTTTGCATCGTGGTATTCATTTGGAATATCCTGCTCCTCAGTCGACGAGGCAAGGGCCGAGATCCCCTCACCGGGAGTGACCCCTTGGACAGAAGTTTGCGTCAGGGCATTAACTTCACTATAGCCGATTACTTTTGCTTTGCATCGTGGTATTTAGTTGGAATATCCTGCACCTCATTCTACGGGGAAAGAGCCGAGATCCCTTCACCGGGAGTGACCTCTTTAGCAAAGGTTTTCGTCACTATATTTTTATAAAAAGTTATCCGGTTCCTTCAACGATATCAAGTTCATTACGTTAAAGGTTTTTCTCCAAAAACCAACCGTAGCCCTCTGTCATTTCAGATTGGTATTGCTTAGTATTCGTGCTACGTATGTCGTGCTCAGCCGAGGCGTAGTGTGCGGTAGCTCTGTAATGCTTTTCTGTCTTATGGATATGTGATTGGTTAGGACAGTCGTACGGTCATTTTGGCTCAGTCAAGGACTCGTGCGGGTGGGTCTAATGCAATCAAGATAATGACGGGTTGAACTTGACTAGGATCCTTTGATATGTTGGCTCAGTCAAGGTCACTTGGGTCCTAGGGGTAAAAACATTCATCGGGAGTTTCTAAAGAAACTGAAACTTGCCAGGCATGCGCATACCTTCTGGAGTGTGGTGACGTGAGTGGATTCCGTCACGTTGTCATGCGATGATAGTTGGATCCCGATTCCCACTGATGAGTTGGTTTACTCCTCGGGTGATCCCGACTAATTCTTCTTTCAGGTTTGGGGAAGAATTTGACGTTACAGTGGGAGGTTTTCAGATTAGATAAAGTGATAACCATTCTGATCTAGGTTAGAGTGCACGCTGAGTGTTTCTTTTCTCTCTCTCTTTGGCAGCGACCATTGACCCGACCCTAGACTATGACTCAGTGACCAAGTTGACCGAATCTTCTTAACACTGGCTTTTGGATTGTCTGAGTTGCAAACCTCATCGCCACTCCTACTCTTACCCTTTTCTCCAGGACACCCCGTATTACTATGAACGTCCACTTCCATTGGACAAAACCATCGTATGGTTATATACGAACTCGAAGGACTTTGATGATGGTTTCTGGTTCTGGAGAAAACGAATAGGATTATTCAGTTGTCTTTTCTTTTCACCTTCTCTCATTGCGAGTACTCCTTGGTTTAGGAGATAGTACACCTATTACGTAAATTGGATAGTCTTCTTCCAAACCATAGGCAGGTGCCGAACGGTGGGGAATGAAGAAAACCAATTAACATAACGATGGTGTACAGAAGGTATTAAGTTAAGACAAAGCAAGGGATTAGTAAGAGGGCAAAGTAAATTGCGACTACTATTCACGACCAAACCAAGTACTTCTTCGCCAATCCTAAATCACCTTTGTATTTCTCCAGGACACTCCGTATCACTATGAAGATCCCAAGTTTATTGGATAATCCATCGTATGGTTATATACGAACTCGAAAAGAACTTGTTCCAGTTTGGGGATGGATTCTGGTTCAGGAGAAATAGGAATAAGGTTTATTCGGTTGTCTTTTATCTTCACTTTCTCTCGCATTGCGAGTGCTCCTAGGATTAGGACAGTACACCCATTATGCTTATTGGATAGTCTTCTTCCAAACCATAGGCTGGTGCCGAACGGTAGGGAAGGAAGAAAACCACTTGGCCTAAAGGGGTGTGCAGAAGGTAATGACTAAAGACATATAAAGGGATTTGGAGAGGTGGCAAAGAATTATACGGTTACAGTCGTGAATCTGGAAGTGGCATTACTAGGAATACCGGGATACCCCGTCGAAACATTTCAATGTTTCAGTTTCACTGTGTACTGTTAATGGAAAACTGATTTCCCAATTAGACACTTACTCCAGGGTATGTATTTACCAGGTATGATCCTCACATCTGTATGGTTTTACAGATGATGAGTGGGAGTAAGTTATTGGGAATTAGGTGATTATCCTTATTATATCGGGATTCGTTGTAATTGGTGATATTTAAGGAAATCGCCTGGGCTGTTTGCCGGTCGGCAAATATTTGGTTTTGAATATCCGTTGTTGTGCACCAATTTCAAATTGGTATATCTGTACGTCTATTTTTATAGAGTGAGATGTACCTTTTTGAAATTATGTCTATGACATTTACCTATATCAGTGATGGTTAGGTAAGGAGCATTAAACGGCGGTGTAATTCTTCTTAACCATAAGTACAGTTTTCAACCTACGACACACAGTGAATGAGTTGTTAGACTCAGGGACTTATACAGATTATTGTATATTGTCCAGTGTCCATTAGGACAGAGAGGTTGGTCCTCGTACTATATTCTGTTTACTTTTAACTTCTCTAGTTCTTAGACATGTGTTTCGTAGAAACACAGGGTCTGAGTTTTGAGGAGTTATTGGTATAAGAATAGAGTAGAGAACCAGGTATTGCAAGTATCGGGATTCTTCAAGGTGATCGAAGATGTAGATACATGTGTATGGTATTCAGTTGATAGTAATGAGAACTTGCTTCTCTTTCAGGTTACTCATAATTGGAAGCATTCCTAAGTTGAGTAACGCTGATCGGCCTCTCTCCATTTAGTTGACATGCACTGGAGACAGCTGCATGATTTGAATCTGGTTCAATTAAATCAGTGCCTCTGTTTCTATATTGGATATAGAACAGTTCATATCTTGACATTGTTAAGGTACGGGGAGTTGTCCGTCTTATGCTTAAAACCAGACTCTGGATAACTCAAGGCACGTTTCTGTAATGGCTGTTTGTGGGTTGACCCAGGCTATGACGAGGGTTGACTTTCTACCATCTGGAAGATCAATAGTGATATTGTTCTTGACTCGCCACAATTTTTTAAAAGAAATGGGTTTTTTTTTCAGAAAACAGAAGTGGGAGTATGGTAGAACTGGAAGTGATTCCAGAACCGCAAACGATTACTGAAGATTTGATAAGAACCTAAAGATTCAACCTGGTTTGACATTCCATTAGCCACTCCGCAGATATGGTGGGTAACCTCAGGCACCCGAGAGGTACTTCGGTATGCTCAAGGACGGTGGCAGGGAGGTTCTTGTTTACCCAGACTTGCTATTGCTGTTGCTCCAGACTATGAGGCCCGGCAGGAGGATGAGCATAGCGTCGTTCTAAACTAGCTTTAGAATTGTACGTCTATATGACTCTGCCAGAGGGTTGTCGTAGTCAGTAGGAGCAGCGGAAGCATTGGTGGACATCAGGCTTATGTCTATTTATAGACTTAAGCAGATATAGCGGAGATAGATCATCTATTTCTGATATGACAGTCATAGGTTTGACTTCATCAGAATAGGGGATGGATCTGTTAAGAAGGTAGTAGGGTGTGATGTCCTGGTATTTGGATGACATACACAGAGTAGGAAGTGATATTCCTATACTACGATCGGTTATACTTTGGTTGTCACACAGTAGTTTCTCCACATAGGAATTGGATCTTATATCGTACATTCTGGTTACTAGATCTATGGTTTTAGATCTAGATTTGGGTGGTTTCCCAATCTGGGTACTTTGACAGCATTCTATGAGTATTTAGAATGGACGACTCCTGGCACGGTAGTGTACCTGCAGGTGATGGAGTCACCCTCTCTAAAGGTGTCTTATAGACTAAAGTAGAAAGGGATGTGCATGATTGGCAGATCACTTGCTTAGGCAATTGAGTCAATCATGAGATGTCAAGTACCACACCAGATGTTGTTCTTGCAGGAGATGCAATAAGTTGATATTAATCCAATCTTGGAGAAACAATCGGAAGCAGCTTTAGAACATAAGTGAATGTTCTAGGGATTTGATAACGGCTGCCTCTTTTAGGAGACGGTTATCATTCCAGGCTTCCAAGGTGACATGGATGGCAGAGTGGCTGTCAGAGTTATAGTTTTCCCTCTGACGAGGGGCAGTATTTTCGACAGGTGGTCCAGGTGAATACTGAGGGAAAGGCATGGCGCAGGATACTGATTAGGTTCAGTTGACGATACAGTCTAAGAAGTTTGGATTTGGAGTTCATTTATGCGCTAGGTCCTATCAGATATCCAGACACATTCTAAGACAGGTATTGCTCATTTCGGGAGATGGCTTTCTCCGCGAACTTGAGAAATAGAGAGACATAGAAAGAAACATCACAGCGGATCCACTCACTGAGGCTATTCCTCGAACGCAATAGTTTCGCAAACGAGCTTTGTGAGACTGACCAGTAGAGGAATTGTGTGTTCGGTATCACACGGGCTGTGAGTATGCGACATCGCAATAATTAGCCTTGAGTGCAAGTGGGAGATTGTTGGAGATAGTGCCCTCAGAGTCAATTATTGGATCACAGGCACGTGATTGCAATGATTGAGGGAGGACCTATCCCGGTAGGACAGTCTTACTCGAGATGATAGTATGCTATCTGGTTTATCTTTATCATCGTGTACTGCTTTAGGTGACCTTACGAGTCGCTATTACACGTTGATAGAGCCCCTAGGATTCTTTCTTGACTACCAGCAGTATGATGGAGATCATATACGTGGGAGCTGGGGTCTATAAGCACATCCTTAAAAGGTCCCTAGTCGTGGGAGTTTCGAGACAGGGCATCGATTCTCCAGAGTAGACTAGTGTATACAGTCGAGACCCCGACGAGGGGCGGTGGCCGGTCTCACAAGCCATTGGTGTCAGTTGGTTCACCTAAGATGTATACAGGTGCTCATTGGGTTATGAGTACACCGGACAGGACTCGCCGGGAACATGCTAGTTGGTCTTATACCTGACGTCAGATAGCAGTTCCCTGGTGACATGTGTACAGGTTAGTTCATCGACCTGAGATCGTCATTTGTCTCGTGTGAGTTCCCACTATGCTTTTATTACTACCCTACCACGGCTCAAAGGAGTCGTGCAAACAGGTTTTAGTTGGGTACAATCCCGAGCCACATGGAGGCAGTGAGCGGATCTGCAGGGGTTCGTCTCTTCCGGTATTGGGGGTGAGGTCGCGCTGTGTCTAGGAGAGCCATTACACAAAGCCCTCGGCCGAGGAAGGAGATTTACTGGTAGGTATTCCAGTCGTATCTCAGGGTGTTCTGGGCTACACTCCGACACGACTTGTACCGCTTTTGGGGGTCTGACTTTTACCAACCCCCTAGGCCCGCCATGTGATACTCATAGACGAACGGACCGGACTGTACGGATATTGTCACTGACAGGCTCAGTATGGTGTCAGGATGAGTTCGCTCATCGACGTCCCTTTTGGTCAATAGATGGTGGCCCGTCACGTATGGCTAATACCTCTGACGTGCTAGTGGTTAAATCCACAGCCATAGTATTGACGAGTCTTTAGAGTCCACCATACACTCAGTTACTGAAGTTTCGGGCGAAACGCTGTTGAGGCCGTATGGAGATATGGCAGGGTTCGATCAGATACGTGCGGTATTGCACGGATCGTGATCGGACGGTTTTTACTAGCCGGCTTTGGTTTAAGCCGGATCCTAGTTTAGTACAGTGTAGATTTTGTCTCATTGCATTTGTATCCGGTAGGAATACAGATGCGGGTGTGTATACACAGTAGCGGGGTTTTCCTGTAATTTATTACGGGACCAGTTTTCTGGAGTTTCCAGTTTGCATTCCGTTCCGGACGGTTTTCCTTTGTTCTTTCCCGGCCGGACTTTTCCGATGGAGGGGGTTATTTGCAAGTTTGCAAATAATATTTATGGAGGGGGTTTCTTTCATTTGTGGGGCTTCATGATGGTTCATAATCATGAGATGCTTTCTTAGTCTTTTCCTTTGCTTTTTGTGATGAGAAAGGATTAGATGTTGATATGATATTGTTATCATGATGTTTGGTTGTGGTCACCCTCCACCTTTTACTACACTTACCTCCCTCTTGTATTATGTTTTCACTCCTCCACCATTTCCCACTTAAAGGGGGCCGGCCACACATTGTGAGAGAGAGAGAGAGAGAGGTTTCATTTTTGTATGAGGGAAATTTCATGATCTCATTTTGGCTTGCTCACAAAATCCCTCACCTCTCCAAAGTTCATATTGATTCCTTCATCCTCCATGGCAACAAAACCCCAATGAGACATAGATTCTACACTAGCCTACAGCAAATCTTGGATGCGTCGGCTAGCCAACTTCGTGCCCGAGTTGCCTCGGTCCAGAGGTGGGAGCCCGTAAAAGAATCCGGCTATGTGGTGCCCTTTTTGACAAGGATGTGATGGACGGAGATTCCGCGGGAGATCGGAGTGGAGACGAAGACCGGAGGACACGGATCGCTTGGTATAGCTCTCACCCCATCTCTTGTTTTCTAGCATTAGGTTAATGGTCACGATCCGGGTATATTGTCCGCGGTAGCGCCAGTTTAAATGTTAAGAAAAATTTTGATTCCGCATTTTGGCCTCAAGTAGTAGGCCGGGGCGCTGCCGTGGTGCAACAGCTACGCCTTTGGGAAAATGAGGTTTATTTTAATTAGGTCCGTGCGAAAGCACGGGGAACCTCCCTCAGAAGTACCGCCACTGGCCTGACTGAACGGTTAGCGAAGTTGTAGAATGTAATTAATCCTGGCTAATTTTTTCCTTTTAAAGTTTGAAGGAAAATTTGATAAAAGCAGTGGGAGACAACGATTAGATAAGATAAATAACCAATCTTATCTTTGCAAGAGATTTCTCTGAGTGTATTCTTTTCTCTCTCCTAATGGCAAATAAACATGACTGGACTTAAGCTACTATTAGAGAAAAATAATCTTACCGGACCGAACTATAAAGATTGGCTGAGGAACATTAACATTGCTCTCACATATGATAAAGTATCATATGTCTTCACTACCTCAGCCCTGCCCACCCCAGGCCCTGAATCTTCTGTTGCGGATAAGGATATCCGCAAAATAGGAGATATTGACTGTGCTACTGCCAAATGCCTCGCGCTTGCATCGATAGACAATACACATTAAAAGCAGCACGAGGAGAATCCATCTTTCTCCATACAAAATAGTTGTATGGGGAGCAATCTCGTATCTTACGATATGAAGCATCTCGAAAGCTGTTTCAGATGCGGATGGCTCCTGGCACTTCAGTAGGTGATCACGTTTTGAAGATGATAGCTCTTATTGAAGAGCTTGAGGGCCTCGGATGGATAATGGAGAACGAGCAATATACTGATATTGTTCTACAGTCTCTTCCCTCTGCCTTTGCTCCATTCATAGTAAACTTCAACATGCATAACATGGAGAAGTCACTATCCGAACTTCTCAAATGTTAAGAAATGCGGAGAGCATGCTTAAGGAGAAGTCTCCCTCTCTGATTGTTGGACCATCTTCCTCTTCCGTCCCAAAAGCCAAGGCCAAGGGAAAGAATAAGAAGAAATCCACCAAACCGAGAGGTGGAATCAAGAAGGCACAAGGAAGAGACAAATCCATGGTTGACAAGTCGGGAAAAGGAGAATGTTTCTATTGCAAGAAGACGGGGCATTGGAAGCGGAATTGTGCTGTGTATATTACTGATTTAAACAAAAAGAAGCATGGTGATGCTTCTGCTTCAGGTGTGTTTGTGACTGAAAACTGTTTTTCTATAAACTCTGCTTCCTAGGTATTGGATACCGGTTCGGGTTCTCATATATGCAATTCTGTACAGGGCTTGAGAAATAGCAGAGTTTTGAAGATCGGTGATCACACTCTCCGAGTTGGAAATGGTTCCAATGTTCATGCAGTTTCAGTGGGAGAGTACCACCTAGGGTTGCCATCGGGTTGTATATTGGTTTTGAACCCATGTTATTTTGTACCAAGCTTGCTTTGTAATATAATATCCGTTTCTTAGTTAGACAATGAAGGATATCATTTTGTATTGCAGCATAATGTTATGAACATTAAACTTAATCAAGAGTTGATTGGTTCTGGTATACTTAATAACGGGATATACGTCCTAAATCAACACACAATTTTAAACATACAACATACAAATAAAAGAAAATTTTCAGATATAAATGAAGCTTTTCTTTGGCATTGTAGACTTGGTCATATTAATGAAACAAGACTAAACAAGATTCATAAAGATGGATATTTAAATCCTTTTGAGTATAAATCTTATGCGACTTGTCAGTCTTTTATCAAAGGGAAAATGACCAAAACTCCGTTTACTGGACACGGAGAAAGAGCTACTGAGCTCTTGGGCCTCATACATAGTGATGTATATGGGCCAATGTCTACACATGCGAGAGGCGGTTCTTCTTACTTTATAACTATTACTGATGATTTCTCGAGATTCAGTCATGTGTTTTTATTAAAGCGTAAGTCTGAAGCTTTCAAGAAATTCAAGGAGTACAAACTTGAAGTAGAAAAATAAACTGGAATGAGCATCAAAATACTTCGATCAGATCGATGTGGAGAATATCTTAATACAGAGTTTTCGAACTTCCTAAAAGAGAATGGGATTCTCTCTCAGCTCACTCCCCCTTACACACCACAGCACAACGGTGTGTCAGAGCGGCGGAATCGCACCCTATTGGATATGGTATGATCCATGATGAGTGATACTGAGTTGCCTCTATCCTTTAGGGGGCATGCATTGTAGACTGCAGCTTTTCTGTTGAACAAAGTTCCTACCAAGACCGTTTCTACCACTCCATATGAGATATAGTATGTGAAGAGACCATCTCTTAAACGAGTTAAGATTTGGGGTTGTTCGGCTTTTGTTAAAAAGCAGAATCTAGACAAACTCGAGACACGATCAGTCAAGTATATATTTGTGGGATATCCGAAATATTTGTTTAGGTATCTTTTCTACCACAAGGAGGAACAAAAGGCGTTTGTTTCTCAGTATGCCACATTTTTAGAAAATGAGATTTTTCTAAATGATAGTGATGGCAATGTGGTAGATCTAGAAGAGATTCTAGAGACACAAGTTTCAAATGACAACTTGATTGAACCTGAAGTTTCAACAGAAACTTATTAACCTCAGCCACTCTGTAAATCTGGTAGGACTTCTCGCCCACCGGAGAGATACTACGGTTTTCTCATTGATGGTGATGGAGAAGAATGCATCATGGATGATGATGACCCTACCAGTTTTCAGCAAGCTATCACGAGTGGTGACTCTGTGAAGTGGCTAAATGCCATGAGATCCGAAATGGAGTCTATATGCACCAACAAAGTATGGACTTTGGATGTTGTACCCTCTGGGGTAAAACCGGTAGGGTGCAAATGGATCTTCAAGAGAAAGATCGGTGTAGATGGGCAGGTGGAGATCTATAAGACAAGGCTTGTGGCGAAAGGATTTCGTCAAAGACCAGGACTGGACTATGACGAAACCTTTTCTCCTGTAGCCATGCTTAAATCCATTCGAATCCTACTTGCTATTGCTTCTCACTACGACTATGAAATCTGGCAGATGGACGTTAAAACTGCTTTTCTAAATGGTGATTTAGAAGAAAGCGTTTATATGGATCAGCCAGAGGACTTCATTGATAGTGGGAGCAGCGGGAAAGCATGTAAGTTGCTTAAATCCATTTATGGATTAAAGCAGGCATCACGGAGTTGAAACATCTTTTTTGATGATGTTATCAAAGAGTTTGATTTCATCAAAAATCCAGATGAACCCTGTGTTTATAAAAAGATTGTAGGAAGTGATGTCACATTCCTCATATTGTACTTGGATGACATTCTTCTGATAGGAAACGATGTTCCTATGCTACAATAGGTCAAACTGTTCTTATCACAAAGGTTCTCCATGAAGGACCTGGTTGATGCCTCGTACATATTGGGAATGAAGATCTATAGGGATAGATCTAAACGGTAGTTGGGATTGTCCCAAACCAGTTACATTAAGACGATCCTAAAGAGGTTTAGTATGGAAGACTCTAAGCGGGGTGCCTTACCCGCTAGCCATGGAGTCACTCTCTCCAAGGACTTTTGCCCAAAGACTGATGAAGAGAGAGCTCGCATGTGCATTATACCCTACGCTTCTGCTGTAGGATCTATAATATATGCGATGTTATGTACACGCCCTGATGTAGCTTATGCACTGGGTGTAGTAAGCAGGTATCAATCCAACCCAGGGGAGAATCACTGGACAGCTGTGAAGAACATTCTTAAGTACTTGCGAAGGACTAAAGAAATGTTCTTGGTGTATGGTAACGGGGATCTCCAAATGGAGGCCTTTACCGATTCGAGCTTCCAGAGTGATAAGGATGACAGCAAATCTATCTCAGGGTTTGTATTTACCCTCAATGGAGGGGCGGTATGTTGGAAAAGTTCCAAACAGGATACCGTTGCAGACTCCACGATGGAAGCTGAGTATATTGCTGCAAATGATGCTGCCAAGGAAGCCGTCTGGATGAGGAAGTTCATCTCAGAGCTAGGAGTAGTTCCAACCATTATTGAATACCATTGTATTGTGACAATAAAGGGGCTATGGCGTTGGCCAAAGAGCCCAAGTCCCATCAGCGATCCAGACACATCCTGAGGCGATATCATCTGATCCGGGAGATAGTGGATCGCCGTGAGATCGAGATTCGAAGAGTAGATACAATGATAACACCGCGGATCCACTCACCAAGGCCCTTCCTCTGCCGCAGCATGAGCGACTTTTTTAGATATTGGGTATGAGATACGCCAATAATTGGCCCTAGTGCAAGTGGGAGATTGTTGGATATATGTATGCCCTAGAGGCTATTATATGATAGTGGATGTATCGGTATGTATATATATATATATTCAGGGGACATTCTTGCTCGACATGATAGTATGTTATCTGGTTGTACTTTTTCTTCACATGTTCGTTTGATCGTGCTTCTTATTCATTTGGTACATGTTGATAAAGCCCTTAGGATATTTGCTTGACAACTGGGATTATGATGTGGATCATACTAGTGGGACATGTGTATTTTATAAGCATATCCTTGAAATGTTCCTATTCGTGGGTGTATCGAGACGGGACATCGATATTCCAGAGTAGACTAGCGTATACGTTACTTGACCCATATGATAGGCGATGGATGATCCCATATCCATTGGTGTGGTGACACCAAAGACCGTATACGGGTGCTCAGTGAGACTGGGTACACTGAATGGACTAACCGATAACTCCTATGTGGTATTATATCTATCGTCGGATAGCAGTTCTCAGGTGACACTGCTACAGGTTAATCTGCAGACCCGAGATCTTCATAGAGTCTTGTGTGTCCTGCCACTGTACTTTGATCTCCACCTTACCACGGCTCTACTGAGTCATGCAAACAGGTGGATTTTGGGTACAGTCCCGAGGCACATGGTGGCAATGAGTGATAGGAGGGGTTTCGTCTCTCCCGGTATTGGGGGTTGATGTTGTGCTATGCTCGATTGGCCATGACAGGAAGTCCCTGGCCAGGGCTGCTGAGATTTACTGATAAATGTTATCAGTAGTTTCTTGATCTGTTATGAGCCATACACCGGCATGACTTATTTGAGTTATTGGGGTCGACGATGCCCCTAGACTCGATATGCAGCATATTTGACGAAGAGACCGGACTGTACAGTAAGTGTTGCCAGTTGGCTTGACGGGAGTTTTGACAGGTTCACTTGTGTTTCTTCTGATCGCTCAATACCTGGGAGCCGTTACGTACAACTTATGCCACTGACGGTTTGTGGGTATGTGATATGATCACTGCCTACTGCTAGCGTATTGACGAGTCTTGGAGCCCCACCAAGGGGTCTCCTAGTTCAGGCGAAAAGATGTGGGGTCAATATGAGATATGCGTGGGAGCTCCATTGAATACGTTTAAATGATACCGTATTTTAATCGGGCGTTTACTATTGGACGGGTTATATGTGATATGACCGGGTTATTAAATCAAGTGTTGATTTAATATTAAGTCTATTAGCTCATTTATAAAAACCTATTTATTTATGATGCATGCATGAGTGTATGTATATGTTGATATGGATGCACACATGCAAGCATACATGTGTCATGGTTGATGATACATTGGTGGTGGCAATGCAAGACTCACATGGTAACATATTTTTGTATTTTGATTATTTGAGAAAAGCAAATTGGGAATAAAATCATGGTTGACTATTCAACTCTTTTCTCTTGAGTTGACCAAAGTCAATACCATGGTTTCATTGCCCATGGTTTTGTAGCCCATGATTTTGCTTAAACTCAAGTCTCAAAATATCTAAATATTTTGTAACCATTGTTTAGCATGGCATAACTCTCATTCACTTGGGATTATGTTGAGACAATCTTTACTTGAGTCATGTTTAGCCATCAACTTCTTCCTCCTCCTACAAGCTCTCTAGGGTTTCAAAAGTGAGAGAAGAAAATAAAAAGAAAAGGTTTTTAAGTGAGATCCAAACCCACATCACCAATTTATACTAGTCTAGCCTATTAGTGTAGGTTGTTAGCTCCACTTCTTCATAGATCAAGTGAAGCTAGGAGCTTGTGCAAAGGGACTTCGTGGTGGATCATCGTGGACTTAGAAGGATTCTAGAGAACCGGTTCAAACCCTACTCGATCCTAGGAGTCAAAAGAGGAGGTTTACAAAGGTTGTATTACTTACCTCTTAGTGTTAGACATTACTTTGTATGTGATACTATATGTTGTTACCCTATTTTTCTAGTTCGATTCATGGTTGGTATTGTTTAGCAGCCCTTAAAATTATAATTATAGCATGTGTGATGCAACCCAAACCCTAGGATGGTGCTAGAGAATCCCTACAGCGCATACCTTCTGGAGTATGATGACTTGAGTGGCTTCCATCAAGTTATCATGTGATGATAGTTGGATCCCGATTACCACTGATGAGTAGGTGTTACTCCTCGGGTGATTTTAGATGATCCCGATTAATTCTCCTTTTGGGTTTGGAGGAGAATTCAAGGAAACGGTAGGAGACATCCTGATTAGATAAAGTGATTAACCATTCTAATTTAGGTTAGAGTGCATGCTGAGTGTTTCTTTTCTCTCTCTCTCTTTAGTAGCGGCCATGGCCTGACCCTAAACTAAAACTCATGAACCAACTTAACCGAACCTTCTTAAAACACTTTGACTTTTGGATTGTCATTTAGTCGCATATATCATTGCCACTTCTATATCTCCTTTGCATTTCCCAGAACACTCCGTATCACTACGAAATTCCACATTTCTTGGATATTCCATCGTATATTTACATACAAACTTGAAGGAACTTGTTTCAGTTCGAGGATGGATTCTGGTTCAGGAGAAATTGAATAGGATTATTCGGTTTTCTTTTCCCTTTACCTTCTCTCAGATTGCGAGAGCTCCTAGTATTAGGAGAGTACACCTATTGCGGTTATTGGATAGTCTTCTTCCAACCCATAGGCAGGTGCCGAAAGGTGGGGAAAGAAGAAACCAATCAGCCTAAGTGTGGTGTACAGAAGGTAATAAATAAAGACATATAAAGGGAGTAGATTAAGGGCAAAGAAAATTGCGACTACTATCATTCACGACGAAACCGCGTATACCATCGCCACTCCTACATTCACCTTTGCATTTCTCCAGAACATTCCGTATCACTATGAAGATCCACATATTGCTTGGATATTTCCATCGTATATTTACATACGAACTCAAAGGAACTTGTTCCAGTTCGAGGATGGTTTCTGGTTCTAGAGAAATAGAATAAGGATTATTCAGTTGTCTTTTCTCTTTACCTTCTCTCAGGTTGCGAGGGCTCCTGATATTAGGAGAGTACACCTATTACGCTTATTGGATAGTCTTCTTCAAAACCTTAGGCTGGTGCAGAAAGATAAGGAAGGAAGAAAGCCAATTAGCCTAAGTGTGGTGTACAGAAGTTAATAAGTAAAGACATATAAAGGGATTGGAGTGAGGGCAAGGAAATATACGGTTACTGTCATGAATCTGGATAATGCAATAGGCATTAGTAGGAATACTGTCACGACCCGAAATATTAGCTCGTGACCAGCACTTGAATCACGCAACATCTAAAGGCGTAACGGAATTCAAGTAAGTTGAAACCCAGAAATCTAAACCTTTTAAGAAAAATAAAGGAGGTGAAGTTTTGAGATAAAGGTATAATGAAATCAAGTTTTCTTAAATGCATGGAAAACAGACATGAATAATCCAAGTGAAATTTACTAGTTCGAAAACATGTTTTGTCTTTTAAAAATTTGGGCAGCACCTCCTTTGTATATTCTGATCCAAAACCACAATACATGATAAAATAAAGGCATCCCCAAGCAGGAGCTAGCGCTTCACCAACCGGCGGATCACAACCACGCAAGACAATATATGCAAGTATAAGACGCCCAACGGCGAAGATCACCACAAAAGATAAAGAATAAAACGAGAAATCAACCCAAAAAGGTGAACAAAAAACTCATTGCTCAAGTCTCGCACTAACGGTCTTGCTAAGTCTCATTACTTATACAAATACTAGTTTTGATTGATGGAGTTGACTAGATACAACATGAAATATAAATACAAGAGTGGGTATGATACAAATGTCCCACCTACCAATGCAAACACCCAAATGAAGCCATATGCCAGTGATGCCGCTATGGATCCACGCGGTCAACCTGCAAGAACTGTGGCACAACGGGGGTGAGTTGCCAACTCGTGAGTAAAAAAACATCTACAAGTAGAAATCGAATAAACAACGACTCCTAGATAAACTATATCATAAAGGTAATACTATGATATCTAGGGTGACCGGGTCATCATATGTGCCAACAATGTAATCAATACCTATATGTATGCGGATATAATCCATCAATATAACCAGTGTCTTTATGCATGTGGATCTCGTCCAACCAGATAATCAGTGTATGTATGCATGTGGATCTCATCCAACCAGATAATCAATGTATGTATGCATGTGGATCTCATCCAACCAGATAATCAATGTCTGTATGTAAGTATGAGGATATAAATCAACGGTATCCCTCGCGACACATCAAAATCATGGAACCTGGGTGTCCAACTTCGACACCCGAAAACATCATGAAACCCGTGTCCAGCATCGACACGTAAATCCTCATATATCGGGCTCCGTCAGTCCGGATCGGCCCACGGGCTCCATCAGTCTGGATCAGCCCATATCATCTCTCGACTCCGGTCGGTATCCTCTGGATATCCGCCAAGCCCAACCAATCACCGGTAGGTAGTAGTCCCTCTTCCAGGCTCACCGTCTGTATACACAGCATCCCTTTCTTGCCCCGGGGTACCATACCGGGTCCACCATGTATCTGCAATCGGCCTCATCCGCCTCCTCGAATCAGGTTTAACATGTCTCTCTCAGAACCGAGAAAACACATGGTGGACGCACTGAAATATCATATCAAGAGAACCGGGTTTTTAAAACAGTACATACTTTCTTTTGAAATACCCACGGTTCTCAAATCTAGAAATTTCATGAAAATAGCATATCTCAATACGTAAAATCATAAAGCATGATGTATGCGACATATGATAGAAATGTAAGCATATATGTATATCATGCAACAAGGAACAGTAATATGCACATATCGAGGGAAAACCGCTCTTTTAAATGAATACAGTTTTAAAATATATCATGCGGTTCCCAAATCTCCAAAATCGAATGCAATACCGTATAAAGGTGCATATGTGTATATACGCAAGTATGGTGTACAATATGGATGTGCACAAGTATGGTGTACAATATGTATGTATACAAGTATGGTGTACAATATGTATATACGTAAGTATGGTGTATAATATGGATGTGCAAAAGTATGGTGTACAATATGTATGTACACAAGTATGGTGTACAATATGTATGTATGCAAGTATGGTGTACAATATGGATGTGCAAAAGTATGGTGTACAATATGTATGTACGCATGTATGTTATGCGAAGAGTCATATCATGATGCAGCAATCCTACTGTGTAGTAACATGGCAATTATCGATGATGAAGTGTGTGAGCCTACAATCTGTGTATGTGTAACATATGCATCATCGATAATGGTGCAGGTGTACTATTACAGGTATAAGTAATGCAATGCGAATAACGTGAATGCAGCATAAGGTAAATCATATGCAAATACTGACGGGTATACGTATCTAACATGACCGAGTCGGTGAATCTATCAATCGGCATCTAGCCTAACAACATCGCGTACGGTATAATCCATCGTACGGCAACCTCTAGTCAAGGGTAAGGATCAATCATCAATTCAAACTCATCACGCACGGAAAATCATCGTACGGCGGCATTAAGCTATAAGGTATCCTATCAACCTATAAGACGAGGAGGGTACGGACCTAACGTCACGTACGGATAAAACTCACGATTCACAACATATAAATATCTCAATATACCTATGTCCCAGATCATATCCGCAATCATCTCATATCAGGGGACCGGTAAGGTATCAATCATCTCAATCGACTCACATCCATATACCAACATATCATCAGATCATCCTATTCGTCTTATATTCTTTTCATCGCATTTATATCTTATATCAAGTTGAGTTTACATAAACATTCTATCTCTACTATAAGTATAAGTGTCTAATCTAACATACACACCCGAACCATACAATCAGATTTTTAAAGAAGCGAATCAGAGTTTTGAAAATAGGCGTTACGGTGTTTTTAAGGAAAAGATATCATTTGAAAATCCGTAACAACCCTCAAGGTATATATTTAAAAGATACATACAATTCTTCGGTTTAGAAAAAGCTATGGTTCGGATGACACATCTACATCGACTATCTAGTTCTACAGTACCCTAAACGGCAATACCGACAAACGTCATCCTCAAATTCCGTCATCCTATAATAGTCGTGACATATTACTTCTAACTATCCTCTAGTTTCTAATATGGTTTCAAAGCTATCTTCATTCTAACCCTAGTTTTTTAATCTAGGTTTCCTTAACCATATTCTATAAATCAGGTTTCTATCAAAACTTTGCGGGGGTGCTACGCCATCCACCCGACTTTCCCGGTAGATATAGATCTACTCACCGTAGTCTTCACTCGCCAAAGTCGTTGACACCACGTTCCGTCGCCTCGGAATCCACGCGAAGGTACCTACAATAACAACACATATCGCAACGCTATTAAAACCAAGTTCTAAAATCCAAAACGGCACACGGCTCGCCTATAGGTTAGAACATATAGCCCACGTATGCAAAACCAACAAATTACCCCTAGTCGTTGATGTACAAATACCCAACAACCAAATACAAATCCAAATATCAAGAATTAGTAATTCAAAACACGGAAAACATAGCTAAAATCACACTAAAAAGCTCCCAGATTTTGACTCAGGTCAAATAAAGCCAAGCAAACAAGTCTAGGGTGATGTATATTGTGTATTTATGCTACTGGACCAACCCCGACACCCCACCCCACCATGTGGCCGGCCACATACCTATAAAATCCGGCCTCCTCGGCCCCCTGGCTCCAATAAGGTTCGTTCTGTCATGGTGGTCTCCTGGTAGTGTATCTAGGTCCCTGGTATTGTTTGCTACTCTCAAAAATATCCTTGGTTGCTCCAGATACCCTATAGGCACACTAAAAGTCACAAAACCGATACGGAACAAATCCTAAGTTCGTGCATCGGGTTCACTTCTATGGCTCAAGTCAGGAATCGTGTCACCATGGTCATGAAAACACTCACAACTGTTCCTAGATTTCACTTATTTTCGTTACAGAAAAATCTAGTAGAACTAAACACCTCTAAACAGCTTCAGGAAACTACCCTACGAAACCAAAGCCCTAACTCTCCTACCTACCCGAGGTCGCCGGAATTGGCCGAAGAGTCGCCGGCCAAAACCGATGGGAAAGGGATAGGGTTTCAGATGAACACTTGGGGTCTCGAGTACAACACTACTACACTGTTTGTTTTTACAGTGAAAACTCGGGGTCACAGCAGGTTATCGATATCACAAAACAACACTAAAATACGATATCGAGCCCAAAACTAAACTTCTAGTGTTCTAAACTGAAACCAACAAGACTCACAACAAATTAACTACCTACATAATAGGTTAGAGGTCATACCTATCGACACTTACGCAAAATCCTAGCTTCCATGCTTCAAGTGATCTCCATAAGCTTTAGATCAAGTTTAATGAAGGGTCTAGTGAGTTTAGTGAAGATTTGTGAGGGTTTATGGGGGTTTGGGTTGAGTTTTGTAATGAAGAAGGGAGGGCTTCAGCTGAGGGGGGAGGGAGATGAAGTGAGATGAACAAATAATGAGAAAGAGAGGGAATGGGTGTATGAGTGTGTGAGTGAGGGAAATACAATAGGGGTGTGAGTTTAACATAGCCATGCCTCCCCCTCTCTTCATTAATTGCATGGCATGCTTGCCCCCATGCCTCATGATGAGTCCAATGTCAACCTTCTCTCTCTCTCTCTCCAAATTCAAATGAAAGACCATTTATTTTTAAAATTTTGAAACTAATACACTTAATTAACTACATATTATGCCTAATGGAATGGGTTAATATACCATGGCTATTTAAGCATGGTTTACCCCAAATTAGTCCTAGGTTAACATGCACATGTGTGTGCAAGACCAAAATAAATATTAATAAAATATTCATTAATTTATATAAAATATTTGAAAACTATTTTGGTAAACTTTTATTAAAAAAGACAACAAATCTGTATTGTCGCTTAAATTATACCAATTGAAAATCTAAGGTGTTACAAATACCCGGCTACCCCTTCGAAACATTTTCATGTTTCAGTTTCACTGTGCGGTGTTAATTGAAAACTGTTTTCCCTATTAGATTCTAACTCCAAGGTACGTATTTACCAGGCTTAATTCTCATATCTGTATAGCGTTATAGATGCTGAGTGTGATTAAGATATTGGGAATTCGGTGATTATATCCTCTATATATCGGAATTCTTTGTAATTGGTGATATTTGAGGAAATCACCTTGGTTTTGCCTGATGGCAAAAATTTGGTTTTGAATATCCGTCGTTATGCACCAATTTCAAACTGATATATCTGTACGTTTATTTTATAAAGTGAAATATAACTTTTTCAAATTATGTCTATGACATTTACCTATATCAGTTGATGAGCATTCAACTGCGGTGTAATTCTTCTTAAGCATAGCACAGTTTTAAACCTACGACGCATAAGGTTTGAGTTATTAAACTCAGTGGACTTATACAGAGTATTATATGTTATCCGGTGTCCGTTAGGACAAAAGGGTTGGTACTCGTACTATATTCTGTTTACTCATGACTTCTCTAGTTTTAGACAAGTATTTCATTGATATACAGGGTCCAGATATTGAGAAGTTATAGGTATAAGAATAAAAGTAGAGAACCATATGTTGCAAGTATCAGGATTCTTCAAGGTGATCGAAGATGTAGATACTTGTGTTTGGTACTCCGTTGTAAGTTATAGTTTTGAGAAATTGATTCTCTCTCTCAGGTTAATCATATGTGGATGCATTCCTAGATGAGTAATGCTGATTGGCCTACTTCCATTTAGTTGATATGCACTGGAGACAGCTGCATGTATATTGAATATGGTTCCAACTAAATTAGTGCCTTTGTTTCTATATGGATATAGAATGGATTCATATCTTAACGATGTTAATGTATATGGAGTAGTCCGGCTGATGATTAAAACCAGAATCTGGACAAACTCTAGGCACGTTTCAGTAATGGCAGTTTGTGGGTTATTCCGGGCTTTGAAAATGGTTAACATTCTACAATCTGGAAGATCATTAGTTATATTGTTTTTGACTCGCCACAGTTTTAGTAAAATGAATTCTTTTCAGAAAACATTAGTGGGGGCATGGTAGAACTGGTAGTGATTCCAGAACCACAAAAAATTACTGAAAATTTAGTAGAACCTAAAGATTCAATTGGATTTGACATTTCATTAGCCACTCCGCAGATTTGGTGGGTAACCTCAGCCACCCGAGAGGTACTTCGGTCTCCTCAGAGATGGTGACAGGGAGGTTTTTCTTTACCCAAACTTGCCACTACTGCTGTTTTAGACTATGAGATCTGGCAGGAGGATGAGTATAACGTCGTTCTAAATTAGCTTTAGAAGTGCATGTGTATATGACTCTGCCAGAGGGTTGTTGTTGTCAGTAGGAGCAGCGGAAGCATAGAGGGCAAGTAGCTTATGTCTTTTTATAGACTAAAGCAGGTATAGCGGAGATAAACCATCTATTTTTGATGTAACAGTCATAGAGTTTGACTTCATCAGAATAATAGATGGATCTGGTAAGAAGGTAGTATGAAGTATTTTTTTGGTATTTAGATGACATACTCTTGATAGGAAGTGATATTCCTATACTGCGATCGGTTACACTGTGGTTGTCACAAGGTGTTTTTCCACATAGGATATGAATAAAATATCAGGTATTCTTGTTACTAGATCTATGGTTTTAGATCTAGATTTGGGAAGTGCCCCGATTTGGGTGCTTGACAATATTCTAAAAGTGTTTAGAATGGACGACTCCTGGCATGGTGGTGTACCCGCAGGTGATGGAGTCATCCTCTCTAAAGTGATGTTTTTCAGTCTGATGAGGAGAGGGATATGCATGATTGGCATATCACTTGCTTAGGCAATTGAGTTAATTATGAATTGTCAAGTACCATACAAGATATTGCTTTTGCACTGAATGCGTTAAGCATATATATTAATCCAATGCTGGAGAAACGTTGGAAAGCATTTATGAACATAAGTGGATGTTCTTGGTATATGGTAACGACAGGCTCCTTAGGGAGACAGTTATCATTTTAGGCTTCCAAGGTGACCTGCATGACAGAGTGGCTGTCAGAGTTATAGTTTCCCTTTTTTGAGGGACAGTATGTTGGACAGGTGGTCCAAGCGGATACTCAGGAAGGTATGGCGCAGGATATTAATTAAATTCAGTGGATGATACAGTCTAAGAAGTTTGTTTGATTTGGAGTTCATTTGTGAACTGGGTCCAATCAGATATCCAGACAAATTCTAAGACAGGTATTGCTCATTTCGGGAGATAGTCTTTCTCCGCGAAATTGAGATAAAGAGAGATAAAGATAGAAACACTGGAGCCGATCCATTCACTGAGGCTATTTCTCAAACTCAATAGTTTCACAAATGGACTTTGCGAGACTGATTATTAGAGAAGTTGGGTGTTCGGTATCACACGGGCTGTGAGTATGCGACACCGCAATAATTAGCCTTAAGTGCAAGTGGGAGATTGTTGGATATAGTGCCCTCAAGTCAATTATTGAATCGCAGGAAAGCGACTGTGATGATTGAGGGAGGACCTATACGGGGAGAATAGTCTTACTCGGGATGATAGTATGCTATCTGCTTTATCTTTATCATTATGTACATGCATTGGGTGGTATTACAGATCACTATTACATGTTGATAGAGCCCATAAGATTCTTGCTTGACTGCCAGAATTATGATCGTGATCATATACGTGGGAGCTGGGTGGTCTATAAGCACGTTCTTAAATGTCCTAGTCTGGGAGTATCGAGACTGGGCATCGATACTCCGGAGTAGACTAATGTATACTTATCGAGACCCTGACGATAGGCGGTGGCCGGTCTCACAAGCCATTGGTGTCAGTTAGTCACCTAAGATAGTATAAAGGTGCTCATTTGGTTATGAGTACACTGGACGGACTCGCGGGAACATGCTAGTTGGTATTATATCTATTGTCAGATAGCAGTTCCCAGGTGATATGAGTACAGGTTAGTCTGTCGACCTGAGATCGTCATTTGTCTCGTATGAGTTCCCACTGTGCTTTGATTACTACCCTACCATGGCTCAAAGGAGTCGTGCAATCGGGTTTTAGTTGGGTACAGTCCCGAGCCACATGGATACAGTGAGCAGATCGTCAGGGATTCGTCTCTCCCGTTATTGGGGGTTGATGTCGCGTTGTGCATAGGTGGCCATCACCAGAAATCCTCGGCCGAGGTGGACGAGAATTACTGATTTGGATCAGTAGTTTATCAGTGGATGATGGGCTTCATACCGACACGAAATGTCGCGTTATTAGGGGTCTGACTTTATCCACCCCCTAGACTCGATATGCGATACTCTTAGACGAACAGACCGGACTGTATGGAGATTGTCAAGGACAGGCTCAGTAGGGGTCCCGATGAGTTTGCTCGTCGGCCTTCCTTTCGATCAATACCTGAGTAGCCGTTACATACAGCTAGTGTAAGTCGACGTTACACACCTCACATGATGCGGGGAGGCGGAATAGGTAAAACGATCATTTTCGTTCAAGGTAACATCGACTATGCAAAAGGATCTTTGCTAAACCCTGACTAACAAACTAACTAGGAGTGGAAACTACTATGAATGATAATTATACCTCAAGATACTAGTCCTTCTTGTTCTTCTTGTTCTCCTCCTCGTCGGCCTCCTCAAATCAATGAAGATCCACCCGAGAGTGCCCACTACAAGCTTACACCTCTAACTTGAGGTAACTAAGTGACTTAGAGTGCTAATCCAAGTGACCTAGAGAATATAGGAGTGATTAAGGATTTAATAGTCTTGTTAACCCTAGGGTTCTCAACTCACGAGAGGATTAGGGTTAAGATGAAGAAGAGAGAGCTTGAGGAGAGAGAAAGTGTTTGTGATAATGAAATGAATCTTAACTCATTTTGAAATATCATGACGCATGAAAATATCTCACTAAAAATATCTAGCCAAATATCATCCATGCTTCATTTAATTCTTGAGATGAATCATCTCATGAGTCATGGTTCATTTAATGATAATTACACCTCATCTCCTCCACCTCATTAAGTTTAAATCATAAAGATAAAAACACAAATAAATCATCTCCTTCTAGAAGCATCCCGACAAATTACGAGAATGCCCCGCCCATCCGTATTTATGAAAAACACAGATATACTGAGACTATAGCAAATCCAATAATCTAATACTAGGATCTGGCTTAAACCAAAGCCCACTAGTATAATCTGTCCGAATATCATACGTGCACAAGTACACGTATATGTCCGAACCATGTCGTAAAACCATACGACCTCTATATCGTTTCGCCCGAAGCAGGGAAACCCTCTGTGTAGGACTCTAAAGACTCGACACTACGCTGGCAGTCGGTTTAACCACAGGCCACAAGAGGTACTAGCTGTACGTAACGGTCCCCAGCTAGATGTCGATAAGAAGGTCGATGAGGAAACCCGTCCAAACTCCTACTAAGCCTGATGTGACAATCTCCGTACAGTCCGGTCTGTTCGTCTAAGAACGTCGCATATCGGGCCTAGGGGGCGGCAAGCGTCAGACCCCTAATAGCGGTATAAGTCGTGTCGGAGTACAATCCAAAACACCCTGAGAAACTACTGTAGCACCTACCAGCAAATCTTGCTTGCCCTGGTCAGGGACCTTGCGTAATGGAGTTCCGAACACCGCGCGACATCAACCCCCAATACAGGGAGAGATGAATCCTATCTAACCGCCACTGCCTCCAAGCACTTCGGGACTGCACCCAACCGCTACCTGTTTGCACGACTTAATAGAGCCGTGGTAGGGTTGCAATCTAAGAACAATGGGAACACACTTGAGGCGAAGCAGCAGTGTCAAGTCTACGGACTATGCTGTACTCATTTCCCCTGGGAACTGTTACCTTACGATAGGTATAGTACCAACCAACAGTTCCCGACGAGTACTGTCCGGTGTACTCGTAACCCAACGAGCATCTGCATACTATCTCCAGTACGACGTACTAATGGATGTTGGACAGACCATCTCCCCTACTGGGACGAGAAGCGTATACACTAGTCTGCTCAGGAGTATCGATGCCATGTCTCGATAATCCTACGACTAGGGACCTGAAATAAAGGATGTCCTTGTAGACTACCCAGCCCCCACTAGTGTGACTGCCATCACAACGCTGGTAGTCAAGCAAGATCCTAACGGCTTTATCAATATGTATTCGAGATATGCTGAAAGAAACATATACACATATTAAGATAGATACAAACCAAGTAGCATACTACTATGTCGAGCAAGACTGTTATAAACCCGTGTATATATCCCACAATTCCAAAATGTAATATACAAGCCAGTACTATACAATAATGGCCTCTAGGGCATATAACACTAACAATCTCCCACTTGCACTAAGGCCATGTGCTGGCGTATCGCAGACCTATCATCTCAAATAGCCTCTCGAACTGCGTCTGAGGTATGGCTTTTGTGAATGGATCTGCAGTGTTCTCCTCTATAGCAACTCTCCGTACCTCGATCTCCCAGCGATCTATGATCTCCCTGATCAGGTGGTACCGCCTCAAGATGTGTCTGGACTTTTGATGGGACCTGGGTTCCTTCGCTAAAGCTATAGCCCCGTTGTTGTCACAATACAGAGGTATTGGATCAACAATGGATGGAACCACCTGAAGTTCTGTTAAGAACTTCCTTATCTAGACTGCTTCTTTTGCAGCATTAGTAGCTGCGATATACTCCGCTTCCATCGTCGAGTCAGCAACGGTGTCCTGCTTGGAACTCTTCCAGTACACCGCCCCTCCATTAAGGGTAAAGACATAACCTGACATGGACTTGGAGTCATCCTTGTCACTCTGGAAGCTGGAGTCAGCAAAAGCTTCGATCTGGAGGTCTTTTCCGCCGTAAACCAAGAACATATCCTTAGTCCTTCTCAGGTACTTAAGAATGTTCTTTACTGCTATCCAGTGTTTCTACCCTGGGTTTGACTGATACTGGGTTACCACGCTTAGTGTGTAAGCTACATCTGGTCTGGTACACAACATCGCATACATTATAGAGCCTACCGCAGAAGCGTATGTTATAATCGACATGCGATCCCTTTCCAAATCAGTCTTGGGAGACATCTCTTTGGAGAGGGTGATTCCATGACAAGACGGTAAATTACCGCGCTTTGAATCTTCCATACTGAATCTTTTCAGTATAGTGTTGATGTACCTGGACTGCGAAAGTCCCAACATCCTCTTAGATCTATCACGATAGATCTGGATCCCCAGAATGTAAGAGGTATCACCAAGGTCTTTCATGGAGAACCTGTGTGACAAGAATCCTTTGATAGATTGTAGCATAGGAATATCATTTCCTATCAAGAGAATGTCATCCACGTACAAGACAAGGAATACGATAGTTCGTGCTACAATCTTACTATTAATACATGGCTCATCTGGATTTTTGATAAAGTCATATTCTTTGACTGATTCATCAAAACAGATGTTCAAACTCCGCGATGCCTGCTTTAGTCCATAAATGGACTTAAGCAACTTGCACACTTTCCCGTTGCTCCCACTCTGAATGAAACTTTCTGGCTGATCCATATAGACGCACTCTTCCAAATTTACATTTAGAAAAGCCGTCTTTACATCCATCTGCCAGATCTCGTAATCGTGGAAGGCAGCAATGGCAAGAATGATCCGAATGGATTTGAGCATAGCCACTGGAGAAAAGGTTTCGTCATAGTCCAAACCAGGCCTTTGACGAAAACCCTTTGCAACAAGTTTAGCCTTATAGGTTTCAACTTGTCCATATACACCAATCTTCTTTCTGAAGATCCATTTGCATACTATGGGTTTTACCCCATCTGGAGCAAAGTCCAAAGTCTATACTTTGTTGGTGTACATGGACTCCATCTCGGTCAGCATTGCATCCAGCCATCTTACCGAGTCGCCGCTCTGAATGGCTTGCTGGCAGCTAGTAGGTTCATCAATATCAATGATGCAATCCTCTCTATCCCCGTCTACGAGAAAACCGTAGTGTCTCTCAGGCGGATGAGACGGCCTACTACTCCTGCGGAGTGGTGCGAGAATGTCCTGTTCCATTGAGACTTCTGGTTCCATCAAGCTTTCAGTAATAACTTGTGGTTCTGTAATTTCTTCCAGTTCTATTGCGCACCCACTTGTTTCCTTTTCTAAAAAGCGATGTTCCAGAAAATGGGCATTACGAGAAACAAAAAACCTTTGTTCCTCTGCGTAATAGAAAAAATACCCATTGGAGTTCCTTGGGTGTCCCACAAACATACACTGTACTGAGCGTGCCTCAAGTTTGTCCACATGCTGCTTTTTAACAAAATCTGGACATCCCCATATCTTCAGTTACTGAAGATAGGGTTTCTTCCTACTCCACATCTGATATGGTGTGGTAGGCACAGTTTTGGTAGGAACCCTGTTCAAAAGATATGCAGCTGATTCTAGTGCATAACCCCAGAAAGATCGCGGTAACTCAGCATTACTCATCATGGAACGTACCATATCTAATAGGGTTCGGTTCCATCTCTCCGATACACCGTTGTGTTGTGGAGTGTATGGAGGAGTAAGCTGAGAGAGAATTCCATTCTCTTTTACGTAATCCAAGAACTCGGCACTCAAGTATTCACCATCTCGATCGGATCTTAGTGTCTTGATACTTTTGCCGGTTTGTTTTTCTACTTCATTCTTATATTCTCGGAATTTCTCAAAGGCCTCGGATTTATGTTTCATCAAGAAAATATGTCCATACCTAGAGAAATCTTCTGTAAAAGTAATGAAATAGGAAAAACCACTTCTTGCATGTGTAGACATTGGACCACATACATCGCTGTTTATGAGTCCTAAGAGCTCGCTCGCTCTTACTCCGTGTCCAGTGAACGGAGTCTTTGTTATCTTTCCTTTGAGACATGATTGACAAGTGGCATAAGATTGATATTCGAACGGATCCAAATATCCTTCTTTAAGTAACTTAGTTAACCTTGTCTCATTGATGTGACCCAGTCTACAATGCCATAAGAAAGCCTGATTTATATCCGGAGACTTTCTTTTATGTGTGTTCTGGACATTGAAAATCTGCAATTGGTTTAATACATATATACCGTTATCTAGTGTACCGGACCCAATCAAACCATAATTAAGGTGGATGTTGACAATATCGCTTACAAATGTAAAATCATAACCTTCTTTTGATAACAAGGATACTGATATGATATTACACGTTAAACTAGGTACACAAAAACAGTTACGCAAAACCAAAATATGTCCACTCATCAATTCAAGGTGATAATCCCCTACGGACACAGCATCCACGCTCGCTCCGTTAGCAACCCTGAGGGTCATATCACCAGTCTTCAATACTCTACGGCTTCTCAGTGCCTGCAATGAATTGCATATATGAGATCCTGATCCAGTATCCAGTATCCAATACCCAGGAAGTAGAGTTTATTGATAGAAAATTTTCAATTACAAACACACCTGAAGCCGAAGCCACAACTTGCCTCGGGTCCTGGTTCTTGGCATTCCAAGCTTTGCAATCCTTCTTCCAATGGCCCTTTCTATGACAGTGGAAGCGCTCGTCCTTTCCTACTATCGGCACTGCAACCTTTGGATATAGTGCCCTCAAAGTCAATTATTGGATCGCAAGCTCATGATTGCAATGATTGAGGGATGACCTATACCAGTAGGACAGTCTTACTCGAGAGGATAGTATACTATCTGGATTATCTTTATCATTGTGTACATGCTTTAAGTGACATTGCAGTTCACTGTTACACGTTGATAGAGAATAGTATGCTATCTGGTTTGCCTTTATCATCGTGTACAGCTTTAGGTGACATTACATATCACTATTATACGTTGATAAAGCCTTTAGGATTCTTGCTTGACTACCAGCAGTATGATGGCGATCATATACGTGAGAGTTGGGTAGTCCATAAGCACATCCTTAAAGGTGTCCCTAGTCGTGGGAGTTTCGAGACTGGGCATTGATACTCCGATAGTAGACTAGTGTATACAATTCGAGACCCCGATGAGGGGCGGTGGCCGGTCTCACAAGACATTTGTGTCAGTTGGTTCAGCTAAGATGTATACAGGTGCTCATTGGGTTATGTGTACACCGGACGGACTCGCAGGGGCACTGCTGATTGGTACTATACCTATCGTCAGGAGCAGTTCCCAGGTGTCATGAGTACACTTAGTCCGGTGACTTGACACTGCTACATTGTCTCAAGTGTGTTCCCACTGTTCTTTGATTACTACCCTACCACGGCTCAAATGAGTCATGCAAACAGGTAGTAGTTGGGTGCAGTCCCGAAGCACTTGGAGGCAGTGGCGGTTAGATAGGATTCGTCTCTCCCAGTATTGGGGGTTGATATCGCGCTGTGTCTCGAAAGCCATTACACAAAGTCCTTGGCCAAGGCAAGTGAGATTTACTGGTAGGTATTCCAGTAGTTTCTTAAGGTGTTCTGGGTTACACTGCGATACGACTTATACTGCTTTTGGGGGTCTGACGTTTACCATCCCCCTAGGCCCGATATGCGATACTCATAGACGAACAAACCGGACTGTACGGAGATTGTCACAGATAGGCTCAGTAGGGTTCCAGGATGAGTTCGCTCATCCTTTTGGTCAATACATGGGTAGCCCGTTACGTACAGCTAGTACCACTGACGTGCTTATGGTTAAACCCACTGCCAGCGTATTGACGAGTCTTTAGAGTTCCCCACAGATAGTTTCCCAAGTTTCGGGCGAAACGTTGTAGAGGCCGTATGGTATTATGGCAGGGTTCAATCATAAACGTGCAGTCGTGCACGGATCATGATCGGACGGATCATACTAGTGGGCTTTGGTTTAAGCCAGATCCTAGTATTAGATTTGTTGGATTACTTTAGTCTCATCGCATTCGCATTCGGTCGAAATGCGGATGCAGGTATGTATATACAGGTGAGGGGTATACTTGTGATCCGTCATGAGTTGACTTTAGATGTTGCCATATTTTTTGTTGTAAACATTTGGGTTAATGTTTTCAAGTGGAAATTGTGAGCTCAAGTCATCATTAGGAGCATTAATTGTGGCATGTGCATGTTTAGTGACTCATGGTCTTTTTATTTGTGCAAATGTCACATTAGTGTTTGATTATTGTGTTGAATTGATGGACGGAGAGAGAGAGGGCAGCCATAGGTTTAGGGTTTGCTCTTTTATTATTATTCTAGTGCTCTCATTTTTATCTCATCACAGTAATAGAAAAAGCTCTTTTCTTCTTCTTCTTCTTCCTCTAGGTCACAAATTCCACCATGGCTTCATCTTCAACCTCCATCCATACACTGTCATGAGTTGAGAATCAATGGATGCTTGAGACAAAATTATCATACACAATCTCTACATCACCTTGGACATGTCGGCTAGCAAACTTCATGTCCGAGTTGCTTCGGTTTGAAGCGGGAGCACGTAAAAAGCCTTCTATATGTGTTGCCCTTCCGACAAGGAGACCGGAGATTTGAGAAGCCGCGAGGAGCAAGGGATGGTAGCTAAAGACCGAATGACACGGATCGATCGGTATAGCTTTTCTAACCCTTCTCTAGTTGCTAGTTTAGTGTTAATGGTTCGATCCGGGTGAAAGACTACGATAGCGCCGGTTTAGTAAAAAGTTTTTGTTCCGCGTTTGGCCTGGGATTGACGGCCGGGGCGCTACCGTAGACTTACATGGTATCAGAGCCACTCCATTAATCTTTACTAGCTTGTTCTAACATGTTTAAAATATCGATCGAACGAAATTTCCAAAACCGCAATTCCAAATTTTAAGTTTCTGCCGAATTTTTAAACTGGTCTAAAAATTATTTTGGGTATGTCAGAAAATCGTGCAGGCTTTTTTAAAACTACTGAAGAAATTTGGTCGACTGAACCGACAAGACTGCCGCGGAACCGCCGCACAAGCTATGTGTTGGCCGCGGTTCCGCCGCCGTTTTGGGGCAACAGTGTACCATTTTTCTTCTGGGTGTCTTTCATATGGAATTATGGTTTCTGGAATATTTGTTTGGGCCCAGATTATTTACAGTACTGGATTTGTGCTTGGGGCCCACTTCGGGAAATTTTTGTCGATCACAATTTTGAATACGTTAGTTCACAGTACTTACATTACTATCTGTGACCGTGAATATCATTTGATCGGTAGATCTTGTCTAATCGCTATAGCCCTTTTAGACGGATTTGCGAACGTGACATTCACGTTGATGTTCTGTGTTGTGCTGTGATGTTGCGGATTTGTCGCGTGTGGATAGCCTGGATGCAATGGTAGCACAGTTTGGTTATATTTGTACATTTGATATTCCGGAGCGAGCGTCCGACATGTGGACTGCCGTCACAGCCTGTTTGTATATTATTCTTTTGGGGCACGACCGGGTTGAGGTCGATGTACCCGTTGTACATATTTTTCTTTCTGTACTAGGATTTCCCCGCGGTGGAGTGCACGGATAGCCGGGTTCTAGAGGGCAACCGGCCCACATCTCATGGCTTTGAGACGGAGGGGGCTTCACTCTAGAATTGGCGGGCTATTCGCCGCACTCATAGGGGGTACAGGTTGACCCAAGGTGGGGAGCTCAAGTTACCGGATTCCGTGAAGTGCTGGGTGGTCCATTCACTTTGCTGAAGGGGGCTACCTCGCTTCAGGTTTTGGCAGGTAACTTGCCGTACTCGCAGGCTATCCACACGACTAGGGGAACATCGGGATTTCTCTTGCGGTTCAAAGGAAACCCGGAGATCACAGATATCTGTATTGTTCTGTGATGCTTATTACTTTTCTGTGATGTTGCATTTATTACGCCTGGAGCGATTATTATATATTGATATATATAAACTAGTATGTGTTGTATATATTTTACACCCGCACTAGTCCAGTCGCCGCTCTGTCGTTAGTTAAGTAACCTAACGGGTGATGACGGGACCCAGTGGCGAATGCGGATGGCATATACGTACATTTTATTTTCGTTCTTTTCTGGTGTGATTTATTGATGGGACTGCGTTGATTCAGATCAATGCAAGGAAACCAAACCTATTCGATGTTGTTGGAACAATTTTCAAAAAATGCTGTTATTGCAAGGACGTTCTCTTTTGTTTTGCATAGTGATATTCGGTTATGAATATCCAGCACCTCATTCGACGAGGCAAGGGCCGAGATCCCATCATCTGGAGTGACCCCTTGGACAGAGTTTTGTGTCAGGGTAATAATTTCACTATAGTCGATTACTTTTTTCTTTGCATCGTGGTATTCAGTTGGAATATCATGCACCTCATTCTACAGGGAAAGAGCAAAGATCCATTCACCGGGAGTGAGCTCTTTAGCATAGGTTTTGGCCACTATATTTTTGTAAAAAGCTATCCGGTTCCTTCAACAATATCAAGTTCATTACGTTAAAGGTTTTTCGCCAAAAACCATTCGTAGCCCTCCGTCATTTCAGACAGGTAGCACTTAGTATTCATGCTATGTATGTTGTCCTTCATCAAGGCATAGTGTATGGTAGCTATTTGTTACTTTTCTGTTGCATAGATAGATGCGTTGGTTTGGGACAGTCGTACTACTATTTTGGCCTTCGTCAAGGGTATGTACGGGTGAGTTCAGATTAACCTGGATAAATGACGGGTAGAACTTGACATGTGACTTATGATATGTTGGCCTTCGTCAAGGTCATAAGAGCATGGGGTAAAACCCACATCGGGAGTTTCTAAAGAAACTGAAACTTGCCAGGCATGCGCATACCTTCTGGAGTGTGATAACGTGAGTTGATTCCATTACGTTATCATGAGATTATAGTTGGATCCCGATTCCCACTAATGAGTTGGTTTACTCCTCGGGTGATCCCGAATAATTCTTCTTTCAGATTTGGAGGAGAATTTATGGATACAGTGGGAGACATCCTGATTAGATAAAGTGATTAACCATTCTGATCTAGATTAGAGTGCACGCAGAATGTTTCTTTTCTCTCTCTCTTTAGCAACGACCATGCCCCGACCCTAGACAATAACTCAGTGACCAAGTTAACCGAACTTTCTTAAAACACTGGTTTTTGGATTTTCTGAGTTGCAGACATCATTACCACTCCTTCTTTTACCCTTTGCATTTCTCCAGAACACCTCGTATCACTACGAATATCTACTTCTATTGGATAAATCCATCGTATGGTTATATACGAACTCGAAGGAACTTTTTTCGAGGATGGATTCTGGTTCTGGAGAGAATGAATAGGACTATTCAGTTGTCTTTTCCTTTTACCTTCTCTCAGATTATGGGGGCTCCTAGGATTAGGAGACAATACACCAATTACGCTTATTGGATAGTCTTCTTCCAAACCATAGGTAGGTGCCGAAAGGTAGGGAATGAAAAAAACCAATTAGCCTAAGTGTGGTGTGCAGAAGATAATAAGTAAATACAAATAAAGGGATTAGAAAGAGGACAAATTAAATTGCGACTGCTATCATTCATGACCAAACCGCGTATTTCATCGCCTCTCCTACTTCACCATTGCATTTCTCCAGTTCAGGAGAAATTGAATAGGATTATTCAGGTTGTCTTTTATCATCACCTTCTCTCAGGTTGCCAGTACTCCTAGAATTAAGAGAGTACACCTATTACGCTTACTGGATAGTCTTCTTCCAAACCATAGGCTGGTGCCGAACGGTAGAGAAGGAAGAAAACCATTTAGCCTAAGGGGGTGTATAGAAGGTAATGAGTAAAGACATATAAAGAGATTTGGAGAGATGGCAAAGGAAATATACGGTTACAGACATGAATCTGATAGTGGAAGAGGCATTACTAGGAATACCCGGATACCCCTTCGAAACACTTTCATGTTTCAGTTTCACTATGCGTTGTTAATTGAAAACTGATTTCCCAATTAGATCCTTACTCCAAGATATGTATTTACCAGGTATGATTCTCATATCTGTATGGTTTTACAGATGATGAGTGGGAGTAAGTTATTGGGAATTAGGTGATTGTAGCGTCTTGAAAAGTCGTTTTGGTGTTTTCCTGAAATTCGGTGAAAATTCGGTATTTTTCCGAAAACCGTCTTTCTTGTTATTTTGCAGTTTAGGGCTAATTATACCTAAAATGGATAGGTAATTGCTTATTTTTAGTAGCTAATGAGTTAATTATGAAATTCTGGTCGTTTAAAAATTTTCCCTAATTTTTCAATTTTTTAATATTATTTTAAGCCGGTAAGAAAATACATTAAATAAGCGATAAATACAAATTTTTCCGGGCTAATTTTAATCTCTAAAATTATGATAATTAAAATCTAGTGGTAACATAAATTTTTAGTAATTTATTTTGATTTTTAACAAATTTTTATGATTTGAAACGAATTTATTGACTTTTAAGCTAAAACTTGCAATTTTGGACTTGTGGGGGGTCTTTTTGCATAAATTTTTTTTTGTGCGACCTCTCACAATTTCCTCACCTCTCTTGGGCTGAGCCCACTCCAGAATTTTTCTCCCTCCTCTATCATTTTCTTCAACTCTTTTGTTGGGTGGAAATAGATTCAAGTTAAGATTAAAATATATTAATTTGTGTTAGTTGTGAATGGTTGCTTTGACTTTAGAAAATCCCACAACCACTCACACATTTCCCCCATCCCTCTTCCTGCACGAATTCTGCAGCCACCATTCTCCCCAAAAAGAAATTTTCTCCTTCTCATTTTGCCTCTAAATTTCATCTCAAAATCCAAGAAAAATCCACAAATCCTTCACAAATTCAACCCAAATCCTTATTCTACCTCTTCTCACACCCCTATTAGTTTAAATTAAGGAGAAAAATGGCATCTTTGGAGCAAAATTTATTCTTGCTAGATCTCAATTGAGGTATAATTTCCATCAAAGTTACTTTCTTTTGTTGCTAAATTCCTTTAAATGCATGGTTTAGTGTTAAAAGTTAAATAATTTCTAATCTAGTTTAAAAAAAAAAGAGTGGTTTGTTTAACTAGGGTTTTGAAGCCATGTTAGTTAATTAGCTTGTCTTTTAGTTAATCTAGTTGTTAATTAACTAATCTATATGATCACCTTGTTTATGTAGTTTTCAATTATGCTAATTTAGTTAAATTTAGAAGTGTGAAATTGTTGTTTTAGGATTTTCAAGAGAAGGTTTATGTATGGAAATGGTTTGTGAAACATGATTAATGAGTTGATTAGGGTTTAGAAAACATTATTTAGTTGTTTAGACCTAAATTGTTATCTAGTATTTTGCTAACCTAATCTAAGAAATTAATTTTCTTATGTGGGCTTTTGCTGTGCTAAACTAAGTTTTCAAGTGTGGAAATTGATTGGATTTTGCTAGGTTATAAATTCAAGAATTGGTGGTTATGGAAAATAGGATTGGAATCATTGCTATTGTGTTGTAATTAGTGTTTGTAGATTGTTTGTAGTGTGCTTGGGTAATTATGCTTTATTGTAGTCGTTTTGTCGCAAATCGGCGATTTTTGCACCGATTTTGGAATGCAATTGCTTACTAGTTTTGTATAAAAATTATGTGATGAATTATTTTTGATATCTTGATGATTGTAATGGCTTGTCCTACGACTTTTAGGATGCGTGAGTGCGGATTTTTGGGTAGTCGGGTTTTAGTTTTGCCGGGCGACCAAATCGGCGTTTTTTGGCAGTTTTTGCGATTTTCGCGTGTGTTCCGCGCACTTTGTGCACGTTGTACCTAGCTAGCGAACTTTAGTAGTTTCGTTGGGGTTTTGCGTCGTTCTTTATATGTAACCTTATATTCGGTATTGATGTAAATTCCAGGTTCGGTCGCGGAGACGTCAGACGCGGCGCGAAAGGGAAAGGCGGTGATTGGACACAGCTAGCCAGGGATCCCGGTGAGTAGATGAAACATCTACGGGGGACTATCGTTGGATGGCGCAAGCCGCCCGATAGTTTTAGTAACTTACAAATCCTTAGTAATGTTAGTAATTAGGGGTGAAATACTTAACTGACTATTTGCTGCATCCATGCATTATATTGACATACCTATACGAAACCATTTCATAGGACACCTGCACCATTACCAGGGTTTTTATATGCAGCACGAGCACTATTCATGTTTACACACACACCCTGGTAATTGCCATGCCACCACACTAGATAACTTTTAAAAATGAAACCGTAGTATTGCTATTCATGTGCATGTACTTCCTCATATTAATTGTTCATGCTTAATACATTAATCACACATCGCAACTTGATTATTGATATCATACGCATTCATTATCATTGATATATGCACTTATGAGGATTTCTTGAGATTTTATGATATTGCTGGATTTCGGGGGAAAACCGCAAAATTTCTAAACTTATTATATTTTAAAATATGTAAAAATTGCGGTTTTCTAGTGATGTAAGTGTCGTCCACCATGAGTTTGCTGTGGATTTGGAAATCCGTGTCGAGGAGTGGAGGAACCGGTACGGGTACATGGTGGGCCTGGTAAGGTACCCCGGGGCAAGAGGAATGTGGTGATGACGTTGAGCCTGGCAGGGGATGGATTACCTACCGGTGACTGTTTGGGACGGCGGATATCCAGAGGATACCGACCGTGGCCGCTAGATGATGAGATATTGATATTTGAGATGGGTCAGCCGGACGGCTGAGGCCAGAGATACATTTATGAGATTTGAGACAGCTTTTGGGTGTCGTTGCTGGACACCGATTTTCGTCGATTCATTGACATTATGCTGGCATTCTAAAAGAGTTCCAAAAACAAAAAGAGATAAAATATTTCTTATATATACCTATTGAGACCTCAGATATTCATGTTGCATACATATTAGTACACTGATGTTACATACACACCTGCTAGTGCATCCAGTCATACCTGTATTATAGATGCTAGGATGCTTGTGTGCATGCATACGATAGCCTTTGTAGATGTTATTTATTACTCACGAGTTGGCAACTCACCCTCGTTGTGCCACAGTCTTTTGCAGGTCCGCTCCGTCAGTTCAGTAGCGGCGGGCGCACTTGTTCTTTTGCTCTTTTGCCTGGGCTCGAGATTTGCTCATAGGTGGGTTATGTTATTATTTTTGTACCACCTTGTATATTCTTGTATCTAGTGTACTCCATCTACTGTTTCTACCAGTAATTTTGTATATTGACTTAGAGATGAGACAGTGAGGTTTGTGGACTTTTATGCTGTATTTTGGGGTCGAGCTCACTTGAGTCGACATGCGGTTTTTTTTTATGCTTCATTATGATTATTTTGCTTGTTGTCATTTTATATTGCGTGGGATTTGTGACCGCCTTGTGGCGAAGAGCTAGCTCCCGCTTGGGGATGCCCTATTTTGTTGGATTCATATATATTTTGTTGTACCCATTTTTGGGGGCCAGTATTTACAAAGGAGACTCTGCCGAAATTTTCGGAAAAATTGGTATTGTTTTTAAAAAGGGTTTTACATGACTTATTTGATAAACTTGCTTTCAAATGTTTGGGTTTTCTTCACTCTTTTGCTTAATTAGTTTTGTTTTCTGGGCTTTGGCTTACTTATTTTACGGACGTCTTTAGACGTTTCGTAAACTTATGTGCCAGTCACGTTCCGTACCCTGCGGGTCGTGACAAAGTTGGTATCAGAGCGATAGGTTTTACCTTTGTGAGTGTAGGATGACCCTTGGTAGATGGAGTAAGTGACTTAAGCAGGGTAACGTAGCGTGCGTATGTCCGCGGCATACTTACGATACGGTACTCCGCCTAAGTGACTTTAGGATATACTTGCTTGAAAAATTCCTTCTTCAATTCCGTGTATCCTATGATCCTATTGCACTGTCCTTACTATCCGTTTTCCTGTAACAGCCACTATGCCGCCGAAGGCTACGAGGGCACAGAGGGCTGCCGCCAGAGACGAGATTCGAGCTGGCTCGTCCGAGACTAGGACTGAGCAGGGTGGTATGCCTGCGCCGCAGGGACAGACTGATCCACCTTTCCCAGGCCGTATGGATAGGCTCGAGACTGGTATGCAGGAGTTGCGACAGATGATGGGAGGCATGCAGGAGCTACGTCAGATGGTAGGATCCCTAGTTGCAGCCAGTCGTACACCGAGGCCGGATGACGTACCTACTACATCACAGACGACCATGATACCTGCTCCTAATACTACCACCGTGGCCATTCCGGTTTCACTACAGGATTTCATGAGGCTGAGACCTCCAGTATTCACCGGCACCGAGGCAGCGGAGGACCCACAGACGTTCCTTGACAGTTTAGCTAGGATCTGCCGTTCGCTGAGATGTTCGGATGATCGATGGGTAGAGCTTGCGAGTTTCCGACTAGAGGGTCTCGCGCAGACATGGTGGGAGTCAGTCTTGAGAGGTCGAGCTGCAGGTCTGCCGCCTATGACTTGGGTCGAGTTTACAGCGGTCTTTCTAGCCCGTTTCCTTCCAGAGAGCGTTCGTGACGCCAGAGCTCGCAGCTTCGAGGCCTTAGTCAAGACACCTGGGATGACGGTGTCTGAGTATGACATCCGGTTTACACAGTTATCCCGATATGCTCAGTATTTGGTGGATACCGAGGAGAAGATGGTGAAGAGGTTCGTACAGGGACTTGATGCCCAGCTATATCTTGCCATTGGCGCCCAGCACTACGACACATATTCAGTTGCTATGGATACGGCATTGCGGATGGAGGCATGCATATCACGGACATCGGCCGTTTCTGGGCCGAAGAGGATTCGCACCGATGTACCGTCTCAGAGGCAGCGCGCCAGATTCTTTCCGAGAGATAGGCCTGGCAGAGGATTTGGGCGAGGACAGTTATATGGTTCTTATCCCCAGGGGCAGCAGCCGTCGCCAGGATGTTTTGGGTGCGGGAGTCTGCACCATCTTGTCAGAGACTGTCCGGTGAGACGACAGGGAGCAGCGACAGTTCCGCATGTGACCCTACCACTATCACCACCCCCTCCTCAGAGAGCCCTACTTCCTACCCCAGGCGATGCTCCACGCCAGTTAGGTGCACCGATAGGCCGTGGACGCGGCGGTCCTGTTCAGAGAGGACGAGGAGGCAGAGGCCGAGGTCGAGGTCAGCCCGCTATCGGTGGAGGACAGGCCCGAGTATTTGCTTTGACACCGCAGGATGCGCAGGCATCCAATGCCGTTGTGACAGGTACCTTGCCAGTTTGTTCTTTCGACGCCCGGGTATTATTCGACCCAGGTTCCACACATTCGTATGTATCTACACACTTTGCACCGATGTTGGGCCGTGAGTCGTCGTCGTTAGATCAGCCGCTTGTTGTTGTTACTCCGGTAGGCGAGTCGTTTGTCGCTCGGTTTGTATTTCGTTTGTGTTCCGTTCGTATCGAGGAGAGGGATTCATCAGTTGATTTGATACTCCTCGATATGTTGGACTTTGATGTGCTTCTGGGCATGGATTGGCTAGCCACTTGTTATGCTTCGGTGGACTGCCGTGAGAAGGCAGTCAGATTTAGCTTTCCGGGAGAGCCAGTCCTTGTTATTCAGGGAGATCGCAGTGTCGCCCTTCCCAGCTTAATTTCGTCTCTTCGCGCTGGTCAGCTCTTGCGGAAGGGATGTCAGGGATTCTTAGCGTCTATTTGTGATACTCGAGCTGCAGAGGTTCCGTTAGACCGGGTCCCGGTAGTTTGTGAGTTCCCTGATGTTTTCCCTGATGAGCTACCTGGGCTACCGCCTGAGCGCGATGTTGAGTTCTGCATTGATTTGATTCCCGGCTCGGGGCCTATTTCTATACCTCCTTATCGGATGGCCCCGGCAGAGCTTCGAGAGCTGAAGGATCAGTTGCAGGATTTGTTAGATAAGGGGCTTATTCGACCGAGTGTTTCTCCGTGGGGTGCTCCGGTCCTGTTTGTCAAGAAGAAGGATGGAAGTTTGCGCTTATGTATCGACTACCGCCAGCTGAACAAAGTTACCGTTCGGAACAGATATCCGTTGCCGCGCATTGATGATTTGTTCGACCAGCTTCAGGGTGCGGGGTATTTTTCGAGGATCGACTTGCGATCAGGATACCATCAGCTGCGAGTTCGACAGGAGGATATACCGAGGACAGCTTTCCGCACGCGCTACGGCCACTACGAGTTTTTGGTGATGTCGTTCGGACTCACCAACGCCCCAGCAGCATTCATGGATTTGATGAACCGTACATTCAGGCCGTATCTTGACTTGTTCATCATCGTCTTTATCGACGATATCTTGGTGTACTCCCGGAGCAGAGAGGAGCACGAGCAGCACTTGCGGATTACGTTACAGACTCTGAGGGAGCACCAGCTGTTCGCAAAGTTTTCCAAGTGTGCATTCTGGCTGGACAGTGTCGGATTCTTGGGTCACGTGGTTACGAGAGACGGCATTTGTGTGGACCCGAAGAAGATTGAGGCTGTTCAGCAGTGGCCCCGACCTACATCGGTTACTGAGATCCGTAGTTTTCTAGGCCTGGCGGGCTACTACAGGCGTTTTGTCCAGGACTTCTCCCGTATAGCTGCGCCGTTGACCGGTTTGACCCGGAAGGGAGTTCCTTTCGTTTGGACAGAGGAGTGCGAGCGCAGTTTTCAGCAGCTACGGACTTGTTTGACTACGGCGCCGGTATTATCTTTGCCTTCGGGATCAGGCGGATTTGTTGTCTACTGTGATGCTTCGCGAGTGGGATTAGGATGCGTATTGATGCAGCATGGCCGGGTGATCGCTTATGCTTCTCGGCAGTTGAAGAAGCATGAACAGAACTACCCCACTCATGATTTGGAGATGGCTGCAGTGGTCTTTGCACTGAAGATTTGGCGACATTACCTTTACGGCGAGTCGTGTCAGATATTCACCGATCACAAGAGCTTAAAGTACATATTTCAGCAGCGAGACCTGAACCTCAGACAGCGTCGTTGTATGGAGTTGGTGAAAGACTACGACTGCGAGATCTTATATCACCCCGGCAAGGCGAATGTGGTGGCAGATGCGTTGAGTAGGAGGCCCGGGGGTAGTCTATCCTTTTTGCGCACAGTGCAGAGGCAGTCGTCAGCAGATTGGCAGATGTTATGCGACAGCCGAGTTGAGTTCGAGTTCACTCAGACAGGGGGACAGCTCGCGCATGTTCGTGCACGCCCACAGTTGCTTGACCGTATATATGAGGCACAACGCAGTGACGACCGTTGCTCAGAGATCATGGCACAGATGGGACAGGGCAGACTTTCCGAGTTCGTGGTTGACGATCAGGGGATTTTACGATATGGATCTAGACTGTGCGTACCAGATGCTGATGGATTGAGGCGCGACGTTCTTGAGGAGGCACACCGATCAGTGTATAGTGTCCACCCCGGTTCCACCAAGATGTACCATGATATGAGAGAGACCTACTGGTGGGACGGGATGAAGAGGGACATTGCGGAGTTCGTTTCGAGATGCCTGACTTGTCAGCAAGTCAAGGCCGAGCACCAGAGGCCCGCAGGAGAGCTACAGCCGTTACCCATTCCAGAGTGGAAATGGGAACAGATTTCGATGGACTTCGTTGTGGGTCTACCCAGGACCAGTCGAGGGTACGACTCCATCTGGGTGATCGTGGATAGATTGACGAAAGCGGCTCACTTCCTACCGGTGAAGACCACTTTCAGCTTCGCTCAGTATGCTCAGCTCTATATTGACGAGATCGTGCGGCTTCATGGCGTACCGACTTGTATCGTGTCAGATCGAGGCACCCAGTTCACCAGCCGACTTTGGCAGAGACTTCAGGAGGCTTTGGGCACTCGTTTGAGCTTCAGCACAGCGTTTCATCCGCAGACCGACGGACAGTCAGAGCGGACCATTCAGACTCTCGAGGACATGCTCAGAGCGTGCGTTTTAGACTTTGGTGGTAGCTGGGATCGTCATTTACCTCTAGTGGAGTTCTCCTACAACAACAGCTTCCAGGATACTATTCAGATGGCACCTTTCGAGGCATTGTATGGGAGGAGATGCAGATCGCCCGTTTGTTGGACAGAGCTCAGCGAGAGCAGCATTTTGGGGCCGCAGCTTGTTGAGGAGACGACAGCGAAGATACAGTTGATCCGAGACCGGATGAGAGCGGCTCAGAGCAGGCAGAAATCGTATGCAGACAGGCGCCGTCGCAGATTAGAGTTCGCAGTTGGCGACCATGTTTTTCTGAAAGTCTCTCCGATGAAGGGCGTGATGCGTTTTGGGCGAAAGGGGAAGCTTAGCCCTAGATTCGTAGGTCCCTTCGAGATCCTCGAGCGTGTCGGCGCTGTTGCATATCGTTTGGCTCTTCCACCCAGCTTTCCCGATGTTCACCCCGTCTTCCATGTTTCGATGCTCCGCAAGTACCTTCACGACCCGTCGCATGTGATTCAGCACCCGACAGTCCAGCTAGAGCGCGACCTTTCTTTTGCAGAGCAGCCGGTGGCCATCCTGGATCGGCAGGTGAAGAAGTTGAGGTCGAAGATTATACCAACCGTCAAGGTCCTTTGGCGTAGCCCGAGCAGCGAGGAGGTTACCTGGGAGACCGAGGGCGAGATGAGGAAGAAATATCCCTATCTCTTCGAAGGTACGCGTAGTTATATTTTTAAATTCGGGGACCGAATTTCTTTAAGGGGGGAAGATTGTAGCGTCTTGAAAAGTCGTTTTGGTGTTTTCCTGAAATTCGGTGAAAATTCGGTATTTTTCCGAAAACCGTCTTTCTTGTTATTTTGCAGTTTAGGGCTAATTATACCTAAAATGGATAGGTCATTGCTTGTTTTTAGTAGCTAATGAGTTAATTATGAAATTCTGGTCGTTTAAAAATTTTCCCTAATTTTTCAATTTTTTAATATTATTTTAAGCCGGTAAGAAAATACATTAAATAAGCGATAAATACAAATTTTTCCGGGCTAATTTTAATCTCTAAAATTATGATAATTAAAATCTAGTGGTAACATAAATTTTTAGTAATTTATTTTGATTTTTAACAAATTTTTATGATTTGAAACGAATTTATTGACTTTTAAGCTAAAACTTGCAATTTTGGACTTGTGGGGGGTCTTTTTGCATAAAAATTTATTTGTGCAACCTCTCACAATTTCCTCACCTCTCTTGGGCTGAGCCCACTCCAGAATTTTTCTCCCTCCTCTATCATTTTCTTCAACTCTTTTGTTGGGTGGAAATAGATTCAAGTTAAGATTAAAATATATTAATTTGTGTTAGTTGTGAATGGTTGCTTTGACTTTAGAAAATCCCACAACCACTCACACATTTCCCCCATCCCTCTTCCTGCACGAATTCTGCAGCCACCATTCTCCCCAAAAAGAAATTTTCTCCTTCTCATTTTGCCTCTAAATTTCATCTCAAAATCCAAGAAAAATCCACAAATCCTTCACAAATTCAACCCAAATCCTTATTCTACCTCTTCTCACACCCCTATTAGTTTAAATTAAGGAGAAAAATGGCATCTTTGGAGCAAAATTTATTCTTGCTAGATCTCAATTGAGGTATAATTTCCATCAAAGTTACTTTCTTTTGTTGCTAAATTCCTTTAAATGCATGGTTTAGTGTTAAAAGTTAAATAATTTCTAATCTAGTTTAAAAAAAAGAAGAGTGGTTTGTTTAACTAGGGTTTTGAAGCCATGTTAGTTAATTAGCTTGTCTTTTAGTTAATCTAGTTGTTAATTAACTAATCTATATGATCACCTTGTTTATGTAGTTTTCAATTATGCTAATTTAATTAAATTTAGAAGTGTGAAATTGTTGTTTTAGGATTTTCAAGAGAAGGTTTATATATGGAAATGGTTTGTGAAACATGATTAATGAGTTGATTAGGGTTTAGAAAACATTATTTAGTTGTTTAGACCTAAATTGTTATCTAGTATTTTACTAACCTAATCTAAGAAATTAATTTTCTTATGTGGGCTTTTGTTGTGCTAAACTAAGTTTTCAAGTGTGGAAATTGATTGGATTTTGCTAGGTTATAAATTCAAGAATTGGTGGTTATGGAAAATAGGATTGGAATCATTGCTATTGTGTTGTAATTAGTGTTTGTAGATTGTTTGTAGTGTGCTTGGGTAATTATGCTTTATTGTAGTCGTTTTGTCGCAAATCGGCGATTTTTGCACCGATTTTGGAATGCAATTGCTTACTAGTTTTGTATAAAAATTATGTGATGAATTATTTTTGAAATCTTGATGATTGTAATGGCTTGTCCTACGACTTTTAGGATGCGTGAGTGCGGATTTTTGGGTAGTCGGGTTTTAGTTTTGCCGGGCGACCAAATCGGCGTTTTTTGGCAGTTTTTGCGATTTTCGCGTGTGTTCCGCGCACTTTGTGCACGTTGTACCTAGCTAGCGAACTTTAGTAGTTTCGTTGGGGTTTTGCGTCGTTCTTGATATGTAACCTTATATTCGGTATTGATGTAAATTCCAGGTTCGGTCGCGGAGACGTCAGACGCGGCGCGAAAGGGAAAGGCGGTGATTGGACACAGCTAGCCAGGGATCCCGGTGAGTAGATGTAACATCTACGGGGGACTATCGTTGGATGGCGCAAGCCGCCCGATAGTTTTAGTAACTTACAAATCCTTAGTAATGTTAGTAATTAGGGGTGAAATACTTAACTGACTATTTGCTGCATCCATGCATTATATTGACATACCTATACGAAACCATTTCATAGGACACCTGCACCATTACCAGGGTTTTTATATGCAGCACGAGCACTATTCATGTTTACACACACACCCTGGTAATTGCCATGCCACCACACTAGATAACTTTTAAAAATGAAACCGTAGTATTTCTATTCATGTGCATGTACTTCCTCATATTAATTGTTCATGCTTAATACATTAATCACACATCGCAACTTGATTATTGATATCATACGCATTCATTATCATTGATATATGCACTTATGAGGATTTCTTGAGATTTTATGATATTGCTGGATTTCGGGGGAAAACCGCAAAATTTCTAAACTTATTATATTTTAAAATATGTAAAAATTGCGGTTTTCTAGTGATGTAAGTGTCGTCCACCATGAGTTTGCTGTGGATTTGGAAATCCGTGTCGAGGAGTGGAGGAACCGGCACGGGTACATGGTGGGCCCGGTAAGGTACCCCGGGGCAAGAGGAATGTGGTGATGACGTTGAGCCTGGCAGGGGACGGATTACCTACCGGTGACTGTTTGGGACGGCGGATATCCAGAGGATACCGACCGTGGCCGCTAGATGATGAGATATTGATATTTGAGATGGGTCAGCCGGACGGCTGAGGCCAGAGATACATTTATGAGATTTGAGACAGCTTTTGGGTGTCGTTGCTGGACACCGATTTTCGTCGATTCATTGACATTATGCTGGCATTCTAAAAGAGTTCCAAAAACAAAAAGAGATAAAATATTTCTTATATATACCTATTGAGACCTCAGATATTCATGTTGCATACATATTAGTACACTGATGTTACATACACACCTGCTAGTGCATCCAGTCATACCTGTATTATAGATGCTAGGATGCTTGTGTGCATGCATACGATAGCCTTTGTAGATGTTATTTATTACTCACGAGTTGGCAACTCACCCCCGTTGTGCCACAGTCTTTTGCAGGTCCGCTCCGTCAGTTCAGTAGCGGCGGGCGCACTTGTTCTTTTGCTCTTTTGCCTGGGCTCGAGATTTGCTCATAGGTGGGTTATGTTATTATTTTTGTACCACCTTGTATATTCTTGTATCTAGTGTACTCCATCTACTGTTTCTACCAGTAATTTTGTATATTGACTTAGAGATGAGACAGTGAGGTTTGTGGACTTTTATGCTGTATTTTGGGGTCGAGCTCACTTGAGTCGACATGCGGTTTTTTTTTATGCTTCATTATGATTATTTTGCTTGTTGTCATTTTATATTGTGTGGGATTTGTGACCGCCTTGTGGCGAAGAGCTAGCTCCCGCTTGGGGATGCCCTATTTTGTTGGATTCATATATATTTTGTTGTACCCATTTTTGGGGGCCAGTATTTACAAAGGAGACTCTGCCGAAATTTTCGGAAAAATTGGTATTGTTTTTAAAAAGGGTTTTGCATGACTTATTTGATAAACTTGCTTTCAAATGTTTGGGTTTTCTTCACTCTTTTGCTTAATTGGTTTTGTTTTCTGGGCTTTGGCTTACTTATTTTACTGACGTCTTTAGACGTTTCGTAAACTTATGTGCCAGTCACGTTCCGTACCCTGCGGGTCGTGACAGTGATCATCCTCATTATATCGGAATCCGTCGTAATTGGTGATATTTGAGAAAATCACTTGGGTTTTTGCCGGACGGCAAAATTTTTGTTTTTGAATATCCATTGTTATGCACCAATTTCAGACTGATATATCTGTACGTTTATTTTTATAAAGTGAGATATAACTTTTTGAAATTATTTCCTTGACATTTACCTATATCAGTTGATGGTTCGGTAAGGAGCATTAAACAGCGGTGTAATTCTTCTTAACCATAAATACAGTTTTCAACCAACAACGCACAGGGTTTGGGTTATTCAACTCAGGGGACTTATACAGAGTATTGTATGTTGTCCAGTGTACGTTAGGACAGAGAGGTTGTTCCTCGTACTATATTCTGTTTACTTGTGACTTCTCAAGTTTTAGACACGTGTTTCGTAGAAATACAAGGTCCAAGTTTTGAGACGTTATAGGTACAAGAATAAAGTAGAGAACCACGTGTTGCAAGTATCAAGATTATTAAAGGTGATCGAAGATGTAGATACTTGTGTAAGGTATTCAGATGATAGTAATGGTTTTGAGAACTTACTTCTCTTTCAGGTTACTCATATCCGGATGTATTCCTAACTTGAGTAATGTTGATCGGCCTCTCTCCATTTAGTTGACATGCACTGGAGACAGCTGCATGATTTGAATCTGGTTCCAATTAAATCAGTACCACTGTTTCTATATTGTATATAGAATGGCACATATCTTAATGATGTTAAGGTATATGGGGTTGTCCGGTTTATGCTTAAAACCAGACTCTGGATAACTCAAGGCACGTTTCAGTAATGGCAGTTTTTGGGTTTTCCCAAGCTATGACGAGGGTTAACTTTCTACCATCTGGAAGATCAATAGAAACATTGTTCTTAATTCGCCACAGTTTTAGTAAAATGGACTTTTTCAGAAAACTGTAGTGGGAGTATGGTAGAACTGGGAGTGATTCCAGAACCACAGACGATTACTGAAAATTTAATAGGAACAAAAGATTCAATTGTAGGGTTCCTAGGCACTCTTATGAAGTCTCATAAGGCATCAACCATGCCAATTTCAAATTTTATGGGTGCCGAGAAACCCTAATACGGATCGTCGGCTAGATTTCTAGGCGAAACTATAAACTAGTTAACACTTTAACTAAAAGTTAGATGCTACAACCTTTGTAGATCCGGTTACCCTCTTCCTTGGCTCCACGAAGGCATCCTCTCACTTTCCATCACGATTCCCAAACTCGAACGTTGGCTTCATCGAAGAATTGGGCGGACTAGGTCGTCGGCTTCGTGCCGAAAATGATCTACGTCGAGGCATCGCAAGTTCAAGCTCCGACTTCACCAAGTTGTGAAACTTGTGAAGAAAACACCCAAAACAACTTGGCAAGAGATAGAGGGTGAAGAAATAGGAGGTGGGTTCACTTTAGAATTGGATTTCTCTCACTAGAACTCAAGTTGCCATTAATGGCATCAAGGTTTCTATCTTGAAGATGAAGAAGAAGAAGAAGCTAGTTTATGATAAGTTCTTTTTTTAAATGAAAAGAAAATTCATACTTATCATAATCTAACAAGGGTTAAGTGTAGAGAATAAACCATGGTCATTTGGAGAGTTAGGGTTAAGCATGAGGACAAGAATGGTTGGAAAAGTCAAGGCTTCATGAAGCTTCAACTAAGGACAAAAGAAAGCCACCATTCTCTTTAAATCATTTCCAAATAAATAAATGAACAAATAAATAAATAAATGAATATGCAAAACCCTAATTATCAAATTAACCATGGTTTAATTCTATATACTTAACAAAATGATCAAGTATCATCAAACATGATACAAAGTAGTGCACAAAAGTATATCATATATACTTCTTGCACATCTAGTGAGAAAATCCATATAAAGTGAACCAATACTAGTTAATGCAAAGTAATATATCAAATATATATAATTATACATTAAATCATTAAATCAACACTTGATTCAATGATCCGGTCATGTCGCACATAACCGACTAGTATATTATGTATCGATTTATCGAATCAATGATTCGATAACTAGGTCATATCGAATATAACCAATCAAAACATTAATCGCGAGAATGAAATGCGGTATCACATACACGCATTATTCTCTCTCCCGCACATATCTCATATGCGCTCCTATTTCGTTTCGCTTGAGCCAGGAAACCTCTGTGTAGGACTCTAAAGACTCGTCAATACGCCGGTAGCAGATGATGATCATATCAAGCACCCACAAGCCGCAAGCGGTCTGCTAAACGTAACGGCCATCCGGGTATTGAGCGATCAGAAGATCGACGAGCTAGCCCGCTCATACTCCTGTGAATCCAACCAGTAACACTTACCGTACAGTCCGGTCTGTTCGTCTGATATGTCGCATATCAAGTCTAGGGGTGGTATACGTCAGACCCCAATAACCGATAAGTCGTGCCGATGTGAGGCTCATAACGGGTCGAGAAACTACTGGTAACACTTACCAGCAAATCTCTGATCAGCCCTGGCCAGGGACTTCCCTGTTACGGCCAATCGAGCACTGCGCAACATCAACCCCCAATACCGGGAGAGACGAAACCCCTCCTATCGCTCATTGCCTCCATGTGACTCGGGACTGTACCCAAAGACCACCATTTTGCACGCCCTCATGGACATGGTAAGGTGGAGATCAAAGCACAGTAGGAATCACACAAGACTCTATGACGATCTCGGGTCTACAGACTAACCTGTACAAGTGTCACCTGAGAACTGCCATCTGACGTTAGGTATAATACCATCTGGGAGTTCTCGGCGAGTCCGTCCAGTGTACCCAGTCTCCACTGAGCACCCATATACCATCTTTGATGTCAAACACCAATGGATATGGGATCATCCATCGCCCATCTCATGGGTCGAGAAGCGTATACGCTAGTCTACACTGGTATATCGATGCCCCGTCTCGATACACCTACGACTAGGGACCTTGAAGGATGTACCTATGGACTACCATGTCCCCACTAGTATGATCTGCATCATAGTCCAGGTAGTCAAGTACACATCCTAAGGGCTTTACCAACATGTAACTATAAGACAGTTTAAAGAGACAAGTGTACATGTTAAGATAAAGAGCAACCAGATAGCATACTATCATATCGAGCAAGAAAGTCATCTCTTTATATGTCCAAGCATCCAATATAATATACATCATCTGTACAATACTGGCCTCTAGGGCATACATACAACTAACATCAATCAGATTTGATATTCCATTAGCCACTCCGCAGATATGGTGGGTAACCTAAGGCACCCGAGAAGTACTCCGGTAGCCTCAAGGACGGTGACAGGGAGGTTCTTGTTTACCCAAGCTTGACACTGCTATTGTTCCAGACTATGAGAATCGGCAGGAGGATGGGTATAGCGTCGTTCTAAACTAGTTTTAGAAGTGCACGTGTATATAACTCTACCAGAGGGTTTTTGTAGTCAGTGGGAGCAGCGGAAGCATAGTGGACAAGAAGCTTATGTCTATTTATAGACTAAGGCAAATATTGCGGAGATAGATCATCTAATTTTGATGTGATAGTCATAGGTTTTGACTTCATCAGAACAGGGGATGAATATGTTAAGAAGGTAGTAGGGTGTGATGTCCTGGTATTTGGATGACATACACATAGTAGGAAGGGAAATTCCTATACTACGATCGGTTATACTATGGTTATCACACAGTAGTTTCTCCACATAGGATATGGATATAACATCAGGCATTCTGGTTACTAGATCTATAGTTTTAGATCTAGATTTGGGAAAATATCCCAATCCGGGTACTTAGACAGCATTCTAAAAGTGTTCTATAATGGACGACTCCTGGCATGGTGGTGTACCTGCAGGTGATGGAGTCACCCTCTCTAAAGGTGTCTTATAGACCAAAGGGGAGAGGGATGTGCAAGATTGGCATATCACTTGCTTAGGCAATTGAGTCAATCATGAGCTATCAACTACCACACCAGATGTTGTTTTTGCACAAGATGCAATAAATCGATATATTAATCCAATCCTGGAGAAACGTTCAGAAGCAGTTTATAAACATAAGTGGATGTTCTAGGGAGATGATAACGACAGCCTCCTTCGGGAGACAGTTATCATTCCAGTCTTCCAAGGTGACCTGGATGACAGACTGACTGTCAGAGTTATAGTTTTCCCTCTGACGAGGGGCAGTAGTTTGGACAGGTGGTCCAAGCGGATACTGAGGGAGGCATGGCGCAGGATACTGATTAAGTTCAGTTGACGATACAGTCTAAGAAGTTTGGATTTGGAGTTCATTTGTGAACTGGGTACCATCAGATATCCAGACATATTCTAAGACAGGTATTGCTCATTTCGGGAGATGGCTTTCTCCGCGAACATGAGATTAAGAGAGACATAGAAAGAAACATCCGAGCGGATCCACTAGCTGAGGCTATTTCTCGAACGCAATATTCTCACAGACAAGCTTTGTGAAACTGATTAGTAGAGGAGTTGGGTTTCGATATCACACGGGCTGTGAGTATGCGACACCGCAATAATTAGCCTTAAGTGCAAGTGGGAGATTATTGGATATAGTGCCCTCAAAGTCAATTATTGGATCACAGGCGCGTGATTGCAATGATTGAGGGAGGACCTATACCTGTAGGACAATCTTACTCGAGAGGATAGTATACTATCTGGATTATCTTTATCATCGTGTACATGCTTTATGTGACATTGCAGTTCACTATTACACGTTGATAGAGAATAGTATGCTATCTGGTTTGTCTTTATCATCGTGTACAGCTTTAGGTGACATTACATATCACTATTACACGTTGATAGAGCCCTTATGATTCTTGCTTGACTACCAGCAGTATGATGGCGATCATATACGTGAGGGTTGGGTATTCCATAAGCACATCCTTAAAGGTGTCCCTAGTCGTGGGAGTTTCGAGATTGGGCATCGATACTCCGATAGTAGACTAGTGTATACAGTTCGAGACCCCGACGAGGGGCGGTGGCCGGTCTCACAAGCCATTGGTGTCCGTTGGTTCACCTAAGATGTATACAGGTGCTTATTGGGTATGAGTACACCGGACGGACTCGCAGGGGCACTGCTGATTGGTACTATACCTATCGTCAGGAGAAGTTCCCAGGTGACATGAGTACAGCTTTGTCCGTTGACTTGACACTGCTACATTGTCTCAAGTGTGTTCCCATTGTTCTTTGATTACTACCCTACCACGGCTCAAAGGAGTCGTGCAAACAGGTAGTAGTTGGGTGCAGTCCCGAAACACTTGGAGGCAGTGGCGGTTAGATAGGATTCTTCTCTCCCGGTATTGGGGGTTGATATCGTGCTGTGTCTGGAGAGCCATTACGCAAAGTCCTTGGCCAAGGCAAGTGAGATTTACTGGTAGGTATTCCAGTTGTTTCTCAAGGTGTTCTGGGCTACACTCCGACATGACTTATACCGCTATTGGGGATCTGACGTTTACCATCCCCCTAGGCCTGATATGGGATACCCATAGACCAATAGACCGGACTGTACGGAGATTGTCATAGATAGGCTCAGTAGGGTTCCGGGACGAGTTCGCTCATCGGCTTCCCTTTTGGTCAATACATGGGTACCCCGTTACGTACAGCTAGTACCACTGACGTGCTTGTGGTTAAATCCACTGCCAGCGTATTAACAAGTCTTTAGAGTCCCCCACAGATAGTTTCCCAAGTTTCGGGCGAAACGTTGTAGAGGCTGTATGGTATTATGGCAGGGTTCGATCTTATACGTGCAGTCTTGCACGGATCATGATCGGACTGATCATACTAGTGGGCTTTGGTTTAAGCCAGATCCTAGTATTAGATTTGTTGGATTATTTTAGTCTCATCGTATTCGTATTCAGTCGGAATGCGGATGCAGGTATGTATATACAGGTGAGGGGTATCCTTGTGATCCGTCACGAATTTACTTTAGATGTTGCCATATCTTTTTGTTCTAAACATTTGGGTTAATGTTTGCAAGTGGAAATTGTGAGCTCAAGTCATCATTAGGAGCATTAATTGTGGCATGTGCATGTTTAGTGACTCATGGGTTTTTTTATTTATCCAAATGTCACATTAGTATTTGATTATTGTGTTGAATTGATGGATGGAGAGAGAGAGAGCAGCCATAGGCTTGGGGTTTGCAATTGGATTATTATTCTAGTTCTCTCATTTTTATCTCATCACAATAATAGAAAAAGCTCTCTTCTACTTCTTCCTCTAGCTCATAAATTCTACCATGGCTTTATCTTCAACCTCCATCCATATACTATCATGAGTTGAGAATAAATGGATGCTTGAGACAAAGTTATCACACACATTCTCTACATCACCTTGGACATGTCGGCTAGCAAACTTCATGTCCGAGTTGCTTTGGTTTGAAGCGGGAGCCCGTAAAAAGCCATCTAGATGTGGTGCCCTTCCGACGAGGAGACCGGAGATCGGAGAATCCGCGAGGAGCAAGGGATGGTGGCTAAAGAACGAAGGACACGGATCGATCGATATAGCTTTTCTAACCCTTCTCTAGTTGCTAGTTTAGTGTTAATGGTTCGATCCGGGTGAAAGACTACGATAGCGCCGATTTAGTAAAAAGTTTTTGTTCCACGTTTGGCCTCGGATTGACTGCCGGGGCGCTACCGTAGACTTACACGACTGACCCAAACCAACGCATCTACCTATGCAACAGATGAATATCCAGCAGCTACCAAACACGATACCTTGGCGTAGGTCAAAATACATAGCTTGAATACTACTGAATATCCAACTGAAATAAAGGAGGGCTACGAATGGTTTTGGCGAAACCGTGAACGTTGTGAACTTGATATGATCGAAGGAACCTGATAGCTTTTAAAAGGAGTGGTTTAAGCTCCACATTTAAAAGTTTTACTGTTTTGAAAAACCGAGTGGCTTTTAAATTGTTCCAACGATTCAGCTTTGGTTTGTTTTCTTTGCATTAATCTAATGCTGTCCCATCAATCAACCTATCATTGCAGAAAACAACGAAAATACAACGTACGCTTTTGCCATCCGCATTCGCCACTGGGCCCCGCCATCACCCGTTAGGTTACTTAACTAATGACAGAGCGGGGGCTGGACTAGCGCGGGTGCAAAACATAAGTAACGCCTACTAGATATCATATATAGATATGTACATTCGTCAGACGCAATAATAGGCATTCCAGATCACAGATGAACACATTGGATATTCTAGGAATCCTCATTTCCTTTGAGCCTGCAATGAAAGACGGATTACACAGTCATGATGAATAGCCAACCCCACCTTAGACCCCTACGGGTACGGCAAACTACCCGCCAAATACCCGAAGTGAAGCAGTCTCCCTCAACAACGTGAGTAGGCCACTAAGCACTTCAAAGTACCCGGTAGTTTGTACACCCCAACTTGGGTCTATCCTAGGAGCAAAAAACAGTAAATGAAATAATACAACGGTGGCTACAACCTCAACCCGGATGTGCCCCGCGGAAAAAATATTACAACAATTTACAATTTACAATTTAATGAAAAAAACACTCGTCTCACATCCCCAGCTATTCATTCACGACAATCCAACAAGTCCATATACACAAACCAGTAAAACCATCACAGAAATGTGCAACCCCCAACTAACCGACATATAGCAATTAGCGGAAGTTTACGAACACATTTATCACAACACAGATATAATCCTGTTAGCCAAAGTTCTTAGAATTTCGATCAATCACCACATTTGAATCTACTCCAAGTACTTCTCTGTACACAAATAATCCTTAGCAGAAACAAAATATCCCCGAAAACCCAACACCACACAGTAGACCAACACAGGAAATTTGGACCAACTCGGAGTTGACTCGGCCACGGATACACGGCAGAATCCTGGGTTGCGCCGCGGTTCCGCAGTCGTCTCACCGATTTAGGCGCCCAAATTTCTACAGTGATCTTAAAAAACCCTGCTTCTATTTTTCAGGTCTCGGAAAAAAATTTTAGACCAGAAATAAAATTCTGTAGAAACTATGTTAAAATGTTGTGTTTTCGGGATAAAACCGTGATCGAATTTCTAAAGGCTTTGCTAACAAGTTAGTTATGGTTTAGCTAGGCTCTGATAGCACTGTAAGTCGACGTTACACACCCCACATGATGCGGGGAGGCGGAATAGGTAAAACGATCATTTTCGTTCAAGGTAACATCGACTATGCAAAAGGATCTTTGCTAAACCCTAACTAACAAACTAACTAGGAGTGGAAACTTCTATGAAAGATGATTATACCTCAAGATACTAGTCCTTCTTGTTCTTGTTGTTCTCCTCCTCGTCGGCCTCCTCAAATCAAAGAAGATCCACCCGAGAGTGCCCACTACAAGCTTACACCTCTAACTTGAGGTAACTTTGTGACTTAGAGTGCTAATCCAAGTGACCTAGAGAATATAGAGAGTGATTAAGGATTTAATAGTCAGGTTAACCCTAAGGTTCTCAACTCATAAGAGGATTAGGGTTAAGATGAAGAAGAGAGAGCTTGAAGAGAGAGAAAATGTTTGTGATAATGAAATGAATCTTAACTCATTTTGAAATATCATGAAGCATGAAAATATCTCACTAAAAATATCTAGCCAAATATCATCCATGCTTCATTTAATTCTTGAGATGAATCATCTCAGGAGTCATCGTTCATTTAATGATAATTACACCTCATCTCCTCCACCTCTTTAAGTTTAAATCATAAAGATAAAAACACAAATTAGTTATCTACTTCCAGAAGCTTCCCGAAAAATTACGAGAATGCCCCTCCCATCCGTATTTACGAAAAACACGGATATACTGAGACTATATCAAATCCAATAATCTAATACTAGGATCTGGCTTAAACCAAAGCCCACTAGTATAATCTGTCCGAATATCATACGTGCTCAAGTACACGTATATGTCCGAACCCTGTCGTAAAACCATACGACCTTTATATCGTTTCGTCCGAAGCAGGAAAACCCTCTTTATGGGACTCTAAAGACTCGACACTACGCTGGCAGTAGGTTTAACAACAGGCCGCAAGCGGTACTAGCTTTACGTAACGGTCCCCAGGTAGATGTCAATAAGAAGGTCGATGAGAAACCCATCCGAACTCCTACTGAGCCTGATGTGACAATCTCCGTACAGTCCGGTCTGTTCGTCTAAGAACGTCGCATATCGGGCCTAGGGGGCGGCAAGCGTCAGACCCCTAATAGCGGTATAAGTCGTGTCGGAGTACAATCCAAGACAACCTGAGATACTACTAAACCACCTACCAGCAAATCTTGCTTGCCCTGGCCAAGGACCTTGCGTAATGGATTTCCGAACACAGCGCGACATCAACCCCCAATACCGGAAGAGACGAATCCTATCTAACCGCCGCTGCCTCCAAGCGCTTCGGGACTACACCCAACCGCTACCTGTTTGCACGACTTAATAGAGCCGTGGTAGGGTAGCAATCTAAGAACAGTGGGAACACTAGTAAAATAGGGGGTTGCCCCTACGGATGGAATTATCCGTTGGGGCAGATTTTACTTGGCCCTACGGATTACTCCGTAGGGCTAAAGGGTTGCCCCTACGGGCACAGACGTTCAAGAATAAAAAAATTAATTCTTAATTTGGTGTTTGCCCCTACGGTGGCGCAAACAAAGGACCTACGGGTATATCCGTAGGGACAAGTAAATATCGATTTATTAAGACCCCAGACCGATCGCCTATGCTCACTTTCTCTCTCTCTCTCTCGATCGGGCGCGAGAAAAATCCCCAAATCGCCACGCCGTCGTCGCCACCGTCGTTCTCCTCGTCGCCACCGCCGGTTTCGTCGCCACCGCAGTTCTCGTCGCCACCGCGGTTCAGGTCGTCGCCCCAGCCCCAGCAGCAGCCGTTCAGGTGAGTAAATCTCGAGGTAAATTAAAGAATTTTTGGATTATTTTGGGCTTAGGGTTCATGGCTGGGTCTGGGGTTGCGCGCGCGAGTTGTGGTGGGCAGGGGTCACGGTCGCGGTCGGGGTCGGGGTCAGGGTAGGGTTAGGGTTGGGGTTCGGCTGCTGCTGGGGTGGGGCTGGGGTTAGGGTTTGCCTTAGGGTTGGTGTTGGGGTTTAGCTGGCCACGCTGGGGTTAGGGTTGGGCTGGGGCTGGGGCGGGGGCTGGGGGCTGGGGCTGGGCCATGCGGGGTTTTGGGATCTTTGTAATTTGCTTGCTCTGTTTGGGGTTTCAGTTGATCCTCATTAAAAAATTGGTGATTGATCTCTTCAATCATATTATTATCTGTAGTTAAAATTTTTGTGAAGCCTTCAGAGTTTCGAAAAATCTAGAATTACCGTTGAAATTCTGGCAACATTCAAAAACTGTGTATATGATGTGTGTGTGTGTATGCATGTATATACATTTGAAATTTATCTTTCTTCTATGATATAAAACGGTTAAACCGAAGAAAATTACTGGGGGAATTTTTGCTAAAATGTGTTGAGAGGGGGTTCAAGTGATGGGATAATTTCATTTGGTAATCTTTTACTTATTTTACATCTCTTATTTTTTCATGCAAAAATCTGAATAGGTTTCTTGCAATTTTGCCTATCGATCAATTATTATATTTATTTCTATTTTTTGTGGATGATTTGGCTTCAATTGAATGGAAGCGATGATGGCTTGCCCTCAAGCTTCCACTTTTATGAGCTTTATAGTTATGAGATTGGCGAGGCAAGCTGGTTTGTAGCCATCTTATTTCTTTTCCTAAATTCAAATCCAAATATAAACTGTCTGATTGAGAGAGAGAGAGTATGGGAGATTATGTATTATTCAATGTGTTTGGAAGCTGGCATGTTCTGAGCGTCATCTCTGCATGAAAGCTATGGTTTTGCAAAGGGTTTGCCCTAACTATTTTCTGTGGGGAAGCTGAAGGCCTGAAGCTTCATCAAACTCAGGATTGGATTCTGGTCGGGTATTGTAAATTCTTGTGAAAGTTCCGTTCAAGATTTGTTCAGAGCTTGCATAACATCCTTTTCATCTTTATGAGATCTTTATGCAGTCATTTTTTTGGGTTTATATATTTCTCGAGCCCGTTTGACTTTGGACTTAGGATAACCCCAAATCTCTTTCTTATTTTGATTCCTAAGCTGGCATATCTGAGGCTCGTATTCCAGTATCGTTGCTGGAAAAGCTAGGGTTGCGAACATTTTTGCAACGATAATTTCTGTATGACAGCTTAAGCACACATAAAACTTAAACAATCTTGAAGCACTGCAGTTTTTCACTAAACTACCTAAAAGTTTTTATATTGCTGCAAGCTTCCTTAAAGTGCTGCATCTAAGTGTATTTTAGTGGGAAAACCCTTGAAAGCCAAACTTCATGGGGTTTGTTGTTTGCCTTCTCTGTAGCTAGTTTGAGGTTTATTTAGTTTTGGATTTGTTTTGCAACACTCTCTGAGTTCCAAATCAACAAAAAGCTGAATGTTGAATCACAAGCAAGAAGCAGCCAAACTGGCCCTAAAGTAATCCTGAGTGATGATAATTTTCCAGGGAGTTTAAAATTTATAGAAATGGCGAGGAAACATTGGATTGTCTGCAAGTATTCAAGCAACCTGTTTGCTGCCATCATGCTATTTGTGATCCCAGTATAAAACTCAAACATGCCTCTTAGTTAGTTTACTTTAATTTGTTATTTATGTGTGTGTGTCAACATTGGATTGTCCCAAGTATAAAACCAAACCCACAAAACATCAAAACTGTCTCCGACAATCTTATGGTCATTAGACATAAGATTTATGCATATAGGTAACATCTGCCAATATGCCATATCCAGACCGCAATCTATTTTTGCCTATTGGCTAATATGAAAATATCGGCCCGCGTATATGACATAATCAAAGTTGTTAAATCTTAATACGGTTTGTGTTTCGTTTTTTTATTTATCAGTTCTATCAATGTTGCGTATAACGCTTTATGATATCAGTATCCTACATTTGTAGTTTTAATTGTTGATTGTTATAGATGAATACCATTGCAATAATAGTTTTTGGTCGATGAATGCTATTGCAATGTAGGATGATCAGTTCTATCAATCTTGATCTCAATGGTTTAAAATCATGTTACACATACAACACGAATGCACAACAAACGCATAATTAGAGAGCGACTCAAGATATTCAGGTTAAAACCAATATATGATACTCGATGATAATATGAAACCTTCATATTCCCATCGATACCAATATACGCCTCGATATCTTTCCCTCTCGTTCCCAAAATTTTCTCTCGTTCCCGCGTCTCCAATTTTCTCTTTGTCGCCACCGCGCGCCCTCCGTTCTCAGCCCGCCACCGCCCTCGTTCTTCCTCGTCGAGTTCCTCGTCGCCGATATTTGTGCCTACATTGATGCCTCAAGCAACGAATCAAATGATGTGGATCACAAACTAATTAAATAAATTTTGAATACCAATCTAGACTGGGATTTGAATACCAATCCTAGTTTGCTATATTTTTTTATATATAGTAGATGGTGATACTTCTTTAAGTAAAAACAACCCTACACTTAAGCGAAATCATAAATCGAAACACACATATATAGAATACAACTCATACATGGGTATCCTCAAATCTAACTTTCATTGAATTTGCACGCGCACTTAAAATAACAACCTTTATACTAAAAAAATTATGTATGCCATTACTTAGTAGTTTATGGTTTTAAGACGCAAAAGCCATTTGAGAAATACTTTTTCTACCCACTATTAATCCATATTCTCAATATAGTCATTGAATTTGCACGCGAACATCATAAGAAGGAGAAGACAGTAATGTGGCAGAAGGAGAAGACAGTAATGTGGCGGAAGAAGAAAAAAATGACATTCCTCGTTCTCTGTTTCAGCATCAATCTTCTGATATGAACTAATGATGGCTTTCACATAGGCTTTTCCCTTTAGAGACTTCTTAGTGTCCAATGGAAAGCATACATCAGATTTGTGCAGGTCGGGTTCTTCTATGACTTTTAAGAGTCTCAACTGATTCTGTAAATTACACTCTAGTTGGGTGGTACTTTTACCACTTCTCACTGCAGGTGCGCTCTCTAATATCCATTTTGAATGTAATATTATCGATATTCAACACTTGATCCGATGACCCGGCTATATCACATATTCCCGGATGATATCTTATATCGCAAGAATCTAATACGGTATCACATACACGTATTGTTCTCGGTCCCGCACATATCATATATGTGCTCCTACTCCGTTTTTCCTGAGCCAAGAAACTTATGTGCAGGACTCTAAAGAATCGTCAATACGCCGGCAGTAGGTGATGATCATATCAAACACCCACAAGCTGCAAGCGGTCAGCTAAATGTAACAGTCACCCAGGTATTGAGCGATCAAAAGATCAACAAGCAAGCATGTACTTTCTCCCGCAAATCCAATCAGTAACACTCCCGTACAGTCCGGTCTCTTCGTCTGATATGTCGCATATCTCGCCTAGGGGTGGTAAACGTCAGAACCCAGTAGCTTGATAAGTCGTGTCGATATGAGGTCTATAACAGTTTGAGAAACTACTGATAATACTTACCAGTAAATCTCAGCAACCCTGGCCAGGGATTCTAGCTATAGCCAATCGAACACAGCGCAACATCAACTCCCTATACCGGGAGAGACGAATCCCCTCCTATCGCTCATTGCCTCCATGTGATTCGGGACTGTACCCAAAAGCCACCTTTTTACACGCCCTCTTGGACGTGGTATGATGGAAATCAAAGCACAGTGGGAATCACACAAGACTCTATGACGATCTCGGGTCTACATACTACTCTGTACCGGTGTCACCAGAGAACTGCCATCTGAAGTGAGGTATAATACCATCTGGGAGTTTTCGGCGAGTCCGTCCAGTGTACCCAGTCTCTACTTAGCACCCATACACCATCCTTGATGTCAAACACCGATGGATATGGGATCATCCATCGCCCATCATATGGTTCAAGATGCGTATACGCTAGTCTACTCTGGTGTATCGATGCCCTGTCTCGATACACCCTCGACTAGGAATAGTTATAGGATGTACTCGTCGATTACTATGGCCCCACTAGTATGATCTCGTCATAGTCCCAGTAGTCGAGTACATATCCTAAGGGCTTTATCAACATGTAACATAGAGACAATTAGAGTACATGTTAAGATAAAGAGAAACCAGATAGCGTACTATCATGTCGAGCAAGAAAGTCCTCCCTATATATGTCCAAGCATCCACTACAATATACATCGTATGTATAGTAATGGCCACTAGGGCATACATATAACTAATAATCTCCCACTTGCACTAGGGCCATCTGTTATGGTATCGCATACCCAACAATTAGCTGTGGTTGAAGTATCTCATACTCAACCATCCCATAAAAGTCTCTACTGGGAAGAAGACCTTTGTGAGTTGATACGCGCTGTTGTCCTCTGTGTCTACTCTCCTAACCTCGATCTCCCTGGTGATCAACCATCTCCATGATCAGGTGATATTGCCTAAGAATTATATCTGGATTTCTGATGGGACGGTGGTTCCTTAGCATAAGCCACAACTCCATTGTCACACAATGGTAGGAACGAAGTTCATCTCATGAACTTATATATATCCAGACTGCCTCTTTGGTAGCATCCTTGGTAACGATGTATCTTGCCTTTAATCGTCTAGTAAGTCACGGTATCTAGCTTGGAACTCTTCCAACATACCGTCCCTCCACTGAGGGTAAAGACAATGCCTGCGACTGACATTCAGTCGTCCTTATCATCTTGGAACCTTTTCAGTGATTCTCCCCAGGATCGATTGATACCATCGTACTACAACTAGTGAGATTCCTAACATCCAATTAGATCTATCCTATAGATCCATAACCCAGGATTTAGGAGGTATCACCTTGATCCTATTTGGAGAATCTTTGTGATAAAAAGAGATTGACCGAGCATAGCATAGGAAGCTCCTTCCCTATCAAGAGTATGTCATCCACGTACTCTACGAGGATCACCACCAAACTCTCTACTACCGTTTTGTATATACTTGGTTCATCTACCATTTTGATGAAGTCAAACACTTTGACTACCACATCAAAACAGACGTTCCAACTCCGCGATGCCTGATTTATCCTATAAAACATCTTGCTCACGTTTCCGCTGCTCCCACTGTCTACGAAGCCCTCTGGATGTGTACTTATAGACGCTCTCTTCCAAATCAGTATTTAGAAAAGCAGTCATGACACCCAATCGCCAGATATCGTAGTCATGGTATGTAGCCGTGGCAAGTAGGATCTGGATGGACTTAAGCATAGCTTTGAAAGTCTCAACCTTTCCATGTACACCAAGTAATCTTCTCAAGATATACTTGCTCCTGATGAGGATTTAACCCTTCAGATAAAGCAACCAAAGTCCATACATTGTTGTTGTATAAGGATTCCATCTCAAATCGCTAAGCATCAAGCCATTCTTACAGAGTCCGACTCTTAATGGCCTGCTCGAAACTAGTTGTGTCATCATCTCATGATGCAATCCTCTCTCCCACTGTCATAGAGAAAACGAAGTATCTCTTAGGTGGATGAGGAACCCTATTAGATCGGCGGAGAGGCTGAGGTTCATTGGAAACTATTGAATCCTTTGGTTCTACCAAATCATCAGCTGTGGTTTGTATAGCTGGAACTCTTTCTAGTTCTATCTCATGACCAATAATTTCTTCACAAGAAATTCCCTTTCACAAAGGTGGCTTGCTGAGAAACAAAACATCTTTTGTTCCTCGGTTTGGTAGAAGATATTCCCTTGTGAATGCTTGGGATATCCAACAAACTTCTACAGAACTGACTTTGCCTCGAGCTTGTCCGGATTATGCTTTTAGACATAGGCTGGACAACCCCAAATCATAACATACTTAAGATATGGGCACTTCCCATTCTATATCACATATGAAGTGGTAGGCAACTGATTTGATTTGAACCCTATTCAATAGGTATGCAGCTTCTCAAGTGCATAACTCCCAAAAAGAAATAGGAAACTCAGTAGTACTCATCATAGAGCGCACCATATCTAATAGGTTGTGATTGCTCCGCCCCAATACACCAACGTGCTGTGGTGTATTCGGAGGAGTAATGCTGAGAGAGAATCTCATTCTCCTTTAGAATAGTCCAGGAATTCCGTGCTCAAGTATTCTCCTCTTTGATCTCATCAAAGGACATAATACTTATACCTATTTTTGGTTCGCTACTTTTAACTTATATTCTTTGATCATCTCAAAAGTTTCGGACTTGTGTTTTAACAGGAACATATGTCTGAATCTTAAGAGGTCATCAGTGAATGTAATGAAGTACAAAGAACCGGTCTTGGCATGCTTAGACAGGGGACCTTCATACATCATCATGTATCAATCCCAAGTGTTCACTAACTCTTTCTCTGTTTCCAATAAACGGAGCTGTGGTCATCTTATCTTTGTGACATGACTGGAAAGTTTTTACAAGATGTAAATTCAAACTAATTTAAATATGCATCTTTATGTAACTTCAGGTAGTCGGGTCGCACTGATATGACCTAGTCTACAATGCCTCAAGTAGGATTCGTTCATTTCTAAACTCTTTCTCTTGTGTGTGTTCTGTACATTAAGAACTGTAGTTTGATTTAGAACGTATAAGCTTTTAGATAACGTGCATGAATCGATCAACTATTGATATAGGAAATGTTCAAAACATTATCCAACAATACAAAATTATATCCTTCTTTACTAATAAAGAGACTGATATGATGTTGTATATCAGGTTCGGTATCTAATAACATTCGTTCAGAATCAATGTAGTTGTAAATACAGGGTGATAACTACTAAAAGACTAGGCTGCAACACTTGCACCATTTCTATCTCATGAAACTTATCACTCGTTCTCAGTTCTCTACCTATCTGTAGCGCATGTAACAAATTACATTTGCGGGATTCTGATCCGGTATCTCATACCCAGGACGTAAAGGATATTGAGAAACAGTTCTGTGTAATGAACACACCCGAAGAAGATGCATCAACATGCACTTTCTTCGTTTGGGCGGCATGGGAATTATGGTAATCCTCTATTTCGTGCTCTGTCTTATAACAATTATAAGTTAGAGCGGGACCAACGTTCCCAAGCGCAGTATAACAAGCGGGTTCGGTCAATACATCCGTATTATTTATCTTGATTAAGGCGTGACATGGTCGCTACCTAGAGAGAGAGAGAAGAAAACACTCAGCTTGCGCTTTTACAAGTTTAGGTTGGTTATCAATATATCTAACCAGGATGTCTCCCTCTGTTTTAGTCAATTCTTCCTTCAAACCCTAAAAGGAAAGACTAGCCGGGATTAATTACACTCTACAAGTTCGCCAATCTTTCAGCCAGACCAGTGCCAGTACATTGAGGGAGGTTTCCCGTGCATTCTCACGGACCTAATTAAAATTGTAAGTGCACGGCAGCGCCCCGGCCGTCTGAACGAGGCTAAAATGTGGAAAAAAAACTTTTCTATAAACTAGAAACCGGCGCTACTACAGACTGTAAACCCGGATCGGGCCATTAACCTAATGCTAGCTAACTAGAGAATGGGTAGAAAGCTATACCGAGCGATCCGCGTCCTTCGGTCTTTGGCCTCCATCCCGATCTCCTCGCGGAATCTCCGGTCTTCATCTCCTTGTCGGAAAGGCACCACATCGCCGGGTTCTTTTATGGGCTCCTACCTCTGGACCGAGGCAACTCGGGCACGAAGTTGGCGAGCCGATTTGTCTAAGAATGTTGTAGGCTAAGTGTAGAATGGTTTGTCTCAAAGGGTTATGTGAAGTTGCCGTTTGGAAGTGGGGTAGGAGATATGCTTTGGAGATGAGCTAAGGGGTTTTTGTGCAAGCCAAAAGAAATGAAACCCCACACCCAAAAATTGGACAGCCCCATACTAGAATGGTCGGCCACTTCCAAAATGAGAGAGGGAGAGATGTCCAAGCGGGGGTGAGAAGCAATAATGCAAGCAAGAGAAAAGGGTCATGATTAGGAATCATCATCACAACAAATTCCAAAACCCATCACCCATCTTATCACAAAAGTCAAGTGATGATGAACAAAAGAAGTCAAGGGATGGCAGAACCATCATGAAACAACTAGTTGCAATAACCACCCTCCACTTTGCTAATTTGCACATTTGCAAATAAACCCCTCCACAATAATTTTCAGCCAAAGAAAGAACAAAGGAAAAATGGCCAAAACGAAATGCAAACTGGAAACCTCAAAAAGTGATCCGGTAATAAATTACAGGAAAGCCCCGCGACTGTATATACATACCCGCATTTATTGTCACGACCCGAAGTTTGGCCCGTGACCGGTACTTAACCACGTAACGTCTACAGGCGTAACGCGACTAAGTGAACCGAAAACCCAGAAATCAAACCAGTGAAAGTATAGAGTGATAGAAGTTTTAAAGGAAGCAATAACTGAAACATGATAAGAAACTAAGTAAACAATCTCCAAGAAAACAATATACGACGCCGTAGCGAAGATCAAGATCCACAAGTGGGAACATCACAGATAGAATAAACTGCAAGTACAGCCGGCTCACAACGAGCTTGACACCAGAATACAAAATAGTACAACATCGTCCTCACACTGTTTCTAAGTCAAATACATACATGGTAGATGGAGAATACTAGATACAACAATGTACATACTGAAAGATAAACAGATACTGCACAAAACCCACCTATCAGCAAAAGAGCTAGCACACCAACTGTGGGGGTATCTGTGCCAAAAGATGCAAGCAGCCTGCCACGACTACTCCGAAGGGCAACCTGCAAACACTGTGGCACAACGGGGGTGAGTTGCCAACTCGTGAATAGAGATAACATATAAAGGTAATCGCGAGCATGTACGTACTACACTACTCTATCATATGCCAACAGATGATATCAATATGGGATGAGCAGTATGTGCAATAATCATGTAAGTGCTCTATAGGGTCCTGTACTACCATATGAGGTACAAATGCTCTAACAGGTAATGCATCTACAGGATGAGGTACAAAAGTAATGCTGAGCAGGGGCAATATAATATCTACACGGAATGTCAACGTGGAACATATATAATCGGCTTCTCAATGCACCCAGATCTCCCAAAACTAGCTCATGCGCCGGCACTCTCCTCGGCCCTCAATCCTGTACATCTCTGAGAATCCCGAGTGCCCAACATCGGCACCCAAATATCATAAATACTCGTGTCTAGCATCGACACGCAAAACATCCTGTATCGGGCATCCGTCATTCCGGGTCATCCCTCTCTCAATACATCGGGCATCCGTCATTCCGGGTCAGCCCTATATCAATCCATCGGGCATCCATCAGTCCGGGTCAGCCCTCTCTCAAAGTATATATCGGGAATCCGTCAGTCCGGGTCATCCCTCTCTCAATACATCGGGCATCCGTCATTCCGGGTCAGCCCTGTATCAATCCATCGGGCATCCGTCATTTCGGGTCAGCCCTATATCAAAGTATATATCGGGAATCCGTCAGTCCGGGTCATCCCTCTCTCAATACATCGGGCATCCGTCATTCCGGGTCAGCCCTCTCTCAGTACATCCTCTAGCACCGAGAAAACACGGGGCGGCGCCCCAAATATCATATCAAGGGAACCGGGTTTTTAAATGATTACGTATTTGAAAAGGCCACGGTTCCCAAATCCAGAAATCACATGAAATCCCAACCAATAATACAAGTAATTATGATGTGATATGTGCATCAAGTATGTATATCAAGTCATGTCACATAAAAATGAGCTACAATGCAATGATCCAATGTGATATAGGTTTCAAGTATGAATATCAAGTCATGTCACATAAAGATAAGCTACAATGCAATGATCCAATGTGATATAGGTTTCAAGTATGCAATGTCAAGTCATGTCATATATAGATAAGCTACAATGCAATGATCCAATGTGATATAGGTTTCAAGTATGCAATGTACTAGCTAGTAACCATGAACATGCAATATATATATAGGGAACACTATAAGGTCCTATCAGCCCTGACGTAGAACGCCATGCGGGCGATATCCCCGTAGATGTGAAATCTACTCACCGCAGTCCCTCGCTAGGTGTAGCCAACAACCTGCTTCCCTTTCTTCACTGCGTCCGCCGTACTCGCCTGCGAACCTAGAATTACACAATATATCATATGTAAGCTCGAAATCACACAAACGCGACATTAAAGCTAAACTAGTAACTCGTGTCGCGAATCAAGCGCGCGTGTGCGCGATACGCTAAAACGTGTGGTTACGTGTCTGAAATCACTCCGACGCGTCGCGATACGCAGAAACCCAAAACCCATACACACGTATCACGCGTGTCGCGAAAGGTTGAAAATACGGGAAAATAGGTATTCTACCCCAGATTTTGATACAGGAAAGATATTGGAAAAATATATATACCAAAATAACCCACATACAAGCAGAGACCCACACCCCAAACCCCAACCCAAATCTCCCCTATCTGGCCGCAATTTGCGGCCAGAATGCCAATTTCGGCGGCCAGACTTGGGAGTTGGGTTCCCAGGTTTGGTTGGTGCACTCAATTCTCCCCATACATGCTATAATAACATCTAGATTTCTACTGAAAAGTCTCGGGTAGTAGCAGATTTCCTACAGTGCCTAATATCAGTTCAAATCACACAATTTGCACAAAACTGGGACTTTATGGTATTTTGATGAAATCTGAAACAAACCTAGGTCTAATCCCACACTAATAACTTATTAACAAGCTAATCAAGCCACAACAACACAAATTTAACATATTACACAAAACCCCCCCTTCAATAGCACTAAAAGGCACAAAAATATGATATTTCTAAACTAAACATGCAAGTTATGAAAATTGGTGCTAGGATTGGGATTTATACCTTCAAATGACCTTAGAGACACCAAAAGTTTCAGCTTTACCCTCAGTTGTGCAGATTAGCTCCCCAAACTCCTCAAAAACTTCACTTTTCTTAAGGTTTAGTGAAGAAAAGGGTTGATTGAGTAGGGTTTTTGGTGTAGGATTCAAAGAGGAATGAAAAGAGAGAGAAGAGAGGAAGAGAGAGATGTTTGTTTTGCTGATTTTCAGCAGGAAGTGCAGAAAATGATTGGAAGAGAGAGAGAAGAGAGAAGAAAAAGTCCAAAAAAAGTCAAGGCCTCACCTAACACCATACTCCCTTGTTTTATTAGGATTTTTGACTTATAAAAGAATGGTTTAGTTGATAAAATGATGGGGAAAAATAATAAACTTGCAACCATGCACAAAAGAATGGTTAACAAGTTACAAGAAAAGTCTAAGCATGCAAGGTGCACACTACAAAGGAAAGTTTCCAATATGCTAACACTACCTATAACAACTACAAATCCTATGAACACACAAATATAAAAACATGCACGACTTCTAATTATCACCAACACCATCAATCGAAAATTTCAAAGTGTTACAATCTACCCCCCTTAAAGAAATTCGGTCCCCGAATTTCAAAAATCTAACTAAGGTAACCTTCAAAAAGATGGGGATACGTCTTCATCATCTCGCTTTCGGTCTCCCAAGTGACCTCCTCACGGTTCTGACCACGCCAAAGTACCTTAACTGATGGAATGTCCTTCGATCTCAATTTCTTCACTTGCCGATCCAAGATCATCACCGGCTGCTCTGCATAGGAAAGGTCACGCTCAAGCTGGATCGTCGGATGCTGAATCGCATGCGAAGGATCATGTAGATATCTGCGGAGCATCGAGACATGGAATACGGGGTGCACATCTGGAAAGCTGGGCGGAAGGGCTAAACGGTAAGCTACTGCACCAACATGCTCGAGGATCTCGAAGGGGCCTACATACCTGGGACTGAGCTTCCCCTTCTTCCCAAACCTCATCACACCCTTCATTGGGGAGACCCTCAAGAAAACATGATCACCAACAGAAAACTCAAGTCTGCGTCGACGACGGTCCGCATAAGATTTCTGCCTACTCTGGGCTGCTCTCATTCTATCGCAAATCAACTGAATCTTCGCTGTCGTCTCCTCAACGATCTGTGGCCCTAAAATACTGCTCTCACTGAGCTCTGTCCAACAAGTAGGCGACCTGCATTTTCTCCCATAAAGAGCCTCAAACGGTGCCATCTGAATGGTCTCCTGGTAGCTGTTGTTGTAGGAGAACTCTACTAAGGGCAAATGATGATCCCAGCTACCTCCGAAGTCTAAAACGCATGCTCTGAGCATGTCCTCGAGAGTCTGAATAGTCCGCTCTGACTGTCCGTCGGTCTGCGGATGGAATGCTGTGCTGAACTCAAACGAGTGCCCAAAGCCTCCTGAAGCCTCTGCCATAGCCGGCTGATAAACTGGGTGCCTCTATCGGACACGATGCATGTCGGAACTCTGTGCAGTCGTACAATCTCATCAATGTAAACCTGGCATACTGGGCAAATCCGGAAGGCGTCTTCGCCAGTAGGAAGTGAGTCGCTTCCGTCAAACGATCCACGATCACCCCGATGGAGTTATACCCTCGACTAGTCCTGGGTGGACTCACAATGAAATCCATAGATATCTGCTCCTATTTCCACTCCGGAATGGGTAACGGCGGTAGCTCTCCCGCTGGCCTCTTGTATACGGTCAAGCAACTGTGGGCGTGCACGAACATGCGCAATTCGTCCTCCGATCGGCGTAAACTTGAATCTGTACCCGGCTGTCGCATAAGATCTGCCAATCTGCCGACGACTGCCTCTGCACTGTGCTCAAGCAGGATAGACTACCCCCGGGCCTCCTGCTCAAAGCATCAGCCACAACGTTAGTCCTGCCGGGTGATACAAGATCTCACAATGTAGTCCTTCACTAACTCCATCCATCGGCGCTGTCCAAGGTTCAGGTCTCGCTGCTGGAATCTGTACTTTAAGCTCTTGTGGTCGGTGAATATCTGGCACGACTCTCCATACAGATAATGTCGCCAGATCTTGAGTGCAAAGACCACTGCAGCCATCTCCAGATCATGAGTAGGGTAATTCTGCTCATGTCTCTTTAATTGCCGTGAAGCATACGCAATCCCCCTGTCATGCTGCATCAAAACGCACCCCAACCCTACTCGTGAAGCATCGCAGTAGGCCACAAATCCGTATGATCCCGAAGGCAATGATAGCACTGGTGTCGTAGTCAGTAGAGCCCGTAGCTGCTGGAAACTGTGCTCACACTCCTCCGTCCAATCGAAGCGAACTCCCTTCCGGGTCAACCCGGTTAAAGGTGTAGCAATGCGAGAGAAGTCCTGCACGAATCGCCGGTAATAGCCTGCCAGCCCTAGAAAGCTGCGAATCCCTGTCACTAACGTGGGTCTAGGCCAACTCCGAACTGCCTCGATCTTCCTCGGGTCGACACATATACCATCTCGTGTAATCACGTGCCCCAAGAAGTCCACACTATCTAGCCAGAAGGCATACTTGGAGAATTTGGCGAAAAGCTGATGCTCCCTCAAGGTCTGCAGTGAAATCCGCAGGTGCTGCTCGTGCTCCTCTCTACTCCGAGAATACACCAAGATATCGTCAAAAACCACCATAATGAACAGATCAAGATACGGCCGGAAATACGGTTCACCAAATCCATAAATGCTGTTGGCGCGTTGGTGAGTCCAAACGACATCACCAAAAACTCATAATGGCCGTAACGTGTGCGGAAAGCTGTCCTAGGAATGTCCTCCTGTCGAACCCGCAGCTGATGATAGCCCGATCGTAAATCGATCCTCGAAAAGTATCCTGCAACTGACCCTTCAACTCTCTAAATTCCACCGGGGCCATCCAATAAAGCGGTACCGAAATCCGTGCCAGGAACCAAATCAAAGCAGAAGAATTATCACGCTCGGGCGGTCGTCCAGGAAGCTCGCCAGGGAACACATCAGGGAACTCGCTACCAACCGGAACCTGATCCAAAAGAACCTCTATAGCCCTAGTATCGCAACATATGCGAGAAATCCTTGACATCCCTTCCGCAAAAGCTGTCCAGCGCGAACCGAAGAAATCACACTGTGAGGGGTGGCACTACGGTCCCCCTAACACAACAACAACCGACTTGCCGGGAAAACAAAATCGAACTGTCTTCCCGCGGCAGTCAACAGAAGCATAGCATGTGGCTAACCAATCCATGCCCAAAAGAACGTCGAAGTCCAACATCTCATGAAGGATCGAAACGACCGGCAACTCTCTCTCGCCGATACGGACGGTACAGGATCGGAACACGTGCCTAACAACAAACGACTCTCCCGCAGGAGTAGTCACAACTAGCGGTTGACCAAGAAAACCAGACTCTCTACTCAAACTCAGCACAAGGGGTGTGGATACATACGGGTACGTGGAAACATATGAGCACAAGGATCCGGATCAAACAATACGTGTGCAACAAAGGACAAACTGAAAGAGTACCTGAAACCGCAGCATCGGACACCCGCGCGTCCCGATGAGTCGAAGCGAAAACTTGTGCCTGTCCTTCATTTGCGACTAACCGAGCTCCTCCTCTACTAGCCTGACCCCTCTGTGCAAACCCTCCGCGTCCACGACGTCTCAGAACACGACCCTGACGTGCTGTGAAGAAACACTGCCTGATGAGGTGTTGAAGGCTTCCGCATCGTAAACATCTACGCGCTGAATGTCGTCCTGCCTGGGGATGGAAGCCAAACGACTGTCCTCGTCCTAAGCCTCTGCTCTGGGCTGGTACACTAGTATAATTCCACAACCGTTCCGGAATTCTCACGGTCTCTGGAAGACGTGTCTTTTACACGGGAGCTGCCTCCACCGGTGCTATGTAGGGGACGGAATACTGCATGATGATCGCAAGGAACAACCGGGTAACAGGGGTGGCAACCACCTGTCGCTGCGCTCGAACGACCTCTATCAATGAGCTCATCGCCTGGCATAGGCCCTGCATCTCTACCACTAATCTAGCGATCTGAGCTGCCGTAGGGGAAACAATCTGTCCTGGTGCAACAGGAGTACTACTCGGATTAGTCCTTGTCTCAGATGAATCATCTCGAACTTCGGCCCTCGCGGCCGCTCTCTGTGCCCTCGTAGTCCTTGGCGGCATATTGGCTATCAAAAAAAACAGGATTCGATAAGGATACGGAAATCGAATCGCAAGAATGTATATACTCAAGGAGGAATTTAAATCAACAAGTCCTAAGGTCGCGTAGGCGAGGTACCGTGTCGTGAGTATGCCGCGGAACATACACACGCTACGCTACCCTGCCGCAGCTACCTACTCCATCATACCAGGGTCGTCCTACACTCCGAAAGGTAAAACCTACGCTCTGATACCAACTTTGTCACGACCCGAAGTTTGGCCCGTGACCGGCACTTAACCACGTAACGTCTACAGGCGTAACGCGACTAAGTGAACCGAAAACCCAGAAATCAAACCAGTGAAAGTATAGAGTGATAGAAGTTTTAAAGGAAGCAATAACTAAAACATGATAAGAAACTAAGTAAACAATCTCCAAGAAAACAATATACGACGCCGTAGCGAAGATCAAGATCCACAAGTGGGAACATCACAGATAGAATAAACTGCAAGTACAGCCGGCTCACAACGAGCTCGACACCAGAATACAAAATAGTACAACATCGTCCTCACACTGTTTCTAAGTCAAATACATACATGGTAGATGGAGAATACTAGATACAACAATGTACATACTGAAAAATAAACAGATACTGCACAAAACCCACCTATCAGCAAAAGAGCTAGCACACCAACTGTGGGGGTATCTGTGCCAAAAGATGCAAGCAGCTGCCGCGACTACTCCGAAGGGCAACCTGCAAACACTGTGGCACAACGGGGGTGAGTTGCCAACTCGTGAATAGAGATAACATATAAAGGTAATCGCGAGCATGTACGTACTACACTACTCTATCATATGCCAACAGATGATATCAATATGGGATGAGCAGTATGTGCAATAATCATGTAAGTGCTCTATAGGGTCCTGTACTACCATATGAGGTACAAATGCTCTAACAGGTAATGCATCTACAGGATGAGGTACAAAAGTAATGCTGAGCAGGGGCAATATAATATCTACACGGAATGTCAACGTGGAACATATATAATCGGCTTCTCAATGCACCCAGATCTCCCAAAACTAGCTCATGCGCCGGCACTCTCCTCGGCCCTCAATCCTGTACATCTCTGAGAATCCCGAGTGCCCAACATCGGCAACCAAATATCATAAATACTCGTGTCTAGCATCGACACGCAAAACATCCTGTATCGGGCATCCGTCATTCCGGGTCATCCCTCTCTCAATACATCGGGCATCCGTCATTCCGGGTCAGCCCTATATCAATCCATCGGGCATCCGTCAGTCCGGGTCAGCCCTCTCTCAAAGTATATATCGGGAATCCGTCAGTCCGGGTCATCCCTCTCTCAATACATCGGGCATCCGTCATTCCGGGTCAGCCCTATATCAATCCATCGGGCATCCGTCATTTCGGGTCAGCCCTCTCTCAAAGTATATATCGGGAATCCGTCAGTCCGGGTCATCCCTCTCTCAATACATCGGGCATCCGTCATTCCGGGTCAGCCCTATATCAATCCATCGGGCATCCGTCATTTCAGGTCAGCCCTATATCAAAGTATATATCAGGAATCCGTCAGTCCGGGTCATCCCTCTCTCAATACATCGGGCATCCGTCATTCCGGGTCAGCCCTCTCTCAGTACATCCTCTAGCACCGAGAAAACACAGGGCGGCGCCCCAAATATCATATCAAGGGAACCGGGTTTTTAAATGATTACGTATTTGAAAAGGCCACGGTTCCCAAATCCAGAAATCACATGAAATCCCAACCAATAATACAAGAAATTGTGATGTGATATGTGCATCAAGTATGTATATCAAGTCATGTCACATAAAAATGAGCTACAATGCAATGATCCAATGTGATATAGGTTTCAAGTATGAATATCAAGTCATGTCACATAAAGATAAGCTACAATGCAATGATCCAATGTGATATAGGTTTCAAGTATGCAATGTCAAGTCATGTCACATATAGATAAGCTACAATGCAATGATCCAATGTGATATAGGTTTCAAGTATGCAATGTACTAGCTAGTAACCATGAACATGCAATATATATATAGGGAACACTATAAGGTCCTATCAGCCCTGACGTAGAACGCCATGCGGGCGATATCCCCGTAGATGTGAAATCTACTCACCGCAGTCCCTCGCTAGGTGTAGCCAACAACCTGCTTCCCTTTCTTCACTGCGTCCGCCGTACTCGCCTGCGAACCTAGAATTACACAATATATCATATGTAAGCTCGAAATCACACAAACGCGACATTAAAGCTAAACTAGTAACTCGTGTTGCGAATCAAGCGCGCGTGTGCGCGATACGCTAAAACGTGTGGTTACGTGTCTGAAATCACTCCGACGCGTCGCGATACGCAGAAACCCAAAACCCACACACACGTATCACGCGTGTCGCGAAAGGTTGAAAATACGGGAAAATAGGTATTCTACCCCAGATTTTGATACAGGAAAGATATTGGAAAAATATATATACCAAAATAACCCACATACAAGCAGAGACCCACACCCCAAACCCCAACCCAAATCTACCCTATCTGGCCGCAATTTGCGGCCAGAATGCCAATTTCGGCGGCCAGACTTGGGAGTTGGGTTCCCAAGTTTGGTTGGTGCACTCAATTCTCCCCATACATGCTATAATAACATCTAGATTTCTACTGAAAAGTCTCGGGTAGCAGCAGATTTCCTACAGTGCCTAATATCAGTTCAAATCACACAATTTGCACAAAACTGGGACTTTATGGTATTTTGATGAAATCTGAAACAAACCTAGGTCTAATCCCACACTAATAACTTATTAACAAGCTAATTAAGCCACAACAACACAAATTTAACATATTACACAAAACCCCCCCTTCAATAGCACTAAAAGGCACAAAAATATGATATTTCTAAACTAAACATGCAAGTTATGAAAATTGGTGCTAGGATTGGGATTTATACCTTCAAATGACCTTAGAGACACCAAAAGTTTCAGCTTTACCCTTAGTTGTGCAGATTAGCTCCCAAAACTCCTCAAAAACTTCACTTTTCTTAAGGTTTAGTGAAGAAAAGGGTTGATTGAGTAGGGTTTTTGGTGTAGGATTCAAAGAGGAATGAAAAGAGATAGAAGAGAGGAAGAGAGAGATGTTTGTTCTGCTGATTTTCTGCAGGAAGTGCAGAAAATGATTGGAAGAGAGAGAGAAGAGAGAAGAAAAAGTCCAAAAAAAGTCAAGGCCTCACCTAACACCATACTCCCTTGTTTTATTAGGATTTTTGACTTATAAAAGAATGGTTTAGTTGATAAAATGATGGGGAAAAATAATAAACTTGCAACCATGCACAAAAGAATGGTTAACAAGTTACAAGAAAAGTCTAAGCATGCAAGGTGCACACTACAAAGGAAAGTTTCCAATATGCTAACACTACCTATAACAACTACAAATCCTATGAACACACAAATATAAAAACATGCACGACTTCTAATTATCACCAACACCATCAATCGAAAATTTCAAAGTGTTACATTTATATTGCGACCGAGTACAAATGCAATGAGACAAAATCTACACTGTACAATACTAGAATCCGGCTTAAACCAAAGCCCGCTAGTATAATCCGGCCGATCATGATCCGTGCAATACCGCATGTATATCACGAACACTGCCATATATCTATACGGCCTTTACAGTGTTTCGCCCGAAACTTGAGAAACAGTCTTTAGGGGACTCTAAAGACTCGTCAATACTTTGGCTGTGGATTTAACCACTAGCACGTCAGAGGTATTAGCCATACGTAACGGGCTACCAGGTATCGACCAAAAGGGAGGTTGATGAGCAAACTCATCCTGACACCCTACTGAGCCTATCAGTGACAATATCTTTACAGTCCGGTCCGTTCGTCTTTGAGCATCGCATGGCGGGCTTAGGGGGTTGGTAAAAGTCAGACCCCCCAAAGCGGTAGAAGTCGTGTCAGAGTGTAGCCCAGAACACCCTGAGATACTACTGGAATACCTACCATTAAATCTCCTGCCTTAGCCAAGGACTTCGTGTAATGGCTCTCTTAGACACAGCGCGACCTTACCCCCAATACCGGGAGGGACGAACCCCTACAGATCCGCTCACTGCCTCCATGTGGCTCGGGACAGTACCCAACTAAAACCTGTTTGCACGACTCCTTTGAGCCATGGTAGGGTAGTAATCAAAGTATAGTGGGAACTCACACGAGACAAATGACGATCGCAGGCCGATGAACTAACATGTACACATGTCACCAGGGAACTGCTATCTGACGCTAGGTATAATACCAAGTAGCATGTTCCCGGCGAGTCCTGTCCGGTGTACTCATAACCCAATGAGCACCTGTATACATCTTAGGTGAACCAACTGACACCAGTGGCTTGTGAGACCGGCCACCGCCCCTCGTCGGGGTCTCGACTGTATACACTAGTCTACTCTGGAGTATCGATGCCCTGTCTCGAAACTCCCTCGACTAGGGACCACTTTAAAGATGTGCTTATAGACCCCAGCTCCTACGTATATGATCGCCATCATACCGCTAGCCGTCAAGTAAGAATCCTAAGGGCTCTATCAACGCGCAATAGTGACCTGTAAGGTCGCCTAAAGCAGTACACGATGATAAAGATAAACCAGATAGCATACTATAATCTTGAGTAAGACTGTCCTACCGGTATATATCCTCCCTCAATCATTGCAATCACGTGCTTGTGATCCAATAATTGACTATGAGGGCACTATATCCAACAATCTCCCACTTGCACTCAAGGCTAATTATTGCGATGTCGCATAATCACAGCCCGTGTGATACCGAACTCCCAACTCCTCTACTAGTCAGTCTCACAAAGCCCGTTTGCGAAACTATTGCGTTCGAGGAATAGCATCAGCTAGTAGATCTGCCTTGATGTTTCTTTCTATGTCTCTCTTTATCTCAAGTTCGCGAAGAAAGCCATCTCCCGAAATGAGCAATACCTGTCTTAGAATATGTCTGGATATCTGATTGGACATAGCTCATATATGAACTCCAAATCCAAACTTCTTAGACTGTATCGTCAACTGAACTTAATCAGTATCCTGCGCCACACCTCCCTCAGTATCCCCTTGGACCACCTGTCCAAAATACTGCCCCTCGTCATAGGGAAAACTATAACTCTGACAGTCACTCTGTCATCCAGGTCACCTTAGAAGCCTGGAATGATAACCATCTCCCGAAGAAGGCTGTCATTATCAAATCCCTAGAACATCCACTTATGTTCTAAAACTGCTTCCGACCGTTTCTCCAGGATTGGATTAATATCAACTTATTGCATCTCGTGCAAAAACATCTGGTGTGGTACTTGACATCTCATGATTGACTCAATTACCTAAGTAAGTGATCTGCCAATCATGCACATCCCTCTCCCCTTTAGTCTGTAAGACACCTTTAGAGAGGGTGACTCCATCACCTGTAGGTATACTACCGTGCCAGGAGTCGTCCATTCTAAAACACCTTAAGAATGTTATCTAAGTACCCAGATTGGGAAACTACCCAAATCTAGATCTAAAACCATAGTTCTAGTGACCAGAATGTCTGATATGATATCCAAGACCTATGTGGAGAAACCACTGTGTGACAACCAAAGTATAACCGACCGTAGTATAGGAATTTCACTTCCTACTCTGTGTATGTCATCCAAATACCAGGACATCACATCCTACTACCTTCTTAATAGATTCATCCCCTATTCTGATAAAGTCAAGCCTATGACTGTAACATCAGAAATAGATGATCTGTCTCCGCTATTTCTGCTTTAGTCTATAAATAGACATAAGCCACTTGTCCACCATGCTTCCACTGCACCCATTAACTACGACAACCCTCTGGCAGAATCATATACACGTGCACTTCTAAAGCCAGTTTAGAATGACGCTATACTCATCCTCCTGGCGGGTTTCATAGCCTGGAAGAACAGTAGTGTCAAGTCTGGGTAAACAAGAACCTCCCTGTCACCGTCTTTGAGCATACCGGAGTACCTCTCGGGTGCCTGAGGTTACCCACCATATCTGCGGAGTGGCTAATGGAATGTCAAAGCAGATTGAATCTTTAGGTTCTTATCAAATTTTCAGTAATCGTTTGCGGTTTTGGAATAACTTCCAGTTCTACCATACTCCCACTACTGTTTTCTGAAGAAAAAAAACCATTTTACTAAAACTGTGGCGAGTCAAGAACAATATCACTATTGATCTTCCAGATGGTAGAAAGTCAACCCTCGTCATAGCCCGAGTCAACCCACAAACTGCTATTACAGAAACGCGCCTTGAGTTATCCAGAGTTTGGTTTTAAGCATAAGCCGGACAACTCCCCATACCTTAACATCGTTAAGATATGAACCGTTCTATATCCAATATAGAAACAGAGGAACTGATTTAATTGGAACCAGATTCAAATCATGCAACTGTCTCCAGTGCATGTTAACTAAATGGAAGGAGGCCGAACAGCGTTACTCAACTTAGGAATGCATCCAGATATGAGTAACCTGAAAAAGAAACAAGTTTCTCAAAACCATTACTATCAACTGAATACCATACACAAGTTTCTACATCTTCGATCACCTTGAAGAATCTCGACACTTGCAACATTTGGTTCTCTACTTTACTCTTATACCTATAACTTCTCAAAACTTGGACCTTGTGTTTCTACGAAACACTTGTCTAAAAACTGAAGAAGTCATAAGTAAACCGAATATAGTACGAGGACCAGCCCCTCTGTCCTAATGGACACTGGACAACATACAATACTCTGTATAAGTCCCTTGAGTCTAATAACTCACTCCCTATGTGTCGTAGGTTGAAAACTGTACTTATAGTTAAGAAGAATTACACCGCTGTTTAATACTCTTTACCTAACTTTCCACTGATATAGGTAAATGTCATGGACATAATTTCAAAAATGTATATCTCACTCTATAAAAATAGACGTACAGATATATCAATTTGAAATTGGTGCATAACAGCGGATATTCAAAACCAAATATTTGCCGTCCGGCAAACTACCCAGGCGATTTCCTCAAATATCACCAATTACAACGAATTCCGATATAATGAGGATGATCACCTAATTCCCAATAACTTACTCCCACTCATCATCTGTAAAACCATACAGATGTGAGAATCATACTTGGTAAATACATACCCTGGAGCAAGGACCAATTGGGAAATCAGTTTTCCTTTTAACAGTACACAGTGAAACTGAAACATTGAAATGTTTCGTAGGGGTATCCGGGTATTCATAGTAATGCCTCTTCCATTATCCAGATTCACAACTGTAACCGTATATTTCTTTGCCATCTCTCCAAATCCCTTCATATGTCTTTAGTCATTACCTTCTGTACACCCTCTTAGGCTAAATGGTTTTCTTCCTTCCCTACCTTTCGGCACCAGCCTATGGTTTGGAAGAAGACTATCCAATAAGCATAATGGGTGTACTGTCCTAATCCTAGGAGCACTCGCAATGCGAGAGAAGGTGAAGATAAAATACAACCGAATAAACCTTAATCGTATTTCTCCTGAACCAGAATCCATCCCCGAACTGGAACAAGTTCCTTTCGAGTTCGTATATAACCATACGATGGAGTATCCAAATAACTGTGGATCTTCGTAGTGATACGGAGTGTCATGGAGAAATACAAAGGTGAAGTGGGAGTGGTAATGAAATACTTGGTTTGGTTGTGAATAGCAGTTGAAGTTTACTTTGCCCTCCTTCTAATCCCTTTATTTGTCTATACTTAATACCTTCTGTACACCATACTTAGGCTAATCGGCTTTCTTCATTCCCTACCGTTCGGCACCAGCCTAAGTTTTGAAGAAGACTATCCAATAGGCATAACGGGTGTACTATCCCCTAATCCAAGGAGCACTCGCAACCTGAGATAAGGTAAAAGGAAAAGACAACTGAATAGTCCTATTCGTTTTCTCCAGAACTGGAAACCATCCTCGAATCTGGAACAAGTTCCTTCAAGTTCGTATATAACCATACAATGGTTTTATCTAATGGAAGTGGACGTTCGTAGTAATACGAGGTGTTCTGGAGAAAAGGGTAAAAGTAGGAGTGGTAATGAGGTATGCAACTCTGACAATCCAAAAGCCAGTGTTTTAAGAAGGTTCAGTTAACTTGGTCACTGAGTCATAGTCAAGGGTCGGGTAATGGTCGCTGCCAAAGAGAGCGAGAAAAGAAACACTCAGCATGCACTCAAACCTAGATCAGAATGGTTATCACTTTATCTAATCAGAAAACCTCCCACTGTAACCTCAAATTCTCCTCCAAATCTGAAAGAAGAATTAGTCGGGATCACCCAAGGAGTAAACCAACTCATCAGTGGGAATCGGGATCCAACTATCATCGCATGATAACATGATGGAATCCTCTCATGTTATCACACTCCAGAAGGTATGCGCATATCTGGCAAGTTTCAGTTTCTTTAGAAACTCTCGATGTGATTTTTACCCCATGCTCTTATGACCTTGACTAAGGACAACAAATCATAAGTCACATGTCAAGTTCTACCCGTCATTGTCCAGGTTAATTTGAACCTACCCGTACAAGCCCTTGACCTGGGCCAACAAGGATGTACGACTGTCCCAAACCAACGCATCTATCTATGCTGCAGAAAAGTAACAAATAGCTACCATACACTATGCCTTGACTAAGGCCAACAAACATAGCATGAATACTAAGTGCTACCCATCTGAAATGACGGAGGGCTACGAATGGTTTTTGGCGAAAAACCTTTAACGTAATGAACTTGATATCGTTGAAGGAACCTGATAGCTTTTTATAAAAAATATAGTGACGAAAACCTTTGCTAAAAAGGTCACTCCTGGTGAAGGGATCTCGGCTCTTTCCCCGTAGAATGAGGTGCAGGATATTCCTACTGAATACCACGATGTAAAGCAAAAGTAATCGACTATAGTGAAGTTATTGCCCTGACGCAAACTTCTGTCCAAGGGGTCACTCCCGGTGAAGGGATCTCGGCCCTTGCCTCGTCGACTGAGGTGCTGGATATTCATAACCGAATACCACTGTGCAAAATAAAAGAGAACGACCTTGCAATAACAGCTTTTTGAAAATTGTTCCAACAACATCAGAATAGGTTTGTTTAGCTTGCATTGATCTGAATCAATGCAGTCCTATCAATTGATCACACCAATAAAGAACGAAAATAATGATGTACATATATGCCATCCGCATTCGCCACTGGGTCCCGTCATCACCCGTTAGGTTACTTAACTAACGACAGAGCGGGGACTGGACTAGCGCGGATGCAAAACATATACAACATCTACTAGTATATATATCAATATATAATATTCGCTCAAGGCGTGATAAAATGCAACATCACAGAAATGTAATAAGCATCACAGAACAATACAGATATCTGGGATCCCCGGGTTTCATAGAGCCGCTACTGAAACCCGACGTTCCCCTGGTCGTGTGGATAGCCTGTGAAATGAAATCCTAGACCCCTACGGGTGCGGAAAGTTACCCGCCAAAACCTGAAGCGAGGCAGCCCCCTTCAGCAACGTGAATGGACCACCCAGCACTTCACGGAATCCGGTAACTTGGGCACCCCTCCTTGGGTCAACCTATACCCCCTATGAGTGCGGCGAATAGCCTGCCTATTCTATAGTGAAGCCCCCTCCGTCTCAACGCCATGAGATGCGGGCCCGTTGCCCTCAAGAACCCGGCTATCCGTGCACCCCTCCGCGGGGTAATCCTAGTACAGAAAGTAAAATATACATACAACGGGTACATCGACCTTAGCCCGGTCATGCCCCAAAAGAATAATATACAAACAGGCAGTAACGGCAGTCCACATGTCGGACGCTCGCCCAACAATATCAAATGTACATATACAACCAAACTGTACTAATATTGCATCAAGGTTATCCACCACGAAAAATCCACAACATTACAGCACAACACAAAACATCAACGTGAATGTCACGTTCGCAAATCCATCTAAAAGGGCTATAGTAGTTAGACAGGATTTACCGATCAAATGACATTCATGGTCGCAGATATAATGTAAATACTGTGAACTAACATGTTTAAAATTTTCTATCGACTAAAATTCCCGAAGTGGGCCCCAAGTACAATACTCAGTACACAAAATAAATCTGGGCCCAAACAGAATATACCAAAAACCCCAATTCCAAGACAGAGACCTACTGAAGAAATTTGGTGCACTGTTGCTATTTTCGTGCCGCGGAACCGCGGCCATAACATGGGTTTGGCCGCGTTTCCGCAGTCGTACTGTAGCATCACCTAACCAAATTTTTACAGAATGCTTAAAAATGCCTGCACGAATTTCTGCAACACTCAAATTAATTTTTCGAGCAAAAAAAATTTCGACCAAAAACTGGACTTGAAAATGGGGTTTTTAGAAAATTCGTTCGATCGAACTTGTAAACACGTTAGAGCAAGCAAGACTAGGTTAATGGCGTGGCTCTGATACCAAAGTAAGTGCACGGCAGCGCCCCGACCGTCTGAACGAGGCCAAAATGCGGAAACAAAACTTTTCTATAAACTAGAAATCAACGCTACCGCGGACTGTAAACCCGGATCGGGCCATTAACTTAATGCTAGCTAACTAGAGAATGGGTAGAAAGCTATACCGAGCGATCTGTGTCCTTCGGTCTTTGGCCTCCATCCCGATCTCCTCGCGGAATCTCCGGTCTTCATCTCCTCGTCGGAAAGAGCACCACATCGCCGGGATCTTTTACGGGCTCCCACCTCTGGACCGAGGCAACTCGGGCACGAAGTTGGCGAGCCGACGTGTCCAAGAATGCTGTAGGCTAAGTGTAGAATGGTTTGTTTCAAGGGGTTATGTGAAGTTGTCATTTGGAAGTGGGGAAGGAGATATGCTTTGGAGATGAGCTAAGGGGTTTTTGTGCAAGCCAAAAGAGATGAAACCCCACACCCAAAAATTGGACAGCCCCATACTAGAGTGGCTGGCCACTTCTAAAATGAGAGAGGGAGAGATTTCCAAGGGGGGGTGAGAAGCAATAATGCAAGCAAGAGAAAAGGGACAAGATTAGGAATCATCATCACAACAAATTCCAAAACCCATCACCCATCTCATCACAAAAGTCAAGTGATGATGAACAAAAGAAGTCAAGGGATGGTAGAACCATCATGAAACAACTACTTACAAAAACCACCCTCCACTTTGCTAATTTGCACATTTGCAAATAAGCCCATCCACACCAATTTTCAGCCAAAGAAAGAACAAAGAAAAAATGGCCGAAACGAAATGCAAACTTGCAACCTCAAAAAGTGATCCGGTAATAAATTACAGGAAAACCCCGCCACTGTATATACATACCCGTATTTGTATTACGACCGAATGCAAATGCAATGAGACAAAATCTACACTGTACAATACTAGGATCCGGCTTAAACCAAAGCCCGCTAGTATAATCCGTCCGATCATGATCCGTGCAATACCGCACGTATATGATCAAACCCTGACATATATCCATACGGCCTTTACAGCGTTTCGCCCGAAACTTGAGGAACTGTCTATGGGGGACTCTAAAGAATCGTCAATACTTTGGCTGAGGATTTAACCACTAGCACATCAGAGGTATTAGCCATACGTAACGGGCTACCAGGTATCGACTAAAAGGGAGGTCGATGAGCGAACTCATCCTGACACCCTACTGAGCCTGTCAGTGACAATATCCGTATAGTCCGGTCCGTTCGTCTATGAGCATCGCATGGCGGGCCTAGGGGGTTGGTATAAGTCAGACCCCCAAAAGCGGTACAAGTCGTGTCAGAGTGTATCCCAGAACACCCTGAAATACTACTGGAATACCTACCAGTAAATCTCCTGCATTGGCCAAGGACTTCATGTAATGGCTCTCCTAGACACGGCACGACCTCACCCCCAATATCGGGAGAGACGAACCCCTGCAGATCCGCTCACTGCCTCTATGTGGCTCGGGACTGTACCCAACTAAAACCTGTTTGCATGACTCCTTTGAGCCGTGGTAGGGTAGTAATCAAAGTACAGTGGGAACTCACACGAGAAAAATGACGATCTCAGGTCGATGAACTAACCTGCACACATGTCACCAGGGAACTGCTATCTGACGCTAGGTATAATACCAACTAGCATGTTCCCGGCGAGTCCTGTCCGGTGTACTCATAACCCAATGAGCACCTGTATACATCTTAGGTGAACCAACTGACACCAGTGGCTTGTGAGACCGGCCACCGCCCCTCGTCGGGGTCTCGACTGTATACACTAGTCTACTCTGGAGTATCGATGCCCTGTCTCGAAACTCCCTCGACTAGGGACCACTTTAAGGATGTGCTTATAGACCCCGGCTCCTACGTATATGATCGCCATCATACTGCTGGCCGTCAAGCAAGAATCCTAAGGGCTCTATCAACGCGCAATAGTGACCTGTAAGGTCACCTAAAGCAGTACACAATGATAAAGATAAACCAGATAGCATACTATCATCTTGAGTAAGACTGTCCTTCCGGTATATGTCCTCCCTCAATCATTGCAATCACGTGCCTGTGATCCAATAATTGACTTTGAGGGCACTATATCCAACAAAAATAAACCACGTCTTTCCAGGGGCATAACCCCGTTAACTCCTTTCTAGACACCTACTTTATCGGCTAATTGCAATGTGTAAAACTCTCATAGGAGGAACTCTTGCTCGCAGCGGGTATCGGGATGCAACTATCTCATAGAAGGTTTGCAATCTCATTGCAAATTTCAACACTTGAAATTCCCAATAATATTTTTCCCCAAGCGTCCTATGACCTTGACAGAGGTCAACAAAGCATAGGCTGCTAGTCAAGTTCAACCCGTCATTTCCTGATTGAAGTAAACCCACCCGCACGACCCTTGACAGAGGTCAACAAGGTCGCACGACTATCCTAAATCAATCACATCATATGTTTATACAGATAAGCACTAATCAGCTACCGCACACTACGCCTTAACAGAGGTCAACAAACGCAGCACGAATACTAACTATTACTTATCTGAAATGACGGAGGGCTACGACAGGTTTTTAAGAAAACCCTTTGCGTAATGAACTTGATATCGTTGTAGAATCGAGTGATTTTAAATGGAATGTTTTTGAGGCCTTTTCTAGTTTTGCTAAAGAGGTCACTCCCGGTGAAGGGATCGTCGGCTCTTTCCTCATCGAATAAGGTGCAGGATATTTCACAAATATCACTATGCAAAGTAAAAACTATAGAAACAATCAAAAGACAAACCGTGTTTGTAGCATCTGCTAGTTTCGCTAAAGAGGTCACTCCCGGTGAAGGGATCTCGGCTCTTTGCTTATCGAATAAGGTGCTGGATGTTCTACAAGGAACACCGCTATGCAAAGCAAGAACTAGAGCTACCAGTTTTTAAACAAGTTTCTATAACATCTTTAGGTTTCTTTTATTTTCATTAATCTCATTAATGAAGTCCCATTTTATTATGCTTCACAAGCATCTCATTTGAAACGAAATCTGCAATATAACATATATCTCATATATATAATATAAATATTCGTCTCAGGCAGTAATATGATCTCATCACAGAACAATGCAGCAGAAGAACATATACGAAATATAGAATATACTAGGTGGTCCGTGTTTTCAATACGAGCCTGTATAAAACACGGATTCCACGGTCGCGATAAATAGCCAAACCCACATCCCTAGACCCTTACGAGAGCGGCAAGCAACACTGCCAATTCTATGGTTAGGAGATCCGGTCTCGACTCCTCGAGATGGTCTCCCACTGGACCCTAGAACCCGGTCACTTATGCTCCCCGCCTTGGGTCTACCTAATGCGGAAAAGTAAATAATATACAACGGTGACATCATCCTCAGCCTGGAAGTGCCTCAATAAAAGAATATTACATACAAATGAATTTTACATGAATGAAAAAGAAAAACTCTCATCTCACATAAAACCCCCGGCTATTCAAAACACGACGATCTAATATAACATATCACAGCAACACATAATATCTCATATCATCAATGTAAGCAAGTATGCGTATCCCGATTGTCGTTGATGTATAGCAACGAAGCCGGCGATACACCACATACTACGCTTACGGTCGCAGAATAGAAATTGTAAAACTACAACAGTTGGAATCCGCATCCTCCTTAGACATCGCATGCCTAACCAAATGAATTCCTTAGACATCGCATGCCTAACAATTATAAACCCCGCATTTTAGTCTCATTATCGAAAACTCTTTTCAATATCAAGTCAGACAATTCAACAAGATTCCCGACATCCTGATCGAATGCTCATCGCAAACTTTAGTAGACGGCCGCACCCTCGGATGCCGTCGACGAAGTGCACTAAGACGGAACACCGCTGCCACGAGCACCCGAACGGATGCTTTTGGCGACGGGGTTCTCCTACAGTAACTTGGTCGGGGCTTTGGGGCGTGGTTGTCTATTAAGTTTACCCGGCGAGTATCCGCGTACACTACGTGATTGCAATGGACTTTTGATCGCATCAAAATCCCGTGGCAACTGATCATCTGAGACTAAACTGCTAGATTTATAACATTCAAATTAGTTATCTCATAACAATTTGTGGATTCCAAATATTGTATCACATTCCAGATAAACAGACAATGTTAAACTTTCCGATCGAATAAACAAACACCCAAGATTTCCCAAATAGCTCAACACTTGAGCGGAGTTCAAAAAGTATCCATCACATGCCTCAGTACCAATGGTCCAGCCGTAGAAGGGTCAAGCTAACGCCTCACATGTGGCAACGCCGTACTGCCCCAAACCCTAAGGTTTAGAGGCGGTTCAGACGGTCACATAATCGAGTTAAGGTTTGTGTTCTTCTAGAGGGTCCACCGCGTTACTTGCATGATTTTCTGGAAGTTTCAAACTCGAGAAAAAATCCAACTTTTGAAAAATTTTCGACAGGGGAAAAAGTGAGTTATTGATATCCGTTCGAACTTTTTAACACGTTCTAAAATTATCCGGAAAAACTTAAACGAAGTTAAATTATCCGATCGAATCAACGAGTTTCCAATACAACCCAGAAAACTCAACACTTTAGTAAATTAAAAATTCCCAGAAACATCAGGAAGTACCTACGGATGTTACTGTGCAAACAGTAAACCCTAATTCTCCTATACGGCCGCCGAACCGCCGCGCAAGCCATGGTACGGCCGCGGTTCCGCGGCGCTTTAGTGGGATTAGTGTCTCATTTTGCACAGTAATTCCTAAAATACCCTGCTCATTTTTTTAAGTATTTTTAATATGAAAAAATCAACATTTTTGAAAAATTTCCAGAAACTAGGGTTTTACGGGTATTTGGAGTTCGATCGGACTTTAAACTTCGCCTAGACTTCGCTTAAAACTCTAGCATGGCTCTGATACCACTGTAGGGTTACTAGGCACTCTCACAAGGGTCTATAAGGCATCAACCATGCCCGATTTAAAATTTAGATGTGCCGAACAACCCTAACGAAGATCTTTAAACTAGAGATTAGGCGAAGCAATGCATGTTAAACACTTTAACACTAAGAGTTTGGGATTACAACCTTTGTAGTCCGGTCCTTCACTTCTAAAGCTCCGTGTTGAGGTCCCTTCACTGCGATCATCATGTTCCCGGACTCTAGAGAGGCTCCACGAAGATAAAAATGCAAGCTTGCTTCCGATCTTCGATAACTAAGATAATCTACCTTGAAGTTTCTTTAACACAAGCTCTCACTCACTAAATGAAGTGAACACCCTAATCTAAATGGCTAGGATAGATTAGGATGATGAAGTAGGATTTATACTCTCATTTATTTTCTATTTCTCACACATCATAACATAAAGAAAACCTAGAAAGCTTTCTCAAAGCTCAAGGAAGAAGAAGAAGAAGAAGGAAATTTCTTTTGTGATGAATAATGAAATTATCATAATGATTAATGATGCAACCATGGTTGAATATGAAGTGGCTAACCATTGTAGAGACTTAACCTAGGGTGAAGGGTTTGGGTTGGGTTAGAAATATCTAGCAAAAATATCAAACATAATATCTTTGCTAGAAACAAAGTAAAACCTTCTAGAAGTATCAAGAAAGAACTAACCCAAATCAAACCCTAACCTTGTTTAATCTCCACTAAACATGTTGCATTAGTAATCATATCATGTTACAATATTATATATCACATATACAATATTTATTGTAACAAAATAAAATAATACAATTAACATATATCGCATATATATCAATGTATTACCCGAGTGAGAAAAAGAATCTATTAGTGAGCTTATATCAGTTAATGTAATTTAATATATCAAATATATAATTATACATTAAATTATCGAATCAACACTTGATCCGATAATCCGGCTATTTCACAAATAACCGACTAATAAAATCTGTATCAGTTCATCGAATCAACACTTGATCCGATGACCCGGCTATATCACATATACTCGGTCAATATCTCATATCGCGAGATTCTAATACGGCATCACATACACGTATTGTTCTCGGTCCCGCACATATCATATATGTGCTCCTACTCCGTTTTGCCTGAGCCAAGAAAGCTCTGTGTAGGACTCTAAAGAATCGTCAATACGCCGGCAGTAGGTGATGATCATATCAAACACCCACAAGCTGCAAGCGGTCAGCTAAACGTAACAGCCACCCAGGTATTGAGCGATCAGAAGATCAACAAGCAAGCATGTACTTTCTCCCTTGAATCCAATCAGTAACACTCCCGTACAGTCCGGTCTCTTCGTCTGATATGTCACATATCTCTCCTAGGGGTGGTAAACGTCAGACCCCAGTAGCTTGATAAGTCATGTCGATATGAGGTCTATAACAGTTCGAGAAACTACTGATAACACTTACCAGTAAATCTCAGCAAACCTGGCCAGGGATTTCCAGTTATAGCTAATCGGATACAGCACAACATCAACTCCCTATACTGGGAGAGACGAATCCCCTCCTATCGCTCATTGCCTTCATGTGATTCGGGACTATACCCAAAAGCCACCTTTTTGCACGCCCTCTTGGACGTGGTATGATGGAAATCAAAGCACAGTGGGAATCACACAAGACTCTATGACGATCTCGGGTCTACAAACTACTCTGTACCAGTGTCACCAGAGAACTGCCATCTGACGTGAGGTATAATACCATCTGGGAGTTCTCGGCGAGTCCGTCCAGTGTACCCAGTCTCTACTGAGCACCCGTACACCATACATGATGTAAAACACCGATGGATATGGGATCATCCATCGCCCATCAAATGGGTCAAGATGCGTATACGCTAGTCTACTCTGGTGTATCGATGCCCTGTCTCGATACACCCTCGACTAGGAACAGTTATAAGATGTACTCGTCGACTACCGTGGCCCCACTAGTATGATCTCATCATAGTCCCAGTAGTCGAGTACATATCCTAAGGGCTTTATCAACATGTAACATAGAGACAATCAGAGTACATGTTAAGATAAAGAGAAAACAGATAGCGTACTATCATGTCGAGCAAGAAAGTCCTCCCTATATATGTCCAAGCATCCACTACAATATACATCGTATGTATAATAACAACCTGGGTATCCAGCATCTACTACAATATACAAGAAAGGCCTCTAGGGCATACATATAACTAACAACCTGGGTGTCCAGCATCGACACTCGAAAACATCATGAAACCCGTATCCAGTATCGGCACATAAATCCTCATATCTCGGGCTCCGTCAGTACGGATCGGCCCACGGGCTCCGTCTGTCCGGATCGGCCCATATCATCTCTCGACTCCGGTCGGTATCCTCCGGATATCCGCCGATCCCAAATACTATCACCGGTATATAGTAGTCCCTCTGCCAGGCTTACCGTCGACTGCACAGCAATCCGTTCTCGCCCCGGGGTACCATACCTGGTCCACCATGTACCCGCAATCGGCCTCATCCAGCTCCTCGAATCGGGTTTCACATGTTATACGTCTCAGAACCGAGAAAACGCATGGTGGACGCACTGAAATATCATATCAAGAGAAACCGGGGTTTTTAAACAGTACATGTTTACTTTTGAAATAGCCACGGTTCTCAAATCAAGAAATCTCATGAAAACAACATATCTCAATGCGTGTAATCATAAAGCATGATGTATGCGATATATAACAGAAATGTAAGCATATCCATATATCATGCAACATGGAACAGTAATATGCATATATCGAGGGAAAACCGCTCATTTAAATGAATCCAGTTTTAAAATATATCATGCGGTTCCCAAATCTCCAAAATCGAATGCAATATCATATAAAGGTGCATATGTGTATGTACGCAAGTATGGACGTACAAATGTGTATGTCCGTAAGTATGGGTGTATAATATGTATGTACGCAAGTATGGGTGTTCAATATGTATGTACGCAAGTAAATCATGCAAGGAGTCATATCCTAATGTAGTGATCCTACTGTGTGGTGACATGGCAATTATCGATGATGAAGTGTGTGAGAAAAATCTGTGTACGTGTAACATACGCATCATCAATAATGGTGCAGGTGTACTAGCATAGGTATAAGTAATGCAATGCGAATAACAAGAATGCAGCATAAGGTAATGTTGGAGATAGTGCCCTCAGAGTCAATTATTAGGTCACAGGTACGTGATTGCGATGATTGATGGAGGACCTATCCCGGTAGGACAGTCTTACTCGAGATGATAGTATGCTATCTGGTTTACCTTTATCATCGTGTACTGCTTCAGGTGACCTGACAAGTCGCTATTACACGTTGGTAGAGCCCCTAGGATTCTTGCTTGACCACCAGCAGTATGAGGGCGATCATATAAGTGGGAGCTGGGGGTCTATAAGCATATCCTTAAATGGTCCCTAGTCGTGAGAGTTTCGAGACAGGGCATCGATTCTCCAGAGTAGACTAGTGTATACAGTCGAGACCCCGACGAGGGGCGGTGGCCGGTCTCACAAGCCACTGGTGTCATTTGGATCACCTAAGATGTATACAGGTGCTCATTGGGTTATGAGTACACCGGACAGGACTCGCCGGGAACATGCTAGTTGGTCATATACCAGACGTCAGATGGCAGTTCCCTGGTGACATGTGTGCAGGTTAGTTCATCGACCTGGGGATCGTCATTTGTTTCGTGTGAGTTCCCACTGTACTTTGATTACTACCCTACCACGGCTCAAAGGAGTCGTGCAAACAGGTTTTAGTTGGGTACAGTCCCGAGCCACATGGAGGCAGTGAGCGTATCTTCAGGGGTTCGTCTTTCCCGGTATTGGGGGTGAGGTCGTGCTGTGTCTAGGAGAGCCATTACACGAAGCCCTCGGCCGAGGCAAGGAGATTTACTGGTAGGTATTCCAGTAGTATCTCAGGGTGTTCTGGGCTACACTCCGACACGACTTGTACCGCTTTTGGGGTCTGACTTTTACCAACCCCCTAGGCCCGCCATGCGATGCTCATAGACGAACGGACCGGACTGTACGGATATTGTCACTGACAGGCTCAGTAGGGAGTCAGGCTGAGTTCGCTCACAGACGTCCCTTTTGGTCAATACCTGGTAGCCCGTTATGTATTGGCCTATACCTCTAAACGTGCTAGTGGTTAAATCCACAACCAAGGTGTTGACGAGTCTTTAGAGTCCCCCACATTCAGTTACTCAGCTTTCGGGCGAAAGGTTGTAGAGGCCGTATGGAGATATGGCAAGGTCCGATCAGATACGTGCGGTATTGCACGGATCCGGATCAGACAGTTTGTACTATAGGCCGTATGGATATATGGCAGGGTTCGATCAGATACGTGCGGTATTGCACGGATCAGGATCGAACGGATATTACTAGCCGGTTTTGGTTTAAGCCGGATCCTAGTATAGTACAGTGTAGATTTTGTCTCATTGCATCTGTATTTCAGTCGAAATACAGATGCGGGTGTGTATGCACAGTATCGGGGTTTTCCTGTAATTTATTACGGGACCAGTTTTCTGGAGTTGCCAGTTTGCTTTCCGTTTCGGCCGATTTCCATTGTTTCGTTCATTGGCCGAAGATTGGTGGAGGAGGGCTTATTTGCATTGTTGCAAATAAGCATTTGTGGAGGGGTTCTTTGCTTATTGTTGTATCATGATAGTCTCTCATTGACCTTGACTTCTAGCTTCATGATGGCTTGACTTTGTAAGCATCATGGTTGTTGATGATTAGTTGGTAGTGTATTGGTTTTGGGAGTGATCATTGCCTCTCATCATCACTTGCTTTTTCCATGACACTCCACCTTGCATTATTGATTTGATTCAACCCTCTTGAGTTTGGCTCTCCCTCTCATTCTCATATTGTCTTGGCCGGCCATTCCATTAGGAGGGGGCTGTCCAACATTTTTGGTTGTGGGGTTTTGTTCATTTCATGTTCCAAAATCCCCAAAGCTCCTCCACATATTTCTTGTATCATCCCTCCACTAAAATGGCACCTCCATGAACCCCAAATGAGACTTGTACACTACATATTCTACAGCGAATCTTGGGCACGTCGAGTAGCCGGCTTCGTGCCCGAGTTGCCTCGGCATTGAGGTGGGAGCCCGTAAAAGAAGTAGGCGATGTGGTGCACTTCCGGCGACGAGGAGGAGACGGGACATTCCGCAGGAGATCGGGACGATGACGAGAAGACCGGAGGACTTGGATCGTCGGTATATCTCTATTCCCTTTCTTGTAGATAGCTAGGACTAATTAATGGTTCGATCCGGGTATTAGTGCGCGGCGGTTTGCCAGTTCAAGAAAATTTAAAGTTTATCACCGCTTCCGCATTTGGCCGTCGGATTGACGGCCGGGGCGCCGCCGTGCACTTACAGTGGTATCAGAGCCTCGCCATTAACTTAGTCTAGCTTGGTTTAATGTGTTTTGCATTTCCGATCGACCAAAATTCCAAAATCTACATTTTTGTTAGCATCAGTTTTCTGTTGAAATTTTTTGGTGTCGAAAATTTTTTCAGGTTACAGAAAAGTGATCTACTAGAAAATATAAGAGTTCTGTAGAAATGCGATGGACCAATTCCACTACGGGAGCGCGGAACCGCGGCCAAACACCCCTTTGGGCCGCGGTTCCGCCGCACTATGTTGGGTTTGCTGCATCAATTTTCTACAGTCTCTTTCTGGGCTAAAAATAGGGGTTTTGGAATACTAATATTGGGGCCCAGAATTTCTTGATGTGCTACAGTAGTACTTGGGGGCCCACTTGTTAAAGTTTGATCGATCGGATATTTTAAACACATTATTTCACAGTATTTACATTATATCTGCGACCGTGAATGTCACTCGATCGGTAAATCCGGTCTAACTGCTATAGCCCGGTTAGACGGATTTGCGAACGTGACTTTCACGTTGATGTTTTGTGATTTTGCTGTGATGTTGCGGATCGGTCGTGGGGGATAGCCTGGATGCAATGCTAGTACAGTTTCTGTTGTATTATGTACTTTTGATATTGCGGGGCGAGCGTCCGACATGTGGACTGCCGTCACTGCCTGATTGTATTATTATTTTGGGGCACGGCCAGGTTGCGGTCGATGTACCCGTTGTATGTATATTTTACTTTCTGTACTAGGATTGCCCCGCGGAGGGGTGCACGGATAGCCGGGTTCTAGAGGGCAACAAGCCCGCATCTCATGGCATTGAGACGGAGGGGGCTTCACTCTAGGATTGGCGGGCTATTCGCCGCACTCGTAGGGGATACAGGTTGACCCAGGAGGGGTGCCCAAGTTACCGGATTCCGTGAAGTGCTGGGTGGTCCATTCACGGTGCTGAAGGGGGCTGCCTCGCTTCAGGTTTTGGGACTTGCCGCGCCCGTAGGGGTCTAGGATTTCATTGCACAGGCTATCCACACGACCAGGGGAACGTCGGGTTTCAGCGGCTCTGTGAAACCCGGGGATCCCAGATATCTGTATTGTTTCTGTGATGCTGTACATTTTCTGTGATGTTGCATTTTTTATCACGCCTTGAGCGAATATAATATATTGGTATATATATTAGTAGATGTTGTATATGTTTTGCATCCGCGCTAGTCCAGTCCCCGCTCTGTCGTTAGTTAGCTAACCTAACGGGTAATGACGGGACCCAGTGGCGAATGCGGATGGCATATACGTACATCAGTATATTTTCGTTCTTTGTTGTGTGATCAATTGATGGGACTGCGTTGATTTGGATCAATGCAAGTTAAAAACAAACCTAATCTGATGTTCTTGGAACATTTTTCAAAAAGCTGTTATTGCAAGGACGTTCACTTTTGTTTTGCATCGTGGTATTCAGTTTGAATATCCTGCTCCTCAGTCGACGAGGCAAGGGCCGAGATCCCTTCACCGGGAGTGACCCCTTGGACAAAAAGTTTGCGTCAGGGCAATGACTTCACTATAGCCGATTACTTTTGCTTTGCACCGTGGTATTCAGTTGGAATATCCTGCACCCCATTCTACGGGGAAAGAGCCGAGATCCCTTCACCGGGAGTGACCTCTTTAGCAACGGTTTTCGTCACTATATTTTTTAAAAGCTATCCTTTCCTTCAACGATATCAAGTTTATTACGTTAAAGGTTTTCGCCAGAAACCATTCGTAGCCCTCCGTCGTTTCATATGGGTAGTCAATAGTATTCAAGCTGTGTTTGTTGGCCAAAGTCAAGGCACAGTGTTTGGTAGCTGTTGGTTATTCATATGCAGCATAGATAGATGCGTTGGTTTGGAACAGTCGTATAGCCTTGTTGGCCAAAGTCAAGGGCTTGTGCGGGTGGATTCGAATCAACCTGGAGAATGACGGGTAGAACTTGACATGTGACTTATGATTTTTTGGCCAAAGTCAAGGTCATAAGAGCATGGGGCAGAAATCACATCGGGAGTTTCAAAAGAACTGAAACTTGCCAGATATGCGCATACCTTCTGGAGTGTGATACCGTGAGCGGATTCCGTCACGTTGTCATGCGATGATAGTTGGATCCCGATTCCCACTGATGAGTTAGTTTACTCCTCGGGTAACCCCGACTAATTCTTCTTTCAGGTTTGGAGGAGAATTTGAGGTACAGTGGGAGGTTTCCAGATTAGATAAATTGGTAACCATTCTGATCTAGGTTAGAGTGCACGCTGAGTGTTTCTTTTCTCTCTCTTTGGCAGCGACCATTGACCCGACCCTAAGACTATGACTCAGTGACCAAGTTGACCGAACCTTCTTAAACACTGGCTTTTGGATTGTCAGAGTTGCAAACCTCATTGCCACTCCTACTTTTACCCTTTTCTCCAGGACACCCCGTGTTGCTACGAACATCCACTTCCATTGGACAAAACCATCGTATGGTTAGATACGAACTCGAAGGAATTTATTCGAGGATGGTTTCAGGTTCTGGAGAAAACGGATAGGATTATTCAGTTGTCTTTTCCTTTTACCTTCTCTCAGGTTGCGAGTACTCCTTGGTTTAGGAGATAGTACACCTATTACGCAAATTGGATAGTCTTCTTCCAAACCTTAGGCTGGTGCCGACCGGTAGGGAATGAAGAAAACCAATTAGCCTAACGATGGTGTACAGAAGGTATTAAGTTCAGACAAAGCAAGGGATTAGTAAGAGGGCAAAGTAAATTGCAACAGATATTCACGACCAAACCAAGTATTCCTTCGCCAATCCTAAAATCACCTTTGTATTTCTCCAGGACACTCCGTATCACTACGAAGATCCACAGTTTATTTGGATACTCCATCGTATGGTTATATACGAACTCGAAAGGAACTTGTTCCAGTTCGGGGATGGATTCTGGTTCAGGAGAAATAGGAATAAGGTTTATTCGGTTGTCTTTTATCCTCACCCTCTCTCGCATTGCGAGTGTTCCTAGGATTAGGACAGTACACCCATTATGCTTATTGGATAGTCTTCTTCCAAACCATAGGCTGGTGCCGAACGGTAGGGAAGGAAGAAAACCATTTGGCCTAAAGGGGTGTGCAGAAGGTAAAGACTAAAGACATAAGAAGGGATTTGGAGAGGTGGCAAAGAATTATACGGTTACAGTCGTGAATCTGGAAGAGGCATTACTAGGAATACCGGGATACCCCATCGAAACATTTCAATGTTTCAGTCTCACTGTGTACTGTTAAAGGAAAACTGATTTCCCGATTAGATACTTGCTCCAGGGTATGTATTTACCAGGTATGATTCTCACATCTGTATGGTTTTACAGATGATGAGTGGGAGTAGGTTATTGGGAATTGGGTGATCATCCTCATTATATCGGGATTCGTTACAATCGGTGATATTTGAGGAAATCACCTGGGCTGTTTGCCGGTTGGCAAATATTTGGTTTTGAATATCCACAGTTATGCACCAATTTCAAATTGATATATCTGTACGTCTATTTTCATAGATTGAGATATACCTTTCTGAAATTATGTCTACGACATTTTCCTATATCAGTGGATGGTTAGGTAAGGAGCATTAAACAGCGGTGTAATTCTTCTTAACCATAAGTACAGTTTTCAACCTACGACACACAGTGAGTGAGTTATCAGACTCAAGGGACTTGTACAGAGTATTGTATGTTGTCCAGGGTCCATCAGAACAGAGGGGTTGGTCCTCGTACTATATTCGGTTTACTTATGACTTCTCTAGTTTTTAGACCAGTGTTTTGTGGAAACACAGGGTCCGAATTTTGAGAAGTTACAGGTATTTGAATAGAGTAGAGAACCAGGTATAGCAAGTATCGGGATTCTTCAAATTGATCGAAGATGTAGATACTTGTGTATGGTATTCAGTTGATAGTAATGATTAAGAGATCTTGTTTCTCTTTCAGGTTACTCATAATTGGAAGCATTCCTAAGTTGAGTAACGCTGATCGGCCTCCTTCCATTTAGTTGACATGCACTGGAGACAGCTGCATGATTTGAATCTGGTTCAATTAAATCAGTGCCTCTGTTTCTATATTGGATATAGAACAGTTCATATCTTAACGTTGTTAAGGTACGGGGAGTTGTCCGGTTTATGATTAAAACCAGACACTGGACAACTCAAGGCACGTTTCTGTAATGGCTGTTTGTGGGTTGACCCAGGCTATGACGAGGGTTGACTTTCTACCATCTGGATGAACAATAGCAATATTGTTCTAGACTCGCCACAGTTTTATTAAAAATGGATTTTTTCAGAAAACAGTAGTGGGAGTATAGTAGAACTGGAAGTGATTCCAGAACCACAAACGATTACTGAAGATTTGATAAGGAACCTAAAGATTCAATCTGGTTTGACATTCCATTGGCCACTCCGCAGATATGGTGGGTAACTTCAGGCACCCGAGTGGTACTCCGGTAGCCTCAAGGACGGTGACAGGGAAGTTCTTGTTTGCCCACAATTACCATTGCTGTTGTTCCAGGCTGCGAGACCCGGTGGGAGGATGAGTATAGCGTCGTTCTGAACTCGCTTTAGAAGTGTACGTCTATATGACTCTGCCAGAGGGTTGTCGTAGTCAGTGGGAGCAGCGGAAGCATTGGTGGACAGGTAGCTTATGTCTATTTATAGACTAAAGCAGATGTAGCGGGGATAGATCATCTACTTCTGACGTGACAGTCATAGGTTTGACTTCAGCAGAATAGGGGATGGATCTGTTGAGAAGGTAGTAGGGTATGATGTCCTGGTATTTGGATGACATACACAGAGTAGGAAAAGAAACTCCTATACTACAATCGGTTATACTTTGGTCGTCACACAGTAGTTTCTCCATATGGGACTTGGACATTATATCAGACAAACTGGTTACTAGATCTATGGTTTTAGATCTAGATTTGGGTGGTTTCCCAATCAGGGTACTTAGACAGCATTCTAAGAGTATTTAGAATGGACGACTCCATGCACGGTAGTGTACCAGCAGAAGATGGAGTCACCCTCTCTAAAGGTGTCTTACAGACTAAAGGGGAGAGGGATGTGCATGATTAGCAGATCACTTGCTCAGGCGATTGAGTCAATCATGAGATGTCAAGTACCACACCAGATGTTGTTCTTGCACTAGATGCAATAAGTTGACATTGATCCAATCCTGGAGAAACGGTCGGAAGCAGTTTTAGAACATAAGTGGATGTTCTAGGGATATGATAACGACAGCCTCATTCGGGAGACAGTTATCATTCCAGGCTTCCAAGGTGACATGGACGACAAGGAGGTTGTCAGAGTTATAGTTCTCCTTCAGACGAAGGGCAATATTTTGGACAGGTGGTCCAAGGCAATACTGAGGGAGGCATGGCGCAGGATACTGATTAAGTTCAGTTGACGATACAGTCTAAGAAGTTTGGATTTGGAGTTCATTTATGAGCTATGTCCCATCAGACATCCAGACACATTCTAAGACAGGTAATGCTCATTTCGGGAGATGGGTTTCTCCGCGAACTTGAGATATAGAGAGACATAGAGAGAAACATCAAAGCGGATCCACTCACTAAGGCTATTCCTCGAACGCAATAGTTTCGCAAACGAGCTTTGTGAGACTGACTAGTATAGGAGTTGGGTGTTCGGTATCACACGGGCTGTGAGTATGCGACATCGCAATAATTAGCCTTGAGTGCAAGTGGGAGATTGTTGGAAATAGTGCCCTCAGAGTCAATTATTAGGTCACAGGTACGTGATTGCGATGATTGATGGAGGACCTATCCCGGTAGGACAGTCTTACTCGAGATGATAGTATGCTATCTGGTTTACCTTTATCATCGTGTACTGCTTCAGGTGACCTGACAAGTCGCTATTACACGTTGGTAGAGCCCCTAGGATTCTTGCTTGACCACCAGCAGTATGAGGGCGATCATATAAGTGGGAGCTGGGGGTCTATAAGCATATCCTTAAATGGTCCCTAGTCGTGAGAGTTTCGAGACAGGGCATCGATTCTCCAGAGTAGACTAGTGTATACAGTCGAGACCCCGACGAGGGGCGGTGGCCGGTCTCACAAGCCACTGGTGTCATTTGGATCACCTAAGATGTATACAGGTGCTCATTGGGTTATGAGTACACCGGACAGGACTCGCCGGGAACATGCTAGTTGGTCATATACCAGACGTCAGATGGCAGTTCCCTGGTGACATGTGTGCAGGTTAGTTCATCGACCTGGGGATCGTCATTTGTCTCGTGTGAGTTCCCACTGTACTTTGATTACTACCCTACCACGGCTCAAAGGAGTCGTGCAAACAGGTTTTAGTTGGGTACAGTCCCGAGCCACATGGAGGCAGTGAGCGTATCTTCAGGGGTTCGTCTTTCCCGGTATTGGGGGTGAGGTCGTGCTGTGTCTAGGAGAGCCATTACACGAAGCCCTCGGCCGAGGCAAGGAGATTTACTGGTAGGTATTCCAGTAGTATCTCAGGGTGTTCTGGGCTACACTCCGACACGACTTGTACCGCTTTTGGGGGTCTGACTTTTACCAACCCCCTAGGCCCGCCATGCGATGCTCATAGACGAACGGACCGGACTGTACGGATATTGTCACTGACAGGCTCAGTAGGGAGTCAGGCTGAGTTCGCTCACAGACGTCCCTTTTGGTCAATACCTGGTAGCCCGTTATGTATTGGCTTATACCTCTAAACGTGCTAGTGGTTAAATCCACAACCAAGGTATTGACGAGTCTTTAGAGTCCCCCACATTCAGTTACTCAGCTTTCGGGCGAAAGGTTGTAGAGGCCGTATGGAGATATGGCAAGGTCCGATCAGATACGTGCGGTATTGCACGGATCCGGATCAGACAGTTTGTACTATAGGCCGTATGGATATATGGCAGGGTTCGATCAGATACGTGTGGTATTGCACGGATCAGGATCGAACGGATATTACTAGCCGGTTTTGGTTTAAGCCGGATCCTAGTATAGTACAGTGTAGATTTTGTCTCATTGCATCTGTATTTCAGTCGAAATACAGATGCGGGTGTGTATGCACAGTATCGGTGTTTTCCTGTAATTTATTACGGGACCAGTTTTCTGGAGTTGCCACTTTGCTTTCCGTTTCGGCCGATTTCCATTGTTTCGTTCATTGGCCGAAGATTGGTGGAGGAGGGCTTATTTGCATTGTTGCAAATAAGCATTTGTGGAGGGGTTCTTTGCTTATTGTTGTATCATGATAGTCTCTCATTGACCTTGACTTCTAGCTTCATGATGGCTTGACTTTGTAAGCATCATGGTTGTTGATGATTAGTTGGTAGTGTATTGGTTTTGGGAGTGATCATTGCCTCTCATCATCACTTGCTTTTTCCATGACACTCCACCTTGCATTATTGATTTGATTCAACCCTCTTGAGTTTGGCTCTCCCTCTCATTCTCATATTGTCTTGGCCGGCCATTCCATTAGGAGGGGGCTGTCCAACATTTTTGGTTGTGGGGTTTTGTTCATTTCATGTTCCAAAATCCCCAAAGCTCCTCCACATATTTCTTGTATCATCCCTCCACTAAAATGGCACCTCCATGAACCCCAAATGTGACTTGTACACTACATATTCTACAGCGAATCTTGGGCACGTCGAGTAGCCGGCTTCGTGCCCGAGTTGCCTCGGCATTGAGGTGGGAGCCCGTAAAAGAAGTAGGCGATGTGGTGCACTTCCGGCGACGAGAAGGAGACGGGACATTCCGCAGGAGATCGGGACGATGACGAGAAGACCGGAGGACTTGGATCGTCGGTATATCTCTATTCCCTTTCTTGTAGATAGCTAGGACTAATTAATGGTTCGATCCGGGTATTAGTGCGTGTAAGTGCACGGCGGCGCCCCGGCCGTCAATCCGACGCCGGAATGCGGAAGCGGTGAATAACTTAAATTTTGCGGACTTTGCAAACCGGCACCACCGCGCACTAACCACCCGGATCGTAACCATTAACAAGTCTAAGCTACTAACAAGAAAGGGAAAGAGATGTACCGACTGATCCGAGTCCTCCGGTCTTCATCCCCACTCCGATCTCCTCGCGGGATCTTCGTCCGTCTCCTCCTCGTCGGAAAGGGCACCACATCGCCTGTAGCTTTTACGGGCTCCCACCTCAATACCGAGGCAACTCGGGCGCGAAGCTGGCGAATCGACGCGTCCAAGATTTGCTGTAGAATAGTGTAGAATAGTTGTCTCTTTGGGGTTTAATATGGTTGCCATGATGGAGGAATTTTTTCACAAGGATTTTTCATGAAGGCTTGAAGGAAAAATGGAGCATCCAAACAAATAGAATAATCCCCTCCTCAAAAGAGCTCGGCCAGCCCACAAAAATTGAGCTCACTGGAAGTTGTACCAAGTGGATAGAATGCACACATAAATAATGATTCTTGTGCTCCCTGGAAAAGGAATGGGGTTGAAGTGAATTGATAAAAAAACCATGCTTGAATTAAAATCCTCAGCACTCAAAAATGGAGGGGGTCCACCAAATAAAATAAACCCTCATGTCCATTCTGATATTACTCCAGCACACTCAATCTTAACACAATGCAATCAAATATATTAATTAATCCCTTCTCACCTCCATGTTAAATTCCAGCACACTCAAAAATTAATCCACTATGTAATTTAAAACTCACTCCATTCCCCACAGTGGCCGGCCCAATTCCAAATACCACTCAAACAGTGGCCGGCCCCACCACTAAACCCATACTCAATCAAGTCAAGAATTAATGCAAGTGATGGTAAAGAGAATGGTGATGGTCAAATCAAAAACCCACATATGCAAGAAACCCCCTCCTCAAAAGTAATTTGCAAAACTGCAAATTACCCCCTCCATCGGAAAAGTCCGGCCGGGAAAGAACAAAGGAAAACCGGCCGGAACGGAATGCAAACTGGCAACTCCAGAAAACTGGTCCCGTAATAAATTACAGGAAAACCCCGATACTGTGCATACACACCCGCATCTGTATTCCGTCCGGATACAAATGCAAAAAGACAAAACTACACTATCAAATACTAAGATCCGGCTTAAGCCAAAGCCGGCTAGTAAAAACCGTCCGATCACGATCCGTGCAATACCGCACGTATCTGATCGAACTCTGCCATATCTCCATACGGCCTCTACAGCGTTTCGCCCGAAAGCTGAGTAACTGAATGTGGGGGACTCTAAAGACTCGTCAATATTATGGCTGTGGATTTAACCACTAGCACGTCAGAGGTATAAGCCAATACGTAACGGGCCACCAGCTATTGACTAAAAGGGACGTCGATGAGCGAACTCATCCTGACACCCTACTGAGCCTGTCAGTGACAATATCCGTGCAGTCCGGTCCGTTCGTCTATGAGTATCGCATGGCGGGCCTAGGGGGTTGGTAAAAGTCAGACCCCCAAAAGCGGTACAAGTCGTGTCGGAGTGTAGCCCAGAACACCCTGAGATACTACTGGAATACCTACCAGTAAATCTCCTTGCCTTGGCCAAGGACTTTGTGTAATGGCTCTCCTAGACACAGCACGACCTCACCCCCAATACCGGGAGAGACGAACCCCTGAAGATACGCTCACTGCCTCCATGTGGCTCGGGACTGTACCCAACTAAAACCTGTTTGCACGACTCCTTTGAGCCGTGGTAGGGTAGTAATCAAAGTACAGTGGGAACTCACACGAGACAAATGACGATCCCCAGGTCGATGAACTAACCTGCACACATGTCACCAGGGAACTGCCATCTGACGTCTGGTATATGACCAACTAGCATGTTCCCGGCGAGTCCTGTCCGGTGTACTCATAACCCAATGAGCACCTGTATACATCTTAGGTGATCCAACTGACACCAGTGGCTTGTGAGACCGGCCACCTCCCCTCGTCGGGGTCTCGACTGTATACACTAGTCTACTAATGGAGTATCGATGCCCGGTCTCGAAACTCCCACGACTAGGGACCTTTTAAGGATATGCTTGTAGACCCCCAGCTCCCACTTATATGATCGCCCTCATACTGCTGGTGGCCAAGCAAGAATCCTAGGGGCTCTATCAACGTGTAATAGCGACGTGTCATGTCACCTAAAGCAGTACACGATGATAAAGGTAAACCAAATAGCATACTATCATCTCGAGTAAGACTGTCCTACCGGGATAGATCCTCCCTCAATCATTACAATCACGTACCTGTGACCTAATAATTGACTCTGAGGGCACTATCTCCAACAATCTCCCACTTGCACTCAAGGCTAATTATTGCGATGTCGCATACTCACAGCCCGTGTGATACCGAACATCCAACTCCTCTACTAGTCAGTCTCACAAAGCTCGTTTGCGGAACTATTGCGTTCGAGGAATAGCCTCAGTGAGTGGATCCGCTTAGTTATTTCTTTCTATGTCTCTCTATATCTCAAGTTCGCGGAGAAAGCCATCTCCCGAAATGAGCAAAATCAGTCTTAGAATATGTCTGGATGTCTGATGGGACGTAGCTCATAAATGAACTCCAAATCCAAAACTTCTTAGACTGTATCGTTAACTGAACTTAATCAGTATCCTGCGCGCCATGCCTCCCTCAGTATTGCCTTGGATCACCTGTCCAAAATACTGCCCCTCGTCTGAGGGAAAACTATAACTCTGACAACCTCCTTGTCGTCCATGTCACCTTGGAAGCCTGGAATGATAACCGTCTTCTGAATGAGGCTGTCGTTATCATATCCCTAGAACATCCACTTATGTTCTAAAACTGCTTCCGACTGTTTCTCCAGGATTGGATTAATGTCAACTTATTGCATCTAGTGCAAGAACAACATCTGGTGTGGTACTTGACATCTCATGATTGACTCAATTGCCCAAGCAAGTGATCTGCCAATCATGCACGTCCCTCTCCCCTTTAGTCTGTAAGACACCTTTGGAGAGGGTGACTCCATTACCTGCAGGTACATTACCGTGCCAGGAGTCGTCCATCCTAAATACTCTTAGAATGCTGTCAAGTACCCTGATTGGGAAACCACCCAAATCTAGATCTAAAACCATAGATCTAGTAACCAGTATGTCTGATATAATACCCAATTCCTATGTGGAGAAACAACTGTGTGACGACCAAAGTATAACCGATCGTAGTATAGGAGTTTCCTTTCCTACTTTGTGTATGTCATCCAAATACCATGACATTACACCCTACTACCTTCTCAACAGATTCATCCCCTATTCTGATGAAGTCAAACCTATGACTGTCACGTCAGAAATAGATGATCTATGTCCGCTACATCTGCTTTAGTCTATAAATAGACATAAGCTGCCTGTCCACCAATGCTTCCGCTGCTCCCACTGACTACGACAACCCTCTGGCAGAGTCCTATAGACGTACACTTCTAAAACTAGTTTAGAACGACGCTATACTCATCCTCCCGCCGGGTCTCGTAACCTGGAACAACAGCAATGGCAATTGTGGGTAAACAAGAACTTCCCTGTCACCGTCCTTGAGGCTACCGTAGTACCTCTCTGGTGCCTGAAGTTACCCACCTTATCTGCGGAGTGGCCAATGGAATGTCAATCCAGATTGAATCTTTAGGTTCCTTATCAAATCTTCAGTAATCGTTTGTGGTTCTGGAATCACTTCCAGTTCTACCATACTCCCACTACTGTTTTCTGAAAAAATCCATTTTTAATAAAACTGTGGCGAGTCTAGAACAATATCGCTATTGTTCATCCAGATGGTAGAAAGTCAAACCGAGTCATAGCCTGGGTCAACCCACAAACAGCCATTACAGAAACGTGCCTTGAGTTGTCCAGTGTCTGGTTTTAAGCATAAACCGAACAACTCCCCGTACCTTAACAATGTTAAGATATGAACTGTTCTATATTCAATATAGAAAACAGAGGCACTGATTTAATTGAACCAGATCCAAATCATGCAACTGTCTCCAGTGCATGTCAACTAAATGGAAGGAGGCCGATCAGCGTTACTCAACTTAGGAATGCTTCCAATTATGAGTAACCTGAAAGAGAAGCAAGTTCTCTTAATCACTACTATCAACTGAACACCATACGCAAGTATCTACATCTTCGATCTCTTTGAAGAATCCCGATACTTGCTACATCTGGTTCTCTACTCTATTCAAATACCTATAACTTCTCAAAATTCGGACTCTGTGTTTCCGCGAAACACCTGTCTAAAAACTAGAGAAGTCATAAGTAAACCGAATATAGTATAAGGACCTACCCCTCTGTCCTGATGGACCCTGGACAACATACAATACTCTGTATAAGTCCCTTGAGTCTGATAACTCATTCACTGTGTGCCGTAGGTTGAAAACTGTGCTTATGGTTAAGAAGAATTACACCGCTGTTTAATGCTCCTTACCTAACCATCCACTGATATAGGTAAATGTCGTAGACATAATTTCAGAAAGGTATATCTCACTCTATGAAAATAGACGTACAGATATATCAATTTGAAATTGGTGCATAACAGCGGATATTCAAAACCAAATATTTGCCGACCGGCAAACAGCCCAGGTGAATTCCTCAAATATCACCGATTACAACGAATCCCGATATAATGAGGACAATCACCTAATTCCCAATAGCTTACTCCCACTCATCATTTGTAAAACCATACAGATGTGAGAATCGTACCTGGTAAATACATACCCTGGAGTAAGTATCTAATCGGGAAATCAGTTTTCCTTTAACATTACACAGTGAAACTGAAATATTGAAATGTTCCGATGGGGTATTCTGGTATTCCTAGTAATGCCTCTTCCAGATTCACGACTGTAACCGTATAGTTCTTTGCCACCTCTCCAAATCCCTTCATATGTCTTTAGTCTTTACCTTCTGCACACCCTTTTAGGCCAAATGGTTTTCTTCCTTCCCTACCGTTCGGCACCAGCCTATGGTTTGGAAGAAGACTATCCAATAAGCATAATGGGTGTACTGTCCCAATCCTAGGAACACTCGCAATGCGAGAGAAGGTGAAGATAAAAGACACCTGAATGTACTTTATTCCTATTTCTCCTGAACCAGTATCCATCCCCGAACTGGAACAAGTTCCTTTCGAGTTCGTATATAACCATACGATGGATTATCCAAATAAACTGTGGATCTTCGTAGTGATACGGAGTGTCCTGGAGAAATACAAAGGTGATGTGGGAGTGGTAACGAAATATTTGGTTTGGTCGTGAATATCTGTTGCAATTTACTTTGCCCTCTTACTAATCCCTTGCTTTGTCTGAACTTAATACCTTCTGCACACCATCGTTATGCTAATTGGTTTTCTTCATTCCCTACCGGTCGGCACCAGCCTATGGTTTGGAAGAAGACTATCCAATTTGCGTAATAGGTGTACTACTCCTAAACCAAGGAATACTCGCAACCTGAGAGAAGGTGAAAAGAAAAGACAACTGAATAATCCTATTCGTTTTCTCCAGAACCGGAAACCATCCTCGAATAAATTCTTTCGAGTTCGTATCTAACCATACGATGGTTTTGTCCAATGGAAGTGGACGTTCGTAGTAAAACGGGGTGTCCTGGAGAAAAGGGTAAAAGTAGGAGTGGCAATGAGGTTTGCAACTCTGACAATCCAAAAGCCGGTGTTTAAGAAGGTTCGGTCAACTTGGTCACTGAGTCAAAGTCTTAGGGTCGGGTCAATGGTCGCTGCCAAAGAGAGAGAGAAAAGAAACACTCAGCGTGCACTCTAACCTAGATCAGAATGGTTACCAATTTATCTAATCTGGAATCCTCCCACTGTTCCTCAAATTCTCCTCCGAACCTAAAAGAAGAATTAGTCGGGATCACCCGAGGAGTAAACCAACTCATCAGTGGGAATCGGGATCCAACTCTCATCGCATGACAACGTGACGGAATCCGCTCACGGTGTCACACTCCAGAAGGTATGCGCATATCTGGCAAGTTTCAGTTCTTTTGAAACTCCCGATGTGATTTCTGCCCCATGCTCTTATGACCTTGACTTTGGCCAACATATCATAAGTCACATGTCAAGTTCTGCCCGTCATTCTCCAGGTTAATTTGAATCCACCCGTACATACCCTTGACTTTGGCCAAAATGGCAGCACGACTGTCCCAAACCAACGCATCTATCTATGCTGCATATGAATACCCCAATAGCTACCAATCACTGTGCCTTGACTTTGGCCAACATACACAGCTTGAATACTATTGACCACCCATATGAAACGACGGAGGGCTACGAATGGTTTCTGGCGAAAACCTTTAACGTAATGAACTTGATATCGTTGAAGGAACTGATAGCTTTTAAAAATATAGTGACGAAAACCATTGCTAAAGAGGTCACTCCCGGTGAAGGGATCTCGGCTCTTTCCCCGTAGAATGAGGTGCAGGATATTCCAACTGAATACCACGGTGCAAAGCAAAAGTAATCGGCTATAGTGAAGTCATTGCCCTGACGCAAACTTTTTGTCTAAGGGGTCACTCCCGGTGAAGGGATCTCGGCCCTTGCCTCGTCGACTGAGGAGCAGGATATTCCAATGAATACCACTATGCAAAACAAAAGTAAACGTCCTTGCAATAACAGCTTTTTGAAAAGTGTTCCAACAACATCAGATTAGGTTTGTTTTTAACTTGCATTGATCCGAATCAATGCAGTCCCATCAATTGATCACACCACAAAGAACGAAAATATACTGACGTACGTATATGCCATCCGCATTCGCCACTGGGTCCCGTCATCACCCGTTAGGTTAGCTAACTAACGGCAGAGCGGGGACTGGACTAGCGCGGATGAAAAACATATACAACATCTACTAATATATATACCAATATATAGTATTTCGCTCAAGGCGTGAATAAAATGCAACATCACAGAAATGTACAGCATCACAGAACAATACAGATATCTGGGATCCCCGGGTTTCACAGAGCCACTGCTGAAACCCGCCGTTCCCCTGGTCGTGTGGATAGCCTGTGCAATGAAAACCTAGACCCCTACGGGCGCGGCAAGTCACCCGCCAAAACCTGAAGCGAGGCAGCCCCCTTCAGCGCCGTGAATGGACCACCCAGCACTTCACGGAATCCGGTAACTTGGGCACCCCTCCTGGGTCAAACCTGTACCCCCTACGAGTGCAGCGAATAGCCCGCCAATCCTAGTGTGAAGCCCCCTCCGTCCCAATGCCATGAGATGCGGGCTTGCTGCCCTCTAGAACCCGGCTATCCGTGCACCCCTCCGCGGGGTAATCCTAGTACAGAAAGTAAAATATACATACAACGGGTACATCGACCGCAACCAGGTCGTGCCCCAAAAGAATAATACAAACAGGCAGTGACGGCAGTCCACATGTCGGACGCTCGCCCCGCAATATTAAATGTACATAATACAACCACAACTGTACTAGCATTGCAACCAGGCTATCCCCACGACCGATCCGCAACAACACAGCAAATACATAGAACATCAACGTGAAAGTCACGTTCGCAAATCCGTCTAACCGGGCTATAGCAGTTAGACCGGATTTACCGATCGAGTGACATTCACGGTCGCAGATATAATGTAAATACTGTGAAAAATGTGTTTAAAATATCCGACCGATCAAATTATATCAAGTGGGCCCCAAAACAATACTGTAGCAGTTACAGAAAATATGGGCCCAATTTTAATATCCCAAAACCCCTAAAATAAGCCCACAAGCCCACTGAAAGAAATTGGTGAAGTGAAGCCTCATTCCTGCGGCGGAAGCGCGGCCAATGAGGGGCTAAGGCCGCTCTTCCGCGGTCGTAAGGTATGATCACTTTACCAAATTTTTGCAGTAGTCTTAGAACTCCCTGCACATCATTCTGAGACAACCTGAAAAAATTTTGGAGACAGAAAAATTTCAACAGAAACTGTCGTGGGTATATTGGGGTTTTCGAACATTTCGATCGATCGGAACAGAAAAACACATTACACAAAGCTAGACTAAGTTAATGGGGAGGCTCTGATACCACTGTAAGTGCACGGCGGCGCCCCGGCCGTCAATCCGACGCCGGAATGCGGAAGCGGTGAATAACTTAAATTTTGCGGACTTTGCAAACCGGCACCACCGCGCACTAACCACCCGGATCGTAACCATTAACAAGTCTAAGCTACTAACAAGAAAGGGAAAGAGATGTACCGACTGATCCGAGTCCTCCGGTCTTCATCCCCACTCCGATCTCCTCGCGGGATCTTCGTCCGTCTCCTCCTCGTCGGAAAGGGCACCACATCGCCTGTAGCTTTTACGGGCTCCCACCTCAATACCGAGGCAACTCGGGCGCGAAGCTGGCGAATCGACGCGTCCAAGATTTGCTGTAGAATAGTGTAGAATAGTTGTCTCTTTGGGGTTTAATATGGTTGCCATGATGGAGGAATTTTTTCACAAGGATTTTTCATGAAGGCTTGAAGGAAAAATGGAGCATCCAAACAAATAGAATAATCCCCTCCTCAAAAGAGCTCGGCCAACCCACAAAAATTGAGCTCACTGGAAGTTGTACCAAGTGGATAGAATGCACACATAAATAATGATTCTTGTGCTCCCTGGAAAAGGAATGGGGTTGAAGTGAATTGATAAAAAAACCATGCTTGAATTAAAATCCTCAGCACTCAAAAATGGAGGGGGTCCACCAAATAAAATAAACCCTCATGTCCATTCTGATATTACTCAAGCACACTCAATCTTAACACAATGCAATCAAATATATTAATTAATCCCTTCTCACCTCCATGTTAAATTCCAGCACACTCAAAAATTAATCCACTATGCAATTTAAAACTCACTCCATTCCCCACAGTGGCCGGCCCAATTCCAAATACCACTCAAACAGTGGCCGGCCCCACCACTAAACCCATACTCAATCAAGTCAAGAATTAATGCAAGTGATGGTAAAGAGAATGGTGATGGTCAAATCAAAAACCCACAAATGCAAGAAACCCCCTCCTCAAAAGTAATTTGCAAAACTGCAAATTACCCCCTCCATCGGAAAAGTCCGGCCGGGAAAGAACAAAGGAAAACCGGCCGGAACGGAATGCAAACTGGCAACTCCAGAAAACCGGTCCCGTAATAAATTACAGGAAAACCCCGATACTGTGCATACACACCCGCATCTGTATTCCGTCCGGATACAAATGCAAAAAGACAAAACTACACTATCAAATACTAAGATCCGGCTTAAGCCAAAGCCGGCTAGTAAAAACCGTCCGATCACGATCCGTGCAATACCGCACGTATCTGATCGAACCCTGCCATATCTCCATACGGCCTCTACAGCGTTTCGCCCGAAAGCTGAGTAACTGAATGTGGGGGACTCTAAAGACTCGTCAATATTATGGCTGTGGATTTAACCACTAGCACGTCAGAGGTATAAGCCAATACGTAACGGGCCACCAGCTATTGACTAAAAGGGACGTCGATGAGCGAACTCATCCTGACACCCTACTGAGCCTGTCAGTGACAATATCCGTGCAGTCCGGTCCGTTCGTCTATGAGTATCGCATGGCGGGCCTAGGGGGTTGGTAAAAGTCAGACCCCCAAAAGCGGTACAAGTCGTGTCGGAGTGTAGCCCAGAACACTCTGAGATACTACTGGAATACCTACCAGTAAATCTCCTTGCCTTGGCCAAGGACTTTGTGTAATGGCTCTCCTAGACACAGCACGACCTCACCCCCAATACCGGGAGAGACGAACCCCTGAAGATACGCTCACTGCCTCCATGTGGCTCGGGACTGTACTCAACTAAAACCTGTTTGCACGACTCCTTTGAGCCGTGGTAGGGTAGTAATCAAAGTACAGTGGGAACTCACACGAGACAAATGACGATCCCCAGGTCGATGAACTAACCTGCACACATGTCACCAGGGAACTGCCATCTGACGTCTGGTATATGACCAACTAGCATGTTCCCGGCGAGTCCTGTCCGGTGTACTCATAACCCAATGAGCACCTGTATACATCTTAGGTGATCCAACTGACACCAGTGGCTTGTGAGACCGGCCACCTCCCCTCGTCGGGGTCTCGACTGTATACACTAGTCTACTAATGGAGTATCGATGCCCGGTCTCGAAACTCCCACGACTAGGGACCTTTTAAGGATATGCTTGTAGACCCCCAGCTCCCACTTATATGATCGCCCTCATACTGCTGGTGGTCAAGCAAGAATCCTAGAGGCTCTATCAACGTGTAATAGCGACGTGTCATGTCACCTAAAGCAGTACACGATGATAAAGGTAAACCAAATAGCATACTATCATCTCGAGTAAGACTGTCCTACCGGGATAGGTCCTCCCTCAATCATTACAATCACGTACCTGTGACCTAATAATTGACTCTGAGGGCACTATCTCCAACAGTGCGCGGCGGTTTGCCAGTTCAAGAAAATTTAAAGTTTATCACCGCTTCCGCATTTGGCCGTCGGATTGACGGCCGGGGCGCCGCCGTGCTATATCAGGTAAAGCGTCAGCTAAAAACTATAAGGTATACGTTTTTACAAGACCGAGTCGGTGAATCTATCAATCGGCATCCAGCCTCACAACATCACGTACGGTAAGATCCATCGTACGGCATCCTCTAGTCAAGGATATGGATCAATCATCAAGTCAACTCATCACGTACGAAAGAATCATCGTACGGCGGCATTAAAACATTAGGGATCCTATCAGCCTTTAGGACAATGAGGGGTACGGACCTAATGTCTCGTACGACATATCACACAAGATTCACGACATTCTCTATATATATCTATATACCTATGTCCCAGGTCACATCCACCACAATCTCATATCAGGGGACTGGCAAGGTATCAATCATCTCAATCGACTCGCATCCGTATACCAACATATCACCAAGTCATCATATCGCATCGTGCATTCTTTTCATCACAATTATATCTCACATAAAGTCAAGTTTACATAAACATTCTACCTTTACTATAAGCATAAGTATCTAATCTAACATACACACCCGAACCATACAAACAATTTTTAAAAGGTGCGAATCGTAGTTTTGAAAGTAGGGGCTACGGTGTTTTTAAGGAAAATGTATCAATTGAAAATCCATAACGTCCCTCAAGGTATTTGTTTAAGATGCATACGATTCTTCAGTTTGGAAATAGGGATGGTTCGGATGACACGTCTACGTCGGCTATGTAGTCCTATAGAACCCTAAGCGGCAATATCATCAAATATCATCCTCAAATCCCGTCATCACATATTAGCCGTATCATATCACATCTAACTATCCTTAGTTTCTAATATGGTTCTCTAACTACCTTTTTACTCTATCTATAGTTTTCTATTAAAGGTTTCATTAACCATAATCTATATGTAAATCGGTTTCCATCAAAATGTGTGGGGGTGCTATACGCCATCCACCTGACTTCCCCCATAGATATAGATCTACTCACCTTGATCTTGCTTGCCGAATTCGATGTCGCCACGCCCTTGCTCGTCGTCCTGAAGCTTGCGCGGAGGTACCTACATGTCACAACGTATCATATTGCATTAATATCCGACTCAAAACCAAAACGACACGCAATATGCCTGTAGGTTAAAACCTACGGACAACGCCTTCAAAACCACCAAACAACCCCCGTCGCTGATGTACAAACATCTGACGACGGAACACAATATCAAATACCAAAACCAAGTTAAAACTAAGTCGTAAAACAATGCAGCAACTCAAGAAAATGGTCCCAGATTTTACCCCAGGTGAAATTAGCTAATTTTGCATATGTAAAGGGTCTAATTTATAGCAAAAGGAGCCATGGACCAAACACGGAGCACTTCCACTCAACCCAGGCTGCAAATTGCGGCCAAAAGGAGTAAATTTGCGGCCACAGTACGGAATTGGGGTCCTGGGTTTTGGGTATAGGTTCTAGGTTGCCTGCACAGCTCTCAGTCTCTGCTAAATAATTTTTAGTGCCTCCGGGTTACTCCAGATTCACATATAACCTCACAATTCAACACAAAACCGACATAATTAATTCCTAAATCTATATTTTTGTTTCTAATCCGGGTCTTGGCCAATAAAAACAGCACTAAGGGCCTTGTAATAGCCACTACACATCACCACAACACAACTCCAACCCAATCCTTCTCTTGAAATATCTAACTTCACAATTCCACACTAAGACAACTTCTAACAAAACTAGAAAGCTAGGAAAAAATAAACTAAACTAAATGGTAGAAATTATACATCATTTAGGCCACTCTAGAAATCCCTAGCTTCTCAATGTCATCAAAATCCCATTTTGCTTGGTCCAATGCGATGAGGGTGAAGAGAGGATCAACTTTTGTGAAGGGGGTTTAGGGTTTGGATGAATATTTTGAGATGATATCATGGGGAGAAGGTGGAGGGAATTGAGGAAGAAGAAGGAGAAGGAAATTATGGGGGAGGAAAGATGAGGCCGCCCACTCTCTCTCTCTTCTTTATTCTCACCCACTCTCACTAATTTACCCAATTGCCCTTTCTCTTATTCTTTTTTTTTCCTCACAAAACCAAAACACAATATGAAAATAATAACACAAATGAACCACATGCAACCAAATGCAACATGTCATGGTGCACTAGCCACGGAAAACTGTAGAAACACGGATTTGGCCTAATCGCGATTAGCAGTGCACTAATCGATTTTTATCCAAATCGCATATAATAAATTTTTAAAAAATGCCAAATCGAATAAATATATTTTTAAACAAATAAATCATTTTAATTTCAATTTATTTCACAAATATTGGTATATTTTTATACCCTTTTTCGAAATACGCCAATTCCGCAAATCGGGCAGTTTTCGGGAAATATTTTATTTTAATATTAAATTCCAAAAATAATATTTTTTATGTTATGAAATGTTACAATCTTCCCCCCTTAAATAATTCGGTCCCCGAATTTAAATTTAAACCTCTAAAACCTAAAACATTTCGATATTCAACTCTAATCAACGGGGCTCAGAAATCATGGAAGATGCAGAAATAAAACAGCGCATCGCGTTCGCCTGAAAACGAGTATAAAACTCAAATCGAACTCCGTCAAGCGTCACGCAAATCATCGGATTTGCACGCATATCCTCGGAGTTACAATGAAGATATAGATCTCAAAATCCACTACAGAAATCCAATATACACTAGTAAAATATTATAATACGTGTATAGTACGCATCTTTGGAAAACCTCCAAAAACTAACTAAAACACATGCAAAAAACCTCCAAAAACTAACTAAAACACATGCAAAATCTTTTCTGAATAGCTGTGTGATGCGTAACTCACGGCACAAGTGACGGACGCTCATTTGTACAATAATAAATATAGTTTCGTATATGTTTTGCTAAATATACGTCCCGTCGTTTCAAAATATTCCAAAAGGTTTTCCTTTAAAAACGTTCGTGTCGCTCATGGACACGTAGGAAATAGCGAGACTATAGCTCCTTTTTGAAAACCACTCGTTAACTTTTAAATGCATGCAAAATACTCAGGTACTGTCCTCAGATCAGTCATGTTCAACTACTACATAACATAGTGCTCAATATGAAAACAAGGTGCTCAAGAGCAAAATCAGCCTCAAAAGGCGTATCTAATAATCGCGTGCGTCTGGTGCGCACGGAAATCAAATCAAAATACAAATGCCACAATATGCAGAAAAGCAAAACTAAGTGCAACGGGTGTGCACGAAAGCATATGTCCAGTGCAACGGGTGTGCACGACAACTACATCAAGTGCATCTAGAGTGCACGAAAATCTCAATCCGGTGCAACTAACATGCACGAATGAAAATCCCAATCGAGTGCATCCGGTGTGTACAAATTCACATCTCATCTCATGCGCCCAACATGTGCGAAAATCCAAATCAAGTGCATCCGTCATCCACGAATGAAAATCGAAATCAAATGCATCCCACATGCACGAATAAAAATTGAAATTAAGTGCATCCCACATGCACGAATAAAAATCTAAATCAAGGGCATCCAACATGCCCGAGTAAAATCTCACTCAAGTGCATCCGATGCGCACAAAAATCCAAAATCAAGCACCTTATATGCGCAAAAATCCAACCCAAGCACGTCAAGCCCATATAAATGCCCAGTGCGGTAAAGCGCACGAAAAAAGAACGTCAAGTGTAACGCGCACAAAAACATAAATCTGTTAAAACAAATGCTCAAAGACATAAATCGGGTGCAACCGATGTACGGGTATAAATCTAGTGCAACTAATGCACGAATACCCATCCGGTGCAACAAATGTATGAAATGCAAATCTAGTGCAACTAATGTACGAAATACGAACTTGGTGCAGCAATGCAAAAAAACATAAATCTGGTGCGATAATTGCACGAAATGAAAATATAGTGCAACAAATGCACGAAATACGAATCTGGTGCATCAAGTGAACAAAATCCAATACGGTGCATCCAGTGCATGAACACAAATACAGTGCATGCAGTGCACGAAATACAAATACAGTGCATCCAGTGCACGAAATACAAATACAGTGCATCCAGTGCACGAAATACAAATACAGTGCATCCATTGCACAGCGTAAAAACCTAGTGCGTCAATTGCACCAAATATAAACCGGGTGCAACAAGTGCACGGAAATGCATTAATAACTCAAATGCGTATAAAAAGCAACACCGAGTGTATCAAGGTGTATAAAATCATAAACGCGTGCAACTGCATGCACAAAATACGTATCAATGCACTCCAAGCACATATAAGCTACACCGAGTGCAAAAATCAAATCGAGTGCGTACCACACGCACAAAATCAAATCAACTGTATGAAATCCATGAAATCATAAACATGTGCAGCCAAGGCACAAAATCAATATCAAGTGGGATAGATATGCACAGATCATAAACCAACACAACGGTGTAAATAAAAAAACCACACCTCAAGTGCAATAACTATGCACAAAATGTAAATACCCAGTAGGTGCAGCCATTGTGCACGAAAATGATATCACGAAACTCAATCATCAAAACTCAAATCCAAACGATATAAGCATGATACTCGGATCACAAACGCAAATCGCAATAAATGGCATTGAGGTACACCTCCTACAATGTCGAAAAATGTCGGTGCGTCCAAAATTGGCAGAGAAAGAACATCTGCTTGCCTCCTGCTCACTGTCTGGCGTCTTCTGTCTCTGGGTCCTTATCTTCCCTGTGGATTTACCAATCTCGCAATCCATCGGCTCATCGGACCGGTCAGGTGTGCCAAGGGGAACGATTCCGTTCTGGCACTTCTCCGGTCATCTCTTCCGTCAATCATCACGACCACTCGTAAAGCAGCACGTCACTGGCGTCAGCCTCTGGTCCTCTGAATACACGTGACACAACTGATCCTGGGTGCAAATCTCATTGCAGCAGTGTCCAGGAAGGAATCCTGCCCAAGGTCTCTTCCGATCTCGCCCATGCCGAACTATACGGAGGCCGGTACTCTTGCATAATCTTTCTCGTTTTCTGGACATCTGCATTCTCAGCACAGCATTCCCTCGGGAACTGGCCGCGTCCCAACGCCTCTGCAAGCATATAAGATCTCTGACCTCGACGGGGAGTAACAACAGCTCGTCAGCATCTCGCACGAACTCTGGTCCCACTCGCCTGTATCATCGTCCACTTCGATGTCACGTCGTGCTATCTGTGTACTGCAATGGTCCTCGGATACGGTCAATCCGGAGTCTCTCGCATGGACTCGAAATTACGAAATCGGTATCTTCATCACTCTGTAGAAGATATATGGCCGAACACGTCCTCGGGAGCTCGTCCCAACCGTCGGAGGAATGCTCAATACTCGTACGTTCTCGATCAGCTCACAACGCACCTGGGTGAGGTCCTCTATCTAAAGCTGGTCAGCTTGCTGGTCTCTTATCAAATGATATCCGGATGACGTCAAACCTTTCGATCGAGTAATCAACGTCCCATAATTTCCCGAAAGCTCAACACCTGAGCACAGTCTAATCATATCTGGTACACACCACAGTACCTACGGACCAACCGTAGAAGGGCAAACCCAAGCCTCACTGATGGCACCGCTAAACTGCCGCAAACCCTGAGGTTCAAAAGCGGTTCCATGGTTATCATGTCGAGTTAGGGTTTCATTCTTCTAGACGGTCCACAGAATTACTTGCATGTTCCTCCGAACACTTTAAACATGGAAAAATGGGTTTCTGACATTCATTCGAACTTTTTAACTTCGCCTATACGACATATGAATATTCTTCGTCCGCGTGCTAAACAATGCCTCAATCTTCCAGGAGAGGCGATACATCACAGTCATCTCTGGATCTGAGTAAGACTCTCCACACTGGAAATCTTCAACTAAACTTTGCCCGCGTCGGCGCATCAATCTGATGAATCACCTTCGTCTCTCAAATCGCGGTGGCCTAGCTATCATCTGTCACATTTCTGCCTGGAAGTTCCGGCGATCTCAGCTCGTAAGCTCTGGAAGCGACATCCTATGAATCTCAGCAACAGCTGGGTCATCCATCTGCACGGTAGGCGACCTCACAATCTCCAAGTTAGGTCGTACATCAACAGTCCTCTAGCAACTGGCAGCTCTATCAATGGCCCCATCATCCGGTGCAAAACCAAACACTCGCCTCAACAAGAGGTCACAACACAATACTATATCGAGACGTTCCTATGTCACCAGAACACACAATGGTCAGTCCTCGTCAATGACGAGCTTGCCCTAACTGCAACATTAGCAGCAGCTTAAATCTGTGCTCAACCCATGGTGACAGGAACCTCAATCAAGTATTGAAGAAAGCATATCAACGGCATGAAATGAAACGACAGATCCAGAATGGATACATGGTCATAAGAAGGAATAGCATCAATAAGAGTATGATCATAGTGTTGGAGATAGTGCCCTCAGAGTCAATTATTAGGTCACAGGTACGTGATTGCAATGATTGATGGAGGACCTATCCCGGTAGGACAGTCTTACTCGAGATGATAGTATGCTATCTGGTTTACCTTTATCACCGTGTACTGCTTTAGGTGACCTGACAAGTCGCTATTACACGTTGATAGAGCCCCTAGGATTCTTGCTTGACCACCAGCAGTATGAGGGCGATCATATACGTGGGAGCTGGCAGTCTATAAGCATATCCTTAAATGGTCCCTAGTCGTGAGAGTTTCGAGACAGGGCATCGATACTCCAGAGTAGACTAGTGTATACAGTCGAGACCCCGACGAGGGGCGGTGGCCGGTCTCATAAGCCACTGGTGTCAGTTGGATAACCTAAGATGTATACAGGTGCTCATTGGGTTATGAGTACACCGGACAGGACTCGCCGGGAACATGCCAGTTGGTCATATACCAGACGTCAGATGGCAGTTCCCTGGTGACATGTGTACAGGTTAGTTCATCGACCTGGGGATCGTCATTTATCTTGTGTGAGTTCCCACTGTACTTTGATTACTACCCTACCACGACTCAAAGGAGTCGTGCAAACAGGTTTTAGTTGGGTACAGTCCCGAGCCACATGGAGGCAGTGAGCGCATCTTCAGGGGTTCGTCTCTCCCGGTATTGGGGGTGAGGTCGCGCTGTGTCTAGGAGAGCCATTACACGAAGCCCTCGGCCGAGGCAAGGAGATTTACTGGTAGGTATTCCAGTAGTATCTCAGGGTGTTCTGGGCTACACTCCGACACGACTTGTACCGCTTTTGGGGGTCTGACTTTTACCAACCCCTAGGCCCGCCATGCTACTCATAGACGAACGGACCGGACTGTACGGATATTGTCACTGACAGGCTCAGTAGGGTTGTCAGGCTGAGTTCGCTCACAGACGTCCCTTTTAGTCAATACCTGGTAGCCCGTTAAGTATTGGCTTATACCTCTGACGTGCTAGTGGTTAGATCCACAACCAAGGTGTTGAAGAGTCTTTAGAGTCCCCCACATTCAGTTACTCAGCTTTCGGGCGAAAAGCTGTAGAGGCCGTATGGAGATATGGCAAGGTTCGATCAGATACGTGCGGTATTGCACGGATCAGGATCGGACGGTTAGTACTACAGGCCGTATGGATATATGGCAGCGTTCAATCAGATACGTACGGTATTGCATGGATCAGGATCGAACGGATATTACTAGCCGGCTTTGGTTTAAGCCGGATCCTAGTATAAGTACAGTGTAGATTTTGTCTCATTGCATTTGTATTTCGGTCGGAATACAGATGCGGGTGTGTATGCACAGTATCGGGGTTTTCCTTAATTTATTACGGGACCAGTTTTCTGGAGTTGCCAGTTTGCTTTCCGTTTCGGCCAATTTCCTTTGTATCGTTCATTTGCCGAAGATTGGTGGAGGAGGGCTCATTTGCATTGTTGCAAATAAGTATTTGTGGAGGGGGTCTTTGCTTATTGTTTTATCATGATGGTGCACCATCCTTTGACCATGCTTGACTTTCTTTGTGTCATGATGGCATGACTTTTGTGGACATGATTGTTGATGATGAGAGATGGTTGTTAGTTGAGTGTTGGAATTATGGTGTGATCATTATCTCTCATGATACCCCTTTTTCTCTCTCCTTGATTATTGGCTAACACTCATTCTTTTGTGTGGCTCTCTTATGATTCATTCTTTTCTCACCCCACCACTAAGTCATGGCCGGCCAAGACTTGGCAAGGGCTGTCCAAATTTTTGGATAGTGGAATTTTGTTCATTTCATGCTCCAAAAATCCCCTAGTTCCTCCACATAATTCTTGTATCATCCCTCCACCAAAATGGCACCTCCATGAATCCCAAAATGAGACATAGCCTCTACACTATATTCTACAGCAAATCTTGGGCACGTCGACTAGCCAGCTTCGTGCCCGAGTTGCCTCGGCATTGAGGTGGGAGCCCGTAAAAGAAGTAGGCGATGTGGTGCACTTCCGGCGACGAGGTGGAGACAGGACATTCCGCAGGAGATCGGGACGACGACGAGAAGACCGGAGGACTTGGATCAGTCGGTATATCTCTCTTCCCTTTCTTGTAGTTAGCTAGGACTAGTTAATGGTTCGATCAGGGTATTAGTGCGCGGTGGTGCCAGTTCATGAAAAATTAAAGTTTATCACCGCTTCCGCATTTGGCCGTCGGATTGACGGCCGGGGCGCCGCCGTGCACTTACAGTGGTATCAGAGCCTCGCCATTAACTTAGTCTAGCTTTGTCTAATGTGTTTTGCATTTTCGATCGATCAAAAATCCCAAATTCGGCGTTTTCTCAAGCATCAGTTTTCTGTTGAAATTTTTTGGAGTCGAATTTTTTTTCAGGTTACAGAAAAGTGATCTACTAGAAAAAATAAGAGTTCTGTGAAAATTCGATGCACTAACTCCACTGTAGGAGCACGGAACCGCGGCCAAACACCCCTTTGGGCCACGGTTCCGCCGCACTATTTTGGGTTCGCTGCACTAAATTTCTACAGTATCTTTCTGGGGTGAAAATTGGGTTTTTGGAATAATAACATTGGGCCCAGAATTTCTTGATCTGCTACAGTAATGCTTTGGGGCCCACTTGTTAAAATTTGATTGATCGGATATTTTAAACACATTATTTCACAGTATTTACATTATATCTGCGACCGTGAATGTCACTTGATCGGTAAATCCGGTCTAACTGCTATAGCCCGGTTAGACGGATTTGCGAACGTGACTTTCACGTTGATGTTCTATGTATTGCTGTGATGTTGCGGATCGGTCGTGGGGGATAGCCTGGATGCAATGCTAGTACAGTTCTGTTGTATTATGTACATTTGATATTGCGGGCCGAGCGTCCGACATGTGGACTGCCGTCACTGCCTATTTGTATTATTATTTTAGGGTACGGCCAGGTTGCGGTCGTTGTACCCGTTGTATGTATATTTTACTTTCTGTACTAGGATTGCCCCGCAGAGGGGTGCACGGATAGCCGGGTTCTAGAGGGCAACAAGCTCGCATCTCATGGCATTGAGAGGGAGGGGGCTTTACTCTAGAATTGGCGGGCTATTCGCCGCACTCGTAGGGGGTACAGGTTGACCCAGGAGGGGTGCCCAATTTACCGGATTCCGTGAAGTGCTGGGTGGTCCATTCACGTTGCTGAAGGGGCTGCCTCGCTTCAGGTTTTAGCGGGTAACTTGCCGCGCCCGTAGGGGTCTAGGATTTCATTGCACAGGCTATCCACACGACCAGGGGAACGTCGGGTTTTCAGCGGTTCTGTGAAACCCGGGGATCCCAGATATCTGTATTGTTCTGTGATGCTGTACATTTCTGTGATGTTGCATTTTATCACGTCTTGAGCGAATATAATATATTGGTATATATATTAATAGATGTTGTATATGTTTTGCATCCGCGCTAGTCCAGTCCCCGCTCTGTCGTTAGTTAGCTAACCTAACGGGTAATGACGGGACCAAGTGGCGAATGCGGATGGCATATACGTACATCAGTATATTTTCGTTCTTTTTGGTGTGATCAATTGATGGGACTGCGTTGATTCGGATCAATGCATGTTAAAAACAAACCTAATCTGATGTTGTTGGAACACTTTTCAAAAAGCTGTTATTGCAAGGACGTTCACTTTTGTTTTGCATCGTGATATTCAGTTGGAATATCCTGCTCCTCAGTCGACGAGGCAAGGGCCGAGATCCCTTCACCGGGAGTGACCCCTTGGACAGAAAGTTTGCGTCAGGGCATTAACTTCACTATAGCCGATTACTTTTGCTTTGCACCGTGGTATTCATTTGGAATATCCCGCACCTCATTCTACGGGGAAAGAGCCGAGATCCCTTCACCGGGAGTGACCTCTTTAGCGAAGGTGTAACGTTTTGAAAATCGTTTCGGTGAAATTTCGAAAAAATCGGTAAAATAAGGGGGGTTTCTGTAAAAAGTCAAAATACAAATATCTTATTATAAAAATTAAATATACATATTCTAGCTATATAATTGCTATTATTTGGTGTTTATTGAGCCGCTGGTGAAATTTCAAATTTTCTGAAAAAATATTATTTTATTATTATTTTAAGCCGTCACTAATATATTTAATTAAGGAAAATTACAAATTGGAATGAGTTGAAACAAATTTTGTGCATCATAAAACATTAAATAAAATTTTATCATGTGGTTTTTGGAATGAAATTATTTGCCAAAACGGTTTAGAAATTATTGAAGAAAAAAGGCTTTTTTTTAGCGTAAATGGATGTTTGGGGTATTGTATTTATCATTTTTCATCACCCCACACCCGTAAACACACCCAAACCCCCATTTCCCCATCATGATGGCTGAACCCTTGCTGCCCCACTCCCACTCTTTTCCCCACTTCAAAAAGAAAAGAGAAGAAAACAAAAGAAAAGAAAAGAAAGAATAATATACATGCATAAGAATGGGCTTTTGACTTTATTTTTGACTTTCAAACCAACACCCACACTCTCTCACCTCTCCCCCCTCCTCTCTAGCCAACCACTACTGATTTGTTCAGCCCCTCCCCTCTCTTTCCCTCATTTCTTCTCTTCTCCAAAAAATCCTCAAGAAAAAAATTATCAAAAATCAAGCAAAAATCCAAATCAAAATCCACCTCCTACCCATTTTTCCTTGGCTACCATTGCATGGATCTAGGGATTTAGAATTCAATTTGGAGGCTATGTTAGCATGCTAGATCTCAATCATGTTGAGGTATAAATCCTAAACCATAATGTAATTTTTGATTAATTACTTCAATGTAGTCTAATTAGGTGTTAAATTGTGGGTTTAATTGAATGTTTGGAAATTCAAGTGGGGATTTTGAATTGAAGCTAGGGTTTGAATTAAATTAGGTTCTTTATCATTAGCTTATGATTGTAATGAGGGGATTAACATGTAATTGAATGCAAAATCTAATTTGGTTACTAGTTGCTAATTTGTTAGTTTAAAAATGGTGATAATTATGCTAAATTGCTAACTAGGTTTTGGAAATTAAATAAAAATGTTGGATTAAAATCTAGTTAGGATTTTTAGCACATCATTAAGGTTTCCATGAGTGGTTTAACCATTTAAAATATGCAAAACCAAGTTTAATTGTAAAATTGTGAATTTTACATTAAAAAGTGTTAAAATTGATATTTTTGCAAACTAGGATTTTGGAAATTATGCAAATTTAGGAGATTAAAAATATGGTTAGGGTTTTTATCGTATTATTAACTTTATTGAGTGTAGTTTAAAACTTTACAGCATGGAAATCCAACCTAAATTGTAGTTTGTGCATTTTTGGCTATGAAATTGTTAAAAAGGGTATTTTGTAAACTAGAATATTAGGGTTTTTTGGAATTTAATGAGATTAAATTCCGGAAATTGTTTCTATGACTTATTTAAGATATTTAATAAGTATATTGGCCGCTACATTCATTTAAACGTCATGTTTTGTACAAAAACGGCGAATTGTGCTTGCTAGATTTTCGGAAAAATGGCTTTTTAAGTGAAATTGGGGTTTTTGTGAGTTTTAACCTAGTTTATATTAAAATTAGTGTTCGTGAATATGCAAATGAGTGTGATTGGATTTTTCTCGATGGTTTGACGTTTGTACATTGACATCGAGAGTTGGTTTGACTATTCTTGCATGCGTAGGCGATAGTTTGGACCTATGCGTGATACGCGTGCCGATTTGATTTTCGTATGCCGTTTCGATTTCGAATTTAGTTTTAATGCGATACGGTGCATTATGATATGTAGGTACCCCATGTGGATTTCGAGGCGACAAGCAAGCGCGTGGCGGCGTCGGCACCGGCAAGCGAGGACCAGGTGAGTAGATTTATATCTATGGGGAGAAGTCGGGTGGATGGCGTATAGCACCCCCGCAGTCCGTGGTGGTGTATACAGATGCGTATACACACCAACAATTATTATATGTTATTTGGGATTAATAACGATGCTTAGGATGGATATTGGTGTGTTGGATTAATTTAGCGTTGCGAACCCTAGGGTAGTGTTGCACTACACATACACACATACATACTTGCATACTTTCCTATTGATATATGCTCATGAGATTCTTTATAGTTATGTGTTCACATGGGTATGGGACTATGTGTTCACATACGGATTGAGGATGATACTTGGGATTGAGCTGAGTCGATGAGATTTGATTTGAGGCCGTGAGATCGGTGATATAGCAGGATTCGTATCTTAGATACGACATGACGTTGTAGCGGGTCCTTGACGTAGTGTTTCACACACGTCCATGCATTCTTAGGCGGTATCAGTATTGTACTAGACGTAGATCAGTACCCCGATCATGATATTTGATAGAGAGGATACCAGGTGAATAGTATGATGAATGTGATAATGACCCGTACCCAGATTTGGGGATGCCGTACGACGGATTTACGTACGAGCTATATTTTGATGATTGATCCGCACTCTTGACTTGGGATGTCTGGTTATGGATATGATATTATTGAGGCGGGATCACCGACTGTATATATACAGGTATGTATATGTATCGACTCAGATGATAGGCGGTTTCCTTACCTGTAGTTCAGCTTGTTAGTTCAGCCATATAGTTTAGTGTAGTTGTTAGATTAGATTAGACTCCTACCTATTTCAAAACTAGCGGATCGTGGGTATTTTAAAAGACAGGTCAAGGGATCTACGGATATTTCAAAAGACGTATCCTTTCTTAAAAACCACCGTAGCCCTATTTTCAAAACCCCGCGGTTCGTGTTATTACAAATGGCACCATTTGTAGGACTTATATTAGATTAATGCAGATTAGTTATAGTTGCGTCTAGTTTTTAGCTCCCGCTCATTTTGGTTGCTCACTCCGCATCCAATATTTACATTGTTATTTCATATTGCATTGTTGACATTATGCTGTTAGGACACCAGCACCATTACCGATGATGCGTATGTACCGCATACACTTACTTGCCGGCTCACACACATCTTCATCGGTAATTGACATGTCACGTACACCTTAGAAAATATTGTTGCTTAACTTAGCTTGATAGCCAATAGTTTGACATAATATTAGTGTACATACCTTATATGCCAGCTTAGACATTATAGTTATTACTTGTCGCTTCATGCATACTGTTATTCATTGTTATGCCGCATTCATGGATTCTCATGCATATATTCACTAATTTACGTGTTATTGAAATTTTGGATTCGGATTTCCATGTGATTTTCTGGATTTGGAGGAAAACCGCAAAAACATAAATAAACCTTTTCTCTCTTTTAAAATAAAAAGTGTGGTTTTCCCATGATGTATGAGTCGTCCACCATGAGTTTGCTGATGGATTTCGAGACCCGATTCGAGGAGACGGATGAACCGTTTCGGGTACATGGTGGACCCGGTAATGTACCCCGGGGCAAGAAGCGCGTGATGATGACGATGTGAGCCTGGCAGGGGAGCACTACTTACCGGTGATATTACCCGACGCGTCGGATATCCGGAGGATACCGTCGTGGTCTTGAGATGGATGGTAGGGGCCGGTCTGGACTGACGGCGCCCTAGATATTGTGATTGAGACTTGAGGTACATAGATTGTGATACAGAGATATCGAGGTATTTGGACACTTGTTTTGTGTCGATGCTGGGCACTGTTTTATGCTGATTTCATATATAGTACCTCATTTCTTTTAAAATACAGAAATCTCACTGATTTATGAAACCAGTTTTATTCAGTACATGCATTCTGTTTCATGCATTCATACATCATCCATATGATATATTGCTACCTAAGGCACTGACACGGGCATATGAGATTACACTCGGGTTAGATATTTACCCCAGCTTTGTTATAGGCTACGTGTTATTCATATATTTGAGGATATATTATGATCATTGACCTAGGTTGCGTTATTTATGCGATTTCTGTGCGTAGATATTTTTCTATTCACGAGTTGGCAACTCACCCCCGTTGTGCCCCAGTTTCTTGCAGGTTTGCCGTACAGGTTTCATTACGGCTTTGCGGGCTCAGTTTCATTCGGGTGACTTGCTAGTAGGTGGGTTTTTCTTTTATCGTACCCATCATATTACCTTGTATAATATTATTCCGTTGTATCTAGTAAATTCCATCAACCAAACATGTATTTATTGAGATAGAGACCAGTGTTGTTTATTCTTTCGACCTTACAGTCGCTCGTTATATTTCTGGTGGTTTTGAGTTTCCTTTTGAGTTTTGATCCTCGCCGTGGGCGTTGTATATTATATTGCTTGTGTGGTTGTGACCGTCGATTGACGAAGAGCTAGCTCCCGCTTGGGGATGCCTTTTTCTTGATTTCGTATACTATTCATGTTGTATCCCGTTTGTGGGCCAGTATTTACAAAGGAGACTCTGCCGAAATTTTCAGTAAATTTTTGATGTTTTAAAAACCTCATAATTCGGCTAATGCTATTGAAATTACTTGCTTTAAGTTGGTTTTTCCTGCACTCTACTACTTTTCTTGGTTTGGATTTCTGGGTTTTCGGTTTACTTAGATTACGTATGTCTCGAGACGTTCGTAGTTTAAGTGCCGGTCATGTTCCGTACTTCCGGGACGTGACAGAAGGTTTTCGTCACTATATTTTTAAAAAGCTATCCTTTCCTTCAACGATATCAAGTTCTTTACGTTAAAGGTTTTGGCCAGAAACCATTCGTAGCCCTCCGTCGTTTCAGACGGGTAGCACGTAGTATTCATGCTATGTTGTTGGCCTTCGTCAAGGTATAGTGTATGGTAGCTGCTTGTTGCCTTTCTGCAGCATAGATAGATGCGTTGGTTTGGGACAGTCGTATAGCCTTGTTGGCCTTCGTCAAGGGCTTGTGCAGGTGGGTTCAAATCAACCTGGAGAATGACAGGTAGAACTTGACATGTGACTTATGATTTGTTGGCCTTCGTCAAGGTCATAAGAGCATGGGGCAGAAATCACATCGGGAGTTTCAAAAGAACTGAAACTTGCCAGATATGCGCATACCTTCTGGAGTGTGATACCGTGAGCGGATTCCGTCACGTTGTCATGCGATGATAGTTGGATCCCGATTCCCACTGATGAGTTAGTTTACTCCTCGGGTGACCCCGACTAATTCTTCTTTCAGGTTTGGAGGAGAATTTGACGGTACAGTGGGAGGTTTCCAGATTAGATAAATTGGTAACCATTCTGATCTAGGATAGAGTGCACGCTGAGTGTTTCTTTTCTCTCTCTCTTTGGCAGCGACCATTGACCCGACCCTAAGACTATGACTCAGTAACCAAGTTGACCGAACCTTCTTTAACACTGGCTTTTGGATTGTCAGAGTTGCAAACCTCATTGCCACTCCTACTTTTACCCTTTTCTCCAGGACACCCCGTATTACTACGAACGTCCACTTCCATTGGACAAAACCATCGTATGGTTATATACGAACTCGAAGAGATTTATTCGAGGATGGTTTCCGGTTCTGGATAAAACGGATAGGATTATTCAGTTGTCTTTTCCTTTCACCTTCTCTCAAGTTGTGAGTACTCCTTGGTTTAGGAGGTAGTACACCTATTATGCAAATTGGATAGTCTTCTTCCAAACCATAGGCAGGTGCCGACCGGTGGGGAATGAAGAAAACCAATTAGCCTAACGATGGTGTACAGAAGGTATTATGTAAAGACAAAGAAGGGATTACTAAGAGGGTAAAGTAAATTGCGACTGATATTCACGACCAAACCAAGTATTTCATTACCACTCCCACTTCACCTTTGTATTTCTCCAGGGCACTCCGTATCACTACGAAGATCCACAGTTTATTGGATACTCCATCGTATGGTTATATACGAACTCGAAAGGAACTTGTTCCAGTTCGGGAATGGATTCTGGTTCAGGAGAAATAGGAATAAGGTTTATTCAGGTGTCTTTTATCTTCACCTTCTCTCGCATTGCGAGTGCTCCTAGGATTAGGACAGTACACCCATTATGCTTATTGGATAGTCTTCTTCCAAACCATAGGCTGGTGCCGAACGGTAGGGAAGGAAGAAAACCATTTGGCCTAAAGGGGTGTGCAGAAGGTAATGACTAAAGACATATGAAGGGATTTGGAGAGGTGGTAGAGATTTATACGGTTACAGTTGTGAATCTGGATAATGGAAGAGGCATTACTTGGAATACCGGGATACCCCATCGAAACATTTCAATGTTTCAGTTTCACCGTGTACTGTTAAAAGAAAACTGATTTCCCAATTAGATACTTGCTCCAGGGTATGTATTTACCAGGTATGATTCTCACATCTGTATGGTTTTACAGATGATGAGTGAGAGTAGGTTAGTGGGAATTAGGTGATCATCCTCATTATATCGGGATTCGTTGTAATCGGTGATATTTGAGGAAGTTACCTGGGTTGTTTGCCTGTCGGCAAATATTTGGTTTTGAATATCCGCTGTTGTGCATCAATTTCAAATTGATATATCTGTACGTCTATTTTCATAGAGTGAGATATACCTTTTGAAATTATGTCTATGACATTTACCTATATCAGTGGATGGTTAGGTAAGGAGCATTAAGCAGTGGTGTAATTCTTCTTAACCATAAGTACAGTTTTCAACCTACGACACACAGTGAATGAGTTATCAGACTCAAGGGACTTATACAGAGTATTGTATGTTGTCCAGGGTCCATAAGGACAGAGGGGTTGGTCCTCGTACTATATTCGGTTTACTTATGACTTCTCTAGTTTTTAGACAGGTGTTTCGTGGAAACACAGGGTCCGAATTTTGAGAAGTTATAGGTATTTGAATAGAGTAGAGAACCAGGTGTAGCAAGTATTGGGGTTTTTCAAAGCGATCGAAGATGTAGATACTTGTGTATGGTATTCAGTTGATAGTAATGATAAAGAGATCTTACTTCTCTTTCAGGTTACTCATAATTGGGAGCATTTCTAAGTTGAGTAACGCTGATCGTCCTTCTTCCATTTAGTTGACATGCACTGGAGACAGCTGCATGATTTGAATCTGGTTCAATTAAATCAGTGCCTCTGGTTCTATATTGGATATAGAATAGTTCATATCTTAACGATGTTAAGGTACGGGGAGTTGTCCGGTTTATGCTTAAAACCAGACACTGGACAACTCAAGGCACGTTTCTGTAATGGCTGTTTGTGGGTTGACCCAGGCTATGACGCGGGTTGACTTTCTACCATCTGGAAGATCAATAGCGATATTGTTCTTCACTCGCCACAGTTTTAAATTAAAAATGGACTTTTTCAGAAAACAGTAGTGGGAGTATGGTAGAACTGGAAGTGATTCCAGAACCGCAAACGATTACTGAAGATTTGATAAGGAACCTAAACATTCAATCTGGTTTGACATTCCATTGGCCACTCCGCAGATAAGGTGGGTAACTTCAGGCATCCGAGAGGTACTCCGGTAGCCTCAAGGACGGTGACAGGGAAGTTCTTGTTAACCCACACTTGCCATTGCTATTGTTCCAGACTGTGAGACCCGGCAGGAGGATGAGTATAGCGTCATTCTAAACTTGCTTTAGAAGTGTACGTTTATATGACTCTGCCAGAGGGTTGTCGTAGTCAGTGGGAGCAGCGGAAGCATTGGTGGACAGGTGGCTTATGTCTATTTATAGACTAAAGCAGATATAGCGGACATAGATCATCAATTTCTGATGTGACAGTCATAGGTTTGACTTTATCAGAATAGGGGATGGATCTGTTGAGAAGGTGGTAGGGTGTGATGTCCTGGTATTTAGATGACATACACAGAGTAGGAAAAGAAACTCCTATACTACAATCGGTTATACTTTGGTCGTCACACAGTAGTTTCTCCACATGGGACTTTGATATTATATCAGACATACTGGTTACTAGATCTATGGTTTTAGATCTAGATTTGGGTAGTCTCCCAATCTGGGTACTTAGACAACATTCTAAGAGTATTTAGAATGGACGACTCATAGCACAGTAGTGTACCTGCAGGTAATGGAGTCACCCTCTCTAAAGGTGTCTTACAGACTAAAGAGGAGAGGGATGTGCATGATTGGCAGATCACTTGCTCAGGCAATTGAGTCAATCATGAGATGTCAAGTACCACACCAGATGTTGTTCTTGCACTAGATGCGATAAGTTGACATTGATCCTATCCTAGAGAAACAGTCGAAAGCAGTTTTAGAACATAAGTACATGTTCTAGGGATATGATAACGACAGCCCCATTCGGGAGACAGTTATCATTCCAGGCTTCCAAGGTGACCCGGACAACAAGGAGGTTGTCAGAGTTATAGTTTTCCTTCTGATGAGGGGCAGTATTTTGGACAGGTGGTCCAAGGCAATACTGAGGGAGGCATGGCGCAGGATACTGATTAAGTTCAGTTGACGATACAGTCTAATAAGTTTGGATTTGGAGTTCATTTATGAGCTAGGTCCCATCAGACATCCGGACATTCTAAGACAGGTATTGCTCATTTCGGGAGATGGCTTTCTCCGCGAACTTGAGATATAGAGAGACATAGAAAGAGACTACAAAGCGGATCCACTCACTAAGGCTATTCCTCGAACGCAATAGTTTCGCAAATGAGCTTTGTGAGACTGACTAGTAGAGGAGTTGGGTGTTCGGTATCACACGGGCTGTGAGTATGCGACATCGCAATAATTAGCCTTGAGTGCAAGTGGGAGATTGTTGGAGATAGTGCCCTTAGAGTCAATAATTAGGTCACAGATACGTGATTGCAATGATTGATGGAGGACCTATCCCGGTAGGACAGTCTTACTCGAGATGATAGTATGCTATCTGGTTTACCTTTATCACCGTGTACTGCTTTAGGTGACCTGACAAGTCGCTATTACACGTTGATAGAGCCCCTAGGATTCTTGCTTGACCACCAGCAGTATGAGGGCGATCATATACGTGGGAGCTGGCAGTCTATAAGCATATCCTTAAATGGTCCCTAGTCGTGAGAGTTTCGAGACAGGGCATCGATACTCCAGAGTAGACTAGTGTATACAGTCGAGACCCCGACGAGGGGCGGTGGCCGGTCTCATAAGCCACTGGTGTCAGTTGGATCACCTAAGATGTATACAGGTGCTCATTGGGTTATGAGTACACCGGACAGGACTCGCCGGGAACATGCCAGTTGGTCATATACTAGACGTCAGATGGCAGTTCCCTGGTGACATGTGTACAGGTTAGTTCATCGACCTGGGGATCATCATTTATCTTGTGTGAGTTCCCACTGTACTTTGATTACTACCCTACCACGGCTCAAAGGAGTCGTGCAAACAGGTTTTAGTTGGGTACAGTCCCGAGCCACATAGAGGCAGTGAGCGCATCTTCAGGGGTTCGTCTCTCCCGGTATTGGGGGTGAGGTCGCGCTGTGTCTAGGAGATCCATTACATGAAGCCCTCGGCCGAGGCAAGGAGATTTACTGGTAGGTATTCCAGTAGTATCTCAGGGTGTTCTGGGCTACACTCCGACACGACTTGTACCGCTTTTGGGGGTCTGACTTTTACCAATCCCCTAGGCCCGCCATGCGATACTCATAGACGAACGGACCGGACTGTACGGATATTGTCACTAACAGGCTCAGTAGGGTTGTCAGGCTGAGTTCGCTCACAGACGTCCCTTTTAGTCAATACCTGGTAGCCCGTTACGTATTGGCTTATACCTCTGACATGCTAGTGGTTAGATCCACAACCAAGGTGTTGACGAGTCTTTAGAGTCCCCCACATTCAGTTACTCAGCTTTCGAGCAAAAAGCTGTAGAGGCCGTATGGAGATATGGCAAGGTTCGATCAGATACGTGCGGTATTGTACGGATCAGGATCGGAAGGTTAGTACTACAGGCCGTATGGATATTTGGCAGCGTTCAATCAGATACGTGCGGTATTGCACGGATCAGAATCGAACAGATATTACTAGCCGGCTTTGGTTTAAGCCGGATCCTAGTATAAGTACAGTGTAGGTTTTGTCTCATTGCATTTGTATTTCGGTCGGAATACAGATGCGGGTGTGTATGCACAGTATCGGGGTTTTCCTGTAATTTATTACGGGACCAGTTTTCTGGAGTTGCCAGTTTGCTTACCGTTTTGGCCAATTTCCTTTGTATCGTTCATTGGCCGAAGATTGGTGGAGGAGGGCTCATTTGTATTGTTGCAAAAAAGTATTTGTGGAGGGGGTCTTTGCTTATTGTTTTATTATGATGGTGCACCATCCTTTGACCATGCTTGACTTTCTTTGTGTCATGATGGCATGACTTTTGTAGACATGATTGTTGATGATGAGAGATGGTTGTTAGTTGAGTGTTGGAATTATGGTGTGATCATTATCTCTCATGATACCCCTTTTTCTCTCTCCTTGATTATTGGCTAACACTCATTCCTTTGTGTGGCTCTCTTATGATTCATTCTTTTCTCACCCCACCACTATGTCATGGCCGGCCAAGACTTGGCAAGGGCTGTCCAAATTTTTGGATAGTGGAATTTTGTTCATTTCATGCTCCAAAAATCCCCTAGTTCCTCCACATAATTCTTGTATCATCCCTCCACCAAAATGGCACCTCCATGAATCCCAAAATGAGACATAGCCTCTACACTATATTCTACAGCAAATCTTGGGCACGTCGACTAGACAGCTTCGTGCCCGAGTTGCCTCGGCATTGAGGTGGGAGCCCGTAAAAGAAGTAGGCGATGTGGTGCACTTCCGGCGACGAGGTGGAGACAGGACATTCCGCAGGAGATCGGGACGACGACAAGAAGACCGGAGGACTTGGATCAGTCGGTATATCTCTCTTCCCTTTCTTGTAGTTAGCTAGGACTAGTTAATGGTTCGATCCGGGTATTAGTGCGCGGTGGTGCCAGTTCATGAAAAATTAAAGTTTATCACCGCTTCCGCATTTGGCCGTCGGATTGACGGCCAGGGCGCCGCCGTGCACTTACACATAGAACAAATAGAATCAAAGATCTCAAATGGATGTATAATCATGGGTACGAAGAGAATGATAGATCTCAAAATATGTACCTCCTAAGGTTTCTTAAGTGGAGTATCGTATCGTAAATATTCCGCGGAACATACGTACGGTACATCACTTTACTCAAGCTACCTACTCCATCAATCAGGGTCAACCTATGAAACGAAAGTTCGGGTCTAATACCCCCCCGTTCAAGTCTAAGTTCCGTAAGGTCAAGCTTAGGTTCCGAAATACATACCCGCCCTAGACTCCACATAGTCAAACATAGACTCGAACCAAGGTTAAACCTAGCGCTCTGATACCAACTTTGTCACGACCCGAAATATTAGCTCGTGACCAGATCATAAATCACGCAACGTCTAAAGGCGTAACGTAATTCAAGTAAGCTGAAACCCAGAAATCTAAACCTTTTTCCGAAGATAAAGGAGGTGATGTTTTGAAATAAAGGTATAGTGAAATCAAGTTTTCTTAATAGATAGAAAAGGAACATGAAAATGCAAGTGAAAATTTCTAGTTTGAAAACATGTTTCGTCAATTAAAAATTTGGGCAGCACCTCCTTTGTATATTTTGATCCAAAACCACAATACATGATAATATAAAGGCATCCCCAAGCAGGAGCTAGCTCTTCGCCAATCGGCGGATTCACAACCACGCAAGTAATGAAACAAGTATATGACGCCCAATGGCGAAGATCAACACCACAGATAAAGAGTGAAGCAAGACATCAACCTAATAAGCGAACATAAAACCCAACGCTCAAGTCTCGCAACTACAAGTCTCACTAAGTCTCATTACATATACAATTACTAGTTTTGATTGATGGAGTCGACTAGATACAATTTGAAATATAAATACAAGAGGGGGCACGATACAAATGTCCCACCTACCAAAGCAAAACACCTGAATGCAACTGTGTACCTGCGATACCGCTACTGATCCATGCGGTCAACCTGCAAGAACTGTGGCACAACGGGGGTGAGTTGCCAACTCGTGAGTAGAAAAACATCAACAAGTAGAAATCGAATAAACAACGACTCCTATGTCAACTATATCATAAAGGTAATACTATGATATCTAGGGTGACCGGGTCATCATAAGTGCCAACAATACTCAAAGTCTATAAGTATGCGGATATCATCCAACCATTTAATCAATGTATGTAAACATATGGATCTCTTCCATCCATATCATCAATGTATGTATGCAACTGGATCCCGTCCAAATGTCAACCAACGACACAACAACATCATGCATGTAAGTATCATAAAAGCATATGCATGGAAGTATGAGGATATAAATCAACGTGTGTCCCTCACGACACAAAAAAAATCATGGAACCTGGGTGTCCAGCATCGACACTCGAAAACTTCATGAAACCCGTGTCCAGCATCGACACGTAATTCCTCATATCTCGGGCTCCGTCAGTCCGGATCGGCCCATATCATCTCTCGACTCCGGTATGTATCCTCCGGATATTCGCCGAGCCCAAATACTATCACCGGTAGGTAGTAGTCCCTCTGCCAGGCTCACCGTCTACTGCATATCAATCCGTTCTCGCCCCGGGATACCATACCGGGTCCACCATGTACCCTCAATCGGCATCATCCAGCTCCTCGAATCGGGTTTCACATGTCAAACGTCACAGAACCGAGAAAACGCATGGTGGACGCACTGAAATATCATATCAAGAGAAACCGGGTTTTCTAAACAGTACATGCTTTCTTTTGAAATGGCCACGGTTCTCAAATCAAGAAATCTCATGAAAACAACATATCTCAATGTGTGTAATCATAAAGCATGATGTAAGCGATATATAACAGAAATGTAAGCATATCCGTATATCATGCAACATGGAACAGTAATATACATATATCGAGGGAAAACCGCTCTTTTAAATGAATCCAGTTTTAAAATATATCATGCGGTTCCCAAATCTCCAATGCAATATCATATAAAGGTGCATATGTGTATATAGCAAGAATTTCACCATTGGGAGCCGGCGCCTTTCGAAGCACTTTCACGTGTGAACCGAAGTCGTGTTGCGTCACTCGTTCATCGTCCCCCTCTTACCGCTTTGCTCATCGCATGCTGGTTGAGCCGATGGAAGAAGAGAGCTAAGAAGGCCGAGAATCCTTAAGCAAGGGCGGGGGCAAAGCAGGTCTTCTCTAATGGTGAATATCTCGACTCGCAGTCGGTCCATTTTTTGCTCAGTATGGAAGTACAAATGTGTATGTCCGCAAGTATGGGTGTACAATATGTATGTACGGAAGTATGGGTGTACAATATGTATGTACGCAAGTATGGGTGTACAATATGTATGTACGCAACTATGGGTGTACAATATGTATGTACGCAAGTATATCATGCAAGGAGTCATATCCATCTTGATGTAGTGATCCTACTATGTAGTGACATGGCAATTATCGATGATGAAGTGTGTGAGCCGAAAAATCTGTGTACGTGTAACATACGCATCATCGATAATGGTGCAAGTGTACTAGCATAGGTATAAGTAATGCAATGCGAATAACAAGAATGCAGCATAAGGTAAAGCGTCAGCTAAAAACTATAAGGTATACATTTTTACAAGACCGAGTCGGTGAATCTATCAATCGGCATCCAGCCTCACAACATCACGTACGGCAAGATCCATCGTACGGCATCCTCTAGTCAAGGATATGGATCAATCATCAAGTCAACTCATCACGTACGGAAGAATCATCGTACGGCGGCATTAAAACATTAGGGATCCTATCAGCCTTTACGACAATGAGGGGTACGGACCTAATGTCTCGTACGACATATCACACAAGATTCACGACATTCTCTATATATATCTATATACCTATGTCCCAGGTCACATCCACCACAATCTCAAATCAGGGGACCAGCAAGGTATCAATCATCTCAATCGACTCGCATCCGTATACCAACATATCACCAAGTCATCATATCGCATTGTGCATTCTTTACGTCACAAATATATCTCACATAAAGTCAAGTTTACATAAACATTCTACCTTTACTATAAGCATAAGTATCTAATCTAACATACACACCCGAACCATACAAACAGTTTTTAAAAGATGCGAATCGTAGTTTTGAAAGTAGGGGCTACGGTGATTTTAAGGGAAAGATATCATTTGAAAATCCGTAACGTCCCTCAAGGTATTTGTTTAAAAGATGCATACGATTCTTCAGTTTGGAAATAAGTATGGTTCAGACGACACGTCTACGTCGGCTATCTAGTCCTATAGTACCCTAAGTGGCAATATCATCAAATATCATCATCAAATCCCGTCATTACATATTAGCCGTATCATATCACTTTTAACTATCCTTAGTTTCTAATATGGTACTCTATCTATAGTTTTCTATTAAAGTTTTCATTAACCATAATCTATATGTAAATCGGTTTCCATCAAAATATATGGGGGTGCTATACGCCATCCACCAGACTTCCCCCGTAGATATAGATCTACTCACCTTGATCTTGTTTGCCAAAGTCGATGTCGCCACGCTCTTACTCGTCGTCCCGAAGCTTGCGCGGAGGTACCTACATGTCACAACGTATCGTATCGCATTAATATCCGACTCAAAACCAAAAAGACACGCGAAATGCCTGTAGGTTAAAACCTACGGACAACGCCTTCAAAACCACCAAACAACCCACGTCGCTGAGCTACAAATATCAGACGACGGAACACAATATCAAATACAAAAACCAAGTTAAAACGAAGTCGTAAAACAATGCAGCAACTCAAGAAAATGGTCCCAGATTTTACCTTAGGGTGAAATTAGCCAATTTTGCATATGTAAAGGGTCTAATTTATAGAAAAAGGTGCCAGGGACCAAACACGAAGCACTTCCACTCAACCCGGGCCGAAAATTGCGGCCAAAAGGGGTAAATTTGCGGCCACAGTATGGAATTGGGGTCCTGGGTTTTGGGTATAGGTTCTAGGTTGCCTGCACAGCTCTCAGTCTCTGCTAAATAATTTTTAGTGCCTCCGGATTACTCCAGATTCACATATACCCTCGCAATTCAACACAAAACAGACATAATGAATTCCTAAATCCGTAATTTGTTTTCTAATCCGGATCTTGGCCAGTAAAAACTGCACTAAGGGCCTTGTAATAGCCACTACACATCACCACAACACAACTCCAACCCAATCCTCCTCTTGAAATATCTAACTTCACAATTCCACACTAAAACAACTTCTAACTAAACTAGAAAGCTAGGAAAATATAAACTAAACTAAATTGTAGAAATTATACCTTATTTAGGCCACTCTAGAAAACTCTAGCTTCTCAATGTCTTCAAAATCACATTTTGCTTGGTCCAATGCGATGAGGGTGAAGAGAGGATCAACTTTTGTAAAGGGGGTTTAGGGTTTGGATGAATATTTTGAGATGATATCATGGGGTGAAGGTGGAGGGAAGTGAGGAATAAGAAGGAGAAGGAAATGATGGTGGAGGAAAGATGAGGCTGCCCTCTCTCTCTCTTCTCTATTCTCACCCTCTCTCTCACTAATTTACCCTATTGCCCATTCTCTTATTCTTTTATTTTTCCCTCACAAAAGCAAAACACAATATGAAACTAATAACACAAATGAACCAAATGAAACATGACATGGTGCACTAGCCTCGGAAAACTGTAGAAACACGGATTTGGCCTAATCCCGATTAGCAGTGCACTAATCGATTTTTATCCAATCGCATATAATAAATTTTTAAAAAATGCCAAATCCAATTAATATCTTTTTAAACGAATAAATCATTTTAATTTCCATTTATTTCACAAATATTGGTATATTTTTATACCCTTTTCGAAAAACCCCAATTTCGCAAATCGGGCAGTTTTCGGGAAATATATTATTTTACAATTAAATTCCAAAAATAATATTTTATATTTTCTTAAATGTTACACTCCCGCTTGGGAATGTCTTTTATGTTATCATTTATATGTGGTTTTTGGATCAAAATATACAAAGGAGGTGCTGCCCAAATTTTTAAAAGACGAAACATGTTTTTCAACTAGTAAAATCCACTTGCAATTTTCATGTTCTATTATCTATGCATTAAGAAAACATTTGATTTCATCATACCTTTATTTCAAAACTTCACCTCTTTTATTTTCTTTAAAAAGGTTTAGATTTCTGGGCTTCGGTTTACTTAAGTTAAGTTACTTCTTTAGACGTTGCGTGATTTAAGTGCCGGTCACGAACAAAAATTTTGGGTCATGACACTCAAGGAGCTTAGGAAGATGATGGAAGACCGCACGACTTGGTTCTTTTGGTATAATCACTCTAACCCTTTAGTTTAGCTTCTTTAGTTTGCTAGTATAGGTTTATGGTTCGATCTTGGACGTCGTTTCATTTGCGCCAAAATTTTAAACGCCGGTTTTTGTTCCGCATCGGCCATGGTAGATGGCCAGGGCGCCGGCGAAACCCAACATGGTATCAGAGTGAGCCTATACTGTAAGTCTATGGTAGCGCCCCGACCGTCTGTCTGAGGCCAAAATGCGGAAACAAAAACTTTTCTTTAACTAGAAACCGGCGCTACCGCGGACTATAAACCCGGATCAAACCATTAACCTACAACTAGCTATCTAGAGAAGAGATAGAATGCTATACCGATCGATCCGTGTCCTTCGGTCTTTGGCCACCATCCTAAGCTCCTCGCGGCATCCCTGGTCTTGATCTCCTCGTCGGAAAGGGCACCACATCGAGAAGTCTTTTTATGGGCTCCCGCTTCATCCGAAGCAACTCGGGCACGAAGTGTGCTATCCGACGTGTCCAAGGTGTTGTAGAGAATGTTTGTGATCACTTTGTCTCTTGCATCCATGGATTTGGATGGAGCTTAGAGGTGTTGCCATTAATGGAGAATGTAAGCTAGAGGAGGAAGAAGAAGAAGAAGAGAAGGCTTTCTCTCCTTCTCTTTTCCTTTCTTGTGATGATAGAATGAGAGTGAGAGAGTGTTATGAAAAATACAAGACCAAGCAAAGCCTCATGGCAGCCCCTCTCTCTCTCCTCTCATCACATCAACACAAAACAATCACTAATGTGACATATTTTCACAAAAAAGAGACCATGAGTCATATATATATGTCCATGTCACATTAATGCATGTCATGATGAAATTCTTGCTCATTATTTCCATAAGCAAACATTAATCCAAATGTTTGCCACAACAAAACGATACGGAAACATCTAAAGTAAACTCGTGACGGATCACAAGTATACCCCTCACCTGTATATACATACCTGCATCTGCATTCCGACTGAATGCGAATGCGATGAGACTAAAGTAATCCAACAAATCTAATACTAGGATCCGGCTTAAACCAAAACCAACTAGTATGATCCGTCCGATCATGATCCGTGCAATACCGTACGTATAAGATCGAACCCTGCCATAAATCCATATGGCCTCTACAACGTTTCGCCCGAAACTTGAGAAACTGTCTGTGGGGGACTCTAAAGACTCGTCAATACTTTGGCTGTGGATTTAACCACTAGCACGTCAGAGGTATTAGCCGTACGTAACGAGCTACCAAGTATTGACCAAAAGGGAGGTCGATGAGCGAACTCATCGTGACATCCAACTGAGCCTGTCAGTGACAATATCCGTACTGTCCGGTCCGTTCGTTTATGAGCATCGCCTGGCGGGCTTAGGGGGTTGGTAAAAGTCAGACCCCCAAAAGCGGTACAAGTCGTGTCGGAGTGTAGCCCAGAACACCCTGAGATACTACTGGAATACCTACCAGTAAATCTCCTTCCTTGGCCAAGGACTTCGTGTAATGGCTCTCCTAGACACAGCTCGACCTCACCTCAAATACCGGGAGAGACGAACCCCTGCCGATCCGCTCACTGCCTCCGTGTGGCTCGGGACTGTACCCAACTAAAACCTGTTTGCACGACTCCTTTGAGCCGTGGTAGGGTTATAATCAAAGCACAGTGGGAACTCACACGATACAAATGACGATCTCAGGTCGATGAACTAACCTATACACATGTCACCAGGGAACTGCTATCTGACGTCAGGTATAATACCAACTAGCATGTTCCCGGCGAGTCCTGTCCGGTGTACTCATAACCCAATGAGCACCTGTATACATCTTAGGTGATCCAACTGATACCAATGGCTTGTGAGACCGGCCACCGCCCCTCGTCGGGGTCTCGACTGTATACACTAGTCTACTCTAGAGTATCGATGCCCTGTCTCTAAAACTCCCACGACTTGGGACCTTTTAAGGATGTGCTTATAGACCCCAGCTCCCACGTATATGATCGCCATCATACTGCTGGCCGTCAAGTAAGAATCCTAAGGGCTCTATCAACGTCCAATAGTGACCTGTAAGGTCACCTGAAGCAGCACACGATGACAAAGATAAACCAGATAGCATACTATCATCTTGAGTAAGACTGTCCTACTGGCATAGGTCCTCCCTCAATCATTGCAATCACGTGCCTGTGATCCAATAATTGACTCTGAGGGTACTATATCCAACAATCTCCCACTTGCACTCAAGACTAATTATTGCAATGTACTAATCAGTTTCACAAAGCCCGTTTGCGAAACTATTGCGTTCGAGGAATAGCCTCAGTGAGTGGATCCGCCCTGATGTTTCTTTCTATGTCTCTCTTTATCTCAAGTTCGTGAAGAAAGCCATCTCCCGAAATGAGCAATACCTGTCTTAGAATATGTCTGGATATCTGATAGGACCTAGTTCATAAATGAACTCCAAATCTAAACTTCTTAGACTGTATCGTCAACTGAACTCAATCAGTATCCTTCACCATGCATCCCTCAGTGTCCGCTTGGACCTCCTGTCTAAACTACTGCCCCTCGTCAGAGGGAAAACTATAACTCTGACAGTCACTCTGTCATCCAGGTCACCTTGGAAGCCTGGAATGATAACTGTCTCCCGAAGGAGGATGCCGTTATCATATCCTTAGAAAATCCACATATGTTCTAAAACTGCTTCCGAACGTTTCTTCAGGATAGGATTAATATCAACTTATTGCATCTACTGCAAAAACAACATCTGGTGTGGTACTTGACATCTCATGATTGACTCAATTGCCTAAGCAAGTTATCTGCCAATCATGCACATCCCTCTCCCCTTTAGTCTGTAAGACACCTTTAGAGAGGGTGACTCCATTACCTGCTGGTACACTACCATGCCTGGAGTCGTCCATTCTAAATACCTTTAGAATGCTGTCTAAGTATCATGATTGGGAAACTACCCAAATCTAGATCTAAAACCATAGATCTAGTAACCAGAATATCTGATATAATATCCAAGCTTTATGTGGAGAAACTACTGTATGACAACGAAAGTATAACCGATCGTAGTATAGAATTTTCACTTCCTATTCTGTGTATGTCATCCAAATACCAGGACATCACACCTTACTACCTTCCTAACAGATCCATCCACTATTCTGATGAAGTCAAACCTATTAATTTCACATCAGAAATAGATGATCTATCTCCGCTATATCTACTTTATTCTATAAATAGACGTAAGCTACTTGATCACTATGCTTCCGTTGCTCCCACTGACTACGACAACCCTCTGGCAGAGTCATATACATGTACACTTCTAAAGCCAGTTCATAACGACGCTATATTCATCCTCCCGCCGGGTCTCATAGTCTGGAACAACAGTAGTGTCAAGTCTAGGTAAACAAGAACCTCCCTGTCACCATCCTTGAGGCTACCGGAGTACCTCTCGGGTGCCTGAGGTTACCCACCATCATCTACGGAGTGGCCAATGGAATGTAAAATCAGATTGAATCTTTAGGTTCTTATCAAATTTTCAGTAATCGTTTGCGGTTCTGGAATCACTTCCAGTTCTACCATACTCCCACTACTGTTTTCTGAAAAAATCCATTTTTATTAAAACTGTGGCGAGTCTAGAACAATATCACTATTGATCTTCCAGATGGTAGAAAGTCAACCCTCTTGATAGCCAGGGTCAACCCACAAACTGCCATTACAGAAACGTGCCTTGAGTTATCCAGAGTCTGGTTTTAAGCATAAGCCGGACAACTCCCCGTACCTTAACAATGTTAAGATATGAACTATTCTATATCCAATATAGGAAAAGTGGCACTGATTTAATTGGAACCAGATTCAAATCATGTAGCTGTCTTCAGTGCATGTCAACTAAATGGAGAGAGGCCGATCAGCATTACTCAACTTAGGAATACATCCAATTATGAGTAACCTGAAAGAGAAGCAAGTTCTCTTAATCATTGCTATTAACTGAATACCATACACAAGTATAAACATCTTCGATCACTTTGAAGAATCCTGATACTTGCAATACCTGATTCTCTACTTTATTCTTATACCTATAACTTCTCAAAACTAAGACCTTGCATTTCTGCGAAACACTTGTCTAAGAACTAGAGAAGTCACAAGTAAACGGAATATAGTACGAGTACCAACCCCTCTGTCCAAATGGACACTGGACAACATACAATACTCTGTATAAGTCCCATGAGTCTAATAACTCATTCCCTGTGTGTCGTAGGTTGAAAACTGTACGTATGATTAAGAAGAATCACACCGCTGTTTCATGCTCCTTACCTAACCATCTACTGATATAGGTTAATGTCATAGACATAATTTCAAAAAGTTATATCTCACTTTATAAAAATAAACGTACAGATATATCAATTTGAAATTGGTGCATAACAACGGATATTCAAAACCAAATATTTGCCATCCGGCAAACAACCCAGGCGATTTCCTCAAATATCACCAATTACCACGAATTACAATATAATGAGGACGATCACCTAATTCCCAATAACTTACTCCCACTCATCATCTGTAAAACCATACAGATGTGAGAATCAAACCTGGTAAATACATACCCTGGAGCAAGGACTAATTGGGAAATCAGTTTTCTTTTAACAATACACAGCGAAACTGAAACATGTAAATGTTTTGAAGGGGTATCCGGGTATTCCTAGTAATGCCTCTTCCATTATCAGATTCACAACTGTAACCATATATTTCTTTGCCATTTCTCCAAATCCCTTTATATGTCTTTAATCATTACCTTCTGTACACCCTCTTAGGACAAATGGTTTTCTTCCTTCCCTACCGTTTGGCACCAGCCTATGGTTTGGAAGAAGACTATGCAATAAGCAAAATGGGTTTACTCTCCTAATCCTAGGAGTACTCGTAACCTGAGAGAAGGTGAAGATAAAAGACAACTGAATAAAACCTTATTTCTATTTCTCCTGAACCAGAATCCATCCCCGAACTGGAACAAGTTCCTTCGAGTTCGTATATAACCATACGATGGAGTATCCAAATAACTGTGGATCTTCGTAGTGATACGGGATGTACCGGAGAAATACAAAGGTGATGTAGGATTGGCGAAGAAATACTTGGTTTGGTCATGAATAGCAGTCGCAATTTACTTTGCCCTCTTACTAATCCCCTTATTTGTCTTAACTTATTAACTTCTGTACACCATCGTTAGGCTAAATAGTTTTCTTCATTCCTTACCGTTCGGCACCTGCCTATGGTTTGGAAGAAAACTATCCAATTAGCGTAATTGGTGTTCTGTCCTAATCCAAGGAGCACTCGCAACCTGAGAGAAGGTAAAAGGAAAAGACAACTAAATAGTCCTATTCGTTTTCTCCAGAACCGGAAACCATCCTCGAATCTGGAATAAGTTCCTCCGAGTTCGTATATAACCATACGATGGTTTTATCCAATGGAAGTGGACGTTCGTAGTAATACGGGATGTTCTGGAGAAAAGGATAAAAGTAGGGGTGGTAATGAGGCATGCAACTCTGACAATCCAAAAGCCAGTGTTTTAAAGAAGGTTCGGTCAACTTGGTCACTGAGTCATAGTCAAGGGTCGGGCCATGGTCGCTACCAAAGAGAGAGAGAAAAGAAACACTCAGCGTGCACTCTAACCTAGATCAGAATGGTTATCACTTTATCTAATCAGGAAACCTCTTACTGTAACCTCAAATTCTCCTCCAAACCTAAAAGAAGAATTAGTCGGGATCACCCGAGGAGTAAACCAACTCATCAGTGGGAATCAGGATCCAACTATCGTCGCATGATAACGTGATGGAATCCACTCACGTTATCACACTCTAGAAGGTATGCGCATATCTGGCAAGTTTCAGTTTCTTTAGAAACACCCGATGTGATTTTTACCCCATGCTCTTATGATCTTGACGAAGGCCAACATATCATAAGTCACATGTCAAGTTCTACCCGTCATTATCCAGGTTAATTTGAACCCAACCGTACATACCCTTGACGAAGACCAAAATAGTAGTACGACTGTCCCAAACCAACACATCTATCTATGCAACAGAAAAGTAACAAATAGCTACCATACACTATGCCTTGACGAAGGCCAACATACATAGCATGAATACTAAGTGCTACCATTCTGAAATGACGGAGGGCTACGAATGGTTTTTGGCGAAAAACCTTTAATGTAATGAACTTGATATCGTTGAAGGAACCGGATAGCTTTTTATAAAAATATAGTGACGAAAACCTTTGCTAAAGAGGTCACTCCCGGTGAAGGGATCTCGGCTCTTTCCCCGTAGAATGAGGTGCAGGATATTCCAACTGAATACCACGATGCAAAGCAAAAAGTAATCGACTATAGTGAAGTTATTATCCTGACGCAAACTTCTGTCCAAGGGGTCACTCCTGGTGAAGGGATCTCGGCCCTTGCCTCGTCGACTGAGGTGCTGGATATTCATAACCGAATACCACTGTGCAAAACAAAAGAGAACGTCCTTGCAATAACAGCTTTTTGAAAAATGTTCCAACAACATCAAACAGGTTTTTTTTAGCTTGCATTGAACCGAATCAACTCAGTCCCATCAATTGATCACACCAATAAAGAACGATAATAATGATGTACGTATATGCTATCCGCATTCACCACTAGGTCCCGTCATCACCCGTTAGGTTACTTAACTAACGATAGAGCGGGGACTGAACTAGCGCGGTTGCAAAACATATACAACATCTATTAGTATATATATCAATATATAATATTCGCTCATGGCGTGATAAAATGCAACATCACAGAAATGTAATAAGCATCACAGAACAATACAGATAATCTGGGATCCCAGTGTTTCATAGAGCCGCTAATGAAACCCGACGTTCCCCTGGTCGTGTGGATAGCCTGTGCAATGAAATCCTAGACCCCTATGGGTGCGGCAAGTTACCCGCCAAAACTTGAAGCGAGGCAGCCCCCTTCAACAATGTGAATGGACCATCCAGCACTTCACGGAATCCGGTAACTTGTGTACCCCTCATTGGGTCAACCTGTACCCCCTACGAGTGCGGCGAATAGCCCGCCAATTCTAGAGTGAAGCCCCCTCCGTCTCAAAGCCATGAGATGAGGGCTTGTTTCCCTCTAGAACCCGGCTATCCGTGCACCCCACCGCGGGGTAATCCTAGTACAGAAAGTAAAATATATACAACGGGTACATCGACCTCAGCCCGGTCGTGCCCCAAAAGAATAATATACAAACAGGCAGTGACGGTAGTCCACATGTCGGACGCTCACCCCGTAATATCAAATGTACATAAATAACCAAACTGTACTACCATTGCAACAAGACTATCCACCACGACAAATCCGCAACATCACAGCTCAACACAGAAAATCAACGTGAATGTCACGTTCGCAAATCCGTCTAAAAGAACTATAGCAATTAAACAGGATATACCGATCAAATGACATTCATGGTCGCAGATATAATGTAAATACTGTGAACTAACATGTTTAAAAATTTCGATCGACAAAATTTCCCAAAGTGGGCCCCAAGTACAATACCCAGTACAGAAAATAAATCTGGGCCCAAACAGAATACACCATAAACCCCAATTCCAAGTTTAAAGAGCACTGTAGAAAAATGGTTGATGACTCCTTACAGTGGCGGAACCGTGGCCAGAACATGGGTTTGGCCACGGTTCCGCGGTCTTACTACAGTATCACCATATCAAATTTTCACAGAACACATACAAAAGCCTGCACGTATTTCTGCAACACTCAAAATAATTTTTCGAGTACAAATGAAAATTGACAGAAACTTCATTTTTGAAATTGTGGTTTTCGGAATTTTTGTTCGATCGAAGTTCTAAACACGTTAGAGCAAACTAGTAAAGGTTAATGGCCTGGCTCTGATACCATGTAAGTCTACGGTAGTGCCCCGGCCGTCTTTCCGAGGCCAAAATGCGGAAAACAAAAACTTTTCTAAACTTGAAAACGGCGCTATCGTGGATTATAAACCCGGATCGAACCATTAACCTACTACTAGAAAACAAGAGAAGGTTGGAAAGAATGCTATACCGATCGATCCGTGTCCTTCGGTCTTTGGCCACCATCCCAAGCTCCTCACGGCATCTCCGGTCTTGATCTTCTCGTCGAAAAGGGAACCACATCGAGAAATCTTTTTACGGGGTCCCGCTTCATCCTAAGCAACTCGGGCATGAAGTGTGCTAGCCGACGTGTCCAAGGTGTTGTAGAGAATGTTTGTGATCACTTTGTCTCTTGCATCCATGGATTTGGATGGAGGTTAGAGGTGTTGCCATTAATGGAGAATGTAAGTTAGAGGAAGAAGAAGAAGAAGAGAAGGCTTTCTCTCCTTTTCTTTTCTTTTCTTGTGATGATAGAATGAGAGTGAGAGAGTGTTATGAAAAATACAAGACCAAGCAAAGCCTCATGGCAGCCCCTCTCTCTCTCATCTCATCACATCAACACAAAACAATCACTAATGTGACATATTTTCACAAAAAAGAGACCATGAGTCATATATATATGTCCATGTCACATTAATGCATGTCATGATGAAATTCTAGCTCATTATTTCCATAAGCAAATAGTAATCCAAATGTTTGCCACAACAAAAAGATACGGCAACATCTAAAGTAAACTCGTGACGGATCACAAGGATTCCTCTCACCTGTATATACATACCTGCATCCGCATTCCGACTGAATACGAATGCGATGAGCCTAAAGTAATCCAAGAAATCTAATACTAGGATCTGGCTTAAACCAAAGCCCACTAGTATGATCCGTCCGATCATGATCCGTGAAATACCGCACGTATAAGATCGAACCCTGCCATAAATCCATACGGCCTCTACAACGTTTCGCCCGAAACTTGAGAAACTGTCTGTGGGGGACTCTAAAGACTCGTCAATACTTTGGCTGTGGATTTAACCACTAGCACGTCAGAGGTATTAGCCGTACGTAACGAGCTACCAAGTATTGACCAAAAGGGAGGTCGATGAGTGAACTCATCCTGACACCCTACTGAGCCAGTCAGTGACAATATCCGTACAGTCTGGCCCGTTCGTCTATGAGCATCGCATGGCAGGCCTAGGGGGTTGGTAAAAGTCAGACCCCCAAAAGCGGTACAAGTCGTGTCGGAGTGTAGCCCAGAACACCCTGAGATACTACTGGAATACCTACCAGTAAATCTCCTGCCATGGCCAAGGACTTCGTGTAATGGCTCTCCTAGACACAGTGTGACTTCACTCCCAATACCGGGAGAGACGAACCCCTGCCGATCCGCTCACTGCCTCCTCGTGGCTCGGGACTGTACCCAACTAAAACCTGTTTGCACGACTCCTTTGAGCCGTGGTAGGGTAATAATCAAAGCACAGTGTGAACTCACACGAGACAAATGACGATCTCAGGTCGATGAACTAACCTGTACACATGTCACCAGGGAACTGCTATCTAACGTCAGTTATAATACCAACTATCATGTTCCCGGCGAGTCCTGTCCCGTGTACTCATAACCCAATGAGCACCTGTATACATCTTAGGTGATCCAACTGACACCATTGGCTTGTGAGACCAGCCACCGCCCCTCGTCGGGGTCTCGACTGTATACACTAGTCTACTCTGGAGTATCGATGCCCTGTCTCGAAAACTGCCACGTCTAGGGACCTTTTAAGGATGTGCTTATAGACCCCATCTCCCACGTATATGATCGCCATCATACTGCTGGCCGCCAAGCAAGAATCCTAAGGGCTTTATCAACATGCAATAGTGACCTGTAAGGTCTCCTGAAGCAATACACGATGACAAAGATAAACCAGATAGCATACTATCATCTTAAGTAAGACTGTCCTACCGGCATAGGTCCTCCCTCAATCATTGCAATCACGTCCCTGTGATCCAATAATTGACTCTGAGGGCACTATATCCAACATATATGCCTTATAATAGCAGTTTAAAAGATGTTTTAAATATCGAAACCGAAACAAACTCCAAAACAATACCCTATATATTCCAGTTTCTGTCAATTTTAAATTGGTCTTCAAAAATTATTTAAACAATTGCAGAAGACTATTATTGTGACAACTAGAACACACCTCAAAAACGAGCCCCAAATGTTTTAGTACGGCCGGCGAGATCGGAGATTTGACCAGCGTCGCCGGTTTTTGTAAGGAGTTGGGGCTTGAGTTTTTTGGTGTGTTCTTGTCTCTGGAATATTTGGTTTTTCGTATTGTTTGTTTTTGCCCAGATTGCATATTATGTTATCTTTGTTTTGGTGGCAATCCGGGTTATTTCGAAGTCGATATTTTTAACATTGTTTAAAAGTTTTCAGTGCATACATTAGTATTTGCGACCGTGAATGTCCTTAGAGTGGTACAACTCGTCTAATTGGTATATGTCTTTTAGACGGGTTTACAAACATGACATTAACGTTGATGTTCTGCGTTGTGTTGTGGTTGAGATTGGATCATCATGGTGGATAGCCAGTGGTGCAATGGTAGTACAGTTTAGATTCATTTGTATATTTGATATTATGGGGCGAGCGTCTGACATGTGGACTGCCGTCTCTGCCAGTTTGTATATTATTTGTTTGGGGCACTGATTGATAGCGGAGACGCGATATGTATTATGATATGCGTTCTACTTTCGTTCTCTACTTACCGCAATCAAGACGGTGTCACTTTGCAGCTAGCCGGTTGAGCACGGGTCTATCCACAGGGAGATGGTTGTTTGTCCGTTCTTATCTTAGACGAGTCAATTCAAGGATGTATATGTGTATGTTCAAGTCTATCCTAAGTGATCGTATTTATATTCAAGTAAGGTTGTTAGGGTTAAGGTTGGTTATTAGAGTTAGGATTAGTCTTGTGCTTTTCTTTTGCCATTCTTAATATGAAGTTGGGATAATAGAAATTAGCGAGGATTAGGAGGACACAGGAATGGGATTTGCGAGTTTAAGCAAGCTTTCCAATGCAAAATCCTTTCCAAGTGCCCCTTGTCCGTCTGCTACGTGCGCTTATTTCCAACCCTAGGCCAAACACCAGCAACCATGTATCTAATTAAGTCATAACTGCCTGTTACATTGTAGTGCGCCCAAAGGACTTCTCGACTTAGGCCACGGCTATATGTCATGTAGGGTTACGGCAGGACCCGACCATCAATTCATTGCCAAACGCGGAATAAAAACTTTAAAAACCCGGCACTAACGGAACCCTAATCGACGGATCGCACCATTAACCCTATACTAGTTAACTGTAAAGAAGTTTAGAGAGGTTATACCGATCGATCTATGTCCTTCGGTCTTCAACCTCTGTCCAAGCTCGTCACGGCTGCCTCGATGAAGTTCGGTGTTCGGTCTCCCTCGTCAAAGATGATCCACGTCGAGGATTAGTAATACGGGCTCCTGCTTCAAAACCGGAGCAACTCGGGCATCCAGTTTGCTAGCCTAGATACCCAAGATGAAGTAGAGATTGTGTGTGAATACATTGTCTCAAAACACCCATGGATTCTCAACTCATGAGAAAATAGGATGGAGGTTGAAGAAGAATCCATTGGTGTAGTGAAGAGTGTGAGCAACCTTTTGCAAAAGAAAAAGAAATGAAGAAAATGTTCTCTGTTGTTTTTCTTGTGTGAGTGTTGTGAAGTATTGTCAAGAGCAACTAAAGAAAAAACCTAGCACAAAAAATGATCTGCCACTTGCACAAATATCTCGCCACTTGCACAAATATTTCACCACTTGAATCAAACAAGACCCAACACCATGAGTCACCATGCCACAATCAATGCAACATGCCAAGACTTGCACTCACACTTCACCTCAACACAATATTAAACATTTAAACCAAAACCCTAAATGTTTAATACAAAACAAAGAAAAGAAATGGCATCTTCAAAAGTAATCTTGTAACGGATCACAAGAATACCCCTCATTCGTATATACATACCTGCATCCGTATTCCGACTGAATACGAATATAACAAGACGAAATTAATCCAACAATATAATACTAGGATCCGGCTTAAAACAAAGCCCACTAGTATTATCCATCTGATCATGATCCGTGCACATGTGCACGTATATGATCGAACCATGCCATAAAACCATACGGCATCTACAAGGTTTCGCCCGAACTAGGGAAACCCTCTATGTGAGACTCTAAAGACTCGTCAATATGCTGGCAGTGGGTTTAACCACAAGCACGTCAGTGGTACTAACTGTACGTAACGGTTACCTAGGTATTGAGCAAAAGGGAGTCCGACGAGAAAACTCATCCTGAAACCCTACTGAGCCTAACAGTGACAATATCCGTACTGTGTGTTCCGTTCGTCTATGAGTATCGCATGTCGAGCCTAAGGGGGTGGATAAAGTCAGACCACTAATAACTTGACATTTAGTGTCGGTTTGAAACCAATCACCAACTAAGAAACTACTGATCCGAATCAGTAATTCTCGTCTACCCCGGCCGAGGATTTCTGGTGATGGCCACCCGTGCACACCGCGACATCAACCCCCAATAAACCGGGAGAGATGAATCCCCTGACGATCCACTCACTGCCTCTATGTGGCTCTGGACTGTACCTAACTAAAACCTGTTTGCACGACTCCTTTGAGCCATGGTAGGGTAGTAATCAAAGCACAGTGGGAACTCACACGAGACAAATGACGATCTCAGGTCGATAGACTAACCTGTACACATGTCACCTGGGAACTGCTATCTGACAATAGGTATAATACCAACTAGCATGGTCCCGGAGAGTCCGTCTGGTGTACTAATAACCTAATGAGCACCTGTATACATCTTTGGTGAACCAACTAACACCAATGGCTTGTGAGACCGGCCACCGCCCCTCGTCAGGGTCTCGATCCGTATACACTAGTCTACTCTTGGAGTATCGATGCCCAGTCTCGAAACTCCCACGACTAGGGACACTTTAAGGATGTGCTTATAGACCACCCAACTCTCACGTATATGATCGCCATCATAGTGCTGGTAGTTAAGCAAGAATCCTATAGGCTCTATCAACATGTAATAGTGATCTGTAATGTCACCTGAAGCATGTGCATGATGATAAAGACAAACCAGATAGCGTACTATCATCTCGAGTAAGATTGTTCTACCAGTACAGGTCCTCCCTCAATCATTGCAATCATATGCCTGCGATCCAATAATTGACTTGAGGGCACTATAGCCAACAATCTCCCACTTGCACTTAAGGCCAATTATTGCGGTGTCGCATACTCACAGCCCGTGTGATACCAAACACCCAACTTCTCTACTAATCAGTTTCACAAATCTCGTTTGTAAAACTATTGTGTTCGAGAAATAGCCTCAGTGAGTGAATCCGCTCCAATGTTTCTTTATATGTCTCTCTTTATCTCAAGTTCGCGGAGAAAACCATCTCCCTAAATGAGCAGTACCTGTCTTAGAATATGTCTGGATATCTGATGGGACCCAGTTCATAAATGAACTCTAAATCCAGCAAACTTCTTAGACTGTATCGTCCACTGAATTTAATCAGCATCCTGCACCATGCCTTCCTCGGTATCCGTTTGGACCACCTGTCCAACATACTGTCCCTCAAAAGAGGGAAAACTAAAACTCTGACAGTCACTCTGTCATCCAGGTCACCTTGGATGTCTGGAATGATAACCGTCTCCCGAAGGAGGCTGTCATTACCAAATCCCTAGAACATCTACTTATGTTCAAAAACTACTTCCGAACGTTTCTCAAGGATTGGATTAATATATAAACATATTGCAGCTAGTGAAAAAACAACATCTGGTGTGGTACTTGATATCTCATGATTGACTAAAATGCCTAAGCAAGTGATATTCCAATCATGCACATCCCTCTCCCCTTTAGTCTGTAAGACACCTTCAGAGAGGGTGACTCCATCACCTGTAGGTACACCATCATGCCAGGAGTCGTCTATTCTAAAACACCTTTAGAATACTGTCTAAGTACCCAGATTGGGAAACTACCCAAATCTAGATCTAAAACCATAGATCCAGTAACCAGAATGCCAGATATAATATCCAAATCCTATGTGGAGAAACCACTGTGTAACAACCACAGTATAACCGATCGCAGTGTAGGAATTTCACTTCCTACAAAGTGCATGTCATCCAAATACCAGGACATGCCACCCTACTACCGTCTTAACAGATCCATCTCCTATTCTGATGAAGTCAAAGCGTATGACTGTTACATCAAAATTAGATAATCTATCTCCGCTATTCATGCTTTAGTCTATAAATAGACATAAACCACTTGTCCACTATGCTTCCGCTGCTCCTACTGACTACAACAACTCTCTGGCAGAGTCATTTACACGTGCACTTCTAAAGATAGTTTAAAACTACTCTATACTCATCCTCATGCCGGATCTCATAGTCTAGAACAGCAGTAATGGCAAGTCTGGGTAAACAAGAACCTCCCTGTCACCGTCTTTAAGGATACCGAAGTACCTCTCAGTTGCCTGAGGTTAGCCACCATATCTGCGGAGTGGCTAATGGAATGTCAAACCCGATTGAATCTTTAGGTTCTATTAAATTTTCAGTAATCGTCTGTGGTTCTGGAATCAATTCCAGTTCTACCATACTCCCACTACTGTTTTCTGAAAAAAATCTATTTTGCTAAAATAGTGGCAAGTCAAGAACAATATCACTATTGATCTTCCAGATGGTAGAAAGATACCCCTCGTCATAGCCCGGGATAACCCACAAACTGCAATTACAGAAACGTGCCTTGAGTTATCCAGATTCTGGTTTTAAGCATAAGCCAGACAACTCCATATACCTTAACATCGTTAAGATATGAACCATTCTATATAGAATATAGAAACAGAGGCACTGATTTAATTGGAACCGGATTCAAATCATGCTGTTGTCTCATGTGCATGTAATCTAAATGGAGAAAAGCCGATCAGCATTACTCAACTTAAGAGTGCATCCAGATATGAATAACCTGAAAGAGAAGCAAGTTCTCAAAACCATTACTATCAACTGAATACCAAACACAAGTATCTACATATTCGATCACATTGAAGAATCCTGATACTTGCAACACATGCTTCTCTACTTTATTCTTATACCTATAACTTCTCATGCCTTGGACCTTGTATTTCTACGAAACACTTGTCTAAAACTGGAGAAGTTATAAGTAAACAGAATATAGTACGAGGACCAACCCCTCTGTCCTAATGGAAACTGGACAACATACAATACTTTGTATAAGTCCCCTGAGTTGAATGACTCAAACCCTGTGCGTCATAGGTTGAAAACTGTACCGTGGTTAAGAAGAATAACACCGCTGTTTAGTGCTCCTTACCTAACCATCAACTGTTATAGGTAAATGTGATGGACATATTTTCAGAAAGTTATATCTCACTTTATAAAATAAATATACAGATATATCAGTTTGAAATTGGTGCATAACAACGGATGTTCAAAACCAAATATTTGCCGTCAGACAAAACCCCAGGTGATTTCCTCAAATACCACCAATTACAACGAATTCCGATATAAAGAGGATATAATCACCTAATTCCCAATAACTTACTCCCACTCATCATCTGAAAAACCATACAGATGTGAGAATTAAACCTGGTAAATACATACCCTGGGTAAGGATCTAATTGGGAAATCAGTTTTCAATTAACAACGCATAGTGAAACTGAAACATGAAAATGTTTCGAAGGGGTTGTCGGGTATTCCTAGTAATACTTCTTCCATTATCTATATTCCTGACTGTAACCGTATATTTCTTTTCCATCTCTCAAAATCCCTTTATTTGTCTTTACTCATTACCTTCTGTACACCACCCTTAGGCTAAATGGGTTTCTTCCTTCCCTACCGTTCGGCACCAGCCTATGGTTTGGAAGAAGACTATCCAATAAGCATAATAGGTGCACTCTCCTAATCCTTGGAGTACTCGCAACTTGAGAGAAGGTAAAGATAAAACACAACTGAATAAACCTTATTCAATTTCTCCTTAAAAGGAGAAATGCAAAGGTGAAGTAGGAGTGGCGATGAGCTACGCGGTTTGGTCTTGAATGATAGTTGTCGCATTTTAATTTTCCCTCTTTCTAATCCATTTATTTTTCTTTACTTATTACCTTCTGTACACCACACTTAGGCTAATTTGTTTTCTTCCTTCCCCATTTTTCGGCACCTGCCTATGGTTTGGAAGAAGATTATCCAATAAGAGCAATAGGTGTACCCTCTCCTAATCCTAGGAGCCCTCACAACCTGAAAGAAGGAAAAAGGAAAAGACAATTGAATAGTCGTATTCAATTTCTCCAGAACCGGAAACCATTCTCGAATCTGAAACAAGTCTCTTCGAGTTCATATGTAACTATACGACGGTCATATCAAATAAATGTGGATCTTTGTAGTGATACGGAATGTTCCGGAGAAATGCAAAGGGTAAAAGCAGGAGTGGCAATGAAGTATGCAACTCTGAAAATCCAAAAGCCAGTGAGTTTTAAGAAGGTTCGGTTAACTTGGTTTATGAGTTCTAGTCTAGGGTCGGGACATGGTCAGTGCCCAAGAGAGAGAAAAGAAACACTCAACGTGCACTCTAACCTAGATCAAAATGGTAAATCATTTTATCTAATCAGAATGTCTCCCACTGTATCCTCAAATTCTCCTCCAAACCTAAAGGAAGAATTAGTCGGGATCATCTAAAAATCACCCGAGGAGTAAACCAACTCATCAGTGGGTATCGGGATCCAACTATCATCGCATGATAACCTGATGGAATCCACTCAAGTTATCATACTGCAGAAGGTATGCGCATGCCTGGCAAGTTTCAGTTTCTTTAGAAACTCCCGATGTGATTTTTACCCCATGCTCTTATGTCTTTGACGAAGGCCAACATATCATAAGTCACATGTCAAGTTCTACCTGTCATTGTCGAGGTTAATTTGAACCCATCCGTACATACCCTTGACGAAGGCCAAAACAGTAGTACGACTGTCCCAAACTAACGCATCTAGCTATACTACAGAAAAGTAACAAATAGCTACCATACACTATGCCTTGACGAAGGCCAACATACATAGCATGAATACTATGTGCTACCCGTCTGAAAAGACGGAGGGCTACGAATGTTTTTTGGCGAATATCCTTCAACGTAATGAACTTAATATCGTTGAAGGAACCGGATACCTTTTTATAAATATATAGTTGCGAAAACCTTTGCTAAAGAGGTCATTCCCGGTGAAGGGATCTTGCCACTTTCCTCGTGGAATGAGGTGCAGGATATTCCAACTGAATACCACAACGCAAAGCAAAAAGTAATCGACTATAGTGAATTTATTACCCCGACGCAAACTTCTGCCCAAGAGTCATTCCCGGTGAGGGGATCTCGGCTTTTGCTTCGTTGAATGAGGTGCTGGATTTTCATAACCGAATACCGCTATGCAAAACAAAAGAAACGCCCTTGTAATAACAGCTTTTTAAAATTTGTTCCAACAACATCAGTCAGGTCTGTTTTCCTTGCATTGATCTGAATCAACGCTGTCCCATCAATTAATCACACCACAAAAGAATGAAAATATGATGTACGTATAAGCTATCCGCATTCGCCACTGGGTCTCGTCATCACTTGTTAGGTTACTTAACTAACGACAGAGCGGGGAATGGACTAATGCGGGTGTAAAACATATACAACATCTACTAGTATATATATATATAAATATATAATAATCGCTCCAGGCATGATAAATGCAACATCACAAATAAGTAATAAGCATCACAGAACAATACAGATAATCTTGGAGCCCCGGGTTTCCTTTGAGCCGCAAGTGAAACCCGACGTTGCCCTGGTCGTGTGGATAGCCTGTGCAATGAAAACCCAGACCCCTACGAGTGCAGCAAGTTTCCCGCCAAAACCAGAAGCGAGGCAGCCCCCTTCATCAAAGTGAATGGGCCACCGAGCACTTCACGAAATCCGGTAACTTAAGCACCCCTCCTTGGGTCAACCTGTACCCTATACGAGTGCAGTGAATAGCTCGCCAATTCGAGAGTGAGGCCCCCTCCTTCTCAACGCCATGAGATGCGGACCGGTTGCCCTCCAGAACCCGGCTATCCGTGCACTCCATCATGGGGTAATCCTAGTACAGAAAAGAAAATATATACAACGGTGACATTGACCTCAACCCGGTCGTGCCCCAAACAAATAATATACAAACAGGCAGTGACGGCAGTCCACATGTCGGGCGCTAGCCCCGCGATATCAAATGTACAAATGAAACTAAACTGTACTATCATTGCATACAAGCTATCCACCACAACGAATCCGCAACAACACAGCACAACATAGAACATCAACGTAAATGTCACGTTCCCAAACCCGTCTAAAGGAACTATAGCAATTAGACAAGTTGTACCAATCTACTAACAATCACGGTCGCAGATAGTAATGCATGTACTGTAAACATTACCCAATGTTAGAAATATCGAGTTCGAAATAAACCCGAATAGCCCCAAACAACTAGATAAAACCATATCAAAACTGGGCTAAACTAGCAATACCACTGAACCAATATTCCTGAGACTAAACCACAACCAAAATACGAAACCCAAACCTCTTCCTTTGGCCAGCCAGCTCGGAAATATAGCATATGTGCTCGGCCCAATACAGGAAGAAGTGGCTCGTATTTGGTGTGTGCTCTTGTGGTCACCGAGGTAGTCTTCTGCAGTTGCTAAAATATTTTTAGAAGACTCGTAAAAAAATGACAGAGAATGGAATACATCGGGTATTGTTTCGGGGTTGTTTCGGTTTTGATAGATTAACATCGCCTAAACCAACTAGTATGTGGTTAATGGGTTGTCTCTGATACCATGTAGGGTTACGGCAGCGCCCCGGCCATCAATCCGTGGCAAAACGCGGAACAAAAACTTTTAAAACCCGGCGCTAACGGAACCCTAATCGACGGATCATACCATTAACCCTGTACTAGTTAACTGTAAAGAAGTTTAGAGAGGTTATACCGATCGATCCGTGTCCTTCGGTCTTCAACCTTTGCCCAAGCTCCTCGCGGCTGTCTCGATGAAGTTCGGTTTCGGTTCTCCCTCGTCGAAGACGATCCATGTCGGGGATTAGTAATACGGGCTCCCGCTTCAAAACCGAAGCAACTCGGGCATCCAGTTTGCTAGCCTAGATACCCAAGATGATGTAGAGATTGTGTGTGAATACTTTGTCTCAAAACACCCATGGATTCTCAACTCATGAGACAATAGGGTGGAGGTTGAAGAAGAAGCCATTGGTGAAGTGAAGAGTGTGAGCAAGCTTTGGCACAAGAAAAAGAGATGAAGAAAATGTTCTCTGTTGTTTTTCTTGTGTGAGTGTTGTGAAGTATTGTTAAGAGAAACTAAAGAAAAAACATAGCACAAAAAAAGATCTGCCACTTGCACAAATATCTCACCACTTGAATCACACAAGAACCAACACCATGAGTCACCATGCCAAAATCAATGCAACATGCCAAGACTTGCACTCACACTTCACCTCAACACAATATTAAACATTTAAACCAAAACCCAAAATGTTTAATACAAAACAAAGAAAAGAAATGGCATCTTCAAAAGTAATCTTGTAATGGATCACAAGAATACCCCTCATCCGTATATACATACATGCATCCAAATTCCGACTGAATACGAATATAACGAGACGAAAATAATCCAAAAATATAATACTAGGATCCGGCTTAAGCCAAAGCCTTCTAGTATTATCGGCCCGATCATGATCCGTGCACAAGTGGACGTATATGATCGAACCCTTGTTAATGTGATATGCCAGAGGCCATTATTGTATAGTACATTTTGGAAGCTTGGGATATATACACGGATTTATGACTGTCTTGCTCAATATAGTAGTATGCTACTTGGTTTGTATCTCTCTTAATATGTGTATATGTTTCTTTTAACGTATCGCTAATACATATTGATAGAGCCCTTTGGATCTTTGCTTGACTACCAGCGTTGTGATGGCAGTCACACTAGTAGGTGCTGGGTAGTCTACAAGCACATCCTTATACAGGTCCCTAGTCATAGGATTATCGAGACAGGGCATCGATACTCCACAGTAGACTAGTGTATACGCTTCTTATCCCAGCAGGGGAAATGGCCTATACCATAGCCATCAGTACGTCGTATTGGAGATAGTATGCAGGTGCTCATTGGGTTATGAGTTACATTGGACGGACGCGTGGGGTACTGCTGTTTGGTACTATACCTATCGTCATGTAGCAGTTTCCAGGTAACATGAGTATAGCATAGTCCGTTGACTTGACACTGCTACTTCTCCTCAGGAGTGTTCCCACTGTTCTTAGATTGCCACCCTACCACGGCTCTATTGAGTCGTGCAAACAGGTAGTAGTTGGGTACAGTCCCGAAGCACTTGGAGGCAGTGGCGGTTAGATAGGGTTCATCTGTCCCGGTATTGGGGGTTGATATCGCGCTGTGTTCGGAACACCATTACACAAAGTCCCTTGCCAGGGCAAGCGAGATTTACTGGTAGGTACTCCAGTAGTTTCTCAGGGTGTTTTGGGCTGTACTCCGACACGACTTATTGCTCTATTAGGGGTCTAACGTTTACCGCCCCCTTGGCCCGATATGCGATACTCTTAAACGAACAGACCGGACTGTATGGAGATTGCCACAGACAGGCTCAGCAGGAGTTTGGATGAGCTTGCTCGTCGGCCTTCTTATCGAAAGATACCTAGGTAGCCGTTACGTGCAGCTAGTACCGCTGACGTACTTGTGGTTAAACCCACTGCCACCGTACTGTCTAGTCTTTAGAATCCCACACAGAGACTTTCCCAGCTTCGGGTGAAACGATGTAGAGGTCGTATGGTTTTACGACAGGGTTCGTTCACATACGTGTACTTGTACGCGTATGATGTTCAAGCGGACAATACTAGTTGGCTTTGGTTTAAGCCGGATCCTAGTATTTGATTGTTAGATTAGTTTCGTCTCATTGTATTCTTGTTTTTCGGAACACGGATGCGGGTATGTTTATACGGATGAGAGGGGTATAGAAGGAGACACCTCATTAGGATTTTGACCATTGACTTGATTAAAACCATTATGAGGTGGAGAAAAGTATTTGTTATTTTTGCTAATGATAATTATTGCATGGCTACTTGTTCTTGACTTCTTGACTTGGATTGACCTTTTGACTTGTATTGACCACTTGACTTGGATTGACTTTTTGACCATATATATTTTTGTGAGATATTTTGTGAGCTAGATATTTTCAGGAGATATTTTTCATCACATGGTTGTGGTCGGCAACCCCAATACACTCGAAGTGGATCGTCAAACATCCATCAACGTCTAGTGGCTGCGCAAAGGACTCCGGACAACCCGACGCGAGATCCACATCAAGGTCGAGGCTCGCGGGAATTCGATACGTGGCGTGTACCGTGCGTTCGCGACGACGCTGTTGCCGTACGACCCCGAGGCATTCTTCAGGCAAGTATTTACTTGCTTCATGCTATAATAATAGGGTTACCCACCTAGATAATGTAGTTTACAACTTACCGATTTCCTATACATGTTAAAACCTAAGTGCTCGATGTTAGTTACTAATAGAAATATTTGTCTAAATTGACGGCAACCTATACCTTCTGTTGGCCCTTTTAATGATGTATGATGTGTGAGAAATTCGCTGGAAAACACGATCGTTTGTAACAAAAATCGATACCCCCAAACATGTTGTTTAAAACTGGAATTCTCTCGTAACTGAAAATGCATAAAATCACTATAAATCATACACATATTGGAAAGATGCGTTCGAGGGCTTAAATCGAAGCCAACTCGATGAACTTTAACCCTATGTAGAATTTTAATGTTTTCTGTTCTGAAACCATGAAGATAAGTGGATTGGAACACGACTCTGGACTGCAGTCCAGAGCGTTTCTGATTAGTGCGTTCTGTCTAAAGTCCTGCGTCCCCGTGTTTCCTGAAATCGCATGATACGGAACTTTCAGTAGTTATAAGATATACCTGTTAGTGAAAGAAAACAAGTGGTTTCATTCCGATTCATCGCAGTTTGTTATTTTAAACTTATTTTAAAAGAGCAGAACATAAAGCTGTCCAGAACACTTTCTGGAATGACATTTGAGATTAAACTGTATATAACTTTCAGCGTACAGATGCGATTGAGGATCCGTCTGTTGCGTTGAATACTTTATCGAAAACCCTAGATTTCATCTAACTGTGTCATCGCTAAATTTTGAGCCCAACTGGGTGCAATTCGTGTTGCGAAACAGAAGTTCAGCTCTGAAATTGAAATTCCAGCCGTGAACACTTAAACTGAAACAGTTATATCTTGAAAACCGAAACCCCGATTGGACTGAAACAAATTTTGATGAATTACTGACTGAATGTTCTATATATCTTACCTACATCATTTCTGCTGAATTTGTAATATATTAATTTGTGCAATTTACTTAAATTCATGACGTGCATGCTAATTCATAACATACCGTGTTTATTGGTAGCATACAATACATATATCATACCCTTGTCATTTACACAGTGTTAGTGCGTGTGGACACTGCATTATCGTGCGTGATAGGTGTTGATTTAGGAGTGACGAGTACACCAATGGAAAGTGAATAATCGTGATAGTGATTGGTACAGTGGACAGTGATTGATATAGTGGACAGTGAAGAAACCGTGACATTGGTATACTCGTACACAAATAGATCAATATCTTAAATAGTGTAACCTGGGGAAAAAGGGGAAATCAAAGTGGAAAGAGTATCTTATTTAGCGGGACCGTGTTTAGAGGATGATCATTCGAACTGTGATACTTATTCGTGTAGGACAGGATCTGGCGATCCGGCTGACAGGGTTATGTCCCGGGCGTGTGGGCCGTGGTCTCGGGTATGTACGAGACTCCTGTTAAACATGATCCTCCTTCCACTATGTGATTTCAAACATGACGTAGAGACCGATAGGGACACTTAACATATTCTGCATCATACTGTGATATAGTGTTTACTTGCATTATTCTCATACCAGTAATACCTCATTTACCTGTTTCATCTGCTTATAATAATATTATTATTTGTGTCGCTCTGACGACCTGAGTATGCATGCTCAGATTCCGCGCGAGGACCGGCACCGGAGACGGATCTATCCTTCGAGTTCACGGAGATATAGTTGGTGTTCCTTCTTCATTTACTGCTTTCCATAAAAGAGATTGTGAGATCGAACTTGGTTAGTTATTGTTCTTGTTATATGTAAAATTGTGAACAATGGGATTTTAATGTAATAAATTAGTGATGTGATTCCTTTAATACTGTGCTTTAATTACTGATTACCATGTAGTGCTAGAAGCCGAAGTGCGACTACGGCAGGATGATTCCTTGACCGTAGGAGCATGGTTGGCCTAGTCGTACCTCGTTTTCCGTATTTTGGGAAGCGGGGCGTGACAATATATATTTTTGTGAGATATTTTGTGAGCTAGATATTTTCAGGAGATATTTTTCATCACATGGTTGTGGTCAACTCAAGCTAGCCATCACAATTTCTATTATCATTATGTAAAATCTTTTCTCTTTCCTCATGTGAGCTATCATGCAAACTCTCTCCTTCTTCCTCTTCCTCTCAAAAACCCTAGTGCCTCATGTGTTGAGAATCAAGGGTTAGTGAAACTAAGCAATCGAAAATCACACTCTACTCACTCTAGGTTACTTAGTTTGGCAAGCCAACTGATCTAGGTGCCTCAATTTGGAGGTTAAGCTCAAGGTTGGAACATTCGGGTGGATCTTCTTCGACTTCGAGAAGCCTACGTGGAGGTGCTATTCATTTCCACTCCAAGGAGCCCGCAAGGCGAAGGAGGACAGCGAGAAGACAAGAAGGACCCGATTCTACGAGGTATAACATTCATACGAGTAGTTAAACCTCATATAGTTTGCTAGCTAGGTTTTATGTTCGATCCATTCTTAAAGTCGATGTTGCGAAGCCCGTAAAAATCATTTTTTGCTCATTCCGCCTCCCTGCGAACACGTGGGGTGCGCAACATTGACTTAAAGTGGTATCAGAGCCTCTCATAAACCCTAGCTAGCTTGTAACGATGATAGAATTCTGCCATTTTTGTCGTCGAAAAATTATCGACAAAAACCGTTTTCAAAAGTGATACTTTGAGTTGTTTGCGCACCACGCGGGCTCACGGTTTGAACTGAGAAGCCGCGGGGTAAAGCGTGCGCACCTCGGGGTGAAGCGTGCGCACCCCGGGGACACCCCAGGAGGGACCAACGGTCGGGACTACCCCCTAAGACCACCAATTGGTGGCCTTAGGGGCTGGTGACCCGAGAGCACCAGAAAATTGTGCTCTCGGGTCTGTCCTCCTTTGGGGGCCACCTCATGGTGGCCCCCAGGGGTGGGAACCCCCCAAGGCCTCCCATTCGACGTATTATCATGTTTCTTCTCCTCCGCGAATATTCGGACGGGTTTCGAGTTCGTTTCGACTCCCAGATTGGCTCAAAACTATCGATTTTGAAACATTAGCTCACTGGATTTTCAAGACTTGGAAAATTGTTTAAGTTTGCTAATTGCATGCGGAATTCTATTGTCGTAGTTACTTTACAAGCTCTATGATGTATATATATGTTTGGAAACGTCAACTAATTGCTATACATCGATTAGTCGGGGTTGCATATATCTGTGATGATGTTGTGATGGTTTGTGTATATGAACTAGTTGGATCGTCGTGGATGAATAGCCGGTGATGTGAGATGAGGGTTTTCATTCTTTCATTCGACGTAAAATTTGTAAAGTGATGTAATATTATTTTTGCGGGGCACATCCGGGTTGAGGTTGTAGCCACCATTGTATTATTTCTTTTACTGTTTTTGCTCTTAGGATAGACCCAAGGTGGGGTGCACAAACTACCGGGTACTTTGAAGTGCCGAGTGGCCTACTCACTTTGTTGAGGGAGGTTGCTTCACTTCGGTTATTTGGCGGGTAGTTTGCCACACCCGTAGGGGTCTAGGGTTGGGTTTGGCTATTCATCACGACCGTGGAATCCGTCTTTCGTTACAGGCTCAAACGAAATGCGGAATTCCTAGTATATCCAATGTGTTCATCTATGATCTGGAATGCCTATCATTGCGTCTGACGAATGTATATATCTATATATGATATCCTGTAGACGTTTCTTATGTTTTGCATCCGTGCTAGTCCAGCCCCCGCTCTGTCGTTAGTTAAGCAACCTAACGGGTGATGACAGAGCCCCGTTGCGAATGCGGATGGCATAAGCGTACGTTATATTTTCGTTGTTTCTGCAATGGTAGGTTAATAGATAGGACTGCATTACATTAATACAAAGCAAACAAACCAAAGTTGACTAGTTGGAACAATTTCAAAACCACTCGGTTTTTTCAAAACAGCAAAACATTTAAAATGCGGAGCATAAACCACTCCTTTTAAAAGCTATCAGGTTCCTTCGATTATATCAAGTTCACTACGTTCACAGTTTCGCTAAAACCATTCGTAGCCCTCCGTCATTTTAGTTAAACATTCAGTAGTATTCAAGCTATGTATTTTGACCTTCGCCAAGGCATAGTGATTGGTAGGTGCTGATTATTTATCTATAGCATAGATATATGCGTTGGTTTGGGACAGACGTACTACTATTTTGGCCTTCGTCAAAGGTATGTACGGGTGGGTTCAAATTAATCTGGACAATGATGGCTAGAACTTGACATGTGACTTATGATATGTTGGCCTTCGTCAAGGTCATAAGAGCATGCGGCAAAAATCCACATCGGCGGTTCCTAAAAAAACTGAAACTTGCTGGTGTTGCATACCATTTAGAGTGTGATAATTTTGGTAGGATTCCTTCGACTTTATCACACGATGATATTTGGATCCCGATCCTACTGTGAGTATATGCTACTCCTCGGGAGATTTTTACACTTAACGATCAATGTTATAAACCAAGTATGTGTCTAGAACAGTGTTAGCGGGGCTACGCCTCTAAGGAAAAGAGGTTATTTAATTAAGGAACTTCGCGAAAGTGTCGTAAAACCTCCATCGAAGTACCGACACTAGCCTGGCTGAAACGGTAAGCAAGTATTGTACGGTGAGACTAATCCTGACTAATTCTTCTTTCTGGTTTGAGGAAGGATTCGAGAAACAGTGGGAGCCATCCTGTTTAGATAAATTAAAAACTAATCTAAATTTGCAAGAGTATCATGCTAAAGTGTTTCTTCTCTCTCTCCTAATTCCAGCGACCAAACATGACGGGTCTTAAGTTACTATTAGATAAAAATATATTGACAGGGCCAAACTATAAAGATTGGTTCAGGAATGTCATGATGGCAATCACCTATGACAAATTGGGCTATGTTCTTACTACTAAAGCCCCCGCCGTCCCAGGTCCAGATTCCAGCGTCGCGGATAAGGAAATCCGTAAGACCTGGGAAATTGATTGCACGAAAGCCAAGTGCCTCATGCTGGCCTCCATGGACAATGAACACCTGAGGCGGCATGAGAATATGGATCATGAATCCATATTCCTCCATATCAAGGAATTATATGGAGAGCAATCTCGTATCGCAAGATACGAGACCTCGAAGATGTTATTTCAGGCGAGCTTGGCTGTCGGGTCATCTGTACGGAAACACGTTCTTAAGATGACGGCTATATTGAGGAGCTCGCGGACCTTGGGACCATGTTAGAGAACGAGCTGTATAAAGACTTGATTCTCCAGTCCCTTGCTTCCACCTACGTCCAGTTTATCTTGAATTTTAATATTCATGGTAAAGAAGTTGAACTACCGGAACTCCTTAACATGTTGAGGAGTGCTGAGGGCACCCTGAAGAAATCCAGGGAAACACCCGCTCTGCTTATTGGTGGAGCTTCCTCTTCTAGGTCCAAGGCAAAAGCCAAAGGAAAGAAGATGAAGGCCCCCACCAAGTCGAGATGCGGTGTTAGTAAGGTGGAAGCAAAGGGAAAGGCAAAAGTGGCTGGGCCGACAATTGGAAAGGAAGAATGTTTCTACTGTCATAAAAGGGGCCATTGGAAGAAAGATTGTAGGGCTTGGAAGGCCAAGAACCAGGACCCGAAGCAAGTTGTGGCTTTGGCTTCAGGTGTGTTTGTAATTGAAAACTGTCTGTCAATCAACTCTACTTCCTGGGTATTGGATACGGGATCAGGATCTCACTTCTGTAATTATTTGCAGGCACTGAGAAGCCGTAGAGTTCTGAAGACCGGTGATATGACCCTCATGGTTGCTAACGGAGCGAGTGTGGATACTGTGTCCGTAGGTGAATATCACCTTGGATTGACGAGTGGACATATTTTGGTTTTGCGCAACTGTTTTTGTGTACCTACTTTGACTTGTAATATCATTTCTCTATCTTTGTAATCAAAAGAAGGTTATGATTTTACATTTGTAAGCGATGTCGTGAACATCTACCTTAATAATGGTCTGATTGGGTCAGGTACTCTAAACAACGGCATATACGTATTAAACCAACTACAAATTTTCAATGTCCAGAACACACGTAACAGAAAGACTCTAGAAATAAATCATGCTTTCATATGGCATTGTTGACTAGGTCCCATCAATGAAACAAGGTTGACCAAATTACATAAAGAAGGATATTTGGATCCATTCGAATATCAATCTTATGCAACTTATCAATCATGTCTCAAGGGAAAGATGACAAAAACTCCATTCACTGGACACGGAGTAAGAGCGAGAGAGCTCTTGGGTAATACACAGCGACGTGTGTGGTCCAATGTCTACACATGCAAGAAGTGGTTATTCCTATTTTCATTACTTTTGCGGATGATTTCTCTAGGTATGGACATGTCTTCTTGATGAAACATAAATCCGAGGCCTTTGAGAAATTCCGAGAATATAAGAATGAAGTGGAAAAACAAATCGGCAAAAGTATCAAGACACTAAGATCTGATCGAGGTGGTGAATACTTGAGTGCCGAGTTCCTGGATTACTTAAAAGAGAATGGAATTCTCTCTCAGCTTACTCCTCCATACACACCACAACACAACGGTGTATCGGAGAGACGGAACCGAACCTTATTGGATATGGTACTTCCATGATGAGTAACGCTGAGTTACCGCGATCATTCTGGGGCTATGCACTAGAATCAGCTGCATATCTATTGAACAAGGTTCCTACCAAAACTGTGCCTACCACACTGTAAGGTTACTAGGCACTATGACAAGGCTCTACAAGGCATCAACCATGCCAAAATTAAATTTTTCAAGTGCCGAACAACCTAAAGCGAAGATCTTTGCTAGAGAATTAGGGTGAACAAGAACAAGTAAACACCTTTACTTCTAAGAGATAGAGATTACAACCTTTGTAGTCTTTTCCTTCGCTTCATAAGCTCCGTGTTGAGGTCCCTTCGCTGCGATCATCAAGAAATTCGACTCTCGAGAGGCTCTAAGAGGTGAATGATGCATTTTGCATGAAGTCTTCTTGATCTAAGATGATCTACCTTGAAGAATCTCTAACCCAAGCTTACACTTCACTAATAAAGTAATTAGAGAAGTGAACACCCTAATCTAAGTGGATAGAATAGATGAGGATGATGAAGTAAGAATTTTGCTCTCTTTTGTTTTCAATTTCTCACTTTTATTCAACACTTTCACAAAACCTAGTGAAGCTTTTTCAAGAGCAAGATGAAGAAAAAGATGAAGCTTTTTCTTTTGTGATGAATAATGAAATTATTGTTTTGGTTACAATTACAACCATGAGTTAAGAATGAAGGCTTTAACCCATGTAGAGAATAAACTATAGGTTAAGGGTTTGGGTTGGGTTAACAAATATCTTCACAAAATATCAAAGAAAAATGACAAAGTCAAAGCTTCATGAAGCATCCATGAACCTCATCCAAAAGCTAACCCAAAAGCTAACTTTAATCCAAATCCTAACTTGGTTTAAACTCAACAACCATGTTGCATTTATAACCCTAACATGTTACAATATTATATATCACATATATAATATATTTTGTAACAAAAGAAAATAATACAATTAACATATATCGCATATACATCAATGTATTACCCAGTGAGAAAATGAATCAATAAAACGAGCTTATATTAGTTAACGTAATATAATATATCTCATTTATAATTATACATTAAATTATCGAATCAACACTTGATCCGATAATCCGGCTATATTACATATAACCGACTAATATAACATGTACCTTTTCATCGAATCAACATTTGATCCGATGACCCGGCTATATCATATATACCCGGCCGATATCGCATATCGCGAGAATAGAATACGGTATCTCATATCGTATTATTCTCGGTCCCGCACATATCACATATGTGCTCCTACTCCGTTTTGCCTGAGCCAGGAAACCTCTATGTAGGACTCTAAAGAATCGTCAATACGCCGGCAGTAGGTGATGATCATATCAAACACCCACAAGCTGCTAGAGGTCAGCTAAACGTAACAGTCACCCAGGTATTGAGCGATCAGAAGATCAACAAGCAAGCATGTACATTCTCCTGTGAATCCAATCAGTAACACTACCGTACAGTCCGGTCTCTTCGTCTCATATGTCGTATATCAAGTCTAGGGATGGTAAACGTCAGACCCCAGTAACCGATAAGTCGTGTCGATGTGAGGCTCATAACAGGTCGAGAAACCACTGATAACACTTATCAGTAAATCTCAATATCAGCCCTGGCCAGGGACTTCCAGTTATAGCGAATCGAACACAGCACAACATCAACTCCCTATACCGGGAAAGACGAAACCCCTCCTATCGTTCATTGCCTCCATGTGATTCGGGACTGTACCCAAAAGCCACCATTTTGCACACCCACTTGGACGTGGTAAGGTGGAAATCTAAGCACAGTGGGAATCACACAAGACTCTATGACGATCATGGGTCTACAGACTAACCTGTACCATTGTCACCGGAGAACTGCTATCTGGCGATAGGTATAATACCATCTAGGAGTTCTCGGCAAGTCCGTTCAGTGTACTCAGTCTCCACTGAGCACCCGTACACCATCTTTGATGTCAAACATCGATGGATATGGGATCATCCATCGCCCATCATATGGGTCAAGATGCGTATACGCTAGTCTACTCTGGTGTATCGATGCCCTGTCTCGATACACCCTCGACTAGGAACAGTTATAGGATGTACTCGTTGACTACCCCGGCCCCACTAGTATGATCTCATCATAGTCCTAGGAGTCAAGTACATATCCCAAGGGCTTTATCAACATGTGAGAGCAAGACTGTAAACCAATACAAGTCAACATGTTAAGACAAAATGTAACCAGATAGCATACTATCATATCGAGCAAGAAAGTCCTCTCTATATATATCCAAGCATCAACTATAATATACATCATATGTACAACAATGGCCTCTAGGACATATATATAACTAACAATCTCCCACTTGCACTAAGGCCAGCTGTTGTAGTATCTCATGCCCAACATCTCGAAGAGTCTCTCAAATTGTATCTGGGGAATGGCCTTTGTGAGTGGATCCGCAGTGTTGTCCGTCGTATCAACTCTCCTGACCTCGATCTCCCGGCGTTCAACTATCTCCCGGATTAGGTGATACCGCCTCAGAATATGTTAGGACTTCTGATGGGACCTGGGTTCCTTGGCCAAAGCCACAGCTCCATTGTTATCACAATACAAAGGTATTGGATGCTCAATGGACGGAACCACACCAAGTTCAGTGATGAACTTCTTCATCCAGACAGCCTCTTTGGCAGCATCGTTGGCATCGATGTATTCAGCCTCCATCGTCGAGTCTGCCACGGTTTCTTGCTTGGAACTCTTCCATCAAACCACCCCTCCATTTAGGGTAAAGACAAATCCCGAGTGCGACTTAGAATCGTCCTTATCACTTTGGAAGCTCGAATCGGTAAAGGACTCCACTTGGAGTTCTCCGTTACCATACACCAAGAACATCTCCTTAGTGCTTCTCAAGTACTTGAGAATGTACTTCACAGCTGTGCAGTGACTCTCTCCTGGATCTGCTTGATACCTACTCACTACACTTAGTGAGTATGCTACATCGGGTCTGGTACATAGCATCGCGTACATGATCAAGCCTACTGCCGAAGCATAGGGTATCCTTTGCATGCGAGCTCTCTCTAAATCAGTCTTGGGAGACATCTCTTTGGAGAGAGTGAGTCCAGAGATTGTGGGTTGGTTCCCACGCTTGGATTTTTCCATACTAAACCTCTTTAGTATGGTGTCAATGTACCTGGATTGGGACAATCCCAGTATCTGTTTAGATCTATCTCTATAGATCTTGATTCCCAAAATGCAGGAGGCATCACCTAGATCTTTCATTGAGAATCGATGTGATAAGAAGAGCTTGACCGAGTGCAGCATAGGAACATCATTTCCTATCAAGAGTATGTCATCCACGTAAAATACGAGGAAGACGACCTTACTCTCTGCAACCTTCTTGTATATACAAGGTTCATCTATGTTCTTGATGAACTCAAAATCTTTGACTACAACATCAAAACAGATGTTCCAACTCTGCGATGCCTGCTTTAACCCATAGATGGATTTAAGCAGCTTGCACACCTTTCCGCTTCTACCACTATCTACGAAGCCCTCTGGCTGAGTCATGTACATGCACTCCTCTAAATCACCATTTAGAAAGGCGGTCTTAACATCCATTTTCCAGATTTCGTAGTCATGGTATGCAGCTATGGCAAGTAAGATCTGGATGGACTTAAGCATAGCCACTGTAGAAAAGGTTTCGTCATAATCCACACCTGTTCGTTGACGAAAACCCTTTGCAACAAGTCTAGCTTTGAAAGTTTCCATCTTTCCATCTACACCAAGTTTCTTCTTAAAGATCCACTTGCTCCCAAAGGGTTTTACCACTTCAGGAGCAACTTCCAAAGTCCATACTTTGTTGGGGTACATGGATTCCATCTCAGATCGCATTGCATCCAGCCACTTCACAGAGTCCCCACTCGTGATGGCCTGCTCGAAGCTAGTTGGGTCATCATCTTCCATGATGCAATCCTCGCACCAACCATCTATGAGAAAACCGTAGTATCTCTCAGGTGGATGAGGAACCCTGCTAGATCGGCGGAGAGGCTGGGGTTCATCGGGAACTACTGAATCCTCTCGTTCCACCAAATCTTCTGTTGTAGTTTGTGTTGCTGGAACTTCTTCCAGTTCTACCTCATTGCCACTAATTTCCTTTACAAGAAATTCCTTTTCTAAAAAGGTGGCATGTCGAGAAACAAACACTTTTTATTCCTCAGTGTGGTAGAAGATATACCCTTGTGAGTTCTTGGGAAATCCTACAAACTTGCACAGGACAGACCTTGCCTCGAGTTTGTCCGGATTGTGCCTTTTGACATAGGCCGGACAACCCCATATCTTAACAAACTTAAGAGATGGTCTTGATCAGTCGAAAATAGTGCATTCTCAACACGTTAATTTCCTTACTCTTATCATTCATATATAGGTGTTTATTGTAATTATAACACAGATTACGAATTCATATGGAAAATACCAAATAACCTATGTTATAGTTATAATCGACATTCTAAAGGGAAATTATGTGTTTATTACTACTTGCAATGATCTGTATATATCAAACCTTGTCTCGAGATTGTGTGCAGGAAATTCTCCAGGAAAAAGAGCCGAAACTGCTTAAAGTGCTGATACAATACACCAAGTCCAAGACTTGTGATCTGGCAGTAAACAAGAAAGTATAAAAATATTCCAGACATCAGGAAAGTGCCATAAAGCCAACAAAACTCATCACTGATGATTTCATGTAGTAACTCCACTATATGGCCGCGAATCCATGGCCGAGTCGGCCTAGTTGCCGCGGATCCGCGGGCTTGTTAGCTCATCAGCGCGTTAAATCTCCCCACGTGGCTTCTTGTAACGGCCAAGCTTCTAGAAGACTCTCTAAAAGCACGTGGCTTATCCAGAAGGCTCGGCCTAACAACCTTATCCTAGAATATTCCTTGGAAAGAATATTCCCTCTACCAAACCACCACATTCTAGAAGGTTCTCTCTAACAACCTAGCTTTGGAGGGAAGATTCAAATGAGTGGTTATAAAAGGGGAGCTAAACCTAGGGTTTGGGGGGTTCATCAATTTAGGGTAAAAATTCTAGCAAGATCCAAATCAATTCTAAACAAATTGAGTGACACAATTTGATCCAAATCAAGATCCATCGAGTACCAAATCAAGCAAGCCTTCAACGAGTCTTTTGAAGCAATGCCGATCTTTATCCAAGCAAGAGATCCACGATGATCCGCAACTCAAGAAGATGATGCGAAGCTAGTTCGACGATTTAGTTCCTCCTCAAATCTTGTAATCTTTGAGTGTATTGTAACGAAACGTCGATTAATAAAATGTGAAAATTCTTGATCTTTCTTTTCTTTACATTTGAGCATTATGAAGAGTCATCGATTCTTGATTGTTTTCTTTTTCATGATATTTGAGTGAAAACTCCGCTTGTGGAGGAATCGAGAAAATAGGTAGATGATGATGATTAAATTCTTGAACAATTCTGGAAATTGAATCAACGATGACCTTGTTTTGAGCGAGATGCTTTCTTGAATGTTTTCGCTCCAAATTAGAGATCAACAATCGATGATTGAATTTCCTAGAGGCTAGAATTTGAATGCTAATCAACGAAAGGACAAGGGATATGATGAAGAAACCCTAGCTTCTTCAATAGATCCCTAAACCTCGTTGATTGTCATCGATCTAGCAACAAATCTTGAATAGATAAGAATTTGTAATCATAAGTATTCATCATCACTATTAATTGGATCGATTCCTACAAGGCTCTTTACAAATCTTGATAATTCATTTGATTTGGACATCTTCTTGAATTTTAGTATTTCTTGATTTTAGATCTATTTATTGATGATTCTTGAAACTAAATTTCATAATTATTGAATCATTTTCTTTTATCCTTTAATTTTCAACTCATCTAAAACAAAATCGATCAAATCACACTTTCTCAGTGGACGATCCGTTCTCATTGACAAAACTACAATAGACACCGTCAATTGATTGCGGTATAAATTACTTTGGTTATGATCTTTACACTTTTCAAAACACGACACGGAAATCGATTCAATCAAATTGCGCTGTTGTCGTGGATAGTGTGCTAATTTGTTCGTTTTTTGTAATTTGAGTTGAATTTTTTATTATTCCATCAGAATTTTTAGATCAAAATTCGCAACAAGCGCTTAACGATTTGTTGTGATTTGTTGCAAGGAGATCTGGAATCTGTGGAGCGAGAGGAAAAATTTTCAAAGCATCTCAGAGAGCTCAGTGAGGCAACAGAAGCATCCGTACCAAATTTTGTGTCGGGATCACATTAAACTGCGGCGGATCCGGGGTTTTTTGTTCCTTATTGCGGTAGAAACACGGTGCTTTGAAGGCTTCACTGCACTAAATTTTCTAGGTCCATCTCTGTCTTTCTTATCTCCTCTCTGATCTGCTCCATTTAACCAATTTCTGCAAGTTTTTTTGAAAAAATTCGCAGCGCTGCTAAAAAGAAATTTGTTGTGTGTTTGATCTTGGTTGTTTGCATATTTTAATATGGAAATTAATGGGTAATGACCAAATTCAGATTAGGTGGGGATTTCATTACCTGTCCTAAGCCCCAAAAATCACAAACTTGCATCCGCATCACCCTCATTAACTAAAAAATATCTAGACAAGACTTTAAGGACCGTCGCGTTCAATTAGGACAGAAGAAGGTCGTTGGTAATCTATTGCTTATCCGCATTTCTTTTGTGGTGTCTAGACAAGTGTATCTAAGGCAAGTGGTTACTTAATTAGGCCCACTGCTTACGTAGTGGAGAACCTCCCACTTACCTGGCCGCAAAAGGGATAAAGAGGCAGTAGAGGATCTATCTTGTAACTTGTCTTCTGGAAGTCTAGGAGCGGTCTAGAGCCTTGACCTAGGTGACCACTAGATTTAGGGTTGCTTGTGCATTGTTTCGGTGAATTTTTCAAAAATCCGTAATTTTTCAAAACAAACACCAATCCAAACTTTTCTTTAATTATCACAACGCTGCCACTTGTGCTAAACTATTTAGTGCATGCTCGACTGGACACGGGATTCTAGTGCCTATCTTGTCCGCGTTCTTCCTATCGACTCCAAAGTCGGTAATTCTACGTCTACTTTTTCTTCAACCACTACCACACCTACTTCGATGGACGGTTCTCCATCGATCTTCTTTAACACCACTCTGCCACCGTCCGCAGGTGCGTAGAATCCTCCCCGTATCTCTCTCCAAGAGAGATGCTACCCTATGCGAGGTCCTCTTTCGACCTGTCTCACCATTCCACCAGCAAATGGGGACAATTTTGAAATCAAACCTCAATACATCAATCTTCTACCAAAATTTCACGGTCTCGAGTCTGAAGACGCATACGTCTTTATTACCAAATTTGAAAATGTATGTTCTATGATGGGTACTTCACAGCTTTCAGTGGATGCTATGAGATTACGTCTTCTACCGTTTACTTTGTACGATATAGCCGAGAAGTGGCTTTATAACACAGCCACACATTCTATTTCAAACTGGGGAGAATTCGTAACAGGTTTCCTAAAGAAATTCTACCCCAATCATAAAACAGCTCGAGTCCGTAGCGAAATAAATCAATTTACCCAGCTTCCAAATGAACCATTCTCGAAGAGTTTTGAACGCTTCAAGGATCTGTTAGTTCAATGTCCTCATCACGGAATTCCTAGATGGGATTTGTGCAGAATCATATATGAGGGCATTAATCCTACAACAAAACAGAACCTTGAATCCATGTGTCAAAGCACTTTCATGACTAAAGATGATGGTGAAGCCTGAAGATTTTTAGAAGATTTCGCCAAAAAATCATTATAGTGGGAGAGTGTAAGTCAGTCATCGTCTAGGGGTGGTATTCACCAGCTTGATGTTTCCATAGGAGTTAGAGCTGAAATTGCAGCAATGCAAAAGAAACTCGAAGCTATGGAACATAAATTTTTAGCAGCCTCCCTAAATCAGTTGTCACTTTCCAAAACTGTTTGTGGATGTTGTTCTGATCCATCACATCTTACGGAAGAATGTCCTTTAAATTCTCCGTTTCAAGGCCAAGAGCATACCAATGCCGCTTTCCAACAAACACCTAGAAACGATCCGTATTCTTCCACTTATAATCAGGGTTGGAGGAATCACCCTAAATTTGCTTGGAACCAACACCAAAATCAAAACACGGTTCCAAACCAAAATAATTTCCAAAAGGGTCCTCCACCACAACAGCAACCACATCAACTGACTCAACACCCCTATCAATCACAAAATTTTCAAAATCCGGTGAACACATCTGCACCGTCTAGTTCTTTACAATTGACCGGTACTGATGCATCCTCTTCACTCGCACAAACCATGAATTTGATTCTGAAAAATTTCATGCAAGTTTAGGCTGAAATAAAGACTTCTGTCGATAAAATCCAGAAAAACTCTGACTCCAATAGTGAGAGTATTAAATCGATGGAAGCACAAATTGCATGAATAAATGCCGAGATGAGTGCTACAGAGAAAGGGAAACTTCCGTCTCAACCCTTACCTAAACCTAGGCACTCACAACACTACAATGTGAATGACATCACAACGTTGAGATCAGGAAGAGTGCTGAATAATCAAGTTGGGGAAGAGATTGATAATCATGAAGAATTAATCAATAACACCCCGGCTTCTACTTCCAGTTTTCCTTCCACATCCACTTCTACTTCTAATCCTACTTTGTCTACCCCACCACCTTCTTGCGAGCCTATTCTTCGTTTTCCCCAAGGCTCGAACCCTCAGCATACCTCTTCTAGTCCACGAAAGACGATCCCCACTTCTATTCTGGGATCAGTTCCACACTCAGCACCTTCTCCAATGTTGGACCCAGCTATTATTGCTAAAGCTCCTTTTCCGAATCGGTTAAGGGGTAACAAATCAAGTCCACATATGGAGAAGATTATAGAAATGTTTAAACAGGTTAACATCAACATCGCTCTCCTAGATGCTATTCAACAAGTCCCCGCTTATGCGAAAATTCTCAAAGACTTGTGCACTAGGAAGAGGAAGACTCAAGTGCCCAAAAAGGTTTTCCTGACCAATAATGTTAGCACTGCTTTTACCCCACAGTTACCAAAGAAACGTAAGGACCCGGGATGTACTACAATCTCGATTTCCATTGGGGGTAAAAACATTAACCGTGCTTTACTTGTCCTTGGAGCAAGTGTTAACCTGCTTCCATATTCTGTTTACGAGCAGTTAGGGATTGGATAGTTCAAACCGGCTCATTGCACTCTCCAAATGGAAGACCGATCAAACACCAAAGCTAGGGGTGAACTGGAGGATGTGTTGATAAAAGTCGGGGAATTTATATTCCCTGTGGACTTTATTGTTCTCGATGCACAACCTGTAGCGAACCCACAGAACCAAATTCCGGTGATTCTGGATCGACCATTCCTTTCCACATCCAATGCTTTCATTAATTGTTGAAACGGTTCAATGAACCTATCTTTTGGAAAAATGACAATTGAACTGAACATCTATAAAATTGGAAGTCAGCCATCTGAACCCTCTGCTTACATACTTAATGTCTGTTCTGTCCACGAGATTGCTCCCAAAAGTTGCGAAGTTGATGAACTTTGCTTTGATAATCTCGACGACACTAGCACATCAATGTTTGATCTTGCACATCTTAGTGAGGATACTCTTTCTATTCTTAAGTCTGACACTCTAGACTCTTCATCTTCCGAGTCTATATCCTATGCAGGCTACGAGCTTCTTTATGACTCTGAATATCATTCGCTGACCCCACCTTCTATAGTTTCTCCGCCGACATTAGATCTCAAACTTTTACCTTCTCACCTTAAATATGCATATTTAGGTGAGAATGAGTCTTTACCGGTGATCATATCCGCTTCTCTAGCCTCAGAGCAAGAGAATGCGCTTTTGACGGTATTGAGATCTAATAGCCAGGCGTTTGGTTGGACTATGGCTGACATCAAAGGGATTAGTCCCTTGATTGTTGAACATCATATACGTCTGATGGATGAAGCCAAACCAACCAGAAAACCACAGAGACGGTTAAACCCCATAATGAAGGATGCGGTGAAGAAGGAAATCATCAAATGCCTTGACAGTGGTATCATTTACCCAATCTCCGATAGCCAATGGGTAAGTCCAATTCATGTCGTCCCTAAGAAATCTGGCATTACGGTCATAACAAATGAGGCTAATGAGTTAATCCAAACACGCGTTCAAACTGGGTGGTGTGTATGTATTGAATATAGAAAACTCAATGCCGCAACGAGAAAAAACCACTTTCCTCTACCTTTTATTGAACAGATGCTAGAGCGCTTAGCTGGACGAGAATATTACTACTTCATAGACGGATACTCTGGCTATAATCAGGTCCCTATTGCCGAAAAGGATCAAGACAAAATGACATTTATTTGTCATTTTGGTACTTTTGCTTATAGACGCATGCCCTTTGGGTTATGCAATACTACCGCTACATTTCAGCAGTGCATGATGGGGATATTCTCGGACATGGTCGAGAATTTTCTGGAGATTTTCATGGACGATTTCTCGATATTTAGAGATTCTTTTGCTGACTGCCTATCTCATCTTGACGCAGTTCTTACTCGTTGTAAAGAGAAGAACTTAACCTTGAATTGGGAAAAATGCCATTTCATGGTCCAAAAGAGAATTGTTCTTGGACAAGTTATTTCACGGAAAGGCATTGAGGTTGACAAAGCTAAAATAGATGTCATTCAAAATCATCCTCATCTCAAATGCGTCAAGGATATACGATCTTTTCTTGGCCATGCAGGCTTTTATCGGAGATTCATTAAGGATTTTAGCAAAATTGCTAGACCCTTAACTCTTCTCTTGGCCAATGACACAACCTTTCATTTTGAGTTGGATTGTGAGGCTGCATTTGACTCACTTAAACACTTTCTCACTACAGCCCCCGTTTTATCATCTCCAGATTGGAACCACCCTTTTGAGCTTATGTGTGATGCATCAGATTTTGCAGTTGGTGCAGTCTTAGGACAGCATATTGAAAAGATGCCACATGTGATCTATTATGCAAGTAAGACCCTGAACGATACTCAAATCAACTATACAACTACCGAAAAAGAACTTTTGGTAGTTGTATTTGCATTAGAAAAATTCAGGCCTTACTTGATCGGCTGACCTATTGTTGTGTATACTGACCACTCTGCCTTGAAACATCTTTTGGCGAAGAAGGATGCTAAAGGTAGGCTAATACGTTCGATCCTTCTATTACAAGAATTTGATCTTGTTATTAAAGATAATAAAGGATGTGAAAACGTGGTAGCCGACCATCTGTCGCGCATTTCTTCTTCACCTGTGACCCTGCCGATCAATGATTCTTTTCCTGACGAACAACTCCTGAAAGTATCCACTGAACCTTGGTTCGGGGATATTGTGAATTATCTTGTTACAGGACTTATTCCTTGCGAATAGTCGAAACAGGACAAACATCGATTTCTTTCCTAAGTAAAACATTTTTACTGGGATGAACCGTATCTGTTTAAGTATTGTCCTGACCAGATCATTCGCCGATGTGTCCCTAATAATGAATTCAAGAGTGTTCTATCTTTTTGTCATAATCAGGCATGTGGGGGTCACTTTGGTCCTTGAAAGACGGCGGAGAAGGTCTTGCAATGCAGATTTTATCGGCCGACTTTATTCAAAGACTTATTTGATCATTACAAAACCTGTGCACAGTGTCAACACACGGGTAGGATTTCCCGGAGAAATGAGATGCCTCTTCAACCTATCTTGGTGGTTGAAATTTTCGACGTTTGGGGTATTGATTCTATGGGTCCGTTTCCCAACTCCTTTGGGAATCTGTACATATTGATTGCGGTCGATTACGTCTCGAAATGGGTTGAATCTATACCTTATCGCACTAATGACAAAAAGGTTGTCATTAAGTTCTTAAAAGAAAACATCTTTTCGCGATTTGGACACCCACGCGCTATCATTAGCGATAACGGGACGCATTTCTGCAATTGGTCTTTCGAGACCTTGATGCGGAAATATGCAATCAACCACAAACTTTCTACGCCCTATCATCCCCAAATGAGCGGGCAAGCTGAGATTTCAAACAGACAAAAAAACAAATTTTGGAGAAAACAGTTTCTAAAAATCGAAAAGATTGGTCAACCAAATTGACGGATGCTCTTTGGGCGTTCCGTACTGTATATAAAACCGATCTAGGTATGTCTCCATACAGACTAGTGTTTGGAAAGGCTTGTCACCTTCCGGTTGAGATTAAGCATAAATCAATGTGGGCCATTAGAGAACTTAACTGTGATTTAAATCAAGCATGCAACTTTCGGAAGATGAAATTAAACGAGCTAAGCGAACTCCGCGATGAAGCTTATGATAATGCTGTAATTATAAAGAATCGGACTAAGGTATTTCACGATAAAAATATTTTGAGAAAAACTTTTACACCTGGTCAACAAGTCTTTCTTTATGATTCACGACTCCATCTTCATGCGGGTAAGCTAAAATCTCGGTGGAAAGGACTTTTTGTTGTGCGGTATGTATACCCGCACTGGGCAGTTGAGATTGAAAATATTGAAAACGGCAAAAGTTTCAAAGTAAATAGACATAGACTTAAACCGTATTTTTCCACTGACCCCTCGGAAGAGCTCCTGTTTTAACAGGAATCGCTTTATAATGACTAATTTTCCTCCACCTCACCTCCATGACTTGGTAATTTTGTCACATTTTTAGAATGGAGGTGAATCAACTTGTACATACATTTTATAAAATATATATATATATATATATATATATATATATATAAATAAAAAACAAAACAATAAAAAATTTTGTACATAAATAATAGAATAAGTTTGGGGGAGATTTTCACGATCATATTTCATGTTCCATTTAACAAATTTTTCCCCCCAAAGTTTACAGATTTCTGAGCTTTAAGAGATAGCAACAGTGAGGACACTGACGAAAATAAGTTTGGGGGAGGTTTGTGCTTATTTACGCATCACTTTGCATCATACTTTGCATAAGCATAAAACTTTTTAAAACATATAAAAATAAAAATAAAATTTAAAAGATAGAAATATTTAATATTTAATTTTGTAATAAAAGATTAGATAGTGAAAAATTACATCCAAAATATTAGAAAAATTTAAGAAAACCAAGAAAGTTAGATGTTTTCTTAAACGAACTATTAATAAGTAGTTATGAGCCGTTGTCCAATGGGTTAGTAAGATGAAAGAAGTCACTAATCTGCGGATAAAAATAAGTCTAAAAAATAGTTCCTATTCTGGAAGCCAAACATTTGAATATTGATACCCTACTATACGCACTTACACACGTCTTGAAGCTCGGGATAGTAGAGGATACCTTGAAATGCTCTTGTCTAAAAGCCAAAGTATGAAGAAAATAATAAATGGAAAATAAAAGATAAAATGGTGAAAAGAAAAATGAATACTGGTTTTGTTATCACCAAGGCAGCAATAAAAAAATATAGCAAGGGTGCTTATCACCTAGTGCCTTAGACCAACTGGTTTGGGAGTCACTGTTAAGCCTTAGGTGTTGCAAGACGAGGAAAATACTAATTCACCTAATAAGCAAGCACATGAGTAATCGGTCGGTTAGTACATCAAGATGTATTAACGGTCGCATGAAAAATGTGTGAGCAATCCCATCTAAATATTCATCAATTAAAACGTACTGAGGCAGATGGACAATAGTATGATAGCTTGAATTGAATTCTCCGAGTGTAGGGATGTTCTTTACACACACGTAGGGGTATATGATCGATATTTGGAAGAAAGATAGGAATGAAGAATAAAGACGATGTTTTATTGAGGGATGATATGATTTTTAACATCTTTTTATGACATTAAGATAGGGCTCATGATAACTGAAAAGCTAGTATAGTTATAAACTCTAATTTTCAAAGTCTTTCTTTTACAATTCTTATCTTTATATGTAACTTTCACAGTCTTCCTTTTATTATGTGATTTTATGGGTGCAATCCGCTGAAAACCCTCAAGAGACAACACTCCTCCTACTAGAGACACCTAGAGGTTTAAAGGCTTGTTGCACATGCTCAGTGCAATCGTGTTGCCTACGAAAGTGTGCTAGTTAGTTCTTCTCTTTCTTTATTTTCTCCTTCTTTTAAAATAAAAATAAAATGTTTGCTCGAGACGACCAAAATTATGTTTGGGGGAATTTGATCAGTCGAAAATAGTGCATTCTCAACACGTTAATTTCCCTACTCTTATCATTCATATATTGGTGTTTATTGTAATTATAACACAGATTACGAATTCATATGGAAAATACCAAATAACCTGTGTTATAGTTATAATCGACATTCTAAAAGGAAATTAACTGTTTATTACTACTTGAATTTGATCTGTATATATCAACCCTTGTCTCGAGATTGTGTGCAGGAAATTCTCCAGGTAAAAGAGCCGGAACAGCTTAAAGTGCTGATACAATACACCAAGTCCAAGACTTGTGATCTGGTAGTAAACAAGAAAGTATAAAAATATTCCAGACATCAGGAAAGTGCCACAAAGCCAACAAAAATCATCACTGAAGATTTCATTCAGTAACTCCACTGTATGGCCGCGGATCCGCGGCCGAGTCGGCCGAGTTGCCGCGGTTCCGCGGCCTTGTTAGCTCATCAGCGCGTCAAATCTCCCCACGTGGCTTCTTGTTACGGCCAAGCTTCTAGAAGACTCACTAAAAGCACGTGGCTTTATCCAGAAGGCTCGGCCTAACAACCTTATCCTAGAATATTCCTTGGAAAGAATATTACCTCTAACAAACCACCACATTCTAGAAGGTTCTCTCTAACAACCTAGCTTTGGAGGAAAGATTCAAATGATAGGTTATAAAAAGGGAGGTAAACCTAGGGTTTGGGGGGTTCATCAATTTAGGGTAAAAATTCTAGTAAGATCCAAATCAATTCTAAACAAATTGAGTGACACAATTTGATCTAAATTAAGATCCATCGAGTACCAAATCAAGCAAGCCTTCAACGAACCTTTTGAACCAACGCCGATCTTCATCCGAGCAAGAGATCCACGGCGATCCGCGACTCAAGAAGACGATGCGAAGCTAGTTCGGCGATTTTGTTCCTCCTCAAATCTTGTAATCTTTGAGTGTATTGTAACGAAACGTCGATTAATAAAATGTGAAAATTCTTGATCTTTCTTTTCCTTACATTTGAGCATTATGAAGAGTCATCGAATCTTGATTGTTTTCTTTTTCATGATGTTTGAGTGAAAACTCCGCTTGTGGAGGAATCGAGAAAATAGGTAGATGATGATGATGATTAAATTCTTGAACAATTCTTAAGTCTTATGAGTTTTGTAAACTTTAGGAAATTGAATCAACGATGACCTTGTTTTGAGCGAGATGCTTTCTTGAATGTTTTCGCTCCAAATTAGAGATCAACAATCGATGATTGAATTTCCTAGAGGCTAGAATTTGAATGCTAATCAACAAAAGGACAAGGGATGATGATGAAGAAACCCTAGTTTCTTCAATAGATCGCTAAACCTCGTTGATTGTCATCGATCTAGCAACAAATCTTGAATAGATAAGAATTTGTAATCATAAGTATTCATCATCACTATCAGTTGGATCGATTCCTACAAGGCTCTTTACAAATCTTGATAATTCATTTGATTTGGACATCTTCTTGAACTTTAGTATTTCTTGATTTTAGATCTATTTCTTGATGATTCTTGAAACTAAATTTCACAATTATTGAATCATTTTCTTTTATCCTTTAATTTTCAACTCATCTAAAACAAAATCGATCAAATCACATTTTCTCAGTGGACGATCCGTTCTCATTGACAAAACTACAATAGACACCGTCAATTGATTGCGGTATAAATTTCTTTGGTTATGATCTTTACACTTTTCAAAATACGAGACGGAAATCGATTCAATCAGGTCTCTTCCCCTTCCATATCTCATATGGAGTGGTAGGAACTGCTTTGGTAGGAACCATATTCAATAGGTGTATGGCTTCATAGAGCGCACCATATCTAATATGGTGCGATTCCTCCGCTCCAATACACCATTGTGCTGTGATGTATAGGAAGGAGTAAGCTGAGAGAGAATCCCATTCTCTTTTAGATAGTCTAGAAACTCATTGCTCAAATATTCTCCTCCTCGATCAGATCGAAGGATCTTAATACTTTTACCCGTTTGGTTCTCTACTTCGTTCTTATATTCTCTGAATTTCTCAAAAGTTTCAGACTTGTGTTTCAACAGGAACTCATGTCCGTATCTTGAGAGATCGTCAGTGAATGTAATGAAGTACGAAAAACCATTCCTGGCATGTATATACATGGGACCGCATACATCACTATGTGTCAGTCCCAAGAGTTCTGTAACTATTTCTCCATGTCCACTAAATGGGGTTTTGGTCATCTTGCCTTTGAGACATGACTGGCAAGTGTCATAAGATGAAAATTCGAACGGATTCAAATATCCATCCTTATGCAATTTAGCTAGCCGTGTCGCATTGATATGATCTAGTCTACAATACCACAAGAAGGATTCGTTCATTTCTGAACTCTTCCTCTTTTGTGTGTTTTGTACATTAAGTACTGTAGTTGGATTGAGAACGTATATGCCATTAAATAACGAGCCTGATCCAATCAACTTTTGATTCAGGAAGATGTTCATAACATTATCCTGTACTACAATATTACATCCTTCTTTACTCAAGAAAGAAACTGATATAATATTGCATATCATGCTCGGAATGTAATAGCATTCGTTCAGAATCAATGTATTACCATTTGGCAACATAAGGTGATATTCGCCAACAGCTTTGGCTGCAACATTTGCACCATTCCTTAATCTTACGGAATGATCACCCTCTCCCAATTGCCTACCTTTACGTAGCATATGTAACATATTACATATATGGGATTCAGATCCGGTATCTAAGAGCCAGGACGTAGAATGAACTGAGAAATAGTTCTCGATAACAAACACACCCAAAGAAGATGCATCAGCATGCTTATTTTTCGTTTGGGCGGCGTGAGAATCCAGATATTCTCCTATTCCCTACTCAGACTTATAACAATTATAAGTTGGAGCGGGACCAACGTTCCCCTGCTCATTATAATAAGCGGGTTCGGTCAATACATCCATATTATTATCTTGATTAAAGCCTGACATGGTCGCTACCTGGAGAGAGAGAGAAGAAAACACTTTAGCGTATGCTCTTGCAAGATTAGATTGGTTATTATCTTATCTAATCAGGACGGCTCCAACTACTTTTTATCAAATCTTCCTTAAAACCCTAAAAGGAAAGATTAGCCGGGATTAATTACACCCTACAAGTTCACCAATCTTTCGGCCAGTCTAGTGTTGGTATTTTGAGTGAGGTTCCCCGTGCTTTCGCACGGACTTAATTAGAATAAACCTCATTTTTCCAGAGGCATAACCCCGTGAACACCTTTCTAGACACCTACTTGATCGGCTAATTGTCCTGTGTAAAATTCTCCCGGGAGTAACTCTTACTCGCAGTGGGTATCGGGATTCAACTATCTCATAGGAGGTATGCTATCTCATTGCAAATTTCAACACTTGAAATTCCCGATAAAGCTTTAACCCCTAGCGTCCCATGACCTTGACGCAGGCCAACAAACCATAGTCCGCTAGTCAAGTTCAAGCCGTACATTTCTTGATTGAATTAAACCCACCTGCACGACCCTTGACGCAGGCCAACAAAGTCGTACGACTACCCTAATCCAATCACATCTCATGTCACAGATAAGCACTTGTTAGCTACCGCACACTACGCCTTGACCCAGGCCAACAAACGTAGCACGAATACTAAGTAGTATCTATCTGAAATGTCGGAGGGCTACGCAGGTTTTTCAGAAAACCTATTGTGTAATGAACTTGATATCGTTGTAGAAACAAGTGATTTTGGAAAGGAGTGTTTTTTAGGCTTTTCTAGTTTCGCTAAAGAGGTCACTCCCGGTGAAGGGATCTCGGCTCTTTCCTTATCGAATAAGGTGCTGGATATTTCACAAATACCGCTGTATAAAGCAAGAACTATAGAAGCAGTCAAAAACTAAACCGTGATTTTGTAGCATCTGCCAGTTTTGCTAAAGAGGTCACTCCCGGTGAAGGGATCTCGGCTCTTTCCTCATCGACTAAGGTGCAGGGCATATCACATATACCACTATGCAAAGCAAAAACTGTAGCTACCCTTTTTGAAAATTTGATTCTACAACATCTTTTAGGTTTCTTTTTCTTTTATTAATCTCATTAATAAACCATCATTTATGCTTCCTAAGCATCACAGAAGAAACGAAAGCAGTAATATTTATATATCATATATATAGTAATAAAGCATTCGTCTCAGGCATATAAAATGATCACATCACAGTATATTTGCAGCAGAAGAAACATATGAAATAAAGGATATACTAGGAGGTCCGTGTTTTATTGTGAGCCTGTATAAAACACGGATTCCATGGTCGTGATGAATAACCACACCCACATCCCTAGACCACTACGAGAGCGGTAAGCAACCCTACCAACTCCAGGGTTAGGAGACCCGTTCTCGACTCCTTGAGATGGCCTCCCACTAGACCCTAGAACCCGGTTACTTGTGCTCCCCACCTGGGTCTATCCTAATGCGGAAAATTAAATAATATACAATGGTGACATCATCCTCAACATGGAAATGCCCCAATAAAAGAATATTACATACAATGAATTTTACATGAATGAAAATGAAAACCCTCATCTCACATAAAACCCCCGGCTATTCAGAACACGACAATCTAATATAACATATCACAGCAACACATAACATCACATGTCATCAATGTAAGCAAGTATGCGTACCCCGATTTTCGTTGATATATAGCAACGAAAACGACGATACACCACATACTACGCTTACGGTCGTAGAAAATAAAGTGAAAAACTACAGCATTTGGAATCCACAATCACTTTAGACATCGTAAATCTGAAATATCACATACTTCGCATTTCATGCCTAACTATATGAATTCCACATATTGTATCACATTCCAGATAAATAGACAATGTTAAACTTTCCGAACGAATAAACAAATACCCAAGATTTCCCAAATAGCTCAACACTTGAGCAGAGTTCAAAATGCAGGGTTGCTAGGCACGCGCACAAAGGTCTACGAGGCATCAACCATGCCCGATTAAAATTTTAGCCGTGCCGAACAACTCTAATACGGATCTTTAAACTAGGGTTTAGGCGAAAACTAGCAAGTTAACAACTTTAACTACATGTGAAAGAGATTACAACCTTTGTAGATCCGGTCCTTCACTTCAATAGCTCCGTGTAGATGTCCCCTTCGCTGCGATCATAAACTTCGGACACTGGAGAAGATCCACAAGAAGAACGAACGTGCTTGCTTCGTTGACTTCGAGTCCGAAGATGATCTACGTCGGGGAGACACTAACTCAAGCTATTCCTTCACTAGGTCATGAACATTGTGAAGAGAAAACACTCTACAACATGGCAAGTGGTAGAGAATGAAGAAGTAGAAAGTGGGCTCACATTAGAATTGATTTTCTCACATTTTTCCTCAAGGCACCATTGGAGCTAGCAAGCTTTTCATGGAGCTTTATGAAGAAGAAGAAGAAGAAAGAATAAATCCATCATATGAATTATTATCCTCAATAATGTAACCATGGGTGAGTTAAGCTATCATGCTTAACTCATGTAGAGAATTAACCAAAGCATTAGGTTAAAGGTTAGGTTAAAGAATATCAAAAGAAATGACAAAAGAGTGGACTTTGTCAAAGCTTCTCCAAGCTTCTTCAAGCTTGATTACTTTGACTAAGTTAAACCCTTTTGTTAAATCTTAAGATAAAACAATAACCCTAATCTTTACCCTAATCTTGGTATGAGTCTCATACACCAATTTTTGATGTATCATCAAGCAAGATACAAACATGTACACTTGAATATCACATATAAACAATGTGCACAAACTAGTGAGAAAATAAATCTTAAGTGAGCTAATACTAGTTAATGTAATGTAATATATCAAATATATAATTATACATTAAATTATTAAATCAACACTTGATTTAATAATCCGGCTATAACCGACTAATATCATGTGTAACAACTTATCGAATCAACACGTGATCCGATAACCCGGCTATATCGCATACAACCGATCAATGTCACGAATCGCGAGAATAGAATACGGTATCTCATATCGTATTAATCTCGGTCCAGCATATATCACATATGTGCTCCTATACCGTTTCGCTTGATCCAGGAAATCCCTGTGTAGGACTCTAAAGACTCGTCAATATGCCGGCAGTAGGTGATGATCATATCAAACACCCATAAGCCACAAGCGGTGTGCTAAACGTAACGGCCACCCGGGTATTGAGCGATCAGAAGATCAACAAGAAAGCCTGCTAGTACTCCTGTGAATCCAATCAGTAACACTCCCGTACAGTCCGGTCTCGTCGTCTGATATGTCACATATCTCGCCTAGGGGTGGTAAACGTCAGACCCCAGTAGATCGATAAGTCGTGTCGATATGAGGTCTATAAAAGTTCGAGAAACTACTGATAACACTTACCAGTAAATCTCAGCAACCCTGGCCAGGGATTTCCGGTTATAGCCAATCGAACACAGCACAACATCAACTCCCTATAGCGGGAGAGACGAATCCCTTCCTATCGCTCATTGCCTCCAAGTGATTCGGGACTGTACCCAAAAACCACCGTTTTGCACGCCCCCTTGGACCTGGTAAGGTGGAAATCAAAGCATAGTGGGAATCACACAAGACTCTATGACGATCTCGGGTCAACAGACTACTCTATACCAGTGTCACCGGAGAACTGCCATCTGACGTGAGGTATAATACCATCTGGGAGTTCTCGGCGAGTTCGTCCAGTGTACCCAGTCTCCACTGAGCACCCGTACACCATCCTTGATGTCAAACACCGATGGATATGGGATCATCCATCGCCCATCATATGGGTCAAGATGCGTATACGCTAGTCTACTCTGGTGCATCGATGCCCTGTCTCGATACACCCTCGACTAAGAACAGTTATAGGATGTACTCGTCAACTACCGTGGCCCCACTAGTATGATCTCATCATAGTCCCAGGAGTCGAGGACATATCTTAAGGGCTTTATCAACATGTATTAGACACAATCAGAGTACATGTTAAGATAAAGTACAACCAGATAGCATACTATCATGTCGAGCAAGAAAGTCCTCCGTATATACGTCCCAGCATCCACTACAATATACATCGTATGTACAGTAATGGCCTCTATGGCATACATATAACTAACAATCTCCCACTTGCACTAGGGCTATCTGTTGTGGTATCACATACCCAACAATTAGCTGTGGTTGAAGTATCTCATACTCAACCATCCCATAAAAGTCTCTACTGGGGAAAAGGCCTTTGTGAGTGGATCCATGCTGTTGTCCTCTGCGTCTTTTCTCCTAACCTCGATCTCCCTGGAGATCATCCATCTCCAAGATCAGGTGATACCGCCTAAGAATTATATCTGGATTTATGATGGGACGGTAGTTCCTTGGCTAAAGCCACAACTCCATTGTCACACAATGGTAGGAACGAAGTTCATCTCATGAATTTATATATATATATATATATATATATATATCCAGACTGCCTCTTTGGTAGCATCTTTGGTAACGATGTATCTTGCCTTTAACCGTCTAGAATGTCACAGTATCTAGCTTGGATTTCTTCCAACATACCGTACCTCCACTGAGGGTAAAGACAATGCCTGCGACTGACATTCAGTCGTCCTTATCACCCTGGAACCTTTCCAGTGATTCTCCCCAGGATCGATTGATACCTTCTCACTACAACTAGTTAGTATCCTAACATGCAAAAACCCAGGAATTAGTAGGTATCACTTTGATCCTATATGGAGAATCCTTGTGATAAGCGGAGATTGACCGAGCATACCATAGGAAACACCTTCGCTATCAAGAGTATGTCATCCACGTACTCTACGAAGAAAATCACCATACTCCCTACTACCTTTTTTTGTACATACTAGGTTCATCTACCATTTTGTTGAAGTCAAACTCTTTGACTACCACATCAAAACAGATGTTCCAACTCCGCGATGCCTGCTTTATCCAATAAAGCAACTTGTGCACGTTTCCGCTTCTCCCACTGTCTACGAAGCCCTCTGGCTGTGTACTTATAGACGCTCTCTTCTAAAACATCAGTTAGAAAAGCTGTCATGACACCCAACCACCAGATATCGTAGTCATGGTATGTAGCCGTGGCAAGTAGGATCTGGATGGACTTAAGCATAGGCCCCAGAAAAAAGTTTCATTATTAGCCACAATTGGTCTATGATGAAAACCTTTAACAAGTCTAGCTTTGAAAGTCTCAACTTTTCCATGCACACCAAGTAATCTTCTCAAGATATACTTGCTCCTAATGGGAATTTAACCCTTCAGATAAAGCAACCAAAGTCCATACTTTGTTGGTGTATAAGGATTCCATCTCAGATCGCTTAGCATCCAGCCATTCTTACATAGTCCTACTCCTGATGGCCAGCTCGAAACTAGTTGGGTCATCATCTCATGATGCAATCCTCGCTCCCACTGTCATAGAGAAACCGAAGTAACTCTCAGGTGGGTGAGGAACCCTACTAGATCGGCGGAGAGGCTGAGGTTCGTTGGAATCTACGGAATCCTTTGGTTCTATCAAATCATCTGCTGTATTTTGTATAGCTGGAACTCTTTCCAGTTCTACCTCATGACCACTAATTTTTTCACAAGAAATTCCCTTTCAGAAAGGTGGCTTGTTAAGAAACAAAACATCTTTTGTTCCTCGGTTAGGTAGAAGATATTCCCTTGCTAATGCTTGGGATATCCAACAAACTTCTACAGATCTGACTTTGCCTCGAGCTTGTCCGGATTATGCTTTTAGACATAGGCCGGACAACCCTAAATCTTAACTAACTTAAGATATGGGCTCTTCCCTTTCCATATCTCATATTAAATGGTAGGCAACTGATTTGATCGGAACCCTATTCAATAGGTATGCAACTTCTCAAGTGCATAACTTCCAAAAGAAAACAGGTAACTCAGTAGTACTCATTATAGAGCACACCATATTAAATAGGGTGTTATTGCTCCGCCCCGATATTCCATCGTGCTATGGTGTATACGGAGGAGTAATACTGAGAGAGAATCTTATTTTCCTTTAGAATAGTGCAGGAATTCTCTGCTCAAGTATTCTCTTCCTTGATCTCATCAAAGGACGTAATACTTATACCCGTATTTTGGTTCTCTACTTCTAAAATATATTCTGTGAATATCTCAAAAGGTTCGGACTTGTGTTTCAACAGGAACATATGTCTTAATCTTGAGAGATTATCAGAGAATGTAATGAAGTACAAAGGACCGTCTTGGTATGTATAGACATGTCATACATCAACATGTATCATCCCAAGAGTTCACTAACACTTTCTCTTCTTCCAGTAAACAAAGCTATGGTCATCATATCTCTATGACATGACCGGCAAGTTTCACAAGATGTAAATTCAAACTAATTTAAATATGCATCTATATGTAACATCCGCTAGTCGGGTCGCATTGATATGACCTAGTCTACAATACCACAAGAAGGATTCGTTCATTTCTGAACTCTTCCGCTTGTGTGTGTTTTGTATACTAAGAACTGTAGTTTGATTTAGAACGTCAATACTTTTAGATAACGTGCCTGAACCGATCAACTCTTGATATAGGAAATGTTCATAACATTATCCAACAATACAAAATTATATTCTTTCTTTACTAATAAAGAGACCGATATGATGTTGTATATCAGGTTCGGTATCTAATAACATTTGTTCAAAATCAATGTATTCTGGTAATACAGGGTGATAGTGACCAACAGACTTGGCCGCAACACTTGCACCGTTTTCTATCTCATGAAACTTATCACCCGTTCTCAGTTCTCTACCTCACTGTAGCCCATATAACAAATTACATACGTGGGATCCTAATCCGGTATCAAATACCCAGGACGTAAAGGATACTGAGAAACAGTTCTCCGTAATGAACACACCCGAAGATGATGCATCAACATGCACTTTCTTCGTTTGGGCGGCACGGGAAATCTGGTATTCCCCAATTTCCTGTACTATTTTATAACAATTATAAGTTGGAGCAGGACCAACGTTCCCCAGCTCAGTATAACAAGCGGGTTCGGTCAATATATCCGTATTATTATCGTGATTAAGGTGTGATATGGTCGCTACCTGGAGAGAGAGAGAAGAAAACACTCAGCGTATACTCTTGCAAGATCAGATTGGTTATTATTTTATCTAATCAGGATGGCTCCCACTGTTTTAATCAAATCTTCCTTCAAACCCTAAAAGGAAAGACTAGCCTGGATTAATTACACGCTACAAGTTCGCTAATCTTTCAGCCAGGCCAGTGTCGGTACTTTGAGGGAGGTCCCCCGTGCTTTCGCACGAACCTAATTAAAGTAAACCTCGTCTTCCCAGAGGCGTAACCCCGTTAACACCTTTCTAGACACCTACTTGATCGGCTAATTGTAATGTGTAAAACTCGCCCACGAGAAACTCTTACTCGCAGCGGGTATCGGGATCCAACTATCTCATAGAAGGTATGCAATCTCATTGCAAATTTCAACACTTTAAATTCCCGATAATTTTGCCCCTAACGTGCTATGACCTTGACGAAAGCCAACAAATCATAGCCCGCTAGTCAAGTTCAACCCGTACATTTCTTGACTGAATTAAACCCACCTGCACGACCCTTGATGAAAGCCAACAAAGCCGTACGACTACCCTAATCCAATCGCATCGTATGCAGTAGATAAGCAGCAAATAGTTACCGCACACTACACCTTGACGAAAGCCAACAAATGTAGCACGAATACTATATACAACTTATCAGAAAGGACGGAGGGCTACGACAGGTTTTTCAGAAAACCAATTGCGTAATGAACTTGATATCGTTGTAGAACCAAATGATTTTAAAATGGAGTATTTTTTAGGCTTTTCTAGTTTTGCTAAAGGGGTCACTCCGGGTTACAGGATCGTCGGCCCTTTCCTCGTCGAATGAGGTGCGGGATATATCATATATATCTCTGTGCAAAGCAAAAACTCCAAAAGCAATCAAAAGACAAACCGAGTGTTGTAGCATCTGCCAGTTATTGCTAAAGGGGTCACTCCCGGTGAAGGGATCTCGGCCCTTTCCTTATCGAATAAGGTGCAGGATGTTCTACAAGGAACACCGCGATGCAAAGCAGAACCGTAGCTACCTGTTTTTGAAAATTCGATTCCACAACATCTTTTAGGTTTCTTTTATTTCATTAATCACATTAATGAAGTCCCATCATATGAGTCACCTAAACATCACAGATAAATACGACGTACACTTATGCCATCCGCATTCGTCTCGATGTCCCCTCGTGCACCGTTAGGTTAGGTAACTAACGGCAGAGCGGGGCAGGGCTAGCGCGGGTGTAAAACATAAGTAACGTCTATATAATATATCATATATACTGTATACTGTATCAATCACAACATATCAAATGATCACATCACAGATATCGCAGCAGAAGAAATATGTATGAAATATTGGATATACTAGGACGTCCGTGTTTTCAATACGAACCTGTATAAAACACGGATTCCACGGTCGTGATGAATAGCCAATCCAACAACCCTAGACCCCTACGAGAGAGGCAAGCAACACTACCAATTCTAGAGATATGAGACCCGGACTCGACTCCTCGAGATGGTCTCCCACTGGACCCTAGAACCCGGTTACTTGTGCTCCCCTCCTTGGGTCTATCCTAATACGGAAAAGTAAATAATATACAATGGTGACATCATCCTCAGCCCGGAAGTGCCCCAACAAAAGAATATTACATACAAGTTTTTACATGAATGAAAATGAAAAACACTCATCTCACATAAAAAAACCCGGCTATTCAAACACGACGATCCAATATAACATATCCAGCAACACATAACATCACATGTCGTCAACGTAAGTAAATATGCCCATCCCAATTGTCGTTGACATATAGCAACAAAACCGGCGATATCACATATTACACTTACGGTCGCAGAAAAGAAAGTGTAAAACTACAACAGTTGGAATCCGCAACCTATTTAGACATCGCATGCCTAATCAAATGAATTTCTTAGATATCGCATGCCTAACAATTATAAACCCCGCATTTTAGTCTCATTATCGAAAACACTTTTCAATATCAAGTCGGGCAATTCAACAAGATTCCCGACATCCTGATCGAATGCTCGTCGCAAACTTTAGTAGACGGCCGCATCCTCGATGCCGTCGACGAAGTGCACTAAGGCGGAACACTGCTGCCGCGAGCACCCGAACGGATGCTTTTTGGTGATGGGGTTCTCCTACAGTCACTGGGTCGGGGCTATAGGGCATGGCTGTCTATTAAGTTTACCCGGCGAGTATCCGCGTACGCTACGTGATTGCGATGGAATTTTGATCACATCAAAATTCCGTGGCAACCGATCATCTGAAACTAAACTGCTATGTTTATAACATTCAAATTCCTTATCTCATAACTAGATGTGGATTCCAAATATTGTATCACATTCCAGATAAATAGACAATGTTAAAATTTCCGATCGAATTAATCAAACACCCAAGTTTTCCCAAAAAGTTCAACACTTGAAATAAGTTTAAAAACATCCATTTCATGCCACAGTACCAACGGTCCAGCCGTAGAAGGGTCAAGCCAACGCCTCACATGTGGCATGCCGTACTGCCCCAAACCCTAAGGTTCAAAAGGCAGTTCAAGACGGTCACATAATCGAGTTAAGGTTTGTTGTCTTCTAGAGGGTCCATCGCGATACTTGCACGATTTAGAACGTTCTTAAACTACGGAAAAATCCAACACATGGAAATCTTCTGGCAAGGGAAAAAGTGAGTTATTGATATCCGGTCGAACTTTTTAACACGTTCTAAATTACCCGGAAAAACACATAGACGAAGTTAAACTTTCCGATCGAATCAACGAACTCCCAATACAACCCAGAAAACTCAACTCTTGAGTATAAATTAAAATTACCCAGAAAACACAGGAATCTTATAAGAACATTACTGTGCAAACATTGGACAAAGAAGCTACAGAATGGCTGCGGAACCGCCGCGCGACCTGCGGTACGGCCGCGGTTCCGCGGCGCATTGATGGAGTTGGGCCCACGTGTTGCACAGTAAATCCTAGAAAACCCTGCTGAATTTTTTGAGTATTTTCAATTTGGAAAAATCCACAATTTCAAAAAATGTACAGAGAAGGGTTTTATCGGGGTTTTCCGGGTTCGATCGGACATCTAACTTCGTCTACACTTCGCCTAAAACTCTAGCTTGGCTCTGATACCACTGTAGGGTTGCTCGGCACGCGGACAAGGGTCTACGAGACATCAACCATGCCCGATTAAAATTTTAGCCGTGCAGAACAACTCTAATACGGATCTTTAAACTAGGGTTTAGGCGAAAACTAGCAAGTTAACAACTTTAACTACAAGTGAATGAGATTACAACCTTTGTAGATCCAGTCCTTCACTTCAATAGCTCCGTGTAGATGTCCCCTTCGCTGCGATCGTAAACTTCGGACTCTGGAGAAGATCTACAATAAGAACGAACGTGCTTGCTTCGTTGACTTCGAGGCTGAAGATGATCTACGTCGGGGAGACACTAACTCAAGCTATTCCGTCACTAGGTCATGAACATTGTGAAGAGAACACACTCTACTACAAGGCAAGTGGTAGAGGATGAAGAAGTAGGAAGAGGGCTCACATTAGAATTGATTTTCTCACATTTTTCCTCAAGGCACCATTGGAGCTTGCAAGCTTTTCATGGAGCTTGATGAAGAAGAAGAAGAAGAAAGAATAAATCCATCATATGAATTATTATCCTGAATAATGTAACTATGGGTGAGTTAAGCTATCATCCTTAACTCATGTAGAGAATTAACCAAAGCATTAGGTTAAAGGTTAAGTTAAAGAATATCAAAAGAAATGACAAAAGAGTGGACTTTGTCAAAGCTTCTCCAAGCTTCTTCAAGCTTGATTACTTTGACTAAGTTAAACCCTTTTGTTAAATCTTAAGATAAAACAATAACCTTAATCTTTACCCTAATCTTGGTATGAGTCTCATACACCTATCTTTGATGTATCATCAAGCATGATACAAACATGTACACTTGCATATATCACATATAAACAAAATGCACAAACTAGTGAGAAAATAAATCTTAAGTGAGCTAATACTAGTTAATGTAATGTAATATATCAAATATATAATTATACATTAAATTATTAAATCAACTCTTGATTTAATAATCCGGCTATAACCGACTAATATCATGTGTAACAACTTATCGAATCAACACTTGATCCGATAACCCGGCTATATCGCATACAACCGATCAATGTCACGAATCGCGACAATAGAATACGGTATCTCATATCGTATTAATCTCGGTCCAGCACATATCACATATGTGCTCCTACTCCGTTTCGCTTGAGCCAGGAAACCCCTGTGTAGGACTCTAAAGACTCGTCAATACGCCGGCAGTAGGTGATGATCATATCAAACAACCACAAGCCGCAAGCGGTGTGCTAAACGTAACGGCCACCCGGGTATTGAGCGATCAGAAGATCAACAAGCAAGCCTGCTAGTACTCCTGTGAATCCAATCAGTAACACTCCCGTACAGTCCCGTCTCGTCGTCTGATATGTCGCATATCTCGCCAGTTGGTGGTAAACGTCAGACCCAGTAGCTCGATAAGTCATGTCGATATGAGGTCTATAACAGTTCGAGAAACTACTGATAACACTTACCAGTAAATCACAGTAACTCTGGCTAGGGACTTCCGGTTATAGCCAATCGAACACAGCACAACATCAACTCCCTATACCGGGAGAGACGAATCCCCTCCTATCGCTCATTGCCTCCATGTGATTCGGGACTGTACCCAAAAACCACCGTTTTGCACGCCGTCTTCGACGTGGTAAGGTGGAAATCAAAGCACAGTGGGAATCACAGAAGACTCTATGACGATCTCGGGTCAACAGACTACTCTATACCAGTGTCACCGGAGAACTACCATCTGACGTGAGGTATAATACCATCTGGGAGTTCTCGCCGAGTCCGTCCAGTGTACCCTGTCTCCACTGAGCACCCATACACCATCCTTGATGTCAAAAACCGATGGATATGGGATCATCCATCGCCCATCATATGGGTCAAGATGCGTATACGCTAGTCTACTCTGGTGCATCGATGCCCTGTCTCGATACACCCTCGACTAGGAACAGTTATAGGATGTACTAGTCGACTACCGTGTCCCCACTAGTATGATCTCATCGTAGTCCCACGAGTCGAGTACATATCCTAAGGGCTTTATCAACATGTATTAGAGACAATCAGAATACATGTTAAGATAAAATACAACCAGATAGCATACTATCATGTCGAGCAAGAAAATCCTCCCTATATACGTCCCAGCATCCACTACAATATACATCGTTTGTACAGTAATGGCCTCTAGGGAATACATATAACTAACAATCTCCCACTTGCACTAGGGCCATCTGTTGTGGTATCACATACCCAACAATTAGCTGTGGTTGAAGTATCTCATACTCAACCATCCCATAAAAGTCTCTACTTGGGAAAAAGCCATTGTGAGTGGATCCGCGCTGTTGTCCTCTGCGTCTTCTCTCCTAACCTCGATCTCCCTGGAGATCATCCATCTCCATGATCAGGTGATACTGCCTAAGAATTATATCTGAATTTATGATGGGACGGTAGTTCCTTGGCTAAAGCCAAAACTCCATTGTCACACAATGGTAGGAACGAAGTTCATCTCATGAACTAATCTATATATATATATCCAGACTGCCTCTTTAGTAGCATCTTTAGTAACGATGTATCTTGCCTTTAATCGTCTAGAATGTCACGGTATCTAGCTTGGAACTCTTCCAACATACCGTACCTCTACTGAGGGTAAAGACAATGCCTGCGAATGACATTCAGTCGTCCTTATCACCCTGGAACCTTTCCAGTGATTCTCCCAAGGATCGATTGATACCTTCTCACTACAACTAGTGAGTATCCTAACATCCAAAAACCCAGGATTTAGTAGGTATCATTTTGATTCTATATGGAGAATCCTTGTGATAAGCGGAGATTGACCGAGCGTAGCATAGGAAACACCTTTCCTATCAAGAGTATGTCATCCACGTACTCTATGAGAAACATCACCATACTCCCTACTACCTTTTTTTGTACATACAAGGTTCATCTACCATTTTGATGAAGTCAAACTCTTTGACTACCACATCAAAACAGATGTTCCAACTCTGCGATGCCTGCTTTATCCGATAAAGCAACTTGTGCACGTTTCCGCTGCTCCCACTGTCTACGAAGCCCTCTGGCTGTGTACTTATAGACGCTCTCTTCTAAAACATCATTTAGAAAAGCTGTCATGATACCCAACCACCAGATATCGTAGTCATGGTATGTAACCGTGGCAAGTAGGATCTGGATGGACTTAAGCATAGGCCCCAGAAAAGGTTTCATTATTAGCCACAATTGGTCTATGATGCAAACCTTTAACAAGTCTAGCTTTGAAAGTCTCAACTTTTCCATGCACACCAAGTAATCTTCTCAAGATATACTTGCTCCTAATGGGGATTTAACCCTTCAGATAAAGCAACCAAAGTCCATACTTTGTTGGTGTATAAGGATTCCATCTCAGATCGCTTAGCATCCAGCCATTCTTACAGAGTCCCACTCCTGATGGCCAGCTCGAAACTAGTTGGGTCATCATCTCATGATGCAATCCTCGCTCCCACTGTCATAGAGAAACCGAAGTAACCCTCAGGTGGGTGAGGAACCCTACTAGATCGGCGGAGTGGCCGAGGTTCGTTGGAATCTACTGAATCCTTTGGTTCTATCAAATCATTTGCTGTAGTTTATATAGCTGGAACTCTTTCCAGTTCTACCTCATGACCACTAATTTCTTCACAAGAAATTCCCTTTCACAAAGGTGGTATGTTGAGAAACAAAACATCTTTTGTTCCTCGGTTAGGTAGAAGATATTCCCTTGCTAATGCTTGGGATATCCAACAAACTTCTAAAGATCTGACTTTGCATCGAGCTTGTCCGGATTCTGCTTTTAGACATAGGCTGGACAACCCTAAATCTTAATTAACTTAAGATATGGGCTCTTCCCTTTCCATATCTCATTTGAAATGGTAGGCAACTGATTTGATCGGAACCCTATTCAATAGGTATGCAACTTCTCAAGTGCATAACTCCGAAAAGGAAATAGGCAACTCAGTAGTACTCATCATAGAGCACACCATATCAAATAGGGTGTTATTCCTCCGCCCCGATATACCATCGTGTTATGGTGTATACGGAGGAGTAATGCTGAGAGAGAATCTTATACTCCTTTAGAATAGTGCAGGAATTACGTGCTCAAGTATTTTCCTCCTTAATCTCATCAAAGGACATAATACTTATACCCATATTTTGGTTCTCTACTTCTAAAATATATTCTGTGAATATCTCAAAAGGTTCGGACTTTTGTTTCAACAGGAACATATGTCTGAATCTTTAGAGATTATCAGAGAATGTAATGAAGTACAAAGGACCGGTCTTGGTATGTATAGACAGTGGACCTTCATACACCAACATGTATTATCCCAAGGGTTCACTAACTCTTTCTCTGCTTCCAGTAAACAGAGCTATGGTCATCTTATCTCTGTGAGATGACAGGAATGTTTCACAAGATGTAAATTCAAACTAATTTAAATATACATCTATATGTAACTTTAGCTAGTCGGATCGCATTGGTATGACCTAGTCTACAATACCTCAAGAAGGATTCGTTCATTTCTGAACTCTTCCTCTTGTGTGTGTTTTGTGTACTAAGAACTGTAGTTTGATTTAGAACGTCAATGCTTTTAGATAACGTGCCTGAACCGATCAACTCTTGATATAGGAAATGTTCATAACATTATCCAACAATACAAAATTATATCCTTTCTTTACTAATAAAGAGACTGATATGATGTTGTATATCAGGTTCGGTATCTAATAACATTTGTTCAGAATCAATGTATTCTGGTAATACAGGGTGATAGTGACCAACAGACTTGGCTGCAACACTTGCACCGTTTTCTATCTCATGAAACTTATCACCCGTTCTCAGTTCTCTACCTCACTGTAGCCCATATAACTAATTACATATGTGGGATTCTAATCCGGTATCAAATACCCAGGACGTAAAGGATACTGAGAAACAGTTTTCTGTAATTAACACACCAGAAGATGTTTCTTCGTTTGGGCGGCACGGGAAATCTGGTATTCCCCAATTTCCTGCTCTGTCTTATAACAATTATAAGTTGGTGCAGGACCAACGTTCTCCAGCTCAGTATAACAAGCGGGTTCGGTCAATATATCTGAATTATTATCTTGATTAAGGCGTGATATGGTCGCTACCTGGAGAAAGAGAGAAGAAAACACTCAGCGTATGCTCTTGCAAGATCAGATTGGTTATTATTTTATCTAATCAGGATGGCTCCCACTGTTTTAATCAAATCTTCCTTCAAACCCTAAAAGGAAAGACTAGCCGGGATTAGTTGCACGCTACAAGTTCGCCAATCTTTCTGCCAGGCCAGTGTCGGTACTTTGAGGGAGGTCCCCCGTGCTTTCGCACGAACCTAATTAAAGTAAAACTCGTCTTCCCAGAGGCATAACCCCGTTAACACCTTTCTAGACACCTACTTGATCGGCTAATTGTAATGTGTAAAACACTCCTACGAGTAACTCTTACTCGCAGCGGGTATCGGGATCCAACTATCTCATAGAAGGTATGCAATCTCATTGCAAATTTCAACACTTGAAATTCCCGATAAATTTGCCCCTAACGTGCTATGACCTTGACGAAAGAAAACAAACCATTGCCCGCTAGTCAAGTGCAACCCGTACAATTCTTGACTGAATTAAACCCACCCGCACGACCCTTGACGAAAGCCAACAAAGCCGTATGACTACCCTAATCCAATTGCATCGTATGCAGCAGATAAACAGCATATAGCTACCGCACACTACACCTTGAAGAAAGCCAACAAATGTAGCACGAATACTATATACAACTTATCTGAAATGACGGAGGGCTACGACAGGTTTTTCAGAAAACCTATTGCGCAATGAACTTGATATCGTTGTAGAATCAAATGATTTTAAAATGGAGTTTTTTTGAGGCTTTTCTAGTTTTGCTAAAGGGGTCACTCCCAGTGAAGGGATCGTCGGCCCTTTCCTCGTCGAATGAGGTGCGGGATATATCATATATATCACTGTGCAAAGCAAAAAAAACAAAAGCAATCAAAACACAAAACCGAGTGTTGTAGTATCTGCCAGTTATTGCTAAAGGGGTCACTCCCGGTGAAGGGATCTCGGCCCTTTCCTTATCGAATAAGGTGCAGGATGTTCTACAAGGAACACCGCGATGCAAAGCAAGAACCGTAGCTACCTTTTTTTGAAAATTCGATTCCACAACATCTTTTAGGTTTCTTTTATTTCATTAATCACATTAATGAAGTCCCATCATATGAGTCACCTAAACATCACAGATAAATACGACATACACTTATGCCATCCGCATTCGCCTCGATGTCCCCTCGTGCACCGTTAGGTTAGGTAACTAACGGCAGAGCGAGGCAGGGCTAGCGCGGGTGTAAAACATAAGTAACGTCTATATAATATATCATATATACTATATACTGTATCAATCACAACATATCAAATGATCACATCACAGATATCGCAACAGAAGAAACATATATGAAATATTGGATATACTAGGACGTTCGTGTTTTCAATACGAGCCTGTATAAAACACTGATTCCACGGTCGTGATGAATAGCCAATCCCACACCCCTAGACCCCTACGAGAGCGGCAAGCAACCCTACCAATTCTAGAGTTAGGAGAGCCGGACTCGAGTCCTCGAGATGGTCTCCCACTGGACCCTAGAACTCGGTTACTTGTGCTCCCCTCTTTGGGTCTATCCTAATGCGGAAAAGTAAATAATATACAATGGTGACATTATCCTCAGCCCGAAAGTGCCCCAACAAAAGAATATTACATACAAGTTTTTATATGAATGAAAATGAAAAACACTCATCTCATATAAAAAACCCCGGCTATTCAAAAACGCCGATCCAATATAACATATCCAGCAACACATAACATCACATGTCAGCAACGTAAGTAAATATGCCCATCCCAATTGTCGTTGACATATAGCAACGAAACCGGCGATATCACATATTACACTTACGGTCGCAGAAAAGAAAGTGTAAAACTACAACAGTTGGAATCCGCAACCTACTTAGACATCGCATGCCTAATCAAATGAATTTCTTAGACATCGCATGCCTAACAATTATAAACCCCGCATTTTAGTCTCATTATCAAAAACACTTTTCAATATCAAGTCGGGTAATTCAACAAGATTCCCGACATCCTGATCGAATGCTCGTCGCAAACTTTAGTAGACGGCCGCACCCCCGATGCCGTCGATGAAGTGCACTAAGGCGGAACACCGCTGCCTCGAGCACCCGAACGGATGCTTTTTGGCGACGGGTGTTCATATCATAATATTGCAATTTATATTCCCCAATTCTTATTCGTTTTATAATTAAACATGTGCTTTTGACGCATGTCTGCTGCATGTTACAGGATACAGGTTTCTGGAGCGAAAACAGTGAAAAAAGACACAAGACAACAGAAAAGGGACTTTTTACAAACAAATAGACGGATCCTAGTCAAGCCGAGACTAATCACAGTTCATATAGGTACAAGGCAACGCAAGGTCCAAACATGTCAAAGTGAAACGGTTAAAAAACAAATACAAATTTTCACTGAAGATCTGGAGAAAAATAAGAAGCCAAACAAAGAAATAGGATGAAGAAATAACAAGCCCAGAAAAGTACAATGCGGCCCAGAAAAGATGATGAGCCAAGCCCACCAAAGGGCCGCGGAACCGCGGCCCAAGCCAACTAATGCCGCGGTTCCGCGGCCGCTTAGTGCCCGTGTCGGTGCATTTTTCCCGTCTCGGTGCGTCAGTGCAAGGGTTGGGATTTTTCGTGAGCATATCTGTAATTGCACATGCGCGAGACTCTGAAACCCTAATTTTCCCTGTTTACTTATAAATTGTAATCTCAAATCTGTAAAAGGCTATGCCTCTTTTCAATCAATAAAATTCAGAATTGTTGGGAGTTTATTCAGATCTGTTCTGTGTTGCTTGAAGGGAGCCATCAAATTAGTAAGTTAATTTTATTTCTTTGTTTTAATTCTTTTAATTAGTATGTCTTTTCATCCCCTAATGAGTGAGTAATCTCCTCGCTTGTTAGGGTTAGCCTTAGGGAAAGGTTTGAGAGTTGAGATCTCTCACCCCTTTCATGCCATCCACACCTAAGAATTAGAACTACATGCATGCGCACACAACCGCTCCCTACGGCATCCTACCCCTCGAGGTAACGATGAACCGTAGTATAAAGGGCCGGTTGCGCGCGTTTTTCTATGGAGGTTAGGGTAATTATCGATAAAGGATGGATAAGAATCTAGAGGAAAAAACATCTTCCCAAAAGATTCTAATCCACTTTATTGATAATTACCGTAACATCTAATAGATCAAAAATAAGGCATTGAAAGCGGTGAGGAAACCTTTAATCTCCAAACTTCACCTAAGCCTAACCCCAGCAAGACTTTAAATTAGATTAACTTAGTTTATTGATAGATCTAGGTTTTAGATTTAATCAATCCAAACAACATTTGGAATCAACTCGTAAAAACACAAATAAGAAAATTACCCATCTTTGTGGATCGACCCGTTTTCACCGGCTAGCTGCAAAGCGACACCGTTTCTGATTGCAGTAAACATATATTTTTGCATTTAATCAAATGGCGCCGTTGCCGGGGATGGCGTAAAATTTCTTTCTGTGTAATTTCGTGTTGATATAAATTTTAAAAATCATAAAAATCTGAAAATAAAAAAAATATATAAAAACATTTTATCAACTTTTATCTGTTTGAAGGGTTTTGTCGTTTGAATCTTGCAGGAACAGCGAAGAATCGTGGATCTGGAATTTTACAGAGGGCAAACCAGGAAAAATCATATCAGAACAGAGCCACACAAAATTTTTGAGCCACTGTTCTCCTCATCCCGCCGCGTTTCCGCCGCATAAGGGGGCCCCACAACGCGGAACCGCGGCTGTTTGGCCACGTCACCACCTAAAAATCAGTTGGTTTGTTTCTCTTTCTTCCCCTCCGCAACCTACCATATATGTTTTGTGAAAATTTTCTGCAGGATTTCTTTGCGCTAAAAATCTTCTCTCCCCTTCTAAATAACAGATTTTCTGCAGGTTTCTATGCGCCGCGCTAAAAAAAATTGATTGCAAGTGAATTTTATTGTTTTGCATAATTTAATCGGACTTTAAGGGGCTAATCGACCAAACTCAGATTGGGTGGGGATTTCATCACCCTTCCCAGGACCCCAGAAAACACCTAAAGTATTTGCATTGACCACAATTAATTAAAAAATACTAGACTCAGCCCTAAAGACTTCGAGCTCAATAGGAAAAGGACTAGTATAGGCATCGGCCGTTTATCCTAACCTGACCTTGCGGTGTCTAGGCAAGTGTGTCTAGGGTAGTGGTTATTAATTAGGCCCACTGTTGTGGTTCCTTCCCACTTACCTGGCACTTACCTGGCCGCAAGTGTCGGTGAAGAGGCGGTTTGAGGTCCTATTTCTAGCCCTAGTTAGGAGCTGTCTAGCAGACCTAGGTGACCCTAGATCTAGGCCTGATTGTGCATGTGTGGTTGATACATTTGTGTCATAAGTCTCTTTTCAAAAACTTCTTTGCAAAACTCTCACATAAAAAAAAAGAAAAAAATCTTTTCAAAACTTGCAACTTGTCGCTAAGAAAACTTGCAACTCACTTCCACCACTTCCCTCCATTGACGTTATCTTACCTCCATATTCTGTTTTTTTTCTTTTTTCTGCCTACACTACCCCTTTAGTGTATGTCACTTTGGACTAGGGATACTAACGCCCGATTAGTCCGTATTTCGTTGGTACCGACCGACGAACCTTTCGACACCGAAGTCGAAATTCCCTCCATTTCCTTACCTCCACCTTCAAATTCTTCTTTCGAAGGTATGTCGGGACACGACCCCAACGATACCTTACCGACGGGAATGATTCCACCTCCGTTAGGTGCGAATAACCCGAATCTTCCGCCTGTTGTAGCGCCCGCACGAGTTACGCTCCAGGATCTCTTTTACCCCGTCCGCACTTCTTTACCTACATGTCTTTCACCCCCACCGGCAAATGGGGAAAATTTTGAAATAAAACCACATTTCATCAATATGCTGCCAAAATTTCATGGTTTGGAATCTGAAGATGCATATATCTTTATCAATAAATTCCAAAATGTGTGCGCTATGATTAAAACGACCCAATTAAGTGATGACGCTATAAGGGTAAGGGTCATTCCTTTTACCTAATGTGACCTAGCCGAGAAGTGGCTATACAGCACCGCATCATATTCCATTAGAAATAGGGACGAGTTTGTGAGCGCTTTTCTGAAAAAGTTCTATCCTCATCACAAAACTGCTAGAATCCGTAACGAGATTATACAATTTTTACAGCTTCCTTCCGAACCATTTTGGAAGTGCTTCGAGAGATTTAAAGACCTACTCGTTCAATGCCCTCATCATGGGATCGAAAGTTGGCAACTTTGCCAGACATTATACGAGGGATTGAACTCGGCAACGAAGCAGTTGCTAGAAACCTTATGTCAAGGTCATTTTCTTTCCAAGTCTAGCGACGAAGCGTGGCAGTTTCTTGAGGATCTTAGTGAGCAAACAATTCAGTGGGAGAGTACCAAGACCACATCATCTTCTTTTGTTGGTCAATCTAGGGCAGGCATACATCAAGTAGATATGTCGATTGCTATGAAGGTCGAGATGGCCGCACTTATGAAAAAGCTAGAAGCCATTGAGACCAAAATCTCATCGTCTTCTCCTGCCCCTGTTATGCCTCCAAGAACTGTTTGTGCTTGTTGTACGGATCCATCGCATCTAACCGAAGAGTGTCCTTATAATGCATCTACTAAAGGACAGGATCAAGTCAATGCTGCATTTCAGCAGCGACAAAGAAACGATCCGTACTCTTCGACATACAATCCGGGGTGGAGGAGTCACCCAAATTTCGCTTGGAACCAAAATCAACAATTCCAAGGAAATAACAATTTTCAAAGACCTCCTCCTCCACAACAACAACAAGCACCTTCACAAACTCAAAACCAGCAACCTTTCCAACAACAACCTTATACAAATAAAACGAACAATTTGTTTCGACCAAATGACGATAAGGTTATCTCGCTCGAAAAAAGTCTAGATGCATTTCTCAAGCAATCTACAGAATCCGCAGCAAGATTTGAAAATTATGTTCAGTCTTTGATGCATAACAATGCCTCACACGATCAAAGTATCAAATCTATTGAGGCACAAATTGCACAATTAACTGCTGCGTTGAGCGAGAGAGAAAAGGGAAAGCTTCCATCTCAACCATTGCCAAATCCCGGTCACACACAAAACACATATCCCAATCACAATGTAAATGCGGTGACCACGTTGAGATCCGGAAGAGTGTTGCAAAATAATGTGGGAACTAGTGATGACATCCCCGCCGGTGGTTCTTCTTCTTCTTCTTTTTCTCCATCGTCATCTTCCCCTTCTTCATTTTCTTCACTTTCTTCTTCACCTTTTTCTTTAGAGCCTATTCTCCACCCTTCACACGGCTCTACTTCTTCTAACTCAAACGGACCCATTTCTCACAACACGAACACATCCACACTGGGATCTGTTCCTACACCACATTCTACTCCACAGACATTTGACTCAACAAATTTTCAAAATGCTCCATTTCCAAACAGGTTGAGTCCCAATAAACCAACTGCACAAGTAGAGAAGATTGTGGAATTATTTAAGCAGGTTAGCATAAATATATCTCTCTTGGATGCTATCCAACAAGTCCCTTTATACGCGAAAATCTTAAAGGGCTTATGCACCTCGAAGAGAAAGGCATCTCTAGTACCCAAGAAAGTCCTAGTGGCTAGTGCAGTGAGCAATGCTATTAACCACACTCAAACCTTACCCCAAAAACGAAAGCACCCCGGCTGTCCTACGATTTCAATCACAATTGGGGATAAGAAAATTAATCGAGCACTTTTAGATCTTGGGTCTAGTGTTAACCTGATTCCCTACTCCGTGTACGAACAATTAGGGGTTGGAGAGTTGAAAACCACTCGTTGTACTCTCCAAATGGCTGATCGATCAATCACCCATCCAAGGGGTCAGCTAGAGGATGTGTTGATCAAAGTTGGGGAGTTCATATTCCCCGTTGATTTTATTGTTATGGATACACAACTTGTTGCTAACCCAAGAAACCAAATTCCGGTGATCCTCGGTCGACCATTTTTGGCCACTTCCAATGCTGTGATAAACTGTCGCAATGGCTCCATGACTCTATCCTTCGGGAAGACGTCTAGTGAGTTCAATATTTATAAGATGGGAAGTCTGCCCCCCATGCCTAAAACTAGTACACGAGAAGTTTGCTCTGTTCACAAAATCACGCAGGAGGACTGCGAGCTTGAAAGATTTCTATTTGATGAAAACCGCTTTGACGCCACTAGTGCGTCCCTCCTTGAGCCTACCATCGTTGACACAACCGACATTGATTATGAATGTTTCACTTTTTCGGATGATGACGACTCACAGCTCGAATATGAGTCTTTTGAATTTTTGGATGAGTTAGTCGAACCATCCGAATCGGTTGTTTGCAGTGATTTCGAACCTGTGTTGGAGTCCTTTGAGTTCGAGGTAGATTCCGCAATGATTCTTTCGCCTCCGAAACTCGAACTCATGTCCTTACCGCCTCACCTTAAATATGCTCACATCGGTGAGAATGAGACTTTTCCCATTATAATATGAGCCTCTCTAGCCTTCGAGCAAGAGAACGCTATTTTAAAAGTCTTACAAGATAAGCGGCAAGTTTTCGGTTGGACTATGGCGGACATTGAGGAGATCAGTTCCATTATAATTGAATATCATATGCAATTGATGGATGATGCCAAGTCAATAGAGCACCCACAAAAACATTTTGGGGGTATTGTGGTTAGTCAACCTCCTCCTTTAGAAGTTGAACCACCCCCATTTCCTTTAATATGCTACGAGAATGCCAACATTCCACTAATTGCTGATCATTCTCATTCTCGTTTTGATGCATCACCACCTCCTGTATATTCACCTCCACATCTTCCATACCACCACTTCTATCTTCCCCAATTCTATGCGGATCGCTACAACTTATTCTTCTACCAACCAATACTCTTTACTGATAAATTTTTCAACTGGTTGGTGTTGACGTTTGGTCTATGCAAAGTTTGGCAGTAATGTCTAACATAGTTTAAATGAAGTTTGGGGGAGGGCCTTTTTGTATATATTTTTTGTTTTTCTTAACAATAAAAAAATTATAAATAAATAAACAGGGAAGTACTGGTATTTTGACCCTCTTGGTTTAGCATGACAGTGAGGACACTGTCAAGTTCAAGTTTGGGGGTATGCTCGGTACGTCTTCTTCCTTCGCATTCATTTGTACATATTTTTGCATTTGCATATTTATTTGAAAACCCATAAAAATTTGAAAAATTTCAAAAATTATAAAAATTATTGTATTAAATTTTGGCTTATTTGACTTGAGATTGATGAATAGGTTAACTAGCTAGGAACAACTAGATCTTAGACTTAGTAAATTAAAAACCCTAAAAATAACCTTCCTTAAATTTTAACGGTAGAAAGTATATGCCTTGTAGTTTATTTAGAAATAGGCAAATTTTGGGTTCACTTCTTAGGCTAAGTCGAAACAAGGGAAGAGTATTGACGTTCTTATTAGAGTATAAGTTTGAAAAATAGTTCCTGGCTTAAGTCTAGATTCTGAAAATGTATACCCTACAATTTGCACAATCACGCACCTTGAAACTTGGAATAGTAGAAGAGATCTTGAAATGCTCTTGTCTAAAGTCCTTAGTACGATGAAAATAAAAGAAAAAAATGTGAATAAAAAAAAATGGACACTGGTTTTTGTGATTACTTAAGGCTGCAAAAATAGAAAAATATTTAGCGAGGGTGCTTCATCACCTAGTGCCTTAGACCAACTGGTTTGGGAGTCACTGCTAAAGCCTTGGGTGTTGCAAAACTAGGAAGTACGCTTTAAAGTGCTAACGCATCTTGTAATCGGTTGTTGGTACCTCAAGAAGTATTAACGGTCGCATGAAGGATGTGTAAGCAAATTTCATTTAAAAATTCACTAATTAATAAGTGCTTTGGACAATGGACGAGAGTACGATTGCTTGATTTGAATTTCCAAGTGTAGGGGTGATAGTCACACACACGTGGGGATATATGATTAGAGTTTAGATGAGAGAAAGGGATGAAGAATAGAACTTGTATCTTTAGTAGAGTTGATAGAAATTTCTAAGTGGAGATGAAACCCTAGAAGAAAGACTTAAGAGATGCCAACAGCTAAGTAGGTCTACATAACCTATATAATCTTAAGTTAAATAATAAAGAAGTGTGTAGAATGTGGGTGGATAATTTGCGAGTCAAAAGATAATAGAATTCCTTGTTAGAAAACATAATTGGAAAACAAAAGTCAATGGGCCAAGTTGATAGGATTTTGTGGGTGTAATCCGCTGAAAACCCTCAGGAGACAACACTCCTCCTACTAGGGACACCTAGATGTTTAACGGCTTGTTGCACGTGCTCAGTGCAATCGCGTTTCCCTGCGAAAGTGTGGTTAGGATTTTAGTGAATAAAAATAAGTTTGCTCGAGGACGAGCAAAAGATAAGTTTGGGGGTATTTGTTCATATCATAATATTGCAATTTATATTCCCCAATTCTTATTCGTTTTATAATTAAACAGGTGCTTTTGACGCATGTCTGCTGCATGTTACAGGATATAGGTTTCTGGAGCGAAAACAGTGAAAAAAGACACAAGACAACAGAAAAGGGACTTTTTACCAACAAATAGACGGATCCTAGTCAAGCCGAGACTAATCACAGTTCACATAGGTACAAGGTCCAAACATGTCAAAGTGAAACGGTTAAAAAACCAATACAAATTTTCACTGAAGATTTGGAGAAGAATAAGAAGCCAAACAAAGAAATAGGATGAAGAAATAACAAGCCCAGACAAGTACAATGCAGCCCAGAAAAGATGATGAGCCAAGCCGACTAAAGGGCCGCGGAACCGCGGCCCAAGCCAACCAATGCCGCAGTTCCGCGGCCGCTTAGTGCCCGTGTCGGTGCATTTTTCCCGTGTCGGTGCGTCGGTGCAGGGGTTGGGATTTTTCGTGGGCATATCTGTAATTGCACATGCGCGAGACTCTGAAACCCTAATTTTCCCTGTTTACTTATAAATTGTAATCTCAAATCTGTAAAAGGCTATGCCTCTTTTCAATCAATAAAATTCAGAATTGTTGGGAGTTTATTCAGATCTGTTCTGTGTTGCTTGGAGGGAGCCATCAAATTAGTAAGTTAATTTTATTTCTTTGTTTTAATTCTTTTAATTAGTATGCCTTTTCTTCCCCTAATGAGCGAGTAATCTCCTCGCTTGTTAGGGTTAGCCTTAGGGAAAGGTTTGAGAGATGAGATCTCTCACCCCTTTCATGCCATCCACACCTAAGAATTAGAACTCCATGCATGCGCACACAACCGCTCCATACGGCATCCTACCCCTCGAGGTAACGATGAACCGTAGTATAAAGGGCCGGTTGCGCGCGTTTTTCCAAGGAGGTTAGGGTAATTATCGATAAAGGAAGGATAATAATCTAGAGAAAGAAACATCTTCCCAAAAGATTCTAATCCACTTTATTGATAATTACCGTAACATCTAATAGATCAAAAATAAGGCATTGAAAGCGGTGAGGAAACCTTTAATCTCCAAACTTCACCTAAGCCTAACCCTAGCAAGACTTTAAATTAGATTAACTTAGTTTATTGATAGATCTAGGTTTTAGATTTAATCAATCCAAACAACATTTGGAATCAACTCGTAAAAACACAAATAAGAAAATTACCCATCTCTGTGGATCGACCCGTATTCACCGGCTAGCTGTAAAGCGACGCCGTTTCTGATTGCGGTAAACATATATTTTTGCATTTAATCAACGGGGTTCTCCTACAGTCACTTGGTCGGGGCTATAGGGCATGGCTGTCTATTAAGTTTACCCGGCGAGTATCCGCGTACGCTACGTGATTGCGATGGACTTTTGATCACATCAAAATTCCGTGGCAACCGATCATCTGAAACTAAACTGCTATGTTTATAACATTCAAATTCGTTATCTCATAACTAGATGTGGATTCCAAATATTGTATCACATTCCAGATAAATAGACAATGTTAAACTTTCCGATCGAATTAATCAAACACCCAAGTTTTCCCAAAAAGTTCAACACTTGAAATAAGTTTAAAAACATCCATTTCATGCCACAGTACCAACGGTCCAGCCGTAGAAGGGTCAAACCAACGCCTCACATGTGGCACGCCGTACTGCCCCAAACCCTAAGGTTCAAAAGGCAGTTCAAGACGGTCACATAATCGAGTTAAGGCTTGTTGTCTTCTAGAGGGTCCATCGCGTTACTTACACGACTTAGAACGTTCTTAAACTACGGAAAAATCTAACACTTGGAAATCTTCCGGCAAGGGAAAAAGTGAGTTATTGATATCCGGTCGAACTTTTTAACACGTTCTAAATTACCCGGAAAAACACATAGACGAAGTTAAACATTCCGATCGAATCAACGATCTCCCAATACAACCCAGAAAACTCAACTCTTGAGTACAAATTAAAATTACCCAGAAAACACAGGAATCTTATAAGAACATTACTGTGCAAACAGTGGACAAAGAAGCTACAGAATGGCCGCGGAACCGCCGCGCGACCTGCGGTACGGCCGCGGTTCCGCGGCGCATTGATGGAGTTGGGCCCACGTGTTGCACAGTAATTCCTAGAAAACCCTACTGAATTTTTTGAGTATTTTTAATTTGGAAAAATCCACAATTTCAAAAAATGTACAGAGAAGGGTTTTATCGGGGTTTTCCGGGTTCGATCGGACTTCTAACTTCGTTTACACTTCACCTAAAGCTCTAGCTTGGCTCTGATACCACTGTAGGGTTGCTAGGCACGCGCAGAAAGGTCTATGAGGCATCAACCATGCCCGATTAAAATTTTAGCCGTGCCGAACAACTCTAATACGGATCTTTAAACTAGAGTTTAGGCGAAAACTATCAAGTTAACAACTTTAACTACAAGTGAAAGAGATTACAACCTTTGTAGATCCGGTCCATCACTTCAATAGCTCCGTGTAGATGTCCCCTTCGCTGCGATCGTAAACTTCGGACTCTGGAGAAGATCCACAAGAAGAACGAACGTGCTTGCTTCGTTGACTTCGAGGCCGAAGATGATCTACGTCGGGGAGACACTACTCAAGCTATTCCTTCACTAGGTCATGAACTTTGTGAAGAGAACACACTCTACTACATGGCAAGTGGTAGAGGATGAAGAAGTAGGATGTGGGCTCACTTTAGAATTGATTTTCTCATATTTTTCCTCAAGGCACCATTGGAGCTAGCAAGCTTTTCATGGAGCTTGATGAAGAAGCAGAAGAAGAAGAAGAAGAAAGAATAAATCCATCATATGATTATTATCCTCAATAATGTAACCATGGGTGAGTTAAGCTATCATGCTTAACTCATGTAGAGAATTAACCAAAGCATTAGGTTAAAGGTTGGGTTAAAGAATATCAAAAGAAATGACAAATGAGTGGACTTTGTCAAAGCTTCTCCAAGCTTCTTCAAGCTTGATTACTTTGACTAAGTTAAACCCTTTTGTTAAATATTAAGATAAAACATTAACCCTAATCTTGGTATGAGTCTCATACACCCATCTTTGATGTATCATCAAGCATGATACAAACATGTACACTTGCATATATCACCTATAAACAATGTGCACAAACTAGTGAGAAAATAAATCTTAAGTGAGCTAATACTAGTTAATGTAATGTAATATATCAAATATATAATTATACATTAAATTATTAAATCATCTCTTGATTTAAAAATCCGGCTATAACCGACTAATATCATGTGTAACAACTTATCGAATCAACACTTGATCCGATAACCCGGCTATATCGCATACAACCGATCAATGTCACGAATCGCGAGAATAGAATACGGTATCTCATATCGTATTAATCTCGGTCCAGCACATATCACATATGTGCTCCTACTCCGTTTCGCTTGAGCCAGGAAACCCATGTGTAGGACTCTAAAGACTCGTCAATACGCCGGCGGTAGGTGATGATCATATCAAACATCCACAAGCCGCAAGCGGTGTGCTAAACGTAACGGCCACCCGGGTATTGAGCGATCAGAAGATCAACAAGCAAGCCTTCTAGTACTCCTGTGAATCCAATCAGTAACACTTCCGTACAGTCCGGTCTCGTCGTCTAATATGTCACATATCTCGCCTAGGGGTGGTAAACGTCAGACCCCAGTAGCTCGATAACTCGTGTCGATATGAGGTCTATAACAGTTCGAGAAACTACTGATAACACTTACCAGTAAATCTCAGCAACACTGGCCAGGGATTTCCGGTTATAGCCAATCGAACACAGCACAACATCAACTCCCTATACCTGGAGAGACGAATCCCCTCCTATCGCTCATTGCCTCCATGTGATTCGGGACTGTACCCAAAAACCACCGTTTTGCACGCCCTCTTGGATGTGGTAAGGTGGAAATCAAAGCACAGTGGGAATCACACAAGATTCTATGACGATCTCGGGTCAACAGAGTACTCTGTACCAGTGTCACCGGAGAACTGCCATCTGACGTGAGGTATAATACCATCTGGAAGTTCTTGGCGAGTCCGTCCAGTGTACCCAGTCTCCACTGAGCACCCGTACACCATCCTTGATGTCAAACACTGATGGATATGGGATCATCCATCGCCCATCATATGGGTCAAGATGCGTATACGCTAGTCTACTCTGGTGCATCGATACCCTGTCTCGATACACCCTCGACTAGGAACAGTTATAGGATGTACTCGTCGACTACCGTGGCCCTACTAGTACGATCTCATCATAGTCCCAGGAGTCGAGTACATATCCTAAGGGCTTTATCAACATGTATTAGAGACAATCAGAGTACATGTTAAGATAAAGTACAACCAGATAGCATACTATCATGTCGAGCAAGAAAGTCCTCCCTATATACGTCCCAGCATCCACTACAATATACATCGTATGTACAGTAATGGCCTCTAGGGCATACATATAACTAACACAAAAAGTTCCAGAACATGTCACAGCCCCAATGAACCAGCCGTAGAAGGGTCAAACCAACGCCTCACATGTGGCAACGCTAAACTACCACAAACCCTAGGGTTCAGTGGCAGTTTTGACGGTCACATAATCGAGTTAAGGTTACGTTTTTCTAGAGGGTCTACAGATATGCTTGCATGTTTTTCCGAAAGTTTTAAACTCTGGAAAAATCCAACACTTTAATGTTTTCCGACATGGGAAAAAGTGAGTTATTGATATCCGTTCGAACCTTTTAACACGTTCAAAATTACCCGAAAAACTAAACGATGTTAAACTTTCCGATCGAATCAACGAATACTAAAGATCTCTAGAATACTCAACACTTGAGTAATATTAAAAATTCCCAGAAGCATGATGTAATACCTACGGATCACCTATTGAAGTACGATCCCTCAATCCTCATGTTTTGCCACGGAACCGCCGCCAATAGCTCGGTTTGGCCACGTTTCCGCGGTGGGTTGATGGATTCAGGGAGTCATACTTCTCAGATATCCATAGAATCACCTGCTTAATTTTCTGAGTATTTTTAATGTGGGAAAAAACAACCTTTTTGAAAATTTCCAGAGAATGTGACAATCTTTGTACAGTCCGGTCTGTTCGTCTAAGAGTATCGCATGTCGGGCCTATGGGGGCGGTAAACGTCAGACCCCTAATAGAGGTACAAGCCGTGTCGGAGTGTAGCCCAGAACACCCTGAGAAACTACTGGAAACACTACCAGTAAATCTCGCTTGCCCTGGCCAGGGACGACTATGTGTATTGGCTCTCCTAGACACAGCGCGATATCAACCCCCAATACCGGGAAAGACGAATCCTGTCTAACCGTCACTGCCTCTAAGTGCTTCGCGACTGCACCCAACTACTACCTGTTTGCATGACTCAATAGAGCCGTGGTAGGGTAGCAATCAAAGAACAGTGGGAACACACTTGAGGCGAAGTGGCAGTGTCAAGTCAATGGACTATGCTGTACTCATGTCACCTGGGAACTGTTAACTGACGATAGGTATAATACCAACCAACAGTTCCCAATGAGTCCTGTCCAGTGTACTCGTAACCTAACGAGCACCTGCATACTATCTCCAGTACGGCGTGCTGATGGCTGTGGAACAGACCATTTCCCCTGCTGGGATGAGAAGCGTATGCACAAGTCTACTCTGGAGTATCGATGCCCTGTTTCGATAATCCTACGACTAGAGACCTGTATAAGGATGTGCTTATAGACTACCCAGCCCCCACTGGTGTGATCGCCATCACAACGCCGATAGTCAAGCAAAGATCCTAAGGGCTCCATCAATATGTATTAGCGATATGTTAAAAGAAACATATACACATATTAAGATAGATACAAACCAAGTAGCATACTACAATATCGACCAAGACTGTCGTCAATCCATGTATATATCCCAAGCTTCCAAAATGTAATATACAAACTAGTACTATACAATAATGGCCTCTAGGGCATACATATCCAACAATCTCCCACTTGCACTAAAGTCCAGTAATTGGTGTACCGCATACCCAACATCTGCACTAAGGCCAGCTGCTGGCGTACTGCATACCCAATAGCTCAAAAAGTTGCTCGAAGTGTGTTTGAGAGAGGGCCTTTGTGAATAGATCCACCGTGTTGTCTTTAGTGTCTACTCTCCGTTCCTCGATCTCTCGGCGATCAATGATCTTCCTGATCAGGTGATACCGCCTTAAGATATGTGTGGACTTCTGATGGGACCTTGGTTCCTTCGCTAAAGCTATAGCCCCATTGTTATCGCAATACAAAGGTATTGGGTCAACAATGGACGGAACCACCTGATGTTCACTAATGAACTTCTTCATCCAGACCGCCTCTTTTGCGGCATCGCTTGCAGCAATGTATTCAGCCTCCATCATCGAGTCTGCGACGGTATCCTGTTTGGAACTCCTCTAAGACAACGCCCCTCCGTTGAGGGTAAACACAAAACCCGAGACAGACTTGCTGTCATCCTTGTCACTCTGGAAGCTTGAATCGGTAAAGGACTCGACCCTGAGGTCTCCATTACCGTAAACATGGAACATCTCCTTAGTCCTTCTCAGGTACTTGAGAATGTTCTTCACTGCCGTCCAGTGGTTTTCACCTGGGTCTGGCTGATACCGGCTCAACACGCTTAGCGTGTAAGCTACATCTGGTCTTGTACATAGCATCGCATACATTATAGATCCTACCGCCGAAGCGTAGGGTATAATGCTCATGCGAACCCTCTCCTCGTCTGTCTTGGGAAACATCTTCTTGGAGAGGGTGATTCCATGCATTGCTGGTATATTACCGCGTTTGGAATCTTCCATACTAAATCTCTTTAGTACGGTCTCTATGTACCTAGACTGCGAAAGTCCCAGCAATCTCTTGGATCTATCTCTGTAGATCTTGATCCCCAGTATGCATGTGGCATCACCCAGGTCCTTCATGGAGAACCGTTGTGACAAGAATAGCTTGACCGATTGTAGCATAGGAATGTCATTTCCTATCAAAAGAATGTCGTCCATGTACAAGACTAGGAATACGACAGTTCGTCCTACAATCTTCTTATAAATACAAGGCTCATCCTCGTTCTTGATGAAATCAAATTCCTTGATTGCTTCATCAAAATAGATGTTCCAGCTCCGCGATGTCTGCTTTAATCCATAAATGGATTTAAGCAACTTGCACACCTTCCCGTTGCTCCCACTATCTACAAAACCTTCTGGCTGATCTATATAAACGCACTCTTCCAAACTGCCGTTTAGAAAAGCTGTTTTTACGTCCATCTGCCAGATCTTATAGTCATGGAAGGCAGCAATGGGAAGTAGGATTCGAATGGATTTGAGCATAGCCATTGGAGAAAAAGTTTCGTCATAGTCTACACCAGGTCTTTGACGAAAACCTTTTGCAACGAGTCTAGCCTTATAGGTTTCCACCTGCCCATCTACACCAAGTTTCCTTTTGTAGATCCATTTGCATCTAACGGGTTTTACCCCAGGTGGAGCAATATCCAAGGTCCACACTTTATTGGTGTACATGGACTCCATTTCAGATCGCATAGCATCCAGCCACCTATCAGAGTCCCTACTGATAATGGCCTGCCTGAAACTGGTAGGATCATCTTCTTCCAAGATGCAATCCTCTCGATCCCCGTCTATGAGAAAACCGTAGTATCTCTCGGGCGGATGAGAAATCCTACCAGATCTGCGGAGTGGCTGAGGCTCGTCGGGTATAACTGAATCTAGTGGTTCCACCAAATCTTCAGTTATAGTTTGTTTCTCTGGAAATTCATCCAGTTCTACCGTGCTGCCACTAATATTTTTAATAAGAAATTCTGTTTCAAAAAATGTTGCGTTCCTAGAAACAATAATCTTCTGTTCCTTGCATGGTAGAATAGATATCCATTAGAATCTTTTGGGTATCCCACAAACTTACACAAAACTGACCGTGTCTCAAGTTTGTCTGGGTTCTGCTTTTTGACATAAGCTGGGCAACCCCAAATCTTAATGCGTTTAAGATACAAACTCTTACCACTCCATATTTCATATGGAGTCTTAGGCACGGATTTGGATGGAACTTGATTCAAAAGATGTGCTGCTGTTTGAAGTGCATATCCCCAGAATGAAAGGGTAACTTAGCATTACTCATCATGGAGCGAACCATATCCAATAGGGTACGATTCCTCCACTCTGATACACCGTTGTTCTGTGGTGTATACGGAGGAGTAAGTTGAGAGAGAATTCCATTCTCTTTTAAGTAATCTAGGAATTCCGTGCTTAAGTACTCCCCTCCTCTATCAGACCGGAGGATCTTGATACTTTTGCCTTTCTGGTTCTCCACTTCGTTTCTGAATTCTCTGAATTTCTCAAAAGCTTCAGATTTGAGTTTCATCAGATACACATATCCGAACCTAAAGAGATCGTCAGTGAATGTGATGAAGTACGAAAACCCACCCCTTGCATGTATAGACATTGGACCACATACATCACTGTGTATGAGTCCTAAGAGCTCTGCTGCCCTTTCTCTATGTCCGGTGAACGGAGATTTGGTCATCTTACCTTTGAGACAAGACTGACAAGTTTCATAAGAAGAAAACTCGAACGTATTCAAGAGTCCATCTTTATGCAACATGCTTAGTTTTTCTCTCCGATATGACCAAGTCTACAATGCCACAAGTAGGATTCGTTTATATCTGAACTCTTCCTCTTGGGTGTGTTTTGTACATTGAGAACTGTATTCTGATTTAGAACATAGATACCATTACACAGTGTACCTTCTGCAACTAGTACCTTATCTAGGTAAATGTTCATGATATTTCTATCAAGAACAAAGTTATATCAATCTTTATCAAGTAAAGACACTGATATTATGTTGCAAACCTTGGAAGGTACATAGTAGCAATTGTTCAAAATCATAGTATTGCCATTTGGCAACACTAGGTGATATTCACCGACTGTTGCAGCATTAACTTGTGCTTCGTTCCCTACCCTGAGGGACATATCACGAGGTGCAACATTCCTACTTTTTCTCAGTCCCTGCAATAAATTACAGATATGAGATCCTGATCTGGTATCTAGTACCCAGGAGGTAGGACTGACCGAAAAGCAGTTCTCAATTATAAGAACACCTGAAGTAGATACAATAGTATGCTTCTTCTTCAACTGGGTCTCCTTGGAATCCATACAATCCTCTTTCCCGTGCTCATAGCTATGACTGCTGTCACAGTTCAGAGCCGAACCGACGTTTCCCTGCCCCGAATAAGAATTCGGATCGGTCAAGCGATACATTTTATTATCTTGATTAGGGCGTGAAATGGTTGCTACCTGGAGAGAGAGAAAAGAAACACTCAGCGTGCGCTCTTGCAAGATTAGATTGGTTATTAATTTATCTAACAAGGATGGCTCCCACCATTTCCTCAAATTCTTCTTCAAACCCTAAAAGAAAAAATAGTCAGGATTAATCGCATGTCACAATACTTGCTTAACCTTTCAGCCAGGCTAGTTTTAGTACTTCGAGGGAGGTTTTCCATCGGTTTCGTGAAGTTCCTTAATTACATAACCTCTTTTCCCTGGAGGAGTAGCCCCGCTAACACCGTTCTAGACACCTACTTGGTTTATAGCATTCATTGTTAAGTGAAATAATCTCTCGAGAGTAATCCAACTCATCAGTGGGATCGGGATCCAACTATCATTGTGTGATGGACTAGATGGAATCCACTCTAGTCACCACACTCCAGTAGGTATGCTAAATCTGCAAGTTTCCTGTATGTTTGAAACTCCCGATGTGGTTTTTACCCCTAGGACCGAAGTAACCTTGACACGGTCAACAAATCAAAGAATCCTAGTCAAGTTCAACCCATCATTATCTTGATTGCATTAAACCCACCCGCATAACCCTTGACACAGTCAACAAGGTTACACGACTGTCCTAACCAATCACATTGTATGCTACAGATAAGCAATACCCAGCTACCGTTCACTGCACCTTGACACGGTCAACAAACGCAGCACGAATACTAAGTATAACTTATAAGAAATGATGGAGGGCTACGGCTGGGTTTTTGGTGGAAAAACCCGTTAACGTAATGAACTTGATATCGTTGAAGGAACCTGATAGCTTTTTGAAAGGTATAGTGGCGAAAACTTTTGCTAAAGAGGTCATTTCCTGTGAAGAAATCTCGGCTCTTTCCTCGTCGAATGAGGTGCAGGATATCCCAAACTGAATACAACGATGCAAAGCAAGAATGATCCACTATAGTGAAGTTATTACGTTGACGCAAACTTTTACTCAAGGGGTCACTCCCGATGAAGGGATCTCGGCCCTTGCCTCGTCAAATGAGATGCTGGATATTCCAAACTGAATACCACTGTGCAAAGCAAAAGAGAATGTCTGTAATGTCTGTTTTTAAAACTTGGTTCTAACAACATCTTTTAGGTTTTTTTCTTGCATTAATCAAAATTAATGTTGTCCCATCAATATAACCTACCACACCAGAAAAGAACAAAAATACAATGTACGTATATGCCATCCGCATTCGTGACTTGGCCCCGTCATCACCCGTTAGGTTACTTAACTAACGACAGAGCGGGGGCTGGACTAGCGCGGGTGCAAAACATATACAACATCTACTAGTATATATATATAAATATATACAACATTCGTCGCAGGCATGATATTAAACAACACCACAGAAACACAGCCAACAATACAGAATGGTGGATAATCTTGGAGCCCCGGGTTTCATTTGAGCCACAAATAAAACTCGACGTTCCCTGTCGTGTGGATAGCCTGTGCAATGAAAAACTGTACCCCCTACGAGTGCGGCGAATAGCCCACCAATTCTAGAATGAAGCCCCCTCCGTCTCAACACCATGAGAAAGAAGACCCCTCCGTCTCAACGCCATGAGATGCGGGCTTGCTGCCTTTCTAGAACCCGGCTATTCGTGCACTCCACGGCGGGGTAATCCTAGTACAGAAAAATAAAATAATATGTACAAACGGTGACATCGACCTCAACCCAGTCATGCCCCAAAATAATATACAACCCGGCAAAGACGGCAGTCCACATGTCGGACGCTCGCCCCGCAATAACAAATGTACAAATGAATTTAAACTGTACCACTCACATTTCATCACATGCTATCCATCACGACTATCCAACCACAATCACAGAACAAGCACACAACATCACGCGAATGTCACGTTCGCAAAACCCGTCGAAAGGAACATATAGTGATTAGACGAGTTTTACCGATCGAGTGACATTCTCGGTCGTAGATAAAAGTGAATGAACTGTAAAATACATATTTAAAATTTCGATCGATTAAACTTTTCCATATAGGCCCCAAAAGCAAATCCAGCACTCAAATAAACCAGGGCCAAAACTATATATCACAAATATCATAATTTCATGAACTAGAGCCCCAGAAAAAAATTTGGGTACTGTAGCCCAAAAAGCGCCGCGGAAGGGCCGCAAAATGCGCCATTTTTCTCACTTTCCGCGGGGTAATTTTGGAATTAGGCCCCTAAAGTTTTTCTTTAGCAATAGTTTCGCCTGCATGTAATTCTTAGATACTCAGAAAAATTTTAGGACAACTTTGAAAATTGCCAGCAAGCTCATGAACATAGATTCGTGATTCGGAAAAATTTGTCAATCGAGATTTTAACCTTGTGCAAATAAGCTAGTAGGGTTTATGGGTAGTCTCTGATACCATGAAGGGTTACACTTGCGCCCCAGCCAACTTCCGTGGCTAAATACAGAACAAAAATTTCATAGCGAAAACGAACTTGGCGATAGAATAAACCTTAACCGGATCTTTATCATAAACCTAGTTAGCACTAAATAAATTTCTATCTACTATGATAGAAAGTTATACCTTAAACTTGAACTCCTTCTTCTCCTTGTTGTGAGCTCCTTGGAATGATCTAGATGGCTCCTCCTCAGCGGCTTCTCTATATCGAAGAAGATCCACCCGAAGGCCTCTACCTTGAGCTCAGACTTCAACCATGAAGTAACTAGAGTGCTTTTCTTGCTAGACTAAGAACCCTAGAGAGAGTAGAGAGTGATTTTAGTGGTTTGGTCTCAATTCCCTTGGATCTCAACACATGAGAGGTTAGGGTTTGAGAGAGAGGATGAAGGAGAGAGAGCTAGGAGAGAGAATGAATATGATAGAATGAAGAGATAGCTCTCAAATTAGCATATAAGAATAATAATTTTAATTAGAAAAAATTTTGATGGTTGGTTTGATTTGACCATTATCATGTCACCATTAATGCTAAGCTCATGCTTAACAAAACAAGAAAAAAATATCTAAGTCAACTTTGGTCAACAAGTCAAATGGTCAATCTAAATAACCATAACACAATTATCACTAATTAAAACTATTAATCAATTTTCTTCATCTTATTAAGGACTTAATCAAGTCAATGGTCAAAACCCTAATGAGGTGTCTCCTTCATCTGTCTCTGTCAACTGTATATACATACCCGCTTCCGCGTTCCGAAGAACACGAATGCAATGAGACTGAACCAAGCCAAAATCAAATACTAGGATCTGGCTTAAACCGAAGCCCACTAGTATCAACTGCCCGAACACCAAACGCGCACAAGTACGCATATATGAACGAACCCTGTCGTCAAACCATACGACCTTTACTCCGTTTTGCCCAAAGGTGAACAACCCTCTGTGTGGGACTCTAAAGACTCCACACTACGCTGGCAGTGGGTTTAACCACAGGCCGCAAGCGATACTAGATGTACGTAACAGTCCCCAGGTAGATGCCGATAAGAAGACCGATGAGGTGAACCCATCTGAACTCCTACTGAGCCTGAATGTGACAATCTCCGTACAGTCCGGTCTGTTCGTCTAAGAGTATCGCATGTCGGGTCTAAGGGGACGGTAAACGTCAGACCTCTAATAGCGGTACATGTCGTGTCGGAGTGTATCCTAGAACACCCTGAGAAACTACTGGAAACACTACCAGTAAATCTCGCTTTCCCTGGCCAGGGACGACTATGTGTAATGGCTCTCCTAGACACAACGCGATATCAACCTCCGATACCGGGAGAGACGAATCCTGTCTAACCGTCACTGCCTCCAAGTGCTTCGGGACTGCACCCAACTACTACCTGTTTGCACGACTCAATAGAGCCGTGGTAGGGTAGCAATCAAAGAACAGTGGGAACACACTTGAGGCGAAGTGGCAGTGTCAAGTCAACGGACTAAGCTGTACTCATGTCACCTGGGAACTGTTAACTGACGATAGGTATAATACCAACCAACAGTTCCCGATGAGTCATGTCCAGTGTACTCGTAACCTAACGAGTACCTGCATACTATCTCCAGTACGATGTACTGATGGCTGTGGGACAGACCATCTCCCCTGCTGGGATAAGAAGCGTATACACAAGTCTACTCTTGAGTATCGATGCCCTGTCTCGATAATCCTACGACTAGGGACCTGTATAAGGATGTTGTTATAGACTACTCAACTCCCACTAGTGTGATCGCCATCACAACGCCGGTAGTCAAGCAAAAATCCTAAGGGCTCCATAATGTATTAGCGATATGTTAAAAGAAACATATACACATATTAAGATAGATACAAACCAAGTAGTATACTACAATATCGACCAAGACTGTCGTCAATCCATGTATATATCCCAAGCTTCCAAAATATAATATACAAACTAGTACTATACAATAATGGCCTCTAGGGCATATATATCCAATAGATGCTGAACTTGATTTCGGAGGATTTGGGAACCGCATGATATATTTTAAAGCTGGATTTATTTAGAAGAGTGGTTTTCCCTTGATATGCTCATATTGCTGTTTTATGTTGCATATATCAGTTTTCATGGATTAACGCATTGAGATATGGATTTCATATGATTTAGTGATTTGAGAACCGTGGGGGGTATTTCAAGAAACTATGTATTGTTTGAAAACCCGGTGTCTCTTGATATGATATTTCAGTGCGTCCACCATGAGATTTCTCAGTTCTGATATGTGTGATATATACCCGATGCGAGGAGTGCAGTGGGCCGTGTGCAGGTACATGATGGAGCCCGGTATGGTTCCCCTCGGCAAGAAGATCGCAGATGATGGCGATGAGCCTGGAAGGCTGGGAAAGTACCAACCACTGATTGCAATTGGACTCGGCGGTTATCGTGGGGATACCGACCGGAGTGATGTACGACATGTCATCAGGGCCAGTCGTGGGGACGGCGCCTGAGATATGAGGATTTACGTGTCGATGCGAGACACGGGATTCGTGATTTTTACGTATCGTCGATGGACATGCGTGATTGATATCCTCATATATTTACATGCATATGTTTTCATGATGTTTTGGGGGTCGATCGTTGACACTCAGGTTCTATGAGACTTACAGGATATGAGGGCCGATCTGATGATGCGGTGCCTGAGGATTTTTGGATTTGATGTGTCAGTGAGGGACACTGTGGTTTTTCCATGCTGATGATTTTTGCATGAGGATTTATTATATCATTCCACACTCAGGATTATTTTGATATGCATTGCTTCATATAGTTGTAGTACCCTGATGATGTACCTTTACATGATTGTTGCATATTCATATTGCCATACTTATGCTATCAGATTACATGTGATAGATTTATCGCTGTTCGTGCATACTTGCGATTACAGTATGATGTTATTTACTATTCACGAGTTGGCAACTCAACACGTTGTGCCACAGTGTTTTGCAGGACTTACCCTCAGAGTAGACACGGCAGGGCTCCTTATTATCTCTACTTTTGCGGATACCGCTACGGTTAGTTGTGAGGCCTTTGCTTTTAGGTGGGTTTGCGGTTATCCGTTTTGTTCATTGTCTATCTTTTTGTTGGATCTAGTACTCTCCATTTACCAATTCATGTATATGACTAAGAGACGAGTTGTGAGATTTCAGTGTTGTATATATTTTGGTGACTTTGGGTGCCGTGCTCGTGGGAGCCGGCCTTGTAATATAGTTTTACCTTCTTGTGGTATTTTCATTTATATTTTCTTCGCTACGGCGTCGTATATAAGATGGTGGTGGTTGTCTCCTCCGTTGGGCGTGAGTTGCTCCCGTTTGGGATGCTTTATTTATATTCTATGTTGTATCCGTTTTCGGGTCTAGTTTTTACAAAGGATGTGCTGCCGAAATTTTCAAGAACGAAAACTAAAGTTTAAGATTTTTACTTGAGTTTTTCCGAATGTTTTAAACTATGTTTTTCTCCACTTATCCAGTTTTGGGTGGTTTAGATTTCTGGGTTTCGGCTTACTTAAGTTGCGTACGTCTGTTGACGTTACATAGTTTAAGTGCCGGTTACGGGCCTAATTTTTAGGTCGTGACAAAACCCTTACTAAAGTTCGGGTGTTCACTACATGGAGCGAAGAGACTACTACACGGAGCTTTAGAAGTGAAGGACCGGTCTACAAAGGTTGTATTCCTCATTCACTATGTACGCAAAGTTGTTTGCATGTTGTATTGTTTAATTCTCTAGTTAAGATTCTAGGGTTAGGCTTGTTTAGCATGGCAAAAATTTGAAATTGCCGTGGACGATACCTTCCGAAACCTTGCTGCCGCGCTACGTAACCCTACACTCCGTCTTCAACAACCAAAGAAACTAGGACCTCTAGTATGCTACACTAGATGACCTAGACTATGTAGTGTGTGTGAGTGGATTGGTTTATCTCTTTTTTATCCAAGATTACTCAACACATGAGTGTACTAGGGTTTTGAGGTTGATGAAGGTGAAGAAGGAAAAGCTAGGGAGCTCTTGCAATGAAAAAGGAAATGAGTCTCTCACTTGTTGTGAACTGAACTCTCTCAATTATCCATGAGATAAATCACAATGAATAATTGGTAAAAGAGTTGAATAGTTAACAAATGACTCATGGCTTGAAAAGGCAACAAGTGTCCAAAGAAGCCATGTCCAAATTCATGCAATATCCACCTCATTTCCTAATTACATAATGCATTATTAATTTAACCTAAAAAGAATAATGCAATTATGTCATGTCATCTTCATCTAGCATTTTACAAAAAAGCCCCTCGTCTGTATATACATACCCATATCTGTATTCTGAAAAATACGAATACAAAAAGAGACGAAAACAATCCATCGGCATAATACTAGGATCTGGCTTAAACCAAAGCCCACAAGCCTTATCTGTCCGCATCATCATTCGTGCACAAGTACACGTACATGGCCGAACCCTTGTCGTAAAACCATACGACCTCTACATATTTCGCCTGATGCAGGGAAACCCTCTGTGTGGGACTCTAAAGACTCGATACTACGCTGGCAGTGGGTTTAACTACAGGCCACAAGCGGCACTAGCTGTACGTAACGGCCCCAGGTAGATGTAGATAAGAAAGCCGATGAGCATAACTCATCCGAACTCCAACTGAGCCTATCTGTGACAATCTCCATACAGTCCGATTTGTTCGTCTAAGAGTGTCGCATATCGGTCCTAGGGGGAAGGTAAGCGTCAGACCCCTAATAGTGCAATAAGTCATGTCGGATTGCGGCCAAAAACACCCTGAGAAACTACTGGAATCACTACCAGTAAATCTCGCTTGTCCTGGACAGGGACTTTGTGTAAAGGCTTTCCGAACACAGTGCGACATCAACCCCCAATACCGGGAGAGACGAATCCTATCTAACCGCCACTGCCTCCAAGTGCTTCTGGACTGCACCCAACTACTAACTGTTTGCATGACTCAGCAGAGCCGTGGTAGGGTAGTAATCTAAGAATAATGGGAACACACTTGAGGCAATATAGCAGTGTCAAGTCGACGGACTACGCTGTACTCATGTCACCTAGGAACTACTACCTGACGATAGGTATAATACCAACCAGCAGTTCCCCATGAGTCCGTCCAGTGTAACTCATAACCCAATGAGTACCTGCATACTATCTCCAATACGACGTACTGATAGCTGTGGGACAGACCATCTCCCTTTCTGGGATGAGAAGCGTATACACTAGTCTACTCTGGAGTATCGATGCTCTGTCTCAATAATCCTGTGACTAGGTACCTGTGTAAGGATGTGCTTGTAGACTATCCAGCCCCCACTAGTGTGACTGCCATCACAACGCTGGTAGTCAAGCAAAGATCCTAAGGGCTCTATCAATATGTATTGGCGATACGTTAAAAGAAACATATACACATATTAAGATAGATACAAAACAAGTAGCATACTACTATATCGAGCAAGACTGTCATAAATCCGTGTATATATCCTAAGCTTCCAAATTATAATATACAAACTAGTACTATACAATAATGGCCTCTAGGGCATATTACACTAACACCACCGCCCCTCGTCGGGGTCTCGATCCGTATACACTAGTCTACTCTCGGAGTGTCGATGCCCAGTCTCGAAACTCCCACGACTAGGGACACTTTAAGGATATGCTTATAGACCACCCAACTCTCACATATATGATCTCCATCATACTGCTGGTAGTCAAGAAAGAATCCTATGGGCTCTATCAACATGTAATAGTGATCTGTAATGTCACCTGAAGTATATACATGATGATAAAGACAAACCAGATAGCATACTATCATCTCGAGTAAGACTGTTCTACCGGTACAGGTCCTCCCTCAATCATTGCAATCACGTACCTGTGATCCAATAATTGACTTGAGGGCACTATAGCTAACATGTCACGTATAGCGCGCCCAAGTGAGGGGGTTGTGTTTGTTTAGTCTAGGTTCGTTTTAGGATGTTTGGTGAAGAGAAGCACAAGGGATTTTTTCATCCTCCATTCTAACCTTCCTTAGCCCCTAACAAGTGTGGAAATTATTCACACATTCAAATGAAAATAAGAACAAAACAAGAAGGAAGCAAAGAAAGAAAGGAAAAATACGGTTTTACAAAGATGCAAGCTAACTACTTGGGTCCTCACCTTTGCAAGAGACTCCGTCGAGTATCGTGGCTTGAAAATACGGATAAGAAGAAAAGCAAAAGATAATAAGAAAAGAAAAACAACAACTACTTAACAACAATTAATAAAATTACACTAAGAAATTAAAATTACAAGACAAGAAAAGTAAAGATACAAGTTAAGAAAAAAAACCCATCTTCATTGATTTTCCACTCAAGAGCTCTCACTACACTTTCATGGAGAATAGATGAAGAAGAAGAAGCTACAAACTAATCTACACTAAAATCTAACTAAAAAGAAGCATCCTACAATGGCTCAAAACTGGAGTATTTATAGGCAGAGAGATGAAATCCTAGACCCATATTCCGAGCCCCAATGTAATTACCAAAATAATCCCAAACTTTCATCTGACTCCGAGTCAACTCGGCCGCGGAACCGCCATGTATATGGCCTTTTGGCCGCGGTTCCGCGGCACTTTAGAGGAGTTGATTTGTCGTTTTTTGTGAGGTTTCTTGTGTTGCTATTTTCTTGTGTTTTACAGGTCCCAAATTGCAAATTGATTCCATAATTTCTTCAGATCTTCAACTGTCCAAAATGGCTTCACTTTTAATTCATTTGACCTTTATCTCCCTCGAGCTCCGTGCACCCATTGAATCTTGTACTGCCCCTCTCATGCTTTGTGCTTGTCCGATACATGAATGACCACTGTTATTTGTCTTTTCTCTTGAACTGGTAAGTGGCACTGGACGGATACGGATGACCGGAACCCGTCTTTTATCTGTCTGTCACAGATGTTCTGGATTTTTGGCGTAACTGTGGAGATTTTGTATGATTTGCGTTATTTTGGACTTGAAACCCGTAACCTATAAATATGTAGCAAACACGGATCAAAAGCACCTTCCTATAAACAAGCGAGCAGAAGAATGGGCGGTATTAAATTCAATATTCGGGTGTGAACAGGCACGACCGGGTTGAGGTCGATGTCACCCTTGTACATATTATTTTCTTTTCTGTACTAGGATTACCCCAAGGCGGAGTGCACGAATAGCCGGGTTCTAGAGGGCAACGGGAACGCATCTTATGGCGTTGAGACGGAGGGGACCTTACTCTAGAATTAGCGGGCTCTTCACCTCACTCGTAGGGGGTATAGGCTGACCCACGGAGGGGTGCTCAAGTTACCGGATTCCGTGAAGTGTTGGGTGGCCCATTCACGTTGTTGATTGGGGTTGCCTCACTTCTGGGATTGGCGGGCAACTTGCTGCACTCGTAGGGGTCTAGGTTTTCATTGCATAAGCTATCCACATGACAGGGAACGTCGGGTCTCATTTGCGGCTCAAATGAAACCCGAGGCTCCAAAATTATCCACCATTCTGTGTTGCTTGCTGAGATTCTGTGTTGTTTCTTATATCAAGCCTGGGACGAATGTTATATATATATATATATATATACAGGTAGATGTTGTATATGTTTTGCACTCACACTAGTCCAGCCCCCGCTCTGTCGTTAGTTAAGTAACCTAACGGGTGATGAAGGGGCCCAGTGGCGAATGCGGATAACATATACGTACATTTTATTTTCGTTCCTTTATCTGGTGCGATATGTTTTATTGATGGGACTGCGTTGATTCTGATCAATGCAAGGAAAAACAAACCTATATGATGTTGTTGGAACCAAGTTTTTTTTGAAAACAGACATTACAGACGTTTAGCTTTGCACAGTGGTATTCAGTTATGAATATCCAGCACCTCATTCGACGAGGCAAGAGTCGAGATCCCTTCACAGGGAGTGACCTCTTGAGAAAAAGTTTGCGTCATCGTAATAACTTCACTATAGTCGATTCATTTGCTATGCATCGTGGTATTCAGTTTGGAATATCCTACACCTCATTCGACGAGGAAAGAGCCGAGATCCCTTCACAGGGAGTGACCTCTTTAGCAAAAGTTTGGGCCACTATATATTTGTAAAACCACTCGGTTCCTTCAACAATATCAAGTTCATTACATTAAAAGTTTTATGCCAAAACCAGCCGTAGCCCTCCGTCATTTCAAATTAGTATTGCTTAGTATTCATGCTAAGTTTGTTGACCTTGTTAAGGCGTAGTGTGTGGTAGCCCTGTAATACTTTTCTGTCATATAGATATGTGTATTGATTAGGATAGTCGTTCGACATTGTTGACCTTCTCAAGGGTCTGTGCTGGTTAGTCTAATGCAATCAGGATAATGATGGGTTGAACTTGACTAGGACCATTTGACTTGTTGACCTTGTCAAGGTCACTTGGATCCTAGGGGTAAAAATCACATCGGGAGTTTCAAACATACAGGAAACTTACCAGGTATGCGCATAACTTCTGGAGTATGGTGACTTGAGTGGCTTCCTGTTAGTTATGTATATGCCCTAGAGGCCATTGTTGTACATATGATGTATATTATAATGGATGCTTGGATATATATAGAGAGGACTTTCTTGCTCGTCATGATAGTATGCTATTTGGTTTTCCTTTATCTTAACATGTTGACTTGTTTTGGTTTACTGTCTTTCTCTCACATGTTGATAAAGCCCTTAGGATCTGTACTCGACTACTGGGACTATGATGAGATCATACTAGTGGGGCCATGGTAGCCGATGAGTACATCCTATAACTGTTACTATTCGAGGGTATATCGAGACAGGGCATCGATACACCAGAGTAGACTAGCGTATACGCATCTTGACCCATATGATGGGCGATGGATGATCCCATATCCATCGGTGTTGGACATCAAGGATGGTGTGCGGGTGCTCAGTGGAGACTGGGTACACTGGACGGACTTGCCGAGAACTCCCAGATGGTGATATACCTCACGTCAGATGGCAGTTCTCCGGTGACACTGGTTCAGGGTAGTCTGTAGACCCGAGATCGTCATAGAGTCTTGTGTGATTCCCACTGTGCTTTGATTTCCACCTTACCACGTCCAAGAGGGCGTGCAAAACGGTGGCTTTTGGGTGCAGTCCCGAATCATATGGAGGCAATGATCGATAGGAGGGGTTTCGTCTCTCCCGGTATAGGGAGTTGATGTTGTGCTGTGTTCGATTGGCTATAACTGGTAGTCCCTGGCCAGGGCTGATATAGAGATTTACTGGTAAGTGTTACCAGTAGTTTCTCGACCCGTTATGAGCCTCACATCGACACAACTTATCGGTTACTGAGGTCTGACGTTTACCACCCCTAGACTTGATATGCGACATATCAGACGAAGTGACCGGACTGTACGGGAGTGTTACTGATTGGATTAACAGGAGAACATACAGGCTAGCTTGTTGATCTTCTGATCGCTCAATACCTGGGTGGCTGTTACGTTTAGCTGACCGCTTGCAGCTTGTGGGTGTTTGATATGATCATCACCTGCTACCGGCGTATTAACGATTCTTTAGAGTCCTACACAGAGGTTTCTTGGTTCAGGCAAAATGGAGTAGAGGCACATATGTGATATGTGCAGGACCGAGGATAATGCGATATGAGATACCGTATTGTATTCTCACGATATTTAGATATGAACCGGGTCATCGGATCAAGTGTTGATTCGATGAATCGGTACATGATATATTAGTCGGTTATATTCGATATAGCCGGATTATCGGATCAAGTGTTGATTCGATGATTTAATGTATAATAATATATATGATATATTGTATTACATTATCTAATATTGGCTCACTTTATTATTTGTTTTTCTCACCGGGTAATACATTGATATATATGCGATATATGTTAATTGTATTATTTTCTTTTGTTACAAATATATAATATATATGTGATATATATTATAGTAACATGATATGATTAATAATGGAACATGTTTTGTTGAGATTAAGCAAGGTTAGGGTTTGATTAGGGTTAGTTCTTTCTTGCACCTTCTAGAACTTTTCCTTTTGTCAAGTGTAAGAAATTATGGTTGATATTATCTTTTGACTCATTCTTTAACCTAACCAAACCCTAGCCCTAGTTTATTCTCTACAAAGGTTATCCTTGTCATTCTTGACCATGGTTCCATGATCAATCATATATTCATTTCTATTATTCATCACAAAAGGATTAACTCTTTTTCCATCATCTTCTTCTCTCTTGAGCTTTGAGAAAGCTTACTAGTTATTTATTTTGTGATGATTTCTTGTGAGAAATTGATATAAAAAGATAGCATAAATACTACTCCATCATACTCATCTAATCTAGCCCATTAGATTAGGGTGTTCACCTCAATAGAGTGAGAGAGCTTGAGTTATAGCAAGTTCGACGTAGATCATCGGAGAAAAGGAATACTACAAGCTAGCATGGAACGTTCGAGTCGTGGAGCCTCTCTTGAGTCCGGAAGATTGTGGATCGCGGCGAAGGGACTTCTACTCGGAGCTTATGAAGCGAAGGAGCGGACTACAAAGGTTGTAATCCCTCACACTTAGTAGTAAAGATGTTTACTTGCATGTTAAACCCTAATAATCTTGCAAAGATCCCGGTTTTGTATTGTTCGGCATGTCTAAAATTATATTCGGTCATGGTTGATGCCTTATGAACCTTCACAAGAGTGCCTAGGAACTCTACAGTGGTATCAGAGCTTAACTAGAGCATTAGGCGACGTGTATACGAAGTTAAAACTCCGAACGAACCCCGTAACGACATTTTAAACCCCTCTCTGGATATTTTTTAAAAACTGTGATTTTTCTGTATTACAAATACCTAAAAAAATCAGCAGGTAAATATAAACATTACTGTAGAAAATGATCACTCAATCCGTACGGACCGCCGCGGAACTGCGGCCATACCTCGCTTGGGCCCTGGATCCAGGGCCGTACTGTAGATATGGGCTTTTGTTTTTGTACAGTAATTTCTTTGGCTGCTTGTATATATTTCTGGGTATTTTTAAACTGACTCAAGTATTGAGTATTCTGGGGTTTATTTTGTAATCGTAGATTCGATCGGAATATTTAATTTCGTTATGTTTTCCGGATATTTAGAAACAGTTAAAATGTTCGAACGGATATCATTAACTCATTTTTTCCCGGCACAAAAAACTTTCAAGTGTTGAATTTTTCTTGGGTTTAAATCTTTCGGAAAAATGTACAAGTAACACGACGGTCCCTCTAGAAGAACACAAACCTTAACTCGATTATGTGACCGTCTTGAACTGCCTCTAAACCTTAGGGTTTGGGGCAGTACGGCGTGCCACATGTGAGGCGTTGGATTGACCCTTCTACGGCTGGACCATCGGTACTGTGACATATTCTGGGATTATTTGAAATCCGCTCAAGTGTTGAGCTATTTAGGAAATCTTGGGTATTTGATTATCCGATCGGAAAGTTTAATACTGTCTATTTATCTGGAATGTGATACAATATGTGGAATTCATATAGTTAAGCATGAAATGCGAAGTATGTGATATTTCAGATTTATGATGTCTAAAGTAATTGTGGATTCCAAATATTGTAGTTTTACAATTTCTTTTCTGTGACCGTAAGCGTTGTATGTAGTGTATCGCCGGCTTCGTTGCTATACATCAACGACAATCGGGATACGCATACTTGCTTACGTTAATGATATGAGATATTATGTGTTGCTGTGATATGTTATATTGGATCTTCGTGTTCTCAATAGCCGGGGGTTTTATGTGAGATGAGGGTTTTTATTTTCATTCATGTAAAATTCATTTGTATGTAATATTCTTTTATTGGGGCACTTCCGGGATGAGGTTGCTGTCACCGGTGTATATTATTTACTTTCCGCGTTAGGTAGACCCAAGGAGGGGAGCACAAGTAACCGGGTTATAGGGTCCAGTGGGAGGCCATCTCGAGGAGTCGAGACCGGGTCTCCTAATCCTAGAATTGGCAATGTTGCTTGCTGCTCTCGTAGGGGTCTAGGGATGTGGGTTTGGCTATTCATCGCGACTGTGGAATCCGTGTTTTATACCGGCTCGTATTAAAAACACGGACATCCTAGTATATCCAATATTTCATATATGTTCTTCTGCTGCAATGTTCTGTGATGAGATCATATTACTGCCTGAGACGAATGCTTATACTATATATATATGCTAATATATAAATATTACTGCTTTCGTTTCTTCTATGATGCTTAGGAAGCATAATCTGATGGGATTTATTAATAAGATTAATAAAAAGGAAAGAAACCTAAAAGATGTTGTAGAATCAAAACTTTATAAAAAGGGTAGCTACAGTTTTGCTTTGCATAGCGGTATATATGATATACCCTGCACCTTATTCGATGAGGAAAGAACCGAGAGCCCTTCACCGGGAGTGACCTCTTTAGCGAAACTGGCAGATGCTACAAACTCACGGTTTAGTTTTTGACAGCTTATATAGTTCTTGCTTTGCACAGCGGTATATATGATATATCCTGCACCTTATTCGATGGGGAAAGAGCCGAGATCCCTTCACCGGGAGTGACCTCTTTAGCGAAACTAGAAAAGCCTAAAAAACACTCCTTTTTCAAAATTCACTTGATTCTACGACGATATCAAGTTCAATTACGCAATAGGTTTTTTGAAAAACCTGTCGTAGCCCTCCGTCATTTCAGATAAATCCTACTTAGTATTCGTGCTGCGTTTGTTGACCTTGTCAAGGCACAGTGTACGGTAGCTAATTAGTGTTTATCTGCTAAAACATGAGATGTGATTGGATTAGGGTATTCGTACGGCCTTGTTGACCTTGTCAAGGGTCATGCGGGTGGGTTTAATTCAATAGGGAAATGACGGGTTGAACTTGACTTGCGATTTATGGTTTGTTGACTTTGTCAAGGTCATAGATCGCTAGGGGCAAAATATTATCGGGAATTTCAAGTGTTGAAATTTGCAATGAGATTGCATACCTCCTATGAGATAGTTGGATCCCGATACCCACTGCGAGTAAGAGTTACTCCTGGGAGTGTTTTACACAAGACAATTAGCCGATCAAGTAGGTGTCTAGAAAAGTGTTAACGGGGTTACGCCTCTAGGAAAAAGAGGTTTACTTTAATTAGGTCCGTGCGAAAGCACGGGGAACCTCCCTCAAGTACCGACACTGATCTGGCTGAAAGATTGACGAAATTGTAGGGTGTAATTAATCACGGCTAATCTTACCTTTCAGGGTTTGAAGAAAGATTTGATAAAAACAGTGGGAGACATCCTGATTAGATAAGATAATAACCAATCTAATCTTGCAAGAGCATACGCTAAAGTGTTTTTCTTCTCTCTCTCTCCAGGTAGCGACCATGTCAGACCATAATCAAGATAATAATATGGATGTATTGACTGAACCCTCTTATTATACTAAGCAGGGGAACGTTGGACCCGTTCTATCTTATAAGTGTTATAAGACTGAACAGGAAACAAGAGAATATCTGGATTCTCATGCCGCCCAAATGGAGAACATGCATGTTGATGCACCTTCTTCGGGTGTGTTAGTTATTGAGAACTGTTTCTCAGTTCACCCTACGTCCTGGGTATTAGATACCGGATCAGGATCCCACATATGTAAATTGTTATATGGTTTACGGAAAGGTAGAGAACTGGGAAAAGGTGATCATTCCGTTCAAGTAGGGAATGGTGCAAATCTTGCAGCCAAAGCAGTTGGCGAATATCACCTTGTATTACCAAGTCGTAATACACTGATTCTAAATGAGTGCTATTATATACCGAACATGATGTGCAATATTATATCAGTTTCTTTGTTAAGTAAAGAAGGATATAATTTTGTAGTAAAGGATAATGTTATGAACATATTCCTAGAACAAAAGTTGATTGCATCAGGCTCGTTACATAATAGCATATTCATTCTTAATCAAAATGCAGTCCTCAATATACAAAACACACGCAAGAGGAAGAGTTCAGAAATGAACAAATCCTTCTTGTTGCATTGTAGACTTGGTCATATCAATGCAACACGACTGGCTAAGTTACAAAAGGATGGATATTTGAATCCGTTCGAATTATCATGTTATGATACTTGCCATTCATGTCTCAAAGGAAAAATGACCAAAACTCCATTTAGTGGGCACGGAGAAAGAGTTACGGAACTCTTAAGAACGGTACATAGTGATGTATGCAGTCCTATGTCTACGCATGCCAGGAACGGTTCTTCCTACTTCATTATATTCACTGACGATCTCCCAAGATTCGGACATGTGTTCCTGATGAAACACAAGTCTGAAGCTTTTGAGAAATTCAGAGAATATAAGCACGAAGTAGAGAATCAAACGGGCAAAAGTATTAAGATTCTTCGATCTGATCGAGGAGGTGAATACTTGAGCAATGAGTTCCTAGATTATCTAAAAGAGAATAGGATTCTCTCTCAGCTTACTCCTCCTTATACACCACAGCATAACGATGTATCGGAGCGGACGAATCGCACTCTATTAGATATGGTGCGCTCTATGATGAGCACTGCTGAGTTACCTATTTCCTTCTGGGGTTATGCGCTTGAGACAGCAGCATACCTATTGAATCAAGTTCCATCTAAATCTGTACCTACCACACCATATAAGATATGGAGTGGGAAGAGACCGTATCTTAAATGAGTTAAGATATGGGGTTGTCCGGCCTATGTCAAAAGGCAAAATCCGGACAAACTCGAGGCACAGTCAGTTCTTTGCAAGTTTGTAGGATATCCGAAGAATTCTTATGGATATTTTTTCTACCAGATTGAGGAGCAAAAGGTGTTTGTTGCTCAACATGCCACCTTTTTAGAAAAGGAATTTCTTGCAAAAGAGATTAGTGGCTCTGAGGTAGAACTGGAAGAAGTTCCAGCAACACAAACTGCAACTGAAGATTTAGTGGAACCAGAGGATTCAATAGTACCCAACGAACCCCAGCCTCTCCGCCGATCTAGCAGGGTTTCTCATCCACCTGAGAGATACTACGGTTTTCTCATTGATGGTGGAAGCGAGGATTGCATCATGGAAGATGATGACCCGACTAGTTTCGAGCAGGCCATCACGAGTGGTGACTCTGTGAAATAGCTGGATGCAATGCGATCTGAGATGGAATCCGTGTACACCAACAAAGTATGGGCTTTGGAAAATGCTCCTGAAGGAGTAAAACCCATTGGGAGCAAGTGGATCTTTAAAAAGAAATTTGGTGTAGATGGAAAAGTTGAGACTTTCAAAGCTAGACTTGTTGCAAAGGGTTTTCATCAACGACCAGGTGTGGATTATGACGAAACCTTTTCTCCAGTGGCTATGCTTAAGTCCATTCGGATCTTACTTGCCATTGCTGCATACCATGACTACGGAATTTAGCAAATGGATGTTAAGACCGCCTTTCTAAACGGTGATTTAGAAGAGTGCGTGTACATGACTCAGCCAGAGGGCTTCATAGATAGTGGGAGCAGCGGAAAGGTGTGCAGGCTGCTTAAATCCATTAATGGGTTAAAGAAAGCATCGCGGAGTTAGAACATCTGTTTTGATGTTGTAGTCAAAGAGTTTGACTTCATCAAAAATATAGATGAACCTTGTATCTATAAGAAGGTAGCAGAGAGTAAGGTTGTCTTCCTCGTATTATACGTGGATGACATACTCTTGATAGGAAACGATATTCCTATGCTGCAATCAGTGAAGCTCTTCTTATCACAAAGATTCACAATGAAAGATCTAGGTGATGCCTCCTGCATATTGGGAATCATGATCTAAAGAGATAGATCTAAACGGATACTGGGATTGTCCCAATCCAGGTACATTGACACCATACTAAAGAGCTTTAGTATGGAAGAATCCAAGCGTGGGAACCAACCCACGATCTCTGGACTCATTCTCTCCAAAGAGATGTCTTCCAAGACTGATTTGGAGAGAGCTCGCATGCAAGGGATACCCTATGCTTCGGCAGTAGGCTCTATCATGTATGCGATGCTATGTACCAGACTCGATGTAGCATACTCACTAAGTGTAGTGAGTCGGTATCAAGCAGATCCTGGAGAGAGTCACCGGACAACTATAAAGAACATTCTAAAGTACTTACGAAGGACTAAAGAGATGTTCTTGGTGTACGGTAACGGAGAACTCCAGGTGGGGTCATTTACCGATTCCAGCTTCCAAAGTGATAAGGACGACTCTAATTTGCACTCAGGATTTGTCTTTACCCTCAATGGAGGGGCGGTATATTGGAAGAGTTCCAAACAGGATACCGTTGCAGACTCGATGATGGAGGCTGAATACATCGCTGCCAACGATGCTGCCAAAGAGGCTGTCTGGATAAATAAGTTCATTAGTGAACTTGGTGTGGTTCCATCTATTGAACATCCAATACCTCTGTATTGCGATAACAATGGAGCTGTGGCTTTGGCTAAGGAACCCAGGTCCCATCAAAAGTCCAGACATATTCTGAGGCGGTATCACCTGATAAGGGAGATAGTTGATCGCCGGGAGACCGAGGTCAGGAGATTAGATATGAAGGACAACACTGCGGATCCATTCACGAAGGCCATTCCCCAGATACAGTTTGAGAGATTATTCGGGATGCTATGTATGAGATACTACAGCAGCTGGCCTTAGTGCAAGTAGGAGATTGTTAGTTATGTATATGCCCTAGAGGCCATTGTTGTACATATGATGTATATTATAATGGATGCTTGGATATATATAGAGAGGACTTTCTTGCTCGTCATGATAGTATGCTATTTGGTTTTCCTTTATCTTAACATGTTGACTTGTATTGGTTTACTGTCTTTCTCTCACATGTTGATAAAGCCCTTAGGATATGTACTTGACTACTGGGACTATGATGAGATCATACTAGTAGGGCCATGGTAGTAGATGAGTACATCCTATAACTGTTCCAAGTCGAGGATATATCGAGATAGGCCATCGATACACCAGAGTAGACTAGCGTATACGCATCTTGACCCATATGATGGGCGATGGATGATCCCATATCCATCGGTGTTGGACATCAAGGATGGTGTGCGGGTGCTCAGTGGAGACTGGGTACACTGGACGGACTCGCCAAGAACTCCCAGATGGTGATATACCACACGTCAGATGGCAGTTCTCCGGTGACACTGGTACAGGGTAGTCTGTAGACCCGAGATCGTCATAGAGTCTTGTGTGATTCCCACTGTGCTTTGATTTCCACCTTACCAAGTCCAAGAGGGCGTGCAAAACGGTGGCTTTTGGGTGCAGTCCTGAATCACATGGAGGCAATGAGCGATAGGAGGGGTTTCGTCTCTCCCGGTATAGGGAGTTGATGTTGTGCTGTGTTTGATTGGCTATAACAGGAAGTCCCTGGCCAGGGCTGATATAGAGATTTACTGGTAAGTGTTACCAGTAGTTTCTCGACCCGTTATAAGCCTCACATCGACAATACTTATCGGTTACTGGGGTCCGACGTTTACCACCCCTAGACTTGATATGCGACATATCAGACGAAGAGACCGGACTGTACGGGAGTGTTACTGATTGGATTCACAGGAGAACGTACAGGCTAGCTTGTTGATCTTCTGATCGCTCAATACCTAGGTGGCTGTTACGTTTAGCTGACCGCTTGTAGCTTGTGGGTGTTTGATATGATCATCACCTGCTACCAGCGTATTGACGATTCTTTAGAGTCCTACACAGAGGTTTCTTGGCTCAGGCAAAACGGAGTAGAGGCACATATGTGATATGTGCAGGACCGAGGATAATGCGATATGAGATACCGTATTATATTCTCACGATATTTAGATATGAACCGGGTCATCGGATCAAGTGTTGATTCGATGAATCGGTACATGATATATTAGTAGGTTATGTTCGATATAGCCGGATTATCGGATCAAGTGTTGATTCGATGATTTAATGTATAATAATATATATGATATATTGTATTACATTATCTAATATTGGCTCACTTTATTATTTCTTTTTCTTACCGGGTAATACATTGATATATATGCGATATATGTTAATTGTATTATTTTCTTTTGTTACAAATATATAATATATATATGATATATATTATAGTAACATGATATGATTAATAATGGAACATGTTTTGTAGAGATTAAGCAAGGTTAGGGTTTGATTAGGGTTAGTTCTTTCTTGCATCTTCTAGAACTTTTCCTTTTGTCAAGTGTAAGATATTATGGTTGATATTATCCTATGACTCATTCCTTAACCTAACCAAACCCTAGCCCTAGTTTATTCTCTACAAAGGTTATCCTTGTCATTCTTGACCATGGTTCCATGATCAATCATATATTCATTTCTATTATTCATCACAAAAGGATTAACTCTTTTTCCATCATCTTCTTCTCTCTTGAGCTTTGAGAAAGCTTACTATTTATTCATTTTGTGATGATTTCTTGTCAGAAATTGATATAAAAAGATAGCATAAACACTACTCCATCATTCTCATCTAATCTAGCCCATTAGATTAGGGTGTTCACCTCAATAGAGTGAGAGAGCTTGAGTTATAGCAACTTCGACGTAGATCATCGGAGAAAAGGAATACTACAAGCTAGCATGGAACGTTCGAGTCGTGGAGCCTCTCTTGAGTCCGGAAGATCGTGGATCGCGGCGAAGGGACTTCTACTCGGAGCTTATGAAGCGAAGGAGCGGACTACAAAGGTTGTAATCCCTCACATTTAGTAGTAATGATGTTTACTTGCATGTTAAACCCTAATAATCTAACAAAGATCCCGGCTTTGGGTTGTTCGGCACGTCTAAAATTTTATTCGGGCATGGTTGATGCCTTATGAACCTTCACAAGAGTGCCTAAGAACCCTACACTTCCATCAAGTTATCATATGATGATAGTTGGATCCCGATTCCCACTGATGAGTAGGTGTTACTCCTCGGGTAATTTTAGATGATCCCGACTAATTCTCTTTTTGGGTTTGGAGGAGAATTCAAGGAAACGGTGGGAGACATCCTGATTAGATAAAGTGATTAACCATTATAATCTAGGTTAGAGTGCACGCTGAGTGTTTCTTTTCTCTCTCTCTTTGGCAGCGACCATAGCCTGACCCTAAACTAAAACTCATGAACCAACTTAACCGAACCTTTTTAAAACACTTTGGCTTTTGGATTGTCATTTAGTCGCATATATCATTGCCACTTCTATATCACCTTTGCATTTTCCCAGAACACTCCGTATCACTACGATGCTCTATATTTCTTGGATATTCCATCGTATATTTACATACGAACTCGAAGGAACTTGTTCCAGTTCGAGGATGGATTCTGGTTGAAGAGAAATTGAATAGGATTATTCAGTTGTCTTTTCCCTTTACCTTCTCTCAGATTGCGAGAGCTCCTAGTATTATGAGAGTACACCTATTGTGCTTATTGGATAGTCTTCTTCCAAACCATAGGCAGGTGCCGAAGGGTAGGGAAGGAAGAAATCAATCAACCTAAGTGTGGTGTACAGAAGGTAATAAGTAAAGACATATAAAGGGAGTAGATTAAGGGCAAAGAAAATTGCGGCTACTACCATTCACGATGAAACCGCATATACCATCGCCACTCCTACTTTAACCTTTGCATTTCTCCTTAACATTCCGTATCACTACGAAGATCCACGTATTGCTCTGATATTTTCATCGTATATTTACATACGAACTCGAAGGAACTTGTTCCAGTTCGAGGATGGTTTCTGGTTCTGGAGAAATAGAATAAGGACTATTTAGTTTTCTTTTCTCTTTACCTTCTCTCAGGTTGTGAGGGCTCCTGATATTAGGAGAGTACACCTATTACGCTTATTGGATAGTCTTATTCCAAACCTTAGGCTGGTGTAGAAAGGTAAGGAAGGAAGAAAACCAATTAGCCTAAGTGTGGTGTACAGAATTTAATAAGTAAAGTCATATAAAGGGATTGGAGTGAGGGCAAGGAAATATACGGTTACTGTCATGAATCTGGATAATTGAAGAAGCATTGCTAGGAATACCCGGCTACCCCTTCGAGACATTTTCATGTTTCAGTTTCACTGTGCGGTGTTAATTAAAAACTGTTTTCCCCATTAGATTCTAACTCCAGGGTATGTATTTACCAGGTTTGATTCTCACATCTGTATGGCGTTACAGATGCTGAGTGGGAGTAAGATATTAGGAATTGGGTGATTATATCCTCTATATATCGGAATTCTTTGTAATTGTTGATATTTGAGGAAATCACCTTGGTTTTGCCTGATGGCAAATATTTGGTTTTGAATATCCGTCGTTATGCACCAATTTCAAACTGATATATCGGTACGTTTATTTTATAAAGTGAGATATAACTTTTTGAAATTATGTCTATGACATTTACCTATATCAGTTGATGGTTAGGTAAGGAGCATTCAACAGCGGTGTAATTCTTCTTAAGCATAGCACAGTTTTCAACCTACGACGCACAGGGTTCGAGTTACTAAACTCGGTGGACTTATACAGCGTATTGTATGTTGTCCGGTGTCCGTTAGGACAAAGGGGTTGGTACTCGTACTATATTCTGTTTACTCATGACTTCTCTAGTTTTAGACAAGTTGTCACGACCCGAAATGGCACGTGACTGGCACTTGAATCATGTAAAATCTATAGGACCACACCTAATTCAAGTAAGCCACAAACCCAGAAATCTAAACAATTTTAAAGAGAAAGTGAAGGAAAACTTGTTTTAAAGAAAGTGGTTTTAATAAAATAAGTGGCACTAAACATTTAAAGCAACATCATATTTTCCCGAAAATTTCGGCAGTCTCCTTTGTAAATACTGGCCCCAAACGGGTACAAACATGCATAATATACATAATGAATAAAAGCATCTCCAAGCGGGAGCTAGCTCTTCGCCAATTGGCGGAAACAACCACGTAAGCAATATAATATACAACGCCGAAGGGCGAGGATCAAAACTTAGAAGAAAAAACCAACATCTTCAAGAAAACCAAAGAAAAATCATAATAATACAAGCGCGCGACTCTAAGGTCCAAAGAATAAACAACTGGTCTTCGAAGTCTATCAATATATAAGTCCGGTTGATGGAGTTTACTAGATACAACTGAATAAATATAAGTACAACGGTGGTCAGGATGCAAGTGAACCCACCAACCCAAGCAATCACCCGGAATGAAGCAGTGTGCCAGCAAGCCGCAACGAAACCTGTACGGCCAAACCTGCAAGAAACTGTGACACAATGGGGGTGAGTTACCAACTCGTGAGTAGAAGACATCACCGAGCAGAAATCGCATGTATGGCTCTATCCTAGGTCATACAATAATATCCTGATAAAATATAACCTGAAGCATCTAATTATGGCAAGGCAATCATCTAACATATGTATAATACCAAGTGCTTGTGTCAGTGCCTCAGGTAGTAACATGACACATATGTGATGTACAAATGAATTAAGAATGAAAGTAAAATACATCATGTACGAGAAATCTGTTTTCTTATCTCAATGAGATTTTTGTATAAAAACCGAAATATCATCAATGAAATCAACAGAGAATCCGTGTCAAGTATCGACACAAAACATATATCTCAATATCTCAATGTCTCAATATCTCGGTCTTCGGCAATCCGGACTGACCCATATCAAATCTCAATATCTCAGGCTCCGGCAATCCGGAATGGCCCCGGGCTCCGGCAATCCGGACTGGCCCATATCATCAAATCTCACGACTACGTCGGTATCCTCCGGATATCCTCCACGTCATAAATAACCGGTCGGTAGTGCTCTCCTTCCAGGCTCAACGCCATCATCTACGACCACCTTGCCTCGGTGTATCGCACCGGGTCCACCATACACCCGCAGACGGTTCATCCTCCTCCTCGAATCGGGTGTATGATATCGCTCAAGAGCCGAGAAAACTCATGGTGAACACATCTCACATCATATCATGAGAAAACCGCAATTTTCTATCTTTTAGAAATGAAATTGAGCTTATAAAATCCTTGCGGTTTCTCCAAATCCAAAAATCTCATGGAAAATCCAAAATCTTATAATCAAGAGTCAATAAACAGTGAATACCGGCATAAAACCCTACAATATTGCATGACAAATGAATATACACATGCATGGATATCTAAGTAAAGGATGCAATATATAATTTAGCACATGAAAGAAAGAATACTAATAGTATGTTGAAACTACCAGCTAGCAGGTTATATCGATAAGGTAATGTTTTCTAAAGTGTACGTAACATGGAAATCACCGATGGTGATGTGTGTGAGCCAGCAAACAAGTGTTCGTGGACATACGCATCATCGGTAATGATGCTGGTGTTCTGATAATAGGGTTCATAATGACTAAAGAAAACGCAGGTATAAGCATGCAATGCGATGAGAACATGAATATAACGGAGAATGAATAGTAATCGCAACAATGAAGAATATACATTTTTATATACGAGTCATACAGTGTTGACATTTGAAATAGCACGAATCGTGGTTTTTTGAAAATAGGGCCTACGGTGTTTTTAAGAAAAGGTAAATCCTTTGGAAAATCCGTAGTATCTCTCGGCCTGTTTTTAAAATACTCATGATTCGTTAATTTTCAAAATAAGTATGACTCGAGCCCAGTCTAACATCTACCAAGTAAACTACAGGACGAAGCTAAGAGACTAAACGAAAGGGTAAGGAAAACCACGTAAGTCCAAGTCGATATATCTAGTAGTCGGTGACCCCGCCTCAATAGCGTCACGTACGATAAAATATATAATACGGCATCCTCGAGTCAAGTGTGCAGATCAATCATCATATTTATATCTCGTACGGTAAAATCCATCATACGGCATCCCAAAATCGCGGTACGGGTCAATATCACCTATATCTCATTATTCATATGGTATCATTATCATCATATCATGAACTAGGGTACTGATCTAAGGTCCAGTACATTCTGATACCATCAATATATATCCGCGTGTGTATGAAACACATCGCCCATCGATCCGCTATAATATCATGCCGTATGTCATAACACGACCCAAATCACATAACCGATCTCACGGCATCATGCCCGATCATATCGACTCATCTCCAAGTATCATATATTATCCTTATCACCCGTATATACGTATGTGTGTGTATGTGTGTGTGTGTCTATATATATATATATATCAACACACCCACACACACACACACACATATATATATACATAAATCATATACACCAAAGACAAATCACGTGTGTGCATGTGTGTGTGTATACCTTTACTCTAGGGTTTCGCAACTAAGAACTAACTAAAAGCACTATCTTCCATTTACACTAAACTAACCCATGATCTCCTAGAGCCGCTCTTACTAAATATCCACGTATCACAATACACATAATTATATATATATATATAACGTATTCACATACTACACTACGAAATTGCGGGGGTGCTATACGCCATCCACCCGACTTCGCTCATAGATATACATCTACTCACCTTGATCCTTGCTTTCCAAAGTCGATGAATCCACGCTCATCCTTTTTGTTCAAATTCCACATGACGGTACTTACATATATACACACATAGCATCGTAAAACAGAAATCGCGCACAAAAACCAAAACGGCACACGAATCACTTATAGGTTAAAACCTATGGTCTACGCATGCAAGAATAACCAAAGCACACCCGATATCAACGTACAAACGTCAAGTGACCGAGACAACACACCAAAACCAAAGTTCAATTCATGAACATCAAGGAAACCAAAACAGAATCTCAGAAAACTAGTCCCGGATTTTGTTCCAAGTGAAATTAGCCAATTCTGCATATGGGATAGGTCTAATTTGCCTAAAATGGAGCCATGGACCAAGCACGAAACGATTCCATCGTACCAAGGCCGCAATTTGCGGCAAAAACTTGATTATTTGCGGCCACAGTAAAGGGTTAGGGTCTCGGTTCATGGGTATAGTTTCTAGGTTGCCTGCACACCTCTCAGTAATTGCTACTTTACTTATAGAGCCCCCGGGTGATAGCAAATCTTGAAACAACATCACAATGCCTACACAAATCCGATATCGGGGATTTCTAAGTTTGTGAATTGGGGTTTTAGTCTTATGTTCGGTTTAGGTTTATGACACTAGAGGTTTATAATCAACAATTACACTTAATTACACCATCACAACTCATGAAATTCTCAAAACCTCATCTTGGAATTTTCCAAGATCATTAAACCTTAATTAATCTACCCAAATCTACTATGGAACTTTAAAGAATTTAAATTCTAAACTAAGGATGTGTAGATTACCTCATTTGACAACACAAGAAAATTCTTGAGTTGCCCCAAGTACTCAAAATCCTAACTTGTTTTGTCCACCTTGCTTATAGTGAGCTTGTGCACATTTTTTGTGAAGAGGATGCAAGGTTTTGATGTGGGATTGAAGTTGTAGTAAGGACTAGAGGAGGTGGGGGAGAAAGGGCAGCCATGAGAGTGAAGAGGGAGAAGAAGTATGAAGAAATGAAGAGAAGAAGAAAAAAGCCATAGTCAATGAAGACCCCTCACCCTCTCTCTCTCTCTTGCCCATACCTCAATTCTTTATTCATTTACTTTTTCTTTTCTTTTCTATTCTTTATTCTTTTCTTTTCATTTTAAATCCAAAAACAATTAAAACCCAAATACATATAAAAGAAAAACAAGATTCCATGGTTCATAGAAATTCAAAAATGTGTTTGAAACATGACATGGTGCATGTCATATGCCTAACTATGCTTAATGCGCGATTAGTAATAATTAATCACGCTTAGGTACAAACTTGTATATATTTAATTGTATAAAATTATAAACTGTATAAATCATATAGTATTCTTTCAAAATCAACATTCAAATGTAATTTTCCAATATTTTTCCAATATATCGGTATATGATCATACCATAACATTAAAACTAATCTCCATACATTAAAATATTCATAATATTTACTATTTTAATTATTTGATTTCACAAAAATAATATTTTATTTTCTGAAACGTTACAATCTTCCCCCCTTAAATAAATTCTGTCCCCGAATTTAAATTTAAAACTACCCCAAATACTAAAACATTTTTGCAAAACAATCAAGTCGTCGGGGCTCCGAAACCATCAATACTTAAAACACATCTTAGCGCAATGCATGCGCATGAAAACGAGTATAAAACTCAAAATCGAAACTCCGTCAAGCATCACGCAATCATCGGAGTTATGGTGAAGATACCAATACGAAAACCAACTTTCTCAAAGTTTGCTCTGATACTAACTTTGTCAAAGTCCAGTACGAAAACCAACATGATATACATCAAAACTATAGCATGCGCACAGTACGCATCGTTGTAAACTCGTCAAAACATCTAAAAATAAATGCAAGCCAAACCTTTTTCAAATCGCCATGCGATGCACGTATCACGGCCCAAGTAGCAGACGTTTATTATAAGGAAAATAACTATATATATATATCCTTTGTTTAACATACACGTCCCGCCGTTTTGAAAATAATTTAGAAGGGTTTCCCTTGTAAAATGTTTCGTGTCATCTTAGACATGTAAGTAAATACTGAAACTATAGCTCCTTTTTGGAAATCCCTTCGGTAACTATCGATGCATGCAAAAACATAATCAGGTACTGTCCTCTGACTAGTCCTGCTCAGTTACTATACCAAATAGTAAATATCATAAAACAAACTGCTCCAAGAGAAACCAATCGCAAAATATGTATAAGAATGCCACGTGCGTCTGGTGCGCACGGAAATCGAAATCAATGAATGTGCCATACATTTGCACAGAAACAAATCTAAGTGCAACGGGTGTGCACGAAAACACCTGTCAAGGGCAACGAGTGTGCCTGACAATAATATCGGGTGCATCTGATATGCACGAAGAATCCCGATTTAGTGCATCTGGTATGCACCAAAATCGCATAAAGCGCGCCAAGTATGCGCAGAAATCCAAATCAAGTGCACAAGGTGCACGAAAACAAATATCGAATATCATAATCGAAATCGACGGCATACAACATACCTCAATCCAAATCAGGTATACCGTGGTACAAAACCTCACAACCACGTGCATCAGCGTGCACAAAAGTCGAATCGAAATAATAAAAGTGCATGAAAACTACACTGAAGGAACAAGTCAAATCACATACATGCCATATAAAGGGTTACCTAGGACGGCAACAAGTTTTCGGGAGGCATCGTCCATGCCAAATTCAAAAATTTTGCCGTTCTAGCTAACCCTAACCCTAGAATCGTATACTAGAAATCGACGGAATGTAAATGCAAACACTTTGCAAACTAAGTGAGCAAGGAATACAAACTTTGTAGACCGGTCCTTCACTTCATTAGCTCCGTGTAGTAGTCCCTTCGCTGCGATCAAGAAGTCCCGGACTCTAGAGAGGCTCCTATGAAGAAACAAACATGCTTGCTTCGAAGTCTTCGAGGCCGAAGATGATCTACGTCGTGGAGACACTAACCCAAGCTATCTCTTCACTAATCATGGAATTAGTGAAGTAAACACCCTATACTAAATGGAAAGTAGTAGAGGATGATGAAGTAGGAAGTGGGCTCACTTTAGATTTGATTTTCTCACATTTTATCTCATATCTCCATTGAAGCTAGAAAGCTTTTTAAGAGGAAGAAGAAGAATGAACTCATCAAGTGAGAATGAATGTGAGGTTAGATTTGCAACCAAGGTGAGTTTGTGTCATGCCTAACTCATGTAGAGAATAAACCATAGCGATGAGTTAAGGGTTGGCTTAACAAAATATTTTAAGGTTGACAAACAAGTGGACTTAGTCAATGAAACCTACAAGCTTCTACAAGCTTTGAACCATGACTCATTATCCACATGTTTAAAATCCTTAAGAAAAATAAAACCCTAACTTAACCGAGCATGGTTTAAGTCTCATACTTACTATGTTGCAAGTGTAACCTAACATGACACAATTATATATATCACATATATATTTTGTGCCAAAAAGAAAACAATACATATATCACATATATGTAAAGTATATCATATGTGAGAAAAGAAATCATAAGTGAGCTAATACTAGTTAATGTAATGTAATATATCAAATATATAATTATACATTAAATTATTAAATCAACTCTTGATTTAATAATCCGGATATATCATATACAACCGACAAATATTATGTGTAACAACTTATCGAATCAACACTTGATCCGATAACCCGGCTATATCTCATATAACCGACCAATGTCACAAATCGCGAGAATAGAATACGGTATCTCATATCGTATCAATCTCGGTCCTGCACATATCACATATGTGCTTCTACTCCGTTTCGCTTGAGTCAGGAAACCCCTGTGTAGGACTCTAAAGACTCGTCAATACACCGGCAGTAGGTGATGATCATAACAGACACCCACAAGCCGCAAGCAGTCTGCTAAACGTAACGACCACCAGGGTATTGAGCGATCAGAAGATCAACAAGCAAGCCTGCTCACACTCCAGCGAATCCAATCAGTAACACTACCGTACAGTTCGGTCTCTTCATCTCATATGTCGCATATCTCGTCTAGGGGTGGTAAACGTCATACCCTAGTAACTCTATAAGTCGTGTCGATATGAGGCTCATAACAGGTCGAGAAACTGCTGATAAAACTTACCAATATATCTGAAGCAGCCTTGGCCAAGGACTTCCTGTTATAGCCAATCGAGCACAGCGCAACATCAACTCCCAATACTGGGAGAGACGAAACCCCTCCTATCGCTCATTGCCTCCATGTGACTCGGGACTGTACCCAAAAGCCACCGTTTTGCACGTTCTATTGAACATGGTAAGGTGGAAATCAAAGCACAGTGGGAATCACAAAAGACTCTATGACGATCTCGGGTCTACAGACTAACCTGTACCAGTGTCACCAGAGAACTGCCATCTGACGTTAGGTATAATACCATCTGGGAGTTCTCGGCGAGTCCATTCAGTATACCCAGTCTCCTCTGAGCACCCGTATACTTTCTCTGATGTCAAACACCAATGGATATTGGATCATCCATCGCCCATCTTCATAGGTCGAGAAGCTATACGCTAGTCTACTCTGGTATATCGATGCCCTGTCTCGATACACCTATGACTAGGAACATTTGAAGGATGTACATAGCGACTACACTGTCCCCACTAGTATGATCTACATCATAGTCCTGGTAGTCAAGTACTCATCCTAAGGGCTTTATTAACATGTAACATAGAGACAATCAGAGTACATGTTAAGATAAAGAGCAACCAGATAGCATACTATCATGTCGAGCAAGAAAGTCCTCCATATATATGTCCAAGTATCCACTACAATATACATCGTATGTACAGTAATGGACTCTAAGGCATACATATCACTAACAATCTCCCACTTGCACTAGGGCCATATGTTGTAGTATCTCATACCCAACAATCAGCAGCGGTTGAAGTATCTCATACTTAACCATACAATAAAAGTTTCTACTGGGAAATAGGCCTTTGTGAGTGAATCCGCGCTGTTGTCCTCTGTGTCTACTCTCCTATCCTCGATCTCCTGGAGATCAACCATATCTATGATCAGGTGATACTGCTTAAGAATATGTCTGGATTACTGATGGGACGGGGGTTCCTAGGCAAAAGCCACAACTCCATTGTCACACAATGGTAGGAACAAAGTTCATCTTATGAACTTATATACACCCAGACTGCCTCTTTGGTAGCATCCTAGGTAGCAATGTATCCAGCCTTTATCGTCTAGTTTGTCACGGTATCTAGCTTGGAACTCTTCCAACATACCGTCCCTCCACTGAGGGTAAAGACAATGCCTGTGACTGACATTCAGTCGTTCTTACCACCCTGGAAGCTATCCAGTGATTCTCCCCAGGATCGATTGATATCATCTCACTACACCTAGTGAGAATCCTAACATCCATTTAGATCTATCTCATAGATCCAAAACCCAGGATTTAGGAGGTATCACCTTGATCCTATATGGAGAATCATTGTGATAAGAGGAGATTGACCGAGCGTAGCATAGGAAATTCCTTTCCTATGAAGAGTATGTCATCCATGTACAATACGAGGATCACCACCATAGTCCCTACTACCCTATTTGTATATACATGGTTCATCTACCATTTTGATGATGTCAAACTCTCTGACTACCACATCAAAACAGACGTTCCAACTCCGCGATGCCTGCTTTAACTCATAAAGCAACTTGCATACATTTCCGCTGCTCCCACTGTCTATGAAGCCCTCTGCCTGTGTACTTAGAGACGCTCTCTTCTAAATCACTATTTAGAAAAGCATTCATGACACCCAACCGCCAGATATCATAGTGATGGTATGTAGCAATGGCAAGTAGGATCTGGATGGACTTAAGCATAGCCACTAGAAAAGATTTCATCATTATACACACCTGGTTGATGACGAGAATCTTTTACAACTAGTCTTACCTTTGAAAGTCTCAACTTTTCCATTTACACCAAGTAATCTTTTCAAGATATACTTGCTCCTGATCGGGATTTAACCCTTCAGATAAAGCAACCAAAGTTCATACTTTGTTGGTGTATATGGATTCCATCTCAGATCGCTTAACATCCAGCCATTCTTACAGAGTCCCCACTCCTGATGGCCTGCTCGAAACTAGTTGGGTCATCACCTCATGATGCAATCCTCGCTCCCACTGTCATAGAGAAAACCGAAGTATCTCTCAGATGGGTGAGAAATCCTACCAGATCGGCGGAGCGGCTGAGGTTCGTCAGGAACTATTGAATCCTTCGGTTCTACCAAATCATCAGCTGCAGTTTGTATAGCTGGAACTCCTTCCAATTCTACCTCATGACCACTAATTTCTTCACAAGAAATTCCCTTTCCCAAAGGTGGCATGCTGAGAAATAAAACACATTTTTCTCCTCAGTGTGGTAGAAAATATTCCCTTGCGAATGCTTGGTATATACAACAAACTTCCACAGAACGGACCTTGCCTCGAGCTTGTCCGGATTTTGCTTTTAGACATAGGTCGGACAGCCCCAAATCTTAACATCCTTAAGAGATGGGCTCTTCCCATACCATATCGCATATGGAGTGCTTGGCACCGGATTTGGTTGGAACCCCATTCAATAGGTATGCAGCTTCCTAAGTGCATAACCCCCAAAAAGAAATAGGCAACTCAATAGTACTTATCATAGAGCACACCTTATCATATAGGGTGCGATTGCTCCGCCCCGATATACGAACGTGATGTGGTGCATACGGAGGAGTAATGCTGAGAGAGAATCTTATTCTCCTTTAGAATAGTCCAGGAATTTCGTGCTCAAGTATTCTCCTCCCTGATCTCATCATAGGACATAATACTTATACCCATTGTGGTTCTCTACTTCTGACTTATATTCTTTGAATTTCTCAAAAGCTTCAGACTTGTGTTTCAACAAGAACATATGTCCGAATCTTGAGAGATCATCAGTGATTGTAATGAAGTACAAAGAACCGGTCCTGGCATATGTAGACAGGGGACTTTCATACATCAGCATGTATCAATCCCAAGAGTTCGATAACTCTTTCTCTGTTTCCAATAAACGGAGCTATGGTCATCTTATCTTTGTGACATGAGTGGCAAGTTTCACAAGATGTAAATTCAAACAGATTTAAATATGCATCTAAATGTAACTTAGTTAGTCGGGTCGCATTGATATGACCTAATCTACAATGCCTCAAGAAGGATTCTTTCATTTCTGAACAATTCCTCTTGTGTGTGTTCTGTACGTTAAGAACTGTAGTTTGATTTAGAATGTATATGGTTGTAGATAACGTGCCTGAACCGATCAACTCTTGATACAGGAAATGTTCAAAACATTATCCAACAAAACAAAATTATATCCTTCTTTACTAAATAAAGAGACTGATATGATGTTGTATATCAGGTTCAGTATCTAATAACATTCATTCAGAATCAATGTATTTGGTAATACAGGATGATAACTGCCAACACCTTGGCTGCAACAATTGCAACGTTTCTAACTCTTAAAACTTTATCACCCGTTCTCAGTTCTCTAACGATCTGTAGCCCATGTAACATATTACATATGTAGGATCCTGATCCGGTATCTCATACCCAAGACGTAAAGGATACTGCGAAACAGTTCTCTATAATGAACACAGCCGAAGATGATGCATCAGCATGCACTTTCTTCGTTTGGGCGGCACGGGAATCCTGGTAATCCCCTATTTCCTGCTCGGTCTTATAACAATTATATGTTGGAGCGGGACCAATGTTCCCCAGCTCAGTATAACAAACGGGTTCGGTCAATAGATCCGTATTATTATCTTGAATAAGGCGTGACATGGTCGCTACCGGGAGAGAGAGAGAAGAAAACACTCAGCGTATGCTCTTGCAAGATTAGATTGGTTATTATTTTATCTAATCAGGATGGCTCCCACTGTTTTAGTCAAAACTTCCTTCAAACCCTAAAAGGAAAGACTAGCCGGGATTAATTACACCCTAAAAGTTCGTCAATCTTTCAGCTAGGCCAGTGTCGGTACTTTGAGGGAGGTTCCCCGTGCTTTCGCACGGACTTAATTAAAATAAACCTCGTTTTCCCAGGGACATAACCCCGTTGACACCTTTCTAGACACCTACTTGATCGGATAATTATATTGTGTAAAACACTCCCAGGAGTAACTCTTAATCGCAGTCGGTATCGGGATCCATCTATCCCATAGATGGTATGCAATCTCATTGCAAATTTCAACACTTGAAATTCCCAATAATATTTTACCCCTAGCGTCCTATGACCTTGAAGCGGGCCAACAAACCATAGTCCGCTAGTCAAGTTCAACCCGTACATTTCCCGATTGAATTAAACCCACCCGCACGACCCTTGACGCAGGGCAACAAAGTCGCACGACTACCTTAACTCAATCACATCTCATGTTTTAGCAGATAAGCATAAATAGCTACCGCACACTACGCCTTAACGCAGGCCAACAAACGTAGCACGAATACTATGAATTACTTATCTGAAATGACGGAGGGCTACGACAGGTTTTTAAGAAAACCCTTTTGCGTAATGAACTTGATATCGTTGTAGAATCGAGTGAATTTTAAAAGGAGTGTTTTTGAGGCTTTTACTAGTTTTGCTAAAGAGGTCACTCCCGGTGAAGGGATCTCGGCTCTTTCCTTATCGAATAAGGTGCAGGATATTTCACAAATACCACTATGCAAAGCAAAAACTATAAAAGCAATCAAAAGACAAACCGAGTTTGTAGCATCTGCTAGTTTCGCTAAAGAGGTCACTCCCGGTGAAGGGATCTCAGCTCTTTCCTTAACGAATAAGGTGCTGGATATTCTACAAGGAATACCGCTATGCAAAGCAAGAACTAGAGCTACCAGTTTTCGAGACAAGTTTCTACAACATCTTTAGGTTTCTTTTATTTCATTAATCTCATTAATGAAGTTCCATTTATTATGCTTCCCAAGCATCACATATGAAACGAAAGCAACAATACATAATATATATCATATATATATATAATATAAGCATTCGTCTCAGAATATAATCAATGATCACATCACAGAATATCGCGGCAGAATAAAACATATGAAATATTGGATATACTAGGATTTCCGTGTTTTAAATTAAGCCAGTATAAAACACGGATTCCACGGTCGTGATGAATAGCCAAACCCACAACCCTAGACCCATACGAGTGCGGCAAGAAACTCTACCAATTCTAGAGTTAGGATACCCGGTCTCAACTCCTTGAGATGGTCTCCCACTGGACCCTAGAACCCGGTTACTTGTGCTCCCCGCCTTGGGTCTATCCTAATGCGGAAAAGTAAATAATATACAATGGTGACATCATCCTCAACCCGGAAGTGCCCCAATAAAAGAATATTACATACAATGAATTTTACATGAATGAAAATGAAAAACTCTCATCTCACATAAAACCGCCGGCTATTCAAACACGACGATCCAATATAACATATCACAGCAACACATAACATCACATGTCATCAACGCAAGTAAATATGCGTATCCCAATTATCGTTGACATATAGCACCGAAACCAGCGATACACCACATATTACACTTACGGTCGCAGAAAAGAAAGTGAAAAACTACAACAGTTGGAATCCGCAACCACCTTAGACATCATAAACCCAAAATATCTCATACTTTGGATTTCATGCCTAACCAAATGAATTCCTTAGACATCGCATGCCTAACAATTATAAACCCCGCATTTTAGTCTCGATATTCAAAACACCTTTTAATATCTAGTCGGGAAATTCAAAAACATTCCCGACATCCTGATCGAATGCTCGTCGGAAACTTTAGTAGACGGCCGCACCCCCGATGCCGTCGACAAAGTGCACTAAGGCGGAACACCGCTGCCGCGAGCAACCGAACGGATGCTTTTGGCGACGGGGTTCACCTACAGTCACTTGGTCGGGGCTATAGGGAGTGGCATTCTATTAAGTTTACCCGGTGAGTATCCGCGTACACTACGTCATTGCGACGGACTTTTGATCTCATCAAAATCCCATGGCAACCGATCAAATGAGACTAAACTGCTAGATTTATAACATTCAAATTAGTTATCTCATAACTACATGTGGATTCCAAATATTGTATCCCATCACATAATATCCAGACGACGTTAAACTTTTAGATCGATTCATCAAAGTCCCACAATTTCCCGACAGCTCAACACTTGAGCACAGTTTTAATAATACCCAGAAGATGCCACAGTACCTATGAACCAGCCGTAGAAGGGTCAAACCAACGCCTCACATGTGACAACGCTGAACTACCACAAACCCTAGGGTTTAGTGGCGGTTCTGATGGTCACATAACCGAGTTAAGGTTTCGTTCTTCTAGAGGGTCCATAGACTTACTTGCATGTTTTCCCGAATACGTTAAACTTAGAAAAATGGGTTTATGACATTCGATCGAACTTTTTAACTTCGTTTAGATAAGATGCGAATAATCCGAAACAATGTTAAAAATACGAATACGAAACACTCTGAATTGTTTATAGTGTAAGATTACATCACATGCAAAATTAGCAAAAACAAACAACACCGGAAACATCAAAACCAAGTTTTTGGAACACAAAAAAATTTTCAGGGGAGGGGACTCGGTTTTGGCCGAGATCAGGGTACATGTGGCAGGCCATTTTTTCATGAAACCCCCTGAAATTTTCACGGTGTTCATGATACATCTCATACATCACTCTGCACTTGTCTAAAAAAAATTTTGAAAGCTTTTTAAAATCGACAGAAACTAGGATTTCGCGTTGCAAGTTTCGGAGTTGTTTCGGTTTCGTAATCCTAACAAAATCCGTATAAATTTCTAGCATGGCTCTGATACCAGTGAAGGATTACCTAGGACGGCAGCAAGGTTTCGGGAGGCATCGTCCATTCCAAATTCAAAAATTTTGCCGTTCTAGCTAACCCTAACACTAGAATCGTATACTAGAAATCAACGGAATGTAAATGCAAACACTTTGCAAACTAAGTGAGCAAGGAATACAACCTTTGTAGAGCGGTCCTTCACTTCATTAGCTCCGTGTAGTAGTCCCTTCGCTGCGATCAAGAAGTCCCGGACTCTAGAGAGGCTCCGATGAAGAAACGAACATGGTTGCTTCGAAGTCTTCGAGGCCGAAGAGGATCTACGTCGAGGAGACACTAACCCAAGCTATCTCTTCACTAATCATGGAATTAGTGAAGCAAACTCCCTATACTAAATGGCAAGTAGTAGAGGATGATGAAGTAGGAAGTGGGCTCACTTTAGATTTGATTTTCTCACATTTTATCCCATATCTCCATTGAAGCCAATAAGCTTTTTAGGAGGAAGAAGAAGAATGAACTCATCAAGTGAGAATGAATGTGAGGATAGAATTGCAACCAAGGTGAGTTGGTGTCATGCCTAACTCATGTAGAGAATAAACCATATCTATGAGTTAAAGGTTGGGTTAACAAAATATCTTAAGGTTGACAAACAAGTGGACTTAATCAATGAAACCTACAAGTTTCTACAAGCTTTGAAACATGACTTATTATCCACATGTTTAAAATCCTTAAGAAAAATAAAACCTTAACTTAACCTAGCATGGTTTAAATCTCATACTTACTATGTTGCAAGTGTAACCTAACATTACACACTTATATATATCACATATATATTTTGTGCGAAAAAGAAAACAATACATATATCACATATATGTAAAGTATATCATATGTGAGAAAAGAAATCATAAGTGAGCTAATACTAGTTAATGTAATGTAATATATCAAATATATAATTATACATTAAATTATTAAATCAACTCTTGATTTAATAATCCGGCTATATCATATACAACAGACAAATATTATGTGTAACAACTTATCGAATCAACACTTGATCCGATAATCCGGCTATATCTCATATAACCGACCAATGTCACAAATTGTGAGAATAGAATACGGTATCTCATATCGTATCAATCTCGGTCCCGCACATATCACATATGTGCTCCTACACCGTTTCGCTTGAGCCAGGAAACCCCTGTGTAGGACTCTAAAGACACGTCAATACGCCAGCAGTAGGTGATGATCATATCAAACACCAACAAGCCACAAGCGTTCTGCTAAATGCAACGGCCACCCGGGAATTGAGCGATCAGAAGATCAACAAGAAAGCCTGCTCACACTCCTGCGAATCCAATCAGTAAGACTACCGTACAGTCCGGTCTCTTCGTCTCATATGTCGCATATCTCGTCTAGGGGTGGTAAACGTCAGACCCCAATAACTCGATAAGTCGTGTCGATATAAGGGTCATAACGGGTCGAGAAACTACTGATAAAACTTACCAGTATATCTCTGAAGCAGCCTTGGCCAAGGACTTCCTGTTATAGCCAATCGAGCACAGCGCAACATCAACTCCCAATACCGGGAGAGACGAAACCCCTCCTATCGCTCATTGCCTCCATGTGACTCAGGACTGTACCCAAAACCCACCGTTTTGCACGTTCTCTTGAACGTGATAAGGTGGAAATCAAAGCACAGTGGGAATCACACAAGACTCTATGACAATCTCGGGTCTACAGACTAACCTGTACCAGTGTCACCAGAGTACTGCCATCTGACGTTAGGTATAATACCATCTGGGAGTTCTCGACGAGTCCGTTCAGTGTACCCAGTCTCCACTGAGCACCCGTATACTGTCTCTGATGTCAAACACCAATGAATATGGGATCATCCTGTTAGTTATATGTATGCCCTAGAGGCCATTACTATACATAGGATGTATATTGTAGTGGATGCTGGGACGTATATAGGGAGGACTTTCTTGCTCGACATGATAGTATGCTATCTGGTTGATCTTTACCTTAACGTGTATACTGTTTGTCTCTCTGTTACATGTTGGTAAAGCCCTTAGGATCTGTACTTGACTACCTGGACTATGATGCAGATCATACTAGTGGGGACATGGTAGTCCATAAGTACATCCTTCAAAGTCCCTAGTCGTGGGTGTATCGAGACGGGGCATCGATATGCCAGAGTAGACTAGCGTGTACCTTCTCGACCCATACAGATGGGCGATGGATGATCCCATATCCATCGGTGTTTGACATCAGAGGAGATATACGGGTGCTCAGTAGAGACTGGGTACACTGGACGGACTCGCCGAGAACTCCCAGATGGTATTATACCTCACGTCAGATGGCAGTTCTCTGGTGACACTGGTACAGAGTAGTCTGTTGACCCGAGATCGTCATAGAGTCTTGTGTGGTTCCCACTGTGCTTTGATTTCCATCTTACCACGTCCAAGAGGGCGTGCAAAACGGTGGTTTTTGGGTACAGTCCCGAGTCACATGGAGGCAATGAGCGATAGGAGGGGAGTCGTCTCTCCCGGTATATGGGGGTTGATGTTGCGCTGTGTTCGATTGGCTATAATAGGAAATCCCTGGCCAGGGTTGCTGAGATTTACTGGTAAGTGTTACCAGTAGTTTCTTGAACAGTTATAGACCTCATATCGACACGACTTATTGAGCTATTGGGGTCTGACGTTTACCACCCCTAGGCAAGATATGCGACATATCAGACGATCAGACCGGACTGTACGGTAGTGTTACTGGTCGGATTCACTGGAGTGTGAGCGGGCTTGCTCGTCGATCTTCAGATCGCTCAATACCCGGGTGGCCGTTACGTTTAGCAGACCGCTTGCGGCTTGTGGATGTTTGATATGATCATCATCCGCTGCCGGCGTATTGACGAGTCTTTAGAGTCCTACACAGAGGTTTCCTGGCTCAAGCGAAACGAAATAGGAGCGCATATGAGATATGTGCGGGACCGAGAATAATACGAGTATGTGATACTGTATTCGATTCTCGCGATGTGACATTGATCGGTTATATCCGATATAGCCGGGTTATCGGATCAAGTATTGATTCGATAAGATGTTACTATTGATACCAGTCGGTTATGTGCGCATGACCGGATCATTGAATCAAGTGTTGATTTAATGATTTAATGTATAATTATATATTTGATATATTGTTGCGCCACGGCAGCGCCCCGGCCTCGTACTCGAGGCCAAGATGCGGAATAAAAATTTTCCTTGCTCGGAAACCGGCGCTACCGCGGACAATTACCCGGATCGAAACCATTAACCTAACTAGCTAACTAGAGAGATAGGGTGAGAAGTATACCGAGCGATCCGTGTCCTTCGGTCTTCGTCTCCACTCCGATCTCCTGCGGAATCTCCGTCACCTCCTCGATCGTCGGAAAGGGCACCACGTAGCCGGAATCTTTTACGGGCTCCCGCCTCTTGACCGAGGCAACTCGGGCGCGAAGTTGGCTAGTCGACGCGTCCAAGGCTTGCTATAGAAACAGTGTAGAATGCTATGTCTCTTTTGGGGTTTCATGAAGTTGCCATGATAGAGGGATTTGAGGAGGAGAATGAATGAAGGAGAGAAGCTTGGGATTTTTTTTTTGCAAGTATGCAAGCAAGAAAAATGAGATGAAAACAATTTCCTCATACAAAAAGAAACCCTCATTCTCACCCTCTCAAAAAGTGGCCGGCCTCTTTTTCTCAAGGATGAGATTGGAGAGAGAAAAAGTGCAAGAAAGAATATATATCAATAATATAGAAAATGGTCACACATCTCTCTCATCACAAATCCACTCATAAGAAAAGAAATGGAAATGACCAAAATAGAATATCATCATGAAGCAAGTCTCATCATAATGCAACATATGCAAGAAAAACCCTCCACTAAATGTTAATTGCAAACATGCAATTAACACGCTCCATCAAGAAAGTCCGACCGTGAAGGAATGAAGGAAAAACGGCCGGAACGGAATGCAAACTGGCAACATCAGAAAAACTGATCCCGTAATAAAATACGGGAAAACCCCACAACTGCAAATACATGCCCGCATTTGTATTCCCACTGAACACAAATGCAAAGAGATAAAATCTACACTGTACTAGACTAGGACCGGCTTAAGCCAAAGCCGGCTAGTAAAATCCGTTCGATCCTGATCCGTGCAATACCGCACGTATCAGATCGAACCCTGCCATATAACTATACGGCAACTAGTACAAAACTGTCCAATCCTGATCCGTGCAATACCGCACGTATCTGATCGGACCCTGCCATATCTCCATACGGCCTCTACAGCGTTTCGCCCGAAACTTGAGTAACTGTAAGTGTGGTGGACTCTAAAGACTCGTCAATACTATGGCTGTGGATTTAACCACTGGCACGTCAGAGGTATAAGCCAATACGTGACGGGCCACCAGCTATTGACCAAAAGGGACGTCGATGAGGAAGCTCACCCCGACACCCAACTGAGCCTGTCAGTGACAATATCCGTACAGTCCGGTCCGTTCGTCTATGAGTATCGCATGGCGGGCCTAGGGGGTTGGTAAAAGTCAGACCCCCAAAAGCGGTACAAGTCGTGTCGGAGCGTAGCCCAGAACGCCCTGAGATACTACTGGAATACCTACCAGTAAATCTCCTGCCTCGGCCGAGGGCTTTGCGTAATGGCTCTCCTAGACACAGCGCGACCTCACCCCCAATACCGGGAGAGACGAACCCCTGCAGATCCGCTCACTGCCTCCATGTGGCTCGGGACTGTACCCAACTAAAACCTGTTTGCACGACTCCTTTGAGCCGTGGTAGGGTAGTAATCAAAGCACAGTGGGAACTCACACGAGACAAATGACGATCTCAGGTCGATGAACTAGCAATAACAGCTTTTTGAAAAATGTTCCAACAACATCAGAATAGGTTTGTTTATCTTGCATTGATCCGAATCAATGCAGTCCCATCAATTGATCACACCACAAAGAACGAAAATATACTGACGTACGTATATGCCATCCGCATTCGCCACTGGGTCCCGTCATCACCCGTTAGGTTAGCTAACTAACGGCAGAGCGGGGACTGGACTAGCGCGGATGTAAAACATATACAACATCTACTAATATATATACCAATATATATAGTATTTCGCTCAAGGCGTGAAAAGAAAAGCAACACAGAAATGTACAGCATCACTGAACAATACAGATATCTGGAAACCCCGGGTTTCACAGAGCCGCTGCTGAAACCCGACGTTCCCCTGGTCGTGTGGATAGCCTGTGCAATGAAAAACCTAGACCCCTACGGGCGCGGCAAGTCACCCGCCAAAACCTGAAGCGAGGCAGCCCCCTTCAGCTCCGTGAATGGACCACCCAGCACTCCACGGAATCCGGCAACTTGGGCACCCCTCCTGGGTCAACCTGTACCCCCTACGAGTGCGGCGAATAGCCCGCCAATCCCAGAGTGAAGCCCCCTCCGTCCCAATGCCATGAGATGCGGGCTTGCTGCCCTCCAGAACCCGGCTATCCGTGCACCCCTCCGCGGGGTAATCCTAGTACAGAAAGTAAAATATACATACACCGGGTACATCGACCGCAACCAGGTCGTGCCCCAAAAGAATAATACAAACAGGCAGTGACGGCAGTCCACATGTCGGACGCTCGCCCCGCAAAATCAAATGTACATAATACAACAAAAACGTACTACCACTGCAACCAGGCTATCCGCCACGACCGATCCGCAACAACACAGTACAATCACAGAACATCAACGTGAAAGTCACGTTCGCAAATCCGTCTAACCGGGCTATAGCAGTTAGACGGGATTTACCGATCAAGTGACATTCACGGTCGCAGATATAATGTAAAAACTGTGAACTGGCATGTTTAAAATATCCGATCGAACAAATTTATCAAAGTGGGCCCCCAAAAAGAACTGTAGCACTTACAGAAAACCTGGGCCCAAATAAAATATCCCAAAAGCCCTGAAATAATCCCACAAGCCCACTGAAAAAATTTGACACTGTGAAGACTGCAGAGTGCGGCGGAAGCGCGGCCCAAGGGTGGGTTTAATGCAATCCAGGATAATGACGGGTTGAACTTGACTAGGACTCTTTGATTTGTTGACTGTGTCAAGGTCACTTGAGTCCTAGGGGTAAAACTCACATCGGGAGTTTCAAAAGAACTGAAACTTGCCAGGCATGCGCATACCTTCTGGAGTGTGGTGACGTGAGTGGATTCCGTCACGTTATCATGCGATGAGAGTTGGATCCCGATTCCCACTGATGAGTTAGTTTACTCCTCGGGTGACCCCGACTAATTCTTCTTTCAGGTTTGGAGGAGAATTTGAGATACAGTGGGAGGTTTCCAGATTAAATAAAGTGATAACCATTCTGATCTAGGTTAGAGTGCACGTTGAGTGTTTCTTTTCTCTCTCTCTGGCAGCGACCATTGACCCGACCCTGGATTTTGACTCAGTGACCAAGTTGACCGAACCTTCTTAACACTGGCTTTTGGATTATCAGAGTTGCAGACCTCATTGCCACTCCTACTTTTACCCTTTTCTCCAGGACACCCCGTATTACTACGAACGTCCACTTCCATTGGACAAAACCATCGTATGGTTATATACGAACTCGAAGGACTTCGAGGATGGTTTCAGGTTCTGGAGAAAACGGATAGGATTATTCAGTTGTCTTTTCTTTTCACCTTCTCTCAGGTTGCGAGTACTCCTTAGTTTAGGAGTAGTACACCTATTGCGCAAATTGGATAGTCTTCTTCCAAACCATAGGCTGGTGCCGACCGGTAGGGAATGAAGAAAACCAATTAGCATAACGATGGTGTACAGAAGGTATTAAGTTTAGACAAATAAAGGGATTAGTAAGAGGGCAAAGTAAATTGCGACTGATATTCACGACCAAACCAAGTATTTCTTCGCCAACCCTAAATCACCTTTGTATTTCTCCAGGACACTCCGTATCACTACGAAGATCCCATTTTATTGGATACTCCATCGTATGGTTATATACGAACTCGAAAGGAACTTGTTCCAGTTCGGGGATGGATTCTGGTTCAGGAGAAATAGGAATAAAGTACATTCAGGTGTCTTTTATCTTCACCTTCTCTCGCGTTGCGAGTGCTCCTAGGATTAGGACAGTACACCCTTTATGCTTTTTGGATAGTCTTCTTCCAAACCATAGGCTGGTGCCGAACGGTAGGGAAGGAAGAAAACCATTTGGCTTAAAGGGGTGTACAGAAGGTAATGACTAAAGACATATAAAGGGATTTGGAGAGGTGGCAAAGAATTATACGGTTACAGTTGTGAATCTGGATAATGGAAGAGGCATTACTAGGAATACCAGGATACCCCAACGAAACACTTCAATGTTTCAGTTTCACTGGGCAATGTTAAAAGAAAACTGATTTCCCGATTAGACACTTACTCCAGGGTATGTATTTACCAGGTTGGATTCTCACATCTGTATGGTTTTTACAGATGATGAGTGGGAGTAAGTTATTGGGAATTGGGTGATCATCCTCATTATATCGGGATTCGTTGTAATCAGTGATATTTGAGGAGATCACCTGGGCTATTTGCCGGTCGGCAAATATTTGGTTATGAATATCCGCTGTTGTGCACCAATTTCAAATTGATATATCTGTACGTCTATTTTCATAGAGTGAGATATACCTTTTGATATTATGTCGATGACATTTACCTATATCAGTGGATGGTTAGGTAAGGAGCATTGAACAGCGGTGTAATTCTTCTTAACCATAAGTACAGTTTTCGACCTACGACGCACAGTGAAAGAGTTGTTAGACTCAGCGGACTTATACAGAGTATTGTATGTTGTCCAGTGTCCATTAGGACAGAGGGGTTGGTCCTCTTACTATATTCTGTTTACTTTTAACTTCTCTAGTTCTTAGACATGTGCTTCGTGGAAACACACGGTCTAAGTTTTGAGGAGTTATAGGTATTTGAATAGAGTAGAGAACCAAGTATTACAAGTATCGGGATTCTTCAAAGTAATCGAAGATGTAGATACTTGTGTATGGTATTTCAGTTAATAGTAATGATGAAGACAGATAGCTTCTCTTTCAGGTTACTCATAATTGGAAGCATTCCTAAATTGAGTAACGCTGATCGGCCTCCTTCCATTTAGTTTACATGCACTGGAGACAGCTGCATGATTTGAATCTGGTTCAATTAAATCAGTGCCTCTGGTTCTATATTGGATATAGAACAGTTCATATCTTAACGATGTTAAGGTACGGGGAGTTGTCCGGCTTATGCTTAAAACCAGACTCCGGATAACTCAAGGCACGTTTCTGTAATGGCTGTTTGTGGGTTGACCCAGGCTATGACGAGGGTTGACTTTCTACCATCTGGCAGATCAATAGAAATATTGTTCTAGACTCGCCACAGTTTTATTAAAAAATGGATTTTTTTTTTCAAAAACAGTAGTGGGAGTATGGTAGAACTGGAAGTGATTCCAGAACCACAAACGATTACTGAAGATCTGATAAGGAACCTAAAGATTCAATCTGATTTGACATTCCATTGGCCACTCCGCAGATAAGGTGGGTAACTTCAGGCACCCGAGAGGTACTCCGGTAGCCTCAAGGACGGTGACAGGGAAGTTCTTGTTTACCCACACTTGCCATTTCTGTTGTTCCAGGCTGCGAGACCCGGTGAGAGGATGAGTATAGCGTCGTTCTAAACTAGCTTTAGAAGTGCGCGTCTATATGACTCCACCAGAGGGTTGTCGTAGTCAGTGGGAGCAGCGGAAGCATTGGTGGACATCAGGCTTATGTCTATTTATAGACTAAAGCAGATGTAGCGGAGATAGATCATCTGTTTCTGATGTGACAGTCATGGGTTTGACGTCATCAGAATAGGGGATGGATCTGTTGAGAAGGTAGTAGGAAGTGATATTCCTATACTACGATCGGTTATACTTTGGTCGTCACACAGTGGTTTCTCCACAAGGGACTTGGATATTATATCAAACATACTGGTTACTAGACCTATGGTTTTAGATCTAGATTTGGGTGGTTTCCCAATCAGGGTACCTTGACAGCATTCTATAAGTATTTAGAATGGACGACTCCTGGCATGGTAGTGTAACCGCAGGTAATGGAGTCACCCTCTCTAAAGGTGTCTTACAGACTAAAGGGGAGAGGGATATGCATGATTGACAGATCACTTGCTTAGGCAATTGAGTCAATCATGAGATGTCAAGTACCACACCAGATGTTGTTCTTGCACTAGATGCAATAAGCTGATATTGATCCAATCCTGGAGGAACAGTCGGAAGCAGTTTTAGAACATAAGTGAATGTTCTAGGGATATGATAACGGCTGCCTCTTTTAGGAGACGGTTATCACTCCAGGCTTCCAAGGTGACATGGACGACAAGGAGGTTGTCAGAGTTATAGTTCTCCCTCTGACGAGGGGCAGTATTTTGGACAGGTGGTCCAAGGTAATACTGAGGGAGGCATGGCGCAGGATACTGATTAAGTTCGGTTGATGATACAGTCTAAGAAGTTTGGATTTGGAGTTCATTTATGAGCTAGGTCCCATCAGACATCCAGACATTCTAAGACAGGTATTGCTCATTTCGGGAGATGGCTTTCTCCGCGAACTTGAGATATAGAGAGACATAGAAAGAAACTTCACAGCGGATCCACTCACTGAGGCTATTCCTCGAACGCAATAGTTTCGCAAACGGATTTTGTGAGACTGACTAGTAGAGGAGTTGGGTGTTCGGTATCACACGGGCTGTGAGTATGCGGCATCGCAATAATTAGCCTTGAGTGCAAGTGGGAGATTGTTGGAGATAGTGCCCTCAGAGTCAATTATTGGATCACAGGCATGTGATTGCAATGATTGAGGGAGGACCTATCCCGGTAGGACAGTCTTACTCGAGATGATAGTATGCTATCTGGTTTATCTTTATCATCGTGTACTGCTTTAGGTGACCTGACATGTCGCTATTACACGTTGATAGAGCCCCTAGGATTCTTGCTTGACTGCCGGCAGTATGATGGCGATCATATACGTGGGAGCTGGTAGTCTATAAGCACATCCTTAAAAGGTCCCTAGTCGTAGGAGTTTCGAGACAGGGCATCGATACTCCATTAGTAGACTAGTGTATACAGTCGAGACCCCGACGAGGGGCGGTGGCCGGTCTCACAAGCCACTGGTGTCAGTTGGTTCACCTAAGATGTATACAGGTGCTCATTGGGTTATGAGTACACCGGACAGGACTCGCCGGGAACCTGCTAGTTGGTCTTATACCAGATGTCAGATAGCAGTTCCCTGGTGACATGTGTACAGGTTAGGTGAACCAACTGACACCAGTGGCTTGTGAGACCGGCCACCGCCCCTCGTCGGGGTCTCGACTGTATACACTAGTCTACTAATGGAGTATCGATGCCCTGTCTCGAAACTCCTACGACTAGGGACCTTTTAAGGATGTGCTTATAGACTACCAGCTCCCACGTATATGATCGCCATCATACTGCCGGCAGTCAAGCAAGAATCCTAGGGGCTCTATCAACGTGTAATAGCGACATGTCAGGTCACCTAAAGCAGTACACGATGATAAAGATAAACCAGATAGCATACTATCATCTCGAGTAAGACTGTCCTACCGGGATAGGTCCTCCCTCAATCATTGCAATCACATGCCTGTGATCCAATAATTGACTCTGAGGGCACTATCTCCAACATATATTACTTTGCATTAACTAGTATCGGGTCACTTTAAGATGGATTTTCTCACTCTTTTGTGCGCATTACATATACGATATGATTTTGTGCACTTCCTTGTGTCATGTTTGATGATGCATGCCCTTTTTTGGTTAAGTGTAAAGAATGAACCATGGTTGTGAATGGTTAGGGTTTTGTATTAATCATTCATTTATTTATATATATTTGTTTTGAATTTAAATTGTGAGAAGAAAACAAAATGGTTGCATTTTTCTTCATGAAGTTTCTAAGTGCTTCATGCACTTTGACCATTTTGTCTTCTTCTCCTTTACCTAACCATTCACTAACTATGATTCACTCTCTACACCTAACTATGATTAAGTCATGATAAGTATTCTTTTTATTGATAATTTAAACAAGACTTATCATAACTTTTCATGAGCTTCTTCTTCTTCTTCATAAAACACATGAAGAAAAAGCTTGTAGTCATCAATGGTAGATTGATGATATGAGTGAGAAATCCAATTCTAAAGTCTACCCACTTCCTATTTCTTCATCCTCTACCTCTTGCCAAGTAGTAGAGTGTGTTTCCTTCACAACTTTTTACGGTTTGGTGAAGGTGGAGCTTGATTCATCGATGCCTCGACGTAGATCATCTTCGGCATGGACATCGACGACCTGGCTTGCCCATTCTCCGACGAAGCCGACTCTAGAGCCCAGATTTGATTTGGACAGCGGAGACGACCCCGTTGCGGAGCCGTGGAGGTGGAGGACCGGATCTACAAAGGTTGTATTTCCGTATTCTCAGTAGTTAATTGTTAACTAGTTCTTGTTCGCCTAGACATCTAGTTATCGATCCGTACTTTAGGGTTTGTAGGCACCATATTTTTTTGAAATTGCCATGGTTGATGGCTTGGGAGACCTCACTAGAGTGCCTAGGAACCCTGCAGTGGTATCAGAGCCTAGCTAGAGCCTTAGGCGAAGTCCAGACGGAAATTGAAGTCCGAACGAACCCGAAACCCCGAACCAATATTGCTCTCTGTACAATTTTTAAATTCTGGGATTTTTCAACATTAAAAATATTCAGAAACATCAGCAGGCAATTCTAAGAAATACTGTAAAATTCGTGCACACAATTCCTACAGTGCGCCGCGCTTCCGCGGCACGAGCTTTGCTTGTGCGGCGCAAGCGCGGCCATTTTGTCGTCTTGTGCCACTTGTATTCTACAGTAATTCCTATGGTACTGTTCTGGTATTCCTGGATATTTTTAATATATTTTCAAGAGTTGATTTTTCTGAGTTGATTTGGGGATTCGGAATTTCGATCGGGATATCAAATTTTGTCTGTGTGGCTTTCCGGATAAATTTTAGAATATGTTAAAAAGTTCGACCGGATATAAATACCCAACTTTTCCCCTGTCGGGAAATTTCCAAGTGTTGGATTTTTCCGTAGTTTAACGACGTTCTAAGTAGTGCAAGTAACGCGATGGTCCCTCTAGAAGACACAAACCTTAACTCGATTATGTGACCGTCTTGAACTGCCCTTTGAACCTTCGGGTTTGGGGCAGTACGGCGTGCCACATGTGAGGCGTTGGCTTGACCCTTCTACGGCTGGATCGTTGGTACTGAGGTACGAACGGAATGTTGTTAGACTTGTTTCATGTGTTGATCAGTTTCGGGAAAACTTGGGTGTTCGATTGTTCAATCGAAAAGTTTAACATTTTCTGTTTATCCGGAATGGGATACAATAATTGGAATTCAGAATGAGTTATATGATAACTAAATGAATGTTATAAACGTAGCAATTTAGTCTCACTTGATCGGTTGCCACGGAATTTTGATGTGATCAAAAGTCCGTCGCAATCACGTAGCGTACGCGGATACTCACCGGGTAAACTTAATAGACAGCCTCACTCCATAGCCCCGACCAAGTGACTGTAGGAGAACCCCGTCGCCGAAAGCATCCGTCCGGGTGCTCGCGGTAGCGGTGTTCCGCCTTGGTGCACTTCGTCGCCGGTATCGGGGGTGCAGCCGTCTACTGAAGTTTGCGACGAGCATTCGATCAGGATGTCGGGAATCTTGTTGAATTGCCCGACTTGATATTGAAAAGAGTTTTCGATTTTGAGACTAAAATGCGGGGTTTATAATTGTTAGGCATGCGATGTCTAAGTAATTCATTTGGTCAGGCATGCGATGTCTGAGGTGGTTGCGGATTCCAACTGTTGTAGTTTTACACTTTCTTTTCTGTGACCGTAAGTGTAATATGTGATATCGCTGGTTTCGTTGCTATATGTCAACGACAATTGGGATGGACATATTTACTTACGTTGATGACATGTGATGTTATGTGTTGCTGGATATGTTATATTGGATCGTCGTGTTTGAATAGCCGGGGGTTTTTATGTGAGATGAGTGTTTTTCATTTTCATTCATGTAAAAACTTGTATGTAATATTCTTTTATTGGGGCGCTTCCAGGTTGCGGGAGTGTCACCGTTTGTATATTATTTACTTTTCCGCACTAGGATAGACCCAAGGAGGGGAGCACAAGTAACCGGGTTCTGGAGTCCAATGGGAGACCAACTCGAGGAGTCGGGTCCGGGCCTCCTAACTCCAGAATTGGTAGGGTTGCTTGCCGCTCTCGTAGGGGTCTAGGGGTGTGGGTTTGGCTATTCATAACGACCGTGGAATCCGTGTTTTATACTAGCTCGTATTGAAAACACGGACGTCTTAGTATATCCAATATTTCATATGATTCTTCTGCTGCGATATCTGTGATGAGATCATGTGATGTTTCTGTGATGGATATAGTATATAGTATATATGATATATTATATAGACGTTACTTATGTTTTACACCCGCGCTAGCCCTGCCCTGCTCTGCCGTTAGTTACCTAACCTAACGGTGCACGAGGGGACATCGAGGCGAATGCGGATGGCATAAGTGTACGTCATATCTATCTGTGATGTTTAGGTACATAAATGATGGGACTTCATTAATGTGATTAATGAAATAAAAGAAACCTAAGATGTTGTAGAATCGAATTTCAAAATAAAACAGGTAGCTACAGTTCTTGCTTTGCACAGCGGTATATGTGATATATCCTGCACCTTATTCGATGAGGAAAGGACCGAGATCCCTTCACCGGGAGTGACTCCTTTAGCAATAACTGGCAGATGCTACAACCCTCGGTTTGTTTTTTGATTGCTTTTAAGAGTTTTTGCTTTGCACAGTGATATATGTGATATATCCTGCACCTCATTCGACGAGGAAAGGACCGACGATCCCTTCACCGGGAGTGACTCCTTTAGCAAAACTAGAAAAGCCTCAAAAACACTCCATTTCAAAATTCATTCGATCCTACAACGATATCAAGTTCATTACGCAATAGGTTTTCAGAAAAACCTGTCGTAGCCCTCCGTCATTTCAGATAAATCCTGTTTAGTATTCGTGCTGCGTTTGTTGACCTTGTCAAGGCGCAGTGTGCGGTAGCTAACCAGTATTTATCTGCTTATGCATATGATGCAGATTGGGTTAGGGTAGTCGTGCGGCCTTGTTGACCTTGTCAAGGGTCGTGCGGGTGGGTTTGATTCAATCAAGAAATGACGGGCTGAACTTGACTTGCGGTCTATGGTTTGTTGACCTTGTCAAGGTCATAGATCGTTCGGGGCAAAATAGTATCGGGAATTTCAAGTGTTGAAATTTGCAATGAGATTGCATACCTTCTATGAGATAGTTGGATCCCGATACCCGCTGCGAGTAAGTGTTACTCCTGGGAGAGTTTTATACATTACAATTAGCCGATCAAGTAGGTGTCTAGAAAGGTGTCAACGGGGTTACGCCTCTGGGAAAATGAGGTTTACTGTAATTAGGTTCGTGTAAAAGCACGGGGGACCTCCCTCAAAGTACCGACACTGGCCTGGCTGAAAGATTGGCGAACTTGTAGTGTGTAATTAATCCCGGCTAGTCTTTCCTTTTAGGGTTTGAAGGAAGATTTGATAAAAAGCAGTGGGAGCCATCCTGATTAGATAAAATAATAACCAATCTATTCTTGATAGAGCGCACGCTGAGTGTTTTCTTCTCTCTCTCTCCTGGTAGCGACAATATCACGCCTTAATCAAGAAACACAAGTCCGAACCTTTTGAGATATTCACAGAATATAATTTAGAAGTAGAGAACCAAAACGGGTATAAGTATTATATCCTTTGATGAGATCAAGGAGGAGAATACTTGAGCACGGAATTCCTGGACCATTCTAAAGGAGAATGAGATTCTCTCTCAGCATTACTCCTCCGAATACACCATAGCACGATGGTATATAGGGGCGGAGCAATCACACCCTATATGATATGGTGTGCTCTATGATGAGTACTACTGAGTTACCTATTTCCTTTTGGGAGTTATGCACTTGAGAAGCTGCATACCTATTGAATAGGGTTCTAATCAAATCAGTTGCCTACCACTTCATATGTGATATGGAATGGGAAGAACCCATGTCTTAAGTTAGTTAAGATTTGGGGATTGTCCGGCCTATGTCTAAAAGAAAAATCCGGACAAGCTCGAGGCAAGGTCAGTTATGTACAACTGGAAATGTTCCAGCTATACAGACTACAGCAGATGATTTGATAGAACCAAAGGATTCAGTAGATTCCAACGAACCTCAGCCTCTCCGCCGATCTAGTAGGGTTCCTCACCCACCTGAGAGATACTTCAGTTTCTCTATGACAGTGGGAGCGAGTATTACATCATGAGATGATGACCCAACTAGTTTCGAGCTGGCTATCAGGAGTAAGACTCTGTAAGAATGGCTGGATGTTTAGTGATCTGAGATGGAATCCTTATACACCAGCAAAGTATGGACTTTAGCTGCAAGATCTGAAGGGTTAAATCCCCATCAGGAGCAAGTATATCTTGAGAAGATTACTTGGTGTACATGGAAAAGTTGAGACTTTCAAAGCTAGATTTGTTAAAGCTTTTCGTCATTGACCAGGCGTGGATCATGATGAAACCTTTTCAAGTGACTATGCTTAAGTCCATCCAGATCCTACTTGCCACGGCTACATACCATGACTGCGATATCTGGTTGGGTGTCTTGACTGCTTTTCTAAATGATGATTTAGAGAGCGTCTATAAGTACACAGCCAGAGGGCTTCGTAGACAGTGGGAGCAGCGGAAACGTGTGCAAGATGCTTTATAGGATAAAGCAGGCATCGCGGAGTTGGAACATCTGTTTTGATGAAGCAGTCAAAGAGTTTGACATCATCAAAATGGTAGATGAACCTTGTATAAACAAAAAGGTAGTAGGGAGTATGGTGACGATCCTCGTAGAGTACGTGGATGACATACTCTTGATAGGGAAGGAGTTTCCTATGCTATGCTCGATCAATCTCCGCTTATCACAATGATTCTCCACTTAGGATCAAAGTGATACCTACTAAATCCTGGATTTTGGATCTATGAGATAGATCTAAATGGATGTTAGGATTCTCACTTGTCGAAGTGAGATGGTATCACATGATCCTGGGGAGAATCACTGGAAGAGTTCCAGGGTGATAAGGACGACTGAATGTCAGTCGCAGGCATTGTCTTTTCCCTCGGTAAAGGGACGGTATGTTGGAAGAGTTCCAAGCTAGATACCGTGACATACTAGACGATAAAGGCAGGATACATCGCTACTTAAGATGCTACCAAAGAGGCTGTTTGGGTGTATATTGGTTCATGAGATGAACTACGTTCCTACCATTGTGAGACAATGGAGTTGTGGCTCATGCCGAGGAACACCGGTCCCATCAGTGATCCAGACTTATTCTAAGGCAGCATCGCCTGATCATGGAGATGGTTGATCTCCAGGGTGATCGAGGTTTGGAGAGTAGACTCAGAGAACAACACAGCGAATCCACTCACAAAGGCCTGTTCCCAGAGAGAGACTTTTATGGGATGGTTGAGTATGAGATACTGCAACCACTGCTACAGATGGCCCTAGTGCAAGTGGGAGATTGTTAGTTATATGTATGCCCTAGAGGCCATTACTATACATAGGATGTATATTGTAGTGGATGCTGGGACGTATATAAGGAGGACTTTCTTGCTCGACATGATAGTATGCTATCTGGTTGATCTTTACCTTAACGTGTATACTGTTTGTCTCTCTGTTACATGTTGGTAAAGCCCTTAGGATCTGTACTTGACTACCTGGACTATGATGCAGATCATACTAGTGGGGACATGGTAGTCCATAAGTACATCCTTCAAAGTCCCTAGTCGTGGGTGTATCGAGACGGGGCATCGATATGCCAGAGTAGACTAGCGTGTACCTTCTCGACCCATACAGATGGGCGATGGATGATCCCATATCCATCGGTGTTTGACATCAGAGGAGATATACGGGTGCTCAGTAGAGACTGGGTACACTGGACGGACTCGCCGAGAACTCCCAGATGGTATTATACCTCACGTCAGATGGCAGTTCTCTGGTGACACTGGTACAGAGTAGTCTGTTGACCCGAGATCGTCATAGAGTCTTGTGTGGTTCCCACTGTGCTTTGATTTCCATCTTACCACGTCCAAGAGGGCGTGCAAAACGGTGGTTTTTGGGTACAGTCCCGAGTCACATGGAGGCAATGAGCGATAGGAGGGGAGTCGTCTCTCCCGGTATATGGGGGTTGATGTTGCGCTGTGTTCGATTGGCTATAACAGGAAATCCCTGGCCAGGGTTGCTGAGATTTACTGGTAAGTGTTACCAGTAGTTTCTCGAACAGTTATAGACCTCATATCGACACGACTTATTGAGCTATTGGGGTCTGACGTTTACCACCCCTAGGCAAGATATGCGACATATCAGACGATCAGACCGGAATGTACGGTAGTGTTACTGGTCGGATTCACTGGAGTGTGAGCGGGCTTGCTCGTCGATCTTCAGATCGCTCAATACCCGGGTGGCCGTTACGTTTAGCAGACCGCTTGCGGCTTGTGGATGTTTGATATGATCATCATCCGCTGCCGGCGTATTGACGAGTCTTTAGAGTCCTACACAGAGGTTTCCTGGCTCAAGCGAAACGAAATAGGAGCGCATATGAGATATGTGCGGGACCGAGAATAATACGAGTATGTGATACTGTATTCGATTCTCGCGATGTGACATTGATCGGTTATATCCGATATAGCCGGGTTATCGGATCAAGTATTGATTCGATAAGATGTTACTATTGATACCAGTCGGTTATGTGCGCATGACCGGATCATTGAATCAAGTGTTGATTTAATGATTTAATGTATAATTATATATTTGATATATTACTTTGCATTAACTAGTATCGGGTCACTTTAAGATGGATTTTCTCACTCTTTTGTGCGCATTACATATACGATATGATTTTGTGCACTTCCTTGTGTCATGTTTGATGATGCATGCCCTTTTTTGGTTAAGTGTAAAGAATGAACCATGGTTGTGAATGGTTAGGGTTTTGTATTAATCATTCATTTATTTATATATATTTGTTTTGAATTTAAATTGTGAGAAGAAAACAAAATGGTTGCATTTTTCTTCATGAAGTTTCTAAGTGCTTCATGCACTTTGACCATTTTGTCTTCTTCTCCTTTACCTAACCATTCACTAACTATGATTCACTCTCTACACCTAACTATGATTAAGTCATGATAAGTATTCTTTTTATTGATAATTTAAACAAGACTTATCATAACTTTTCATGAGCTTCTTCTTCTTCTTCTTCATAAAACACATGAAGAAAAAGCTTGTAGTCATCAATAGTAGATTGATGATATGAGTGAGAAATCCAATTCTAAAGTCTACCCACTTCCTATTTCTTCATCCTCTACCTCTTGCCAAGTAGTAGAGTGTGTTTCCTTCACAACTTTTTACGGTTTGGTGAAGGTGGAGCTTGATTCATCGATGCCTCGACGTAGATCATCTTCGGCATGGACATCGACGACCTGGCTTGCCCATTCTCCGACGAAGCCGACTCTAGAGCCCAGATTTGATTTGGACAGCGGAGACGACCCCGTTGCGGAGCCGTGGAGGTGGAGGACCGGATCTACAAAGGTTGTATTTCCGTATTCTCAGTAGTTAATTGTTAACTAGTTCTTGTTCGCCTAGACATCTAGTTATCGATCCGTACTTTAGGGTTTGTAGGCACCATATTTTTTTGAAATTGCCATGGTTGATGGCTTGGGAGACCTCACTAGAGTGCCTAGGAACCCTGCACATCCATCGCCCATATTCATGGGTCGAGAAGCTATACGCTAGTCTACTCTGGTATATCGATGCCCTGTCTCGATACACCTACGACTAGGAACATTTGAAGGATGTACTTAGCGACTACACTGTCCCTACTAGTATGATCTGCATCATAGTCCTGGTAGTCAAGTACTCATCCTGAGGGCTTTATCAACATGTAACATAGAGACAATCAGAGTACATGTTAAGATAAAGAGCAACCAGATAGCATACTATCATGTCGAGCAAGAAAGTCCTCCATATATATGTCCAAGCATCCACTAGAATATACGTCGTATGTACAGTAATGGCCTCTAGGGCATACATATCACTAACACCATAGGCATGAAATCAAAATCAAACATCTCGAACGACATCAAATCGAAATCGAGTGCAACTGTGGTGCACGAAAACTCAATCATGTAAATAAATTGCCCAAATACCGAAATCCAAAATGACGGACACGTGATCTTTGAATCAGCAAGTTGCAATTCGTAAACACTGTCTTCGATATGTCCTTCCTTCAAAGTCGAGAAGGTGTCGGTTCATCCAAAGCTAGCAGAGAAAGATATTTCCTTGCCTCTTGTTCATGGTCTGACGCCTTGTGCCCTGTGGCTCTCGTCTCTCACTGCGGATTGCCAGTTACATAACTCCCCGGCTCAACGGCCCAATATGGAAATGACTACGGAACCAGTTCCGCTCTGGTACATGCTCTAAAGATCTCTGGCCAACTATCATGGTCACTCATAACAAGTCTCGTCGATGATGCCGAACGCTGGCCTACTGGGTGTGCGTAATACGACCGATCCTGGGTCTAAATCTTCTCGTGTGGTATTCCGGAAAGATTCTGTCGGGGCTCTCCCAAATCTCGCTTCTTCTGAACTGCCCGGAATTTCTCACCTTTGGATAAATCCATTTCTTGTTCCGGAACAGCTGCATACTCATTACGGCTTCTTCTGGAAGATATATCCATATTCAACGGCTCTGCATGCGTATCATATCTCTGATGTCAACGGAGTGGAACGTCATCTCGTCAAAATCTCGTACAGACCTCTTACTCCACTTTTCTCTAATGTCGACTGATTCGGACTCATCTCTTCATAGATGTATGGACTACGCTACAAACGTCTATACTCATATCTAGAGTCTCCCTTCTGAAACTACGAACTCGACAGCTCAGTATCCCGTAGTAGGCATCTTTCCAATTACCTCCTCGGGAACTCGTTTAAATTATTGGAGTGATGCGCTTACGCTCGTCCTCCCTCGATCGACTCACAACGTGCCTGTGTGAAGTCCTCTCTAGCTGAAATTAATCAATCTGATGACCTTGCATCGGGGTATGCAAACGAACTACATGTCCTAGTCATTCATCTATGGGTGACTAGCGATCTTCTATCATATCTCTAAGTACAAACTCGTGCTGCAATGGCTTCAAACATTTAGAGCGATATCTTGTCAGTCGCAGCAACAACTGGCCCATTCGTCCGCACACTAAACAATGCCTCAATCCTTAAGAATAGACGATACATTAACGGTCATCACATTCTAGCAAGCCTCTAACAGTGTCCCAATCCTCTGGTGCTGATCTGAATGTTCGAGAAATCTTAGTAAAAACAATCCATCAAGACGCACATGTCGTGAAAAACACAATAAACGACATATCTATGCAATTGTGTGTCATCGGAATTACGCCCTGGTCAGTCCTCGTCTAAGACGAGCTCATGCTGACCGCAACTCTAGCCGCATCTCTCTCTCTCTCTCTCTCTCTCTGTGCTGGTGTAACCGTGATAACAGAAACCACAAACCGATATCGATGAGGATAGATCAAATGAACGAATAGAATACGGTGTAATGAAATGTACATCCTATGGCTTCTTAAGCCGAGTAGCGTATCATAAGTATGCCGCAGAACATACACACAGTACGTCGCACTACTTAAGTCACCTATTCCATCAACCAAGGTCAACCTATACGACGAAAGTTCGGGTCTAATACCCCCTCGACCAAGTCTAAGTTCCGTAAGGTCAAGCCTAGGTTCCGAATATATATATATATGTTTGTATGTATGTATATATGTATATATATATATATATATATATATATATATGCCCTACACTCCGCATAGTCAAACCTAGACTCGAACCAAGGTTAAACCTAGCGCTCTGATACCAACCATTTCACGACCCGAAACGGCATGTGACTGGCACTTGAATCATGTGAAGTCTATAGGACCACACCTAATTCAAGTAAGCCAAAAGCCTAGAAATCTAAACCATTTTAAAGAGAAAGTGAAGGAAAACTTCTTTTAAAGCAAGTGGTATTAATAAAATAAGTGGCATTAAACATTTTAAAGCAACATCATATTTTCCCGAAAATTTCGGCAGAGTCTCCTTTGTAAATTCTGGCCCCAAACGGGTACAAACATGCATAATATACATAATGAATAAAGGCATCCCAAGCGGGAGCTAACTCTTCGCCAATTGGCGGAAACAACCACGCAAGCAATATAATATACAACGCCGAAGGGTGAGGACCAAAACTCAGAAGAAAAAACCAACATCCTCAAGAAAACCAGAGAAAAATCATAATAATATAAGCGCGCGACTCTAAGTTCGAAAGAATAAACAACTGGTCTTCTAAGTCTATCAATATACAAGTCTGGTTGATGGAGTTTACTAGATACAACTGAATAAATATAAGTACAACGGTGGTCACGATGCAAGTGAACCCACCTACCCGGGCAATCACCCGGAATGAAGCAGTATGCCAGCAAGCCGCAACGAAAGCTGTACAGCCAAACCTGCAAGAAACTGTGACACAACGGAGGTGAGTTGCCAACTCGTGAGTAGAAGACATCAACGAGAAGAAATCACATGTTTGACACTATCCTAGGTCATACAATAATATCCTCATAAAATATAACCTGAAGCATCTAATTATGGCAAGGTAATCATCTAACTTACGTATAATACCAAGTGCTCGTGTCAGTGCCTCAGGTAGTAACATGACACATATATGATGTACAAATGTATTAAGAATGAAAGTAAAATACATCATGTATGAGAAATCTATTTTCTTATCTCAATGAGATTTTTGTATAAAAACCGAAGTATCATCAATGAAATCAACAGAGAATCCGTGTCAAGTATCGACACAAAACATATATCTCAATATCTCAATGTCTCAATATCTCGGGCTCCGGCAATCCGGACTGGCCCATATCATCAAATCTCAATATCTCGGGCTCCGGCAATCCAGACTGGCCCCGGGCTCCGGCAATCCGGACTGGCCCATATCATCAAATCTCACGACTACGTCGGTATCCTCCGGATATCCGCCGCGTCACAAATAACCGGTCGGTAGTGCTCCCCTGCTTGGCTCAACGCCATCATCTGCGACCATCTTGCCCCGGGGTACCGCACCGGGTCAACCATGCACCCGCAGACGGTTCATCCTCCTCCTCGAATCGGGTGTATGATATCGCTCAAGAGCCGAGAAAACTTATGGTGGACACATCTCACATCATATCACGAGAAAACCGCAATTTTCTATCTTTTAGAAATGAAAATGAGTTCATAAAATCCTTGCGGTTTCTCCAAATCCAGAAATCTCATGGAAAATCCGAATTTTCATAATCAAGAGTCAATAAACAGTCAATACCGGCATAAAACCCCACAATATTGCATGACAAATGAATATACACATGCATGGATATCTAAGTAAAGGATGCAATATATAATTTAGCACATGAAAGCAAGCATACTAATAGTATGTTGAAACTACCAGCTAGCAGGTTATATCGATAAGGTAATGTTTTCTAAAGTGTACGTAATATGGCAATTACCGATGATGATGTGTGTGAGACAGCAAACAAGTTTTCGTGGACATACGCATCATCGGTAATGGTGCTGGTGTCTTGACAATAGGGTTCATAATGACTAAAGAAAACGCAGGTATAAGCATGCAATGCGATGAGAACATGAATATAACGGAGAATGAATAGTAATCGCAACAATGAAGAATATACATTTTTATATACGAGTCATACAGTGTTGACATTTGAAATAGCACGAATCGTGGTTTTTAGAAAATAGGGGCTACGGTGTTTTTAAGAAAAGGTACATCCTTTAGAAAATCCGTAGTATCCCTCGGCCTGTCTTTAAAATACTCACGATTCGTTAGTTTTGAAAATAAGAATGACTTGAGCCCAGTCTAACATCTACCAAGTAAACTACAGGACGAAGCTAAGAGACTAAATGAAAGGGTAAGGAAAACCACCTAAGTCCTAGTCGATATATCTAGTAGTCGGTTACCCCGCCTCAATAGCGTCACGTATGATAAAATATATAATACGACATCCTCGAGTCAAGAGTCCGGATCAATCATCATATTTATATCTCGTACGGTAAAATCCATCGTACGGCATCCCAAAATCGGGGTACGGGTCAATATCACCTATATCTCATTATTCATATGGTATCATTATCATAATATCATGAACTAGGGTACTGATCTATGGTCTAGTACATTCCGATACCATCAACATATATCCGCGTGTGTATGAAACACATCGCCCATCGATCCGCTATAATATCATGTCGTATCTCATAACACGACCCAAATCACATAACCGATCTCACGGCATCATGCCCGATCATATCGACTCATCTCCAAGTATCATATACTATCCTCATCACCCGTGTATACGTATATATATATATATATATATATATATATATATATATATATCAACACCCCCCCCACACATATATATATATACATATAATCATATACACTAAAGACAAATCACGTGTGTGCATGTGTGTGTGTGTATACCTTTACTCTAGAGTTTCGCAACTAAGAACTAACTAAAAGCACTATCTTCCATTTACACTAAACTAACCCATGATCTCCTAGAGCCGCTCTTGCTAAATATCCACGTATCACAATACACATAATTATATATATAACGTATTCACATACTACACTATGAAACTGCGAGGGTGTTATACGCCATCCACCCAACTTCCCCCGTAGATATACATCTACTCACCTTGATCCTTGCTTGCCGAAGTCGATGACGCAACACTCATCCTTGTTGTTCAATGTCCATATGAGGGTACATACATATATACACACATAGCATCGTAAAACAGAAATCGCGCATGAAAACCAAAACGACACACGAATCACACATAGGTTAAAACATATGGTTTACGCATGCAAGAATAACCAAACCACACCCGATATCGACGTACAATCGTCAAGTGATCGAGACAACACAACAAATCCAAACTTCAAGTTATGAACATCAAGGAAACCAAAAAAGAATCTCAGAAAACTAGTCCCAGATTTTTTTCCAGGTGAAATTAGCCCATTCTGCATATGGGATAGGTCTAATTTGCCTAAAATGGAGCCATGGACCAAGCACGGGGCGATTCCATCGTACCAAGGCCGCAATTTGCGGCCAAAACTTGATTATTTGCGGCCACAGTAAAGGGTCAGGGTCTCGGGTCATAGGTATAGCTTCTAGGTTGCCTGCACACCTCTCAGTAATTGCTACTTCACTTTTAGAGCCCCCGGGTGATAGCAGATCTCGAAACAACATAACAATTACCACACAAATCCGTTATCGGGGATTTCTAAGTTTGTGAATTTGGGTTTTAGTCTCATGTTAGGTCAAGGTTTATAACACTAGAGGTTTATAATCAACAATTACACTCAATTACACCATCACAACTCATGAAATCCTCAAAATCTCATCTTGGAATTTTCCAAGATCACTAAACCTTAATTAATCATCCCATATCTACTATGGAACTTTAAGGAATTTAAATTCTAAACTAAGGATGTGTAGATTACCTCATTTGGTAACTCAAGAAATTTCTTGAGTTGCCCCAAGTGCTCAAAATCCTATCTTGTTTGGTCCACCTTGCTTGTAGTAAACTTGTGCACATTTTTTTGTGAAGAGGATGCAAGGTTTTGATGTGGGATTGAGGTTGTAGTGAGGTGTAGAGGAGGTGGGGGAGAGAGGGCAGCCATGAGAGTGAAGAGGGAGAAGAAGTATGAAAAAATGAAGAGAAGAAGAAAATAGCCTTGGTCAATGAAGACCCCTCACCCTCTCTCTCTCTTACCCATACCACAATTCTTTATTCATTTACTTTTTCTTTTTTTCTATTCTTTTCATTTTAAATCCAAAAACAATTAAAACCCAAATATAGATAAAAGAAAAACAAGATACCAGGGTTCATAGAAATTCAAAAATTTGTTTGAAACATGACATGGTGCTTGTCATATGCCTAACTACACTTAATGCGAGAATAGTAATAATTAATCACGCTTAGGCATAAACTTGTATATATTTAATTGTATAAAATTATAAAGTGTCTAAATCATATAGTATTCTTTCAAAATCAACAGTCAAATGTAATTTTCCAATATTTTTCCAATCTATCGGTATATGGTCATACCATAACATTAAAACTAATCTCCACACATTAAAATATTCATAATATTTACTATTTTAATTATTTGATTTCCCAAAAATATTTTTTTATTTTCTGAAATGTTACACAAGTATTTTATTGAAATACAGGGTCCAGATATTGAGAAGTTATAGGTATAAGAATAAAAATAGAGAACCATTTGTTGCAAGTATCAGGATTCTTCAAGGTGATCGAAGATGTAGATACTAGTGTTTGGTATTCCGTTGTAAGTAATAGTTTTGAGAAATTGATTCTCTCTCTCAGGTTACTCATATGTGGATGCATTCCTAGATAAGTAATGCTGATTGGCCTCCTTCCATTTAGTTGATATGCACTGGAGACAGCTGCATGTATATTGAATCTGGTTCCAACTAAATTAGTGCCTTTGTTTCTATATGGATATAGAATGGATTCATATCTTAACGATGCTAAAGTATATGGAGTAGTCCGGCTGATGCTTAAAACCAGAATCTGGACACACTCTAGGCACGTTCAGTAATGGTAGTTTTTGGGTTATCCCGGGCTTCGACAAGGGTTAACATTCTACCATCTGGAAGATCAATAATTATATTGTTCTTGACTCGCCACAGTTTTAGTAAAATAAATTCTTTTCAGAAAACATTAGTGGGAGTATGGTAGAACTGGAAGTGATTCCAGAACCACAAACGGTTACTGTAAATTTAGTAGAACCTAAATATTCAATTGGATTTGACATTTCATTAGCCACTCCGCAGATTTGTGTTAGTTATATGAATGCCCTAGAGGTCATTACTGTAAATGTGATGTATATTGTAGTGGATGCTTGGACATATATAGGGAGGACTTTCTTGCTCGACATGATAGTATGCTATCTGGTTCCTCTTTATCTTAACATGTACACTTATTGTCTCTCTATTACATGTTAATAAAGCCCTTAGGATGAGTACTTTACTACCAGAATTATGATGCGGATCATACTAGTGGGGACAGTGTAGTCGGCAAGCACATCCTTCAAATGTTCCTAGTCGTGAGAGTATCGAGACAGGGCATCGATACTCCAGAGTAGACTAGCGTATGCGCTTCTCGACCCATGTGATGGGCGATGGATGATCCCATATCCATTGGTGTTCGACATTAGAGATGGTATACGGGTGCTCAGTAGAGACTAGGTACACTGGACGGACTCGCCGAGAACTCCTAGATGGTATTATACCTATCGTCAGATAGCAGTTCTCTGGTGACACTGGTACAGGTTAGTCTGTCGACCCGAGATCGTCATAGAGTCTTGTGTGATTCCCACTGTGCTTTGATTTCCACCATACCACGGTCAAGAGATCGTGCAAAAAGGTGGTTTTTGGGTACAGTCCCGAGTCACATGGAGGCAATGAGCGATAAGAGGGGATCCGTCTCTCCCGGTATTGGGAGTTGATGTTGCGCTATGCTCGATTGGCCATAACAGGAAATCCCTGGCCAGGGTTGCTGAGATCTACAGATAAGTGTTATCAGTAGTTTCTCGAAACGTTATGGACCTTGCATCGGCATGGCTTATCAGGCTATTGGGGTCTGACGTTTTACCACCCCCAGGCTGTGATATGCGACATATCAGACGAAGAGACCGGACTGTACAGTAGTATTACTGATTGGATTCGCAGGAGTATGAGCAGGCTTGCTTGTTGATCTTCTGATCGCTCAATACCTGGGTGGCCGTTACGTTTAGCAGAACGCTTGCGGCTTGTGGGTGTTTGATATGATCATCACCTACTGCCGGTGTATTGACGAGTCTTTAGAGTCCTACACAAAGGTTTCCTGGTTCATGCGAAACGGAGTAGGAGCACATATGTGATATGTGTGGGACCGAGATTAATACGTGTATGTGATAACGCATTCTATTCTCGCGATTTGTGACATCAGTCGGTTATATGTGATATAGCCGGGTTATCGGATCAAGTGTTGATTCAATAAGTTGTTGCATTTGATATTAGTCGGTTATATGTGATATAGCCGGATTATTAAATCATGTGTTGATTTAATAATTTAATGTATAATTATATATTTGATATATTACATTACATTAACTAATATCGGCTCACTTAAGTATTACTTTTTCTCACTTGTGTGCATTTAGTATATATGTGATATATATTAATGTACATTTATTTGTGTCATGCTTGATGCTACATGCTACATGGGTGTATGAGACTACACCATGCTTGATATAATGAGGGGTTTTTATTTATCAAAGTAATTCAAAATTGATGGAAATTGGTTTAATGGTTGAAGCTTGTAGAACCATTGACCAAGTCCACTAGTTTTGTTTCACTTGTAGATATTTATTAACCTAACCATTATCCATAGCCATCGTAAATTCTCTACATGAGTTAGTGTATGACACTAACTCACCCATGGTTGCCATTCTCACCTCTTGAGTTTCATTTGTTCATCTTCTTCTTCCTCATGAAAAAAGCTTGCTAGCTTTTCTTCAAGTGAGAAAATATTGTGAGAAAATTAAATCTAAAGTGAGCCCATTTCCTACTTCATCATCCTCTACTATATGAGCCTTTTAGTTTAGGGTGTTTCCTTCACTAATCTACCATTAGTGAAGAGGTAGCATGAACTTGAATCTCCTCGACATAGATCATCTTTGGCCTCGAAGACATCGAGAAAGCTTATTCATTTCTTCATGTGAAATCTTACTAGAGTTTGGGTGTTCACTACTTGGAACGAAGGGACTACTACACGGAGCTTTAGAAGTTGATTGGTTGTCTTTTGCGTACGTGCATTTTAAAATCAAAATTAAGAATATATCGCAATCAATAATGGTGTCGCTTGGTAGCTAGCCGGTTGAGTACGGGTCAGTCCACAGGGAAAACGTGTTCTTTCTTTAAATTCTTACGAGTTAAGTCCTATTTTTTGTAGGTTTTGATTTTTATAAAAAACTAAGATTGAATTTAATTTGATTTAAATCTTTGCTAGGATTAGGATTATGTTAGTTTGGAAAAATAACTCTACTCACTGCTTCCTTTGCCCTAATTAAGAACTTTGGTGTTAGGGTAATAATCAACCAAGAGGATTAGCACGACTAGGAAGAAACTTCGTTTCTTACTTTTGGTCCTTGTCCGTCCTTTCTTAACTCTTATCCCTAACCTATATATAAATCAACCACATCCGGTCTAACTAAGGAATCACCGCTATCTCTTAGGATAGGGTGCCGTAGTGAGCGATGTGTGTTTGATTCAAATAGAGTCCTAATTAAAATATTATATGGGTAAGAAAGGAGTGAGAGATTTCCATCTCTCAAACCTACCCAATCCTAACCCTAACAAGTGAGGAATTACTCACTCATTAGGATGGTTACGAAGAAATTCATTTTTTTAGTTTTATTATAATAACCTAATTAACTTGCAGAAAAATAAAGACAGATAAAAAAATTGCAGAAATTAAATTCAGAACATAAGATAAAAATTAAGAACACTTAATTTTATTGATGACCTCTTGACGATTACAATGAAAATAAAATTTAATCTAAGAAATTAAAAAGAAGCATGCCTAATTAGGCTTTCGGCTTTCCTATTTATAAATAGGAGAAACCCTAGGTTTTACATCTGATCCACATTTGAAATTACAAAACTACCCTAAGAAAGACGGGTCAAAGCACCGATACCCACTGACACGTGCATCGACACGTGCACTGCACAGCCGCGGCAGAATGCCATGTTTGGCCGCGGTTCCGCGGCCATTTGGTGGGCTCTTGGGCTCAGTTTCTCAGGGCTGCTTCATGTTGCTTTTTCCTTCTGTTTTTCTTCACTTGGTTTCTCAGATTTTTTTCTACTTTCTTCCAGATTTCCAACAGTGCCGAATTATGCGGACTTTTACCGTAAGCTTCACGTTGACGTCTTGAATCTTGTGCTGCCCTTGTGCTTTGTGCGTTGAATTGTTTACTGATCTTCATTTGTTCCTTGAACTGTTAGGCGGCATCATACGGATTCATCTATTATTGGTCGTAGTCTCACTTTTGTAACGTCTTTTCATGCATTTCACTGAATTGCTCTGAGAACCTGTAACCTGCAACTATTCAGTAGACATGGATCAAAAGCACTTATTTATTGTAAAATGATTAAGAATGGGGAATATAATATTGCAAAATTCTAATATGAACAAATACCCCCAAACTTATCTTTTGCTCGTCCCGAGCAATGCCAATTTATTCTCGAAAAAATCCTAACCTCACTTTCGCAAGGAATCGCGATTGCACTGAGCTCGTGCAACAAGCCGTTAAACCTCTAGGTGTCCCTAGTAGGAGTAGTGTTGTCTCCTGAGGGTTTTCAGCGGATACTACCCACAAAATCCGATGAATTTGGCCTGTTGACTTTCATTCTTCAATTCGGTATTCTAGCAAGAAATTCTATTATCTTTAACTTTGAAATCATCAACCCATATTTTTCACACCACTTATCATTTAACTTAAGATCGTATATATTCTGCAAATTTATTAAGCTTTCAGCATCTTTTGAATTTTCCTTCTAAGGTTCCATCTCAACTTAGGAATTTTTATCATCTCTACTGAAGGTATAAGCCATATCTTTCATTCCTATCTCTCATCAAAACCCCAATCATATACCCCTACGTGTGTGTATGTATCACCCCTACACTTGAAAATTCAATTCTTGCTATCATACTCTTGTCCATCGTCCAAAATATTTCTAGTTGGTGAATTTTAGATGAAATTTGCTGACACACCCTTCATGCGACCGTTAATACTTCTTGAGGTACTAACGACCGATTACAAAATGTGTTCGCGCATTAAGTCGTAATTCCTCGTCTTATAATACCTAAGGCTTTAGCAGTGACTCCCAAACCAGTTGGTCTATGGCACTAGGTGATAAAGCACCCTCGCTATATATTTTTTTATTTATGCAGACTCAATTAATTACAAAACCAGTGTTCATTTTTTTATATCTCTTTATTCATACTTGTACTTTTTATTTTATTTTCCTTCATATCAAGGATTTTAGACAAGAGCATTTCAAGGTATTCTCTACTATTCCAAGTTTCAAGGTGCGTGTTTGTGCAAGTTGTAGGGTATATATTTTTAGAATTTAGACTTAAGATTCGGAATTATTTTTACAACTCACGTAAAAATTCAATACTCTTCCATTATTTTGACTTAGCCCAAGGACTGAACTCAAAATTTGCCTATTTCTAAATAAACTACAAGGACATATATTTTCTATAATTAAACTTTAAGAAAGGTTATTTTTAGGGTTTTTAATTTACTAACTTTAGGATCTAATTTTTCCTAGCTAGTTAACCGTCTTGTCAAACTTAAGTCAAATATGGCCAAAATTGAAATAATTTTTTTTAATCCTTTTAGTTTTTCAATTTTTTATTTGATTTTACTTTTATATATATATTTTTTCATTTTTTTTAAATTTTTTAAAAATTTTTTTATAAAGATGCAATGCAGAATTAAAGATGCAAAGAAAGAAAAGAAAAAATATGTACAAAAATTAAAATATGCAATGCAATGATACTATTTATAAACCACCTCCTCCCGCAAACTTACCAAAAGCAGTGCCCTCACTGCTCATGTCCTCATCGTCCCCTCGAACGTGAACGGGAACGTTCCTCTCTCGCCAGCAGAGTTGTCATGCCATGCTTTATTTCTGTCACACGGTGATCCAGGTTGGTCACCATCCCTACCAATCTGTCTATCCCCCTAACGGCTTTCGTAAGTAAACGTGCATGTGCTGCAGGGGTAAGTTCTTCCCCGCTCGTGGTCGAGCTGGAGCTGGGTGTCCAGGCGGGTACATTCTCGGCCGGTTCAATTCATGACCATACATCATTTAGGCGGGTATAGGACGTGGATACGCCCTCAATAAGAGGTCTAATAGGGATCTCTCCATGCATGTAAAACTCAAATTTCTCCACAGGGAGGAAATAGCGACATAGTTGTGTCACTAACATAGGGCATGGGTAATTTGCAGCCCTTTTGCCCGCACCAATCGAATTAAGTAATACCGTGCACATATCATATCTGGGGTTCTTAGTCATCAAGGTGTTCACGATATGAAGGGATGGTGTGAAAAAGGTCGTATTGTGGGAACTACCAAAAATGTTATTTTGTGCCCAACGGCACACAGTCAGTACGTTTGCAAAGAGGGTTCTAGCTTGGATGCCCTTACGTGGCTCCCTCGAACAGTCAGTGCCCATCAAGGGTAGATAATCCTCGAATTGGAGGGGTTGGTCATTGGTAGGTAGTCTAGGTATTATGGTGACTTCATGGATGAAGTCCCTATCGATTATGATTTCCCTATCCCCCCCAAATCAGCCTAATATATCCGTGTTGAGCGAGGCATCCATCTTCCATGAACTCGTAAAAACGAGTGACGAGATCTGGAAGAGCGAAGGAGTTGGGATGGTTAAAAATTAAAAAGTTCCACCCTCACCTTGTGATTTCATCACCAAAATAACACCCAAAGACTGTGTGTGCAAACATTTGTGAAAAATCCCTCTCATATTGCATAGTGGGTGCCATCACAGAAAGTAAAGTTGTTTCTAAAGATTTTAACAGAGAGGGAAAGGAAGCGCAAACTGTTGGAGATAGTGCCCTCAGAGTCAATTATTGGATCACAGGCACGTGATTGCAATGATTGAGGGAGGACCTATCCCAGGAGGACAGTCTTACTCGAGATGATAGTATGCTATCTGGTTTATCTTTATCATCGTGTACTGCTTTAGGTGACCTGACATGTCGCTATTACACGTTGATAGAGCCCCTAGGATTCTTGCTTGACGACCAGCAGTATGATGGCGATCATATACGTGGGAGCTGGAGTCTATAAGCACATCCTTAAAAGGTCCCTAGTCGTAGGAGTTTCGAGACAGGGCATCGATACTCCATTAGTAGACTAGTGTATACAGTCGAGACCCCGACGAAGGGCGGTGGCCGGTCTCACAAGCCACTGGTGTCAGTTGGTTCACCTAAGATGTATACAGGTGCTCATTGGGTTATGAGTACACCGGACAGGACTCGCCGGGAACCTGCTAGTTGGTCTTATACCAGACGTCAGATAGCAGTTCCCAGGTGACATGTGTACAGGTTAGTTCATCGACCTGAGATCGTCATTTGTCTCGTGTGAGTTCCCACTGTGCTTTGATTACTACCCTACCACGGCTCAAAGGAGTCGTGCAAACAGGTTTTAGTTGGGTACAGTCCCGAGCCACATGGAGGCAGTGAGCGGATCCGCAGGGGTTCGTCTCTCCCGGTATTGAGGGTGAGGTCGCGCTGTGTCTAGGAGAGCCATTACGCAAAGCCCTCGGCCGAGGCAGGAGATTTACTGGTAGGTATTCCAGTAGTATCTCAGGGCGTTCTGGGCTACACTCCGACACGACTTGTACCGCTTTTGGGGGTCTGACTTTCACCAACCCCCTAGGCCCGCCATGCGATACTCATAGACGAACGGACCGGACTGTACGGATATTGTCACTGACAGGCTCAGTTGGGTGTCGGGGTGAGCTTCCTCATCGACGTCCCTTTTGGTCAATAGCTGGTGGCCCGTCACGTATTGGCTTATACCTCTGACGTGCCAGTGGTTAAATCCACAGCCATAGTATTGACGAGTCTTTAGAGTCCACCACACTTTCAGTTACTCAGCTTTCGGGCGAAACGCTGTAGAGGACGTATAGAGATATGGCAGGGTCCGATCAGATACGTGCGGTATTGCACGGATCAGGATCGGACAGTTTTGTACTAGTGGCCGTATAGTTATATGGCAGGGTTCGATCAGATACGTGCGGTATTGCACGGATCAGGATCGAACGGATTTTACTAGCCGGGTTTGGTTTAAGCCGGTACTAGTTTAGTACAGTGTAGATTTTGTCTCATTGCATTTGTATCCGGACGGAATACAGATGCGGGTGTGTATGCACAGTATAGGGGTTTTCCTGTAATTTATTACGGGACCAGTTTTCTGGAGTTGCCGGTTTGCATTCCGTTCCGGCCGGTTTTCCTTTTGTTCTTTCCCGGCCGGACTTTTCCGATGGAGGGGGTTATTTGCAGTTTTGCAAATAACACTTTGTGGAGGGGTTTTCTTGCATATATATTGATTATGACACCTTTCATTTCTTGCACCTTGACTTGTGATAAAGTGAGGGTATGGGTTTGATTTGATAAGGGTATGGTTGTTTGTTTTCTTGTCTCTTGATGTGGTCACCACTTCCTTCATCCTACACTCACCTCCCTTCTAGCTTCATATTGTTTTTCCTCCACCCTTTATTCTCACTTGATGAATAAGTCTTTCATGGTTATGAGAAAGAGAAGAAAAAGAAAGAGAGGAAGAAAAAGAAAGAGAGAAAGAAAAAGAATGAGAGAGTTCATCTTTGTTATGGGAGGAATTCTTCATCTCCTTCTTCTTCTTGTTTCGGAAAAATGAAAGCACCATTTTTTCCTAACCCCAATCCTCCATCATGGCAACTACAAACCCCAAATGAGACTAGCATCATCTACACTACATTCTACAGCACTTCTTGGGCATGTCGAGTTGCCGGCTTCATGCTCGAGTTGCCTCGGTATTGAGGCGGGAGCCCGTAAAAGACGAAGGCGATGTGGTGCCCTTTCCGGCGAGGAGGCGACGATGTGGAGCCAAGACTTTCCGCGGGAGATCGGGATGATGAAGAGAAGACCGGAGGACTCGGATCACTCGGTATACTTCCTTTCCCATCTCTTGTTAGCTAGCGTAGGTTAATGGTTAACGATCCGGGTAATTGTCCGCGGTAGCGCCGGTTTCCGAGCAAGGAAAAATTTTTGATTCCGCTTTTTGGCCTCGACTACGAGGCCGGGGCGCTGCCGTGGCGCAACATGGTATCAGAGCCACGCCATTAACCTTACCTAGCTTCGTTTGATGTGTTTGCGTTTCCGATCGACCGAAATTTCCAAAAACCGTATTTTTATTGCACATCAGTTTCTGTCGAAATTTTTTGAAGTCCAAAAATTTTTCAGGTGATTGCAGAATGATGTACATGGCATTATAAGACATCTGGGAAATTTTGGTCACGAGTTACTGTAGATACGCCGCGGAAGCGCGGCGCAACCCTCCTTGGAGCCGCTCTTCCGCGGCGGTTTAGTTTGGTCTCTGGACCAGAATTTTCCAGTGAGGTTTTTACATTAAAATAGGGTATTTGGAATATTAAAATTGGGCCCAGGTTTTCTGTGAGTGCTACAGTTTTGGTTGGGGGCCCACTTGTTAATTTTTGGTCAATCGGAAAATTTTAAACACATTATTTCACAGTATTTACATTATATCTGCGACCGTGAATGTCACTCGATCGGTAAATCCGGTCTAACTGCTATAGCCCGGTTAGACGGATTTGCGAACGTGACTTTCACGTTGATGTTCTATGTTTATGCTGTGATGTTGCGGATCGGTCGTGGGGGATAGCCTGGATGCAATGCTAGTACAGTTTTGGTGTATTATGTACATTTGATATTGCGGGGCGAGCGTCCGACATGTGGACTGCCGTCACTGCCTGTTTGTATTATTCTTTTGGGGCACGACCTGGTTGCGGTCGATGTACCCGGTGTATGTATATTTTACTTTCTGTATTAGGGTTGCCCCGCGGTGGGGTGCACGGATAGCCGGGTTCTGGAGGGCAATGGGCCCGCATCTCAGGGCATTGAGACGGAGGGGGCTTCAGTCCAGGATTGGCGGGCTATTCGCCGCACTCGTAGGGGGTACAGGTTGACCCAGGAGGGGTGCCCAAGTTACCGGATTCCGTGAAGTGCTGGGTGGTCCATTCACGGTGCTGAAGGGGGCTGCCTCGCTTCAGGTTTTGGCGGGTGACTTGCCGCGCCCGTAGGGGTCTAGGATTTCATTGCACAGGCTATCCACACGACCAGGGGAACGTCGGGTTTCAGCAGCGGCTCTGTGAAACCCGGGGCTTCCAGATATCTGTATTGTTCTGTGATGCTGTACATTTCTGTGATGTTGCATTTTATTCACGCCTTGAGCGAAATACTATATATTGGTATATATATTAGTAGATGTTGTATATGTTTTACATCCGCGCTAGTCCAGTCCCCGCTCTGCCGTTAGTTAGCTAACCTAACGGGTGATGACGGGACCCAGTGGCGAATGCGGATGGCATATACGTACGTCAGTATATTTTCGTTCTTTGTGGTGTGATCAATTGATGGGACTGCATTGATTCGGATCATTGCAAGTTTAAACAAACCTAATCTGATGTTGTTGGAACACTTTTTCAAAAAAGCTGTTATTGCAAGGACGTTCTCTTTTGTTTTGCATAGTGGTATTCATTTGGAATATCCTGCTCCTCAGTCGACGAGGCAAGGGCCGAGATCCCTTCACCGGGAGTGACCCCTTGGACAGAAGTTTGCGTCAGGGCATTAACTTCACTATAGCCGATTACTTTTGCTTTGCATCGTGGTATTCAGTTGGAATATCCTGCGCCCCATTCTACGGGGAAAGAGCCGAGATCCCTTCACCGGGAGTGACCTCTTTAGTAAAGGTTTTCGTCACTATATTTTATAAAAGGTTATCCAGTTCCTTCAACGATATCAAGTTCATTACGTTAAAGGTTTTTCGCCAAAAACCAGTCCTAGCCCTCCGTCATTTCAGTTCAGTATTGCTTAGTATTCGCGCTACGTTTGTCGTTGCTATTCGCCGAGGCGTAGTGAGCGGTAGCTCTGTAATGCTTTCTGTTGTATGGATATGTGGATTGGTTAGGACAGTCGTACGACTTTGTTGATTATTCGTCAAGGGTCATGCGGGTGGGTTTAACGCAATCAAGATAATGACGGGTTGAACTTGACTAGGACCTTTTGATTTGTTGATTATTCGTCAAGGTCACTTGGGTCCTAGGGGTAAAAACAAACATCGGGAGTTTCAAAAGAACTGAAACTTGCCAAGCATGCGCATACCTTCTGTAGTGTGGTGACTTGAGTGGATTCCGTCAAGTTATCATGCGATGATAGTTGGATCCCGATTCCCACTGATGAGTTGGTTTACTCCTCGGGTGACCCCGACTAATTCTTCTTTCAGGTTTGGAGGAGAATTTGAGGTACAGTGGGAGGTTTCCAGATTAGACAAATTGGTAACCATTCTGATCTAGGTTAGAGTGCACGCTGAGTGTTTTCTTTTCTCTCTCTCTCTTTGGCAGCGACCATTGACCCGACCCTGGACTTTGACTCAGTGACCAAGTTGACCGAACCTTCTTAACACAGGCTTTGGATTGTCAGAGTTGCAGACCTCATTGCCACTCCTACTTTTACCCTTTTCTCCAGGACACCCCGTATTACTGCGAACGTCCACTTCCATTGGACAAAACCATCGTATGGTTAGATACGAACTCGAAGGACTTCGAGGATGGTTTCTGGTTCTGGAGAAAACGGATAGGATTATTCAGTTGTCTTTTCTTTTCACCTTCTCTCAGGTTGCGAGTACTCCTTGGTTTAGGAGTAGTACACCTATTACGCAAATTGGATAGTCTTCTTCCAAACCTTAGGCTGGTGCCGAACGGTGGGGAATGAAGAAAACCAATTAGCATAACGATGGTGTACAGAAGGTATTAAGTTTAGACAAAGCCAGGGATTAGTAAGAGGGCAAAGTAAATTGCGACTGATATTCACGACCAAACCAAGTATTTCTTCGCCAATCCTAAATCACCTTTGTATTTCTCCAGGACACTCCGTATCACTACGAAGATCCCATTTTATTGGATATTCCATCGTATGGTTATATACGAACTCGAAAGGAACTTGTTCCAGTTCGGGGATGGATTCTGGTTCAGGAGAAATAGGAATAAAGTACATTCAGGTGTCTTTTATCTTCACCTTCTCTCGCATTGCGAGTGCTCCTAGGATTAGGACAGTACACCCTTTATGCTTATTGGATAGTCTTCTTCCAAACCATAGGCTGGTGCCGAACGGTAGGGAAGGAAGAAAACCAATTGGCCTAAAGGGGTGTGCAGACGGTAATGACTAAAGACATATAAAGGGATTTGGACAGCTGGCAAAGAATTATACGGTTATAGTTGTGAATCTGGATAATGGTAGAGGCATTACTAGGAATACCAGAATACCCCACAGAAACATTTCAATGTTTCAGTTTTACTGTGTAATGTTAAAAGAAAACTGATTTCCCGATTAGACATTTACTCCAGGGTATGTATTTACCAGGTTAGATTCTCACATCTGTATGGTTTTACAGATGATGAGTGGGAGTAAGTTATTGGGAATTGGGTGATCATCCTCATTATATCGGGATTCGTTGTAATCGGTGATATTTGAGGAGATCACCTGGGATGTTTGCCGGTCGGCAATTATTTGGTTTTGAATATCCGCGGTTATGCACCAATTTCAAATTGATATATCTGTACGTCTATTTTCATAGAGTGAGATATACCTTTTGATATTATGTCGATGACATTTACCTATATCAGTGGATGGTTAGGTAAGGAGCATTAAACAGCGGTGTAATTCTTTTTAACCATAAGTACAGTTTTCAACCTACGACACACAGTGAAAGAGTTGTTAGACTCAGCGGACTTATACAGAGTATTGTATGTTGTCCAGTGTCCATTAGGACAGAGGGGTTGGTGCTCGTACTATATTCGGTTTACTTATGACTTCTCTAGATTTTAGACAGCTGTTTCGTGGAAACACAGGGTCTAAGTTTTGAGGAGTTATAGGTATTTGAATAGAGTAGAGAACCAGGTGTAGCAAGTATCGGGATTCTTCAAGGTGATCGAAGATGTAGATACTTATGTATGGTATTCAGTTGATAGTAATGAGAACTTGCTTCTCTTTCAGGTTACTCATAATTGGAAGCATTCCTAAGTTGAGTAACGCTGATCGGCCTCCTTCCATTTAGTTGACATGCACTGGAGATAGTTGCATGATTTGAATCTGGTTCAATTGAATCAGTGCCTCTGGTTCTATATTGGATATAGAACAGTTCATATCTTAACGATGTTAAGGTACGGGGAGTTGTCCGGCTTATGCTTAAAGCCAGACACTGGACAACTCAAGGCACGTTTCTGTAATGGCTGTTTGTGGGTTGACCCAGGCTATGACGAGGGTTGACTTTCTACCATCTGGCAGATCAATAGAAATATTGTTCTAGACTCGCCACAGTTTTATTAAAAATGGATTTTTTTCAAAAACAGAAGTGGGAGTATGGTAGAACTGGAAGTGATTCCAGAACCGCAAACGATTACTGAAGATTTGATAAGGAACCTAAAGATTCAATCTGATTTGACATTCCATTGGCCACTCCGCAGATAAGGTGGGTAACTTCAGGCACCCGAGAGGTACTCCGGTAGCCTCAAGGACGGTGACAGGGAAGTTCTTGTTTACCCACACTTGCCATTGTTGTTGTTCCAGGCTGCGAGACCCGGCAGGAGGATGAGTATAGCGTCGTTCTAAACTAGCTTTAGAAGTGCACGTCTATATGACTCTGGCAGAGGGTTGTCGTAGTCAGTGGGAGCAGCGGAAGCATTGGTGGACTTCATGCTTATATCCATTTGTAGACTAAAGCAGATATAGCGGAGTTAGATCATCTGTTTCTGATTTGACAGTCATGGGTTTGACGTCATCAGAATAGGGGATGGATCTGTTGAGAAGGTAGTAGGAAGTGATATTCCTATACTACGATCGGTTATACTTTGGTCGTCACACAGTGTTTTCTCCACATGGGACTTGGATATTATATCAGACATACTGGTTACTAGACCTATGGTTTTAGATCTAGATTTGGGTGGTTTCCCAATCAGGGTACTTTGACAGCATTCTAAGAGTATTTAGAATGGACGACTCCTGGCACGGTAGTGTACCTGCAGGTAATGGAGTCACCCTCTCTAAAGGTGTCTTACAGACTAAAGGGGAGAGGGATACGCATGATTGACAGATCACTTGCTTAGGCAATTGAGTCAATCATGAGATGTCAAGTACCACACCAAATGTTGTTCTTGCAGTAGATGCAATAAGTTGATATTAATCCAATCCTGGAGAAACAGTCGGAAGCAGTTTTAGAACATAAGTGAATGTTCTAGGGATACGATAACGGCTGCCTCCTTTAGGAGACGGTTATCACTCCAGGCTTCCAAGGTGACATGGACGACAAGGAGGATGTCAGAGTTATAGTTCTCCCTCTGACGAGGGACTGTATTTTGGACAGGTGGTCCAAGGCAATACTGAGGGAGGCATGGCGCAGGATACTGATTAAGTTCAGTTGTTGATACAGTCTAAGAAGTTTGGATTTGGAGTTCATTTATGAGCTAGGTCCCATCAGACATCCAGACATTCTAAGACAGGTATTGCTCATTTCGGGAGATGGTTTTCTCCGCGAACTTGAGATATAGAGAGACATAGAAAGAAACATCACAGCGGATCCACTCACTGAGGCTATTCCTCGAACGCAAAAGTTTCGCAAACGGGTTTTGTGAGACTGACTAGTAGAGGAGTTGGGTGTTCGGTATCACACGGGCTGTGAGTATGCGACATCGCAATAATTAGCCTTGAGTGCAAGTGGGAGATTGTTGGAGATAGTGCCCTCAGAGTCAATTATTGGATCACAGGCACGTGATTGCAATGATTGAGGGAGGACCTATCCCAGGAGGACAGTCTTACTCGAGATGATAGTATGCTATCTGGTTTATCTTTATCATCGTGTACTGCTTTAGGTGACCTGACATGTCGCTATTACACGTTGATAGAGCCCCTAGGATTCTTGCTTGACGACCAGCAGTATGATGGCGATCATATACGTGGGAGCTGGAGTCTATAAGCACATCCTTAAAAGGTCCCTAGTCGTAGGAGTTTTGAGACAGGGCATCGATACTCCATTAGTAGACTAGTGTATACAGTCGAGACCCCGACGAGGGGCGGTGGCCGGTCTCACAAGCCACTGGTGTCAGTTGGTTCACCTAAGATGTATACAGGTGCTCATTGGGTTATGAGTACACCGGACAGGACTCGCCGGGAACCTGCTAGTTGGTCTTATACCAGACGTCAGATAGCAGTTCCCAGGTGACATGTGTACAGGTTAGTTCATCGACCTGAGATCGTCATTTGTCTCGTGTGAGTTCCCACTGTGCTTTGATTACTACCCTACCACGGCTCAAAGGAGTCGTGCAAACAGGTTTTAGTTGGGTACAGTCCCGAGCCACATGGAGGCAGTGAGCGGATCTGCAGGGGTTCGCCTCTCCCGGTATTGGGGGTGAGGTCGCGCTGTGTCTAGGAGAGCCATTACGCAAAGCCCTCGGCCGAGGCAGGAGATTTACTGGTAGGTATTCCAGTAGTATCTCAGGGCGTTCTGGGCTACACTCCGACACGACTTGTACCGCTTTTGGGGGTCTGACTTTCACCAACCCCCTAGGCCCGCCATGCGATACTCATAGACGAACGGACCGGACTGTACGGATATTGTCACTGACAGGCTCAGTTGGGTGTCGGGGTGAGCTTCCTCATCGACGTCCCTTTTGGTCAATAGCTGGTGGCCCGTCACGTATTGGCTTATACCTCTGACGTGCCAGTGGTTAAATCCACGGCCATAGTATTGACGAGTCTTTAGAGTCCACCACACTTTCAGTTACTCAGCTTTCGGGCAAAACGCTGTAGAGGCCGTATGGAGATATGGCAGGGTCCGATCAGATACGTGCGGTATTGCACGGATCAGGATCGGACAGTTTTGTACTAGTGGCCGTATAGTTATATGGCAGGGTTCGATCAGATACGTGCGGTATTGCACGGATCAGGATCGAACGGATTTTACTAGCCGGCTTTGGTTTAAGCCGGTACTAGTTTAGTACAGTGTAGATTTTGTCTCATTGCATTTGTATCCGGACGGAATACAGATGCGGGTGTGTATGCACAGTATAGGGGTTTTCCTGTAATTTATTACGGGACCAGTTTTCTGGAGTTGCCGGTTTGCATTCCGTTCCGGCCGGTTTTCCTTTTGTTCTTTCCCGGCCGGACTTTTCCGATGGAGGGGGTTATTTGCAGTTTTGCAAATAACACTTTGTGGAGGGGTTTTCTTGCATATATATTGATTATGACACCTTTCATTTCTTGCACCTTGACTTGTGATAAAGTGAGGGTATGGGTTTGATTTGATAAGGGTATGGTTGTTTGTTTTCTTGTCTCTTGATGTGGTCACCACTTCCTTCATCCTACACTTACCTCCCTTCTAGCTTCATATTGTTTTTCCTCCACCCTTTATTCTCACTTGATGAATAAGTCTTTCATGGTTATGAGAAAGAGAAGAAAAAGAAAGAGAGGAAGAAAAAGAAAGAGAGAAAGAAAAAGAATGAGAGAGTTCATCTTTGTTATGGGAGGAATTCTTCATCTCCTTCTTCTTCTTGTTTCGGAAAAATGAAAGCACCATTTTTTCCTAACCCCAATCCTCCATCATGGCAACTACAAACCCCAAATGAGACTAGCATCATCTACACTACATTCTACAGCACTTCTTGGGCATGTCGAGTTGCCGGCTTCATGCTCGAGTTGCCTCGGTATTGAGGCGGGAGCCCGTAAAAGACGAAGGCGATGTGGTGCCCTTTCCGGCGAGGAGGCGACGATGTGGAGCCAAGACTTTCCGCGGGAGATCGGGATGATGAAGAGAAGACCGGAGGACTCGGATCACTCGGTATACTTCCTTTCCCATCTCTTGTTAGCTAGCGTAGGTTAATGGTTAACGATCCGGGTAATTGTCCGCGGTAGCGCCGGTTTCCGAGCAAGGAAAAATTTTTGATTCCGCTTTTTGGCCTCGACTACGAGGCCGGGGCGCTGCCGTGGCGCAACACAAACCTCCTCTGAAAATTTTAGAGGATGAAGAGGCAGAAACGCGGCGGATCACCGGTCTAAGGGCTCCTTCGGCGGCGGAAGCGCCGCGGCTGTGAGCGATCTCTCTGCAAAAACGAAGCGGCGGCTAGGGTTTGAAGACTGGAAATATTTAGGGCATGAATATTCAGAGGAGGGGTCGGTGTTTATTTATATGGGGTATTTTGGTTATTTGCAAAAAGGACATCTTAAAAGGAGAAATTTATTTTTAAATAATTTTTTTTATTATTTTGTTATTTATTATTTATTAAAACTGAAAATTTACAAAAATACCCCCAAAAAAAAGTTTTATTTTATTTTATTTTATTTTTATATTTTTATTTTGTTTTTATATAATTACAAGTGGTGGATACCCCCAATATTATTTGAAACAGTGTTTCTACTGTTTATGGCTGGATAACCGAAATTTAGGGTTAGACGGAGGAAGATCAGTCAATGTAAAACGGCTCCTGCAAAAACATAAACTCCTCCGTAGGGTCCGCAGTGAGGAATGGTTTAAGTCTATGTCCGTTCACTTTAAATAGTGAACCGTCCTCCGGATTTTCTAGATCGACCGCACCGTGCGGATATACGGTGCGTACCAAAAATGGCCCTTTCCATCGAGATCGGAGCTTTCCGGGATGGAAGTGCAATCACGTGTCGTAAAGTAAAACCTGTTGACCAGGTTTGAAAGTTTTGCGCATAAGGTGTTTATCGTGAAACACCTTCGTTCGGTTTTTAACGACAACCGCGTTCTCGTAAGCTTCATCCCGAAGCTCGTTCAATTCATTTAATTGCAGCTTTCTATGGCTGCCCGCATCTCCTAGAGATAGATTCAACTCTTTAATCGCCCAAAATGCTCTATGCTCAATTTCAACTGGAAGGTGGCAAGCCTTTCCATAAACAAGCCTATATGGAGACATACCAAGATCGGTCTTATAGGCAGTTCGAAATGCCCAAAGGGCATCAATAAGTTTTGACGACCAATCTTTACGGTTTCTGGAAACCGTTTTCTCCAATATCTGTTTAATTTACCGATTTGAAATCTCGGCTTGCCCACAAGTTTGGGGATGATAGGGCGTTGATAGCTTGTGAGTAATTTAATATTTCCGTATTAAGGACTCGTAAGTCCTATTACAGAAATGAGTTCAATTATCGCTGATGATTGCGCGGGGGTGCCCAAACTGAGAGAAAATGTTTTCTTTGAGGAATCTAACGACAACATTGTTGTCATTAGTCCAGCTGGGCACAGTCTTGACCCACTTTGAAACATATTCAACAGTGAGGAGAATATACACGTTCCCAAAAGAATTGGGAAACGGTCCTATAAAATCTATCCCCTAAACATAAAAAATTTCAACAACCAATATTGGTTGGAGCGGCATTTCGTTTCTCCTAGATATCCGGCCCAAGTGTTGGCACAGGGAACATGTCTTGCAATAATCATGAACGTCTTTAAAAACTTGTGGCCAGTAGAAACCACACTGCAAGATCTTTTCTGCTGTCTTTTTAGGGCCAAAAAGCTCGCCACAAGCTTGATCGTGGCAGAATGACAGCACGCTCTTAAACTCTTTGTAGGGGACATACCGACGAATGATTTGGTCGGAATAGTATTTGAATAGATACGGTTCATCCCAGTAAAAATGTTTTACTTAGGATAGAAATCGTAGTCTGTCCTGATTTGACCAATCATTAGGTATATGTCCGGTGGCCAAATAATTCATAATATCTGCGAACCAAGGTTCGCATGACACAGTCAAGAGCTGCTCATCTGGAAAAACGTCTTTTATGGGAAATTGAACCGTTGGCGAAGAAGGAAGGCATGAAAGATGATCGGCGACTACGTTTTCGCATTCTCTCTTATCTCTGATGACAAGATCGAGCTCTTGTAGTAGGAGGATCCAACGTATAAGCCGAGATTTAGCATCCTTCTTTGCAAAAAGATGGCGAAGAGCTGATTGGTCAGTGTAAACGAGGACTGGATAGCCGATTAAATAGGGCCTGAACTTTTCTAATGCAAACACAACATCTAAGAATTCTTTCTCAGTTGTTATGTAATTTAATTGGGCCTCATTCAAGGTTCGGCTAGTGTAATAAATTACATGCGGCATCTTATTGATGTGCTGTCCAAGGACGGCACCGATGGCAAAATCTGATGCATCGCACATAATTTCAAATGGATGCGTCCAGTCAGGAGACGAAAAAATGGGAGCGGAAGTAAGTGTGTTTTTCAATGACTCGAACGCTTTCATACAGCTCGAGTCGAAATCAAATGTGGTGTCCTTGGCCAACAAATGAGTCAAGTGTCAGGCAATCTTGCTAAAATCCTTGATGAACCGTCTATAGAAACCGGCATGGCCAAGGAAGGCTCGAATGTCTCGGGCACATTTGGGAGGAGGAAGATTCGAAATGACTTCAATCTTAGCTTTATCTACCTCAATGCCATTTTGCGAGATGATATGTCCTAAGACAATACCTTCTCGTACCATAAAGTGGCACTTCTCCCAATTTAAAGTAAGATTCTTATCCTTACACTGGGTAAGAACTGCGTCTAAGTGTAGAAGACACTCATTAAAGGAGTCGCCGTAAATGGAGAAATCATCCATGAAAATCTCCAAGAATTTTTCCGCCATGTCTGAAAAAATACCCATCATACACTGCTGGAAGGTAGCGGGTACATTGCATAACCCATAGGGCATGCGGCGATAAGCAAACGTACCGAAAGGACAGGTGAATGTGGTCTTGTCTTGGATGGGAACTTGATTATAGCCGGAGTAGCCATCCAAAAAGCAGTAAAATTGAAGCCCAGCCAATCGTTCTAGCATTTGGTCAATAAAAGGTAATGGAAAGCGGTCTTTCCGTGTCGCGGCGTTGAGTTTTCTATAATCGATGCAAACTCGCCACCCAGTTTGGGTGCGAGTAGGTATTAACTCATTCGCCTCATTAGTTATGACCGTTATGCCCTATTTCTTAGGGACTACGTGAATGGGGCTAAACCACTGGCTATCAAAGATAGGGTAAATGATACCACTATCAAGACATTTTACAATCTCCTTTTTAACAGCCTCCTTCATTATTGGGTTTAGTCGTCTCTGTAGATCCCTTGCTAGCTTGGCATCATCCATCATATGAATATGATGTTCAACAATCAGGGGACTAATCCCCTTGATGTCCACCATAATCCAGCCAAAAGCTTGCCGATTGTTTTGTAAGACCGTTAATAGGGCTTTCTCTTGCTCGGGGGCTAAAGATACCGATATGATAACAGGAAGGGTCTCATTCTCACCTAAGTAAGCGTATTTAAGGTGAGACGGAAATAGCTTGAGTTCGAGTATTGGAGGAGAAACAATTGAAGGTAAAATTGGTGAAATTGTCTCAAACTCGAAGGATTCCAACAGAGGTTCAAAACGAGTGTAAGCCACTGAGTCGGATGGTTCAGTTATCTCATCCAAAAAGTCAAAGGATTCAAACTCGGGTGGTGACTGGTCAAGATCGTTCGAGAAAGTGAAACACTCGTAGTCATTATCGGGTGTGAAAGCAGTATCATTTTCAAAGAGGAACGCGCTAGTGGCGTCAAAGTTGCTGTGATGGAACAGAAATTTTTCAAGCTCACAGTCCTCCTGAGTGATCTCTTGGATCGAGCAAACATCAAGTATATTAGCATTAGGTTCGGAGGGCTGATTCCCCAACTTGAAAATGTTGAGCTCAATTGTCATGTTTCCAAAAGATAGGTTCATTGAACCATTTCGACAATTGATCACCGCATTAGAAGTTGCAAGGAATGGTCGACCGAGTATCACAGGAATTTGATTCCGGGGGTTAGCTACCGGCTGTGTGTCCATAACAATGAAATCAACAGGGAATATGAAGTCTCCTACCTTGATGAACACATCCTCTAACTCACCCCTAGGATGGGTGATGGATCGGTCGGCCATTTGGAGAGTACAATGTGTAGGTTTCAACTCTCCAACGCCTAGTTGCTCATATACTGAATAGGGAAGCAGGTTAACACTGGCACCAAGATCTAAATGTGCGCGGTTGATGTTCTTATCCCCAATAGTTATTGAAATCGTAGGACAACCAGGGTCCTTTCATTTTAGGGGTAAAGGTTGGGTAAGAGCATCACTCACTGCACTAGCCAAGAAAACTTTCTTAGGTACCTTTGATTTCCTCTTCTTCGTGCATAAGTCCTTCAAGATTTTAGCGTAAGAAGGGACTTGTTGGATTGCATCCAAGAGGGGAATGTTAATGCTAACCTGTTTAAAAAACTCCACAATCTTCTCCATTTGTGGAGTTTGTTTATTGGATCTCAACCTGTTTAGAAATGGAACATTTTGAAAATTTGTTGAGTCCAATGTTTGTGGAGTGAGATGTGGAGTTGGAACGGATCCCAGTGTTGGTGTTTTCGTGGAGTGAGATGTGGGTCCGTTCGGAGTAGAAGAAGAAGAGCCTTTTGAAGAATGGAGAACAGGCTCAGAAAACGAAGAAGAAGAAGCGAAAGAAGAAGAAGCGGCCGGTGTTTCATCATCTATGCCAATATTGTTTGCAGCACTCTTCCAGATCTCAACGTAGTCACAGCACTCATATTATGATTTTGTTGTTCAAAAGCAACATGTGCATTTTGTGTGTGACCGGGATTTGGCAATGGTTGAGATGGAAGCTTTCCCTTTTCTCGCTCGCTTAATGCAGCATTCAGTTGTGCAATTTGAGCTTCAATTGATTTGATGCTTTGATCATGTAAAGCAGTGTGTTGCACCAAAGACTGAATGGAAGACAGGATATTGATGGAGGATTGAGTTGATTGTTTTAAAAATGCATCCAGACTTCGTTCTAGCGAAGAAACCTTATCGTTATTTGGAGGAACAAAATTGTTTTGAGGAAAGGTTGTTTGGTGCAAAATTGTTCATTTGATTTTGGTAAGGTTGGGGTTGAAAAGGTTGCTGATATTGAGTTTGTTGATGAGCTTGTTGTTGTGGAGGAGGCCTCTGGAAATTGTTATTGCCTTGGAATTGTTGTTGATTTTGATTCCAGGCGAAATTTGGGTGGCTCTTCCAACCAGGATTATAAGTTGAAGAGTATGGATCATTTCTTTGTCTTTGCTGAAAGGCAGCATTGACTTGATCCTTTCCTTGAGCAAGTGGATTGTAAGGACACTCTTCGGTCAAATGGGACGGATCCGAACAACAAGCGCATATAGTGCGAGGAGGTAAAGCAGGGGCAGGAGAAGGCGATGAGAATTTGCTCTCAATTGCCTGTAGTTTTTTCGTGATTGCAACCATTTCGGCCTTCATTGCAATCGACATATCAAGTTGATGAATGCCTGCCCTAGACTGACCGGAAGAAGTAGATGAAGTGGTCGGTCTAGTGCTTTCCCACTGAAGCATTTGTTCAGCAAGATCGTCGAGAAATTGCCAAGCTTCCTCGTCAGATTTGGTTAAGAAGTGACCTTGACAAATGGTTTCCAGCAACTGCTTAGTTGCTGGGTTCAGTCCTTCGTATAAGGTTTGGAAAAGTTGCCATCTCTCAATACCGTGATGCAGGCACTGAACAAGTAGGTCTTTAAATCGTTCAAAACACTTCCAAAAAGGTTCGGAATGAAGCTGGGAAAATTGGTTAATTTCAGTACGTATTCTCGCGATCTTGTGATGTGGGTAAAACTTTTTAAGAAAAGCTTTAACAAACTCTTCCCAACTGTTTATAGAATGTGATGCAGTGCTATACAGCCACTTTTCAGCTAGGTCACATAGAGTGAAAGGAATGACGCATAACTGTATAGCATCGTCAGACAGTTGGGTGGTCATCATCATGCCACAAACATTCTGGAATTTGTTAATGAAGATATAGGCTTCTTCGGATTCCAGCCCGTCAAATTTGGGCAACATATTTATGAAGTGGGGCTTGATTTCAAAGTTATCCCCATTTGCCGGCGGGAGTGAAAGACAAGTAGGAAGTGCGGAGCGGGTGGGATAGAAACGATCCTGGAGCGCGATTCGCTGGGGCGCTGTAACAGGAGGGTGTTGTGGGTTATTCGCACCCAGTTGAAGTGGAATCAGTGCCGAGTTAGGTAAGAGGTTGTTAGGATTGAATCCTGACATCTCCTTAGAAGATGATGAATGAGAAGATGAAGGTAAAGATGTGGAGGGAATTTCGACTTCGGAATCGAACTCGTCGTCAGTAGCGACTAACGAGACACGGACTAAACGGCCGCTAGTGTCCCTAGTCCAACTGGACATACACTAACGAGTTGTAGTGTAGTCAAAAAGCAGAATGTGAGGGTAAGAAAACGTCAATGGGGAAATGTGAGTGAAAGTTGGGTGTAATGGATTTCTAGTGACAAATGGCAGGTTTTTGTAAAAATTTTGTTTTGTGTTTTTTTTTATTATTAATTTTTTTTTATAAAGAGTTTTGAAAAAGATTTTGTAAGGAACTACGACACACTTTCAAACAGTCACAATTTAAGCATGCACAATCAAGCCTAAAGCTAGGGTCTCCTAAGTCAACTAGACTGCTCCTAACTGGTCCAAAGCGACAAGTTGTGAGATATCCTTCAAATCGCCTCTTCACCGCCATTTATGGCCAGGTAAGCTCAAGTGAAGAAAGGAGGGTTCCGCTCACGAATCACCGTGAGACGTTCCATTTAAAGTTACCTTTCTCACTTGTCTAGCCTAGGCACCACAAAGTCAGGTTTAGATAAACGACGGAATGCCCACAACCTTTCTCTGTCCTAATGAGCGCGACAGTTCTTAATTGGCTGAGTCTAGATATTTTTTAATTAACTCGAGGGTTGATGCATATGCTTTTTATGATTTCTTGGGTCTTAGGAAGGGTAATGAAATCCCGACCCAATCTGGATTGGTGTTATAGCCCCTTAATTTCCTTTTTAATTATGCAAATCAATTAACACACAAAATATAAAATACTTGCCAAAAAAAATTATTTTTATTTTTATTTGCGGCGCAAAGAATCCTGCACAAAATGATTTATTGGAAAGGGAGAAGAAGTTTTGCACAAAGAACCCTGCAGGAAAATTTTTCAGTGGAGTTCAAGGGGTTGGAGAGAAGACAAAAATACTTATAGAGAGTTTTGAAGTGCAAACGTCAGCAAGAGGCTGCGGATCCACGGTCAAATGCTCAATACTGCGGCGGTTCTGCGGCAGATAAGTTGGTTCAAGCCTCCAAAATTTTTTTGTTGTCTGTTGTGGTTCTCCTCTGTCTGTTCAGTTATTCTGTTTGTTGATTTGATCACTGGGCTTTTTCCAGATCTGAATCTATCCGTCTTCTTTTCCTGCACAATTCGTACAAAAACGATCAAAATTAACAAGATGATTTTTTATGTATTTTTATTTTTTCAATTTTTATAATTTTCAATTTCAATTAACCCGAAATAACAAAAAGAAAATAACTACAGTTTCCCCGGCAACGACGCCATTTGATTGGTTGTCGTTTGCGTATGTGCGTTTTAAAATCAAAATTAAAAATATACCGCAATCAATAACGGTGTCGCTTGGTAGCTAGCCGGTTGAGTAAGGGTCGGTCCACAGGGAAAACATGTTTTTTCTTTAATTTCTTACGAGTTAAGTCCTATTTTTGGTAGGTTTAGGATTTTATAAAAAAACTAAGATTGAATTTAATTTTATTTAAAGCCTTGCTAGGATTAGGATTAGGTTAGTTTGGAAAAAGAACTCTACTCACTGGTTCCTTTGTCCTAATTAAGAACTTAGGTGTTAGGGTAATAATCAACAAAGGGGATTAGCACGACTAGGAAGAAACTTCGTTTCTTCCTTTTGGTCCTTGTCCGTCCTTTCGTAACTCTTATTCCCAATCTCTATGTAAATCAACCACATCCGGTCTAACTAGGGAATCACAGCTATCTCTTAGGATAGGGTGCCGTAGTGAGCGGTGTGTGTTTGATTCAAATAGAGTCCTAATTAAAATATTATATGGGCAAGAAAAGAGTGAGAGATTTCCATCTCTCAAACCTACCCAATCATAACCCTAACAAGTGAGGAATTACTCACTCATTAGGATGGTTACGATGAAATTCATTTTTTTTAGTTTTGTTTTAATAACCTAATTAACTTGCAGATAAATAAAGACAGATAAAAAAATTGCAGAAATTAAATTCAAAACACAAGATAAAAATTAAGAACACTTACTTTTATTGATGACCTCTTAATGATTACAATTGAAATAAAATTTAATCTAAGAAATTAAAAAGAAGCATGCCTAATTAGGCTTTCGGCTTTCCTATTTATAGATAGGAGAAACCCTAGGTTTTACATCTGATCCACATTTGAAATTACAAAACTACCCTAAGAAAGCCGGGTCAGAGCACCGACACCCACCGACACGTGCACCGACACGTGCACTGCACAGCCGCGGAACCGTGGTAGAATGCCATGTTTGGCCGCGGTTCCGCGGCCATATGGTGGGCTCTTAGGCTCAGTTTCTCAGGGCTGCTTCATGTTGCTTTTTCCTTCTGTTTTCTTCACTTGGTTTTTCAGAATCTTTTCTACTTTCTTCCAGATTTCCAACTGTGCCGAATTATATGGACTTTTACCGTAAGCTTCACGTTGACGTCTTGAATCTTGTGCTGTCCTTGTGCTTTGTGCGTCAAACTGTTTACTGATCTTCATTTTTTCCTTGAACTGTTAGGCGGCATCATACGGATTCATCTATTATTGGTCGTAGTCTCACTTTTGTAACGTCTTTTCATGCATTTCACTGAATTGTTCTGAGAACCTGTAACCTGCAACTATTTAGTAGACATTGATCAAAAGCACCTATTTATTTGTAAAATGATTAAGAATGGGAATATAATAATGCAAAATTCTAATATGAACAGAAGTGAAGGACCGGTCTACAAAGGTTGTATTTCACATTCACTTTGTATGCAAAGTTGCTTGCATGTTGTATTGTATAATTCTCTAGTTAAGATTCTAGAGTTAGGGTTGTTTAGAACGGCAAATTTTTGAAAACGGCATGGACGATGCCTCCCGAAACATTGCTGCCGCACTACGTAACCCTACAGTGGTATCAGAGCGAAGCTACAGATTTAAACGATATTTGTTAGATTACGAAAACAAAACAACTCCGAAACACCCGATACATAATCCTAGTTTCTGTCGAATTTTAAATGACCTCTAAAAATTTTTTTAGCAACTGCAGAATGTTGTATGTGATATAACATGAACAACATAGAAATTTGAAGCAATTTGGACTGAATATGGCCAGCCACATGAACTAAAAATCCGAGCTCACTGGTTCTAGTATGGTGTTTTGGTTTCAAATTTTTAGAGTGTTCCAGTCTCTGGGTTTTGGTGTTTCAGGTGTTGCTTGTTTTTGCTAAATTTGCATGTGATGTTAATTTTCTGCAAAGGCAATTCGGAGTGTTTCGTAGTCATAATTCTGACATGTATTTGGGTTATTTAGACGACGTTAAAAAGTTCGAACGGATATCAATAACCCATATTTTCGCTCTTTGGAAATTTTCCAAGAGTTGGATTTTTTCCAAGTTTAAAATCTTCAGAAAATCATGCAGGAGATTCTTTGGACCCTCTAGAAGAACGATACACAAAATCGACTTTTTTGGATCGCGGAACCGCGGTCATACCCTAGGGTTTACGGCAGTTCTGCGGTGACTTGAGTGAGGCATGGGTCGGCCCTTCTACGGATGGTTCAGAGAAGCTGTGGTATGTTCTGGGTACTTTTTGAACTCTGCTCAAGTGTTGAGCTCTTTGGGAAATTTTGGGTGTTTGTTTATTCGATCGAAAACTTTAACATCGTCTAGCTATCTGTGATTGTGATACAATATTTAGTATCCACATAATTAGTTATGTGATAACTACTTTGAATTTTATAAATCTAGCAGTTTAGTCTCATTCGGTTGCCACGGAATTTTGATGAGGAACAAAAGTCCGTCGTAATTACGTAGTGTACGCGGATAATCGCCGGGTAACCTTACTAGATAGCCACGCTCCATAGCCCCGACCAAGTGACTGTATGAGAACCCCGTCGCCAAAAGCATCCGTTCAGGTGCTCGCGGCCGCGGTGTTCCGCCTTAGTGCACTTCGTCGACGGCATCGGGGGTGCGGCCATCTACTAAAGTTTCCGACGAGCATTCGATCAGGTTATCGGGAATCTTGTTGAATTACCCAAAAGGTTATTGGAAAGTGTTTTCAATATCGAGATTAAATGCGGGGTTTATAATTGTTAGGCATGTGATGTCTAAGGAATTCATTTTGTTAGGCATGAAATTCAAAGTATGTGATACATTGGGTTTAAGATGTCTAAGGTGGTTGCGAATTCCAATTGTTGTAGTTTTTCACTTTTTTTTCTACGACCGTAAGTGTAATATGTGGTGTATCGCCGGTTTCGTTGCTATATGTCAACGACAATTGGGATACTCATATTTACTTACGTTGATGACATGTGATGTTATGTGTTGCTGTGATATGTTATATTGGATCATCGTGTTCTGAATAGCCGGGTTTTTTTACGTGAGATGAGAGTTTTTCATTTTCATTCATGTAAAACCTTGTATGTAATATTCTTTTATTGGGGCACTTCCGGGTTGAGGATGATGTCACTATTGATGTATATTATTTACTTTTCCGCATTAGGATAGACCCAAGGATGAGAGCATAAGTAACCGGGTTCTAGGGTCCAGTGGGAGACCATCTCGAAGAGTCGAGGCCGGGTCTCTTAACTCTAGAATTGGTAGGGTTGCTTTCCGCTCTCATTGGGGTCAGGGATGTGGGTTTGGCTATTCATCGCGACCGTGGAATCCGCGTTTTTACTGGCTTAAATAAAACACGGAATTCCTAGTATATCCAATATTTCATATGTGTTCTTCTGCTGCTGATATTCTTTGATGTGATCACTTGATTTGTTGAGACGAATGCTTATATTATATATATGATATATAATAAATATTACTGCTTTCGTTTCTTGTGTGATGCTTAGGAAGCATAATTGATGGGACTTCATTAATGAGATTAATGAAATAAAAGAAAACTAAAGATATTGTAGAAACTTGTTTTAAAAACTGGTAGCTCTAGTTCTTGCTTTGCATAGCGGTATTCCTTGTAGAATATCAAGCACCTTATTCGATAAGGAAAGAGCCGAGATCCCTTCACCGGAAGTGACCTCTTTAGCGAAACTGGCAGATGCTACAACCCACTCGGTTTGTCTTTTAATTGCTTCTATAGTTTTTTTTTGCATAGTGGTATTTGTGAAATATCCTGCACCTTATTCGATAAGGAAAGTGCCGAGATCCCTTCACCAGGAGTGACCTCTTTAGCGGAACTAGTAAAAGCCTAAAAAACACTCCTTTTCAAAATCACTCGATTCTACAACGAGATCAAGTTCATTACGCAAAAGGTTTTCATAAAAACCTGTCGTAGCCCTCCATCATTTCAGATAAGTAGTATTTAGTATTCGTGCTACGTTTGTTGGCTTTCGTCAACGCGTAGTGTGCGGTAGCTTATTAGCGCTTATCTGCTTAAGCATATGATGCGATTGGATTAGGGTAGTCGTATGGCTTTGTTGGCTTTCGTCAAGGGTCGTGCGGGTGGGTTTAATTCAATCATGAAATGTACGGGTTTAACTTGACTAGCAGCCTATGGTTTGTTGACCTTCGTCAAGGTCATAGGACGCTAGGGGAAAAATATTATCGGGAATTTCAAGTGTTGTAATTTGCAATGAGATTGCATACCTTCTACGAGATAGTTGGATCCCGATACCAACTGCGAGTAAGAGTTACTCCTGGGAGAGTTTTGTACATTACAATTAACCGATCAAGTAGGTGTCTAGAAAGGTGTTAACGGGGTTACGCCCCTGGGAAAACGAGGTTTATTTTAATTAGGTCCGTATGAAAGCATGGGGAACATCCTTCAAAGTACCGATACTGGCCTGGCCGAAAGATTGGCGAACTTGTTGTAAGTCTACGGTAGCGCCCCGACCGTCTTTCCGAGGCCAAATGCGGAACAAAAAACTTTTCGAACTGGCTCTAACGCAAACTTAAATTCCGGATCGTTCCATTAAGCATAAACTAGTATACTGTAAAAGGGGGTTTCGAGATTATACCGATCGATCCGTGTCCTTGAGTCTTTAACCTCTGCCCCTAGCTTGTTGCGGATGCATCGACAAAGTTCGCTCTCCGATCTTGCTCGATCTACGGTCTCCTCCTCTCTGAATGTTACGCCACGTTAACGAATCATTATACGTGCTCCCGCCTCTGAACCGAGGCAACTCGGACACGAAGTTTGCTAGCCGACGTGTCCAAGGTTGAAGTAGAGTGAGTGTAGAACACTTTGTCTCAAGTCACCCAAGCTTTTGGGTGAGGGTTAATCGAAGTTGCCATAAAGAGAAGTGTGAGGAGAAATAAGCAATTGGAAATGCGCTTAGGATTTTTGTGCAAATGAAAATGAATCTCAATCACACTCAAAGATGGGGGGGCTGCCTTAGTGCTCGGCCAAGGCAGTAGAGGGTGAGTGCAAGCAAAAACCAAGTGGTGACCTTAAGTTAAAGATCAATATCAAATATCCTAAGCTCTCAAAAAACATTAAATGCACCAAAGAAGCCAAGCTCGTTCAAGAACCATCCACATGACTCACCCACAAAACAAAAACCCTACCCTCACATCTAATTTCGGCCAAGTCAAGAATGAAGGAAATTTGTCCAAAAAGAAATGCACACATTAAACATTAAAAACAATGTTTAATCGAGCGGAGAAAAACTGGAAACTTCAAAAAGCGATCCCGTAAGAAATTACAGTATAACCCCGCAACTGTATATACATACCCGCATTTAAATTTCGACCGAATACAAATGCAATGAGACAAAAATATGCCCACAAGATATAATACTCGGATCCGGCTTAAACCAAAGCCCACTGGTATTATCTGTCTGAAACACGACATGTGCACAAGTGCACGTGTATGTTCGAACCCTACCATAAAACCATACGGCCTCTACAACGTTTCGCCCGAACTGGGAAACTTTCTATGGGAGGCTCTAAAGACTCGTCATTACTCTGGCAGTGGGTTTAACCACAAGCCGTCAGTGGTACTAGCTGTACGTAACGGCTGCCCATGTACTGAGGAAAAAGGGAAGCCGGTGACCGAACTCATCCTGGAACCCTACTGAGCCTATCTGTGACAATATCTGTACAGTCCGGTCCGTTCGTCTATGAGTATCGTATATTGGGCCTTGGGAGCTGGTAAACGTCAAACCCCCAATAGCTGTATAAGTCGTGTCGGAGTGTAGCCCAGAACACCCTGAGATACTACTGGAATACTTACTAGTAAATCTCGCTTGCCATGGCCATGGACTTTATGTAATGGCTCTCCTGACACAGCGCGATCTCACCCCCAATGTTGGGAGAGACGAATCCCCTGCTGATCCGCTCACTGCCTCCATGTGTCTCGGGACTGTACCCAACTAAAACCTGTTTGCACGACTCCTTTGAGCCGTGGTAGGGTAATAATCAAAGCACAGTGGAAACTCACACGTGACAAATGACGATCTCAGGTCGATAGACTAACCTATACACATGTCACCTGGGAATTTCTATCTGACGACAGGTTTTAAAAACCAGCTTGCATGTTCCCGGCGAGTCCTGTCCGGTGCACTCATAACCCAATGAGCACCTGTATACATCTTAGGTGAACCAACTGACACCAGTGTCTTGGGAGTCCGTCCACCGCCCCTCTTAGGGGTCTCGACTGTATACACTAGTCTACTCCGGAGTATCGATGCCCTGTCTCGAAACTCCCACGACTTAGGACCACTTTTAAGGATGTGCTTATAGCCTACCCAACTCTCACGTATATGATCGCCATCATACTGTTGGTTGTCAAGCAAGAATCCTATGAGCTCTATCAACGTATAATAGTGATTTTTAATGTCACCTAAAGCTGTACACGTTTGATAAAGATAAACCAGATAGCATACTATCATCTCGAGTAAGATTGTCCTACCGGTATAGGTCCTCCCTCAATCATTGCAATCATGTGTCTGCGATCCAATAATTGACTTTGAGGGCATTATATCCAACAATCTCCCAGTTGCACTTAAGGCAAATTATTGCGATGTCGCATACTCACAACCCGTGTGATACCGAACACCCAACTCCTCTACTAATCAGTGTCACAAAGCTTGTTTGTAAAACTATTGTGTTCGAGAAATAGCCTCAGTGAGTGGATCTGCTCTGACGTTTCTTTCTTTGTCTCTCTTAATCTCAAGTCCGCAGAGAAAGCCATTTCCTGAATTGAGCAATACCTGTCTTTGAATATGACTGGATATCTGATGGGACTTAGTTCACGAATGAACTCCAAATCCAAACATCTTAGACTGTATCGTCAACTGAACTTAATCAGTATCCTGCGCCATGCCTTCCTCAGTATCCTCTTGGACCACCTGTCCAAACTACTGCCCCTCGTCGGAGGGAAAACTAAAATTTTGACAGTAACTCTGTCATCCTTGTCACCATGGAAGCCTGGAATGATAACTGTCTCCCGAAGGTGGCTGTCGTTATCATATCCCTAGAACATCCATTTATGTTCTAAAACTGCTTCCGAACGTTTCTCCAGGATTGGATTAATATCAACTTATTGCATCTAGTGCAAAAACAACATCTGGTGTGGTACTTGACATCTCATGATCAACTCAATTGCCTAAGCAAGTGATCTGCCAATCATGCACATCCCTCTCCTCTTTAGTCTATAAGACACCTTTAGAGAGGGTGACTCCATCACCAGCTGGTACACCACCATGCCAGGAGTTGTCCATTCTAAATACCTTTAGAATACAGTCTAATTACCCAAATTGGGAAACTACCCAAATCTAGATCTAAAACCATAGATCTAGTAATCAGAATGTCTGATATAATATCCATATCCTATGTGGAGAAACCACTGTGTGACAACCACAGTATGACCGATCATAGTATAGGAATTTTACTTCCTACTTTGTGTATGTCATCCAAATACCAAGACATCACACCCTACTAATTTCTTAACAGATCCATCCCCTATTCTGATGAAGTCAAAGCCCATGACTGTCATATCAAAAATAGATGATCTATCTCCGCTATATCTGCTTTAGTCTATAAATAGACACAAGCTACTTGTCCACTATGCTTCCGCTTCTCCTACTGACTACGACAACCCTCTGGCAGAATAATATACACGTGCACTTCTAAAACTAGTTTAGAACGACGCTATACTTATCCTCCTGCCGGGTCTCATAGTCTGGAACAGCAGTAATGGCAAGTCTGGGTAAACAAGAACCTCCCTGTCACCGTCCTTGAGGCTACCGGATTACCTCTCGGGTGTCTGAGGTTACCCACCATATCTGCGGAGTGGCTAATGGAATGTCAAACCTGATTGAATCTTTAGGTCTTATTAAATTTTCCGTAATCGTTTGCGGTTCTGGAATCTCTTCCAGTTCTACCATACTCCTACTACTGTTTTCTGAATAAATCCATTTTACTAAAACTGTGGCGAGTCAAGAACAATATCACTATTGATCTTCCAGATTCTAGAAAGTCAACCCTCGTCAAAGCCAGGGTCAACCCACAAACTGCCATTACCGAAACGTGCCTTGAGTTATCTAGAGTCTGGTTTTAAGCATAAGCCGGAAAACTCCATATACCTTAACATCGTTAAGATATGATCCATTCTATATACAATATAGAAACAAAGGCACTGATTAATTGGAACCAAATCCAAATCATGTAGCTGTCTCTAGTTCATGTCAACTAAATGGAGAGAGGCCGATCAGCATTGCTCAACTTAGGAGTGCATCCAATTATGAGTAACCTGGAAAAAAAAGCAAGTTCTCTAAAACATTACTATCAACTGAATACCATACACAAGTATCTACATCTTCGATCACCTTGAAAAATCCCGATACTTGCTACACCTGGCTCTCTACTTTATTCTTGTACCTATAACTTCTCAAAATTGGACCTTGTATTTCTTTGAAACACTTGTCTAAAACTTTAGAAGTCACAAGTAAACAGAATATAGTACGAGGACCAGCCCCTCTATCCTAATGGACACTGGACAATATACTATACTTTGTATAAGTCCCCTGAGTTGAATAACTCAAACCCTGTGCATCGTAGGTTAAAAACTGTACTATGGTTACGAAGAATTACACCTCTGTTAAATGCTCCTTACCTAACCATCAACTGATATAGGTAAATGTCATCGACATAATTTCAAAAATTATATCTCACTTTATAAAAATAAACGTACAGATATATCAGTTTGAAATTGGTGCACAACAACGGATATTCAAAACCAAATATTTGTCGTCCGGCAAACAGCCCAGGCGATTTCCTAAAATATCACCAATTACAACGAATTCCGATATAATGAGGATGATCACCTAATTCCCAATAATTTACTCCCACTCATCATCTGTAAAACCATAAAGATGTGAGAATCATACCTGGTAAATACATACCCTGGAGTAAGGACTAATTGGGAAATCAGTTTTCTATTAACAATACACAGTGAAACTGAAACATGAATATGTTTCGAAGGGGTATCCTGGTATTCCAGTAATGCCTATTCCATTATCCAGATTCATGACTGTAACCGTATATTTCCTTGCCATCTCTCCAAATCTCTTTATTTGTCTTTACTCATTACCTTCTGTACACCATAGTTCGGCTTAATGGTTTTCTTCCTACCCTACCTTTCGGCACCAGCCTATGGTTCGGAAGAAGACTATCCAATAAGCATAATATGTGTACTCTCCTAATCCTAGGAGTACTCGCAACCTGAGAGAAGGTGATGATAAAAGACAGCTGAATAAACCTTATTGTATTTCTCCCGAACCGGAGAAAAGCAATGGTGAAGTAGGAGTGGCGATGATATACTCAGTTTGGTCGTGAATGATAACAGTCGCAACTTACTTTTCCCTCTTTCTAATCCCTTCATATGTCTTTACTTATTACCTTCTGCATACCACACTGAGGCTAATTGGTTTTCTTCATTCCCTACCTTTCGGCACCTGCCTATGGTTTGGAAGAAGACTATCCAATAAGCGTAATAGGTGCACCCTCCTAAACCAAGGAGCCCTCGCAACCTGAGATAAGGTAAAGGAAAAGACAACTGAATAATCCTATTTAATTTCTCCAGAACCTGAATCCATCTTCGAATCTGGAACAAGTTCCTCCGGGTTCGTATATAACCATACGATGGATTTATCTAATAGAAGTGGATGTTCGTAGTAATACGAGGTGTTCTGGAGAAATGCAAAGGGTAAAAGAAGGAGTGGCAATAATGTATGCAACTCAGACAATCCAAAAGCCAGTGTTTTAAGAAGGTTCGGTTAACTTGGTTACTGAGTCATAGTCTAGGGTCGGGCCATGGTCGCTGCCAAAGAGAGAGAGAAAAGAAACACTCTGCGTGCACTCTAACCTAGATCAGAATGGTTATTACTTTATCTAATCAGGAAACCTCCCACTGTCTCCTCAAATTCTCCTCGAAACCTGAAAGAAGAATTAGTCGGGATCACCCGAGGAGTAAACCAACTCATTAGTGGGAATCGGGATCCAACTATCATCGCATGATAACGTGATGTAATCCACTCACGTTATCATACTCCAGAGGGTATGCGCATGCCTGGCAAGTTTCAGTTTCTTTAGAAACTCTCGATTTGTATTTTTACCCAATGCTCTTATGACCTTGACTAAGGCCAACAAATCATAAGTCACATGTCAAGTTCTGCCCGTCATTGTCCAGGTTAATTTGAACCCACCCGTACAAGCCCTTGACTAGGGCCAACAAGGCTGTACGACTGTCCCAAACCAACGCATCTATCTATGCAATAGAAAAGTAACAAATAGCTACCATACACTATACCTTGACTAAGGCCAACAAACATAGCATGAATACTAAGTGCTACCCGTCTGAAATGACGGAGGGCTGCGGCTGGTTTTTGGCGAAAAACCTTTAACGTAATGAACTTGATATCGTTGAAGGAACCTGATAGCTTTTTACAAAAATATAGTGGCGAAAACCTTTGCTAAAGAGGTCACTCCCGGTGAAGGGATCTCGGCTCTTTCCCCGTAGAATGAGGTGCAGGATATTCCAAACCGAATACCACGATGCAAAGCAAAAAGTAATCTACTATAGTGAAGTTATTACCCTGGCGCAAACCTCTGTCCAAGGGGTCACTCCCGATGAAGGGATTTCGGACCTTGCCTCGTCGAATGAGCTGCTGGATATTCATAACCGAATACCACTGTGTAAAACAAATGAAAACGTCCTTGTAATAACAGCTTTTTGAAAAATGTTCCAACAACATCTGTATAGGTCTGTTTTCTTTACATTGATACGAATCAACGCAGTCCCATCAATTAATCACACCAATAAAGAATGAAAATAAAATGTACCTATATGCCATCCGCATTCGCCACTAGGTCCCGTCATCACCCGTTAGTTTACTTAACTAACGATAGAGCGGGGACAGGACTAGCGCGGGTGTAAAACATATACAACATCTACTAGTATATATATCAATATATAATAATCGCTCCAGGCGTGATAAACGCAACATTACAGAAAAGTAATAAGCATCACAGAACAATACAGATATACTGGGAGCCTCGGGTTTCATAGAGCCACAAATGAAACCCGACGTTCCCCTGGTCATATGGATAGCCTGTGCAATGAAAACCTAGACCCCTACGAGTGCGGCAAGTTACCTGCCAAAACCAGAAGCGAGGCAACCCCCTTCAGCACCGTGAATGGACCACCCAGCACTTCACGGAATCCGGTAACTTTAGCACCCCACCTTGGGTCAACCTGTACCCCCTACGAGTGCGGAGAATAGCCCGCCAATTCTAGAGTGAGGTCCCCTCCCTCTCAAAGCCATGAGATGCGGACCCGTTGCCCTTCAGAACTAGGATATCCGTACATTCCATCGTGGGGTAAACCTAGTACAGAAAAGAAAATATATAGAACGGGTACATCGACCTCAGCCCGGTCGTGCCCCAAAAGAATAATATACAAACAGGCAGTGACGGCAGTCCACATGTCGGACGCTCGCCCCGCGATATCAAATGTACAAATATATCCAAACTGCACTACCATTGCACGCATGCTATCCACCACGACAAATCCAGAACATCACAGCACAACACAGAACATCAACGTGTATGTCACGTTTGCAAACCCGTCTAAAAGAGCTATAGCAACTAGAAAAGATTTACCGATCGAATGACATTCACGGTCACAGATAATAATTTAATGCACTGCAAAACTTAAACAATGTTAGAAATATCGACTCCGAAATAACCCCCGAATAGCCCAAACAAGCTGATAAAACCATATCCAAAATGGGCTACACAAACAACACCACAGAACCAAAAACACAGAGACCAGAGCACACCCAAAACACCAAAACACAAGGCCATGATACGGCCGGCGACGCCGGATCTGGAGGCATGGGGCTCGGCCAAAAACCGAGGAGAGGGGTCCAGGTTTGGGGTGTTCTCTAGTGGTCTCCCCATTAGTTTTCTGCACTTGTTTAAATAATTTTTTGAAGAAGTTTTAAAAACAACAGAAACTACAAATCCAGTGGCATCGTTGGGGTTTTGTTCAGGTTTTGATACTTTGACATTGTCTAAACCAACTAGTAAACGGTTAATAGTTTGGCTCTGATACCATATAAGTCTACGGTAACGCCCCGGCCGTCTTTCCGAGGCCAAACGCGGAACAAAAAACTTTTCGAACTGGCGCTAACGCAAACTTAAATCCCGGATCATTCCATTAACCGTAAACTAGTATACTGTAAAAGTGGGTTTCGAGATTATACCGATCGATCCGTGTCTATCGGTCTTTAACCTATGCCCCTAGCTTGTTGCGGATGCATCGACGAAGCTCGCTCTCCGATCTTGCTCGATCTACAGTCTCCTCCTCGCCGAATGTTGCGCCACGTCAACGAATCTTTATACGGGCTCCCGCCTCTGAACCGAGGAAACTCAGACACGAAGCTAGCCGACGTGTCCAAGGTTGAAGTAGAGTGAGTGTAGAATACTTTGTCTTAAGTCACCCATGCTTTTGGATGAGGGTTAATCGAAGTTTCTATAAAGAGAAGTGTGAGGAGAAATGAGCAATTGGAAATGAGCATAGGATTTTTGTGCAAATGAAAATGAATCTCAATCACCCTCAAAGATAGGGGGCTGCCTTAGTGCTCAGCCAAGGCAGTGGAGGGTGAGTGCAAGCAAAAACCAAGAGGTGAGCTTAAGCTAAAGATCTATATAAAATATCCTAAGCTCTCCGAAAAACATTAAATGCAACAATAATGCAACAAAGAAGCCAAGCTCATTCAAGAACCATCCACATGACTCACCCATAAAACAAAAACCCTACCCTCACATCTAATTTCGGCCAAGTCAAGAATGAAGGAAATTTGGCCAAAAAGAAATGCACACATTAAACATTAAAAACATTGTTTAATCGAGCGGTGAAAAACTGGCAACTTCAAAAAGCGATCCCGTAAGAAATTACAGGATAACCCCGCAACTGTATATACATACCCGCATTTGTATTTCGACCGAATACAAATGCAATGAGACAAAAATATCCCTACAAGATATAATACTAGGATCCGGCTTAAACCAAAGCCCACTAGTATTATCTGTCCGAAACACGACATGTGCACAAGTACACGTGTATGTTCGAACCCTGCCATAAAACCATACGGCCTCTACAACGTTTCGCCCGAACTGGGAAACTTTTTATTGGGGGCTCTAAAGACTCGTCAATACTCTGGCAGTGGGTTTAACCACAAGCCGTCAATGGTACTAGCTGTACGTAATGGCTGCCCATGTACTGAGCAAAAAGGGAAGCCGATGAGAGAACTCATCCTGGAACCCTACTGAGCCTATCTGTGACAATATCTGTACAGTCTGGTCCGTTCGTCTATGAGTATCGCATATCGGGCCTAGGGAGCTGGTAAACGTTAGACCCCCAATAGCGGTATAAGTCGTGTCAGATTGTAGCCCAGAACACCTAAAGATATTACTAGAATACCGACCAGTAAATCTCGCTTGCCATGGCCATGGACTTTGTGTAATGGCTCTCCTGACACAGCACGATCTCATCCCCAATGTTGGGAGAGATGAATCACCTGCTGATCCGCTCACTGCCTCCATGTGGCTCGGGACTGTACCCAACTAAAACCTGTTTGCACGACTCCTTTGAGCCGTGGTAGGGTAATAATCAAAGCACAGTGGGAACTCACACGAGACAAATGACGATCATAGGTCGATAGACTAACCTGTACACATGTCACCTGGTAATTGCTATCTGACGACGGGTTTTAAAAACAAGTTAGCATGTTCCCGGCGAGTCATGTCCGGTGTACTCATAGCCTAATGAGCACCTGTATACATCTTAGTTGAACCAACTGACACCAATGGCTTGTGAGACCGGCCACCGCCCCTCGTCGGGGTCTCGACTGTATACACTAGTCTACTCCGGAGTATCGATGCCCTGTCTCGAAACTCCCACGACTAGGGACCACTTTTAAGGATGTGCTTATAGCCTACCCAACTCTTACGTATATGATCGCCGTCATACTGTTGATAGTCAAGAAAGAATCCTAAGGGCTGTATCAACGTGTAATAGTGATTTTTAATGTCACCTAAAGCTGTACACGTTTGATAAAGATAAACCAGATAGCATACTATCAACTCGATTAAGACTGTCCTACCGGTATAGGTCCTCCCTCAATCATTGCAATCACGTGCCTGCGATCCAGTAATTGACTTTGCGGGCACTATATCCAACACTTGTAGGGTGTAATTAATCCCGGCAAGTCTTACCTTTTAGGATTTGAAGGAAGATTTGATAAAAATAGTGGAAGCTATCCTGATTAGATAAAATAATACTAATCTGATCTTGCAAGAGCGCACGCAGAGTGTTTTCTTCTCTCGCTCTCCTAGTAGCGACCATGTCACGCCTTAATCAACATAATAATATGGATGCATTGACCGAACTTGCTTATTTATATTGAGCTGGGGAACGTTGGTTCTGCTCTATCTTATAATTGTTATATGTCCGAGCAGGAAATAAGGGAATATCCGGATTCCCATGCCACCCAACTGAGGAATAAGCATGTTGATGCATATTCTTTGGGTGTGTTCATTACCGAGAACTGTTTCTCACTATCCTTTACGTCCTGGATATATGATACCGGATCAGGATCCCGCATATGTAATATGTTACATGGGCTACGGAGAGGTAGAGAACTGAGAATGGGTGATATATCTCTAAGTGTAGAGAATGGTGCAAGTGTTGCAGCCAAACCAGTTGGCAAATATCACCTTGTGTTAATACATTTATTTTGAACAAATGTTATTAGATACCGAACCTGATATACAACATTACATCATATTCTTTATTAAGTTAAAGAAGGATATAATTCTGTATTAGAGGATAATGTTGTGAACATTTTCCTGAATAAAGAGTTGATTGGATCAGGCACGTTATGTAATGGCATATAATTTCTAAATCAAACCACAGTTCAAAGTATCTAGAACACACACAAGAGGAGTAGTTCAGAAATTAACGAATCCTCCTTGAGGCATTGTAGACTAGGCCATATCAATGCGACACGACCAGCTAAGTTACATAAGGATGAATATGAGAATCTGTTAAAATTTTCATCTTATGATACTTGCCAGAATTGTCTCAAAGGTAAAATGACCAATAATCCGTTTACTGGAAACAGAGAAAGAGTTACTGAACTCTTGGGACAGATACATGATGATGTATACGGTCCTATGTCTACAAATGCCAAGGTTGGTTTTTCGTACTTCATTATATTCACTGATCATCTCTCAGGATTCGGACATATGTTCCTGTTGAAACACAAGTCTGAAACCTTTGAGAAATTCAAGGAATATAAGCTTGAAGTTAAAGAACCAGGCGGGTAGAAGTATTAAAGTCCTTCGATGAGATCGAGGAGGAGAATACTTGCGCATGGAGTTCCTGGATTTTCTAAAAGGGGAATGAGATTCTCTCTCAGCTTACTCCTTCGTATACACCACAACACAACGGTGTATCGGGGCGGAGGTATCGCACCCTATGAGATATGGCGCGCTCTATGATGAGTACTGTTGAGTTACCTGATTCCTTTTTGTGTTATGCACTTGAGAAGCTGCATACCTATTAAATGGAGTTCCAACCAAATCAGTGCCTATCACTCCATATGAGATATGGTATGGGAAGAGACCATGTCTTAAACCAGTTAAGATATGGGGTTGTCCGGCCTATATTGAAAAGCAAAATCCGGGCAAGCTCGAGGAAAGGTCAGAACTATATAAGTTTGTTACATATCCCAAACATTTGCGAGGGAATATCTTCTACCACTCTGAGAAGCAAAAGGTGTTTTGTTTCTCAGCATTCCACCTTTTTAGAAAAGGATTTTCTTGTGAAGAAATTTGTGGTCATGAGGTAGAACTGGAATGAGTTCCAGCTGGACAAACTAACATCTGATGATTTGGTAAAACCAAAGGATTCAATAGTCTCCAACGAACCATAGCCTATCCGCGAATCTAGTAGGGTTTCTCATCCACCTGAGAGATACTACGGTTTCCTCGGTGACAGTGGGAGCGAGGATTGCATCATGGTAGATGATGGCCCAACTAGGTTCAGGCAGGCCATCACAAGTGAAAACTTTGTAAAATGGCTGGATGCTATGCAATCAAAGATGGAATCCATATACACCAACAAAGTATGACTTTGAATGTTGCACCTAAAGGGGTAAAACCCATCAGTAGCAAGTGGATCTTGAGAAGATTCTTGGTGTAAATGCAAAAGTTGAGACTTTCAAAGCTATGTTTAAGTCCATCAGGATTAAACCAAGCATCGCGGAGATGGAACATCTGTTTTTTATGTGGCAGTCAAAGTGTTTGACTTCAACAAAAGGGTAGATGAACCTTGTATATATAAGAAGGTTGTAGAGAGTAAGCCTGTCTTCCTCGTATTGTACGTAGATGACATACCCTTGATAGGAAAGGGTTTCTTATGCTACACTCGGTCAAGCTCCTCTTATCACGAGGATTCTCCATGGAAGATCTTGATGATACCTACTACAACTTGTGCATTATGATCTAAGTGGATGTTAGGAGTGTCCCAAATCCAGGTACATTAACACCATATTAAAAGGATTTAGTATGGAGGATTCTAAGCGTGGTGGTTCGCCCACTTACTCAGGAATCACTCTCTCCAAAAAGATGTCTTCCAAGACTGATTTGGAGAAAGCTCACGTGCAAGGGATATCCTATGCTTCAGAAGTATGCTCTATCATGTATGGGATGTTATGTACCAGACCAGATGTAGATGACTCACTAGGTGTAGTGATCAGGAATCAATCGGATTTTGTGAGAATCACTGGACAGCTGTGGAGGACATTCTTAAGTGCATGAGAAGCACTAAAACAAACTTCTTGGTTTGAGCTTCCAGAGTGATAAGGACGACTGAAAGTCATTCACAGGCATTTTCTTTACCCTTAGTGGAGAGACGGTATGTTGGAAGAGTTCCAAGCTAGATACCGTGACATACTAGATGATAAAGGCTAGATACATCGCTACCAACGATGCTACCAAAGAGGTTGTCTGGATATTTCTTGTTCATGAGATTAACATGGATCCTACCATTGAGCGTCCAATAATTGTTATTGTGACAACAATGGAGTTGTGGCTTTGGCCTAGGAACGCAGGTCCCATCAGCGTTCCAGACATATTCTGAGGCAAGTATCACCTGATCAGGGAGATGGCTGATCTCCAAGGGATCGAGGTCAGGAGAGAGACACGAAGGATAACACAACAGATCCACTCACAAAGGCCTTACCGTATAGAGACTTCTATAGGACGTTGAGTATGAGATACTGCAACAAATGGCCTTAGTGCAAGTGGGAGATTGTTAGTTATATGTATGCCCTAGAGATTATTACTGTACATATGATGTATATTGCAGTGGATGCTTGGACATATATAGGGAGGACTTTCTTGCTCGACATGATAGTATGCTATCAGGTTCCTCTTTATCTTAACATGTACACTTATTGTCTCTCTATTACATGTTGATAAAGCCTTTAGGATGATTACTTGACTACCAGGATTATGATGCGGATCATACTAGTGGGGACAATATAGTTGGCAAGTACATCCTTCAAATGTTCCTAGTCATAGGAGTATCGAGACAGGGCATCGATACTCCACAGTAGACTAGCGTATGCGCTTCTCGACCCATGTGATGGGCGATGGATGATCCCATATCCATTTGTGTTTGACATCAGATATGGTATACAGGTGCTCAGTGGAGACTAGGTACACTGGACGGACTCGCCGAGAACTCCTAGATGGTATTATACGTATCGTCAGATAGAAGTTCTCTAGTGACACTGGTACAGGTTAGTCTGTCAACCGGAGATCATCATAGAGTCTTGTGTGATTCCCACTGTGCTTTGATTTCCACCATACCATGGTCAAGAGATCGTGCAAAAAGGTAGTTTTTGGGTACAGTCCCGAGTCACATGGAGGCAATGAGCGATAGGAGGGGATTCTTCTCTCCCGGTATTGGGAGTTGATGTTGCGCTATGCTTGATTGGCCAAAACTGGAAATCCCTAGCCAGGGTTGCTGAGATCTACTGGTAACTGTTATCAGTAGTTTCTCGAAACATTATGGACCTTGCATCGGCATGACTTATCAGGCTATTGGACTCTGACGTTTTACCACCCCCAGGCTGTGATATGCGACATATCAGACGAAGAGACCGGACTGTACGGTAGTGTTACTGATGGGATTCGCAGGAGTATGAGCAGGCTTGCTTGTTAATCTTCTGATCGCTCAATACCCGGGTAGCCATTACCTTTAGCAGAACGCTTGCTGCTTATGGGTGTTTGAAATGATCATCACCTACTACCGGCGTATTGACGAGTCTTTAGAGTCCTACACAGAGGTTTCCTGGTTCATGCGAAATGGAGTAGGAGCACATATGTGATATGTGCGGGACCGAGATTAATGCGTGTATGTGATACCGCATTCTATTCTCGTGATTTGTGACATCGTTCGGTTATATGTGATATAGCCGGGTTATCAGATCAAGTGTTGATTCGATAAGTTGTTGCATTTGATATTAGTCGGTTATATGTGATATAGCCGGATTATTAAATCATGTGTTGATTTAATGTATAATTATATATTTGATATATTACATTATATTAACTAATATTAGCTCACTTAAGTATTACTTTTTCTCACTTGTGTGCATTTAGTATATATGTGATATATATTAATGTACATTTTATTTGTGTCATGCTTGATACCATATGCTACATGGGTGTATGAGACTCACACCATGCTTGATATAATGAGGGGGTTTTATTTATCAAAGTAATTCAAAATTGATGGAAATTGGTTTCATGGTTGAAGCTTGGAGAACCATTGACCAAGTCCACAAGTTTTGTTTCACTTGAAGATATTTATTAACCTCACCATTATCTAAAGTCATAGTTAAGTCTCTACATGAGTTAGTTTATGACACTTGTAGGGTTCCTGGGCACGGCAACAAGGTTTCGGGAGGCATCGTCCATACCGTTTTCAAAAAAATTTCGTTCTAAAGAACCCTAACCTAGAATTTTAACTAGAGATTTAGACGAACTATCAATGCAAACATCTTTACATCTAAGTGAATGAGGAATACAACCTTTGTAGTCCGGTCCTTCACTTCTAAAGCTCCGTGTAGTAGTCCTTTCGCTCCAAGTAGTGAACACCCGAACTCTAGTAAGGATTCACATGAAGAAATGAACAACCTTGCTCAATGTCTTCGACGCCGAAGATGATCTACGTCGAGGAGACACATGCTCATGCTACCTCTTCACTAAATTAGGGCTTAGTGAAGCAAACACCCTAAACTAAATGGCTAATAGTAAAGGATGATGAAGTAGAAAATGGGCTCACTTTAGATTTGTTTTTCTCACAATATTTTCTCACATTGAGGAAAGCTAGCCAGCTTTCTCAATGAAGAAGAAAATGAAATATGAAGATGAGAGAATGAACTCTTGAGGTTAGAATAGGAACTATGGGTGAGTTAGTGTCATACACTAACTCATGTAGAGAATAAAGCATGGCTAATCAATAATGGTTAGGTTAATAAATATCTACAAGTAAAACAAAATTAGTGGACTTGGTCAATGGTTCCACAAGCTTCTACAAGCTTGAACCATGTGACTAATTACCAACTAATTTTGATTAAGTTTAAATAAATAAAACCATACATTATCATAAGCTTGGTGTGAGTTTCGTACACTCATGTCATGTGTGGCATCAAGCATGACACAATAGTTGTACATTAATATATATCACATATATACTATATGCATACAAGTGAGAAAAAGAAATGTTTAAGTGAGCTAACTACTAGTTAATGTAAATTAATAGATCAAATATATAATTATATATTAAATTATTAAATCAACGCTTGATTCAATAATCTGGATATATCACATACAATCGGCTAATATCAAATGTAACATTCTATCGAATCTACACTTGATCCAATAACCCGGCTATATCACATATAACCGTCCGATATCACATATTGCGATAATGGAATGCGGTATCACATACGAGCATTAATCTCAGTCCCGCACATATCACATATGTGCTCCCACTTCGTTTCGCTTGAACCAGGAAACCTCTGTGTAGGACTCTAAAGACTCGTCAATACGCCGGCAGTAGGTGATGATCATATCAAACACCCACAAGCCGCAAGCGGTCTGCTAAACATAACGGGCACCCGGGTATTGAGCGATCAGATGATCAACAAGCAAGCCAGATCATACTCCTACGAATCCAATCAGTAACACTACCGTACAGTCCGGTCTCTTCGTCAGATAAGTCGCATATCACAGCCTGGGGGTGGTATAACGTCAGACCCCAATAGCCTGATAAGTCATGCCGATGCAAGGTCCATAACGGTTCGAGAAACTACTGATAACACATACCAGTAAATCTCAGCAACCCTGGCCAGGAATTTCATGTTATGGCCAATCGAGCATAGCGCAACATCAACTCCTAATACCGGGAGAGACGAATCCCCTCCTATCGCTCATTGCCTCCATATGACTCGGGACTGTACCCAAAAACCACCCTTTTGCACGATCTCTTGATCGTGGTATAGTGGAAATTAAAGTATAGTGGGAATCACACAAGACTCTATGACGATCTCGGGTCGACAGACTAACCTGTACCAGTATCACCAGAGAATTGCTATCTGACGATAGGTATAATATCATCTAGGAGTTCTCGGCGAGTTCGTCCAGTGTACCCAGTCTTCACTGAGCACCCGTATACCTTCTCTGATGTCAAACAACAATGGATATGGGATCATCCATCGCCCATCATATGGATCGAGAAGTGTATAAGCTAGTCTACTCTGGAGTATCGATGCCCCGTCTCGATACTCCCACGACTAGGAACTATTGAAGGATGTACTTGCCGACTACCTCTTCCCCACTAGTATGATCCGCATCATAATCCTGGAAGTTAAGTACTCATCCTAAGGGCTTTATCAACATGTAATAGAGAGACAATAAGTGTACATGTTAAGATAAAGTGCAACCAGATAGCATACTATCATGTCGACCAAGAAAGTCCACCCTATATATGTCCAAGCATCCACTACAATATACATCACATGTACAGTAATGGCCTCTAGGGCATACATATAACTAACAATCTCCCACTTGCACTAAGGCCATTTGTTGCAGTATCTCATAGTTAACGTCCTATAGATGTCTCTCTAGGGTAAGGCCTTTGTGAGTGGATCCGCTGTGTTATCATTCGTGTCTACTCTCCTCACCTCGATCCCTTTGAGATCAACCATCTCCTTGATCAGGTGATAATGTTCTCAGAATATGTCTGGATCGCTGATGGAACCGGTGTTCCTAGGCCAAAGACACAACTCCATTTTTGTCACAATAACAGTTATTGGACGCTCAATGGTAGGAAACTTGTTCATCTCATGAACAAGAAATGTCCAGACAACCTCTTTGGTAGTATCATTGGTAGCGATGTATCTAGCCTTTATCATCTAGTATGTCACGCTATCTAGCTTGGAACTCTTCCAACATACCGTCCCTCCACTGGGGTTAAAGACAATGCATGTGACTGACTTTCAGTCGACCTTCTCACTTTGGAAGCTCGAACCATGAACATTCATTTAGTGCTTCTCAAGTTCTTAAGAATGTCCTCCACAGCCATCCAGTGATTTTCCCAAGATTCGATTGATTTCTGATCACAACACCTAGTGAGTCATCTACATCTGGTCTGATACATAACTTTGCATATATGATAGAGCCTACTGCCGAAGCATAGGGTATCCCTTGCACGCGAGCTCTTTCCAAATCAGTCTCGGAAGACATCTTTTTGGAGAGAGTGATTCCTGATTAAGTGGGCGAACCACCACGCTTAGAATCCTCCATACTAATCCCCTTTAGTATGGTGTTAATGTACCTGGATTTGGGACACTCCCAACATCCACTTAGATATATCACCATAGATCATAATGCACAAGATGTAGTAGGTATTATCCAGATCTTCCATGGAGAATCCTCGTGATAAGAGAAGCTTGACTGAGTTTAGCATAGGAAACCATTTCCTATCAAAAGTATGTCATCTGCGTACAATACGTAGAGGAAAACCTTACTCTCTACAACCTTCTTGTATATACAAGGTTCATCTACCTTTTTGATGAAGTCAAACTCTTTACTGCCACATCAAAACAGATTTTCCAACTCCGCGATGCGTGCTCTAATCCTGATGGACTTAAGCATAGCTTTGAAAGTCTTAACTTTTCTATCTACACCAAGAATCTTCTCAAGATTTATTTTCTCCTGATGGGATTTACCCCTTTAGGTGCAATAATCAATGACATACTTTATTGGGGTACATGGATTCCATTTTTGATCGCATACCATCCAGCCATTTCACAGAGTCGCCACTCGTGATGGCCTGCCTGAACCTAGTTGGGCCATCATTAACCATGATGCAATCCTCGCTCCCACTGTCACCGAGAAGACCGTAGTATCTCTTAAGTGGATGAGGAACACTACCAGATTCGTAGAGAGGCTGAGGTTCGTTGGAGATTATTGAATCCTTTGGTTTCACCAAATCAACAGCTGTTAGTTTGTCTGGTTGGAACTCCTTCAAGTTCTACCTCATGACCACAAATTTATTCACAAGAAATTCCTTTTCTAAAAAGATGGCATGCTGAGAAACAAAACATCTTTCGCTCCCCAGTTAGGTAGAAGATATACCCTCACAAATGTTTGGGATATCCTAACAAACTTATAGAACTGACCTTGCCTCGAGCTTGTCCGGATTCTGCCTTTCAACATAGGCCGGACAACCCAATATCTTATTTCGTTTAAGAAATGGTCTCTTCCCATTCCATATCTCATATGGAGTGGTAGGCACTGATTTGGACAGAACCCCATTCAATAGGTATGCCGCTTCTTAAGTGCATAACTCCTAAAAGGAAACAGGTAAATCAGCAGTACTCATCATAGAGCGCACCATATCTCATAGGGTGCGATACCTCCGTCCCGATACACCGTTGTGCTGTGGTGTACTCGAAGGAGTAAGCTGAGAGAGAATCACATTCTCCTTTTAGAAAATTGAGGAAATTCATGCCTAAGTATTCGCCTCCTCGATCACATCGATGGACTTAATACTTCTACCCGTTTGGTTCTCAACTTCAAGCTTATATTCCTTGAATTTCTCAAAAGTTTCAGACTTGTGTTTCCACAAGAACATATGTCCGAATCCTGAGAGAAGATCAGTGAATATAATGAAGTACGAAGAACCAACCTTGGCATTTGTAGACAAAGGACCGTATACATCATCATGTATCCGTCCCAAGAGTTCAGTAACTCTTTCTCTGCTTCCAGTAAACGGAGTATTGGTCATGTTATCTTTGAGACAAGACTGGCAAGTATCGTAAGATGAAAATTCAAGCAGATTCTCATATTCATCCTTATGTAACTTAGCCGGTCGTGTCGCATTGATATGACCTAGTCTACAATGCTACAAGAAGGATTCGTTCATTTCTGAACTACTCTTTTTGTGTGTGTTCTAGATACTTTGAACTGCGGTTTGATTTAGAACGTATATGCTATTATATAACGTGCCTGATCCAATCAACTCTTGATTCAGGAAAATGTTCACAACATTATCTTTCAATACAGAATTATATCCTTCTTTAACTTATTAAAGAAAACGATGTAATGTTGTATATCAGGTTCGGTATGTAATAACATTCGTTCAGAATCAATGTATTAATACAAGGTGATATTTACCAACTGGTTTGGCTGCAACACTTGCACCATTCTCTACACTTAGAGACATATCACCCATTCCCAGTTCTCTACCTATCTGTAGCCCATGTAACATATTACATATGCGAGATCCTGATCCGGTATCACATACCCAGGACATAGAGGATACTGAAAAACAGTTCTCGGTAACGAACACACCCGAAGAAGATGCATCAACAAGCACTTTCTTCGATTGGGTGGCATGGAAATCCGGATATTCCCCTATTTCTTACTCGGTCTGTTAGTTATATGTATGCGCTAGAGGCCATTACTATACATAGGATGTATATTGTAGTGGATGCTTGGACATATATAGGGAGGACTTTCTTGCTCGACATGATAGTATGCTATCTGGTTGCTCTTTACCTTAACGTGTACACTGATTGTCTCTCTGTTACATGTTGGTAAAGCCCTTAGGATGTGTACTTGACTACCTGGACTATGATGCAGATCATACTAGTGGGGACATGGTAGTCCATAAGTACATCCTTCAAGGTCCCTAGTTGTGGGTGTATCGAGACTGGGCATCGATATACCAGTGTAGACTAGCGTATACCTTCTCGACCCATACAGATGGGCGATGGATGATCCCATATCCATTGGTGTTTGAAATCAGAGATGATATACGGGTGCTCAGTAAAGAATGGGTACACTGGACGGACTCGCCGAGAACTCCCAGATGGTATTATACCTTACGTCAGATGGCAGTTCTCTGGTGACACTGGTACAGAGTAGTCTGTTGACCCGAGATCGTCATAGAGTCTTGTGTGGTTCCCACTGTGCTTTGATTTCCACCTTACCACGTCCAAGAGGGCGTGCAAAACGGTGGTTTTTGGGTACAGTCCCGAATCACATGGAGGCAATGAGCGATAGGAGGGGATTCGTCTCTCCCGGTATAGGGAGTTGATGTTGCGCTGTGTTCGATTGGCTATAACCGGAAATCCCTGGCCAGGGTTGCTGAGATTTACTGGTAAGTGTTACCAGTAGTTTCTCGAATTGTTATAGACCTCAAATCGACACGACTTATCGAGCTATTGGGGTCTGACGTTTACCACCCCTAGGCGAGATATGCGACATATCAGACGACGAGACCGGACTGTACGGTAAGTGTTACTGGTTGGATTCACAGGAGTGTGAGCGGGCTTGCTCGTCGATCTTCTGATCGCTCAATACCCGGGTGACCGTTACGTTTAGCAGACCGCTTGCGGCTTGTGGATGCTTGATATGATCATCATCTGCTGCCGGCGTATTGACGAGTCTTTAGAGTCCTACACAGAGGTTTTCTGGCTCAAGCGAAACGAAATAGGAGCGCATATGAGATATGTGCGGGACCGAGAATAATGCGTGTATGTGATACCGTATTTCATTCTCGCGATGAATGTATCGAATGGTTGTATGCGATATAACCTAGTTATCGAATCAAGGATTGATTCGATAAGTCGATACATTGAATACTAGTCGGTTATATGTGATATGACCGGATCGTTAAATCAAGTGTTGATTTAATGATTTAATGTATAATTATATATTTGATATATTACTTTGCATTAACTAGTATTGGTTCACTTTAAATGGATTTTCTCACTTGATGTGCACATTGTATATGTGATATATTTTGTACACTTGATTGTATCATGTTTGATGATACATGAATGTTTAAGTGTATGTTTAGACTAAACCATGGTTATGTAATGGTTAGGGTTTTGAATTTATTTACTTATTCATTTATTTATTCATTTTGGCAAAAGGGAAAATGGTGGCTATTTTTGTTTCTAAGTTGAAGCTTCATGAAGCTTTGACTAAGTGACCATTTTGTCTTCATGCTTAACCCTAACCATTCCATCTAACCATGATTTATTCTCTACACTTGACCATGGTTGCCATATGATAAGTATTGTTTTTATTTTCTTTTTGAGAATAACTTATCATAACAATTTTCATCTTCTTCTTCTTCTTCTTTAAGAAGAAGCTTGCCTCCATCAATGGCAACTTGAGAAAATGAGTGAGAAATCCAATTCTAAAGTGAACCCACCTCCTATTTCTTCATCCTCTACCTCTTGCCAAGTAGTATAGGGTGTTTTCTTCACAAGTTTCATGACTTGGTGAAGTGGGAGCTTGATCTAGTGATGCCTCGACGTAGATCATCTTCGGCATCGTTGTCGATGACCTAGCCCGCCCATTTCTCCGATGAAGCCGACGCTAGAGCCCGGGATTCGATTTGGACAGCAAGGGGACTTCATCGCGGAGCTATGGAGGTGGAGCACCGGATCTACAAAGGTTGTATTTCCGTTCTTATAGTTAAGTTGTTAACTAGCTTCTTTTTTCGCCTAAAATTCTAGTTAACGATCCGTATTAGGGTTTCTCGGCACCCGTAAAATTTGAAATTGGCATGGTTGATGCCTTGTGAGACCTCTTGAGAGTGCCTAGGAACCCTGCAGTGGTATCAGAGCCTAGCTAGAGCCTTAGGCGATGCGTAGACGAAGTTTGAAACCCGAACGAACCCGAAACCCTAAAATTTCACGCTCTCTGGACTTTTTTCAAAAACCGGGTTTTTTCCATATTAAAAATGTTTAAAAAATTAAGCAGGGAATTATAAGAATTACGGTGCAAAATTTGACCAATGATACCTCAAACTTGCGGCGGAACCGCGGCAGAAGCCTAGCTTCTGCGGCGGAACCGCGGCAGAAGCCTAGCTTCTGCGGCGGTTCCGCGGCTCTCTGGTGACGTCAGCCCTCCATATTTGCACAGTAATTCCTCTTTCACGGTGCTGAGTTTTATGGGAATTTTTAATATTTATTCAAGAGTTGAATTTTCAGGGGTGTATTGGGAGTTCGTAGATTCGATCGGATTATCAGATTTTGTCTATGTGGCTTTCCGGATATTTTAGAATATGTTAAAAAGTTCGACCGGATATAAATACCCAATCTTTCCCCTACCGGAAAATTTCCAAGTGTTGGATTTTTCCGTGGTTTAAAGACGTTCTAAGTAGTGCAAGTAACGCGATGGTCCCTCTAGAAGACAACATACCTTAACTCGATTATGTGACCGTCTTGAACTGCCCTTTGAACCTTCGGGTTTGGGGCAGTACGGCGTGCCACATGTGAGGCGTTGGCTTGACCCTTCTACGGCTGGACCGTTGGTACTGAGGCACGAACTGAATGTTTTTAGACTTATTTCATGTGTTGATCTGTTTCGGGAAAACTTGGGTGTTTGATTGTTCGATCGGAGAGTTTAACATTTTCTATTTATCTGGAATGGGATACAATAATTAGAATTCACAAGTAGTTATGAGATAACTGAATGAATGTTATAAACATAGCAGTTTAGTCTCTCTTGATCGGTTGCCACGGAATTTTGATGCGATCAAAAGTCCGTCGCAATCACGTAGCGTACGCGGATACTCACCGGGTAAACTTAATAAACAGCCTCACGCCATAGCCCCGACCAAGTGACTGTAGGAGAACCCCGTCGCCGAAAGCATCCATTCGGGTGCTCGCGGTAGCGGTGTTCCGCCTTGGTGCACTTCGTCGACGGTATCGGGGGTGCGGCTGTCTGCTGAAGTTTGCGACGAGCATTCGATCAGGATGTCGGGAATCTTGTTGAATTGCCCGACTTGATATTGAAAAGAGTTTTCGATAATGAGACTAAAATGCGGGGTTTATAATTGTTAGGCATGCGATGTCTAAGGAATTCATTTGATTAGGCATGCGATGTCTATGCAGGTTGCGGATTCCAACTGTTGTAGTTTTACACTTTCTTTTCTGTGACCGTAAGTGTAATATGTGATATCGCCGGTTTCGTTGCTATATGTCAACGACAATTGGGATGCGCATATTTATTTACGTTGATGACATGTGATGTTATGTGTTGCTGGAAATGTTATATTGGATCGTCGTTTTTGAATAGCCGGGGGTTTTTATGTGAGATGAGTGTTTTTCATTTTCATTCATGTAAAAACTTGTATGTAATATTCTTTTATTGGGGCACTTCCAGGTTGCGGAAGATGTCACCGTTTGTATATTATTTACTTTTCCGCACTAGGATAGACCCAAGGAGGGGAGCATAAGTAACTGGGTTCTAGGGTCCAGTGGGAGACCATCTCGAGGAGACGAGTCCGGGTCTCCTAATCCTAGAATTGGTAGGGTTGCTTGCCGCTCTCGTAGGGGTCTAGGGGTGTGGGTTTGGCTATTCATCACGACCGTGGAATCTGTGTTTTATACCGGCTCGTATTTAAAACACGGACGTCCTAGTATATCCAATATTTCATATGATTCTTCTGCTGCGATATCTGTGATGTGATCATGTGATATGTTCTATGATGGATACTGTAAGTCCATGCTACCTCTCCCGGTACTTTCGGGCATGCGGAATTTGGTAAAAAACGATTTTTTATAGAGGTGGTAACATGGACCTATAACCCGGATCTTGGTTAAACATCTAACTAACAACCTAACTACGAGTTTCTAACTACTCGGTTAGGGGGTTATACTTGCTTGTCTTGAACTCCTTCGTCTTCAAGCTCTGATGGTGGTCCGGATTGGCTTCTTCCCGTCGTCTCCGTACGCCGAAGATAGATCCACCTGAAAGCTCCAACCTTTGGCTCCTTCTTCGTTCTTTGAAGAAACTAGTTCACTTGGTTTGCTAAACCTTGTGAACTAGAATGAATAGAGAAGAGTTTGTATGGGATTTTATCTATGGTTCTTGATTCTCAACTCATGAGATATATGAACCATAGAGTCAAGAGAGGGAGCAAGAGGAAGAGGGTGAAAGCAAGAGCAAGAGAGCTCAAGAACAAGAGAGAGAATGAGCAAGAAAGAATGAGCAAGCCTTTTGTCTTTCACCCTCTCATAATCCAAAACCATCATAACTCATTATACCAAATCAAGTGTTATGTGATGGTTGAAGCAACCATAACCATATCATTTCATGCACTCATTTTGCACAAATGAGCAAGCAAGCAAAAGTCTTTGCCATGAAATGATGACTATGGTTATCATGATGGTCAACTAGTCAAGCCTAGTCAACCGGTCAACAAAGTCAACAAGTCAACAAAAGTCAACAAGTCAACAAAGTCAACAAAAGTCAACAACCATGTCACCATAATACTTAATTAATATAATAGTTAATCACATATCATTTTCTCATTAGGGTTGAGCAAAAAGTCAAATAGTCAACAGTCAACTGTCAACAACCCTAATGAGAATCCGCAGCCTCTGTCTCCCCGTCATCTGTGCATACACACCCGCATCCGCGTTCCGAGGAACACGAATGCATACTGGATAAATCCAATCCCAAAAGGTGCACTAGGATCAGGCTTAAACCAAAGCCCGCTAGTGTAAACTGTCCGGACACTGTACGTGCACAAGTGCACGGATCTGACCGAACTCTGTCGCAAAACCATGCGACCTGTCGCAAAACCATGCGACCTCTACTCTTTTGCCTAAAGGCGAAAAGCTTTCTGTGTAGGACTCTAAAGACTCGACACTACGCTGGCAGTGGGTTTAACCACAGACCGCAAGCGGCACTAGTTGTGCGTAACGGTCCCCAGGTAATGCCGACAAGAAGACCGACGTGGCGAAACCCATCTGAACTCCTACTGAGCCTGAATGTGACATTCTCCGTACAGTCCGGTCTGTTCGTCTGATACATCGCATGGCGGGCCTAGGGGGCGGTAAACGTCAGTCCCCCAATAGCGGTACAAGTCGTGCCGGAGTGAAGCCCAAAACACCCTGAGATAACACTGGAAGCCTATCAGTATATCTCGATTGCCCTGGCCAGGGACTACTCGTGTAATGGCTCTCCTAGACACAGCGCGATGTCAACCCCCAATACCGGGAGAGACGAATCCTGTCTAACCGTCACTGCCTCCAAGTGCTTCGGGACTGCACCCAACTACTACCTGTTTGCACGGCTCCTTTGAGCCGTGGTAGGGTAGTAATCAAAGTACAGTGGGAACACACTCGAGGCGAAGTGACAGTGTCAAGTCAGCGGACTAAGCTGTACTCATGTCACCTGGGAACTGATAACTGACGATAGGCATAATACCAACTAGTCAGTTCCCGACGAGTCCTGTCCAGTGTACCCGTAACCTAACGAGCACCCGCATACTATCTCAAGTACGACGTACTGACGGCTGTGGGACAGACCGTCTCCCACACTGGGATGAGAAGCGCATGCGCTGGTCTACTCCGGAGTATCGATGCCCTGTCTCGATAGTCCAGCGACCAGGGACCTGCATAAGGATGTGCTTATAGATTACCCAGCCCCACTAGTGTGACGGCCATCACATCGCTGGTAATCAAGCAAAGATCCTAAGGGCTCCACTAATGTGTATAGGCGATATGCAAAAATAAACACATGTACACATTGAAGTAGAAACAAACCAAGTAGCATACTACTATTTTGAGCAAGATTGTATATACAAGGTGAATATCCCAAGCTTCCATTAAGTAATATACAAACTAGTATGATACAGTAATGGCCTCTAGGGCATATATACTAACAATCTCCCACTTGCACTAAGGCCATGTACTGGTGTATCGAAGACCTATCATCTTGATCAGCCGCTCGAACTGAGTCTGGGGCAGGGCCTTGGTGAATGGATCTGCAGTGTTATCTTCTGAAGCAACTCTCCGAACCTCGATCTCCTGGCGATCCACGATCTCCCTGATCAGGTGATACCGCCTCAAGATGTGCCTGGATCTCTGATGGGACCTGGGCTCCTTCGCTAAAGCTATAGCCCCATTGTTGTCGCAATACAGAGGTATTGGATCAACAATGGACGAAACCACCTGAAGTTCTTTCAAGAACTTCCTCATCCAGACAGCTTCTTTTGCGGCATCAGATGCAGCGATGTATTCCGCTTCCATTGTCGAGTCCGCAACGGTTTCTTGTTTGGAACTCTTCCAACACACCGCCCCTCCATTGAGGGTAAAGACAAAACCCGACATGGACTTGGAATCATCCTTGTCACTCTGGAAGCTGGAGTCAGCAAAGGCCACGATCTGGAGGTCTTTTCCGCCATACACCAAGAACATCTCCTTAGTCCTTCTCAGGTACTTGAGAATGTTCTTTACCGCTATCCAGTGTTTCTCCCCAGGGTTTGACTGATACCGGCTTACCACACTCAGTGCATAAGCTACATCCGGTCTGGTACACAACATCGCATACACTATAGAGCCTACCGCAGAAGCGTAGGGTCTAATAGACATGCGATCCCTGTCCAAATCAGTCTTGGGAGACATCTCTTTAGAGAGGGTGATCCCGTGACAAGCCGGTAGGTTACCGCGCTTGGAATCTTCCATACTGAATCTCTTCAGTATGGTGTCGATGTACCTGGACTGTGAAAGTCCTAATATCCTCTTGGATCTATCACGATGGATCCGGATCCCCAGGATGTATGAGGCATCACCTAGGTCTTTCATGGAGAACCTGTGTGACAAGAACCCCTTGACAGATTGTAGCATAGGAATGTCGTTTCCTATTAAGAGAATTTCATCCACGTACAAAACGAGGAATACTACAGTTCTCGCTACAAATCTACAATAGATGCATGGTTCATCTGGATTTTTGATAAAGCCAAATTCCTTGACCGTCTCATCAAAACAGATGTTCCAACTCCGCGATGCCTGCTTTAGTCCATAGATGGACTTAAGCAACTTGCACACCTTTCCGCTGCTCCCACTCTGAATGAAACCCTCTGGTTGGTCCATATAGACACACTCCTCTAAATTTCCATTTAGAAAAGCGGTCTTTACGTCCATTTGCCAGATCTCATAATCGTGGAAGGCAGCAATGGCAAGAAGGATCCGAATGGATTTCAGCATGGCTACTGGAGAAAAGGTTTCGTCATAGTCCAAGCCAGGTCTTTGACGAAAACCCTTTGCTACCAGCCTAGCTTTATAGGTCTCAACCTGTCCATCTACACCAATCTTCCTTTTGAAGATCCACTTGCATCCTACGGGTTTTACCCCGTCTGGAGCAATGTCCAACGTCCATACCTTGTTGGTGTACATGGACTCCATTTCGGTCCGCATTGCATCCAGCCATTTCACTGAGTCAACGCTCTGAACGGCCTGCTGGAAGCTAGTAGGCTCATCATAATCTATGATGCAATCCTCTCTATCCCCGTCTATGAGAAAACCGTAGTATCTCTCGGGCGGATGAGACTGCCTACTACTCCTGCGGAGCGGCGTAGGAATGTCCTGTTCTTTTGAACCTTCTGGTTCCACTAAGCTTTCAGTAATAGTCTGTGGTTCTGGAACTTCTTCTAGTTCTATTGTGCTCCCACTTATCTGGGTTTCCAAAAACTCAGTTTCCAAGAAGCGGGCATGTTGAGAAACAAAAACCTTTTGTTCCTCAGTAGAATAGAAAAGATACCCCCTGGAATTCCTTGGGTATCCCACAAACTTACACTGTACTGAACGCGCCTCAAGCTTGTCCGCATGCTGCTTTTTTACAAAAGCTGGACATCCCCATACCTTAAGATACTTAAGACAGGGTTTCTTCCCGGTCCACATCTGATATGGGGTGGTAGGCACAGTCTTGGTGGGAGCCTTGTTCAAGAGATATGCTGCTGCTTCTAGTGCATATCCCCAGAATGATCGCGGTAACTCAGCGTTACTCATCATGGACCGAACCATATCCAATAGGGTTCGGTTCCGTCTCTCCGATACACCGTTATGTTGCGGAGTGTATGGAGGAGTAAGCTGAGAGAGAATACCATTCTCTTTTAAGTAATTCAGGAACTCGGCATTTAAGTATTCTCCACCTCGATCCGATCTTAGAATCTTGATACTTTTGCCGGTTTGTTTCTCTACTTCATTCTTGTACTCCTGGAATTTTCCAAAGGCTTCGGACTTATGTTTCATTAAGAAGACATAACCGTACCTTGAGAAGTCATCCGTAAAAGTAATGAAGTAAGAATAGCCGCTTCGTACATGTGTAGATATTGGACCGCACACGTCACTGTGTACGAGTCCCAAGAGCTCGCTCGCTCTTACTCCATGTCCAGTAAACGGAGTCTTTGTCATCTTTCCTTTGAGACAGGATTGACAAGTGGCATACGATTGATATTCGAACGGATTCAAATATCCTTCTGTATGTAACTTAGTCAACCTTCTCTCATTGATGTGACCCAGTCTACAATGCCACAAGAAAGTCTGATTTATTTTCGGAGACTTTCTTTTGTGTGTATTCTGGACATTGAAAATATGTGGTTGGTTCAATACGTATATACCACTACTCAATGTACCTGACCCAATCAGAACTTGATTAAGGTGAATGTTTACAACATTACTTATAAACGCAAATTCATAACCTTCTTTAGAAACTAAAGATACAGAAATGATATTACAAGTTGCGTTGGGTACAAAAAAGCAATTACGTAAAACCAAAACATGTCCATCTGACATTCCCAGGTGATAGTCCCCCACGGCTTTAGCATCCATGCTAGCTCCATTCGTAACTCTGAGGGTCATGTCACCTGCTTTCAAAACCATACGGTTTCTCAACGCCTGCAAAGAATTACAGATATGAGATCCTGATCCGGTATCCAATACCCAGGAAGTAGAGTTTATTGAAAGACAGTTTTCAATAACATACACACCTGAAGCTGAAGCTGCAACCTGCTTCAATTCCTGTGTTCTGGCCTTCCAGGCCCTGCAATCATTCTTCCAGTGTCCTTTCTTATGACAATAGAAGCATTCTTTCTTATCCACAAGCTTCCCCGTTTTCTTTGTTGCTTTAGCTTTTCCCTTCGTATCCACTTTACTAACACCGCCCCTTGGTTTGGCGGGGGCTTTCTTCTTCTTTCCCTTGGCTTTCGCCTTGGACCTAGAAGAAGATGATCCTCCTACAAACAAAGTGGATGTTTCCCTACTTTTCTGTAGGGTGCCCTCTGCGCTCCTCAGCATGTTGAGGAGCTCTGAAAGTTCAACCTCTTTTTCTTGTAAGTTGAAGTTCAGTATAAACTGGGCGTAAGTGGAAGGAAGGGACTGGAGAACTATGTCCGTATAGAGCTCACTCTCCAATGTGGTCCCTAGGTCCGCGAGCTCCTCAATGTTGCCGATCATCTTTAGCACGTGCTCGGCTACTGATGATCCGACGGCCATCTTTGCCGAAAATAACTTTTTCGACGCTTCGTATCTTGCGATACGAGATTGCTCTCCATACAGTTCTTTTGTATGGAGAAATATAGATTCAAGGTCCATATTCTCGTGCCTCCTCTGATGTTCGTTGTCCATCGAGGCAAGTACGAGGCACTTGGCCTTCGCGCTATCAATCTCCCAAGTCTTGCGGATTTCCTTATCCGCGACGCTGGAAGTGGGACCAGGGACAGGGGAGCTTTGGTGGTAAGAAGATACCCCAGCTTGTCGTAAGTGATTGCCATCTTGACATTCCTGAACCAATCTTTGTAGTTTGGCCCTGTCAGTATATTTTTATCTATAAGTAACTTAAGTCCAGTCATGTCGATTGGTCGCTGCAATTAGGAGAGAGAAGAAGAAACACTCAGCATGATGCTCTTGCAAGTTTAGAGTGGTTTTTAGTTTGTCTAAACAGGATGGCTCCCACTGTTTCTCGAATCCCTCCTCAAACCATAAAGGAAGAATTAGTCGGGATCAATCCCACCGCACAATACTTGCTTAACCGTTCAGCCAGGCCGGTGTCGGTACTTCGAGGGAGGTTTTCCAACGCTTTCGTGAAGTTCCTTAATTAAAGAACCTCTTTTCCCTGGGGGCGTAGCCCCGCTAACACCTTTCTAGGCACCTACTAGGTATATAGCATTGATCGTTTAGTGAGAAATTTCCCGAGGAGTAGCATATACTCACAGTAGGATCGGGATCCAAATATCATCGCGTGACGAAACTGAAGGAATCCTACCAGAATCATCACACTCCAAATGGTATGCAAATCTAGCAAGTTTCAGTACTTATGAAACTCCCGATGTGGATTTTTGCCCCATGTTCTTATGACCTTGACGAAGGTCAACAAATCATAAGTCACATGTCAAGTTCTTCCCGTCATTATCCAGGTTAATTTGAATCCACCCGTATATACCCTTGACGAAGGTCAACAAGGTAATGCGAATGTCCCAAACCAACGCATCTATCTATGCTACATATGAATACCCAACAGCTACCAATCACTATGCCTTGATGAAGGTCAACAAACACAGCTTGAATACTATTGAATATTCATACGAAACGACGGAGGGCTACGAATGGTTTTGGCGAAACCGTGAACGTAGTGAACTTGATATAGTCGATGGAATGAGATAGCTTTTAAAAGGAGTGGCTCAAGCTCCACATTTAAAAGTTGTTTTGGAAAAGAACCGAGTGGTTTTTCGAAAGTGTTCCAACGACTTTAACTTGGTTTATTATCTTGCATTAGTTCTTTTAATGCGTGATATTCTTGCATTAGTTCTTTTAATGCGTCCCATCATTTAATCCTACCATTGCAGAAAACAACCAAAATATGACGTACGCTTATGCCATTCGCATTCGCCACTGGGCCCCGTCATTACCCGTTAGGTTACTTAACTAACGACAGAGCGGGGGCTGGGCTAGCGCGTCTGTAAAACATAAGCAACGCCTAAATAATATCATATATAGATATACTGCAATGATAAACATTTCAGATCACAGATGAATACATTGGATATACTAGGAATCTGTAATTCGCACGAGCCTGTAACGAAAAACAGATTACACGGTCGCGGTGAATAGCCAATACCCCACCCAAGACCCCTACGGGTGCGGCAAACTACCCGCCAAGTACCCGAAGCGAAGCAACCTCCCTCATCTCCATGAGTAGGCCACTGGGCACTTCGGCATACCCGGTAGTTTGTGCACCCCCTCCATGGGTCTATCCTAGGAGCAAAAACAGTAAAAAGAAATTATACAATGACGGCTACTACCCCGACCCGGTTGTGCGGCCATACAAATAATTATTACATCAATTTACAAATTTACATGAATTGAAAGAAAAGAAAACTCTCGTCTCACAACCCCTGGCTATTCACCCGCGACAATCCAACATATTCATATACACATTCCAGCAACATTACAGATCACAGATTTGTATAACCCCCACTAATCGACATATAGCGATTAGTAGACGTTCAATACAAATATCACATTACAGAAAAACCCGTTAGCTTAAGTCTTCTAGAAGTTCGATCAAAAATACGGATTTTCGGGACCCCAAAAATAAAATTTTCGTTCTGGAAAATCTGGGCAGAAAATATATATTCCAAAAATCCCAAAACAACCCCAGAATAACACTGCACCAAACTTGGACCTCGGCCGCGGATCCGCGGCGGGAGCGTGCTCCCGCCGCGTTTCCGCGGCGCTTTGACTCGATCGTTGGACCAATTTTCGTGGGTGTTCACATAAAAGCCTGAGCCGATTTTAGGTGTGAAAATAATCAACTTTTGAACAGTATAAAAATCGACAGAAACTTCGAATTTTGGGGTTCGTTTTCGTGACTTTTTTGTTGATCGATCTTCTAGTTACTTGCTAACATGTTAGATAGAGTTTAACCAGGCTCTGATACCACTGTAAGTCCATGCTACCTCTCCCAGTACTTTCGGGCATGCGGAATTTGGTAAAAAATGATTTTTTATAGAGGTGGTAACATGGACCTATAACCCGGATCTTGGTTAAACATCTAATTAACAACCTAACTACGAGTTTCTAACTACTCGGTTAGGGGGTTATACCTTGCTTGTCTTGAACCCCTTCGTCTTCAAGCTCCGATGGTGGTCCGGATTGGCTTCTTCCCGTTGTCTCCGTACGCCGAAGATAGATCCACCTGAAAGCTCCAACCTTTGGCTCCTTCTTCGTTCTTTGAAGAAACTAGTTCACTTGGTTTGCTAAACCTTGTGAACTAGAATGAGTAGAGAAGAGTTTGTATGGGATTTTATTTATGGTTCTTGATTCTCAACTCATGAGATATATGAACCATAGAGTCAAGAGAGGGAGCAAGAGGAAGAGGGTGAAAGCAAGAGCAAGAGAGCTCAAGAACAAGAGAGAGAATGAGCAAGAAAGAATGAGCAAGCCTTTTGTCTTTCACCCTCTCATAATCCAAAACCATCATAACTCATTATACCAAATCAAGTGTTATGTGATGGTTGAAGCAACCATAACCATATCATTTCATGCACTCATTTTGCACAAATGAGCAAGCAAGCAAAAGTCTTTGCCATGAAATGATGGCTATGGTTATCATGATGGTCAACTAGTCAAGCCTAGTCAACCGGTCAACAAAGTCAACAAGTCAACAAGTCAACAAAAGTCAACAACCATGTCACCATAATACTTAATTAATATAATAGTTAATCACATATCATTTTCTTATTAGGGTTGAGCAAAAAGTCAAATAGTCAACGGTCAACTGTCAACAACCCTAATGAGAATCCGCTGCCTCTGTCTCCCCGTCATCTGTGCATACACACCCGCATCCGCGTTCCGAGGAACACGAATGCATACTGGATAAATCCAATCCCAAACGGTGCACTAGGATCAGGCTTAAACCAAAGCCCGCTAGTGTAAACTGTCCGGACACTGTACGTGCACAAGTGCACGGATGTGACCGAACTCTGTCGCAAAACCATGCGACCTGTCGCAAAACCATGCGACCTCTACTCTTTTGCCTAAAGGCGAAAAGCTTTCTGTGTGGGACTCTAAAGACTCGACACTACGCTGGCAGTGGGTTTAACCACAGACCGCAAGCGGCACTAGCTGTGCGTAACGGTACCCAGGTAATGCCGTCAAGAAGACCGACGAGGCGAAACCCATCTGAACTCCTACCGAGCCTGAATGTGACATTCTCCGTACAGTCCTGTCTGTTCGTCTGATACATCGCATGGCGGGCCTAGGGGGCGGTAAACGTCAGTCCCCCAATAGCGGTACAAGTCGTGCCGGAGCGAAGCCCAAAACACCCTGAGATAACACTGGAAGCCTACCAGTATATCTCGATTGCCCTGGCCAGGGACTACTCGTGTAATGGCTCTCCTAGACACAGCGCGATGTCAACCCCCAATACCGGGAGAGACGAATCCTGTCTAACCGTCACTGCCTCCAAGTGCTTCGGGACTGCACCCAACTACTACCTGTTTGCACGGCTCCTTTGAGCCGTGGTAGGGTAGTAATCAAAGTACAGTGGGAACACACTCGAGGCGAAGTGACAGAGTCAAGTCAGCGGACTAAGCTGTACTCATGTCACCTGGGAACTGATAACTGACGATAGGCATAATACCAACTAGTCAGTTCCCGACGAGTCCTGTCCAGTGTACCCGTAACCTAACGAGCACCCGCATACTATCTCAAGTACGACGTACTGACGGCTGTGGGACAGACCGTCTCCTACACTGGGATGAGAAGCACATGCGCTGGTCTACTCCGGAGTATCGATGCCCTGTCTCGATAGTCCAGCGACCAGGGACCTGCATAAGGATGTGCTTATAGATTACCCAGCCCCACTAGTTTGACGGCCATCACATCGCTGGTAATCAAGTAAAGATCCTAAGGGCTCCACTAATGTGTATAGGCGATATGCAAAAATAAACACATGTAAACATTGAAGTAGAAACAAACCAAGTAGCATACTACTATTTTGAGCAAGATTGTATATACAAGGTGAATATCCCAAGCTTCCATTACGTAATATACAAACTAGTATGATACAGTAATGGCCTCTAGGGCATATACACTAACAGATTCTTTATATAGTATATATGATATATTATATATACGTTACTTATGTTTTACACCCGCGCTAGCCCTGCCCCGCTCTGCCGTTAGTTACCTAACCTAACGGTGCACGAGGGGACATCGAGGCGAATGCGGATGGCATAAGTGTACGTCGTATTTATCTGTGATGTTTAGGTTCTTTAATGATGGGACTTCATTAATGTGATTAATGAAAGTAAAAGAAACCTAAGATGTTGTAGAATCGAATTTCAAAATAAAACAGGTAGCTACAGTTCTTGCTTTGCACAGCGGTATATATGATATATCCTGCACCTTATTCGATGAGGAAAGGACCGAGATCCCTTCACCGGGAGTGACTCCTTTAGCAATAACTGGCAGATGCTACACCCCTCGGTTTATCTTTTGATTGCTTCTATAGTTTTTGCTTTGCATAGTGATATATATGATATATCCCGCACCTCATTCGACGAGGAAAGGACCGACGATCCCTTCACCGGGAGTGACTCCTTTAGCAAAACTAGATAAGCCTCAAAAGCACTCCATTTTAAAATCATTTGATTCTACGACGATATCAAGTTCATTACGCTCATGGTTTTCTGAAAACCTGCGTAGCCCTCCGTCATTTCAGATAAGTACTACTTAGTATTCGTGCTACGGTAGTTTGGCATTCGTCAAGGCGTAGTGTACGGTAGCTAACTAGTATTTATCTGCTTATGCATATGATGCAGATTGGATTAGGGTATTCGTACTGCGTTGTTTGGCATTCGTCAAGGGTCGTGCGGGTGGGTTTAATTCAATCAAGAAATGTACGGGTTGAACTTGACTAGTGGACTATGGGTTGTTTGGCATTCGTCAAGGTCATAGAACGCTAGGGGCAAAATATTATCGGGAATTTCAAGTGTTGAAATTTGCAATGAGATTGCATATCTTCTATGAGATAGTTGGATCCCGATACCCGCTGTGAGTAATTGTTACTCCTGGGAGAGTTTTACACGTTACAATTAGCCGATCAAGTAGGTGTCTAGAAAGGTGTCAACGGGGTTACGCCTCTGGGAAAACGAGGTTTACATTAATTAGGTTCGTGCGAAAGCACGGGGGACTCCCTCAAAGTACCGACACTGGCCTGGCTGAAAGATTGGCGAACTTGCAGTGTGTAATTAATCCCGGCTAGTCTTTCCTTTTTGGGTTTGAAGGAAGATTTGATAAAAAGCAGTGGGAGCCATCCTGATTAGATAAAATAATAACCAATCTATTCTTGCAAGAGCGCACGCAGAGTGTTTTCTTCTCTCTCTCTCCTGGTAGCGACCATGTCACGCCTTAATCAAGATAATAATACAGATATTTGACCGAACCCGCTTGTTATACTGAGCTGGGGAACGTTGGTCCCGCTCCAACTTATAATTGTTATAAGACAGAGTAGGAAATTGGGGAATACCAGATATCCCGTGCCGCCCAAACGAAGAAAGTGCATGTTGATGCATCATCTTCGGGTGTGTTCATTACAGAGAACTGTTCTCAGTATCCTTTACGTCCTGGGTATGTGATACCAGATCAGGATCCCAGAAATGTAATCTGTTACATAGGGCTACAGAAAGGTAGAGAACTGAGAACGGGTGATAAGTTTCATGAGGCAGAAAATGGGGCAAGTGTTGCAGCCAAGTCTGTTGGTCACTGTCACCCTGTATTCCAAATACATTGATTATGAACGAATGTTATTAGGTACCGAACCTGATATACAAAATCATATCAGTCTCTTTATTAGTAAAGAAAGGATATAATTTTGTATTGTCGGATAATGTTTTGAACATTTCCTATATCAAAAGTTGATCGGTTCAGGCACGTTATCTAAAAGCATTGATGTTCTAAATCAAACTACAGTTCATAGTATACAGAACACACACAAGAGGAAGAGTTCAGAAATGAACGAATCCTTCTTGAGGCATTGTAGACTAGGTCATATCAATGCGACCCGACTAGCTGATGTTATTTGTAGATGCATATTTAAATCAGTTTGAATTTACATCTTGTGAAACTTGCCAGTCATGTCACAAAGATAAGATGACCATAGCTCAGTTTACTGGAAACAGAGAAAGAGTTAGTGAACTCTTGGGATGATACATGTTGATGTATGCAGGTCCCCTATCTACACATGCCAAGACTGGTTCTTTATACTTCATTACGTTCTCTGATGATCTCTCAAGATTCAGACATATGTTCCTGTTGAAACACAAGTCCGAACCTTTTGAGATATTCACAGAATATAAGTTAGAAGTAGAGAACCAAAATACGGGTATAAGTATTATGTCCTTTGATGTGATCAAGGAGGAGAATACTTGAGCACGGAATTCCTGGACATTTCTAAAGGAGAATGAGATTCTCTCTCAGCATTACTCCTCCGTATACACCATAGCACGATGGTATATCGGGGCGGAGCAATCACACCCTATATGATAAGGTGTGCTCTATGATGAGTACTACTGAGTTACCTATTTCCTTTTTGGGAGTTATGCACTTGAGAAGCTGCATACCTATTGAATAGGGTTCAAATCAAATCAGTCACCTACCACTTCATATTTGATATGATAAGGGAAGAGCCCATCTCTTAAGTTAGTTAAGATTTAGGGTTGTCCGGGCTATGTCTAAAAGCATAATCCGGACAAGCTCGAGGCAAGGTCTGTTATGTATAACTGGAAATGTTCCAGCTATACAAACTGCAGCTGATGATTTGGTAGAACCAAAGGATTCAATAGTTACCAACGCACCTCAGCCTCTCCGCCGATCTAGTAGGGTTCCTCACCCACCTGAGAGATACTTCGGTTTCTCGATGACAGTGGGAGCGAGGATTGCATCATGAGATGATGACCCAACTAGTTTCGAGATGGCCATCAGGAGTGGGACTCTGTAAGAATGGCTGGATGTTTAGTGATCTGAGATGGAATCCATATACACCAACAAAGTATGGACTTTGGTTGCTATATCTGAAGGGTTAAATCCCCATCAGGAGCAAGTATACCTTGAGAAGATTACTTGGTGTAGATGGAAAAGTTGAGACTTTCAAAGCTAGACTTGTTAAAGCTTTTCGTCATTGACCAGGCGTGGATAATGATGAAACCTTTTCAAGTGACTATGCTTAAGTCCATCCGGATCCTACTTGCCAAGGCTACTTACCATGACTACGATATTTGGCGGTTGGGTGTCATGACAGCTTTTCTAAAATGATGTTTTAGAAGAGAGCGACTATAAGTGCACAGCCAGAGGGCCTCGTAGATAGTGGGAGCAGCGGAAACGTGTGCAAGATGCTTTATAGGATAAAGCAGACATCGCGAAGTTGGAACATCTGTTTTGATGTGTTAGTCAAACAGTTTGACATCATCAAAATGGTAGATGAACCTTGTATATACAAAAAGGTAGTAGGGAGTATGGTGATGATCCTCGTAGAGTACGTGGATGACATACTCTTGATAGGGAAAGAGTTTCCTATGCTACGCTCGATCAATCTCTGCTTATCACAATGATTCACCATAAAGGATCAAAGTGATACCTCCTAAATCCTGAGTTATCATCTATGAGATAGATGTAATTGGATACTAGGAATCTCACTAGTAGTAGTAAGATGGTATCAATCGATCCTGAGGAGAATCACTGGAAGGGTTCCAGGGTGATAAAGACGACTGAATGTCAGTCACAGGCATTGTCTTTACCCTCAGTGAAGGGACGGTATGTTGGAAGAGTTCCAAGCTAGATACCGTGGCATACTAGACGATAAAGGCAGGATTCATCGCTACTTAAGATGCTACCAAAAAGGATGTTTGGGTGTATATTGGTTCATGAGATGAACTACGTTCCAACCATTGTGAGATAATGAAGTTGTGGCTTATGCCAAGGAACGCCGGTCCCATCAGTGATCCAGACATATTCTAAGGCAGTGTCACCTGATCATGGAGATGGTTGATCTCCAGGGTGATCGAGGTTTGGAGAGTAGACTCAGAGGACAACACAGCGGATCCACTCACAAAGGCCTGTTCCCAGAGAGAGATTTTTATGGGATGGTTGAGTATGAGATACTACAACCACTGCTATCAGATGGCCCTAGTGCAAGTGGGAGATTGTTAGTTATATGTATGCCCTAGAGGCCATTACTATACATAGGATGTATATTGTAGTGGATGCTTGGACATATATAGGGAGGACTTTCTTGCTCGACATGATAGTATGCTATCTGGTTGCTCTTTACCTTAACGTGTACACTGATTGTCTCTCTGTTACATGTTGGTAAAGCCCTTAGGATGTGTACTTGACTACCTGGACTATGATGCAGATCATACTAGTGGGGACATGGTAGTCCATAAGTACATCCTTCAAGGTCCCTAGTCGTGGGTGTATCGAGACGGGGCATCGATATACCAGTGTAGACTAGCGTATACCTTCTCGACCCATACAGATGGGCGATGGATGATACCATATCCATTGGTGTTTGACATCAGAGATGATATACGGGTGCTCAGTAAAGACTGGGTACACTGGACGGACTCGCCGAGAACTCCCAGATGGTATTAGACATTACGTCAGATGACAGTTCTCTGGTGACACTGGTACAGAGTAGTCTGTTGACCCGAGATCGTCATAGAGTCTTGTTTGGTTCCCACTGTGCTTTGATTTCCACCTTACCACGTCCAAGAGGGCGTGCAAAACGGTGGTTTTTGGGTACAGTCCCGAATCACATGGAGGCAATGAGCGATAGGAGGGGATTCGTCTCTCCCGGTATAGGGAGTTGATGTTGCGTTGTGTTCGATTGGCTATAACCGGAAATCCCTGACCAGGGTTGCTGAGATTTACTGGTAAGTGTTACCAGTAGTTTCTCGAATTGTTATAGACCTCAAATCGACACGACTTATCGAGCTATTGGGGTCTGACGTTTACCACCCCTAGGCGAGATATGCGACATATCAGACGACGAGACCGGACTGTACGGTAAGTGTTACTGGTTGGATTCACAGGAGTGTGAGCGGGCTTGCTCGTCGATCTTCTGATCGCTCAATACCCGGGTGGCCGTTACGTTTAGCAGACCGCTTGCGGCTTGTGGATGCTTGATATGATCATCATCTGCTGCCGGCGTATTGACGAGTCTTTAGAGTCCTACACAGAGGTTTCCTGGCTCAAGCGAAACGAAATAGGAGCGCATATGAGATATGTGCAGGACCGAGAATAATGCGTGTATGTGATACCGTATTTCATTCTCGCGATGAATGTATCGAATGGTTGTATGCGATATAACCTAGTTATCGAATCAAGGATTGATTCGATAAGTCGATACATTGAATACTAGTCGGTTATATGTGATATGACCGGATCGTTAAATCAAGTGTTGATTTAATGATTTAATGTATAATTATATATTTGATATATTACTTTGCATTAACTAGTATTGGTTCACTTTAAATGGATTTTCTCACTTGATGTGCACATTGTATATGTGATATATTTTGTACACTTGATTGTATCATGTTTGATGATACATGAATGTTTAAGTGTATTTTTAGACTAAACCATGGTTATGTAATGGTTAGGGTTTTGAATTTATTTACTTATTCATTTATTTATTCATTTTGGCAAAAGGGAAAATGGTGGCTATTTTTGTTTCTAAGTTGAAGCATCATGAAGCTTTGACTAAGTGACCATTTTGTCTTCATGCTTAACCCTAACCATTCCATCTAACCATGATTTATTCTCTACACTTGACCATGGTTGCCATATGATAAGTATTGTTTTTATTTTCTTTTTGAGAATAACTTATCATAACAATTTTCATCTTCTTCTTCTTCTTCTTTAAGAAGAAGTTTGCCTCCATCAATGGCAACTTGAGAAAATGAGTGAGAAATCCAATTCTAAAGTGAACCCACCTCCTATTTCTTCATCCTCTACCTCTTGCCAAGTAGTATAGGGTGTTTTCTTCACAAGTTTCATGACTTGGTGAAGTGGGAGCTTGATCTAGTGATGCCTCGACGTAGATCATCTTCGGCATCGTTGTCGATGACCCAGCCCGCCCATTTCTCCGATGAAGCCGACGCTAGAGCCCGGGATTCGATTTGGATAGCAAGGGGACTTCATCGCGGAGCTATAGAGGTGGAGCACCGGATCTACAAAGGTTGTATTTCCGTTCTTATAGTTAAGTTGTTAACTAGCTTCTCTTTTCGCCTAAAATTCTAGTTAACGATCCGTATTAGGGTTTCTCGGCACCCGTAAAATTTGAAATTGGCATGGTTGATGCCTTGTGAGACCTCTTGAGAGTGCCTTGGAACCCTGCACGGTCTTATAACAATTATAAGTGGGAGCGGAACCAACGTTCCCTAGCTCAGTATAATAAGCAGGTTCGGTCAATGCATCCATATTATTATCTTGATTATGGTGTGACATGGTCGCTACCAGGAGAGAGAGAGAGAAGAAAACACTCTACGTGCGCTCTTGCAAGATTAGATTGGTTATTATTTTATCTAATCAGGATGGCTCCCACTGTTTTTTATCAAATCTTCCTTCAAACCATAAAAGGTAAGACTAGCCGGGATTAATTACACCCTACAAGTTTCCCAATCTTTCGGCCAGGCCAGTGTCGGTACTTTGAGGGAGGTTCCCCATGCTTTCGCATGGACCTAATTAAAATAAACCTCATTTTCCCACGGGCGTAATCTCGTTAACACCTTTCTAGACACCTACTTGATCGGCTAATTGTAATGTGTAAAACTCTCCCAGGAATAACTCTTACTCGCAGTGGGTATCGGGATCCAACTATCTCAAAGAAGGTATGCAATCTCATTGCAAATTTCAACACTTGAAATTCCCGATAATATTCTGCCCTAAGCGATCTAAGACCTTGACAAAGTCAACAAACCATAGACCGTATGTCAAGTTCAACGCGTGATTTCCTAATTGAATTGAACCCACCCGCACGACCCTTGACAAGGTCAACAAGGCCACACGACTACCCTAATTCAATTGCATCATATGCTTACAGATAAGCACTGATCAGCTACCGCACACTACGCCTTGACAAGGTCAGCAAACGCAGCACGAATACTGAATACTACTTATCTGAAATGACGGAGGGCTACGACAGGTTTTTAAGAAAACCTTTTGCGTAAAGAACTTGATATCGTTGTAGAATCGAGTGATTTTGAAAATGAGTGTTTTTGAGGCTTTTACTAGTTTTGCTAAAGAGGTCACTCCCGGTGAAGGGATCTCGGCTCTTTCCTCATCGAATGAGGTGCAAGATATTTCACAAATACCGCTATGCAAAGCAAAAACTATAGAAGCAATCAAAAGACTAACCGAGTGGGTTGTAGCATCTGCTAGTTTCGCTAAATAGGTGCTGGATATTCTACAAGGAATACCGCTAAGCAAAGCAAGAACTAGAGCTACCAGTTTTTAAACAAGTTTCTACAACATCTTTAGGTTTCTTTTATTTCATTAATCTCATTAATGAAGTCCCATCAATTATGCTTCACAAGCATCACAGAAGAAACGAAAGCATCAATAATTATTATATATCATATATATAATATAAGCATTCGTCTCAGAATATATCAAGTGATCACATCACAGAATATCAGCAGCAGAAGAACACATATGAAATATTGGATATACTAGGAATTCCGTGTTTTATTTAAGCCAGTAAAAACGTGGATTCCACGGTCGCGATGAATAGCCAAACCCATAACCCTAGACCCCTACGAGAGCGGCACGCAACCCTTCCAATTCTAGAGTTAGGAGACCCGGTCTCGACTCCTCGAGATGGTCTCCCACTGGACCCTAGAACCCGGTTACTTATGCTCTCCTCCTTGGGTCTATCCTAATGCGGAAAATTAAATAATATACATCAATTGTGACATCAACCTCAACCTGGAAGTGCCCCAATAAAAGAATATTACATACAAGCTTTTACATGAATGAAAATGAAAAACTCTCATCTCACATAAAAAAAAACCGGCTATTCAAAACACGACGATCCAATATAACATATCACAGCAACACATAACATCAGATGTCATCAACGTAAGTAAATATGCGTATCCCAATTATCGTTGACATATAGCAACGAAACCAGCGATACACCACATATTACACTTACGGTTACAGAAAAAAAGTGAAAAACTACAACAATTGGAAGCTGCAACCACCTTGGACATCATAAACTCAATGTATCACATACTTTGGATTTCATGCCCAACCAAATGAATTCCTTAGACATCACATGCCTAACAATTATAAACCCCGCATTTTAGTCTCGATATTGAAAACACTTTGCAATAAACTGTCGGGTAATTCAACAAGATTACTGATAACCTGATCGAATGCTCGTCGGAAACTTTAGTAGACGGCCGCACCCCCGATGCCGTCGACGAAGTGCACTAAGGCGGAACACCGCGACAGCGAGCACCCGAACAGATGCTTTTGGCGACGGGGTTCTCCTACGGTCACTTGGTCGGGGCTATGGGGCGTGGCTATCTAGTAAGATTACCCGGCGAGTATCCGCGTACACTACGTAATTGCGACGGACTTTTGATCCACATCAAAATTCCGTGGCAACCGATCAAATGAGACTAAACTGCTTGATTTATAAAATTCAAACTAGTTATCTCATAACTAATTATGTGGATTCCAAATATTGTATCACAATCATAGATAGCTAGACGATATTAAACTTTTCGATCGAATAAACAAACACCCAAACCTTCCCAAAGAGCTCAACACTTGGGCGGAGTTCAAAAAGTACCCAGAACATGCCACAGCTCCTATGAACCATCCGTAGAAGGGCCAACCCATGCCTCCCTCATGTCGCCACGGAACTGCCGCAAACCCTAGGGTATGACCGCTGTTCCGCAATCCAAAAAGTCGTGTTTGGGTATCGTTCTTCTAGAGGGTCCACAGAATCGCTTGCATGATTTTCTGAAGATTTTAAACACGGAAAAAATCCAACTCTTGGAAAATTTTCAGCGAGGGAAAATATGGGTTATTGATATCCGTTCGAACTTTTTAACGTCGTCTAAATAACCCAAATAGTTGTTATAATTACGATTACGAAACACTCCGAATTTCCTTTGCAGAAAGTTAACATCACATGCAAATTTAGCAAAAAATAGCAACACCTGAAACACCAAAACCCAGAGACTCGAACACCATGAAAATTTGAAGCCCAAATTCCCAAATGGACCCGGTGAGCTCGGTTTTAGGGGTGTTGTGGCCGGCCAAAAACTTGTGGAAATGCTTCAAATTTGTATGCTGTTCATGTTATATCACATACAACATTTTGCAGTTGCTAAATTTTTTTTTCCAGACCATTTAAAATTCGACAGAACCTTGATTTCAATGTTTCAAGTTACGGAATAGTTTCAGTTTCGTAATCTAACAAATAACGTCTAATTCTCTAGCATGGCTCTGATACCACTGTAGGGTTCCTGGGCACGGCAGCAAGGTTTCGGGAGGTATCGTCCATGCCGTTTTCAAAAATTCTCCGTTCTAAAGAACCCCAACCTAGAATCTTAACTAGAGATTTAGACGAACTAGCAATGTTTGAAGTGAATGAGGAATACAACCTTTGTAGACCGGTCCTTCACTTCCAAAGCTCCGTGTAGTAGTCCCTTCGCTCCAATTAGTGAACACCCGAACTCTACTAAGGAATCACATGAAGAAATGAACAACCTTGCTCAATATCTTCGAGGCCGAAGATGATCAACGTCGAGGAGACTCAAGCTCATGCCAACTCTTCACTAAATTAGGGTTTAGTGAAGCAAACACCTTAAACTAAATGGCTAATAGTAGAGGATGATGAAGTAGGAAATGGGCTCACTTTAGATTTGTTTTCTCATAATATTTTCTCACCTTGAGGAAAGCTAGCCAGCCTTCTCAATGAAGAAGAAGATGAAGTATGAAGATGAGAGAATGAACTCTTGAGGTGAGAATAGCAACCATGGGTGAGTTAGTGTCATACACTTACTCATGTAGAGAATAAACCGTGGCTATGTTAGTTGTATGTATGCCCTAGAGGCCAGTATTGTACAGATGATGTATATTATATTGGATGCTTGGACATATATAGAGAGGACTTTCTTGCTCGATATGATAGTATGCTATCTGGTTGCTCTTTATCTTAACATGTATACTTGTCTCTTGATACTGTCTTATGGTTACATGTTGGTAAAGCCCATAGGATGTGTACTTGACTACCTGGACTATAATGCAGATCATACTAGTGGGGACATGGTAGTCCATAAGTACATTCTTCAAGGTTCCTAGTCATGGGTGTATCGAGACAGGGCATCGATATACCAGAGTAGACTAGCATATACGCTTCTCGACCTATGAGATGGGCGATGGATGATCCCATATCCATTGGTGTTTGACATCAGAGATGGTATATAGGTGCTCAGTGGAGACTGGGTACACTGGACGGACTCGCCGAGAACTCCTAGATAGTATTATACCTCACGTCAGATGGCAGTTCTCTGCTGACACTTGTGCAGGTTAGTCTGTAGACCCAAGATCGTCATAGAGTCTTGTGTGATTCCTACTGTGCTTTGATTTCCACCTTACCACGTCCATGAGGGCGTCCAAAACGGTGGTTTTTGGGTACAGTCCCGAGTCACATAGAGGCAATGAGCGATAGGAGGGGTTTCATCTCTCCCGGTATTGGGGGTTGATGTTGCGCTGTGCTCGATTGGCCGTAACAGGGAAGTCCCTGGCCAGGGCTGATTTAGAGATTTACTGGTAAGTGTTACCAGTAGTTTCTCGACCCGTTATGAGCCTTACATCGGCATGACTTATCGGTTATTGGGGTCTGACGATTACCACCCCTAGACTTGATATGCGACATATCAGACGAGGAGACCGGACTGTACGGGAAGTGTTACCGGCAGGCTTCTACAGGAGTTGGAGCGGGCTTGCTTGCTGATCTTCTGATCGCTCAATACCCAGGTAGCTGTTACGTCTAGCTAGTACCGCTAACAGCTTGTGGGTGCGTGATGTGATCATCACCTACTGCCGGCGTATTGATGAGTCTTTAGAGTCATACATAGAGGTTTTACTGGCTTAAGAAAAACGAAATAGGAGCGCATATGTGATATGTGCGGGACCGAGAATAATGCGTGTATGTGATACCGTATTCTATTCTCACGACTTTTGTTATCGGTCGGTTATATATATGATATAGCTGGGTTATTGAATCAAGTGTTGATTCGATAAGTCGATATATTGGATGTTAGTCGGTTATATGTGATATGACCAGATTATTAAGTCAAGTGTTGATTTAATAATTTATTGTATAATTGTATATTTGATATACTAGTTTACATTAACTAACACTTGTTCACTTTAGTTTTTTTTCTCACATGTACACAACTTTAATATATATGTGATATATATATTAAAATGTGTTTTCTTTTTGTATCATGGTTGATGATACAACATTCATGGGTGTATGAGACTTACACCATGCTATTTATTATGTTGGGATTAATATATTTAAAGTAATTACAAAATTAGTGGAAAAATAGAAAATGCATGAAGCTTGTGGATGCATTGACTAAAGTCCACTAAATTTGATTTTACTTTGGATTTTTAACCTAACCATCACACTTAGCAATGGTAATGTCTCCACATGAGTTAGTATATGGTACTCACTCACCATGGTTAGCTCACTCACTTGATCATTATCCTCATCTCTTTCTTTTGTTCATCTTCTTCTTCTTTGTTCAAAAGAAAAGCTTGCTAGGGTTTGATCCAAAGTGAGAAAAATTGTGAGAAATAAAATTCTAAAGATAACCCACTTCCTATTTCTCCATCCTCTACTAGACTAGCACTTTAGTTTAGGGTGTTTGCTTCACTAATTCTCTAGTTAGTGAAGTAGAAGCTTGAGTTGGCATCCCCTCGACGTAGATCATCTTCGGCCTCGAAGACTTCAAGCAAGGACGCTCCTTTAGCCTCGTGAAGCCATGCAAGAGTCCGGGAGAACCACGATCGCATCGAAGGGACTTCAACAAGGAGCCAAAGAAGTGAAGGACCGATCTACAAAGGTTGTATTTCGTATTCACTTAGTCGTAAACGTAGTTTACTAGCATATGAAACCCTAATTTTCTAGCAAAGATCTTGTTTAGGGTAATTCGGCAGGGCTAAAATTTTAAACGGGGATGGTCGATGCATTGTAGAACCTTATTAGAGTGCCTAGTAACCCTACAGTGGTATCAGAGCCTAGCTAGAGCATTAGGCGATGTGTTAACGAAGTTAAAACCCCGATCGAACCCGGAAGCGTCAAGATAACCCCCTCTCTGTACATTTTTTAAAAACTGGGTTTTTTTCTGAATTAAAAATACCTAAAAAAATCAGCAGGGAATTCTAAGGGTTACCATAAAATTCGAGATCGTAATTCCGTACTACCGCCGCGGAACCGTGGCTCCAACCCACCATTGGTGGCGGTTCCGCGGCAGGTAAAGTGAATTATGAACGGAATTTTGTGCAGTAATAACCGTAGCTATTCCTTATATTTTCTGGGTATTTTTTTATCTGACTCAAGTGTTGAGTGATCTGGGGTTTATTTTGTATTCGCTGATTCGATCGGAAAATTTAAATTCGTTATGTTTTCCGGATAATTTAGAAAGTATTAAAATGTTCGAACGGATATCATTAACTCAATTTTTCCCGTCACGAAAAACATTCAAGTGTTGAATTTTTCTCGGGTTTAAATCTTTCGGAAAAACGTACAAGTAATGCGATGGACCCTCTAGAAGACAACAAACCTTAACTCGATTATGTGACCGTCTTGATCTGCCTTTTGAACCTTAGGGTTTGGGGCAGTACGTCGTGCCACATGTAAGGCATTGGCTTGACCCTTCTACGGCTGGACCGTTGGTACTGTGGCATCGATTCTGGAATTTTTGAATTCCGGTCAAGTGTTGAGCTATTTAGGAAATCTTGGGTATTTGATTATTCGATCGGAAAGTTTAATACAGTCTATTTATCTAGAATGTGATACAATATGTGGAATTCATACAGTTAGGCATGAAATGCGAAGTATGTGATATTTCGGATTTACGATGTCTAAAGAGATTGTGGATTCCAAATGTTGTAGTTTTACACTTTCTTTTCTGCGACCGTAAGTGTAATATGTGATATCGCCGGTTTCATTGCTATATGTCAACGACAATTGGGATGCGCATATTTACTTACGTTGATGACATGTGATGTTATGTGTTGCTGGATATGTTATATTGGATCGTCGCGTTCTGAATAGCCAGGGGTTTTTATGTGTGATGAGAGTTTTTTATTTTCATTCATGTAAAATTCAAATGTAATGTAATATTCTTTTATTGGGGCACTTCCGGGATGAGGTTGATGTCACCATTTGTATATTATTTACTTTTCCGCACTAGGATAGACCCAAGGAGGAGAGCACAAGTAACCGGGTTCTAGAGTCCAGTGGGAGACCAACTCAAGGAGTCGAGTCCGGGTCTCCTAACTCTAGAATTGGTAAGGTTACTTGCCGCTCTCGTAGGGGTCTAGGGGTATGGGTTTGGCTATTCAACGCGACCGTGGAATCCGTGTTTTATAGAGGCTCAAAATAAAACACGGACGTCCTAGTATATCCAATGTTTCATATGTTTCTTCTGCTGCGATATCTGTGATGTGATCATTTGATGTGCTGTGATAAATACTGTATATAGTACATATGATATATTATATAGGCGTTACGTATGTTTTACACCCACGCTAGCCCTGCCATGCTCTGCTGTTAGTTACCTAACCTAACCGTGCACGAGGGGACATCGAGGCGAATGCGGATGGCATAAGTGTACGTCGTATTTATCTGTGATGTTTAGGTGATTTAAATGATGGGACTTCATTAATGTGATTAATGAAAGAAAAGAAACCTAAAAGATGTTGTAGAATCAAATTTTCAAAAAGGGTAGCTACAGTTTTTGCTTTGCATAGCGATATATATGATATATCCTGCACCTTATTCGATGAGGAAAGAGCCGAGATCCCTTCACCGGGAGTGACCTCTTTAGCAAAACTGGCAGATGCTACAAAACTCGGTTTGGGTTTTGATTGCTTTTGGAGTTTTGCTTTGCATAGTGATATATATGATATGTCATGCACCTTATTCCATAAGGAAAGAGCTGAGATCCCTTCACCGGGAGTGACCTCTTTAGCAAAACTAATAAAAGCCTCAAAATCACTCCATTTCAAAATTCGAGTTCGATACTACAACGATATCAAGTTCTATACGCAATAGGTTTTCAGAAAAACCTGTCGTAGCCCTCCGTCATTTCAGATAAGTCATGCTTAGTATTCGTGCTGCGTTTGTTGACCTTGTCAAGGCGTAGTGTGCGGTAGCTGACCAGAATTTATCTATTTATGCATATGGTGCAGATTGGATTAGGGTAGTCGTACGGCCTTATTGACCTTGTCAAGGTTCGTGCGGGTGGGTTTAATTCAATAAAGAAATGACGGGTTGAACTTGACTTACGGTCTATGGTTTGTTGACCTTGTCAAGGTCATAGGTCGTTTGGGGCAAAATATTATCGGGAATTTCAAGTGTTGAAATTTGCAATGAGATTGCATACCTTCTATGAGATAGTTGGATCCCGATACCCAATGCAAGTAATTGTTACTCCTGGGAGAGTTTTACACAGAACAATTAGCTGATCAAGTAGGTGTCTAGAAAGGTGTCAACGGGGTTACGCCTCTGGAAAAACGAGGTTTACTTTAATTAGGTCCGTGCGAAAGCACGGGGAACCTCCCTCAAAGTAACGACACTGGCCTGGCTGAAAGATTGGCGAAGTTGTAGGGTGTGATTAATCCCAGCTAGTCTTTCCTATTAGGGTTTGAAGGAAGAGTTGATAAAAACAGTGGGAACCATCCTGATTAGATAAATAATAACCAATCTGATCTTGCAAGAGCATACGCTAAAGTGTTTTTCTTTTCTCTCTCTCCAGGTAGCGACCATATCATGCCTTAATAAAGATAATAATATGGATGTATTGACCGAACCCGCATGTTATACTGTGCTGGGGAACGTTGGTTCCGTTCTTTCTTATAAGAGTTATAGGACTTAACAGGATATAGGGAAATACCAGAATTCCTATGCCACCTGAATGAAGAAAGTACATGTTGATGCATTTTCTTCGGGTGTGTTCGTTACAGAGAACTGTTTATCCATTTGCTCTAAGTCCTGGGTATTAGATACTGGGTCAGGATCCCATATATGTAATCAGTTACATGGGCTTAGGAAAGGTAGAGAACTTGGAGAAGGTGATAAAGACATAAGGGTTGGAAATGGTGAAATTGTTGCAGCTAAAACCGTCGGGGAATATCACCTTGTATTGCCAACTGGTAATACATTGATTCTGAACGAATGCTATTTCATGCCGAACCTGATATGCAACATTATATCGGTTTCTTTGCTGAGTAAAGAAGGATATAATTTTGTATTACAGGATAATGTTATGAACATTTTCCGTAACCAAAAGTTGGTTGGATCAGGCACGATGTGCAATGGCATTTATGTTCTAAATCAATCAACAGTTCTGAGCATAACAAACACATACAAGAGGAAGAGATCAGAAATTAACGAATCCTTCTTGTAGCATTGTAGACTGGGTCACATCAATGCGACACGACTAGCTAAGTTGCATAAGGATGGATATTTAAATCCGTTTGAATTGTTATCTTATGACACTTGCCAGTCATGTCTCAAAGGGAAGATGACCAAAACTCCATTTACGGGACACGGAGAGAGAGTTACGGAACTCTTGGGGCTAGTACATAGTGATGTATGCGGCCCCATGTCTACACATGCCAGGAATGGTTCTGCGTACTTCATTACATTCACTGACGATCTCTCTAGATTCGGATATGTGTTCCTGATGAAACACAAATCAGAAGCTTTTGAGAAATTTAGAGAATATAAACAAGAAGTCGAGAACTAAACCGGGAAAAGTATTAAAATCCTTCGATCTGATCGAGGAGGTGAATACTTGAGCAATGAATTCCTGGACTTCCTAAAAGAGAATGGGATTCTCTCTCAGCTGACTCCTCCATATACACCACAACACAACGGTGTATCGGAACGGAAGAACCGCACCTTATTAGATATGGTGCGCTCTATGATTAGCACAGCTGAGTTAACTATTTCCTTCTTGGGGTATGCGCTGGAGACAGCAGCATACCTATTGATTCAAGTTCCATCTAAATCTGTACCTACCACACCATATGAGATATGGAGTGGGAAGAGGCCATATCTTAAACGAGTTAAGATATGGGGTTGTCCGGCCTATGTCAAAAGACAAAATCCGGACAAACTCGAGGCACGGTCAGTTCTTTGCAAGTTTGTGGGATATCCAAAGAACTCATATGGGTATTTTTTCTACCACAGTGAGGAACAAAATGTGTTTGTTGCTCAACATGCCACCTTTTTAGAAAAGGAGTTTCTTGTAAAAGAAATTAGTGGCAAAGTGGTAGAGCTGGAAGAGGTTCCAGATACACAGACTGCAACTGAAGATTTAGTGAAACCAAAGGATTCGGAAGTTCCCAACGAACCTCAGCCTCTCCGCCGATCTAGTAGGGTTCCTCACCCAACTGAGAGATACTACGGTTTTCTCATGGATGGTGGGAGAGAGGATTGCATCATGGTTGATGATGACCCAACTAGCTTTGAGCAGGCCATCACGAGTGGAGACTCAGTAAAATGGCTGGATGCAATCCGTTCCGAGATGGAATCCATGTACACCAACAAAGTATGGACTTTGGAAGTTGCTCCTGAAGGGGTAAAACTCATTGGGACAAAGTGGATCTTCAAGAAAAAATTTGGTGTAGATGGGAAAGTGGAGACTTTCAAAGCTAGACTTGTTGCAAAGGGTTTTCGTCAAAGACCAGGTGTGGACTATGACGAAACCTTTTCTCCAGTGGCTATGCTTAAATCCATCCGGATCATGCTTGCCATCGCTGCATATCATGACTACGATATCTGGCAAATGGATGTTAAGACCGCCTTTTTAAACGGTGATTTAGAAGAGTGCGTGTACATGACTCAGCCAGAGGGCTTCATAGATAGTGGGAGCAGCGGGAAGGTATGCAAGCTGCTTAAATCCATTTATGGATTAAAGCAAGCATCACGGAGTTGGAACATCTGCTTTGACGTCGTTATCAAAGAGTTTGATTTCATCAAAAGCGTAGATGAATCTTGTATCTACAAGAAGGTGGCAGAGAGTAAGGTTGTCTTCCTCGTATTGTACGTAGACGACATACTCTTGATAGGAAATGACATTCCTATGCTGCAATCGGTCAAGCTCTTCTTATCACAAAGATTCTCAATGAAAGATCTTGGTGATGCCTCCTGCATATTGGGAATTATGATCTATAGAGATAGATCTAAAAGGATATTGGGATTGTCCCAATCCAGGTACATTGACACCATACTAAAGAGGTTTAGTTTGGAAGAATCCAAGCGTGGGAACTTACCCACGATCTCTGGGCTCACTCTCTCCAAAGAGATGTCTCACAAGACTTATTTGGAGAGAGCTCGCATGCAAGGGATACCCTATGCTTCGGCAATAGGCTCTATCATGTACGCGATGCTATGTACCAGACCCGATGTAGCATACTCACTAAGTGCAGTGAGTAGGTATCAAGCTGATTCTGGAGAGAGTCACTGGACAGCTGTGAAGAGCATTCTCAAGTACTTACGAAGGACTAAAGAGATGCACTTGGTGTATGGTAATGGAGAACTCCAAGTGGAGTCCTTTACGGATTCGAGCTTCCAAAGTGATAAGGATGACTCTAAGTCGCACTGGGGATTTGTCATTACCCTCTACGGGGGGGGCGGTTAGCTGGAAGAGTTCCAAGCAGGAAACAGTGGCAGACTCGACGATGGAGGCTGAATACATCGCTGCCAACGATGCTGCCAAAGAGGCTGTCTGGATCAAGAAGTTCATTACTGAACTTGGAGTGGTTCCATCCATTAAGCATCCAATACATTTGTATTGTGATAACAATGGAGCGGTGGCTTTGTCCAAGGAACCCAGGTCCCATCAGCGATCCAGGTATATTCTGAGGCGATATCACCTGATCCGGGAGATAGTTGATCGCCGGGAGATCGAGGTCAAGAGGGTTGACACGAAGAACAACACAGCGGATCCACTCACGAAGGCCATTCTCCAGATACAGTTTGAGAGACTCTTCGGGATGCTTGGTATGCGATACTACAGCAGCTGGCCCTAGTGCAAGTGGGAGATTGTTAGTTGTATGTATGCCCTAGAGGCCAGTATTGTACAGATGATGTATATTATATTGGATGCTTGGACATATATAGAGAGGACTTTCTTACTCGATATGATAGTATGCTATCTGGTTGCTCATTATCTTAACATGTATACTTGTCTCTTGATACTGTCTTATGGTTACATATTGGTAAAGCCCTTAGGATGTGTACTTGACTACCTGGACTATGATGCAGATCATACTAGTGGGGACATGGTAGTCCATAAGTACATCCTTCAAGGTTCCTAGTCATGGGTGTATCGAGACAGGGCATCGATATACCAGGGTAGACTAGCGTATACGCTTCTCGACCCATGAGATTGGCGATGGATAATCCCATATCCATTGGTGTTTGACATCAGAGATGGTATACGGGTGCTCAGTGGAGACTGGGTACACTGGACGGACTCGCCGAGAACTCCCAGATGGTATTATACCTCACGTCAGATGGAAGTTCTCTGATGACACTTATGCAGGTTAGTCTGTAGACCCGAGATCGTCATAGAGTCTTGTGTGATTCCCTCTGTGCTTTGATTTCCACCTTACCATGTCCATGAGGGCGTGCAAAACGGTAGTTTTTGGGTACAGTCCCGAGTCATATGGAGGCAATGAGCGATAGGAGGAGTTTCGTCTCTCCCGGTATTGGGGGTTGATGTTGCGCTGTGCTCGATTGGCCGTAACAGGGAAGTCCTTGGCCAGGGCTGATTTAGAGATTTACTGGTAAGTGTTACCAGTAGTTTCTTGACCCGTTATGAGCCTCACATCGGCACGACTTATCGGTTATTGGGGTCTGACGATTACCACCCCTAGACTTGATAGGCGACATATCACACGAGGAGACCGGACTGTACGGGAAGTGTTACCGGCAGGCTTTTACAGGAGTTGGAGTGGGCTTGCTTGCTGATCTTTTGATCGCTCAATACCCGGGTAGCCGTTACGTTCAGCTAGTACCGCTGACGGCTTATGGGTGCGTGATCTGTGTTGGAGATAGTGCCCTCAGAGTCAATTATTGGATCACAGGCACGTGATTGCAATTATTGAGGGAGGACCTATCCCGGTAGGACAGTCTTACTCGAGATGATAGTATGCTATCTGGTTTACCTTTATCATCGTGTACTGCTTTAGGTGACCTTACAGGTCGCTATTACACGCTGATAGAGCCCCTAGGATTCTTGATTGACTGCCGGCAGTATGATGGCGATCATATACGTGGGAGCTGGTGGTCTATAAGCACATCCTTAAAAGGTCCCTAGTCGTGGGAGTTTCGAGACATGGCATCGATTCTCCAGAGTAGACTAGTGTATACAGTAGAGACCCCGACGAGGGGCGGTGGCCGGTCTCACAAGCCACTGGTGTCAGTTGGTTCACCTAAGATGTATACAGGTGCTCATTGGGTTATGAGTACACCGGACAGGACTCGCCGGGAACCTGCTAGTTGGGATTATACCAGACGTCAGATAGCAGTTCCCAGGTGACATGTGTACAGGTTAGTTCATCGACCTGAGATCGTCATTTGTCTCGTGTGAGTTCCCACTGTGCTTTGATTACTACCCTACCACGGCTCAAAGGAGTCGTGCAAACAGGTTTTAGTTGGGTACAGTCCCGAGCCACATGGAGGCAGTGAGCGGATCTGCAGGGGTTCGTCTCTCCCGGTATTGGGGGTGAGGTCGCGCTATGTCTAGGAGAGCCATTACGCAAAGCCCTCGGCCGAGGCAGGAGATTTACTGGTAGGTATTCCAGTAGTATCTCAGGGTGTTCTGGGCTTCACTCCGACACGACTTGTACCGTCTTTGGGGGTCTGACTTTTACCAACCCCCTAGGCCCGCCATGCGATGCTCATAGACGAACGGACCGGACTGTACGGATATTGTCACTGACAGGCTCAGTAGGGTGTCAGGATGAGTTCGCTCATCGACGTCCCTTTTGGTCAATAGCTGGTGGCCCGTCACGTATTGGCTTATACCTCTGACGTGCTAGTGGTTAAATCCACAGCCATTGTATTGACGAGTCTTTAGAGTCCACCACACTTTCAGTTACTCAAGTTTTCGGGCGAAACGCTGTAGAGGCCGTATGGAGATATGGCAGGGTCCGATCAGATACGTGCGGTATTGCACGGATCAGGATCGAACAGTTTTGTACTAGTGGCCGTATAGATATATGGCAAGGTTCGATCAGATATGTGCGGTATTGCACGGATCAGGATCGAACGGATATTACTAGCCGGTTTTGGTTTAAGCCGGATCCTAGTATAGTACAGTGTAGATTTTGTCTCATTGCATTTGTATCCGGTCGGAATACAGATGCGGGTGTGTATGCACAGTGTCGGGGTTTTCCTGTAATTTATTACGGGACCAGTTTTCTGGAGTTGCCAGTTTGCATTCCGTTCCGGCCGGTTTTCCTTTATTCTTTCCCAGCCGGACTTTTCCGATGGAGGGGGTAATTTGCAGTTTTGCAAATTACTTTTGGGGAGGGGGTTTCTTGCACTTGTATTCATTATGATAAGCATCTTTTGTTTTTCATCCATGATGGTGCTTTAATGAGATTTGAGTGAGTATGGGTTTGATGTAAGTAATAAGCATGGTTGATGTTTGTTTGTGGTCACCTCTTGATTTATCCTACACTCACCCCCCTTCATGATTTTATTCATTCCCTCCACCATCTCCATTAGAGGGGGGCCGGCCACCATTTTGAGATGAGGAGAGAGAGGATCATTTTGGTGAGGGTGGGAAAAATTATCATTCATATCATTTTTCATTGCTACCAAAATTCCCAAGTTCATTTCTCAACCTCATTCCTCCATCAAGGCAACATAACCCCAAAGAGACAAAGCACTACACATTCTACAGCAAATCTTGGGCACGTCGACTTGCCAGCTTCGTGCCCGAGTTGCCTCGGTATTGAGGTGGGAGCCCGTAAAAGATACAGACGATGTGGTGCCCTTCCGGCAAGGAGGCGACGACCGGAGTTTCCGCGGGAGATCGGGACGACGACGAGAAGACCGGAGGACTCGGATCACTCGGTATATCTCTCACCCTTTCTCTTGTTAGCTAGTATCGGTTAATGGTTACGATCCGGGTATATTGCCCGCGGTAGCGCCAGTTTAAAAGTTAAGAAAATTTTGATTCCGCATTTTGGCCTCGGATAGACGGCCGGGGCGCTGCCGTGGCGCAACATGGTATCAGCTCCCAAATACGGGTGCGTGATCTGATCTTCACCTACTGCCGGCGTATTGACGAGTCTTTAGAGTCCAACAAAGAGGTTTTACTGGCTCAGGCAAAACGAAATAGGAGCGCATATGTGATATGTGCGGGACCGAGAATAATGCGTGTATGTGATACCGCATTCTATTCTCGTGACTTTTTGTATCGGTCGGTTATATATATGATATAGTCGGGTTATCGAATCAAGTGTTGATTCGAAATGTCGATACATTGGATGTTAGTCGGTTATATGTGATATGACCGGATTATTAAGTCAAGTGTTGATTTAATAATTTATTGTATAATTGTATATTTGATATACTAGTTTACATTAACTAACACTTGTTCACTTTAGTTTTTTTTCTCACATGTACACAACTTTAATATATATGTGATATATATTAAAATGTGTTTTCTTTTTGTATCATGGTTGATGATACAACATTCATGGGTGTATGAGACTTACACCATGCTATTTATTATGTTGGGATTAATATATTTAAAGTAATTACAAAATTAGTGGAAAATTAGAAAATGCATGAAGCTTGTGGAAGCTTGTGGATGCATTGACGAAAGTCCACTAAATTTGTTTTTATTTTGGATTTTTAACCAAACCATCACACTTAGTTATGGTAATGTCTCTACATGAGTTAGTATATGATACTCACTCACTATGGTTAGCTCACTCACTTGATCATTATCCTCATCTTTTTCTTTTGTTCATCTTCTTCTTCTTTGTTCAAAAGAAAAGCTTGCTAGGGTTTGATCCAAAGTGAGAAACATTGTGAGAAATAAAATTCTAAAGAGAACCCACTTCCTATTTCTCCATCCTCTACTAGACTAGCACTTTAGTTTAGGGTGTTTGCTTCACTAATTCTCTAGTTAGTGAAGTAGAAGCTTGAGTTGGCATCCCCTCGACGTAGATCATCTTCCGCCTCGAAGACTTCAAGCAAGGACGCTCCTTTAGCCTCGTGAAGCCATGCAAGAGTCCGGGAGAACCACGATCGCATCGAAGAGACTTCAACAAGGAGCCAAAGAAGTGAAGGACCGATCTATAAAGGTTGTATTTCGTATTCACTTAGTCGTAAACTTAGTTTACTAGCATATGAAACCCTAATTTTCTAGCAACGATCTTGTTTAGGGTCATTCGGCACGGCTAAAATTTTAAACGGGCATGGTTGATGCATTGTAGAACCTTATTAGAGTGCCTAGTAACCCTACAGGCTAATCAGTAATGGTTAGGTTAATAAATATCTACAAGTAAAACAAAATTAGTGGACTTGGTCAATGGTTCCACAAGCTTCTTCAAGCTTGAACCATGTGACTAATTACCAACTAATTTTGATTAACTTTAAATAAATAAAACCATACATTATCATAAGCTTGGTGTGAGTCTCATACACCCATGTCATATGTGCCATCAAGCATGACACAATAGTTGTACATTAATATATATCACATATATACTATATGCACACAAGTGAGAAAAAGAAATGTTTAAGTGAGCCAGTATCAGTTAATGTAAATTAATATATCAAATATATAATTATACATTAAATTATTAAATCAACACTTGATTCAATAATCCGGCTATATCACATACAACCGGCTAATATCAAATGTAACATCCTATCGAATCAACACTTGATCCAATAACCTGGCTATATCACATATAACCGTGTGATATCACTTATCGTGAGAATAGAATGCGGTATCACATACGCGCATTAATCTCCGTCCCGCACATATCACATATATGCTCCCACTTCGTTTCGCATGAACCAGGAAAGCTCTGTGTAGGAATCTAAAGACTCGTCAATACGCCGGCAGTAGATGATGATCATATTAAACACCCACAAGACTCAAGCGGTCTGCTAAATGTAACAACCACCCAGATATTGAGCGATCAGAAGATCAACAAGCAAGCCAGCTCATACTCCTGCGAATCCAATCAGTAACACTACCGTACAGTCTAGTCTCTTCGTCAGATATGTCGCATATCACAGCCTGGGGGTGGTATAACGTCAGACCCCAATAGCCTGATAAGTCATGCCGATGCAAGGTCCATAACGGTTCGAGAAACTACTGATAACACTTACCAGTAAATCTCAGCAACCCTGGCCAAGGATTTCATGTTATGGCCAATCGAGCATAGCGCAACATCAACTCCCAATACCGAGAGAGACGAATCCCCTCATATCACTCATTGCCACCATGTGACTCGGGACTGTACCCAAAAACCACCTTTTTTCACGATCCCTTGACCGTGGTATGGTGGAAATTAAAGAACAGTGGGAATCACATAAGACTCTATGACGATCTCGGGTCGACAGACTAATATGTACCGGTGTCACCCGAGAACTGCTATCTGACGATAGGTATAAACCATCTAGGAGTTCTCGGCGAGTCCGTCCAGTGTACCCAGTCTCCACTGAGCACCCGTATACCTTCTCTGATGTCAAACACCAATGGATATGGGTTCATCCATCGCCCATCATATGGGTCGAGAAGAGTATACGCTTGTCTACTCTGGAGTATCGATTCCCCGTCTCGATACTCCCACGAATAGGAACTACTGAAAGATGTACTTGCTGACTACCTCTTCCCTACTAGTATGATCCGCATCATAATCCTGGTAGTCAAGTACTCATCCTAAGGGCTTTATCAACATGTAATAGAGAGACAATAAGTGTACATGTTAAGATAAAGTGCAACCAGATAGCATACTATCATGTCGAGTAAGAGAGTCCTCCCTATATATGTCCAATCATCCGCTGCAATATACATCACATGTACAGTAATGGCCTCTAAGGCATACATATGACTAACAACACTAACTCACCCATGGTTGCCATTCTCACCTCATGAGTTTCATCTGTACAGATCATTCTCGTTTTAAAATTTATAAACCGTAAGTGCACGGCGCGTTGTAGCAAGCCGGCAAGTACGGGTCGATCCGCAGGGAATTGTGTATTAGGTTTTGTTGTTTAAGATTCAACAAATAATGAATTGGTTTGGTTGTCACAAAAAATGAAAGAATACGAAAACAAGAAAAGCAAGCAAAGAAGATAAGAAAGAAGTGGTTGTGGCTTTAGCTCGGAAGGTCAAATCGCGACGATTCCTTCGACGCTCCCTTGATCATGAGTTGTCCGTCCTTACGTCGATCCCGACATGAAGCATGACTTGTCAAGGCGGTTGTGAAGTACAAATCATCAAATTCCAATATTCGCCGCAAAACACGAAACGAGTGTTAGTTGTATGTATGCCCTAGAGGCCATTGTTGTACATATGATGTATATTATAGTGGATGCTTGGACATATATAGAGAAGACTTTCATTCTCGACATGATAGTATGCTATCTGGTTTCTGTTTATCTTAACATGTATACTTGTCTCTTACTGTTTTATGGTTACATGTTGGTAAAACCCTTAGGATGTGTACTTGACTACCAGGATTATGATGCAGATCATACTAGTAGGGACATGGTAGTCCATAAGTTCATCCTTTAATAGGTGTTAATTACAAATCAGAATGGGTTAATACAAGTTTAGCGCACCATGACACATCTAAACACATATTGTATCATGTTCTTTCAAAGAAAAATATTGGGTACATGGTGCTTACATTTCTATTATATGTCGCATACATCATGCTTTATGATTATACGCATTTAGATATGTTGTTTTCATGAGATTTCTGGATTTGAGAACCGTGGTTATTTCAAAAAAGAGTATGTATGGTTCTAAAAACCTGGTTTCTCTTGATATGATATTTCAGTGCAACCACCATGTGTTTTCTCGGTTCTGAGAGCGGCATGTGAAACCCGATTCGAGGAGTGGGAGGCACCGTCTGCGGGTACATGGTGGACCCGGTATGGTTCCCCGGGACGAGAGATGATTATCGTGGTGTAGATGATGAGCCTAGCAGAGGGAGTAGTACCTAACGGTGATAGTATTTGGACTCGGCAGTTATCCGGAGGATACCGACCGGAGTAGTGAGATGGATATGAGGGCCGACCAAGGTGTGCGGCGCCTGAGATATATGAGGATTTATGTGTCGATGCTGGACACGGGTTTTATGATGTTTTAAGTGTCGATGCTGGACACTCAGGTTCAATGATTTTGATGTGTCACGAGGGACACATGTTGATTTATATCCTCATACTTTCATGCATATGCTTTTATAACTTTTACATGCATGATGTTGTTGTGTCATTGGTTTACACATGGACGAGATCGACATACATAAAGGTATTGATTTCATAGTTTGATGATATCCACATACTTTTAAACTTCATGATATAGTTGACACCGATTCATGTTGATTACATTGATCATACCTCATATTTATGATATGCTGCTACCTGAGGCACTTACACGAGCACTTGGTATTACACTTATGTATAGATGTTTACCCTTGCCACCTTATCATGCTTCAGACTTTATCATATTGAGGATATATATTACTGATCTTATTGACCTAGGATTGAGTCATACATACGATTTCTGCTTGTGATGTTTTCTACCCACGAGTTGGCAACTCACCCCCGTTGTGCCACTGTTCTTGCAGGTCTTGCCGTACAGGTTTCATTGCGGCTTCTGGCACACTGTTTTCATTCCGGGTGATTGCTTTGGTTGGTGGGTTCACTCGCATCGTGACCACCATTTTACTTATTTATATTGAGTTGTATCTAGTAAACTCCATCAACCAGACTTGTATATTTATTTCAGACTTAGAAAACCAGTTGTTTATTCTTTCGATCTTAGAGTCGCGCGTTGTATTACTATGGTATTCTTGATGATTTTGAGTTTCCTTTGAGTTTTGATCTTCGCCCTTCGTCTTTGTATATTATATTGCTTGCGTGGTTGTGATCGTCAATTGACGGAGAGCTAGCTCCCTCTTGGGATGCTTTTATTTCATATTATGCATGTTGTACCCTTTTGGGGCCAATATTTACAAAGGAAACTCTGCCGAAATTTTCAGAAAAGTATTGATATTTTAAAAATGCATACTTCGGCTTATATTATTAAAACCACTTGCTTTAAAACATGTTTTCTTCACTTCTTTAAAAAAAATGGTTTAAATTTCTGGGATTTCTTGGCTTACTTGAATTAGATGGGGTCCTATAGACTTCATATGATTCAAGTGCCAGTCACGTGCCGTTTCGGATCGTGACAAAGTTGGTATCAGAGCGCTAGGTTAACCTTGGTTCGAGTCTATGTTTGACTATACGGAGTCTAGGGTGTTTATATATATTCGGAACCTAGGCTTGACCTTACGGAACTTAGACTTGGTCGAGGGGGGTATTAGACCAGAACTTTCTTCGTGTAGGTTGACCTTGGTTGATGGAGTAGGTGACTTAAGGAGAGTGACGTACCGTGGGTATGTTCCGCGGCATACTTACAATACGCTACCCCGCTTATGGAGCCTTAGGATGTAAATTTCCTTGCACAGTATTACATTCATTCATATGATATATCCTCATCGATAGTGATTTATGGTTTTTGCTGCCACGATTACACGGGCAGAGAGAGCTACGGCTAGAGTTGCGGTCAGCATGAGCTCATCACGAATGAGGACTGACCAGGGCGTGATTCCAGGGACTTACGATTGCATAGAGGCGTCGTCTTTTTTGTGTTTTCGCGCCATGAGCGTTTGATGGATTGCTTTTACGAGATTTCTCGGACGTGCAGATCAGCACCTGAGGATCAGGCTACAGTTATAGGCCAGCCAGAATGTGATGACCGTCGATGCACCAATTATACTTGATGATCGAGGCACTGTTCAGCGTGCGGACGAATGATTCGTTGCTGCGACTGACAAGATATCTCCCCAGAGGTTTGGAGCTATTGCCGCATGAGTTATACTTAGAGATATGATAGAAGATCGCTAGTCACCCAAGGAGGAATGACTAGGACATGTGATTCGTTGCCTACCCCGATGCGAGGTCATCAGATTGATTGATTCCAGCTAGAGACAACTTCACGCAGATACGTTGAGAGTCGATAGAGACGATCGAATGTCAGAAACCCATTTTTCCAAGTTTAAAGTATTCGGAGAAACATGCAAGTAATTCCGTGGACCCTCTAGAAGAATGAAACCCTAACTCGACATAATGACCATGGGAACGCTTTTGAACCTTAGGGTTGGCAGCAGTTCCGCGGTGCCATTAGTGATGCTTGGATTTGCCCTTCTACGGTTGGTCCATAGGTATTGTGGCATGTACTAGATACTACTAAACTGTACTCAAGAGTTGAGCTCTTGGGTGATTACGAGGCTTTGACGAATCGATCGATGGGTTCGACTTCATTCGGATATCATGTGATGGGATATATTTCTTGGGAGACTCCAGATACGAGTATAGCCGTTGGAGCGCAGTCCATGCAGCCACGAAGAGACGAGTCCGAATCAGTCAATATTAGAGAAAAGTGGAGTAAGAGGTTCATACGAGATCTTGATGTGATGACGTTCCACTCCGCTGATATCAAAGACGTGATACGCATGCAGAGGCGTTGTAAAATGATGTATCTTCCAGAAGGAGTCGTGATGAGTATGCAGCCATTCCGGAACAACAAACAGAGTTAGTAAAGGGTGACAACTTCCGGGCAGTTCAGCAGAAATGAGATTCGGGAAAGACCCCGATAAGATCTTTCTGGAATACTATACGAGAAGATTTGGACCCAGGATCGGTCATGTTGCGCACAACCAGTCGGCCAGAGTTCGGCATCGTCGACGAGACATGTTATGAGTGAGTATGACAGTTGGCCAGCGATCTATAGAGGATGTGCTTGAGCGGGACTGTTTCCGCTATCTTTGATTTCGGTATTTTGGACGATTTGTTGCATGATTGAGATTTTGTGCACCACAGTTGCCCTTGACTTCGATTTGATGTCATTCGAGATGCTGATTTTGATTTCATACCTATAGTATGCATGTGATTTGACTTATTCTTTTGGCTTAGTTTTTTTGCACTTTCAGTATTTTGATTACATTTTGTGCACGCTGATGCACATGGTTGTGAGATTATATACCACGGTATACCTGATTTGGATTTGAATTGAAATGTTTTGTATACCGTCGATTTCGATTGTGATATTCGATATTTATTTTCGTGCACCTTGTGCATTTGACTGGGATTCTTGCGCACACTTGGGCGCCTGATGCGATTTTAGTGCACACCAGATGCACTAAATTGAGATTCTTCGTGCATATCAGATGCACCTGATATTGCTGTCAGGCACACCCGTTGCCTTTGACAGGTGTTTCGTGCACACCCGCTGCACTTAGATTTTGTTTCTGTGCACATGTATAACACATTCATGGATTTCGATTTCCGTGCACACCAGACGCACGCGGCATTCTTATATACATTTTGGGATTGATTTTCCTTTGAGTTGATGTTTTTATGATATTTACCATTTAGTATAGTAGCTGAGCAGGACTAGTCCGAGGACAGTACCTGAACATATTTTGCATGCATTGATAGTTATCGAAGGGATTTTGAAAGAAAGAGCTATAGTCTCAGTATTTACTTACGTGTCCGAGATGACACGAAACATTTAACAAAGGAAACCCTTATAAATTATTTCAAACGGCGGGACGCGTATGTTAAACAAAGGATATATATACATATAGTTATTTTCTTACAATAGACGTCCGCCACTGTGCAGTGATACACACATCGCACAGCAACATGAAAAGAGTTTAGCATGCATTCCTTTTAGATGTTTTAATGATGTTTACATGCATAGTTGATGTATATCATGTTGATTTTCGTTTTGGGCTTTGACATTTCTGTCTTCGCCATAACTCCGATGATTGCGAGATGCTTGACGGAGTTTTGATTATGGTTTATATATTCGTTTTTCATGCGCATGCATTGCGCTAAGATGTGTTTTAAGTATTGGTGATTTCGGAGCCCCGACGACTTGATTGTTTTGCTGAAATGTTTTAGCATTTGGGGAAGTTTTAATTTAAATTCGGAGACCGAATTTCTTTAAGGGGGAAGATTGTAACGTTTTGAAAATCGTTTAGGTGAAATTTCGGAGAATTGGTAAAATAACGGGTGTTTTCCGTAAAAACCAAGATATAATTATCTTTTAATATAAAATTAAATATACCTATTCTAGCTATGAAATTGCTAGTATTTGGTATTTAATGGGTCGCTTATAAAATTTCTAGTTTACAAAATTTTTCCGAAATTAGTTATTTTTAATATTATTTTAAGCCTTTACTAATACATTTAATTGGTGTTAATTACAAATCAGAATGGGTTAATACAAGTTTAGCGCACCATGACACATCTAAACACATATTGTATCATGTTCTTTCAAAGAAAAATATTGGGTCGGTTGTAGGTTAATTTTATAGAAAAGAAAAAGGGAAATTTGAAATAGAATTAAATAAATAATAGAATTATGTATTATGTTGTATTTATGAGCTTGGAGAGATTTGTCTTAACTTGGGAACCCCTACCCATACCCACACAAACCCACACCCTAATTATGGCCGAGCCTATGGCTGCCCTCTCACCCACACACCTCACACTTCATGTTAAAAAAGAAAAGAAACAAGAAATGAAAAGGAAAAATAAATGAAAGGAATAATTTGGTCTTAAGTCAAATTGAGTTATGGGTTTCATTTGACTTGGACTCTCTCTCTCTTCCTCTCCCCACTCCATTGCTCGGTCACTCGTACAGCAGCCCCTCCCATTACTTTTTTCCTCTCATTTCCATTGCCAAAAAGCCTCATTTCCTTATCAAAAATCCACAACCAAAGCAAACTCCAAATCCAAGCCCTACCCATTTTTCCTTAACCTATTCTAACATGAATTTTGGAGAAAAAAGTTGGCATTTTGGAGGCTATGATTTTCATGTTTGATCTCTTGATCATGAGGTATAAGCTTCATCCAAATTTGTTACTTGTTAATTGTATGTTTGAATCTAGTTTTAATTAGATGTTGTTATAACATTAATTGAAAAATGAGAATTTAAAGAGAATGGGGTTTGAATTCAAGTTAGGGTTTTGAGTAATGAGATTATGGTTGTGTGATGTATTTAACATGTTGATGCTATGCTAAAACTAATCTAGTTACTAAATTGCTAATTGTAATATTTAAAATGTCCAAATTATGTTTTTTTAAGCAAACTAGGTTTTAGAATTTAATTGCATATGTGAGATTAAAATCTAGTTAGGGTTTTATATCATTTGAACATGGTTTAAGTGTGTAATTTATCATATTAAGGCATGTAAAATCAAACCTAGTAGCTAGTTTGCAAATTGTTATTTTAGAATTTTACTATTTAAGCTAATTTGCAAACTAGAATTTTGGGATTTATGGAAATGAGTGAGTTTAAAATTAGTTTGGGTTTGGGTGGCTTAATCAAGATATTTAGTGAGCATTGTAGCCGCTAGAATTGTTAAAACAAGTAGATTTGAACTAAAGTGGAAATTGTTGCTTACTAGATTTTCGGAAAATTAGCTATTAAAACGAATTTGAAGTTTGATGATTTAAAACCCTATTTCATATATATGTTTAGTATGTTGTGAAACCATGAATTGTACGTTTGGGTTTTTCTCGATCAATCAGTGTTTGTACGCCGATGTCGAGGGTTATTTGGTACTTTTGATTGAGCGGACCATAGGTTTTGATCTATGTGAGATTCGTGTGTCATTTTGGTCATGAGTCGGATTTTAATGCGATACGATGTGTTATGATACGTAGGTACCCTCACAAGGACTTCAAGACGACAAGCAAGCGCGTGGCGATATCAGCATCGGCAAGCGAAGATCAAGGTGAGCAGATAAATATCTACGGGGGAAGTCGGGTGGATGGCGTATAGCACCTCCACAGTTCGTAGTATAGAACGGGTATGCGTTATGATGTACTGATATATATATATATTTATATATATATACGTATACATATACATGGATGATGAGGATAGTATGTGATATTTGGAGATGAGTCGATGAGATTGGGCATGATACCATGAGATCGGTGATATGATATGATTCGTATTGAGACACGACATGATTGTTATAGCGGGTCCCTAGGCGATGTGTTTTCATACTCACGCACATATATAGGTAGATGGTATCAGTATTGTACTAGACTTAGATCAGTACCCAGTTCACGATATGTGATGATAAGGATACCAGATGATTAATGAGAAAAATGTGATATTCGACCCGTACCCAGACTGGGATGTCGTACGATGGGTTTACCGTACGAGCTATATATTGATGATAGATCCGCACACTTGACTCGAGGAGGTCATGATATATATTGTATCGTATATGATACTATTGAGGCGGGATCACCGACTATTATCTGTTATATATATATCGACTCAGATTTAAGTGGTTTCCTTACCTTTTTGATTAGTCTGTTAGTATAGACCTATAGTGTACTTAATAGATGTTAGACTAGACGCGAGTCATACCAATTTCCAAAACTAACGAATCCTGAGTATTTTAAAGACAGGACAAGGGATTCTACGGATATTTCAAAGGACGTACCTTTTTTCTTAAAAAACACCGTAGCCCCTATTTTTTCCCAAACACCAAGATTCGTGTGATTTCAAATGAAAAACTGTATGACTCGTATAGCTAATGTAGATTCCTTAATATTGCATTTACTTTCCATTTCCATATATTCATGTTGTTATCAGCGCATTGCATGCTTATATACTTGTGATTTATGTTATATTAAACCCATGCTGTCAGGACACCAGCACCAATACCGATGATGCGTATTCTCCACGTACACCTGCTTGCCGGCTCACACACTACATCATCGATGATTGCCATGTCACTACACAGTAGGATTGTTGCATCAGGATATGACTCCTTACATGACATACTTGCATGACATACCTGCGTACATACATATTTGCACATATCGTAGATGATGCTGGCTTGATTTTGGAGATTTGGGGAACCACATTATTTATTTTAAAAACTGGATTCATTTAAAAGAGCGGTTTTCCAACGATATATGCATATTACTGTTTTATGTTGTATGATATACGGATATTATTACATTTCTATTATATGTCGCATACATCATGCTTTATGATTATACGCATTTAGATATGTTGTTTTCATGACATTTCTGGATTTGAGAACCGTGGTTATTTCAAAAGAGAGTATGTATTGTTTTAAAAACCCGGTTTGTCTTGATATGATATTTCAGTGCATCCACCATTTGTTTTCTCGGTTCTGAGAGTGGCATGTGAAACCCGATTCGAGAAGTGGGAGGCATCGTCTGCAGGTACATGGTGGACCCGGTATGGTTCTCCGGGGGGAGAGATGATTATCGTGGTGTAGACGATGAGCCTGGCAGAGGGAGTAGTACCTACTGGTGATAGTATTTGGACCCAGCGGTTATCCGGAGGATACCGGCCGGAGTAGTGAGATGGATATGAGGGCCGACCAAGGTGTGCGGTGCCTGAGATATATGAGGATTTACATGTCGATGCTGGACACGGGTTTCATGGTGTTTTGAGTATCGATGCTGGACACTCAGGTTCCATGATTTTGATGTGTCGCGAGGGACACACGTTGATTTATATCCTCATACTTTCATGCATATGCTTTTATAACTTTTACATGCATGATGTTGTTGTGTCATTGGTTGACACATGGACGAGATCCACATACATACAGGCATTGATTTCATAGTTGGATGATATCCACATACTTTTAAACTTCATGATATAGTTGACACTGACTCATGTTGATTACATTGATCATACCTCATATTTATGATATGCTGCTACATGAGGCACTGACACGAGCACTTGGTATTATACTTATGTATAGATGTTTACCCTTGCCACCTTATCATGCTTCAGACTTTATCATATTTAGGATATATATTACTCATCGTATTGACCTAGAATTGAGTCATACATACGATTTCTGCGCTGTGATGTTTTCTACCCACGAGTTCGCAACTCACCCCCATTGTGCCACAGTTCTTGCAGGTCTTGCCGTACAGGTTTCATTGCGGCTTCTGGCACACTGTTTCCATTCCGGGTGATTGCTTTGGTAGGTGGATTCGCTCGCATCGTGACCACCATTGTACTTATTTATATTTAGTTGTATCTAGTAAACTCCATCAACTAGACTTGTATATTTATTTCAGACTTAGAAAACCAGTTGTTTATTCTTTCGACCTTAGAGTCGCGCGTTGTATTATTTTGGTTTTCTTGATGATTTTGAGTTTCCTTTGAGTTTTGATCCTCGCCCTTCGGAGTTGTACATTATATTGCTTGCGTGGTTGTTACCGTCAATTGACGAAGATCTAGCTCCCGCTTGGGGATGCCTTTATTTCATATTATGCATGTTGTACCCTTTTGGGGCCAGTATTTACAAAGGAAACTCTGCCGAAATTTTCAGAAAATACTTGAGATTTTAAAAATGCATACTTCGGCTTTTGTTATTAAAACCACTTTCTTTAAAACATGTTTTCTTCACTTCTTTAAAAAAATGGTTTAGATTTCTGGGATTTCTTGGCTTACTTGAATTAGATAGGGTCCTATGGACTTCAAATGATTCAAGTGCAAGTCACATGCCGTTTCGGGTCGTGACACTTCTCGACCCATGAGATGGGCGATGGATGATCCCATATCCATTGGTGTTTGACATCGGAGATGGTATACGGGTGCTCAGTGGGGACTAGGTACACTGGACGGACTCGCCGAGAACTCCCAGATGGTATTATACCTCACGTCAGATGGCAGTTCTCTAGTGACACTGGTACATGTTATTCTGTAGACCCAAGATCGTCATAGAGTCTTGTGTGATTCCCACTGTGCTTTGATTTCCACCTTACCACGTTCAAGAGAACGTGCAAAACAATGGTTTTTGGGTACAGTCCCGAGTCACATGGAGGCAATGAGCGATATGAGGGGTTTCGTCTCTCCTGGTATTGGGGGTTGATGTTGCGCGGTGCTCGATTGGCCATAACAGGGAAGTCCCTGGCCAGGGCTGATTTAGAGATTTACTGGTAAGTGTTATCAGTAGTTTCTCGACCCAGTATGAGCCTCATATCGGCATGACATATCGGTTATTGGGGTCTGACGTTTAGCACCCCTAGACTGGATATACGACATATCAGACAAGGAGACCGGACTGTACGGTAGTGTTACTGACAGGCTTTACAGGAGGTAGAGTGGGCTTGCTTGTTGATATTCTGATCGCTCAATACACGGGCAGCCGTTACGTCCAGCTAGTACCGTTGACGGCTTGTGGGTGCTTGATGTGATCATCACCTACTGCCGGCGTATTAACGAGTCTTTAGAGTCCTATATAGAGGTTTTTACTGGCTCAGGCAAAACGAAGTAAGAGCACAAATGTGATATGTGCGGGACCGAGATTAATACGAGTATGTGTTACCGTATTCTATTCTCGCAATTTTTGTATCGGTCTGTTATATGTGATATAGCCGGGTAATCGAATCAAGTGTTGATTCGATAAGTTGGTACATATAATATTAGTCGGTTATATGAGATATAGCCGGATTATTAAATCAAGTGTTGATTTGAAAATTTAGTGTATAATTGTATATTTGATATACTAGTTTACATTAACTAATATTAGCTCACATAAGCATTTATTATTCTCACATGTGCATACTGATTATATATTTGATATATATTAATTGTGTTCTATTTTGTGTCATGGTTGATGATACAAACTACATGGGTGTATGAGACGTACACCATACTAATTATAATGTAGGGTTTAAATATTGAAACTAAATCCAAATTAGTGGTTAATTGGTCACATGCATGAAGCTTTGAGAAGCTCGTGGATGCATTGACTTGGTCCACTAATTTTGTTTTACAAAAGATATTTATTAACCTAACCAATATAATTTAGCCATGGTTATGTCTCTATATGATACAAACTCACCCATGGTTGATTCTCTCACCTCATTAGTTCATTCTCATCTCTTGACTTCATCTTCTTCTTCAAAGCTCAAGAGCTCTCTAGGTTTTGATCAAGTGAGAAAATATTGTGAGAAAAATAAAACTAAAGTGAGCCAACTTCCTACTTCATCATCCTCTACTAGATTAGCACTTTAGTATAGGGTGTTTGCTTCACTAATCTCTCATTAGTGAAGTAGTAGCTTGAGTTAGTGTCTCCTCGACGTAGATCATCTTCGGCCTCGAAGACTTCAAGCAAGATTGTTCCTTTCACCTTGAGAAGCCATGCAAGAGTCCGGGAGTTCCATGATCGCAGCGAAGGGACCACTACAAGGAGCTATTGAAGTGAAGGACCGGTCTACAAAGGTTGTATTCCATTATCACTTAGATTTACTTATTGTTTAGCTCCTAAAACTCTAGTTAGATCTTAGGTTAGGGTTGTTTGGCACACTAATTTTTAAACACGGCATGTTTGATGCCTTGTGAAACATTGTGGTTTTGCCTAAGAACCCTACAACGAGTCCATTTTGTTCACTTACCGTTTGTATGTCCGGGATTGGGGTATCAACACTAAGCACGAGGGTTAGTAAGCTTACCACAACATCAAAAACACAAATTAGTTAATGAGAGCAAATGATTTTAGTGTTGAGTTTGCTAAGTGTTTGTGATAGTATGTAGTATATGAAACCAAGAGATTGTCAAGCACTTGATCACAAAATACCATATTTAAACCCAGCAACCTTAACACTAAATTGACTTTAACTTAAACATTGAAATGGAGAAAGGGAGTGAATATAGTATATGAGGAGGTTGCAAAGTAACCATGTTTAAAAATACCATATCACATCAATACATAAACAATCTTTAAGTTAGAATCATATATATAAGATCATTAAACATTAACAAGAGGAGGAGGAGGCAATGCCTTTCATCTCATTTCCTCACCAATACCACAACCAAAGAAAGATTAGTTAAGCATAATAAAAAGAAAAACAAGTAAGGAAAAGAAGCAAGTAAACAAAGAAACACAAATATTATTAACACTTGGAGTTGAGGTACAAGATATTGGTAACTTGTTCAACCTCCATAATGAAGCTCTCAACAGAAAGCTTCAAGAGGGAAGAAGAAGAAGAAACCAAGTTAAAGCCCACTCACTCTCAAGCCTAAACCAAAAATAAACTAAAATAAAACAAGAAAATGGGTATATATTACATGGTGCCCTCACTCAAATCTGCTCTGGTATTTATAGGCTTAACATCAGAATAAATAAATAATAGAAATAAGATGATGTGACCTAAAGAATTGACCAGAAGAAAAATAGAGAAGTTTGGAGCTAGGGGGCCGGCGGCGCCGGATTTCCATGGGGTCTCGCCGGTTAGGATTCGAGCACATGGGCTCGTATTTCTGTGGTGATCTTTAGTTCACTCCACAATCTTTCTGGTGCTGTTTGATTTCTTTTTAATAACCTGGTTTGCACTAAGTAATTTGGAGGGAAACATGAAGTATTGCATCACATCACAACTTTATGCATTTAATGCACATCACCTTATATGTGCCCACCACTTGCACAATTCATCATTTGTGTGTGCCAAGACAGCCCCACCATGGTCCATGTCCTAAAAGAGCTATGTGGACACTTGTATTGTGTTGGACCAAAATTGTGTACACATGTTTATTTGCAAAAGAGCTCTTTGGATATCGGTCGGTTCTCTGTTCTGATTGCAGCGTCGGCTTCCAAACGCTATATCCGTGATACTGAGTGTGTTTCATGTGTTTTATCACGAATACCTGTAATCTGTAATTACTGAGCAGACACTGATTAATAGCACCGATATATAACAAAATAGATAATGAATTAGAGGTATTAGAATGCAGTTTTCTGAGATGAACAAATACCCCCAAACTTATCTTTTGCTCATCCCGAGCAAAACAAAATAATCCTAGCCTCACTTTCGCAGAAACGCGATTGCACTGAGCACGTGAAACAAGCCGTTAAACCTCTAGGTGTCCCTTGTAGGAGGAGTGCTGTCTCCTGAGGGTTTTCAGCAGATTACTGTTGGGCTTACATAGCACCCTCACATGGGTTTGTAATGCATCAAACATGCTACAATTTAAATTTTTTGGGCGCTAAGAAAACTAAACTAGGATCAAAATAGAAATTTAAAGCAACAAATGAAGTAGTATCTCATACTACAAGTAATGTAACATGAAGTAAAGAGAATACAACCTTTGCAGTTACCATTTCGTGACTCCTTGGCTACTTGAGAGTTGGAACGGGCTTGCTTGTGGTCTTCCGAGTCCACGATGATCCACCCGGAGTCCTCTACTAAGCTCCACTTGATCAAACGATGAAGATGAAGCTAACACTGAAAAATAATGGGCAAGAGTAGTATAGAATGATGATGTGGTTTGTTTTCTCACTTCAAAACCCTAACTTGATCACTCTTTCACTAACTATCAAAACCTAGAGAGCAAGAGAGAGAGGAAGAAGAAGATGGCAATATGAGAGCTCAAGATAATGATAAGCATAGGATAAAAATGAGAAAAGTAAATATATATATTTTCTTCTTCTCATTCTTAACCTTAGGTTAATAAATATCTAGATATTTCTTTTGGATCACTAATGGCCATAGAATAATAACCCATGGTTAAAGAGAGGTTTAGTGGAGGAATAAAATAATCAACCAAGAGTAATTATCCATTTCCATTTATCTCAAAAATAAATATCAACATATTTACTAGCATGTGAGTCTTATATTTCCACCATCTAATGTATCAACAACCATGATAGAAATGTGTATGCATGTATGTGTGCATGCACATCCATATGTGCATCAATGAGAACATGTGCATACATGCATGCATACAACAAAAGACAAAAGAGTCTAAAGTGAAAAGCTAATGGTCAATGTTAAATCAACACATGATTTAGCAAACCGGTCATATCACATACGACCCGACCAATAGCAAACCGCCCGATTAATATACGGTATCACAAACACGCATTTAATCGGGTCCCCGCGGATATCACATATGCACACCACATCGTTTCGCCTGGGCTAGGTAACTGCATTGTAGGACTCTAAGACTCGTCAATACGCCGGCAGTGGGTGATGATCATATCAAGCACCCCCAAGCCGCAAGAGGTCAGCTAAACGTAACGGCCACCCGGGTATTGAGCGATCAGAAGAAAACAAGCGAACCTGTCATAACTCCCGTCGAGCCAACCGGCAACACTACCGTACAGTCCGGTCTCTTCGTCAGATATGCTGCATATCGAGTCTAGGGATGGTAACTTCGACTCCAATAACTCAATAAGTCGTGCCGATGAATGGTCTATAGCAGATCGAGAAACTACTGATAACACTTATCAGTAAATCTCAACAGCCCTGGCCAGGGACTTACTAATATAGCCAATCGAGCACTGCACAGCATCAACCCCTAATACTGGGAGAGACGAAACCCTTCCTATTGCTCATCGTCTTCTTGTGTCTCGGGACTGTACCCAACAGCCAACTGTTTGTACGACTCAGTAGAGCCGTAGTAGGGTGGCAATCAAAGTACAGTGGGAGAACACACAAGACTCTATGACGATCTCGGGTCTACAGACTAACCTGTACCAGTGTCACCTGAGAACTGCTATCCGACGATAGATATAATACCATATAGGAGTTCTCGGCGAGTTCGTCCAGTGTACCCAGTCTCCACTGAGCACCCGTATATGATCTCGATGTCAAACATCAATGGATGTGGGAACATCCATCGCCCATCATATGGGTCTAGTATAATATACGCTAGTCTACTCTGGTATATCGATGCCCCGTCTCGATACACCTACGACTAGGGACATTTCAGGATATGCTTATAAACTACAAACGTCCCACTAGTATGATCTCCATCATAATCACAGTAGTCAAGCTAATATCCTCAGGTCTTTATCAACATGTGTAAATGAATAAATGCATGATCAAGTCAACATGTCAGATAAAGAAGAACAAGATAGCATACTATCATGTCGAGCAATAATGCCTTCTGTATATATATATATATATATATACATGTATAAATACATCCACTATCATATAATGGCCTCTAGGGCATACATATATCCAACAATCTCCCACTTGCACTAAGGCCAGTTTTTGGCGTATCTCATACCCAACATTTCAAAAAGTCGCTCATGCTGCGGCTGAGGGAAGGCTTGGTGAGTGGATCCGCAGGGTTATTCTTTGTATCTACTCTCTGAATATCGATCTCGCGGCGATCAACTATCTCCCATATCAAATGATATTGCCTCAGGATGTGTCTGGACCGCTGATGGGACCTGGGCTCCATGGCTAACGCCATAGCCCCATTATTTTCACAATACAATGGTATTGGATCAATAATGGTTGGAACTACTCCTAGCTCCGAGACGAACTTCCTCATCCAGACGGCTTCCTTTGCTGCATCATTTGCAGCAATGCACTCAGCTTCCATCATGGAGTCTGCAACGGTATCCTGTTTGGAACTCTTCCAACTCACCGCCCCTCCATTGAGGGTAAATACAAACCCAGAGATAGATTTGATGTCGTCCTTATCACTCTGGAAGCTCGAATCGGTAAAGGCCTCCATTTGGAGATCTCCGTTACCATACACCAAGAACAAATCTTTCGTCCTTCCCAAGTACTTCAGAATGTTCTTCACGGCTATCCAGTGATTCTCCCCTGGGTTGGACTGATACCTGCTTACAATACTAAGTGCATAAGCTACATCAGGGCGTGTACATAACATCGCATACATTATAGATCCTACGGCTGAAGCGTAGGGAATAATGCTCATGCGAGCTTTCTCTTCATCAATCTTTGGGCAAAAGTCCTTGGAGAGAGTGACTCCATGGCAAGAAGGTAAGGAACCCCGCTTGGAGTCTTCTATACTAAACCTCTTTAGGATGGTGTTAATGTACCTTGTTTGGGACAATCCCAAAAACCTTTTGGATCTATCCCTATAGATCCGAATGCCTAATATGTACGTGGCATCACCCAGGTCCTTCATAGAGAACTTTTATGATAAGAATGATTTGACCGACTGTAGCATAGGAATGTCATTTCCTATCAGAAGAATGTCATCCATGTACAATACGAAGAATGTGACAGCTCTTCCTACAGCCTTCTTATAAACACAAGGTTCATCTGGATTATTGATGAAATCAAACTCTTTGATTACATCATCAAAACAGATGTTCCAACTCCGTGATGCCAGCTTTAATCCATAAATGGATTTAAGCAATTTACATGCTTTTCCGCTGCTCCCACTGTCAACGAATCCGTCCGGCTGATCCATATAAACGCATTCTTCTAAATCACCATTTAGAAATGCAGTTTTTACGTCTATCTGCCAGATTTCATAGTCGTAGTGAGCAGCAATAGCAAGTAGGATCCGAATGGATTTAAGCATGGCTACAGGAGAAAAAGTTTCGTCATAGTCCAGACCCGGTCTTTGACGAAATCCTTTCGCCACAAGTCTTGCCTTATAGGTCTCCACCTGCCCATCTACACCAATCTTTCTTTTAAAGATCCATTTGCACCCAACGGGTTTTACCACAGGGGGTACAATCTCCAAAGTCCATACTTTGTTGGTGTACATAGAATCCATTTCAGATCTCATGGCATCCAGCCACTTCACAGAGTCTCCACTCGTGATAGCTTGCTGAAAACTGGTAGGATCATCATCCTCCATGATGCAATCTTCTATATCACCATCAATGAGGAAACCGTAGTACCTCTCCGGTGGGCGAGAAGTCCTACCAGATCTACGGAGTGGTTGAGTTTCATTTGTTCTGTTGCAACAGCCGGTTCAATCAAGTTGTCATTTGTAACTTGTGTTTCTAGAACTTCTTCTAGGTCTACCACATTGCCATCTGTTTCATTTGTAAAAAAAAAAATTTCTAAAAATGTGGCGTACTGAGAAACAAACAGCTTTTGTTCCTACTTGTGGTAGAATAGATATCTATAGGAATTCTTTGGATACCCCACAAATTTACACATGACTGACCGTTTCTCGAGTTTGTCTGGATTCTGCTTTTTGACATAGGCCGGACAACCCCAAATCTTAACTCGTTTAAGAGATGGTCTCTTCCAATACCATATCTCATATGGTGTGGTAGATACGGTTTTGGTCGGAACCCTGTTCAATAGAAACACTACAGTCTCCAATGCATGCACCCAAAATAAGACAGGTAACTCAGCATCACTCATCATGGAACAGACCATATCTAATAGGGTCCGATTCCTCCGCTCTGACACACCGTTATGCTGTGGTGTGTAAGGAGGAGTGAGCTGAGAGAGAATCCCATTCTCTTTTAGAAAGTCTGCAAATTATGTGCTGAGATATTCCCCACCTCGATCTGATCGAAGCATATTGATACTCAATCCGGTTTGTTTTTCTACTTCATGTTTGTACTCAGTGAATTTCTCGAAAGCTTCAGACTTATGCTTCAGTAAAATCACATGACCGAACCTTGAGAAATCATCAGCAAAAGTTATGAAGTAAGAAAAACCTGTAAGTCGATGTACAACACCCCACGACTTGCGGGGAGGCGGAAATATGAAAAACGATCTTGTTCTATGCTTAAACATCGACTAACCGCATGAATCGAAGCTAAACGATAACTAACATCAAACATAGAAGTTAACAACTACTATGTAAAGGGATTATACCTAAAGAACCGTGTCCTTCGACTTTACGAACTCCACCTCCTCCTCGGCCTTCTCCAAGTAGTAGACGATCCACCACGAGAGCTAAACTCCAAGCTTTGCCTCTAAACTTGAGGCAACTAGGTATCTTTAAGTGCTAATCAAAGTACCTAGATGAAATAGAGTATGGTTATGGATTAAGTAGTCTAACTAATCCTTTTACTCAACACATGAGAGGGGAGGATTAGGGTTTGAAGAAAGAGAGCTTGAGGAGAGAGAAGATGAACATTATGATAAGAAGAGAAAATGAGTTATCATAATATATATCAAGCATTTTATTTTATCAAGAAAAGAAAAGAAAATGATTTACAACCATGCTTGATAAATATCTTGTGGTGATTCATCTCCATGAGTCATTAAGCAATTATGAAGCATTAATGACATGGATGAATCATCCATATGACTCAGTAATCTCATTCAATGTATATGCCACCTAAACCTCCTTAGTCACCATCTTCTAGAAGCTTCTCGCGCAATTACGAGAACGCCCCTTCTATCCGTGAAAACACGGAAAAACTTTAGACTGTATAAATCCAATAACCGGATACTAGTAACTGTCTTAAACCAAAACCGACTAGTAAAAACTGTCCGAAAGTCGTACGTGCGAAAACACACGTATGCGTCCGAACCCTTGTCGTAAAACCATACGACCTCTATACCGTTTCGCCTGGAGTAGGGAAACTCTCTGCGTGGGACTCTAGAGACTCGACTACTACGCTGGCAGTGGGTTTAACCACAAACCGCAAGCGGCACTAGCTGTACGTAACGGTCCCCAGGTAGATGTCGATAAGAAGGCCGATGAGGAAACCCATCCGAACTCCTACTGAGTCTGATATGACAATCTCCGTACAGTCCGGTCCGTTCGTCTAAGACTATCGCATATCGGGCCTAGGGGGCGGCAAGCGTTAGTCCCCTAATAGCTGTATAAGTCGTGTCGGAGCGAAGCCTATTACACTGTGAGAAACTACTGGAACCTACCAGCAAATCTCGCTTGCCCTGGCCAGGGACTTTGCGTAATGGCTCTCTGACACAGCGCGATATCAACCCCCAATACCGGGAGAGACGAATCCTGTCTAACCGCCACTGCCTCCAAGTGCTCGGGACTGCACCCAACTGCTACCTGTTTGCACGACTCCTTTGCGCCGTGGTAGGGTAGCAATCTAAGAACAGTGGGACACACTCGAGGCGAAGTAGCAGTGTCAAGTCTGCGGACTATGCTGTACTCACGTCACCTGGGAACTGTTCACTGACGACCGGTATAAAACCAACCAACAGTTCCCTGTGAGTCCTGTCCGGTGTACCCGTAACCCAACGAGCACCTGTATACTATCTCCAGTACCACGTACTGACGGCTGTGGGACAGACCATCTTCCCAACTGGGATGAGAAGCGTGCACACTAGTCTACTCCGGTGTATCGATGCTCTGTCTCGATAATCCAATGACTAGGGACCTGAATAAGGATGTGCTTGTGGACTACCCAGCCCCCACTAGTGTGGCTGCCATCACAACGCTGGTAGTCAAGCAAGATCCTAAGAGCTCTATCAATACGTATACTCACATATTAAGATAGAAAAACCGGGTAGCATACTACCATGTTTAGCAAGACTGTTATATACATGTGAATATCCCAAGCTTCCATTAAGTAATATACAAACTAGTATGATACAATAATGGCCCCTAGGGCATATACACTAACAATCTCCCACCTGCACTAGGGCCATGTACTGGCATATCGAAGACCGATGATCTCGAGTAGCCTCTCGAACTGAATCTGAGGTAGGGCCTTCGTGAATGGATCAGCAATGTTCTCTTCAGAAGCAACTCTCCGAACCTCGATCTCCCGACGATCAATGATCTCCCTGATAAGGTGATACCGCCTCAAGATGTGTCTGGACTTCTGATAGGACCTTGGTTCTTTCGCTAAAGCTATAGCTCCGTTGTTGTCGCAATACAGAGGTATTGGATCAGCTATTGTAGGAACCACCTGAAGTTCTGTTAGGAACTTCTTCATCCAGACTGCTTCTTTTGCGGTATCGCAAGCAGCTATATACTCCGCTTCCATCGTTGAGTCAGCAACGGTGTCCTGCTTGGAGCTCTTCCAGCACACCGCCCCTCCATTGAGGGTAAAGACATAACCCGACATGGACTTGGAATCGTCCTTATCACTCTGGAAGCCGGAATCAGCAAAGGCCTCCAACCTGAGGTCTTTTCCGCCGTAAATCAAGAATATCTCCTTAGTCCTTCTCAGGTACTTGAGAATGTTCTTTACTGCTATCCAGTGCTTCTCCCCTGGGTCTGACTGATACCGGCTTACCACGCTTAGTGCGTAAGCTACATCTGGTCTGGTGCACAACATCGCATACATTATAGAGCCTACTGCAGAAGCGTAGGGTATAATAGACATGCGTTCCCTTTTCAAATCAGTCTTGGGAGACATCTCTTTGAAGAGGGTGATTCCGTGACAAGCCGGTAGATTACCGCGCTTAGAATCTTCCATACTGAATCTTTTCAGTACAGTGTCGATATACCTGGACTGTGAAAGTCCCAACATCCTCTTGGATCTATCACGATAGATCCGGATCCCCAGAATGTAAGAGGCATCACCCAGGTCTTTCATGGAGAACCTGTGTGACAAGAATCCTTTGACAGATTGTAGCATAGGAATGTCATTTCCTATCAATAGAATGTCATCCACGTACAAGACGAGGAATACGACACTTCTGGCTACAACTTTACTATATATGCACGGTTCATCTGGATTTTTGATAAAGTCATATTCTTTGACTGTCTCATAAAAACAGATGTTCCAACTCCGCGATGCCTGCTTTAGTCCATAAATGGACTTAAGCAGCTTGCATACTTTCCTGCTGCTCCCACTCTGATTGAAACCCTTTGGCTGATCCATATAGAAGCACTCTTCTAAATTTCCATTCAGAAAAGCCGTCTTTACGTCCATCTGCCAGATTTCATAATCATGGAAGGCAGCAATAGCAAGAAGGACCCAAATGGATTTGAGCATAGCCACTGGAGAAAACGTTTCGTCATAGTCCAAACCAGGTCTTTGACGAAAACCCTTTGCAACAAGTCTAGCCTTATAGGTTTCCACCTGTCCATCTACACCAATCTTTTTCTTGAAGATCCATTTGCATCCTATGGGTTTTACCCCATCTGGAGCAAAGTCCAAAGTCCATACTTTGTTGGTGTACATGGACTCCATTTCGGACCGCATTGCATCTAGCCATCGTACCGAGTCGCCGCTCTGGATGGCCTGCTGAAAGTCTGTTAGTGTTTATGCCCTAGAAGGCCATTACTGTATCATACTAGCTTGTATATTACTTAATGGAAGCTTGGGATATTCACATGTATATAACAGTCTTGCTAAACATAGTAGTATGCTACTTGGTTTTACTATCTTAATATGTGAGTGTACGTATTGATAGAGCTCATAGGATCTTGCTTGTCTACCAGCGTTGTGATGGCAGTCACACTAGTGGGGGCTGGGTAGTCTACAAGCACATCCTTATTCAGGTCCCTGGTCGTTGGATTATCGAGACAGAGCATCGATACTCCGGAGTAGACTGGTGTGTACGCTTCTCATCCCAGTTGTGGAGATGGTCTGTCCCACAGCCGTCAGTACGTCGTACTGGAGATAGTATGCAGGTGCTCATTAGGTTACGGGTACACCGGACAGGACTCACAGGGAACTGTTGGTTGGTTTGATTCCAGTCGTCAGTGAGCAGTTCCCAGGTGACATGAGTACAGCATAGTCCGCAGACTTGACACTGCTGCTTCGCCTCGAGTGTGTCCCACTGTTTTTAGATTGCTACCCTACCACGGCTCAAAGGAGTCGTGCAAACAGGTAGCAGTTGGGTGCAGTCCCGAGCACTTGGAGGCAGTGGCGGTTAGACAGGATTCGTCCCTCCCGGTATTGGGAGTAGATATCGTGCTGTGTCAGAGAGCCATTACGCAAAGTCCCTGGCCAGGGCAAGCGAGATTTGCTGGTAGGTTCCAGTAGTTTCTCAGGGTGTAATGGGCTTCCCTCCGACACGACTTATACCGCTATTAGGGGACTGACGCTTGCCGCCCCCCTAGGCCCGATATGCGATAGTCTTGGACGAACGGACCGGACTGTATGGAGATTGTCACATTAGACTCAGTAGGAGTTCGGATGGGTTTCCTCATCGGCCTTCTTATCGACAACTACCTGGGGACCGTTACGTACAGCTAGTGCCGCTTGCGGTCTGTGGTTAAACCCACTGCCAGCGTAGTAGTCGAGTCTCTAGAGTCCCACACAGAGAGTTTCCAACTCCAGGCGAAACGATATAGAGGTTGCATGGTTTTGCGACAAAGGGTTCGGACGCATACGTGCGTTTACGCGCGTACGACTTTCGGACAGTTTTTACCAGTTGGCTTTGGTTTAAGCCAGTTACTGGTATCCGGTTATTGGATTTATACAGTCTAAAGTTTTTCCGTATTTTTACGGATTGGAGGGGCGTTCTCGTAATTACTCGAGAAGCTTCTAGAAGATGGTGACTAAGGAGGGTTATGTGTCATATTCATTGAATGAGTTATATGAGTCATGGTGGTGATTCATTCATTTCATTAATGCACATTTATTGTTTAATGACTCATGCTAATGAATCACCACTAGATATTTTATGAAGCATGATTATTCATCACTCTTTATTCTTTTCTTCTTATTAGAAAATGCTTCATATATGATATGATACTCATAACTTATTCTCATAATATTATTCACATTCTCTCTCCTCAAGCTCTCTCTCTTCAAAAGACTAATCCTCACCCTCATGTGTTGAGATCTAGGATTAGTTAGACTAATCAATCCATAACCATCACTCTATTTCATCTAGCTTCTTTGATTAGCAATCCAAGAAGGTTAGTTGCCTCAAGTTTAGAGGCTAAGCTTGGAGTTTTGCTCTCGGGTGGATCGTCTACTACCTAGAGAAGGCCGAGGAGAACAAGGAGATCGTAAAGACGAAGGACTAGTTTCGATAGGTATAATCCCTAAGCATAGTAGTTTAGAACAACTATATGTTTGGTTAGTTATCTTTTAGCTTCGATTCAAGCGGTTAGTCGATGTTCGTTCACTAAACAAGTTCGTTTTTGAAAATTCCGCCTCCCCATAAGTATTGGGGTGTAGTACATCGACTTACAAAGTCAGTAGGTTCATCATCATCTATGATGCAATCCTCTCTATCCCCATCTATGAGAAAACCGTAGTATCTCTCAGGCGGATGAGACGGCCTACTACTCCTGCGGAGGGGTGCGGGAATGTCCTGTTCTTCTTGAACTACCGGTTCTACCAAACTTTCAGTATTAGTTTGTGGTTCTGGAATTTCTTCCAGTTCTATTTCGCTCCCACTTGATTCCTTTTCTAAAAACTGATGTTCTAGAAAATGGGCATTACGAGAAACAAATACCTTTTGTTCCTCTGTGTAATAGAATAGATATCCCCTGGAGTTCTTTGGATATCCCACAAACTTAAACTTTACTGATCATGCCTCGAGCTTGTCCACATGCTGCTTTTTAACAAAAGCTGGACATCCCCAAATCTTTATATACTGTAGATGGGGTTTCTTCTCGCTCCACATCTGATATGGAGTGGTAGGCACAGTCTTGGTAGGAACCATGTTCAAAAGATATGCCGCTGATTCTAGCGCATAACCCCAGAAAGATCGCGGTAACTCAGCATTACTCATCATGGATCGTACCATATCCAATAGGGTTCGATTCCGTCTCTCCGATACACCATTATGCTGTGGAGTGTATGGAGGAGTAAGCTGAGAGAGAATTCATTTCTCTTTTAGGTAACCTAGGAACTCGGCACTCAAGTATTCACCACCTCGATCAGATCTAAGTGTCTTGATACTTTTGCCGGTTTGGTTTTCTACTTCATTCTTGTACTCTTAGAATTTCTCAAAAGCCTCGGATTTATGTTTCATCAGATAAATGAATCTGTATCTTGAGTAATCATCCGTGAAAGTAATGAAATAGGAAAAACCACCTCTTGCATGCGTAGACATTGGACCACATACATCGCTGTGTATGAGTCCTAAGAGCTCGCTCGCTCTTACTCCATGTCCAGTAAATGGAGTCTTTGTCATCTTTCCTTTGAGACAAGATTGACAAGTGTCATAAGTTTGATACTCGAACGAGTCCAAATATCCTTCTCTATGCAACTTAGTCAACCTTCTCTCATTGATGTGACCCAGTCTACAATGCCATAAAAAAGCTTTATTTAAATCTGGAGACTTTCTTTTTAGTGTGTTCTGGACATTGAAAATTTGGAGTTGGTTTAAAACATATATACCGTTATTTAGTGTACCGGACCCAATCAAACCATGATTAAGGTGGATGTTAACAACATCTCTTACAAATGTGAAATCATAACCTTTATTTGATAACAAGGAAACTGATATGATATTACACGTTAAGCTTGGTACAAAAAAAAAAGTTATGCAAAACCAAAATGTGTCCACTCGTCAATCCTAGGTGATAATCCCCGACGGACGCAGCTCCCACGCTAGCTCCGTTAGCAACCTTTAGGGTCATATCACCTTCCTTCAGCACTCTACGGTTTCTCAGTGCCTGCAATGAATTGCAAATATGAGATCCTGATCCGGTATCCAATACCCAGGAAGTAGAGTTAATTGACAGACAATTCTCAATTACAAACACACCTGAAGTCGAAGCCACAGCTTGCTTCGGTTCCTGGTTCTTGGCGTTCCACGCCTTGCAATCTTTCTTCCAGTGCCCTTTCCTGTGACAATGGAAGCACTCATCCTGGCCTACTACCAGTACCGCAAACTTTTTCTTTCCCTTCCCTCCCACCTTACTAACACCTCCTCTAGGTTTGGTGGCGGCCTTCTTCTTCCTTCCTTTGGCCTTAGCCTTGGACCCGGAAGAAGATGTACCGCCAACAAACATAGCGGGTGTTTCCCTTGTCTTCTGCAAGGTGCCCTATGCACTCCTTAACATGTTCAGGAGTTCCGGAAGTTCAACTTCTTTTCTTTGAATGTTGAAGTTCAGGATAAACTGGGTGTAGGTGTGAGGAAGGGACTGGAGAATAAGGTTTGTATAGAGCTCATTATCCAAAGTCGTCCCAAGGTCTGCGAGCTCTTCTATATAGCCGATCATCTTTAGGACATGTTCTCCTATCGATGACCCGACAGCCAACCTCGCTCGAAACAAGTTCTTAGAGGTCTCGTATCTTGCTATACGAGATTGCTCTCCATAAAGGTCCTTTGTAAGGAGAAATATGCCATCTAGTTCCATATCCTCGTGCCTCCTCTGATGTTCATTGTTCATCGAGGCAAGCACGATGCACTTGGCTTTCGCGCAATCGAAATCCCAGGTTTTGCGGATTTCCTTATCCGCATTACTGGATTTGGGACCAGGGACAGCAGGTGCCATAGCGGTGAGGACGTACCCCAATTTGTCATTGGTCAAAGCCATTTTGACATTCCGCAGCCAATCTTTATAGTTTGACCCTGTCAGTATATTTTTCTCTAAAAGTAACTTAAGTCCAGTCATTTTCAGGGTCGCTGCAAATAGGAGAGAGAGAAGAAAACTCTTTAGCATGTTGCTCTTGCAAGTTTAGAGTGGTTTTTAGTTTATCTAAACTGGATGGCTCCCACTGTTTCTCGAATCCTTCCTCAAACCATAAAAGAAGAATTAGCCAGGACTATTCTCACCGTACAATACTTGCTTAACCGTTCAGCCAGGCTAGTGTCGATACTTCGAGGGAGGTTTTCCAACGCTTTCGCGAAGTTCCTTAATTAAATAACCTCTTTTCTTTGGAGGCGTAACCCCGCTGACACCTTTCTTGACACCTACTTGGTTTATAGCATTGATCGTTAAGTGACGAATATCCTGATAAGTAGCATATACTCACAGTAGGATCGGGATCCAAATATCATTGTATGATAATGTTGAGGGAATCCTACCAACATTCATCAAACTCCAAATGGTATGCAACTCTTTGCAAATTTCAGTTTCTTTAGAAATTCCCGATATATATTTTTGCCCCATGCTCTTATGACCATGGCGTTAGGTCAAAATGTCATAAGTCACATATCAAGTTCTACCCATCATTATCTTGTCAATTTGAACCCATCCGTATATATCCTTGACGTTCGGCCAAAATGATAATACGACTGTCCCAAACTAACTCATCTATCTATGCAACAAATGAATACCCAGTAGCTACCAAACACTATGCCTTGGCGTTAGGTCAAAATACATAGCTTGAATACTACTGAAGACCCAGATGAAATGACGGAGGGCTACTCATGGTTTTGGCGAAACCGTGAACGTAGTGAACTTGATATAACCGAAGGAACCTGATAGCTTTTAAAAGGAGTGGTTTAAAGCTCCGCATTTAAAAATATCTGTTTTTAAAATTAACCGAGTGGTTTCTTTTAAATTGTTCCAACGATTAAACTTTTTGGTTTATTTTCTTTGCATTATAAATAATGCGTCCCATCATTAACCTATCATTGCAGAAAACAACGAAAATACAACGTCCTCTTATGCCATCCGCATTCGCCACGGGGTCCCGTCATCACCCGTTAGGTTACTTAACTAACGACAGAGCGGGGGCTGGGCTAGCGCGGGTGTAAAACATAAGTGACGTCTAAATAGCTATCATATATAGATATTGTACATTCGTCAGACGCAATAATTGTTGCGCCACGGCAGCGCCCCGGCCGTCTTACTCGAGGCCAAATTGCGGAATCAAAATTTTTCCTTACTCGGAAACCGGCGCTACCGCGGACAAAGAAAAACCCGGATCGATAACCATTAACCTATACTAGCTAACAAGAGATAGGGTGAGAAGTATACCTAGTGATCCGAGTCCTCCGGTCTTCTCGTCATCGTCCCGATCTCCCGCAGAAAGTGTTGCCTCCACATCGTCGCCTCCTCGCCGGAAAGGGCACCACATCGCCTTCTTCTTTTACGGGCTCCCGCCTCAATACCGAGGCAACTCGCGCATGAAGCCGGCAACTCGACATGCTCAAGATGTGCTGTAGAATGTGTAGTAGATTGTCTCACTTGGGTTTTGTTGCCATTTGAAGATGATGGAGGAAACAAGGATTAGAAAAATGGTGCTTGCATTTTTCTAGCATGAAAAAAAGATCAAGAAAGAAACTCTCAAGAATGAAGCTCTCTCTTCTTCTTCCTCTCTTTCTTTTTCTTCTTATGAAAAACTTATCATCTATCTCCAGTGAGAAGAGGAATGGTGGAGGAATGAAACATAATGCAAAGGGAGGTGAGTGTAGGAGCAAAAGAGAGGTGACCATATCCAAACATTATCATTACAAACTTTCTTATCAATTCTAATCACAAATCAAATCCTTTCTCATCATGAATAAAGCAAGTGATGTAAAGAGAATAAAAATGATGATGGTCAAACATAATCTCACAAATGTAAGAAACCCCCTCCCTAAAAGTAATTTGCAAAACTGCAAATTACCCCCTCCATCAGAAAAGTCCGGCCGGGAAAGAACAAAGGAAAACCGGCCGGGACGGAATGCAAACTGGCAACTCCAGAAAACCGGTCCCGTAATAAATTACAGGAAAACCCCAATACTGTGCATACACACCCGCATCTGTATTCCGACCGGATACAAATGCAATGAGACAAAATCTACACTTGTACTAAACTAGTACCGGCTTAAGCCAAAGCCGGCTAGTAAAATCCGTTCGATCCTGATCCGTGCAATACCGCACGTATCTGATCGAACCCTGCCATATAACTATACGGCCACTAGTACAAACTGTCCGATCCTGATCCGTGCAATACCGCACGTATCTGATCGGACCCTGCCATATCTCCATACGGCCTCTACAGCGTTTCGCCCGAAAGCTGAGTAACTGAAAGTGTGGTGGACTCTAAAGACTCGTCAATACAATGGCTGTGGATTTAACCACTAGCACGTCAGAGGTATAAGCCAATACGTAACGGGCCACCAGCTATTGACCAAAAGGGACGTCGATGAGCGAACTCATCCTGACACCCTACTGAGCCTGTCAGTGACAATATCCGTACAGTCCGGTCCGTTCGTCTATGAGTATCGCATGGCGGGCCTAGGGGGTTGGTGAAAGTCAGACCCCCAAAAGCGGTACAAGTCGTGTCGGAGTGTAGCCCAGAACGCCCTGAGATACTACTGGAATACCTACCAGTAAATCTCCTGCCTCGGCCGAGGGCTTTGCGTAATGGCTCTCCTAGACACAGCGCGACCTCACCCCCAATACCGGGAGAGACGAACCCCTGAAGATCCGCTCACTGCCTCCATGTGGCTCGGGACTGTACCCAACTAAAACCTGTTTGCACGACTCCTTTGAGCCGTGGTAGGGTAGTAATCAAAGCACAGTGGGAACTCACACGAGACAAATGACGATCCTCAGGTCGATGAACTAACCTGTACACATGTCACCAGGGAACTGCTATCTGACGTCTGGTATAAGACCAACTAGCAGGTTCCCGGCGAGTCCTGTCCGGTGTACTCATAACTCAATGAGCACCTGTATACATCTTAGGTGAACCAACTGACACCAGTGGCTTGTGAGACCGGCCACCGCCCCTCGTCGGGGTCTCGACTGTATACACTAGTCTACTAACGGAGTATCGATGCCCTGTCTCGAAACTCCTACGACTAGGGACCTTTTAAGGATGTGCTTATAGACCACCAGCTCCCACGTATATGATCGCCATCATACTGCTGGTAGTCAAGCAAGAATCCTAGGGGCTCTATCAACGTGTAATAGCGACATGTCAGGTCACCTAAAGCAGTACGCGATGATAAAGATAAACCAGATAGCATACTATCATCTCGAGTAAGACTGTCCTACCGGGATAGGTCCTCCCTCAATCATTGCAATCACGTGCCTGTGATCCAATAATTGACTCTGAGAGCACTAACTCCAACAATCTCCCACTTGCACTCAAGGCTAATTATTGCGATGTCGCATACTCACAGCCCGTGTGATACCGAACACCCAACTCCTCTACTAGTCAGTCTTACAAAACCTGTTTGCGAAACTATTGCGTTCGAGGAATAGCCTCAGTGAGTGGATCCGCAGTGATGTTTCTTTCTGTGTCTCTCTATATCTCATGTTCGCGGAGAAAACCATCTCCCGAAATGAGCAATACCTGTCTTAGAATATCTGGATGTCTGATGGGACCTAGCTCATAAATGAACTCCAAATCCAAACTTCTTAGACTGTATCAACAACTGAACTTAATCAGTATCCTGCGCCATGCCTCCCTCAGTATTGCCTTGGACCACCTGTCCAAAATACTGCCCCTCGTCAGAAGGAAAATCTATAACTCTGACAACCTGCTTGTCGTCCATGTCACCTTGGAAGCCCGGAGCGATAACCGTCTCCTAAAGGAGGCAGCCGTTATCATATCCCTAGAACATTCACTTATGTTCTAAAACTGCTTCCGACTGGTTTTCCAGGATTGGATTAATATCAACTTATTGCATCTAGTGCAAGAACAACATCTGGTGTGGTATTTGACATCTCATGATTGACTCAAATGCCTAAGCAAGTGATCTGCCAATCATGCACATCCTCTCCCCTTTAGTCTGTAAGACACCTTTAGAGAGGGTGACTCCATTATCTGCAGGTATACTACCATGCCAGGAGTCGTCCATTCTAAATACTCATAGAATGCTGTCAAAATACCCTGATTGGGAAACCACCCAAATCTAGATCTAAAACCATAGATCTAGTAACCAGTATGTCTGATATAATGTCCAAGTCCCATGTGGAGAAAACACTGTGTGACGACCAAAATATAACCGATCGTAGTATAGGAATATCACTTCCTACTACATTCTCAACAGATCCATCCCCTATTCTGATGACGTCAAACCCATGACCGTCACATCAGAAACAGATGATCTAACTCCGCTATATCTGCTTTAGTCTATAAATAGACATAAGCATGAAGTCCACCAATGCTTCCGCTGCTCCCACTGATTACGACAACCCTCTGCTAGAGTCATATAGACGTGCACTTCTAAAGCTAGTTTAGAACGACGCTATACTCATCCTCCCGCCGGGTCTCGCAGCCTGGAACAACAGCAATGGTAAGTGTGGGTAAACAAGAACTTCCCTGTCACCGTCCTTGAGGCTACCGAAGTATCTCTCGGGTGCCTGAAGTTACCCACCGTATCTGCGGAGTGGCCAATGGAATGTCAAATCAGATTGAATCTTTAGGTTCCTTATTAAATCTTCAGTAATCGTTTGCGGTTCTGGAATCACTTCCAGTTCTACCATACTCCCACTGCTGTTTTTGAAAAAAATCCATTTTTAATAAAACTGTGGCGAGTCTAGAACAATATTTCTATTGATCTGCCAGATGGTAGAAAGTCAACCCTCGTCATAGCCTGGGTCAACCCACAAACAGTCATTACAGAAACGTGCCTTGAGTTATCCGGAGTCTGGTTTTAAGCATAAGCCGGACAACTCCCCGTACCTTAACATCGTCAAGATATGAACTGTTCTATATCCAATATAGAACCAGAGGCACTGATTTAATTGAACCAGATTCAAATCATGCAGCTGTCTCCAGTGCATGTCAACTAAATGGAAGGAGGTCGATCAGTGTTACTCAACTTAGGAATGCTTCCAATTATGAGTAACCTGAAAGAGAAGCAATCTGTCTTCATCATTACTATCAACTGAATACCATACACAAGTATCTACATCTTCGATCACCTTGAAGAATCCCGATACTTGCTACACCTGGTTCTCTACTCTATTCAAATACCTATAACTCCTCAAAACTTAGACCCTGTGTTTCCACGAAGCACATGTCTAAGAACTAGAGAAGTTAAAAGTAAACAGAATATAGTATGAGGACCAACCCCTCTGTCCTAATGGACACTGGACAACATACAATACTCTGTATAAGTCCGCTGAGTCTAACAACTCTCTCACTGTGCGTCGTAGGTTGAAAACTGTACTTATGGTTAAGAAGAATTACACCGCTGTTTAATGCTCCTTACCTAACCATCCATTGATATAGGTAAATGTCATCGACATAATATCAAAAGGTATATCTCACTCTATGAAAATAGACGTACAGATATATCAACTTGAAATTGGTGCACAACAGCGGATATTCAAAACCAAATATTTGCCGACCGGCAAACAACCCAGGTGACTTCCTCAAATATCACCGATTACAACGAATCCCGATATAATGAGGATGATCACCCAATTCCCAATAACTTACTCCCACTCATCATCTGTAAAACCATACAGATGTGAGAATCATACCTGGTAAATACATACCCTGGAGTAAGTGTCTAATCGGGAAATCAGTTTTCCATTAACAGTACACAGTGAAACTGAAACATTGAAATGTTTCGTTGGGGTATCCTGGTATTCCTAGTAATGTCTCTTCCATTATCCAGATTCACAACTATAACCGTATAATTCTTTGCCACCTCTCCAAATCCCTTCATATGTCTTTAGTCATTACCTTCTGTACACCCCTTTAGGCCAAATGGTTTTCTTCCTTCCCTACCGTTCGGCACCAGCCTATGGTTTGGAAGAAGACTATCCAAAAAGCATAAAGGGTGTATTGTCCTAATCCTAGGAACACTCGCAATGCGAGAGAAGGTGAAGATAAAAGACACCTGAATGTACTTTATTCCTATTTCTCCTGAACCAGGATCCATCCCCGAACTGGAACAAGTTCCTTTCGAGTTCGTATATAACCATACGATGGACTATCCAATAAAATGGGATCTTCGTAGTGATACGGAGTGTCCTGGAGAAATACAAAGATGATTTAGGATTGGCGAAGAAATACTTGGTTTGGTCGTGAATAGCAGTCGCAACTTACTTTGCCCTCTTACTAATCCCTTGCTTTGTCTTAACTTAATACCTTCTGTACATCGTTTAGGCTAACTGGTTTTCTTCATTCCCTACCGGTCGGCACCAGCCTATGGTTTGGAAGAAGACTATCCAATTTGCGTAATAGGTGTACTACTCCTAAACCAAGGAGTACTCGCATCCTGAGAGAAGGTGAAAAGAAAAGACAACTGAATAATCCTATCCGTTTTCTCCAGAACCAGAAACCATCCTCGAAGTCCTTCGAGTTCGTATCTAACCATACGATGGTTTTGTCCAATGGAAGTGGACGTTCGTAGTAATACGGGGTGTCCTGGAGAAAAGGGTAAAAGTAGGAGTGGCAATGAGGTCTGCAACTCTGACAATCCAAAAGCCTGTGTTAAGAAGGTTCGGTCAACTTGGTCACTGAGTCAAAGTCCAGGGTCGGGTCAATGGTCGCTGCCAAAGAGAGAGAGAAAAGAAACACTCAGCGTGCACTCTAACCTAGATCAGAATGGTTATCACTTTGTCTAATCAGGAAGCCTCCCACTGTACCTCAAATTCTCCTCCAAACCTGAAAGAAGAATTAGTCGGGATCACCCGAGGAGTAAACCAACTCATCAGTGGGAATCGGGATCCAACTATCATCGCATGATAACTTGACGGAATCCACTCAAGTCACCACACTCCAGAAGGTATGCGCATGCCTGGCAAGTTTCAGTTCTTTTGAAACTCCCGATGTGATTTTTACCCCTAGGACCCAAGTGACCTTGACACAGTCAACAAATCAAAGAGTCCTAGTCAAGTTCAGCCCGTCATTATCCTGGATTGCATTAAACCCACCCGTACGAGCCCTTGACACAGTCAACAAGGCCGCACGACTGTCCTAACCAATCCCATTAATATGCTGCAAACAAACACTACTTAGCTACCGCACACTACGCCTTGACACAGTCAACAAACGCAGCACGAATACTAAGTAATACTTGTAAGAAATGACGGAGGGCTACGGCTGGTTTTTGGCGAAAAACCTTTAACGTAATGAACTTGATATCGTTGAAGGAACTGGATAACTTTTTAGAAAATATAGTGACGAAAACCTTTACTAAAGAGGTCACTCCCGGTGAAGGGATCTCGGCTCTTTCCCCGTAGAATGAGGTGCAGGATATTCCAACTGAATACCACGATGCAAAGCAAAAGTAATCGGCTATAGTGAAGCTATTGCCCTGACGCAAACTTCTGTCCAAGGGGTCACTCCCGGTGAAGGGATATCGGCCCTTGCCTCGTCGACTGAGGAGCAGGATATTCCAAATGAATACCACGATGCAAAACAAAAGTGAACGTCCTTGCAATAACAGCTTTTTGAAAAAGTGTTCCAACAACATCAGAAAAGGTTTGTTTAAACTTGCAATGATCCGAATCAATGCAGTCCCATCAATTGATCACACCACAAAGAACGAAAATATACTGACGTACGTATATCCCATCCGCATTCGCCACTGGGTCCCGTCATCACCCGTTAGGTTAGCTAACTAACGGCAGAGCGGGGACTGGACTAGCGCGGATGTAAAACATATACAACATCTACTAATATATATACCAATATATAGTATTTCGCTCAAGGCGTGAATAAAATGCAACATCACAGAAATGTACAGCATCACAGAACAATACAGATATCTGGAAGCCCCGGGTTTCACAGAGCCGCTGCTGAAACCCGACGTTCCCCTGGTCGTGTGGATAGCCTGTGCAATGAAATCCTAGACCCCTACGGGCGCAGCAAGTCACCCGCCAAAACCTGAAGCGAGGCAGCCCCTTTCAGCACCGTGAATGGACCACCCAGCACTTCACGGAATCCGGTAACTTGGGCACCCCTCCTGGGTCAACCTGTACCCCCTACGAGTGCGGCGAATAGCCCGCCAATCCTGGACTGAAGCCCCTTCCGTCTCAATGCCCTGAGATGCGGGCCCGTTGCCCTCCAGAACCCGGCTATCCGTGCACCCCTCCGCGGGGTAACCCTAGTACAGAAAGTAAAATATACATACACCGGGTACATCGACCGCAACCAGGTCGTGCCCCAAAAGAATAATACAAACAGGCAGTGACGGCAGTCCACATGTCGGACGCTCGCCCCGCAATATCAAATGTACATAATACAACAAAACTGTACTAGCATTGCATCCAGGCTATCCCCCACGACCTAACCGCAACATCACAGCATAAACATAGAACATCAACGTGAAAGTCACGTTCGCAAATCCGTCTAACCGGGCTATAGCAGTTAGACCGGATTTACCGATCGAGTGACATTCACGGTCGCAGATATAATGTAAACACTGTGAAATAATGTGTTTAATATTTTCCGATTGAACAAACATTAACAAGTGGGCCCCCAAACAAAACTGTAGCACACACAGAAAACTTGGGCCCAATATTAATATCCCAAAACCCCTAAAATAAGCCCAAAAGCCCACTGAAAGAAAATGGTGAAGTGAAGGCTCATTTATGCGGCGGAAGAGCGGCCAAATGGGGGCTAAGGCCGCGCTTCCGCGGTCTAAATGTACGATCACTTTACCAAATTTTCTCAGTAGTCTTAGAACTCCCTGCACATCATTCTGAGACAACCTGAAAAATTTTTAGACTCCAAAAAATTTCGACAGAAACTGATGTGCTAGAAAAATACGGTTTTTGGAAATTTCGGTCGATCGGAAATGCAAACACGTTAGAACAAGCTAAATAAAGGTTAATGGCGTGGCTCTGATACCATGTTGCGCCACGGCAGCGCCCCGGCCGTCTTACTCGAGGCCAAATTGCGGAATCAAAATTTTTCCTTACTCGGAAACCGGCGCTACCGCGGACAAAGAAAAACCCGGATCGATAACCATTAACCTATACTAGCTAACAAGAGATAGGGTGAGAAGTATACCGAGTGATCCGAGTCCTCCGGTCTTCTCGTCATCGTCCCGATCTCCCGCGGAAAGTGTTGCCTCCACATCGTCGCCTCCTCGCCGGAAAGGGCACCACATCGCCTTCTTCTTTTACGGGCTCCCGCCTCAATACCGAGGCAACTCGCGCATGAAGCCGGCAACTCGACATGCTCAAGATGTGCTGTAGAATGTGTAGTAGATTGTCTCACTTGGGTTTTGTTGCCATTTGAAGATGATGGAGGAAACAAGGATTAGAAAAATGGTGCTTGCATTTTTCTAGCATGAAAAAAAGATCAAGAAAGAAACTCTCAAGAATGAAGCTCTCTCTTCTTCTTCCTCTCTTTCTTTTTCTTCTTATGAAAAACTTATCATCTATCTCCAGTGAGAAGAGGAATGGTGGAGGAATGAAACATAATGCAAAGGGAGGTGAGTGTAGGAGCAAAAGAGAGGTGACCATATCCAAACATTATCATTACAAACTTTCTTATCAATTCTAATCACAAATCAAATCCTTTCTCATCATGAATAAAGCAAGTGATGTAAAGAGAATAAAAATGATGATGGTCAAACATAATCTCACAAATGTAAGAAACCCCCTCCCTAAAAGTAATTTGCAAAACTGCAAATTACCCCCTCCATCAGAAAAGTCCGGCCGGGAAAGAACAAAGGAAAACCGGCCGGGACGGAATGCAAACTAGCAACTCCAGAAAACTGGTCCCGTAATAAATTACAGGAAAACCCCAATACTGTGCATACACACCCGCATCTGTATTCCGACCGGATACAAATGCAATGAGACAAAATCTACACTTGTACTAAACTAGTACCGGCTTAAGCCAAAGCCGGCTAGTAAAATCCGTTCGATCCTGATCCGTGCAATACCGCACGTATCTGATCGAACCCTGCCATATAACTATACGGCCACTAGTACAAACTGTCCGATCCTGATCCGTGCAATACCGCACGTATCTGATCGGACCCTGTCATATCTCCATACGGCCTCTACAGCGTTTCGCCCGAAAGCTGAGTAACTGAAAGTGTGGTGGACTCTAAAGACTCGTCAATACAATGGCTGTGGATTTAACCACTAGCACGTCAGAGGTATAAGCCAATACGTAACGGGCCACCAGCTATTGACCAAAAGGGACGTCGATGAGCGAACTCATCCTGACACCCTACTGAGCCTGTCAGTGACAATATCCGTACAGTCCGGTCCGTTCGTCTATGAGTATCGCATGGCGGGCCTAGGGGGTTGGTGAAAGTCAGACCCCCAAAAGCGGTACAAGTCGTGTCAGAGTGTAGCCCAGAACGCCCTGAGATACTACTGGAATACCTACCAGTAAATCTCCTGCCTCGGCCGAGGGCTTTGCGTAATGGCTCTCCTAGACACAGCGCGACCTCACCCCCAATACCGGGAGAGACGAACCCCTGAAGATCCGCTCACTGCCTCCATGTGGCTCGGGACTGTACCCAACTAAAACCTGTTTGCACGACTCCTTTGAGCCGTGGTAGGGTAGTAATCAAAGCACAGTGGGAACTCACACGAGACAAATGACGATCCTCAGGTCGATGAACTAACCTGTACACATGTCACCAGGGAACTGCTATCTGACGTCTGGTATAAGACCAACTAGCAGGTTCCCGGCGAGTCCTGTCCGGTGTACTCATAACCCAATGAGCACCTGTATACATCTTAGGTGAACCAACTGACACCAGTGGCTTGTGAGACCGGCCACCGCCCCTCGTCGGGGTCTCGACTGTATACACTAGTCTACTAACGGAGTATCGATGCCCTGTCTCGAAACTCCTACGACTAGGGACCTTTTAAGGATGTGCTTATAGACCACCAGCTCCCACGTATATGATCGCCATCATACTGCTGGTAGTCAAGCAAGAATCCTAGGGGCTCTATCAACGTGTAATAGCGACATGTCAGGTCACCTAAAGCAGTACGCGATGATAAAGATAAACCAGATAGCATACTATCATCTCGAGTAAGACTGTCCTACCGGGATAGGTCCTCCCTCAATCATTGCAATCACGTGCCTGTGATCCAATAATTGACTCTGAGGGCACTAACTCCAACAATAATAGGCATTCCAGATCACAGATGAACTTTATTGGATTTGCAAGTAATCCGTGTTTATTTTGAGCCTGCAACAAAAGACGGATTACACAGTTGTGATGAATAGCCATTACCCCACCCAAGACCCTAACGGGTACGGCAAACTACCCGCCCGGCAGTTTGTGCACCCCACCTTAGGTCTGTCCTAGGAGCAAAAAACAGTAAAATGAAATAATACAACGGTGGCTACAACCGCAACCTGGATGTGCCCCGCAAAATAATATTACAACAAATTACATTTACATCAAATGAATTAAATAATAACCCATCACATAACCCCGGCTATACATCACAACATTCCAACACAGTTCATATCCACAAACAGTAAAATCCATTACAGAAATGTGCAACCCCCTGCCAACCGACATACTAGCAGTTAGGGGAGGTTTACGAACACATTATACAAACACAGATATAATCCAACAAGCAAATACCGTATAATTTCGATCGATTAAACACATTTAATTTTGCTCCAATACTTCTCTGTAAATCTGAAACCTGAGCAAAAATTAAAAATTCCAGAAAATACCAAATATCACAGAGAACCAGCACAGGAAAATTGGGCTTGTGAATCGGCAACTCGGCGGCGGAATCGTTGCGGATCGGGGGGATTCGCAGCGGTTCCGCGGCGGTTTAGTCGATTCGTGAGCCCAGTTTTCTTGGGTGTTCTAATACTATCATTTTGGGCTTTCTGAACCTGCCTGAAAAATTTTTGGACTTCATTTAAAAATCGACAGAAACCATGATATCGGGGTTTTCCAGTTTTGGTTTTTTCCGTTCGAAATTCATAAAATTTTTCAAGTGAGTTATTTATTGTTTAGCGAGGCTCTGATACCACTGTAAGTCGATGTACAACACCCCACGACTTGCGGGGAGGCGGAAATATGAAAAACTATCTTGTTCTATGGTTAAACATCGACTAACAGCATGAATCGAAGCTAAACGATAACTAACATCAAACATAGAAGTTAACAACTACTATGTAAAGGGATTATACCTAAAGAACCGTGTCCTTCGTCTTTACGAACTCCACCTCCTCCTCGGCCTTCTCCAAGTAGTAGACGATCCACCACGAGAGCTAAACTCCAAGCTTTGCCTCTAAACTTGAGGCAACTAGCTATCTTTAAGTGCTAATCAAAGTACCTAGATGAAATAGAGTATGGTTATGGATTAAGTAATCTAACTAATCCTTGTACTCAACACATGAGAGGGGAGGATTAGGGTTTGAAGAGAGAGAGCTTGAGGAGAGAGAAGATGAACATTATGATGAGAAGAGAAAATGAGTTATCATAATATATATCAAGCATTTTATTTTATCAAGAAAAGAAAAGAAAATGATTTACAACCATGCTTGATAAATATCTTGTGGTGATTCATCTCCATGAGTCATTAAGCAATTATGAAGCATTAATGACATGGATGAATCATCCATATGACTCACTAATCTCATTCAATGTATATGCCACCTAAACCTCCTTAGTCACCATCTTCTAGAAGCTTCTCGCGCGATTACGAGAACGCCCCTCCTATCCGTGAAACACGGAAAAACTTTAGACTGTATAAATCCAATAACTGGATACTAGTAACTGGCTTAAACCAAAGCCGACTAGTAAAAACTGTCCGAAAGTCGTACGTGCGAAAACACACGTATGCGTCCGAACCCTTGTCGTAAAACCATACGACCTCTATACCGTTTCGCCTGGAGTAGGGAAACTCTCTGCGTGGGACTCTAGAGACTCGACTACTACGCTGGCAGTGGGTTTAACCACAGACCGCAAGCGGCACTAGCTGTACGTAACGGTCCCCAGGTAGATGTCGATAAGAAGGCCGATGAGGAAACCCATCCGAACTCCTACTGAGTCTGATGTGACAATCTCCATACAGTCCGGTCCGTTCGTCTAAGACTATCGCATATCGGGCCTAGGGGGGCGGCAAGCGTCAGTCCCCTAATAGCTGTATAAGTCGTGTCGGAGCGAAGCCTATTACACCGTGAGAAACTACTGAAACCTACCAGCAAATCTCGCTTGCCCTCGCCAGGGACTTTGCGTAATGGCTCTCTGACACAGCACGATATCAACCCCCAATACCGGGAGAGACGAATCCTGTCTAACCGCCACTGCCTCCAAGTGCTCGGGACTGCACCCAACTGCTACCTGTTTGCACGACTCCTTTGCGCCGTGGTAGGGTAGCAAACTAAGAACAGTGGGACACACTCGAGGCGAAGTAGCAGTGTCAAGTCTGCGGACTATGCTGTACTCATGTCACCTGGGAACTGTTCACTGACGACTGGTATAAAACCAACCAACAGTTCCCTGTGAGTCCTGTCCGGTGTACCCGTAACCCAACGAGCACCTGTATACTATCTCCAGTACCACGTACTGACGGCTGTGGGACAGACCATCTCCCCAACTGGGATGAGAAGCGTACACACTAGTCTACTCCGGAGTATCGATACTCTGTCTCGATAATCCAACGACTAGGGACCTGAATAAGGATGTGCTTGTGGACTACCCAGCCCCCACTAGTGTGACTGCCATCACAACGCTGGTAGTCAAGCAAGATCCTAAGAGCTCTATCAATACGTATACTCACATATTAAGATAGAAAAACCAAGTAGCATACTACCATATTTAGCAAAACTGTTATATACATGTGAATATCCCAAGCTTCCATTAAGTAATATACAAACTAGTATGATACAATAATGGCCCCTAGGGCATATACACTAACAAAACCGCCTCTAGCCTGTGTAGACATTGGCCCGCATACATCACTATGTATGAGGCCTAAGAGCTCATTAGCTCTTTCTCCGTGTCCTGTAAACGGAGTTTTGGTCATTTTACCCTTGATACAAGAATGGCAAGTCGCATAAGATTTATATTCAAATGGGTTTAAATATCCATCTTTGTATAACTAGTTTAGTCTTGTTTCATTAATATGACCAAGTCTACAGTGCCAAAGAAAATCTTCATTTATTTCGGAAAGTTTTCTTTTATTAGTGTGTTGTATGCTGAAAACTGTGTGTTGATTTAGGACGTATATCCCGTTATTAAGTGTACCATACCCAACCAACATTTGATTCAGGTTAATCTTCATAACATTATTCTGCAATACAAAATTATATCCTTCATTGTCTAACAAAGAAACGAATATTATATTACAAAGTATACTAGGTACCTAATAACATGGGTTCAAAACCAATATACATCCAGATGGCAACCCCAAGTGATACTTTCACACTGCAACTGTATGTACATTAGAACCATTTCCAACGCGGAGAGTATGGTCACCATTCTTCAAAACCTTGCTATTTCTCAAACCCTCCATAGAATTGCAAATATGAGAACCTGAACCGGTATCTAATACCCAGGAAGCAGAGTTTATTGAAAAACAATTTTCTGTCACAAACACACCTGAAGCGGAAGTATCCCTATGCTTCTTTTTCTTGAGATCCAAGTATTCAGTAGAATTGCGGTTCCAGTGTCCCGCTTTGTGGCAGTGATAACATTCCCTTTTCCCCGATTCTCCAGCCGTGGACTTGTCTTTCCCCTTAGCTTTTTTGACTCCACCCTTAGGTTTGGTGGGTTTCTTCTTCATCTTTCCCTTGGCCTTAGTCTTCGGGCGAGAGGAGGAAGATGGCCCAACACTCAAAACGGGAGTCTTCACTAACTTGAGCGTGCTCTCTACGCTCCTCAACATATTGAGGAGCTCAGGTAGTGACTTCTCCATGTTGTGCATGTTGAAGTTGACTGCAAATTGAGCAAAGGCTGGGGGGAGAGACTGCAGAATAATATCAGTATATTTTTCATTGTCCATTGTCCATCCAAGGTCCTCAAGGTCTTCAATGAGAGCTATCATCTTCAGAAGATAGTCTCCTACTGGTGTGCCGGGGGCTATCCGCGTCTGAAAAAGTTTTCTTGACGCTTCGTATCGTAAGATACGAGATTACTCTCCATACAAATCCTTTGCATGGAGAATATGGATGGAACGTCCATATTCTCGTGTTGTTTCTGATGTGTGTTATCCATCGATACAAGCGCGAGGCATTTGGTCGTGGCACAGTCAGCGTCCCATGTCTTGTGGATTTCACAATCCGTAACCGAAGATTTAGGACCTAGGACGGCCGGGGCTGGAGCCGTGAGAACATATGATACTTTATCATAAGTCAAGGCTATGTTAATGTTCCTCAGCGAGTCTTTATAATTGTCCCATTCAGTTTATTTTTATCTAGTAGAAACTTGAGTCCTATCATTGGTATCCACCATTAAGAGAGAGAAAAGAATACACTCAGTGAAAGCTCTTGCAAAGATTAGATCGGATATTATCTTGTCTAATCGATGTCTCCCACTGCTTTTATCAAATTTCCCTTCAAAACTTAAAAGGAAAACTAGCCAGGATTAATTACATTCTACATCTTCGCTAACCGTTCAGCCAGGTCAGTGTCGGTACTTAAGGGAGGTTCCCCGTGCTTTCGCACGAACCTAATTAAAGTAAACCTCATTTTCCCAGAGGCGTAGTCTCGTTAACACCTTTCTAGACACCTAATGAGTTAGCTAATTGTAAAGTGCAAAACTCTCCTGGGAGCAACTCTTGCTCACAGTGGGATCGGGATCCAACCATGATATGGAAGGTATGCAATCTCATTGCAAATTTCAACACTTGAAACTCCCAATATGGTTTTTACCCCTAGTACTCATGACCTTAACTATGGTCAACAAATCACAAGCACCAGTCAAGCTCAACCCGTCATTTCTTGATTAATTAGACCCAGTTATATGACCCTTAAGTGTGGTCAACAAAGTCATATAATTGTCCCAATTAATCACATCATTTGCTGTGTACGAAGACATTACTTAGCTACCGTACACTACGCCTTAACTATAGTCAACAAACGTAGCAGGAATACTAAGTACTTTACTTCCTAAAATGACGGAGGGTTGCGGATGGTTTTTAAGAAAACCCTTAACGCTTTGAACTTGATATCGTTGTAGAATCAAACGGTTTTCAAAAGGAGTGGCTTAAGCTCTGCATTTTTGAAATGTAGCTTTTCCATAAAAAGCTGAGTGGTTTTTAAATTCGATTCTACAACATCTTTTTAGGTTTATTTTTCCTTACATTAATCATATTAATGTAGTCCCATCATTTAAGTCCTTAAGCCAAACACAGAAAAGAAATGAAAATACAACGTACGCTTATGCCATCCGCATTCGCCACAATGTTCCTTTATGCACCGTTAGGTTACTTAACTAACAGCATACCGGGACGGGACTAGTGCGGGTGCAAAACATAAGCAACGCCTACTATATATCTCATATATAATATTGCACTCGTCTCAGATATATCAAGCGATCACATCACAGAATATAAACAGCAGAAGCACATAAATGAAAATATGGGATATACTAGGAATTCCGTATTTTATATTTAACCAACGATAGAAAATACGGGTTCCACGGTCGTGATGAATAGCCAAACCCACACCCAAGACCCCTACGAGATCGGCAAGCGACCCTACCAATTCTAGAGTTAGGAGACCCGGTCTCGACTCCTCGAGATGGCCTCCCACTGAACTCTAGAATCCGGTCACTTGTGCTCTCCACCTTGGGTCTATCCTAATGTGGAAAAGTAAATAATATACATCGAAGGAAACATCATACTCAACCCGGATGTGCCCCAAATAAAAGAATATTACATACAAATGAAATTTACATGAATGATAAGTAAACTCTCATCTCACATAAAACCCCCGGCCATTCATCACGACGATCCGATACATCATATCACAGCAACATACAACATCTCATTTCAAAATATGCTTATAAACTAGGCGATGTTAAACCATTTGATCGATCGATCAATGACCCAAAAATCCACAGAGAAGCTTAACACCTAAGCAGAATTAAAATTACCCAGAAGCATGCCACAGTACCCATGGACCAACCGTAGAAGGGCCGACCCAAGCTTCACAAACGGCGCCGCGGAATCGCCGCCAAAACAAGGTTTCTGCCGCGGTTCCGCGGTCGTTTAGTCGAGTTAGGGTATCGTTCTTCTAGAGGGTCCATAGAATTACCTGCATGATTTTCTGAATATTTTTAAAGTGAAAAATTCTAACATTTTGAAAAATTTCCAGAGAGTGGGTTTTTCGGGCAATCGATGTTCGTTCGAAGTGTTTTAACGTCGTCTAGGTTACTCTAATGATCTAGCTTGGCTCTGATACCACTGTTGGGTTTACATAGCACCTCACATGGGTTTGTAATGCATCAAACATGCTACAATTTAAATTTTTTGGGTGTTAAGCAAACTAAACTAGGATCAAACTAGAAATTTAAAGTAACACATGAAGTAGTGTCTCATACTACAAGTAATGTAACACTAAGTAAAGATAATACAACCTTTGTAGTTCCCTTTGCTTGACTCCTTGGCTACTTGAGAGTTGAAACGGGCTTGCTTATGATCTTCCGAGTCCACGATGATCCACCCGGAGTCCTCTTTGTCCAAGCACTAAGCTCCACTTGATCAAACGATGAAGATGAAACTAATACTCTAAAATAATGGGCAAGAGTAGTATAGAATGATGATGTGGTTTATTTTCTCACTTCAAAACCCTAACTTGATCACTCTTTCACTCACTATCAAAACCTATAGAGAAAGAGTGAGAGGAAGAAGAAGATGGCAATATGAGAGCTCAAGATAATGATAAGCATAGGATAAAAATGAGAAAAGAAAATATATATATTTTCTTCTTCTCATTCTTAACCTTAGGTTAATAAATATCTAGATATTTCTTTTGGATCACTAATGGCCATAGAATAATAATCCATGGTTAAAGAGAGGTTTAGTGGAGGAATAAAATAATCAACCATGAGTAATTATCCATTTCCATTTATCTCAAAAATAAATATCAACATATTTACTAGCATGTGAGTCTTATATTGCCACCATCTAATGTATCAACAACCATGATAGAAATGTGTATGCATGTATGTGTGCATGCATATCCATATGTGCATCAATGAGAACATGTGCATACATGCATGCATACAACAAAAGACAAAAAGGTCTAAAGTGAAAAGCTAATGGTCAATATTAAATCAACACTTGATTTAGCAAACCGGTCATATCACATACGACTCGACCAATAGAAAACCGCCCGATTAATATACGGTATCACATACACGCATTTAATCGGGTCCCCACGCATATCACATATGCACACCACATCGTTTCGTCTGGGCTAGGTAACTCCATTGTGGGACTCTAAGACTCGTCAATACGCCGGCAGTGGGTGATGATCATATCAAGCACCCCCAATCCGCAAGAGGTCAGCTAAACGTAACGGCCACCCGGGTATTGAGCGATCAGAAGAAAACAAGCGAACCTGTCACAACTCCCGTCGAGCCAACCGGCAACACTACCGTACAGTCCGGTCTCTTCGTCAGATATGCTGCATATCGAGTCTAGGGATGGTAACTGCGACCCCAATAACTCAATAAGTCGTGCCGATGAATGGTCTATAACAGATCGAGAAACTATTAATAACACTTATCAGTAAATCTCAACAGTCCTGGCCAGGGACTTACTGATATAGCCAATCGAGCACTGCACAGCATCAACCCCCAATACCGGGAGAGACGAAACCCCTTCTATCGCTCATCGTCTTCATGTGTCTCGGGACTGTACCCAAAAGCCACCTGTTTGTATGACTCAGTAGAGCCGTAGTAGGGTGGTAATCAAAGTACAGTGGGAGAACACACAAGACTCTATGACGATCTCGGGTCTACAGACTAACCTGTACCAGTGTCACCTGAGAACTGCTATCCGACAATAGATATAATACCATATAAGAGTTCTCGGCGAGTCTGTCCAGTATACCCAGTCTCCACTGAGCACCCGTATATGATCTCGATATTAAACATCAATGGATGTGGGAACATCCATCGCCCATCATATGGGTCTAGTATCGTATACGCTAGTCTACTCTGGTATATCGATGCCCCGTCTCGATACACCTACGACTAGGGACATTTCAGGATATGCTTAAAAACTACAAACGTCCCACTAGTATGATCTCCATCATAATCACAGTAGTCAAGCTAATATCCTCAGGGCTTTATCAACATGTGTAAATGAAAAAAAGCATGATCAAGTCAACATGTCAGATAAAGAAGAACCAGATAGCATACTATCATGTCGAGCAAGAATGTCATCTATATATATATATATATATATAAATGTATAAATACATCCACTATCATATAATGGCCTCAAGGGCATACATATATCCAACAATTACACCCACAAAATCCAGTCAAGTTAGTATTGTGGAGAAACTGTTGATTCTAATCTTAAGTTACAGATCAAAGTTAAAAGTTCTATCACCCAAGTTAGAAACGTTAAAGCTTATTTTTCACGCCTCATAATTTGTTTAACATAAACGTATTCGCATCTTTTCGTGATTGTGAGGATAGTGTCCATAAATTTTTAAGAATTTGATTAGGGTCATTATGTCATAAATATGGACCAGGATAGACTTCTAAAAGATCACACGAGTTTGAAAGGAGTTAAGATTTTCTCAAGTTTTATTCTCCATTTAGGTTTTCAAGTCAGAATATATATCATTTTTAACCGAGAACCTAAGTCTTATTTTTCGCTCCTACCTTTCACCCGTTGTTGTTCATACACACCAAAGTTATCGTGCAAAATGTTTTTATAAATATACCTTCATATCTCCCCGAAAAAACTTTTTTAATAGAAAACTTTTCTCCGCCAAGATTATTCTCCCATAAAGAACCATAAGGACTTTTAACTCGGAGAGAACACTTGCTTAGCTTGCTTTATTTGGCGATTGGAAACTTAGCGAGTTTTAGGTCAATGACTCCCAAATCAGATGGTTTTAGGGCATTAGGTGTGGAGACACCCCAAAAACTTAATTACCCAAGTTACCAAGGCTACAAAACAAAAGACTCGTTTTATCTTAAAATATTCGGAACTTAGTGAAAATATAGATATAGCCAGCATTTCTTTTAAATCCGAAGAAGTTACATGTGGGTAAGGTGTGTAATCACTCCAACAAGGTTCAAGATGGGTTATTTTTCATACTTATAGCTTCTATTAAAACCTCAATAATATTTTTCATATTCACCTTACTTTATGAACTATCCTTGATATTACTTAACTCAGAACAAACCTGTTTGATCCTAAAGATGTTTATCAATTTTAAAAGTTTAACAGACATGTCAGACTTTCATCAAATTCTCAAAAACATACGACATGTGTAAAGTGTTATAAAATACGTATATCAGCTATGGTTAAACACAAAGGAGGGTTAATTTTCGGGTTGTCAGTCTCACAAAAAAAAAAGGATTTAGTTATTTCAAACTTATCAACCGAACCGTCAGACTTCGAATCTAAGTTTCCCCACAAGCTAACATGAAAAAGTTTTTATATTTTTTGGAAAAAATTTCAATTTTTCTGGGTTTTTTAATATATATGCAATGCAGAATATACACATGATGCAGAAAAAAACCGCAGTGTTCAACCCCAAACCTGAGTTTTACGATGTCCTCATCGTTGCCCCCGTCTCCGGTAGCTAGACTTAGACATCAGGGTGAGAATTTTATTTAAAGAAAAAGAAAAAACCTAAGACTAATTACAACATATACATGTTAAAAGATTGTGTTAGTCCATAAATTAATACCAGCCATTTAAAGATTTTGTCTATATAGTGCAATGGCTGGTAAAAGAATATGTATATAAAAAAGAAAAAGAAAAAGAAAAGGTGTATGTTAGATGTTGGTGAAGGGCATGGGCGTGTAAAAGTAGGGATTGGAAGACGCTGAAGATGAAAATGACGTTTTGAAGAGGTCAAAGAAGTGTTTCCTAGATTAATTGAATGTTCAAAAAGCATACGTTGAGTTCCGAAGTCAAGCTCGTTTAAAAACTGGTGGTCATCCGCAAAAAGTTCAGAAAAAGAAAGGTTCATAGGATGATCCCAAATTGATCCTGACTCAAACTCACCAAGAATATCAAGTTCATCAGCAAATATCTCCTCAAAACTCGACATGAAAGAATATTCTTCAATGCTGTCTTCCTCCCTATAATTTTTCACAATCCTATTCTTATCGTGAAAAATTAAATTGAACTGCGTGCCACCCATATTAACAAGAATTCACAAATGTCACAAAAATTAATAATATCACACCCCTAGCAGTCTATGTTATCCTAGTCAACTAGACCTGCTCAAGAACCTGATTGTCGAAGTAAAACTGTATCGAGAAACGGGCTCAAGATATATGGATCACAAAGCCAGGTAAGTGCAAGAGATAAGGGGAGGTTTTCCAACGCTTTCACAAAGTTTCTTAATTAGATAACCCTTTCTGTTGAACACTTGCCTAGACACCCCGTGAACGATATACCGTTAAGGGTGTTCTAAACACAGTCAACTTCTCCTAATGAGCGCGAAGTCCTTAAAGTCAAAGTTCTAGTTGATTTTAAATTGCTGTGGGTATGCAAGAATGTAGTTTTGTGATTTGTGGGATACGGAAAAAGGTGATAAAATCCTTTACCGTATCTTGTTTGGTCGTGCACTTATGTCACGACCCGAAATGGCACGTGACTGGCACTTGAAACGTATGAAGTCTATAGGACCCCATCTAATTCAACTAAGCCAAAAATCCCAGAAATTTAAACCATTTTAAGGGAGTAGTGAAGAAAACTTGTTCTAAATCAAGTGGTTTTAATAATTAAGTGGCATTAAACATTTAAAAGCAACATCATATTTTCCCGAAAATTTCGGCAGAGTCTCCTTTGTAAATACTGACCCCAAACGGGTACAAACATGAAATACATAAAAAGGCATCCCCAAGCGGGAGCTAGCTCTTCGCCAATTAATGGACACAACCACGCAAGCAATATAATATACAATTCTAAATGGCGAGGATCAAAACTCAGAAGGAAACTAATATCCACCAGAAAATCATAATAATACAAGCGCGACTCTAAGGTCGAAAGAATAAACATACTGGTCTTCTAAGTCTATAAAATATACATGTCTGGTTGATGGAGTTTACTAGATACAACTGAATAAATAAATGAACAATGGTGGTCGCGATGCAAGTGAGTCCACCTAACAGAGCAATCACCCGGAAAGAAGTAGTGTGCCAGCAATGCCGCCCAGGAAACCTGTACGGCAAAACCTGCAAGAAACTGTGGCACAACGGGGGTGAGATGCCAACTCGTGAGTAGAAAACATCACCAAGTAGAAATCGCATCTATGACTCAATCCTAGATCATACGATAATAATATATCCACAATACAGTATCCTGAACCATCTACACATAAGTGTAATACCACATGCTCGTGTCAGTGCCTCAGATATCAACATATCATATATATGATGTATGAATACATGAAAACAGAATACATCTAAATGCGAAAACTGTTTTCATAATTTAGTGAGATTTATGTATATAAAATCGAGGTATCATAAATGAAATCAACAAAAAATCCGTGTCAAGCATCGACATAAAACATATATCCAAAACTCCAATATCTCGGGCTCCGGCTATCCGGACTGGCCCATATCAGATAATCTCAATAACTCAAAGTCTAAATATCTCGGGCTCTGGCTATCCGGACTGGCCCCTGTGCTCCGGCTATCCGGACTGGCCCCTTATCAAATCTCACGACTACGTCGGTATCCTCCTGATATCCGCCGCGTCACAAATAACCGGTCGGTAGTGCTCCCCTGCCAGGCTCAACGCCATCATCTGCGACCTTCTCGCCCCGGGGTACAGCACTGGGTCCACCATGCACCCACAGACGGTTCCTCCTCCTCCTCGAATCGGGTGTATAATATCGCTCAAGAGCCGAGAAAACTCATGGTGGACGTATCTCATATCATATCATGAAAAAACCGCACTTTTTATCTTTTGAAATGAAAATGAGTTTATAAAATCTTGCGGTTTCTCTAAATCCATAAATCTCATGGAAAATCCGAAATCCTAAAATGAAAAGTCAATAATAGTAAACACCGGGCTCCGGCAATCCGTACTTGCCCTATAATATTGCATGACAAATGAATATATAAACAAGCATGGGTATCTAAGTAAAGAATGCAATATCTAAACTAGCACAGTAATGATATATCAGAACTATAATCTAACAAGTGATTTCAATAAAGTAATATTCTTTAAAGTGTACGTGACATGGTAATTACCGATGATGATGTGTGTGAGCCGGCAAGCAAGTGTACGTGGAGCATACGCATCTTCGGTAATGGTGCTGGTGTCCTGACAGCATGGTTTCATAATCACTAAAGTACACATTAAGCATGCAATGCGATGATAACGACATGAATAAACGGAGAATGAATAGCAACCGCAACAATACAGAATATACATTTTCTATATACGAGTCATACAGTTTTGTTGTCTGAAATCGCACGAATCGTAGTGTTTAGAAAATAGAGGCTACGGTGTTTTTAAGAAAAGGTACGTCTCTTGAAATATCCGTAGTATCTTTTGTCTTGTCTTTAAAATACTCACGATTTGTTAGTTTTGGAAATAAGTATGACTCGCGCCCAACTCTAACATCTACTAAGTAAACTACATGACAAGGCTAAGGGACTAATCAAAGGGTGAAGAAAACCACCTAAGTCCGAGTCGATATATATATCTAGTTGTCGGTGATCCCGCCTCAATAGTGTCACGTACAATACAATATATAATATGACATCCTCAAATCAAGAGTGAGGATCTATCATCATAATTATATCTCGTACGGTAAATCCATCGTACGGCATCCCAAATCTGGGTACGGGTCGAATATCACATTTATCTCATTATTCATCAGGTATCCCTATCATCATATCCTGAATCAGGGGTATTGATCTAAAGTCTAGTACATTCCGATACCATCAACGTATATATGTTGGATATAGTGCCCTCAGAGTCAATTATCGGATCGCAGGCACGTGATTGCAATGATTGAGGGAGGACCTATGCCGGTAGGACAATCTTACTCAGGATGATTTTATACTATCTGGTTTGTCTTTATCATCGTGTACATGCTTTAGGTGACATTGTTGTTCACTATTACACGTTCATAGCGAATAGTATGCTATCATGGTTTATCTTTATCATCGTGTACTGCTTTAGGTGACCTTACAGGTCACTATTGCACGTTGATAGAGCACATAGGATTCTTGCTTGACTACCAGCACTATAATGGCGATCATATACGTGAGAGTTGGGTAGTCTATAAGCACATTCTTAAAGTGGTCCCTAGTCGTGGGAGTTTCGAGACCGGGCATCGATACTCCATTAGTAGACCAGTGTATACAGTCGAGACCCCAACGAGGGGCGGTGCCCGGTCTCACAAGCCATTGGTGTCAGTTGGATCACCTAAGATGTATAGAGGTGCTCATTGGGTTATGAGTACACCGGACAGGACTCGCCGGGAACATGCTAGTTGGTATTATACCAGACGTTAGATAGCAGTTCCCTGGTAACATGTGTACCGGTTAGTTCATCGACCTGAGATCGTCATTTGTCTCGTGTGAGTTCCCACTGTGCTTTGATTACCACCCTACCATGGCTCAAAGGAGTCATGCAAACAGGTTTTAGTTGGGTACAGTCTCGAGCCACATGGAGGCTGTGAGCGGATCGGCAGGGGTTTCGTCTCTCCCGGTATTGGGGGTGAGATCGCGTTGTGTCTAGGAGAGCCATTACACGAAGTCCTTGGCCAAGGCAGGAGATTTACTGGTAGGTATTCCAGTAGTATCTCAGGGTTTTCTGGGCTACACTCCGACATGACTTGTACCGTTTTTGGGGGTCTGACTTTTACCAACCCCCTAGGCCCAACATGCGATGCTCATAGACGAATGGAACGGACTGTACGGATATTGTCACTGACAGGCTCAGTAGGGTGTCAGGATGAGTTCGCTCATTGACCTCCCTTTTGGTCAATACTTGGTAGCCCGTTACGTGCGGCTAATACCTCTGACGTGCTAGTGGTTAAATCCACAGCAAAAGTATTGACGAGTCTTTAGAGTCCCCCATAGACAGTTTCTCAAGTTTCCGGCAAAACGTTGTAGAGGCCGTATGATATATGGCAGGGTCCGATCATATACGTGCAGTAGTGCACGGATCATGATCGGACGGATCATACTAAGGGGCTTTGGTTTAAGCCGGATCCTAGTATTAGATTTGTTGGATTACTTTAGTCTCATCGCATTCGCATTCGGTCGGAATGCGGATGCAGGTATGTATATACAGGTGAGGGGTATCCTTGTGATCCGTCACGAGTTTACTTTAGATGTTGCCGTATCTTTTTATTGTTGCAAACATTTGGATTAATGTTTGTTAATGGAAATTATGAGCTAGATTTCATCATGAGATGCATTAAATGTGACATGGACATATATGGTGACTCATGGTCTCTTTTAGTGTGTAAATTTCACATTATGAGCTTGATTTTTGTTGATATGATAACAAGAGAGAGAGGGGGGCTGCCAAAGGTGTGGTTTTGGTCTTGTATTATTTTTCATCTCATACTCTCTCTTTTTATAATATAGCAACAACAAAAGAAAGAAAAGCTCTTCTCTTCTTCTTCCTCCTCTAGCTCAAAATCTCCATTAATGGCAACACCTATAACCTCCATCCAAATCAATGGATGCAAGAGACAAAGTGATCACAAACATTCTCTACAACACCTTGGACACGTCGGCTAGCACACTTCGTGCCCGAGTTGCTTCGGATGAAGCGGGAGCCCGTAAAAAGAATCGATGATGTGGTGCCCTTTCCGACGAGGAGATCGAGACCGGAGATGCCGCGAGGAGCTTGGGATGGTGGCCAAAGACCGAAGGACACGGATCGATCGGTATAGCTTTCCAACCCTCTCTCTAAATAGCTAGTTGTAGGTTAATGGTTCGATCCGGGTTTTAAGCATACGATAGCGCCGGTTTCCAAGTTTTGAAATGTTTCGTTTCCGCATTTTGGCCTCCGAAAGACGGCCAGGGCTCTACCGTAGTCTTACATGGTATCAGAGCCACGCCATTAACCTTTACTAGCTTGCTCTAACGTGTTTAGAACTTCGATCGAACAGAATTTTCAAAAACCACATTTCCAAGTCATCAGTTTCTGTCGAAATTTTTCTGTTGTCAAAAAATTATTTGGTGTATTGCAGAAAATCAGGCAGGGTTTTTTAAGAGAACAGAGAAAATTTGGTGAGCTGAACCCACTGTAGCTCCGCGGAACCGCGTCCGTACCCACGTGTTGGCCGCGGTTCCGCCGCAGTCCTGTAGCCACAGTGCACCAATTTTTCTGAGGTGGTCTCTAGGATTGGCGGGCTATTCACCGCACTCGTAGGGGGTACAGGATGACCCAAGGAGGGGTGCTCAAGTTACCGGGTTCCGTGAAGTGCTGGGTGGTCCATTCACGTTGTTGAAGGGGGCTGCCTCGCTTCAGGTTTTGGCGGGTAACTTGCCGCGCCCGTAGGGGTCTAAGATTTCATTGCACAGGCTATCCACACGACCAGGGGAACGTCGGGTTTCACTAGCGGCTCTATGAAACCCGGGGATCCCATATTATCTGTATTGTTCTGTGATGCTTATTACATTTCTGTGATGTTGCATTTTATCATGCCTGGAGCGAATATTATATATTGATATATATACTAGTAGATGTTGTATATGTTTTACACCCGTGCTAGTCCAGTCTCCGGTCTGTCGTTAGTTAAGTAACCTAACGGGTGATGACGGGACCCAGTGGCGAATGCGGATGGCATATACGTACATCATATTTTCTTTCTTTTGTGGTATGATTAATTGATGGGACTGCATTGATTCGGATCAATGCCATCTAAAAAAACCTTTTTGATGTTGTTGGAACATTTTTCAAAAAGCGGTTATTGCAAGGACGTTCTCTTTTGTTTTGCACAGTGGTATTCGTTTATGAATATCCAGCACCTCAGTCGACGAGGAAAGGGCCGAGATCCCTTCACCAGGAGTGACCCCTTGGACAGATGTTTGTGTCAGGGTAATAACTTCACTATAGTCGATTAATTTTTGCTTTGCATCGTGGTATTCAACTGGAATATCCTGCACCTCATTCTACGGGGAAAGAGACGAGATCCCTTCACCGGGAGTGATCTCTTTAGCAAAGGTTTTCGCCACTATATTTTATAAAAAGCTATGCAGTTCCTTCAATGATATCAAGTTCATTACGTTAAAGGTTTTTCGCCCAAGACCATCCGTAGCCCTCCGTCATTTCTTACGGGTATTACTTAGTATTCGTGCTGCGTTTGTTGAACTAGTCAAGACGTAGTGTTCGGTAGCTAAGGGGTGCTTGTTTGTTGCATAAATGGGATTGGTTAGGACAGTCGTGCGGCCTTGTTGACCTAGTTAAGGGCACGTACGGGTGGGTTTAATGCAATCCAGAATAATGACGGGTTGAACTTGACTAGCGGTTTATGGTTTGTTGACCTTGTCAAGGTCATAAGCCGCTTGGGGTAAAAATCACATCGGGAGTTTCTAAAGAAACTGAATCTTGCCAGATATGCGCATACCTTCTGGAGTGTGATAACGTGAGTGGATTCCATCACGTTATCATGCGATGATAGTTGGATCCCGATTCCCACTGATGAGTTGGTTTACTCCTCGGGTGATCCCGACTAATTCTTCTTTCAGGTTTGGAGGAGAATTTGAGGTTCCAGTGGGAGGTTTCCTGATTAGATAAATTGATAATCATTCTGATCTAGATTAGAGTGCACGCAGAGTGTTTCTTTTCTCTCTCTCTTTGGCAGCGACCATGGCCCGACCCTAGACTATGACTCAGTGACCAAGTTAACTGAACGTTCTTAAAACACTGGCTTTTGGATTGTCTGAGTTGCATACCTCATCACCACTCCTACTTTTAACCTTTTCTCCAGAACACCCCGTATTACTACGAACATCAACTTCCATTGGATAAAACCATCGTATGGTTATATACGAACTCGAAGTAACTTGTTCCAGTTCGGGGATGGATTCTGGTTCAGGAGAAATAGGAATAAGGTTTATTCAGTTGTCTTTTATCTTCACCTTCTCTCACGCTGCGAGTGCTCCTAGGATTAGGACAGTACACCTATTACGCTTATTAGATAGTCTTCTTCCAAACCATAGGCTGGTGCCGAACGGTAGGGAAGGAAGAAAACCATTTAGCCTATTGAAGATGTACAGAAGGTAATGACTAAAGATATATAAAGGGATTTGGAGAGATGGTAAAGAAATACACGGTTATAGTTGTGAATCTGATAATGGAAGAGGCTTTATTGAGAATACCCGGATACCGCATCGAAACATTTATATGTTTCAGTTTCACTGTGTATTGTTAAAAGAAAACTGATTTCCCAATTTGTCCTTGCTCCAGGGTATGTATTTACCAGGTTTGATTCTCACATCTGTATGGTTTTACAGATGATGAGTGGGAGTATATTATTGGGAATTGGGTGATCATCCTCATTATAACGGGATTCGTCGTAATTGGTGATATTTAAGGAAATCACCTGGGTTGTTTGCCGGACGGCAAATATTTGGTTTTGAATATTAGTTGTTATACACCAATTTCAAATTGATATATCTGTACGTTTATTTTTATAAAGTGAGATATAACTTTTCGAAATTATGTCTATGACATTTACCTATATCAGTGGATGGTTAGGTAAGGAGCATTAAACAACGGTGTAATTTTTCTTAACCATAAGTATAGTTTTCAACCTACGACACACGGGGAATGAGTTATTAGACTCAGGGGACTTATACAGAGTATTGTATGTTGTCCAGTGTCCATTAGGACAGAGGGGTTGGTCCTCGTACTATATTCTGTTTACTTGTGACTTCTCTAGTTTTTAGACATGTGTTTCGTAGAGATGCAAGGTCTAAATTTTGAGAAGTTATAGGTATAAGAATAAAGTAGAGAACCAGGCCTTGCAAGTATCAGGATTCTTCAAGGTGATCGAAGATGTAGATACTTGTGTATGGTATTCAGTTGATAGTGATGATTAAGAGAACTTGCTTCTCTTTCAGGTTACTCATAATTAGAAGCACTCCTAAGTTGAGTAATGCTGATCGGCCTCTCTCCATTTAGTTGACATGCACTGGAGACAGCTGCTTGATTTGAATCTGGTTCCAATTAAATCAGTGCCTCTGTTTCTATATTGGATATAGAATAGTTCAAATCTTTACAAAGTTAAGGTACGGGGAGTTGTCCGGCTTATACTTAAAACCAGACTCTGGATAACTCAAGGCACCTTTTCTGTAATGGCTCTTTGTTGGTTGACCCGGGCTATGACTGTAAGTCCATGCTACCTCTCCCGGTACTTTCGGGAATGCGGAATTTGGTAAAAAACGATTTTTACGGAGGTGGTAATATGGACCTAAAACCCGGATCTTGGTTAAACATCTATCTAGCAACCTAACTACGAGTTTCTAGCTACTCGGTTAGGGGGTTATACCTTGCTTGTCTTGAACTCCTTCGTCTTCAAACTCCGATGGTGGTCCGGATTGGCTTCTTCCCGTCGTCTCCGTACGCCGAAGATAGATCCACCTGAAAGCTCCAACCTTTAGCTCCTTCTTCGTTCTTTGAAGAAACTAGTTCACTTGGTTTGCTAAACCTAGTGAACTAGAATGAGTAGAGAATAGTTTGTGTGGGATTTTATCTATGGTTCTTGATTCTCAACTCATGAGACAAGAGAACCATAGATTAAAGAGAGGGAAAAAGAGCAAGAGGGTGAGAGCAAAAGGAGAGCTCAAGAACAAGAGAGAGAATGAGCAAGAAAGAATGAGCAAGTATTTTGCCTCTCACCCTCTCATAATCCAAAGTCATGATAACTCATCATACTAAAAAAAGTCTTATGTGATGGTTGAAGCAACCATAACCATATCATTTCATGCACTCATTTTACACAAATGAGCAAGCAAACAAAAGTCTTTGCCATGAAATGATGGCTATGGTTATCATGATGGTCAACTAGTCAAGCCTAGTCAACCGGTCAACAAAGTCAACAAGTCAACAAAAGTCAAAAAGTCAACAAAGTCAACAAAAGTCAACAACCATGTCACCATAATACTTAATTAATATAATAGTTAATCACATATCATATTCTCATTAGGGTTGAGCAAAAAGTCAAATAGTCAACGGTCAACTGTCAACAACCCTAATGAGAATCCGCTGCCTCTGCCTCCCTGTCAACTGTGCATACACACCCGCATCCGCATTCTGAGGAACACGAATGCACACTGGATAAATCCAATCCCAAAAGGTACACTAGGATTTGTCTTAAACCAAAGCCCGCTAATGTAAACTGTCCGGACACTGTACGTGCACAAGTGCACGGATGTGACCGAACCCTGTCGCAAAACCATGCGACCTGTCGCAATACCATGCGACCTCTACTCTTTTGCCTAAAGGCGAAAAGCTTTCTGTGTGGGACTCTAAAGACTCGACACTACGCTGGCAGTGGGTTTAACTACAGACCGCAAGCGGCACTAGCTGTGCGTAACGGTCCCCAGGTAATGCCGACAAGAAGACCGACGAGGCGAAACCCATCTGAACTCCTACTGAGCCTGAGTGTGACATTCTCCGTACAGTCCGGTCTGTTCGTCTGATACATCGCATGGCGGGCCTAGGGGGCGGTAAACGTCAGTCCCCCAATAGCGGTACAAGTCGTGCCGGAGCGAAGCCCAAAACACCCTGAGATAACACTGGAAACCTACCAGTATATCTCGTTTGCCCTGGCCAGGGACTACTCATGTAATGGCTCTCCTAGACAAAGCGCGATGTCAACCCCCAATACCGGGAGAGACGAATCCTGTCTAACCGTCACTGCCTCCAAGTGCTTCGGGACTGCACCCAACCACTACCTGTTTGCACGACTCCTTTGAGCCGTGGTAGGGTAGTGATCAAAGTACAGTGGGAACACACTCGAGGCGAAGTGACAGTGTCAAGTCAGCGGACTAAGCTGTACTCATGTCACCTGGGAACTGATAACTGACGATAGGCATAATACCAACTAGTCAGTTCCCGACGAGTCCTGTCCAGTGTACCTGTAACCTAACGAGCACCCGCATACTATCTCAAGTACGACGTACTGACGGCTGTGGGACAGACCGTCTCCCACACTGGGATGAGAAGCGCATGCGCTGGTCTACTCCGGAGTATCGATGCCCTGTCTCGATAGTCCTGCGACCAGGGACCTGCATAAGGATGTGCTTATAGATTACCCAGCCCCACTAGTGTGACGGCCATCATATCGCTGGTAATCAAGCAAAGATCCTAAGGGCTCCACTAATGTGTATAGGTGATATACAAAAATAAACACATGTACACATCGAAGTAGAAACAAACCAAGTAGCATACTACTATTTTGAGCAAGATTGTATATACAAGGAGAATATCCCAAGCATCCATTAAGTAATATACAAACCAGTATGATACAGTAATGGCCTCTAGGGCATATACACTAACAATCTCCTACTTGCACTAAGGCCATGTACTGGCGTATCGAAGACCTATCATCTCGATCGGCCGCTCGAACTGAGTCTGGGGCAGGGCCTTGGTCAATGGATCTGCAGTGTTATCTTCTGAAGCGACTCTCCGAACCTCGATCTCCTGGCGATCTACGATCTCCCTGATCAGGTGATACCGCCTCAAGATGTGTCTGGATCTCTGATGGGACCTGGGTTCCTTCGCTAAAGCTATAGCCCCGTTGTTGTCGCAATACAGAGGTATTGGATCAACAATGGACGGAACCACCTGAAGTTCTTTCAAGAACTTCCTCATCCAGACAGCTTCTTTTGCGGCATCAGATGCAGCGATGTATTCCGCTTCCATCGTCGAGTCCGCAACGGTTTTTTGTTTGGAACTCTTCCAACACACCGCCCCTCCATTGAGGGTAAAGACAAAACCCGACATGGACTTGGAATCATCCTTGTCACTCTGGAAGATGGAGTCAGCAAAGGCCTCGATCTGGAGGTCTTTTCCGCCATTCACCAAGAACATCTCCTTAGTCCTTCTCAGGTACTTAAGAATGTTCTTTACTACTATCCAGTGTTTCTCCCCAGGGTTTGACTGATACCGGCTTACCACACTCAGTGCATAAGCTACATCCGGTCTGGTACACAACATCGCATACATTATAGAGCCTACCGCAGAAGCGTAGGGTATAATAGACATGCGATCCCTCTCCAAATCAGTCTTGGGAGACATCTTTTTAGAGAGGGTGATCCCGTAACAAGCCGGTAGGTTACCGCGCTTGGAATCTTCCATACTGAATCTTTTCAGTATGGTGTCGATGTACCTGGACTGTGAAAGTCCTAATATCCTCTTGGATCTATCACGATGGATCCGAATCCCCAGGATGTATGAGGCATCACCCAGGTCTTTCATGGAGAACCTGTGCGACAAGAACCCCTTGACAGATTGTAGCATAGGAATATCATTTCCTATTAAGAGAATGTCATCCACGTACAAAACGAGGAATACTACAGTTCTCGCTACAAATCTACTATAGATGCATGGTTCATCTGGATTTTTGATGAAGCCAAATTCTTTGACCGTCTCATCAAAGCAGATGTTCCAACTCCACGATGCCTGCTTTAGTCCATAGATGGACATAAGCAACTTGCACACCTTTCCGCTGCTCCCACTCTGAATGAAACCCTCTGGTTGGTCCATATAGACACACTCCTCTAAATTTCCATTTAGAAAAGCGGTCTTTACGTCCATTTGCCAGATCTCATAATCGTGGAAGGCAGCAATGGCAAGAAGGATCCGAATGGATTTCAGCATGGCTACTGGAGAAAAGGTCTCGTCATAGTCCAAGCCAGGTCTTTGACGAAAACCCTTTGCTACCAGCCTAGCTTTATAGGTCTCAACCTGTCCATCTACACCAATCTTCCTTTTAAAGATCCACTTGCATCCTACGGGTTTTACCCCGTCTGGAGCAATGTCCAACGTCCATACCTTGTTGGTGTACATGGACTCCATTTCGGTCCGCATTGCATCCAGCCATTTAACTGAGTCAACGCTCTGAACGGCCTGCTGGAAGCTAGTAGGCTCATCATATTCTATGATGCAATCCTCTCTATCCCCGTCTATGAGAAAACCGCAGTATCTCTCCGGCGGATGAGTCTGCCTACTACTCCTGCGGAGCGGCGTAGGAATGTCCTGTTCTGTTGAACCCTTTGGTTCCACTAACCTTTCAGTAATAGTCTGTGGTTCTGGAATTTCTTTCAGTTCTACTGCGCTCCCACTAATTTCCTTTTCCAAGAACTGGTGTTCTAGAAAGTGGGCATTAAGAGAAACAAGGACTTTTTGTTCCTCTGCGTAGTAGAAAAGATACCCCCTGGTGTTCTTTGGGTATCCCACAAACTTGCACAGTACTGAGCGTGCCTCGAGTTTGTCCGCATGCTGCTTTTTGACAAAAGCTGGACATCCCCAGATCTTCAGATATTGAAGATAGGGTTTCTTCCCACTCCACATTTCATATGGTGTGGTAGGCACAGTCTTAGTCGGAACTCGGTTCAAAAGGTATGCGGCTGATTCTAGCGCATATCCCCAGAATGATCGCGGTAACTCAGCGTTACTCATCATGGACCGCACCATATCCAATAGGGTGCGGTTCCATCTCTCCGATACACCGTTATGTTGCGGGGTGTATGGAGGAGTAAGCTGAGAGAGAATTCCGTTCTCTTTTAAATAATCTAGGAACTCGGCACTTAAGTATTCTCCACCTCGATCCGATCTTAGAATCTTAATACTTTTGCCGGTCTGTTTCTCTACTTCATTCTTATACTCCTGGAATTTTCCAAAGGCTTCGGACTTATGTTTCATTAAGAAGACATAACCGTACCTTGAGAAGTCATCCATAAAAGTAATGAAGTAAGAATAGCCGCTTCGCGCATGTGTAGACATTGGACCGCACACGTCACTGTGTACGAGTCCCAAGAGCTCGCTCGCTCTTACTCCATGTCCAGTAAACGGAGTCTTTGTCATCTTTCCTTTGAGACAGGATTGACAAGTGGCATACGACTGATATTCGAACGCATTCAAATATCCTTCTGTATGTAACTTCGTCAACCTTCTCTCATTGATGTGACCCAGTCTACAATGCCATAAAAAAGTCTGATTTATTTCCGGAGACTTTCTTTTGTGTGTATTCTGGACGTTGAAAATCTGTGGTTGTTTAATACGTATATACCATTACTCAATGTACCTGACCCAATCAAAACTTGAATAAGGTGAATGTTTACAACATTACTTACAAACGCAAATTCATAACCTTCTTTAGAAACTAAAGATACAGAAATGATATTACAAGTTGCGTTGGGTACAAAAAAGCAATTACGCAAAACCAAAACATGTCCATCTGACATTCCCAGGTGATAGTCCCCCACGGCTTTAGCATCCATGCTAGCTCCGTTCGCAACTCTGAGGGTCATGTCACCTGCCTTCAAAATCCTACAGTTTCTCAACGCCTGCAAAGAATTACAGATATGAGATCCTGATCCGGTATCCAATACCCAGGAAGTAGAGTTTATTGAAAGACAGTTTTCAATAACATACACACCTGAAGCTGAAGCTGCAACCTGCTTCAATTCCTGTGTTCTGGCCTTCCAGGCCCTGCAATCATTCTTCCAGTGACCTTTCTTATGACAATAGAAGCATTCTTCCTTATCCACAAGCTTCCCCGCTTTCTTTGTTGCTTTAGCTTTTCCCTTCGTATCCACTTTACTAACACCGCCTATTGGTTTGGCGGGGGCTTTCTTCTTCTTTCCCTTGGCTTTCGGCTTGGACTTAGAAGAAGATGATCCTCCTACAAACAAAGTGGATGTTTCCCTACCTTTCTGTAGGGTGCCCTCTGCGCTCCTCAGCATGTTGAGGAGCTCTGAAAGTTCAACCTCTTTTTCTTGTAAGTTGAAGTTCAGTATAAACTGGGCGTAAGTGGAAGGAAGGGACTGGAGAACTATATCCGTATATAGCTCACTCTCCAATGTGATCCCTAGGTCCGCGAGCTCCTCAATGTAGCCGATCATCTTTAGCACGTGCTCGGCTACTGATGATCCGACGGCCATTCTTGTCGAAAATAACTTTTTCGACGCTTCGTATCTTGCGATACGAGATTGCTCTCCATACAGTTCTTTTGTATGAAGCAATATGGATTCTAAGTCCATATTCTCGTGCCTCCTCTGATGTTCGTTGTCCATCGAGGCAAGCACGAGGCACTTGGCCTTCGCGCTATCAATCTCCCAAGTCTTGCGGATTTCCTTATCCGCGACGCTGGAAGTTGGACCAGGGACAGGGGGAGCTTTGGTGGTAAGAAGATACCCCAGCTTGTCGTAAGTGATTGCTATCTTGACATTCCTGAGCCAATCTTTGTAGTTTGGCCCTGTCAGTTTGTTTTTATCTAGGAGTAACTTAAGTCCAGTCATGTCGATTTGGTCGCTGCAATTAGGAGAGAGAAGAAGAAACACTCAGCATGATGCTCTTGCAAGTTTAGAGTGGTTTTTAGTTTGTCTAAACAGGATGGCTCCCACTATTTCTCGAATCCCTCCTCAAACCATAAAGGAAGAATTAGTCGGGATCAATCCCACCGCACAATACTTGCTTAACCGTTCAGCCAGGCCGGTGTCGGTACTTCGAGGGAGGTTTTCCAACGCTTTCGCGAAGTTCCTTAATTAAAGAACCTCTTTTCCCTGGGGGCGTAGCCCCGCTAACACCTACTAGGTTTATAGCATTGATCGTTTAGTGAGAAATTTCACGAGGAGTAGCATATACTCACAGTAGGATCGGGATCCAAATATCATCGCGTGACGAAACTGAAGGAATCCTACCAGAATCATCACACTCCAAATGGTATTCAAATCTAGCAAGTTTCAGTACTTATGAAACTCCTGATGTGGATTTTTGCCCCATGCTCTTATGACCTTGGCGTGAGGTCAAAATGTCATAAGTCACATGTCAAGTTCTTCCCATCATTATCCAGGTTAATTTGAATCCACCCGTACCTACCCTTGACGTAGGCCAAAATGGTAGTACGACTGTCCCAAACCAACGCATTCTATCTGTGCAACAGATAAATATCCGGCAGCTACCAATCACTATGCCTTGGCGTGAGGTCAAAATACATAGCTTGAATACTACCGAATATTTAACTGAAATGATGGAGGGCTACGAATGGTTTTGGCTAAACCGTGAACGTAGTGAATTTGATATAGTCGATGGAACGAGATAGCTTTTAAAAGGAGTGGCTCAAGCTCCGTATTTAAAAGTTGGTTTTGAAAAGAACCGAGTGGTTTTTCGAAAGTGTTCCAACGACTTTAACTTGGTTTATTATCTTGCATTAGTTCTTTTAATGCGTGATATTCTTGCATTAGTTCTTTTAATGTGTCCCATCATTTAATCCTACCATTGCAGAAAACAACCAAAATATGACGTACGCTTATGCCATTCGCATTCGCCACGGGGCCCCGTCATTACCGGTTAGGTTACTTAACTAACGAAAGAGCGGGGGCTGGGCTAGCGCGGCTGTAAAACATAAGCAACGCCTAAATAATATCATATATAGATATACTGCAATGATAAACATTTCAGATCACAGATGAATACATTGGATATACTAGGAATCTGTAATTCGTACGAGCCTGTAACGAAAGACAAATTACACGGTCGCGGTGAATAGCCAAAACCCCACCCAAGACCTCTACGGGTGCGGCAAACTACCCGCCAAGTACCCGAAGCGTAGTAACCTCCCTCATCTCCATGAGTAGGCCACTCGACACTTCGGCATACCCGGTAGTTTGTGCACCCCCTCCATGGGTCTATCCTAGGAGCAAAAACAGTAAAAAGAAATTATATAATGACGGCTACAACCCCGACCCGGTTGTGCGGCCATACAAATAATTATTACATCAATTTACAAATTTACATGAATTGAAAGAAAAGAAAACTCTCGTCTCACAACCCCCGGCTATTCACCCGCGACAATGCAACATATTCATATCCACATTCCAGCAACATTACAGATCACAGATTTGTATAACCCCCACTAATCGACATATAGCGATTAGTAGACATTCAATACAAATATCACATTACAGAAAAACCCGTTAGCTTAAGTCTTTTAGAAGTTCGATCAAAAATACGGATTTTCGGGACCCCAAAATAAAATTTTCGTTCTGGAAAATCTGGATTGAAAATATATATACCAAAAATCCCAAAATACCCCCAGAAGCACACTGTAGCAAAGAAACACCAGAGAGGGGGCAAGGAGGCCGCGGAACAGCGGCAATAGCAAGCTATTACCGCGTTTCCGCGCTCGTTTAGGGGAATCACTTGGTGATTTTTCTACAGTGTCTTTTAAAAACCCTGAGCCAATTTTAGGTGTTAAAATAATCAACTTTTGAAAAGTAAAAAAATCGACAGAAACTCGAATTTTTGGGGTTCGTTTTTGGGACTTTTTCTTTAATCGATCTTCTAGTTACTAGCTAACATGTTAGATAGAGTTTAACTAGGCTCTTATACCACTGTAAGTCCATGCTACCTCTCCCGGTACTTTCGGGAATGCGGAATTTGGTAAAAAACGATTTTTACGGAGGTGGTAACATGGACCTAAAACCCGGATCTTGGTTAAACATCTATCTAGCAACCTAACTACGAGTTTCTAGCTACTCGGTTAGGGGGTTATACCTTGCTTGTCTTGAACTCCTTCGTCTTCAAACTCCGATGGTGGTCCGGATTGGCTTCTTCCCGTCGTCTCCGTACGCCGAAGATAGATCCACCTGAAAGCTCCAACCTTTAGCTCCTTCTTCGTTCTTTGAAGAAACTAGTTCACTTGGTTTGCTAAACCTAGTGAACTAGAATGAGTAGAGAATAGTTTGTGTGGGATTTTATCTATGGTTCTTGATTCTCAACTCATGAGACAAGAGAACCATAAATTAAAGAGAGGGAAAAAGAGCAAGAGGGTGAGAGCAAAAGGAGAGCTCAAGAACAAGAGAGAGAATGAGCAAGAAAGAATAAGCAAGTATTTTGTCTCTCACCCTCTTATAATCCAAAGTCATGATAACTCATCATACTAAAAAAAGTCTTATGTGATGGTTGAAGCAACCATAACCATATCATTTCATGCACTCATTTTACACAAATGAGCAAGCAAACAAAAGTCTTTGCCATGAAATGATGGCTATGGTTATCATGATGGTCAACTAGTCAAGCCTAGTCAACCGGTCAACAAAGTCAACAAGTCAACAAAAGTCAAAAAGTCAACAAAGTCAACAAAAGTCAACAACCATGTCACCATAATACTTAATTAATATAATAGTTAATCACATATCATATTCTCATTAGGGTTGAGCAAAAAGTCAAATAGTCAACGGTCAACTGTCAACAACCCTAATGAGAATCCGCTGCCTCTGCCTCCCTGTCAACTGTGCATACACACCCGCATCCGCGTTCCGAGGAATACGAATGCACACTGGATAAATCCAATCCCAAAAGGTACACTAGGATCTGGCTTAAACCAAAGCCCGCTAGTGTAAACTGTCCGGACACTGTACGTGCACAAGTGCACGGATGTGACCGAACCCTGTCGTAAAACCATGCGACCTGTCGCAATACCATGTGACCTCTACTCTTTTGCCTAAAGGCGAAAAGCTTTCTGTGTGGGACTCTAAAGACTCGACACTACGCTGGCAGTGGGTTTAACCACAGACCGCAAGCGGCACTAGCTGTGCGTAACGGTCCCCAGGTAATGCCGACAAGAAGACCGACGAGGCGAAACCCATCTGAACTCCTACTGAGCCTGAGTGTGACATTCTCCGTACAGTCCGGTCTGTTCGTCTGATACATCGCATGGCGGGCCTAGGGGGCGGTAAACGTCGGTCCCCCAATAGCGGTACAAGTCATGCCGGAGCGAAGCCCAAAACACCCTGAGATAACACTGGAAACCTACCAGTATATCTCGTTTGCCCTGGCCAGTGACTACTCGTGTAATGGCTCTCCTAGACACAGCGCGATGTCAACCCCCAATACCGGGAGAGACGAATCCTGTCTAACCGTCACTGCCTCCAAGTGCTTCGGGACTGCACCCAACCACTACCTGTTTGCACGACTCCTTTGAGCCGTGGTAGGGTAGTGATCAAAGTACAGTGGGAACACACTCGAGGCGAAGTGACAGTGTCAAGTCAGCGGACTAAGCCGTACTCATGTCACCTGGGAACTGATAACTGACGATAGGCATAATACCAACTAGTCAGTTCCCGACGAGTCCTGTCCAGTGTACCCGTAACCTAACGAGCACCCGCATACTATCTCAAGTACGACGTACTGACGGCTGTGGGACAGACCGTCTCCCACACTGGGATGAGAAGCGCATGCGCTGGTCTACTCCGGAGTATCGATGCCCTGTCTCGATAGTCCTGCGACCAGGGACCTGCATAAGGATGTGCTTATAGATTACCCAGCCCCACTAGTGTGACGGCCATCACATCGCTGGTAATCAAGCAAAGATCCTAAGGGCTCCACTAATGTGTATAGGCGATATACAAAAATAAACACATGTACACATCGAAGTAGAAACAAACCAAGTAGCATACTACTATTTTGAGCAAGATTGTATATACAAGGTGAATATCTCAAGCATCCATTAAGTAATATACAAACCAGTATGATACAGTAATGGCCTCTAGGGCATATACACTAACAATGACGAGGGTTGACTTTCTACCATCTGCAAGATCAATAGTGATATTGTTCTTAACTCGCCACAGTTTTAGTAAATTGGATTTTTTGAGAAAACAGTAGTGGGAGTATGGTAGAACTGGAAGTGATTCCAGAACCGAAAACGATTACTGAAAATTTAATAGGACCTAAAGATTCAATCTGGATTGACATTCCATTGGCAACACCGCAGATATGGTAGGTACCTCAGGCGCTCGAGAGGTACTTTGGTATGCTCAAAGACGGTGACAGGGAGGTTCTTGTTTACCCAGACTTGCCATTGCTGTTGTTCCAGACTGTGAGACCCGGCAGGAGGATGAGTGTAGCATCGTTCTAAACTAGCTTTAGAAGTGCACATGTATATGACTCTGCCAGAGGGTTGTCGTAGTCAGTGGGAGCAGCGGAAGCATAGTGGACAAGTAGCTTATGTCTATTTATAGACTAAAGCAGATATAGCGGAGAAAGATCATCTATTTCTGATGTGACAGTCATAGGTTTGACTTCATCAGAAAAAGGAATGGATCTATTAGGAAGGTAGTAGGGTGTGATGTCCTGGTATTTGGATGATATACACAGAGTAGGAAGTGAAATTCCTATACTACAATTGGTTATACTTTGGATGTCACACAGTGGTTTCTCCACAAATGATATGGATATTATATCAGATATTCTGGTTACTAGATCTATGGTTTTAGATCTAGATTTGGGTAGTTTCCCAATCAGGGTACTTAGACAGCATTCTAATGGTATTTAGAATGGACGACTCCATGCATGGTAGTGTACCTGTGGGTGATGGAGTCACCCTCTCTAAAGGTGTCTTACAGACTAAAGGGGAGAGGGATGTGCATGATTGGCAGATCACTTGCTTAGGAAATTGAGTCAATCATGAGATGTCAAGTACCACACCTGTTGTTGTTTTTGCAGTAGATGCAATAAGTTGATATTGATCCAATCCTGGAGAAACATGCGGAAGCAGTTTTAGAATATAAGTGGATGTTCTAGGGATATGATAACAACAGCCCCTTTTAGGAGACAGTTATCATTCCAGGCTTCCAAGGTGACCTGGATGACAGAGTGGCTGTCAGAGTTATAGTTTTCCCTCTGACGAGGGGCAGTATTTTGGACAGGTGGTCCAAGCGGATATTGAGGGAGGCATGGCGCAGGATACTGATTGGTTTCAGTTGACGATACAGTCTAAGAAATTTGGATTTGGAGTTCATTTATGAACTAGGTCCCATCAGATATCCAGACATATTCTAAGACAGGTATTGCTCATTTCGGGAGATGGCTTTCTCCGCGAACTTGAGATAAAGAGAGACATAGAAAGAAACATCAGAGCGGATCCACTAACTGAGGCTATTCCTCGAACGCAATAGTTTCACAAACGGGCTTTGTGAGACTGATCAGTAGAGGAGTTGGGTGTTCGGTATCACACGGGCTGTGAGTATGCGACATCGCAATAATTAGCCTTGAGTGCAAGTGGGAGATTGTTGGATATAGTGCCTTCAGAGTCAATTATTGGATCGCAGGCACGCGATTGTAATGATTGAGGGAGGACCTATGCCGGTAGGACAATCTTACTCAGGATGATTGTATACTATCTGTTTTGTCTTCGTCATCGTGTACATGCTTTAGGTGACATTGTTGTTCATTATTACACATTGATAGAGAATAGTATGCTACCATGGTTTATCTTTACCATCGTGTACTGCTTTAGGTGACCTTAAAGGTCACTATTGCATGTTGATAGAGCCCATTGGATTCTTGCTTGACTACCAGCAGTATGATGACGATTATATATGTGAGAGTTGGGTAGTCTATAAGCACATCCTTAAAGTGGTCCCTAGTCGTGGGAGTTTCGAAACTGGGCATCGATACTCCATTAGTAGACTAGTGTATACAGTCGAGACCCCGACGAGGGGCCGTGGCCGGTCTCATAAGCCTTGGTGTCAGTTGGATCACCTAAGATGTATACAGGTGCTCATTGGGTTATGAGTACACCGGACAGGACTCGCTGGGAACATGCTAGTTGGTATTATACCTGACGTCAGATAGCAGTTCCCTGGTGACATGTGTACATGTTAGTTCATCGACCTGAGATCGTCATTTGTCCCGTGTGAGTTCCCACTGTGCTTTGATTACAACCCTATCACGCATCAAAGGAGTCGTACAAACAGGTTTTAGTTGGGTACAGTCCCGAGCCACATGGAGGCAGTGAGCGGATCGGCAGGGGTTTCGTCTCTCCCGGTATTGGGGGTGAGATCGCGCTGTGTCTAGGAGAGCCATTACACGAAGTCCTTGGCCAAGGCAGGAGATTTATTGGTAGGTATTCCAGTAGTATCTCAGGGTGTCTTGGGCTATACTCCGACACGACTTGTATCGCTTTTGGGGGTCTGACTTTTACCAACCCCCTAAGCCCGACATGCGATGCTCATAGATGAACGGACCGGACTGTACGGATATTGTCACTGACAGGCTCAGTAGGGTGTCAGGATGAGTTCGCTCATCGACCTCCCTTTTGGTCAATACTTGGTAGCCCGTTACGTACGGCTAATACCTCTGACGTGCTAGTGGTTAAATCCACAACCAAAGTATTGACGAGTCTTTATAGTCCCCCACATGCAGTTTCTCAAGTTTCGGGCGAAACATTGTAGAGGCCGTATGATATATGGCAGGGTCCGATCATATACGTGCAGCAGTGCACTGATCATGATCGGATGGATCATACTAAGGGGATTTGGTTTAAGCCGGATCCTAGTATTAGATTTGTTGGATTACTTTAGTCTCATCGCATTCGCATTCGGTCGGAATGCGGATGCAGGTATGTATATACAGGTGAGGGGTATCCTTATGATCCGTCACGAGTTTACTTTAGATGTTGCCGTATCTTTTTATTGTTGCAAACATTTGGATTAATGTTTGTTGATGGAAATTATGAGCTAGATTTCATCATGAGATGCATTAAATGTGACATGGACATATATGGCGACTCACGGTCTCTTTTAGTGTGTAAATGTCAAATTATGAGCTTGATTTATGTTGATATGATAACAAGAGAGAGAGGGGGGCTGCCATAGGTGTGTTTTTGGTCTTGTATTATTTTTCATCCCATACTCTCTCTTTTTATAATAAAGCAACAACAAAAGAAAGAAAAGCTCTTCTCTTCTTCTTCCTCCTTTAGCTCAAAATCTCCATTAATGGCAACACCTCTAACCTCCATCCAAATCAATGGATGCAAGAGACAATGTGATCACAAACATTATCTACAACACCTTGGACACGTCGGCTAGCTCACTTCGTACCCGAGTTTCTTCGGATGAAGCGGGAACCCGTAAAAAGAATCGATGATGTGGTGCCCTTTCCGACGGGGAGATCGAGATCGGAGATGCCGCGAGGAGCTTGGGATGGTGGCCAAAGACCGAAGGACACGGATCGATCGGTATAGCTTTCCAACCCTCTCTCTAGATAGCTAGTTGTAGGTTAATGGTTCGATCCGGGTTTTAAGCATACGATAGCGCCGGTTTCCAAGTTTTGAAAAGTTTCGTTTCCGCATTTTGGCCTCGGAAAGATGCCGGGGCGCTACCGTAGTCTTACAATATATATGCGTGTGTATGAGAACACATCGTCTAAAGACCCGCTATAATATCATGTCGTATCTTATAATACGAACCAGGTCACATCACCGATCTCGTGGCATCATGCCCAATCACATCGACTCATCTCCAAGTACCATAGATTATCCTCGTCATCCATGTATATGTATACATATATATATATACATATTCACATACATATATGTATATATATATATATATATATATCCCCATATACGTATAAGTAAATCAAATGTATGCGTGTGTTTGTGCGTGTGTGCAAATCTTTACTCTAGGGTTTCGCGACTAAGAAGCTAAACTATGTTACTTCTAATTACACTAAAACTAACCCATGAACACCTAAAACCTATCTTGATAATCATTAGTCTCACAATACACATATTTATATATATTCGTATTCATATACTACACTACGAAACTGCGGGGGTGCTATACGCCATCCACCCGATTTCCTCCGTAGATATATATCTACTCACCTGATCCTTGCTTACCGAAGTCGATGCCGCCTTGCTCTTGCTCGTCGTCCGATGTCCACGCGGAGGTAGCTACACATATCACACATTGCATATCGCATTAAAATCCGTTTCGAAACCAAAACGACACGCGAGGTGCCTCTAGGTTAAAACCTATATCCTACGCATGCAAGAATAACCCAACAACTCCCGATACCGACATACAAACGTCAAGTGACCGAGACAAAACAAAAATATCAAAAGTTCAAGTCGTTTAAAACTCACAATTCAAAACAGCAACTCGAGAAAATGGTCCCATATTTTAGTTCAGGTGAAATTAGCCAATTTTGCATATAGGGGAGGTCTAATTAACTGATAATGGAGCCAAGGACGAAGCACGAAGCACAGGGGACAAGTCCTGGCCTCAATTTGTGGCCAGAAGGGATAAATCTGCGGCCAGGGTTTGCGGTTAGGGTCTCGGGTCTTCAGGGTAGCTTCTAGGTTGCCTGCACGACTCACAATAATCGCTATAAAATTTTCAGGTGCCCCGGGTCATAGCAGATTTCAATTTCCCATCACAATTTCCACAAAATACGATATCATGGATTTATAAGTTTGTGAAATGGGGTTTTAGTCTCAGGTTTTGGTCTTTAATCAAACACTAAAGGGTTGTATGGTCTCCACTAACCTCAATTGCACCATCTCAATTCAAAACAAACCCTAAGCTCAACTTGAAATTTTCCTAGCACATTAAACTACACTTAATCGATTCTAAACTAATATAGATGCTAAAGGAAGTGGATTACTACACTAAAGGTAAAGAAAGTACCTCATTTGGCAACTCAAGAAAATTCTTGAGTTGCCCCAAATGCTCAAAATCGTAGCATTCTTGGTCCAAAATGCTTGTAGTGAGCTTGTGCACAATTTTAGTGAAGGGAAGATGATGTTTTGATGTGTTTTAGGGTGTGTTGTGAGGAGGTAGAGGAGGGGGAGTGAGAAGGCAGCCATGAGAGGAAGTGGGGGGAAAATGACGAAGGAAAAAAAGAAGGGGGAAAAATGAGCCATGGTCAATTGACCCGTCACCTCTCTCTCTCTCTCTCTTGCCCATACCCAATTGTTTAATCTATTCCCTTTTCTTTTATTTTCTTTCGTAAAACAAAATGGTAAAACCCCAAAATGCAACAATGCACAAAAGTGAAATCATGGTAGAATAAAATGTAACATGTTTTGTTGCATGTCATGAGCAAAAATTCAAGCTTAATGCAAGATTAGAGAAATTTAATCGAGATTAGCAATAACCCACGTACAATTAACTTTATAAAAACTTATAAAGTGTCTAAATCATATAATATTCTTTCAAAATCAACATTCAAATGTATTTTCCAAAAATTCCCAATTTATCGGTATTTAATTATACCGCATCATTAAAATATTCATAATATTTATTATTTAAATTATTTAAATTCCTAAAAATAATATTTTATTTTTCTAAACTGTTACAGTCTTCCCCCCTTAAATAAATTCGGTCCCCGAATTTAAATTTAAAACTCCCCCAAATACTAAAACATTTCAGCAAAACACTAAAGTTGTCGGGACTCCGAAGTCCTCAATACTTAAAACACATCTTAGCGTAGTGCATGCGCATGAAAAACAATTATATAACTCAAAACAAAACTCCGTCAAGCATCACGCAATCATCGGAGTTAGGGTGAAGACGTCATTGTCAAAGTCCAATACGAAAATCAACATGATATACATCAAAACTAAAACATGTACATAGTACGCATCGGTGTAAACTCGTCAAAACATTTGAAAGAAATGCATGCCAAACCCTTTTCAAGTCGCTGTGCGATGCACGTATCACAGCTCAAGTAGCGGATGTTTATTATAAGAAAATAACCACATATATATATCCTTTGTTTAACATACACGCTCCGCCGTTTTGAAAACAATTTAGATGGGTCTCCTTGTAAAAAAAAAATTTCGTGTCATCTCGGACACGTAAGTAAATACTGAGATTATAGCTCCTTTTTTTGAAAATCCCTTCGATAACTATCAATGCATGCAAAAATATATTCAGGTACTGTCCTCGTACTAGTCCTGCTCAGCTACTATACCAAATAGTAAATATCATAAAACATACTGCTCTAAAAGAAACTTAACCCAAAATGCGTATAAGAATGCCCCGTGCGTCTGGTGCGCACGGAAAAAGAAATCAAAGAATGTGTCATACATGTGCACAGAAACAAAAACTAAGTGCAACGGGTGTGCACGAAACACCTATCAAAGGAAACGGTGTGTGCCTGACAACAATATCGGGTGCATCTGATATGCACGAAGAATCCCGATTTTGTGCATCTGGCGTGCACCAAAATCGCATCAAGCGCGTCAAGTATGCGCAAGTATCCAAATCAAGTGCACAAGGTGCACGGAAACAAATATCGAGTATCACAATCGAAATCAACGGTATACATCACATCTCAATCCAAATCAGGTATACCGTGGTATATAATCTCACAACCATGTGTAGCAACATGCACAAAATCGAATCAAAATACTAAAAGTGCATGGAAACTATACCGAAAGCACAAGTCAAATCACATGAATACCATAGGCATAAAATCAAAATAAACATCTCGAATGATATCAAATCGAAACCGAGTACAACTGTGGTGCATAAAAACTCAATCATGCAAATAAATCGCCCAAAAACACCGAAATCCAAAATAACGGACACGTGATATTCGAATCACCAAATCGCAAACCGTAAACACCGTCGTCGATATGTCATTCCTTCAGAGTCGAGAAGATGTCGGTGCATCCAAAACTAGCAGAGCAAGATATCTACTTGCTTCCTGTTCACGGCCTGGCGCCTGGTGCATTTAGGCTCTCGTCTCTTACTGTGAATTGCTAGTTATATAGCTACTCGGCTCAACAGCCCAATATGGAATGATGACGGAAACAGTTCCGCTCTGGCACATCCTCTAAAGATCTCTGGCAAACTGTCATGGTCATTCATAACATGACTCGTCGACGATGCCGAACTCTGCCTTACTGGGTGTGCACAGTACGACTGATTCTGGGTCCAAGTATTCTCGTTTAGTATTTCCAGAAAGATCTTGTCGGGGTCTCTCCCAATCTCGTTTCTGCTGAACTGCCCTGAAGTTATCACCCTTTACTAATCTATTTCTTGTTCCGGAACGGTTGCGTACTCATCACGGCTCCTTGTGGAAGATATATCCATATTCAACGCCTCTGCATGCGTATCACATCTCTGATGTCAACGGAGTGGAACGTCATCTCGTCGAAATCTCGTACGAATCTCTTACTATACTTTTCTCTGATATCTACTGATTCGGACTCGTCTCATCGCAGCTGTATGGACTGCGCTCCAACAGCTATACTCATATCTAGAGTCTCCCAAGTAATGTATCCCATCACATGATATCCGGACGATGTCGGACTTTTCGATCGATTCGTGAAGGACCCATAATTCCTCGAGAGTTCAACACTCGTACACAGTGTAATAAAATCCAGTACATACCACAATACCTGTGGACCAGTCGTAGAAGGGCAAACCCAAGCCTTATTAATGGCACCGCGGAACAGCCGCAAACCCTAAGGATCCAAAGCGTTCCCATGGTCATAATATCGAGTTAGGGTTTCATTCTTCTAGAGGGTCCACAGAATTACTTGCATGTTTTTCCGAATACCTTAAACTTGGAAATATGGATTTCTGACATTCGATCGTTTTATCGGCTCTCAACGTACCTGCGTGAAGTCTTCTCTAGCTGGAATCAAACAATCTGATGACCTCGCATTGGGGTATGCAACGAACCACATGTCCTAGTCATTCATCCTTAGGTGACTAGCGATCTTCTATCATATCTCTAAGTATAACTCATGTAGCAATAGCTTCAAACATCTGGGAAGGTATCTTGTCAGTCGCAGCAACATTTAACTTATTCGTCCGCACGCTAAACAGTGCCTTAATCATCAAGAATAACGGTGCATTGACGGTCAACACATTCTAGCCGGCCTCTATCAGTGGCCCAATCCTCTGGTGCTGATCTGCACGCTCGAGAAATCATAGTAAAAACAACCCATCAAAATGCTCATGGCGCGAAAAACACAATAAAATGACACATCTATGCAATCGTGTGTCAACGGGATTACGCCCTGGTCAGTCCTCGTCCATAACGAACTCATGCTGACCGCAACTCTAGACGCAACTCTCTCTGCACGTGCAATTGTGGTAACAAAAACCACCAACTGATACCGATGAGGATAGATCACATGAACGAATAGAATATTGTGCAAGGAAATGTACATCCAAAGTCTTCTTAAGCAGAGTAGCGTATCATAATTATGCCGTGGAACATACACACGGTCCGTCACTCTACTTAAGTCACCTACTCCATCAACCAAGGTCAACCTATGCGACGAAAGTTCGGGTCTAATACACCCTCGAACAAGTTTAAGTTCCGTAAGGTCAAGCCTAGGTTCCGAATATATATAAACGTTCCAGACTCCGCATAGTCAAACATAGACTCGAACCAAGATTAAACCTAGCGCTCTGATACCAACTTTGTCACGACCCAAAATGGCACGTGACTGGCACTTGAATCATATGAAGTCTATAGGACCCCATCTAATTCAAGTAAGCTAAAAATCCAAGAAATCTAAACCATTTTAAGGAAGAAGTGAAGAAAACTTATTTTAAAGGAAGTGGTTTTAATAATTAAGTGGCATTAAACATTTAAAAGCAACGTCATATTTTCCCGAAAATTTCGGCTGAGTCTCCTTTGTAAATACTGGCCCCAAACCGGTACAAACATGAAATATATATAAAGGCATCCCCAAGCGGGAGCTAGCTCTTCGCCAATTGATGGACACAACCACGAAAGCAATATAATATACATTGCTAAAAGGCGAGGATCAAAACTCATAAAAAAAACCAATATCCACCAGAAAATCATAATAATACAAGCGTGACTCTAAGGTCGAAAGAATAAACATACTGGTCTTCTAAGTTTATAAAATATACATGTCTGGTTGATGGAGTTTACTAGATACAACTGAATAAATAAATGTACAATGGTGGTCACGATACAAGTCAGTCCACCTACCAAAGCAATCACCCGGAAAGAAGCAGTGTGCCAGCAAAGCCGCCCAGGAAACATGTATGGCAAAACCTACAAGAAACTGTGGCACAACGGGGGTGAGTTGCCAACTCATGAGTAGAAAACATCACCAGGAAGAAATCGCATGTATGACTCAATCCTAGGCCATACGATAATAATATATCCATAATACAATATCCTGAACCATCTACACATAAGTGTAATACCACGTGCTCGTGTTAGTGCCTCAGATAGCAACATATCATATATATGATGTATGAATGCATGAAAAAAGAATACATCTAAATGCGAAAACTGTTTTCATAATTTAGTGAGATTTCTGTATATAAAATCGAGGTATCATCAATGAAATCAACATAAAATCCGTCTCAAGCATCAACACAAAACATATATCCAAAAATCCAATATCTCGGGCTCCGACTATCCGGACTGGCCCATATCATATAATCTCAATAGCTCAAAGTCTCAATATCTCGGGCTCCGGCTATCCGGACTGTCCCTTGGGCTCCGGCTATCCGGACTGGCCCCTCATCAAATCTCATGAATACGTCGGTATCCTCCGGATATCCGCCGCGTTACAAATAATCGGTTGGTAGTGCTCCCCTGCCAGGCTCAACGCCATCATCAGCGACCTTCTCGCCCCGGGGTACCGCACCAGGTCCACCATTCACCCACAGACGGTCTCTCCTCCTCCTCGAATCGGGTGTATAATATCGCTCAAGAGCCGAGAAAACTCATGGTGGACGTATCTCACTTCATATCACAAGAAAACAGCACTTTTTATCTTTTGAAATGAAAATGAATTTATAAAATCTTGTGGTTTCTCCAAATCCATAAATCTCATGGAAAATCCGAAATCCCAAAATGAAGAGTCAATAATAGTGAACACCGGGCTCAGGCAATCCGGACTGGCCCTATAATAATGCATGACAAATGAATATATCAACATGCATGGGTATCTAAGTAAAGAATGCAATATCTAAAGTAGCACAGTAATGATATATCAGAACTATCAGCTAACAAGCGATATCAATAAAGTAATATTCTCTAAAGTGTATGTAACATGGTAATTATAGATGATGATGTGTGTGAGCCGGCAAGCAAGTGTACATGGAGCATACGCATCTTCGGTAATGGTGTTGGTGTCCTGACATCATGGTTTCATAATCACTAAAGTACACATTAAGCATGCAATGCGACGATAACGACATGAAAAAACGGAGAATGAATAGCAACCGCAACAATACAGAATATACATTTTCTATATACTAGTCATAGAATTTTGTTGTCTGAAATCGCACGAATCGTGGCGCTTAGAAAATAGGGGCTACGGTGTTTTTAATAAAATGTGCGTCCTTTGAAATATCCGTAGTATCCCTTGGCCTGTCTTTAAAATACTCACGATTCGTTAGTTTTGGAAATAAGTATGACTCACGCCCAACTCTAACATCTACTAAGTAAACTACAGGACAAAGCTAAGGGACTAATCAAAGGGTGAAGAAAACCACTTAAGTCCTAGTCGATATATATATCTAGTAGTCGGTGATCCCGCCTCAATAGTGGTACGTGCAATACAATATATAATATGACATCCTCCAGTCAAGAGTGCGGTTCTATCATCATAATTATATCTCATACGGTAAATCCATTGTACGGCATCCCAAATTTGGGTACGGGTCGAATATCACATTTATCTCATTATTCAACAGGTATCCTTATCATCATATCCTGAATTAGGGGTACTGATCTAAAATCTAGTATATTCCGATACCATCAACGTATATATATGCGTGTATGAGACCACATCCCCTAAAGACCCGCTATAATATCATGTCGTATCTCATAATACGAACCAAGTCACATCACCGATCTCGTGCCATCATGCCCAATCACATCGACTCATCTCCAAGTACCATATACTATCCTCGTCATCCATGTATATGTATACATATATATATATATAAACATATTCACATACATATATGTATATATATATATATATATATATCCCCATATACGCATATGTAAATCAAATGTATGCGTGTGTGCAAATCTTTACTCTAGGGTTTCGCGACTAAGAAGCTAAACTAAGTTACTTCTAATTACACTAAAACTAACCCATGAACACGTAAAACCTATCTTGATAATCATTAGTCTCACAATACATATATTTATATATATACGTATTTGTATACTGCACTACGAAACTGCGGGGGTGCTATACGCCATCCACCCGATTTCCCCCGTAGATATATATCTATTCACCTTATCCTTGCTTGCCGAAGTAGATGCCGCCTTGCTTTTGTGTAAGTGCACAGCGGCGCCCCGGCCGTCAATCCGGCGCCGGAAACGCGGAAGCGAAAAACTTTACAAACTAGTAAACCGGCACCATAGTGCACTTTTTAACCCGGATCGGGCCATTAACCTAACTACTAGCTAACTACAAGATGGGAAGAGAGATATACCGAGTGATCCGAGTCCTCCGGTCTTCTCGTCGTCGTCCCGATCTCCCGCGGAATCTTCGGTCTCCATCATGTCGCCGGAAGGGCACCACATCGCCGGCTTCTTTCACGGGCTCCCACCTCTGGTCCGAGGCAACTCGGGCACGAAGTTGGCGAGTCGACGTGCCCAAGTTTTGCCGTAGAATAGTGTAGTGCTATGTCTCATTTAGGGTCACTAGAAGTTGCCTTTTGAGTAGGTGGAGGAATGGAATTTTGGAGATGGAGTTAAATGGACTTTGTGAAGCCAAAAGAACAAAATTTCCCTCTCCAAAAATATGGGACAGCCCCACCTCATGTGGACGGCCTGCTCTAGTGAAGGGAGTAAGAGAATGAGAGAGAGAGAGGATCATATCTCAAAGGGGGGAATAACCAAAGAGAGGAGGATAAGTGTCATGCAAAAAAGAATGATGATTCATTATGAGAACAAAATCATCACCAACAAAAACCAACACTCCACCACTAACTCCCATCTCATCATAAGAAGTCAAGCCATCATGAAGTGAGCAAGTCAAATGATGGTGCAACCATCATGACACAAGAAAATGCAAAGACCACCCTCCACAATACTTATTTGCACAAATGCAAATAAGCCCTCCACCACCAATCTTCAGCCAATGAATGATACAAAGAAAATTGGCCGAAACGGAAAAATAAACTGGCAACTCCAGAAAACTGCTCCCGTAATAAATTACAGGAAAACCCCGATACTGTGTATACACACCCGCATTTGTATTCCGACCGAAATACAAATGCAATGAGACAAAATCTACACTGTACAATACTAGGATCCGGCTTAAACCAAAGCCCGCTAGTATTTTCCGTCCGATCATGATTCGTGCAATACCGCACGTATCTGATCGAACCCTGCCATATCTCCATACGGCCTCTACAGCGTTTCGCCCGAAACTTAAGAAACTGGTCTGTGGGGGACTCTAAAGACTCGTCAACACCTAGGTTGTGGATTTAACCACTAGCACGTCAGAGGTATTAGCCTATACGTAACGGGCTACCAGGTATTGACCAAAAGGGTCGTCGATGAGCGAACTCATCCTGACACCCTACTGAGCCTATCAGTGACAATATCCGTACAGTCCGGTCCGTTCGTCTATGAGCATCGCATGGCGGGACTAGGGGGTTGGTAAAAGTCAGACCCCCAAAAGCGGTACAAGTCGTGTCGGAGTGTAGCCTAGAACACCCTGAGATACTACTGGAATACCTACCAGTAAATCTCCTGCCTCGGCCAAGGGCTTCGTGTAATGGCTTTCCTAGACACAGCGTGACCTTACCCCTAATACCGGGAGAGACGAACCCCTGAAGATCCGCTCACTGCCTCCATGTGGCTCGGGACTGTACCCAACTAAAACCTGTTTGCACGTCTCCTTTGAGCGTGGTAGGGTAGTAATCAAAGTACAGTGGGAACTCACACGAGACAAATGACGATCCTCAGGTCGATGAACTAACCTGTACACATGTCACCAGGGAACTGCTATCTGAAGTTTGGTATAATCCCAACTAGCAGGTTCCCGGCGAGTCCTGTCCGGTGTACTCATAACCCAATGAGCACCTGTATACATCTTAGGTGAACCAACTGACACCAGTGGCTTGTGAGACCGGCCACCGCCCCTCGTCGGGGTCTCGACTGTATACACTAGTCTACTCTGGAGTATCGATGCCCTGTCTCGAAACTCCCACGACTAGGGACCTTTTAAGGATGTGCTTATAGACTACCAGCTCCCACGTATATGATCGCTCTCATACTGCTGGCAGTCAAGCAAGAATCCTAGGGGCTCTATCAACGTGTAATAGCGACATGTCAGGTCACCTAAAGCAGTACACGATGATAAAGGTAAACCAGATAGCATACTATCATCTCGAGTAAGACTGTCCTACCGAGATAGGTCCTCCCTCAATCATTGCAATCACGTGCCTGTATATACATCTCCAACATCTTGCTCATCGTCCAAAGTCCATGCGGAGGTACCTACACATATCACACATAGCATATCGCATTAAAATCCGTTTGGAAACCAAAACGACACGGGAGGTGCCTATAGGTTAAAACCTATAGCCTACGCATGCAAGAATAACCCAACAACTCCCGATACCGACGTACAAACGTCAAGTGACCGAGACAAAACACAAATATCAAAAGTTCAAGTCGTTTAAAACTCACAATTCAAAACAGCAACTAAAGAAAATGGTCCCAGATTTTAGTTCAGGTGAAATTAGCCAATTTTGCATATAGAGGAGGTCTAATTAACTGATAATGGAGCCATGGACGAAGCACGAAGCACAGGGGACAAGTCTTGGCCGTAATTTGCGGCCAAAAGGGATAAATCGGTGGCCAGGGTTTAGGATTAGGGTCTCGGGTCTTCAGGGTAGCTTCTAGGTTGCCTGCACGATTCACAGTAATCGTTATAAAATTATCAAGTGCCCCGGGTTATAGCAGATTTCAAATTCCCATCACAATTTCCATAAAATACGATATCAGGGATTTCTAAGTTTGTGAAATAGGGTTTTAGTCTCAGGTTTTGGTCTTTAATCAAACACTAAAGGGTTGTATGGTCTCCACTTGCACCATCTCAATTCAAAACAAACCCTAACCTCAACTTGAAATTTTCCTAGCTCACTAAACTACATTTAATCGATTCTAAACTAATATAGATGCTAAAGGAAGTGGATTACTACACTAAAAGTGAAGAAAGTACCTCATTTGGCAACTCAAGAAAATTCTTGAGTTGCCCAAAGTGCTCAAAATCCTAGCTTTCTTGGTCCAAATGCTTGTAGCGAGCTTGTGCACAATTTTAGTAAAGAGAAGATGATGTTTTGATGTGTTTTAGGGTGTGTTGTGAGGAGTTAGACGAGGGGAAGTGAGAGGTCAGCCATGAGAGGAAGTGGGTGGAAATGATGAAGGAAAAAAAGAACGGGGAACAATGAGCCATGGTCAATTGACCCCTCACCTCTTTCTCTCTTGCCTATACCCAATTGTTTAATCTATTCCCTTTTCTTTTCTTTTGTAAACCAAAATGAAAAACCTAAGAATGTAACTGTGCACCGAAGAGATATCATGGTAGAACAAAATGTAACAAGTTTTGTTGCACGTCTTGATGCAAAAATTCAAGCTTAATGCAAGATTAGAGAAATTTAATCGAGATTAGCAATAACCCACGTACAATTAACTTTATAAGAATTTATAAAGTGTCTAAATCATATAATATTCTTTCAAAATCAACATTCAAATGTATTTTCCAATAATTCCTAATTTATCGGTATTTAATTATACTGCATCATTAAAATATTCATAATATTAATTATTTAAATTATTTAAATTCCCAAAAATAATATTTTATTTTTCTGAAATTTTACAGTCTTCCCACCTTAAATAAATTCGGTCCCCGAATTTAAATTTTAAACTCTCCCAAATACTAAAACATTTCAGCAAAACACTCAAGTTGTCGGGGCTCCGAAATCCTCAATACTTAAAACACATCTTAGCGCGGTGCAAGCGCATGAAAAACGAGTATATAACTCAAAACAAAACTCCATCAAGGATCACGCAATCATCTAAGTTAGGGTGAAGACGTCAATGTCAAAGTCCAATACGAAAATCAAAATGATATACATCAAAACTATAACATGTACAAAGTACGCATCGGTGTAAACTCGTCAAAACATCTGAAATAAATGCATGACAAACCCTTTTCAAGTCGCTGTGCGATGCACGTATCACAGCACAAGTAGCGGATGTTTATTGTAAGAAAATAACCATATATATATATATATATATATATATATATATATATATATATGGATATAGATATATATATCCTTTGTTTAACATACACGCCCCGTCGTTTTGAAAACAATTTAGAAGCGGTCTCCTTGTAAAATTTTTTTTCGTGTCATCTCGGACACGTAGGAAAATACTGAGATTATAGCTCATTTTTTTTGGAAATCCCTTCGATAACTATCAATGCATGCAAAAATATATTCAGGTACTGTCCTCGGACTAGTCCTGCTCGGATACTATACCAAATAGTAAATATCATAAAACATACTACTCCAAAAGAAACTAATCCCAAAATGCGTACAAGAATGCCCCGTGCGCCTGGTGTGCACGGAAAAAGAAATCAAAGAATGTTCCATACATGTGCACAGAAACAAAAACCAAGTGCAACGGATACGCACGAAACACCTGTCAAAGGCATCGGTGTGTGCCTGACAACAATATCGAGTGCATCTGATATGCACGAAGAATCCCGATTTAGTGTATCTGGCGTGCACCAAAATCGCATGAAGTATGCGCCAGTATCAAAATCAAGTGCACAAGGTGCACGAAAAAAAATATCGAATTCCTTGTTAGATAATGAGGAAGTATGAAGAATGTGGGTGGATAATTTGCAAGTCGACGATAATAGAATTCCTTGTTAGAAGACCTAATTGGAGAACAAAAGATAATGGGCCGAATTGATAGGATTTTGTGGGTAGTATCCGCTGAAAACCCTCAGGAGACAACACTCCTCCTACTAGGGACACCTAGAGATTTAACAGGTTGTTGCACGAGCTCAGTGCAATCGCATTTCCCTGCGAAACTGCGGTTAGGTTTTTGTAGAGAATAAAAAATAAGTTTGCTCGAGGACGAGCAAAAGATAAGTTTTGGGGGTATTTGTTCACACCATAATATTGCATTATTATATTCCCCATTCTTATTCTTTTTATAAATAAACAGGTACTTTTGACGCATGTCTGCTACATGTTACAGGTTACAGGTTCTTGGACAGGAAACAGTGAAAACGATATAAAGACGATGAAAATATGGACTTTTGACCAACAAATGGGAGGATCTTAGTCAAGCCTACATCGAAAGACAGTTCACAATTAACAAGGCAACTCAAGGTCCAAAAATACAAAGCGAACGGTTAAAAATCCATGGCAAATTGTTCACTGGAAATCTGGAACCAACCTAGAAGCCCAAATAGAAAAGGACATACATAAACAGAGACCCCAAAAAACCAGAAGTCAGCACAGGAAGTCTCAGGAGGTGATCTCACCAATGGGCCGCGGAACCGCGGCCCAAGCCTTCCATTGCCGCAGTTCTGCGGCCGTATAGTGCCCGGGCTGAGTAAAATGTTTTCCCATAATTTGGGTGCTGCTCTGACTAGTCAACCTAAGGGCTGTTTTTGTAATTTCAGACATGCGAGACAATTGTAACCCTAGGGTTTCCTATCCTCTATAAATAGGAACTCTAAAGAATGTATTTTCTTATGCCTCCTTTTAAATAATAAATTCAGATCTCTTTATGGAGAGCATCGCTGTTTTCTCTTCAATTCAGAAATTCAGATCTGACAACCCTGCATTGATGATTGGAGAAATGCATCTGTAAGTAGATTTAATTCCTTCCTCTAGTTTAGATTTCAATTCTTTGCCCTAGGTAGATTTAATTTCATGCCCTAGGAAATTGTTTAGAGTTAGCTTTGGGGAAGGCTTTTGAGAGATAAGATCTCTCATCCCTTTCTTACCCATAATACATTTTGAATAGGACTCCATGCATACACGCACACCCCGCGCCCTACGGCACCCTATCCCTCGAGGTAGCTGTGACACCGTAGTGTAAAGGCCCAGTTGCGCGCGTTTTCCATAGAGGTTAGGGTAAGGATCTCTAAAGGAAGGACAAGAACCTAGAGGAAGGAACATCTTCCCGAATGGATCTAATCCCCTTTATTGATAATTACCATAACTCCTCTTAGATCCTAAATCGGGTATAGAAAGCGTTGAGATTTACCTGCATTTCCAAACCATCCCTAAACCTAACCCTAGCAAGAATAGATCTAGATAATCGTAGATAGAATAATTTAGGTTTTAGATTTAATAACCAATCCGAACACCCTTCGGAATTAACTCGTTAGCGCGATTAGAAGATTCACAAAATCCCTGTGGACCGACCCGTACTCACTGGCTAGCTTCATGCGACGCCGTTCTTGATTGCGGTTTAGAAATAGTTTTTGACATACCAATCAAATGGCGCCGCTGCTGGGGATGGCGTAGAAATTTCCTTTTCGCAATTTCGGGTTAATCTTAATAAAAAAAATCAGAAAAATCAGAAAAATATAAAAATATAAAAATTTATATATATATTGTTATTTTTGGAAGGGATACTTTGTTGTTTGAATTTTTCAGGATATACAAATTCGGATATGGAAATTTCCAGAAAGTAAAACGGAAAACGGGGTATCGGAACAGAAGGGATTTTAAACAACAGAACAACAGAAAAATTTTGGACTTTTGAACCGCCCACCATGCCGCGTTTCCGCGGCCAAAACCCACCATAAGCCGCGGAAACGCGGCCGTCTTGTCTATTCGTCATACCAAAAAATTTGTGGGGATCTGAGCCATCAAGAAGACCGCGGAACCGCGGTGTTAGAGCTCTATTGCCGCGGAAGGGCGGCGATCTGGTGGCATCTTCTTCTGAAAGATCTTTTCTTCCTCCTCTGTAATTTTTGAAATATATTTTCTGAAAAATGCCTGCGGGATTTTGTGCACTTTAAAAATATATTCCCTTCCAAATAACGATTTTGTGCAGGATATTTGGGCCCCGCTTAAAATAAAAACAGATTGAAAGTAATATTTTTCTGTTGCATATCTTTTCTCCAAAAATCTTTTTGCAACAATTTCCAAATAAAGAGAAAAAGAAAAAAACAAAAGGAAAATTTTTATTAGGAAACTTGCAAACTTTTGCAGCAAATAAATCCTTGCACCACAAACTTTCTTTCTTTCCCCCTTCTTCTAACATGGGTACCCCACATAATAAATCACTTGCCGAACTTTGGTATCCCAAACCTAATTTTGCGTCGTACGGTAATTTGTTTGGTCAATTTAAAGACGATCCTTCCATGCCTAAAAAATCTTTGAAAGATCAAATAGAGGCGTCTAGAAGAAACAGTTTGACTTTTCAACCCACTTTGTGTCAACCAAGTCAACCTTTACCACTTCCATATGTTGACACCACTTTTTCAAGTCCTTCTGTCACTTCTAAGCCGATGTCCATTGCTGAGCATATTGCTCAATCTCGCAGCCGATCTTTCATCCCTCTCCACTCATCTAGTTCTAGGGATCCACACGATTATTCACCTTGTTATCCACATGTTGACCCTACCCCTGTCCAATCATCCACTTCCTACCAGTCCTACCCGACCTTCCCACCTTCACTAGACACTGCTTCTACACAGCCTGTTGGGAGTTTTGCATATCCACACGATTTCGAATCTTTTACAGAAAACCCCTTACCACCAAAGTCTAGTTTGGAAGAGTCGTTGGAGGCATATATCGCAGCAACAAACAAAATGACTAGGAATGTGGAAGCGTCCGTGGCCGCCCTTATGCAACCTAGTGAAACGGTAGCTAGTTTTCCGCTAGCTCCAAATTTTTCAATGTATGAGGAGGCGGTTGGACAGAGTGAGAATGAGAGAGGATTTGCAAATCAAACCTACCCTTACCCAATTGAAGCCCACAACTCCAGTTTTCCATCGAATGTCCTAAAGGATTCACAAGTTCAAAATAAAAACGAGCTGTGTGATTTTGTTGTGTTTGATTTGCCAAATTGTGAGGAACCCCTTTCGAGTGAAACCGTACCTAATCCTTTTGATCTTTACACCTCCCATCTAGAACCTACATTGATAAACATCCATGCTTTTGAGGAGGTGTCTAAAGATATTGATTTTCATTTGATTGAGGATATAGACGCCGAGAATATTTCGGATGATGAACCTGTCGATTTAATTGAGATTTTATGTTCAAATCATCATCCCGAGTTATTAAATGTTTCTCCCGAATCTCATATGCGTCTTGACTTTGATGATAATGGCATGGATGAGTTGAATCTTGAGGAGAATTATAAAGATAGTATTGAGGAGAGTTTTGAGGATCATATTGAGGTTGAACATTTTTTATTTGATGTGTATGATTTTCCAATTCATCCTCCTGAACCTTTGACTGTTATATCACCCTCCCTCTGTTCCATCGTTCCGACCACGCTTGAAGACTGTGAGCTTGAAATTTTTTCTTTTGAATCTGACACACTTCTCACAGACGTTAACACTTACGAGTGTTTCACTTTTTCGGACGATATTGATGTCTCACCGCCCGAGTTTGAGTCCTTTACATTTTCAGATGAGTTAGTTGAACCATCAGACTCGGTTGCTTACAGTAGTTTCGAACCATTAATGGAATCTTTCAAGTTCGAGATAGTTTACTACGGTGAGAATGATACTATCCCTCGTTCACTTCCTTTCGTCTTTCCCATTGTTCCGACCGTACAAGTGACCGTTATGCTTTCATCTGCTATACCAAGTTCGGCGTACCTATGTTTTCTTACGAATCTTGAGGGTTTTGATCCCATTTCTCGACGGGTTGATAGGTTAGCGCAATCGCTTTTAACACATCGGTCATCATAAATTGCACTAATTTATTCACTCGATTTACACCCTCAAGATCGCGCGACCCTTCTTGCTCCTTTCCGCCATTCTTCTCCCCCACCGAGACCATATTCTTCCATTCTTCTTTCCATACGGTCTTGTGTGCTTCTCATCTCTTTTCTTTCCACCCCGTTCTTACACCGACTATACCTTTACTACGATAAGATCTTTGAATGGTTGGTGCTAACCTTTGGCTTGTGTAAGGCCAAGCTTAAGTTTGGGGGGAACCTTGTTGTATATATGTATATATATTTTTTTGTTTTTTTTTCTATTAAAAATTTAAAAAAATTTCAAAACATTAAAAAAAATTTATAAATAAATAAACAGGGAAGTACCGGCATTTTTGACCCTCTTGGTTTAGCATGACAGTGAGGACACTGTAAAGTTTAAGTTTGGGGGTATGCTCGGTACGTATTATTCCTTCGCATTCATTTGTACATATTTTTGCATTTGCATACTTATGTTAAAACGCATAAAAATTGAAAATTTTCAAAAATATAAAAATTATTGTATTCAATTTTGGCTAATTGACTTGAGTTTGATGAATGGGTTAACTGCCTAGGAACAACTAGATCTTAGACTTAGTAAATTTAAAACCCTAAAAATAACCTTCCTTAAAGTTTAACGGTAGAGAGTATATGTCTTTGTAGTTTATTTAGAAATAAGCAAATTTTGGGTTCACTTTTTGGGCTAAGTCGAAACAAAGGAAGAGTATTGATGTTCTTATTAGAGTATAAGTTTGAAAAATAGTTCATAGCTTAAGTCTAGATTCTGAAAACGTATACCCTACAATTTGCACAATCACGCACCTTAAAACTTGGAATAGTAGAAGAGACCTTGAAATGCTCTTGTCTAAATTCCTTAGTACGAAGAAAATAAAAGAAAAAAAGTGTGAATAAAGAATAAAAAAAATTGAACACTGGTTTTTGTGATTACTTAAGGCTGCAAAAATAGAAAAATATTTAGCGAGGGTACTTCATCACCTAGTGCCTTAGACCAACTGGTTTGGGAGTCACTGCTAAAGCCTTGGGTGTTGCAAGACTAGGAATTATGCTTTAATGTGCAAACACATCTTGTAATCGGTCGTTGGTACCTCAAGAAGTATTAACGGTCGCATGAAGGATGTGTAAGCAAAATTCAATTAAAAAATTCACCAATTAAGAAGTGCTTTGGACAACGGACAAGGGTATGATTGCTTGATTTGAATTTCCAACTGTATGGGTGATTTACACACATACGTAGGGGTATGTGATTGGGATTTAGATGAGAGAAAGGAATGAAGAATAAAACTTGTATCTTTAATAGAGTGATAAAAATTCCCGAGTGGAGATGGAACCCTAGAAAGAAAACTTAAGAAATGCCGAAAGCTAAGTAAGTCTATAGAACATATATAATCTTAAGTTAAATAATAAGGAAGTATGAAGAATGTGGGTGGATAATTTGCAAGTCGACGATAATAGAATTCCTTGTTAGAAGACCTAATTGGAGAACAAAAGTTAATAGGCCGAATTGATAGGATTTTGTGGGTAGTATCCGCTGAAAACCCTCAGGAGACAACACTCCTCCTACTAGGGACACTTAGAGATTTAACGGGTTGTTGCACGAGCTCAGTGCAATCGCGTTTCCCTGCGAAACTGCGGTTAGGTTTTTGTAGAGAATAAAAAATAAGTTTGCTTGAGGACGAGCAAAAGATAAGTTTTGGGGGTATTTGTTCACACCATAATATTGCATTATTATATTCCCCATTCATATTCTTTTTATAAATAAATAGGTACTTTTGACGCATGTCTGCTACATGTTACAGGTTACAGGTTCTTGGACAGGAAACAGTGAAAACGATGTAAAGACGATGAAAATATGGACTTTTGACCAACAAATGGGAGGATCTTAGTCAAGCCTACATCGAAAGACAGTTCACAATTAACAAGGCAACTCAAGGTCCAAAAATACAAAGCGAACGGTTAAAAATCCATGGCAAATTGTTCACTGGAAATCTGGAACCAACCAAGAAGCCCAAATGGAAAAGGACATACATAAACAGAGACCCCAAAAAACCAGAAGTCAGCACAGGAAGTCTCAGGAGGTGATCTCACCAATGGGCCGCGGAACCGCGGCCCAAGCCTTCCATTGCCGCAGTTCCGCGGCCGTATAGTGCCCGGGCTGAGTAAAAGTTTTACCATAATTTGGGTGCTGCTCTGACTAGTCAACCTAAGGGCTGTTTTTGTAATTTCAGACATGCGAGACAATTGTAATCCTAGGGTTTCCTATCCTCTATAAATAGGAACTCTAAAGAATGTATTTTCTTATGCCTCCTTTTAAATAATAAATTCAGATCTCTTTATGGAGAGCATCGGTGTTTTTTTCTTCAATTCAGAAATTCAGATCTGACAACCCTGCATTGATGATTGGAGAAATGCATCTGTAAGTAGATTTAATTCCTTGCTCTAGTTTAGATTTCAATTCTTTGCCCGAGGTAGATTTAATTTCATGCCCTACGAAATTGTTTAGAGTTAGCTTTGGGGAAAGCTTTTGAGAGATGAGATCTCTCATCCCTTTCTTACCCATAATACATTTTGAATAGGACTCCATGCATACACGCACACACCGCGTCCTACGGCACCCTATCCCTCGAGGTAGCGGTGACACCGTAGTGTAAAGGCCCGGTTGCGCGTGTTTTCCATAGAGGTTAGGGTAAGGATCTCTAAAGGAAGGACAAGAACCTAGAGGAAGGAACACCTTCCCGAATGGATCTAATCTCCTTTATTGATAATTACCATAACTCCTCTTAGATCCTAAATCGGGTATAGAAAGCGTTGAGATTTACCTGCATTTCCAAACCATCCCTAAACCTAACCCTAGCAAGAATAGATCTAGATAATCGTAGATAGAATAATTTAGGTTTTAGATTTAATAACCAATCCGAACACCCTTCGGAATTAACTCGTTAGCGCGATTAGGAGATTCACAAAATCCCTGTGGACCGACCCGTACTCACCAGCTAGCTTCATGCGATGCCGTTCTTAATTGCGGTTTAGAAATAGCATCATGCGACCCGTACTCACCGACTTGTGGTTTCTCCAAATCCATAAATCTCATGGAAAATCCGAAATCCCAAAATGAAGAGTCAATAATAGTGAACACCAGGCTCCGGCAATCCGAACTGGCCCTATAATAATGCATGACAAATGAATATATAAACATGCATGGGTATCTAAGTAAAGAATGCAATATCAAAACAAGCACAGTAATGATATATCATAACTATCAGCTAACAAGCGATATCAATAAAGTAATATTCTCTAAAGTGTACGTGACATGGTAATTACCGATGATGATGTGTGTGAGCCGGCAAGCAAGGGTACATGGAGCATACGCATCTTCGGTAATGGTACTGGTGTCCTGACAGCATGGTTTCATAATCACTAAAGTACACATTAAGCATGCAATGCGATGATAACGACATGAAAAAATGGAGAATGAATAGCAACCGCAACAATACAGAATATACATTTTCTATATACGAGTCATACAGTTTTGTTGTCTTAAATCGCATGAATCGCGGCGTTTAGAAATTAGGGGCTACGGTGTTTTTAAGAAAATGTGTGTCCTTTGAAATATCCGTAGTATCCCATGGCTTGTCTTTAAAATACTCAAGATTCGTTAGTTTTGGAAATAAGTATGACTCGCGGCCAACTCTAACATCTATTAAGTAAACTACAGGACAAAGCTAAGGGACTAATCAAAGGGTGAAGAAAACCACCTAAGTCCGAGTCGATATATATATCTTGTAGTTGGTGACCCCTCCTCAATAGTGTCAAGTACAATACAATATATAATATGATATCCTCGAGTCAAGAGTGCGGATCTATCATCATAATTATATCTCGTACGGTAAATCCATCATACGGCATCCCAAATCTGAGTACGGGTCGAATATCACATTTATCTCATTATTCATCTGGTATCCTTATCATCATATCCTAAATTAGGGGTACTGATCTAAAGTCTAGTACATTTCGATACCATCAACGTATATATATGCGTGTGTATGAGAACACATCGCCTAAAGACCCGCTATAATATCATGTCGTATCTCATAATACGAACCAAGTCACATCACCGATCTCGTGGCATCATGCTCAATCACATCGATTCATCTCCAAGTACCATATACCATCCTCGTCATCCACGTATATGTATACATATATATATATATACATATTCACATACATATATGTATGTATATATATATCCCCAAATACGCATAAGTAAATCAAATGTATGCGTGTGTGTGTGTGTGCGTGTGTGCAAATCTTTACTCTAGGGTTTCACGACTAAGAATCTAAACTAAGTTACTTCTAATTACACTAAAACTAACCCATGAACAACTAAAACCTATCTTGATAATCATTAGTCTCACAATACACATATTTATATATATACGTATTTGTATACTACACTACGAAACTGCGGGGGTGCTATACGCCATCCACCCGATTTCCCCCGTAGATATATATATCTACTCACCTGTTCGAAACCAAAACGACACTCGAGGTGCTTATAGGTTAAAGCCTATAGCCTACGCATGCTAGAATAACCCAACAACTCCCGATACCGACGTACAAACGTCAAGTGACCGAGACAAAAACAAATATCAAAAGTTCAAATCGTTTAAAACTCACAATTCAAAACAACAACTCAAGAAAATGGTCCCAGATTTTAGTTCAGGTGAAATTAGCCAATTTTGCATATAGGGGGGGTCTAATTAACTGATAATGGAGCCATGGACGAAGCACGAAGCACAGGGGACAAGTCCTGGCCGCAATTTACGGCCAGAAGGGATAAATCTGTGGCCAGGGTTTGGGGATAGGGTCTTGGGTCTTCAGGGTAGCATCTAGGTTGCCTGCACGACTCACAGTAATCGCTATAAATTTTTCAGGTGCCCCGGGTCATAGCAGATTTCAATTTCCTATCACAATTTCCACAAAATACGATATCGGGGATTTCTAAGTTTGTGAAATGGGGTTATAGTTTCAGGTTTTGGTCTTTAATCAAACACCAAAGGGTTGTACGGTCTCCACTAACCTCAATTGCACCATCTCAATTCAAAACAAACCCTAACCTCAACTTTAAATTTTCCTAGCTCACTAAACTACACTTAATCGATTCTAAACTAATATAGATGCTAAAGGAAGTGGATTACTACACTAAAGATGAAGAAAGTACCTCATTTGGCAACTCAAGAAAATTCTTGAGTTGCCCCAAGTACTCAAAATCCTAGCTTTCTTGATCCAAAATGATTGTATTGAGCTTGTGCACAATTTTAGTGAAGGGAAGATGATGTTTTGATGTGTTTTAGGGTGTGCTGTGAGGAGGTTGAGGAGGGAGAGTGAAAAGGCAGCCATTAGAAGAAGTGGGGGGAAAATGATGAAGGAAAAAAAGAAGGGGGAATAATGAGCCATGGTCAATTGACCCCTCACCTCTCTCTCTCTCTCTCTCTTGCCCATACCCAATTGTTTAATCTATTCCCTTTTCTTTTCTTTTCTTTTTTTTCTTTTGTAAACCAAAATGAAAAACCCCAAAATGTAACCATGCACAAAAGAAAAATCATGGTAGAATAAAATGTAACTAGTTTTGTTGCATGTCATGATGCAAAAATTCTTAATGCAAGATTAGAGAAATTTAATCGAGATTAGCAATAACCCACGTACAATTAACTTTATAAAAATTTATAAAGTGTCTAAATCATATAATATTCTTTCAAAATCAACATTCAAATGTATTTTCCAATAATTCCCAATTTATCGGTATTTAATTATACTGCATCATTAAAATATTCATAATATTTATTATTTTAATTATTTAAATTCCCAAAAATAATATTTTATTTTTCTGAAATGTTACAGTCTTCCCCCATTAAATAAATTCGTTCCGCGAATTTAAATTTAAAACTCCCCCAAATACTAAAACATTTCAGCAAAACACTTAAGTCGTCGGGGCTCCGAAATCCTTAATACTTAAAACACATCTTAGCGCAGTGCATGCTCATGAAAAACGAGTATATAACTCAAAAAAAAACTCCGTCAAGCATCACGCAATCATCAGAGTTAGGGTGAAGACGTCAATGTCAAAGTCCAATACGAAAATCAACATGATATACATCAAAACTATAACATGTACATAGTATGCATCAGTGTAAACTCGTCAAAACAACTGAAAGAAATGCATGCCAAACCCTTTTCAAGTCGCTGTGCGATGCACGTATCACAGCACAAGTAGCGGATGTTTATTGTAAGAAGATAACCATATATATATCCTTTGTTTAACATACACGCCCCGCCGTTTTGAAAACAATTTAGAAGGGGTCTCCTTATAAAAAAAAAATTCGTGTCATCTCGGACACGTAGGTAAACACTGAGATTATAGCTCCTTTTTATCAAAATCCCTTCGATAACTATCAATGCATGCAAAAATATATTCATGTACTGTCCTCAGACTAGTCCTGCTCAGCTACTATACCAAATAGTAAATATCATAAAACATACTGCTCCAAAATAAACTAATCCCAAAATGCGTACAAGAATGCCTCGTGCGTCTGGTGCGCACGGAAAATGAAATCAAAGAATGTGCCATACATGTGCACAGAAACAAAAACTAAGTGCAATGGATGTGCACGAAACACCTGTCAAAGGAAACGGTGTGTGCCTGACAACAATATCGGGAGCATCTGATATACACGAAGAATCCCGATTTAGTGCATCTGGAATGCACCAAAATCGCATCAAGTGCGTCAAGTATGCGCAAGTATCCAAATCAAGTGCACAAGGTGCAAGAAAATAAATATCGAGTATCACAATCGAAATCGACGGTATACAGCATATCTCAATCCAAATCAGGTATACCGTGGTATATAATCTAACAACCATGTGCAGCAACGTGCACAAAATCGTATCAAAATACTAAAAGTGCATGGAAACTATACCGAAAGCACAATTCAAATCACATGAATACCATAGGCATTAAATCAAAATCAACATCTCGAATAATATCAAATCGAAACCGAGTACAACTGTAGTGCACAAAAACTCAATCATGCAAATAAATAGCCCAAAAACACCGAAATCCAAAATAACGGACACGTGATATTCGAATCACCAAATCGCAAACCATAAACACTGTCGTCGATATGTCCTTCCTTCAAAATCGAGAAGATGTTGGTGCATCCAAAGCTAGCAGAGCAAGATATCTACATGCTTCCTGTTCACGGCCTGGCGCCTGGTGCCTTTAGGCTCTCGTCTCTCACTACGAATTGCTAGTTATATAGCTCCTCGGCTCAACGGCCCAATATGGAATGATGACGGAAACCGTTCCGCTCTGGCACATCCTCTAAAGATCTCTGGACAACAGTCATGGTCTCTCATAACATGTCTCGTCGATGATGCCGAACTCTGGCCTACTCGGTGTGCACAATACGACTGATCCTGGGTTCAAGTCTTCTCGTTTAGTATTTCCAGAAAGATCTTGTCGGGGTCTCTCCCAATCTCGTTTCTGCTGAACTGCCCGGAAGTTATCACCATTTACTAATCTATTTCTTGTTCTGGAACGGCTGCATACTCATCACGGCTCCTTCTGGAATATATATCCATATTCAATGCCTCTGCATGCGTATCACATCTCTGATGTCAACGGAGTGGAACGTCATCTCGTCGAAATCTCGTATGAACCTCTTACTCCAATTTTCTCTAATGTCGACTGATTCAGACTCGTCTCTTCGCAGCTGTATGGACTGTGCTCCAATGGCTATACTCATATCTAGAGTCTCCCAAGTAATTTATCCCATCACATGATATCCGGACGACGTCAGACTTTTCGATCGATTCGTGATGGTCCTATAATTCCTCGAGAGCTCACCACTCGTGCACAGTGTAATAATATCCAGTACATACCACAGTACCTATGGACCAGCCGTAGAAGGGCAAACCCAAGCCTCATTAATAGCACAGCGGAACTGCCGCAAACCCTAAGGTTCCAAAGCGTTCCCATGGCCATTATATCGAGTTAGGATTTCATTCTTCTAGAGGGTCCACAGAATTACTTGCATGTTTTTCCGAATACCTTAAACTTGGAAAAATGGGTTTCTGACATTCGATTGTTTTATCGACTCTCAACGTACCTTCATGAAGTCTTCTCTAGCTGGAATCAAACAATCTGATGACCTCGCATCTGGGTATGCAACGAACCACATGTCCTAGTCATTCATCCTTGGGTGACTAGCGATCTTCTATCATATCTCTAACTATAACTCGTGCTGCAATAACTTCAAACATCTGGGGAGGTATCTTGTCAGTCGCAGCAACATTTGGCTCATTCGTCCGTACGCTAAACAGTGCATCAATCATCAAGAATAACGGTGCATTGACGGTCATCACATTCTTGCCGGCCTCTATCAGTGGCCCAATCTTCTGGTGTTGATCTGCACTCATGAGAAATCATATTAAAAACAACCCATCAAAAAACTCATGGCGCGAAAAACACAATAAAACGACTCAACTATGCAATCGTGTGTTACCGGGATTACGCCCTGGTCAGTCCTCGTCCATGACGAGCTCATGCTGACCGCAACTCTAGCCGCAACTCTCTCTGCCCGTGCAATCATGGTAACAAAAACCACCAACTGATACCGATGAGGATAGATCACATGAACGAATAGAATACTGTGCAAAGAAATGTACATCCTAAGGCTTCTTAAGCGGAGTAGCGTATCGTAAGTATGCCGCGGAACATACATATGGTACGTCACTCTACTTAAGTCACCTACTCCATCAACCAAGGTCAACCTATACGACGAAAGTTCGGGTCTAATACCCCCTCGACCAAGTCTAAGTTCCGTAAGGTCAAGCCTAGGGTCCGAATATATATAAACGTCCTAGACTCCGCATAGTCAAACATAGACTCGAACCAAGGCTAAACCTAGCGCTCTGATACCAACTTTGTCACGACCCGAAATGGCACGTGACTGGCACTTGAATCATATGAAGTCTATAGGACCCCATCTAATTCAAGTAAGCCAAAAATCTCAGAAATCTAAACCATTTTAAGGAAGAAGTGAAGAAAACTTATTTTAAAGCAAGTGGTTTTAATAATTAAGTGGCATTAAACATTTAAAAACAACGTCGTATTTTCCCGAAAATTTCGGCAGTCTTCTTTGTATATACTCGCTCCAAACGGGTACAAACATGAAATATATATAAAGGCATCCCCAAGCGGGAGCTAGCTCTTCGCCAATTGACGGACACAACCACGCAAGCAATATAATATACAACGCCAAAGGGCGGGGATCAAAACTCAGAAGAAAACCAATATCCACCAGAATATCATAATAATACAAGCGCGACTCTAAGGTCGAAAGAATAAACATACTGGTCTTCTACGTCTATAAAATATACATGTCTGGTTGATGGAGTTTACTAGATGCAACTGAATAAATAAATGTACAATGGTGGTCACGATGCAAGTGAGTCCACCTACCAAAGCAATCACCCGTAAAGAAGCAGTGTGCTAGCAAAGCCGCCCAGGAAACCTGTACGGCAAAACCTACAAGAAACTGTGGCACAACGGGGGTGAGTTGCCAACTCTATCCTGAACCATCTACACATAAGTGTAATACCACGTGCTCGTGTCGGTGCCTCAAATAGCAACATATCATATATATGATGTATGAATGCATGAAAACAGAATACATCTAAATGTGAAAACTGTTTTCATAATTTAGTGAGATTTCTGTATATAAAATCGAGGTATCATCAATGAAATCAACATGAAATCCGTGTCAAGCATCGACACAAAACATAAATCCAAAAATCCAATATCTCGGGCTCCAGCTTTCTGGACTGGCCCATATCATATAATCTCAATACCTCAAAGTCTCAATATCTCGGGCTCCGGCTATCCGGACTGGCCCCTGGGCTCTGGCTATGCGGACTGGCCCCTCATCAAAACTCACGACTACGTCGGTATCCTCCATATATCCGCCGGGTCACAAATAACCGGTCGGTAGTGCTCCCCTGCCAGGCTCAACGCCATCATCTGCGACCTTCTAGCCCCGAGGTACCGCACCGGGTCCACCATGCACCCACAGAAGGTTCCTCCCCCTCTTCGAATCGGATGTATAATATCGCTCAAGAGCCGAGAAAACTCATGGTGGACGTATCTCACATCATATCACGAGAAAACCACACTTTTTATCTTTTGAAATGAAAATGAGTTTATAAAATCTTGCGGTTTCTCCAAATCCATAAATCTCATGGAAAATCCGAAATCCCAAAATGAAGAGTCAATAATAGTGAACACCGGGCTCCGGCAATGCGAACTGGCACTATAATATTGCATGAAAAATGAATATATAAACATGCATGGGTATCTAAGTAAATAATGCAATATCTAAACTAGCACAGTAATGATATATCAGAACTATAAGCTAACAAGTGATATCAATAAATTAATATTTTCTAAAGTGTATGTGAAATGGTAATTACCGATGATGATGTGTGTGAGCCGGCAAGCAAGTGCACGTGGAGCATATGCATCTTCGGTAATGGTGCTGGTGTCCTGACAGCATGGTTTCATAATCACTAAAGTACACATTAAGCATGCAATGCGATGATAACGACATGAATAAACGGAGAATGAATAGCAACCGCAACAATACAGAATATACATTTTCTATATACGAGTCCTACAGTTTTGTTGTCTGAAATCGCACGAATCATGGCGTTTAGAAAATAGGGGCCACGGTGTTTTTAAGAAAAGGTACGCCCTTTGAAATATCCATAGTATCCCTTGGCCTGGCCTTAAAATACTCATGATTCGTTAGTTTTGGAAATAAGTATGACTCGCGCCCAACTCTAACATCTACTAAGTAAACTACAGGACAAAGCTAAGGGACTAATCAAAGGGTGAATAAAACCACCTAAGTCCGAGTTGATATATATATCTAGTAGTCGGTGATCCCGCCTCAATAGTGTCACGTACAATACAATATATAATATGACATCCTCGAGTCAAGAGTGCGGATCTATCATCATAATTTTATCTCGTACGGTAAATCCATCGTACGCATCCCAAATCTGGGTACGGGTCGAATATCACATTTATCTCATTATTCATCTGGTATCTTTATCATCATATCCTGAATTAGGGGTACTGATCTAAAGTCTAGTACATTCCGATACCATCAACGTATATATATGCGTGTGTATGAGACCACATCCCCTAAAGACCCGCTATAATATCATGTCGTATCTCATAATACGAACCAAGTCACATCACCGATCTCGTGCCATCATGCCTAATCACATCGACTCATCTCCAAATACCATATACTATCCTCGTCATTCATGTATATATATATATACACATATTCACATACATATATGTATATATATATATATCCCCATATATGCATAAGTAAATCAAATGTATGCGTGTGTGCGCGCGTGTTTGCAAATCTTTACTCTAGGGTTTCGCGACTAAGAAGCTAAACTAAGTTACTTCTAATTACACTAAAACTAACCCATGAACAAATAAAACCTATCATTAGTCTCACAATACATATATTTATATATATATATATATATATATACGTATTCGTATACTACACTACGAAACTGTGGGGGTGCTATACGCCATCCACCCGATTTCCCCCGTAGATATATCTACTCACCTGATCCTTGATTGCCGAAGTCGATACCGCCTTGCTCTTGCTCGTCGTCCGAATTCCACCCGTAGGTACCTACACATATCACACATAGCGTATCGCATTATAATCCGTTTCGAAACCAAAACGACACGCGAGGTGCCTATAGGTTAAAACCTATAGCCTACGCATGCAAGAATAACCCAACAGCTCCCGATACCGACGTACAAACGTCAAGTGACCAAGACAAAACACAAATATCAAAAGTTCAAGTCGTTTAAAACTCACAATTCAAAACAGCAACTCAAGAAAATGGTCCCAGATTTTAGTTCTGCTGAAATTAGCCAATTTTGCATATATGGGGGGTCTAATTAACTGATAATGGAGCCATGGACGAAGCACGAAGCACAGGGGACAAGTCCTGGCCGCAATTTGCGGCCAGAAGGGATAAATCTGCGGCCAGGGTTTGGGGTTAGGGTCTCGGGTCTTCAGGGTAGCATCTAGGTTGCCTGCACGACTCACAGTAATCGCTAAAAAATTTTCAGGTGCCCCGGGTCATAGCAGATTTCAATTTCCCATCACAATTTCCACAAAATACGATATCGGGGATTTCTAAGTTTGTGAAATAAGGTTTTAGTCTCAGGTTTTGGTCTTTAATCAAACACTAAAGGGTTGTATGGTCTCCTCTAACCTCAATTGCACCATCACAATTCAAAACAAACCCTAACCTCAACTTGAAATTTTCCTAGCACACTAAACTACACTTAATAGATTCTAAACTAATATAGATGCTGAAGGAAGTGGATTACTATACTAAAGGTGAAGAAAGTACCTCATTTGGCAACTTAAGAAAATTCTTGAGTTGCCGCAAGTGCTCAAAATCCTAGCTTTCTTGTTCCAAAATGCTTGTACCGAGCTTGTGACAATTTTAGTGAAGGGAAGATGATGTTTTAGGGTGTGTTGTGAGGAGATAGAGGAGGGGTAGTGAGAGGGCAGCCATGAGAGGAAGTGGGGGGGAAATGATGAAGGAAAAAATGAAGGGGGAACAATGAGCCATGGTCAATTGACCTCTCACCTCTCTCTCTCTCTCTCTTGCCCATACCCAATTGTTTAATCTATTCCCTTTTCTTTTCTTTTGTAAACTAAAATGAAAAACCCCAAAATGCAACAATGCACAAAAGAGAAATCATGGTAGAATAAAATGTAACAAGTTTTGTTGCATGTAATGATGCAAAACATCATGCTTAATGCAAGATTAGAGAAATTTAATCGAGATTAGCAATAACCCACGTACAATTAACTTTATAAAAATTTATAAAGTGTCTAAATCATATAATATTCTTTCAAAATCAACATTCAAATGTATTTTCCAATAATTCCCAATTTATCGGTTTTTAATTATACCGCATAATTAAAATATTCATAATATTTATTATTTTAATTATTTAAATTCCCAAAAATAATATTTTATTTTTCTGAAATGTTACACCTTAAATCCGTATTAAGATGCAAATGCGCAATTAATTAAAGAATTCAAAAAAAATTCAAGTAATTAAGCAATTCATTTTCTGTTTAAGTTTAAGCGCTCCAACAAATACGGTTAGTTTTCTGTGCAATTGGTGGCAAAATTGTGCGAAGAATCCTGCAGAAGATAGAAATATTGGAATGCGTCGGATTCGAGAAGAATGTGTTAGGAAATACGTACCGATGCGATTTGGGTTAAGAAACCCTTTTGAAGTGATTACGGGTATTTGAATGTTCACTTGCGCGGGTTAAACTACCCGGATCTTTGGCACTATACTTCATCAACGTTTTGCAATTGAATTTGATCCTCGTTCCGCCCGATCGCTGGTCGTAATTCCTTAAAAATCGATGCGATTTGGCTTAAGAAACCCCTTTTGAAGTGATTACGGGTATTTGAATGTTCGCTTGCACGGTTCAAACTACCGGGATCTTTGGCACTGTACTTCACTAACGCTTTGCAATTGAATTTGATCCTCACTCCGCACGATCGCTGGTCGTAATTCCTTAAAAACTGAAATGTCGGAAAAATACGATATTTAGCGTTAAAAGCGATATATCTGCCCCAATTCCTGCACACTGAAAATTATAAAAATCAAATAATACCACTAGAATACCAACACTGCACTGGAGATCACACAAAACAAAAAACCCCAAATTACCTCACTGGACCCGGCGTCGCCGGACTATTTAGCAAGGTCGCCGGTCGAATTCCGAGGAGAGGGGCTACAATTTTGTGTGGGATCTATAGGCACTATTAGTATACTTTGATTTTTTAAGTTAAGTTAAGGGTGATAACAGTAGTAAAGACAGAGAACAAAGAGTTAGCAACTTAGTGTTTGTTAGTTTTGAAAAAATTTGAGTTAATAGTTAGTTTTGTTAGTAAGAACCAGATATAACAATACCCAATACTACCAACTCCCCAGCAACGGCGCCAAAAATTTGTTGGGAATTCACCCGTGCGCGCAAACACGTATGTTTTGGATATGAAAACGTTTTAAGGAAATGGAATGCGCACGCGAGATCATTTTCGTTTTAAAATTTATAAACCGCAAGTGCACGGCGTGTTGTAGCAAGCCGGCAAGTACGGGTCGATCCGCAGGGAATTGTGTATTAGGTTTTGTTGTTTAAGGTTCAACAATTAATGAATTGGTTTGGTTGTCACAAAAAATGAAAGAATACGAAAACAAGAAAAGCAAGCAAAGAAGATAAGAAAGAAGTTGTTGTGTCTTTAGCTCGAAAGGTCGAATCGTGAAGATTCCTTCGACGCTCCCTTGATCATAAGTTGTCCGTCATTACGTCGATCCCGGCATGAAACATGACTTGTTAAGGTGGTTGCGAAGCACAAATCATCAAATTCCGATATTTGCCGCAAAACACGAAACGAGTCCATTTTGTTCACTTACAGAGTTTGTATGTCCGAGCTTGGGGTATCAACACTAAGCACGTGGGTTAGCAAGCTTACCACAACATCAAAAACATAAATTAGTTAATGAGAGCAAATGATTTTAGTCTTGAGTTTGCTAAGTGTTTGTGATAGTATATAATATATGAAACCAAGAGATTGTCAAGCACTTGATCATAAAATACCATATCTAAACCTAGCAACCTTAACACTAAATTGATTTTAACATAAACATTGAAATGGGAAAAGGGAGTGAATATGGTATATGAGGAGGTTACAAAGTAACCATGTTTTAAAATACCATATCACATCAATGCATAAACAATCTTTAAGTTAGAATCATATATATAAGCACATTAAACATTAACAAGAGGAGGAGGAGGCAAAGCCTTTCATCTCATTTCCTCAACAATATCACACCAAAAGAAAGATTAGTTAAGCATAATAAAAAGAAAAGAAAATAAGGAAAAGAAGCAAGTAAACAAAGAAACCCAAATATTATTAACACTTGAAGTTTAGGTACAAGATATTGTAACTTGTTCAACCTCCATAATGAAGCTCTCAAGAGAAAACTTCAAGAGGGAAGAAGAAGAAGAGACCAAGTTAAAGCCCACTCACTCTCAAGCCTAAACCAAAAATAAACTAAAACAAAACAAGAAAATTGGTATATATTACATGGTTCCCTCACTCAAATCTATTTTGGTATTTATAGGCTTAACATCAGAATAAATAAACAATAGAAATAAGATGATGCGACCTAAAGAATTGACCAGAAGAAAAATGGGGAGTTTGGAGCTAGGGGGCCGGCGGCGCCGGATTTCGATGGGGCCTCACCGGTTGGGATCCGAGCACATGGGCTCGTTTTTCTATGGTGATCTTTAGTTCACTCCACAAAATCTCTAGTGCTGTTTGATTTATTTTTAATAATCTGGTTTGCACTAAGGAATTTGGAGGGAAACATGAAGTATTACATCACATCACAACTTTATGCATTTAACACACATCACCTCATATGTGCCTACCACTTGCACAATTCATCATTTGTGTGTGCCAAGGCAGCCCCACCATGGTCCATGTCCTAAAAGAGCTATGTGCACACTTGTATTGTGTTGGACCAAAATTGTGTACACATGTTTATTTGCAAAAGTGCTATTTGGATATCGGTCGGTTCTCTATTCTGATTGATGTGTCGGCTTCCAAACGCTATATCCGTGATACTGAGTGTGTTTCCAATGTTTTATCACGAATACCAGTAATCTGTAATTACTGAGGAGACACTGATTAATAGCACCGATATATAACAAAATAGATAATGAATGAGCGGTATTAAAATGCAGTTTTCTGAGATGAAAAATAGGATATGGATAAAATATCAGGTATTCTGGTTACTAGATCTATGGTTTTAAATCTAGATTTGGGAAGTGTCCCGATTTGGGTGCTTGACATTATTCTAAGAGTGTTTAGAATGGACGACTCCTGGCATGGTGGTGTACCCGCAGGTGATGGAGTCATCCTCTCTAAAGAGATGTTTTTCAGATTGATGAGGAGATAGATCTGCATGATTGGCATATCATTTGCTTAGGCAATTGAGTTAATCATGAAATGTCAAGTACCAAGATATTGCTTTTGCACTGGATGCATTAAGCATATATATTAATCCAATACTGGAGAAATGTTAGGAAGCAGTTATGAACATAAGTGGATGTTCTTGGTATATGGTAACGGCAGGCTCCTTCGGGAGGCGGTTATCATTTTAGGCTTCCAAGGCGACCTGGATGACAGAGTGGCTGTCAGAGTTATAGTTTTCCCTCTTTTGAGGGACAGTATGTTGGACAGGTAGTCCAAGAGGATACTGAGGAAGGAATGGAGAAGGATACTGATTAAATTTAGTGGATGATACACTCTAAGAAGTTTGTTGGATTTGGAGTTCATTTATGAACTGGGTCCCATCAGATATCCAGACAAATTCTAAGACAGGTATTGCTCATTTCGGGAGATAGTCTTTCTCCGCAAAGTTGAGATATAGAGAGATAAAGATAGAAACACTGGAGCGGATCCATTCACTGAGGCTATTTCTCGAACACAATAGTTTCACAAACGGGCTTTGCGAGACTAATTAGTAGAAAAGTTGGGTGTTCGGTATCACACGGGCTGTTAGTATGCGACAACGCAATAATTAGCCTTAAGTGCAAGTGGGAGATTGTTGGATATAGTGCCATCAAGTCAATTATTGAATCGCAGGAAAGCGATTGAGATGATTGAGAGAGGACCTATACGGGGAGAACAATCTTACTCGAGATGATAGTATACTATCTTCTTTATCTTTATCATCATGTACATGCATTGGGTGGCATTACAGATCACTATTATATGTTGATAGAGCCCATAAGATTCTTGCTTGACTACAAGAATTATGATGGCGATCATATACGTGGGAGCTGGGTGGTCTATAAGTATAGCCTTAAATGTCCCTAGTCATGGGAGTATCGAGACTCGGCATCAATACTCCGGAGTAGACTAGTGTATACTTATCGATACCATGAGGAGGGGCGGTAGCTGGTCTCACAAGACATTGGTGTCAGTTAGTCACCTAAGATAGTATACAGGTGCTCATTGGGTTATTAGTATACTGTACGAACTCGCTAAGAACATGCTAGTTGGTATTATACCTATTGTCAGATAGCAGTTCCAAGGTGATATGAGTACAGGTTAGTCTGTCGACCTGAGATCGTCATTTATCTCGTATGAGTTCCCACTATGCTTTGATTACTACTCTACCACGGCTCAAATGAGTGGTGCAATCGGGTTTTAGTTGGGTACAGTCCCGAGCCACATGGAGGCAGTGAGCGGATCGTCGGGGATTCTTCTCTCCCGGTATTGGGGGTTGATGTCGCATTGTGCATGGGTGGCCATCACCAGAAATCCTCGGCCGAGGTGGACGAGAATTACTGATTTGGATCAGTGGTTTCTCAGGGGGTGATGAGCTTCATACCGAGAGGAAATGTCGCGTTATTAGGTGTCTGACTTTATCCACCCCCTGACTCGATATGCGATACTCTTAGACGAGCAGAAGGTTCAGATGGTTCAGATGGTTGACTTCCTAGCTTGTAAATATTAATCTCAATTTTTATCTTCCCGAAGGATAAGTTCATAGAACCGTTACGACAATTAATTACAGCGTTAGAAGTTGCTAGGAAGGGTCGACCGAGTATCACCGGGATTTGGTTGCGTGGGTTTGCTACAGGCTGTGTATTTAAAACAATAAAGTCCACAGGGAATATGAATTCCCCGACTTTAATTAACACATCCTCTAGTTCATCCCGAGATTTGGTGATTAATCGGTCTGCCATCTGGAGAGTACAATGGGCGGGTTTCAACTCTCCAATCTCTAACCGCTCATATACGGAATAAGGAAGCAAGTTAACTCTAGCGCCAAGGTCGAGTAAAGAATGATTAATATTTTTACCCCCAATAGAAATAGAGATGGTAGGACAGCCAGGGTCCTTACGTTTCTTTGGTATTTGTTGGGTAAAAGCTGTGCTAACATTACTCGTCATGAAAACCTTTTTCGGCACTTGAGTTTTTCTTTTCCTAGTGCATAAGTCTTTAAGGATTCTTGCATAAGATGGGACTTGTTGAATAGCATCTAGGAGACGAATATTTATGTTAACTTGCTTAAACATTTCTACAATCTTCTCCATTTGTGGGTTAGGTCTGTTGGCCCTTAATCTGTTAGGAAATGGTGCTTGATCATTAAGTTTTGGGTCCAACATTTGTGGAGAAGATTGTGGGGACGGATTCGATCCCAAAATTGTAGTGGGAATCGTCTTAGATAGATTGGGCGAAGTGTTCGAGCCTTGGGGAAAACGGAGAATAGGCTCGGAAGTAGGTGTTAGGGGAAGAAGTAGAAGCCGGGGTATCATTGGTATCACTAACATCATCAAATTGCTCACCCACTCGGTTATTCAGCACTTTTCCCGATCTCAACGTAGTAACGGCATTCACATTATGATTTTGTGAGTGGCCAGAATTCCGTAGGGGTTGAGATGGGAGTTTCCCTTTCTCTCTCGCACTCATTGTTGCGTTCAACTGTGCAATTTGGTTTTCTATTGATTTAATACTCTCACCGTAGGAGGCAGAGTCTTTCTTTATGGTATCAATAGAAGACCTCATATCAGCCGACATTTGAATGGTATGTTTCATAAACAAATCTAAAGTTTGTGCGAGTGAAGAGTTATCAGTACCGGCCAATTGCGGTGCAGAAGTGTTGGCCGGATTTTGAAAATTTTATGACTGAAAGGTGTGCTGACTTTGTGGTTATGATTGTTGTTGCTGTGGAGGAGGTATTTGATAATTGCTTTGGAACTGGTTTTGATTTTGGGGTTGGTTTTGGTTCCAAGCAAAATTAGGATGATTCCTCCATCCATGATTGTACGTGGAAGAATAAGGGTCGTTTCTAGGTCGCTGCTGAAAAGTAGCATTAGTTTGCTCGTGACCTTGAAACGATGCATTCATAGGACATTCTTCCGTCAAGTGTGAAGGATCTGAACAGCAACCACACACAGTCTTGGGTAGCGTGACCTGATTTAGGGAGACTGATGAGAATTTGTTCTCAATAGCGTCGAGTTTCTTCTACATCGCTGCCATTTCGGCATTTAGTGCGATGGAAACGTCAAGTTGATGAATACCTCCCCTAGATGAAGGTGGTCTTACGCTTTCCCACTGCAAAGTGTTTTCAGCGAGGTCTTCCAGATATTTCCAAGCTTCACCATCATCTTTAGACATGAAATTGCATTGATAATTTGTTTCAAGCATCTGCTTTGTCACTGGATTAATGCCCTCATATATAATTCGGCACAAATCCCATCTATTGATTCCATGATGAGGACATTGGACAAGCAGATCCTTGAAACGTTCAAATCACTTCCAAAATGGTTCATTGGGAAGCTGGGTAAACTGGTTGATCTCGCTCATAACACGGGCGGTCTTATGGTTTGGGTAAAACTTCTTAAGAAATGCTATTAAGAATTTATCCCAATTAGTGATAGAGTGTGCGGCAGTATTATAAAGCCATTTTTCTGCCAAGTCGCACAGAGTGAATGGGAGAAGACGCAAGCGTATTGCATCCACAGTTAGTTGTGAAGTACCCATCATTGCGCATACGTTTTCGAATTTAGTGATGAAAACGTACGCGTCTTCAGACTCAAGCCCGTGAAATTTGGGCAACAGATTGATGTAGTAGGGTTTAATTTCAAAATTATCCCCATTGGCTGGTGGAATAGATAAGCAAGTGGGAAGTGGACCACGGATAAGATAGCATCTCTCTTGGAGAGAGATACACGGTGGATTCTGCTCACGTACGGGCGGTGGCAGCATGGTGTTATAATTTAATGGAGTACCGTCCATCTCGGTCAATGTGGTGGGTGGTAGGGAAAAAGAAGATGAAGAAGTACCGACCTCGGAGTCGATAGCAGGAACGCGGACAAGACGGGCACTTGAATCCCGTGTCCAGCCGAGCATGCACTAAACGGTCTTAGCGCAAGTGGCAGCATGTGTACTTTTAAAAATGGTCTGTTTTGAAAAATGTGTCGGACTTTGACAAATCACACAAAAATGCACAAACAACCCTAGAACTAAGGTTACCTAGGTCAAGTCTCTAGACCGCTCCTAGACTTCCAAAGGACAAGCCGTAGGATCAATCCTCTACCACCTCTTTACTACTCTTGTGGCCAGGTAAGTGGGAGGTATCCACTATGCGAATCACCGAAAATAGCGGGCCTAATTAAGTAACAACTTGCCTTAGACACACTTGCCTAGGCACCACAAAAGTAATGCGGATAAGCGATAAATTACCCATGACCTTCCTTTATCCTTAATGAGCACGACAGTCCTTAGAGTCTTGTCTAGATATTTTTTAAATTAATGTAGGGTTGATGCAGATGCTCGGTTTGTGATTTGTGGGGCTTAGGAAGGGTGATAAAATCCCTGCCTAATCTGAATTTTGGTCTTGCCCCTCAAAAATCCATATTAAAATATGAATTAACAAACCAATTACAAAACTTTGCAAAAAGATTTTTGAGCGGCAAAATTTTGCAAAGAATCCTGCAGAAAAGATATTTTATTGGATTTCAGAGGAGAGAGAAAGATTTGAGAAAATTACCAGAGAAGTTACGACCCCTAACTCCTCAATCCCGCCGCACTTCCGCCGCGAATAAGCTTCTTTGCCGCGGTTCCGCTGCAAGAAAGATGGATCAGGTGATGAATTTTTTCTCTGTGGCCTCCTGTACTCCTCTGGATCTTGATGAATGTCTCTGTCTTTCTGTTTCCTCAAGTCTATGACTCCAGATCTCCTTGCAAAATTCACACACAATTTGTTAAATATAGAATTTGCAGTTTTCTTTTAATTATGATATAGATCGGATAAGAATTCAATCAATCAAATGGCGCCGTTGCCGGGGATACGTGTTGATCTTTTCACATCTCTGAAACTGAAAATCTTCTCTTCGTCACTGCCAGAATTGATTTCTTTAGTTTACTTTCTTAATTAGGCAGGTTTGTTCCGCGGCCAAATAGGGGGATCGTCGGGTCGTTTCTCTAGGGCATTGTCTATATGACACTTGGTGATCTTTTCACATCTCTGAAACTGAAAATCTTCTCTTCGTCACTGCCAGAATTGATTTCTTTAGTTTACTTTCTTAATTAGGCACGTTTGTTTTGCCAACTTTGATTTCGTTGATTTCATCCCTGAAAATTCTGCACAATAACTCAACAAATAATATTAGTAGAGTTTGTTTTATTGAGATATTAACATAACCATTAAGAATTGGTCAAAGGTATTTAATAAGGTAAGCAAATTTAAATGGGCCAAATGTTACATGGATATTATATGCTTACTTTTTCCTACCAAATGTTAATTATAATATATAAACACTTGAAAATAGTATTTTTATAGATAAACTCTCATATGTATCATATATTATAATAAACACCTTTTATTATATAGAAATAGTAAGAAAAATGTCATATTAAATGTGCAGTTTTATCAACTGAACAGCGGCATAGTGGCTGGAATAAGGAAACAGGATTCGATAAGAACATAGAAATCGAATCATAAGGATATATATAATCAAGGAAGGAATTCAAGCAACATATCCTAAGGTTACTTAGGTAGAGTACCGTGTCGTAAGTATGCCGCAGAACATACACACGCTACGTCACTCTGCTTAAGCTACCTACTCTATCATACCAAGGTCATCCTACACTCCGAAAGGTAAAACCTAATGCTCTGATACCAACTTTGTCACGACCCAAATTAGGAACGAGACCGACATTTAAATCTCGCAACGTCTAAAGGCGTAACGTAATTGAAGTAAGCCGACAACCCATAAATCTAAACCATAAAAGGTAGAAAGATATAACATTTAAAACATTTTAAAATCTTAAGTTAATTTATTTTCTCGAAAATTTCGGCAGCACCTCCATTGTAAAATCCAGCCCCAAACGGGTACAAGCATAACATAAATATAAAGCATCCCAAACGGGAGCAATTCACGCCAACAGGCGGAACACAACAACAACAAGTTATATAATATATAGATACGACGCCATAGCGAAGGAATAAGCAATAAGGAAGTGAAACAACATCACAACATAAATAAAACTGCCAACTCAACGAGCTCGACACCCAAAGTCACAAATAATACAATACCGATCCTCACAAACTCATCTCTAAGTCAATATACATGAAAGTGGTGGATGGAGAGTACTAGATACAATAAGATACACAATGAGATCATACAGATAACCGCAAAACCACCTACCTATCCAAAATGACGACCAACAGCAGCGGTATCCGCAAAAGAAGAAGAATGAGAAGCCCTGTTGTGACTATACTGAGGGTCAAACATGCAAAATACTGTGGCACAACGGGGGTGAATTGCCAACTCGTAAATCGTAAATAACATCGTATAGAAAATCGCAAGTATGCATGAAAAGCGATAATCTGAAATATGCAATCTGATGGCATAAATATAACAATAAGGATATACAGTAAAATCATGATCAATGTGCACCACCGGGATACAACAACTACATAAAACAATGCATGTCTAATAAATCCTGAGTATGGAATAACACATAAAACCTCATGTATGAATCATCATCATGGAAAACCGATGTCTATCAACGATACCCTAAATTCCAATATCTCAGGCGCCATCACGCTGATCGGCCCTCATATATATATATATATATATATATATATATATATATATATATATATATATCATCTCATAACTCCAAGACGGTATCCTCCGGACATCTGTCGAGTTCTGTACAATCACCGGTACGCAGTGTTCCCTCTGCCAGGCTCATCGTCTACACCATAAAAATCATTTCTCGCCCCGGGATACCATACCGGGTCCACCATGTACCCGCAAACGGTATCATCCAACTCCTCGAATCGGATCTCGAAAACAAGCTCAGAACCGAGAAAACTCATGGTGGACGTCTTAAAATATCATATCAAAGAAGCCGCATTTTCTTTATAAGCAATATATTATATTTTCCCTTTAAATATAATCGCGGTTCTCAAATCCAGAAATCGCATAAAATCAATACATCAATGCATATGTCCATGAAAACGAGATATGCGAATAAGGAACAGTAATGTGAGCATATTCAGGGAAAACCGCTCTTTTAAGTATATCAAGTTTCTAAAGGTATCTTACGGTTTCCCAAATCACCGAATTCGAAATGCAACATCATATAAGAGTATATATGTGGCTAGCAATGTTTGTATATAAGCATGATGCAATTCACATGCATAATAGGACGACAATTAATATCTAACTGTGAACTATAAAGAAAGCGATGCAATATATGTCATACATAGTAATTTCTATAGAGTGCGTGTCATGGCAATTACTAACGGTGTGTGTGTAGCATAAAATTTAGTACTTGTGAAATCAGGAACCGTTAGTAATGGTGTAGTGTCCAATCAATACAATATTAATGTACAATAGGTAATGGGATGTGCAAGATGATGTTTATGCACAATCAATGTATATACTAACAATATAGGTTTATATCACTAAATCCATCCCTCGACGCTTAGCGCCAAATGGGCGATTCCCCGGTAGATGTTAAATCTACTCACCAATGATCTCGAGCTAAGTGAATCCAACCACCTCTTTCCCTTTCTTTGTAGCGCCCGAAGTCCCCGAAATAGATCCTAGTATTGCATCAAAAACATAACAAGTGCAAATTAGAAACTTCCCGATAATACACGCAAACAACGCTTAACTCAACGTGCCAACTTTCACAATCTAATTAAGTGTTAGCTTAGTGGCGAATGTATGTAGCGACACTCTAAACCAACCCAAGTGCAGCTAACTATACGAAGTAAAAAAACCGTGTCAGATATTCATATCGCGTGTTGCCGAAACACTAGAGACTACCAAAGTGCTCCCAGATTTTACCTACAATCAATATAAGAAAATCAAGCAGTACCAAACACCAAGAATAACCTACATACACCTACCCTCAAAAACACAACTCCCCAGGTGCCTAAAAAGCCGACGTCGCCGGATTTCCCCTAGGTCTCGCCGGTTCGACTAGGAGGGTTTAGGTTCGGGTTTCAGGTGTACTCTCAGGGCTTCTAACACTATACTACTGTATTTCTAGATTTTACCGTTGACTAACTTAGTGATAGCAGATCATAGAGACACCAAAACTTACAAAAAAATACGATATTTGCACAAAACCATAACTTTATTGTTTTAAAACTGAAACTAATAAGCATACAACCTCAATAGAGCCTAATAAGGGTATAAAGATCTCTACCTCACCAAAACTTAGGAAAAATCCTAGCTTTCGAAGCTCCAAGTCATCACAAAGGCTTTAGCATGAATTGTGAAGGGTTTTGTGAAGTTAGGTTGGAGTTTTGGCTTTGGTTTGTGATGAAATCCTATAAATCAAGTAGAGAACTTGATATGAAGTGAAGGAGGAAGAAGCAACGGAGTTAGGGTTAATAATTGAGAGAGTGAGGTAAGAATGAGAGATATTGTGAAGGAATGAGTGTATATGTGTTGTGAGGTGAGTGTATGTGAGTGTGAGTGTATGAGGTGAGTATATGTGAGTGTTATGCTCACTCTCCCTCTCATTAAAGCCATTAATGGAAGCCATCCCCCCAAGTCTCAAGAGTTCTAACTTTCTATCTCTTCTATTCCCTTCTATTCTATTTTCTTTTCTTTTTAAAAAAAATAAACCCTTGTTTTGAAAATTTAAAATAGATAGACAAGTTAAGATGTAGTATACTTGTTTAGAGAAAGGTTTAAATGTGCCATGACTACACAAGCATGGTTAACACCTCAATAAAACTAATTCAACATGCACATATGTGTGCAAGTATAAAAATAAATTAAATAAAATATTAATTAATTAAATAAAATGTGAAGAAAATATTTATTAGTTAAATTTCATTAAAACCCCGTAATATCGCTTAATTAACACTATCCGCATTCTAAAGTGTTACAGCAAGATTCCTAGTTCATCAATCTATACCAAACTAGCCATTTAGTATAGGTTGTTTACTTCACTAATTCCTCAATTAATGAAGAGGTAGCTTGAGTTAGAGATTTCTCAAGGTAGATCATCTTCGCCCTCGAAGATCTTTGAGCAAGTTCGTTCCTTTCCCCTAGTGGAGCCTAAGAAGAGTCCGGGAGACCACTAATTGGAGCTAAGGGACTACTACATGGAGCTTTAGAAGTGAAGGACCGGTTTACAAAGGTTGTATTCCTATTTCACTTAGTGTAAAGTTAGTTTACATGCTTTAAAACACTAATTCTCTAGTTAGATCCTAGGTCGGGCTCGCTCGGCACCCTAGATTTTTTGAAATAGCATACTTGATGCGTGTCAAAACATTGCGGGGGTGCTGAGCGAACCCAGCAGTGGTATCAGATCCATGCTAGAGCATTAGGAGTTGTCTAGGCGAAGTTAAAGTGTTCGATCGAACATCGAAACCGGGTTTTTGCATGCTCTCTGGAAATTTTTCAAAAGTTGGAATTTTTCGTATTAAAAATATTCAGAAAATTATTCAGGGATTTCTACGGATCCCCAAGAAAAACGATGGCCCAACTCAACCAAACGACCGCGGAAGCGCGGCCAAAACTTTCTTTTAGCGGCTGTTCCGCAGCGCCATCAGTGAGGCAGAGAGCATGCTTTCTTGTGTTGGTTCGTATGTACTATTGGCATTCTCTGGGTATTTTTGAATCTGACTCAAGTGTTGAGTTCTCTGAGAATTGTGGATGTTTGATGGATCGATCGAAATGTTTAACATCATCTCGATATCTGTGATTTGAGATACAATATTTGGAATCCACAATAATTAGTTTTGTGAAAACTAATTAGTATTTTGTAAATCTAGCAATTCAATCTCTTTTGATCAGTTGCCGTGGGGTTTTGATTCGGATCAAAACTCCGTCGCAATCTCATACAGTACACGAACACTCGCCGGGTAACACTACTCGATAGCCACACCCTATAGCCTCGACCAAGTGACTGTAGGAGAACCTCATAGCCAAAAGCATCTGTTCGGGTGCTCGCGGCCGCGGTGTTCCGCCTAAGTGCACTTCGTGAACGGCATCGGGTGTGCGGCCGTCTACTAATGTTTCCGACGAGCATTCGATCATTTGATTGGAATCTTGTTGATTTGCCCGACTGGATATTGAAAAGGGTTTTCAATTAAAGACTAAAATGCCTGGTCTATAACGTTAGGCATGAAATTCGGAATATGCGATATTCCGGATTTATGATGTCTAAGGAATTTATATGGTTGGGCATGAAATCCGAAGTTTATGATTTTTCAGGTTTATGATGTCTAAGGTCGTTGCGGATTCCAATTATTGTAGTTTTCATTTCTTTTCTGCGACCGTAAGTGTAATATGTGGTGTATCGCCGGTTTCGTTGCTATACATCAACGACAATTAGGATACGCATATTTACTTACGTTGATGACATGTGATGTTATGTGTTGCTGGGATATGTTATATTGGATCGTTGTGTTTGAATAGCCGGGTTTTCTTTTTGCGTGAGATGAGAGTTTTTCATTTTCATTCATGTAAAAATTTGTATGTAATATTCTTTTGTTTGGACACTTCAGGGTTGAGGATGCTGTCACCATTGATATATATTATTTACTATTCCGCATTAGGATAGACCCAAGACGGGGAGTACAAGTAACCGGGTTCTAGAGTCCAGTGGGAGACCATCTCGAAGAGTCAAGACTGGGTCTCCTAACTCTAGAATTGGTAGGTTTGCTTGCCGCTCTCGTAGGGGTCTAGGGTTATGGGTTTGGCTATTCATCATCACCGTGGAATCCGTGTTTTTTACTGGCTTAATTTAAAACACATACCTCATAGAATATCCGGTATTTCATATGTTGACTTCTGCTGCAATGTTCTGTGATGGGATCATATAACTGCGTGAGACGAATGCTTTATATTATATATATGATATATAATAAACGTTGCTTATGTTTTGCATCTGTGCTAGTCCTGCCCCCGCTCTGCCGTTAGTTAACTAACCTAACGGTGCATGACGAGACCCCGAGGCGAATGCAGATAGCATAAGTGTACGTTGTATTTTCGTTTCTTTATCTGTGATGCTTAGAAATCATAAATGATGGGACTTCATTAATGAGATTAATAAAAAGGAAAGAAACCTAAAGATATTGTGGAATCAAATTTTCAAAACTGGTAGCTCTAGTTCTTGCTTTGCATAGCGGTATTCTTTTATGAATATCCCGCACCTCATTCCATGAGGAAAGAGCCGAGATCCCTTCACCGGGAATGACCTCTTTGGCAAAAGCTAGCAGATGCTACACCCACTCGGTTTATTTTGAAAAACTCAATTTTAAAAATGGAGCATAAACCACTCCTTTTCAAATCACTCGATTCTACAACGGTATCAAGTTCATTACGCAAAGGGTTTTCTTAAAAACCTGTCGTAGCCCTCCGTCATTTCAGATAAGTACTACTTAGTATTCGTGCTACGTTTGTTGGCCTCCATCAAGGCATAGTGTGCGGTAGCTAATTAGTGCTTATCTGCATGCATGTGATGCAATTGGTGTAGGGCTACACCAGCTCTCCGGCAATCAATCCGTGGCCAAACGCGGAACAAAAACTTTTAAAACCCGGAGCTAACGGAACCTGATTCCCGGATCGAACCATTAACCCTATACTGGTTAACTGTAAGTGAGTTTAAGAGATTATATCGATCGATCTGTGTCCTTCGGTCTTCAACCACTTCCCAAGCACCTCGCGGCTGTCCCGAACAAGTTCGCTCTCCGGTCTCCCTCGTCGAAGACGATCCACGTCGAGGATTCTTAATACGGGCTCCCGCTTCAAAACCGAAGAAACTCGGGCATCCAGTTTGCTAACCTAGATGCACAAGATGAAGTAGAGAGAGTGTGTGATTATTTTGTCTCAATACATCCATGGATTCTCAACACATGAGAGGGTATGGATGGAGGTGAAGAAGAAGCCATGTGAGGAAAAGAAGTGTGAGCTCAAGACTTAGCAACAAAAAGAAAAGGCAACACCAAGAAAAAGAGAATGAAGCGATGGCTGCCCTTATTTTGTGTTTTCTACCTTGCTTTCTAGTTGTGTAGTATTTTGTGAGTGTAGCCTAAAAAAATCTTAGCCACAAAACCCACACAACATAAAACAATAAACAATAAAGCATGGCACAATAAATGCCACAAGCCAAAACTTAACCTCACACTTTACACCTCATATATTATTAAACATTTATAAAAATCCTAAATGTTTAATACAATAAAAAGAAATGGCATCTTCAAAAGTAATCTTGTAATGGATTACAAGAATACCCCTTATCTGTATATACATACATGCATCCGTATTCCGACTGAATACGAATACAACGAGACGAAAATAATCCAACAATCTAATACTAGGATCCGCCTTAAACCAAAGCCCACTAGTATGATCCGTCCGATCATGATCCGTGCACGAGTGCACGTATATGATCGAACACTGCCATAAAACCATACGGCCTATACAACGTTTCGCCGGAACTACGGAAACCCTCTGTGTAGGACTTTAAACACTCGTCAATACACTGGCAGTAGGTTTAACCACAAGCACGTCAGTGGCACTAGCTGTACATAACGGCTACCCAGGTATTGAGCGAAAGGGAGGCCAATGAGCGAACTCATCCTAAAACCCTACTGAGCCTGACAGTGACAATATCCGTACAGTCCGGTCCGTTCATCTATGAATATCGCATGTCGAGTCTAGGGGGGTGGATAAAGTCAGACCCCTAATAACTTGACATTTAATGTCGGTATGAAGCTATCACCAATTGAGAAACTACTGTTCCGAATCAGTAATTCTCGTCTATCCCGGCCAAGGATTTCTGGTGATGGCCACCCGTGCACTCCGCGACATCAACCCCCAATATACCGGGAGAGACGAATCCTCTGACGATCCACTCACTGCCTCCATGTGGTTTGGAACTGTACCCAAGTAAAACCTGTTTGCATGACTCCTCTAAGCCGTGGTAGGATAGTAATCAAAGCACAGTGAGAACTCATACGAGACAAATGATGATCTCAGGTCGATAGACTAACCTGTACACATGTCACCTGGGAACTGCTATCTGACAATAGGTATAATACCAACTAGCATGTTCCCGGCGAGTCCGTCCGGTGTACTCATAACCCAATGAGCACCTGTATATATCTTAGGTGAACCAACTGACACCAATGGCTTGTGAGACCGGCCACCGCCCCTCGTCGGGGTCTCGATCTGTATACACTAGTCTACTCTGGAGTATCGATGCCCAGTCTCGAAACTCCCACGACTGGGGACACTTTAACGATGTGCTTATAGACCACCCAACTCTCACGTATATGATTGCCATCATACTATTGGTAGTCAAGCAAGAATCCTATGAGTTCTATCAACATGTAATAGTGATCTGTAATGTCACCTGAAGCATTTACACGATGATAAAGAAAAACCAGATAGCATACTATTATCTCGAGTAAGACGGTTCTACCGGTATAGGTCCTCTCTCAATCATTGCAATCACATGCCTGTGATCTAATAATTGACTTGAGGGCACTATAACCAACAATCTCCCACTTGCACTTAAGGCTAATTTTTGCGGTGTCGCATACTCACAGCCCGTGTGATACCGAACACCCAACTTCTCTAATAATCAGTTTCACAAAGCTCGTTTGTGAAACTATTGCGTTCGAGAAATAGCCTCAGTGAGTGGATCCGCTCCAATATTTCTTTCTATGTCTCTCTTTATCTCAAGTTCGCGGAGAAAGCCATTTCCAGAAATGAGCAATACCTGTCTTAGAATATGCCTGGATATCTGATGGGACCCAGTTCACAAATGAACTCCAAATCCAGTAAACATCTTAGACTGTATCGTCAATTGAATTTAATAAGTATCCTACGCCATGCCTCCCTCAGTATCCGCTTGGACCACCTGTCTAAACAACTGCCCCTGGTCAAGAGGGAAATCTATAACTCTGACAGTCACTCTGTCATCTAGGTCACCTTGGAAGCCTGGAATGATAACCGTCTCCCATAGGAGACTGCCGTTATCAAATCCCTAGAACATCCACTTATGTTCATAAGCTGCTTCCGAACGTTTCTCCAGGATTGGATTAATATATCAACTTATTGCATCTAGTACAAAAAACAACATCTGGTGTGGTACTTGACATGTCATGATTGACTCAATTGCCTAAGCAAGTGATATGACAATCATGCACATCCCTCTCCCCTTTAGTTAGTAAGACACCTTTAGAGAGGGTGACTCCATCACCTGTAGGTACACTACCATGCCAGGTGTCGTCTATTCTAAAACACCTTTAGAATACTGTCTAACTACCCGGATTGGGAAACAACCCAAATCTAGATCTAAAACCATAGATCTAGTAACCAGAATGCTAGATATAATATCCAAATCCTATGTGGAGAAACCACTGTGTGACAACCACAGTATAACGGATCGTAGTATAGGAATTTCACTTCCTACAAAGTGTATGTCATCCAAATACCATGACATCACACCCTATTACCTTATTTACAGATCCATCTCCTATTCTGATGAAGTCAAAACCAATGACTGTCACATCAAAATTAGATGATATATCTCCGCTATATCTGCTTTAGTCTATAAATAGACATAAGCTACTTGTCCACTATGCTTCCGCTGCTCCCACTGACCACAACAACCCTCTGGCAGAGTCAAATACACGTGCACTTCTAAAGAAAGTTTAGAACGACGCTGTACTCATCCTCATGCCGGGTCTCATGGTCTAGAACAGCAGTAATGGCAAGTCTGTGTAAACAAAAACCTCCCTGTCACTGTCTTTGAGGATACCGAAGTACCTCTCGGGCGCCTGAGGTTACTCACCATATCTGCGGAGTGGCTAATGGAATGTCAAAACCGATTGAACCTTTAGGTTCTTATTAAATTTTCAGTAATCGTCTGTGGTTTTGGAATCACTTTCAGTTCTAGCATACTCCCACTTCTGTTACCATACTCCCACTTCTGTTTTCTGAAAAGTCCATTTTACTAAAACTGTGGCGAGTCAAGAACAATATCACTATTGAGCTTCCAGATGGTAGAAAGTTAACCCTCGTCATAGCCTGGGTTAACTATCAATCTGCCATTACAGAAACGTACCTTGAGTTATCCAGATACTGGTTTTAAGCACAAGCCGGACAACTCCATATACCTTAACATCGTTAAGATATGAACCATTCTATATACAATATAGAAAAAGAGGTACTGATTTAATTGGAACCAGATTCAAATCATGCAGCTGTCTCCAGTGCATGTCAACTAAATGGAGAGAGGTCGATCAACATTACTCAACTTAGGAGTGCATTCAGATATGAGTAACCTGAAAGAGAAACATGTTTCTCAAAACCATTACTATCAACTGAGTACCAAACACAAGTATCTACATTTTCGATCAACTTGAAGAATCCTGATACTTGCAACACGTGGTTCTCTACTTTATTCTTGTACCAATAACTTCTCAAAACTTAGACCTTATATTACTACGAAATACATGTCTAAAACTAGAGAAGTCATAAGTAAACAGAATATAGTACGAGGACCAACTCCTTTGTCCTAATGGACACACTACTACAAATAAGGGTTGCCCCTACGGATTTATCCGTAGGGGAAAACCACTGCCCCTACGGATATATGCGTAGGGGCGAAAAAATACCCCGTAGGTGCAAAGGCCGCAGGTGCAAGTTGAGGCCCTGAACTTGCCCCTACGGGCAAATTCTTGCCCCTACGGATTTCTGTGTAGGTCCTAGTGTCCCTACGGACTAAGCCGTAGGGTAAAAAATTTTATATTATTTACGGTTTTTTTTAATATATTAAGTGTACCTACGGATATGTCCGTAGGTCCAAGTTATATACCCTACGGATAACTGCGTAGGTACCTATCCGTAGGAGCAAAATATCAGGATTCCTGATATTTTGTCCCTACGGATATCTTCGTAGGGGAGAGGCTGTAGCCCCTACGGATATGTCCGTAGGGGCACTTCCAACCTATGGTACTGAGATCAGGGGGCAAATATCAGTTACTGCTGACATTTTGCCCCTACGGATATATCCGTAGGGGCAACATGTGTACCTACGGATTAATCCGTAGGTACATATTGTCTGTATTTTTTTTAAAAAAAGTGCTGCCTGATTTTTTCCCGCCCTGTGCACAATAATATATACATCAATCAAATATAAAAATAATCATCACACAACATATATCGCAGTATTCATAATGACATCTCACGCATATAATATACAAATGAAATCCAAAAACTGAATATGATATAAATATAAACCAATATCGATATCGTTTCAAAATGTAGTACAATGTGTATGATATAAATAAATACATGTTTCAAAAAATAAGAACCAAAAAGCTACCCTAGTTCGGTCCAGCTCCACCTCTGAATAACGATAGAATAACGCGCGCCTGCTCCTCGGTCAATAAACTCTGCAATTCGGCACGAGCGGGAGTCTGAGCGGCCTGTGGAGCTGGCGATGTGGTCTGCGCAGCCGCCGTCGAGGTAGTCGCTTGCGGAGCCGCGGCTGCGGGAGTCTGAGTGGGCGGTGGAGCTACAGGAGCTGTCTGCGGAAGCGCAGCCGATGTAGTGGCTTGCGGAGCCGCAGCCGAAGGAGATGCATGTGGAGGCTCGGCCGATGTACCCTGTCGCGTCTGGACCTAACGTGTGTAATAAGCGTGTAAGAACTGTGTATTATTCGAATTCGTATCATTATTAAGTTATTTCGAAACCCCGTTTGGATATCTAGTTTGTTGTTTATTTTAATTACATCTGTATGTATGATTAATCAAACTTAAGTCTAAAACCAAATAAGCTCAAGCTACGTACTAATTATGGATATGTTGATATCTATATAATATGACATGATATTTTACTATAAAGCAGTATACATACCAGCATCACCTTCAACTCCTGAACGGTAGCCCTCAAGCTCTCCAGTTCCTGATGGACACGTCGGTCACCGGAGACGGAGGAAGTAACCGCCGGGGTGGAGTCCAACCTCATATGGGCCCTGCTAGGGCCCAGTCCCCGGCCACTCTCCCAACTTCCGTGGTGCCCTACGTGTGCGGCGTCCAGAACTGGGGTCAGCAGCCTCGGATCGCTCTGTCCGGTAAAATCGATCCCCGAGGCCTGGGCCTGCTCAACCACCCGCTCCTACACCCACATTAAGCAGTAAAGTATAAGTATAAGATTTAAACTTGAACCTTCCAAAACTAAAATTTCAAATTTGGGTAGAAAAAATATTAACACTTACGCAGTACTCTTGGGTAGCGACGTCGGGATATTGAACCTCGCCCGTGGCGGGATCTGTCGAGGTGCCGTGGACGGCAAGATATGCGGACAGCACGCTCGGTGTACCACCTAACGCCACGGTCCGAGATGTCTGCAATATTAGAAAGTAACTCTTAATATTAGAAATATTAGAAAATAACTCTTAATATTGCAGAATATCACAAACGTCGGTCTATTGTAATTTACCGATAACTCCATGGCTCGAGTAATGTTCCTCGAGCCACCTGTGTAAGTGGGGCGACCCCTCTTCGCCGACTTCCTGTTCTCTGTATTCTGAGCGGCCTGTTTCTGCACAACGCATTAACATTTAGTTTTCTAATTAAGAAACACAAAGAAATAAATTATATCATAAATAATGAATTACATTTAAAATACATACCTGTTTGCGTTGGGAGTCGAAATAAGCGCACAATAGAGGCCATGTCTCTACGTCGACTCTCGCAAACGCCGGAGTAGATAAGAGGGCCGCTCTCTCTGCCTCGGGGGTCGCCATCCACAGGGAGTAGCAGTCGGCCTTCAGCTCATTCCTGTTGTATCGGACCTTGGCCTGCATGTTCTTCATCAGGCCATTGTACAGAGCATGAAGGTCGAGCACCCTCCCCGGGTGATCAGGGTCGGCTACAGGCTGAAAATCGTAATCCAACTGAAAATACAAAAAAACATTGTTATTAGATTGCAAGTGTTAATAATAAATATATTGGATAGATCAAATGAAAATATATATTAATACATACCCGAGCCTGATCAAAGAAGAGGGCGAATGAGCGCTGGTGCTGCTCGCCCCACTCAACGTGAAGTGGATAGTTCTTCACGAGCCGGCTCTCGTCCCCCAAATACCGGCCGAACCTCTCGGCATGAGGACCGGTATAGCGATAGTCAAGGGTAAAAAAAAAGGGGAATGCTGCCTCCCCCCTAGCTCTGTGAGGCCTTAGCCTATGGGACTGATTCGGGCCTCGAGTCCCCCTCTGGGGATGGGGAGGCCCTGCATCTGCACGAAATATCAAGACAATCAATAATAAGACAAAGTTGTATTAAGAAATCAAGGTTAAACGAAAATTCAAGTGTGATATATACCTCCGGTGACTATCGCACGAGCCTGGGCCCGGGCAGCAGCACGAGCGGGACGATAGTTCCTCCGGTGAGGAACAACCGGGGTCCCGGATGCGGACGCATCCCCTCTAACTAGAAAGTAAACATCGACGCTAAATTTCCATGAAGTTCATATTTATTCTATAGAGCATATGTAAAATGAGTAAATATTATAAATTTATTCATACTAACCTGCAGACGATGCGGAGGGTATGGAAGCGGCAGGAGTGGCCCCTGCGAAAGATGTGGACGCACCACCTATAATTAGACAATTAAAAAAAAATTATATAAGTAATTCCAAAAAGAATGTGTAGATCAATAATATAACGTTCTAAATCAATATGCATGCACTATAGGATATATAAACATACCCGCAGGTGCGGTGGTGTCACCACCTACAGCTAGACAATAATAAAAATTGCTAAGTAAGAGCAAAAGGAATGTGTGTATTTATGATATAGCATTCTAAATCAATATACATACACTATATGATATATAAACATACCTGGAGGAGCGGGGTGGCCTCTGTCCCAGATGTGGACGCATCACCAACAACTAGACAATCAAACATTGACAGTATAAGTAATTTTGACATAAACAGGCATGAATATCTGTAATATTACATTCAAAATGGATATGCGTGCAGTATACCTGGAGGTGTGGAAAAATCCACACGGAAGGAGGCATCCGAAGGGGTCTCCGATCTAGGTGCAAGACCGGCCCTCTGAAGCTCCCTACGGAGCTCTCTGAGTGGCAGAACCGCTCTGCCTCTGCCTCTGCCTCTGCCGCGGCTGGAGCTCCTGCCGCCCCTCGCTGCTCCCGACATCGTCATCAAATCTAGATAAACGGTTCGTGGACGCATTAGACAATCATTAAAAGTATTGACTATATATGTATAGAGCGTAAAATGTGAAGTAATAATATAACATTACTGATAATCTTTTTCGTTTCGTGGGCGCATCATACATATCTACTTGGATTTCATCGTCGATGTCATTTCTAACCCACGTAACTTCATGATCGGTCGAAGACAACCCGTCCTTCGAAACAGACGGTCGGAGCACTTTAAGCCTTCTCTCTTCTTTGTCCTCATCGCTGTCCTCGTATTCTGGGACATCGTAGACATCTCTGGGTTTCCATCGGCATACAACACTCCACCCCGGATGCTTCAAACACTGTGAATAGTATACTTGGAACGCTTAGTTCGGAAAGATAAACGGATCGTCCGGACCGTAAAATCGAAGTGTGTTCACACTGGTCAATCCATATTCATCTTTCCAAGTCCCAAGACCGCTTCTCCACCTGTCCATATCGGTTCGCGGATCGTACCAAGTACACTGGAATATATAAAAGGGTTCTGATCGTCCGGGATAGTGGATGCCAAGTATACAATTTAAGTACCCATAGTAAATCACACCGTCCGATCCTACCGTCGCAATCCCACTATTCTGAGTGGTTCTAGATGTTTCTATGTCCTTAACTTCGAATTTGTATCCAAGGACACCAAATCTTTTGTAATATGCAACTTCCATACTAGGAAATTGAGCTAAACATCTTGAGTCACTCTCAAATGATGCAGACAAGTTTGGATCGTGGATCTAACAAAACAAATTTTACGACAAATACATAACGATACAAGTTTAGATTAAAACTGATAGCAATAAAATGTAATTCGAATAACTTACATGCTCTGTGACCCAATCACAAAAATTATCCTGATGGTATTTTTCCAAACGTTCTTCGTTCCAATCAGGATGCCCCTCACGTACCTCGTTAAAATGAGTTCTGTTTTCGACAAATAATTGTGACATTAATATTATGTCATTTCATACACACACAAACACAGATATAACAATTAATCCAAAAGAACTTACTCTCTAATTTGTTCAAGACATGCGCAATTAAGCTAGATAAACCGGTATATCTTGTTGATAAACATAGTGTCTACCCTCTTATACTCGGTTTTACCATATGGCCCGTCTTGAATTCTTCGTAGTTGGTTAAGCCTTGTCTCAATGTTCTCGTCCAGATAGCGGGAACAAAATGTGGTTGCCTAATCAAGAAGATAATCTTGCATGATAGAACCCTCTGGTCGATTTTTATTGCGTATATACTTCTTAAGAGTGTAAAGGTACCTAATGAGAATATGTTGAATAAATAAATACGGGCCTACAGGACAACAATAAATTTATAAATTGCGCGAAACGAAAAATTACACGTACCTCTCGATGGGATACATCCATCGATATTGTACCGGTCCGGCTAGCTTCGCCTCAGTTGCAAGATGAACTGTCAAGTGTATTATGATATCAAAGAATGACGGTGGGAAAATACGCTCAAACTTGCAAAGTATCAACGCAATAGAATTTTCTAGTTTATCCAGCGTCGCAACCTCCAGTGTTTTAGCACACAACTCCCTAAAAAAACAACATAGGCCGTTGATTACTAGACCAACCGAGTCGGGGAGAGAAGTCCTGAGGGCTAATGGAAGAAGGTGCTCCACGATAACATGGTGATCATGACTTTTCAGCCCATCGATCTTGCCCTTCACAATTTTTATTTTCTTACTGAATGATCCTGAGAAACCTGTGGGGACTTTCAAATCATGCAACACCTGCAGGAATCTTTTCTTCTCCGGTTGTGACATATGATAAGCGGCATTGGGAAGTACAAACTTGCCCGGTTTACCCGCTACCGGTTTAGAGTGCAGTTCGCTTCTTATTCCCCACTCTTGTGTAAGTGCACGGCGGCGCCCCGGCCGTCAAACAGACGGCCAAATGCGGAAGCGGTGATAAACTTTAATTTTGCGGACTTTGCAAACCGGCACCACCGCGCACTAGACTCCGGATCGGGCCATTAAACTAGATCTAGCTAACAACAAGACGGGTTAGAGATATACCGAGTGATCCGAGTCCTCCGGTCTTCTCGTCGTCGTCCCGATCTCTCGCGGAAACTCCGGTCGTCGCCTCCTCGCCGGAAGGGCACCACAACGCCTGCATCTTTTACGGGCTCCCGCCACTATACCGAGGCAACTCGGGCGCGAAGTTGGCTAGCCGACGCGTCCAAGATATGCTATAGAATAGTGTAGCAAGCAGGTCTCTTTGGGGTTTATGAGGTTGCTATGTTGGAGGAATTTTGCACAAAGAATTTCATGGATGCTTGATGGAGAAATTGAGCATGCAAAGGAAATGAAATGGAGCATCCATCAAGGAATGAGCTCGGCCAAATATCATGCTCACTGGAAAAATGGAATGAAAATCAAGCAAGCTCTCACAGCACTCAAAGCAACCAAATGAATATATATATTAATTCATCCACACCTCAAAAACAATTCCAGCACACACTCAAATATATTCCATTCCTTACAAAGGAAATTAATCCACTCAAAAAATCCTTACTCCATACCCAACAGTGGCCGGCCCATTCACACCACTCAAACAGTGGCCGGCCCCACCACTAAACCCATACTCATAAATGCCTTAATTAATGCATCATGGAGCAAAGACGCAATCAAATCAATCTTTATGCAATAAACCCCTCCACAAAATGTTATTTGCAAACTTGCAAATAACCCCCTCCATCGGAAAAGTCCGGCCGGGAAAGAACAAAGGAAAACCGGCCGGAACGGAATGCAAACTGGCAACCCCAGAAAACTGGTCCCATAATAAATTACAGGAAAACCCCGATACTGTGCATACACACCCGCATTTGTATTCCGACCGAAATACAAATGCAAAGAGACAAAACTACACTATCAAATACTAAGATCCGGCTTAAGCCAAAGCCGGCTAGTAAAAACCGTCCGATCACGATCCGTGCAATACCGCACGTATCTGATCGAACCCTGCCATATCTCCATACGGCCTCTACAGCGTTTCGCCCGAAAGCTTGAGTAACTGAAGGTGTGGTGGACCCTAAAGACTCGTCAATACAATGGCTGTGGATTTAACCACTAGCACGTCAGAGGTATAAGCCAATACGTGACGGGCCACCAGCTATTGACTAAAAGGGACGTCGATGAGCGAACTCATCCTGACACCCTACTGAGCCTGTCAGTGACAATATCCGTACAGTCCGGTCCGTTCGTCTATGAGTATCGCATGTCGGGCCTAGGGGGTGGGTAAAAGTCAGACCCCCAAAAGCGGTACAAGTCGTGTCGGAGTGTAGCCCAGAACACCCTGAGATACTACTGGAATACCTACCAGTAAATCTCCTGCCTTGGCCAAGGACTTTGTGTAATGGCTCTCCTAGACACAGCGCGACCTCACCCCCAATACCGGGAGAGACGAACCCCCGAAGATCCGCTCACTGCCTCCATGTGGCTCGGGACTGTACCCAACTAAAACCTATTTGCACGACTCCTTTGAGCCGTGGTAGGGTAGTAATCAAAGTACAGTGGGAACTCACACGAGACAAATGACGATCCCCAGGTCGATGAACTAACCTGTACACATGTCACCTGGGAACTGCTATCTGACGTCAGGTATAAGACCAACTAGCATGTTCCCGGCGAGTCCTGTCCGGTGTACTCATAACCCAATGAGCACCTGTATACATCTTAGGTGATCCAACTGACACCAGTGGCTTGTGAGACCTGCCACCGTCCCTCGTCGGGGTCTCGACTGTATACACTAGTCTACTCTGGAGAATCGATGCCCTGTCTCGAAACTCCTACGACTAGGGACCTTTTAAGAATATGCTTGTAGACCCCAGCTCTCACGTATATGATCGCCCTCATACTGCCGGCAGTCAAGCAAGAATCCTAGGGGCTCTATCAACGTGTAATAGTGACATGTAAGGTCACCTGAAGCAGTACACGATGATAAAGGTAAACCAGATAGCATACTATCATCTCGAGTAAGACTGTCGTACCGGGATAGGTCCTCCCTCAATCATTGCAATCACGTGTCTGTGATCCAATAATTGACTCTGAGGGCACTATCTCCAACATCTTGTAGATCCATCCGAGCATTCATGTTGTCTTTCGATTTTCCGTCTTTACACAGAAGCAAGTTAAGTATGTGCTCTGATACTCCCTTCTCTATATGCATGACGTCCAGACAATAACGCACTGAATTTGTAGACCAGTACGGAAGCTCGAAGAAAATGCTTAACTTGTTCCAATATTGTGGTTTAACCTGTTTCGTCGGATCCATCCCGAAGGTCACGTTATTGTAACCATCCTATTTAGCAGTCACGTCCTCTCCGGACAATGGGGATGGAGGTCCAAGAAGCTCCTGATGACCATCAAAGTGAACCGTGTCTAACCTATAAGGGTGGTCTCGAGGCAGAAAACGTCGATGGCCGCAATAACAAACCTTCCTGCTAAAATTCAAAAATTTTGATGTTGTGTGTTCATGGCAATGAGGACAAGCTTTGTGACCATGTACGGACCAACCTGATAGCATTCCATACGCAGGAAAGTCATTAATTGTCCACATTAAAGCCGCACGCAGTATGAAGGTTGTATTTGTGTTTGAATCATATGTCTCTACACCATCAATGAACAAAGTTTTCAGCTCCTCGATCAGAGGTCGGAGATAGACGTCGATATTGTTCCCCGGTGAGTTTGGTCCGTCGATAAGAAGAGGCATCATAAAGTATGATTGGTCCATAGCCAACCAAGGCGACAGATTATAAATTATCATTACAACGGGCCATGTACTGTGACTTCCAGCCATATAGTTGAATGGGCAGAAGCCATCGGTAGCCAGTCCGAGCCGGACATTGCGAGGATCGCTACTGAATATTGCGTGCCTCTTATCGAAATCCTTCCATGCCGGTGAATCTCTTGGATGGCTCATTTTTCCATTTTCGCTTGGAGGAGCACGGTGATGCCAAATCATTGCCTCGGCTGTTTTCTTGCACCTGAATAGCCTCTGTAGCCTCTGTGTTATGGGAAAGTATCGTGCTATCTTCACAGGTATATCAGGCTTCTTATCAGAATCTTTCGGCTTATACCTGGCCTCTCCGCATGTTGGACACTCTTTCAAATCTGAATTTTCTTTCCGGTACAACACGCAATTTTTAGGACATGCTTGAATCTTCTCGCACTTTAGACCCAAATCAGACATCATCTTCTGGGCTTCGTACCAGCTTTCGGGCATATTATTTCCCGGAGGCATAGAATCTTTCAAGAATGAAAGAAGCATTGTGAATGACTTGTTGCTCCATCCATTTAGGCACTTTATCTGGAAAAGTTGGACGAACCATGAGAGGGTGGAATACTTCGCATTCTCATAAATTGATTTCTAGCATCATTCATGAAATTTTCATATTTATCCGCACGCGGTCCTTGACCGGAAGCAATGTCATCTTCGGTACGAATAGATTCACCTTGGGCAGCCTCTACCATATCCTCCATTTCTTCTGATGGAAATAAATTTCCGTCTCCTGCCGTATTACCGAATTCTTCGTCTTCTCCTGCCGCATTATCGTGTTCTCCTTCTTCTTCTACCGCGGTACTGCATTCTTCTCCTTCCCCGTGATATTTCCAAGTTGAATAAAGTCTAGTAAACCCATGTTTTACAATATGAAACTCTGCCAATTCTACCTTCTGCCAGTACTTATTGCCACATCTATCGCACGGACAGAGAATCTTCTCTTTTATGATCTTATTATGTGCGCGTGCAAATTCAAGGAAAGTAGCAACTCCTGCGACAAACTTAGGTTGCATACGTTGTTTCCAATCCACATACATCCAGTCCTTAACTCTGACGTACTCATGGGCCATGTTAGACTGAATAACATATAAATTGTAGGTTATGCTGACTATATTGAGAAATATAAGAACGGGATAGTTACTGAGAAAGGAGAAAATCCGTGTATATGCTTTGTGTGTGCGATTGTCGTTGAAAAGAATAAATTATCGCACGTATGTTAACCGATAGACGGGGACTAAGTGGCGCTTTTAGTTTCATATATGAGTATCGATGGGAATATGAAGGTTTCATATTATCATATATTGGTTTTAACCCGAACATCTCGAATCGCTCTATAATTATGCGTTTGTATGTGTGTGTTCCGGCTGTCAGGGGTAGGTGTTCATACCAGAATATTGCATTTTATACCGCCCATTCTTACGCTCGTTTGTTTATAGGCAGGTGCTTTTGATCAGTGTTTGCTACATATTTGCAGAATACTGGTTCTCAACTCTGAGAAGTGAATATCATGGAAAAGTACAACAAAGTCTGGATTACTGCCAACAACAGATAAAACACGGGTCTCCGCTCTCTATCCGTGTGTTGCCACATACCAGTTAAGGGACAAAATAGCAAATCGATTGTCATGTCATGCACAAAGCTCAATGTCAACACAAGATCCAAGAAATCTACGCGGAGCTCGAGGAAATCATGGCAAAAGATCCACATCACATCACCTTTTGTTCTACTAAAATTCTGTAATAATTGTGAAGAGCTTCTGAGAAAAGTACTATACCACACTGAAGAGGACTACAAACCAGGGAAACCCACAAAACCCCATGACCCAAGTCCACTAAATGGCCGCGGAACCGCTGCCAATAGGGGGTCTAGGCCGCGGTTCCGCGGCCGTATTGACTCCTCACTTTGTCGTGTTTTGGGGGTAGTTTGGGGACTTCATATAGTGGCAGATTCTTGCCCTAGGTCTTCAACCCTCCTCCTATAAATACCCCAGAACTGAGCCAAACCAAGGTGTTCATTCTTTGTTCCTCTTTTGTAGGTTTTAGTGTAGTTCTTCTTCTTCTTCTTCATCTTTCCTCCATGAAAATGTAGTGAGAGCATTGAGTGGATGATCAATGAAGATGAGGGTTTTTGCATCATTCTCTTTTGTTTAACTTCCCCTTGAGATTCTTACTTTCTCTTGATCTTTCAACCTCTACATTGATCTTGAAAGGTTAAGAGTTTGTTATTGATCTCAAGGGTCGTATTTTTCTTATGGAATTAGCGCTTCATTTCACATGCGTTCTCTACCCTTCTCTTGATCTTGCAACCTCTTGATTGAGCTTGCAAGTTTAAGGGTTGGCTATTGATCCCATACTTGTCTTGAGTTCTAGTTTCTAGTTCTTTTTATTGCTTATTTATTACTTGCTTTTTATTTTCTTGCTTTACTTATTTGCAATTTAAATTCATGCACTTACTTACTTGTAATCTTTTCTTCTCTTTGTTCTTTTCTTTTGCTCTTTTTGGTTCTTTTTGTGAATGGTTGTAATTATTGTTGTTGTTAAGAATCAATACGATATTGTAAGTTAATACTTCCTTGCTCATTTCCTTTTCCCGTTATTTTCCATTGAACTCCGCCCAAACGATACGCAAGCGCTCCGTTAGGCACCCTACCCTAACAAGGTAACGGTGATTCCTAACCGCGACCGGTTGCGTTCGTTTTGGCCGGAGGCGAAAGCAAGAGACAAGAACGGAAGGACAAGGGGTAAATAAGCCGGATTCCACGAATACCGTGCTTAAATCCCCTAATCCACGTTGTTGCCAATTGCTCTAGCTTCAATTGGTCAAGACTCGGCTCAAAGGTTTTGAGTGCGGATTTCTTTAGCTTACAATTTCGTATCTTTTTCTTAACAACTTTATACTTGCACATAATACACATAGGTTAGATTGAACAAACTCATACAAATTCTTTATTGACTCGTCTAAAATAAGAACGGACATACAACCATCTCCCTGTGGATCGACCCGTGCTCAACCGGCTAGCTGCATAGCGACACCGTCTTGATTGCGGTTAACTTTAATTCTTTCAATCAAATGGCGCCGTTGCCGGGGAGACGGTAGCGTATTTTCTTTCTTGTTATTCGGGTTAATATTCTTTTTGTATATATTTATAAAAAAAAATATTCTTTCTGTCATTTTTGATCATTTTTGTGTGCAAGGGTGCAGATTTTTTTGCAGATTTGCAAACTGCGATTGTGGGGAGCAAAGTGTACATTTAAGGTTAAGGTGATTACGAAGTACAGTGCCAAAGATCCGGAAAGTTTGACCCGCGCAAGCGAACTTTTCAAGCTTACCGGATTTGATTCAACGGGGGTTTCCTAACCCAAAAACTTAACGGTACGTACTTTACTAACACCTTCTTCTCAAATCCGACGCATCCAATATACTATTCTTTGCAGGATTCTTTGCAAGTTCGCTAGCAAACAAAAAATTTTGACTAACCCGTATTTGTTGCAGTGCCGTGCTAAAAAAAACGATTTTTTGATTCTTTATAGAATTTTTATTGAATTGCGCATTGCATACATTAATACGGACTTAAGGGCAAGCGAACCCCACAACATACGGTAAAGGATTTCATCACATTTTCCGTGGCCCACAAATCACGAACTTGAGCATAACGTTTACCCGCACAAAATTTAAAAGAAAGTAGACTTTAAGCCTTAAGGACTTCGCGCTCACTAGGAGAAGTCAACTGTGTTTAGAACCTCGCTTAACGGTATATTGCTTACGGGGTGTCTAGGAAAGTGTTAACGGCGAAACCGCCAAAAGAGAAAGAATTATTTAATTAAGGAACTTCGCGAAAACGTTGGAAAACCTCCCCTTATCTCTGCACTTACCTGGCCTCGTGATCAGTGTATCTTGAGCCTGTTTCTCGACACAGTTTTACTTCGACAATCAAGTTCTGGAGCAGGTCTAGTTGACCTAGGTAAACCCTAGAACGATTAGGTGTGTGGTATTTTTGTGTCGTGATTGTTTTTGTCCATATTCTTTTTTGTGTGTATATTTCATTCTTTTGTTAATATCTAAAAAAAAAATTTTAAAAAAAAAATCACATTTTCCCCCTCCTTTTCTCTGCCTTTCTTTCTTTCTCTCTTCATATCATGGGTACCCCACCTCGCAAAACTCTTGCCGAACTTTGGTACCCACAACCAGACATTACTTCTTACGGTTCTTGCTTTGGCCGAACGTCAAACGATCCCTCCATGCCCAAAATCTCTTTGAAAGATCGCATAGCAGCGTCTAGGACAAACACTTGCACTCCTCATTCCACTTTGAATCAACCTTTTCAACCTCCCACACCCGCTTATGTTGATACCCCTTTTGCAAGTCGTCCTTTGTCCTTCGCTGAACGTATTGAACAAACCCATAGCCGATCTTTCACTCCTTTCACCACTTCAAATTCTTGGGATCAACAATTCCATTCACCTTCCTATCCAAATGTTGATCCTGCTCCTGTCCAGCCATTCAATTCCTACCAGTCCTACCCGACTTTTGCGCCTTCCCTAGACATTGTTTCTGAACCGTCATTTGGGAGTTTCCGGTACCAAAACAACTTTGAATCTTTTACTGAAACCCCTTCACAACCCATGTCTAGTCTGGAACAGTCTTTGGAAGACTTTAGGGTAGCGTCGTACCAACAGATGATGGATTTGAATGCGTCCATGGCCGCCCTCATACAACCTAGTGACCCGGTAGCTAGTTTTCAACTAGCTCCAAATTTTCCAATGTATGAAGAGGCGGTAAGACAGATTGAGAATTTGAGTGGAGAGAGTGAGCTGTACCCCCTTCCGAATCAAGCCTACCCGTTTCAACTTGCATCCCACAACTCCGGTTTTGAATGTCTATCTAGTGTTCCAAACGATTCATTGATTAGAGATAGAACAGATAATGAGTTGTGTGACTTTGTAGTGTTTGATTTTCCCGATTGTGAAAGGTCCCTTTCGAGTGAAACCACACCCAATCCTTTTGACCTCTACACCTCCACTCTAGAACCTGAATTGATTAATATCCATGCTTTTGTTGAGATGTCTGAGAATATTGATTTTCACTTGATTGAGGATATTGACGCCGGGAATATTTTGGATGGTGAACCTGTAGATTTGGCAGAATTTTTCTCTCCAATTCATCATCCCGAGTCATTAACTGTTTTTCCCGAACCCCATATGCGTCTTGATTTTGATGAAATTTGCATGGATAAACTGAATTTTGAGGAGAATTTTGAGGATAGTACTGAGGATGAAACAGTTTTAATTGATGAGTCGGATTTTCCAATTCATCCTGTTCCTTTCATTGACTGTGTGCACCCTCCTGAACCTTTAACCGATACCCTTCCTCAATCACTTCCCCCCATTCTTTCCATCGTTCCGACCTTGCAAGAAACTGTATCATTTTCACTTCCTGTGTCTGGTTTACCAAGTTCGGCGTACCCATGGTTTCTCACGAATCTTGAGGGATTTGACCCCATTTCCCGACGGGTAACTATATTAGCACAATCTCTTTTCACACATCGGTCATCACAAATTGTGCTAATCTATTTACTCCATTTGCACCCTCAAGTTCGTATTCCACTTATTTTTCCCTTCCGCCATTATTCTTCTTCTCATATACCGAGACCGTATACCACTTCTATCTCCATACGGTCTCGCGTATTCTCCATTTCTTTTCTCTACGCCTTCTTTCACCAGCCACTGCTTTATAGCGATAAATTTTTTGAATGGTTGGTGTTAACTTTTGGCCTGTGTAAGGCCTTGTATAGATTGATACTATTCTTTTTCCACCCCTAATCCTGAACTTCGACGCTTAACAGTGGAAACACTGTTTTACTTAAGTTTGGGGGGGAACCTTTTTTGTATATATATTTTTGTTTTTTGTTTTGTATATAATTTGTTTCTAGGGAGCGCCGACAATTTTGACCCTCTTGGTGTAGCCTGACAGTGAGGGCACTGTCAAGTTTAAGTTTGGGGGTGTGCTCGGTAAGCTTTCTTCCTTCGCATTCATTTGTATATTTTGCATTTGCATACCCTATTAAAAACCCACAAAAAATTGAAAATTTTCCAAAAAATATAAAAACTTTGTCGTCAAGTTAGCTAATAGGGTAACTTAGATTTTTATTCTGAAAGTTTAGTTGATATGTTAGAAATAACTAAATTCTAAGCTTAGGAATTGAAAACCCTTAAAATAATCCTCATTCTGTCTAACTTTGGTAAGTATACGTCCTTACAGTTTTTTTAAGAAATAGGTAATCTTGAGTTCAGTTTTTGAGTTAAGTCAAGATGAAGGGAAAGTATTGAAGCTTTACTGGAAGATAAGTCTGAAAAATAGTTTCTTTTCTTGAGTCCAAATTTAGAAAGTATATACCCTACAAACTGCACTTACACGCACCTTGAAACTTGGGATAGTAGAGGATACCTTGAAATACTCTTGCCTGAAAGCCTAGTATGAAAGAAAAAACGGTATTTAAAGCTAAACACCAAAAGAGCATGTTGAAAAATATATCCGGTCTTGAAAAAGAAAAAGAAAAAGAAAAAGAAAAATAGAATAAAGTCAAGACATGAAAACTGCTATTTACGCTTTAAACTCACACATTCAGTAATCGGCCGTTAGTGCCTCAAGAAGCATTAATAGTCGCATGAAAGGTGTGTGAGCAACACCGTCCATCATTAAATGAAAAGAAGTAGTATTAGGTATTAAGGCAAGGGTATTATAGCTTGAATTGAATTCTTGAGTGTAGGGGTGCAAATATACAAACACGTAGGGGTATACAATTGATGTTTGGATAAGAGATAGAAATAAAGAATAAGACTTGTGTTTTCTGTAAAGTTGATAAAAATCCCTGATTTGAGGCCGCACTTTAGAAGGAAAACTCAGGAGAACCAACATCTTTCTAAACTTTTTTGGAACTTATAGGATCTAAAGTTAAACAGATAGGAGGTGTGAAACATAAGGGTTAGATATTTCTAACTTGGGATGATAGAGTTTCTAACGTAAATACTAAACTGTAGGAGTAGAATTGATGTTAACTTGTAACACTAGCTTGACGGGATTTTATGGGTGTAATACGCTGAAAACCCTCAGGAGACAACACTCCTCCTACTAGGGACACCTAGAGGTTTAACGGCTTGTTGCACGAGCTCAGTGCAATCGCGTTCCCTGCGAAAGTGCGGTTAGGACTTTTTTGTGAATAATTGGTTTTGCTCGGGACGAGCAAAAGTTAAGTTTGGGGGTATTTGTTCATACCAGAATATTGCATTTTATACCACCCATTCTTACGCTCGTTTGTTTATAGGCAGGTGCTTTTGATCAGTGTTTGTTACATATTTGCAGAATACTGGTTCTCAACTCTAAGCAGTGAATATCATGGAAAAGTACGACAAAGTCTGGATTACTGCCAACAACAGATAAAACACGGGTCTCCGCTCTCGATCCGTGTGTTGCCACATACTAGTTAAGGGACAAAATGACAAATCGATTGTCATGTCATGCACAAAGCTCAATGTCAACACAAGATCCAAGAAATCTACGCGGAGCTCGAGGAAATCATGGCAAAAGATCCACATCACATCACCTTTTGTTCTACTAAAATTCTGGAATAATTGTGAAGAGTTTCTGAGAAAAGTACTATACCACACTGAAGAGAACTACAAACCAGGGAAACCCACAAAACCCCATGACCCAAGTCCACTAAATGGCCGCGGAACCGCGGCCAATAGGGGGTCTAGGCCACGGTTCCGCGGCCGTATTGACTCCTCACTTTGTCGTGTTTTGGGGGTAGTTTGGGGACTTCATATAGTGGCAGATTCTTGCCCTAGGTCTTCAACCCCCCTCCTATAAATACCCCAGAACTGAGCCAAACCAAGGTGTTCATTCTTTGTTCCTTTTTTGTAGGTTTTAGTGTAGTTCTTCTTCTTCTTCTTCATCTTTCCTCCATGAAAATGTAGTGAGAGCATTGAGTGGATGATCAATGAAGATGAGGGTTTTTGCATCATTCTCTTTTGTTTAACTTCCCCTTGAGATTCTTACTTTCTCTTGATCTTTCAACCTTTTCATTGAGCTTGAAAGGTTAAGGGTTTGTTATTGATCTCAAGGGTCGTATTTTTCTTATGGAATTAGCGCTTCATTTCACATGCGTTCTCTACCCTTCTCTTGATCTTGCAACCTCTTGATTGAGCTTGCAAGTTTAAGGGTTGGCTATTGATCCCATGCTTGTCTTGAGTTCTAGTTTCTAGTTCTTTTTATTGCTTATTTATTACTTGCTTTTTATTTTCTTGCTTTACTTATTTGCAATTTAAATTCATGCACTTACTTACTTGTAATCTTTTCTTCTCTTTGTTCTTTTCTTTTGCTCTTTTTGGTTCTTTTTGTGAATGGTTGTAATTATTGTTGTTGTTAAGAATCAATACGATATTGTAAGTTAATACTTCCTTGCTCATTTCCTTTTCCCGTTATTTTCCATTGAACTCCGCCCAAACGATACGCAAGCGCTCCGTTAGGCACCCTACCCTAATAAGGTAACGGTGATTCCTAACCGCGACCGGTTGCGTTCGGTTTGGCCGGAGGCGAAAGCAAGAGACAAGAACGGAAGGACAAGGGGTAAATAAGCCGGATTCCACGAATACCGTGCTTAAATCCCCTAATCCACGTTGTTGCCAATTGCTCTAGCTTCAATTGGTCAAGACTCGGCTCAAAGGTTTTGAGTACGGATTTCTTTAGCTTACAATTTCGTATCTTTTTCTTAACAACTTTATACTTGCAAATAATACACATAGGTTAGATTGAACAAACTCATACAAATTCTTTATTGACTCGTCTAAAACAAGAACGGACATACAACCATCTCCCTGTAGATCGACCCGTGCTCAACCGGCTAGCTGCATAGCGACACCGTCTTGATTGCGGTTAATTTTAATTCTTTCAATCAGTAGGCTTCTATCCCATTAAGAATGTATAGAGCGAACACCCATCACTTGTGCTTTCAACCGTTTCGAGTAAATTTCGGCAGCACCTCCCCGCTGTTCTCCGAGTACACTGTAATAGAATAGATAATCATTTCAAAGCTGTGAAACAACGTTGAAATGAACATCTAATCTATCTTTGTACACGGAGAACCAGCGGAAAGGTACCGACGAAATATCTCGAAACGGATGAAAACACAAGTGAATGAAGGCGTTTTCTTTATACATTCTTAACTTGTCCACACGGGACAAATCTATGGGTTACCATACGATTGAATTTTCTCGTCGCGTAGACTATACAACGGTTGTTAGTATCGAGCTATACTGTCCGATATTTAACAATCTTCGTATAGTTCTAGGTCACGACGAGCATCGCACGTATGTTAACCGATAGACGGGGACTAAGTGGCGCTTTTAGTTTCATATATGAGTATCGATGGGAATATGAAGGTTTCATATTATCATCGAGCATCATATATTGGTTTTAACCCGAACATCTCGAATCGCTCTCTAATTATGCGTTTGTTGTGTATTCTTGTTGTATGTGTGTGTTCCGGCTGTCGGGGGTAGGCTTCTATCCCATTAAGAATGTATAGAGCGAACGCCCATCACTTGTGCTTTCAACCGTTTCGAGTAAATTTCGGCAGCACCTCCCCGCTGTTCTCCGAGTACACTGTAATAGAATAGATAATCATTTCAAAGCTGTGAAACAACGTTGAAATGAACATCTAATCTATCTTTGTACACGGAGAACCAGCGGAAAGGTACCGACGAAATATCTCGAAACGGATGAAAACACAAGTGAATGAAGGCGTTTTCTTTATACATTCTTAACTTGTCCACACGGGACAAATCTATGGGTTACCATACGATTGAATTTTCTCGTCGCGTAGACTATACGACGGTTGTTAGTATCGAGCTATACTGTCCGATATTTAACAACCTTCGTATAATTCTAGGTCACGACGAGCATCGCTCGTATGTTAACCGATAGACGGGGACTAAGTGGCGCTTTTAGTTTCATATATGAGTATCGATGGGAATATGAAGGTTTCATATTATCATCGAGTATCATATATTGGTTTTAACCCGAACATCTCGAATCGCTCTCTAATTATACGTTTGTTGTGTATTCTTGTTGTATGTGTGTGTTCCGGCTGTCGGGGGTAGGCTTCTATCCCATTAAGAATGTATAGAGCGAACGCCCATCACTTGTGCTTTCAACCGTTTCGAGTAAATTTCGGCAGCACCTCCCCGCTGTTCTCCGAGTATACTATAATAGAATAGATAATCATTTCAAAGCTGTGAAACAACGTTGAAATGAACATCTAATCTATCTTTGTACACGGAGAACCAGCGGAAAGGTACCGACGAAATATCTCGAAACGGATGAAAACATAAGTGAATGAAGGCGTTTGCTTTAGACATTCTTAACTTATCCATACGGTACAAATCTATGGGTTACCATACGATTGAATTTTCTCGTCGCGTAGACTATACGACGGTTGTTAGTATCGAGCTATACTGTCCGATATTTAACAACCTTCGTATAGTTCTAGGTCACGACGAGCATCGCACGTATGTTAACCGATAGACGGGGACTAAGTAGCGCTTTTAGTTTCATATATGAGCATCGATGGGAATATGAAGGTTTCATATTATCATCGAGTATCATATATTGGTTTTAACCTGAATATCTCGAGTCGCTCTCTAATTATGCGTTTGTTGTGCATTCGTGTTGTATGTGTAACATGATTTTAAACCATTGAGATCAAGATTGATAGAACTGATCATCCTACATTGCAATAGCATTCATCAACCAAAAACTATTATTGCAATGGTATTCATCTATAACAATCAATAATTAAAACTACAAATGTAGGATACTGATATCATAAAGCGTTATACGCAACATTGATAGAACTGATAAATAAAAAAATGAAACACAAACCGTATCAAGATTTAACAACTTTGATTATGTCATATACGCGGGCCGATATTTTCATATTAGCCAATAGGCAAAAATAGATTGCGGTCTGGATATGGCATATTGGCAGATGTTACCTATATGCATACATGCATGTTGTCTTCCCATTTTTTCATAAATCAAACCAACTACATATATCAAACTAGTCCATGCCACCAATCGGAAAGTCCACTATGTCTTTGAATTATTATTTTTCCAAATAGCATTGAGCTCATATTGACATTGTCCCATCCAACAAATTTGTTGTGCTTGCCTCGACCTTCATCTAGCTTTCACATGCCATACACATTAGATGAGTAATATAGTTATAAATTATGGTATTTTGTTGTCATCAATCCACCTAACCCTAACCTCAAGTTGCTCTCTGAAAGCACATAGAACCATCCCCCTAGTCAAGCATAGCTTTCTCTGTGCAATTGTTCTCATTCTTAATTTCTCACATTCATTACTCTCTCATTTTCTTGTCAACAAATTTGTTGTGCAATTGTTCTCATTCTTAATTTCTCACATTCATTACTCTTTCATTTTCTTGTTTTTTTCCAACTCCCCACGTGTTAACCCCAACCTAACCCCAGCCCTAGCCCCAGCCCCAGCCCAGCCCAGCCCCAACCTAACCCTAACCCCAGCGCGGTCAGCTAAACCCTAACACCAACCCTAAGGCAAACCCTAACCCCAGCCCCAGCCCCAGCAGCAGCCGAACCCCAACCCTAACCCTAACCCCGACCCCGACCCCGACTCCGACCACGACCCCTGCCGAACCCCAACTCGCGCGCGCAACCCCAGACCCAGCCATGAACCCTAAGCCCAAAATAATAAAAAAATTCTTTAATTTACCTCAAGATTTACTCACCTGAACGGCGGCGGCGGCGACCGGAACGGCGGTGGCGACGAGAACGGCGGTGGCGACGAGGAGAACGACGGTGGCGACGAGAACGGCGGTGGCGACGAGGAGAACGACGGTGGCGACGAGGAGAACGGCGTGGCGATTTGGGGATTTTTTCGCGCGCGATCGAGAGAGAGAGAAAGAAAGTGAGCGTAGGCGATCGATCTTTGCCTTTATTAAATCGATATTTAGTTGCCCCTACGGATATACCCGTAGGTCCTTTGTTTGCGGCTCCGTAGGGACAACACCAAATTATGAATTAATATTTTTATTCTTGGACGTCTAGGCCCGTAGGGGCAACCTTTTAGCCCTACGGATTAATCCGTAGGGCCAAGTTAAATCTGCCCCTACGGATTCCAATATCCGTAGGGGCAACCCCCTATTTTACTAGTGACACTGGACAAGATGTTTGATATAGTGCCCTCAGAGTCAATTATTGGATCACAGGCACATGATTGCAATGATTGAGAGAGGGCCTATGCCGGTAGGACAGTCTTACTCGAGAGAATTGTATACTATCTGGTTTGTCTTTATCATCGTGTACATGCTTTAGGTGACATTGTTGATCACTATTATGCTGGGGTATGGCGGCGCCCCGGCCGTCAAACCGACGCCAAATACGGAACAAAAACTTTTTACAAATCCGTTGCCACCGTAGCCCAAATACCCGGATCGTTCCATTAACCGTAAACTAGCAAAATGTAAAATGAGCTTGGAAAGATTATACCGATCGATCCGTGTCCTTCGGTCTTTAATTTCCGCACCAAGCTCCCCGCTGTTGCGCCGACGAAGTCCGGTTCCCGATCTCGCTCCTCGGTGTGGCACCACGTCATTGAATCTTTATACGGGCTCCTGTCTCGAACTGAGGCAACTCGGACATGAAGTTTGCTAACCGACATGTCCAAAATTGAAGTAGAGAGAGTATGGAATACTTTGTCTCAAGACACCCGACGAATCGGGTGAAGGTAAATCGGAGTTACCAAGGAGGTAATGTGAGCAAAGGAATTTTCAAGCTTGCCAAAAATGGAGCTCGGCCATGCACAAGAATGGCCCTGTGGTTTTTCCAGAAGCCAAAGAAAGAAGCGGTGTTGTGTAAAAATGAATGAATCTATCAAGAATTGAACCCAAAAGTATATATATATCAACATGACAAAACAAAACCACACTTACAAACAAGTGGGGTTGGCCACTAGCAAAGAAAATCTCACTGGAACTCTTCTGAGAAGGAATGATTTATGGTGTAATTAATCATGTGAGTGTAAGAAATAGTCACCACAAAAAAAAACCTCAATCAAAGGACATGCGAATTTTGCAAAGAGGCCCCCCAGCCACCAAACCAGCACTAGCACTCCCATGCTCATTAAGTGAGGCATGGGCAGCCCCACCCAGACCAAGAATTCAGTGCAAGAGGTGGAAAAAGTCAAAGGGAGAAAAGTCATTGGTCACAACAACAAGGTGCTACCGACGGAAAAATAAACTGGCAACTCCCAAAATAATCTAGTAACGAATTACGAGATTATCCCTCGAGTGTAAATACATACCCACATTTGTATTCCAACCGAATACAAATGTAATGAGACAAAAATATTCCTACACAATAATACTAGGATCCGGCTTAAACCAAAACCCGCTAGTATTATCCGTCCGATCACGGATATGATCGAACCCCGCCATATATCCATACGGCCTCTACAACGTTTCGCCCGAACTTGAGAAACTGTCTGTGGGGGACTCTAATGACTCATCAATACACTGGCACTGGGTATAACCACTAGCACGTCATAGGTACTAGCTGTACGTAACGGTTGCCCATATATTGATCGGAAGGGAAGCTGACGAGCGAACTCATCCAGAAACCCTACTGAGCCTGACAGTGACAATATCCGTACAGTCCGGTCCGTTCGTCTATGAGTATCGCATATCGGGCCTAGGGGCTAGTAAACGTCAGACCCCCAATAGAGGTATAAGTCATGTCGGAGAGTGGCCCAGAACACTCTGAGATACTACTGGAATACCTACCAGTAAATCTCGATTACCCTATCCAGGGATTTCGTGTAATGGCTCTCCTAAACACAGCGCGATCTCACCCCCAATACCGGGAGAGACGAATCCCTGATGATCCGCTCACTGCCTCCATGTGGCTTGGGACTGTACCCAACTAAAACCTATTTGCACGACTCCTTTGAGCCGTGGTAGGGTAGTAATCAAATCACAGTGGGAACTCACACGAGACAAATGACGATCTTAGGTCGATAGAGTAACCTGTACACATGTCACCTGGGAACTGCTATCTGACGATATATATAATACCAACTAGCATGTTCCCGGCGAGTCCTGTCCGGTGTACTCATAACCCAATGAGCACCTGTATACATCTTAGGTGAACTAACTGACACCAATGGCTTGTGAGACCGGCCACCGCCTCTCGTCGGGGTCTCGACTGTATACACTAGTCTACTCTGGAGTATCGATGCCCTGTCTCGAAACTCCTACGACTAGGGACACATTAAGGATGTGCTTATAAACCCCAGCTCCCACGTATATGATCACCATGATACTGCTGGCAGTCAAGCAAGAATCCTATGTGCTCTATCAACATGCAATAGTAAACTAAAGCATGTACACGATGATAAAGACAAACCAGATAGCATACTATCATCTCGAGCAAGACTGTCCTATCGGTATAGGTCATCCCTCAATCATTGCAATCACGTATCTGCGATCCAATAATTGACTTTGAGGGCACTATATCCAACAATCTCCCACTTGCACTTAAGGCTAATTATTGCGATGTCGCGTACTCACAGCTCGTGTGATACCGAACATCCAACTCCTCTACTAATCAGTTTCACAAAACTCGTTTGTAAAACTATTGCTTTCGAGAAATAGCCTCAGTGAGTGGATCCGTCTTGATGTTTCTTTCTATGTCTCTCTTTGTCTCAAGTTCACGGAGAAAGCCATCTCCCGAATTGAGTAATACCCGTCTTAGAATATGTCTGGATATCTGATGGGACCTAGCTCACAAGTGAACTCCAAATCCAGCAAACATATTAGACTGTATCGTCAACTGAATTTAATCAGTATCCTGCACCATGCCTCCCGCAGTTTCTGCTTGGACCACCTGTCCAAACTACTGCCCCCTCGTCAGAGGGAAGACTATAACTCTGACAGTCACTCTGTCATCCGGGTCACCTTGGAAGCCTGGAATGATAACTGTCTCCCGAAGGAGGATGTCGTTATCATTTATGTTCATAAGCTGCTTCCGAACATTTCTCCAGGATTGGAATAATATATCAACCTATTGCATCTAGTGCAAAAATAAACATATGATATTATATCCATATCCTATGTAGAGAAACTACTGTGTGACAACCACGGTATAACCGATCGTAGTGTAGGAATTTCACTTCCTACTATGTGTATGTCATCCAAGTACCAGGACATCACACCCTACTCCTTCTTAACAGATCCATCTCCAATTCTGATGAAGTCAAAACCTATGACTGTCACATCAAAAATAGATGATTTATCTCCGCTATATTTGCTTTAGTCTATAAATAGACACATGCTACTTGTCCACTATGCTTCCGCTGCTCACTCTGACTACAACAACCCTCTGACAGAGTCATATACACGTGCACTTCTAAAACTAGTTTAGAACGATGCTATACTCATCCTCCTGCCGGGTCTCATAGTCTGGAACAGCAGTAATGGAAAGTTTGGGTAAACAAGAATCTCCCTATCACCGTCCTTGAGGATACCAAAGTACCTCTCGGGTGCCTGAAGTTACCCACCATCTCTGCGGAGTGGCTAATGGAACGTCAATCCTGATTGAATCTATAGGTCCTATTAAATTTTCCGTAATCGTTTGTGGTTCTGGATTCTCTTCCAGTTCTACCATACTCCCACTACTGTTTTCTGAAAAAAAAATCCATTTTACTAAAACTGTGGCGAGTTAAGAACAATATAAATATTGATCTTCCAGATGGTAGAAAATTAACCCTCGTCAAAGCCCGGGTTAACCCACAAACTGCCATTACGGAAACGTGCCTTGAGTTGTCCGGAGTCTGGTTTTAAGCATAAGCCGGACAACTCCCCGTACCTTAACATCGTTAAGATACGAACCGTTCTATATACAATATAGAAATAGAGGCATTGATTTAATTGGAACCAGATTCAAATCTTGCAGCTATCTCCAGTGCCTGTCAACTAAATGGAGAGAGGCCGATCAGTATTACTCAACTTAGGAGTGTATCCAATTATGAGTAACCTGAAAGAGAAACAAGTTTCTCAAAACCATTACTATCAACTGAATACCAACCACAAGTATCTACATCTTCGATCATCTTGAAGAATCCCAACATTTGCAACACCTGGTTCTCTACTTTATTCTTTTACCTATAACTTCTCAAAACTTAGACCTTGTATTTCTACGAAACACTTGTCTAAAACTTGAGAAGTCACAAGTAAACAGAATACAGTACGAGGACCAACCCCTTTGTCCTAATGGACACTGGACAATATACAATACTTTGTATAAGTCCCCTGTGTTGAATAACTCAAACTCTGTGCGTCGTAGGTTGAAAACTGTACCCAGGAGATTTCCTCAAATATCACCAATTACAACAAATTCCGATATAATGAGGATGATCACCTAATTCCCAATAACTTACTTCCACTCATTATCTGTAAAACTATACAGATGTGAGAATCATACCTGGTAAATACATACCCTGGAGTAAGAGCCTAATTGGGAAATCAGTTTTCTATTCACAATACACAGTGAAACTGAAAAATGAAAATATTTCGGAGGGGTATCCTGGTATTCCTAGTAATGCCTCTTCCATTATCCAGATTCATGACTGTAACCGTATATTTCCTTGCCATCTCTCCAAATCCCTTTATTTGTCTTTACTCATTACCTTCTGTACACCATCGTTAGGCTAAGTGGTTTTCTTCCTACCCTACCTTTCGGTACCGGCCTATGGTTTGGAAGAAGACTATCCAATAAGCATAATAGGTGTACTGTCCCAATCCTAGGAGCACTCGCAACCTGAGAGAAGGTAATCCCTATTTCTCCTGAACCAGAATCCATCCTCGAAAAAGTTCCTTCGAGTTCGTATATAACCATACGATGGATTTATCCAATGGAATTGGATGTTCGTAGTGATACGGGGTGTTCTGGAGAAATACAAAGGTGAAGTAGGAATGGCGATGAAATACGCGATTCGGTCGTGAATGATAGCAGTCGAAATTTACTTTTCTCTCTTTCTAATCCCTCTATTTTGTCTTTACTTATTACCTTCTATACACCGAACTTAGGCTAATTGGTTTTCTTCATTCCCTACCTTTCGGCACCTGCCTATGGTTTGGAAGAAGACTATCCAATAAGCGTAATAGGTGTACACTCTCCTAATCCTATGAGCCCTTATAACCTGAGAGAAAGTAAAAGGAAAAGACAACTGAATAATCCTATTCAATCTCTCCAGAACCAGAATCCATCCTCGAAAAAGTTCCTTCGAGTTCGTATATAACCATACGATGGATTTATCCAATGGAAATAGATGTTCGTAGTAATACGGGGTGTTCTGGAGACATGCAAAGGGTAAAAGAAGGAGTGGCAATGATGTATGCAACTCAGACAATGCAAAAGCTAGTGTTTTAAGAAAGTTCGGTTAACTTGGTCACTGAGTTGTAGTTTAGGGTCGGGTCATGGTCGCAGTCAAAGAGAGAAATAGAAAAAACACTCTGCGTGCACTCTAACCTAAATCAGAATGGTTAATCATTTTATCTAATCAGGAAACCTCCCACTGTTTTTTCAAATTTTCCTCCAAACCTAAAAAAAGAATTAGTCTGAGTCACCCGAGGAGTAATACAACTCATTAGTGGGAATCGGGATCCAACTATCATCGCATGATAACGTGATGGAAGCCACTCACGTTATCACACTCCAGAAGGTATGCGTAAGCTTGGCAAGTTTCATGTATGTTTGAAACTCCCGATATGATTTTTACCCCAAGCGGCTTATGACCTTGACTAGGTCAACATATCATAAGTCGCAAGTCATGTTCAACCCGTCATTATCCTGGATTAATTAGACCCACCCGTACGAGTCCTTGACTAGGTCAACATGACCGTACGACTGTCCTAACCAATCGCATATCTATGCAACAGAAAAGTATTGCAGAGCTACAGAACACTACGCCTTGACTAGGTCAACATACGTAGCACGAATACTAAGCAATACCCGTCTGAAATGACGGAGGGCTACGGCTTGTTTTTGGCGAAAAACCTTTAGCGTAATGAACTTGATATCGTTGAAGGAATCCAAGTGGTTTTATAAAAGTATAGTAGCGAAAACTTTTGCTAAAGAGGTCACTCCCGGTGAAGGGATCTCGGCTCTTTCCCCGTCGAATGAGGTGCAGGATATTCCAAACTGAATACCACGATGCAAAGCAAAAAGTAATCGACTATACTGAAGTTATTACCCTGACGCAAACCTCTGTCCAAGGGGTCATCCCGGTGAAGGGATCTCGGCCCTTGCTTCGTCGAATGAGGTGCTGGATATTCATAACCGAATACCACTGTGCAAAACAAAAGAGAACGCCCTTGTAATAACAGCCTTTTGAAAAATTGGTTCCTACAACATCAAATATAGGTTTGTTTTTCTTGCATTGATAAGAATCAACGCAGTCCTATCAATAAATCACACCAGAAAAGAACGAAAATATGATGTACGTATATGCCATCCCCATTCGCCACTGGGTCCCGTCATCACCCGTTAGGTTACTTAACTAACGACAGAGCGGGGACTGGACTAGCGCGGGTGCAAAACATATACAACATCTACTAGTATATATATCAATATATAATAATCGCTCCAGGTATGATAAATGCAACATCACAGAAAAGTAATAAGCATCACAAAACAATACAGATAATCTGAGATCCCCGGGTTTCATAGAGCCGCAGATGAAACCCGACGTTCCCCTGGTCGTGTGGATAGCCTGTGCAATGAAAACCTAGACCCCTACGAGCGCGGCAAATTACCCGCAAAAACCTGAAGCGAGGCAGCCCCCTTCAACAAAGTGAATGGACCACCCAGCACTTCACGAAATTCGGTAACTTGAGCACCCCTTCTTGGGTCAACCTGTACCCCCTACGAGTGCGGCGAATAGCCCGCCAATTCTAGAGTGAAGCCCCCTCCGTCTCAACGCCATGAGATACGGGCCCGTTGCCCTCTAGAACCCGGCTATCCGTGCACCCCACCGCGGGCTAATCCTAGTACAGAAAAAGAAAATATATACAACGGGTATACCGACCTCATCCCAGTCGTGCCCCAAAAGAATAATATACAACAGACAGTGAAGGCAGTCCACATGTCGGACACTCGCCTCGCAATATAAAATGTACAAATAAATCCAAACAGTACTATCATTGCTCCAAGCTATCCACCACGACAAATCCGCAACAGCACAGCACAACACAGAATATCAACGTGAATGTCACGTTCGCAAAAACCGTCTAAAAGAACTATAGCAATTAGACAAGTTTTATCGATCGAATGACATTCACGGTCACAGATAATAATGTAATGTACTGCTAACTAACGCATTTAAAATCTCGATCGACAAAACTTCCCGAAATGGGGCCCCAAGTACAAATCCAGTACTCAAACAAAATCTGGGCCGAGACAAAATATTCCGGAAACCATAGTTCCAATGGAAAAACCACTACAAGAAAAATTGTTCACTGAAGCCCCAAACCCGCGGCGGAACCGCGGCAAAGACAGGGCTCATGCGGCGGTTCCTCGGTGATTTCGTGGGTTCAATTGCCCAAATTTCTTGTTTAGTCTTTAAAAAGCCTGCATGATTTTTAGAGATAACCAAAATAATTTTCGATGATAAAAAAAAAATCGACAGAAACTTTAGATATTGGAAATGCGGTTTTGAAAATTCCGTCGATCGATCTTTTAAACACATTAGAACAAGTTAGAATACGGTTAATAGTTTGGCTCTGATACCATGCTGGGGTACGACGGCGTCCCGGCGTCAAACCGACGCCAAATACGGAACAAAAACTTTTTAAAAATCCGTTGCCACCGCAGCCCAAATACCCGGATCGTTCCATTAACCGCAAACTAGCAAAATGTAAAATGAGCTTGGAAAGATTATACAGATCGATCCGTGTCCTTCGGTCTTTAATTTCCGCACCAAGCTCCCCGTTTTTGCGCCGACGAAGTCCGCTTCCCGATCTCGCTCCTCGGTATGGCACCACGTCATTGAATCTTTATATGGGCTCCCGTCTCGAACTGAGGCAACTCGGACATGAAGTTTGCTAGCCGGCATGCCCAAGATTGAAGTAGAGAAAGTATGGAATATTTTGTTTCAAGACACCCGACGAATCGGGTGGAGGTAAATCGGAGTTGCCAAGGAGGTAATGTGAGCAAAGAAATTTTCAAGCTTGCCAAAAATGGGGCTCGGCCATGCACAAGAATGGCCCTGTGGTTTTTCCAGAAGCCAAAGAAAGAAGTGGTGTTGTGTAAAAATGAATGAATCTATCAAGAATTGAACCCAAAAGTATATACATATCAACATGACAAAACAAAACCACGCTCACAAACAAGTAGGGCCGGCCACTAGCAAAGAAAATCTCACTGGAATTCTTCTGAGAGGGAATGATTTGTGGTGTAATTAATCATGTGGGTGTAGGAAATAATCACCGCAAAAAAACCCTCAATTAAAGGACATGCGAATTTTGCAAAGAGGCCCCCCAGCGAATTTTGCAAAGCACTCCCATGCTCATTAAATGAGGCATGGACGGCCCCACCCAGACCAAGAATTCAGTGTAGGAGGGGGGAAAGGTCAAAGGGAGAAACGTCAATGCTCACAACAACAAGGTGTTACCGACGGAAAAATAAACTGGTAACTCCCAAAATATTCTCGTAACGAATTACGAGATTATCCCTCGAGTGTAAATACATACCCACATTTGTATTCCAACCGAATACAAATGCAATGAGACAAAAATATTCCTACACAATAATACTAGGATCCGGTTTAAACCAAAGCCCGCTAGTATTATCCGTCCGATCACGGATATGATCGAACCCCGCCATATATCCATACGGCCTCTACAACGTTTCGCCCGAACTTGGGAAACTGTCTGTGGGGAACTCTAATGACTCATCAATACACTGGCACTGGGTATAACCACTAGCACGTCAGAGCTACTAGCTGTACATAACGGTTTCCCATGTATTGATCGGAAGGGAAGCTGACGAGCGAACTCATCCAGAAACCCTACTGAGCCTGATAGTGACAATATCCGTACAGTCTGGTCCGTTCGTCTATGAGTATCGCATATCAGGCCTAGGGGGCTGGTAAACGTCAGACCCCCAATAGCGGTATAAGTCGTGTCGGAGAGTGGCCCAGAACACCCTGAGATACTACTGGAATACCTACTGGTAAATCTCGATTACCCTGGCCAGGGATTTCATGTAATGGCTCTTCTAAACACAGTGCGATCTCACCCCCAATACCGGGAGAGAAGAATCCCTGACGATCCGCTTACTGCCTCCATGTGGCTCGGGATTGTACCCAACTAAAACCTGTTTGCACGATTCCTTTGAGCCGTGGTAGGGTATTAATCAAAGCACAGTTGGAACTCACACGAGACAAATGACGATCTCAGGTCGACAGACTAACCTGTACACATGTCACCTGGGAACTGCAATCTGACGATATGTATAATACCAACTAGCATATTCCCGGCGAGTCCTGTCCGGTGTACTCATAACCCAATGAGCACCTGTATACATCTTAGGTGAACCAACTGACACCAATGGCTTGTGAGACCGGCCACCGCCCCTCGTTGGGGTCTCGACTGTATACACTAGTCTACTCTGGAGTATCGATGCCCTGTCTCGAAACTCCTACGACTAGGGACACTTTAAGGATGTGCTTATAGACCCCAGCTCCCACGTATATGATCGCCATGATACTGCTGGCAGTCAAGCAAGAATCCTATGGGCTCTATCAACATGCAATAGTGAACTAAAGCATGTACACGATGATAAAGACAAACCAGATAGCATACTATCATCTCGAGCAAGACCGTCCTATCGGTATAGGTCCATCCTCAATCATTGCAATCACGTACTTGCGATCCAATAATTGACTTTGAGGGCACTATATCCAACACATTACACGTTGATAGAGAATAGTATGCTACCATGGTTTGTCTTTATTATTGTGTACTGCTTCAGGTGACCTTACTGGTCGCTATTACACATTGATAGAGCCCTTAGGATTCTTGAATGACTACCGGCAGTATGATGGCGATCATATACGTGAAAGCTGGGGTCTTTAAACACATCTTTAAAAGGTCCCTAGTCGTGGGAGTTTCGAGACTGGGCATCGATCTCCATTAGTAGACTAGTGTATACAGTCGAGACCCCGACGAGGGGCGTTGGCCGGTCTCACAAGCCATTGGTTTCAGTTGGTTCACCTAAGATATATACAGGTGCTCATTGGGTTATGAGTACACCGGACAGGACTCGCCGGGAACATGCTAGTTGGTATTATATATATCGTCAGATAGCAGTTCCCAGGTGACATGTGTACAGGTTACTCTATCGACCTGAGATCGTCATTTGTCTCGTGTGAGTTCCCACTGTGATTTGATTACTACCCTACCACGGCTCAAAGGAGTCGTGCAAACAGGTTTTAGTTGGGTACAGTCCCAAGCCACATGGAGGCAGTGAGCGGATCGTCAGGGATTCGTCTCTCCCGGTATTGGGGGTGAGATCGCGCTGTGTTTAGGAGAGCCATTACACGAAATCCCTGTATAGCAGTTCCCTGGTGACATGTGTACAGCTTAGTTCATCGACCTGAGATCGTCATTTGTCTCGTGTGAGTTCCTACTGTGCTTTTATTACTACCCTACCACGGCTCAAAGGAGTCGTATAAATAGGTTTTAGTTGGGTACAGTCCTGTGCCACATGGAGGCAGTGAGTGGATCGGCAGGGGTTTCGTATCTCCCGGTATTGGGGGTGAGATCGCGTTGTGTCTGGGAGAGCCATTACACGAAGTCCTTGGCTAAGGCAGGAGATTTACTAGTAGGTATTCCAGTAGTATCTCAGGGTGTTCTGGGCTACACTCCGACACGACTTGTACCGCTTTTGGGGGTCTTACTTTTACCAACCCCCTAGGCTCGCCATGCGATGCTCATAGACGAACGGACCGGACTTTACGGATATTGTCACTGACAGGCTCAGTAGGGTGTCAGGATGAGTTCGCTCATCGACCTCCCTTTTGGTCAATACCTGGTAGCCCGTTACGTACAGCTAGTACCTCTGACGTGCCAGTGGTTAAATCCACAGCCAAAGTATTGACGAGTCTTTAGAGTCCCCCACAGACAGTTTTCAAGTTTCGGGCGAAACGTTGTAGAGGCCGTATGATATATGGCAGGGTTCGATCATATACGTGCGGTATTGCACGGATCATGATCGGACGGATCATACTAGTGGGCTTTGGTTTAAGCCGGATCCTAGTATTAGATTTGTTGGATTACTTTAGTCTCATCGCATTCGCATTCGGTCGGAATGCGGATGCAGATATGTATATACAGGTGAGGGGTATCCTTGTGATCCGTCACGAGTTTATTTTAGATGTTGCCGTATCTTTTTATTGTTGCAAACATTTGGATTAATGCTTGCAAATGGAAATTGTGAGCTAGAAATCATCATTTTGTGCATTTAATGTGGCATGTGAAAGGTTAGTGACTCATGGTCTCTTTTATTGTGCATATGTCACATTATATGATGGATTTGAGTGATGAAATGAGAGGAAGAGAGAGAAGGGCAGCCATGATAGATATGGTTAGCACTTGTATTATTTTCATGATCTCTCTTTCTCATTTTATCATTGCAAAACAAAAGAAAAGAAAATGCTTCTTCTTCTTCCACTAGCTCACCATTTCCATGGATGGCATCACCTTCAACCTCCATCCACACAATGGATGCAAGAGACAAAGTTGTCACACACATTCTCTACTTCTCCTTGGACACGTCGGCTAGCGAACTTCGTGCCCGAGTTGCTTCGGATGAAGCGAGAGCCCGTAAAAAGACTCGAAGATGTGGTGCCCTTTCCGACGAGGAGACCGAGACCGGAGATGCCGCGAGGAGCTTGGGATGGTGGCCAAAGACCAAAGGACACGGATCGATCGGTATAGCCTTTCCAACCCTTCTCTAGTTAGCTAGTTGTAGGTTAATGGTTCGATCCGGGTTTTAAGCATACGATAGCGCCAGTTACAAGTTTTGAAAAAGTTTTCGTTTCCGCATTTTGGCCTCGAACAGACGGCCGGGGCGCTACCGTAGTCTTACACAAGATAAAATACTTTGTATAAGTCCCCTGAGTTCAATAACTCAAACCCTGTGCGTCGTAGGTTGAAAAATGTACTATGGTTAAGAAGAATAACACCGCTGTTTAGTGCTCCTTACCTAACCATCAACTGATAAAGGTAAATGTCATGGACATAATTTCAAAAAGTTATATCTCACTTTATAAAATAAACGTACAGATATATCAGTTTGAAATTGGTGCATAACAACGGATATTCAAAACCAAATATTTGCCGTCAGGCAAAACCCTATTTATTTCCTCAAATATCACCAATTAAAACGAATTCCGATATAATGAGGATATAATCACCTAATTCCCAATAATTTACTCCCACTCATCATTTGTAAAACCATACAGATATGAGAATCAAACCTGGTAAATACATACCCTGGAGCAAGGATCTAATTGGGAAATCAGTTTTCAATTAACAATGCATACTGAAACTGAAACATGAAAAAGTTTCGAAGGGGTAGCCGGGTATTCCTAGTAATGACTCTTCCATTATCCAGATTCATGACTGTAACCGTATATTTCCTTGCCATCTCTCCAAATCCCTTTATTTGTCTTTACTCATTACCTTCTGTACACCATCCTTAGGCTAAATGGTTTTCTTCCTTCCCCACCGTTCGGCACCAGCCTATGGTTTGGAAGAAGACTATCCAATAAGCATAATAGGTGTACTCTCCTAATCGTAGGAGTACTCGGAACCTGAGAGAAGGTAAAGATAAAAGACAACTGAATAAAACTTATTATATTTCTCCTGAATCAGAATCCATCCTTGAATTGGAACTAGTTCCTTCGAGTTCGTATGTAACTATACGATGGCTTATCCAATAACTGTGGATCTTCGTAGTGATATGAGGTGTTATGGAGAAATACAAAGGTGAAGTAGGAGTGGCGATGATATACGCGGTTTGGTCGTGAATAATAGCAGTCGTAATTTACTTTGCCCTCTTTCTAATCCCTTTATTTGTCTTTACTTATTACCTTCTGTACACCACACTTGGGCTAATTGGTTTTCTTCATTCCCCACCTTTCGGCACCTGCCTATGGTTTGGAAGAAGACTATCCAATAAGCGCAATAGGTGTATCCTCTCCTAATCCTAGGAGCCCTCACAACCTCAGAGATGGTAAAGGAAAAGACAACTGAATAGTCCTATTCAATTTCTCCTGAACCGAAAACAATCCTTGAATCTGAAACAAGTTTTTTCGAGTTCGTATGTAACTATACGATGGCCATATCCCATAAATGTGGATGTTCGTAGTGATACGGAATGTTCCGGAGAAAACTAAAGGGTAAAAGTAGTAGTAGCAATGAAGTATGCAACTCCGACAATCAAAAATTCAATGTGTTTTAAGAAGGTCCGGTTATATTGGTTACTGAGTTATAGTCTAGGGTCGGGCCATGGTCGCTGCCAAAGAGAGAGAGAAAAGAAACACTCAGCGTGCACTCTAACCTAGGTTAGAATGGTTAATCACTTTATCTAATCAGGATGTCTCCCATTGTTTTCTCAAATTCTCCTCCAAACCTGAAAGAAGAATTAGTCGGGATCACCAGAGGAGTAAACCAACTCATCAGTGGGTATTGGGATCCAACTATCATCGTATGATAACCTGATGGAATCCACTCACGTTATCACACTCCAGAAGGTATGCGCATGCCTGGCAAGTTTCCTGTATGTTAGAAACTCTCGATGTGATTTCTACCCCTAGGACCCAAGTGACCTTGACAATGCCAACATACCAAAGAGTCCTAGCTAAGTTCAACCCGTCATTATTGTTCATACCAGAATATTGCATTTAATACCGCCCATTCTTATGCTCGTTTGTTTATAGGTAGGTGCTTTTAATCCGTGTTTGCTACATATTTACAGGCTACAGGTTCCTAGTCCAAAATAACGCAAATCATACAAAATCTCCACTGTTACGCCAAAATCCAGAATATCTGTTGACAACAGATAAAAGCCGGGTTCCGGTCATCCGTATCCGTCCAGTGTCACGTACCAGTTCCAGAGACAAGACATATGACAGTGGTCATTCGTGTCTCGGACAAGCACAAAGCACGAGGGGGCAGCATAAGAATCAATGGGTGCGCGGAGCTCGAGGGAGAAAAGGCCAAAAGTATTATTTTTGATGCCATTTTGGACCGTTGCAGATCTGAAGAAATTGTTGTAGCAAATTACAATTTAGAACATGTAGAACAACAGAAGATAGCAACACAAGGAAACCCAGAAAATCCGAGATCCCAACTCCACAAAACCGCGGCGGAACCGCCGCCAAATGTTGGTTTTCGCGGCGGATCCGCCGCGGTTTCGTGTCATCATATGACCAAATTTTAGGGGTAGTTGGGTCATTACATTTAGGGCCTGAATGTTGCCCTAGGTTTTCAGCACGCAGCCTATAAATAACCCAGTTTTGTGCCAAGCCAAGGGTCTTCTTCATGTCTTCTCTTCATGCCTCTTTTTTTAGGTTTTAGTGTAGTTTAGTTTAGCTTCTTCTTCTTCATTCTTTCCTCCATGAAAATTGTAGTGAGAGCTTTTTGAGTGGATGATGAAATGAAGATGAGGGTTATTTTTCTTATCTTGTATTTTTATTTCATTGCATTGTAATTTCATTTCTAGTATAACTTTATTATTTGTTGTTAACTAGTTGTTGTTATTTCTTTTCTTGTTCTTTTTTCTTTTCTTCTATTATTTGTATTTTCAAGCGATGATACTCGACGGAGTTCCTTGCTAAGGTGAGGACCCAAGAGTTAGCTTGCTTCACTTGTAAAACCGTATTTTCCTTTCCTTTCTTCCTTCTTGTTTTGTTTTCTTTTCTCTTATGATGTGTGAATAATTTCCCTTTTGTTAAGGCTAAGGAATGTGGTATGAGGGACAGAGAAATCCCTTGTGCTTCTCTTCGCCAAACATCTTGAAACGAACCCCGACCAAACAACCGCAACACCCTCGCTTATGCGCGCTATACATGACTTGTAGCCGCGACCTAAGTCGAGAAGTCCTTTAAGCGCACTACAACGTGACATGTAGTTGTGACTTAATTGGATACATGGTTGCGGGTGTTTGGCCGGGGGTTGGAAATAAGCGTATTTAGCGGATGGACAAGGGGCACTAGGAATGGATTTAGCGTTTGAAAGCTTTCTTAAACTCACATATCCCATTCCTATGTCTTCCTAATCCCCGCTACTTTCGATTATCCCAACACCGTTTTAAGGATGGCAAAAGACAAGCACAAGACTAATCCTAACTCTACTAACCAACCTTAACCTTAACTCGAACATAAATACGAACACTTAGGATAGAATTGAACAAACATATACACATTCTTTATTGACTCGTCTAAAACTCGAACGGAAATACAACCATCTCCCTGCGGATCGACCCGTGCTCAACCGGCTAGCTGCATAGCGACACCGTCCTGATCGCGGTTATAACTTTAGAACTTTGAACATCCGACACGCAAAAAGCGTGCGATCAAATGGCGCCGTTTCCGGGGAGACGGTAGCGTATTTTCTTTCTTATTATTCGGGTTAATATTCTTTTCGTATATATTTATAAATAAAAAAAAATCTTTTTATTATTTTTGATCATTTTTGTGTGCAAGTATGCAGGCTAATCTGGAGCAAGTACAGTAATCCAAAAAGAAAACAGAGGTTTTTATTTTGGAGAAGAAAAGAAGTGGAGTTCGTTGACCAAAGACAAATCCCCAAGTCAACATTTTGACCGCGGAACCGCGGTCAAAAGGTGCCTTGCGCGGCTGTTCCAAGGTCCCATTGAGGCCTCTGTGCCCAATTTTTTTCTCCACCATTTTTTCTTTTCTTTTATCGTCTCTGTGAATTCCACTATACTGTATTTTCTGCAGATTTTTGCGGATTTGCAAACTGCGATTGTGGGGAGCAAAGTGTACGTTCAAGGTTAAGGTGATTACGAAGTACTGTGCCAAAGATCCGGGTAGTTTGACCCGCACAAGCGAACTTTTTCAAGCTTACCGGAATTGATTCAACGGGGATTTCCTAACCCAAAAACTTAACGGTACGTATTTCTTAAACACCTTCTTCTCAAATACGACGCATCCAATTTACTATTCTTTGCAGGATTCTTTGCAAGTTCGCTAGCAAACGCTAAAAATTGACTAACCCGTATTTGTTGCAGTGCCGTGCTTAAACGAAAAAACGATTGTTAGATTCTTTATAGAATTTTTATTGAATTGCGCATTGCATACATTAATACGGACTTAAGAGCAAGCGAACCACACAACATACGGTAAAGGATTTCATCACCTTTTCCGTGGCCCACAAATCACGAACTTGAGCATAACGTTTACCCGCACAAATTTTAAAAGAAACTAGACTTTAAGCCTTAAGGACTTCACGCTCACTAGGAGAAGTTAACTGTGTTTAGAACACCGCTTAATGGTATATTGTTTACGGGGTGTCTAGGAAAGTGTTAACGGCGAAACCGCCAAAAGAGAAAGGGTTATTTAATTAAGGACCTTCGCGAAAGCGTCGGAAAACCTCCCCTTATCTCTGCACATACCTGGCCTCGTGATCAGTGTATCTTGAGCCCGTTTCTCGACACAGTTTTACTTCGACAATCAAGTTCTGGAGCAGGTCTAGTTGACCTAGGTGAACCCTAGAACGATTAGGTGTGTGGTATTTTTTGTGTCGTGATTGTTTTTGTCCAGATTCTTTTTGTGTCTATATTTCATTCTTTTGTTTATAACTAACTGAAAAATTATATAAAAAAATTACATTCTTTTTTTTCCCCTTCTTTTCTCTGCCTTTCTTTCTTTCTCTCTTCATATCATCGGTACCCCACCTCGCAAAACTCTTGCCTAACTTTGGTACCCACAACCAGAAATCACTTCTTACGGTTCTTGCTTTGGTCGAATTTCGAACGACCCCTCCATGCCCAAAATGTCATTGAAAGATTGCATAGACGCGTCTAGGACAAACACTTGCCTTCCGCAATCCACTTTGTATCAACCTTTTCAACCTCCCGCACCCGCTTATGTTGATACCCCTTTTGCAAGTCGTCCTTTGTCCATCGCTAAACATATTGAACAATCTCATAGCCGATCTTTCACTCCTTTCACCACTTCAAATTCTTGGGATCAACAATTTCATTCACCTTCTTATCCAAATGTTGATCCTACTCCTGTCTAACCATTCAATTCCTACCAGTCCAACCCGACTTTTGCACCTTCCTTAGACATTGTTTCCACACAGCCTTTTGGGAGTTTCCAGTATCCAAACGAATTTGAATCTTTTGCTGAAACCCCTTCAAAACCCATGTCTAGTCTGGAACAGTCATTAGAAGACTTTAGGATAGCGTCGTACCAACAAATGATGGATGTGAATGCGTCCATGGCCGCTCTCATACAACCTAGTGACCCGGTAGCTAGTTTTCAACTAGCTCCAAATTTTCCAATGTATGAAGAGGCGGTATGACATGTTGAGAATTTGAGTGGAGAGAGTGAGCTGTACCCCCTTCCAAGTCAAACCTACCCGCCACAAATTGAATCTCACAACTCCAGTTTTGAATGTTTATCTAATGTTCCAAACGATTTATCAACTGAAGATAAAATGATTAATGAGTTGTGCGACTTTGTAGTGTTTGATTTACCCGATTGTGAAGGGTCCCTTCCAAGTGAAACCAATCCTAAACCTTTTGACCTCTACACCTCCATCTTAGAACCTAAATTGATTGAAATCCATGCTCTTGATGAGGTGTCTGAGAATATTGATTTTCACTTGATTGAGGATATTGACGCAGGGGATATTTCGGATGATGAACCCACAGTTTTGGATGAGTTTGTCCCTCTAATTCATCATCCCGAGTCATTAATTGTTTTTCCCAAACTTCATATGCGTCTTGATTTTGATGATAAATGCATGGATGAGCAAATTTTTGAGGAGACTTTTGAGGAATGCTTTGAGGATGAACCAGTTGTAATTGATGAGTCGGATTTTCCAATTCATCCTATCCCTTTCATTGACTGTGTACACCCTCCTGAACCTTTAACCGAAAACCTTCCTCAATCACCTACCTCCATCCTTTCCATCGTTCCGACCTTGTAAGAAACCGTATCATTTTCATTTCTTATGTCTGGTTTACCAAGTTCGGCGTACCCATACCTTCTCACGAATCTTGAGGGATTTGACCCCATTTCTCGACGGGTTGATAGATTAGCACAATCGCTTTTTACACATCGTTCATCACAAATTGTGCTAATTTATTCGCTCCATTTCTGCCCTCAAGTTCGTATTCCACTTCTTTCTCCCATACGCCATTCTTCTCTTCTACCGAGACCGGACGCCACTTCTATTCCCACACGGTCTCGCGTATTTTCCATTTCTTACCTCTCCGCATTCTTTCACCAACCAGCACATTATAGAGATAAAATCTTTGAATGGTTGGTACTAACTTTTGGCCTGTGTAAGGCCTTGTATAGCTTGATACTGTTCTTTCCCCCCTAATCCTGAACTTCAACACTTAAACAGTGGAAACACTGTTTCACTTAAGTTTGGGAGGGAACCTTTTTGTGTATATATTTTTTGTTTTCTTTTTGCTTTGTATATATTTTTTTTAGGGAGCGCCGACAATTTTTGTTAGTTGTATGTATGCCCTAGAGGCCAGTATTGTAAAGATGATGTATATTATATTGGATGCTTGGACATATATAGAGATGACTTTCTTGCTCGATATTTATAGTATGCTATCTGGTTACTCTTTATCTTAACATGTACACTAGTCTCTTTAAACTGTCTTATAGTTACATGTTGATAAAGCCCTTAGGATGTGTACTTGACTACCTGGACTATGATGCAGATCATACTAGTGGGGACATGGTAGTCCATAAGTACATCCTTCAAGGTCCCTAGTCGTGGGTGTATCGAGACAGGGCATCGATATACCAGTGTAGACTAGCGTATACGCTTCTCGACCCATGAGATGGGCGATGGATGATCCCATATCTATTGGTGTTTGACATCAGAGATGGTGTACGGGTGCTCAGTGGAGACTGGGTACACTGGACGGACTCGCCGAGAATGCACAGATGGTATTATACCTCACGTCAGATGAAAGTTCTCAGGTGACACTTGTGCAGGTTAGTCTGTAGACCCGAGATCGTCATAGAGTCTTGTGTGATTCCCACTGTGCTTTGATCTCCACCTTACCACGTCCATGAGGGCGTGCAAAATGGTGGTCTTTGGGTACAGTCCCGAGTCACATGGAGGCAATGAGCGATAAGAGGGGTTTCGTCTCTCCCGGTATTGGGGTTGATGTTGCGCTGTGCTCGATTGGCCGTAACAGGGAAGTCCCTGGCCAGGGCTGATCAGAGATTTGCTGGTATGTGTTACCAGTAGTTTCTCGACCCGTTATGAGCCTCACATCGGCACGACTTATCGGTTATTGGGGTCTGACGTTTACCACCCCTAGACTTGATATGCGACATATCAGACGAACAGACCGGACTGTACGGTAAGTGTTACTGGTTGGATTCACAGGAGTGTGAGCGGGCTAGCTCGTCGATCTTCTGATCGCTCAATACCCGGATGGCCGTTACGTTTAGCAGACCGCTTGCGGCTTGTGGGTGCTTGATATGATCATCATCTGCTATCGGCGTATTGACGAGTCTTTAGAGTCCTACACAGAGGTTTCCTAGCTCAAGCGAAACGAAATAGGAGCGCATATGAGATATGTGCAGGACCGAGAATAATGCGTGTATGTGATACCGTATTTCATTCTCACGATGGATGTATCGATTGGTTATATTCGATATGACCTAGTTATCGAATCATTGATTCGATAAGCCGATACATAGGATACTAGTCGGTTATATGCGATATGACCGGATCGTTAAGTCAAGTGTTGATTTAATGATTTAATGTATAATTATATATTTGATATATTACTTTGCATTAACTAGTATTGGTTCACTTTAAATGGATATTCTCACTTGATGTGCAAATTGTATATGTGATATACTTTTGTGCACATGTTTGTATCATGTTTGATGATGCATGCTCATTTGGTTAAGTGTATAGAATTAAACTTAGGTTAAGAAAGTGATTAGGGTTTTTATTTATCCATTCTTTTATTTATTCATTTTTGGAAAAAGAATGGGATAAGAATACAAAATGGTTGCTTTCATTCTTGAACATTGTTGAAGCTTCATGAAGCTTTGACTTTGTGACCATTTTGTCTTCACACTAAACCCTAACCATTCTTCTAACCTTAGTTAATTCTCTACACTTAACTATGGTTCACATTATGATAAGTATTGATTTATTTTTATTTTATCTCAACACTTATCATATTCTTTCTTCTTCTTCATCTTCATCTTCAAGAAAAAAGCTTGATGCCATCAATGGCAACTTGAGCTAAAGTGAGAGAAATCCAATTCTAAAGTGAACCCACCTCCTATTTCTTCACCCTCTACCTCTTGCCAAGTTGTTTTGGGTGTTTTCTTCACAAGTTTCACAACTTTGTGAAGTTGGAGCTTGAACTTGTGATTCCTCGACGTAGATCATCTTCGGCACGAAGCCGACGACCTAGTCCGCCCAAATCTCCGATGAAGCCGACGTATGAGTTCGGGATTCGAGATGGACAGCGAGAGGATGCCTACATGGAGCTAAGGAAGTGGATAACTGGATCTACAAAGGTTGTAGCTCTCTTCTTTTAGTTAAGTTGTTAACTAGTTTACCGTTTCGCCTAAACTTCTAGTCAACGATCCGTATTAGGGTTTCGCGGCACTCATAAATTTTGAAATAGGCATGGTTGATGCCTTGTGAGACCTCTTGAGAGTGCCTAGGAACCCTACAGTGGTATCAGAGACTAGCTAGAGCCTTAGGCGAAGTCTACACGACGTTTGAAACCCGAACGAACCCGAAACCCTAAAACCCAAGTGCTCTCTGGACTTTTTCTAAAATCTGGGTTTTCTCAATATTAAAAATGCTTAAAAAATTCAGCAGGGAATTCTAAGAATTACGTTGCAATTTTTATTCAATGAACAGTGTAATGCGCGGCGGAACCGCGGCCTAAGCCAGCTTAGGCGGCGGTTCCGCGGCTAGAGAATGACGTCAGCCATCCTCCTCTGCACAGTAATTCATAGTTTCTGCAGCTGAGTTTTATGGGTATTTTTAATAATTATTCAAGAGTTGAATTTTCTGGGGTGTTTTAGAGCTTCGGTGTTTCGACCGGATTATCAAACTTCGTCTTTGTGTATTTCCGGATAATTTTTGAATTTGTTAAAATGTTCGACCGGATATAAATACCCAACTTTTTCCCTGTCGGGAAATTTCCAAGTGTTGGATTTTTCTGTAGTTTAACGACGTTCTAAGTAGTGCAAGTAACGCGATGGACCCTCTAGAAGACAAATAACCTTAACTCGATTATGTGACCGTCTTGAACTGCCCTTTGAACCTTCGGGTTTGGGGCAGTACGGCGTGCCATATGTGAGGCGTTGGCTTGACCCTTCTACGGCTGGACCGTTGGTACTGAGGCACGAACTGAATGTTGTTAGACCTATTTCATGTGTTGAGCTGTATTGGGAAAACTTGGGTATTCGACTGTTCGATCGGAAAGTTTAACATTTTCTGTTTATCTGGAATGTGATACAATAATTGGAATTCACAAACAGTTATGAGATAACTGAATGAATGTTATAAATCTAGCGGTTTAGTTTCACTTGATATTGAAAAGAGTTTTCGAGAATGAGACTAAAATGCGGGGTTTATAACTGTTAGGCATGTGATGTCTAAGTATTTCATTTGATTAGGCATGTGATGTCTAAAGAGGTTGCGGATTCCAACTGTTGTAGTTTTACACTTTCTTTTCTGTGACCGTAAGTGTAGTATGTTCATATCGCCGGTTTCGTTGCTATACGTCAACGACAATTGGGGTATGCATACTTACTTACGTTGATGACATGTGATGTTATGTGTTGCTGGATATGTTATATTGGATCGTCGTGTTTGAATAGCCGGGGTTTTTTTTATGTGAGATGAGTGTTTTTCATTATCATTCATGTAAAAACTTGTATGTAATATTCTTTTATTTGGGACACTTCCAGGTAGCGGAAGTTGTCACCTTTTGTATATTATTTACTTTTCCGCATTAGGATAGACCCAAGGAGGGGAGCACAAGTAACCGGGTTCTGGGGTCCAGTGGGAGACCAACTCGAGGAGTCAAGTCCGGGTCTCCTAACCCTAGAATTGGTAGGGTTGCTTGCCGCTCTCGTAGGGGTCTAGGGGTGTGGGATTGGCTATTCATCACGACCGTGGAATCCGTGTTTTATACTGGCTCGTATTGAAAACACGGACGTCCTAGTATATCCAATATTTCATATGTTTTCTTCTGCTGCGATATCTGTGATGTGATCATGTGATGTTCTGTGATAGATACTTTATATAGTATATATGATATATTATATAGACGTTACTTATGTTTTGCATCCGCACTAGCCCTGCCCTGCTCTGTCGTTAGTTACCTAACCTAACGGTGCATGAGGGGACATCGAGGCGAATACGGATGGCATAAGTGTACGTCGTATTTATCTGTGATGTTTAGGTATTTAAATGATGGGACTTCATTAATGTGATTAATAAAAGAAAAGAAACCTAAGATGTTGTGGAATCAAATTTTAAATAAAAAGGGTAGCTACAGTTCTTGCTTTGCACAGTGATATATATGATATATCCCGCACCTTATTCGATGAGGAAAGGACCGAGATCCCTTCACCGGGAGTGACTCCTTTAGCAATAACTGGCAGATGCTACACACTCGGTTTGGTTGTTGATTGCTTTTAAGAGTTTTTGCTTTGCACAGTGATATATATGATATATCCCGCACCTCATTCGACGAGGAAAGGGCCGACGATCCCTTCATCGGGAGTGACCCCTTTAGCAAAACTAGAGAAGCCTCAAAATCACTCCATTTCAAAACTTCATTTGATTCTACAACGATATCAAGTTCATTACACAATAGGTTTTCAGAAAAACCTGACGTAGCCCTCCGTCATTTCAGATAAATCCTGCTTAGTATTCGTGCTACGTTTGTTGACCTCCGTCAAGGCGTAGTGTGCGGTAGCTAACTAGTATTTATCTGCTTATGCATATGATGCAGATTGGATTAGGGTAGTCGTACGACCTTGTTGACCTCCGTCAAGGGTCGTGCGGGTGGGTTTGATTCAATCAAGAAATGACGGGTTGAACTTGACTTGCACCCTGTGGTTTGTTGACCTCCGTCAAGGTCATAGGATGCTTGGGGCAAAATATTATCGGGAATTTTAAGTGTTGAAATTTGCAATGAGATTGCATACCTTCTATGAGATAGTTGGATCCCGATACCCACTGCGAGTAAGAGTTACTCCTGGGAGAGTTTTACACATTACAATTAGCCGATCATGTAGGTGTCTAGAAAGGTGTTAACGAGGTTACGCCTCTGGGAAAACGAGGTTTACATTAATTAGGTTCGTGCGAAAGCACGGGGGACCTCCCTCAAAGTACCGACACTGGCCTGGCTGAAAGATTGGCGAACTTGTAGTGTGTAATTAATCCCGGCTAATCTTTCCTTTTAGGGTTTGAAGGAAGATTTGATAAAAAGCAGTGGGAGCCATCCTGATTAGATAAGATAATAACCAATCTGATCTTGCACGAGCATACGCTAAAGTGTTTTCTTCTCTCTCTCTCCAGGTAGTGACCATTTCATGCCCTAATGAAAATAATAATATGGATGTATTGACCGAACCCGCATGTTATACTGTGCTGGGGAACGTTGGTTCCGTTCTTTCCTATAAGAGTTATAGGACTGAACAGGATATAGGGGAATACCAGGATTCCCATGCCACCCGAATGAAGAAAGTACATGTTGATGCATTTTCTTCGGGTGTGTTCGTTACAGAGAACTGTTTCTCCATTTGCTCCATGTCCTGGGTATTAGATACCGGGTCAGGATCCCATATATGTAATCGGTTACATGGGCTTAGGAAAGGTAGAGAACTTGGAGAAGGTGATAAAGACATTAGAGTTGGAAATGGTGCAATTGTTGCAGCTAAGACTGTCGGGGAATATCACCTTGTATTACCAACTGGTAATACATTGGTTCTGAACGAATGCTATTACATGCCGAACCTGATATGCAACATTATATCGGTTTCTTTATTAAGTAAAGAGGGATATAATTTTGTATTACAGGACAATGTTATGAACATTTTCCATAACCAAAAGTTGGTTGGATCAGGCACGTTGTGCAATGGCATTTATGTTCTAAATCAATCAACAGTTCTGAGCATAACAAACACACACAAGAGGAAGAGTTCAGAACTGAACGAATCCATCTTGTGGCATTGTAGACTGGGTCATATCAATGCGACACGATTAGCTAAGTTGCATAAGGATGGATATTTAAATCCGTTTGAATTTTCATCTTATGATACTTGCCAATCATGTCTCAAAGGCAAGATGACCAAAGCTCCGTTTACGGGACGCGGAGAAAGAGTTACCGAACTCTTGGGACTGATACATAGTGATGTATGCGGTCCCATGTCTACACATGCCAGGGATGGTTCTTCGTACTTCATTACATTTACTGACGATCTCTCTAGATTCGAATATGTGTTCCTGATGAAACACAAATAAGAAGCTTTTGAGAAATTTAGAGAATATAAACAAGAAGTCGAGAACCAAACCGGAAAAAGTATTAAAATCCTACGATCTGATCGAGGAGGTGAATACTTGAGCATTGAATTCCTGGACTTCCTAAAAGAGAATGGGATTCTCTCTCAGCTAACTCCTCCATATACACCACAGCACAACGGTGTATCAGAACGGAGGAACCGCACCCTATTGGATATGGTGCGCTCCATGATGAGTGTAGCTGAGTTACCTGTTTCCTTCTGGGGATATGCACTGGAAACAGCAGCATACCTACTGAATAGGGTTCCCACCAAATCTGTGCCTACCACACCATATGAGATATGGGAAGGGAAGAGACCGTATCTTAATTTTATAAAGATATGGGGTTGCCCGGCCTATGTCAAAAGACAAAAACCGGACAAACTCGAGGCAAGATCTGTTTTGTGTAAATTTGTTGGATATCCCAAACATTCGCGAGGGTATATCTTCTACCACAGTGAGGAACAAAGAGTATTTGTTACTCAACATGCCACCTTTTTAGAAAAGGAATTTCTTGCAAAAGAAATTAGTGGCTCTGAGGTAGAACTGGAAGAGGTTCCAGCTGAACAAAATACAACAGATGATTTAGTGGAACCAGAGCATTCAGTAGCTTTCGACGAACCTCAGCCTCTCCGCCGATCTAGTAGGGTTCCTCGCCCACCTGAGAGATACTACGGTTTTCTCATGGATGGTGGGAGCGAGGATTGCATCATGGAGGATGATGACCCAACTAGCTTCGAGCAGGCCATCACGAGTGGGGACTCAGTAAAATGGCTGGATGCTATGCGGTCCGAGATGGAATCCATGTACACCAACAAAGTATGGACTTTGGAAGTTGCTCCTGAAGGGGTAAAACCCATTGGGAGCAAGTGGATCTTCAAGAAGAAAATTGGTGTAGATGAGAAAGTGGAGACTTTCAAAGCTAGACTTGTTGCAAAAGGTTTTCGTCAAAGACCAGGTGTGGACTATGACGAAACCTTTTCTCCAGTGGCTATGCTTAAATCCATCCGGATCATGCTTGCCATCGCTGCATATCATGATTACGAAATCTGGCAAATGGATGTTAACACCGCCTTTCTAAATGGTGATTTAGAAGAGTGCGTGTACATGACTCAACCAGAGGGCTTCGTAGATAGTGGGAGCAGCGGGAAGGTGTGCAAGCTGCTTAAATCCATTTATGGATTAAAGCAAGCATCGCGGAGTTGGAACATCTGCTTTGACGTCGTTATCAAAGAGTTTGATTTCGTCAAAAATCCAGATGAACCTTGTATCTACAAGAAGGTGGCAGAGAGTAAGGTTGTCTTCCTCGTATTGTACGTGGACGACATACTCTTGATAGGAAATGATATTCCTATGCTGCAATCGGTCAAGCTCTTCTTATCACAAAGATTCTCAATGAAAGATCTTGGTGATGCCTCCTGCATATTGGGGATTAGGATCTATAGAGATAGATCCAAACGGATTTTGGGATTGTCCCAATCCAGGTACATTGACACCATACTAAAGAGGTTTAGTATGGAAGAATCCAAGCGTGGAAATTTTCCCACGATCTCTGGAGTCACTCTCTCCAAAGAGATGTCTCCCAAGACTGATTTGGAGAGAGCTCGCATGCAAGGGATACCCTATGCTTCGGCTGTAGGCTCTATCATGTATGCGATGCTATGTACCAGACCCGATGTAGCATACTCACTAAGTGTAGTGAGCAGGTATCAAGCTGATCCTGGAGAGAGTCACTGGACAGCTGTGAAGAGCATTCTCAAGTACTTGCGAAGGACTAAAGAGATGCTCTTGGTGTATGGTAACGGAGAACTCCAAGTGGAGTCCTTTACCGATTCGAGCTTCCAGAGTGATAAGGACGACTCTAAGTCGCAGTCGGGTTTTGTCTTTACCCTTTACGGAGGGGCGGTTAGCTGGAAGAGTTCCAAGCAGGAAACCGTGGCAGACTCGACGATGGAGGCTGAATACATCGCTGCCAACGATGCTGCCAAAGAGGCTGTCTGGATCAAGAAGTTCATTACTGAACTTGGAGTGGTTCCATCCATTGAGCATCCAATACCTTTGTATTGCGATAACAATGGAGCGGTGGCTTTGGCCAAGGAACCCAGCGATCCAGGCATATTCTGAGGCGGTATCACCTGATCCGGGAGATAGTTGATCGCCGGGAGATCGAGGTCAGGAGGGTTGACACGAAGAACAACACGGCAGATCCACTCACGAAGGCCATTCCCTAGATACAGTTTGAGAGACTCTTCGGGATGCTCGGTATGCGATACTACAGCAGCTGGCCCTAGTGCAAGTGGGAGATTGTTAGTTGTATGTATGCCCTAGAGGCCAGTATTGTACAGATGATGTATATTATATTGGATGCTTGGACATATATAGAGATGACTTTCTTGCTTGATATGATAGTATGCTATCTGGTTACTCTTTATCTTAACATGTACACTAGTCTCTTTAAACCGTCTTATAGTTACATGTTGATAAAGCCCTTAGGATGTGTACTTGACTACCTGGACTATGATACAGATCATACTAGTGGAGACATGGTAGTCCATAAGTACATCCTTCAAGGTCCCTAGTCATGGGTGTATCGAGACAGGGCATCGATATACCAGTGTAGACTAGCGTATACGCTTCTCGACCCATGAGATGGGCGATGGATGATCCCATATCCATTGGTGTTTGACATCAGAGATGGTGTACGGGTGCTCAGTGGAGACTGGGTACACTGGACGGACTCGCCGAGAATGCCCAGATGGTATTATACCTCACGTCAGATGAAAGTTCTCAGGTGACACTTGTGCAGGTTAGTCTGTAGACCCGAGATCGTCATAGAGTCTTGTGTGATTCCCACTGTGCTTTGATCTCCACCTTACCACGTCCATGAGGGCGTGCAAAATGGTGGTCTTTGGGTACAGTCCCGAGTCACATGGAGGCAATGAGCGATAAGAGGGGTTTCGTCTCTCCCGGTATTGGGGTTGATGTTGCGCTGTGCTCGATTGGCCGTAACAGGGAAGTCCCTGGCCAGGGCTGATCAGAGATTTGCTGGTATGTGTTACCAGTAGTTTCTCGACCCGTTATGAGCCTCACATCGGCACGACTTATCGGTTATTGGGGTCTGACGTTTACCACCCCTAGACTTGATATGCGACATATCAGACGAACAGACCGGACTGTACGGTAAGTGTTACTGGTTGGATTCACAGGAGTGTGAGCGGGCTAGCTCGTCGATCTTCTGATCGCTCAATACCCGGATGGCCGTTACGTTTAGCAGACCGCTTGCGGCTTGTGGGTGCTTGATATGATCATCATCTGCTATCGGCGTATTGACGAGTCTTTAGAGTCCTACACAGAGGTTTCCTAGCTCAAGCGAAACGAAATAGGAGCGCATATGAGATATGTGCAGGACCGAGAATAATGCGTGTATGTGATACCGTATTTCATTCTCACGATGGATGTATCGATTGGTTATATTCGATATGACCTAGTTATCGAATCATTGATTCGATAAGCCGATACATAGGATACTAGTCGGTTATATGCGATATGACCGGATCGTTAAGTCAAGTGTTGATTTAATGATTTAATGTATAATTATATATTTGATATATTACTTTGCATTAACTAGTATTGGTTCACTTTAAATGGATATTCTCACTTGATGTGCAAATTGTATATGTGATATACTTTTGTGCACATGTTTGTATCATGTTTGATGATGCATGCTCATTTGGTTAAGTGTATAGAATTAAACTTAGGTTAAGAAAGTGATTAGGGTTTTTATTTATCCATTCTTTTATTTATTCATTTTTGGAAAAAGAATGGGATAAGAATACAAAATGGTTGCTTTCATTCTTGAACATTGTTGAAGCTTCATGAAGCTTTGACTTTGTGACCATTGTGTCTTCACACTAAACCCTAACCATTCTTCTAACCTTAGTTAATTCTCTACACTTAACTATGGTTCACATTATGATAAGTATTGATTTATTTTTATTTTATCTCAACACTTATCATATTCTTTCTTCTAATTCATCTTCATCTTCAAGAAAAAAGCTTGATGCCATCAATGGCAACTTGAGCTAAAGTGAGAGAAATCCAATTCTAAAGTGAACCCACCTCCTATTTCTTCACCCTCTACCTCTTGCCAAGTTGTTTTGGGTGTTTTCTTCACAAGTTTCACAACTTTGTGAAGTTGGAGCTTGAACTTGTGATGCCTCGACGTAGATCATCTTCGGCACGAAGCCGACGACCTAGTCCGCCCAAATCTCCGATGAAGCCGACGTATGAGTTCGGGATTCGAGATGGACAGCGAGAGGATGCCTACATGGAGCTAAGGAAGTGGATAACCGGATCTATAAAGGTTGTAGCTCTCTTCTTTTAGTTAAGTTGTTAACTAGTTTACCGTTTCGCCTAAACTTCTAGTCAACGATCCGTATTAGGGTTTCGCGGCAATCATAAATTTTGAAATAGGCATGGTTGATGCCTTGTGAGACCTCTTGAGAGTGCCTAGGAACCCTACAATTTTGACTCTCTCGGTGTACCCTAACAGTGAGGGCACTGTCAAGTTTAAGTTTGGGGGTGTGCTCGGTAAGCTTTCATCCTTCGCATTCATTTGTATATTCTGCATTTGCATACCTTTTTAAAAACCCATAAAAAATCTAAAATTTTCCAAAAAAATTGAAACTTTATCGTCAAGTTAGCTAATAGGGTAACTTGGATTTTTATTCTGAAGGTTTAGTTAATATGTTAGAAATAACTAAATTCTAGGCTTAGGAATTGAAAACCCTAAAAATAACCCTCATTCTGCTTAACCTTGGTAAGTATACGTCCTTACAGTTTTTTTTGAGAAATAGGTAATCTTGAGTTCAGTTCTTGAGTTAAGTCGAGATGAAGGGAAACTATTGAAGCTTTACTGAAGGATCTGAAAAATAGTTTTTATTCTTGAGTCCAAAATTAGAAAGTATATACCCTACAAACTGCACATACACGCACCTTGAAACTTGGGATAGTAGAGAATACGTAGAAATACTCTTGCCTGAAAACCTAGTACGAAAGAAAAAATGGTAATTAAAGCTAAACACCAAAAGAGAATATTGAAAAATATATCCGGTCTTGAAAAAGAAAAGAAAAAAAATAAAAAGAAAAATAGAATAAAGTCAAGACCTGGAAACTGCTATTTACGCTTTAAGCTCATACATTCAGTAATCGGTTGTTAGTGTCTCAAGAAGCATTAATAGCCGCATGAAAGGTGTGAGCAACACCGTTCATCATAAATGAAAAGAAGTAGTATTAGGTATTAGGGCAAGGGTACTATAGCGTGAATTGAATTCTCAAGTGTAGGGGTGAAATAATACACACACGTAGGGGTATACAATCGATGTTTGGATAAAAGATAGAAATAAAGAATAAGACTCGTGTTTTCTCTAAAGTTGATAAAAATCGCGAAATTAAGACCGCACTTTAGAAGGAAAACTCAGGAGATACCAACATCTTTCTAAACTTTTTTGGAACGTATAGGATCTAAGGTTAAATAGATAGGAAGTGTGGAACATAAGGGTTGAATATTTCTAGCTTAGGATAATAGAGTTTCTAACGTGGATACTAAACTGTAGGAGTAGAATCGATGTTAACTTATGACACTAGCTAGACGGGATTTTGTGGGTGTAATCCGCTGAAAACCCTCAGGAGACAACACTCCTCCTAGTAGGGACACCTAGAGGTTTAACGGCTTGTTGCACGAGCTCAGTACAATCGCGTTCCCTGCGAAAGTGAGGTTAGGACTTTTTGTGTATAATTGGTTTTGCTCGGGACGAGCAAAAGTTAAGTTTGGGGGTATTTGTTCATACCAGAATATTGCATTTAATACCGTCCATTCTTACGCTCGTTTGTTTATAGGTAGGTGCTTTTAATCCGTGTTTGCTATATATTTACAGGCTACAGGTTCCTAGTCCAAAATAACGCAAATCATACAAAATCTCCACTGTTATGCCAAAATCCAGAACATCTGTTGATAACAGATAAAAGCCGGGTTCCGGTCATCCGTATCCGTCCAGTACCACGTACCAGTTCCAGAGACAAGACATATGACAGTGGTCATTCGTGTCTCGGACAAGCACAGAGCACGAGGGGGGGCAGCATAAGAATCAATGGGTGCGCGGAGCTCCAGGGAGAAAATGCCAAAAGTATTATTTTTGATGCCATTTTGGACCGTTGCAAATCTGAAGAAATTGTTGAAGCAAATTACAATTTGGAACATGTAGAACAACAGAAGATAGCAACACAAGGAAACCCAGAAAATCCGAGATCCCGACTCCACAAAACCGCGGCGGAACCGCCGCCAAATGTGGGTTTTCGCGGCGGATCCGCCGCGGTTTCGTGTCATCCTATGACCAAATTTTAGGGGTAGTTGGGTCATTACATTTAGGGCCAGAATGTTGCCCTAGGGTTTCAGCACGCAGCATATAAATAGCCCAGTTTTGTGCCAAACCAAGGGTCTTCTTCATGTCTTCTCTTCATGCCTCTTTTGTTAGGTTTTAGTGTAGTTTAGTTTAGCTTGTTCTTCTTCTTCATTCTTTCCTCCATGAAAATTGTAGTGAGAGCTTTTTGAGTGGATGATGGAATGAAGATGAGGGTTGTTTTTCTTATCTTGTAATTTTATTTCATTGCATTGTAATTTTATTTCTAGTATAACTTTATTATTTGTTGTTAACTAGTTGTTGTTATTTCTTTTCTTGTTCTCTTTTCTTTTCTTCTTTTATCCGTATTTTCAAGCGATGATTCTCGACGGAGTTCCTTGGTAAGGTGAGGACCCAAGAGTTAGCTTGCTTCACTTGTAAAACCGTATTTTCCTTTCCTTTCTTCTTTCTTGTTTTATTTTTTTTCTCTTATGATGTGTGAATAATTTCCCTCTTGTTAAGGCTAAGGAATGCGGTATGAGGGACGGAGAAATCCCTTATGCCTCTCTTTGCTAAACATCTTGAAACGAACCCCGACCAAACAACCGCAACCCCCTCGCTTAGGCACGCTATACGTGACTTGTAGCCGCGACCTAAGTCGAGAAGTCCTTTAAGCGCACTACAACGTGACATGTAGTTGTGACTTAATTGGATACATGGTTGCGGGTGTTTGGCCGGGGGTTGGAAATAAGCGTATTTAGCGGATGGACAAGGGGCACTAGGAATGGATTTAGCGTTGGAAAGCTTGCTTAAACTCGCAAATCCCATTCCTATGTCCTCCTAATCCCCGCTACTTTCGATTATCCCAACACCGTTTTAAGGATGGCAAAAGACAAGCACAAGACTAATCCTAACTCCACTAACCAACCTTAACCTTAACTTGAACATAAATACGAACACTTAGGATAGAATTGAACAAACATATACACATTCTTTATTGACTCGTCTAAAACTCGAACGGAAATACAACCATCTCCCTGCGGATCGACCCGTGCTGAACCGGCTAGCTGCATAGCGACACCTTCCTGATCGCGGTTATAACTTTAGAATTTTGAACATCCGACACGCCAAAAGCGTGCGATCAATTATTTTGATTGCGTTAAACCCACCCGTACGAGTCCTTGACAATGCCAACATAACCGTACGACTGTCCTAACCAATCCGCATATCCATGCGACAGAAAAGCATTACAGAGATACAGAACACTACGACTCGGCAATGCACGACATACGTAGAACGAATACTAAGCAATACTAATCTAAAATGACGGAGGCCTACGACTGGTTTTTGGCGAAAAACCTTTAACGTAATGAACTTGATATTGTTGAAAGAACCAGATAACTTTTTATAAATATATAGTGGCGAAAACCTTTGCTAAAGAGGTCACTCCCAGTTAAGAGATCTCGGCTCTTTCCTCGTAGAATGAGGTGCTGGATATTCATAACCGAATACCGCTGTGCAAAGCAAAAAGTAATCGACTATAGTGAAGTTATTACCCTGACGCAAGCTTCTGCCCAAGGGGTCACTCCCGATGAAGGGATCTTGGCCCTTGCCTCATCGAATGAGGTGTTGGATATTCATAACAGATTACCGCTATGCAAAACAAAAGAGAACGTCCTTATATTAACAACTTTTTGAAAATTGTTCCAACAACATCGAATAAGTCTGTTTTCCTTGCATTGATCTTAATCAACGCAGTCCCATCAATTAATCACACCAAAAAAGAATGAAAATATGATGTACGTATCTGCCACCCGCATTCGCCACTGTGTCCCGTCATTACTCGTTAGGTTACTTAACTAACGACAGAGCGGGGAATGGACTAGCGCGGGTGTAAAACATATACAACATTTACTAGTATATATAACAACATATAATAATCGCTCCAGGCGTGATAAATGCAACATCACAGAAAAGCAATAAGCATCACAGAACAATACAGATAATCTGGGAGCCCCGGGTTTCTTTTGAGCCTCAAGTGAAACCTGACGTTCCCCGGGTCGTGTGGATAGCCTGTGTAATGATAACCTAGACCCCTACGAGCACGGCAAGTTACCCGCCAAAAACAGAAGCGAGGCAGCCCCCTTCAGCAAAATGAATGGGCCACCCAGCACTTCATGGAATCCGGTAACTTGAGCACACCTCCTTGGGTCAATCTGTACCCCCTACGAGTGCGGCGAATAGCCCGCCAATTCTAGAATGAGGTCCCCTCCTTCTCAACTCCATGAGATGCGAACCCGTTGCCATCTAGAACCCGGCTATCCGTGCACTCCATCGTGGGTTAATCCTAGTACAGAAAAGAAAATATGTACAACGGTGACATCGACCTCAACCCGGTCGTGTCCGAAATAAATAATATACAAACAGGCAGTGACGGCAGTCTACATGTCGGACGCTCGCCCCGCGATATCAAATGTACAAATAAAACTAAACTGTACTAACATTGCATCCAAGCTATCCACCACGATGAATCCGCAACAACACAGCACAACACAGAACATCAACGTGAATGTCGCGTTCGCAAACCCGTCGAAAATAACTATAGCAATTATACAAGTTGTACCGATCAAATGACATTCACGGTCCCAGATAGAAATGTATGCACTGTAAACTTTTAAACGATGTTAGAAATATCGACTTCGAAATAACCCCCGATTAGCCCTAAACAACTAGATAAAACCATATCAGAACTGGGCTAAACTAGCAATACCACTGAACCAACATTCCAGAGACAATACCACACCCAAAATACGAAACCCAGAAGCTCTTCCCGGGCCGGCCTGCTCAGTTTTTTGTGCATTGTGGTCGGTTTTATTCTGGTGGAATTGGCTCGTATTTGGGGTGTAGTCAAGTGGTCATGTCAGTTGTCTTCTGCAGTTGCTAAAAAAATTTTAGAAGACCAAATGAAATTTGACAGAAGTTGGAATATGCAGGGCAGTGTATTAGAGTTGTTTCGGTTTCGATAGTTTAACATTGTCTAAACCAACTAGTATGCGGTTAATGGGTTGGCTCTGATACCATGTAGGGCTATGCCAGCATCCCGGCCATCAATCCGTGGCCAAAAGCAGAAAAAAAACTTTTAAAACCCGACGCTAACGGAACCCGATTCCTGGATCGAACCATTAACCCTATACTAGTTAACTGTAAAGTGAGTTTAAGAGATTATACCGATCAATCCGTATCCTTCGGTCTTCAACCTCTTCCCAAGCTCCTCGCGGCTGTCCCGAAAAAGTTCACTCTCCGGTCTCCCTCGTCGAAGATGATCCACATATAAGATTCTTAATACGGGCTCCCGCTTCAAAACCGAAGCAACTCGGGCATCTAGTTTGCTAACCTAGATGCACAAGATGAAGTAGAGAGGGTGTGTGATCATTTTGTCTCAATCCATCCATGGATTCTCAACACATGAGAGGGTATGGATGGAGGTGAAGAAGAATCCATGTGAGGAAAAGAAGTATGAGCTCAAGACTTAGCAACAAAAAGAAAAGGCAACACCAAGAAAAAGAGAATGAACTGGTGGCTGCCCTTATTTTGTGTTTTCTACCTTGCTTTCAAGTTGTGTGGTATTTTGTGAGTGTAGCCTGAAAAAATCTTAGCCACAAAACCATCACAAAATATCTCACAGCATAAAACAATAAACAATAAAGCATGGCACAATAAATGCCACAAGCCAAAACTTAACCTCACACATTACACCTCACATATTATTAAACATTTATAAAAACCCTAAATGTTTAATACAATAAAAAGAAATGGCATCTTCAAAAGTAATCTTATAATGGATTACAAGAATACCCCTCATCTGTATATACATACCTGCATCCGTATTCCGATTGAATACGAATACAACGGTACGAAAATAATCCAACAATCTAATACAAGGATCCGGCTTAAACCAAAGCCTACTAGTATGATCCGCCCGATCATGATCCGTGCACGATTGCACGTATATGATCTAACCCTGCCATAAAACCATACGGCCTCTACAACGTTTCGCCCGAAATAGGGAAACACTCTGTGTGGGACTCTAAAGACTCATCAATTCGCTGGCAGCGGGTTTAACCACAATCACGTCAGTGGCACTAGCTGTACGTAATGGCTACCCAGGTATTGAGCGAAAGGGAGGCCGACGAGCGAACTCATCCTGAAACCCTACTGAGCCTGACAGTGACAATATCCGTACAGTCCGGTCCGTTCGTCTATGAGTATCGCATGTCGAGCCTAAGGGGGTGGATAAAGTCAGACCCCTAATAACTTGACATTTAGTGTCGGTATGAAGCTATCACCAACTGAGAAACTACTGATCCGAATCAGTAATTCTCGTCTACCCCGACCGAGGATTTCTGGTGATGGCTACCCGTGCACTCCGCGACATCAACCCCTAATATACCGGGAGAGACAAATCCCCTGACGATCCGCTCACTGCCTCCATGTGTGTCACGACCCGAAAGTACGGAACATGACCGGCACTTAAACTACGAACGTCTCGAGGCGTACGTAATCTAAGTAAACCGAAAACCCAGAAATCCAAACCAAGAAAAGTAGTAGAGTGAAGGAAAACCAATTTAAAATCAAGTAGTTTTAATAGCATAAGCCGAGTTGTGCGGTTTTAAAAACATCAAGTATTTCTTGAAAAATTTCGGCAGAGTCTCCTTTGAAAAAACTGGCTCCCAAACGGGATACAACATGAATAGTATACGAAATCAATAAAAAGGCATCCCCATGCTGGAGCTAGCTCTTCGTCAATCGACGGTCACAACCACACAAGCAATATAATATACAACGCCAACGGCGAGGATTAAAATTCAAAGGAAACTCAAAACCACAAGAAAACCACAGAAAAAAACGCGCGACTCTAAGGTCGAAAGAATAACATCACTGGTCTCTATCTCAAAAATAAATACATGTTTGGTTGATGGAACTTCTAGATACAACAGAGTAATAATATACAAGTTATATAATGGGGGATATGATACAAGTAAACCCACCTACTAGCAAATCACCCGAAGGAAACTATGCCCGCAAGCCGTAAAGAAACCTGTACGGCAAACCTGCAAGAAACTGGGGCATAACGGGGGTGAGTTGCCAACTCGTGAATAGAAAAACATCTACGGAAAGAAATCGCATAAATAACGCAACCTAGGTCAATGATCATAATAAATCCTCAATTATATATATGACATGCAACCTATAACAAGGCTAGGGTAAATATCCAACCCGAGTGTAATCTCATGTGCCCGTGTCAGTGCCTCAGGTAGCAATATATCATATGAATGAGGTATGAATGCATGAAAACAGAATACATGTAAATGAAGAAACTGTTTTCATAATCTAGTGAGATTTCCTTTGTATTTTTAAAATGAGATATCATAAATGAAATCAGCATAAAACAGTGCCTAATATCGGCACAAAACGTAACCCCAATATCTCGATATCTCTATATCACGGTCTTTGTACCTCAATATCTCGAAATCTCAATGTCTCAATCACAATATCTAGGGCGCCGTCAGTCCAGACCGGCCCCTACCATCCATCTCAAGACCATGACGGTATCCTCCGGATATCCGACGCGTCGGGTAAAATCACCGGTAGGTAGTGCTCCCCTGCCAGGCTCACATCGTCATCATCACGCGCTTCTTGGTTCGGGGTACCTTACCGGGTCCACCATGTACCCGAAACGGTTCATCCGTCTCCTCGAATCGGGTCTCGAAATCCATCAGCAAACTCATGGTGGACGACTCATACATCATGGGAAAAACCGCACTTTTTATTTAAAAAGAGAGAAATCAGTTTATATAAGTTTTGCGGTTTCCCCCCCTCCCCAAATCCAGAAAATCTCATGGAAATCCGAATCCAAATCATCAATAGCATGTAAAACCATGAATATAGGCATAACAATGAATAACAGTATGCATGAAGTGGCAAGTAATAACTACAATGTTAAGCTGGCATATAAGGCAGGTACACTAATATCATGTCAAAGTACTAACTAACAAGCTAAGTCAAGCAATAATCTTTTCTAAGGTGTACGTGACATGGCAATTACCGATGAAGATGTGTGTGAGCCGGTAAGTAAGTGTACGTGGTACATACGCATCATCGGTAATGGTGCTGGTGTCCTAACAATATGATATCAATATTGCAATTAGAAATTATAACATAAGTATGCGATGCGAAGCGAACCACAATAATAAGCGGGAGCTGAATACAAGACGCAACTGTAACTAACCTGCATTAATCTAATATAAGTCCTACAAATGGTTCCTTTTGAAATAACACGAATCATGGGGTTTTGAAAATAGGGGCTATGGTGTCTTTTATGAAAAGATACGTCTTTTGAAATATCCGTAGGATCCCTTGGGCTGTCTTTTAAAATACCCACGATTCATTAGTTTTTGAAATAGGTAAGAATCGAATCTAATCTAACAACTAAACTAAACTAAAGGGCTAAGCAAACAAGCTGGACTACAGGTAAGGAAACCGCCTAACATCTGAGTCGATCCATATACATACCTGTATATATATATTAGTCGGTGATCCCGCCTCAATAATATCATATCCGATACCATATCTACAATCAGACATCCCAAGTCAAGAGTGTGGATCAATCATCAATATAGCTCATACGTAAATCCGGCGTACGGCATCCCAAATCTGTGTACGGGTCAATATCACATTCATCATACTATTCACCTGGTATCCTCTTTATCAAATATCATGATCGGGGTACTGATCTACATCTAGTACAATACTGATACCGCCTAAGTATGCATGCACGTGTGTGAAACACTACGTCAAGACCCGTTACAACGTCATGTCGTATCTCAAATACGAACCCTGCTATATCACCGATCTCACGGCCTCAAATCAAATCTCATCGACTCATCTTAAATCACAAGTACATCCTCATTATCCATGCATGTATATATGAATGTACGTATGCATAGTCCCATACCCACGCATATATACATATATACACATCCCAATCTATGCACAAGAAAGTAAAGTATGCAAGTCTGTGTGTGCGTATATGGGTATAACAACTACTCTAGGGTTTCGCAACTAACCCAAAGGTACTCCATGAACACATAAACATAACATGAATGAACATTCTCGTATCATAAGACACCTATATAAACATATATATATGAGCTACACTACGGACTGCAGGGGTGCTATACGCCATCCACCCGACTTCTCCCCGTAGACATAAATCTACTCACCTGGTCCTCGCTAGCCGGTGCCGACGTCGCCACGCGCTTGCTTGTCATCTCGAAGTCCACATGGGGGTACCTACATATCACAACACATCGTATCGTATTAAAATCCGACTAATGACCAAAATGACACACGAATCCCACATAGGTCAAAACCTATGGTTGCCTTCACAGATCGACCCAAAAACCCTCAATGTCGGCGTACAAACGCCAAACCATCGAGACATCTCCCAACACACTCATTTGTACAATTACAAGCACTAATTATAATATAAAATAGCTTAAAATTCACAAAAACCCCAATTTCACTGAAAAAGTCATTTTCCCGAAAATCTAGCAAGCACAAATCACCGTTTTAGTACAAAACTCGATGTATAAACGAATCTAGCGGCCACAATATTCACTAAATATCTTAAATAAGTCATAAAAACAATTCCCATAATTTAATCTCATTAAATTCTAAAAACCCTAAAATTCTAGTTTACAAAATACCTAAATTTTAACAATTTCATAGCAAAAATGCACAAACTACAATCTAGCTTAGATTTGCATGATCTAAAGCATTAAACTACACTTAATAATATTAATGAAGTCATGAAAAACCTAATTAGATTTTTAGTCTAACATTTGCAATAAATTTCCAAAACCTAGTTTGCATAAAATTCCAATTTTAACAATTTCAAGCATCAATTAGTATACTAGCAACTAGGTTAGTTTTAGCATAACATTAATATGTCAAAAATATCACACAACCATAATCTCATATCATAAAACCCTAAGTTGCATTCAAAACCCTTTCTTGAAAGTTAAATCTTTAATATCAAAACCACAATTAACTCCTAATTAAACACATAATAGCTAGATTGAAGTAATCAAACAATAACTTATGCAAAATGCTAAGATTATACCTCACAAAATTAGAGACCTAGAACCAAAATCTTGGCCTCCAAATTGCTCTCTTGATCCATGATCCACATTAGAATAGGTCAAGAAGAAATGGGTAGAGATTGGATTTTGATTTTGTGGGATTTTTGTGTTGATTTTTGGGCATTTTGTGGAATTTTTTTGTGGTGAAAGAGGGGAGAACAAGCGGAGGGCTGCTGCTGATTTGCGTAAAGGGGGGGGCTCGGCTAGGGGATGGGGAGAGGGGAGAGAGAGTGTGGGTTGAAAGAATGATACAATTTCCAAGTCAACAAAGTCATGCCCCATTTTATTAATTCCATTTTCTTTTCTTTGACTTTTTCTGTAAGTGGGGACAACTTTGGGGATTGGGGAAGCCCATTTTCGGCCAGAAAAAGGGGGAGGTGGAGGTGGTGTGTGTGTGTGTGAAGCAATGAACACCAAACACCAATTCAATATGCACCAAATCCCTTTTATTTTCACAAAATAAGCCTTTTTCTTTAATATTTTCTAAACCGTTTTGGCAAACGATTTCGTTTCAAAAATCACATGATAAAATTTTATTTAATGTTTTATGATGCACAAAATTTGTTTCAACTCATTCCAATTTGTAATTTTCCCTAATTAAATATATTAGTGACGGCTTAAAATAATAATAAAATAATTTTTTTTTCCAGAAAATTTGAAATTTCACCAGTGGCTCAATAAACACAAAATACTAGCAATTACATAGCTAGAATATGTATATTTAATTTTTTTAATAAGATATTTGTATTTTAACTTTTTATAGAAACCCCCCTTATTTTACCGATTTTCCGAAATTTCACCGAAACGATTTTCAAAACGCTACAATGTGGCTCGGGACTGTACCCAACTAAAACCTGTTTGTACGACTCCTCTGAGCCATGGTAGGGTAGTAATCAAAGCACAGTGGGAACTCACACGAGACAAATGACGATCTCCGGTCGATAGAGTAACCTATACACATGTCACCTGGGAACTGCTATCTGAAAATAGGTATAATACCAACTAACATGTTCCCGGAAAGTTCATCCGGTGTACTCATAACCCAATAAGCACCTATATACATATTAGGTGAACCAACTGACACCAAAGGCTTGTGAGACCGTCCACCGCCCCTCGTCGGGCTCTCGATCCATATACACTAGTTTAATCTGGAGTATCGATGCCCAGTCTCGAAACTCCCATGACTAGGGACACTTTAAGGATGTGCTTATAGACCCTCCAACTCTCACGTATATGATTGCCATCATACTGTTGGTAGTCAAGCAAGAATCTTATGGGCTCTATCAACATGTAATAATGATCTGTAATGTCACCTGAAGTATGTACACGATGATAAAGACAAACCAGATAGCATACTATCATCTCGATTAAGACTGTTCTACCGGTATAGGTCCTCCCTCAATCATTGCAATCACGTGCCTGTGATCCAATAATTGACTTGAGAGCACTATAGCCAACAATTGGATTAGGGTAGTCATGCGACTTTGTTGGCTTCCGTCAAGGGTCATGCGGGTGGGTTTAATTCAATCAAGAAAGGAACGGGTTGAACTTGACTAGCGGACTATGGTTTGTTGGCCTCTAACAAGATCATAGCACGTTAGGGGCAAAACATTATCGGGAATTTCAAGTGTTGAAATTTGCAATGAGATTGCATACCTTTTATGAGATAGTTGGATCACGATACCCACTGCGAGTAAAAGTTACTCCTGGGAGAGTTTTGCACTTTACAATTTGCTAATCCAGTTGGTGTCTAAAAAGGTGTCAACGGGGTTATGCCTCTGGGAAAATGAGGTTTATTTTAATTAGGTCCGTGCGAAATCACGGGGAACCTCCTTCAAAGTACCGACACTGGTCTGGCTGACCGGTTAGTGAACTTGTAGGGTGTAATTAATCCCGGCTAGTCTTACCTTTTAGGGTTTGAAGTAAAATTTGATAAAAACAGTGGGAGCCATTCTGATTAGATAAGATAATAACCAATCTAATCTTGCAAGAGCATACGCTAAAGTGTTTTCTTATATCTCTCTCCAGGTAGCGACCATGACACGCCTTAATTAAGATAATAATATGGATGTATTGACCAAACCTGTTTGTTATACTGAGCTGGGGAACGTTGGTTCCGCTCTATCTTATAATTGTTATAAGTCCGAGCAGGAAATAGGTGAATATCCGGATTCCCATGCGACCCGAACGAAGAATGAGCATATTGATGTATCTTCTTCGGGTGTGTTTATTACCGAGAACTGTTTCTCAGTTCACTCTACGTCCTGGGTATTAGATACCGGATCGGGATCCCACATATGTAATATGTTACATGGGCTAAAAAAAGGTAGAGAACCGGGAAAAGGTGATCATTCTCTAAAAGTAGGGAATGGTGCAAGTGTTGCAGCCAAAGAAGTTCATGAATATCACCTTGTATTACTAAATGGGAATGCATTGATTTTGAACGACTGTTATTATGTACCATGTATGATATGCAATTTAATATCGATTTCTTTATTAGATAAAGAAGGATATAATTTTGTAGTATAGAATAATGTTATGAATATTTTCCTAAATCAAGTATTGATTGGGTTTGGTATGTTATGTGACGGTTTATACGTTCTGAATCAAAATACAGTTCTTAATGTACAGAACACACACAAGAGGAAAAGTTCAGAAATGAACGAATTCTTCTTGTGGAATTGTAGACTAGGTCATATCAATGCGACACGACTAGCTAAGTTACATAAGGATGGATATTTAAAACCGTTTGAATTTCATCTTATGAAACTTACCAGTCATGTCTCAAAGGCAAAATGACCAAAACTCCGTTTACTGGACACGGAGAAAGAGCTACTTAACTCTTGGGACTGATACATAGTGATGCATGCGTTCCTATGTCTACACATGCCAGGAATGGTTCTTCATACTTCATTACATTCACCGATGATCTCTCAAGATTCAGACATGTGTTCCTGTTGAAACATAAGTTTGAAGCTTTTGAGAAATTCAAGGAATATAAGTGCGAAGTAGAGAACCAAACGGGTAAAAGTATTAAAATCCTTCGATCTGATCGGGGAGGAGAATACTTAAGCACGGAGTTCCTGGATTATTTAAAAGTGAATGGGATTCTCTCTCAGCTTACTCCTCCGTATACACCACAGCACAACAGTGTATCGGAGCGAAAAAATCGCACCCTATTAGATATGGTGCGCTCTATGATGAGTACTACTGAGTTGCCTATTTCCTTTTGGGGTTATGCGCTTAAGACAGCCACATACTTATTGAATAGAGTTCCAACCAAATCATTCCCTACCACTCCATATGAGATATGGAAGGGGAAGAGACCATATCTTAATTTCATTAAGATGTGGGGCTATCCGGCCTATGTTAAAAAGCAAAATCAGGATAAGCTCGAGGCAAGGTCTGTTCTGTGCAGCTTTGTAGGATATCCCAAACATTCGCGAGGGTATATCTTCTACCACACTGAGAAGCAAAATGTGTTTGTTTATCAGAATGACACCTTTTTAGAAAAGGAATTTCTTATGAAAGAAATTAGTGGTCATGTGGTAGAACTGAAAGATGTTCCAGCTACACAAACTACAGCTGACGATTTGGTAGAACCGGAGGATTCGATAGTCCCTGACGAATCTCAGCCACTCCGCAGATCTAGTAGGGTTCCTCATCCACATGAGAGATACTGCGGTTTTCTCGTTGACGGTGGAAGCGAGAATTGCATCATAGAAGATGATGACCTAACTAGTTTCGAGCAGGCCATCATGAGTGGGGACTCTATGAAATGGCTGGATGCAATGCGATCTGAGATGGAATCCATGTACACTAACAAGTATGGACTTTGGAAGTTGCTCCTGAAGGGGTAAAACCTATTGGGAGCAAGTGGATCTTTAAGAAGAAACTAGGTGTAGATGGAATAGTTGAGACTTTCAAAGCTAGATTTGTAGCAAAAGGTTTTCATCAACGACCAGGTGTGGATTGTGATGAAACCTTTTCTCCAGTGGCTATGCTTAAGTCCATCCGGATCCTACTTGCCATCGCTGCATACAATCACTATGAAATCTGGCAGATGGATGTCAAGACCGCTTTTCTAAATGGTGATTTAGAAGAGAGAGTGTACATGACTCAGCCAGAGGACTTCGTAGAAAGTGGGAGCAGCGGAAAGGTGTGTAAGCTGTTTAAATCAATCTATGGGTTAAAGCAGGCATCGCGGAGTTGGAACATCTATTTTGATGTGGCAGTCAAAGAGTTTGAGTTCATCAAAAATGTAGATGATCCTTGTATATACAATAAAGTTACAGAGAGTAAGGTTGTTTTGCTCGTATTGTACGTGGATGACATACTCTTGATAGGAAATGATGTTCCTATGCTGTACTCGGTCAAGCTCTTCTTATCATAAAGGTTCTGCATGAAGGATCTGGGTGATGACTCCTATATCCTGGGGATTAAGATCTATAGAGATAGATCTAAACGAATGCTGGGATTGTCCCTATCCAGGTACATTGACACCATACTAAAGAGGTTTAGTATGGAAGATTCCAAGTGTGGAAATTTACCCACGATCTCAGGAATCACTCTCTCCAAAGAGATGTCCCCCAAGACTGATTTGGAGAGGGCTCGCATGCAAGAGATACCTTATGCTTCGGCAGTCGGGTCTATCATGTATGTGATGTTATGTACCCGACCGGATGTAGCATACGCACTTAGTGTTGTAAGCAGGTATCAATCGGATCCTGGGGAGAATCACTGGATAACTGTGAAGAATATTCTTAAGTACTTGAGAAGGACTAAAGAAATGTTCTTGGTGTATGGTAACGGTGAACTCCAAGTGGAGTCATTTACCGATTCGAGCTTCCAGAGTGATAAGGACGACTCTAAGTCGGTCTCGGGATTTTTCTTCACCCTCAATGGAGGGGTGGTATGTTGGAAGAGTTACAAACAAGATACCATGGCAGACTCGATGATGGAGGCTGAATACATCGCTGCCAACGATGTCGCCAAGGAGGCTGTCTAGATGAAGAAGTTCATAACTGAACTTGGTGTGGTTCCATCCATTGAGTATCCAATACTTTTGTATTGTGATAACAATCGAGCTGTGGATTTAGCCAAGGAACCCAGGTCCCATCAGCGATCCAGACATATTTTGAGGTGGTATCACCTGATCCGGGAGATAGTTGATCGCCGGGAGATCGAGGTCTTGAGAGTGGACACGAAGAATAACACGGCGGATCCACTCACGAAGGACATTCCCTAGATACAATTTGATAGACTCTTCGGGATGTTGGGTATGGGATACTACAACAACTGGCCTCAGTGCAAATGGGAGATTGTTAGTTTTATGTATGCCCTAGAGGCCATTATTGTACATGATTGTATATTATAGTGGATGCTTGGAAATATATGGAGAGGACTTTTTTGCTCGACATGATAGTATGCTATCTCGTTACTGTTTATCTTAACATGTATACTTGTATCTTTATACTGTCTTTCTCTTACATGTTGTTAAAGCGCTTAGGATGTGTACTTGACTACAAGGACAATGATGGAGATCATACTAGTGGGGCTAGGGTAGTCCATAAGTTCATCCTTTAATTGTTCCTAGTCGTGGGAGTATCGAGACAGGGCATCGATATTCAAGAGTATACTAGTGTGTACGTTTCTTGACCATATATTGGGCGATGGATGATCCTACATCTATTAGTGTTTGACATCAAAGATTGTACACAGGTGCTCATTGGAGAATGGGTACACCGAAAAGGACTCGCCGAGAACTCCTAGATGGTATTATACCTATCGTCAGATAGCAGTTCTCATGTGACACTGGTACAGGTTAGTCGGTAGATCCGAGATCGTCATAGAGTCTTGTATGATTCCCACTGTGCTTTGATTTCCTCCCTACCACGCTCAAGAGAGCGTGCAAACAGGTGGATTTTGGGTACAGTCCCGAGTCACATGGAGGCAATAAGCGATAGGAGGGGTTTCGTCTCTCCCGGTATTGGGGGTTGATGTTGCGCTATGCTCGATTGGGTATAACAGGAAGTCCCTGGCTAGGGCTGATGATGAGATTTACTGGTAAGTGTTATCAGTAGTTTCTCAACCCGTTATGAGCATCACATCGGCATGACTTATCAAGTTATTGGAGTCTGACGTTTACCACCCCCAGACACGATATGCGACATATCAGACGAAGAGACCGAACTGTACGGTAGTGTTACTTACTGGATTCACGGGAGTATGGAAAAGCTTGCTTGTTGATCTACTGATCGATCAATACCTGGGTAGCCGTTACGTCCAGCTGGTACTGCTGACGGCTTGTGGGTAACTTATATGATCATTACCTACTGCTGGCGTATTGACGAGTCTTTATAGTCCTACACAGAGGTTTCCTGGCTCAAACGAAACGAAGTATGACACATATATGATATGTGCGGGACCGAGATTAATACGTGTATGTGATACTGTATTCTAATCTCGCGATATATGATATCAGTCGGTTATATCAGATATAGCCGGTTTATTGAATCAAGTGTTGATTCGGTAAGTTGATATAAATGATATTAGTCGGTTATATGTGATATAGCCGGATTATTAAATCAAGTGTTGATTTAATAATTTAATACATAATTATATATTTGATATATTAATATATATTAACTAATATTAGCCCACTTAAGAATTTCTTTTCTACTAATACATTTAAATATATATGTGATATATATTAATGTATTTGATTTTGTATCATACTTGATGATACATTGGACTTGGGTGTATGAGACTGATACCTAACTAAAAATAATTTGGGTGATTAATTATTAAGGGAAAAATAAAAATTAGATGGAAATTAGCATGGCTAAAGATACTTGTGGAAGCATGTAGAAGTCTTGACTTAAGTCCACTAATTTTGTTTTACTCTAGATATTTATTAACCCAACCATTATCTTTAGCCATGGTTAAGTCTCTACAAATATGATTTAATATTTTTCTCACCCATGGTTGATCACTTGTTCATCTTCTTCATCTCCTTCATTGCTTTCTAGCTCTTAAGTAAGGTGAAAAAGAAAGAGAGAAAAATAATTCTAAAGTGAGCAAAATTCCAACTTCATCAATCTATACAAAATTAGCCATTTAGTATAGGTTGTTTACTTCACTAATTCCTCAGTTAGTGAAGAGGTAGCTTGAGTTAGAGATTCCTCAAGGTAGATCATCTTAGGCCTCGAAGATCTTTGAGCAAGCTCGTTCCTTTCTCCTAATGGAGCCAAAGGAGAGTCCGGGAGACCACTACTTGGAGCTAAGGGACCACTACACGGAGCTTTAGAAGTTAAGGTCCGGTCTACAAAGGTTTTATTCCTATTTCACTTAGTGTAAAGTTAGTTTACATGCTTTAAAACCCTAATTCTCTAGTTAGATCCTAGGTCGGGCTCGCTCGGCACCTTAGATTTTTTGAAATAGCATACTTGATGCATGCCTAAACATTGCTGGGGTGCTAAGAGAACCCAGCACACACTCGAGGCGATGTAGCCATGTCAAGTCGACAGACTAAGTTGTACTCATGTCACCTGGGAACTGCTACCCGACGATAGGTATAATACCCTCCAGCAGCTCCTTACGAGTCCTGTCCTGTGGACTCATAACCCAATGAGCACTTGCATACTATCTCCAGTACGGCGTACTAATGGCTGTAGGACAGACCATCTCCCCTGCTTGGATGAGAAGCGTATACACTAGTCTACTCTGGAGTATTGATGCCCCATCTCGATAATCCTACCACTAGGGAACTGTATAAGGATGTGCTTATAGATTACCCAGCTCCCACTAGTGTGACTGCTATCACACTCTGGTAATCAAGCAAAGATCCTAAGGGCTCTACCAATATGTATAAGCGATATGCTAAAAGAAACACATACACATATTGATATAGAAACAAACCAGGTAGTATACTATCATTTCGAGCAAGACTGTTACTGTATCCGTCTATATCCCAAGCTTCCAATATGTAATATACAAACCAGTATGATACAATAATGGCCTCTAGGGGATATATCACTAACAATTTCTTGCCTCCACCATTTTTTGAAGAGAGGAGGAAGAAGATGAAGAAGAAACACTCATGAAAAAAAAGAAATAGAATTGTTGGCTATAGTGCCCTCAAGTCAATTATTAGATCGCAGGCACGTGATTGCAGTGATTGAGGGAGGACCTATACCTGTAGAACAGTCTTACTCGAGATGATAATATGCTATCTGGTTTGTCTTTATCATCATGTACATGCTTCAGGTGACATTACAGATCACTATTACATGTTGATAGAGCCTATAGGATTCTTGCTTGACTACCAGCAGTATGATGGCGATCATATACGTGAGAGTTGGGTGGTCTATAAGCACATCCTTAAAGTGTCCCTAGTCGTGGGAGTTTCGAGACTGGGAATCGATACTCCATGAGTAGACTAGTGTATACGGATCGAGACCCCAACGAGGGGCGGTGGTCGATCTCACAAGCCACTGGTGTCAGTTGGTTCACCTAAGATGTATACATGTGCTCATTGGGTTATGAGTACACCGGACGGACTCGCTGGGAACATGCTAGTTGGTATTATACTTATTGTCAGATAGCAGTTCCCTGGTGACATGTGTACAGGTTAGTCTATCGATCTGAGATCGTCATTTGTCTCGTATGAGTTCCTACTGTGCTTTGATTACTCCCCTACCACGGCTCAAAGGAGTCGTGCAAACAGGTTTTAGTTGGGTACAGTCCCGAGCTACATGGAGGCAGTGAGCGGATCGTCAGGGGATTCGTTTCTCCCGGGATTGGGGGTTGATGTCGCTGTGTGCACGGGTGGCCATCACCAGAAATCCTTGGCCAAGGTTGTCGAGAATTACTGTTCTAGAATCGGTAGTTTCTCAGGTGGTGATAGGCTTCATACCGACACTAAATATCGCGTTATTAGGGGTCTGACTTTATCCACCCCCTAGACCCGATATGCGATACTCAAAGGCGAACGGACCGGACTATATGGATATTGTCACTGTAAGGCTCGGTAGGGTTTCAGGATGAGTTCGCTCGTCGGCCTCCCTTTCGCTCAATACTTTGGTAGCCGTTACGTATAGCTAGTGCCACTGACGTGCTTATGGTTAAACCCACTGCCAGCGTATTGACGAATCTTTAGAGTCCCACACAGAGGGTTTCCCTGGTTCGGGCGAAACGTTGTTGTGGCCGTATGCTTTTATGGAAGGGTTCGATCATATACGTGCACTTGTGTACGGATCATGATCGGACAGATAATACCAGTGGGCTATGATTTAAGTCGGATCTTAGTATTATATTGTTGGATTACTTTCGTCTCGTTGTATTTGTATTCAGTCGGAATACGGATGCAAGTATGTATGTACAGATGAGGGGTATTCTTGTAATTCGTTACGAGTTTACTTTTGAAGATGCCATTTCTTTTCTTTGTTTTGATTAAACATTTATTTTAATGTTTAATTTGGTGGAAATTATGAGTATAAGTTTTGGCCTTGGGCATTCATGGTGCATGTGCTCACTTGGTGACTCATGGTGTTGGGTCAAGTGTGCATTGATGGTGGCACATGTGCACTTGGTGACTCATGGAGTTGTTTTTGGTGAGATTTTTGTGAGATCTTTTCATGTGCTGTAGAATTTCATTACTTGCTCACAAATACTTCACACAACACTCTCAGAAAAACAACAGAACTTTTTCTTGAGTTGTTTTTCAAAGCAAAAACTTAAGCTCACAACTTCCATCACTTGGCTTCTTCTTCATCTCCACCCATACCCTCTCATGAGTTGAGAATCCATGGGTTCTTTGAGACAAAATGATCACACACTATCTCTACTTCATCTTATGCATCTTGGCTAGCAAACTGGATGCCCGAGTTGCTTCGATTTTGAAGCGAGAGCCCGTTTTACTAATCCTCGATGTGGATCGTCTTCGACGAGGGAGACCGGAGAACGAACTTGTTCGAGGCAGCCGCGAGGAGCTTAGGACAGAGGTTGAAGACCGAAGGACACGGATCGATCGGTATAACCTCTCTAAACACTTTTCAGTTAACTTGTATAGGGTTAATGGTATGATCCGTAGGTTAGGGTTCCGTTAGCGCCAAGTTTTAAAAGTTTTTGTTCCGTATTTGGCCACGGATTGATGGTCGGAGCGCTGGCGTAGCCTTGCATGGTATCAGAGCCAACCCATTAACCGCATACTAGTTGTTTAGATGATGTTAATCTATCGAAACCGAAATAACTCAAAATCAATACCAACGACATTCCAGTTTCTGTCAAATTTTATATGGTCTTCAAAAAAAATTTAGCAACTGCAGAAGACTACTAACATGACCACTTGACTACACCCCAAATACGAACCAATTCAACCTGATAAAAACCGAGCACAATGCTGCAAAATCTGGCCAGGCCGGCCATTCTATTAAGTTTGGACTTCGTATTTGGGTTCTGGTCTGGTCTCTGGAATATTGGTTCAGTGGTATTGCTAGTTTAGCCCAATTTTGATATGGTTTTATCTATGTGTTTGGGGGCTATTCGGGGTTATTTCGAACCCGATATTTTCTAACATTGTTTAAAGTTTACAGTACTTACATTACTATCTGCGACCATGAATATCATTAGAGCGGTACAACTTGTCTAATTGCTATAGTTCTTTTAGACGGGTTTGCGAACGTGACATTCACGTTGATGTTCTATGTTATACTGTGTTTGTTGCGGATTCTTCATGGTGGATAGCTTGCGTGCAATGTTAGTACAGTTTAGTTTCATTTGTACATTTGATATCACGGGGCGAGCGTCTGACATGTGGACTGCCGTCACTGCCTACTTGTATATTATTTGTTTGGGGCACGACCGGGTTGAGGTCGATGTCACCGTTGTACATATTTTCTTTTATGGACTAGGATTACCTTGCGATGGAGTGCATGGATAGCCGGGTTTTAGAGGGCAACGGGTCCGCATCTCATATTGTTCAGAAGGAGGGGCCTCACTCTAGAATTGGCGGGCTATTCGCCGCACTCGTAGGGGGTACAGGTTGACCCAAGGAGGGGTGCTCAAGTTACCGGATTCCGTGAAATATCGGGTGGCCCATTCACTTTGATGAAGGGGGCTGCTTCGCTTCTTTTTTTGGCGGGTAACTTGCCGCACTCATAGGGGTCTAGGTTTTCATTGCACAGGCTATCCACACGACTAGGGGAACGTCGGGTTTCACTTGTGGCTCAAAGGAAACCCGGGGCTCCCAGATTATCTGTATTGTTCTGTGATGCTTATTGGTTATCTGTGGTGTTGCATTTATCACGCCTGGAGCGATTATTATATATTGTTGCATATATACTAGTAGATATTGTATATGTTTTAAACCCGCGCGTAGTCAAGTCCCTGCTATGTCGTTAGTTAAGTAACCTAACGGGTGGTGACGGGACTCAGTGGTGAATGCAGATGGCATATACGTACATCATATTTTCGTTCTTTTTTGGTGTTATTAATTGATGGGACTGCGTTGATTCAGATCAATGTAAGGAAAACATGCCTATTCGATGTTGTTGGAACAATTTTCAAAAAGCTGTTATTACGAGGACGTTTTCTTTTGTTTTGCACAGTGGTATTCGGTTATGAATATCCAGCACCTCATTCGACGAGGCAAGGGCCGAGATCCGTTCATCGGGAGTGACCCCTTGGGAAGAAGTTTGTGTCAGGGTAATAACTTCACTATAGTCGATTAATTTTTGCTTTGCATCGTGGTATTCAGTGAGAATATCATGCATCTCATTCTACGAGGAAAGAGACGAGATCCCTTCACCGGGAGTGACCTCTTTAGCAAAAGTTTTCGCCACTATATATTTGAAAAAAGCTATCCGATTCCTTCAACGATATCAAGTTCATTATGTTAAAGGTTTTTCGCCAAAAACCATTCGTAGCCCTCTGTCTTTTCAGACGGGTAGCACTTAGTATTCATGCCATGTTTGTTGGCCTTAGTCAAGGCATAGTGTATGGTAGCTACTTGTGACTTTTCTGTTGCATAGATAGATGCGTTGGTTTGGGACAGTCGTACAGCCTTGTTGGACCTATTCATGGGCGAGTAGGGTGGGTTCAAATTAACCTGGACAATGACGGGTAGAACTTGACATGTGACTTATGATTTGTTGGCCCTAGTCAAGGTCATAAGAGCATGGGGTAAAAATCACATCGGGAGTTTCAAACATACAGGAAACTTGCCAGGCATGCGCATACCTTCTGGAGTGTGATAACGTGAGTGTATTCCATCAGGTTATCATGCGATGATAGTTAGATCCCGATACCCACTGATGAGTTGGTTTACTCCTTGGGTGATTTTAGATGATTCCGACTAATTCTTCTTTCATGTTTGGAGGAGAATTTGAGGATACAGTGGGAGACATCCCGATTAGATAAAGTGATTAACCATTTTGATCTAGGTTAGAGTGCACGCAGACTGTTTCTTTTCTCTCTCTCTTTGGCAGCGACCATGTTCCGACCCTAGACTATAACTCAGTAATCAAGTTAACCGAACTTTCTTAGAACACTAGCCTTTGGATTGTCAGAGTTGCATACATCATTACCACTCCTACTTTTACCCTTTGCTTTTCTCCGGAACATTCCGTATCACTACGAAGATCTATAGTTATTGGATATGACCGTCGTATAGTTACATACGAACTCGAAGAAACTTGTTTCAGATTCGAGGATGGTTTCCGGTTCTGGAGAAATTGAATAGAACTATTCAGTTGTCTTTTCCTTTTACCTTCTCTCAGGTTGCGAGGGATCCTAAGATTAGGAGAGGGTACACCTATTGCGCTTATTGGATAGTCTTCTTCCAACCATAGGCAGGTGCCGAAAGGTGGGGAAGGAAGAAAACCAATTAGCCTAAGTGTGGTGTACAGAAGGTAAAAAGTAAAGACAAATAAAGGGATTAGAAAGAAGGCAAAGTAAATTGCGACTGCTATCATTCACGACCAGACCACGTATTTCATCGCCACTACTACTTCACCTTTGGATTTCTCCAGAACACCCTTGATCACTATGAAGATCCACAGTTATTGGATAATCCATCGTACTCGAAGGAACTTGTTCCAGTTCGAGGATGGATTCTAGTTCAGGAGAAATAAAATAAGGATTATTCAGTTGTCTTTTATCTTTATCTTCTCTCACGTTGCGCGGGCTCCTAAGATTAGGAGAGTACACCTATTACGTTTATTGGATAGTCTTCTTCCAAACCATAGGCTGGTGCCGAACGGTAGGGAAGGAAGAAAAGCATTTAGCCTAACGGTGGTGTACAGAAGGTAATGAGTAAAGACAAATAAAGGGATTTGGAGAGATGGCAAGGAAATATACGGTTACAGTTGTAAATCTGATAATGGAAGAGGCATTACTAGGAATACCCGGACACCCCTTCTAAACATTTTCATGTTTCAGTTTCACTATGCGTTGTTAATAGAAAACTGATTTCCCAATTAGATTCTTACTCCAGGGTATGTATTTACCAGGTTTGATTCTCACATCTGTATGGTTTTACAGATGATGAGTGGGAGTAAGTTATTGGGAATTAGGTGATCATTCTCATTTTATCGGAATTCGTTGAAATTGGTGATATTTGAGGAAATCACCTGGGGTTGTTTGCCTGACGGCAAATATTTGGTTTTGAATATCCGTTGTTATGCACCATTTTAAAACTGATATATCTGTACGTTTATTTCATAAAGTGAGATATAACTTTTTGAAATTATGTCCATGACATTTACTTATATCAGTTGATGGTTAGGTAAGGAGCATTAAACAGCGGTGTAATTCTTCTTAACCATAGTACAGTTTTCAATCTACGACGCACAGGGTTTGAGTTATTCAAGTCAGGGGACTTATACAAAGTATTGTTAGTTATGTATATGCCCTAGAGGCCATTATTGTACATATAATGTATATTATAGTGGATGCTTGGATATATATAGAGAGGACTTTCTTGCTCGACATGATAGTATGCTATCTGGTTGCTCTTTATCTTAACATGTAGACTTGTATTGTGATACTGTCTTGCTATCACATGTTGATAAAGCCCTTAGGATGTGTACTTGACTACTAGGACAATGATGGAGATCATACTAGTAGGGCTAGGGTAGTCCACAAGTACATCCTATAATTGTTCCTAGTCGAGGGTGTATCGAGACAGGGCATCGATACTCCAGAGTAGACTAGCGTATACGCTACTTGACCCATATGATGGGCGATGGATGATCCCACATCCATTGGTGTTTGACATCAAAGATGGTATACGGGTGCTCAGTGGAGACTGGGTAGACTGAACGGACTCTCCGAGAACTCCTAGTTGGTATTATACCTATAGTCAGATAGCAGTTCTCTGGTGACACTGGTACAGGTTAGTCTATCGACCCGAGATCGTCATAGAGTCTTGTGTGATTCCCACTGTGCTTTGATTTCCACCTAACCACGTTCAATAGAACATGCAAAATGGTGGCTTTTGGGTACAGTCCCGAATCACATAGAGGCAATGAGCGATAGGAGGGGTTTCGTCTCTCCCGGTATTAGGGGTTGATGTTGCGCAGTGTTCGATTGGCTATTACAGGAAGTCCCTGGCCCGGGCTAATATGGAGATATACTGGTAAGTGTTATCAATAGTTTCTCGACCCGTTATGAGCCTCACATCGGCATGACTTATCGGTTACTGGGGTCTGACGATTACCACCCCTAGACTGGATATGCGACATATCAAACAAAGAGACTGGATTGTATGGTTGTGTCACTGACAGGTTTTACAGGAGTATGAGTAGGCTTTCTTGTTGATCTTCTGATCGCTCAATACCCGGGTAGCCGTTACGTCCAGCTAGTACCGCTGACGGCTTATGGGTGCTTGATATGATCATCACCTACTGCCGGAGTATTGACGAGTCTTTAGAGTCCTACACAGAGGTTTACTGGCTCAGGGAAAACGAAGTAGGAGCACATATGTGATATGTGTGGGACCGAGAATAATACGAGTATGTGATACCGTATTCTATTCTCGCAATATTGGTATCGGTCGGTTATATGTGATATAGCCGGGTTATCGAATCAAGTGTTGATTCAATAAGAAGATACATATGATATTAGTCGGTTATATGTGATATAGCCGAATTATTAAATCAAGTGTTGATTTGATAATTTAATGTATAATTGTATATGTGATGTACTAATTTACATTAACTAATATTAGCTCACTTAAGCATTCTTTTTCCTCACTTTTTGCACACTAAATATATATGTGATATATATTTTTGTGTCATGCTAGTTTATATATGCAACATGGGTGTATGAGACTTACACCATATATGAGATAATATTAAGGTTTTTATTTATTTAAGTAATTCAAAAATGAATGGAATTTGTCATGGTTGCAAGCTTTGGAAACTTGTGGATAACCATTGACTTAGTCCACCTTTTTTGTTTTGCTTTAGATATTTATAAACCTAACCATTATCTTTTACCATGATTTATTCTCTACAAGGGTTATATGAGATATTTCTCACCCATGGTTGCCATTCACTCTCTCATCTCATTTGTTCATCTTCTTTAAGCTCAAGAGAGAGCTCTCTAGCTTTTGAGCAAATGAGAATAAATGGTGAGAAAAAGAAATCTAAAGTGAGCAAAATTCCTACTTCATCATCCTCTACTAGATTAGCCATTTAATTTAGGGTGTTAGCTTCACTAATCCCTAATTAGTGAAGAGTTAGCTTGAGTTAGTCTCTCCTCAAAGTTTATCATCTTTGGCTTTGAAGACTTCAAGCAAGTTTGCATCTTTCACCTTGTGGAGCCTCTCAAGAGTTCGGGAGATCATTACTCGCAGCGAAGGGACTTCTACACGGAGCATTTGAAGTGAAGGACCGGTCTACAAAGGTTGTATTCCGCATTCACTTAGTTGTAAAGTTGTTTACATTTCGTTTCGTCTAAATCTTTAGTTAAGATTCTAGGGTTAGGGTTAAGTAGCATGGCTAAAATTTGAAAATGGCATGGACGATGCCTCCCGAAACCTTGTTGTTTTGCTAAATAACCCCACAGTGGTATCAGAGACAAGCCAGATAATTAGACGATGTGTTTAGTATTACGAAACCGAAACAACTCCGAAACACCCAATACACAAATCCAGTTTCTGTCGATTTTTAAATGGGCTCTAAAATTTTTTTTAGCAACTGCAGAATGTTATATGATATGTAACATGAACACTGAACAAAAATGAAAACTTTTGCCCGGATTTGACCCGAGCACATAGCCACAAAAACTGAGGAGGCCAGCCAAACAGTCACTTCTGGGGTTCATTTTTATTTTGTATTCTGGTCTCTGGGTTTTGATGTTTCAGGTGTTGCTTGTTTTTTCTAAAATTGCATGAGATATTAATTTTAAATAAAGGCAATTCGGAGTGTTTCGTAGTCATAATTCTAACTTTATTTCAGGTTATTTAGACGGTGTTAAAAAGTTCGAACGGATATCAAATACCCACTTTAACCCTCGCTGGAAATTTTTTCAAGAGTTTGATTTTTTCCAAGTTTAAGAACATTCAAAAATCATGCAAGTAATGCGATGGACCCTCTAGAAGAATGAAAGCCTAACTCGATTCTGTGACCGTAAGAACCGCCGCCAAACCCTAGGGTTTGCGGTAGTTCCGCGGCGCTATAGGTGAAGCAAGGGTTGAGCCTTCTACGGTTGGTCCATAGGTACTGTGGCATGTGATGGGTACTTTTAAATTACGCTCAAGTGTTGAGTTTTTTGGGAAATTTTGGGTGTTTTTTGATTCGATCGGAATGTTTAACATCGTCTAGCAATTTGTGGAATGTGATACAATATGTGGAATTCATCTAGTTAGGCATGAAATCCGAAGTATGTGATATTTCGGGTTTATGATGTCTAAGGTGATTGTGGATTCCAAATGTTGTAGTTTGACATTTTCTTTTCTGCGACCGTAAGTGTAATATGTGGTGTATCGCCGGTTTCGTTGCTATATGTCAACGACAATTGGGATACGCATATTTACTTACGTTGATGACATGTGATGTTATGTGTTGTTGTGATATGTTATATTGGATCGTCGTGTTGTGAATAGCCGGAGGTTTTATGTGAGATGAGAGTTTTTATTTTCATTCATATAAAATTCATTGTATGTAAAATCCTTTTATTGGGGCACTTCCGGGTTAAGGAAGATGTCACCATCGATGTATATTATTTACTTTTCCGCATTAGGATAGACCCAAGGTGGGGAGCACAAGTAACCGGGTTCTAGAGTCCAGTGGGAAACCATCTCGAGGAGTCGAGTCCGGGTCTCCTAACTCTAGAATTGGTAGGGTTGTTTGCCGCTCTCGTAGGGTTCTAGGGATGTGGGTTTTGGCTATTCATCGCGACCGTGGAATCCGTATTTTCTATTGTTGGCTAAATACAAAATACGGACCTGCTAGTATATCCAATATTTCATATGTTATCTTCTGCTGCTGATATTCTGTGATGTGATCACTTTATATGCCTGAGACAAATGCTTTATTATTATATATATGATATATAATAAACGTTGCTTATATTTTGCACCCGCACTAGTCCCGTCCCGCTATGCCGTTAGTTAAGTAACCTAACGGTGCATAACGGGACACTGTGGCGAATGCGGATGGCATAAGCATACGTTGTATTTTCGTTTCTTCTGTGATGCTTAGGAAGCATAAAAGATGGGACGTCATTAATGAGATTAATGAAAGAAAATAAACCTAGAAGATGTTGTGGAATCAAATTTTCAAAAAGGGTAGCTCTAGTTTTTGCTTTGCATAGCGGTATTCCTTATAGAATATCCAACACCTTATTCGATAAGGAAAGAGCCGAGATCCCTTCACCGGGAGTGACCTCTTTAGCGAAACTAGCAGATGCAATAACTCACTCGGTTTTGTTTTTGATTGCTTCTATAGTTCTTGCTTTGCATATTGGTATTTGTGAAATATCTGTTAGTGATGTATGCCCTAGAGGCCATTATTATATCATACTGGTTTGTATATTACTTAATGGAAGCTTGGGATATTCACAGTTGTATTGACAGTCTTGCTAAAATGGTAGTATGCTACTTGGTTTGTTTCTAATTCAATATGTGCATGTGTTTCTTTTAGCATATCACTTATACATATTAGTAGATCCCTTAGGATATTTGCTTGATTACCAGCGTTGTGATGGCAGTCACACTAGTGGGGCTGGGTAATCTACAAGCAAATTCTTATACAGGTCCCTAGTCGTAGGATTATCGAGACGGGGCATCGATACTCCGGTGTAGACTAGTGTATACGCTTCTCATCCCAGCAGGGGAGATGGTCTGTCCCACAGCCATTATTACGTCGTACTGTAGATAGTACGCAGGTGCTCATTAGGTTATAAGTACACTGGACAGGACTCGTCGGGAACTGCTGGTGGGTATTATACCTATCGTCGGGTAGTAGTTCCCAGGTGACATGAGTACAGCTTAGTCCGTCGACTTGACACTGCTACTTCGCCTCGAGTCTGTTCCCACTGTACTTTGATTACTACCATACCACGGCTCAATGGAATCGTGCAAACAGGTAGTAGTTGGGTGCAGTCCCGAAGCACTTGGAGGCAGTGGCGGTTAAATAGGATTCGTCTCTCCCGGTATTGAGGGTTGATATCGCGCTGTGTTTGGAGAGCCATTACACAAAGTCCCTGGCCAGGGCAAGTGAGATTTAGAGGTAGGTATTCCAGTAGTTTCTCAGGGCGTTTTGGGCTACACTCTGACACGACTTATACCGCTATTAGGTGTCTGACGTTCACCGCCCCCTAGGCCCGATATACGATACTCTTAGACGAACAGACCGGACTGTACAGAGATTGTCATATTCAGGCTCAGTAGGAGTTCGGATGTGTTTTCCTCATCGGCCTTCTTATCGACATCTACCTGGGGACCGTTATGTGAAGTTATTACCGCTTGCGGCCTATGGTTAAACCCACTGCCAGCGTAGTGTCGAGTCTTTAGAGTGCCACACAGAGAGTTTCTCTGCACCGGACAAAAGGTGTAGAGGCCGTATGGTTTTACGGCAAGGGCTTCGATCACTTACGTGCACTTGTGCGCGTATGATATTCGGGCGGATAATTCTAGTGGGCTTTGGTTTAAGCCGGATCCTAGTGTTATATTGATGGATCAGTTTCGTCTCTTTGTATTCGTATTCTTCGGAATGTGGATGCGGGTGTGTATGGACGGATGAGAGGGGCATAGAAGGAGGCACCTCATTAGGGTTTTGACCATTGACTTGATTAAAACAATTATGAGGTGGAGGAAAGTATTTGTTATTTTGTAAATGATAATTGAGCTGTTAGTGTATATGCCCTAGAGGCCATTACAGTATCATACTAGTTTGTATATTACTTAATGGAAGCTTGGGATATTCACAGTTGTAATAACATTCTTGCTCAAAATAGTAGTATGTTACTTGGTTTGTTTCTACTTCAATATGTACATATGTTTCTTTTAACATATTACCTATGCATATTAGTAGAGTGCTTAGGATCTATGCTTGATTACCAGCGTTGTGATGGCATTCACACTAGTGGGGGCTGGGTAATCTACAAGCACATTCTTATACAGGTCCCTAGTCGCGGGATTATCGATACAGGGTATCGATACTCCAGAGTAGATTAGTGTATACGCTTCTCTTCCCAGCCTGGGAGATGGTCTGTCCTATAGCCATCGGTACGTCGTACTGGAGATAGTATGCAGGTGCTCATTAGGTTGTGAGTTACACTGGACGGACTCATTGGGAAATGCTGGTTGGTTATATACCTATCGTCAGATAGTAGTACCCAGGTGACATGAGTAAAGCTTAGTCCATTGACTTGACACTGCTACTTCGCCTCAAGTGTGTTCCTACCGTTCTTAGATTACTACCTTACCATGGCTCTACTGAGTCATGCAAACAGGTAGTTGTTGGGTGCAGTCCCGAAGCACTTGGAGGCAGTGGCGGTTAGATAGGATTCGTCTCTCCCGTTATTGGGGGTTGATATCGCGCTGTGTTCGGAACGCCATTACACATAGTCCCTGGCCAGGGCAAGCGAGATTTACTGGTAGGTTCTCCAGTAGTTTCTCAGGGTGTATTGGACCGTACTCCGACACGACTTATACCGCTATTAGGGGTCTGACGTTTACCGCCCCTAGGCCCGATATGCGATACTCTTAGACGGACAGACTGGACTGTACAGAGATTGTCACATACAGACTCAGTAGGAGTTCGGATGAGTTATGCTCATCGGCTTTCTTATCGACAATACCTTGGGACCGTTACGTACAGCTAGTACCTCTTACGGCCTGTGGTTAAACCCACTGCCAGCATAGAGTCGACTCTTTAGAGTCCCACACAGAGTGTTTCCCTGCATCGGGCAAAACGTGTAGATATCGTATGGTTTTACGAAAGGGTTCGATCATGTGCGTACACTCATGCACGCACGATGAGTCGGACGGACGATACTAGTGGGCTTTGGTTTAAGCCGGATCCTAGTATTGTACTGATGGATTTTCTTCGTCTTCGGTATTCGTATTTTTCGGAATACGAATACAGGTACGTATGTACGGACGAGGGCCGTTTTTGTAATTTATTCAAAGATGCTTCTAGAAGATGATATTTCATATATGTATTTTTCATTTTGGATTAAATGATTTATGCATTATGACATGGTAGAAATGAGGTGGAAATTGCATGATATTGAGCATGGCTAAATGTGACACATGGTGGACTTTGAAGCCATGACTCATTTGGTTGTAAATTGAACCCTAATTACTATTATTCATTTAATTTATTAGATGAATAATAGATAGTGTTCAGTTTAGAACCATAAGTGAGCTACACTCTCTCTCATACAATTGGCTTCACTAGCTTTTTCTAAAACATCTTCTTCTTCCTCAAACTTTAGGATACTCATGTGTTGAGTTACCTAAGAAGAAATAGAAAGACTCCTAAATCCATCTACACAATCTACACAACCTAGATCATTTAGATTAGCAATCTACTTGATCTAGTTTCTTTGGTTTAGAAGATAAGCTTGGTGCACAAACGTTCGGGTGGATCATCTAGGATTCAAGCAAGCCGAGGAGGAAACGACATCCGTACCACTTCGAGGAGTTCGTGCAGGTGAAGAGGACAGCGAGATAAGGAGAAGAAGGACTAGGTTTCTTGAGGTAAAATTTCTGTACTTAGTTTATACTTCTTTTGCTTTTGCTAGATACGGTTTAGATTACGATCTAGGTTCTAAGTCGGTGTTATAATTCTAAAATTATCGTTTTTTACACCTTCCGCCTCCCCGCGGATCCGCGGGGTGCATAGCATCGACTTACAGTGGTATCAGAGCCAACTAAACCAAATCTAAGAGATTAGCAAGTAGTAGAACTTCGATCGTCGGAAAAACAGGAAAACTAAATACCGAAAACCCCAGTTTCTGTCGATTTTCAAAACTGTCTGTAAAATTATTTCTCTATCATGAAAAATACATGGAGGGTTTTCTAAGATGACACAAGAAATTTGCGCCTCTGAATCGCCAAGACAGCCACGGATCCGCGGCAGAATCGTTTTTCTGCGGCTGATCCGCGGCAGAGTCATGGCCGATTCAACTCGGATTTGTTCTGTAATATCTTAATTTTGGTATTATGATTTCTGGAATATTTGGTTTCTACCCAGTATGTTTCTGAGTGATGGTTTGCATTTGGAGTAGATACGGAAAATATGTTTCGATCGAATTCCTATTGTACTTAGCTAATTGGTTCTTCTGTATTGTTATATGTGTTTTAAACGTCGACTAATTGCTATACGACGGTTAGTCGAGCTTGCACATATCTGATGGTTTGTGTATATAAACATTTTCTGATTGTCGATGATGAATAGCCGGGAATGTGAGATGAGCGATTTTATCTTTCATTCATGTAAATTGTAAAATTGATATAATATTATTTCGCGGGGCACATTCGGGTTGAGGTTGTAGCCACCGTTGTATTATTTTCTTTTTATTGTTTTCTGCTCCTAGGATAGACATAATATGGGGTACACAAACTACCGGGTTCTTTGAAGTGCCGAGTGGCTTACTCACTTTGTCAAGGGAGGCTGCTTCAATTATGGAATTTGGCGGGTAGTTTTCCGTACCCGTAGGGGTCTGGGGTGGGGTTTGGCTATTCATCGCGACCGTGGGATCCGTCTTTCGTTGCAGGCTTAAACGAAACGCGACATTCTTAGCATATCTGAAATGATTATCTTTGACTGGAATGATTATTATTGCATGAGATGATTGTAAAATATCTATATATGGTATATAGTAGGCGTCACTTATGTTTTACATCTGCGCTAGCCCAGCCCCCGCTCTGTCGTTAGTTAAGTAACCTAACGGGTGATGACGAGGCCCCGTGGCGAATGCGGATGGCATAAGAGGACGTGATATTTTTTTTTCCAATTCTCTCTGTAATGATAGGAGTAAATGATTGGACTGCATTAGATTAATGCAAAGCAAATAAACCAAAGTTAAATCATTGGAACAAATTTGAAAACTACTCGGTTTTTTTTAAAACAACAAACTTTTAAATGCGGAGCTTAAACTACTCCTTTTTTTAAAGCTATCAAGTTCCTTCGATCATATCAAGTTCACTACGTTCACGGTTTTACCAAAACCATTCGTAGCCCTCCGTCATATCATTTTAATAGTCAATAGTATTCAAGCTATGTTTGTTGGCCAAAGTCAAGACATAGTGATTGGTAGCTGTTGGATATTCATATGAAGCATAGATAGATGCGTTGGTTTGGGACAGTCATACTGCTTTGTTGGCCAAAGTCAAGGGTAGGTATGGGTGGCTTCAAATTAACCTAAAGAATGACGGGTAGAATTTGACATGTGACTTATGATTTGTTGGCCAAAGTCAAGGTCATAAGGGCATGGGGCAAAAATCCACATCGGAAGTTTCTAAACAAACTGAAACTTGCTAGTGTTGCATACCATTTGGAGTGTGATAATTTTGGTAAGACTCCTTCAGCTTTATCACACAATGAAATTTGGATCTCGGTCCTATTGTGAGTATATGCTACTCCTCGGGAGATTTTTTTACTAAACGATCAATGCTATAAACCAAGTAGGTATCTAGAACGGTGTTAGCGGGGCTACGCCTCCAGGGAAAAGAGGTTTTGTTATTGAGGAACTTCACGAAAGCGTTGGAAAACCTCCCTCGAAGTACCAACACTAGCCTGGCTGAAAGGTTAAGCAAGAATTGTATGGTGAGATTAATCCTGACCAATTTCTCTTTTCTGGTTTGAGGAGGAATTCGAGAAACAGTGGGAGCCATCATGTTTAGATAAACTAAAAACCATTCTAAACTTGCAAGAGCATCATGCTAAAGTGTTTCTTCTCTCTCTCCTAATTGCAGCGACCAAACATGACGGTCCTTAAGTTGCTATTAGATAAAACATGTTGACAGGGCCAAACTATAAAGATTGCTTCAGGAATGTCAAAATGGCAATCACTTATGACAAGTTGGGTTATGTTCTTACTACAAAAGCCCCCGCCGTCCCAGGTCCAGACTCCAGTGTCGTGGACAGGGAAATCCGTAAGACCTGGGAGATTGACTGCGAGAAGGCCAAGTGCCTTGTGCTTGCCTCTATGGACAATGAACATCAGAGGAAGCACGAGAATATGGACCTAGAATCCATATTTCTCCATACTAAGGAACTATATGGAGAGCAATCCCGTATCGCAAGATACGAGACCTCAAAGAAGCTATTTTCAGCGAGGTTGGCCGTAGGATCATCTGTAGAGGAACATGTACTTAAAATGATTGGCTACATTGAGGAGCTCGCGGACCTCGGGACCACATTAGAGAACGAGCTCTACACTGACTTTATTATCCAGTCCCTTCCTTCCACCTATGCCCAGTTTATCCTGAACTTCAACATTCAAGGAAAAGAAGTTGAACTTCCGGAACTCCTCAACATGTTGAGGAGTGCAGAGGGCACCTTACAGAAAGTAAGTGAATCACCCGCTTTGTTTGTTGGAGGAGCTTCCACTTCTAGGTCCAAGGCGAAAGCCAAAGGAAAGAAGAAGAAGGCCCCCACCAAACCAAGGGGCGGTGTTAGTAAGGTGGAAGCTAAGGGAAAAGCAAAGGTAGCGGGACAGACTGTAGGGAAAGAAGATTGCTTTTATTGTCACAAGAAAGGATACCGCTAGAAAGATTGCTGGGCTTGGAAGGCCAAGAACCAGGACCCGAAGCAAGTTGTGGCTTCGGCTTCAGGTGTATACGTTATTGAAAACTGTCTGTCAATCAACTCTACTTCCTGGGTATTGGCTACCGGATCAGGATCTCATATCTATAATTTTTTGCAGGCACTGAGAAAGCGTAGAGCTTTGAAGGCAGGTGATATAACCCTCAGAGTTGCAAACGGAGCAAGCATGGATGCTGAGTCCGTGGGGGACTATCACTTGGGGTTAACAGATGGACACATTTTGGTTTTGCGCAACTGTTATTTTGTACCCAGTTCGACTTGTAATATCATATCTGTATCTTTAATACCTAAAGAAGGTTATGATTTTGCATTTGTAAGCAATGTTGTTAACATTCACCTTAATCATGTTTTGATTGGGTCGGGTACATTAAGCAACGGTAAATACGTATTAAACCAACCGTAGATTTTCAATATCCAGAATACACATAAAAGAAAGTCTCCAGAAATTAATCATGCTTTCTTATGGCATTGTAGACTGGGTCACATCAATGAAACACGATTGAATAAGTTGCATAAAGAAGGATATTTGGATCCGTTCGAATATCAATCTTATGCAACTTGTCAATCTTGTCTAAAAGGAAAGATGACAAAAACTCCATTCACTGGACAAGGAGTAAGAGCAAGCGAGCTCTTGAGACTCATACACAGTGACGTGTGTGGTCCAATGTCTACACATGCACGAAGCGGTTATTCTTACTTCATTACTTTTACGGATGATCTCTCAAGATACGGAGATGTCTTCCTGATGAAGCATAAATCCGAAGCTTTTGAGAAATTCCCGGAATATAAGAATGAAGTGGAAAAACAAACCGGCAAAAGTATCAAGACACTAAGATCTGATCGAGGTGGTGAATACTTGAGTGCCGAGTTCCTGGATTACTTAAAAGAGAATGGAATTCTCTCTCAGCTTACTCCTCCATACACTCCACAACACAATGGTGTATCAGATAGGAGGAACAGAACCCTATTGGATGTGGTTCATTCCATGATGAGTAATGCTGAGTTACCGCGATCTTTTTGGAGTTATGCAGTAGAATCAGCTGCATATCTTTTGAACCGGGTTCCTACTAAGACAGTGCCGACCACACCATATCAGATGTGGAGTGGGAAGAAACCCTATCTTAAACACTTTAAGACATGGGGATGTCCATCTTTTGTTAAAAAGTAGCATACGGACAAACTCGAGGCACGCTCAGTACAGTGCAAGTTTTTGGGATATCCAAAGAACTCTAAGGGATATTTTTTCTATTACGCAGAGGAACAAAAGGTTTTTGTTTCTCATCATGTCTGCTTCTTGGAAACTGACTTTTTAGAAAATCAGATAAGTGGGAGCGCAATAGAACTGGAAGAAATTCCAGAACCACAAGCTATTACTGAAAGCATAGTGGAACCAGAAAAATCAAAAGAACAGGGCATTCCCGCACCACTCCGCAGGAGTAGTAGGTTTTCTCATCCGCTCGAGAGATACTACGGATTTCTCATAGACGGGGATAGAGAGGATTGCATCATTGACAATGATGAGCCAACTAGCTTCCAGCAAGCCATTCAGAGCAGAGACTCGGTAAAATGGCTAGATGCAATGCGGACCGAGATGGAGTCCATATACACTAACAAAGTATGGACTTTGGACTTTGCTCCAAAAAGGGTAAAACCCGTTGGCTGCAAATGGATCTTCAAAAAGAAGATTGGTGTAGATGGACAGGTTGAAACCTATAAGGCTAGACTTGTTGCAAAAGGTTTTCGTCAAAGACCTTGTTTGGACTATGATGAAACCTTTTCTCCAGCGGCTATGCTCAAATCCATTGGGATTATTCTTTCCATTGCTGCCTTCGACGATTATGAAATCTGGCAGATGGACGTAAAGACGGCTTTCCTTAATGGACATTTGGATGAGTGCGTCTATATAGATCAGCCAGAAGGTTTTAATCAGAGTGGGAGCAGCGAAAAAGTGTGCAAGCTTCTTAAGTCCATTTATGGACTAAAGCAGCCATCGCGGAGTTGGAACATCTGTTTTAATGAAACAGTCAAAGACTTCGACTTTATCAAAAATCCAGATGAACCATGCTTATATAGTAAGATTGTAGGGAGAACTGTTGTGTTCCTCATATTATACGTAGACGAAATTCTCTTGAAAGGAAATGACATTCCTACCCTACAATCTGTCAAAAGATTCTTATCACAAAGGTTCTCTATGAAAGACCTGGGTGATGCCTCTTACATACTGGGGATCCGGATCTATCGTGATAGATCAAAGAGGATGTTGGGACTTTCACAGTCCAGGTATATCGACACCATACTGAAAAGATTCAGTATGGAAGATTCCAAACGCGGTAACCTACCGGTTTGTCACGGAGTGACCCTTTCCAAAGAGATGTCTCCCAAGACTGATTTGGAAAGGGATCGCATGTCTATTATACCCTACGCTTCTGCAGTTGGCTCTATAATGTATGCGATGTTGTGTACCAGACCAGATGTAGCTTACGCACTAAGCGTGGTAAGGCGGTATCAGTCAGACCCAGGAGAGAACCACTGGATAGCGGTAAAGAACATTCTCAAGTACCTGAGAAGGACTAAGGATATGTTCTTGGTGTATGGCGGAAAAGACCTCCAGATCGAGGCTTTTGCTGACTCCAGCTTCCACAGCGATAAGGATGACTCCAAGTCCATGTCGGGTTACGTCTTCACCCTCAACGGAGGGGCGGTATGTTGGAAAAGTTCCAAACAAGATACCGTTGCTGACTCAACTATGGAAGCGGAGTATATTGCTGCTTCTGACGCCGCAAAAGAAGCAGTCTGGATGAGGAAGTTCTTAACAGATCTTCAGGTGGTTCCGTCCATTGTTGGTCCAATACCTCTGTATTGTGACAACAATGGGGCTATAGCTTTAGCAAAGGAACCAAGGTCCCATCAAAAGTCCAGACACATCTTGAGGCGGTATCACCAGATCAGGGAGATCGTGGATCGCCAGGAGATAGAGGTTCGGAGAGTTGCCACAGAGGACAACACTGCAGATCCATTCACAAAGGCTATTTCTCAGACACAGTTCGAGAGGCTATTCGAGATGATAGGTCCGCGATATGCCAGTACATGGCCCTAGTGCAAGTGGGAGATTGTTACTGTATATGCCCTAGAGGCCATTACTGTATCATACTAGTTTGTATATTACTTAATGGAGGCTTGGGATATTCACAGTTGTAATAACATTCTTGCTCAAAATAGTAGTATGCTACTTGGTTTGTTTCTACTTTAATATGTACATATGTTTCTTTTAACATATTACCTATGCATATTAGTAGAGCCCTTAGGATCTATGCTTGATTACCAATGTTGTGATGGTAGTCACACTAGTGGGGGCTGGATAATCTACAAGCACATCCTTATACAGGTCCCTAGTCATGGGATTATCGATACAGGGCATCGATACTCCAGAGTAGACTAGGGTATACGCTTCTCTTCCCAGCCTGGGAGATGGTCTGTCCCACAGCCATCGGTACGTCGTACTGGAGATAGTATGCAGGTGCTCATTAGGTTGTGAGTTACACTGGAAGGACTCATTAGGAACTGCTGGTTGGTTATATACCTATCGTCAGATAGCAGTACCCAGGTGACATGAGTACAGCTTAGTCCGTTGAATTGACACTGCTACTTCGCCTCAAGTGTGTTCCCACTGTTCTTAGACTACTACCCTACCACGGCTCTACTGAGTCGTGCAAACAGGTAGTAGTTGGGTGCAGTCCCAAACCACTTGGAGGCAGTGGCGGTTAGATAGGATTCGTCTCTCCCGGTATTGGGGGTTGATATCGCGCTGTGTTCGTAACGCCATTACACATAGTCCCTGGCCAGGGAAAGAGAGATTTACTAGTAGGTACTCCAGTAGTTTCTCAGGGTGTATTGGATGTAAGGTTAGTATAGCACCATATGAAGGGTTTTGAAGCATCACATGACCCAAAGTTTCAATTTTTAAGGTGCTAAACTAACATGCAAAGGATAGATCCTAGAAAATTAGGGTTTACTAAACTTTAAGCTAACAAAAGTTAGGGTTTGAAGGCTACAACCTTTGTAGCTCCCATTTTTGCTTCGCTCCTTAGGCTCTTTGGTGTTGAATCGAGGTCCTCTTGAACTCCCCTTGTGTCCACGATGATCCACCGCGGAGATCTCCGTCCAAGCTCGCTACTTTGTAAAATCGAAGTAAACACTCTAATCAAGTTGGCTAGACTTGAGTAGAATGGTGTTGTGGCTTTGGATCTCACTTCAAAAACCTTTCTTTGGTTGTGTTTCACTCACTAAAAGAAACTAGAGAGGAGAAGATGAAGGAGGATGAAAATGGTGGCTATTTCTTTTCAAGAGATAAAATGATAACCATAAGGTTAAGCTTGCAAAAGAAAATAAATATCACTATATATATTTATTCCTTCATGACTCCAACCATGATTAAATGATAGATGATTAATTTAACTTGGGTTTAGAATGATAAAGAAAAAGATAACCATGGTTTAGTGGTGGGTGAGAATGGTTAGGTTAAAAGAAGCATGTAGAAACTAGCATAATTATCCTTTCCTTTTCATTTTCTTTTTAAAACAAAAATTAAATAATTATCCATTGTATAATCTATGGTGTGAGGCTTATATTGCCACCATTTCTATATATAATCAACCATGATAGTTTGATGTATGTATGTGTACATGTATGCACATCTACATGTGCATAAAACTAGAAAAGAAGAAAGAAACACATGCATGCATGCATACATCCATCAAACCCTAGAAAGGTTTCAAGTGAGATAACTTATGGTTAGATGATAAATCAACACTTGATTTATCAATCCGGTCATATCTCATATGACCCCACCAAAAGCAATTCACCCGATCAATGTTCGGTATCATATACGCATATTTCAATCCGGTGCATGCGCATATCCCATATGCGCACCACAACGTTTCGCCTGGACTGGGTAACTCCTCTGTGGGACTCTAAGACTCGTCAATACGCCGGCAGAGGGTAATGATCATATCAAGTGCCCTCAAGCCGCAAGAGGTCAGCTAAACGTAACGGCCACCCGGGTATTGAACGATCAGAAGACAACAAGCGAACCTGCTACAACTCCCGTCGAGCCATCCGGCAACACTACCGTACAGTCCGGTCTCTTCGTCAGATATGCTGCATATCGAGCCTAGGGATGGTCACGTCGACCCCAATAACTCAATAAGTCGTGTCGGTGAATGGTCTATAACAGATCGAGAAACTACTGATAACACTTATCAGCAAATCTCAGCAGCCCTGGCCAGGGACTTGCTGTTATAACCAGTCGAACACAGCACAGCATCAACTCCCAATACCGGGAGAGACGAAACCCCTCCTATCGCTCATTGCCTTCGTGTGTCTGGGGACTGTACCCAACGGCCACCTGTTTGCACGACTCAGTAGAGCCGTGGTAGGGTGGCAATCAAAGTACAGTGGGAGAACACACAAGGCTCTATGACGATCTCGGGTCTACAGACTAACCTGTACCAGTGTCACCTGAGAACTGCTATCCGACGATAGATATAATTCCATAAAGGAGTTCTCGGCGAGTCCGTCCAGTGTACCCAGTCACCACTGAGCACCCGTATATGATCTTGATGTCAAACATCAATGAATGTGGGAACATCCATCGCCCATCACATGGGTCTAGTATCATATACGCTAGTCTACTCTGGTATATTGATGCCCCGTCTCGATACACCTGCGACTAGGGACATTTTAGGATATGCTTATAGACTACAGATGTCCCACTAGTATGATCTCCATCATAATCAGAGTAGTCAAGCCGATATCCTTAGGGCTTTATCAGCATGTATGAATGAATAGAAGCATGATCAAATAAACATGTCAGATAAAGAAGTACCAGATAGCATACTATCATGTCGAGCAAGAATGCAAACTGAATATATATACATGTATAGATACATCCACTATCACATAATGGCCTCTAGGGCATACATATATCCAACAATCTCCCACTTGCACTAAGGCCAGTTATTGGCGTATCTCATACCCAACATCTCAAAAAGTCGCTCATGCTGCGGCTGAGGGAGAGCCTTGGTGAATGGATCCGCGGCGTTGTTCTTTGTGTCTACTCTCTTAATTTCGATCTCGCGGCGATCTACAATCTCCCGGATCAAATGAAAGCGCCTCAGGATATGTCTGGACCGCTGATGGGATCTGGGCTCCTTGGCTAACGCCATCGCCCCATTTTTGTCACAATACAAAGGTATTGGATCAATAATGGTTGGAACTACTCCTAGCTCCGAGACGAACTACTTCATCCAGACGGCTTCCTTGGCGGCATCATTTGCAGCAATGTACTCAGCCTCCATCGTAGAGTCTGCAACGGTATCCTGTTTGGAACTCTTCCAACTTACCGCCCCTCCATTGAGGGTAAATACAAACCCTGAGATAGATTTGCTGTCATCCTTATCGCTCTGGAAGCTCGAATCGGTAAAGGCCTCCATTTGGAGATCTTTATTACCATACACCAAGAACAATTCTTTAGTCCTTTGTAAGTACTTAAGAATGTTCTTCACAGCTGTCCAGTGGTTCTCCCCTAGGTTGGATTGATACCTGCTTACAACACTAAGTGCATAAGCTACATCTGGGCGTGTACATAACATCGCATACATTATAGATCCTACGGCCGAAGCATAAGGTATAATGCTCATGCGAGCTCTCTCTTCATCGGTCTTTGGACAAGAATCCTTGGAGAGTGTGACTCCATGGCAAGCGGGTAAGGCACCCCGCTTGGAGTCTTCCATACTAAACCTCTTTAGGATGGTGTTGATGTACCTGGTCTGGGACAGTCCCAATAACTTTTTGGATCTATCTCTATAGATCCTTATGCCCAGGATGTATGTGGCATCACCCAGGTCCTTCATGAAGAACCTCAGTGATAAGAATGATTTGACCGACTGTAGCATAGGAATATCATTTCCTATTAGAAGAATGTCATCCACGTACAATACGAGGAATGTGACAGCTCTTCCTACAGCCTTCCTATAAACACAAGGTTCATCTGGATTTTTGATGAAATCAAACTCTTTGATAACATCATCGAAACAGATGTTCCAACTCCGAGATGCCTGCTTTAACCCATATATGGATTTAAGCAATCTACATGCCTTCTCGCTGCTCCTACTGTCAATGAAACCCTCTGGCTGATCCATATAAACACATTCTTCTAAATCTCTATTTAGAAATGTTGTTTTAACGTCCATCTGCCAGATTTCATAGTCGTAGTGAGCAGCAATAGCAAGTAGGATCCGAATAGATTTAAGCATGGCTACGGGGGGAAAAGTTTCGTCATAGTCCAAACCTGGTCTTTGACGAAAACCTTTCGCCACAAGTCTTGCCTTATAGGTCTCTACCTGCCCATCCACACCATTCTTTCTTTTAAAGATCCATTTTCACCCTACAGGTTTTACCCCAGGGGGTACAACGTCCAAAGTCCATACTTTGTTGGTGTACATAGACTCCATTTCGGATCTCATGGCATCCAGCCACTTCACAGAGTCACCACTCGTGATAGCTTGCTGAAAACTGGTAGGATCATTATCTTCCATGATACAGTCTTCTCTGTCACCATCAATGAGGAAACCGTAGTACCTCTCCGGTGGGCGAGAAGTCCTACCAGACCTACGGAGTGGCTGAGGTTCTTTAGTTTCTGTTGCAACAGCCGGTTCAACCAAATCGTCATTTGTAGTTTGTGTCTCCAGAACCTCTTCTAGATCTACCACCTTGCCATCATCTCTATCCGTGAAAAACTCTTTTTCCAAGAATGTGGCATACTGAGAAACAAACACTTTTTGTTCCTCTTTGTGGTAGAACATATATCCATAAGAATTCTTTGGATATCCCACAAAGTTACATATGACTGACCGTGTCTCGAGTTTGTCCGGATTCTGCTTTTTAACATAGGCCGGGCAACCCCAAATCTTAATTCTTTTAAGAGATGGTCTCTTTCCATTCCATATCTCATATGGCGTGGTAGACACGGCTTTGGTTGGAACCCTGTTTAGCAGAAATGCCGCAGTCTCCAATGCATGCCCCCAAAACGAGACTGGTAACTCAGCGTCACTCATCATGGACCGGACCATATCTAATAGGGTCCTATTCCGTCGTTCTGACACACCGTTGTGCTGTGGTGTGTAAGGAGGAGTGAGCTGAGAGAGAATCCCATTCTCTTTTAGGAAGTTTGCAAATTCTGTACTGAGATACTCACCACCTCGATCTGATCGAAGCATCTTAATACTCAAGCCGGTTTGTTTTTCTACTTCTTGTTTATATTCAATGAATTTCTCGAAAGCTTCGGACTTGTGTTTTAATAAAAATACATGACCGAATCTTGAGAAATCGTCGGTGAATGTAATGAAGAAGTATGAAAAACCGCCTCTAGCCTGTGTAGACATCGGCCCACATACATCACTATGTATGAGGCCAAGGAGCTGAGTAGCTCTTTCTCCGTGTCCGGTAAATGGAGTTTTGGTCATTTTACCCTTGATACAAGACTGGCAAGTCGCATAAGATTTATATTCAAAAGGGTTTAAATATCCATCTTTATGTAACTTGTTCAGTCTTGTTTCGTTAATATGACCAAGTCTACAGTGCCAAAGAAAAGCTTCATTTAATTCTGAAATTTTTCTTTTATTAGTGTGTTGTATACTGAAAACTGTGTGTTGATTTAGGACATATATTCCGTTATTAAGCGTACCATACCCAACCAACATTTGATTTAGGTGAATGTTCATAACATTGTTCTGCAACACAAAATTATATCCTTCATTGTCCAACAAAGAAACGGATATTATATTACATAGCATACTTGGTACAAAATAACATGGATTCAAAATCAAAATACATCCAGATGGCAACCCCAAGTGATACTCTCCCACTGCGACTGTATGTACATTGGAACCATTTCCAACGCGGAGAGTATGGTCACCTGTCTTCAAAACCTTGCTATTTCTCAGCCCCTGCATAGAATTGCAAATGTGAGAACCTGAACCGGTATCCAATACCCAGGAAGCAGAGTTTATAGAAAAACAGTTTTCAGTCACAAACGCACCTGAAGCAGAAGCATCACCATGCTTTATCTTGAGATTTAGGTACTCCGTGCAATTGCGCTTCCAATGTCCTGTCTTGTGGCAATGAAAACACTCGCCTTTCCTGGGTCTCCAGCCGTGGACTTTCCCTTTCCCTTCACCTTTTTGACTCCGCCCTTAGGATTAGTGGGTTTCTTCTTTTTCTTTCCCTTGGCCTTAGCTTTTGGGCGAGAAGAAGAAGACTGTCCAATGGTCATAACGGGAGTCTTTGCTGACTTCATAGTGCTCTCTGCACTCCTTAACATATTAAGGAGTTCAGGGAGGTCCTTCTCCATGCCATGCATGTTGAAGTTCACTATGAATTGAGCAAAGGTGGAGGGGAGGGACTGCAGAATAATATCTATATATTGTTCATTGTCCATTGTCCATCCAAGGTCCTCAAGCTCTTCTATAAGAGCTATCATCTTCAACACATGGTCTCCTACTGGTGTGCCAGGGGCCATTCGCATGTGAAACAGTTTCTTTGATGCTTCGTATCGTAATACGCGGCACTGTTCCCCATATAACTCCTTTGTATGGAGCAGTATCCCGTGAATGTCCATGTCCTCATGCTGCTTTTGATGTGTGTTGTCCATCGATGCAAGCGCGAGGCATTTTGCCGTGGCACAGTCAGCGTCCCATGTCTTGCGGACTTCAATGTCCGCAACTGAGGATTTTGGGCCTGGGACGGGCGGGGCTGAAGCCGTGAGGACATATGATACTTTATCATAAGTCAAGGCGATCTTCAGATTCCTTAGCCAGTCTTTATAGTTGGTCCCATTCAGTTTGTTCTTATCTAGTAGAAGCTTAAGTCCAGTCATTGGTATCTGCCATTAAGAGAGAGAAAAGAATACACTCAGCGAAAGCTCTTGCATAGATTAGATTGGTTTATTATCTTGTCTAATCGATGTTTCCCACTGCTTTTTTTCTTTCAAACCTTAAAAAGAAAAACTAGCCAGGATTAATTACAGTCTACAACTTCGCTAACCGTTCAGCCAGGCCAGTGTCGGTACTTTGAGGGAGGTTCCCCGTTCTTTCGCACGGACCTAATTAGAGTAAACCTCGTTTTCCCAGAGGCGGAGCCCCGTTAACACCTTTCTAGACACCTAATGAGTTAGCTAATTGCAAACTGTAAAACTCTCCTAGGAGCAACTATTGCCCACAGTGGGATCGGGATCCAACCATCACATGGAAGGTATGCAATCTCATTGCAAATTTCAACACTTGAAATTCCCGATGTAATTTTTACCCCTAGTACTTATGACCTTAACTATGGTCAACAAATCATAAGTACCAGTCAAGTTCTATCCGTCATTTCTTGATCAATTAGACCCACCCATATGACCCTTAACTATGGTCAACAAAGTCGCATGAATGTCCTAATTAATCTGCATCATATGCAGTGTAGGAAGACATCACTTAGCTACCGTACACTACGCCTTAACTAAAGTCAACAAACGTAGCACGAATACTAAGTACTCTACTTCCTAAAATGACGGAGGGTTGCGAATGATTTTTAAGAAAATCTTTAACGCTTTGAACTTGATATCGTTGCAGAATCAAACAGTTTCAAAAGGAGTGGCTTAAGGCTCCGTAGTTTTGAAATGTAGCTTTTTCATAAATAGCCGAGTAGTTTTTAAATCCGATTCTACAACATCTTTTAGGTTTATTTTCTTTACATTAATCACATTAATGTAATCCCATCATTTAAGTCCTTAGGCCAATCACAGAAAAAGAAACGAAAATAAACACGTACGCTTATGCCATCCGCATTCGCCGCAATGTTCCGTTATGCACCGTTAGGTTACTTAACTAACGGCATACCGGGACGGGACTAGCGCGGGTGTAAAACATAAGCAACGTCTACTATATATCATATATATAATAAGTCATTCGTCTCAGATATCACAGAACACAGGCAGCAGAAATATAGATATAACGTGGGATATACTAGGACGTCCGTATTTAGTATTTAGCCAGAATAGAAAATACGGATTCCACAGTCGCGATGAATAGCCAAGCCCACACCCTGGACCCCTACGAGAGCGGCAAGTGACCCTACCAATCCTGAGTTTAGGAGACCCGGTCTCGACTCCTCGAGATGGCCTCCCACTAAACCCCAGACCCCGGTCACCTGTGCTCCCCTCCTTGGGTCCAACCTAATGCGGAAAAGTAAATAATATACAACACTGGTGACACAACCGCAACCTGGAAGTGCCCCAAATAAAAGAATATTACATTACATTTGAATTTACATGAATGAAAATATAAAACTCTCATCTCACAAAAAACCCCCGGCTATTCGATCGCGACAATCCTGCACATCATATCTCAGCAACACATAATATCACATACAATCAACGTAAGTAAGTATGCGTACCCCGATTGTCGTTGATGTATAGCAACGAAACCGCGATATCTAACATACTACACTTACGGTCGCAGAAAAGAAAGTGTAAAACTACAATATTTGGAATCCAGATTCTCTTTAGACATCATAAATGCGAAATATCACATATTTCGTATTTCATGTCTACACTATATGAATTCCACATATTGTATCACATTCAGATAAACAGACAGTATTAAAGTTTTCGAACGAATTGTCAAGCACCCAAGATTCACTAAAGCTCAACACTTGAGCAGGGTTCAAAAAATCGGAGTGTGACACAGTAGCGGCGGTCCAGCCGTTAGAAGGGTCAAGCCAACGCCTCACATGTGGCACGCCGTACTGCCCCCAAACCCTAGGGTTCAAAGGGCAGTTCGAGACGGTCACATAATCGAGTTAAGGTTTGTTGTCTTCTAGAGGGACCACCGCAAAAAGACTTGCACACATCTCCAAACTATTTAAACCCCGTGAATATTGAGTAAATGATATTCGTTCAAACACTTCAATACTTTCTAGTTTACCCGGAAAGAAATACGAAATGAAAATTCCGATCGAAACGACGAGTTCAAAACCATCTCCAGAATTTCAACAGCAGATTCAGATTAAATACACTCAAAATATACTGTAGCAGGTAAAGAAAATTACTGTGCAAAAAATTGTCAAAGAGCCCCTTATATGGCCGCGGATGCGCCGCCTAAGCTTGCTTATGCCGCGCTTCCGCGGCCAAAGTTACAGTTCACGGCCACGAATTTTCCAGATTGTCTAATTTTTACCTGCTATATTTTTTGAGAATTTTTAATTCTGAAAAATGTCAGTTTTTAAAAAATTTCCAGAGAGCATCCCCATAAATCCGTATTTTGGTTCGATCGGACTTTTCACTTCGCAAAAAGGTCGCCTAACGTTCTAGGTCGGATCTGATACCAATGTAAGGTTAGTATAGCATCCTATGAAGGGTTTTGAAGCATCACATGACCCAAAGTTTCAATTTTTAAGGTGCTAAACTAACATGCAAAGGATAGATCCTAGAAAATTAGGGTTTACTAAACTTTAAGCTAACAAAAGTTAGGGTTTGAAGGCTACAACCTTTGTAGCTCCCGTTTTGCTTCGCTCCTTAGGCTCTTTGGTGTTGAATCGAGGTCCTCTTGAACTCCCTTGTGTCCACGATGATCCACCGCGGAGATCTCCGTCCAAGCTCGCTACTTTGTAAAATCGAAGTAAACACTCTAATCAAGTTGGCTAGACTTGAGTAGAATGGTGTTGTGGCTTTGGATCTCACTTCAAAAACCTTTCTTTGGTTGTGTTTCACTCACTAAAAGAAACTAGAGAGGAGAAGATGAAGGAGGATGAAAATGGTGGCTATTTCTTTTCAAGAGATAAAATGATAACCATAAGGTTAAGCTTGCAAAAGAAAATAAATATCACTATATATATTTATTCCTTCATGACTCCAACCATGATTAAATGATAGATGATTAATTTAACTTGGGTTTAGAATGATAAAGGAAAAGATAACCATGGTTTAGTGGTGGGTGAGAATGGTTAGGTTAAAAGAAGCATGTAGAAACTAGCATAATTATCCTTTCCTTTTCCTTTTCTTTTAAAAACCAAAATTAAATAATTATCCATTGTATAATCTATGGTGTGAGGCTTATATTGCCACCATTTCCATATATAATCAACCATGATAGTTTGATGTATGTATGTGTACATGTATGCACATCTACATGTGCATAAAACTAGAAAAGAAGAAAGAAACACATGCATGCATGCATACATCCATCAAACCCTAGAAAGGTTTCAAGTGAGATAACTTATGGTTAGATGATAAATCAACACTTGATTTATCAATCGGTCATATCTCATATGACCCCACCAAAAGCAATTCACCCGATCAATGTCGGTATCATATACGCATATTTCAATCGGGTGCATGCGCATATCGCATATGCGCACCACAACGTTTCGCCTGACTGGGTAACTCCTCTGTGGGACTCTAAGACTCGTCAATACGCCGGCAGAGGGTAATGATCATATCAAGTACCCTCAAGCCGCAAGAGGTCAGCTAAACGTAACGGCCACCCGGGTATTGAACGATCAGAAGACAACAAGCGAACCTGCTACAACTCCCGTCGAGCCATTTGGCAACACTACCGTACAGTCCGGTCTCTTCGTCAGATATGCTGCATATCGAGCCTAGGGATGGTCACGTCGACCCCCAATAACTCAATAAGTCGTGTCGGTGAATGGTCTATAACAGATCGAGAAACTACTGATAACACTTATCAGCAAATCTCAGCAGCCCTGGCCAGGGACTTGCTGTTATAACCAGTCGAACACAGCACAGCATCAACTCCCAATACCGGGAGAGACGAGACCCCTCCTATCGCTCATTGCCTTCGTGTATCTGGGGACTGTACCACAACGGCCACCTGTTTGCACGACTCAGTAGAGCCCGTGGTAGGGTGGCAATCAAGTACAGTGGGAGAACACCACAAGGCTCTATGACGATCTCGGGGTCTACAGACTAACCTGTACCAGTGTCACCTGAGAACTGCTATCCGACGATAGATATAATTCCATATAGGAGTTCTCGGCGAGGTCCGTCCAGTGTACCCAGTCACCACTGAGCACCCGTATATGATCTTGATGTCAAACATCGATGAATGTGGGAACATCCATCGCCCATCACATGGGTCTAGTATCATATACGCTAGTCTACTCTGGTATATCGATGCCCCCGTCTCGATACACCTGCGACTAGGACATTTCAGGATATGCTTATAGACTACAGATGTCCCACTAGTATGATCTCCATCATAATCAGAGTAGTCAAGCCGATATCCTTAGGGCTTTATCAGCATGTATGAATGAATAGAAGCATGATCAAATAAACATGTCAGATAAAGAAGTACCAGATAGCATACTATCATGTCGAGCAAGAATGCAAACTGAATATATATACATGTATAGATACATCCACTATCACATAATGTCCTCTAGGGCATACATATATCCAACATTGGACCCTCCGACATGACTTATACCGCTATTAGGGGTCTGACGTTTACCGCTCCCCTAGGCCCGATATGCGATACTCTTAGACGGACAGACCGGACTGTACAAGAGATTGTCACATACAGACTCAGTAGGAGTTCGGATGAGTTATGCTCATCGGCTTTCTTATCAACAATACCTGGGGACCAGTACGTACAGCTAGTATCGCTTGCGGCCTGTGGTTAAACCCACTGCCAGCGTAGAGTCGAGTCTTTAGAGTCCCACACAGAGTGTTTCTTTGCATCGGGCAAAACGTGTAGATATCGTATGGTTTTACGAAAGGGTTCGATAACGTGCATACACTCGTGCACAGCACGATGAGTTGGACGGACGATACTTGTGAGCTTTGGTTTAAGCCGGATCCTAGTATTGTACTGATGGATTTTCTTCGTCTTCGGTATTCGTAATTTTCGGAATACGAATACAGGTTACGTATGTACGGACGAGGGGCATTTTTGTAATTTATTCAAAGATGCTTCTAGAAGATGATATTTCATATATGTATTTTTCATTTTGGATTAAATGATTTATGCATTATGACATGGTAGAAATGAGGTGGAAATTGCGTGATATTGAGCATGGCTAAATGTGACACATGGTGGACTTTGAAGCCATGAATCATTTGGTTGTAAATTGAACCCTAATTTTTATTATTCATTTAATTTATTAGATGACTAATAGATAGTGTTCAGTTTAGAACCATAAGTGAGCTACAATCTCTCTCATACAATTGGCTTCACTAGCTTTTTCTAAAACATCTTCTTCTTCCTCAAAGTTTAGGATACTCATGTGTTGAGTTACCTAAGAAGAAATAGAAAGAATCCTAAATCCATCTACACAATCTACACAACCTAGATCATTTAGATTAGCAATATACTTGATCTAGTTTCTTTGGTTTAGAAGATAAGCTTGGTGCACAAACGTTCGGGTGGATCATCTAGGATTCAAGCAAGCCGAGGAGGAGACGACATCCGTACCACTTCGAGGAGTTTCGACCAGGTGAAGAGGACAGCGAGATAAGGAGAAGAAGGACTAGGTTTCTTGAGGTATAATTTCTGTACTTAGTTTATACTTCTTTTGCTTTTCCTAGATACGGTTTAGATTACGATCATGGCTTACAGTCGATGTTATTATGCTAAAATTATCGTTTTTTACACCTTCCGCCTCGCCGCGATTCCGCGGGGTGCATAGCATCGACTTACATGAGCATGGCTACATGTTTGACAATTTGACTTGGCTTGAACACTTGACTAAGTTTGACTTTTTGACTTAGATATTTTTGTGAGATATTTTGTGGCACTAGATATTTTGGATGAGATATTTTGTGATTCCATGCTTGTGGTCATGTCAAGGTGAGCCATCTCATTTATCATAATCTTTATCATTTTTCAAAATACTTTCTCCTTCTTCAAGTGAGCTCTCATGCTAGCTCTCTTCTTTTTCCTCACATCAAAACCCTAAACGCTCTCATGTGTTGAGAATCTTAGGGTTTCAAGAGACAAATAAATCCATCTTCATACTCTACATCACCTAGGACATCAAGTCTAGCAAGCTTGTTGCCCTAGTTACCTCGGTTTTGAGGTGGAGCTCGGACTATAGACTTTTGGGTGGATAGTCTTTGACTCGAGGAGGCCATGGAGGTTGCTTTGATCCGGATCGATCCCGGAGCCTACGACGACGACGAGGACAGCGGAGAAGACCCGAAGGACTTGTATCATGAGGTATAATCTCTTATCCGAGTAGATAACCTCTTCACAAGTCATGATAGTTAGGGTTTAGACACGATCCGTAAGCTCGAGTCCGTGTTGCGATGCTTTGATAATCGTTTTTCATAGCTTCCGCCTCCCCGCGGTCACACGGGGTACGTGACACGGACTTACAGTGGTATCAGAGCCTACTAAACCGTTACTAGCTTGTTAGCAACTTATTTGAACTTCGATCGTCGGAAAACTCGAAAACTAAACACCCGGTCCCTAAAGTTTCTGTCGATTTTTAAAACTGTCGTAAAAATTATTTCACAGGCTTGAAAATTCACTGCAGGGAATTCTAAGAACACTGGAGAAAAATGAGTCCTTAACTCGGCTTGACTACCGCGGAACCGCGGCGAATCGGTGTGATTCACCGCTGTTCTGCGGCCGAGTTGGCTCGTTTTTCCACAGTTTGTCTTATTTTGGGTGTTCTGTCATCTTGGATATTTAGTTTCTACCCAGGATATTCTGAGTGCTGGTTTGCATTTAGGGTAGATACGGAAAATACTTTTCGATCGAAATTCTAAGTTATTTGCTAATCGGGTTTTATCTGTGTTGTTATATGTGTTGAACGTCTGCTAATCGCTATACGTCGATTAGTGAGGGTTGCATATATCAGTGATCTGTCATGTTGGTTTATGTATATGAACTTGTTGGATCATCGTGGATGATTAGCCAGGGATATGAGATGAGGGTTTTTCATTTCATTCATTCGATGTAATTTTTAAAGTGATGTAATATTATTTTTGCGGGACACATCCGGGTTGAGTTTGTAGCCACCGTTGTATATTATTTCTTTTACTGTTTCAGCTCCTAGGATAGACCCAAGGTAGGGTGCACAAACTACCGGATACTTTGAAGTGCCAAGTGGCCTACTCACTTTGTTGAGGGAGGTTTCTTCACTTCGGGTATTTGGCGGGTAGTTTGCCGCACCCGTAGGGGTCTGGGGTGGGGTTTCGCTATTCATCACGACCGTGGAATCCGATTTTTGTTACTGGCTTAAACGAAACGCGGAATTCCTAGTATATCCAATATGTTCATCTTTGATCTGAAATGCCTATTATTGTGTCTGACGAATGTATATATCTATATATGATATCTAGTAGGCGTTGCTTATGTTTTGCATCCGTGCTAGTCCAGCCCCCGCTCTGTCGTTAGTTAAGTAACCTAACGGGTGATGACGGGGCCCAGTGGCGAATGCGGATGGCATAAGTGTTCGTCATATTTTCGTCTTTTTCTGCAATGGTAGGCTAATTGATGGAACGCATTATATAAAAGCAAAGAAAACAAACCAAAGATGAATCATCGGAACAATTTCAAAACCACTCGGTTTTTTCAAAACAGCAGACTTTTAAAGTGCGAAGCTTAAACCACTCCTTTTAAAAGCTATCAGGTTCCTTCGATTATATCAAGTTCACTACGTTCACGGTTTCGCCAAAACCATTCGTAGCCCTCCGTCATTTCATATGAATAGTCAGTAGTATTCAAGCTATGTTTGTTGGCCTTCGTCAAGGCATAGTGATTGGTAGCAGCTGGGTGTTCATATATAGCATAGATAGATTTGTTGGTTTGGGACAGTCGTATTACTTTGTTGGCCTTCATCAAGGGTATATACGGGTGGTTTCTGTTAGTTGTATGTATGCCCTAGAGGCCATTATTGTACATATGATGTATATTATATTGGATGCTTGGACATATATAGAGAGGACTTTCTTGCTCGACATGATAGTATGCTATCTGGTTGCACTTTATCTTAACATGTATACTTGTCTCTTACTGCCTTATGGTTACATGTTGGTAAAGCCCTTAGGATGTATACTTGACTACCAGGATTATGATGTAGATCATACTAGTGGGGCCATGGTAGTCCATAAGTTCATCCTTTAATGTTCCTAGTCATGGGTGTATCGAGACAGGGCATCGATATACCAGAGTAGACTAGCATATACGCTTCTCGACCCATGTGATGGGCGATGGATGATCCCATATCCGTTGGTGTTTGACATCAGAGATGGTATACGGGTGCTCAGTGAAGACTGGGTACACTGGACGGACTTGCCGAGAACTCCCAGATGGTATTATACCTCACTTCAGATGGCAGTTCTCTGGTGACATTGGTACAGGTTAGTCTGTAGATCCTGAAGGGTTACACTAGCGCCCCGGCCAACTTCCATGGCCAATTGCGGAACAAAAATTTTACTACGATACAAAACTTGGCGCTAGAATAAACCCTAAACCGGATCTTTACCATAAACCTAGTTAGCACAAAAGAGTCTTATCTACTATGATAGAAAGTTATACGTCAAGCTTGAACTCGTTCTCTTCTTGTGGTGCTTCTCGTTGTTGTGAGCTCCTTGGAGTGGTTGTAGATGGCTCCTCTTCACTGGCTTCTCCACGTCAAAGAAGATCCATCCGAAGGCCTCTACCTTGAGCACCAACCTCAACAATGAAGTAACTAGGGTGCTTGGTGTGCTAGACTAAGAACCCTAGAGTGAGTAGAGAGGGATTTTAGTGGTTTGGTCTTAATGGCCCTTGGTTCTCAACAAATGAGAGATGAGGGATTGAGAGAGAGGATGAAGGAGAGAGAGCTATGAGGGAGAATCAATATGTGAATAATGAAGAGATAGCTCTCATTTTAGGATAAAAGAATAATAATTTTAATTAGCAAAATTGTGATAGTTCATTTGATTTGATCATTATCATGTCACCATTAATGCTAAGCAAAATATCTTTTGCTTAACAAAAATATCTAAGTCAACAATGGTCAACAAGTCAAATGGTCAAACTAAATGACCATGACACAATTATCTCTAATTAAAATTAGTAATCAATTTCCTTCATCTCATTATGGTTTTAATCAAGTCAATGGTCAAAACCCTAATGAGGTGTCTCCATCTTTGTCTCTGTCAACTGTATACATATACCGGCATCCGTGTTCCGAAGAACACATATACAATGATACTGAACCTACCCAAAATCAAATACTAGGATCTGGCTTAAACCAAAGCCCACTAGTATCAACTGCCCGAACACCAAACACGCACAAGTACGCGTATGTGAACGAACCCTGTCGTAAAACCATACGACCTCTACATCGTTTCTCCTAAAGGTGAACAACCCTCTGTGTGGGACTCTAAAGACTCGACAATACTGTGGCAGTGGGTTTAACCACAAGCACGTCAGCTGCACTAGCTGTGCGTAACGGAAACCCAGGTATCTGTCGATAAGAAGGTCGATGAATAAAACCCATCCGAACTCCTACTGAGCCTATCTGTGACAATCTCCGTACAGTCCGGTCTGTTCGTCTAAGAATAACGTATATCGGGCCTAGGGGTGGTAAACGTCAGACCCCTAAAAGCGGTATAAGTCGTGTCGGAGTGTAGCGCAGAACACCCTGAGAAACTACTGCAACACCTACCAGTAAATCTCACTTGCCCTGGCCAGGGACTTTGTGTAATGTCTCTCCTAGACACAGCACAATATCATCCCCTAATACCGGGAGAGAAGAATCCTGTCTAACCGCCACTGCCTCCAAGTGCTTCAGGACTGCACCCAACTACTACCTGTTTGCACAACTCAATAGAGCCGTGGTAGGGTAGCAATCATAGAACAGTGGGAACACACTTGAGGCGAAGTAGCAGTGTCAAGTCAACGGACTAAGTTGTACTCATGTCACCTGGGAACTGCTAACTGACGATAGGTATAATACCAACCAACAGTTCCAGACGAGTCCTGTCCAGTGTACTCGTAACCTAACGAGCACCTACATACTATCTTCAGTACGACGTACTGATGGCTGTGGGACAAACCATCTCCCCTGCTGGGATGAGAAGCATATGCACCGGTCTACTCTGGAGTATCGATACCCTGTCTCGATAATCCTACGACTAGGGACCTTTATAAGGATGTGCTCATACACTACCCAGCCCCCACTAGTGTGATCGCCAACACAACGCCTGTAGTCAAGCAAAGATCCTAAGGGCTCCATCAATATGCATTAGCGATATGTTAAAACAAACATATACACATATTAAGATAGATACAAACCAAGTAGCATACTACAATATCGAGCAAGACTGTCGTCAATCCATGTATATATCTCAAGATTCCAAAATGTAATATACATACCAGTACTATACAATAATGGCCTCTAGGGCATACATATCCAACAATCTCCCACTTGCACTAAAGGCCGGTAATTGGTGTACCGCATACCCAACGTTTGCACTAAGGCCAGCTGCTGGCGTACCGCATACCCAATAGCTCAAAAATTCGCTCGAACTGTGTTTTAGGGAGGGCCTTTGTGAATTGATCTGCCGTGTTGTCTTTAGTGTCCACTCTCCGTACCTCGATCTCCTGGCGATCAATGATCTCCCTGATCAGGTTATACCGTCTTAAGATGTGTCTGGATTTCTGATGGGACCGTGGTTCCTTCGCTAAAGCTATAGCCTTATTGTTATCGCAATACAAAGGCATTGGGTCAACAATGGACAGAACCACCTGAAGTTCACTAATGAACTTCTTCATCCAGACCGCTTCTTTTGCGGCATCCCTTGTAACAATGTATTCAGCCCCCATCGTCGAGTCTGTGATGGTATCCTGTTTGGAAATCCTCCAACACGCCGCCCCTTCGTTGAGGGTAAACACAAAACCCGAGACAGACTTGCTGTCATCCTTGTCAATCCGGAAGTTTGAATCGGTAAAGGACTCGACCCTGAGGTCTCCATTACCGTAAACCAGGAACATCTCCTTAGTCCTTCTTAGGTACTTGAGAATGTTCTTCACTGCTGTCCAGTGGTTCTCACCTGGGTCTGACTGATACCGGCTTACCACGCTTAGCGCGTAAGCTACATCTGGTCTTGTACATAGCATCACATACATTATAGATCCTTCCGCCAAAGCGTAGGGTATAGTGCTCATGCGAACCCTCTCCTCGTCAGTCTTAGGAGACATCTTCTTGGAGAGGGTGATTCCATGCAATGCGGGTATATTACCGCGCTTGGAATCTTCCATACTAAATCTCTTTAGTACGGTCTCTATGTACCTGGACAGTGAACGTCCCAGTAATCTCTTAGATCTATCTCTGTAGATCTTGATCCCCAGAATGCACGAGGCATCACCCAGGTCTTTCATGGAGAACCGTTGTGACAAGAATAGCTTGACCGATTGTAGCACAGGAATGTCATTTTCTATCAAAAGAATGTCGTCCACATACAAGACTAGGAATACGACAGTTCGTCCTACAATCTTCTCATAAATACAAGGCCCATCTTCGTTTTTGATGAAGTCAAATCCCTTGATTACTTCATCAAAACAGATGTTCCAGCTCCGCGATGCCTTCTTTAATCCATAAATGGATTTAAGCAACTTGCACACCTTCCCGCTGCTCCCACTGTCTACAAAACATTCTGGCTGATACATATAAACGCACTCTTCCAAACTGCCGTTTATAAAAGCCGTTTTAATGTCCATCTGCCAGATTTCATAGTCATGGAAGGCAGCAATGGCAAGTAGGATCCGAATGGATTTGAGCATAGCCACTGGAGAAAATGTTTCGTCATAGTCCACACCAGGTCTTTGACGAAAACCTTTTACAACGAGTCTAGCCTTATGGGTTTCCACCTGCCCATCTACACCAAGTTTCCTTCTGTAGATCCATTTGCATCCAACGGGTTTTACCCCATGTGGAGCAATATCCAAGGTCCACACTTTATTGGTGTACATGGACTCCATTTCGGATTGCATAGCATCTAGCCACTTATCAGAGTCCCTACTGATAATAGCCTGCCTGAAACTGGTAGGATCATCTTCTTTCAAGATGCAATCCTCTCGATCCCCGTCTATGAGAAAACCGTAGTATCTCTCGGGCAGATGAAAAAACCTACCAGATCTGCGGAGTGGCTGAGGTTCGTCTGGGATTACTGAATCTAGCGGTTCCTCCAAATCTTCAGTTACATTTTATGGTTCATGGATTTCTCCCAGTTCTACCGTACTCTCACTAGTTTCTTTTGCAAGAAACTCCCTTTCTAAAACGGTAGCATGGCGAGATACAAACACCTTCTATTCCTAAGTGTGGTAGAACAGATATCCTAGTGAATCTTTATGATATCCCATAAATTTACATAGAACTGACCGTGCCTCTAGCTTGTCCGGTTTCTGTGTTTTCACATAGGCCGGACAACCCCATATTTTAAATCGCTTAAGATATGGATTTCGTCCACTCCATACCTCATATGGAGTCTTAGGCACAGATTTGGATGGAACGTAGTTCAGTAGATATGCCGCTGTCTGAAGCGCATGTCCCCAAAATGAAAGAGGCAACTCAACACTACTCATCATGGAGTGAACCATATCCAATAGGGTACGATTCCTCCGCTCCGATACACTGTTGTGCTGTGGTGTATAAGGAGGAGTAAGCTGAGAGAGAATTCCATTCTCTTTTAAGTTATCTAGGAATTCCATGCTTAAGTACTCCCCTCCCCTATCACATCGGAGGATCTTGATACTTTTGCCAATCTGGATCTCTACTTCGTTTCTGAATTCCTTGAATTTCTCAAAAGCTTCAGATTTGTGTTTCATAAGATACACATATCCGAATCTAGAGAGATCATCAGTGAATGTGATGAAGTACGAGAACCCACCCCTTGCATATATAGACATCGGACCACACACATCACTGTGTATGAGTTCTAAGAGCTCTGTTGCTCTTTCTCCATGTCCGGTGAAAGGAGATTTGGTCATCTTTCCTTTGAGACAAGACTGACAAGTTTCATAAGATGAAAATTCGAATGTATTCAAGAGTCCATCTTTATGTAACTTACTTAGTCTTTCCTCTCCGACATGACCAAGCCTACAATGCCACAGGTAGGATTCGTTCGTATCTGAACTCTTCCTCTTGCATGTGTTTTGTACGTTGAGAACTGTATTGTGATTAGAACATAGATACCATTACACAATGTACCTTCTGCAACCAGTACCTTATCAAGGTAAATGTCCATGATATTTCTATTACGAAAAAAGTTATATCCATCTTTATCAAGTAAAGAAACTGATATGATGTTACAAACCCTGGAAGGTACATAGTAGCAAATGTTCAAAATCATAGTATTGCCATTTGGCAACACTAGGTGATATTCACCGACGGCTGCAGCATTAACTATTGCTCTGTTCCCTACCCTGAGGGACATATCACCAGGTCCAACTATCCTACTTTTTCTTAGTCCCTGCAATAAATTACAGATATGAGATGCTGATCCGGTATCTAGTACCCAGGAGGTAGGACTGACCGAAAAGCAGTTCTCAATTACAAGAACACCTGAAATAGATGCATTAGTATGCTTCTTCTTCAATGGGTTCTCTTTGGAATCCATACAATCCTCTTTCTCTTGCTCATACTTATGACCGTTACCGTAAGTTAGAGCCGAACCAACGTTCCCCAGCCCTGAATAAGAGTTCGCATCAGTCAAGCGATACATTTTATTATCTTGATTAGGGCGTGAATGGTTGCTACCTGGAGAGAGAGAAAAGAAACACTTGGCGTGCGCTCTTGCAAGATTAGATTGGTTATTAATTTATCTAACCAGGATGGCTCCCACTGGTTCCTCAAATTCTTCTTCAAACCCTAAAAGAAGAACTAGTCAGGATTAATCGCACGTCAAAATACTTGCTTAACCTTTCAGCCGGGCTAGTGTTGGTACTTCGAGGGAGTTTTTCCAACGCTTTCGCGAAGTTCCTTAATTACATAACCTCTTTTCCCTGGAGGCGTAGCCCCACTAACACTGTTCTAGACACCTACTTGGTTTATAGCATTGATTGTTAAGTGAAATAATCTCCCGAGAGTAATCCAACTCATCAGTGGGATCGGGATCCAACAATCATTATGTGATGACCTAGATGGAATCCACTCTAGTCACCACACTCCAGAAGGTATGCTAAATCTGCAAGTTTCCTGTATGTTTGAAACTCCCGAAGTTGTTTTTACCCCTAGGACTTTAGTGACCTTGACGGAGTCAAGAAATCAAAGAGTCCTAGTCAAGTTCAACCCGTCATTATCTGGATTGCATTAAACCCACCCACATAACCCTTGACGGAGTCAACAAGGCTATACGACTGTCCTAACTAATCCCATCTAGTGCTACAAACAAACACTACTCAGCTACCGTACACTACTCCTTGACGGAGTCAACAAACGTAGCACGAATACTAAGTGTTACTTGTAAGAAATGACGGAGGGCTACGGATGGGTTTTTGGCGAAAAACCCGTCAACGTAATGAACTTGATATCGTTGAAAGAACCTGAGTGGTTTTACAAATATATAGTGGAGAAAACTTTTGCTAAAGAGGTCTCTCCCTGTGAAGGGATCTCGGTTCTTTCCTCGTCGAATGAGGTGCAGGATATTCCAAACTGAATACCACGATGCAAAGAAAAAATAATCGACAATAGTGAAGTTATTACGTTGACGCAAACTTTTACTCAAGGGGTCATGTTCATATCAGATTTTTGCATTTTTATACCGCCCAATTTTTATCACATTGCTTATCGGTAGGTACTCTTGAGCCGTGTTTGCTAGTCAATTGCAGGATACATGTTCTCGGCTCTAAACGGTGAAATTCATGAAAAAGAACGACAAAATCCAGATTACTGCCAACAACAGATAAAACACGGGTCTCCACTCTCTATCCGTATGTTGCCGCACACCAGTTTAAGAGACAAAATGGCAAATCAATGTCATTTTCATGCACAAAGCTCAATGGCAACACAAGATCCAACATATCTATGCGTAGCTCAAGAAAATCATGGCAAAAGATCCACATCAAATGACCTTTTGACCTGCTGCAAATCTGGAAGAAATGTACAGAGATTCTGAGAAACAAAGTGTACCAAACTGATCCAAACATCAACACTAAGAAGCACAAAAAACCGAGGAGCCAACTCCTCTAAACGGCCGCGTTTCCGCGGCATAAGCATGCTTAGGCCGTGGAACCGCGGCCGTACGGCCTCGTCAGAATGTCATCTTTTGGGGGTATTTAGGTCATTCTATATGGAGGCAGATTGTTGCCCTAGGTTTCCATTTCCCTACCTATAAATAGTCCAGAACTTGCCAAAACCAAGGGTGCTTATTCTTGTTTTTAGATTTAGGTTATATGTGTTGTTCTTCTTCCTCTTCTCATCTCTTCTCCATTAAAAACTTATAGTGAGCTTTTGTGAGTGAAGGATGAATAAAGGAGTTCTTTTTGTTTCCATGCTTCTCTTATTTTGTTAACTATAATTGCTTGTAATTTTTATTTGTTAATCTAGTTGTTGTTATTTGTGTTTGTTTCTTTCTTGTTCTCTTTTTCTTTATCCTTAAACAACAATGATGCTTACGCTTGATCCTTGCCGAGGTGAGGTCATAAATAGCTAGTTATAATCTTCTAACCTCTTTCTTTCTATCTTTCTCCTTTGTTTTATTTTCATTTTTCTTGTAATGGGTGAGTAGTTTCCATACTTGTTAGGGTAGGATAAGGAAAGTTTGAGAGAAGGAAATCTCTCTCACTCTTTCCTTGCCCAACATCTTAATTCGGACTCCCATTAATTGAACCACAATCCGCTCCCTACGGCATCCTATCCTACATGATAGCGGTGATTCCTTAGTGAGACCGGTTGTGGTTGAATTAACCGGAGGTTAAGGCTAAGAGCCAAGAACGGACGGACAAGCACCAAAAGGAAGAACTTAAGCGTTGGAAAGCCTAGCTTATACTCGCAAGTTCCTTTCTAGTCGTGCTAATCCCCGTTGTTGCCGATTACCGTAACACCGATATTAAGAGTGGCAACGAAAGAAGTGAGCCACTCCTAACTCAAACTAACCTAATCCTAACCCTAACAAGCTCTCTTTACATATCATTTTAGCACATAGTTAATCACAAACAAATCTGGACATTTGGACTTAACTCGTTAAAGCACATAGAAAAAGATTCCCATCTCCCTGCGGACGACCCATACTCAACTGGCTAGCTACAAGAGAAACCGTCTTAATTGCGGTAATAAACTTAGCACACAAAAACTCTACCAATCAGGTCACTCCCGATGAAGGGATCTCGGCCCTTGCCTCGTCGAATGAGGTGCTGAATATTCATAACCGAATACCACTGTGCAAAGCAAAAGAGAATGTCTGTAATGTCTGTTTTTAAAACTTCGTTCCAACAACATCTTTTAGGTTTATTTTCTTGCATTAATCAAAATTAATGCAGTCCCATCAATAAAACCTATCACACCAGAAAAGAACGAAAATATGCTGTACGTATATGCCATCCACATTCACCACTAGGCCCCATCATCACCCGTTAGGTTGCTTAACTAACGAAAAAGCGGGGGCTGGACTAGCGCGGGTGCAAAACATATACAACATCTACTAGTATATATATATATAAGTATATACAATATTCGTCCCAGGCATGATAATAATCAACATCACAGAATCTCAATCAACAATACAGAATGGTGGATAATCTTGGAGCCCCAGGTTTCATTTGAGCCGCAAATAAAACCCGATGTTCCCTGTCGTGTGGATAGCCTATGCAATGAAAACCTGGACCCCTACGACCGCGGCAAGTTACCCGTCAATCCCAGAAGTGAGGCATCCCCCATCAACAAAGTGAATGGGCCACCCAGCACTTAACGGAATCCGGTAACTTGGGCGCCCCTCCGTGGGTCATCCTATACCCCCTACAAGTGCGGCGAATAGCCCGCCAATTCTAGAATAAAGACCCCTCCGTCCTAACGCCATGAGATGCGGGCTTGTTGCCTTTTAGAACCCGGCTATCCGTGCAGTCCACAGCGGGGTAATCCTAGTACAGAAAAAGAAAATAATATGTATAAATGGTGACATCGACCTCAACCCGGTCGTGCCCCAAAATAATATACAACCCGGCAAAGACGGTAGTCCACATGTCGGACGCTCGCCCCGCAAAATGAATATACAAATGAATCATTAACTGTACCACTAACATTGAACCACTTGCTATCCATCACTACTATCCAACCACAATCACAGCACAAGCACAAAACATCAACGCGAATGTCACGTTCGCAAAACCCATTTAAAAGAACATATAGCAATCAGACGAGTTTTACCGATCCAGTGACATTCACGGTCGCAGATAAAAGTGAATATACTGTAAACTATTAAACAGTGTCAAATTTAACGACTTCGAAATAGTTCAAATTGCCCCATACAGAAAACAACAGAGAATCAAATTTGGGAAAAAACCAAACAACACCAGAAACCCAAACTCCTAGGGATAAGTCCCCAGAACAAAATTCAACCAATTCCACCATACTAGAACCGAGGAGGTCGAAAATTTGATGGTTTTGGCCGGCCCAATCATGGTGAAAATGGCTCGTTTTTGTTATGGGTACATCTCATAGTATAAAGATCAAACTGCAGTTGTTTAAAAAAAATTTTGAAGCCTGTTTAAAAACAACAGAAACTGCAGTTTGGATTTCGGTGTTACGGAATTGTTTCGGTTTCGTTGTTTTAACATTGTTTAATCTTGCTAATCTAGGGTTTATGGTCTGGCTCCGATACCATGAAGGGTTACACTAGCGCCCCGGCCAACTTCCATGGCCAAATGTAGAACAAAAATTTTACTACGATACAAAACTTGGCGCTAGAATAAACCCTAAAGCGGATCATTACTATAAACCTAGTTAGCACAAAAGAGTTCTATCTACTATGATAGAAAGTTATACCTCAAGCTTGAACTCCTTCTCTTCTTGTGGTGCTTCTCCTTGTTGTGAGCTCCTTAGAGTGGTTGTAGATGACTCCTCCTCACCGGCTTCTCCACGTCAAAGAAGATTCACCCGAAGGCCTCTACCTTGAGCTCCAACCTCAACAATGAAGTAACTAGGGTGCTTGGTGTGCTAGACTAAGAACCCTAGAGTGAGTAGAGAGAGATTTTAGTGGTTTGGTCTTAATGGCCCTTGGTTCTCAACACATGAGAGATGAGGGCTTGAGAGAGAGGATGAAGGAGAGAGAGCTATGAGAGAGAATCAATATGTGAATAATGAAGAGATAGCTCTCATATTAGGATAAAAGAATAATAATTTTAATTAGCAAAATTATGATGGTTCATTTGATTTGACCATTATCATGTCACCATTAATGCTAAGCAAAATATCTTTTGCTTAACAAAAATATCTAAGTCAACAATGGTCAACAAGTCAAATGGTCAATCTAAATAACCATGACACAATTATCTTTAATTAAAATTAGTAATCAAGTTCCTTCATCTCATTATGGTTTTAATAAAGTCAATAGTCAAAACCCTAATGAGGTGTCTCCTTCTTTATCTCTGTCAACTGTATACATATACCTGCATCCGTGTTCCGAAGAACGCGAATACAATAAGACTGAACCAACCCAAAATCAAATATTTGGATCAGGCTTAAACCAAAGCCCACTAGTGTCAACTGCCCGAACACCAAACACGCACAAGTACGCGTATGTGAACGAACCCTGTCGTAAAACCATACGACCTCTACATCGTTTGGCCTAAAGGTGAACAACCCTCTGTGTAGGACTCTAAAGACTCGACAGTACTCTGGCAGTGGGTTTAACCACAAGCACATCAGCGGCACTAGCTGTGCGTAACGGCTACCCAGGTATCTGTCGATAAGAACACCGATGAGTAAAACCCATCCGAACTCCTACTGAGCCTATCTGTGACAATCTCCGTTCAGTCCGGTCTGTTCGTCTAAGAATATTGCATATCGGGCCTAGGGGTGGTAAACGTCAGATCCCTAATAGCGGTATAAGTCATGTCGGAGTGTAGCGCAGAACACCCTGAGAAACTACTGGAACACCTACCAGTAAATCTCACTTGCCCTGGCCAGGGACTTTGTGTAATGGCTCTCCTAGACACAACGCGATATCAACCGCCAATACCGGGAGAGACGAATCCTGTCTAACCTCCACAGCCTCCAAGTGCTTCGGGACTGCACCCAACTACTACCTGTTTGCATGACTCAATAGAGCCGTGGTAGGGTAGCAATCAAAGAACAGTGGGAACACATTTGAGGCGAAGTAGCAGTGTCAAGTTAACGGACTAAGCTGTATTCATGTCACCTGGGAACTGCAAACTGACGATAGGTATAGCACAAACCAACAGTTCCCGACGAGTCCTGTCCAGTGTACTCGTAACCTAACGAGCACCTGCATACTATCTCCAGTACGACATACTGATGGCTGTGGGACAAACCATCTCCCCTGCTTGGATGAGAAGCGTATGCACCAGTGTACTCTAGAGTATCGATGCCCTGTCTCGATAGTCCTACGACTAGGGACCTGTATAAGGATGTGCTCATAGACTACCCAGCCCCCACTAGTGTGATCGCCATCACAACACCGGCAGTCAAGCAAAGATCCTAAGGGCACCATCAATATGTATTAGCGATATGTTAAAACAAACATATATACATATTAAGATAAATACAAACCAAGTAGCATACTACAATATCGAGCAAGACTGTCGTCAATCCATGTATATATCCCAATCTTTCAAAATGTAATATACATACTAGTACTATACAATAATGGCCTCTAGGGCATACATATCCAACAGACCCGAGATCATCATAGAGTCTTGTGTGATTTCCACTGTGCTTTGATTTCCACCTTACCACGTTCAATAGGACGTGCAAAACGGTGGTTTTTTAGGTACAGTCCCGAGTCACATGGAGGCAATGAGCGATAGGAGGGGTTTCGTCTCTCCCGGTATTGGGGGTTGATGTTGCGCTGTGCTCGATTGGCCATAACAGGGATGTCCCTGGCCAGGGCTGATTTAGATATTTACTGGTAAGTGTTATCAGTAGTTTTTCGACCCGTTATGAGCCTCATATCGGCATGACTTATCGGTTATTTGGGTCTGACGTTTACCATCCTTAGACTGGATATACGACATATCAAACGAGGAGACCGGACTGTATGGTAGTGTTACTGACAGGCTTTACAGGAGCTAAAGCGGGCTTGCTTGTTGATCTTCTTATCGCTCAATACCCGGGTAGCCGTTACGTCCAGTTAGTACCGCTGACGGCTTGTGGGTTCTTGATGTGATCATCACCTACTGCCGGCGTATTGACGAGTCTTTATAGTCTTACATAGAGGTTTTACTGGCTCAGGCAAAACGAAGTAGGAGCATATATGTGATATGTGCGGGACCGAGAATAATACGAGTATGAGATACCGTATTCTATTCTTGCGATTTTTGTATTGGTCGGTTATATGTGATATAGCCGGGTTATCGAATCAAGTGTTGATTCGATAAGTTGGTACATATAATATTAGTCGGTTATATGAGATATAGACGGATTATTAAATCAAGTGTTGATTTGATAATTTAGTGTATAATTGTATATTAGATATACTAGTTTACATTAACTAATATTAGCTCACTTAAGCATTTATTATTCTCACATGTGCATACTTAATATATATGTGATATATATTAATTTGTTTTCTTTTGTGTCATGGTTGTTGATACACACTACATGGGTGTATGAGACTTACACCATACTAATTATAATGTAGGGTTTAAATATTTAAAGTAAATACAAATTAGTGGATAATTAGCCACATGCATGAAGCTTGTAGAAACTTATGGATGCAATGACTTAGTCCACTCATTTTGTTTTACTTAAGATATTTATTAACCTAACCATTATAATTTAGCTATGGTTATCTCTCTACATGAGTTAGTATATGATACAAACTCACCCATTGTTGATTCTCTCACCTCATTAGTTCATTCTCATCTCTTGACTTCATCTTCTTCCTCAAAAGCTCAAGAGCTCTCTAGGTTTTGATCAAGTGAGAAAATATTGTGACAAAAATAAAACTAAAGTGAGCCCACTTCCTACTTCATCATCCTCTACTAGATTAGCACTTTAGAATAGGGTGTTAGCTTCACTAATCTCTCATTAGTGAAGTAGTATCTTGAGTTAGTGCCTCCTCGACGTAGATCATCTTCGGCCTCGAAGACTTCAGGCAAGATCGTTCCTTTCACCTTGAGAAGCCATGCAAGAGTCCGGGAGTTCCATGATCACAGCGAAGGGACCACTACAAGGAACTATTGAAGTGAAGGACCGGTCTACAAAGGTTGTATTCCGTTATCACTTAGATTTACTTATTGTTTAGCTCCTAAAACTGTAGTTAGATCCTAGGTTAGGTTTGTTTGGCACACTAATTTTTAAATACGGCATGTTTGATGCCTTGTGAAACCTTGTGGTTGTGCCTAAGAACCCTACAGTGGTATCAGAGCCTTGCTAGAGCATTAGGAGTTGCCTAGGCGAAATTAAAAGTCTAAACGAACTCCGAATAACCGTATTTTCCCACTTTCTGGAAATTTTTTCAAAAGTTGATAATTTTCTTATTAAAAATACTCTAAAAATCATGCAGGTTATTCCATGGACCCACCTGAAAAACGAGTCCCTAACTCGTCTATGTGACCGCGGAACCACGGCCAAAACCTGGTTTTGGCGGCGGTTCCGCGGCGCCACTTGAGAGGCTTAGGACGGGCCTTCAGCTGCTGGTCGATGGGCACTGTGGTATGGTTCTGGGTACTTCTAACACAGCTCAAGTGTTGAGCTTTCTGGGAATTTTAGGAATTCGTTAATTCGATCGAATTGTTTTACATCGTCTATCTTTCTGTAATGAGATACAATAATTGAATCCGCAAATATATTTGTTGCGTGTAAATCTAACATTTCGGTCTCGGGTGTAATCGGAAATCTTGGTGAATTGTCCGACTTATTTTGAAAAGGTGTTTTCATGGGTGAGACCTAAATGCGAGCTTTACATTGTTAGGCATGAAATCTTGGATATGTGATATCCCGGGTTTATGATGTCTAAGGGCAGTTATGATTCCAATTGTTGTAGTTTTTCATTTTCTTTTCTGCGACCGTAAGTGTACTATGTGCTGTATCGCCGGTTTCGTTGCTATACGTCAACGGCAATTGGGATACGCATATTTACCTACGTTGATGACATGTGATGTTATGTGTTGCTGTATATGTTATATTGGATCGTCGTGTTTTGAATAGCCGGGGGTTTTATGTGAGAAGAGAGTTTTTATTTTCATTCATTGTATGTACTATTCTTTTATTAGGGCACTTCCGGGATGAGTATGATGTCACCATTGTTGTATATTGATTGTTAGTGTTTTTGCGTGCTTAGTTATTACCACAATCAAGACGGTTTCGCTTGGTAGCTAGCCGGTTGAGTACGGGTCGTCCGTAGGAAGACGGTAATCTTTTTCTATATGCTATAATGAGTTAAGTCCAAATGTCTAGGTTTTTTCGAGATTAACTATGTGCTGAAATATGTATAAAGAGAGTTTGTTAGGGTTAGGATTAGGTTAGTTTGAGATAGGAATCGCTCACTTCTTTCGTTACCACTCTTAATATCGGTGTTACGGTAATCGGCAACAACGGGGATTAGCACGACTAGGAAGGAACTTGCGAGTATAAGCTAGGCTTTCCAATGCTTAGTTTCTTCCTTTTGGTCCTTGTCCGTCCATTCTTGGCTCTTAGCCTTAACCTCCGGTTAATTCAACCACAACCGGTCTCGCTAAGAAATCACCGCTATCATGTAGGATAGGGTGCCGTAGGGAGCGGATTGTGGTTCAATTAACGGGAGTTCGAATTAAGATGTTGGGCAAGAAAATAGTGAGAGAGATTTCCTTCTCTCAAACTTTCCTTATCCTACCCTAACAAGTGAGAAACTACTCACCCATTAACAAGAAAAAGAAAATAAAACAAGGAGGAAGATAGAAAGAAAGGGGTTAGAAAATCACAACTAGCTATTTGAGACCTCACTTTGGCAAAGATAATACTCAAGCATCATGGTTGTAAAGATAAAGAAAAATAAAAGAAGAAAGAAAGCAAACAACAAATATCAACAAGTAGATTAGGAAATGAAAATTACAAACAAGTAAAATAACATAATTACAAGACATAAAAAGAAACTCTTCTTTTATTCATCATCACTCATAAAGCTCACTACAAATTTTAATGGAGAAAGATGAAAAGAGGAAGAAAAAATTCAAAATCTAATCTAAAATCTAATACAAAAAAGCACCCTTTGTTTGGCTTTGAGCTGGGCTATTTATAAGCAGGAAACTGAAACCGTAGGGATACAACCTGCCACCAAATACAATTACAAAACTACCCTTAAAAACCGAGTCAACACTGAGTTGACTCATACGCGGATCCGCCGCATATGTGCTATTAGTTATATGTATGCCCTAGAGGCCATTACTATACATAGGATGTATATTGTAGTGGATGCTGGGACATATATATGGAGGACTTTCTTGCTCGACATGATAGTATGCTATCTGGTTGATCTTTAACTTAACGTGTATACTGATTGTCTCTCTGTTACATGTTGGTAAAGCCCTTAGGATCTGTACTTGACTACCTGGACTATGATGCGGATCATACTAGTGGGGACATGGTAGTCCATAAGTACATCCTTCAAAGTCCCTAGTCATGGGTGTATCGAGACGGGGCATCGATATACCAGAGTAGACTAGCGTATACCTTCTCGACCCATACAGATGGGCGATGGATGATCCCATATCCATTGGTGTTTGACATCAGAGATGATATACGGGTGCTCAGTAGAGACCGAGTACACTGGACGGACTCGCCGAGAACTCCCAGATGGTATTATACCTCACGTCAGATGGCAGTTCTCTGGTGACACTGGTACAGGTTAGTCTGTAGACCCGAGATCGTCATAGAGTCTTGTGTGGTTCCCACTGTGCTTTGATTTCCATCTTACCACGTCCAAGAGGGCGTGCAAAACGGTGGTTTTTGGGTACAGTCTCGAGTCACATGGAGGCAATGAGCGATAGGAGGGGATTCGTCTCTCCCGGTATAGCGGGTTGATGTTGCGCTGTGTTCGATTGGCTATAACAGGAAATCCCTGGCCAGGGTTGCTGAGATTTACTGGTAAGTGTTACCAGTAGTTTCTCGAATTGTTATAGACCTCATATCGATACGACTTATCGAGCTATTGGGGTATGACGTTTACCACCCCTAGGCGAGATATGCGACATATCAGACGAACAGACCGGACTGTACGGTAGTGTTACTGGTTGGATTCACTGGAGTGTGAGCGGGCTTGCTCGTCGATCTTCAGATCGATCAATACCCGGGTGGCCGTTACGTTTAGCAGACCGCTTGCGGCTTGTGGATGTTTGATATGATCATCATCTGCTGCCGGCGTATTGACGAGTCTTTAGAGTCCTACACAGAGGTTTCCTGGCTCAAGCGAAACGAAATAGGAGCGCATATGAGATATGTGCGGGACCGAGAATAATAGCAGTATGTGATACTGTATTCAATTCTCGCGATGTGACATTGATCGGTTATATGCGATATAGCCGGGTTATCGGATCAAGTGTTGATTCGATAAGTTGTTACTAATGATACTAGTCGGTTATATGCGATATGACCGGATCGTTAAATCAAGTGTTGATTTAATGATTTAATATATAATTATATATTTGATATATTACTTTGCATCAACTAGTATCGGTTCACTTTAAAATGGATTTTCTCACTCGGGTGTGCGCATTGCATATGCGATATGATTTTGTGCACTTTATTGTATCATGTTTGATGATGCATGATTGCTAGGTTATGTGTAAAGAATTTAACCAAAGTTATTTAAATGGTTAAGGGTTTTACTTATTCATTAATTAGTCTTTTTATTTTTGGAAAAAGGAAAAGAAATGAGAGAAAAATGGTGGCTTATTTTGTTTGCACTTGAAGCTTCATGAAGCTTTTATGATGCAACCATTTTTGTCTCATCTCCTAAACCCTAACCATTCCTTTAACCTTGGTCAATTCTCTACACTTAACTTAGGTTAAAGTTATGATAAGAATGATATTATTATTCTTTTCATAATTAACAATTTTTTTTCTTCTTCTTCTTCCATTTTCTTCAAGTGAAGAAAGCTTGCCCCATCAATGGTAAGTGATGGAAATGAGTGAGAAATCCAATTCTAAAGTCTACCCACCTCCTATTTCTTCATCCTCTACCTCTTGCCAAGTAGTAGAGTGTGTTCTCTTCACAAGTTTTTGGACTTGGTGAAGTCGGAGCTTGATCTTGCGATGCTTCCACGTAGATCATCTTCGGCATGGACATCGACGACCTAGCTCGCCTATTCTCCGATGAAGCCGATGCTAGAGCCCAGGATTTGTGTAGGACAGCGAGAGGACTTCATTACGGAGCTATGGAGGTGGAGCACCGGATCTACAAAGGTTGTATTTCCGATTCTCATAGTTAAGTGTTAACTAGTTAGCTTTTTCGCCTAGTTTTCTAGCAAACGATCCGTAGTCGGGTCTCTCGGCACCGTAAAATTTTATAATGGCATGTTCGATGCCTTGTGAGACCTCACTAGTGTGCCTAGGAACCCTACAGTGGTATCAGAGCCTAGCTAGAGCCTTAGGCGAAGTCTAGACGGATTTTGAAGTCCGAACGACCCGAAACCCCAACCGGAAAATGCTCTCTGGACGTTTTCTGAAAACGTGGATTTTTTCAAATTAAAAATTGCTAAAAAATTCAGCAGGAAAAAATAAGAATTATGATGCAAAATTTTTTCGATGAACAGTACAAACCGCGGCGGAACCGCGGCATAAGCCTGCCTTCTGCGGCGGTTCCGCGGCGGAATGATGACGTCATCGTACACTGTTTGCACAGTAACTCCTATTATTTTATGCTGGATATTCTGGGTATTTTTAAAATTTATTCAACAGTTGAATTTTCTGGAGTTGATTTGGGGATTCGGTGTTTCGATCGGGGTATCAAATTTTGTCTGTGTGGCTTTCCGGATAATTTTTAGAATATGTTAAAAAGTTCGACCGGATATAAATACCCAATTTTTCCCCTGTCGGGAAATTTCCAAGTGTTGGATTATTCCGTAGTTTAACGACGTTCTAAGTAGTGCAAGTAACGCGATGGACCCTCTAGAAGGCAACAAACCTTAACTCGATTATGTGACCGTCTTGAACTGCCCTTTGAACCTTCGGGTTTGGGGCAGTACGGCGTGCCACATGTGAGGCATTGGCTTGACCCTTCTACGGCTGGATCGTTGGTACTGAGGCACGAACTGAATGTTGTCAGACTTATTTCATGTGTTGAGCTGTATCGGGAAAACTTGGGTGTTCGATTGTTCGATCGAAAAGTTTAGCATTTTCTATTTATCCGGAATGTGATACAATAATTGGAATTCACAAATTGTTATGAGATAACGGAATGAATATTATAAACGTAGCAGTTTAGTCTCACTTGATCGGTTGCCACGGAATTTTGATGTGATCAAAAGTCCGTAGCAATCACGTAGCGTACGCGGATACTCGCCGGGTAAACTTAATAGACAGCCTCACTCCATAGCCCCGACCAAGTGACTGTAGGAGAACCCCGTCGCCGAAAGCATCCGTTCAGGTGCTCGCGGTAGTGGTGTTCCGCCTGGGTGCACTTCGTCGACGGTATCAGGGGTGCGGCCGCCTACTAAAGTTTGCGACGAGCATTCGATCAGTTTTTCGGGAATCTTGTTGAATTGCCCGACTTGATATTGAAAAGTGTTTTCGATTTTGAGATTAAAATGCGGGGTTTATAATTGTTAGGCATGCGATGTCTAAGGAATTCATTTGGTCAGGCATGCGATGTCTGAGATGGTTGTGGATTCCAACTGTTGTAGTTTTACACTTTCTTTTCTGTGACCGTAAGTGTAATATGTGATATCGCCGGTTTCGTTGCTATATGTCAACGACAATTGGGATGCGCATATTTACTTACGTTGATGACATGTGATGTTATGTGTTGCTGGATATGTTATATTGGATCGTCGTGTTTGAATAGCCGGGGTTTTTTATGTGAGATGAGTGTTTTTTCATTTTCATTCATGTAAAAACTTGTATGTAATATTCTTTTATTGGGGCGCTTCCAGGTTACGGAAGTTGTCACCTCTTGTATATTATTTACTTTTTCGCACTAGGATAGACCCAAGGAGGGGAGCACAAGTAACCGGGTTCTGGAGTCCAGTGGGAGACCAACTCGAGGAGTCGAGTCCGGGTCTCCTAACTCCAGAATTGGTAGGGTTGCTTGCCGCTCTCGTAGGGGTCTAGGGGTGTGGGTTTGGCTATTCATCACGACCGTGGAATCCGTGTTTTGTACTGGCTCGTATTGAAAACACGGACGTCCTAGTATATCCAATATTTCATATGATTTTTCTGCTGCGATATCTGTGATGTGATCATGTGATGTTCTGTGATAGATACAGTATATATAGTATATATGATATATTATATAGGCGTTATTTATGTTTTACACCCGCGCTAGCCCTGCCCCGCTCTGCCGTTAGTTACCTAACCTAACGGTGCACGAGGGGACATTGAGGCGAATGCGGATGGCATAAGTGTACGTCGTATTTATCTGTGATGTTTAGGTACTTAAATGATGGGACTTCATTAATATGATTAATGAAATAAAAGAAACCTAAGATGTTGTAGAATCGAATTTCAAAATAAAACAGGTAGCTACAGTTCTTGCTTTGCACAGCGGTATATGTGATATATCTTGCACCTTATTCGATGAGGAAAGGACCGAGATCCATTCGCCGGGAGTGACTCCTTTAGCAATAACTGGTAGATGCTACACACTCGGTTTGTCTTTTGATTGCTTTTAAGTGTTTTTGCTTTGCACAGTGATATATATGATATATCCCGCACCTCATTCGACGAGGAAAGGACCGACGATCCCTTCACCGGGAGTGACTCCTTTAGCAAAACTAGAAAAGCCTCAAAAGCACTCCATTTCAAAATCATTTGATTCTACAACGATATCAAGTTCATTACGCAATAGGTTTTCAGAAAAACCTGTCGTAGCCCTCCGTCATTTCAGATATGTACTAGTTAGTATTCGTGCTGCGGTAGTTTGGCATTCGTCAAGGCGTAGTGTACGGTAGATAACTAGTATTTATCTGCTTGAGCATATGATGCGATTGGATTAGGGTATTCCTACGGCGTTGTTTGGCATTCGTCAAGGGTCGTGCGGGTGGGTTTAATTCGATCAAGAAATGTACGGGTTGAACTTGACTAGTGGATTATGGGTTGTTTGGCATTCGTCAAGGTCATAGCGAGCTAGGGGCAAAATATTATCGGGAATTTCAAGTGTTGAAATTTGCAATGAGATTGCATACCTTCTATGAGATAGTTGGATCCCGATACCCGCTGCGAGTAAGAGTTACTCCTGGGAGAGTTTTATACATTACAATTAGCCGATCAAGTAGGTGTCTAGAAAGGTGTTAACGAGGTTACGCCTCTGGGAAAACGAGGTTTACATTAATTAGGTTCGCGCGAAAGCACGGGGGACCTCCCTCAATGTACCGACACTGGCCTGGCTGAAAGATTGGCGAACTTGTAGTGTGTAATTAATCCCGGCTAGTCTTTCCTTTTGGGGTTTGAAGGAAGATTTGATAAAAAGCAGTGGGAGCCATCCTGATTAGATAAAATAATAACCAATCTATTCTTGACAGAGCGCACGCTGAGTGTTTTCTTCTCTCTCTCTCCTGGTAGCGACCATATCACGCCTTAATCAAGATAATAATACAGATTATTGACCGAACCCGCTTGTTATACTGAGCTGGGGAACGTTGGTCCCGCTCCAACTTATAATTGTTATAAGACAGAGCAGGAAATTGGGGAATGCCAGATTTCCCGTGCCGCCCAAACGAAGAGAGTGCATGCTGATGCATCATCTTCGGGTGTGTTCTTTATACAGAACTGTTTCTCTATTCTTTACGTCCTGGGTATGTGATACCAGATCAGGATCCCGCATATGTAATATGTTACATGGGCTACAGATAGGTAGAGAACTGAGAACGGGTGATAAGTTTCATGAGACAGAAAACGGGGCAAGAGTTGCAGCCAAGTCTGTTGGTCACTGTCACCCTGTATTACCAATACATTGATTCTGAACGAATGTTGTTAGATACCAAACCTGATATACAAAATCATATCTATCTCTTTATTAGATAAAGAAATGATAAAATTTTGTATTGTTGGATAATGTTTTGAACATTTCCTATATCAAAAGTTGATCGGTTCAGGCACGTTATCTAAAAGCATTGATGTTCTAAATCAAACTACAGTTCTTTGTATACGGAACACACAGAAGAGGAAGAGTTCAGAAATGAACGGATCCTTCTTCAGGCATTGTAGACTAGGTCATATCAATGCAATCCGACTGGCTGAAGTTACATATTAGATGCATATTTAAATCAGTTTGAATTTACATCTTATGAAACTTGCCAGTCATGTCACAGAGATAAGATGACCATAGCTCCGTTTATTGGAAACAGAGAAAGAGTTGGGAACTCTTGGGATGATACATGTTGATGTATGTAGGTCCCCTGTCTACACATGCCAAGACCGGTTCTTTGTACTTCATTACATTCTCTGATAATCTCTCGAGATTCAGATCTATGTTCTTGTTGAAACACAAGTCCGAACCTTTTGAGATATTCACGGAATATAAGTTAGAAGTAGAGAACCAAAATACGGGTATAAGTATTATGTCCTATGATGAGATCAGGGAGAAGAATACTTCAGCATGGAATTTCTGGACAATTCTAAAGGAGAATGAGATTCTCTCTCGGCATTACTCCTCCGAATACACCATAGCACGATGGTATATCGGGGCGGAGCAATCACACCCTATATGATAAGGTGTGCTCTATGATGAGTACTACTGAATTTCCTATTTTCCTTTTAAGGGGTTATGCACTTGAGAAGCTGCATACCTATTGAATAGGTTCGAATCAAATCAGTTGCCTACCACTCCATATGAGATATGGAAAGGGAAGAGCCCATGTCTTAAGCTAGTTAAGATTTGGGGTTGTCCGGCCAATGTCTAAAAGCAAAATCCGGACAAGCTCAAGGCAAGATCTGTTATGTAGAACTGGAAATGTTCCAGCTATACAAACTACAGCAGATGATTTGAAAGAACCAAAGGATTCATTAGTAACCAACGAACCTCAGCCTCTCCGCCGATCTAGTAGGGTTCCTCACCCACCTGAGAGATACCATGCTTTCTCTATGACAGTGGGAGCGAGGATTGCATCATGAGATGATGACCCAACTAGCTTCGAGCTGGCCATCAGGAGTAAGACTCTGTAAGAATGGCTGGATGCTTAGTGATCTGAGATGGAATTCTTATACACCAACAAAGTATGGACTTTGGTTGCAATATCTGAAGGGTTAAATCCCCATCAGGAGCAAGTATATCTTGAGAAGATTACTTGGTGTAGATGGAAAAGTTGAGACTTTCAAAGCTAGACTTGTTAAAGCTTTTCGTCATCGACCAGGCGTGGATGATGATGAAACCTTTTCTAAGTAGCTATGCTTAAGTCCATCCAGATCCTACTTGTCACGGCTACATACCATGACTACGAAATCTGGTGGTTGGGTGTCATGACTGCTTTTCTAAATGATGTTTTAGAAGAGTGCGTCTATAAGTACACAGCCAGAGGGCCTCGTAAACAGTGGGAGCAGCGGAAACGTGTACAAGATGCTTTATAGGATAAAGCAGGTATCGCGGAGTTGGAACATCTGTTTTGATGTAGTAGTCAAATAGTTTGACTTCATCAAAATGGTAGATGAACCTTGTATATACAAAAAGGTAGTAGGGAGTATGGTGGTGATCCTCGTAGAGTACGTGGATGGCATACTCTAGATAAGAAAGGAGTTTCTTATGCTACGCTCGATCAATCTCTGTTTATCACAAAGATTCTCCGTGTAGGATCAAAATGATACCTCCTAAATCCTAAGTTTTGGATCTATGAGATAGATCTAATTGGATATTAGGATTCTCACTAGTTGTAGTGAGATGGTATCAATCGACCCTGGGGAGAATCACTGGAAGTGTTCCAGGGTGATAAAGACGACTGAATGTCAGTCACAGGCATTGTCTTTACCCTCAGTAAAGGGACGGTATGTTGGAAGAGTTCCAAGCTAGATACCGTGGCATACTAGACGATAAAGGCTGAATACATCGCTACTTAAGATGCTACCATAGAGACAGTCTGGGTGTATAATAGTTTATGAGATGAACTTCGTTCCTACCATTGTGAGACAATGGAGTTGTGGCTTATGCCAAGGAACACCCGTCCCATCAGTGACCCAGGCGTATTCTGAGGCTGCATCACCTGATCATGGAGATAGTTGATCTCCAGGGTGATCGAGGTAAGGAGAGTAGATTCTGAGGACAACACAGCGGATCCACTCACAAAGGCCTGTTCCCAAAGAGAGATTTTTTTATGGGATGGTTGAGTATGAGATACTACAACCACTGCTACAGATGGCCCTAGTGCAAGTGGGAGATTGTTAGTTATATGTATGCCTTAGAGGCCATTACTATACATAGGATGTATATTGTAGTGGATGCTGGGACATATATAGGGAGGACTTTCTTGCTCGACATGATAGTATGCTATCTGGTTGATCTTTACCTTAACGTGTATACTGATTGTCTCTCTGTTACATGTTGGTAAAGCCCTTAGGATCTGTACTTGACTACCTGGACTATGATGCGGATCATACTAGTGGGGACATGGTAGTCCATAAGTACATCCTTCAAAGTCCCTAGTCGTGGGTGTATCGAGACGGGGCATCGATATACCAGAGTAGACTAGCGTATACCTTCTCGACCCATACAGATGGGCGATGGATGATCCCATATCCATTGGTGTTTGACATCAGAGATGATATACGGGTGCTCAGTAGAGACTGGGTACACTGGACGGACTCGCCGAGAACTCCCAGATGGTATTATACCTCACGTCAGATGGCAGTTCTCTGGTGACACTGGTACAGGTTAGTCTGTAGACCCGAGATCGTCATAGAGTCTTGTGTGGTTCCCACTGTGCTTTGATTTCCATTTTACCACGTCCAAGAGGGCGTGCAAAACGGTGGTTTTTGGGTACAGTCCCGAGTCACATGGAGGCAATGAGCGATAGGAGGGGATTCGTCTCTCCCGGTATAGGGGGTTGATGTTGCGCTGTGTTCGATTGGCTATAACAGGAAATCCCTGGCTAGGGTTGCTGAGATTTACTGGTAAGTGTTACCAGTACTTTCTCGAATTGTTATAGACCTCATATCGACACGACTTATCGAGCTATTGGGGTCTGACGTTTACCACCCCTAGGCGAGATATGCGACATATCAGACGAACAGACCGGACTGCACGGTAGTGTTACTGGTTGGATTCACTGGAGTGTGAGCGGGCTTGCTCGTCGATCTTCAGATCGATCAATACCCGGGTGGCCGTTACGTTTAGCAGACCGCTAGCGGCTTGTGGATGTTTGATATGATCATCTGCTGCCGGCGTATTGACGAGTCTTTAGAGTCCTACACAGAGGTTTCCTGGCTCAAGCGAAACGAAATAGGAGCGCATATGAGATATGTGCGGGACCGAGAATAATACCAGTATGTGATACTGTATTCGATTCTCGCGATTTGACATTGATCGGTTATATGCGATATAGCGGGGTTATCGGATCAAGTGTTGATTCGATAAGTTGTTACTAATGATACTAGTCGGTTATATGCGATATGACCGGATCGTTAAATCAAGTGTTGATTTAATGATTTAATGTATAATTATATATTTGATATATTACTTTGCATCAACTAGTATCGGTTCACTTTAAAATGGATTTTCTCACTCGGGTGTGCGCATTGCATATGCGATATGATTTTGTGCACTTTATTGTATCATGTTTGATGATGCATGATTGCTGGGTTATGTGTAAAGAATTTAACCAAAGTTATTTAAATGGTTAAGGGTTTTACTTATTCATTAATTAGTCTTTTTATTTTTGGAAAAAGGAAAAGAAATGAGAGAAAAATGGTGGCTTATTTTGTTTGCACTTGAAGCTTCGTGAAGCTTTTATGATGCAACCATTTTTGTCTCATCTCCTAAACCCTAGCCATTCCTTTAACCTTGGTCAATTCTCTACACTTAACTTAGGTTCAAGTTATGATAAGAATGTTATTATTATTCTTTTCATAATTAACAAATTTTTTTTTCTTCTTCTTCTTCCATTTTCTTCAAGTGAAGAAAGCTTGCCCCATCAATGGCAAGTGATGGAAATGAGTGAGAAATCCAATTCTAAAGTCTACCCACCTCCTATTTCTTCATCCTCTACCTCTTGCCAAGTAGTAGAGTGTGTTCTCTTCACAAGTTTTTGGACTTGGTGAAGTCGGAGCTTGATCTTACGATGCTTCGACGTAGATCATCTTCGGCATGGACATCGATGACCTAGCTCGCCTATTCTCCGATGAAGCCGATGCTAGAGCCCAGGATTTGTGTAGGACAGCGAGAGGACTTCATTACGGAGCTATGGAGGTGGAGCACCGGATCTACAAAGATTGTATTTCCGATTCTCATAGTTAAGTGTTAACTAGTTAGCTTTTTCGCCTAGTTTTCTAGCAACCGATCCGTAGTCGGGTCTCTCGGCACCGTAAAATTTTATAATGGCATGTTCGATGCCTTGTGAGACCTCACTAGTGTGCCTAGGAACCCTACAGTTGTATCAGAGCCTAGCTAGAGCCTTAGGCGAAGTCTAGACGGATTTTGAAGTCCGAACGACCCGAAACCCCAACCGGAAAATGCTCTCTGGACGTTTTCTGAAAATGTGGATTTTTTCAAATTAAAAATTGCTAAAAAATTCAGCAGGAAAAAATAAGAATTATGATGCAAAATTTTTTCGATGAACAGTACAAACCGCGGCGGAACCGCGGCATAAGCCTGCCTTCTGCGGCGGTTCCGCGGCGGAATGATGACGTCATCGTACACTGTTTGCACAGTAACTCCTATTATTTTATGCTGGATATTCTGGGTATTTTTAAAATTTATTCAAGAGTTGAATTTTCTGGAGTTGATTTGGGGATTCGGTGTTTCGATCGGGGTATCAAATTTTGTCTGTGTGGCTTTCCGGATAATTTTTAGAATATGTTAAAAAGTTCGACCGGATATAAATACCCAATTTTTCCCCTGTCGGGAAATTTCCAAGTGTTGGATTTTTCCGTAGTTTAACGACGTTCTAAGTAGTGCAAGTAACGCGATGGACCCTCTAGAAGACAACAAACCTTAACTCGATTATGTGACCGTCTTGAACTGCCCTTTGAACCTTCGGGTTTGGGGCAGTACGGCGTGCCACATGTGAGGCGTTGGCTTGACCCTTCTACGGCTGGATCGTTGGTACTGAGGCACGAACTGAATGTTGTCAGACTTATTTCATGTGTTGAGCTGTATCGGGAAAACTTGGGTGTTCGATTGTTCGATCGAAAAGTTTAGCATTTTCTATTTATCCGGAATGTGATACAATAATTGGAATTCACAAATTGTTATGAGATAACGGAATGAATATTATAAACGTAGCAGTTTAGTCTCACTTGATCGGTTGCCACGGAATTTTGATGTGATCAAAAGTCCGTAGCAATCACGTAGCGTACGCGGATACTCGCCGGGTAAACTTAATAGACAGCCTCACTCCATAGCCCCGACCAAGTGACTGTAGGAGAACCCCGTCGCCGAAAGCATCCGTTCAGGTGCTCGCGGTAGTGGTGTTCCGCCTTGGTGCACTTCGTCGACGGTATCAGGGGTGCGGCCGCCTACTAAAGTTTGCGACGAGCATTCGATCAGTTTTTCGGGAATCTTGTTGAATTGCCCGACTTGATATTGAAAAGTGTTTTCGATTTTGAGACTAAAATGCGGGGTTTATAATTGTTAGGCATGCGATGTCTAAGGAATTCATTTGGTCAGGCATGCGATGTCTGAGATGGTTGTGGATTCCAACTGTTGTAGTTTTACACTTTCTTTTCTGTGACCGTAAGTGTAATATGTGATATCGCCGGTTTCGTTGCTATATGTCAATGACAATTGGGATGCGCATATTTACTTACGTTGATGACATGTGATGTTATGTGTTGCTGGATATGTTATATTGGATCGTCGTGTTTGAATAGCCGGGGTTTTTTATGTGAGATGAGTGTTTTTTCATTTTCATTCATGTAAAAACTTGTATGTAATATTCTTTTATTGGGGCGCTTCCAGGTTGCGGAAGTTGTCACCTCTTGTATATTATTTACTTTTCCGCACTAGGATAGACCCAAGGAGGGGAGCACAAGTAACCGGGTTCTGGAGTCCAGTGGGAGACCAACTCGAGGAGTCGAGTCCGGGTCTCCTAACTCCAGAATTGGTAGGGTTGCTTGCCGCTCTCGTAGGGGTCTAGGGGTGTGGGTTTGGCTATTCATCACGACCGTGGAATCCGTGTTTTGTACTGGCTCGTATTGAAAACACGGACGTCCTAGTATATCCAATATTTCATATGATTTTTCTGCTGCGATATCTGTGATGTGATCATGTGATGTTCTGTGATAGATACAGTATATATAGTATATATGATATATTATATAGGCGTTACTTATGTTTTACACCCGCGCTAGCCCTGCCCCGCTCTGCCGTTAGTTACCTAACCTAACGGTGCACGAGGGGACATTGAGGCGAATGCGGATGGCATAAGTGTACGTCGTATTTATCTGTGATGTTTAGGTACTTAAATGATGGGACTTCATTAATATGATTAATGAAATAAAAGAAACCTAAGATGTTGTAGAATCGAATTTCAAAATAAAACAGGTAGCTACAGTTCTTGCTTTGCACAGCGGTATATGTGATATATCTTGCACCTTATTCGATGAGGAAAGGACCGAGATCCCTTCGCCGGGAGTGACTCCTTTAGCAATAACTGGTAGATGCTACACACTCGGTTTGTCTTTTGATTGCTTTTAAGTGTTTTTGCTTTGCACAGTGATATATATGATATATCCCGCACCTCATTCGACGAGGAAAGGACCGACGATCCCTTCACCGGGAGTGACTCCTTTAGCAAAACTAGAAAAGCCTCAAAAGCACTCCATTTCAAAATCATTTGATTCTACAACGATATCAAGTTCATTACGCAATAGGTTTTCAGAAAAACCTGTCGTAGCCCTCCGTCATTTCAGATATGTACTAGTTAGTATTCGTGCTGCGGTAGTTTGGCATTCGTCAAGGCGTAGTGTACGGTAGATAACTAGTATTTATCTGCTTGAGCATATGATGCGATTGGATTAGGGTATTCCTACGGCGTTGTTTGGCATTCGTCAAGGGTCGTGCGGGTGGGTTTAATTCGATCAAGAAATGTATGGGTTGAACTTGACTAGTGGACTATGGGTTGTTTGGCATTCGTCAAGGTCATAGCGAGCTAGGGGCAAAATATTATCGGGAATTTCAAGTGTTGAAATTTGCAATGAGATTGCATACCTTCTATGAGATAGTTGGATCCCGATACCCGCTGCGAGTAAGAGTTACTCCTGGGAGAGTTTTATACATTACAATTAGCCGATCAAGTAGGTGTCTAGAAAGGTGTTAACGAGGTTACGCCTCTGGGAAAACGAGGTTTACATTAATTAGGTTCGCGCGAAAGCACGGGGGACCTCCCTCAATGTACCGACACTGGCCTGGCTGAAAGATTGGCGAACTTGTAGTGTGTAATTAATCCCGGCTAGTCTTTCCTTTTGGGGTTTGAAGGAAGATTTGATAAAAAGCAGTGGGAGCCATCCTGATTAGATAAAATAATAACCAATCTATTCTTGACAGAGCGCACGCTGAGTGTTTTCTTCTCTCTCTCTCCTGGTAGCGACCATGTCACGCCTTAATCAAGATAATAATACAGATTATTGACCGAACCCGCTTGTTATACTGAGCTGGGGAACGTTGGTCCCGCTCCAACTTATAATTGTTATAAGACAGAGCAGGAAATTGGGGAATGCCAGATTTCCCGTGCCGCCCAAACGAAGAGAGTGCATGCTGATGCATCATCTTCGGGTGTGTTCTTTATACAGAACTGTTTCTCTATTCTTTACGTCCTGGGTATGTGATACCAGATCAGGATCCCGCATATGTAATATGTTACATGGGCTACAGATAGGTAGAGAACTGAGAACGGGTGATAAGTTTCATGAGACAGAAAACGGGGCAAGAGTTGCAGCCAAGTCTGTTGGTCACTGTCACCCTGTATTACCAATACATTGATTCTGAACGAATGTTGTTAGATACCAAACCTGATATACAAAATCATATCTATCTCTTTATTAGATAAAGAAATGATAAAATTTTGTATTGTTGGATAATGTTTTGAACATTTCCTATATCAAAAGTTGATCGGTTCAGGCACGTTATCTAAAAGCATTGATGTTCTAAATCAAACTACAGTTCTTTGTATACGGAACACACAGAAGAGGAAGAGTTCAGAAATGAACGGATCCTTCTTCAGGCATTGTAGACTAGGTCATATCAATGCAATCCGACTGGCTGAAGTTACATATTAGATGCATATTTAAATCAGTTTGAATTTACATCTTATGAAACTTGCCAGTCATGTCACAGAGATAAGATGACCATAGCTCCGTTTATTGGAAACAGAGAAAGAGTTGGGAACTCTTGGGATGATACATGTTGATGTATGTAGGTCCCCTGTCTACACATGCCAAGACCGGTTCTTTGTACTTCATTACATTCTCTGATAATCTCTCGAGATTCAGATCTATGTTCTTGTTGAAACACAAGTCCGAACCTTTTGAGATATTCACGGAATATAAGTTAGAAGTAGAGAACCAAAATACGGGTATAAGTATTATGTCCTATGATGAGATCAGGGAGAAGAATACTTCAGCATGGAATTTCTGGACAATTCTAAAGGAGAATGAGATTCTCTCTCGGCATTACTCCTCCGAATACACCATAGCACGATGGTATATCGGGGCGGAGCAATCACACCCTATATGATAAGGTGTGCTCTATGATGAGTACTACTGAATTTCCTATTTTCCTTTCAAGGGGTTATGCACTTGAGAAGCTGCATACCTATTGAATAGGTTCGAATCAAATCAGTTGCCTACCACTCCATATGAGATATGGAAAGGGAAGAGCCCATGTCTTAAGCTAGTTAAGATTTGGGGTTGTCCGGCCTATGTCTAAAAGCAAAATCCGGACAAGCTCAAGGCAAGATCTGTTATGTAGAACTGGAAATGTTCCAGCTATACAAACTACAGCAGATGATTTGAAAGAACCAAAGGATTCATTACTAACCAACGAACCTCAGCCTCTCCGCCGATCTAGTAGGGTTCCTCACCCACCTGAGAGATACCATGGTTTCTCTATGACAGTGGGAGCGAGGATTGCATCATGAGATGATGACCCAACTAGCTTCGAGCTGGCCATCAGGAGTAAGACTCTGTAAGAATGGCTGGATGCTTAGTGATCTGAGATGGAATCCTTATACACCAACAAAGTATGGACTTTGGTTGCAATATCTGAAGGGTTAAATCCCCATCAGGAGCAAGTATATCTTGAGAAGATTACTTGGTGTAGATGGAAAAGTTGAGACTTTCAAAGCTAGACTTGTTAAAGCTTTTCGTCATCGACCAGGCGTGGATGATGATGAAACCTTTTCTAAGTAGCTATGCTTAAGTCCATCCAGATCCTACTTGTCACGGCTACATACCATGACTACGAAATCTGGTGGTTGGGTGTCATGACTGCTTTTCTAAATGATGTTTTAGAAGAGTGCGTCTATAAGTACACAGCCAGAGGGCCTCGTAAACAGTGGGAGCAGCGGAAACGTGTACAAGATGCTTTATAGGATAAAACAGGTATCGCGGAGTTGGAACATCTGTTTTGATGTAGTAGTCAAATAGTTTGACTTCATCAAAATGGTAGATGAACCTTGTATATACAAAAAGGTAGTAGGGAGTATGGTGGTGATCCTCGTAGAGTACGTGGATGGCATACTCTAGATAAGAAAGGAGTTTCTTATGCTACGCTCGATCAATCTCTGTTTATCACAAAGATTCTCCGTGTAGGATCAAAATGATACCTCCTAAATCCTAAGTTTTGGATCTATGAGATAGATCTAATTGGATATTAGGATTCTCACTAGTTGTAGTGAGATGGTATCAATCGACCCTGGGGAGAATCACTGGAAGTGTTCCAGGGTGATAAAGACGACTGAATGTCAGTCACAGGCATTGTCTTTACCCTCAGTAAAGGGACGGTATGTTGGAAGAGTTCCAAGCTAGATACCGTGGCATACTAGACGATAAAGGCTGAATACATCGCTACTTAAGATGCTACCATAGAGACAGTCTGGGTGTATAATAGTTTATGAGATGAACTTCGTTCCTACCATTGTGAGACAATGGAGTTGTGGCTTATGCCAAGGAACACCCGTCCCATCAGTGACCCAGGCGTATTCTGAGGCTGCATCACCTGATCATGGAGATAGTTGATCTCCAGGGTGATCGAGGTAAGGAGAGTAGATTCTGAGGACAACACAGCGGATCCACTCACAAAGGCCTGTTCCCAAAGAGAGATTTTTTTATGGGATGGTTGAGTATGAGATACTACAACCACTGCTACAGATGGCCCTAGTGCAAGTGGGAGATTGTTAGTTATATGTATGCCCTAGAGGCCATTACTATACATAGGATGTATATTGTAGTGGATGCTGGGACATATATAGGGAGGACTTTCTTGCTCGACATGATAGTATGCTATCTGGTTGATCTTTACCTTAACGTGTATACTGATTGTCTCTCTGTTACATGTTGGTAAAGCCCTTAGGATCTGTACTTGACTACCTGGACTATGATGCGGATCATACTAGTGGGGACATGGTAGTCCATAAGTACATCCTTCAAAGTCCCTAGTCGTGGGTGTATCGAGACGGGGCATCGATATACCAGAGTAGACTAGCGTATACCTTCTCGACCCATACAGATGGGCGATGGATGATCCCATATCCATTGGTGTTTGACATCAGAGATGATATACGGGTGCTCAGTAGAGACTGGGTACACTGGACGGACTCGCCGAGAACTCCCAGATGGTATTATACCTCACGTCAGATGGCAGTTCTCTGGTGACACTGGTACAGGTTAGTCTGTAGACCCGAGATCGTCATAGAGTCTTGTGTGGTTCCCACTGTGCTTTGATTTCCATTTTACCACGTCCAAGAGGGCGTGCAAAACGGTGGTTTTTGGGTACAGTCCCGAGTCACATGGAGGCAATGAGCGATAGGAGGGGATTCGTCTCTCCCGGTATAGGGGGTTGATGTTGCGCTGTGTTCGATTGGCTATAACAGGAAATCCCTGGCTAGGGTTGCTGAGATTTACTGGTAAGTGTTACCAGTACTTTCTCGAATTGTTATAGACCTCATATCGACACGACTTATCGAGCTATTGGGGTCTGACGTTTACCCCCGCTAGGCGAGATACGCGACATATCAGACGATCAGACCGGACTGCACGGTAGTGTTACTGGTTGGATTCACTAGAGTGTGAGCGGGCTTGCTTGTCGATCTTCAGATCGATCAATACCCGGGTGGACGTTACGTTTAGCAGACCGCTTGCGGCTTGTGGATGTTTGATATGATCATCTGCTGCCGGCGTATTGACGAGTCTTTAGAGTCCTACACAGAGGTTTCCTGGCTCAAGCGAAACGAAATAGGAGCGCATATGAGATATGTGCGGGACCGAGAATAATACCAGTATGTGATACTGTATTCGATTCTCGCGATTTGACATTGATCGGTTATATGCGATATAGCGGGGTTATCGGATCAAGTGTTAATTCGATAAGTTGTTACTAATGATACTAGTCGGTTATATGCGATATGACCGGATCGTTAAATCAAGTGTTGATTTAATGATTTAATGTATAATTATATATTTGATATATTACTTTGCATCAACTAGTATCGGTTCACTTTAAAATGGATTTTCTCACTCGGGTGTGGGCATTGCATATGCGATATGATTTTGTGCACTTTATTGTATCATGTTTGATGATGCATGATTGCTGGGTTATGTGTAAAGAATTTAACCAAAGTTATTTAAATGGTTAAGGGTTTTACTTATTCATTAATTAGTCTTTTTATTTTTGGAAAAAGGAAAAGAAATGAGAGAAAAATGGTGGCTTATTTTGTTTGCACTTGAAGCTTCATGAAGCTTTTATGATGCAACCATTTTTGTCTCATCTCCTAAACCCTAACCATTCCTTTAACCTTGGTCAATTCTCTACACTTAACTTAGGTTCAAGTTATGATAAGAATGATATTATTATTCTTTTCATAATTAACAAAAATTTTTTTTCTTCTTCTTCTTCCATTTTCTTCAAGTGAAGAAAGCTTGCCCCATCAATGGCAAGTGATGGAAATGAGTGAGAAATCCAATTCTAAAGTCTACCCACCTCCTATTTCTTCATCCTCTACCTCTTTCCAAGTAGTAGAGTGTGTTCTCTTCACAAGTTTTTGGACTTGGTGAAGTCGGAGCTTGATCTTGCGATGCTTCGACGTAGATCATCTTCGGCATGGACATCGACGACCTAGCTCGCCTATTCTCCGATGAAGCCGACGCTAGAGCCCAGGATTTGTGTAGGACAGCGAGAGGACTTCATTGCGGAGCTATGGAGGTGGAGCACCGGATCTACAAAGGTTGTATTTCCGATTCTCATAGTTAAGTGTTAACTAGTTAGCTTTTTCGCCTAGTTTTCTAGCAAACGATCCGTAGTCGGGTCTCTCGGCACCGTAAAATTTTATAATGGCATGTTCGATGCCTTGTGAGACCACACTACTGTGCCTAGGAACCCTACATGTGCCATGTTGGCCGCGGATCCGCGGCCATTTAGTTGACTTGTTGGCTCATTTTTCTTGGGGTTCTCCATGTTGCTGTTCTCTTCTGTTTGGTGCACTTGGTTTCTCAGGAACTCTTCAGTTTTCATCCAGATTTTCAGCAGTGTAAAAGATGAATTGATGTGGACTTTTTTCCTTGATTTTCTTGAGCTCCGCTGTAACATTTCAGAGGAATAAAATATTGTTTTGGGAATTTTTATAAGTAAATAATAAATATTGTGAATTTTTTTAATAATGCGGTATAATTAAATACCGGTAAAGTGGAAAATATTTGGAAAATTATAGGAATTACGGAAATGAAGATGTTCTATATGATTTAAGCAAATTATAATTCTTATGATTTATTTTATTCCATTTTAATGCAAATCGCGATTAAATATCGCTAATCTTGCATTAATCCGGTTTTGTGCACATGACATGCACCATGTCAAATTTTTCACACTTATTGCATTTTCTTACATGGCTTTTCTTTGCTTTGGTTCGGGTTTTAAAATGAGAGAGAGAAAAGAAAAGGGAAAAGAAAAGAAATGAAAAAGAAAAAAGGAAAATGATAAAGAATGGAGGTATGGGCAAGAGAGAGAGAGAGAGAGAGGGTGAGGGTTCAACCTTGGGCTTGGATCATTCTCACTTCACTCATTCACTCATTCTTCTCTCCTTCTCCTTCATCCATGGCTGCCCCCTTGTTTCCCCCTCCTCAAAACACCTCACCACACACCCAAAAACACTCCAAAACATCATCTCCCCTTCAATAAAAACATGCAGAAGCTCACAACAAACACTTTGGACTAGGAAAGCAAGGATTTTGGACACTTGGGGCAACTCAAGAATTTTCATGTGTTGCCAAATGAGATAATTTCTGCACCATTAGTGTAGTATTTCAATTCCTTAAGCATCCATACATGTTTAGTATCGATATTGAGTGGTTTTGTGAACTTAGAAAATTCCTAGTTAGGGTTTGAGAGACTCTTGAGTTGCTATGGCGTAATTGAGGTTAGTAGAGACCATACAACCCCTTTAAAGTGTGATTAGAGACTTAAACCATAGACTTAAACCCTGCAACACGAATTCAGAAAGCCCGATATCGGGAATTTGTGAGAATTGTGATGTGTTTTGGTGATCTGCTATAACTCGGGTGACCTGAAATTTTTTTAGCAAACACAGTGACACAAGCAGGCAACCTAGAAGCAATACCCAAGACCCGAGACCCCAACTCCACCTTCAGGCCCCAAATAAGTCCATTCTGGCCGCAAATTGCGGCCAGACCAGGGAATTGTGTGCCCGTGTTTGGTCCAGGGCTTTATCTCCAGTAAATTAGACCCATCACATATGCAAAATTGGCAAATTTCACCTAGGGTAAAATCTGGAGTTGTTTTCTTATGTTTCTGATTTCGTTTTGCGACTTTGAATGAATTGAAATTTGGTATTTGATATTGTGTTCCGTCGTCTGATGTTTGTACGTCAGCGACGGGGGTTGTTTGGTGGTTTTGCTGGCGTAGGCTATAGGTTCTAACCTATAAGCGATTCGCATGCCGTTTGGTTTTCGTTCGTGATTTCAGTTTACGATACTGTGCGTGTATATTTGTAGGTACCCTCGAGTGGACATGAATGACAAGGACAAGCGTGGCGTCATCGACTTCGGCAAGAAAGGATCGGGTGAGTAGATCTATATCTACGGGGGAAGTCGGGTGGATGGCGTATAGCACCCCTGCAAACTTGATGGAAACCGATTTATAGCTAGAATATGGGGAAGGAAAACCTAGATTAGGAAACTAGGGTTATGTTTACAAGATAATTAGAGATGAATGATGGAATATATGTATTGAGATAGGTGATGAAAGCAATAAGGATATGAAAAGTGAATGTGAATCATGACTTATAGATATATAGTTGCATTAGAAAAACTAGAAATTTTAGAGTAACATGACATTTGGTGTATAGGGTAAAAAGTATATATAAATTGACTTGATGTGAGATATAAATGCGATGAAAAGAATATACGATGTGATATGATGACTTGATGATATGTTGGTATACGGATGCGAGTCGATTGAGAGGATTGATACCCTTGCAGGTCCCCCGATATGAGATTGTTATGGATGCGACATGGGATATAGGTATATATATATATAATGTTATGAATCTTGATTGATATGTCGTACGAGACGTTAGGTCTGTACCCCTCATTGTATTATAGGGTGATAGGATTCCTAATGGTTTAATGCCGCCGTACGATAATTTTCCGTACGTGATGAGTTTGACTTGATATTTGATCCATACCCTTCACTAGAGGATGCCGTACGATGGATTATACCGTACGTGATGTTGTGAGGCTGGATGTCGATAGATAGATTCACCGACTCGGCCATGTTAGATACGTATACTTGTCATCTTTTGCATACGATTTACTTTATGCTACGCTCATGTCACTCTCATTGCATTACATATACATGTGCTAGTACACCAGCACCATTACCGATGATGCTTATGCTACACTTACACAGATTTGCCGGCTCACACACTTCATCATTGATAATTGCCATGTCACTACACAGTAGGATTGCTGCATCATGATGTGACTCCTTGCATAATTTACTTGCTATAGTTACATATGCACCTTTATACGATGTTTCATTTGACTTTGGATAAATTGGGCACCACATGATATATTTTAAAATTGGATTCATTTAAAAAGAACGGTTTTCCCTTAATATGTGCATATTACTGTTCCATGCTGCATGATATACGGATATGCTTACATTCTGTTATATGTCGCATACATCATGCTTTACGATTTTACGCATTGAGATATGCTGTTTTCATGAGATTTATGGATTTGAGAACCGTGGTCATTTTAAAAATGAAGTATATGTTGTTTTAAAAACCCGGTTTCTCTTAATATGATATTTCAGTGCGTCCACCATGCGTTTTCTCGGTTCTGAGACGTGTGACAGTGATATCCGATTCGAAGAGCTGGATGAGGCCGATTACGGGTACATGGTGGACCCGGTATGGTACCCCAGGGCGAGAACGGATTTTCTGTGCAGTAGACGGTGAGCCTGGCAGAGGGACCACTACCTACCGGTGATTGGTTGGACCTGGCGATTATCCGGAGGATACCGACCGGAGTCGAGAGATGGATAGGGGCCGACCCGTTCTGCCGGAGCCCGAGGGCCGATCCCGCAGACGGAGCCCGTGGGCCGATCCGGACTGATGGAGCCCGAGATATGAGGATTTACGTGTCGATGCTGGACACGGGTTTCATGATGTTTTCGATTGTCGATGCTGGACACCTAGGTTCCATGATTTTGATATGTTGCGAGGGACACACGTTGATTTATATCCTCATACTTCCATGCATACGCTTTAATGATATTTACATGCATGATGTTGTTGTGTCATTGGTTAACACGTGGACGGGATCCACATGTATACATACATTGATGATATGGTTGGACGAGATCCACGCGCATGCATACATTGATTATATAGTTGGGTGATATCCACATGCTGATTGACATTGACATTAGTGTTGGCACATATGCAGATACGGTCACCCTAGATATCATAGTATTACCTTCATGATATAGTTGACCTAGGAGTCGTTGTTTATTCGATTTCTATCTGTAGATGTTTTTCTACTCACGAGTTGGCAAGTCACCCCCGTTGTGCCACAGTTCTTGCAGGTTGGCCGCATGGATCGGTAGCGGCTTTGTTGGTACACAGTTTGCATTCGGGTGTTTTTCTTTGGTAGGTAGTACATGTGGGATCGTACCCCTTTTGTATTTATTATTCATATTGTATCTAGTCAACTCTGTCAATCAAATTTAGTAATTGTATAAGTAATGAGACTTAGTGAGACTTGTGGTTGCGAGATTTAGAGCGAGGGGATTTCCGCTTCTTGTGGTTTTGATGTCTTGCTTATTTCTTTATCTATTGTGGTGAACTTCACCGTTGGGCATCGTATAGTTATATTTACTGTCTTGCGTGGTTGTGATCCGCCGTTTGGAGAAGAGCTAGCTCCCGCTTGGGGATGCCTTTATCATTATCTTGTATTGTGGTTTTGGATCAAAATATACAAAGGAGGTGCTGCCTAAATTTTTAAAATATGAAACATGTTTTCAAACTTGTAAATTTCACTTGCATTATTCAAGTTCCTTTTCTATGCATTTAAGAAAACTTGATTTCATTATACACTTAATTCAAAACTTCACCTCCTTGATTTTTCTTAAAAAGGTTTAGATTTCTGGGTTTCGGCTTACTTGAATTACGTGACGCCTTTAGACGTGGCGTGATTTAAGTGCCGGTCACGAGCTAATATTTCTGGTCGTGAAAAAGTTGGTATCAGAGCGCTAGGTTTAACCTTGGTTCGAGTTTATGTTTGACTATGCATAGTCTAGGGCGGGTATGTATTTCGGAACCTAGGCTTGACCTTACGAAACTTAGACTTGAATGTGGGGTATTAGACCCGAACTTTCGTTTCATAGGCTGACCCTGATTGATGGAGTAGGTAGCTTGTGTAGAGTGACGTACCGTACGTATGTTCCGCAGCATATTTACGATACGATACTCCACTTAAGAAACCTTAGGATGTATTTGAGATCTGTGATTCTCTTCTTACCCATGGTTATACATCCATTTGAGATTCTTGATTCTATTCGTTTCCATGATCATACTCTCATTGATGATGTTTATTCTAATGATTATGTATCCACTCTGGATCTGTCGTTTCCTTTCATGCCCTTGATCTGTTTTCATCGATACACGCTTGAGGTTCCTGTCACCATGGTTTCAACGCAGATTGAGCTGCTACTAGTGTTGTGGTCAGGGCGAGTTCGTCGTGGACGAGGACTGACCATTATGTTTTCTGGTGACATGGGAACGTCTCGATGTAGTGTTTGCATTGTGACCTCTTGTTGAGGCGATTGTTTGGTTTTACACCGGAAGATCGGGCCATTAATAGAGGCTGCCTGTTGCGAGAGGACTGTTGATGTACAGCCTACCTCAGAGATTGTGATGTAGTCTACTGTGCAGAAAGATGACCCAGCTGTTGCTGAGATTGATATGATGTCGCCTCCAGACTTTACCAGCTGAGATCGCTGGAGCTTCTAGGCAGAGATGCAACAGATGATAGCTAGTCTATCCCGAGTTGAGAGACGAAGGTGATTCGTCAGATTGATGCGCCGACGCAGGCCCAGTTGAGTTGAAGATTTCCAGTGTGGAGAGTCTTACTCAGGTCTAGGGTAGACCGATCCAGATATGACCGTTGATGTATCGTCTTTCCTAGAGGATTGAGGCATTATTTAGCATGCGAACGAAGGGTATTCGCATGTCGTCTAGGCGAAGTTAAATGTCCGAACGAATGTCAGAAACCCATTTTTTTCCAAGTTTAAGGTATTCGAGGAAACATGCAAGTAATTCTGTGGACCCTCTAGAATAATGAAACCCTAACTCGACATGATGACAATGGAACCGCTTTTGAACCTTAGGGTTTACGGCAGTTTAGCGGTGCCATCAGTGAGGCTTGGGTTTTCCCTTCTACGGCTGGTCCGTAGGTACTGTGGTATGTACCAGATATTATTAAACTATGCTCAGGTGTAGAGCTTTCGGAAATTATGGGATTTTGATGACTCGATCGAAAAGTTTGACGTCGTCCGGATACCTTGTGATAGGAGACCAGTAAGCTGACCAGCTTCGGATAGAGGACCTCACCCAGATGGGTTGTGAGTTGATTGAGAGCGGACGAGTGTTAAGTATTCCTCCGATGGTTGGGATGAGTTCCCGAGGACGTGTCGGCTAGAGATCTTCTACAGAGTGATGAAGATACCGAGTTTGTGATTTCGAGTCCGTGTGAGAGACTTCAGATTGACTGTAGCTGAGAACAATTGCAGTACCCAGGTAGCGTGACGTGACGTCAAAGTGGACGATGATACAGACGAGTGGGACCAGAGGTTCGTGCGAGATGCTGACGAGCTGTTGATACTCGCCATTGAGATTAGAGATCGGGCATGTCTACAAAGGTGTTGGGATATGGCCAGTTCCCAAGAAGATGCAGTGCTGAGGACGCAGATGCCCAGAAAACGAGAAAGGATTATGCAAGGGTACCAACCTCCGTACAGTTCGGCATAGGCGAGATCGGAACAGACCCTGAGCAGGTTCCTCCCAGGACACTGCTGCGATGAAATTTGCACCGAGGATCAGATGTGTCACGTGTATTCAGAGGGCCAGAGGCCGATGCCAGTGACGTGCTGCTTTACGAGTGGTTGTGATAATTGGTCGAGAGGTGACCAGAGAAGTGCCCGAGAGGAATCGTTCCCGTTAGCATACCTGACCGGGCCGATGAGCCGATGGATTTCGAGATTGGTAATCCACAGAAAAATGAGGACGCAGAGACAAAAGACGGCAGACCGTGAGCAGGAGACAAGCGGATGTTCTTGCTCTGCCAGTTTTGGGCGCACCGACATTTTCGACATTGTAGGAGGTGTACCTCGATGTCATTTATTGCGGTTTGCGTTTGTGATCCGAGTATCATGCTTATATCGCTTGGATTTGAGTTTTGACGATTTAGTTTCAAGATATTGTTTTCGTGCACCATGGCTGCACCACTGGGTATTTATATTTGGTGTATAATTATTGCACTTGAGATATGCTTTATACACCGTTGTGTTGGTTTATGATTTGTGCATATTTATTGCACTTGATATCGGTTTTGTACCTTGGTAGCACGTGGTTATGATTTCGTGGATTTCATACGGTTGATTTGATTTTGTGCATGTGGTATGCACTCGATTTGATTTTGCACTCGGTATAGCTCATATATGCTTGCAGTGCATTGATACGTGTTTTGTGCACGCGGTTGCACATGTTTATGATTTCATACATCTTGGTACACTCGGTGTTGCTTTTATACGCATTTGAGTTTGATGAGTTTCCGTGCATTTATTGCACCAGATTTGTACCTTGTGCATTTGCATGCACTGGATTAGTATTTCGTGCACTGGATGCACCCGATTTGTGTTCTGTGCATTTGTTGCACCAGATTCGTATTTTGTGCATTGTTGCACCACCTTGGTAATTTGTGCATTGGTTGCACCGGTTTTATACTCCATGCCTTGGCTGCATCCGATTTATGTCTTTGAGCATTTGCATTAGCAGATTGCGTTTTTCATACGCGTTAGCACTTGCTGTGTGTTTTCGTACATGCTACTGCACTAGATGCTTTTTATGAACCTGACGCGCTTTGATTAGATTTTTGTGCATATTCGACACTCAATATTGAATTTTGTGCACACCGGATGCACTTGATTTGGGATTTTCATTCTTGCATGATTAGTTGCACTGGATTGAGATTTTTGTGCACTATAGATGCACTAGATGTTGTTGTCGTGTACACCCGTTGCACTGGACAGATGCTTTCGTGCACACCCGTTGCACTTATTTTTTCTTTTGTGCACGTTCGTACCACTTGTATTTGGTTTTGATTCCCGTGCGCACCAGACGCACGTGATTATTCGATACGCCTTTTGAGGCTAATTTTACCTTGAGGCACTCCGTTTTCATCATGGGTACTATGTTATGTAGTAGCCGAACAGGACTGATCTGAGGACAGTACCTGAGTATTTTGCATGCATTAAAAGGTTTAACCAGAGGTTTTCAAAAAAAAAAGGAGAGCTATAGTCTCGCTATTTCCTACGTGTCCGTGAGCGACACGAACGTTTATAAAGGAAAATCTTTTTCGGATATTTCAAAATGGACGAGACGTATATTTAATCAGAACCTATATAAACATATGTTTATTATTTTACAAATGAGCGTCCGTCACTTATGCCGTGAGTTACGCATCACACGGCGATTCGGAAAAGATTTTGCATGAGTTTTATTCAGTTCTTGAAAGTTTTCCAAGGATGCGTACTATACACGTATTACAGTATTTGACTAGCGTATATTGGATTTCAATAATGGATTTCGAGATCGGTATCTCCATTGTAACTCCGATGATATGCGTGCAAATCCGATGATTTGCGTGACGCTTGACGGAGTTCGGTTTTTGAGTTTTGTACTCGTTTTCATGCGCACTTGACGCGCTGTGTTATTCGGTATCTTCTGTGATTTCGGAACACCGTCGAATTGCGCAGATTGTTGAAATGTTTTAGTGTTTGGGGGTTTAAATTTAAATTCGAGGACCGAATTTTTTTAAGGGGGGAGATTATAACATTTCAGAAAAATAAAATATTGTTTTGGGAATTTTTATAAGTAATTAATAAATATTGTGATTTTTTTTGATAATACTGTATAATTAAATACCGGTAAAGTGGAAAATATTTGGAAAATTATAGGAATTACGGAAATGAGGGTGTTCTATATAATTTAAGCAAATTATAATTCTTATGATTTATTTTATTCCATTTTAATGCTAATCGCGATTAAATATCGCTAATCTTGCATTAATCTGGTTTTGTGCATATGACATGTACCATGTCATATTTTTCACACTTGTTGCATTTTCCTACATGGCTTTTCTTTGCTTTAGTTTGGGTTTTAAAATGAGAGAGAGAAAGGAAAAGGGAAAAGAAAAGAAATGAAAAAGAAAAAAGGAAAATGATAAAGAATGGAGGTATGGGCGAGAGAGAGAGAGAGGGTGAGGGGTCAACCTTGGTCTTGGATCATTCTCACTTCACTCATTCACCCATTCTTCTCTCCCTCTCCTTCATCCATGGCTGCCCCCTTGTTTCCCCTCCCTCAAAACACCTCACCACACACCCATAAACACTCCAAAACATCATCTCCCCTTCAATAAAAACATGCACAAGCTCACAACAAACACTTTGGACTAGGAAAGCAAGGATTTTGGACACTTGGGGAAACTCAAGAGTTTTCTTGAGTTGCCAAATAAGGTAATTTCTGCACCATTAGTGTAGTATTCCAGTTCCTTAAGCATCCATACATGTTTAGTATCGATATTGAGTGGTTTTGTGAACTTAGAAAATTCCTAGTTAGTGTTTGAGGGATTCTTGAGTTGCTATGGCGTAATTGAAGTTAGTAGAGACCATACAAGCCCTTTAAAGTTTGATTAGAGACTTAAACCCTGCAACACGAATTCAGAAAACGCGATATCGGGAATTTATGAGAATTGTGATGTGTTTTGGTGGTCTTCTATAACTCGGGTGACCAGAAATTTTTTTAGCAAACACAGTGACACAAGCAGGCAACCTAGAAGCAATACCCAAGACCCAAGACCCCAACTCCACCTTCAGGCCGTAAATAAGTCTATTCTGGCCGTAAATTGCTGCTAGACCAGGGAATTGTGTGCTCGTGTATGGTCCAGGGCTTTATCTCCAGTAAATTAGACCCTTCACATATGCAAAATTGGCTAATTTCACCTAGGGTAAAATCTGTAATTGTTTTCTTAAGTTTCTGATTTCGTTTTGGGACATTGAATGAATTGAAATTTGGTATTTGATATAGTGTTCAATCGTCTGATGTTTGTACGTCAGCGACGGGGGTTGTTTGGTGGTTTTGCAGGCGTAGGCTATAGGTTCTAACCTATAAGCGATTCGCATGCCGTTTGGTTTTCGTTCGCGATTTAAGTTTACGATACTATGTGTGTATATTTGTAGGTACCCTCGAGTGGACATTAAAGACAAGGACGAGCGTGGCGACATCGACTTCGGCAAGAAAGGATCGGGTGAGTAGATCTATATCTATGGGGGAAGTCGGGTGGATGGCGTATAGCACCCCTGCAAACTTGATGGAAACCGATTTATACCTAGAATATTGGTAAGGAAAACCTAGATTTGGAAACTAGGGTTATGTTTACAAGATAATTAGAGATGAATGATGGAATATATGTTTTGAGATAGGTGATGAAAGCAATAAGGATATGAAAAGTGAATGTGAATCACGACTTATAGATATATAGTTGCATTAGAAAAACTAGAAATTTTAGAGTAACATGACATTTGGTGTATAGGGTAAAAAGTATATATAAATTGACATGATGTGAGATATAAATGCGATGAAAAGAATATACGATGTGATATGATGACTTGATGATATGTTGGTATACGGATGCGAGTCGATTGTGATGATTGATACCCTTGCAGGTCCCCCAATATGAGATTGTTATGGATGCGACATGGGATATAGGTATATATATATATAATGTTATGAATCTTGATTGATATGTCGTACGAGACGTTAGGTCCGTACCCCTCATTGTATTATAGGATGATAGGATCCCTAATGGTTTAATGCCGCCGTACGATAATTTTCCGTACGTGATAAGTTTAACTTGATGTTTGATCCATACCCTTGACTAGAGGATGTCGTTCGATGGATTATACCATACGTGATGTTGTGAGGGTGGATGCTGATAGATAGATTCACCGACTCAACCATGTTAGATAGGTATACCTGTCAGCTTTGGCATACAATTTACTTTATGCTACGCTTATGTCACTCTCATTGCATTACATATACCTATGCTAGTACACCCGCACCATTACCGATGATGCGTATGCTACACTTACACAGATTTGTCGGCTCACACACTTCGTCATCGATAATTGCCATGTCACTACACAGTAGGATTGCTGCATCATGATGTGACTCCTTGCATAATTTACTTGCTATAGTTACATATGCACCTTTATACGATGTTGCATTTGACTTTGGATAAATTGGGAACCGCATGATATATTTTAAAACTGGATTCATTTAAAAGAGTGGTTTTCCCTTGATATGTGCATATTATGCTTACATTCTGTTATATGTCGCATACATCATGCTTTACGATTTTACGCATTGAGATATACTGTTTTCATGAGATTTCTGGATTTGAGAACCGTGGTCATTTTAAAACGGAAGTATATATTGTTTTAAAAACCCGGTTTCTCTTGATATGATATTTCAGTGCATCCACAATGCGTTTTCTCGGTTCTGAGACGTGTGACAGTGATTCCCGATTCGAGGAGCTGGATGAGGCCGATTACGGGTACATAGTGGACCCGGTATGGTACCCCGGGGCGAGAACGGATTTGCTGTGCAGTAGACGGTGAGCCTGGCAGAGGGACCACTACCTACTGGTGATTGGTTGGACCTGGCGGTTATCCGGAGGATACCGACCGAAGTCGAGAGATGGATAGGGGCCGACCCGTTCTGCCGGAGCCCGAGGGCCGATCTCGCAGACGGAGCTCGAGGGCCGATCCGGACTGACGGAGCCCTAGATATGAGGATTTACGTGTCGATGCTGGACACGGGTTTCATGATGTTTTTGAGTGTCGATGCTGGATACCCAGGTTCCATGATTTTGATGTATCGCGAGGGACACACGTTGATTTATATTCTCATACTTCCTTGCATATGCTTTTATGATATTTACATGCATGATGTTGTTGTGTCATTGGTTGACACGTGGACGCGATCCACATGCATACATTCATTGATGATATGGTTGGTCGAGATCCACACGCATACATACATTGATTATATTGTTGGGTGATATCCACATGCTGATTGACATTGACATTATTGTTGGCACATATGCAGATACGGTCATCCTAGATATCATAGTATTACCTTTATGATATAGTTGATCTAGGAGTCGTTGTTTATTTGATTTCTATCTGTAGATGTTTTTCTACTCACAAGTTGGCAACTCACCCCCGTTGTGCCACAGTTCTTGCAGGTTGGCCGCATTGATCGGTAGCGGCTTCGTTGGCTAACAATTTGCATTCGGGTGTTTTGTTTTGGTAGGTGGTACATGTTGGATCGTACCCCTCTTGTATTTATTATTCATATTGTATCTAGTCAACTCCATCAATCAAATTTAGTAATTGTATAAGTAATGAAACTTAGTGAGACTTGTGGTTGCGAGACTTAGAGCGAGGGGATTTCCGCTACTTGTGGTTTTGATGTCATGCTTATTCCTTTATCTTTTGTGGTGAACTTCACCGTTGGGCGTCGAATACTTATATTTACTTTCAAGCGTAGTTGTGATCCGCCGTTTGGCGAAGAGCTAGCTCCCGCTTGGGGATGCCTTTATCATTATCTTGTATTGTTGTTTTGGATCAAAATATACAAAGGAGGTGCTGCCCATATTTTTAAAAGATGAAACATGTTTTCAAACTAGTAAATTTCACTTGCAGTATTCATGTTCTATTTCTATGCATTTAAGAAAACTTGATTTCATTATACCCTTATTTCAAAACTTCACCTCCTTGATTTTTCCAAAAAAGGTTTAGATTTCTGGGTTTCGACTTACTTGAATTACGGGACGCCTTTAGACGTGGCTTGATTTAAGTGCCGGTCACGAGCTAATATTTCAGGTCGTGAGAAGTCTTGGATTTTGTGCTGCTCTTGTGCTTTGTGCATGAAAATGACTATTGATTTGCCATTTTGTCCCTTGAACTGGTAGGCGGTATTATACGGATAGTGCGCGGAGACCTGTATTTATCTGTGATTGGCGGAAGTCCTGAATTTGTTGCGCTTTTTAATGAATTTCACTGCTTAGAGCTGAGAACCTGTAACATGCAATTATTTAGCAAACACGGATGAAGAGTACCTACCTATATGCAATGTGATCAAGATTGGGCGGTATAAAAATGCAAAAATCTGATATGAACAAATACCCCCAAACTTATCATTTGCTCGTCCCGAGCAGAGCCAATTTATTCACAAAAACTCCTAATCTCACTTTCGCAGGGAACGCGATTGCACTGAGCATGTGCAACAAGTCGTTAAACCTCTAGGTGTCGCTACTAGGAGGAGTGTTGTCTCCTGAGGGTTTTCAGCGGATACTACCCACAAAATCCGATCAATTTGGCCGTTGACTCTAATTCTACAATTCAGCATTCTAGCGAGAAATTCTATCATCTTCAACTTATTAATCATCAACCCGTATTCTTCACTCTTCCTATTCATTTAACTTAAGGTCCTATACGTTTAGCCGGTTTATAAAGATTTCAGCATTACTTGAGTTTTCCTTCTAAAACATCATCTTAAATCCGGAATTTTTTATCATCTCTACTGAAGATATAAGCCCTATTTTTCATTCCTAGCTCTCCTCCAAACTCCGATCATAAACCCCTACGTGTGCGTATTTATCACCCCTACACTTGGAAATTCAATTCCAGCTATGATACCCTTGCCTTAATACCTAGTATTACTTCTTTTCATTAATGATGGACAGTTTTGCTCATACACCTTCCATGCGACTATTAATGCTTCTTGAGGCACTAACATCCGATTACTGAATGTATGAGCTTAAAGCGTAAATAGCAGTCTCCACGTTATGTATTTTATTATTTTTTTTTATTTTCAAGACCGGATATATTTTCAATGATACTCTTTTGGTGGTTAGCTTTAATTTCCGTTTTTTCTTTCATACTAGGCATTCAGACAAGAGTATTTCTAGGTATCTTCTACTATCCCAAGTTTCAAGGTGCGTGTATGTGCGATTTGTAGGGTATATATTTTCATAATTTGGACTTAAGATTCAGAATTATTTTTCAGACTTACACTACAAATAGAGCTTTCAATACTCTTCCCTCATTTCGACTTAGTCCAAGAACTGAACTCAAATTTTGCTTATTTCTAAATAAACTGCAAGGACGTATATTTTCTACAGTTAAACTTTATGAAAGGTTATTTTTATGGTTTTTAATTTACTAAGTTTAGGATCTAGTTTTTTCTAACTAGTCAACCGTCATGTTGAACTTGAGTAAAATATGGCCAATATTGAATTTTTATATATATTTTTTTTTAATTTTATATTTTTTTAAATATTTTTTTATGCAATGCAGAAAAATAAGATACGGAATTAAATATGCAAAGAAAAACAAATATTTACAAAAATAAAAAACGTACAAATGCAATGCAAAGATAACTATTTACAATCAACCCTCACCCCCAAACTTATTGATAGCAGTGTCCTCACTGCTCCCTGTGGCGCCTACTAGACGCGGCCTCACTAGTCCCTGCCTCACCCCTATCAGCCCCCCGTCCCCTCGATCGTGAGCGTGATCGTTCCTCTCTTGCCAGCAGGGTGGACATTCCCTGCTCCAGACTCGTCAGTCGCTGATCAAAGTTAGTCAGCATCCCTATCATTCGTTCTACCTTCCTATGGGTTCATCGAATTAAGCGTGCTTGCGCAGAAGGGGTGAGCTCTTCATCGCTCGTTGTGGAGCTCGATCTAGGGGTCTTGGCCATCACATCCTCGGCCGGTTCGGTGCGCGACCATAAATCATGAAGTCGTGTGCAGGATGTGGAGACACCCTCAAGAAGGGGTGGAACGGGAACACCACCATGCAGGTAAAATTCAAATTCCTCAACAGGGAGGAAATGGTGACACAGTTGTGTCACCAACATAAGGCATGGATAATTGGCCGCCCGTTTGCCGGCGCCAATCAAGTGAAGCAACATAGTGCACATGTCGTAGCTAGGATTTTTGGTCATCAAAGTGTTCACTATGTGAAGGGATGGTGTAAAAAATGTTGTGTTGTACGAACTTCCGAAAATATTGTTTTGTGCCCAACGGCACACAGTTAAAACGTTCGCAAAAAGCGTGCGAGCCTGAATTCCCTTTCTAGGCTCCCTAGAACAGTCATTTCCCATTAAGGGTAGGTAGTCCTCAAATCGGAGGGGTTGGTCGTGGTATTAAGGTGACTTCGTGAATGAAGTCCCTATCGATTAAAATTTCCCGATCCTCCCACATTAATCTAAGGTACCCGTGTTGTGCCAAACACCCCTCCTCCATACATTCATAAAAACGGGCAAAAAGATCCGGAAGCGCGAATGCGTTCGGATGGTTAAATAATAGAAAGTTCCATCCGCGCCTTCGGATCTCGTTGCCGAAATAACTACCGTAAACGTTATGTGCAAACAACTGGGAGAAATCCCTTTCAAATTGCATGGTAGGGGCCATGACAGTGAAGTGCAGAAATTTATAAAAATTTTACAGAGAGGATCAGAGAGATTGAAACCTCCTCTGAAAAATTCAGAAGTAGAGGACTCCAAGCGGCGGCGGTTGCGCGGCGTAAAGGGGGCTTCGGCGGCGGTTCCGCGGCAGGGAAGGGAGATCTGCTGTGGAATTTCACTGCGGCAGCTAGGGTTTTTGAGATAGGGTTTCTGTGGCTCTGTAAATGTAGCACGGGGTCGAGATGTTTTTATAGGGCTGTTGGACATTTATACAAAATCCCCCCCAAAAAGAATAATTAAATAAAAGAATTAGAAAAATTGTTTTATTTATTTATGGTTCTGTATATTTACAAAAATAACCCTCCTTTAAATTTTTTTTATATTTTTAAATTTTAAATTTTAATTTTTTTATTTTTTTATTTTTTTATAAATAATTACAAGTGGGAAAATGGTAGATACATACCCCCAAACTTATTTGAAACAGTGTTTCCACTGTTTATGGCTGGATAACCGAAATTTGGGGGTAGGCGTAGGAAGATGAGCCAAATGTAAAACGGCTCCTGTAACATCATGAGCTCCTCCGATGGGTCTGCGGTGAGGAACGGTTTTAACCTGTGTCCGTTCACTTTGAATAGTGAACTGTCCTTTGGATTTTCCAAATCCACCGCACCATGCGGATATACTGTCCGCACAAAAAATGGCCCTTTCCAGCGAAATCTGAGCTTACCGTACCGGGATGTAAATGTAGCCGGGTGTCGTAAAGAAGTAATTATTGACCAGGTGTGAAAGTTTTGCGCGTAAGGTGTTTATCGTGAAACACCTTCGTTCGGTTCTTAACAACAATCGCGTTTTCGTAAGCTTCATCCCGAAGCTCGTTTAATTCGTTGAGCTGCAGCTTCCGATGGCTGCCCGCATCATCAAGAGATAGATTCAGCTCCTTGATCACCCAAAATGCACGATGCTCGATTTCCACTGGAAGGTGGCAAGCCTTCCCATAAACAAGCCGATAAGGAGACATGCCAAGATCAGTCTTATAAGCAGTTCGAAATGCCCAAAGGGCATCAGTGAGTTTTAAAGACCAATCCTTATGGTTCTTGGAAACTGTCTTCTCCAAAATCTGTTTGATTTGCCGATTAGACACTTCGGCTTGCCCACATGTTTGGGGGTGGTAGGACGTGGATAGCTTATGATTAATGGAATATTTCCGCATCAAGGCCTCGAAAGTCCTATTACAGAAATGTGTTCCATTGTCACTAATGATCACACAGGGGTGTCCTAACCGGGAAAAGATGTTTTCCTTAAGGAATCTAACGACAACCTTGTTGTCGTTAGTCCGGCTGGGCACGGCCTCGACCCATTTAGAGACATAATCAACAGCTAGAAGAATATACAGGTTCCCGAAAGAGCTGGGAAACGGCCCCATGAAATCAATCCCCCAAACATCAAAAATCTCGACAAACAAGATTGGTTGGAGCGGCATCTCGTTTCTCCGGGATATCTGGCCCAAGTGTTGGCACCGGGAGCAAGTCTTGCAGTAATCATGAGCGTCTTTGAAGAATTGTGGCCAGTAGAAGCCACACTGCAAGATTTTCTCGGCTGTCTTTCTGGGGCCAAAGTGCCCGCCACACGGTTGATCATGGCAAAATGACAGCACACTCTTGAACTCATTATCAGGAACACGCCGACGAATGATCTGGTCGGCATAGTACATGAACAGATAAGGTTCGTCCCAGTAAAAGTGTTTTACTTGGGATAAGAATCGAAGTCTGTCCTGACTTGACCATTCGATTGGTAGTAATCCTGTTGCCAAATAGTTCACAATATCGGCGAACCAGGGTTCGCACGATACTGTCAAGAGTTGTTCATCCGGAAAAACGACGTTGATTGGAAGTTGAAGCGTCGTCGAAGAAGGGAGTCGTGAAAGATGGTCGGCGACTACGTTTTCACATCCTCTTTTGTCTTTGATGACAAGGTCAAACTCTTGAAGTATGAGGATCCAACGTATCAGCCGAGATTTTGCGTCCTTCTTCGCAAAAAGATGGCGTTGAGCTGAATGGTCTGTGTAGACGATGACTAGAGAGCCGATCAAGTAAGGCCTGAACTTTTCTAAAGCAAACACAACATCCAAGAATTCCTTCTTGGTTGTTGTGTAATTCAGTTGGGCATCGTTCAGGGTTCGGCTAGCATAATAGATTACGTGCGGCATTTTATCGATGTGTTTTCCAAGGACCGCACCGATAACAAAGTCAGATGCATCGCACATGATCTCAAAAGGATACGTCCAGTCAGGAGAAGAAAGAACGGGAGCAGAAGTGAGTGAGCTTTTTAGTGATTCGAACGCAGTCACACAGCTCGAGTTGAAGTCAAATGTGGTATCCTTGGCCAGCAGAAGAGTCAAGGGCCAAGCAATCTTGCTAAAGTCCCTGATAATCCGTCTATAGAAACCGGCATGGCCAAGGAAAGCTCGGATGTCTCTGACGCATCTGGGATGAGGGAGATTGGAAATGACTTCAATCTTCGCTTTATCTACCTCAATGCCATTTTGCGAAATGATATGTTCTAGGACAATACCTTCGCGTACTATGAAGTGGCACTTCTCCCAATTCAAAGTGAGGTTCTTGTCCTTACATCAGGTAAGGACAGCATCGAGATGCACCAAACACTCGTCAAAGGAATCCCCGAAAATGGAGAAATCGTCCATAAATATCTCCAAGAATTTCTCCACCATGTCTGAGAAGATTCCCATCATACACCGCTGGAAGGTATCGGGCGCATTGCATAACCCAAAGGGCATGCGGCGATATCCAAACGTGCTGAAAGGACAGGTGAACGTGGTTTTGTCCTGGTCCTTTTCGGCGGTGGGAATCTGGTTATACCCGGAGTAGCCATCCAGAAAGCAGTAGTACTCGTGTCCAACCAATCGTTCTAGCATTTCGTCAATGAATGGTAGAGGAAAGTGCTCCTTCCGCGTTGTGGCGTTGAGTTTTCTATAATCAATGCATACTCGCCACCGAGTTTGGGTGCGAGTAGGGATTTGTTAGTTATATGTATGCCATTAGAGGCCATTACTATACATAGGATGTATATTGTAGTGGATGCTTGGACATATATAGGGAGGACTTTCTTGCTCGACATGATAGTATGCTATCTGGTTGCTCTTTACCTTAACGTGTACACTGATTGTCTCTCTGTTACATGTTGGTAAAGCCCTTAGGATGTGTACTTGACTACCTGGACTATGATGCGGATCATACTAGTGGGGACATGGTAGTCCATAAGTACATCTTTCAAAGTCCCTAGTCGTGGGTGTATCGAGACGGGGCATCGATATACCAGAGTAGACTAGCATGTACCTTCTCGACCCATACAGATGGGCGATGGATGATCCCATATCCATTGGTTTTTGACATCAGAGATGATATACGGGTGCTCAGTGGAGACTGGGTACACTGGACAAACACGCCGAGAACTCCCAGATGGTATTATACCTTACGACAGATGGCAGTTCTCTGGTGACACTGGTACAGAGTAGTCTGTTGACCCGAGATTGTCATAGAGTCTTGTGTGATTCCCACTGTGCTTTGATTTCCACCTTACTACGTCCAAGAGGGCATGCAAAACGGTGGTTTTTGGGTACAGTCCTGAATCACATGGAGGCAATGAGCGATAGGAGGGGATTCGTTTCTCCTGGTATAGGGAGTTGATGTTGCGCTGTGTTCGATTGGCTAAAACTGGAAATCCCTGTCCAGGGTTGCTGAGATTTACTGGTAAGTGTTACCAGTAGTTTCTCGAACTGTTATAGACCTCATATCGACATGACTTATCGAGCTATTGGGGTCTGACGTTTACCACCCCTAGGCAAGATATGCGACATATCAGACGACGAGACCGGACTGTACGGTAAGTGTTACTGGTTGGATTCACAGGAGTATGAGTGGGCTTGCTCGTCGATCTTCTGATCGCTCAATACCCGGGTGGCCGTTACGTTTAGCAGACCGCTTGCGGCTTGAGGGTGTTTGATATGATCATCACCTGCTGCCGGCGTATTGACGAGTCTTTAGAGTCCTACACAGAGGTTTCCTGGCTCTAGCGAAACGAAATAGGAGCGCATATGAGATATGTGCGGGATCAAGAATAATACCAGTATGTGATACTGGATTCTATTCTCGCGATTTGTATCATCGGCAGGTTATATATGATATAGCCGGGTTACCAAATCAAGTGTTGATTCGATACATTGATACACTTGATATTAGTCGGTTATATGCGATATGACCGGATCATTAAATCAAGTGTTGATTTAATGATTTGATGTATAATTATATATTTGATATATTAGTTTGCATTAACTAATATTGGTTCACTTTAAATGGATTTTCTCACTTGTTGTGCACAAGTAGTATATGTGATATAGTTTTGTGCACTAGTTTGTATCATGTTTGATGATACATGCAAACTTGGGTGTATGTTTGGTTTAAACCATGGTTGGTCAATTGTTAGGGTTTCATTTGCTTCATTTACTTATTAATTTATTTATTTATTCATTTTAGAAAGAAATAAAATGGTGGCTAACTTTGGATTATCTTTGAAGCTTCATGAAGCTTTGAAATGGTTGACCATTTTGTTTCTTTCCCTAACCCTAACCATTCACCTAACCTTGGTTCATTCTCTACACTTAACCATGGTTGCTATTATGATAAGAATGAATGGGATTTTCTTTTTAAATGAATTCTTTTTATTCTTCATCATATTCTTTTTCTTCTTCTTCTTCTTCTTCAAGAAGAAAGAAGCTTGCTAGCTTCAATGGTGATTTGAGAAAAAGAGTGAGAAATCCAATTCTAAATTGAATCCGCTTCCTATTTCTTCATCCTCTACTACTTGCCAAATAGTATAGGGTGTTTTCTTCACAAGTTTCATGGCTTGGTGAAGTTGGAGCTTGATCTTGTGTTGCCTCGACGTAGATCATCTTCGGTATCGAAGTCGACGACCTAGCCCGCCCATTTCTCCGATGAAGCCGACGCTAGAGCCCGGGATCCGATGATCACAGCGAGAGGACATCATCACGGAGCTATGGAGGTGGAGGACCGGATCTACAAAGGTTGTATTTCCGTTCACTTAGTTAAGTTGTTAACTAATCGCATTTGTTTCGCCTATCCTCTAGTCACGATCTTGCTTAGGGTTTGTAGGCACATAGGAAAATTTTGAAATTAGCATGGTTGATGCCATGTGAGACCTCATTAGTGTGCCTAGGAACCCTACAGTGGTATCAGAGCCTTGCTAGAGCCTTAGGCGAAGTGTAGACAACGTTAGAAATCTGAACGAACCCCGAAACCCTAACTCAAACCACTCTCTGGAAATTTTCTGAAAATTTGGATTTTTGTGAATTAAAAATTGCCAAAAAATTCAGTAGGGAATTTTAGGAGTTACTATGAAGCACGTGATGCTAACTCGACCAAAGCACCACGGAACCGCGGCCCCACCCAGGGTTTCACGGCGGTTCCGCGGCCATATTGGTGAGTTAGGCCACGTGGCTTCCACCGTAATTCTTGTCTGGAAGTGCTGAGTCTTCTGGGAATTTTTATATTTTACTCAACAGTTGAGTTTTTCTGGGGTTGTTTTGGGGATTCGATTATTCGATCGGATTGTCTAATTTTGTCTATGTGTTTTCCGGATAATTTTTGAATATGTTAAAAAGTTCGACCGGATATAAATACCCACTATTTCCCCTGTCGGGAAATTTCCAAGTGTTGGATCTTTCCGTGGTTTAATAACGTTCTAAGTAGTGCAAGTAACGCGATGGACCCTCTAGAAGACAACAAACCTTAACTCGATTATGTGACCGTCTTGAACTGCCCTTTGAACCTTCGGGTTTGGGGCAGTACGGCGTGCCACATGTGAGGCGTTGGCTTGGCCCTTCTACGGCTGGACCGTTGGTACTGAGGCATGAACTGGATGTTTTTAAACTTGTTTCATGTGATGAGCAGTTTGGGAAAACTTGGGTGTTCGATTGTTCGATCGGAGAGTTTAACATTTTCTATTTATCCGGAATGTGATACAATATTTGGAATCCACATGTAGTTATGAGATAACTGATTTGAATGTTATAAACATAGCAGTTTAGTCTCACTTGATCGGTTGCCACGGAATTTTGATGTGATCAAAAGTCCGTCGCAATCACGTAGCGTACGCGGATACTCGCCGGGTAAACTTAATAGACAGCCTCACCCGCTAGCCTCGACCAAGTGACTGTAGGATGACCCCATCGCCGAAAGCATCCGTTCGGGTGCTCACGGCGGCGGGGTTACGCCTTGGTGCACTTCGTCGACGGTATCGGGGGTGCGGCCGCCTGCTAAAGTTTGCGACGAGCATTCGATCAGAATGTCGGGAATCCTGTTGAATTGCCCGACTTGATATTGAAAAGAGTTTTCGATAATGAGACTAAAATGCAGGGTTTATAATAGTTAGGCATGTGATGTCTAAGGAATTCATTTGGTTAGGCATGCGATGTCTATGCAAGTTGCGGATTCCAACTGTTGTAGTTTTACACTTTCTTTTCTGTGACCGTAAGTGTAATATGTGATATCGCCGGTTTCGTTGCTATATGTCAACGACAATTGGGATACCCATGTTTACTTACGTTGATGACATGTGATGTTATGTGTTACTGGATATGTTATATTGGATCGTCGTGTTTGAATAGCCGGGGTTTTTTTTATGCGAGATGAGTGTTTTTCATTTTCATTCATGTAAAAACTTGTATGTAATATTCTTTTATTGGGGCACTTCCAGGTTGCGGAAGATGTCACCATTGTATATTATTTACTTTTCTGCACTAGGATAGACCCAAGGAGGGGAGCACAAGTAACCGGGTTCTGGAGTCCAGTAGAAGACCAACTCGAGGAGTCGAGTCCGGGTCTCCTAACTCTAGAATTGGTAGGGTTGCTTGCAGCTCTCGTAGGGGTCTAGGGGTGTGGGTTTGGCTTTTCATCGCGACCATGGAATCCGTGTTTTATACTGGCTCGTATTGAAAACATGGACGTCCTAGTATATCCAATATTTCATATGTTTCTTCTGCTGCGATATCTGTGATGTGATCATGTGATGTTCTGCGATAGATACAGTATATAGTATATATGATATATTATATAGGCGTTACTTATATTTTACACCCGCGCTAGCCCTGCCCCGCTCTGCCGTTAGTTACCTAACCTAACGGTGCACGAGGGGACATCGAGGCGAATGCGGATGGCATAAGTGTACGTCGTATTTATCTGTAATGTTTATGTACTTAAATGTTGGGACTTCATTAATATGATTAATGAAAGAAAAGAAACCTAAAGATGTTGTAGAATCGAATTTCAAAAATAAAACAGGTAGCTACAGTTCTTGCTTTGCACAGTGGTATATATGATATATCCTGCACCTTATTCGATAAGGAAAGGACCGAGATCCCTTCACCGGGAGTGACTCCTTTAGCAATAACTGGCAGATGCTACACACTCGGTTTGTCTTTTGATTGCTTTTAAGAGTTTTTGCTTTGTACAGTGATATATATGATATATCCCGCACCTCATTCGACGAGGAAAGGGCCGACGATCCCTTCACCGGGAGTGACCCCTTTAGCAAAACTAGAAAAGCCTCAAAAACACTCCATTTCAAAATTCATTCGATCCTACAACGATATCAAGTTCATTACGCAATAGGTTTTCAGAAAAACCTGTCGTAGCCCTCCGTCATTTCAGATAAGTTGTATATAGTATTCGTGCTACATTTGTTGGCTTTCGTCAAGGTGTAGTGTGCGGTTGCTATATGCTGCTTATCTGCTGCATACGATGCGATTGGATTAGGGTAGTCGTGCGGCTTTGTTGGCTTTCGTCAAGGGTCGTGCGGGTGGGTTTAATTCAATCAAGAAATGTACGGGTTGAACTTGACTAGCGGGCTATGGTTTGTTGGCTTTCGTCAAGGTCATAGCACGTTAGGGGCAAAATTTTATCGGGAATTTCAAGTGTCGAAATTTGCAATGAGATTGCATACCTTCTATGAGATAGTTGGATCCCGATACCCGCTGCGAGTAAGAGTTACTCCTGGGAGAGTTTTACTCATTACAATTAGCCGATCAAGTAGGTGACTAGAAAGGTGTCAACGGGGTTACGCCTCGGGGAAAACGAGGTTTACATTAATTAGGTTCGTGTGAAAGCACGGGGGACCTCCCTCAAAATACCGACACTGGCCTGGCTGAAAGATTGGCGAACTTGTAGCGTGTAATTAATCCCGGCTAGTCTTTCCTTTTAGGGTTTGAAGGAAGATTTGATAAAAACAGTGGGAGCCATCCTGATTAGATAAAATAATAACCAATCTGATCTTGCAAGAGCGCACGCAGAGTGTTTTCTTCTCTCTCTCTCCTGATAGCGACCATGTCACGCCTTAATCAAGATAATAAAACAGACATATTGACCGAACCCGCTTTTTATACTGAGCTGGGGAACGTTGGTCCCGCTCTAACTTATAATTGTTATAAGATAGAGCAGGAAATAGGGGATTACCAGAATTCCCGTGCCGCCCAAACGAAGAGAGTGCATGCTGATGCATCATCTTCGGGTGTGTTCATTATACAGAACTGTTTCTCAGTATCCTCTGCGTCCTGGGTATGCGATACCGGATCAGGATCCCGCATATGTAATCTGTTACATAGGGATATAGAAAGGCAGAGAACTGAGAACGGGTGATAAGTTTCATGAGACAGAAAACGGGGCAAGTGTTGCAGCCAAGTCTGTTGGTCACTGTCACCCTGTATTCCAAATACATTGATTCTGAACGAATGTTATTAGATACCGAACCTGATATACAAAATTATATTAGTCTCTTTATTATTAAAGAAATGATAAAATTTTGTATTGTTGGATAATGTTTTGAACATTTCCTATATCAAAAGTTGATCGGTTCAGGCACGTTATCTAAAAGCATTGATGTTCTAAATCAAACTATAGTTCTTAGTATACGGAACACACACAAGAGGAAGAATTCAGAAATGAACAAATCCTTCTTGAGGTATTGTAGACAAGGTCATATAAATGCAACTCGACTAGCTAAGTTGCACAAAGATGCATATTTAAATCTGTTTGAATTTACATCTTGTGAAAACTTGCCGGTCATGTCACAAAGATAAGATGACCACAGCTTTGTTTATTGGAAGCAGAGAAAGAGTTAGTGAACTCTTGGGATGATACATGTTGATGTATGTAGGTCCCCTGTTTACACATGCCAAGACCGGTTCTTTGTACTTCATTAATTCTCTGATGATCTTCCGAGATTCAGACCTATGTTCCTGTTGAAACACAAGTCCGAACCTTTTGAGATATTCACAGAATATAAGTTAGAAGTAGAGAACCAAAATACGGGTATAAGTATTATGTCCTATGATGAGATCAGGGAGTAGAATACTTATGCATGGAATTCCTGGACTATTCTAAAGGAGAATGAGATTCTCTCTCAGCATTACTCCTCCGAATACACCACAGCACAACGTTGTATCAGGGCGGAGCAATCACACCCTATGTGATATGGTGTGCTCTATGATGAGTACTACTGAGTTTCCTATTTCCTTTTGGGAGTTGTGCACTTGAGAAGTTGCATACCTATTGAATAAGGTTCGAATCAAATCAGTTGCCTACCACTTCATATGTGATATGGAAAGGGAAGAGCCCATATCTTAAGTTGGTTAAGATTTAGGGTTGTCCGGGCTATGTCTAAAAGCTAAATCCGGACAAGCTCGAGGCAAGGTCTGTAATGTAGAACTGAAAAGGTTCCAACTATACAAACTACAGCAGATGATTTGATAGAACCAAAGGATTCAATAGTTACCAACGAACCTCAGCCTCTCCGCCGATCTAGTAAGGTTCCTCACCCACCTGAGAGATACTTCAGTTTCTCTATGACAGTGGGAGTGAGGATTGCATCATGAGATGATGACCCAACTAGTTTCGAGCTGGCCATCAGGAGTGGGACTCTGTAAGAATGGCTGGATGCTTAGTGATCTGAGTTGGAATCCATATACACCAACAAAATATGGACTTTGGTTGCTATATCTGAAGGGTTAAATCCCCATCAGGAGCAAGTATATCATGAGAAGATTACTTGGTGTACATGGAAAAGTTGAGACTTTCAAAGCTAGACTTGTTAAAGGTTTGCATCATTGACCAGGTATGGATTATGTTGAAACCTTTTCTAAGGATCTATGCTTAAGTCCATCCAGATCCTACTTGCCACGGCTACATACCATGACTTCGATATCTGGTGGTTGGGTGTCATGACTACTTTTCTAAATAATGTTTTAGAAGAGGGCGTCTATAAGTACACAGCCAGAGGGCTTCGTAGACAGTGGGAGCAGCGGAAACGTGCACAAGTTGCTTTATAGGATAAAGAAGGCATCGCGGAGTTGGAACGTCTGTTTTGATGTAGTAGTCAAAGAGTTTGACATCATCAAAATGGTAGATGAACCTTGTATAAACAAAAGGGTAGAAGGAAGTATGGTGGTGATCCTCGTAGAGTACGTGGATGACATACTCTTGATAGGGAAGGAGTTTCCTATGCTACGCTCAGTCAATCTCCGCTTATCACAAGGACTCTCCACATAGGATCAAAGTGATACCTGCTAAATCCTGGGTTCTGATCTATGAGATTGCTCTAATTGGATATTAGGATACTCACTAGTTGTAGTGAGACGGTATCAATTGATCCTGGGGAAAATCACTGGAAAGGTTCCAGGGTGATAAGGACGACTGAAAGTCAGTCACAGGCATTGTCTTTACCCTCAGTAAAGGGATGGTATGTTGGAAGAGTTCCAAGCTAGATACCGTGGCAAACTAGACGATAAAGGCTGGATACATCAATACTTAAGATGCTACCAAAGAGGCAGTCTGGATGTATATTTGTTCATGAGATGAACTTAGTTCCTCCCATTGTGTGACAATGGAGTTATGGCTTATGCCAAGGAACGTCCGTCCCATCAGTGATCCAGACATATTCTAAGGCAAGTGTCACCTGATCATGGAGATGGTTGATCTCCAGGGGATCGAGGTTAGGAGGGTAGACTCAGAGGACAACACGGCGGATCCAATCACGAAGGCCTTTTCCCAGAGAGAGACTTTTATGGGATGGTTGAGTATGAGATACTACAACCACTGCTATCAGATGGCCCTAGTGCAAGTGGGAGATTGTAAGTTATATGTATGCCCCAGAGGCCATTACTATACATAGGATGTATATTGTAGTGGATGCTTGGACATATATATGGAGGACTTTCTTGCTCGACATGATAGTATGCTATCTGGTTAATCTTTACCTTAACGTGTACACTGATTGTCTCTCTGTTACATGTTGGTAAAGCCCTTAGGATGTGTACTTGACTACCTAGACTATGACGCGGATCATACTAGTGGGGACATGGTAGTCCATAAGTACATCCTTCAAAGTCCCTAGTCGTGGGTGTATCGAGATGGGGCATCGATATACCAGAGTAGACTAGCGTGTACCTTCTCGACCCATACAGATGGGCGATGGATGATCCCATATCCATTGGTGTTTGACATCAGAGATGATATACGGGTGCTCAGTGGAGACTGGGTACATTAGACGGACTCGCCGAGAACTCCCAGATGGTATTATACCTTACGTCAGATCGCAGTTCTCTGGTGACACTGGTACAGAGTAGTCTGTTGACCCGAGATCGTCATAGAGTCTTGTGTGATTCCCATTGTGCTTTGATTTCCACCTTACCACGTCCAAGACGGCATGCAAAACGGTGGTTTTTGGGTACAGTCCCGAATCACATGGAGGCAATGAGCGATAGGAGGGGATTCGTCTCTCCCGGTATAGGGAGTTGATGTTGCACTGTGTTCGATTGGCTATAACTGGAAATCCCTGGCCAGGGTTGCTGAGATTTACTGGTAAGTGTTACCAGTAGTTTCTCGAACTGTTATAGACCTCATATCGACACGACTTATCAAGCTATTGGGGTCTGACGTTTACCACCCCTAGGCAAGATATGCGACATATCTGACGACGAGACCGGACTGTACGGTAAGTGTTACTGGTTGGATTCACAGGAGTATGAGTGGGCTTGCTCGTCGATCTTCTGATCGCTCAATACTCAGGTGGCCGTTACGTTTAGCAGACCGCTTGCGGCTTGTGGGTGTTTGATATGATCATCACCTGCTGCCGGCGTATTGACGAGTCTTTAGAGTCCTACACAGAGCTTTCCTGGCTCAAGCGAAACGAAATAGGAGCGCATATGAGATATGTGAGGGACCGAGAATAATACCAGTATGTGATACTGGATTCTATTCTCGCGATTTGTATCATCGGCAGGTTATATGTGATATAGCCGGGTTACCGAATCAAGTGTTGATTCGATACATTGATACACTTGATATTAGCCGGATATATGCGATATGATCGGATCATTAAATCAAGTGTTGATTTTATGATTTCATGTATAATTATATATTTGATATATTACTTTGCATTAACTAATATTGGTTCACTTTAAATGGATTTTCTCACTTGTTGTGCACAAGTAGTATATGTGATATAGTTTTGTGCACTAGTTTGTATCATGTTTGATGATACATGCAAACTTGTGTGTATGTTTGGTTTAAAGCATGGTTGGTCAATGGTTAGGGTTTCATTTGCTTCACTTACTTATTCATTTATTCATTTTAGAAAGAAATAAAATGGTGGCTAACTTTGGATTATCTTTGAAGCTTCATGAAGCTTTGAAATGGTTGACCATTTTGTTTCTTTCCCTAACCCTAACCATTCACCTAACCTTGGTTCATTCTCTACACTTAACCATGGTTGCTATTATGATAAGAATGAATGGGATTTTCTTTTTAAGTGAATTCTTTTTATTCTTATCATATTCTTTTTATTCTTCTTCTTCTTCTTCAAGAAGAAAGAAGCTTGCTAGCTTCAATGGTGATTTGAGAAAAAGAGTGAGAAATCCAATTCTAAAGTGAACCCACTTCCTATTTCTTCATCCTCTACCACTTGCCAAGTAGTATAGGGTGTTTTCTTCACAAGTTTCATGGCTTGGTGAAGTTGGAGCTTGATCATGTGTTGCCTCGACGTAGATCATCTTCGGCATCGAAGTCGACGACCTAGCCCGCCAATTTCTCCGATGAAGCCGACGCTAGAGCCCGGGATCCGATGATCGCAGCGAGGTGACATCATCACGGAGCTATGGAGGTGGAGGACCGGATCTACAAAGGTTGTATTTCCGTTCACTTAGTTAAGTTGTTAACTATTCACATTTGTTTCGCCTATCCTCTAGTCACGATCTTGCTTAGGGTTTGTAGGAACATAGGAAAATTTTGAAATTGGCATAGTTGATGCCATGTGAGACCTCATTAGTTTGCCAAGGAACCCTACAGGATTAACTCGTTCGCCTCGTTGGTGATGACCGTTATGCCCGACTTCTTGGGGATAACGTGAATGGGGCTGACCCACTGGCTATCAGAGAGAGGGTAAATGATACCACTATCAAGACATTTGACGATCTCTTTTTTCACAGCCTCCTTCATGACTGGATTAAGTCGTCTCTGTGGATACCGGGCTGGTTTGGTATCATTCATCATATGAATGTGATGTTCAACGATCAGGGGACTAATCCCCTTGATGTCCGCCATTGACCAACCAAAAGCTTGCCAATTGCTGTGCAAGACCGTTAGAAGGGCTTTCTCCTGCTCTGGAGCTAGAGAAGACGAGATGATGACAGGGAGGGTTTTGTTCTCACCTAAGTAAGCATACTTGAGGTGAGACGGCAACGGCTTGAGTTCGAGGTGAAACGATTGAAGGCAAGATAGGTGAAAACGTCTCGAACTCAAAGGATTCCAGCAGAGGTTCAAAACGAGTGTAAGCGACCGAGTTGGATGGTTCAGCTAACGCATCAGAAAATTCAAAGGATTCAAGCTCAGGTGGCGACAAGCCAAGATCGTTCGAGAAAGTGAAACACTCATAATCACTGTCGGGAGCAGAAGCAGCAGCAGGTTCGAAGAGGAACGCACTAGTGGCGTCAAGATTGCTGTGATCGAACAAAAACTCCTCGAATTCAAAGTCCTCTGGGGTGATCTCTTGGATCAAACAAACGTCTAGTATATGAGCATTAGGTTCAGAGGGCTGAATCTCCAAACAAAAAATGTTGATTTCAATTGTCATGTTTCCAAAAGATAGGTTCATCGAACCATTTCGACAACTGATCACAGCATTTGAGGTTGCAAGGAATGGACGACCAAGTATCACCGGAATTTGATTCCGGGGGTTACCTACAGGTTGTGTCTCTAAGAAAATGAAGTCAACGGGGAATATGAAGTCCCCAACCTTTATTAACACATCCTCTAGCTCACCCCTAGGATGAGTGACAGATTGGTCGGCCATTTGGAGAGTACGGTGTGTGGGTTTCAGCTCTCCTACACCTAGTTGCTCATATACTGAATGCGGAAGCATGTTAACACTGGCGCCAAAATCCAAAAGTGCGCGGTTGATGTTCTTATCCCCAACGGTGATTGAAATCGTAGGACAGCCAGGGTCCTTCCGTTTTTGAGGTAAAGATTGGGTAAGAGCATCACTCACGGCATTAGCTAAGAAAACCTTCTTGGGTACCTGAGATTTCCTCTTCTTAGTGCACAAGTCCTTCAAGATTTTAGCGTAGGTAGGGACTTGTTGGATTGCATCTAAGAGGGGAATGTTGATGTTAACCTACTTAAACAACTCCAGAATCTTCTCCTTTTGCGGATTTTGTTTATTGGACCTCAACCGGTTTGGAAATGGAAAGTTTTTGAAATTAGTTGAGTCCAATGCTTGTGGAAAAGATTGTGGAGTTGGAATGGATCCCAGGGCTGGTGTTTTCGTAGAGTGAGATGTGGGTCCGTTCAGAGCAGCGGAAGAAGAAGAGCCTTTTGAAGAATGGAGAATAGACTAAGAAGACAAAGAAGAAGAAGAAGCGGCCGGGGTGTCATCATTTGTGCCGATGTTGTTGTGCAGCATCCTTTCCGATCTCAACATAGTCACGGCACTCACATTATGGTTCTGTTGTTCAAGAGCAACATGTACATTATATGGGTGCCCAGGATTTGGGAGTGGTTGAGATTGAAGCTTCCCTTTCTCTCGCTCGCTTAAAGCCGTATTCAGTTGTGCAATCTGGGTTTCGATGGTTTTTATGCTTTGCCCGTGAGCAGCGGTGTGTTGCACCAGAGACAGAATGGAAGACTGGATGTTGGCGGTGGATTGAGTCGATTGCTTTACGAACGCCTCCAGACTTCGTTCAAGTTAGGAAACCTTATCGTTGTTTGACGGAACAAAATTTTTTGAGGAAAAGAATTGTTGGGTGCAAAATTGTTCGTCGGATTTTGAAAAGGTTGGGGTTGGAAGGGCAGCTGAATTGATGTTGTGTTTGTTGCTGAGCTTGTTGTTAAGGAGGAGGAGTCCTCTGGAAGTTGTTGTGGCCTTGGAATTGATGATGGTTTTGATTCCAGGCGAAATTGGGGTGGTTCCTCCAACCGGGGTTGTAAGTGGAAGAGTTTGGATCATTTCTTGATCTTTGCTGAAATGCAGCATTGACCTGATCCTGTCCTTAAGCAGGGGGTTTTAAGGACACTCTTCGGTCAAATGTGATGGGTCAGAACAACAAGCGCAGATGGTACGTGGGGGAAGAGCAGGGGCAGGAGAAGGAGATGAAAACTTCCTCTCAATTTCTTCCAATTATCGCGTTATTGCTGCCATCTCGGCCTTCATTGCAATTGAGATATCGAGTTGATGAACTCCTCCCCTGGAGACACCGGAATAAGTAGAAGAAGTAGACGAAGTGTTCGGTCGTTTGCTTTCCCACTGAAGCGTTTGTTCCGCGAGATCGTCGAAGAATTGCCAAGCTTCCTCGTCAGATTTGGATAGGAAGTGGCCTTGACAAATGGTCTCCAGCAACTGCTTAGTTGTTGGATTCAGGCCCTCGTATAAGGTCTAGCAAAGTTTCTATCTCTCAATACCGTGATAAGGGCACTGAACAAGAAGGTCTTTGTATCGGTCAAAGCACTTCCAAAAGGGTTCGGTAAGAAGCTGGGAAAATTGGTTAATTTCGTTTCGGATTCTCGCGGTCTTGTGGTTCGGGTAGAACTTTTTAAGAAACGCTTTAACAAACTCATCCCAACTGGTTATGGAATGCGACACGGTGCTATACAGCCATTTCTCAGCAAGGTCACACAGAGTGAAAGGAATGACTCGTAGCCGTATTACATCGTCGGACAGTTGGGTTGTCTTCATCATTTCACAGACGTTCTGGAATTTGTTGATGAAGATATAGGCATCTTTGGATTCCAGCCCGTGAAATTTGGGTAACATGTTGATGAGGTGGGGCTTAATTTCGAAATTATCCACATTGGCCGGCGGAAGTGAAAGACAGGTAGGAAGCACAGAGCGGGTGGGATAGAAACGGTCCTGGAGCGCGATTCGCTATGGAGCTTCAACAGGAGGTGGTTGCGGGTTATTCGCACCCAGATGAGGTGGAATCAGTCCCGGGGGAGGTAAAGGGATGTTAGGGGGAAATCCTGACATCTTAGAAGAAGAATTTGGTGATGATGATGGTGAAGGTGAGGATGTATGAACAGAATTATGGTCAACGTCGGAGTTGGCCGGCAAAGGTAAAGGTGAAAGAGGCATGAAGGAAGTTTCGACGTCGGAGTCGATCGCGTAATCGGTAGCGACTAACGAAACGCGGACTAGACGGGCACTAGTGTCCCGAGTCCAACCGGACATACACTAAACGAGTTTAGTATAGTCAAAGCGTAGAATATAAGGGTAAGAAAACGTCAATGGAGAAATGCGGATGAAAGGTGGGTGAAATGGGATTCTGGCGACAAAGGGCAAGTTTTTATAAAAGTTTTTGTTTTGTGTTTTTTTTAGAAAGAGTTTTGCAAAAATGTGTACGGACTTACGGCATAGATTCAAACAATCACAGTCAAAACATGCACAATTATTCCTAGAGCTATGGTCTTCATAGTTCACTAGACTGCTCCTAACTATTCCAAAGTGACAGGTTGTGAGATAACCCTCAAACCGTCTCTTCACTGCCAATTGTGGCCAGGTAAGCACAAGTGAGGAAAGGAGGGTTCCGCTCACAAATCACCGTGAGACGGGCCTTTTAAAATTACCTTTCTCACTTTTCTAGCCTAGGCACCACAAAGTCAAGTTTAGATAAACGATCGAATGCCCACAACCTTCCTCTGTCCTATTGAGCACGAAAGTCCTTAGTTGGCTGAGTCTACATATTTTTTATTAAGCTCAAGGGTAATACGTATGATTTTAGTGATTTTTGGGGTCTTAGGAAAGGTAATGAAATCCCCACCCAATCTGAATTGGTGTTATAGCCCCTTAAAGTCCGTATTATTTATGCAAAACAGTAACAAACAAAAATCTAAAACACTTGCAAAAAATTTATTTGGCGACGGCGCAAAGAATCCTGCACAAAAACAATTTTATTGGAGAGAGGAAGAGAGTTTGTGTAAAGAATGCTGCAGAAAGAATAGTTCAGTGGAGTTCAGAGGAATGGAGAAGAGGTTGAAAATACTCACAGAAGATTTGGGGTGCTGGCGTCACTGTTTGACCGCGGTTCCGCGGTCATACCTGTGCTTATGCCGTGGTTCCGTGGCATGACAGTGGGGTTGGAACTTCAAATTTCTTCCCTGGGCTTCTTTTGGTCTCCTCGTCTTGTTTAGAGCCCCTGAACCTTGATTTTCTTACTGAATGTGCTCCAGAATTTTACAGCAAAGCCGTAGTTCCGTCTTGATCCGTCGCGGTGTAGCCGCGAGATATGGGTCTAACTTCCCACGCCTTTGGCACTGAACTTGACCTTCTTCCTATCCTGTACACTTGCACAAAAACTATTCAAAAATAACAAGAAGATTTTTACAATATATTTTTTTTTTTTTGGTTATATGTATATTCACAAATTAACCCGAAATTACACAAAGAAATAAACTACCGTCTCCCCGGCAACGGTGCCATTTGATTGTTAGAGTTTTTACGTGCTTAGTTATTACCGCAATCAAGACGGTTTCGCTTGGTAGCTAGCCGGTTGAGTACGGGTCGTCCGCAGGGAGATGGGAATCTTTTTCTATGTGCTTTAACGAGTTAAGTCCAAATGTCCAGGTTTGTTTGAGATTAACTATGTGCTGAAATATGTATAAAGAGAGCTTGTTAGGGTTAGGATTAGGTTAGTTTGAGATAGGAATCGCTCACTTCTTTCGTTGCCACTCCTAATATCGGTGTTACGGTTATCAGCAACAACGGCGATTAGCACGACTAGGAAAGAACTTGCGAGTATAAGATAGGCTTTCCAACGCTTAGTTTCTTCCTTTTGGTCCTTGTCCGTCCGTTCTTGGCTCTTAGCCTTAACCTCCGGTTAATTCAACCACAACCGGTCTCGCTAAGGAATCACTGCTATCATGTAGGATAGGGTGCCGTAGGGAGCGGATTGTGGTTCAATTAACGGGAGTCCGAATTAAGATGTTGGGCAAGAAAAGAGTGAGAGAGATTTCCTTCTCTCAAACTTTCCTTATCCTACCCTAACAAGTGAGAAACCACTCACCTATTAACAATAAAAAGAAAATAAAACAAGGAGGAAGATAGAAAGAAAGGGGTTAGAAAATCACAACTATCTATTTGAGACCTCACTTTGGCAAGGATTATACTCAAGCATCATGGTTGTAAAGATAAAGAAAAATAGAAGAAGAAAGAAAGCAAACAACAAATATCAACAACTAGATTAGCAAATGAAAATTACAAGAAAGTAAAATAACACAATTACAAGACATAAAAAGAAACTCTTCTTTTATTCATCATCACTCATAAAGCTCACTACAAGTTTTAATGGAGAAAGATGAAAAGGGGAAGAAGAACTACAAAATCTAATCTAAAATCTAATACAAAGAAAAGCACCCTTTGTTTGGCTTTGAGCTGGGCTATTTATAGCCAGGAAACTGAAACCCTAAGGATACAACCTGCCCCCAAATACAATTACAAAACTACCCTTAAAAACCGAGTCAACACTGAGTTGACTCGGACGCGGATCCGCCGCATATGTTCCATGTTGGCCGCGGATCCGCGGCCATTTGGTTGACTTGTTGGCTCATTTTTCCTGGGGTTCTCCATGTTGCTGTTCTCTTCTGTTTGGTGCACTTGGTTTCTCAGGAACTCTTCAGTTTTTACTCCAGATTTTTAGCAGTGTAAAAGATGAATTGATGTAGACTTTTTGCCTTGATTTTCTTGAGCTCCGCGTAGAAGTCTTGGATTTTGTGTCGCCCTTGTGCTTTGTGCATGAAAATGACTAATGATTTGCCATTTTGTCCCTTGAACTGGTAGGCAGCATTATAAGGATAGTGCGCGGAGACCCGTATTTATCTGTGGTTGGCGGAAGTCCTGAATTTGTTGCGCTTTTTCATGAATTTCACTGCTTAGAGCTGAGAACCTGCAACCTGCAATTATTTAGCAAACAAGGATTAAGAGTACCTACCTATATGCAATGTGATCAAGAATGGGCGGTATAAAAATGCAAAAATCTGATATGAACCTATATTATTTACTTTTCCGCATTAGGATAGACCCAAAGAGGGGAGCACAAGTAACCGGGTTCTAGAGTCCAGTGGGAGACCAACTCGAGGAGTCGAGTCCGGGTCTCCTAACTCTAGAATTGGTAGGGTTGCTTGCCGCTCTCGTAGGGGTCTAGGGATGTAGGTTTGGCTATTCATCGTGACTGTGGAATCCGTGTTTTATACAGGCTCAAAATAAAACACGGACCTCCTAATATATCCAATATTTCGTATGTTTCTTCTGCTGCACTGTGATGTGATCACTGTGGATTCTGAGACGAATGGATATTCATTATATATGAGATATATAGTAGACGTTGTTTAAGTTTTGCACCCGCGCTAGTCCCGTCCCGGTATGCCGTTAGTTAAATGACCTAACGGTGCATAACGGCACACTGTGGCGAATGCGGATGACATAAGCGTACGTTGTATTTTTGTTTCTTCTGTGATGCTTAGGAAGCCTATATGATGGTACTTCATTAATGAGATTAATGAAAGAAAAGAAATCTAAAGGATGTTGTAGAATCAAATTTTCAAAAATGGGTAGCTCTAGTTTTTGCTTTGCATAGCGGTATTCCTTGTAGAATATCCAGCATCTTATTCGATAAGGAAAGAGCCGAGATCCCTTCATTGGGAGTGACCTCTTTAACGAAACTAGCAGATGCTACAAACACTCGGTTTTGTCTTTTGATTGCTTTTTTAGTTTCTGATTTGCATAGTGATATTTATGAAATATCCTGTACTTTATTTGATAAGGAAAGAGCCGAGATCCTTTCACCGGGAGTGAGCTCTTTAGCAAAACTAGTGAAAACCTCAAAAACACTCCTTTTCAAAATTCACTCGATTGTATAACGATATCAAGTTCATTACGCAATTGTTTTTCTGAAAAACATGTCGTAGCCCTCCGTCATTTCAGATAAGTATTATTTAGTATTCGTGCTGCGCTCGTTGACCTCTGTCGAAACATAGTGTGCGGTAGCTGATTAGTGCTTATCTGTAATGCATATGATGCAATTGAATTAGGGTAGTCGTACGACCTTGTTGACCTCTGTCAAGGGTCGTGCGGGTGGGTTTGATTCAATCAGAAATGAGGGTTTGAACTTGACTATGTTGCGCCACGGCAGCGCCCCGGCCTCGTACTCGAGGCCAAAATGCGGAATAAAAATTTTTCCTAACTCGGAAACCGGCGCTACCGCGGACAATTACCCGGATCGAAACCATTAACCTATACTAGCTAACTAGAGATGGGGTGAGAAGTTATACCAAGCGATCCGTGTCCTTCGGTCTTCGTCTCCACTCCGATCTCCCGCGGAATCTCCGTCACCTCCTCGCTCGTCGGAAAGGGCACCACGTAGCCTGAATCTGTTACGGGCTCCCGCCTCTTGACCGAGGCAACTCGGGCGCGAAGTTGGCTAGCCGACGCATCCAAGGCTTGCTATAGAAATAGTGTAGTGAACTTGTCTCTTGGGGTTATAAGGTTGCCTTGATGGAAGGAAAAAATGAAACTTATGAGAAGGAGAAATATATGGAGCTCTCAAGTTTTCTTAGAATGAGATGAGAAGAATTTCCACTCATATGAACCTCTCTCTCTCCCACCACAAGATGTGGCCGGCCCCCCCAAAGAAGGAATGAGATTGGAGAGAGAAAAGAAAAACTCTCCATTTATCATATTGTGAAAAAGAAATGATAATGCAAAGATAAAGGTCACTCTCAATACTCTTTTCAACTCACAAATCAAACCATCAAATGAAAAGCAAGGATGAGACCAAAATAGAATATCATCATGAAGCAAGTCTCATCATAATGCAACATATGCAAGAAAGCCCTCCACTAGATGTTAATTGCAAACTTGCAATTAACACCCTCCATCAAGAAAGTCCGACCGAGAAGGAATGAAGGAAAACCGGCCGGAACGGAATGCGAACTGGCAACTTCAGAAAAACTGATCCCGTAATAAAATACGGGAAAACCCCACTGCAGCAAATACATGCCCGCATTTGTATTCCCACTGAACACAAATGCAAAGAGACAAAATCTACACTGTACTAGACTAGGACCGGCTTAAGCCAAAGCCGGCTAGTAAAATCCGTTCGATCCTGATCCGTGCAATACCGCACGTATCAGATCGAACCCTGCCATATAACTATACGGCAACTAGTACGAAACTGTCCAATCCTGATCCGTGCAATACCGCACGTATCTGATCGGACCCTGCCATATCTCCATACGGCCTCTACAGCGTTTCGCCCGAAACTTGAGTAACTGAAACTGAGTGTGGTGGACTCTAAAGACTCGTCAATACCATGGCTGTGGATTTAACCACTGGCACGTCAGAGGTATAAGCCAATACGTGACGGGCCACCAGCTATTGACCAAATGGGACGTCGATGAGGAAGCTCACCCCGACACCCAACTGAGCCTGTCAGTGACAATATCCGTACAGTCCGGTCCGTTCGTCTATGAGTATCGCATGGCGGGCCTAGGGGGTTGGTAAAAGTCAGACCCCCAAAAGCGGTACAAGTCGTGTCGGAGCGTAGCCCAGAACGCCCTGAGATACTACTGGAATACCTACCAGTAAATCTCCTGCCTCGGCCGAGGGCTTTGCGTAATGGCTCTCCTAGACACAGCGCGACCTCACCCCCAATACCGGGAGAGACGAACCCCTGCAGATCCGCTCACTGCCTCCATGTGGCTCGGGACTGTACCCAACTAAAACCTGTTTGCACGACTCCTTTGAGCCGTGGTAGGGTAGTAATCAAAGCACAGTGGGAACTCACACGAGACAAATGACGATCTCAGGTCGATGAACTAACCTGTACACATGTCACCAGGGAACTGCTATCTGACATCTGGTATAAGACCAACTAGCAGGTTCCCGGCGAGTCCTGTCCGGTGTACTCATAACCCAATGAGCACCTGTATACATCTTAGGTGAACCAACTGACACCAGTGGCTTGTGAGACCGGCCACCGCCCCTCGTCGGGGTCTCGACTGTATACACTAGTCTACTAACGGAGTATCGATGCCCTGTCTCGAAACTCCTACGACTAGGGACCTTTTAAGGATGTGCTTATAGACCACCAGCTCCCACGTATATGATCGCCATCATACTGCTGGTAGTCAAGCAAGAATCCTAGGGGCTCTATCAACGTGTAATAGCGACATGTCAGGTCACCTAAAGCAGTACACGATGATAAAGATAAACCAGATAGCATACTATCATCTCGAGTAAGACTGTCCTACCGGGATAGGTCCTCCCTCAATCATTGCAATCACGTGCCTGTGATCCAATAATTGACTCTGAGGGCACTAACTCCAACAATCTCCCACTTGCACTCAAGACTAATTATTGCGATGTCGCATACTCACAGCCCGTGTGATACCGAACACCCAACTCCTCTACTAGTCAGTCTCACAAAACCCGTTTGCGAAACTATTGCGTTCGAGGAATAGCCTCAGTGAGTGGATCCGCTCAGATGTTTCTTTCTATGTCTCTCTATATCTCATGTTCGCGGAGAAAGCCATCTCCCGAAACGAGCAATACCTATCTTAGAATGTCTGGATGTTTGATGGGACCTAGCTCATAAATGAACTCCAAATCCAAACTTCTTAGACTGTATCATCAACCGAACTTAATCAGTATCCTGCGCCATGCCTCCCTCAGTATTGCCTTGGACTACCTGTCCAAAATACTGCCCCTCGTCAGAGGGAGAACTATAACTCTGACAACCTCCTTGTCGTCCATGTCACCTTGGAAGCCTGGAGTGATAACCGTCTCCTAAAGGAGGCAGCCGTTATCATATCCCTAGAACATTCACTTATGTTCTAAAACTGCTTCCGACTGTTTTTCCAGGATTGGATTAATATCAACTTATTGCATCTAGTGCAAGAACAACATCTGGTGTGGTACTTGACATCTCATGATTGACTCAAATGCCTAAGCAAGTGATCTGCCAATCATGCACATCCTCTCCCCTTTAGTCTGTAAGACACCTTTAGAGAGGGTGACTCCATTACCTGCAGGTACACTACCATGCCAGGAGTCGTCCATTCTAAATACTCATAGAATGCTGTCAAGGTACCCTGATTGGGAAACCACCCAAATCTAGATCTAAAACCATAGATCTAGTAACCAGTATGTCTGATATAATATCCAAGTCCCTTGTGGAGAAACCACTGTGTGACGACCAAAGTATAACCGATCGTAGTATAGGAATCTCACTTCCTACTACCTTCTCAACAGATCCATCCCCTATTCTGATGACGTCAAACCCATGACTGTCACATCAGAAACAGATGATCTAACTCCGCTATATCTGCTTTAGTCTATAAATAGACATAAGCCACCTGTCCACCAATGCTTCCGCTGCTCCCACTGACTACGACAACCCTCTGCCAGAGTCATATAGACGTGCACTTCTAAAGCTAGTTTAGAACGACGCTATACTCATCCTCTCACCGGGTCTCGCAGCCTGGAACAACAGCAATGGCAAGTGTGGGTAAACAAGAACTTCCCTGTCACCGTCCTTGAGGCTACCGGAGTACCTCTCGGGTGCCTGAAGTTACCCACCGTATCTGCGGAGTGGCCAATGGAATGTCAGTCCAGATTGAATCTTTAGGTTCCTTATCAAATCTTCAGTAATCGTTTGTGGTTCTGGAATCACTTCCACTTCTACCATACTCCCACTACTTTTTCTGAAAAAATCCATTTTTAATAAAACTGTGGCGAGTCTAGAACAATATTTCTATTGATCTGCCAGATGGTAGAAAGTCAACCCTCGTCATAGCCTGGGTCAACCCACAAACAGCCATTACAGAAACGTGCCTTGAGTTATCCGGAGTCTGGTTTTAAGCATAAGCCGGACAACTCCCCGTACCTTAACATCGTTAAGATATGAACTGTTCTATATCCAATATAGAACCAGAGGCACTGATTCAATTGAACCAGATTCAAATCATGCAGCTGTCTCCAGTGCATGTCAACTAAATGGAAGGAGGCCGATCAGCGTTACTCAACTTAGGAATGCTTCCAATTATGAGTAACCTGAAAGAGAAGCAATCTGTCTTCATCATTACTATCAACTGAAAACCATACACAAGTATCTATATCTTCGATCTCTTTGAAGAATCCCGATACTTTCTATACCTGGTTCTCTACTCTATTCAAATACCTATAACTCCTCAAAACTTAGACCCTGTGTTTCCACGAAACACATGTCTAAGAACTAGAGAAGTTAAAAGTAAACAGAATATAGTACGAGGACCAACCCCTCTGTCCTAATGGGCACTGGACAACATACAATACTCTGTATAAGTCCGCTGAGTCTAACAACTCTTTCACTGTGTGTCGTAGGTTGAAAACTGTACTTATGGTTAAGAAGAATTACACCGCTGTTTAATGCTCCTTACCTAACCATCCACTGATATAGGTAAATGTCATCGACATAATATCAAAAAGTATATCTCACTCTATAAAAATAGACGTACAGATATATCAATTTGAAATTGGTGCACAACAGCGGATATTCATAACCAAATATTTGCCGACCGGCAAACAACCCAGGTGACTTCCTCAAATATCACCGACTGCAACGAATCCCGATATAATGAGGACGATCACCCAATTCCCAATAACTTACTCCCACTCATCATCTGTAAAACCATACAGATATGAGAATCATACCTGGTAAATACATACCCTGGAGTAAGTGTCTAATCGGGAAATCAGTTTTCTTTTAACATTACACAGTGAAACTGAAACATTGAAATGTTTCGATGGGGTATGCTGGTATTCCTAGTAATGCCTCTTCCATTATCCAGATTCACAACTGTAACCGTATAATTCTTTGCCATCTTTCTAAATCCCTTTATATGTCTTTAGTCATTACCTTCTGTACACCCCTTTAGGCCAAATGGTTTTCTCCCTTCCCTACCGTTCGGCACCAGCCTATGGTTTGGAAGAAGACCATCCAAAAAGCATAAAGGGTGTGCTGTCCTAATCCTAGGAGCACTCGCAACGCGAGAGAAGGTGAAGATAAAAGACACCTGAATGTACTTTATTCCTATTTCTCCTGAACCAGAATCCATCCCCGAACTGGAACAAGTTCCTTTCGAGTTCGTATATAACCATACGATGGAGTATCCAATAAACTGGGATCTTCGTAGTAACACGGAGTGTCCTGGAGAAATACAAAGGTGATTTAGGATTGGCGAAGAAATACTTGGTTTGGTTGTGAATATCAGTCGCAATTTACTTTGCCCTCCTACTAATCCCTTGCTTTGTCTTAACTTAATACCTTCTGCACACCATCGTTATGCTAATTGGTTTTCTTCATTCCCTACCGGTCGGCACCAGCCTAAGGTTTGGAAGAAGACTATCCAATTTGCGTAATAGGTGTACTACTCCTAAACCAAGGAGTACTCGCAACCTGAGAGAAGGTGAAAAGAAAAGACAACTGAATAGTCCTATCCGTTTTCTCCAGAACCAGAAACCATCCTCGAAATCCTTCGAGTTCGTATATAACCATACGACGGTTTTTGTCCAATGGAAGTGGACGTTCGCAGTAATACGGGGTGTCCTGGAGAAAAGGGTAAAAATAGGAGTGGCAATGAGGTCTGCAACTCTGACAATCCAAAAGCCAGTGTTAAGAAGGTTCGGTCAACTTGGTCACTGAGTCATAGTCCAGGGTCGGGTCAATGGTCGCTGCCAGAGAGAGAGAGAAAAGAAACACTCAACGTGCACTCTAACCTAGATAAGAATGGTTATCACTTTGTCTAATCTGGAAGCCTCCCACTGTACCTCAAATTCTTCTCCAAACCTGAAAGAAGAATTAGTCGGGAACACCCGAGGAGTAAACCAACTCATCAGTGGGAATCGGGATCCAACTATCATCGCATGATAACGTGACGGAATCCACTCATGTCACCACACTCCAGAAGGTATGCGCATGCCTGGCAAGTTTCAGTTCTTTTGAAACTCCCGATGTGATTTTTACCCCTAGGACTCAAGTGACCTTGACGGAGTCAACAAATCAAAGAGTCCTAGTCAAGTTCAACCCGTCATTATCTGGATTGCATTAAACCCACCCGTACGTGCCCTTGACGGAGTCAACAAGGCCGCACGACTGTCCTAACCAATCCCACTTATGCAACAAACAAGCACCACTTAGCTACCGTACACTACGCCTTGACGGAGTCAACAAACGCAGCACGAATACTAAATAATACCCATAAGAAATGACGGAGGGCTACGAATGGTTTTTGGCGAAAAACCTTTAACGTAATGAACTTGATATCGTTGAAGGAACTGCATAGCCTTTTATAAAATATAGTGACGAAAACCTTTACTAAAGAGGTCACTCCCGGTGAAGGGATCTCGGCTCTTTCCCCGTCGAATGAGGTGCAGGATATTCCAACTGAATACCACGATGCAAAGCAAAAGTAATCGGCTATAGTGAAGTTAATGCCCTGACGCAAACTTCTGTCCAAGGGGTCACTCCCGGTGAAGGGATCTCGGCCCTTGCCTCGTCGACTGAGGAGCAGGATATTCCAAATGAATACCACGATGCAAAACAAAAGTGAACGTCTTTGCAATAACAGCTTTTTGAAAAATGTTCCAACAACATCAGAATAGGTTTGTTTAAACTTGCATTGATCCGAATCAACGCAGTCCCATCAAATGATCACACCACAAAGAACGAAAATATACTGACGTACGTATATGCCATCCGCATTCGCCACTGGGTCCCGTCATCACCCGTTAGGTTAGCTAACTAACGGCAGAGCGGGGACTGGACTAGCGCGGATGTAAAACATATACAACATCTACTAATATATATATAGTATTTCGCTCAAGGCGTGATAAAAAAGCAGCAACACAGAAATGTATAGCAACACAGAACAATACAGCTATCTGGAAGCCCCGGGTTTCACAGAGCCGCTGCTGAAACCCGACGTTCCCCTGGTCGTGTGGATAGCCTGTGCAATGAAAACCTAGACCCCTACGGGCGCGGCAAGTCACCCGCCAAAACCTGAAGCGAGGCAGCCCCCTTCAGCTCCGTGAATGGACCACCCAGCACTCCACGGAATCCGGCAACTTGGGCACCCCTCCTGGGTCAACCTGTACCCCCTACGAGTGCGGCGAATAGCCCGCCAATCCCAGAGTGAAGCCCCCTCCGTCTCAATGCCATGAGATGCGGGCTTGTTGCCCTCCAGAACCCGGCTATCCGTGCACCCCTCCGCGGGGTAATCCTAGTACAGAAAGTAAAATATACATACACCGGGTACATCGACCGCAACCAGGTCGTGCCCCAAAAGAATAATACAAACAGGCAGTGACGGCAGTCCACATGTCGGACGCTCGCCCCGCAATATCAAATGTACATAATACAACAAAACTGTACTATATTGCATCCAGGCTATCCCCACGACCGATCCGCAACAACACAGTACAATCACAGAACATCAACGTGAAAGTCACGTTCGCAAATCCGTCTAACCGGGCTATAGCAGTTAGACCGGATTTACCGATCGAGTGACATTCACGGTCGCAGATATAATGTAAAAACTGTGAACTAGCAAGTTTAAAATATCCGATCGAACAAATTTATCAAAGTGGGCCCCCAAAAAGAACTGTAGCATTTACAGAAAACCTGGGCCCAAATAAAATATCCCAAAAGCCCTGAAATAATCCCACAAGCCCACTGGAAAAAATTTGACACTGTGAAGACTCCAGAGTGCGGCGGAAGCGCGGCCCAAGGGTGGGTTTGGCCGCGCTTCCGCGCTCTAGTAGTCGACTGAAGTTGTCGAATTTTCTCAGATGTCTTATAATTATGTGTACATGTCTCTGAAATCACCAGAAAAATTTTAGGAGCTCAAAAAAATTCAACAGAGAACACATGCATGGAAAATACGGATTTTGGGGATTTTGTTCGATCGGGTTCTAAACGCGCTAGAGCAAGCTAGGTTAGGTTAATGGCGTGGCTCTGATACCATGTTGCGCCACGGCAGCGCCCCGGCCTCGTACTCGAGGCCAAAATGCGGAATAAAAATTTTTCCTAACTCGGAAACCGGCGCTACCGCGGACAATTACCCGGATCGAAACCATTAACCTATACTAGCTAACTAGAGATGGGGTGAGAAGTTATACCAAGCGATCCGTGTCCTTCGGTCTTCGTCTCCACTCCGATCTCCCGCGGAATCTCCGTCACCTCCTCGCTCGTCGGAAAGGGCACCACGTAGCCTGAATCTGTTACGGGCTCCCGCCTCTTGACCGAGGCAACTCGGGCGCGAAGTTGGCTAGCCGACGCGTCCAAGGCTTGCTATAGAAATAGTGTAGTGAACTTGTCTCTTGGGGTTATAAGGTTGCCTTGATGGAAGGAAAAAATGAAACTTATGAGAAGGAGAAATATATGGAGCTCTCAAGTTTTCTTAGAATGAGATGAGAAGAATTTCCACTCATATGAACCTCTCTCTCTCCCACCACAAGATGTGGCCGGCCCCCCCAAAGAAGGAATGAGATTGGAGAGAGAAAAGAAAAACTCTCCATTTATCATATTGTGAAAAAGAAATGATAATGCAAAGATAAAGGTCACTCTCAATACTCTTTTCAACTCACAAATCAAACCATCAAATGAAAAGCAAGGATGAGACCAAAATAGAATATCATCATGAAGCAAGTCTCATCATAATGCAACATATGCAAGAAAGCCCTCCACTAGATGTTAATTGCAAACTTGCAATTAACACCCTCCATCAAGAAAGTCCGACCGAGAAGGAATGAAGGAAAACCGGCCGGAACGGAATGCGAACTGGCAACTTCAGAAAAACTGATCCCGTAATAAAATACGGGAAAACCCCACTGCAGCAAATACATGCCCGCATTTGTATTCCCACTGAACACAAATGCAAAGAGACAAAATCTACACTGTACTAGACTAGGACCGGCTTAAGCCAAAGCCGGCTAGTAAAATCCGTTCGATCCTGATCCGTGCAATACCGCACGTATCAGATCGAACCCTGCCATATAACTATACGGCAACTAGTACGAAACTGTCCAATCCTGATCCGTGCAATACCGCACGTATCTGATCGGACCCTGCCATATCTCCATACGGCCTCTACAGCGTTTCGCCCGAAACTTGAGTAACTGAAACTGAGTGTGGTGGACTCTAAAGACTCGTCAATACCATGGCTGTGGATTTAACCACTGGCACGTCAGAGGTATAAGCCAATACGTGACGGGCCACCAGCTATTGACCAAATGGGACGTCGATGAGGAAGCTCACCCCGACACCCAACTGAGCCTGTCAGTGACAATATCCGTACAGTCCGGTCCGTTCGTCTATGAGTATCGCATGGCGGGCCTAGGGGGTTGGTAAAAGTCAGACCCCCAAAAGCGGTACAAGTCGTGTCGGAGCGTAGCCCAGAACGCCCTGAGATACTACTGGAATACCTACCAGTAAATCTCCTGCCTCGGCCGAGGGCTTTGCGTAATGGCTCTCCTAGACACAGCGCGACCTCACCCCCAATACCGGGAGAGACGAACCCCTGCAGATCCGCTCACTGCCTCCATGTGGCTCGGGACTGTACCCAACTAAAACCTGTTTGCACGACTCCTTTGAGCCGTGGTAGGGTAGTAATCAAAGCACAGTGGGAACTCACACGAGACAAATGACGATCTCAGGTCGATGAACTAACCTGTACACATGTCACCAGGGAACTGCTATCTGACATCTGGTATAAGACCAACTAGCAGGTTCCCGGCGAGTCCTGTCCGGTGTACTCATAACCCAATGAGCACCTGTATACATCTTAGGTGAACCAACTGACACCAGTGGCTTGTGAGACCGGCCACCGCCCCTCGTCGGGGTCTCGACTGTATACACTAGTCTACTAACGGAGTATCGATGCCCTGTCTCGAAACTCCTACGACTAGGGACCTTTTAAGGATGTGCTTATAGACCACCAGCTCCCACGTATATGATCGCCATCATACTGCTGGTAGTCAAGCAAGAATCCTAGGGGCTCTATCAACGTGTAATAGCGACATGTCAGGTCACCTAAAGCAGTACACGATGATAAAGATAAACCAGATAGCATACTATCATCTCGAGTAAGACTGTCCTACCGGGATAGGTCCTCCCTCAATCATTGCAATCACGTGCCTGTGATCCAATAATTGACTCTGAGGGCACTAACTCCAACAGACTAGTGCACTATGATTTGTTGACCTCTGTCAAGGTCATTGCATGCTAGGGGAAAATATTATCGGGAATTTCAAGTGTTGAAATTTGCAATGAGATTGCATACCTTCTATGAGATAGTTGGATCCCGATACCCACTGCGAGTAAAAGTTATTCCTGGGAGAATTTTACACAAGACAATTAGCCGATCAAGTAGATGTCTAGAAAGGTGTTTACGAGGTTATGCCTCCAGGAAAAAACGAGATTTATTTTAATTAGGTCCGTGCGAAAGCACATGGAACCTCCCTCATGTTGGATATAGTGCCCTCAAAGTCAATTATTGGATCGCAGGCACGTGATTGCAATGATTGAGGGAGGACCTATGCCGGTAGGACAGTCTTATTCGAGATGATAGTTTGCTATCTGGTTTGTCTTTATCATCATGTACATGCTTTAGGTGATATTACAGATCACTATTACACGTTGATAGAGCCCTTATGATTCTTGCTTGACTACCAGTAGTATGATGGCGATCATACACGTGAGAGTTGGGTAGTCTATAAGCACATCCTTAAAGTGTCCCTAGTCGTGGGAGTTTCGAGACTGGGCATCGATACTCCATGAGTAGACTAGTGTATACGATCGAGACCCCGACGAGGGGCGATAACCGGTCTCACAAGCCATTGGTGTCAGTGGGATCACCTAAGACGTATACAGGTGCTCATTGGGTTATGAGTACACTGGACAGGACTTGCCAAGAAAATGCTAGTAGTATTATACCTGTCGTCAGATAGCAGTTCCCTGGTGACATGTGTACAGGTTAGTTCATCGACCTGAGATCGTCATTTGTCTCGTTTGAGTTCCCACTGTGCTTTGATTACTACCCTACCACGGCTCAAAGGTGTCGTGCAAACAGGTTTTAGTTGGGTAGAGTCCCGAGCCACATGGAGGCAGTGAGCGGATCGGCAGGGGTTTCGTCTCTCCCGGTATTGGGGGTGAGATCGCGCTGTGTCTAGGAGAGCCATTACATGAAGTCCATGGCCAAGGCAGGAGATTTACTGGTAAGTATGCCTGTAGAATCTCAGGGTGTTCTGGGTTACACTCCGACACGACATGTGCCGCTATTGGGGGTCTGACGTTACCAGCCCCCTAGGCCCGACATGCGATACTCATAGACAAACAGACCGGACTGTACGGATATTGTCACTGACAGGCTCAGTAGGGTTCCAGGATGAGTTCGCTCATCGGCTTCCCTTTTGGTCAATAGATGGGTAGCCCGTCACGTACATCTAGTACCACTGATGTGCTAGTGGTTAAATCCACAGCCAGTTTATTGACGAGTCTTTAGAGTCCGCCATAGATAGTTTCCCAAGTTTCGGGCGAAACGTTGTAGAGGCCGTATGGTGTTATGGCAGGGTTCGATCATATACGTACAGTCGTACACGGATCATGATCGGACGGATCATACTAATGGGTTTGGTTTAAGCCGGATCCTAGTATTAGATTTGTTGGATTGCTTTCGTCTCATCGCATTCGCATTCAGTCGGAATGCAGATACAGGTATGTATATACAGGTGAGGGGTATCCTTGTGATCCGTCACGAGTTTACTTTAGATGTTGCCATATCTTTTTGTTGGACTAAACTATTGGATTAATGTTTGGATGGTGGAAATTGTGAGTGGATTTCATCATTAGGAGCATTAATTGTGGCATGTGCATGTTTAGTAACTCATGGTCTTTTTATTTGTGCAAATGTCACATTAGTGTTTGTTTATTGTCTTGAGTTGATGGATGGAGATAGAGAGGGCAGCCATATAGGCTTGGGTTTGCTCTTGGATTTTTCATTAAAGCTCTCACAATAATACAACACAATAGAAAGAAAAGCTCTCTTCTTCTTCTTCTTCCTCTAGCTCACAAATTCCACCATGACTTCATCTTCAACCTCCATCCATACACTCTCATGAGTTGAGAATCAATGGATGCTTGAGACAAAGTTATCACACACATTCTCTACATCACCTTGGACATGTCGGCTAGCAAATTTCATGTCCGTGTTGCTTCGGTTTGAAGCGGGAGCCCGTAAAAAGCTTTCTAGATGTGGTGCCCTTCCGACGAGGAGACCGGAGATCGGAGAAGCCGCGAGGAGCAAGGGATGGTGGCTAAAGACCGAAGGACACGGATCGATCGGTATAGCTTTTCTAACCCTTCTCTAGTTGCTAGTTTAGTGTTAATGGTTCGATCCGGGTGAAAGACTACGATAGCGCCAGTTTCATAAAAGTTTTTGTTCCGCATTTTGGTCTCGGATTGACGGCCGGGGCGCTACCGTAGACTTACATGATATCAGAGCCACGCCATTAAAATTTACTAGCTTGTTCTGACGTGTTTAAAATATCGATCGAACGAAATTTCCAAAACCGCATTTTCAATGTTAAAGTTTCTGTCGAATTTTTAAACTGGTCTAAAAATAATTTTGGGTATGTCAGAAAATCGTGCAGGCTTTTCTAAGACTACTGTAGAAATTTGGTCGACTGAACCTTCAAGACCGCTGCAGAACCGCCACACAAGCCTTATATTGGCCGCGGTTCCGCCGCCGTTTTGGTGCAACAGTGTACCATTTTTCTTCTCGGGGCCTTTCACTTGGAATTGTGGTTTCTGGAATATTTTGTTTAGGCCCAGATTTTGTTAGAGTACTGGATTTGTGCTTGGGGCCCACTTAGGGAAATTTAGTCGATCGAATTTTAAATACGTTAGTTCACAGTACTTACATTACTATCTGTGACCGTGAATGTCATTTGATCGGTAAATCATGTCTAATCGCTATAGCCCTTTTAGACGGATTTGCGAACGTGGCATTCACGTTGATGTTCTGTGTTGTGCTGTGATGTTTCGGATTTGTCGTGGTGGATAGCCTGGATGCAATGGTAGTACAGTTTGGTTATTTTTGTACATTTGATATTGCGGGGCGAACGTCTGACATGTGGACTGCCGTCACTGCCTGTTTGTATATTATTCTTTTGGGGCACGACCGGGTTGAGGTCGATGTACCCGTTGTACATATTTTATTTTCTGTACAAGGATTACCCCGCGATGGAGTGCACGGGTAGCTGGGTTCTAGAGGGCAACGGGCCCACATCTCATGGCTTTGAGACGGAGGAGGATTCACTCTAGAATTGGCGGGCTATTCGCTGCACTCGTAGGGGGTACAGGTTGACCCAAGGTAGGGTGCTCAAGTTACCGGATTCCGTGAAGTGCTGGGTGGTTCATTCACTTTGCTGAAAGGGGCTGTTTCGCTTCAGGTTTTGGAGAGTAACTTGCCGCGCCCGTAAGGGTCTAGGTTTTCATTGCACAGGCTATCCACACGACCAGGGGAACGTCGGATTTCAGTTACGGCTCAAAGGAACCCCGGGGCTCCCAGATATCTGTATTGTTCTGTGATGCTTATTACTTTTCTATGATGTTGCATTTATCTCGCCTGGAGCGATATTGTATATTGATATATATACTAGTAGATGTTGTATTTGTTTTACACCCGCGCTAGTCCAGTCCCCGCTCTGTCGTTAGTTAAGTAACCTAACGGGTGATGACGGGACCCAGTGGCGAATGCGGATGGCATATACGTACATTTTATTTTCGTTCTTTTCTGGTATGATTAATTGATGGGACTGCATTGATTCTGATCAATGCAAGGAAAACAAACCTTTTCGATGTTGTAGGAACATTTTTCAAAAGCTGTTATTACAAGGACGTTTTCATTTGCTTTGTACAGTGGTATTCGGTTATGAATATCTAGCACCTCAGTCGACGAAGCAAGAGCCGAGATCGCTTCACCGGGAGTGACCCCTTGGGCAGAAGTTTGCGTCAGGGTAATAACTTCACTATAGTCGATTACTTTTTTCTTTGCATCATGGTATTCAGTTGGAATATCCTGCACCTCATTCTACGGGGAAAGTGCCGAGATCCCTTCATCGGGAGTGACCTCTTTAGCAAAGGTTTTCGCCACTATATTTTTGTAAAAAGCTATCCGGTTCCTTCAACGATATCAAGTTCATTACATTAACGGTTTTTCGCTAAAAACCATTCACAGCCCACCATCATTTCAGACGGGTAGCACTTAGTATTCATGCTATGTTAGTTGGCCTTCGTCAAGGCATAGTGTATGGTAGCTCCTTGTTACCTTTCTGTTGCATAGATAGATGAGTTGGTTTGGAACAGTCGTACATCCTTGTTGGCCCTAGTCAAGGGCTTGTACGGGTGGGTTCAAATCAACCTGGACAATGACGGGTAGAACTTGACATGTGACTTATGATTTGTTGGCCTTAGTCAAGGTCATAAGAGCATGGGGTAAAAATCACATCGGGAGTTTCAAACATACAGGAAACTTGCCAGATATGCGCATACCTTCTGGAGTGTGATAACGTGAGTGGATTCCATCATGTTATCGTGCGATGATAGTTGGATCCCGATTCCCACAGATGAGTTGGTTTACTCCTCGGGTTATCCCGACTAATTCTTCTTTCAGGTTTGGATGAGAATTTGAGGTTACAGTGGGAGGTTTTCTGATTAGATAAATTGATAACCATTCTGATCTAGGATTGAGTGCAAACAGAGTGTTTCTTTTTTCTCTCTCTTTAGCAGCGACCATGGCCCGACCCTAGACTATGATTCAGTGACCAAGTTAACCGAACCTTCTTAAAACACTGGCTTTGGAATTGTCTGAGTTGCATACCTCATTGCTACTCCTACTTTTACCCTTTTTCTCCGGAACATTTCGTATCACTATGAATATCCATTTCCATTGGATAAAACCATCGTATAGTAATATACGAACTCGAAAGAACTTGTTCCAGATTCGAGGATGGTTTCCGGTTTTGGAGAAAATGAATAGGACTATTCAGTTGTCTATTCCTTTTACCTTCTCTCAGGTTGCGAGGGCTCCTAGGATTAGGAGAGGGTACACAAATTACGCTAATTGGATAGTCTTCTTCCAAACCATAGGCAGGTGCCGAAAGGTAGGGAATGAAGAAAACCGATTAGCCTAAGTGTGGTGTACAGAAGGTAATAAGTAAAGACAAATAAAGGGATTAGTAAGATGGCAAAGTAAATTGCGACTGCTATCATTCATGAGCAAACCAAGTATTTCATCGCCACTCCTATTTCACCATTGTATTTCTCCAGAACACTCCGTATCACCACGAAGATCCACAGTTATTGGATACTCCATCGTATGGTTATATACGAACTCGAAGGAACTTGTTCCTGTTCGGGGATGGATTCTGGTTCAGGAGAAATAGGAATAAGGTTTATTCAGTTTTCTTTTATCTTTACCTTCTCTCGCGTTGTGAGTGCTCCTAGGATTAGGAGAGTACACCCATTATGCTTATTGGATAGTCTTCTTCCAAACCATAGGCTGGTATCGAACGGTAGGGAAGGAAGAAAACCATTTGGCCTAAAGGTGGTGTACAGAAGGTAATGACTAAAGACATATAAAGGGATTTGGAGAGATGGAAAAGAAATATACGGTTACAGTTGTGAATCTGATAATGGAAGAGGCATTACTAGGAATACCCGGATACCCCTTCGAAACATTTACATGTTTCAGTTTCACTGTGTATTGTTAAAAGAAAACTGATTTCCCAATTAGCCCTTACTCCAGGATATATATTTACCAGGTTTGATTCTCACATCTGTATGGTTTTACAGATGATGAGTGGGAGTAAGTTATTGGGAATTAGGTGATCATCCTCATTATATCGGGATTCGTTGTAATTGGTGATATTTGAGGAAATCGCCTGGGCTTTTTGCCGGACGGTAAATATTTGGTTTTGAATATCCGTTGTTATGCACCAATTTCAAACTGATATATCTGTACGTTTATTTTATAAAGTGAGATATAAACTTTTGAAATTATGTCCATGACATTTACCTATATCAGTTGATGGTTAGGTAAGGAGCATTCACGAGAGGTGTAATTCATCATAACCATAGTACAGTTTTCAACCTACGACGCACAAGGTTTGAGTTATTCAACTCAGCGGACTTATACAAAGTATTGTATGTTGTCTAGTGTCCATTAGGACTGAGGGGTTGGTCCTCGTACTATATTCTGTTTAATTGTGACTTCTCTAGTTTTAGACAAGTGTTTCGTAGAAATACAAGGTCCAAGTTTTGAGAAGTTATAGGTATAAGAGTAAAGTAGAGAACCATGTGTTGCAAGTATCAGGATTCTTCAAAGTAATCGAAGATGTAGATACTTGTGTATGGTATTCAGTTGATAGTAATGGTTTTGAGAAACTTGTTTCTCTTTCAGGTTACACATGTTTGGATGCACTCCTAAGTTGAGTAATATTGATCGGCCTCTCTCCATTTAGTTGACATGCACTGGAGAGAGCTGCATGATTTGAATCTGGTTCCAATTAAATCAGTGCCTCTGTTTCTATATTAGATATAGAATGGCTCATATCTTAACGATGTTAAGGTATATAGAGTTTCCGGCTTATGCTTAAAACCAGACTCTGGATAGCTCAAGGCACGTTTCTGTAATGGCTGTTTGTTGGTTGACCCGGGCTATGACGAGGGTTGACTTTATACCATCTGGAAGATCAATAGTGATATTGTTCTTGACTCGCCGCAGTTTTAATAAAAATGGATTTTTTTCAGAAAACAGTAGTGGGAGTATGGTAGAACTGGAAGTGATTCCAGAACCACAAACGATTACTGAAAATTTGATAAGAACCTAAAGATTCAATCAGGTTTGACATTCCATTAGCCACTTCGCAGATATGGTGGGTAACCTCAGGCGCCCGAGAGGTAATCCGGTAGCCTCAATGACGGTGACAGGGAGGTTCTTGTTTACCCAGACTTGACACTACTGTTGTTCCAGGCTATGAGACCCGGTAGGAGGATGAGTATAGCGTCGTTCTAAACTAGCTTTAGAAGTGCACGTGTATATGACTCTGCCAGAGGGTTGTCGTAATCAGTGGGAGCAGCGGAAGTGTAGTGGACAAGTAGGTTGTGTCTATTTATAGACTAAAGCAGATATAGCAGAGATATATCGTCTATAATTTTTGATGTGACGGTCATGGGCTTTGACATCATCAAAATAGGGGATGGATCTGTTATGAAGGTAGTAGGGTGTAATGTCCTGGTACTTGGATGACATACACAGAGTAGGAAGTGAAATTCCTATACTACGATCAGTTTTACTGTGGTTGTCACACAGTGGTTTCTCCACATAGGGCTTGGATATTATATCAGACATTCTGGTTACTAGATCTATGGTTTTTAGATCTAGATTTGGGTAGTTTCCCAATCTGGGTACTTAGACAGCAATATAAAGGTGTTTTAGAATAGACGACTCCTGACATGGTGGTTTACCTGCAGGTGATGGAGTCACCCTCTCTAAAGGTGTCTAACAGACAAAAGGGGAGAGGGATGTGCATGATTGGCATATCACTTGCTTAGGTAATTGAGTCAATCATGAGATTTCAAGTACCACACTAGATGTTGTTTTTTTCCCTAGATGCAATAAGTTGATATATTAATCCAATCCTGGAGAAACATTCGGAAGAAGTTTTAGAACATAAGTGGATGTTCTATGGATTTGATAACAACAGCCTCCTTCGGAAGACGGTTATCATTCCAGGCTTCCAAGGTGACCTAGATGACAGAGTGACTATCAGAGATATAGTTTTCCCTCTGACGAGGGGCAGTATTTTGGACAGGATACTGATTAAATTCAGTTGTCAATATAGTCTAAGAAGTTTGGATTTGGAATTCATTTGTGAACTAGGTTCCAACAGATATCCAGACATATTCTAAGACAGGTATTGCTCATTTCGGGAGATGGCTTTCTCCCCGAACTTGAGATTAAGAGAGACATAGAAAGAAACATCTGAGTGGATCCACTAACTGAGGCTATTTCTCGAACGCAATAGTTTCACAGACAAGCTTTGTGAAACTGATTAGTAGAGAAGTTGGGGGTTCGGTATCACACAGGCTGTGAGTATGCGACATCGCAATAATTAGCCATAAGTGCAAGTAGGAGATTGTTGGATATAGTGTCCTCAAAGTCTATTGGATCGCAGGCACGTGATTGCAATGATTGAAGGAGGACCTATGCCGGTAGGACAGTCTTACTCAAGATGATGGTATGCTATTTGGTTTGTCTTTTTCATCATGTACATGTTTTAGGTGATATTACAGATCACTATTACACGTTGATAGAGCCCTTAGGATTCTTGCTTGACTACCAGCAGTATGATGGAGATCATATACGTGAGAGTTAGGTAGTCTATAAGAACATCCTTAAAGTGTCCCTAGTCGTGGGAGTTTCGAGACTGGACATCGATACTCCATGAGTAGTCTAGTGTATACGATCAAGACCCTGACGAGGGGCGATGGCCGGTCTCACAAGCTATTGGTGTCAGTTGGATCACCTAAGACGTATACAGGTGCTCATTTGGTTATGAGTACACTGGACAGGACTCGCCGGGAACATGCTAGTGGTATTATACATGTCGTCAGAAAGCAGTTCCCTGGTGACATGTGTACAGGTTAGTTCATCGACCTGAAATCGTCATTTGTCACGTGTGAGTTCCCACTGTGCTTTGTTTACTACCCTACCATGGCTCAAAGGAATCGTGCAAACAGGTTTTAGTTGGGTACAGTCCCGAGCCACATGGAGGCAGTGAGCGGATCGGCAGAGGTTTCGTCTCTCCCGGTATTGGGGGTGAGATCGCGCTGTGTCTAGGAGAGCCATTACACGAAGTCCTTGGAAAAGACAGGAGATTTACTGGTAGGTATTCCAGTAGTATCTTAGGGTGTTCTGGGCTACACTCCGACACGACTTGTACCGCTATTGGGGGTCTGACGTTACCACCCCCTAGGCCCGACATGCGATACTCATAGACGAACGGACCAGACTATACGGATATTGTCACTGACATGCTCAGTAGGGTTCCAGGATAAGTTCGCTCATTGGCTTCCTTTTTTGTCAATACATGGGTAGCCCATTACGTACAGCTAGTACCACTGACGTGCTAGTGGTTAAATCCACAGCCAGTGTATTGACGAGTCTTTAGAGTACCCCACAGATAGTTTCCCAAGTTTCGGGCGAAACGTTGTATAGGCCGTATGGTATTATGGCAGGGTTCGATCATATACATGAAGTCGTACACGGATCATGATCGGACAGATCATACTAGTGGGATTTGGTTTAATCCGGATCCTAGTATTAGATTTGTTGGATTGCTTTCGTCTCATCACATTCACATTCAGTCGAAATGCCGATGCAGGTATGTATATACAGGTGAGGGGTATCCTTGTGATCCGTCTTGAGTTTACTTTAGATGTTGCCATATCTTTTTGTTGGACTAAACATTTGGATTAATATTTGGATGGTGGAAATTGTGAGTGGATTTCATCATTAGGAGCATTAATTGTGGCATGTGCATGTTTAGTAACTCACGGTCTTTTTATTTGTGCAAATGTCACATTAGTGTTTGTTTATTCTGTTGAATTTATAGATGGAGATAGAGAGGGCAGCCATATAGGCTTGGGTTTGCTCTTGGATTTTTCATTAGAGCTCTCACAATAATACAACACAATAGAAAGAAAAGCTCTCTTCTTCTTCTTCTTCCTCTAGCTCACAAATTCTACCATGGCTTCATCATCAACCTCCATCCATACACTCTCATGAGTTGAGAATCAATGGATGCTTGAGACAAAATTATCACACACATTCTCTACATCACCTTGGACATGTCTGCTAGCAAACTTCATGTCCGAGTTGCTTCGGTTTAAAGCAGGAGCCCGTAAAAAGCTTTCTAGAAGTGGTGCCTTTCCGACGAGGAGACCGGAGATCGGAGAAGCCGCGAGGAGCAAGGGATGGTGGCTAAAGACCGAAGGACACGGATCCATCGGTATAGCTTTTCTAACCCTTCTCTAGTTGCTAGTTTAGTGTTAATGGTTTGATCCGGGTGAAAGACTACGATAGCGCCAGTTTCATAAAATTTTTTGTTCCGCATTTTGACCTCGGATTTAGGGCCGGGGCGCTACTGTTGACTTACACCTCAATGTACCAACACTGGCCTGGCTGAAAGATTGGCGAAATTATAGGGTGTAATTAATCCCGGCTAGTCTTTCCTTTAAGGGTTAGAAGGAAGATTTGAGAAAAACAGTGGGAGCCATCCTGATTAGATAAAATAATAACCAATCTGATCTTGCAAGAGCATACGCTAAAGTGTTTTCTTCTCTCTCTTTCCAGGTAGCGACCATGTCAGGCCTTAATCAAGATAATAATATGGATGTATTGACTGAACCCGCTTGTTATACTGAGCTGGGGAACGTTGGTTCCGTTCTTTTTTATAATTGTTATAAGATTGAACAGGAAATAGGGGAATATCCAAATTCCCACTCCACCCAAACGAAGAATAAGCATGTTGATACATCTTCTTCGGGTGTGTTAGTTATTGAGAACTGTTTCTCAGTTCACTCTACGTCCTGGGTATTAGATACCGGATCGGGATCCCACATATGTAATACGTTACATGGGCTAAGGAAAGGAAGAGAACTGGGAATGGGTGATCATTCCGTAAGAGTAGGAAATGGTGCAAATGTTACAGCCAAATCATTTGACGAATATCACCTTGTATTACCAAATGGTAATACATTGATTCTGAACGAATGCTATTACATTCCAACCCTGATATGCAATCTTATATCAGTTTCTTTATTAAGTAAAGATGGATATAATTTTGTAGTACAGGATAATGTTATGAACATCTTCCTGAATCAAATGTTGATTGGATTAGGCTCGTTAAATAATGGCATATACGTTCTAGATCAAACTACAGTTCTTAATGTACAAAACACACATAAGAGGAAGAGTTCAGAAATGAACGAATCCTTCTTGTGGCATTGTAGACTAGGTCATATCAATGCGACACGACTAGCTAAGTTGCATAAGGATGGATATTTGAATCCGTTCGAATTTTTATCTTATGATACTTGCCAGTCATGTCTCAAAGGCAAGATGACCAAAACTCCGTTTAGTGGACACGGAGAAAGAGTTATGGAACTCTTGGGACTGATACATAGTGATGTATGTGGTCCCATGTCTGTTGGATATAGTGCCCTCAGAGTCAATTATTGGATCACAGGCACGTGATTGCAATGATTGAGGAGGACCTATGCCGGTAGGACAGTCTTACTCGAGATGATAGTATGCTATCTGGTTTATCTTTATCATCGTGTGCTGCTTTAGGTGACCTTACGAGTCGCTATTACACGTTGATAGAGCCCCTAGGATTCTTGCTTGACTACCAGCAGTATGAGGGTGATCATATACGTTAGAGCTGGAGTCTATAAGCACATCCTTAAAAGGTCCCTAGTCGTGGGAGTTTCGAGACAGGGCATTGATTCTCCAGAGTAGACTAGTGTATACAGTCGAGACCCCGACGAGGGGCGGTGGCCCGTCTCACAAGCCACTGGTGTCAGTTGGTTCACCTAAGATGTATACAGGTGCTCATTGGGTTATGAGTACACCGGACAGGACTCGCCGGGAACCTGCTAGTTGGTATTATACCTGACGTCAGATAGCAGTTCCCTGGTGACATGTGTACAGTTTAGTTCATCGACCAGAGATCGTCATATCTCGTGTGAGTTCCCACTGTGCTTTGATTACTACCCTACCACGCTCAAAGGAGACGTGCAAACAGGTTTTAGTTGGGTACAGTCCCGAGCCACATGGAGGTAGTGAGCGGATCTGCAGGGGTTCGTCTCTCCCGGTATTGGGGATGAGGTCGCGCTGTGTCTAGGAGAGCCAGAACATGAAAAGTCCTTGGCCAAGACAGGAGATTTGCTGGCAGGTATTCCAGTAGTATCTCAGGGTGTTCTGGGCTACACTCCGACACGACTTGTACCGCTATTGGTGGTCTGACTTTTACCAACCTCCTAGGCCCGCCATGCGATGCTTATAGACGAATGGACCGGACTGTACGGATATTGTCCCTGACAGGCTCAGTAGGGTGTCAGGATGAGTTCGCTCATCGACGTCCCTTTTAGTCAATACCTGGTAGCCCGTTATGTATTGGTTGATACCTCTGACGTGCTAGTGGTTAAATCCACAGTCATAGTATTGACGAGTCTTTAGAGTCCACCACACACTCAGTTACTCAGGTTTCGGGCGAAACGCTGTAGAGGCCGTATGGAGATATGGCAAGGTTCGATCAGATACGTACTGTATTGCACGGATCGTGATCGGACAGTTTTTACTAGCTGGCTTTGGCTTAAGCCGGATCCTGGTATTAGATAGTGTAGATTTTGTCTCTTTGCATTTGTGTTTAGTGGGAATACAAATGCGGGCATGTATATCCAGTGGCGGGGTTTTCCTGTAATTTATTACGGGATCAGTTTTTTGGAATTGCCAGTTTGCTTTCCGTTCTGGTCGGTTTTTCCTTTGTTCCTTCCCGGCCGAACTATCGATGGATGGGGTAATTTGCAAGTTTGCAAATAACTTATTGTGAGGGGGTTTCTTGCATATATGTGGCTTCATGATTGTTCTCTCATGATAATATTCTTTTCTAGTCCATTCCTTTGCTTTTCAAGTGATGGTTTTGTGATATGATGAGATGAGAAGTGGATGTGGTCACCATTCTATCTTTCCTACACTCACCTCCCATCTTGTTTTTGCTCTCCATCCCATTCTCATCATATAGGGGCCGGCCACATTTGATATGGGGGAGAGAGATTTTCATTTTTGTGGTGGCACATATTTCTTCATCTCATTCTTCTTGTTTGGGAAAAATGAAAGCACCATTTTTCCTAACCTCATACCTCCATCACCAAAGGCAACATAAACCCCAAAGCGACAATGGCTACTACACTATTCTACAGCAAATCTTGGACGCGTCGGCTAGCCAACTTCGCGCCCGAGTTGCCTCAGTCAAGAGGTGGGAGCCTGTAAAAGTATCCGGCTACGTGGTGCCCTTTCCGACGAGGAGATGACGGACGGAGATTCCGCGGGAGATCGGAGTGGAGACGAAGACCGAAGGACACGGATCGCTTGGTATAATTCTCTACCCGTATTTTAGTTCGCTAGTAGCTAGGTTAATGGCCCGATCCAGGTTAAAAGTGCACGGTGGTGCCGGTTTGCTAGTTTGCAAAGTTTTTCGTTTCCGCATTCCGGCGTCGGATCGATGGCTGGGGCGCCGCCGTGGACTTACATTGGTATCAGAGCCTCGCCATTAACCATGCCTAGCTTGCTCTAGTGTGTTTAAAACCCGATCGAACAAAAATCGCAAAAACCGTATTTTCAGTGTACTGTTCTCTTTCGAAATTTTTTCAGCTCCAAAAATTTTTCAGGTTGTTTCAGAATACCGTGCATGGAAATCTATGCAATCTGTGAAAATTTGGTCTCGAGATCTCTCCATACCGCCGCGGAACCGCGGCCAAACCTATGATTGGGCCGCGGTTCCGCCGCGCTTTTAGCTGTTCAGAGTGCCAAATTTTTCCAGAGGGCTTTAGACTTGGAAATAAGGGTTTTGGGATATTATTTTTTGGGCCAGATTTTCTGTAAGTGCTTTAGTACTGCTTGGGGCCCACTTCGGTAAATTTGTTCGATCGGATATTTTAAACATGTTAGTTCACAGTATTTACATTATATCTACGACCGTGAATGTCACTCGATCGGTAAATCCAGTCTATCTGCTATAGCCCTTTTAGACGGATTTGCGAACGTGACATTCACGTTGATGTTCTGTGTTTTGCTGTGATGTTGCGGATCGGTCGTGGGAATAGCCTGAATGCAATGTTAGTACAGTTCTATTTTATATGTACATTTGATATTGCGGGGCGAGCGTCCGACATGTGGACTGCCGTCACTGCCTATTTGTATTATTCTTTTGGGGCATGACCAGGTTACGGTCGATGTACCCGTTGTATGTATATTTTACTTTCTGTACTAGGATTACCCCAAGGAGGGGTGCATGGATAGCCGGGTACTAGAGGGCAACGAGCCCGCATCTCATGGCGTTGAGACGGAGGGGGCTTTACTCTAGAATTGGCGGGCTATTCGCCGCACTCGTAGGAGGTATAGGATTGACTCAGGAGGGGTGCCCAAGTTACCGGATTCCGTGAAGTGCTGGGTGGTCCATTCACGTAGTTGAAAGGGGCTGCCTCGCTTCAGGTTTTGGCGGGTAACTTGCTGCGCCCGTAGGGGTCTAGGATTTCATTGCACAGGCTATCCACACGACCAGGGGAACGTCGGGTTTCAGTAGCGGCTCTATGAAACCCGGGGATTGATTGAGAGAATTGTTGTTAACCGCAATCAAGACGGTGTCGCTATGCAGCTAGCCGGTTGAGCACGGGTCGATCCACAAGGAGATGGTTGTATTTCCGTTCTTTTCTTAGGCGAGTCAATAAAGAATTTGTGTATGAGTTGTTCGATACTATCCTATGTGTAATATTTGCAAGTATAAAGTTGTTAAGAAAAAGATACGAGATTATAAGCTAAAGAAACCCGTACTCAAAACCTTTGAGCCGAATCTTAACCAATTGAAGCTAAGCAATCGGCAACAACGTGGATTAGGCGATTTAAGCGCGGTATTCGTGGAATACGGCTTATTTACCCTTGTCCTTCCGTTCTTGTCTCTTGCTTTCGCCTCCGGCCAAACCGAACGCAACCGTTCGCGGTTAGGAATCACCGTTACCTTGTTAGGGTAGGGTGCCTAACGGAGCGCTTGCGTATGGTTTGGGCGGAGTTCAATGGAAAATAACGGGAAAAGGAAATTAGAGAAGAAAATCTTAACTTACAATACCATATTTATTCTTAACAATGATAATTACATTCATTTACAAAAAAGAACCAAAAAGAGAGAACAAAAAGAAAAGAACAAAGAAAAGAAAAGATTACAAGCAATTAAGTGCATGAATATAAATTGCAAGAAAGTAAACCAAGGTAATAAAAAGCAAGTAATAAATAAGCAATAAAAAGAACAAGAAACTAGAACTCAAGACAAGCATGTGATCAATAGCCAACCCTTAAACTTGCAAGCTCAATCAAGAGGTTGCAAGATCAAGGGAAGGGTAGAGAACGCATGTGAAATGAAGCGCTAATTCCATAAGAAAATACGACCCTTGATATCAATAACTAACCCTTAACCATTCAAGATCAATGAAGAGGTTGAATGATCAAAAGAAAGCAAGAATCTCAAGGGGAAGAAGAAACAAAAGAGAATGATACAAAAAGCCCTCATCTTCATTGATCTCCCACTCAAAAAGCTCTCACTACAATTTTCATGGAAAAAGAATGAAGAAGAAGAAGAAAAAGACTAAATCCTAAAAAGAAAGAAGAACAAAGAATGAACACCCCATTGGCCCCTTGGCTTGGCTCAGATCTGCTGTATTTATAGGCAGGGCAATGAAACCCTAGGGGCAAATTCTGACATAAAATGAAGTACCCAATGTGCCCATGAAAAACGACAGAATGAAGACCCCACATGGCCGCGGATCCGCGGCCAATACCCCCTATTGGCCGCGGATCCGCGGCCCTTTAGTGGTGTTGGGCTGTGGGCTTTGGTCGGGGTCCCTGGTTTGTTGTCCTCTTCAGTGTGGTATATGACTTTTCTCAGAATCTCTTCACAATATTTCCAGAATTCTAGCACAACAAAAAGGTGATGTGATGCGGATCTTTTGCCATGATTTCCTCGAGTTCCGCGTAGATTTCTTGGATCTTGTGTTGACCTAGAGCTTTGTGCATGACATGACAATTGATTTTTCATCTTGTCCCTTAACTGGTATATGGCAACACACGGATGGAGAGCGGAGACCGTGTTTTATCTGTTGTTGGCAGTAATCCGGAATTTGTCATACTTTTCCATGATATTCATTGTTCAGAGCCGAGAACCTGTATTCTGCAATTATGTAGCAAACACTGATTAAAAGCACCTACCTATAAACACACGAGCATAAGAATGGGCGGTATAAAATGCAGTATTCTGTTATGAACAGGGATCCCAGATATCTGTATTGTTCTGTGATGATGTACATTTCTGTGATGCTGCATTTTTATCACGCTTTGAGCGAAAATTATATATTATATATATACTAGTAGATGTTGTATATGTTTTGCATCCGCACTAGTCCAGTCCCCGCTCTGTCGTTAGTTAGCTAACCTAACGGGTGATGACGGGACCCAGTGGCGAATGCGGATGGCATATACGTACGTCATTATTTTCGTTCTTTATGGTGTGATCAATTGATGGGACTGCATTGATTCGGATCAATGCAAGTTAAAAAAACCTATTCTGATGTTGTTGGAACACTTTTTCAAAAAGCTGTTATTGCAAGGGCGTTCTCTTTTGTTTTGCACAGTGGTATTCAGTTGGAATATCCTGCTCCTCAGTCGACGAGGCAAGGGCCGAGATCCCTTCACCGGGAGTGACCCCTTGGACAGAAGTTTGCGTCAGGGCAATAACTTCACTATAGCCGATTACTTTTGCTTTGCATCGTGGTATTCAGTTGGAATATCCTGCACCCCATCCTACGGGGAAAGAGCCAAGATCCCTTCACCGGGAGTGACCTCTTTAGCAAAGGTTTTCGTTACTATATTTTTATAAAGCTATCAGTTCCTTCAACGATATCAAGTTCATTATGTTAAAGGTTTTCTCCAGAAACCATTCATAGCCCTCGTCGTTTCAGACGGGTAGCACGTAGTATTCATGCTATGTTTGTTGACCTTCGTTAAGGCATAGTGTATGGTAGCTGCTTGTTACCTTTCTGCTGCGTAGATAGATGCGTTGGTTTGGGATAGTCGTATAGCCTTGTTGTCCTTCGTCAAGGGCTTGTACGGGTGGGTTCAAATCAACCTGGACAATGAAGGGTAGAACTTGACATGTGACTTATGATTTGTTGGCCTTTGTCAAGGTCATAAGAGCATGGGGCAAAAATTCACATCGGGAGTTTCAAAAGAACTGAAACTTGCCAGATATGCGCATACCTTCTGGAGTGTGATAACGTGAGCGGATTCCTTCACGTTATCATGCAATGAGAGTTGGATCCTGATTCCCACTGATGAGTTTGTTTACTCCTCGTATGATCACGGCTAATTCTTATTTCAGGTTTGGGAAAGAATTTGACGTTACAGTGGGAGGTTTCCAGATTAGATAAAGTGATAACCATTTTGATCTAGGTTAGAGTGCACGCTGAGTGTTTCTTTTCTCTCTCTCTTTGGGAGCGACCATTGACCCGACCCTAGACTATGACTCAGTGACCAAGTTGACTGAACCTTCTTAACATTGGCTTTTGGATTGTCAGAGTTGCAAACCTCATTGCCACTCCTACTTTTACCCTTTTCTCCAGGACACCCCGTATTACTACTGTAGGGTTCCTAGGCACACTAATGAGGTCTCACAAGGCATCAACCATGCCAATTTCAAATTTTACAAGTGCCGAGAAACCCTAATACGGATCGTTAACTAGAATTTTAGGCGACAAATGAAACTAGTTAACAACTTAACTACAAGAACGGAAATACAACCTTTGTAGATCCGGTTCTCCACCTCCATAGCTCCGCAATGAAGTCTCCTCGCTGTCCAAATCGAATTCCGGGCTCTAGCGTCGGCTTCATCGGAAAAATGGGCGGGCTAGGTCGTCGACTTCGATGCCGAAGATGATCTACGTCGAGGCATCACTAGATCAAACTCCCACTTCACCAAGTCATGAAACTTGTGAAGAGAACACCCTATACTACTTGGCAAGAGGTAGAGGATGAAGAAATAGGAGGTGGGTTCACTTTAGAATTGGATTTCTCACTCATTTGCTCAAGTTGCCATTGATGAAGCAAGCTTTCTTCAAGTGAAGAAGAAGAAGAAGATGAAGAAGATGATAAGTGTTATGATAAGTATTTTCTAAAAAGAATATAATATGAATACTTATCATAATCCAACCATGGTCAAGTGTAGAGAATGAACTAGGGTTAAATGAATGGTTAGGGTTAAGCATGAAGACAAAAATGGTGACTTAGTCAAAGCTTCATGAAGCTTCAATATCAAACAAAGAAAGCCACCATTTTCTCTTTATCATTTTCTTTTGCCAAAATGAACAAAAGAAATAAATAAATGAATAAGTAAATAAACAAAAACCCTAACCACTCATATAACCATGGTTTAATCTTTACACAAACTCAAGTAAGCATGTATCATCAAACATGATACAATCAAGTGCACAAAAGTATATCACATATACAACTTGTGAACTGCAAGTGAGAAAATCCATTTAAAGTGAACCATTACTAGTTAATGCAAAGTAATATATCAAATATATAATTATGCATTAAATCATTAAATCAACACTTGATTTGACGATCCGGTCATATCGCATATAACCGACTAATATCCAATGTATCGACTTATCGAATCAATCCTTGATTCGATAACTAGGTTATATCGCATACAACCATTTGATACATTCATCGCGAGAATGAAATACGGTATCACATACACGCATTATTCTCGGTCTCGCACATATCTCATATGCGCTCCTATTTCGTTTCGCTTGAGCCAGGAAACCTCTGTGTAGGACTCTAAAGACTCGTCAATACGCCGGCAGCAGGTGATGATCATATCAAACACCCACAAGCCGCAAGCGGTCTGCTAAACGTAACGGCCACCCGGGTATTGAGCGATCAGAAGATCGACGAGCAAGCCCGCTCATACTCCTGTGAATCCAACCAGTAACACTTACCGTACAGTCCGGTCTGTTCGTCTGATATGTCGCATATCTCGCCTAGGAGTGGTAAACGTCAGACCCCAATAGCTCGATAAGTCGTGTCGATATGAGGTCTATAACAATTCGAGAAACTAATGGTAACACTTACCAGTAAATCTCAACAACCCTGGCCAGGGATTTCCGGTTATAGCCAATCGAACACAGCGCAACATCAACTCCCTATACCGGGAGAGACGAATCCCCTCCTATCGCTCATTGCCTCTATGTGATTCGGGACTGTACCCAAAAACCACCGTTTTGCATGCCCTCTTGGACATGGTAAGGTGGAAATCAAAGCACAGTGGGAACCACACAAGACTCTATGACGATCTCGGGTCAACAGACTACTCTGTACCAGTGTCACCAGAGAACTGCCATCTGACGTAAGGTATAATACCATCTGGGAGTTCTCGGCGAGTCCGTCCAGTGTACCCAGTCTTCACTGAGCACCCGTATATCATCTCTGATGTCAAACACCAATGGATATTGGATCATCCATCGCCCATCTGTATGGGTCGAGAAGGTATACGCTAGTCTACACTGGTATATCGATGCCCCGTACCCACGACTAGGGACCTTGAAGGATGTACTTATGGACTACCATGTCCCCACTTATATGATCCGCATCAAAGTCCAGGTAGTCAAGTACACATTCTAAGGGCTTTACCAACATGTAACAGAGAGACAATCAGTATACACGTTAAGGTAAAGAGTAACCAGATAGCATACTATCATGTCGAGCAAGAAAGTCCTCCCTATATATGTCCAAGCATCCACTACAATATACATCCTATGTATAGTAATGGCCTCTAGGGCATACATATAACTAACAATCTCCCACTTGCACTAGGGCCATCTGATAGCAGTGGTTGTAGTATCTCATACTCAACCATCCCATAAAAATCTCTCTCTGGGAACAGGCCTTTGTAAGTGGATCCGCTGTGTTGTCCTCTGAGTCTACTCTCCTAACCTCGATTTCCTTGGAGATTAACCATCTCCATGATCAGGTGATACTGCCTTAGAATATGTTTGGATCACTGATGGGACCGGCGTTCCTCGGTATAAGCCACAACTCCATTGTCTCACAATGGTTGGAACGTAGTTCATCTCATGAACCAATATACACCCAAACAGCCACTTTGGTAGCATCTTAAGTAGCGATGTATCATGCCTTTATCGTCTAGTATGCCTCGGTATCTTGCTTGGAACTCTTCCAACATACCGCCCCTTTACTGAGGGTAAAGATAATGCCTGTGACTGACATTCAGTCGTTTTTATCACCCTGGAACACTTCCAGTGATTCTTCCCAGGATCGATTGATACTATCTCACTACAACTAGTGAGAGTCCTAACATCCAATTAGATCTATCTCATAGATCCAAAACCCAGGATTTAGAAGGTATCACTTTGATTCTATATGGAGAATCATTGTGACGAGCGGAGATTGACCGAGCGTAGCATAGGAAACTCCTGCCCTATCAAGAGCATGTCATCCACGTACTCTACGAGGATCGTCACTATACTCCCTACTACCTTTTTGTTTATACAAGGTTCATCTACCATTTTGATGATGTCAAACTGTTTGACTAATACATCAAAACAGATGTTCCAACTCCGCGATACCTGCTTTATCCTATAAAGCATCTTGTACACGTTTCCGCTGCTCCCACTGTCTACGAAGCCCTCTGGCTGTGTACTTATAGACGTTCTCTTCTAAAACATCATTTAGAAAAGCAGTCATGGCACCCAACCGCCAGATATCGTAGTCATGGTACGTAGCCGTGGCAAGTAGGATCTGGATGGACTTAAGCATAGATTTTTAGAAAAAGTTTCATCATGATCCACACCTGGTTAATGATGCAAACCTTTAACAAGTCTAGCTTTGAAAGTCTCAATTTTTCCATGTACACCGAGTAATCTTCTCAAGATATACTTGCTCCTGATGGGGATTTAACCCTTCAGATATAGCAACCAAAGTCCATACTTTGTTGGTGTATAAGGATTCCATCTCAGATCGCTTAGCATCCAGCCATTCTTACAGAGTCCCACTCCTGATGGCCAGCTCGAAACTAGTTGGGTCATCATCTCTTGATGCAATCCTCGCTCCCACTGTCATAGAGAAACGGAAGTAACTCTCAGGTGGGTGAGAAACCCTACTAGATCGGCGGAGAGGCTGAGGTTCGTTGGTAACTATTGAATCCTTTGGTTCTTTCAAATCATCAGCTGCAGTTTGTACAGCTGGAACATTTCCAGTTCTACATAACTGACCTTGCCTCGAGCTTGTCCGGATTTTGCTTTCAGACATAGGCCGGACAAACCCAAATCTTAAGTAACTTAAGAGATGGGCTCTTCCCTTATCATATCAAATATGAAGTGGTAGGCAACTGATTTGATTCGAACCTTATTCAATAGGTTTGCAGCTTCTCAAGTGCATAACTCCCAAAAAGGAAATAGGTAACTCAGTAGTACTCATCATAGAGCACACCTTATCATATAGGGTGTGATTGCTCCATCCCGATATACCATCTTGCTATGGTGTATACGGAGGAGTAATGCTGAGAGAGAATCTCATTCTCCTTTAGAAAAGTCCAAGAATTTCGTGCTCAAGTATTCTCCTCCTTGATCTCATCAAAAGGACATAATACTTATACCCTTATTTTGGTTCTCTACTTCTAACTTATATTCTGTGAATATCTCAAAAGGTTCGGACTTGTGTTTCAACAGGAACATATGTCTGAATCTTGAGAGATTATCAGAGAATGTAATGAAATACAAAGAACCGGTCTTGGCATGTGTAGACAGGGGACCTTTATACATCAACATGTATCATCCCAAAAGTTCACTAACTCTTTCTCTGTTTGCAATAAACAGAGCTGGTGTCATTATATCTTTGTGACATGACTGGCAAGTTTCACAAGATGTAAATTCAAACTGATTTAAATATGCATCTACAAGTAACTTCAGCTAGTCGGGTCGCATTGATTTGACCTAGTCTACAATGCCTCAAGAAGGATTCGTTCATTTCTGAACTCTTCCTCTTGTGTGTGTTCCGTATACTATGAACTGTAGTTTGATTTAGAACATCAATGCTTTTAGATAACGTGCCTGAACCGATCAACTTTTGATATAGGAAATGTTCAAAACATTATCCGACAATACAAAATTATATCCTTTCTTTACTAATAAAGAGACTGATATGATTTTGTATATCAGGTTCGGTATCTAATAACATTCGTTCAGAATCAATGTATTGGTAATACAGGGTGACAGTGACCAAGTGACTTGGCTGCAACACTTGCCCCGTTTTCTGCCTCATGAAACTTATTACCCGTTCTCAGTTCTCTACCTCTCTGTAGCCCTATGTAACAGATTACATATCAGGGATCCTGATCCGGTATCAAATACCCAGGACGTAGAAGATACAGAGAAACAGTTCTTTGTAACGAACACACCCGAAGATGATGCATCAACATGCACTTTCTTCGTTTGGACGGCACGGGAAATCTGGTATTCCCCAATTCCTGCTCTGTCTTATAACAATTATAAGTTGGAGCGGGACCAACGTTCCCCAGCTCAGTATAACAAGCGGGTTCGGTCAAATATCCATATTATTATCTTGATTAAGGCGTGATATGGTCGCTACCTTGAGAGAGAGAGAAGAAAACACTCAGCGTGCGCTCTTTCAAGAATAGATTAGTTATTATTTTATCTAATCAGGATGGCTCCCACTGCTTTTTATCGAATCTTCCTTCAAACCCTAAAAGGAAAGACTAGCCGGGATTAATTACACACTACAAGTTCGCCAATCTTTCAGCCATGCCAGTGTCGGTACTTTGAGGGAGGTCCCCCGTGCTTTCGCACGAACCTAATTACAGTAAACCTCGTTTTCCCAGAGGCGTAACCTCGTTGACACCTTTCTAGACACCTACTTGATCGGCTAATTGTAATGTGTAAAACTCTCCCAGGAGTAACTCTTACTCGCAGCGGGTATCGGGATCCAACTATCTCATAGAAGGTATGCAATCTCATTGCAAATTTCAACACTTGAAATTCCCGATAATATTTTTCCCCGAACGATCTATGACCTTGACAAGGTCAACAAACCATAGACCGTAAGTCAAGTTCAACCCGTCATTTCTTGATTGAATCAAACCCACCCGCACGACCCTTGACAAGGTCAACAAGGCCGCACGACTACCCAAACCCAATCTGCATCATATGCATAAGCAGATAAATACTGGTTAGCTACCGCACACTGCGTCTTGACAAGGTCAACAAACGCAGCACGAATACTAAACAGGACTTATCTGAAATGACGGAGGGCTACGACAGGTTTTTCTGAAAACCTATTGCGTAATGAACTTGATATCGTTGCAGAATCAAATGATTTTAAAAATGGAGTGTTTTTTAGGCTTTTCTAGTTTTGCTAAAGGAGTCACTCCGGGTGAAGGGATCGTCGGTCCTTTCCTCGTCGAATGAGGTGCGGGATATATCATATATATCACTGTGCAAAGCAAAAACTCTTAAAAGCAATCAGAAAACAAACCGAGTGTGTAGCATCTGCCAGTTATTGCTAAAGGAGTCACTCCCGGTGAGGGGATCTCGGTCCTTTCCTCATCGAATAAGGTGCAGGATATATCACATATACCTCTGTGCAAAGCAAGAACTGTAGCTACCTATTTTATATTGAAATTCGATTCTACAACATCTTTAGGTTTCTTTTATTTCATTAATCTCATTAATGAAGTCCCATCATTTAAGTACCTAAACATCACAGATAAATACGACGTACACTTATGCCATCCGCATTCGCCTCGATGTCCCCTCGTGCACCGTTAGGTTAGGTAACTAACGGCAGAGCAGGGCAGGGCTAGCGCGGGTGTAAAACATAAGTAACGTCTATATAATATATCATATATACTATATAAAGTATCCATCACAGAACATATCACATGATCACATCACAGATATCGCAGCAGAAGAATCATATGAAATATTGGATATACTAGGACGTCCGTGTTTTAAATACGAGCCGGTATAAAACACGGATTCCACGGTCGTGATGAATAGCCAAACCCACACCCCTAGACCCCTACGAGAGCGGCAAGCAACCCTACCAATTCTAGGATTAGGAGACCCGGACTCGACTCCTCGAGATGGTCTCCCACTGGACCCTAGAACCCGGTTACTTGTGCTCCCCTCCTTGGGTCTATCCTAGTGCGGAAAAGTAAATAATATACAAATGGTGAGATCATCCGCAACCTGGAAGTGCCCCAATAAAAGAATATTACATACAAGTTTTTACATGAATGAAAATGAAAAACACTCATCTCACATAAAAACCCCCGGCTATTCAAACACGACGATCCAATATAACATATCCAGCAACACATAACATCACATGTCAACAACGTAAGTAAATATGTCCATCCCAATTGTCGTTGACATATAGCAACGAAACCGGCGATATCACATATTACACTTACGGTCACAGAAAAGAAAGTGTAAAACTACAACAGTTGGAATCCGCAACCTCTTTAGACATCGCAAGCCTAATCAAATGAGTTCCTTAGACATCGCATGCCTAACAATTATAAACCCCGCATTTTAGTCTCATTATCGAAAACTCTTTTCAATATCAAGTCGGGCAATTCAACAAGATTCCCGACATCCTGATCGAATGCTCGTCGCAAACTTTAGTAGGCGGCCGCACCCCCGACGCCGCTGACGAAGTGCACCAAGGCGGAACACCGCTGCCGTGAGCACCCGGACGGATGCTTTCGGCGACGGGGTTCTCCTACAGTCACTTGGTCGGGGCTATGGAGTGAGGCTGTCTATTAAGTTTACCCGGCGAGTATCCGCGTACGCTACGTGATTGCGACGGACTTTTGATCACATCAAAATTCCGTGGCAACCGATCAAGTGAGACTAAACTGCTATGTTTATAACATTCATTCAGTTAACTCATAACTTCTTGTGAATTCCAATTATTGTATCACATTCCGAATAAGATAGAAAATGTTAAACTTTCCAATCGAACACCCAAGTTTTCCCGAAACAGCTCAACTCATGAAATAAGTTCAAAGACATTCACTTCGTGCCTCAGTACCAACGGTCCAGCCGCAGAAGGGTCAAGCCAACGCCTCACATGTGGCATGCCGTACTGCCCCAAACCCGAAGGTTCAAAGGGCAGTTCAAGACGGTCACATAATCGAGTTAAGGTTTCTTGTCTTCTAGAGGGACCATCACGTTACTTGCACTACTTAGAACGTCTTTAAACCTCGGAAAAATCCAACACTTGGAAATTTTCCGGCAGGGGAAAAGTTGGGTATTTATATCCGGTCGAACTTTTTAACATATTCAAAAATTATCCGGAATCCACATAGACAAAATCTGATAATCCGATCGAATCATCGAATCCCCAAAACAACCCCAGAAAATTCAACTCTTGAATAAATTTTAAAAATTCCCATAAAACTCAGCATTTAAATAAAGAAGTTACTGTGCAAAAATGGTTGACTGAAGAGACTAAATGGGGGCGGAACCGCCGCAATAGGCGGCTAATGCCGCGGTTCCGCCGCGCTTTAGACAGATCATTAGGTAATTTTTGCACCGTAATTCTTAGAATTTCCTGCTGAATTTTTTAAGCATTTTTAATTTGGAAAAAACCACTTTTTCAGAAAAAGTCCAGAGAGGGTTAAATGTTAGGGTTTCGGGGTTCGATCGGGTTTCTAACATCGTCTACGCATTGCCTAAGGATCTAGCTAGGCTCTGATACCACTGTAGGGTTCCTAGGCACACTAATGAGGTCTCACAAGGCATCAACCATGCCAATTTCAAATTTTACAAGTGCCGAGAAACCCTAATACGGATCGTTAACTAGAATTTTAGGCGACAAATGAAACTAGTTAACAACTTAACTACAAGAACGAAAATACAACCTTTGTGGATCCGGTTCTCTACCTCCATAGCTCCGCATTGAAGTCTCCTCGCTGTCCAAATCGAATCCCGGGCTCTAGCGTCGGCTTCATCGGAAAAATGGGCGGGCTAGGTCGTCGACTTCGATGCCGAAGATGATCTACGTCGAGGCATCACTAGATCAAACTCCCACTTCACCAAGTCATGAAACTTGTGAAGAGAACACCCTATACTACTTGGCAAGAAGTAGAGGATGAAGAAATAGGAGGTGGGTTCACTTTAGAATTGGATTTCTCACTCATTTGCTCAAGTTGCCATTGATGAAGCAAGCTTTCTTCAAGTGAAGAAGAAGAAGAAGATGAAGAAGATGATAAGTGTTATGATAAGTATTTTCTAAAAAGAATATAATATGAATACTTATCATAATCCAACCATGGTCAAGTGTAGAGAATGAACTAGGGTTAAATGAATGGTTAGGGTTAAGCATGAAGACAAAAATGGTGACTTAGTCAAAGCTTCATGAAGCTTCAATATCAAACAAAGAAAGCCACCATTTTCTCTTTATCATTTTCTTTTGCCAAAATGAACAAAAGAAATAAATAAATGAATAAGTAAATAAACAAAAACCCTAACCACTCATATAACCATGGTTTAATCTTTACACAAACTCAAGTAAGCATGTATCATCAAACATGATACAATCAAGTGCACAAAAGTATATCACATATACAACTTGTGAACTGCAAGTGAGAAAATCCATTTAAAGTGAACCATTACTAGTTAATGCAAAGTAATATATCAAATATATAATTATGCATTAAATCATTAAATCAACACTTGATTTGACGATCCGGTCATATCGCATATAACCGACTAATATCCAATTTATCGACTTATCGAATCAATCCTTGATTCGATAACTAGGTTATATCGCATACAACCATTCGATACATTCATCGCGAGAATGAAATACGGTATCACATACACGCATTATTCTCGGTCCCGCACATATCTCATATGCGCTCCTATTTCGTTTCGCTTGAGCCAGGAAACCTCTGTGTAGGACTCTAAAGACTCGTCAATACGCCGGCAGCAGGTGATGATCATATCAAACACCCACAAGCCGCAAGCGGTCTGCTAAACGTAACGGCCACCCAGGTATTGAGCGATCAGAAGATCGACGAGCAAGCCCGCTCATACTCCTATGAATCCAACCAGTAACACTTACCGTACAGTCCGGTCTGTTCGTCTGATATGTCACATATCTCGCCTAGGAGTGGTTAACGTCAGACCCCAATAGCTCGATAAGTCGTGTCGATATGAGGTCTATAACAATTCAAGAAACTACTGGTAACACTTACCAGTAAATCTTAGCAACCCTGGCCAGGGATTTCCGGTTATAGCCAATCGAACACAGCGCAACATCAACTCCCTATACCGGGAGAGACGAATCCCCTCCTATCGCTCATTGCCTCCATATGATTTGGGACTGTACCCAAAAACCACCGTTTTGCATGCCCTCTTGGACGTGGTAAGGTAGAAATCAAAGCACAGTGGGAAACACACAAGACTCTATGACGATCTCGGGTCAACAGACTACTCTGTACCAGTGTCACCAGAGAACTGCCATCTGACGTAAGGTATAATACCATCTGGGAGTTCTCGGCGAGTCCGTCCAGTGTACCCAGTCTCCACTGAGTACCCGTATATCATCTCTGATGTCAAACACCAATGGATATGGGATCATCCATCGCCCATCTGTATGGGTCGAGAAGGTATACGCTAGTCTACACTGGTATATCGATGCCCCGTCTCGATATACCCACGACTAGGGACCTTGAAGGATGTACTTATGGACTACCATGTCCCCACTAGTATGATCCGCATCATAGTCCAGGTAGTCAAGTACACATCCTAAGGGCTTTACCAACATGTAACAGAGAGACAATCAGTATACACGTTAAGGTAAAGAGTAACCAGATAGCATACTATCATGTCGAGCAAGAAAGTCCTCCCTATATATGTCCAAGCATCCACTACAATATACATCCTATGTATAGTAATGGCCTCTAGGGCATACATATAACTAACAACTACGAACGTCCACTTCCATTGGACAAAACCATCGTATGGTTATATACGAACTCGAAGGAATTCGAGGATGGTTTCCGGTTCTGGAGAAAACGAATAGGACTATTAAGTTGTCTTTTCCTCTTACCTTCTCTCTGGTTGCGAGTACTCCTTAGTTTAGGAGATAGTACACCTATTACGCAAATTGGATAGTCTTCTTCCAAACCTTAAGCTGGTGCCGACCGGTAGGGATTGAAGAAAACCAATTAGCCTAAACGGTGTACAGAATGTATTAAGTTAAGACAAAGAAAGGGATTAGTAAGAGGGCAAAGTAAATTGCGACTGCTATTCACGACCAAACCAAATATTTCTTCGCCAATCCTAAATCACCTTTGTATTTCTCCAGGACACTCCGTATCACTACGAAGATCCCAAGTTTATTGGATAATCCATCGTATGGTTATATACGAACTCGAAAGGAACTTGTTCCAGTTCGGGGATGGATCCTGGTTCAGGAGAAATAGGAATATGGTTTATTCGGTTGTCTTTTATCTTCACATTCTCTCGCATTGCGAGTGCTCCTAGGATTAGGTCAGTACATCCGTTATGCTTATTGGATAGTCTTCTTCCAAACCATAGGCTGGTGCCAAACGGTGGGGAAGGAAGAAAACCATTTGGCCTAAAGGGGTGTACAGAAGGTAATGACTAAATACATATAAAGGGATTTGGAGAGATGGCAAAGAGATATACGGTTATAGTTGTGAATCTGGTTAATGGAAGATGCATTACTAAGAATACCGGGATACCCATCGAAACATTTCAATGTTTCAGTTTCACTGTGTACTGTTAAAAGAAAACTGATTTCCCAATTAGACACTTTCTCCAGGGTATGTATTTGCCAGGTATGATTCTCACATCTGTATGGTTTTACAGATGATGAGTGGGAGTAAGTTATTGGGAATTAGGTGACCATCCTCATTATATCGGGATTCGTTGTAATTGGTGATATTTGAGGAAGTCACCTGGGTTGTTTGCCGGACGACAAATATTTGGTTTTGAATATCCGTTGTTATGCACCAATTTCAAATTGATATATCTGTACGTCTATTTTTATAGAGTGAGATATACTTTTTGAAATTATGTCTATGACATTTACCTATATCAGTGGATGGTTAGTTAAGGAGCATTAAACAGCGGTGTAATTCTTCTTAACCATAAGTACATTTTTCAACTTACGACACACAGTGAATGAGTTATTAGACTCAGGGGACTTATACAGAGTATTGTATATTGTCCAGTGTCCATTAGGACAGAGGGGTAGGTACTCGTACTATATTCTGTTTACTTATGACTTCTCTAGTTCTTAGACAGGTGTTTCGTAGAAATGCAGGGTCCAAGTTTTGAGAAGTTATAAGTATAAGATTAAAGTAGAGAACCAGGTATTGCAAGTATCGGAATTCTTCAAGGTGATCGAAGATGTAGATACTTGTGTATGGTATTTAGTTGATAGTAATGATTAAGAGAACTTGCTTCTCTTCCAGGTTACTCATAATTGGAAGTATTCCTAAGTTGAGTAACGCTGATCGGCCTCTCTTCCATTTAGTTGACATGCACTGGAGACAGCTGCATGATTTGAATCTGGTTCAATTAAATCAGTGCCTCTGTTTCTATATTGGATATAGAACAGTTCATATCTTGACATTGTTAAGATACGGGGAGTTGTCCGGCTTAGGCTTAAAACCAGACTCCGGATAACTCAAGGCACGTTTCAGTAATGGCTGTTTGTGGGCTGACCCGGCTATGAAGAGGGTTGACTTTCTACCATCTGGAAGATCAATAGTGATATTGTTCTTGACTCGCCACGGTTTTAATAAAAATGGATTTTTTTCAGAAAACAGTAGTGGGAGTATGGTAGAACTGGAAGTGATTCCAGAACCGCAAACGATTACTGAAGATTTGATAAGAACTTAAAGATTCAATCTGGTTTGACATTCCATTGGCCACTCCGCAGATATGGTGGGTAACCTCAGGCACCCGAGAGGTACTTCGGTTTGCTCAAGGATGGTGGCAGGGAGGTTCTTGTTTACCCAGACTTGCCATTGCTGTTGTTCCAGACTGTGAGACCCGGCAGGAGGATGAGTATAGCGTCGTTCTGAACTAGCTTTAGAAGTGCACGCGTATATGACTCTGCCAGAGGGTTGTCGTAGTCAGTGGGAGCAGCGGAAGCATTGGTGGACAGTTGGCTTATGTCTATTTATAGACTAAAGCAAATATAGCGGAGATAGATCATCTACTTCTGATGTGACAGTCATAAGTTTCACTTCATCAGAATAGGGGATGGATCTGTTGAGAAGACAGTAGGGTGTGATGTCCTGGTATTTGGATGACATACACAGAGTAGGAAGTGATATTCCTATACTACGATCGGTTATACTATGGTCGTCACACAGTGGTTTCTCCACATAGGACTTGGATATTATATCAGACATTCTGGTTACTAGATCTATGGTTTTAGATCTAGATTTGGGTAGTTTCCCAATCAGGGAACTTAGACAGCATTCTATGAGTATTTAGAATGGACGACTCCTGGCACGGTAGTGTACCTGCAGGTGATGGAGTCACCTTCTCTAAAGGTGTCTTACAGACTAAAGTAGAGAGGGATGTGTATGATTGGCAGATCACTTGCTTAGGCAATTGAGTCAATCATGAGATGTCAAGTACCACACCAGATGTTGTTCTTGCAGTAGATGCAATAAGTTGATATTGATCCAATCCGGGAGAAACAATCGGAAGCAGTTTTAGAACATAAGTTGATGTTCTAGGGAATTGATAACGGCAGCCTCCTTTAGGAGACGGTTATCATTCCAGGCTTCCAAGGTGACATGGATGGCAGAGTGGCTGTCAGAGTTATAGTTTTCCCTCTGTCGAGGGGCAGTATTTTGGACAGGTGGTCCAGGTGGATGCTGAGGGAAGGCATGGCGCAGGATACTGATTAAGTTCAGTTGACGATACAGTCTAAGAAGTTTGGATTTGGAGTTCATTTATGAGCTAGGTCCCATCAGACATCCAGACATTCTAAGACAGGTATTGCACATTTCGGGAGATGGCTTTCTCCGCGAACTTGAGATAAAGAGAGACATAGAAAGAAACACCATAGCGGATCCACTCACTGAGGCTATTCCTCGAACGCAATAGTTTCGCAAACGAGCTTTGTGAGACTGACTAGTAGAGGAGTTGGGTGTTCGGTATCACACGGGCTGTGAGTATGCGACATCGCAATAATTAGCCTTGAGTGCAAGTGGGAGATTGTTGGATATAGTGCCCTCAGAGTCAATTATTGGATCACAGGCACGTGATTGCAATGATTGAGGAGGACCTATGCCGGTAGGACAGTCTTACTCGAGATGATAGTATGCTATCTTGTTTATCTTTATCATCGTGTACTGCTTTAGGTGATCTTACTAGTCGCTATTACACTTTGATAGAGCCCCCAGGATTCTTGCTTGACTACCAGCAGTATGAGGGCGATCATATACGTGAGAGCTGGAGTCTATAAGCACATCCTTAAAAGGTCCCTAGTCGTGGGAGTTTCGAGACAGGGCATCGATTCTCCAGAGTAGACTAGTGTATACAGTCGAGACCCCGACGAGGGGCGGTGGCCGGTCTCACAAGCCACTGGTGTCAGTTGGTTCATCTAAGATGTATACAGGTGCTCATTGGGTTATGAGTACACCGGACAGGACTCGCCGGGAACCTGCTAGTTGGTATTATACCTGACGTCAGATAGCAGTTCTCTGGTGACATGTGTACAGGTTAGTTCATCGACCTGAGATCGTCATTTGTCTCGTGTGAGTTCCCACTGTGCTTTGATTACTACCCTACCACGCTCAAAGGAGACGTGCAAACAGGTTTTAGTTGGGTACAGTCCCGAGCCACATGGAGGCAGTGAGCGGATCTGCAGGGGTTCGTCTCTCCCGGTATTGGGGGTGAGGTCGCGCTGTGTCTAGGAGAGCCAGAACATGAAAAGTCCTTGGCCAAGGCAGGAGATTTGCTGGTAGGTATTCCAATAGTATCTCAGGGTGTTCTGGGCTACACTCTGACACCACTTGTACCGCTATTGGGCATCTGACTTTTACCAACCCCTAGGCCCGCCATGCGATGCTCATAGACGAACGGACCGGACAGTATGGATATTGTCACTGACAGGCTCAGTAGGGTGTCTAGATGAGTTCGCTCATCGACGTCCCTTTTAGTCAATACCTGGTAGCCCGTTATGTATTGGCTGATACCTCTGACGTGCTAGTGGTTAAATCCACAGCCATAGTATTGACGAGTCTTTAGAGTCCACCACACACTCAGTTACTCAGGTTTTGGGCGAAACGCTGTAGAGGCCGTATGGAGATATGGCAAGGTTCGATCAGATACGTGCGGTATTGCACGTATCGTGATCGGACAGTTTTTACTAGCCGGCTTTGGCTTAAGCCGGATCCTGGTATTAGATAGTGTAGATTTTGTCTCTTTGCATTTGTGTTCAGTGGGAATACAAATGCGGGCATGTATATGCAGTAGCGGGGTTTTTCTGTAATTTATTACGGGATCAGTTTTCTGGAATTGCCAGTTTGCTTTCCGTTCCGGTCGGTTTTTCCTTTGTTCCTTCCCGGCCGAACTATCGATGGAGGGGGTTATTTGCAAGTTTGCAAATAACTTATTGTGAGGGGGTTTCTTGCATATATGTGTCTTCATGATTGTTCTCTCATGATGAGATTCTTTTCTAGTCCATTCCTTTGCTTTTCAAGTGATGGTTTTGTGATATGATGAGATGAGAAGTGGATGTGGTCACCATTCTATCTTTCCTACACTCACCTCCCATCTTGTTTTTGCTCTCCATCTCATTCTTATCATATAGGGGCCGGCCACATTTGATATGGGGGAGAGAGATTTTCATTTTTGTGGTGGCACATATTTGTTCATCTCATTCTTCTTGTTTGGGAAAAATGAAAGCACCATTTTTCCTAACCTAATTCCTCCATCACCAAAGGCAACATAAACCCCAAAGAGACAATGGCTACTACACTATTCTACAGCAAACCTTGGACGCGTCGGCTAGCCAACTTCGCGCCCGAGTTGCCTCGGTCAAGAGGTGGGAGCCCGTAAAAGTATCCGGCTACGTGGTGCCCTTTCCGACGAGGAGATGACGGACGGAGATTCCGCGGGAGATCGGAGTGGAGACGAAGACCGAAGGACATGGATCGCTTGGTATAATTCTCTACCCGTATTTTAGTTTGCTAGTAGCTAGGTCAATGGCCCGATCCGGGTTAAAAGTGCGCGGTGGTGCCGGTTTGCTAGTTTGTAAAGTTTTTCGTTTCCGCATTCCGGCATCGGATCGACGGCCGGGGCGCCGCCGCTGACATACAATGTCTATACATGCTAGAAATGGTTCTTCGTACTTCATTACATTCACTGACGATCTCTCAAGATACGGACATGTGTTCCTAATGAAACACAAGTCTGAAGCTTTTGAGAAATTCAAGGAATATAAATCCGAAGTCGAGAACCAAATGGGTAAAAGTATTATAATCCTACGATCTGATCGAGGAGGAGAATACTTGAGCATGGAATTCCGTGATTATCTAAAAGAGAATGGGATTCTCTCTCAGCTTACTCCTCCGTATACACCACAGCACAACGGTGTATCGGAGCGGAGGAATCGCTCCCTATTAGATATGGTGCGCTCTATGATGAGCACTGCTGAGTTACCTATTTCCTTTTGGGGTTATGAGCTTGAAGCAGCAGCATACCTATTGAATCAGGTTCCAACAAAATCTGTACCTACCACACCATATGAGATATGGAGTGGGAAGAGACCATGTCTTAAACGAGTTAAGATATGGGGTTGTCCGGCCTATGTCAAAAGGCAAAATCCGGAAAAACTCGAGCCACGATCAGTTCTTTGTAAGTTTGTTGGATATCCTAAACATTCAAATGGATATCTATTCTACCACAGTGAACAACAAAAGGTGTTTGTTTGTCAACATGCCACCGTTTTAGAAAAGGAATTTCTTGCAAAAGAAATTAGTGGCGAAGAGGTAGAGCTGGAAGAAGTTCCAACAGAACAAACTACAACTGAAGATTTAGTGGAACCAGAGGATTCGATAGTTCCCAACGAACCTCAGCCTCTCCGCCGATCTAGTAGGGTTCCTCATCCACCTGAGAGATACTACGGTTTTCTCATTGATGGTGGGAGCGAGGATTGCATCATGGAAGATGATGACCTAACTAGCTTCGAGCAGGCCATCACGAGTGGAGACTCTGTGAAATGGCTAGATATAATGCGATCTGAGATGGAATCCATGTACACCAACAAAGTATGGATTTTGGAAGTTGCTCCTGAAGTGGTAAAACCCATTAGGAGAAAATGGATCTTTAAGAAGAAATTTGGTGTAGATGGAAAAGTTGAGACTTTCAAAGCTAGACTTGTTGCAAAGGGTTTTCTTCAACGACCAGGTGTGGATTATGACGAAACCTTTTCTCCAATGGCTACGCTTAAGACCATCCGGATCCTACTTGCCATTGCTGCATAACATAGTTAGTTATATGTATGCCCTAGAGGCCATTACTGTACATGAGATGTACATTGTAGTGGATGCTTGGACATATATAGAGAGGACTTTCTTGCTCGACATGATAGTATGCTATCTAGTTACTCTTTATCTTAACATGTACACTGATTGTCTCTCTGTTACATGTTGGTAAAGCCCTTAGGATGCGTACTTGACTACCTAGATTATGATGGAGATCATACTAGTGGGACAAAGGTAGTCGGTGAGTACATCCTTTAATGTCCCTAGTCATAGGTGTATCGAGACGGGGCATCGATATACCAGAGTAGACTAGCGTATAACTTCTCGACCCATGTAGATGGGCGATGGATGATCCCATATCCATTGGTGTTTGACATCAGAGATGATATACAGGTGCTCAGTGGAGACTGGGTACATTGGACGGACTCGCCGAGAACTCCCAGATAGTATTATACCTCACGTCAGATGGTAGTTCTCTGGTGACACTGGTACAGGTTAGTCTGTCGACCCGAGATCGTCATAGAGTCTTGTGTGATTCCCACTGTGCTTTGATTTCCACCTAACCACGTTCATGAGAACGTGAAAAATGATGGATTTTGGGTACAGTCCCGAATCACATGGAGGAAATGAGCGATAGGAGGGGATTCGTCTCTCCCGGTATTGGGGGTTGATGTTGCGCTGTGCTCGATTGGCTATAACAGGAAGTCCCTGGCCAGGGCAGTTTCGGAGATTTACTGGTAAGTGTTACCAGTAGTTTCTCGACCCGTTATGAGCCTCCTATCGGCACGACTTATCGAGTTACTGGGGTCTGACGTTTACCACCCCTAGACGAGATATGCGACATATCAGACGAAGAGTCCGGACTTTACGGTACTGTTACTGATTGGATTCGCAGGAGTATGAGCAGGCTTGCTTGTTGATCTTCTGATCGCTCAATACCCGGGTGGCCGTTACGTTTAGCAGACCGGTTGCGGCTTGTGGGTGTTTGATATGATCATCACCTACTGCAGGAGTATTGACGAATCTTTAGAGTCCTATACAAAGGTTTCCTGGTTCATTCGAAACGGAGTAGGAGCACATATGTGATATGTCCGGGACCTAAATTGATGCGCGTATGTGATACCGCATTCTATTCTCGCGATTTGTGACATCGGTCGTTTATATGAGATATAGCCGGATTATCGGATCAAGTGTTGATTCGATAAGTTGTTGCATTTGATATTAGGCGGTTATATGTGTTAGTGTATATGCCCTAGAGGCCATTACTGTATCATACTAGTTTGTGTATTACTTAATGGAAGCTTGGGATATTCACCTTGTATATACAATCTTGCTCAAAATAGTAGTATGCTACTTGGTTTGTTTCTACTTCAATGTGTACATGTGTTTATTTTAGTATATCGCCTATACACATTAGTGGAGCCCTTAGGATCTTTGCTTGATTACCAGCGTTGTGATGGCAGTCACACTAGTGGGGGCTGGGTAATCTATAAGCACATCCTTATGCAGGTCCCTAGTCGCTGGACTATCGAGACAGGGCATCGATACTCCGGAGTAGACTAGCGCATGCGCTTCTCATCCCAGAGTGGGAGATGGTCTGTCCCACAGCCATCAGTACGTCGTACTGGAGATAGTATGCGGGTGCTCGTTGGGTTACGAGTATACTGGACAGGACTCGTCGGGAACTGACCGGTTGGTATTATACCTATCGTCAGTTATCAGATCCCAGGTGACATGAGTACAGCTTAGTCCGCTGACTTGACACTGTCACTTCGCCTCGAGTGTGTTCCCACTGTACTTTGATTACTACCTTACCACGGCTCAAAGGAGTCATGCAAACAGGTAGTAGTTGGGTGCAGTCCCGAAGCACTTGGAGGCAGTGACGGTTAGACAGGATTCGTCTCTCCCGGTATTGGGGGTTGACATCGCGCTGTGTCTAGGAGAGCCATTACACGAGTAGTCCCTGGCCAGGGCAATCGAGATATACTGGTAGGCTTCTAGTGTTATCTCAGGGTGTTTTGGGCTTCACTCCGACACGACTTGTACCGCTATTAGGAGACTGACGTATACCGCCCCCCTAGGCCCGCCATGCGATGTATCAGACGAACAGACCGGACTGTACGGAGATTGTCATATTCAGGCTCAGTAGGAGTTCAGATGGGTTTCACCTTGTCAGTCTTCTTGTCGGCATCTACCTGGGGACCGTTACGCACAGCTAGTGCCGCTTGCGTTCTGTAGTTAAACCCACTGCCAGCGTAGTGTCGAGTCATTAGAGTCCCACACAGAAAGCTATTCTCCTTTAGGCAAAAGAGTAGAGGTCGCATGGTTTTGCGACAGGTCGCATGGTTTTGCGACAGGGTTCGGTCACATTCGTGCACTTATTCACGTACAGTGTCCGGACAGTTTACACTAGCGGGTTTTGGTTTAAGCCAGATCGTAGTGTACGTATTGGGATTGGTTTTATCCAGTTTGTATTCGTGTTCCTCGGAACGCGGATGCAGGTGTGTATGCACAGTTGACGGAGATACAGTGGCAGAGGATTCTCATTAGGGTTGTTGACCGTTGACCGTTGACTATTGACTTTTTGCTCAACCCTAATGAGAATATGATATATGATTAACAATTATATTAATTAAGTATTATGGTGACATGGTTGTTGAGGGGTTGACTTTGTTGTCTTGTTGACTTTGTTGACCGGTTGACTAGGCTTGACTAGTTGACCATCATGATAACTATAGCTATCATTTCATGGCAAAGACTTTTGCTTGCTTGCTCTTTTGTGCAAAATGAGTGCATGAAATGATATGGCTATGGTTGCTTAAACCATCACATAATACTTGATTGATATGAGGTGTTATGATTGTTTTGGATTATGAGAGCCAAGTAAAAAAAGTCTTTCTCATTCTATCATTCTCATTCTCTCTCTTGTTCTTGAGCTCTCATCTCCTTCCTCTTGCTCTCCCTCTCTTAGTCTATGGTTCACTTGTTTCATGTGTTGAGAACCAAGAACCATAGAGAAAATCCAAACACACTCTTCTCTACTCACTCTAGTTCACAAGGTTTAGCAAACCAAGTGAACTAGTTTCTTCAAAGATCGAAAAAGAAGCCAAAGGTAGAAGCTTTCGAGGTGGATCTATCTTCGGCGCAAGGAGACGACGGAGTGAAGCCGATCCGGACAACCATCGAGGCTTGAAGACGAAGGAGATCAAGAAAGAAAGGTATAACCCCCTAACCGAGTAGTTAACAACTCCTAGTTAGGTTGTTAGTTAGATGTTTAACAAAGATCCGGTTTTGAGTCCATGTTACCACCTTTAGAAAAAATGTTTTTCACCAAATTCCGCATGCCCGAAATTACCGGGAGAGGTAGCATGGACTTAAAGTGGTATCAGAGCCTGGTTAAACTCTATCTAACATGTTAGCAAAGTAGCTAGAAGATCGATCAAAGAAAAAGTCACGAAACGAACCCTAGTTGTCAAGTTTCTGCCGATTTTTATTCTGTTCAAAAGTTGATAATTTTCATCTTAAAAATCGGCTCAGGCTTTTGTTTGAATAACCACCAAATTTGGTCCCACGAACCGTTCAAAGAGCCGCGGAAACGCGGCGGGAGCACGCTCCCGCCGCGGTTCCGCGTCCGAGTTGACTCGGCCGAGGTCCAAATTTGGTGCAGTGTATTTCTGGGGTTGTTTTGGGATTTTTGGAATATGTATTTTCTGCCCAGATTTTCCAGAACGAAAATTTTGTGTTTGGGGCCTATAAATCCGTATTTTTGATCGAACTTCTAAAAGACTTGAGCTGACGGGTTTTTCTGTGATGTGATATTTGTATTGAACGTCTACTAATCGCTATATGTCGATTAGTGGGGGTTATATAAATCTGTGATCTGTAATGTCATTGGAATGTGTATATGAATTCATTGGATTGTCGCGGGTGCATAGCCGGGGGTTGTGAGACGAGAGTTTTCTTTTCTTTCAATTCATGTAAATTTGTAAATTGATGTAATAATTATTTGTATGGCCGCACAACCGGGTCGGGGTTGTAGCCGTCATTGTATAATTTCTTTTTACTGTTTTTGCTCCTAGGATAGACCCATGGAGGGGGTGCACAAACTACCGGGTATGCCGAAGTGCCGAGTGGCCTACTCACGGAGTTGAGGGAGGTTGCTTCGCTTCGGGTACTTGGCGGGTAGTTTGCCGCACCCGTAGGGGTCTTTGGTGGGGTATTGGCTATTCACCGCAACCGTGTAATCTGCTTTTCGTTACAGGCTCGTACGAATTGCAGATTCCTAGTATATCCAATGTGTTCATCTGTGATCTGAAATGGCTTTCATTGCAGTATATCTATATATGATATTATTTAGGCGTTGCTTATGTTTTACAGCCGCGCTAGCCCAGCCCCCGCTCTGTCGTTAGTTAAGTAACGTAACGGGTAATGACGGGGCCCCCTGGCGAATGCGAATGGCATAAGCGTCCGTCATATTTTGGTTGTTTTCTGCAATGGTAGGATTAAATGATGGGACGCATTAAAAGAACTAATGCAAGAATATCACGCATTAAAAGAACTAATGCAAGAAAATAAACCAAGTTAAAATCGTTGGAACACTTTCGGAAAACCACTCGGTTCTTTTCAAAACTAACTTTTAAATGCGGAGCTTGAGCCACTCCTTTTAAATGCTATCTCGTTCCATCGATTATATCAAGTTCACTACGATCATGGTTTTGCCAAAACCATTCGTAGCCCTCCGTCGTTTCACATGAATAGTCAATAGTATTCAAGCTGTGTATGTTGGCCAAAGTCAAGGCATAGTGATTGGTAGCCATTGGATATTCATGTGTAGCATAGATAGATGCGTTGGTTTGGGACAGTCGTACTGCCATTTTGGCCAAAGTCAAGGGTAGGTACGGGTGGATCCAAATTAACCGGGAGAATGACGGGTAGAACTTGACATGTGACTTATGATATTTTGGCCAAAGTCAAGGTCATAAGAGCATAGGGCAAAAATCCACATCGGGAGTTTCAAAAGAACTGAAACTTGCTAGTGTTGCATACCATTTGGAGTGTGATGATTCTGGTAGGATTCCTTCAGTTTCGTCACGCGATGATATTTCGATCCCGATCCTACTGTGAGTATATGCTACTCCTCGGGAAATTTCTCACTTAACGATCAATGCTATAAACCAAGTAGGTGTCTAGAAAGGTGTTAGCGGGGCTACGCCCACAGGAAAAAGAGGTTATTTAATTAAGGAACATCGCGAAAGCGTTGGAAAACCTCCCTCGAAGTACCGACACCAGCCTGGCCGAACAGTTAAGCAAGTATTGTACGGTGAGATTGATCCTGACTAATTCTTCCTTTGTGGTTTGAGGAGGGATTCGAGAAACAGTGGGAGCCATCCTGTTTAGACAAACAAAAAACCATTCTAAACTTGCAAGAGCATCATGCTGAGTGTTTCTTCTCTCTCCTAATTGCAGCGACCAATCAACATGACTGGACTTAAGTTACTCCTAGATAAAGACATACTGACAGGGCCAAACTACAAAGATTGGCACAGGAAAGTCAAGATGGCAATCACTTACGACAAGCTGGGGTATCTTCTTACCACCAAAGCTCCCCCTGTCCCAGGTCCCAAAACCAGCGTCGCGGATAAGGAAATCCGTAAGACCTGGGTGTTAGTTATATGTATGCCCTAGAGGCCATTACTGTACATAGGATGTATATTGTAGTGGATGCTGGGACATATATAGGGAGGACTTTCTTGCTCGACATGATAGTATGCTATCTGGTTACCCTTTACCGTAACGTGTACACTGATTGTCTCTCCGTTACATGTTGGTAAAGCCCTTAGGATCTGTACTTGACTACCTGGACTATGATGCGGATCATACTAGTGGGGACATGGTAGTCCATAAGTACATCCTTCAAAGTCCCTAGTCGAGGGTGTATCGAGACGGGGCATCGATATACCAGAGTAGACTAGCGTATACCTTCTCGACTCATACAGATGGGCGATGGATGATCCCATATCCATTGGTGTTTGACATCAGGGATGATATACGGGTGCTCAGTAGAGACTGGGTACACTGGACGGACTCGCCGAGAACTCCCAGATGGTATTATACCTCACGTCAGATGGCAGTTCTCTGGTGACACTGGTACAGAGTAGTCTGTTGACCCGAGATCATCATAGAGTCTTGTGTGGTTCCCACTGTGCTTTGATTTCCATCTTACCACGTCCAAGAGGGCGTGCAAAACGGTGGTTTTTGGGTACAGTCCCGAGTCACATGGAGGCAATGAGCGATAGGAGGGGATTCGTCTCTCCCGGTATAGGGGGTTGATGTTGCGCTGTGTTCGATTGGCTATAACAGGAAATCCCTGGCCAGGGTTGCTGAGATTTACTGGTAAGTGTTACCAGTAGTTTCTCGAACAGTTATAGACCTCATATCGACACGACTTATTGAGCTATTGGGGTCTGACGTCTACCACCCCTAGGCGAGATATGCGACATATCAGACGATCAGACCGGACTGTACGGTAGTGTTACTGGTCGGATTCACTGGAGTGTGAGCGGGCTTGCTCGTCGATCTTCAGATCGCTCAATACCCGGGTGGCCGTTACGTTTAGCAGACCGCTTGCGGCTTGTGGGTGTTTGATATGATCATCGCCTGCTGCCGGCGTATTGACGAGTCTTTAGAGTCCTACACAGAGGTTTCCTGGCTCAAGCGAAACGAAATAGGAGCGCATATGAGATATGTGCGGGACCGAGAATAATGCGTGTATGTGATACCGTATTCTATTCTCGCGATAAATGTATCGAATGGTTGTATGCGATATAACCTAGTTATCGATTCAAGCGTTGATTCGATAAGCCGATATATTGTATACTAGTCGGTTGTGTGCGACATAACCGGATCATTGAATCAAGTGTTGATTTAATGATTTAATGCATATTTATATATTTGATATATTACTTTGCATCAACTAGTATCGGTTTACTTAAGATGGATTTTCTCGCTCGGATGTGTGCATTACATATGCGATATGATTTTGTGCACTTGCTTGTATCATGTTTGATGATGCATGCTTTTTGGTTAAGTGTAAAGTATTAAACCTTGGTTGATGAAATGGTTAGGGTTTATAATTTAGTTATTCATTTATCTTATTTAGTTATCCATTTATTTTTGATAAATGAATAAAAGAAAGAGAAAAGGATGGTGGCTTCTTTTGTTGTTTTGTTAAAGCTTCATGAAGCTTTGACTTAGTCCACTATTCTTATCTCATCCTTAACCCTAACCATACCACTCAACCATGATTAATTCTCTACACTAAACCATGGTTCTAAGATGATAAGAATGTATTATTCTTTTCTTTTTAGAATTATCTTATCATAAGCTTCTTCTTCTTCTTCCTTGACTTCAAGAAGAAAAGCTTCACCTCCATCAATGGTGATTGATGCAAATGAGTGAGAAATCCAATTCTAAAGTTAACCCACTTCCTATTTCTTCATCCTCTACCTCTTGCCAAGTAGTAGAGTGTGTTTACTTCACAAGTTTCTTGACTTGGTGAAGTCGGAGCTTGATTTAGCGATGCCTCGACGTAGATCATCTTCGGCATGGACATCGACGACCTAGCTTGCCCATTCTCCGACGAAGCCGACTCTAGAGCCCGGATTTGATTTGGACAGCGGAGACGACCTCGTTGCGGAGCCGTGGAGGTAGAGGACCGGATCTACAAAGGTTGTATTTCCGTATTCCCAATAGTTAAGTGTTAACTAGTTCTTTTTCGCCTAGACATCTAGTTATCGATCCGTTGTTTAGGGTTTGTAGGCACCATAGAATTTGAAATTGCCATGGTTGATGGCTTGGGAGACCTCACTAGAGTGCCTAGGAACCCTACAGTGGTATCAGAGCCTAGCTAGAGCCTTAGGCGAAGTCCAGACGGAATTCGAAGTCCGAACGAACCCGAAAACCCAAACCTAACATGCTCTCTGTCCAGATTTTAAAATCGTGGATTTTTCCATATTAAAAATGTTCAGAAAAATCAGCAGGCAATCCTAAGAATAACTGTGAAATACGAGTACTTGTTTCCAACAGTGCGCCGCGTTTCCGCGGCACGAGCATGGCTCGTGCGGCGGAAGCGCGGCAGTTTTGTCGTTTGTGGCATCCTAATTTGTACAGTAATTCACAATATTATGTGCTGGTTTTCCAGGGTATTTTTAATATTTTTTCAAGAGTTGAATTTTTCTGAGTTGATTTGGGGATTCGGTGTTTCGATCGGAGTATCAAATTTTGTCTGTGTGGCTTTCCGGATAAATCTTAGAATATGTTAAAAAGTTCGACCGGATATAAATACCCAATTTTTCCCCTGTCGGGAAATTTCAAAGTGTTGGATTTTTCCGTAGTTTAACGACGTTCTAAGTAATGCAAGTAACGCGATGGTCCCTCTAGAAGACACAAACCTTAACTCGATTATGTGACCGTCTTGAACTGCCCTTTGAACCTTCGGGTTTGGGGCAGTACGGCGTGCCACATGTGAGGCGTTGGCTTGACCCTTCTACGACTGGACCGTTGGTACTGAGGTACGAACTGAATGTTGTTAGACTAGTTTCATGTGTTGATTTGTATCGGGAAAACTTGGGTGTTCGATTGTTCGATCGGAAAGTTTAACATTTTCTATTTATCTGGAATGGGATACAATAATTGGAATTCGTAACAGTTATGTGATAACTAAATGAATGTTATAAACGTAGCAGTTTAGTCTCACTTGATCGGTTGCTACGGAATTTTGATGTGATCAAAAGTCCGTCGCAATCACGTAGCGTACGCGGGTACTCGCCGGGTAAACTTAATAGACAGCTTCACTCCATAGCCCCGACCAAGTGACTGTAGGAGAACCCCGTCGCCGAAAGCATCCCTCCGGGTGCTCGCGGTAGCGGTGTTCCGCCTTGGTGCACTTCGTCGACGGTATCGGGGGTGCTGCCGTCTACTGAAGTTTGCGACGAGCATTCGATCAGTTTTTCGGGAATCTTGTTGAATTACCCGACTTGATATTGAAAAGTGTTTTCGATAATAAGACTAAAATGCGGGGTTTATAATTGTTAGGCATGCGATGTCTAAGTAATTCATTTGGTCAGGCATGCGATGTCTGAGGTGATTGCGGATTCCAACTGTTGTAGTTTTACACTTTCTTTTCTATGACCGTAAGTGTAATATGTGATATCGCCGGTTTCGTTGCTATATGTCAACGACAATTAGGATGCGCATATCTACTTACGTTGATGACATGTGATGTTATGTGTTGCTGGATATGTTATATTGGATTGTCGTGTTTTGAATAGCCGGGGTTTTTTTATGTGAGATGAGTGTTTTTCATTTTCATTCATGTAAAAACTTGTATGTAATATTCTTTTATTGGGGCACTTCCAGGTTGCGGAAGTAGTCACCGTTTGTATATTATTTACTTTTCCGCACTAGGATAGACCCAAGGAGGAGGGCACAAGTAACCGGGTTCTGGAGTCCAGTGGGAGACCAACTCGAGGAGTCGAGTCCGGGTCTCCTAACTCTAGAATTGGTAGGGTTGCTTGCCGCTCTCGTAGGGGTCTAGGGGTGTGGGTTTGGCTATTCATCACGACCGTGGAATCCGTGTTTTATACTGGCTCGTATTGAAAACACGGACGTCCTAGTATATCCAATATTTCGTATGATTCTTCTGCTGCGATATCTGTGATGTGATCATGAGATGTTTCTGTGATGGATACAGTATATAGTATATATGATATATTATATAGACGTTACTTATGTTTTACACCCGCGCTAGCCCTGCCCTGCCCTGCCGTTAGTTACCTAACCTAACGGTGCACGAGGGGACATCGAGGCGAATGCGGATGGCATAAGTGTACGTCGTATTTATCTGTGATGATTAGGTACATTAAATGATGGGACTTCATTAATGTGATTAATGAAATAAAAGAAACCTAAGATGTTGTAGAATCGAATTTCAAAATAAAACAGGTAGCTACAGTTCTTGCTTTGCATAGCGGTATATGCGATATATCCTGCACCTTATTCGATGAGGAAAGGACCGAGATCCCTTCACCGGGAGTGACTCCTTTAGCAATAACTGGCAGATGCTACAACCTTCGGTTTGTCTTTTGATTTCTTTTAAGTGTTTTTGCTTTGCACAGTGATATATATGATATATCCCGCACCTCATTCGACGAGGAAAGGACCGACGATCCCTTCACCGGGAGTGACTCCTTTAGCAAAACTAGAAAAGCCTCAAAAACACTCCATTTCAAAATTCATTCGATCCTACAACGATATCAAGTTCATTACGCAATAGGTTTTTAGAAAAACCTGTCGTAGCCCTCCGTCATTTCAGATAAGTTGTATATAGTATTCGTGCTGCATTTGTTGGCTTTCGTCAAGGTGCAGTGTGCGGTAGCTATATGCTGCTTATCTGCCAGCATACGATGCGATTGGATTAGGGTAGTCGTGCGGCTTTGTTGGCTTTCGTCAAGGGTCGTGCGGGTGGGTTTAATTCGATCAAGAAATGTACGGGTTGAACTTGACTAGCGGGCTATGGTTTGTTGGCTTTCGTCAAGGTCATAGCACGTTAGGGGCAAAATATTATCGGGAATTTCAAGTGTTGAGATTTGCAATGAGTTTGCATACCTTCTATGAGATAGTTGGATCCCGATACCCGCTGCGAGTAAGTGTTACTCCTGGGAGAGTTTTATACATTACAATTAGCCGATCAAGTAGGTGTCTAGAAAGGTGTTAACGAGGTTACGCCTCTGGGAAAATGAGGTTTACATTAATTAGGTTCGTGCAAAAGCACGGGGGACCTCCCTCAAAGTACCGACACTGGCCTGGCTGAAAGATTGGCGAACTTGTAGTGTGTAATTAATCCCGGCTAGTCTTTCCTTTTAGGGTTTGAAGGAAGATTTGATAAAAAGCAGTGGGAGCCATCCTGATTAGATAAAATAATAACCAATCTATTCTTGACAGAGCGCACGCTGAGTGTTTTCTTCTCTCTCTCTCCAGGTAGCGACCATATCACGCCTTAATCAAGATAATAATACGGATTATTGACCGAACCCGCTTGTTATACTGAGCTGGGGAACGTTGGTCCCGCTCCAACTTATAATTGTTATAAGACAGAGCAGGAAATTGGGGAATACCAGATTTCCCGTGCCGCCCAAACGACGAGAGTGCATGTTGATGCATCATCTTCGGGTTTGTTTATTATACAGAACTGTTTCTCAGTATCCTTTATGTCCTGGGTATATGATACCGGATCAAGATCCCAGATATGTAATCTGTTACATAGGGCTACAGAAAGGTAGAGAACTGAGAACGGGTGATAAGTTTCATGAGGCAGAAAACGGGGCAAGTGTTGCAGCCAAGTCTGTCGGTCACTGTCACCCTGTATTACCAATACATTGATTCTGAACGAATGTTATTAGATACCGAACCTGATATACAAAATCATATTTGTCTCTTTATTAGTAAAGAAACGATAAAATTTTGTATTGTTGGATAATGTTTTGAACATTTCCTATATCAAAAGTTGATCGGTTCAGGCACGTTATCTAAAAGCATTAATGTTCTAAATCAAACTACAGTTCTTAGTATACGGAACACACACAAGAGGAAGAGTTCAGAAATGAACGAATCCTTCTTGAGGTATTGTAGACTAGGTCAGATCAATGCGACCCGACTGGCTAGAGTTACATTTAGATGCATATTTAAATTAGTTTGAATTTACATCTTGTGCAACTCGCCAATCATGTCACAAAGATAAGATGACCATAGCCCTGTTTACTAAGAAACAGAGAAAGAGTTAGTGAACTCTTGGGATGATACATGTTGATGTATGTTAGGTCCCCTGTCTACACATGCCAGGATTGGTTCTTTATACTTCATTACGTTCTCTGATGATCTCTTTAGATTCAGACATATGTTCTTGTTGAAACACAAGTCCGAACCTTTTGAGATATTCACAGAATATAAGTTAGAAGTAGAGAACCAAAATACGGGTATAAGTATTATGTCCTTTGATGAGATCAAGGAGGAGAATACTTGAGCACGGAATTCCTGGACTTTTCTAAAAGAGAATGAGATTCTCTCTCAGCATTACTCCTCTGTATACACCATGGCACGATGGTATATCGGGGTGGAGCAATTACACCCTATGTGATAAGGTGTGCTCTATGATGAGTACTACTGAGTTACCTATTTCCTTTTTGGGAAATATGCGCTTGAGAAGCTTCATACCTATTGAATAGGGTTCAAATCAAATCAGTTGCCTACCACTTCATATTTGATATGATAAGGGAAGAGCCCATCTCTTAAGTTAGTTAAGATTTGGGGTTGTCCGGCCTATATCTAAAAGCAAAATCCGGACAAGCTCGAGGCAAGGTCTGTAATGTAGAACTGGAAAGGTTCCAGCTATACAAACTACAGCAAATGATTTGATAGAGCCAAAGGATTCAGTAGATACCAACGAACCTCAGCCTCTCCGCCGATCTAGTAGGGTTCCTCACCCACCTGAGAGATACTTCGGTTTCTCTATGACAGTGGGAGCGAGGATTACATCATGAGATGATGACCCAACTAGTTTCGAGCTGGCCATCGAGAGTAAGACTCTGTAAGAATGGCTGGATGCTTAGTGATCTGAGATGGAATCCTTATACACCAACAAAGTATGGACTTTAGTTGCATTATCTGAAGGGTTAAATCACCATCAGGAGCAAGTATATCTTGAGAAGATTACTTGGTGTACATGGAAAGGTTGAGACTTTCAAAGCTAGACTTGTTAAAGTTTTCGTCATTGACCAGGCGTGGATAATGATGAAACCTTTTTCCAGTATCTAAGCTTAAGTCCATCCAGATCCTACTTGCCACGGCTTCATACCATGACTACGATATCTGGCGGTTGGGTGCCATGACTGCTTTTCTAAATGATATTTTAGAAGAGAACGTCTGTAAGTACACAGCCAGAGGGCTTCATAGACAGTGGGAGCAGCGGAAACGTGTGCAAGATGCTTTATAGGATAAAGCAGGTATCGCGGAGTTGGAACATCTGTTTTGATGGATTAGTCAAAGAAGTTGACATCATCAAAATGGTAGATGAACCTTATATAAACAAAAAGGTAGTAGGGAGTATGGTGGTGATCCTCGTAGAGTACGTGGATGACATACTCTTGATAAGAAAGGAGTTTCTTATGCTACGCTCGATCAATCTCCGCTTATCACAAAGATTCTCCATATAGGATTAAAGTGATACCTACTAAATCCTGGATTTTGGATCTATGAGATAGATCTAATTGGATGTTAGGACTCTCACTAGTTGTAGTGAGACGGTATCAACCGATCCTGGGGAGAATCACTGGAAGGGTTCCAGGGTGATAAAGATGACTGAATGTCAGTCGCAGGCATTGTCTTTACCCTCAGTAAAGGGACGGTATGTTGGAAGAGTTCCAAGCTAGAAACCGTGACATACTAGACGATAAAGGCAGGATACATCGCTACTTAAGATGCTACCAAAAGAGCCTGTTTGGGTGTATATTGGTTCATGAGATGAACTACGTTCCTACCATTGTGTGACAATGGAGTTGTGGCTTATGCCAAGGAACGTCCGTCCCATCAGTGATCCAGACATATTCTAAGGCAGTATCACTTGATCATGGAGATGGTTGATCTCTAATGGATCGAGGTTGCCAGAGTAGACTCAGAGAATAACACAGCGGATCCACTCACAAAGGCCTGTTCCCAGAGAGAGACTTTCATGGGATGGTTGAGTATGAGATACTGCAACCACTGCTACAGATGGCCCTAGTGCAAGTGGGAGATTGTTAGTTATATGTATGCCCTAGAGGCCATTACTGTACATAGGATGTATATTGTAGTGGATGCTGGGACATATATAGGGAGGACTTTCTTGCTCGACATGATAGTATGCTATCTGGTTACCCTTTACCTTAACGTGTACACTGATTGTCTCTCCGTTACATGTTGGTAAAGCCCTTAGGATCTGTACTTGACTACCTGGACTATGATGCGGATCATACTAGTGGGGACATGGTAGTCCATAAGTACATCCTTCAAAGTCCCTAGTCGAGGGTGTATCGAGACGGGGCATCGATATACCAGAGTAGACTAGCGTATACCTTCTCGACTCATACAGATGGGCGATGGATGATCTCATATCCATTGGTGTTTGACATCAGGGATGATATACGGGTGCTCAGTAGAGACTGGGTACACTGGACGGACTCGCCGAGAACTCCCAGATGGTATTATACCTCACGTCAGATGGCAGTTCTCTGGTGACACTGGTACAGAGTAGTCTGTTGACCCGAGATCGTCATAGAGTCTTGTGTGGTTCCCACTGTGCTTTGATTTCCATCTTACCACGTCCAAGAGGGCGTGCAAAACGGTGGTTTTTGGGTACAGTCCCGAGTCACATGGAGGCAATGAGCGATAGGAAGGGATTCGTCTCTCCCGGTATAGGGGGTTGATGTTGCGCTGTGTTCGATTGGCTATAACAGGAAATCCCTGGCCAGGGTTGCTGAGATTTACTGGTAAGTGTTACCAGTAGTTTCTCGAACAGTTATAGACCTCATATCGACACGACTTATTGAGCTATTGGGGTCTGACGTCTACCACCCCTAGTCGAGATATGCGACATATCAGACGATCAGACCGGACTGTACGGTAGTGTTACTGGTCGGATTCACTGGAGTGTGAGCGGGCTTGCTCCTCGATCTTCAGATCGCTCAATACCCGGGTGGCCGTTACGTTTAGCAGACCGCTTGCGGCTTGTGGGTGTTTGATATGATCATCGCCTGCTGCCGGCATATTGACGAGTCTTTAGAGTCCTACACAGAGGTTTCCTGGCTCAAGCGAAACGAAATAGGAGCGCATATGAGATATGTGCGGGACCGAGAATAATGCGTGTATGTGATACCGTATTCTATTCTCGCGATAAATGTATCGAATGGTTGTATGCGATATAACCTAGTTATCGATTCAAGCGTTGATTCGATAAGCCGATATATTGTATACTAGTCGGTTGTGTGCGACATAACCGGATCATTGAATCAAGTGTTGATTTAATGATTTAATGCATATTTATATATTTGATATATTACTTTGCATCAACTAGTATCGGTTTACTTAAGATGGATTTTCTCGCTCGGATGTGCGCATTACATATGCGATATGATTTTGTGCACTTGCTTGTATCATGTTTGATGATGCATGCTTTTTGGTTAAGTGTAAAGTATTAAACCTTGGTTAATGAAATGGTTAGGGTTTATAATTTAGTTATTCATTTATCTTATTTAGTTATCCATTTATTTTTGATAAATGAATAAAAAAAAGAGAAAAGGATGGTGGCTTCTTTTGTTGTTTTGTTAAAGCTTCATGAAGCTTTGACTTAGTCCACTATTCTTATCTCATCCTTAACCCTAACCATACCACTCAACCATGATTAATTCTCTACACTAAACCATGGTTCTAAGATGATAAGAATGTATTATTCTTTTCTTTTTAGAATTATCTTATCATAAGCTTCTTCTTCTTCTTCCTTGACTTCAAGAAGAAAAGCTTCACCTCCATCAATGGTGATTGATGCAAATGAGTGAGAAATCCAATTCTAAAGTTAACCCACTTCCTATTTCTTCATCCTCTACCTCTTGCCAAGTAGTAGAGTGTGTTTACTTCACAAGTTTCTTGACTTGGTGAAGTCGGAGCTTGATTTAGCGATGCCTCGACGTAGATCATCTTCGGCATGGACATCGACGACCTAGCTTGCCCATTCTCCGACGAAGCCGACTCTAGAGCCCGGATTTGATTTGGACAGCGGAGACGACCTCGTTGCGGAGCCGTGGAGGTGGAGGACCGGATCTACAAAGGTTGTATTTCCGTATTCCCAATAGTTAAGTGTTAACTAGTTCTTTTTCGCCTAGACATCTAGTTATCGATCCGTTGTTTAGGGTTTGTAGGCACCATAGAATTTGAAATTGCCATGGTTGATGGCTTGGGAGACCTCACTAGAGTGCCTAGGAACCCTACACTGGGAACTAGACTGCGCGAAGGCCAAGTGCCTCGTGCTTGCCTCTATGGACAATGAACATCAGAGGAGGCACGAGAATATGGACCTGGAATCCATATTTCTTCATACAAAAGAACTGTATGGAGAGCAATCTCGTATCGCAAGATACGAAGTGTCGAAGAAGTTATTTTCGGCAAGGTTGGCCGTCGGATCATCGGTAGCGGAACACGTGCTTAAGATGATTGGCTACATAGAAGAGCTCGCGGACCTTGGGACTACGTTGGAGAATGAGCTCTATACGGACTTGATTCTCCAGTCCCTTCCTTCCACTTACGCCCAGTTTATCCTGAACTTCAACTTACAAGAAAAAGAAGTTCAACTTTCAGAACTCCTCAACATGCTGAGGAGCGCAGAGGGCACCCTACAGAAAGGTAGGGAAACATCCACTTTGTTTGTAGGAGGATCTTCCTCTTCTAGGTCCAAGGCGAAAGCCAAGGGAAAGAAGAAGAAAGCCCCCGCCAAACCAAGGGGCGGTGTTAGTAAAGTGGATACGAAGGAAAAGACAAAAGCAACAAAGAAAGTGGGGAAGCTTGTGGATAAGGAAGAATGCTTCTATTGTCATAAGAAGGGACACTGGAAAAATGATTGCAGGGCTTGGAAGGCCAGAACACAGGATTTGAAGCAGGTTGCGGCTTCAGCTTCAGGTGTATATGTTATTGAAAACTGTCTTTCAATAAACTCTACTTCCTGGGTATTGGATACCGGATCAGGATCTCATATCTGTAATTCTTTGCAGGCGTTGAGAAACCGTAGGGTTTTGAAGGCAGGTGACATGACCCTCAGAGTTGCAAACGGAGCTAGCATGGATGCTAAGGCCGTGGGGGACTATCACCTGGGAATGTCAGATGGACATGTTTTGGTTTTGCGTAATTGCTTTTTTGTACCCAACGCAACTTGTAATATCATTTCTGTATCTTTAGTTTCTAAAGAAGGTTATGAATTTGCGTTTGTAAGTAATGTTGTAAACATTCACCTTAATCAAGTTTTGATTGGGTCAGGTACATTGAGCAATGGTATATACGTATTAAACCAACCACAGATTTTCAATGTCCAGAATACACACAAAAGAAAGTCTCCGGAAATAAATCAGACTTTCTTATGGCATTGTAGACTAGGTCACATCAATGAGAGAAGGTTGACGAAGTTACATACAGAAGGATATTTGAATCCGTTCGAATATCAATCGTATGCCACTTGTCAATCCTGTCTCAAAGGAAAGATGACAAAGACTCCGTTCACTGGACACGGAGTAAGGGCGAGCGAGCTCTTGGGACTCGTACACAGCGACGTGTGTGGTCCAATGTCTACACATGCGCGAAGCGGTTATTCTTACTTCATTACTTTTACGGATGACTTTTCAAGGTACGGTTATGTCTTCTTAATGAAACATAAGTCCGAAGCCTTTGGAAAATTCCAGGAATATAAGAATGAAGTAGAAAAACAAACTGGCAAAAGTATCAAGATCCTAAGATCGGATCGAGATGATGAATACTTAAGTGCCGAGTTCCTGGACTATTTAAAAGAGAACGGAATTCTCTCTCAGCTTATTCCTCCATACACTCCGCAACATAACGGTGTATCAAAGAGACGGAACCGAACCCTATTGGATATGGTTCGGTCCATGATGAGCAACGCTGAGTTACCGCGATCATTCTGGGGGTATGCGCTAGAATCAGCCGCATACCTTTTGAACCGAGTTCCCACTAAGACTGTGCCTACCACACCATATGAGATGTGGTGTGGGAAGAGGCCCCATCTTAATCACATTAAGACATGGGGAAGTCCAGCTTTTGTCAAAAAGCAGCATGCGGACAAGCTCGAGGCACGCTCAGTACAGTGCAAGTTCGTGGGATATCCAAAGAACTCCAAGGGATATTTCTTCTACTGCGAAGAGGAACAAAAGATTATTGTTTCTCGTCATGCCTACTTTCTAGGACACCAGTTCTTAGAAAAGGAAATTAGTGGGAGCGCAGTAGAACTGGAAGAAATTCCAGAACCACAGACTATTACTGAAAGCTTAGTGGAACCAGAGGGTTCGAAAGAGCTGGACATTCCTACGCCGCTTGTTCATATCAGATTTTTGCATTTTCATACCGCCCAATTTTTATCACATTGCTTATCGGTAGATACTCTTGAGCCGTGTTTGCTAGTAAAATGCAGGATACAGGTTCTCGGTTCTAAAACGGTGAAATTCATGGAAAACACGACAAAATCCGGGTTCCTGCCAACCACTGAGAAAACACGGTCTCCGCTCTTCATCCGTATGTTGCCATATACCAGTTTAAGAGACAAAATGTCAAATCGATGTCGTTTTCATCCACAAGGCTCAATGGCAGCACAAGATCCAAGAAATCTACGCGGAGCTCGAGGCAATCATGACAAAAACATCCACAAAAAGTCCACCTTTCCCTCAACAGAAATTCTGGAAAAATCGTGAAGACAATTTGAGAAAATACATATGCCAGAATAAAGTACACAGCAAACCAGGAAAGCACCAAAAATCCCATGCCCTAACTCCACCAGAGTGCGGCGGATCCGCGGCATAGGGAGGCTTAGGCCGTGGATCCGCGGCCACTCTGTGGAGTCAGAGCATGGGCTTTGGGGGGGATTTGGGTCTTTTCATATGTGTTCTGGTGGTTGCCCTAGATTTCCATTCTCCAGCCTATAAATAGCCCAGAACTTTGAGAAGGAAGGGGTCCATAATCTTGTATTTTCTTTTCTAGGATTAGTTGTGTTTCCTCTTCCTCTTCTCATCTCTTCTCCACTAAAACTTGTAGTGAGCTTTGTGAGTGAAGAATGATGAATAAAGAAGACTCTTTTGCTATTATATCTTGTCTTGTTCTTTTATAATTGCTTGTAATTTTAATTTGTTAACTAGTTGTTGTTATTTCTTGTTGTTTCTTTATTTTCTCCTTTCCTTTGTCACTAAAACAACCATGATGCTTACGCTTGATCCTTGCCAAGGTGAGGTCGCAAATAGCTAGTTGTTCTCTTCTAATCTCTTCTTTCTATCTTCCTCTTTTGTTTTGTTTTATTTTTCCGTATCATGATGTGTGAGTAGTTTCATACTTGTTAGGGTAGGATAAGGAAAGTTTGAGAGAAGAAAATCTCTCTCACTCTTTCCTTGCCCAACAACTTAATTCGACTCCCGTTAATTGAACCACAATCCGCTCCTTACGGCACCCTATCCTACATGATAGCGGTGATTCCGTAGTGAGACCGGTTGTGGTTGAATTAACCGGAGGTTATGGCTAAGAGCCAAGAACGGACGGACAAGCACCAAAAGGAAGAACTTATGCTTTGGAAAGCCTAGCTTATACTCGCAAGTTCCTTCCTAGTTGTGCTAATCCCCATTGTTGCCGATTACCGTAACACCGATATTAAGAGGGGCAACGAAAGATGTGGGAGACTCCTAACTCAAACTAACCTAATCCTAACCCTAACAAGCTCTCTTTAAATATCAACTTAACACTTAGATAACCACAACAAAATCTGAAAAACTGGACTTAACTCGTTAAAACACATAGAAAAAGATTCCCATCTCCCTGCGGACGACCCGTACTCAACCGGCTAGCTACGAGCGAAACCGTCTTGATTGCGGTATTTAACTAAAACTTGAACACGCAGAATCGCTAACAATCACCGATCCGCAGGAGTAGTAGGCAGACTCATCCGCCCGAGAGATACTACGGTTTTCTCATAGACGGGGATAAAGAGGATTGCATCATAGATTATGATGAGCCTACTAGCTTCCAGCAGGCCGTTCAGAGCATTGACTTGGTAAAATGGCTGGATGCAATGCGGACCGAAATGGAGTCCATGTACACCAACAAAGTATGGACGTTGGACATTGCTCCAGACGGGGTAAAACCGTAGGATGCAAGTGGATCTTCAAAAGGAAGATTGGTGTAGATGGACAGATTGAGACCTATAAAGCTAGACTGGTTGCAAAGGGTTTTCGTCAAAGACCTGGTTTGGACTATGACGAGACCTTTTCTCCAGTAGCTATGCTGAAATCCATTCGGATCCTTCTTGCCATAGTTGCCTTCCACGATTATGAGATTTGGCAGATGGACTTAAAGACCGCTTTTCTAAATGGAAATTTAGAGGAGTGTGTCTATATGGATCAGCCAGGGGGTTTCATTCAGAATGGGAGCAGCGGAAAGGTGTGCAAGTTGCTTAAGTCCATTTACGGACTAAAGCAGGCATCGCGGAGTTGGAACATCTGTTTTGATGAGACGGTCAAGGAATTTGGCTTTATCAAAAATCCAGATGAACCATGCATCTGTAGTAGATTTGTAGCGAGAACTGTAGTATTCCTCGTTTTATACGTGGATGACATTCCTATGCTACAATCTGTCAAGGGGTTCTTGTCACACAGGTTCTCCATGAAAGACCTGGGTGATGCCTCATACATCCTGGGGATCCGGATCCATCGTGATAGATCCAAGAGGATATTAGGACTTTCGCAGTCCAGGTACATCGACAACATACTGAAAAGGTTCAGTATGGAAGATTCCAAGCGCGGTAACCTACCGGCTTGTCACGGGATCACCCTCTCTAAAGAGATGTCTCCCAAGACTGATTTGGAGAGGGATCGCATGTCTATTATACCCTACGCTTCTGCGGTAGGCTCTATAATGTATGCGATGTTGTGTACCAGACCGGATGTAGCTTATGCACTGAGTGTGGTAAGCCGGTATCAGTCAAACCATGGGGAGAAACACTGGATAGCAGTAAAGAACATTCTCAAGTACCTGAGAAGGACTAAGGAGATGTTCTTGGTGTATGGCGGAAAAGACCTCCAGATCGAGGCCTTTGCTGACTCCAGCTTCCAGAGTGACAAGGATGATTCCAAATCCATGTCGGGTTTTGTCTTTACCCTCAATGGAGGGGCGGTGTGTTGGAAGAGTTCCAAACAGGAAACCGCTGCAGACTCGACGATGGAAGCGGAATACATCGCTGCATCTGATGCCGCAAAAGAGGCTGTCTGGATGAGGAAGTTCTTGAAAGAACTTCAGGTGGTTCCGTCCATTGTTGATCCAATACCTCTGTATTGCGACAACAACGGGGCTATAGCTTTAGCGAAGGAACCCAGGTCCCATCAGAGATCCAGACACATCTTAAGGCGGTATCACCTGATCAGGGAGATCGTGGATCGCCAGGAGATCGAGGTTCGGAGAGTCGCTTCAGAAGATAACACTGCAGATCCATTCACCAAGGCCTTGCCCCAGACTCAGTTCGAGCAGCTGATCGAGATGATAGGTCTTCGATACGCCAGTACATGGCCTTAGTGCAAGTGGGAGATTGTTAGTGTATATGCCCTAGAGGCCATTACTGTATCATACTAGTGTGTATATTACTTAATAGAAGGTTGGGATATTCACCTTGTATATACAATCTTGCTCAAAATAGTAGTATGCTACTTGGTTTGTTTCTACTTCAATGTGTACATGTGTTTATTTTAGTATATCGCCTATACACATTAGTGGAGCCCTTAGGATCTTTGCTTGATTACCAGCGTTGTGATGGCAGTCACACTAGTGGGGGCTGGGTAATCTATAAGCACATCCTTATGCAGGTCCCTAGTCGCAGGACTATCGAGACAGGGCATCGATACTCCGGAGTAGACTAGCGCATGCGCTTCTCATCCCAGAGTGGGAGATGGTCTGTCCCACAGCCATCAGTACGTCGTACTGGAGATAGTATGCGGGTGCTCGTTGGGTTACGAGTATACTGGACAGGACTCGTCGGGAACTGACCGGTTGGTATTATACCTATCGTCAGTTATCAGTTCCCAGGTGACATGAGTACAGCTTAGTCCGCTGATTTGACACTGTCACTTCGCCTCGAGTGTGTTCCCACTGTACTTTGATTACTACCCTACCACGGCTCAAAGGAGTCGTGCAAACAGGTAGTAGTTAGGTGCAGTCCCGAAGCACTTAGAGGCAGTGACGGTTAGACAGGATTCGTCTCTTCCGGTATTGGGGGTTGACATCGCGCTGTGTCTAGGAGAGCCATTACACGAGTAGTCCCTGGCCAGGGCAATCGAGATATACTGGTAGGCTTCCAGTGTTATCTCAGGGTGTTTTGGGCTTCACTCCGACACGACTTGTACCGTTATTAGGGGACTGACGTATACCGCCCCCATAGGCCCGCCATGCGATGTATCAGACGAACAGACCGGACTGTACGGAGATTGTCACATTCTGGCTGAGTAGGAGTTCAGATGGGTTTCACCTCGTCAATCTTCTTGTCGGCATCTACCTGGGGACCGTTACGCACAGCTAGTGCCGCTTGCGGTCTGTGGTTAATGTAAGTGCACGGCGGCGCCCCGGCCGTCAATCCGACGGCCAAATGCGGAAGCGGTGATAAACTTAAATTTTTCATGAACTGGCAAACCGCCGCGCACTAATACCCGGATAGAGCCATTAACTAGTCCTAGCTAACTACAAGATGGGGAAGAGAGATATACCGACTGATCCAAGTTCTCCGGTCTTCTCGTCGTCGTCCCGATCTCCCGCGGAATGTCCTGTCTCCACCTCGTCGCCAGAAGTGCACCACATCGCCTACTTCTTTTATGGGCTCCCACCTCAATGCCGAGGCAACTCGGGCACGAAGCTGGCTAGTCGACGTGCCCAAGATTTGCTGTAGAATATCTAGTGAGCAAGTCTCATTTGGGTTCATGGAGATGCCATTTTGGTGGAGGGATGATACAAGAACTATATGGAGGGACTTGGGGATTTTGGAGCATGAAAAGAACAACAAATCCCCATCCAAAAATTTGGACAGCCCACTTCATCAAGTGGCCGGCCATGACATGGTGGAGGGGTGAATGAGAGAGTGGTGGTGTAGAGAATGAGAAATCCATGTATCAAAAAATGGGAGCCATACACATCTATTCCAAAAGAGAGAGAGTGGAAAGGTTATCATATGAACCAATGATAACAAAGCAAAACCAACACTCAACTAACAACCATCTCTCATCATCAACAATCATGTCCACAAAAGTCAAGCCATGATCAACTAAAGAAAGTCAAGGTATGGTGCAACATCATGAAACCATCATGATACAACAATATGCAAAGACCCCCCTCCACAAATGCCTATTTGCAACAATGCAAATAAGCCCTCCTCCACCAAACTTCGGCCAATGAACGATACAAAGGAAATTGGCCGAAACGGAAAGCAAACTGGCAACTCCAGAAAACTGGTCCCGTAATAAATTACAGGAAAACCTCGATACTGTGCATACATACCCGCATCTATATTTCGACCGAAATACAAATGCAATGAGACAAAATCTACACTGTACTATACTAGGATCCGGCTTAAACCAAAGCCGGCTAGTAATATCTGTTCGATCCTGATCCGTGCAATACCGCACGTATCTGATCGAGCCTTTCCATATAACCATACGGCCTGTAGTACAAACTGTCCGATCCTGATCCGTGCAATACCGCACGTTTCTGGTCGGACCTTGCCATATCTCCATATGGCCTCTACAACTTTTCGCCCGAAAGCTGAGTAACTGAATGTGGGGGACTCTAAAGACTCGTCAACACCTTGGTTGTGGATTTAACCACTAGCACGTCAGAGGTATAAGCCAATACGTAACGGGCTACCAGGTATTGACTAAAAGGGACATCTGTGAGCGAACTCAGCCTGACAACCCTACTGAGCCTGTCAGTGACAATATCCATACAGTCCGGTCCATTCGTCTATGAGCATCGTATGGCGGGCCTAGGGGGTTGGTAAAAGTCAGACCCCTAAAAGCGGTACAAGTCTTGTCGGAGTGTAGCCCAGAACACCCTGAGATACTACTGGAATACCTACCAGTAAATCTCCTTGCCTCGGCCGAGGGCTTCGTGTAATGGCTCTCCTAGACACAGCGTGACCTCACCCCCAATACCGGGAGAGATGAACCCCTGAAGATACGCTCACTGCCTCCATGTGGCTCGGGACTGTACCCAACTAAAACCTGTTTGCACGACTCCTTTGAGCCGTGGTAGGGTAGTAATCAAAGTACAGTGGGAACTCACACGAGACAAATGACGATCCCCAGGTCGATGAACTAACCTGTACACATGTCACCAGGGAACTGCCATCTGACGTCTGGTATATGACCAACTAGCATGTTCCCGGCGAGTCCTGTCCGGTGTACTCATAACCCAATGAGCACCTGTATACATCTTGGGTGATCCAACTGACACCAGTGGCTTGTGAGACCGGCCACCGCCCCTCGTCGGGGTCTCGACTGTATACACTAGTCTACTCTGGAGTATCGATGCCCTGTCTCGAAACTCTCACGACTAGGGACCATTTAAGGATGCACTTATAGACCCCAGCTCCCACTTATATGATCGCCCTCATACTGCTGGTGGTCAAGCAAGAATCCGAGGGGCTCTATCAACATGTAATAGCGACTTGTCAGGTCACCTAAAGCAGTACACGATGATAAAGGTAAACCAGATAGCATACTATCATCTCGAGTAAGACTGTCCTACCGGGATAGGTCCTCCATCAATCATTGGAATCACATACCTGTGACCAAATAATTGACTCTGAGGGCACTTTCTCCAACAATCTCCCACTTGCACTCAAGGCTAATTATTGCGATGTCGCATACCCACAGCCCGTGTGATACCGAACACCCAACTCCTCTACTAGTCAGTCTCACAAAGCTCGTTTGCGAAACTATTGCGTTCGAGGAATAGCCTTAGTGGGTGGATCCGCTTTGTTGTTTCTTTCTATGTCTCTCTATATCTCATGTTCGCGGAGAAAACCATCTCCCGAAATGAGCAATACCTGTCTTAGAATGTGTCTGGATGTCTGATGGGACATAGCTCATAAATGAACTCCAAATCCAAACTTCTTAGAATGTATCGTCAACTGAACTTAATCAGTATCCTGCGCCATGCCACCCTCAGTATTGCCTTGGACCACCTGTCCAAAATACTGCCCCTCATCAGAAGGAAAACTATAACTCTGACAACCTCCTTGTCTTCCATGTCACCTTGGAAGCCTGGAATGATAACTGTCTCCCGAATGAGGCTGTCGTTATCATATCCCTAGAACATCCACTTATGTTCTAAAACGGCTTCCGACCGTTTCTCCAGGATTGGATCAATGTCAACTTATTGCATCTAGTGCAAGAACAACATCTGGTGTGGTACTTGACATCTCATGATTGACTCAATTGCCTGAGCAAGTGATCTGCCAATCATGCACATCCCTCTCTACTTTAGTCTGTAAGATACCTTTAGAGAGGGTGACTCCATCACCTGCAGGTACACTACTGTGCCAGGAGTCGTCCATTCTAAATACTCTTAGAATGCTGTCTGAGTACCCTGATTGGGAAACCACCCAAATCTAGATCTAAAGCCATAGATCAAGTAACCAGTATGTCAGATATAAAATCCATTTCCTTTGTAGAGAAACCACTGTGTGACGACCAAAGTATAACCGACGTAGTATAGGAATATCACTTCCTACTTTGTGTATGTCATCCAAATACCAGGACATTACACCCTACTACCTTCTCAACAGATCCATCCCCTATTCTGACGAAGTCAAACCTATGAGTGTCACATCAGAAATTGATGATCTATCTCCGCTATATCAGCTTTAGTCTATAAATAGACATAAGCTACCTGTCCACCAATGCTTCCGCTTCTCCCACTGACTACGACAACCCTCTGGCAGAGTCATATAGACGTACACTTCTAAAGCTAGTTTAGAACGACGCTATACTCATCCTCCCGCCGGGTCTCGCAGCCTGGAACAACAGCAATGGTAATTGTGGGTAAACAAGAACTTCCCTGTCACCGTCCTTGAGGCTACCGTAGTACCTCTCGGGTGCCTGAAGTTACCCACCTTATCTACGGAGTGGCCAATGGAATGTCAATCCAGATTGAATCTTTAGGTTCCTTATCAAATCTTCAGTAATCGTTTGCGGTTCTGGAATCACTTCCAGTTCTACCATACTCCCACTACTGTTTTTCTGAAAAAATCCATTTTTAATAAAACCGTGGCGAGTCTAGAACAATATTCCTATTGATCTGCCAGATGGTAGAAAGTCAACCCTCGTCATAGCCTGGGTCAACCCACAAACAGCCATTACAGAAACGTGCCTTGAGTTATCCAGAGTCTGGTTTTAATCATAAGCCGGACAACTCCCCGTATCTTAACATTGTTAAGATATGAACTGTTCTATATCCAATATAGAATCAGAGGCACTGATCTAATTGAACCAGAATCAAATCATGCAGCTGTCTCCAGTGCATGTCAACTAAATGGAAGGAGGCCGATCAGCGTTACTCAACTTAGGAATGCTTCCAATTATGAGTAACCTGAAAGAGAAGCAAGATCTCTTTATCATTACTATCAACTGAATACCATTGACAAGTATCTACATCTTCGATCACTTTGAAGAATCCCGATACTTGCTACACCTGGTTCTCTACTGTATTCAAATACCTATAACTTCTCCAAATTCGGACCCTGTGTTTCTACGAAACACCTGTCTAAAAACTAGAGAAGTTATAAGTAAACCGAATATAGTACGAGGACCAACCCCTCTGTCCTGATTGACCCTAGACAACATACAATACTCTGTATAAGTCCCTTGAGTCTGATAACTCATTCACTGTGTGTCGTAGGTTGAAAACTGTACTTATGGTTAAGAAGAATTACACCGCTGTTTAATGCTCCTTACCTAACCATCCACTGATATAGGTAAATGTCACTGACATAATTTCAAAAAGATATGTCTCACTCTATAAAAATAGACGTACAGATATATCAATTTGAAATTGGTGCATAACAGCGGATATTCAAAACCAAATATTTGCCGACCTGCAAACTACCCAGGTGACTTCCTCAAATATCACCGATTACAACGAATCCCGATATAATGAGGATGATCACCCAATTCCCAATAACTTACTCCTACTCATCATCTGTAAAACCATACAGATATGAGAATCAAACCTGGTAAATACATACCCTGGAGTAAGTATCTAATCGGGAAATCAGTTTTCTTTTAACATTACATAGTGAAACTGAAACATTGAAATGTCTCGATGGGGTATCCTGGTATTCCTAGTAATGCCTCTTCCAATATCCAGATTCACAACTGTAACCGTTTAATTCTTCGCCACCTCTCCAAATCCCTTCATATGTCTTTAGTCTTTACCTTCTGCACACCCCTTAGGCCAAATGGTTTTCTTCCTTCCCTACCGTTCGGCACCAGCCTATGGTTTGGAAGAAGACTATCCAATAAGCATAATGGGTGTACTGTCCTAATCCTAGGAAAACTCGCAATGCGAGAGAAGGTGAAGATAAAAGACAACCGAATAAACCTTATTCCTATTTCTCCTGGACCAGAATCCATCCCCGAACTGGAACAAGTTCCTTTCGAGTTCGTATATAACCATATGATGGAGTATCCAATAAACTGTGGATCTTCGTAGTAATACAGAGTGTCCTGGAGAAATACAAAGGTGATTTTAGGATTGGCGAAGAAATACTTGGTTTGGTCGTGAATATCAGTCGCAATTTATTTTGCCCTCTTACTAATCCCTTGCTTTGTCTTTACATAATACCTTCTGTACACCATTGTTAGGATAATTGGTTTTCTGCATTCCCTACCGGTCGGCACCAGCCTATGGTTTGGAAGAAGACCATCCAATTTGCGTAATAGGTGTACTATCCCCTAATCTAAGGGGTACTCGCAATGTGAGAGAAGGTAAAAGGAAAAGACAACTGAATAGTTCTATCCGTTTCCTCCAGAACCAGAAACCATCCTCGAATAAATTCTTTCGAGTTCGTATCTAACCATACGATGGTTTTGTCCAATGGAAGTGGACGTTCGTAGTAATACGGGGTGTCCTGGAGAAAAGGGTAAAAGTAGGAGTGGCAATGAGGTTTGCAACTCTGACAATCCAAAAGCCGGTGTTTAAGAAGGTTCGGTCAACTTGGTCACTGAGTCATAGTCTTAGGGTCGTGTCAATGGTCGCTGCCAGAGAGAGAGAAAAGAAACACTCAGCGTGCACTCTATCCTAGATCAGAATGGTTACCAATTTATCTAATCTGGAAACCTCCCACTGTACCGTCAAATTCTCCTCCAAACCTGAAAGAAGAATTAGTCGGGATCACCCGAGGAGTAAACTATCTCATCAATGGGAATCGGGATCCAACTATCATCGCATGACAACGTGACGGAATTCGCTCACGGTATCACACTCCAGAAGGTATGCGCATATCTGGCAAGTTTCAGTTCTTTTGAAACTCCCGATGTGATTTCTGCCCCATGCTCTTATGACCTTGGCGTGAGGTCAAAATATCATAAGTCACATGTCAAGTTCTACCCATCATTGTCCAGGTTAATTTGAACCCACCCGTACATACCCTTGAAGTAGGGCAAAATAGTAGTACAACTGTCCCAAACCAACGCATCTATCTATGCAACAGATAAATACCCGGCAGCTACCAATCACTATGCCTTGGCTTGAGGTCAAAATACATAGCTTGAATACTACCGAATATTTAACTAAAATGATGGAGGGCTACGAATGGTTTCTGGCGAAAACCTTTAACGTAATGAACTTGATATCGCTGAAGGAACGGATAGCTTTTAAAAATATAGTGACGAAAACCGTTGCTTAAGAGGTCACTCCCGGTGAAGGGATCTCGGCTCTTTCCCCGTAGAATGAGGTGCAGGATATTCCAACTGAATACCACGATGCAAAGCAAAAGTAATCGGCTATAGTGAAGTTAATGCCCTGACGCAAACTTTCTGTCCAAGGGGTCACTCCCGGTTAAGGGATCTCGGCCCTTGCCTCGTCGACTGAGGAGCAGGATATTCCAACTGAATATCACGATGCAAAACAAAAGTGAACGTCCTTGCAATAACAGCTTTTTGAAAAGTGTTCCAACAATATCAGATTAGGTTTGTTTTTAACTTGCATTGATCCAAATCAACGCAGTCCCATCAATTGATCACACCACAAAGAACGAAAATAATATGACGTACGTATATGCCATCCGCATTCGCCACTGGGTCCCGTCATTACCCGTTAGGTTAGCTAACTAACGACAGAGCGGGGACTGGACTAGCGCGGATGCAAAACATATACAACATCTACTAATATATATACCAATATATTATATTTCGCTCAAGGCGTGAAAAAAATGCAACATCACAGAAATGTACAGCATCACAGAACAATACAGATATCTGGGATCCCCGGGTTTCACAGAGCCACTGCTGAAACCCGACGTTCCCCTGGTCGTGTGGATAGCCTGTGCAATGAAATCCTAGACCCCTACGGGCGCGGCAAGTTACCCGCCAAAACCTGAAGCGAGGCAGCCCCCTTCAGCAACATGAATGGACCACCCAGCACTTCACGGAATCCGGTAACTTGGGCACCCCTCCTGGGTCAACCTGTACCCCCTACGAGAGCGGTGAATAGCCCGCCAATCCTAGAGTAAATCCCCCTCCGTCTCAATGCCATGAGATGCGGGCTTGTTGCCCTCTAGAATCCGGCTATCCGTGCACCCCTCCGCGGGGCAGTCCTAGTACAGAAAGTAAAATATACATACAACGGGTACATCGACCGCAACCTGGTCGTGCCCCAAAATAATAATACAATCAGGCAGTGACGGCAGTCCACATGTCGGACGCTCGCCCCGCAATATCAAATGTACATAATACAACAAAAAACTGTACTAGCATTGCATCCAGGCTATCCCCCACGACCGATCCGCAACATCACAGCAAAAACAGAACATCAACGTGAAAGTCACGTTCGCAAATCCGTCTAACCGGGCTATAGCAGTTAGACCGGATTTACCGATCAAGTGACATTCACGGTCGCAGATATAATGTAAATACTATGAAATAATGTGTTTAAAATATCCGATCGATCAAATTTTAACAAGTGGGCCCCCAAGCATTACTGTAGCAGATCAAGAAATTCTGGGCCCAATGTTATTATTCCAAAAACGCAATTTTCACTCCAGAAAGCGACTGAAGAAATTTGACACAGCAAGGACACTATTCGGCGGCGGAACCGCGGCCCAAGGGGGGGTTTTGCCGCGGTTCCGCGCTCTGGTGGTCGACTTACTGTGTCGAATTTCTGCAGTGTGCTTATAACTTCCAGTACATCACTATTTTACAACCTGAAAAATTTTTCGACACCAAAAATTTTCAACAGAAAACTGATGTGGTGAAAAATGCGGTTTTGGGATTTTTGTTCGATCGGAAATGCAAAACACATTAGACAAAACTAGACTAAGTTAATGGCGAGGCTCTGATACCACTGTAAGTTCACGGCGGCGCCCTGGCCGTCAATCCGACGGCCAAATGCGGAAGCGGTGATAAACTTAAATTTTTCATGAACTGGCAAACCGCCGCGCACTAATACCCGGATAGAACCATTAACTAGTCCTAGCTAACTACAAGATGGGGAAGAGAGATATAACGACTGATCCAAGTCCTCCGGTCTTCTCGTCGTCGTCCCGATCTCCCGCGGAATGTCCTGTCTCCACCTCGTCGCCGGAAGTGCACCACATCGCCTACTTCTTTTACGGGCTCCCACCTCAATGCCAAGGCAGCTCGGGCACGAAGCTGGCTAGTCGACGTGCCCAAGATTTGCTGTAGAATATCTAGTGAGCAAGTCTCATTTGGGTTCATGGAGATGCCATTTTGGTGGAGGGATGATACAAGAACTATATGGAAGGACTTGTGGATTTTGGAGCATGAAAAGAACAACAAATCCCCATGCAAAAATTTGGACAGCCTACTTCATCAAGTGGCCGGCCATGACATGGTGGAGGGGTGAATGAGAGAGTGGTGGTGTAGAGAATGAGAAATCCATGTATCAAAAAATGGGAGCCATACTCATCTATTCCAAAAGAGAGAGAGAGGAAAGGTTATCATATGAACCAATGATAACAAAGCAAAACCAACACTCAACTAACAACCATCTCTCATCATCAACAATCATGTCCACAAAAGTCAAGCCATGATCAACTAAAGAAAGTCAAGGTATGGTGCAACATCATGAAACCATCATGATACAACAATATGCAAAGACCCCCTCCACAAATGCCTATTTGCAACAATGCAAATAAGCCCTCCTCCACCAAACTTCGGCCAATGAACGATACAAAGGAAATTGGCCGAAACGGAAAGCAAACTGGCAACTCCAGAAAACTGGTCCCGTAATAAATTACAGGAAAACCCCGATACTGTGCATACACACCCGCATCTGTATTTCGACCGAAATACAAATGCAATGAGACAAAATCTACACTGTACTATACTAGGATCCGGCTTAAACCAAAGCCGGCTAGTAATATCTGTTCGATCCTGATCCGTGCAATACCGCACGTATCTGATCGAGCCGTGCCATATAACCATACGGCCTGTAGTACAAACTGTCCGATCCTGATCCGTGCAATACCACACGTTTCTGATCGGACCTTACCATATCTCCATACGGCCTCTACAACTTTTCGCCCGAAAGCTGAGTAACTGAATGTGGGGGACTCTAAAGACTCGTCAACACCTTGGTTGTGGATTTAACCACTAGCACGTCAGAGGTATAAGCCAATACGTAACGGGCTACCAAGTATTGACTAAAAGGGACGTCTGTGAGCGAACTCAGCCTGACAACCCTACTGAGCCTGTCAGTGACAATATCCGTACAGTCCGGTCCGTTCGTCTATGAGCATCGCATGGCGGGCCTAGGGGGTTGGTAAAAGTCAGACCCCCAAAAGCGGTACAAGTCGTGTCGGACTGTAGCCCAGAACACCCTGAGATACTACTGGAATACCTACCAGTAAATATCCTTGCCTCGGCTGAGGGCTTCGTGTAATGGCTCTCCCAGACACATCGCGACCTCACCCCCATTACCGGGAGAGATGAAACCCTGAAGATACGCTCACTGCCTCCATGTGGCTCGGGACTGTACCCAACTAAAACCTGTTTGCACGACTCCTTTGAGCCGGGGTTGGGTAGTAATCAAAGTACAGTGGGAACTCACACGAGACAAATGACGATCCCCAGGTCGATGAACTAACCTGTACACATGTCACCAGGGAACTGCCATCTGACGTCTGGTATATGACCAACTAGCATGTTCCCGGCGAGTCATGTCCGGTGTACTCATAACCTAATGAGCACCTGTATACATCTTAGGTGATCCAACTGACACCAGTGGCTTGTGAGACCGGCCACCGCCCCTCGTCGGGGTCTCCACTGTATACACTAGTCTACTCTGGAGTATCGATGCCCTGTCTCGAAACTCTCACGACTAGGGACCATTTAAGGATGTGCTTATAGACCCCAGCTCCCACTTATATGATCGCCCTCATACTGCTGGTGGTCAAGCAAGAATCCTAGGGGCTCTATCAACATGTAATAGCGACTTGTCAGGTCACCTAAAGCAGTACACGATGATAAAGGTAAACCAGATAGCATACTATCATCTCGAGTAAGACTGTCCTACCGGGATAGGTCCTCCATCAATCATTGCAATCATATACCTGTGACCTAATAATTGACTCTGAGGGCACTTTCTCCAACAGTTAAACCCACTGCCAGCGTAGTGTCGAGTCTTTAGAGTCCCACACAGAAAGCTATTCGCCTTTAGGCAAAAGAGTAGAGGTCGCATGGTTTTGCGACAGGTCGCATGGTTTTGCGACAGGGTTCGGTCACATCCGTGCACTTATGCACGTACAGTGTCCGGACAGTTTACACTAGCGGGTTTTGGTTTAAGCCAGATCGTAGTGTACGTATTGGGATTGGTTTTATCCAGTTTGTATTCGTGTTCCTCGGAACGCGGATGCAGGTGTGTATGCACAGTTGACGGAGAGACAGAGGCAGAGGATTCTCATTAGGGTTGTTGACCGTTGACCGTTGACTATTGACTTTTTGCTCAACCCTAATAAGAATATGATATATGATTAACAATTATATTAATTAAGTATTATGGTGACATGGTTGTTGAGGGGTTTACTTTGTTGACTTGTTGACTTTGTTGACCGGTTGACTAGGCTTGACTAGTTGACCATCATGATAACTATAGCTATCATTTCATGGCAAAGACTTTTTCTTGCTTGCTCTTTTGTGCAAAATGAGTGCATGAAATGATATGGCTATGGTTGCTTATACCATCACATAATACTTGATTGATATGAGGTGTTATGATTTTTTTGGATTATGAGAGCCAAGTGAAAAAAGTCTTTCTCATTCTATCATTCTCATTCTCTCTCTTGTTCTTGAGCTCTCATCTCCTTCCTCTTGCTCTCCCTCTCTTAGTCTATGGTTCACTTGTCTCATGTGTTGAGAACCAAGAACCATAGAGAAAATCCCAACACACTCTTCTCTACTCACTCTAGTTCACAAGGTTTAGCAAACCAAGTGAACTAGTTTCTTCAAAGATCGAAGAAGAAGCCAAAGGTAGAAGCTTTCGAGGTGGATCTATCTTCGGCGCAAGGAGACGACGGAGTGAAGCCGATCCGGACAACCATCGAGGCTTGAAGACGAAGGAGATCAAGAAAGAAAGGTATAACCCCCTAACCGAGTAGTTAACAACTCCTAGTTAGGTTGTTTGTTAGATGTTTAACAAAGATCCGGTTTTGAGTCCATGTTACCACCTCTAGAAAAATTGTTTTTCACCAAATTCCGCATGCCCGAAAGTACTGGGAGAGGTAGCATGGACTTACAATATGTGATATATCCGGATTATTAAATCAAGTGTTGATTTAATAATTTAATGTATAATTGTATATTAGATATACTAGATTATATTAACTAATATTAGCTCACATATGATTTCTTTTCTCACTTTTGTGCATTAGTGTATATATGATATATATTAATGTACAACTTTTATGTCATGCTAGATGATACATGTAACATGGGTGTATGAGACTTGCACCATGCTTAATAATGTGATGGGTTTATATTTATCTAAGTTAATCAAAATTAGTGGGATTAAGTTACATGGTTGAAGCTTGTAGAAGCTTGTGAAACCATTGACCAAGTCCACTAAGTTTGTTCTACTTGTAGATATTTATTTACCTAACCATTAATAACTAGCCATGGTTTATTCTCTACTTGAGTTAGTGTATGACGCTAACTCACCCATGGTTGCTATTCTCACCTCATGAGTTCATTCTCTCTTCTTCATTCTTCATCTTCTTCTTCATTGAAAAAGCTTGCTAGCTTTTTTCCAAGTGAGAAAATAATGTGAGAAAAATAAATCTAAAGTGAGCCCATTTTCTACTTCATCATCCTCTACTACTTTCTATTTAGTTTACGGTGTTTGCTTCACTAATTTCATAATTAGTGAAGAAGTATCATGAGCTTGAGTCTTCTCGACGTAGATCATCTTCGGCCTCGAAGACTTCGAGCATGCTTGTTCATTTCTTCATGTGAATCCTTACAAGTGTTTGGGTGTTCACTACTCGGAGCGAAGGGACTACTACACGGAGCATTAGAAGTGAAGGACCGGTCTACAAAGGTTGTATTCCGTTATCACATCTAAGTAAAGTTGTTTACTTTCTAGTTTATCTCCTAAAACTCTAGTAAGATCCTAGGTTAAGGTTGTTTGGCACACTAAATTTTTAAATACGGCATGTTAGATGCCTTGCGAAACCTTGTGGTTGTGCCTAAGAACCCTACAGTGGTATCAGAGCCTTGCTAGAGCATTAGGAGTTGTCTAGGAGAAGTTAGAAGTTCGAACAAAATCCAAAAACCCGATATTGCCCACTTTCTGGAAAATTTTCAAAATGTTGGAATTTTTCACATTAAAAATCCTCAAAAAATCGTGCAGGTAAAACTTTGGACCCTCTAGAAGAACAACACCCTAACTCGACAACATGACCGCGGAACCGCGGCCAAACCATGGGTCTGGCGGCGGTTCCGCGGCGCCATGTGTGAGGCTTGGGCCGATACTTCTACAGTTGGTCCGTAGCTACTGGGGCATGCTTCTGGGTATTTTTGATATTGCTCAAGTGTTGAGTTTTCTGGAAAAATTTTGCGAATTCAATGATTCGATCGAAAGGTTTAACATCGCCTAGCTATGTAGAATGTGATACAATATGTGGAATTCGTATAGTTAGGCATGAAATCCAAAGTATATGATATTTTGGGTTTATGATGTCTAAGGTTATTATGGATTCCAAATGTTGTAGTTTGACATTTTCTTTTCTGCGACCGTAAGTGTAATATGTGGTGTATCGCCGGTTTCGTTGCTATATGTCAACGACAATTCGGATACGCATATTTACTTACGTTGATGACATGTGATGTTATGTGTTGCTGTATATGTTATATTGGATCGTCGTATTTTGAATAGCCGGGGGTTTTATGTGAAATGAGAGTTTTTATTTTCATTCATGTAAAATTAATTGTATGTAATATTCTTTTATTGGGGCACTTCCGGGTTGAGGATGATGTCACCGTTGTTGTATATTATTTACTTTTTCGCATTAGGATAGACCCAAGGAGGGGAGCACAAGTAACCAGGTTCTAGAGTCCAGTGGGAGACCAACTCGAGGAGTCGAGTCCGGGTCTCCTAACTCTAGAATTGGTAGGGTTGCTTGCCGCTCTTGTAGGGGTCTAGAGATGTAGGTTTGGCTATTCATCACGACCGTGGAATCCGTGTTTCATACAGGCTTGAAATTAAACACGGACCTTCTAGTATATCCAATATTTCATATGTTTCTTCTGCTGCTCTTGATGTGATCACTGTGGATTCAGAGACGAATGGATATACATTATATATAAGATATATAGTAGACGTTGCTTATGTTTTACACCCGCGCTAGTCCCGTCCCGGTATGCTGTTAGTTAAGTAACCTAACGGTGCATAACGGGACACTGTGGCGAATGCGGATTGCATAAGCGTACGTTGTATTTTCGTTTCTTCTGTGATGCTTAGGAAGCATAAATGATGGGACTTCATTAATGATATTAATAAAAAGAAAGAAACCTAAAAGATGTTGTAGAATCAAATTTTCAAAAAGGGTATCTACAGTATTTACTTTGCTTTGTGATATATATGATATATCCTACACCTTATTCGTTAAGGAAAGAGCCGAGATCCCTTCACCGGGAGTGACCTCTTTAGCAATAACTGGCAGATGCTACAACACACGGTTTGTCTTTTGATTGCTTTTAGAGTTTCTTGCTTTGCATAGTGATATATGTGATATGTCCTGCACCTTATTCGATAAGGAAAGAGACAAGATCCCTTCACCGGGAGTGACCTCTTTAGCAAAACTAGGAAAAGCCTAAAAAACACTCCTTTTCAAAATTCACTCAATTCTAAAACGATATCAAGTTCATTACGCAAAAGGTTTTCTGAAAAACTTGTCGTAGCCCTCCATCATTTCAGATAAGTCTTACTTAGTATTCGTGCTGCGTTTGTTGACCTTGTCAAGGCGTAGAGTATGGTAGCTTATTAGTGCTTATCTGCAAAGCATATGATGCGATTGGATTAGGGTAGTCGTGCGACCTTGTTGACCTTGTCAAGGGTCGTGCTGGTGGGTTTAATTCGATCACGAAATGACGGGTTAAACTTGACTTGCGGTCTATGGTTTGTTGACCTTGTCAAGGTCATAGATCGCTTGGGGAAAAATATTATCGGGAATTTCAAGTGTTGAAATTTGCAATGAGATTGCATACCTTCTATGAGATAGTTGGATCCCGATACCCACTGCGAGTAAGTGTTACTCCTGGGAGAGTCTTGCACTTTATAATTAGCCGATCAAGTAGGTATCTAGAAAGGTGTCAACGGGGCTATGCCTCTGGGAAAATGAGGTTTACTTTAATTAGGTCCATGCGAAAGCACGGGGAACCTCCCTCAAAGTACCGTCACTGGCCTGTCTGAAAGATTGGAGAACTTGTAGGGTGTAATTAATCCCGGCAAGTCTTTCCGTTTAGGGTTTGAAGGAGGATTTGATAAAAACAGTGGGAGCCATCCTGATTAGATAAAATAATAACCAATCTAATCTTGCAAGAGCGCACACAGAGTGTTTTCTTCTCTCTCTCTCCAGGTAGCGACCATGTCATGCCTTAATCAAGATAATAATATGGATGTATTGACCGAACCCACTTGTTATACTGTGCTGAGGAACGTTGGTCCCGCTCCATGTTATAATTGTTATAAGACCGAGCAGGAAATATGGGAATACCAGGATTCCCATGCCGCCCAAACGAAGAATGTGCATGATGATGCATCTTCTTCGGGTGTGTTCATTACAGAGAACTGTTTCTCAGTATCCTCTACGTCCTAGGTATGAGATACCGGATCAGGATCCTACATATGTAAACTGTTACATGGGCTACAGATAGGTAGAGAGCTGGGAATGGGTGATAATTTTAAGGGTTAGAACAGTGCAATTGTTGCAGCCAAGTTGTTGGCGGTTATCACCCTGTATTATCAAGTACATTGATTCTGAATGAATGTTATTAGATACCGAACCTGATATACAACATTATATCAGTCTCTTTATTTAGTAAAGAAGGATATAATTTTGTATTGTTGGATAATGTTTTGAACATTTCCTATATCAAGAGTTGATCGGTTTAGGCACGTTATCTAAAGGCATATACATTCTAAATCAAACCACAGTTATTAACGTACAGAACAAACACAAGAGGAAGAGTTCAGAAATGAACGAATCCTTCTTGAGGCATTGTAGACTAGGTCATATCAATGCGACCCGACTAGCGAAGTTACATTAAGATGCATATTTAAATCAGTTTGAATTTATATCTTGTGAAACTTGCTAGTCATGTCACAGAGATACTATGACGATAGCTCCGTTTACTTGAAACAGAGAAAGAGTTAGTGAACTCTTGGCACTGATACATAATGATGTATGTAAGTCCCCTGTCTACACATGCCAGGACCGGTTCTTTATACTTCATTACATTCACTGATGATCTCTCAAGATTCAGACATATGTTCCTGTTGAAACACAAGTCTGAAGCTTTTAAGAAATTCAATGAATATAAGTCAGATGTAGAGAACCAAAACGGGTATAAGTATTTGTCCTTTGATGTGATAAGGGAGGAGAATACTTGAGAACGGAATTCCTGGACTATTCAAAAGGAGAATGAGATTCTCTCTCAGCATTACTCCTACGAATACACCACAGCACAACGGTGTATCGGGGTGGAGCAATCGCACCCTATTAGATATGGTGCGCTCTATGATGAGTACTACTGAGTTGCCTATTTCTTTTTGGGGGTTATGCACTTGTGAAGCTGCATACCTATTGAATAGCGTTCCAACCAATCAGGTGCCTACTACTCCATATGAGATATGGTATAGGAAGAGCCCATGTCTTAAGTAAGTTAAGATTTGGGATTGTCCGGCCTATGTCAAAAGCAAAATCCAGACAAGCTCGAGGCAAGGTCAGTTCTGTGGAAGTTTGTTGGATATCCCAAGCATTCACAAGGGAATATCTTCTACCATGCCGAGGAACAAAAGGTGTTTTATTTCTCGGCATGCCACCTTTTTAGAAAAGGAATTTATGTTGGAAACAAATTTGTGGTCATGAGGTAGAACTGGAAGGAGTTCCAGCTATACAAACTACAACTGATGATTTGGTAGAACTGCAGGATTCAATAGCGCCCAACGAATCTCGGCCTCTCCGCCGATCTGGTAGGGTTCCTCATCCGCCTGAGAGATACTTCGGTTTTATCTATAACAGTGGGAGCGAGGATTGCATCATGAGATGATGACCCAACTAGTTTCGAGCAGGCCATCAAGAGTAGGGACTCTGTAAGAATGGTTGGATGCTATGCAATCTGAGATGGAATCCATATACACCAACAAAGTATGGACTTTGGTTGCTATATCTGAAGGGATAAATCCCCATCAGGAGAAAGTATATCTTGAGAAGATTACTTGGTGTAGATGGAAAATTTGAGACTTTCAAAGCTAGACTTGTTGTAAAAAATTCTCGTCATCGACTCGTTGTCGTTTATGATGAAACCTTTTCTGCAGTAGCTATGCTTAAGTCCATTTGGATCCTACTTGCCATTGCTACATACCATGACTACGATATCTGGCGGTTGGGTGTCATGACTGCTTTTCTAAATAGTGATTTAGAACAGAGCGTCTATAAGTACACAGCCAGAGGGCTTCGTTGACAGTGGGAGCAGCGGAAACGTGCGCAAGTTGCTTTATGAGTTAAAGCTGGCATCGTGGAGTTAGAACATCTGTTTTGATATGGTAGTCAAAGTGTTTGACTTCATCAAAATGGTAGATGAACCTTGTATATACAAAAAGGTTGTAGAGAGTAAAGTGGTCTTCCTCGTATGGTACGCGGATGACATACTCTTGATAGGAAAGTTGTTTCCTATGCTACACTCGGTCAATCTCCTCTTATCACATTGATTCTCCATATAGGATCAAGGTGATACCTCGTAATCCTGGGTTTTGGATCTATGAGATAGATCTATGTGGATGTTAGGGTTCTCACTAGGTGTAGAGAGATGGTATCAATCGATCCTGGGGAGAATCACTAGATAGCTTCCAGGGTGGTAAGGTCGACTGAATGTCAGTCACAGACATTGTCTTTACCCTCAGTTGAGGGACAGTATGTTGGAAGAGTTCCAAGCTAGATACCGTAGCAAACTAGACGATAAAGGCTGGATACATCGCTACTAAAGATGCTACCTAAGAGGAAGTCTGGGTGTATATTAGTTCATGAGATGAACTTCGTTCCTACCATTGTGTGACAATGGAGTTGTGGTTAGGCCTAGGAACCCCCGTCCCATCAGTGACCCCGACATATTCTAAGGCAGTATCACCAGATCATGGAAATGGTTGATCTCTAGGGATCGAGGTCAGGAGAGTAGACTCAGAGGAAAACACAACGGATCAACCCACAAAGGCCTTTTCCCAGGAGAGACTTTTATGGGATGGTTGAGTATGCGATACTACAACCGCTGCTAAATGATGGCCCTAGTGCAAGTGGGAGATTGTTAGTTATACGTATGCCCTAGAGGCCATTACTGTACATGAGATGTACATTGTAGAGGATGCTTGGACATATATAGAGAGGACTTTCTTGCTCGACATGATAGTATGCTATCTAGTTACTTTTTATCTTAACATGTACACTGATTGTCTCTCTGTTACATGTTGGTAAAGCCCTTAGGATGCGTACTTGACTACCTAGATTATGATAGAGATCATACTAGTGGGAGAAAGGTAGTCTGTGAGTACATCCTTTAATGTCCCTAGTCGTGGGTGTATCGAAACGGGGCATCAATATACCAGAGTAGACTAGCGTATAACTTCTCGACCCATGTAGATGGCGATGGATGATCCCATATCCATTGGTGTTTGACATCAGAGATGATATACGGGTGCTCAGTGGAGACTGGGTACACTAGACGAACTCGCCGAGAACTCCCAGATGGTATTATACCTCACGTCAAATGGCATTTCTCTGGTGACACTGGTACAGATTAGTCTGTCGAACCGAGATCGTCATAGAGTCTTGTGTGATTCCTGATTGAATGAAATTTCGGATGTGTATGGTTTTTAGAAATTTGAATATAGAAATCACAACCAAAAATATTTTGATCGCAATCAGTAACGGTGTCGGATGTAGCGCGTTAGTAAGTGCGGATCGTCCACAGGGAAAGTGTAATCGTTCGTCTTTCGAATTAGATGAGTCGAAACTTTAAGGAAAAGAAAAGAAAACAATTCATGATTTAAAATTGCATTTCAAGAAAGAGAAAAATCTAGATCTAAGAGAGCATTAAAAACAAGAATTGAGATGTGTGATAATTTCCAACCAACAATCAAGATTAGAAGTATGACTCGTAGGTGTAGATCGGATCTATAGATGTGATGAGATCTAATGATTACTCATTCTTATCCATTAACGAATTGGTACTAGATCGATGCAAATTCATCGAGGTTTAAGGATCTTGCGAGGAAATTAGGGATTTCGCAACTCATCCTTTGTCCTTTCGATGGATCGCATTCAAATTCTAGCTTCTAGTTAATCAAATGTTTAATAGTTGTTCCCTAGTTTCGAGTGAACACGATCAAGAAAGCATCATCTCGAAATTAGGTTATTAATCATTTGATTCACTAGAATTTCCAAATATTATAGGATTTAAGAATTGTGAAAATATCTAAATCATCATCATCTGATGATCGTCACAACTCCTACACGAGCGGAGATTACTCAAACATCATGATCACAAACACAATCACAAATTGAGATGTAATCATTATGCTTGAATTAAAAGATAAGCAAGAATATAGAAAATTCACCTTTATTTATCGACAAATTTCGTTACAACTCTCTCGAATTTACAAAAGGAAGGAACTAGATCGTCGATTTCGGCTTCGCTCGGTTGCTTGAGTCGCGGATCGGCAAGGATCTCTTGCTCCGTTGAAATCCGGCGTAGCTTCTAAAGGTTGAAGGCACTCTTGCTTGAATTGCTCTCGGGATCTTGATCTTGAAGTTGAATTGGAATTGGGGAAAGGGTTTGGCACAAGTTTTGTCACTAAACTTGTGGGTGGAAGAAGATGAATGAATTCTTTAACAATTTGAACCCTAGATCTAGGCTCCTTTTTATAGATCTCAAAATTCTAGATCTAGGATTGAAATTTGAATTTTCCCTCAACAAGTTAGTTAGCAAAAGATTTGAATTTCCCTCCAAAAGTTTGTTAAGAGAGCCTTCTAGAAATAATTTGTTAAGCCGAGCCTTCTAGATGAGCCACGTGGAGTTTCTACAATGTTCTGGAAGCTTGGGCCGTTATTTTAAAGCATGTGAGGAAATTTGAGGACCTGATGACGTCATAACGCCGCTGTTCCGCGGCTTAAGCCAGCTCACGCCGCAGAACCGCGGCGCTTTGGAGACCTTAGGGGTTGATTCTTCTGGTGTGGTCTTGGGCTGAGTTTTGGGCCTGTTTCTGATATGTTAAATTTTATTTGGCCTTTTATATCACTACCAGATCTTGTATCTTGGAGTTGGCGTATCTTTTATCAGCTCTTTTCCAAATTTTGGGCCTTGCTTCTTGAATTTCCTGCATTAGACCGAGACAAGAGTTGCGCAATACAAGGATGATGCGATGCCATGAAACACAGTCAATTTCCCTTAAAGTGTCGGTTTTCAAGTCTAATACATGAAATCTGGTATTTCAGAGATGATTTGGTAATATGTGCAATATGAATACCGAACACTTCTATATGAGTTCAAATGATTGGGAAATTGCCGTGTTAAAAATGCAATATTTTCGACTGATCAAATTCCCCCAAACTTATTTCCGATCGTCTCGATCGAACTGTTTTATTAAGAAGAGAAGGAGAAAATAAAGAAAGAGAAAAGCACACTTTCGTAGGCAACACGATTGCACTGAGCACGTGCAACAAGCCTTTAAACCTCTAGGTGTCCCTAGTAGGAGGAGTGTTGTCTCCTGAGGGTTTTCAGCGGATTGCACCCACAAAATCCAATAATAAAAGAAAGATCATGAATATTACATTTAAAGAAAAGAATTGTAAAAGAAAAGCCTTGAAAATTAGGGTTTCCAAGTAAGCTAGCTTTTCGGTTGTCATGAGCCCTATCTTAATGGTCATGAAAAGATGTCAGAAATCACGTCCTCCCTCAATAAAACGTCGTCTTATTCTTCATTCCTATCTTTCTTCCAAACATCGATCATATAACCCTGCGTGTGTGTAAAGGACATCCCTACACCCGGAGAATTCAATTCAAGCTATCATACTCTTGCCCATTAGCCTCAGTACTTTTTTAATTAATGAATATTTAGATGAATTTGCTCACACACTTTCATGCGACCGTCAATACTTCTTGAGGTACTAACCGACCGATTACTCATGTGCTTGCTTATTTGGTGTATTTTCCTGGTCTTGCACCACCTCAGGCATAGCAGTGACTCCCAGACCAGTTGGCCTTAGGGCACTAGGTGAAAAGGCACCCTCGCTATATATTTTTTTTATTGCCCTTGGTGATAACAAAGACCAGTGTCCATTTTTCTCACCACTTTATATTTATTCATTTTTTTTATTTCCTTCATACATTGGCTTTAAGACAAGTGCATTTCAAGGTATCCTCTACTATCCCGGGCTTTAAGACGTGTGTAAGTGTGAATAGTAGGGTATCAACGTTCAAAATGTTTGGCTTCCAGAATAGAAACTATTTTTCAGACTTATTTTTATCCTCAGATTAGTGACTTCCTTCATCTTACTAACCCTTTGGACAATGGCTCATAACTACTTATTACTAGTTCGTATAAGAAAACTTATAATTTTCTTAGTTTTCTTAAATTTTTCTAATCTCATGGATGTAATTGTTCACTATCTAATCTTTTATTATCATAAATATTAAATATTTTTATATTTTGAAACTTTTTAAAAACTTTATGAGTTTTGAAAATTTTTGAATTTTTATGGATTTTGAAAATTTTTAAATTTTTATAGGTTTTAATGGGTTTTGAAAAACTATTTACAAAAAATGATGAGCCAAAAATATGTACACAGAATTTTTATGGGTTTTGAAAATTTTAAAATTTTTATGGTTTTTTAAAGAAATGTTTTGTGCTTATGCAAATGATATGCACATGATGCAAAACTAAGCACAAACCTCCCCAAACTTGTTTTCAACAGTGTCCTCACTGTTGCCAACCGATATATCTACAAAACCTGTAAGCCTGGGAGGAATTTATTAGTGGGGGCAAAATATATAAGTGAAGACCCTCCCCCAAACTTATTTTTGACTTAAAATTTTTTGTAAAAATTTTCTTTTTCAAGAGCAAGAAAAATTACCCCCCCCCAAACTTGAGTTATGCAATGTTAAGCTTTGAAAATCACATGAGGGGGTCAAGAACCATTGGTCGATGCCAAGCTTTGCAAAGACCGAATGTCAACACCAACCATTCGAAAATTTTATCAATGCAGTGCTCTGGTTGGTGGAAGAAAAAGTGGGGAAAGGTTAAGTGGTGGAACAGAATGTGTGTGCATCTCATTTTGGAGAGACGATGCAGTGAATGTGATGGATTACTCGCATTCTTTTTACAATTCAGAAGAAGGGGTGGAGGTTCAATTTCAATGATTGGGACATGATTCATCTCAACACCCGTGTTATTCAGAAATGCGAGTTCATCAGCGAAGATCTCCTCAAAAGTTTCATCAATACCCCGAAGAATAATGTCATCACAAAGTGCGGGGTGATCTTCATACTCTAAAAGCAGTTCATAATCGGTGTTAGTTGTTGACCCGGACATCTCGGTGGAAGAGTCCGTATGTGTATGATACATAGTTGGGTCAAACAACAACGTATGAAAAGAGTCAAGATCGGTATCAGGAGGATCATCAAATTTGCTGCTGTTGACATCCATTAAGTCGACAGAACAGACATGAGCAGTAGGTTCGGAGGGTACACTTCCCAACTTGTAAATGTTCAGCTCTATTGACCAATTCCCGAAGGATGGGGTCATAGAGCCATTACGACAGTTGATGATAGCGTTGGAAGTGGCCAAAAAGGGGCGACCTAAAATCACCGGAATTTGATTCCGTGGGTTCGCTACAGGCTGTGTATCAAGTACAATAAAATCTACAGGGAAAACGAATTCCCCGATTTTTATTAACACATCCTCCAGTTCACCCCTAGGTTTGGTGATTGATCGGTCAGCCATCTGGAGAGTGCAATGGGCTGGTTTCAACTCTTCGTTCCCTAGTTGCTCATAGACTGAGAAAGTAAGCAGGTTAACACTTGCGCCAAGGTCTAAAAGAGCACGGTTGATGTGTTTATCCCCAATAGAAATCGATATCGTAGGACATCCTGGGTCCGTACGTTTCTTTGGTAGCTGAGGGATAAAAGCAGTGGTAATGTTATTGGACATGAAGACCTTCTTTGGCACTTGAGTCTTCCTCTTCCTAGTGCACAAGTCCTTAAGAATTTTTGCATAAGCGGGGACTTGTTGAATCGCATCTAGGAGAGGGATGTTGATGTTAACCTGTTTGAACCTTTCCATAATTTTCCCCATATGAGGACCCGATTTGTTATCCCTTAACCGGTTCGGGTAAGGTGCTTTAGCAATGAGCGCTGGGTCCATCATAGGTGAAGGAAGAGGGGGAAGACGAGATCCCGAAAGAGGAGTAGGGATCGTCTGTGGAGGGATAGAAGAGGTGGGTTGAGGTGTCGAGCCTAGAGGGAAATGGAGAATAGGCTCGCGTGAAGGCGGTGGGGTAGAAGAACGAGAATCAGAAGCAGAAGTGTATGTGTGAGGAAAGGTCTCAGCCGGGATGTTGATAGGATTCTCAATATCATCAACTTCTTCCCCAACATGGTTATCCGGCATTCTTCCTGATCTCAACGTTGTGACGGTATTTACATTGTAATGCCCAGGATTCGGTAAGGGTTGAGACGGAAGTTTCCCTTTTTCTCTCGCACTCATTTCGGCCTTAAGTCGTGCAATTTCAGCTTCCATCGTTCTGATACTCTCAGCTTGGGACGCTGAGTTTTTCTTTATCTCACCAACGGAAGACCTAACCTCGGCCGACACTTCCATGAAATTTGACAAGAGTGAGTTCATGGTTTGAGTGAATTGAGAGAACTCGTCAGAACAGGTCGACTGCATAGGATTAGACGGTGCAGGAGTGTTGACCTGGTTTTGGAAATTTTGTGACTGGTAGGGGTGCTGAGTGAGTTGAAATGGTTGCTGTTGTGGAGGTAGGACCCTTTAGAATTGATTCGGGTTTGGAACCGTATTTTGGGATTGATTCCAGGCAAAATTCGGGTGATTCCTCCAACCCTGATTGTATGTGGAAGAATATGGATCGTTTCTAGGTCTTTGAAATGCGGCATTGGTATGCTCGAGACCTTGAAACTGAGAGTTTAATGGACATTCTTCCGTTAAGTGAGACGGATCAGAACAGCACCCACAAACAGTTTTGGGGAGCGACATTGGGTTTAGGGAGGCTGCTAAGAATTTGTGTTCCATAGCGTCGAGCTTCTTTTGCATTGCTGCCATCTCAGCTCGAACACCTATGGACACGTCTATTTGGTGTACGCCATCCCTACTCAATGGCTGGGTTCCAGTCTCCCACTGTAAGGACTTTTCAGCGAACTCTTCTAAAAATTTCCATGCTTCCCCATCATTCTTGGTCATAAAGGTGCCTTGACACATGTTTTCAAGATTTTGTTTAGTGGTAGGGTTACTGCCCTCATATATGATTCGACAAAGATCCCATCTCGGGATGCCATGATGTGGGCATTGAACCAAAAGATCCTTGAATCGTTCAAAGCATTTTGAAAATGGTTCAGCCGGAAGCTGGGAGAATTGATATAGTTCGCTACGGATTCGAGCTGTCTTTTGCATAAGGTAGAATTTCTTAAGGAATGCCGCAACGAATTCTTCCCAATTCGTGATGGAATGTGCGGTGGTGTTATACAGCCACTTCTCGGCTATATCGTACAAGGTAAATGGAAGAAGTCGTAGACGCATGGCATCCACAGAAAGTTGTGATGTACCCATCATTACGCATACGTTTTCAAATTTGGTAATAAAAACGTATGCGTCTTCAGTCTCGAGACCGTGGAATTTGGGTAGAAGGTAGATGTACTGGGGTTTAATCTCAAAGTTATCCCCGTTGGCTGGTGGAATGGATAAGCAGGTCGAGAGAGGACCTCGCAAAGGGTAGCACCTCTCTTGGAGAGAGATGCAGGGAGGATTCCGCGCACCAACGGACGGCGGCAGAGCAGCGGTAAAGAGGTTTGATGGAGACTGATCCATCGATGTGGGTGTGGTGGTGGGTAAAAGAAAGGTAAATGGAGAAATACCGACTTCGGAGTCGATCGAGGGAACGCGGACAAGTCGGGCACTAGAATCCCGTGTCCAGCCTATCTTGCACTGAATAGGGTTAGTACAAGTGGCAGTGTGATTTGTAATTAGGGGAAATGAAGTGAATGCGGTGTTTGTCTTGAAAAAAATGATACGGATTTTGAAAAGATGATGCGATCACAAAAAATGCAACAAGCAACCCTAAAATTTATGGTCACCTAGGTCAAATCTCTAGACCGCTCCTAACTTCCAAAAGACAAGTCGCAGGATAAAATCCTCCACTGCCTTTTTGTTTCTCCTGTGGCCAGGTAAGTGCCAAGTAAGTGGGAGGTTCTCCACTACGTAAGTAGTGGGCCTAATTAAGCAACCACTAGCTTTCGACACACTTGCCTTAGACACCATAAAAAGAAACGCGGATAAGCAATGAATTACCCACGGCCTTCTTCTGTCCTAAGTGAGCGCGACGGTCCTTAGAGTCATCTCTAGATATTTTTTAATTAATGAGGGTAATGCGGATGAAGGTTTGTGATTTTTGGGGCTTAGGAAGGGTAATGAACTCCCCACCTAATCTGGATTTGGCCGTGCCCCTTAATGTCCGTATTAATTATGCAAACAACCACAAAATAAAAAACAAGCACAATTTATTTTGCTTTTTGCGGTGCTGCGATTTTTGCAAAGAATCCTGCAACAAATTGTTAATTGGAGCAGATGAGGAGAGAGAGAAGAAAGTTAGAGATTACCTGAGAAAATTTGGTACAGTGAAGAAGTATACACGCGGCGGATCCGCGGCAATTGCAAGCTAATGCCGCGGAATCGCGGTTCTTTAAAGGGATCTCTGCACAAAAATTTACAGACAAGCTCCTATTCACCTCAAGATCTCTCTGGAACTCTCTGAAAAAAAATTCCTCAGCTCCAGTGATTCCAGATTTCCTCGCAATCAAATCACCACAACACGTATTAATGTTTGCGCAAGTTTTGATCTAAAAATTAGATGGAATAAACTTTTCAACTCAAATTTCAAAATACGAACAATTAGCGCACAATCCCCGGCAACGGCGCCATTTTGATTGAATGAAATTTCGGATGTGTATGGTTTTTAGAAATTTGAATATAGAAATTACAACCAAAAATATTTTGACCGCAATCGATAACGGTGTCGGATGTAGCGCGTTGGTAAGTGCGGATCGTCCATAGGGAAAGTGTAATCGTTCGTCTTTCGAATTAGATGAGTCGAAACTTTAAGGAAAAGAAAATAAAACAATTCATGATTTAAAATTGCATTTCAAGAAAGAGAAAAATCTAGATCTAAGAAAGCATTAAAAACAAGAATTGAGATGTGTGATAATTTCCAACCAACAATCAAGATTAGAAGTATGGCTCGTAGGAGTAGATCGGATCTATAGATGTGATGAGATCTAATGATTACTCATTCTTATCCATTAACGAATTGGTACTAGATCGATGCAAATTCATCGAGGTTTAAGGATCTTGCGAGGAAATTAGGGATTTCACAACTCATCCTTTGTCCTTTCGATGGATCACATTCAAATTCTAGCTTCTAGTTAATCAAATGTTTAATAGTTGTTCCCTAGTTTCGAGTGAACACGATCAAGAAAGCATCATCTCGAAACTAGGTTATTAATCATTTGATTCACTAGAATTTCCAATCATTATAGGATTTAAGAATTGTAAAAATATCTAAATCATCATCATCTAAAGATCGTCACAACTCCTACACGAGCGGAGATTACTCAAAAATCATGATCACAAACACAATCACAAATTGAGATGTAATCATTATGCTTGAATTAAAAGATAAGCAAGAATATAGAAAATTCACCTTTATTTATCGACAAATTTCGTTACAACTCTCTTGAATTTACAAAAGGAAGGAACTAGATCGTCGATTTCGGCTTCGCTCTGGTCCTTTAGTCGCTGATCGGCGTGGATCTCTTGTCCGTTGAAATCCGGCGTAGCTTCTAAAGGTTGAAGGCACTCTTGCTTGAATTGCTGTCGGGATCTTGATCTTGAAGTTGAATTGGAATTGGGGAAAGGGTTTGGCACAAGTTTTGTCACTAAACTTCTGGGTGGAAGAAGATGAATGAATTCTTTAACAATTTGAACCCTAGATCTAGGCTCCTTTTTATAGATCTCAAAATTCTAGATCTAGGATTGAAATTTGAATTTTCCTTCCACAAGTTAGTTAGCAAAAGATTTGAATTTCCCTCCAAAAGTTTGTTAAGAGAGCCTTCTAGAAATAGTTTGTTAAGCTGAGCCTTCTAGATGAGCCACGTGGAGTTTCTACAATGTTCTGGAAGATTGGGCCGTTATTTTAGAGCATGTGAGGAAATTTGAGGAGCTGATGACGTCATAACGCCGCGGTTCCGCGGCTTAAGCCAGCTCACGCCGCGGAACCGCGGCGCTTTGGAGGCCTTAGGGGTTGATTCTTCTGGTGTGGTCTTGGGCTGAGTTTTGGCCTGTTTCTGATATGTTAAATTTTATTTGGCCTTTTGTATCACTACCAGATCTTGTATCTTGGAGTTGGCGTATCTTTTATCAGCTCTTTTCTAAATTTTGGGCCTTGCTTCTTGAAATTCCTGCATTAGACCGAGACAAGAGTTGAGCAATACAAGGATGATGCGATGCCATGAAACATAGTCAATTCCCCTTAGAGTGTCGGTTTTCAAGTCTAATACATGAAATCTGGTATTTCAGAGATGATTTGGTAATATGTGCAATATGAATACCGAACACTTCTATATGAGTTCAAATGATAGGGAAATTGCCGTGTTAAAAATGCAGTATTTTTGACTGATCAATTCCCACTGTGCTTTGATTTCCACCTTATCACGTTCCTGAGAACGTGCAAAACGATGGTTTTTGGGTACAGTCCCGAGTCACATGGAGGAAATGAGCGATAAGAGGGGATTCGTCTCTCCCGGTATTGGGGGTTGATGTTGCGCTGTGGTCGATTGGCTATAACAGGAAGTCCCTGGTCAGGGCTGTTTCAGAGATTTACTAGTAAGTGTTACCAGTAGTTTCTTGACCCGTTATGAGCCTCATATCGGCATGACTTATCGATTTACTGGGGTCTGACGTTTACCACCCATAGACGAGATATGCGACATATCTGACGAAGAGACCAGACTGTACGGTAGTGTTACTGATTTGATTTGTAGGAGTATGAGCAGGCTTGCTTGTTGATCTTCTGATCGCTCAATACCCAGGTGGCCGTTACGTTTAGCAGACCGCTTGCGGCTTGTGGGTGTTTGATACGATCATCACCTACTGCCGGAGTATCGACGAGTCTTTAAAGTCCTACACAGAGGTTTCCTGGTTCATACGAAACGGAGTTGGAGCACATATGTGATATGTGCGGGACCGAGATTGATGCGCGTATATGATATCGTATTCTATTCTCGCTATTTGTGACATTGGTCGGTTATATGAGATATAGCAGGATTATCGGATCAAGTGTTGATTCGATAAGTTGTTGCTTTTGATATTAGTCGGTTATTTGTGATATAGCCGGATTATTAAATCAAGTGTTGATTTAATAATTTAATGTATAATTGTATATTAGATATACTATATTACATTAACTAATATTAGCTCACTTATGATTTCTTTTCTTACTTTTGTGCATTAGTGTATATGTGATATGTATTAATGTACACCATTTGTGTCAGGCTAGATGATACATGTAACATTGGTGTATGATACTTGCACCATGCTTAATAATGTGATGGGTTTATATTTATCTAAGTTAATCAAAATTAGTGGGATTAAGTCACATGATTGAAGCTTGTAGAAGCTTGTGGAACCATTGACCAAGTCCACTAAGTTTGTTTTACTTGTAGATATTTATTAACCTAACCATTATTAACTAGCCATGGTTTATTCTCTACATGAGTTAGTGTATGACACTAACTCACCCATGGTTTCTATTCTCACCTCATGAGTTCATTCTCTCTTCTTCATTCTTCATCTTCTTCTTCATTGAAAAAGCTTGCTAGCTTTTTTCTAAGTGAGAAAATAATGTGAGAAAAATAAATCTAAAGTGAGCCCATTTCCTACTTCATCATTCTCTACTACTTTCTATTTAGTTTAGGGTGTTTGCTTCACTAATTTCACAATTAGTGAAGAGGTAGCATGAGCTTGAGTCTCCTCGACGTAGATCATCTTCGGCCTCGAAGACTTTGAGCAAGCTTGTTCATTTCTTCATGTGAATCCTTACAAGAGTTCGGGTGTTCACTACTTGGAGCGAAGGGACTACTACACGGAGCTTTAGAAGTGAAGGACCGGTCTACAAAGGTTGTATTTTGTTATCACTTCTAAGTAAAGTTGTTTTATTTCTAGTTTAGCTCCTAAAACACTAGTAAGATCATAGGTTAGGGTTGTTTGGCACACTAAATTTTTAAATACGGCATGTTAGATGCCTTGCTAAACCTTGTGGTTGTGCCTAAGAACCGTACAACCATGACTACGAAATCTGGCAAATGGATGTTAAGACTGCCTTTCCGATTGGTGATTTAGAAGAGTGCGTGTACATGACTCAGCCAGAGGGCTTCGTATACAGTAGGAGCAGCGGAAAGGTGTGCAAGCTGCTTAAATCCATCTACAGGGTTAAAGCAAGCATCGCGTAGTTGGAACATCTGTTTTGATTTCGTTATCAAAGAGTTTGATTTCGTCAAAAATGTAGATGAACCTTGTATATACAAAAAGGTGGCAGAGAGTAAGGTTGTCTTCCTCATATTGTACATGGATGACATACTCCTGATAGGAAATGACATTCTTATGCTGCAATCGGTCAAGCTCTTCTTATCACAAAGATTCTCAATGAAAGATTTAGGTGATCCCTCCTACATCTTGGGGATTAAGTGTTGGATATAGTGCCCTCAAAGTCAATTATTGGATCGTAGGCACGTGATTGCAATGATTGAGGGAGGACCTATGCCGGTAGGACAGTCTTATTCGAGATGATAGTATACTATCTGGTTTGTCTTTATCATCGTGTACATGCTTTAGGTGATATTACAGATCACTATTACACGTTGATAGAGCCCTTAGGATTCTTGCTTGACTACCAGAAGTATGATAGCGATCATATACGTGAGAGTTGGTTAGTCTATAAGCACATCCTTAAAAGTGTCCCTAGTCGTGGGAGTTTCGAGACTGGGCATCGACACTCCATTAGTAGACTAATGTATACAGTCGAGACCCCGATGAGGGGCGGTGGCCGGTCTCACAAGCTATTGGTGTCAGTTGGATCACCTAAGATGTATACAAGTGGTCATTGGGTTATGAATACACCGGACAGGACTCGCCGGGAACATGCTAGTTGGTATTAAACCTGTCGTCAGATGGCAGTTCCCTGGTGACATGTGTACAGGTTAGTTCATCGACCTGAGATCGTCATTTTTCTCGTGTGAGTTCCCACTGTGCTTTGATTATTACCCTACCACGGCTCAAAGGAGTCGTGCAAACAGGTTTTAGTTGGGTACAGTCCCGAGCCATATGGAGGCAGTGAGCGGATCGGCAGGGGTTTCGTCTCTCCCGGTATTGGGGGTGAGATCGCGCTGTGTCTAGGAGAGCCATTACACGAATTCCTTGGCCAAGACAGGAGATTTACTGTTAGGTATTTCAGTAGTTTCTCAGGGTCTTCTGGGCTACACTACGACACGACTTGTACCGCTTTTGGGGGTCTGACGTTTACCAACCTCCTAGGCTCGACATGCGATACCCATAGACGAACGGACCGGACTGTACGGATATTGTCACTGACAGGCTCAGTAGGGTTCCATGATGAGTTCGCTCATCGGCTTCCCTTTTGGTCAATACTTGGGTAGCCCGTTACGTACAGCTAGTACCACTGACGTGCTAGTGGTTAAATCCACAGCCAGTTTATTGACGAGTCTTTAGAGTCCCCCACAGATAGTTTCCCAAGGTTCGGGCAAAACATGTAGAGGCCGTATGGTATTATGGCAGGGTTCGATCATATATGTGTTAGTTATATACATGCCCTAGAGGCCATTGTTGTACAAATGATGTATATTATAGTGGATGCTTGGATATATATAGAGAGGACTTTCTTGCTCGACATGATAGTATGCTATTTGGTTTCACTTTGTCTTAACATGTTGACTTGTTTTGGTTTACTGTCTTGCTCTCATATGTTGATAAAGCCCTTAGGATATGTACTCGACTACTGGGACTATGATGAGTTCATACTAGTGGGGCAAGGGTAGTCAACGAGTACATCCTATAACTGTTCCTAGTCGAGGGTGTATCGATACAGGGCATCGATACACCAGAGTAGACTAGCGTATACGCATCTTGACCCATATGATGGGCGATGGATGATCCTATATCCATCGGTGTTTGACATCAAAGATGGTGTACGGGTGCTCAGTGGAGACTGGGTACTCTGAACGGACTCGCTGAGAACTCCTAGATGGTATTATACCTATCGTCAGATAACAGTTCTTCGGTGACACTGGTACAGGTTAGTCTGTAGACCCGAGATCGTCATAGAATCTTATGTGATTCCCACTGTGCTTTGATTTCCACCTTACCATGTCCAAGAGTGCGTGAAAAACGGTGGCTTTTGGGTACAGTCCCGAATCACATGGAGGCAATGAGCGATAGGAGGGGTTTCGTCTCTCCCGGTGTTAGGGGTTAATGTTGTGCTGTGTTCGATTGGCTATAACTAGAAGTCCCTGGCCAGGGTTGATATAGAGTGCTACTGGTAAGAGTTATCAGTAGTTTCTCGACCTGTTATGAGCCTCATATCGACACGACTTATCGGTTACTGGGGTCTTACGTATACCACCCCTAGACTTGATATGCGACATATGAGACGAAGAGACCGGTTTGTACGGTAGTGTTACTGTTTGGATTCACAGGAGAATGTAAAGGCTTGCTTGTTGATCTTCTGATCGCTCAATACCTGGGTTTCTGTTACGTTTAGCTGACCGCTTGCAGCTTGTGGATGTTTGATATGATCATCACCTACTGCCGGCGTATTGACGATTCTTACCTCAGGCAAAACGGAGTAGGAGCACATATGTGATATGTGCGGCACCGAGAATAATACGATATGAGATACCATATTCTATTCTCGCGATATGAGATATCGGCCGCGTATATGTGATATAGCCGGGTCATCGGATCAAGTGTTGATTCGATGAAATGGTATATGTTATATTAGTCGGTTATATGTATTATAGCCGGATTATCGGATCAAGTGTTGATTCGATAATTTAATGTATAATTTTATATGTGATATATTACATTACGTTAACTAATATAAGTTCTCTTTATTGATTCATTTTCTCACGGGATAATACATTGATGTATATACGATATATGCTAATTGTATTATTTTCTTTTTGGTACAAAATATATTGTATATGTGTTATATAATATTGTAACAAGTTAGGGTTTCAAATGCAACCATGATTTAGGATTTAAACTTAGTTAGGGTTTGGATTAGGGTTAGCTTTTGCATGAAGCTTCCATGAAGCTTTGACTTTTGTCATCTAGCTTGATATTTTGTGTAGATATTTGTTAACCCAATCCAAACCATTAACTCTAGTTTATTCTCTACAAGAGTTAAAACCCTTCATTGTTAACTTATGGTTGCAATTGTAACTACAACAATAATTTCATTATTCATCACAAAAGGATTAGCTTCATCTTCTTTTTCTTCTAGCTCTTGAAAAAGCTTCACTAGCTTTTGTGTTTGTGATGATAAATGGTGAGAAATTGAAAACAAAAGAGAGCATAATTCCTACTTCATCATCCTTATCTATTCTAGCCACTTTGATTAGGGTGCTCACTTCTCTAATAAGTTCATTAGTGAAGTGCAAGCTTGGGTTTGATATTCTTCAAGGTAGATCATCTTAGATCATGAAGACTTCAAGCAAGATACCTCATTTACCTCATGGAGCCTCTCTAGAGTCGGTGTTCATGTTGATCGCAGCGAAGGGACCTCAACAAGGAGCTTATGAAGCGAAGAAACGGACTACAAAGGTTTTAATCCCTATCTCTTTTCTTCTTTGTATGTGATACAAACATGTTACACTAGAAATTTCTCGTAAAGATTCATGTTTGCTTGCATTGCATCTCTCTAATTTTTAAAATGGCATGTGTGATGCTACCAAACCCTAGACTAGGTGCAATGGAAGCCCCACAGTGGTAGCCGAGCCAAACTAGAATTCTAGATACGGTGTTATAACAATTACGAAAACGAAATCCACTCCGAAATACGGTATTATGAAACCCATATTTTGCTCTCGGGAAATTTTGTAAAAAGTCCTTTAAAAATTGTTCAAACGACTGCAGAATGATATTTGGACAATTCTAAGAAGTTGGGGGAAATACGGGGGGGCTCGGATTTTGGCAGAGCCCCAAGCTTAAAATTCCGGCCTGGCCGGCCCTGGTGCCTCCTCTGCTCCCCGTATTCCTCCTGTGCTCTTTTGTGTTCAATTTGGGTTTCCTAGTATTGTTTATTTAGCCCAATTTTCATTTGTTGATCAGTTTGACCTGGGCTAATTCGTAGTGCTTTGTAGTCATATATTTTAACACTGTATTGGTAACCTTGACTATTTTTAGCAGTTCGATCGAACTTAGCACACCACATTTTGTACCCCGCTGAAATTTCCAAGTGTTGTAATTTTCCGAAGTTGATTATATTCGTAAAATCGTGCAAGTGCCCCTGTGGACCCCCTATAAGACTATAATAACCTTAACTCGATTCTATACCCACGGAACCGCGTTCGAACCTTCGGGTTTTCCGTAGTTCCGTGGTGTCATAGGTGAGGTGTTGGTTAACTCCTTCTACGGCTGGACCATAGACACTGTGGCACGGTTTTTGAGTGTTTTGACTTTGCTCAAGTGTTGAGCTCACGGGGGTAATTTATGAATGTATGTTGATTCTATCGAAACGTTAAACATCATCATGATATTCTGTGATTGTGATATAATATGTGGAATTCATTTAGTTAGGCATGAAATCCGTAATATGTGATGTTTCGGGTTTACGATGTCTAAGGTGATGGATTCCAAATATTGTAGTTTTTCACTTTCTTTTCTGCGACCGTAAGTGTAGTATGCGGGGTATTGCCGGCTTCATTGCTATACATCAACGACAATCGGGATACGCATACTTGCTTACGTTGATGATATGAGATATTATGTGTTGCTGTAATATGTTATATTGGATTGTCGTGTTCTGAATAGCCGGGGGTTTTATGTGAGATGAGAGTTTTTATTTTCATTCATGTAATATTCATTGTATGTAATATTCTTTTATTGGGGCACTTTCGGGTTGAGGTTGATGTCACCATTGTATATTATTTACTTTTCCACATTAGGATAGACCCGAGGAGGGGAGCATAAGTAACCGGGTTCTAGGGTCCAGTGGGAGGCCATCTCGAGGTGTCGAGACCGGGTCGTCTAGCCCTAGAATTGGCAGTGTTACTTGCCGCTCTCAAAAAGGTCTAGGGATGGGGGTTTGGCTATTCATCGTTACCGTGGAATCCGTGTTTTATACAGGCTCGAAATAAAACACGGACCTCCTAGTATATCCAATATTTCATATGTTTCTTCTGCTGCTGATATACTGTGATGTGATCATATTATATGCGTGAGACGAATGATTTATTATTTTATATATGATATATAATAAACGTTGCTTATGTTTTACACCCGCGCTAGTCCCGTCCCGGTATGTCGTTAGTTAAGTAACCTAACGGTGCATAACGGAACATTGTGGCAAATGCGGATGGCATAAGCGTACGTTGTATTTTCATTTCTTCTGTGATGCTTAGGAAGCATAAATGATAGGATTTATTAATGAGATTAATAAAAGAAAAGAAACCTCAAAGATGATGTAGAATTAAATTTTTCAAAAAAAAGGGGTAGCTACAGTTTTTGCTTTGCATAGTGGTATGTGTGATATACCCTGCACCTTATTCGATGAGGAAAGAGCCAAGATCCCTTCACCGGGAGTGACCTCTTTAGCAAAACTGGCAGATGCTACAAACTCACGGTTTAGTTTTTGATTTCCCCTATAGTTCTTGCTTTGCACCGCGGTATTTATGAAATATCCTGCACCTTATTCGATAAGGAAAGAGTCGAGATCCCTTCACCGGGAGTGACCTCTTTAGCGAAACTAGAAAAGCCTCAAAAACACTCCTTTTCAAAATCACTTATTTCTACAACGATATCATGTTCATTACGCAATAGGTTTTCTGAAAAACCTGCATAGCCCTCCGTCATTTCAGATAAGTAATATTTAGTATTCGTGCTGCGGTAGTTTGGCATGCGTCAAGGCATAGTGTACGGTAGCTGATTACTACTTATTTGTAGCATGAGATGCAATTGGTTTAGGGTATTCGTACGACATTGTTTGGCATGCGTCAAGGGTCGTACGGGTGGATTTAATTCAATCACGAAATGTACAGGTTGAACTTGACTAGCGCACTATGGGTTGTTTGGCATGCGTCAAGGTCATAGTACGCTAGGGGTAAAAGCATTATCGGGAATTTCAAGTGTTGAAATTTGCAATGTGATTGCAAACCTCCTATGAGATAGTTGGATCCCGATACCCACTGCGAGTAAGAGTTACTCCTGGGAGAGTTTTACACAGGACAATTAGCCGATCAAGTAGGTGACTAGAAAGGTGTTTACGGGGTTATGCCTCAGGGAAAACGAGGTTTATTCTAATTAGGTCCGTGTGAAAGCACGGGGAACCTCCCTCAAAGTACCAACACTGGCCTGGCTGAAAGATTGGTGAACTTGTAAACTGTAATTATTTCCGGCTAGTCTTAACTTTTAGGGTTTTAAGGAAGATTTGATAAAAAGCAGTGGGAGCCATCCCGATTAGATAAGATAATAACCAGTCTAATCTTGCAAGAGCATACGCTAAAGTGTTTTCTTCTCTCTCTCTCCAGGTAGAGACCATATCAGGCCTTAATCAAGATAATAATATGGATGTATTGACTGAACCCGCTTGTTATACTGAGTAGAGGAACGTTGGTCCCGCACCAACTTATAATTGTTATAAGTCCGAGCAAGGAATATGATAATATCTAGATTCTCACGCCGTCCAAACGAAGAATAAGCATGTTGACGCATCTTCTTCAGGTGTGTTTGTTATCGAGAACTGTTTCTCAGTTCACTCTACGTCCTGGGTATTAGATACCGGATCGGGATCCCATATATGTAATATGTTACATGGGCTACGGAAAGGTAGGGAACTGGGAGAGGGTGATCATTCCGTAAGAGCAGGGAATGGTGCAAATGTTTTAGCCAAAGTAGTTGGCGAATATCACCTTGTGTTACCAAATGGTAATACATTGGTTCTGAACGAATGCTATTACATTCCGACCCTGATATGCAATCTTATATCAGTTTCTTTATTGAGCAAAGAAGGATATAATTTTGTAGTACAGGATAATGTTATGAACATATTCCTGAATCAAAAGTTGATTGGATCAGGATCGTTAAATAATGGCATATACGTTCTTAACAAAACTACAGTACTTAATGTACAAAAGAAATACAAGAGGAAGAGTACAGAATTGAACAAATTCTTCTTGTGGCATTGTAGACTAGGTCATATCAATGCGACACGACTAGCTAAGTTACATAAGGATGGATATTTGAATCCGTTCGAATTTTCATCTTATGACACTTGCCAGTCATGTCTCAAAGGCAAGATGACCAAAACTCCGTTTAGTGGACACGGAGAAAGAGTTACAAAACTCTTGGGACTGATACATAGTGATGTATGTGGTCCCATGTCTACACATGCCAGGAACGGTTCTTCCTACTTCATTACATTCAATGACGATCTCTCAAGATATGGACATGTGTTCCTATTGAAACACAAGTCTGAAGCTTTTGAGAAATTCAGAGAATATAAGAACGAAGTAGAGAACCAAACGGGGAAAAGTATTAAGATCCTTCGATCTGATCGAGGAGGAGAATATTTAAGCACTGAGTTCCTAGACTATCTAAAGGAGAATGGGATTCTCTCTCAGCTTATTCCTCCTTATACACCACAGCACAACGGTGTATCGGAGCGGAGGAATCGCACCCTATTAGATATGGTGCGCTCTATGATGAGCACTGCTGAGTTGTCTATTTCCTTCTGGCGGTATGCGCTTGAGAAAGCCATAGACCTATTGAATAGGATTCCCACCAAATCTATGCCAACCACTCCTCATGAGATATGGAAAGGAAAGAGACCACTTTTTAATTACATTAAGATATGGGGTTGTCCAGCATATGTGAAAACACAAAATCCGGACAAGCTCGAGGCAAGGTCAGTTCTGTGCAAGTTTATTGGATATCCGAAGCATTCGCAAGGGTATATCTTCTACCACTACGAAGAACAAAAAGTGTTTGTTTCTCGACATGCCACCTTCGTAGAAAAGGGTTTTCTTATGAAACAAGATAGTAGCAATGAGGTAGAACTGGAAGAAGTTCCAGCAACACAAACTACGACAGAAGATTTGGTGGAACCAGAGGATTCAGTAGTTCCCAACGAACCCAAGCCTCTCCGCCGATCTAGTAGGGTTCCTCATCCACCTGAGAGATATTACGGTTTTCTCATTGACGGTGGAAGCGAGGATTGCATCATGGAAGATGATGACCCAACTAGCTTCGAGCAGGCCATCACGAGTGGGGACTCTGTGAAATGGCCGGATGCAATGCGATCTGAGATGAAATCCATGTACACCAACAAAGTATGGACTTTGGATGTTGCTCCTGAAAGGGTAAAACCAATTGGGAGCAAGTGAATCTTTAAGAAGAAATTTGGTGTAGATGGAAAAGTGGAGACTTTCAAAGCTAGACTTGTTGCAAAGGGTTTTCGTTAACGACCAGGAGTGGAATATGACGAAACCTTTTCTCCAGTGGCTATGCTTAAATCCATCCGGATCTTACTTGCCATTGCTGCATACCATGACTATGAAATCTGGCAAATGGATGTTAAAACCGCCTTTCTAAATGGTGATTTAGAGGAGTGCGTGTACATGACTCAGCCAGAGGGCTTCGTAGATAGTGGGAGCAGCGGAAAGGTGTGCAAGCTGCTTAAATCCATCTACGGGTTAAAGCAGGCATCGCGGAGTTGGGACATCTGTTTTGATATTGTAGTCAAAGAGTTTGAATTCATCAAGAACATAGATGAACCTTGTATATACAAGAAGGTTGCAGAGAGTAAGGTTGTCTTCCTCGTATTGTATGTGGATGACATACTCTTGATAGGAAATGATGTTCCTATGCTGCACTCGGTCAAGCTCTTCTTATCACATAGATTCTCAATGAAAGATCTAGGTGATGCCTCCTGCATTTTGGGAATTAAGATCTATAGAGATAGATCTAAATGGATACTGGGATTGTCCCAATCCAGGTACATTGACACCATACTAAAGAGGTTTAGTATGGAAGAATCCTAGCGTGGGAACCAACCCACGATCTCTGGACTCACTCTCTCTAAAGAGATGTCTCCTAAGACTGATTTGGAGAGAGCTCGTATGCAAGGGATACCCTATGCTTCGGTATTAGGCTCTATCATGTTTGCGATGCTATATACCAGACCCGATGTAGCATACTCACTAAGTGTAGTGAGTAGGTATCAAGCAGATCCAGGAGAGAATCACTGGACAGCTGTGAAGAACATTCTCAAGTACTTGAGAAGAACTAAGGAGATATTCTTGGTGTATGGTAACGGAGAACTCCAAGTGGAGACATTTACTGATTCGAACTTCCAAAGTGATAAGGACGACTCTAACTCGCACTTGGGATTTGTCTTTACCCTAAATGAAGGGGCGGTTTGTTGGAAGAGTTCCCAGCAAGAAACCGTGGCGGACTCGACGATGGAGGCTGAATACATCACTGCCAACGATGCTGCCAAAGAGGCTGTCTGGATGAAGAAGTTCATCACTGAACTTGGTGTGGTTCCTTCCATTGAGCATCCAATACCATTGTACTGTGATAAGAATGGAGCTGTGGCTTTGGCCTAGGAACCCAGGTCCCATCATAAGTCCAGACATATTCTGAGGCGGTATCACCTGATCCGGGAGATAGTTGATCGCCGCGAGATCGAGGTCAGGAGAGTTGATACGAAGGACAACACAGCGGATCCACTCATGAAGGCTATTCCCCAGATAAAATTTGAGAGACTCTTCGGGTTGTTGGCTATGAGATACTATAACAGCCGGCCTTAGTGAAAGTAGGAGATTGTTAGTTATATATATGCCCTAGAGGCTATTGTTGTACATATGATGTATATTATAGTGGATGCTTGGATATATATAGAGAGGACTTTCTTGCTCGACATGATAGTATGCTATTTGGTTTCACTTTGTCTTAACATGTTAACTTGTATTGGTTTACTATCTTGCTCTCACATGTTGATAAAGCCCTTAGGATATGTACTCGATTACGGGGACTATGATGAGATCATACTAGTGGGGCCAGGGTAGTCAACGAGTACATCCTATAACTATTCCTAGTCGAGGGTGTATCGAGACAGGGCATCGATACACCAGAGTAGACTAGCGTATACGCATCTTGACCCATATGATGGGCGATGGATGATCCTATATCCATCGGTGTTTGACATCAAAGATGGTGTACGGGTGCTCAGTGGAGACTGGGTACACTGAACGGACTCGCCGAGAACTCCTAGATGGTATTATACCTATCGTCAGATAGAAGTTCTCTGGTGACACCGGTACATGTTAGTCTGTAGACCCGAGATCGTCATAGAGTCTTGTGTGATTCCCATTGTGCTTTGATTTCCTACTTACCACGTACAAGAGGGCATGCAAAACGGTGGCTTTTGGGTACAGTCCCGAATCACTTGGAGGCAATGAGCGATAGTAGGGGTTTCGTCTCTCCCGGTATTGGGGGTTGATGTTGTGCCGTGTTTGATTGGCTATAACTAGAAGTCCCTGGCCAGGGCTGATATAAAGTGCTACTAGTAAGAGTTATCAATAATTTCTCGACCTGTTATGAGCCTCACATCAACACGACTTATTGGTTACTGGGGTCTGACGTATACCACCCCTAAACTTGATATGCGACATATGAGACAAAGAGACCAGACTATACGGTAGTGTTACTGATTGGATTCATAGGAGAATGTACAGGCTTGCTTGTTGATCTTCTGATCGCTCAATACTTGGGTGGCTGTTACGTTTAGCTGACTGCTTGCAGCTTGTGAGTGTTTGATATGATCATCACCTACTGCCGGCGTATTGACGATTCTTTAGAGTCCTACATAGAGGTTTCCTAGCTCAGGCAAAACGGAGTAGGAGCACATATGTGATATGTGCGGCACCGAGAATAATACGATATGAGATACCGTATTCTATTCTCGCGATATGAGATATCGGCCGGGTATATGTGATATAGCCGGGTCATCGGATCAAGTGTTGATTTGATGAAATGGTACATGTTATATTAGTTGGTTATATGTATTATAGCCGGATTATCGGATCAAGTGTTGATTCGATAATTTAATGTATAATTATATATGTGATATAGTACGTTACTTTAACTAATATAAGCTCGCTTTATTGATTCATTTTCTCACGGGATAAAACATTGAGTTATATGTGACATATGTTAATTGTATTATTTTCTTTTTGTTACAAAATATATTGTATATGTGATATATAATATTGTAACAAGTTAGGGTTACAAATACAACCATGATTTAGGATTTAAACTTAGTTAGGGTTTGGATTAGGGTTAGCTTTTGCTTGAAGCTTCCATGAAGCTTCATGAAGCTTTGACTTTTGTCATCTAGCTTGATATTTTGTGTAGATATTGGTTAACCCAGTCCAAACCATTAACTCTAGTTTATTCTCTGCATGAATTAAAACCCTTCATTGTTAACTCATGGTTGCAATTGTAACCACAACAATAATTTTATTATTCATCACAAAAGGATTAGCTTCATCTTCTTTTTCTTCTAGCTTTTGAAAAAGCTTCACTAGCTTTTGTTTTTGTGATGATAAATGGTGAGAAATTGAAAACAAAAGAGAGCATAATTCCTACTTCATCATCCTCATCTATTCTAGCCACTTAGATTAGGATGTTCACTTCTCTAATAAGTTCATTAGTGAAGTGCAAGCTTGGGTTTGAGATTCTTCAAGGTAGATCATCTTATATCATGAAGACTTCAAGCAAGATGCCTCATTTACCTCATGGAGCCTCTCTAGATTCGGAGTTCATGTTGATCGCGGCAAAGGGACCTCAACACGGAGCTTATGAAGCGAAGGAACGGACTACAAAAGTTATAATCCCTATCTCTTTTCTTCTTTGTATATGATACAAACTTGTTACCCAAGAAATTTCTAGTAAAGATTCATGTTTGCTTGCTTTGCACCTCTCAAATTTTTAAAATGGCATGTGTGATGCTACCAAACCCTAGACTAGGTGCAATGGAAGCCCAAAAATACGTGCACTCGTGCACGGATCATGATCGGACGGATCATACTAGTGGGCTTTGGTTTAAGCCGTATCCTAGTATTAGATTTGTTGGATTACTTTAGTCTCATTGCATTCGCATTCAGTCGGAATGCGGATGCAGGTATGTATATACAGGTGAGGGGTACTCTTGTGATCCGTCACGAGTTTATTTTAGTAGATGCCATTCTATTTATTGTTGTAAACATTTGGATTAATGTTTGCAAGTGGAAATTGTGAGCTAAAGTCATCATTAGCAGCATTAATTGTAGCATGTGCATGTTTAGTGACTCATGGTCTTTTTATTTGTGCAAATGTCACATTAGTGTTTGATTATTTTGTTGAAATGATGGTTAGAGAGAGAGAGGGCAGCCATAGGCTTGGGGTTTGCTTTTGGATCTTTATTCTTGTGCTCTCATTTTTATTCCAACACAATAAACAAAAGGAAAAGCTCTTCTTCTTCCTCTTTGTTCTTGAGCTCACTTCTTCCTCCAATGGCATCATCTTCAACCTCCATCCATACAATCTCATGTGTTGAGAATCAATGGATGCTTGAGCCAAAGTTATCACACACATTCATTACATCACCTTGGACATGTCGGCTAGAAAACTTCATGTCCGAGTTGCTTCGGTTTGAAGCGGGAGCCCGTAAAAAGACTTCTTGACATGTTGCCTTTCCAACGAGGAGACCGGAGACCGTAGATGCCGCGAGGAGCTAGGGATGGTGACTAAAGACCGAAGGACACGGATCGATCGGTAAAGCCATTGTAACTTCTTGTAGATTCGAGTTATAGGTTAATAGTACGATCCGGGTTAAAGTCTGCGTTAGCGCCAGTTTCGTAAAAAGTTTTTGTTTTCGCGTTTGGCCTCGGATTGACGGCCGGTGCGCAACCGTAGACTTACATTAAGATCTATAGAGATAGATCTAAACGGATACTGGGATTGTCCGAATCCAGGTACATTGACACCATACTAAAGAGGTTTAGTATGGAAGAATACAAGCGTGGGTTTTTACCCACGATCTCAGGACTCACTCTCTCCAAAGATATGTCTCCCAAGACTGATTTGGAGAAAGCTCGCATGCAAAGGATACCCTATGCTTCGGCAGTAGGCTCTATCATGTACGCGATGCTATGTACCAGACCCGATATAGCACACTCACGAAGTGTAGTGAGTAGGTATCAAGCAGATCCTGGAGAGAGTCACTGGACAACTGTGAAGAGCATTCTCAAGTACTTGAGAAGGTCTAAAGAGATGCTCTTGGTGTATGGTAACGGAGAACTCCAAGTGGAGTCCTCTATCGATTCGAGCTTCCAGAGTGATAAGGACGACTCTAAGTCGCACTCGGGTTTTGTCTTTACCCTCAATGGAGGGGCGGTATATTGGAAGAGTTCCAAGTAGGAAACCGTGGCAGACTCGACGATGGAGGCTGAATACATCGCTGCCAACGATGCTGCCAAAGAGGCTGTCTGGATGAAGAAGTTCATAACTGAACTTGGAGTGCTTCCATCCTTTGAGAATCCAATACCTTTGTATTATGATAACAATGGAGCGGTAGCTTTGGCCAAGGAACCCAGGTCCCATCAGCGATCCAGGCATATTCTGAGGCGGTATCACCAGATCCGGGAGATAGTAGATCGCCGGGAGATCAAGGTCAGGAGAGTTGACACGAAGAACAACACAGCGGATCCACTCACGAAGGCCATTCCCCAGATATAGTTCGAGAGACTCTTCGGGATGTTGGGTATGCGATACTACAGCAGCTGGCCCTAGTGCAAGTGGGAGATTGTTAGTTGTATGTATGCCCTAGAGGCCATTATTGTACATATGATGTATATTATATTGGATGCTTGGACATATATAGAGAGGACTTTCTTGCTCGACATGATAGTATGCTATCTGGTTGCACTTTATCTTAACATCTATACTTGTCTCTTACTGTCTCATCACCTACTGCCGGCATATTGACGAGTCTTTAGATTCCTACATAGAAGTTTTATTGGCTCAGGAAAAACGAAGTAGGAGAACATATGTGATATGTGCGGGACCGAAAATAATACGAGCATGAGATACCGTATTCTATTCTTGCGATTTTTGTATCGGTCAGTTATATGTGATATAGGAAGGTTATCGAATCAAGTGTTGATTCGATAAGTTGGTACATACAATATTAGTCGGTTATATGAGATATAGCCGGATTATTAAATCAAGTGTTGATTTGATAATTTAGTGTATAATTGTATATTAGATATACTGGTTTACATTAACTAATATTAGCCCACTTAAGCATTTATTATTCTCACATGTGCACACTTAATATATATATGATATATATTAATTGTGTTTTCTTTTGTGTCATGGTTGTTGATACACAATACATGGGTGTATGAGACTTACACCATACTAATTATAATGTAGGGTTTAAATATTTAAAGTAAATCCAAATTAGTGGATAATTAGCCACATGCATGAAGCTTGTAGAAACTTATGGATGCATTGACTTAGTCCACTCATTTTGTTTAACTTAAGATATTTATTAACCTAACAATTATAATTTAGCTATGGTTATCTCTCTACATGAGTTCGTATATGATACAAACTCACCCATGGTTGATTCTCTCACCTCATTAGTTCATTCTCATCTCTTGACTTCACCTTCTTCCTCAAAAGCTCAAGAGCTCTCTAGGTTTTGATCAAGTGAGAAAACATTATGAGAAAAATAAAACTAAAGTGAGCCCACTTCCTACTACATCATTCTCTACTAGATTAGCACTTTAGTATAGGGTGTTAGCTTCACTAATCTCTCATTAGTGAAGTAGTAGCTTGAGTTAGTGTCTCCTCAACGTAGATCATCTTCGGCCTCGAAAACTTCAAGCAAGATCGTTCCTTTCACCTTGAGAAGCCATGCAAGAGTCCGGGAGTTCCATGATCGCAGCGAAAGGACCACTACAAGGAGCTATTGAAGTGAAGGACCGGTCTACAAAGGTTGTATTCCGTTATCACTTAAATTTACATGTTGTTTAGCTCCTAAAACTCTAGTTAGATCCTAGGTTAGGGTTGTTTGGCACACTAATTTTTAAATACGGCATGTTTGATGCCTTGTGAAACATTGTGGTTGTGCCTAAGAACCCTACAGGTTCAAATTAACCTGGATAATGATGGGTAGAAATTGACATGTGACTTATGATTTGTTGGCCTTCGTCAAGGTCATAAGAGCATGAGGCAAAAATCCACATCGGGAGTTTCTAAAGAAACTGAGACTTGCTAGTGCTGCATACCATTTGGAGTTTGATAATGTTAGTAGAATTCCTTCAGCATTATCACACAATGATATTTGGATCCCGATCCTACTGTGAGTATCCGCTACTCCTCGGGAGATTTTTTCACTTAACAATCAATGCTATAAACCAAGTAGGTGTCTAGAACAGTGTTAGCGGGGCTACGCCTCCAGGGAAAAGAGGTTATTTAATTAAGGAACTTCGCGAAAGCGTCTTAAAACCTCCCTCGAAGTACCGACACTAGCCTGGCTGAACGGTTAAGCAAGTATTGTACGGTGAGATTAATCCTGACTAATTCTTATTTTATGGTTTGAGGAAAGATTCGAGAAACAGTGGGTGCCATCCAGTTTAGATAAATTAAAAACCAATCTAAACTTGCAAGAGCATCATGCTAAAGTGTTTTCTTCTCTCTCTCTTAATTACAGCGACCCAATGACCGAACATAGGTTACATCTAGATAATAAAATGACTGAATCTGATTATAATGATTGGCAAAGGTCTGTCCAGATGTCCATTACCTATGACAAGCCGGGGCACCCCTTTACTACTCAAGCCCCCGCCGTCCCAGGTACAGTTTCCATCATCACGGATGTTGATATCCGTAAGACATCGGAAAAGGATAGTGAGAATGCTAAGTGCCTCGTGTTGGCCTCAGTAGATGGTGTAAACCAGAGGCAGCACGAGAAGATGGACTTAGCTTCCATCTCCCTCCATAACAAAGATTTATATGGAGAGCAATCTCGTATCGTATGGTATGAGACCTCGAAAGAATTGCTTCAAGCGAGGTTAGCTGTCGGGTCATCTGTAGGGGACAACGTCCGTACGATGACCATCTATATCGATATGCCCACGGACCTGGAGACCACGTTGAGAAACAGGTCATATGCTGACTTGTTTCTACAGTCCTTACCATCTACTTTTGCCCAGAGGAAGAAAGTTATACTTCCAGTTGAGGGCACCCTGAAGGAAACTAGGGTGACACCCTCTCAGCTTTTTGGGAAATCTTCCTCTTCTGCATCCAAGGAGAAAGCAAAGGGTGAGAAGAAGAAGACCTCCGCAAAGCCGACATGCGGTGTCAATAAGGTAGAAGGACAGGGAAGGGCAAAAGTTTCAGGGCTATCGGTAGGGAAGGAGGGATTTCCCTATTATTACGTGAAAGGACATTGGCAGAAGGATTGCAGGGCTTGCAAAGCTAGTAGCCATGATTCGAAGCATGTTGTGGCTTCGGCTTCGGGTGTGTTTGTAATAGAAAACTGTATGTAAATTAACTCCACTTCCTGGTACTAGATACCGGATCAGGATCTCATATCTGTAATTCATTACAGGCTTTGAGAAACCGCAGAGTTATCAGTGTAAGTCTACGGTAGCGCCCCGGCCATCAATCAGAGGACAAACGCGGAACAAAAACTTTTACAACTGGCGCTATCGCATACTATAACCAGGATCTTTCCATTAACGCTAAACTAATAAACTGTAAAGAGGTAGAAAGGCTATACCGATCGATCTGTGTCCTTCGGTCTTTAGCCATCATCCCACGCTCCTCGCTGCGACTCCGATCTTCTCGTCGAGGTGGCACCACGTCAACGAGTCTTTATACAGGCTCCCGCCTCTATACCGAGGCAACTCGGACATGAAGTATACTAACCGACATGTCCAAGATGAAGTAGAGAATGAGTGGAATACTTTGTCTCAAGACACCCAAACCATTGGGTGAAGGTTAGTTGAAGTTGCCAAAAGGAGTGATGAAATGAGCTATGAAAAAATGCAAATGAATCAATCTCTTTCATCAAAGGTGAGGCTAAGAAGAAAATATCACACATACTATGAAGTAAATATCACACAAAAGATCTTCACTAATATCTTTAGCTTGGACAAAGAACTTAAATGCAAATGATGACTCAAACAAAACACCTCACCATTCAAGAACAATCTCACACATACTAGAAGCAAGCAAGCTTGCTGCTGGAGCCCCTAGATACCACGAAAACCCCCTTCCATTTATAAAGGTAACATTTGCAGATAAACCCCCAAAGGAAAAGACTTAAAGCCCAATGAAAAATCAGCCAAGGATTAAAGAAAATCCGCAACATAAACATTAAACCAAATGTTTAAGTCCGGTGAAAGGAGATTGGCAACTTCAAAAGTAATCCTGTAGGATTACCCCTAAACTGTATATACATACCCGCATTTGTATTCCGACCGAATACAAAATGCAATGAGACAAAAATATCCCTACAGAATATAATACTCAGATCCGGCTTAAACCAAAGCCCACCAGTATTATCTGTCCGAACCATGACACGTGCACAAGTGCACGTGCATGTTCGAACCCTGCCATAAAACCATACGGCCTCTACAACGTTTCGCCCGAACTTGGGAAACTATCTGTAAGGGACTCTAAAGACTCGTCAATACCCTGGCAGTGGGTTTAACCACAAGCACGTCAGCGGCACTAGCTGTGCGTAACGGCTGCCTATGTATTGACCGAAAGGGAAGCCGATGAGCGAACTCATCCTGGAACCCTACTGAGCCTATCAGTGACAATATCCGTACAGTCCGGTCCGTTCGTCTATGAGCATCGCATATCGGGCCTAGGGGGCTGGTAATGTCAGACCCCCAATAGTGGTATAAGTCGTGTCAGAGTGTAGCCCAGAACATCCAGAGATACTACTGGAGTACCTACCAGTAAATCTCCTGCCTCGGTCGAGGGCTTTGTGTGATGGCTCTCCTAGACACAGCGCGATCTCACCCCCAATACCGGGAGAGACGAATCCCCTGCCGATCCGCTCACTGCCTCCATGTGGCTCGGGACTGTACCCAACTAAAACCTGTTTGCACGACTCCTTTGAGCCGTGGTATGGTGATAATCAAAGCACAGTGGGAACTCACACGCGACAAATGATGATCTCAGGTCGATAAACTAACCTGTACACATGTCACTAGGGAACGGCTATCTGACGCTAGGTATAATACCAACTAGCAGGTTCCCGGCAAGTCCTGTCCGGTGCACTCATAACCCAATGAGCACCTGTATACATCTTAGGTGAACCAACTGACACCAATGTCTTGTGAGACCGGCCATCGCCCCTCGTCGGGGTCTCGACTGTATACACTAGCCTACTCCGGAGTATCGATGCCCTGTCTCGAAACTCCCACGACTAGGGACCACTTTTAAGGATGTGCTTATGGACTACCCAACTCTCACGTATATGATCGCCATTATACTGTTGGAAGTCAAGCAAGAATCCTAAGGGCTCTATCAACGTGTAATAGTGATCAGTAATGTCACCTAAAGCTGTACACGACTGATAAAGCCAAACCAGATAGCATACTATCATCTCGAGTAAGACTGTCCTACCGGTATAGGTCTTCCCTCAATCATTGCAATCACGTACCTACGATCAAATAATTGACTTTGAGGGCACTACATCCAACAATCTCCCACTTGCACTTAAGGCTAATTATTGCGATGTCGCATACTCACATCCCGTGTGATACCGAACACCCAACTCCTCTACTAATCAGTTTCACAAAGCCCGTCTGTAAAACTATTGTGTTCGAGAAATAGACTCAATGAGTGGATCCGCCCTGATGTTTCTTTCTATGTCTCTCTTAATCTCAAGTTCGCGGAGAAATCCATCTCACGAATTGAGTAATACCTGTCTTAGAATATGTCTGGATATCTGATGGGACCTAGTTCATAAATGAACTCCAAATCCAAACTTCTTAGACGGTATCGTCAACTGAACCTAATCAGTATCCTGAGCCATGCCTTCCTCAGTATCCGCCTGGACCACTTGTCCAAACTACTGCCCCTCGTCAGAGGGAAAACTATAACTCTGACAATCACTATGTCATCCAAGTCACCTTAGAAGCCTGGAATAATAACCGTCCCCCGAAGGAGGCTGCTGTCATCAAATCCGTAGAACATCCACTTATGTTCTAAAAGTGCTTCCCAACGTTTCTCCTGGATTGGATTAATATCAACCTATTGCATCTAGTGCAAAAACAACATCTGGTGTGGTACTTGATATCTCATGATTGACTCAATTGCCTAAGCAAGTGATCTGCCAATCATGCACATACCTCTCCCCTTTAGTCTGTAAGACACCTTTAGAGAGGGTGACTGCATCACCTGCAGGTACACCACCATGCCAGGAGTCATCTATTCTAATTACTTTTAGAATACTGTCAAAGTACCCAAATTGGGAAACTACCCAAATCTGGATCTAAAACCATAGATCTAGTAACCAGAATGTCTGATATTATATCCATATCCTTTGTGGAGAAACTACTGTGTGACAACAAAAGTATAACCGATCGTAGGATAGGAATCTCACTTCCTATAAAGTGCATGTCATCCAAATACCAGGACATCACACCCTACTACCTTCTTAACAGATCCATCCCCTATTCTGATGAACTCAAAGCCATAACTGTCACATCAAAATTAGATGATCTATCTCCACTATATCTGCTCTAGTCTATAAATAGACATAAGCTACTTGCCCACTATACTTCCGCTGCTCCCACTGACTACAACAACCCTCTACAAGAGTCATATACACGCGCACTTCTAAAGCTAGTTTAGAACGAAGCTATACTCATCCTCCTGCCGGGTCTCATAGCCTGGAACAACAGTAGTGTCAAGTCTGGGTAAACAAGAACCTCCCTGTCACCGTCCTTGAGGCTACTAGAGTGCCTCTAGGGTGTCTGAGGTTACCCATTATATCTGCGGAGTGGCTAACGGAATGTCAAACCTGATTGAATCTTTAGGTTCTATTAAATTTTCTGTAATCGTCTGCGGTTCTGGAATCTCTTCCAGTTCTACCATCCTCCCACTACTGTTTTCTGAAAAAATCCATTTTACTAAAACTGTGGCGGGTCAAGAACAATATCACCATTGATCTTCCAGATGGTAGAAAGTCAACCCTCCTCATATCCTGGATCAACCCACAAACTGCCATTACAGAAACGTGCCTTGAGTTATCTAGAGTCTGGTTTTAAGCATAAGACGTACAACTCCCCGTACCATAACATCGTTAAGATATGAACCATTCTATATCCAATATAGAAACGTTGGCACTGATTTAATTGGAACCGGATTCAAATGATGCAGCTGTCTCCAGTGCATGTCATCAAAATAGAGAGAGGCCAATCAGCATTACTCAACTTATGAGTTCATACAATTATGAGTAACCTGAAAGAGAAAAAAGTTTCTCAAAACCATTACTATCAACTGAATACCAATCACAAGTATCTACATCTTCGATCTCCTTGAACAATCCCAATACTTGCGACACCTGGTTCTCTACTTTATTCTTTTACCTATAACTTCACAAAACTTAGACCTTGTATTTCTACGAAACACTTGTCTAAAAACTAGAGAAGTCACAAGTAAACAGAATATAGTACGAGGATCAACCCCTTTGTCCTAATGGACACTGGACAACATACAATACTCTGTATAAGTCCGCTGAGTTGAATAACTCAAAACCTGTGCATCGTAGGTTGAAAACTGTACTTATGGTTAAGAACTACTCCGCTGTTCAATGCTCCTTAACCATTCGTCAACTGATATAGGTAAATGTCATCGACATAATATCAAAAAGTTATATCTCACTATATAAAAATAAACGTTCAGATATATCAGTTTGAAATTGGTGCATAACAATGGATATTCAAAACCAAATACTTGCCGTCTGGCAAAAACCCAGGCGATTTCCTCAAATATCACCAATTACAACGAATTCCGATATAATGAGGATGATCACCATATTCCCAATAACCTACTCCCGCTCAACATCTGTAAAACCATACAGATGTGAGAATCATACCTGGTAAATACTTACCCTGGAGTAAGTATCTAATCGGAAAATCAGTTTTCCTTTAACAATGCACAGTGAAACTGAAACATGAATATGTTTCGTAGGGGTATCCTGGTATTTCTAGTAATGCCTCTTCCATTATCCAAATTCATGACTGTAACAGTATATTTCCTTACCATCTCTGCAAATCCCTTTATTTGTCTTTAGTCATTACCTTCTGTACACATTCATTAGGCTTAATGGTTTTCTTCCTTCCCTACCATTCGGCACCAGCCTATGGTTTGGAAGAAGACTATCCAATAAGCGTAATAGGTGTACCTTCCTAAACCAAGGAGTACCCGTAACCTGAGAGAAGGTGATGATAAAAGACAATTGAATAATACCTTATTCTATTCCTCCTGAACCGGAGAAAAACAAAGATGAAATAGGAGTGGCGATGATGTACGCAGTTTGGTCGTGAATGATACCTGTCGCATTTTACTTTTGCCTCTTTCTAATCCCTTCATATGTCTTTACATATTACTTTCTGTACACCCTACTTAGGCTAATTGGTTTTCTCCTTTCCCTACCTTTCGGCACCTGCCTATGGTTTGGAAGAAGACTATCCAATAAGCTTAATAGGCGTACTCCCCTAAACCAAGGACCCATCGCAACCTGAGAGAAGGTGATGATAAAAGACAACTGAATAAACCAATTCAATTTCTCCTGAACCTGAATCCATCCCCGAAGAAGTCCCTTCGAGTTCGTATATAACCATAAGATGGATTTATCCAATGGAAGTGGATGTTCGTAGTGATACGAGGTGTTCTGGAGAAATGCAAAAGGAAAAAGAAGGAGCGGCAATGATGTATGCAACTCAGACAATCCAAAAGCCAGTATTTTAAGAATGTTCGGTTAACTTGGTCACTGAGTCATAGTTTAGGGTCGGTCAATGGTCGCTGCCAAAGAGAGAGAGAAAAGAAACACTTTGCGTGCACTCTAACCTAGATTAGAATGGTTATCACTTTATCTAATCAGAAACCTCCCACTGTATCGTCAAATTCTCCGCCAAACCTAAAAGAAGAATTAGTCGGGATCACCCGAAGAGTAAACCAACTCATCAGTGAGAATCGGGATCCAACTCTCATCGCATGATAACGTGAAGGAATCTACTCACGTTATCACACTCCATAAGGTATGCGCATGCCTGGCAAGTTTCAGCTTCTTTAGAAACTCCCGATGTGGATTTTTGCCCCATGCTCTTATGACCTTGACTAAGGGCCAACAAATCATAAGTCACATATCAAGTTCTGCCCATCATTATCTTGTTAATTTGAACCCACCCGTACTCGCGCTTGACTAAGGGCCAACAAGGCTGTACGGCTGTCCCAAACCAACGCATTTATCTATGCAACATGTGAACACCCCAGCAGCTACCAATCACTATGTCTTGACTAAGGGCCAAACAAACATAGCTTGAATACTACTGACCGTTCATATGAAATGACGGAGGGCTATGGCTGGTTTTTGGCGAAAAACCTTTAATGTAATGAACTTGATCTCGTTGAAGGAACCTGATAGCTTTTTACAAAAATATAGTGGCGAAAACCCTTGCTAAAGAGTTCACTCCCGGTGAAGGGATCTCGGCTCTTTCCTCGTCGAATGAGGTGCAGGATATTCCAACTGAATACCACGATGCAAAGCAACAAGTAATCGACTATAGTAAAGTTATTACCCTGACACAAACTTCTGCCCAAGGGGTCACTCTCGGTGAAGGGATCTCGGCCCTTGCCTCGTCGAATGAGGTGCAGGATATTCCAATTGAATACCACTGTGCAAAATAAAAGGAAACGTCCTTGTAATAACACTTTTTGAAAACTGTTCCAACAACGTCAAACAGGTTTGTTTTCCTTTGCATTGATCAAAATCAACGCAGTCCCATCAATTAATCACACCAGAAAAGAACGAAAATAAAATGTACGTATATGCCATCCGCATTCGTCACTAGGTCACGTCATCACCCGTTTGGTTACTTAACTAACGACAGAGCGGGGACTAGACTAGCGCGGGTGTAAAACATATACAACATCTACTAGTATATATATCAATAAACAATAATCGCTCCAGGCATGATAAATGCAACATTACAGAAAAGTAATAAGCATCACAGAACAATACAGATAATCTGGGATCCCCGGGTTTCACAGAGCCGCAACTGAAACCCGACGTTCCCCTGGTCGTGTGGATAGCCTGTGCAATGAAAACCTAGACCCCTACGGGTATGGCAAGTTACCCGCCAAAACCTGAAGTGAGGCAGCCCCCTTCAACAAAGTGAATGGAACACCAAGCACTTCACGGAATCTGGTAACTTGAGCACCCCACCTTGGGTCAACCTGTACCCCTTACGAGTGCGGCGAATAGCCCGCCAATCCTAGAGTGAGGTCCCCTGCCTCTCAAAGCCATGAGATGCGGACCCGTTGCCCTCCAGAACCCGGCTATCCGTGCACTCCGTCGCGGGGTAAACCTAGTACAGAAATGAAAATATGTACAACGGGTACTGATTGATCTACAAAACTATCTATTAACGGCAATCAAGAACGGCGTCGCATGTAGCTAGCCGGTGAGTACGGGTCGGTCCACAGGGATGTTGTGAATTTCCTAATCGCGCTAACGAGTTAATTCCGAAGGGTGTTCGGATTGATTATTAAATCTAAAATCTAAATCTATCTATACTAAGATTATCTAGATCTAAGTCTTGCTAGGGTTAGGTTTAGGAATGGTTTGGAAATGTAAATAAATCTCAACTCTTTCTATACCCAAATGAAGATCTATGAGGAGTTATGGTAATTATCAATAAAGGGGATTAGATCCATTCGGGAAGGTGTTCCTTCCTCTAGGTTCTTGTCCTTCCTTTAGAGATCCTTACCCTAACCTCCATGGAAAACACGCGCAACCGGGCCTTTATACTACGGTATCACCGCTACCTCGAGGGATAGGGTGCCGTAGGGCACGGTGTGTGCGTGTATGCATGGAGTCCTATTGAAAATATATTATGGGCAAGAAAGGGATGAGAGATCTCATCTCTCAAAAGCCTTCCCCAAAGCTAACATCTAGGGCAAGGAATTAAAATCTGAACTAGAGCAATTAAATAAAACTAATTACAGATGGCTCTCTCCAAACATCAACGCAGGGTTGTCAGATCTGAATTCATGAAATGAAAAGAGGCACCGATGCTCTCCATAAAGAATTCTGAATTTTATTATTAAAAGGAGGCATAGGGAGGCATAGCCTTTACAATGATTTAGAATTCCTATTTATAGAGGATAGGAAACCCTAGGTTATAATTGATTCGCACGTTTACATTTACCAAAATATCCTTAGGAAGACCTAGTCAAAGTAGACTCCAAGCTTTGGTAAAATTTTATGTCTCTATCTCTTTAAAAGGAAGTATTGGGGCTTGAAATTTCCTTTGTTGGCTTTTCTGTTTTTGGGCTTCCTTATTATTTGGTTCTTTTATTAAAATAGCTTCTATGTTTCTTCCAGATCTCCTATGAACAATTGCGGTGGACTTTTAACTGTTCGCTTTGTAATCTTGGACCTTGCATTGCCTTGTACTTTGTGAATTTTATCTTTGATGTAGGCTTGATCAAGAGTCTTCTGTTTGTTGGTCAAAGTCCAGTTTTGCATCGTCTTTTCATCGTTTTCACTGTTTTCTGTCCAAGAACCTGTAACCTGTAATATGTAGCAGACATGCGCCAAAAGCACCTGTTTATTTATATAACAAATAAGAATGGGGAATATAATAATGCAATATTATGGTATGAACAAATACCCCCAAACTTATCTTTTGCTCGTCCTCGAGCAAACTTATTTTTTTATTCTCGACAAAAACCTAACCGCACTTTCTCAGGGAAACGCGATTGCACTGAGCTCGTGCAACAAGCCGTTAAACCTCTAGGTGTCCCTAGTAGGAGGAGTGTTGTCTCTTGAGGGTTTTCAGCGGATTACACCCACAAAATCCAATCAATTTGGCTTTTTCGACTTTAATTCTCCAATTAGGTTTTCTAACAAGGAATTCTATTATCATCGACTCGTAAATTATCCACCCATATTCTTCACACTTCCTCATCATTTAACTTAAGATTATATATGTTCTGCAGACCTACTTAGCTTTCGGCATCTCTTAAGTTTTCCTTCTAGGGTTCCATCTCCACTTAGGAATTTTTATCAACTCTATTAAAGATACAAGTTCTATTCTTCACTCCTTTCTCTTATCTAAATCCCAATCACATACCCCTACGTGTGTGTATATATCACCCCTACACTTGAAAATTAAAATCAAGCAATCATACTCTTGTCCGTTGTCCAAAGCACTTATTAATTGAATTTTGCTTACACATCCTTCATGCGACCGTTAATACTTCTTGAGGTACCAACGACCGATTACAAAATGCGTTTGCACTTTAAAGCGTAATTTCTAGTCTTGCAACACCCAAGGCTTTTAGCAGTGACTCCCAAACCAGTTGGTCTAAGGCACTAGGTGATGAAGCGCCCCCGCTAAATATTTTTTCTATTTTTTTTAGCCTTAAGTAATCACAAAAACCAGTGTTCATTTTTTTCTTTGTCCACACTTGTATATTTTTTTTTCATTTTCTTCGTACTAAGGACTTTAGACAAGAGCATGTCAAGGTCTCCTCTACTATTCCAAGTTTCAAGGTGCGTGTTAGTGTAATTTGTAATGTATACATTTTCAGAATCTAGACTTAAGCTAGGAATTATTTTTCAAACTTATACTCTAATAAAAATATCAATACTTTTCCTTCGTTTCGACTTAGCCCAAGAAGTGAACCGAAAATTTGCCTATTTCTAAATAAACTACAAAGACATATACTTTCTACCGTTAGACTTTAAGAAAGGTTATTTTTACGGTTTTTAATTTACTAAGTCTAAGATCTAGTTGTTCCTAGCCAGTTAACCTATTTGTTAAACTTAAGTCAAAATAAGGCCAAAATTGAATACAATAATTTTTATAATTTTTGAATTTTTTTTTTCAATTTTTATGGGTTTTAAAATAAGTATGCAAATGCAAAAATATGTACAAATGAATGCAAAGGAAGAAGACTTACCGAGCATACCCCCAAACATAAACTTGACAGTGTCCTCACTGTCATGCTACACCAAGAGGGTCAAAATGCCGGCACTCCCCTGTTTATTTATTTATAAAAAATTTTATATTTTTTTATTGTTTTGAATTTTTTTTATAGAAAAAGAAAACAAAAATATATATACATATATACAACAAGGTTCCCCCCGAAACTTAAGCTTGGCCTTACACAAGCCAAAGGTTAGCACCAACCATTCAAAAATCATATCGTGGTAATGGTCGAGTTGGTGAAAGAATGTAGTGGAAAGAAAAGAGATGAGAAGCACACGAGACCGCGTGGAGGTAGAAACGGGATACGGTCTCGGTGGGGGAGAAGAATGGCGGAAAAGAGAAAGAAGTGGAGTACGATCTTGAGGGTGTAAATCGAGTGAATAAATTAGCGCAATTTGTGATGACCGGTGTGTTAAAAGCGATTGCGCTAACCTATCAACCCGTCGAGAAATGGGGTCAAATCCCTCAAGATTCGCAAGAAAGCATGGGTACGCCGAACTTGGTATTGGAAATGAAAGCGTAACGGTCTCTTGTACGGTCGGAACGATAGAATGGACGAAAGGGAGTGAATTAGGGATAGTCTCATTCTCACCGTAGTAAACTGTCTCGAACTGGAAAGATTCCAACAAAGGTTCGAAACGACTGTAGGCAACCGAGTCTGATGGTTCAACTAACTCATCTGAAAATTCAAAGGACTCAAACTCGGGCGGGGAGACATCAATATCGTCCGAAAAAGTGAAACACTCGTAAGTGTTATCGGCTGTGAGAACTGTGTTAGATTCAAAGGAAAATTTTTCAAGCTCACAGTCTTCAAGCGTGATCTTTTCTGTGGTTAGAACGATGGAAATGAGGGAGGGTGATTTAGTTAAAGGTTCAAGAGGATGAATTGGATAATCCGACACATCAAACAAAAATGGTTCAACCTCAATACTATCCTCAATACTCTTCTCAATACTATCCTAATAATTCTCCTCAATACTATCCTCATCCATGCCATTATCATCAAAATCAAGACGCATATGTAGTTCGCGAGAAACAATTAATGACTCGGGATGATGAATTGGACATAAAATTTCAATCAAATCGACAGGTTCATCAACCGAAATATTCCCGGCGTCTATATCCTCAATCAAGTGAAAATCAATTTTTTCTGACACCTCCTCAAAAGCATGGATATTTATCAATTTAGGTTCTAGATTGGAGGTGTAAAGATCAAACGGATTAGGTGCGGTTTCACTCGAAAGGGGTTTCTCATAATCTGGCAAATCAAGCATTACAAAGTCGCACAACTCATCATTTTGGACACATGTTTGAAAATTGGAGTTGTTGGATTCAATTGGGTATGTGTAGGTTTGATTTGGAAATTCTCTCACATTCTCACTCTGTCCAACCGCCTCCTTATACATTGAAAAATTTGAAGCTAGTTGGAAACTAGCTACCGGTTCACTTGGTTGCATAATGGCGGCCACGGACGCATCCACATTCCTAATCATTTTGTTTGTTGCTGCAATGTACGCCTCCAATGACTGTTCCAAACTAGACATGGGTTGTGAAGGGGTTTCGGTAAAAGATTCGAAATTGTTTGGATATGTGAAACTCCTAAATGGCTGTGTAGAAGCAATGTCTAATGAAGGTGGGAAAGTCGGGTAGGACTGGTAGGAATTGGATGGTTGGACAGGACTAGGATCAATATGTGGATAAAAAGGTGGATGGACTTGTTGATTCCTAGAACTAGATGAGTGGAGAGGGGTGAAAGATCGGCTACGAGATTGAGCAATATGCTCAGCAATGGACATTGGTTTAGGAGTTACAGCAGGATTTGGAAAAGTGGTGTCAACGAACGAAGGTGGTGAAGGTTGACAAGGTTGACACAAAGTGGGTTGTAAAGTCGAACTGTTTCTCCTAGACGCTTCTATTTGATCTTTCAAAGAAATTTTAGGCACGGAGGGATCGTCTTTAAATCGACCGAAATAATTAACGTACGGGGCAAAGTTAGGTTCGGGATACCATAGTTCGGAAAGTGATTTATGATGTGGGGTACCCATGATAGAAGAAAGAGAAGAAAAAGAAGGTAGGTGGTGCAAGGATTTCTTAGCGGCAAAATTTTGCAAGTTTTTATAAAAGATTTTTCCTTTTTCCTTTTTTTTTTATTTGTTTGGAACGTTTTGCAAAAAATATTTTCGATAAAGGGCTAAGACACACTTTCGATCAACCAAAAATGCACAATCAGGCCTAGATCTAGGGTCACCTAGGTCAGCTAGACAGCTCCTAACTGTTCCAAAGGGCTAGAAATAGGACCTCAAACCGCCTCTTCACCGCCAATTACGGCCAGGTAAGTGCCAGGTGAGTGGGAGGCTTCCCGCTACAAGTAGCGGTCCTAATTAAGTAACCACTCGCCTTGGACACACTTGCCTAGACACCGCAAAGTCAGGTTAGAATTAACGGCTGATGCCTATAACTAGTCCTCTGTCCTATTGAGCTCGAAGTCCTTAGGGCTGAGTCTAGTATTTTTTAATTAAGATATGGTCAATGCAAATGCCTTATGTGATTTTTGGGGTCCTGGGAATGGTGATGAAATCCCCACCCAATTTGAATTGGTCAAAAGCCCCTTAAAGTCAGTTTTAAAGATATGCAAAACAGAAAAATCACTTGCAATCAAATCTTTTTTATTTTATGCGCGGCGCAAAGAATCCTGCACAAGATTTGTTATTGAGAAGGGGGAAGATTTTTTAAAGCGCAAAGAATCCTGCAGGAGATTTTTCAAAAGATATATTGAAAGATTCATAGGAGAGATCAGAAGATTTTTTTTACCTCGTTTCAGCCTTTTTTTGGGGAACCGATCCGTCACCTATACTGCGGAACCGCCGCGAATAACCCCTCCGACCGCGGATCCGCCGCTGGTTGGTTGCTTCGTCACGTTTTTTTTTTTTTTGCTCTCCAAAAGAATTCTAAATTTTATTCATAGAAAGAGGCATAGGAAGGCATAACCTAATACAAGATTTAGAGTTCCTATTTATAGAGGATAGGAAACCTAGGTTACAATTGACCCGCATGTCTACATTTACAAAAATACCCCTAGGTTGACTAGTCAAAGCCGCCAAAAGAATATGGTAAAATTTGTATTTTCCAATCGCTCAAGCCCGCCGCGGAACCGCGGCCCGAGGCCTGGTTTGGCCGCGGTTCCGCGGCCAAAAGGATGAATTGGGCTTTCTGTTTTCTGCTGCAGGCTCTGGGCTTTCTGGGCATTCTTATTCTTCAGTACTTTTCTCAATTGGGCTTCTGATTCTCTTCCAGATTTCCAGTGAATAATTATGGTGGACTTTAACCGTGGCTTCGCGATCTTGGACTTTGCATTGCCTTGTACTTTGTGAACATTATCTTTTATGTAGGCTTGATAAAGGTCCTTCTATTTGTCGGTCAAAGTCTCTCTTTTGTATTGTCTTTTATCTTTTTCACTGTTTTCACTCCAAGAACCTGTAACCTGTAATATGTAGCAGACATGCGTCAAAAGCACCTATTTATTTATAAAACGAATAAGAATGGAGAATATAATAATGCAATATTATGGTATGAACAAATACCCCCAAACTTATCTTTTGCTCGTCCTCGAGCAAACTTAATTTTATTCTCTACAAAAACCTAACCGCACTTTCGCAGGGAATCACGATTGCACTGAGCTCATTTGCCAGTTTAGGGACATGGTGGTCCAATATTAGCTAGCCGGTGAGTGTGCGTCGGTCCACAGGGATGTTCTGAATTTCCTAATCGCTCAAACGAGTTAATTCCGATGGGTTTGAATGGATTAATTAAATCTAAAAACTAAATTAATCTAGGGCAATTGAATTAAAGATCTAACTATCTAACTAGGGCAAGGAATTAAATTTATATTAGGGCAGAGAATGAAAAATTATCTAGGGCAAGAATTGAAATTAATTACTTACTTTACAGATGGCTCTCTCCAAACATCAACACAGGGTTATCAAATCTGAATTCATGAATTGAAAAGAGGCATCGATGCTCTCCAAAAAAATTCTAAATTTTACTCATAGAAAGAGGCATAGGGAGGCATAGGGAGGCATGACCTTTACAATGATTTAGAGTTCCTATTTATAGAGGATAGGAAACCCTAGGTTACAATTGATTCGCACGTCTACATTTACCAAAATATCCTTAGGAAGAACTAGTCAAAGTAGACTCCAAGCTTTGGTAAAATTTTTTGTCTCTGTCTCTTTAAAAGGAAGTATTGGGCCTTGAAATTTCTTTTGTTGGCTCTTCTGTTTTTGGGCTTCCTTATTATTTGGTTCTTTTATTAAAATAGCTTCTATGTTTCTTCCAGATCTCCAGTGAACAATTGCGGTGGACTTTTAACCGTTCGCTTTGTAATCTTGGACCTTGCATTGCCTTGTACTTTCTTAATTTTATCTTTGATGCAGGCTTGATCAAGAGTCTTCTGTTTGTTGGTCAAAGTCCACTTTTGCATCGTCTTTACATCGTTTTCACTGTTTTCTGTCCAAGAACCTGTAACCTGTAATATGTAGCAGACATGCGTCAAAAGCACCTGTTTATTTATAAAACGAATAAGAATGGGGAATATAATAATGCAATATTATGGTATGAACAGGTACATCGACCTCAACCCGGTCGTGTCCCAAAAGAATAATATACAAACAGGCAGTGACGGCAGTCCACATGTCGGACGCTCACCCCGCGATATCAAATGTACAAATAAATCCAAACTGCACAACCATTGCACACAGCTATCCACCACAACAAATCCGCAACATCACAGCATAACACAGAACATCAACGCGAATGTCACGTCCGCAAACCCGTCTAAAAGGACTATAGCAATTAGACACGATTTATCGCTCGAATGACATTCACGGTCGGAGATATAATGTAAGTAATATAAACTAGCATATTTAAAATCTCGATCGACAAAACTTCCCGAAGTGGGCCCCAACTACATATCCAGTACTCAAAGAAAATCTGGGCCCAAACAAAATATTCCAGAAACCACAATTCCACATGAAAGACACCCAGAAGAAAAATGGTACACTGTTGCTCCAAATCGGCGGCGGAACCGCGGCCAATACAAGGCTTGTGCGGCGGTTCCGCGGTGGTCTTGAAGGTTCAGTCGACCAAATTTCTACAGTAGTCTTAGAAAAGCCTGCACGATTTTCTGACATACCCAAAATAATTTTTAGACCAGTTTAAAAATTCGACAGAAACATTAACATTGAAAATGCGGATTTCGAAATTTCGTTCGATCGATATTTTAAACATGTTAGAACAAGCTAGAAAAGCTTAATGGCGTGGCTCTGATACTGTAAGTCCACGTTACCTCTCCCGGTACTTACGGGCTTGCGGAAATGATGAAAAACGATTTTCAATAGGTGGTAACATGGACTCAAAATACGGATCTTTGTTAAACAACTAACTAACAAACCTAACAAGAGTTTTACCTACTCGGTTAGGGGGTAATACCTTTCTTGAACTCCTTCGTCTTCAACTCTTTCCGGTTTATGGATCGGCCTCACCTCGTCGTCTCCTTGCGCCGAAGATTGATCCACCTGAAAGCTTCTACCTTTGGCTTCTTCTTCGAACTTGAAGAAACTAGAACACTTGGTTTGCTAAACCTTGTGAACTAGGATGAGTAGAGAAGTGATTTGGGTTTTCTTTTATCTCTAAGGCAATGTTTCTCAACTCATGAGAGGGTGTTGCCTTGAGCAAGAGGAAGAGGGAGAGCTCAAGCAAGAGAGAGAAATGAAATGAGAGAATGAGTAAGTCTTTTGCCATCCAAGCTCTCATAATCCAAAACCATGATTACTCATAATAGTAATTGAGTATTATGTGATGGTTCAAGTCAAATGGCCATATCATTTCATGCACTCATTTTACAAAAACAAACAAGCAAGCAAAATTCTTTGCCGTGAAATGATAGCCATTGTAATGATGATGGTCAACTAGTCCAACCTAGTCAACCGGTCAACAAAGTCAACAAGTCAACAAAGTCAACCCCTCATCTCAACCATGACACAATAATACTTAATTAATATTATCATTAATCATATTTCTTATTCTCATTAGGGTTTGGCAAAAAGTCAATAGTCAACAGTCAACAACCCCAATGAGAATCCTCTGCCTCTGTCTCTCTGTCAACTGTGCATACACACCCGCATCCGCGTTCCGAGGAACACGAATACTAACGAGATAAAATCAATCCCAAAACGTACACTAGGATCTGGCTTAAACCAAAGCCCGCTAGTGTTAACTGTCCGGACACTAAACGTGCACAAGTGCACGGATGTGACCGAACCCTGTCGCAAAACCATGCGACCTCTACTCTTTTGCCTAAAGGCGAATAGCTTTCTGTGTGGGACTCTAAAGACTCGACACTACGCTGGCAGTGGGTTTAACCACAGACCGCAAGCGGCACTAGCTGTGCGTAACGTTCCCCAGGTAGATGCCGACAAGAAGACTGACGAGGTGAAACCCATCTGAACTCCTACTGAGCCTGAATGTGACAATCTCCGTACAGTCCGGTCTGTTCGTCTGATACATCGCATGGAGGGCCTAGGGGGCGGTAAACGTCAGTCCCCTACTAGCGGTACAAGTCGTGTCGGAGTGTATCCCAGAACACCCTGAGATAACACTGGAAACCTACCTGTATATCTCGCTTGCCCTGGCCAGGGACTACTCGTGTAATGGCTCTCTTAAACACAGCGCGATGTCAACCCCCAATACCGGGAGAGACGAATCCTGTCTAACCGTCACTGTCTCCAAGTGCTTCGGGACTGCACCCAACTACTACCTGTTTGCACGACTCCTTTCAGCCGTGGTAGGGTAGTAATCTAAGTACTGTGGGAACACACTCGAGGCGAAGTTACAGTGTTAAGTCAGCGGACTAAGCTTTACTCATGTCACCTGGGAACTGATAACTGACGATAGGTATAGTACCAACCAACAGTTCCCGACGAGTCCTGTCCAGTGTACTCATAACCTAACGAGCACCCGCATACTATCTCAAGTATGACGTACCGACGGCTGTGGGACAGACCGTCTCCCACACTGGGATGAGAAGCGCATACGCTAGTCTACTCCGGAGTATCGATGCCCTGTCTCGATAGTCTTACGACTAGGGACCTGCATAAGGATGTGCTTGTAGATTACCCAGCCCCCACTGGTGTGACTGCTATCACAACGCTGGTAATCAAGCAAAGATCCTAAGGGCTCCACTAATGTGTATAGGTGATATACTAAAATAAACACATGTACACATTAAAGTAGAAACAAACCAAGTAGCATACTACTATATTGAGCAAGATTGTATATACAAGGTGAATATCCCAAGCTTCCATTAAGTAATATACAAACTAGTATGATACAGTAATGGCCTCTAGGGAATATACACTAACAATCTCCCACTTGCACTAAAGCCATGTACTGGCGTATCGAAGACCTATCATCTCGACCAGCCGCTCGAACTGAGTCTGGGGTAAGGCCTTTATGAGTTGATCAGCAGTGTTATCTTCCGTAGAAACTCTCCGAACCTCGATCTCCTGGCGACCCACGATCTCCCTGATCAGGTGATACCGCCTCAAGATGTGTCCGGACTTCTGATGGGACCTGGGTTCTTTTGCTAAACCTATAGCCCCGTTGTTGTCGCAATACAGCGGTATTGGATCAACAATGGACGGAACCACCTGAAGTTCCGTTAAGAACTTCTTTATCCAGACTACTTCTTTTGCGGCATCTGCAGCAGCGATATATTCCGCTTCCATCGTCGAGTCAGCAACGGTTTCCTGTTTGGAACTCTTCCAACACACCGCCTCTCCATTGAGGGCAAAGACATAACCCGACATGGACTTGGAATCATCCTTGTCACTCTGGAAGCTGGAGTTAGCAAAGGCCTCGATCTGGAGGTCTTTTCTGCCATACACCAAGAACATCTCCTTAGTCCTTCTCAGATACTTGAGAATGTTCTTTACTGCTATCCAGTGTTTCTCCCCAGGGTTTGACTAATACCGGCTTACCATACTCGGTGCATAAGCTACATCTGGTCTGGTACATAACATCGCATACATTATAGAGCCTACCGCAGAAGCGTAGGGTTAATAGACATGCGATCCCTTTCCAAATCAGTCTTGGGAGACATCTCTTTGGAAAGGGTGATCCCGTGACAAGCCGGTAGATTACCGCGCTTGGAATCTTCCATACTGAATCTTTTCAGTATGGTGTCGATGTACCTGGACTTTGAAAGTCCAAATATCCTCTTGGATCTGTCACGATAGATCCGGATCCCCAGAATATACGAGGCATCACCCAGGTCTTTCTTGGAGAACCTGTGTGACAAGAACCCTTTGACAGATTGTAGCATAGGAATGTCATTTCCTATTAAGAGAATGTCATCCACGTATAAAATGAGGAATACTACAGTTCTCGCTACAAATCTACTATAGATGCATGGTTCATCTGGATTTTTGATAAAGCCAAATTCATTGACCGTCTCATCAAAACAGATGTTCCAACTCCGCGATGCCTGCTTTAGTCCATAGATGGACTTAAGCAACTTGCACACCTTTCCGCTGCTCCCACTCTGAATGAAACCCTCTGGCTGGTCCATATAAACACACTCCTCTAAATTTCCATTTAGAAAAGCGGTATTTACGTCCATCTGCCAAATCTCATAATCGTGGAAGTCAGCAATGGCAAGAAGGATCTGAATGGATTTCAGCATAGCTACTGGAGAAAAGGTCTCGTCATAGTCCAAACCAGGTCTTTGATGAAAACCCTTTGCAACCAGTCTAGCTTTATAGGTCTCAACCTGTCCATCTACACCAATCTTCCTTTTGAAGATCCACTTGCATCCAACGGGTTTTACCCCATCTGGAGCAACGTCCAACGTCCATACTTTGTTGGTGTACATGGACTCCATTTCGGTCCGCATTGCATCCAGCCATTTTACCGAGTCAACGCTCTGAATGGCCTGCTGGAAGCTAGTCGGCACATCATAATCAATGATGCAATCTTCTCTATCCCCGTCTATGAGAAAACCGTAGTATCTCTCGGGCGGATGAGACTGCCTACTACTTCTGCGGAGCGGCGTAGGAATGTCATGTTCTTTTGAACCCTCTGGTTCTACTAAGCTTTCAGTAATAGCTCGTGGTTCTGGAATTTCTTCCAGTTCTATTGCGCTCCCACTTATCTGATTCTCCAAAAACTGAGTTTCCAAGAAGTGGGCATGCCGAGAAACAAAAACCTTTTGTTCCTCCTCGCAATAGAAGAAATATCCCTTGGAGTTCTTTGGATATCCCACAAACTTGCACTGTACTGAGCGTGCCTCGAGCTTGTCCGCATGCTGCTTTTTGACAAAAGCTGGACTTCCCCATGTCTTAATGTGATTAAGATAGGGTCTCTTCCCACACCACATCTGATATGGTGTAGTAGGCACAGTCTTAGTTGGAACTCGATTCAAAAGGTATGTAGCTGATTCTAGTGCATATTCCCAGAATGATCGCGGTAACTCAGCGTTACTCATCATGGACCGTACCATATCCAATAGGGTTCGGTTCCGTCTCTCCGATACACCGTTATGTTGCGGAGTGTATGGAGGAGTAAGCTGAGAGAGAATTCCATTCTCTTTTAAGTAATCCAGGAACTCGGCACTCAAGTATTCACCACCTCGATCAGATCTTAGTGCCTTGATACTTTTGCCGGTTTGTTTTTCTACTTCATTCTTATATTCCTGGAATTTTCCAAAGGCTTCGGATTTATGTTTCATTAAGAAGACATAACCGTACCTTGAAAAGTCATCCGTTAAAGTAATGAAGTAAGAATAACCGCTTCACGCATGTGTAGACATTGGACCGCACACGTCGCTGTGTATGAGTCCCAAGAGCTCGCTCGCTCTTACTCCGTGTCCAGTGAATGGAGTCTTTGTCATCTTTCCTTTGATACAGGATTGACAAGTGGCATACGATTGATATTCGAACGGATCCAAATATCCTTCTGTATGTAACTTCTTCAACCTTCTCTCATTGATGTGACCCAGTCTACAATGCCATAAGAAAGCCTGGTTTGTATCCAGAGACTTTCTTTTGTGTGTATTCTGGACATTGAAAATCTATGATTGGTTTAGTACGTATATACCATTGCTTAATGTACCTGACCCAATCAGAACTTGATTAAGGTGAATGTTTACAACATTACATACAAACGCAAATTCATAACCTTCTTTAGAAATCAAAGATACAGAAATGATATTACAAGTTGCGTTGGGTGCAAAAAAGCAATTACGTAAAACCAAAACATGTCCATCTGACATTCCCAGGTGATAGTCCCTTACGGCCATAGCATCCATGCTAGCTCCGTTTGCAACTTTGAGGGTCATGTCACCTGCCTTCAAAAACCTACGGTTTCTCAAAGGCAGCATAGAATTACAGATATGAGATCCTGATCCGGTATCCAATACCCAGGAAGTAGAGTTTATTGATAGACAGTTTTCAATAACATACACACCTGAAGCTGAAGCCGCAACTTGCTTCAGATCCTGTGTTCTGGCTTTCCAAGCCCTGCAATCTTTCTTCCAGTGCCCACTCTTATGACAGTAAAAGCACTCTTCCTTCCCCACAAGTTTCCCCGCTATCTTTGTTGCTTTTGCCTTTCCCTTCGTATCCACTTTACTAACACCGCCCCTTGGTTTGGCGGGGGCTTTCTTCTTCTTTCCCTTGGCTTTCGCCTTGGACCTAGAAGAGGAAGATCCTCCTACAAACAAAGTGGATGTTTCCCTACCTTTCTGTAGGGTGCCTTCTGCACTCCTCAGCATGTTGAGGAGTTCTGAAAGTTCAACTTCCTTTTCTTGCAAGTTGAAGTTCAGGATAAACTGGGCGTAAGTGGAAGGAAGGGACTAGATAATCAAGCCCGTATAGAGCTCGTTCTCTAACGTGGTCCCAAGGTCCGCGAGCTCCTCAATGAAGCCAATCATCTTAAGCACGTGTTCCGCTACCGATGATCCGACGGCCAACCTTGCCGAAAATAGCTTTTTCGACACTTCGTATCTGGCGATACGAGATTGCTCTCCATACAGTTCTTTTGTATGGAGAAATATGGATTCGAGGTCCATATTCTCGTGCCTCCTCTGATGTTCGTTGTCCATAGAGGCAAGCACGAGGCACTTGGCCTTCGCGCAGTCGATTTCCCAGGTCTTACGGATTTCCCTATCCGCGACGCTGGTTTTGGGACCTGGGACAGGGGGAGCTTTGGTGGTAAGAAGATACCCCAACTTGTCATAAGTGATTTCCATTTTGACATTCCTGAGCCAATCTTTGTAGTTTGGCCCTGTCAGTATGTTTTTATCTAGTAGTAACTTAAGTCCGGTCATGATGTTTGGTCGCTGCAATTAGGAGAGAGAGAAGAAACACTTTAGCATGATGCTCTTGCAAGTTTAGAGTGGTTTTTAATTTGTCTAAACAGGATGGCTCCCACTGTCTCTCGAATCCCTCTTCAAACCAAAAAAGAAGAATTAGTCAGGATCAATCTCACCGTACAATACTTGCTTAACCGTTCGGCCAGGCTGGTGTCGGTACTTCGAGGGAGGTTTTCCAACGCTTTCGCGAAGTTCCTTAATTAAATAACCTCTTTTCCCTGGGGGCATAGCCCCGCTAACACCTTTCTAGACACCTACTTGGTTTATAGCATTGATCGTTAAGTGAGAAATTTCCCGAGGAGTAGCATATACACACTGTAGGATCGGGATCCAAATATCATCGCGTGACAAAACTGAAGGAATCCTACCAGAATCATCACACTCCAAATGGTATGCAGTGCTAGCAAGTTTCAGTTCTTTTGAAACTCCCGATGTGGATTTTTGCCCCATGTTCTTATGACCTTGACTTTGGCCAAAATATCATAAGTCGCATGTCAAGTTCTACTCGTCATTCTCCAGGTTAATTTGAGCCCACCCGCATATACCCTTGACTTTGGCCAAAATGGTAGAACGACTGCCCCAAACCAACACATCCATCTATGCTGCATATGAATACCCAATAGTTACCAATCACTATGCCTTGACTTTGGCCAACATACATAGCTTGAATACTTATTGACCATTCATGTGAAACGACGGAGGGCAACGAATGGTTTTGGCGAAACCGTGAGCGTAGTGAACTTGATATAATCGAAGGAACGAGATAGCTTTTAAAAGGAGTGGCTTAAGCTCCGCGTTTAAAAGTTATTTTTGAAAAGAAACCGAGTGGTTTTGAAAGTGTTCCAATGACTTTTACTTGGTTTATTTTTTTTCTTGCATTAATTCCAATGTGTCCCATCATTTAATCCTACCATTGCAGAAAACAACCAAAATATAACGTACGCTTATGCCATCCGCATTCGCCACGGGGCCCCGACATTACCCGTTAGGTTACTTAACTAACGACAGAGCGGGGGCTAGACTAGCGCGGATGCAAAATATAAGCAACGCCTAAATAATATCATATATAGATATATTGCAATGATACCCATTTCAGATCACAGATGAACACATTGGATATACTAGGAATCCGCAATACGTACGAGCCTATAACGAAAAGCGGATTACACGGTCGCGATGAATAGCCAATACCCCACCCTAGACCCCTACGGGTGCGGCAAACTACCCGCCAAATATCCGAAGCGGAGCAACCTCCCTCAACGACGTGAGTAGGCCACTCGGTACTTCGAGATACCCGGTAGTTTGTGCACCCCACCTTGGGTCTATCCTAGGAGCAAAAACAGTAAAAAGAAATTATACAATGCCGGCTACAACCCCGACTCGGTTGTGCGGCCAAAAATAATATTACATCAACTTACAAATTTACATGAATTGAAAGATAAAAAAAAACTCTCATCTCACAACCCCCCGGCTATTCATCCGCGACAATCCAATGAATTCATATACACATACCATCAACATTACAGATCACAGATATGTATAACCCCCACTAATCGACGTATAGCGATTAGCGGACATTCAATACATATAACACATCACAGATATATACCCGTCAGCTTAAGTCTTTAAGAAGTTCGATCATAATACGGATTTTTAGGCCCCCAAAACAAATTTTTCTTTCTGGAAAATCTGGGAAGAAAAATCAAATTGTAAAATCCCAAAACTGTAGGGTTCCTAGGCACTCTAATGGAGTCTCACAAGTGATCAATCATCCACAAATCAAAAATTTCCTTGTGCCTACAAACCCTAATACGGATCGTTAACTAGAAAACAAGGCGATGCAAGCAAGTAAACGGAAATATAGCTAAAGGGAAGGGGCTACAACCTTTGTAGATCCGGTCCTCCACCTCCTAGGCTCCGTGATGAAGTCTCCTCGCTGTACAAATCGGATCTTGGGCTCTAGCGTCGGCTTCATCGGAGAAAAAGCGGGCTAGGTCATCGACGACGATGCCGAAGATGATCTACGTCGAGGCATCGCTAGATCAAGCTCCAACTTCACCAAGTCAAGAAAACTTGTGAAGGAAAACACCCTATACTACTTGGCAAGAGGTAGAGGATGAAGAAATAGGAAGTGGGTAGACATTACATTTGGATTTCTCACACTTTTTCATCAATCACCATTGATGTAGCAAGCTTTCTTCTCATGAAAGAAGAAGATGAAGAAGAAGAAGAAGATGATATGATAAGTGTTGAATAATTAGATAAATAAATCAATACTTATCATATATTAACCCTTGGTTAATTGTAGAGAATGGACCATGGTTAACTTGGATGGTTAGGGTTAAGCATGAGACAAGAATGGTGACTTAGTCAATGCTTCAAGAAACTTCAACTAAAAACAAAAATAGCAACCATTCTTTTCTCATCTTTTCCAAAAATAAATAAATAAATAAATAAGTAAGAAAAAAGAAAACCCTAATCATAAACTTAACCATGGTTTAATTCTTTACACTTAACCAAGTAAACATGTATCATCAAACATGATACAATCATGTGCACAAATGTATATCACATATACAACTTGCACAATTCAAGTGAGAAAATCCATTTAAAGTGAACCAATACTAGTTGATGCAAAGTAATATATCAAATATATAATTCTACATTAAATCATTAAATCAACACTTGATTTAACGATCCGGTCATGTCGCATATAACCGGCTAGTATCCAATGTATCGGCTTATCGAATCAATCCTTGATTCGATAACCAGGTTATATCTCATACAACCATTCGACACATACATCGCGAGAATGAAATACGGTATCACATACACGCATTATTCTCGGTCCCGCACATATCCCATATGTGCTCCTATTTCGTTTCGCTTGAGCCAGGAAACCTCTGTGTAGGACTCTAAAGACTCGTCAATACGCCGGCAGCAGATGATGATCATATCAAACACCCACAAGCCGCAAGTGGTCTGCTAAACGTAACGGCCACCCGGGTATTGAGCGATCAGAAGATCGACGAGCAAGCCCGCTCACACTCCTGTGAATCCAACCAGTAACACTTACCGTACAGTCCGGTCTGTTCGTCTGATATGTCGCATATCTCGCCTAAGGGTGGTAAACGTCAGACCCCAATAGCTCGATAAGTCATGCCGACGTAGGGTCTATAACTATCGTGAAACTACTGATAACTCTTACCAGTATATCACTGCAACCCTGGCCAGGGATTTCCTATTATGGCCAGTCGTGCATCGCGCAACATTAACCCCCAATACCGGGAGAGACGAATCCCCTCCTATCGCTCATTGCCTCCATGTGAATCCGGACTGTACCCAAAAACCACCAGTTTGCACGACTCAGTAGAGCCGTGGTAGGGTGGAAATCAAAGCACAGTGGGAGACACACAAGACTCTATGACGATCTCGGGTCAACAGACTAAGCTGTACCAGTGTCACCAGAGAACTGCCATCTGACGTGAGGTATAATACCATCTGGGAGTTCTCGGCGAGTCCGTTCAGTGTACCCAGTCTGCACTGAGAACCCACATACCATCTTTGATGTCAAACACCAATGGATATGGGATCATCCATCGCCCATCACATGGGTCGAGAAGATATACGCTAGTCTACTCCGGAATATCGATGCCCCGTCTCGATATTCCCACGACTAGGAACAATGAAGGATGTACTCATTGACTACCCAGGCCCCACTAGTATGATCTGCATCATAGTCCTGGAAGTCGAGTACACATCCTAAGGGCTTTATCAAAATGTAATCAGAGAGACAGAAGGTATACACGTTAAGATAAAGAGCAACCAGATAGCGTACTATCATGTCGAGCAAGAAAGTCTGATCTATATATGTCCCAGCATCCACTACAATATACATCCAATGTACAGTAATGGCCTCTAGGGCATACATATAACTAACAATCTCCCACTTGCACTAGGGCCATCTGTAGCAGTGGTTGTAGTATCTAATACTCAACCATCCCCTAAAAGTCTCTCTTTGGGAAAAAGGCCTTCGTGAGTGGATCCGCCGTGTTGTCCTCTGAGTCTACTATCCTAACCTCGATCACCCTGGAGATCAACTATCTCCATGATCAGGTGATGCTGCTTCAGATTTTGTCTGGGTCACTGATGGGACCAGGGTTCCTAGGCCAAAGCCATAGTTCCATTGTCATACAATGGTCGGAACAGTTCCATTGTCATACAATGGTAGGAACCTAGTTCATCTTATGAACCAATATACACCCAAACTGCCTCTTTGGTAGTATCTTTAATAGCGATGTTACCAGCCTTTATCGTCTAGTTTGCCACGGTATCTAGCATGGAAATCTTCCAACATACCGTCCCTTTACTGAGGGTAAAGACAATGCCTGTGACTGACATTCAGTCGTCTTTATCACTCTGGAACCCTTCCAGTGATTCTCCCCAGGATCGATTGATACCATCTCACTACAACTAGTGAGTATCCTAACATCCTATTAGATCTATCTCATAGATCCAAAGCTTAGGATTTAGTATGTATCACTTTGATCCTATATGGAAAATCATTGTGATAAGCGGAGATTGATTGAGCGTTGCATAGGAAAATCCTTCCCTAACAAGAGTATGTCATCCACGTACTCTACGAGGATCGTCACCATACTCCCTACTACCTTTTTGTTTATACAAGGTTCATCTACCATTTTGATGATGTCAAACTGTTTGACTATCACATCAAAACAGACGTTCTAACTCCGCGATGCCTGCTTCATTATGTAAAGCAACTTGCACACGTTTCCGCTGCTCCCACTGTTTACGAAGCCCTCTGGCTGTGTTCTTATAGACGTTCTCTTCTAAATCATTATTTAGAAAAGTAGTCATGGTACCCAACCACCAGATATCGTAGCCATGGTATGTAGCAATGGCAAGTAGGATCTGGATGGACTTAAGCATAGTCCGCTGAAAAGATTTCATCATTATCCACACCTGGTTGATGACTAAAACCTTTAACAAGTCTAGCTTTGAAAGTCTCAACTTTTCCATCTACACCAAGTAATCTTCTCAAGATATACTTGCTCCTGATGGGGATTTAACCCTTCAGATATCGCAACTAAAGTCCATACTTTGTTGGTGTATATGGATTCCATCTCAGATTGCTAAGCATCCATCCATTCTTACAGAGTCGCTACTCTTGATGGCCTGCTCGAATCTAGTTGGGTCATCATCTCATGATGCAATCCTCGCTCCCACTGTCATCGAGAAATCGAAGTATCTCTCAGGTGGGTGAGGAACCCTACTAGATCGGCGGAGAGGCTGAGGTTCGTTGGAATCTACTGAATCCTTTGGTTCTACCAAATTATCTGCTGTAGTTTGTATAGCTGGAACCTTTCCAGTTCTACATTACAGACCTAGCCTTGAGCTTGTCCGGATTTTGCTTTTAGACATAGGCCGGACAATCCCAAATCTTAACTAGCTTAAGACATGGGCTCTTCCCTTTCCATATCACATATGAAGCGGTAGGCAACTGATTTGATTGGAACCCCATTCAATAGGTATGCAGCTTCTCAAGCGCATAACTTCCAAAAAGGAAATAGGTAACTCAGTAGTACTCATCATAGAGCACACCTTATCATATAGGGTGTGATTGCTCCGCCCCGATATACCATCGTGCTATGGTTTATACGGAGGAGTAATGCTGAGAGAGAATCTCATTTTCTTTTAGAATAGTCCAGGAATGCCATGCACAAGTATTCTCCTCCCTGATCTTATCATAGGACATAATACTTATACCTGTATTTTGGCTCTCTACTTCCAACTTATATTCTGTGAATACCTCAAAAGCTTCGGACTTATGTTTCAACAGGAACATACGACTGAATCTTGAGAGATTATCAGAGAATATAATGAAGTATAAAGAACCAGTCCTGGCATGTGCAGACAGGAGACCTTACATACATCATCATGTATCAGTCCCAAGAGTTTACTAACTCTTCCTCTGTTTCCAATAAACAGAGCTATGGTCATCTTATCTTTGTGACACGACTGGCAAGTTTCACAAGATGTAAATTCAAACTGATTTAAATATGCATCTAAAATGTAACTTCAGCCAGTCGGGTCGCATTGATATGACCTAGTCTACAATGCCTCAAGAATGATTCGTTCATTTCTGAACTTTTCCTCTTGTGTGTGTTCTGTATACTAGGAACTGTAGTTTGATTTAAAACGTCAATGCTTTTAGATAACGTGCCTGAACCGATCAACTTTTGATATAGGAAATGTTCAAAACATTATCCAACAATACAAAATTATATTATTTCTTTACTAATAAAGAGACTGATATGATTTTGTATATCAGGTTCGGTATCTAATAGTATTTGTTCAGAATCAATGTATTCGTAATACAGGGTGACAGTGACCAACAGACTTGGCTGCAACACTTGCCCCGTTTTCTGCCTCATGAAACTTATCACCCGTTCTCAGTTTTTCTACCATTTTGTAGCCCTATGTAACAGATTACATATCTGGGATCCTGATCCGGTATATACCCAGGATGCAGAGGATACTGAGAAACAGTTCTTTGTAATGAACACACCCGAAGGAGATGCATCATATGCACTTTCTTCGTTTGGGCGGCATAGGAATTCCGGTATTCCCTATTTCCTGCTCTGTCTTATAACAATTATAAGTTGGAGCAGGACCAACGTTCCCCAGCTCAGTATAACAAGCGGGTTCGGTCAATACATCCATTTTATTATCTTGATTAAGGCGTGATATGGTCGCTACCAGGAGAGAGAGAGAAGAAAACACTCAGCGTGCGCTCTTGCAAGATTAGATTGGTTATGTATTTTATCTAATCAGGATGGCTCCCACTGCTTTTTATCAAATCTTCCTTCAAACCCTAAAAGGAAAGACTAGCCGGGATTAATTACACTCTACAAGTTCGCCAATCTTTCAGCCAGGCCAGTGTCGGTACTTTGAGGGAGGTTCCCCATGCTTTCGCACGGACCTAATTACAGTAAACCTCGTTTTCCCAGAGGCGTAACCCCGTTGACACCTTTCTAGACACCTACTTGATCGGCTAATTGTAAAGTGCAAAACTCTCCCAGGAGTAACAATTACTCGCAGTGAGTATCGGGATCCAACTATCATATAGAAGGTATGCAATCTCATTGCAAATTTCAACACTTGAAACTCCCGATAAAGGTTTTTACCCCTAGCACTTATGACCTTAACTAAGGTCAACAAATCATAAGTACTAGTCAAGTTCTACCCGTCATTTCGTGATTAATTAGACCCACCCACATGACCCTTAACTAAGGTCAACAAAGTCACGCGACTGTCCTAACTAATCGCATCATATGCGGTGTAGGAAGACATCACTTAGCTACCGTACACTGTGCCTTGACTATGGTCAACAAACACAGCACGAATACTAAGTACTCTACTTCCTAAAATGACGGAGGGTTGCGAATGGTTTTTGTGAAAACCTTTAACGTTTTGAACTTGATCTCGTTGCGGAATCAAATGGTTTTTAAATGGAATGTTTTCGAGGCTTTTCTAGTTTTGCTAAAGGGGCCACTCCCGGTGAAGGGATCGTCGGCCCTTTCCTCGTCGAATGAGGTGCGGGATATATCATATATATCACTGTGTAAAGCGGAAACTATAGAAGCGATCAAAGACAAACCGAGGGTTGTAGCATCTGCCAGTTATTGCTAAAGGAGTCACTCCCGGTGAAGGGATCTCGGTCCTTTCCTCATCGAATAAGGTGCAGGATGTTCTATAATGAACACCGCGATGCAAAGCAAGAACTGTAGCTACCTGTTTTTACTTTGAAATTCGATTCCACAACATCAATTAGGTTTATTTTCTTTCATTAATCTCATTAATGAATATCCCATCATTTAATTCCACCTAAACATCACAGATAAATATAACGTACGCTTATGCCATCCGCATTCGCCTCGATGTCCCGTCTGCACCGTTAGGTTAGGTAACTAATGCCAGAGCGAGGCAGGGCTAGCGCGGGTGTAAAACATAAGCAACGTCTATATAATATATCATATATACTATATATAATATCTGTCACAGAACATCACATGATCACATCACAGATAAATCACAGCAGAAGAAACATATGAAATATTGGATATACTAGGACGTCCGTGTTTTCAATACAAGCCAGTATAAAACACGGATTCCACGGTCGTGATGAATAGCCTGTCCCACACCCCAAGACCCCTACGAGAGCGGCAAGCAACCCTACCAATTCTAGGGTTAGGAGACCCGGACTCGACTCCTCGAGTTGGTCTCCCACTGGACCCCAGAACCCGGTTACTTATGCTCCCCTCCTTGGGTCTATCCTAATGCAGAAAAGTAAATAATATACAAATGGTGACAACATCCGCAACCTGGAAGTGCCCCAATAAAAGAATATTACATACAAGTTTTTACATGAATGAAAATGAAAAACACTCATCTCACATAAAACCCCCCGGCTATTCAAAAACACGACGATCCAATATAATATATCCAGCAACACATAACATCACATGTCATCAACGTAAGCAAATATGCGCATCCCAATTGTCGTTGACATATAGCAACGAAACCGGCGATATCACATATTACACTTACGGTCACAGAAAAGAAAGTGTAAAACTACAACAGTTGGAATCCGCAATCTCATTAGACATCGCATGCCTAACCAAATGAATTCTTTAGACATCGCATGCCTTACAATTATAAACCCCGCATTTTAGTCTCAAAATCGAAAACACTTTTCAATATCAAGTCGGGCAATTCAACAGGATTCCCGACATTCTGATCGAATGCTCGTCGCAAACTTTTAGTAGGCGGCCGCACCCCCGACGCCGTCGACAAAGTGCACCAAGGCGGAACACCGCTGCCGCGAGCACCCGAACGGATGCTTTCGGCGACGGGGTTCTCCTACAGTCACTTGGTCGTGGCTATGGAGTGAGGCTGTCTATTAAGTTTACCCGGCGAGTATCCGCGTACGCTACGTGATTGCGACGGACTTTTGATCACATCAAAACTCCGTGGCAACCGATCAAGTGAGACTAAACTGCTATGTTTATAATATTCATTCCGTTATCTCATAACTACTTGTGAATTCCAATTATTGTATCACATTCCGGATAAATAGAAAACGCTAAACTTTTCGATCGAACAATCGAACACCCAAGTTTTCCCGATACAGCTCAACACATGAAATAAGTCTAACAACATTCAGTTCGTGCCTCAGTACCAACGGTCCAGCCGTAGAAGGGTCAAGCCAACGCCTCACATGTGGCACGCCGTACTGCCCCAAACCCGAAGGTTCAAAGGGCAGTTCAAGACGGTCACATAATCGAGTTAAGGTTTGTTGTCTTCTAGAGGGTCCATCGCGTTACTTGCACTACTTAAAACGTCGTTAAACTACGGAAAAATCCAACAATTGGAAATTTCCCGGCAGGGGAAAATGTGGGTATTTATATCCGGTCGAACTTTTTAACATATTCTAAAATACCCGGAAAAATACACTGACAAAATTAGACAATCCGATCGATACACTGAGTTCCCAATTCAACCCAGAAAATAAAACTCTGGAATAAATATTAAAATATTCCCAGGAAAACCAGCACTAAACACTAGGAGTTACTGTGAAAATTTAAACAGATGATGGGACAACTTGGCCGCGGAACCGCCGCACAAGCCATGCTTGTGCCGCGGTTCCGCCGTACTCTTGAGGAATCAAGCTCTCGAATTTCACAGTAATTCTTAGCATTACCTGCTGATTTTTCTGCATATTTTTAATTCACAAAAATCCACGAATTTCAAAAATGTCCAGAGAGCATGTTAAAATCGGGGTTTCGGGTCGATCGGACTTCTAACTCCGTCTACGCATCGCCTAAGGCTCTAGCTAGGCTCTGATACCACTGTAGGGTTCCTAGGCACTCTAATGGAGTCTCACAAGTGATCAATCATGCACAAATCAAAAATTTCCTTGTGCCTACAAACCCTAATACGGATCGTTAACTAGAAAACAAGGCGATGCAAGAAAGTAAACGGAAATATAGCTAAAGGGAAGGGGCTACAACCTTTGTAGATCCGGTCCTCCACCTCCTAGGCTCCGTGATGAAGTCTCCTCGCTGTACAAATCGGATCTTGGGCTCTAGCGTCGGCTTCATCGGAGAAAAAGCGGGTTAGGTCATCGACGACGATGCCGAAGATGATCTACGTCGAGGCATCGCTAGATCAAGCTCCAACTTCACCAAGTCAAGAAAACTTGTGAAGGAAAACACCCTATACTACTTGGCAAGAGGTAGAGGATGAAGAAATAGGAAGTGGGTAGACATTAGATTTGGATTTCTCACACTTTTTCATCAATCACCATTGATGTAGCAAGCTTTCTTCTCATGAAAGAAGAAAATGAAGAAGAAGAAGAAGATGATATGATAAGTGTTGAATAATTAGATAAATAAATCAATACTTATCATATACTAACCCTTGGTTAATTGTAGAGAATGGACCATGGTTAACTTGGATGGTTAGGGTTAAGCATGAGACAAGAATGGTGACTTAGTCAATGCTTCAAGAAACTTCAACTAAAAACAAAAATAGCAACCATTCTTTTCTCATCTTTTCCAAAAATAAATAAATAAATAAGTAAGAAAAAAGAAAACCCTAATCATAAACTTAACCATGGTTTAATTCTTTACACTTAACCAAGTAAACATGTATCATCAAACATGATACAATCATGTGCACAAATGTATATCACATATACAACTTGCACAATTCAAGTGAGAAAATCCATTTAAAGTGAACCAATACTAGTTGATGCAAAGTAATATATCAAATATATAATTCTACATTAAATCATTAAATCAACACTTGATTTAACGATCCGGTCATGTCGCATATAACCGGCTAGTATCCAATGTATCGGCTTATCGAATCAATCCTTGATTCGATAACCAGGTTATATCTCATACAACCATTCGACACATACATCGCGAGAATGAAATACGGTATCACATACACGCATTATTCTCGGTCCCGTACATATCCCATATGTGCTCCTATTTCGTTTCGCTTGAGCCAGGAAACCTCTGTGTAGGACTCTAAAGACTCGTCAATACGCCGGCAGCAGATGATGATCATATCAAACACCCACAAGCCGCAAGCGGTCTGCTAAACGTAACGGCCACCCGGGTATTCAGCGATCAGAAGATCGACGAGCAAGCCCGCTCACACTCCTGTGAATCCAACCAGTAACACTTACCGTACAGTCCGGTCTGTTCGTCTGATATGTTACATATCTCGCCTAGGGGTGGTAAACGTCAGACCCCAGTAGCTCGATAAGTCATGCCGACGTAGGGTCCATAACTATCGTGAAACTACTGATAACTCTTACCAGTATATCACTGCAACCCTGGCCAGGGATTTCCTGTTATGGCCAGTCGTGCATTGTGCAACATTAACCCCCAATACCGGGAGAGACGAATCCCCTCCTATCGCTCATTGCCTCCATGTGAATCGGGACTGTACCCAAAAACCACCTGTTTGCACGAATCAGTAGAGCCGTGGTAGGGTGGAAATCAAAGCACAGTGGGAGACACACAAGACTCTATGACGATCTCGGGTCAACAGACTAAGCTGTACCAGTGTCACCAGAGAACTGCCATCTGACGTGAGGTATAATACCATCTGGGAGTTCTCGGCGAGTCTATTCAGTGTACCCAGTCTGCATTGAGCACCCGCATACCATCTCCGATGTCAAACACCAATGGATATGGGATCATCCATCGCCCATCACATGGGTCGAGAAGATATACGCTAGTCTACTCCGGAATATCGATGCCCCGTCTCGATATTCCAACGACTAAGAACAATGAAGGATGTACTCATTGACTACCCAGGCCCCACTAGTATGATCTGCATCAAAGTCCTGGAAGTCGAGTACACATCCTAAGGGCTTTATCAACATGTAATCAGAGAGACAGAAGGTATACACGTTAAGATAAAGAGCAACCAGATAGCGTACTATCATGTCGAGCAAAAAAGTCCTACCTATATATGTCCCAGCATCCACTACAATATACATTCAATGTACAGTAATGGCCTCTAGGGCATACATATAACTAACAAAAACATCCCCAGAACCACACTGCAAGAAAAATCGTCCACGGCCGAGTCAACTCGGCCGCGGATCCGCGGCGGGAGCAAGCTCCCGCCGCGGTTCCGCGGCGCGTTGCTCGGTTCAGTGGACCATTTTTCTACAGTTGCTTCTAAAAACCCTGAGCCGAATTTTAAGATAAGATTTAGCATTTTTTGGAACAGAAAAAAATTCGGCAGAAAATTGATTTTACGGGTTCGTTTCGCGACTTTTTCTCCGATCGAATTTCTAGTTACTTTGCTAACATGTTAGATAGTGTTTAACTTGGCTCTGTTACCACTGTAAGTCCACGTTACCTCTCCCGGTACTTACGGGCTTGCGGAAATGATGAAAAACGACTTTCAAGAGGTTGTAACATGGACTCAAAATATGGATCTTTGTTAAACAACTAACTAACAAACCTAACAAGAGTTTTACCTACTCGGTTAGGGGGTTATACCTTTCTTGAACTCCTTCGTCTTCAACTCTTTCCGGTGTACGGATCGGCCTCAACTCGTCGTCTCCTTGTGCCGAAGATAGATCCACCTGAAAGCTTCTACCTTTGGCTTCTTCTTCGAACTTGAAGAAACTAGAACACTTGGTTTGCTAAACCTTGTGAACTAAGATGAGTAGCGAAGTGATTTGGGTTTTCTTTTATCTCTAAGGCAATGTTTCTCAACTAATGAGAGGGTGTTGCCTTGAGTTAGAGAGAGAGCAAGAGGAAGAGCAAGAGGGAGAGCTCAAGCAAGAGAGAGAAATGAAATGAGAGAATGAGTAAGTCTTTTGCCATCCAAGCTCTCATAATCCAAAACCATGATTACTCATAATAGTAATTGAGTATTATGTGATGGTTCAAGTCAAATGGACATATCATTTCATGCACTCATTTTGCAAAAACAAACAAGCAAGCAAAAGTCTTTGCCATGAAATGATTGCCATTGTAATGATGATGGTCAACTAGTCCAACCTAGTCAACCGGTCAACAAAGTCAAAAAGTCAACAAAGTCAACCCCTCATCTCAACCATGACACAATAATACTTAATTAATATTATCATTAATCATATTTCTTATTCTCATTAGGGTTTGGCAAAAAGTCAATAGTCAACAGTCAACAACCCCAATGAGAATCGTCTGCCTCTGTCTCTCTGTCAACTGCGCATACACACCCGCATCCGCGTTCCGAGGAACACGAATACTAACGAGATAAAATCAATCCCAAAACGTACGCTAGGATCTGTCTTAAACCAAAGCCCGCTAGTGTTAACTGTCCGGACACTAAACGTGCACAAGTGCACGGATGTGACCGAACCCTGTCGCAAAACCATGCGACCTCTACTCTTTTGCCTAAAGGTGAATAGCTTTCTGTGTGGGACTCTAAAGACTCGACACTACGCTGGCAGTGGGTTTAACCACAGACCGCAAGCAGCACTAGCTGTGCGTAACGGTCCTCAGGTAGATGCCGACAAGAAGACTGACGAGAGAAACCCATCTGAACTCCTACTGAGCCTGAATGTGACAATCTCCGTACAGTCCGGTCTGTTCGTCTGATACATCGCATGGCGGGCCTAAGGGGGCGGTAAACGTCAGTCCCCTACTAGCGGTACAAGTCGTGTCAGAATGTAGCCCAGAACACCCTGAGATAACACTGGAAACCTACCAGTATATCTCGCTTGCCCTGGCCAGGGACTACTCGTGTAATGGCTCTCCTAGACACAGCGCGATGTCAACCCACCTGTCTAACCGTCACTGCCTCCAAGTGCTTCGGGACTGTACCCAACTACTACCTGTTTGCACGACTCCTTTGAGCCGTGGTAGGGTAGTAATCTAAGTACAGTGGGAACACACTCGAGGCGAAGTGACAGTGTCAAGTCAGCGGACTAAGCTGTACTCATGTTACCTGGGAACCGATAACTGACGATAGGTATAGTACCAACCAACAGTTCCCGACGAGTCATGTCCAGTGTACTCGTAACCTAACGAGCACCCGCATACTATCTCAAGTACGACGTACCGAAAGCTGTGGGACAGACCGTCTCCCACACTGGGATGAGAAGCGCATACGCTAGTCTACTCCGGAGTATCGATGCCCTGTCTCGATAGTCCTACGACTAGGGACCTGCATAAGGATGTGCTTGTGGATTACCCAGCCCCCACTAGTGTGACTGCCATCACAACGCTGGTAATCAAGCAAAGATCCTTAGGGCTACACTAATGTGTATATGTGATATACTAAAATAAACACATGTACACATTAAAGTAGAAACAAACCAAGTAGCATACTAATATATTGAGCAAGATTGTCTATACAAGGTGAATATCCCAAGCTTCCATTAAGTAATATACAAACTAGTATGATACAGTAATGGCCTCTAGGGCATATACACTAACAGATACCATGTAAGTCTACGGTAGCGCCCCGGCCGTCAATCAGAGGCCAAACGCGGAACAAAAACTTTTACAACTGACGCTATCGCATACTATAACCCGGATCTTTCCGTTAACGCTAAACTAAAAAACTGTAAAGTGGTAGAAAGGCTATACCGATCGATCCGTGTCCTTCGGTCTTTAGCCATCATCCCACGCTCCTCGCTGCGACTCCGATCTTCTCGTCAAGGTGGCACCACGTCAACGAGTCTTTATACGGGCTTCCGCCTCTATACCGAGGCAATTCGGACATGAAGTATACTAACCGACATGTCCAAGATGAAGTAGAGAATGAGTGGAATACTTTGTCCTAAGTCACCCAAGCCATTGGGTGAAGGTTAATTGAAGTTGCCAAAAGGAGTGATGAAATGAGCTATGAAAAAAGCAAACGACTCAATCTCCTTCATCAAAGAGGCTCGGCCAATATTGGAGGGGCTGAAATTGGGTGGGGTCGGCCATGAGGTGGAGGGGGTGAGCATAAGGAAAACAAAGGTGAGGCTAAGAAGAAAATATCACACAAAAGATCTTCACTAATATCTTTAGCTTGGACAAAGGACTTAAATGCAAATGATGACTCAAACAAAACACCTCACCATTCAAGAAGAATCTCACACATACTAGAAGCAAGCAAGCTTGCTGCTGGAGCCTCTGGATACTACAAAAAACCCATTCCCTTTATACAGGTAACCTTTGCAAATAAACCACCAACGGAAAAGACTAAAAGCCCAATGAAAAATCAGCCAAGAATTAAAGATAATCCGCAACATAAACATTAAACCAAATGTTTAAGTCCGGTGAAGGGAGATTGGAAAATTCAAAAGTAATCCCGTAGGATTACCCCTAAACTGTATATAGATACCCGCATTTGTATTCCGACCGAATACAAAATGCAATGAGACAAAAATATCCCTACAGAATATAATACTCGGATCCGGCTTAAACCAAAGCCCACCAGTATTATCTGTCCGAACCATGACACTTGCACAAGTGCACGTGCATGTTCGAACCCTGCCATAAAACCATACGTCCTCTACAACGTTTCGCCCGAACTTGGGAAACTATCTTTGGGGGACTCTAAAGACTCGTCAATACCCTGGCAGTGGGTTTAACCACAAGCACGTCAGCGGCACTAGCTGTGTGTAACGGCTGCCTATGTATTGACCGAAAGGGAAGCCGATGAGCAAACTCATCCTGGAACCCTACTGAGCCTATCAGTGACAATATCCGTACAGTCCGGTCCGTTCGTCTATGAGCATCGCATATCGGGCCTAGGGGGCTGGTAACGTCAGACCCCCAATAGCGGTATAAGTCATGTCAGAGTGTAGCCCATAACACACTGAGATACTACTGGAGTACCTACCAGTAAATCTCCTGCCTCGGCCGAGGGCTTTGTGTAATGGCTCTCCTAGACACAGCGCGATCTCACCCCCAATACCGGGAGAGACGAATCCCCTGCCGATCCTCTCACTGCCTCCATGTGGCTCGGGACTGTACCCAACTAAAACCTGTTTGCACAACTCCTTTGAGCCGTGGTAGGGTGATAATCAAAGCACAGTGGGAACTCACACGTGACAAATGACGATCTCAGGTCGATGAACTAACCTGTACACATGTCACCAGGGAACGACTATCTAACGCTAGGTATAATACCAACTAGCAGGTTCCCGACGAGTCCTGTCCGGTGCACTCATAACCCAATGAGCACCTGTATACATCTTAGGTGAACCAACTGACACCAATGGCTTGTGAGACCGGCCATCGCCCCTCGTCGGGGTCTCGACTGTATACACTAGTCTACTCCGTAGTATCGATGCCCTGTCTCGAAACTCCCACGACTAGGGACCACTTTTAAGGATGTGCTTATGGACTACCCAACTCTCACGTATATGATCGCCATCATCCTGTTGGTAGTCAAGAAAGAATCCTAAGGGCTCTATCAACGTGTAATAGTGATCAGTAATGTCACATAAAGCTGTACACGACTGATAAAGGAAAACCAGATAGCATACTATCATCTCGAGTAAGACTGTCCCACCGGTATAGGTCCTCCCTCAATCATTGCAATCACGTACCTGCGATCAAATAATTGACATTGAGGGCACTACATCCAACAATCAGGGTAGGTGATATGACTCTCAGAGTTGCAAATGGAATGAGCGTGAACGCTGAATCCGTAGGGGAATATCACCTAGGATTGATAAGTGGGCTGATATTGATTCTACGTAACTGTTTGTATGTACCTAGTCTAGCTTGTAATATCATATATGTATCCTTACTTTCTAAGGAAGGATATGATTTTACATTTGTAAGCGAGGTGGTCCACATCCACCTAAATCAAGCATTGATTGGGTCAGGTACATTAGATAATGGTATATACGTATAAAATCAAGCTCGGGTTTTCAGTGTCCAGAACACACTTAAAAGAAAGTCTCCGGAAACAAATCAGGCTTTCTTATGGCATTGTAGACTCGGTCACATCAATGAAACATGGTTGACGAAGTTACATAGAGAGGGATATTTGGATCCGTTCGAATATCAGTCTTATGCTACTTGTGAATCTTGTCTCATGGGAAAGATGACAAAGACTCCGTTCACTGGACACAGAATAAGAGCAAGCGAGCTCTTAGGACTCATACACAGCGATGTATGTGGTCCAATGTCTACACATGCACGAAGTGGTTTTTCCTATTTCATTACTTTTACGGATGATTTCTCCAGGTATGGACATGTCTTCTTGATGAAGCACAAATCCGAGGCCTTTGAGAAATTCCGGGAATACAAGAATGAAGTGGAAAAACAAACAGGAAAAAGTATCAAAACACTGAGAGCTGATCGAGGTGGTGAATACTTAAGTGCCGAGTTCCTAGGCAACTTAAAAGAGAATGGAATTCTCTCTCAGCTTACTCCTTCATACACACCTCAACACAACGGTGTATCGGAAAGGCGGAATCGAACCCTATTAGATATGGTTCGTTCCATGATGAGTAAGGCTGAGTTACCGCGAACCTTCTGGGGTTATGCACTAGAATCAGCTGCATATCTTTTGAATAAGGTTCCAACCAAGACTGTTCCTACCACACCATATCAGATATGGTGCGGGAAGAAACCATATCTTAAGTACCTTAAGACATGAGGATGTCCAGCTTTTGTTAAAAAGCAGCATGCGGACAAGCTCGAGGCACGCCCAGTACTGTGTAAGTTGTTGGGATACCAAAAGAACTCCAAAGGGTATATTTTCTATTACGCAGAGGAACAAAAGGTTTTTGTTTCACGTTATGCCCACTTCATGGAAGCTGAATTTTTAGAAAATCAGAAAAGTGGGAGCGCAATAGAACTGGAAGAAATTCCAGAAACACAAGCTATTACTGAAAACTTGGCAGAACCAGAGGTTTCAGAAGAACCGGACATCCCAGCGCCACTCCACAGGAGTAATAGGCAGTCTCATCCGTCCGGAAGATACTACGGTTTTCTCATAGACGGGGATCGAGAGGATTGCATCATCGAAGATGATGAGCCTACTAGCTTCCAGCAAGCCATTCAGAACGGCAACTCTGTAAAATGGCTGGATGCAATGCGGACCGAAATGGAGTCCATGTATACCAATAAAGTATGGACTTTGGACATTGCTCCAGAAGGGGTAAAACCAGTAGGCTGCAAATGGATTTTCAGAAAGAAGATTGGTGTAGATGGACAGGTTGAAACCTATAAGGCTAGACTTGTTACAATGGGTTTTCGTCAAAGACCTGGTTTGGAGTATGACGAAACCTTTTCTCCAGTGGCTATGCTCAAATCCATTTGGATCCTTCTTTCCAATGCCGCCTTCCACGATTATGAAATCTGGCAGATGGACGTAAAGACAGCTTTTCTAAATGGTAATTTGGAAGAATACGTCTATATGGATCAGGCAGAGGGTTTCATTCAGAGTGGGAGCAGCGGTAAAGTGTGCAAGTTTCTTAAGTCCATTTATGGACTAAAGCAGGCATCGGGGAGTTGGAACATCTGTTTTAGTGATATTGTCAATGAATTCAACTTTATCAAAAATCCAGATGAACCATGCATTTACAGTAAGATTGTAGGGAGAACTGTGGTATTCCTCGTCTTGTACGTGGATGCCATTCTCTTAATAGGAAATGACATTCCTATGCCATAGTCAGTCAAAAGATTCTTGTCAAAGAGGTTCTCCATGAAAGACCTGGGTGTTGCCTCCTACATTCTGGGGATCCAGATCTATCGTGATAGATCTAAACGGATAATGGGACTTTCACAGTCAAGGTACATCGACACCATACTGAAATGATTCAGTATGGAAGATTCAAAGCGCGGAAATCTACCGGCTTACCACGGAATCACCCTCTCTAAAGAGATGTCACCCAAGAATGATTTGGAAAGGGCTCGCATGTCATCTATACCCTACGCATCTACAGTAGGCTCTATAATGTATGCGATGTTGTATACAAGACCAGATATAGCATACACATTGAGCGTTGTAAGCCAGTATCAGTCGAACCCAGGGGAGAAGCATTGGATAGCAGTAAAGAACATTCTCAAGTACCTGAGAAGAACTAAGGAGATGTTCTTGGTGTATGGAAGAAAAGTCCTCCAGATCGAGGCCTTTGCTGACTCCAGCTTCCAGAGTGACAAGGATGACTCCAAGTCCATATCGGGTTATGTCTTTACCCTCAATGGAGGGGCGGTCTGTTGGAAGAGCTCCAAGAAGGACACCATTGCTGACTCAACGATGGAAGCGGATAACATAGCTGCTTGCGATGCCGCAAAAGAAGCTGTCTGGATGAAGAAGTTCCTCACAGAACTTCAGGTTGTTCCAACCATTGTTGATCCAATACCGCCGTATTGCGACAACAACGGCGCTATAGCTTTAGCGAAGGAACCCAGGTCCTATAAGAAGTCCAGACACATCTTGAGGCGGTACCACCTGATCAGGGAGATCATTGATCGCTGGGAGATCGAGGTGAGGATAGTAGATATGGAGAATAACACTGCAGATCCACTCACGAAGGCCATTCCTCAGCCACAGTTTGAGAGGCTGGTCTAGATGATAGGTCTGCGATACGCCTGTGCATGGCCCTAGTGCAAGTAGGAGATTGTTAGTGATGTATGCCCTAGAGGCCATTATTGTATCATACTGGTTTGTATATTACTTAATGGAAGTTTGGGATATTCACAGTTGTATTGACAATCTTGCTCAAAATGGTAGTATCCTACTTGGTTTGTTTCTATTTCAAAATGTGCATGTATTTCATTTAGCATATCGCTTATACATATTAGTAGAGCCCTTAGGATCTTTGCTTGATTACCAGCGTTGTGATGGCAGTCACACTAGTGGGGCCTGGGTAATCTATAAGCACATCCTTATACAGGTCCCTAGTCGTAGGATTATTGAGACGGAGCATCGATACTACGGAGTAGACTAGTGTATACGCTTCTTATCCCAGCAGGGTAGATAGTCTGTCCCACAGCCATTAGTACGTCGTACTGGAGATAGTATGCAGGTGCTCATTAGGTTATGAGTACACTGGACAGGACTCTTTGGGAACTGCTGGTGGGTATTATACCAATCGTCGGGTAGTAGTTCCCATGTTACATGAGTACAGCTTAGTCCATCGACTTGACACTGCTACTCCGCCTCGAGTGTGTTCCCACTGTACTTTGATTACTACCCTACCACGGCTCAAAGGAGTCATGCAAACAGGTAGTAGTTGGGTGCAGTCCCGAAGCACTTGGAGACAGTGGCGGTTAGATAGGATTCGTCTCTCCCGGTACTGGGGTTTGATATCGCGCTGTGTTTGGAGAGCCATTACACAAAGTCCCTGGCCAGGGCAAGTAAGATTTACTGGTAGGTATTCCAGTAGTTTCTCAGGGTGTTCTGGGCTACACTCCGATACGAATTATACCGCTATTAGGGGTCTGAAGTTTACCGCCCCCTAGGCCCGATATGCGATACTCTTTCAGACGAACAGACCGGACTGTACAGAGATTGTCACATTCAGGCTCAGTAGGAGTTCGGATGGGTTTTCCTTATCGGCCTTCTTATCGACATCTACCTGAGGACCATTACGTGCAGCTAGTACCGCTTGCGGCCTGTAGTTAAACCCACTGCCAGCGTAGTGTCGAGTCTTTAGAGTCCCACACAGAGAGTTTCCCTGCACCGGGCAAAAGGTGTAGAGGCCGTATAGTTTTAAGGCAAGGGCTTCGATCACTTACGTGCACTTGTGCGCGTATGATGTTCGGGCGGATAATATTAGTGGGCTTTGGTTTAAGCCGGATCCTAGTATTATATTGATCGATCAGTTTCGTCTCTTTGTATTCGTATTCTTCGGAATGCGGATGCGGATGTGTATGCACGGATGAGAGGGGCATAGAAGGAGACACCTCATTAGGGTTTTGACCATTGATTTGATTAAAACAATTATAAGGTGGAGGAAAGTATTTGTTATTTTGTAAATGATAATTGAGCATGGCTACATGTTTCACATTTTGAATTGGCTTGACCACTTGACTTGGTTTGACTTTTTGACTTAGATATTTTTGTGAGATATTTTGTGGCACTAGATATTTTGGATGAGATATTTTGTGATGCCATGCTTGTGGTCAAGTCAAGGGGAGCCATCTCATTTATCATAATCTTTATCATTTTTCAAAATGCTTTCTCTTTCGTCAAGTGAGCTCTCATGCTAGCTCTCTTCTTCTTCCTCACTTCAAAACCCTAAAAGCTCTTATGTGTTGAGAATCCTAGGGTTTCAAGAGACAAATAAATCTATCTTCATACTCTACATCACTTAAGACATCAAGTCAAGCAAGCTTGTTGCCCTAGTTACCTCGGTTTTGAGGTGGAGCTCGGACTATAGACTCTCGGGTGGATCGTCTTTGACTCGAGGAGGCCGTGGAGGTTGCTATGATCCGTATCGATCCCTGGAGCCTACGACAACGAGGAGGACAGCGGAGATGACCCGAAGGACTTGTATCATGAGGTATAATCTCTTATCCAAGTAGATAACCTCTTCACAAGTGTTGCTAGTTAGGGTTTAGACACGATCCGTAAGCTCGAGTCCGTGTTGCGATGCTTTGATATTCGTTTTTCATAACTTCTGCCTCCCCGCGGTCACGCAGGGTGCGTGACACGGACTTACAATATCCTTCACCTTATTCGATAAGGAAAGAGCCGAGATCCCTTCTCCAGGAGTGACCTCTTTAGCGAAACTAGTAAAAGCCTCAAAAACACTCCGTATCAAAATCACTTGTTTCTACAACGATATCAAATTCATTACGCAAAAGGTTTTCTAAAAACCTATCGTAGCCCTCCGTCATTTCAGATAAGTACTACTTAGTATTCATGCTACGTTTGTTGGCCTGCGTCAAGACGTAGTGTGCGGTAGCTAATTAGTGCTTATCTGCAACATAAGATGAGATTGGATTAGGGTAGTCGTGCGACTTTGTTGGCCTGCGTCAAGGGTCGTGTGGGTGGATTTAATTCAATCAGAAAATGTACGGGTTGAACTTGACTAGAGGACTATGGTTTGTTGGCCTGCGTCAAGGTCATAGGACGCTAGGGTAAAAAGAATTATCGGAAATTTCAAGTGTTGAAATTTGCAATGAGATTGCATACTTTCTATGAGATAGTTGGATCCCGATACCCACTACGAGTAAGAGTTACTCCTGGGAGTGTTATACACATCACAATTAGCCAATCAAGTAGGTGTCTAGAAAGATGTTAACGGGGTTATACCTCTAGGAAAACGAGTTTTATTTTAATTAGGTCCGTGCAAAAGCACGGGGAACCTCCCTCAAAGTACCAACACTGGCCTGGCTAAAAGATTGGCGAACTTGTAAGGTGTAATTAATCCCGGCTAGTCTTACCTTTTAGGGTTTGAAGGAAGATTTGATAAAAACAGTCGGAGCCATCCTGATTAGATAAGATAAAAACCAATCTAATCTTGCAAGAGCATACGCTAAAGTGTTTTCTTCTCTCTCTCTCCAGGTGGCGACCATGTCAGGCCTCAATCAAGATAATAATATGGATATATTGACTGAACCCGCTTGTTATACTGAGAGGGGAACGTTGGTTCCGTTTTTTCTTATAATTGTTATAAGACTGAGAAGGGAATAGGGACATATCCGGATTCCCACGCCGCCCAAACGAAGAATAAGAATATTGATGCATCTTCTTTGGGTGGGTTAGTTATCGAAAACTGTTTCTCGGTTCACTCTACGTCCTGGGTATTAGATAGAGGATCGGGATCCCACAATGTAATATGTTACATGGGCTAAGAAAAGGTAGGGAACTGGGAATGGGTGATTATTCCGTAAGAGTAGGGAATGGTTCAAATGTTGCAGCCAAAGCAGTTGGCGAATATCACCTTGTATTACTGTAACACCCGAGCCCAATGCTACTAATTTCAGTTACCGTTTGAACGTAGTGTGGCACTCATTTCATTTATCTTGCTTGATTGTTGCTTACTGTAAATTTTACCCGGCAAATTCATTTCTGCATATAACAATTTTTGGCATCTAAAATAAAATTAAAAATATTCATCTTGGCCTGCTTGACACCCCTAACCCCGTTGTAGCGTCTGTGCATCGTGTTCTCGTCCCGTTCAGTGAAACGGGCGAGTTTGGACGGCTACGTGCACGTACGTGTGTCCATTTTAGGTGTATGCTATATGACCAAAAAACACTTCATTTTAAATTTTGGATCCCGCTTAAAATTCTATTATTTCAATTTCAAATTTTTGGACCCGACCCGGGCGCGATTTGGAAATGTTTTACTTCGTGCCAAAATCCCATTTTTCTAATATATTTTAAACCATCGAATATTTTTGCTAACTATATAAAATTTTACTGTTCAATTAAATCTTTTATAAATCTTTCACAGTTAATCCTTCAGCCAATCAAAGCTCTCTCTTTTTCCCGTGGGCCTCATTCCCGTATCTCCCTCTCCGTCTCTCTCCTCTCTCTCTCTCTCTCTCTCTCTCCCTTATATCTTTCTCTCTCCCCACGCATATATTTTACTTCCCTCTTCAGAAACCCAACCCCATGCAACCCTAGCTACCGCCGCCTCCCACCTCGCCGCCGCAGCCCCAACGCCGGCGACACCATCACCAACACCCTCGCCTCCTTACCTCGACCGAGCCACCGCACCTTCCTCCTCCTTCTCCCTTCTTCCTGTGCTCCCTGCACCAGCGCCGCGGCCACCAGCAACCCCCTGCACGCGTCTGCGCCGCCAGAGTCGCCGCCGGCGATCTCAATCCGCCCCCGACCTCGTGCGAGCCCCTCGGTAATTTCTCCTCTCCTTCTTCTCCTTCCTCCTTTTCTTTCATTTTCTTCACAGTTCTTGATCACCGTTGTCCCCTGCAGGAGGTCCGCCGGAGTTCGTCGATGTGGTCGACCGTCACCACCCTTCACACAGATCCTCGTGAGCATCATCTTTCCCTTCTTCTTTATTTTTCTTTTCTTTTCTTGTTGCAATCTTGATCGATTCACTGTTTTTGATCTCGCCGGAATCCGGCTGTGCCGGCGACGTGTCCCGACGTTCCAGCGAGGTACCCCGACCCGTGTGGTTCCACTGTTCGTTGTTTGGGTTCATTCCATGAACCGTGCGCCCGTCGCGAGTTTCCCCGCCGATGTTTATCGTTCCGTTTTCCCGGTTCGCGACCCGACGAGGCAAGTAACCCTTGCTACATGCTAAATAATATCTACATATTCATTAATGACACCCTAAACCTGCTATTTAACTTTAGTATTATAATTTCCCATTTTATGTCAATATTGTCATATATCATTTTATCTTTCAAACTTGTAACCTGCCTGTTGCAATTACCGTTTTGGAACCTAATAATCACATTTACATGTTTTAACTACACTTTCATTGATGATGTAGCCTATGGCACCTTATCTACCGTTTTACTTCATTCGGACACTTGTATACATTTAACCAGCTTAAATTGTGATTTCATCCGTGGAATATATATATAATATAACATTGCATCCCTGAAGTCTTAAACTTGTCAACATGATTAAATGGCTATAATTGTCCTACTGCATTCTTAAAATGTTAAAATTATCTCTGTGACACGACTGATAACTGTACTGCTAATTGAATGAATCTGCCTATTGCTTAATTCATTGCTTAGATCATGCTGTTGATAACCAGACTTGATTATGTAACTGAGTATGAGCACGCCTATGATATTGTTTACATCTTGACCTGACTTGCTACATACATATTGATTGACCCGACATGGTACCGTATACTGCTTGACTTGACCTGATGTACCATGACCTGACCCGTTACCTGATCTTGTGTCTAATGCCAACAAACCTGACATGTAGTCCTCACGGACCGTTCCTGTTGTCTATGCAGACAAACTGTTTACCTGATCCTGTGTTGGCATTAGTTTCTTGATTACGGGATACCTGACTTGACTTACACATATAACTTAGGGGTATGGGGAAATCAATATTGTAACCGAACGTAACTCCAGGGGCCATCCTATTGTTTGCCATTTTTCCGGGCGTTACGGAATACCTATTGTAATACCTATTGTTTGTCGTTTTTCCGGGCGTTACGGAATACCCATTGTTTGCCGTTTTTCCGGGCGTTATGGAATACCCATTGTTTGTCGTTTTTCCGGGCGTTACGGAATACCCATTGTTTGCCGTTTTTCCGGGCGTTACAGAATACCCATTGTTTGCCGTTTTTCCGGACGTTACGGAATACTTATTGTTTTCCGTCTTTCCGGGCGTTACGGAATAACTACCGACGAGTTATGATGAGGATTACATTATTTGGTTTCAATGACTTTAGAACCTGATAGAACAGTTTAGTTTACCCACTGCACACTACCCTGCACTGCTCTGATTTATATTATTGCTACTCTTGCTTTATTCATGTTATATTGCATTGCCTGCTACCCTGTTTATATTTTATTACTTGATGACATGACGCGCTGACATCTGGGTTTTGCATGGCCCGGATTCTCTTACCTTGTTGCAGACTGATTAGGAGTTTTGCCGCTGTTTGACGAGTGGTGAGGTTCCTGTCGGTACGTAGTTTCACTCCAGGTGTTTCATTTATTGTATCTTTTGGCTTCCGCATATTGTTATCTCTTGACTCTTTTACACTGCCTTATGGACATGTACTAGATAGTTAGTTTACTTTCCTGTTCTTGATATCTCCACAGCCGTAATGTGACTGTGGAAGGATTTTTCCTATCCACAGGTAGCATGGTTGGCTATATCACGTGCCCACTTTAGCGTACTTTGGGAAGCGAGGCGTGACATGGTTCTTTTGGTATCAGAGCCATAGGATAGTCGGGTTGATTCTTTTGTAGTTGGGTATTGTACCCAATACACGAATCAGAATACCCGTGTTTAGGAAACATGTCCTGCCACCATGCCGTTTTACCATTCTTGAATCACATTCTTCCTGATTATATCCTTTACGATGCGCAAACTTCCTTTGCATATCGACTCGAAACCTGATTCCTTGTTATCTCTAGGACTTAGACGACTTGGGTGGAGTTATGTAATTGTGGCTATGATACCGCGGCATAGTTACAATGCAGCACTCTATTTAAGTATCTTGGAGTTCTAGCCTTGATCTATATTTCGAATCTATCATCATGCTAGTATTGGGTGTTTTGATATGGCCGGTAAGAATTTAAAGACGTACCAAAGGCGTGTGGATGAAGCCGCCATGCTTGGGTATCCAGGGGAATGCTGGAGAATCAAAAGAAACGGATCGAGTTTATCCAGCAGAAAGCGGACTCGTTTCAGGAAGGTTTGCAGATCGTTCAGCAGTCTGTGAACAATGTTGGAGCTAAGCCAGTTGACCGAGTAGGGACAGTAGCAGATTTCAGACATTTGGGTCCGTCTACATTTACTGGTTTGGAGGAGCCGTTGCCAGCGGAGCATTGGCTAGTTGACACAGAGGACTTGCTTATTGCGGCACAGATTCCAGATGAGAAAAAGGGTTGATATGGTACGCATTCAGTTAGTGGACTACGCCCGAGAAGGGTAGCTTGTGGAGGAGAACCGTTTGTCCAAGCCGATCAAGTGGGCGGATTTTTTCAAAGAGTTTCTTGGAGAAGTTCTTCTCGCGTACCGCACGGGAGGAAATGGAAGAGAAGTTCCTCGGGCTAAATCAGAATGGAGCACCAGTAGATGTGCATGCAGCAGAATGGACGGGACTCAGTAGATTCGTTGGACCTTTAGTTGCCAACGATGCAGACAGGGCACGGAGGTTCATCCGCAGCTTGGACGTGGACATCCAGGGGCAGATTGTCTCCTTGGGTTTGACCACTTTCTCATAAGTATTTGCGGCAGCCAAGAGCAGCAGAGTTTATCTGGGATGAAGGGGAGTTTGCAGCATACAGCAGTTGCGGTAAGGAAGCAGTTCTGTCGAGCCAGTCGAGTTTAGGGATAAGCCGACAAACAATATTCTTGCATCAATAGAGGTTGATAAAAGTGGAGAGCCAGCTGTTGTTCGTGATTTTATGGACGTATTTGAAGATATATCGGGATTACCGCCGATGCGAGACGTGGAGTTCGCAATTGATCTTATTCCTGGTGCAGCGCCAGTATCCAAAGCATATTATCCAATGGCACCAGTAGAGTTGGAAGAAGTCAAGAAACATGTTGCTGAATTGCTTCAGAAGGGTTGGATTCGAAGCAGTAACTCACCTTTGGGAGCTCCAGTTCTTCTAGTAAAGAAAAAGGATGTCACAAGAAGGATGTGCATCGACTATCGAGAATTAAACCGGGTGACTATTAAGAACAAGTACCCGATCCCTCGCATTGGCGAACTTTTCGAGCAGCTTAGTGGCGCGAGGGTATTCTCAAAGCTGGATTTGCGATCCGGATATCATCAGGTCCGAGTGAAAGCAGAAGATATTGCAAGACAGCGTTCCGAACTCGGTATGGACATTACGAGTACTTAGTGATACCCATCGGAGTAACGAATGCGCCGGCAGTATTCATGGACTTGATGAACCGAATCTTTTCACCATTCTTGGATCAGTTTATTGTGGTGTTCATTGACGACATTCTGGTTTACTAGAAGAGTTTTGAAGACCATGCTGAGCATTTGAAGATCGCACTGCAAACGTTGAGACAAGAGAAATTGTATGCGAAGATGAGTAAGTACGAGTTTTGGCTGGAGGAAGTAATGTTTTTGGGGCATGTTGTGTCTGGCGTTGGAATTGCCGTCGATCCAGAAAAGATTGCAGCAGTTCGAGATTGGCCGATTCCAAAGAATGTTGCGGAGATAAGAAGTTTTCTTGGACTCGCCGGATATTACAGAAGATTTGTGGAGAACTTTTCTCGTCTGGCGGAGCCGTTAACCAAGCTTACGCGTAAAGAGGTACCTTTTGTATGGACGGAAAATTGTGCGTTAGCTTTTGAGACGTTGAAGCGGAAGTTGATAACCGCCCCTATTCTGACCGTGCCAGACAATTCCGGAGAATTGGTGATTCACAGCGACGCATCTGGGAAAGGATTGGGATGTGTTTTGATGCAGCATGGGAAGGTGGTAGCATACGCATCGAGACAGTTAAAGACCCATGAGAAGAATTACCCAACTCATGACTTGGAACTTGCGGCTGTGATTTTCGCTTTGAAGATTTGGAGATACTACCTTTTGGGCGAAAGGGTCGAAGTTTTTACTGATCATAAGAGCTTGAAGTATGTGTTCACACAGAAGGAGCTTAATATGAGGCAGCATAGATGGTTGGAGCTGATGGCTGACTACGACCTTGATCTTAAATACCATCCGGGGAAGGTTAATGTCATGCCGTACGCGCTTAGTCGGTTACCAGCAATTCAGGTGTTAACTACGCAGAAGGAGCTTGTTGAAGATTTTCGAAGATTTGACTTGGAGGTTGTGCTACCGCATTCTACGGGACTGTTGACGCAGCTGCAAGTACATTTGTCTTTGATCGAGAATATTAAAGAAGCACAATCGCAGGATCCTAGACTGCAAAAGTTTCGAGAGCAGGTTGAAGCCGGACTACGAACAGATTTATTGATCCACGAAGATGGTTCGTTGAGGTATGGTAGTCGTTTGTGTGTGCCAAAGGGAGATATTCATGTAGAGCTTATGGAGGTGGCACGCAGTTCAGCGTATTCTGTGCATCCAGGAGGCACAAAGATGTACCAAGATATTCGACAGCATTTCTGGTGGGAAGGCATGAAACGAGAGATTGCTCGTTTTGTGGCAAAGTGCTTGGTGTGTCAGCAAGTTAAGGCTGAACATCAAAGGGTTGCCGGTTTATTGCAACCACTTCCGATTTCTCAGTGGAAGTGGGAACATATAACCATGGATTTCGTGACGGCTTTACCACGGAGTCCAAAGGGCAACAATGCTATATGGGTGATTGTTGATCGATTGACCAAGGCAGCTCACTGTATTCCTTTTCGGGTGGGTCAATCAACAGAGACTTTGGCGGAGCGGTACATGTAAGAGATTGTAAGATTGCATGGAGTACCGGTGAGCATTGTGTCCGATCGGGACACTCGGTTCTTATCACACTTCTGGAGGAGTTTACAGGAAAGTTTGGGGACTCGACTGAAGTTTAGCACAGCTTATCATCCTCAAACTGATGGTCAGTCGGAGAGAACGATCCAAACTCTTGAGGATATGTTAAGAGCATGCATGTTAGACTTCAAGGGTTTTTGGGAGGATCATCTACATTTGGTAGAGTTTTCTTACAACAACAGTTTTCAGGCAACTATCCAGATGGCTCCATTTGAAGCTTTGTATGGTCGTAAATGCCGTTCACCTGTTTGTTGGGACGATATCGGTGAACGAAGTTTGTTGGGATCAGATTTGGTTGTGCAGACAGTTGAGAAGGTTAACACTATCAGAAATCATATGAAGGCAGCACAAGACAGACAGAAAAGTTGGGGTGATACTTTGAGAAGACCTCTAGAGTTTGCCGTGGGTGATTTGGTATTCTTGAAGATATCACCGACTAGAGGGGTGATTCGTTTTGGAAGACGAGGAAAGCTTAGTCCTCGATTTGTTGGACCCTTTGAGATCTTGGAGCGTGTTGGTGAGGTAGCGTATCGTTTGGCGTTACCGCAGTCCTTGGCGAATGTGCACGATGTGTTTCACGTATCTCAACTCCGTAAGTATGTTCGTGATGAAACGCATGTATTGGATCATTCTGAGCCGACGGTACGAGAAGACTTGACTTTTGAAGAGCGACCGGTTGAAATTATGGATCGAAGGGAAAAGGTTCTTAAGAACAAGGTGATCCCTCTTGTGCTTGTTTCTTGGGGTAATCGCTCGCATGGAGAGTCCACTTGGGAACGAGAGGATGAAATCCGGCAGAACTTACCTCACATTTTCTTGTAGTTATCTGTCTTTGTATTCTTGGAATTTCGAGGACGAAATTCTTTTTGTAGTTGGGTATAATGTAACACCCGAGCCCAATGCTACTAATTTCAGTTACCGTTTGAACGTAGTGTGGCACTCATTTCATTTATCTTGCTTGATTGTTGCTTACTGTAAATTTTACCCGGCAAATTCATTTCTGCATATAACAATTTTTGGCATCTAAAATAAAATTAAAAATATTCATCTTGGCCTGCTTGACACCCCTAACCCCATTGTAGCGTCCGTGCATCGTTTTCTCATCCCGTTCAGTGAAACGGGCAAGTTTGGACGGCTACGTGCACGTACGTGTGTCCGTTTTGGGGGTATACTTTTTGATCAAAAAACACTTCATTTTAAATTTTGGATCCCGCTTAAAATTCTATTATTTCAATTTCAAATTTTTGGACCCGACCCGGCCGCGATTTGGAAATGTTTTATTTTGCGCCAAAATCCCATTTTTCTAATATATTTTAAACCATCGAATATTTTTCTTAACTATATAAAATTTTACTGTTCAATTAAATCTTTTATAAATCTTTCACAGTTAATCCTTCAGCCAATCAAAGCTCTCTCTTTTTCCCGTGGGCCCCATTCACGTACCTCTCTCTCCGTCTCTCTCTCCTCTCTCTCTCTCTCTCTCTCTCTCTCCCTTATATCTCTCTCTCTCCCCACGCATATATTTTCCTTCCCTCTTCAGAAACCCAACCCCATGCAACCCAAGCTACTGCCGCCTCCCCCCTCGCCGCCGCAGCCCCAACACCGGCGACACCGTCACCAACACCCTCGCCTCCTTACCTCGACCGAGCCACCGCACCTTCCTCCTCCTTCTCCTTTCTTCCTATGCTCCCTGCACCAGCGTCGCGGCCACCAGCAACCCCCTGCACGCGTCTGCGCCGCCGGAGTCGCCGCCGGCGATCTCAATCCGCCCCCGACCACGTGCAACCCCCTCGGTAATTTCTCCTCTCCTTCTTCTCCTTCCTCCTTTTCTTTCATTTTCTTCACAGTTCTAGATCGCCGTTGTCCCCTGCAGGAGGTCAGCCGGAGTTCGTCGACGTGGTCGACCGTCACCACCCTTCACACAGATCCTCGTGAGCATCACCTTCTCTATCATCTTTCCTTTCTTCTTTATTTTTCTTTTCTTTTCTTGTTGCAATCTTGATCGATTCACTGTTTTTGATCTCGCCGGAATCCGGCCGTGCCGGTGACGTGTCCCGGCGTTCCAACGAGGTACCCCGACCCGTATGGTTCCACTGTTCGTTGTTTGGGTTCATTCCGTGAACCGTGCGCCCGTCGCGAGTTTCCCCGCCGACGTTTATCGTTCCGTTTTCCCGGTTCGCGACCCGACGAGGCAAGTAACCCTTGCTACATGCTAAATAATATCTACATATTCATTAATGACACCCTAAACCTGCTATTTAACTTTAGTATTATAATTTCCCATTTTATGTCAATATTGTCATATATCATTTTATCTTTCAAACTTGTAACCTGCCTGTTGCAATTACCGTTTTGGAACCTAATAATCACATTTACATGTTTTAACTACACTTTCATTGATGATGTAGCCTATGGCACCTTATCTACCGTTTTACTTCATTCGGACACTTGTATACATTTAACCTGCTTAAATTGTGATTTCATCCGTGGAATATATATATAATATAACATTGCATCCATGAAGTCTTAAACTTGTCAACACGATTAAATGGCTATAATTGTCCTACTGCATTCTTATAATGTTGAAATTATCTCTGTGACACAACTGATAACTGTACTGTTAATTAAATGAATCTGCCTATTGCTTAATTCATTGCTTAGATCATGCTGTTGATAACCAGACTTGATTATGTGACTGAGTATAAGAACGCCTATGATTTGTTTACATCTTGACCTGACTTGCTACATACATATTGATTGACCCGACATGGTACCGTATACTGCTTGACTTGACCTGATGTACCATGACCTGACCCGTTACCTGATCTTGGGTCTAATGCCAACAAACCTGACATGTAGTCCTCACGGACCGTTCCTGTTGTCTATCCAGACAAACCTGTTTACCTGATCCTGTGTTGGCATTAGTTTCTTGATTACGGGATACCTGACTTGACTTACACATATAACTTGGGGGTATGGGGAAATCAGTATTGTAACCGAACGTAACTCCACGGGCCATCCTATTGTTTGCCATTTTTCCGGGCGTTACGGAATACCTATTGTTTGCCGTTTTTCCGGGCGTTACGGAATAACCATTGTTTGTCGTTTTTCCGGGCGTTACGGAATACCCATTGTTTGCCATTTTTTCGGGCGTTACGGAATACCTATTGTTTGTCGTCTTTCCGGGCGTTACGGAATAACTACCGACGAGTTACGATGAGGATTACATTATTTGGTTTCAAAGAATTTAGAACCTGATAGAACAGTCTTGTTTACCCACTGCACACTACCCTGCACTGCTCTGATTTATATTATTGCTACCCTTGCTTTATTCATGTTATATTGCATTGCCTGCTTCCCTGTTTATATTTTATTACTTGATGACATGACGCACCGACGTCTGGGTTTTGCATGGCCCAGATTCTCCTACCTTGTTGCAGACTAATTAGGAGTTTTGGCGCTGTTAGACGAGCGGTGAGGTTCCTGTCGGTACGTAGTTTCACTCCAGGTGTTTCATTTATTGTATCTTTTGGCTTCCGCATATTGTTATCTCTTGACTCTTTTACTCTGGCTTATGGACATGTACTAGATAGTTTACTTTCCTGTTCTTGATATCTCCACAGCCGTAATGTGACTGTGGAAGGATTTTTCCTATCCACAGGTAGCATGGTTGGCTATGTCACGTGCCCACTTTAACGTACTTTGGGAAGCGGGGCGTGACAATTACCAAATAGTAATACATTGATTCTGAATGAATGCTATTTCATTCCGACCATGATATGCAATCTTATATCAGTTTCTTTATTAAGTAAAGAAGGATATAATTTTGTAGTACAAGATAATGTTATGAACATCTTCCTGAATCAAAAGTTGAATAGATCAGGCTCGTTAAATAATGGCATATACTTTCTAAATCAAACCACAGTTCTTAATATACAAAACACACACAAGAGGAAGAGTTAAGAAATGAACGAATCCTTATTGTGGCATTGTAGACTATGTCATATCAATGCGACACGACTAGCTAAGTTACATAAGGATGGATATTTGAATCCGTTCGAATTTTCATCTTATGATACTTGCCAGTCATGTCTCAAAGGCAAGATGACCAAAACTCCATTTAGTGGATACGGAGAAAGAGTTACGGAACTCTTAGGACTAATACATAGTGATGTATGTGGTCCTATGTCTATACATGGCAAAAATGGTTCCTCATACTTTATTACATTCACTGACGATCTCTCAAGATACGGATATGTGTTCCTGTTGAAACACAAGTCTGAAGCTTTTGAGAAATTCAAAGAATATAAGCACGAAGTAGAGAACCAAACGGGTAAAAGTACAAAAATCCTTCGATCTGATCGAGGAGGAGAATACTTGAGCAATGAGTTCCGGGACTATCTAAAAGAGAATGGGATTCTCTCTCAGCATACTCCTCCGTATACACCACAACACAATGGTGTATCGGAGCGGAGGAATCGCACCCTATTAGATATGGTGCGCTCTATGATGAGCACCGCTGAGTTGCCTATTTCCTTTTAGTGTTATGTACTGGAGACAGCTGCAGACCTATCGGATATGGTTCCCACCAAATCTGTGCCAACCACTCCATATGAGATATGGAAAGGAAAGAGACCATATCTTAATTATGTTAAGATATAGGGTTATCCGGCGTATGTGAAAACACAAAATCCGGACAAGCTCGAGGCAAGGTCTCTTCTGTGTATGTTTATTGGATATCCTAAACATTCACGAGGGTATATCTTCTACCACACCGAAGAACAAAAAGTGTTTGTTTCTCGACATGCCACCTTTTTAGAAAAGGAATTTCTTGAAAATGAAATTAGTGGCAAGGAGGTAGAACTGGAAGAAGTTCCATCTATACAAACTACGACAGAAGATTTGGTAGAACCAGAGAATTCGATAGTTCCCAACAAAACTCAGCCTTTTCGCCGATCTAGTAGGGTTCCTCTTCCACCTGAGAGATACTACGGATTTCTCATTGATGGTGGGAGTGAGGATTGAATCATGGAAGATGATGACCCAACTAGCTTCGAGCAGGCCATCACGAGTGGGGACTCTGTGAAATGGCTGGATGCAATGCGATCTAAGATGGAATCCATGTACACCAACGAAGTATGGACTTTGGAAGTTGCTCTTGAAGGGGTAAAACCCATCGGGAGCAAATGGATCATTAAGAAGAAACTTGGTGTAGATGGAAAAGTTGAGACTTTCAAAGCTAGACTTGTTGCAAAAGGTTTTCGTCAAGACCATGTTTGGATTATGATGAAACCTTTTCTCCAGTGGCTATGCTTATGTCCATCCGGATCCTACTTTCCTTCGCTGCATACCATGGCTACAAAATCTGGCAAATGGATGTTAAGACCGCCTTTCTAAATGGTAATTTAGAAGAGTGCGTGTACATGACTCAGCCATAGGGCTTCGTAGATAGTGGTGTAAGTCTATGTTACCCACCCCGGCGCTTAACGGGGAGGCGGAATAGGTAAAAATCAAATTTTTATCACAAGGAAACATAGACTAACCATGAAGGATCTTTGCTAAATAAAAACTAACAAACTAACATTGAGCTTTAACTACTAGGTTAAGAAATTATACCTAGAGCTTGAACTCCTTCTCTTCTTGTGTTGCTTCTCCTTGTTGTGAGCTCCTTGGAGTGGTGTAGATGGCTCCGCCTCACCGTCTTCTCTATGCCAAAGAAAGATCCACCCGGAGGCCCTTACCTTGAGCTCCAACCTCTATCTTGAAGTAACTAAGGTGCTTGGTGTGCTAGACTAAGAACCCTAGAGTGAGTAGAGAATTGTTTTGGTGGTTTGATCAAACAATGCTCTTGATTTTCAACTCATGAAATAAGAGAGTCTTGAGAGAGGAAGAGGAGAGAGCTAGCAAGAGAGAGAAAGTATCTTGTTAAAATGAGGTGTTTGCTCTCATATGATGAAAAAAGAATAATGATAATTTTAATTGGGATAATTGTCATGGTTGATGTTGATTTGACCATTATCATGTCACAATTAATGCTAAGCACAAAATATCGCATGCTTAACAAAAATATCTAAGTCAACAAAAGACAACAAGTCAAATGGTCAAACCAATTAACCATGATACAATTATCTCTAATTAAAACTCATTATTAATTTTCCCCATCTCATTATGGTTTTAATCAAGTCAATGGTTAAAACCTTAGTGAGGTTTCTCTGCCTCTGTCAACCGTATATACACACCCGCATCCGTGTTCCGAGGAACATGAATACAATGAGATCGAACCAACCCAAAACTAAATACTAGGATCTGGCTTAAACCAAAGCCCACTAGTGTCAACTTCCCGAACACCAAGCACGCACAAGTGCGTGTATGTGAACGGACCCTGTCGTAAAACCATACGACCTCTACTCCGTTTTGACCAAAGGTTAACAACCTCTGTATGGGACTCTAAAGACTCAAAACTACGCTGGTAGTGGGTTTAACAGCAGGCCGCAAGCGGTACTAGCTGTACGTAACGGTCCCCAGGTAGATGCCGATAAGAAGACCGATGAGGTGTACCCATCCGAACTCCTACTGAGCCTGAATGTAACAATCTCCGGACAGTCCGGTCTAAGAGTATCGCATATCAGGCCTAGGGGGGCGGTAAACGTCAGTCCCCTTATAGCGGTATAAGTCGTGTCGGAGTACGGTCCAAAATACCCTGAGAAACTACTGGAGTAGCTACCAGTAAGTCTCACTTGCCATGGCCAGGGACTTTGTGTAATGGCGTTCCGAACACATTGCGATATCAACCCCCAATACCGGGAGAGACGAATCCTATCTAACCTCCACTGCCTCCAAGTGCTTCGGGACTGCACCCAACTACTACCTGTTTGCATGACTCAATAGAGCCGTGGTAGGGTAGTAATCTAAGAACAGTGGGAACACACTTGAGGCGAAGCAGCAGTGTCAAGTCGACGGACTAAGCTGTACTCATGTCACATGGGAACTGTTTACTGAAGATAGGTATAGTACCAAACAACAGTTCCCAGCGAGTCCTATCCAGTGTACTCGTAACCTAACGAGCACCTGCATACTATCTCCAGTACGACGTACTGATGGCTGTTGGACAGACCATCTCCCCTCCTGGGATGAGAAGCGTATACACTAGTCTACTCTGGAGTATCGATGCCCTGTCTCGATAATCCCACGACTAGGGACCTGTATAAGGATGTGCTTGTAAACAACCCAGCCCCATTAGTGTGACTGCCATCACAACGCTGGTAGTCAAGCAAAGATCCTAAGGGCTCTATCAATATGTATTAGCGATATATTAAATGAAACACATACACATATTAAGATGGATACAAACCAAGTAGCATACTACTATATCGAGCAAGACTGTCATAAATCCGTGTATATATCCCAAGCTTCCAAAATGTAATATACAAACTAGTACCATACAATAATGGCCTCTAGGGCATATCACACTAACAATCTCCCCCTTGCACTAAGGGCATGTGCAGGCATATCGCAGACCTATCATCTCGAATAGCCTCTCGAACTGCTACTGAGGAATGGCCTTTGTGAATGGATCTGCAGTGTTATCCTCTGTAGCAACCCTCCGAACCTCGATCTCCTGGCGATCCACGATCTCCCTGATTAGGTGATACCGCCTCAAGATGTGTCTGGACTTCTGATGGGATCTGGGTTCCTTTGCTAAAGGTATAGCCCCGTTGTTGTCACAATAAAGAGGTATTGAATTAATAACGGATGGAACCACCTGAAATTCTGTTAAGAACTTCCTCATCCAGACTGCTTCTTTTGTGGCATCACAAGCTGCGATATACTCCGCTTCCATCGTCGATTCAGCAACGGTTTCCTGCTTGGAACTCTTCCAACAGACTGCCCCTCCATTGAGGGTAAAGACATAACCCGACATGGATTTGGAGTCATCCTTGTCACTTTGGAAGCTGGAGTCGGCAAAGGCCTCGATCTGGAGGTCTTTTCCGCCGTAAACCAAAAACATATCCTTAGTCCTTCTCAGGTACTTCAGAATGTTCTTTACTGCTATCCAGTGCTTCTCTCCAGGGTTTGACTGATACCGTCTTACCACACTCAGTGCTTAACTACATCTGGTCTGGTACACAACATCGCATACATTATAGAGCCTACCGCATAAGCGTAGGGTATAATAGACATGCGATCCCTTTCTAGATCAGTCTTCGGTGACATCTCTTTGGAGAGGGTGGTCCCGTGACAAGCCGGTAAATTACCGTGCTTGGAATCTTCCATACTGAATCTCTTCAGTATGGTGTCGATGTACCTGGACTGCGAAAGTCCCAACATCCTCTTAGATTTATCACGATAGATCTGGATCCCTAGAATGTAAGAGGCATCACCCAGGTCTTTCATGGAGAACCTGTGTGACAAGAACCCTTTGACAAATTGTAGCATAGGAATGTCCTTTCCTATCAAGAGAATGTCATCCACGTACAAGACGAGGAATACAACAGTTCGTGCTACAATATTACTATAAATACACGGTTCATCTGGTTTTTTGATAAATTCAAATTCTTTGACCGTCTCATCAAAACAGATGTTCCAGCTCCGCGATGCCTGCTTTAGTCCATAAATAGACTTAAGCAACTTGCACACTTTTCCGTTGCTCCCACTCGGAATGAAACCCTCTGGCTGGTCCATATAGACACACTCTTCTAAATTTCCATTTAGAAAAGCGGTTTTTACGTCCATCTGCCAAATCTCATAATCGTGGAAGGCAACAATGGCAAGAAGGATCCGAATGGATTTGAGCATAGCCACTGGAGAAAAGGTTTCGTCATAGTCCAGACCGGGTCTTTAAAGGAATCCTTTTGCAACAAGTCTAGCTTTATAGGTTTCAACCTATCCATCTACACCAATCTTCTTTCTGAAGATCCATTTGCAGCCTACCGGTTTTACCCCTTCTTGAGCAATGTCCAAAGTCCATACTTTGTTGGTGTACATGGACTCCATCTCGGTCCGCATAGCATTCAGCCATCTTACCGAGTCAGCGCTCTGAATGGCCTGCTGGAAGTTAGTCGGCTCATAATTATCAATGATGCAGTCCTCTCTATCTCCGTCTATGAGAAAAACCGTAGTATCTCTCAGATGGATGAGAAAGCCTACTACTCCTGCGGAGAGGTGCGGGAATGTCCTGTTCTTTTGAGACTTCTGGTTCCACCAAGCTTTCAGTAATAGCTTATGAATCTGGAATTCCTTCCAGTTCTATTGCGCTCCCACTTATCTGATTTTCTAAAAATTCAGTTTCCAAGAAGCAGGGATGACGAGAAACAAATACCTTTTGTTCCTCTTCGTAATAGAAAAAATATCCCTTAGAGTTCTTTGGATATCCCACAAACTTGCACTGTACTGAGCGTGCCTCGAGTTTGTCCGTATGCTGCTTTCTAACAAAAACTGGACATCCCCATGTCTTAAAGTGTTTAAGATAGGGTTTCTTCCCACTCCACATGTGATATGGTGTGGTAGGCACAGTCTTAGTAGGAACCCGGTTCAAAAGATATGCAGCTGATTCTAGTGCATAACCCCAGAAAGATTGCGGTAACTCAGCATTACTCATCATGGAATGTACCATATCCAATAGGGTTCGGTTCCGTCTTTCCGATACACCGTTGTGCTGTGGTGTGTATGGAGGAGTAAGCTGAAAGAGAATTCCATTCTCTTTTAGGTAATCCAGGAACTCGGTACTTAAGTATTCACCACCTCGATCAGATCTCAGTGTCTTGATACTTTTGCGGGTCTGTTTTTCCACTTTCATTCTTATACTCCTGGAATTTTTCAAAGGCCTTGGAATTATGCTTCATCAAGAAGACATGTCCATACCTGGAGAAATCATCTGTAAAAGTAATGAAATAGGAGAAACCACTTCTTGCATGTGTAGACATTGGACCAGACACGTCGCTGTGTATGAGTCCCAAGAGCTCGCTCTCTCTTACTCCGTGTCCAGTAAACGGAGTCTTTGTCATCTTTCCTTTGAGATATGATTGACAAGTTGCATAAGATTGATATTCGAACGGATCCAAATATCCTTCTTTATGTAACTTAGTTAACCTTGTCTCATTGATGTGACCCAGTCTACAATGCCATAAGAAAGAATGATTTAATTCTGGAGACATTCTTTTGTGTGTATTCTGGATATTGAAAATCTGCGGTTGGTTCAATACGTATATACCGTTGCTTAATGTACCCGACCCAATCAAGCCATGATTAAAGTGGATGTTTACGACATCGCTTACAAATGAAAAATCATAACCTTCTTTAAACATTAAAGATACAGATATGATATTACAAGTTGATCTGGGTACAAAATAACAGTTGCGTAAAACCAAAACATGTCCAGTAGTCAATCCTAAGTGATAATCCCCTACGGACACAGCATCCATGCTTGCTCCGTTCGCAACTCTGAGGGTCATATCACCCGCCTTCAAAACTCTACGGCTTCTTAACCCCTGCAAAGAATTACAGATATGAGATCTTGATCCGGTATCCAATACCCAGGAAGTAGAGTTGATTCATAGACAGTTTTCAATTACATACACACCTGAAGCCGAAGCCACAACCTGCTTCGGGTCCTGGTTCTTGGCCTTCCAAGCCCTGCAATCTTTCTTCCAATATCCTTTCTTATGACAATAGAAGCATTCTTCTTTCCCCACTGTTGGTCCCGCCACTTTTGCCTTCCCCTTGGCTTCCACCTTACTAACACCTCCTCTCGGTTTGGTGGGGGATTTCTTCTTCTTTCCCTTGGCTTTCGCCTTGGATCTAGAAGAGGAAATAACACCAACAGACAGAGTGTGTGTATCCCTTGCTTTCTGCAGGGTGCCCTCTGCACTCCTCAATATGTTGAGGAGTTCTGGATGTTCAACTTCGTTATCTAGAATATTAAAATTCAAGATAAACTGGGCGTAGGTGGAAGGAAGGGACTGGAGAATCAAGTCTGTTTACAGCTCGTTCTCTAACGAGGTCCCAAGGTCCGTGATCTCCTCAATGTAGCCAATCATCTTAAGGACGTGTTCCCATACAGATGATCCGACGGCCAGCCTCGTTGAAAACAGTTTCTTTGAGGTCTCATATCTTGCGATACGGGATTGCTCTCCATATAGTTCCTTAGTATGGAGAAATATGGATTCAAGGACCATATTCTCGTGCCTCCTCTGATGTTCATTGTCCATAGAGGCAAGCACGAGGTACTTGGCTTTCGCGCAGTCAATCTCCCAGGTCTTACGGATTACCTTATCCGCGACACTGGATTCTGGACCTGGGACGGCGGGGACCTTAGTGGTAAGGAGATACCCCAACTTGTCATAAGTGATTGCCATTTTGACATTCCTGAACCAATCTTTATAGTTTGGCCCTGTCAGTATGTTTTTATCTAGTAATAACTTAAGGCCTGTCGTGTTGTTTGGTCGCTGCAATTAGGAGAGAGAGAAGAAACACTTTAGCATGATGCTCTTGCAAGTTTATAGTGGTTTTTAGTTTGTCTAAACAGGATGGCTCCCACTGTTCCTTGAATCCTTCCTCAAACCATAAAAGAAGAATTAGTCAGGATTAATCTCACCGTACAATACTTGCTTAACCATTCAACCAGGCCGGTGTCGGTACTTCGAGGGAGGTCTTACGACGCTTTCGTGAAGTTCCTTAATTAAATAACCTCTTTTCCCTATGGGCGTAGCCCCGCTAACACCTTTCTAGTAACCTACTTGGTTTATAGCATTGATCGTTAAGTGAAAAAATCTCCCGATGAGTAGTATATACTCACAGTAGGATCGGGATCCAAATATCATTGTGTGATAAAGATGAAGGAATCCTGCTAAAATTATCACACTCCAAATAGTATGCATCACTAGCAAGTTTCAGTTTCTTTAGAAACTCCCGATGTGGATTTTTGCCCCATGGTCTTATTACCTTTACTTTGGCCAACAAATCATAAGTCACATGTCAAGTTCGACCCGTCATTCTCCAGGTTAATTTGAACCCACCCGTACATACCTTTGACTTTGGCCAACAAAGCAGTACGACTGTCCTAAACCAACGCATCTATCTATGCTTCATATAAATATCCAGCAGCTACCAATCACTATGCCTTGACTTTGGCCAACAAACATAGCTTGAATACTATTGACTATTCATATGAAATGACGGAGGGCTACGAATGGTTTTGGCAAAACCGTGAACGTAGTGAACTTGATATAATCGAAGGAACGTGATAGCATTTAAAAAGAAGTGGTTTAAGCTCTGCATTTAAAAGTTTTGCTGTTCTGGAAAAACCGAGTGGTTTTGAAATTGTTCCAACGACTCAACTTTGGTTTTGTTTTCATTGCATTTATTTAATGCTGTCCCATCAATTAATCCTACCATTGCAGAAAAAACGAAAATATAACGTACGCTTATTCCATCCGCATTCGCCATTGGGTCCCGTCATCACCCGTTAGGTTACTGATTGTCACGATCTAACCGTGTCGTGTTTAAAAAGAGTTTTGAAATTACCGCAATCAAAACGGTGTCGCTTGTAGCGATCCGCGATGAATACGGGTCGTCCGCAGGGAGATGGTAAGTTTTTATATCTTGTTTTAATGAGTTAATACCGGGTTTTGATTTGTTGGTTAACTTATTGTCGTAACAAAGATATGAATAAAAAGGACTTGTTAAGGGTAGTAATAAGTTAGATTGTATGAAGGTGATGTTTGCCAATTCCTTATAGCCCCAACTTGGTATTGACACTAAAATAATAGGTAACAACGCGGATTAGGGAACTTGAAATACGGTATTTGCGGTATTTCGCTAAATCCGTTTTCCTTGTCCCTTGTCCTTCCGTTATTATCTCTTGATTTTAGCCTTCGGCAAACCACGGGCAATCCGGTCATGATTAGGAATCATCACTTTCATGGTAGGATAGGATTCCTAGTAAGCGGAGTTGCGGGTGATTTGCACGAAGTTTCAATAGGCAAGTTTTAAGTTTTAAAGTTTGGACAAGAAAATCTTCGAATACAATCTAACATATTACACCTTTAACAAGTGAAAAGATTACTCACACATATTTACAAATTAACAAGAAAGAAAAGAGAAGATACATTAAAGCATGCAATGAAATAAAGAGGAAAAGAGAACCGATGAGTTCAAGCTTTTTATCTCCAAGTGTTCGATCCCCGGCAACGTGTGAAATCCGAATACCAAGCTTTAAGGTTGCAAGCTCACTTAAGAGGTTGCAAGATCAAAGCAAAGCATGAATTTCACAATTGAAATTATGTAAAGTGGAACAATACATGTAAGAAAAATATGAACTTTTATTGAAGAACAAACTTGTTACAAGAGATCTTGAAGTCAAGAACCTAAGCCTTAAGCTTGCAAGTTCTAAATGAGAAGTTGCAAGGTCAAGACAAAGGGGCAAGAGCTCAAGAATGAAAAGAAAAATTACAAGAATTCTAAGATAAAAACTAAAGAAAAAAGCTACCCTTTCCTCTTGCCTCTGGTCTCTATTTATAGGCTCAGAAAGAAATATTCATATCTGTCCCATTATGGCTCATGCTGATTTGTTTGATTGCCTTTGATTTGAACACATGCTTTTTAGTCTTGAATGCATATAATATCATATGCATATAAAATCATATCCTTGATTGCATATAAAATCATATCCTTGATGATTGCATATAGAATCATATCCTTGATTGCATATAGAATCATATCCTTGATTGCATATAAAATCATATCCTTGATGATTGCATATAGAATGATATCCTTGATTGCATATAGAATCATATCCACATGTGCTTAAAAGTCTTGTGTACACACTTGTTGTGTTGGACCATTTAGAAAAAAATGTGTACACAACTTGTTGCGTAAAGGAACTCCTGAAGTATCGGTCGGTTAGCGTTTCTGGTCGCAGTGTCTTCCCTCGAGTGATATATCCGTGCTGTTGGATGCATTTCCAGTATTTTGTCATGGATACCTGTAATCTATAATGCTGAGCAGACACTGGTCAATAATACCGATAAATACAACAATTAGATAATGAATGAGCGGTATTAGAATGCAATTTTCTGATATGAACAAATACCCCGAAACTTATCTATTGCTCGTCCCGAGCAAAACCATTTATTCATAAACGAAAATCCTAACCGCACTTTCGCAGGGAACACGATTGCACTAGGTGTCCCTAGTAGGAGGAGTGTTGTCTCCTGAGGGTTTTCAGCGGATACTACCCACAAAATCCCGTCAATTTGGCTTATCGACTTTTATTCTCCAATTAGGTTTTCTAACAAAGAACTCTATTATCTTTTACTTGTAAATTATCCACCCACATTCTTCACGCTTCCTCATCATTTAACTTAAGATTATATATGTTCTATAGACTTACTTAGCTTTTGGCATTTCTTAAGTTTTCCATCAAAGGTTCCATCTCCACTTAGGAATTTTTATCAACTCTACTAAAGATACAAGTTCTATTCTTCATTCCTTTCTCTTATCTAAACTCTAATCACATATCCCCACGTGTGTGTATAAATCACCCCTACACTTGGAAATTCAAATCAAGCAATCATACCCTTGTCCGTTGTCCAAAGCACTTATTAATTGGTGAGTTTTGCTTAAACATCCTTCATGCGACCGTTAATAGTTCTTGAGGTACCAACGACCGATTACAAGATGCATTTGCACTTTTAAAGCGTACTTCTTAGTCTTGTAACACACAAGGCTTTTAGCAGTGTCTCCCAAACCAGTTGGTCTAAGGCACTAGGTGATGAAGCACCCTCGCTAAATATTTTTCTATTTTTTAGCCTTAAGTAATCACAAAACCAGTGTTAATTTTTTTTTTATTCACTTTTGTATTTTTCATTTTCTTCGTACTAAGGACTTTTAGACAAGAGCATTTCAAGGTCTCCTCTACTATTCCAAGCTTCAAGGTGCGTGATTGTGCAATTTTGTAGAGTATACATTTTCAGAATCTATCCTTAAGCCAGGAATTATTTTTCAAACTTATACTCTAATAATAATCAATACTTTTTCCTTTATTTCAACTTAGCCCAAGAAGTGAACAAAAAATTTGCCTATTTCTAAATAAACTACAAAGACATATACTTTCTACCGATAAACTTTAAGGAAGGTTATTTTTAGGGTTTATAATTTACTAAGTCTAAGATCTAGTTGTTCGTAGCCAGTAACCTATTTGTCAAACTCAAGTTAAATATGGCCAAAATTGAATACAATAATTTTTATAATTTTTGAAAATTTTCAATTTTTATGTGTTTTTAAAATAAGTATGCAAATGCAAAAATATGTACAAATGAATGCGAAGGAAGAAGACATACCGAGCATACCCCCAAACTTAAACTTGACAGTGTCCTCACTGTCATGCTATACCAAGAAGGTTAAAATGCCGGCACTTCCCTGTTTATTTTTTATTTTATTTTATTGCTAAAACAAAAATATATAAAGAAAGGCCCCCCCAAACTTCATTTAAACAATGTTAGACATTACTGCTAAACTTTGCATAGACCAAATGTCAACATCAAACAGTTGAAAAATTTATCTGTAAAGAGTATCGGTTGGTGGAAGAATATGTTGTACCAATCCAAAAAGAATTGGGGAAGATAGAAGAGGTGGTATCGAAAGTGTGGAAGTGAATAGACAGGAGGTGGTGATGAATCAAAACGAGAATGCGAATGATCAGCAATCAGTGGAGTATTGGCATTCTCGTAACTTATTAAAAGAAATGGGGGTGGTTCAACTTCCAAAGGAGAAGGTTGACTAACCACACTATCCCCAAGATATCTCTGTGGATCCTTCATCGACTTGGAATCATCCATCATATGCATATGATATTCAATTATGAGGGAACTAATCTCCTCGATGTCTGCCATATTCCAGCCGAGAGCTTGCCGCCTATCTTGTAAGAGCATTAAAAGGGCGTTCTCTTGCTCGAGGGCTAGAGAGGCCGATATGATAACGGGAAAGGTCTCATTCTCACCTATGTAAGCATATTTAATGTGAGACGGCAAGGGCATGAGTTCGAGTTACGGAGGCAAAAGAATCATAGGCAAAATTGGGGAATCTACATCGAACTCAAAGGACTCCAACACAGGTTCGAAATCACTGCAAACAACCGATTCAGATTGTTCAACTAAGTCATCCAAAAATTCAAAAGACTCATATTCGGGTTGTGAGTCGTCATCAACCGAAAAAGTGAAACATTCATAATCCATATCGGTTGTGTCAACGGTGGTAGGCTCAAGGAGGGACGCACTAGTGGCGTCAAAACTGTTCTCATCAAACAAGAATCTTTCAAACTCACAGTCCTCCTACGTGATTTCGTGAATAGAGCAAACTTCTCATGTACTAGTATTAGGAACGGGGGGCAGACTTCCTAACTTGTAAATATTGAACTCACTAGACGTCTTCCCGAAGGATAGAGTCATGGAGCCATTGCGACAGTTTATTACGGCATTGGAAGTGGCCAAAAATGGTCGACCGAGGATCACCGGAATTTGGTTCCGTGAGTTAGCAACAGGTTGTGTGTCCATAACAATAAAATCAACTGGGAATATGAACTCCCCAACTTTGATCAACACATCCTCTAGCTCACCCCTTGGATGGGTGATTGATCGATCAGCCATTTGGAGAGTACAGTGAGTGGGCTTAAGCTCTCCAATGCCTAATTGCTCGTACACAGAATAAGCTAGCAAATTGACACTAGCACCAAGATCTAGTAGTGCTCTATTGATGTTCTTGTCCCCAATTGTTATCGAAATAGTAGGACAACAGGGGTCCTTTTGCTTTTGGGGTAAAGAATTGACAAGAGCATCGCTAATAGCGCTAGCCACAAAAACTTTCTTTGGTACTTGTGACTTCCTCTTTTTTGTGCATAAGTCCTTTAAGATTTTTGCATATGAAGGAACTTGTTGGATTGCATCCAAAAGAGGGATATTTATGCTAACCTGTTTGAACAACTCAACACTCTTCTCCATTTGTGGGGTTGGTTTATTGGATCTCAACCGGTTTGGAAAAGAAGCATTTTGAAATGTTGTTGAGTCCAATTTTGGCGGATCAGATTGTTGAGTTGGAACGGAACCCCGTGTAGATGTGTTCGTGTTGTGAGAAGTGGGTCCGTTCGAGCTAGAAGAGGTAGAGCCGTGTGAAGGATGAAGAATAGGCTCTAACGAAGAAGAAGAAGAAGAAGGTGAAGAAGATGAAGAAGGGCCGCCGGCAGGGGTGTCATTGTTAATATCCACCTTGTTTTGCAACATTTTTCCCGATCTCAACCTGGTCACAGCATTTACGTTATGATTTTGCTGTTGATATGCAGCATGTGCGTGACCGGGATTTGGCAGTGGTTGAGATGGGAGCTTTCCTTTTTCTCGCTCAATGCTGCATTGAGTTGTGCAATTTGTGCCTCAATAGATTTGATGCTTTGATCGTGTGAGGCACTGTTTTGCACCAAAGATTGAATAGATGTCTCTAATCTTGCTGTAGATTGTGTAGATTGCTTTAGGAAGGCATCTAGATTTCTTTCGAGCGAGCTAACCTTGTCATTATTAGGTTGAACAAAATTGATTGGCGGCTAAGCAGTGTTAGGCACAAAATTGTTCACTTGATTAGGGTAAGGTTGCTGTTGGAAAGGTTGTTGAAATTGAGTTTGTGGAGGTGCTTGTTGTTGTGGAGGAGGAGGCCTTTGAAAATTGTTATTTCCTTGGAATTGTTGATTTTGGTTCCAAGAGAAATTTGGGTGACTCCTCCAACCCGGATTGTATGTATAAGAGTATGGATCGTTTCTTTGTCGTTGCTGAAAGGCGGCATTGACTTGATCCTGTCCTTGAGTAGATACATTGTAAGGACACTCTTCGGTGAGATGTGATGGATCCGAACAGCAAGCACAAACAGTTCATGGAGGCACAACAGGGGCAGGAGAAGGCGATGAGATTTTGGTCTCAATCGCTTCTAGCTTTTTCGTAAGAGCGGCCATCTCGGCCTTCATAGCAATCGACATCTCTAATTGATGTATGCCTGCCCTAGACTGACCACCAGAAGAAGATGATGTGGTCTTGGTGCTCTCCCACTGAATTGTTTGTTCACTAAGGTCCTCAAGAAACTGCCACGCTTCCTCACTAGATTTTATATAAAGTGACCTTGACAAATGGTTTCTAGCAACTGTTTCGTTGTCGGGTTCAATCCCTCGTATAATGTTTGGCAAAGTTGCCAACTTTCGATCCCATGGTGAGGGCATTGAACGAGTAGGTCTTTGAATCTTTCAAAACACTTCCAAAATGGTTCGGAAGGAAGCTGTGAAAATTGTATAATCTCATTACGGATTCTAGCAGTTTTGTGATGAGGATAGAACTTTTTAAGAAAAGCTTTCACAAACTCGTCCCAATTTGTAATTGAATGTGATGGGGTGCTGTATAGCCACTTCTCGGCTAGGTTACATAAAGTGAAAGCAATGACCCTTAGCCTTATAGCGTCATCACTTAATTGGGTTGTTTTCATCATAGTGCAAACGTTTTGGAATTTATTGATAAAAATATACGCATCTTCTGATTCCAATCCATGAAATTTTGGCAGCATATTGATGAAGTGGGGTTTTATTTCAAAATTGTCCCCATTTGCCAGTGGGGGTGAAAGACGGGTAGGTAAAGAGGTGCGGACAGGGTAGAAGAGATCCTGGAGCGCGACTCGTGTGGGCGCTTCAACAGGCGGTTGATTCGGGTTATTCGCACCCAGATTAGGTGGATTCAGTCCCTGGGCAGGTGGAGGGATGTTAGGATTAAATCCTGACATCTCAGAAGAAGAATTTGGTGATAAAGAAGGTGAAGATGTATGAACAGAATCTCGGTCAACGTCGGAGTTGACCGGCAAAGGTAAAGGTGATAAAAGGGTGGAGGGATTTTCGGCGTTGGAGTCGATCGCGTAGTCCGTAGGGACTAACGAAACGCGGACTAAACGGGAACTAGGGTCCCTAGTCCAAGCGGACATATACTAAACGAGTTTAGTGTAGTCAAAGCGTAGAATATGAGGGTAAGAAAACGAAAGTGGAGAAAAATTGGGTGATGGTGGTAAAAATGGCAATTTTTGTGTTTGTTTCAAAAGAATGGGAAAATGAAACGACTGTTCAACAAACACAATCACAAATGCACAGTTACAAATGCACAATCAATACCTAGACTAGGGTCCTCTAAGTCTACTAGACCTGCTCCTAACTGTTCCAAAGCGACAAATTGTGAGATAACCCTCAGATCGCCTCTTCACAGCCAGTTGTGGCCAGGTAAGCACAAGTGAGGTATGGAGGGATCCGCTCACGAATCACCGTGAGAGGGGCCTTTTAAAGTTACCTCCTCACTTGTTTTGCCTAGGCACCACAAGAGTCGTGTTTAGATAAACGATTGAATGCCCACTATCTTCCTTTGTCCTATTGAGCGCGAAAAGTCCTTAGTGGGCTGAGTCTAGATATTTTTTATTAAACTTGAGGTGACACTTATGCAATTAGTGATTTCCGGGGTCTTAGGAAGGGTGATGAAATCCCCACCCAATCTGGATTGGTGTTAGAGCCCCTTAAGTCCGTATTAAATGATGCAATGCACAAAATTCAACCAAGTTTTGTTTTCAAGCAATCAGTTATCGTTTTTTACTTTTAATGCGGCGCTGCAACAAATACGGTTAGTTTTTTTGGCTTTTTGCGGCGATTTTTGCTAAGAATCCTGCAAAGACAAGAATATTGGAGCGTCGGGCTTGAGAGGGGAAGTTGAGAAAAATACGTACCAAAAAGTATCGAGTTTCAGAAACTCGTGTCGATATTGCCTCCGAGTGGTCGAATGGTTCGCTTGCGCGGGTCTAACTACCCGGATCTTTAGCACTGAGTGTTCACCCTCCTTTGCACTTGAAAATGCCTCTTTGTTCCGTATGATCGCTGCTCAAAATCCGTCAAATCTGCATATATTGGAAAAATACGGATATTTGAGCCAAAAAGAAATATTAACAACCACAATTCTGAACACAAATAATTAAGAAAATCAAATAATAAAATGGAATTTATATCAAAACACTGGAAGCAACACAGAAAAACAAAAGTTAAAAGGCCACACCAAGGCCGGCGAGCTCGGTTTTTTAGGGTATGTTGCCGGTTTTTGTGTGAGGAAATTGGCTCAAATTTTGTGTGTTGTCTCAATGAAGAAATGTCATTCCAATTTTATAACTTGATTTATTTCTTTAGCATCAGAGTGTTAGCAGAATTCAAATCCAGAGAAGAAAAGAATTTTATTTGTGTTTGTGGTTGGTTTCAAAAAGAATGGTTATTTGTTTGAATGTGTTAGAAGTTAGTTTTATACAGAATATGCACAAATTTAACCCGAGAATACAAGTATAAAAAGCGTTACCGTCTTCCCGGCAACGGCGCCATTTGATTGTCACGATCTAACCGTGTCGTGTTTAAAAAGTGTTTTGAAATTACCGCAATCAAAACGGTGTCGCTTGTAGCGATCCGCGATGAATACGGATCGTCCGCAGGGAGATGGTAAGTTTTTATATCTTGTTTTAACGAGTTAATACCGGGTTTTGATTTGTTGGTTAACTAATTGTCGTAACAAAGATATGAATTAAAAGGACTTGTTAAGGGTAGTAATAAGTTAGATTGTATGATGGTGATATTTGCCAATTCCTTATAGCCCCAACTTGGTATTGACACTAAAACAATAGGTAACAATGCGGATTAGGGAACTTGAAATACGGTATTTGCGGCATTTCGCTAAATCCGGTTTCATTGTCCCTTGTCCTTCCGTTGTTATCTCTTGATTTTAGCCTTCGGCAAACCACAGGCAATCCGGTCATGATTAGGAATCATCACTATCGTGGTAGGATAGGATGCCTAGTGAGTGGAGTTGTGGGTGATTTGCACGATGTTTCAATAGGCAAGTTTTAAGTTTTAAAGTTTGGACAAGAAAATCTTCGAATACAATCTAACATATGACACCCTTAACAAGTGAAAAGATTACTCACACATATTTACAAATTAACAAGAAAGAAAAGAGAAGATACATAAAAACATGCAATGAAATAAAGAGGAAAAGAGAACCGATGAGTTCAAGCTTTTTATCTCGAAGTGTTCGATCCCTAGCAACGTGTGAAATCCGAATACCAAGCTTTAAGGTTGCAAGCTCACTTAAGAGGTTGCAAGATCAAAGCAAAGCATGAATTTCACAATTGAAATTATGTAAAGTGGAACAATACATGTAAGAAAAATATGAACTTTTATTGCAGAACAAACTTGTTACAAAAGATCTTGAAGTCAAGAACATAAGCCTTAAGCTTGCAAGTTCTAAATGAGAAGTTGCAAGGTCAAGACAAAGGAGCAAGAGCTCAAGAATGAAAAGAAAAATTACAAGAATTCTAAGATAAAAACTAAAGAAAAAAAGCTACCCTTTCCTCTTGTCTCTGGTCTCTATTTATAGGCTCAGAAAGAAATATTCATATCTGTCCCATTATGGCTCATGCTGATTTGTTTGATTGCCTTTGATTTGAACACATGCTTTTTAGTCTTGAATGCATATAATATCATATGCATATAAAATCATATCCTTGATTGCATATAAAATCATATCCTTGATGATTGCATATAAAATCATATCCTTGATTGCATATAGAATCATATCCTTGATTGCATATAAAATCATATCCTTGATGATTGCATATAGAATCATATCCTTGATTGCATATAGAATCATATCCACATGTGCTTAAAAGTCTTGTGTACACACTTGTTGTGTTGGACCATTTAGAAAAAAAATGTGTACACAACTTGTTGCGTAAAGGAACTCCTGAAGTATCGGTCGGTTAGCGTTTCTGGTCACAGTGTCTTCCCTCGAGTGATATATCCGTGCTGTTGGATGCATTTCCAATATTTTGTCATGGATACCTGTAATCTATAATACTGAGCAGACACTGGTCAATAATACCGATAAATACAACAATTAGATAATGAATGAGCGGTATTAGAATGCAATTTTCTGATATGAACAGTTACTTAACTAATGACAGAGCGGGGGCTGGACTAGCGTGGATGCAAAACATAAGCAACGTCTACTAGATATCATATATCGATATATACATTCATCAGATGCAATGATAGTCATTCCAGATCACAGATGAACACATTGGATATGCTAGGAATTCGCGTTTCGTTCAAGCCTGCAACGAAAGACGGATTACACGGTCGTGAAGAATAGCCAAAACCCCACCCTAGACCCTTACGGGTGCGGCAAATTACCCGCCAAATACCTGAAGTGAAGCAGCCTCATTCAACAAAGTGAGTAGACCACTTGGCCTTTCAAAGTACCCAGTAGTTTGTGCACCCCACGTTGGGTCTATCCTAGGAGCAGAAAACAGTAAAAGAAATAATATACAATGGCGGCTACATCCTCAACCCGGATGTGCGACCAAAAATTAATATTACATCAATTTACAATTTACATCGAATGAAAAATGAAAGAATACTCATCTCACATCCCCGGCTATTCATTCACGACAATCCAACAAGTTCATATACACAATCCAACATCACAGATCACAGATATGTACAGCCCCTACTAATCGACGTATAGCGATTAGTAGACGTTCAATACATATATCACATCACAGATATGTTGGATATAGTGCCCTCAAAGTCAGTTATTGGATCACAGGCACGTGATTGCAATGATTGAGGGAGGACCTATGCCGGAAGGACAGTCTTACTCAGGATGATAGTATGCTATCTGGTTTATCTTTATCATCATATACAGCTTTAGGTGACCTTACATATCACTATTACACATTGATAGAGCCCTTAGGATTCTTTCTTGACGGCCAGCAGTATGATGGCGATGATATACGTGGGAGCTGGGGTCTATAAGCACATCCTTAAAAGGTCCCTAGTCGTGGGAGTTTTCGAGACAGGGCATCGATACTCCGGAGTAGACTAGTGTATACAGTCGAGACCCCGACGAGGGTGGTGGCCGGTCTCACAAGCTATTGGTGTCAGTTGGTTCACCTAAGATGTATACAAGTGCTCATTGGGTTATAAGTACACCGGACAAGACTCGCCGGGAACATGCTAGTTGGAATTATACCTGACGTCAGATAGTAGTTCCCTGGTGACATGTGTACAGGTTAGTTCATCAACCTGAGATCGTCATTTGTCTCGTGTGAATTCCCACTGTGCTTTGATTACTACCCTACCACGGCTCAAAGGAGCCGTGCAAACAGGTTTTAGTTGGGTGCAGTCCTGAGCCACATGGAGGCAGTGAGCGGATCAGCAGGGGTTTCGTCTCTCCCGGTATTGGGGGTGAGATCGCGCTGTGTCTAGGAGAGCCATTATACGAAGTCCTTGGCCAAGGCAATAGATTTACTAGCAGGTATTCCAGTAGTATCTCAGGGTGTTCTGGGCTACACTCCGACATGACTTGTACCGCTTTTGGGGGTCTGACTTTTACCAACCCCCTAGGCCCGACATACGATACTCATAGACGAACGGACCGGACTGTACGGATATTGTCACTGACAGGCTCAGTAGGGTGTCAGGATGAGTTCGCTCATTGACCTCCCTTTTGGTCAATACGTGGTAGCCCATTACGTACAGCAAGTACCACAGACGTGCTAGTGGTTAAGTCCACAGCCAAACTATTGACAAGTCTTTAGAGTCCCCCACAGACAGTTTCTCAAGTTTCGGGCGAAACGTTGTAGAGTCCGTATGGGTTTATGGCAGGGTTCGAACATACGCGTGCACTTGTGCACGTGTCATGGTTCGGACGGATAATACTAGCGCGCTTTGGTTTAAGCCGGATCCTAGTATTATACTGTGTAGATTTTGTCTCATTGCATTTGTATTCGGTCGGAATACAAATGCGGGTATGTATATACAGTTGCGGAGTTACCCTGCAATTTTATTGCGGGATCGCTTTTTGAAGTTGCCAGCTTGCATTCCGTTTCGGCCATCATGGCTAAAATTGTTGTTATGAAAGGGGGTTCCTTGCAAAAGTGGCTTTACTAAATGTAGGGGGTTTCGTGGTATCCATGGCTCCAGTAGAATCCTGGAGTGTTCTTGATTGATTGAGTGCTTCTTGAGCCATCTTGTAGCATTTTTTGATTTGGATATTGGTGTAGATATTGGTGTGACATTTTTCCTTATGGTCACCCACTCTAACTTGCTCTTGTGCTCACCTCCCTCCTCTCCTTGATATGGCCGAGCACTACAAGATGGACAGCCCCATCTTGGTGTAAAAAGATTGATTCATTTTTCATTGAAAAGAAAAATCCTCTTGATCATTTCATCTTCCTTCCTAAAGGCAACTTCGATTAACCCTCGAGACAAAGCGTTCTACACTTAGTCTACATCTACTTTGGACACGTCGGCTAGCAAACTTCACGTCCGAGTTTCCTCGGTTCTGTGGTAGGAGCCCGTAAAAGGATTTAAAGATGTGGGGCCCTTTCCGACGAGGAGATCGAAGATGCCGCAAGGAGCTTGGGATGGTGGCCAAAGACCGAAGGACACGGATCGATCAGTATAGCCTTTCTAACCCTTCTCTAGTTTGCTAGTTTAATTTTAATGGTTCGATCCGGGTGAAAGTATACGATAGCGCCAGTTTCAAGTTTACGAAAAAGTCTTTGTTTCCGCATTTTGGCCTCGGATCGACGGCCGCAGCGCTACCGTAGACTTACATGGTATCAGAGCCACGCCATTAACCTTTACTAGCTTGTTCTAACGTGTTTAAAACATCGATCGGCCGAATTTTCCAAAACCGCAATTCCATTTTAGTAGTTTCTGTCGAAATTTCTTTGTCGTCAAAAAATTATTTTGAGTGTTTCAGAAAATCAGGCAGACTTTTTTAAGACATCTGTGAAAATTTGGTAACATGATACTACAGTGCCGCCGCGGAACCGCGGCCATACCCATGCTTTGGCCGCGGTTCCGCCGCCATTATGTGTCATCTGTGCACCAATTTTTCTACAGTGGTCTTAAACTTGGAATTGGGGTTTCTGGAATATTTTGTTTGGGCCCAGATTTGTTACAATACTGGATTTGTGCTTGGGGCCCACTTCGGGAAATTTTGACGATCGAAATTTTAAATAAGTTAGTTCACAGTACTTACATTACTATCTGTGACCATGAATGTCATTAGACCGGTAAATCTTGTCTAATTGCTATAGCCCTTTTAGACGGATTTGCGAACGTGACATTCACGTTCATGTGTTGTGCTGTGATGTTGCGGATTTGTCGTGGTGGATAGCCTGGAGCAATGGTAGTTCAGTTTGGTTATATTTGTACATTTGATATTGCGGGGCGAGCGTCCGACATGTGGACTGCCGTCACTACCTGTTTGTATATTATTCTTTTGGGGCCCGACCGGCCTGAGGTCGATGTACTCGTTGTATATATTTTACTTTCTGTACTAGGATTACCCCGCGGTGGGGTGCACGGATAGCCGGGTTCTAGAGGGCAACGAGCCCGCATCGTATGGCTTTGAGACAGAGGGGGCTTCACTCTAGAATTGGCGGGCTATTCGCCGCACTCATAGGGGGTATAGGTTAACCCAAGGAGGGGTGCCCAAGTTACCGGATTCCGTGAAGTGCTGGGTGGTCCATTCACTTTGTTGAAGGGGGCTGCCTCACTTCAGGTTTTGGCGGGTAACTTGTCGCACCCGTAGGGGTCTAGGATTTCATTGCATAGGCTATCCACACGACCAGGGGAACGTCGGTTTTTAGTTGCGTCTCAAAGGAAACCCGGGGCTCCCAGATTATCTGTATTGTTCGGTGATGCTTATTACATTTCTGTGATGTTGCATTTTATCACGCATGGAGCGATTATTATATATTGGTATATATACTAGTAGATGTTGTATATGTTTTAAACCCGCGCTAGTCCAGTCCCCGCTCTGTCATTAGTTAAGTAACCTAACGGGTGATGACGGGACCCAGTGGCGAATGCGGATGGCATATACGTACATCATATTTTCGTTCTTTTGTGGTGTCATTAATTGATGGGACTGCATTGATTCGGATCAATGCAAGCTAAACAAACCTATTCTGATGTTGTTGGAACATTTTTTCAAAAGCTGTTATTATAAAGACGTTTTTTTTGTTTTGCACAGTGGTATTCGGTTATGAATATCCAGCACCTCAGTCGATGAGGCAAGGGCCGAGATCCCTTCACCGGGAGTGACCCCTTGAGCAAAAGATTGCGTCAGGGTAATAACTTCACTATAGTCGATTACTTTTTGCTTTGCATCGTGGTATTCAGTTGGAATATCCTGCACCTCATTCTACGGCGAAAGAGCCGAGATCCCTTCACCAGGAGTGACCTCTTTAGCAAAGGTTTTCGCCACTATATTTTTATAAAAAGGTATCCGGTTCCTTCAACGATATCAAGTTCATTACGTTTAAGGTTTTTCGCCAAAAACCATTCGTAGCCCTCCGTCATTTCAGACGAGTAGCACTTAGTATTCATGCTATGTTTTTTGGCCAAAGTCAAGGCATAGTGTATGGTAGCTATTTGTTACCTTTCTGTTGCATAGATAGATGCGTTGGTTTGGAACAGTCGTACTGCTTTTTTGGCCAAAGTCAAGAGTAGGTATGGGTGAGTTCAAATTAACCTGGATAATGACGGATAGAACTTGACATGTGACTTATGATTTGTTGGCCAAAGTCAAGGTCATAAGAGCATGGGGTAAAAATCACATCGGGAGTTTCTAAAAAAACTGAAACTTGCCAGGTATGCGCATACCTTCTGGAGTGTGATAACGTGAGTGGATTCCATCACGTTATCATCCGATGATAGTTGGATCCCGATTGCCATTGATGAGTTGGTTTACTCCTCGAGTGATCCCGACTAATTCTTCTTTCAGGTTTGGAGGAGAATTTGAGGTTGCAGTGGGAGATTTCCTGATTAGATAAATTGGTAACCATTCTGATCTAGGTTAGAGTGCACGCACAGTGTTTCTTTTCTCTCTCTCTTTGGCAGCGACCATGGCCCGACCCTAGACTATTACTCAGTGACCAAGTTGACCGAACTTTCTCAAAACACTGGCTTTTGGATTGTCTTTGTTGCATACATCATTGCAACTCCTTCTTTTACCCTTTGCATTTCTCCAGATCACCCCGTATTATTACGAACATCCACTTCCATTGGATAAATCAATCGTATGGTTATATACGAACTCGAAGGAACTTGTTCCAGATTCAAGGATGGATTCTTGTTCTGGAGAGATTGAATAGGACTATTCAGTTGTCTTTTCCTTTTACCTTCTCTCGGGTTATGAGGGCTCCTAGAATTAGGAGAGGGTACACCTGTTACGCTTATTGGTTAGTCTTCTTACAAACCATAGGCAGGTGCCGAAAGGTAGGGAATGAAGAAAACGGAATAGCCTAAGTGTAGTGTACAGAAGGTAATAAGTAAAGACAAATAAAGGGATTAGAAAGAGGGCAAAGCAAATTGCGACTGCTATCATTCACGACCAAACCAAGTATTTCATCACCACTCCTATTTCACCTTTGTGTTTCTCCAGAACACCCCGTATCACTACGAACATCCAATTCCATTGGATAAATCCATCGTATGGTTATATACGAACTCGAAAGAACTTGTTCCAGATTCGAGGATGGATTCTGGTTCAGGAGAAATAGGAATAAGGTTTATTCAGTTGTATTTTATCTTTACCTTCTCTCAGGTTACGAGTACTCCTAGGATTAGGAGAGTACACTTATTATGCTTATTGGATAGTCTTCTTCCAAACCATAAGCTGGTGCCGAACGGTAGGGAAGGAAGAAAACCATTTAGCTTAAGGGGGTGTACAGAAGGTAATGACTAAAGACAAATAAAGGGATTTGGAGAGATGGCAAAGAAATATATGATTATAGTCATGAATCTGATAATGGAAGAGGCATTACTAGGAATACCCGGATACCCCTTCGAAAAATTTTCATGTTTCAGTTTCACTGTGTATTGTTAATAGAAAACCGATTTTCCAATTAGCCCTTGCTCCAGGGTATGTATTTACCAGGTATGCTTCTCACATCTGTATGGGTTTACATATGATGAGTGGGAGCAAGTTATTGGGAATTGGATGATTATCCTCATTATATCGGGATTCCTTGTAATTGGTGATACTTATGGAAATCGCCTAGGTTGTTTGCCGGACGGCAAATATTTGGTTTTAAATATCCGTTGTTATGCACTAATTTCAAATTGATATATCTGTACATTTATTTTCATAAAGTGAGATATAACTTTTTGAAATTATGTCCATGACATTTACCTATATCAGTTGATGATTAGGTAAGACGCATTAAACAGCGGTGTAATTCTTCATAACCATAGTACAGTTTTCAACCTACGACGCACAGCGTTTGAGTTATTCAACTCAGCAGACTTATACAAAGTATTGTATATTGTCCAGTGTCCATAAGGACAGAGGGGTTGCTCCTCGTACTATATTTTGTTTACTTGTGACTTCTCTAAGTTTCAGACAAGTGTTTCGTAGAAATACAAGGTCTAAGTTTTGAGAATTTATAGGTATAAGAATAAAGTAGAGAACCAGGTGTTGCAAGTATCGGGATTCTTCAAGGTGATCGAAGATGTAGATACTTGTGTTTGGTATTCAGTTGATAGTAATGGTTTTGAGAAACTTGTTTCTCCTTCAGGTTACACATAATTGGGTGCACTCCTAAGTTGAGTAATGCTGATCGACCTCTCTCCATTTAGTTGACATACACTAGAGACAGATGCATGATTTGAATCTGGTTCCAATTAAATCAGTGCCTCTATTTCTTCATTGTATATAGAATAGTTCATATCTTAACATTGTTAAGGTACGGGGAATTTTCTGGCTTATGCTTAAAACCAGACTCTGGATAACTCAAGGCACGTTTCTATAATGGCAGTTTGTGGGTTGACCCGGGCTATGACGAGGGTTGACTTTCTACCATCTGGAAGATCAATAGTGATATTTTTCTTGACTCTCCACAGTTTTAATAAAAATGGATTTTTTCAGAAAACAGTAGTGGGAGTATGGTAGAACTGGAAGTGATTCCAGAACCGCAAACGATTACTGAAAATTTGATAAGAACCAAGAGATTCAATCTGGTTTGACATTCCATTGGCCACTCCGCAGATAAGGTGGGTAACCTCAGGCACTCGAGAGGTACTTCGGTATGCTCAAAGACGATGACAGGGAGGTTCTTGTTTACCCAGACTTGACACTACTATTGTTCCAGGCTATGAGACCCGGCAGGAGGATGAGTATAGCGTCGTTCTGAACCGGCTTTAGAAGTGGACGTGTATATTATTCTACCAGAGGGTTGTCGTAGTCAGTGGGAGCAGCAGAAGCATAGTGGTCAAGTAGCTTACGTCTATTTATAGACTAAAACAGATATAGCGGAGATAGATCATCTATTTTTGATGTGACAGTCATGGGTTTGACTTCATCAAAATAGAGGATGGATCTGTTAAGAAGCTAATAGGGTGTGATGTCCTAGTATTTGGATGACATACACAGAGTAGGAAGTGAAGTTCCTACACTGCGATCGGTTATACTTTCGTTGTCACACAGTGGTTTCTCCACATAAAGCTTGGATATTATATCAGACATTTTGGTTACTAGATCTATGGTTTTAGATCTAGATTTGGGGAGTTTCCCAATCTGGGTACATAGACAGCATTCTAAAGGTGCTTTAGAATAGACGACTCCAGGCATGGTAGTGTACCTGCAGGTGATGGAGTCACCCTCTTCGAAGGTGTCTTACATACTAAAGGGGAGGGGGATGTGCATGATTGACATATCACTTGCTTAGGCAATTGAGTCAATCACGAGATGTCAAGTACCACACCAGATGTTGTTTTTGCACTAGATGCAATAAGTTGATATTGTTCCAATTCTGGAGAAACATTCGGAAGCAGTTTTAGAACATAAGTGGATGTTCTAGGGAAATGATAACGACAGGCTCTTTTAGGAGACGGTTATCATTCCAGGCTTCCAAGGTGACTTGGATGACGGAGTGACTGTTAGAGATATAGTTTTCCCTCTGACGAGGGGCAGTAGTTTGGACAGGAGATCCAAGCGGATACTGAGGGAGGTATGGCACAGGATACTGATTATGTTCAGTTGACGATACAGTCTAAGAAGTTTGGATTTGGAGTTCATTTATGAACTAGGTCCCATCAGATATCCAAACATATTCTAAGACAGGTATTGCTCATTTCGGGAGATGGCTTTCTCCGCGAACTTGAGATTAAGAGAGACAGAGAAAGAAACATCTGGACGGATCTACTCACTGAGGCTATTCCTCGAACGCAATAGTTTCATAACCGGGCTTTGTGAGACTGATTAGTAGAGGAGTTGGGTGTTCGGTATCACACGGGCTGTGAGTATGCGACATCGCAATAATTAGCCTTGCGTGCAAGTGGGAGATTGTTGGATATAGTGCCCTAAGAGTCAATTATTGGATCACAGGCACATGATTGGAATGATTGAGGGAGGACCTATGCCGGAAGGACAGTCTTACTCAGGATGATAGTATGCTATCTGGTTTATCTTTATCATCGTGTACAGCTTTAGGTGACCTTACATATCATTATTGCAAATTGATAGAGCCCTTAGGATTCTTGCTTGACGGCCAGCAGTATGATGGCGATCATATACGTGGGAGCTGGGATCTATAAGCACATCCTTAAAAGGTCCCTAGTCGTGGGAGTTTTCAAGACAGGGCATCGATATTCCGGAGTAGACTGGTGTATACAGTCGAGACCCCGACGAGGGACGGTAGCCGGTCTCACAAGCCATTGCTGTCAGTTGGTTCACCTAAGATGTATACAGGTGCTCATTGGGTTATGAGTACACCGGACAGGACTCGGCGGGAACATGCTAGTTGGTATTATACCTGACGTCAGATAGTAGTTCCCTGGTGACATGTGTACAGGTTAGTTCATCGACCTGAGATCGTCATTTTTCACGTGTGAGTTCCCACTGTGCTTTGATTACTACCCTACCACAGCTCAAAGGAATCGTGCAAACAGGTTTTAGTTGGGTGCAGTCCCGAGCCACATGGAGGCAGTGAGCGGATCGGCAGGGGTTTCGTCTCTCCCGGTATTGGGGGTGAGATCACGCTGTGTCTAGGAGAGCCATTACACGAAGTCCTTGGCCAAGGCAAGAGATTTACTCGTAGGTATTCCAGTAGTATCTCAGGGTGTTCTGGGCTACACTCCGACACGACTTGTACCGCTTTTGGGGGTCTGACTTTTACCAACCCCCTAGGCCCGACATGCGATACTCATAAACGAACGGACCGGACTGTACGGATATTGTCACTGACAGGCTCGGTAGGGTGTCAGGATGAGTTCGCTCATCGACCTCCTTTTTGGTCAATACCAGGTAGCCTGTTACGTACAGCCAGTACCACCGACGTGCTAGTGGTTAAGTCCACAGCCAAAGTATTGACGAGTCTTTAGAGTCCCCCACAGACAGTTTCTCAAGTTTCGGGCGAAACGTTGTAGAGGCCGTAAGGGTTTATGGCAGGGTTCGAACATACGCGTGCACTTGTGCACGTATCATGGTTCGGACGGATAATACTAGCGGGCTTTGGTTTAAGCCGGATCCTAGTATTATACTGTGTAGATTTTGTCTCATTGCATTTGTATTCGGTCGGAATACAAATGCGGGTATGTACATACAGTTGCGGAGTTACCCTGCAATTTTATTGCGGGATCGCTTTTTGAAGTTTCCAGCTTGCATTCCGTTTCGGCCATTTTTTCTTTTTTCCTTCATGGCTAAATTGTTGTTATGAAAGGGGTTCCTTGCAAAAGCGGCTTTACTAAATGCACGGGGTGTTTCGTGGTATCCGGGGCTCCAGATTGATTGAGTGCTTCTTGAGCCATCTTGTAGCATTTATTGTTTTGGATATTGGTGTAGATATTGGTGTGACATTTTTCCTTATGATCACCCACTCTCACTTGCTCTTGTGCTCACCTCCCTCCTCTCCTTGATATGGCCGAGCACTACAAGATGGACAGCCTCATCTTGGTGTAAAAAGATTGATTCATTTTTCATTGAAAAGAAAAATCCTCTTGCTCATTTCATCTTCCTTCCTAAAGGCAACTTCGATTAGCCCTCGAGATAAAGCGTTCTACACTTAGTCTACATCAACCTTGGACACGTCGGCTAGCAAACTTCGTGTCTGAGTTGCCTCGGTTCTGAGGTGGGAGCCTGTAAAAGGATTCGAAGATGTGGTGCCCTTTCCGACGAGGAGATCGGAGATGCCGCGAGGAGCTTGGGATGGTGGCCAAAGACCGAAGGACACGGATCGATCGGTATAGCCTTTCTAACCCTTCTCTAGTTTGCTAGTTTAATGTTAATGGATCGATCCGGGTGAAAGTATACGATAGCGCCATTTTCAAGTTTACGAAAAAGTCTTTTTTTCCGCATTTTGGCGTCGGATCGACGGCCGCGGCGCTACCGTAGACTTACAAGATATAATCTGATCAGCTAAAGTTTACAGAATTTCGATCGATATTCAAATTTGAAACTACCCCAAATACAACACTGTACTCAAAGGAATCTGGGCAGAGGCAATGTATCTGAAAACTCACAAAACATCAAGCTGGACAATCTACAAGAAAAACGAGTTGACTCTGAGTTGACTTAGCCGCGGATCCGCGGCGAAACGCATGGTTTCGACGCACTTCCGCGGCAGTCTGACCGGGTCACGAGCTCGTTTTTCTTGGGTGTCCCTAAATAAGCTTAAACGTATTTTTCAGGTCTCTGAAAATATTTTTAGAGCTGTTTTGAAAATCGGCAGAAAACAAAAAATTTTGATGTATTTTACGATTTTTCCGGGATCGAAGTTCTAAAGACTTTGCTAACATGCTAGTTGTTGTTTAGCTAGTCTCTGATACCACTGTAAGTCTATGTTACCCATCCCGGCGCTTAACGGGGAGGCGGAATAGGTAAAAATCAAAATTTTATCACAAGGAAACATAGACTAACCATGAAGGATATTTGCTAAACAAAAACTAACAAACTAACATGGAGCTTTAACTACTAGGTTAAGAAATTATACTTAGAGCTTGAACTCCTTCTCTTCTTATGTTGCTTCTCCTTGTTGTGAGTTCCTAGGAGTGGTGTAGATGGCTCCTCCACACCGTCTTCTCTATGCCAAAGAAAGATCCACCCGAAAGCCTCTACCTTGAGCTCCAACCTCTATCTTGAAGTAACTAAAGTGCTTGGTGTGCTAGACTAAGAACCCTAGAGTGAGTAGAGAATTGTTTTGGTGGTTTGATCTTACAATGCTCTTGATTTTCAACTCATGAAACAAGAGAACTTTAAGAGAGGAAGAGGAGAGAGCTAGCAAGAGAGAGATAGTATCATGATAAAATGAGGTGTTTGCTCTCATATGATGAAAAAAGAATAATGATAATTTTAATTAGGATAATTGTCATGGTTGATATTGATTTGACCATTATCATGTCACTATTAATGCTAAGCACAAAATATCTCATGCTTAACAAAAATATCTAAGTCTACAAAAGTCAACAAGTCAAATGGTCAAACCAATTAACCATGATACAATTATCTCTAATTAAAACTCATTAATCAATTTCCTCCATCTCATTATCGTTTTAATCAAGTCAGTTGTCAAAACCCTAATGAGGTTTCTCTGCCTCTGTCAACTGTATATACACACCCGCATCCGTGTTCCGAGGAACACGAATACAATGAGATCGAACCAACCCAAAACTAAATACTAGGATCTGGCTTAAGCCAAAGCCCACTAGTGTCAACTGCCCGAACACCAAGCACGCACAAGTGCGTGTATGTGAACGGACCCTGTCGTAAAACCATACGACCTGTACTCCGTTTTGCCCAAAGGTGAACAACCCTCTGTGTGGGACTCTAAAGACTCGACACTACGCTGGTAGAGGGTTTAACCATAGGCCGCAAGCGGTACTAGCTGTACGTAACGGTCCCCAGGTAGATGCCGATAAGAAGACCGATGAGGTGAACCCATCCGAACTCCTACTGAGCCTAAATGTGACAATCTCCGTACAGTCCGGTCTGTTCATCTAAGAGTATCGCATATCGGGCCTAGGGGGCGGTAAACGTCAGTCCCCTAATAGAGGTATAAGTCGTGTCGGAGTACGGTCCAAAACACCCAGAGAAACTACTGGAGTACCTACCAGTAAGTCTCACTTTCCCTGGCCAGGGACTTTGTGTAATGGCGTTCCGAACACATCGCTATATCAACCCCCAATACCGGGAGAGACGAATCCTATCTAACCGACACTGCCTCCAAGTGCTTCGGGACTGCACCCAACTACTACCTGTTTGCACGCCTCAATAGAGCCGTGGTAGTGTAGTAATCTAAGAACAGTGGGAACACACTTGAGGCGAAGCAGCAGTGTCAAGTCGACGGACTAAGCTGTACTCATGTCACCTAGAAACTGTTAACTGACGATAGGTATAGTACCAAACAACAGTTCCCAGCGAGTCCTGTCCAGTGTACTCGTAACCAAACGAGCACCTGCATACTATCTACAGTACGACGTACTGATGGCTGTGGGACAGACCATCTCCCCTCCTAGGATGAGAAGCGTATACACTAGTCTACTCTGGAGTATCGATGCCCTGTCTCGATAATCTCATGACTAAGGACCTGTATAAGGATATGCTTGTAGACAACCCAGCCCTCACTTGTGTGACTGCCATCACAACGCTGGTAGTCAAGCAAAGATCCTAAGGGCTCTATCAATATGTATTAGCGATATGTTAAAAGAAACACATACACATATTAAGATTGATACAAACCAAGTAGCGTACTACTATATCGAGAAAGACTGTCATAAATCAGTGTATATATCCCAAACTTCCAAAATGTAATATACAAACTAGTATTATACAATAATGGCCTCTGGGGCATATCACACTAAAAAGTGGGAGCAGCGGAAAGGTGTGCAAGCTGCTTAAATCCATCTACGGGTTAAAGCTGGCATCGCGGAGTTGGAACATCTGTTTTGATGTTGTAGTCAAAGAGTTTGACTTCATCAAGAACATAGATGAACCTTGTATATACAAGAAGGTGGCAGAGAGTAAGGTTGTCTTCCTCGTATTGTACGTAAATGACATACTCTTGATAGGAAATGATGTTCCTATGCTGCACTCGGTCAAGCTCTTCTTATCACATAGATTCTCAATGAAAGATCTAGGTGATGCCTTCCACATCTTGGGAATTAAGATCTTTAGAGATAGATCTAAACGGATACTGGGATTGTCCTAATCCAGGTACATTGACACCATACTAAAGAGGTTTATTATGGAAGAATCCAAGCGTGGGAATTTACACACGATCACAGGACTCACTCTCTCCAAAGAGATGTCTCCCAAGACTGATTTGGAGAGAGCTCGCATGCAAGGGATACCCTATGCTTCGGCAGTAGGCTTTATCATGTACGCGATGATATGTACCAGACCCGATGTAGCATACTCACTAAGTATAGTGAGTAGGTATCAAGTAGATCCAGGAGAGAGTCACTAGATAGCTTTGAAGAACATTCTCAAGTACTTGAGAAGGACTAAAAAGATGTTCTTGGTGTATGGTAACGGTGAACTCCTAGTGGAGTCCTTTACCGATTCGAGCTTCCTGAGTGATAAGGACGACTCTAAGTTACACTCGAGATTTGTCTTTACCCTCAACGGAGGGGCGGTTTGTTGGAAGAGTTCCAAACAGGAAACCGTGGCAGACTCGATGATGGAGGCTGAATACATCGCTGCCAACGATGCTGCCAAAGAGGCTGTCTGGATGAAGAAGTTCATAAACGAACTTGGAGTGGTTCCGTCCATCGAGCATCCAATACCTTTATATTGTGATAACAATGGAGTAGTGGCTTTGGCTAAGAAACCCAGGTCCCATAAGAAAACCAGGCATATTCTGAGGCGGTATCACCTGATCCGGGAGATAGTTGATCGCTGGGAGATCGAGGTCAGGAGAGTTGACACGAAGAACAACACTGCGGATCCACTCACGAAGGCCATAACCCAGATATAATTTGAGAGACTCTTCGGGTTGTTGGGTATGAGATACTACAACAACTGGCCTTAGTGCAAGTAGGAGATTATTAGTTATGTATATGCCCTAGAGGCCATTATTGTTCATATGATGTATATTATAGTGGATGCTTGGATATATATAGAGAGGACTTTCTTTCTTGACATGATAGTAAGCTATTTGGTGGCTCTTTGTCTTAACATGTAGACTTGTATTGTGATACTGTCTTGCTCTCACATGTTGATAAAGCCCTTAATATGTGTACTTGACTACTAGGACTATGATGGAGATCATACTAGTGGGGCCAGGATAGTCCACAAGTACATCCTATAATTGTTCCTAGTCGAGGGTGTATCGAGACAGGGTATCGATACTCCAGAGTAGACTAGCGTATACGCCTCTTGACCCATATGATGGACGATGGATGATCCCACATCCATTGGTGTTTTACATCAAAGATAGTATACGGGTGCTCAGTGGAGACTGGGTACACTGAACGGACTCACTAAGAACTCCTAGTTGGTATTATACCTATCGTCAGATAGCAGTTCTCTGGTGACACTGGTACAGGTTAGTCTTTAGACCCGAGATCGTCATAGAGTCTTGTGTGATTCCCACTGTGCTTTGATTTCCACCTTACCACGTTCAAGAGAACATGAAAAATGGTGGCTTTTGGGTACAGTCCCGAATCACATGAAGGCAATGAGCGATAGGAGGGGTTTCGTCTCTCCCGGTATTGGGGGTTGATGTTGCGCAGTGCTCGATTGGCTATAACAAAAAGTCCCTAACAGGGCTGATATGGAGATCTACTGGTAAGTGTTATCAGTAGTTTCTCGACCCGTTATGAGCCTCACATCGGCACGACTTATCGGTTACTGGGGTCTGACGATCACCACCCCTAGACTGGATATGCGACATATCAAACGAAGAGACTGGACTGTACGGTAGTGTCACTGACAGGCTTTACAGGAGTGTGAGCAGGCTTGCTTGTTGATCTTCTGATCGCTCAATACCTGGGTAGCCGTTATGTCCAGTTAGTACCGCTGACGGCTTGTGGGTTCTTGATATGATCATCACCTACTGTCGGCGTATTGACGAGTCTTTAGAGTCCTACATAGAGGTTTACTGGCTCAGGAAAAACGAAGTAGGAGCACATATGTGATATGTGCGGGACCGAGATTAATACGAGTACGTGATACCGTATTCTATTCTCGCAATATTGGTATCGGTCGGTTATATGTAATATAGCCAGGTTATCGAATCAAGTGTTGATTCAATAAGAAGATACATATGATATTAGTCGGTTATATGTGATATAGCCGGATTATTAAATCAAGTGTTGATTTGATAATTTAATGTATAATTGTATATGTGATATACTAATTTACATTAACTAATATTAGCTCACTTAAGCATTCTTTTTCCTCACTTTTTGCACACTAAATATATATGTGATATATATTTTTGTGTCATGCTTGTTTATATATGCAATATGGGTGTATGAGACTTACACCATATATGAGATAATATTAAGGTTTTTATTTATTTAAGTAATTCAAAAATGAGTGGAATTTGTCATGGTTGCAAGCTTTGGAAACTTATGGATAACCATTGACTTAGTCCACCATTTTTGTTTTGCTTTAGATATTTATAAACCTAACCATTATCTTTTACCATAGTTTATTCTCTACAAGAGTTCTATGAGATATTTCTCACCCATGATTGCCATTCACTCTCTCATCTCATTTGTTCATCTTATTCAAGCTCAAGAGAGAGCTCTCTAGCTTTTGAGCAAGTGTGGAAAAATAGTGAGAAAAAGAAATCTAAAGTGAGCAAAATTCCTACTTCATCATCCTCTACTAGATTAGCCATTTAATTTAGGGTGTTAGCTTCACTAATCCCTAATTAGTGAAGAGTTAGCTTGAGTTAGTCTCTCCTCAAAGTTTATCATCTTTGGCTTTGAAGACTTCAAGCAAGTTTGCATCTTTCACCTTATGGAGCCTCTTAAGAGTTCGGGAGATCATTACTCGCAGCGAAGGGAGTTCTACACGGAGCATTTGAAGTGAAGGACCGGTCTACAAAGGTTTTATTCTGCATTCACTTAGTTGTAAAGTTGTTTACATATCGTTTCGTCTAAATCTTTAGTTAAGATTGTAGGGTTAGGGTTAAGTAGCATAGCAAAAATTTGAAAATGGCTTGGACGATACCTCCTGAAACCTTGCTGTTGTACTAAATAACCCTACAAGTATTGTATGTTGTCCAGTGTGCATTAGGATAAAGGGGTTGGTACTCGTACTATATTCTGTTTACTTGTGACTTCTCTAGTTTTTAGACAAGTATTTCGTAGAAATACAAGGTCCAAGATTTGAGAAGTTATAGGTATAAGAATAAAGTAGAGAACCATGTGTTGCAAGTATCAGGATTCTTCAAGGTGATCGAAGATATAGATACTTGTGTATGGTATTCAGTTGATAGTAATGATTTTGAGAACTTGCTTCTCTTTCAGGTTACTCATATCTGGATGCAGTCCTGAGTTGAGTAATGCTAATCGGCATCTCTCCATTTAGTTGACATGCACTAGAGACAGCTGCATGATTTGAATCTGGTTCCAATTAAATCAGTGCCTCTGTTTCTATATTGTATATATAATGATTCATATCTTAACGATGTTAAGGTATATGGAGTTGTCCGGCTTATGCTTAAAACCAGACTCTGGATAAATCAAGGCGCGTTTCTATAATGGCAGTTTATGGGTTAACCCGGGCTATGACGAGGGTTAACTTTCTACCATCTGGAAGATCAATAGTGATATTGTTCTTGACTCGCCACAGTTTTAGTAAAATGGATTTCTTCAGAAAACAGTAGTGGGAGTATGGTAGAACTGGAAGTGATTCCAGAACCACAAACGATTACTGAAAATTTAATAGAACCTAAAGATTCTATCAGGTTTGACATTCCATTAGCCACTCCGCAGATATGGTGGATAACCTCAGGCACCCGAGAGGTACTTCGGTATCCTCAAAGACGGTGTCACGACCCGAAATATAAGCTCATGACCAGCACTTGAATCACGCAACGTCTAAAGGAGTAATGGAATTCAAGTAAGCTGAAACCCAGAAATCTAAACCCTTTTTAAGAAAATAAAAGAGGTGAAGTTTTGAAATAAAGGTATAATGAAATCAAGTTTTCTTAAATGCATGGAAAAGGGGACATAAATAATGCAAGTGAAATTTACTAGTTTGAAAACATGTTTCGTCTTTAAAAAAAAATATGGGCAGCACCTCCTTTGTATTTTTTTGATCCAAAACCACAATACATAATAATGATAAAGGCATCCCCAAGCGAGAGCTAGCTCTTCGCCAAACGGCGGATCATAACCACGCAAAACAGTAAATATAAGTATATGACGCCCAACGGCGAAGATCACCACAAGAGATAAAGAATAAAGCAAGACATAAATCCCAAAAAGCGAATATAAAACCCATCGCTCAAATCTCGCAACTACAAGTCTTGCTAAATCTCATTACTTATACAAATACTAGTTTTGATTTGATGGAGGTGACTAGATACAATATGAAATAGTAAATATAAGAGTGGATACGATACAAATGTCCCACCTACCAAGAAAACCACCCAAAAGTAGCTAAGTGCCAGCGATGCCGCTACGGATCCATGCGGTCAACCTGCAAGAACTGTGCACAACGGGGGTGAGTTGCCAACTCGTGCATATAAAAACATCTACAAGTAGAAATCGAATAAACAACGACTCCTAGATCAACTATATCATAAAGGTAATACTACGATATCTAGGGTGACCGGGTCATCATATGTGCCTACAATGTAATCAATACCTATATGCATGCGGATATCATCCAACCATATAATCAATGTATGTATGCATGTGGATCCCGTTCAACCATATGATCAATGTCTGTATGCACGTAAATATCATAAAAGAGTGTGCATGAAAGTATGAGGATATAAATCAACGGGTGTCACTCGCGACACATAAAAATCATGGAACCTAAGTGTCCAACTTCGACACTCGAAAATATCATAAAACCCGCGTCCAGCATCGGCGCGTAAATCCTCATGTATCGGGCTCCATCAGTCCGGATCGGCCCACGGGCTCCGTCTACGGAATCGGCTCTCGACCTCGGCAGTACGGGTCGGCCCGTATCCATCTCTCATCTCAGGTCAGTATCCTCCGGATAACCGCCAGACCCAAACAATCACCGGTAGGTAGTAGTCCCTCTGCCAGGCTCATCGTCATCCACACGAAATCTCTCTCGTCCCGAGGTACCTTACCGGGTCCACCATGTACCCGCAAATGGAATCATCCACCTCCTCGAATCGGGTTTCACATGTCACACGTCTTAGAACCGAGAAAACACATGATAGACGCACTGAAATATCATATCAAGAGAAACCGGGTTTTTAAAACAGTACATACTTTCTTTTTAAATAGCCACGGTTCTCAAATCCAGAAATCTCATGAAAACAGCATATCTCAATGCGTAAAATCATAAAGCATGATGTATGCGACATATGATAGAAATGTAAGCATATCCGTATATCATGCAACATGGAACAGTAATATGATATATTAAGGGAAAACCGCTCTTTTAAAATGATTCCAGTTTATAAATATATCCTGCGGTTCCCAATTTCTCCAAAGTCAAATGCAACATCTTCTATGTATGTGCAGTAAGTATGTATGTAGGCATGGATGCACAAAGATATATGTACGCAAGTATGAGTGTACAAGTGGGTATATACGCAAGCATGAGTGTACAATATGTATGTGCGCCAATATGGATGTACAAGTGGTATATACGCAAGTATGGGTGTACAATATGTATGTATGCAAGTATGTTATGTGAAGAGTCATATCATGATGCAGCGATCCTACTGTGTAGTGACATGGAAATTATTGATGATGAAGTGTGTGAGCCTACAATCTGTGTACGTGTAATATACGCATCATCGATAATGGTGCAGGTGTACTATCACAGGTATAAGTAATGTAATGCGAATACATGAATGCAGCATAAGGTAAATCATATGCAAATGCTGACGGGTATATGTATCTAACATGACCGAGTCGGTGAATCTATCCATCGGCATCTAGCCATACAACGTCACGTACGGTACAGTCCATCGTACGACATCCTCTAGTCAAGGGTATGAATCAATCATCAAGTCAAACTCATCACGCACGGAAAAATCATCGTACGGCGGCGTTAAACCAATAGGGATCCTATCAACCTATAAGACAATGAGGGTACGACCTAATATCACATATGTCCTATCATTAATGATTCACCACAATATATATATCGATAAATATACCTATGTCCCAGGTCACATCTATAACAATCTCATATCAGGGGACCGGAAAGGCATCAATCATCTCAATCGACTCACATCCGTATACCAATCATATCATCAAGTCATCATATCGAATCATACATTTTTTTCATCACATTTATCTCTCACATCGAATCAAAAGTTATATATATACATTATATCTTTACTATAATCATACTTATCTAATCTAACTATACACACCCGAACCATACAATCGGTTTTTAAAGGAAGCGAATCGTAGTTTTGGAAATAGGGGTTACAGTGTTATTAAGGAAAAGATATCATTTGAAAATCCGTAACGTCCCTAAGGTATCAGTTTAAAAGATGCATACGATTCATCGGTTTGGAAATTGGTATGGTTCGGATGACACATCTACATCGACTATATTGTCCTATAGGACCCTAAACGGCAATATTGCCAAACATCATCCTCAAATTCCGTCATCATATAATAGCCGTATCATATCACTTCTAACTATGCTCTAGTTTCTAATATGGTTCTCGAACTACCTTTTAACTCTATCTATAGTTTTCTATAAAAGGTTTCAGTAACCAAAATCTATATATAAATCGGTTTCCATCATGTGTGCGGGGGTGCAATACGCCATCCACCCGACTTCCCCCCGTAGATATAGATCTACTCATCTTAGTCTTCGCAAATCGGGTAGTTTTCGGGAAATGTATTATTTTAATATTAAATTCCAAAAATAATATCTTATATTTTCTGAAATGTTACAATCTTCCCCCTTAAAGAAATTCGGTCCCCGAATTTAATTTTAAACCACCAAAATCTAAAACATTTCAATAATCAGCTCAAATCAACGGAGCTCCGAAATCACGGAAGATACAGAAACAACACGGCGCGTCAAGTGCGCATGAAAACGAGTACAAAACTGAAAATCGAACTCCGTCAAGCGTCACACCAATCATCGGATTTGCACGCGTATCATCGGAGTTAAAATGGAGACACAGATCTCGAAATCCTATACCGAAATCCAATATACACTAGTCCAATACTGTAACATGTATATAGTACGCATCTTTGGAAAACATTCAAGAACTGAATAAAACTCATGCAAAAATCTTTTCTAAATCTCCGCATGAATGCGTAACTCACGACATAAGTGACGGACGCTCATTTTAAAATAATAATATACATCCATATATGTTTTCCTAAATACACGTTCCGTCGTTTTCAAAATATCCCAAAAGGTTTTCCTTTATAAACGTTCGTGTCTCTCACGGACATGTAGGAAATAGCGAGACTATAGCTCTTTTTCAAAAGCTCTTGGTAAACTTTTAATGCGTGAAAATTACTCAGGTACTGTTCTCAGATCAGTCCTGTTTGGCTACTACACAATATAGTGCCCAACATGAAAACAAAGTGCTCAAAAACAAAATCAGCCTCAAAAGGCGTATTCAACAATCACGCGCGTATGGTGCGCACGGAAATCAAATCCAAACACAGGTACCACAATATGCACAAAACCAAAACTAGGTGCAACAGGTGTGTACGAAAACATCTGTCCAGTGCAACGGGTGTGCACGACAACAACATCCAGTGCATCTTTTGTGCACGAAAACAATATCTGGCGCATCAAATGCACGAAATGCAATCAATAACTCAAACGCATAAAATGCAACACCGAGTGCACCAAGGTGTATAACTCAAAACCGTGTACAACTACGTGCACAAAATCCGTATCAATGCCCTACAAGCGCATGTGAGCTATACCGAGTGCAAAAATCACATCATACGTATGAAATCCATGAAATCGTAAACATATTCTATGAAAGTACAAAATCGACATCAACCGCAATAGGTATGCATAAATCGTAAATCAACACAACGGTGTATATAAAATATATATCGAGTGCGGTAACTATGCGCAAAAATGTAAATACCCAGCAGGTGCAGCCATGGTGCACGAAAACCAATATCATAAGCTCAATCATCAAAACTCAAATCCCAGCGGTATAAGCGTGATACTCGGATCACAAACGCAAATTGCAATAAATGACATCGAGGTACACCTCCTACAATGTCGAAAAATAAACCGGTGCGCCTGAAACTGGCAAAACAAGAACATCCGCTTGCCTCATGTTCACGGTCTGGCGTCCTCTGTCTCTGGGTCCTCATTTTCTCTGTGGATTACCAATCTCGCAATCCATCGGCTCATCGTCCCGGTCAGGTGTGCTAACGGGGACGATTCCGTCCTGGCACTTCTCTGATCATCTCTTGACCAATCATCACGATCACTCGTAAAGCAGCACGTTACTGGCGTCGGCCTCTGGTCCTCTGAATACATGTGACACAACTGATCCTGGGTGCAAATCTCATTGCAGGAGTGTCCTGGAAGGAATCCTGCTCAAGGTCTCTTCCAATCTCTCCTATGTCGAACTGTACGGAGGCTGGTACTCTTACATAATCTTTTCTCGTTTTCTGGACATCTGCGTTCTCAGCACAACATTTTCTCGGGAACTGGCCGCATCCCAACGCCTCTGTATACATATCAGATCTCTAATATCGACAAGGAGTAATAACAGCTCGTCAGCATCTCGCACGAACCTCTGGTTCCACTCGTCTGTATCATCGTCTACTTTGACGTCACGTCATGCTATCTGCGCACTGGAACTGTACTCGGCCACTGTCAATCCGAAGTCTCTCATACAGACTCGAAGTCACGAACTCGGTATCTTTATCACTCTGTGGAAGATATCTGGCCGAACACGTCCTCGGGAACTCGTCCCAACTATCGGAGGAATACTCAATACTCGTCCATTCTCGATCAACTTACAGCGCATCTGGGGAGGTCCTCTATCCGAAGCTGATCAGCTTACTGGTCTCTTATCACATGGTATCCGGACGACGTCAAACCTTTCGATCGAGTCATCAAAGTCCAATAATTTCCCGAAAGCTCAACACCTGAGCACAGTCTAATAATATCTGGTACAAACCACAGTACCTCTAGACCAGCCGTAGAAGGGAAAACCCAAGCCTCACTGATGGCACCGCTAAACTGCCGCAAACCTTAAGGTTCAAAAGTGGTTGCATGGTCATCATGTCGAGTTAGGGTTTCATTCTTCTAGAGGGTCCACAGAATTACCTGCATGTTCTTCCGAATACGTAAACTTGGAAAAAATGGGTTTCTGACATTCGTTCAAACTTTTTAACTTTTCTTATACAACATGTGAATATCCTTCGTCCGCACGCTAAACAATGTTTCAATCTTCCAGGAAAAACGTTACATCAATGGTCATCTCTGGATCGGTCTGCTCTAGATCTGAGTAAGACTCTCCACACTGAAAATCTTCAACTCAACTGGGCCTGCGTCGGCGCATCAATCTGACGAATCACCTTCATCTCTCAAATCGGGGTTGACTAGCTATCATCTGTCGCATTTCTTCCTGGAAGCTCCGGCGATCTCCGCTCGTAAGCTCTGGAAGTGACATCCCATCAATCTCAGCAACAGTTGGGTCATCTGTCCATGCGGTAGAAGAAATCACAATCTCTGAGGTAGGCTGTACATCAACAGTCCTCTAGCAACTGGCAGATCCTATCAATGGCCCGATCATCCGGTGCAACGCCAAACACTCGCCTCAGGTAAGCGGTCACAACAAAAATACTAACTCGAGACGTTCCCGTGTCACCAGAAAACACGATGGTCAGTCCTCGTACCAGACGAGCTCGCCCTGACCGCATCACTAGCAGCAGCTCAATCTGCGCTAAAACCATGGTGACAGGAACCTCAATCGAGTATCGAAGAAAGCAGATCAACGGCATGAAGGGAAACGACAGATCCAGAATGGATACATGATCATAAGAAGAAACAACATCAATGAGAGTATGATCATGGAAACGAATAGAATCAAGGATCTCAAATGGATGTATAATCAAGGGTACGAAAAGAATCACTGATCTCAAAATATGTACATCCTAAGGTTTCTTAAATGGAGTATCGTATCGTAAATATGCCGCGGAACATACGTACGGTACGTTACTCTACTCAAGTTACCTACTCCATCAAATCAGGGTCAGCCTATGAAACGAAAGTTCGGGTCTAATACCCCCCCCCCCCCCGTTCAAGTCTAAGTTCCGTAAGGTCAATCCTAGGTTCCGAAATACATACGCGCCCTAGACTCCGCATAGTCAAACATAGACTCGAACCAAGGTTAAACCTAGCGCTCTGATACCAACTTTGTCATGACCCGAAATATTAGCTCGTGACCAGCACTTGAATCACGCAACGTCTAAAGGCGTAACGGAATTCAAGTAAGCTGAAACCAAGAAATCTAAACCATTTTTAAGAAAATAAAAGAGGTGAAGTTTTGAAATAAAGGTATAATGAAATCAAGTTTTCTTAAATGCATGGAAAAGGGGACATAAATAATGCAAGTTAAATTTACTAGTTTGAAAACATGTTTCGTCTTTAAAAAAAAATTGGGCAGCACCTCCTTTGTATTTTTTTGATCCAAAACCACAATACATATTAATGATAAAGGCATCCCCAAGCGGGAGCTAGCTCTTCGCCCAACGGCGGATCACAACCACGCAAGACAGTAAATATAAGTATACGACGCCCAACGGCGAAGATCGCCACAAGAGCTAAAGAATAAAGCAAGACATAAATCCCCAAAAGCGAACATAAAACCCATCGCTCAAATCTCGCAACTACAAGTCTTGCTAAGTCTCATTACTTATACAAATACTAGTTTTGATTTGATGGAGTTGACTAGATACAATATGAAATAGTATATACAAGAGTGGGTATGATACAAATGTCCCACCTACCAAGCAAACCACCCAAAAGTAGATATGTGCCAGCGATGCCGCTACTGATCCGTGCGGTCAACCTGCAAGAACTGTGGCACAATGGCGGTGAGTTGCCAACTCGTGAGTAGAAAAACATCTACAAGTAGAAATCGAATAAACAACGACTTCTAGGTCAACTATATCATAAAGGTAATACTATGATATTTAGGGTGATCGGGTCCTCATATGTGCCAAGAATATAATCAATACCTATATGCATGCGGATATCATCCAACCATATAATCAATGTATGTATGCATGTGGATCCCGTCCAACCATATGATCAATATCTGTATGCACGTAAATATCATAAAAGAGTGTGCATGAAAGTATAAGGATATAAATCAACGGGTGTCCCTCGCGACACATAAAAATCATGGAACCTGAGTGTCCAACATCGACACTCGAAAACAACATGAAATCCGCGTCCAGCATCGACGCGTAAATCCTTAAATATCGGGCTCCGTCAGTTCGGATCGGCCCACGGGCTCCGTCTGCGGAATCGGCCCTCGGCCCCGGCAGTACGGGTCGGCCCGTATCCATCTCTCATCTCTGGTCAGTATCCTCCGGATAACCGCCAGACCCAATCAATCACCGGTAGTTGGTAGTCCCTCTGCCAGGCTCATCGCCATCCACACGAAATCTCTCTCTCGCCCTAGGGTACCATACCGGGTCAACCATGTACCTGCAAACGGAATCATCCACCTCCTCGAATCGGTTTTCACATATCACACGTCTCAAAACCGAGAAAACGCATGGTGGACGCACTGAAATATCATATCAAGAGAAACCGGGTTTTTAAAACAGTACATACTTTCTTTTGAAATAGCCACGGTTCTCAAATCCAGAAATCTCATGAAAACAACATATCTCAATGCGTAAAATCATAAAGCATGATGTATGCGACATATGATAGAAATGTATGCATATCCGTATATCATGCAACATGGAACAGTAATATGATATATTAAGGGAAAACCGCTCTTTTAAAATGATTCTAGTTTTTAAATATATCCAGCGGTTCCCAATTTCTCCAAAGTCAAATGCAACATCGTCTATGTATGTGCAGTAAGTATGTATGTAGGCATGGATGCACAAAGATATATGTACGCAAGTATGAGTGTACAAGTGGGTGTATACGCAAGCATGAGTGTACAATATGTATGTGCGCCAATATGGATGTACAAGTGGTATATACGCAAGTATGGGTGTACAATATGTATGTACGCAAGTATGTTATGCGAAGAGTCATATCATGATGCAGCAATCCTACTGTGTAGTGACATGGCAATAATCGATGATGAAGTGTGTGATCCTACAATCTGTGTACGTGTAATATACGCATCATCGATAATGGTGCAGGTGTACTATCACAGGTATATGTAATGCAATGCGAATACATGAATGCAGCATAAGGTAAATCATATGCAAATGCTGACGGGTATACTTATCTAACATGACCGAGTCGGTGAATCTATCCATCGGCATCTAGCCACACAACGTCGCATACGGTACAATCCATCGTACGACATCGTCTAGTCAAGGGTATGGATCAATCATCAAGTCAAACTCAACACGCATGGAAAATCATCGTACGGCGGCATTAAACCGATAGGGATCCTATCAACCTATAAGAGAATGAGGGTACGGCCTAATATCACATACGTCCTATCATTCATGATTCACCACAATATATATATCTAAAAATATACCTATGTCCCAGGTCACATCCATAACAATCTTATATCAGGGGACCGGCAAGGCATCAATCATCTCAATTGACTCACATCCGTATACCAATCATATCATCAAGTCATCATATCGAATCATATATTTTTCTCATCACATTTATCTCTCACATCGAATCAAAATTTATATATAAACATTCTATCTTTACTATAAGCAAACTTATCTAATCTAACTTTACACACCCGAACCATACAATCGGTTTTTAAATGAAGCGAAACGTAGTTTTGGAAATAGGGGTTACGGTGTTTTTAAAGAAAAGATATCATTTAAAAATCCATAACGTCCCTCAATGTATCTGTTTAAAAGATGCATACGATTCATCGGTTTGAAAATAGGTATGGTTCGGATGACACATCTACATCGACTATCTAGTCCTATAGTACCATAAACGGCAATATCGCCAAACATCATCCTAAAATTCAGTCATCACATAATAGCCGTATCATATCACTTCTAACTATCCTCTAGTTTCTAATATGGTTGTCTAACTACCTTTTAACTCTATCTATAGTTTTCTATAAAAGGTTTCAGTAACCAAAATCTATATATAAATCGGTTTCCATCAAGTATGCGGGGGTGCTATACGCCATCCACCCGACTTCCCCCTTTAGATATAGATCTACTCACCGTAGTCTTTGCTTGCCAAAGTCGTTGACGCCACGCTCCGTCGCCTCAGAATCCATGCGAAGGTACCTACAATAATAACACATATCGCAACACTATTAAAATTAAGTTCTAAAATCCAAAACGGCACGCGCCTTGCTCGTTGTATAGAACCTATAGCATATGCGTACAAAATCAACCAAACAACCCTTATTGTTGATGTACGAACATCCCACAACCAAATAAAAATCCAAATAACCAGAATTAGCATTTCAAAATACGGAAAACATAGCCAAAATCACTCTAAAAAGCTCCCAGATTTTGACTCAGGTCAAATAAATCTAAGCAAACAAGTCTAGGGTGATGTACAGGGAGTGTGTGAGCTACTGTAAAATTCCCAGCACCATAAACCATGAAGTGGCCGATCACCCCTACCCAAAATCCGAGCTCGCCGGCCCAGGGGTCTCTGTTTGGGTTCATCTGGTCAGAGTGGTCTCCTAGTGACTTAATTTGGTCCCTGGTATTGTTTGGTTCACTCAAAAATGACTTAGGTCGCTCTAGATACCCTATAGGCACACTACCCTATAGGCACACTAAAAGTCACAAAACTGATATGGAACAAATCCTAAATTCGTGCATCGGGTTCACTTCTATGGCTCAGGTCAGGAATCGTTTCACCATGGTCATGTTAACACTCAAAACAGTTCCAAGATTTCACCTATTTTCACTACAGGAAAATCTAGTGGTACCAAACACCTCTAAACAGCTTTAGGCAACTACGCTACGAAACCCAAGCCCTAACCCTCTTACCCACCCGAGTTTGCCGGAATTGGCCCCAGAGTCGCCGTCAAAAACCGATGGGAAAGGGATAGGGTTTTAGGTGAACACTCAGGGTCTTGAGTACAATACTACCACACTGTTTGTTGTTACAGTGAATACTCAGGGTCACAGCAGGTTATCGATATTACCAAACGACACTAAAAAAATGATATCGCACAAACTAAACTAAAAGGAAGAAGTTATAACTCATGGTTACACCCAAGCAAAACCCTAGAAGTCCTAAAGTTGTCAAGATCCTACTTTGCTTGGTCCAATGTGTAGAGGAAGAGATGTGGATTAATTTTTGTGAAGGGAGTAATAAGTTTTGGGGATTATTTGGAGATGGATCTAGGGCTTGAAAGTGGAGGGAGATGAGGGTGAGAAAGATGAAGATAGAGAAGAAAATGAATAATGGTGGAGGGATATGTGGCTGCCCTCTCCTCTCTCTCAATAATATTCTCACACTCTCTCTCCAAGTCATCATTATGTCCCTACTCTCTCTCCAATTCATCATTACACCTTTTTATTTTCTTTTTCTTTTCTCACCACCAATAAACCATAACACATAACCTAAATGAAATGAAACAACATGTAACCAAATGAAACATGTCATGGTGCACTAACCATGAAAACTATAGAAACACGGATTTGGCCTAATCGCGATTAGCAGTGCACTAATCGAGTTTTTATTTAAACTGCATATAAATAATTTTAAAAATGCCAAATACTTTAAATATAATTTTAAATGAACAAATCATTTTAATTTCCATTTATTTCACACTTATTGGTTTATATTTATACCCTTTTCCGAAAACCCCAATTTCGCAAATCGGGCAGTTTTCGGGAAATGTATTATTTTAATATTAAATTCCAAAAATAATATCTTATATTTTCTGAAATGTTTCAGACGTTGAAAGGGAGGTTCTTGTTTACCCAGACTTTCCATTACTGTTGTTCTAAACTAGTTTTAGAAGTGCACATGTATATGACTTTGCCAGAGGGTTGTTGTGGTCAGTGAGAGCAGCGGAAGCATAGTGGACAAGTAGCTTGTGTCTATTTATAGACTAAAGCAAGTATAGCGGAGATAGATCATCTATTTTTAATTTGACAGTCATAGGCTTTGAGTTCATCAGAATAGGTGATGGATCTGTTAAAAAGGTAGTAGGGTGTGATGTCCTGGTATATGGATGACATGCACATTGTAGGAAGTAAAATTCCTATACTACGATCGGTTATATTGTGGTTGTCACACAGTGGTTTCTCCACATAGGATATGGATATTATATCAGGAATTCTGGTTACTAGATCTATGGTTTTAGATCTAGAGTTGGGTAGTTTCCCAATCTGGGTACTTAGACAGTATTCTAAAGGTGTTTTAGAATGGACGACTCCTGGCATGGTGGTGGACCTGCAGGTGATGGAGTCACCCTCTCTAAAGGTGTCTTACAGACTAAAGAGGAAAGGGATGTGCATGATAGACATATCACGTGCTTACGCAATTGAGTCAATCATGAGATTTCAAGTACCACACAAGATGTTGTTTTTGCACGAGATCCGATAAGTATATATTAATCCAATCCTGGTGAAACGTTCGGGAGCAGTTTTTGAACATAAGTGAATGTTCTAAGGATTTGGTAACGACAGCCTCCTTCAGGAGACGGTTATCATTCCAGGCTTCTGTAACATTTCAAAAAAATAAAATATTATTTTTGGGAATTTTTATAATTTAATATTAATTTTTAATGAATATTTAAATATTTCGGTATAATTAAATACCGATAAAGGGGGGAAATTTTGGAAAAATTATGGAAAATTCTAAAATAGGGATTTTGTGGAATTTTGCCATTTTAAAGTTTTTATGGTTAATTACATGCAATTTAGTGCTAATTGCGATTAAAAATCGCTAATCGGATTTTTGGCGTTTTTGTGCAAAAATGTGCACATATCATTTTTTCCAAACTTGCTATATTTTCCTACATGTTTTGGGTGTATGGTGGCCTAGGGTTACCATTGAGTGAGAAGGAATAAAAGAAAAGAAAAAGAAAAAGTAAAGTATGATGATGAGAGAGAGAGAGTAGGTTACTTTTGACTTGTTTAACCCTTCCCCCATCATTTTATCATCTCATTTCTCTCTCCCCTTTCCTTGTGCTGCTGCTGCCCTCTCCCTCTTCTTCCTCCTCCCTCTTCAAACCTAGATCCACCATGAATACAACCCCAAAACCTTATTCCCATTTCACAAAAAAATGTTCCCAAGCTCACTAGCTACACATTGGACTAAGAAGGAGCTGATTTGGAGGACTTTGAGCAACTCCAGAATTTTCTTGAGTTACCAAAAAAGGTAATTTCTGCACCCTTAGTGTAGTATTTCAATTATTTGTGCATCTATACTCATTTCATGTCGATATTGTGTGTTTTGATGAACTTGGAAATTTCAAGTTAGGGACTTAGGGTTTGATCTGAAATCAAAGGTGAAATTGAGGCTTGTTGTGACTTTAGAACCCCTGTTGTGATGTTATTTTAGACCCAAACCTGAATTAAAACCCAGAATACGGATTTAGTGAATCGATCTCGGGAAAAACTGTAAATCTGTCACTGTTTTTGGAGATCTGCTATCACCCGAGACACCTGAAAATAAAATTGATTGGACAGAGAGATGTGCAGGAACCTAGGAACCACCACCCAAAGCCCTAGCCCCCACCTCTATTTTCAGGCCGCAAATAAACTCTTTCTGGCCGCAATTTGCGGCCAGAGCAGGGGGGTTTGGTCTCGTTTTTGCTCCATAGCCCTATCTCTCGTAAACTTGACCCCTGGCATGTGCAATTTTGTCTGATTCCATTTAGGGTAAAATCTGGGTTATTTTTCTTGTGTTGGCGCATGGTTTACGACTTGTTTTAGCATGGATTTTGGTATTTGGTGATTCGTTTCTGTCGGGTGGCGTTTGAACGTCAACGGCAAAGGGTTATTGGTCATGTTTGCATGCGAGACTATAGGTTTTTACCTATGGGCGTAGTGTATGCCGTTTTTGTTTCCGATGTGATTTTCATGTGCTTTCGCGTTTGTGATATCCTTGTAGGTACCCCACGTGACGTCGACGCGTTGAAGATAAAGATGGCGACATCGGCATCGGCACGCGTGAAGCAAGGTGAGTAGATTTATATCTACGGGGAGAAGTCGGGTGGATGGCGTATAGCACCCCCGGAGTTCGTGGTGATGTATACGAATACGTATACACACATATAATGATTATATATTGTTTGAGATTATTGATGATAAAAATGGATTCTATGTGTGATTGGATTAGTTAGTGTTGCGAAACCCTAGAGTAGGGGTTGCACCACACATACACACACACCCATACTTGCATACATTCTTCTTTCACATATGCTTAGATGAGATTATATGTTTATGTGTTCACATGGGTATGGGACTATGTGTTCACATACTGGATTTTAGGATAGTACTTGGGATTTAAGGTGAGTCGATGAGATGTGATTTGAGGCCGCGAGATCAGTGATATGGCAGGATTCGTATTTGAGATACGTCCTGATGTTATAGCAGATCTTTGGACGACGATACCATGTGAATAGTGATATAAATAAAATGGTCGACATGTGATCGTGATATGAAATATGATATGCTAGAATGTTTATAATAGGTCGCATTGGGCGATGTATACCTCTTTATGACGATATGTGATGATGATATCGGTTCGTATGAGGCTGTAGATCAGCAGTCGGATCATGATTAGATTGATGATATTAGTATTGTACTAGACATGGATCAGTACCCGGATTATGATCTTGTATAAAGAGGATACCAGATGAATAATGTGATGAATGTGTTATTGACCCGTACCTAGATTTGGGATGCCGTACGACGGATTTACGTACGAGCTATATATTGATGTTTGATCCGCACTCTTGACTTGGGAATATTTGATTATAGAGATATGGTATCGGATGTGACATTATCGAGGCGGGATCACCGACTAATATATATATATATATGTGTGTGTGTGTGTGTGTGTATCGACTCAGATGTTAGGCGGTTTCCTTATCTTCAGTTAGCCTGTTAGCTCTGCCCTATAGTTTAGTGTAGCTGTATGACTCATATGATAGTAAATGCAGATTAGTTGTCATTGTGTTTAGTATTCAACTCCCGCTCATTATTGTTGTTCACTCCGCATCACATGCTTATATTATGATTCATATTCCATTGTTGATATAATGCTGTTAGGACACCAGCACCTTTACCGATGATGCGTATGTACCACGTACACTTACTTGCCGGCTCACACACATCTTCATCGGTAATTTCCATATCACGTACACTTAGAAAATACTATTGCATTGACATAGCTTGTTAGCTAATTGTTTAGACATGATATTAGTGTACTTGCCTTATATGCTAATTAGACATTGTAGTTATTACTTGCTACTTCATGCATGTTATTATTCACTGTTATGCCGCATTCATGGATTTTTATGCCTATATTCATTGTTTACATGCTATTGAGGATTTGGATTCGGATTTTCATGGGATTTCCTGGATTTGGGAGAAAACCGCAAAAACATTTATAAACTTCTTTTCTCTCTCTTTTAAATGAAAAGCGCGGTTTTCCCATGATGTATGAGTCGTCCACCATGAGTTTGCTGATGGATTTCGAAGCCCGATTCGAGGAGTTGGATAAACCGTTTCGGATACATGGTGGACCCGGTAAGGTAACCCGCGGCAAGAAGCTCGTGGTGATGATGATGAGCCTAGCAGGGGAAGACTACCGACCGGTGATTTTACCCGACGCGTCGGATATCTGGAGGATATCGTCGTGGTCTTGTGATGGATATTAGGGGCCGGTCTGGACTGACGGCGCCCTGGATAGTGAGATTGACATACAGAGAATTTGAGATATTGAGGTACTGAGATTTGATGATCCAGGCCAGTCCGGATAGCCGGAGCCTGAGATATTGAGATATTGGGATTTATGTTTTGTGTCGATGCTAGACTGTGTTTCTACTGATTTCATTTATGAGATCTCGTTTTGAAAATACAGAAATCTCACTAAATTATGAAAGCAGTTTCTTCAGTACACGTATTTTGTTTTCATGCATTCATACATCATCCATATGATACATTGCTACCTGAGGCACTGACACGAGCACTTGTTATTACCGTTGTTTAGAGGTATACCCTAGCTATTGTTATAGGCTGCAGGTTATATATTTGAGGATATATTATGATCGTATGACTTAGGATTGCGTTGTTCATACAATTTCTGTTCGTAGATGTTTTCTACTCACGAGTTGGCAACTCACCCTCGTTGTGCCACAGTTTCTTGCAGGTTTTGCCGTACAGGTTTCATTACGGCTTTGCTGGCACTACTTCCATTCCGGGTGATTTGTTAGTAGATGGGTTCACTTTTATCGTGACCATCATTATATCTTGTGTATTATTATTCAGTTGTATCTAGTAAATTCCATCAACCAAACATGTATTTATTTCAGATAGAGACCAGTGATGTTTATTCTTTCGACCTTAGAGTCGCACGTTACTTTTCTGTGGATTTCATGCTGTTTTGAGTTTCCTTTTTTGTTGTTATCCTCGCCTTTCGGCGTTGTATATTATATTGCTTGCGTGGTTGTGACCGTCGATTGACGAAGAGCTAACTCCCGCATGGGGATGCATTTTTCATTATATATGCTTTATCAGGTATTGTACCCGTTTGGGGTCAGTTTTTACGAAGGAAACTCTGCCGAAATTTTTAGAAAAGACTTGTGATTTTTAAAATGCATATTTCGGCGTATGTTGCAAACTACTTGATTTAAAATGTTTTTCCTACACTATACTACTTTTCTTGGTTTGGATTTCTGGGTTTTCGGCTTACTTAGATTACGTACGCCTCGAGACGTTTCGTAGTTTAAGTGTCGGTCATGTTCTGTACTTTCGGGACATGACAAAGTTGGTATCAGAGCGTTAGGTTTTACCTTCGGAGCGTAGGATGACCCTTGGTTGATGGAATAGGTGATTAAAGTAGAGTGGCGTACCGTGGGTATGTTCCGCGGCATACTTACGATACGTTACTCCACTTAAGAAGCCTTAGGATGTACATTTCTTTGCTCGATATTATATTCATTCATGATCTAGCCTCATCGGTACCAGTTATGGTTTTGCTGCCACGATTACGGGCATGGAAAGCTACGGTTAGAGTTGCGGTCAGCACGAGCTCGTCACGAACGGGGACTGACCACGACGTGATTCCGGCGACACACGATTGCAGAGATGTGTCTTTCTATTGTGTTTTTACGCCACGAGCGTTTGATGGATCGCGGTATAAGGTTACTCGGATGTGCTGATCGGCACCAGAGGATTGAACCACTGATAGAGGCCAGCCAGATTTTGATGACCGTTGAAGTATTGCTTATTCACGATGATTGAGGCACTGTTCAGCATGCAGACGAGTGAGCCAGTTCTTGCTGCGAACGACAAGATATCGCCCCAGATTTTGGATATATTGCGGTACAAGTTGTACTAAGAGATGATAGAAGGTCTCCAGTCACCGAGGATGAATGACTAGGACATGTGGATCGTTCGCCTACCCCCAATGCGAGGTCATCAGATAAATTGATTCCAGATAGAGACGACTTCACGCGGAGACGTTGAGAGTCGATAGAGACGATTGAATGTCAGAAACCTATTATTCCAAGTTTAAAGTATTCGGAAAGACATGCAGGAAATTCTATGGACCCTCTAGAAGAATGAAACCCTAACCCGACATAATGACAGTGTGAAAGCTTTTGAACCTTAGGGTTTACGGCAGTTCCACGGCGCCATTAGTGAGCCTTGGGTTTGCCCTTCTACGGCTGGACCATCGATGCTGTGGTATGTACTCGATATTATTAAACTGTACCCAAGATGTTGAGCTCTTGGGGGATTATGAGGTTTTGACGAATCGATCGAATGGTTCGACTTCATTCGGATGCTAGGTGGTGAGATGCACTTCTTGGGAGACTCCAGATACGAGGATAGCCATTGGAGCACAGTCCATGCAGCCACGACGAGACGAGTCCGAAGTAGTCGACATTAGAGAAGTAGAGTAAGAGGTTCGTACAAGATCTTGATGAGACGACGTTCCACTCCGCCGACATCACAGATGCGATACGCATGCCAAGGCGTTGTATATGGATATATCTTCCAGAAGGAGTCGCGATGAGTATGCAGCCGTTCCGGAACAAGAAACAGATTTAGTAAAGGACGATGACTTCCGGACAGTTAGGCAGAGACGAGATTTGGGAGAGACCTCGACAGGACCTTTCTGGAATAAATTACGAGAAGACTTGGACCCAGGAGTGGTTATGTTACGCACACCAGCAGGACAGAGTTCTGGATCGTCGACGAGACATGCTATGAGCGATCACGACAGTCGACTAGAGATTCTTGGAGGATGTGCTTGAGCGGAACTATTCCGCCATACTTGATTTCGGTATTTTGGGCGATCTATTCGCATGATTGATTTTGATGATTGAGTTTCATGATATTTGTTTTCATGCACCATGGTTGCACCTAATGAGTATTTACAACTTTCGCAAAGTTGTTGCACTTGTTATCGTTTTCGTGCCTTGGTTTCTCATGCTTATGATTTTATGGGTTTCATACAGTGAGTTGATTTTGTGCATGTGTACGCACACGATTTGGTTTTTGCACTCGGTGTAGTTCACATATGCTTGCAGTGCAGTGATACGCATTTTGTGCACTTAGATGCACTGGACTTCGATTTCGATTATGATGTTCGATATTGTTTTGTGCACCTTGTGCACCTGATTGGATTTTGCACATGTTCGACGCTTGATATTGGATTTCATGATTTCGTGCATGATAGATGCACCTGATTTGGGTTTTCGCGTATGTTTTGAGATACGATTTTGGTGCACACCAGATGAACTAAATTGAGATTTTTAGTGCATGTCAGATGCACCTGTTTTTGCTGTCAGGCACACACGTTGCCTATGACAGATGTTGTGTGCACACCCGATGCACTTAGATGTTGTTTCTGTGCGCATGTATGGCACATTCATGGATTTTGATTTTCGTGCGCACCAGACGCACAGGGTTTTCATATGTACATTTTGGGAGTGATTTCCTGTGGGGCGGTACATTTTATGGTATTGCTATGTGTTTTTGTACTGAGCAGGACTAGTCAGAGGACAGTACCTGAATATATTTTGCATGCATTGATAGTATCGAAAGGATTTCCAAAAAGCGAGCTATAGTCCTAGTATTTACCTACGTGTCCGATACGACACGAAACGTTTAAAACAAGGAAACCCTTCTAAATTGTTCAAAAAAAAAGGCGGAACGTACACATCAAACGAAAGGTATATACGTATATGGTTATTTTCTTATAAGAGACGTCCGCCACTGTGCAGTGTTATACGCATTGCACAACGACTTTAAAAGATTTGGCATGCATTTCCTTTTGATATTTACATGTATACACTACTACAATATGGGGTTGCCCCTACGGACTCAGAAATCCGTAGGGGCAAATATTTCTTGCCCCTACGGATTTATCCGTAGGGACAACTCGTTGTCCCTACGGTGCCCTATGTTCTAATTTTTTCTTTGGCCCTATGGAGCCGCAAGCCGGGGAACTACGGTTATGTCCGTAGGGGCATCAACATAGGTTATTAATTAAAAAAAAGCATAGAAAAATCCCTATCATCGTTCCCAAATTTCTCTCTCTCACTCCCGCGCCTCTCGTCACCCGTTCCCGAGCTTCGTCGCCACCGCGCTCGCGAGCCTGCGCCAGCTTCGTCGTTCTTCCCCACACCTTCGTCGACTTCCCGCGCCTCGTCGCCACCTTCGCCGATCGTTGGCGACCACCAATTTCTACCGTCTCCTCCACCGCGTGCACGGTTGTAAGTAAATCTGAAATAATTTTTAATTTTGACGTTGTACTCTAGGGTTCAGGCCAGGTTTGGGTAGGGGTGAGGGCGTCGGCGTCGGCGTCGGCGTCGGCATCGATTGGGTTCGGTTTGGGTTAGGGTTAGGGTTAGGTTGTGGGGTTCGGTTGGGGTTGGGGTTGGGGCTGGGGCTGGGGCTGGGGCTAGGGTTTGGTTGGGGTTTGGGGTTGGGGCTGGGCTGGGGTTGGGGCTGGGCTGGGGCTGGGGCTAGGGCTCGGTTGGGCTGGGGCTGGGGCTGAGGCTGGGCTGGGGCTGGGGGTAGGGTTCGGTTAGGGTTAGGGATATTGGCCAAAAACTCTCTTCAAGAGATTAACCCGTATCAATATTGGAGTAGTGAGCTTTAACAATGGTGAACTGAGTCCGCCAATGGAGAGCGGCCGTTTTGCAGCGGGAGGCTTAGCATATATAAGCAATATACGATTTACAAACAATAGCCGTAATCTATATAAACAACGAGATAATGATTTTCAAATTGGCCAAGTTTGACCCGAATGTTACTCCATTGACAATAGCCATCCTATAGATACCGTATATTTTGGTGGCCCTGGAGGGAGTAAAACATAATGTAAATGATGCACTCTTGCAAATGTGTTATCTTATTGAATAAAAAAGTTGCAATTGGGATGCTATTATTAGTACATGAGAATAATTTTTGTTGGATTCTATCATTACACATGCATCACGAGCTCTCGACAAATTTATTTACTCCGCCTCATAGAAGTACAAGTCTTATACCAGTAAAGAACCATGAAAATTTGCGATTAGTTATGATAAGTTGTGGAACCTCACAGTGCCATAACTTTCTTGAAGGATCTCAAAAGTTTTATCATAAACCTTTTTAATGCAAAAGCTAAATTTGATTGCTTTATCACAAGCTCTCTTCATCCTTGATAATTGATTCTTTTGAAGCATCATAACTATTTAATGTATTTGCAATGTTGTAAATATGTGATTAGCTTTATGGCTTGACTTTAATAGATCTATATTTCTCTGTTTTTCCCTTGCTTTAGAGTTGAACATGATCTTTTAATAGCAAATATACTGCCCTTTAGAATTCAGATATGGACTGATAAGAAGAGATGATTGTTATCATGTTAATGGCCACTTATAAAATTTCTCAAATCTTGATCTCAATGGTGTAAAATCATGTTAGACATACAACACGAATGCACAACAGACGCATAATTAGAGAGCAATTCGAGATGTTCAGGTTAAAACCAATATATGATACTCGATGATAATATGAAACCTTCGTATTCCCATCGATACTCATATATGAAACTAAAAGCGCCACTTAGTCCCCGTCTAACGGTTAACATACGTGCGATGGTCGTCGTGACATAGAACTATACGAAGGTTGTTAAATATCGGACGGTATAGCTCGATACTAACAACCGTCGTATAGTCTACGCGATGAGAAAATTCAATCGTATGGTAACCCATAGATTTGTCCCGTGTGGACAAGTTAAGAATGTATAAAGCAAACGCCTTCATTCACTTGTGTTTTCATCCGTTTCGAGGTATTTCGTCGGTACCTTTCCGCTGGTTCTCCTTGTACAAAGATAGATTAGATGTTCATTTCAACGTTGTTTCACAGCTTTGAAATGATTATCTATTCTATTACAGTGTACTCGGAGAACAGCGGGGAGGTGCTGCCGAAATTTACTCGAAACGGTTGAAAGCACAAGCGATGGGTGTTCGTTCTATACATTCTTAATGGGATAGAAGCCTACCCCCGACAGCCGGAACACACACATACAACAAGAATACACAACAAACGCATAATTAGAGAGAGATTCGAGATGTTCAAGTTAAAACCACTATATGATAATATGAAACCTTCATATTCTCATCGATACTCATATATGAAACTAAAAGCGCCACTTAGTCCCCGTCTATCGGTTAACATACGTGTGATGCTCGTCATGACATAGAACTATAAGAAGGTTGTTAAATATCGGACAGTATAGCTCGATACTAACAACCGTCGTATAGTCTACGCGACGAGAAAATTCAATCGTATGGTAACCCCTAGATTTGTCCCGTGTGGACAAGTTAAGAATGTATAAAGCAAACGCCTTCATTCACTTGTGTTTTCATCCGTTTCGAGATATTTCGTCGGTACCTTTCCGCTGGTTCTCAGTGTACAAAGATAGATTAGATGTTCATTTCAACTTTATTTTACTGCTTTGAAATGATTATCTATTCTATTACAGTGTACTCGGAGAACAGCGGGGAGGTGCTGCCGAAATTTACTCAAAATGGTTGAAGGCACAAGTGATGGGTGTTCGCTCTATACATTCTTAATGGGATAGAAGCCTACCCCCGACAGCCGGAACACACACATACAACAAGAATACACAACAAACGTATAATTAGAGAGTGATTCGAGATGTTCAGGTTAAAACCAATATATGATAATATGAAACCTTCATATTCTCATCGATACTCTTATATGAAACTAAAAGCGCCACATAGTCCCAGTCTATCGGTTAACAACTGTGCGATGCTCGTCGTGACATAGAACTATACGAAGGTTGTTAAATATCGGACAGTATAGCTCGATACTAACAATCGTCGTATAGTCTACGCGATGAGAAAATTCAATCGTATGGTAACCCATAGATTTGTCCCGTGTGGACAAGGTACGAATGTATAAAGCAAACGCCTTCATTCACTTGTGTTTTCATCCGATTCGAGATATTTCGTCGGTACCTTTCTGCTGGTTCTCCGTGTACAAAGATAGATTAGACGTTCATTTCAACGTTGTTTCACAGCTTTGAAATGATTATCTATTCTATTACAGTGTACTCGGAGAACAGCGGGGAGGTGCTGCCGAAATTTACTCGAAACGGTTGAAAGAACAAGTGATGGGTGTTCGCTCTATACATTCTTAATGGGATAGAAGCCTACCCCCGACAGCCGGAACACACACATACAACAAGAATACACAACAAACGCATAATTAGAGAGTGATTCGAGATGTTCAAGTTAAAACCAATATATGATAATATGAAACCATCATATTCTCATCGATACTCATATATGAAACTAAAAGCGCCACTTAGTCCCCGTCTATCGGTTATCATACGTGTGATAATTTATTCTTTTCAACGACAAACGTACACACAAAGCATATACACGGATTTTCTCCTTTGTCAGTAACTATCCCGTTCTTATATTTCTCAATATAGTCAGCATAACCTATAATTTATATGTTATACAGTATAACATGGCCCATGAGTACGTTAGAGTTAAGGACTGGATGTATGTGGATTGGAAACAACGTATGCAACCTAAGTTTGTCGCTGGAGTTGCTGCTTTCCTTGAATTTGCACACGCACATAATAAGATCATAATAGAGAAGATTCTCTGTTCGTGCGATAGATGTGGCAATAAGTACTGGCAGAAGGTAGAATTGGCAGAGCTTCATATTGTAAAACATGGGTTTACTAGACTTTATACAACTTGGAAATATCACGGGGAAGGAGAAGAATGCAGTACTGCGGCAGAAGAAGAAGGAGAACACGAGAAGGAGAAGACGGTAATTTATTTCCATCAGATGAAATGGAGGATATGGTAGAGGCTGCCCTAGGTGAATCTATTCGTACCGAAGATGACATTCCTTCCGGTCAAGGACCGCGTGCGGATAAATATGAAAATTTCATGAATGATGCTAGGAAACCAATTTATGAGAATGCGAAGTATTCCAACCTCTCATGGTTCGTCCAACTTTTCCAGATTAAGTGCCTAAATCGATGGAGCAACAAGTCATTCACAATACTTCTTTCGTTCTTGAAAGATTCTATGCCTTCGGGAAATAATGTGCCCGACAGCTGGTACGAAGCCCAGAAGATGATGTCTGATTTGGGTCTAAAGTGCGAGAAAATTCAAGCATGTCCTAAAAATTGCGTGTTGTACCGGAAAGAGAATTCAGATTTGAAAGAGTGTCCAACATGCGGAGGGCCAGGTATAAGCCGAAAGATTCTGATAAAAAGCCTGATATACCTTTGAAGATAGCACGATACTTTCCCATAACACAGAGGCTACATAGGCTATTCAGGTGCAAGAAAACAGCCGAGGCAATGATTTGGCACCACCGCGCTCCTCCTAGTGAAGATGGAAAAATGAGCCATCCAAGAGATTCACCGGCATGGAAGGATTTCGATAAGAGGCACGCAATATTCAGTAGCGATCCTCGCAATGTCCGGCTTGGACTGGCTACTGATGGCTTCTGCCCATTCAACTATATGGCTGGAAGTCACAGCACATGGCCCGTTGTAATGATAATTTATAATCTGTCGCCTTGGTTGGCTATGGACCAATCATACTTTATGATGCCTCTTCTTATCGACGGACCAAACTCACCGGGGAACAATATCGACGTCTATCTTCGACCTCTTATCGAGGAGTTGAAATCTTTGTTCATTGATGGTGTAGAGACATATGATGCAAACACAAATACAACCTTCATACTGTGTGCAGCTTTAATGTGGACAATTAATGACTTTCCTACGTATGGAATGCTATCAGGTTGGTCCGTACATGGTCACAAAACATGTCCTCATTGCCATGAACACACAACATCGAAATTCTTGAATTTTAGCAGGAAGGTTTGTTATTGCGGCCATCGACGTTTCCTGCCTCCAGACCACCCCTATAGGTTAGACACGGTTCACTTTGATGGTCATCAGGAGCTTCTTGGACCTCCATCCCCATTGTCCGGAGAGGACGTGACTGCTAAATGGGATGGTTACAATAACGTGACCTTCGGGATGGATCCGACGAAACAGGTCAAACCACCATATTGGAACAAGTTAAGCATTTTCTTCGAGCTTCCGTACTGATCTACAAATTTAGTGCGTCATTGTCTGGACGTCATGCATATAGAGAAGGGAGTATCAGAGCACATACTTAACTTGCTTCTTTGTAAAGACGGGAAATCGAAAGACAACATGAATGCTCGAATGGATCTACAAGAGTGGGAAATAAGAAGTGAATTGCACCCTAGACCGGTAGCGGGTAAACCGGGCAAGTTTGTACTTCCCAATACCGCTTATCATATGTCACAACCGGAGAAGAAAAGATTCCTGCAGGTTTTGCATGATTTGAAAGTCCCCACAAGTTTCTCAGGATCATTCAGCAAGAAAATAAAAATTGTGAAGGGCAAGATCGATAGGCTGAAAAGTCATGATCACCATGTTATCGTGGAGCACCTTCTTCCATTAGCCCTCAGGACTTCTCTCCCCGACTCGGTTGGTCTAGTAATCAACGACCTATGTTGTTTTTTCAGGGAGTTGTGTGCTAAAACACTGGAGGTTGTGACGCTGGATAAACTAGAAAATTCTATTGCGTTGATACTTTGCAAGTTTAAGCGTATTTTCCCACCGTCATTCTTCGATATCATAATACACTTGACGGTTCATCTTGCAACTGAGGCGAAGTTAGCCGGACCGGTACAATATCGATGGATGTATCCCGTCGAGAGGTACGTGTAATTTTTTGTTTCGCACAATTTATAAATTTATTGTTGTCCTGTATGCCCGTATTTATTTATTCAACATATTTTCATTAGTTACCTCTACACTCTTAAGAAGTATATACGCAATAAAAATCGACCAGAGGGTTCTATCATGCAAGGTTATCTTCTTGATGAAGCAACCACATTTTGTTCCCGCTATCTGGACAAGAACATTGAGACAAGGCTTAACCGACCACGACGAATTCAAGACGGGCCATATGGTAAAGCCGAGTATAAGAGGGTAGACACTATGTTTATCAACAAGATATACCGGTTTATCTTACTTAATTGCGAATGTCTTGAACAAATTAGAGAGTAAGTTTTTTTGGATTAATTGTTATATCTGTGTTTGTGTGTGTATGAAATGATATAATATTAATGTCATAATTATTTTTCGAAAACAGAATTCATTTTAACGAGGTACGGGAGGGGCATCCTTATTGGAACGAAGAACGTTTGGAAAAATATCATCAGGATAATTTTTGTGATTGGGTCACAGATCATGTAAGTTATTCGAATAACATTTTATTGCTATCAGTTTTAATCTAAACTTGTATCGTTATGTATTTGTCGTAAAATTTGTTTTGTTAGATCCACGATCCGAACTTGTCTGCATCATTTGAGAGTGATTCAAGATCTTTAGCTCAATTTCCTAGTATGGAGGTTGCATATTACAAAGGATTTGGTGTCCTTGGATATAAATTCGAAGTTAACGACATAGAAACATCTAGAACCACTCAGAATAGTGGGATTGCGATGGTAGTATCGGACGGTGTGATTTATTATGGGTACTTAAATTGTATACTCGGCATCCACTATCCCGGACGATCAGAACCCTTTTATATATTCCAATGTACTTGGTACGATACGCGAACCGATACAGACAGGAGGAGAAGCAATCTTGGGACTTAGAAAGATGAATATGGATTGACCAGTGTGAACACACTTCAATTTTACGGTCAGGAAGATCCGTTTATCTTTCCGAACCAAGCGTTCTAAGTATACTACTCACAATGTTTGAAGCATCCGGGATGGAGTGTTTTATGCCGATGGAAACCCAGAGATGTCTACGATGTCCCAGAATTCGAGGACAGCGATGAGGACGAAGAAGAGAGAAGGCTTAAAGTGCTCCGACCGTCTGTTTCGAAGGACGGGTTGTCTTCGACCGATCATGAAGTTACGTGGATTAGAAATGACATAGACGATGAAATCCAAGTAGATATGTATAGTGCGCCCACGAAACGAAAAAGGTTATCAGTAATGTTATATTATTACTTCACATTTTACGCTCTATACATATATAGTCAATACTTTTAATGAATGTCTAATGCGTCCACGAACCGTTTATCTAGATTTGACGATGTCGGGAGCAACGAGGGGCGGCAGGAGCTCCAGCCGCGGCAGAGGCAGAGGCAGAGCGGTTCTGCCGCCCGGAGAGCTCCGTAGGGAGCTTCAGAGGGCCGGTCTTGCACCCAGATTGGAGACCCTTTCGGATGCCTCCTTCCGTGTGGATTTTTCCACACATCCAGGTATACTGCACGCATATCCATTTTGAATGTAATATTACAGATATTCATTCCTGTTTATGTCAAAATTACTTATATTGTCAATGTTTGATTGTCCAGTTGTTGGTGATGCGTCCACATCTGGGACAGAGGCCACTCGCGCTCCTCCAGGTATGTTTATATATCATATAGTGCATGTATATTGATTTAGAATGCTATATCATAAATACACACATTCCTTTTGCTCTTACTTAGCATTTTTTATTATTGTCTAGCTATAGGTGGAGACACCACCGCACCTGCGAGTATGTTTATATATCCTATAGTGCATGCATATTGATTTAGAACGTTATATTATTGATCTACACATTCTTTTTGCAATTACTTATATAAACTATTTTTAATTGTCTAATTATAGGTGGTGCGTCCACATCTTCCGCAGGGGCCACTCCTGCCGCTTCCATACCCTCCGCATCGTCTGCAGGTTAGTATGAATAAATATAAAATATTTATTCATTTTACATATGCTCTATAGAATAAATATGAACTTCATGGAAATTTAGCGTCAATGTTTATTTTCTAGTTGGAGGGGATGCGTCCGCATCCGGGACCCCGGTTGTTCCTCACCGGAGGAACTATCGTCCCGCTCGTGCTGCTGCCCGGGACCAGGCTCGTGCGATAGTCACCGGAGGTATATATCACACTTCAATTTTCGTTTAACCTTGATTTCTTAATACAACTTTGTCTTAATATTGATTGTCTTGATATTTCGTGCAGACGCAGGGCCTCCCCATCCCCAGAGGGGGACTCGAGGCCCGAATCAGTCCCATAGGCTGAGGCCTGACAGAGCTAGGGGGAGGCAGCATTCCCCCTCTTTTTTACCATTGACTATCGCTATACCGGTCCTCATGCCGAGATGTTCGGCCGGTATATGGGGGACGAGAGCCGGCTCGTGAAGAACTATCCACTTCACGTTGAGTGGGGCTAGCAGCACCAGCGCTCATTCGCCCTCTTCTTCGATCAGGCTCGGGTACGTATTAATATATATTTTCATTTGATCTATCCAATATATTTATTATTAACACTTGCAATCTAATAACAATGTTTTTTTTCTATTTTCAGTTGGATTACGATTTTCAGCCTGTAGCCGACCCTGATCACCCGGGAAGGGTGCTCGACCTTCATGCTCTGTACAATGGCCTGATGAAGAACATGCAGGCCAAGGTCCGATACAACAGGAATGTGCTGAAGGCCGACTGCTACTCCCTGTGGATGGCGACCCCTGAGGCAGAGAGAGCGGCCCTCCTATCTACTCCGGCGTTTGCGAGAGTCAACGTAGAGACATGGCCTCTATTGTGCGAATATTTCGACTCCCAACGCAAACAGGTATGTATTTTAAATGTAATTCATTGTTTAGGATATAATTTATTTTTTTGTGTTCCTTAATTAGAAAACTAAATGTTAATGCGTTGTGCAGAAACAGGCCGCTCAGAATACAGAGAACAGGAAGTCGACGAAGAGAGGTCACCCTACTTACACAGGTGGCTCGAGAAATATTACTCGAGCCATGGAGTTATCGGTAAATTGCAATAGACCGACCTTTGTGATATTCTGCAATATTAAGAGTTATTTTCTAATATTTCTAATATTAAGAGTTATTTTCTAATATTGCAGACAGCTCGGATCATGGTGCCAGGTGGTACACCGAGCGTGCTGTCCGCATATCTTGCCGTCCACGGCACCTCGACAGATCCCGCCACGGGCGAGCTTCGATATCCCGACGTCGCTACCCAGGAGTATTGCGTAAGTGTTAATATTTATTCTACCCATATTTGAAATTTTAGTTTTGGAAGGTTCAAGTTTAAATTTTATACTTATACTTTACTGCTTAATGTGGGTGTAGGAGCGGGTGGTTGAGCAGGCCAAGGCCTCGGGAATCGATTTTACCGGACAGAGCGATCCGAGGCTGCTGACCCCAATTCTGGACACCGCACACGGAGGGCACCACGGAGGTTGGGAAAGAGGCCGGGGACTGGGCCTTAGCAGGGCCCATATGAGGTTGGACTCCACCCCGGCGGTTACTTCCTCCGTCTCCAGTGAGTGACGTGTCCAGCAGTAACTGGAGAGCTTGAGGGCCACCGTTCAGGAGTTGAAGGAGATGCTGGTATGTATACTACTTTATAATAAAATATCATGTCATATTCTAGATATCAACATATCCATAATTAGTACATAGCTTGAGCTTATTGGGTTTTAGACTTAGGTTTGATTAATCATACATTCATATGTAATTAAAATAAACAACGATTTTCCAAACTAGATATCCAAATGGGGTTTCGAAATAACTTGATAATGATACGAATTCGAATAATACACAGTTCTTACACGCTTCTTACACACGTTAGGTCCAGACGCGACAGGGTACATCGGCCGAGCCTCCACATGCATCTCCTTCGGCTGCGGCTCCGCAAGCCACTACATCGGCTGCGGTTCCGCAGATAGCTCCTATAGCTCCACCGCCCGCTCAGACTCCCGCAGCCGCGGCTCCGCAAGCGACTACCTCGACGGCGGCTGCGCAGACCACATCACCAGCTCCACAAGCCGCTCAGACTCCCGTACGCGCCGAATTGCATGGTTTATTGACCGAGGAGCAGGCGCGCTTGATTCTATCGTTTATCAGAGGTGGAGCTGGACCGAGCTAGGGTAGCTTTTTGATTCATATTTTTTGAAACATGTATTTATTTATATCATACATATTGTACTACATTTTGAAATGATATTGATATTGATATTGGTTTATATTTATATCATATTCAGTTTTTGGGTTTCTTTTGTATATTATATGCGTGAGATGTGATTATGAATACTGCGATATATGTTGTGTGATGATTAATTTTATATTTTATTGATATATATATTATTGTGCACAGGGCGGGAAAAAATCAGGAAGCCCTTTTTTTTAAAAAAATACAGATAATGTGTACCTATGGATTAATCCGTAGGTACACATGTTGCCCCTACGGTTTAAACCGTAGGGGCACAATATCAGCAGTAACTGATATTTCCCCCCAGATCTCAGTACCAGGGGGTTGGGAGTGCCCCTACGGATATATCCGTAGGGGCAAACAAAGGCCCCTACGGAGTTATCCGTAGGGGCAAAATATCAGGAATCCTGATATTTTTCCCCTACAGATAAGTACCTACGCAGATATCCGTAAGGGATAGTACTTGGCCCTACGCCTATTTTCGTAGGTACAGTTAATATATTTAAAAAAACCGTAAATAAAATAACTTTTTTTACCTTACGGCCTACTCCGTAGGTGAAACTGGACCTACACAGAACTCCGTAGGGGCAAGATTTTGCCCGTACGGGCAAGTTCAGGGCTTCAACTTGCACCTGCGGCCTTTGCACCTACGGGGTGTTTTTTAGCCCCTACGGATATATCCGTAGGGGCAGTGGTTTGCCCCTACGGATAAATCCGTAGGGGCAACCCTTATTTGTAGTAGTGATAATTTCGAGTTATATCATATTGGTTTTGCTTTGGATTTGGCATTCGTGTCTTTAGCTTGACTCCGATGATTGCGGGATGACTGACGGAGTTTCGATTTTGAGTTATCTGCTCATTACTCATGCGTATGCATTGCGCTATGATGCGTTTTATGTATTGGTGATTTCGGAACCCCGACGACTTGGACATTTTATTGAAATGTTTTAGAATTTGGGGGTTTAAATTTAAATTCGGGGACCTAATTTCTTTAAGGGGGAAAGATTGTAACATTTCAAAAAAATAAAATATTATTTTGGGGAATTTTTATAATTTAATACTAATTTTTAATGAATATTTTAATATTTCGGTATAATTAAATACCGATAAAGGGGGGAAATTTTGGAAAAATTATGGAAAATTCTAAAATAGGGTATTTTGTGGAATTATGCCATTTTTTAGTTTTTAAGGTTAATTACATGAAATTTAGTGTTAATCGCGATTGAAAATCGCTAATCGGATTTTTGGCGTTTTTGTGCAAAAATGTGCACATATCATTTTTTCCACACTTGCTACATTTTTCTACATGTTTTGGGTGTATGGTGGCCTAGGGTTACCATTGAGTGAGAAGGAATAAAAGAAAAGAAAAAGGAAAAGAAAAAGTAAAGTATGATGATGAGAGAGAGAGAGTAGGTTACTTTTGACTTGTTTGACACTTCCCCCAACATTTTATCATCTCATTTCTCTCTCCCCTTTCCTTGTGCTGCTGCTGCCCTCTCCCTCTTCTTCCTCCTCCCTCTTCAAACCTAGATACACCAAGAATACAACCCTAAAACCCTATTCCCATTTCACAAAAAATGTTCCCAAGCTCACTAGCTACACATTGGACTAAGAAGGAGCTGATTTGGAGGACATTGAGCAACTCAAGAAATTTCTTGGGTTTCCAAAGATGGTAATTTCTGCACCCTTAGCGTAGTATTTCAAATCTTTGTGCATCTATACTCGTTTCATGTCGATATTGTGTGTTTTGATGAACTTGGAAATTTCAAGTTAGGGACTTAGGATTTGATCTGAAATCAAAGGTGAAATTGAGGTATGTTGTGACCTTAGAACCCCTGTTGTGATGTTATTTTGGACCCAAACCTTAATTAAAACCCAGAATACGGATTTAGTTAATCAATATCGGGAAAAACTGTAAATCTGTCACTGTTTTTGGAGATCTGCTATCACCCGAGACACCTGAAAATAAAATTGATTGGACAGAGAGATGTGCAGGCACCTAGGAACCACCACCTAAAGCCCTAGCCCACACCTCCATTTTCAGGCCGCAAATAAACTCCTTCTGGACGCAATTTGCGGCCAGAGCAGGGGGGTTTGGTCTCGTTTTTGCTCCGTAGCCCTATCTCAAGTAAACTTGACACCTGGCATGTGCAATTTTGTCTGATTCCATTTAGGGTAAAATCTGGGTTAGTTTTCTTATGTTGGCGCATGGTTTACGACTTATTTTAGCATGGATTTTGGTATTTGGTGATTCGTTTCTGTCGGGTGGCGTTTGAACGTCAACGGCAAAGGGTTATTGGTCGTGTTTGTATGCGAGACTATAGGTTTTTACCTATGGGCGTAGAGTATGCCGTTTTGGTTTCCGATGTGATTTTCATGTGCTTTAGCGTTTGTGATATCCTTGTAGGTACCCCACGTGACGTCGAGGCATTGAAGATAAAGATGGCGACATCGGCATCGGCACGCGAGAAGCAAGGTGAGTAGATTTATATCTACGGGGAGAAGTGGGGTGGATGGCGTATAACACCCCCGCAGTTCGTGATGATGTATACGAATGGGTATACACACATATAATGATTATATATTGTTTGAGATTATTGATGATAAAAATGGATTCTAGGTGTGATTGGATTAGTTAGTGTTGCGAAACCCAAGAGTAGGGGTTGCACCACACATACACACAAACCCATACTTGCATACATTCTTCTTTCACATGTGCTTAGATGAGATTATATGTTTGTGTGTTCACATGGGTATGGGACTATGTGTTCACATACTGGATTTGAGGATAGTACTTGGGATTTGAGGTGAGTCGATGAGATGTGATTTGAGGCCGCGAGATCGGTGATATGGCAGGATTCGTATTTGAGATACGTCCTGATGTTATAGCGGATCTTTGGACGATGATACCATGTGAATAGTGATATAAATAAAATGGTCGACATGTGATCGTGATATGAGATATGATATGCTAGAATGTTTATAATAGGTGGCATTGGGCGATGTATACCTCTTTATAACGATATGTGATATTGATATCGGTTTGTATGAGGCTGTAGATCAGCAGTCAGATCATGATTAGATTGATGATATTAGTATTGTACTAGACATGGATCAGTACCCGGATTATGATCTTGGATAAAGAGGATACCAGATGAATAATGTGATGAATGTGATATTGACCCGTACCCAGATTTGGGATGTCGTACGACGGATTTACGTACGAGCTATATATTGATGTTTGATCCGCACTCTTGACTTGGGAATATTTGATTATAGAGATATGGTATCGGATGTGACATTATCGAGGCGGGATCACCGACTAATATATATATATATATATATATATATATATATATATATATATTTATCGACTCAGATGTTAGGCGGTTTCCTTACCTTCAGTTAGCCTGTTAGCTCTGCCCTATAGTTTAGTGTAGTTGTATGACTCATATGATAGTAAATGCAGATTAGTTGTCATTGTGTTTAGTATTCAACACCCGCTCATTATTGCTGTTCACTCCGCATCACATGCTTATATTATGATTCATATTCCATTGTTGATATCATGCTGTTAGGACACCAGCACCATTACCGATGATGCGTATGTACCACGTACACTTACTTGCCGGCTCACACACATCTTCATCGGTAATTGCCATGTCACGTACACTTAGAAAATACTATTGCATTGACATAGTTTGTTAGCTAATAGTTTAGACATGATATTAGTGTACTTGCCTTATATGCTAGTTAGACATTGTAGTTATTACTTGCTGCTTCATGCATGTTATTATTCACTGTTATGCCGCATTCATGGATTTTTATGCCTATATTCACTGTTTACATGCTATTGAGGATTTGGATTCGGATTTTCATGGGATTTCCTAGATTTTGGGGAAAACCACAAAAACATTTATAAACTTCTTTTCTCTCTCTTTTAAATGAAAAGCTCGGTTTTCCCATGATGTATGAGTCGTCCACCTTGAGTTTGCTGATGGATTTTGAAGCCCGATTCGAGGAGTTGGATGAACCGTTTCGGGTACATGGTGGACCCGGTAAGGTATCCCGCGGCAAGAAGCCCGTGGTGCTGATGATGAGCCTGGCAGGGGAAGACTACCGACTTGTGATTTTACCCGACGCGTCGGATATCCGGAGGATACCGTCGTGGTCTTGTAATGGATATTTGGGGCCGGTCTGGACTGACGGCGCACTGGATAGTGAGATTGACATACAGAGAATTTGAGATAATGAGGTACTGAGATTTGATGATCCAGGCCAGTCCGGATAGCCGGAGCCTGAGATATTGAGATATTAGGATTTATGTTTTGTGTCGATGCTAGACACTGTTTCTACTGATTTCATTTATGATACCTCGTTTTGAAAATACAGAAATCTCACTAAATTATGAAAGCATTTTCTTCAGTACATGTATTCTGTTTTCATTCATTCATACATCATCCATATGATAAATATATACCTGAGGCACTGACACGAGCACTTGGTATTACCGTTGTTTAGAGGTATACCCTAGCCATTGTTATAGGCTGAAGGTTATATATTTGAGGATATATTATGATCGTATGATTTAGGATTGCATTGTTCATGCGATTTCTGTTCGTAGATGTTTTCTACTCACGAGTTGGCAACTCACGCCACAGTTTCTTGCAGGTTTTGCCGTATAGGTTTCATTACGGCTTTGCTGGCACTACTTCCATTCCGGGTGATTTGCTAGTTGATGGGTTCACTTATATCGTGACCATCTTATATCTTGTGTATTATTATTCAGTTGTATCTAGTAAATTCCATCAACCAAACATGTATTTATTTCAAATAGAGACTAGTGATGTTTATTCTTTCGACCTTAGAGTCGTGCGTTACATTTCTGTGGATTTCATGCTGTTTTGAGTTACCTTTTTTGTTGTGATCCTCGCCTTTCGGCGTTGTATATTATATTGCTTACGTGATTGTGACCGTCGATTCACGAAGAGCTAGCTCCCGCTTGGGGATGCATTTTTCATTATATATGCTTTATCAGGTTTTGTACCCATTTGGAGTCAGTTTTTACAAAGGAAACTCTGCCGAAATTTTTAGAAAAGACTTGTGATTTTAAAAATGTATATTTCGGCGTATGTTGCAAACTACTTGATTTAAAATAGTTTTTCCTACACTCTACTACTTTTCTTGGTTTGGATTTCTTGGTTTTCGGCTTACTTAGATTACGTACGCCTCGAGACGTTTCGTAGTTTAAGTGCCGGTCATGTTCCGTACTTTCGGGACGTGACAGCTTCCAAGGTGACCGGATGACAAAGTGACTGTCAGAGTTATAATTTTCCCTCTGACGAGGGGCAGTAGTTTGGACAGGTGGTCCAAGCGGATACTGAGGGAGGCATCGAGCAGGATACTCATTAAATTCAGTTGACGATACAGTCTAAGAAGTTTTGCTGGATTTGGAGTTCATTTTTGAACTGGGTCCCATCAGATATCCAGACATATTCTAAGACAGGTATTACTCATTTCGGGAGATGGCTTTCTCCGCGAACTTGAGATAAAGAGAGATATAGAAAAAAGAATCAGAGCGGATCCACTCATTGAGGCTATTTCTCAAACGCAATAGTTTTACAAACGAGCTTTGTGAAACTGATTAGTAGAGAAGTTGGGTGTTCGGTATCACAAAGGCTGTGAGTATGCGACATCGCAATAATTAGCCTTAAGTGCAAGTGAGAGATTGTTGGCAATAGTGCCCTCAAGTCAATTATTGGATCGCAGGCACGTGATTGTAGTGATTGAAGGAGGACCTATACCGGTAGAACAGTCTTACTCGAGATGATAGTACACTATCCGGTTTGTCTTTATAATCGTGTACATGCTTCAGGTGACATTACAGATCACTATTACATGTTGATAGAGCCCATAGGATTCTTGCTTGACTACCAGCAGTATGATGGCGATCATATACGTGAGAGTTGGATGGTCTATAAGCACATCCTTAAACTGTCCCTAGTCGTGGGAGTTTCGAGACTGGGCATCGATACTCCATGAGTAGACTAGTGTAAACGGATCGAGACCACAACGAGGGGCGGTGGCCGGTCTTGTTAGTGATATGTATGCCCTAGAGGCCATTACTGTATATACGATGTATATTGTAGTGGATGCTTGGACATATATATGGAGGACTTTCTTGCTTGACATGATAGTATGCTATCTGGTTGCACTTTATCTTAACATGTACTCTGATTATCTCTATGTTACATGTTGATAAAGCCCTTAGGATGAGTACTTGACTACCAGGATTATGATGCAGATCATACTAGTAGGGATAGGGTTGTCGCTAAGTACATCCTTCAAATGTTCCTAGTCGAGGGTGTATCGAGACAGGGCATCGATATACCAGAGTAGACTAGCGTATAGCTTCTCGACCCATACAAATTGGCGATGGATGATCCCATATCCATTGGTGTTTGACTTCAGAGACAGTATACGGGTGCTCAGTGGAGACTGGGTACACTTGACGGACTCACCGAGAACTCCAAGATGGTATTATACATCACGTCAGATGGCAGTTCTCTTGTGACACTGGTACAGGTTAGTCTGTTAACCCAAGATCGTCATAGAGTCTTGTGTGATTCCCACTGTGCTTTGATTTCCACCTTACCACGTTCAAGAGAACGTGCAAAACGGTGGCTCTTGGGTACAGTCCCGAGTCACATGGAGGCAATGAGAGATAGTATGGGTTTCGTCTCTCCCGGTATTGGGAGTTGATGTTGCGCCGTGCTCGATTGGCTATAACAGGAAGTCCATGTCCAAAGCTGCTACAGAGATATACTGGTAAGTGTTATCAGTAGTTTCTCGACCCGTTATGAGCCTCATATCGAGTTACTGGGGTCTGACGTTTACCACCCCTGGATGTATCAGACGAAGAGACTGGATTGTACGGTAGTGTTACTGACTGGATTAGCAGGAGTGTGAGCAGTCTTTCTTGTTGATCTTCTGATCGCTCAGTACCCGGGTGGCCGTTACGTTTAGCATACCGCTTGCGGCTTGTGGGTGTTTGATATGATCATCACCTACTGCCGGCGTATTGACGAGTCTTTAGAGTCCTACACAGGGGTTTCCTGGCTCAAGCGAAACGGAGTAGGAGCACATATGCGATATGTGCGGGACCGAAATTGATATGATATGAGATACCGTATTGTATTCTCGTGATTTGTGGCATGGATGGTTATATGCTATATAGCCGGGTTATCAGATCAAGTGTTGATTCGATAAAATGTTACATTATGATATTAGTCGGTTATATGTGATATAGCCGGATTATTAAATCAAGAGTTGATTTAATAATTTAATGTATAATTATATATTTGATATATTACATTACATTAACTAGTATTTGCTCACTTATGATTTCTTTTCTCACTAATTTGTGCATAAGTGTATATGTGATATATGCAAGTGTACAAGTTTGTGTCATGCTTGATGATACATACATGATAGGTGTATGAGACTTATATCATCTTAGTGTTAAGTTAGGGTTTATTTAATTCTTAAGAAATAACAGAAGAGAGAAGATTTGGTCAATATTGTCAAGCTTGCTTGAAGCTTGTAGAAACATTGACAAAGTCAACTCTTTTGTCATTCCTTAGGATATTTCTTAACCCAATCCTTAACCTTACACCTTGGTTAATTCTCTACATGAGTTAAGCATGAGGACTTAACTCACCCATGGTTACATAATTCATTTGGATGAATTATTGACTAGGGTTCATCTTTTTCTTCTTCCTCAAAAGCTTACTAGCTCTAATGGAGTTATGAGAAAATGTGTGAGAAAATCAATTTTAAAGTGAGCCCACTTACTACTTCATCATCCTCCACTCTTTTCCTTTTATTATAGGGTGTTCTCTTCACAAAGTTCTTGACCTAGTGAAGAAATAGCTTGGGTTAGTTTCTCCTCGACGTAGATCATCTTCGGCCTCGAAGACATTGAAGCAAGCAAGTTCGTTTCTTCATCGGAGCCTCTCTAGAGTCCGGAGTTCACGATCGCAGTGAAGGGGACTACTACACGGAGCTATTGAAGTGAAGGACCGGTCTACAAAGGTTGTATTCCTTGTTCACTTAGATGTAAAGAGTTTACATATCTTGTTTAACCCTAATTCTCTTGTTCGATTACTTGGATGGTTGGTTTAGCACCCCAAAAATTTTGATATAGCATGTTTGATGCTTGCCAAAACCTTGCTAAGGTGCTAAGCTAACCCTACAGTGGTATCAGAGCCAAGCTAGAGCATTAGGCGTTGTATAGACGAAGTTTGAAGTCCGATTGAACTCCGAAACCCCGATAAATCCCACTTTCTGGAAAAAAATTTGAAATTTGAAATTTTTCATATTAAAAATACTCAGAAAATCATGCAGGGAATTCTATGGACCCACCTGAAGAACGAGTCCCTAACTCGCTACAGTGACCGCGTAACCGCGGCCAAAACTTGGTTTTGGCGGCGGTACCGCGGCGCCACTGTGGAGGCTTGGGACAGGCCCTTCAGCGACAGTCCGTAGATGCTGGGGCATGCTTCTGGGAATTTTTAATTATGCTCAAGTGTTGAGCTCTCTGGGAATTTTTGGGAATTCGTTGAATCGATCGAATTATCTAACTTCGCCTAGCTATCTGTGATTGTGATACAATATTTGGAATCCACTATAATTAGTTATGTGATAACTAGTTTGAATTTTGTAAATCTAGCGGTTTAGTCTCGTATGATCGGTTGCCACGGAATTTTGATATTGATCAAAAGTCCATCGCAATCACGTAGTGTACGCGGATACTCACCGGGTAAACCTAATAGATAGCCATGCCCTATAGCCCCGACCAAGTGACTGTAGGAGAACCCCGTCGACAAAAGCATCCGTTCGGGTTCTCGCGGCAGCGGTGTTCCGCCTTAGTGCACTTCATCGACGGTATCGGGGGTGCGGCCGTCTACTAAAGTTTCCGACGAGCATTCGATCAAGATGTCGGGAATCTTGTTGAATTGCCCGACTAGATATTGAAAAGTGTTTTCGAGATCGAGACTAAAATGCGGGGTTTATAATTGTTAGGCATGCGATGTCTAAGGATTTCATTTGATTAGGCATGAAATCCAAAGTATGTGATATGTTGGGTTTATGATGTCTAAGGTGGTTGCGGATTCCTACTGTTGTAGTTTTTCACTTTCTTTTCTGCGACCGTAAGTGTAATATATGGTGTATCGCCGGTTTCGGTGCTATATGTCAACGACAACTGGGATACGCATATTTACTTACGTTAATGACATGTGATGTTATGTGTTGCTGGGATATGTTATATTGGATCGTCGTGTTTCGAATAGCCGGGGGGTTTTATGTGAGATGATAGTTTTTCATTTTCATTCATGTAAAATTCATTGTATGTAATATTATTTTATTGGGGCACTTCCGGGTTGAGGATGATGTCACCATTGTATATTATTTACTTTTCCTCATTAGGATAGACCCAAGGCGGGGAGCACAAGTAACCGGGTTCTAGGGTCCAGTGGGAGACCATCTCGAGGAGTCGAGACCGGGTCTCCTAACTCTAGAATTGGTAGGGTTGCTTGACGCTCTCGTAGGGGTCTAGGGGTGTGGGATTGGCTATTCATCATGACCGTGGAATCCGTGTTTTATACAGGCTTAAAATAAAACCCGGAAATACTAGTATATCCAATATTTCATATGTTTTTTTCTGCTGCGATATCTGTGATGTGATCATTTGATATATTGTTGAGATGAATACAGGATATAGTATATGTGATATATTATATAGACGTTGCTTATGTTTTACGCCCGCGCTAGTGTAAGTCCATATCACGCACCCCACGTATTCGCGGGGAGGCGGAATATACGAAAAACAATTATCAAAGCTTCGTAACACGGACTTGAGCACACGGATCTTATCTAAACCATTACTAGCAAACAACGAGAGGTTTAACTACTTGGATTCGAAGTTATACCTCACGTTACCTGTCCTTCGGGTCTTCATCGCTGTCCTCCACACCTCGTAGGCTCTATGGAACATGGGCACCTCAACGGCCTCCTCGAGTCAAAGACGATCCACCCGAGAGTCTATAATCCGAGCTCCTATCTCGAATCTGAGATAACTACGGCTTCTAGTTTGCTAATCTAGAAGTCCTAGAGGGTGTAGAGTATTTAGATGGATTACTTAGTTACTTAAACCCTAAGATTCTCAACTCATGAGAGCTTTTATGGTTTGAGGAAGAAGATGATAACTTGAGGAGAGAGAAAGCTTTTGTGATAATTAAATGAATAATTCTCATGCAAGAATATTATGTAGCATAATAATTTCTCTCTTGATAATATCAAGATAATATCTAGCATGCTTCATTTAATTCTAAGGGTGAATCACCTCATGAGTCATTAAGCGTTTAATATAAACATACACCTCATCCTCCACCTCATTTAGTTTAAAACCTAAAAAGAATTAAACACAAATGAGTCATCTTCTTCTAGAAGCTTCCCGACAAATTATGAGACTGCCACTTCCATCCGTATTTCCGAAAAACGTGGATAATCTTTGACTGAATAAATCCATCTGTATAATACTAGAATCTGGCTTAAACCAAAGACCGCTAGTATTATTTGCCCGATCATTATACGTGCACAAGTGTACGTAAGTGATCGCTGCCCTGCCGTAAAACCATACGGCCTCTACACCTTTTGCCCGGTGCAGGGAAACTCTCTGTATGGGACTCTAAACACTCGACACTACGCTGGCAGTGGGTTTAACCACAGGCCGTAAGCGGTACTAGCTGTACGTAACGGACCCAGGTAGATGTCGATAAGAAGGCCGATGAGTAAACCCATCCGAACTCTTACTGAGCCTGATGTGACAATCTCTGTACAGTCCGGTCTGTTCGTCTAGGACTATCGCATATCAGGGCCTAGCGGGGCGGTAAACGTCAGACCCCTAATGGCGGTATAAGTCGTGTCGGAGTGTAACCTATTACACCTTGAGAAAATACTGGAACCTACCAGTATATCTCGCTTGCCCTGGCCAGGGACTTTGCGTAATGGCTCGCCATACACAGCGCGATATCAACCACCAATACCGGGAGAGACGAATCATGTCTAACCGCCACTGCCTCCAAGTGCTTCGGGACTGCACCCAACTACTACCTGTTTGTACGACTCCTTTGAACCGTGGTAGAGTAGTAATCTAAGTACAGTGGGAACACACCCAAGGCGAAGTAGCAGTGTCAAGTCGACGGACTAAGCTGTACTCATGTCACCTGGGAACTGCTATCTGACGATAGGTATAAAACCAACCTGCAGTTCCAGCGAGTCTTGTCCGGTGTACTCATAACCTAACAAGCACCTGTATACTATCTCCAGTACAACGTACTGATGGCTATGGGACAGACTATCTCCCCAACTGGGATGAGAAGCGTACACACCAGTCTACTCCGGAGTATCGATGCCCTATCTCGATAATCCTATGACCAGGGACCTGTATAGGATGTTGCTTATAGACTACCCAGCCCCCGCTAGTGTGACTGCCATCACAACGTTGGTAATCAAGCAAAGATCCTAAGGGCTCTACTAATATGTATAAGAGATATGTTAAAAGAAACACATGCACATATTAAAGTAGAAACAAACTAAGTAGCATACTACCATTTTTAGCAAGACTGTCAATACAACTGTGAATATCCCAAGCTTCCATTAAGTAATATACAAACTAGTATGATACAGTAATGGCCTCTAGGGCATAAACACTAACAGCTAGCCCCGCCCCGCTCTGCCGTTAGTTACCTAACCTAACGGTGCACGAGGGGACATCGAGGCGAATGCGGATGGCATAAGCGTACGTTGTATTTATCTGTGATGTTTAGGTAACTTTAAATGATGGGACTTTGATTATTCCAAAAATTGTAGTTTACCGTAATCAGAAACGGCGTCGCTTTGCAGCTAGCCGGTGAGTACGGGTCGATCCGCAGAGATGTGTAATTTCTTGTTTTTGTGTTATAACGACTTGATTCAGATTGTTGTTTGGTTTTTGTCGATTGATTAAAAACTAATTTAAGTGATATGAAAGAACTCGTTAGGGTCAGGTCAAAGGTAGGGTTGATGAGATCAATATTTTCACCCTTTTCAATGCCGTTAGATTAAAGCTTTTTAGAAAATCACAACAATTATTAGCAAAGGGGATTAGGATGATCGGGAAGAAACAAAGTTTCTTCCTCTAGATCCTTGTCCGTCCTTTCCTATTAATTGCTGCAATCTTCATGGACGTCATGTATGTCCGGCCTTTTAGACTACGGTTCACCGTTACCTCGTAGGTAGGGTGCCGTAGGGGGCGGATCATACATGCGTGCATGAAGGTTTCATTTTGAAAATATGTTGGCATTGAAGGAGGTGAGAGATATCCATCTCTCACTCCCTCCCTTGTTCCTAACCCTAACGAGCGAGGATTTTACTCGCTCATTAGGGAATTATTAAAAAGTGACATTTTTGTTGTTTATGTTTTAGAGTGTTACTCTTACGACAGATTAAAATTAGCTGAACTAGTGAACTACAGCAAACAAATGGATAACTAGGGCAAGTAATGATATTAAACTAAGGCAGGAATTAAATAAATTAAAAACTTACAAGAAAAGTTGATGCTCTAAATCTCCCAACAAGTCTGAACTTTTATTGATTGAAAAGAGGCATACATTTTACAGATTTTGAGTACAATTTATAAGCAACCAGTGAAGCTAGGGTTACAGACTCTCGTAGACATGCAATTACAGATTTGCCCCCTAAAAATCCCAACACCCGCACCATCGCACCGACACAAGAAGTCGGTGCCGACACGGGCACCATACGGCCGCGGAACCGTGGCAATGATAGGCCTTTGGCCGCGGTTCTGCGGCCCTTTGGTGGCTTCATGCCACCATCTTCTGTGGTCTTCATTCTGGGTTCTTGGGCTTATTTGTTATTCATTAGTTTTCTCTGTTTGACTTCTTGGTCTTTTCCAGATCTTCAATGAAAACTTGTAAGGAGCTTTTTGACCGTTCACTTTCGTCTTTTGGATCTTGCGCTGTTCTTCATCTCGGCTTGAGTAAGATCTGTCTGCTTGTTGGTCAAAAGTCTCTTTTCTGTAGCATCTTTCGTCTTTTTCACTGTATTTGTTCCAAGAGCCTGTATCCTGTATCATGCAACAAACGAGCGTCAAAAGTACCTGTTTACTTATAAAATGCATAAAAGTGGAGCGTATGAATTGCAATATTATGATGTGAACAAATACCCCCAAACTTATCTTTTACTCGTCCTCGAGCAATCTTGTTAATTTATTCTAACCTAACCGCACTTTCGCAGGGAAACGCGATTGCACTGAGCACGTGCAACAAGCCGTTAAACCTCTAGGTGTCCCTAGTAGGAGGAGTGTTGTCTCCTGAGGGTTTTCAGCGGATTACACCCACAAAATCCTATCAACTTGGTTTTTCAACTTTTGTTTTCCAATTAGGTTTTCTAACAAGGAATTCTATTATCGTCGCCCCGCAAATTATCCACCCATATTCTTCACACTTCCTTATTATGTAACTTAAGATTGTACATGTTCTATAGAATTACTTAGAATTCAGCATTTCTTAAGTTTTTCTTCTTGAGTTTCATCTCCACTTAGGAATTTCTATCAACTCTATTAAAGATACAAGTTTTATTTTTCATTCCTTTCTCTTATCTAAACTCTAATCACATATCCTCACGTGTGTGTAATTTTCACCCCTACACTTGGAAATTCAAATCAAGCAATCGTACTCTCGTCCATTTTCCAAAGCACTTAACTTTCGCTTACACATCCTTCATGCGACCGTTAATACTTCTTGAGGTACCAACAGCCGATTACAAGATGTGTTAGCCCTTTAACGCGTATTTCCTAGTTTTGCAACACCCAAGGCTTTTAGCAGTGACTCCCAAACCAGTTGGTCTAAGGCACTAGGTGATGAAGCACCCTCGCTAATTAATTTTCTAGCCCTAAGTAATCACAAAAACCAGTGACCATTTTTTTTATTCACTTTTTTTTTCTTTTTATTTTCATTGTGCTAAGGACTTTAGACAAGAGTAATTCAAGGTCTCTTCTACAAATCCAAGTTTCAAGGTGCATGATTGTGCAATTTGTAGGGTATATGTTTTCAGAATCTAAACTCAAGCTAGGAACTATCTTTCGAACTTATACTTTAATAAGAACATTAATAATCTTCCCTCGTTTTGGCTTAACCGACGAAGTGAACCCAAAATTTGCCTATTCCTAAATAACCTACAAGGACATACACTTTCTACCGTTAAACTTTAAGCAAGGTTATTTTTAGGGTTTTTAATTTACTAAGTCTAAGATCTAGTTTTTTCTAACTAGTTAACCTTTTTATCAACTCAAGTCAATTAACCAAAATTGAATACAATAATTTTTATAATTTTTGAAATTTTTATGGGTTTTTCAGTTTTCTAATTTTTTTTTTTTCAAATTTTTGAATTTTTATGAATTTTTTTTATATAAAGATGCAATGCAGAAATTAAATATGCAAAAGGGAAAGAAAATATATACAATATGCAATGCAAAAGATAACTATATACATTACCCTCTCCCCCAAACTTGAGCAAAGCAGTGCCCTCACTGCCCGGCCCCATGTCACGCTCGTGAGCGTGAACGTGATCTTTCCCCTCTAGCCAAAAGTGTTTGGATCCCCCTCTCAATTTCCGTCAACCGACGGTCGTGATCTCTTGCAGTTGCCCGAAACTCATCTCTCAAAGAATCGATTCTCCTCACTGTTCTCCTCACTAATCGCGCATGCTCCTGGGGAGTTAGTTCTTCCCCGCTCGAAGTCGAGCTCGAGCTAGGGGTGTGTGCAGGTACATTTTCTGCCGGTTCTGTTCGTGTCCAAATATCCGTGAGTCTAGAGTAGGACGACGAGATTCCCTCTAAAAGTGGTCGAATTGGGACACCGTCTATCATATATGAGTCAAATTCCTCGGCTGGGAGGAAATAACGGCAAATTTGTGTAACAAGCATGGGACATGGGTATACGGAACCTCGTTTCCCCGTACCTATGGATTGGAGCAAAACCGTGCACATGTCGAACCTAGGATTTTTCGTCATCAGTGTGTGGACGACATGTAACGAAGGGGTGAAAAAGGTCGTGTTGTGAGAACTTCCTAAAATATTGTTTTGTGCCCACCGGCATACAGTTAAAACGTTCGCGTAAAGGGTCCGTGCTTGGATACCCTTACGCGGTTCTCGTGCACAGTCATTACCCATTAATGGCATATAATCTTCAAAGCGCAGTGGGTGTTCATGTGCAGGTACACGTGGTATGAGTGTAACCTCGTGTATCATGTCCCTATCGATGTGAATTTCACGATTTCCCCAATTCAGTTTAATGTAACCTAAGTTGTCAAGGCTATTATCTTCCATGGATTCGTAAAATAGGGCAACTAGGTTAGGTAGAGCAAACGCAGATGCATGATTATAGAGGAGGAAATTCCAGCCCCTTTGAGCGATTTCGTGTGGGAAATATCTATCGTAAATCTCGTGTGCGAAAACAGGGGAAAAATCCCTTTCATACTGCATTTTATGTGCCATTTAGATGCTTACAGTAAAAGTATATGCAGTAACAGAGACTAAAGGCTCAGATTTACCTCCCCTGAAAAATTCACGGGGTGAAGACACAAAGCGGCGGCGGTTGCGCGGCGGGAGGCGGCAGCGGCGGCGGAAGCGCGGCGCTCTGGTGGAGTTGAGGCGAAATTTTTCTGCAGAGGGTAGGGGGCGGCGGCTAGGGTTTGATGAGAGGAAAATTTTTAGGGTTATGAACACAGGGGGTCGGGTTCCTTTAAATAGGGGATGGGAGGGTGATTTGCTTAAAACACCCTCTAAAAAGAGGGTTTTATTTGAAAAAACAGCTCTTAATCTGCAAATTTGTAATTAGGTCCAAAAAAAATTATTAATTTTTTATATTTTTTATTTTTATTTTTATTTTTATTTATTTTTTATAGTATTTTAAAAATAATAAACACATCCCCAAACTTATTTGAAATAGTATCTTCGGGAAACGAAGTTTGGGGGTGAAAGTGGAGGAATATCACTCAGTGTAGATCGGCTCCTGCAAAAGCAGGAGCTCCTCCGAAGGATCCGCTGTGAAGAACGGTTTCAGTCGATGCCCATTTACCTTGAATAAGGTACCGTCTTCAGGGTTCTCAAGATCAACCGCACCGTGCGGATAAACGGTGCGGACTACAAAGGGTCCTCTCCATCTGGACCGGAGCTTGCCGGGATGAAAATGTAACCTAGTGTCATAAAGTAGAACCTGTTGACCAGGTTCAAAAGTTTTTCGAAAAAGGTGTTTATCATGGAACATCTTAGCTCGGTTTTTAGCAGTTATGGCATTATCATATGCCTCATCCCTTAGCTCCTCCAGCTCATTCAATTGCAGCTTTCTGTTGCTGCCCGCATCTCCTAAAGACAAATTCAGCTCTTTGATAGCCCAAAATGCTTTATGCTCGATCTCCACTGGGAGGTGGCAAGCCTTCCCGTACACAAGCCGGTATGGAGACATACCAAGATCGGTCTTATATGCTGTACGGAAAGCCCATAGTGCATCTATCAGTTTAAGTGACCAATCCTTACGGTTTTTGGAAACCGTTTTCTCCAAGATTTGCTTTATTTGCCGATTTGAAACCTCGGCTTGCCCACATGTTTGGGGGTGATACGGCGTTGACAATTTGTGGGTGATAGAGTATTTGCGCATTAAGGACTCGAAAGTCCTATTGTAGAAGTGAGAACCATTATCACTTATTATCGCCCGAGGGTGCCTAAATCGAGAAAATATGTGTTCTTTAAGAAACCGAACGACAACTTTATTATCGTTCGTTCGGCTGGGCACTGCCTCGACCCACTTAGAAACATAGTCAACCGCCAAAAGAATATACACATTTCCAAAAGAGTTAGGAAATGGTCCCATGAAATCTATACCCCAAACATCAAAAATGTCCACTACCAGAATGGGTTGGAGTGGCATTTCGTTTCTCCGCGAAATCCGGCCCAAGTGTTGGCACCGGGAGCAAGTTTTGCAGTATTCAAATGCATCCTTGAAGAGTCGTGGCCAATAGAAACCACACTGCAAAACTTTTTCGGCTGTTTTCTTTGGGCCAAAGTGCCCGCCACATGCTTGATCGTGGCAAAAAGACAGCACACTCTTGACCTCACTCTCGGGCACACACCGACGAATGATTTGGTCGGAACAGTATTTAAAAAGATAAGGCTCATCCCAGTAAAAATGCTTTGCTTGGGACAAAAATCGAAGCTTATCCTGTTTCGACCAATCATTAGGTATCAGGCCGGTGGCTAAGTAGTTCACGATATCGGCGAACCATGGTTCGCACGAAACGGTCAAGAGTTGCTCGTCGGGAAAAACGTCAGTGATTGGAAGATCGAGCGTGGGCGAAGAAGGAAGTCGTGATAAGTGATCAGCTACTACGTTTTCACATCCCTTTTTGTCCTTAATGACAAGGTCAAACTCTTGCAATAAAAGGATCCAACGTATTAGCCTTGACTTAGCATCCTTCTTCGTAAAAAGGTGGCGAAGAGCCGAATGATCAGTATAAACAACGACTGGAGAGCCGATTAAATAAGGCCGAAATTTTTCGAGTGCAAACACAACAGCTAAAAATTCTTTCTCTGTTGTTGTGTAGTTAAGTTGGGCCCCATTTAGTGTTCGGCTAGCATAATAAATCACGTGCGGCATCTTATTAATGTGCTGTCCAAGAACAACGCCAATAGCAAAGTCTGATGCGTCGCACATGATTTCAAAAGGGTGCGTCCAGTCGGGAGATGAGAGGATGGGCGCAGTGATGAGTGAATGTTTTAAAGACTCGAATGCTTCAGTGCATGTGGAGTCGAAAGCGAAAGTTGTGTCCTTGGCCAGTAATAGAGTCAAGGGTCTAGCAATATTGCTAAAGTCCTTGATAAACCGTCTGTAGAAACCGGCGTGGCCAAGGAAGGCTCTAATATCTTTGACGCATTTTGGGGGATGTAGGTTAGAAATCACTTCGATTTTAGCCCTGTCAACCTCGATGCCGTTTTGCGAGATGACATGTCCTAAGACGATGCCCTCTCGCACCATGAAATGGCACTTCTCCCAATTCAATGTTAGGTTCTTAACCCTGCAGCGGGTAAGAACAGCGTCAAGATGGCGTAAACACTCGTCGAAGGAGTCGCCAAAGATGGAGAAATCATCCATAAAAATCTCCAAGAACTTTTCAACCATGTCTGAAAAGATCCCCATCATACACCGCTGAAATGTCGCGGGTGCATTGCATAACCCAAAGGGCATGCGACGATAAGCAAACGTGCCAAAGGGACAAGTGAATGTTGTCTTATCTTGGTCCTCTTTGGCGATGGGGACTTGATTGTAACCGGAATAGCCATCGAGAAAGCAATAGAACTCGTGCCCTGCCAATCGCTCGAGCATTTGGTCAATGAAAGGTAAAGGAAAATGGTCTTTCCTTGTTGCGGCATTGAGTTTTCTATAGTCTATGCAGACTCGCCATCCAGTTTGGGTGCGAGTGGGAATCAACTCATTTGCCTCATTTGTAATGACTGTAATGCCTGATTTCTTTGGCACGACGTGGATTGAGCTAACCCATTGGCTATCCGAGATAGGGTAAATGATACCGCTATCCAGACACTTGACAATTTCCTTCTTAACAGCCTCTTTCATGATGGGGTTGAGGCGCCTTTGTGGATCCCGTGCTGGCTTGGCATCATCCATTAAATGTATATGATGTTCGACTATGAGGGGACTAATCCCCTTAATGTCCGCCATAGACCAGCCGAAAGCTTGCCGATTATTATGTAAGACCATCAAAAGTGCCTTCTCTTGCTCAAGAGCTAGAGAAGCTGATACAATGACAGGTAAGGTCTCATTATCACCTAGATAAGCATATTTTAGGTGTGTCGGCAAAAGCTTTAATTCGAGTTTAGGAGGTGAAATAATAGATGGTAACAATGGGGTCGTTGTTTCAAACTCGAATGATTCCATCAAAGGTTCGAACTGAGTGTACGCAACAGTGTCGGATGGTTCAACTAACTCATCCGAAAAAGCAAAAGACTCCAATTCAGGTGATGAGTCTTCAAAGTCATCAACGAAGGTAAAGCACTCAAAATCATTATCAGCTGTGAAAGCTGTGTCGGATTCTAGGAGGAACGCACTAGTGGCGTTAACATTGCTGTGATCGAACAAAAAATTCTCGAATTCACAGTCCTCCTCCGCGATCTCATTGATCGAGCAAACATCGAGTACGCTAGCATTAGGCTCAGCCGGCTGACTTCCCAACTTGAAAATATTGAGCTCAATTGTCATATTGCCGAAAGATAGGTTCATTGAACCATTACGACAATTGATCACTGCGTTGGAAGTAGCCAGAAATGGTCGACCAAGTATTACCGGAATTTGGTTCCGGGGGTTAGCAACAGGTTGTGTATCCATCATAATAAAGTCAACGGGGAAAATAAAATCCCCTACTCTTATTAACACATCCTCCAGCTCTCCCCTAGGATGGGTTATTGACCGGTCGGCCATTTGGAGAGTACAGTGAGTGGGCTTAAGCTCTCCAATGCCCAATTGCTCGTACACAGAATAGGGTAGCAAATTGACGCTCGCGCTAAGATCTAATAGTGCTCTATTGATGTTCTTGTCCCCAATTGTTATCGAAATGGTAAGACACCCGGGGTCCTTTTGCTTTGGGGGAAGGGAATTTACAAGAGCATCACTAATAGCACTAGCCACAAAAACTTTCTTTGGCACTTGCGACTTCCTCTTTTTGGTGCATAAGTCCTTTAAAATTTTTGCATATGAAGGAACTTGCTGGATGGCATCCAAAAGAGGGATATTTATGCTAACCTGTTTGAATAACTCAACAATCTTTTCCATCTGCGGAGTTGGTTTATTGGATCTCAACCGATTACGAAAAGGAACATTTTGAAAGGTGGTTGAGTCCAATTTTTGCGGATCAGACTGTCGAGTTGGAACGGCGCCCCGTGTAGATGTGTTCGTGTTGTGAGAAATGGGTCCGTTCGAGCTAGAAGGGGTAGAGCCATGTGAAGGGTGGAGAATAGGCTTTAAGGAAGAAGAAGATGAAGGTGAAGAAGATGAAGAAGCCCCACCGGCAGGGTGTCATTGTTCATGCCCACATTTTTCTGCAACACTTTTCCCGATCTCAACGTGGTCACGGCATTTACGTTATGATTTTGCTGTTGAAATGCAGCATGTGCGTGACCGGGGTTGGGTAGTGGTTGAGACGGGAGTTTTCTTTTTTCGCGCTCGCTCAAAGCTGCATTGAGTTGTGCAATCTGTGCCTCAATAGATTTGATGCTTTGATCGTGTGAGGCACTATTTTGCACTAAAGATTGAATAGAAGTCTCAAGTCTTGCTGTAGACTGTGTAGATTGCTTAAGGAACGCATCTAGAATTCTTTCGAGCGAGCTAACCTTATCATTATTAGGTTGAACGTAATTATTTGGCTGATAAGCATTGTTAGGCACAAAATTGTTCACCTGATTAGAGTAAGGTTGTTGTTGAAATTGTTGCGGTTGATATTGAGTTTGTGAGGGTGCTTGTTGTTGTTGTTGTGGGGGAGGAGGTCTTTGAAAATTATTATTTCCTTGGAATTGATGATTTTGGTTCCAAGCGAAATTTGGGTGACTCCTCCACCCCGGATTATACGTCGAAGAGTACGGATCGTTTCTTTGTCGTTGCTGAAATGCAGCATTGACTTGATCCTGTCCTTGTGTAGATGCATTATAAGGACACTCTTCGGTCAGGTGCGATGGATCCGCACAACAAGCACAGACAGTTCGTGGGGGCATAGCAGGGGCAGGAGAAGACGATGAGATTTTGGTCTCGATCGCTTCTAGCTTTTTCGTAAGAGCGGCCATCTCGGCCTTCATAGCAATCGACATCTCTACTTGATGTATGCCTGCCCTAGATTGACCACTAAAAGATGATGTGGTCTTGGTACTTCCCACTGTATTGTCTGCTCACTAAGATCCTCGAGAAACTGCCATGCTTCATCACTAGACTTAGAGAGAAAATGACATTGACAGATGGTTTCTAGCAACTGCTTCGTTGCCGAGTTCAATCCCTCGTATAATGTTTGGCAAAGTTGCCAACTTTCTATCCCATGATGAGGGCATTGAACTAGTAGGTCCTTGAATCTCTCGAAGCACTTCCAAAATGGTTCGGACGGAAGTTGTGAGAATTGAATTATTTCATTGCGGATTCTGGCAGTTTTATGGTGAGGATAGAACTTTTTTAGAAAAGCTTTCACAAACTCATCCCAATTTCTAATAGAATGTGATGCGGTGCTATATAGCCACTTCTCGGCTAGGTCACATAAGGTGAAAGGAATGACCCTTAGCCTTATAGCGTCCTCACTCAATTGGGTCGTTTTCATCATAGCGCACACATTTTGGAATTTATTAATAAAGATATAAGCGTCTTCAGTTTCCAAACCATGAAATTTCGGCAGCATATTGATGAAATGTGGTTTAATCTCAAAATTGTCCCCATTTGCCGGTGGGGGTGAAAGACAGGTTGGTAAAGAAGTGCGGATGGGGTAAAAGAGGTCCTGGAGCGCAACTCGTGCGGGCGCTTCAACAGGCGGCTGGTTCGGGTCATTCGCACCTAACGGAGGTGGAATCCTTCCCGTCGGTAAGGTATTGTTGGGGTTGAATCCCGACATACCTTCGGTGAAAGAAGTTGAGGGTGAGGGTAAGAAAGTGGACGGATTTTCGACTTCGGTGTCGAAAGGTTCGTTGGTCGGTACCGTCGAAACGCGGACTAATCGGGCGTCTGTATCCCTAGTCCAAAGTGACATACACTAAAAGGGATAGTGCAGTCAGAAAAAAAAAGAAAAACAGAATGTGGGGATAAGATAACGTTAGTGGTGGAAGTGGTTTGCAAGTTTTCTTAGCGGCAAGTTGCAAGTTTTTGAAAAGATTTTTCTCTTTTTTTTTTATGTGACAGTTTTGCAAAAAGGTTTTTCAAAAGGGACTCGTGACACAAATCAACCACACATGCACAATCAGGCCTAGATCTAGGGTTGCCTAGGTCTGCTAGACAGCTCCTAACTAGGGCTAGAAATAGGACCTCAAACCGTCTCTTCACGGACAAGTACGACCAGGTAAGTGGGAAGGAACCACCACTACAGTGGGCCTAATTAATAACCACTAGCCTAGACACCGCAATGTCGGTTAGGATAAACGGCCGATGTCTATACTAGTCCTTTTCCTATTGAGCTCAATGTCTTTAGGTCTGAGTCTAATCTTTTTTTTTATTAATTGTGGTCAATACACATGCTTTAGGTGTTTTCTGGGGTCCTGGGAAGGGTGATGAAATCCCCACCCAATCTGAGTTTGGTCAATTAGCCCCTTAAAGTCCAATTAAATTATGCAAAACAGTAAAATTCACTTGCAATCAATTTTAGCGCGGCGCAAAGAACCCTGCAGAAAATCTGTTATTTAGAAGGAGGAGAGAATTTTTTTTAGCGCAAAGAATTCCTACAGAAACTTTTTACAATGGAGATATGGAGGTTGCATAGGGGAAGAAAAGAGATCAAACCCTGTAAAAATTATGTGCCGACGTAGCAGTTGTGCGGCGGTTCCGCTGTCTAGGGTACCAGAGTGCGGCGGAAACGCGGTGCTTCAAGGGAATCAGGCTCTGAAACTTTTTGTACTGTTCTGTGCTTAAAATTCCTCTCTGTTCTTATGCTCCTTTTTCTGTTTTGACCTTCTGTAAAACTCCAGATCCGCGATGCTTTGTTGTTCCTGCAAGATTCAAACGAGAAACCCTTCAAACAGATAAAAATCGCTAAAGTGGTTTTGTATTTCTGTATTTTCTGATTTTTATGATTTTTCAAAATTTATATCAACCCGAAATCCTACAAATAAAAAAATTTACGCCATCCCCGGCAACGGCGCCATTTGATTATTCCAAAAATTGTAGTTTACCGTAATCAGAAACGGCGTCGCTTTGCAGCTAGCCGGTGAGTACGGGTCGATCCGCAGAGATGTGTAATTTCTTGTTTTTGTGTTATAACGAGTTGATTCAGATTGTTGTTTGGTTTTTGTCGATTGATTAAAAACTAATTTAAGTGATATGAAAGAACTCGTTTGGGTCAGGTCAAAGGTAGGGTTGATGAGATCAATATTTTCACCCCTTTCAATGCCGTTTGATTAAAGCTTTTTAGAAAATCACAACAATTATTAGCAAAGGGGATTAGGATGATCGGGAAGAAACAAAGTTTCTTCCTCTAGATCCTTGTCCGTCCTTTCCTATTAATTGCTGCAATCTTCATGGACGTCATGTATGTTCGGCCTTTTAGACTACGGTTCACCGTTACCTCGTAGGTAGGGTGCCGTAGGGGGCGGATTATACATGCGTGCATGAAGGTTTCGTTTTGAAAATATGTTGGCATTGAAGGAGGTGAGCGATATCCATCTCTCACTCCCTCCCTTGTTCCTAACCCTAACGAGCGAGGATTTTACTCGCTCATTAGGGAATTATTAAAAAGTGACATTTTTGTTGTTTATGTTTTAGAGTGTTACTCTTATGACAGATTAAAATTAGCTGAACTAGTGAACTACAGCAAACAAATGGATAACTAGGGCAAGTAATGATATTAAACTAAGGCAGGAATTAAATAAATTAATAACTTACAAGAAAAGTTGATGCTCTAAATCTCCCAACAAGTCTGAACTTTTATTGATTGAAAAGAGGCATACATTTTACAGATTTTGAGTACAATTTATAAGCAACCAGTGAAGATAGGGTTACAGACTCTCGTAGACATGCAATTACAGATTTTCCCCCTGAAAATCCCAACACCCGCACCGTCGCACCGACACAAGAAGTCGGTGCCGACACGGGCACCATACGGCCGCGGAACCGCGGCAATGATAGGCCTTTGGCCGCGGTTCCGCGGCCCTTTGGTGGCTTCATGCCACCATCTTCTGTGGTCTTCATTCTGGGTTCTTGGGCTTATTTGTTATTCACTAGTTTTCTCTGTTTAACTTCTTGGTCTTTTCCAGATCTTCAATGAAAACTTGTAAGGAGCTTTTTGACCGTTCACTTTCGTCTTTTGGAACTTGCACTGTTCTTCATCTCGGCTTGAGTAAGATCTGTCTGCTTGTTGGTCAAAAGCCTCTTTTCTGTAGCATCTTTCGTCTTTTTCACTGTATTTGTTCCAAGAGCCTGTATCCTGTATCATGCAACAAACGAGCGTCAAAAGTACCTGTTTACTTATAAAATGCATAAAAGTGGGGCGTATGAATTGCAATATTATGATGTGAACAGACTTCATTAATGAGATTAATGAAATAAAAGAAACCTAAAGATGTTGTAGAAACTTGTCTCGAAAACTTGTAGCTCTAGTTCTTGCTTTGCATAGCGGTATTCCATGTAGAATATCCAGCACCTTATTCGATAAGGAAAGAGCCGAGATCCCATCACCGGGAGTGACCTCTTTAGCGAATCTAGCAGATGCTACAAACTCGGTTTGTCTTTTGATTGCTTTTTTAGTTTTTGCTTTGCATAGAGGTATTCCTTGTAGAATATCCAGCACCTTATTCGATAAGGAAAGAGCCGAGATCCCTTCACCGGGAGTGACCTCTTTAGCGAAACTAGCAGATGCTACAAACTCGGTTTGTCTTTTGATTGCTTTTTTAGTTTTTGCTTTGCATAGTGGTATTTGTGAAATATCCTGCAACTTATTCGATAAGGAAAGAGCCGAGATCCCTTCACCGGGAGTGACCTCTTTAGCAAAACTAGTAAAAGCCTCAAAAACACTCCTTTTCAAAATCACTCGATTCTACAACGATATAAAGTTCATTACGCAAAGGGTTTTCTTAAAAACCTGTCGTAGCCCTCCGTCATTTCAGATAAGTACTTTATAGTATTCGTGCTACGTTTGTTGGTTTTTGTCAAGGCGTAGTGTGCGGTAACTATTTATGCTTATCTGCATAAGCATATGATGCGATTGAGTTAGGGTAGTCGTGCGACTTTGTTGACTTTCGTCAAGGGTCGTGCAGGTGGGTTTAGTTCAATCAGGAAATGTACGGGTTGAACTTGACTAGTAGCCTATGGTTTGTTAGCTTTCGTCAATGTCAGAGGATGCTAGGGGTAAAATATTATCGGGAATTTCAAGTTTTGAAATTTGAAATGAGATTGCATACCTCCTATGAGATAGTTGGATCCCGATACCACTGCGAGTAAGAGTTACTCCTGGGAGAGTTTTACACATTACAAATAGCCGATCAAGTAGGTGTCTAGAAAGGTGTCAACGGGGTTATGCCCCTGGGAAAACGAGGTTTATTTTAATTTGGTCCGTGCGAAAGCACGGGGAACCTCCCTCAAAGTACCGACACTGGCCTGGCTGAAAGATTGGCGAACTTGTAGGGTGTAATTAATCCCGGCTAGTCTTTCCTTTTAGGGTTTGAAGGAAGATTTGACTAAAACAGTGGGAGCCATCCTGATTAGATATATTAATAACCAATCTAATCTTGCAAGAGCATACGCTGAGTGTTTTCTTCTCTCTCTCTCTCCAGGTAGCGACCATGTCACTCCTTAATCAAGATAATAATACGGATGTATTGACCGAACCCGTTTGTTATACTTAGCAGGGGAACGTTGGTCCCTCTCCAACTTATAATTGTTATAAGACCGAGCAGGAAATAGGGGATTACCAGGATTCCCATGCTGCCCAAACGAAGAAAGTGCATGATGATGCATCTTCTTTGGGTATGTTCATTACCGAGAACTGTTTCTCAGTATCCTTTACGTCCTGGGTATGAGATACCGAATCAAGATCCCACATATGTAATCTGTTACATGGGCTACATATAGGTAGAGAACTAAGAAAGGGTGATAAGTTTTAAGAGTTAAAATGGTGCAAGTGTTGCAGCCAAGTCTGTTGGCAGTTATCACCCTGTATTACCAAATATATTGATTCTGAATGAATGTTATTAGATACCGAACCTGATATACAACATCATATCAGTCTCTTTATTGAGATAAAGAAGGATATAATTTTGTATTGTTGGATAATGTTTTGAACATTTCTTATATCAAGAGTTGATCGGTTCAGGCACGTTATCTAAAAGCATATACGTTCTAAATCAAACCACGGTTCTTAACGTACAAAACACACACAAGAGGAAGAGTTCAGAAATGAACGAATCCTTCTTGAGGCATTGTAGACTAGGTCATATCAATGAGACCCGACTAGCTAAGTTACATTTAGATGCATTTTTAAATCAGTTTGAACTTACATCATGTGAAACTTGCCAGTCATGTCACAAAGATAAGATGACCATAGCTCCGTTTATTGGAAACAGAGAAAGAGTTAGTGAATTCTTGGGATTGATACATGATGATGTATGAGGTCCCCGGTCTACACATGCTAGGACTAGTTCTTTGTACTTCATTATATTCACTGATGATCTCTCAAGATTCGCACATGTGTTCCTGTTGAAACACAAGTCTGAGGCTTTTGAGAAATTCAAAGAATATAAGTTAGAAGTAGATAACCACAATGGGTATAAGTATTATTTCCTTTGATGAGATCAGGGAGGAGAATACTTGAGCACGGAATTCCTGGACTATTTTAAAGGAGAATGAGATTCTCTCTCAGCATTACTCCTCCGTATACACCATAGCACGTTGGTGTGTCGAGGCGGAGCACTCGCACCCTATGTGATATGGTGCGCTCTATGATGAGTACTAGTGAGTTGGCTATTTCCTTTTGGGGGTTATGCACTTATGAAGCAGCATACCTATTGAATAGGGTTCCAATCAAATCAGGTGCCTACCACTCCATATGTGATATGGTATGGGAAGAGCCCATCTCTTAAGGATGTTAAGATTCGGATTGTCCGGCCTGTGTCTAAAAGCAATATCCGAACAAGCTCGAGGCAAGGTCAGTTCTGTGGAAGTTTGTTGGATATCCCAAGCATTCGTAAGGGAATATCTTCTACCAAACTGAGGAGCAAAAGGTGTTTTGTTTCTCAGCATGCCACCTTTGAGAAAGGGAATTTCTTGTGAAGAAATTAGTGGTCGTGAGGTAGAACTAGAAGGAGTTCCAGCTATACAAAACTGCAGCTGATGATTTGGTAGAACCGAAGGATTCAATAGCTCTCGACGAACCTCAGCCTCTCCGCCGATCTAGTAGGGTTCCTCACCCGCCTGAGAGATACTTCGGTTTTCTCTATGACACTGGGAGCGAGGATTGCATCATGAAATGATAACCCAACTAGTTTCGAGCAGGCTATCAAGAGTGGGGACTCTGTGAGAATTGCTGGATGCTAAGCGATCTGAGATGGAATCTGTGTGCACCAAAAAAGTATGGACTTTGGTTGTTTTATCTGAAGGGTTAAATCCCCATCAGGAGCAAGTATATCTTGAGAAGATTACTTGGTGTACATGGAAAAGTTGAGACTTTCAAAGCGAAGGCTTGTTTTAAAAAGGGTTCTCGTCATCGACCAGGTGTGGATAATGATGAAACCTTTTCTACTGCTTATGCTTAAATCCATACGGATACAACTTGCCATTGCTACATACCATGACTATGATATCTGGCGGTTGGGTATCATGACTGCTTTTCTAAATAGTAATTCAGAAGAGAACGTCTATAAGTACACAGCCAGAGGGCTTCATAGACAGTGGGAGCAGCGGAAACGTGTGCAAGTTGCTTTATGGGATAAAGCAGGCATTGCGGAGCTGGAACATCTGTTTTGATGTGGTAGTCAAAGTGTTTGACTTCATAAAAATGTTAGATGAACCTTGTATATACAAAAAGGGAGTAGGGAGTACGGTGGTGATCCTCGTATTGTATGTGGATGACATACTCTTGATATGAAAGGAGTTTCCTATGCTACGCTCGGTCAATCTCCTCTTATCACAAGGATTCTCCATATAGGATCAAGGTGATACCACCTAAATCCTGGCTTTTAGATCTATGAGATAAATCTAAATGGATGTTAGGATTCTCACTAGGTGTAGTGAGATGGTATCAATCGATCCTGGGGAGAATCACTGGATAGCTTCCACAGTGGTAAGGTCGACTGAATGTCAGTCACAGGCATTGTCTTTACCCTCATTGGAGGGACGGTATGTTGGAAGAGTTCCAAGCTATATACCGTGGCATACTAGATGATAAAGGCTGGATACATTGCTACCAATGATACTACCAAAGAGACAGTCTGGATGTATAATAGTTCATGAGATGAACTTCGTTCCTACCATTGTGTGACAATGGAGTTGTGGCTTTGGCCTAGGAACCCCCGTCGCATCAGAGATCCAGACATATTCTTAGGCAGTATCACCTGATCATGGAGATGGATGATCTCAAGGGTGATCGAGGTTAGGAGAGTAGACTACAGAGGAGAACAGGGCGGATCCACTCACAAAGGCCTATTCCCAGGAGAGACTTTTATGGGATGGTTGAGTATGAGATACTTCAACCACAGCTGATTGTTGGGTATGAGATACTACAACAGATAGCCCTAGTGCAAGTGGGAGATTGTTAGTCATATGTATGCCCTAGAGGCCATTACTGTACATACGATGTATATTGTAGTGGATGCTTCGACATATATATGGAGGACTTTCTTGCTCGACATGATAGTATGCTATCTGGTTGCACTTTATCTTAACATGTACTCTGATTGTCTCTATGTTACCTGTTGATAAAGCCCTTAGGATGAGAACTTGACTACCAGGATTATGATGCAGATCATACTAGTGGGGACAGGGTAGTCGCTAAGTATGTCACGACCCAAAATTTGGCCCGTAACCGGCACTTAAACTACGTAACGTCTACAGACGTATGCAACTTAAGTAAGCCGAAACCAAGAAATATAAACCACCCAAAACTGGATAAACGGAGAAAAACATAGTTTAAAACATTCGAAAAATCTTAAGTAAAATCATTAACTTTAATTTTCTTTCTTGAAAATTTCGGGAGCACCTCCTATGTTAAAACTAGCCTCGAAAACGGGTACAACATAGATAATATATAAAGCATCCCAAACGGGAGCAAACCACGCACATCGGCGGAGACAACCACCACAAGATATAAATACGATGCCATAGCGAAGAAATATAAATGGAAACTGCATAAAGAAGTAAAACTCTACAACAAGACCGACTCCCACGAGCACGGTACCCAAAGTCACTAAAATAATAATACAACACCGAATCCTCACAACTCGTCTCTAAGTAAAATACAAGAAGTGGTAGATGGAGAATACTAGATCCAATAAAAAGATATACAATGTACAAACGGATAACCGCAAACCCACCTAAAAGCAAAGGCCTCACAGCCAACCGTAGCGGTATCCGGAAAAGTAGAGATGATAAGACGCCCTGCCGCGACTACTCTGAGGGTAAGCCCTGCAAAACACTATGGCACAACGGGGGTGAGTTGCCAACTCGTGAATAGTAATTAACATCATACTGTAATCGCAAGTATGCACGAATAGCGATTAATCTATCACATGTAATCTGATAGCATGAGTATGGTAATAAGAATATGCAGCAATCATGTAAAGGTAAATCATCATGATACTACAACTACAAGAAGCAATGCATATCAAAAATAATCCTGAGTGTGGGATGATATAATAAAACCTCATGCAAAAATCATCAGCATGGAAAAACCCCAGTGTCCCTCACTGACACATCAAATCCCAACATCCCCAGGCACCGCATCCTAAGATCGGCCCTCACATCCTGTAAGTCTCATGGAACCTGAGTGTCAAACATCGACACCCAAAACATCATGAAAACATATACCTGTATGTATGTGTGTGTATATATATATATATCTTTGTGTGTGTGTATGAGGATATCAACCATGTATGTCTACCGACGATACGTAAAATCATGGAAACCTGAGTGTCAAAAACCGACACTCGAAATATCATGAAACCCGTGTCTAGCATCGACACATAAATCCTCATAACTCAGGCGCTGTCACCACGACTGGCCCTGACGATATGTCGTACATCACTCCGGTCGGTATCACCACAATAACCGCCGAGTCTAAATACAATCACCGGTAGGTAGTAGTCCCTCTGTCAGGCTTATCGTCTACACCACGAAATCACCACTCGCCCCAGGGTACCATACCGGGTCCACCATGTACCCGCAGACGGTGCCTCCCGCTCCTCGAATCGGGTATCACAAGCCAAATCTCAGAACCGAGAAATCACATGGCGGACGCACTAAAATATCATATCAAGAGAAACCGGGTTTTCAAAAAATACATAGTTTTCTTGAAATACCCCCACGGTTCTCAAATCCATAAATCATATGAAATTCATATCTCAATGCGTAAATCCATGAAAACTGATATATGCAACATAATACAACAATATGAGCATGTTAAGGAAAAGCCGCTCTTTTAAATGAATCCAACTTTAAAATATAAAAATGCGGTTCCCAAATCCTCCGAAAACAAGTGCAGCATCATATGAGGTGTACATGTAATTGTAGCAAGGTTTAAGTATCCATATGTAAGCAAGTATGTATGATGCATTTCATAATCGCAATAGTCAACGTCTCAATATCACATGTCAAAACCATACCACTTAAGGTATATGCAACTATAGCAAAATATGTGGGTGTACATGTCAGTATGTGTGCATGATGTAGATGTAGCTGTAACCGAGTATGTGGGTGTACATGTCAATGTGTATGCATGATGTACAAGTAGATATAGCAAGGTATACGTGAAATGGAATAAGAGTTACTATCTCAACTATCCCTGTCCGATACAATATCACGTATGTATGTGTCAACAGTATTTCATATGCACAATGGAATAAGAGTCACTACCTCAATTATCCCTATCCACTACAATATCACGTATATATATGGGCTGTGCGTGTCATGTCAATCACTGACGGTTTGGGTGTTGCATACAAATTAGTGCTCGTGCAACATGAACCGTCAATAATGTGTTATGTCCAATAGGTACAAGTCAAGGTACAACAGGTAATACTATGCAATGACGTTCATATGAAATCAACTAATATGCAATAACATGCAGCTATCATATTATATCAGCCCCGACGCATAACGCCATACGGGCGATTTCCCCGTAGATGTTAAATCTACTCACCGATGGTCTTGAGCTATGAAAATCCGACCACCTGCTTTCCCTTGTTCGCAGCGTCCGAAGTCCCCGCTTGCGATCCTAAAATTTCACAAACACATCACATAAGCTAAATATCCTACGTCGACGTAAAGACAGCGAAACGCAAGGATAACTCCCAGAAAATTACACTGCGCACCTAGCGCACTAAACGCGCACGACATCAGCAAAAATCCTAATTAGGGTCGCTAAACTACGAAACACCAAGTCTAGACTCCGATCGTCCCGATCGCGCAAACCCAACACAAACAAATACGAGGAATATAATAGATATAATCTCGCAACGACCAATTGAACCCACGTCGGAAAAACCCCGAAACCTAGTAAGCAACTTATCGTAATTTTTCGCACAAGTTTCAAGCTAACACAAATCTAGCGATTTCAAACATCTTACAATAGCTTAACTAAGCTATCCAAACCACTTCCATATTTTTAAAACTTGCTTAATTAAGTTTTAGCAAAACCTAGTAAGCAAAATCCCTTAATTAGACAAAGTAGTATTTAACAATAATTATCATTTTCTAGTAAGTTAAGGTTTTCTTAAACTTCAATTAACATTAAACACTTCACCAAGTTTTACCCTAACTTGAATTTCTTAAAAAATATAAATAATGAATTTATAAAGAGTTAAAAGCTATATTAATCATATAATTAGCTAACTTAAATGGCTAGATTAAGATTTAAACAATTAATTAAGGATTAAGATAAGAAATTATACCTCTTAAGAACAAATCCTAGCACATGATTCCATCAACTTTAGCCTCCAAAAAATCCAATTTTTCATGAAGAACCAAGCAAGTTTAGTGAAAGCAAATTGATGGTTTAATTTTATTTAGGAATTTGTGGATTATTTTTAGGATTTTTGAAGGATTTAATGAGCAAAGAATGAAGAAATGAGCTAAGGAAAAATTTGGGGCAGATTTGGGGAGGGCTCGGCCAAGCGTTGATGAGGGGTGTTTGTGTAATTAAAATGGAGAAAGTTCTAGCAATTTACAATATATGCTAATTAATGCTATTTTGCAACATTTTCATCTTTTCTTTTCTTTTTAAAATAGAAACCATTAGTCATCAAAAAAAATATCTAGATATTTAAAAAGAAGCTTCTAACTACTTCTTATAATTAGATTAGCAAATATTCTCATAAGAAGTAATTTCCACAATTTACGTGTATAATTTACCACTTAAAATAATATTTAATTAGGGAAAAATTCTATTGGAACCAAAACTTCCCATATACCCCCAAAGCTCGCGCACTAGATTTATTTTAGCTAAACTAGGTGCCGGCAAGTCTATACGGAAGTTTGATCAAAATCGGGTTAAAACGGAAAATAAAGACTATTTTGCCCTAAAACGGAAAAATTCGTATAACGATTTCTAAAACGTTACAATCTCCCCGCCTTATAGAAATTCGGTCCCTGAATTAAAATTTAACTACGCGTACCTTCGAAAAGACAAGGAAATTTCTTCCGCATCTCGCTCTCGCCCTCCCAAGTGATCTCTTCACTAGTAGGGCTACGCCAAAGAACCTTCACAGATGGCAAGACCTTTGACCGAAGTTTCTTCACCTGCCGATCCAAAATAACTACCGCCTGCTCGGTGAATGAAAGATCGCTCTCAAGCTGAACGGTCTCATGCTGAATCATGTGAGAAGGGTCATGATGGTGTCTACGAAGCATCGACACATGAAAAACGGGATGAACATCTGGAAAACTAGGCGGGAGCGCCAAATGATAAGCAACAGAACCCACTCGCTCAAGGATCTCGAAAGGACCTACAAATCTGGGACTGAGCTTCCCTTTCCTCCCGAATCGCATAACGCCCTTCATCGGAGAAATCCTCAGGAATACATGATCCCGCATTGCAAACTCAAGTCTGCGACGACGACGGTCGGCATAAGACTTCTGCCTGCACCGGGCTGCTCTCATCCTGTCCTGAATCAGCTGGATCTTCTCCGTAGTCTCCTAAACTAGCTGGGGTCCCAAAACCAGACTCTCACTGAGTTCGGTCCAATAGACTGGCGATCGACACTTCCTACCACACAAAGCCTCAAAAGGTGCCATCTGAATAGTCTCCTGAAAGCTGTTGTTGTAGGAGAATTCAATCAACGGCAAGTGACGATCCCAACTGCCGCCAAAATCAAGCACACATGCACGGTGCATATCCTCCAGAGTTTGTATAGTCCGCTCCGACTGACCATCGGTCTGTGGATGAAAAGCGGTGCTAAAACTCAACCGGTTACCCAAAGCTCCCTGAAGCTTCTGCCAAAGACGGCTAGTAAACTGGGTGCCTCTGTCGGATACTATGCATGCGGGAACACCGTGCAAACGTACAATCTCATCTATGTACAACTGAGCATACTGAGCATAACCGAAAGTGGTCTTCACTGGAAGGAAGTGAGACGCTTTTGTCAACCGGTCAACAATCACCCAAATGGAGTCATGCCCTCGACTGGTCCTGGGTAGACCGACAATGAAGTCCATAGAAATCTGCTCCCATTTCCACTCCGGAATGGGTAAAGGCTGTAACTCTCCACCCGGTTTCTGATGCCCAGCCTTGACTTGCTGAAAAGTCAGGCACCTCGAAACGAAGTCCGAAATATCGTGCTTCATCCCTTCCCACCAGTAAAAGTCTCTCAAGTCACGGTACATCTTGGTGGAATCTGGATGAACGCTAAAGGCCGACTGATGTGCCTGCTCTATGATCTCGCGTCTCAACCCATCAGCATCTGGTATACACAAGCGAGTCCCGCACCGTAGCACACCCTGGTCATCAATCATGAACTCCAAAACTATACCCTGCCGAACAAGCTCAAGAATCTCAGACAAACGGGTATCCATGGGCTGCGCCTCATGGATACGATCAAGTAGTAGTGGACGGGCGCGGGCAAGCTGTCCCCCAGTGGAAGTGAACTAGAACTGCACTCTACCATCACACAAGAGCTACCAATCTGCAGAAGACTGACGCTGAACTGCAGTCAACTGGGACAAGCTACCCCCGGGCCTACGACTCAAAGCATCAGCTACCACATTCGCCTTGCCCGGGTGATAAAGGATCTCACAATCATAATCCTTTACAAGCTCCATCCAACGGCGCTGTCGCAGATTCAGATCTCGCTGCTGGAAGATGTACTTCAAGCTCTTGTGATCCGTGAAGATCTGACACGACTCCCCGTACAAGTAGTGTCTCTAAATCTTCAATGCAAAGACCACCGCGGCCATCTCAAGATCATGAGTACGGTAATTCTACTCGTGCTTCTTCAACTTCCTAGAAGCATAAGCAATCACTCTATCATGTTGCATAAGTACACAACCGAGCCCCACTCGAGAAGCATCACAGTAAACAACATAGCCGCCCGATCCAGAAGGTAAAGATAGAACTGGTGTTGTCGTCAACCGAGTCTTCAACTGCTGAAAACTCTGCTCGCACGCATCAGTCCAAAGAAAAGGAACTCCCTTCCAGGTCAGTCCAGTCAGCGATGCAACGATACTCGAGAAATCCTGCACAAAACGGCGATAATAACCAGCTAAGCCCAAAACGCTGCGGACCTCAGTCACCGATACAGGTCTGGGCCAAAGCTGCACAGCCTCGATCTTCTTCGGGTCTACAAGAATACCGTCACCTGTCACCACATGACCCAGGAAGTCAACTCTATCAAGCCAAAACGCGCACTTTGAGAATTTACCATACAGCCGGTGCTCTCTCAATATCTGCAAAGCGATCCTCAAGTGCTGCTCATGCTCCTCACGACTCCTATAGTAGAACAGTATGTCATCAATAAACACAATAATAAACTGGTCGAGGAACGGCCTGAAAATCCGGTTCATCAGATCCATGAACGCTGCTGGTGCATTGGTGAGTCCGAACGACATCACCAGAAACTCATAATGCCCATAGCGCGTACGAAAAGCAGTCTTCGGAATGTCATCATTCCGAACCCACAACTGATGATAACCCGAATGCAAATCTGTTGCGCCACGGCAGCGCCCCGGCCTCGTACTCGAGGCCAAAATGCGGAATAAAAAATTTTTCCTTGCTCGGAAACCGGCGCTACCGCGGACAATTACCCGGATCGAAACCATTAACCTATACTAGCTAACTAGAGAGATAGGGTGAGAAGTATACCGAGCGATCCGTGTCCTTCGGTCTTCGTCTCCACTCCGATCTCTCGCGGAATCTCCGTCACCTCCTCGCTCGTCGGAAAGGCACCACGTAGCCGGAATCTTTTACGGGCTCCCGCCTCTTGACCGAGGCAACTCGGGCGCGAAGTTGGCTAGCCGACGCGTCCAAGGCTTGCTATAGAATAGTGTAGTGAACTTGTCTCTTGGGGTTATGAGGTTGCCTTGATGTGGAGGAATGGAGAAGAGAAGGAGAGAAAGAAATGAGCTTTTAAGCTTATCTTTTGCAACCATGGAATGAGATGAGAAAAATGCCACACCAAAAATAATTATCCCCACCTCCTCAAAAGAATGTGGCCGGCCTCTTTTTCTCAAGCATGAGATTGGAGAGAGAAAAAGGAAAAAGAATGAATAAACATTTATCAAAAAAGGTCACTCTCATTTCACCTCTTCAAACCATCAAATGAAAAGAAAAGAATAGACTAGAAAGGCATCTCATGATGAAACAAGTCTCATCATAATGCAAACTTGCAAGAAAACCCTCCACTAAATGTTAATTGCGAACTTGCAATTAACACCCTCCACCAAGAAAGTCCGACCGAGAAGGAATGAAGGAAAACCGGACGGAACGGAATGCAAACTGGCAACCCTAGAAAACCGATCCCATAATAAATTACAGGAAAACCCCGCTACTGCAAATACATGCCCGCATTTGTATTCCCACTGAACACAAATGCAAAGAGACAAAACTACACTATCAAATACTAGAATCCGGCTTAAGCCAAAGCCGGCTAGTAAAAACTGTCCGATCACGATCCGTGCAATACCGCACGTATCTGATCGAACCCTGCCATATCTCCATACGGCCTCTACAGCGTTTCGCCCGAAACTTGAGTAACTGTAACTGTGGTGGACTCTAAAGACTCGTCAATACCTTGGCTGTGGATTTAACCACTAGCACGTCAGAGGTATAAGCCAATACGTGACGGGCCACCAGGTATTGACCAAATGGGACGTCGATGAGGAAGCTCACCCCGACACCCAACTGAGCCTGTCAGTGACAATATCCGTACAGTCCGGTCCGTTCGTCTATGAGTATCTCATGGCGGGCCTAGGGGGTTGGTGAAAGTCAGACCCCCAAAAGCGGTACAAGTCGTGTCGGAGCGTAGCCCAGAACGCCCTGAGATACTACTGGAATACCTACCAGTAAATCTCCTACCTCGGCCGAGGGCTTTGCGTAATGGCTCTCCTAGACACAGCGCGACCTCACCCCCAATACCGGGAGAGACGAACCCCTGCAGATCCGCTCACTGCCTCCATGTGGCTCGGGACTGTACCCAACTAAAACCTGTTTGCACGACTCCTTTGAGCCGTGGTAGGGTAGTAATCAAAGCACAGTGGGAACTCACACGAGACAAATGACGATCTCAGGTCGATGAACTAACCTGTACACATGTCACCAGGGAACTGCTATCTGACATCTGGTATAAGACCAACTAGCAGGTTCCCGGCGAGTCCTGTCCGGTGTACTCATAACCCAATGAGCACCTGTATACATCTTAGGTGAACCAACTGACACTAGTGGCTTGTGAGACCGGCCACCGCCCCTCGTCGGGGTCTCGACTGTATACACTAGTCTACTAACGGAGTATCGATGCCCTGTCTCGAAACTCCTACGACTAGGGACCTTTTAAGGATGTGCTAATAGACCACCAGCTCCCACGTATATGATCGCCATCATACTGCTGGCAGTCAAGCAAGAATCCTAGGGGCTCTATCAACGTGTAATAGCGACATGTCAGGTCACCTAAAGCAGTACACGATGATAAAGATAAACCATATAGCATACTATCATCTCGAGTAAGACTGTCCTACCGGGATAGGTCCTCCCTCAATCATTGCAATCACGTGCCTGTGATCCAATAATTGACTCTGAGGGCACTATCTCCAACAATCTCCCACTTGCACTCAAGGCTAATTATTGCGATGCCGCATACTCACAGCCCGTGTGATACCGAACACCCAACTCCTCTACTAGTCAGTCTCACAAAACCTGTTTGCGAAACTATTGCGTTCGAGGAATAGCCTCAGTGAGTGGATCCGCTGTGAAGTTTCTTTCTATGTCTCTCTATATCTCAAGTTCGCGGAGAAAGCCATCTCCCGAAATGAGCAATACCTGTCTTAGAATGTCTGGATGTCTGATGGGACCTAGCTCATAAATGAACTCCAAATCCAAACTTCTTAGACTATATCATCAACCGAACTTAATCAGTATCCTGCGCCATGCCTCCCTCTGTATTGCCTTGGACTACCTGTCCAAAATACTGCCCCTCGTCAGAGGGAGAACTATAACTCTGACAACCTCCTTGTCGTCCATGTCACCTTGGAAGCCTGGAGTGATAACCGTCTCCTAAAAGAGGCAGCCGTTATCATATCCCTAGAACATTCACTTATGTTCTAAAACTGCTTCCGACTGTTCCTCCAGGATTGGATCAATATCAACTTATTGCATCTAGTGCAAGAACAACATCTGGTGTGGTACTTGACATCTCATGATTGACTCAATTGCCTAAGCAAGTGATCTGTCAATCATGCATATCCCTCTCCCCTTTAGTCTGTAAGACACCTTTAGAGAGGGTGACTCCATTACCTGCGGGTACACTACCATGCCAGGAGTCGTCCATTCTAAATACTTATAGAATGCTGTCAAGGTACCCTGATTGGGAAACCACCCAAATCTAGATCTAAAACCATAGGTCTAGTAACCAGTATGTTTGATATAATATCCAAGTCCCATGTGGAGAAAACACTGTGTGACGACCAAAGTATAACCGATCGTAGTATAGGAATATCACTTCCTACTACCTTCTCAACAGATCCATCCCCTATTCTGATGACGTCAAACCCATGACTGTCACATCAGAAACAGATGATCTATCTCCGCTACATCTGCTTTAGTCTATAAATAGACATAAGCCTGATGTCTACCAATGCTTCCGCTGCTCCCACTGACTACGACAACCCTCTGGTGGAGTCATATAGACGCGCACTTCTAAAGCTAGTTTAGAACGACGCTATACTCATCCTCTCACCGGGTCTCGCAGCCTGGAACAACAGAAATGGCAAGTGTGGGTAAACAAGAACTTCCCTGTCACCGTCCTTGAGGCTACCGGAGTACCTCTCGGGTGCCTGAAGTTACCCACCTTATCTGCGGAGTGGCCAATGGAATGTCAAATCAGATTGAATCTTTAGGTTCCTTATCAAATCTTCAGTAATCGTTTGTGGTTCTGGAATCACTTCCAGTTCTACCATACTCCCACTACTGTTTTTGAAAAAATCCATTTTTAATAAAACTGTGGCGAGTCTAGAACAATATTTCTATTGATCTGCCAGATGGTAGAAAGTCAACCCTCGTCATAGCCTGGGTCAACCCACAAACAGCCATTACAGAAACGTGCCTTGAGTTATCCGGAGTCTGGTTTTAAGCATAAGCCGGACAACTCCCCGTACCTTAACATCGTTAAGATATGAACTGTTCTATATCCAATATAGAACCAGAGGCACTGATTTAATTGAACCAGATTCAAATCATGCAGCTGTCTTCAGTGCATGTCAACTAAATGGAAGGAGGCCGATCAGCGTTACTCAACTTAGGAATGCTTCCAATTATGAGTAACCTGAAAGAGAAGCAATTTCTCTTTATCATTACTATCAACTGAAATACCATACACAAGTATCTACATCTTCGATTACTTTGAAGAATCCCGATACTTGTAATACTTGGTTCTCTACTCTATTCAAATACCTATAACTCCTCAAAACCTAGACCGTGTGTTTCCACGAAGCACATGTCTAAGAACTAGAGAAGTTAAAAGTAAACAGAATATAGTATGAGGACCAACCCCTCTGTCCTAATGGACACTGGACAACATACAATACTCTGTATAAGTCCGCTGAGTCTAACAACTCTTTCACTGTGCGTCGTAGGTCGAAAACTGTACTTATGGTTAAGAAGAATTACACCGCTGTTCAATGCTCCTTACCTAACCATCCACTGATATAGGTAAATGTCATTGACATAATATCAAAAGGTATATCTCACTCTATGAAAATAGATGTACAGATATATCGATTTGAAATTGGTGCACAACAGCGGATATTCAAAACCAAATATTTGCCGACCGGCAAACAACCCAGGTGACTTCCTCAAATATCACCGATTACAACGAATCCCGATATAATGAGGATGATCACCCAATTCCCAATAACTTACTCCCACTCAGCATCTGTAAAACCATACAGATATGAGAATCCAACCTGGTAAATACATACCCTGGAGCAAGTGTCTAACTGGGAAATCAGTTTTCCATTAACAGTACACAGTGAAACTGAAACATTGAAATGTTTCGTTGGGGTATCGTGGTATTCCTAGTAATGCCTCTTCCATTATCCAGATTCACAACTGTAACCGTATAATTCTTTGCCACCTCTCCAAATCCCTTTATATGTCTTTAGTCATTACCTTCTGTACACCCCTTTAAGCCAAATGGTTTTCTCCCTTCCCTACCGTTCGGCACCAGCCTATGGTTTGGAAGAAGACTATCCAAAAAGCATAAAGGGTGTACTGTCCTAATCCTAGGAGCACTCGCAATGCGAGAGAAGGTGAAGATAAAAGACACCTGAATGTACTTTATTCCTATTTCTCCTGAACCAGGATCCATCCCCGAACTGGAACAAGTTCCTTTCGAGTTCGTATATAACCATACGATGGAGTATCCAATAAACTGTGGATCTTCGTAGTGATACGGAGTGTCCTGGAGAAATACAAAGGTGATTTAGGATTGGCGAAGAAATACTTGGTTTGGTCGTGAATATCAGTCGCAATTTACTTTGCCCTCTTACTAATCCCTTGCTTTGTCTTAATCTTAAGACCTTCTGCACACCATCATTATGCTAATTGGTTTTCTTCATTCCCCACCGTTCGGCACCAGCCTAAGGTTTGGAAGAAGACTATCCAATTTGCGTAATAGGCGTACTATCTCCTAAACCAAGGAGTACTCGCAATGAGAGAAGGTGAAAAGAAAAGACAACTGAATAATCCTATTCATTTTCTCCAGAACCAGAAACCATCCTCGAAGTCCCTCGAGTTCGTATCTAACCATACGATGGTTTTGTCCAATGGAAGTGGATGTTCGCAGTAATACGGGGTGTCCTGGAGAAAAGGGTAAAAGTAGGAGTGGCAATGAGGTCTGCAACTCTAACAATCCAAAAGCCAGTGTTAAGAAGGTTCGGTCAACTTGGTCACTGAGTCATAGTCCAGGGTCGGGTCAATGGTCGCTGCCAGAGAGAGAGAAAAGAAACACTCAGCGTGCACTCTAGCCTAGATCAGAATGGTTATCACTTTGTCTAATCTGGAAACCTCCCACTGTACCTCAAATTCTCCTCCAAACCTGAAAGAAGAATTAGTCGGGATGACCCGAGGAGTAAACCAACTCATCAGTGGAAATTGGGATCCAACTATCATCGCATGATAACTTGACGGAATCCACTCAAGTCACCACACTCCAGAAGGTATGCGCATGCCTGGCAAGTTTCAGTTCTTTTGAAACTCCCGATGAGATTTTTACCCCTAGGACCCAAGTGACCTTGACACAGTCAACAAATCAAAGAGTCCTAGTCAAGTTCAGCCCGTCATTATCCTGGATTGCATTAAACCCACCCGTACGAGCCCTTGACACAGTCAACAAGGCCGCACGACTGTCCTAACCAATCCCATTAATATGCTGCAAACAAACACTACTTAGCTACCGCACACTACGCCTTGACACAGTCAACAAACACAGCACGAATACTAAGTAATACTTGTAAGAAATGACGGAGGGCTACGACTGGTTTTTGGCGAAAAACCTTTAACGTAATGAACTTGATATCGTTGAAGGAACTGCATAACTTTTTATAAAAATATAGTGACGAAAACCTTTGCTAAAGAGGTCACTCCCGGTGAAGGGATCTCGGCTCTTTCCCCGTAGAATGAGGTGCAGGATATTCCAACTGAATACCACGATGCAAAGCAAAAGTAATCGGCTATAGTGAAGTTAATGCCCTGACGCAAACTTCTGTCCAAGGGGTCACTCCCGGTGAAGGGATCTCGGCCCTTGCCTCGTCGACTGAGGAGCAGGATATTCCAAACGAATACCACTATGCAAAACAAAAGTGAACGTCCTTGCAATAACAGCTTTTTTTGAAAAATGTTCCAACAACATCAGATTAGGTTTGTTTATCTTGCATTGATCCGAATCAATGCAGTCCCATCAATTAATCACACCACAAAGAACGAAAATATAATAACGTACGTATATGCCATCCGCATTCGCCACTGGGTCCCGTCATCACCCGTTAGGTTAGCTAACTAACGGCAGAGCAGGGACTGGACTAGCGCGGATGTAAAACATATACAACGTCTACTAATATATATACCAATATATAGTATTTCGCTCAAGGCGTGATAAAAATGCAGCAACACAGAAATGTATAGCAACACAGAACAATACAGATATCTGGAAACCCCGGGTTTCACAGAGCCGCTGCTGAAACCCGACGTTCCCCTGGTCGTGTGGATAGCCTGTGCAATGAAAACCTAGACCCCTACGGGCGCGGCAAGTCACCCGCCAAAACCTGAAGCGAGGCAGCCCCTTTCAGCTCCGTGAATGGACCACCCAGCACTCCACGGAATCCGGCAACTTGGGCACCCCTCCTGGGTCAACCTGTACCCCCTACGAGTGCGGCGAATAGCCCGCCAATCCCAGAGTGAAGCCCCCTCCGTCTCAATGCCATGAGATGCGGGCTTGTTGCCCTCCAGAACCCGGCTATCCGTGCACCCCTCCTGGGGTAATCCTAGTACAGAATGTAAAAATATACATACACCGGGTACATCGACCGCAACCAGGTCGTGCCCCAAAAGAATAATACAAACAGGCAGAGACGGCAGTCCACATGTCGGACGCTCGCCCCGCAATATCAAATGTACATAATACAACAAAACTGTACTACCACTGCAACCAGGCTATCCCCACGACCGATCCGCAACAACACAGCATAAACATAGAACATCAACGTGAAAATCACGTTCGCAAATCCGTCTAACCGGGCTATAGCAGTTAGACCGGATTTACCGATCGAGTGACATTCACGGTCGCAGATATAATGTAAATACTATGAAATAATGTGTTTAAAATTTTCCGATTGACCAAAAATTAACAAGTGGGCCCCAATCAAAACTGTAGCACTCACAGAAAACCTGGGCCCAATTTTAATATCCCAAAACCCATATTTTAAGCCCACAAGCCCACTGAAAAAAAATGATGAAGTGATCTCCTGTTCACGCGGCGGAAGCGCGGCAAATGTGGGGATAACGCCGCCCTTCCGCGGTCAAAAGAAAGGATCACTGTATCAAATTTTTGTAGTAGTCTTATATCTCCCTGCACATAATTCTGAGATCACCTGAAAAATTTTTAGACTCCAAAAAATTTCGACAGAACCTGATGTCAAGGAAAAATACGGTTTTTGGAATTTCGGTCGATCGGAACTGAAAAACACATTAGAACAAGCTAGCTTAGGTTAATGGCGTGGCTCTGATACCATGTTGCGCCACGGCAGCGCCCCGGCCTCGTACTCGAGGCCAAAATGCGGAATAAAAATTTTTTCCTTGCTCGGAAACCGGCGCTACCGCGGACAATTACCCGGATCGAAACCATTAACCTATACTAGCTAACTAGAGAGATAGGGTGAGAAGTATACCGAGCGATCCGTGTCCTTCGGTCTTCGTCTCCACTCCGATCTCTCGCGGAATCTCCGTCACCTCCTCGCTCGTCGGAAAGGCACCACGTAGCCGGAATCTTTTACGGGCTCCCGCCTCTTGACCGAGGCAACTCGGGCGCGAAGTTGGCTAGCCGACGCGTCCAAGGCTTGCTATAGAATAGTGTAGTGAACTTGTCTCTTGGGGTTATGAGGTTGCCTTGATGTGGAGGAATGGAGAAGAGAAGGAGAGAAAGAAATGAGCTTTTAAGCTTATCTTTTGCAACCATGGAATGAGATGAGAAAAATGCCACACCAAAAATAATTATCCCCACCTCCTCAAAAGAATGTGGCCGGCCTCTTTTTCTCAAGCATGAGATTGGAGAGAGAAAAAGGAAAAAGAATGAATAAACATTTATCAAAAAAGGTCACTCTCATTTCACCTCTTCAAACCATCAAATGAAAAGAAAAGAATAGACTAGAAAGGCATCTCATGATGAAACAAGTCTCATCATAATGCAAACTTGCAAGAAAACCCTCCACTAAATGTTAATTGCGAACTTGCAATTAACACCCTCCACCAAGAAAGTCCGACCGAGAAGGAATGAAGGAAAACCGGACGGAACGGAATGCAAACTGGCAACCCCAGAAAACCGATCCCATAATAAATTACAGGAAAACCCCGCTACTGCAAATACATGCCTGCATTTGTATTCCCACTGAACACAAATGCAAAGAGACAAAACTACACTATCAAATACTAGAATCCGGCTTAAGCCAAAGCCGGCTAGTAAAAACTGTCCGATCACGATCCGTGCAATACCGCACGTATCTGATCGAACCCTGCCATATCTCCATACGGCCTCTACAGCGTTTCGCCCGAAACTTGAGTAACTGTAACTATGGTGGACTCTAAAGACTCGTCAATACCTTGGCTGTGGATTTAACCACTAGCACGTCAGAGGTATAAGCCAATACGTGACGGGCCACCAGGTATTGACCAAATGGGACGTCGATGAGGAAGCTCACCCCGACACCCAACTGAGCCTGTCAGTGACAATATCCGTACAGTCCGGTCCGTTCGTCTATGAGTATCGCATGGCGGGCCTAGGGGGTTGGTGAAAGTCAGACCCCCAAAAGCGGTACAAGTCGTGTCGGAGCGTAGCCCAGAACGCCCTGAGATACTACTGGAATACCTACCAGTAAATCTCCTGCCTCGGCCGAGGGCTTTGCGTAATGGCTCTCCTAGACACAGCGCGACCTCACCCCCAATACCGGGAGAGACGAACCCCTGCAGATCCGCTCACTGCCTCCATGTGGCTCGGGACTGTACCCAACTAAAACCTGTTTGCACGACTCCTTTGAGTCGTGGTAGGGTAGTAATCAAAGCACAGTGGGAACTCACACGAGACAAATGACGATCTCAGGTCGATGAACTAACCTGTACACATGTCACCAGGGAACTGCTATCTGACATCTGGTATAAGACCAACTAGCAGGTTCCCGGCGAGTCCTGTCCGGTGTACTCATAACCCAATGAGCACCTGTATACATCTTAGGTGAACCAACTGACACTAGTGGCTTGTGAGACCGGCCACCGCCCCTCGTCGGGGTCTCGACTGTATACACTAGTCTACTAACGGAGTATCGATGCCCTGTCTCGAAACTCCTACGACTAGGGACCTTTTAAGGATGTGCTTATAGACCACCAGCTCCCACGTATATGATCGCCATCATACTGCTGGCAGTCAAGCAAGAATCCTAGGGGCTCTATCAACGTGTAATAATGACATGTCAGGTCACCTAAAGCAGTACACGATGATAAAGATAAACCAGATAGCATACTATCATCTCGAGTAAGACTGTCCTACCGGGATAGGTCCTCCCTCAATCATTGCAATCACGTGCCTGTGATCCAATAATTGACTCTGAGGGCACTATCTCCAACAAAATCAATCTTCGAAAAATGTTTCGCACCCTGGAGCTGATCAAATAAATCGTCAATGCGAGGTAAAGGATACTTATTCCACACCGTAACTCGGTTCAATTGACGATAATCCATACACAACCTCAAACTGCCGTCCTTCTTCTTGACGAACAGAACAGGAGCTCCCCACGGAGAAACACTCGGACGTACAAGTCCCATATCAAGAAATTCTTGCAATTGATATTTAAGCTCTCTAAGCTCTACCGAAGCCATCCGATAAGGCGGTATAGAAATAGGCTCCGTGCCAGGAATCAGATCAATGCAGAACTCAATATCGCGCTTTGGCGGCAACCCAGGTAACTCACCTGGAAAAACGTCGGGAAACTCTTGCACGGTAGGAACCTGGTCCAACGACTCCACTGTGGCTCCAATATCATGAATGAAAACCAAGAATCCCCGACATCCTCTCCTCAAAAGCCGACTAGCGCAAAAGACAGAAATCAAACTGTGAGGGGCGGCACCACGGTCCCCCTACACAACAAACACTGACTCGCCAGGAAAACAAAACCTAATTTTCTTCTCGCGGCAGTCCACGGACGCGTAGCAAGTAGCTAACCAGTCCATGCCCAGCAGAACGTCGAAGTCCAACATCTCAAGAAGGATCAAGTCGACGGACAGTTCTCTGCCTCCTATACGGACAACACACGAACGGAACACGAGTCACGCAACAAACGACTCTCCAACAAGAGTAGTCACGATAAGCGGATGATCAAGCAAACACGACTCTCGGCCTAACCTCGGCACGAAGTGCGTCGAAACATATGAATGCGTAGATCCCGGATCAAAAAGAACATGTGCATCATAAGAACATACAGAAAGGGTACCTGAAACCACGGCATTGGACGCCTGTGCGTCCTGGTGAGTCAAGGCAAACACCCGAGCCTACCCTCTACCGGCAACTGGCTGCCCTCTGTCTCGGCCACCTCAACCTCTCGGCACAAAACCACCGCGACCACGACCTCTCTGAGCAGGAGTCTGACGCGGCGCAACAATAGGAATAAGAGGCAACGCTCTCTGAGGCGGAGAAGATGGTAAAGTAACCTGGGGTACGGCTGGCCCTCTCTGACCTACCACGGTAAAATCCCGAACAAGGTGATGTAGTCTGCCACACCCAAAGCACCAATAAGACGGCCGCTGACCCTCCTGTGAATAAGAGCTGAATAACTGTCCCCGTCCAATGTCTCTGCTACTCCACAAGTCTGAAGGAACTCTGCCTCGGCGTACAAACCTCCGTCTCTGTGCTGATACATCCGTACGAGTCCTCTGTTGGATATATGTATGCCCTAGAGGCCATTCTGTGATAGTGGATGTATCTATACATGTATATATATATTCAGTTTGCATTCTTGCTCGACATGATAGTATGCTATCTGGTTCTTCTTTATCTGACATGTTTATTTGATCATGCTTTTATTCATTCATACATGCTGATAAAGCCCTGAGGATATCGGCTTGACTACTCTGATTATGATGGAGATCATACTAGTGGGACATCTGTAGTCTATAAGCATATCCTGGAACGTCCCTAGTCGTAGGTATATCGAGATGGGGCATCGATATACCAGAGTAGACTAGCGTATATGATACTAGACCCATACGATGGGCGATGGATGTTCCCACATTCATCGATGTTTGACATCAAGATCATACACGGGTGCTCAGTGGTGACTGGGTACACTGGACGGACTCGCCGAGAACTCCTATATGGAATTATATCTATCGTCGGATAGCAGTTCTCAGGTGACACTGGTACAGGTTAGTCTGTAGACCCGAGATCGTCATAGAGCCTTGTGTGTTCTCCCACTGTACTTTGATTGCCACCCTACCATGGCTCTACTGAGTCGTGCAAACAGGTAGCTGTTGGGTACAGTCCCGAGACACACGAAGGCAATGAGCGATAGGAGGGGTTTCGTCTCTCCCGGTATTGGGAGTTGATGCTGTGCTGTGCTCGACTGGTTATAACAGCAAGTCCCTGGCCAGGGCTGCTGAGATTTGCTGATAAGTGTTATCAGTAGTTTCTCGATCTGTTATAGACCATTCACCGACGCGACTTATTGAGTTATTAGGGTCGACGTGACCATCCCTAGGCTCGATATGCAGCATATCTGATGAAGAGACCGGACTGTACGGTAGTGTTGCCGGATGGCTCGACGGGAGTTGTAGCAGGTTCGCTTGTTGTCTTCTGATCGTTCAATACCCGGGTGGCCGTTACGTTTAGCTGACCTCTTGCGGCTTGAGGGAACTTGATATGATCATTACCCTCTGCCGGCGTATTGACGAGTCTTAGAGTCCCACAGAGGAGTTACCCAGTCCAGGCGAAACGTTGTGGTGCGCATATGCGATATGCGCATGCACCCGATTGAAATGTGCGTATATGATACCGAACATTGATCGGGTGAACTGCTTTTGGTGGGGTCATATGAGATATGACCGGATTGATAAATCAAGTGTTGATTTATCATTTAACCATTAGTTTTCTCACTCAAAACCTTTCTAGGGTTTGATGGATGTATGCATGCATGCATGTGTTTCTATTTTTCTTTTCTAGTTTCATGCACATGAAGATGTGCATACATGTACACATACATACATCAAACCATCATGGTTGATTATATATGGAAATGGTGGCAATATAAGCCTCACACCATAGATTAAACAATGGATAATTATTTAATTTTGGTTTTAAAAGAAAATGAAAAGGAAAGGATAATTATGCTAGTTTCTACATGCTTCTTTTAACCTAACCATTCTCACCCACCACTAAACCATGGTTATCTTTTCCTTTATCATTCTAAACCCAAGTTAAATTAATCATCTATTATTTAATCATGGTTGGAGTCAAGAAGGAATAAATATATATAGTGATATTCATTTCTTTTTCTTCTTAACAAAAGGGTTATCTTTTTATCTCTTGATAATATTAGCCACCATTTTCATCCTTCTTCATCTTCTCCTCTCTAGTTTTTTCTAGTGAGAAAAACACAATCAAAGAAAGGTTTTTGAAGTGAGATCCAAAGCCACAACAACATTCTACACAAGCTTAGCCGTTTCGTTTAGAATGTTATCTTCGGTTTGACGAAGTAGCGAGCTTGGACGGATATCTCCGCGGTGGATCATCGTGGACACAAGGGGAGTTCAAGAGGACCTCGTTTCAACACCAAAGAGCCTAAGGAGCGAAGCAAAAACGGGAGCTACAAAGGTTGTAGCCTTCAAACCCTAACTTTTGTTAGCTTTAAGTTTAGTAAACCCTAATTTTCTAGGATCTATCCTTTGCATGTTAGTTTAGCACCTTAAAAATTAAAACTTTGGGTCATGTGATGCTTCAAAACTCTTCATTGGGTGCTATACTAACCTTACATTGGTATCAGAGCCGACCTAGAACATTAGGCGACGTTTTTACGAAGAGAAAACCCCGATCGGACAAAAATACCGTTTCTTTAGGTGCTCTCTGGAAATTTTCTAAAAATTGACATTTTGCAGAATTAAAAATATCTAAAAATCACAGCAGGAAAATATAAGGATTACGACGAAAAAATTATCAAATGAACAGTAAGAACTGCCGCGGAAACACGGCCTAAGCTTGCTTAGGCCGCGCTTCCGCGGCCATTTATATATATTATTTGTTAATTTTTCTTCTGTAATTCGTTAAACTGCTTGTATATTATTCTGGATATTTTTGATCTGTATTCAGTTTAGAAAAATTCTGGAGATATTTTTGGATTCATCGATTCGATCGGGACTTTCATTTTGTAGCTTTTCCGGGTAAACTAGAAAGTATTGAAGTGTTTGAACGAGTATCATTTACTCACTATTCACGGGGTTTAAATAATTTGGAAATACGTGCAAGTCTTTTTGCGGTGGTCCCTCTAGAAGACAACAAACCTTAACTCGATTATGTGACCGTCTTGAACTACCCTTTGAACCCTCGGGTTTGGGGCAGTACGGCGTGCCACATGTGAGGCGTTGGCTTGACCCTTCTACGGCTGGACCGCCGCTACTGTGTCACACTCCAAATTTTTTGAACCCTGCTCAAGTGTTGAGCTTTAGTGAATCTTGGGTGCTTGATTGTTCGTTCGAAAACTTTAATACTGTCTGTTTGTCTGGAATGTAATACAATATGTGGAATTCATATGGTTTAGGTATGAAGTACGGAATATGTGATATTTCGTATCTATGATGTCTAAAGAGAATCTGGATTCCAAATATTGTAGTTTTACACTTTCTTTTCTATGACCGTAAGTGTAGTATGTTAGATATCGCCGGTTTCGTTCCTATACATCAACGACAATCGGGGTACGCATACTTACTTACGTTGATGATATATGATATTATGTGTTGCTGAGATATGATGTGCAGGATTGTCGCGATCGAATAGCCGGGGGGTTTTTGTGAGATGAGAGTTTTGTATTTTCATTCATGTAAATTCAAATGTAATGTAATATTCTTTTATTTGGGGCACTTCCAGGTTGCGGTTGTGTCACCAGTGTTGTATATTATTTACTTTTCCGCATTAGGATGGACCCAAGGAGGAGAGCACAGGTGACCGGGTTCTGGGGTTCAGTGGGAGGCCATCTCGAGGAGTCGAGACCGGGTCTCCTAAACTCCAGGATTGGTAGGGTCACTTGCCGCTCTCGTAGGGGTCCAGGGTGTGGGCTTGGCTATTCATCGCGACTGTGGAATCCGTATTTTCTATTCTGGCTAAATACTAAATACGGACGTCCTAGTATATCCCACGTTATATCTATATTTCTGCTGCCTGTGTTCTGTGATATCTGAGACGAATGACATATTATATATATGATATATAGTAGACGTTGCTTATGTTTTACACCCGTGCTAGTCCCGTCCCGGTATGCCGTTAGTTAAGTAACCTAACGGTGCATAACGGAACATTGCGGCGAATGCGGATGGCATAAGCGTACGTGTTATTTTCGTTTCTTTTCTGTGATGGGCTTAAGGACTTAAATGATGGGATTACATTAATGTGATCAATGTAAAGAAAATAAACCTAAAAAGATGTTGTAGAATCGGATTTGAAAACTACTCGGCTATTTATGAAAAAGCTATATTTCAAAACTGCGGAGCTTAAGCCACTCCTTTTGAAAAACTGTTTGATTCTACAACGATATCAAGTTCAAAGCGTTAAAGATTTTCTTAAAAATCATTCGCAACCCTCCGTCATTTTAGGAAGTAGAGTACTTAGTATTCGTGCTACGTTTGTTGACTTTAGTTAAGGCGTAGTGAACGGTAGCTAAGTGATGTCTTCCTACACTGCATATGATGCAGATTAATTAGGACATTCATGCGACTTTGTTGACCATAGTTAAGGGTCATATGGGTGGGTCTAATTAATCAAGAAATGACGGGTAGAACTTGACTGGTACTTATGATTTGTTGACCATAGTTAAGGTCATAAGTGCTAGGGGTAAAAATTACATCGGGAATTTCAAGTGTTGAAATTTGCAATGAGATTGCATACCTTCCATATGATGGTTGGATCCCGATCCCACTGTGGGCAATAGTTGCTCCTAGGAGAGTTTTGCAGTTTACAATTAGCTAACTCATTAGGTGTCTAGAAAGGTGTTAACGGGTCTCCGCCTCTGGGAAAACGAGGTTTACTCTAATTAGGTCCGTGCGAAAGCACGGGGAACCTCCCTCAAAGTACCGACACTGGCCTGGCTGAACGGTTAGCGAAGTTGTAGACTGTAATTAATCCTGGCTAGTTTTTCTTTTTAAGGTTTGAAAGAAAAACTTGATAAAAAGCAGTGGGAAACATCGATTAGACAAGATAATAAACAAATCTAATCTATGCAAGAGCTTTCGCTGAGTGTATTCTTTTCTCTCTCTTAATGGCAGATACCAATGACTGGACTTAAGCTTCTACTAGATAAAAACAAACTGAACGGGACCAACTATAAAGACTGGCTAAGGAATCTGAAGATCGCCTTGACTTATGATAAAGTATCATATGTCCTCACGGCTTCAGCCCCGCCCGTCCCAGGCCCAAAATCCTCAGTTGCGGACATAGAAGTCCGCAAGACATGGGACGCTGACTGTGCCACGGCCACATGCCTCGCGCTTGCATCGTTGGATAACACACATCAAAAGCAGCACGAGGACATGGACATTCACGGGATACTGCTCCATACAAAGGAGTTTTATGGGAAGCAGTCCCGCGTATTACGATACGAGGCATCAAAGAAACTGTTTCACATGCGGATGGCCCCTGGCACACCAGTAGCAGACCATGTTTTGAAGATGATAGCTCTTATAGAAGAGCTTGAGGACCTCGGATGGACTATGGACAATGAACAATATATAGATATTATTCTGCAGTCCCTCCCCTCCACCTTTGCTCAGTTCATAGTGAACTTCAACATGCATGGCATAGAGAAGGACCTCCCTGAACTCCTTAATATGTTAAGGAGTGCAGAGAGCACTATGAAGCCAGCAAAGACTCCCGTTATGACGATTGGACAGTCTTCTTCTTCTCGCCCGAAAGCTAAGGCCTAGGGAAAGAAAAAGAAGAAACCCACTAATCCTAAGGGCGGAGTCAAAAAGGTGAAGGGAAAGGGAAAGTCCACGGCTGGAGACCCAGGGAAAGGCGAGTGTTTTCATTGCCACAAGACAGGACATTGGAAGCGCAACTGCACGGAGTACCTAAGTCTTAAGAAGAAGCATGGTGATGCTTCTGCTTCAGGTGCGTTTGTGACTGAAAACTGTTTTTCTATAAACTCTGCTTCCTGGGTATTGGATACCGGTTCAGGTTCTCACATTTGCAATTCTATGCAGGGGCTGAGAAATAGCAAGGTTTTGAAGACAGGTGACCATACTCTCCGCGTTGGAAATGGTTCCAATGTACATACAGTCGCAGTGGGAGAGTATCACTTGGGGTTGCCGTCTGGATGTATTTTGATTTTGAATCCATGTTATTTTGTACCTGATATGCTATGTAATATAATATCCGTATCTTTGTTGGACAATGAAGGATATAATTTTGTGTTGTAGAACAATGTTATGAACATTCACCTAAATCAAATGTTGGTTGGGTATGGTACACTTAATAACGGAATATATGTCCTAAATCAACACACAGTTTTCAGTATACAACACACTAATAAAAGAAAAATTTCAGAATTAAATGAAGCTTTTCTTTGGCACTGTAGACTTGGTCATATTAACGAAACAAGACTAAACAAGTTACATAAAGATGGATATTTAAACTCTTTTGAATATAAATCTTATGCGACTTGCCAGTCTTGTATCAAGGGTAAAATGACCAAAACTCCGTTTACTGGACACGGAGAAAGAGCTACTCAGCCCCTGGGCCTCATATATAGTGATGTATGTGGGCCAATGTCTACACAAGCTAGAGGCGGTTTTTCATACTTCATTACATTCACCGACGATTTCTCAAGATTCGGTCATGTATTTTTATTAAAGCACAAGTCCGAAGCTTTCGAGAAATTCATTGAATATAAACAAGAAGTAGAAAAACAAACCGGCTTGAGTATTAAGATGCTTCGATCAGATCGAGGTGGTGAGTATCTCAGTACAGAATTTGCAAACTTCCTAAAAGAGAATGGGATTCTCTCTCAGCTCACTCCTCCTTACACACCATAGCACAACGGTGTGTCAGAACGACGGAATAGGACCCTATTAGATATGGTCCGGTCCATGATGAGTGATGCTGAGTTACCAGTCTCATTTTGGGGGCATGCGTTGGAGACTGCAGCGTTTCTGCTAAACAGGGTTCCGACCAAAGCCGTGTCTACCACGCCATATGAGATATGGAATGGGAAGAGACCATCTCTTAAGAGAATTAAGATTTGGGGTTGCCCGGCCTATGTTAAAAAGCAGAATCCGGACAAACTCGAGACACGGTCAGTCATGTGTAACTTTATGGGATATCCAAAGAATTCTTATGGATATCTGTTCTACCACAAAGAGGAACAAAAGGTGTTTGTTTCTCAGTATGCCACATTCTTGGAAAAAGAGTTTTTCATAGATAAAGATGATGGCAAGGTAGTAGATCTGGAAGAGGTTCTGGAGTCACAAACTACAAATGACGATTTGGTTGAACCGGCTGTTGCAACAGAAACTGAAGAACCTCGGCCACTCCGTAGGTCTGGTAGGACTTCTCGCCCACCGGAGAGGTACTACGGTTTCCTCATTGATGGTGACAGAGAAGACTGTATCATGGAAGATGATGATCCTACCAGTTTTCTGCAAGCTATCACGAGTGGTGACTCTATGAAGTGGCTGGATGCCATGAGATCCGAAATGGAGTCTATGTACACCAACAAAGTATGGACTTTGGACGTTGTACCCCCTGGGGTAAAACCTGTAGGGTGCAAATGGATCTTTAAAAGAAAGATTGGTGTGGATGGGCAGGTAGAGACCTATAAGGCAAGACTTGTGGCGAAAGGTTTTCTTCAAAGACCAGGTTTGGACTATGACGAAACTTTTTCGCCCGTAGCCATGCTTAAATCTATTCGGATCCTACTTGCTATTGCTGCTCACTACGACTATGAAATCTGGCAGATGGACGTTAAAACAGCATTCCTAAATGGAGATTTAGAAGAATGTGTTTATATGGATCAGCCGGAGGGCTTCATTGACAGTGGGAGCAGCGAGAAAGCATGTAGATTGCTTAAATCCATATATGGGTTAAAGCAGGCATCTCGGAGTTGGAACATCTGTTTCGATGATGTTATCAAAGAGTTTGATTTCATCAAAAATCCAGATGAACCTTGTGTTTATAGGAAGGCTGTAGGAAGAGCTGTCACATTCCTCGTATTGTACGTGGATGACATTCTTCTGATAGGAAATGATATTCCTATGCTACAATCGGTCAAATCATTCTTATCACTAAGGTTCTCCATGAAGGACCTGGGTGATGCCACATACATCCTGGGCATAAGGATCTATAGGGATAGATCCAAAAAGTTATTGGGACTGTCCCAAACCAGGTACATTAACACCATCCTAAAGAGGTTTAGTATGGAAGACTCCAAGCGGGGTGCCTTACCCGCTTGCCATGGAGTCACTCTCTCCAAGGATTCTTGTCCAAAGACCGATGAAGAGAGAGCTCGCATGAGCATTATACCTTATGCTTCGGCAGTAGGATCTATAATGTATGCGATGTTATGTACACGCCCAGATGTAGCTTATGCACTTAATGTTGTAAGCAGGTATCAATCCAACCCAGGGGAGAACCACTGGACAGCTGTGAAGAACATTCTTAAGTACTTACGAAGGACTAAAGAATTGTTCTTGGTGTATGGTAATAAAGATCTCCAAATGGAGGCCTTTACCGATTCGAGCTTCCAGAGCGATAAGGATGACAGCAAATCTATCTCAGGGTTTGTATTTACCCTCAATGGAGGGGCGGTAAGTTGGAAGAGTTCCAAACAAGATACCGTTGCAGACTCTACGATGGAAGCTGAGTACATTGCTGCAAATGATGCCGCCAAGGAAGCTGTCTGGATGAAAAAGTTCGTCTCGGAGCTAGGAGTAGTTCCAACCATCATTGATCCAATACCTTTGTATTGTGACAATAATGGGGCAATGGCGTTAGCCAAGGAGCCCAGATCACATCAGCGGTCCAGACATATCCTGAGGCGCTTTCATTTGATCCGGGAAATTGTAGATCGCCGCGAGATCGAGATTAAGAGAGAAGACACAAAGAACAACGCCGCGGATCCATTCACCAAGGCTCTCCCTCAGCCGCAGCATGAGCGACTTTTTGAGATGTTGGGTATGAGATACGCCAATAACTGGCCTTAGTGCAAGTGGAAGATTGTTGGATATATGTATGCCCTAGAGGCCATTATGTGATAGTGGATGTATCTATACATGTATATATATATTCAGTTTGCATTCTTGCTCGACATGATAGTATGCTATCTGGTTCTTCTTTATCTGACATGTTTATTTGATCATGCTTTTATTCATTCATACATGCTGATAAAGCCCTGAGGATATCGGCTTGACTACTCTGATTATGATGGAGATCATACTAGTGGGACATCTGTAGTCTATAAGCATATCCTGGAACGTCCCTAGTCGTAGGTATATCGAGATGGGGCATCGATATACCAGAGTAGACTAGCGTATATGATACTAGACCCATACGATGGGCGATGGATGTTCCCACATTCATCGATGTTTGACATCAAGATCATACACGGGTGCTCAGTGGTGACTGGGTACACTGGACGGACTCGCCGAGAACTCCTATATGGAATTATATCTATCGTCGGATAGCAGTTCTCAGGTGATACTGGTACAGGTTAGTCTGTAGACCCGAGATCGTCATAGAGCCTTGTGTGTTCTCCCACTGTACTTTGATTGCCACCCTACCATGGCTCTACTGAGTCGTGTAAACAGGTAGCCGTTGGGTACAGTCCCGAGACACACGAAGGAAATGAGCGATAGGAGGGGTTTCGTCTCTCCCGGTATTGGGAGTTGATGCTGTGCTGTGCTCGACTGGTTATAACAGCAAGTCCCTGGCCAGGGCTGCTGAGATTTGCTGATAAGTGTTATCAGTAGTTTCTCGATCTGTTATAGACCTTTCACCGACGCGACTTATTGAGTTATTGGGGTCGACGTGACCATCCCTAGGCTCGATATGCAGCATATCTGACGAAGAGACCGGACTGTACGGTAGTGTTGCCGGATGGCTCGACGGGAGTTGTAGCAGGTTCGCTTGTTGTCTTCTGATCGTTCAATACCCGGGTGGCCGTTACGTTTAGCTGACCTCTTGCGGCTTGAGGGCACTTGATATGATCATTACCCTCTGCCGGCGTATTGACGAGTCTTAGAGTCCCACAGAGGAGTTACCCAGTCCAGGCGAAACGTTGTGGTGCGCATATGCGATATGCGCATGCACCCGATTGAAATGTGCGTATATGATACCGAACATTGATCGGGTGAACTGCTTTTGGTGGGGTCATATGAGATATGACCGGATTGATAAATCAAGTGTTGATTTATCATTTAACCATTAGTTTTCTCACTCAAAACCTTTCTAGGGTTTGATGGATGTATGCATGCATGCATGTGTTTCTATTTTTCTTTTCTAGTTTCATGCACATGAAGATGTGCATACATGTACACATACATACATCAAACCATCATGGTTGATTATATATGGAAATGGTGGCAATATAAGCCTCACACCATAGATTAAACAATGGATAATTATTTAATTTTGGTTTTAAAAGAAAATGAAAAGGAAAGGATAATTATGCTAGTTTCTACATGCTTCTTTTAACCTAACCATTCTCACCCACCACTAAACCATGGTTATCTTTTCCTTTATCATTCTAAACCCAAGTTAAATTAATCATCTATTATTTAATCATGGTTGGAGTCAAGAAGGAATAAATATATATAGTGATATTCATTTCTTTTTCTTCTTAACAAAAGGGTTATCTTTTTATCTCTTGATAATATTAGCCACCATTTTCATCCTTCTTCATCTTCTCCTCTCTAGTTTTTTCTAGTGAGAAAAACACAATCAAAGAAAGGTTTTTGAAGTGAGATCCAAAGCCACAACAACATTTTACACAAGCTTAGCCGTTTCGTTTAGAGTGTTATCTTCGGTTTGACGAAGTAGCGAGCTTGGACGGATATCTCCGCGGTGGATCATCGTGGACACAAGGGGAGTTCAAGAGGACCTCGTTTCAACACCAAAGAGCCTAAGGAGCGAAGCAAAAACGGGAGCTACAAAGGTTGTAGCCTTCAAACCCTAACTTTTGTTAGCTTTAAGTTTAGTAAACCCTAATTTTCTAGGATCTATCCTTTGCATGTTAGTTTAGCACCTTAAAAATTAAAACTTTGGGTCATGTGATGCTTCAAAACTCTTCATTGGGTGCTATACTAACCTTACATCCTCTTCGGTTCCGGAACAACCGACGACTCAGAAAGACGCTCCTCCACCAAAAGGGCTGCATCCACTGCCGCCGCATACGTGTGGCAATGCTGAATGCTGATGGCTAGGAACAACTGGATAAGCAGGCCTCGAACAAACCTCTTCACCCTCATCTCCTCAGAAAGCTCGGTAAACAGTACATCATACTCGGACACCGTCATCCCCGGAGTCTAGCGTAACGACTCAAATCTGCACGCTCACGCATCCCTGATGCTCGGTGGAAGAAAATGGGCGAGAAATTCCGTCACAAACTCAGTCTAGGTCATAGGAGCAAGACCCGCGGCTCTGCCCCTCTCCAAGGACTCACACCACTTCTGGGCCAGACCCTCAAGATAGAAGCTCGCAAACTCCACCCAACTCTCGTCGGAGCATCGGAGCGAACGACAAATCCTGGCCATCCGGTCGATAAACGACTGCTGATCCTCAGTAGCATCTGTGCCAATGAACACCGAAGGCCTCAGCCTCATGAACTCGGTCAGTGACACGGTAATAACCTCCGGAGCTGTAACTGCGACTGCCGGAACTGTAGGTACCATCGTGGTCCCTGCAACGGGTAGTACAACTGCCTGCCCCTGTGCTCAAATGGCCTCTAATAAATTCCCTATCATCTGGCGCAAGTCCTGCATACCAACCCCAAACATAGAAATGTGCTCCGGTACCACAGGCGTACCGCCCTGGTCAGTCCTCGCCTCAGACGAGTCCATTCTTACCTCGGCCCTCGCGGCCGCTTTCTGTGCCCTCGTAGTCTTCGGCGGAATATAGGCTGGAAATTGAAACAAGATTCGATAAGGACACGGAAATTGAATCACAAGGATGTATATAAATCATGGAAGAATTTCAATCAATAAGTCCTAAGGTCACTTAGGCGGAGTAAAGTGTCGTAAGTATGCCGCGGAACATACACACGCTACGTTACTTTGCTTAAGCTACCAACTCTATCATACCAAGATCATCCTACACTCCGAAAGGTAAAACCTAGAGCTCTGATACCAATTTTGTCACGACCCAAAATTTGGCCCGTAACCGGCACTTAAACTACATAACGTCTACAGGCGTACGCAACTTAAGTAAGCCGAATCCCAGAAATCTAAACCACCCAAATCTTGATAAACGGAGAAAAACATAGTTTAAAACATTCGGAAAATCTTAAGTAAAATCTTTAACTTTAGTTTTCTTTCTTGAAAATTTCGTCAGCACCTCCTTTGTTAAAACTAGCCTCGAAAACGGGTACAACATAGATAATATATAAAGCATCCCAAATGGGAGCAAATCACACCCAACGGCAGAGACAACCACCACAAGATATAAATACGACACCGTAGCGAAGAAATATAAATGGAAACTGCATAAAGACGTAAAACCCTACAACAAGACCGACTCCCACGAGCACGGCACCCAAAGTCACTAAAATAATAATACAACACCGAATCCTTACAACTCGTCTCTAAGTCAAATACAAGAAGTGGTAGATGGAGAATACTAGATCCAACAAAAAAATATACAATTTACAAATGGATAACCGCAAACCCACCTAAAAGCAAAGGCCTCACAGCCAACCGTAGCGGTATCCGCAAAAGTAGAGATGATAAGACGCCCTGCCGCGACTACTCTGAGGGTAAGCCCTGCAAACACTGTGGCACAACGGGGGTGAGTTGCCTACTCGTGAATAGTAATTAACATCATACTGTAATCGCAAGTATGCACGAATAGCGATTAATCTGTCACATGTAATCTGATAGCATGAGTATGGTAATATGAATATGCAGCAATCATGTAAAGGTAAATCATCATGGTACTACAACTACAAGAAGCAATGCATATCAAAAATAATCCTGAGTATGGGATGATATAATAAAACCTCATGCAAAAATCATCAGCATGGAAAAACCCAGTGTCCCTCACTGACACATCAAATCCCAACATCCTCAGGCACCGCATCCTCAGATCGGCCCTCACATCCTGTAAGTCTCATGGAACCTGAGTGTCAAACATCGACACCCAAAACATCATGAAAACATATACCTGTATGTATCTATATATATATATATGTATGTATGTATGTATGTATGAGGATATCAACCACGTATGTCCACCGACGATACGTAAAATCATGGAAACCTGAGTGTCAAACACCGACACTCGAAACATCATGAAGCCCGTGTCTAGCATCGACACGTAAATCCTCATAACTCAGGCGTTGTCTCCACGACTGGCCCTGACGATATGTCGTACATCACTCCGATCGGTATCCCCACGATAACCGCCGAGTCCAAATACAATCACCGGTAGGTAGTGGTCCCTCTGTCAGGCTTATCGTCTACACCACGAAATCACCACTCGCCCCGGGGTACCATACCGGGTCCACCATATACCCGTAGACGGTGCCTCCCGCTCCTCGAATCGGGTATCACAAGCCAAATCTCAGAACCAAGAAATCACATGGTGGACGCACTGAAATATCATATCAAGATAAACCGGGTTTTCAAACAATACATAGTTTTCTTGAAATACCCCTACGGTTCTCAAATCCATAAATCATATGAAATCCATATCTCAATGCGTAAATCCATGAAAACTGATATATGCAACATAAAACAACAATATGAGCATATTAAGGAAAAGCCGCTCTTTTAAATGAATCCAGCTTTAAAATATAAAAATGCGGTTCCCAAATCCTCCAAAAACAAGTGCAGCATCATATGAGGTGTACATGTAATTGTACCAAGGTTTAAGTATCTACATGTAAGCAAGTATGTATGATGCATTTCATAAGCGCAATAGTCAACGTCTCAATATCACATGTCAAAACCATACCACTTAGGGTATATGCAACTATAGCAAAATATATGGGTGTACATGTCAGTATGTGTGTATGATATACATGTAGCTGTAACCGAGTATGTGGGTGTACATGTAAATGTGTATGCATGATGTACAAGTAGCTATAGCAAGGTATACGTGAAATGGAATAAGAGTTACTATCTCAACTATCTCTGTCCGATACAATATCACGTATGTATGTGTCAACAGTATTTCATATGCACTTTGGAATAAGAGTCACTACCTTAATTATCCCTATCCACTACAATATCACGTATGTATGTGGGTTGTGCGTGTCATGTCAATCACTGAAGGTGTGGGTGTAGAAAACAAATTAGTGCTCGTGCAACATGAACCGTCAATAATGTGTTATATCCAATAGGTACAAGTCAAGGTACAACAGGTAATACTATACAATGACGTTCATATGAAATCAACTAATATGAAATAACATGAAGGTATCATATTATATCTGTCCCGACGCATAACGCCATACGGGCGATTTCCCCGTAGATGTTAAATCTACTCACCGATGGTCTCGAGCAATGAAAATCCGACCACCTGCTTCCCCTTGTTCGCAGTGTCCGAAGTCTCCGCTTGCGATCCTAAAATTTCACAAACACATCATATAAGCTAAATATACTGCGTCGACGTAAAGACAACGAAACGCATGGATAACGCCCAGAAAATTACACTGCGCACCTAGCGCACTAAACGCGCACGACATCGGCAAAAAACCTAATTAGGGTCGCTAAACTATGAAATACCAAGTCTAGACTCTGATCGTCCCGATCGCGCAAACCCAACACAAACAAATATGAGGAATACAATAGATATAATCTCGCAACGGCCAATTGAAGCAACGTCGGAAAAACCCCGAAAGCTAGTAAGCAACTTATCGCAATATTTCGCACTAGTTTCAAGCTAACACAAATCTAGCGATTTCAAACATCTTACAATAGCTTAACTAAACTATCCAATCCACTTCCATATTTTTAAAACTTGCTTAATTAAGTTTTAGCAAAACCTAGTAAGCAAAAACCCTTAATTAGACAAAGTAGTATTTAACAATAATTATCATTTTCTACTAAGTTAAGGTTTTCTCAAACTTCAATTAACATTAAACACTTCACCAAGTTTTACCCTAACTTGAATTTCTTAAAAATTATGAATAATGAATTTATCAAGAGTTAAAAGCTATATTAATCATATAATTAGCTAACTTAAATAGCTAGATTAATATTTAAACAATTAATTAAGAATTAAGGTAAGAAATTATACCTCTTAAGAACAAATCCTAGAACAAGATTCCATCAACTTTAGCCTCCAAAAAATCCAATTTTTCATGAAGAACCAAGCAAGTTTAGTGAAAGGAAATTGATGGTTTAATTTTATTTAGGAATTTGTGGATTATTTTTGGGATTTTTGAAGGATTTGGTGAGCAAAGAATGAAGAAATGAGCTAAGGAAAAATTTGGGGCAGATTTGGGGAGGGCTCGGCCAAGGGTTGATGGGGGGGATGTTTGTGTAATTAAAATGGAGAAAGTTCTAGCAATTTACAATAAATGCTAATTAATACTATTTTGCCACCTTTTCATCTTTTTTTTTTCTTTTTAAAATAGAAACCATTAGTCATCAAAAAAATATCTAGATATTTAAAAAGAAGCTTCTAACTAATTCTTATAATTAGATTAGCAAATATTCTCATAAGAAGTAATTTCCACAATTTACGTGTATAATTTACCGCTTAAAATAATATTTAATTAGGGAAAAATTTATTTGAACCAAAACTTCCCATATACCCCCAAAGCTCGCGCACTAGCTTTATTTTAGCTAAACTATGTGCCGGCAAGTCTATACAAAAATTTGATCAAAATCGGGTTAAAACGGAAAATTCCGACTATTTTGCCCTAAAACGGAAAAATTCGCATAACGATTTCTAAGTACATCCTTCAAATGTTCCTAGTCGAGGGTGTATCGAGACAGGGCATCGATATACCAGAGTGGACTAGCGTATAACTTCTCGACCCATACAGATGGGCGATGGATGATCCCATATCCATTGGTGTTTGACATCAGAGACGGTATATGGATGCTCAGTGGAGACTGGGTACACTGGACGGACTCGCCGAGAACTCCCAGATGGTATTATACCTCACGTCAGATGGCAGTTCTCTGGTGACACTGGTACATGTTAGTCTATAGACCCAAGATCGTCATAGAGTCTTGTGTGATTCCCACTATGCTTTGATTTCCACCTTACCACGTTCAAGAGAACGTGCAAAACGGTGGCTTTTGGGTACAGTCCCAAGTCATATGGAGGCAATGAGCGATAGGAGGGGTTTCGTCTCTCCCGGTATTAGGAGTTGATGTTGCGCTGTGCTCGATTGGCGATAAAAGGAAGTCCTTGTCCAAGGATGCTTCAGAGATATACTGGTAAATGTTATCAGTAGTTTCTCGACCCGTTATGAGCCTTATATCGACACGACTTATCGAGTTACTGTGGTCTAACGTTTACAACCCCTAGACGAGATATGCGACACATCAGATGAAGAGACCGGACTGTATGGTAGTGTTACTGACTGGATTCGCAGGAGTGTGAGCAGGCTTGCTTGTTGATCTTCTGATCGCTCAATACCCGGGTGGCCGTTACGTTTAGCAGACCGCTTGCGGCTTGTGGGTGTTTGATATGATCATCAGCTACTGCCGGCGTATTGACGAGTCTTTAGAGTCCTACACAGGGGTTTCCTGGCTCAAGCGAAACGTAGTAGGAGCACATATGTGATATGTGCGGGACCGAGATTGATACGATATGAGATACCGTATTGTATTCTCGCGATTTGTAGCATGGATGGTTATATGGGATATAGCCGGGTTATCGGATCAAGTGTTGATTCGATAAAATGTTACATTATGATATTAGTCGGTTATATGTGATATAGCCAGATTATTAAATCAAGAGTAGATTTAATAATTTAATGAATAATTATATATTTGATATATTACATTAGATTAACTAGTATTAGCTCACTCTAGATTTCTGTTCTCACTAATTTGTGCATAAGTGTATATGTGATATATGCAAGTGTACAAGTTTGTGTCATGCTTGATGATACATACATGATGGGCGTATGAGACTTATATCATCTTAGGGTTTATTTAATTCTTAAGAAATAACAAAAGAGAGAAGATTTGGTCAATGTTGTCAAGCTTGCTTGAAGCTTGTAGAAACATTGACAAAGTCAACTCTTTTGTCATTCCTTAGGATATTTCTTAACCCAACCCTTAACCTTACACCTTGGTTAATTCTCTACATGAGTTAAGCATGAGGACTTAACTCACCCATGGTTACATAATTCATTTGGATGAATTATTGACTAGAGTTCATCTTCTTCTTCTTCTTCCTCCTCAAAAGCTTACTAGCTCTAATGGAGTTATGAGAAAAAGTGTGAGAACATAAATTCTAAAGTGAGCCCACTTCCTACTTCATCATCCTCTACTACTTTCCTTTTAGTATAGGGTGTTCTCTTCATAAAGTTCTTGACCTAGTAAAGAAATAGCTTGGGTTAGTGTCTCCTCGACGTAGATCATCTTCGGCCTCGAAGACATTGAAGCGAGCATGTTCGTTTCTTTATCGAAGCCTCTCTAGAGTCCGGAGTTCACGATCGCAGCGAAGGGGACTACTATACGGAGCTATTGAAGTGAAGGACCGGTCTACAAAGGTTGTATTCCTTGTTCACTTAGATGTAAAGAGTTTACATATCTTGTTTAACCCTAATTCTCTAGTTCGATTACTTGGATGGTTGGTTTAGCACCCCAAAAATTTCGATATAGCATGTTTGATGCTTGCTAAAACCTTGTTAAGGTGCTAAGCTAACCCTACAGGTCTCACAAGCCATTAGTGTCAGTTAGTTCACCTAAGATGTATACAGGTGCTCATTGGGTTCTGAGTACACCGGACGGACTCGCCGGGAACATTCTAGTTGGTATTATACCTATTGTCAGATAGCAGTTTCCTGGTGACATGTGTATAGATTAGTCTATCGACTTGAGATCGTCATTTGTCTCGTGTGAGTTCCCACTGTGCTTTGATTACTCCCCTACCATGGCTCAAATGAGTCGTGCAGACAGGTTTTAGTTGGTACAGTCCCGAGCCACATGGAGGCAGTGAGTGGATCGTCAGGGGATTCGTCTCTCCCGGTATTGAGGGTTGATGTCGCAGTGTGCACGGGTGGCCATCACCAGAAATCCTTGGCCAAGGTAGTCGAGAATTACTGATCTAGGATCGGTAGTTTCTCAGGTGGTGATAGGCTTCATTCCGACACTAAATATCACGTTATTAGGGGTCTGACTTTATCCACCCCCCTAGACCCGATATGCGATACTCATAGACGAACGGACCAGACCGTACGGATATTGTCACTGTCAGGCTCAGTAGGGTTTCAGGATGAGTTCGCTCGTTGGCCTCCCTTTCGTTCAATACCTGGGTAGCCGTTACGTACAGCTAGTGCCACTAACGTGCTTATGATTAAACCAACTGCCAGCGTATTGACGAGTCTTTAGAGTCCCACACAGAGGGTTTCCCTGGTTTGGGCGAAACGTTGTAGAGGCCGTATGGTTTTATGGCAGGGTTCGATCATATACATGCACTTGTGTACGGATCATGATCGGACGGATAATACTAGTGGGCTTTGGTTTAAGCCGGATCCTAGTATTATATTGTTGGATTACTTTCGTCTCGTTGTATTCGTATTCAGTCGGAATACGGATGCAGGTATGTATGTACAGATTAGGGGTATTCTTGTAATTCGTTACGAGTTTACTTTTGAAGATGCCATTTTTTTCTTTGTTTTGATTAAACATTTAGTTTAATGTTTAATTTGGTGGAAATTGTGAGTATGAGTTTTGGCCTTGGGCATTCATAGTGCATGTGCTCACTTGGTGACTCATGGTGTTGGGTCTAGTGTGCATTGATGGTGGCACATGTGCACTTGGTGACTCATGGAGTTGTTTTTGGTGAGATTTTTGTGAGATCTTTTCTTGTGCTGTAGAATTTCTTTACTTGCTCACAAATACTTCACACAACACTCTCACAAAAACAACAGAACTTTTTCTTGAGTTGTTTTTCAAAGCAAAAACTTGAGCTCACAACTTCCATCACTTGGCTTCTTCTACACCTCCAGCCATACCCTCTCATGAGTTGAGAATCCATGGATGCTTTGAGACAAAATGATCACACACTATCTCTACTTTATCTTGTGCATCTAGGATAGCAAACTGGATGCCCGAGTTGCTTCGGTTTTGAAGCGGGAGCCCGTATTACTAATCCTCGACGTGGATCGTCTTCGACGAGGGATACTGGAGAACGAACTTGTTCGAGGCAGCCGCGAGGAGCTTAGGACAGAGGTCGAAGAACGAAGGACACGGATCGATCGGTATAACCTCTCTAAACACTTTTCAGTTAACTAGTATAGGGTTAATGGTACGATCCGTAGTTTAGGGTTCCGTTAGCGCCAAGTTTTAAAAGTTTTTGTTCCGCATTTGGCCATGGATTGATGGCCGGGGCACTGGCATAGCCTTACAAGAATTAAGCTTAAAAAGAAAAGAGAACAAAAGAAGAGACGAATGAATAAAACAAGAAAACAAGAGAGAAGAACAAAGAAGAAGTCTACTCTTATAATTTATTCTTTTCATTTCTTTTGTTTTCTTTTCTTTTGTTTTCTTTTCTATTTTTGTTAATTCTCATCTAATCATTTCACTTTATAATATATAATAAATACGTATTTATAAAGAGAAGAAAATATGTATCAAATACATTTCCATATTACGTATCGTATACGCAATAATTGTAAGGTTCCGTAGCACCGGCCACTGGGTTTCGGGAGGCATCGACCATACTACAACAACAACAACAACAACTGAGCCTTTTATCCCAAGCATATGGGGTAGGCTACATGAACCAACATAAGAATCACGCCGGGTCCAGCACATGAATCCTCTGTCTCCACTCACTTCTATCGAACAATATACTTTCATTGAGTCCTTTGGCAACCATATCGTTTCGTATAACCTCCATCCATGTTTTCTTCGGTCTCCCTTTTGCCCTTTTGCCATTGCCCATGTCGAGAGTATCTATTCGTCGAACCGGTGCTTCCATAGGTCTGCGTCGCACATGACCAAACCATCTTAGCCGGTTTTCCCACATCTTCTCCTCCACAGGTGCTACACCAACTTTTGCACGAATATCCTCATTTCGCACCTTATCTTTTCTAGTGTTACAGCACATCCAACGAAGCATGCGCATCTCCGCTACGTGCATCTTCTGTGTATGATGCTTCTTAGGAGCCCAGCATTCTGTACCATATAATAAGGCAGGCCGAATAGCGCTCCGATAAAACTTCCCTTTCAATTTTAACGAAAAGTTACGATCACACAAAATCCCTGTTGCACTCCTCCATTTCAACCAACCAGCTTGGATCCTTTGATTAACATCACTATCGATCTCCCCATTCTTTTGGATGATGGAACCTAGATATCTAAACTGGTCGCTCGGTGATATCTCTTGCCCTTCCAATGTTATACCAATATGGTTTTGACTTCTCTGGCTACTAAATTTGCAGTGCATATATGCTGTCTTGGACCTGCTCAATCTGAATCCCCGAGATTCCAATGTTTGCCTCCATAATTCCAATTTGGCATTAACCCCTGATTTCGTCTCATTTACTAAAACAATATCATCAGCGAATAGCATACACCAAGGTACCTCATCTTGGATAGTTCTAGTAAGCTCATCCATCACGATGGTAAACAGAAATGGACTTAATGCAGATCCTTGATGTAAACCAATAGTAATCGGAAAATCACTCGTTAAGCCGCCGCAAGTTCTGACATTTGCCACTACTCCGTCGTACATATCCTTGATTATGTCAATATACTTGACGGGGACCCCCTTCTTCATCATTGTCCCCCATAATACCTCTCTAGGTACCTTGTCGTACTCTTTTTCTAAATCAATAAATATCATATACAAATCTCTTCTCCTCTCTCGAAAGCGCTCGACAAGTTGACGAAGCAAATGAATCGCCTCTGTCGTCGATCGTCCAGGCATGAACCCAAATTGGTTCTCTGTTATCTTAATATCCTTCCTCAGCCTGTGTTCAATCACTCTCTCCCAAAGTTTCATGGTGTGACACATCAGTTTTATTCCACGGTAGTTTGAGCAACTTTGAATGTCACCCTTGTTCTTGTAGATAGGTACAAGGATACTTTTCCTCCATTCATTTGGCATCTTTTTTGTCTGCCAAATCTTATTAAACAGATCTGTCAACCATTTAACGTCTATTTCTCCTACGCATCTCCAAATCTCGATAGGAATCCCGTCAGGACCAACCGCTTTTCTTAAACCCATTCTGTTCAAAGCTTTTTTAACCTCAGGAAGTCTTATTTTACGCATGAAATCACGGTTTATATCTTGAGATTGAATGACAAGTCCATCCAAATTCTTAGTAAAGCTCTCATTGAACAATTTGTCAAAATAATCTCTCCATCTTTCCTTGATATCCTCATCTCGAACTAAAACCTTCTGATTTTCATTTTTGACACACTTCACCGCACATAAGTCTCTAGTCTTCCTTTCCCGCATTCGAGCAATCCGGTATATATCATTTGCAGCCTCTTTAGTATCTAATTTCTCGTACACCTCCTTGTAGACCTTAGATTTAGCTTCCCGAACAGCTTTCTTAACTTCCTTTTTAGCCATTTTGTACTTCTCAAATCTCTCCACATCTCTACTTTTCTTCAAATCTTTATAAGAATCCCTTTTAATTTTAATAGCAGCCTTTACATCTTCATTCCACCATGATATGTCCTTAGATGATGGAGCACCACCTCTCGACTCACCAAGTAGATCTCTAGCTACCTTCTTGATACAACTAGCCATTTTGTTCCATATTTTGTCTGGATCATCTTCCGACTGCCAATCCGCTTCTTGTACTACACGATCTATAAAAGCCTTTTGGTTACCTTCTTTCAATCGCCACCATTTAATTTTAGGCTCTACCTTACGTCTAATCTTCCTAGGTTCTCTTCTAAATCGAAAATCTAGAACTAAAAGTCTATGTTGAGTGGTTACACTCTCACCTGGCACTACCTTACAGTCGATACAATAACCTCTATCTATTCTTCTCGTCAGTAAAAAGTCTATTTGACTAGCACTTGATCCGCTCCTAAAAGTGATAAGGTGGGACTCTCTTTTCCTAAACCAGGTGTTTGCTAAGATCAAGTCATAAGATAAAGCAAAATCTAGAATCGAGTCACCTACTTCATTCCTTTGTCCGAAACCAAAACCTCCATGGATAGTATCAAACCCACTACGACTAGTACCTACATGTCCATTAAGATCACCACCAATAAATAACTTCTCTCCACTAGGTATACTTTGCACCACCTCGTCTAAATCCTCACAGAATAGACGCTTACTAGCGTCATCAAGACCTATCTGTGGTGCATAAGCACTAATAACATTAAGGATCTCTCCACCTAGAATAAGCCTAACCAGTAAAATTCTATCACCTTTTCTCCTAATCTCAACTACATCCTCAAGCAACCGTCTATCTATGATTATGCCTACCCCATTACGATTTTTATCTTTACCCGTATACCAAAGCTTATAACCCCAAGGCTCTATGACTCTACTCTTTTCACCTACCCACTTAGTTTCTTGCAAACACATAATACCAACTCTCCTCCTAATCATCACCTCCACTAATTCTATTAGTCTACCCGTAAGGGAACCTATGTTCCAGGAAGCTAGACGGATCCTATGAAACCCTTGCTTATTTGTCACTACACCCGGGGTCCGATGTAGCGCGCCGTCTCTGGACGACGACCCTTGCTTATTTGTCACTACACCCAGGGTCCGATGTAGCGCGCCGTCTGTAGACGACGACCCTTGTTTATTTGTCACTACACCCGGGGTCCGATGTAGCGCGCCGTCTCTGGACGACGACCCTTGCTTATTTATCACTACACCTAAGGCATCGACCATACTGTTTTCAAAAATTGGCACGCTAAAGAACCCTAACCTAGAATCTTAACTAGAGAATTAGACGAAACTAGCATGTAATTATCTTTACATCTAAGTGAACAAGGAATACAATCTTTGTAGACCAGTCCTTCACTTCAATAGCTCCATGTAGTAGTCCCTTCGCTCCAAGTAGTGAACTCCCGGACTCTAGAAAGGCTCCACAAGATGAAAGGAACAAACTTTCTTAAAGTCTTCGAGGCCGAAGATGATCTACGTCGAGGAGACACCAACTCAAGCTACCTCTTCACTAATTAGGAATTAGTGAAGCAAACAACCTAAACTAAATGGCTAGTCTAGTGTAGATTGATGAAATAGGAATTTTTCTCACTTTAGAAATATTTTTCTCACTAATTTTCTTCACCTCTAAAAAAGCTAGAGAGCTTGAGGAAGGAGATGAAGAAAAGCAACCATGGAAAAAAGGAAAGTGTAGAATGGCAACCATGGGTGAGTTAATATCATATACTAACTCTTGTAGAGACTAAACCGTGGCTAATCATAATGGTTGGGTTAATAAATATCTTAAGTAAAACAAAATTAGTGAACTATGTCAATGGTTCCAAAAGCTTCCACTAAGCTCCAAACCATGACTAATTTCCATCTAATTTTAATTTACTTTAAATAAATAAAACCTTTCATTATCATAAGCATGGTGTGAGTCTCATATACCCATGTAACATGTAGCAACAAGCATGACACAATAATATATATTACATATATATTAAGTGTACACAAGTGAGAAAAAGAAATTCTTAAGTGAGCTAATATTAGTTAATGTAAATTAATATATCAAATATATAATTATACATTAAATTATTAAATCAACACTTGATTTAATAATCCGGTTATATCACATACAACCGATGAATATCATTTGTATCAACTTATCGAATCAACACTTGATTCGATAACCCGGCTATATCACATATAACCGACCGATATCACATATCGCGAGAATGGAATACGGTATCACATACGCATATTAATCTCGGTCCCGCACATATCACATATGTGCTGCAACTTCATTTCGCCAGAGCCAGGAAACCTCTGTGTAGGACTCTAAAGACTCGTCAATACGCCGGCAGTAGGTGATGATCATATCAAACACCCACAAGCCGTCAGCGGTACTGCTAGACGTAACGGCCACCCGGGATTTGAGCGATCAGAAGATCAACAAGCAAGCTTGTCCATAGTCCTACGAATCCAATAAGTAACACTACCGTACAGTCTGGTCTCTTCGTCAGATATGTCGCACATCTCAGCCTAGGGGTGGTAAACGTCAGACCCCAATAGCTCGATAAGTCATGCCGATGTGAGGCCCATAACGGTTCGAGAAACTACTGATAACACTTACTAGTAAATCTCAGCAACCCTGGCCATGGATTTCCTATTATGGCCAATCGAGCATAGCTCAACATCAACCCCCAATACCGGGAGAGACGAAATCCCCTCCTACCGCTCATTGCCTACATGTGACTCGGGAATGTACTAAAAAACCACCGTTTTGCACGTTCTCTTGAACGTGGTAAGGTGTAAATCAAAGCACAGTGGGAATCACACAAGACTCTATGACGATCTCGGGTCTACAGACTAACCTGTACCAGTGTCACCAGAGAACTGCTATCTGACGATAGGTATAATACCAATCTAGGAGTTCTCGGCGAGTCCGTCCAGTGTACCCCAGTCTCCACTGAGCACCCGTATACCATCTCTGATGTCAAACACCAATGGATATGGGATCATCCATCGCCCATCACATGGGTCGAGAAGCGTATACGCTATTCTACTCTAGAATATCGTTGCCCCGTCTCGATACTCCCACGACTAGGAACTATTAAAGGATGTACTTACCAACTACCCTGGCCCCACTAGTATGATCTACATCATAATCCCGGTAGTCTAATACTCATCCTAAGGGCTTTATCAACATGTAATAGAGAGATAATAAGTGTACATGCTAAGATAAAGAGCAACCAGATATCATAATATCATATCGAGAAAGAAAGTCCTCCCTATATATGTCCAAGCATCCACTATAATATACATCACATGTATAATAATGGCCTCTAGGGCATACATATAACTAACAATCTCCCACTTTCACTATGGCCATTTGTTGTAGTCTCTCATACTCAACGCCCCATAAAATTCTCTCTAGAGAAAGGCCTATGTGAGTGGATCCGTCGTGTTATCCTTCGCATCAACTCTCCTTATCTCGATCCCCCGGAGATCAATCATCTCCCTGATCAGGTGATACTGCCTCAGAATATGTCTGGATCGTTGATGGGACCGGGGTTCCTAGGCCAAGGCCACAACTTCATTGTTGTCACAATAACAGTTATTGGAAGCTCAATGGTAGGAACTATGTTCATCTCATGAACATTAAATATCCAGACAGCCACTTTGGGAGCATCATTAGTAGCGATGTATTCAGCCTTTATCGTCTAGTTTGCCACGGTATATAGCTTGGAACTCTTCCAACATACCGTCCCTCCACTGAAGGTAAAGACAAAGCCCAAGACTGACTTTCGGTCGACCTTATCACTCTGGGAGCTCGAATTGGTAAAGGAATCTCACTGGAGTTCACCGTTACCAAACACCAAGAACATTTCTTCAGTGCTCCTCAAGTACTTAAGAATGTCCTTCACAGCTGTCCAGTGATTCTCCCAAGATCCGATCGATTCCTGATCACTACACCGAGTGATTTAGCTATATCTGGTCTGGTACATAACATCGCATACGTGATAGAGCCCACTGCCGAAGCATAGGGTATCCCTTGCACGCGAGCTCTCTTCAAATCAGTCTTGGGAGACTCTTTTTGGAGAGAGTGATTCTTAAGTATGTGGTTGAACCATCACGCATAGAATCCTCCATACAAAACCCCTTTAGTATGGTGTTAATGTACCTAGATTTGGGACACTCCCAACATCCACTTAGATCTATCTCTATAGATCTAAATCCTTAAGATGTAGTAGGTATCATCCAGATCTTCCCTGGAGAATCCTCGTGATAAGAGGAGCTTGACCAAGTGTAGCATAGGAAACCATTTCCTATCAAGAGTATGTCATCTACGTACAATACGTGGAAGACAACCTTACTCTCTACATCCTTCTTGTATATACAAGGTTCATCTACCTTTTTGATGAAGTCAAACTCTTTGACTGCCACATCAAAACAGATGTTCCAACTCCGCAATGCGTGCTTTAACCCTGATGGACTTAAGCATAGCCACTGGAAAAAAGGTTTCATCATAATCCACACCTGATTATTGACGAAAACCTTTTACTGCAAGTCTAGCTTTGAAAGTCTCAACTTTTCCATTTACACCAAGAATCTTCTCAAAATCCACTTGCTCCCGATGGGTTTTACCCCTTCAGGTGTGACATTCAAAGTCATACTTTGTTGGTGTACATGGATTCCATCTATGATTGCATAGCATCCAGCCAATTCATAGAGTCTCCACTCATGATGGCCAGCCTGAACCTGGTTGGGTCATCATCTACCATGATGCAATCATCGCTCCCACCGTCACTGAGGAAACTGCAGTATCTCTCAGGTGGATGAGAAACCCTACCAGATTCACAGAGATGCTGAGGTTCGTTGGAGACTATTGAATCCTATGGTTTCACCAAATCATCAGCTGTTAGTTTGTCCAGCTGGAATTCCTTCCAGTTCTACCTCATGACCACTAATTTCTACATAAGAAATTCCTTTTCTAAAAAGGTGGCATGCTGAGAAACAAAACACATTTTTCTCCTCGGTGTGGTAGAAGATATACCTTCACAAATGTTTGGGATATCCAACAAACTTACAGAACTGACCTTGCCTCGAGTTTCTCTGGATTTTGCTTTTCAACATAGGCTGGACAACCCCATATCTTAACTCTTTTAAGACATGGTCTCTTCCCATACCATATCTCATATGGAGTGGTAGGCACAGATTTGGATGGAACCCTATTCAATAGGTATGCAGCTTCTCAAGTGCATAATCCCCAAAAGGAAACAGGCAACTCAGCAGTACTCATCATAGAGCGCGCCATATCTCATAGGGCGCGATACCTCCGCCCTGATACACCGTTGTGCTGTGGTGTACATGAAGGAGTAAGCAGAGAGAGAATCCTATTCTCTTTTTAGAAACTCCAGGGACTCTATGCTCAAGCATTTTCCTCCTCGATCACATCGAAGGACTTTAATATTTCTACCCGTTTGGTTCTATACTTCAACCTTATATTCCTCGAATTTCTCAAAAGTTTCAGACTTGTGTTTCAACAGTAACATATGTACGAATCTTGAGAGATGGTCAGTGAATATAATAAAGTACGAGGAACCAACCCGGGCATTTGTAAACATAGGACCATATACATCACCATGTATCAGTCCCAAGAGTTCAGCAACTCTTTCTCTGTTTCCAATCAACGGAGTATTGGTCATTTTCCCTTTGAGACAAGACTGGAAAGTATCATAAGGTGAAAATTCGAACAGATTCAAATATTCATCCTTACGTAATTTAGATAATCGTGTCGCATTGATATGACCTAGTCTACAATGCCACAAGAAAGATTCGTTCATTTCTGAACTGCTCCTCTTATGTGTGTTCTATACTCTTTGAACTGTGGTTTCATTTAGAACATATATGCCATTACATAACATGCCTGATCCAATCAACTCTTGATTAAGGAAAATGTTCACAACATTATCCAGCAATACAAAATTATATCCTTCTTTAACTTAATAAAGAAACTGATGTAAAATTGTATATCAGGTTCGGCATGTAATAACATTTTGTTTAGAATCAATGTATTTACCATTTGGTAATACAAGGTGATATTTGCCAACCGATTTGTCTGCAACAATTGCACCATTCTCTAAAACTTAGAGACATATCACCCAATCCCAGTTCTCTACCTTTCTGTAGCCCATGTAACAGATTACATATATGGGATCCTGATCCGGTATCTCATACCTAGGACGTAGAGGATACTGAGAAACAGTTCTTGGTGTAGGAATGTCTAGCACGACAGCAAGGTTTTGGGAGGCATCATCCATGCCATTTTTATAATTTTTCCATGTCAAACAACCCTAACCCTAGAATCTTAACTAGAAAATTAGACAAAACAACATGTAAACAACTTTACATCTAAGTGAATATGGAATACAACCTTTACACACCGGTCCTTCACTTCAATAGCTCCGTGTAGTAGTCCCTTCGCTCCAAGTAGTGATCTTCCAGACTCTAAAATGGCTCCACAAGATAAAAAGAACAAGCTTGCACGAATTCTTCGAGGCCGAAGATGATCTACGTCGAGGAGACACCAGCCCAAGCTACCTCTTCACTAATTATGGATTAGTGAAGCTAACACCCTAAACTAAATGGCTAATCTAGTAGAGGATGATGAAGTAGGATTTTTGCTCACTTTAGGAATCTTTTTCTCACTAATTTTCCTCACCTCATCAAAAGCTAGAGAGCTCTCCCTTGTTGATGAAGAAGATGAAGCCAATAATGTTATGGCAACCATGGGTGAGAAATATATCATATAACTCATGTAGAGACTTTACCATGGGTTTAGATAATGGTTAGGTTAATAAATATCTAAGGTAAGACAAAACTAGCGGACTAAGTCAATGGGTCCACAAGCTTCCACAAGCTTCACCTATGTGACTAATTTACAACTAATTTGGATTTACTTTACATAAATAAACCTTACATTATCATGAGGATGGTGTGAGTCTCATACACCCATGTAGTATGTATCATCAAGCATGACACAAAAAGAAATACAATTAATATATATCACATATATATTAAATGCATGAATGAGAAAAGAAATGCTTAAGTGAGCTAATATTAGTTAATGTAAATTAATATATCAAATATATAGTTATATATTAAATCATTAAATCAACACTTGATTTAATAATCCGGCTATATCTCATATGACCGACTAATATTATTAGTATCAACTTATCGAATCAACACTTGATTCGATAACCCGGCTATATCTCATATAACCGACCGATATCATAAATCGCGAGAATAGAATACGGTATCACGTACTCATATTAATCTCGGTCCCGCACATATCACATATGTGCTCCTATTTCATTTTTCCTGAGCCAGTAAACCTCTGTGTAGGACTCTAAAGACTCGTCAATACGCAGGCAGTAGGGGATGATCATATCAGGCACCCACAAGCCGTCAGCGGTACTAGCTAGACGTAACGGCTACCCGGGTATTGGGCGATCAGAAGATCAACAAGCAAGCTTGTTCATACTCCTGTAAAGCCTGTCAGTAACACTACCATACAGTCCGGTCTCTTCGTCTGATATGTCGCATATCTAGTCTAGGGGTGGTAAACGTCAGATCCCAGTAACCGATAAGTCGTGCCGATATGAGGCTCATAACGGGTCGAGAAACTACTGATAACACTTACCAGTAAATCTCCATATCAGCCCTGGCCAAAGACATCCTGTTATAGCCAATCGAGCACAGCGCAACATCAACCCCCAATACCGGGAGAGTCGAAACCCCTCCTATCGCTCATTGCCTCTATGTGATTGGGGACTGTACCCAAAATCCACCGTTTTTCACGTTCTCTTGAACATGGTAAGTTGGAAATCAAAGCACAGTGGGAATCATACAAGACTCTATGATGATCTCGGGTCTACAGACTAACCTGTACCAGTGTCACCAGAGAACTGCTATCTAACGATAGGTATAATACCAACTAGGAGTTCTCGGCTACTCCGTTCAGGGTACCCAGTCTCCACTGAGCACCCGTATACCATCTTTGATGTCAAACACCAATGGATGTGGGATCATCCATCGCCCATCATATGGGTCAAGAAGCGTATACGCTAGTTTACTCTGGAATATCGATGCCATGTCTCGATACACCTTCGACTGGGAACAATTAAAGAATGTACTTGTGGACTACCCTGGCCCCACTAGTATGATCTCTATCATAGTCCTGGTTGTCAAGTATACATCCTAAGGGCTTTATCAACATGTGATAGCAAGACAGTATCACAATACAAGTCTACATGTTAAGACAAAGAGCAACCAGATAGCATACTATCATGTCGAGCAAGAAAGTCTTCTCTATATATGTCCAAGCATACACTATAATATACATGATATGTACAATAATGGTCTCTGGGGTATACACATAACTAACAATCTCCCACTTGCACTAAGGCCATTTGTTGTAGTATCCCATACCCAACATCCCGAAGAGTCTCTCAAATTGTATCTGGGGTATGGCCTTTGTGAGTGGATCCGCCGTGTTATTCTTCGTGTCGACTCTCCTGACCTCGATCTCCCAGCGATCAATTATCTCCCGGATCAGGTGATACCGCATCAGAATATACCTGGATCGCTGATGGGACCTGGGTTCCTTGGCCAAAGCCACAGCTCCATTGTTATCACAATACAAAGGTATTGGATGCTCGATGGACGGAACCACACCAAGTTCGTTTATGAACTTCTTCATCTAGACAACATCTTTGGCAGCATCGTTGGCAGCGATGTATTCAGCCTCCATCGTCGAGTCTTCCATGGTTTCATGTTTGGAACTCTTCCAACAAACCGCCCCTCCATTGAGGGTAAAGACAAATCCCGAGAACGACATAGAGTCGTCCTTATCACTCTGGAAGCTCGAATCGGTAAAGGACTCCACTTGGAGTTCACCGTTACCATACACCAAGAACACTCTTTAGTCCTTCTCAAGTACTTGAGAATGTTCTTCACAGCTATCCAGTGATTCTCTCCTGGATCTGCTTGATACCTACTCACTACACTTAGTGATTATGCTACATCGGGTCTGGTACATAACATCGCGTACATGATAGAGCCTACTACCGAAGCATAGGGTATCCCTTGCATGCAAGCTCTCTCCAAATCATTCTTGTTAGTTGTATGTATGCCCTAGAGGCTATTATTGTACATGAGATGTATATTATAGTGGATGCTGGGACATATATATGGAGGACTTTCTTGCTTGACATGATAGTACGCTATCTGGTTGCTCTTTATCTTAACATATACACCTACTGTCTCTCTGTTACATGTTGATAAAGCCCTTAGGATGTGTACTTGACTTCCAGGATTATGATGCAGATCATACTAGTGGGGCCTGGGTAGTCCATGAGTTCATCCTTCAATGTTCCTAGTCGTGGGAATATCGAGAAGAGGCATCGATATTCCAGAGTAGACTAGCGTATATCTTCTCGACCCATGTGATGGGTGATGGATGATCCCATATCCATTGGTATTTGACATCAGAGATGGTATACGGGTGCTCAGTGGAGACTTGTTACACTGAACGGACTCGCCGAGAACTCCTAGATGGTATTATACCTCACGTCACATAGCAGTTCTCTGGTGACACTGGTACAGGTTAGTCTGTCGACCCGAGATCGTCATAGAGTCTTGTGTGTCTCCCAATGTGCTTTGATTTCCACCCTACCACGGCTCTACTGAGTTGTGCAAACAGGTGGTTTTTGGGTACAGTCCCGAGTCACATGGAGGCAATGAGCGATAGGAGGGGATTCGTCTCTCCCGGTATTGGGGGTTGATGTTGTGCTATGCTCGATTGGCCATAACTGAAATCCCTGGCCAGGGTAGATTTGATTTACTGGTAAGTGTTATCAGTAGTTTCACGCCCGTTATGGACCTTACATCGGCATGACTTATCAAGCTATGGGGGTCTGACATTTACCACCCCTAGGCAAGATATGCGACATATCAGACGAACAGACCGGACTGTGTGGTAAGTGTTACTGATTGGATTCGCAGGAGTATGAGTAGGCTTACTTGTTGATCTTCTGATTGCTCAATACCCGGGTAGCCGTTACGTTTAGCACGCCTCTTGCGGCTTGTGGGGTTTTGATATGATCATCACCTACTACCGGCGTATTGACGAGTCTTTAGAGTCCTACACAGAGGTTTCCTGGCTCAGGCGAAACGGAGTAGGAGCACATATGAGATATGTGCGGGACCGAGATTAATACGTGTAAGTGATACCGTATTCTATTCTCACGATTTGTATCATCGGTCGGTTATATGCGATATAGCCGGTTATCGAATCAAGTGTTGATTTGATAAATTGATACACATGATATTAGTCGGTTATATGTGATATGACCGGATCATTAAATCAAGTGTTGATTTAATGATTTAATTTATAATTATATATTTGATATATTACTTTACATTAACTAGTATTGGATCACTTAAGATTGTTTTTAGCACTTGATCATGTATTAAGTATATATATGTCATATATACTTGTGTACATAGTTTGTGTCATGCTTGATGCCACATGCAACATGGATGTATGAGACTCACACAATGTTATATGATAATGGAGGGTTTTATTTATTTTAAGATAATCAAATTAGTTGGAAATTAGTTTATGGATGAAGTTTGGAGAAGCTTGTAGAATCCATTGACTAAGTCCACTAATTTGTCTTGATTAAGATATTTACTAACCTAACCATTATCCTAACACATGGTTAAGTCTCTACAAGGGTTTAATATATGATATTAACTCACCCATGGTTGCCTCATTCACCACTTGATTTATTCTTGACCTTCTTCTTCTTCTTCATCATCTCAACTCAAAAGCTTTCTAGGATTTTGAAAAATGGTGAAAATGAGTGAGAAAAATAAATCTAAAGTGAGCCCACTTACTACTTCATCATCCTCTACCACTTTCCATTTAGTTTAGGGTGTTCTCTTCATAAAGTTCATCGCCTACTAAAGAGGTAGCTTGGGTTTGATTCTCCTCGACGTAGATCATCTTCGGCCTCGAAGATTTCGAGCAAGCTTGTTCATTTCGCCAAGGGAACCCATACTAGAGTTCGGGAGATCGACACTCGCAGCGAAAGGACTACTACACGGATCTTTAGAAGTGAAGGACCGGTCTACAAAGGTTGTATTCCTTGTTCACTACTTGTAATGGTTGATTACATGTTATATATTGTCTATTTACTCTTGCTTGATCCTAGTTAAGGATTGATTAGCACCTTAGAATTTTTGAATTTGGCATGGTAGTTGCTGTGAAAACCCAGAAGGGTGCTAAGGACTCCCAACAGTGGTATCAGAGCCGGGCTAGAGTATTAGATAATGTATGTTAGATTACGAAACCGAAACAACATCAAACCGCAGTTTCTGTCGTTTTTTAAACGACCTAGAAAAAATTTTCTAACAAGTGTAGAATGTTATGTGAGATATGGCATGAACACACAAGAAATTTGAGCCCATTTCCTTCCAAAGTGGCCGGCCAGTTCCCCACTAAAACCGGTGTGCTCGGCCCTATTATGGTATTTTTGCCTCAAATTTTTTTTGTGTTCCAGGCACTGGGGTTTGGTGTTTCAGGTGTTGTTTGTTTTTCCTACAATTACATGTGATGCAGTTTTACTATGTAGGAAACTCGGAGTGTTTCGTATTCGTAGTTTAACATTGTTTTGGGGTTTTCACATCTTATCTAGACGAAGTTAAAAAGTTCGATCGAGTGTCAAAAACCCATTTTTCCAAGTTTAGGGTATTCGGAAAATCATGCAAGCGATTCTCTGGACCCTCTAGAGGAATGAAACCCTAACTCGACTTAATGACCATGGAAACATTTTCGAACCTTAGGGTTTTGGGCAGTTCCGCGGTGCCATTAATGAGGCTTGGGTTTGCTATCTACGGCTGGTCCATGGGTGTTGTGGCGTGATTCTGGGTATTTTTGAACTGTGCTCAAGTGTTGAGCTTCCAGGAAATTGTGGGACTTTGATTAATAGATGGAAAAGTTTAACGTCGTCCGGATATTTGTGATGGGATACAATACTTAGAATCCACAATATTTGAATTTTATAAATCTAGCAATTTAGTCTCATTTGATCGGTTTCCACTAGATTTTGATGCGATCAAAAGTCTGTCGCAATCACGTAGCGTACGCGGATACTCGCCGGATAACCTTACTAGATAGCCACACCCCATATCCCCGACAAAGTGACTGTAGGAGAACTCCGTTGCCAAAAGCATCCGTCCGGTGCTCGTGGCCACGGTGTTCCGCCTAAGTGCACTTCGTCGTCGGTATCAGGGGGTGCGGCCGTCTAATAAAGTTTCCGATGAGCATTCGATCGGGGTGTCGGGAATCTTGTTGAATTGCCCGACTTGTTATTGGAAAGTGTTTTCAATATCGAGACTAAAATGCGGGGTTTATAATTGTTAGGCATGCGATGTCTAAAGAATTCATATTGTTAGGCATGAAAACCGGAATATGAGATATTTCGGGTTTATGATATCTAAAGTAGTTGCGGATTCTAATTTTTGTAGTTTTCACTTTCTTTTCTGCGACCGTAAGTGTAATATGTGGAGTATCGCCGGTTTCGTTGCTATACGTCAACGACAATTGGGATACGCATATTTACTTACGTTGATGACATTTGATGTTATCTGTTGCTGTGATATGTTATATTGGATCGTCGTGTTTGAATAGCCGGGGTTTTTTTTATGTGAGATGAGAGTTTTTCATTTTCATTCATGTAAAAACTTGTATGTAATATTCTTTTATTGGGGCACTTCCGGGTTGAGGAAGTTGTCACCGTTGATGTATATTATTTACTTTTCCGCATTAGGATAGACCTAAGGAAGGGAGCACAAGTAACCGGGTTCTAGAGTCCAGTGGGAGGCCATCTCGAGGAGTCGGGTCCGGGTCTCCTAACTCTAGAATTGGTAGGGTTGCTTGCTGCTCTTGTAGGTGTCTAGGGATGTGGGTTTGGCTATTCATCATGACCGTGGAATCCGTGTTTTATATAGGCTTAAATTAAAACCCGGAAATCCTAGTATATCCAATATTTCATATGTCGTCTTCTGCTGCTGATATTCTGTAATGTGATCACTTTATATTCTGAGATGGATACATTATAATATATATGATATATTATAGACGTTGCTTATGTTTTTCACCCGTGCTATCCCTGCCCCGCTCTGCCGTTAGTTACCTAACCTAACGGTGCACGACGGGACTTCATGGCGAATACGGATGGCATAAGCGTACGTTGTATTTATCTGTGATGTTTAGATAACTTATATGATGGGACATTCATTAATGAGATTAATGAAGGAAAAATAAACCTAAAGATGTTGTGGAATCGAATTTTCAAAAACAGGTAGCTCTAGTTGTTGCTTTGCATAGCGGTATTCCTTGTAGAATATCCAGCACTTTATTCGATAAGGAAAGAGCCGAGATCCCTTCACCGGGAATGATCTCTTGAGAAATAACTGGCAGATGCTACAACCCTCGGTTTCCTCTTTTGATTGCTTTTCTAGTTCTTGCTTTGCATAGTGATATTGTGAATATCATGCATTTCATTCGACGAGGAAAGAGCCGAGATCCCTTCACCAGGAGTGACCTCTTTAGCAAAACTAGCAGAAGCCTAAAAAACATTCCATTTTAAATCATTTGATTCTACAACGATATCAAGTTCAAAGCGTTAAAGGTTTTCTTAAAAACCATCCGCAACCCTCCGTCATTTTAGGAAGTAGAGTACTTAGTATTCGTGTTGCGTTTGTTGACCTTAGCCAAGGCGTAGTGTACGGTAGCTAAGTGATGTCTTCCTACAAAGCATATGATGCGATTAATTAGGACAGTCATGTCACTTTGTTAACCTTAGCCAAGGGTCATTTGGGTGGGTCTAATTAATCACGAACTGACGGGTAGAACTTGACTAGTGCTTGTGATTTGTTGACCATAGCCAAGGTCATAAGCCACTAGGGGTAAAAACCATTATCGGGAGATTCAAGTGTTGAAATTTGCAATGAGATTCCATTCCTTATATGAGATAGTTGGATCCTGATACCTACTGCGAGTAATTGTTACTCCTGGGAGAGTTTTGCACTTTACTATTAGCCGATCAAGTAGGTTTCTAGAAAAGTGTCAACGGGGTTACGCCCCTGGGAAAATGAGGTTTATTTTAATTAGGTTCGTGCGAAAGCACAGGGAACCTCCCTCAAAGTACGGCACTGGCCTGGCTGAAAGATTGGCGAACTTATAGGGTGTAATTAATTCCGGCTAGTCTTTCCTTTTAAGGTTTGAAGGAAGATTTGATAAAAACAGTGGGAGCCATCCTGATTAGATAAATATATAACCAATCTAATCTTGCAAGAGCGCACAAAGAGTGTTTTCTTCTCTCTCTCTCACCAGGTAGCGACTATGTCACGCCTTAATCAAGATAATAATATGGATGTATTGACCGAACCCGCTTGTTATACTGAGCTGGGGAACGTTGGTCCCGCTCTACCGTATAAATGTTATAAGACCGAGAAGGAAATAGGGGAATACCAGGATTCCCAAGCCGCCCAAACGAAGAAAGTGCATGTTGATGCATCTTCTTCGGGTGTATTCGTTACAGAGAACTGTTTCTCTGTATCCTCTACGTCCTGGGTATTAGATACCGAATCAGGATCCCACATATGTAATCTGTTACATGGGCTACAGAAAGGTAGAGAACTGGGAGTGGGTGATATGTCTCTAAGTATAGAGAATGGTGCAATTGTTGCATCCAAATCAGTTGGCAAATATCACCTTGTATTACCAAATACATTGATTCTGAACGAATGTTATTAGATACCGAACCTGATATACAACATCATATCAGTCTCTTTATTTACTAATGAAGGATATAATTTCGTATTGTTTGATAATGTTTTGAACATTTCCTATATCAAGAGTTGATCGGTTCAGGCACGTTATCTAATAGCATATACGTTCTAAATCAAACCACGGTTCTTAACGTAAAGAACACACACAAGAGGAAGAGTTCAGAAATGAATGAATCCTTCTTGTGGCATTGTAGACTAGGACATATCAATGCGACTCGACTAGCTAAGTTACATTAAGATGCATGTTTAAATCGGTTTGAATTTACATCTTGTGAAACTTGCCACTCATGTCACAAAGATAAGATGACTATAGCTCCGTTTACTTGAAACAGAGAAAGGGTTAGTGAACTCTTGGGACCGATACATGATGATAGATGTGGTCCCCTGTCTACACATGCCAGGACTGGTTCTTTGTACTTCATTACATTCACTGATGATCTCTCAAGATTCAGACATATATTCATGTTGAAACACAAGTCTAAAGCTTTTGAGAAATTCATAGAATATAAGTCAGAAGTCGAGAACCGAAACGGGTATAAGTATTTAAGACCTATGATGAGATCAGGGAGGAGAATACTTGAGCATAGAGATCCTGGACTATTTTAAAGAAGAATGAGATTCTCTCTTAGCATTATTCCTCCGTATAAACCACAACACAACGGTGTATCGGGGCGGAGCAATCGTACCCTATTAGATATGGTGCGCTCTATGATGAGTACTGTTGAGTTACCTATTTTCCTTTTGGGAGTTATTATTGGATATATGTATGCCCTAGAGGCCATTATATGATAGTGTATGTACTGATGTGTGTGTATATATATATATATATATTCAGAGGACAGTCTTGCTCGACATGATAGTATGCTATCTGGTTTTTCTTTATCATATGTTCACTTGATCATGTTTTTTTTTCATTTAATACATGTTGATAAAGCCCTAAGGATATTGGCTTGACAACTGGGATTATAATGTGGATCATACTAGTGAGACACCTGTAGTTTATAAGCATATCCTTGAAATGTTCCTAGTCGTAGGTATATCGAGACAGGGCATCGATATTCCATTGTAGACTAGCGTGTACCATTCTTGTTCCATATGATGGGCGATGGATGATCTCATATCCGTCTGGTGTGGTGACGCCAAATATTGTATACGGGTGCTCAGTAAGACTGGGTACACTGAACGGGCTCACCGAGAACTCCTATGTGGTATTATATCATACGTCGGATAGCAGTTCTCAGGTGACACTGGTACACGTTAGTCTGTAGACCCGAGATCGCCATAGAGTCTTGTGTGTCCTCCCACTGTATCTTGATCCCCACCCTACTACGGCTCTACTGAGTCGTACAAACAGGTGGATTTTAGGTACAGTCCCGAGGCACATGGAGGCAATGAGCAATAGGAGGGGTTTCGTCTCTCCCGGTATTAGGGGTGGATGTTGCGCTGTGCACGATTGGCTATAACAGGAAGTCCCTATCCAGGGCTGCTGAGATATTACTGATAAGTGTTATCAGTAGTCTCTCGATCTGTTGTAGACCATATACCGGCATGAATTATTGAGTTATTGGGGTCGGCGATTCCATCCCTAAACTCGATATGCAGCATATCTGACGAAGAGACCGGATTGTACAGTAAGTGTTGCCAGATGGATTGACGGGAGTTTTGACAGGTTCGCTTGTTCCTCTTCTGATCGCTCAATTCCCGGGTGGCCGTTACGTTTAGCTGACCGCATGCGGCTTGTAGGTGTTTGATGTGATCATCACCTACTGCCGGAGTATTGACGAGTCTTAGAGTCCCACACAGAAGTTTCCTAGCTCAGGCAAAACGATGTGGTGTGCATATGAGATATGCGCGAAAGCTCGATTAAATACGTGTATAAGATACCGAATGTTAATCGGGTGTTTACTATTGGTCGGATCGTATGTGATATGACCGGTTTATTAAATCAAATGTTGATTTAATAATGGCTTTTAGCTCACTTTTATTAAACCCTTTTCTTTTGATGGATGCATGCATGTATATGTACATGTTGATGTGCATACACACATACATACATGCATATGTATCATGGTTGTTGATATATTGAAGATGGCAATGCAAGACTCACATGGTTCATATTAATATATAGATTTTTGTTTTAAGATAAAAGGTAAAGGAAATTAACTAATGACTCATTTCTTTACAAATGACTCATAGCTTCCACACTCTTCTTTGTTTGACCATTGACTAACCCTTGGTTAATTTCCTTTGTTCTTTAACTCATCACAAAATATCTAGATATTTATATTAAACATGGTTTGTTGTGAGAGGGTCTCACATATATCCTTTGGTTTTATTTTTTTTATAACAATTATCATTATCTTAAAAAAAGCTTTGCCATCTTCATCTTCCTCCTTCTTCAAGCACTTTTGAGATTTGTTTAGAGTGTGGAAAAGAAAAAGAGAGGGTTTTTAAGTGAGAACATAAACCACTTCATCATCCTACACATCTCTAGCTCTTTTGTGTAGGGTGTTTGTTTCACGGATTTGAAAGAACGAGTGAAGCAACAAGCTTTGAGCAAAGGACTTTGGGTGGATCGTCGTGGACTCGGAGGTGTTCAAGTGAGCCGTTCCAAACTCTAGGAGATCCAAGGAGTCACTCAAGGAGGTCTACAAAGCTTGCAGTCTCACCACTTAGTGATAGATTAACTCTTGTATGTGATACTATTAGTTGTTACTCAATATTTCTAGTTCGATTCCTAGTTAAGTTTGCTTAGCACCTCTTAAAATTTAAACTGTGGCATGTTTGATGCTTCCAAACCCTATATGAGGTGATAAGGAAACCCTACAGTTATGCACTTATGAAGCTGCATACCTATTGAATAGGGTTCAAACCAAATCAGGTGCCTACCACTCTATATGCGATATAGAATGGAAAGAGCCCATTTCTTAAGCATGTTAAGATTTGGGGTTGTCCGGCCTATGTCTAAAAGCATAATCCGGACAAGCTCAAGGCAAGGTCAGTTCTGTAGAAATTTATAGGATATCCCAAGCATTTCGCAAGGGAATATCTTCTACCACACCGAGAAACAAAAGGTGTTTTATTTCTCGGCATGCCACCTTTTTAGAAAAGGAATTTATTTTGGAAAGAAATTTGAGGTCATGAGGTAGAACTGGAAGGAGTTCCAGCTATACAAACTACAGCTGACGATTTGGTAGAACCAGAGGATTCAATAGTTCCCAACGAACCTCAGCCTCTCCACCGATCTGGTAGGGTTCCTCATCTACCTGAGAGATACTTCGGTTTCTCGATGACAGAGGGAGCGAGGATTGCATCATGAGATGATGACCCAACTAGTTTCGAGCAGGCTATCATGAGTGGGGACTCTGTAAGAATGGCTGGATGCTATGCGATCTGAGATGGAATCCATGTACACCAACAATGTATGGACTTTGGTTGCTTTATCTGAAGTGTTAGATCCCCATCAGAGGCAAGTATATCTTGAGAAGATTTCTTGGTGTAGAATGGAAAAGTTGAAACTTTCAAAGCTACACTTGTTGTAAAAGGTTCTCGTCATCGACCAGGTATGGATTATGATGAAACCTTTTCTCCAATAACTATGCTTAAGTCCATCCGGATCCTACTTGTCATTGCTACATACCATGACTACGATATCTGGAGGTTGGGTGTCATGACTACTTTTCTAAATAGTGATTTAGAAGAGAGCATCTATAAGCACACAGCCAGAGGGCTTCGTAGATAGTGGGAGCAGCGGAAACGTGTGCAAGTTGCTTTATGCGTTAAAGCAGGCATCGCGGAGTTGGAACATCTGTTTTGATGTGATAGTCAAAGCATTTGACTTCATCAAAATGGTAGATGAACCTTGTATATACAAAAAGATAGTAGAGAGTAAGGTAGTCTTCCTCGTATTATACGTGGATGCCATACTCTTGATAGGAAAGGTATTTCCTATGCTGCACTCGGTCAATCTCCTCTTATCACATTGATTCTCTATGTAGGATCTAGATGAAACCACCTAAATTCTGGTTTTTGGATCTATGAGATAGATCTAAGAGGATGTTAGGATTATCACTAGATGTAGTGAGAGGGTATCAATCGGTCCTAGGGAGAAACACTGGATAGCTTCCAGGGTGGTAAGGACGACTGAATGTCAGTCACAGGCATTGTCTTTACCCTCAGTGGAGGGACGGTATGTTGGAAGAGTTCTAAGCTAGATACTGTGGCAAACTAGACGATAAAGGATGGATACATCGCTACCAAAGATACTACCAAAGAGGCAGTCTGGGTGTATATTTGTTCATGAGATGAACTAGGTTCCTACCATTGTGTGACAATGGAGGTGTGGCTTTGGCCTAGGAACCCCGATCCCATCAGTGACCCGGACATATTCTAAGGCAGTATCACCTGATCATGGAGATGGTTGATCTCCAAGAGATCGAAGTTAGGAGAGTCAACTCAGGGGTTAACACAGCAGATCCACTCACTGAAGCCTTTTCCTGTGAGAGACTTTTATTGGACGTTGGGTATGCTATACTACAACAACTGGCCTTAGTGCAAGTGGGAGATTGTTAGTTGTATGTATGCCCTAGAGGCCATTATTGTACATGAGATGTATATTATAGTGGATGCTGGAACATATATAGGGAAGACTTTCTTTCTCGACATGATATTACGCTATCTGGTTGCTCTTTATCTTAACATGTACACCTACTGTCTCTCTGTTACATGTTGATAAAGCCCTTAAAATGTGTACTTGACTTCCAGGATTATGATGCAGATCATACTATTGGGGCCTGGGTAGTCCATGAGTTCATCCTTCAATGTTCCTAGTCGTGGTAATATCGAGACGGGGCATCGATATTCCAAAGTAGACTAGCGAATATCTTCTCAACCTATGTGATGGGCGATGGATGATCCTATATCCATTGGTGTTTAACATCAGAGATGGTATACGGGTGCTCAGTAGAAACTGGGTACACTGAATGGACTCGCCGAGAACTCCTATATGGTATTATACCTCACGTCAGATAGCAGTTCTCTGGTGACACTGGTACAGGTTAGTCTGTCGACCCGAGATCGTGTATGTCTCCCACTATGCTTTGATTTCCACCCTACCACGGCTCTACTGAGTCGTGCAAACAGGTGGTTTTTGGGTACAGTCCCGAGTCACATAGAGGCAATGAGTGATAGTGTAGGGTTCCTAGGCACACTCAAGAGGTTCCACAAGGCATCAACCATGCCAAATTCAAAAATTTATATGCCGAGAAACCCTAATGCAAGATCGTTAACTAGAGGATAGGCGAAACTACAAGCAAGCAAACTACTTTGCTAATAAGTGAAAGGGATTACAACCTTTGTAGATCCGGTCCTCCACTTCTTTAGCTCCGTGTTGACGTCCCTACGCTACGATCATCGGGATCCCGGACTCTAGCGTTGGTTTCATCGGAGAAATGAGCGGGCTAGGTCGTTGACTTCGATGCCGAAGATGATCTACGTCGAGGCGACTCAAACTCAAGCTCTATCTTCACTAGGTCGTTGACTTCGATGCCGAAGATGATCTACGTCGAGGCGACTCAAACTCAAGCTCCATCTTCACTTGGTCATGAACCTTGTGAAGAAAACACCCTATACAACATGGCAAGTGGTAGAAGATGAAGAAATAGGAAGTGGGTTCACTTTGGATTTGGATTTCTCACTTGATTTCATCACTTGAAATTTTTCTAGAAATCTTTTCTTTTCTTCATGAAGAAGAAGAAGAAGAAGAAAGGAAAAAGAATTCATACTTGAAAATAATAAATCAAATGAATCTTATCATAATGCAACCATGGGTGATGTAACTCATGTAGAGACTAAACTAGGGTTTAGGTGTAATGGTTAGGTTAAGGATAAAACAAAATGGCAAGACTTTTCTAAGATGCTTAAAAAACTTCATGAAGCTTCAAGCATAACAACAAAAAGCCACCATTTAGTTTTGCCAAAAATGAATAAATAAAATAGATAAATAAGTTAAAACCCTAACCATTAAACCAAAACAAGGTTTAAAGCAAACACACCCAAGTTTGCATGTATCATCAAATATGATACAAACTAGTGCACAAAAATATATCACATATACAACTTGTGCACATCAAGTGAGAAAATCCATCATAAGTGAACAAATACTAGTTAATGTTAATTAATATATCAAATATATAATTATACATTAAATCATTAAATCAATACTTGATTTAATGATCCGGTCATATCGCATATAACCGACTAATATCAACTGTATCAATGTATCGAATCAACGCTTGATTCGGTAACCCGGCTATATCTCATATAACCGTCCAATGATACAAATCGCGAGAATAGAATACAGTATCACATACTGGTATTATTCTCGGTCCAGCACATATCTCAAATGCGCTCCTATTTCGTTTCGCTTGAGTCAGGAAACCCCTGTGTAGGACTCTAAAGACTCGTCAATACGCCGGCAGTAGGTGGTGATCATATCAATCACCAACAAGACGCAAGCAGTCTGCTAAACGTAATGGCCACCCGGGTATTGAGCGATCAGAAGATCAACGAGCAAGCCCGCTCACACTCCTGTGAATCCAACCAGTAACACTTACCGTACAGTCCGGTCTCGTCGTCTGATATGTCGCATATCTCGCCTAGGGGTGGTAAACGTCAGACCCTAGTAGCTCGATAAGTCGTGTCGATATGAGGTCTATAACAGTTCGGATAATTACTGGTAACACTTACCAGTAAATCTTAGCAACCCTGGCCATGGATTTCCGGTTATAGCCAATCGAACACAGCGCAACATCTACTCCCTATACCGGGAGAGACGAATCCCCTCCTATCGCTCATTGCCTCCATGTGATTCGGGACTGTACCCAAAAACCACCGTTTTGCACGCCCTCTTGGACGTGGTAAGGTGGAAATCAAAGCACAGTGGGAATCACAGAAGACTCTATGACGATCTCGGGTCTACAGACTAACCTGTACCAGTGTCACCAGAGAACTGCCATCTGACGTAAGGTATAATACCATCTGGGAGTTCTCGGCGAGTCCGTCCAGTGTACCCAGTCTCCACTGAGCACCCGTATATCATCTCTAATGTCAAACACGAATGGATATGGGATCATCCATCGCCCATCTGTATGGGTCGAGAAGGTATACGCTACTCTACTCTGGTATATCGATGCCCCGTCTCGATACACCGACGACTAGGGACCTTGAAGGATGTACTTATGGACTACCATGTCCCCACTAGTATGATCCGCATCATAGTCCACGTAGTCAAGTACACATCCTAAGGGCTTTACCAACATGTAACAGAGAGACAATCAGTGTACACGTTAAGGTAAAGAGCAACCAGATAGCATACTATCATGTCGAGCAAGAAAGTCCTCCCTATATATGTCCAAGCATCCACTACAATATACATCCTATGTATAGTAATGGCCTCTAGGCATACATATAAGTAACAATCTCCCACTTGCACTAGGGCCATCTATAGCAGTGGTTGCAGTATCTAATACTCAACCATCCCATATAAGTCTCTCTCTGGAAAAAAGCCTTTGTAAGTGGATCCGCCGTGTTGTCCTCTGAGTCTACTCTCCTAACCTCGATCACCCTGGAGATCAATTATCTCCATGATCAGGTGATGCTGCCTCAGAATATGTCTGGGTCACTGATGGGACCAGGGTTCCTGGGCCAAAGCCACACTTCCATTGTCACGCAATGGTAGGAACCTAGTTCATCTCATGAACCAGTATACACCCAAACTGCCTCTTTGGTAGCATCCTTGGTAACGATGTATCTAGCCTTTAATCGTCTAGTAAGTCACAGTATCTAGCTTGGAACTCTTCCAACATACTGTCCCTCTTGCTTGAGGGTAAAGACAATGCCTGCGACTGACATTCAGTCGTCCTTATCACTCTGGAACTTTTCCAGTGATTCTCCCCTGGATCGATTGATACCATCTCACTACAACTAGTGATTATCCTAACATCCATTTAGATCTATCTTATAGATCCAAAATCCAGGATTCAGGAGGTATCGCTTTGATCCTATATGGAGAATCTTTGTGATAAGCGGAGATTGACCGAGCGTAGCATAGGAAACACCTTCCCTATCAAGAGTATGTCATCCACGTACTCTACGAGGATCACTACCTTACTCCCTACTACCTTTTTGTTTATACAAGGTTCATCTACCATTTTGATGATGTCAAACTCTTTGACTATCACATCAAAACAGACGTTCCAACTCCGCGATGCCTGCTTTATCCTATAGAGCAACTTGTGCACGTTTCCGCTGCTCCCACTGTCTACGAAGCCCTCTGGCTGTGTACTTATAGACGCCCTTTTCTAAAACATCGTTTAGAAAAGCTGTCATGACACCCAACCACCAGATATCGTAGTCATGGTATGTAGCCATGGCAAGTAGGATCTGGATGGACTTAGCATAGGCCCCAGAAAAGGTTTCATTATTAGCTACAACTGGTCTATGATGCAAACCTTTAACAAGTCTAGCTTTGAAAGTCTTAACTTTTCCATGTACACCAAGTAATCTTCTCAAGATATACTTTCTTCTGATGGGGATTTAACCCTTCAGATAAAGTAACCAAAGTCCATACTTTGATGGTGTATAAGGATTCCATCTCAGATCACTAAGCATCCAGCCATTCTTACAGAGTCCTACTCCTGATGGCCAGCTCGAAAATAGTTGGGTCATCATCTCATGATGCAATCCTCACTCCCACTGTCCTAGAGAAACCGAAGTATCTCTCGGGTGGGTGAGGAACCCTACTAGATCGGCGGAGAGGCTTAGGTTCGTTGGTAACTATTGAATCCTTTGGTTCTATCAAATCATCTGTTGTAGTTTGTATAGCTGGAACTCTTTCCAGTTCTACCTCATGACCACTAATTTCTTCTCAATAAATTCCCTTTCACAAAGGTGGCATGTTGAGAAATAAAACACTTTTGTTTCTCGGTTTGGTAGAAGATATTCCCTTGCTAATGCTTGGGATATCCAACAAACTTTCACAGATCTGACTTTGCCTCGAGCTTGTCCGGATTATGCTTTTATACATAGGCTGGACAACCCCAAATCTTAACATACTTATGATATGGGCTCTTCCCATTCCATATCACATATGAAGTGGTAGGCAACTGATTTGATTTGAACCCTATTCAATAAGTATGCAACTTCTCAAGTCCATAACTCCCAAAAGGAAATAGGAAACTCAGTAGTACTCATCATAGAGCACACCATATCACATAGGGTGCTATTGCTCCGCCCCGATATACCAACGTGATGTGGTGTATACGGAGGAGTAATGCTGAGAGAGAATCTCATTCTCCTTTAGAATAGTCCAGGATTTCCGTGCTTAAGTATTCTCCTCCCTGATCACATCAAAGGACATAATACTTATACCTGTATTTTGGTTCTCTACTTCTAACTTATATTCTGTGATTATCTCAAAAGTTTCGGACTTGTGTTTCAACAGGAACATATGTCTGAATCTTGAGAGATCATCAGAGAATGTAATAAAGTACAAAGGACCGGTCTTGGCATGTGTAGACAGGGGACCTGCATACATCAACATGTATCATCCCAAGAGTTCATTAACTCTTTCTCTGTTTCCAATAAACGGAGCTATGGTCATCTTATCTTTGTGACATGACTGGAAAGTTTCATAAGATGTAAATTTAAACTAATTTAAATATGCATCTAAATGTAACTTTAGCTAGTCGGGTCGCATTGATATGACCTAGTCTACAATGCCTCAAGAAGGATTCGTTCATTTCTGAACTCTTCCTCTTGTATGTGTTCTGTATACTAGGAACTGTAGTTTGATTTAGAACGTCAATACTTTTAGATAACGTGCCTGAACCGATGAACTTTTGATATAGGAAATGTTCAAAACATTATCCAACAATACAAAATTATATCCTTCTTTAATAAATAAAGAGATTGATATGATTTTGTATATCAGGTTCGGTATCTAATAGCAATTGTTCAGAATCAATGTATTCTGGTAATACAGGGTGACAGTGACCAACAGACTTGGCTGCAACACTTGCACCGTTTTCTGTCTCATGAAACTTATCACCCGTCCTCAGTTCTCTACCTATCTGTAGCCCATGTAACAGATTACATATGCGGAATCCTGATCCAGTATCTCATACCCAGGATGTAAAGGTTACTGAGAAACAGTTCTCCGTAATGAACACACCCGAAGATGATGCATCAGCATGCACTTTCTTCGTTTGGGCGGCACGGGAAATATGGTATTCCCCAATTTCCTGCTCTGTCTTATAACAATTATAAGTTGGAGCGGGACCAACGTTCCCCAGCTCAGTATAACAAGCGGGTTCGGTCAATACATCTGTATTATTATCTTGATTAAGGCGTGATATGGTCGCTACCTGGAGAGAGAGAAGAAAACACTCAGTGTATGCTCTTGCAAGATCAGATTGGTTATTATTTTATCTAATCAGGATGGCCCCCACTGTTTTAATCAAATCTTCCTTCAAACCCTAAAAGGAAAGACTAGCCGGGATTAATTACACGCTACAAGTTCGCCAATCTTTCAGCCAGGCCAGTGTCGGTACTTTGAGGGAGGTGCCCCGTGCTTTCGCACGGACCTAATTAATGTAAACCTCATTTTCCCAGAGGCGTAACCCCGTTAACACCTTTCTAGACACCTACCTGATCGGCTAATTGTAATGTGTAAAACTCTCCCAGGAGTAACTCTTACTAGCAGCGGGTATCGGGATCCAACATTCTCATAGAAGGTATGCAATCTCATTGCAAATTTCAACACTTGAAATTCCCGATAATTTTGCCCCTAACGTGCTATGATCTTGACGAAAGCCAACAAACCATAGCCCTCTAGTCAAGTTCAACCTGTCATTTCTTGACTGAATTAAACCCACCAACACGACCCTTGACGAAAGCCAACAAAGCCGTACGACTACCCTAATCCAATCGCATCGTATGCAGCAGATAAGCAGCATATAGCTACCGCACACTACACATTGACGAAAGCCAACAAATGTAGCACGAAATAGTATATACAACTTATCTGAAATGACGGAGGGCTACGACAGGTTTTCTGAAAACCTATTGCGTAATGAACTTGATATCGTTGAAGAATCAAATGATTTTAAAATGGAGTGTTTTTTAGGCTTTTCTAGTTTTGCTAAAGGGGTCACTCCCGGTGAAGGGATCGTCGGCCCTTTCCTCGTCGAATGAGGTGCGGGATATATCATATATATCACTGTGCAAAGAAAAAACTCCAAAAGCAATCAAAATACAAACCGAGTGTTGTAGCATCTGCCAGTTATTGATAAAGGGGTCACTCCCGGTGAAGGGATCTCGGCCCTTTCCTCATCGAATAAGGTGCAGGATGTTCTACAAGGAACACCGCGATGCAAAGAAAGAACTGTAGCTACCTATTTTTGAAAATTCGATTCTACAACATCTTTTAGGTTTCTTTTCTTTCATTAATCACATTAATGAAGTCCCATCAATTAAGTTACATAAACATCACAGATAAATACGACGTACACTTATGCCATCCGCATTCGCCTTGATGTCCCCTCGTGCACCGTTAGGTTACGTAACTAAGGGCAGAGCGGGGCATGGCTAGCGCGGGTGTAAAACATAAGTAACGTCTATATAATATATCATATATACTATATACAGTATCTATCACAGAACATCAAATGATCACATCACAGATATCGCAGCAGAAGAGACATATGAAACATTGGATATATTAGGACGTCCGTGTTTTATTTTGAGCCTCTATAAAACACGGATTCCACGGTCGCGATGAATAGCCAAACCCACACCCCTAGACCCCTACGAGAGCGGCAAGCAACCCCACCAATTCTAGAGTTAGGAGACCCGGACTGGACTCCTGGAGTTGATCTCCTACTGGACTCTAGAACCCGGTTACTTATGCTCTCTTCCTTGGGTCTATCCTAGTGCGGAAAAATAAATAATATACAAATGGTGACATCAACCTCATACCGGAAATGCCCCAATAAAAGAATATTACATACAAGTTTTTACATGAAAGAAAATGAAAAACACTCATCTCACATAAAAAAAAACCGGCTATTCAAACACGACGATCCAATATAACATATCCAGCAACACATAACATCGCATGTCATCAACGTAAGTAAATATGCCCATCCCAATTGTCGTTGACATATAGCAACGAAACCGGCGATATCACATATTACACTTACGGTCGCAGAGAAGAAAGTGTAAAACTACAACAGTTGGAATCCGCAACCTCTTTAGACATCGCATGCCTAACCAAATGAATTCCTTAGACATCGCATGCCTAACAATTATAAACCCCGCATTTTAGTCTCATTATCGAAAACTCTTTTCAATATCAAGTCGGGCAATTCAACAAGATTCCCGACATCCGGATCGAATGCTCATCACAAACGTTAGTAGATAGCCGCACCCCCGATGCCGTCGACGAAGTGCACTAAGGCGGAACACCGCTGCCGCGAGCACCCGAACGGATGCTTTTGGCTACGGGGTTCTCCTACAGTCACTTGGTCGGGGCTATGGGGTGTAGTTGTCTATTAAGTTTACCCGGCGAATATCCGCGTACGCTATGTGATTGCGACGGACTTTTGATCACATCAAAATTCCGTGGCAATCGATCAAGTGAGACTAGACTGCTAGATTTATAATATTCAAATCAGTTATCTCATAACAACTTGTGGATTCCAAATATTGTATCACATTCCAGATAAACAGAAAATGTTAAACTTTCCGATCGAACAATCAAACATCCATGTTTTCCCGAAACAGCTCAACACTTGAAATAAGTTTTAAAAACATCAATTTCATGCCACAGTACCAACGGTCCAGCCGTAGAAGGGTCAAGCCAACGCCTCACATGTAGCACACCGTACTGCCCCAAACCCTAAGGTTCAAAGGGCAGTTCAAGACGGTCACATAATCGAGTTAAGGTTTGTTGTCTTCTAGAGGGTCCATCGCGTTACTTGCACTACTTAGAATGTTATTAAACTACGGAAAAATCCAACAATTGGAAATTTCCCGGCAGGGGAAAAATTGGGTATTTATATCCGGTCGAACTTTTTAACATATTCTAAATTACCCGGAAAAATACATAGACGCGGTTAAAGTTTTCGATCGAATCATCGAATCCCCAAAACACCCCAGATTACTCAACTCTTGAGTGTAAATTAAAAAAATACCCAGAAAACACAGGAATCAAATAAGGAGTTACTGTGCAAAATACATAGGATAAAGTGTCCATATGGCCGCAGAACCGCCGCACGAGCCATGCTCATGCCGCGGTTCCGCGGCGCTTTTATCGATTTAAGCGCACGTGCTTCACAGTAACTCCTCAAAATCCATGCTGATTTTTTTGGCTATTTTTAATTCACAAAAATCCACGATTTCAAAAAATGTACAGAGAAGGGATTTGGATTAGGGTTTCGGGTTCGATCGGACTTCTAACATCGTCTACACATCGCCTAAAGCTCTAGCTAGGCTCTGATACCACTGTAGGGTTCCTAGGCACACTCAAGAGGTTCCACAAGGCATCAACCATGCCAAATTCAAAAATTTATGTGCCGAGAAACCCTAATGCAAGATCGTTAACTAGAGGATAGGCGAAACTACAAGCAAGCAAACTACTTTGCTAATAAGTGAAAGGGATTACAACCTTTGTAGATCCGGTCCTCCACTTCTTTAGCTCCGTGCTGACGTCCCTCCGCTGCGATCATCGGGATCCCGGACTCTAGCGTTGGTTTCATCGGAGAAATGAGCGGGCTAGGTCGTTGACTTCGATGCCGAAGATGATCTACGTCGAGGCGACTCAAACTCAAGCTCCATCTTCACTAGGTCGTTGACTTCGATGCCGAAGATGATCTACGTCGAGGCGACTCAAACTCAAGCTCCATCTTCACTTAGTCATGAACCTTGTGAAGAAAACACCCTATACAACATGGCAAGTGGTAGAGGATGAAGAAATAGGAAGTGGGTTCACTTTGGATTTGGATTTCTCACTTGATTTCATCACTTGAAATTTTTCTAGAAATCTTTTCTTTTCTTCATGAAGAAGAAGAAGAAGAAGAAAGGAAAAAGAATTCATACTTGAAAATAATAAATCAAGTGAATCTTATCATAATGCAACCATGAGTGATGTAACTCATGTAGAGACTAAACTAGGGTTTAGGTGTAATGGTTAGGTTAAGGATAAAACAAAATGGCAAGACTTTTCTAAGATGCTTAAAAAACTTCATGAAGCTTCAAGCATAACAACAAAAAGCCACCTTTTAGTTTTGCCAAAAACGAATAAATAAAATAGATAAATAAGTTAAAACCCTAACCATTAAACCTAAACAAGGTTTAAAGGAAACACACCCAAGTTTGCATGTATCATCAAACATGATACAAACTAGTGCACAAAAATATATCACATATACAACTTGTGCACATCAAGTGAGAAAATCCATCATAAGTGATCAAATACTAGTTAATGTAAAGTAATATATCAAATATATAATTATACATTAAATCATTAAATCAATACTTGATTTAATGATCCAGTCATATCGCATATAACCGACTAATATCAAGTGTATCAATGTATCGAATCAACGCTTGATTCGGTAACCCGGCTACGTCTCATATAACCGTCCAATGATACAAATCGCGAGAATAGAATACAGTATCACATACTGGTATTATTCTCAGTCCCGCACATATCTCATATGCGCTGCTATTTCGTTTCGCTTGAGTCAGGAAACCCCTGTGTAGAACTCTAAAGACTCGTCAATACGCCGGCAGTAGGTGGTGATCATATCAATCACCCACAAGCCGCAAGCGGTCTGCTAAACGTAACGGCCACACGGGTATTGAGCGATCAGAAGATCAACGAGCAAGCCCGCTCACACTCCTGTGAATCCAACCAGTAACACTTACCGTACAGTCCGGTCTCGTCGTCTGATATGTCGCATATCTCGCCTAGGGGTGGTAAACGTCAGACCCCAGTAGCTCGATAAGTCGTGTCGATATGAGGTCTATAACAGTTCGAGAAATTACTGGTAACACTTACCAGTAAATCTCAGCAACCCTGGCCAGGGATTTCCGGTTATAGCCAATCGAACACAGCGCAATATCTACTCCCTATACCGGGAGAGACGAATCCCCTCCTATCGCTCATTTTCTCCATGTGATTCGGGACTGTACCCAAAAACCACTGTTTTGCATGCCCTCTTGGACGTGGTAAGGTGGAAATCAAAGCACAGTGGGAATCACACAAGACTCTATGACGATCTCGGGTCTACAGACTAACTTGTACCGGTGTCACCAGAGAACTGCCATCTGACGTAAGGTATAATACCATCTAGGAGTTCTCGGCGAGTCCGTCCAGTGTACCCAGTCTCCACTGAGCACCCGTATATCATCTCTGATGTCAAACACCAATGGATATGGGATCATCCATCGCCCATCTGTATGGGTCGAGAAGGTATACGCTAGTCTACTCTGGTATATCGATGTCCCGTCTCGATACACCCACGACTAGGGACCTTGAAGGATGTACTTATGGACTACCATGTCCCTACTAGTATGATCCGCATCATAGTCCAGGTAGTCAAGTACACATCCTAAGGGCTTTACCAACATGTAACAGAGAGACAATCAGTGTACACGTTAAGGTAAAGAGCAACCAGATAGCATACTATCATGTCGAGCAAGAAAGTCCTCCCTATATATGTCCAAGCATCCACTACAATATACATCCTATGTATAGTAATGGCCTCTAGGGCATACATATAACTAACAGATAGGAGGGGATTCGTCTCTCCCGGTATTGGGGGTTGATGTTGCGCTATGCGCGATTGGCCATAACTGAAATCCCTGGCCAGGGTAGATGTGATTTACTGGTAAGTGTTATCAGTAGTTTCACGCCCGTTATGGACCTTACATCGGCATGACTTATCAAGCTATTAGGGTCTGATGTTTACCACCCCTAGGAGAGATATGAGACATATCAGACGAACAGAACGGACTGTGCGGTAAATGTTACTGATTGGATTCGCAGGAGTATGAGCATGCTTTCTTGTTGATCTTCTGATCGCTCAATACCTGGGTGGCCGTTACGTTTAGCACGCCTCTTGCGGCTTATGGGTGTTTGATATGATCATCACCTACTGCCGGCGTATTGATGGGTCTTCAGAGTCCTACACAGAGGTTTCCTGGCTCAGGCGAAACGGAGTAGGAGAACATATGAGATATGTGCGGGACCGAGATTAATACGTGTATGTAATACCGTATTCTATTCTCGCGATTTGTATCATCGGTCGGTTATATGCGATATAGCCGGGTTATCGAATCAAGTGTTGATTCGATAAATTGATACACATGATATTAGTCGGTTATATGTGATATGACCGGATTATTAAATCAAGTGTTAATTTAATGATTTAATATATAATTATATATTTGATATATTACTTTACATTAACTAGTATTGACTCACTTAATATTGTTTTTCTCACTTGATCATGTATTAAGTATATATATGTGATATATACTTGTATACATAGTTTGTGTCATGCTTGATGCCACATGCAACATGGGTGTATGAGACTCACACCATGTTATAAGATAATAGAGGGTTTTATTTATTTTAAGTTAATCAAATTAGTTGGAAATTAGTTTATGGATGAAGCTTGGAGAAGCTTGTAGAATCCATTGACTAAGTCTACTAATTTGTCTTGCTTAAGATATTTACTAACCTAACCATTATCCTAACACATGGTTAGGTCTCTACAAGGGTTTAATATATGATATTAACTCACCCATGGTTGCCTCATTCACCACTTGATTTATTCTTGAGCTTCTTCTTCTTCTTCATCTCAACTCAAAAGCTTTCTAGGTTTTTGAAAACTAGTGAAAATGAGTGAGAAAAATAAATCTAAAGTGAGCCCACTTCCTACTTCATCATCCTTTACTACTTGCCATTTAGTTTAGGGTGTTCTCTTCACAAAGTTCATCGCGTAGTGAAAAGGTAGCTTGGGTTTGAGTCTCCTCGACGTAGATCATCTTCGGCCTCGAAGACTTCGAGCAAGCTTGTTTATTTCTCCAAGGGAACCCATACGAGAGTTCGGGAGATCGACACTCGCAGCGAAGGGACTACTACACGGAGCTTTAGAAGTGAAGGATCGGTCTATAAAGGTTGTATTCCTTGTTCACTACTTGTAATGGTTGATTACATGTTATATATTGTCTATTTACTCTTGCTTGATCCTAGTTAAGGATTGATTAGCACCTTAGAATTTTTGAATTTGGCATGGTAGTTGCTGTGAAAACCCAGTAGGGTGCTAAGGAATCCCAGCAATTCTAAGGAGACATCTCTTTGGAGAGAGTGGGTCCCGTGATCGTGGGTAAATTCCCACGCTTAGAATCTTCCATACTAAACCTCTTTAGTATGCTATCTATGTACCTGGAATGGGAAAATCCCAGTATCCGTTTAGATCTACCTCTATAAATCTTAATCCCCAAGATGTGGGAGGCATCACCTAGATCTTTCATTGAGAATCTTTGTGATAAGAAGAGTTTGACCGAGTGGAGCATAGGAACATCATTTCCTATCAAGAGTATGTCATACACGTACAATACGAGGAAGAAAACCTTACTCTCTGCCACCTTCTTGTATATACAAGGTTCATTTACGTTTTTGATGAAGTCAAACACTTTGACTACCACATCAAAACAGATGTTCCAACTCCGCGATGCCTGCTTTAACCCGTAGATTGATTTAAGCAGCTTGCACACCTTCCCGCTGCTCCTACTGTTCACGAAGCCCTCTTGCTGAGTCATGTACACGCTCTCTTCTAAATCACCATTTAGAAAGGCGGTCTTAACATCCATTTGCCAGATTTCGTAGTCATGGTATGCAGCGATGGCAAGTAGGATCCGGATGGACTTAAGCATAGCCACTGGAGAAAAGGTTTCATCATAATCCACACCTGGTCATTGACGAAAACCTTTTGCAACAAGTATAGCATTGAAAGTCTCAACTTTTCCATCTACACCAAATTTTTTCTTGAAGATCCACTTGCTCCCGATGGGTTTTACCCCTTCATGAGCATCTTCCAAAGTCCATACTTTGTTGGTGTACATTGATTCCATCTCAGATCGCATTGCATCCAGCCATTTCACAGAGTCCTTACTCGTGATGGCCTGCTCGAAGCTAGTTGGGTCATCATCTTCCATGATGCAATCCTCACTCCCACCATCAATGAGAAAAACGTAGCATCTCTCAGGTGGATGAGAAACCCTACTAGATCGGCGGAGAGGCTGAGGTTCGTTGGGAACTATCGAATCCTCTGGTTCTACCAAATCTTCTGTCGTAGTTTGTATAGCTGGAACTTCTTCCAGTTCTACCCCCTTGCCACAAATTTCCTTTGTATGAAATTCCTTTTCTGAAAAGGTGGCATGCTGAACAACAAACACTTTTTTTTCCTCAGGGTGGTAAAAGATATGTCCTTGCGAATGCTTGGGATAGCCTACAAACTTGCACAGAATTGACCTTGTCTCGAGCTTGTCCGGATTTTGCTTTTTAACATAGGCCGGGCAACCCCATATCTTAACAAAATTAAGACACAGTCTCTTCCCCTCCCATATCTCATATGGAGTGGTAGGCACTGATTTGGTTGAAACTCTATTCAATAGGTATGCTGTTGTCTCAAGCGCATAATCCTAAAAAGAAATAGGCAACTCAGCGGTGCTCATCATAGAGCGCACCATATCCAATATGGTGTGATTCCTCCGCTCTGGAAACCGTTGTGCTATGGTGTATACGGAGGAATAAGCAGAGAGAGAATCCCATTCTCTTTTAGATAGTCACGTTATTCCGTGCTTAAGTATTCTCCTCCCCGATCAGATCGTAGGATTTTAATACTTTTACCCATCTGGTTCTCAACTTCATGCTTATATTCTTTGAATTTCACAAAAACTTCAGACTTGTGTTTCAACAGGAACACATGTCCGTATCTTGAGAGATCGTCATTGAATGTAATGAAATACGAGGAACCATCCCTGGCATGTGTAGACATGGAACCGCATACATCACTATGTATCAGTCCCAAGAGTTCCATAACTCTTTCTCCGTGTCTAGTAAACGGAGTTTTGGTCATCTTTCCTTTGAGACATGACTGGCAAGTTTCATAAGATGATAATTCGAATGGATTCAAATATCCATCCTTATGTAACTTAGCTAGTCGTGTCGCATTGATATGACCTAGTCTACAATACCACAAGAAGGATTCGTTAATTTCTGAACTCTTCCTCTTGTGTGTGTTCTGTACGTTAAGAACTGTGGTTTGATTTAGAATGTATATTCCATTATTTAACGAGCCTGATCCAATCAACTTTTGATTCAAAAAAATGTTCATAACATTATCCTGTACTACAAAATTATATCCTTCTTTACTTAATAAAGAAACTGATATATGATTGCATATTAGGTTCGGTATGTAATAGCATTCATTCAGAACAATGTATTACCATTTGGTAATACAGGGTGATATTCGCCAACTGCTTTGGCTGCAACATTTACACCATTCCCTACTCTTATAGAATGATTACCCATTCCCAGTTCTATACCTTTCCTTAACCCATGCAACAAATTACATATGTGGGATCCCGATCCGGTATCTAATACCCAGGACGTAGAGTGTACTGAGAAACAGTTCTCGGTAACTAACACGCCCGAAGAAGATGCATCAACATGCTTATTCTTCGTTTGGGTGGCGTAGGAATCCGGATATTCCACTATTTCCTGCTCAGTCTTATAACAATTATAAGAAAGAACGGAACCAACATTCCCCTGCTTAGTATATGTAACATTTCAGAAATATAAAATGTTATTTTTGGAATTTAATATTAAAATAATATATTTCGCGAAAACTATTTGATTTGGGAATTTGGGGTTTTCGTAAGATGGTATAAATATATACCAATAATTGGGAAATAATTGGAGATTTAAAATGATTTATTCATTTAAAAATATATTTATCGGATTTGGGCATTTTTATAATTAATTATATGCAAGTTTAAATTAAACTCGATTAGTGCACTACTAATCACGATTATGCCAAATTCGTATTTTTTAATTAACCATGGTTAGTGCACTATGACATGTTGCATTTTATTACATATTTGTTTCATTTGTATTTGTGCTATTTGGTTCTATTTGAGTGAGGGATAAAGAGAAAAGAAAAAGAAAAGAAAAGTCAATGGTATGGGCATGAGAGAGTGTGTGGTATGGCATGCGATGAGAGAGAGAGATGAGAGTATGGCATGCTATGTCACGACCCGAAATAGCACGTGACTGGCACTTAAATCATATGAAATCTATAGGACCCCATCTAATCCAAGTAAGCCAAAAGCACAGAAATCTAAAACCATTTTAAGGAGTAAATAAGGAAAACTAGTTTTTTAAAATGTGTAGAAAACATGTTTTAAAAACAAGGGTTTTAAAATAGGTAAGCCGAATATGCATTTTAAATCCTCAATATCTTTTCTGAAAATTTCGGCAGAGTTTCCTTTGTAAATACTGGCCCCGAACGGGGTACAACAAGAATAATATATGCACAATGATAAAAGGCATCCCCAAGCGGAAGCTAGCTCTTCGTCAATTGACGGTCACAACCACGCAAGCAGTATAATATACAACGCCAAAGGGCGAGGATCAAAACTCAAAAAGGAAACTCAAATCAGCATGAAAACCAGAATACTACAATGCGCGACTCTAAGGTCGAAATAATACACAACTGGTTTTCTAAGTCTGAAACAATATACAAGTTTGGTTGATGGAATTCTAGATACAACTGAATAATACATGTACAATGGTGGTTCTGATGCAAAAGAATCCACCTACCAAAGCAAGTCACCCGTAAGGGAAGCAGTGAGCCAGAAAAGCCGCAATGAAACCTGTACGGTAAAACCTGCAAGAAACTGTGGCACAACTGGGGTGAGTTGCCAACTCGTGAATAGAAAACATCACAGAGCAGAAATCGTATGTATGACACAATCCTAGGTCAATACAATCAGATATATATAAACCTCAAATGAATAAGTCTGAAGCATGATAAGGTGGCAATGTAACATCTATACATGAGTATAGTGCCAAGTGCTCGTGCCAGTGCCTCAGATAATAACATATCATAAATATGAGGTATGATCAATATCGACTATATCATGAAGTCTATGAATATGTGGATATCATCCAACTTTGTGATCAATATCATCAATGTCAATATATGTAGGTGGAAATCGTCCACGTGTCACCCAATCACAATAAGCATCATGCATAGAAATATCATAAATATATGCATGGAAGTATGAGGATGTAAATCAACATGTGTCGCTCGCGACATACCAAAATCATGGAACCTGAGTGTCAAGCATCGACACTCGAAAACATCATGAAACCTGTGCCTAGCATCGGCACGTAAATCCTCATATAGATATAGGGCTCCGACAGTCCGGACCGGCCCGTATCATCTCTCAACTCGGGTCGGTATCCCCCAGATATCCGCCAATCTCAAAACAATCACTGGTAGGTAGTAGTCTATCTGCCAGGCTCACCGTCTGCAACACAGCGATCCGTTCTCGCCCCAGGGTACCATACCGGGTCTACCACGTACTCGCAATCGGCCTCATCCAGCTCCTCGATTCGGGTTCACATGTCACACGTCTCAGAACCGAGAAAACGAATGGTGGACGCACTGAAATATCATATCAAGGGTAACCAGGTTTTTAAAACAATACATACTCTCTTTTGAAATACCCACGGTTTCCAAATCCAGAAATATCATGGAAACAACATATCGCAATGCGTATAATCATAAAGCATGATGTATGCGACATGTAAAAGAAATGTAAGCATATCAGTATATCATGCAATATGGAATAGTAATATGCATATAATGAGGGAAAACCGCTCTTTTAAAATGAATCAGTTTTAAAGAGTATCTTGCGGTTCCCAAATCTCCAAATCAAGCGAGAATCATCTATGTATGTGCAAATGAGTATGTGTACAAGTATGAGTGTACGATATGTAAGTACATGAATATGAATGTACAATAGGTATGTGCACAAGTATGAGTGTACAATATGTGAGTACACGAATATGAATGTACAATAGGTATGTGCACAAGTATGAGTGTACGATATGTGAGTACACGAATAGGCCATGCAAGGGTCATATCCTGAATGCACAGTACTACAGTGTAGTGACATGGCAATTATCGATGATGAAGTGTGTGAGCCGGCAAGCAGGTGTACGTGGAACATATGCATCATCGATAATGGTGCTGGTGTCCTAACAGGATGGATTTGATATAACAATAAACATATTTAAAATGCAATGCGATGCAAACAGTAAGAATATGCGCCAATGAATAATAACACAATGGTGCAGTATCTACATCAATGTATCAATGTCATACTGTTTTGCCATTTGAAAGAAGACGAATCGGGGTTTTTAGGAAAATAAGGGCTACGGTGTTTTTGAGAAAAGATGCGTCTTTGAAAATATCGGTAGAATCGCTTTGCCTGTCTTTAAAATACTCCAGATTCGTTAGTTTTTGAAATAGGTATGACATCGGCCTATCCAAACATCCACCAGCAAAACTACAACCCTAACTAACAAGTCAATCAGGAGGGGTATGGAAACCACCTAAATCTGAGTCGATATATAAATATATATATAATATAATAGTCGGTGATCCCGCCTCAAGGTACCGCGTACGATACAATATCATATGACATCCTCAAGTCATGAGTGCGGATCTATTATCAAATAAAGCTCGTACGGTAAATCATTGTACGGCATCCCAAATCTGGGTACGGGTCAATATCACATTCATCTCATCAATTATCTGGTATCCTTATCATTATATCTCATGATCTGGGGTACTGATCTAAGTCTAGTACAAATCGATACCATCTATATAAATATAAATGCGTGTGTGGAACACACGTCCAAAGGCCCGCTACAATCTCATGTCGTATCCCAAATACGAATCACAATATATCACCGATCTCATGGCACTATGCCCAATATCGTCGACTCATCTCCAAATATTATCCACTATCCTCATAATCTAGGTATAAGTATAACAAGCAAGCGTGTGTGTGTGTGGTTGTAAACATATTCTAGGGTTCGCAACTAGGAAACTATACTAGTTTACATCTAAACCCTATTCTATCCATAGTACACCTAATCACATCCTGAACAACCATGTCATACATAACGCTATTAAATATATATATAGTATATATGTAGTATACTAAACATCGAACTGCGGGGGTGCTAAACGCCATCCACCCGACTTCCCCCGTAGATATAATCTACTCACCTTACTTCTTGCGTGTCGGTGCCGATGTCGCCATCTTCATCTTCAACGTCTCGACATCACGTGGGGTACCTACACATATAATCCAATCACAATTGCGTATTAAAATCACATCGGAAAACCGGAAACGGCACACGCTATGCTCATAGGTAAAAACTTATAGCCTCGCATGCAAACACGATCAATAACCCTTGTCGTTGACGTCCAAACGCCACCCGGCAGAAATGAATTATCAAATACCAAAACCCATGCTAAAACAAGTCGTAAAACAATGCGCCAATACAAGAAAAAGATCCCAGATTCTACCCTAAGTCAAATCAGCCAATTTTGCACATGCCAAGGGTCAAATTTACTGGAGATAAGGCCCTGAAACAAGAACGAAGCATTTCCAACCTGCTCTGGCCGCAAATTGCGGCCAGAAAGACTTAAGTTGCAGCGTGAAAGAGAGGGTAGGGGCTAGGGTTTTGGTGAGGGGCCCTATGTTGCCTGCATGTATCACTGTCCTTGCTAAATAATTTTCAGGTCACCCAAGTGTTAGCAGATTTCATTAAACTCTACAGAATCCACAATTCTTCCAATATTGGGTTTCCAAATCCGTATTCCGGGGTTCTAGTCTCTGGTTTGGGTCTCCAATCAATCACCACAGGGGTTGTATAGCCTCTAGTAACCCTAATTTCACCTTTGGTTTAAACTAAAACCCTAATTCTCAACTCAAGTTTTCAAACTCCCCAAAACCACACAATATCGGTTACAATTTTAACATGGATGCTAAGGGAAAGGAAATTCTATACTAGTGATGGGAAAAAATTACCTCATGTTGCACTCAAGAATCCTCTACAGCTCCAAAACTCAAAATTTTTTGGTCCACTTTTTATGAAATGGAGATAGGGTTTTGAGGTGTTTTTAATGGTGTTTTGGAGGTTGTAGTGGAGGAAGAAGAGAAGGGGCAACAGCAGCAGCAGTAAAGATGATGAGAGGGGAGAGGAATGAGTGAAGAATGAAGGGGGAAATGGCTAAGTCGCCGTCCAGTAGCTACAACAGTATTTTTGATAGGTACCGCAGTAGCTCTTTGGTTAGGTCCAAAAGGTAAGGAAAATCTCTCATTCTCGTTTCAGTAATTAATAAGACTATTGCTGGCTGCCTATTTTCCCTATTATTAGTGAAATGCATGGTGATCTATAGCTAGTGGCATTTATACCTTCTTCCGTGGGATTTCTCCCCTTGTCGTTGGCGGCTTTTTTCCTATGTGGGATGGGGCTTTCCTCTGCTTTTCATAGGGCTATGTGGAAAGAACAAAAAGAAATAGGAACAAAGCAAAAGCATATCAATTCGTTGAGGCTACTAGTCTTGGTAAGGTTTACCACTGAATGAGAAAGGCCTGTAACAGGATGGTTTGAAATGATGGTTTTTTACAGGTTATGGTGACATGAATAGGATGAGCATACGAATGAGCCGGAAGCTAATAACGCTTAAGAAATCCTCACCTTTCTCTCTCTTACCCATACCTATTACTATAATCATATCCCTTTTCTTTTCTTTTCCTTTTCTTTTTCTTCTCTCCTCAATAGTAAACCCAAAACAAATACCCATACACCCCAAATCATGTAGGAAAATGTAACAAGTGAAAAAAAAAGACATGGTGCATGTTTTCACAAAATAAGCTTAAAACGCGATTAACGATTTTTAATCGCGATTAGCACTATATTAGCATCTAATTAATGATAAAAACATAAAAATTTGCATAATTTACATAAAACACCCTCTTTTAAATAATTTCCATAATTTTCAAAAAAATTCCTAATTTATCGGTATTTAATTATACCTCTTTATTTAAAATATTCAATATTTTATTATTAAATTATAAAAATTCTCAAAAATAATATTTTATTTTTTTGAAATTTTACAATCTTCCCCCCTTAAATAAATTCTGTCCCTGAATTTAAATTTAAACCCCTCAAATACTAAAACATTTCAGTAAAAGTCCAAGTCGTCGGGGCTCCGAAATCATCGATAAATAAAACGTAATATAGCGCAATGCATGCGCATGAATAATGAGCAGATAACTCAAAATCAAAACTCTGTCAAGCATCCCGCAATCATCGGAGTCATGGTAAATACACAAAGGTCAAATCCAAAATAAATCCAATATGATATAGATCAGAACTATACATGTAAACATCAAATCTATACATGTAAATATCTGAAGAAATGCATTCCAAACCTTTTCATGTCGTTGTGCGATGCACATAACACTGCACAGTGGCGGACGTCTATTGTAAGAAAATAGCTATATAAATACTTATCCTTGTTTAATATGTACGTCCCGCCATTTTGAAAACAATTTAGAAGGGTTCCCTTGTTTTAAACGTTTCGTGTCATATCGGACACGCAGGTAAATACTGAGACTATAGCTCTCTTTTTGGAAATCCCCTCGATAACTATCAATGCATGCAAAATATATCCAGGTACTGTCCTCTGACTAGTCCTGCTCAGTACGAAAACAAATAGCAAATACCATAAAACGTACTGATCCATAAGGAATCAATCCTAAAATGTATATAAGAATACCCTTTGCGTCTGGTGCGCACGGAAATCAAAATCCGTATATATGCCATACATGTGCACAGAAACAATATCTAGGTGCAACGGATGTGCACGAAACATCTGTCTTAGGCAACGTGTGTGCCTGACAGCAAAATCAGGTGCATTTGACATGCACGAAGAATCCCGAATTAGTGCATCTGGTGTGCACCAAAATCGCATCTCAAAACATGCGCTCAACACGCGCGAAAATCCAAATCAAATGCACGGAGTGCAAGAAATCAACATCAATAGTAGAATCAAAATCGACGGTATACAATACTGCTCAACCAAAAACAGGTATACCGCAATATATAAGCTCACAACCATGCGCATCAACGTGCACAAATCAAATCTAAGCACAAAAGTGCATGAAAACTATGCTGAAAGCATAAATCAAATCACATGCATAATATAGGCATGAAGTCAAAATCAACATATCGAATGACATCAAATCGAAGTCAGGCGCAACTGTGGTGCACAAAACATAAATCCGGTGCAACAAAGTCATGAAATATAAATCTGGTGCGATAAACGCACGAAGTATAAAACTGGTGCATCCTGTGCAAGAAATACAAATACGGTGCATCCTGTGCACAAATCATAAATCAACACAACGGTGTAAAAAAAACACATCTCAAGTATAAAAACAATGCGCAAGATATAAATGCCCAGTAGGTGCAACCATGGTGCACGAAAACAGAAATCATGGAACTCAGCCATCAAGACCAAATCATGCGAATAGATCGCCCAAAATACCGAAATCCAAGGTGACGGATACATGATAATTGAATCACAAAATCACAAATCATAAATACTGTCGTCGGTATACCCTCCTTCAAAGTCGAGGAGGTGTCGGTGCATCCAATGCTAGAAGCGCAAGATATCTACTTGCCTCTTGCTCACGATCTGGTGTCCTCTGTCTCTGGGCCTTTATCTTCTCTGTAAATTACCAATCTCGCAATCCGTCGGCTCATCGGCCCTGTCAGGTGTGCTAACGGGGACGATTCCGTCCTGGCACTTCTCTGGTCACCTTTCGGTCAATCCTCGCGACCACTCGTAAAGCAACACGTCAATGGCGACGACCTCTGGTCCTCTGAATGCACATCACACATCTGTCCATGGGTGAAAATCTTATCGCTGCAGTGTCCTGGAAGGAATCTTGCTCAGGGTCTCTTCCGATCTTGCCTACGCCGAACTGTACGGAGGCTGGTACTCTCGCATAATCTTTTCTCGCTCTCTGGACATCTGCGTCCTCAGCACAGCATTTTTCTCAAAGACTGGTCGCATTCCAACGCCTCTGTAGACATATCCGACCTTAAATCTTGACGGGGAATAACAACAGCTCGTCAGCATCTCGTACGAACCTCTTGTCCCGCTTTTCTGTATCATCGTCCACTTCGATGTCACGTCTCTATCTGCGCACTGCAAATGTTCTCGGCTACGGTCAATCCGAAGTCTCTCACGCGGACTCGAAATCACAAACTCGGTATCTTCGTCACTCTGTGAAAGATATCTAGCTGAACACGTCCTCAGGAACTCGTCCTAACCTGCGGAGGTATACTCCATACACGTCCATTCTTGATCAATTCACAACGCATCTGGGTGAGACCCTCTATCCGAACCTGGTCAACTATCTCGTCGACGATGCCGAACTCTGGACTGCTGGGTGTGTGCAATATGACCACTCCTGGGTCCAAGTCTTCTCGTATTGTATTCCAGAAAGGTCCTGTCGAGGTCTCTCTCTAATCTCGTTTCTGCCGAATTGCCCGGATGTTACCATCCTTCACTATATCTGTTTCTTGTTCCGGAACGGCTGCATACTCGTCGCGACTCCTTCTGGAAGGTATATCCATAATCAACGCCTCTGCATGCGTATCACATCTCTGATGTCAGTGGAGTGGAGCGTCATCTCGTCGAAATCTCGTGCGACCTCTTTACTCCACTCTGTTCCAATGTCGACTGATTCGGACTCGTCTTCTAGTGGCTACATGGACTACGCTCCAACAGCTATACCCGTATCAGGAGTCTCCCAAGCAATGTATCACATCACATGATATCCGAATGATGTCGAACCATCCGATCGATTTGTCAAATCCTCATAATCCCCCAAGAGATCAACATCTTGAGTACAGTTTAATAGTATCCCGGTACATACCACAGCACCTGTGGACCAACCGTAGAAGGGCAAACCCAAGCCTCTAAAATGGCGCCGCTAAACTGCCGCAAACCTTAAGGTTCAGAGGCGTTCCATGTTCATTACGTCGAGTTAGGGTTTCATTCTTCTAGAGGGTCCATAGTATTACTTGCATTGTCTTCCGAATACTGTAAACTTGGAATCGGGTTCCTGACATTCGATCGTCTCTATCGACTCTCAACGAATCTGCGTGAAGTCGTCTCTAGCTGGAATCAATCAATCTGATGACCTCGCATCGGGGTAAGCAAACGAACCACATGTCCTAGTTGTTCCTCCTTGGGTGACTAGCGACCTTCCATCATATCTCTAAGTATATGCTCATGCTGCAGCAGCTCCAACATCTGGGCAATATCTCATCATTTGCAGCAACAACTGGCTCATTCGTCTGTACTCTGAACAGCGCCTCAATCATTATGAATAAGTGATACTTCAATGGTCCTCACATTCTGGCTGGCCTCTCTCAATGGCTCAATCCTCTGGTGCTGATCTGCACGTTCGAGAAATCTCGTAAGAGCGATCCGTCAAACGCTCATGGCGCGAAAACACACTAAAACGACGCCTCTCTATGCAATCGTACGTCCCTGGAATCACGCTCTGGTCAGTCCTCGTCCGTGATGAGCTCATGCAAACGCAACTCTAGCCGTTGCTCTCTCTGCCCGTGTAATCGTGGCAGCAAAATCATAACCAGTATCGATGAGGATAGATCATAGGAATGAATATAATACTGTGAAAGGAAATGTACATCCTAAGGTTTCTTAAGCGGAGTAGCGTATCGTAAATATGCCGCGGAACATACGTACGGTACGTCACTCTACTCAAGCTACCTACTCCATCAACCAAGGGTCAACCTACGCGACGAAAGTTCGGGTATAATACCCCCTCGACTATGTCTAAGTTCCGTAAGGTCAAGCCTAAGTTCCGTATATATATAAACGCTCTAGGCTTCGCATAGTCAAACTTAGACTCGAACCAAGGTTAACCTAGCGCTCTGATACCAACTTTGTCACAACCCGAAATAGCACGTGACTGACACTTGAATCACATGAAGTCTATAGGACCCATCTAATCCAAGTAAGCCAAAAGCCCAGAAATCTAAAACCATTTTAAGGAGTAAATAAGGAAAACTAGTTTTTAAAAAAGTGTAGAAAACATGTTTTAAAAACAAGGGTTTTAAAATAGGTAAGCCGAATATGCATTTTAAATCCTCAATATCTTTTCTGAAAATTTCGGCAGAGTTTCCTTCGTAAATACTGGCCCCGAACGGGGTACAACAAGAATAATATATGCACAATGATAAAAGGCATCCCCAAGTGGAAGCTAGCTCTTCGTCAATTGACGGTAACAACCACGCAAGCAATATAATATACAACGCCAAAAGGCGAGGATCAAAACTCAAAAAGGAAACTCAAATCAGCATGAAAACCAGAATACTACAACGCGCGACTCTAAGGTCGAAATAATACACAACTGGTTTTCTAAGTCTGAAACAATATACAAGTTCAGTTGATGGAATTCTAGATACAACTGAATAATACATGTACAATGGTGGTTCTGATGCAAAAGAATCCACCTGCCAAAGCAAGTCACCCGTAAGGGAAGCAGTGTGCCAGAAAAGCCGCAATGAAACCTGTACGGCAAAACCTGCAAGAAACTGTGGCACAACAGGGGTGAGTTGCCAACTCGTGAATAGAAAACATCACAGAGCAGAAATCGTATGTATGACACAATCCTAGGTCAATACGATCAGATATATATAAACCTCAAATGAATAAGTCTGAAGCATGATAAGGTGGCAATGTAATATCTATACATGAGTGTAGTGCCAAGTGCTCGTGCCAGTGCCTCAGATAATAACATATCATAAATATGAGGTATGATCAATGCGACTATATCATGAAGTCTACGAATATGTGGATGTCATCCAACTGTGTGATCAATATCATCAATATCAATATATGTTGGTGGAAATCGTCCACGTGTCACCCAATGACAATAAGCATCATGCATGGAAATATCATAAATATATGCATGGAAGTATGAGGATGTAAATTAACATGTGTTGCTCGCGACATATCAAAATCATGGAACCTGAGTGTTAAGCATCGACACTCAAAAACATCATGAAACCTGTGCCTAGCATCGGCACGTAAATCCTCATATAGATATAGGGCTCCGACAGTCCGGACCGGCCCGTATCATCTCTCAACTCCGGTCGGTATCCTCCAGATATCCGCCGAGCTCAAAAAAATCACCGGTAGGTAGTAGTCCCTCTGCCAGGCTCACCGTCTGCAACACAGCGATCCGTTCTCGCCCCGGGGTACCATACCGGGTCTACCATGTACCCGCAATCGGCCTCATCCAGCTCCTCGATTCGGGTTCACATGTCACACGTATCAGAACCGAGAAAACGCATGGCGGACGCACTGAAATATCATATCAAGGGTAGCCGGGGTTTTAAAACAATACATACTCTCTTTTGAAATACCCACGGTTTCTAAATCCAGAAATATCATGGAAACAACATATCTCAATGCGTATAATCATAAAGCATGATGTATGCGACATGTAAAAGAAATGTAAGCATATCAGTATATCAAGCAACATGGAAAAGTAATATGCACATAATGAGGGAAAACCGCTCTTTTAAAATGAATCAGTTTTAAAGAGTATCTTGCGGTTCCCAAATATCCAAATCAAGCGAGAATCATCTATGTATGTGCAAATGAGTATGTTTACAAGTATGAGTGTACGATATGTAAGTACATGAATATGAATGTACAATAGGTATGTGCACAAGTATGAGTGTACAATATGTGAGTACACGAATATGAATGTACAATAGGTATGTGCACAAGTATGAGTGTACGATATGTGAGTACACGAATAGGCCATGCAAGGGTCATATCCTGAATGCACAGTACTACAGTGTAGTGACATGGCAATTATCGATGATGAAGTGTGTGAACCGGCAAGAAGGTGTACGTGGAACATATGCATCATCGATAATGGTGCTGGTGTCCTAACAGCATGGATTTGATATAACAATAAACATATTTAACATGCAATGAGATGCAAACAGTAAGAATATGTGGCAATGAAAGATAACACAGCAGTGCAGTATCTACATCAATGTATCAATGTTATACTGTTTTGCCATTTTAAAGAAGACGAATCGGGGTTTCAAGGAAAATAAGGGCTACGGTGTTTTTGAGAAAAGATGCGTCTTTGAAAATATCTGTAGAATTCCTTTGCCTGTCTTTAAAATACTCCCGATTCATTAGTTTTTGAAATAGGTATGACATCGGCCTAGCCTAACATCTACCAGCAAAACTACAACCCTAACTAACAAGTCAATCAGGAGGCGTATGGAAACCACCTAAATCTGAGTCGATATATATATAATATAATAGTCGGTGATCCCGCCTCTAGGTACCGCGTACGATACAATATCATATGACATCCTCGAGTCATGAGTGTGGATCTATCATCAAATATAGCTCGTACGGTAAATCGTCGTACGACATCCCAAATCTGGGTACGGGTCAATATCACATTCATCTCATCAATTATCTGGTATCCTTATCATCATATCTCATGATCTGGGGTACTGATCTAAATCTAGTACAAATCGATACCATCTATATAAATATAAATGCGTGTGTGGAACACACGTCCAATGGCCCGCTACAATCTCATGTCGTATCCAAAATACGAATCACAATATATCACCGATCTCATGGCACAATGCTCAATATCGTCGACTCATCTCCAAATATTATCCACTATTCTCATCATCTAGGTATAAGTATAACAAGTAAGCGTGTGTGGGGGGGTGTAAACCTATTCTAGGGTTCGCAACTAGGAAACTATACTAATTTACATCTAAACCCTATTATATCCATAGTACACCTAATCACATCCCGAACAACCATGTCACACGTAACGCTATCAAATATATATATAGTATATATGCAGTACACTAAACATCGAACTGCGGGGGTGCTATACGCCATCCACCCGACTTCCCTCGTAGATATAATCTACTCACCTTGCTTCTTGCGTGTCGGTGCCGATGTCTCCATCTTCATCTTCAACGTCTCGACATCACATGGGTTACCTACACATATAATCCAATCATAATTGCGTATTAAAATCACATCTGAAAACCAGAAACGGCACACGCTACACTCATAGGTAAAAACATATAGCCTCGCATGCAAACACGAACAATAACCCTTGTCGTTGACGTCTAAACGCCACCCGACAGAAATGAATTATCAAATACCAAAACCCATGCTAAAACAAGTCGTAAAACAATGCGCCAATATAAGAAAAAGATCCCAGATTCTACCCTAAGTCAAATCAGCCAATTTTGCACATGCCAAGGGTCAAATTTACTGGAGATAAGGCCCTGAAACAATAACGAAGCATTTCCAACCTGCTCTTGCAGCAAATTGCGGCCAGAAAGAATTAATTTGCGACCTGAAAGAAAGGGTAGGGGCTAGGGTTTTGGTGGGGGGTCCTAGGTTGCTTGCATGTATCACTGTCCTTGCTAAATAATTTTCAGGTCACCCGAGTGTTAGCAGATTTCATTAAACTCTACAGAATCCACAATTCTTCCGATATCGGGTTTCCAAATCCGTATTCCGGGGTTTTAGTCTCTGGTTTGGGTCTCCAATCAATCACCACAGGGGTTGTATAGCCTCTAGTAACCCTAATTTCACCTTTGGTTTAAACTAAAACCCTAATCCTCAACTCAAGTTTTCAAACACCCCAAAACCACACAATATCGGTTACAATTTTAACATGGATGCTAAGGGAAAGGAAATTCTATACTAGTGATGGAAAAATTACCTCATGTTGCACTCAAGAATCCTCTACAGCTCCAAAACTCAAACTTTCTTGGTCCAAGGGGTTGCTGGAGAGCTTGTGGACACTTTTTGTGAAATGGAGATAGGGTTTTGAAGTGTTTTTAATGGTGTTTTGGAGGTTGTAGTGGAGGAAGAAGAGAGGGGTCAGCAGCAGCAGCAGCAAAGATGATGAGAGGGGAGAGGAATGGGTGAAGAATGAAGGGGGAAATGGCTAAGTCAAAGAAGTCCTCACCTTTCTCTCTCTCACCCATACCTATTACTATAATCATATCCCTTTTCATTTCTTTTCCTTTTCTTTTTCTTCTCTCCTCAATAGTAAACCCAAAATAAATACCCATACACCCCAAATCATGTAGGAAAATGTAACAAGTGAAAAAAAAAGACATGGTGCTTGTTTTCACAAAATATGCTTAAAACGCGATTAACGATTTTTAATCGCGATTAGCACTATATTAGCATATAATAATCATAAAAACATAAAAATTTGCATAATTTAAATAAAACACCCTCTTTTAAATAATTTCCATAATTTTCAAAAAATTTCCCAATTTATCGGTATTTAATTATACCGCTTTATTTAAAATATTCAAAATTTTATTATTAAATTATAAAAATTCCCAAAAATAATATTTTATTTTTTTGAAATGTTACATGCTACCCTTGACATTAATTATTTCCCCCACCCTCATTTGTTTTCTTCAACTCCTCCTTCTTCTTCCTCACCTCCCTCCTCCACCTCCTCTACCCCATGAAAGCATCTCCAATCCTTCACCAAAACCCTATACTCCCTTCACTAAAAGTGATCCCCACCTCATCCTACACCTTATGGACCAACCAAGTTTGGATTTTGGAGACTTTGGGCATCTAGGTTTTTTCTCGAGTTGCATCCAAGAGGTATAACTCCATTTCCCACGTTGTACTTAGTTTCTTAGATTTCTAGTTTAGTTTAGAGTTTGATTAAGTATGGATTTGTGATCTTAGAAATTTCCAAGTGGAGGTTTAGTGGGAAATTTGACTTGTAATTGGTAAATTGAGGTGTAGTGGGTGTTTGCAAACCCTTAGTGATGTTTTACTGGCCAAGAACAGAGATTAGAACCCGATACACGAACTTAGGATTTGTCCCGTGTCGGTTTTGTGACGTTTTGTTGGCCTACAGGGAATATGGTGCTATCTAGGATGTTTATAAGAAAAACAAACAATATCACTGACCTAAATAAACCACTAGAAACCCACCACCGAAGTACAAACCCGTTTCCCCCTACTTTGGCCGGCAAGACCGGATATTGTGGTGATGTCGCCGGATTTCTGTAGGGTTCTGGGGTTGGGTTTTTGGCTGTAGCTCCTAATCCCTATAAACCATTCCCTATACTTGCTTGTTTAGTCCCAATTAACCTGAGATAAAATCGGGGAGCTGTTTGTGAGTGCTTTGGCTATATTTTCCCGATATTTGAATTCGTGGTTTTAGTATTTGGATTTGATTTGGTCGTTGGACGTTTGTACGTCAACGACGAGGATTGTTTGGTTGTTTTTGCATGCGTAGGCTATAGGTTCTAACCTATGAGCGCACCGTGTGCCGTATCGGTTTTCGGACATTGATTTTAATAGAATTGCGATTGTATATTGATTGTAAGTACCTTCGCGTGGACTTCCGAGACGACAAAGCACATCGACTTCGGCTAAGCGAGGAGTTTAGCAGGTGAGTAGATTTATATCTACAGGGGAAGTCGGGTGGATGGCGTATAGCACCCCCGCAAATTATAAATGAAAACTAATATATATATAATATGGTTAGAGAAACCATGTGATAAACTTATGGATATGGTTAAAAAAGTTAGTAGACGATGAGATAAGATAATACGAGCGTATACGATTGATATAAGATATGAAACGAGATGTATAAGGATATGACATGAGATCGATGAATATCATAAGATTGAGATAGATGTGTTATGAGATCGGTAAAATATGATAAATTTATATAAGATTACTTGATGTGAGATATTGAGGTGATGAAAAGAGAATGTGACGAAATAAGATGACTTGGCTTGATATGTTGATATACGGATGCGAGGTGATATGAGAGTATAGATATTGTTGCCAAGACATAATATGAGATTGATACGGATGTGACGTGAGATATTTATATATTTATAAGAATAATGAGTGTCATGCCGTACGAGACGTTAGGTCCGTACCCTCATTGTCATATAGGTTGATAGAATCCCTAATTGTTTAATGCCGCCGTACGATGGATTACCGTATGTGATGAGTTTTACCTGATGATTGATCCATACCCTTGACTCGAGGATGTCGTATGATGGATTATGCCTTACGTGATGCTGTGAGACTGGATTGCCGATTGATAGATTCATCGACTCGGATATGTTATTGATATTGTTAATCCCTATCTATACTGCTTAGTTTAGCCATTATGTAGATGTTAGATTAGATACGCATACCTGTGCTTCCATTATTTGTTATGATATCGTCAGCTAGTACACCTGCACAATTATCGATGATGTGTATGTCACACTTACACAGATTGCCGGCTCACACACTTTCATCATCCGTAATTGCTATGTCACTTACACAATCAAATTGCTATATCATGATATTACTCTTAATTGTTTAGTATTATCATATGACTCGTTTGCATGATACACTGATATGCTCACATAACTATTCAATGTTGCATGATATACAGATATGCTCACATCACTATACTATGTTGCTTGATATACTTGCCATGCTCACATTTCTATTCTATATTTGCATATATCATGCTTTACGATTATACGCATTGAGATTCTGTCTTCATGAGATTCTGGATTTGAGAACCGTGGTAATATTTCAAAAGAAAGCATGCATTGTTTCAAAAAACCCGGTTTCTCTTGATATGATATTTCGATGCGTCCACCATGTGTTTTCTCGATTATGAGCTATGTGATACCCGATTCGAGGAGATGGATGAACCGTTTGCGGGTACATGGTGGACCCAGTATGGTATCCCGGGGCAAGAAAGGTATGCTGTGTAGTAGACGATGAGCCTGGCAGAGGGACTACTACCTACCGGTGATAGTTTTGACCTGTCGGTTATCCGGAGGATACCGACCGGAGTCGTGAGATGGATATGGGCCGATCCGGACTGACGGAGCCCATGGGAAGATCTGGACTGACGAAGCCCGAGATATGATGATTTACGTGTCGATGATGGACACGGCTTTCATGAGGTTTCAAGTGTCGGTGTTGGGCACTCATGTTCCATGATTTTGATGTATCGTTGATAGACACACGTTGGTTGTTATCCTAATATATACATGTTTATGCTTTCATGATGTTTCGAGTGTCGATGTTGGACACTCAGGTTCCATGATGTTGGTTGTGTCATTGATGGACACGTGGATGATATCCACCTGCATATAGGCATATAATTCAGATGTTTATTTGTATATGTCATTGGCATTGATTATATTGTTGACATAAATGCATACATGGTCACCCTAGATATCATAGTATTACCTTCTTGATATAGTGACCTAGGAAATCGTTGTTTTATTCGATTTTCACCTGCTGATGTTTTCTACTCACGAGTTGGCAACTCACCCCCGTTGTGCCACAGTTCTTGCATGTTTGAACTCTTGGGATCATTAGCGGTATCGCTGGCACACAGCTTGCATTCGGGTGTTTGCTATGGTAGGTGGGACACATTGGATCGTGCCCACTATTGTATTCATTATTTCCTATTGTATCTAGATAAACTCCATCAATCAGAAAACTAGTATTTTTATAATTAGTAAGACTTAAAAAGACTTGTGTTTGCCAGATTTAGAGCGATGGGGTATATGTTCGCTATTGGTGGTTTTGATGTCTCGCTTTATTTATCATTCCTTCTGTGCGGATCTTCACCGTTGGGTGTCGTATATATATGTTGCTCACTTGGGTGGTTGTGATTCCGCCATTCGGCAAAGAGCTAGCTCCCGCTTGGGGATGCCTTTCATATTGTTATGTTTACGTGGTTTCGGTTCAAAATATACAAGGGAGGTGCTGCCCAAATTTTTAAAAGACGAAAAACCTTCTCAATTTTAGTACATTCTACTTGCATTTTCTTATATCATTAGTTATGCATTTATAGATAAACTTTTTTTCATTATTTCTTTATTTCAAAACTGCACCCCCATTATTTTCCGTAAAAAGGTTTAGATTTTCTGGGCTTCGGCTTACTTGAATTCGTTACGCCTTTAGACGTTGCGTGATTTTAAGTGCCGGTCACGAACTAAATTTCGGGTCGTGACAAAGTTGGTATCAGAGCGTTAGGTTTAACCTTGGTTTGATTCTGGGTTTGACTATGCAGAGTCTAGGGAGTATATATTTCGGAACCTAGGCTTGACCTTACGGAACTTAGACTTGACGGAGGGTATTAGACCCGAACTTTCGTTACTTAGGTTTACCCTGATTGATGGAGTAGGTAACTCAAGGAAAATAAAGTACCGTGCGTATGTTCCGCGACATACTTACGATACGATACTCCGCTTAAGTGACCTTAGGATGTATATTCTTGAGATCCGTTCTTCTATTCCTTCCAATGATCATACTCTTACTGATTCCGTTCCTCCTTATGATCATGTATCCATTTTTGATCTGTTGATTCCTTTGGTTCCTTTGATCTATCTTCATCGATATATGCTTGAGGTTCCTGTCACTATGGTTTGAGCACAGATTGAGCTGCTGCTAGTGATGCAGTCAGGGCGAGCTCGTCATGGACGAGGACTGACCATCGTGTTTTCTGGTGACATGTGAACGTATCGGTTTAGTGTTTGTGTTGGGACCTCTCGTTTAAGGAAAGTGTTCGGTTTTGCACCGGATGATCTGGCCATTGATAGAGGCTGCCAGATTGAGAAGACTGTTGATGTACCGCCTACCTCAGAGATCGTGATATTGTCTACCGTGCAGACGGATGACCCAGCTGTTGCTGAGATTGATGGGATGAGTTTATGAGCTGAAACCATAGGAGCTTTTAGGAAGGGATGTGAAAGGAGATAGCTAGTGTATCTCAAGTTGAGCGACTGATATGATTCGCCAGATTTGATGTACCGACGCAGACTCAGTTGAGTTGAAGATTTTCAGTGTGGAGAATCTTAGTCAGATCTAGAGTAGATCGATCAAACGAGGATGTTGTTCGTCGGATGCCCCGATGTGGAGCCGGTAAGTTGACCAGCTTCAGATAGAAGGACCTCACCCAAATACGTTGTGAGTCGATCGAGAACAGACGAATAAAGTGTATTCCTCCGATGATTTGGAAGAGTTCCCGAGGACATGTTCGTCTAGATATCTTCTACAGAGTGATGAAGATACCGAGTTCGTAATTTCGAGTCTGTGTGAGAGACTCCGGATTGACCGTAGCCGAGGACGAATTGCACTATGCGGACAGTAAGAGATGATGTCAAAGTGGACGATAACAAAGACGAGTGGAACAAGAGGTTCGTGTGAGATGTTAACGAGCGGTTGTTGCGCTCCGTTGATGCCAGGGGTTTGATATTTGTGCAGAGGCATTAGATGCAGCCAAAATTTCCAGATGGAAGTCGTGCTGAGGACACAGATGTCCGGTTATGAGAAAGGAGTTAAGCAAGAGTTCCAACCTTCGTATAGTTTGGCATAGGTGAGATCGGAAGAAGCCATGAGCAGGTCCTTTCCAGGACACCACAGCGATAAAGATTTGCACACAGGATCGGTTGTGTCGCGTGTATTTCGAGGGCCAAATGCCAACATCAGTAACGTGCCGTTTGCGAGTGGTCATGATAATTGGCCAAGAGATGATCTGCGGAGTGCTAGAGCTGACTGTTCCGCTGGTACACCTGACTGGGCCGACGAGCCGAAGGATCGCGAGATTGGTAATTCAGAGAGTAAACGAGGACCCAGAGACCGAAGACACCAGACCGTGAGCAGGAGGCAAGTAGATGATCTTGCTCTGCCAGTTTGGGCGCGAAAGCATATTTTCGACATTGAAGGAGGTGTACCTCAGTGTCATTTATTGCGATTCGTGTTTTGTGATCCGAGTATCACACTTTTATCGCTTGGACTTAAGTTCGATGATTAGGTTTTGTGATTTATGTTTTCGTGCACCATGGCTGCACCTACTAGAGGTTACAATTTTGTGCACGGTTGTTGCACTTGATTTATGTTTATACACCGCTACATCGGTTTGCGATTTGTGCATATCAATTGCACTTAATATTGATTTTGTGCCTTGGCTGTACGTGGTTATGATTTCATGGATTTCATACGGTTGATTTGATTTTATGCATGTGGTACAAAATCAATTTGGTTTTTGCACTTGGTATAGCTCGCATGTGCTTGCAGTGCATTGATACGTGTTTTGTGCATGTAGTGCACACGTTTATGATTTTATATACCTTGGTACACTCGGTGTTGTTTTTATACGCATTTGAGTTATTGATGAGTTTCCGTGCACTTGTTGCACCCGATTTGTATTTTATGCATTTGTTGCACTAGATTTATACTCCGTGCATTTGTTGCACCGGATTCGTATTTCATGCATTTGCTGAACCAGATTGGTATTTCGTGCATTGGTTGCACTAGATTTATACTCCGTACTTTGGTTGCACCCGATTTATGTCTTTGAGCATTGTTTCACCAGATTTATGTTTTTGTGCGTGTTTGCACTTGGTTTTCATTATCGTGCATACTACTGCACTAGATGCTGTATACGGACCTGACGCGCTTGGGTTGGATTTTTGCGCAAATTAGGCGCATGGTGCGGGATTTTGTGCGCACCGGATGCACTTGATTAAGATTTTATTGGTGCATGTTGGATGCACTTGATTTAGATTTTATTCGTGCATGTCAGATACACTTGATTGAGATTCTATTCGTGCATGTCGGATGCACTTGATTGAGATTCTATTCGTGCATGTTAGATGCACTCGATTTAGATTTTCATTCGTGCAGGTTAGTTGCACTGGGTTGAGATTTTCGGGCACTCTATATGCACTTGATATTGTTGTCATGCACACCAGTTGCATTTGATAGATACTTTCGTGCACACCAGTTGCATTTGATAGATACTTTCGTGCACACCCGCTGCACTTAGTTTGGTTTTTGTGCACATTCGTAGCACTCATATTTGGCTTTGATTTCTGTGCGCAACAGCCGCACGTGACGATTAGATACGCCTTTTGAGACTGATTTTTGCTCTTGAGTATTATATTTTGATGTTGGGTACTATATATATAGTAACCGAGAAGGACTGATCTTAGAACAGTGCCTGAGTACTTTAGCATGCATTAAAAAATTTACCAAGAGCTTTTCAAAAAGGAGCTATAGTCTCTCTATTTCATACGTATCCATGAGTGACACGAAATTTTACAAATAAAACCTTCTGGGATATTTCAAAAAGGCGGAACGTATATTTTGAGCAAAACATATATAGATATATTTACTACTTTACAATTGAGTGTCCACCACTTATGCCTTGAGCTACGCATCACACTGCGATTCGGAAAGGATTTTGCATGTATTTTATCCAGTTTTTAGAGGAAATTAAAAAGGGATGCGTACTAGATACGTATTATGATTTTGATAATAGCATATTGGATTTCAGTAGTGGATTTCGAGATCCATATCTCCTTTATAACTCCAGTGATTGCGTTACGCTTGAAGGAGTTCGATTTTGAGTTTCACACTCGTTTACATGCGCACTTGATGCTCTGTGGTATTTCTGAATCTTCCGTGACTTCGGAGCCCCGTTGAGTGGAGCTGATTATTGAAATGTTTTAGCATTTATGGGTTTAAATTTAAATTCGGGGACCGAATTTATTTAAGGGGGAACATTGTAACATTTCAGAAATATAAAATATTATTTTTGGAATTTAATATTAAAATAATATATTTCGCGAAAACTATTCGATTTGCGAATTTGGGGTTTTCGTAAGATGGTATAAATATATACCAATAATTGGGAAATAATTACAGATTTAAAATGATTTATTCATTTAAAAATATATTTATCGGATTTGGGCATTTTTATAATTAATTATATATAAGTTTAAATTAAACTCGATTAGTGCACTACTAATCACGATTATGCCAAATCCGTATCTTTAAATTAACCATGGTTAGAGCACCATGACATGTTGCATTTTGTTACATGTTTGTTTCATTTGTATTTGTGCTATTTGGTTCTATTTGAGTGAGGGATAAAGAGAAAAGAAAAAGAAAAGAAAAGTCAATGGTATGGGCATGAGAGAGAGTGTGTCATGGCATGTGATGAGAGAGAGATGAGAGTATGGCATGCTACCCTTGACATCAATTATTTCCTTCACCCTCATTTGTTTTCTTCAACTCCTCCTTCTTCTTCCACACCTCCCTCCTCCACCTCCTCTACCCCATGAAAGCATCTTCAATCCTTCACCAAAACCTTATACTCCCTTCACTAAAAATGATCCCCACCTCATCCTACACCCTATGGACCAACCAAGTTTGGATTTTGGAGACTTTAGGCATCTAGGGTTTTTCTCGAGTTGCATCCATGAGGTATAACTCCACTTCTCACCTTGTAATTAGTTTCTTAGATTTCTAGTTTAGTTTAAAGTTTGATTAAGTGTGGATTTGTGATCTTAGAAATTTCCAAGTGGAGGTTTAGTGGGAAACTTGAATTGTAATTGGTAAATTGAGGTGTAGTGAGTGTTTGCAAACCCTTAGTGATGTTTTACTGGCCAAGAATAGAGATTAGAACCCGATACATGAACTTAGGATTTGTCCCGTTTCGGTTTTGTGACGTTTTGTTGGCCTACAGGGAATCTGGTGCTATCTGGAATGTTTATAAGAAAAACAAACAATATCACTGACCTAGATAAACCACTAGAAACCCACCACCGAAGTACGAACCCGTTTCCCCCAACTTTGGCCGGCGAGACCGGATATTCTGGTGATGTCGCCGGATTTCTGTTGGGTTCTGGGGTTGGGATTTTGGCCGTAGCTCCTAATCCCTATAAACTATTCCCTGTACTTGCTTGTTTTGTCCCAATTAACCTGAGATAAAATCTGGGAGCTGTTTGTGAGTGCTTTAGCAACGTTTTCCCGATATTTGAATTCGTGGTTTTGGTATTTGGATTTGATTTGGTCATTGGACGTTTGTACGTCAACGATGAGGGTTGTTTGATTGTTTTTGCTTGCGTAGGCTATAGGTTCTAACCTATGAGCGCACCGTGTGCCGTATCGGTTTTCGGACATTGATTTTAATATAATTGCGATTGTGTATTGATTGTAGGTATCTTCGCATGGACTTCCAAGACGACGAAGCACATCGACTTCGGCTAAGCGAGGAGTTTAGCAGGTGAGTAGATTTATATCTACGGGGGAAGTCGGGTGGATGGCGTATAGCACCCCCGCAAATTATAAATGGAAACCAATATATATAAAATATGGTTAGAGAAACCATATGAGAAACTTATGGATATGGTTTAAAGAGTTGGTTGACGATGAGATAAGATAATACGAGCGGATACGATTGATATAAGATATGAAACGAGATGTATAAGGATATGACATGAGATCAATGAATATGATAAGATTGAGATAGATATTATATGAGATCGGTAAAATAAGATAAATGTATATAAGATTACTTGATGTGAGATATTGAGGTGATGAAAATATAATGTGACGAAATAAGATGACTTGGCTTGATATGTTGATATACGGATTGTTAGTTGTATGTATGCCCTAGAGGCCAGTATTGTACAGATGATGTATATTATATTGGATCATTGGACATATATAGAGATGACTTTCTTGCTCGATATGATAGTATGCTATCTGGTTACTCTTTATCTTAACATGTACACTAGTCTCTTTATACTGTCTTATAGTTACATGTTGGTAAAGCCCTTAGGATATGTACTTGACTATCTGGACTGTGATGCAGATCATACTAGTGGGGACATGGTAGTCCATAAGTACATCCTTCAAGGTCCCTAGTCGTGGGTGTATCGAGACGGGGCATCGATATACCAGAGTAGACTAGCGTATACGCTTCTCGACCCATGAGATGGGCGATGGATGATCCCACATCCATTGGTGTTTGACATCAGAGATGGTATACGGTGCTCAGTGGAGACTGGGTACACTGGACGGACTCGCCGAGAACTCCCAGATGGTATTATACCTCACGTCAGATGGCAGTTCTCAGGTGACACTTGTACAGGTTAGTCTGTAGACCCGAGATCGTCATAGAGTCTTGTGTGATTCCCACTGTGCTTTGATCTCCACCTTACCACGTCCATGAGGGCGTGCAAAACGGTGGTCTTTGGGTACAGTCCCGAGTCACATGGAGGCAATGAGCGATAGGAAGGGTTTCGTCTCTCCCGGTATTGGGGGTTGATGTTGCGCTGTGCTCGATTGGCCGTAACAGGGAAGTCCCTGGCCAGGGCTGATCAGAGATTTGCTGGTAAGTGTTACCAGTAGTTTCTTGACCCGTTATGAGCCTCACATCGGCACGACTTATCGATTATTGGGGTCTGACGTATACCACCCCTAGACTTGATATGCGACATATCAGACGAATAGACCGGACTGTACGGTAAGTGTTACTGGTCGGATTCGCAGGAGTGTGAGCGGGCTAGCTCGTCGATCTTCTGATCGCTCAATACCCGGGTGGCCGTTACGTTTAGCAGACCGCTTGCGGCATGTGGGTGTTTGATATGATCATCATCTGCTACCGGCGTATTGACGAGTCTTTAGAGTCCTACACAGAGGTTTCCTGGCTCAAGCGAAACGAAATAGGAGCGCATATGAGATATGTGCAGGACCGAGAATAATGCGTGTATGTGATACCGTATTCCATTCTCGCGATATATGTATCGAATGGTTATATTCGATATAACCTAGTTATCGAATTGAAGATCGATTCGATAAGCCGATACATTGAATACTAGTCGGTCATGTGCGACATGACCGGATCATTGAATCAAGTGTTGATTTAATGATTTAATGTATAATTATATATTTGATATATTACTTTGCATTAACCAGTATTGGTTCACTTTAAACGGATTTTTCTCACTTGGATTGCACATTGTATATGTGATATACTTTTGTGCACTTTTTTTGTATCATGTTTGATGATACTTAATCATATGGTTAAGTGAATAGAATTAAACCATGGTAATTATGATAATTAGGGTTTTGCATATTTATTTATTCATTTATTTGTTTATTCATTTATTTGGATAAGTTTAAAGAGAATGGTGGCTTTCTTTTGTCATTAGTTGAAGCTTCATGAAGCTTTGACTTCTTTAACCATTCTTTTCTTCTTGCTTAACCCTAACCCACTTAATTCACCATGGTTTATTCTCTACACTTAACCCTAGTTTAAGTTATGATAAGTATTGATTTTCTATTTCTTTTTAATAGAACTTATCATAACCATCTTCATCTTCTTCTTCTTCTTCAAGCTTGCTACTTTAATGGCAACTTGAGATCTAGTGAGAGAAATCCAAATCTAAAGTGAACCCACCTCCTATTTCTTCGTCCTCTACCTCTTGCCAAGTGGTTTTGGGTGTTTTCTTCACAAGTTTCACTACTTGGTGAAGTCGGAGCTTGAACTAGTGCAACCTCGACGTAGATCGTCTTTGACACGAAGCCGACGACCTTGCTCGCCCGTTTTCCCGATGAAGCCGACGAATGAGTCTAGGATTCGTGATGGACAGCGAGAGCACACCCACGTGGAGCTAAGGAAGTGGAAATCCGGATCTACAAAGGTTGTAGCATCTAACTTCTAGTTAAATAGTTAACTAGTTTCTTGTTTCGCCTAGAATTCTAGTCTAAGATCCGCGTTAGGGTTTCGCGGCACCCATAATTTTTGAAATTGGCATGTTCGATGCCTTGTGAGACCTCTATAGGGTGCCTAGGAACCTTTCACTGGTATCAGAGCCTAGCTAGAGCCTTAGGCGAAGTCTAGACGCGATTTGAAGCCCGAACGAACCCGAAACCCTAAACTTAACATGCTCTCTGTACATTTTCTAAAATCTGAGATTTTTCAATATTAAAAATATGCAAAAAAATAAGCAGGAAATTATAAGGTTTACAGTAAAATTCGTGAGCGTAATTCCACCAAGCCAGCGCGGATCCGCGGCATGAGTATGGCTCATGCGGCGGATCCGCGGTCGTACGGCCTCTATATTTAAAGAATTTTACACAGTAATTCTTAGTTTCCAGTGGTGATTTTCCTGGGTATTTTTAATAATTATTCAAGAGTTGAATTTTCTGGGGTTGCTTTGGGGATTCGGTGTTTCGATCGGGGTATCAAATTTCGTCTTTGTGTATTTCCGGATAATTTTTAGAATATGTTAAAAAGTTCGACCGGATATAAATACCCAATTTTTCCCCTGTCGGGAAATTTCCAAGTGTTGGATTTTTCCGTAGTTTAACGACGTTCTAAGTAGTGCAAGTAACGCGATGGACCCTCTAGAAGACAACAAACCTTAACTCGATTATGTGACCGTCTTGAACTGCCCTTTGAACCTTCGAGTTTGGGGCAGTACGGCGTGCCACATGTGAGGCGTTGGCTTGACCCTTCTACGGCTGGACCGTTGGTACTGAGGCACGAACTGAATGTTGTTAGACTTATTTCATGTGTTGAGCTGTATCGGGAAAACTTGGGTATTCGATTATTCGATCGGAAAGTTTAACATTTTCTGTTTATCTGGAATGTGATACAATAATTGGAATTCACAAACAGTTATGAGATAACTGAATGGATGTTATAAATCTAGCAGTTTAGTCCCATACGATATTGAAAAGAGTTTTCGATAATGAGACTAAAATGCGGGGTTTGTAACTGTTAGGCATGTGATGTCTAAAGAGGTTGCGGATTCCAATTGTTGTAGTTTTACACTTTCTTTTCTGTGACCGTAAGTGTAGTATGTTCATATCGCCGGTTTCGTTGCTATACGTCAACGACAATTGGGGTATGCATACTTACTTACGTTGATGTCATGTGATGTTATGTGTTGCTGGATATGTTATATTGGATCGTCGTGTTCGAATAGCCGGGGGTTTTTATGTGAGATGAGTGTTTTCCATTTTCATTCATGTAAAAACTTGTATGTAATATTCTTTTATTTGGGGCACTTCCAGGTAGCGGAAGTTGTCACCTTTTGTATATTATTTACTTTTCCGCATTAGGATAGACCCAAGGAGGGGAGCACAAGTAACCGGGTTCTGGGGTCCAGTGGGAGACCAACTTGAGGAGTCGAGTCCGGGTCTCCTAACCCTAGAATTGGCAGGGTTGCTTGCCGCTCTCGTAGGGGTCTAGGGGTGTGGGATTGGCTATTCATCACGACCGTGGAATCCGTGTTTTATACTGGCTCGTATTGAAAACACGGACGTCCTAGTATATCCAATGTTTCATATGTTTCTTCTGCTGCGATATCTGTGATGTGATCATGTGATGTTCTGTGATGGATATAGTATATAGTATATATGATATATTATATAGACGTTACTTATGTTTTACACCCGCGCTAGCCCTGCCCTGCTCTGTCGTTAGTTACCTAACCTAACGGTGCACGAGGGGACATCGAGGCGAATGCGGATGGCATAAGTGTACGTCATATCTATCTGTGATGTTTAGGTATTTAAATGATGGGACTTCATTAATGTGATTAATGAAAGAAAAGAAACCTAAGATGTTGTAGAATCAGATTTTAAACAAAACAGGTAGCTACAGTTCTTGCTTTGCATAGCGGTATATATGATATACCCTGCACCTTATTCGATGAGGAAAGGACCGAGATCCCTTCACCGGGAGTGATTCCTTTAGCAATAACTGGCAGATGCTACACACTCGATTTGACTTTGATTGCTTTTAAGAGTTTTTGCTTTGCACAGTGATATATATGATATATCCCGCACCTCATTCGACGAGGAAAGGGCCGACGATCCCTTCACCGGGAGTGACCCCTTTAGCAAAACTAGAAAAGCCTCAAAATCACTCCATTTTAAAACTTCATTCGATTCTACAACGATATCAAGTTCATTACGCTCATGGTTTTTTTTTCTGAAAGAACCCGCGTAGCCCTCCGTCATTTCAGATAGATATTATTTAGTATTCATGCTATGTTTGTTGACTTAGTCAAGGCATAGTGTATGGTAGCTAAATTATGTTTATCTGCAACAACATGAGATGTGATTGCATTAGAGCATTCGCACGGCCTTGTTGACTCAGTCAAGGGTCGTACGAGTGGGTTTAATTCAATCGGGAAATGTACGGGTTGAACTTGACTTGCGATTTATGGTTTGTTGACTTAGTCAAGGTCATAGAACGCTAGGGGCAAAAGCATTATCGGGAATTTCAAGTGTTGAAATTTGCAATGAGATTGCATACCTTCTATGAGATAGTTGGATCCCGATACCCACTGCGAGTAAGAGTTACTCCTGGGAGAGTTTTACACATTACAATTAGCCGATCAAGTAGGTGTCTAGAAAGGTGTTAACGAGGTTACGCCTCTGGGAAAACGAGGTTTACATTAATTAGGTTCGTGCGAAAGCACGGGGGACCTCCCTCAAAGTACCGACACTGGCCTGGCTGAAAGATTGGCGAACTTGTAGTGTGTAATTAATCCCGGCTAGTCTTTCCTTTTAAGGTTTGAAGGAAGATTTGATAAAAAGCAGTGGGAGCCATCCTGATTAGATAAGATAATAACCAATCTGATCTTGCACGAGCTTACGCTAAAGTGTTTTCTTCTCTCTTTCTCCAGGTAGCGACCATTTCATGCCTTAATCAAGATAATAATATGGATGTATTGACCGAACCCGCATGTTATACTGTGCAGGGGAACGTTGAACCCGTTCTATCTTATAAGTGTTATAAGAATGAACAGGAAACAGGAGAATATCTGGATTCTCACACCGCCCAAAAGGAGAACATGCATGTTGATGCATCATCTTCGGGTGTGTTTGTCATTGAGAACTGTTTCTCAGTTCACCCTACGTCCTGGGTATTAGATACCGGATCAGGATCCCACATATGTAAGCAGTTACATGGGCTAAGGAAAGGTAGAGAACTGGGAAAAGGTGATCATTCCGTTCAAGTAGGGAATGGGGCAAATGTTGCAGCCAAAGCAGTTGGCATATATCACCTGGTATTACCAAATGGTAATACACTAGTCCTGAATGAGTGCTATTATATACCGAACATGATGTGCAACATTATATCAGTTTCTTTATTAAGTAAAGAAGGATATAATTTTGTAGTAAAGGATAATGTTATGAACATATTCCTGGATCAAAGGTTGATTGCATCAGGCTCGCTACATAATGGCATATTCATTCTCAATCAAAATACAGTCTTCAATATACAAAACACACACAAAAGGAAAAGCTCAGAAATGAACGAATCCTTCTTGTGGCACTGTAGACTTGGCCATATCAATGAGACACGACTAGCTAAGTTGCATAAGAATGGATATTTGAATTCATTCGAATTATCATCTTATGACACTTGTCATTCATGTCTCAAAGGAAAAATGACCAAAACTCCGTTTACGGGACACGGAGAAAGAGTTACTGAACTCTTGGGACTGGTGCATAGTGATGTATGCGGTCCAATGTTTACACACGCCAGAAATGGTTCTTCCTACTTCATTACATTCACTGACGATCTCTCTAGATACGGGCATGTGTTCCTGTTGAAACACAAGTCTGAAGCTTTTGAGAAATTCAAAGAATATAAGCACGAGGTAGAGAACCAAACGGGCAAAAGTATTAAGGTTCTTCGATCTGATCGAGGAGGTGAATACTTAAGCAGTGAATTCCTGGATTATCTAAAAGAGAATGGGATTCTCTCTCAGCTTACTCCTCCTTATACACCACAGCACAACGGTGTATCGGAACGAAGGAATCGCACCCTATTAGATATGGTGCGTTCAATGATGAGTAATGCTGAGTTACCTATTTCCTTTTGGGGGTATGCGCTTGAGACAGCCATATACCTATTGAATCTGGTTCCGTCTAAATCAGTACCTACCACACCATATGAGATATGGAGTGGGAAGAGACCATATTTTAAACGAATTAAGATATGGGGTTGTCCGGCCTATGTCAAAAAACAAAATCCGGACAAACTCGAGGCACGATCGGTCCTTTGCAAGTTTGTGGGATATCCTAAGAATTCTCAAGGATATTTTTTCTACCAAGCTGAGGAACAAAGAGTGTTTTTTGCTCAACATGCCACCTTTTTGGAAAGGGAATTTCTTGCAAAAGAAATTAATGGCAAAGAGCTAGAGCTGGAAGAGGTTCCAGCACCACAAACTGCAACTAACGATTTAGTAGAACCAGAGGATTCAGTGGTGCCCGACGTACCCCAGCCTCTCCGCCGATCTAGTAGGGTTTCTCGTCCACCTGAGAGATACTATGGTTTTCTCATTGATGGTGGCAGTGAGGATTGCATCATGGAGGATGATGACCCAACTAGCTTTGAGCAGGCCATCACGAGTGGGGACTCAGTGAAATGGCTGGATGCTATGCGGTCCGAGATGGAATCCATGTACACCAACAAAGTATGGACTTTGGAAGTTGCTCCTGAAGGGGTAAAACCCATTGGGAGCAAGTGGATCTTCAAGAAAAAACTTGGTGTAGATGGGAAAGTGGAGACTTTCAAAGCTAGACTTGTAGCAAAGGGTTTTCGTCAAAGACCAGGTGTGGACTATGACGAGACCTTTTCTCCAGTGGCTATGCTTAAATCCATCCGGATCATGCTTGCCATCGCTGCATATCATGATTACGAAATCTGGCAAATGGATGTTAAGACCGCCTTTCTAAATGGTGATTTAGAAGAGTGCGTGTACATGACTCAGCCAGAGGGCTTCGTAGATAGTGGGAGCAGCGGGAAGGGGAGCAGCGGGAAGGTATGCAAGCTGCTTAAATCCATTTATGGATTAAAGCAAGCATCGCGGAGTTGGAACATCTGCTTTGATGTCGTTATCAAAGAGTTTGATTTCGTCAAAAATCCAGATGAACCTTGTATCTACAAGAAGGTGACAGAGAGTAAGGTTGTCTTCCTCGTATTGTACGTGGACGACATACTCTTGATAGGAAATGATATTCCTATGCTGCAGTCGGTCAAGCTCTTCTTATCACAAAGATTCTCAATGAAAGATCTTGGTGATGCCTCCTGGATATTGGGAATCAGGATCTATAGAGATAGATCCAAACGGATATTGGGATTGTCCCAATCCAGGTACATTGACACCATACTAAAGAGGTTTAGTATGGAAGAATCCAAGCGTGGGAACTTACCCACGATCTCTGGACTCACTCTCTCCAAAGAGATGTCTCCCAAGACTGATTTGGAGAGAGCTCGCATGCAAGGGATACCCTATGCTTCGGCAGTAGGCTCTATCATGTATGCGATGCTATGTACCAGACCCGATGTTGCATACTCACTAAGCGTAGTGAGTCGGTATCAAGCAGATCCTGGAGAGAGTCACTGGACAGCTGTGAAGAACATTCTCAAGTACTTGCGAAGGACTAGAGATATGTTCTTGGTGTATGGTAACGGAGAACTCCAAGTGGAGTCCTTTACCGATTCGAGCTTCCAGAGTGATAAGGACGACTCTAAGTCGCAGTCGGGCTTTGTCTTTACCCTTTACGGAAGGGCGGTTAGCTGGAAGAGTTCCAAGCAGGAAACCGTGGCAGACTCGACGATGGAGGCTGAATACATCGCTGCCAACGATGCTGCTAAAGAAGCTGTCTGGATCAAGAAGTTCATTACTGAACTTGGAGTGGTTCCATCCATTGAGCATCCAATACCTTTGTATTGCGATAACAATGGAGCGGTGGCTTTGGCCAAGGAACCCAGGTCCCATCAGCGATCCAGGCATATTCTGAGGCGGTATCACCTGATCCGGGAGATAGTTGATCGCCAGGAGATCGAGGTCAGGAGGGTTGACACGAAGAACAACACCGCGGATTCACTCACGAAGGCCATTCCCCAGATACAGTTTGAAAGACTCTTCGGGATGCTCGGTATGCGATACTACAGCAGCTGGCCCTAGTGCAAGTGGGAGATTGTTAGTTGTATGTATGCCCTAGAGGCCAGTATTGTACAGATGATGTATATTATATTGGATGCTTGGACATATATAGAGATGACTTTCTTGCTCGATATGATAGTATGCTATCTGGTTACTCTTTATCTTAACATGTACACTAGTCTCTTTATACTGTCTTATAGTTACATGTTGGTAAAGACCTTAGGATATGTACTTGACTACCTGGACTGTGATGCAGATCATACTAGTGGGGACATGGTAGTCCATAAGTACATCCTTCAAGGTCCCTAGTCGTGGGTGTATCGAGACGGGGCATCGATATACCAGAGTAGACTAGCGTATACGCTTCTCGACCCATGAGATGGGCGATGGATGATCCCACATCCATTGGTGTTTGACATCAGAGATGGTATACGGGTGCTCAGTGGAGACTGGATACACTGGACGGACTCGCCGAGAACTCCCAGATGGTATTATACCTCACGTCAGATGGCAGTTCTCAGGTGACACTTGTACAGGTTAGTCTGTAGACCCGAGATCGTCATAGAGTCTTGTGTGATTCCCACTGTGCTTTGATCTCCACCTTACCACGTCCATGAGGGCATGCAAAACGGTGGTCTTTGGGTACAGTCCCGAGTCACATGGAGGCAATGAGCGATAGGAGGGGTTTCGTCTCTCCCGGTATTGGGGGTTGATGTTGCGCTGTGCTCGATTGGCCGTAACAGGGAAGTCCCTGGCCAGGGCTGATCAGAGATTTGCTGGTAAGTGTTACCAGTAGTTTCTCGACCCGTTATGAGCCTCACATCGGCACGACTTATCGGTTATTGGGGTCTGACGTATACCACCCCTAGACTTGATATGCGACATATCAGACGAATAGACCGGACTGTACGGTAAGTGTTACTGGTCGGATTCGCAGGAGTGTGAGCGGGCTAGCTCGTCGATCTTCTGATCGCTCAATACCCGGGTGGCCGTTACGTTTAGCAGACCGCTTGCGGCTTGTGGGTGTTTGATATGATCATCATCTGCTACCGGTGTATTGACGAGTCTTTAGAGTCCTATACAGAGGTTTCCTGGCTCAAGCGAAACGAAATAGGAGCGCATATGAGATATGTGCAGGACCGAGAATAATGCGTGTATGTGATACTGTATTCCATTCTCGCGATATATGTATCGAATGGTTATATTCGATATAACCTAGTTATCGAATTGAAGATCGATTCGATAAGCCGATACATTGAATACTAGTCGGTCATGTGCGACATGACCGGATCATTGAATCAAGTGTTGATTTAATGATTTAATGTATAATTATATATTTGATATATTACTTTGCATTAACTAGTATTGGTTCACTTTAAACGGATTTTTCTCACTTGGATTGCACATTGTATATGTGATATACTTTTGTGCACTTTTTTTGTATCATGTTTGATGATACTTGATCATATGGTTAAGTGAATAGAATTAAACCATGGTAATTATGATAATTAGGGTTTTGCATATTTATTTATTCATTTATTTGTTTATTCATTTATTTGGATAAGTTTAAAGAGAATGGTGGCTTTCTTTTGTCATTAGTTGAAGCTTCATGAAGCTTTGACTTCTTTAACCATTCTTGTCTTCTTGCTTAACCCTAACCCACTTAATTCACCATGGTTTATTCTCTACACTTAACCCTAGTTTAAGTTATGATAAGTATTGATTTTCTATTTCTTTTTAATAGAACTTATCATAACCATCTTCATCTTCTTCTTCTTCTTCAAGCTTGCTACTTTAATGGCAACTTGAGATCTAGTGAGAGAAATCCAAATCTAAAGTGAACCCACCTCCTATTTCTTCGTCCTCTACCTCTTGCCAAGTGGTTTTGGGTGTTTTCTTCACAAGTTTCACTACTTGGTGAAGTCGGAGCTTGAACTAGTGCAACCTCGACGTAGATCGTCTTTGACACGAAGCCGACGACCTTGCTCGCCCGTTTTCCCGATGAAGCCGATGAATGAGTCTAGGATTCGTGATGGACAGCGAGAGCACACCCACGTGGAGCTAAGGAAGTGGAAATCCGGATCTACAAAGGTTGTAGCATCTAACTTCTAGTTAAATAGTTAACTAGTTTCTTGTTTCGCCTAGAATTCTAGTCTAAGATCCGCGTTAGGGTTTCGCGGCACCCATAATTTTTGAAATTGGCATGTTCGATGCCTTGTGAGACCTCTATAGGGTGCCTAGGAACCTTTCACGGATGCGAGGTGATATGAGAGTATAGATACTGTTGCCAAGACATGATATGAGATTGTTACGGATGTGATGTGAGATATTTATATATTTATAAGAATAATAAGTGTCATGCCGTACGAGACGTTAGTTCCGTACCCTCATTGTCATATAGGTTGATAGAATCCCTAATTGTTTAATGCCGCCGAACGATGGATTACCGTACGTGATGAGTTTTACCTGATGATTGATCCATACCCTTTACTCGATGATGTCGTACGATGGATTATGCCGTACGTGATGCTGTGAGGCTGGATTGCCGATTGATAGATTCATCGACTCGGATATGTTATAGATATTGTTAATCCCTATCTACACTGCTTAGTTTAGCCTTTATGTAGATGTTAGATTAGATACGCATACCTGTGCTTCCATTATTTGTTATGATATCATCAGCTAGTACACCTACATAATTATCGATGATGCGTATGTCGCACTTACACAGATTTCCGGCACACACACTTTCATCATCGGTATTTGCTATGTCACTTACACAGTCAAATTTCTATATCATGCTATTATTCTTAATTTTTTATTATTATCACATGACTCGTTTTCATGATATACTGATATGCTCACATCACTATTCTATGTTGCATGATATACCGATATGCTCACATCACTATACTATGTTGCATGATATACTTGCTATGCTCACATTTCTGTTCAATGTTTGCATACATCATGCTTTACGATTATACGCATTGAAATACTGTCTTCATGAGATTCTGAATTTGAGAACTGTGGTTATATTTCAAAAGAAAGTATTCATTGTTTCAAAAAACCCGGTTTCACTTGATATGGTATTTCGATGCGTCCACCATGTGTTTTCTCGATTATAAGCTATGTGATACCCGATTCGAAGAGATGGATGAACCGTTTGCGGGTACATGGTAGACCCGGTATAGTATCCCGGGGCAAGAAAGGTATGTTGTGCAGTAGACGATGAGCCTGGTAGAGGGACTACTACCTACCGGTGATAGTTTGGATCCGGCGGTTATCCGGAGGATACCGACCGGAGTCGTGAGATGGATATGGGCCGATCCGGACAGACGGCGCCCATAGGCCGATCAGGACTGACGGAGCCCGAGATATGAGGACTTGCGTTTCGATGATGGACACGGGTTTCATGAAGTTTCGAGTGTCGGTGTTGGGCACTCTGATTCCATGATTTTGATGTGTCGTTGATGGACACACGTTGGTTGTTCTCCTCATATATACATGCTTATGATTTCATGATGTTTCATGTGTCGATGTTAGACACTCTGGTTCCATGATGTTGGTTGTGTCATTGATGGACACGTGGATGATATCCACCTGCATATTGGCATATGATTCAGATGTTTATTTGTATATGTCATTGGCATTGATTATATTGTTGACATATATGCATACATGGTCCCCCTAGATATCATAGTATTAGCTTCTTGATATAGTGACCTAGGAAATCGTTGTTTTATTCGATTTCTATCTGCTGATGTTTTCTACTCACGAGTTGGCAACTCACCCCCGTTGTGCCACAGTTCATGCAGGTTTGACAGCTTGGGATCAGTAGCGGTATCGCTGGCACATAGCTTGCATTCGGGTGTTTGCTATGGTAGGTGGGACACATTGGATCGTGCCCACTATTGTATTCATTATTTCCTATTGTATCTAGATAAACTCCATCAATCATAAAACTAGTATTTGTATAATTAGTAAGACTTAGAAAGACTTGTGTTTGCCAGACTTAGAGCGATGGGGTATATGTTCGCTATTGGTGGTTTTGATGTCTCGCTTTATTTATCATTCCTTCTGTGCTGATCTTCACCGTTGGGTGTCGTATATATATGTTGCTCACTTGCGTGGTTGTGATTCCTCCATTCGGCAAAGAGCTAGCTCCCGCTTGGTGATGCCTTTCATATTGTTATGTATATGTGGTTTCGGTTCAAAATATACAAGGGAGGTGCTGTCCAAATTTTTAAAAAACGAAAAACCTTCTCAATTTTAGTACATTCTACTTGCATTTTCTTATATCATTAGTTATGCATTTATAGATAAACTTTTTTCATTATTTCTTTATTTCAAAACAGCACCCCCACTATTTTCCGTAAAAAGGTTTAGATTTTCTGGGCTTCGGCTTACTTGAATTACGTTACACTTTTAGACGTTGCGTGATTTTAAGTGCCGGTCACAAACTAAATTTCAGGTCGTGACAGTATAACAAGCGGGTTCAGTCAATAAATCCATATTATTATCTTTATTAAGGCCTGACATAGTCGCTACCTGGAGAAAGAGAGAAGAAAACACTTAGTGTATGCTCTTGCAAGATTAGATTGGTTATTATCTTATCCAATCAGGATGGCTCCCACTATTTTTATCAAATCTTCCTTCAAACACTAAAAGGTAAGACTAGCCGTGATTAATTATACCTTACAATTTTGCCAATCTTTCAGCCAGGCCAGTGTCGGTACTTTGAGGGAGGTTCCCCGTGCTTTCGCACGGACCTAATTAAAATAAACCTCGTTTTTCCAGGGGCATAACCCCGTTAACACCTTTCTTGACCCCTACTTGATCGGCTAATTGTGATGTGTAAAACTCTCCCAGGAGTAACTCTTACTTGCAGTGGGTATCGGGATCCAACTATCTTATAGAAGGTATGCAATCTCATTGCAAATTCCAACACTAGAAATTCCCGACAATAATCTACCCCTAGCGTTCTATGACCTTGACGGAGGTCAACAAATCATAGGCTGCTAGTCAAGTTCAACCCGTACATTTCATGATTGAATTACACCCACCCACACGACCCTTGACGGAGGTCAACAAGGTCGTACGACTACCCTAATCCAATCGCATCATATGCAGCAGATAAGCACTAGTCAGCTACCGCACACTACACCTTGACGGAGGTCAACAAACGTAGAACGAATACTGAGTAGCACTTATCTGAAATGACAGAGGGCTGCGATAGGTTTTTAAGAAAACCTTTTGCGCAATGAACTTGATATCGTTGTAGAATCGAGTGATTTTTGAAAAGGAGTATTTTTTAGGCTTTTTACTAGTTTTGCTAAAGAGATCGCTCCCGGTGAAAGGATCTCGGCTCTTTCCTTATCGAATAAGGTGCAGGATATTTCACAAATACCACTATGCAAAGCAAGAACTAGAGAAGCAATCAAAAGAAAAAACCGAGTGGGTTGTAGCATCTGCTAGCTTTTGCTAAAGAGGTCACTCCCGGTGAAGGGATCTCGGCTCTTTCCTTATCGAATAAGGTGCTGGATATTCTACAAGGAATACCGCTATGCAAAGCAAAAATTAGAGCTACCCTTTTTGAAAATTTGATTCTACAACATATTTTTGGTTTCTTTTCTTTCATTAATCTCATTAATGAAGTCCCATCATTTATTCTTCCTAAGCATCATAGAAGAAACGAAAATACAACGTACGCTTATGCCATCTGCATTCGCCACAGTGTCCCGTAATGCACCGTTAGGTTACTTAACTAACGGCATAGCGGGGCGGGACTAGCGCGGATGCAAAATAAAAGCAACGTTTATTGTATATCATATATATAATAATAAAGCATTCGTCTCAAACATATAAAGTGATCACATCACAGAATATCAGCAGCAGAAGTCCACATATGAAATATTGGATATACTAGGATTTCCGTGTTTTATATTAAGCCAGTATAAAACACGGATTCCACGGTCGCGATGAATAGCCAAACCCACATCCCTAGACCCCTAGAAGAGCGGCAAGCAACCCTACCAATTCTAGAGTTAGGAGACCCGGTCTCGACTCATCGATATGGTCTCCCACTGGACTCTATAACGCGGTTACTTGTGCTCCCCACCTTCGGTCTATCCTAATGCGAAAAAGTAAATAATATAGAACAATGGTGACATCATCCTCAACCCGGAAGTGCCCCAATAACAGAATATTACATACAAATTTTTACATGAATGAAAATTAAAAAACTCTCATCTCACGCAAAAACCCCCGGCTATTCAAAACACGACGATCCAATATAACATATCCCAGCAACACATAACATCACATGTCATCAACGTAAGTAAATATGTGTATCCCAATTGCCGTTGACATATAGCAATGAAACCGGCGATACACCACATATTACACTTACAGTCGCAGAAAAGAAAATGTCAAACTACAACATTTGGAATCAACAATCACCTTCGACATCATAAACCCGAAATATCTCATACTTCGGATTTCATGCCTAACCAAATGAATTCCAAATATTGTATCACATTCCACAAATAGTTAGACGATATTAAACATTTCGATCGAATCAACAAACACCCAAAATTTCCCAAAGAGCTCAACACTTGAGCACGGTTTAAAAATACCCATAACATGCCACAGTACCTATGGACCAACCGTAGAAGGGCCAACCCTTGCCTCACTTATGGCGCCGCGGAACTACCGCAAACCCTAGGGTTTGGCGGCGGTTCTTACGGTCATAGAATCAAGTTAGGGTTTCGTTCTTCTAGAGAGTCCATCGCATTACTTGCATGATATTTGAATGTCGTTTAACTTGGAAAAATCTAACTCTTGGAAATTTCCATCGAGGGAAAAATTGGGTTATTGAAATCCGTTCGAACTTTTTAACGCCGTCTAAATAACCCGAAATGATGTTAGAATTACGACTACGAAATACTCCGAATTGCCTTTACAGAAAGTTAACATCTCATGCAATTTCAGCAAAAACAAGCAACACCTGAAACACCAAAACCCAAAGACCAGAACACCGAACGAAAACGAACCAAAACAGACAAGACGGGGCCGGCCAGGCCGGAATTTTGATGAATGTCATCGGGTCAAATCCGGCCAATTGGTTTCGTTTTTGTCCAGTGTTCATGTTACATCTCATATAACATTCTGCAGTTGCTTAAAAAAAATTTCGACGGCTTAAAAAATTTGACAGAAACTAGGTTTTGGTTTCGAGTGTTTCGGAATTGTTTCGGTTTCGTAATTCTACAAACAGCGTCTAATTCTCTACCTTCTCTCTGATACCACTGTAGGAATGCCTAGCACGACAGCAAGGTTTCGGGAGGCATCATCCATGCCGTTTGTATAATTTTTCCATGCTAAACAACCCTAACCCTAGAATCTTAACTAGAGAATTAGTCAAAACAACATGTAAACAACTTTACATCTAAGTGAATATGGAATACAACCTTCGTAGACTGGTCATTCACTTCAATAGCTCCGTGTAGTAGTCCCTTCACTCCAAGTAGTGATCTTCCGGACTCTAGAATGGCTCCACAAGATGAAAGGAACAAGCTTGCACGAAGTCTTCGAGGCCGAAGATGATCTACGTCGAGGAGACACCAACCCAAGCTACCTCTTCACTAATTATAGATTAGTGAAGCTAACACCCTAAACTAAATGGCTGATCTAGTAGAGGATGATGAAGTAGGATTTTTGCTCACTTTAAGAATCTTTTTCTCACTAATTTTCCTCACCTCATCAAAAGCTAGAGAGCTCTCTCTTATTGATGAAGAAGATGAAGCCAATAATGTTATGGCAACCAAGGGTGAGAAATATTTCACATAACTCATGTAGAGACTTTACCTTGGGTTTAGATAATGGTTAGGTTAATAAATATCTAAGGTAAGACAAAACTAGCGGAATAAGTCAATGGGTCTACAAGCTTCACCCATGTGACTAATTTCCAACTAATTTGGATTTACTTTAAATAAATAAACCTTACATTATCATGAGGATGGTGTGAGTCTCATACACCCATGTAGTATGTATCATCAGGAATGACACAAAAAGAAATACAATTAATATATATCACATATATATTAAATGCATGAGTGAGAAAAGAAATGCTTAAGTGAGCTAATATTAGTTAATGTAAATTAATATATCAAATATATAGCTATACATTAAATCATTAAATCAACACTTGATTTAATAATCCGGCTATATCTCATATGACCGACTAATATTATCAGTATCAACTTATCGAATCAACACTGGATTCGATAACCCGGCTATATCTCATATAACCGACCAATATCATAAATCGCGAGAATAGATTACGGTATCACATACTCGTATTAATCTCGGTCCCGCACATATCACATATGTGCTCCTACTTCGTTTTTCCTGAGCCAGTAAACCTCTGTGTAGGACTCTAAAGACTCGTCAATACGCCGGCAGTAGGTGATGATCATATCAGGCACCCACAAGCTGTCAGTGGTACTAGCTGGACATAACGGCTACCCGGGTATTGAGCGATCAGAAGATCAACAAGCAAGCCTGCTCATACTCCTGTAAAGCCTGTCAGTAACACTACCGTATAGTCTGGTCTCTTCTTCTGAGATGTCGCATATCTAGTCTAGGGGTGGTAAACTTCAGACCCCAGTAACCGATAAGTCGTGCCGATATGAGGCTCATAACGGGACGAGAAACTACTGATAACACTTACCAGTAAATCTCCGTATCAGCCCTGGCCAGGGACTTCCTGTTATAGCCAATCGAGCACAGCGCAACATCAACCCCCAATACCGGGAGAGACGAAACTCCACCTATCGCTCATTGCCTCCATGTGATTCGGGGCTGTACCCAAAAGTTGTTGGATATATGTATGCCCTAGAGACCATTATATGATAGTGTATGTATCGGTATGTGTGTATGTGTGTGTGTGTGTATTCAAGGGACATTCTTGCTCGACATGATAGTATGCTATCTGGTTGCACTTTTATCTTCACATGTTCATTTGATCATGCTTTCATTCATTTGGAGCATCTTGATATAGCCCTTAGGATATGCTTGACTACTGAGATTATGCTGCGTATCATACTAGTGGGATATGTGTAGTTTATGTAGGGTTCCTAGGCACCCTAATGAGGTCACACAAGGCATCAACCATGCCAATTTCTAATTTTAACGGTGCCGAGAAACCCGACTACGGATCGTTGGCTAGATTTCTAGGCGAATAACAATCTAGTTAACAACTTAACTAATGGGATATCGGAAATACAACCTTTGTAGATCCGGTGCTCCACCTCCATAGCTCCGCAACGAAGTCATCTCCGCTGTCCAAAAGGAATCCGGGCTCTAGAGTCGGCTTCGTCGGAGAAAAAGCGAGCTAGGTCGTCGATGTCCATGCCGAAGATGATCTACGTCGAGGCATCGTTAAATCAAGCTCCACCTTCACCAAGCCCTAAAAACTTGTGAAGGAAACACACTCTACTACTTGGCAAGAGGTAGAGGATGAAGAAATAGGAAGTGGGTAGACTTTAGAATTGGATTTCTCACTCAAATCATCAATCCACCATTGATGACCTCAAGCTTCTTCAAAGAAGAAGATGAATAAGAAGAAGAAGAAAGTTATGATAAGATTAATTTAAAAAAGAAAAGAATAATCCATTCTTATCATAACATGACCCAAGTTAAGTGTAGAGAATTGACCAAGGTTAAAGAATGGTTAGGGTTAAGGAGATGAGACAAAAATGGTGACTTAATGAAAGCTTCATGAAGCTTCATGATGAAAACAAAACTAGCCACCATTTTTCACTTCTTTTCCTTTTCTCATTTATCTTTTAAATGCAAATGAAAAGATAAATGAATGAATAAAAGAAAACCCCAATCATTTACTTAACCTAGGTTTAATTCATTACACTTAACAAAAAAGATATGTATCATCAAACATGATACAATCAAGTGCACAAAAATCATATCGCATATGCAATGCGCACACCCGAGTGAGAAAATCCATTCAAAGTGAACCGATACTAGTTAATGCAAAGTAATATATCAAATATATAATTATGCATTAAATCACTAAATCAACACTTGATTCAATGATCCGGTCATGTCGCACATAACCGACTGGTATCTTCAGTAACAACTTATCGAATCAACACTTGATCCGATAACCCGGCTATATCGCATATAACCGATCAATGTTACATCACGAGAATCGAATACAGTATCACATACTGTTATCATTCTCGGTCCCGCACATATCTCATATGCACTCCTATTTCGTTTCGCTTGAGCCAGGAAACCTCTGTGTAGGACTCTAAAGACTCGTCAATACGCCGGCAGCAGATGATGATCATATCAAACATCCACAAGCCGCAAGCGGTCTGCTAAACGTAACGGCCACCCGGGTATTGAGCGATCTGAAGATCGACAAGCAAGCCCGCTCACACTCCAGTGAATCCAACCAGTAACACTACCGTACAGTCCGGTCTGTTCGTCTGATATGTCGCATATCTCGCCTAGGGGTGGTAAACGTCAGACCCCAATAGCTCGATAAGTCGTGTCGATATGAGGTCTATAACAATTCGAGAAACTACTGGTAACACTTACCAGTAAATCTCAGCAACCCTGGCCAGGGATTTCCTGTTATAGCCAATCGAACACTGCGCAACATCAACCCCCTATACCGGGAGAGACGAATCCCCTCCTATCGCTCATTGCCTCCATGTGACTTGGGACTGTACCCAAAAACCACCGTTTTGCATGCCCTCTTGGACGTGGTAAGATGGAAATCAAAGCACAGTGGGAACCACACAAGACTCTATGACGATCTCGGGTCAACAGACTACTCTGTACCAGTGTCACCAGAGAACTGCCATCTGACGTGAGGTATAATACCATCTGGGAGTTCTCGGCAAGTCCGTCCAGTGTACCCAGTCTCTACTGAGCACCCGTATATCATCTCTGATGTCAAACACCGATGGATATGGGATCATCCATCGCCCATCTATATGGGTCGAGAAGGTATACGCTAGTCTACTCTGGTATATCGATGCCCCGTCTCGATACACCCACGACTAGGGACTTTGAAGGATGTACTTATGGACTACCATGTCCCCACTAGTATGATCCGCATCATAGTCCAGGTAGTCAAGTACAGATCCTAAGGGCTTTACCAACATGTAACAGAGAGACAATCAGCATACACGTTAAGGTAAAGGGTAACCAGATAGCATACTAGCATGTCGAGCAAGAAAGTCCTCCCTATATATGTCCCAGCATCCACTACAATATACATCCAATGTACAGTAATGGCCTCTAGGGCATACATATAACTAACAATCTCCCACTTGCACTAGGGCCATCTGTAGCAGTGGTTGTAGTATCTCATACTCAACCATCCCATAAAAATCTCTCTCTGGGAACAGGCCTTTGTGAGTGGATCCGCTGTGTTGTCCTCTGAGTCTACTCTCCTTACCTCGATCTCCTTTGGAGATCAACCATCTCCATGATCAGGTGATACTGCCTTAGAATATGTCTGGATCACTGATGGGACCGGCGTTCCTTGGCATAAGCCACAACTCCATTGTCACACAATGGGAGGAACGTAGTTCATCTCATTAACCAATATACACCCAAACAGCCTCTTTGGTAGCATCTTAAGTAGCGATGTATCCTGCCTTTATCGTCTAGTATGTCACGGTATCTAGCTTGGAACTCTTCCAACATACCGTCCCTTCACTGAGGGTAAAGACAATGCCTGTGACTGACATTCAGTCGTCTTTATCACCCTGGAACCCTTCCAGTGATTCTCCCCAGGATCGATTGATACCGTCTCACTACAACTAGTGAGAATCCTAACATCCATTTAGATCTATCTCATAGATCCAAAATCCAGGATTTAGTGGGTATCACTTTGATCCTATGTGGAGAGTCATTGTGATAAGCGGAGATTGATCGAGCGTAGCACAGGAAACTCCTTCCCTATCAAGAGTATGTCATCCACGTACTCTATGAGGATCGTCACCATACTCCCTTCTACCATTTTGTTTATACAAGGTTCATCTACCATTTTGATGATGTCAACTTCTTTGACTAATCCATCAAAACAGATGTTCCAACTCCGCGATGCCTGCTTTATCCTATAAAGCATCTTGCACACGTTTCCGCTGCTCCCACTGTCTACGAGGCCCTCTGGCTGTGTACTTATAGACGCACTCTTCTAAATCATCATTTAGAAAAGCAGTCAAGACACCCAACCACCAGAGATCGTAGTCATGGTATGCAGCCGTGGTAAGTAGGATCTGGATGGACTTAAGCATAGCCACTGGAAAAGGTTTCATCATTATCCACGCCTGGTCAATGAAGAAAACCTTTAACAAGCCTAGCTTTGAAAGTCTCAACTTTTCCATCTACACCAAGTAATCTTCTCAAGATATACTTGCTCCTGATGGGGATTTAACCCTTCAGATATAGCAACTAAAGTCCATACTTTGTTGGTGTATAAGGATTCCATCTCAGATCACTAAGCATCCAGCCATTCTTACAGAGTCTTACTCTTGATGGCCAGCTCGAAACTAGTTGGGTCATCATCTCATGATGCAATCCTCGCTCCCACTGTCATAGAGAAACCGAAGTATCTCTCAGGTGGGTGAGGAACCCTACTAGATCGACGGAGAGGCTGAAGTTCGTTGGTATCTATTGAATCCTTTGGTTCTTTCAAATCATCAGCTGCAGTTTGTATAGCTGGAACCTTTCCAGTTCTACATAACAGATCTTGCCTCGAGCTTGTCCGGATTTTGCTTTTAGACATAGGCCGGACAACCCCAAATCTTAACTAACTTAAGATATGGGCTCTTCCCCTTCCATATCACATATGAAGTAGTAGGCAATTGATTTGATTGGAACCCTATTCAAAAGGTATGCAGCTTCTTAAGTGCACAACTCCCAAAAAGAAATAGGTAACTCAGTAGTACTCATCATAGAGCACACCATATCAAATAGGGTGTATCTGCTCCGCCCTGATATACCATCGTGCTATGGTGTATTCAGAGGAGTAATGCTGAGAGAGAAACTCATTCTCCTTTAGAATAATCCAGGATTTCCGTGCATAAGTATTCTCCTCCTTGATCTCATCATAGGACATAATACTTATACCCGTATTGGTTCTCTACTTCTATCTTATATTCTGTGAATATCTCAAAAGGTTCGGACTTGTGTTTCAATAGGAACATAGGTCTGAATCTCGAAAGATCATCAGAGAATGTAATGAAGTATTAAGAACCGGTCTTGGCATGTGTAGACTGGGGACCTACATACATCAACATGTATCATCCCAAGGGTTCACTAACACTTTCTCTGTTTCCAATAAACAGGGCTATGGTCATCTAATCTTTGTGACATGACTGGCAAGTTTCACAAGATGTAAATTCAAACTGATTTAAATATGCATCTAAAATGTAACTTCAGCCAGTCGGGTCGTATTGATGTGACCTAGTCTACAATGCCTCAAGAAGGAATCGTTCAATTCTGAACTCTTCCTCTTGTGTGTGTTCCGTATACTAAGAACTGTAGTTTGATTTAGAACATCAATGCAGATAACGTGCCTGAACCGATCAACTTTTGATATAGGAAATGTTCAAAACATTATCCAACAATACAAAATTTTATCGTTTCTTCACTAATAAAGAGACAGATATGATTTTGTATATCAGGTTCGGTATCTAATAACATTCGTTCAGAATCAATGTATTGGTAATACAGGGTGACAGTGACCAACAGACTTGGCTGCAACACTTGCCCCGTTTTCTGCCTCATGAAACTTATCATCCGTTCTCAGTTCTCTACCTTTCTGTAGCCCTATGTAACATATTACATATCTGGGATCCTGATCTGGTATCACATACCCAGGACGTAAAGGATACTGAGAAACAGTTCTCTGTAATGAACACACCCGAAGATGATGCATCAGCATGCACTCTCTTCGTTTGGGCGGCACGGGAATTCTGGTAATCCCCAATTTCCTGCTCTGTCTTATAACAATTATAAGTTGGAGCGGGACCAACGTTCCCCAGCTCAGTATAACAAGCGGGTTCGGTCAATATTCCGTATTATTATCTTGATTAAGGCGTGATAGGGTCGCTACCTGGAGAGAGAGAGAAGAAAACACTCAGCGTGCGCTCTGTCAAGAATAGATTGGTTTTTATTTTATCTAATCAGGATGGCTCCCACTGCTTTTTATCAAATCTTCCTTCAAACCCTAAAAGGAAAGACTAGCCGGGATTAATTACACACTACAAGGTCGCCAATCTTTCAGCCAGGCCAGTGTCGGTACTTTGAGGGAGGTCCCCCGTGCTTTCGCACGAACCTAATTAATGTAAACCTCGTTTTCCCAAAGGCGTAACCCCGTTGACACCTTTCTAGACACCTACTTGATCGGCTAATTGTAATGTGTAAAACTCTCCCAGGAGTAACTCTTACTCGCAGCGGGTATCGGGATCCAACTATCTCATAGAAGGTATGCAATCTCATTGCAAATTTCAACACTTGAAATTCCCGATAATATTTTGCCCCGAGAGATCTATGACCTTGACAAGGTCAACAAACCATAGACCGCAAGTCAAGTTCAACCCGTCATTTCTTGATTGTATCAAACCCACCCGCACGACCCTTGACAAGGTCAACAAGGCCGCACGACTACCCTAACCCAATCTGCATCATATGCATAAGCAGATAAATACTGGTTAGCTACCGCACACTGCGCCTTGACAAGGTCAACAAACGCAGCACGAATACTAAACAGGACTTATCTAAAATGACGGAGGGCTACGACAGGTTTTTCTGAAAACCTATTGCGTAATGAACTTGATATCGTTGTAGAATCAAATGAATTTTGAAATGGAGTGTTTTTGAGGATTTTCTAGTTTTGCTAAAGGAGTCACACCCGGTGAAGGGATCGTCGGTCCTTTCCTCGTCGAATGAGGTGCAGGATATATCACATATACCTCTGTGCAAAGCAAAAACACTTAAAAGCAATCAAATGACAAACCGAGTGTGTAGCATCTGCCAGTTATTGCTAAAGGAGTCACTCCCGGTGAAGGGATCTCGGTCCTTTACTCATCGAATAAGGTGCAGGATATATCACATATACCTCTATGCAAAGCAAGAACTGTAGCCACCTGTTTTATTTTGAAATTCGATTCTACAACATCTTCGGTTTCTTTTATTTCATTAATCTCATTAATGAAGTCCCATCATATAAGTACCTAATCATCACAGATAAATACGACGTACACTTATGCCATCCGCATTCGCCTCGATGTCCCCTCGTGCACCGTTAGGTTAGGTAACTAACGGCAGAGCGGGGCAGGGCTAGCGCGGGTGTAAAACATAAGTAACGTCTATATAATATATCATATATACTATATATTGTATCTATCACATAACATCACATGATCACATCACAGATATCGCAGCAGAAGAATCATATGAAATATTGGATATACTAGGACGTCCGTGTTTTCAATACGAGCCAGTATAAAACACGGATTCCACGGTCGTGATGAATAGCCAAACCCACACCCCTAGACCCCTACGAGAGCGGTAAGCAACCCTACCAATTCTAGAGTTAGGAGACCCGGACTCGACTCCTCGAGTTGGTCTCCCACTGGACTCCAGAACCCGGTTACTTGTGCCCTCCTCCTTGGGTCTATCCTAGTGCGGAAAAGTAAATAATATACAATAACGGGTGACATCTTCCGTAACTTGGAAGTGCCCTAATAAAAGAATATTACATACAAGTTTTTACATGAATGAAAATGAAAAACACTCATCTCACATAAAACCCCCGGCTATTCAAACACGACGATCCAATATAACATATCCAGCAACACATAACATCACATGTCATCAACGTAAGTAAATATGCGCATCCCAATTGTCGTTGACATATAGCAACGAAACCGGCGATATCACATATTACACTTACGGTCACAGAAAAGAAAGTATAAAACTACAACAGTTGGAATCCGCAATCTGCATAGACATCGCATGCCTAACCAAATGAATTCCTTAGACATCACATGCCTAACAATTATAAACCCCGCATTTTAGTCTCAAAATCGAAAACTCTTTTCAATATCAAGTCGGGTAATTCAACAAGATTCCCGACATTCTGATCGAATGCTCGTCGCAAACTTCAGTAGGCGGCCGCACCCCCGACGCCGTCGACCAAGTGCACCAAGGCGGAACACCGCTACCGCGAGCACCCGAACGGATGCTTTCGGCGACGGGGTTCTCCTACAGTCACTTGGTCGGGGCTATGGAGCGAGGCTGTCTATTAAGTTTACCCGGCGAGTATCCGCGTACGCTACGTGATTGCGACGGACTTTTGATCACATCAAAATTCCGTGGCAACCGATCAAGTGAGACTAAAGTGCTATGTTTATAACATTCATTCAGTTATCACATAACTTATTGTGAATTCCAATTATTGTATCCCATTCCGGATAAATAGAAAATGTCAAACTTTCCGATCGAACAATCGAACACCCAAGTTTTCCCGATACAGATCAACACATGAAATAAGTCTAACAACATTCAGTTCGTGCCTCAGTACCGACGGTCCAGCCGTAAAAGGGTCAAGCCAACGCCTCACATGTGGCACGCCGTACTGCCCCAAACCCGAAGGTTCAAAGGGCAGTTCAAGACGGTCACATAATCGAGTTAAGGTTTGTTGTCTTCTAGAGGGACCATCGCGTTACTTGCACTACTTAGAACGTCGTTAAACTACGGAAAAATCCAACACTTGGAAATTTCCCGACAGGGGAAAAATTAGGTATTTATATCCGGTCGAACTTTTTAACATATTCTAAAATTTATCCGGAAAGCCACACAGACAAAATTTGATACTCCGATCGAAACACCGAATCCCCAAAATAATCCCAGAAAATACAACTCTGGAATAAATTTTAAAAATACCCAGAAAATCCAGCATAAAATAATAGGAGTTACTGTGCAAACAGTGTACGATGACGTCATCATTCCGCCGCTGAACCGCCGCAGAAGGCAGGTTTCTGCCGCGATTCCGCCGCGGTTTGTACTGTTCATCGAAAAAATTTTGCATCATAATTCTTATTTTTTCCTGCTGAATTTTTTAGAAATTTTTAATTTGAAAAAATCCACGTTTTCAGAAAACGTCCAGAGAGCATTTTCCGGTTGGGGTTTCGGGTCGTTCGGACTTCAAAATCCGTCTAGACTTCGCCTAAGGCTCTAGCTAGGCTCTGATACCACTGTAGGGTTCCTAGGCACCCTAATGAGGTCACACAAGGCATCAACCATGCCAATTTCTAATTTTAACGGTGCCGAGAAACCCGACTACGGATCGTTGGCTAGATTTCTAGGCGAATAACAATCTAGTTAACAACTTAACTAATGGGATATCGGAAATACAACCTTTGTAGATCCGGTGCTCCACCTCCATAGCTCCGCAACGAAGTCGTCTCCGCTGTCCAAAAGGAATCCGGGCTCTAGAGTCGGCTTCGTCGGAGAAAAAGCGAGCTAGGTCGTCGATGTCCATGCCGAAGATGATCTACGTCGAGGCATCGCTAAATCAAGCTCCACCTTCACCAAGCCCTAAAAACTTGTGAAGGAAACACACTCTACTACTTGGCAAGAGGTATAGGATGAAGAAATAGGAAGTAGGTAGACTTTAGAATTGTATTTCTCACTCAAATCATCAATCCACCATTGATGACCTCAAGCTTCTTCAAAGAAGAAGATGAAGAAGAAGAAGAAGAAAGTTATGATAAGATTAATTTAAAAAAGAAAAGAATAATCCATTCTTATCATAACATGACCCAAGTTAAGTGTAGAGAATTGACCAAGGTTAAAGAATGGTTAGGGTTAAGGAGATGAAACAAAAATGGCGACTTAATGAAAGCTTCATGAAGCTTCATGATGAAAACAAAACTAGCCACCATTTTTCACTTCTTTTCCTTTTCTCATTTATCTTTTAAATGCAAATGAAAAGATAAATGAATGAATAAAAGAAAACCCCAATCATTTACTTAACCTAGGTTTAATTCATTACACTTAACAAAAAAGATATGTATCATCAAACATGATACAATCAAGTGCACAAAAATCATATCGCATATGCAATGCGCACACCCGAGTGAGAAAATCCATTCAAAGTGAACCGATACTAGTTAATGCAAAGTAATATATCAAATATATAATTATGCATTAAATCACTAAATCAACACTTGATTCAATGATCCGGTCATGTCGCACATAACCGACTGGTATCTTCAGTAACAACTTATCGAATCAACACTTGATCCGATAACCCGGCTATATCCCATATAACCGATCAATGTTACATCGCGAGAATCGAATACAGTATCACATACTGTTATCATTCTCGGTCCCGCACATATCTCATATGCACTCATATTTCGTTTCGCTTGAGCCAGGAAACCTCTGTGTAGGACTCTAAAGACTCGTCAATACGCCGGCAGCAGATGATGATCATATCAAACATCCACAAGCCGCAAGCGGTCTGCTAAACGTAACGGCCACCCGGGTATTGAGCGATCTGAAGATCGACGAGCAAGCCCGCTCACACTCCAGTGAAACCAACCAGTAACACTACCGTACAGTCCGGTCTGTTCGTCTGATATGTCGCATATCTCGCCTAGGGGTGGTAAACGTCAGACCCCAATAGCTCGATAAGTCGTGTCGATATGAGGTCTATAACAATTCGAGAAACTACTGGTAACACTTACCAGTAAATCTCAGCAACCCTGGCCAGGGATTTCCTGTTATAGCCAATCGAACACTGCGCAACATCAACCCCCTATACCGGGAGAGACGAATCCCCTCCTATCGCTCATTGCCTCCATGTGACTCGGGACTGTACCCAAAAACCACCGTTTTGCACGCCCTCTTGGACGTGGTAAGATGGAAATCAAAGCACAGTGGGAACCACACAAGACTCTATGACGATCTCGGGTCAACAGACTACTCTGTACCAGTGTCACCAGAGAACTGCCATCTGACGTGAGATATAATACCATCTGGGAGTTCTCGGCGAGTCCGTCCAGTGTACCCAGTCTCTACTGAGCACCCGTATATCATCTCTGATATCAAACACCGATGGATATGGGATCATCCATCGCCCATCTATATGGGTCGAGAAGGTATACGCTAGTCTACTCTGGTATATCGATGCCCCGTCTCGATACACCCACGACTAGGGACTTTGAAGGATGTACTTATGGACTACCATGTCCCCACTAGTATGATCCGCATCATAGTCCAGGTAGTCAAGTACAGATCCTAAGGGCTTTACCAACATGTAACAGAGAGACAATCAGCATACACGTTAAGGGAAAGGGTAACCAGATAGCATACTAGCATGTCGAGCAAGAAAGTCCTCCCTATATATGTCCCAGCATCCACTACAATATACATCTAATGTACAGTAATGGCCTCTAGGGCATACATATAACTAACAGTTTATGAGCATATCCTTAAAATGTTCCTAGTCATGGGTGTATCGAGACTGGGCATCGATATTACCAGAGTAAACTAGCGTATACGTTACTTGTCCCATTTGATGGGCGATGGATGATCCCATATCCATTGGTGTGGTGACACCAAAGATCGTATACGGGTGTTCAGTGGAGACTGGGTACACTGAACGAACTCGCCGAGAACTCCTATGTGGTATTATATCTATCGTCGGATAGCAGTTCTCAGGTGACACTGGTACTGGTTAGTCTATAGACCCGAGATCGTCATAGAGTCTTGTGTGCCTCCCACTGTACTTTGATCTCCACCCTACCACGGCTCTACTAAGTCGTGCAAACAGGTGGATTTTGGGTATAGTCCCGAGGCACATGGAGGCAATGAGCGATAGGAGGGGTTTCATCTCTCCCGGTATTGGGGGTTGATGTTGCACTATGTACGATTGGCTATAACAGGAAGTCCTTGTCCAGGGCTGCTGAGATTTACTGATAAGTGTTATCAATAGTTTCTCGATCTGTTATTAGCCATATACCGGCATAACTTATTGGGTTAATAGGGTCGACGATATCGCCCTTAGACTAGATATGCAGTATATCTGAAGAAGAGACCGGACTGTACGGTAAGTGTTGCCAGTTGGCTCGACGGGAGTTTTAGCAGGTTTGCTTGTGTTTCTTCTTATCGCTCAATACCTGGGAGCCATTACGTACAGCTTGTGCCACTGACGGTTTATGGGCATGTGATGTGATCACTTCCTACTGCTAGCGTATTGACGAGTCTTAGAGTCCTACAAAAGGGTCTCCTAGCTCAGGCGAAAAGATGTGGGGTGCATATGAGATATGCGCAGAAGCTCGATTAAATGCGTGTATTGGATACCGTATTTTAATCGGGTGTTTTCTATTGGACGGGTCGTATGTGATATGACCGGGTTATTAAATCAAGTGTTGATTTAATATTAAATCCATTAGTTCATTTATTAAAACCTATTTCTTTATGATGCATGCATGAGTGTATGTATATGTTGATATGGATGCACACATGCAAGCATACATGTGTCATGGTTGATGATACATTGGTGGTGGCAATGCAAGACTTACACGGTTACATATTTGTATATTTTGTTTATTTGAGAAAAGCAAAAATGGATTAATACCATGGTTTAATTATCCATGGTTTTAGCCCATGGTTTTACTTAAACTCAAGTTACAAAATATCTAGATATTTTGTAACCATAGTTTAGCATGGCATGACTCTCACTTACTCTTTTGAGTTTAGCAAGAGTTATTCATATTATTCTCTTGAGTTTAGTTTGAGCCATCTCCTTCTTCCTCTCTCTCCTCAAAGCTCTCTAGGGTTTAAAAAGAAAGAGAAGAAATTAAAAAGAAAAGGTTTTTAAGTGAGATCCAAACCCACATCATCATTCCACTTTAGTATAGCCCACTAGTGTGGAGTGTTTGCTTCATCTTCATCCTTAATCAAGTGAAGCTTGGAGCTTGGTGCAAAGGGACTTCATGGTGGATCATCGTGGACTTAGAAGGACACAAGCCAACCGGTTCAAACCCTACTCAATCCAAGGAGTAAAGAAGGAGGTCTACAAAGGTTGTATTTCTCCCCACTTAGTATTAGACACTAGATAGTATATCGATACTATAGTTTATTACTCTATTTTTCTAGTTCGATTCATGGTTGGATTGTTTAGCACCCCCTTAATTTTTTTGTTATAGCATGTGTGATGCAACCCTAAACCAAGGCATGGTGCTAAAGAATCCCTACAAAAGCCACTGTTTTGCACGTTCTCTTGAACGTGGTAAAGTGGAAATCAAAGCAAAGTGGGAATCACACAAGACTCTATGACGATCTCGGGTCTACAGACTAACCTGTACCAGTGTCACTAGAGAACTGCTATCTGACGATAGGTATAATACCAACTAAGAGTTCTCGGCGAGTTCGTTCAGTATACCCAGTCTCCACTGAGCACCCGTATACTATCTTTGATGTCAAACACCAATGGATGTGGGAACATCCATCGCCCATCATATGGGTCAAGAAGCGTATACGCTAGTCTACTCTGGAATATCGATGCCCTGTCTCGATACACCATCGACTAGGAACATTTAAAGGATGTACTTGTGGACTACCCTGGCCCCACTAGTATGATCTCTATCATAGTCCTGGTAGTCAAGTATACATCCTAAGGGCTTTATCAACATGTGAGAGCAAGACAGTATCATAATACAAGTCCACATGGTAAGACAAAGAGCAACCAGATAGCATACTATCATGTCGAGCAAGAAAGTCTTCTCTATATATGTCCAAGCATCCACTATAATATACATCATATGTACAATAATGGCCTCCAGGGCATACACATAACTAACGCTCGGTAACGAACACACCCGAAGAATATGCATCAACATGCTTTTTCCTCGATTGGGTGGCATGGGAATCCTGGTATTCCCCTATTTCCGGCTTAGACTTATAACAATTATAAGATAGAGCGGAAGCAACGTTTCCCAGCTCAGCATAATAAGCAGGTTCGGTCAATACATCCATATTATTATCTTGATTAAGGCGTAACATAGTCGCTACCAGGAGAGAGAGAGAAGAAAACACTCTGCGTATACTCTTACAAGATCAGATTGGTTATTATTTTATCTAATCAGGATGGCTCCCACTGTTTTTATCAAATCTTCCTTCAAACTCTAAAAGGTAAGACTAGCCGGGATTAATTACACCCTACAAGTTCGCCAATCTTTCGGCCAGGCCAGTGTCGGTACTTTGAGGGAGGTTCCCCGTGCTTTCGCACGAACCTAATTAAAATAAACCACGTTTTCCCAGGGGCGTAACCCCGTTAACACCTTTCTAGACACCTACTTTGATCAACTAATTGTAATGTGTAAAACTTTCCCAGGAGTAACTCTTACTCGCAGTGGGTATCGGGATCCAACTATCTCATAGAAGGTATGCAATCTCATTGCAAATTTCAACACTTGAAATTCCCTATAATATTTTGCCCCTAGCAACTTATGACCTTAACATAGTCAACAAATCATAAGCGCTAGCCAAGTTCAACCCGTACATTTCATGATTGAATTAAACCCACCCGTACGACCCATAACATAGTCAACAAAGTCGTATGACTACCCAAATCCAATCGCATCACATGCTTTAGCAGATAAACAATAATCAGCTACCGCACACTATGCCTTAACATAATCAACAAACGTAGCACAAATACTAAGTAGCACTTATCTGAAATGACGAAGGGTTAGGACAGGTTTTTAAGAAAACCTTTTGCGTAATGAACTTGATATCGTTGTAGAATCAAGTGATTTTGAAAGGAGTGTTTTTTAGGCTTTTGCTAGTTTTACTAAAGAGCTGACTCCCGGCGAAGGGATCTCGGCTCTTTCCTCATCGAATGAGGTGCTGGATATTCATAAATTCCACTATGCAAAGCATGAACTAAAAAAGAAATCAAAAGACAAAACCGAGTGGGTTGTAGCATCTGCCAGTTTCGCTAAAGTGGTCACTCCCGGTGAAGGGATCTCGGCTCATTCCTTATCGAATAAGGTGATGGATATTCTACAAGGAATACCGCTATGCAAAGCAAGAACTAGAGCTGCCAGTTTTTAAAACAAGATTCTACAACATCATTAGGTTTCTTTTATTTCATTAATCTCATTAATGAAGTCCCATCATTTATGCTTCCTAAGCATCACAGAAGAAACGAAAATACAACGTACGCTTATGTCATCCGCATTCGCCACAGTGTCCCGTTATGCACAGTTAGGTTACTTAACTAACGGCATGGCGGGGCGGGACTAGCGCGGGTGCAAAACATAAGCAACGCTTATTATATATCATATATATAATAACAACATTTGTCTCATCATATAAAGTGATCACATCACAGAATATCAACAGCAGAAGTCCACATATGAAATATTGGATATACTAGGAATTTCGTGTTTTAAATTAAGCCAGTATAAAACACAGATTCTACGGTCGTGATGAATAGCCAAACCTACATCCCTAGACCCTACGAGAGAGGCAAGCAACCCTACCAATTCTAGAGTTAGAAGACCCGGTCTCGACTCCTTGAGATGGTCTCCCACTGGACTCTAGAACTCGGTTACTTGTGCTCCCCACCTTGGGTCTATCCTAATGCGGAAAAGTAAATAATATACATCAATGGTGACATCATCTTCAACCCGGAAGTGCCCCAATAAAAGAATATTACGTACAAGTTTTTACATGAATGAAAATGAAAAACTCTCATCTCACGGAAAACCCCCCGGCTATTCAAACACGACGATCCAATATAACATATCACAGCAACACATAACATCACATGTCATCAACGTTAGTAAATATGCGTATCCCAATTGTCGTTGACATATAGCAATGAAACTGGCGATACACCACATATTACACTTACGGCCGCAGAAAAAAAGTGAAAAACTACAACAATTAGAATCCGAAACCACCTTAACATCATAAACCCAATGTATCACATACTTTGGATTTCATGCCTAACCAAATGAATTCCTTAGACACCGCATGCCTAAAAATTATAAACCTCGCATTTTAGTCTCGATATTGAAAACACTTTAAAATAATAAATCGGGCAATTCAACAAGATTCCTGACATCCTGATCGAATGCTCGTCGGAAAGTTTAGTAGACGGCCGCACCCCCGATGCCGTCGATGAAGTGCACTTATGCGGAACACCGTGGCCGCGAGCACCCGGATGGATGGTTTTGGCAACGGGGTTCTCCTACAGTCACTAGGTCGGGGCTATGGGGCGTGGCTATCTAGTAATGTTACCCGGCGAGTATCCGCGTACACTACGTAATTGCGACAGACTTTTGATCCACATCAAAATCCCGTGGCAACCGATCAAAATGAGACTAAAGTTCTAGATTTATAACATTCAAATTAGTTATCTAATAACTACATGTGGATTCCAAATATTGTATCATATTACAGAAAAAGTTAGACGACGTTAAACATTCCGATCGAATCAACAAACACCCAAAATTTCCCTAAATGCTCAACACTTGAACTTAGTTTAAAAGCAACCATCACATGCCACAGTACCAATGGTTCAGCCGTAGAAGGGTCAAACCAACGCCTCACATGTGGCAACGCCGAACTACCACAAACCCTAAGGTTTAGAGGCGGTTCTGACGGTCACATAATCGAGTTAAGGTTTTCGTTCTTCTAGAGGGTCCACCGTGTTACTTGCACGATATTTGAATGTTCTTTAACTAAGGAAAAATACAACACTTGGAAATTTTCCGACAGGGGAAAAAGTGAGTTATTGATATCCGTTCGAACTTTTTAACACTGTCTAAACAAACCGAAACAAAGCTAGAATTTCGAATACGAAACACTCCGAATTAGTTAATGCAGTAAATTAACATCACAAGCAATTTTAGCAAAAATAAACAACACCACAAGTACCAAACCCCAGAACCTGGACCACACTACAAAACCCAAACCCTAAGTCCCCAAAATAGCAGACGTCGCCGGAAAACCTAGCCTCGTCGCCGGCCCAGATCCGAGCAGGGGGGTGGGTTTTGTGCTATGATCATATTGCATCACATACAACATTCTGCAACTATTAAAATAATTTTTTGACTCCAGAAAAATTTCGACAGAAACTAGGGTTTTTCGTCGGGTGTTTCGGAGTTGTTTCGGTTTTGTAATCCTACACTTATCCGTCTAATTCTCTAGCTAGGCTCTGGTACCACTGTTGGGTTACCTACAACGGCAGCAAGGTTTCAGGTAGCATCTCACATGCCAGTTTCAGATTTTTCCATTATAGATAACTCTAAACCTAGATCATTAACTAGAGAATCAAACAAAACTAGCATGTTAACACTTTAACATCTAAGAGTTAGGGATTACAACATTTGTAGTCCGTTCCTTCACTTCATAAGCTCCATGTTGAGGTCCCTTCACTGCGATCATCAAGTACCCGGACTCTAAAGAGGCTCCATGAAGAGAATGATGCAACCTTGCTTGAAGACTTCACTAATCCAAGATGATCTACCTTGAAGAATCTCAAACCCAAGCTCTTGCTTCACTAATCAAGTATTAGTAAAGCAAACACCCTAATCTAAGTGGCTAGAATAGATGAGGATGATGAAGTAGGAATTTTTCTCTCTTTTGTTTTCTTTATCTCACTTAAAATCTTCACAAACCCAAAAGCTAGAGAAGCTTTTCCAAGAGAGCAAGAAGAAGAAAAAAGCTTTTCTGATGAATAATGAATTCTTGTTGAGGTTAGAAATGCAACCTAGGGTTAAGCATGACATGCTTAACCCTTGTAGAGACTTTACCATAGGTTAAGGTTTGGGTTGGGTTAACAAATATCTCTCCAAAATATCAAAGAAAATGGACAAAGTCAAACCTTCATAAAGCTTCCTCAAAGCTCATCCAAAACCTAATCCAAAAGCTTAACCCTAATCCAAACCCTAACATGGTTAAATCTCAAAACCTTTGTTGCATTTGTAACCCTAACATGTTGCAATATTATACATCACATATATAATATATAATGTACCAAAATAAAATAATACAATTAACATATATCGCATATACATCAATGTATTATCCAAGTGAGAAAAAGAATCAATAAAGCGAGCTTATATTAGTTATTGTAACGTAATATATCATATATATAATTATACATTAAATTATCGAATCAACACTTGATCCGATAATCCGGTTATTTATCAAATAACCGACTAATATAATCTGTATCAGTTCAGCGAATCAACACTTGATCCGATGACCCGGCTATATCACATATACCCGGCCGATATCACATATCGCGAGAATCGAATACGGTATCACATACTCGTATTATTCTCGATCCCGCACATATCACATATGTGCTCCTACTCCGTTTTTCCTGAGCCAGGAAACCTCTGTGTAGGACTCTAAAGAATCGTCAATACGCCGGCAGTAGGTGATGATCATATCAAACACCTACAAGCTGCAAGCAGTCAGCTAAACGTAACAGCCACCCAGGTATTGAGAAATCAGAAGATCAACAAGCAAGCCTGTATATTCTCTTATGAATCCAACCAGTAACACTCACGTACAGTCCGGTCTCTTCGTCTGATATATCGCATATCTAGTATAGGGGTGGTAAACGTCAGACCCCAGTAACCGATAAGTCGCGTCGATGTGAGGTCCATAACATTTCGAGAAACTACTGATAACACTTACCAGTAAATCTCAGCAACCCTGGCCAGGGATTTCCAGTTATAGCCAATCGAACACAGCGCAACATCAACTCCCAATACCGGGAGAGACAAAACCCCTCCTATCGCTCATTTCCTCCATATGATTCGGGACTGTACCTAAAAGCCACCGTTTTGCACGTTCTCTTGAACGTGGTAAGGTGGAAATCAAAGCACAGTGGGAATCACACAAGACTCTATGACGATCTCGGGTCTACAGACTAACTTGTACCAGTGTCACCAGAGAACTGCCATCTGACGTGAGGTATAATACCATCTGGGAGTTCTCGGCGAGTCCGTACAGTGTACCCAGTCTTCACTGAGCACCCGTATACTGTCTCTGATGTCAAACACCAATGGATATGGGATCATCCATCGCCCATCTACATGGGTCGAGAAGCTATACGCTAGTCTACTCTGGTATATCGATGCCCTGTCTCGATACACCTACGACTAGGAACATTTGAAGGATGTACTTAGCGACTACACTATCCCCACTAGTATGATCTGCATCATAGTGCTGGTAGTCAAATACTCATCCTAAGGGCTTTATCAACATGTAACATAGAGACAATCAGAGTACACGTTAAGATAAAGTGCAACCATTTAGCATACTATCATGTCGAGCAAGAAATTCCTCACTATATATGTCCAAGCATCCAGTACAATATACATCGTATGTACAGCAATGGCCTCTAGGGCATACATATAACTAACACTTCCAACATACCTTCCTTCCACTGAGGGTAAAGACAATGCCTGTGACTGACATTCAGTCGACCTTACCACCCTGGAAGCTATCCAGTGATTCTCCCCAGGATCGATTGATACCATCTCACTACACCTAGTGAGAATCCTAACATACACTTAGATCTATCTCATAGATCCAAAATCCAGGATTTATAAGGTATCACATTGATCCTATATCGAGAATCCATGTGATAAGAGTAGATTGACCGAGTGTAGCATAGGAAACTCCTTTCCTATCAAGAGTATGTTATTCATGTACAATACAAGGAAGACCACCTTACTCTCTACAACCTTTTTTGTATATACTAGGTTCATCTACCGTTTTGATGAAGTCAAAATCTTTGACTACAACATCAAAATAGATGCTCCAACTCCACGACGCCTGCTTTAACCCATAAAGCAACTTGCATACGTTTCCGCTGCTCCCACTGTCTACGAAGCCCTCTGGCTGTGTACTTATAGGCGCTCTCTTCTAAATCACTATTTAGAAAAGTAGTTATGACACCCAACCGCCAGATATCGCAGTCGTGGTATGTAGCAATGGCAAGTAGGATTCGAATGGACTTTAGCATAGGCATTAGAAAATGTTTCATCATAATCCACAGCTGGTCGATGACGAGAACCTTTTACAACATGTCTAGCTTTGAAAGTCTCAACTTTTCCATCTACACCAAGTAATCTTCTCAAGATATACTTGCTCCTGATGGGGATTTAACCCTTCAGATATAGCAACCAAAGTCCATACTTTGTTGGTGTACATAGATTCCATCTCAGATCGCATAGCATCCAGCCATTCTTACAAAGTCCCTACTCTTGATGGCCTGCACAAAACTAGTTGGGTCATCATCTCATGATGCAATCCCCGCTCCCACTGTCATAGAGAAAACCGAAGTATCTCTCAGGTGGATGAGGAACCCTACCAGATCGGCGGAGAGGGTGAGGTTCGTCGGGAACTATTGAATCCTCCGGTCTACCAAATCATCAGCTTTAGTTTGTATAGCTGGAACTCTTTCCACTTCTTCCTCATGACCATAAATTTCTTTCCAAAATAAATTCATTTTCTCAAAAGGTGGCATGCCGAGAAATAAAACACCTTTTGTTCCTCGGTAGGGTAGAAGATATTCCCTTGCGAATGCTTGAGATATCCAACAAACTTCCACAGAACTGATCTTGCCATGAGCTTGTCCGGATTTTGCTTTTAGACATAGGCCGGACAACCCCAAATCTTAACTTACTTAAGAGATGGGCTATTCCCATACCATATCGCATATGGAGTGGTAGGCTCCTGATTTGGTTGGAACCCAATTCAATAGGTATGCATCTTCTCAAGTGCATAACCCCAAAAGGAAATAGGAAACTCAGTAGGACTCATCATAGAGCGCACCATATCTAATAGGGTGTGATTGCTCCATCCCGATACACCAACGTGCTGTGTTGTATACGGCGGAGTAATGCTGAGAGAGAATCTCATTCTCCTTTAGAATAGTCCAGGATCTCCGTGCTCTAGTATTCTTCTCCCTGATCACATAAAAGGACATAATAATTATACCCGTTTTGGTTCTCTACTTCTGACTTATATTCTTTGAATTTCTCAAAAGTTTCAGACTTGTGTTTCAACAAGAACATATGTCCGAATCTTGAGAGATCATCAGTGAATGTAATGAAGTACAAAGAACCAGTGTTGGCATGTGTAGACAGGGGACCTACATACATCATCATGTATCAATCCTAAGAGTTCACTAACTCTTTCTCTGTTTCCAATAAACGGAGCTATGGTCATCTTATCTTTGAGACATGATTGGCAAGTTTCACAAGATGTAAATTCAAATTGATTTAAATATGCATCTAAATGTAACTTAGCTAGTTGTGTCGCATTGATATGAGCTAGTCTATAATGCCTCAAGAAGGATTCGTTCATTTCCGAACTCTTCCTCTTGTGTGTGCTCTGTACGTTAAGAACTGTAGTTTGATTTAGAACGTATATGCTTTTAGATAACGTACCTGAACCGATCAACTCTTGATATAGGAAATGTTCAAAACATTATCCAACAATACAAGATTATATCCTTCTTTACTTAATAAAGAGACTGATATTATGTTGTATATCAGGTTTGGTATCTAATAACATTCGTTCAGAATCAATGTATTTGGTAATACAGGGTGATAACTACCAACACCTTGGGTGCAACTATTGCACCGTTTTCAACTCTTAAAACTTATCACCCAATCTCAGCTCTCTATCTATCTGTATCCCATGTACTAGATTACATATGTGGGATCCTGATCCGGTATCTCATACCCAGGACGTAAAGGATACTGAGAAACAATTCTTGGTAATAAACACACCCGAAGAAGATTCATCATCATTCACTTTCTTCGTTTGGGCGGCACGGGAATCCTGGTAATCCCCTATTTCCTGCTCGGTCTTATACAATTATAAGGTAAAGCGGGACCAACGTTCCCCAGCTCGGTATAACAAGCGGGTTCGGTCAATGCATCCATATTATTATCTTGATTAAGGCATGACATGGTCGCTACCTGGAGAGAGAGAGAAGAAAACACTCAGTGTATGCTCTTGCAAGATTAGATTGGTTATTATTTTATCTAATCAGGACGGCTCCCACTATTTTTGTCAAATCTTTCTTCAAACCCTAAAAGGTAAGACTAGCCGGGATTAATTACACCCTACAAGTTCGCCAATATTTCGGCCAGGCCAGTGTCGGTACTTTGAGGGAGGTTTCCCGTGCTTTCGCACAGACCTAATTAAAATAAATCTCGTTTTCCCAGGGCCGTAACCCCGTTAACACCTTTCTTGACACCTACTTGATCGGCTAATTGTAATGTGTAAAACTCTCCCAGGAGTAACTCTTACTCGCAGTGGGTATCGGGATCCAACTATCTCATAGAAAGTGTGCAATCTCATTGCAAATTTCAACACTTGAAATTCCCGATAATATTTTGCCCCTAGCGTCCTATGACCTTAATGGAGATCAACAAACCATAGGCTGCTAGTCAAGTTCAGCCCGTCATTTCCTGATTGAATTAAACCCACCCGTACAACCCTTGACGGAGGTCAACAAGGCCGTACGACTACCCTAATCCAATCGCATCGTATGCTGCAGATAAGCACTAATCAGCTACCGCACACTACGCCTTGACGGAGGTCAACAAACGTAGCACGAATACTAAATACTACCTATCTTAAATGACGGAGGGCTATGATAGGTTTTTAAGAAAACCTTTTGCGTAATGAACTTGATATCGTTGTAGAATCGAGTGATTTTGAAAATGAGTGTTTTTGAGGCTTTTACTAGTTTTGCTAAAGAGGTCACTCCCGGTGAAGGGATCTCGGCTCTTTCCTTATCGAATAAGCTACAGGATATTTCACAAATACCACTATGCAAAACAAAAACTATAGAAGCAATCAAAAGACAAACCTATTGGGTGTAGCATCTGCTAGTTTCGCTAAAGAGGTCACTCCCGGTGAAGGGATCTCGGCTCTTTCCTTATCGTATAAGGTGCAGGATATTTCATAAATACCACTATGCAAAGCAAGAACTAGAGCTACCAGTTTTTAAACAAGTTTCTACAACATCTTTAGGTTTCTTTTCTTTCATTAATCTCATTAATGAAGTCCCATCATTTAAGTTACCTAAACATCACAGATAAATAATGTAAGTCTACGGTAGCTCCCCGGCCGTCATTCTGACGCCAAACGCGGAACAAAAACTTTTATAACTGGTGCTATCGCATACTATAACCCGGATCTTGCCATTAATGCTAGACTAACAAACTGTAAAGAGGTAGAAAAGCTATACCGATCGATCCGAGTCCTTCGGTCTTTTGCCATCATCCCACGCTCCTCGCGGCAACTCCGATCTCTTTGCTCCTCGTCGAAGTGGCACCATATCTACGGATCTTTAAACGGGCTCCCGCCTCTATACCGAGGCAACTCGGTCATCAAGTCTGCTAAAAGAGATGACCAAAATGAAGTAGAGAACGAGTAGAATACTTTGTCTCAAACACCCTAGGGTTCTCATCACATGAGAGGGTTAGGGTGGAGGTTAAAGAAGATGCTAGGGTTTGGAAATGGTGAACTCAAGAAACTATCAAGAGAGAAGGAACTCAAGCATATAAAACTTCTCTCTTTTTCTGCTTATGTGAATAGATAAAAATGAGGATGTATTTACCAAAGACCAAAAGAAAATATCTAATGAATAATATCTCCTCAAAATATCCATACACAAAACAAAACACATTTAATTCTTCATGACTCACTTAGTGACTCATTAGCATGAGTCACTAATGAACATGCTAGAATAATGTGTTATCCATAATGAGTCACCATTTCCAAAACCAAATAATCATTTAAAACAAAATGATTAATCCAAAAAGAAATGCATCTTCTAAAATATTCTCGTAACGGATTACGAAAATACCCCTCACCTGTATATACATACCTGTATCCATATTCCGACTGAATACGAATACGGGAGACTAAAATATTCTGACTCAATATAATACATGGATCCGACTTAAACCAAAGCCCACCAGTATTATCTGCCCGAAATATGACACGTGCATAAATGCACGTGCATTTTCCGAACCCTGCCATAAAACCATACGGCCTCTACAACGTTTCGCCCGAACTTGGGAAACTATCTGTGGGGGACTCTAATGACTCATCAGTACCCTGGCAGTGGGTTTAACCACAAGCACGTCAGCGGCACTAGCAGTGCGTAACGGCTGCCCATGTACTGACCTCAAAGGAAGCCGATGAGCGAACTCATCCTGGAACCCTATGAGCCTAACAGTGACAATATACATACAGTCTAGTCCGTTCGTCTATGAGTATCGCATATCGAGCCTAGGGGGCTGGTAACGTCAGACCCCCAATAGCGGTATAAGTCGTGTCGGAGACAAGCCCTGAACACCCTGAGAAACTACTGGAATACTTACCAGTAATTCTCACCTGCCTTGGCCAAGGACTTGGTGTAATGGCTTTCCTAGACACAGCACGATCTCACCCCCAATACCGGGAGAGACGAATCCCCTGCCGATCCGCTCCTTTGCCTCCATATGGCTCGGGACTGTACCCAAAAAAAGTCATGTTTGCACGACTCCTTTGAGCCGTGGTAGGGTAGAGATCAAAGCACAGTTGGAACTCACACGAGACAAATGATGACCTCAGGTCGATGAACTAACCTGTACACATGTCACCAGGGAACTGCTATCTGACGCTAGGTATAATACCAACTAGCAGGTTCCCGGCGAGTCCTGTCCGGTGTACTCATAACCCAATGAGCACCTATATACATCTTAGGTGATCCAACTGACACCAGTGGCTTGTGAGACCGGCCACCGCCCTTCGTCAGTGTCTCGACTGTATACACTAGTCTACTCTGGAGTATCGATGCCCTGTCTCGAAACTCCCATGACTAGGGACCACTATTAAGGATGTGCTTATAGACTACCCAACTCTCACGTATATGATCGCCTTCATACTGTTGGTAGTCAAGCAAGATCCGAAGGGCTCTATCAACGTGTAATAGTGATCAGTCACCTGAACTTGTTCACGACTGATAAAGGCAAACCAGATAGCATACTATCATCTCGAGTAAGACTGTGCTACCGGTATAGGTCCTCCTCAATCATTGCAATCACATGCCTGCGATCCAATAATTGACTTTGAGGGCACTATAACCAACAATCTCCCACTTGCACTTAAGGCTAATTATTGCGATGTCGCATACTCACAGCCCGTGTGATACCGAACACCCAACTCCTCTACTTAACAGTTTCACAAAGCCTGTTTGTAAAACTCTTGTGTTCGAGAAATAGCCTCAATGAGTGGATCCGCCCCGATGTTTCTTTCTATGTCTCTCTTAATCTCAAGTTTGCGGAGAAAGCCATCTCCCGAATTGAGTAATACCTGTCTTAGAATATGTCTGGATATCTGATGGGACCTAGTTCATAAATGAACTCCAAATCCAAACTTCTTAGACTGTATCGTCAACTGAACCTAATCAGTATCCTGCACCATGCCTGCCACAGTATCCTCTTGGACCACCTGTCCATAATACTGTCCCTCGTCAGAGGGAAAACTATAACTCTGACAATCACTCTGTCATCCATGTCACTTTTGAAGCCTGGAATGATAACCGTCTCCCGAAAGAGGCTGCCGTCATCAAATCCGTAGAACATCCACTTATGTTCTAAAACTGCTTCCGAATATTTCTCCAGGATTGGATTAATATAAACTTATTGCATCTAGTGTAAAAACAACATCTGGTGTGGTACTTGACATCTCATGATCGACTCAATTGCCTAAGCAAGTGATATGCCAATCATGCACATCCCTCTCCCCTTTAGTCTGTAAGACACCTTTAGAGAGGGTGACTCCATCACCTGCAGGTACACCACCATGCCAGGAGTCATCTATTCTAAAATACTATTAGAATACTGTCAAAGTACCCAGATTGGGAAACTACCCAATCCTAGATCTAAAACCATAGATCTAGTAACCAGAATGTCTGATATTATATCCATATCCTTTGCGGAGAAACAACTGTGTGACGACTACAGTATAACCGATCGTCGTATAGGAATTTTAATTCCTACTCTGTGTATGTCATCGAAATACCAGGACATCATACCCTACTACCTTCTTAACAGATCCATCCCCTATTCTGATGAAGCCAAACCTATGACTGTCACATCAAAATTAGATGATCTATCTCCGCTATATCTGCTCAAGTCTATAAATAGACATAAGCTACTTGCCCACTATGCTTCCGCTGCTCCCACTGACCACAACAACCCTCTGGCAGAATAATATATACGTGCACTTCTAAAGCTAGTTTAGAACGACGCTATACTTAACCTCCTGACGGGTCTCATAGCCTGGAACAACAGTAATGTCAAATCTGGGTAAACAAGAACCTCCCTGTCACCGTCCTTGAGGCTACCGGAGTACCTCTCGGGTGTCTGAGGTTACCCACCATATCTGTGGAGTGGCTAATGGAATGTCAAACCTGATTGAATCTTTAGGTTCTATTAAATTTTCCGTAATCGTTTGCGGTTCTAGAATCACTTCCAGTTCTACCATACTCCCACTACTGTTTTCTGAAAAAATCCATTCTACTAAAACTGTGGCGAGTCAAGAACAATATCACTATTGATCTTCCAGATGGTAGAAAGTCAACCCTCGACATAGCCCGGGTCAACCCACAAACTGCCATTACAGAAACGTGCCTTGAGTTATCCAGAGTATGGTTTTAAGCATAAGCTGAACAACTCCCCGTACCTTAACATCATTAAGATATGAAGCATTCTATATCCAATATAGAAACTTTGGCACTTATTTAATTGGAACCAGATTCTAATCATGCAGTTGTCTCCAGTTCATATCAACTTAATGGAGAGAGGTTAATCAGCATTACTCAACTTAGGAATCCATCCAATTATGAGTAACCTGAAAGAGAAACAAGTTTCTCAAAACCATTACTATCAACTGAATACCAATCACAAGAATCTACATCTTCGATCTCTTTGAAGAATCCCGATACTTGCGACACCCGGTTCTCTACTTTATTCTTATACCCACAACTTCTCAAAACTTAGACCTTGTATTTCTACGAAACACTTGTCTAAAAACTAGAGAAGTCGCAAGTAAACAGAACATAGTACGAGGACCAACCCCTTTGTTAGTGTATATGCCCTAGAAGCCATTACTGTATCATACTGGTTTGTATATTACTTAATGGATGCTTGGGATATTCACCTTGTATATACATTCTTGCTCAAAATAGTAGTATGCTACTTGGTTTGTTTCTACTTCAATGTGTACATGTGTTTATTTTTGTATATCGCCTATACACATTAGTAGAGCCCTTAGGATCTTTGCTTGATTACCAGCGGTGTGATGGCCGTCACACTAGTGGGGCTGGGTAATCTATAAGCACATCCTTATGCAGGTCCCTGGTCGCAGGACTATCGAGACAGGGCATCGATACTCCGGAGTAGACCAGCGCATGCGCTTCTCATCCCAGTGTGGGAGACGGTCTGTCCCACAGCCGTCAGTACGTCGTACTTGAGATAGTATGCGGGTGCTCGTTAGGTTACGGGTACACTGGACAGGACTCGTCGGGAACTGACTAGTTGGTATTATACCTATCGTCAGTTTTCAGTTCCCAGGTGACATGAGTACAGCTTAGTCCGCTGACTTGACACTGTCACTTCGCCTTGAGTGTGTTCCCACTGTACTTTGATCACTACCCAACCACGGCTCAAAGGAGTCGTGCAAACAGGTAGTGGTTGGGTGCAGTCCCGAAGCACTTGGAGGCAGTGACGGTTAGACAGGATTCGTCTCTCCCGGTATTGGGGGTTGACATCGCGCTGTGTCTAAGAGAGCCATTACACGAGTAGTCCCTGGCCAGGGCAAACGAGATATACTGGTAGGTTTCCAGTGTTATCTCAGGGTGTTTTGGGCTTTGCTCCGGCACGACTTGTACCGCTATTGGAGGACTGACGTTTACCGCCCCCTAGGCCCGCCATGCGATGTATCAGACGAACAGACCGGACTGTACGAAGAATGTCACACTCAGGCTCAGTAGGAGTTCAGATGGGTTTCGCCTCGTCGGTCTTCTTGTCGGCATTACCTGGGGACCGTTACGCACAGCTAGTGCCGCTTGCGGTCTGTGGTTAAAACCCACTGCCAGCGTAGTGTCGAGTCTTTAGAGTCCCACACAGAAAGCTTTTTCGCCTTTAGGCAAAAGAGTAGAGGTCGCATGGTATTGCGACAGGTCGCATGGTTTTGCGACAGGGTTCGGTCACATCCGTGCACTTGTGCGCGTACAGTGTCCGGACAGTTTACACTAGCGGGCTTTGGTTTAAGCCAGATCCTAGTGTACCTTTTGGGATTGGATTTATCCAGTGTGCATTCATGTTCCTCGGATCACGGATGCGGGTGTGTATGCACAGTTGACAGGGAGGCAGAGGCAGCGGATTCTCATTAGGGTTGTTGACAGTTGACCGTTGACTATTTGACTTTTTGCTCAACCCTAATGAGAATTTGATATGTGATTAACTATTATATTAATTAAGTATTATGGTGACATGGTTGTTGACTTTTGTTGACTTTGTTGACTTGTTGACTTTTGTTGACTTGTTGACTTTGTTGACCGGTTGACTAGGCTTGACTAGTTGACCATCATGATAACCATAGCCATCATTTCATGGCAAAGACTTTTGTTTACTTGCTCATTTGTGTAAAATGAGTGCATGAAATGATATGGTTATGGTTGCTTCAACCATCACATAAGACTTTTTTTTGATATGATGAGTTATGATCACTTTGGATTATGAGAGGGTGAAAGACAAAAGTGAGCCTCATTCTTTCTTGCTCATTCTCTCTCTTGTTCTTGAGCTCTTGCTTTGCTCTCACCCTCAACCTCTTCCTCCCTCTCTTGATTCTATGGTTCTCTTGTCTCATGAGTTGAGAATCAAGAACCATAGATAAAATCCCACACAAACTATTCTCTACTCATTCTAGTTCACTAGGTTTAGCAAACCAAGTGAACTAGTTTCTTCAAAGAACGAAGAAGGAGCTAAAGGTTGGAGCTTTCAGGTGGATCTATCTTCGGCGTACGGAGACGACGAGAAGAAGCCAATCGGACCACCATCGGAGTTTGAAGACGAAGGAGTTCAAGACAAGCAAGATATAACCCACTAACCGAGTAGCTAGAAACTCTTAGTTAGGATGTTAGATAGATGTTTAACCAAGATCCGGGTTTAAGGTCCATGTTACCACCTCCGTAAAAATCGTTTTTTACCAAATTCCGCTTTCCCGAAAGTACCGGGAGAGGTAGCATGGACTTACAGTGGTATCAGAGCCTAGTTAAACTCTATCTAACATGTTAGCAAGTAACTAGAAGATCGATCAAAGAAAAGTCCCGAAATCGAACCCCAAGATTTTCAAGTTTCTGTCGATTTTAAAAGTGCTGGAAAACTTTTTTGAAATACACCTAAAATCGACTCAGGCTTTTTTAAAGAAACTGCAAAAATTTGGGCCCCTGACTCGATCAAAGCGCCGCGTTTCCGCGGCGGGAGCACGCTCCCGCCGCGGAAACGCGGCCGAGTTGACTCGGTCAAGGGTTTTCTTTTCTGCAGTTTGCTCACTGGGGTATTTTGGGATTTTTGGAATATATATTTTCAACCCAGATTTTCCAGAACGAAAAATTTATTTTTGGGGTCCCGAAAATCCGTATTTTTGATCGAACTTCTAAAAGACTTTAGCTAACGGGTTTTTCTGTAATGTGATATTTGTATTGAACGTCTACTAATCGCTATATGTCGATTAGTGGGGGTTATACAAATCTGTGATCTGTAATGTTGCTGGAATGTGGATATGAATATGTTGGATTGTCGCGGGTGAATAGCCGGGGGTTGTGAGACGAGAGTTTTCTTTTCTTTCAATTCATGTAAATTTGTAAATTGATGTAATAATTATTTGTATGGCCGCACAACCGGGTCGGGGTTGTAGCCGTCATTGTATAATTTCTTTTTACTGTTTTTGCTCCTAGGATAGACCCATGGAAGGGGTGCACAAACTACCGGGTATGCCGAAGTGTCGAGTGGCCTACTCATGGAGATGAGGGAGGTTACTACGCTTCGGGTACTTGGCGGGTAGTTTGCCGCACCCGTAGGGGTCTTGGGTGGGGTATTTGGCTATTCACCGCGACCGTGTAATTTGTCTTTCGTTACAGGCTCGTACGAATTACAGATTCCTAGTATATCCAATGCATTCATCTGTGATATGAAATGTTTATCATTGCAGTATATCTATATATGATATTATTTAGGCGTTGCTTATGTTTTACAGACGCGCTAGCCCAGCCCCCGCTCTGTCGTTAGTTAAGTAACCTAACGGGTAATGACGGGGCCCCGTGGCGAATGCGAATGGCATAAGCGTACGTCATATTTTGGTTGTTTTCTGCAATGGTAGGATTAAATGATGGGACGCATTAAAAGAACTAATGCAAGAATATCACGCATTAAAAGAACTAATGCAAGATAATAAACCAAGTTAAAGTCGTTGGAACACTTTCGAAAAACCACTCGGTTCTTTTCAAAACCAACTTTTAAATGCGGAGCTTGAGCCACTCCTTTTAAAAGCTATCTCGTTCCATCGACCAAATCAAGTTCACTACGTTCACGGTTTTGCCAAAACCATCCGTAGCCCTCCATCATTTCAGTTAAATATTCGGTAGTATTCAAGCTATGTATTTTGACCTCACGCCAAGGCATAGTGATTGGTAGCTGCCGGATATTTATCTGTTGCATAGATAGAATGCGTTGGTTTGAGACAGTCGTACTGCCATTTTGGCCTACGTCAAGGGTATGTACGGGTGGGTTCAAATTAACCTGGATAATGATGGGACGAACTTGACATGTGACTTATGACATTTTGACCGCACGCCAAGGTCATAAGAGCATGGGGCAAAAATCCACATCGGGAGTTTCATAAGTACTGAAACTTGCTAGATTTGCATACCATTTGGAGTGTGATGATTCTGGTAGGATTCCTTCAGTTTCGTCACGCAATGATATTTGGATCCCGATCCTACTGTGAGTATATGCTACTCCTCGGGAAATTTCTCACTTAACGATCAATGCTATAAACCTAGTAGGTGCCTAGAAAGGTGTTAGCGGGGCTACGCCCCCAGGGAAAAGAGGTTCTTTAATTAAGGAACTTCGCGAAAGCGTTGGAAAACCTCCCTCGAAGTACCGACACCGGCCTGGCTGAACGGTTAAGCAAGTATTGTACGGTGGGATTGATCCTGACTAATTCTTCCTTTATGGTTTGAGGAGGGATTCGAGAAACAGTGGGAGCCATCCTGTTTAGACAAACAAAAAACCACTCTAAACTTGCAAGAGCATCATGCTGAGTGTTTCTTCTTCTCTCTCCTAATTGCAGCGACCAAATCGACATGACTGGACTTAAGTTACTCCTAGATAAAAACAAACTGACAGGGCCAAACTACAAAGATTGGCTCAGGAATGTCAAGATAGCAATCACTTACGACAAGCTGGGGTATCTTCTTACCACCAAAGCTCCCCCTGTCCCTGGTCCAACTTCCAGCGTCGCGGATAAGGAAATCCGCAAGACTTAGGAGATTGATAGCGTGAAGGCCAAATGCCTCCTGCTTGCCTCGATGGACAACGAACATCAGAGGAGGCACGAGAATATGGACATGGAATCCATATTGCTTCATACAAAAGAACTGTATGGAGAGCAATCTCGTATCGCAAGATACGAAGCGTCGAAAAAGTTATTTTCGACAAGAATGGCCGTCGGATCATCAGTAGCCGAGCACGTGCTAAAGATGATCGGCTACATTGAGGAGCTCGCTGACCTAGGGATCACATTGGAGAGTGAGCTATATACGGATATAGTTCTCCAGTCCCTTCCTTCCACTTACGCCCAGTTTATACTGAACTTCAACTTACAAGAAAAAGAGGTTGAACTTTCAGAGCTCCTCAACATGCTGAGGAGCGCAGAGGGCACCCTACAGAAAGGTAGGGATACATCCACTTTGTTTGTAGGAGGATCATCTTCTTCTAGGTCCAAGGCGAAAGCCAAGGGAAAGAAGAAGAAGGCCCCCGCCAAACCAAGGGGCGGTGTTAGTAAAGTGGATACGAAGGGAAAAGGTAAAGCAACAAAGATAGCGGGGAAGCTTGTGGATAAGGAAGAATGCTTCTATTGTCATAAGAAAGGACACTGGAAGAATGATTGCAGGGCCTGGAAGGCCAGAACACAGGAATTGAAGCAGGTTGCAGCTTCAGCTTCAGGTGTGTATGTTATTGAAAACTGTCTTTCAATAAACTCTACTTCCTCGGTATTGGATACCGGATCAGGGTCTCATATCTGTAATTCTTTGCAGGCGTTGAGAAACCGTAGGGTTTTGAAGGCAGGTGACATGACCCTCAGAGTTGCGAACGGAGCTAGCATGGATGCTAAAGCCGTGGGGGACTATCACCTGGGAATGTCAGATGGACATGTTTTGGTTTTGCGTAATTGCTTTTTTGTACCCAACGCAACTTGTAATATCATTTCTGTATCTTTAGTTTCTAAAGAAGGTTATGAATTTGCGTTTGTAAGTAATGTTGTAAACAATCACCTTAATCAAGTTTTGATTGGGTCAGGTACATTGAGTAATGGTATATACGTGTTAAACCAACCACAGATTTTTAATGTCCAGAATACACACAAAAGAAAGTCTCCAGAAATAAATCAGACTTTCTTATGGCATTGTAGATTGGGTCACATCAATGAGAGAAGGTTGACTAAGTTACATACAGAAGGATATTTGAATGCGTTCGAATATCAATCATATGCCACTTGTCAATCCTGTCTCAAAGGAAAGATGACAAAGACTCCGTTTACTGGACATGGAGTAAGAGCGAGCGAGCTCTTGGGACTCGTACACAGTGACGTGTGCGGTCCAATGTCTACACATGCACGAAGCGGACATTCTTACTTCATTACTTTTACGGATGACTTCTCAAGGTACGGTTATGTCTTCTTAATGAAACATAAGTCCGAAGCCTTTGGAAAATTCCAGGAGTATAAGAATGAAGTAGAGAAACAGACCGGCAAAAGTATTAAGATTCTAAGATCGGATCGAGGTGGAGAATACTTAAGTGCCGAGTTCCTGGACTATTTAAAAGAGAACGGAATTCTCTCTCAGCTTACTCCTCCATACACCCCGCAACATAACGGTGTATCGGAGAGACGGAACCGCACCCTATTGGATATGGTGCGGTCCATGATGAGTAACGCTGAGTTACCGCGATCATTCTGGGGGTATGCGCTAGAATCAGCTGCATACCTTTTGAACCGAGTTCCGACTAAGACTGTGCCTACCACCCCATATGAAATGTGGAGTGGGAAGAAACCCTATCTTCAATATCTGAAGATCTGGGGATGTCCAACTTTTGTCAAAAAGCAGCATGCGGACAAACTCGAGGCACGCTCAGTACTGTGCAAGTTTGTGGGATACCCAAAGAACACCAGGGGGTATCTTTTCTACTACGCAGAGGAACAAAAAGTCCTTGTTTCTCGTAATGCCCACTTTCTAGAACACCAGTTCTTAGAAAAGGAAAATAGTGGGAGCGCAGTGGAACTGGAAGAAATTCCAGAACCATAGACTATTACTGAAAGGATAGCGGAACCAGAGGGTTCAACAAAACAGGACATTCCTACGCCGCTCCGCAGAAGTAGTAGGCAGACTCATCCGCCCGAGAGATACTACGGTTTTCTCATAGACGGGGATAGAGAGGATTGCATCATAGAATATGATGAGCCTACTAGCTTCCAGCAGGCCGTTCAGAGCGTTGACTCAGTGAAATGGCTTGATGCAATGCGGACCGAAATGGAGTCCATGTACACCAACAAGGTATGGACGTTGGACATTGCTCCAGACGGGGTAAAACCCGTAGGATGCAAGTGGATCTTCAAAAGGAAGATTGGTGTAGATGGACAGGTTGAGACCTATAAAGCTAGGCTGGTAGCAAAGGGTTTCCGTCAAAGACCTGGCTTGGACTATGACGAAACCTTTTCTCCAGTAGCCATGCTGAAATCCATTCGGATCCTTCTTGCCATTGTTGCCTTCCACGATTATGAGATCTGGCAAATGGACGTAAAGACCGCTTTTCTAAATGGAAATTTAGAGGAGTGTGTCTATATGGACCAACCAGAGGGTTTCATTCAGAGTGGGAGCAGCGGAAAGGTGTGCAAGTTGCTTAAGTCCATCTATGGACTAAAGCAGGCATCGCGGAGTTGGAACATCTGCTTTGATGAGACGGTCAAAGAATTTGGCTTTATCAAAAATCCAGATGAACCATGCATCTATAGTAGATTTGTAGCGAGAACTGTAGTATTCCTCGTTTTATACGTGGATGACATTCTCTTAATAGGAAATGACATTCCTATGCTACAATCTGTCAAGGGGTTCTTGTCACACAGGTTCTCCATGAAAGACCTGGGTGATGCCTCGTACATTCTGGGTATCCGGATCTACCGTGACAGATCCAAGAGGATATTAGGACTTTCACAGTCCAGGTACTTCGACACCATACTGAAGAGATTCAGTATGGAAGATTCCAAGCGCGGTAACCTACCGGCTTGTCACGGGATCACCCTCTCTAAAGAGATGTCTCCCAAGACTGATTTGGAGAGGGATCGCATGTCTATTATACCCTACGCTTCTGCGGTAGGCTCTATAATGTATGCGATGTTGTGTACCAGACCGGATGTAGCTTATGCACTTAGTGTGGTAAGCCGGTATCAGTCAAACCCTGGGGAGAAACACTGGATAGCGGTAAAGAACATTCTCAAGTACCTGAGAAGGACTAAGGAGATGTTCTTGGTGTATGGCGGAAAAGACCTCCAGATCGAGGTCTTTGCTGACTCCAGCTTCCAGAGTGACAAGGATGATTCCAAGTCCATGTCGGGTTTTGTCTTTACCCTCAATGGAGGGGCGGTGTGTTGGAAGAGTTCCAAACAGGAAACCGTTGCAGACTCGACGATGGAAGCTGAATACATCGCTGCATCTGATGCCGCAAAAGAAGCTGTCTGGATGAGGAAGTTCTTGAAAGAACTTCAGGTGGTTCCGTCCATTGTTGATCCAATACCTCTGTATTGCGACAACAACGGGGCTATAGCTTTAGCGAAGGAACCCAGGTCCCATCAGAGATCCAGGCACATCTTGAGGCGGTATCACCTGATCAGGGAGATCGTGGATCGCCAGGAGATCGAGGTTCGGAGAGTCGCTTCAGAAGATAACACTGCAGATCCATTCACCAAGGCCTTGCCCCAGACTCAGTTCGAGCGGCTGATCGAGATGATAGGTCTTCGATACGCCAGTACATGGCCTTAGTGCAAGTGGGAGATTGTTAGTGTATATGCCCTAGAGGCCATTACTGTATCATACTGTTTTGTATATTACTTAATGGATGCTTGGGATATTCACCTTGTATATACAATCTTGCTCAAAATAGTAGTATGCTACTTGGTTTGTTTCTACTTCAATGTGTACATGTGTTTATTTTTGTATATCGCCTATACACATTAGTAGAGCCCTTAGGATCTTTGCTTGATTACCAGCGGTGTGATGGCCGTCACACTAGTGGGGCTGGGTAATCTATAAGCACATCCTTATGCAGGTCCCTGGTCGCAGGACTATCGAGACAGGGCATCGATACTCCGGAGTAGACCAGCGCATGCACTTCTCATCCCAGTGTGGGAGACGGTCTGTCCCACAGTCGTCAGTACGTCGTACTTGAGATAGTATGCGGGTGCTCGTTAGGTTACGGGTACACTGGACAGGACTCGTCGGGAACTGACTAGTTGGTATTATACCTATCGTCAGTTTTCAGTTCCCAGGTGACATGAGTACAGCTTAGTCCGCTGACTTGACACTGTCACTTCGCCTCGAGTGTGTTCCCACTGTACTTTGATCACTACCCTACCACGGCTCAAAGGAGTCGTGCAAACAGGTAGTGGTTGGGTGCAGTCCCGAAGCACTTGGAGGCAGTGACGGTTAGACAGGATTCGTCTCTCCCGGTATTGGGGGTTGACATCGCGCTGTGTCTAGGAGAGCCATTACATGAGTAGTCCCTGGCCAGGGCAAACGAGATATACTGGTAGGTTTCCAGTGTTATCTCAGGGTGTTTTGGGCTTCGCTCCGGCACGACTTGTACCGCTATTGGGGGACTGACGTTTACCGCCCCCTAGGCCCGCCATGCGATGTATCAGACGAACAGACCGGACTGTACGGAGAATGTCACACTCAGGCTCAGTAGGAGTTCAGATGGGTTTCGCCTCGTCGGTCTTCTTGTCGGCATTACCTGGGGACCGTTACGCACAGCTAGTGCCGCTTGCGGTCTGTGGTTAAACCCACTGCCAGCGTAGTGTCGAGTCTTTAGAATCCCACACAGAAAGCTTTTCGCCTTTAGGCAAAAGAGTAGAGGTCGCATGGTATTGCGACAGATCGCATGGTTTTGCGACAGGGTTCGGTCACATCCGTGCACTTGTGCGCGTACAGTGTCCGGACAGTTTACACTAGCGGGCTTTGGTTTAAGCCAGATCCTAGTGTACCTTTTGGGATTGGATTTATCCAGTGTGCATTCATGTTCCTCGGATCACGGATGCGGGTGTGTATGCACAGTTGACAGGGAGGCAGAGGCAGCGGATTCTCATTAGGGTTGTTGACAGTTGACCGTTGACTATTTGACTTTTTGCTCAACCCTAATGAGAATTTGATATGTGATTAACTATTATATTAATTAAGTATTATGGTGACATGGTTGTTGACTTTTGTTGACTTTGTTGACTTGTTGACTTTTGTTGACTTGTTGACTTTGTTGACCGGTTGACTAGGCTTGACTAGTTGACCATCATGATAACCATAGCCATCATTTCATGGCAAAGACTTTTGTTTACTTGCTCATTTGTGTAAAATGAGTGCATGAAATGATATGGTTATGGTTGCTTCAACCATCACATAAGACTTTTTTTTGATATGATGAGTTATGATCACTTTGGATTATGAGAGGGTGAAAGACAAAAGTGAGCCTCATTCTTTCTTGCTCATTCTCTCTCTTGTTCTTGAGCTCTTGCTTTGCTCTCACCCTCAACCTCTTCCTCCCTCTCTTGATTCTATGGTTCTCTTGTCTCATGAGTTGAGAATCAAGAACCATAGATAAAATCCCACACAAACTATTCTCTACTCATTCTAGTTCACTAGGTTTAGCAAACCAAGTGAACTAGTTTCTTCAAAGAACGAAGAAGGAGCTAAAGGTTGGAGCTTTCAGGTGGATCTATCTTCGGCGTACGGAGACGACGAGAAGAAGCCAATCAGACCACCATCGGAGTTTGAAGACGAAGGAGTTCAAGACAAGCAAGGTATAACCCACTAACCGAGTAGCTAGAAACTCTTAGTTAGGATGTTAGATAGATGTTTAACCAAGATCCGGGTTTAAGGTCCATGTTACCACCTCCGTAAAAATCGTTTTTTACCAAATTCCGCTTTCCCGAAAGTACCGGGAGAGGTAGCATGGACTTACACCCTTTGTCCTGATGGACACTGGACAACATACAATACTCTGTATGAGTCCCCTGAGTCGAATAACTCAAAACTTGTGTATCGTTGGTTGAAAACTGTACTTATGGTTAAGAACTACTCCGATGTTCAATGCTCCTTACCCAATCGTCAACTGATATAGGTAAATGTCACGGACATAATTTCAAAAAGTCATATCTCACATTATAAAAATAAATGTACAGATATATCATTTTGAAATTGGTGCACAACAACGGATACTCAAAACCAAATACATGCCGTCCGGCAAAAACCCAGGCGATTTCCTCAAATATTACTAATTACAACGAATTTTGATATAATGAGGATGATCACCTAATTCCCAATAACTTACTCCCACTCATTATCTGTAAAACCATACAGATGTGAGAATCATACCTGGTAAATACATACCCTGGAGTAAGTATCTAATCGGGAAAACAGTTTTCCTTTAACAATGCATAGTGTAACTGAAACATGAAAATGTTTCGTAGGGGTATCCTGGTATTCCTAGTAATGCCTCTTCCATAATCCAATTCATGACAGTAACCGTATATTTCTTTGCCATCTCTCCAAATCCCTTTATTTGTCTTTAGTCGTTACCTTCTGTACACCCCTTTAGGCTAAGTGGTTTTCTTCCTTCCCTACCATTCGGCACCAGCCTATGGTTTGGAAGAAGACTATCCAATAAGAGTAATAGGTGTACCCTCCTAAAGCAAGGAGTACTCGCAACCTGAGAGAAGGTGATGATAAAAGACAACTGAATAATACCTTATTCTATTTCTCCCGAACTGGGGAAAAAAGCAAAGGTGAAGATTCAGCTGATTCAGGACAGGATGAGAGCAGCCCAGTGTAGGAAGAAGTCTTATGCCGACTGTCGTCGTCGCAGACTTAAGTTCGCAGTAGGGGATCATGTATTCCTGAGGATTTCTCCGATGAAGGGCGTTATGCGATTTGGGAAGAGGGGGAAGCTCAGTCCCAGATTTGTAGGTCCTTTCGAGATCCTTGAGCGAGTGGGTTCTGTTGCTTATCGTTTGGAGCTCCCGCCTAGTTTTCCGGATGTTCACCCCATTTTCCATATGTCGATGCTTCGTAGATACCTTCATGATCCTTCTCACATGATTCAGCACGAGACCGTTCAGCTTGAGCACGATCTTTCATTCACCGAGCAGCCGGTAGTTATTTTGGATCGGCAGGTGAAGAAACTTCGGTCAAGGGTCTTGCCGTCTGTGACGGTTCTTTGGCGTAGCCCTACTAGTGAGGAGATCACTTGGGAGGCCGAGGGCGAGATGCGGAAGAAATTCCCACATCTCTTTGAAGGTACGCTTAGTATGAAATTTAAATTCGGGGACCGAATTTCTATAACGGGGGGAGATTGTAACGTTTTAGAAATCGTTATGCGAATTTTTCCGTTTTAGGGTTAAATTTTCGGTATTTTCCGTTTTAACCCGACTGTGTTCAAACGACCATATAGACTTGCCAGCACCTAGTTTAGCTAAAATAAAGCTAGTGCGCAAGCTTTGGGAGTATATGGGGCGTTTTGGTTCAATTTGATTTTTCCCAATTTTAATATTTTTTAATGCGGTATTCGCATTTTGGGAAATTTCTGTTAAGTGAACTTTTCATCAATTAAGTTTGAGTTAAACCAAAACCTTCTCACATATCTAGATATTTGTTGTGCAAATGGATTTAAGTTTAAATAAATGCAAAGGAAAAGAAAATGAGGTGGCATGTGCATGCATGTGTGTGTGAATGCATTTATGTGCATTTATCACTTGAAATACTAGGAAATTTCCGCACAAAACCCTCCCCTTCCTCTCTTGGCCGAGCTCTATCCTCCCCCTTCTGTTCTTGATCAAATCCTTCTCCTTTTTCTTCAATTCCAGCACAATAAATCCTCAAAAATTCCCAAATATATAACAAAATTCTAAAAGTCTTGATTTTTGCTCTTGGATCGCTTGGAGCTAGGAAAGCTTTGATCTTGTGAGCTAAAGTTGATAGGTATAATCCCTAATCTGTCAAAATGAAGTTTTTATGTTGTATAGCTCGTTCATTATGGTTTAGAACACTTTAAATATCGATTGGTGCGATATCGTATTTTTAGTGTCTTTTTAGAGCCTTTGTACCTGTTGTGACCTGGGATTTTCACAGAAAAATCAAACAAATTTAAAGTGGTGTACTAGTGACCCTGGAGCACCACCTGAGATATGAGACCCACCCTACCGGCCTCGGCCGGCGACCCAAGGCAAAATTCCGGCGACGCCGGCGATGTAGGGAGCTGCTTGGGTATGGCTTTTGTGGGTAGTTGTCTGCTGTTGGTTAGGGGTGTTTGGTACTGTTTTTTTTTTAGTAATTGTCGTATGCAAAATCTGGGATCGTTTACCTATAATCTAGTGTTTTGAGTCCACGTGTTACATGATCCGACACGAATCGTGATCTGATGCAGCTGCTGTACTCAGTTTGGTTTAGTAATGTCGCAACACGCGTTAGCCACTAGACGCACACTCGCGAGTTAGTTTGGTGTTGGTGCATTATTTAATACGTAGTTTTACGTTATATTGGTCGATTTCTGAGATGTTTGCACTATTTCTTGTGTTTGTGGAAATATAGCGTCGCAAGCGGGGATTTCGGACGCTGCGAACAAGGGGAAGCAGGTGGTCGGATTTTCATAGCTGGAGACCTTTGGTGAGTAGATTTAACATCTACGGGGAAATCTCCCGTATGGCGCTAAGCATCGGGGCTAGATATGATATGATATTAGCCGTATGTTTATGTGCTTATATAGAGATATTGCATGATTCACGTTGCATATAGTTACTTGTTGTGCCTGATACTGTATCCTTTGTACACTGCACTATTATTGACAGTCCATGTTGCACGAGAACCAATAATATGCTACACACACACTGTCGGTAATTGCCATGATACGCACAACACAAATGCTCATTGATATACCGTGCTATTAGTTAGCGACATTGAAACAGTTATACTTGTGCGATAGCGCATATGACATATAGCATACCTGTATACCTACATGCCTATATATATGCCATACTATACCTACATGTTCGCACATATACTTTGCTATTGTTACATGATCAGTTTTTATAGCATATATATCGGTGGAATGGGACGCTGTATATATATGTATTCTGGATTTGGATTTTTAGGAACCGCGCGATATATTTAATGACTTGATGCATTAAATAGTGGACTTTTCCCGTGATATGCTCATATTGATATTTTATGTTGCATATGCTATTTTACATGGATTTACGCATTTGAGATATGTTTTCATGCGATATGGGAATTTCAAGTGTCGATGTTAGGCACTTATATTCCGAGAGATATATGGATTTTGACAGACCGATACGTGGAACACAAGTGTCGAGATGGGATACTTGGGTTTCGAGGAACGTATGGATATCAGAAAGACCGATACGTGGAACACAAGTGTCGAAGTGGGATACTTGGGTTTCGAGGAACGTATGGATACGAGTATTTACGTGTCGATGTTAGGCACTGGTTTTCATGATGTTTTAGAGTGTCGATGTTTGACACTCAGGTTCCATGAGACGTACAGGATTTGAGGGCCGATCAGAGGGCCGATCTGAGTATTTTGCGATTTGGGGTGTTGTTGAGTTACACCGTGTTTTTTCATGCTTATGATTTGTGCATGAGATTATTTACTATCCCGCACTCAGTATTCAGTTGATATGCATTGATTCATGTAGATATAGTACCCTGGTGGTGTATCTTGATCATGATAGTTGCATATTCATATTGTCATACTCATGCTACCGGCTTACATGCTATTGATCATTGCTGTTAGTGCATACTTGCGATTTCTGTATGATGTTATTTACTATTCACGAGTTGGCAACTCACCCCCGTTGTGCTACAGTGTTTTGCAGGACTTACCCTCAGAGTAGTCACGGCAGGGCGTCTTATCATCTATACTTTTGCGGATACCGCTACGTTTGGCAGTGAGGCCTTTTCTTTTAGGTGGGTTTGCGGTTATCTGCTTGTACATTGTATATCTTTTGTTGGATCTAGTATTCTCCATCTACCACTGTTTGTATATGACTTAGAGACGACTTGTGGGGATTCACTGTTGTATTATTTTGGTGACTTTGGGTGTCGTGCTCGTGGGAGCCGGTTATGTTGGAAAGCCTACTTCTTATTGCAGTCTTTCCTTTGTTATTTCTTCGCTTCGGCGTCGTATACTTGTTGTGGTGATTGTCTCCGCCGTTGGGCGTGATTTTGCTCCCATTTGGGATGCTTTATATTATCTGTGTTGTACCCGTTTTCGGGGCTAGTTTTTACAAAGGAGGTGCTGCCGAAATTTTCAAGAAGGAAAAACTAGAGTTAGAGATTTTACTTGTGATTTTCTAAATGTTTTAAAACTATGTTTTTCTCCGTTGATCCAGATTTGGGTGGTTTAGATTTCTGGGTTTCGGCTTACTTGAGTTGCGTACGCTTGTAGACGTTACGTAGTTTAGTTGCCGGTTACGGGCCAAATTTTGGGTCGTGACAAAGTTGGTATCAGAGCATTAGGTTTTACCTTTCGGAGTGTAGGATGACCTTGGTATGATGGAGTAGGTCGCTTAAGCAGTGTGACGTAGCGTGTGTATGTTCTGCGGCATACCTACGACACGGTACTCTGCCTAAGTGACCTTAGGACTTATTGATTGATATTCTTCCATGATGATATACATCTTTGTGATTCGATTCCTGTTTCCTTATCGAATCTTGTTTCAATTTCCAGCCTATATGCCGCCGAAGACTACGAGGGCACAGAGAGCGACCGCGAGGGCCGAGGTCAGAGTTGACTCATCTGAGGCGAGGACTGACCAGGGCGGTACGCCTGTCGTACCGGAGCACATTGCTATGATTGGGGCTGGTATGCAGGATCTGCGCCAGATGATGGGGACATTGGTAGAGGCCATTCGAGCGCAGGGGCAAGCAGATGTTCTACCCGCTGCAGGGACCACAATGGTACCTACAGTTCCGGTAGTCGCAGTTACAGCTCCGGAGGTTATTTCCGTGTCACTGACAGATTTTATAAGGTTGATGCCTCCGGTGTTTAATGGCACGGATGTTACTGTTGATCCGCAGTCGTTCATCGACCGGATGGCCAGGATTTGTCGTTCACTCCGATGCTCCGATGAGAGATGGGTGGAGTTTGCCAGTTTTCGTCTAGAGGGTCTGGCCCAGAAGTGGTGTGAGTCCTTGGAGAAGGGCAGAGCCGTGGGTCTTGCTCCTATGACCTGGGCTGAGTTTGTGACATCGTTTCTTGACCGTTTTCTTCCACCGAGCGTCAGGGATGCGCGAGCGCGTAGATTTGAGTCGTTACGTCAGACTCCGGGGATGACGGTGTCTGAGTATGATGTACTGTTTACCGAGCTGTCGGTGTATGCTCCGTACTTGGTAGCGACAGAGGAGATAAGGGTGAAGAGGTTTGTTCGAGGCCTGCTTACCCAGTTGTTCCTAGCCATCAGCATTCAGCATTGCGACACATATGCGGCAGTGGTGGATGCAACCCTATTGGTAGAGGAGCATCTTTCTGAGTCGTCAGTTGCTCCGGAACCGAAGAAGGTTCGTACTGGTGATCCGTCAGTGAGGCGGGCGTTTAGACGTCATGACAGTTCCCGTTCAGATAGTGGAGGTTCGGGATGAGGTTGGCTTTTTATCTCTTACCCTCAGGAGGGTCAGCAGTTTGTATCTGGGTGTTACCAGTGCGGGAGTATGGGTCATCGGGTTCGAGATTGTGCTGAGCCACGTGTGAGCGAGGCAGCTGTACCGCAGGTTACCTTACCACCTTCTCCACCTCAGAGGGCGTTGCCCCTTATGCAGGTTATTGCGCCGCGTCAGACTCCTGTTCAGAGAGGTCGTGGTCGTGGGGGTTTTGTACCGAAAGGGCGGGGTGGTAGAGGTGGAGGTCAGCCAGTTGCCGGTAGAGGGCAGGCTCGGGTGTTTTCCTTGACTCACCAGGACGCTCAGGCGTCCAATGCTGTGGTTTCAGGTACCCTTTCTGTATTTTCTTATGATGCACGTGTTCTTTTTTATCCGGGATCTACGCATTTGTATGTTTCTACGCACTTCGTGCCGAGGTTAGGCTAAGAGTCTTGTTGGCTAGATCAGCCGCTTGTCATGGCTACTCCTGTAGGAGAGTCGTTTGTTGCACGATACGTGTTCCGGTCGTGTGCTGTCCGTATAGGGGACAGAGTTTTGCCCGTCGACTTGATCCTTCTTGAGATGTTGGACATCGACGTTCTGCTGGGCATGGACGGGTTAGCTACTTGCTACGCGTCCGTGGACTGCCGCGAGAAGACAGTTAGGTTTTGTTTTCCCGGTAAGTCAGTGTTTGTTGTGCAGGGGGGCCATGGTGCCGCCCCTCACGGTTTGATTTCTGTTCTGTGCGCTAGTCGGCTTTTGATGAGGGGATGTCAGGGATTCATGGCTTTCATTCATGATACTGGAGCCACAGTGGAGTCGTTGGACCAGGTTTCTACCGTGCGAGAGTTTCCCGATGTCTTTCCCGATGAGTTACATGGTTTGCCGCCAGAGCGCGATATTGAGTTTTGCATTAATCTGATTCCTGGCACGGAGCCTATTTCTATACCGCCTTATCGGATGTCTCCGGCAGAGCTTAGAGATCTTAAAAATCAATTGCAATAGTTGCTTGATTTGGGACTTGTGCGTCCGAGTGTTTCGCCGTGGGGAGCTCATGTTCTGTTCGTCAAGAAGAAGGACGGCAGTTTGAGGCTATGTGTGGATTATCGTGTTAGTTATATGTATGCCCTAGAGGCCATTACTATACATAGGATGTATATTGTAGTGGATGCTGGGACATATCTAGGGAGGACTTTCTTGCTCGACATGATAGTATGCTATCTGGTTGCTCTTTACCTTAACGTGTACACTGTTTGTCTCCCTGTTACATGTTGGTAAAGCCCTTAGGATCTGTACTTGACTACCTGGACTATGATGCGGATCATACTAGTGGGGACATGGTAGTCCATAAGTACATCCTTCAAAGTCCCTAGTCGTGGGTGTATCGAGACGGAGCATCGATATACCAGAGTAGACTAGCGTGTACCTTCTCGACCCATACAGATGGGCGATGGATGATCCCATATCCATTGGTGTTTGACATTAGAGATGATATACGGGTGCTTAGTAGAGACTGGGTACACTGGACGGACTCGCCGAGAACTCCCAGATGGTATTATACCTCACGTCAGATGGCACTTCTCTGGTGACACTGGTACAGAGTAGTCTGTTGACCCGAGATCGTCATAGAGTCTCGTGTGGTTCCCACTGTGCTTTGATTTCCATCTTACCACGTCCAAGAGGGCATGCAAAACGGTGGTTTTTGGGTACAGTCCCGAGTCACATGGAGGCAATGAGCGATAGGAGGGGATTCGTCTCTCCCGGTATAGGGAGTTGATGTTGCGCTGTGTTCGATTGGCTATAACAGGAAATCCCTGGCCAGGGTTGCTGAGATTTACTGGTAAGTGTTACCAGTAGTTTCTCGAATAGTTATAGACCTCATATCGACACGACTTATCGAGCTATTGGGATCTGACGTTTACCACCCCTAGGCGAGATATGCGACATATCAGACGATCAGACCGGACTGTACGGTAGAGTTACTGGTCGGATTCACTGGAGTGTGAGCGGTCTTGCTCGTCGATCTTCAGATCGCTCAATACCCGGGTGGCCGTTACGTTTAGCAGACCGCTTGCGGCTTGTGGATGCTTGATATGATCATCATCTGCTGCCGGCGTATTGATGAGTCTTTAGAGTCCTACACAGAGGTTTCCTGGCTCAAGCGAAACGAAATAGGAGCGCATATGAGATATGTGCGGGACCGAGAATAATATGAGTATGTGATACTGTATTCGATTCTCGCGATGTGACATTGATCGGTTATATGCGATATAGCCGGGTTATCGGATCAAGTGTTGATTCGATAAGATGTTACTCATGATACCAGTCGGTTATGTGCGTCATGACCGGATCGTTAAATCAAGCGTTGATTTAATGATTTAATGCATAATTATATATTTGATATATTACTTTGCATTAACTAGTATCGGTTCACTTTAAATGGATTTTCTCGCTCGGGTGTGCACATTGTATATTCGATATAGTTTTGTGCACTTGCTTGTATCATGTTTGATGATACATGCCTTATGGTTAAGTGTTAAGAATTAAACTATAGTTAAGTGGGTGATTAGGGTTTTTGATTTCATTTTATTCATTTTAGGTTTTGGAAAAAGAAAAGGCAAAATGAGGAAAATGGTTGTTTTCTTTTGTTCATTCATGAACCTTCATGAAGACTTTGACTTTTTGACCATTTTGTCTCATGCTTAACCCTAACCACTCACTTAAACCTTAGTTAACTCTCTACATCTAACCATGGTTTAATATATGATAAGGATTGGTTTTTCTTTTCTTTTCTAATTAATCTTATCATATATTTTAGCTTCTTCTTCTTCTTCCTTCAAGTGAAGAAAAGCTTGACCATCAATGGCAACTTGATGATATGAGTGAGAAATCCAATTCTAAAGTCTACCCACTTCCTATTTCTTCATCCTCTACCTCTTGCCAAGTAGTAGAGTGTGTTTACTTCACAAGTTTTATGACTTGGTGAAGTTGTGAGCTTGATCTAGCGATGCCTCGACGTAGATCATCTTCGGCATGGACATCGACGACCTAGCTTGCCCATTCTCCGACGAAGCCGACGCTAGAGCCCGGATTTGATTTGGACAGCGGAGAGGACCTCGTTGCGGAGCTATGGAGGTGGAGCACCGGATCTACAAAGGTTGTATTTCCCTATCTTGTAGTTAAGTGTTAACTAGTTCGTTTTTCGCCTAGACATCTAGCAAACGATCCGTAGTCGGGTCTCTCGGCACCTATAATTTTTGAAATTGGCATGTTCGATGCCTTGCGAGACCTCACTAGTGTGCCTAGGGACCCTACAGTGGTATCAGAGCCTAGCTAGAGCCTTAGGCGAAGTCCAGACGGAATTTGAAGTCCGAACGAACCCGAAACCCCGAACCAATATTGCTCTCTGTCCTTTTTGCAAAAATGTGGATTTTTGTGTATTAAAAATTGCCAAAAAATTCAGCAGGTAATTGCATGAGTTACTGTGAAGCACGTGACCGTAACTCGACGACAGAGGCGCGGATCCGCGGCCCCACCATAGGATTAGCGGCGGTTCCGCGGCCACTGTATCGAGTTACACCACGTGTCTTGCACAGTAATTCATGTCTTGTAATGCTGAGTCTTCTGGAAATTTTTAATTTTTATTCAAGAGTTGAATTTTCTGCTGTTGTTTTGAGGATTCGGTGTTTCGATCGGGGTATCAAATTTTGTCTATGTGGCTTTCCGGATAAATTTTTAGAATATGTTAAAAAGTTCGACCGGATATAAATACCCAATTTTTCCCCTGTCGGGAAATTTCCAAGTGTTGGATTTTTCCGAAGTTTAACGACGTTCTAAGTAGTACAAGTAACTCGATGGACCCTCTAGAAGACAACAAACCTTAACTCGATTATGTGACCGTCTTGAACTGCCCTTTGAACCTTCGGGTTTGGGGCAGTACGGCGTGCCACATGTGAGGCGTTGGCTTGACCCTTCTACGGCTGGACCGTCGGTACTGAGGCACGAACTGAATGTTGTTAGACTTATTTCATGTGTTGATCTGTATCGGGAAAACTTGGGTGTTCGAATGTTCAATCGGAAAGTTTAATATTTTCTAATTATCTGGAATGGGATACAATAATTGGAATTCACAATAGTTATGAGATAACTAAATGAATGTTATAAACGTAGCAGTTCAGTCTCACTTGATCGGTTGCCACGGAATTTTGATGTGATCAAAAGTCCGTTGCAATCACGTAGCGTACGCGGATACTCGCCGGGTAAACTTAATAGACAGCCTCACTCCATAGCCCCGACCAAGTGACTGTAGGAGAACCCCGTCGCCGAAAGCATCCGTTCGGATGCTCACGGTAGTGGTGTTCCGCCTTGGTGCACTTCGTCGACGGTATCAGTGGTGCGGCCATCTACTGAAGTTTACGACGAGTATTCGATCAGACTGTCGGAAATCTTGTTGAATTTCCCGACTCCATATTGAAAAGTGTTTTCGATTTTGAGAGTAAAATGCGGGGTTTATAATTGTTAGGCATGCGATGTCTAAGTAATTCATTTGATCAGGCATGCGATGTCTGAGGTGGTTGCGGATTCCAACTGTTGTAGTTTTACACTTTCTTTTCTGTGACCGTAAGTGTAATATGTGATATCGCCGGTTTTGTTGCTATATGTCAACGACAATTGGGATGCGCATGTTTACTTACGTTGATGACATGTGATGTTATGTGTTGCTGGATATGTTATATTGGATCGTCGTGTTTGAATAGCCGGGGGGGTTTTATGTGAGATGAGTGTTTTTCATTTTCATTCATGTAAAAACTTGTATGTAATATTCTTTTATTGGGGCGCTTCCAGGTTGCGGAAGTTGTCACCTCTTGTATATTATTTACTTTTCCGCACTAGGATAGACCCAAGGAGGAGGGCACAAGTAACCGGGTTCTGGAGTCCAGTGGAAGACCAACTCGAGGAGTCGAGTCCGGGTCTCCTAACTCTAGAATTGGTAGGGTTGCTTGCCGCTCTCGTAGGGGTCTTGGGGTGTGGGTTTGGCTATTCATCACAACCGTGGAATCCGTGTTTTATACTGGCTCGTATTGAAAACACGGACGTCCTAGTATATCCAATATTTCATATGATTCTTCTGCTGCGATATCTGTGATGTGATCATGTGATGTTCTGTGATAGATACAGTATATAGTATATATGATATATTATATAGACGTTACTTATGTTTTACACCCGCGCTAGCCCTGCCCCGCTCTGTCGTTAGTTACCTAACCTAACGGTGCACGAGGGGACATCGAGGCGAATGCGGATGGCATAAGTGTACGTCATATCTATCTGTGATGTTTAGGTACTTAAATGATGGGACTTCATTAATGAGATTAATGAAATAAAAGAAACCTAAGATGTTGTAGAATCGAATTTCAAAATAAAACAGGTAGCTACAGTTCTTGCTTTGCACAGCGGTATATGTGATATATCCTGCACCTTATTCTATGAGGAAAGGACCGCGATCCCTTCACCGGGAGTGACTCCTTTAGAAAAACTAGAAAAGCCTCAAAAGCACTCCATTTTAAAAATCATTTGATTCTACAACGATATCAAGTTCATTACGCAATAGGTTTTCAGAAAAACCTGTCGTAGCCCTCCGTCATTTCAGATATGTACTAGTTAGTATTCGTGCTGCGGTAGTTTGGCATTCGTCAAGGCGTAGTGTACGGTAGCTAACTAGTATTTATCTGCTTCAGCATATGATGCGATTGGATTAGGGTATTCGTACGGCGTTGTTTGGCATTCGTCAAGGGTCGTGCGGGTGGGTTTAATTCAATCAAGAAATGTACGGGTTGAACTTGACTAGTGGACTATGGGTTGTTTGGCATTCGTCAAGGTCATAGCGAGCTAGGGGCAAAATATTATCGGGAATTTCAAGTGTTGAAATTTGCAATGAGATTACATACCTTCTATGAGATAGTTGGATCCCGATACCCGCTGCGAGTAAGAGTTACTCCTGGGAGAGTTTTATACATTACAATTAGCCGATCAAGTAGGTGTCTAGAAAGGTGTCAACGGGGTTACGCCTCTGGGAAAACGAGGTTTACATTAATTAGGTTCGTGCGAAAGCACGGGGGACCTCCCTCAAAGTACCGACACTGGCCTGGCTGAAAGATTGGCGAACTTGTAGTGTGTAATTAATCCCGGCTAGTCTTTCCTTTTAGGGTTTGAAGGAAGATTTGATAAAAAGCAGTGGGAGCCATCCTGATTAGATAAAATAATAACCAATCTATTCTTGACAGAGCGCACGCTGAGTGTTTTCTTCTCTCTCTCTCCAGGTAGCGACCATATCACGCCTTAATCAAGATAATAATACGGAATATTGACCGAACCCGCTTGTTATACTGAGCTGGGGAACGTTGGTCCCGCTCCAACTTATAATTGTTATAAGACAGAGCAGGAAATTGGGGATTACCAGAATTCCCGTGCCGCCCAAACGAAGAGAGTGCATGCTGATGCATCATCTTCGGGTGTGTTCATTACAGAGAACTGTTTCTCAGTATCCTTTACGTCCTGGGTATGTGATACCAGATCAGGATCCCAGATATGTAATCTGTTACATAGGGCTACAGATAGGTAGAGAACTGAGAACGGGTGATAAGTTTCATGAGGCAGAAAACGGGGCAAGAGTTGCAGCCAAGTCTGTCGGTCACTGTCACCCTGTATTACCAATACATTGATTCAGAACGAATGTTATTAGATACCGAACCTGATATACCAAATCATATCACTCTCTTTATTAGAAAAGAAAGGATATAATTTTGTATAGTTGGATAATGTTTTGAACATTTCCTATATCAAAAGTTGATCGGTTCAGGCACGTTATCTAAAAGCATTGATGTTCTAAATCAAACTACAGTTCTTAGTATACCGATCACACACAAGAGGAAGAGTTCAGAAATGAACGAATTCTTCTTGAGGCATTGTAGACTAGGTCAGATCAATGTGACCCGACTAGCTAGAGTTACATATAGATGCATATTTAAATCAGTTTGAATTTGCATCTTGTGAAACTCGCCAGTCATGTCACAGAGATAAGATGACCACAGCTCTGTTTATTGGAAACAGAGAAAGAGTTGATGAACTCTTGGGATGATACATGTTGATGTATGTAGGTCCCCTGTCTACACATGCCAGGACTGGTTCTTTATACTTCATTGCATTCTCTGATAATCTTTCGAGTTTCAGACCTATGTTCCTGTTGAAACACAAGTCCGAACCTTTTGAGATATTCACAGAATATAAGTTAGAAGTAGAGAACCAAAATACGGGTATAAGTATTATGTCCTTTGATGAGATCAAGGAGGAGAATACTTGAGCACGGAAATCCTGGACTATTCTAAAGGAGAATGAGATTCTCTCTCAGCATTACTCCTCTGTATACACCATAGCACGATGGTATATCAGGGCGGAGCAATCACACCTTATATGATAAGGTGTGCTCTATGATGAGTACTACTGAGTTACCTTTTTCCTCAGGGGAGTTATGCACTTGAGAAGCTGCATACCTATTGAATAGGGTTCCAATCAAATCAGTTGCCTACCACTTCATATGTGATATGGAAAAGGAAGAACCCATTTCTTAAGTTAGTTAAGATTTGGGGTTGTCCGGCCTATGTCTGAAAGCAAAATCCGGACAAGCTCGAGGCAAGGTCTGTAATGTAGAACTGGAAAGGTTCCAGCTATACGAACTACAGCAGATGATTTGATAGAACCAAGGGATTCAGTAGATTCCAACGAACCTCAGCCTCTCCGCCGATCTAGTAGGGTTCCTCACCCACCTGAGAGATACTTCGGTTTCTCTATGACAGTGGGAGCGAGGACTGCATCATGAGATGATGACCCAACTAGTTTCGAGCTGGCCATCAGGAGTGTGACTCTGTAAGAATGGCTGGATGCTTATCGATCTGAGATGGAATCCATGTACACCAACAAAGTATGGACTTTGGTTGCTATATCTGAAGGGTTAAATCCCCATCAAGAGAAAGTATATCTTGAGAAGATTACTTGGTGTAGATGGAGAAGTTGAGACTTTCAAAGCTAGACTTGTTAAAGGTTTGCATCATTGACCAGGTGTGGATTATGTTGAAACCTTTTCTAAGGATCTATGCTTAAGTCCATCCAGATCCTACTTGTCACGGCTACATACCATGACTACGATATCTGGTGGTTGGGTGTCATGACTACTTTTCTAAATGATGTTTTAGAAAAATGCGTCTATAAGTACACAGCCAGAGGACTTCGTAGACAGTGGGAGCAGCGGAAACGTGTGCAAGATGCTTTGTAGGATAAAGCAGGCATCGCGGAGTTGGAACGTCTGTTTTGATGAATTAGTCAAAGAAGTTGACATCATCAAAATGGTAGATGAACCTTGTATAAACAAAAAGGTAGTAGGGAGTATGGTGGTGATCCTCGTAGAGTACGTGGATGACATACTCTTGATAGGGAAGGAGTTTCTTATGCTACGCTCGATCAATCTCCGATTATCACAATGATTCTCCATATAGGATCATAATGATACCTACTAACTCCTGGATTTTGGATCTATGAGATAGATCTAAATGGATGTTAGGATTCTCACTTGTTGAAGTAAGATAGTATCAATTGATCCTGGGGAGAATCACTGGAAGTGTTCCAGAGTGATAAAGACGACTGAATGTCAGTCACAGGCATTGTCTTTACCCTCAGTGGAGGGACGGTATGTTGGAAGAGTTCCAAGCTAGATACCGTGACATACTAGACGATAAAGGCTGGATACATCGCTACTTAAAATGCTACCAAAGAGGCTGTTTGGGTATATATGGTTCATGAGATGAACTATGTTCCTCCCATTGTGTGACAATGGAGTTGTGGCTTATGCCAAGGAACGAAGGTCCCATCAGTGATCCAGACATATTCTAAGGCAGTATCACTTGATCATGGAGATGGTTGATCTCCAGGGTGATCGAGGTTAGGAGAGTAGACTCAGAGGACAACACAGCGGATCCACTCACAAAGGCCTGTTCCCAGAGAGAGACTTTTATGGGATGGTTGAGTATGAGATACTACAACCACTGCTATCAGATGGCCCTAGTGCAAGTGGGAGATTGTTAGTTATATGTATGCCCTAGAGGCCATTACTATACATAGGATGTATATTGTAGTGGATGCTGGGACATATCTAGGGAGGACTTTCTTGCTCGACATGATAGTATGCTATCTGGTTGCTCTTTACCTTAACGTGTACACTGTTTGTCTCCCTGTTACATGTTGGTAAAGCCCTTAGGATCTGTACTTGACTACCTGGACTATGATGCGGATCATACTAGTGGGGACATTGTAGTCCATAAGTACATCCTTCAAAGTCCCTAGTCGTGGGTGTATCGAGACGGGGCATCGATATACCAGAGTAGACTAGCGTGTACCTTCTCGACCCATACAGATGGGCGATGGATGATCCCATATCCATTGGTGTTTGACATCAGAGATGATATACGGGTGCTCAGTAGAGACTGGGTACACTGGACGGACTCGCCGAGAACTCCCAGATGGTATTATACCTCACGTCAGATGGCACTTCTCTGGTGACACTGGTACAGAGTAGTCTGTTGACCCGAGATCGTCATAGAGTCTCGTGTGGTTCCCACTGTGCTTTGATTTCCATCTTACCACGTCCAAGAGGGCGTGCAAAACGGTGGTTTTTGGGTACAGTCCCGAGTCACATGGAGGCAATGAGCGATAGGAGGGGATTCGTCTCTCCCGGTATAGGGAGTTGATGTTGCGCTGTGTTCGATTGGCTATAACAGGAAATCCCTGGCCAGGGTTGCTGAGATTTACTGGTAAGTGTTACCAGTAGTTTCTCGAATAGTTATAGACCTCATATCGACACGACTTATCGAGCTATTGGGATCTGACGTTTACCACCCCTAGGCGAGATATGCGACATATCAGACGATCAGACCGGACTGTACGGTAGTGTTACTGGTCGGATTCACTGGAGTGTGAGCGGTCTTGCTCGTCGATCTTCAGATCGCTCAATACCCGGGTGGCCGTTACGTTTAGCAGACCGCTTGCGGCTTGTGGATGCTTGATATGATCATCATCTGCTGCCGGTGTATTGACGAGTCTTTAGAGTCCTACACAGAGGTTTCCTGGCTCAAGCGAAACGAAATAGGAGCGCATATGAGATATGTGCGGGACCGAGAATAATACGAGTATGTGATATTGTATTCGATTCTCGCGATGTGACATTGATCGGTTATATGCGATATAGCCGGGTTATCGGATCAAGTGTTGATTCGATAAGATGTTACTCATGATACCAGTCGGTTATGTGCGTCATGACCGGATCGTTAAATCAAGCGTTGATTTAATGATTTAATGCATAATTATATATTTGATATATTACTTTGCATTAACTAGTATTGGTTCACTTTAAATGGATTTTCTCGCTCGGGTGTGCACATTGTATATTCGATATAGTTTTGTGCACTTGCTTGTATCATGTTTGATGATACATGCCTTATGGTTAAGTGTTAAGAATTAAACTATAGTTAAGTGGGTGATTAGGGTTTTTGATTTCATTTTATTCATTTTAGGTTTTGGAAAAAGAAAAGGCAAAATGAGGAAAATGGTTGTTTTCTTTTGTTCATTCATGAACCTTCATGAAGACTTTGACTTTTTGACCATTTTGTCTCATGCTTAACCCCAACCACTCACTTAAACCTTAGTTAACTCTCTACATCTAACCATGGTTCAATATATGATAAGGATTGGTTTTTCTTTTCTTTTCTAATTAATCTTATCATATATTTTAGCTTCTTCTTCTTCTTCCTTCAAGTGAAGAAAAGCTTGACCATCAATGGCAACTTGATGATATGAGTGAGAAATCCAATTCTAAAGTCTACCCACTTCCTATTTCTTCATCCTCTACCTCTTGCCAAGTAGTAGAGTGTGTTTACTTCACAAGTTTTATGACTTGGTGAAGTTGTGAGCTTGATCTAGCGATGCCTCGATGTAGATCATCTTCGGCATGGACATCGACGACCTAGCTTGCCCATTCTCCGACGAAGCCGACGCTAGAGCCCGGATTTGATTTGGACAGCGGAGAGGACCTCGTTGCGGAGCTATGGAGGTGGAGCACCGGATCTACAAAGGTTGTATTTCCGTATCTTGTAGTTAAGTGTTAACTAGTTCGTTTTTCGCCTAGACATCTAGCAAACGATCCGTAGTCGGGTCTCTCGGCACCTATAATTTTTGAAATTGGCATGTTCGATGCCTTGCGAGACCTCACTAGTGTGCCTAGGGACCCTACATATCGTCAGTTGAACCGAGTTACGGTGCGAAATAGGTATCCTTTACCTCGCATTGACGATTTATTTGATCAGCTCCAGGGTGCAAGACATTTTTCTTAGATTGATTTACATTCGGGTTATCATCAGTTGCGGGTTCGGAATGATGACATTCCGAATACTGCTTTTCATACGCGCTATGGGCATTATGAGTTTTTGGTGATGTCATTCGGACTCACCAATGCGCCAGCAACGTTCATGGATTTGATGAACCGGATTTTCAGGACGTTCCTCGACCAGTTTATTATAGTGTGTATTGATGACATACTGGTCTACTCTAGGAGTCGTGAGGAGCATGAGCAGCACTTGAGGATTTTTTTGCAGATTTTGAGAGTGCACCAGCTGTATGCTAAATTCGCAAAGTACGCGTTTTGGCTTGATAGAGTTGACTTCTTGGGTCATGTGGTGACTGGTGATGGTATTCTGGTGGACCCGAGGAAGATCGAGGCTATACAGCTTTGGCCCAGACCTGTATCGGTGAATGAGGTCCGCAGCTTTTTGGGCTTAGCTGGTTATTATCGCCGTTTTGTGCAGGATTTCTCGAGTATCGCTGCACCGCTGACTGGACTGACCCGGAAGGGGGTTCCTTTTCTTTGGACTGATGCGTGCGAGCAGAGTTTTCAGCAGTTGAAGACTCGGTTGACAACAGCACCAGTTCTTTCTTTACCTTCTGGATCGGGCGGCTGTGTTGTTTATTGTGATGCTTCTTGAGTGGGGCTCGGCTGTGTATTGATGCAGCATGACAGAGTGATCGCTTACGCTTCTAGACAGCTGAAGAAGCACGAGAAGAATTACCCCACTCACGATCTTGAGATGGTCGCGGTGGTCTTTGCGTTGAAGATTTGGAGACACTACTTGTACGGGGAGTCGTGTCAGATCTTCACGGATCATAAGAGCTTGAAGTATATCTTCAAGTAGCGGGATCTGAACCTGAGACAGCGCCGATGGATGGAGCTAGTGAAGGATTATGATTGTGAGATCCTTTATCACCCGGGCAAGGCGAATGTGGTGGCTGATACTTTGAGTCGTAGGCCCGGGGGTAGCTTATCACAGTTGAGCACCGTTCAGCGTCAGTCGTCTGCAGATTGGCAGCTCTTGTGTGATGGTAAAGTGCAGTTCGAGTTCACCTCTACTGGGGGACAGTTTTCTCATGTCAGCGCCCGTCCACTACTACTTGATCGTATCCGTGAGGCGCAACCCAGTGATGCTCGTTTGTCAGAGATTCTTGAGCTTGTTTGACAGGGTACAGTTTCGGAGTTCATGATTGATGACCAGGGTGTGCTACGATGCGGGACTCGCTTGTGTGTACCAGATGCTAATGGGTTGAGACGCGAGATCCTAGAGAAGGCACATCAGTCGGCCTTTAGCGTTCATCCAGGTTCCACCAAGATTTACCGAGATTTGAGAGACTTTTACTGGTGGGAAGGGATGAAACGCGATATTTCGGACTTCGTTTCGAGGTGCCTGACTTGTCAGCAAGTCAAGGCTGAGCATCAGAGGCCGGCTGGAGAGTTTCAGCCTTTACCCATTCCGGAGTGGAAATGGGAGCAGATTTCCATGGACTTCATTGTGGGTCTACCCAGGACCAGTAGGGGGTATGACTCCATTTGGGTGATTGTTGACCAGTTAACGAAAGCGGCTCACTTCCTTCCAGTGAAGACTACTTTCGGTTATGCTCAGTATGCGCAGTTGTATATATATGAGATTGTGCGTTTGCACGGTGTTCCCACATGCATAGTATCCGACAGAGGCACCCTGTTTACTAGCCGTCTTTGGCAGAAGCTTCAGGAAACTTAGGGTACCCGGTTGAGTTTTAGCGCCGCTTTTCATCCACAGACTGATGGTCAGTCAGAGCGGACTATTCAGAATCTGGAGGATATGCTCTGTTCATGTGTGCTTGATTTTGGTGGCAGTTGGGATCGTCACTTACCGTTGATAGAGTTCTCCTACAACAACATCTTTCAGGAGACTATTCAGATGGCACATTTTGAGGCTTTATATGGTAGGAAGTGTCGATCGCCAGTCTGTTAGATCGAGCTTAATGAGAGTCTAGTTTTGGGACCCTAGCTAGTTAAGGAGACTACGGAGAAGATTCAGCTGATTCAGGACAGGATGAGAGCAGCCCAGTGCAGGCAGAAGTCTTATGCCGACCGTCGTCGTCGCAGACTTAAGTTCGCAGTGGGGGATCATGTATTCCTGAGGATTTCTCCGATGAAGGGCGTTATGCGATTTGGGAAGAGGGAGAAGCTCAGTCCCAGATTTGTAGCTCCTTTCGAGATCCTTGAGCGAGTGGGTTCTGTTGCTTATCGTTTGGCGCTCCCGCCTAGTTTTCCGGATGTTCACCCCATTTTCCATGTGTCGATACTTCGTAGATACCTTCATGATCCTTCTCACATGATTCAGCACGAGACCGTTCAGCTTGAGCACGATCTTTCGTTCACCGAGCAGCCGGTAGTTATTTTGGATCGGCAGGTGAAGAAACTTCAGTCAAGGGTCTTGCCGTCTGTGAAGGTTCTATGGCGTAGCCCTACTGGTGAGGAGATCACTTGGGAGGCCGAGAGCGAGATGCGGAAGAAATTCCTTCATCTCTTTGAAGGTACGCTTAGTATGAAATTTTAATTCGGGGACCGAATTTCTATAAGGGGAGAGATTGTAACGTTTCAGAAATCATTATGCGAATTTTTCCGTTTTAGGGTTAAATTGTCGGAATTTTCCGTTTTAACCCGACTGTGTTCAAACGACCATATAAACTTGCCAGCACCTAGTTTAGCTAAAATAAAGCTAGTGCGCAAGCTTTGGGAGTATATGGGGCGTTTTGGTTCAATTTGATTTTTCCCAATTTTAATATTTTTTTAATGTGGTATTCGCATTTTGGGAAATTTCTGTTAAGTGAACTTTTCATCAATTAAGTTTGAGTTAAACCAAAACCTTCTCACATATCTAGATATTTGTTGTGCAAATGGATTTAAGTTTAAAGAAATGCAAAGGAAAAGAAAATGAGGTGGCATGTGCATGCATTTGTGTGTGAATGCATTTATGTGCATTTATCACTTGAATTGCTAGGAAATTTCCACACAAAACCCTCCCCTCCCCTCTTGGCCGAGCTCTATCCTCCCTCTTCTGTTCTTGATCAAATCCTTCTCTTTTTTCTTCAATTCTAGCACAATAAATCCTCAAAAATTCCCAAATATATCATAAAATTCTAAAAGTCTTGATTTTTGCTCTTGGATCGCTTGGAGCTAGGAAAGCTTGGATCTTGTGAGCTAAAATTGATAGGTATAATCCCTAATCTGTCAAAATGAAGTTTTTATGTTGTATAGCTCGTTGATTATGGTTTAGAACACTTTAAATATCGATTGGTGCGATATCGTATTTTTAATGTCTTTTTAGAGCCTCTGTACCTGCTGTGACCTGGGATTTTCACAGAAAAATCAAACAAATTTATAGTGATGTACTAGTGACCCTGGAGCACCACCTAAGACACGAGACCCACCACACCGGCCTCGGCCGGCGACCCTAGGCAAAATTCCGGCGACGCCGGCGATGTAGGGAGCTGCTTGGGAATGGCTTTTGTGGGTAGTTGTCTGCTGTTGGTTAGGGGTGTTTGGTACTGTTTACTTTTTTAGTAATTACAGTATTCAAAATTTAGAATCGTTTACCTATAATCTAGTGTTTTGAGTCCGCGTGTTACGTGATCCGACACGAATCGTGATCTGATGCAGCTGCTGTACTCAGTTTGGTTTGGTAAAGTCGCAATGCGCGTTAGCCACTAGACGGACACTCGCGAGTTAGTTTGGTGTTGGTGCGTTATTTAATACGTAGTTTTACGTTATATTGGTCGATTTATGAGATGTTTGCACTATTTCTTATGTTTGTGGAAATATAGCGTCGCAAATGGGGACTTCGGACGCTGCGAATAAGGGGAAGCAGGTGGTTGGATTTTCATAACTGGAGACCTTTAGTGAGTAGATTTAACATCTACGGGGAAATCGCCCGTATGGCGCTAAGCGTCGGGGCTAGATATGATATGATATTAGCCGTATGTTTATGTGCATATATAGAGATATTGCATGATTCACATTGCATATAGTTACTTGTTGTGCCTAATACTGTATCCTTTGTACACTGCTCTATTATTGACTGTCCATGTTGCACAAGCACCAATGATATGCTACACACACACTGTCGGTAATTGCCATGATACGCACAACACAAATGCTCATTGATATACCGTGCAATTAGTTAGCGACATTGAAACAGTTATACTCTGCGATAGCGCATATGACATATAGCATACCTGTATACCTACATGCCTATATATATACCATACTATACCTACATGTTCGCACATATACTTTGCTATTGTTACATGATCAGTTTTTATAGCATATATATCGGTGGAATGGGACGCTGTATATATATGTATTCTGGATTTGGATTTTTGGGAACCGCGCGATATATTTAATGACTTGATGCATTAAATAGTGGACTTTTCCCGTGATATGCTCATATTGATGTTTTATGTTGCATATTCTATTTTACATGGATTTACGCATTTGAGATATGTTTTCATGCGATATGGGAATTTCAAGTGTCGATGTTAGGCACTTATATTCCGAGAGATATATGGATTTTGACAGACCGATACGTGGAACACAAGTGTCGAGATGGGATACTTAGGTTTCGAGGAACATATGGATATCAGAAAGACCGATACGTGGAACACAAGTGTCGAAGTGGGATACTTGGGTTTCGAGGAACGTATGGATACGAATATTTACGTGTCGATGTTAGGCACTGATTTTCATGATGTTTTAGAGTGTCGATGTTTGACACTCAGGTTCCATGAGACATACAGGATCTGAGGGCCGATCTGAGTATTTTGGGATTTGGGGTGTTGTTGAGTTACACCGTGTTTTTCCATGCTTATGATTTGTGCATGAGATTATTTACTATCCCGCACTCAGTATTCAGTTGATATGCATTGATTCATGTAGATATAGTACCCTGGTGGTGTGGTGTACCTTGATCATGATAGTTGCATATTCATATTGTCATACTCATGCTACCAGCTTACATGCTATTGATCATTGATGTTAGTGCATACTAGCGATTTCAGTATGATGTTATTTACTATTCACGAGTTGGAAACTCACCCCCGTTGTGCCACAGTGTTTTGCAGGACTTACCCTCAGAGTAGTCGCGGTAGTGCGTCTTATCATCTATACTTTTGCAGATACCGCTACGTTTGGCATTGAGGCCTTTGCTTTTAGGTGGGTTTGCGGTTATCTGCTTGTACATTGTATATCTTTTGTTGGATCTAGTATTCTCCATCTACCACTGTTTGTATATGACTTAGAGACGACTTGTGGGGATTCAGTGTTGTATTATTTTGGTGAATTTGGGTGCCGTGCTCGTGGGAGCCGGTTATGTTGGTATGTCTACTTCTTATTGCAGTCTTTCCTTTGTTATTTCTTCGCTTCGGCGTCGTATACTTGTTGTGGTGATTTTCTCCGCCGTTGGGCGTGATTTTTCTCCCATTTGGGATGCTTTATATTATCTGTGTTGTACCCGTTTTCGGGGCTAGTTTTTACAAAGGAGGTGCTACCGAAATTTTCAAGAAGGAAAAACTAGAGTTAGAGATTTTACTTGTGATTTTCTAAATGTGTTAAAACTATGTTTTTCTCCGTTGATCCAGATTTGGGTGGTTTAGATTTCTGGGTTTCGGCTTACTTGAGTTGCGTACGCCTGTAGACGTTACGTAGTTTAGTTGCCGGTTACAGGCCAAATTTTGGTTCGTGACAAAAACTCTCATGAATAAATCAAGTAGATAATGGCAACCCTAGGTGAGTTAGTATCATATACTAACCTTTGTAGAGACTTAACCATAGCTAGGATAATTGGTTGGGTTAATAAATATCTTTGGTAAAATAAAAGAAGTAGACTAAGTCAATGGCAATCCAAGCTTCTTGCCATGACAAAAAATGCCACCAATTTTGATTTTCTAAAATAAATAAAACCCTAAATTATATCTAGCATGGTGTAAGTCATACACACACCCATGAAGCATGTATCATCAAACATGACACAAAATTATGTACACTTACATATATCACATATATACAATGTGCACAAACAAAGTGAGAAAAGAAATCTTAAGTGAATGAATATTAGTTAATATAACTTAATATATCAAATATATAATTATACATTAAATTATTAAATCAACACTTGATTTAAAAATCCAGCTATATCACACATAACCGACTAATATCAAATGTAACATCTTATCGAATCAACACTTGATCCGATAACCCAGCTATATCACATATAACCGACCTATGTCACATATAGCGAAAATAGAATACGGTATCACATACAGTATTAATGTCGGTCCCGCACATATCACATATGTGCTCCCGCACATATCACATATGTGCTCCTACTCCGTTTCGCTTGAGCCAGAAAACCTCTGTGTAGGACTCTAAAGACTCGTCAATACGCCGGCAGTAGGTGATGATCATATCAAACACCCACAAGCCGCAAGCGGTCTGCTAAACGTAACGTCCACCCGGGTATTGAGCGATCAGAAGATCAACAAGCATGCCTGCTCATACTCCTGCGAATCCAATCAGTAACACTACCGTACAGTCCGGTCTCTTCGTCTGATATGTCGAATATCTCGTGTAGGGGTGGTAAACGTCAGACCCTAGTAACTCGATAAGTCATGCCGATATGAGGCTCATAACAGGTCGAGAAACTACTGATAACTGTTACCAGTATATCTCAGAATCAGCCCTGGCCAGGGACTTCCTGTTATAGCCAATCGAGCACAGCGCAACATCAACTCCCTATACCGGGAGAGACGAATCCCCTCCTATCGCTCATTGCCTCCATGTGACTCGGGACTGTACCCAAAAACCACCGTTTTGCACGTTCTCTTGAACGTGGTAAGATGGAAATCAAAGCACAGTGGGAATCATACAAGACTCTATGACGATCTCGGGTTGACAGACTACCCTGTACAAGTGTCACCAGAGAACTGCCATCTGATGTAAGGTATAATACCATCTGGGAGTTCTCGGCGAGTCCGTCCAGTGTACCTAGTCTCCACTGAGCACCCGTATACCATCTCTGATGTCAAACACCAATGGATATGAGATCATCCATCGCCCATCTACATGGGTCGAGAAGCTATACGCTAGTCTACACTGGTATATTGATGCCCTGTCTCGATACACCCATGACTAGGAACATTAAAGGATGTGCTCATGGACTACCTTTGTCCCACTAGTATGATCCGTACCATAATCCAGGTAGTCAAGTAAACATCCTAAGGGCTTTACCAACATGTAATAGAGAGACAATCAGTATACATGTTAAGATAAAGAGTAACCAGATAGCATACTATCATGTCGAGCAAGAAAGTACTCCCTATGTATGTCCAAGCATCCACTATAATATACATCATATGTACAATAATGGCCTCTAGGGCATACATATAACTAACAAAGTGTACACAAGTGAGAAAAAGAAATGCTTAAGTGAGCTAATATTAGTTAATGTAAGTTAATATATGTTCGTATCAGATTTTTGCATTTTTATACCGCCCAATTTTTATCACATTGCTTATCGGTAGGTACTCTTGAGCCGTGTTTGCTAGTCAATTGCAGGATACAGGTTCTCGGCTCTGAATAGTGAAATTGATGGAAAAGCACGACAAATTCCGGATTACTGCCAACCACAGATAAAACACGGGTCTCCGCTCTCTATCCGTATGTTGCCGCACACCAGTTTAAGGGACAAAATGGCAAATCAATGTCATTTTCAAGCACAAAGCTCAATGGCAACACAAGATCCAACATATCTACGCGGAGCTCAAGAAAAATCATGGCAAAAGATCCACATCACATCACCTTTTGATCAACAGAAATTCTGGAAAAATCGTGAAGAAATTCTGAGAAAAAACATATACCAGACTGAAGGGCACTGCAAACCAGGAGAAGCCACCAAAATTGAAGACCTAAGTCCCCAATAGGGCCGCGGAACCGCGGCCTAAGCATGCTTAGGCCGCGGAACCGCGGTCGTACGGCCTTGTCAGCTGACGATCATTTGAGGGTATTTTTGACATTCCATGTTTATTCTAAATGTTGCCCTAGAATTTCTGTTGCCTGCTTATAAATAGTCCAGAACTTGCCAAAGCCAAGGGTGCTTATTCTTGTATTTAGATTTAGGTTATATGTTGTTGTTCTTCTTCCTCCTCTCATCTCTTCTCCATTTAAAACTTGTAGTGAGCTTTTGTGAGTGAAGAATGAATAAAGGAGTTCTTGTTCTTACCATGCTTATCTTGTTGTAATTGTTAATTATATTTGCTTGTATTTTTCTTTTGCTAATCTAGTTGTTGTTATTTGTTGTTTGTTTCTTTCTTGTTCTCTTTTTCTTTATCCTTAAACAACCATGATGCTTACGCTTGATCCTTGCCGAGGTGAGGTCGCAAATAGCTAGTTGTAATCTTCTAACCTCTTTCTTTCTATCTTCCTCCTTTGTTTTATTTTTCATTTTCCTTATAATGGGTGAGTAGTTTCCATACTTGTTAGTGTAGGATAAGGAAAGTTTGAAAGAAGGAAATCTCTCTCACTCTTTCCTTGCCCAACATCTTAAATCGGACTCCCGTTAATTGAACCACAATCCGCTCCCTACGGCACCCTATCCTACATGATAGTGGTGATTCCGTAGTGAGACCGGTTGTGGTTGAATTAACCAGAGGTTAAGGCTAAGAGCCAAGAACGGACGGACAAGCACCAAAAGGAAGAACTTATGCGTTGGAAAGCCTAGCTTATACTCGCAAGTTCCTTCCTAGTCGTGCTAATCCCCGTTGTTGCCGATTACCATAACACCGATATTAAGAGTGGCAACGAAAGAAGTGAGCAACTCCTAACTCAAACTAACCTAATCCTAACCCTAACAAGCTCTCTTTACATATCATTTTAGCACATAGTTAATCTCAAGACAAATCTGGACATTTGGACTTAACTCGTTAAAGCACATAGAAAAAGATTCCCATCTCCCTGCGGACAACCCGTACTCAACCGGCTAGCTACAAGCGAAACCGTATTGATTGCGGTAATAAACTTTGCACGCAAAAACTCTACCAATCAATATATCAAATATATAATTATACATTAAATTATTAAATCAACACTTGATTTAATAATCCGGCTATATCACATACAACCGACTAATATCATTTGTATCAACTTATCGAATCAACACTTGATTCGATAAACCAACTATATCACATATAACCGACCGATATCACATATCGAGAGAATAGAATACGGTATCACATACGCGTATTAATCTCGGTCCCGCACATATCACATATGTGCTCCTACTTCATTTCGCCTGAGCCAGGAAACCTCTGTGTAGGACTCTAAAGACTCGTCAATACGCCGGCAGTAGGTGATGATCATATCAAACACACACAAGCCGTCAGTGGTACTGCTAGACGTAATGGCCACCCGGGTATTGAGCGATCAGAAGATCAACAAGCAAGATTGTCCACACTCCTGCGAATACAATAAGTAACACTACCGTACAGTCCGGTCTCTTCATCAGATGTGTCGCATATCTCAGTCTTCATCACAGAAAACTACATTTTTATACCACCCATTCGTTATCTATTTCGTATATATCGGTACTATTAACCAGTGTCTGCTCAGTTATTACAGATTACAGCTGTTCATGATAAAAGACTGGAAACACACTCAAAATCACGGATATAACGTTTGGAAGCCGACACTGCAAACAGAACAGAAAACCGATCATTGTCCAAAGAGTTCTTGTTGAAAATAGATGTGTGCACACAATTTTGGTCCAGCACAATGCAAGTGTGCACATGAACCATGATGGGGCTGCGTAGGCTGTATAACATGATGAAATGGTGCAAGTAGGGAACATGTGCATTAAATGCTAAAAGTGTTGATGTAATTTGAATCATCAAAGTTTTTCCTCCAAATCCCTGAGTGCAAACAAGGTTTATATAGGAAAATCTAGCGGCACCAATGGACTTGTAGAGAGAGCACAAGACCACATCATCAATATGATCTCCTTTGCTCGGATTGAGACCGGCCACTCCCCTACAAAAACCGAGCTCGCCGGCCCTGTTGTGTCAAAATGTCCCCATATTTTCTCTGTCCCCCCTTGATGTCACATCATCTCGTTTTTATTATTTGTTTAATTTTGTTTTGAGCCTATAAATACCAGGCCTTTGGGCAAGTTAGAGGGGACTACTTCTTTTGTGAGAGAAAAGTTTGTAAACATTGTAACTAGTGATCTTGTAGCTCTTAGTATGAATTCCTTTCCTTCCTCTAGTCTTGCAACCTCTTTTCTTGAGCTTGCAAGATTAGATTTTGGTATTTGAATTCATTTATTTGTACTTAGAACCATTGTAATCAAGCTTCAATTATATCAAGTTGTTTCTTGTATATCTTCTCTTTTTGCATCTTTTCTTTTTGTTGTTATTTCAATTTATGATGTGTGAGTAGTTATTCTTGGGCTATGGTGAGGTAGGTTGTGGAAGGACTTTACTTCCAACCCCTCCCTTTTGATTCTTGCATTTTACACTTCTTTTCTTAATTATGCAATTTTATCATGTTTTGCTTGATAGGATATATCGTTTTGAATGGTTACAAATCAACCTTTAACATATATCATATTCCTTCTTTACATTTTATTGTTTCTATATTATGATTTGAAGTTGAAATGAATACGGAATTATGTTAAGTGTCGCAACTAGCTAGATAGGATATATAGCACACATGCATATATTCTATACTTGCTAACTTCACTTAACTAATTCCATATTCATTTCATTCTCAAACTAAAACATGAACCTTGAATCAAAACGGAGAGTTAGGGGTAAAAGTCGTATTTCACTCATACTAAACCTTAGCCTAAGTTTTCCCTAAAACAAAACCTTTCTTCTTTTAAATATTACAACACGTGACAACTCCTTTCCAAACCTCTTGATTTATAACTCAATTTGATGTCGTGATATCCACTCCTTGTGGTTCGACCCGTGCTTGCCGACTTGCTTCAACGTACCGTGCACTTGCGGTATTTTTAAAACTCGAGACTCACATCGTGCACTATTTTCACCAACAAAACCGACATATCTTAATTAAAGCAAAACTCGACAAAAGCACGACACCGTGAGATTACGAACAAGTTTTCGGCGCCGTTTCCGGGGAGTGGCAACATCACTAAGCCATTTTGAGTTATCTTTGTATATACCTTCAAAACCAAAACATAAAAATCAAACCTTTTGACATTGTGCTCTCTGTTCTTTGGACCTGCTATCACTCTGTGATCAAATTAAAAAATCAAAGTATACCAACAGAACAATTAACTAGCCTAGAGAACCCACCAACAATACGAGCACCTAACTCCTAAAAACGACCGGCGACATCAATACAAAATTCGAGCTCGCCGGCCCATTGAGGGAGTTTTGAAAATTTTCTTGTGGTGGTGTCTCCAATGCACTGTTATTATTCTTTTGGTATTGTTTGATTTTTATAATTCTTAGTGTGCAGGGATTTGGCCGCATATATCGCTTTTCGTAATAAAATTGCCGTGTTTGAAACATTTTCAGATTCAAGGAAATTGTGAATAGCGATTGTGCAAAGGAAGGGGTGCGCTCAAGGACAAGGTGATAACAAAATACAGTGCCAAAGATCTGGGTAGATTGACCCGCGCAAGCGAACCTTTCAACCCAAACGGATTCAAATCAAACGGGGGTTTCTTAACCCAAAAATCCACCCGTACATATTTCTTAACACCTTCTTCTCAAATCCCGACGCGTCCACTACTCTATCATTGCAGGATTCTTTGCAAGCACATTGCCAAACGCCAAAAGAACTAACCCGTATTTTTTGCAGCACCGCGTTTGAACATAAAATAAAAAAATGATTGTTTGATGTTTTGAACAACTTTTTCATTGTATTGCGCATTGCATAACTTTAATACGGCCTTAAGGGCAAAAGAACCCCAACAAGATACGGTAAGGGATTTCATCACCCTTCTCCGTGGCCCACAAACCACAAAGAACGAGCATATTTTTCACACACCCATTAACATTAAAAGAAATTAGACTTTCAACCTCTAAGGACTTCGCGCTCACTAAGGAAAGTTAAGTGTATTTCGAACACCGTCCATCGGTACATTATTCAAGTAGTGTCTAGGAAAGTGTGAAAGGCGCAACCGCCGAAAGAGAGAAGGTTATTCTAATTAAGGAACCTCGCGAAAGCGAGGGACAACCTCCCTTCTTCTCTGCACTTACCTGGCTTCTCGATTAGTCTATCGTGGGCCCGTTTCGCAGTACATTTTTACTTCACAAAGCAAGTTTTTGAGCAGGTTTAGTTGACCTAGGTAACCCTAGACTGTTTAGGTGTGTGCAGTGTGTCTTATTTGTGTTCTTGTTACACCTTTTTTTTGTCATTTTTTTTACTGTGAATATTTTGGTTAAAACAACACTTTTTCCTCCATTTCCTCAGTCTTTCCCTACCACTTCCGGATAGTGCATGTCAGCTTGGACTAGAGATTCACAATCTCGATTAGTCCGGTTTGTGACTGTATCTTCCGACTCTTCTACACCCTATGATTCCTCGGAACCTTCCGAGACCTTCTTACCTTCTGCTTCATCGGAGCCGTCCGATCCTACACTTCTTTCACCCTCACCTTTTTCTCCTACACCACCGACAATGACGGAATAAACGATCGTTGAGCAACAGGAGGCGGCGTTACAGGACAAATGCTACCCACACCATTCATCCCTTCCTTCATGCATAGTGTTGCCCACCATTGCGGCAAACAACTATGAAATCAAGCCGCAATTCATACCACTACTCCGAAAATTCCACGGACTCGAGTCCGAGGATGCTTACCTTCTAATCAGTGAATCTGAAGGAGTGTGTGCTATGATGAAAATTCACGGAGTGGGTGAGGATGTCGTTAAGCTCAAATTCATTCCTTTTGCGCTTAAGGACAATGCGAAAAGTTGGTTAAACAGTTTGCCAGCTAGATCAATCACGACATGGGACGACTTTGTGAAAGTTTTTCTAAAAAAAATTTACCCTATTCATAAAACCGTGCGAATTCGCAATGAAATCCATAATTATAAACAAAAAGAGGGTGAATTTTTTTGGAAATGCTTAGAAAGATTCAAAGACATCTTAATCAAATGTCCCCATCATGGGTTAGAACAGTAGAGGTTGTGTCAGATTGTCTATGAAGGTTTAGACTCCAGTTCATGCATGATGTTAGAGTCCATGTGTCAGTGCAAATTTCTGAGCTATGGTGCTAAGGACGCGTGGAACTTTTTGGAGGAACTGGCTGACAAGACCATTCAGTGGGAGAGTGTGAGTGAGACACCATCTGTGACTAGGAGCGGTGCACACATAGTTGACACCTATATAGCTGCCGAAGCAAAAATCGCCACTCCTGTACGGCGAATGGAAGATTTAGAGGGAAAAAATTCACCGCTACCAGTCAATTAAATTTCTCCGACTTTATGCGCTAACTGTCAGCATCCTAGCCACATAACGGAAGAATGTATGTTTCTCGTTGGGTCCCAAGGACTTGAAAACGTTAATGCGCTGTATCAAAACCAGCGTCCCAGGAACGATCCCTTCGCACAGACATACAACCCTGGTTGGAAGAATCATCCCAATTTTGCTTGGAATCAGGCACCACTTCAAAACAACAATTCAAACCCGCCTTTCCAACAATTTCAAAATTCAAATTTTCAAAACCAGAAATTGGGATATTCTACCAACCAGCCCCAACAGCCGAATCAGCCCAACCTAACCTTTACACCCCCTGGGTTCGCCCAAGACGACAAGAGGGTGTCATCCATTGAAAAAGGGTTGGAAGCTTTGATTAAAACTTCTGCACAGACTTCGTCTAGTCTAGCTACTTTTATGCAAACATCTGGTCAGTTGCATAGCGCTAACACTCAAGCGATAGCCAGACTAGAAATCCAAATCAGTCAACTTGTTGCTGCAGTTAATGAACGTGAAAAGGGAACATTTCCATCTCAACCCGTGATGAATCCAAGAGAGCAGAGAAACAACAACGCTCATATTGTTCAGCAGAACAATATTGAGAATGCAAACGCCGTCACCGTCCTCAGATCAAGATTTACGATTGACAACAAGGTTGTCAACCCTAACGACTCATCCAAACATGCGGTTTTCAGTTTACCAGCACGTATCTCATCTTCTGTTCCTCATTGTGATCCGTCGTCTCTTCATTATCTTCTTCTTCTTCTCCTTCATCGTCTTCGTCTACTGCACATCTTTCAAAGCAGCTTGAGAATTCGCCACAAGTACACCATGATGACCCAGCAAGAACACTCCCGCCTTCTGCACCGGTTCCATCTGCAACTTCTCCAAATTTCGTGTTTGGGCCTATGGCTCCCTATCCCAATAGGATGAAATCAAAGAAGCCTTCTGCAAGTATGGAAAAGGAGTTAGAGGTTTTCAAACGTTGTGAGGTTGACATGCCTTTGTTGGATGTGTTCCAACAAGTTCCGGCGTATGCAAAATTCCTGAAGGATTTGCGCATGCAAAAACGACGCACAAATGTGCCTAAAACAGTCTTCTTGGCCGCCACTCTAAGAGATGTCTTGTCCAAATCCATTCTGGTAAAATATAAGGACCCTGGCTATCCTACTATTTCTTGCACTATCGGGGACAAGCAAATCAATCGTGCCTTGTTAGACTTAGGGGCAAGTGTGAACCTTCTCCCATACTCAGTCTACAAACAACTGGGATTGGGAGAACTCAAGCCGACCAGAGTGACTCTGCAACTGGAAGATCGATCAGCAAAGGTACCGAGGGGAGAAATCGATGATGTTCTAATCAAGGTCTGGGAATTCATATTTCCCTTAGACTTCATTGTGTTGGAGACTGAGCCCGTCACCAATCCCAGCGGTCAAATTCCAGTCAAACTGGGACGGCCTTTCCTAGTCACATCCAACGCGTTGATCAATTATCGTAATGGATCCATGAAACTCTCATTTAGAAACATGACAGTTGACCTCAATATCTTCACGCTAGGAAACCAAGCGAGCGAGAAACACGACGACACTTTTGAAGTCAACGCTGTATACGATATGTCTGAGGATGGGACATTTGACTTCAAAAATGAGTGTCTTGAAGAAACATTTGAAGAACTGTTTTCTGAGGAGCTTCTTTTCCTTGAGAAGCTAAGTCCTGAACAGGCTTCCTACGTACACTGGGGGCCCCAATTTAAACCACTTCGTAACGAACTGGCCCCTGAAGTGCGACCATCTGTGGAGGAGCCACCAAAACTCGACCTCAAAGTTCTTCCTGACCACCTCAAGTATGCGTACTTGGGAAATAATGAAATGCTTCCAGTTATAATTGCAACCAACCTTGCGCCTGAGCAAGAGTTGGCCCTTATGGACATTCTGAGAAAGCACATAGAAGCGACTGTAAGTCGACGTTAGACACCCCACATGATGCGGGGAGGCGGAATAGGTAAAACAATAATTTTGTTTAAGTTAACATCGACTAACATAACGGATCTTTGCTAAACCCTAACTAATAACTATATAGAAATGATTAACTACTATGATAGATGATTATACCTCAAGATTCTAGTCCTTCTTGTTCTTGTTGTTCACCTCCTCGTCGGCCTCCTCGATATGATAGAAGATCCACCCGAGAGTTCCTTCTCCAAGCTTTAACCTCTCACTTGAGGTAACTAGGTGGTTATGATTGCTAATCAAAGTAACCTAGAGGATATAGAAGAGGATTAAGGATCTATTAGTCTTGCTAACCCTTGGAATCTCAACACATGAGAAGATTAGGGTTAGGTTTTTGAAGAGAGAGAGCTTGAGGAGAGAGAATGTGTTTGTAATTATGAAATGAAAATATAACTCATTATGTATATAATGAAGCATAATAATTATCAAATAAATCATATAGATAATTACAACCATGCTTTATTTAATACAAATGAATGAATCATCTCATGAGTCATTAAGCAATAAATGCTTCATTAACTCATTTGGATGAATCACTTCATGAGTCACAAATTCATTTAATGCAAATTACACCTAAGCTCTCCAGCTCATCTTTCTTCTAGAAGCTTCTCGAATAATTACGAGAATGCCCCTCCCATCTGTAAAAACACGGAAATACTGAGACTGTATAAATCTAATAATCCAATACTAGAATCTGGCTTAAACTAAAGCCCACTAGTATTATCTGTCCGAACATCGTGCGTGCATAAATACACATATGTGTCTGAACCCTTGTCGTAAAACCATACGACCTCTATATCGTTTCACCTGAAGCAGGGAAACTCTCTGTGTGGGACTCTAAAGACTCGACACTACGCTGGCAGTGGGTTTAACCACAGGCCGCAAGCGGTACTAGCTGTACGTAACGGTCCCGAGGTAGATGTCGATAAGAAAGCCGATGAGGAAACCCATCCGAACTCCTACTGAGCCTGATGTGACAATCTCCGTACACTCCGGTCTGTTCGTCTAAGACTATCGCATATCGGGCCTAGGGGGCGGCAAGCGTCAGTCCCCTAAAAGCGCTATAAGTCATGTCGGAGTGAAGCCCATTACACCTTGAGAAGCTACTGGAAATACTACCAGTAAATCTCGTTTGCCCTGGCCAGGGACTTTGCGAAAGGGCTCTCCAAACACAGCGCGATATCAACTCACAATACCGGGAGAGACGAATCCTATCTAACCGCCACTGTCTCCAAGTGCTTCGGGACTGCACCCAACTGCTACCTGTTTGCACGACTCCTTTGAGCCATGGTCGGGTAGCAATCTAAGAACAGTGGGAACACACTCGAGACGAAGCAGCAGTGTCAAGTCTGTGGACTATGCTGTACTCATGTCACCTGGGAACTGTTAACTGACGACGGGTATAATTCCAACCAACAGTTCCTTACGAGTCCTGTCCGGTGTACTCGTAACCCAACGAGCACCTATATACTATCTCCAGTACAACGTACTGATGGCTGTGGGACAGACCATCTCCCCAACTGGGATGACAAGCATACACACTAGTCTACTCCGGAGTATCGATGCCCTGTCTCGATAATCCTACGACTAGGGACCAGAAAAAGGATGTTCTTGTAGACTACCCTGCCCCCACTAGTGTGACTGCCATCACAACACTGGTAGTCAAGCAAGATCCTAAGGGCTCTACCAATATGTATTCACGATATGCTAACATATACACATATTAAGATAGATATAAATCAAGTAGCATACTACTATGTTGAGCGAGACTGTTAATATAACTATGAATATCCCAAGCTTCCATTCAGTAATATACAAACTAGTATGATACAATAATGGCCCCTAGGGCATATACACTAACAATCTCCCACTTGCACTAGGGCCATGTACTGGCGTATCGAAGACCTATCATCTCGAATAGCCTCTCGAACTGTGTCTGAGGTAAGGCCTATGTGAATGGATCTGCAGTGTTTTCCTCTGTAGCAACTCTCCGGACCTCGATCTCCCGGCGATCTATGATCTCCCTGATCAGGTGATACCGCCTTAAAATGTGTCTGGACTTCTGATGGGACTTGGGTTCCTTTGCTAAAGCTATAGCCCCGTTGTTGTCACAATACAGAGGTATTGGATCAATAATAGATGGAACCACCTGAAGTTCTGTTAGGAACTTCTTCATCCAGACTGCTTCTTTTACGGCATCGCAAGCAGCAATATACTCTGCTTCCATCGTCGAGTCAGCAACGGTGTCCTGCTTGGAATTCTTCCAGCACACTGCTCCTCCATTGAGGTTAAAGACATAACCTGACATGGACTTGGAGTCAGCCTTGTCACTCTGGAAGCTAGAGTCAGCAAAACCCTCGATCTTGAAGGCTTTTCCATCGTAAACCAAGAACATATCCTTAGTCCTTCTCAGGTACTTGAGAATGTTCTTTACTGCTATCCAGTGCTTCTCCCCTGGGTCTGACTGATACCGTCTTACCACGCTCAGTGCGTAAGCTACATCTGGTCTGGTGCACAACATCGCATACATTATAGAGCCTACCGCAGAAGCGTAGGGTATAATCGACATGCGATCCCTTTCCAAATCAGTCTTGGGAGACATCTCTTTGGAAATGGTGATTCCATGACAAGCCGGCAAATTACCGCGCTTAGAATCTTCCATACTGAATCTTTTCAGTATAGTGTTGATATACCTGGAATGCGAAAGTTCCAACATTCTCTTAGATCTATCACGACAGATCCGGATCCCCAGAATGTAAGAGGCATCACCCAGGTCTTTCATAGAGAACCTGTGTGACAAGAATCCTTTGACAGATTGTAGCATAGGAATGTCATTTCCTATCAAGAGAATGTCATCCACGTACAAGACGAGGAATACGACAGTTCGTACTACAATTTTACTGTATATGCATGGTTCATCTGGATTTTTGATAAAGTCATATTCTTTGACCGTTTCATCAAAACAGATGTTCCAACTCCGCGATGCCTGCTTTAGTCCATAAATGGACTTAAGCAACTTGCATACTTTCCCGCTGCTCCCACTCTGATTGAAACCTTCTGGCTGATCCATATAGACGCACTCTTCTAAATTACCATTTAGAAAAGCCGTCTTTATGTCCATCTGCCAGATCTCATAATCATGGAAGGCGGCAATAGCAAGAAGGACCCGAATGGATTTGAGCATAGCCACTGGAGAAAAAGTTTCGTCATAGTCCAAACCAGGTCTTTGACGAAAACCCTTTGCAACAAGTTTAGCCTTATAGGTTTCCACCTGTCCATCTACACCAATCTTTTTCTTAAAGATCCACTTGCATCCTATGGGTATTACCCCATCTGGAGCAAAGTCTAAAGTCCATACTTTGTTGGTGTGCATGGACTCCATCTCGGTCCGCATTGCATCCAGCCATCTTACTAAGTCGCCGCTCTGGATGGCTTGCTGGAAGCTAGTAGGTTCATCATTATCAATGACGCAATCCTCTCTATCCCCGTCTATGAGAAAACCGTAGTATCTCTCAGGCGGATGAGACGGCCTACTACTCCTGCGGAGGGGTGCTGGATTCTTCTGGAACTTCTGGCTCTACCAAAATTTTAGTAGTAGTTTGTGGTTCTGGAATTTCTTCCAGTTCTATTGCGCTCCCACTTGTTTCCTTTTCTAAAAACTGTTGTTCTAGAAAATGGGCATTACAAGAAACAAAAACCTTTTGTTCCTCTGCGTAATAGAAAAAATACCTTTTATAGTTCTTTGGATATCCCACAAACTTACACTGTACTGATCGTGCCTCGAGTTTGTCCGCATGCTGCTTTTTAACAAAAGCTGGACATCCCCGTATCTTTAGATACTGAAGATAGGGTTTCTTCCCACTCCACATCTGATATGGTGTGGTAGGCACAGTCTTGGTAGGAACTGTAGGGTTCCTAGGCACTCCCAAGAGGTCTCACAAGGCATCAACCATGCCAATTTCAAATTTTACGGGTGCCGAGAAAACCTAATACGGATCGTTGACTAGAGTTTAGGAGAAATACGAAACTAGTTAACATCTTAACCAAAAGTGAGATGCTACAACCTTTGTAGATCCGGTTATCCACTTCCTTAGCTCCACATAGGCATCCTCTCGCTGTCCATCTCGAATCCCGGACTCAATCGTCGTCTTGAACGGAGAAATGGGCGGGCTAGGTCGTCGGCTTCGTGCCGAAGATGATCTACGTCGAGGCATCACAAGTTCAAGCTCCAACTTCACCAAGTTGTGAAACTTGTGAAGTAAACACCCTATACTACTTGGCAAGAGGTAGAGGGTGAAGAAATAGGAGGTGGGTTCACTTTAGAATTGGATTTCTCACTCAATTGCTCAAGTTGCCATTGATGAAGGCAAGGTTTTTCTTGAAGAAGAAGAAGGAGAAGATGAAGAATATGATAAGTCTCTTATTTTAAAAAAGAAACTAATATGAATACTTATCATAATGTAAACCATGGTTAGGTGTAGAGAATTGACTAAGGTTAGATGAATGGTTAGGGTTAAGCATGAAGACAAAATGGTCACTTTGGTCAAAGCTTCATGAAGCTTCAACAAGCTTCAAGAATGAAAGCAACCCTTTTGTTTTCTTTTGCCATTTCTTTTTAATCCAAATTAAAAAGAAAGATAAAAGAAAGAATAAATAAAAACCCTAATCATTTACTTAACCAAGGTTTAATTCTTTACACTTAACCAAATGAGCAAGCATCATCAAACATGATACAAACATGTGCACAAAAGTATATCACATATACAACTTGCACATCAAGTGAGAAAATCCATTTAAAGTGAACCAATACTAGTTAATGCAAAGTAATATATCAAATATATAATTATACATTAAATCATTAAATCAACACTTGATTTAACGATCTGGTCATATCGCATACAACCAACTAGTATCCTATGTATCGGCTTATCGAATCAATCCTTGATTCGATATCTAGGTTATATCGCATATAACCAATAGATACATTCATCGCGAGAATGGAATACGGTATCACATACACGCATTATTCTCGGTCCTGCACATATCTCATATGCGCTCCTATTTCGTTTCGCTTGAGCCAGGAAACCTCTGTGTAGGACTCTAAAGACTCGTCAATACGCTGGTAGCAGATGATGATCATATCAAGCACCTACAAGCCGCAAGCGGTCTGCCAAACGTAACGGCCATCCGGGTATTGAGCGATCAGAAGATCGACGAGCTAGCCCGCTCACACTCCTGTGAATCCAACCAGTAACACTTACCATACAGTCCGGTCTGTTCATCTCATATGTCGCATATCAAGTCTAGGGGTGGTAAACGTCAGACCCCAATAACCGATAAGTCGTGCCGATGTGAGGCTCATAACGGGTCGAGAAACTACTGGTAACACTTACCAGCAAATCTCTGATCAGCCCTGGCCAGGGACTTCCCTGTTACGGCCAATCGAGCACAGCGCAACATCAACCCCCAATACCGGGAGAGACGAAACCCCTCCTATCGCTCATTGCCTCCATGTGACTCGGGACTGTACCCAAAGACCACCGTTTTGCATGCCCTCATGGACGTGGTAAGGTGGAGATCAAAGCACAGCGGGAATCACACAAGACTCTATGACGATCTCGGGTCTACAGACTAACCTGCACAAGTGTCACCTGAGAACTGCCATCTGACGTGAGGTATAATACCATCTGGGAGTTCTCGGCGAGTCCGTCCAGTGTACCCAGTCTCCACTGAGCACCCGTATATAATCTCTGATGTCAAACACCAATGGATATGGGATCATCCATCGCCCATCTCATGGGTCGAGAAGCGTATACGCTAGTCTACTCTGGTATATCGATGCCCCATCTCGATACACCCACGACTAGGGACCTTGAAGGATGTATCTATAGACTACCATGTCCCCACTAGTATGATCTGCATCACAGTCCAGGTAGTCAAGTACACATCCTAAGGGCTTTACCAACATGTAACTATAAGACAGTGCAAAGAAACAAGTGTACATGTTAAGATAAAGAGTAACCAGATAGCATACTATCATATCGAGCAAGAAAGTCATCTCTATATATGTCCAAGCATCCAATATAATATACATCATCTGTACAATACTGGCCTCTAGGGCATACATACAACTAACAATCTCCCACTTGCACTAGGACCAGCTGCTGTAGTATCGCATACCGAGCATCCCGAAGAGTCTCTCAAACTGTATCTGGGGAATGGCCTTCGTGAGTGAATCCGCCATGTTGTTCTTCGTGTCAACTCTCCTGACCTCGATCTCCCGGCGATCAACTATCTCCCGGATCAGGTGATACCGCCTCAGAATATGCCTGGATCGCTGATGGGACCTGGGCTCCTTGGCCAAAGCCACCGCTCCATTGTTATCGCAATACAAAGGTATTGGATGCTCAATGGATGGAACCACTCCAAGTTCAATAATGAACTTCTTGATTTAGACAGCCTCTTTAGCAGCATCGTTGGCAGCGATGTATTCAGCCTCCATCGTCGAGTCTGCCACGGTTTCCTGCTTGGAACTCTTCCAGCTAACCGCCCCTCCGTAAAGGGTAAAGACAAATCCCGACTGCGACTTAGAGTCGTCCTTATCACTCTGGAAGCTCGAATCGGTAAAGGACTCCACTTGGAGTTCTCCGTTACCATACACCAAGAGCATCTCTTTAGTCCTTCGTAAGTACTTGAGAATGCTCTTCACAGCTGTCCAGTGACTCTCTCCAGGATCAGCTTGATACATACTCACTACACTTAGTAAGTATGCAACATCGGGTCTGGTACATAGCATCGCGTACATGATAGAGCCTACAGCCGAAGCATAGGGTATCCCTTGCATGCGAGCTCTCTCCAAATCAGTCTTGGGAGACATCTCTTTGGAGAGAGTGACTCCAGAGATCGTGGGTAAGTTCCCATGCTTGGATTCTTCCATACTAAACCTCTTTAGTATGGTGTCAATGTACCTGGATTGGGACAATCCCAATATCCGTTTGGATCTATCTCAATAGATCCTTATTCCCAATATGCAGGAGGCATCACCAAGATCTTTCATTGAGAATCTTTGTGATAAGAAGAGCTTGACCGATTGCAGCATAGGAATATCATTTCCTATCAAGAGTATGTCGTCTACGTACAATACGAGGAAGACTACCTTACTCTCTGCCACCTTCTTGTAGATAAAAGGTTCATCTGGGTTTTTGACGAAATCAAACTCTTTGATAATGACGTCAAAGCAGATGTTCCAACTCCGCGATGCTTGCTTTAATCCATAAATGGATTTAAGCAGCTTGCATACTTTCCCGCTGCTCCCACTGTCTATGAAGCCCTCTGGCTGAGTCATGTACACGCACTCTTCTAAATCACCATTTAGAAAGGCGGTCTTAACATCCATTTGCCAGATTTCGTAGTCATGATATGCAGCGATGGCAAGCATGATCCGGATGGATTTAAGCATAGCCACTGGAGAAAAGGTTTCGTCATAGTCCATACCTGGTCTTTGACGAAAACCTTTTGCAACAAGTCTAGCTTTGAAAGTCTCCACTTTCCCATCTACACCAAGTTTTTTCTTGAAGATCCAATTGCTCCCGATGGGTTTTACCCCTTTAGGAGCAACATCCAAAGTCCATACTTTGTTGGTGTACATGGATTCCATCTCGGACCGCATTGCATCCAGCCATTTCACTGAGTCTTTACTCGTGATGGCCTGCTCGAAGCTAGTAGGGTCATCATCCTCCATGATGCAATCCTCGCTCCCACCATCCATGAGAAAACCGTAGTATCTCTCAGGTGGGCGAGGAACCCTACTAGATCGGCGGAGAGGCTGAGGTTCATTTGGAGCTACTGAATCTTCTGGTTCCACTAAATCTTCAGTTACGGTTTGTGTATCTGGAACTTCTTCCAGCTCTACCACTTTGCCACTAATTTCTTTTTCAAGGAATTCCTTTTCTAAAAAGGTGGCATATTGAGAAACAAACACCTTTTGTTCTTCAGTATGGTAGAAAAAATATCCCTGTGAATTCTTAGGATATCCCACAAACTTGCAAAGAACTGACCGTGCCTCGAGTTTGTCTGGATTTTGCCTTTTGACATAGGCCGGACAACCCCATATCTTAACTCGTTTAAAATATGGTCTCTTCCCACTCCATATCTCATATGGTGTGGTAGGTACAGATTTAGATGGAACTTGATTCAATAGGTATGCAGCTGTCTCCAGCGCATATCCCCAGAAGGAAATAGGTAACTCAGCTGTGCTCATCATAGAGCGCACCATATCTAATAGGGTGCGGTTCCTCCGTTCTGATACACCGTTGTGCTGTGGTGTATATGGAGGAGTCAGCTGAGAGAGAATCCCATTCTCTTTTAGGAAGTCCAGGAATTCATTGCTCAAGTATTCACCTCCTCGATCGGATCGTAGGATTTTAATACTTTTTCTGGTTTGGTTCTCAACTTCTTGTTTATATTCTCTAAATTTCTCAAAAGCTTCCGATTTGTGTTTCATCAGGAACACATACCCGAACCTAGAGAGATCGTCAGTGAATGTAATGAAGTATGAAGAACCATCCCTGGCATGTGTAGACATGGGACCGCATACATCACTATGTATTAGTCCCAAGAGTTCCGTAACTCTTTCTCCGTGTCCCGTAAACGGAGTTTTGGTCATCTTTCCTTTGAGACATGACTGGCAAGTGTCATAAGATGAAAATTCAAACGGATTTAAATATCCATCCTTATGCAACTTAGCCAGTCGTGTCGCATTGATGTGACCCAGTCTACAATGCCACAAGAAGGATTCGTTCAGTTCAGAACTCTTCCTCTTGTGTGTGTTAGTTATGCTCAGAACTGTTGATTGATTTAGAACATAAATGCCATTGCACAACGTGCCTGATCCAACCAACTTTTGGTTACGGAAAATGTTCATAACATTATCCTGTAATACAAAATTATATCCCTCTTTACTTAATAAAGAAACCGATATAATGTTGCATATCAGGTTCGGCATGTAATAGCATTCGTTCAGAACCAATGTATTACCAGTTGGTAATACAAGGTGATATTCCCCGACAGTCTTAGCTGCAACAATTGCACCATTTCCAACTCTAATGTCTTTATCACCTTCTCCAAGTTCTCTACCTTTGCTAAGCCCATGTAATTGATTACATATATGGGATCCTGACCCGGTATCTAATACCCAGGACGTAGAGCAAATGGAGAAATAGTTCTCTGTAACGAACACACCCGAAGAAAATGCATCATCATGTACTTTCTTCATTCGGGCGGCCTGGGAATCCTGGTATTCCCCTATGTCCTGTTCATTCCTATAACTCTTATAAGAAAGAACGGAACCAACGTTCCCCAGCACAGTATAACATGCGGGTTCGGTCAATACATCCATATTATTATCTTTATTAGGGCATGAAATGGTCGCTACCTGGAGAGAGAGAGAAGAAAACACTTTAGCGTATGCTCTTGCAAGATCAGATTGGTTATTATCTTATCTAATCAGGATGGCTCCCACTGGTTTTTATCAAATCTTCCTTCAAACCCTAAAAGGAAAGACTAGCCGGGATTAATTACACACTACAAGTTCGCCAATCTTTCAGCCAGGCCAGTGTCGGTACTTTGAGGGAGGTCCCCCGTGCTTTCGCACGAACCTAATTAATGTAAACCTCGTTTTCCCAGAGGCGTAACCCCGTTGACACCTTTCTAGACACCTACTTGATCGGCTAATTGTAATGTGTAAAACTCTCCCAGGAGTAACTCTTACTCGCAGTGGGTATCGGGATCCAACTATCTCATAGAAGGTATGCAATCTCATTGCAAATTTCAACACTTGAAATTCCCGATAATATTTTGCCCCTAGCAGCTATATGACCTTAACATAGTCAACAAATCATAAGTGCTAGTTAAGTCCAACCCGTCATTTCTCGATTGAATTAAACCCACCCGCACGACCCTTAACATAGTCAACAAAGTCGCACGACTACCCTAATCCAATCGCATCATATGCTTATGCAGATAAGCACTAATTAGCTACCGCACACTACGCCTTAACATAGTCAACAAACGTAGCACAAATACTAACTAGTACTTATCTGAAATGACGAAGGGCTACGACAGGTTTTTCTGAAAACCTATTGCGTAATGAACTTGATATCGTTGTAGGATCAAATGAAGTTTTGAAATGGAATGATTTTGAGGCTTTTCTAGTTTTGCTAAAGGGGTCACTCCCTGTGAAGGGATCGTCGGCCCTTTCCTCGTCGAATGAGGTGCGGGATATATCATATATATCACTGTGCAAAGCAGAAACTATAGAAGCAATCAAAAACAAACCGAGTGTGTAGCATCTGCCAGTTATTGCTAAAGGAGTCACTCCCGGTGAAGGGATCTCGGTCCTTTCCTCATCAAATAAGGTGCAGGGTATATCATATATACCGCTATGCAAAGCAAGAACTGTAGCTACCTGTTTTATTTAAAATTTGATTCTACAACATCTTTTGGTTTCTTGTATTTCATTAATCACATTAATGAAGTCCCATCATTTAAATAACTAAACATCACAGATAAATACGACGTACACTTATGCCATCCGCATTCGCCTCGATGTCCCCTCGTGCACCGTTAGGTTAGGTAACTAACGGCAGAGCGGGGCAGGGCTAGCGCGGGTGTAAAACATAAGTAACGGCTATATAATATATCATATATACTATATAAAGTATCTATCACAGAACATCACATGATCACATCACAGATATCGCAGCAGAAGAAACATATGAAACATTGGATATACTAGGACGTCCGTGTTTTCAATACAAGCCAGTATAAAACACGGATTCCACGGTCGTGATGAATAGCCAATCCCACACCCCTAGACCCCTACGAAAGCGGCAAGCAATCCTACCAATTCTAGGGTTAGGAGACCCGGACTCGACTCCTCGAGATGGTCTCCCACTGGACCCTAGAACCCGGTTACTTGTGCTCCCCTCCTTGGGTCTATCCTAATGCGGAAAAGTAAATAATATACAAAAGGTGACAACTTCCGCAACCTGGAAGTGCCCCAAATAAAAGAATATTACATACAAGTTTTTACATGAATGAAAATGAAAAACACTCATCTCACATAAAAAAAAACCCGGCAATTCAAACACGACAATCCAATATAACATATCCAGCAACACATAACATCACATGCCATCAACGTAAGTAAATATGCGCATCCCAATTGTCGTTGACATATAGCAACGAAACCGGTGATATCACATATTACACTTACGGTCACAGAAAAGAAAGTGTAAAACTACAACAGTTGGAATCCGCAATCTCTTTAGACATCACATGCCTAACACTTATAAACCCCGCATTTTAGTCCCATTATTGAAAACTCTTTTCAATATGAAGTGAGACTAAACCGCTAGATTTATAACATTCATTCAGTTATCTCAGTGAATTCCAATTATTGTATCCCATTCCGGACAAATAGAAAATATTAAACTTTCCGATCGAACATTCGAACACCCAAGTTTTCCCGAAACCGTTCAACACATGAAATAAGTTCAAAGACATTCACTTCATGCCTCAGTACCAACGGTCCAGCCGTAGAAGTGTCAAGCCAACGCCTCACATGTGGCACGCCGTACTGCCCCAAACCCGAAGGTTCAAAGGGCAGTTCAATACGGTCACATAATCGAGTTAAGGTTTGTTGTCTTCTAGAGGGACCATCGCATTACTTGCACTACTTAGAACGTCTTTAAACCACGGAAAAATCCAACACTTGGAAATTTTCCGGCAGGGGAAAAGTTGGGTATTTATATCCGGTCGAACTTTTTAACATATTAAAAAATTATCCGTAAAAACACATAGACAAAACTTGATAATCCGATCGAATCTACGATTCCCAATGCAACCCTAGAACACTCAACTCTTGAGTCAATTTAAAAATTCCCAGAAAACTCAGCACTGTGAAATAGGAATTACTGTGCAAAGTAGGAGGGCTGACGTCATCATTAGGCCGCGGAACCGCCGCAGAAGCCATGCTTCTGCCGCGGTTCCGCCGCACACTATACTGTTCATTTAAAAAAATTTGCACCGTAATTCTTAGAATTCCCTACTGAATTTTTTAAGCATTTTTAATCTGGAAAAATCCCAGTTTTTGAAAAAAGTCCAGAGAGCACATCGGGAATTAGGGTTTCGGTTCGATCGGGTTTCAAACGTCGTCTAGACTTCGCCTAAGGCTCTAGCTAAGCTCTGATACCACTGTAGGGTTCCTAGGCACTCCCAAGAGGTCTCACAAGGCATCAACCATGCCAATTTCAAATTTTACGGGTGCCGAGAAAACCTAATACGGATCGTTGACTAGAGTTTAGGCAAAATACGAAACTAGTTAACATCTTAACTAAAAGTGAGATGCTGCAACCTTTGTAGATCCGGTTATCCACTTCCTTAGCTCCACGTAGGCATCCTCTCGTTGTCCATCTCGAATCCCGGACTCAATCGTCGGCTTGATCGGAGAAATGGGCGGGCTAGGTCGTCGGCTTCGTGCCGAAGATGATCTACGTCGAGGCATCACAAGTTCAAGCTCCAACTTCACCAAGTTGTGAAACTTGTGAAGTAAACACCTTATACTACTTGGCAAGAGGTAGAGGGTGAAGAAATAGGAGGTGGGTTCACTTTAGAATTGGATTTCTCACTCAATTGCTCAAGTTGCCATTGATGAAGGCAAGGTTTTTCTTGAAGAAGAAGAAGGAGAAGATGAAGAATATGAAAAGTCTCTTATTTTAAAAAAGAAACTAATATGAATACTTATCATAATGTAAACCATGGTTAGGTGTAGAGAATTGACTAAGGTTAGATGAATGGTTAGGGTTAAGCATGAAGACAAAATGGTCACTTTGGTCAAAGCTTCATGAACCTTCAACAAGCTTCAAGAATGAAAGCAACCCTTTTGTTTTCTTTTGCCATTTCTTTTTAATCCAAATTAAAAAGAAAGATAAAAGAAAGAATAAATAAAAACCCTAATCATTTACTTAACCAAGGTTTAATTCTTTACACTTAACCAAATGAGCAAGCATCATCAAACATGATACAAACATGTGCACAAAAGTATATCACATATACAACTTGCACATCAAGTGAGAAAATCCATTTAAAGTGAACCAATACTAGTTAATGCAAAGTAATATATCAAATATATAATTATACATTAAATCATTAAATCAGCACTTGATTTAACGATCTGGTCATATCGCATACAACCAACTAGTATCCTATGTATCGGCTTATCGAATCAATCCTTGATTCGATATCTAGGTTATATCGCATATAACCAATCGATACATTCATCGCGAGAATGGAATACGGTATCACATACACGCATTATTCTCGGTCCTGCACATATCTCATATGCGCTCCTATTTCGTTTCACTTGAGCCAGGAAACCTCTGTGTAGGACTCTAAAGACTCGTCAATACGCCGGTAGCAGATGATGATCATATCAAGCACCTACAAGCCGCAAGCGGTCTGCCAAACGTAACGGCCATCCGGGTATTGAGCGATCAGAAGATCGACGAGCTAGCCCGCTCACACTCCTGTGAATCCAACCAGTAACACTTACCGTACAGTCCGGTCTGTTCGTCTGATATGTCGCATATCAAGTCTAGGGGTGGTAAACGTCAGACCCCAATAACCGATAAGTCGTGCCGATGTGAGGCTCATAACGGGTCGAGAAACTACTGGTAACACTTACCAGCAAATCTCTGATCAGCCCTGGCCAGGGACTTCCCTGTTACGGCCAATCGAGCACAGCGCAATATCAACCCCCAATACCGGGAGAGACGAAACCCCTCCTATCGCTCATTGCCTCCATGTGACTCGGGACTGTACCCAAAGACCACCGTTTTGCACGCCCTCATGGACGTGGTAAGGTGGAGATCAAAGCACAGTGGGAATTACACAAGACTCGATGACGATCTCGGGTCTACAGACTAACCTGCACAAGTGTCACCTGAGAACTGCCATCTGACGTGAGTTATAATACCATCTGGGAGTTCTCGGCGAGTCCGTCCAGTGTACCCAGTCTCCACTGAGCACCCGTATATCATCTCTGATGTCAAACACCAATGGATATGGGATCATCCATCGCCCATCTCATGGGTCGAGAAGCGTATACGCTAGTCTACTCTGGTATATCGATGCCCCATCTCGATACACCCACGACTAGGGACCTTGAAGGATGTATCTATAGACTACCATGTCCCCACTAGTATGATCTGCATCACAGTCCAGGTAGTCAAGTACACATCCTAAGGGCTTTACCAACATGTAACTATAAGACAGTGCAAAGAGACAAGTGTACATGTTAAGATAAAGAGTAACCAGATAGCATACTATCATATCGAGCAAGAAAGTCATCTCTATATATGTCCAAGCATCCAATATAATATACATCATCTGTATAATACTGGCCTCTAGGGCATACATACAACTAACAGGAACCCTGTTCAAAAGATATGCAGCTGATTCTAGTGCATAACCCCAGAAAGATCGCGGTAACTCAGCATTACTCATCATGGAACGTACCATATCCAATAGGGTTCGGTTCCGTCTTTCCGATACACCATTATGTTGTGGAGTGTATGGAGGAGTAAGCTGAGAGAGAATTCCTTTCTCTTTTAGGTAACCCAGGAACTTGGCACTTATGTATTCACCACCTCGATCAGATCTCAGTGTCTTGATACTTTTGCCGGTTTGGTTTTCTACTTCATTCTTATATTCTTGGAATTTCTCAATGGCCTCGGATTTATGTTTCATTAAGAAAATGAATCCTTACCTAGAGTAATCATCCGTAAAAGTAATGAAATATGAAAAACCGCCTCTTGCATGTGTAGACATTGGACCACATACATCGCTGTGTATGAGTCCTAAGAGCTCACTCGCTCTTACTCCATGTCCAGTGAATGGATTCTTTGTCATCATTCCTCTGAGACATGATTGACAAGTGGCATAAGATTGATATTCGAACGGATCCAAATATCCTTCTCTATGTAACTTAGTTAACCTTGTCTCATTGATGTGACCTAGTCTATAATGCCATAAGAAAGCCTGATTTATATCTGGAGACTTTCTTTTTAGTGTGTTCTGGATATTGAAAATCTGTAATTGGTTTAACACGTATATACCGTTATCTAGTGTACCGGACCCAATCAAACCATGATTAAGGTGGATGTTAACAACATCGCTTACAAACGTGAAATCATAACCTTCTTTTGATAACAACGATATTGATATGATATTACACGTTAAACTGGGTAGACAAAAACAGTTGCGCAAAACCAAAATATGTCCACTCGTCAATCCAAGGTGATAATCCCCTACGGACACAGCACCCACGCTAGCTCCGTTAGCAACCTGGAGGGTCATATCACCAACCTTCAGCACTCTACGGTTTCTCAGTGCCTGCAATGAATTGCATATATAAGATCCTGATCCGGTATCCAATACCCAGGAAGTAGAGTGGATTGACAAACAATTTTCAATTACAAACACACCTGAAGCCGAAGCCACAACTTGCCTCGGGTCCTGGTTCTTGGCAATCCAAGCTTTGCAATCTTTCTTCCAATGGCCTTTCCTATGACAGTGGAAGCACTCGTCCTTTCCCACTACTGGCACCACAACCTTTTCCTTTCCCTTGGCTTCCACCTTACCAACACCACCTCTCGGTTTGGTAGCGGCCTTCTTCTTCCTTCCTTTGGCCCTTGCCTTGGACCTGGAAGAGGAAGCACCGCAAACAAACATAATGGGTGTTTCCCTTGCTTTCTGCAAGGTGCCCTCTGCACTCCTCAACATGTTAAGGAGTTCTGGAAGCTCAACTTCCTTACCTTGAATGTTGAAATTCAAGATAAATTGGGCGTAGGTGGAAGGAAGGGACTGAAGAACCAAGTCTGTATATAGCTCGTTCTCTAAAGTTGTCCCGAGGTCCGCGAGCTCTTCAATATAGCCAATCATCTTAAGGACATGTTCTCCTACAGATGATCCGACGGCCAGCCTCGACTGAAATAAGTTCTTCGAGGTCTCGTATCTAGCTATACGAGATTGCTCTCCATACAGTTCCTTGGTGTGGAGAATATGGATTCAAGATCCATATTCTCGTGCCTTCTCTGATGTTCATTATTCACAGAGGCAAGAACGATGCATTTGGCCTTCGCGCAGTCTAACTCCCAGGTCTTGCGGATTTCCTTAACCGCGACACTGGATTCTGGACCAAGGACAGCAAGTGCCTTAGTAGTAAGGACATACCCCAATTTGTCATAAGTAATTGTCATCTTGACATTCCGGAACCAGTTTTTATAGTTTGGCCCTGTCAAAATATTTTTATCTAATAGTAACTTAAGGCCTGTCATGTTCTGGGTCGTGCCTCCTCTGATGTTCATTATTCACAGAGGCAAGCACGATGCATTTAGCCTTCGCGCGGTCTAACTCCCAGGTCTTGCGGATTTCCTTATCCGCGACACTGGATTCTGGACCACGGACAGCAAGTGCCTTAGTAGTAAGGACATACCCCAATTTGTCATAAGTAATTGCCATCTTGACATTCCGGAACCAGTTTTTATAGTTTGGCCCTGTCAAAATATTTTTATCTAATAGTAACTTAAGGCCTGTCATGTTCTGGGTCGCTTCAATTAGGAAAGATAGAGGAAACACTTTAGCATGATGCTCTTGCAAGTTTAGAGTGGTTTTTAGTTTATCTAAACAGGATGGCTCCTACTGTTTCTCGAATCCCTCCTCAAACCAAAAAATAAGAACTAGTCAGGACTATTCTCACCGTACAATACTTGCTTAACCGTTCAGCCAGGCCGGTATCGGTACTTCAAGGGAGGTTTTACGACGCTTTCGCGAAGTTCCTTAATTAAATAACCTCTTTTCTCTGGGGTCGTATCCCCGCTGACACCTTTCTCGACGCCTACTTGGTTTATAGCATTGATCGTTAAGTGACGAATCTCCTGATGAGTAGCAGATACTCACAGTAGGATCGGGATCCAAATATCATCATATGATAAAGCTGAAGGAATCCTACCAAAATTATCACACTCCAAATAGTATGCAACTCTTGGAAAATTTCAGTTTCTTTAGAAATTCCCGATATCAATTTCTGCCCTATGCTCTTATGACCTTGGCGTTGGTCAAAATGTCATAAGTCACATGTCAAGTTCTACCCATCATTATCTTGTTAATTTGAACCCACCCGTATATACCCCTGACGTTAGCCAAATGACAGTACGACTGTCCCAAACTAACTCATCTATCTATGCAACAAATGAATACCATGCAGCTACCAAACACTATGCCTTGGCGTTGGTCAAAATACATAGCTTGAATACTACTGAATACCCAAATGAAATGACTGAGGGCTACGAATGGATTTGGCGAAACCGTGAACGTAGTGAACTTGATATGATCGAAGGAACCTGATAGCTTTTAAAAGGAGTGGTTTAAGCTCCGCAATTTAAAAAAATATCTTTTGTTTTAAAATAACCGAGTGGTTTCTTTTAAACTGTTCCAACGATTCAACTTTGGTTTATTTTCTTTGCATTAATATAATGCGTCCCATCAATTAACCTATCATTACAGAAAACAACGAAAATACAACGTCCTCTTATGCCATCCGCATTCGCCACTGGGCCCCGTCATTCACCCGTTAGGTTACTTAACTAACAACAAAGCGGGGCTGGGCTAGCGCGGGTGCAAAACATAAGTGACGCCTACTACATATCATATATAGATATTGTACATTCGTCAGACGCAATAATAGGCATTCCAGATCACAGATGAACATATTGGATTTTCTATGAATCTGCATTCCTTTTGAGCCTGCAAAGAAAGACGGATTACACAGTCGCGATGAATAGCCAAAACCCCATCCTAGACCCCTCCGGGTACGACAAACTACCTGCCTAGTACCAGAAGTGAAGCGGTCTCCCTCAACGACGTGAGTAGGCCACTAAGCACTTCAAAGTACCCGGTAGTTTATGCACCCCACCTTGGGTCTATCCTAGGAGCAGAAAACAGTAAACGAAATAATACAACGGTGGCTACAACTTCAACCCGGATGTGCCCCGCAAAAGAATATTACAACAAATTATAATTTACATTTGAATGAAAGAAACACTCATCTCACATCCCCGGCTATCCATTCACGACAATCCAACAAGTCCACATTCACAAACCAGTAAAAACCATTACAGAAATGTGCAACCTCTTGCTAACCGATATACTAGCAGTTAGGGGAGGTTTACGAACATATTAATCACAACACAGATATATTCAAGTTAGCCAAACATCTTAGAATTTCGATCAAGCAACACAAATGAATCTACTCCAAACAATTCTCTGTGCACATAAAACCTGAGTAGAAACAAAACATCCCAGAAAACACAACATCAACACAGAAGAATAACTAAGCAAATTTGGGTTGACTCAGTGTCAACTCGGACGCGGATCCACGGCGGATCGCTTGGATTGGCGGCGGTTCCGCGGTGGTATGGCCGATTCACAGTCCCAAATTTCTTCATAATTCTTAAAAAACCCTGCTTGTATTTTTAAGGGTCCCTGAAAAAAATTTAGACCCCGTTTTAAAAACGGCAGAAACTATGTGAAAATGATGTTTTTTAGGGTTCGTTTTGCGATCAAATTTCTAACGACTTTGCTAACAAGTTAGTTATGGTTTAGCTAGGCTCTGATACCACTGTAAGTCGACGTTAGACACCCCACATGATGCGGGGATGCGGAATAGGTAAAACAATCATTTTGTTTAAGTTAACATCGACTAACATTACGGATCTTTGCTAAACCCTAACTAACAACTATATAGAAGTGATTAACTACTATGATAGATGATTATACCTCAAGATTCTAGTCCTTCTTGTTCTTGTTGTTCACCTCCTCGTCGGCCTCCTCGATGTGATAGAAGATCCACCCGAGAGTTTCTTCTCCAAACTTTAACCTCTCACTTGAGGTAACTAGGTGGCTATGATTACTAATCAAAGTAACCTGGAGGATATAGAAGAGGATTAAGGATCTATTAGTCTTGCTAACTCTTCAGATCTCAACATATGAGAGGATTAGGGTAAGGTTTTTGAAGAGAGGGAGCTTGAGGAAAGAGAATGTGTTTGTAATTATGAAATGAAAATATAACTCATTATGTATATAATGAAGCATAATAATTATCAAATAAATCATAAAGATAATTACAACCATGCTTCATTTAATACAAATGAATGAATCATCTCATGAGTCATTAAGCAATAAATGCTTCATTAACTCATTTAGATGAATCACTTCATGAGTCACAAATTCATTTAATGCAAATTACACCTAAGCTCTCCACCTCATCTTTCTTCTAGAAGCTTCTCGACTAATTATTAGAATGCCCCTCCCATCCGTAAAAACACGGAAATACTGAGACTGTATAAATCCAATAATCCAATACTAGAATCTGGCTTAAACTAAAGCCCACTAGTATTATCTGTCCGAACATCGTACATGCATAAATAGACGTATGTGTCCGAACCCTTGTCGTAAAACCATACGACCTCTATATCGTTTCTCCTGAAGCAGGGAAACTCTCTGTGTAGGACTCTAAAGACTCGACACTACGCTGGCAGTGGGTTTAACCACAGGCCGCAAGCGGTACTAGCTGTACGTAACGGTCCCCAGGTAGATGTCGATAAGAAGGCCGATGAGGAAACCCATCCGAACTCCTACTGAGCCTGATATGACAATCTCCGTACAGTCCGGTCTGTTTGTCTAAGACTATCGCATATCAGGCCTAGGGGCGGCAAGCGTCAGTCCCCTAAAAGCGGTATAAGTCGTGTCGGAGTGAAGCCCATTACACCTTGAGAAGCTACTGGAAATACTACCAGTAAATCTCGTTTGCCCTGGCCAGGGACTTTGCTTAATGGCTCTCCAAACACAGCGCGATATCAACTCCCAATACCGGGAGAGACGAATCCTGTCTAACCGCCACTATCTCCAAGTGCGTCGGGACTGCACCCAACTGCTACCTGTTTGCACGACTCCTTTGAGCTGTGGTAGGGTAGCAATCTAAGAACAGTGGGAACACACTCGAGACGAAGCAGCAGTGTCAAGTCTGTGGACTATGCTGTACTCATGTCACCTGGGAACTGTTAATTGACGATGGGTATAATACCAACCAACAGTTCCCTGCGAGTCCTGTCCGGTGTACTCGTAACCCAACGAGCATCTGTATACTATCTCCGGTACAACGTACTGATGGCTGTGGGACAGACCATCTCCCCAACTGGGATGAGAAGCGTACACACTAGTCTACTCCGGAGTATCGATGCCCTGTCTCGATAATCCTACGACTAGGGACCTGAAAAAGGATGTTCTTGTAGACTACCCAGCCCCCACAAGTGTGACTGCCATCACAAAGCTGGTAGTCAAGCAAGATCCTAAGAGCTCTACCAATATGTATTCGCGATATGCTAACATATACACATATTAAGATAGATATAAATCAAGTAGTATACTACTATGTTGAGTGAGACTGTTAATATAACTGTGAATATCCCAAGCTTCCATTAAGTTATATACAAACTAGTATGATACAATAATGGCCCCTAGGGCATATACACTAACAATTGGGTGGTCAACGGCTGATATCAATGGAATCAGCCCTGCTATCTGCCAGCACAGAATCCATATGACTGATGATTCCAAACCCTTCAAGGATTCTCAACGCCGGGTTAACCCGGTGATGAAAGAAGCGGTACGGAATGAAATGCTGAAGTGTCTGGACAATGGGATCATCTATCCCATATCTGATAGCAAATGGGTAAGCCTCATTCACGTGGTACCAAAGAAATCGGGACTCACTGTAATCACGAATGAAGCAAACGAGCTAATCCCAACCCGCACACAAACGGGATGGAGAGTCTGTATTGATTACAGAAAGCTCAACGCAACCACTCGCAATGATCATTTCCCGCTGCCCTTCATTGATCAAATGCTTGAACGCCTAGCCGGACATGCCTACTATTGTTTCTTAGATGGGTATTCCGGCTACAATCAAATCTCGATTGATCCAGAAGATCAAGACAAAACAACCTTCACTTGTCCTTTAGTACCTTCGCCTACCGTCGCATGCCCTTTGGGCTGTGCAATGCACCTGCAACATTTTAGCGGTGCATGATGAGCATCTTTTCTGATATGGTAGAGCGATTCTTAGAAGTTTTCATGGATGATTTCTCCGTCTTTGGAGATTCATTTTCTGAGTGTTTGAGGCATCTTGAGTTAGTCATGTTACGATGCAAAGAAAAACACCTCACACTCAACTGGGAAAAGTGTCATTTCATGGTTAAACACGGCATCGTGTTAGGCCATATCATTTCTGAAAAAGGTATTGAAGTCGATAAGGCGAAAATCGACGTCATTACAAGCCTCCCACCTCCACGGACAGTCCGTGACATTAGGGCATTCTTAGGCCACGACGGTTTTTACAGGCGTTTCATCAAGGATTTTAGCAAACTGGCTAGACCCTTGACTTCTTTGTTGGCTAAAGAGACTCCCTTTGATTTCAATTCTGAGTGCCTTCGTGCGTTCAAGCTTCTGAAATCAGAACTCACTTCTGCTCTGATTTTAAGTGCACCAGACTGGAGTGAACCTTTTGAGCTAATTTGCGATGCTTCTGACTTTGCAATAGGTGCTGTCTTAGGACAGCGATTTGAAAAGAAGCCGCATGTTTTCCATTATGCGAGCAGGACGTTGAATGACGCACGGCTGAATTACACCACCATAGAAAAAGAATTCTTAGCTGTTGTGTACGTGCTTGAGAAATTCCGTCCTTACTTGATTGGAACCCACGTTACGATTTACACTGATCATTCTGCGCTTAAGCTCCTCTTTGCAAAAAAGGATGCCAAGGCCAGATTGATACGTTGGATTCACCTTCTTCAAGAATTTGACTTAACCATCAAAGATAAGAAGGGAACCGACAATGTTGTTACCGATCATTTGTCTCGCTTACCAAATGCACCAAGTGAGGAAATTCCAATCAACGAGCATTTCCCTGACGAACAACTTCTCTCCGTATCAGTCGAACCTTGGTTCGCTGATATCGTGAACTTTCTAGTCACCGGAGAAACACCTTCTTTTTGGTCGAATCAGGAAAAGTCTAAATTTCTCTCCCAGGTCAAATTCTTTTATTGGGATGAGCCATATTTTTTCAAGTACTGTCCTGATCAGATTATTAGAAGGTGCATCTCTAACTCTGAAATGAGAAGTGTTCTGTCCTTTTATCATGATCAAGCTTATAGGGGCGATTTTTGACCCAAAAAGACGGCTGAAAAGGTTTTGCAAAGCGTCTTTGACTAGCCGACGCATTTTAAGGATGCTTTCGAATATTGCAAAACCTGTAGCCGCTGCCAACACATGGGAAAGATTGGAAAATGAAATCAGATGCCCCTACAATCCATCCTGATTGTGGAAATTTTCGACGTCTGGGGTATCGATTTCATGGGGCCATTCCCAAACTCTTTTGGGAATTTGTATATTTTGCTGGCTGTGGATTATGTGTCCAAATGGATGGAGGCTGTCCCTTGTCGAACCAACGATAATAAGGTTGTCGTAAAATTTTTAAAAGAGAATATCTTTCTCGGTTCGGTACGCCTCGCACCATCATCAGTGATAATGGAACGCATTTTTGCAACCGATCTTTCGAAGCACTGATGAAGAAGTACTCGATCAGCCACAAACTGTCAACACCCTACCATCCTCAGACTTGCGGCCAGGTTGAAGTCTCCAATAGACAGATTAAACAGATTCTGGAAAAGACTGTCAGCCATAACCGCAAAGATTGGTCGTTGAAGTTGAATGACGCGCTTTGGGCATTTCGCATAGCCTTCAAAACAAACCTAGGTATGTTCCCATACCGACTCATCTTTGGAAAAGCGTGTCATTTTCCGGTTTAATTGGAACACCGCGCGTTCTGGGAAATCAAACAGCTCAATGTCGACTCAGAAAGGGCCGGTGAGGCTCGAAAACTTCAATTGAATGTGCTTGACGAGATACACAATGACACGTATGAGAACGCCAAACTGTACAAAGAAAAAACAAAAGTCTTTCACGACAAGGCGACTCTCCGAAAAACATTCACTGTGGGACAAAAGGTTTTTATTTACAACTCCAGGCTTCATCTGTTCCCTGGGAAATTGAAGTCACGTTGGACAGGTCCGTTTATTGAGCACACCTTCTTTCTGCACGGTGCAGTTAACATTGAAGATCAACACTGGGGTAATACTTTCAAGGTCAATGGCTAACGTCTGAAGCCATTCTTAGAATTACCTGCGGAAATAGGGGAGCTCATGTTTTTACATGAGCCACATTATCTTGATTGAATCACTTCCCCTAAAAAATTGTATACACGTTTTTCTTTTTTGTAAATCATTGTTTATTATTTTTACCCTTTAACTATTTTGGCTCTTGTTATATAGCATGACAATGAGGATACTGTCAAGTTTAAGTTTGGGGGTATATTTTTGCTCGGTAAGCTTTCTACCTTCTACCTTCACATTCATGTGTATATTTTTTTTTGCATTTGCACACTTATTGAAAACACACAAAAATCGGGAAAAAATTCAAAAATATAAACCCTTTGTCGTCAAATTAGCTAATAGGATAACATAGATTTTTTCCGAAACTTTAATTGATACTTTAGGAATAACTAAATCCTAGGCCGAGAAGTTGAAAACCCTAAAAATAACCTTCCTTCCGTTCAACCTTGGTAAATATTCATCCTTGTAGTTTTGTAAAGAGGTAGGTAATCTTGAGTTTAGTTCTTGAGTTAAGTCGAGATGAAGGAAAAGTATTGAAAGATAAGTCTGAAAAAATAGTTCCTATTCTTGAGTCCAAATTCAGAAACTATATACCCTACAAATTGCACTTACACGCACCTTGAAACTTGAGATAGTAGAGGATACCTAGAAGTACTCTTTCCTGATAGCCTTGTATGAAAGAAAAACGGTATTTAAAGCTAACCACCAAAAGAGCATCATTGAAAAATATATCAGGTCTTGAAAAAGAAAAAGAAAAAAAGAAATAAAAAGAAATAAAATCAAGACCTAGAAACTGCTAATTACGCTTTAAGCTCATACATTCAGTAATCGGCTGTTAGTGCCTCAAGAAGCATTAATAATCGCATGAAAGGTGTGTGAGCAACACCGTTCATCCTTAACGAAATGAAGTAGTATTAGGTATTAGGGCAAGGGTACTATAGCTTGAATTGAATTCTTAAGTGTAGGGGTGAAAATTTACACACACGTAGGGGTATACAATCGATGTTTGGAGGAAAGATAGGAATAAAGAATAAGACTTATCTTTTCCGTAAAGGTGATAAAAATTCCGGATTGGAGACTGCGCTTTAGAAGGACAACTCAAGAGAAACCGAGATCTTTCTTAAACTATCAAAATGTATAAGATCCGAGATTGAATAAATAGGAGGCGTGAAACATAAAGGTTGAAAACTTCTAACTTAGGATAATAGAATTTCTAATATAAATACTAAACCGTAGGAGTAAAAGTCGATGTTAACTTATGAAACTAACTTGACAGGATTTTGTGGGTAGTATCCGCTGAAAACCCTCAGGAGACAACACTCCTCCTACTAGGGACACCTAGAGATTTAACGGCTTGTTGCACATGCTCAGTGCAATCGCGTTCCCTGCGAAAGTGGGGATAGGATTTTTTGTTTTGCTCGGGACAAGCAAAAGATAAGTTTGGGGGTATTTGTTCATCACAGAAAACTATATTTTTATACCACTCATTCGTTATCTATCTCGTATATATCGGTACTATTAACCAGTATCTGCTCAGTAATTACAGATTATAGGTGTTCGTGATAAAAGACTGGAAACACACTCAAAATCATGGATATAACGTTTGGAAGCCGACACTGCAAACAGAACAGAAAACCGATAATTGTCTAAAGAGTTCTTGTTGCGAATAGATGTGTGCACACAATTTTGGTCTAACACAATGCAAGTGTGCACATGAACCATGATGGGGCTGCCTAGGCTATATGACATGATGAAATGGTGCAAGTAGGGAACATGTGCATTAAATGCTAAAAGTGTTGATGTGATTTGAAGCATCAAAGTTTTCCCTCCAAATCGCTGAGTGCAAACCAGGTTTATATAGGAAAATCTAGCAGCACCAATGGACTTGTAGAGAGAGCACAAGACCACATCATCAATACGAGCTCCTTTGCTCGGATTGAGACCGGCCACTCCTCCACAAAAACCGAGCTCGCCAGCCCTGTTGTGTCAAATGTCCCCATATTTTCTCTGTCCCCCCTTGATGTCACGTCATCTCGTTTTTATTATTTGTTTAATTTTGTTTTGAGCCTATAAATACCAGGCTTTTCGGCAAGTTAGAGGGGACTATTTCTTTTGTGAGAGAAAAGTTTGTAAACATTGTAATTAGTGATCTTGTAGCTCTTAGTATGAATTCCTTGCCTTCCTATAGTCTTGCAACCTCTTTTCTTTATCTTGCAAGATTAGATTTTAGTATTTGAATATACTTATTTATACTTGGAACCATTGTAATCAAGCTTCAATTATATCAAGTTGTTTCTTGTATATCTTCTCGTTTTGCATCTTTTCTTTATGTTGTTATTTCAATTTATGATGTGTGGGTAGTTGTTCTTGGGCTATGGTGAGGTAGGTTGTGGAAGGACTTTACTTCCAACCCCTACCTTTTGATTCATGCATTTTACACTTCTTTTCTTAATTATGCAATTTTATCATGTTTTGCTTGATAGGATATATCGTTTTGAATGGTTGCAAATCAACCTTTAACATATATCATATTCCTTCTTTACATTTTATTGTTGCTATATTATGATTTGAAGTTGAAATGAATACGGAATTATGTTAAGTGTCGCAACTAGCTAGATAGGATATATAGCACACATGCATATATTCTATACTTGCTAACTTCACTTAACTAATTCCATATTCATTTCATTCTCAAACTAAAACATGAACCTTGAATCAAAACGGAGAGTTGGGGGTAAAAGTCGTATTTCACTCATACTAAACCTTAGCCTAAGTTTTCCCTAAAACAAAACCTTTCTTCTTTTAATTATTATAACACGTGACAACTCCTTTCCAAACCTCTTGATTTATAACTCAATTTGATGCCGTGATATCCACTCCTTGTGGTTCGACCCGTGCTTGCCGGCTTGCTTCAACGCACCGTGCACTTGCGGTATTTTTAAAACTCGAAACTCACATCGTACACTATTTTCACCAACAAAAAGGACATATCTTAATTAAAGCAAAACTCGACAAAAGCACGACATCGTGAGATTTCGAACACTCAGCCTGAGGGTGGTAAACGTCAGACCCCAATAGCCCGATAATTCATGCCGATGTGAAGCCCATAACGGTTCGAGAAACTACTGATAACACTTACCAGTAAATCTCAGCAACCCTGGACAGGGATTTCCTGTTATGGCCAATCGAGCATAGCGCAACATCAACCCCCAATACCGGGAGAGACGAAATCCTCTCCTATCGCTCATTGCCTCCGTGTGACTCGGGACTGTACCTAAAAACCACCGTTTTGCACGTTCTCTTGAACGTGGTAAGATAGAAATCAAAGAACAGTGGGAATCACACAAGACTCTATGACGATCTCGGGTCTACAGACTAACCTATACCAGTGTCACCAGAGAACTGCTATCTAACGATAGGTATAATATCATCTAGGAGTTCTCGGCGAGTCCGTCCTGTTAATTATATGTGTGCCCTAGAGGCCATTACTGTACATACGATGTATAGTGTAGTGGATGCTTGGACATATATAGGGAGGACTTTCTTGCTCGACATGATAGTATGCTATCTGGTTGCTCTTTATCTTAACATGTACGATGATTGTCTCTATGTTACATGTTGATAAAGCCCTTAGGATGAGTACTTGAATACCAGGACTATGATGCAGATCATATTAGTAGTACATCCTTCTAATGTTCCTAGTCGTAGGTCTATCGAGACAGGGCATCGATATACCAGAGTAGACTAGCGTATAGCTTCTCGACCCATGTAGATGGGCGATGGATGATCCCATATCCATTGGTGTTTGACATCAGAGATAGTATACGGGTGCTCAGTGGAGACTGGGTACACTGGACGGACTCGCCGAGAACTCCCAGATGGTATTATACCTCACGTCAGATGGCAGTTCTCTGGTGACACTGGTACAGGTTAGTCTGTAGACCCGAGATCGTCATAGAGTCTTATGTGATTCCCACTGTTCTTTGATTTCCATATAACCACGTTCAAGAGAACGTGCAAAACAGTGGCTTTTGGGTACAGTCCCGAGTCACATGGAGGCAATGAGCGATAGGAGGGGTTTCGTCTCTCCCGGTATTGGGAGTTGATGTTGCGCTGTGCTCGATTGGCTATAACAGGAAGACCTTGGCCAAGGCTGCTTCAGAGATATACTGGTAAGTGTTATCAGTAGTTTCTTGACCCGTTATGAGCCTCATATCGACACGACTTATCGAGTTACTGGGGTCTGACGTTTACCAACCCTAGACGAAATATGCGACATATCAGACGAAGAGACTGGACTGTACGGTAGTGTTACTGATTGGATTACAGGAGTGTGAGCAGACTTGCTTGTTGATCTTCTGATCGCTTAATACCCGGGTGGCCGTTACGTTTAGCAGACCGCTTGCGGCTTGTGGGTGTTTGATATGATCATCACCTACTGGCGACGTATTGACGAGTCTTTAGAGTCCTACACAGGGGTTTCCTGGCTCAAGCGAAACAGAGTAGGAGCACATATGTGATATGTGCGGGACCGAGATTGATACGATATGAGATACCGTATTCTATTCTCGCGATATGTGATATCGGTCGGTTATATATGATATAGCCGGGTTATCGGATCAAGTGTTGATTCGATAAGTTGATTCATTTAATATTAGTCGGTTGTATATGATATAGCCGGATTATTAAATCAAGAGTTGATTTAATAATTTAATGTAAAATTATATATTAGATATATTACATTACATTAACTAGTATTAGCTCACTTATGATTTCTTTTCTCACTTGATGTGCACATTGTATATATGTGATATGTATATTTGTGTACATGTTTTGTGTCATGTTGATGATACATACTAGATGGGTGTATGAGATTAACACCATGCTAAGGTTAAGTTAGGCTTTTATTTATACCTTAGGTTATTACAAAAGGGAATTGACTTGGTCAATGTTTTCAAGCTTTATGAAGCTTGTAGAACTTTGACAAAGTCCACTCTTTTGTCATTCCTTAGGATATTTTACTTGATCCAACCCTTAACCATAGCCATCAGTTTATTCTCTACATGAGTTAAGCATGAGGTCTTAACTCAACCATGGGTGCAATAATTCATTTAGATGAATTATTCATGAGTTCTTCTTCTTCCTCTTCTTGCTCCACAAAAAGCTTTCTAGCTGTTGGAGATAATGCCCTCAGAGTCAATTATTGGATCACAGGTACGTGATTACAATGATTGAGGGAGGACCTGTCCCAGTAGGACAGTCTTACTAGAGATGATAGTATGCTATCTGGTTTACCTTTATCATCGTGTACTGCTTTAAGTGACCTGACATGTCGCTATTGCACGTTGATAGAGCCCCTAGGATTCTTGCTTGACCACCAGCAGTATGAGGGCGATCATATACGTGGGAGCTGGCAGTCTATAAGCATATCCTTAAATGGTCCCTAGTCATGAGAGTTTCGAGACAGGGCAACGATACTCCAGAGTAGACTAGTGTAAACAGTCGAGACCCCGACGAGGGGCGGTGGCCGGTCTCACAAGCCATTGGTGTCAGTTGGATCACCTAAGATGTATACAGGTGCTCATTGGGTTATGAGTACACCGGACAGGACTCGCCGGGAACATGCTAGTTGGTCATATACCAGACGTCAGATGGCAGTTCCCTGGTGACATGTGTACAGGTTAGTTCATCGACCTGGGGATCGTCATTTGTCTCGTGTGAGTTCCCACTGTACTTTGATTACTACCCTACCACGGCTCAAAGGAGTCGTGCAAACAGGTTTTAGTTGGGTACAGTCCCGAGCCACATGGAGGCAGTGAGCGTATCTTCAGGGGTTCGTCTCTCCCGGTATTGGGGGTGAGGTCGCGCTGTGTCTAGGAGAGCCATTACACGAAGCCCTCGGCCGAGGCAAGGAGATTTACTGGTAGGTATTCCAGTAGTATCTCAGAGTGTTCTGGGCTACACTCCGACACGACTTGTACCGCTTTTGGGGGTCTGACTTTTACCAACCCCCTAGGCCCGCCATGCGATACTCATAGACGAACGGACCGGACTGTATGGATATTGTCACTGACAGGCTCAGTAGGGTGTCAGGATGAGTTCGCTCATCGACGTCCCTTTTAGTCAATACCTGGTAACCCGTTACGTATTGGCTTATACCTCTGACGTGCTAGTGGTTAAATCCACACCTAAGATGTTGACGAGTCTTTAGAGTCCCCCACATTCAGTTACTCAGCTTTCGGGCGAAAAGCTGTAGAGGCCGTATGGAGATATGGCAAGGTCCGATCAGAAACGTGCGGTATTGCACGGATCAGGATCGGACAGTTTGTACTACAGGCCGTATGGTTATATGGCAGGGTTCCATCAGATACGTGCGGTATTGCACGGATCAGGATCGAACAGATATTACTAGCCGGCTTTGGTTTAAGCCGGATCCTAGTATAGTACAGTGTAGATTTTGTCTCATTGCATTTGTATTTCGGTCGAAATACAGATGCGGGTGTGTATGCACAGTATCGGGGTTTTCCTGTAATTTATTACGGGACCAGTTTTCTGGAGTTGCCAAGTTGCTTTCCGTTTCGGCCGATTTCCTTTGTATCGTTCATTGGCCGAAGATTGGTGGAAGAGGGCTTATTTGCATTGTTGCAAATAAGCAATTATGGAGGGGGTCTTTGCATTTTGATGGTTCATGATGGGTGGACCATACCTTGACTTTTGCTTCATGATAGTTTTCATGATGGCTTGACTTTGCATATCATGATGGTTGTGGTAGAGTGTTGGTTTTAGCTTGTTATCATGTTTTTGCATGATAGTCTTTTTCCCTCTCTCTCTTGCATTATGAGATGGATGATCTTTTGATACATTCACTCCATTCTCTCCACCATAATGTCATGGCCGGCCACTCCCCTTAGTCGGCTGTCCAACATTTTGTGTGTGGGATTTTGCTTCATTTCATGTTGCAAAAATCCCACAAGATCAATCTCAAAAGCTCCAAGTATCATTCCTCCACCAAATGGCAATTCCACAACCCCAAAGTGAGACTTGAGGACTACATATTCTACAGCAAACCTTGGGCACGTCGACTAGACGGCTTCGTGCTCGAGTTGCCTCGGTATTGAGGTGGGATCCCGTAAAAGATGCAGACGATGTGGTGCCCTTCCGGCAAGGAGGCGACGACCGGAGTTTCCGCAGGAGATCGGGACGACGACGAGAAGACCGGAGGACTTGGATCAGTCGGTATATCTCTCTTCCCCATCTTGTAGTTAGCTAGGACTAGTTAATGGTTCGATCCGGGTTTTAGTGCGCGGTGGTGCCGGTTTGCTAAGTTCGCAAAATTAAAGTTTATCACCGCTTCCGCATTTTGGCCTCGGGATGGAGGCCGGGGCGCCGCCGTGCACTTACAGTGGTATCAGAGCCTCGCCATTAACTTAGTCTAGCTTTGTCTAATGTGTTTTGCATTTCCGATCGACCAAAATTCCAAAATCCGCATTTTTGCTTGCATCAGTTTTCTGTTGAAATTTTTTGGAGTCGAAAAATTTTTCAGGTGACAGAAAAGTGATCTACTAGAAAAAAATAAGAGTTCTGTGAAAATTCGATGCACTAACTCCACTGTAGGAGCGCGGAACCGCGGCCAAACACCCCTTTGGGCCGCGGTTCCGCCGCACTATTTTTGGTTCCCTGCACCAAATTTCTACAGTGTCTTTCTGGGATGATTTTAAGGGTTTTGGAATAATAACATTGGGCCCAGAATTTCTTGATCTGCTACAGTAATGCTTGGGGGCCTACTTGTTAAAATTTGATCGATCGGATATTTTAAACACATTATTTCACAGTATTTACATTATATATGCGACCGTGAATGTCACTTGATCGGTAAATCCTGTCTAACTGCTATAGCCCGGTTAGACGGATTTGCGAACGTGACTTTCACGTTGATGTTCTGTGATTTTGCTGTGATGTTGCGGATCGATCGTGGGGGATAGCCTGGATGCAATGCTAGTACAGTTTTGTTGTATTATGTACATTTGATATTGCAGGGCGAGCGTCCGACATGTGGACTGCCGTCACTGCCTGTTTGTATTATTATTTTGGGGCACGACCAGGTTGCGGTCGATGTACCCGTTGTATGTATATTTTACTTTCTGTACTAGGATTGCCCCGTGGAGGGGTGCACGGATGGCCGGATTCTGGAGGGCAACCAGCCCGCATCTCATGGCATTGAGACGGAGGGGGCTTCACTCTAGGATTGGCGGGCTATTCGCCGCACTCGTAGGGGGTACAGGTTGACCCAGGAGGGGTGCCCAAGTTACCGGATTCCGTGAAGTGCTGGGTGGTCCATTCACGGTGCTAAAGGGGGCTGCCTCGCTTCAGGTTTTGGCGGGTGACTTGCCGTGCCCGTAGGGGTCTAGGATTTCATTGCACAGGCTATCCACACGACCAGGGGAACGTCGGGTTTCAGTAGTGGCTCTGTGAAACCTGGGGATCCCAGATATCTGTATTGTTTCTGTGATGCTGTACATTTCTGTGGTGTTGCATTTTATCACGCCTTGAGCGAATATAATATATTGGTATATATATTAGTAGATGCTGTATATGTTTTACATCCGCGCTAGTCCAGTCCCCGCTCTGTCGTTAGTTAGCTAACCTAACGGGTAATGACGGGACCCAGTGGCAAATGCGGATGGCATATACATACATCAGTATATTTTCGTTCTTTGTGGTGTGATCAATTGATGGGACTGCGTTGATTCGGATCAACGTAAGTTAAAAACAAACCTAATCTGATGTTGTTGGAACACTTTTCAAAAAGCTGTTATTGCAAGGACGTTCACTTTTGTTTTGCATCGTGATATTCAGTTGGAATATCCTGCTCCTCAGTCGACGAGGCAAGGGCCGAGATCCCTTCACCGGGAGTGACCCCTTGGACAGAAAGTTTGCGTCAGGGCATTAACTTCACTATAGCCGATTACTTTTGCTTTGCACCGTGGTATTCATTTGGAATATCCTGCACCTCATTCTACGGGGAAAGAGCCGAGATCCCTTCACCGGGAGTGACCTCTTTAGCGAAGGTTTTCGTCACTATATTTTTAAAAAGCTATCCGTTCCTTCGACGATATCAAGTTCTTTACGTTAAAGGTTTTCGCCAGAAACCATTCGTAGCCCTCCGTCGTTTCAGACGGGTAGCACGTAGTATTCATGCTATGTTTGTTGGCCTTCGTCAAGGAATAGTGTATGGTAGCTGCTTGTTGCCTTTCTGCAGCATAGATAGATGCGTTGGTTTGGGACAGTCGTATAGCCTTGTTGGCCTTCGTCAAGGGCTTGTGCGGGTGGGTTCAAATCAACCTGGAGAATGACGGGCAGAACTTGACATGTGACTTATGATTTGTTGGCCTTCGTCAAGGTCATAAGAGCATGGGGTAAAAATCCACATCGGGAGTTTCAAAAGAACTGAAACTTGCCAGATATGCGCATACCTTCTGGAGTGTGATACCGTGAGCGGATTCCGTCACGTTATCATGCGATGAGAGTTGGATCCCGATTCCCACTGATGAGTTGGTTTACTCCTCGGGTATTCCCGACTAATTCTTCTTTTAGGTTTGGAGGAGAATTTGAGGCGCAGTGGGAGGTTTCCAGATTAGATAAATTGGTAACCATTCTGATCTAGGTTAGAGTGCACGCTGAGTGTTTCTTTTCTCTCTCTCTTTGGCAGCGACCATTGACCCGACCCTAAGACTATGACTCAGTAACCAAGTTGACCGAACCTTCTTAAACACTGGCTTTTGGATTGTCAGAGTTGCAAACCTCATTGCCACTCCTACTTTTACCCTTTTCTCCACGACACCCCGTATTACTACGAATGTCCACTTCCATTGGACAAAACCATCGTATGGTTAGATACGAACTCGAAAGAATTTATTCGAGGATGGTTTCCGGTTCTGGAGAAAACGGATAGGATTATTCAGTTGTCTTTTCCTTTTACCTTCTCTCAAGATGTGAGTACTCCTTGGTTTAGGAGATAGTACACCTATTACGCAAATTGGATAGTCTTCTTCCAAACCATAGGCTGGTGCCGACCGGTAAGGAATGAAGAAAACCAATTAGCCTAACGATGGTGTACAGAAGGTATTAAGTTAAGACAAAGCAAGGGATTAGTAAGAGGGCAAAGTAAATTGCAACTGATATTCACGACCAAACCAAGTATTTCATTACCACTCCCACTTCACCTTTTTATTTCTCCAGGACACTCCGTATCACTACGAAGATCCACAGTTTATTGGATACTCCATCGTATGGTTATATACGAACTCGAAAGGAACTTGTTCCAGTTCGGGGATGGATTCTGGTTCAAGAGAAATAGGAATAAGGTTTATTCAGGTGTCTTTTATCTTCACCTTCTCTCGCATTGCGAGTGTTCCTAGGATTGGGACAGTACACCCATTATGCTTATTGGATAGTCTTCTTCCAAACCATAGGCTGGTGCCGAACGGTAGGGAAGGAAGAAAACCATTTGGCCTAAAGGGGTGTGCAGAAGGTAATGACTAAAGGCATAGAAGGGATTTGGAGAGGTGGTAGAGATTTATACGGTTACAGTTGTGAATCTGGATAATGGAAGAGGCATTACTAGGAATACCGGGATACCCCATCGAAACATTTCAATGTTTCAGTTTCACTGTGTACTGTTAAAGGAAAACTGATTTCCCAGTTAAACACTTGCTCCAGGATATGTATTTACCAGGTATGATTCTCACATCTGTATGGTCTTACAGATGATGAGTGGGAGTGAGTTATTGGGAATTGGGTGATCATCCTCATTATATCGGGATTCGTTGCAATAGTGATATTTGAGGAAGTCACCTGGGTTGTTTGCCGGACGGCAAATATTTGGTTTTGAATATCCGCTGTTGTGCACCAATTTTAAATTGATATATCTGTACGTCTATTTTAATAGAGTGAGATATACCTTTTTGAAATTATGTCTGTGACATTTACCTATATCAGTGGATGATTAGGTAAGGAGCATTAAACAGCGGTGTAATTCTTCTTAACCATAAGTACAGTTTTCAACCTACGACACACAGTAAATGAGTTATCAGACTCAAGGGACTTATACAGAGTATTGTATGTCGTCCAGGGTCCATCAGGACAGAGGGGTTGGTCCTCGTACTATATTCGGTTTACTTATGACTTCTCTAGTTTTTAGACAAGTGTTTCTTGGAAACACAGGGTCCGAATTTTGAGAAGTTATAGGTATTTGAATAAAGTAGAGAACCAGGTGTTGCAAGTATCGGGATTCTTCAAGGTGATCGAAGATGTAGATACTTGTGTATGGTATTCAGTTGATAGTAATGGTTAAGAGATCTTGCTTCTCTTTCAGATTACTCATAATTGGAAGCATTCCTAAGTTGAGTAACGCTGATCGGCCTCCTTCCATTTAGTTGACATGCACTGGAGACAGCTGCATGATTTGAATCTGGTTCAATTAAATCAGTGCCTCTGGTTCTATATTGGATATAGAACAGTTCATATCTTAACAATGTTAAGGTACGGGGAGTTGTCCGGTTTATGCTTAAAACCAGACACTGGACAACTCAAGGCACGTTTCTGTAATGGCTGTTTGTGGGTTGACCCAGGCTATGACGCGGGTTGACTTTCTACCATCTGGAAGATCAATAGCGATATTGTTCTTGACTCGCCACAGTTTTAAATTAAAAATGGATTTTTTCAGAAAACAGTAGTGGGAGTATGGTAGAACTGGAAGTGATTCCAGAACCGCAAACGATTACTGAAGATTTTGATAGGAACCTAAAAATTCAATCTGGTTTGACATTCCATTGGCCACTCCGCAGATACGGTGGGTAACTTCAGGCACCCGAGAGGTACTCCGGTAGCCTCAAGGACGGTGACAGGGAAGTTCTTGTGCACCCACACTTTCCATTGCTGTTGTTCCAGACTGTGAGACCCGACAGGAGGATGAGTATAGCGTCGTTCTAAACTTGCTTTAGAAGTATACGTTTATATGACTCTACCAGAGGGTTGTCGTAGTCAGTGGGAGCAGCGGAAGCATTGGTGGACTGGTAGCTTATGTCTATTTATAGACTAAAGCACATGTAGCGGAGATAGATCATCTATTTCTGACGTGACAGTCATGGGTTTGACTTCATCAGAATAGGGGATGGATCTGTTGAGAAGGTAGTAGGGTGTGATGTCCTGGTATTTGGATGACATACACAGAGTAGGAAGTTATAATCCTATACTACGATCGGTTATACTTTGGTCGTCACACAGTTGTTTCTCCACAAAGGAAATGGATTTTATATCAGACATACTGGTTACTAGATCTATGGTTTTAGATCTAGATTTGGGTAGTTTCCTAATCTGGGTACTTAGACAGCATTCTAAGAGTATTTAGAATGGACGACTCCATGCACGGTAGTGTACCTGCAGATGTTGGAGTCACCCTCTCTAAAGGTGTCTTACAGACTAAAGGGGAGAGGGATGTGCATGATTGGCAGATCACTTGCTTAGGCAATTGAGTCAATCATAAGATGTCAAGTACCACACCAGATGTTGTTCTTGCACTAGATGCAATAAGTTGACATTGATCCAATCCTGGAGAAACAGTCGGAAGCAGTTATAGAACATAAGTGAATGTTCTAAGGATATGATAACAACAGCCTCATTCGGGAGACAGTTATCATTCCAGGCTTCCAAGGTGACATGGACGATAAGGAGGTTGTCAGAGTTATATTTTTCCTTCTAACGAGGGGCAGTATTTTGGACAGGTGGTCCAAGACAATACTGAGGGAGGCTTGGCGCAGGATACTGATTGAGTTCAGTTGACGATACAGTCTAAGAAGTTTGGATTTGGAGTTCATTTATGAGCTAGGTCCCATCAGACATCCAGACATATTCTAAGACAGGTATTGCTCATTTCGGGAGATGGCTTTCTCCGCGAACTTGAGATTTAGAGAGACATAGAAAGAAACATCAAAGCGGATCCACTCACTGAGGCTATTCCTCGAACACGACAGTTTCGCAAACGAGCTTTGTGAGACTGACAAGTAGAGGAGTTGGGTGTTCGGTATCACACAGGATGTGAGTATGCGACATCGCAATAATTAGCCTTGAGTGCAAGTGGGAGATTGTTGGAGAAAGTGCCCTCAGAGTCAATTATTGGATCACAGGTACGTGATTACAATGATTGAGGGAGGACCTGTCCCAATAGGACAGTCTTACTCGAGATGATAGTATGCTATCTGGTTTACCTTTATCATCGTGTACTGCTTTAAGTGACCTGACATGTCGCTATTGCACGTTGATAGAGCCCCTAGGATTCTTGCTTGACCACCAGCAGTATGAGGGCGATCATATACGTGGGAGCTGGCAGTCTATAAGCATATCCTTAAATGGTCCCTAGTCGTGAGAGTTTCGAGACAGGGCATCGATACTCCAGAGTAGACTAGTGTATACAGTCGAGACCCCGACGAGGGGCGGTGGCCGGTCTCACAATCCATTGGTGTCAGTTGGATCACCTAAGATGTATACAGATGCTCATTAGGTTATGAGTACACCGGACAGGACTCGCCGGGAACATGCTAGTTGGTCATATACCAGACGTCAGATAGCAGTTCCCTGGTGACATGTGTACAGGTAAGTTCATCGACCCGGGGATCGTCATTTGTCTCGTATGAGTTCCCACTGTACTTTGATTACTACCCTACCACGGCTCAAAGGAGTCATGCAAACAGGTTTTAGTTGGGTACAGTCCCGAGCCACATGGAGGCAGTGAGCGTATCTTCAGGGGTTCGTCTCTCCCGGTATTGGGGGTGAGGTCGCGCTGTGTCTAGGAGAGCCATTACACGAAGCCCTCAGCCGAGGCAAGGAGATTTACTGGTAGGTATTCCAGTAGTATCTCAGGGTGTTCTGGGCTACACACCGACACGACTTGTACCGCTTTTGGGGGTCTGACTTTTACCAACCCCCTAGGCCCGCCATGCGATACTCATAGACGAACGGACCGGACTGTATGGATATTGTCACTGACAGGCTCAGTAGGGTGTCAGGATGAGTTCGCTCATCGACGTCCCTTTTAGTCATTACCTAGTAGCCCGTTACGTATTGGCTTATACCTCTGACGTGCTAGTGGTTAAATCCACAACTAAGATGTTGACGAGTCTTTAGAGTCCCCCACATTCAGTTACTCAGCTTTCGGGCGAAAAGCTGTAGAGGCCGTATGGAGATATGGAAAGGTCCGATCAGAAACGTGCGGTATTGCACGGATCAGGATCGGACAGTTTGTACTACAGGCCGTATGGTTATATGGCAGGGTTCCATCAGATACGTGCGGTATTGCACGGATCAGGATCGAACAGATATTACTAGCCGGCTTTGGTTTAAGCCGGATCCTGGTATAGTACAGTGTAGATTTTGTCTCATTGCATTTGTATTTCGGTCGAAATACAGATGCGGGTGTGTATGCACAGTATCGGGGTTTTCCTGTAATTTATTACGGGACCAGTTTTCTGGAGTTGCCAAGTTGCTTTCCGTTTCGGCCGATTTCCTTTGTATCGTTCATTGGCCGAAGATTGGTGGAGGAGGGCTTATTTGCATTGTTGCAAATAAGCAATTGTGGAGGGGGTCTTTGCATTTTGATGGTTCATGATGGGTGGACCATACCTTGACTTTTGCTTCATGATAGTTTTCATGATGGCTTGACTTTGCATATCATGATGGTTGTGGTAGAGTGTTGGTTTTAGCTTGTTATCATATTTTTGCATGATGGTCTTTTTCCCTCTCTCTCTTGCATTATGAGATGGATGATCTTTTGATACATTCACTCCATTCTCTCCACCACAATGTCATGGCCGGCCACTCCCCTTAGTGGGCTGTCCAACATTTTGTGTGTGGGATTTTGCTTCATTTTATGTTGCAAAAATCCCACAAGATCAATCTCAAAAGCTCCAAGTATCATTCCTCCACCAAATGGCAATTCCACAACCCCAAAGTGAGACTTGAGGACTACATATTCTACAGCAAACCTTGGGCACGTCGACTAGCCGGCTTCGTGCTTGAGTTGCCTCGGTATTGAGGTGGGATCCCGTAAAAGATGCAGACGATGTGGTGCCCTTCCGGCAAGGAGACGACGACCGGAGTTTCCGCAAGAGATCGGGACGACGACGAGAAGACCGGAGGACTTGGATCAGTCGGTATATCTCTCTTCCCCATCTTGTAGTTAGCTAGGACTAGTTAATGGTTCGATCCGGGTTTTATTGCGCGGTGGTGCCGGTTTGCTAAGTTCGCAAAATTAAAGTTTATCACCGCTTCCGCATTTTGGCCTCGGGATGGAGGCCGGGGCGCCACCGTGCACTTACACTAGCTTCAATGGAGGTTTGATAAAAAGTGTAAGAAAATCAATTCTAAAGTGAGCCCACTTCCTACTTCATCATCCTCTACTACTTGCCATTTAGTATAGAGTTTTCTCTTCATAAAGTTCTTGACCTAGTGAAGAAATAGCTTGGGTTAGTGTCTTCTCGACGTAGATCATCTTCGGCCTCGAAGTCATCGAAGCAAGCATGTTCGTTTCTTCGTGGAGCCTCTCTAGAGTCCGGAGTTTTCGATCGCAGCGAAGGGGACTACTACACGGAGCTATTGAAATGAAGGACCGGTCTACAAAGGTTGTATTCCTCGCTCTCTTTACTTATTGCAAAGTGTTTGCATATGTTTTCCGTATATTTCTAGTAAACGATCTAGTTAGGGTTATAGCTAAAACGGTAAAAAATTTAATATGGCATGGACGATACTTCCCGAAACCTTGCTACCGTCGTAGGTAACCCTGCTGTGGTATCAGAGCCATGCTAGAAATTAATACGTATTTTGTTAGGATTACGAAACCGAAATAACTCCGAAACTTGACACATTAAAACCATGTTTCTGTCGATTTTTATATGATCTCTAAAATTTTTTCATACAAGTGCAGAATCATATTTGAGAGAACATAAGAACATGGAAGAAAGTTGGGGGCATCTGCTCGGATTTTGGCCGAGCAGATGAAGGAAAATTTCGAGGAGGCCGGCCCCATGATGGTTTTTGGGTCTCAAATTTTTTTCATGTTCTGTGCTCTGGGGTTTGGTGTTTCAGGTGTTGTTTATTTTGGTTAATTTTGCATGTGATGTAATCTTACACTATAAGCAATTCAGAATGTTTTGTATTCGTAGTTTTAACATTGTTTCGGGTTTTTCACGTATTGTCTAGGCGAAGTTAAAAAGTTCGATCGAATATCAAAAACCCATTTTTCCAAGTTTAACATATTCGGAAAAACATGCAAGTGATTCTTTGGACCCTCTAGAAGAACGTAAACCTTAACTCGATTATGTGGACGTCAAAACCGCCACTTGAACCCTAGAGTTTGTGGTAGTTTAGCATTGTCACATGTGAGGCGTTGGTTTGACCCTTTTACAGCTGGTTCATAGGTACTGTGGCATCTTTTGGGTATTATTAAAACTGTGCTCAAGTGTTGAGCTGTCGGGAAATTGTGGGACTTTGATGAACCGATCGAAGATTTTAACGTCGTCCCGATATTATGTGATGGGATACAATATTTGGAATCCACAAGTAGTTATGAGATAACTAATTTGAATGTTATAAATCTAGCAGTTTAGTCTCATTTGATCGGTTGCCACGGGATTTTGATGGGATCAAAAGTCCGTCGCAATCACGTAGTGTACGCGGATACTCGCCGGGTAAACTTAATAGATAGCCATGCCCCATAGCCCCGACCAAATGACTGTAGGAGAACCCCGTCGCCAAAAGCATCCGTTCGGGTGCTCGCGGCAGCGGTGTTCTGCCTTAGTGCACTTCGTCGACGGCATCAGGGGGTGCGGCCGTCTACTAAAGTTTCCGACGAGCATTCGATCAGGATGTAGGGAATCTTGTTGAATTACCCGACTAGATATTGAAAAGTGTTTTCGAGATCGAGACTAAAATGCGGGGTTTATAATTGTTAGGCATGTGATGTCTAAGGAATTCATTTGGTTAGGCATGAAATCCAAAGTATGTGATACGTTGGGTTTATGATGTCTAAGGTGGTTGCGGATTCCAACTGTTGTAGTTTTCACTTTCTTTTCTGCGACCGTAAGTGTAATATAGGGTGTATCGCCGGTTTCTTTGCTATATGTTAACGACAACTGGGATACGTATATTTACTTACGTTGATGACATGTGATGTTATGTGTTGCTAGGATATGTTATATTGGATCGTCGTGTTCGAATAGCCGGGGGTTTTATGTGAGATGAGAGTTTTTTATTTTCATTCATGTAAAATTCATTGTATGTAATATTATTTTATTGGGGCACTTCCGGGTTGAGAATGATGTCACCATTGTATATTATTTACTTTTCCGCATTAGGATAGGCCCACGGCGGGGAGCACAAGTAACCGGGTTCTAGAGTCCAGTGGGATACCATCTCAAGGAGTTGAGACCGGGTATCCTAACTCTAGAATTGGTAGGGTTGCTTGCTTCTCTCGTAGGGGTCTAGGGGTGTGGGATTGGCTATTCATCACGATCGTGGAATCCGTGTTTTATACAGGCTTAATTTAAAACACGGAAATCCTAGTATATCCAATATTTCATATGTTGTTTTCTGCTGCGATATCTGTGATGTGATCATTTGATATATTGTTGAGATGAATACAGGATATAGTATATGTGATATATTATATAGACGTTGCTTATGTTTTACACCCGCGCTAGCACTGTCCCGCTCTGCCGTTAGTTATCTAACCTAACGGTGCACGAGGGGACATCGAGGAGAATGCGGATGGCATAAGCGTACGTTGTATTTATCTGTGATGTTTACGTAACTTAAAATGATGGGACTTCATTAATGAGATTAATGAAATAAAAGAAACCTAAAAATGTTATAGAAACTTGTTTCAAAAACAGGTAGCTCTAGTTCTTGTTTTGCATAGCGGTATTCCTTGCAGAATATCCAGCACCTTATTCGATAAGGAAAGAGCCGAGACCCCTTCACCGGGAGTGACCTCTTTAATGAAACTAGCAGATGCTACAAACTCGGTTTGTCTTTTGATTGCTTTTCTAGTTTTTGCTTTGCATGGTGGTATTTGTGAAATATCCTGCATCTTATTCGATGAGGAAAGAGCCAACGATCCCTTCACCGGAAGTGACCTCTTTAGGAAAACTAGTAAAAGCCTCAAAAACACTCCATTTAAAATCACTCGATTCTACAACGATATCAAGTTCATTACGCAAAGGGTTTTTTTAAAAACCTGTCGTAGCCCTCCGTCATTTCAGATAAGTAATAGTTAGTATTCGTGCTGCGTTTGTTGGCCTTTGTCAAGGCGTAGTGTGCGGTAGCTGATTACTGCTTATCTGCATAAGTATATGATGCGATTGAGTTAGGGTAGTCGTGCGACCTTGTTGGCCTTTGTCAAGGGTCATACGGGTGGGTTTAATTCAATCAGGAAATGACGGGTTGAACTTGACTAGTATCCTATGGTTTGTTGGCATTTGTCAAGGTCATAGGAGGTTAGGGGTAAAATATTATCGGAAATTTCAAGTGTTGAAATTCGCAATGAGATTACATACCTCCTATGAGATAGTTGGATCCCGATACCCACTGCGAGTAAGAGTTACTCCTGGGAGAGTTTTACATATTACAATTAGCCGATCAAGTAGGTGTCTAGAAAGGTGTCAACGGGGTTACGCCTCTGGGAAAACGAGGTTTATTTTAATTAGGTCCGTGCGAAAGCACGGGGAACCTCCCTCAAAGTACCGGCACTGGCCTGGCTGAAAGATTGGCGAAATTGTAGGGTGTAACTAATCCCGGCTAGTCTTTCCTTTTAGGGTTTGAAGAAAGATTTGACTAAAACAGTGGGAGACATCCTAATTAGATAAATTAATAACCAATCTAATCTTGCAAGAGCATACGCTGAGTGTTTTCTTCTCTCTCTCTCCAGGTAGCGACCATGTCACGCCTTAATCAAGATAATAATACGGATGTATTGACCGAGCCCGCTTGTTATACTGCACAAGGGAACGTTGGTCCCGCTCCAACTTATAATTGTTATAAGACCGACCAGGAAATAGGGGATTACCAGAATTCCCGTGCCGCCCAAACAAAGAAAGTGCATAATGATGCATCTTCTTCGGGTGTGTTCATTACCGAGAACTGTTTCTCAATATCCTTTATGTCCTAAGGTATGAGATACCGGATCAGAATCCCATATATGTAATCTATTACATGGGCTACAGATAGGTAGAGAACTAAGAATGGGTGATAAGTTTCAAGAGTTGGAAATGGTGCAAGTGTTGCAGCCAAGTATGTTGGCAGTTATCACCCTGTATTACCAAATACATTGATTATGAACGAATGTTATTAGATACCGAACCTGATATACAACATCATATCAGTCTCTTTATTGAGATAAAGAAGGATATAATTTTGTATTATTGGATAATGTTTTGAACATTTCCTATATCAAGAGTTGATCGGTTCAGGCACGTTATCTAAAAGCATATATGTTCTAAATCAAACCACAGTTCTTAACGTACAAAACACACACAAGAGGAAGAGTTCAGAAGTGAACGAATCCTTCTTGAGGCATTGTAAACTAGGTCATATCAATGCGTCCCGACTAGCTAAGTTATATTTAGATGCATATTTAAATCAGTTTGAAATTACATCTTGTGAAACTTTCCAGTCATGTCACAAAGATAAGATGACCATAGCTCCGTTTATTGGAAACAGAGAAAGAGTTAGTGAACTCTTGGGATTGATACATGTTGATGTATGAGGTCCCCTGTCTACACATGCCAGGACTGGTTCTTTGTACTTCATTACATTCACTGATCATCTCTCAAGATTCGGACATATGTTCCTGTTGAAACACAAGTCTGAAGCTTTTGAGAAATTCAAAGAATATAAGTTAGAAGTAGAGAACCAAAACGGGTATAAGTATTATGTCCTATGATGTGATCAGGGAGGAGAATACTTGAGCACGGAATTCCTGGACTATTCTAAAGGAGAATGAGATTCTCTCTCAGCATTACTTCTCCGTATACACCACAACATGTTGGTATATCAGGGCGGAGCAGTCGCACCCTATGTGATATGGTGCGCTTTATGATGAGTACTACCGAGTTGCCTATTTCCTTTTGGGGGTTATGCACTTATGAAGCTGCATACCTATTGAATAGGGTTCCAACCAAATCAGATGCCTACCACTCCATATGCGATATGGTATGGAAAGAGCCCATCTCTTAAGGATGTTAAGATTTGGGGTTGTCCGGCCTATGTCTAAAAGCAAAATCCGGACATGCTCGAGGCAAGGTCAGTTCTTTGGAAGTTTGTTGGATATCCCATGCATTCGTAAGGGAATATCTTCTACCAAACTGAGGAGCAAAAAGTGTTTTGTTTTCTCAGCATGCCACCTTTCGGAAAGGGAATTTCTTGTGAAGAAATTAGTGGTCATGAGGTAGAACTGGAAGGAGTTCCAGCTATACAAACTACAGCTGACAATTTGGTAGAACCAAAGAATTCAATAGTTCCCGACGAACCTCAGCCTCTCCGCCGATCTAGTAGGGTTCCTCATCCACCTGAGAGATACTTCGGTTTTCTCTATGACAGTGGGAGCGAGGATTGCATCATGAGATGATGACCCAACTAGTTTCGAGCAGGCCATCAAGAGCGGGGACTCTGTGAGAATGGCTGGATGCTATGCGACCTGAGATGGATCTATGTACACCAACAAAGTATGGACTTTGGTTGCTATATCTGAAGGGTTAAATCCTCATCCAGAGCAAGTATATCTTGAGAAGATTACTTGGTGTACATGGAAAACTTGAGACTTTCAAATCTAAGGCTTGTTGCAAAAGGTTCTCGTCATCAACCAGGTGTGGATAATGATGAAACCTTTTCTAGTGCCTATGCTTAAGTCCATCCGGATCCTGCTTGCCACTGCTACATACCATAACTACGATATCTGGCGGTTGGGTGTCATGACTGTTTTTTCTAAATAGTGATTTATAAGAGAGCGTCTATAAGTACACAGCCAGAGGGCTTCGTAGACAGTGGGAGCAGCGGAAACATGTGCAAGTTGCTTTATGGGATAAAACAAGTATCGCGGAGTTGGAACATCTATTTTGATGTGGTAGTCAAAGAGTTTGACTTCATCAAAATGGTAGATGAACCTTGTATATACAAAAAGGTAGTAAGGAGTATGGTGGTGATCCTCGTATTGTACGTGGATAGCATACTCTTGATAGGAAAAGAGTTTCCTATGCTACACTCGGTCAATCTCCTCTTATTACATAGATTCTTCATATAGGATCAAGGTGATACCTCCTAAATCCTGGGATCTATGAGATAGATCTAAATGGATGTTAGGATTCTCACTAGGTGTAGTGAGATGGTATCAATCGATCCTGGGGAGAATCACTGGATAGCTTCTAAGGTGGTAAGCTAGACTGAATGTCAGTCACAGGCATTGTCTTTACCCTTAATGGAGGGACGGTATGTTGGAAGAGTTCCAAGCTAGATACCGTGACATACCAGACGATAAAGGTTGTATACATCACTACCAAGGATGCTACCAAAGAGGTAATCTGGATCTACATTAGTTCATGAGATGAACTTCGTTCCTACCATTGTGTGACAATAGAGTTGTGGCTTATGCCTAGGAACCCCCGTCCCATCTATAATCCATACATATTCTTAGGCAGTATCACCTGATCATGGAGATGGTTGATCTCCAGGGAGATCGAGGTTAGGAGAGTAGACACTGAGGAGAACAGGACGGATCCACTCACAAAGGCCTATTCCCAGGAGAGACTTTTTATGGGATGGTTGAGTATGAGATACTTCAACCACTGCTGATTGTTGGATATGAGATACTGTTGGAGGTAGTGCCCTCAGAGTCAATTATTGGATCACAGGTACGTGACTGCAATGATTGAGGGAGGACCTATCCCGGTAGGACAGTCTTACTCGAGATGATAGTATGCTATCTGGTTTACCTTTATCATCGTGTACTGCTTTAAGTGACCTGACATGTCGCTATTACACGTTGATAGAGCCCCTAGGATTCTTGCTTGACCACCAGCAGTATGAGGGCGATCATATAAGTGGGAGCTGGGGGTCTACAAGCATATCCTTAAAAGGTCCCTAGTCGTAGGAGTTTCGAGACCGGGCATCGATACTCCATTAATAGACTAGTGTATACAGTCGAGACCCCGACGAGGGGCGGTGGCCGGTCTCACAAGCCACTGGTGTCAGTTGGATCACCTAAGATGTATACAGGTGCTCATTGGGTTATGAGTACACCGGACAGGACTCGCCGGGAACATGCTAGTTGGTCATATACCAGACGTCAGATGGCAGTTCCTGGTGACATGTGTGCAGGTTAGTTCATCGACCTGGGGATCGTCATTTGTCTCGTGTGAGTTCCCACTGTACTTTGATTACTACCCTACCACGGCTCAAAGGAGTCGTGCAAACAGGTTTTAGTTGGGTACAGTCCCGAGCCACATGGAGGCAGTGAGCGTATCTTCAGGGGTTCGTCTCTCCCGGTATTGGGGGTGAGGTCGTGCTGTGTCTAGGAGAGCCATTACACAAAGTCCTTGGCCAAGGCAAGGAGATTTACTGGTAGGTATTCCAGTAGTATCTCAGGGTGTTCTGGGCTACACTCCGACACGACTTGTACCGCTTTTGGGGGTCTGACTTTTACCAACCCCCTAGGCCCGCCATGCGATACTCATAGACGAACGGACCGGACTGCACGGATATTGTCACTGACAGGCTCAGTAGGGTGTCAGGATGAGTTCGCTCATCGACGTCCCTTTTAGTCAATAGCTGGTGGCCCGTCACGTATTGGCTTATACCTATGACGTGCTAGTGGTTAAATCCACAGCCATAGTATTGACGAGTCTTTAGAGTCCACCACACTTTCAGTTACTCAAGTTTCGGGCGAAACGCTGTAGAGGCCGTATGGAGATATGGCAGGGTCCGATCAGATACGTGCGGTATTGCACGGATCAGGATCGGACGGTTTGTACTAGTAGCCGTATAGGTTTATGGCAGGGTTCGATCAGATACGTGCGGTATTGCATGGATCAGGATCGAACGGATATTACTAGCCGGCTTTGGTTTAAGCCGGTCCTAGTTTAGTACAGTGTAGATTTTGTCTCTTTGCATTTGTATCCGGACGGAATACAGATGCGGGTGTGTATGCACAGTATCGGGGTTTTCCTGTAATTTATTACGGGACCAGTTTTCTGGAGTTGCCAGTTTGCATTCCGTTCCGGCCGGTTTTCCTTTGTTCTTTCCCGGCCGGACTTTTCCGATGGAGGGGGTAATTTGCAGTTTTGCAAATTACATTTGTGGAGGGGTTTTCTTGCATAATGATTGATTATGATAGCTTCATATCTTTCATCCATGCTTTTGCTTTTATGAGATTTGATTGAATGAGGATGAGATTTGAGAGGGTATGGGTTTAATAGTGAGAAGTATGGTTGATGTTGTGGTCACCTCTTGACTTCTCCTACACTCACCTCCCTTCTTGCTTCATATATTGTTTTTCCACCACCATTCTTCTCACTTGATGAAAGAAGCTTTTCCATGGTTGAGAGAAAGAAAAAGATGAGAGTTTTCATTCTTGAGGTTTTCATTCTTGATCTCTTTTCATGCTAAGAAAAATGCAAGCACCATTTTTCTTATCTTGTTTCCTCCATCATCTACAAATGGCAACAAACCCCAAAGTGAGACATCCACTCTACACTACACTTCCTACAGCATATCTTGAGCATGTCGAGTTGCCGGCTTCATGCGCGAGTTGCCTCGGTATTGAGGTGGGAGCCCGTAAAAGTACCCGGTTTCGTGGTGCCCTTTCCGACGAGGAGGAGATGGACGGAGATCCCGCGAGGAGATCGGAGTGGAGATGAAGACCGGAGGACTTGGATCGTCGGTATATATCTCTAACCCGTATTCTAGTTAGCTTAGACTTGTTAATGGTTACGATCCAGAGTTTAGTGCGCGGTGGTGCCGGTTGCAAAGTCCGCAAAAATTTAAGTTTATCACCGCTTCCGCATTCCGGCGTCGGATTGACGGCCGGGGCGCCGCCGTGCACTTACAGTGGTATCAGAGCCTCGCCATTAACTTAGTCTAGCTTTGTGTAATGTGTTTGCATTTCCGATCGATCAAAAAGTTCCAAAACTGCATTTTAGTTCGCATCAGTTTCTGTTGAAAATTTTTGGTCTCGAAAAATTTTTCAGGTTATAAAATATTGATGTACTTGAAAATCTAAGAGTTCTGTAAAAATTTGACGAAGTAACTCCACAGTTGGAGCGCGGAACCGCCGCGAAAACCCCATTTGTGCGGCCCTTCCGCCGCGCACTATTCACATCACTTCACCAATTTTTTACAGAGGCCTTCTGGGCTTAAAATATGGGTTTTGGAATATTAAAATTGGGCCCAGGATTTCTGTGAGTGCTACAGTTTATTTTTGGGGGCCCACTTGTTAATTGTTTGATCAATCGGAAAATTTTAAACACATTTTTCACAGTATTTACATTATATCTGCGACCGTGAATGTCACTCGATCGGTAAATCCTGTCTAACTGCTATAGCCCGGTTAGACGGATTTGCGAACGTGATTTTCACGTTGATGTTCTATGTATTTGCTGTGTTGTTGTGGATCGGTCGTGGGGGATAGCCTGGATGCAATGCTAGTACTGTGCTGTTGTATTATGTACATTTGATATTGCGGGGCGAGCGTCCGACATGTGGACTGCCGTCACTGCCTGTTTGTATTATTCTTTTGGGGCACGACCTGGTTGCGGTCGATGTACCCGGTGTATGTATATTTTACATTCTGTACTAGGTTTACCCCGCGGAGGGGTGCACGGATAGCCGGGTTCTAGAAGGCAACAAGCCCGCATCTCATGGCATTGAGACGGAAGGGGGCTTCACTCCAGGATTGGCTGGCTATTCGCCGCACTCGTAGGGGGTATAGGATTTCATTGCACAGGCTATCCACACGACCAGGGGAACGTCGGGTTTCAGCGGCTCTGTGAAACCCGGGGATCCCAGATATCTGTATTGTTTCTGTGATATTGTTCATTCTCTGTGATGTTGCATTTTATTCACGCCTTGAGCGAAATACTATATATTGGTATATATATTAGTAGATGTTGTATATGTTTTGCATCCGCGCTAGTCCAGTCCCCGCTCTGTCGTTAGTAAGCTAACCTAACGGGTAATGACGGGACCCAGTGGCGAATGCGGATGGCATATACGTACATCAGTATATTTTCGTTCTTTTTGGTGTGTTCAATTGATGGGACTGCGTTGATTCGGATCAATGCAAGTTAAAAACAAACCTAATCTGATGTTGTTGGAACACTTTTCAAAAAGCTGTTATTGCAAGGACGTTCACTTTTGTTTTGCATCGTGGTATTCATTTGGAATATCCTGCTCCTCAGTCGACGAGGCAAGGGCCGAGATCCCTTCACCGGGAGTGACCCCTTGGACAGAAGTTTGCGTCAGGGCATTAACTTCACTATAGCCGATTACTTTTGCTTTGCATCGCGGTATTCATTTGGAATATCCTGCACCTCATTCTACGGGGAAAGAGCCGAGATCCCTTCACCGGGAGTGACCTCTTTAGCAACGGTTTTCGTCACTATATTTTCAAAAAGCTATCCGTTCCTTCGACGATATCAAGTTCATTACGTTAAAGGTTTTCGCCAGAAACCATTCGTAGCCCTCCGTCATTTCAGTTAAACATTCGGTAGTATTCAAGCTATGTATTTTGACCTCACGCCAAGGCATAGTGATTGGTAGCTGCCGGGTATTTATCTGTTGCATAGATAGATGCGTTGGTTTGGGACAGTCGTACTACTATTTTGGCCTACGTCAAGGGTATGTACGGGTGGGTTCAGATTAACCTGGATAATGACGGGCAGAACTTGACATGTGACTTATGATATTTTGACCTCACGCCAAGGTCATAAGAGCATGGGGCAGAAATCTCATCGGGAGTTTCAAAAGAACTGAAACTTGCCAGATATGCGCATACCTTCTGGAGTGTGATACCGTGACCGGATTCCGTCACGTTGTCATGCGATGAGAGTTGGATCCCGATTCCCACTGATGAGTTAGTTTACTCCTCGGGTAACCCCGACTAATTCTTCTTTCAGGTTTGGAGGAGAATTTGAGGTACAGTGGGAGGATTCCAGATTAGATAAATTGGTAACCATTCTGATCTAGGATAGAGTGCACGCTGAGTGTTTCTTCTCTCTCTCTCTCTGGCAGCGACCATTGACCCGACCCTAAGACTTTGACTCAGTGACCAAGTTGACCGAACCTTCTTAACACTGGCTTTTGGATTGTCAGAGTTGCAGACCTCATTGCCACTCTTACTTTTACCCTTTTCTCCAGGACACCCCGTATTACTACGAACGTCCACTTCCATTGGACAAAACCATCGTATGGTTAGATACGAACTCGAAAGAATTTATTCGAGGATGGTTTCCGGTTCTGGAGAAAACGGATAGGATTATTCAGTTGTCTTTTCCTTTTACCCTCTCTCAGGTTACGAGTACTCCTTGGTTTAGGGGTAGTACACCTATTACGCAAATTGGATTGTCTTCTTCCAAACCTTAGGCTGGTGCCGACCGGTAGGGAATGAAGAAAACCAATTAGCATAACGATGGTGTGCAGAAGGTATTAAGTTCAGACAAAGCAAGGGATTAGTAAGAGGGCAAAGTAAATTGCAACAGATATTCACGACCAAACCAGGTATTTCTTCGCCAATCCTAAAATCACCTTTGTATTTCTCCAGGACACTCCGTATCACTACGAAGATCCACGGTTTATTGGATATTCCATCGTATGGTTATATACGAACTCGAAAGGAACTTGTTCCAGTTCGGGGATGGATTCTGGTCCAGGAGAAATAGGAATAAAGTATATTCAGGTGTCTTTTATCTTCACCTTCTCTCGTGTTGCGAGTGTTCCTAGGATAGGGACAGTACACCCATTATGCTTATTGGATAGTCTTCTTCCAAACCATAGGCTGGTGCCGAACGGTAGGGAAGGAAGAAAACCATTTGGCCTAAAGGGGTGTGCAGAAGGTAATGACTAAAGACACATGAAGGGATTTGGAGAGGTGGCGAAGAACTATACGGTTACAGTCGTGAATCTGGAAGAGGCATTACTAGGAATACCAGGATACCCCATCGAAACATTTCGATGTTTCAGTTTCACTGTGTAATGTTAAAAGAAAACTGATTTCCCAATTAGACACTTACTCCAGGGTATGTATTTACCAGGTACGATTCTCACATCTGTATGGTTTTACAGATGATGAGTGGGAGTAAGTTATTGGGAATTGGGTGATTATCCTCATTATATCGGGATTCGTTGTAATCGGTGATATTTGAGGAAATCACCTGGGCTGTTTGCCGGTCGGCAAATATTTGGTTTTGAATATCCGCTGTTATGCACCAATTTCAAATTGATATATCTGTACGTCTATTTTCATAGAGTGAGATATACCTTTCTGAAATTATGTCTACGACATTTACCTATATCAGTGGATGGTTAGGTAAGGAGCATTAAACAGCGGTGTAATTCTTCTTAACCATAAGTACAGTTTTCAACCTACGACACACAATGAAAGAGTTATCAGACTCAAGGGACTTATACAAAGGATTGTATGTTGTCCAGGGTCCATTAGGACAGAGGGGTTGGTCCTCATACTATATTCTGTTTACTTTTAACTTCTCTAGTTCTTAGACATGTGTTTCGTTGAAACACAGGGTCTAAGTTTTGAGGAGTTATAGGTATTTGAATAGAGTAGAGAACCAGGTGTAGCAAGTATCGGGATTCTTCAAAGAGATCGAAGATATAGATACTTGTGTATGGTATTCAGTTGATAGTAATGATAAAGAGATTTTGCTTCTCTTTCAGGTTACTCATAATTGGAAGTATTCCTAAGTTGAGTGACGCTGATCGGCCTCCTTCCATTTAGTTGACATGCGCTGGGGACAGCTGCATGATTTGAATCTGGTTCAATTAAATCAGTGCCTCTGTTCCTATATTGGATATAGAACAGTTCATATCTTAACGATGTTAAGGTACGGGGAGTTGTCCGGTTTATGATTAAAACCAGACACTGGACAACTCAAGGCACGTTTCTGTAATGGCTGTTTGTGGGTTGACCCAGACTATGAAGAGGGTTGACTTTCTACCATCTGGATGAACAATAGCAATATTGTTCTAGACTCGCCACAGTTTTATTAAAAATGGATTTTTTCAGAAAACAGTAGTGGGAGTATGGTAGAACTGGAAGTGATTCCAGAACCACAAACGATTACTGAAGATTTGATAAGGAACCTAAAGATTCAATCTGTATTGACATTCCATTGGCCACTCCGCAGATAAGGTGGGTAACTTCAGGCACCCGAGAGGCACTACGATAGCCTCAAGGACGGTGACAGGGAAGTTCTTGTTTACCCACAATTACCATTGCTGTTGTTCCAGGCTGCGAGACCAGGCGGGAGGATGAGTATAGCGTCGTTCTAAACTAGTTTTAGAAGTGTACGTCTATATGACTCTGCCAGAGGGTTGTCGTAGTCAGTGGGAGCAGCGGAAGCATTGGTGGACAGGTTGCTTCTGTCTGTTTATAGACTAGAGCAGATGTAGCGGAGATAGATCATCTATTTCTGACGTGACAGTCATGGGTTTGACTTCATCAGAATAGGGGATGGATCTGTTGAGAAGGTAGTAGGGTGTGATATCCTGGTATTTGGATGATATACACAGAGTAGGAAAAGAAACTCCTACACTACGATCGGTCATACTTTGGTCGTCACACAGTGGTTTCTCCATAAAGGAAATGGATTTTATATCAGACATACTGGTTACTAGATCTATGGTTTTAGATCTAGATTTGGGTAGTTTCCCAATCAGGGTACTTGACAGCATTCTAAGAGTATTTAGGATGGGCGACTCCTGGCACGGTAGTGTACCTGCAGGTAATGGAGTCACCCTCTCCAAAGGTGTCTTGCAGACTAAAGGGGAGAGGGACGGGCATGATTGGCAGATCACTTGCTCAGGCAATTGAGTCAATCGTGAGATGTCAAGTACCACACCAGATGTTGTTCTTGCACTAGATGCAATAAGTTGACATTAATCCAATCCTGGAGAAACAGTCGGAAGCAGTTTTAGAACATAAGTGGATGTTCTAGGGAAATGATAACGACAGCCTCATTCAGGAGACAGTTATCATTCCAGGCTTCCAAGGTGACATGGACGACAAGGAGGTTGTCAGAGTTATAGTTTTCCTTCTGATGAGGGGCAGTATTTTGGACAGGTGGTCCAAGGCAATACTGAGGGAGGCATGGCGCGCAGGATACTGATTAAGTTCAGTTGACGATACAGTCTAAGAAGTTTGGATTTGGAGTTCATTTATGAGCTATGTCCCATCAGACATCCAGACACATTCTAAGACAGGTATTGCTCTTTTCGGGAGATGGGTTTCTCCGCGAACTTGAGATATAGAGAGACATAGAAAGAAACATCAAGGCGGATCCACTCACTAAGGCTATTCCTCGAACGCAATAGTTTCGCAAACGAGCTTTGTGAGACTGACTAGTAGAGGAGTTGGGTGTTCGGTATCACACGGGCTGTGAGTATGCGACATCGCAATAATTAGCCTTGAGTGCAAGTGGGAGATTGTTGGAGGTAGTGCCCTCAGAGTCAATTATTGGATCACAGGTACGTGACTGCAATGATTGAGGGAGGACCTATCCCGGTAGGACAGTCTTACTCGAGATGATAGTATGCTATCTGGTTTACCTTTATCATCGTGTACTGCTTTAAGTGACCTGACATGTCGCTATTACACGTTGATAGAGCCCCTAGGATTCTTGCTTGACCACCAGCAGTATGAGGGCGATCATATAAGTGGGAGCTGGGGGTCTACAAGCATATCCTTAAAAGGTCCCTAGTCGTGGGAGTTTCGAGACCGGGCATCGATACTCCATTAATAGACTAGTGTATACAGTCGAGACCCCGACGAGGGGCGGTGGCCAGTCTCACAAGCCACTGGTGTCAGTTGGATCACCTAAGATGTATACAGGTGCTCATTGGGTTATGAGTACACCGGACAGGACTCGCCGGGAACATGCTAGTTGGTCATATACCAGACGTCAGATGGCAGTTCCCTGGTGACATGTGTGCAGGTTAGTTCATCGACCTGGGGATCGTCATTTGTCTCGTGTGAGTTCCCACTGTACTTTGATTACTACCCTACCACGGCTCAAAGGAGTCGTGCAAACAGGTTTTAGTTGGGTACAGTCCCGAGCCACATGGAGGCAGTGAGCGTATCTTCAGGGGTTCGTCTCTCCCGGTATTGGGGGTGAGGTCGTGCTGTGTCTAGGAGAGCCATTACACAAAGTCCTTGGCCAAGGCAAGGAGATTTACTGGTAGGTATTCCAGTAGTATCTCAGGGTGTTCTGGGCTACACTCCGACACGACTTGTACCGCTTTTGGGGGTCTGACTTTTACCAACCCCCTAGGCCCGCCATGCGATACTCATAGACGAACGGACCGGACTGCACGGATATTGTCACTGACAGGCTCAGTAGGGTGTCAGGATGAGTTCGCTCATCGACGTCCCTTTTAGTCAATAGCTGGTGGCCCGTCACGTATTGGCTTATACCTATGACGTGCTAGTGGTTAAATCCACAGCCATAGTATTGACGAGTCTTTAGAGTCCACCACACTTTCAGTTACTCAAGTTTCGGGCGAAACGCTGTAGAGGCCGTATGGAGATATGGCAGGGTCCGATCAGATACGTGCGGTATTGCACGGATCAGGATCGGACGGTTTGTACTAGTAGCCGTATAGGTTTATGGCAGGGTTCGATCAGATACGTGCGGTATTGCACGGATCAGGATCGAACGGATATTACTAGCCGGCTTTGGTTTAAGCCGGTCCTAGTTTAGTACAGTGTAGATTTTGTCTCTTTGCATTTGTATCCGGACGGAATACAGATGCGGGTGTGTATGCACAGTATCGGGGTTTTCCTGTAATTTATTACGGGACCAGTTTTCTGGAGTTGCCAGTTTGCATTCCGTTCCGGCCGGTTTTCCTTTGTTCTTTCCCGGCCGGACTTTTCCGATGGAGGGGGTAATTTGCAGTTTTGCAAATTACATTTGTGGAGGGGTTTTCTTGCATAATGATTGATTATGATAGCTTCATATCTTTCATCCATGCTTTTGCTTTTATGAGATTTGATTGAATGAGGATGAGATTTGAGAGGGTATGGGTTTAATAGTGAGAAGTATGGTTGATGTTGTGGTCACCTCTTGACTTCTCCTACACTCACCTCCCTTCTTGCTTCATATATTGTTTTTCCACCACCATTCTTCTCACTTGATGAAAGAAGCTTTTCCATGGTTGAGAGAAAGAAAAAGATGAGAGTTTTCATTCTTGAGGTTTTCATTCTTGATCTCTTTTCATGCTAAGAAAAATGCAAGCACCATTTTTCTTATCTTGTTTCCTCCATCATCTACAAATGGCAACAAACCCCAAAGTGAGACATCCACTCTACACTACACTTCCTACAGCATATCTTGAGCATGTCGAGTTGCCGGCTTCATGCGCGAGTTGCCTCGGTATTGAGGTGGGAGCCCGTAAAAGTACCCGGTTTCGTGGTGCCCTTTCCGACGAGGAGGAGATGGACGGAGATCCCGCGAGGAGATCGGAGTGGAGATGAAGACCGGAGGACTTGGATCGTCGGTATATATCTCTAACCCGTATTCTAGTTAGCTTAGACTTGTTAATGGTTACGATCCAGAGTTTAGTGCGCGGTGGTGCCGGTTGCAAAGTCCGCAAAAATTTAAGTTTATCACCGCTTCCGCATTCCGGCGTCGGATTGACGGCCGGGGCGCCGCCGTGCACTTACAGATACTACAACAGATGGACCTAGTGCAAGTGGGAGATTGTTAGTTATATGTGTGCCCTAGAGGCCATTACTGTACATACGATGTATAGTGTAGTGGATGCTTGGACATATATAGGGAGGACTTTCTTGCTCGACATGATAGTATGCTATCTGGTTGCTCTTTATATTAACATGTACGATGATTGTCTCTATGTTACATGTTGATAAAGCCCTTAGGATGAGTACTTGACTACCAGGACTATGATGCAGATCATACTAATGGGGACAAAGTAGTCGCTAAGTACATCCTTCTAATGTTCCTAGTCGTAGATGTATCGAGACAGGGCATCGATATACCAGAGTAGACTAGTGTATAGCTTCTCGACCCATGTAGATGGGCGATGGATGATCCCATATCCATTGGTGTTTGACATCAGAGATAGTATACGGGTGCTCAGTAGAGACTAGGTACACTGGACGGACTCGCCGAGAACTCCCAGATGGTATTATACCTTACGTCAGATGGCAGTTCTCTGGTGACACTGGTACAGGTTAGTCTGTAGACCCGAGATCTTCATAGAGTCTTGTGTGATTCCCACTGTGCTTTGATTTCCACCTTACCACGTTCAAGAGAACGTGCAAAACGGTGGCTTTTAGGTACAGTCCCGAGTCACATGGAGGCAATGCGCGATATGAGGGGTTTCGTCTCTCCCGGTATTGGGAGTTGATGTTGCGTTGTGCTCGATTAGCTATAAAAGGAAGTCCTTGGCCAAGGCTGCTTCCGAGATATACCGGTAAGTAGTTTCTCGACCCTTTATGAGCCTCATATCGACACGACTTATCGAGTTACTGGGGTATGACGTTTACCACCCCTAGACGAGATATGCGACATATCAGACGAAGAGACCGAACTGTACGATAGTGTTACTGATTGGATTCACAGGAGTGTGAGCAGGCTTGCTTGTTGATCTTCTGATCGCTCAATACCCGGGTGGCCGTTACGTTTAGCAGACCGTTTGCGGCTTGCGGGTGTTTGATATGTTCATCACCTACTGCCGGCGTATTGACGAGTCTTTAGAGTCCTACACAGGGGTTTCCTGGCTCAAGCGAAACGGAGTAGGTGCACATATGTGATATGTGCGGAACCGAGATTGATACGATATGAGATACCGTATTCTATTCTCGCGATATACGATATCGGTCGGTTATATATAATATAGCCGGGTTATCGGATCAAGTGTTGATTCGATAAGTTGATTCATTTAATATTAGTCGGTTGTATATGATATAGCCGGATTATTAAATCAAGAGTTGATTTAATAATTTAATGTATAATTATATATTAGATATATTACATTACATTGACTAGTATTAGCTCACTTATGATTTCTTTTCTCACTTGATGTGCACATTGTATATATGTGATATGTATATTTGTGTACTTGTTTTGTGTCATACTTGATGATACATACTAGATGAGTGTATGAGATTAACACCATGCTAAGGTTAAGTTAGGGTTTTATTTATACCTTAAGTTATTACAAAAGAGAATTGACTTGGTCAATGTTTTCAAGCTTTATGAAGCTTGTAGAACTTAGACAAAGTCCACTCTTTTGTCATTCTTTAGAATATTTTACCTGACCCAACCCTTAACCATATCCATGAGTTTATTCTCAATATGAGTTAAGCATGAGGGCTTAACTCAACCATGGGTGCAATAATTCATTTGGATGAATTATTCATGAGTTCTTCTTCTTCCTCTTCTTGCTCCATAAAAAGCTTTCTAGCTTCAATGGAGGTTTGATAAAAAAGTGTGAGAAAATCAATTCTAAAGTGAGCCCACTTCCTACTTCATTATCCTCTACTACTTGCCATTTAGTATAGCGTGTTCTCTTCAAAAAGTTCTTGACCTAGTGAAGAAATAGCTTGAGTTAGTGTCTCCTCGACGTAGATCATCTTCGGCCTCGAAGTCATCGAAGCAAGCATGTTCGTTTCTTCGTGGAGCCTCTTTAGAGTCCGGAGTTTTCGATCGCAGCGAAGGGGACTACTACACGGAGCTATTGAAGTGAAGGACCGGTCTACAAAGGTTGTATTCCTCGCTCTCTTTACTTATTGCAAAGTGTTTGCATATGTTTTCCGTATATTTATAGTAAACGATCTAGTTAGAGTTAGCTAAAACGGCAAATTTTTGAATATGGCATGGATGATGCCTTCCGAAACCTTGCTACCGTCGTAGGTAACCCTGCACGTCCAGTGTACCCAGTCTCCAATGAGCACCCGTATACCATCTCTGATGTCAAACACCAATGGATATTGGATTATCCATCGCCCATCACATGGGTCGAGAAGCGTATACGCTTGTCTACTTTGGAATATCGATGTCCCGTCTCGATACTCCTACGACTAGGAACTATTGAAGGATGTACTTACCGACTACCCTGCCCCCACTAGTATGATCTACATCATAATCCCGGTAGTCTAGTACTCATCCTAAGGGTTTTATCAACATGTAAAATAAAGATAATAAATGTACATGTTAAGATAAAGAGAAACCAGATAAAGATAATAAATGTACATGTTAAGATAAAGAGAAACCAGATTGCATACTATCATGTCGAGCAAGAAAGTCCTTCCTATATATGTCCAAGCATCCACTATAATATACATCACATGTATAATAATGGCCTCTAGGGCATTCATATAACTAACAATTATAATATATATGTATCACAAACTAAAATAATAAAAATAGAGAGAGTGTGTATCCAATATACAATACTAGAAACCATATCGAAATGCGGTTATTAAGTCAACACTTGAATAAATATTCCGATTTTAAAACCGGCTATTATTTTTCGGACATTCGATTAAATCATACATTTAATCGAACTCCCGTACGTATCCTATATGCACACCACATCAACATTTTGCCCGGGCAGGCACTTTCGTTGTCAGACTCTAAAGACATATCTATACGCTGGCAATATATCATATAGGATCATATCCGATTGAATCCGAAACCCTTTCGGATCCAATCCCCTGACGAGATAACCCACAAGCACGTCAGTGATACTAGCTGTACGTAACGGTTACCCAGGTATGAGCAAGATAAAAATAGGTTGACGAGCAAACTTATCCGGACCCTACAAAGTCTATAAGTGACGGTTACCGTACAGTTCGGTCTCTTGGTCTACGAGTATCGCATATCGGGTCTAGCATTTGGAATCTGTCAGACCCCAATAACTCGATAAGTCGTGTGAAAGAGGACTCATAATTAACCGGAGATAAAACTGATAACACTTATCTTTTTATCTCCACTGCGGTGGCTACCGACTTGTTGTTGCAGTCATGTCCTGCATAGCGGGACATCAACTCTCTATACCGGGAGAGATGAATCCCCTTGACCACTCACTGCCTCCACGTGCTTCGGAACTATACCCAACAAAAACATGTTTGCACGACTCCTTTGAGCCGTGGTAGGGTAGAAGTCTAAATATAGTGGGAACACACATAAGTCACTATGGCGATCTCAGGTCTTAGCGACTACCCTGTACTCATGTCACCAGAAAAATGCTATATGATATTTGTATATTACCAACTAGGAGTTCTTGGTGAGTCCATCCTGTGTAACCCATTCAATGAACTCCTGTATACAATCTTCGATGTCAAACACCAATAGCTGCAGGATCAGCTATTGTCCTCCAACTGGGTCAAAAACGTACGCATTAGTCTAAAGTAGAGTACCGATACCCAGTCTCGATGCTCCTACGACTAGGGATATTTAAAGATGTGCTTATCGACTACTCTGGCCCCACTAGTATGATCTTCATCATCATCCTGGTAGTCAAGCAAAATCCTAAGGGTTTTATCTCATATATTAGCGATACGTGATAATTAGTAAAACGTATTCACATGACAGATAAAGAAAAACCAGATAGCATACTATCATCTCGAGTAAGATTGTTCTTCGTATAGGTTCTCCTTCAATTACAGTAATTAGCTTGAGGGCACCTATATTCAACAATCAATCGGTATATCAAGTTGAACGAGATTGTTCATTTCAATTCGAGCCATGTTGTCACCTCCGAGATGGTCAAGACCGAACCTTTCCCATTAGATCCACTCACAAAACACAATAATGTCCAAGTTTGAGTCATCCTCACTGAGCAAGAAAGTAAATGAAGATTTAATTTGTTGGGATAGTAAATGAAAGTGGAGTAAATGAGAGAAGATAATAGATAATAGAGAAAATGAATTGGATAATTCTTGTTCTGTTGGCAATATAAGTTTTTAGCGGCAAAAGTCGTGAATTTGGAAGGAAAATGACTAGGTTAGAGCACTTAATGCTCAATCTTTTAAGGAAAAATCAACAAAACACAATTAGGCATAAAAGTTACAGGCAACTGTTTACAAGTTATACGCAACTCAACTGTATAATTTTTACAAACAAATTGTCAGCTGTCTTATTGTACTTGCGCATATGGGTCACAAGGGATAGTTTTGGGATATACCAAAATATCCAAAGATTTAAGTATTTCGGTGGAAAATTGATGGGCCTAAAGGGTTTTCAACAAGGTGAAAAAGGCCCAGGGATTTTTTGACATGGTTTTGAAGGCCACAGGATTTTTCGACAATTTATCCAAGAAATTAAGGCTCACACATACACAACTAAGCAGCCTCAAAATCCCACGACGTACTCAAAACTAGACAAACATTCCCCCCATGTATATTCGTAAGAAATGTAGAAAGCCCCTTCCCCCACCCCCCCCCCCCACCCCCCCACGCCTCCACACACCCCCAACTTCACTAGTAACAGTAAATATCTTTTGTACATACTCTTACCCTCTCTTCACTCCCTGTATATTGGGAGCTAACTCCCTTTGAACCTCTAACACTATAACACCTTTATCCCTTTTTTTTTCTCCTTTTTTGACTCCAATAATGTCCTTCAATCTATACTAGTTTTCCTACTTTATAGTGACATTCAATATTATAAAGTAGAGAGAGACTAGAAGTAGATATTTTCCCTTATCATTGCATGAGTCCATGCTAGGGTTCGGACTTGAAGTAATTATAAATAACCAAAAACTCTTCTCCACCCAATATAATATGGACCCAGCAAACCTTAATTCAGAACCTATCATCATCCAGGGCCCCATCATCATTGGCGGGGGCCCCTCCGGCCTTGCCGTCGCCGCCACCCTCCACCGTCTCTCAATCCCCTCCATCATCCTCGAGAGATCCGACAACATTGCCTCCCTCTGGCACCACCGCACCTACGACCGACTCTCCCTCCACCTCCCGAAGCACTTCTGCTACCTCCCCCACCTCCCCTTCCCTCCAAACTTTCCCACTTATCCCTCGAAATCCGACTTCCTAGCATACCTCCAAACTTACACCCGCCACTTCTCCCTCCGCCTTCTCTTCAATCAAGAAGTGGTCTCCGCACGCTTCGATGAGGGTTATTGTTTTTGGAGAGTTAGGACTAAAGAAAACAAAGAGTTTGTGTCGCGGTGGGTGGTGGTGGCAACGGGGGAGAATGCCGAGGCGGTGGTCCCAGTGGTGAAGGGGAGGGAAGGGTTTGAAGGGGGTGTGATGCACTCTAGTGTGTATAGGTGTGGGATGGGGTTTGAAGGGAAAAAGGTGTTGGTGGTAGGGTGTGGAAACTCAGGGATGGAGTTGTGTTTGGATTTGTGTGATCATGGTGCATTGCCCTTTATGTCAGTGAGGAGTGGGGTTAGTTATATATTAACTTGTTAAGCCACTTTCTTTTGTCAATTATTTCACTTCTTTTTGGCTATATATATTACTAGGCAGAAAATTAGGGAAAAAAAGAACCTTGTTTTTGCCTGTACAGATTAAAAAGCTATTAATACTTTATGTTCGATTTTTTTGGCGGTTATAAATTCTTTTTCTATCATTGTTTCTTATCAAATTATCTTTGATTCTTCCACTTCTTTTTATCTGGTATTGGTATTGTTTTCATTGTTTTCATCAAGATGGTTTGGAAATTAAAAAAGTGCAAAAATGAAATTCGAACAGCCGTTCCGACAGGTAAATTTTATGCTTCGAAAGTTAACATGATTTTCTAAATTATTGGCAAAGTTAGAGGTGTTTCATACAATATATCTTAATTAATTTTCCTTTAATTTATTCTAAAAGGCTATTAATGAAGGTTTTATTTCTATTATCTTTTGTAGTTAATTTCTCATTTCAATAAATTATTGTGTTTTGATGGACTTGTTGGTCATTTGAGATTGCTGCTAAAATTTATCATGAATCTTCAACTTATAATATTACTTGTAGACATGATAAAATTTTCTTGCTTTAATATATCTATTCCTTCTTTCAACATGCATGAAGGAAGGATGGAAGTGTGTTTCCTTGTACATGTATATGCTATAAATCAAATTAGTTTATATTTAGTATAGCTGCCTATTATCTTTCTTATTAGTGATTCTAGTATTTCCGCTTCAATGTAACTCTTGGTCTAAATTATTTATGTTATTAATAGGTGCATATCCTACCCAGAGAGTTATTTGGAACATCAACTTTTGGACTGGCTATGGAGCTTCTGAAATTGTTTCCTGTGAGAATTGTGGACAAAATTCTTCTAGTTTTGGCCAAGATAGTGATTGGAGACACTGAAAAATATGGAATAAGGAGGCCCAAAATTGGACCATTAGAGCTCAAGAATATCACTGGGAAATCCCCAGTTCTTGATGTAGGAACCCTTTCTTTGATTAAACAAGGAAAGATTAAGGTACTCTCCATATCACATGCGTACTTCCTCTTAAGATTCCCCAACTTATATTCCTTTCTTAATTTTGCAACAAAAGGATAATTTTATGGTTTTTTTTTTCAGTAGGGTGCTTTTTCTTCGCTTTTTGTTGATTGATGGGTCCAAATCCCAATTAATTGGGTTATCACAAGAGATTTTTATTTGTCTCTTATTAAGATATTCCTTGTCAAGCTCATGATATTATGATTGGGAACCCATTGCTCTCATTCCTTGGTATTTCTTGCTATTATCATAATGACCAGTGATATACCAGTGGCCAAAATATCATAATGGATCCTCCTGTTTTATCTATTACTCAATCTAATAGTCGCTACTAGTAAAGAGAGTATAATAGCTGGCACTTCGCATCCATAATATTACTCCTTTAACTGCTCACACACACACACAACACACACACAATTTATATTTTCTTGTAATTATATTGAAGTTATTTAACTAAATGAAATAAAGAAATAAACTTTAGTTACATTCATAAAAAAAAATTATGCTATGCACCTTGTGTTTCTATAAAACCTTTGCTTCCATGCATGATGTCAAACTTTGTAGGTTGTACCTGAAGTGGAGTCCCTATCGAGTAATGGAGCAAAATTTTTTGATGGAAGAGAGATGGAATTTGATAATATAATTTTAGCAACAGGCTATAGAAGCAATGTTCCATTTTGGTTGAAGGTAATATTCTTGATTTGTAGTTTTCAGAAATAAGAGAATGCATGCGAATGATCAGTGAATTTTTTTTTCCAAGTGCTTTATATATCCGAAATCTAGAAGTTGTCTCATGAAAACTTGAAATCTTAAACCTTTTTTTTCTATAGGTGTTTCAGTTTTACGGATAGCTAATGTGTATAATCGGTAAACTACAAAAACTAAAATTATAGAAAAAGAAAGATTTTGACCCAAAACTATGTAAATTTATGGCGCAATGGTAAATTTTTGGGCAATTGTCATCAAAAAGAAAATCATGACCTTTGTTCTCTTTCCTAACACTTTTCTTTCAACACTTTACAAATTCATGGCTTCAAGGCGTGCACGCGTACTTATATACATACATATATATACATATACATAAAATAAACATATATAATCTGAATGCATGGTATTTTAGAAAACAAGCAGGGTACATATATAGTTCATTGATTTAGTAAAGTTCATATATGGTATTGTCTCAAAAAGATAATAGTTAATGGTATTTTACAATCCTATGACAGTACTTCGTAATTAATTCATTATCTTTTCCAACAAAATTTGTGCCAGATAGCAAAACAACATTATTCAAGTGCCATTTGATCTCAGGGTTGTGATTTCTTCACTGAAGATGGCAAGCCAAAGATTTCATATCCAAACAGTTGGAAAGGGGATAATGGGTTGTACACCGTGGGATTCACTGGAAGAGGGCTGCTTGGCTCTAGAGCTGACGCGGTGAAGACCGCGCTCGACATCGCTGAGAAATTCAAAAACCTCTCATTTCAAACTCCAAATCAAAGCTAGATATAGGTAGCTAGTTCCATATTTAGCAAGAACCCTAAAAGCTCTAGTTTTGAATGCCTCTGTTTTGCTACTTTGGCCTTTTATCTGTCTCAATCCATGTACATGCAATGACAGAAATTTTGCTTAGGCTCTCCTTTGTCTCCACACATATATAAGGATAAAAAAGGAGCAGTGTTGGTACTATAGATTGATGTCTATGTTACATTGTGTGCATGTGTGTTGGCCCTTCTCGCTGCAAAATCTTGTAATGTCTCTTGATCTCTTCACTTGCTCCCGAAATTCCAATTGCATTGGAAGTGTAATTAATTTAAGGTTTTGTCTTCCTCTGAGGAGAGCTTTGTAGAGTTCACCACGTTTCTTTGTTAGGATTTTTAGATCTTAAACAATTCAGAAAACAAAACACAAGATTTTTGAGAAAAAAGAAATAAAATAAAAATCACAATCAAACGCAAAATATATTTCCAAATTCTCTTCTTTATTCAAACTTCAATACGAACTAAAAAATCTCTCTTCCTACAAAAAAACCTTCTCTTCAATTTTTCTTCTTTTTCAGTTTCTGCTAAACAAAATACTCTAATTAATCTAATATTTATAAGCCTAGAATCTCTTAACCTAATTCTACTAAAATACCTAATTTAGATCTCATCAGATCTCTAAAATAATTTCTAAACAAATTTTCAAATAAAATTTCAAATTATTCTCCAATTTTCCTAAATACATCAGAATTCAGCTCAATACGCAAGCAGAAGTCTGAAGAAAACAATGCAGACGTTTGCCCAAAACACAGAGCGTCGACAGATGTCTGTAGAGTAACCCTCAGACGTCTGATCGTTCTCTGTGGTTATTCGAATTTGCACTACAGAAGCCTGAAACACTATGGCTTAGACGTCTGATATACAGATCTGTTGAATACAAGTCAATTTCATAACAATCTCCACCTTGATTTATACTCAACAAGCCGTTTTCTATTTTCTTTTCACAACTTCCACCAACGACATCTTCTGAGCTTTGCACAAAACTCCACCTTCACTCAAGTTTCCTCCACCTACCTCCAAATTTGTTCTTCCATACACATGCCCCCTCACAGCTTGATATATATCGCTTGAGGTTCAGACTTCTTTTATCACGATACAATTCTTTTGGCGCACCTTTATCACTCCAACTTGAGCAATAATTGTGTAATCTCTTGTATCCAATCTCCCAAGTGAAATTAGATTACTCTTCAGTTTTGGGACATAACTGATATCTCCAAGAACTCTTTACTTCCCATCAAACATCTTCATCTTAACAATGCCATGCCTTTCACTTCTACTTCAGAATTATCTGCTAACGTCACCGTCTCATTTTTCTCCTTAATTAAATCGAACCACTCCTTATTTGAACATACGTGGAAGGATGCTCCCGAATCCATGTACCGCATATTTTCCTTCTTAACTTTTCATCACTAATCATAAACACATCACGCTCTATCTCGACATCATGGGCCACGTTCGCTTGCTCGTCCTCTCTACGTCTCTTCAGATTATCTAAATCCCCCTCCATCTTAGGATAATCAGACATATAGTGACCCATCTTGTTGCAGTAATAACACGTAATTTTCGAAACGTCTCTTGCAGGCCATGATCACTGATTTCTTTCATAGTTGCTCTGTTCCTTTTTTTTCACTCGGACGCTTTCTTGCAGCAAGTGCAAATGAATTAAATGATCTACTTAATGATTTTCTTCTTGATTCTTCATTTAGGAAACAGTTTGTTACTGCGCTCATATAAATAACTCCGTTAGGAGACGCATTGCTCCAAGAAACTACAACAGTTTCCTAACTATTCGGAAGTTAACGCAATACGATAAGTGCTTGCATCTCGTTTTCAATCAGCATCTTCATAGCTGCAAATTGATTCACAAATTTCTGAATTTCGTTCAAGTGCTCCGCTATTGAGAAATCTTCCCGGAACTTCAAATTTATCAATTCTCTCATTAGAAAAACCTTATTTGTAGCCATTTTTCTCCCGTAGAGATCTGTCAAGTTCTTCCATAAAGTTTCTGCAGTGCTTTCTGACGATATATGACGGAACACCAAATATTTTATCCATTCGCGAATAAAACTCCTCATCTTTCGATCCATCCTTGCATATTCTTCATCAAACATCTTTTCTGGTTTGGCGGTAATCTCATAAAGAAGCACATCTAAATATTTGAGACACAACATGTCCTCCATTCTCGAGTACTTCCATATCGATCAATTTCTGCTATTCAAACACACCATCTTTATTGCGACTTGAGTTTTCTCCATTTTTGTCGTTCTTCTCTCAACCAAGCACTGATATCAATTTGTTAGGATTTTTAGATCTGAAACAATTTAGAAAACAAAACACAAGATCTTTGAGAAAAAAAGGCACAATCTAACGTAATAAATACTTCCAACATATCTTCTTTATTCAAATTTCAATATGAATTACAAAATCTCTATTCCTGCAGAGAACTTCTATTCCACTCTTATTCTTCTACTTCTACTAAACAATATATCCTAATCAATCTTTATTTATAGCTCTAGAAATTCTAAATCTAATCTTACTAGAATACCTAATTTTGATCTAATCAAATCTTCAAAATAATCTCTAAACAAATTTTCAAATAAACCCTCAAATTATTCTCCAACTAATTTTCCTAAATACACCAGAATTCGGCCCAATACTCGAGCAGACGTTTGAAGAAAAAACACAAACGTATGTCAAAATAACTGTCCAAAACACGGAGTGTCGACAGACGTCTGAAGAGCAATCCTCAGACATCTGATCGTTCTCTGTGGTGTTTCGAATTTATACTAAAAACGTCTGAAGCACTATGGCTCAGATGCACTGTGGCTCAAACGTCTGATACACGGACCTGTTGAATACAACTCAATTTCATAACATCCTATTAATTACAATTGTACTATATGATGACTCTTGTAACTATCAAGGCCTACCTAAACTAAGCTAAGATAATTTGGATTCATATAATTGTTGTGGTGCTAAATTAAATGATTGGCATTGGCATGGGCATGGGAAATAGGTATATATGGGCATGAGCTATAACCATCATTGTTGTTGCCACCTTTTGATGCATTAGCTTCATCCCCACTCTCAAAACCAAAGGAGCCAAGTGGGTGAGTATGAGTGGAACTTGATGTGATCCAATTATGGCTTGAATTATATATGACCATTTATTGATGTGCATTGACAAATAAGTTTTACAGAAGCCCAACTCCATGGGGTTTAATCAACAAGATAATTTTTTAAATAATTAATTTACTATTTTTGAGGTTGTATATGAGTTTTGTCTACGTTATAAGGGACGTGATTGATTACATGAAATGAAAATAAAGAAATTTAGAAGTTGCCAAAGGTCAATTGCTTGTTTCTCTATCATGCTACTCCATTGTTTGGTTCTCTAGAATTGTAAAAGATTGAGTTAGAAGAGTACAACTTTATTGTTTGTTTTGTGCAAAGCCTAAAATTTTTGTGTTAGATTAGTAATACATACGGATGTTTGTAGTTTTTAATCACTGGCACTAAAGACAAAAAGTAATGGTTAGTTAATATTTGAATTTAGTTAATTGGAGATATATAACTTTAACACTTACGTCCAATATTGTGATGCCAGATTAATGAGTATGGAGATGCTGTGGGGCAATGCTGTAAGAATTACGTATCTATATGCAGCGGAAAGCAAAGACCTTTTTTAAAGGATAGTTCGAAAAAAACTATCCGATGGATACCAAATCACACGAGAAGAACACACCACCAACAGCACACAAGATTTACCTAGGTAGAGCGCAACTAGCACCTAATCCTGCAAACCGCGACGAAAACTTCGACTATGAAAAGGAATTATAAGAGATTATACCGACCACTCACATAGTTTACAAAGAAATACCCTCTCTTACAAGAGTTTTCTATCCACAGCTGTACTTGGCCGTCTCTCCCACTCTAATCAAACCCTAAATTATCAGAAAATTATGGATATATCAAAACTCTAGGTCTTATATTTATAGGGTAAATAATTAAATGCTAGGAGATAAATACATATTTAAATTATAGATAAATATGAATTTAATCTTGAGATTATATTTAAATCTATTCTAAAAAGATTGTAGGGTTACGGCAGCACCCTGGCCATCAAAACGTGGCAAAATGCGGAACAAAAATTTACTAAACGGGCACTACCATTACCCGATGTCCGGATCTACCCTAAACCCTAAACTAGCAAGCATGTAAAGAAGTTAGAATGGTTATACCGAGTTGATCCGTGTCCTTCGGTCTTCATTCCAAGCTCCTAGTGGTCGTCTGGATCGAGTTTGGTTGCCGGTCTTCCTCCATCTACGATAATCTACCTGAGGGAAATGGCGCAAGCTTCAGCCTCGCGAAATAAGACAACCGACGCTCCAAGGTTGCTAGCAATGGAGAGTGGAGGTGTAGGATGATCTCACTAATGTTTTTCTCTCATCAAAATGCTCCAAGAGCAACCATAGAAAGATGAAGAGGATGTGAAGAAACCATGGCATGAGTAACTGAAGAAAGTGGCTAAGTGTTTTTGTGAGTGAGAGTGAGAGTGTGATCAAAAACAAGTGAAGAAAATGAGCAAACCCCAAGCCAAAAAGTGGCTGCCCTTGATTGAGAGCTGTTTTCGCGTGCGTGCATTTTAAAATCAAAGAATAGAATACTGCAATCAATAACGATGTCGCTTGGTAGCTAGCCGGTTGAGTACGGGTCGGTCCACAGGGAGATGGATTTCTTTTCTTTATGTTCTAACGAGTTAATCCGATCAAGTCGGGTTTTGTTTTACGATCTAAGAATGAAATTAAATTGATTAAAAGTCTTGCTAGAGTTAGAATTAGGTTAGTTTGGAAAAAAGATTCTACCCACTGCTTTCAATGCCCTAATGAAGAATATAGGTGTTAGGGGAATAGTCAACAAAGGGGATTAGCACGACTAGGAAGAAACTTAGTTTCTTCCTTTTGGTCCTTATCCGTCCTTTCTTAACTCTTAACCCTAACCTCTATTTAAATCAACTACAACCGGTTGATCGCACGCTTTTGGCGTGTCGGATGTTTAAAGTTCTAAAGTTATAACCGCGATCAGGACGATGTCGCTTTGCAGCTAGCCGGTTGAGCACGGGTCGATCCACAGGGAGATAGTTGTATGTCCGTTCGAGTTTTAGACGAGTCAATGAAGAATTTGTATATGTTTGTTCAGATCTAACCTATGTGTTTTATATGCAAGTATAAAGTTGTTAAGAAAAAGATACGAAAGTGTAAGTTAAGGAAATCCACACTCAAAACCTTTGAGCCGAGTCTTGACCAATTGAAGCTAGAGCAATCGGCAACAACGTGGATTAGGGGATTTAAGCACGGTATTCGTGGAATCCGGCTTATTTACCCTTGTCCTTCCGTTCTTGTCTCTTGCATTCGCCTCCGGCCAAACCGAACGCAACCGGTCGCATTTAGGAATCACCGTTACCTTGGTAGGGTAGGGTGCCTAACGAAGCGCTTGCGTAATGTTTGGGCGGAGTTCAAAGGAAAATAACGGGAAAAGGAAATGAGCAAAGAAACATTAACTTACAATATCGTATTTATTCTTAACAACACATAATTACAACCATTCACAAAACAAACCAAAAAGAGCAAAAGAAAAGAGAAAAGAGAAGAAAGGAAAAAGCATTACAAGTAAGTAAGTGCATGGAATTAAAGTTGCATGAAAGTAAAGCAAGTATTAAAGTGCAAGAAAATAAATGAGCAAGAAATGAAACTAGGAACCATAGAACCAAATACACGACATGGGTTCAATAACCAAATCTTAAACTTGTAAGCTCACTTAAGAGGTTGCAAGATCAAGAAAAGGCAAAGAACTCATGGAGAATGAAGCACAAAAGAGAGAACAAAATGATACAACCCCTTGAGATCAATGACCAAAACTTAAACTTGCAAGCTCACTTAAGAGGTTGCAAGATCAAGTTAAGGTAGAGAGCTCAAGGGGGAAACTAAGCAAAAAGAATGATACAAAAATCCTCATCTTCATTTAACATCCACTCAAAAGCTCTCACAACAATTTAATGGAGGAAAGATGAAGAAGAAGAAGAAGAAGAAGAAAACTAAAAGCTAACAAAAAGAGGGCATGAGAATGAACTCCCTTGGCTTGGCAAGTTCTGGGATATTTATAGGCAGGGAACTGGAAACTTAGGGCTAGAATCTGGCTATACATAAAATGACCAAACTGCCCCAAAAATATTACATTCTGAAGAGGCCGTACGGCCGCGGTTCCGCGGCCTAAGCATGCTTATGCCGCGGAACCGCGGCCATAAAGAGGAGTTAGGCCTTCTATTTTTGTCGGTATCCCTGGTTTTCTGTACTCTTCAGTGTGGTATATGTTTTTTCTCAGAATCTCTTCACAATGTTTCCAGAATTTCAGCATATCAAAAAGGTGATGTCATGTGGATCTTTTGCCATGATTTCCTCGAGCTCCGCGTAGATTTCTTGGATTTTGTGTTGACATTGTGCTTTGTGCATGAAAATGACAAACGATTTGCCATTTTATCCCTTAAACTGGTGTGCGGCAACACGGATAGAGGGCGGAGACCCGTGTTTTATCAGTGGTTGGCAGTAATCCGAAATTTGTCATACTATTCCATGAATTTCATTGTTTAGAGCTGAGAACCAGTATCCTGTAAATATGTAGCAAACACTGATTAAAAGCACCTACCTATAACCAAACGAGCGTAAGAATGGGCGGTATAAAATACAATATTCTGGTATGAACAAATACCCCCAAACTTAACTTTTGCTCGTCCCGAGCAAAACCAATTATTCATAAAAAAAGAATCCTAACCTCACTTTCGCAGGGAACGCGATTGCACTGAGCACGTGCAACAAGCCGCTAAACCTCTAGGTGTCCTTAGTAGGAGGAGTGTTGTCTCCTGGGGGTTTTCAGCGGATACTACCCACAAAATCCGGTCAAGCTAGTTTTGCAAAATTACTATGATTCAAACCCTAAAGTTTTGTTTCAGAAAATAACAATTCTATTATCCTAAGTCTAGACTATCGAACCTTTATTTTTTACATCTCGCTTCTTATTTAACTTAAGATTTTATATGTCTTTACGTGCAGTGCAGATAGTGTCGTTAAGTTCCAGAAGGGTCGAATAAATTCATCATTGTTAGTGTATATGCCCTAGAGGCCATTACTGTATCATACTAGCTTGTATATTACTTAATGGAAGCTTGGGATATTCACAGTTGTATAGACAATCTTGCTCAAAATGGTAGTATGCTACTTGGTTTGTCTCTACTTCAATATGTGCATGTGTTTCTTTTAGCATATCGCTGATATACATATTAGTAGAGCCCTTAGGATCTTTGCTTGATTACCAGCGTTGTGATGGCGCTCACACTCGTGGGGGCTGGGTAATCCATAAGCACATCCTTATACAGGTCCCTAGTTGTTGGACTATTGAGACAGGGCATCGATACTCCGGAGTAGACTAGCGTATGCGCTTTTCATCCCAGCGGGGGAGACGGTCTGTCCCACAGCCGTCAGTACGTCGTACTTGAGATAGTATGCGGGTGCTCGTTAGGTTACGAGTACACTGGACAGGACTCGTCGGGAACTGTTGGTTGGTATTATACCTATCGTCAGTTATCAGTTCCCAGGTGACATGAGTACAGCTTAGTCCGCCGACTTGACACTGTCACTTCGCCTCGAGTGTGTTCCCACTGTACCTAGATTACTACCCTACCACGGCTCCAAGGAGTCATGCAAACAGGTAGTAGTTGGGTGCAGTCCCGAAGCACTTGGAGGCAGTAACGGTTAGACAGGATTTGTCTCTCCCGGTATTGGGGGTTGACATCGCGCTGTGTCTAGGAGAGCCATTACACAAGTAGTCCCTGGCCAGGGCAAGCGAGATATACTGGTAGGTTTCCAGTGTTATCTCAGGGTGTTCTGGGCTACACTCCGACACGACTTGTACCGCTATTAAGGGACTGACGTTCACCGCCCCCCTAGGCCCGCCATGCGATGTATCAGACGAACAGACTGGACTGTACGGAGATTGTCATATACAGGCTCAGTAGGAGTTCGGATGAGTTTACCTCATCGGCCTTCTTATCGACATCTACCTGTAGACCATTACGTACAGCTAGTGCCGCTTGCGGTCTGTGGTTAAACCCACTGCCAGCGTAGTGTCGAGTCTTTAGAGTCCCACACAGAGAGTTTCCCTGCATTGAGCGAAACGTGTAGAGGCCGTATGGTTTTACGGCAGGGCTACGATCACTTACGTGCACTTGTGTGCGTATGCTGTTCGGGCTGGCAATACTAGTGGGCTTTGGTTTAAGCCAGATCCTAGTATTGCACAGATGGAATTGATTTGTCTTCTGTGCATTCGCATTCTACGGAATGCGGATGCGGGTGTGTATGCACAGTTTTGAGGAGCGATGAAGGAGGAGGTGCCCCATTAGGGTTTTGGCAGTTGGTTCGGCCAAAACCGTAATGTGGCACACTCATTAGGGTTTTTACAATTCGTTTGGTCAAAACCGTTATGAGCCGGAGACATTGTTTACTAATCCTTTTAGTGATAGATTAGTGATGGCTAATTGCATTGACCATTTGACTACTTAGACCTCTCTTGACTTTGTTGACCCGTTGACCGTGTTGACCATTGACCTTCAGGAGGGATCTACACTCTTCTTTTATTTTCTTTTTAATTCTTGAGTTATGATAATGGTCAATTCAATGTGCCATCAACTCTTTCATGATAGGATTAGTAATGATGATTTTTGTGTATTATTGCAACCATGGTTCATTTCATTTGGCTTAATCCTTTTCATTATTCTCTTCTCATTCTCTCTCTTGAAATGAGAAGAAAAGAAAAGCTCCATGGTTGCTAAGATTTCTCCTTCTTCCTCCTCCTCTTGATCTTATCTTTTGATCTCATGTGTTGAGAGAAAAAGATCCCACAAAGACAAATACATCCATACATCTCCTCTATACATTCTAGGGCTTCTTGACTAGCAATCACTTGGCCCTAGTTGCCTCGGCTTGAGGTGGAGCTCGGTGTACATCTCTCGGGTGGATCGTCTTCGACTCAAGAAGGCCGCGGAGGTGCCCAAGGTCCGGATCGACGCTTGGAGCTTGGATGGACGAGCGGGACAGCGGAATGAAGACTCGAAGGACCGGTTCCGTGAGGTATACTTTCTACAAGCATAGTAGTTAAAACCTCTAAGTGATTACTAGTTTTTAGTTTAGTAAAGATCCCGACTTTTAGTCCATGTTGCCTTGCGCCAAAATCATTGTTTTTCGCCGTTTCCGCCTCCCCGTAAGAACTGGGGTGAGCAACGTTGACTTACAGTGGTATCAGAGCCTAGCTAAACATAAACTAGTAAGTTAGCAAAGTGTTTAGAATATCGATCGGAAAAAAGTCGCAAAACACGTCCGCAAAACCTCTAGTTTCTGTCGATTTTCATACTGCTCAAAAAGTGATTTAAAATATATGAAAAATCGTCTCAGGGTTTTGTAAAAACACTGCAGAAAAACGAACCAGTGATTCGATCAAACGACCGCGGTTCCGCGGCAATGACATGCTCATTGCCGCGGTTCCGCCGCCGTTTTGACTCGACACTGGATTGGGTTTTGTGCAGTGTTTTAGTTTGGCTTTTTTGGGATTTTTAATACATGATTTTTCTGCCCAGATTTTCCAGAGAGCAAATTGACTTTTGGGGTAGTCAAAATCCGTATTTTGATCGGTATTCCGTACACTTTGGCTAATGGATATTATCTGTGATGTGATATATGTATTGAACGTCTACTAATCGCTATAAGTCGATTAGTGGGGGTTATACATATCTGTGATCTGTAATGTTGTTGGTTTGTGGATATGAACTCGGTGGTTTGTCGCGGATGAATAGCCGGGAATGGGTGTGAGATGAGAGTTTCTTTTTCTTTCATTCATTGTAAAATATGTAAATTGATGTAATATTATTTGTATGGCCGCACAATCGGGTCGGGGTTGTAGCCGTCATTGTATAATTTCTTTTTACTGTTTTTGCTCCTAGGATAGACCCAAGGAGGGGTGCACAAACTACCGGGTATCTCGAAGTGCCGAGTGGCCTACTCACGGTGTTGAGGGAGGTTGCTTCGCTTCAGGTACTTGGCGGGTAGTTTGCCGCACCCGTAGGGGTCTAGGGTGGGGTTTGGCTATTCATCGCGACCGTGTAATCCGCTTTTCGTTGCAGGCTCGAACGAATCGCGGATTCCTAGTATATCTAAAGTGTTCATCTGTGATCTGTAATGGCTATCATTGCTATATATCTATTTATGATATCTATTTAGGCGTTGCTTAGGTTTTTCAGCCGCGCTAGCCCAGCCCCCGCTCTGTCGTTAGTTAAGTAACCTAACGGGTGATGACGGGGCCCCGTGGCGAATGCGAATGGCATAAGCGTACGTCATATTTTGGTTGTTTTCTGCAATGGTAGGATTAAATGATGGGACGCATTAAAAGAACTAATGCAAGAAAATAAACCAAGTAAAAGTCGTTGGAACACTTTGAAAACCACTCGGTTCTTTTCAAAAACCAGCATTTTAAACGCGGAGCTTGAACCAATCCTTTTAAAAGCTATCTCGTTCCATCGATTATATCAAGTTCACTACGTTCACGGTTTCGCCAAAACCATCCGTAGCCCTCCGTCATTTCGGTTAAATATTCAGTAGTATTCAATCTATGTATTTTGACCTTCGCCAAGGCATAGTGATTGGTAGCTGCTGAATATTTATCTGTAGCATAGATAGATGCGTTGGTTTGGGACAGTCGTACTACTATTTTGGCCTTCGTCAAGGGTATGTATGGGTGGGTTCAAATTAACCTGGATAATGACGGGTAGAACTTGACATGTGACTTATGATATGTTGGCCTTCGTCAAGGTCATAAGAGCATGGGGCAAAAATCCACATCGGGAGTTTCATAAGCACTGAAACTTGCTAGCGCTGCATACCATTTGGAGTGTGATGATTCTGGTAGGATTCCTTCGGTTTTATCACGCGATGATATTTGGATCCCGATCCTACTGTGAGTATATGCTACTCCTCGGGAAATCTCTCACTTAACGATCAATGCTATAAACCAAGTAGGTGTCTAGAAAGGTGTTAGCGGGGCTACGCCCACAGAGAAAAGAGGTTACTTAATTAAGGAACTTCGCGAAAGCGTTGGAAAACCTCCCTCGAAGTACCGACACTGGCCTGGCTGAACGGTTAAGCAAGTATTGTACGGTGAGATTGATCCTGACTAATTCTTCCTTTATGGTTTGAGGAGGGATTCGAGAGACAGTGGGAGCCATCCTGTTTAGATAAATTAAAAACCAATCTAAACTTGCAAGAGTATCATGCTGAGTGTTTTCTTTTCTCTCTCTTAATTGCAGCGACCCAGTGACTGCACCTAGGTTACATCTAGATAATAAAATGACTGAATCTGACTGTTATGACTGGCAAAGGTCTGTCCAGATGTCCATTGCCCATGACAAGCTGGGACACCTCTTGACTGATCACACCCCTGCCGTCTCAGGCCCAGTTTCCCCTATCACGGATATTTATATCCGTAGGACATCGGAAGAAGACTGTGCGAAAGCCAAGTGTCTCGTGTTAGCCTCAGTTGATGGTTTATACCAGAGGCAGCACGAGAAGATGGACTCAGCTTCTATCTTCCTCCATAACAAAGTTTTATATGGAGAGCAATCTCGTATCGCAAGATATGAGATCTCGAACGAATTGCTTCCAGTGAGGTTGGCTATCGGGTCATCTGTAGGGGGCAACGTCCTTGCAGAGACCAGCTCTTTTGAGGTCTCGGACCTGAAGACCACGTTGAAGACGGGTCAGATGCCGACTTAGTTCAACAGTCTCTACCTACTACCCTGAAGGAAACCAGGGAAGTAGAAAGAAAGAGAAGGGCAGAAGTTTCGGGAATGGATACAGTAAAAGAGGGATGTTCCTATTGTTACGGGAATGAACATGGACAGAAGGATTGCAGGGCTTGCAAAGCCAGTAGCCAGAATTCGAAGCATGTTGTGGCTTCGGCTTCGGGTGTGTTTGTAATAGAGAACTGTATGTCAGTTAACCCTACTTCCTGGGTATTGGATACCGGATCAGGATCTCATATCTGTAATTCGTTACAGGCTCTGAGAAACCGTAGGGTTATCAGGAAATGTGATATGACTCTCAGGGTTGCTAACGGAATGAGCATGTATGCTGTATCCGTAGGGGAATATCATCTAGGACTGACAACTGGGCAGATATTGATTCTGCGTGACTGTTTTTATGTACCAGGTGCGACTTGTAATATCATATCTGTATCCTTACTTTCTAAGGAAGGATATGATTTTACTTTTGTAAGCGATGTAGTGAACATCCACCTAAATCAAATACTGATTGGGTCAGGTACATTAAAATACGGTATATACGTTTTGAATCAAGCTCAGGTCTTCAGTGTCCAGAACACACTTAAAAGAAAGTCTCCGGAATTAAATCAGGCTTTCTTATGGCATTGTAGACTGGGTCACATTAATGAGACACGGTTGACAAAGTTACATAAAGAAGGATACTTGGATCCGTTCGAGTACCAGTCTTATGCCACTTGTGAATCTTGTCTCATGGGAAAGATGACAAAGACTCCGTTCGCTGGACACGGAGAAAGAGCGAGCGAGCTCTTGGGACTCATACACAGTGACGTGTGTGGTCCAATGTCTACACATGCGCGAAGTGGTTATTCATACTTCATTACTTTCACAGATGATTTCTCTAGGTATGGGCATGTCTTCTTGAAGAAGCACAAATCCGAGGCCTTTGAGAAATTTCAGGAATATAAGAATGAAGTTGAAAAACAAACAGGCAAAAGTATTAAGACACTAAGATCTGATCGAGGTGGTGAATACTTGAGTGCCGAGTTTCTGGGCTTCTTAAAAGAGAATGGAATTCTCTCTCAGCTTACTCCTCCATACACACCACAACACAACGGTGTATCGGAAAGGAGGAATCGAACCCTATTGGATATGGTTCGTTCCATGATGAGTAAGGCTGAGTTGCCGCGATCCTTCTGGGGTTATGCACTAGAATCAGCTGCATATCTTTTGAACAAGGTTCCCTCCAAGACTGTGCCTACCACACCATATCAGATGTGGTGTAGGAAGAAACCCTGTCTTAAGTATCTAAACATATGGGGATGTCCAGCTTTTGTAAAAAAGCAGTATGCGGACAAGCTCGAGGCACGCTCAGTACTATGTAAGTTTGTAGGATACCCAAAGAACTCCAGGGGGTATTTTTTCTATTACGCAGAGGAACAAAAGGTTTTTGTTTCTCGTCATGCCCACTTTCTGGAACATCAGTTTTTAGAAAAAGAAGCAAGTGGGAGCGTAGTAGAACTGGAAGAAATTCCAGAACCACAAGCTGTTACTGAAACCTTGGTAGAACCAGAAGGTTCGGGAGAACCGGACATTCCAGCGCCACTCCGCAGGAGTAGTAGGCAGTCTCATCCGCCCGAGAGATACTACGGTTTTCTCATAGACGGGGATAGAGAGGATTGCACCATGGATTATGGTGAGCCTACTGGCTTCCAGCAAGCCATTCAGAGCGGCGACTCGGTAAAATGGCTGGATGCAATGCAGGCCGAGATGGAGTCCATGTACACCAACAAAGTTTGGACTTTGGACTTTGCTCCAGAAGGGGTAAAACCCGTAGGCTGCAAATGGATCTTCAGAAAGAAGATTGGTGTAGATGGGCAGGTTGAGACCTATAAAGCTAGACTTGTTGCAAAGGGTTTTCGTCAAAGACCTGGTTTGGACTATGACGAGACCCTTTCTCCAGTGGCTATGCTGAAATCCATTCGGATCCTTCTTGCCATTGCTGCCTTCCACGATTATGAAATCTGGCAGATGGATGTAAAGACGGCTTTCCTAAATGGAAATTTGGAAAAGTGCGTCTATATGGATCAGCCGGAGGGATTCATTTAGAGTGGGAGCAGCGGTAGAGTGTGCAAGTTGCTCAAGTCCATTTTATGGACTTAAGCAGGCATCGCGGATTTGGAACATCTGCTTTGATGATACTGTCAAAGAATTCGACTTTATCAAAAACCCAGATGAACCATGCATTTATAGTAAGATTGTAGGGAGAACTGTGGTATTCCTCGTCTTGTACGTGGATGACATTCTCCTAATTCCTATGCTACAGTCAGTCAAAGGATTCTTGTCGCAGAGGTTCTCCATGAAGGACCTGGGCGATGCCAACTACATTCTGGGGATCCAGATCTATCGTGATAGATCTAAGAGGATGTTGGGACTTTTACAGTCAAGGTACATCGACACCATACTGAAAAGGTTCAGTATGGAAGATTCCAAGCGCGGTAATTTACCGGCTTGTCACGGGATCACCCTCTCCAAAGAGATGTCTCCCAAGACTGATTTGGAAAGGGATCGCATGTCTATTATACCCTACGCTTCTGCGGTAGGCTCTATAATGTATGCGATGTTATGTACCAGACCAGATGTAGCATACGCATTGAGCGTTGTAAGCCGGTATCAGTCAAACCCAGGGGAGAAACACTGGATAGCGGTAAAGAACATTCTAAAGTACCTGAGAAAGACTAAGGAGATGTTCTTGGTGTATGGCGGAAATGACCTCCAGCTCGAGGCCTTTGCTGACTCCAGCTTCCAGAGTTACAAGGATGACTCCAAGTCCATGTCGGGTTATGTCTTTACCCTCAATGGAGGGGCGGTTTGCTGGAAGAGTTCCAAGCAGGAGACCGTTGCAGACTCAACCATGGAAGCGGAGTACATAGCTGCTTGCGATGCTGCAAAGGAAGATGTCTGGATGAAGAAGTTCCTCACGGAGCTTCAGGTGGTTCCTACCATTGTTGATCCAATACCGCTGTATTGCGACAACAACGGCGCTATAGCTTTAGCGAAGGAACCCAGGTCCCATCAGAAGTCCAGGCACATTTTGAGGCGGTACCACCTGATCAGGGAGATCGTAGATTGCCGGGAGATCGAGGTGAAGAGAGTAAATACGGAGAACAACACTGCAGATCCACTCAAGAAGGCCCTACCCCAGACTCAGTTCGAGCGGTTGATCGAGATGATAGGTCTTCGATACGCCAGTACATGGCCTTAGTGCAAGTGGGAGATTGTTAGTGTATATGCCCTAGAGGCCATTACTGTATCATACTAGCTTGTATATTACTTAATGGAAGCTTGGGATATTCACAGTTGTATAGACAATCTTGCTCAAAATGGTAGTATGCTACTTGGTTTGTCTCTACTTCAATATGTGCATGTGTTTCTTTTAGCATATCGCTGATATACATATTAGTAGAGCCTTTAGGATCTTTGCTTGATTACCAGCGTTGTGATGGCGCTCACACTCGTGGGGGCTGGGTAATCCATAAGCACATCCTTATACAGGTCCCTAGTCGTTGGACTATCGAGACAGGGCATCGATACTCCGGAGTAGACTAGCGTATGCGCTTTTCATCCCAGCGGGGGAGACGGTCTGTCCCACAGCCGTCAGTACGTCGTACTTGAGATAGTATGCGGGTGCTCGTTAGGTTACGAGTACACTGGACAGGACTCGTCGGGAACTGTTGGTTGGTATTATACCTATCGTCAGTTATCAGTTCCCAGGTGACATGAGTACAGCTTAGTCCGCTGACTTGACACTGTCACTTCGCCTCGAGTGTGTTCCCACTGTACTTAGATTACTACCCTACCACGGCTCAAAGGAGTCGTGCAAACAGGTAGTAGTTGGGTGCAGTCCCGAAGCACTTGGAGGCAGTGACGGTTAGACATGATTCGTCTCTCCCGGTATTGGGGGTTGACATCGCGCTGTGTTTAGGAGAGCCATTACACAAGTAGTCCCTGGCCAGGGCAAGCGAGATATACTGGTAGGTTTCCAGTGTTATCTCAGGGTGTTCTGGGCTACACTCCGACACGACTTGTACCGCTATTAGGGGACTGACGTTCACCGCCCCTCTAGGCCCGCCATGCGATGTATCAGACGAACAGACCGGACTGTACGGAGATTGTCACATACAGGCTTAGTAGGAGTTCGGATGGGTTTACCTCATCGGCTTTCTTATCGACATCTACCTGGGGACCATTATGTACAGCTAGTGCCGCTTGCGGTCTATGGTTAAACCTACTGCCAGCGTAGTGTCGAGTCTTTAGAGTCCCACACAGAGAGTTTCCCTGTATTGAGCGAAACGTGTAGAGGCCGTATGGTTTTACGGCAGGGCTACGATCACTTACGTGCACTTGTGTGCGTATGCTGTTCGGGCTGGCAATACTAGTGGGCATTGGTTTAAGGCAGATCCTAGTATTGCACAGATGGAATTGATTTGTCTTCTGTGCATTCGCATTCTACGGAATGCGGATGCGGGTGTGTATGCATAGTTTTGAGGAGCGATGAAGGAGGAGGTGCCCCATTAGGGTTTTGGCAGTTGGTTCGGCCAAAACCGTAATGTGGCACACTCATTAGGGTTTTGACAATTCGTTTGGTCAAAACCGTTATGAGCCGGAGACATTGTTTACTAATCCTTTTAGTGATAGATTAGTGATGGCTAATTGCATTGACCATTTGACTACTTAGACCTCTCTTGACTTTGTTGACCCGTTGACCGTGTTGACCATTGACCTTCAAGAGGGATCTACACTCTTCTTTTATTTTCTTTTTAATTCTTGAGTTACGATAATGGTCAATTCAATGTGCCATCAACTCTTTCATGATAGGATTAGTAATGATGATTTTTGTGTATTATTGCAACCATGGTTCATTTCATTTGGCTTAATCCTTTTCATTATTCTCTTCTCATTCTCTCTCTTGAAATGAGAAGAAAAGAAAAGCTCCATGGTTGCTAAGCTTTCTCCTTCTTCCTCCTCCTCTTGATCTTATCTTTTGATCTCATGTGTTGAGAGAAAAAGATCCCACAAAGACAAATACATCCATACATCTCCTCTATACATTCTAGGGCTTCTTGACTAGCAATCACTTGGCCCTAGTTGCCTCGGCTTGAGGTGGAGCTCGGTGTACATCTCTCGGGTGGATCGTCTTCGACTCAAGAAGGCCGCGGTGGTGCCCAAGGTCCGGATCGACGCTTGGAGCTTAGATGGACGAGCGGGACAGCGGAATGAAGACTCGAAGGACCGGTTCCGTGAGGTATACTTTCTACAAGCATAGTAGTTAAAACCTCTAAGTGATTACTAGTTTCTAGTTTAGTAAAGATCCCGTCTTTTAGTCCTTGTTTCCTTGCGCCAAAATCATTGTTTTTCGCCGTTTCCGCCTCCCCGTAAGAACCGGGGTGAGCAACGTGGACTTACAATCATGTCATACAATAAAGCCCAGATAATTTTTTTAAAAGGATCACATAAGTTTTATAAAGAGTTAAATATTTTTCAAGTTTCGTTTTCCAGTAAGGTTTCAACTTTAGAATTTCTATCTTCCTTAACAGGAAACTAGGTCTTATTTTTCACTCCACCTTTTTCTTGTTTTCATTTCATACACACCTCTGTGAACGTGCAATAGTCTTTGTTATAGAATAAAACCTTCATATCTCTGCTAGAAATATTTTTTATAAAATCCTGTCTTTTGTCAAGATTATTCTCACACAAAGAACCGTTAGGAATTTTAACTCGGAGAGAACATTTGCTTGACTTTGTTTTAATCTGGACTTTCTAGGCTTCTTAACGAGTTTTGGGCCAATGCACCCAAACCAGTTGGCTTTAGGGCATTAGGTGTAGAGACACCCCAGCGGACTTAATTACTCAAGTTACCTAGGCCCAAAAACAAAAGACAATTTAGCGTGAAAATCATGATGATTCAATGCGAACGGAGATATAACCGGCAGTTCAGTTATTTTTTGGATAAAAGACGTGTTTTAGTTGGTTAGGTGTGTAATCATTCCAATCAAGTTCCAGATGGGTTATTTTTCAGAATTAGTTTCAACTAAGGCATCAATAACATTCCTTCATTTTCGCTTCACTTTATAAACTATTCTTGATATTACTTATTTCAGAACAAACCTATTTGATCCTCAGAAAATCATTTATCCATTTAAAAGTTTTTAGACATAATAGACTTTTCATCTAATTTCCAAAACTCACGACACGTGTAGTGTGATGTAAAGACGTATATCAGCTATAGTTAACTTCAAAGGAGAGTTATCTTTCAGGTTTTCAAAATCTAAAAATAAGATTTAGTTATTCTTATCTTATCAAACAAAACCGTCGAAATATTGAATCAGAGTTCTTCCACTAGCTAACTTGACAAAAAGTTTTTATGTTTTTAGAAAATTTTCTGATTTTTATGGATTTTTAAATAGGTATGCAAATGCAAAATATACAAATGAATGCGAAGGTAGAAAGCTTACCGAGCACACCCCCAAACTTAAACTTGACAGTGCCCTCACTGTCAGGCTACACCAAGAGGGTCAAAATTGTCGGCTCTCTCCAAAAGAAAATTTTATACAAAACAAAAAGAAAACTAAAAAAGATATATACAAAAAAGGGTTCCCCCCAAACTTAAGTGAAACAGTGTTTCCACTGTTTAAGCGGTGAAGTTCAGGATTAGGGGGAAAGAAAACAGTTTCAAACTATATAAGGCCTTACACAGACCAAAAGTGAGCACCAACCATTCAAAGATTTTATCGCTATAAAGCGACGGTTGGTGAAAGAATGGAGTGTAGAGAAAAGAAAAAAGGAACACGCGAGACCGTGTGGGGATAGAAGTGGTATACGGTCTAGGTATATGAGAAGAAGAATGGCGGAAGGGAGAAAGAAGTGGAATACGAACTTGAGGGTGGAAATGGATTGAATAAATGAGTACAATCTGTAATGATCGATATGAAAAGATGGATTGTACTAATCTATCAATATGGCGAGAAATTGGGTCAAATCCCTCAAGATTCGTGAGAAACCATGGGTACGCCGAACTTAGTAAACCAGACAATGGAAATGGAAGTGATACGGTTACTTGCAAGGTCGGAACAATGGAAAGGATAGAGGAAAGTGATCGAGGAGGGGTATCAGGTAAAGGTTCAGAAGGGGTTACACAGTCAATGGAAGGGACATGATGAATTGGAAAATCCGACTCATCAATTAAAACTGGTTCATCCTCAAAAATTTTCTCAATGTTCTCCTAAAAAATTAGCTCATCCATGCATTTATCATCAAAATCAAGACGCATATAAAGTTCGGGAAAAACATTTAATGACTCGGGATGATGAATTGGAGAGAAAAACTCATCCAAATCGACGGGTTCATCATCCAAAATATTTCCGGCGTCGATATCCTTAATTAAGTGAAAATTAATATTCTCAGACACCTCAACAAAAGCATGTATATTAATCAATTCAGGGTCTAGAGTGGAGGTGTAGAGGTCAAAAGGATTGGGTGTGGTTTCACTCGAAAAGGACCCTTCACAATCGGGCAAATCAAACACTACAAAATCACACAACTCATTATCTGTTCTATCTTTAATCAATGAATCGTTTGGAACACTAGATAGACAATCAAAACCGGAGTTGTAGGATTCAAGTTGAAATGAGTAGGTTTGATTTGGAAGGGTATATGGCTCACTCTCTCCACTCAAATTCTCAACCTGTCCTACCACCTTTTCATACATTGGAAAATTTGGAGCTAGTTGAAAACTAGCTACCAGGTCACTAGGTTGTATGAGGGCAGCCATGGAAGCATTCAAATCCATCATCTGCTGGTACGACGCTACCCTAAAGTCTTCCAATGACTGTTCCAGACTAGACATGGGTTGTGAAGGGGTTTCAGTAAAAGATTCAAAGTTGTTTTGGTACTGGAAACTCCCAAATGACGGTTCAGAAGCAATGTTTAGGGAAGGTGTAAAAGTCGGGTAGGACTGGTAGGAATTGAATGGCTGGACAGGGGTAGGATCAAAATTTGGATACGAAGGTGAATGGAATTGTTGATCCCAAGAATTTGAAGTGGTGAAAGGAGTGAAAGATCGGCTATGAGATTGTTCAATACGTTCAGCGATGGACAAAGGACGACTTGCAAAAGGGGTATCAACATAAGCGGGTGCGGGAGGTTGAAAAGGTTGATACAAAGTGGATTGCGAAGGGCAAGTGTTTGTCCTAGACGCGTCTATCCGATCTTTCAAAGAGATTTTGGGCATGGAGGGATCGTTCGACGTTCGGCCAAAGCAAGAACCGTAAGAAGTAATGTCTGGTTGTGGGTACCAAAGTTCGGCAAGAGTTTTGCGAGTTGGGGTGCCCATGATATGAAGAGAGAAAGAAAGAAAGGCAGAGAAAAGGAGGGGAAAAAGAATGTGATTTTTTTTAGTTAGATATTAACAAAAGAATGAAATATACATACAAAAAGAAAAGACAATCACAACACAAAAATACCACACACCTAATCGTTCTAGGGTTCACCTAGGTCAACTAGACCTGCTCCAGAACTTGATTGTCGAAGTAAAACTGTGTCGAGAAACGGGCTTAAGACACACTGATCACGAGGCCAGATAAGTGCAGAGATAAGGGGAGGTTTTCCGATGCTTTCGCGAAGGTCCTTAATTAAATAACCCTTTCTCTTTTGGCGGTTTCGCCGTTAACACTTTCCTAGACACCCCGTAAACAATGTACCGTTAAGCGAGGTTCTAAACACAGTTAACTTCTCCTAGTGAGTGCGAAGTCCTTAAGGCTTAAAGTCTAGTTTCTTTTAAAGTTTGTGCGGGTAAACGTTATGCTCAAGTTCGTGATTTGTGGGCCACGGAAAAGGTGATGAAATCCTTTACCATATGTTGTGGGGTTCGCTTGCCCTTAAGTCCGTATTAATGTATGCAATGCGCAATTCAATAAAAATTCTATAAAGAATCAAACAATCTCTTTTTTTTAGTTTAAGCGCGGCACTGCAATAAATACGGGTTAGTCAATTTTTAGCGTTTGCTAGCGAACTTGCAAAGAATCCTGCAAAGAATAGTATATTGGATGCGTCGGATTTGAGAAGAAGGTGTTTAAGAAATACGTACCGTTAAGTTTTTGGGTTAGGAAACCCCCGTTGAATCAATTCCGGTAAGCTTGAAAAGTTCGCTTGCGCGGGTCAAACTTCCCGGATCTTTAGCACTGTACTTCGTAATCACCTTAATCTTGAACGTACACTTTGCTCCCCACAATCGCAGTTTGCAAATCCGCAAAAATCTGCACACTTGCACACAAAAATGATCAAAAACAACAAATTGATTTTTTTTTATTTATAAATATATACAAAAAGAATATTAACCCGAATAACAAGAAAGAAAATACGCTACCGTCTCCCCGGCAACGGCACCATTTGATCGCACGCTTTTGGCGTGTCGGATGTTCAAAGTTCTAAAGTTATAACCGCGATCAGGACGGTGTCGTTTTGCAGCTAGCCGGTTGAGCACGGGTCGATCCACAGGGAGATGGTTGCATGTCCGTTCGAGTTTTAGACGAGTCAATGAAGAATTTGTATATGTTTGTTCAGATCTAACCTATGTGTTTTATATGTAAGTATAAAGTTGTTAAGAAAAAGATACGAAAGTGTAAGCTAAGGAAATCCGCACTCAAAACCTTTGAGCCAAGTCTTGACCAATTGAAGCTAGAGCAATCGGCAACAACGTGGATTAGGTGATTTAAGCACGGTATTCGTAGAATCCGTCTTATTTACCCTTGTCCTTCCGTTCTTGTCTCTTGCTTTCGCCTCCGGCCAAACCGAACGCAACCGGTCGCGTTTAGGAATCACCGTTACCTTGGTAGGGTAGGGTGCCTAACGAAGTGCTTGCGTAATGTTTGGGCAGAGTTCAAAGGAAAATAACGGGAAAAGGAAATGAGCAAAGAAACATTAACTTACAATATCATATTTATTCTTAACAACACATAATTACAACCATTCACAAAACAAACCAAAAAGAGCAAAAGAAAAGAGAAAAGAGAAGAAAGGGAAAAGCATTACAAGTAAGTAAGTGCATGGAATTAAAGTTGCATGAAAGTAAAGCAAGTATTAAAGTGCAAGAAAAAAAATGAGGAAGAAATGAAACTAGGAACCATAGAACCAAATACACGACATGGGTTCAATAACCAAATTTTAAACTTGCAAGCTCACTTAAGAGGTTGCAAGATCAAGAAAAGGCAAAGAACTCATGGAGAATGAGCACAAAAGAGAGAACAAAATGATACAACCCCTTGAGATCAATGACCAAAGCTTAAACTTGCAAGCTCACTTAAGAGGTTGCAAGATCAAGTTAAGGTAGAGAGCTCAAGGGGGAAGCTAAGCAAAAAGAATGATACAAAAACCCTCATCTTCATTTAACATCCATTCAAAAGCTCTCACAACAATTTAATGGAGGAAAGATGAAGAAGAAGAAGAAGAAAACTAAAAGCTAACAAAAAGAGGGCATGAGAATGAACCCCCTTGGCTTGGCAAGTTCTGGGATATTTATAGGCAGTGAACTGGAAACCTAGGGCAAGAATCTGGCTCCACATAAAATGACCAAACTGCCCCAAAAATATTACATTCTGAAGAGGCCGTACGGCCGCGGTTCCGCAGCCTAAGCATGCTTATGCCGCGGAACCGCGGCCATAAAGAAGAGTTAGGCCTTCTATTTTTGTCGGTATCCCTGGTTTTCTGTACTCTTCAGTGTGGTATATGTTTTTTCTCAGAATCTCTTCACAATGTTTCCAGAATTTCAGCATATCAAAAAGGTGATGTCATGTGGATCTTTTGCCATGATTTCCTCGAGCTCCGCGTAGATTTCTTGGATTTTGTGTTGACATTGTGCTTTGTGCATGAAAATGACAAACGATTTGCCATTTTGTCCCTTAAACTGGTGTGCGGTGATTAGTCGAAAATATTGCATATTTTAGCCGGCAATTTCCTCATCATTTGCATCCATATAGAAGTGTTCGGCATTCATATTTTACATATTAGCAAAACCGTCGCAAAATATCAGATTGCATGTATTAGACTCTGAAACCGACACTATAAAGGAAATTGACCACATTTCATGGCATTGCATCATCCCTACATTTGCGCAACACTTGTTTTGAGATCTGTGCAGGAAAATCCAGCAGAAAGGTCAAAATGTACATGGTACCGATCAAACATGACGCCAACTCAATGATTTCAATTCTGGTATCAATACAAAGGGACAAATAAAATTTAACATATCAGATAAAGCCCAAAATGGCATTCCAAGACCACACCAGAGAGACCATAGCCCAAGCTCCCAACATGGCCGCGGAACCGCGGCCGGAGCCTGCTTGCGCCACGGTTCCGCGGTGGTATTGCCCCTTCATCACCTCAATTTTGGTGCACAATGTCAATCTCAGCTCCCATACTTCAGAAAACCTATGCAAATTCCAGAAGACTCCGGAGACTTCTGCCAGATCAGCAAGCTTTGGGATCAACACTAAACTAGCCTATCATTCTAGAAACTTCTTCCTAAACCCTAGCTTAAACCCTAAGCTAAGCCTAACAAACTCTTTCTAGAAGTCTTTCAACAAACTTTTGGAGGGAACTCAAAGGCTTAGGGTTTGGGGTGCTCTATAAATAAGACCCTAGGCTCACTTGTAATCATCTTGGAACCTTGGAAAAATCAATCCATTAGTTCAATTTAGAGCCATTCTATCTCTTCCTTCATCTTCTTCTTCCACAAGTCTCGTGAGAGGACTTGTGTGAAACCCTAACCCTAAATTTCAATCAAAAGCCAAGATCCCGAGTACCCATCAAGCAAGAAGCCTTGCAAGCTTTTATGAGCCGAGCCGATCTTCAACAGAGCAAGTGGTCCAAGCCGATCCACGACTCACGGAGCCGAGCGACGCCAAATCGACAATTTAGTTCTTCCTCTTGTAGTTCTTGAGCGACTGTAATCAAATTGTTGATATAAATAAAAGGTGATATTCTTTTATCTTGTTTTCTTTAAATTCTTGCATCATGATTCAATCTAAATTTCTAGTTGTAATTCTTGTTGTGATGTTTGAGTAATACTCCGCTCGTCGAGGAGTCGAGACGATCAATAGAATGATGATGTAATATATCTAAAAACGATTCTTGATTCCTACGAGTTTTGTAAACCCTAGCAAGTTCAAGAATCGATGACCCAATTCGTTGCGATGCTTTCTTGATTGATATCGCTCGAGATTGGGGAGTTACGATCGTTTCTTGAAATTGTTAGAGGCTAGAATGCAAATGATATCAACGAAAGAACAAGGGTTTAAAAGATGAAACCCTAGTTTCATCAAGAAAGCCCTAACTCTCGTTGATCATCATCAATCTAGTATCAATCCTTTGAAGGACAAGAACACGAAATCTTGAATTACATCACGTCTATAGATCCGATCGATTCCTACGAGCCTCATTTAGATTCTTGACATTTTGGTTGGAAATATCATCGAAACACCGATTCTTGATTTGTTTATCAGTTTCTTGATTCTTGATTAAACATCATGACACCTGAATCAATCGATAAATTCTTGAATCATGTTTTCTTTCCTTTTCGATTAACTTTTCGATTCAAACAAATTAAATACAGAAACGAATCGCACAATCCCTGTGGACGATCCGCACTTGCTAACGAAATCTACACGACACCGTTATTGATTGCGGTCAAATCTAATTCTTTGGTTGTGATTTCTAAATACAATTTTCTCAAACGACTACACAATCGAGAAAATAAATATCAATCAAAATGGCGCCGTTGCCGGGTATCGCGCGCTAATTCGTTTCATATTATAGTTTGAATTGAAAGAATTATTCTATTGTTATTTTGAGATCAAAATTCGTGCAAACCCTAAACGATTTGTTGTGGTTCATTGCAAGGAAATCTGGAGCTGTTTGGCAATTGAAGAAAATTTTTGGAAAATACCAGAGAGTTGAGGGAGTCTACAGAAGCTCCCTGAAAAAGTTTGGTTCAGTGATCTCATCAAGAGACCGCGGAAGCGCGGCATTTGAAGCCTATTGCGGCGGAACCGCGGTGGCCTTGAGGGTTTTCTGCAAAATTTTTCTCTCAAGTGATTTCTTACCTTCTCCTCTCTCCTCTTTTAGCTCCAACTAACAAACTTCTGCAGGATTCTTTGCAAATAATCGCATCGCCGCAAAAGCAAAAATTAAATTTGTGCGTGATTTTCTTTCTTGGTTGTTTGCATTCTAATACGGATATTAAGGGGCACGGTCAAATCCAAATTAGGTGGGGATTTCATTACCCTTCCTAGGCCCCGAAAACCACAAAACTTGCATCCGCATTGACCCACATTAACTAAAAGAAATCTAGAGAAGACTCTAAGGACTGTCGCGCTCAATTAGGACAAGAGAAGGCCGTGGGCAATTCATTGCTTATCCGCGTTTTCTTGTGGTGCCTAAGGCGAGTGTGTCTAAGGCTAGTGGTTTTTAATTAGGCCCACTACTTACGTAGTGGAGTACCTTCCCACTTACCTGGCACTTATCCGGCCACAGGGGGACAAAGAGGCAGTGGAGGATTCTATCCTACGACTTGTCTTTTGGCAGTTAAGAGCGGTCTAGAGCCGGACCTAGGTGACCACTAGATTCTAGGGTTTGTGTGCTGCATTTGTTTTGTCGCATCATTTTTTCAAAAAAAAAATCCGTCCCTTTTTCAAAGCAAGCACCGCATTCATTCATTACCCCTAATTATAAGTCAACGCTGCCACTTGTACTAACCCTTTTTAGTGTAAGATAGGCTGGACACGGGATTCTAGTATCCGTTTAGTCCGCGTACCCTTTATCGACTCCGAAGTCGATATTTCTCCATTTACCTTTCCTTTACCTACTACCACACCCACACCGATGGATCCGAATCCATCAAACTTCTTTAACCTTAATCTGCCGCCGTCCGTTGGTGCGCAGAATCCACCCCGCATCTCTCTCCAGGAGAGGTGCTACCCTATTCGAGGTCCTCTTTCGACCTGCTTATCCACACCACCAGCCAATGGGGATAACTTTGAGATTAAGCCCCAGTATATCAATCTTTTACCCAAATTCCACGGACTCGAGACTGAGGACGCTTATGTTTTCATTACAAAATTTGAAAACGTATGCGCAATGATGGGTACGTCACAACTTTCTGTGGATGCTTTCCGTCTACGTCTTCTCCCATTCACTTTGTGCGATTTAGCCGAGAAGTGGCTATATAACACTACCGCACATTCTATTACGAATTGGGAAGAATTTGTAGTGGCATTCCTTAAGAAATTTTACCCAATACAAAAGACAGCTCGAATCCGTAGCGAACTGAATCAATTTGCCCAGCTCCCTACTGAACCATTTTCAAAACGCTTTGAACGTTTCAAGGATCTATTGGTTCAGTGTCCTCATCACGGCATCCCGAGATGGGAATTGTGCCGAATCAATTATGTGGGCATTAACCCAAACACTAAACAGAGCCTTGAAAACATGTGTCAAGGTACTTTTATGACCAAAGATGATGGGGAAGCTTGGAAGTACTTAGAAGAGTTCGCTGAAAAATCACTACAGTAGGAGAGTGGAACCCAACCATTGAATAGGGGTGGCGTACACCAAATAGATGTGTCCATAGGTGTTCGAGCTGAAATGGCAGCAATGCAAAAGAAGCTCGACGCTATGGAACACAAATTTGCAGCAGCCTCCCTAAATCCAGTGTCACTCCCCAAAACTGTTTGTGGGTGCTGTTCTGATCCGTCTCATTTAACGGAAGAATGTCCATTAAACTCTGGGTTTCAAGGTCACGAGCATTCTAATGCCGCATTCCAACGACCTAGAAACGATCCATATTTTTCCACGTACAATCAGGGTTGGAGGAATCACCCGAATTTCGCTTGGAACCAAAACCAATCTCAAAACACGGTTCCAAAAACGAATAATTTTCAAAGGGCTCTTCCTCCACCACAACAGCAACCCCTTCAACTCACTCAGCACCCCTATCAGTCACAAAATTTCCAAAACCAGGGCAACACTCCTGCACAGTCTAATCCTATGCAGTCCTGTTCTGACGAATTCTCTCAATTCACTCAAACCATGAAATCACTTTTGTCAAATTTCATAGAGGTTTCGACTGAGGTTAGATCTTCCGTCAGTGAGATAAAGAAAAACTCAGCGTCCCAAGCTGAGAGTATCAGATCGATGGAAGCTGAAATTGCACGCCTAAAAGACGAAATGAGTGCGAGAGAAAAAGGGAAACTTCCCTCTCAACCCCTACAGAATCCTGGGCATTACAATGTAAATGCCATCACAACGTTGAGATCGGGAAGAGTGCTGAACAATCATGTCGGGGAAGGTATTGATGATACTGAAAATCACATCAACACCCCGGCTGAGACCTTTCCACACACACACACTTCTCCTTCTGATCCTTCTTCTTCTACCTCACCATTTTCTTGCGAGCCTATTCTCCATTTCCCATTAGGTTCGACACCTTCTCCCAACCCTTATAGTTCTCCACAGACGGTCCCCACACCTCTTTTGGGACCTCGTCTACCCCCTCTTCCTTCTCCTGTGATGGACCCTGCGCTTATTGCGAAAGCTCCTTACCCGAACCGGTTAAGGGCTAATAGAACGAGTCCTCATATGGAGAAAATTTTGAAAATGTTCAAACAGGTTAACATCAATATCCCTCTCCTAGATGCGATTCAACAAGTCCCCGCTTATGCGAAAATTCTTAAGGACTTGTGCACTAGGAAGAGGAAGACTCAAGTGCCGAAGAAGGTCTTCATGTCTAATAATATTAGCACTGCTTTTATTCCCCAGCTACCAAAGAAACGAAAGGACCCAGGATGTCCTACAATATCGATTTCGATTGGGGGTAAAAACATAAATCGTGCTCTTTTAGACCTTGGCGCAAGTGTTAACCTACTCCCTTATTCTGTCTATGAGCAATTAGGGATTGGAGAGCTGAAACCTGCTCATTGCACTCTCCAGATGGCAGACCGATCTATCACCAAACCAAGGGGTGAATTAGAGGATGTATTGATAAAGGTCGGGGAATTTGTTTTCCCTGTAGACTTCATTGTGCTCGACACACATCCTGTAGTAAACCCCCGGGGCCAAATTCCGGTGATTCTGGGTCGTCCTTTCCTTGCCACTTCCAACGCTGTTATAAATTGTAGAAATGGTTTAATGAATTTATCATTTGGAAATATGACCATTGAACTAAATATCTACAAAGTTGGAAGTCAGCCATCAGAACCCTCTGCTCATATTTTAGATGTGTGCTCTGTCCATGAGATCGCTCCCGATAGTTGTGGAGCCGAGGAACTTTGCTTTACTGATCTCGATGACATTACCACATCTCTGTTTGATTTCACACATGATCTTAGTGAGGACACTTTCTCTACACTTGAGTCCTGCACTCCTGACTTTTCTCCATCTGAGTCTGTATCCTTCACAGGCTCTGAGCTTCTGTGTAAATCCAAAAATCACTCAATGATCCCTCCTTCTATCATTGCTCCGCCTGAGTTAGATCTCAAAATTTTACCTTCTCACCTTAAATATGCATATCTAGGTGAGAAAGAGTCTTTACCGGTTATCATATCCGCTTCTCTTGCATCAGAGCAAGAAAATGCACTTTTATCGGTATTGAGATCTAACAAAGAGGCGTTTGGTTGGAATATGGCGGACATCAAAGGGATTAGTCCCTTGATAGTTGAACATCATATACATGTGATGGATGATGCCAGACCGACCCGAGAACCACAGAGACGGTTGAATCCCGTCATGAAGGAAGCGGTCATGAAAGAGATCGTCAAATGCTTAGATAATGGTATTATATACCCCATCTCCGATAGCCAGTGGGTGAGTCCTATACATGTCGTTCCTAAGAAATCCGGCATCACTGTTATAGCCAATGAGGCAAATGAGTTGATTCAGAAACGCGCCCAAACTGGGTGGCGTGTATGTATTGATTATAGAAAACTCAATGCTGCCACGAGGAAAGACCACTTTCCTCTACCATTCATTGATCAGATGCTGGAACGCTTAGCGGGACGAGAGTATTATTGTTTTATGGACGGATACTCAGGCTATACTCAGGTCCCCATCGCCAAAAAGGATCAAGATAAAACCACTTTTACTTGTCCTTTTGGTACCTTTGCTTACAGTCGCATGCCCTTTGGGTTATGCAATGCTCCCGCTACCTTTCAGCGGTGTATGAAGGGGATATTCTCTGATATGGTAGAGAATTTTCTAGAGTATCTTTATGGACGATTTCTCGATTTTTGGAGACTCTTTTTCTGATTGCCTAGCGAATCTTGACGCTGTTCTTACTCGTTGCAAAGAGAAGAACTTGACTTTGAACTGGGAAAAATGCCATTTTATGGTCCAAGAAGGAATAGTACTTGGACATGTCATTTCACAGAAAGGCATTGAGGTTGACAGAGCTAAGGTAGATGTCATTCAAAACCTCCCTCGTTCCAAAAGCGTCAAAGATATTCGATCTTTCCTTGGCCATGCGGGCTTTTATAGGAGATTCATTAAGGACTTTAGCAAAATTGCTAGACCTTTAACTCTTCTCCTGGCCAAGGATACGACCTTCCATTTTGACTCGGACTGCGAGACAGCTTTCGACTCACTTAAACACTCACTCACTTCAGCCCCCGTGCTATCATCACCAAACTGGGACTACCCCTTTGAGCTAATGTGTGACGCATCTGATTTTGCAGTAGGTGCAGTCTTAGGACAGCACATCGAAAAGATGCCACACGTGATATACTATGCAAGTAAGACCCTGAATGATGCGCAAATCAATTATACAACCACAGAAAAAGAACTCTTAGCGGTTGTATTTGCATTAGAAAAATTCAGGCCTTACTTAATTGGCTCACCTATAGTTGTGTATACTGACCATTCCGCTTTAAAACATCTTCTGGCGAAGAAAGATGCAAAAGGTCGACTAATACGTTGGATCCTTCTGTTACAAGAATTCGATCTTGTTATCAAAGATAAGAAAGGATGTGAAAACGTAGTAGCTGACCATCTTTCACGCATCATTTCTTCCCCTGTGACCCTGCCGATTAATGACTCGTTCCCTGACGAACAACTCTTGAGCGTATCCGCTGAACCATGGTTCAGGGATATTGTGAACTATCATGCCACGGGACTAATACCGAGCGATTGGTCAAAACAGGACAAATATCGCTTTCTATCCCAAGTAAAATACTTTTACTGGGACGAGCCCTATTTGTTTAAATATTGTCCTGATCAGATCATTCGCCGGTGTGTCCCGAATGAAGAATTCAAGAGTGTTCTTTCATTTTGTCATGATCAGGCCTGTGGGGGTCATTTTGGTCCTAGAAAGACAGCGGAAAAGGTTTTGCAATGTGGATTTTATTGGCTGACCTTATTCAAGGACGCATTTGAGTATTGCAAAACCTGTACACAATGTCAGTATACGGGTAGAATATCCCAGAGAAATGAAATGCCTCAGCAACCCATCTTGGTTGTTGAAATATTTGATGTTTAGGGCATTGATTTTATGGGTCCCTTTCCCAGCTCCTTTGGGAATTTGTACATACTGCTGGCGGTTGATTATGTCTCAAAGTGGGTTGAAGCCATTCCATGTCGCACTAATGACAAGAAAGTTGTCATTAAGTTCTTGAAAGAGAATATCTTCTCGCGATTTGGACACCCCCGCGCTATTATTAGCGATAATGGGACACATTTCTGCAATAGGTCTTTCGAGACTCTGATGCGAAAATACTCAATCAACCACCGACTTTCTACACCCTATCATCCCCAAACAAGCGGGCAGGCTGAAATCTCAAACAGACAAATCAAACTTATCCTGGAGAAGACTGTTGCTAAGAATAGAAAAGACCGGTCGACCAAACTGACGGATGCTCTTTGGGCATTCAGGACTGCATATAAAACCGACCTAGGAATGTCTCCATATAGGATAGTGTTTGGGAAAGCATGTTATTTACCCGTCGAGATAGAGCATAAAGCATTGTGGGCTATAAAAGAAATAAATTTTGATCTAAACCTTGCTTGCAACTTTCGGAAGCTGCAACTTAATGAGCTAAGCGAACTCCGCGATGAAGTTTATGATAACGCTGTAATCACAAAGAATAGGACTAAGGTTTTTCACGATAAAAACATTTTGAGGAAAACATTTTCACCTGGTCAACGAGTCCTTCTTTATGATTCACGATTACACCTTCACGCGGGTAAGCTCCGATCTCGATGGAAAGGACCTTTTGTTGTGCGGTCTGTATACCCGCACGGGACAGTAGAAGTAGAAAATATTAAAAACGGCACCTTTTTCAAAGTAAATGGACATAGACTTAAGCCATATTTTTCCACTGACCCCATGGAGGAGCTCTTGTTCTTACAAGAGCCAGTTTATTTGGATTAAAATTCCTCCGTCTCACCTTCATATCCAGTATATCATTGCATCATTTTTTGAATGAAGGTGAGTAAAAAGAGTAAGTTTGGGGGAAGTTCTTCCCTTATATATTTTGCCCCACTAATAATTCCCCCCAGGCTTACAGTTTTTGTAGGTATAGCGATTGGCAACAGTGAGGACACTGTTGAAAATAAGTTTGGGGGAGGTTTGTGCTTATTTTTGCATCATTTGCATATCATTTGCATAAGCACAAAACATAAAAATCTATAAAAAATTGAAATTTTTTCAAAACCCATAAAAATATAAAAATTTCCAAGTATAAAAATAATTTTAATATTTACACTTTTTTGTACATAAATAAGATAATGAAAGTTTAGATAGTGAACAATTACATCCATGAGATTAGAAAAATTTAAGAAAACTAAGAAAATTAGAAGTTTTCTTATACGAACTAGTAATAAGTAGTTATGAGCCGTTGTCCCAAGGGTTAGTAAGATGAAGGACGTCACTAATCTGAGGATAAAACTAAGTCTGAAAAATAGTTTCTATTCTAGAAGCCAAACATTTTGATCGTTGCTACCCTGCTATTCGCACTTATACACGTCTTGAAACCTGGGATAGTAGAGGATACCTTGAAATGCTCTTGTCTTAAAGCCAAAAGTATGAAGGAAATAAAAAGAAAAAAAAATGAAAAATATAAAGTGGTGAGAAAAATGAACACTGGTTTTGTTATCACCGAGGGCAATAAAAAAATATATAGCGAGGGTGCCTTTTCACTTAGTGCCCTAAGGCCAACTGGTCTGGGAGTCACTGCTATGCCTGAGATGGTGCAAGACGAGGAAAATACACCAATTAAGCAAGCACATAAGTAATCGGTCGGTTAGTACCTCAAGAAGTATTAACGGTCGCATGAAAGTGTGTGAGCAATCTCATCTAAATATTCATTAATTAAAAAGTACTGAGGCTGATGGGCAAGAGTATGATAGCTTGAATTGAATTCTCCGGGTGTAGGGATGTCTTTACACACACGCAGGGTTATATGATCGATGTTTGGAAAAAAGACAGGAATGAAGAATAAGACGATGTTTTATTGAGGGAGGACGTGATTTCTAACATCTTTTCATGACCATTAAGATAGGGCTCATGACAACCGAAAAGCTAGCTTAGTTGGAAACCCTAATTTTCAAAGCTTTTCTTTTACAATTCTTTTCTTTAAATGTAATATTCATGATCTTTCTTTTATTATGGGATTTTGTGGGTGCAATCCGCTGAAAACCCTCAGGAGACAACACTCCTCCTACTAGGGACACCTAGAGGTTTAAAGGCTTGTTGCACATGCTCAGTGCAATCGTGTTGCCTACGAAAGTGTGCTAGTTAGTTTTTCTCTTTCTTTACTTTCTCCTTCTCTTTTTAATAAAATAGTTCGCTCGAGACGATCGAAATTAAGTTTGGGGGAATTTGATTAGTCGAAAATATTGCATATTTTAGCCGGCAATTTCCTCATCATTTGCATCCATATAGAAGTGTTTGGCATTCATATTTTACATATTAGCAAAACTGTCGCAAAATATCAGATTGCATGTATTAGACTCTGAAACCGACACTATAAAGGAAATTGACCACATTTCATGGCATCGCATCATCCCTACATTTGCACAACACTTGTTTTGAGATCTGTGCAGGAAAATCCAGCAGAAAGGCCAAAATGTAATGGTACCGATCAAACATGACGCCAACTCAATGATTTCAATTCTGGTATCAATACAAAGGGACAAATAAAATTTAACATATCAGATAAAGCCCAAAATGGCATTCCAAGACCACACCAGAGAGACCATAGCCCAAGCTTCCAACATGGCCGCGGAACCGCGGCCGGAGCCTGCTTGCGCCGCGGTTCCGCGGTGGTATTGCCCCTTCATCACCTCAATTTTGGTGCACAATGTCAATCTCAGCTCCCACACTTCAGAAAACCTATGCAAATTCCAGAAGACTCCAGAGACTTCTGCCAGATCAGCAAGCTTTGGGATCAACACTAAACTAGCCTATCATTCTAGAAACTTCTTCCTAAACCCTAGCTTAAACCCTAAGCTAAGCCTAACAAACTCTTTCTAGAAGTCTTTCAACAAACTTTTGGAGGGAACTCAAAGGCTTAGGGTTTGGGGTGCTCTATAAATAAGACCCTAGGCTCACTTGTAAATCATCTTGGAACCTTGGAAAAATCAATCCATTAGTTCATTTTAGAGCCATTCTATCTCTTCCTTCATCTTCTTCTTCCACAAGTCTCGTGAGAGGACTTGTGTGAAACGCTAACCCTAAATTCCAATCAAAAGCCAAGATCCCGCTTACCCATCAAGCAAGAAGCCTTGCAACCTTTTATGAGCCGAGCCGATCTTCAACAGAGCAAGTGGTCTAAGCCGATCCACGACTCACGGAGCCGAGCGACGCCAAATCGACAATTTAGTTCTTCCTCTTGTAGTTCTTGAGCGACTGTAATCAAATTGTTGATATAAATAAAAGGTGATATTCTTTTATCTTGTTTTCTTTAAATTCTTGCATCATGATTCAATCTAAATTTCTAGTTGTAATTCTTGTTGTGATGTTTGAGTAATACTCCGCTCGTCGAGAAGTCGAGACGATCAATAGAATGATGATGTAATATATCTGAAAACGATTCTTGATTCCTACGAGTTTTGTAAACCCTAGCAAGTTCAAGAATCGACGACCCAATTCGTTGCGATGCTTTCTTGATTGATATCGCTCGAGATTGGGGAGTTACGATCGTTTCTTGAAATTGTTAGAGGCTAGAAAGAAAATGATATCAACGAAAGAACAAGGGTTTAAAAGATGAAACCCTAGTTTCATCAAGAAAGCCCTAACTCTCGTCGATCATCATCAATCTAGTATCAATCCTTCGAAGGAAAAGAACACGAAATCTTGAATTATATCACGTCTATAGATCCGATCGATTCCTACGAGCCTCATTTAGATTCTTGACATTTTGGTTGGAAATATCATCGAAACACCGATTCTTGATTTGTTTATCAGTTTCTTGATTCTTGATTAAACATCGTGACACCTGAATCAATCGATAAATTCTTGAATCATGTTTTCTTTCCTTTTCGATCAACTTTTTGATTCAAACAAATTAAATACAGAAACGAATCGCACAATCCCTGTGGACGATCCGCACTTGCTAACGAAATCTACACGACACTGTTATTGATTGCGGTCAAATCTAATTCTTTGGTTGTGATTTCTAAATACAATTTTCTCAAACGACTACACAATCGAGAAAATAAATATCAATCATGCGGCAACACGGATAGAGGGCGGAGACCCGTGTTTTATCTGTGGTTGGCAGTAATCCGGAATTTGTCATACTATTCCATGAATTTCATTGTTTAGAGCTGAGAACCAGTATCCTGTAAATATGTAGCAAACACTGATTAAAAGCACCTGCCTATAACCAAACGAGCGTAAGAATGGGCGGTATAAAATACAATATTCTGGTATGAACACCGGTCTAACTAGGGAGTCAACGCTATCTTATAGGATAGGGTGCCGTAGTGAGCGGTGTGTGGTTAATTTAAATAGAGTCCTGTTATAAAAATTATATGGGCAAAGAAAGGAGAGAGAGAGATTTACTTCTCTCAAACCTTCCCAATCGTAACCCTAACAAGTGAGGAATTACTCACTCATTAGGGAAGTTATGATAAGATTCATTTTTATAATTTTAAAAGACTATCTAAGTTGTAGATAATAAAAGACAGATAAAAATTCAGAAATTAAATTCAGATAAAAGAATGCACGATAAAAAAAATACCTTTATTGATGACCTCTTGACGATTACAAGGAAATTAAAATTTAATCTAGAAACTAAAAAGAGGTACCTCAAAAGAGGCACCTAAAAGAGGCACACTTTATTTGGCTTTGAGCCCTCCTATTTATAGATAGGAAAAACCCTAGGTTTACATTCTGATCCATACATGAAATTACAAAACAACTCCAAAGACCGAATCAAAACACCGACACCCCAACGACACGTGCATTGCACGGCCGCGGAACCGAGGCCATTTGGTGGGCTCATGGGCCCAATTCTTTAGGGTTTCTTCAAGTTGCTTTTATGTTCTGTTTTTTTCACTTGGTCTCTCAGAATCTCTTCAATTCTCTTCCAGATTTCCAACAATGCAGAATTTGTAGACTTTTACCGTAAGTTTCGCGTTGAAGTCTTGAATCTTGTGCCGCCCTTGTGCTTTGTGCAATTGAACTGTTTGCTGATTTTCGTTTGTTCCTTGAACTATTAGGTGGCATCATATGGATTCATCTATTGTTGGTTGTAGCCTCACTTTTGTAACATCTTTTCATGAATTTCACTGAATTGTTCTGAGAACCTGTAACCCGCAACTATTTAGCAGACATGGATCAAAAGCACCTATTTATTTGTAATACGATTAAGAATGGGGAATATAATAATGCAAAATTCTGATATGAACAAATACCCCCAAACTTATCTTTTGCTCGTCCCGAGCAAAGCCAATTTTATTCTCGAAAAATCCTAACCTCACTTTCGCAGGGAATCGCGATTGCACTGAGCTCGCGCAACAAGCCGTTAAAGCTCTAGGAGTCCCTAGTAGGAGGAGTGTTGTCTCCTGAGGGTTTTCAGCAGATACTACCCACAAAATCCGATCAATTTGGCTTATTGACTTTCATTCTTCAATTCGGTGTTCTAACAAGAAATTCTATTATCTTCAACTCAGAAATTATCAACCCGTATTTTTCACACTCACTTATCATATAACTTAAGATCGTACATGTTCTGTAAATTTATTTAGATTTTAGCATCTTTTGAATTTTCCTTCAAAGGTTCCATATCAACTTAGGAATTTTTATCATCTCTACTGAAGGTGTAAGCCCTATTTTTCATTCCTATCTCTCATCTAAACCCCAATCATATACCCGTACATGTGTGTATGTATCACCCCTACACTTGGAAATTCAATTCTAGCTATCATACTCTTGTCCATCTTCCAAAATACTTTTAGTTGGTGAATTTTAGATGAAATGGCTCACACATTCTTCATGCGACCGTTAATACTTCTTGAGGTACTAGACGACCGATTACAAAATGTGATTGCGCATTTAGGCGTAATTTCTCGTCTTGCAATACCTAAGGCTTTAGCAGTGACTCCCAAACCAGTTGGTGTAAGGCACTAGGTGATAAAGCACCCTCGCTATATATTTTTTTATTTTACGCAGCCTTAAGTAATTACAAAACCAGTGTTCATTTTTTTATATCTCTTATTTGACACTTATACTTTAATTTTTTCTCATACTAAGGATTTTAGACAAGAGTATTTCAAGGTATCCTCTACCATCCCAAGTTTCAAGGTGCGTGTATGTGCGAGTTGTAGGGTATATATTTTCAGAATTTAGACTAAAGTTTCAGAATTTATTTTTCAGACTTACACTTCAAATAAAAATTTCAATACTTTTCCCTTATTTTGACTTAGCCCAAGAACTGAACTCAAAATTTGCCTATTTCTAAATAAACTGCAATGACATATATTTTTTATAGTTAAACTTTAAGTATGGTTATTTATAGGGTTTTTAATTTACTAAGTTTAGGATCTAGTTTTTCCTAACTATTCAACCGTCATGTTAAACTTAAGTCAAATATGACCAAAATTGAACTTTTCAATTTTTATAATTTATAATTTTTTTTTGATTTTTATGGATTTTAAAATAAGTATGCATATGCAAAAATATACACATGAATGCGAAGGAAGAAAGCTTACTGAGCATACCCCCAAACTTAAACTTGACATTGTCCTCACTGTCAGACTACATCAAGAGGGTCAAAATTGTCGGCACTCCCCTATTTATTTTTTTTATTTTTAATTTTATTATTAACAAAAAAGAAAAAATATATATACACAAAAGGCCCCCCCAAACTTAAGTGAAACAGTGTTTTTACGGTTGAAGCATTAATGTTTAGAGTTAGGGAGGAGAAAAAACACAATATCAAGCTATACAAGGCCTTACACAGGCCAAAGGTTAGCACCAACCATTCAAATTTTTTATCGTTATAATGGTGTGCTTGGTGAAAGAATGGAGTGTAGAAAAAAGAAATGAGAAACACAGGAGACCATGTGGAGATAGAAGCAGTATACAGTCTCGGTGGAGGAGAAGAATGGTGGAAGGGAAAAAAAAATGGTGGTGGTTCGACTTTTTCAGGTGGGGGTTGATTAATCATAAAATCCGTGTCGTTTAGGAATGCAAGTTCATCAGCAAAATTTTTTTCAAAACTCTCATCGATGTAATTGAACATTTTGCTGTCAGTAAGTTTTATGCTAGAATTTATCATACTTGATTTGTCAAAAATTATGGAGGTAGGAGACTCGAAAAACTTATCTACCTCAATTTCAAAAGTATCCAAATCAAGTTGGCTTTCTAGAATGATCAAACTTGAATTATTGGATTGTAATTCATCAACACTCACTGAAATTATAGGAAGAATAGAAGAGGAACCCGAGAAAGTGGGAGAAAGGAGTTGAATACGAATTTGAGAATGGAGATGGAGTGTATAAATTAGCACAATTTGTAATGACCGATGTGTAAAAAGCGATTGTGCTAATCTATCAACCCACTGAGAAATGAGGTCAAATCCCTCAAGATTCGTGAGAAAATATGGGTATGTTGAACTTGGTAAAGCAGACATTGAAAATGAAAGGGATACGGTTTTTTGCGCGGTCGGAACGACAGAAAGGATGAAGGGGATTGATTTAGGAAGTGTAACAGTTAAAGGTTCAGGAGGATGAATTGGAAAATCCGACTCATCAAACAAAACTGGTTCATCCTCAATACTATTCTCAATACTCTCCTCAAAATTTAGCTTATCCATGCAATTCTCATCAAATTCAAGACACATATGAAGTTCGGGAGAAACATTTAATGTCTCGGGATGATGAATTGGATAGAAAAACTCATCCAAATTTATGGGTTCATCATCCAAAATATTCCCAGCGTCAATATCCTCGATCAAGTGAAAATTAAATTTCTCAGACACCTCATCAAAAGCATGGATATTAATCAATTCAGGTTCTAGAGTGGAGGTGTAGAGGTCAAAAGGATTGGTGGTGATTTCACTCGAAAGGGACCCTTCACAATCAGGTAAATCAAACACTACAAAGTCGCACAACTCATTAGACGTTTTATCTTCAACTGGTGAATCATTTGGAACACTTGATAAACATTCAAAACTGGAGTTATGGGATTCAATTAGTGATGGGTAGGTTTGAATTGGAAGTGTGTACAGCTCACTCTCACCACTCAAATTCTCAATTCGTCCAACCGCCTCATCATACATTGGAAAATTTGGAGCTAGTTGGAAACTAGCTACCGGGTCACTAGGTTGTATAAGGGCGGCCATGGACGCATTTAGATCCATCATATGTTGTCTTGACGTTACCATAAAATCTTCCAACGACTGTTCCAGACTAGACATGGGTTGTGAAGGGGTTTCAGTAAAAGATTCAAAGTTGTTTGGATTCTGGAAACTCCCAAATGGCTGTGTAGAAGCAATGTCTAGGGAAGGTGCAACAGTTTGGTAAGATGGATAGGAATTGAATGGTTGGACAGTATTAGGATCAACATTTGGATAAAAAGGTGAATGGAATTGTTGATCCCAAGAACTGGAAGTGTTGAAAGGAGTGAAAGATCGGCTACGAGATTGTTCAATATGTTCAGCAATAGACATGGGTTTCGGAGTTACCACCGGACTCTTAAAAGGGGTATCAACGTAAGAAGGTGGTGAAGGTTGAAACGGTTGATACAAAGTGAATTGTGGAGTCCAACTGTTTCTCCTAGACGCGTCTATTCGATCTTTCAAAGAAATTTTGGGCATGGAGGGGTCGTCCGAAATTCGACCAAAACAATGCGTTTAGGAAGTAATGTCTGGTTGAGGGTACCAAAGTTCGGCAAGAGTTTTGCGAGGTGGGGTACCCATGATGTGAGAAAGGAGAAGAAAAAGAATGTGATGATTTTTTTTTTATTTTTATTTTTTTATTGTTTAAATTTTTTTTATTTAAAAAAAATTGTTTATTTTTGGAGTTTTGAAATTTTTGAAAGTGTTTTTTTAGAAAGAGTTTTGCAAAAATTTGTATGGAACTGCGGCACAATTTCAAACAATCACAATTTATACATGCACAATCAAGCCTAGAGCTAGGGTCTCCTGAGTCAACTAGACTGCTCCTAACTGTTCCAAAGGGCAAGTTTTGAGATATCCTTCAAATCGCCTCTTCACCGCCAATTGTGGCCAGGTAAGCATAAGTAAAGAAAGGAGGGATCCGCTCACGAATCACCATGAGACGGGCCTTTTAAAATTACCTTTCCTACTTGTCTAACCTAGGCACCACAAAGTCAGGTTTAGATAAACGACCGATTGCCCACAACCTTCCTTTGTCCTAATGAGCGCGACAGTCCTTATTGGTTGAGTCTAAATATTGTTTTTAATTAACTCGAGGGTTGATGCATATGCTTTTCGTGATTTTTGGTGTCCTAGAAAGGGCAATGAAATCCCGACCCAATCTGGATTAGTGTTATAGCCCCTTAAAAGTCCGTTTTAAAAATGCAAAGTAGTAAACACACAAAAAACACTCGCAAATTTTTTTTATTTGGCAGCGCAAAGAATCCTGCACAAAAACAATTTATTGGAGAGGGAGAAAGATTTTGCGCAAAGAACTCTGCAGGAAAAATTTTCTGTGGAGCTCAGGGTAGGAGAGGGGACAAAAAAATACTTACAGAAAATTTTTGGGTGCTGACGTCAGCAGTTGACCGCGGTTCCGCGGTCAAACGCTTGAATCCGCCGCGGTTCCGCAGTGGTTAAGTTGGTTTGGATCTCCAAAATTTTTCTGTTGTCTGTTGTGATTCTCCTCTGTCTGTTCAGATCATCTGTTTGTTGATTTGTTCACTGGCTTTTTCGAGATCTGAATTAGTCCATCTTCTTTTCCTGCGCAATTCACACAATACCTCTCAAAAAGATCAAGATGAATTTATTTTATTTTATTTTAATTTTTTTTGTTTTAAATTTTTTCAATTTTTATAACTTTTAAATTTTAAATTTTTTATTTATTATTTTTTTAAACCCGAAATTACACAAAGAAAGAGACTACCGTCTCCCCGGCAACGGCGCCATTTGATTGAGAGCTAGTTTCTCGTGCGTGCGTTTTAAAATCAAAGAATAGAATACCGCAATCAATAACGGTGTCGCTTGGTAGCTAGCCGGTTGAGTACCGGTCGGTCCACAGGGAAATGAATTCCTTTTCTTTATGTTCTAACGAGTTAATCTGATCAAGTCGGGTTTTATTTTACGATCTAAGAATGAGATTAAATTGATTAAAAGTCTTGCAAGGGTTAGGATTAGGTTAGTTAGGAAAAGGAATTCTACCTACTGCTTTCAATGCCCTAATGAAGAATATAGGTGTTAGGGTAATAGTCAACAAAGGGGATTAGCACGACTAGGAAGAAACTTAGTTTCTTTCTTTTGGTCCTTGTCCGTCTTTTCTTAACTCTTAGCCCTAACCTCTATTTAAATCAAACACAACCGGTCTAACTAGGGAATCACTACTATCTTGTATGATAGGGTGCCGTAGTGAACGGTGTGTGGTTAATTTAAATAGAGTCCTATTATAAAAATTATATGGGCAAAGAAAGGAGAGAGAGATTTACTTCTCTCAAACCTTCCCAATCCTAACCCTAACAAGTGAGGAATTACTCACTCATTAGGGAAGTTATGATAAGATTCATTTTTATAATTTTAAAAGACTATCTAAGTTGCAGATAATAAAAGACAGATAAAAATTCAGAAATTAAATTCAGATAAAAAAATGCACGATAAAAAAAAATACCTTTATTGTTGACCTCTTGACGATTACAAGAAAATTAAAATTTAATCTAGAAATTAAAAAGAGGCATCTCAAAAGAGGCACCCAAAAGAGGCACACTTTATTTGGCTTTGAGCCCTCCTATTTATAGATAGGAAAAACCCTAGGTTTACATTCTGATCCATACATGAAATTACAAAACAACTTCAAAGACCGAGTCAAAGCACCGACACCCCACCGACACGTGCATTACATGGCCACGGAACCACGACCATTTAGTGGGCTCATGGGCCCAATTCTTTAGGGTTTCTTCAAGTTGCTTTTATCTTCTATTTTCTTCACTTGGTCTCTCAAAATCTCTTCAATTCTCTTCCAGATTTCCAACAGTGCAGAATTTGTGGAATTTTACCGTAAACTTCGCGTTGAAGTCTTGAATCTTGTGCTGCCCTTGTGTTTTGTGCAATTGAACCGTTTGCTGATCTTCATTTGTTCCTTGAACTGTTAGGCGACATCATATGGATTCATCTATTGTTGGTTGTAGTCTTACTTTTGTAACATCTTTTCATGAATTTCATTGAATTGTTCTGAGAACCTGTAACCTTCAATTATTTAGCAGACATGGATCAAAAGCACCTATTTATTTGTAATATGATTAAGAATAGGGAATATAATAATGCAAAATTCTGATATGAACAGCCCTCTCTCTCTCTCATGCACAAAATACACATAAAAAGATATCTTTTTCCTATTTTTCAAATAAACAAAGCCAAGCCTATACCTCTCTACATGTCTCAAGCCATGTCCATGACACCTTACCCCTACCACCTCATTTCCCTAAATGATTTTCTAAAAAGGAAAATCAAATAGTGAGGTGTCACATCTTCTAGAAACAATTCCATATAAATACGGAATGCAACCCGGTATACGTATCAAAATATATATACGCGTATTCGTACAAAAATACGAATAGCCAAGAAAGAAGATGTATAGTGAACAATAATACTAGAATACACATATATAAATACATATATATAAATTATTAAATCAAAACCTGATTTAATAATCCGGTTTTATCCTAAGCCGCTAGTATTGTCAACCGTCCGATTAAAGTCTATGCAGCCTGTGCACATATTTAATCGGACACCTGTATGTACCAACATACCTCATTTACACCATATCGCCTGAACCGTGAAAACCCTCTGTGTGGGACTCTAAAGACTCGTCAATACGCTGGCAGTGGGTTTAACCACAAGCGCGTCAGCGGCACTAGCTTTACGTAACGGCCACCCAGGTATTGAGCGAAAGGGAGGCCGACGAGCAAACTCATCCTGAACCTCTACTGAGCCTGACAGTGACAATATCCGTACAATCCGGTCTGTTCGTCTAAGAGTATCGCATATCGAGTTTAGGAGGGTGGATAAAGTCAGACCCCTAATAGCGCGATAATTCATGTCTGTGTGTAACCCATCACCACCTGAGAAACTATCAATCCTGGATCAGTAATTCTTGTATACCCCGGTCGAGGATTTCTGGTGATGGCCACCCGTTCAAAGCGCGACATCAACCCCCAATACCGGGAGAGATGAATCCCCGACGATCCGCTTATTGCCTCCATGTGGCTCGGGACTGTACCCAATTAAAACTTGTTTGCACGACTCCTTTGAGCCGTGGTAGGGTAGTAATCAAAGCACAGTGGAAACTCACACGAGACAAATGAAAGATCTCAGGTCGACAGACTAACCTGTACACATGTCACCAAGGAACTTTTATCTGACAATAGGTATAATACCAACAAGCATGTTCCCGGCGAGTCCGTCCAGTGTAATCATAACCAAATGAGCACCTGTATACTAGCTTAGGTGAACAACTGACACCAATGACTTGTAAGACCAGCCATCGCCCCTCGTCAGGGTCTGGATAAGTATACACTAGTCTACTCTAGAGTATCGATGCCCAGTCTCGATACTCCCACGACTAGGGCCATTTAAGGATGTGCATATAGACTCCCATCTCCCACGTATATGATCTCCATCATAATACTGGTAGTCAAGCTAGAATCCTATGGGTTCTATCAACATGTATATGATGATAAAGACAAACCAGATAGCATACTATCATCTCGAGTAAGACTGTTCTACCGGTATAGGTCCTCTCTCAATCATCACAATCGTCTACCTGCGACTATGATAATTGTCTTGAGGGTACTATAGCCAACAATCTCCTACTTGCACTTAAGGGTAATTATTGTGGTGTCGCATACTCACAGCCCGTGTGATACCGAACACCCAAGTTCTCTACTAATCAGTCTCGCAAAGCCCGTTTGTGAAACTATTGCGTTCGAGAAATAGCCTCAGTGAGTGGATCCGCTCCAGTGTTTATATCTTTATCTCTCTATATCTCAACTTCGCGGAGAATAACCATCTCCAAAAATGAGCAATACCTTGTCTTAGAATTTTTCTAGATATCTGACGGGACACAGTTCACAAATGAACTCCAAATCCAGCAAACTTCTTAGACTGTATCATCCATTGAATATAATCAGTATCCTGTGCCATGCCTTCCTCAGTATCCGCTTGGACCACCTGTCCAACATACTGTCCCTCAGAAGAGGGAAAACTATAACTCAGACAGCCATTCTGTCATCCTGGTTACCTAGGAAGCCTGAAGTGATAGCTATCTCCCGAAGGAGGCTGCAGTTACCATATCCCCAGAACATCCATTTATGTTCATAAACTGCTTCCCAATGTTTCTCCAGGATTGGATTAATATATGTTTATTGCAGCTAGTGCAAAAACAACAACATCTGGTGTGGTACTTGACATCTCATGATTGACTCAATTGCCTAAGCAAGTGATATGCCAATCATGCACATCCCTCCCCCCTTTAGTCTGTTAGACATCTTTAGAGAGGGTGACTCCATCACCTGCAGGTATACCACAATGCCAGGAGTCGTCCATTCTAAAACACCTTTAGAATACTGTCTAAGTACCAAGATTGGGAAACCACCCAAATCTAGATCTAAAACCATAGATCTAGTTATCAGAATGCTTGATATAATATCCATATCCTGTGTGGAGAAACCACTGTGTGATAACCACAGTATAACCGATCGTAGTATAGGAATTTCACTTCCTATAAAGTGTATGTCATCCCAAATACCAGGACATCACACCCTATTACCTTCTTACCAGATCCATCTCCTATTCTGATGAAGTCAAAACCTATGACTGTCACATCAAAAATAGATGATCTATTTCCGCTATACCTGCTTCAGTCTATAAATAGACATAAGCTACTTGCCCACTATGCTTCCGTTGATCCCACTGATTACAACAACCCTCTGGCTGAGTCATATATGCGTGCACTTCTAAAGTTTGTTTAGAACGACGCTATACTCATCCTCCTGCCGGGTCTTATAGTTTGGAACAGCAGCAATGGCAAGTCTGGGTAAACAAGAACCTCCCTGTCACCATCTCTGAGAAGACCGAAATACCTCTCGGGTGCCTGAGGTTACCCACCAAATCTGCGGAGTGGCTAATGGAATGTCAAATTCAATTGAATCCTTAGGTTCTATTAAATTTTCATTAATCATTTGTGGTTTTGGAATCACTTCCAGTTCTATCATACTTCCACTTCTGTTTTCTGAAAAATCCATTTTACTAAAACTGTGGCGAGTCAAGAACAATATCACCATTGATCTTCCTGATGGTAGAAAGTTAACCCTCGTCAAAGCCCGAGATAACCCACATTACTGAAACATACCTTGAGTTTGTCCAGGTTCTGGTTTTAAGCATCAGCCGGACAATTCCCTATATCTTAACATCGTTAAGACACAAATTGATTCTATATACCATATAGAAACAAATGCACTAATTTAATTGGGACCAAATTCAAAATCATGCAGCTGTTTCCAGTGCATATCAACCAAATAGAATGAGGCCAATCAGCATTACTCAACTAGGAGTGCATCCATATATGAGTAACCCGAAAGAGAAGCAAGTTCTCAAAACCATTACTATCAACGGATTACCAAACACAAGTATCTACATCTTCGACTACTTCGAAGAATCCTGATACTTCCAATAAATGGTTCTCTACTTTATTCTTATACCTATAACTTCTCAATATCTGGACCTTGCATTTCAACGAAATTCTTTTCCAGAACTGGAGAAGTCATAAGTAAACAGAATATACTACGAGTACCAACCCCTTTGTCCTAATGGATACTGGACAATATACAATACTTTGTATAAGTCCACTGAGTTTAACAACTCAAACCCTGTGCGTCGTAGGTTGAAAACTGTACTATGGTTAAGAAGAATTACACCGCTGTTGAATGCACCTTACCCAACCATCAACTGATAGAGGTAAATATCACAGACATAATTTCAAAAAGTTATATCTCACTTTCTAAAATAAACGTACAGATATATCAGTTTGAAATTGGTGCATAACAACGGATATTCAAAACCAAATAATTGTCGTCAGGCAAAACCCAGGTGATTTCCTCAAATATCATCAATTACAACGAATTCCGATATTATGAGGATCTAATCACCCAATTCCTAATATCTTACTCCCCCTCACCATCTGTAATAACATATAGATGTGAGAAACTGATCTGGTAAATACATACCCTGGAGTAAGATTCCAATTTGGGAAAACAGCTTTCAATTAACATCGCACAGTGAAACTGAAACATGAAAATGTTTCAAAGGGGTTAACTAGTATTCCTAGTAACGCCTCTTCCACAATCCTGATTCATGTTTGTAACCATATACTTCCATGCCCTCGCTCCAATCCCTTTATTATGTCTTTACTTATTACCTTCTATACACCACCTTTAGGCTAATTGGTTTTCTTCTTTCCCTACCCTTTGGCACCAGCCTAAGGTTTGGAAGAAGACCATCCAATAAGCGTAATAGGTGTACACTCCTTATGCCAGGAGCCCTCGCAACCTGAGAGAAGGTAATGGGAAAAGACATCTGAACAATTCTATTCTATTTCTCCTGAACCGGAAACCATCCTCGAATCTGGAACGAATTCTTTCGAGTTCGTATGTAACTATACGATGGCATGTCCAAGCATTATGGACGTTCGTAGTGATATGAAGTGTTCTGGAGAAATTCAAAGTGGATGTGGGAGTGGCAGGGGTATACACAGTTTTGTCGTGAATAATAGCAGTCGCAATTTTCTTTTGCCGTTATTCTAATCCCTTCATATGTCTTTACTTATTACCTTCTGTACACCACTTATAGGCTAATTGGTTTTCTTCCTTCCCCACCTTTCGGTACCAGCCTATGATTTGGAAGAAGACTATCTAATAAGCTCAATAGGTGTACCCTCTCCTAATCGTAGGAACCCTCACAACCTGAAAGAAGGTAAAAAGAAAAGTGTTAGTTATATATATGCCCTAGAGGCCATTACTGTACATGAGATGTATATTGTAGTGGATGCTTGGACATATATAGGGAGGAATTTCTTGCTCGACATGATAGTATGCTATCTGGTTACTCTTTATCTTAACATATACACTGATTGTCTCTCTGTTACAAGTTGGTAAAGCCCTTAGGATGTGTACTTGACTACCTGGATTATGATGCAGATCATACTAATTGGACAGAGGTAGTCGATAAGTACATCCTTTAATGTCCCTAGTCATGGGTGTATCGAGACAGGGCATCGATATACCAGAGTAGACTAGCGTATACCTTCTCGACCCATGTAGATGGGCAATGGATGATCCCATATCTATTGGTGTTTGACATTAGAGATGATATACGGGTGCTCAGTGGAGACTGGGTATACTGGACATACTCGCCGAGAACTCCCAGATGGTATTATACCTCACGTCAGATGGCAGTTCTCTGGTGACACTGGTACAGGTTAGTCTGTTGACCCGAGATCGTCATAGAGTCTTGTGTGATTCCCACCGTGCTTTGATTTCCACCTTACCACGTTCAAGAGGACGTGAAAAACGGTGGTTTTTGGGTACAGTCCCAAGTCACATGGAGGCAATGAGCGATAGGATGGGATCCATCTCTCCCGGTATAGGGAGTTGATGTTGCGCTGTGCTCGATTGGTTATAACAGGAAGTCCTTGGCCAAGGCTGCTTTAGAGATATACTACTAAGTGTTATCAGTAGTTTCTCGACCTGTTATGAGCCTTATATCGACACGGCTTATCGAGTTACTGGGGTCTGACGTTTACCACCCCTAGACGAGATATGCGACATATCAGACGAAGAGACCGGACTGTACGGTAGTGTTACTGATTGGATTCGCAGGAGAGTGAGTAGGCTTGCTTGTTGATCTTCTGATCGCTCAATACCCGGGTCGCCGTTACGTTTAGCACGCCTCTTGCAGCTTGTGGGTGTTTGATATGATCATCACCTACTGCCGGCGTATTGACGAGTCGTTAGAGTCCTACACAGGGGTTTCCTGGCTCAAGCGAAACGGAGTAGGAGCACATATGGGATATGTGCGGGACTGAGATTAATACGTGTATGAGATACCGTATTCTATTCTCGCGATTTATTCGTATCGATCGGTTATATGTGATATAGCCGGGTTATTGACTCAAGTATTGATTCGATAAATTGATACACATTTGATATTAGTCGGTTATATGTGATATGACCAGATCATTAAATCAAGTGTTGATTTAATGATTTAATGTATAATTATATATTTGATATATTACTTTACATTAACTAGTATTGGCTCATTTAAGATTACTTTTCTCACTTGATGATACATTAATATATATGTGATATATGTTAATTGTATTGTTTTGTGCACAAAATATATATATGATATATATTGTTGTGTCATGCTAGGTTACACATGCAAGATGGGTGTATGAGACTAACACCATTCTAGGTTAATATTAGGGTTTCATATTTATTATTAGGTTAAACAAATTAGTGTGAATTTGTCATGGTTGAAGCTTTTGGATAATCATTGACAAAGTCCACTCTTTTGTCTAGCTTAAGATATTTATTAACCCAAGCCTTAACCCTATGCAATGGTTTATTCTCTACATAAATTAGCCATGATATTATTTGACCATGGTTGCATTTCTAACCTTATCTCATTATTTTTTCATCACTTCTTCACTTGAGGTTTATCTTCTTCTTCTTCCTCTCAAGCTTTCTAGCTTCAATGGAGTTATGAGATAAAATGTGAGAAAATGAATTCTAAAGTGAGCCCACTTCCTACTTCATCATCCTCTACTACTTGCCATTTAGTATAGGGTGTTCTCTTCACAAAATTCTTGACCTAGTGAAGAAATAGATTGGGTTAGTGTCTCCTCGACGTAGATCATTTTCAGCCTCGAAGATATCGAAGCAAGCATGTTCGTTTCTTCATGGGAGCCTTTCTAGAGTCCGGAGTTCATGATCGCAGCAAAGGGACTACTACACAGAGATATTGAAGTGAAAGACTGGTCTACAAAGATTGTATTCTTTGCTCACTTAGGACGTAAAGTGTTTACATATGTTATTCCGTCGATTTCTAGTTAACGATTCTTAGTTAGGGTTAGCTAAAACGGCAAATTTTTGAATTTGGTATGGACGATGCCTCCCGAAACCTTGCTGCCATCTTAGGTAACCCAACAGTGGTATCAGAACCATGCTAGAAATTTAGACGGATTTTGTTAGAATTAGGAAACCGAAACAACTCTGAAACTTGCAACGTGAAACCCTCGTTTCTGTCGATTTTAAATATTTGTCAAAATTTTTTTTAAACAAGTACAGAGTGCTATATGTGATATAACATGAACACTGACAAAATTTGAGGCAGTTTGGAGAATTTTTGGCCGGCCACCATACACTAGATCTCGGCCCAAATCCGAGCAGTATGCGTGAAATTTTGACTGTGTTCCAGTGGCTTGGTTTTGATGTTTCAGGTGTTGTTTGTTTTTGCTAATTTTGCATGTGATGTAATCTTATACTATAAACAATTCTGAGTGTTTCGTATTCATAGTTTTAATATTGTTTCAGTTTATTCACATATTGTCTAGGCGAAGTTAAAAAGTTCGATCGAATGTCAAAAACCCATTTTTCCAAGTTTAACGTATTCGGAAAAATATGCAAGTGATTCTATAAACCCTCTAGAAGAATGAAACCCTAACTCGACTTTTTGGATCGTAGAACCGCGGTCAAACCTTAGGGTTTGCCATAGTTCTGTGGCGATATGAGTGATGCCTGGGTTTTCCCTTCTACGGCTGGTGCATAGGTACTGTGGTATATTCTGGGTATTATTAAAACTGTGCTCAAGTGTTGAGTCGTCGGGAAGTTGTTGGATTTTGATGAATCGATCGAAAAGATTAATATCGTCCGGATATTATGTGATGTGATAAAATATTTGGAATCCACAAGTAGTTATGAGATAACTAATTTGAATGTTATAAATCTAGCAGTTTAGTCTCAGATGATCGGTTGCCACGGGATTTTGATGAGATCAAAAGTCCGTCGCAATCACGTAGTGTACGCGGATACTTGCCGGGTAAACTTAATAGATAACCACGCACCATAGCCCCGACCAAGTGACTGCAGGAGAACCCCGTCGCCAAAAGCATCCGTTGAGGTGCTCGCGGCAGTGGTGTTCCGCCTTAGTGCACTTCGTCGACGGCATCGGGTGTGCAGCCGTCTACTAAAAGTTTCCAACGAGCATTCGATCAGGATGTCGGGATTCTTGTTGAATTGCCCGACTTGTTATTGAAAAGTGTTTTCAATATTGAGACTAGAATGCGGGGTTTATAATTATTAGGAATGCGATATCTAAGGAATTCATTTGATTAGGCATGAAATCCAAAGTATGTGATACGTTGGGTTTATGATGTCTAAGGTGGTTGCGGATTCCAACTGTTGTAGTTTTTCACTTTCTTTTCTGCGACCATAAGTGTAATATGTGGTGTATCGCTGGTTTCGGTGCTATATGTCAACGACAATTGGGATACGCATATTTACTTACGTTGATGACATGTGATATTATGTGTTGCTGTGATATGTTATATTGGATCGTCGTATTTTTGAATAGCCAGGGGTTTTATGTGAGATGAGAGTTTTTCATTTTCATTCATGTAAAATTCATTGTATGTAATATTCATTTATTGGGGCACTTCCGGGTTGAGGATGATGTCACCATTGTATATTATTTACTTTTCCGCATCAGGATATACCCAAGGCGGGGAGCATAAGTAACCAGGTTCTAGGGTCCAGAGGGAGACCATCTCGAGGAGTCGAGACCGGGTCTCCTAACTCTAGAATCGGTAGGGTTGCTTGCCGCTCTCGTAGGGGTCTAGGGATGTGGGTTTGGCTATTCATCACGACTGTGCAATCCGTATTTTATACAGGCTTAAAATAAAACCCGGAAATCCTAATATATCCAATATTTCATAAGTTGTGTTCTGCTGCGATATCTGTGATGTGATCATTTGATATGTTGAGATAGATACTGGATATAGTATATATGATATATTATATAGACGTTGCTTATGTTTTACAACCGCGCTAGTGTAAGTCCATGCTACCTCTCCCGGTACTTTCGGGCATGCGGAATTTGGTGAAAAACAATTTTCTAGAGGTGGTAACATGGACTCAAAACTGGATCTTTGTTAAACATCTAGCTAACAACCTAACTACGAGTTGCTAACTACTCGGTTAGGGGGTTATACCTTTCCTTTTCTCGAACTCCTTCGTCTTCAAGCTTCGATGGTCGTCCGAATCGGCTTCTCCCCGTCGTCTCCTTGCGCCGAAGATAGATCCACCTGAAAGCTTCAACCTTTGGCTCCTTCTTCGAACTTTTAAGAAACTAGTTCACTCGGTTTGCTAAACCTTGTGAACTAGAGTGAGTAGAGAAGAGTTTGTATGGGATTTTATCTATGGTTCTTGGTTCTCAACTCATGAGACAAGTGAACCATAGAGTCAAGAGAGGGAGAGCAAGAGGAGGAGATGAGAGCTCAAGAACAAGAGAGAGAATGAGCATGAAAGAATGAGAGAAGACTTTTCTCATTTTGCTCTCATAATCCAAAACAATCATAACACCTCATATCAATCAAGTATTATGTGATGGTTTAAGCAACCATAGCCATATCATTTCATGCACTCATTTTGCACAAAAGAGCAAGCAAGCAAAAGTCTTTGCCATGAAATGATAGCTATAGTTATCATGATGGTCAACTAGTCAAGCCTAGTCAACCGGTCAACAAAGTCAACAAGTCAACAAAAGTCAACAAGTCAACAAAGTCAATCCCTCAACAACCATGTCACCATAATACTTAATTAATATAACTGTTAATCACATATCATATTCTCATTAGGGTTGAGCAAAAAGTCAATAGTGAACTGTCAACGGTCAACAACCCTAATGAGAATCCTCTGCCTCTTTCTCTCCGTCAACTGCGCATACACACCCGCATCCGCGTTCCGAGGAACACGAATGCATACTGGATAAAACCAATCCCAAAAGGTACACTAGGATCTGGCTTAAAACAAAGCCCGCTAGTGTGAACTGTCCGGACACTGTACGTGCACAAGTGCACGGATGTGACCGAACCCTGTCGCAAAACCATGCGACCTGTCGCAAAACCATGCGACCTCTACTCTTTTGCCTAAAGGCGAATAGCTTTCTGTGTGGGACTCTAAAGACTCGACACTACGCTGGCAGTGGGTTTAACCACAGACCGCAAGCAGCACGAGCTGTGCGTAACGGTCCCCAGGTAGATGCCGACAAGAAGACCGACGAGGCGAAACCCATCTGAACTCCTACTGAGCCTGAATGTGACATTCTCCGTACAGTCCGGTCTGTTCGTCTGATACATCGCATGGCGGGCCTAGGGGGCGGTAAACGTCAGTCCCCCAATAGCGGTACAAGTCGTGTCGGAGTGAAGCCCAAAACACCCTCAGATAACACTCGAAACCTACCAGTATATCTCGATTGCCCTGGCCAGGGACTACTCGTGTAATGGCTCTCCTAGACACAGCGCGATGTCAACCCCCAATACCGGGAGAGACGAATCCTGTCTAACCGTCACTGTCTCTAAGTGCTTCGGGACTGCACCCAACTACCACCTGTTTGCACGACTCCTTTGAGCCGTGGTAGGATAGTAATCAAAGTACAGTGGGAACACACTCGAGGCGAAGTGACAGTGTCAAGTCAGCGGACTAAGCTGTACTCATGTCACCTGGGAACTGATAACTGACGATAGGCATAATACCAACTAGTCAGTTCCCGACGAGTCCTGTCCAGTGTACTCGTAACCCAACGAGCACCCGCATACTATCTCAAGTACGACGTACCGACGGCTGTGGGACAGACCGTCTCACACACTGGGATGAGAAGCGCATGCGCTAGTCTACTCCGGAGTATCGATGCCCTGTCTCGATAGTCCTGCGACCAGGGACCTGCATAAGGATGTGCTTATAGATTACCCAGCCCCACTAGTGTGACTGCCATCACAACGCTGGTAATCAAGCAAAGATCCTAAGGGCTCCACTAATGTGTATAGGCGATATACTAAAATAAACACATGTACACATTGAAGTAGAAACAAACCAAGTAGCATACTACTATTTTGAGCAAGATTGTATATACAAGGTGAATATCCTAAGCTTCCATTAAGTAATATACAAACTAGTATGATACAGTAATGGCCTATAGGGCATATACACTAACAATCTCCCACTTGCACTAAGGCCATGTACTGGCGTATCGAAGACCTATCATCTCGATCAGCCGCTCGAACTGAGTCTGGGGCAAGGCCTTGGTGAATGGATCTGCAGTGTTATCTTCTGAAGCGACTCTCCGAACCTCGATCTCCTGGCGATCCACGATCTACCTGATCAGGTGATACCGCCTCAAGATGTGTCTGGATCTCTGATGGGACCTGGGTTCCTTCGCTAAAGCTATAGCCCCGTTGTTGGCGCAATACAGAGGTATTGGATCAACAATGGACGGAACCACCTGAAGCTCTTTCAAGAACTTCCTCATCCAGACAGCTTCTTTTGTGGCATCAGATGCAGCGATGTATTCCACTTCCATCGTCTAGTCTGCAATGGTTTCCTGTTTGGAACTCTTCCAACACACCGCCCCTCTATTAAGGGTAAAGACAAAACCCGACATGGACTTGGAATCATCCTTGTCATTCTGGAAGCTGGAGTCAGCAAAGGCCTCGATCTGGAGGTCTTTTCTGCCATACACCAAGAACATCATCTTAGTCCTTCTGAGGTACTTGAGAATGTTCTTTACTGCTATCCAGCGTTTCTCCCCAGGGTTTGACTGATACCGGCTTACCACACTCAGTGCATAAGCTACATCCGGTCTGGTACACAACATCGCATACATTATAGAGCCTACCGCAGAAGCGTAGGGTATAATAGACATGCGATCCCTCTCCAAATCAGTCTTGGGAGACATCTCTTTAGAGAGGGTGATCCCGTGACAAGCCGGTAGGTTACCGCGCTTGGAATCTTCCATACTGAATCTTTTCAGTATGGTGTCGATGTACCTGGACTGTGAAAGTCCTAATATCCTCTTGGATCTATCACGATGGATCCGGATCCCCAGGATGTATGAGGCATCACCCAGGTCTTTCATGGAGAACCTGTGTGACAAGAACCCCTTGACAGATTGTAGCATAGGAATGTCATTTCCTATTAAGAGAATGTCATCCACGTACAAAACGATGAATACTACAGTTCTCGCTACAAATCTACAATAGATGCATGGTTCATCTGGATTTTTGATAAAGCCAAATTCCTTGACCGTCTCATCAAAACAGATGTTCCAACTCCGCGATGCCTGCTTTAGTCCATAGATGGACTTAAGCAACTTGCACACCTTTCCGCTGCTCCCACTCTGAATGAAACCTTCTGGTTGGTCCATATAGACACACTCCTCTAAATTTCCATTTAGAAAAGCGGTCTTTACGTCTATTTGCCAGATCTCATAATCGTGGAAGGCAGCAATGGCAAGAAGGATCCGAATGGATTTCAGCATAGCCACCGGAGAAAAGGTTTCGTCATAGTCCAAGCCAGGTCTTTGACGGAAACCTTTTGCAACAAGTCTAGCTTTATAGGTCTCAACCTGTCCATCTACACCAATCTTCCTTTTGAAGATCCACTTGCATCCTACGGGTTTTACCCCGTCTGGAGCATTGTCCAACGTCCATACTTTGTTGGTGTACATGGACTCCATTTCGGTCCGCATTGCATCCAGCCATTTTACTGAGTCAACGCTCTGAACGGCCTGCTGGAAGCTAGTAGGCTCATCATAATCTATGATGCAATCCTCTCTATCCCCATCTATGAGAAAACCGTAGTATCTCTCGGGCGGATGAGACTGCCTACTACTCCTGCGGAGCGGCGTAGGAATGTCCTGTTCTTTTGAACCCTCTGGTTCCACTAAGCTTTCAGTAACAGCTCGTGGTTCTGGAATTTCTTCCAGTTCTACTGCGCTCCCACTAATTTCCTTTTCTAAGAACTAGTGTTCTAGAAAGTGGGCATTACGAGAAACAAGGACTTTTTGTTCCTCTGCGTGGTAGAAAAGATACCCCCTGGTGTTCTTTGGGTATCCCACAAACTTGCACAGTACTGAGCGTGCCTCGAGTTTGTCCGCATGCTGCTTTTTGACAAAAGCTGGACATCCCCAGATCTTCAGATATTGAAGATAGGGTTTCTTCCCACTCCATAACTCATAAGGTGTGGTAGGCACAGTCTTAGTGGGAATTCGGTTTAAAAGGTATGCGGCTGATTCTAGCGCATACCCCCAGAATGATCGCGGTAACTCAGCGTTACTCATCATGGACCGTACCATATCCAATAGGGTTCGGTTCCGTCTCTCCGATACACCGTTATGTTGCGGAGTGTATGGAGGAGTAAGCTGAGAGAGAATTCCGTTCTCTTTTAAATAGTCCAGGAACTCGGCACTTAAGTATTCTCCACCTCGATCCGATCTTAGAATCTTGATACTTTTGCCGGTTTGTTTTTCTACTTCATTCTTATATTCCTGGAATTTTCCAAAGGCTTCCGACTTATGTTTCATTAAGAAGACATAACCGTACCTTGAAAAGTCATCCGTAAAAGTAATGAAGTAAGAATAACCGCTTCGCGCATGTGTAGACATTGGACCGCACAAGTCGCTGTGTACGAGTCCCAAGAGCTCGCTCGCTCTTACTCCGTGTCCAGTGAACGGAGTCTTTGTCATCTTTCCTTTGAGACAGGATTGACAAGTGGCATACGATTGATATTCGAATGGATTCAAATATCCTTCTGTATGTAACTTAGTCAATCTTCTCTCATTGATGTGACCCAGTCTACAATGCCATAAGAAAGTCTGATTGATTTCCGGAGACTTTCTTTTGTGTGTATTCTGGACATTGAAAATCTGTGGTTGGTTTAATACGTATATACCATTGCTTAATGTACCTGACCCAATCAGAACTTGATTAAGGTGAATGTTTACAATATTGCTTACAAACGCAAATTCATAACTTTCTTTAGAAACCAAAGATACAGAAATGATATTACAAGTTGCGTTGGGTACAAAAAAGCAATTACGCAAAACCAAAACATGTCCATCTGACGTTCCCAGGTGATAGTCCCCCACGGCTTTAGCATCCATGATAGCTCCGTTCGCAACTCTAAGGGTCATGTCACCTGCTTTCAAAACACTATGGTTTCTCAACGCCTGCAAAGAATTACAGATATGAGATCCTGATCCGGTATCCAATACCCAGGAAGTAGATTTTATTGAAAGACAGTTTTCAATAACATACACACCTGAAGCTGAAGCTGCAACCTGCTTCAATTCCTGTGTTCTGGCCTTCCAGGCCCTGCAATCATTCTTCCAGTGTTCTTTCTTATGACAATAGATGCATTCTTCCTTATCCACAAGCTTCCCCGCTTTCTTTGTTGCTTTAGCTTTTCCCTTCGTATCCACTTTACTAACACCGTCTCTTGGTTTGGCGGGGGCTTTCTTCTTCTTTCCCTTGGCTTTCGCCTTGGACCTAGAAGAAGATGATCCTCCTACAAACAAAGTGGATGTTTCCCTACCTTTCTGTAGGGTGCCCTCTGCTCTCCTCAGCATGTTGAGGAGCTCTGAAAGTTCAACTTCTTTTTCTTGTAAGTTGAAGTTCAGTATAAACTGGGCGTAAGTGGAAGGAAGGGACTGGAGAACTAAGTCCGTATAGAGCTCACTCTCTAATGTGGTCCCTAGGTCCGCGAGCTCCTCAATGTAGCCGATCATCTTAAGCACGTGATCTGCTACTGATGATCCGACGGCCATCCTTGCCGAAAATAACTTTTTCGACGCTTCGTATCTTGCGATACGAGATTGCTCTCCATACAGTTCTTTTGTATGAAGAAATATGGATTCCAAGTCCATATTCTCGTGCCTCCTCTGATGTTCATTGTCCATAGAGGCAAGTACGAGGCACTTGGCCTTCGCGCTATCAATCTCCCAAGTCTTACGGATTTCCTTATCCGCGACGCTGGAAGTGGGACCAGGGATAGGGGGAGCTTTGGTGGTAAGAAGATACCCCAGCTTGTCGTAAGTGATTGCCATCTTGACATTCCTGAGCCAATCTTTGTAGTTTGGCCCTGTCAGTATGTTTTTATCTAGTAATAACTTAAGTCCAGTCATGTCGATTGGTCGCTGCAATTAGGAGAGAGAAGAAACACTCAGCTTGATGCTCTTGCAAGTTTTAGAATGGTTTTTAATTTGTCTAAACAGGATGGCTCCCACTGTTTCTCGAATCCCTCCTCAAACCAAAAAGGAAGAATTAGTCAGGATCAATCTCACCGTACAATACTTGCTTAGCCGTTTAGCCAGGCCAGTGTCGGTACTTCGAGGGAGGTTTTCCAACGCTTTCGCGAAGTTCCTTAATTAAATAACCACTTTTCCCTGGGGGCGTAGCCCCGCTAACACCTTTCTAGACACCTACTAGGTTTATAGCATTGATCGTTTAGTGAGAAATTTCCCGAGGAGTAGCATATACTCACAGTAGGATCGGGATCCAAATATCATCGCGTGACGAAACTGAAGGAATCCTACCAGAATCATCACACTCCAAATGGTATGCAACACTAGCAAGTTTCAGTTCTTTTGAAACTCCCGATGTGGATTTTTTTTGGCCCCATACTCTTATGACCTTGGCGTGAGGTTAAAATGTCATAAGTCACATGTCAAGTTCTTCTCATCATTATCCAGGTTAATTTGAATCCACCCGTACCTACCCTTGACGTAGGCCAAAATGGTAGTACGGCTGTCCCAAACTAACGCATTCTATCTATGCAACAGATAAATATCCAGCAGCTACCAATCATTATGCCTTGGCGTGAGGTCAAAATACATAGCTTGAATACTACCGAATATTTAACTGAAATGATGGAGGGCTACGAATGGTTTTGACAAAACCGTGAACGTAGTGAACTTGATATAATCGATGGAACGAGATAGCTTTTAAAAGGAGTGGCTCAAGCTCCGCATTTAAAAGTTAGTTTTGAAAAAAACCGTGTGGGTTTCCGAAAGTGTTCCAACGATTTTAACTTGGTTTATTTTCTTGCATTAGTTCTTTTAATGCGTGATATCTTGCATTAGTTCTTTTAATGCGTCCCATCATTTAATCCTACCATTGCAGAAAACAACCAAAATATGACGTACGCTTATGCCATTCACATTCGCCACGAGGCCCCGTCATTACCCGTTAGGTTACTTAACTAACGACAGAGCGGGGGCTGGGCTAGCGCGGCTGTAAAACATAAGCAACGACTAAATAATATCATATATAGATATATTGCAATGATAGCCATTTCAGATCACAGATGAACCCATTGGATATACTAGGAATCCGCAATTCGTACGAGCCTGTAACGAAAAGCAGATTACACGGTCGCGGTGAATAGCCAATACCCCACCCAAGACCCCTACGGGTGCGGCAAACTACCCGCCAAGTACCCGAAGCGAAGCAACCTCCCTCAACTCCGTGAGTAGGCCACTCGGCACTTCGGCATACCCGGTAGTTTGTGCACCCCCTCCATGGGTCTATCCTAGGAGCAAAAACAGTAAAAAGAAATTATACAATGATGGCTACAACCCCGATCCGGTTGTGCGGCCATACAAATAATTATTACATCAATTTACAAATTTACATGAATTGATAGAAAAGAAAACTCTCGTCTCACAACCCCCGGCTATTCACCCGCGACAATCTAATGAATTCATATACACATTCCAATGACATTACAGATCACAGATTTGTATAACCCCCACTAATCGACATATAGCGATTAGTAGACGTTCAATACAAATATCACATCACAGAAAAACCCGTCAGCTTAAGTCTTTTAGAAGTTCGATCAAAAATACGGATTTACAGGCCCCAAATACAAAATTTTCGTTCTGGAAAATCTGGGCAGAAAATACATATTCCAAAAATCCCAAAACAACCCCAGAAATACACTGCACCAAATTTGGACCTCGGCCGAGTCAACTCGGCCGCGGAACCGCGGCGGGAGCGTGCTCCCGCCGCGTTTCCGCGGCGCTTTGAACGGTTCGTGGGACCAAATTTTGTGGTTATTCTATAAAAAGCCTGAGCCGATTTTTAAGATGAAATTTATCAACTTTTGAACAGAATAAAAATCGGCAGAAACTTGACAATCTCGGGTTCGTTTCGTGACTTTTTCTTTGATCGATCTTCTAGTTACTTTGCTAACATGTTAGATAGAGTTTAACTAGGCTCTGATACCACTCTAAGTCCATGCTACCTCTCCCGGCACTTTCGGGCATGCGGAATTTGGTGAAAAACAATTTTCTAGAGGTGGTAACATGGACTCAAAACCGGATCTTTGTTAAACATCTAGCTAACAACCTAACTACGAGTTGCTAACTACTCGGTTAGGGGGTTATACCTTTCCTTTTCTCGAACTCCTTCGTCTTCAAGCTTCGATGGTCGTCCGAATCGGCTTCTCCCCGTCGTCTCCTTGCGCCGAAGATAGATCCACCTGAAAGCTTCAACCTTTGGCTCCTTCTTCGAACTTTGAAGAAACTAGTTCACTCGGTTTGCTAAACCTTGTGAACTAGAGTGAGTAGAGAAGAGTTTGTATGGGATTTTATCTATGGTTCTTGGTTCTCAACTCATGAGACAAGTGAACCATAGAGTCAAGAGAGGGAGAGCAAGAGGAGGAGATGAGAGCTCAAGAACAAGAGAGAGAATGAGCATGAAAGAATAAGAGAAGACTTTTCACATTTTGCTCTCATAATCCAAAACAATCATAACACCTCATATCAATCAAGTATTATGTGATGGTTTAAGCAACCATAGCCATATCATTTCATGCACTCATTTTGCACAAAAGAGCAAGCAAGCAAAAGTTTTTGCCATGAAATGATAGCTATAGTTATCATGATGGTCAACTAGTCAAGCCTAGTCAACCGGTCAACAAAGTCAACAAGTCAACAAAAGTCAACAAGTCAACAAAGTCAATCCCTCAACAACCATGTCACCATAATACTTAATTAATATAACTGTTAATCACATATCATATTCTCATTAGGGTTGAGCAAAAAGTCAATAGTCAACTGTCAACGGTCAACAACCCTAATGAGAATCCTCTGCCTCTTTCTCTCCGTCAACTGCGCATACACACCCGCATCCGCGTTCCGAGGAACACGAATGCATACTGGATAAAACCAATCCCAAAAGGTACACTAGGATCTGGCTTAAAACAAAGCCCGCTAGTGTGAACTGTCCGGACACTGTACGTGCACAAGTGCACGGATGTGACCGAACCCTGTCGCAAAACCATGCGACCTGTCGCAAAACCATGCGACCTCTACTCTTTTGCCTAAAGGCGAATAGCTTTCTGTGTGGGACTCTAAAGACTCGACACTACGCTGGCAGTGGGTTTAACCACAGACCGCAAGCGGCACTAGCTGTGCGTAACAGTCCCCAGGTAGATGCCGACAAGAAGACTGACGAGGCGAAACCCATCTGAACTCCTACTGAGCCTGAATGTTACATTCTCCGTACAGACCGGTCTGTTCGTCTGATACATCGCATGGCGGGCCTAGGGGGCGGTAAACGTCAGTCCCCTAATAGCGGTACAAGTCGTGTCGGAGTGAAGCCCAAAACACCCTGAGATAACACTCGAAGCCTACCAGTATATCTCGTTTGCCCTGGCCAGGGACTACTCGTGTAATGGCTCTCCTACACATAGCGCGATGTCAACCCCCAATACCGGGAGAGACGAATCCTGTCTAACCGTCACTGCCTCCAAGTGCTTCGGGACTGCACCCAACTACCACCTGTTTGCACGACTCCTTTGAGCTGTGGTAGGGTAGTAATCAAAGTACAGTGGGAACACACTCGAGGCGAAGTGACAGTGTCAAGACAGCGGACTAAGCTGTACTCATGTCACCTGGGAACTGATAACTGACGATAGGCATAATACCAACTAGTCAATTCCCGACGAGTCCTGTCCAGTGTACTCGTAACCCAACGAGCACCCGCATACTATCTCAAGTACGACATACCGACGGCTGTGGGACAGACCGTCTCCCACGCTGGGATGAGAAGCGCATGCGCTAGTCTACTCCGGAGTATCGATGTCCTGTCTTGATTGTCCCGCGACCAGGGACCTGCATAAGGATGTGCTTATAGATTACCCAGCCCCACTAGTGTGACTGCCATCACAATGCTGGTAATCAAGCAAAGATCCTAAGGGCTCCACTAATGTGTATAGGCGATATACTAAAATAAACACATGTACACATTGAAGTAGAAACAAACCAAGTAGCATACTACTATTTTGAGCAAGATTGTATATACAAGGTGAATATCCCAAGCTTCCATTAAGTAATATACAAACTAGTATGATACAGTAATGGCCTCTAGGGCATATACACTAACAGCTAGCACTGCCCTGCTCTGCCGTTAGTTACCTAACCTAACGTGTCACGACCCAAATGTGGCACGTGACAGGCACTTAAATCACATGACATCTAAAGACATCGACGCGGTTCAAGTAAGCCAAAACCCGGAATCTAAACCTTTTTGAAAATATTGGAGGTGAGTTTAAAATAGACATCAGATGGAATCAGTTTAATTAACCTTTAAATTTACTACTTATGTTTGAAAAATATCTATGACGTTTTGAAAATCTGACCGCACCTCGTTTGAAAATTTTATATAAAAACGCGATACAACTACCACAATAAAATAGCATCCCAACGAAAGCTAACCTTCATGTCCAAAAGACAGAACAGCCAAACAATCTATATCAGAAGTCGACTCTAAAGAGTGCGACATCACCATACATAAACTCTAAGTCTCGCTTCTAAGTCCATAATATATCATTTCTAAGTTGATGGAGATTCCGCTAGATACAAGAATATATAAATAATCAAGAGTGAGTAGGATACAATAACAACTCACATACCCATCAATCCCTAAAAGAATGTGTGTCCAAACCGCTGATAATCCAAGCGGTAAAACCTGCAAGAAACTGTGGCATAACGGGGATGAGTTGCCAACTCAGTGAATAAAAGTGCATCTAAAGGTAGAAATCGAAATGCATGACGATACCTAGGTCATAAGTATAGTACTATCATAATCTATATCGATATACTATATGATATGCAAAAGTGCAATACTAACTATCATGCAATCACAAGTATAATATCATAAAGTCATATGAATCAAAATCATGAATCTATTATCCGTATTAGAATTCCCTTTTTGTCTATGAATATCTGTACAAATATATGCAGGTACCGTCCCCCGAATCAGTCCTGGTGGAAACCAATAAATACATATCTAACTGTGTACCTCATGATAATGATCACATCAATATACATATAGATGTCCAGCATCGACATCGAAATCCACAATCTCTCGTGTCCAGCATCGACACGTAAAAATAGATACCGTCGACACCATCTCAACAGATGATCGCCATCCGATATCTTGGCTATGATCAGTATCCCCTGGATATCTGCTGTACCTAATCGAACCCCGGTCAGTATCCCATGGATAGCTTCCGTGCTCATCTTAATCTCCGGTCAGTATCCCTTGGATATCTGCCGTGCTCAATTCTATCTCCGGTATCGAGTATCCTCGCTAGGCTCCCCCGCCTCAATGCGGCTATCCTGCCCCTCGGTCTCGACCGGGTCCACCATGTATCCAACTGTATATCTCCCCCACTCAGTCTGGATAACGTAAAAATCTACGACTGTATATCTCCCCCATTCGGTCCGGAACAAAAGCAGAAAACACAAAACTCATGGTGGACGTTTTACTCATCATCTCAAAATATCAAGTAAGGAATAAGAATAGTTGCATAGTTTGTATTGATGATATACTATATATCTATATATATATAACAGTGTCCCATACCACCGATATATATATCATCAGGAGTAAAATACTCAGAAATCCCAAGAAAATCAAATACATCATCTATAGTACTATAACATGAATAGGAAACGACTACGTAATCATATCACATAACATATTGAGTTCAATTCTAATGTGTCATGGCACTACTAATGATGTATAGTGTAGCATACGCGTCTGTGCACGTGCAACATGGAAATCATTAGTATTTGTGCAAGTGTTCTACGGTGTAACAATCTATATATTAACACATATCTATCAGAACGATTCTACAGTGACATGGCAGTACCAATGAGGTGTAGTGTAACATATATTTACGTGCTTGTGCAGCATAGTACTCATTGGTATTTGTGCAGTGTTCTATCAGAGTGTGCGTAACGCAGAAACATATATTATAGATAATATAACCTAAATGTACTTATTGTAATTACTTGTTATGAGCTATACCATTATCTTTAGAAATGATCGGAACGTTAAGTTTGAAATAAGGAAGCCGCCTTAGATTTAAAAGAGATGTTTGTTTTAGAAACTGGCATGCATCCTGATAGTTTATTTAAAAGACAACGAACCATGGTTTTTAAAAGAATATAGCTCATATAAGTATTACATCCTATAACAGAATATAACCTAACTCCACGAAGCAAGGAATAAATTGGCCGTTAGTCGGCATACAAAGTTCATCATTTCCAATACATATAAATCTTTGTATCATATTGCTATATCCATATCATCCTAAGTACGGCATGATTTCTCGTACAACTCATCAAATCATACCCATGTCGTACGGATCCAACATTATGTACCTGTCTCACTTAAAATCATAATACTATTTATAAGGTTGCGGGGGTGCTATACTCTATCCACCCGACTTCCCCAGTAGATATAAATCTACTCATCAACTTGAGAACTCGCTGAATCTACGCTGCTACATCGCCCACTCCTTCTCGGAATCCTTGAATCGTACCTATAGTCGTATTTAAATCACATAGATGTAAATATCATATCGGAAATCAAAACAACGAGTTAAACACCCGTAGGTTAGAACCTACAGCATACTTAACTCAAAAACTACCATATAATTCTGTCGTTAACGTATAAATGTTAACAGTTCAACTGCAACATCAAAATACGAAAACTGCGTATCATAAATATCTGAATTTTGAGAAAACCATTTTTAAAACATTCCCAGATTCCTTTGTATGAATAATTAGGCAAAACAACAATACAGAGACTTATAAAATACCAAAACAATGTTATAGGAGAAAAACCAACACCAAACTCTCAAGGGGGGCCGGCGTCGCCCGAATTTTTATGGTGGTCGCCGGATTTTGTGGTGAGTTTGGGGCTCTGGTTTTAAGTGTAGTCTTCTATCTTGCTCATTATACTTTTGATTTTGCTAGTTTTTCTAGTGTTTACACTTATTAGTTCCAGATTTACTTTCTTTAGTTTAATTATCATAAACACTAAACATGCTATGTGTCGTATATATATAGTTTCATTTCACTCCTAAACTGATATTAGTTTACACAATTAACCCACTGAAAAACTAACTTGTTTAAACAATACCAAATATACCTAAACACCTACAGAGAGATACCCCAAAAACCCAAAATACCCAAATCCCTATGCAGACCGGCGAGCTCGGAAATCCCCTTTATGTCGCCGGCTCATCTCCGAGGTAAGGGGTCCGTCTTCCTGTGGGTTACTCTAGGTCCAATTTACAAGGTTAAGGCGCTGTTTAGTTTTTCTAATTTACCTTTAAACTATAGCAGATTCATAAACAGAGCCTAATCTATCAAAGTACGATATATACCGATATCACACAAAAACAGTATTGAACTAAGAACTGAAGGGTTGAGTTTATACCTATTGGATGATTCACAAGAGAACACCAGCTCAAGGATGGTATGTGGGAACATCTATGGTTTGTAGTATCACAAGTTTGGAAAAGTGCACACTTGAAGAAGGAATTCATTGCTCTCTTTCTTTTGGTAGGAATACTTAGAATATTTTTGGTTTGGGGCTGAAAGTGTAGTGTTTCAATTGGGGTTACTAAAGGATTTCTGAGTGTCATGAGTAAATAGGTGAGGAGGCATGCAGAGCAAGCATGAGGTGCATGTTAAGAGGTGGAGGTGGCATCAGAGGAAGAAGGAGGTGTAAGAATAAAAGGAGATAGTATTTTCATGCAAGAAGGAGGTGTGAGCTTAAGGTTCATATGGAGTTGTGGTGTGTGTGAGGTTCAACTTACCCTAACCATGACCTAGCACCTTTAAAAAAAGGACCTCACACAAAATCCAATTACATAGTCTTTTCGCAAAACCCCTCATTTTCTAAGTTATTATATAAACATCATTTTATTAAAATGAAGCTAAATTATCCACTAAAACCCTTGAAATTTACTAATGTTATAACTAAAATTCCAATTGTTATTAGTTTCATATACTACTTATGAAAATGTCCCATTTGGTTTTAATAACTTTTTAAATTAACCTTTTATTATTTAATTAATTAAATTTATTTATTTTTCTAAAATTTCCAAAATGTTACAATATTCCCCCTTAAGAAAATTCGGTCCCCGAATTTAAATTAAACTTCTTAAAACATTTTCTTAACCCAATCAACTTATCTCAAAACAAGTTCCCGGGTTCCAATTTTAAAATATAAAATTTTCTCGATATAACACGACTCCAAAGTCCCATATGAGCTAAAAATGCATCGCAACGCAACAGTGTGCATGAAAACTCAAAAGATAATCTTTCATAACTGTAACTCTAGCGATTGCTATGAGAATTACTCCAGATATGACAAAAATTGTGCCAATTACGAAAACTGTTGTGTATCCTAAGTACACAAAATCAATGCCATAATCGTAACGCAATATCAGTGCATACGACCAAGCGAAAAATCAAATCTATCACATATCCTATCCAGTGCAAATTATTAAAACAAAATCAACCTTTAATGGTTTTGTATGTAAGTCTCAAACCGCACTTCACGGTGTGCACGAAAACAAAACATCGCTAAGTGCAACAGGTGTGCACGAAACGATATCCACTGTATCTACTGTGCATGGAATAAAAGTATACAAAATAATACCAAGTGCATCGGGGTGCACAAAATCAAAAATCTAGTGGATCAGAGTGCACAAAATCAAACCAAGTATACCCATGATAGATATATAAATTTTTAACCATGCGTATCTGATGTGCACGGAAACTCAGTGTAGTGTATCCGGTGCACACAACACCCAATAGAGGGCAGTCACCTCGCACTAAAATCTCAACAAGTGCACCTGGTGTGCACAAAGCATAAGTCAAATGGAATTACTGTATATAAAAATCCCATCAAGTGCACCTGATGTGCACAAAACATAAATTTATCCTCAAATCATTAAAATACAAAAATCATGGACATCGAGTTGTCCTATCTCTAACGTTTGAAAATGAATGTTTTATAGTATAAAAACGTAAATCGAACTTAAAGAACATCGAAGCATATTCTCTTCAATGTCGGAAGGTGTTGTATCACCGGAATTGGCATAGCAAGAATTACAACTTGCCGTTTGCCACGTTCGAACGTTCTCTGCCTCTGAATTCAGGTTCTTCTTGCGGATCTCTAATACCATAGCTTATTTACACGATTACCCGGTGAGGAGCAACAACACCATTCGTCTTATTATGGATACATCCCATCACACCTTCTTGACCCGTAGTCCAGTCCTTTGTAACGCAACATGTTGATAACGGAAATCTCTGTCCTCTGCATGTGTACTAACAACTAATTCTAGTCCAATATTATTTATTATAAGCTCCTGGAAAATCAAGTCTTCTACTAAAATCATTTATCCAGCCTGCCGGGAACTAGTACTTATTACTGAATCCACTTTTCCTTTGATAACCACTGTCATTTCTTTTTTATTTCCTCCTGAAAGTGTAGTCGTACGCATCATCAAACCTTCAATATCCACTGTGTAAAGCAACTATTCACTGAAACATCGTACCAATCTCCTGTCCTATAAATTCCCTATATCGACCACTTAAGGAGCGTATCAGCATCGTCACGCGAATTTGCAAGTCATCCTTAGTTATGACCCACTCAGAGTCTTTCAAACTCGGAAACACGAATCCGTCATCTCTGCTACTCTGTAGAAGAATCTAGCTAATCTCACCTTCGAAGACTCATCCCAATTTGTCGGAGGTAAACTTACGGCACGATCTCCTTCTTGAACTACTTGCATCTGGTCTAACAAACTCCATCGAAAAAAGTACATCAATTTCACCGATCTCGTATCGAAGCGCCACAATGGATTAAAAATCCTAACCATTCCACACCTGAACGGCTATGAATCCTGCCGATCCATCTACACATGTAACATCGTCAACCTTTAACTTCATGAACTCTGGAATTAACATCTCGATAATCTTAGCAAAGGTTGATACCGCTGTCTGAACAATACCCAACACCATGATCTTCAGAGTGGGGAAAACATCACATCTCAAGTTTTCCTGAGCTCTAAAAATGACTCTACTATCTGGTGCGGATCCCGAAGAAACTCGCTTCACTATCAGAACTCGATCAATTATGAATAAACGACGTGTCTCTATATCATCGGAAAGTCACCCCGGTCAGTCCTTATCCCAGACAAGTCTGCTCTGACCGCATCTCTAACAGCAGCCCTCTCGGCCTTCATAAACATGGTGATCGAAACAATCAATCATGCACCGACGAAGATAGATCAACGGAAAGAATAGAAGGAAGATCTCAAGATATAAATCCTAAGGTAACTTAGGTGGAGTATCATATCGTAAATATACCGCGGAACATATGTACGGTACGTCACTCTACTTAGTACCTACTCCATCAACAAGGGTCATCCTATATAACGAAAGTTCGGGTATAAGATCTCCAAAGTCAAGTCTAAGTCCTATAAGGTCAAGCCCAGATAACAAAATATATTCCCAGACTCCATATAGTCAACCTAGACTCGAACAAAGGTTAAACCAAATTCTCTGATATCAACTTTGTCATGACCCAAATGTGGCACGTGACCGGCACTTAAATCACGTGACATCTAAAGACATCAACGCGGTTCAAGTAAGCCAAAACCTGGAATCTAAACCTTTTTGAAAATATTGGAGGTGAGTTTAAAATAGTCATCAGATGGAATCAGTTTAATTAACCTTTAAATTTACTACTTATGTTTGAAAAATATCTATGACGTTTTGAAAATCTGACCGCACCTCCTTTGATAATTTTATATAAAAACGCGATACAACTACCACAATAAAATAGCATCCCAACGGAAGCTAACCTTCACGTCCAAAAGACAGAACAGCCAAACAATCTATATCAGAAATCGACTCTAAAGAGTGCGACATCACCATACATAAACTCTAAGTCTCGCTTCTAAGTCCATAATATATCATTTCTAAGTTGATGGAGATTCCGCTAGATACAAGAATATATAAATAATCAAGAGTGAGTAGGATACAATAACAACTCACATACCCATCAATCCCCAAAAGAATGTGTGCCCAAACCGCTGATAATTCAAGCGGTAAAACCTGCAAGAAACTGTGGCACAACGGGGATGAGTTGCCAACTCAGTGAATAAAAGTACATCTAAAGGTAGAAATCGAAATGCATGACAATACCTAGGTCATAAGTATAGTACTATCATAATCTATATCGATATACTATATGATATGCAAAGGTGCAATACTAACTATCATGCAATCACAAGTATAATATCATAAAGTCATATGAATCAAAATTATGAATCTATTATCCGTATTAGAATTCCCTTTTTGTCTATGAATATCTGTACAAATATATGTAGGTACTGTCCTCCGAATCAGTCCTGGTGGAATCCAATAAATACATATCTAACTGTGTACCTCATGATAATGATCACATCAATATACATATAGATGTCCAGCATCGACATCAAAATCCGCAATCTCTCGTGTCCAGCATCGACACGTAAAAACAGATACCATCGACACCATCTCAACAGATGATCGCCACCCGATTTCTTGGCTACGATCAGTATCCTCTGGATATCTGACGTACCTAATCGAACCTTCGTCAGTATCCCATGGATAGCTTCCGTGCTCATCTCAAACTCTGGTCAGTATCCCCTGGATATCTGCCGTGCGCAATTCTATCTCCGGTATCGAGTATCTTCGCTAGGCTCCCCCGCCTTAATGCGGTTATCCTGCCCCTCGGTCTCGACCGAGTCCACCATGTATCCAACTGTATATCTCCCCCACTCAGTCTGGATAACGTAAAAATCCGCGACCGTATATCTCCCCCACTCGGTCCGGAACAAAACCAGAAAATACAAAACTCATGGTAGACGTTTTACTCATCATCTCAAAATATCAAGTAAGGAATAAGAATAATGCATAGTTTGTATTGATGATATACTATATGTGTGTGTGTGTGTGTGTGTGTGTGTGTGTGTGTATAACAGTGTCCCATACCACCGATATATATATCATCAGGAGTAAAATACTTAGAAATCCCAAGAAAATCAAATACATCATCTATAGTACCACAACATGAATAGGAAACGACTACGTAATCATCTCACATAACATAATGAGTTCAATTCTAATGTGTCATGGCATTACTAATGATGTGTAGTGTACCATACACGTCTGTGCTCGTGCAACATAGAAATCATTAGTATTTGTGCAAGTGTTCTACGGTGTAACAATCTATATATTAACACATATCTATCAGAACGATTCTACAGTGACATGGCAGTACCAATGAGGTGTAGTGTAACATATATTTACGTGCTTCTGCAGCATAGTACTCATTGGTATTTGTGCAGCGTTCTATCAGAGTGTGCATAACGCAGAAACATATATTATAGATAATATAACCTAAACGTATGTAGCAACCGAGTTCAATTATACCAGTTTCTGTTGCCGTATGTGTTGTTTGTGGTGTTTATTTCATTTACCGTGTTTGGATGCGAATGGTAGTTTACTTGATATTCGACCCGCTTGCTTGAGCTCGTTGTTTCCTAGTTATAGATTACCCTAACATTTCATATTTTGCATATAACAATTTAAGTCACTTAAAATAATTTAAAATTACATGACATAGTCTGCATGGTATCCCTAACCCTGTGGTAGTGTCCTTACATTGTGTTCTCGTTCCGTTCATTGAAACGGACGCGTTGGGATGTCTACGCGCACGTACGTGCGACCATTCTTGGGGGTATGCTTTTCTGTTACATAATTCTTCATTTTAATTTTTGGAACTTGCCAATAAGTTTCTTATTTCAAATCCAAAATTTTGGACCCGACATGGGCGCATTTCTGAATTATTTTGTATCCCGCCAAATTCTAATATTTTAAATTTCTTTTTAATTCGTTAGTGTATATTTCTTTGCTAAAGATTTATATCACAGTTCACCACAGAAAATATTTTAACCATAAAAATCCTTTTTAAATTTTCTCCCAACCAATCACAATCTCCTCTTTACTCACTGGGCCCCACCACCAAATCTCTCCCTCTATTCTATCTTTCTCTTATATTTTTTCAACCAATCAGAAAACCTTCCCTCCAATCACCGAGCCCCACGTCTCTCTCTCTCTTCCTTTCTCCTTCTCTCTCCTCCCCACGAGCGCTATCTCTCTCTCTCCCCTTTCTCTCTTCTCTCGCGCCTTTGTCTCTCTGCTCGCGATCACTGTGCATTCCTCGAGTCTCGTCACCGCCTTGCGATCTCGTCACCTCCCTTCTGCGTCTTCTTCTTCTTCTTCTTCTGTTTCTTTTTAAACAGCCCCATGCATCCTCGCCACGAGAAACCCACCAAGGAAAAACCCTAACTCTATTTTCCCCCGCTCCTCAGCCCTCGTCGCCATCCTTCTCGCTTCCTCGTCGCCCTCATCTCCATCTTATTCTCCTTATCTCCTTCTTCCCGAGTCTCTCTCCCCTGCACACACACCCGAGGAAAACCCAAGAACCCAACGCCGCCTTCCATCGCCGCCGACCATCCCCATCCCTATCGCCATCTCCTCCCTCTCATCTGCTCTTCCTCCAGCACCCAAAACCTTGCACACAACCCCAACAACTTCAAACCCGAGCCCAAAACCCTAACCAAACCCTAACTCTTCAACACCCTTCACCGGCGCCCCTCACCGCCGTTGGTCTTGCCGCCATCGTTAGCTCTCCCCTCTGCAACCCAGTAAGCAATCTTATTCCCATTTCTCTTCTTTTCTTTCCCTTCTCCTCTTCTTGTTTCTTTATACATTCTTCTCTTCTCTTTTATTCTCTGTTCTGTTTAGATCGCCGGATTTGGCCGTGACGTCGACGATCCCGACGACCCAGCGAGGACCTCTGACCCGTGTGATCCCACTGTTCGTTGTTTGGACTCATTCCGTGTACCGTACGCGCGTCGCGACTTTTCTCGCCGACGTGAGACATTCCGTATACCGCTTTGCGATCCGTCGAGGCAAGCGAAACTTTCTACATACTATTTAAATTACTATAAATGCTATTTAAATTACTATATACCTATTTGGGTGCACATTAAACCTGTAGTTTCCATTTAATACCATAATTTCCATTTTAACATTTCGACGTCCTATTATATCATTTTAGATTCATAGCTCGAAACATACCAGGTTGCATTTAGTTCTATTATACATAGTACCCACACTCATATTTAAATCTTATAACAATTATTTGCATAGCCCACAGTACGCCTTTTATATTTTATACCCTGTCGGACGACCATTTGCATACATCTAACCTGATTTATATTCAATTGCATCTCTAGATTACTTAGTACATATTAACATGATTTTATCATCCACATTCGTTTTACTGTATTCATGTAATGTTGAAATTATCCCTTGAACCCAAACTGATAACCGTGCATCTTCATACCTTAATCTGTATCTTATTGCATTTCACGTTACAAGTTCCGGCTTGTTGATTATATTAGCACACATGCTTGTTCTGTATACCATGTTTATGCTAGCTTGATTATGAGCACCCACACAATATCTTGTACACCCTGACATGACTTGCTACACCTATTACTTGGCTCGACATGGTACCGTGCAACTCTTGACATGACACCTATACATTACTTGATTTGACCTGACATACCATACTTTACCCAGTACCTGATCTTGTACCTAATGCCAACAAACCTGACCTGTTGTCCTTACGGACCGTTCCTATTGTTTATCCAGACAAACCTGTACCTGCCTGATCATGTGTTGGCATTAGTTCTAGATTACTTAATACCTGACTCGAACACTTTTAACTTGGGGGTATGGGGAAATCAATGATGAAACCTGACTTGTAACTCGACAGTTCGACACCTGTTCTGATCAGTCTTACGGGCTAGGCCAGCCCCGGGGTGATAATGCTGACATCACTCATCTTTATATACTACCCTTTTATTGCCTAGCGGCACGTCTTGGATTCAGCCCGAGAATCTTGACCGTGGTCCCGGGCACGCACAGGATACTATTTAGTTACATCGATGATTCATCAAATTGATTTCAAAGACTTGAGAGTAGATAACCCAATATACCAGTTTAGTTTACTCACTGCACACTACCCTTCACTGCCCTGATTTTTATTGCTGTTACACATGCTTTACCATTTATGATTATACTTGCATGTCTTGTTACCCCGTTTATATTTTATTGCTTGATGACATGATGCACTGACGTCTGGGTTTTGCATGGCCCAGATTCCGTACCTTTGCTGCAGTCCGAGCAGGAGTACTTCAGTCAGCAGGCTGAGCAGTGAGGACTCAGTAGTAGTTAGTTTTTTTACTTTTCAACATTTTATTCCTGATGGGAGCCCGCATTATGGGACATACATTCCAGTTATTCTTGTATTGGATCTTTTGCTTCCGCATTATTTATTCTTGACTCATTTTATTTTGGCTTATGGACATGTGCTAGATAGTTTTATTTTTTGTTCTTGATATCTCTACAGCCGTAATGTGACTGTGGAAGGATAATTCTTATCCACAGGTAGCATGGTTGGCTATGTCACGTTCCTACCTTAGTGTACTCTGGAAAGCGAGGCATGACAACATACTTATTGTAATTACTTATTATGAGCTATAGCATTATCTTTAGAAATGATCGGAACGTTAAGTTTGAAATAAGGAAGCCGCCTTAGATTTAAAAGAGATGTTTGTTTTAGAAACTGGCACGCATCCTGGTAGTTTATTTAAAAGACAACGAACCGTGGTTTTTAAAAGAATATAGCTCATACAAGTATTACATCCTATAACAGAATATAACCTAACTCCACGAAGCAAGGAATAAATTGGCCGTTAGTCGGCATACAAAGTTCATCATTTCCAATACATATAAATCTTTGTATCATATTGCTATATCCATATCATCCTAAGTACGGCATGATTTCTCGTACAACTCATCAAATCATACCCATGTCGTACGGATCCAACATTATGTACCTGTCTCACTTAAAACTATATATGAACTCTATGCAAATGAAAGACATATAAGATGCGATACTATATCAATATCTTGAATAACTACTATACTAATTAGAATCATAATACTATTTATAAGGTTGCGGGGGTGCTATACTCTATCCACCCGACTTCCCCAGTAGATATAAATCTACTCACCAACTTGAGAACTCGCTGAATCCACGCTGCTACATCGCCCACTCCGTCTCGGAATCCTCGAATCGTAGTTATAGTCGTATTTAAATCGCATAGATGTAAATATCATATCGGAAATCAAAACAACGAGTTAAACACCTATAGGTTAGAACCTACATCATACTTAACTCAAAAACTACCATATAATTCTGTCGTTAACGTATAAACGTTAACGGTTCAACTGCAACATCAAAATACGAAAACTGCGTATCATAAATATCTGAATTTTGAGAAAACCATTTTTAAATCATTCCCAGATTCCTATGTATGAATAATTAGGCAAAACAACAATACAGAGACTTATAAAATACCAAAACAAAATTACTGGAGAAAAACCAACACCAAACTCTCAAGGGGGGCCGGCGTTGCCGGAATTTTTAAGGCGGTCGCCGGATTTTGTGGTGAGTTTGGGGCTCTGGTTTTAAGTGTAGTCTTCTAGCTTTGTAACGCTTTGAAATTCTTTTAGGTTAATTTCGCGTTAGTTAGTAATGATGCGTGTTTTTCGTAAAAACCCGTAAAATTTAATTTCCTTTTCTAAACTAGAATAAAACTAGTTCTAATTGTGATGAGAAGTGTTTTTATATATAAATGGATTTTATTAATTATAATTTAGCTTGTGTTCCCTTTAATTAGAAATTTTTCTTAATTACTTTCCTAAGCAAGGATTAGTGTGACAAGCATGCACACTTATCATATTTTTGTGACATAGGTTAAAGTGTTAGCATGTAACCATTTTTCTTTTCTTCTTGCATGGTTCTTATTCCCCCACTAAATCAAATTAAACCCTTAATTTAAAATAAAATTTAAAGAATGGGAGGTATGGGTTGGATTAGGTGAGGAATGGGCTTGACCTTGACCATCTCTCTCTCTCATTTCTCTCTCCCTCTCATTTCTGGAAAATTCCAGCAGAGTAGCTGCAGCAACATCTTCATCATCTTCTTCTTCTTTTGCTCCTCTTCATATTCAACTTAAACCCTACACAAAAATCTCATTTTCCTTCACAAAAACCTTTGGAAAAATGGCTCTTTTGAGGATTTTGGTGGCAAATCAGTGCCTTTGAAGGCAAGGGCTGTAAGTTAGGTTTCCCTAAGGTCTTTTGGAGGTATTAAACTCACTCTTAGCACTTTAGCTCGTAACTTGTATTTTCTTTTTGCTAAAAATCGTTTTTTTGTGCGTTTTAGTGCTAATGAGAGGAAATTAGTGAAGTTTATGATAAGTTGGAAATTTAATGGCTTGGTTAACTTATTTAAGTGCTATTAGTGCTGTTTAAACCAGGTTTTTTCTTCAGTTTGCACTAAAATACCTTTTAGTACCAAATTAATGTTTTTAAAACGTTTTTAAACAAGATTATAGGATACGGTGATCTTCTATGTCTACGATTATTTTCTGGTGTTGCAAAAAATTACAGAATAGTGTACAGGGTAGCTAGGGTTTTGGGTTGATGTTCGAGCCCATTCCACCCCATAAAAACCGGCGACCTCCCTTGAAAATCCGGCGACGCCGGCACCCCTGTTCTGTGGGTGTTGGTGTTTTGCAGGGTGGTGTCTGTGTTGGTTTTACAGTGTTTGGTTTTGTTTGCTTTTTGGGTTTTCTTCCAGATAAGAATCTGGGACCTGTTGCCCTTAAATTGGAGTTGTGTGTTTAGCGCGACATGTACGCTTCGTCATGGTCTGGTGGGTTCTGTGCATCGCAGCGCATCGGGGTAGTTCTGGGATTAGCACACGCTCGTTTTAGTGTATCGAGTTCACGCGTTTAGCTTGCGACACTACTTTTTCCGTACTGCCTTAGTATCACGTTTTATAGGATTTTAGCTTATGCTTTTTCCTTGTGTAATTCTAGGTTCGCAGGCGAGTAGGACGGACGCCGCGAAGAAGGGAAAGCAAGTCGTCGGCTACACTTAGCACGAGACCACGGTGAGTAGATTTAACATCTACGGGGAAATCGCCCGTATGGCGTTATGCGTCAGGGCTTGATAGGCTATAGTAGCTGCATATTTGCATTCATATACCTTGGTTGCATACTGTATTTCCTACTATATATATGTATATGGACTTAGAATTAATAACACACCGCACTGTTACTAATGGTTCATGTTGCACGAGCACTAATCTGCATGTTACACACACACCGTTAGTAATTGCCATGACACTCACACTATAGAATTGCCATGAACAATATATTGTAGCTCACCTCATATATGATTCGACATGATTATGTTACTTGTACACATACTCATTTGCATATCCATACTTATGCATATACAATTGTACCTACCTAGATAAGCTGATTTTTGGTAAAACTGGGGACCACATGATACCTTTTAAAACTGAATCTACTTAAAGAGCTGTTTCTCCCTTTTTCTCATAGTACGACTTATGATGCATATATTACATCGCATGGATTTACGCATTGGCTTTGGATTTCATGTGATTTCTAGATTTGAGAACCATGGTATTATTTTAAGAAAGCATACATGGTTTTAAAAACCCGGTTCCTCTTGATATGATATTTTGGTGCGTCCACCACGCGTTTTCTCGGTTCTGAGACATGTGCTTGAAACCCGATTCGAGGAGTTGGATGATCCATTTGCGGGTTCGTGGTGGACCCGGTATGGTTCCCCGGGACGAGAAATGTTTTTCGTGGAGCAGACGATGAGCCTGGCAGGGTGGCTAGTACTTACCGGTGATTGGTTGGACCTGACGATTATCCGGAAGATACTGACCAGAGTCGATAGATGGTTACGGGATGACCCGTATTGCCGGGGCCGAGGGCCGATTCCACAGACGGAGCCCGTGGGCCGATTCGGACCGACGGAGCCCGATATATGAGGATTTGCGTGTCGATGCTGGACACGATTATTTCATGATATTTTCGAGTACCGATATTGGGCATTCACGATTTTCAGAGATTTACAGGATTTGAGGGCTGATGAGGGTGACGGCGCCTGAGTTTTATTGGGATTTGGGTGCATTGATGGACGCCGGTTATTTTTTCCACGTTGACATTCCATGTAGATGTTATTTTATTCCATGCTCAGCATTCATTATTATGCATCTCATCCTGTAGTCGTATTACCTGATAGAGTACTTATGCATGATTATTGCACTTCCTGCTCATCGCATATAGATGTTATCTGCTGGTATATGTTAGAGTATCGCAGTACGTGCATACTCGTGATTACCTTTATATGTTATTTCTATTCACAAGTTGGCAACTCACCCCCGTTGTGCCACAGTGTTTGCAGGTTGCCCCTCAGAGTAGTTGCGGCAGGCTACTTTCTTGTATCCTTTTGGCTACGGATACCACTGCAGTTGGTGCGTGAGCTGTTTGCTGCTAGGTGGGTTTGTGGTATCCGGTTATTTTCCATTTACACACTTTTGTATCTAGTACTCTCCATCTACTATTTCATGTATTGACTTAGAGACCAGTGTGAGGACGATGATGTATATTATTTGTACTCTGGTGTCGAGCTCGTGTGAGCCGACTTTACTTATGCAGTTTTTATCATTTGTGATGTTTTTCACTTATTGCTCATTTCTTCGCTACGGCGTTGTATACTACTCTTGGGTGGTTGTTTCCGCCGTTGAGCGTGATTGCTCTCATTTGGGATGCTTTATTCTTATTGTATATCATTTTACTCATATCTTGTCTTGTACCCGATTTCGGGGTTAGTTTTTACAAACGAAGTGCTGCCAAAATTTTTAAGATAATAACTTGAATTTTAAAGAAAGTTACTAAACTACTTAAAGTTTTCCAAATGTTTTTAAACAATTGTTTTCAACACTCACTACTTTAATGGTTTTGATTTCTGGGTTTCGGCTTACTTAGTCGCGTTACGCCTGTAGACGTTACGTGGTTAAGTACCGGTCACGGGTCGAACTTCGGGTCGTGACAAGCTTGCTCATTATACTTTTGATCTTGCTAGTTTTTCTAGTGTTTACACTTATTAGTTCCAGATTTACTTTCTGTAGTTAAATTATTACAAACACTAAACATGCTTTGGGTCGTATATATATAGTTTCACTCCTAAACTGATATTAGTTTACACAATTAACCTACTGAAAAACTAACTTGTTTAAACAATACCAAATATACCTAAACACCTACAGAGAGATACCCCAAAAACCCAAAACACCCAAATCCCTATGCAGACCGGCGAGCTCGGAAATCCCCTTTATGTTGCCGGCTCATCTCCGAGGTAAGGGGTCCGTCTTCCTGTGGGTTACTCTAGGTCCAATTTACAAGGTTAAGGCACTGTTTAGTTTTTCTAATTTACCTTTAAACTATAGCAGATTCATAAACAGAGCCTAATCTATCAAAGTACGATATATACCGATATCACACAAAAACAGTATTGAACTAAGAATTGAAGGGTTGAGTTTATACCTATTGAATGATTCATAAGAGAACACCAGCTCAAGGATGGTATGTGGGAACATCTATGGTTTGTAGTATCACAAGTTTGGAAAAGTGCACACTTGAAGAAGGAATTCATTGCTCTCTTTCTTTTGGTAAGAATACTTAGAATATTTTTGGTTTGGCGCTGAAACTGTAGTGTTTCAGTTGGGGTTACTAAAGGATTTCTGAGTATCATCAGTAAATAGGTGAGAAGGCATGTAGAGCAAGCATGAGGTGCATGTTAAGAGGTGGAGGTGGCATGAGAGGAAGAAGGAGGTGTAAGAATAAAAGGAGGTAGTATTTTCATGCAAGAAGGAGGTGTGAGCTTAAGGTTCATTTGGAGTTGTGGTGTGTGTGAGGTTCAACTTACCCTAACCATGACCTAGCACCTTTGCAAAAAGTACCTCACACAAAATCCAATTACATAGTCTTTTCGCAAAACCCCTCATTTTCTAAGTTATTATATAAACATCATTTTACTAAAATGAAGCTAAATTATCCACTAAAACCCTTGAAATTTACTAATGTTATAACTAAAATTCCAATTGTTATTAGTTTCATGTACTACTTATGAAAATGTCATATTTGGTTTTAATAACTTTTTAAATTAACCTTTTATTATTTAATTAATTAAATTTATTTATTTTTCTAAAATTTCCAAAATGTTACATAACGGTGCACGAGAGGATATCGAGGCAAATGCGGATGGCATAAGCGTACGTTGTATTTATCTGTGATGTTTAGGTAACTTAAATGATGTGACTTCATTGATGAGATTAATGAAGTAAAAGAAACCTAAAGATGTTGTAAAAACTTGTCTCGAAAACTGGTAGCTCTAGTTCTTGTTTTGCATAGCGGTATTCCTTGTAGAATATCCAGCACCTTATTCGATAAGAAAAGAGCTGAGATCTCTTCACCGGGAGTGACCTCTTTAGCAATAACTGGCAGATGCTACAACCCTCGGTTTTGTCCTTTGATTGCTTTTTTAGTTCTTGCTTTGCATAGTGGTATTTGTGAAATATCTGTTCATCACAGAATACTGCATTTTATACCGCCCATTCTTACGCTCGTGTGTTTATAGGTAGGTGCTTTTTATCCGTGTTTGTTATATATTTGCAGGATACAGGTTCTCGGTTCTAAAACGGTGAAATTCATAGAAAACACGACAAAATCCGGGTTCCTGCCAACCACTGATAAACACGGTCTCCGCTCTTCATCCGTATGCTGCCAGATACCAGTTTAGGAAGACAAAATGTCAAATCAATATCGTTTTCAGGCACAAGGCTCAATGGTAGCACAAGATCCAAGAGATCTACGCGGAGCTCGAGGCAATCATGACAAAAGCATCCACAAAAGTCCACCTTTCCTCAACAGAAATTCTGGAAGAAATGTGAGAGTATTTTCAGAAACTACATGTACCAGACAACAGGGGACAGCAAACCAGGGAATGCCACCAAAGCACCAACCCTAACTCCACTAAACGGCCGCGGAACCGCGGCCAAAGGGGGGTCTTGGCCGCGGTTCCGCGGCCATGTGGGGCCCACTCACTGTCGTGTTTCAGGGGTGTTGTGGGTACTTCATTTATCCTCTGCTGGTTGCCCTAGAACTTCAACTCCCTGCCTATAAATACAGCAGAACTGAGCTCAACCAAGGGTCATTCTTTGCATTCTTTTGTTCCTCTTTCTTTTGTAGTTTTAGTTCTTTTTCTTCTTCTTCTTCATTCCTCTTCCATGAATTGTAGTGAGAGCTTTTTGTGGATATGAATAAAGATGAGGATTTTGTATCATTCTTTTGTGTTTCTTCTTCCCCTTGAGATTCTTGCTTTCTCTTGCTCATTCAACCTCTTTATTGAGCTTGAATGGGTAAGGGTTAGTTATTGATCTCAAAGGTCGTATTTTCTCCCGGGACTAGCTCTTCACTTCACATGCGTTCTCTACCCTTCCCTTGATCTTGCAACCTCTTCATTGAGCTTGCAAGTTTAAGGGTTGGCTATTGAGCACATGCTTGGCTTGGGTTCTACTTCCGTGTTCTTTTCTTGTTCTTTTTATTACTCGCTTTTTATTACTTGTCTTTTTATTACTTGCAATTTTATTCATGCACTTTAATACTTGTATCTTTTCTTTTCTTTGTTCTTTTCTTTTTGTTCTCTTTTGTTTATTTTGTGAATGTTGTAATTATTATTGTTAAGAAGGAATACGGTATTGTAAGTTAACACATTTCTTTGCCAATTCCTTTTCCCGTTATTTTCCATTTGAACTTCGCCCAAACTATACGCAAGCGCTCCGTTAGGCACCGTACCCTGACAAGGTAACGGTGATTCCTAACCACGACCGGTTGCGTTCGGTTTGGCCGGAGGCGAAATCAAGAGACAAGAACGGAAGGACAAGGGTAAATAAGCCGGATTCCACGAATACCGCGCTTAAAATCCCCTAATCCACGTTGTTGCCGATTGCTTAGCTTCAATTGGTCAAGACTAGGCTCAAAGGTTTTGAGTACGGATTTCTTAGCTTACAATCTCGTATCTTTTCTTAACAACTTGATACTTGCAGATATACACATAGGTTAGTCTCAAACATACTCATTCTTTATTGACCCGTCTAAGACAAGAAGGTAAGATACCACCATCTCCCTGTGGACCGACCCGTGCTCAACCGGCTAGCTGCATAGCGACACCGTCTTGATTGCGGTTAACACAAATTCTTTCGATCAAATGGCGCTGTTGCCGGGGAGACGGTAGCGTATTTTCTTTCTTGTCATTCGGGTTAATATTCTTTTTGTATATATATAAATAATAAAAAAAAATAAAAAAATAAAAAAATCTTTTTATCTTTTTTTGATAATTTTTGTGGGCAAGAGTGCAGATTTTTGCAGATTTGCAAACTGCAATTGTAGAGAGCAAAGTGTACATTCAAGTTTAAGGTGATTACGGAGTACAGTGTCAAAGATCCGGGTAGTTTGACCCGCGCAAGCGAACCTTTCGAGCTTACCGGATTTGATTCAACGGGGGTTTCCTAACCCAAAACTTAACGGTACGTACTTTACTAACACCTTCTTCTCAAATCCGACGCTTCCAATATACTATTCTTTGCAGGATTCTTTGCAAGTTCGCTAGCAAACGCTAAAACTTGACTAACCGTATTTGTTGCAGCGCCGCGCTTAAAATAAAAAACGATTGTTTGATTCTTTATAGAATTTTTTGAATTGCGCATTGCATCAATTAATACGGACTTAAGGGCAAGCGAACCCCACAATATACGGTAAAGGATTTCATCACCTTTTCCGTGGCCCACAAATCACGAACTTGCGCATAACGTTTACCCGCACAAATTTAAAAGAAACCAGACTTTAAGCCTTAAGGACTTCGCGCTCACTAGGAGAAGTTAACTGTATTTAGAAGCTTGCTTAACGGTATATTGTTTACGGGGTGTCTAGGAAAGTGTTAACGGCGAAACCGCCAAAAGAGAAAGGGTTATTTAATTAAGGAACTTTGCGAAAGCGTTGGAAAACCTCCCCTTATCTCTGCACTTACCTGGCTTCGTGATCAGTGTATCTTGAGCCTGTTTCTCGACACAGTTTTACTTCGACAATCAAGTTCTCGAGCAGGTCTAGTTGACCTAGGTGAACCCTAAAACGATTAGGTGTGTGGTATTTTTTGTGTCGTGATTTTTTTTTTTTTTTTGTCCATATTTTTTTTTGTGTATATTTCATTCTTTTGCTAACAACTAACTAAAAAAAAAAAAAAAATTCAAATTCTTTCCCCCTCCTTTTCTCTGCCTTTCTTTTCTTCTCTCTTCATATCATGGGTACCCCACCTCGCAAAACTCTTGCCGAACTTTGGTACCCACAACCAGACATTACTTCATACGGTTCTTGTTTTGGTCGAACTTCAAACGATCCATCCATGCCAAAAATTTCATTGAGAGATCGGATAGACGCGTCTAGGACAAACAACTGGACCCCGCAATCCACTTCGTATCAACCGTTTCAAACATTCACCCCTTCTTGCGTTGATACACCTTTTGAAAATCCAGTTGTAACCCCAAGACCAATGTCTCTTGCTGAACATATCGAACAATCCCGTAGCCGATCTTTCACTCCTTTCACCACTACAAATTCTTGGGATCAACAATTCCATTCACCTTCTTATCCAAATGTTGATCCTACTCCTGTCCAGCCATTCAATTCCTACCAATCCTACCCTACTTTTGAACCTTCCCTAGACATTGCTTCTACACAGCCATTTGGGGGTTTCCAGTATCCAACTAACTTCGCATCTTTTACTGAAACCCTATCACAACCTATGTCTAGCTTAGAACAGTCCTTGGAAGAATTTAGGGTAGCTTCACAACAGACGATGGATTTGAATACGTCCATGGCCGCCCTCATACAACCTAGTGATCCGGTAGCTAGTTTTCAACTAGCTCCAACTTTTTCAATGTATGATGCGGCGGCAGGACAGGCTGTGAATTTGAGTGGAGAGAGTGAGATATACCCCTTTCCAAATCAAACCTACCCGTCTCAAATTGAATTCCACAACTCCTGTTTTGAAAGTCTATCGAGTATCCCACATGATTTATCAATTGAAGATAGAATGATGAATGAGTTGTGCGACTTCGTAGTGTTTGATTTGCCCGATTGTAAAGGGACTCATCCAAGTGAAACCAATCCTAAACCTTTTGACCTTTACACCTCCACTTTAGAACCTGAATTGATTGATATCCATGCTTTTGATGAGGTGTCAGAGAATTTTTATTTTCACTGGATTGAGGATATTGACGCTGGGGATATTTTGGATGATGAACCCGTAGATTTGGCTGAGTTTGTCTCTTCAAATCATCATCCCGATTCTTTAAATGTTTTTCCCGAACCCCATATGCGTCTTGATTTTGATGAAATTTGCATGGATAAGCTGAATTTTGAGGAGAATATTGAGGATAGCACTGAGGATGATACAGTTTTGCTTGATGAGTCGGATTTTCCAATTCATCCTATTCCTTCCACTGACTGTGTACACCCTCCTGAACCTTTAACCGATACCCTTCCTCAACCACTTCCCTCCATCCTTTCCATCGTTCCGACCTTGCAAGAACCCGTCTCACTTTCATTTACTGTGTCTGGTTTACCAAGTTCGGCGTACCCATGGTTTCTTACGAATCTTGAGGGATTCGACCCAATTTCTCGATGAGTAAATATATTAGCACAATCACTTTTCACACATCGCTCATCACAAATTGTGCTAATCTATTTACTCCATTTGCACCCTCAAATTCGTATTCCACTTCTTTTTACCTTCCGCCATTCTTCTTCTCATCTACCGAGACCGCATTCCACTTCTCTCCACAAGCGGTCTCACGTATTCTCCATGTCTTACCTCTTCACCTTCTTTCACCAACCACTGCTTTATCATGATAAAATCTTTGAGTGGTTGGTGTTAACTTTTGGCCTGTGTAAGGCCTTGTATAGATGGATACTGTTCTTTCCCCCCCTAATCCTGAATTTCAACGCTTAACAGTAGAAACACTGTTTTACTTAAGTTTGGGGGGGACACTTTTTGTTGTATATATTTTTTGTTTTCCTTTTTTGTATAGAATTTGTTTTTAGGAAGCGCCGGCAATTTTGACCCTCTTGGTATAGCCTGACAGTGAGGGCACTGTCAAGTTTAAGTTTGGGGGTGTGCTCGGTAAGCTTTCTTCCTTCGCATTCATATGTATATTTTGCATCTGCATATTAAATCCATAAAATCCATAAAAATCTGAAAATTTTCTAAAAATATAAAAACTTTTTTGTCAAGTTAGCTTGTGGAAGAACTCTGATTCAACATTCGACGGTTTTTGTTTGAAAAAATAGGAATAACTAAATCCTATGTTTGGATTTTGAAAACCTGAAAGATAACTCTCCTTTGAAGTTAACTATAGTTGATATACGTCTTTACATCACACTACACGTGTTGTGAGTCTTGGAAATTAGATGACAAGTCTTTTATGTTTAAAAACTTTTAAATAGATAAATGATTTTCTGAGGATCAAATAGGTTTGTTCTGAAATAAGTAATATATCAAGAATTGTTTATGAAGTGAGTGAATATGAAGGAATGTTATTGATGCCTTAATTGGAACTAAGTCTGAAAAATAACCCATCTGAAACTTGATTGGAATGATTACACACCAAACCCACTAAACACGTCTTTTATCTGAAAAATAATTGAACTGCCGGTTATATCTCCGTTCGTATTAAATCATCTGATTTTCACGACAATCTGTCTTTTGTTTTTGGACCTAGGTAACTTGAGTAATTAAGTCCGCTGGGGTGTTTCTACACCTAATGCCCTAAAACCAACTGGTTTGGGTACATTGGCCCAAAGCTCGCTAAGAAGCCTAGAAAGTCCAGTTTTAAAACAAAATCAAGCAAGTGTTCTCTCCGAGTTAAAATTCCTAGCGGTTCTTTGTGTGAGAATAATCTTGATAAAAGACAAGCTTTTATAAAAAAATTTAACGGAGATATGAAGGTTTTACTATATGATAAAGACTATTGCACGTTCACAGAGGTGTGTATGAAATGAAAACAAGAAAAAGGTGGAGTGAAGAATAAGACCTAGTTTCCTGTTAGGGAAGATAGAAATTCTGAAGTTGAAACCTTACTGGAAAACGAAACTTGAAAAATGCTTAACTCTTTATAAAACTTATGTGATCCTTTTAAAATTGTTATCTGGGCTTTATTGTGTGACATGATGACTTTATTCGACCTTTCTGGAACTTAACGGCACTATTTGCACTACACGTAAAGACATATAAAATCTGTAGTTAAATAAGAAGCGAGGTGTGAAAACTAAAGGTTCGATAGTCTAGACTTAGGATCATAGAATTGTTATTTTCTGAAACAAAACTTTAGGGGCTTGAATCTTAGTTATTTTACAAAACTAGCTTGACCGGATTTTGTGGGTAGTATCCGCTGAAAACCCTCAGGAGACAACACTCCTCCTACTAGGGACACCTAGAGGTTTAACGGCTTGTTGCACGCGCTCAGTGCAATCGCGTTCCCTGCGAAAGTGCGGTTATCATTTTATTTTTGTGAATAATTGGTTTTGCTCGGGACAAGCAAAAGTTAAGTTTGGGGGTATTTGTTCATCACAGAATACTGCATTTTATACCGCCCATTCTTACGCTCGTGTGTTTATAGGTAGGTGCTTTTTATCCGTGTTTGTTATATATTTGCAGGATACAGGTTCTCGGTTCTAAAATGGTGAAATTCATAGAAAACACGACAAAATCCGGGTTCCTGCCAACCACTGATAAACACGGTCTCCGTTCTTCATCCGTATGCTGCCAGATACCAGTTTAGGAAGACAAAATGTCAAATCAATATCGTTTTCAGGCACAAGGCTCAATGGTAGCACAAGATCCAAGAGATCTACGCGGAGCTCGAGGCAATCATGACAAAAGCATCCACAAAAGTCCACCTTTCCTCAACAGAAATTCTGGAAGAAATGTGAGAGTATTTTCAGAAACTACATGTACCAGACAACAGGGGACAGCAAACCAGGGAATGCCACCAAAGCACCAACCCTAACTCCACTAAACGGCCGCGGAACCGCGGCCAAAGGGGGGTCTTGGCCGCGGTTCCGCGGCCATGTGGGGCCCACTCACTGTCGTGTTTCAGGGGTGTTGTGGGTACTTCATTTATCCTCTGCTGGTTGCCCTAGAACTTCAACTCCCTGCCTATAAATACAGCAGAACTGAGCTCAACCAAGGGTCATTCTTTGCATTCTTTTGTTCCTCTTTCTTTTGTAGTTTTAGTTCTTTTTCTTCTTCTTCTTCATTCCTCTTCCATGAATTGTAGTGAGAGCTTTTTGTGGATATGAATAAAGATGAGGATTTTGTATCATTCTTTTGTGTTTCTTCTTCCCCTTGAGATTCTTGCTTTCTCTTGCTCATTCAACCTCTTTATTGAGCTTGAATGGGTAAGGGTTAGTTATTGATCTCAAAGGTCGTATTTTCTCCCGGGACTAGCTCTTCACTTCACATGCGTTCTCTACCCTTCCCTTGATCTTGCAACCTCTTCATTGAGCTTGCAAGTTTAAGGGTTGGCTATTGAGCACATGCTTGGCTTGGGTTCTACTTCCGTGTTCTTTTCTTGTTCTTTTTATTACTCGCTTTTTATTACTTGTCTTTTTATTACTTGCAATTTTATTCATGCACTTTAATACTTGTATCTTTTCTTTTCTTTGTTCTTTTCTTTTTGTTCTCTTTTGTTTATTTTGTGAATGTTGTAATTATTATTGTTAAGAAGGAATACGGTATTGTAAGTTAACACATTTCTTTGCCAATTCCTTTTCCCGTTATTTTCCATTTGAACTTCGCCCAAACCATACGCAAGCGCTCCGTTAGGCACCGTACCCTGACAAGGTAACGGTGATTCCTAACCACGACCGGTTGCGTTCGGTTTGGCCGGAGGCGAAATCAAGAGACAAGAACGGAAGGACAAGGGTAAATAAGCCGGATTCCACGAATACCGCGCTTAAAATCCCCTAATCCACGTTGTTGCCGATTGCTTAGCTTCAATTGGTCAAGACTAGGCTCAAAGGTTTTGAGTACGGATTTCTTAGCTTACAATCTCGTATCTTTTCTTAACAACTTGATACTTGCAGATATACACATAGGTTAGTCTCAAACATACTCATTCTTTATTGACCCGTCTAAGACAAGAAGGTAAGATACCACCATCTCCCTGTGGACCGACCCGTGCTCAACCGGCTAGCTGCATAGCGACACCGTCTTGATTGCGGTTAACACAAATTCTTTCGATCAATATCCTGCACCTTATTCGATAAGGAAAGAGCCGAGATCCTTTCACCGGGAGTGATCTCTTTAGCGAAACTAGTAAAGGCATCAAAAACACTCCTTTTAAAATCACTTGATTCTACAATGATATCAAGTTCATTACGCAAAGGGTTTTCTTAAAAACCTGTCGTAGCCTCCGTCATTCCAGATAAGTACTTCATAGTATTCGTGCTACGTTTGTTGGCTTTCGTCAAGGTATAGTGTGGGGTAGATATTTATGCTTATCTGCATAAGCATATTATGCGATTGAGTTAGGGTAGTCGTGCGACTTTGTAGGCTTTCGTCAAGGGTCGTGCGGGTGGGTTTAATTCAATCAGGAAATGTACGGGTTGAATTTGACTAGTAGCCTATGGTTTGTTGGCTTTCGTCAAGGTCATAAGATGCTAGGGGCAAAATATTATCGGGAATTTCAAGTGTTGAAATTCGCAATGAGATTGCATACCTCGTATGATATAGTTGGATCCCGATACCTACTGCGAGTAAGAGTTACTCCTGAGAGAGTTTTACACATTACAAATAGCCGATCAAGTAGGTGTCTAGAAAGGTGTCAACGGGGTTACGCCCCTTGAAAACGAGGTTTATTTTAATTAATTCCGTGCGAAACCACGGGGAACCTCCCTCAAAGTACCGGCACTGGCCTAGCTAAAAGATTGGCGAAATTATAGGGTGTAATTAATCCCGGCTAGTCTTTCCTTTTAGGGTTTGGAGGAAAATTTGATAAAAACAGTGGGAGCCATCCTGATTAGATAAAATAATAACCAATCTGATCTTGCAAGAGCATACGCTGAGTGTTTTCTTCTCTCTCTCTCTCTCCAGGTAGCGACCATGACACATCTTAATCAAGATAATAATATGGATGTATTGATCGAACCCGCTTGTTATAATGAGCTGGGGAACGTTGGTCCCGCTCCAACTTATAATTGTTATAAGACCGAGCAAGAAATATGGGATTACCAGGATTCCCGTGCCGCCCAAACGAAGAAAGTGCATGATGATGCATTTTCTTCGTGTGTGTTTATTACAGAGAACTGTTTCTCAGTATCCTTTACATCCTGGGTATGAGATACCGGATTAGGATCCCACATATGTAATATGTTACATGGGTTAAAGATAGATAGAGAACTGAGAATGGGTGATAAGTTTCAAGAGTTGGTGTAACATTTCAGAAAATATAAAATATTATTTTTGGAATTTAATATTAAATAATATATTTTCCGAAAACTGCCCGATTTGCGAAATTAGGGTTTTCAAAAAAGGGTATAAATATATACCAATAATTGTGAAATAATTGGGAATTAAAATGATTTATTCATTTAAAAATATATTTAAAGGATTTGGCATTTTAAAGATTTATTATATGCAGTTTAAATGGAAACCCGATTAGTGCACTGCTAATCACGATTAGGCCAAATCTGTGTTTTTACAGTTTTTCATGGCTAGTGCACCATGGCATGTCGCATTTTGGTTACATGTTTTTCCTTGTGTTGTTTTGGGGTATTATATGGTTTGATTTTAAATAAATAAGAAAAGGTTAAAAAGAGAAAGGGTAAAAGGATAAATAGTGAGTGAAGGTGAGAATAAGAGAGGAAAGAGAGAGAGTGCAGCCATCTTCATCCTCCCCCATTTGTTTTCATCTCCTCCTTCAACTTACTTCCCTCCACCTTCATCCCACGAAATCATCTCCAAATATCCATCAAAACCCTAAACCCCTTTCATTAAAAGTGATCCCCTCTTCACCCTCTACACAATGGACCAAGTAAAGTAGGATTTTGACAACATTGGGGAGGTAGGGTTTTTCTTGGGTTGCCCAAATGAGATAATTTCTGCACCATTTGTGTTGTATTTCATTCACCTTACCACCTATACATGTTTAGAATCGATATAGTATTGTTCAGTGAGCTTTGAAAATTTCAAGTTAGGGTTTGAGGGAATCTTGAGTGGTGATGTGTAATTGAGATTAGTAGAGACCTTATAACCCCTGTAATGATCGTATACTGACCAAAACCTGAGACTTAACCCCCAGAATACAAACTTAGAAACCCCGACATCGGATAATTGTGTGAATTGTGAGGGTATTTTGGAATCTGCTAACTCCCGAGGACCCTAAAAATTATTTAGCGATTACTGTGAGTCATGCAGGCAACCTAAAAGCTACCCTGAAGACCAGAGCTCCAAACCCCCTACCCAAGCCACAGATTTAATCATTTGGGCCGCAAATTACGGCCTTGGTACTTCTAAATTGGTTCGTGCTTGGTCCAGGGATTTATCTTCAGTAAATTGGACCCACCATATGTGCAGAATTGACCAATTTGGCCTAGGGTTAAATCTAGGACCACTTTGTTGATTTGCTGCTTTGTTTTGCGATTTCGTTTTAACTTGATTTTTGGTATTTGATATTGTGTTCCGTCGTCTGATGTTTGTACGTCAGTGACGGGGGTTTTTTGGTGGTTTTGCAGGTGTAGGCTATAGGTTCTAACCTATAAGCGATTCACATGCCGTTTTGGTTTTCCGAATTGATTTTAATACGCATTTGCGATTGTGTATTGGTTGTAGGTACCCCACATGGATTTCAAGATGACGAGGATGAGTGTGGCGTCATCAACTCCAACAAGCGAGGATCAAGGTGAGTAGATTTATATCTACGGGGGAAGTCGGGTGGATGGCGTATAGCACCCCCGCAATTTCATAAGATTTTGATGTGACGTGGTATAGATATACATATATGGGTTATTGTGAGATATGAACCTTAGCAAGAAAAGCATTAGGAGATCATGGGATAGTGTTAGTGAGATTTGAAGAAAAGGATTTAGTTGGGTTCTTAGTCGTGAACCCTAGAGTAAGGTTGACAAACACACACGTGCATACACGGGATATGGTTTGGGTGCATATGTTTATATGTATGTATGTATGTATATATATATATATATATATATATATATATATATATGGATGCGTTGGTGTGTGTGTGTATATATATATAATACACACACACACTTATATTCGGTTGATAACGATAGTATATGGTAATTGGAGATGAGTCGATGAGGATTGGGCATGGTGCCATAAGATCGGTGGTGTGATTTGGTTCGTATTAGGAGATACGACATGATAGTATAGCGGATCTTTAGGTGATGTGATTCAGACACACGCACATATATTTGTTGATGGTATCAGTTTGTACTAGACTTAGATCTGCACCCCAGTTCATGACATATGATGATAAGGATACCAGATGAGTAATGAGATAAATATGATATTTCACCCGTACCCAGATTTGGGATGCCGTACGATAGATTTACCGTACGAGATATAGTTATGATGTTAGATCTGCACTCTTGACTCTAGGATGTCATATATATATATATTGTATCGTACGTGATACTATTGAGGCGAGATCACCGACAACTAGGTATATATATAGATCGACTCAGATTTAGGTGGATTTCCTTACCCTTTTGACTGGGCTCGAGTCATACTAGTTTTCAAAAGTGGAGAATTGTGAGTAATTTAAATACCAAACTGTATGACTCGTATATTGGGTAGGTATATTTTTCAGTGTTGCTATTACTACATCACTTTCTGTATATTCATGATGTTTCATCGCATCACATGCTTGTATATATGTTATCTGTAATTATTATGAAACCCTGCTGTCAGGACACCAACACCATTACCGATGATGCGTATATTCCACGTACACTTTCTTGCCGGCTTACACACATCATCATCGGTAATTACCATGTCACGTACACTTTAGAGAATACTATTCATTGACATAGCTTGCTAGTTGATAGTTGCAATATGTTATAGCTTTCATATGCTAGTTTAACTATTGCATTTATTGCATGATATCAGATGCATTCATATATTCATTGGTCATGCGGTATTATGGAGATTTATGCCGGTATTCACTGTTTATTGATATCATGATTTTGATGATTTCGGATCCTTCTTGAGATTTCTGGATTTGGAAACCGCATGTGAAAGTTTTATAAACTGATGATTTGTTTTAAAGAGATAGATGCGGTTTTCCTTGATATGATGAGTATTGTCCACCATGATGTTTTCTCGGTTCTGAGATGGTTTTCGAGACCCGATTCGAGGAGTTGGATGAACCATCTGCGGGTACATGGTGGACACGGTATGGTACCCCGGGGCAAGAAGCTCGAGTTGTAGATGATGAGGCCGGCAGGGGCAGACTGCCTACCGGTGATTGTCTGGCGCGGCGGATATCTGGAGGATACCGTTCGTGGTCGTGTGATTGATGATATGGGCCGATCCGGACTAACGGAGCCCGATGTATTGAGATATTGAGATATTGAGATTTGAGACACTGAGATATTAAGATTTGATGATACAGGCCAGTCCGGATAGCCGGAGCCTGAGATATTGAGATATTGAGATTTATGTTTTGTGTCGATGCTTGACACTGATTTCTCTGTTGATTTCATTAATGATACTTGATTTATATATATATACAGAAATCTCATTAAATAAAGAAACAGTTGTCTCATTCATGATGTATTCTGTTTCCATTAGTAATGCATTCATACATCATATATCTGATATGTTGCTATCTAAGGCACTGACACGAGCACGTGGTATTGCACTTATGTGTAGATGGATCAGGATATTTATTTGAGGATATTACTTGATATGACCTAGGATAGCGTCATACATGCGATTTCTGCTCTGTGATATTTTCTACTCACGAGTTGGCAACTCACTCCCGTTGTGCCACAGTTTCTTGCTGGTTTTGCCGTACAAGTTTCTTGATGGCTTTGCTGGCTCACTACTTTCATTTCGGGTGATTGCTTTAGTAGGTGGGTTCACTTGCATCGTGACCACCATTGTACATTTATTATTTCAGTTGTATCTAGTAAACTCCATCAACCAAACTTGTATATTTATTTCAGAACTAGAAGACCAGTGTTTATTCATTCGACGTTAGAGTCGCGCTTGTATTATTATGGTTTTCTGGTGGATATGGGATTTCTTTTGAGTTTTGATCCTCGCCCTTCGGCGTTGTATATTATATTGCTTGCGTGGTTTTGTCCGCCCTTTTGGCGAAGTGCTAGCTCCCGCTTGGGGATGCCTTATTCATTATATATACTTTATCAGGTTTTGTACCCATTTGGGGTCAGTATTTACAAAGGAAACTCTGCCGAAATTTTTATAAAAGACTTGATGATTTTAAAGATGCAATACTTCGGCTTATGTTGTTAAACTACTTACTTTAAATTGGTTTTCCCTTCACTCTACTACTTCATTGGTTTTGATTTCTGGGTTTTGGCTTACTTAGATTACGTACGCCTCGAGACGTTTCGTAATTTAGGTGCCTGTCATGTTCCGTACTTTTCGGGTCGTGACAAAGTTGGAAATGGTGCAAATATTGCAGCCAAGTATGTTTTCAGTTATCACTCTGTATTACCAAATACATTGATTCTGAACGAATGTTATTAGATACCGAACCTGATATACAACATCATATCAGTCTCTTTATTTAGTAAAGAAGGATATAAATTTGTATTGTTGGACAATGTTTTGAACATTTCCTATATCAAGAGTTGATCGGTTCAGGCACTTTATCTAAAAGCATAAACGTTCTAAATCAAACCAAAGTTCTTTAACGTACAGAACACAAACAAGAGGAAGAGTTCAGAAATGAACAAATCCTTCTTGAGGCATTGTAGACTAGGTCATATCAATGCTACCCGACTAGCTAAGTTACATTTAGATGCATATTTAAATCTGTTTGAATTTACATCTTGTGAAACTTGCCAGTCATGTCACAAAGATAAGATGACCAAAGCTCCGTTTACTGGAAACAGAGAAAGAGTTAATGAAACTCTTGGGATTGATACATGCTGATGTATGAAGGTCCCCTGTCTACACATGCCAGGACTGGTTCTTTGTACTTCATTACATTCATTGATGATCTCTCAAGATTTGAACATATGTTCCTGTTGAAACACAAGTCTGAACCTTTTGAGAAATTCAAAAAAAAATAAGCCAGAAGTAGAGAACCAAAACGGGTATAAGTATTATATCCTTTGATGTGATCAGGGAGGAGAATACTTGAGCACGAAATTCCTGGACTATTCTAAAGGAGAATGAGATTCTCTCTAAGCATTACTCCTCCGTATACACCATAGCACGTTGGTATATCGGGGCGGAGCAATTGTACCCTATGAGATATGGTGCGCTCTATGATGAGTACTACTGAGTTGCCTATTTTCTTTTGGAGGTTATGCACTTGTAAAGCTGCATACCTATTGAATATGGTTCCAATCAAATCAGGTGCCTACCTCTCCATATGTGATATGGTATGGGAAGAGCCCATCTCTTAAGGATGTTATGATTTGGGGTTGTCCGGCCTATGTCTAAAAGAAAAATCTGGACAAGCTCGAGGCAAGTTCAGTTCTGTGGAAGTTTGTTGGATATCCTAAGCATTCGCAAGGGAATATCTTCTACAGCACTGAGGAGCAAAGGTGTTTTGTTTCTCAGCATGCTACCTTTTGGAAAGGAAATTTCTTGTGAAGAAATTAATGGTCATGAGGTAGAACTGGAAGGAGTTCCATCTATACAAACTGCAGCTGATGATTTGGTAGAACCAGAGGATTGAATAGCTCCCGACGAACCTCAGCCTCTCCGCCGATCTAGTAAGGTTCCTCACCCACCTGAGAGATACTTCGGTTTTCTCTATGACAGTGGAAGCGAGGATTGCATCATAAGATGATGACCCAACTAGTTTCGAGCAGGCCATCAAGAGTAGGGACTTTATGAGAATGGCTGGATGCTAAGCGATCTAAGATGGAATCTATATACACCAACAAAGTATGGACTTTAGTTGCTTTATCTGAAGGGTTAAATCCCCATCAGGAGCAACTATATCTTGAGATGATTACTTGGTGTACATGGAAAATTTGAGTCTTTCAAAGCTAAGACTTGTTGTAAAATGTTCTCGTCACTGATCAGGTGTGGATTATGATGAAACCTTTTTTACTGCCTATGATTAAGTCCATCCGGATCCTACTTGCCATTGCTACATACCATGACTAAGATATCTGGCGGTTGGGTGTCATGACTGCATTTCTAAATAGTGATTAAGAAGAGAGCGTCTATAAGTACACAGCTAGAGGGCTTCGTAGACAGTGGGAGTAGCGGAAACGTGTGCAAGTTGCTTTATAGGTTAAAACAGGCATCGCGGAGTTGGAACATCTGTTTTGATGTGGTAGTCAAAGCGTTTGACTTCATCAAAATGGTAGATGAACCTTGTATATATAAAAAGGTAGTGGAGAGTATGGTGATGATCCTTGTATTGTACGTGAATGACATACTCTTGAAAGGAAAGGAGTTTCCTATGCTACGCTCGGTCAATCTCCTTTTATCACATGGATTCTCCATATAGGATCAAGGTGATACCTCCTAAATTCTGGGTTTTGGATCTATGAGATAGATCTAAATGGATATTAGGATTCTCACTAGGTGTAGTGAGATGGTGTCAATCGATCCTAGGGAGAATCACTGGATAGTTTTCAGGGTGGTAAGGACGACTGAATGTCAGTCACAGGCATTGTCTTTACCCTTAGTGGAGGGACGGTATGTTGGAAGAGTTCCAAAGTAGATACTGTGGCATACTAGACGATAAAGGCTGGATACATTGCTACCAAGGATGCTACCAAAGAGGCAGTCTTGATATATATATAAGTTCATGAGATGAACATCGTTCCTACCATTGTGTGACAATGGAGTTGTGGCTTAGGCCTAAGAACCCCCGTCCCATCAAGGGATCCGACATATTCTTAGACAGTATGACCTGACCATGGAGATGGTTGATCTCCACAGAGATCGAGGTTAAGGAGAGTAGATAAAGAGGACAACACGGTGTTGGATATAGTGCCCTCAGAGTAAATTATTGGATCACAGGCACGTGATTGCAATGATTGAGGGGGGACCTATACTGGTAGGACAGTCTTACTCAAGATGATAGTATGCTATCTGGTTTATCTTTATCATCATGTACTGCTTTAGGTGACATTACATGTCACTATTGCACGTTGGTAGAGCCCTTAGGATTTTTGCTTGACGGACAGCAGTATGATGGCGATTATATACGTGGGAGCTAGGGTCTATAAGCACATCCTTAAAGTGGTCCTTAGTCGTGGGAGTATCGAGACTGGGCATCGATACTCCATTAGTAGACTAGTGTATACAGTCGAGACCCCGACGAGGGGCGGTGGCCGGTCTCATAAGCCATTGGTGTCAGTTGGTTCACCTAAGATGTATACAGGTGCTCATTGGGTTATGAGTACACTGGACAGGACTCGCCGGGAACATGCTAGTTGGTATTATACCTAACGTCAGATAGCAGTTCTCTGGTGACATGTGTACGGGTTAGTTCATCGACCTGAGATCATCATTTGTCTCGTGTGAGTTCCCACTGTGCTTTGATTACTACCCTACCACGGCTCAAATGAGTCGTGCAAACAGGTTTTAGTTGGGTACAGTCCCGAGCCACATGGAGGCAGTAAGCGGATCGGCAGGGGTTTCGTCTCTCCCGGTATTGGGGGTGAGATCGCGCTGTGTCTAGGAGAGCCATTACACGAAGTCCTTGGCCAAGGCAGGAGATTTACTGGTAGGCATTCCAGTAGTATCTCAGGGTGTTCTGGGCTACACTCCGACACGACTTGTACCGCCTTTGGGGGTCTTACTTTTACCAACCCCTAGGCCCGCCTTGTGATGATGATAGACGAACGGACCGGACTGTACGGATATTGTCAATGACAGGCTCAGTAGGGTGTCAGGATGAGTTCGCTCATCGATCTCCTTTTTGGTCAATACCTGGTAGCCCGTTACGTACAGCTAGTACCTCTGACGTGCTAGTGGTTAAATCCTCAGCCAAAATATTGACTAGTCTTTAGAGTCCCCCACAGATAGTTTTCAAGTTTCGGGCGAAACGTTGTAGAGGCCGTAAGATATATGGCAGGGTTCGATCATATACGTGCGGTAGTGCACAGATCATGATCGGACGGATCATACTAGTGGGCTTTGGTTTAAGCCGGATCCTAGTATTAGATTTGTTGGATTACTTTAGTCTCATCGCATTCGCATTCAGTCGGAATGCGGATTCAGGTATGTATATACAGGTGAGGGGAATCCTTGTGATCCGTCACGAGTTTACTTTAGATGTTGCCGTATCTTTTTATTGTTGTAAACATTTGGGTTAATGTTTACAAATAGAAATTGTGAGCTTAAGCCATCATTTTGTGCATTAAATGATACATGTACTTTATAGGTGACTCATGGTATCATTTCTTGTGCATATGTCACTTTATTTGATGGATTTGAGTGTTGAAATGAGAAGGAGAGAGAGAGGGGCTGCCATATGTTAATGTTTGGTCTTGTATTTTTGCTCTCACTCTCATTATGATCACAAGACATAAGAAAAAGAAAAGGGAACTTCTTTTTCTTCCTTTTCTTCTTCTTCCTCTAGCTCACAACCTCCATTAATGGCTTCATCTTCAACCTCTATCCATGCAATGGATGCAAGAGACAAAGTTGTCACAAACATTCTCTACTTCTCCTTGGACACGTCGGCTAGCGAACTACATGCCCGAGTTGCTTCGGATGAAGCGGGAGCCCGTAAAAAGACTCGAAGATGTGGTGCCCTTTCCGATGAGGTGATCGAGACCGGAGATGCCGCGAGGAGCTTGGGATGGTGGCCAAAGACCGAAAGACACGGATCGATTGGTATAGCTTTCCAAACCTTTCTCTAGTTGCTAGTTGTAGGTTAATGGTTCGATCCGGGTTTATAGTATACGATAGCGCCGGTTTCTAGTTTGAAAAAGTTTTCGTTTCCGCATTTTGGCCTCGGACAGACAGCCGGGACGCTACTGTAGATTTACATGGTATCAGAGCCATGCCATTAACCTTTACTAGCTTACTCTAACGTGTTTAGAACTTCGATCGAACGAAATTTTCAAAAACTGCATTTCCAATTCTGAGTTTCTGTCGAATTTTTTTTGTCGTCGAAAAATTATTTTAAGTATGTCAGAAAATCAGGCAGGCTTTTCTAAGAAAACTGCAGAAATTTTGTAGGCTGCTTTCACTGTAGCGCGGCGGAACCGCGGCCGTACCCACGTTTTGGCCGCGGATCTGCCGCAGTACTGTAGCAACACTGCACCAAAATTTCTGCAGTGCTCTCTGACTTGGAAATGGGGTTTCTGCTATTTTTGTTTGGGCCCAGATTTGTTTGAGTGTTGGATTTTTGCTTGGGGCCTACTTCGGGAAATTTTGTCGATCGAAAATTTTAAATATGTTAGTTCATAGTGTTTACATTATATCTGCGACCGTGAATGTCATTTGATCGGTAAATCTTGTCTAATTGCTATAGTTCTTTTAGACGGATTTGCGAACGTGACATTCACGTTGATGTTCTGTGTTGTGCTGTGATGTTGCGGATTTGTCGTGGTGGATAGCCTTGATGCAATGGTAGTACAGTTTGGTTGTATTTGTACATTTGATATTGCGGGGCGAGCGTCCGACATGTGGACTGCCGTCACTGCCTGTTTGTATATTATTCTTTTGGGGCATGACCGGGCTGAGGTCGATGTACCCCTTGTATATATATTTTACTTTCTGTACTAGGATTACCCCGTGGTGAGGTGCACGGATAGCCGGATTCTAGAGGGCAACGGGCCTGCATCTCATGGCTTTGAGACGGATGGGGCTTCACTATAGAATTGGCGGGCTATTCTCCGGACTCGTAGGGGGTACAGGTTGACCCAAGGAGGGGTGCTCAAGTTACCGGATTCCGTGAAGTCCTGGGTGGTCCATTCACTTTGTTGAAGGGGGCTGCCTCGCTTCAGGTTTTGGCGGGTAACTTGCCGCGCCCGTGGGGGTCTAGGATTTCATTGCAAAGGCTATCCACATGACCAGGGGAACATCGGGTTTCAGTAGCGGCTCTATGAAACCCGGGGATCCCAGATTATCTGTATTGTTCTGTGATGCTTATTACTTTCTGTGATGTTACATTTTATCACGCCATGAGCGATTATTATATATTGATATATATACTAGTAGATGTTGTATATGTTTTACACCCACGCTAATCCAGTCCCCGCTCTGTCGTTAGTTAAGTAACCTAACGGGTGATGACGGGACCAAGTGGCGAATACGGATGGCATATACGTACATCGTATTTTCGTTCTTTTGTGGTGTGATTAATTGATGGGACTGCATTGATTCGGATCAATTCAAGCTAAACGAACCTATTCTGATGTTGTTGGAACATTTTTTAAAAAAAAGCTGTTATTGCAAGGACGTTCTCTTTTGTTCTGCACAGTGGTATTCAGTTATGAATATCCAGCACCTTAGTCGACGAGGCATGGGCCGAGATCCCTTCACCGGGAGTGACCCCTTGGACAGATGTTTGCGTCAGGGTAATAACTTCACTATATTCGATCACCTTTTGCTTTGCATCATGGTATTCAGTTGGATCCTGCACCTCATTCTACGGGGAAAGAGCCGAGATCCCTTCACCGGGAGTGACCTCTTTAGCAAAGGTTTTCGCCACTATATTTTTATAAAAAGCTATCCGGTTCCTTTAACGATATCAAGTTCATTACGTTAAAGGTTTTTCTCCAAAAACCATTCGTAGCCCTCCGTCATTTCAGACGGGTAGCACTTAGTATTCATGTTATGTTTGTTGAGCTTCGTCAAGACATAGTGAATAGTAGCTGCTTGTTACCTTTCTGCTGCATAGATAGATGTGTTGGTTTGGGACAGTCGTACAGCCTTGTTGACCTTCGTCAAGGGCTTGTACGGGTGGGTTGAAATTAACTTAGACAATGACGGGTAGAACTTGACATATGACTTATGATTTGTTGACCTTCGTCAAGGTCATAAGAGCATGGGGTAAAAATAACATCGGGAGTTTCTAAAGAAACTGAAACTTGCCAGGCATGCGCATACCTTCTGGAGTGTGATAATGTGAGTGGATTCCATCACATTATCATGCGATGATAGTTGGATCCCGATTCCTACTGATGAGTTGGTTTACTCCTCGGGTGATCTCGACTAATTCTTCTTTCAGGTTTGGAGGAGAATTTGAGGTTACAGTGGGAGGTTTCCTGATTAGATAAAGTGATAACCATTCTGATCTAGGTTAGAGTGCACGCTGAGTGTTTCTTTTCTCTCTCTCTCTTTGGCAGCGACTATGGCCCGACCCTAGACTATGACTCAGTGACCAAGTTAATCGAACCTTCTTAAAACACTGGCTTTTGGATTGTCAGAGTTGCACACCTCATTGTCACTCCTACTTTTACCCTTTTCTCCAGAACACCCCGTATTACTACGAACATCCACATCCATTGGATAAAACCATCGTATGGTTATATACGAACTCGAAGGAACTTGTTCCAGATTCGAGGATGGTTTCTGGTTCTGGAGAAAATGAATAGGACTATTTAGTTGTCTTTTCCTTTTACCTTCTCTCAGGTTGCGAGTACTCTTTGGATTAGGACGGTACACCTGTTACGCTAATTGGATAGTCTTCATCCAAACCATAGGAAGGTGCCGAACGGTAGGGCATGAAGAAAACCATTCAGCCTAAAAGGTGTACAGAAGGTATTAAGTAAAGACAAATAAAGGGATTAGTAAGAGGGCAAAGTAATTTGCGACTGCTATTCACGACTAAACCAAGTATTTCATCGCCACTCCTACTTCCACTTTGTATTTCTCCGGAATACCCCGTATCACTATGAAGATCCACAGTTTATTGGATACTCTATCGTATGGTTATATATGAACTCGAAGGGACTTGTTCCAGTTCGGGGATGGATTCTGGTTCAGGAGAAATAGGAATAAGGTATTATTCAGTTGTCTTTTATCTTTATCTTCTCTCGGGTTGCGAGTGCTCCTAGGATTAGGACAGTACACCCATTATGCTTATTGGATAGTCTTCTTCCAAACCATAGGCTGGTGCCGAACGGTAGGGAAGGAAGAAAACCATTTGGCCTAAAGGTGGTGTACAGAAGGTAACGACTAAAGACATATAAAGGGATTTGGAGAGATGGCAAAGAAATATACGGTTACAGTTGTGAATCTGATAATGGAAGAGGCATTACTAGGAATACCCGGATACCCCTTCGAAACATTTATATGTTTCAGTTTCACTGTGTATTGTTAAAAGAAAACTGATTTCCCAATTAGCCCTTGCTTCAGGGTATGTATTTTGCCAGATTTGATTCTCACATCTGTATGGTTTTACAGATGATGAGTGGGAGTAAGTTATTGGGAATTGGGTGATCATCCTCATTATATCGGGATTCGTTGTAATTGGTGATATTTGAGGAGATCGCCTGGGTAGTTTGCCGGACGTCAAATATTTGGTTTTGAATATCCGTTGTTATGCACCAATTTCAAATTGATATATCTGTACGTTTATTTTTATAAAGTGAGACATAACTTTTTGAAATTATGTCTATGACATTTACCTATATCAGTGGATGGTTAGGTAAGGATCATTAAACAGCGGTGTAATTCTTCTTAACCATAAGTAAAGTTTTCAACCTACGACACACGGGGAATGAGTTATTAGACTCAGGGGACTTATACAGAGTATTGTATGTTGTCCAGTGTCCATGAGGACAGAGGGGTTGGTACTCGTACTATATTCTGTTTACTTGTGACTTCTCTAGTTCTTAGACATGTGTTTCGTAGAATTGCAAGGTCTAAGTTTTGAGAAGTTATAGGTATAAGAATAAAGTAGAGAACCGGGTGTTGCAAGTATCATGATTCTTCAAGGTGATCAAAGATGTACATACTTGTGTATGGTATTCAGTTAATAGTAATGATTAAGAAAACTTGTTTCTCTTTCAGGTTACTCATAATTGGAAGCACTCCTAAGTTGAGTAATGCTGATCGGCCTCTCTCCATTTAGTTGACATGCACTGGAGATAGTTGCAGGATTTGAATCTGGTTCCAATTAAATCAGTGCCTCTGTTTCTATATTGGATACAGAATAGTTCATATCTTAACAATGTTAAGCTACGGGGAGTTGTCCGGCTTATGCTTAAAACCAGATTCTGGATAACTCAAGGCACGTTTCTGTAATGGCTGTTTGTGAGTTGACCTGGGCTATGACGAGGGTTGACTTTCTACCATCTGGAAGATCAATAGTGATATTGTTCTTGACTCGCCACATTTTTAATAAAATGGATTTTTTTTCAGAAAACAATAGTGGGAGTATGGTAGAACTGGAAGTGATTCCAGAACCGTGAACGATTACTGAAAATTTAATAGGACCTAAAGATTCAATCTGGTTTGACATTCCATTGGCCACTCCGCTGATATAGTGGGTAACCTCAGGCAGTCGAGAGGTACTTCGGTATGCTCAAGGACGGTGACAGGGAGGTTCTTGTTTACCCAAACTTGACACTACTGTGGTTCCTGACTGTGAGACCCGGCAGGACGATGAGTATAGCATCGTTCCAAACTAGCTCTAGAAGTGTACGTGTATATGACTCTGCCAGAGGGTTGTCGTAGTCAGTGGGAGCAGCGGAAGCATAGTGGACAAGTAGCTTATGTCTATTTACGGACTAAAGCAGATATAGCGGAGATAGATCATCTATTTTTAATGTGACAATCATATGTTTGACTTCATCAGAATAGGGGATGGATCTGTTAAGAAGGTAGTAGGGTATGATGTCCTGGTACATGGATGACATACACATAGTAGGAAGTGAAATTCCTATACTACGATCGGTTATACTTTGGTTGTCACACAGTGGTTTCTCCACATAGGATATAGATAAAATATCAGACATTCTGGTTACTAGATCTATGGTTTTAGATCTAGATTTGGGTTGTTTCCCAATCTGGGTACTTAGACAGCATTCTAAAGGTGTTTTAGAATGGACGACTCCTGGCACGGTAGTGTACCTGCAGGTGATGGAGTCACCCTCTCTAAAGGTGTTTTACAGACTAAAGGGGAGAGGGATGTGCATGATTGGCAGATCACTCGCTTAGGCAATTGAGTCAATCATGAGATGTCAAGTACCACACCAGATATTGTTTTGCACTAGATACAATAAGTTGGTATTAATCCTATCCTGGAGAAACGTTCGGAAGCAGTTTTAGAACATAAGTGGATGTTCTAGGTATATGATAACGTCAGCCTACTTCGGGAGACGGTTATCATTCCAGGCTTCTAAGGTGACCTGGATGACAGAGTGACTGTCAGAGTTATAGTTTTCCCTCTGACGAGGGGCAGTATTTTGGACAGGTGGTCCAAGCGGATACTGAGGGAGGCATGGCGCAGGATACTGATTAAGTTCAGTTGACGATACAGTCTAAGAAGTTTGGATTTGGAGTTCATTTATGAACCAGGTCCCATCAGATATCCAGACATATTCTAAGACAGGTATTGCTTATTTCGGGAGATGACTTTCTCTGCGAACTTGAGATAAAGAGAGACATAGAAAGAAACATCAGGGTGGATCAACTTACTGAGGCTACTCCTCGAACGCAATAGTTTCGCAAACAGGCTTTGTGAGACTGATTAGTAGAGGAGTTGGGTGTTCGGTATCACACGGGCTGTGAGTATGCGACATCGCAATAATTAGCCTTGAGTGCAAGTGGGAGATTGCTGGATATAGTGCCCTCAGAGTCAATTATTGGATCACAGGAACGTGATTGCAATGATTGAGGAAGGACCTATACTGGTAGGACAGTCTTACTCAAGATGATAGTATGCTATCTGGTTTATCTTTATCATCGTGTACTGCTTTAGGTGACATTACATGACACTATTGCACGTTGGTAGAGCCCTTAGGATTCTTTCTTGACGGCAAGCAGTATGATGGCGATCATATACGTGGGAGCTGGGGTTTATAAGCACATCCTTAAAGTGGTCCCTAGTCGTGGGAGTTTCGAGACTGGGCATCGATACTCCATTAGTAGACTAGTGTATACAGTCGACACCCCGACGAGGGGCGGTGGCCGGTCTCACAAGCCATTGGTGTCAGTTGGTTCACTTAAGATGTATACAGGTGCTCATTGGGTTATGAGTACACCGGACAGGACTCGCCGGAAACATGCTAGTTGGTATTATATCTGACGTCAGATAGCAGTTCCTTGGTGACATGTGTACAGGTTAGTTCATCGACCTGAGATTGTCATTTGCCTCGTGTGAGTTCCCACTGTGCTTTGATTACTATCCTACCACGGCTCAAAGGAGTCGTGCAAACAGGTTTTAGTTGGGTACAGTCCCGAGCCACATGGAGGCAGTGAGCGGATCGGCAGGGGTTTCGTCTCTCCCGGTATTGGGGGTGAGATCGTGCTGTGTCTAGGAGAGCCATTACACGAAGTCCTTGGCCATGGCAGGAGATTTACTGGTAGGTATTCCAGTAGTATCCCAGGGTGTTCTGGGCTACACTCCGACACGACTTGTACCGCTTTTGGGGGTCTGACTTTCACCAACCCCCTAGGCCCGCCATGCGATGCTCATAGACGAACGGACCGGACTGTATGGATATTGTCACTGACAGGCTCAGTAGGGTGTCAGGATGAATTCGCTCATCGACCTCCCTTTTGGTCAATACCTGGTAGCCCGTTACGTACTGCTAGTACCTCTGACGTGCTAGTAGTTAAATGCTCAGCCAAACTATTGACGAGTCTTTAGAGTCCCCCACAGATAGTTTCAAGTTTCGGGCGAAACGTTATAGAGGCCATATGATATATGGCAGGGTTTGATCATATACATGCGGTAGTGCACGGATCATGATCGGACGGATCAACTAGTGGGCTTTGGTTTAAGCCGGATCCTAGTATTAGATTTTTTGGATTACTTTTATCTCATCGCATTCGCATTCAGTCGGAATGCGGATGCAGGTATGTATATACAGGTGAGGGGTATCCTTGTGATCCATCACGAGTTTACTTTAGATGTTTCCGTATCTTTTTATTGTTGTTAATATTTGGGTTAATGTTTACAAATGGAAATTGTGAGCTTAAGCCATCATTTTGTGCATTAAATGATACATGTACTTCATAGGTGACTCATGGTATCATTTCTTGTGCATATGTCACTTTATTTGATGGATTTGAGTGTTGAAATGAGAAGGAAAGAGAGAGGGGCTGCCATATGATAATGTTTGGTCTTGTATTTTTGCTCTCACTTTCTCACTCTCATTATAATCACAAGACATAAGAAAAAGAAAAGGGAACTTCTTCTTCTTCCTCTTCTTCTTCTTTCTCTAGCTCACAACCTCCATTAATGGCTTCATCTTCAACCTCCATCCATGCAATGGATGCAAGAGACAAAGTTGTCACAAACATTCTCTACTTCGCCTTGGACACGTCAGCTAGCGAACTTCGTGTCCGAGTTGCTTCGGATGAAGCGGGAGCCCGTAAAAAGACTCGAAGATGTGGTGCTCTTTTCGACGAGGAGATCTAGACCGGAGATGCCGCGAGGAGCTTGGGATGGTGGCCAAAGACCGAAGGACATGGATCGATCGGTATAGCTTTCCAACCCTTTCTTTAGTTGCTAGTTGTAGGTTAATGGTTCGATCGGGGTTTATAGTATACGATAGCGCCGGTTTCTAGTTTGAAAAAGTTTTCGTTTCCGCATTTTGGCCTCGGACAGACGGCCGGGGCGCTACCGTAGACTTACACACGGCGGATCCACTCACAAAGGTCTATTCCCAGGAGAGACTTTTATGGGATGGTTATGAGATACTTCAACCACTGCTTATTGTTGGGTATGAGATACTCCAACAGTTGGCTCTAGTGCAAGTGGGAGAATGTTAGTTATATATATGCCCTAGAAGCCATTATTGTACATGAGATGTATATTGTAGTTGATACTTGGACATATATAAGGAGGACTTTCTTGCTCGACATGATAGTATGCTATCTGGTTACTCTTTTGTAACATTTCCAAAATAATAAAATATTATTTTTGGGAATTTTTATAATTTAATATTATTTTATTGACTATTTTAATATTAAATTTATAATTAAATGCAAATAAATGAAGAAAAATTATGGAGAATTATGGAAAATTCTAAAATGGGGTATTTATTGGAATTATGCCATTTTTAAGTGTTTGTGATCAATTATATGCTAATTTAGTGCTAATCGCGATTAAAAATCGCTAATCGGATTTTTTGGCTTTTTGTGCAAAATGTGCACATATCTTTTTCCTACACTTGTGTTACATTTTCTACCATGTTACTTTGGGTTTACTATTGGTGTGAGAAGGTTTTGGATTTAAGAAAATAAAAGGAAAAGAAAAGAAAATAGGTATGGTGAGAGAGAGAGAGTAGGTGAGGACCATTGACTAAAAACCATAGCCTTTTCTCTTCATTCCCCTCCTCATTTCTCTCCCTCTCCCACCATTTGCTGCTGCTGCACCTGCCATTCATTTTCCCCCCCCATCTTCAAGCCCCAAATCATCTCACAAATCACCCCAAAACCCCACCCTCATTTCATTAAAAAGATGCACAAGCTCAAGATCTACGCAATGGACCAAGAAAGCATGGATTTTGGCCACTAGGGGCAACTCAAGAAAATTCTTGAGTTGCCAAATGAGGTAACTACTGAACCATTAGCTTAGTTTTAGCCTTACTTATACCCCTATGCTAGTTTAGAATCGAAATCGGTTGATTTGTTGATTTTAGGAAAAACTAGTAAGGGTTGAGGAAAAATTGAGTTGTGATGGGAAATTGAGTTCAGTGGAGACCCTATTTTGACCAAGCCCCTGACCTGACACAATCTGAAACCCAAAAATATGGAATTACGGGACTTTCATGTCGGTTTGTGATAACCTGGAGCGTGCAGGGAAATCTGGAGTGAACCGGGACCAAAACGAGATAAATAAACAACTCTAGGGGCCAAATTAGGGTATTAGGAGGCCACCCTGACCAGACGAACCCCATTGGACATAGGGGGGCCGGCCAGGCCGGTTTTGGCAAGGTTGTGGCCGGCCAAGTAGTGGTGGAATGTGTCGGGGTTGGTCCAGTAGCTCAAATACATCATATACATCACCCTGGACTTGTTTGCTTGGCTAAATTTGGCCTTAGGCGAAATCTGGGATCGTTTTCTTGGCTTGCTGCTTTGAATTGAGTTATTGTTTTCCGTATTTTGTTTTCTAGAATTTCATATTTGGGTTTTACCTCGGTCACTTGGCGTTTGTACGACTACATCGAGTGATTTCGGGTTGTTTTGCGAAGGCTAACCGTAGGTTCTAACCTATAGGCCTTTTAGCGTATCGTGTTGGTTTTAGCGTGTCGTTTTAAGTTTCGATTTGGTTTTGATGTGATGCGATACGTGTGATATGTGTAGGTACCCCCACGACGATCCGAGACGATGCAGAAGATGAAGGCGACATCGATACCGACACGCAGGATACAGGTGAGTAGATTTATATCTACGGGGAGAAGTCGGGTGGATGACGTATAGCACCCCCCGCAGTCCGTGGTGGTGTATACGGATGCGTATACACACCAACAATTATTATATGTTATTTGGGATTAATAACGATGCTTAGGATGGATATTGGTGTATTGGAGTACTTTAGTGTTGCGAACCCTAGGGTAGTGTTGCACTACACATACACACATACATACTTGCATACTTTCCTATTGATATGTGCTCATGGGATTCTTTATCGTTATGTGTTCACATGGGTATGGGACTATGTGTTCACATACGGATTTGAGGATGATACTTGGGATTGAGCTGAGTCGATGAGATTTGTTTTGTGGTTATGATATCGGTGATATAGCAGGGTTCGTATCTCAGAAACGACATGACGTTGTAGCGGGTCCTTGACGTAGTGTTTCACACACGTCCATGCGTGCGTAGGCGGTATCAGTATGGTACTAGACGTAGATCATTACCGCGATCATGATATTTGATAAAGAGGATACCAGGTGAATAGTATGATGAATGTGATATTGACCCGTACCCAGATTTGGGATGCCGTACGACGGATTTACGTACGAGCTACATCTTGATGATTGATCCGCACTCTTGACTTGGGATGTCTGGTTTTAGATATGGTATCGGATATGATATTATTGAGGCGGGATCACCGACTAATATATATACAGGTATGTATATGTATCGACTCAGATGTTAGGCGTTTTCCTTACCTGTAGTTCAGCTTGTTAGTTCAGCCGTATAGTTTAGTGTAGTTGTTAGATTAGATTAGACTCCTACCTATTTCAAAACTAACGAATCGTGGGTATTTTAAAAGACAGCCTAAGGGATCTTACGGATATTTCAAAAGACGTATCTTTTCATAAAAACACCGTAGCCCCTATTTTCAAAACCCCATGATTCGTGTTATTTCAAAAGGCACCAATTTGTAGGACTTATATTAGGTTAGTGCAGATTAGTTATAGTTGCATCTAGTATTCAGCTCCCGCTCATTTTTACTGTTCGCTCCGCATCGCATACTTATATTATAATTTCTTATTGCAATATTAATATCATGCTGTTACGACACCAGCACCATTACCGATGACGCGTATGTACCACGTACACTTACTTGCCGGCTCACACACATCTTTATCGGTAATTGACATGTCACGAACACTTTAGAAAATACTATTTCATTTGACATAGGTTGTTAGCTAATAGTTTAGACATGATATTAGTGTACTTGCCTTATATGCTAGTTAGATATTGTAGTTACTGCCTACTACTTCATGCATGTTATTATTCACTGTTGTGTCGCATTCATGGATTCTCATGCCTATATTCACTGTTCACATGCTATTGATGACTTGGATTCGGATTTCATGAGATTTCTTGGATTTGGAGGAAAACCGCAAAAACATAAATAATTTTTTTCTCCCTTTAAAATAAAAAGTGCGGTTTTCCCATGATGTATGAGTCGTCCACCATGAGTTTGCTGATGGATTTGGAAACCCGATTCGAGGAGACGGATGAACCGTTTCGGGTACATGGTGGGCCCGGTATGGTACCCCGGGGCAAGAGGAATGTGGTGTTGACGTTGATCCTGGCTGGGGAGCACTACCTACCGGTGATATTACCCGACGCGTCGGATATCCGGAGGATACCGTCGTGGTCTTGAGATGGATGGTAGGGGCCGGTCTGGACTGACGGCGCCCTAGATATTGAGATTGAGATATTGATATTTCGAGACATTGAGATTTATGTTTTGTGTCGATGCTAGACACTGTTGATACTGGCTTCATTTATGATACCTCAGTTTAAAAATACGAAGGAAATCTCACTAATTTATGAAAACAGTTTCTTCATTTACATGTATTCTGTTTCATGCATGCATACCTCATTCATATGACATATTGCTACCTGAGGCACTGACACGGGCACATGAGTTTACACTCGGGTTAGATATTTACCCTAGCCTTGTTATAGGCTGCATGTTATATACATTTTTGAGGATATTTTATGATCATTGACCTAGGATTGCGTTATTTATGCGATTTCTGTGCGTAGATATTTTTCTATTCACGAGTTGGCAACTCACCCCCGTTGTGCCCCAGTTTCTTGCAGGTTTTGCCGTACAGGTTTAGTTACGGCTTTGCGGGCTCAGTTTCATTCGGATGACTTGCTAGTAGGTGGGTTTTTCTTGTATCGTACCCATCATTTTACCTTGTATAATATTATTCCGTTGTATCTAGAATTTCCATCAACCAAAACTTGTATGTTCTTTCAGACTCAGACTTTAGTGATGTATTATTTCGACCTTAGAGTCGCGCTTGTAGTATTGCGGTTTTCTGGCTGTTTTTTTGAGTTTCTTTTCAGTTTAGATCCTCACCCTTTGGCGTTGTATATGGTTGTTGCTTATGTGGTTGTGACCGTCGATTGACGAAGAGCTAGCTCCCGCTTGGGGATGCCTTTTATCATGTTATATATATTATTCTTGTTGTACCCCGTTCGGGGCCAGTTTTTACAAAGGAAACTCTGCCGAAATTTTCACGAAAAATTACACATTTTAAAAATTCATATTCGGCTTAGTTATTTAAAAAAAAACTTGATTTTCAAACATGTTTTCTTTACCTCTTAAAACCAGTTTCTTTACTTATTCTTAAAAATGGTTTTAGATTTCTGGGCTTTTGGCTTACTTGGATCAGATGGAGTCCTATAGGCTTCATATGGTTCAAGGGCCAGTCACGTGCTCTTTCGGGTCGTGACAAAGTTGGTATCAGAGCGTTAGGTTTTACCTTCGGAGCGTAGGATGACCCTTGGTTGATGGAATAGGTGACTAAAGTAGAGTGACGTACCGTTGGTATGTTCCGCGGCATATTTACGACACGCCACTCCACTTAAGAAGCCTTAGGATGTACATTTCCTTGTTCAGTATCATATTTATTCCTGATCTAGCTTCTTCGGCACCAGTCGTGGTTTTGCTGCCACAATTGCGAGCAGGGAAAGCTACGGCTAGAGCTGCGGTCAGCATGAGCTCGTCACGAACGAGGACTGACCAGGGCGTAATTCCCGAGGCATATGATTACATATTGAGGCGTCGTCTTATTGTGTTTCCGCACTATGGGCGTTTGACAGATCGCTGTTGCGAGATTTCTAGGACATACCGGTCGGTACCAGAGGATTGAGCCACTGATAGAGGCTAGCCAGGTTGTGATGACCGTTGATATGTCGCTTGTTCATGATGGTGAGTCGCTAGTCACCGAGGATGAATGACTAGGACGTGTGGTGAGTCGCTTACCCCGATGCGAGGTCATCAGGTAGATTGATTCCAGTTAGAGGCGACTTCACGCAGATTCATTGAGAGTCGATTGAGACGATCGAATGTCAGGAGCCTATTTTCCCAGTTTAAAGTATACGGAAAGACATGCAGGTGATTCTATGGACCCTCTAGAAGAATGAAACCCTAACTCGACTTAATGACCGTGTGAAAGCCTTTGAACCTTAGGGTTTGCGGCAGTTCCACGGCGCCATTAGTGAGGCTTGGGTTTGCCCTTCTACGGCTGGACCACCGACGCTGTGGCATGTACTCGATACTATTGAACTGTACCCGAGATGTGAGCTCTTGGGGGATTATGAGGTTCGGACGAGTCGATCGGATGGTTTGACATCTTTCGGATATTGTGATGGGACACTGCTTGGAAGACTCCAGATACGAGCATAGCCGTCGGAGCGCAGTCCGTGTAGCCACGATGAGATGAGTCTGAATTAGTCGAGATTGGAGCAAGGTGGAGTAAAGAGTTCGCACGAGATTTCGACAAGGAGGCATTCCACTTTGCGGACATTAGAGATGTGACGTGCATGCTGAGGACGTGGTCGGCTAGATATCTTCTACTGTGTCAGGAAGATACCGAGTTGTGATTTCGAGTCCGCGTGAGGGACTTCGGATGGACCGTAGCCGAAGGCATTGCAGTGCGCAGATAGAGACGTGATGTGTTTACAGAGGCGTTGGGATGCAACCAGTTTCCGATAAATGCTGTGCTGAGGACACAGATGTCCATTGGACGAGAAGAGACTATGCAAGAGTACCAGCCTCCGTACAGATCGGCATGGGCAAGATCGGCAGAGACTTTGAGCAGGATTCCTTCCAGGACACCGCGGCAATGATGTTTGCACCCAGGATCAGACATGTGATGTGCATTCAGAGAGCCGAAGGCCGACGCCAGTGACATGCTGCTTGACGAGTGGTCGTGAGGATGAACCGAGAGATGACCAGAGAAGTTCCAAAACGGAATCTTCCCCGTTAGCACACCTGACAGGGCCGATGAGCCGACGGATCGTAAGATTGGTAATCCACAGGAAAGATCAGGAACCAGAGGCAGAGGACGCCAGCCGCGAGCAAGAGGCAAGTGGAGATATTGCGCTGCTAGAATTGGATGTACCGGCACCTTCTCGACTTCAAGGGAGGATATACCGACGACAATATTTATGATTTGTGATTTCATGATTCGACTATATTGTATCTGCCACTTTGGGATTTCGGTATTTTGGCGATCCATTTGCATGATTGGTTTTGATGGCTGAGTTCTATGATTTCTGTTTTCGTGCACCATGGTTGCACTTATTGGATATTTATACCTTGTGCATAGTTGTTATTCTTGAGGTATTGATTGTGATTTCGTGCCTATCTTATGCCGGTGATTTGATTTACGCTTCCAGCATAGTTTTCATGCACTTATAGTGTTTTGATTTGATTTGTGCACGCTGATGCACACAGTTGTGAGATTTTCCTTTGCGGTACACTTGATTTTGATTGAGCCGCATTATATCGTCGACTTTTACCCTGATATTTATGATTGATTCTTGCACTCCGTGCTTTTGGTTTGACTTACGCATGTTCGGCGGTTGCTATTAGATTTCGTGATTCCGTGCATGTTGAGTGCGCAGGGTTTAGATTTTCATTCGTGCACGATGGATGCACCGATTTGGATTTTCGCGCATGTTGGGCGCATGTTTTGAGATACGATTTTGGCGCACACCCGATGCACTAAATCGAGATTTCTTCGTGCATGTCAGATGCACCGGATTTTTGGCTGTCAGGCACATGCGTTGTCTATGACAGAAGCTTCGTGCACACCCGTTGCACCTAGATACTGTTTTGTGCACCTATTTGGCACATATATGGATTTTTGATTTCCGTGCGCACCAGACGCACAGGATTGTGTTATGTGCATTTTTGGGATTTATTCCTTTTGGAGCAGTACATTTTTATGATATTGGATATTTGTTTTCATACTGAGCAGGACTAGTCAGAGGACAGTACCTGGATATATTTTGCATGCATTGATAGTTATCAAAGGGATTTCCAAGGGCGAGCTATAGTCTCGGTATATATACCTACGTGTCTGATATGACACGAAACGTTTTAACAAGGAAACCCTTCTAAATTGCTTTTAATACGGCGGGACGTACCTATTAAACAAAGGATATATGTATACGTATATAGTTATTTTCTTATGAAGAACGTCCGCCCCTGAGCAGTGTTACGCGCATCGCACGGCGACTTAAAAAGATTTGGCATGCTTTTACATCAGCTAATTACATGTATAGATTGGATGTCTACATGTGTAGTTCTAATCCATATCATATTGGTTTTGTGTTGGATTTGACGTTCGTGTCTTTACCCTGACTCCGATGATTGCGGGATGCTTGATGGAGTGTTGCTTTTGAGTTATCTGCTCATTACTTTCGCGCATGCATTGCGCTGTGATATTTTATGTATTGATGATTTCGGAGCCCCGACGACTTGGAAATTTGTATTGAAATGTTTTAGTACTTGGGGATTTTAAATTTAAATTCGGGGACCGAATTTCTTTAAGGGGGGTAGATTGTAACATTTCCAAAATAATAAAATATTATTTTTGGGAATTTTTATAATTTAATATTATTTTATTGACTATTTTAATATTAAATTTATAATTAAATGCAAATAAATGAAGAAAAATTATGGAGAATTATGGAAAATTCTAAAATGGGGTATTTATTGGAATTATGCCATTTTTAAGTGTTTGTGATCAATTATATGCTAATATAGTGCTAATCGCGATTAAAAATCGCTAATCGGATTTTTTGGCTTTTTGTGCAAAATGTGCACATATCTTTTTCCTACACTTGTGTTACATTTTCTACCATGTTACTTTGGGTTTACTATTGGTGTGAGAAGGTTTTGGATTTAAGAAAATAAAAGGAAAAGAAAAGAAAATAGGTATGGTGAGAGAGAGAGAGTAGGTGAGGACCATTGACTAAAAACCTTAGCCTTTTCTCTTCATTCCCCTCCTCATTTCTCTCCCTCTCCCACCATTTGCTGCTGCTGCTCCTGCCATTCATTTCCCCCCCCCCATCTTCAAGCCCTAAATCATCTCACAAATCACCCCAAAACCCCACCCTCATTTCATTAAAAAGATGCACAAGCTCGAGATCTACGCAATGGACCAAGAAAGCATGGATTTTGGCCACTAGGGGCAACTCAAGAAAATTCTTGAGTTGCCAAATGAGGTAACTACTGAACCATTAGCTTAGTTTTAGCCTTACTTATACCCCTATGCAAGTTTAGAATCGAAATCGGTTGATTTGTTGATTTTAGGAAAAACTAGTAAGGGTTGAGGAAAAATTGAGTTGTGATGGGAAATTGAGTTCAGTGGAGACCCTATTTTGACCAAGCCCCTAACCTGACACAATCTGAAACCCAAAAATACGGAATTACGGGACTTTCATGTCGGTTTGTGATAACCTGGAGCGTGCAGGGAAATCTGGAGTGAACCGGGACCAAAACGAGATAAATAAACAACTCTAGGGGCCAAATTAGGGTATTAGGAGGCCACCCTGACCATACGAACCCCATTGGACATAGGGGCCGGCCAGGCCAGTTTTGGCAAGGTTGTGGCCGGCCAAGTAGTGGTGGAATGTGTCGGGGTTGGTCCAGTAGCTCAAATACATCATATACATCACCCTGGACTTGTTTGCTTGGCTAAATTTGGCCTGAGGCGAAATCTGGGATCGTTTTCTTGGCTTGCTGCTTTGAATTGAGTTATTGTTTTCCGTATTTTGTTTTCTAGAATTTCATATTTGGGTTTTACCTCGGTCACTTGGCGTTTGTACGACTACATCGAGTGATTTCGGGTTGTTTTGCGAAGGCTAACCGTAGGTTCTAACCTATAGGCCTTTTAGCGTATCGTGTTGGTTTTAGCGTGTCGTTTTAAGTTTCGATTTGGTTTTTATGTGATGCGATACGTGTGATATGTGTAGGTACCCCCACGACGATCCGAGACGATGCAGAAGATGAAGGCGACATCGATACCGACACGCAGGATACAGGTGAGTAGATTTATATCTACGGGGAGAAGTCGGGTGGATGGCGTATAGCACCCCCCGCAGTCCGTGGTGGTGTATACGGATGCGTATACACACCAACAATTATTATATGTTATTTGGGATTAATAACGATGCTTAGGATGGATATTGGTGTATTGGAGTACTTTAGTGTTGCGAACCCTAGGGTAGTGTTGCACTACACATACACATATACATACTTGCATACTTTCCTATTGATATGTGCTCATGGGATTCTTTATCGTTATGTGTTCACATGGGTATGGGACTATGTGTTCACATACGGATTTGAGGATGATACTTGGGATTGAGCTGAGTCGATGAGATTTGTTTTGTGGTTATGATATCGGTGATATAGCAGGGTTCGTATCTCAGATACGACATGACGTTGTAGCGGGTCCTTGACGTAGTGTTTCACACACGTCCATGCGTGCGTAGGCGGTATCAGTATGGTACTAGACGTAGATTAGTACCGCGATCATGATATTTGATAAAGAGGATACCAGGTGAATAGTATGATGAATGTGATATTGACCCGTACCCAGATTTGGGATGTCGTACGACGGATTTACGTACGAGCTACATCTTGATGATTGATCCGCACTCTTGACTTGGGATGTCTGGTTTTAGATATGGTATCGGATATGATATTATTGAGGCGGGATCACCGACTAATATATATACATGTATGTATATGTATCGACTCAGATGTTAGGCGTTTTCCTTACCTGTAGTTCAGCTTGTTAGTTCAGCCGTATAGTTTAGTGTAGTTGTTAGATTAGATTAGACTCCTACCTATTTCAAAACTAACGAATCGTGGGTATTTTAAAAGACAGCCTAAGGGATCTTACGGATATTTCAAAAGACATATCTTTTCATAAAAACACCGTAGCCCCTATTTTCAAAACCCCATGATTCGTGTTATTTCAAAAGGCACCAATTTGTAGGACTTATATTAGGTTAGTGCAGATTAGTTATAGTTGCATCTAGTATTCAGCTCCCGCTCATTTTTACTGTTCGCTCCGCATCGCATACTTATATTATAATTTCTTATTGCAATATTAATATCATGCTGTTACGACACCAGCACCATTACCGATGACGCGTATGTACCACGTACACTTACTTGCCGGCTCACACACATCTTCATCGGTAATTGACATGTCACGAACACTTTAGAAAATACTATTTCATTTGACATAGGTTGTTAGCTAATAGTTTAGACATGATATTAGTGTACTTGCCTTATATGCTAGTTAGACATTGTAGTTACTGCCTACTACTTCATGCATGTTATTATTCACTGTTGTGTCGCATTCATGGATTCTCATGCCTATATTCACTGTTTACATGCTATTGATGACTTGGATTCGGATTTCATGAGATTTCTTGGATTTGGAGGAAAACCGCAAAAACATAAATAAACCTTTTCTCCCTTTTAAAATAAAAAGTGCGGTTTTCCCATGATGTATGAGTCGTCCACCATGAGTTTGCTGATGGATTTGGAAACCCGATTCGAGGAGACGGATGAACCGTTTCGGGTACATGGTGGACCCGGTATGGTACCCCGGGGCAAGAGGAATGTGGTGTTGACGTTGAGCCTGGCTGGGGAGCACTACCTACCGGTGATATTACCCGACGCGTCGGATATCCGGAGGATACCGTCGTGGTCTTGAGATGGATGGTAGGGGCCGGTCTGGACTGACGGCGCCCTAGATATTGAGATTGAGACATTGATATTTCGAGATATTGAGATTTATATTTTGTGTCGATGCTAGACACTGTTGATACTGGTTTCATTTATGATACCTCAGTTTAAAAATACGAAGGAAATCTCACTAATTTATGAAAACAGTTTCTTCATTTACATGTATTCTGTTTCATGCATGCATACCTCATTCATATGACATATTGCTACCTGAGGCACTGACACGGGCACATGAGTTTACATTCGGGTTAGATATTTACCCTAGCCTTGTTATAGGCTGCATATTATATACATTTTTGAGGATATTTTATGATCATTGACCTAGGATTGCGTTATTTATGCGATTTCTGTGCGTAGATATTTTTCTATTCACGAGTTGGCAACTCACCCCCGTTGTGCCCCAGTTTCTTGCAGGTTTTGCCGTACAGGTTTAGTTACGGCTTTGCGGGCTCAGTTTCATTCGGGTGACTTGCTAGTAGGTGGGTTTTTCTTGTATCGTACCCATCATTTTACCTTGTATAATATTATTCCGTTGTATCTAGAATTTCCATCAACCATAACTTGTATGTTCTTTCAGACTCAGACTTTAGTTATGTATTATTTCGACCTTAGAGTCGCGCTTGTAGTATTGCGGTTTTCTGGCTGTTTTTTTGAGTTTCTTTTCAGTTTAGATCCTCGCCCTTTGGCGTTGTATATGGTTGTTGCTTATGTGGTTGTGACCGTCGATTGACGAAGAGCTAGCTCCCGCTTGGGGATGCCTTTTATCATGTTATATATATTATTCTTGTTGTACCCCGTTCGGGGCCAGTTTTTACAAAGGAAACTCTGCCGAAATTTTCATGAAAAATTACACATTTTAAAAATTCATATTCGGCTTAGTTATTTAAAAAAAAACTTGATTTTCAAACATGTTTTCTTTACCTCTTAAAACCAGTTTCTTTACTTATTCTTAAAAATGGTTTTAGATTTCTGGGCTTTTGGCTTACTTGGATCAGATGGAGTCCTATAGGCTTCATATGGTTCAAGGGCCAGTCACGTGCTCTTTCGGGTCGTGACATCTTTATCTTAACATGTACACTGATTCTCTCTCTGTTACATGTTGGTAAAGCCCTTAGGATGTGTACTTGACTACCTGAATTATGATACGGATCATACTAGTGGGACAGAGGTAGTCGGTATGTACATCCTTTAATGTCCCTAGTCGTGGGTGTATCGAGACATGGCATCGATATACCAGAGTAGACTATCGTATACCTTCTCGATCCATGTAGATGCGATGGATGATCCCATATCCATTGGTGTTTGACATCAGAGATGATATACGGGTGCTCAGTGGAACTGGGTACACTAGACGGATTCGCCGAGAACTCCCAGATGGTATTATACCTTATGTCAGATGGCAGTTCTCTGGTGACACTGGTACAGGTTAGTCTGTTGACCCGAGATCGTCATAGAATCTTGTGTGATTCCCACTGTGCTTTGATTTCCACCTTATCACGTTCAAGAGAACGTGCAAAACGGTGGTTTTTGGGCACAGTCCCGAGTCACATTGAGGCAATGAACGATAGGAGGGGATTCGTCTCTCCCGGTATAGGGAGTTGATGTTGCGTTGTGCTCGATTGGCTATAACATGAAATCCTTTGCCAAGGCTGCTTTAGAGATATACTGGTAAGTGTTATCAGTAGGTTCTCAACCCGTTATGAGCCTCATATTGACACGACTTATCGAGTTACTGGGGTCTAACGTTTACCACCCCTAGACGATATATGTGACATATCAGACGTAGAGACCGGATTGTACGGTAGTGTTACTGATTGGATTCGAAGGAGAGTGAGCAGGCTTGCTTGTTGATCTTCTGATCGCTCAATACCCGGGTGGCCGTTACGTTTAGCACGCTTCTTGCGGCTTGTGGGTGTTTGATATGCTCATCATATACTGCCGGCGTATTGACGAGCCTTTAGAGTCCTACACAGGGGTTTCCTGGCTCAAGCGAAATGGAGTAGGAACACATATGAGATATGTGCAGGACCGAGATTAATACGTGTATGAGATACCGTATTCTATTCTCGCGATTTATTCGTATCGATCGGTTATATGTGATATAGCCGGGTTATCGAATCAAGTGTTGATTCGATAAATTGATACACATTTGATATTGGTCGGTTATATGTGATATGACCGGATCATTAAATTAAGTGTCGATTTAATGATTTAATGTATAATTATATATTTGATATATTACTTTACATTAACTAGTATTGGCTCATTTAAGATTACTTTTTCTCACTTGATGATACATTGATATATATGTGATATATGTTAATTGTATTGTTTTGTGCAAAAAATATATATATGATATATATTGTTGTGTCATGCTAGGTTACACATGCAACATGGGTGTATGAGACTAACACCATGCTAGGTTAATGTTAGGGTTTCATATTTATTATTAGGTTAAACAAATTAGTGTGAATTTGTCATGGTTGAAGCTTTTGGATAATCATTGACAAAGTCCACTCTTTTGTCTAGCTTAAGATATTTATTAACCTAAGGCTTAACCCAATGCAATGGTTTATTCTCTACTTGAGTTAGCCATGATATTATTTGACCATGGTTGCATTTCTAACCTTATCTCATTATTCTTTCATCACTTCTTCACTTGAGGTTTATCTTCTTCTTCCTCTCAAGCTTTCTAGCTTCAATGGAGTTATGTGATAAAATGTGAGAAAATGAATTCTAAAGTAAGCCCACTTCCTACTTCATCATCCTCTACTACTTTCCATTTAGTATAGGGTGTTCTCTTCACAAAGTTATTGACCTAGTGAAGAAATAGTTTGGGTTAGTGTCTCCTCGACGTAGATCATTTTCGGCCTCGAAGACTTCGAAGAAAGCATGTTCGTTTCTTCATGGGTGCCTTTCTAGAGTCCAGAGTTCACGATCGCAGCGAAGGGACTACTACACGGAGCTATTGAAGTGAAGGACTGGTCTACAAAGGTTGTATTCCTTGCTCACTTAGGATGTAAAGTGTTTATATATGTTATTCTGTCGATTTGTAGTTAACGATTCTTAGTTAGGGTTAGCTAAAACGGAATTTTTTTGAATTTGGCATGGACGATGCCTCCCGAAACCTTGCTGCCGTCTTAGGTAACCTAACAAAAAGACAACTGAATAATCCTATTCAATCTCTCCAGAACAAGAACGCATCCTCGAATAAGTTCCTTCGAGTTTGTATGTAACAATACGATGGCTTTATCCAATAGGAGTGGATGTTCGTAGTCATACGGGATGTTCTGGAGAAATGCAAAGGTGATATAGAAGTGGCAAGGATATATGCGACACTATGACATTCCAAAAGCCAAAGTGTTTTAAGAAGGTCCGGTTAACTGGGTTCATGAGTTTTAGTTTAGGTCGGGTCATGGTCGCTGCCAGAGAGAGAGAGAAGAAACACTCAGCGTGCACTCTAACTTAGATCAGAATGGGTAATCACTTTATCTAATCAGGATGGCTCCCACTGTTTCCTCGAATTCTCCTCCAAACCCAAAAGAATAATTAGTCGGGATCATCTAAAATCACCCAAGGAGTAATCCTACTCATCAGTGGAAATCGGGATCCAATTAGCATCGCATGATAACTTGATGGAATCCACTCAAGTTATCACATTCCAGAATGTATGCGCATGCCTGGTAAGTTTCCTGTATATTTGAAACTCTCGATGTGATTTTTATCCTATGCTCTTATGACCTTGACGTAGGCTAACAAATCATAAGTCACATGTCAAGTTCTACCCATCATTGTCCAGGTTAATTTGAACCCACCCATACATACCCTTGACGTAGGCCAACAAAGTAGTACGACTGTCCCAAACCAACGCATCTATCTATATAACAGAAAAGTAACAAATAGCTACCATACACTATGCCTTGACATAGGCCAACAAACATAGCATGAATACTAAGTGCTACCCATGTGAAATGACGAAGGGCTACGAATAGTTTTTGGCAAAAAACCTTTAACGTAATAAACTTGATATCGTTGAAGGAACCTAATAGCTTTTATAAATATATAGTTGCGAAAACCTTTGCTAAAGTGGTCACTCCCGGTGAAGGGATCTCGGCTCTTTCCTCGTCGAAAGAGGTGCAGGATATTCCAAACTGAATACCACGGTGCAAAGCAAAAATAATCGACTATAGTGAAGTTATTACATTGACGCAAGATTTTACTTAAGGGGTCACTCCCGATGAGGGGATCTCGGCCCATGCCTCGTCGAATGAGGTGCTGGATATTCATAACCGAATACCACTGTGCAAAGCAAAAGCGTACGTCTGTAATGTCAGTTTTTAAAATTGGTTCCAACAACATCAAATATATTTGTTTCCTTTGCATTGATCATAATCAAAGCAGTCCTATCAATTAACATATCACACTAGAAAAGAACGAAAAATAAAATATACGTATATGCCATTCGCATTCGTCACTGGGTCCCGTCATCACTCGTTAGGTTACTTAACTAATGACAGAGCGGGGACTGGACTAGCACGGGTGCAAAACATATACAACATCTACTAGTATGTGTATATATATATATATATATATATATATATATATTTCGTCCCAGGCATGATATAAAGCAACATCACAGAAACATCACAGAAGCAACACAGAATGGTGGATAATCTTGGAGCCCCGGGTTTCACTTGAGACGCAAATGAGATCCGACGTTCCCTGTCGTGTGGATAGCCTGTGCAATGAAACCTAGACCCCTACGAGCACGGCAAGTTACCCCCCAAAACCAGAAGTGAGGCAACCCCCTTCAACAACGTGAATGAGCCACCCAGCACTTCACGGAATCCGGTAACTTGAGCACCCCTCCGTGGGCCAACCTGTACCTCCTACGAGTGCGGCAAATAGCCCGCCAATTCTAGGTAAGGTCCCCTCCGTCTCAACGCAATGAGATGCGGACCCGTTGCCCTCTAGAACCTGGCTATTCATGCACTCCACCGTGGGGTAATCCCAGTACAGAAAAGAAAATAATATACAAGGGTGGCATCGACCTCAACCCGGTCGTGCCCCAAACAAATAATATACAAACTGGCAGTGATGGCAGTCCACATGTCGGACGCTCGCCGCGCAATATTAAATGTAAAAATGAAAATAAACTGCACTAACATTGCACCCAAATCCACCACGACGATCCAACCAATCAGCACAGCACAACACAGAACATCAACGTGAATGTCACGTTCGCAAACCCGTCTAAAAGAACTATAGCAATTAAACAAGTTGTACCGATCAAATGACATTCACAGTCGTAAATAGTAATGTAAGTACAGTATACATTTAAACAGTGCTAAATTATCGACTTCGAAACACCCCGAATTGCCTCTGAACAAAAAGACAACATAATATCAAAAATGGGCAAAACAAACAATACCACTGAACCAAGATTCCATAGAACAGACCACACAAAAATTACGAAGCCCAAACTCCCTCATAGGGACAGCCAGCTCGGATTTTAGGCATATGTGGCCGGTCCAAACAGGGTGAAATGGGTTCATGTTTGGTGTGTGCTCTTGTGGTCATATAAGTAGTCTTCTGCAGTTGTTTGAATTTTTTTTGAAGACTTTGAAAATCGACAGAGACTGAAATCTGCAGTGCATCGTTCTCGGGTTGTTTCGATTTCGATACTTTAACATTGTCTAAACTAGCTAGCTAAGGGTTTAAAGGCTATCTCTGATACCATGTAGGGTTACGACAGCGCCCCGGCCATTAAAACGTGGCCAAATGCGGAACAGAAATTTACTAAAGTGGCGCTACCATTATCCGATGCCCGGATCTGCCCTAAACCCTAAACTAACAAGCATGTAAAGAAATTAGAATGGTTATACCGAGTTGATCCGTATCCTTCGGTCTTCATTTCAAACTCCTAGTGGTCGTCTAGATCGAGTTTGGTTGCCGGTCTTCCTCCATCTACGATGATCCACCTGAGAGAAACGACGCAAGCTTCAGCCTCACGAAACGAGGCAACCGACGCTCTAAGGTTGCTAGCAATGGAGAGTGGAGGTGTAGGATTATCTCACTAATATTTTTCTCTCATCAAAATGCTCCAAGAGCAACCATAGAAATATGAAGAGGAGGTGAAGAATCCATGGCATGAGCAACTAAAGAAAGTGGCTAAGTGTTTTTGTGAGTGAGAGTGAGAGTGTGATCAAAAGCAAGTGAAGAAAATGAGCAAACCCCAAGCCAAGAAGTGGTTGCCCTCTCTCTCTCATGCACAAAATACACACAGAAAAATATCTTTTTCCCATTTTTCAAATAAACAAATCTAATCCCATACATCTCTACATACCTCTAGCCATGTCCATGCCACTTCACCCCCTCCACCTCATTTCCTTAAATGATTTTCTAAAAAGGAAAATCAAATAATGAGGTGTCACATCTTCTAGAAACAATTCCGTATAAATATGGAATGCAACCCGGTATACGTATCGAAATACATATACGCGTATTCTTACAAAAATACAAATAGCCAAGAGAGAAGATGTATAGTGAACAATAACACTAGAATACATATATATAAATTATTAAATCAAAACCTGATTTAATAATCCGGCTTAATCCTAAGCCGCTAGTATTATCAACCGTCCGACTAAAGTCTTTGTGGCCTGTACACATATTTAATTGGACACCTGTATGTACCAACATATCTCATCTACACCATAGCGCCTGAACCGTGAAAATCCTCTATGTGGGACTCTAAAGACTCGTCAATACGCTGGCAGTGGGTTTAACCACAAGCACGTCAGTGGCACTAGATGTACGTAACGGCTACCCAGGTATTGAGCGAAAGGAAGGCCAATCAGAAAACTCATCCTGAACCCCTACTGAGCCTGACAATGACAATATCCGTACAGTCCAGTCTGTTCGTCTAAGATTATTGCATATCGAGTCTAGGAGGGTGGATAAAGTCAGACCCCTAATAACGTGATAATTCGTGTTAGTGTGTAACCCATCACCACCTGAGAAACTATCGATCCTGGATCGGTAATTCTCGTATACCCCAGCCGAGAATTTCCGGTGATGGCCACCCGTGCACAGCGCGACATCAAACCCCAATACCGGGAGAGACGAATCCTCGACGATCCGCTCACCTCCTCCATGTGGCTCGAGACTGTACCAAACTAAAACCTGTTTGCACGACTCCTTTGAGCCGTGGTAGGGTAGTAATCAAAGTACAGTGGGAACTCACACGAGACAAATGACAATCTTAGGTCGACAGACTAACCTGTACACATGTCACCAGGGAACTGTTATCTGACAATAGGTATAATACCAACTAGCATGTTCCCAGCGAGTCCGTCCAGTGTACTCATAACCCAATCACTACTATAATAGGGGGTTGCCCCTACGGATAATGAAATTCATAGGGGCAGATTTATTTTGGCCTTACAGACTAATCCGTAGGGCCCGACGGTTGTCCCTACGGTTCCCGACGTTTTAATTGAAAAGTAATAAATCGTAATTTGTTGTTTGCCCCTACGAAGCCACAAACCAATGACCTACGGACTAATCCGTAGGGGCATCTAAATGGGAATTTAATTAAAACGGCACAGAAATGCCCTACGCTGATCATCTCTCTCGCGCGTGTTAACACCCAAAATTCCCAAAATCCCCAAATCTCTCGTTCCCGCCACGTCGCAGTTCTCGTCGCCGTTCTCGTCGTCGCCACCGCCCTCCGTTTCGTCATCGCCACCGCCCTCGTTCTTCCTCGTCGCCGATTGCGCGCGTTGTCGACCACCGATCGAGCGTCTCCATCGTCTCCTCCACCGCCTACAGGTTAGTAAATCTCTAATTAAACATAATTTGGATGATTTTAGGGCTAGGGTTAAGGGTTTGGGTAACGATGAGGGTTAGGGTTAGGCATCGGTTGGGTTTAGGGTTAGGGTTAGGGCTGGGGTTGCAGTTGGGGCTGGGGCTGGGATTGCGGTTGGGGCTGGGGTTCGGCTGGGGTTGCGGTTGGGGTTGGGGTTAGGGTTCGGCTGGGGCTGGGGTTAGGGTTAGGGTTCGGGTTTGGGTTCGGCTGGGGCTAGGGCTGGGGATAATGAAAATTTTGTATAGAAAATTAGAAAGGTTTATAGGTCTATAATCGATGATGGAGCGACAGTTTGTCTTTTTGGGAATAAGACAAACGAGAGTAGAATTAACAGCCTTGGGCACCTCTTTATGTTTGAAAAAATATTTCCCAACTTTAGGAAAAATCTTTGCATAATCCATGCTGACCCTGTACATATCAATCCATTTGTAAGTCTATATAGAGCATCATTTCTCTGTGCCCCCACTTTGTTTGTGGGTGTGGGCCATGGATTGATGTATGATAGGAATATTGGCCATGGAGCGGGGAGCAAGATGCTATCGGAAAACTCTAACTAGAGCGAATGTCGACGTGTTGGCTACTAACTTATTATTAGGTTGAAAAAAGGTGTCCCTATAGATGTGAAAGTGGAAGAGTCAAAATGGTGAGTGTGTAGTGCAAGTCTTGATTCAATAATTTTGCTTGGTTCTGCAATAAACTGGAATGGATACTGGACTCTAACCCTAAACCTAAACATTTACCCAGGGGAAAGATTTCATGATATATGCAAATTACAATTTGAGAGGAAAATAAAAATATTACATGCACCCTCAAGATGGCCAGCATACATGAAAACACGTGTGTGAAGATTATACAAACTTAATCATTCATATAGGCAGAATGTGCTGTTTCAAGTAAACTTACCTAAATTAACCTAATTAATCCTAACCAACACCTTAACCATTTCAAATTATCATCAATTAACCAAAATTAACCCTAGCCTCTAATTAACCCAAATTAACCCTAGGTTCTAACCCTAAACCTGATATGTCTGAAATCATATTAGAAATGATATGTCTGCAATCAAATTCTGCATTTATATTTTGTGAAGTAAAAGCTTTTTTAAAATGAGAAGCTGTCATATGAACAATCTGTTTATGCTCCTCAAAACAAATGCCTTCTACATTTTGCAACTTTGTAATTCTGTTTTGATATCTTCTGACATTAACCCAAGAATGAAAGAATTTGGTATTTTTATCACCATCTGAAATCTATTTTTTCCTTGATTTATGTCTCCAAAAATATTGAGGATGGTTGTGTTTGTTATATCAAAAACCTTTTTGTTGAACCTATGCAACAGGTGAAAGTTTAGAGGTTTTATAGATAGCTCTTACATGTTGTTTAATGCATGTACCATTGTTAAGAGAGTGCAAGGTGGAGAACAATAATTTGTTTCAACGGCACATTTTTCAAGTTAAAACCAATATATGATATTCAATGATAATAAGAAACTTTCATATTCTCATCGATACTCATATATGAAACTCAAAGCGCTACTTAGTCCCCGTCTATCGGTTAACATACATTCGATGTTCGTCGTGACATAGAACTATACGAAGGTTGATAAATATCGGACGGTATAGCTCGATACTAACAACCGTCGTATAGTTTATGTGACGAGAAGATTCAATCGTATGATAACCGATAAATTTGTCCCGTGTGGACAAGTTAGGAATGTATAAAGCAAACATCTTCATTCACTTATGTTTTCATCCGTTTCGAGATATTTCGTCGGTACCTTTCCGCTGGTTCTCTGTGTACAAAGATAAATTAGATGTTTATTTCAACGTTGTTTCACAGCTTTGAAATGATTATCTATTCTATTACAGTGTACTCGGAGAACAGCGGGGAGGTGCTGCCGAAATTTACTCGAAACGGTTGAAAGCACAAGCGAATGAGTGTTCACTCTATACATTCTTAATGGGATAGAAGTCTTACCCCCGACAGCCGAAACACACACATACAATAAGAACACACAACAAACTCATCATTAGAGAGTGATTCAAGATGTTCAAGTTAAAACCAATATATGATACTCGATGATAATATGAAACTTTCATATTCTCATCGATACTCATATATGAAACTCAAAGCGCCATTTAGTCCCCGTTTATCGGTTAACAAACGTTCTATGTTCGTCGTGACATAGAACTATACGAAGGTTGTTAAATATCGGACGGTATAGCTCGATACTAACAACCATCGTGTAGTCTATGCGACGAGAAGATTCAATCGTATGATAACTGATAGATTTGTCCCGTGTGGACAAGTTAGGAATGTATAAAGCAAACACCTTCATTCACTTGTGTTTTCATCCGTTTCGAGATATTTCATCGGTACCTTTCCGCTGGTTCTCCATGTACAAAGATAGATTAGATGTTCATTTCAACGTTGTTTCACAGCTTTGAAATGATTATCTATTCTATTACAGTGTACTCGGAGAACAGTGGGGAGGTGCTAATTTACTCGAAACGGTTGAAAGCACAAGCGAATGGGTGTTCGCTCTATACATTCTTAATGGGATAGAAGCCTTACCCCCGACAGCCGAAACACACACATACAACAAGAATACACAACAAACGCATCATTAGAGAGTGATTCAAGATGTTCAAGTTAAAACCAATATATGATATTCGATGATAATATGAAACTTTCATATTCTCATACATGAGTATCCTCAAATCTAACTTTGATAATCGATAATTTATTCTTTTCAACGACAAACACACACACAAAGCATATACACGGATTTTCTCCTTTGTCAGTAACCATCCCGTTCTTAGATTTCTCAATATAGTCATCATAACCTACAATTTATATGTTATACAGTCTAACATGGCCCATGAGTACATCAGAGTCAAGGACTGGATGTATGTGGATTGGCAATAACGTATGCAACCTAAGTTTGTCGCAGGAGTTGCTGCTTTTATTGAATTTGCGCGCACACATAATAAGATCGTGATAGAGAAGATTCTCTGCTCGTGCGATAGATGTGGGAATAAGTACTGGCAGAAGGTAGAATTGGCAGAGCTTCATATCATAAAATATGGTTTTACTAGACTTTATACAACTTGGAAATATCACGGGGAAGGAGAAGAACGCAGTAATGCGGCAGAAGAAGAAGGAGAACACGATAATGCGGCAGGAGATGAAGGAGAAGACGGTAATGCGGCAGAAGAAGAAGACAGTAATTTCTTTCCATCAGAAGAAATAGAGGATATGGTAGAGGCTGCCCTAGGTGAATCTATTCGTACCAAAGATGACATTCCTTCCGGTCAAGGACCGCATGCGTATAAATATGAAAATTTCATGAATGATGCTAGAAAGCTAATTTATGAGAATGCAAAGTATTCCACCCTCTCATGGTTCGTCCAACTTTTCCAGATTAAGTGCCTAAATGGATGGAGCAACAAGTCATTCACAATGCTTCTTTCGTTTTTGAAAGATCCTATGCCCCAGGGAAATTACGTGCCCGACAGCTGGTACGGAGCCTAGAATATGATGTTTGATTTGGGTCTGAAGTGTGAGAAGATTCAAGCATGTCCTAAAAATTGCGTGTTGTACCGGAAAGAGAATTCAGATTTGAAAGAGTGTCCAACATGCGGAGAGGACAGGTATAAACCGAAAGATTCTGATAAGAAGCCTGATATACCTGTCAAGATAGCACGATACTTTTCCATAACACAGAGGCTGCAGAGGCTATTCAGGTGCAAGAAAACAGCCGAGGCAATGATTTGGCATCATCGTGCTCCTCCAAGTGAAGATGGAAAAATGAGCCATCCAAGAGATTCACCGGCATGGAAGGATTTCGATAGGAGGCACGCAATATTCAGTAGTGATCCTCGCAATGTCAGACTCGGACTGGCTAGTGATGGCTTCTTCCCATTCAACTATATGGCTGGAAGTCACAGCACATGGCCCGTTGTAATGATAATTTATAATCTGTCGCCTTGGTTGGCTATGGACCAATCATACTTTATGATGCCTCTTCTTATCGATGGACCAAACTCACCGGGAAACAATATCGACGTCTATCTCCGACCTCTGATCGAGGAGTTAAAATCTTTGTTCATTGATGGTGTAGAGACTTACGATGCAAACACAAATGCAATCTTCATACTGCGTGCGGCTTTAATGTGGACAATTAATGACTTTTCTGTGTATGGAATGCTATCAGGTTGGTCTGTACACGGTCACAAAGCATGTCCTCATTTCCATCAACACATAACATCGAAATTCTTGAATTTTAGCAGGAACGTTTGTTATTGCGGCCATCAACGTTTCCTGCCTCTAGACCAACCCTACAGGTTAGACGCTGTTCACTTTGATGGTCATTAGGAGCTTCTTGGACCTCCAGCCCCATTGTCCGGAGAGGACGTGACTGCTCAGTGGGATGGTTACAATAATGTGACCTTCGGGATGGATCTGACAAAATAGGTCAAACCACCATTTTGGAACAAGTTAAGCATTTTCTTCGAGCTTCCGTACTGCTCAACAAATTTAGTGCGTCATTGTCTGGACGTCATGCATATAGAGAAGGGAGTATCAGAGCACATACTCAACTTGCTTCTTTGTAAAGACGGGAAATCGAAAGACAACCTGAATGCTCGGATGGATTTACAGGACTGGGAAATAAGAAGTGAATTGCACCCTAAACCGGTAGCGGGTAAACCAGGCAAGTTTGTACTTCCCAATGCCGCTTATCATATGTCACAACCGGAGAAGAAAAGATTCCTGCAGGTGTTGCATGATTTGAAAGTTCCCACAGGTTTCTCAGGATCATTCAGCAAGAAGATAAAAATTGTGAAAGGAAAGATCGATGGGCTGAAAAGTCATGAGGAGCACCTTCTTCCATTAGCCCTCAGGACTTCTCTCCCTGAATCGGTTGGTCTAGTAATCAACGACCAATGTTGTTTTTTCAGAGAGTTGTGTGCTAAAACACTGGATGTTGTGACGCTGGATAAACTAGAAAATTCTATTGCGTTGATACTTTGCAAGTTTGAGCGTATTTTCCCACCGTCATTCTTCGATATCATAATACACCCGACGGTTCATGTTGCAACTGAGGCTAAGTTAGCCGGACCGGTACAATATCGATGGATGTATCCCGTCGAGTGGTACGTGGAATTTTTCGTTTCGCGCAATTTTTAAAATTATCATTGTCCTGTATGCCCGTATTTATTTATTCAACATATTTTCTTTAGGTACCTTTACACTCTTAAAAAGTATATACGTAATAGAAATCGACCAGAGGGTTCTATCATGCAAGATTATCTTTTTGATGAAGCAACCACATTTTGTTCCCGCTATCTGGACGAGAACATTGAGACGAGACTTAACCGGCCTCGAAGAATTCAAGACGGGCCATATGGTAAAGCCGATTATAAGAGGGTATACACTATGTTTATGAACAAGATATACCGGTTTATCTTGCTTAATTGCGCATGTCTTGAAAAAATTAGAGAGTAAGTTTTTTGGGTTTAATTGTTATATTTGTGTTTGTGTGTGTATGAAATGATATAATATTAATGACATAATTTATTGTCGAAAACAGAATTAGTTTTAACGAGGTACGTGAGGGGCATCCTGATTGGAACGATGAACGATTGGAAAAATATCATCAGGATAATTTTTGCGATTGGGTTGCAGATCATGTAAGTTATTCGATCCGATACTGCTGACCCAGTCCTGGACGCCGCACACGGAGGGCACTACGGAGGTTGGGAGAGAGGCCGGGGACTGGGCCCTAGCAGGGCCCATATGAGGTTGGACTCCAATCCGGCGGTTACTTCCTCCGTCTCCAGTGAGCGACGTTTCCAGCAAGAACTGGACAGCTTGAAGGCCACCGTTCAGGAGTTGAAGGAGATGTTGGTATGTATACTACTTAATAGTAAAATATTATGTCATATTATAGATAGCAACATATCCAATATTAGTACGTGGCCTGAGCTTATTTAGTTGTAAACTTAACTTTGATTAATCATACATACATATCTAATTAAAATAAACTATGGTTTTCCAAATTAGATATCCAAACGTGGCCTAAGTCCCTAAGTATACATAGATTGGGTTTTCACAATAACTTGATAATGATACGAATTCGAAAAATACATAGTTCTTATTCGTTTATTACACACGTAGGTCTAGACGCGACAGGGTACATCGGCCGAGCCTCCACATGCATATCCTTCGGCTGCGGCTCCGCAAGCCACTACCTCGGCTGCGGTTCCGCAGACAGCTCCTATAGCTCCACTGCCCACTCAGACTCCCGCAGTTGCGTCTCCGCAAGACACTACCTTGGCGGCGGTTGCGCAGACCACTCCTACAGCTCCACAGCCTGCTCAGACTCCCGCACACTCCGCATTGCATGATTTATTGACTCAGGGTATATCCGAGGAGTAGGCACGCCAGATTATGGCGTTTATCAGAGGTGGAGCTAGACCGAGCTAGAATAGCTTTTTGATTCTTATATTTTAAACATGTATTTATTTATATGATACATATTGTATATATTTTAGACGATATTGATATTGGTGGTGTTTGCGTGTTTATATTGATATCATATTCTGCTTTTGTTGATTTCTTTTGTATATTATGCGTGAGAAGTGATTATGAATACTACGATATATATTCTACGTGTTGATTAATTTTATATATGATGTAAATATTATTGTGCACAGGGCAAGAAAAAATTAGGCAGCCATTTAAAAAAAAACCCTGTTAATATGTACCTACGGATTAATCCGTAGGGCCCAACATTGCCCCTAAGGATTAATCCGTAGGGACCTTCTTTGCCCCTACTCATTGATCCGTAGGGGTAAAATATCAGGATACCTGATATTTTGCCCCTATGATCTCAGTAATAGGGGTTATACTTGTCCCTACGGAGTTGTCTGTAGGGGCAAACAAATGTCCCTACACATGTATCCGTAGGGGCAAACAAATGTCCCTACACATGTATCCGTAGGGACAAAGTATCAGGATACCTGATATTTTGTCCCCACACATCAGGACCTACACACGTATCCGTAGGGGCAACTATTTGGCCCTACGGATACATCCGTAGGGACAACTAATTTATTAATAAACCGATAAATTAAATAAGTTTTTTGTCCCTACAGCCTAATCCGTAGGGACAACTGGACCTACACATTATGTCGTAGGGGCAAGTTTTTGACCGTAGGGGCATGTTCAAGGCTAAGACTTGCACCTACGGTGTTTGCACATACAGGGATATTTCTTGCCCCTGCGGATATATCCGCAGGGGCAGTGATTTGCTCCTAATGATAAATCCGTAGGGGCAACCCCTATTTGTAATAGTGAATGAGCACCTGTATACTATCTTAGGTGAACAACTGACACCAATGGCTTGTGAGACCGGCCACCGCCCCTCGTCATGGTCTGGATAAGTATACACTAGTCTACTCTGGAGTATCGATGCCCAGTCTCGATACTCCTACGACTAGGGACATTTAAGGATGTGCTTATAGACCCCTAGCTCCCATATATATGATCGCCATCATAATTCTGGTAGTCAATCTAGAATCCTATGGGCTTTATCAACACGTACATGATGATAAAGACAAACCAGATTATATACTATCATCTCGAATAAGACTGTTCTACCGGTATAGGTCCTCCTTCAATTATCACAATCGCCTACCTGCGACTATGATAATTGCCTTGAGGGCACTATAGCCAACAAAGATTAGATTTAAATCCTAACTAATCTCCAACTAATCGGAATTTAAATCAAATTCAATAATCTCCACCTTAATTCAAATTCGCGATAATCTCATCACTTTCTCAACACCTTGGAATTCCGTTCTCGCCGCCTTGTGCATAAAGGCACATCAACAATTTAATAGGCAAAACTTGAAATTGCACCAGAACCATCTAAGAAATGCATTTGCTGGATCCTCTATGGTACCAATCTTCGTAAGAGATATCACCTTCTTCTTGGCCTTCTAGAAGAACACTCTCACCTTCTCTGAAACATCCAAGCCCAACAACCTGCGCAAATTGATGCTATCCTTAACAGCCTCCGTGATGGCTATCAACCATGACTCTATTGTTATAACCGCGATACCAACTTGAAGTATCGATCTACCTGACACTGTATCCATACCCAACTGTTGGATATAGTAACCTCAAGGCAATTAATATAATTGCAGGCACGCAATTATGATAATTGAGGGAGGACCTATACAGGTATAACGATCTTACTCGAGATGATAATATGCTATCTGGTTTGTCTTTATCATTGATGTGTACACATTTTATTTATTATTACGTGTCACTAATAAATAATGATGAAGCCAGTAGGATTCTTGCTAGACTACCAGCATTATGATGGCGATCATATACATGAAAGCTGGATAGTCCATAAGCAGATCCATAAATGTCTCTAGTTGTGGGAGTATCGAGACTGGGCATCGATATTTCGGAGTAGGCTGGTGTATACGTTTTGAGACCTCGACGAGGGGCATTGGCCGGTTTCACAAGCCATTGGTGTTATGTCACCTAAGATAGTATACAGGTGCTCACTGGAGGTGAGTACACTGGACGGACTCGCCGAGAACTTCTAGATAGTATTATATCTATCGACGGATGGAAGTTCTCGAGTGGCATTAATACAGGTTAATCTTTTGATCTGAGATCGTCATTTGTCTAGTGTGAGTTCCCACTGTACTTTGATTACTACCTTACCATGGCCCAAAAGAGTCGTGCAAATAGATTTTAGTTGGGTACAGTCCCGAGCCACATGGAGATAGTGAGCGATTGTCAGGGATTCGTCTCTCCTGGTATTAGGAGTCGATGTCGTGCTATGTTCAGTAGGCTATCACCTCAAATCCATGGCTACGGTAAATGAGATTTACTGAAATGAGTTCGGTAGTTTCTCGGTTGGTGATGAGCTTGACTTCGACACGACTTATCGGGTTATTAGGGGTCTGACGTTTCCACCCTCTAGACCCGGTATACGATACTCTCAGACGAAGAGACCAGACTGTACGGAGATTGTCACATTCAGGCTCAGTATGGTTTGGACGGACTTGATTATCATCCTCCCTTTCGACATATACCTGGGCAGCCGTTACGTACAGCTAGTGCCGCTGACGTGCTTGTGGTTTTTGGATTTATCCAGTAAATCACTGCCAGGGTATTATCGAGTCTTTAGAGTTCTACACAGAGAGTTTTCCCGGTTCAGGTGATATGATGTAGATGACGTATGTTGGTGCATACAGTGTGTCCAATTAAATATGTGTACAGGCTACATGGACTTTAATCGGACAGTTGATAATACTAGTGGTTTAGAATTAAGCCGGATTATTAAATCAGGTTTTGATTTAATAATTTATATATATATTTTTAATATGTATATTCTATTATTATTGTTCACTATTCAATTTCACTCTTTTGGCTATTCGTATTATTGTACGAATACATGCATATGTATTTCGATACATATACCGGGTTGTATTCCGTATTTATACGGAATTTTATTCTATAAGATGGACACTTCATTTGTTAAATTTTCTTTTATTGAAAATAAAAAATGAGGTGGAGGTGTAAAGAGGTATGGTGTAGAGAGGTATGGCTTGATTTATATATGATATATTTCATTTAGATACATTATTCTTTCATGGTTGCAAATAATCAAGCCATTCTTTTCTATGCATGCTGGTTTTTTCTTCACAAAAAGACTTAGCTATTTTTCTATGGCTTCTTCTTCACCTCCTCCTCCTTCCTCTAGCTAGCTCACACGATCTTAGAAAAGAGAGAAAATATAGTGAAAATATTCCTATATCCCCACTCTCCATTCGTAGCGAGCTTGGAGTGTCGGTCGCTTCACTAGGTGAAGCTGGAGCTTGGATCGGTTTCCTTCAGGTGGATCATCTTCGGCAAGGGCAGTCGCCACTCAAGCACGATCCAGACAGCATACATGGAGCTTGGAGGGGTCTTCCATGATTGGGTGGACACGCGTTGAAGGTAGTATTCCATATCTTTGCAAGCTTGGTTTGCTAGTTTAGCCGTTTGGGTCGATTCTAGGTTCGGGGTTCTTTCGTGTTAGTTTGAAATTTTTGTTCGCCATTCATGCTTCCATTGCGCCGCGGGAAAAAAGGAACCCTACAGTGGTATCAGAGCCTCCCAAACACCTTAAACTAGCAGGTTACGACATTAGAAATCGCGTTTTTTCCGGTATCAAAAACTGTCGAAAAAACAGTTCTGAAATTTTGAATTTTGACATGTTTGCACAACCCGCGGGCTCACGGTTTGAACCGAGAAGCCACAGGGTGGAGCGTGGGCATCCTGAGGAGCCCCCCAGGAGGCCGAAGGGCTGGGCCCACTCCCCAAGACCACCACGAGGTTGTCTTGAGGGTGGATGTTGGATATGTATGCCCTAGAGGCGATTATTGTATATGTATACATGTGGATGCTGGGGATATGTATGTACATGACAATCTTGCTCAGTTATATAGTATAGTATTTGAGTTTTCTTTATCAGGATATGTGTATTTATTTCTATTTATGTTTTATCCAGCTTGCACATATTGATAATGACTCGATACAATAGTATACTATTATGGTTTGACTTTATCTTAACATGTACATATGTTATATATGTCGACCATATGTTGATAAAGCCCGTAGAATCTTGCTTGACTACCAGCGTTATGATGGCGATCATACTTGTGGGAGCTGGGTAGTCTATAAGCACATCCTTAAATGTCCCAAGTCGCAGGAGTATTAAGATCGGGCATCGATACTCCTGAGTAGACTTGCGTTTACGTTTATAGACCCCGACGAGGGGCGGTAGTTGGTCCCACAACCATTGGTGTGATCACCTAAGATTGTATATGGGTGCTCACTGGGGGTGAGTACACTGGACGGACTCGCTGAGATACTCTAGATGGTATATACCTATCATCAGATAGCGGTTCTCTTATGACATGTGTACAGGTTAGTCTTTGGACCTGTGATCGTCATTTGTCTTGTGTGAGTTCCCACTGTGCTTTGATCACTATCCTACCATGGCTCTACCGAGTCGTGCAAACAGGTTTTGGTTGGGTATAGTCCCGAGCCACATGGAGGCAGTGAGTGATTTTCAGGGATTCGTCTCTCTATGTATTGGGAGTTGATATCGCATTGTGTTCGATTGGTCAGGACCATAAGACCTTGGCCAAGGCAGTTGTGATTTACTGATAGGTTGATCAGTAGTTTTCCGGATTGGTCCTGAGCCGCATCAGCACGAATTATCTGGTTATTAGGGTCTGACGCTTACCACCCCCTAGATCCCGTATGCGATACTCTTAGACAAAGAGATCGGACTGTATGGAGATTGTCACGGATGAGTTTTCTCGTCGGCTTTCCTTTTCGATAAGTGCCCGGGTAGCCGTTACGTACAGCTAGTGCCGCAGATGTGCTTGTGGTTATGGATTTTTCCAGTAACGCACTGTCGGCGTACTGTCGAGTCTTTAGAGTCCCACACAGAGGGTTTCTCTACTTCGGGCGAAACGATGTAGAGGTCGTATGGTTTTACGGCAGGGTTCGATCACATACGTGTATTTATGCACGTATGATGTTCGGGCGGATAATACTAGCGGGCTTTGGTTTAAGCCAGATCCTAGTATTATATTGTTGGATTATTTTCATTTTTTTTGTATTCGTATTTTCCGGAATATGGATAAGGGTATGTATATACGGTGAGGGGTATTCTTGTAATTTTTTACAAGAGTGCTTCTAGAAGAAGACACCTTATTATTTGTTTTAACCATTTAGTTAAACAGTTAATGAGGTGGAGGGTGAGGTGTTATCATTCATTGAATGAATCATGGCTACTTGGTGACTCACTTAGTGAGTCATGGATTACTATTGAGGTAAGGTGGCATCTAGATATTTTGTGGAAAATATCTAGATATTTTGTGGTTAAGATATTTTATTATTATTATTTTGGGGAGCTTGCTTTATTAGTCACAAGACTTAGCCATTCTTCATTCTATTCTTATTATGCTCACAACAACACTCTCATCTCCTCCAAGCTTTCTTCATCTATCTTAAACCCTAAATGTCTCATGTGTTGAGAAACCTAGGGTATCTTGAGACTAATTAATCTATCATCACTCTCTACATCCTCTAGGATACTTAGATTAGCATACTAAGTAACCTAGTTACCTTAGTTTAAAGGTAGGAGCTCAAAGTAGACACTCTCGGGTGGATCATCTTTGACGTAGCCGTCGATCAAGCTTGATCATGGAGGCCACTAGGAGCATGCTAAGGAGAGGAATGAAGACTCGAAGGATTTGAGCCTCTTGGTATAAACTTTTTTCATACTAGATAGTTTCTTTTGTTGCTAGTTAGGTTTATGGTAGATCTAGTTTAGGGTTATTCTAGCGCCAGTTTTCAATCGTAGTAAAATTTTTGTTCCGTAATCGGTCTCAGATGATGGCCATGGTGTTAGCATAACCTTTCATGGTATCAGATCCAGCCCATAAATCCTATACTAGTGTAGCGCCTTGAAAAGTCGTTTTGGTGTTTTCCCGAAAATCGGTGAAAATTTGGTATTTTTCCGTAAATCGTCTTTTTTGTTATTTTGCAGTTTAGGCCTAATTATACCTAATTTGGATAGATAATTTCTAGTTTTTAGTAGCTAATGAGTTACTTATAATATTCTGGCCGTTTAAAAATTTTCCCTAATTTTTAAATTTTTAATATTATTTTAAGCCGGTAAAAAAAATACATTAAATTAGCGATAAATACAAATTTAAATGGGCTAATTTTAATCTTTAAAATCATGTTAATTAAAATCTAGTTGTAATATAATTTTTTAGTATTTTATTTCAAGTTTTAATGGGTTTTTATTATGGAAAACAAAAATATATTTATTTTGAGCTAAAACTTGCAAATATGGTATTGTGGGGGGTCTTTTTGCATAGAATTTCTTTGTAAAATCTCTCTCACTCATTCCTCACCCCTAGGCCGGCCCCGCCATCAGAAGCTCAAGAAAATTTCCTTGCCTCTTTTGACTTTTAATCATGTGATGAAATAAGGTGTTTTGAAAGAGTTTTTAATATGTTAATTTTGGAGGTATGTTGTACTTATTAGGAGAGGGGTTTGACTTTGAAATTTCCCCACAAATCACACACACACCTCCCCTTTCCAATCCTGGCCGAGAGCAGCTCACCCCCTCCATTATTTTTTTTCTTTCTCTTTTCTCTCATTTCATCAAGAAAATTCCATTAAAATTCAACAAAAATAAAAAATTTCCTTCACAATTTCAAAGCAAAACCTTATTCCCTCTCTTCTCAAACCTAAATTGGTTCAAATCTTGGAGAAAGATGGCATCTTGGGAGGCTTTAGCAATATAGGGTTTGGGCTTGAGAGGTATAATTTCAATCTTTGGTTAAATTGTAGTTTAAAGTGTGCTAATTAGAACTTTGAAAATTGTTTTAGTGTTAATTTCTAATCTAGTTTTTAAGAGGGCAGTTTGTTGTAAACTAGGGTTTTTAGCACACCATTATTTAGTTAATTAAATCTATTTTGCTATCTAGTTGGTTGCTAACCTAAGTTAATGAGGTTACTTTGCTTAAGTGGCTTCAAATTTTGCTAATCTAAGTTAATCTAGTGTGGAATTTTGATTGTTATTACTAATTATAAAAATCAAGAAAGGGTTATTTATGGAATTTAGGTTTTGAAGCATGGTTAATGTGTTGAAATTTTGTGTAGTGGCTATCTAATGGTGTACTTGGGTGATTATGCTAGATTGTAGTCTTTTGTCGCAAATCGGCGATGTTTGCACCGATTTTGGAATGCAAATGCTTACTAGTTTTTCTATAAAATTATGTGATGAATTATTATGATAACTTGATTATATTTTTAGTATATCCTATGACATTTAGGATGTGTGAGTGCGGAATTTTGTGTGATCGGGTTTTAGTTTTGCCGGGCGTCCCAAAACGACGATTATAGTTAGTTTTTGTGATTTTCGTGTGTGTTCCGCGCACCTTGCGCATGTTGTGCCTAGCTTGTGAACGTGGATATTTTCGTTTGGGATTTGCGTCGTTCATGATATGTAACTTTATGTTTTGTATTGGTGCAAATTCCAGGATCGGTCGCGGAGACTTCGGACGCGGCACGAAAAGGGAAAGCGGTGATTGGACGTAGCTAGCTGGGGATTCCGGTGAGTAGATATAACATCTATGGGGGACTATCGTTTGGATGGCGCAGGTCACCCCATAGTTTATGTAGTTAAAGATTTCTAGTAATATTAGTAACTACATCCATGATTTATTTGACATACATATGCGAACCCATTCTATAGGACACCTGCACCATTGCCAGGGTTTTTATATGCAGCACGAGCACTATTCATGCGTACACACACGCCCTGGTAATTGCCATGCCACCACACTAGATAACCTATAATTTGAAACCGTTTACTATAATTGATGCTTAAACCTGTGCTATTGCCTTTAATTCCTTAAAATGAAATCGTAGGATTGCTATTCATGTGCATGTACCTCATCATATTATTTGTTCATGCCTAGTCTATTAATCATACATCGCAACTTGATTATTGATACCATATGCATTCATTATCATTGACATATGCACTTATGAGGATTTCTTGAGATTTTATGATTTTTCTGGATTTCGGGGGAAAGCCGCAAATTTTTTAAACATATTACCTTTTCTAAAATATGTAAATTGCGGTTTTCTATTGATGTAAGTGTCGTCTACCATGAGTTTGCTGTTGTTTTCGAGACCCGTTTCGAGGAGTTGGATGAACCGTCTCGGGTACATGGCTGGCCCGGTAAGTTACCCCGGGGCAAGAAGGTCGTGTTGCTGACGTTGAGCCTGGCAGGGGATGGACTACCTACCGGTGACTGTTTTGGCACGGCGGATATCCAGAGGATACCGACCGTGGCCGCGAGATGATGAGATATTGATATTTGAGATGGGTCAGCCGGACGGCTGGGGCCAGAGATACTATGATATGGATACATGAGATTGAGACAGTTTTGAGGTGTCGATGCTGGACACGGATTCTTGTTGATTCTATTGGTATTGTGCTGATATTTAAAAGAAAAGAGATTCCTAAATGAAAAATATGACTTCTTGTACCTATATATTCAGATCACGAGTTGATTCATATTGCATTCATACCTGCTAGTACATTCATCTTGCATACATACCTGTTAGTATATCCTGCCATACATGTATTATAGATGCTAGGATGCTTGTGTGCATGCTTGCGATAGCCTATATAGATGTTATTTATTACTCACGAGTTGGCAACTCACCCCCGTTGTGCCACAGCCTTTTGCAGGTCCGCTCCGTCAGTACAGTAGCGGCGGACGCACTTGCTTCTTTTACCTCTTGTGCCTGGACTCGAGGCTTTTGCTCGTAGGTTGGTTGTATTATTATTTTGTACCAACTTGTATATTCTTTATATCTAGAGTACTCCATCTACTGTATCTACCAGTATTGTTGTATATTGACCTAGAGACGAGACTGTGAGATTTGTGGACTTTTTTTTATGCTGTATTTTGGGGTCGAGCTCACTTGAGTCGACATGCTGTTTTACTTGTGCTTCTTATGTTTATTTATACACATTGCTGATTTACATTGCGTGGGATTTGTGACCGCCTTGTGGCGAAGAGCTAGCTCCCGCTTGGGGATGCCTTATTTGTTGTATTCATATATATTCTTGTTGTACCCATTTTGGGGGCCAGTATTTACAAAGGAGACTCTGCCGAAATTTTCGAAAAAATTGATATTGTTTTAAAAAGGCTTGATATGACTTATTTGATAAACTCGCTTTCAATTGATTGGTTTTCCTTCACTCGTCTGCTTTTTGGTTTCATTTCTGGGCTTTGGCTTACTCATTTTACGGACGTCTTGAGACGTTTCGTAACTTAAGTGCCAGTCACGTTCCGTACCCTGCGGGTCGTGACAAAGTTGGTATCAGAGCGATAGGTTTTACCTTTTTGAGTGTAGGATGACCCTTGGTAGATGGAGTAAGTGACTTAAGCAGGGTAACGTAGCGTGCGTATGTCCGCGGCATACTTGCGATACGGTACTCCGCCTAGGTGACTCTAGGATATACTTGCTTGAAATTCCTTCTTCAATTCCGTGTATTTTATGATTCTATTGCACTGTTCTTATCATCCTGTTCTTGTAACAGCCACTATGCCGCCGAATGCTACGAGAGCGCAGAGGGCTGCCGCCCGAGATGAGATCCGAGCAGGCTCGTCCGAGACGAGGACCGAGCAGGGTGGGATACCTACGCCTCAGGGACAGACTGATCCGCCTTCCCCAGGCCGCATAGATAGGCTTGAGTCTGGTATGGAGGAGCTACGACAGATGATGGGAGGTATGCAGGAGTTACGACAGATGGTGGGATCCCTAGTAGCGGCCAGTCGTGCACTGAGATCGGAGGACGTACCTACCACATCACGGACTACCATAGTGCCTGCTACCCAGACAGTTGCTCCTACTATTACTACCATGGCTATTCTAGTATCGCTACGGGATTTCATGAGGCTGAGACCTCCAGTCTTCATGGGCACCGATGCAGTAGAGGATCCGCAGACATTCCTTGACAGTTTAGCCAGGATCTGCCGTTCGCTCAGATGTTCGGACGATCGATGGTGGAGCTTGCGAGTTTCCGTCTAGAGGGCCTCGCGCAGACATGGTGGGAGTCAGTCTTGAGAGGTCGAGCTACAGGTCTACCGCCTATGACTTGGGCCGAGTTTACAGCAGTCTTTCTAGCTCGTTTCCTCTCAGAGAGCGTTCGTGACGCCAAAGTGCGTAGTTTTGAGGCCTTGATCAAGACTCCAGGGATGACGGTGTCTGAGTACGATGTCCAGTTCATGCAGTTGTCCAGATATGCTCCGTATTTGGTGGATACTGAAGAAAAGATGGTGAAGAGGTTCGTGCAGGGACTTGACACCCAGCTATTTCTTGCTATTGGCGCCCAGCACTTCGACACCTATTCAGCTGCTATGGATATGGCATTACGGATGGAGGCACACATATCACAGACTTCGGCCGTTTCTGGGCCGAAGAGGATTCGCACCGATGTGCCTTCGCAGAGGCAGCGCGCCAGATTCTTTCCGAGAGATGGGCCTGGCAGAGGATTTGGACAGGGTCAGTTATATGGTTCATATCCACAGGGACAGTAGCCGTCGCCAGGATGTTTTGGGTGCGGGAGTCCGCACCACCGTATCAGAGACTGTCCGGTGAGACGACAGGGAGCGGCGACAGTTCCACATGTGACCTTACCTCCATCACCACCTCCTCCTCAGAGAGCCCTACTTCCTACCACAGGCGATGCTCCACGTCATTTTGATGCACCCAGAGGCCGTGGACGTGGCGGCCCGATCTAGAGAGGCCGGGGAGGCCGAGGCCGAGGATAGCTAGTTATTGGTGAGGGTCAGGCCCGAGTTTTCTCCTTGACACCGTAGGATGCGCAGGCATCCAATGCCGTTATGACAGGTACCTTTCCAGTTTGATCTTTCGACGCACGGGTATTATTCGACCCAGATTCTATACATTCGTACGTATCTACACACTTTGCACCGATGTTGGGACATGAGTCGTCGTCGTTAGATCAACCGCTTGTTGTTATTACCCCGGTAGGCGAATCGTTTGTCGCTCGTTTTGTGTTTCGATTGTGTTCCGTTCGTATCGAGGAGAGGGATTCGTCGGTTGATTTGATTCTCTTCGATATGTTGGACTTTGATGTGTTTCTGGGCATGGACTGGCCGGCCACTTGATATGCTTCGGTGGACTGCCGTGAGAAGGCAGTCAGATTTAGCTTTCCGGGAGAGCCAGTCCTTGTTATTCAGGGAGACCGCAGCGTCACCCTTCCTAGCTTGATTTCGTCTCTTCGCGCTGGTCAGCTCTTGTGGAAGGGATGTCAGGGATTCTTAGCGTATATTTGTGATACTCGAGCTGCAGAGGTTCCTTTGGACCGGGTCCTGATTGTTTGTGAGTTCCCTGATGTTTTCCCTGACGAGCTGCCTGGGCTACCGCCTGAGCGCGACGTTGAGTTCTACATTGACTTGATTCCCGGATCGGGGCCTATTTCTATACCGCCTTATCGGATGGCCCCGGCGGAGCTTCGAGAGCTGAAGGATCAGTTGCAGGATTTGTTAGATAAGGGGCTTATTCGACCTAGTGTTTCTCCGTGGGGTGCTCCGGTCCTGTTTGTCAAGAAGAAGGACGGAAGTTTGCGCTTATGTATTAACTACCGCCAGCTGAACAAAGTTACCGTGCGGAACAGATATCCGTTGCCACGTATTGATGATTTTTTCGACCAGCTTCAGGGTGCGGGGTATTTTTCGAGGATCGACTTGCGATCAGGGTACCATCAGCTGCGAGTTCGACAAGAGGATATACCGAAGACAGCTTTCCGTACGCGCTATGGTCACTATGAGTTTCTGGTGATGTCGTTCGGACTCACCAATGCCCCAGCTGCATTCATGGATTTGATGAACCGTACATTCAGGCCATATCTTGACTTGTTCATCATCGTGTTTATCGACGATATCTTGGTGTACTCCCGGAGCAGAGAGGAGCACGAGCAGCACTTGCGGATTACGTTGCAGACTTTGAGGGAGCACCAGCTTTTCCCAAAATTTTCCAAGTGTGCATTCTGGTTGGACAGCGTCGGATTCTTGGGTCACGTGATTATGAGAGATGACATATGTGTGGACCCGAAGAAGATCGAGGCCGTTCAGCAGTGGCCCAGACCGACATCAGTTACGGAGGTCCGCAGTTTCCTAAGCCTGGCTGGCTACTATAGGCGATTCGTTCAGGATTTCTCCCGTATTGTTGCACCTTTGACCGGATTGACCCGGAAGGGAGTTCCTTTCATTTGGACGGAGGAGTGCGAGCACAGTTTTCAGCAGCTACGGACTTGTTTGACTACGGCGCCGGTATTATCTTTGCCTTCAGGATCAGGCGGATTCGTGGTTTATTGTGACGCTTCACGAGTGGGGCTAAGGTGCGTATTGATGCAGCATGACAGGGTGATCGCGTATGCTTCACGGCAGTTGAAGAAACATGAACAGAACTACCCCACTCATGATTTGGAGATGGCTGGAGTGGTCTTTGCACTTAAGATCTGGCGACATTACCTATACGGCGAGTCGTGTCAGATATTCACTGATCACAAGAGCTTAAAGTATATATTTCAGCAGCGAGACCTGAATCTCAGACAGCGCCGTTGGATGGAACTAGTAAAGGACTACGATTGCGAGATTTTGTATCACCCGGGCAAGGCTAATGTAGTGGCGGATGCTTTGAGCAGAAGGCCCGGGGGTAGTCTATCTTGTTTGCGCGCAGTACAGAGGCAGTCGTTGGCAAATTGGCAGACTTTATGCGACAGCCGGGTTGAGTTCGAGTTCACTCCGACAGGGGGACAGCTTGCGCATGTTCGTGCACGTCCGCAGTTACTTGACCGTATTCGAGAGGCACAGCCCAGCGATGACCGTCTTTCAGAGATCATGGAGCAGATTAGGCAGGGCAGAGATTCCGAGTTCGTGATCGATGATCAGGGAGTACTACGATTTGGGACTCGACTGTGCGTACCAGATTTTGAGGGGCTGCGGCGTGAGATTCTTGAGGAGGCGCATAGATCGACATACAACGTTCATCCAGGTTCCACCAAGATGTACCATGATTTGCGAGATGTTTACTGGTGGGACGGGATGAAGAAGGACATCACAGACTTCGTATCGAGATGCCTGACTTGTCAGCAAGTCAAGGCTGAGCACCAGAGGCCAGCAGAAGAGTTGCAGCCTTTGCCCATTCCGGAGTGGAAATGGGAGCAGATTTCGATGGACTTTATGGTGGGTCTACCCAGGATCAGTCGAGGGTACGACTCTATTTGGGTGATCGTGGATCGATTGACGAAAGCGGCTCACTTCCTGCCAGTGAAGACCACTTTCAGTTTTGCTCAGTATGCCCAGATATACATTGACGAGATTGTACGACTGCATGGAGTCCCGACGTGTATCGTGTCCGACAGAGGCACCCAGTTTACCAGCCGACTATGGCAGAGGCTTCAAGAGGCATTGGGCACTCGTTTGAGTTTCAGCACAGCATTTCATCCGCAGACCGACGGCCAGTCAGAGCGGACCATTCAGACTCTTGAGGACATGCTCCGAGTGTGCGTTTTAGACTTCGGAGGTAGCTGGGATCATCATTTACAGTTAGTGGAGTTCTTTTACAACAACAGCTTCCAGGATACTATTCAGATGGCACCTTTCGAGGCATTGTATGGGAGGAGATGCAGATCGCCCGTCTGTTGGATAGAGCTCAGTGAGGGCAGTATTTTGGGGCCGCAGCTTGTGGAGGAGACGACCGCGAAGATACAGTTGATTCGAGACCAGATGAGAACGGCTCAGAGCAGGAAGAAATCGTTTGCAAACAGGCGCCGTCGCAGACTAGAGTTCGCAGTTGGCGATCATGTTTTTCTGAGGGTCTCTCCAATGAAGGGCGTGATGCGTTTTGGGCGAAAAGGAAAGCTTAGTCCCAGATTTGTGGGTCCCTTCGAGATCCTCGAGCGTGTCGGCGCAGTTGCGTATTGTTTGGCTCTTCCACCCAGCTTTCCTAATGTTCACCCCGTCTTCCATGTTTCGATGCTCCCCAAGTACCCTCACGACCCTTCGCATGCGATTCAGCACCCGACAGTCCAGCTAGAGCGCGACCTTTCTTTTGCAGAGCAGCCGGTGGTCATCCTGGATCGGAAGGTAAAGAAATTAAGATCGAAAGTTACACCGACCGTCAAGGTCCTTTGGCGTAGCCCGAGCAGCGAGGAGGTCACCTGGGAGACCGAGGACGACATGAGGAAGAAATATCCCCATCTCTTTGAAGGAAAGTGTAGTTATATTTTTAAATTCGGGAACCGAATTTCTTTAAGGGGGGAAGATTGTAGCGCCTTGAAAAGTCGTTTTGGTGTTTTCCCGAAAATCGGTGAAAATTTGGTATTTTTCCGTAAATCGTCTTTTTTGTTATTTTGCAGTTTAGGCCTAATTATACCTAATTTGGATAGATAATTGCTAGTTTTTAGTAGCTAATGAGTTACTTATAAAATTCTAGTCGTTTAAAATTTTTCCCTAATTTTTCAATTTTTAATATTATTTTAAGCCGGTAAAAAAAAATACATTTAATTAGCGATAAATACAAATTTAAATGGGCTAATTTTAATATTTAAAATCATGTTAATTAAAATCTAGTTTTAATATAATTTTTTAGTATTTTATTTCAAGTTTAAATGGGTTTTTATTATGGAAAACAAAAATATATTTATTTTGAGCTAAAACTTGCAAATATGGTATTGTGGGGGGTCTTTTTGCATAGAATTTCTTTGTAAAATATCTCTCACTCATTCCTCACCCCTAGGCTGGCCCCACCATCAGCAGCTCAAGGAAATTTCCTTGCCTCTTTTGACTTTTAATCATGTGATGAAATGGGGTGTTTTGAAAGGGTTTTTAATATGTTAATTTTGGAGGTATGTTGTACTTATTAGGAGAGGGGTTTGACTTTGAAATTTCCCCACAAATCATACACACACCTCCCCTTTCCAATCCTGGCCGAGAGCAGCTCACCCCCATCCATTATTTTTTTTCCTTCTCTTTTCTCTCATTTCATCAAGAAAATTCCATTAAAATTCAACAAAAATCAACAATTTCCTTCACAATTTCAAAGCAAAACCTTATTCCCTCTCTTCTCAAACCTAAATTGGTTCAAATCTTGGAGAAACATGGCATCTTGGGAGGCTTTAGCAACATAGGGTTTGGGCTTGTGAGGTATAATTTTAATCTTTGGTTAAATTGTAGTTTAAAGTGTGCTAATTAGAACTTTGAAAATTATTTTAGTGTTAATTTCTAATCTAGTTTTTAAGAGGGCAGTTTGTTGTAAACTAGGGTTTTTAGCACACCATTTTTTAGTTAATTAAATCTATTTTGCTATCTAGTTGGTTGCTAACCTAAGTTAATGAGGTTACTTTGCTTAAGTGGCTTCAAATTTTGCTAATCTAAGTTAATCTAGTGTGGAATTTGATTGTTATTACTAATTATAAAAATCAAGAAAGGGTTATTTATGGAATTTAGGTTTTGAAGCATGGTTAATGTGTTGAAATTTTGTGTAGTGGCTATCTAATGGTGTGACTTGGGTGATTATGCTAGATTGTAGTCTTTTATCGCAAATCGGCGATGTTTGCACCGATTTTGGAATGCAAATTCTTACTAGTTTTTCTATAAAATTATGTGATAAATTATTATGATAACTTGATTATATTCTTAGTATATCCTACGACATTTAGGATGTGTGAGTGCGGAATTTTGTGTGATCGGGTTTTAGTTTTGCCGGGCGTCCCAAAACGACGATTATAGTTAGTTTTTGTGATTTTCGTGTGTGTTCCGCGCACCTTGCGCACATTGTGCCTAGCTTGTGAACGTGGATATTTTCGTTTGGGATTTGCGTCGTTCATGATATGTAACCTTATGTTTTGTATTGGTGCAAATTCCAGGATCGTTCGCGGAGATTTTGGACGCGGCACGAAAAGGGAAAGCGGTGATTGGACGTAGCTAGCTGGGGATTCCGGTGAGTAGATATAACATCTACGGGGGACTATCGTTTGGATGGCGCAAGTCGCCCGATAGTTTAAGTAGTTAAAGATTTCTAGTAATATTAGTAACTACATCCATGCTTTATTTGACATACATATGTGAACCCATTCTATAGTACACCTGCACCATTGCCAGGGTTTTTATATGCAGCAAGAGCACTATTCATGCATACACACACGCCCTGGTAATTGCCATGCCACCACACTAGATAACTTATAATTTGAAACCTTTTACTATAATTGATGCTTAAATCTGTGCTATTGCCTTTAATTCCTTAAAATGAAATCGTAGGATTGCTATTCATGTGCATGTACCTCATCATATTATTTGTTCATGCCTAGTCTATTAATCATACATCGCAACTTGATTATTGATACCATATGCATTCATTATCATTGACATATGCACTTATGAGAATTTCTTGAGATTTTATGATATTTCTGGATTTCGGGGGAAACCCGCAAAATTTTTAAACTTATTACCTTTTTTAAAATATGTAAATTGCGGTTTTCTAGTGATGTAAGTGTCGTCCACCATGAGTTTGCTGTGGTTTTCGAGACCCGTTTTGAGGAATTGGATGAACCTTCTCGGGTACATGGTGGGCCCGGTAAGGTACCTCGGGGCAAGAAGGTCGTGTTGCTGACGTTGAGCCTGGCAGGGGATGGACTACCTACCGGTGACTGTTTTGGCACGGCGGATATCTATAGGATACCGACCGTGGCCGCGAGATGATGAGATATTGATATTTGAGATGGGTAAGCCGGACGGCTGGGGCCAGAGATACTATGATATAGATACATTAGATTGAGACAGTTTTGAGGTGTCGATGCTGGACCCGGATTCTTGTTGATTCTATTGGTATTGTGCTGATATTTAAAAGAAAAGAGATTCCTAAATGAAAAATATGACTTCTTGTACCTATATATTCAGATCACGAGTTGATTCATATTGCATTCATACCTGCTAGTACATTTATGTTGCATACATACCTGTTAATATATCCTGCCATACATGTATTATAGATGCTAGGATGCTTGTGTGCATGCTTGCGATAGCCTATATAGATGTTATTTATTACTCACGAGTTGGCAACTCACCCCCGTTGTGCTACAGCCTTTTGCAGGTCCGCTCCGTCAGTACAGTAGCGGCGGGCGCACTTGCTTCTTTTACCTCTTTTGCCTAGACTCGAGGCTTTTGCTCGTAGGTGGGTTGTATTATTATTTTGTACCACCATGTATATTCTTTGTATCTACAGTACTCCATCTAATGTATCTACCAGTATTGTTGTATATTGACCTAGAGACGAGACTGTGAGATTTGTGGACTTTTTTTATGCTGTATTTTGGGGTCGGGCTCACTTGAGTCGACATGCTGTTTTACTTGTGCTTCTTATGTTTATTTATGCACATTGCTGATTTACATTGCGTGGGATTTGTGACTGCCTTGTGGCGAAGAGCTAGGTCCCGCTTGGGGATGCCTTATTTGTTGTATTCATATATATTCTTGTTGTACCCATTTTGGGGGCCAGTATTTACAAAGGAGACTCTGCCGAAATTTTCGAAAAAATTGATATTGTTTTAAAAAAGGCTTGATATGACTTATTCGATAAACTCGCTTTCAATTGATTGGTTTTCCTTCACTCGTCTGCTTTTTGGTTTGATTTCTGGCTTTGGCTTACTCATTTTACGGACGTCTTGAGAAGTTTCGTAACATAAGTGCTAGTCACGTTCCGTACCCTGCGGGTCGTGACAACTAGTAGATTTAAATGATATTAAAGTAACGAAACCGAAATAACTCCGAAACATCGAAACCCAAACTTCCAGTTTTTGTCGAATTTTAAAAATCTTCAAATTATTTTTAAACAATTGCAGAAGACTACTTATGTGACAACTAGAAAACTAGAGAAAAATGAGGCAATAACTTTCAAATATGGCCAGCGAGAATTGGGTTTTGGTCGGCCTGGCCAGTTCTTTAATGGTGAAAAATTCTCGTTTTTGTTTGGTGCTCTGTATCACTTGGATTTAGGGTTTTGGGATATGTTTGTTTTTGCCTAAGTTGGATATTTTGTTATCTTTGGGTTTGGGGCAACACGGAGTATTTCGAAGTCGTTATTTTTAACACCATTTAATAGTTTTCAGTGCATACACTTTTATCTGCGACCGTGAATGTCATTTGAGAGGTATAGCTCGTCTAACTGCTATATGTTCTTTTAGACGGGTTTGAGAACATGACATTCACGTTGATGTTTTGTGTTTGTGCTGTGGTTGTGGTTGGATTGTCATGGTGGATAGCTTGATGATGCAATGATAGTTGTACAGTTAAGATTCATTTGTATATTCATATTGCAGAGCGAGCGTCCGACATGTGGACTGCCGTCTTTGCCGGATTGTATATTATTTGTTTGGGGCATGACCAGGTTGAGGTCGATGTCACAATTGTGTAGGATTCCGTAGGGTCGCCGCTGGGTTTTGGGAGGCATCGACCATACCGATTTCAAAAAAATGGCGCGCTAAAGAACCTTAACCTAGAATCTTAAATAGAGAATTAGACGAAACTAGAATGTAAACATCTTTACATCTAAGTGAACAAGGAATACAACCTTTGTAGACCGGTCCTTCACTTCATAAGCTCCATGTAGTAGTCCCTTCGCTCCAAATAGTGATCTCCCAGACGCTAGTAAGGCTCCACAAGGTGAAATGAACAAGCTTGCTTGAAATCTTTGAGGTCGAAGATGATTTACGTCAAGGAGACACTAAGCCAAGCTACCTTTTCATTAAGTGATCAACTAGTGAAGAAACAACCCAATCTAAGTGGCTAGTCTAGAAGAGGTTGATGAAGTAGGAATTTTGCTCACTTTAGAAATTATTTTCTTACTCATTTTCTTCACCTCCCAAAAAGCTAGAGAGCTTGAGGAAGGAGATGAAGAAAAGCAACCATGGAAAAGATCTAGTGTAGAATGGAAACCATGGGTGAGTTAATATCATATACTAACTCATGTAGAGACTAAACCATTGCTAATCATAATGGTTGGGTTAATAAATATCTTATGTAAAACCAAATTGGTGGACTTAGTCAATGATTCTACAAGCTTCCACTAAGCACCAACCTTGACTAATTTCCACCCAATTTTGAATTAATTTAAATAATAAAACCCTTCATTATGTTAAGCAGGGTATGAGTCTTATACACCCATATCACATGTATCATCTAGCATGACACACAAAAATGTACATTAATATATATCACATATATACTAAATTCACAAGTGAGAAAAATAATTCTTAAGTGATCTAATATTAGTTAATATATCAAATATATAATTATACATTAAACTATTAAATCAACACTTGATTTAATAATCCGGCTATATCATATATAACCGACTAATATCATATGTATCAACTTATCGAATCAACAATTGATTCGACAGCCCGGCTATATTACATATAATCGACCGATATCACATATCGCGAGAATAGAATACGGTATCACATACACGTATCAATCCCGGTCCTGCACATATCACATATGTGCTCCTACTTCGTTTCGCTTGAGTCAGAAAACCACTGTGTGGGACTCTAATGACTCGTCAATACGCCGGCAGTAGGTGGTGATCATATCAGTCACCCATAAGAAGCAAGCGGTCTGCTAAACGTAACGGCCACCCGAATATTGAGCGATTAGAAGATCAATAAGCAAGTACTCCTGCGAATCCAATCAGTAACACTACCGTACAGTCCGGTCTCTTCGTCAGATATGTTGCATATTTCAGCCTGGGGGTGGTAAACGTCAGACCCCCAATATCCTGATAAGTCATGTTGATATGTGGCCCATAACGGTTTGAGAAACTACTGATAACACTTACTAGTAAATCTCAGCAATCCTGGCTAGGGATTTCCTATTATGGCCAATCAAGTATAGCGCAACATCAACCCCCAATACCGGGAGAGACGAAATCCCCTCCTATCACTCATTGCCTCCATGTGACTCGAGACTGTACCCAAAAACCACCGTTTTTCATGATCTCTTGAACGTGGTAAGGTGGAAATCAAAGCACAGTGGGAATCACACAAAACTCTATGACGATCTCGGGTCGACAGACTAACCTGTACCAGTGTCACCAAAGAACTGCTATCTGACGATAGGTATAATACCATCTAGGAGTTCTCGGCGAGTCCGTTCACCCTAAAAATTTCGACAGAAACTTGAGTTTTTGTTTTGAGGTTTCAAAGTTGTTTTGGTTTCGTAATTCTACAAACATCGTCTAATTCTCTAGCATGGCTCTGATACCACTGTAGGATTCCCTAGGGTCGCTGCTGGTTTGAAATCAGCATGGTCGATGCTTCCGAAACCCAGCGGCGACCCTAGGAAATCCTATAGTGGTATTAGAGCCATGCTAGAGAATTAGACGATATTTGTAGAATTACGAAACCGAAACAACTCCGAAAGCTCGAAACAAAAACACAAGTTTCTGTCAAAAATTTTAAGGTGTCTAAAATTTTTTAAGCAACTGCAGAATGTTGCATGAGATGTAACAGGAACACCATAGAAGTTTGAGGCCTCCTCGCCGGATTTTGGCCGGCCACATTCATTAAAAAATCGGCCCACCTTCTTTTTAGTTGGCTTTAGGCTTCAAATTTTTGTGGTGTTCCAGTCTCTGGGTTTTGGTGTTTCATGTGTTGCTTGTTTTTGCTAAGATTGCATGTGATGTTATCTTTCTGTAAAAGAAATTCGGAGTGTTTCATTGTCATAATTCTAACCTAATTTCGGGTTATTTAGATGACGTTAAAAAGTTCGAACGAATATCAAATAACCATTTTCTCCCTCGCTGGAAATTTTCCAAGAGTTGGATTTTTCCAAGTTTAAAATCTTCAAAAAATCATGCAGGTGTTTTCTATGGACCCTCTAGAAGAACGAAACCCTAACTCGATTCTGTGACCGTCGGAACCGCCATCAAACCCTAGGATTTACGGTTGTTCTGCGGCGCCATAGGTGAGGCAAGGGTTGACCCTTCTACGGTTGGTCCATAGGTGTTGTGGCATGTTCTGGGTATTTTTAAACTGTGCTCAAGTGTTGAGCTCTTTAGAAAATTTTGGGTGTTTGTTAATTCGATCGAAAAGTTTAACATTGTCTAGCTATCTGTGATTGTGATACAATACTTGGAATCCACAATATTTAGTTTTGTGAAAACTAATTTGAATTTTATAAATCTAGCAATTCAGTCTCATTTGATCGGTTGCCACGGGATTTTGATGTGGATCAAAAGTCCGTCGGAATCACGTAGCGTACGCGGATACTCACCGGGTGACCTAACCATATAGCCGCTCCTCATAGCCCCGACTAAGTAACTGTAGGAGAACCCCATTGCCAAAAGCATCCATTCGGGTGCTCATGGCCGCGGTGTTCCGCCTAAGTGCTCTTTGTCGACAGCATCGGGGGTGCGCCCGTCTATTAAAGTTTCCGACGAGTATTCGATCAGGTTGTTGGGAATCTTGTTGAATTACCCGACTGGTTATTGAAAAGTGTTTTCAATATCGAGACTAAAATGTGGGGTTTATAATTTTTAGGCATGCGACGTCTAAGGAATTCATTTGGTTAGGCATGAAATCCGAAGTATGTGATATATTGAGTTTATGATGTCTAAGGTGGTTGCGGATTCCAATTGTTGTAGTTTTTCACATTCTTTTTTGCGACCGTAAGTGTAATATATGGTGTATCACCGGTTTCGTTGCTATACGCCAACGACAATTCAGATACGCATATTTACTTACGTTGATGACATGTGATGTTATGTGTTGCTGTGATATGTTATATTGGATCGTCGTGTTTTGAATAGCCGGGTTTTTTTTTATGTGAGATGAGAGTTTTTCATTTTCATTCATGTAAAAACTTATATGTAATATTCTTTTATTGGGGCACTTCCAGGTTGATAATGATGTCACCATTGATGTATATTATTTACTTTTCCGCATTAGGATAGACCCAAGGAGGAGAGCACAAGTAACAGAGTTCTAGGGTTCAGTGAGAGACCATCCCGAGGAGTCGAGACCGGGTCTCCTAACTCTAGAATTGGTAGGGTTGCTTGCCGCTCTCGTAGGGGTCTAGGGATGTAGGTTTGACTATTCATCGCGACCGTGGAATCCGTGTTTTATACTAGCTTAATTTAAAACATGAAATTCCTAGTATATCCAATATTTCATATATGATTCTTCTGCTGCTGATATTTTATGATGTGATCACTTGATATGTTCTGAGACGAATGCCTATATTATATATATGAGATATAATAAATATTGCTTCTTTCATTTCTTCGATGATGCTTAGGAAGCATAATTGATAGGATTTCATTAATGAGATTAATGAAATAAAAGAAACCTAAAGATGTTGGAGAATCTTGTTTTAAAAACTGGTAGCTCTAGTTCTTGCTTTGCATAGCGGTATTCCTTGTAGAATATCCAGCACCTTATTCGATAAGGAAAGAGCTGAGATCCCTTCACCGAGAGTGACCTCTTTAGCGAAACTAGCAGATGCTACAACCCACTCGGTTTTTTTTTATTTCTTTTTTAGTTCATTCTTTGCATAGTGGTATTTGTGAAATATCCAGAACCTCATTCGATGAGGAAAGAGCCGAGATCCTTTCACCGGGAGTGACCACTTTAGCAAAACTAGTAAAAGTCTAAAAAACACTCCTTTTTCAAACCACTCGATTCTACAACGATATCAAGTTCATTACGCAAAAGGTTTTTTTAAAAACCTGTCGCAGCCCTCCATCATTTCAGATAAGTACTATTTAGTATTCATGCTACATTTGTTGACTATGTTAATGCATAGTGTGCGGTAGCTGATTAGTGCTTATCTGCTAAAGCATATGATGCGATTGGTATTGGCTATAGTGCCCTCAAGTCAATTATTGAATCGCAGGCACGCGATTGTGATGATTGAGGGAGGACCTATACCGGTAGAACAGTCTTACTCGAGATAATAGTATGCTAACTGGTTTGTCTTTATCATCATGTACATGCTTCAGGTGGTATTACAGATCATTATTACATGTTGATAGAGCCCATAGGATTCTTGCTTGACTAACAGAATTATGATGGCGATCATATACGTGGGAGCTGGATGGTCTATAAGCACATCCTTACATGTCCTTAGTCGTGGGAGTTTTGAGACTAGGCATTGATATTCCAAAGTAGACTAGTGTATACTGATCGAGACCCCGACGAGGGGCGATGGACAGGTCTCATAAGCCATTGGTGTTAGTTGTTTCACCTAAGATAGTATACAGGTGCTCATTGGGTTATGAGTACACTGGACGGACTTGCCGGGAACCTGCTAGTTGGTATTATACCAATTGTCAGATAACAGTTCCCTGGTGACATGTGTACAGGTTAGTCTGTCGACTTGAGATCGTCATTTGTCTCGTGTGAGTTCCCACTGTGCTTTGAATACTACCCTACCACTGCTCTGTTGGATATAGTGCCCTCAGAGTCAATTATTGGATCGCAGGCACGTGATTGCAATGATTGAGGGGGGACCTATGCCAGTAGGAAAATCTTACTCAGAATGATTGTATACTATCTGGTTTATCTTTATCATTGTGTACATGTTTTAAGTGACATTGTGGTTCACTATTACACGTTGATAGAGAATAGTATGCTATCATGGTTTGTCTTTATCAACGTGTACAGCTTTAGGTGACCTTACAGGTCACTATTGCACATTGATAGTGCCCATAGGATTCTTGCTTGACTACCAGCAGTATGATGGCGATCATATACGTGAGAGTTGGGTAGTCTATAAGCACATCCTTAAAGTGGTCCCTAATTGTGGGAGTTTTGAGACTGGGCATCGATACTCCATTAGTAGACTAGTGTATACAGTCGAGACCCCGACGCGGGGCGGTGGCCGGTCTCACAAGCCATTGGTGTCAGTTGGTTCACCTAAGATGTATACAGGTGCTCATTAGGTTATGAGTACACCGGACAGGACTCGCCGGGAACATACTAGTTGGTATTATACCTGACATCAGATAGCAGTTCCCGGGTGACATGTGTACAGGTTAGTTCATCGACCTGAGATCGTCATTTGTCTCGTGTGAGTTCCTACTGTGCTTTGATTACTACCCTACCACGGCTCAAAGGAGTCGTGCAAATAGGTTTTAATTGGGTACAGTCCCGAGCCACATGGAGGCAGTGAGCGGACCGGCAGGGGTTCGTCTCTCCCGGTATTGGAGGTGAGGTCGCGCTATGTCTAGGAGAGCCAATACACGAAGTCCTTGACCAAGGCAGGAGATTTACTGATAGGTATTCCAGTAATATCTCAGGGTATTCTGGGCTACACTCCGACACGACTTGTACCGCTTTTGGGGGTCTGACTTTTACCAAACCCTTAGGCCCGCCATGCGATGCTCATAGATGAACGGACCAGACTGTACGGATATTGTCACTGACAGGCTCAGTAGGGTGTCAGGATGAGTTCGCTCATTGACCTCCCTTTTGGTCAATACCTGGTGGCCCGTTACGTACGGCTAGTATCTCTAACGTGCTAGTGGTTAAATCCACAGCCAATGTATTGACGAGTCTTTAGAGTCCCCCACAGATAGTTTTCAAGTTTCGGGCGAAACGTTGTAGAGTCCGTATGATATATGGCAGGGTCCGATCATATACGTGCAGTAATGCATGGATCATGATCGGGCGGATCATACTAGTGGGCTTTGGTTTAAACTGGATCCTAGTATTAGATTTGTTGGATTACTTTAGTCTCATCGCATTCGCATTAAGTCGGAATGCGGATGCAGGTATGTATATACAGGTGAGGAGTATCCTTGTGATCCGTCATGAGTTTACTTTAGATGTTGCCGTATCTTTTTATTGTTGCAAACATTTGGGTTAATGTTTATAAATGGTAATTATGAGCTAGATATCATGATTTGGAGCATTTATTGTGACACATGCACAAGCGGTGACTCATGGTCTCTTTTCATGTGCATGTGTCACATTATGAGATGGATTTGTGTCTTGATATGATAAGGAGAGAGAGAGGGGGGCTGCCATGAGAGTTTTTTTGTTCTTGTATTTTTCACACAACTCTCATACTCTCATTATCATTCCAACACAAGAAAATCAAAGAAGAAAAAGCTTCTCCTCCTTCTTCTTCCTCTAGCTCATAACCTCCATTAATGGCAACACCTTCAAACTCCATCCAAGAAATGGATGCAAGAAACAAAGTGATCACAAACATTCTCTACAACATCTTGGACACGTCGGCTAGCACACTTCGTGCCCGAGTTGCTTCAGATGAAGCGGGAGCCCGTAAAAAGACTCGAAGATGTGGTGCCCTTTCCGACGAGGAGATCGAGACCGGAGATGCCGCGAGGAGCTTGGGATGGTAGCCAAAGACCGAAGGATACGGATCTATCGATATAGCTTTCTAACCCTTCTCTAGTTAGCTTGTTGTAGATTAATGGTTCGATCCGGGTTTTAAGCATACGATAGCGACGGTTTAAAGTTTTGAAAAAGTTTTCGTTTCCGCATTTTGGCCTCGGAAAGACGGTCGGTGCGCTACCGTAGACTTACATGGCATCAGAGCCATGCTATTAACTTTTACTAGCTTGCTCTAACGTGTTTAGAACATCGATAGAACGAATTTTCTAAAAACTGCATTTCCAAGTCACAGTTTCTGTCGAATTTTTCCTGTGGTCAAAAAATTATTTAGTGTGCTGCAGAAAAACAGGCAGGTTTTTTTTAAGAGAACTGAGAAAATTTGGTGAGCTGAACCTCCTGTAGCGCCGCGGAACCGCGGCCGTACCCACGCGTTGGCCGCAGTTCCGCCACAGTCCTGTAGAAAACTTCACCGAATTTTCTGAGGTGGTCTCTGTCTTAGAAATAGGATTTCTGGTATTTTTTGTTTGGGCCCAGATTTGTCTGAGTACTGAGTATTGTGCTTGGGGCCCACTTCGGGAAATTTTGTCGATCGAAAATTTTAAACATGTTAGTTCACAGTATTTACATTATATCTACGACCGTGAATGTCACTTGATCGGTAAATCCTGTCTAACTGCTATAGCCCTTTTAGACGGATTTGCGAACGTGACATTCACGTTGATGTTCTGTGTTGTGCTGTGATGTTGCGGATTTGTCGTGGTGGATAGCCTGGATGCAGTGGTAGTATAGTTTGGTTGTATTTGTACATTTGATATTGTGGGGAGAGCGTTCGACATGTGGACTGCCGTCACTGCCTGTTTGTATATTATTCTTTTAGGGCATGACCGGGCTGAGGTCGATGTACCCGTTGTATATATTTTACTTTCTGTACTTGGATTACCCCGTGGTGGGGTGCACGGATAGCCGGGTTCTAGAGGGCAACGGGCCCGCATCTCATGGCTTTCAGAAAGAGGGGGCTTCACTCTAGAATTGGCAGGCTATTCGCCGCACTCGTAGGGGGTACAGGTTGACCCAAGGAGGGGTGCTCAAGTTACCGGATTCCGTGAAGTGCTAGGTGGTCCATTCATGTTGTTGAAGGGGGCTGCCTCGCTTCAGGTTTTGGCGGGTAACTTGCTGCGCCCGTCGGGGTCTAGGATTTCATTGCATAGGCTATCCACACGACTAGAGGAACGTCGGGTTTCAGTAGCGGCTCTATGAAACCCGAGGATCCCAGATTATCTGTATTGTTCTATGATGCTTATTACTTTTCTGTGATGTTGCATTTTATCACGCTTTGAGCGAATATTATATGTTGATATATATACTAGTAGATGTTGTATATGTTTTACACCCGCGCTAGTCCAGTCCCTGCTCTGTCGTTAGTTAAATAACCTAACGGGTGATGACGGGACCCAGTGGCGAATGCGGATGGCATATATGTACATCGTATTTTCGTTCTTTTGTTGTGTGATTAATTGATGGGACTGCATTGATTCGGATCAATGCAAGCTAAACAAACCTATTCTGATGTTGTTGGAACTTTTTTCAAAAAGCTGTTATTGCAAGGATGTTCTCTTTGGTTTTGCACAGTGGTATTCGGTTTTGAATATCCAGCACCTCAGTCAACGAGACAAGGCCCAAGATCCCTTCACCGGGAGTGACCCCTTAGATAGAAGTTTGCGTCTGGGTAATAACTTCATTATAGCCAATTACCTTTTGCTTTGCATCGTGGTATTCAGTTGGAATATCCTGCACCTCATTCTACGGGGAAAGAGCCGAGATCCCTTCACCGGGAGTGACCTCTTTAGCAAAAGTTTTCGCCACTATATTTATAAAAAGTTATCTGGTTCCTTCAACGATATCAAGTTCATTACGTTAAAAGGTTTTTCGCCAAAAACCTGCCGTAGCCCTTCGTCATTTCAGATTAGTATTTCTTAGTATTCGCGCTACGTTTGTTGTTGCTATTTGCCGAGGCGTAGTGTGCGGTAGCTCTGTAATTCTTTTCTGTCACATGGATATGTAGATTGGTTAGGACAGTCGTACGACTTTGTTGATTATTCGTCAAGGGTCGTGCGGGTGGGTTTAACGCAATCAAGATAATGACGGGTTGAACTTGACTAGGACCTTTTGATTTGTTGATTATTCGTCAAGGTCACTTGGGTCCTAGGGGTAAAAATCACATCGGGAGTTTCTAAAGAAACTGAAACTTGCAAGATATGCACATACCTTCTGGAGTGTGGTAACGTGAGTGGATTCCATCACGTTATCATGCGATGATAGTTGGATCCCGATTCCCACTGATGAGGTTGTTTACTCCTCGGGTGATCCCGACTAATTCTTCTTTCAGGTTTGGAGGAGAATTTGAGGTTACAGTGGGAGGTTTCCTTATTGGATAAATTGACAACCATTCTGATCTAGGTTAGAGTGCACACAGAGCGTTTCTTTTCTCTCTCTCTTTGGCAGCGACCATAGACCGACCCTTGACTATGACTTAGTGACCAAGTTAACCGAACCTTCTTAAACACTGGATTTTGGATTGTCAGAGTTGCATACCTCATTGCCGCTCCTACTTTTGCCCTTTTCTCCAGAACACCCCGTATTACTACGAACATCCACTTCCATCGGATAAAACCATCGTATGGTTATATACGAACTCGAAGGAACTTGTTCCAGATTCGAGGATGGTTTCCAGTTCTGGAGAAATGAATAGGACTATTCAGTTGTCTTTTCCTTTTACCTTCTCTCAGGTTATGAGTTCTCCTTGGATTAGGACAGTACACCTATTATGCTTATTGGATAGTCTTCTTCCAAGCCATAGGCAGGTGCCGAACGGTAAGGAATGAAGGAAACCAATTAGCCTAACGATGGTGTACAGAAGGTAATAAATTAAGACAAATAAAGGGATTAGTAAGAGGGCAAAGTAAATTGCGACTGTTTTTCACGACCAAACCAAGTATTTCTTCGCTAATCCTACATCACCTTCGTATTTCTCCAAAACACTCCGTATCATTACGAAGATCCACAGTTTATTGGATACTCCATCATATGTTTATATACGAACTCGAAGGGACTTGTTCCAGTTCGGGATGGATTCTGGTTCAGGAGAAATATGAATAAGGTTTTATTCAGTTGTCTTTTATCTTTACCTTCTCTCAGGTTGCGAGTGCTCCTAGGATTAGGACAGTACACCTATTACGCTTATTGGATAGTCTTCTTCCAAACCATAGGCTGGTGCCGAACGGTAGGGAAGGAAGAAAACCATTTAGCCTAACGAAGGTGTAAAGAAGGTAATGACTAAAGACATTTAAAGAGATTTGGAGAGATGGCAAAGAAATATATGGTTACAGTTGTGAATCTGATAATGGAAGAGGCATTACTAAGAATACTTGGATACCCCTTCGAAACATTTACATGTTTCAGTTTCACTGTGTATTGTTAAAAGAAAACTGATTTCCCAATTAGTCCTTACTCCAGGGTATGTATTTACTAGGTTTGATTCTCACAACTGTATGGTTTTACAGATGATGAGTGGGAGTATGTTATTGGGAATTGGGTGATCATCCTCATTATATCGGGATTCGTTGTAATTGGTGATATTTGAGGAAGTCGCCTGGGTTGTTTTGCCGGACGGCAAATATTTGGTTTTGAATATCCGTTGTTATGCACCAATTTCAAATTGATATATCTGTACGTTTATTTTTATAAAGTGAGATATAACCTTTTGAAATTATGTCCATGGCATTTACCTATATCAGTGGATGGTTAGGTAAGGAGCATTAAAAAGCGGTGTAATTCTTCTTAACCATAAGTACAGTTTTCAACCTACGACACACAGGGATTGAGTTATTAGACTCAGGGGACTTATACAGAGTATTGTATGTTGTCCAATGTCCATTATGACAGAGGGGTTGGTACTCGTACTATATTCTGTTTACTTATGAGTTCTCTAGTTCTTAGACATGTGTTTCGTAGAAATGCAAGGTCTAAGTTTTGAGAAGTTATAGGTGTAAGAATAAAGTAGAGAACCAGGCGTTGCAAGTATCAGGATTGTTCAAGGTGATCGAAGATGTAGATACTTGTGTATGGTATTCAGTTAATAGTAATGATTATGAGAACTTGCTTCTCTTTCAGGTTACTCATATCTGGATGTATTCCTAAGTTGAGTAATGCTGATCGGCCTCTCTCCAATTAGTGGATATGCACTGGAAACAGCTGCATGATTTGAATCTGGTTCCAATTAAATCAGTGCCTCCGTTTATATATTGGATATAGAACGGTTCATATCTTAACGATGTTAAGGTACGGGGAGTTGTCCGGCTTATACATAAAACCAGACTCTGGATAACTCAAGGCACGTTTCTGTAATGGCTGTTTGTGGGTTGACCCGGGCTACGACAAGGGTTGACTTTCTACCATCTGGAAGATCAATAGTGATATTGTTCTTGACTCGCCACAGTTTTGGTAAAATGGATTTTTTCAGAAAACCGAAGTGGGAGTATGGCAGAACTGGAAGTGATTTCAGAACCGCAAACGATTACTGAAAATTTGATAAGAACCTATAGATTCAATCTGGTTTGACATTCCATTAGCCACTTCACAGATATGGTGGGTAATCTCAGGCACTCGAGAGGTACTTCAGTATGCTCAAAGACGGTGACAGGGAGGTTCTTGTTTATCCAGATTTGCCAATGCTGTTGTTCCAGGCTGTGAGACCCGGCAGGAGGATGAGTATAGCGTCGTTCTAGATTTAGAAGTGTACGTGTATATGACTCTGCCAGAGGGTTGTCGTAGTCAGCGGGAGCAGCGGAAGTATAGTGGACAAGTAAATTATGTCCATTTATGGACTAAAGCTGATATAGTGGAGATAGATCATCTATTTCTAATGTGACAGTCATAGGTTTGACTTCATCAGAATAGGGGATGGATCTGTTAAGAAGGTAGTAGGGTGTGATGCCCTGGTATTTTGGATGACATACGCAGAGTACGAAGTGATGTTCCTATACTACGATCGGTTATACTTTGGTTGTCATACAGTGGTTTCTCCACATAGGATATAGATATAATATCAGACATTCTGGTTACTAGATCTATTGTTTTAGATCTAGATTTAGGAAGTTTCCCAATCTGGGTACTTAGACAGCATTCTAAAGGTGTTTTAGGATGGACGACTCCTGGCACGGTAGTGTACCTGCAGGTGATGGAGTCACCCTCTCTAAAGGTGTCTTACAGACTAAAGGGGAGAGGGATGTGTATGATTGGCAGATCACTTGCTTAGGCAATTGAGTCAATCATGAGATGTCAAGTACCACACCAGATGTTGTTTTTGCACTAGATGCAACAAGTTGACATTAATCCTATCCTGGAAAAACGTTCGGAAGCAGTTTTAGAACATAAGTGGATGTTCTAGGGATATGATAACGACAGCCTCTTTCGGGGGATGGTTATCATTCCGGGCTTCCAAGGTGACCTGGATGACTGAGTGACTGTTAGAGTTATAGTTTTCCCTCTGACGAGGGGCAGTATTTTTGACAGGTGGTCCAAGTGGATACTGAGGGAGGCATGGCGCATGATACTGATTGGTTTCAGTTGACGATACAGTCTAAGAAGTTTGGATTTAGAGTTCATTTATGAACTAGGTCCCATCAGATATCCAGACATATTCTAAGATAGGTATTGCTCATTTCGGGAGATGGCTTTCTCCGCGAACTTGAGATAAAGAGAGACATAGAAAGAAACATCAGGGCGGATCCACTAGCTAAGGCTATTTCTCGAACACAATAGTTTCGCAAATGAGCTTTGCGAGACTGATTAGTAGAGGAGTTGGGTGTTCGGTATCACACAGGCTGTGAGTATGCGACATCCCAATAATTAGCCTTGAGTGCAAGTGGGAGATTGTTGGATATAGTGCCCTCAGAGTCAATTATTGGATTGCATGCACGTGATTGCAATGATTGAGGGAGGACCTATGCCGGTAGGACAATCTTACTCAGGATGATTGTATACTATCTGGTTTGTCTTTATCATCGTGTACATGTTTTAGGTGACATTGTGATTCATTATTACACGTTGATAGAGAATAGTATGCTATCATGGTTTGTCTTTATCATCGTGTGCTGCTTTAGGTGACCTTACAGGTCACTATTGCACGTTGATAGAGCCCATAGGATTCTTGCTTGACTATCAGCAGTATGATGGCAATTATATACGTGAGAGTTGGGTAGTCTATAAGCACATCCTTAAAGTGGTCCCTAGTCGTGGGAGTTTCGAGAGTGGGCATCGATACTCCATTAGTAGATTAGTGTATACAGTTGAGACCCCGACGAGGGGCGGTGGCCGGTCTCACAAGCCATTGGTGTCAGTTGGTTCACCTAAGATGTATACAGGTGCTCATTGGGTTATGAGTACACCGGACAGGACTCGCCGGGAACATGCTAGTTGGTATTATACCTGACGTCAGATAGCAGTTCCCTGGTGACATGTGTACAGGTTAGTTCATCGACCTGAGATCGTCATTTGTCTCGTGTAAGTTCCCACTGTGATTTGATTACTACCCTACCACGGATCAAAGGAGTCATGCAAACAGGTTTTAGTTGGGTACAGTCCCGAGCCACATGGAGGCAGTGAGCAGATCGGCAGGGGTTCGTCACTCCCGGTATTGGGGGTGAGGTCGCGCTGTGTCTAGGAGAGCCATTACACGAAGTCCTTGGCCAAGGCAGGAGATTTACTGGTAGGTATTCCAGTAATATCTCAGGGTGTTCTGGGCTACACTCCGACACGACTTATACCGCTTTTAGGGGTCTGACTTTTACCAACACCCTAGGCCCGCCATGCGATGCTCATAGACGAACGGACCGGACTGTACGGATATTGTCACTAACAGGCTCAGTAGGGTGTCAGGATGAGTTCGCTCATCGACCTCCCTTTTGGTCAATACCTGGTGGCCCGTTACATACGGCTAGTACCTCTGACGTGCTAGTGGTTAAATCCACAGCCAATGTATTGACGAGTCTTTAGAGTCCCCCACAGATAGTTTTCAAGTTTCGGGCGAAACGTTGTAGAGGCCGTATGATATATGGCAGGGTCCGATCATATACGTGCAGTACTGCACGGATCATGATCGGGCGGATCATACTAGTGGGCTTTGGTTTAAGCTGGATCCTAGTATTAGATTTGTTGGATTATTTTAGTCTCATCGCATTCGCATTCAGTCGGAATGCGGATGCAGGTATGTATATACAGGTGAGGGGTATCCTTGTGATCCGTCACGAGTTTACTTTAGATGTTGCCGTATCTTTTTATTGCTGTAAACATTTGGGTTAATGTTTACAAATGGTAATTATGAGCTAGATATCATGATTTGGAGCATTTATTGTGACACATGCACAAGTGGTGACTCATGGTCTCTTTTCTTGTGCATGTGTCACATTATGAGATGGATTTGTGTCTTGTTATGATAAGGGGAGAGAGAGGGGCTGCCATGAGAGTTTTTTTGGTCTTGTATTTTTCACACAACTCTCATACTCTCATTATCGTTCCAACACAAGAAAAGAAAAGAAGAAAAAGCTTCTCCTCCTTCTTCTTCCTCTAGCTCATAACCTCCATTAATGGCAACACCTTCAACCTCCATCCAAGCAATGGATGCAAGAGACAAAGTGATCATAAACATTCTCTACAACACCTTGGACACGTCGGCTAGCACACTTCGTGCCCGAGTTGCTTCGGATGAAGCGGGAGCCCGTAAAAAGACTCGAAGATGTGGTGCCCTTTCCGACGAGGAGATCGAGACCGGAGATGCCGCGAGGAGCTTGGGATGGTGGCCAAAGACCGAAGGACATGGATCGATCGGTATAGCTTTCCAACCCTTCTCTAGTTAGCTAGTTGTAGGTTAATGGTTCGATCCGGGTCTTAAGCATAAGATAGCGTCGGTTTAATGTTTTGAAAAAAGTTTTCGTTTCCGCATTTTGGCCTCGGAAATACGGCCGGGGCGCTACCGTAGACTTACAGGCTCAAAGAAGTCGTGCAAACAGGTTTTAGTTGGGTACAGTCCTGAGCCATATGGAGGCAGTGAGCGGATCTTCGGAGATCCGTCTCTCCCGGTATTGGGGGTTGATGTCGCGTTGTGCACGGATGGTCATAACCGAAAATCTTCGGCCGGGGTAGATGTGAATTACCGATTCAGGATCGATAGTTTCTCAGGTGGTGATGGGTTTCATACTGACATGAATTATCGCGTCAGTAGGGGTCTGACTTTATCTACCACCTAGACTCGATATGTGATAGTCTTAGACGAACAGACCGGACTGTACGGATATTGTCACTGTCAGGCTCAGTAGGAGTTTGGATGAGTTTGCTCGTCGGCCTTCCTTTCGCTCAATACCTGGGTAGCCGTTACGTACAGTTAGTGCCGCTGACGTGCTTGTGGTAAAACCCACTGCCAGCGTATTGACGAGTCTTTAGAGTCCCATACAGAGGGTTTTCACGGTTCAGGCGATATGGTGTAGATGACGTATGTTGGTACATATAGGTGTCCGATTAAATATGTGTACAGGCTGCATAGACTTTAATCGGACGGTTGATTATACTAGCGGCTTAGGATTAAGCCGGATTATTAAATCAGGTTTTGACTTAATAATTTATATATATCTATTCTAGTATTATTTTCCCTATTCATTTTCTTTCTTGGCTATTCGAATTTTTGATACGAATACGCGTATATGTATTTCGATACGTGTATCGGGTAGTATTCCGTATTTATACGGAATTGTTTCTAGAAGATTGGACACCTCATTTGTATGATTTCCTTTTTTAGAAAATCATTTGTTTTACAAATGAGGTGGAGGGGGTGAGGTGGCATGAATATTGTTTAGCATGTAGAGAGGTATAGGCATTGCTTTGTTTAATGAAAATGAAATGAGATATTTTGTGGGTGAGTGTATGATTGAGAGAGATAAGAGGCAGCCACTTGCTTTGGATGGCTTGGTCATTTCATTTTTCCTCACTTGATCACCCATTCTCACTTGGAGAAAACACTTAGCCATTTTCTTTAGTTGCTCATGTCACATGTTTCCTCACCTCCTCTTCATCTTCTATTGTTGCTTATGGAGCATTTTTGATGAGAGAAAAATTATAGTGACACATTCCTACACCTCTACCCTCCATTGCTAGTAACCTTGGAGAGTCGGTTGCCTCGCTTGGCGAGGCTGGAGCTTGCGCCGTTTCCCTCAGGTGGATCATTTTAGATAGAGGAAGACCGACAACCAAATTCAATCAAGGAACCTTTAGGAGCTTAGGATGATGGTTTAAGACCGAAGGACATGGATCAATTCGGTATAACCATCTAACTTCTAGTTTACATATTGCTAGTATAGGGTTTATGGTAGATCCGGGCATCGGGTAATGGTAGCACCGGTTTATAAAATTTTTGTTCCACATTTGGCCACGGTTTGATGGCCGGGGCGCTGCCGTAACCCAACATGGTATCAGAGACAACCCTTAAACCCTTAGCTAGCTTGTTTAGATGATGTTAAAGTATCGAAACCGAAAAGACCCCGAAACAGTGCACTGCACATTCCAGTTTCTGTCAATTTTCTAAGTCTTCAAAATATTTTTTAAGTTACTGCAGAAGACTGCTATGGTGACCACTAGACTACTCCCCAAATACGAGCCAGTTTCACCCTTATTGGACTGGCCACATTAAGAAAATTTCCGAGCTGGCCGGCCCTGCATTCATGTTTGGGTTTCGTATTTTGGGTGTGGTCTGTCTCTGGAATATTGGTACAGTGGTATTGCTTGTTTTACCCACTTTGGATATTTTGTTATCTTTTGTTCAGGGGCAATTCGGGCTGTTTCGAAGTAATTATTTTAGCACTGTTTAAATGTTTATTAGTACATGCATTACTATCTGCGACCGTGAATGTCATTAGAGCGGTACAACTCGTCTAATTGCTATATGTTCTTTTAGACGAGTTTGCGAACGTGACATTCACGTTGATGTTCTATGTTGTGGTTGGATCGTCGTGGTGGATAGCTTGGGTGCAATGTTAGTACTGTTTAGTTTCATTTTATACATTTGATATTGTGGAGGGAGCCTCCAACATGTGGACTGCTTTCACTGCCCCTTTGTATATTATTTGTTTGGGGCACGACCGGGTTGAGGTCGATGTCACCCTTGTACATATTATTTTCTTTTCTGTACTAGGATTACCCCGCGGTGGAGTGCATGAATAGCCAGGTTCTAGAGGGCAACGGGTCCGCATCTTATGGAGTTGAGATGGAGGGGACCTTGTGTAAGTCGATGTCGCGCACCCCACGTGTTCGCTGGGAGGCAGAATTTGCAAAAAATAATTTTTACGGGCTTCGCAACACCGACTAGAACTTAGGATCGTCCATAAATCCTAGCTAGCAAACAACATGAGGTTTAACTTCTCGGAAATAATGTTATACCTCATGATACAAGTCCTTTGGGTCTTCTCCGCTGTCCTCCTCGTCATCGTAGGCTCCAAGGATCGATCCGGATCGTAGCTTCCTCGTCGACTTTCTCGAGTCAAAGACGATCTACCCGAGAGTCTATTGTCCGAGCTCCAACCTCAAATCCGAGATAACTAGGGCAACAATCTTGCTAAACTTGATGGCCTAGGTGATTGTAACATTTCAAAAAAAAATGAAATATTATTTTTGGGAATTTTTATAATTAAATAATAAAATATTGAATATTTTAATAAGGCGGTATAATTAAATACCGATAAATTGGGAAAAATTTTTGGAAAATTATGGAAATTACTAAAAAGAGGGTGTTTTATGTGAATTATGCAAATTATAAGTTTTTATGTTTAATTATATGCTATTTAGTGCTAATCGCGATTAAATATTGCTAATCGCACATTAAGCTTGTTTTATGCAAAACATGCACATGTCTTTTTTTTAGCACTTGTTACATTTTTCTTCATGCTTTGTTCTTTTTATCACGCATGGTTACAAGATTAAAGAGAAGAAAAGAAAAAGGAAAAGAGAAGAAAAGAAAAAGGAAAAGAGAAGAAAAGAAAAAGGGATTTGAATAAAGAATGGAGGGATGGGCATGAGAGAGAATGAGAGGGTAAGAGGTCAAACCTTGGACCAAGCTCCCATTCCCACTTCATTTCTTCGTCATCTTCTCTCTTCTCCCTCACTCTTGCTGCTGCTGCTGCTGCTGCCCTCACTCCCTCCCCCCCTTCATCCTCTCAAATACCATTAAAAATATCTCAAAACCCAATACCCACTTCATTAAAAATGTGCATGAGATCAATAGCAACACATTGGACCAAGAAAGCTTGCATTTTGGACACATGGGGCAACTCAAGAAAATTCTTGAGTTGCCAAATGAGATATTCTCTTAACCATTAGCCTATTATTACTATTGCTTTTACATCCATGTTTGTTTAGAACTGATTTGGTATCGTTTAGTGAGACTTAGGAAATTCTAGTTAGGGTTTATGGAATTTTTGAGTTGTGATGTGTAATTGAGCTCAGTAGAGATCACACAAACCTCCTAGTGATAGAATTCAGACCTAATCCAGAGACTAGAACCCTGGAATATGGATTTAGAAACCCGATATCGGAAGAATTGTGGATTCTGTGTGTGTATATTGAAATCTGCTAACAACTGGGTGACCTGAAAATTATTTAGCAAAGACAGTGACACATGCAGGTAACCTAGGACCCCCCACTGAAACCATAGCCCCTAACCCTCAACCCTGGCCACAAATAAATTCATTCTGGCCGTAATTTATGGCCAGAGCAGTATGGAATTGATTCGTTTTTGTTCCAGGGCTTTATCTCTAGTAAATTAGACCCATGGCATATGCAAAATTGGCTGATTTGACCTAGGGTAAAATCTGGGACTTTACAAGAGTTGCTGTTTTGATTCGGGGTTTCGTTTTGCGTATTTTGAATTCTAGATTTTTGTGATTTGTGTTGTATTCGATCACTTGACGTTTGTACGTCGAAATCGAGTGTTATTTGGTGGTTTTGAAAGCGTAGTCCATAGGTTCTAACCTATAGGCTTTTAGCGTGTCGTTTGGGTTTTGAGTTGGGTTTTAACGCGACACGATGCGTTATGATGTGTAGGTACCCCATGAAGACTTTGAGACGACAAGCAAGCACGTGGCGACATCGGCAACGGAAAGCGAAGAGCAAGGTGAGTAGATTATATCTACGGGGGAAGTCGGGTGGATAGCGTATAGCACCCCCGCAGTTCGATGTATAGTATGCTATATATATATGATATCTTTTATGTGTGACATGGATATTCAAGATATGATTAGGTGTTCAATGGTTAGATTAGGGTTATTAGAAGTGAACTAGTATAGCTTTTTAGTCGCGAACCCTAGAATAGGTTTACACCCACGCGCACACACATGCATGCTTGTTATATTTGTGTGTATTTGGGGATATATATATATATATATATATATAAACACATAGGTATGGGACTATGTTATATATACACGTATACCTACACATGGATGATGAGGATTGTATATGATATATGATGAGTCTATGAGATTGGCCATGGTGCCATGAGATCGGTGATATGATGTGGTTCGTATTATGAGATACGACATGAGATTTTAGCAGGCTTTTGGATGTGTGTTTTACACACGCATATATATCTATATAGATGGTAGCAGTTCGTACTAGACTTAGATCAGTACCCCAGTTCATGGGATATGATGATAAGAATACCAGATAATTGATGAGATAAATATGAGATTCGACCCGTACCCAGATTTTGGATACCGTACGACGGACATACTGTACGAGATAACTATGATGATAGATCAGCACTCTTGACTCGAGAATGTCATATGATATATTGTATCGTACGCGGTACTATTGAGGCGAGATCACCGACTATTATATATGTATATTTATATATCGACTCAGATTTAGTTGGTTTCCATACCCTTTCGATTAGCTTGTTAGTTAGATCTGTAGTGTACTTAGTAGATGTTAGACTAGAACAGAGTCATCCCTATTTCAAAACTAACGAATCATGAGTATTTTAAAGACAGGCCAAGGAATTCTACGGATATTTTCAAAAGACGCATCTTTTCTTAAAAACATCATAGCCCTTATTTTTCTAAACACCACGATTCGTCTTATTTCAAATGGCAAAATTGTATGACATTTACATATTGATGTAGATTCTTCACTGTTGCGTTTATTGTTCGATTTCCGCATATTCTTGCTATTCGCATCGCATTGCATATGTAAATGTGTTTATTGTTATATTAAACCCATGCTGTCAGGACACCAGCACCATTATAGATGATACGTATGTTCCACGTACACCTGCTTGCCGGCTCACACACTTCATCATCGATAATTGCCATGTCACCACACAGTAGGATTGTTGCATTAGGATATGACTCCTTGTATGACATACTGGCACACATGAATATTGTCCACTTATATTTGCGTATATACATATTGTACACCCATACTTGCATACATACGTATTTGCACATACATAGATGATTCTGGCTTTATTTTGGAGATTTGGGAACCACAAGATATATTTTAAAACTGGATTCATTTAAAAGAGCGGTTTCCCCTCGATGTGTGCATATTACTGTTTTATGTTGCATGATATACGGATATGCTTACATTTCTATCATATGTCGCATATATCATGCTTTATGATTTTACGCATTGAGATATGCTGTTTTCATAAGATTTCTGGATTTGAGAACCGTGGTCATTTTAAAAGAAAGTATGCATTGTTTAAAAACCCGGTTTCTCTTGATATGATATTTAAGTGCGTCCACCATGCGTTTTCTCGGTTCTGAGATGTATGACATGTGAAACCCGATTCGAGGAGTTGGATGAGGCCGATTGCGGGTAAATGGTGGACCCGTTATAATATCCCGGGGGGAGAATGGATTGCTGTGCTACAGACGGTGAGCCTGGCAGTGGGACTACTACCTACCGGTGATAGTATTTGGGCTCGGCGGATATCCGGAGGATACCGACCGGAGTCGAGAGATGATACGGGCCGATCCGGATTGACGGAGCCCATGGGCTGATCCGGACTGACGGAGCCCTATTTATATGAGGATTTATGTGGCGATGCTGGCCACGGGTTTCATGATGTTTTCGAGTGTCGATGCTAGACACTCAGGTTCCATGATTTTGATGTGTCGCGAGGGACACATGTTGATTTATATCCTCATACTTTCATGCATATGCTTTTATGACTTTTACATGCATGATTTGTTATGTCACTGGTTGACACGTAGACGAGATCCCCATGCATAAGGACATTGATTACATAGTTGGATGATATCCACATACTCATAGACTTCATGATATAGTTGACACTGATTACATTGATCATACCTCATATTTATGATATGTTGCTACCTGAGGAACTGACACGAGCACTTGGTACTATACTTATGTATAGATGTTTACCCTTGCCACCTTTTCATGCTTCAGACTTTATCATTTGAGGTTTATATATATATTTGATTGTATTGACCTAGGATGAGTCATACATACGATTTCTGCTCTATGATATTTTCTACTCACGAGTTGAAAACTCACCCCCGTTGTGCCACAGTTCTTGCAGGTTTTTGTCGTATAGGTTTCATTGCGGCTTTCTGGCATACTGCTTCCTTTCTGGGTGAATGCTTTGGTAGGTGGGTTCACTAGCATAATGACCACCCTCGTATTTATTTTAACCTGTTGTTTCTAGTAATTCCATCAATCAGACTTATATATTTTTTCAGACTTAGAAAACCAGTTGAGTATTATTTCGACCTTAGAGTAGCGCGTTGTGGTATTATGGTTTTCATGATGATTTTGAGTTTCCTTTTGAGTTTTGATCATCGCCCTTCGGCGTTGTATATTATATTGCTTGCGTGGTTGTGACCGTCGATTGACGAAGAGCTAGCTCCCGCTTAGGGATGCCTTTTATCATTATGCATATATTATTCTTGTTGTACCCCGTTTGGGGCCAGTATTTACAAAGGAAACTTTGCCGAAATTTTCAGAAAAGACTTGAGGATTTAAAAATGCATATTCGGCTTACCTATTTAAAAACCTTGTTTTTAAAACATGTTTTCTTCACTTCTTTAAAACTAGTTTTCCTTCATTTATTATTTAAAATGGTTTTAGATTTCTGAGCTTTTGGCTTACTTGAATTAGATGGGGCCCTATAGACTTCATATGATTCAAGGGCCAGTCACGTGCTATTTCGGGTCGTGACAGTGATGTAGAGAATGAAAATGGATTTATTTGTCTCTTGAAACCCTAGTTTACTCAACTCATGAGACCTTAAGGGTTTTTGATGAGAGGAAGAAGAAGAGAGTTAGCTTGAGGAAAGAGAAATGATTTTTGATAATGATAATGATAAAAATGAGCTCCCTTGACTTGACTACAAGCATGGCAAGAAAATATCTCAGCTAAAATATCTAGTGCCACAAAATATCTCATAAGAAATATCCAGTCAAACAAGTCAAGTGGTCAAACCAAGTCAAATGGTCAAAACAAGTAGCCATGCCTCAATTATCATTTACAAAAATAACAAATACTTCCCTCCATCTCATAATTGTTTTAATCAAGTCAATTTTCAAAACCCTAATGAGGTGTCTCCTTCTATTCCCCTCTCAGCCGTATATACATACCCGCATCCGTGTTCCAAAAAACACGAATACAAAGAGATGAAACTGATCCATCAATATAATACTAGGATCCGACTTAAACCAAAGCCTACTAGTATTATCCGCCCGAACATTATACGCGTACAAGTGCACGTACGTGATCGAAGCCATGCCGTAAAACCATACGGCCTCTACACCTTTTGCCCGGTGCAGGGAAACTCTCTATGCGGGACTCTAAAGACTCGACACTGCGTTGGCAGTGGGTTTAACCATAGGCCGCAAATGGTACTAGCTGCACGTAACAGTCCCCAGGTAGATGTCGATAAGAAGGCCGATGAGGAAACCCATCCGAACTCCTACTGGGCCTGAATGTGACAATCTTTGTACAGTCCAGTCTGTTCGTCTAAGGGTATCGCATATCGGGCCTAGTGGGTGGTAATCATTAGACCCCTAATAGCGCAATAAGTTGTGTCGGAGAGTAGCCGAATACACCCTGAGAAACTACTGGAATACCTACCAGTAAATCTCGCTTTCTTTGGCCAAGGAATTTATGTAATGGCCTTCCGAACACAGCGCGATATCAACCCTCAATACCGGGAGAGTTATCTAACTTCCACTGCCTCCAAGTGCTTCGGGACTGCACCCAACTACTACCTGTTTGCACGACTCCTTTGAGCCGTGGTAGGCTAGTAATAAAAGTACAGTGGGAACACACTTGAGGCGAAGCAGCAGTGTCAAGTCAACGGACTAAGTTGTACTTATGTCACCTGGGAACAGCTACCCGACGATACGTATAATACCCAACAATAGTTCCCGACTAGTCCTGTCCAGTGTACTCATAACCTAATGAGCACCAACATACTATCTCCACTACGACGTACTGATGGCTGTGGGACAGACCATCTCCCCTGCTGGGATGAGAAGCGTATACACTAGTCTATTGTGGAGTATCGATGCCCCGTCTCGATAATCCTACGACTAGGGACTTGTATAGGATGTGCTTATAGACTACCCAGTCCCACTTGTGTGACTGCCATCACAACGCTGGTAATCAAGCAAAGATCCTAAGGTCTCTACCAATATGTATAAGCGATATACTAAGAAAACACATGCACATATTGAGGTTGAAACAAACCAGGTAGCATACTACCATTTTGAGCAAGACCGTTACTATATCCGTGTATATCCCAAGCTCCTATTAAGTAATATACAATCCAGTATGATACAACAATGGCCTCTAGGGCATATATCACTAACAATCTCCCACTTGCACTAAGGCCATATACTGGCATATCGCAGATCGAAGATCTCGAAAAGCCTCTCGAACATCGTCTGAGGGATGGCCCCTGTGAGTGGATCTGCAGTGTTGTTCTCCATATCTACTCTTCTCAGCTCGATCTCCTGGGGATCAATGATCTCCATGATCAGGTGGTAGCGCCTCAAGATATGTCTGGATCTCTGATGGGACCTGGGTTTCTTCCCTAAAGCTATAGCGCTGTATGTTGTCAAAATACTAAAGTATTGGACGAACAAATGGAAGGAACCACCTGAAGTTCAATTAAGAACTTCCATATCCAGATTGCCTCTTTTGTGGCGTCACATGAAGCGAACTACTCCATTTCCATCGTCGAGTCTGCAACGGTGTCCTGCTTGGAGCTCTTCCAACCGACCGCCCTTTCACTGAGGGTAAAGCCATAACCCAATATGGACTTGGAGTCATTCTTATCACTCTGGAAGCTGGAGTTAGCAAAGGCCTCTATGTGGAGGTCCTTTTCTGCCATACACCAAGAACATCTCCTTAGTCCTTCTCAGGTACATGAGAATGTTCGTTACTGCTTCCCAGTGCTTCTCCCTTGGGTTTGACTGATACTGGCTTACCACGCTCAGTGTGTAAGCTATATCTGGTCTGGTACACAACATCGCATACATTATAGAGCCTACCGCAGAAGCGTAGGGTATAATCGACATGCGAGCCTGTTCATATCAGATTTTTGCATTTTTATACCGCTCAATTTTTATCATATTGCTTATCGGTAGGTACTCCTGAGCCGTGTTTGCTAGTCAATTGCAGGATACAGGTTCTCGGCTCTTAACAGTGAAATTCATGGAAAAACACGACAAAATCCGGGTTCCTGCCAACCACAGATAAAACACGGATCTTCGCTCTTTATCCGTCTGTTGCCACACACCAGTTTAAGAGACAAAATGGAAAATCAATGTCATTTTCATGCATAAGGCTCAATGGCAACACAAGATCCAAGAAATCTATGCGGAGCTCGAGGAAATCATGACAAAAAGATTCACATCAAATCACCATTTGATCAACAGAAATTCTGGAAGAAATGTGGAAAGTTTATCAGAAAAATCATATGCCAAACTGCAGAGCAAAGCAAACCAGGACAGCCCACAAAACCCGAGGAGCTAACTCCTCTATATGGCCGCGGATCCGCGGCCAATAGGGGGTCTAGGCCGCGGATCCGCGGCCATATAGGCTCCTCAGAAGGAGATTTTTCAGGGGTAGTTTGGAACTTTTGTAAAGAGGCAGTTTGTTGCCCTAGGTTTCCATTTCCCTGCCTATAAATAGTCCAGAACTTGCCAAAGCCAAGGGTGCATAATCTTGTATTTTAGGTTTTAGAATACTTGTTGTTCTTCTTCCTCTTCTCATCTCCTCTCCATTTAAAAACTTGTAGTGAGCTTTTGTGAGTTAAGAGTGATGAATAAAGAAGTTCATTTTGTTATAATACTTGTCTTGCTCTTTTTATGTTAATCGCTTGTAATCGTTAATTGATAAGTAGTTGTTGTTATTTATTGTTGTTTCTTTCTTTTCTCTTTTCCTTTATCCTTAAACAACCATGATGCTTACGCTTGATCCTTGCCAAGGTGAGGTCGCAAATAGCTAGTTGTTATCTTCTAATCTCTTTCTTTCTATCTTCCTCTTTTGTTTTATTTTCTTTTCATTATGATGTGTGAGTAGTTTCCATACTTGTTAGGGTAGGATAAGGGAAGTTTGAGAGAAGGAAATCTCTCTCACTCTTTCCTTGCCCAACATCTTAAATCGAATCCCATTAATTGAACCACAATCCGCTCTCTACGGCACCCTATCCTACATGATAGCGGTGATTCCGTAGTGAGACCGGTTGTGGTTGAATTAACCGGAGGTTATGGCTAAGAGCCAAGAACGGACGGACAAGCATCAAAAGGAAGAACTTAAGCGTTGGAAAGCCTAGCTTATACTCGCAAGTTCCTTCCAAGTCGTGATAATCCCCGTTGTTGCCGATTACCGTAACACCGATATTAAGAGTGGCAATGAAAGAAGTGAGTGACTCCTAACTCAAACTAACCTAATCCTAACCCTAACAAGCTCTCTTTACATATCATTTTAACACTTAGTTAATCACAAACAAATCTGGAAAATTGGGCTTAACTCGTTAAAGCACATAGAAAAAGATTCCCATCTCCCTGCGGACGACCCGTACTCAACCGGCTAGCTACATGCGAAACCGTTTTGATTGCGGTAATTAACTAAACTTGAACACGCAGAATCTCTGACAATCAGAGCCCTTTCCAAATCATTCTTTCGAGACATCTCTTTGGAGAGGTGATTCCATGACAAGCCGGTAGACTACCATGCTTAGAATCATCCATACTAAATATTTTCAGTATGGTGTTGTTTTACCTTGACTGTGAAAGTTCCACCATCCTCTTTGATCTATCACGATAGATCTGGATCCCAAGAATGTAGTTGGTATCACCCATTCATGGAGAACCTCTGTGACAAGAATTCTTTGACTGATTGTAGCATAGGAATGTCATTTCCTATCAAGAGAATGTCATCCACGTACTCAACGAGGAATTCCACAGTTCTTGCTAAGATCTTACTATAAATGCATGGTTCATCTGGATTTTTGATAAAGTCAAATTTTTTGACTGTCTCAATAAAAACTGATGTTCCAACTCCGCGATGCCTGCTTTAGTCCATAAATGGACTTAAGAAACTTGCACACTGTCCCGCTTCTCCCACTCTGACTGAAACCCTCCGGCTGATCCATATAGACGCACTCTTCCAAATTACCATTTAAAAAAGCCGTTTCTACATCCATCTGCCGGATCTCAAAATCTTGGAAGGCAGCAATGGCAAGAAGGATCTGAATGGATTTGAGCATAGACACTGGAGAAAAGGTTTCATCATGGTCCAAACCAGGTCTTTGACAAAAACCTTTTACAATAAGTCTAGCTTTATAGGTTTCAACCTATCCACCTACACCAATCTTCTTTCTGAAGATCCATTTGCAGCCAACGGGTTTTGCCCCTTCTGGAGCAATGTTCAAAGTGCATACTTTATCTTGGCTGTGGTGCCTTGAAGTCAATTATTGGATCACATGCACATGGTTGCAATGATTGAGGGATGACCTATACCGGTAGAACAGTCTTACTCGAGATGATACTATGCTATCTGGTTTGTCTTTATCATCGTGTACATGCTTCAGGTGACATTATAGATCACTATTACATGTTGATAGAGCCCATAGGATTCTTGCTTGACTACAAGCAGTATGATGGCTATCATATACATGAGAGTTGGGTAGTCTATAAGCACATCCTTAAAGTGTCCCTAGTCGTGAGAGTTTCGAGACTGGGCATCGATACTCCAATAGTAGACTAGTGTATACAGATTGAGACCCCGACGAGGGGCGGTGGCCGGTCTTACAAGCCATTGGTGTCAATTGGTTCACCTAAGATATATACATGTGCTCATTGGGTTATGAGTACACCGGACGGACTCGCCCGGAACATGCTAGTTGGTATTATACCTATTGTCAGATAGCAGTTCCCTGGTGACATGTGTACATGTTAGTCTATTGACCTGAGATCGTCATTTGTCTCGTGTGAGTTCCTACTGTGCTTTGATTACTACCCAACCACGGCTCAGAGGAGTCGTGCAAAAAGGTTTTAGTTGGGTACAGTCCCGAGCCATATGGAGGCAGTGAGCGGATCGTCAGGGGATTCGTCTCTCCCGGTATATTGGGGGTTGATGTCGCGGAGTGCACGGATGGCCATCGCCAGAAATCCTCGGCCGGGGTAGACGAGAATTTCTGATTCGGATCAATAGTTTCTCAGTTGGTGATTGGTTTCATATCGACACTAAATGCCAAGTTATTAGGGGTCTGACTTTATCCACCCCCATTGGCTCAACATGCGATACTCATAGAAAAACGGACCGGACTGTATGGATATTGTCACTATCAGGCTCAATAGGGTTTCAGGATGAGTTCGCTCGTCGGCCTCCCGTTCGCTCAATACCTGAGCAGCTGTTACGTACAGCTAGTGCCACTGACGTGCTTATAAACCCACTGCCAGCGTATTGACGAGTATTTAGAGTCCTACACAGAGGGTTTCCCTAGTTCGGGCGAAACGTTGTAGAGGCCATATGGTTTTATCGCAGGGTTCGATCATATACGTGCACTTGTGCACGGATCATGATCGGACGGATCATACTAGTTGGCTTTGGTTTAAGCCAGATCCTAGTATTAGATTGTTGGATTATGTTTGTCTCGTTGTATTCGTATTCAGTCGGAATACGGATGCAGATATGAATATACAGATGAGGGGTATTCTCGTAATCCGTTACAAGATTACTTTTGAAGATGCCATTTCTTTTTATTGTATTAAATATTTAGGGTTTTTATAAATGTTTAATAATATGTGAGGTGTAAAGTGTGAGGTTAAGTTTTGGCATGTGGCAGTTATTGTGCCATGCTTTATTGTTTATTGTTTGATGTTGTAAGATATTTGTAAGGGTTTTTGTGGTAGATATTTTGGTGAAGTATTTTCTTTATTTTCTACAAAAAATACCTCACAATATCAACACTTGCAAAAAGAGGGAAGCCACCACTTCTATTTTCAAGTTTTGCCTTTTTCCTTTTGTGCAAAAGTCTTGAGCTCACACTTTATACTCCAATGGCTTCTTCTTCAACCTCCATCCATACCCTCTCATGTGTTGAGAATCCATGGATGTATTAAGACAAAATGATCACAAACATACTCTACTTCATCTTGGGCATCTAGGCTAGCAAACTAGATATCCGAGTTGCTTCGGTTTTTTGGATATATGTATGCCCTAGAGGCCATTATATGCATAGTGGATGCTTGGACATGTATATATATATATATATATATATATATATATATATAGATGAATTTCTTACTCGACATGATAGTATGCTATATGGTTTACTTTATCTTGACAAGTTCATTTGATCATGCAGCTTACTTATTTGGTACATGTTGATAAAGCCCTTAAAATAATTTGCTTGACTGCTGAGACTATGATGCGTATCATACTAGTGGGACACGTGTAGTTTATGAGCATAACTTTGAACTGTTCCTAGTCGTGGGTGTATCGAGATGGGGCATCGATATTCCAGAGTAGACTAACGTATACCATTCTTGACCCATATGATAGGCGATGGATGATCCCATATCCATCTGGTGTGATGTCACCAAAGATTGTATATGGGTACTCAGTGGAGATTGGGTACACTGAACGGACTCACCGAGAACTCCTATGTGGTATTATATCTATCGTCGGATAGCAGTTCTCAGGTGACACCGGTACAGATTAGTCTGTAGACCCGAGGTCGTCATAGAGTCTTGTGTGTCCTCCCACTGTACCTTGATCTCCACCCTACCATGGCTCTACTGAGTCGTGCAAACAGGTGGATTTTTGGTACTGTCCCGAGGCACATGGAGGCAATGAGCGATAGGAGGGGTTTCGTTTCCCCCGGTATTGGGGGTTGATGTTGCGCTATACTCGATTGGCTATAATAAGAAGTCCCAGGCTAGGGCTGCTGAGATTTACTGATAAGTGTTATCAGTAGTTTCTCGTTCTGTTATGAGCCATACACCGGCATGACTTATTGAGTTATTGGGGTCGACGATACCATCCCTAGACTCGATATGCAGCATATCTGACAAAGAGACCGGACTGTACGGTAAGTGTTGCCAGTTGGCTCGACCGGAGTTTTTGCAGCTTCACTTGTTTTTCTTCTGATCGCTCAATATCAGGGTGGCCGTTACGTTTAGCTGACCGCTTGCGGCTTGTGGGTGTTTGATGTGATCATCACCTACTGCCGGTGTATTGACGAGTCTTAGAGTCCCACACAGGAGTTTCCTAGATCAGGCGAAACGATGTGGTGTGCATATGAGATATGCGCGGGGACCCGATTAAATGCATGTATGTGATACCGTATATTAATCGGGCATTTTTCTATTGGTCGGGTCGTATGTGATATGACCGGTTTGTTAAATCAAGTGCTGATTTAACATTGACTTTATATCTCACTTTTATTAAACCCTTTTTCTACTTTGATGTATGCATGCATGTATGCATAGATTTTTGTTCATGCACATGATGATGTGAATGCACACATACATACATACATGGTGTCATGGTTGTTGATAAATATAAGATGGCAATGCAAGACTCACATGAAAATAAATATCTATATATATTTATTATTTGAGAAAAGAAAATGGATTAATTCATGGTTGATATTTATCTACACTCTTCTAAACTTGACCACACTTGACCTAATTATTAACCATGGATTAATTTTTCATTTGGCTTTTAACTCCAAAATAAATATCTAGATATTTATTAACCCATGGTTAAGTGAGAGTGTGAAATTATTTATATTTTCTATTTTCTCATTTCATTTATCATTATCACAACTTTGAGCTCAAGCTTGCCATCTTCTTCTTCCTCCTCTCTCTTGCTCTCTTGATATTTTCAGTGAGTGAGTTAGTTAAAAAGAAAGAGTTTTGAAGTGGGAAAACAAACCACATCACCATTCTACACTACTCTAGCCCATTAGTGTAAAGTGTTTGCTTCATCTTCATTCTTGATCAAGTGAAGCAAGGAGCTTTGAGCAAAGGGACTTCGGGTGGATCATCGTCTACTTGAAAGGTCTCTAGCAAGCCGGTTCAAACTTTTAAGGATCTAAGGAGTCACTAAAGAAGGACTACAAAGGTTGTATTCTTCCCACTTAGTGATAGTTTCTATGTTGTATGAGATACTATTTGTGTTACCCTAATTTTTCTAGTTCGATTCATGGTTAGATTTCTTAGCACCTTCCCAAAAATTTTATTGTAGCACGTGCGATGCTTGCAAACCCTAGGCATGGTGCTATGGAATCCCTACACGGTTTTGAAGTGGGAGCCCATATTAAAAATCCTCGACGTGGATCGTATTCGGCGAGGGAGACCGGAGAGCGAACTTGTTTGGGGCAGCCGCGAGGAGCTTGGGAAGAGGTTGAAGATCGAAGGACACGGATGGATCGGTATAATCTCTTAAACTTCTTTTACAGTTAACTAGTATAGGGTTAATGGTTTGATCCAGGAATCGGGTTACGTTAGCGCCGGTTTAAATAAGTTTTTGTTCCTCGTTTGGCCACGGATTGATGGCTGGGGCGCTGGCACAGCCTTACATGGTATCAGAGCCAACTCATTAACTATATACTAGTTGGTTTACACAATGTTAAAGTATTGAAGCTGAAACAACCCCAAACAATACCCACTGCATTCCAATTTCTGTCGATTTTCTAAGTGTCTTCAAAAATTATTTTAGCAACTGCATAAGACTACTTATGTGACCTATAGATTATACCCCAAATACGAGCCGCTTTCATCAAAATTTGGCCGAGCACATCATGGGAAAATCCGGCCAGGCCGGCCATTTCAGGGAGTCTGGGTTTCGTTTTTTGGTTGTGGTCTAGTCTCTGAAATGTTGGTTCAGTGGTATTGCTAGTTTAGCCCAGTTTTGATATGGTATTATCTAGTTGTTTCGGGCTATTCGGGGTTATTTTGAACTCGATATTTTCTAACATTATTTAAAGTTTACAGTACATTCCTTTCTATCTGCGACCGTGAATGTCATTAGAGTGGTACAACTTGTCTAATTGCTATAGTTATTTTAGAAAAGTTTGCGAACGTGACATTCACGTTGATGTTCTGTGTTGTGTTGTTGCGGATTTGTCGTGGTGGATAGCTTGGATGCAATGATAGTACATTTTAGTTTTATTTGTACATTTGATATCACGGGGTGAGTGTCCAACATGTGGACTGCCGTCAATGCCCGTTTGTATATTATTTGTTTGGGGCATGACCGGGTTGAGGTTGATCTCACTGTTGTACATATTTTCTTTTCTGTAGTAGGATTACCCTGCGGTGGAGTGCACGGATAGCCGGGTTCTGGAGGGCAACGGGTCTGCATCTCATGGCATTGAGTAGGATGGGGGCCTCACTCCACAATTGGCAGGCTATTCGCCGCACTCGTAGGGGGTACAGGTTGACCCAAGGAGGGGTGCTCAAGTTACCGGATTCCGTAAAGTTCTAGGTGGCCCATTCACTTTGCTGAAGGGGGCTGCCTCGCTTCTAGTTTAGGCGGGTAACTTGCCACACTCGTAGGGGTCTAGGTTTTCATTGCACAGGCTATCCACACGACCATGGGAACGTCGGGTTTCAATTGCAGCTCAAAGGAAACCCAGGTCTCCCAGATTATCTGTATTGTTCTGTGATGCTTATTACTTATCTGTAATGTTGCATTTATCACGCCGGGAGCGATTATTATATATTGATATATATACTAGTAGATGTTGTATGTGTTTTACACCCGCGCTAGTCCAGTCCCCGCTCTGTGGTTAGTTAAGTAACCTACCGGTGATGACGGGACCCAGTGGCGAATGCGGATGGCATATACGCACATCATATTTTCGTTCTTTTGTGCTGTGATTAATTGATGGGACTGCGTTGATTCGGATCAATGCAAGGAAAACAGACCTATTCGATGTTGTTGGAACAATTTTCAAAAAGCTGTTATTACAAGGACGTTCTCTTTTGTTTTGCACAGAGGTATTTGGTTATGAATATCCAGCACCTCATTCGACGAGGTAAGGGCCGAGATCCCTTCATCGGGAGTGACCCCTTGAGCAGAAGTTTGTGTCAGGGTAATAACTTCACTATATTCGATTACTTTTTTCTTTGAACAGTGGTATTCGGTTATGAATATCCAGCACCCAATTCTACGAGGAAAGAGCCGAGGTCCCTTCACCGGGAGTGACCTCTTTATCAAATGTTTTCACCACTATATATTTGTAAATAGCTATCCGATTCCTTCAACGATATCAAGTTCATTACGTTAAAGGTTTTTCGCCAAAAATCAGTTGTAGCCCTTCGTCATTTTAGATTAGAATTTCTTAGTATTCGTGCTACGTTTGTTGTTGCTATTCGCCGAGGCATAATGTGCGGTAGCTCTGTAATACTTTTCTGTTGCATAGATATGCGATTGGTTAGGACGGTCGTGTGACTTTGTTGATTATTCGTCAAAGGTCATGCGGGTGGGTCTAACGCAATCAGGATAATGACAGGTAGAACTTGACTAGGATCTTTTGATTTGTTGATTATTCGTCAAGGTCACTTGGGTCCTAGGGTTAAAAACCACATCGGGAGTTTCAAACATACAAGAAACTTGCCAAGCATGCGCATACCTTCTGGAGTGTGATAACGTGAGTGGATTCCATCAGGTTATCATGCGATGATAGTTGGATCCCGATACCCACTGATGAGTTGGTTTACTCCTCGGGTGATCCCGACTAATTCTTCTTTCAAGTCTGGAAGAGAATTTGCGGATACAGTGGGAGACATCTTGATTAAATAAATGATTGACCATTCTGATCTAGGTTAGAGTGCACGCTGACTGTTTCTTTTCTCTCTCTCTTTGGCAGCGTCCATGACCCGACCCTAAACTATAACTCAGTAGCCAAGTTAACCGAACCTTCTTAAAACATATTGACTTTTGAATTGTCAGAGTTACATACCTCATTGCCACTCCTACTTTTACCCTTTGCTTTTCTCCAGAACATTCCGTATCACTACGAAGATCCACATTTAATGGATATGAACATCGTATAGTTACATATGAACTCGAAGAAACTTATTTCAGATTCGAGGAAAGTTTCCGGTTTTGGAGAAATTGAATAGGACTATTCAGTTGTCTTTTCCTTTTACTTTCTCTCGGGATATGAGCGCTCCTAGGATTTGGAGATGGTGCACCAATTGCGCTTAATGGATAGTCTTTTTCCAAACCATAGGCAGATGCCGAAAGGTGGGGAATGAAGAAAACCAATTAGCCCAAGTGTGGTGTACAGATGGTAATAAGTAAAAACAAATAAAGGGATTAAAAAGATGGAAAAGTAAATTGCAACTGCTATCATTCATAACGAAACCACGTATTTCATCGCCACTCCTACTTCACCTTTGCATTTCTCCAGAACACCCCGTATCACTACGAAGATCTGCATTTATTGGATATTCCATCATATGGTTATATACGAACTCAAAGGAACTTGTTCCAGTTCGAGAATGGATTCTGGTTCACGAGAAATAGAATAAATTTTATTCAGTTGTCTTTTATGTTTACCTTCTCTCAGGTTGCGATTACTCCTAGGATTAGGAGAGTATACATATTACGCTTATTGGATAGTCTTCTTCCAAACCATAGGCTGGTACTGAACGGTAGGGAAGGAAGAAAACCATTTAACCTAAGGAAGGTGTACAGAAGGTAATGAGTAAAAACAAATATAGGGATTTGGAGAGATGGCAACGAAATATACGGTTACAGTCATGAATCTGGATAATGGAAGAGGCATTGCTAGTAATAACCGGATACCCTTTCGAAACATTTTCATGTCGCAGTTTCACTGTGCATTGTTAATTAAAAACTGATTTCCCAATTAGATCCTTACTCCAGGGTATGTATTTACCAGATTTGATTCTCAAATTTGTATAGTTTTATAGATAATGAGTGGGAGTAAGTTATTGGGAATTAGGTGATTATATCCTCATTATATAGGAATTCGTTGTAATTGGTGATATTTGAGAAAATCACCTGGAGTTTTGCCTGACGGCAAATATTTGGTTTTGAATATCCGTTGTTATGCACCAATTTCAAACTAATATATCTGTACATTTATTTTATAAAGCGAGATATAACTTTTTGAAATTATGTCCATGACATTTACCTATATCAGTTGATGATTGGGTAAGGAGTATTGAACAGCGGTGTAATTCTTCTTAACCATAGTACAGTTTTCAACCTACGACGCACAGGGTTTGAGTTATTCAACACAGGGGACTTATAAAAAGTATTGTATGTTGTCCAGTGTCCATTAGGACAGAGGGGATGGTACCCGTACTATATTTTGTTTACTTCCGACTTCTCAAGTTTTAGTCAAGTGTTTCATAGAAATATAAGGTCCAAGTTTTGAGAAGTTATAATTACAAGAACAAAGTAGAGAACCACGTGATTCAAGTATCAAGATTCTTCAAGGTGATCGAAGATGTAGATACTTGTGTATGGTATTCAGTTGATAGTAATGGTTTTGAGAACTTGTTTCTCTTTCAGGTTACTCATATCTGGATGCACTCCTAAGTTGAGTAATGCTGATCGGCCTCTCTCCATTTAGTTGACATGCATTGGACACAGCTGTATGATTTGAATCTGGTTCCAATTAAATCAGTTCCTCTGTTTCTATATTGTATATAGAATGGTTCATATCTTAACGATGTTAAGGAATATGGAGTTGTTCAGCTTATGCTTTAAAACCAAACTCTGGATAACTCAAGGCACGTTTATGTAATGGCAGTTTGTGGGTTATCCCAGGCTATGAAGAGGGTTAACTTTCTACCATCTAGAAGATCAATAGTGATATTGTTCTTGACTCGCCACAGTTTTGGTAAAATGGACTTTTTCAGAAAACAGTAGTGGGAGTATGGTAGAACAAGAAGTAATTCCAGAACCACAAACGATTACTGAAAATTTAATAGAGCATAAAGATTCAATCGGGTTTGACATTCCATTAGCCATTCTGCAAATATGGTGGGTAACCTCAGGCACCCGAGAGGTACTTCGGTATTCTTAAGGACGGTGACAGGGAGGTCCTTGTTTACCCAGACTTGACACTACTGCTATTCTTGACTATGAGACCCGACAAGAGGATGAGTATAGCGTCGTTCTAAAAGAGCTTTAGAAGTGCACGTGTAAATGACTTTGCCAGAGGGTTGTTATGGTCAGTGGGAGCAGCGGAAACATAGTGGACAGGTAGCTTGTGTCTATTATAGACTAAAGCAGATATAGCGGAGATAGATCATCTAATTTTGATATGACAGTCATAGGCTTTGAGTTCGTCAGAATAGGAGATGGATCTGTTAACAAGGTAGTAGGGTGGTTTGTCCTGGTATTTGGATAACATACACTTGTAGGAAGTGATATTCCTATACTATGATCGGTTATACTGTGGTTGTCACACAGTGGTTTCTCCACATAGGACTAGATACTATATCAGGCATTCTGGTTACTAGATCTATGGTTTTAGATCTAGATTTGGGTAGTATCCCAATCTGGGTACATAGACAGTATTAGAAAGGTGTTTTAGAATAGACGACTCCTGGCATAGTAGTGTACCTGCAGGTGATGGAGTCACCCTCTCTAAAGGTGTCTTACTGACTAAAGTGGAGAGGGATGTGCATTATTGGCATATCACTTGGTTAGGCAATTGAGTCAATCATGAGATGTCAAGTACCACACCAGATGTTTTTGCACTAGATGCAATAAGTTGATATATTAATCCAATCCCGGAGAAATGTTCGGAAGCAGTTTTAGAACATAAGTGGATGTTCTATGGATTTGATAACGGCAGCCTCTTTCGGGAGACGGTTATCATTCCAGGCTTACAAGGTGACCTGGATGACAGAGTGACTATCAGAGTCATAGTTTTCCCTCTTCTGAAGAACAGTAGTTTGGACAGGAGGTCCAAGCGGATACTGAGAGAGGCATGGCGCAGGATACTGATAAAATTCAGTCGACGATTCAGTCTAAGATGTTTACTGGATTTGGAGTTCATTCGTGAACTGGGTCCCATCAGATATCTAGACATATTCTAAGAGAGGTATTGCTCACTTCGGGAGATGGCTTTCTCTGCGAACTTGAGATAAAGAGAGACATAGAAAGAAACATTGGAGCAGATCCACTCACTGAGGCTATTTGTCGAACGCAATAGTTTTACAAACGAGCTTTGTGAAACTGATTAGTAGAGAAGTTGGGTGTTGGGTATCACACGGGCTGTGAGTATGCGACACCGCAATAATTAGCCTTAAGTGCAACTGGGAGATTGTTGGCTGTAGTGCCCTCAAGTCAATTATTGGATCACAGGCACGTGATTGAAATGATTGAGGGAGGACCTATACCGGTAGAACAGTTTTACTCGAGATGATAGTATGCTATCTGGTTTGTCTTTATCATCATGTATATGCTTCAGGTGACATTACAGATCACTATTACATGTTGATAGAGGCCATAGGATTATTTCTTGACTACCAGCAGTATGATGGAGATCATATATGTAAGAGTTGGGTAGTCTATAAGTACATCCTTAAAGTGTCCCTAGTCATGGGAGTTTCGAGACTGGGCATCGATACTCCAATAGTAGACTATTGTATACGGATCGAGACCCCGACGAGGGGCTGCAGGGTTGTCTAGCACGAAAGCAAGGTTTCGGGAGGCATCGCCCATGCCAATTTCAAAAATTTGCCGTTCTAGCTAACCCTATCCCTAGAATCTTTACTAGAAAATCCGACTATACGATATGTAAACGACTTTACATACAAAGTGAACGAGAAATACCACCTTTGTAGACCGGTCCTTCACTTCAATAGCTCCGTGTAGTAGTCCCTTCGCTGCGATCCATGAACTCCCGGACTCTTGAGAGTCTCCACAAGATGTACGGAACAAACTTGCTTGAAGTCATCAAGGCCGAAGATGATCTACGTCGAGGAGACACTAACCTAAGCTACCTCTTCACTAATTGTAGAATTAGTGAAGCAAACTCCCTAAACTAAATGGCTAGTAGTAGAGGATGATGAAGTAGGAATTTGGCTCACTTTAGAAATAATTTTCTCACTCACTTTCATCATCTCCATTGAAGCTTGTGAGCTTGAGGAAGGAGATGAAGAAAACTCTCATGATCAAAAATCAAGTGGAGAATTGCAACCATGGATGAGTTAGTATCATATACTAACCTTTGTAGAGAGTTAACCATGGCTAGGATAATGGTTGGGTTTATAAATATCTTTAGTAAAACAAGAGAAGTGGACTAATTCAATGGTAATCCAAGCTTCTCCAAGCTTCTTGCTATGACAAAAAATGCCACAAATTTGTTGGGATCCCTAGCACGGCAGTGAGTTTTCGAGAGGCATCGTCCATGCTAATTTTAAAATTTTGTCGTTCTACTAAGCCCTAACCCTAGAATCGCTACTAGAAAACCCGACGAAACATAAAGTAAACACTTTACATCTAAAGTGAACAAGGAATACAACCTTTGTAGACCGGTCCTTCACTTCAGTAGCTCCGTGTAGTAGTCCCTTCGCTACGATCACGAACTCCCAGACTCTAGAGAGGCTCCCATGAAGAAACGAACAAGCTTGCATCGAAGTCTTCGAGGCCGAAGATGATCTACATCGGGGAGACACTAACCCAAGCTATCTCTTCACTAATTGTGGAATTAGTGAAGCAAACACCCTATACTAAATGGAAAGTAGTAGAGGATGATGAAGTAGGAAGTGGGCTCACTTTAGTTTTATTTTCTTCACAATATTTTTCATAACTTTTTCAAACCCTAGAAATCTCTTTTCTTTTTGGAAGAAGAAGATGAAGCAAGTGATGAAAGAATAATCAAGTGAGGTTAGAAATGCAACCATGGTGAGTGTGTCATACACTAACCATTTTAGAGACTAAACCATGGCTATGAGTTAAGGGTTGGGTTAACAAAAATCTTAAGCTAGACAATCAAGTGGACTTAGTCAATGAAACCTAAAAGCTTCTACAAGCTTTGAACCATGACTCATTATCCAAATGTTTGAATTACTTAAAACAAATAAAACCTTAACTTTAACCTAGCACGGTGTGAGTCTCATACTAACATGTTTCATGTGTAACCTAGCATGAAACAACAATATATATCATATATATTTTTTTTGTGCAAAGAAAACAATTAACATATATCACAAATATGTTAAGTGTATCAAATGTGAGAAAAAGAAAAGCTTAAGTGAGATAATATTAGTTAATGTAATTTAATATATCAAATATATAATTCTACACTTAATTATTAAATCAACACTTGATTTAATAATCCTGCTATTTTGTGTATAACCGACTAATATCAAATGCAACAACTTATCGAATTAACACTTGATGCAATAACCTGGCTATATCACATATAACCAACCAATGTCACGAGTCACGAGAATAGAATGCGGTATCACTTATCGCATTAATCTCGGTCACGCACATATCACATATGTGCTCCTACACCGTTTCGCTTGAGCCAGGAAACCTCTGTGTAGGACTCTAAAGACTCGTCAATACGCCGACAGTAGGTGATGATCATATCAAATACCCACAATCCGCAAGTGGTCTGCTAAACGTAACGGCGACCTGCGTATTGAGCTATCAGAAGATCAACAAGAAAGCCTGCTCGTACTCCTGCGAATCCAATCAGTAACACTACCATACAGTCCGGTCTCTTCGTTTGATATGTCGCATATCACAGCTTGGTGGAGGTATAACGTCAGTCCCCAATAGCCTAATCAGTCATGCCGATACAAGGTCCATAACGGTTTGAGAAACTACTGATAACACTTACCAGTAAATCTCAGCAACCCTAGTCAGGGATTTCCTGTTATGGCCAATCAAGCATAGCGCAACATCAACTCCCAATACCGGGAGAGACGAAACCCCTCCTATCGTTCATTGCCTCCATGTGACTCAGGACTGTATCCAAAAACCACCTTTTTGCACAATCTCTTGACCGTGGTATGGTGGAAATCAAAGCACATTGGGAATCACACAAGACTCTATGACGATCTCGGGACTACAGACTAACCTGTACCAGTGTCACTTGAGAACTGCTATCCGACGATTGGTATAATACCATCTTGGAGTTCTCGGTGAGTCCGTTCAGTGTACCCAGTCTCCACCGAGCACCCGTATACCTTCTCTGATGTCAAATACCAATGGATATGAGATCATCCATCGCCCATCATATGGGTTAAGAAGCGCATACACTAGTTTACTCTGGAGTATCGATGCCCTGTCTCAATACTCCCATGACTAGGAACATTTGAAGGATGTACTTATCAACTACCCTGTCCTCACTAGTATGATCTGCATCATAATCCTGGTAGTCAAGTACTCATCCTAAGGGCTTTATCAACATGTAATGGAGAGACAATAAGTGTACATGTTAAGATAAAGTGCAACCAGATAGAATACTATCATGTCAAGCAAGAAAGTCCTCCCTATACATGTCCAAGCATCCACTACAATATACATCGCATGTACAGTAATGGCCTCTAGGGCATACATATAACTAACAATCTCTCACTTGCACTAAGGCCATCTGTTGTAGTATCCAATACCCAACAATATAGTAATGGTTGTATTATCCCATACTCAACCATCCCATAGAAGTCTCTCTAGGGGTAAGGCCTTTGTGAGTGGATCCGCTGTGTTATCCTTCGTTTCTTCTCTCTTAACCTCGATCCCTTGGAGATCAACTATCTCCCTGATCAGGTGATACTTGCCTCAGAATCTGTCTGGAATGCTGATAGGACCTGCGTTCCTAGGCCAAAGCCACAACTCTATTGTTGTCATAATAACAGTTATTGGGCACTCAATGGTAGGAACCTTGTTCATCTCATAAACAAGAAATTGCCCAGACAACCACTTTGGCTGCATCATTGGTAGCAATGTATGTCGTCTAGTATGTCACGGTATCTAGCTTGGAACTCTTCCAACATACCGTCCCTCCACTGAGGGTAAAGAAAATTCCTGTGACCGACTCTCAGTCAAACTTATCACTCTGGAAGCTGGAACCAAGAACTTTCTTTTATAGCTTTTCAAGTACTTAAGAATGTCCTCCATAGCTTTCCAGTGATTCTCCCAAGATTCGATTGATTCCTGATCACTACACCTAGTGAGTCATCTGCATCTAGTCTGGTACATAACATCGCATACTCTGATAGAGCCTACTGCCGAAGCATAAGGTATCCCTTGCACGCGAGCTCTGTCAGAATCAGTCTCGGAAGACTTCTTTTTGGAGAGAGTGATCCATGAGTAAGTGGGCGAACCACCACGCTTAGAATCATCCATACTAAACCCCTTTAGTATGGTGTTAATGTACGTGGATTTGGGACACTCCCAACTTCCACATAAATCTATAACCATAGATCATAATCCACAAGATATAGTAGGTATCATTCAGATCTTTTAATGAGAATCCTTGTGATTATAGGAGCCTGACCGAGTGTAGCATAGGAAACCATTTCCTATCAAGAGTATGCCATCTACATATAATACGTGTAAGAAAAGCTCACTCTCTACAACCTTCTTGTATATACAAGGTTCATCTACCATTTTGATGAAGTCAAACTCTTTGACTGTTGCATCAAAACAGATGTTCCAACTCTGCGATGCTTGTATTGATCCTGATGGACTTAAGCATAGCTTTGAAATTCTCAACTTTTCCATCTACACCAAGAATCTTCTCAAGATCCATTTTGCTCCTAATGGGTTTTACCCCATCAGGTGCAACATTCAAAGTCATACTTTGTTGGTGTACATGGATTCCATCTTTGATCGCATAGCATCCAGCTATTTCACTGAGTCCCCACTCGTGATAGCCTACCTGAACCTAGTTAGGCCATCATCAACCATGATGCAATTCTTGCTCCTACTGTCACCGAGAAGACCGTAATATCTCTCAAGTGGATGAGGAACCCTACCAGATTCGCGGAAAGGCTGAGGTTCGTTGGAGACTATTGAATCCTTTGGTTCCACTAAATCTTCAGCTGTTAGTGTTTCCCCCAATCAGAGCAAAGCTCTGTTCAAATTTCAAATTTTTAAATGAAGCAACGCTTCATAGCAGCGCCAAGTGCTGTAGGGTTGCTATGCACGCGCACAAGGGTCTTTAAACTAGGGTTTAGGCGAAAACTAACATGTTAACACTTTAACACTAAGTGAGAGGGATTACAACCTTTGTAGATCCGGTCCTTCACTTCTTAAGCTCCGTGTTAAGGTCTCTTCGCTGCGATCATCGTGTTCCGAACTCTCGAGAGGTTCCACGAAGAGAAAAATGCAGTCTTGCTTCCGATCTTCGATACAAAGATGATCTACCTTGAAGTTTCGTTAACACAAGCTAACACTCACTAAATGAAGTGAACACCCTCATCTAAATGGCAAGGATAGATGAGGATGATGAAATAGGATTTTTGCTCTCATTTATTATCTTTTTCTCACTCACTTTCATCACGAAAGAAAGCTTTTTCATGAAGAAAACTCAAGGAAGAAGAAGATGAATGAAGATGATAACTTTATCCTTTTGTAATGAACAAAGAATTATTGTAGTGGTTACAAATCAAACCAAGGGTTAAGCATGAAAGAGTTAACCCTTGTAGAGAGTTAACTAGAGTTAATGGTTTGGATTGGGTTAACATAATATCTCACAAAAATATCAAGCAACCACAAAGTCAAAGCTTCATGAAGCTTCATGGAAGCTTCATGCAAAAGCTAACCCTAATCCAAACCCTAACCAAGTTTAAAGCCGAATACATTGTTAAATTTGTAACCCTAACATGTTACAATATTATATATCACATATACAATATATTTTGTAACAATAGAAAATAATACAATTAACATATATCGCATATATATCAATGTATTATCCCATGAGAAAATGAATCTTTTAGTGAGCTAATATTAGTTAATGTAATTTAATATATCATATATATTATTATACATTAAATTATCAAATCAACACTTGATTGAGCTAAACGTAAGAATCAACTCTTAAGAATCGTCAATACGCCGGCAGTAGGTGATGATCATATCAAACACCCACAAGCTGCAAGCGGTCAGCTAAACGTAACAGCTACCCAGGTATTGAGCGCTCAGAAGATCAACAAGCAAGCCTGTACATTTTCCTATGAATCCAATCAGTAACACTCCCGTACAGTCCGGTCTCGTCGTCTGATATGTCGCATATCTCGCCTAGGGGTGGTAAACGTTAGACCCCAGTAGCTCGATAAGTCATGTCGATATGAGGTCTATAACAGTTCGAGAAACTACTGATAACACTTACCAGTACATCTCAGCAACCCTGGCCAGGGATTTCCGGTTATAGCCAATCGAACACAGCGCAACAACAACTCCCTATACCGGGAGAGACGAATCCCCTCCTATCGCTCATTGCCTCCATGTGATTCGGGACTGTACCCAAAAGCCACCTTTTTGCACGCCCTCTTGGACGTGGTATGATGGAAATCAAAGCATAGTGGGAATCACACAAGACTCTATGACGATCTCGGGTCAACAGACTACTCTGTACCAGTATCACCGGAGAACTGCCATCTGATATAAGGTATAATACCATCTGGGAGTTCTCGGCGAGTCCGTCAAGTGTACCCAGTCTTCACAGAGCACCCGTATATTATCTCTGATGTCAAACACCAATGGATATGGGATCATCCATCGCCCATCTGTATGGGTCGAGAAGGCATACGCTAGTCTACACTGGTATATCAATGCCCCGTCTCGATACACCCACGACTAGGGACCTCGAAGGATGTACTTATGGACTACCATGTCCCCACCAGTATAATCCGCATCATAGTCCAGGTAGTCAAGTACACATCCTAAGGGCTTTACCAACATGTAACAGAGAGACAATCAGTATACACGTTAAGGTAAAGAGTAACCAGATAGCATACTATCATGTCGAGCAAGAAAGTCCTCCCTATATATGTCCAAGCATCCACTACAATATACATCATATGTACAGTAATGGCCTCTAGGGCATACATATAACTAACAAGTGCGCTGCGCCCTAAGCAGCGCACCACGTGTAAAGCACGTATGCGCTAGTGCTAAGAGCGCTGCGCTATAAGCAGTGCACCACATGCAAAGCTCGTGTGTGCTAGCGCTATGTGTGCTGCACTCTAAGTAGCGCACCACGTGCAAAGCATGTGTGCGCAAGCGCTAAGCGCGCTGCACTCTAAGAAGCACACCACGTGCAAAGCATGTGTGCGCTAGCGCTAAGCGCGCTGCACTCTAAGCAGCGCACCACGTGCAAAGCACGAGTGCGCTAGCGCTGGAACTAAAAGCTCCCCACCATCAGATCAAAGATCCAACAAAGATGATAAATCATCAATTAACCAGAATAAAATTCTGTTAAGGAAAGATTTCTTAAAATCTTTCCAAACAAGAAGATTGTGCTCTGTAAATCAGAGCACCGTTGGATAAATGATCCAAAGGTGATTAAAAATCACCAAAATACAGAATAAATTCTGTATAGAAAAGATTTTCCAATCTTGTTAAAAACAAGAAAATTGCCTTCTGTAAATCAGAAGCCCTTGGATCAAAGATCCAACGGTGGGGAAATCCCCAAATCAATTGGAGAAAAGATCTCCTTAATCGATTGAACAAATCGGCTTGCCCTATATAAAGGCCCCAAGTCTTCAAGTCTCATATAGAGGAACCCCCCCCATAAACTTTGAGAAATCTCAGAAAGAAGAACCAAGCTCTCGGTAGAAGAAGAACTTTTCTTCAAGGTAAGAGAACAGAAAGACGAAATCGTCTCATATAAAAAGAAAAATTCACTTCTTTCTTTGAGATCATAGATCTATAAGACCAAGGTCTTTCACAAAGAGATCAAAGGATCTAATCATAAAAAAATAATAATAAGAAGAAGAACATAATTTTTCTCACAGATCATAGATCTATAAGACAAATTGTCTTTCAGAGATCATGAACATCTCATTATAAAGGGGGGGGTGAGAATAATTCAATTTTCTTAGGATCACAGATCTTTGAAGGCAAAGCCTTTCATCAAAATAAGAGATTGAACCATCTCCTATAAAATAAGAACTTTTGTTCTTAGAATCTTGAGACAAAGTCTCTTATAAACGAGAATTTATTTCTCAGATCATAAAACTGATCAAATAGCACTTTGCGCTCATAAACTAGCGCTTTGCGCTCTTGGACTGGCGCTCACCGCCAAGCGCACCACGTGCTCCTCACGTGTGCGCCACTTAACAGATAGCGCTCCGCGCTCTTTGACTGGCGCTAGCGCCAAGCGCGCCATGTGGTTCTCACGTGTGCGCTGATAGAACATAAACTGTTCTTTAAAATAAAGCCCAGAGCTATGATGAATGCTCAACATTCAATAAAAGACAAAAATATTGTCAGAACTCAAATCAATGCTCAGCATTGTCAAATGTTTACCATTTTAACTGAGTGGGCCAAGCCCAAGTTAGCCATAAACCCCTCATTCAGATTAATTGAGCTCATATGCTCATAAATCTCAGATCTTAGTCTTAATTGGTCTACAGATCTCCCAACCAAAATTGGTTCAAGGGTACATCTCTTCACTTCTCTGATATTTATCGTTGTAATCCTTCAACGTCTTCAGAGAGGTGACGGGTCCCGAAAACAATACATTCCATAGACTATGGCGTCTTTAAACTGGACTGTGGGGTCCCTAAACCCATAGACTATGATGTCCTTAACCTTGGACTGTGGGGTCCTTAAACCCATGGACTATGATGTCCTTAACCTTGGACTGTGGGGTCTTTAAACCCATGGACTATAATGTCCTTAACCTTGGACTGTAGGGTCTGTAAGCCTATGGACTATGCTGTCCTTAACCTTAGACCGTAATGTCCTTAAACTAATTATGGACCGCAATGTCCCTAAACTAAACAATAGAGTCAAAATGCTCTTTCGTTGGATCTAAATGATCCTGTTAAGTTGATCATAGTCTAAAAATTAGACTAACGTATCATTAACAAACGTTTAAGTTGATCTTAGTCTCAGATGAGACTAACGTATCCTTAAACCCAACCCAAAACCCAAATCTAAGAAAATACGGATTTGGACTAATCCATGCCTTACGGACGACAACATAAATTAGTCTCCGTATACAATCTACGGGCAACCAAAAATAAAACAAACACACACGACACGAAGTGACCATCTGGAGAAGGAGAAAGTGGTTACCACGATGCAGTAGCGTAATTAACTGTAGGGGCTTGCGCCTGCAGGGAAGAGCGTCCCCACAATCAAAAACCCATCAACGAGGGGGAATCTGACGAAGTCTGCTACATCGGCCGCATCCGTCTAAACCTTCGATACACGGTGTCATAAATCAACTTGGAATCTTCGGAGAGGTGGATGGATAGCACCAATTTGAATCTGCCTTCGAAATTCAGGCAAGATAGACCTACGCGGTCGCGTCTCTGTGTTCGGCGGAGAACAGATTCTGGCAGGCCCGGTGGGACCTTTTCCTCTTTGCACTCCACACTTAGTGTGTCGTGTTTTTCCCGTGATCAGGTAATCGCGGTGTGAATGTTTTTGGTTGCTCTTAGGGGAGTGGATACTAAAGTCGGTGTTTCATCTGTATGAAGAATGGCATTTGCTCCTATCTTAGTAACTCAGGCTCTGTCATATCTGGAAGAGTCAAGTATGAGCCATTTGCAGCTTCAAATCTCTGCAATCCGGCTCTTCAAGAAATCAACGGGCTTCTCTTTGGGTCGATGCTCCCACCTCCCACCCTCGGTGTCTCAACGCCGATGGAGGAAGCCCAGAAGATGTCTGTCTTCCACAAGCGGGCTCCCCAAACAGCAGCTTTGCCGACGGAATCAGTCCTCAAACAACTGGCACATGCCAAGGACCAATGTCGACACAGGGGGTAGAATATGGTCGACGTCGATATCAGCGTCATACAAAATGAGCTCGGGGCAGTTCTCCGTATGGTCCTGTTTCAACCCCTGCGGTGAATGTTGTTGTTCCAACTGGGAACAACTTCAAATTGTTGTGAAGGGTTAGACAAAATTCTCCTACCGCAATATTGAAGAAGTCTCCGCAGCCCATGGAGATCCCATGAGAGCAGAAACCGGTTCGCCCCCTGAAACAACTTTCCTCATCTATATAGAAGGTGTGGAAGCAGGTGAAGGGGACTCACCCCATGACGGATCCTGATACAGCGATTCCTCCCAAAACCAAAGCCGCTTTTTACAACAAGAGGCCCAATAAAGGTCAAGTGCCCGAAACAAAATCCAAAGGTCAAAACTCTAAACACTCCAAGCCTGGGGGAATAGTTGTTCACATAGTCTATGTGGTGAATTCCAGAGACGAAGTTCGAGCTTCTAATAGTCACCGACAAACTCAGTCCCTGACAAAAGTTCAACTGCAAACGTGAAAAGCTGCAGGATATGCTCACTCAAGCGGCAGCAAACGCTAATCCATCGCCTAAGGAAAGTCCCGAGGACGCATCCGAAGAAAGAATAAAGAAGGAGTCGGATATTGATTTCCTGAAGCGCGTTATGAAAAAGAGAGAGGAAGACGCGGCAGAAATGTCCACTAAAATGAACCAGATGGCCTTTCTGATTCAGAATATGGCTGGAATGATGTTTCGATCGGAACCACAAGCGAATGAACTGCCGGTAGTCACTCTTAAAGACAAGGGTGACATTTCAAATCCTCTACGAGTCTCATCAACGGCCGAAGAGGAAATGTTCTCAAAAGCAAAGTTGAACGAATATGCTGCTCATCAAATCAAGACTCACTATGCCAGTGAAGCCGCAAATAGATCAATCAAGACCGGTCGACCGTATCCGACATGGTACGATAAAATACAGTACCCGCCAGAGTACAAACTTCTAATGTTCCACATGCACAAAGGAACTGGGAATCTTCGCAAGCACATTGCGTGATTTAAATTCATGTGCGGAAATACTGGAGAAAATGATATACTCCTCCTATGAAAATTCGCCAGCTGTCCGGCAGGCATTGCTTTCGAATGGTATGTGAAACTCCCGAATGACTCCATGAATACCTTCGACGAAATGGAGATGCCCTATTGTCAGAGATTCACTAATGTGAATAAACGCACTATCGTGACGACACTGGTCAACGAAAGGGTTAGACCAAATGAGAATTGGGTTCAATGTGTTACTCGATGGCGAAATCTGTGGTCAAATACAAGCAACGCATTGATGAAATTGCAGCCATGGGAATGCTCATAGCCACCCTCGACCCTAATTCAAAGGCATCCTCGTATATAGCCCTCTTCAAGCCGACGACCATCCAAAAAACTCATGGATAAAATGGCTCGATTTGATCAAATGGGTCAGGACTCTTTCTCATCCGATGATGACGAGTGAAAAGTGGAGGTAAGATGGCGTTTGTCGCTTACACTAAATAAAAATAAGTGGCTCTGAAGCAACTTGTCGCGAAAATAGCGACGACGTGGGTACTCGTTCCCCCCGAGATATACACAGGGGGCATATTCCTCACTAGCGGAAGAATTTCTGTGTAGAATGGTCCTTTCTTCTCAAAAGGTAGGAAGGATATTAAGGAGCCTGAAAACATGTCATACAACCTAGTGGAATGCCCCGCTAAAAAAACGGTATATCCACAAGCGAAATAGGCACAGATGAAAACCCGAAAGGGCACAGTGAGCAAAAACAGCAGGATTGCCGACGAGTTTGTGAAAACCCGGAAGGGCGCGATCTCGTTAAAATAAAAAGGGTATGTCCACAAGCAAAATGGGTGTGGATGAAAACTGGAAAGGGCACCGTGAGCAAAAACAGCAGGGCTACCGGCGAGTTTGTGAAAACCCGAAAGGGCGCAATCTCGTTAAATACACTTACGAGATCCTCACGACTCGTAAGGAGAATCCACCTGTGAGACCTCACGGCTTATAGGATTCGAAAGCCTTAAGTTACAGGGATCTAGACCTGTTCTTAAGCCATCATATCTCTCAAATTTCCCTACAGGCGGTCCATATTGACCCTTGTATACAATCTATGGGCATGAATAAATATTTCTTTTCCAAGTACTACAATTGGCAAGAAATGTCCCCATATGGTGAATAATACTTGTAGGTCCTCTCGACTTATAAGGAGAAAACACACTTGGAAGATCCTACGACTTACAAGAGAAAACATCACTTAGGAATCCCCATGATTCTTAAGGAGAAAATACGCCTATGAGATCCTCACGACTCGTAGGGAGAAACAGATTTATGAGACCCTTACGGTTCATAAAGTTAAAAGTCTTAGTCGACAGAGTCCTAACCCTTTCTATTAAGCCACCTTTGTCCAAATCGACAGGGGCAAATGATGAGTCGCTCCTGGAAATATCCCAGTTGTAGCGATGCAGATGCCTAAACAGGTGTTAAACTCCAAGTCAACCTCTTCGGCAAGTGTCGTCCTTACAGTCACCTAATGAAGAAAAGGACTCCTTTCGTCTGGGATCGCAAATGCCAAAAGCGCACTGGGCAAAATCAAGCAATACCTGTAGAATCTGCCAGTACTGGCCGCTCCCGTCAAGGGAAAGCCTCTCATTCTGTATACAACCGCCCTTGAGGGTTCTCTAGGCGCATTATGGGCACAAGAAAACGACCAAGGGAAGGAGAGAGCCCTCTACTATTTGAGTCGAGTTCTTCTGGGGGCAGAAAACAATTACTCCCCCATTGAAAAACACTGCCTGGCGTTAATCTTTGCAATAACGAAGCTCAGGCACTATGCTTTGACTCATGAGGTCCACCTCATATCAATGGTGGATCCTCTCAAATATTTGATGTCAAGAGCCATACTAACAGGGAGGCTCACTAAATGGGCCCTCCTATTGATGGAGTTCTCGATAACATATCATCCTCTCAAGGCAGTGAAAGGCCATGCTATCACCGACTTCCTTGTCGAACATCTTATACCTGCTGATTCACCTTTAAATTGCGAATTGCCAGACGAGCATGCGTTTGACAAGATCGACGGGGAGAGAAGAGAGAATGATACCCGGTGGGAACTTTACTTCGATGGTGCATCTTCCATGAAGAAGCGAAAGCAAAGCTCACCCATAATCAAGTCTTGGGTAGGCCTCATCTTCGTGACTCCATAAGGAGGGATAATGCGCTTTGCTTTCTCCTTAACAGAGCCGAGGACAAACAACGAAGCCGAATATGAAGCTTTGATAGCAGGTCTTGAGATCGCTGTCGACATGGGAACTGAAAACCTCCTCATATACGGAGACTCCCGACTGGTCGTTAGCCAAGTAAACGGCGACTATCAGACGTGCAAACCGGAGTTGGTAAAGTACGGCGAAAGGATACAACAATTGCTGACTCAAATCCCTGCCTATGCCTTGGAAAGCATACCGCGCACGGAAAATAGCAAGACGGATGCAATAGCCAAGCTCGCTAAAGAACTAGCCGACGAGAATCTCGATGAGATGAGGATCGTTGTGCAAAGCCGTCGGTTTCTTGCATCGGAAGAAATATCTCCATAGTCGTCCGAAGAAAAAGGAACGACAGAGCAAGAAACCATACAAGTAAAAGACCGGGAAAAAGGCTAACGATTGGAGAGAAGCCTTTATAAACTACTTCAAATCCCGTTGAACACCTGAAGATGCGTCCTCAAGACATCAGCTAATGAAACGAGCTCTATCTTTTGCCTTCGTCAATGATACTTTGTATAAGAGATCGTTCGACTCTCTATAGCTAAGATGCCTGGGACCGGAAGAGGCAAAGAGTGTCATCCAAGAAACTCACGACGGACTCTGCGGTTCTCACCAAGCTGGGCCAAAGATGAACCTGAAGATCAAAAGGATGGGCTATTATTGGCCCACAATGATCAAAGACTGCCTCGAATACGCGAAGCAATGCCACTCGTGCCAGATTCATGGGGACTTTATCCACGAGCATCTAAATCCGCTACATCCAACAGTGGCTAGCTGTCCATTTGAAATGTGGGGAACTGACATAATCGGGCCCATCCGGCATCATTCAGAGGACATCGGTTCATATTGGCGATGATTGATTATTTCTCTAAGTGGGTAGAAGCAGTACCGTTAAGAGAAGTGAAGACGGAGAATATCCTCCATTTCTTCAAGACACGCGTCATTTACTGGTTCGGCACTCCGCGACGGATTATCTCCGATAGCGGGCCAGCCTATAGAAGCCACAAGATCAGCCGCTTCGCGCAACAGCATAATATAGATTGGAGATACTCCTCGGTCTATAATCCCTGAGCTAACGGTCTAGCTGAGGCGCTTTCAACAAGACCTTAACGAAGATCGTGAAAAATACGGTGTCTAAAAATAAGAAGGACTGGCATGAGAGACTGCATGAAGCTCTCTGGGCATATCGAACTACGTTCAAAACGGCCACAAACACAACGCCGTATGCATTGGTATTCGGCACAGAAGCAGTACTCCCCCTCGAGATAGAGTTACCCTCTCTATGAGTGGTGGTTCACTACGAGCTTACCGACGAAGAAAATGCTCACCTTCGGCTTGAGGAGCTCAACGTCCTCGACGAAACCCGACTCATAGTGCAACAAAGCTTGGAATCTTACAAAGCAAAGATGACGCGCTCATACGAAAGATTGACTAGGCCGAGAACATTCCGCCAAGGAGAACTCGTGCTAGTGGTCAAAAGACCTATGATCCCCAATCGTGCCAAACGGGGAAAATTCGAGCCGAACTTTGAAGGCCCGTACATCATAGACAGTTTAACAGGGTGGAGCCTTTCTACTCATGGACATGCATGGTGAAAAACCTTTCAGGCCAATAAACGGTCGGTTCCTAAAAAAATACTACGCCTGACGTGTCATGGCCTAGGTTAACGATAGATGACGACGCTTATGTCCGCTCGCTATCCTCCGAAGCCCAAACTCTATAAGTAGTAGCCGGCTATTGGACCGAAACGTCTTTAAACTAACGATGGACCGAAACGTCCTTAAACTAACGATGGACCACTATGTCCTAAAACTGGCTGTTGACCGAGATGTCTATAAACTACTACTGATTGCAGCATCTCAAGGCTGAAAAAAAACCGGTACGTCCATAAGCAAAATGGGCACGGATGAAAAGCTGAAAGGGCTCTGTGTGTAAAAACAGCAGGGCTACCGGCGAGTTTTGTGAAAACCCGAATGGGCGCAATCTCGTTAAAAGACACTTGCAAGGTCCTTTCGACCCTCTAAGGAGAAAATACCTGCGTGAGATCCTTACGAATCATAAGGAAGAAACACACTTAGGAATCCCCACGATTCCTAAAGAGAAATTACACTTGCGAGATCCTCATGACTCGTAAGGAGAACCCTCTTATGAGACCCTCACGGCTCATAAGATTCAAAAGCCTTAAGATACAGGGATCTGAACCTGTTCTTAAGCAAACACAATCCCCAGATTGCCCTACAAGCGGTTCAATGCTGACCCTTGTATACAATATACGGGCGCGAATAAACATTTCCCTAACAAAATCCCACCCGCGACTAGGGATATGTTTACACAGTGGACAGCCCTTGTAAGTCCTCTCAACTTATAAGGAGAAAACACTCTTTTAAGATACTTACGACTTATAAGAGAACACACACTTGGGAATCCTTACGATTCTTAAGGAGAAAACGTACTTACGAGATCCTCATGACTCGTAGGGAGAAATACCTTTATGAGACCCTTACGGCTCATGAAGTTAAAAGCCTTAGTCGACAGGATCCTGACCCTGTTCGCTAAGCCACCTTTGTTGGATATCGACAGATGCAAATGATGATTCACTCCTGGCAATATTCCAGTTGTAGCGATGCTGATGCCTAAATCGGTATCAAATCCTAAACTCGTAGCGAAAAGTCAGCGAGCCAAAAAAATGTATATGAAATAGCCGAAATGATGGGGCAGCTTGCAATGAAATCAGCAAGTAAAAATGTATGCATAAAAAATAGCCGAAATGGTTAGGCAACTCGCAATAAAAAGCAGCGAGTAAATAAAATATATAGCCGAAATGATTGGGCACCGCGAAAAATAGCTGAAATGATTAGGCAATCGCGACTTTCGCGATATAAAAGCTGAAATGATAGAGCATCGTAGAAAGAAAAATATATAAAGTGAAACTTTTTGCCCTACAGGGGAGATCACATCGATCCCTGTATGCAATTCATGGGCACAAACATGAAGGGAACCATACCTTCCCACCGGACTCCATCAGAAAGAGTGCCAAGTCTCAACGGCCACATCTATAGCCTAAAGACTCACAACAGCGTTCCTCCTCAGTCCAGCAGGATTAAGACGAAAAAATCAACCTTGGAGCCATGGCAATGTACCTGTTCCAAATCTTAACGGCTCACAGACAACCGACAGAGCAAATCCTGGTCCCGTAGAACACGACTAATGTCAATCCTGACCCCGTGGGAAACGTCGAGAGTAAATCCTGGTCTCGTGGAACACGGCTAATGTCAGTCCTGACCCCGTGGGAAGCGCCCAGAGCAAATCTTGGTCCCGAAGAACACGGCTAATATCAATCCTGACCCCGTGGGAAACGTCCAGAGCAAATCTTGGTCTCGAAGAACATGGCTAATGTCAATCCTAACCCCGTGGGAAGCGCCTAGAGCAAATCCTGGTCCTGAAGAACACGGCTAATGTCAATCCTGACCCCGTGGGAAGCGCCCAGAGCACCTCCTAGTCCCGTAGAACGCGGCTAATGTCAATCTTAACCCTGTGGGATCTGTCCAGAGCTAATCCTGGTCCCGTAGAACACGGCTAATGTCAATCCTGATCCCGTGGGAAATGTCTAGAGAAAATCCTGGTCTCGTGGAACACGGCTAATGTCAGTCCTGACCCCATGGGAAGCGCCCAAAGAAAATCCTGGTCCCGAAGAACACGGCTAATATCAATCCTGACCCCGTGTGAAACGTCTAGAGCAAATCCTGGTCTCGAAGAATACGACTAATATCAATCCTGACCCCGTGGGAAGCGTCCAGAGCAAATCCTGGTCCCGAAGAATACGGCTAATGTCAATCCTGACCCCGTGGGAAGCGCCCAGAGCACCTCCTGGTCCCGTAGAACACGGCTAATGCCAATCTTGACCCCGTGGGAAGTGCCCAGAGCACCTCCTGGTCCCGTAGAACTGTAGGGTCACCTACGACGGAAGCAAGGTTTCGAGAGGCATCATCCTGTAAGTCCATGTCACGCACCCCACGAACTTGCGGGGAGGCGGAATATATGAAAAACGATTATCAAAGCTTCGTAACACGGACTTGAGCGCATGAATCGTTTCTAAACCATTGCTAACTATCTACTAGAGGTTTAACTACTCGGATATGAAGTTATACCTCACGATACTAGTCCTTCGGGTCTTCATCGCGGTCCTCCACTCCTCGTAGGCTCCTTGGAACATCGGCACCTTAACGTCCTCCTCGAATCAAAGACGATCCACCCGAAAGCTCCTACGCCAAGCTTAATCTCAAACTTGAGATAACTAGGTTGCTTGAAGTGCAAATCTAAGCTACCTAGGGGATATAGAGTGAGGTTATGGATGTATTAGTCTTGCTAACCCTTGATCTCAATACATGAGAGGTTAGGGTTAGGGTTTGAAGAGAGAGTGAGCTTGAGGAAAGAGAAGGTGAAGATGAGAATGAAATGAGATAATGATGTTATCAGAATATATATGAAGCATTATTATTTATCCAAAAATCAAATAATAGAATTAACAACCATGCTTCATAAATATCTATGAGTGATTCATCTCCATGAGTCATTAAGCATTTATGATGCATTAATGACTTGGATGAATCACACAAATGAGTCACTAATCTCATTTAATGCAATGCCACCTTAACCCGTTAGTCACCACTCTTCTAGAAGCTTCCCGACAAATTACGAGAATGCCCCTCCAATCCGTGAAAATACGGAAAAACTTTAGACTGTATAAATCCAGTAACCCGATACTAGAATCTGGCTTAAACCAAAGCCTGCTAGTAAAAACTGTCTGAAAAGTCATACGTGCGTAAACACACGTACGCGTCCGAACCCTTATCGTAAAACCATACGACCTCTATATCGTTTCGCCCGGAGCAGGAAAACTCTCTGTGTGGGACTCTAAAGACTCGACACTACGCTGGCAGTGGGTTTAACCACATACCACAAGCGGCACTAGCTGTACGTAACGGTCCCCAGGTAGATGTTGATAAGAAGGCCGATGAGGAAAACCATCCGAACCCCTACTGAGCCTGATGTGAAAATCTCCGTACAGTCCGGTCTGTTCGTCTAAGACTATCGCATATCAAGCCTAGGGGGCGGCAAGCATCAGTCCCCTAATAGCTGTATAAGTCGTGTTAGAGCGAAGCCCATTACACCCTGAGAAGCTACTGGAACCTACCAGTATATCTCGCTTGCCCTGGCCAGGGACTTTGCGTAATGGCTCTCTGACACAGCACGATATCATCTCCCAATACCGGGAGAGACGAATCCTATCTAACCACTACTGCCTCCAAGTGCTCGGGACTGCACCCAACTGCTACCTGTTTGCACGACTCCTTTGAGCCGTGGTAGGGTAGCAATCTAAGAACAACAGGACACACTCGAGGCGAAGTAGCAGTGTCAAGTCTGCGGACTATGCTGTACTCATGTCATCTGGGAACTGTTAACTGACGACGGGTATAATACCAACCAATCAGTTCCCCTGCGAGTCCTGTCCGGTGTACCCGTAACCTAACGAGCACCTGTATACTATCTCCAGTACGACGTACTGATGGCTGTGGGACAAACCATCTCCCCAACTGGGATGAGAAGCGTACACACTTAGTCTACTCCGGAATATTGATGCCCTATCTCGATAATCCAACGACCAGGGACCAGTATAGGATGTTGCTTACAGACTATCCAGCGCCCACTAGTGTGACTGCCATCACGACACTGGTAATCAAGCAAAAATCCTATGGGCTCTACTAATATGTATAAGTGATATGTTACAAGAAACATATGCACATATTAAAGTAGACACAAACCAAGTAGCATACTACCATTTTTAGCAAGACTGTATATATAACTGTGAATATCCCAAGCTTCCATTAAGTAATATACAATCTAGTACGATATAATAATGGCCCCTAGGGCATATACACTAACAATCTCCCACTTGCACTAGGGCCATGAGCTGGCATATCGTATACCTATCATCTCGAATAGCCTCTCGAACTGCGTCTGAGGAAGGGCCTTTATGAATGGATCAGCAATGTTATTCTCCGTCTCTACTCGCTTCACCTCGATCTCCCGGCGATCTACGATCTCCCTGATCAGGTGATACCGCCTTAATATATGTCTTGATTTCTGATGGGACCTGGGTTCCTTCGCTAAAGCTATAGCACCGTTGTTGTCACAATACAGAGGTATTGGACCAACACTGGAAGGAACCACCTGAAGTTTTGTGAGGAACTTCTTCATCCAGACAGCTTTTTTTGCGGCATCGCAAGCAGCTATATACTCCGCTTCCATTGTTGAGTCAGCAACGGTCTCCTGCTTGGAACTCTTCCAACAGACCGCCCCTCCATTGAGGGTAAAGACATAACCCGACATGGACTTAGAGTCATCTTTGTCACTCTGGAAGCCGGAGTCGGCAAAGGCCTCCATCTGGAGGTCTTTTCCGCCATATACCAAGAACATCTCCTTAGTCCTCCTCAGGTACTTGAGAATGTTCTTTACTGCTATCCAGTGCTTCTCCCCTGGGTTTGCTTGATACCGGCTTACTACGCTCAATGCGTATGCCACATCTGGTCTTATACATAACATCGCATACATTATAGAGCCTACCGCAGAAGCGTAGGGTATAATCGACATGCGATCCCTTTCCAAATCAGTCTTGGGAGACATCTCTTTGGAGAGGGTGATTCCGTGACAAGCCGGTAGGTTACCGCGCTTAGAATCATCCATACTGAATCTCTTCACTATGGTGTCTATGTACCTGGACTGCGAAAGTCCCAACATCCTCTTTGATCTATCACGATAGATCCGGATTCCCAGAATGTAGGTGGCATCACCCAGGTCTTTCATGGAGAATTTATGCGACAAGAATCTTTTGACTGACTGTAACATAGGAACATCATTTCCTATTAGGAGAATGTCATCCACGTACAAGACGAGAAATACTACAGCTCTCCCTACAATCTTACTGTATATGCATGGTTCATCTGGATTTTTGATAAAGTCAAATTCTTTGACAGCATCATCAAAACAGATGTTCCAACTCCGCGATGCCTGCTTTAGTCCATAAATGGACTTAAGCAGCTTGCATACTTTACCGCTGCTCCCACTCTGAATGAATCCTTCTGGCTGATCCATAAAGACGCTTTCTTCCAAATTTCCATTTAGAAAAGCCGTCTTTACGTCCATCTGCCGATCTCATAATCATGGAAGGCAGCAATAGCAAGAAGGACCCGAATGGATTTCAGCATAGCCACTGGAGAAAAGGTTTCGTCATAGTCCAAGCCAGGTCTTTGACGGAAACCCTTTGCAACAAGTCTAGCCCTATAGGTTTCAACCTGTCTATCTACACCAATCTTCTTTTTGAAGATCCATTTGCATCCTACGGGTTTTACCCCATCTGGAGCAATGTCCAAAGTCCATACTTTGTTAGTGTACATGGACTCCATTTCGGTCCGCATTGCATCTAGCCATTTTACCGAGTCACCGCTCTGAATGGCTTGCTGGAAGCTAGTAGGCTCATCATAATCAATAGTGCAATCCTCTCTATCCCCGTCTATGAGAAAACCGTAGTATCTCTCGGACAGATGAGACTGCCTACTACTCCTGCGGAGTGGCGTCGGGATGTCCCTTTCTTTTGAAACCTCTGGTTCTACCATACTTTCAGTAACAGTTTGTGGTTCTGGAATTTCTTCCAGTTCTATTGCGCTCCCACTCTTCTGATTTTCCAAAAATTCAGTTTCCAAGAAGCAGGCATGAAGAGAAACAAAGACCTTTTGTTCCTCTGCGTAATAGAAATAATATCCCTTGAAGTTCTTTGGATATCCCACAAATTTGCATTTTACTGAGCGTACCTCGAGCTTGTCCGCATGCTGCTTCTTTACAAAAGCTGGACATCCCCATGTCTTAAGATACTTAAGACTGGGTTTCTTCCTACTCCACATCTGATATGGTGTGGTAGGCACAGTCTTGGTTGGAACTCGGTTCAAAAGATATGCAGCTGATTCTAGTGCATATCCCTAGAATGATCGAGGTAACTCAGCATTACTCATCATGGAACGAACCATATCCAATAGGGTTCGATTCCTCCTTTCTGATACACCGTTATGTTGTGGTGTGTATGGAGGAGTAAGCTGAGAGAGAATTCCATTCTCTTTTAAGTAACCTAGGAATTCGGCACTTAAGTATTCACCACCTCGATCAGATCTCAGTGTCTTGATACTTTTGCCGGTCTGTTTTTCTACTTCATTCTTGTATTCTTGGAATTTCTCGAAGGCCTCAGATTTATGTTTCATTAAGAAGATATATCCATACATAGAGAAATCATCCGTAAAAGTAATGAAGTAGGAATAACCACCTCGCGCATGTGTAGACATTGGACCGCACACGTCACTGTGTACGAGTCCCAAGAGCTCGTTCCCTCTTACTCCGTGTCCAGTAAACGGAGTCTTTGTCATCTTTCCTATGAGACAAGATTCACAAGTAGCATAAGATTGATATTCGAACGGATTCAAATATCCTTCTCTATGTAACTTAGTCAACCTTCTCTCATTGATGTGACCTAGTCTACAATGCCATAAGAAAGCCTGATTTAATTCAGGAGACTTTCTTTTAAGTGTGTTCTGGACACTGAAAATCTGAGCTTGATTTAATACGTATATTCCGTTTTCTAATATACTTGACCCAATCAAATCTTGATTTAGGTGGATGTGAACCACATCTTTTGTAAAAGCAAAATCATATCTTTCCTTAGAAAGTAAAGGTACAGATATGATATTACAAGTCGTACCTGGTACATAAAAACAGTTATGCAGAATCAATATCTGCCCAGTTGTCATTCCAAGATGATATACCCCTACGGATTCAGCGTCCATGCTCATTCCGTTAGCAACTGTGAGGGTCATATCACCTATCCTGATAACCCTACGATTTCTCAGAGCCTGTAATGAATTACAGATGTGAGTTCCTGATCCGGTATCCATTACCCAGGAAGTAGGGTTAACCGACATACAGTTCTCTATCATAAACACACCCGAAGTCGAAGCCACAACATGCTTCGTATCCTGGCTACTGGCTTCTAAAGCCCTGCAATCATTCTGCCAATGACCAATCCCACAACAATAGGAATGTCCCTTAATAGGGTGGTCCAGCTTGTCATAGGCAATGAACATCTGGACAGACTTTTGCCATTCAAATAAGTCAGATTCAGTCAATTTATTATCTAGATGTAACCTATGTGTGGTCACAAGGTCGCTGCAATTAAGAGACAGAGAGAAGAAAACTATTTTAGCATGATGCTGTTACAAGCTTAGATTGGTTTTAATTTATCTAAACAGGATGGCTCCCACTGTTTCTTGAATTCTTCCTCAAACCATAAAAGAAGAATTAGACAGGACTATTCTCACCGTACAATACTTGCTTAACCGTTCAGCCAGGCCAGTGTCGATACTTCGAGGGAGGTTTTCCAACGCTTTCGTGAAGTTCCTTAATTAAATAACCTCTTTTCTCTAGGGGCGTAGCCCCGCTGACACCTTTCTAGGCACCTACTTGGTTTATAACATTGATCGTTAAGTGATGAATCTCCTGATAAGTAGCATGTACTCACAGTAGGACCGGGATCCAAAATATCATCGTATGATAATGTTGAAGGAATCCTACCAACATTTATCAAACTCAAAAATGGTTAGCATCTCTCTGCAAATTTCAGTTTCTTTTGAAACTCCCGATATGGATTTTTGCCCCATGCTCTTATGACCTTGACTTTGGCCAATATATCATAAGTCACATGTCAAGTTCTACCCGTCATTGTCCAGGTTAATTTGAACCCATCCGTACATACCCTTGACTTTGGCCAACAAAGCAGTACGACTGTCCCAAACCAACGCATCTATCTATGCTGCATATGAATATTCAATAGCTACTAAACACTGTGCCTTAAGTTTGGCCAACAAACACAGCTTGAATACTATTGAATACCCAAATGCAATGACGGAGGGCTACGAATAGTTTTGGCAAAACCGTGAACGTAGTGAACTTGATATAATCGAAGGAACCTGATACTTTTTAAAAGGAGTGGCTAAAGCTCCGCAATTAAAATTTCTGCTCTTTTAAAATAACCGAGTGGTTTCTTTTAAATTTGTTCCAATGATTTAAACTTTGGTTCATTTTCTTTGCATTATAATAATGCGTCCCATCTTTTAATCTTATCATTGCAGAAAACAACGAAAATACCACGTCTTCTTATGCCATCCGCATTCGCCACGGGGTCCCGTCATCACCCGTTAGGTTACTTAACTAACGACAGAGCGGGGGCTGGGCTAGCGCGGGTGTAAAACATAAGTGACGTCTAATAGCTATTTATATATAGATATTGTACATTCGTCAGACGCAATAATAAGCATTCCAGATCACAGATAAACTTTATTGGATATGCAAGCAATCCGCGTTTCTTTTGAGCCTGCAAGGAAAGACGGATTACATAGTTGTGATGAATAGCCATTACCCCACCCTAGACCCCTACGGGTACGGCAAACTACCCGCCAAGTACCAGAAGTGAAGCGGTCTGCCTCAACACTTCAAAATACCCGGTAGTTTGTGCACCCCACCTTGGGTCTATCCTAGGAGCAAAAACAGTAAAATGAAATAATACAACGGTGGCTATAACCTCAACCTGGATGTGCCCCGCAAAAGAATATTACATCAAATTACATTTACATTGAATGAATGAATATTAAACATATCTCAAACCCGGCTAATCATCACAACAGTCCAATTCAGTTCATATACACAAACAGTTAAAAAATATCACAGATATGTGCAACCCCCTGCCAACCGACATACCAGCAGTTAGGGGAGGTTTACGAACACATAAAACATTACAGATAATAACCCGATTAGCAATTAACTTAGAACATCGATCGATCACCTTTATCTGTGTCTACCCCAAAAGCAAGTCAGTACATAGGCAACCTGGGCAGAAACAGAACATATAAGAAAACAGAAAACAACAAAATAGGAATTACTAAGCAAATCCGAGTCAACTCGGCGTTGACTCGGCGGCGGATCCGCGGCACAAGCTCTCTATTGCCGCGGATCCGCGGCCGTTTTGCCGATTCACTGACTTGTTTTTTTCCAGTATTCTTAAAATACCCTGCTGTGAATTTTAAAGCATGTCAAATAATTTTTCAGATAGTTTTAAAATTAACAGAATCTTAGGGTTTCGAAATTCTGTTTTCGTGTTTCTCTGTCGATCGAACTTCTAATCACTTGCTAACAAGCTAGTAACGGTTTAGTTGGCTCTGATACCACTGTAAGTCCATATCACGCACCCCACGAACTTGCGGGGAGGCGGAATATATGAAAAACGATTATCAAAGCTTCGTAACACGGACTTGAGCGCATGAATCGTTTCTAAACCATTGCTAACTATCTACTAGAGGTTTAACTACTCGGATACGAAGTTATACCTCACGACACTAGTCCTTCGGGTCTTCATCGCGGTCCTCCACTCCTCATAGGCTCCTTAGAACATCGGCACCTCAACGGCCTCCTCGAATCAAAGACGATCCACCCGAAAGCTCCTACGCCAAGCTTAATCTCAAACTTGAGATAACTAGGTTGCTTAAAGTGCTAATCTAAGCTACCTAGGGGATATAGAGTGAGGTTATGGATGTATTAGTCTAGCTAACCCTTGATCTCAATACATGAGAGGTTAGGGTTAGGGTTTGAAGAGAGAGTGAGCTTGAGGAGAGAGAAGGTGAAGATGAGAATGAAATGAGATAATGATGTTATCATAATATATATGAAGTATTATTATTTATCCAAAAATCAAATAATAGAATTAACTACCATGCTTCATAAATATCTATGAGTGATTCATCTCCAGGAGTCATTAAGCATTTATGATGCATTAATGACTTGGATGAATCACACAAATGAGTCAGTAATATCATTTAATGCAATGCCACCTTAACCCCTTAGTCACCACTTTTCTAGAAGCTTCCTGACAAATTACCAGAACGCCCCTCCAATCCGTGAAAATACGGAAAAACTTTAGACTGTATAAATCCAGTAACCCGATACTAGAATCTGGCTTAAACGAAAGCGTGCTAGTAAAAACTGTCCGAAAAGTCGTACGTGCGCAAACACACGTACGCGTCCGAACCCTTATCGTAAAACCATACGACCTCTATATCGTTTCGCCCGGAGCAGGGAAACTCTCTGTGTGGGACTCTAAAGACTCGACACTACGCTGGCAGTGGGTTTAACCACAGACCGCAAGCAGCACTAGCTGTACGTAATGGTCCCCAGGTAGATGTCGATAAGAAGGCCGATGAGGAAAACCATCCGAACCCCTACTGAGCCTGATGTGACAATCTCCGTACAGTCCGGTCTGTTCGTCTAAGACTATCGCATATCAAACCTAGGGGGCGGTAAGCGTCAGTCCCCTAATAGCTGTATAAGTCGTGTCGGAGCGAAGCCCATTACACCCTGAAAAGCTACTGGAACCTACCAGTATATCTCGCTTGCCCTGGCCAGGGACTTTGCGTAATGGCTCTCTGACACAGCGCGATATCATCTCCCAATACCGGGAGAGACGAATCCTATCTAACTACTACTACCTCCAAGTGCTCGGGACTGCACCCAACTGCTACCTGTTTGCACGACTGCTTTGAGCCGTGGTAGGGTAGCAATCTAAGAACAGTGGGACACACTCGAGGCGAAGTAGCAGTGTCAAGTCTGCGGACTATGCTGTACTCATGTCATCTGGGAACTGTTAACTGACGACGAGTATAATACCAACCAATCAGTTCCCCTGCGAGTCCTGTCCGGTGTACCCGTAACCTAACGAGCACCTGTATACTATCTCCAGTACGAGGTACTGATGGCTGTGGGACAGACCATCTCCCCAACTGGGATAAGAAGCGTACACACTTAGTCTACTCCGGAATATCGATGCCCTATCTCGATAATCCAACGACCAGGGACCTGTATAGGATGCTGCTTACAGACTACCCAGCCCTCACTAGTGTGATTGCCATCACGACGCTGGTAATCAAGCAAAGATCCTATGGACTCTACTAATATGTATAAGTGATACGTTACAAGAAACATATGCACATATTAAAGTAGACACAAACCAAGTAGCATACTACCATTTTTAGCAAGACTGTATATATAACTGTGAAGCATATACACTAACCTCCCGGTCCCGTAGAACTACAGGGTTACCTACGACGGAAGCAAGGTTTCGGGAGGTATCGTCCATGCCAAATTCAAAAATTTGCCATTCAGCTAACCCTTACTAGAATCGTAAACTAGAAATATACGGAAAACATATGCAAACATTTTGTAATAAGAAGTGAGCAAGGAATACAAGCTTTGTAGACCGGTCCTTCACTTCAATAGATCCATGTAGTAGTCCCTTCACTGCGATCATGAACTCCGGACTATAGAGAGGCTCCCATGAAGAAACGAACATGCTTGCTTCGATGTCTTCGAGGCCGAAGATGATCTACGTCGAGGAGACACTAACCCAAGCTATTCCTTCACTAGGTCATGAACTTTGTGAAGATAACACCCTATACTAAATGGCAAGTTGTAGAGGATGATGAAGTAGGAAGTGAGCTCACTTTAGAATTGATTTTCTCACATTTTATCTCATACCTCTATTAGAGCTAGAAAGCCTTTTAAGGAGAAGAAGAAGAAGAAGATAGAACTCATCATATGAGTTAATCCAAATGAATAATCTAACCATGGGTGAGTTAAGCCCTCATGCTTAACTCATGTAGAGAATTAACCAAGGTATAAGATTAAGGGTTGGGTTAACTAATATCTTAAGGAATGACAAAAGAGTAGACTTTGTCAATATTTCTACAAGTTTCATCAAGCTTGACAACATTGACCAAGTCTTACTCTTTTGTTATTCTTAAGAAAATAAGTAAACCCTAATTTAACCTCAATATGGTTTATGTCTCATACACCCATCTTGAATGTATCATCAAGCATGAAACAAACTTGTACACTTGCATATATCACATATATACAATGCGCACAATCTAGTGAGAAAAGAAATCATAAGTGAGCTTAATATTAGTTAATGTAATGTAATATATCTAATATATAATTATAAATTAAATTATTAAATCAACTCTTGATTTAATAATCCAGCTATAACCGACTAATATCTTATGTAACAACTTATCAAATCAACACTTAATCCGATAACCCGGTTATATCGCATATAACGGACCAATGTCACATTTCGCGAGAATAGAATACGCTATCACATATCGTATTAATCTCGTTCCCACACATATCATATATGTGCTCCTACTGCGTTTTTCTTGAGCTAGGAAACCCCTGTGTAGGACTCTAATGACTCATCAATACGCCGGCAGTAGGTGATGATCATATCAAACACCCACAAGCCGCAAGCGGTCTGCTAAAGGTAACGGCCACCCGGGTATTGAGCGATCAGAAGATCAACAAGCAAGCCTGCTCACACTCCTGTGAATCCAATCAGTAACACTACTGTACAGTCCAGTCTCTTCGTCTGATATGTCGCATATCTCGTCTAGGGGTGGTAAACGTCAGACCCCAATAACTCGATAAGTCGTGCCAATATGTGGCTCATAACGGGTAGAGAAACTACTGAGAACAGTTACCAGTATATCTCTGAAGCAGCCTTAGCCAAGGACTTCCTGTTATAGCCAATCGAGCACAGCACAACATCAACTCCCTATACCGGGAGAGAAGAAACCCCTCCAATCGCTCATTTCCTCTATGTGACTCGGGACTGTACCCAAAAGCCACCATTTTGCACTTTCCATTGAATGTGATAAGGTGGAAATCAAAGCACAGTAGGAATCACACAAGACTCTATGACGATCTCGGGTCTACAGACTAACCTGTACCAGTGTCACCAGAGAACTGCCATTTGACGTGAGGTATAATACCATCTGGGAGTTCTCGGCGAGTCCTTCCAGTGTACCTAGTCTCCATTGAGCACCCGTAAACTATCTCTGATGTCAAGCACCAATGGATATGGGATCATCCATCGCCTATCTTTATGGGTCAAGAAGCTATACGCTAGTCTACTTTGCTATATCGATTCCCTGTCTCGATACACCTACGACTAGGAACATTTGAAGGATGTACTTAACGACTACACTGTCCCCACTAGTATGATCTGCATCATAGTCCTGGTAGTCAAGTACTCATCCTAAGGGCTTTATCAACATGTAACATAGAGATAATCAGAGTACATGTTAAGATAAAGAGCAACCAGATAGCATACTATCATGTTGAGCAAGAAAGTCCTCCCTATATATGTCTAAGCATCCACTACAATATACATCGTATGTACAGTAATGGCCTCTAGGGCATACATATCACTATAAATCTCCTACTTGCACTTACCCAACAATCAGCAGTGGTTGAAGTATCTCATACTCAACCATCCCATAAAAGTCTCTACTGGGAAATAGGCCTTTGTGAGTGCATCCGCGTTGTTGCCCTCTGTGTCTACTCTCCTAACCTCAATCTCCCTGGAGATCATCTATCTCCATGATCAGGTGATACTGCCTAAGAATATGTCTGGATCTCTGATGGGACGGGTGTTCCTAGGCTTAAGCCACAACTCCATTGTCACACAATGGTAGGAACGAAGTTCATCCCATGAACTAATATACATCCAGACTACCTCTTTGGTAGCATCCTTGGTAGCAACGTATCCAGCCTTTATCGTCTAGTATGCCACGGTATCTAGCTTGGAACTCTTCCAACATACCGTCCCTCCACTGAGGGTAAAGACAATGCCTGTGACTGACATTCAGTTGACCTTACCACTCTGGAAGCAATCAAGTGATTCTCCCCAGGATCGATTGATACCATCTCACTACACCTAGTCAGAATCCTAACATCCAATTAGATCTATCTCATAAATCCAAAACCCAGGATTTAGAAGGTATCACTTTGATCCTATATGGAGAATCCTTATGATAAGAGGAGATTGACCAAACGTAGCATAGGAAACTCCTTTCCTATCAAGAGTATGTCATCCATGTATAATACGAGGATAATCACCATACTTCCTAGTACATTTTTGTATATACAAGGTTCATATACCATTTTGATGAAGTCAAACTCTTTGACTTCCACATCAAAACAGATGTTCCAACTCTGCGATGCCTGCTTTAACTCATAAAGCAACTTGCACATATTTCCGCTGCTCCCACTATCTACGAAGCCCTCTGGCTGTGTACTTATAGATGCTCTCTTCTAAATCACTATTTAGAAAAGCAGTCATGACACCCAACCGCCAGATATCGTAGTCATGGTTTGTAGCAATTGCAAGTAGGATCTGGATGGACTTAAGCATAGCTTTGAAAGTCTCAAGCTTTCCATGTACGCAAAGTAATCTTCTTAAGATATACTTGCTCCTGATGGGGATTTAACCCTTCAGATAAAGCAACCAAATTCCATACTTTGTTGGTGTATATGGATTCCATCTCAGATCGCTTAGCATCCAGCCATTCTTAAAGAGTCCTCATTTTTGATGGCCTGCTCGAAACCAGTTGGGTCATCATCTTATGATGCAATCCTCGCTCCCACTGTCATAGAGAAACCGAAGTATCTCTTAGGTGGATGAGGAACCCTACCAGATCGGCGGAGAGGCTGAGGTTCGTTGGGAACTATTGAATCCTCCGGTTCTACCAAATCGTCAGCTGTAGTTTTATAGCTGGAACTCCTTCCAGTTCTACCTCATGACCACTAATTTCTTCTTAAGAAATTCCATTTCTAAAAAGGTGGCATGCTGAGAAACAAAACACGTTTTGCTCCTCAGTGCGGTAGAAGATATTTCCTTACGAATGCTTGGGATATCCAACAAACTTCCACAGAACTGACCTTGCCTCGAGCTTGTCCGGTTTTTGCTTTTGTCATAGGCCGGACAACCCCAATCTTAACATCCTTAAGAGATGGGCTCTTCCCAAACCATATCTCATATGGAGTGGTAGGCTCCTGATTTGGCTAGAACCCAATTCAATAGGTATGCAGCTTCTCAAGTGCATAACCCCAAAAGAAAATAGGCAACTCAGTAGTACTCATCATAGAGATCACCATATCACATAGGGTGCGATTGCTCCGCCCTGATACACCGACGTGTTGCGGTGTATACGGAGGAGTAATGCTGAGAGAGAATCTCATTTTCCTTTAGAATAGTCCAGGAATTCCGTGCTCAAGTATTCTCCTCCCTGATCTCATCAATGGACATAATACTTATACCCATTGTGGCTCTCTACTTCTAACTTATATTCTTTGAATTTCTCAGAAGTTTCAGACTTGTGTTTCAATAAGAACACATGTGCGAATCATGAGAGATCATTAAGGAATGTAATGAAGTACAAAGAACCTGTCCTGGCATGTGTAGACAGGGAACCAACATACATCATCTTGTATCAATCCCAAGAGTTCACTAACTCTTTCTCTATTTCCAATAAACGGAGCTTTGGTCATCTTATCTTTCTTACATGACTGACAAGTTTCACAAGATGTAAATTCAAACAGATTTAAATATGCATCTCTATGTAACTTAGCTAGTTGGGTCGCATTGATATGACCTAGTCTACAATGCCTCAAGAAGGATTCGTTCATTTCTGAACTCTTCCTCTTGTGTGTGTTTTGCACATTATGAACTGTAGTTTGATTTAGAACGTATATGCTTTTAGATAACGTGCCTGAACCGATCAACTCTTGATATAGGAAATGTTCAAAACATTATCCAAAAATAAAAAATAATATCCTTCTTTACTTAATAAAGAGACTGATATGATGTTGTATATCAGGTTCGGTATCTAATAACATTCGTTCAGAATCAATATATTTGGTAATACAGGGTGATAACTGCCAACATACTTGGCTGCAACACTTGCACCGTTTCCAACTTTTGAAACTTATCACCCATTCCCATTTCTCTACCTATCTGTAGCCCATGTAACTGATTACATATGCGGGATCCTGATCCGGTATCACATACCCAGGACGTAAAGGATACTGAGAAACAGTTCTCTGTAATGAACTCACCCGAAGATGATGCATCAACATGCACTTTCTTCGTTTGGGCGGCACGGGAATTCTGGTAATCCACTATTTCCTGCTCGGTCTTATAACAATTATAAGTTGGAGCGGGACCAACGTTCCCCAACTTAGTATAACAAGCGGGTTCGACCAATACATCAATATTATTAACTTGATTAAGGTGTGGCATGGTCGCTACCTGGAGAGAGAGAGAAGAAAACACTCAGCGTATACTCTTGCAAGATTAGATTGGTTATTAATATATCTAATCAGGATGGCTCCCACTATTTTAGTCAAATCTTCCTTTAAACCCTAAAAGGAAAGACTAGCCGGGATTAATTACATCCTACAAGGTCGCCAATCTTTCATCCAGGCCAGTGTCAGTACTTTGAGGGAGCTTCCCCGTGCTTTCGCACGGACCTAATTAATATAAATCTCGTTTTCCCAGGGGCGTAACCCCGTTAACACCTTTCTAGACACCTACTTGATCAGCTAATTATGATGTGTAAAACTCTCCCAGGAGTAACTATTACTCGCAATGGGTATCGGGATCTAACTATCTCATTGAAGGTATGCAATCTCATTGCAAATTTTAACACTTGAAATTCCCGATAATATTTTGCCCCTAGCATCCTATGACCTTGACGAAAGCCAACAAACCATAGGCTACTAGTCAAGTTCAACCTGTACATTTCCTGATTGAATTAAACCCACCAGCACGACCCTTGACGAAAGACAACAAAGTCGCACGACTACCCTAACTCAATCGCATCATATGCTTATGCAGATAAGCATAAATACCCACTGCATACTACGCCTTGACGAAATCCAACAAACGTAGCACGAATACTATGAAGTACTTATCTGAAATGACGGAGGGCTACGACAGGTTTTAAGAAAACCTTTTGCGTAATGAACTTGATATCGTTGTAGAATCGAGTGATTTTAAAAAGGTGTGTTTTTTTAGGCTTTCACTAGTTTTGCTAAAGAGTTCACTCCCGGTGAAGGGATCTCGGCTCTTTCCTTATTGAATAAGGTGCAGGATATTTCACAAATACCACCATGCAAAGCAAGAACTAGAAAAGCAATCAAAAGACAAAACCGAGGATTGTAGCATCTGCCAGTTATTGCTAAAGAGGTCACTCCCGGTGAAGGGATCTGCTCTTTCCTTATCGAATAAGGTGCTGGATGTTCTACAAGGAACACCGCTATGCAAAGCAACAACTAGAGCTACCTGTTTTTGAAAATTCGATTCCACAACATCATTAGGTTTCTTTTATTTCATTAATCTCATTAATGAAGTTCCATCATTTTAAGTTACCTAAACATCACTGATAAATACAACGTATGCTTATGCCATCCGCATTCGCCTCGATGTCCCCTCGTGCACCGTTAGGTTAGGTATCTAACGGCAGAGCGGGGAAGGGCTAGCGCGGGTGTAAAACATAAGCAACTTCTATATAATATATCACATATACTATATCCTGTATCTATCTCATCAATATATAAAATGATCACATCACAGATATCGCAGCAGAAAACAACATATAAAATATTGGATATACTAGGATTTCCGGGTTTTATTTTAAGCCTGTATAAAACACGGATTCCACGGTCGTGATGAATAGCCAATCCCACACCCCTAGACCCCTACGAGATCGGCAAGCAACCCTACCATTTGTAGAGTTAGGAGACCTGGTCTCGACTCCTCGAGATGGTCTCCCACTGGACCCTAGAACCCGCCTACTTGTGCTCCCCGCCTTGGGTCTATCCTAATGCGGAAAAGTAAATAATATACAATGGTGACATCATCCTCAACCCAGAAGTGCCCCAATAAAAGATTATTACATACAATGAATTTTACATGAATGAAAATGAAAAACTCTCATCTCACATAAAACTTCCGGCTATTCAAAACACGACGATCCAATATAACATATTACAGCAACACATAACATCACATGCCATCAACATAAATAAATATGTGTATCCCAATTATCGTTGACATATAGCACCGAAACCGGCGATACACCACATATTACACTTACGATCGCAGAAAAGATATTGAAAAAATACAACAGTTGGAATCCGCAACCATCTTAGATATCATAAACCCAACGTATCACATAGTTGGATTTCATGCCTAACCAAATGAATTCCTTAGACATCGCATGCCTAACAATTATAAACCCTACATTTTAGTCTCGATCTCGAAAACAGTTTTCAATATCTAGTCGGGCAATTCAACAAGATTCCCGACATCCTGATCAAATGCTCGTCGGAAACTTTAATAGACGGCCTCACCCTCCGATGCGGTCGACGAAGTGCACTAAGGCGGAACACCACTGCCGCGAGCACCCGAACGGATGCTTTTGGCGATAGGGTTCTCCTACAGTCACTTGGTCGGAGCTATAGGGCGTGGCTATCTATTAAGTTTACCCGGCGAGTATCCGCGTACACTACGTGATTGCGACGGATTTTTGATCACATCAAAATCCCGTGGCAACCGATCAAATGAGACTAAACTGCTAAATTTATAACATTCAAACTAGTTATCTCATAACTACTTATGGATTCCAAATATTGTATTCCATCACATATTATCTGGACGACGATAAACTTTTCGATCGATTCATCAAAGTCCCACAATTTCCCGACAGCTCAACACTTGAGCACAGTTTTAATAATACGCAGAAGATGCCACAGTACCTATGAACCAGCCGTAGAAGGTTCAAACCAACGCCTCACGTATGACAACGCAAAACTACCACAAACCCTAGGGTTTAAGTGGCGGTTTTGACGGCCACATAATCGTGTTATGGTTTACGTTCTTCTAGAGGGTCCATAGAATCACTAGCATGTTTTTCCGAATACGTTAAACTTGGAAAAATGGGTTTTTGACATTCGATCGAACTTTCTAACTTCGCCTAGACAATATATGAATAACCCGAAACAATGTTAAAAGTATGAATACGAAACACTCCGAATTGCTTATAGTGTAAAATTACATCACATGCAAAATTAGCAAAATTAAACAACACCTGAAACACCAAAACCAAGTCACTTGAACACAAAAAAAAATTAGGGGGGTAGGGCTCGGAATCGGCCGAGATTGGCATGGTTGTGCTCAGCCCAATTTCACCAAATTGCCTCAAATTTTTTCAGTGTTCATGTTATATCCCATATATCACTCTGTACTTCTTTAAAAAAAATTTTGACAACCTTTTAAAATCGACATCAAGCAGGTTTTGGCGATGCAGGTTTCGGAGTATTTCTGTTTCGTAATCTTAACAAAAACCATATTAATTTCTAGCATGGCTCTGATACCACTACAGGGTTACCTACGACTTCGGCAAGGTTTCGAGAGGCACCGTCCATGCCAAATTCAAAAATTTGCCGTTTTAGCTAACCCTAACTAGAATCGTAAACTATAAATATACGGAAAACATATGCAAACACTTTGCAATAAGAAGTGAGAAAGGAATAAAACATTTGTAGACCGGTCCTTCACTTCAATAGCTCCGTGTAGTAGTCCCTTCACTGCGATCGTGAACTCCGGACTCTAGAGAGGCTCCCATGAAGAAACGAACATACTTGCTTCGATGTCTTCGAGGTCGAAGATGATCTACGTCGAGAATACACTAACCCAAGCTATTCCTTCACTAGGTCATGAACTTTGTGAAGATAACACCCTATACTAAATTGCAAGTAGTAGAGGATGATGAAATAGGAAGTGGTCTCACTTTAGAATTGATTTTCTCACATTTTATCTCATACCTCCATTAGAGCTAGAAAGCTTTTTAAGCGGAAGAAGATGAAGAAGAAGATAGAACTCATCATATGAGTTAATCCAAATGAATAAAGCAAACATGGGTGAGTTAAGCCATCATGCTTAACTCATGTAGAGAATTAACCAAGGTATAAGGTTAAGGGTTGGGTTAACTAATATCTTAAGGAATGACAAAAGAGTGGACTTTGTCAATGTTTTTACAAGCTTCATCAAGCTTGAAAACATTGACCAAGTCGTACTCTTTTGTTATTCTTAAGAAAATAAGTAAACCCTAATTTAAACTTAATATAGTTTAAGTCTCATCACCCATCTTGTATGTATCATCAAGCATGACACAAAAATGTACACTTGCATATATCACATATATATAATGTGCACAATCTAGTGAGAAAAGAAATCATAAGTGAGCTTAATATTAGTTGATGTAATGTAATATATCTAATATATAATTATACATTAAATTATTAAATCAACTCTTGATTTAATAATCCGGCTATAAACGACTAATATCTTGTGTAACAACTTATCGAATCAACACTTGATCCGATAACCCGGCTATATCGCATACACCCGACCAATGTCACATTTCGCGAGAATACGGTATCACATACCGTATTAATCATGGTCCTGCACATATCACATATGTGCTCCTACTTCGTTTCGCTTGAGCCAGGAAACCCCTGTGTAGGGCTCTAAAGAATCGTCAATACGCCGGCAGTAGGTGATGATCATATCAAACACCCACAAGCCGCAAGCGGTCTGCTAAACGTAACGGCCACCCGGGTATTGAGTGATCAGAAGATTAACAAGCAAGCCTGCTTACACTCCTGTGAATCCAATTAGTAACACTACCGTACAGTCCGGTCTCTTCATCTGATATGTCTCATATCTCGTCTAGGGGTGGTAAACATCAGACCTCGATAACTCGATAAGTCATGCCGATGTGAGGCTCATAACGCGTCGAGAAACTACTGATAACACTTACCAGTATATCTTTGAAGCAGACTTGGCCAAGGACTTCCTGTTATAGCCAATCGAGCACAACGCAACATCAACTCCCTATACCGGGAGAGACGAAACCCCTCCTATCGCTCATTGCCTCCTTGTGACTCGGGACTGTACCCAAAAGACACCGTTTTGCATGTTCTCTTGAACGTGGTAAGGTGAAAATCAAAGCACAGTGGGAATCACACAAGACTCTATGACGATCTCGGGTCTACAGACTAACCTGTACCAGTGTCACCAGAGAACTGCCATCTGACGTGAGGTATAATGCCATCTGGGAGTTTTCGGCCAGTCCATCCAGTGTACCCAGCCTCCACTGAGCACCCGTATACTATCTCTGATGTCAAGCACCAATGGATATGGGATCATCCATCGCCCATCTTTATGGGTCGAGAAGCTATACGCTAGTCTACTCTGGCATATCGATGCCCTATCTCGATACACCTACGACTAGGAACATTTGAAGGATGTACTTAGCGACTACAATATCCCCACTAGTATGATCTGCATCATAGTCCTGGTAGTCAAATACTCATCCTAAGGGCTTTATCAACATGTAACATAGAGACAATCAGAGTACATGTTAAGATAAAGAGCAACCAGATAGCATACTATCATGTCGAGCAAGAAAGTCCAATCAGAGTACATGTTAAGATAAAGACCAACCAGATAGCATACTATCATGTCGAGCAAGAAAGTCCTCCCTATATATGTCCAAGAATCCACTACAATATACATCGTATGTACAGTAATGGCCTCTAGGGTATACATATCACTAACAAGAACACGGCTAATGTCAATCTTGACCCCGTAGGAAGCGCCCTGAGCAAATCCTGATCCCGAAGAACACGGCTAATGTCAATCCTGACCCCGTGGGAAGCGCCCAGAGCACCTCCTGGTCCCGTAGAACATGGCTATTGTCAATCCTGACCCCGTAGGAAACGTCCAGAGCAAATCCTGACTCCGTGAAATGCGGATAAAGTCAACCTCCTGACCCTGTGAAATGCGGATAAGGTCAACCTCCTGAACTCGTTAAATGCAGATAAAGTTAACCCCCTGACCCCATGAAATACGGATAAAGTCAACCCCCTGACCCCGTGAAATGCGGATAAAGTCAACCCCTAACCCCGTGAAATGCGGATAAGGTAGACCCCCAGACTCCGTGAAATGTGCATAAGGTCAACCCCCCGACCCCGTGAAATGCGGATATGGTCAACCCCCTGACCCCGTGAAATGCGGATAAGGTCAACCCCCTAACTCCGTGAAATGCAGATAAAGTCAACCCCCTGACTCCAAGAAATGCGGATAAAGTCAACCCCTGACCCCGTGAAATGCGGATAAAGTCAACCCCTGACTCTGTGAAATGTGGATAAAGTCAACCCTTGACTTCCCCATCAAAGCAATGCTTTGACCCGAAAGCAGGACAACTCATCGGACACTTATGAGTCCTCTCGACTTGTAAGGAGAAAAACTCTCTTGTGAGATCCTTACAACTCTCAAGAGAAAACACACTTAGGAATCCTCACGATTCCTAAAGAGAAAATTCACCTACGGGATCCTCTAGGCCTGTAGGGAAAAACTCTTTATGAGACCCTCACGGCTCATAAAGTTGAAAAGTCTTAGGTGACAGATCCTAACCCTGTCTCCCAAGTCATCATTGCCTCGCAGATAGGTCAAGGTAGATTTTCCATTGGCCACACTCTCCGACAAGAAAGGAAACAATCACTTACGAGTCCTCTCGACTTGTAAGGAGAATATTCTCTTGTGAGATCCTTACGACTCTCAAGAGAAAATGTACTTTGGAAGTCTGACGATTCCTAAGGAGAAACCACACCTGCGAGATCCTCTTGACTCGTAGGGAGAAAAGTCTTTATGAGACCCTTACGGCTCATAAAGTTGAAAAGTCTTAGGAGGCAGATCTGAACCTGTTTTCTAAGCCATCGCTTCTTATCTCGATTCAGGGAAATCAGCGTCCTTGGCGAGAACCTCTCGATTCATTTCGACCCACTAGGAAATCAGTGTCTTTACGAGAATCTCTCTATTCAGCTCAACTTGCGGGGAAATTAGTGTCCCCATGCATAAAGAAAATTCTCTTGTGGGATCCTTACGATTCTCAAGAGAAAACGCACTTAGGAGTCCTCATGACTCCTAAGGAGAAAAGACACCTACGAAATCCTCACGACTCGTAGGGAGAAAAGCCTTTGTGAGATCCTCACGGCTCATAAAGTTGGAAAGTTTTAGGCAACAGATCCTAACCCTGTTTCCTAAGCCATCGTTACCCTGCAAAGTGTCCAAGATGGACCGTCACTTACTATCTACAGGCCACACTTGCTAAAATCACTTAGCAATGACACAGCGAGAAGAAGAAAGCAATAATAGAAAAAAAATGTGTATCTTCTATTCATGAATTCAGTCAAGTACAAGTTGAATCATATGAAAGAATAAAAAAATGGATACATGTTATTCAAAGATTACAAGTGTTCAATCTATACAAAATAGCTACTGAGAAGGAAGCATTTTCAATAAGTTAGCAAGTTGCTCATGCACTCCTTTCAGTGCCTTCTCGTGATCAGCCGCCGCGGCCAGTTCCGCTTCAATTCGAGCCCTTTGCTGCAAGCATGATGAAATCTTCTCATCGATTTCCCGTTGGGCAGCTTCGCGACTCTACGTAACCCGCTCAATAGAGTCGAGCTTCTTCCTCAGTGCCAGCCCGTCCGAAATACATCACTGAAAATTGTCAAATACGGCTCTCAGTTGCGCGGCATTCGCTTCAACTTGGGCGCGCAGCCGGGCGGATTCACCTGAAGCTTCCTCGCATTCCTTCCGCCTCAAGGTCACATCTTGTTCAAAATGGCGGAGGAAGGACACACTCTGCTCGGCCCACGTAGTCTGCTGGGAGTTCAAAGCCAAAATCTCAGGAGCAGGACACCTAAGCTCAAGCTCACGTAGGCAGGCCTCAATCTTCCTGTAGTGGTTAACCCAAGACTCAACGACGCCTTCGTTATAGAAGTTCACAAGCGTCGCCAATATTGGATTAACCTTGGCTGCAAAATCAACGGCGAATGTAGGGGCCTCCGCGTTAAGCTCCTCGTTATAATCACTCAACATACGCAGACTGGTCACGGCGCCTTTTGAGGATGGACGTCTAGAAAAGGGCCCTGCTGGCATTATGATTCGAGACTCGAACGGACCTGGAGTCGGTATCACCGCTGCAAACCAAATCATAATCAGATGTCGGCTCAAGAAATGAAGAAGATATACGAACAATAGAGTTTACTATACCGGTTGCAATAGGGGGCAGAGCTTGGAGTACCGGTGGCGCGACGATACCCTCTCCCCCCTTCAATTTGCAAGGCTACAAGTAATGCAAAGAAGAATTAGCAATAACATGGCTGCCCGTTAAGGAAAAGAAAAGACGTCGGTTAGAAAAGATACTCACCGACACCAACGGGCGGACTAATCTCCGACTGGAAGGAGAAGTGCGGGTTCAGCACTTGATACAGATGATCAAAGAGAACTCCTGCAAGATTACGATGATACATGGTCAGTATACGAAAGATGCTGTCCCCGATTTAAATTGATCACAAACCCATACCTTCCAGCAGTTGAGAAGATATAAGAGGAGGGGAAGGGGCAACGACCGTCAGAGCGGCAACTGGTAGTGCTTCTTAAAGTGTCGCAACCTCAGCGCTCGCCACACCTACATTCGAAAGGAACAGAATGTCATTAGAAAGGATTGCAAAATGAAAAGAATGTAGCAACCCGAGACCTACCAGATAGGTCATCAGCCAGAACTGTGACGGGAACATCGCCAAGCATCACGACTTCTTCGATCTCATTTGGGGGGACGGTTTCACCACCCGTAGCTTCGTCCCCTGATTCCATAAGAGCCGTCGTGACACTCGCGATGCCAGGCGATGGCAGGGAATCGCAAGCGGAAAGAGCGGCAATGGGAGCAGTCCTGGACTCCTGGGAAAGAGTAACCACTTCGGGCTCAGTGGTTGCCGTCATCTCACCCGCCACATCCTCACCAAGACTTGGCCCTGCAGGATAAGATATATGAGAATCTAAAGATTAAAGCTTTGACAAAAAGACTTAGTGTTATGTTACCTTGGGTCGGTTTATCAATTTCTCCCTGAGCCGCACGTGCCACCTGTCTATGAGTGGTAGACAGGGTGATTAGAGCACCCTCTGAAGAAGCAGGGACAGGGGAAGCAGCGCTCGAGCCTGCACCTACAGCCAAGGCGGCGTTACGTTCCTTTGCTGCACACCTCCAGCGCTTCCTTTCTGCCTGGGCCGTGAGAGCTGAGCTCCTTAAGACCTTTGACATGGAGACAACATCATTCGAGCCAGGAGCGACCTCTGGAGCCGTTGAGGCATCCATCATCGGTTACTTAAGTGAAGCTTCTTTCGGCAATACTGGCGGAACTGGGACATCGGTAGCCGGCCTTGGAAGCGTTTCCGCACCGCCCTGCAAAGTCGGTACTGCATCCGGGATAACCTGAGTAGATGTAGTCCCTGCAATAATATGAAAAGGAGGGATCAGAATACCCATAAGAAAGGGTAATGAAGACACAATGAGCCGAAATATACCAATGCCCAGCGAAGCGCGAAGCCTCTCTTCCTCCTCAAAAGTCTTGAGGGAAGCCGTGAGAGCCTCTTTAGTGGAAACGCCTATTGAAGGAAAAGTGTCAGTCAAAACATGATAATAAAAATGTAATGCAATGACAAAAGATACGGCTGAAGTTTACTTGATTGTGCGAGGATGATCAGTCCTGCTTTGTGGCTAGTGAGTTGCTCGGAAGCTGCGATGGCGGCCGCCAGATCAGTATCATGCGGCGCCATAAATAAGCCCTCGTTGGTCCCATATTCTCTTAGGCCCTCGCTATAATGAGCATGAGGCTCCTAGCCGAGTACAACGTCAGCAGAAAGAATCGAATTCTTCTTCTTCTTTTGCAAGCGAGTACCGGTCGCCGCTAGCACAAGCTTACGCTTGGTGGGCATCTTGGGATGATGAGTCCCGATATCTAAACCCACGCCAGACTCGGGAGACACCACAGTCACCGCTTCAACTGGAGCATTGGGCATCGGTAGCTCAGGCACATCACATAGCGCCACAGCCACAGCAACTTCCCTTAAGGGAGGACGGACATTGGTCTGTCGCTTTAAGGGAACAGCGGGGTTACCAGCCAGCGCTGCACCCTTGCGATCAAGAAGCAATCGCTTTTCTTCCCTAATGATGGCGCCCATCGAATGTTGATATCACGCCACATACACATTCAGGGCCTTTGGAACATAGCTCGGTTCACGGATGAAGAAGTTGGACCCTGTGTTTAGGCGCATAAAATGGTGCAGCGCGCTCCGGATACCTTCTTCGGTAGTAGCGGGTTTTGCCAAGAAAGCCTCAAGCGGGACGCCCTGATTATAGCTTAGCTGCTGGGTGTAATGATGCAGGTTGTATCTCATGAACAACGCTGCATCATTCTGCCTAAATACGAGAAAGCCCGGCCTGATGGAGTACAGATGAAGAATCTCCCGAGCTTTCAACACAGAGGCCCCGTCTTTAAAAATGTTCTGCAATGGCAGCACCGTTTTTGTAGATTCCTAGCCGACGGTCAAAATTTTATCGGTGAAGGACATACCATCTCCAACCGTGCGTAGACGAAGGAGCAAACCCCTAGCTTCCCGCGGTGTCGGATTTACGATGGATGCGTCGACTAGCCGCATTATCCGAGGGAACTTACATCTGTCATAAAAGGAAGGTCTTCTGTGGATACTAAAGACGCCAAGCACATGCAACTCGAGCCACGAGGTGAAATAATGCTTGAGAAGTTGGTAGGCTGCACCCCAGGCTTAGTAGTATCTGCTGCCAAGATGAGGCCGTGATACAAGTTGGCTAACCCAGCGATTCCGACGGCCACTTGTATCCCAGCAACCATTCGATGCGCTGGGTAGAAGACGAACGGCCCCATATAACAAGGGTGCATCGGAAGCGCAAACCAGCTCAGCCATAACCCGAGAAACCCCAAAAAGAATGTTTCTTCATCAATCCCAAGAGCTGCCAGCTCTGCAAAAGATATGACCGGGATGTCGGGGAGAAAGAAGTTCTTCTGATCCGCCTCCGCCATCGGCAAGTTGCCCAAACCTAAGCCAAAAGGATCGTCGGGTTTGGCGAACTTCGCTGCTTCCTTCGATAGTACTTCCGTACGGAGAAAACGGGCGATGAAATGGGTGAAATTAACCCCGCGGCCTCCGGATTCGAGAAAGAGGCTCTTATAGATATTCAACACCTTTATCAAACTTGGGAATTGGTGTTGAATGGCGTTCTCTGGGGTAAGACCCATTGCTATTGATTTGGTGTCAAAAATATACTCATCCGGAGGAAGCAGCTCCTCGTAATGTTCTCCCCTAACAGGTAAACCAGAGACCTCGACAAATTCCTCTAAAGAAACGAAGACTTCTCGATCCAATATGACGAAGGTGTGGGTCGGAATGTTCCACTGCTCCAAAAATGCCTTGACCCACTATGTTGGAGGTGCGGGATACTGGAACAAAGAAGCATAGATTGCAGGGTACAATCCGAGCCTTGACAGCTGTGACTTCTACGCCGATAAGATGTATCGGGCCCACTGCAGATACCCGGCTGGGTGACGAGGAGTTAGTCCTATGTTGTATAGCTGTCCCCAAGGGCATGGCTCGCTCTGGCATATGCGCCGCCCTAGAATGTCCAAAGCCACCGGCAGCTACATGGGTATTGCGGCCATAGAAGGCCGAAGGAGACCCTCTGAAGTCCAATTCATCTCCTCCACAATATAGTTTATCGGGGGCGCATCTGCATAAGGGATCGCCGAAATAGGATCCGAAGGTGTCGCGCAAGAAAAGCTCCACCGACCCCTGATAATTTGGTTGTACCATGTTCCCCACAGATGCATATTCTTGTGCTCCGGGTCATGGTCTTTGATCAATCCAAAAACCTCTCGGTCTACAAGCGCTTTAGGGAATCCGCCTTCCGAATGGACGAACGGGAAGGAAGTGTTGAAAGACATAGTACCTGTGCGGAGAAGAACAAATTTTCAGCAGCCAATGCTACAGTTTAAGTTTTGTCACTAGGTACTTAAAATCTGTACCATACTGCAATGCAGTGAAAAGAGACCAAAGGAGACCTATATAATCTAGATGGCAGTTCATCATTAATAAAACAGTCTCATCATTTGATGAGACTGTCATTAAATGAGGAAATCCTCAATTGATTCTCATTCAATGAGAACCCCTCGGACAGAGGAGTAAATCTCCCATTGAGAGCAGTGCTCTGTGATAGAATGACACCTGTCAGATTCTAATGATGAAGGAATAAAATTCCTCAAGAAATTCTAAGAGCCTTACTCTGAAAAAATGATGGAATAACCCATCAGAGAACTTAAAGTAAAGTTTTAATGGAATAAAATGATCTTCAAGATCCAAGAACAAACTCTTAAGAGTTCTTTATGAAAGATTAATAAATCTATATGATTTAAAAAGAGCAAAGCTCTGTTAATGGGTTAAGAAACCCTGAAAAGGATCTCTTAAGATCTAAGATCTAACGAGAGCAAAGCTCTGTTGAGAAACCCTACAAAGGTTTTCTTGAAGATCTATGATCTAAAAAAAGCTCCATTAATGGGTTAAGAAACCCAAAGAAAGATCTCTTTAGATCTATGATTCAAATAGAGCAAAGCTCTGTTAATGAAACCCTAAAAGGGTTTTCTTTAGATGAAAGATCTATGAAGAGTAAAGCTCTGTTAATGGGTGAAACCCTAGATTATTAAAAGATTTAATCTTTACCTAAATTTTGACAGAGTTTTGTCCTTAGGAAAAGTCTTAAGATGATGAGCTTTTAGGAAAATTCTTAAGATGAAGAGCTATGCTCTGAGGGAGAATAAAAATTCTCAGAAAGTAAGAAGATGAACAAAAATCATCTTAAGGAACAAGGGTCCTATTTATAGGAACTGAGATGCCGTTTCAACTTCTAAGTTGATCTAAGGGCGCAGACGTTGCCACCGCTGCACTCATTTGTGGGCTACGTGAGCGCAAAGGTGGGGGGGCATTTGTTTCCCCCAATCAGAACAAAACTCTGTTCAAATTTCAAATTTTTAAATGAAGCAACGCTTCATAGCAGCGCCAAGTGCGCTGCGCCCTAAGCAGCGCACCACATGCAAAGCACGTGTGCGCTAGCGCTAAGAGCGCTGCACTATAAGCAGCGCACCACATGCAAAGCACGTGTGCTCTAGCGCTAAGTACGCTGCACTCTAAGCAGCGCACCACGTGCAAAGCACGTGTGTGCTAGCGCTAAGAGCGCTGCACTCTAAGCAGCGCATCACGTGCAAAGCACGTGTGCGCTAGCGCCAAGCACGTGTGCGCTCTAAGCATCGCACCACGTGCAAAGCACGAGTGCGCTAGCGCTGGAACTAAGAACTCCCCACCGTCAGATCAAAGATCCAATAAAGATGATAAATCATCAATTAACCAGAATAAAATTCTGTTAAGAAAAGATTCCTTAAAATCTTTCAAAACAAGAAGATTGTGCTCTGTTAATCAGAGCACCGTTGGATCAATGATCCAAAGGTGATTAAAAATCACCAAAATACAAAATAAATTCTGTATGGAAAAGATTTCACAATCTTGTTAAAAACAAGAAAATTGTCTTTTGTAAATCAGAAGCCCTTGGATCAAAAATCCAACGGTGGGGAAATCCCCAAATCAATTGGAGAAAAGATCTCCTTAACCAATTGAACAAATCAGCTTGCCCTATATAAAGGCCCCAAGACTTCAAGTCTCATATAGAGGAAACCCCCCATAAACTTTGAGAAATCTCAGAAAGAAGAACCAAGCTCTCGGTAGAAGAACAACTTTTCTTCAAGGTAAAAGAATAGAAAGATGAAATCGTCTCATATAAAAAGAAGAATTCACATCTTTCTTTAAGATTATAGATCTATAAGACCAAGGTCTTTCACAAAGAGATCAAAAGATCTCATCATAAAAAAAATAATAATAAGAAGAAGAATATAATTCTTCTCATAGATCATAGATCTATAAGACAAATTGTCTTTCAGAGATCATGAACATCTCATTATAAATGGGGGGTGAATAATTCAATTCTCTTAGGATCACAGATCCATAAAGGCAAAGCCTTTCATCAAAATAAGAGATTGAAACATCTCCTATAAAATAAGAACTTTTGTTCTTAGAATCTTAAGGCAAAATCTCTTATAAACGAGAATTTATTTCTCAGATCATAAAACTGATCAAATAGCGCTTTGCGCTCATAAACTAGCGCTTTGCACTCTTGGACTGGCGCTCAGCGCCAAGCGCACTACGTGCTCCATCATGTGTTTCTCACGTGTGCGCTGATAGAACATAAATTGTTCTTTAAAATAAAGCCCAGACCTATGATGAATGCTCAGCATTCAATAAAAGACAAAAATATTATAAGAAATCAAATCAATGCTTAGCATTGTCAAATGTTTAATATTTTAACCGAGTAGGCCGAGCCCAAGTTGGCCATAAACTCCTCATTCAGATTAATTGAGCCCATATACTCATAAATCTTAGATCTTAGTCCAAATTGGAATACAGATCTCCCAACATAAATTGGTTCAAGGGCACATTTCTTCACTCCTCTGATATTTATCGTTGTAATCCTTCAACGTCTTTCGAGAGGTGACGGGTCCCGACAACCATACATTCCATAGACTATGACGTCTTTAAACTAGACTGTGGGGTCCTTAAACCCATGGACTATGATGTCCTTAACCTTGGACTATGGGGTCCTTAAACCCATGGACTATGATGTCCTTAATCTTGGACTGTGGGGTCTTTAAACCCATGGACTATGATGTCCTTAACCTTAGACTGTGGGGTCCTTAAGCCCATGGACTATGGTGTCCTTAACCTTAGACCGTAATGTCCTTAAACTAATTATGGACCGCAATATCCCTAAACTAAACAATAGAGTCCAAATGCTCTTTTGTTGGATCTAAATGATCATGTTAAGTTGATCTTAGTCTGAAAATTAGACTAACGTATCCTTAACAAACGTTTAAGTTGATCTTAGTCTCAAATGAGACTAGCGTATCCTTAAACCCAACCCAAAACCCAAATATAAGAAAATACGGATTTGGACTAATCCACGCCCTACGGGCGACAACATAAATTAGTCTCCGTATACAATCCACGGGCAATCAAAAACAAAACAAACATACACGACACGAAATAACCATCTGGAGAAGGAGAAAGTGGTTACCGCGATGCGGTAGCGTAATTAACTGCAGGGGCTTGCGCCTGCAGGGAAGAGCGTCCCCATAATCAAAAACCCCTCAACGAGGGGGAATCTGACGAGGTCTGCTACATCGGCCGCATCCGTCTAAACTTTCGATACACGGTTTCGTAAATCAACTTGGCATCTTCGCAGAGGTGGATGGATAGCACCAATTATCATCTGCCTTCGAAATTCAGACAAGACGGACCTACGCGGTCGCGTCTCTGTGTTCGGTGGAGCAAAGTTAGTTTGTCAAGCTGGAACAACTTCCAGTTCTACCTCATGACCACAAATTTCTTCACAAGAAATTCCTTTTCTAAAAGGGTGGCATGCCGAGAAACAAAACACCTGTTGCTCCTCAGAGTGGTAGAAGATATTCCCTCGTAAATGTTTGGGATATCCTAATAAACTTATACAGAACTGACCTTGTCTCGAGCTTGTCCGGATTTTGCTTTTCAACATAGGCCGGACAACCCTATATCTTAACTCGTTTAAGACATGGTCTTTTCCTAATCCATATCTCATATGTAGTGGTAGACCCTGATTTGGATGGAACCACATTTAATAGGTATGCAGCTTCTCAAGTGCATAACTCATAAAGAAAACAGGTAACTCAGCAGTACTCATCATAAAGAGCACCATATCTCATAGGTGCGATACCTCCATCCCGATACACCGTTGTGTATACGAAGGAGTATGCTGAGAGAGAATCCAATTCTCTATTTAGAAACTCCAGGAACTCCATGCTCAAGTATTCTCCTCCTCGATCTCATCGTAGGACCTAATACTTCTACCCATCTGGTTCTTAACTTCAAGCTTATATTCCTTGAATTTCTCAAAAGTTTCAGACGCGTGTTTCAACAGGAACACATTTCTGAATCTTGAGAGAGAGTCGATGAATGTAATGAAGTATTAAGAACCAACTGTTCAGTTGATAAAACTGCATATTTGTATTACATTTTTCCTACCATTTTCATATTAAAAAAGGACTTTATTATAATATATTATACATATGAGGGTTTATGTGTAAAAACACCATTTTCTATAAGTTAATATATTTTAATTAGCATTTGGCAGAAAAATGTATGCAAATAAATTCATTGACCAAATCCTAGTAGAACTAAGTCTACAAAATATTATTTGAGATTATTGTGCAGAATTTTCCAAGTTGTTATGCAGAATATATCAAGGAAATCAAGCTGTTGAAGAAGACTTGCCCAATTAAGAATCAAAACTTGGAGACCAAGTCTAGAAGCAACCGAGAGAAGATTTCTGAATTATGAAGGTGCCTAGGATTGACACATGTCCCAAAGATAAAGCCCAAGAAATTTCTTCAGGAGATCTCCACCATTGGCCGTGGAACCGCGGCCAAACCCCCCTGTTGGCCGCGGATCCGTGGCCTTCTAGAAGGATCAATTGCTAAAATTTTGGGAGATCAATCACTGCTGAATTTTACCAAGTTTCCAACTAAAAGATTATGGCTTTGCACTATAAAAAGGCACCGAGAGCCTCTTGGAAAAGTGATCAAGCCGAAGAGATCACGAAGCTCCCGACGCTCAGGCATCCAGGCTGATCATCGACTGTTCGACTACCTCCTTAGAAAAGATCGAGAAGCAACTAGTTTGTAATCATTTTCTACGGATTAAAGTGTAGTTTGTTCAAGTCGATTAATAAAGGTAGTTATTTTATTTAATTGTTCTTGCATTTTACATTATGTTTTCCCTCTTTGTCTTTTCATCATCTTCTCCCAACATGCGCGAGTAATTCTCCGCTTGTTAGGGTTCGTAGGATTAGGGTAAGCTAATAGACGATAAAAATAACTAAACCCTTTTTTAAGTCCTATAAAGTTTAGGAACTTTATCAAAAGAATCATTAACATCCTAATCGGGCACGCTAGAAATTCTTTGCTAGTTCCGACCGCGATTAGGGATTAGATTAATGATTATTTTGGTAAAGACTAGATATGAACGGAGTTCCGTGTCGAGATAAAGGTTAAGAGTGGGATTCCTTTTCCCTCCAGAAACCCTAATCTACACGCATCACCATCGTTCTACTTTTAAATCTATTAATGGATAAAAAGGGTAACTTTTAATTAATCGTCCATAACTACTAAATCCTAACGAGCCCTACAAGCTCTCTTATTATATTAACTACATCTTTAAAATAATCTAGATCTATATTTTACATTCTTGTTTAACGTAGATCTAGAAACCATTCCACAAAATTCTTTCTTCCTCCTCTCTTTTTCAACACATCTAAAGTAAAAGTAAAAGGTTCCACGTTTTCCAGAGGACGACCCGTACTCATCTCGGTCTAGCTACAAGCGACACCGTTATTGATTGCGGTTAACTACAAACACACTTTTTCGAGTCAATCAAATGGCGCCGTTGCCGGGGAAACGTGCGTAATTTTTTTATTCTTACTATTTGTGTTGAATTCTAAAACGATTCATATCATTATTAAAACAAAACTACAAATTGCATATTTAACAATTTGTGTGTGAATTTTACGAGGGAATCTGGAGTCACGGACTTGAGGAAACAGGAGATCTAGGGTTTCACACTTCTCTGGTATCTTTCTTAACTCTTTCTTTCTCCTCTCAAATCCAATAAAATCTATTTTCTGAAGAATTCTTTGCAAAATAGCTCCGCTAAAAAAAAAATCTTTTTGCAAAGTTTTGTTTTGCGGTTTGTTTTTGCATATTTTAATACGGATTTTTAAGGGGCAAGACCAAATTCAGATTAGGTGGGGATTTCATCACCCTTCCTAAGCCCCACAAATCACAAACTGAGCATATAGATCAACCCTTCATTAATTTAAAAAATATCTAGACCAGACTCTGAGGACTGTCGCGCTCAATAAGGACAGAGGAAGGTCGTGGGTAATCTATCGCTTATCCGCATTACTTTTGTAGTGCCTAGGCAAGTGTGTCAAAGGCTAGTAGTTTTTAATTAGGCCCACTACTGTGGTTCCTTCCCACTTACCTGGCACTTACCTGGCTACAAGGGTAGTACGGAGGCGGTAGAGGATTGATCCTGCGGCTTGTCCTTTGGAAGTCTAGGAGCGGTCTAGAGACTGGACCTAGGTAACCATAGTTCTTGGGTTGTTTGTGCATTTTTGTGTGATTTGTCTAAATCAGCCATTTTTCAAAACAAACCAATTAGTTTCTCCCCTTCCCCCTTCTTCTCTTCTTATAATGGGTGACCTAAATAGAAGAACACTTGCCGAGCTTTGCTGTCCACAACCAGATATCTCTTGTTTTCGTAATCCCTTCGGTATACCGTCCGGCTCTTCTATGTCCTTAAGATTTCATATAGAACAAGCAGGAAGAAGCAGTTGGCCACCTCAGTCTAGGTCTTATCAACCGTATCCTAATCCTACACCTGTTTCAGTTGATACCCAGAGTGAGGAAGCCCCTAGACGAATGTCCATTGCTGAGCACATAGCTAGGGCTAGAGGCCAAAGTTTCAAACAAGACCTATATCAACCATCACCTCCACTTTCCAAAGAAGAGTTTGATAGCCAACCGACCAACCCTTATCAATATTCTTCTTATCATAATATTGATCCTACTCCTACCTAATTTTCGCAACCATTCTATTCCTATCAATCCAATCCGACTTTTCCATCTTCTCTAGACAGTTCTTCTAATCAGTCATTTGGGAGTTTTAATTATCCACAGGAATTTCAATCTTATACTGAAACCCCTTATCAACCAAAGTCTAGTCTTGAGCGGAAATTAGAAGAAGGTATAGTGATGATGAACCGCATTAGAGAGGAATGGAAGGAAAGCATGGCTAAATATGAAAGGGCAACGAGTTCCGAACCAGCCTAAGATTTTTCAGTATATAATACGGGCATCGGACAAAATGAGAATTTGGGTAGAAAGACAGAATTATACACCCTTCCTAATCAAACCTTCCATTTTCAAACTGAAATCCATAACTCCAGTTTCATAGATTCATCAAGTGCACCAAATAGAATGACTGATAAGTTGTATGACTTTGTAGTGTTTGATTTACCCGACTGTGAAGGGTCCATTTCAAGTGAAACCATACCCAACCCTTGTGATCTCTACACCTCCACTCTTGAACCAAAACTGATTGAAAACCATACTTTTGATGAGGAGTTTGAGAATTTTAACCTTCACTTGAATGTGGTGATTGACGTTGGGGATATTTTGATTGATGAACCCGGAATTTTTGATGAATTTGTCCCACCAATTCATCAAATCCTTTCACTTCCTTGTGGTCATCATCTTGAGCCTTTAATTCTTCCCGAATCCCACATATGTCTTGAAGTTGATGATAATGGTATACCGGAAGATCAGACCGAAATACAGCCTCCATCTTCCACATCTGGTTCAGCAACACTCGACATACCAATTTGTTTACCCATTTCAACTTCTACTTTCTCCGGTTCTTCTTCTGTTCCTATACTTTCAGTGAGTTTTGATGAATCACAATCCGTTAATTCAAGTTCAATAATACCAGAAATTCAACTTGATTTGGATATTTTTTAAAATGAGGTAGATGAGTTTTTCGAGTCCTCTACCTCAATAATTTTTGAATCAAGTAGGATAAATTTTGGCACAAAACTCTTTGACAGCAAAATGTTCAATCACACCATTGATAAAAGTTTTGAAGAACTTTTTACTGACGAACTTGAATTTTTAAACAATACGGATTTTGTGATTGATCAATCTCCACCTATAGAGCTTGAACCGCCACCATTCTTTCTTCCTAATCATTCACATTCATCCTTTCTTTTCTCTAATTTCAAACCCTTTCCAGACCACCTCTTATCCCTTCCCCATTTTTTCTTGACTCGATACAACACATTCTTCCACTAACCTATACGCTATACTGATAAAATCTTTGAATGGTTGGTGTTAACTTTTGGTCTTTGTAAAGTCTTATTTTGACCAAATGACTCACCCCCTCTTAAAATGCTTCATATTGTCTAACTCATGTTTGAAGGGGGGTATATTTTTGGCTCTTGAACATAACTTTTGTCCTCAAATTTATGAGCCAAAAATAAGTTTGGGAGAGGATTTTCACTTTCATATATTTTTGCCCCCATTAATAATGTCCTTCCAAGCTTACAAGTTTTTGTGATCCAGCAGACAGCAACAGTGAGGACACTGTTCAAAACAAGTTTGGGGGAGGTTCGTGCTTATTTACACATCAATTTGCATCATATTTTGCATAAGCACAACATTTTCAAAAAATTTAAAAATTTATAACAAAAGAATAGAAAGTGAAAAAAATTATATATGAAAGATAGGAATAGTTTAAGAAAACTAAGAAAATTAGAAGTTTTCTTAAACGAACTAGTAATAAGTAGTTATGAGCTGTTGTCCCAAGGGTTAGTAAGATGAAGGAAGTCACTAATCTGAGGATAAAAATAAGTCTGAAAAATAGTTTCTATTCTAGAAGCCAAACATTTGAATGTTGATAACCCACTATACGCACTTACACACGTCTTGAAACTCGGGATAGTAGTGGATACCTTGAAATGCTCTTGTCTAAAAGCCAAAGTATAAAGGAAATAAAAAAAAAGGAATGAAAAAAAAAATATAAAAATGGTGAAAAGAGAAAAATGAACACTGGTTTTGATATCGCCAAGGCAGCAATAAAAAAAATATAGCGAGGGTGCCTCTTCACCCAGTGCCCTAAGGCCAACTGGTCTGGGAGTCACTGCTAAGCCTTAGGTGGTGCAAGACGAGAAAAATATTATCACCTAATCAGCAAGCACATGAGTAATCGGTCGGTTAGTACCTCAAGAAGTATTAACGGTCGCATGAAAATGTGTGAGCAAATCTTAATATTCATCAAATTAAAAAGTATTAAGGTAGATGGACAAGAGTATGATAGCTTGAATTGAATTCTCCGAGTGTAGGGATGTTCTTTACACACACGTGGGGTTATATGATCAATGTTTGGATGAAAGGTAGGAATGAAGAATAAAGACGATGTTTTATTGAGGGATGATGTGATTTCTAACATTTTTTCATGACTATTAAGATAGGGCTCATGACAACTGAAAAGCTAGTATAGTTGGAAACTCTTATTTTCAAAGTCTTTCTTTTATGATTCTTATCTTTATATGTAAATTTCACCATCTTTCTTTTGTTAAAGGATTTTGTGGGTGTAATCCGCTGAAAACCCTCACGAGACAACACTCCTCCTACTAGGGACACCAAGAGTTTCAACGGCTTGTTGCACGTGCTCAGTGCAATCGTGTCTGCCTACGAAAGTGTGCTTAGTTTTCTCCTTTCTTTTTCTCCTCTTAAATAAACTAGTTTGCTCAGGACGACAAAGATAAGTTTGGGTGTATTTGTTCAGTTGATAAAACTGCATATTTGTATTACATTTTTCCTACCATTTTCATATTAAAAAAGGACTTTAATATAATATATTATACATATGAGGGTTTATGTGTAAAAACACCATTTTCCATGTGTTAATATATTTTAATTAGCATTTGGTAGAAAAATGTATGCAAATAAATTCATTGACCAAATCCTAGTAGAAGTAAGTCTACTAAATATTATTTGAGATTATTGTGCAGAATTTTCCAAGTTGTTATGCAGAATATATCAAGGAAATCAAGCTGTTGAAGAAGACTTACCTAATTAAGAATCAAAACTTGGAGACCAAGTCTGGAAGCAACCGAGAGAAGATTTCTGAATTATGAAGGTGCCTAGGATTGACACATGTCCCAAAGATAAAGCCCAAGAAATTTCATCAGGAGATCTCCGCCATTGGCCGCGGAACCGCGGCCAAACCCCCCTGTTGGCTGCGGATCCGCGGCCTTCTAGAAGGATCAATTTCTAAAATTTTGGGAGATCAATCACTGCTGAATTTTACCAAGTTTCCAACTAAAAGATTCTGGCTTTGCACTATAAAAAGGCACCGAGAGCCTCTTGGAAAAGTGATCAAGCCGAAGAGATCACGAAGCTCCCGACGCTCACGCATCCAGGCTGATCATCGACTGTTCGACTATCTCCTTAGGAAAGATCGAGAAGTAACTAGTTTGTAATCATTTTCTACGGATTAAAGTGTAGTTTGTTCAAGTCGATTAATAAAGGTAGTTATTTTATTTAATTGTTCTTGCATTTTACATTATGTTTTCCCTCTTTGTCTTTTCATCTTCTTCTCCCAACATGCGCGAGTAATTCTCCGCTTGTTAGGGTTCGTAGGATTAGGGTAGGCTAATGGACGACGAAAATAACTAAACCCTTTTTTAAGTCCTATAAAGTTTAGGAACTTTATCAAAAGAATCATTAACATCTTAATCGGGCACGCTAGCAATTCTTTGCTAGTTCCGACCGCGATTAAAGATTAGATTAATGATTGTTTTGGTAAAGGCTAAATATGAACGGAGTTCCGTGTCGAGATAAGGGTTAAGAGTGGGATTCCTTTTCCCTCCAGAAATCCTAATCTACACGCATCACCGTCGTTCTAGTTTTAAATCTATTAATGGATAAAAAGGGTAACTTTTAATTAATCGTCCATAACTACTAAATCCTAACGAACCCTACAAGCCCTCTTATTATATTAACTACATCTTTAAAATAATCTAGATCTATATATTACATTCTTGTTTAACGTAGATCTAGAAACCATTCCACAAAATTCTTACTTCCTCCTCTCTTTTTCAACACATCTAAAGTAAAAGTAAAAGGTTCTATGTTTCCCAGAGGACGACCCGTACTCATCTCGGTCTAGCTACAAGCGACACCGTTATTGATTGCGGTTAACTACAAACACTCTTTTTCGAGTCAATCAAATGGCGCCGTTGCCGGGGAAACGTGCGTAATTTTTTTATTCTTACTATTTGTGTTGAATTCTAAGACGATTCATATCATTATTAAAACAAAACTACAAATTGCATATTTAACAATTTGTGTGTGAATTTTGCTAGGGAATCTGGAGTCACGGACTTGAGGAAACAGGAGATCTAGGGTTTCACACTTCTCTGGTATCTTTCTTAACTCTTTCTCTCTCCTCTCAAATCCAATAAAATCTATTTTCTGCGGGATTCTTTGCAAAATAGCGCCGCTAAAAAAAAATCTTTTTGCAAAGTTTTGTTTTGAGGTTTGTTTTTGCATATTTTAATACGGATTTTTCGGGGCAAGACCAAATTCAGATTAGGTGGGGATTTCATCACCCTTCCTAAGCCCCACAAATCACAAACTGAGCATATAGATCAACCCTTCATTAATTTAAAAAATATCTAGACCAGACTCTAAGGACTGTCGTGCTCAATAAGGACAGAGGAAGGTCGTGGGTAATCTATCGCTTATCCGCATTACTTTTGTAGTGCCTAGGCAAGTGTGTCAAAGGCTAGTGGTTTTTAATTAGGCCCACTACTGTGGTTCCTTCCCACTTACCTGGCACTTACCTGGCTACAAGGGTAGTACGGAGGCGGTAGAGGATTGATCCTGCGGCTTGTCCTTTGGAAGTCTAGGAGCGGTCTAGAGACTGGACCTAGGTAACCATAGTTCTAGGGTTGTTTATTCATTTTTGTGTGATTTGTCTAAATCCGCCATTTTTCGAAACAAACCAATTATTTTCTCCCCTTCCCCCTTCTTCTCTTCTTATAATGGGTGAGCTAAACAGAAGAACACTTGCCGAGCTTTGCTGTCCACAACCAGATATCTTTTGTTTTCGTAATCCCTTCGGTATACCGTCCGGCTCTTCCATGTCCTTAAGAGATCATATAGAACAAGCAGGAAGAAGCAGTTGGCCACCTCAGTCTAGGTCTTATCAACCGTATCCTAATCCTACACCTGTTTCAGTTGATACCCAGAGTGAGGAAGCCCCTAGACGAATGTCCATTGCTGAGCACATAGCTAGGGCTAGAGGCCAAAGTTTCAACCCAGACCTATATCAACCATCACCTCCACTTTCCAAAGAAGAGTTTGATAGCCAACCGACCAACCCTTATCAATATTCTTCTTATCATAATATTGATCCTACTCCTACCCAATTTTCGCAACCATTCTATTCCTATCAATCCAATCCAACTTTTCCTCCTTGTCTAGACAGTTCTTCTAATCAGTCATTTGGGAGTTTTAATTATCCACAGGAATTTCAATCTTATACTGAAACCCCTTATCAACCAAAGTCTAGTCTTGAGCGGAAATTAGAAGAAGGTATAGTAATGATGAACCGCATTAGAGAGGAATGGAAGGAAAGCATGGCTAAATATGAAAGGGCAACGAGTTCCGAACCAGCCCAAGATTTTTCAGTATATAATACGGGCATCGGACAAAATAAGAATTTGGGTAGAAAGACAGAATTATACACCCTTCCTAATCAAACCTTCCATTTTCAAACTGAAATCCACAACTCCAGTTTCATAGATTCATCAAGTGCACCAAATAGAATGACTGATAAGTTGTATGACTTTGTAGTGTTTGATTTACCCGACTGTGAAGGGTCCATTTCAAGTGAAACCATACCCAACCCTTGTGATCTCTACACCTCCACTCTTGAACCAAAACTGATTGAAAACCATACTTTTGATGAGGAGTTTGAGAATTTTAACCTTCACTTGAATGTGGTGATTGACGTTGGGGATATTTTGATTGATGAACCCGGAATTTTGGATGAATTTGTCCCACCAATTCATCAAATCCTTTCACTTCCTTGTGGTCATCATCTTGAGCCTTTAATTCTTCCCGAATCCCACATATGTCTTGAAGTTGATGATAATGGTATACCGGAAGATCAGACCGAAATACAGCCTCCATCTTCCACATCTGGTTCAGCAACACTCGACATACCAATTTGTTTACCCATTTCAACTTCTACTTTCTCCGGTTCTTCTTCTGTTCCTATACTTTCAGTGAGTTTTGATGAATCACAATCCGTTAATTCAAGTTCAATAATACCAGAAATTCAACTTGATCTGGATATTTTTGAAAATGAGGTAGATGAGTTTTTCGAGTCCTCTACCTCAATAATTTTTGAATCAAGTATGATAAATTTTGGCACAAAACTCTTTGACAGCAAAATGTTCAATCACACCATTGATAAAAGTTTTGAAGAACTTTTTACTGACGAACTTGAATTTTTAAATAATACGGATTTTGTGATTGATCAATCTCCACCTATAGAGCTTGAACCGCCACCATTCTTTCTTCCTAATCATTCACATTCATCCTTTCTTTTCTCTAATTTCAAACCCTTTCCAGACCACCTCTTATCCCTTCCCCATTTTTTCTTGACTCGATACAACACATTCTTCCACTAACCTATACGCTATACTGATAAAATCTTTGAATGGTTGGTGTTAACTTTTGGTCTTTGTAAAGTCTTACTTTAACCAAATGACTCACCTCCTCTCAAAATGCTTCATATTGTCTAACTCATGTTTGAGGGGGGGTATATTTTTGGCTCTTGAACATAACTTTTGTCCTCAAATTTGTGAGCCAAAAATAAGTTTGGGAGAGAATTTTCACTTTCATATATTTTTTCCCCCATTAATAATGTCCTTCCAAGCTTACAGGTTTTTGTGATCCAGCAGACAGCAACAGTGAGGACACTGTTGAAAACAAGTTTGGGGGAGGTTTGTGCTTATTTACACATCAATTTGCATCATATTTTGCATAAGCACAACATTTTCAAAAAATTTAAAAATTTATAACAAAAGAATAGAAAGTGAAAAAAATTATATATGAAAGATAGGAATAGTTTAAGAAAACCAAGAAAATTAGAAGTTTTCTTAAACGAACTAGTAATAAGTAGTTATGAGCTGTTGTCCCAAGGGTTAGTAAGATGAAGGAAGTCACTAATCTGAGGATAAAAATAAGTCTGAAAAATAGTTTCTATTCTGGAAGCCAAACATTTGAATGTTGATACCCCACTATACGCACTTACACACGTCTTGAAACTCGGGATAGTAGTGGATACCTTGAAATGCTCTTGTCTAAAAGCCAAAGTATGAAGGAAATAAAAAAAATGAATGAAAAAAAATATATATAAATGGTGAAAAGAGAAAAATGAACACTGGTTTTGTTATCGCCAAGGCAGCAATAAAAAAAATATAGCGAGGGTGCCTCTTCACCTAGTGCCCTAAGGCCAACTGGTCTGGGAGTCACTGCTAAGCCTTAGGTGGTGCAAGACGAGAAAAATATTATCACCTAATCAGCAAGCACATGAGTAATCGGTCGGTTAGTACCTCAAGAAGTATTAACGGTCGCATGAAAATGTGTGAGCAAATCTTAATATTCATCAAATTAAAAAGTACTAAGGTAGATGGACAAAAGTATGTTAGGTTGAATTGAATTCTCCGAGTGTAGGGATGTTCTTTACACACACGTGGGGCTATATGATCAATGTTTGGATGAAAGGTAGGAATGAAGAATAAATACGATGTTTTATTAAGGGATGATGTGATTTCTAACATTTTTTCATGACTATTAAGATAGGGCTCATGACAACTAAAAAGCTAGTATAGTTGGAAACTCTTATTTTCAAAGTCTTTCTTTTATGATTCTTATCTTTATATGTAAATTTCACCATCTTTCTTTTGTTAAAGGATTTTGTGGGTGTAATCCGCTGAAAACCCTCAGGAGACAACACTCCTCCTACTAGGGACACCTAGAGGTTCAACGGCTTGTTGCACGTGCTCAGTGCAATCGTGTCTGCCTCCGAAAGTGTGCTTAGTTTTCTACTTTCTTTTTCTGCTCTTAAATAAACTAGTTTGCTCAGGACGATCAAAGATAAGTTTGGGGGTATTTGTTCAGTTGATAAAACTGCATATTTGTATTACATTTTTCCTACCATTTTCATATTAAAAAAGGACTTTATTATAATATATTATACATATGAGGGTTTATGTGTAAAAACACCATTTTCCATGTGTTAATATATTTTAATTAGCATTTGGTAGAAAAATGTATGCAAATAAATTTATTGACCAAATCCTAGTAGAAGTAAGTCTACTAAATATTATTTGAGATTATTGTGCAGAATTTTCCAAGTTGTTACGCAGAATATATCAAGGAAATCAAGCTGTTGAAGAAGACTTGCCTAATTAAGAATCAAAACTTGGAGACCATGTCTGGAAGCAACCGAGAGAAGATTTCTGAATTATGAAGGTGCCTAGGATTGACACATGTCCCAAAGATAAAGCCCAAGAAATTTCATCAGGAGATCTCCACCATTGGCCGCGGAACCGCGGCCAAACCCCCCTGTTGGCCGCGGATCCGCGGCCTTCTAGAAGGATCAATTGCTAAAATTTTGGGAGATCAATCACTGCTGAATTTTACCAAGTTTCCAACTAAAAGATTCTGGCTTTGCACTATAAAAAGGCACCGAGAGCCTCTTGGAAAAGTGATCAAGCCGAAGAGATCACGAAGCTCCCGACGCTCACGCATCCACGCTGATCATCGACTGTTCGACTACCTCCTTAGGAAAGATCGAGAAGCAACTAGTTTGTAATCATTTTCTACGGATTAAAGTGTAGTTTGTTCAAGTCGATTAATAAAGGTAGTTATTTTATTTAATTGTTCTTGCATTTTACATTATGTTTTCTCTCTTTGTCTTTTCATCTTCTTCTCCCAACATGCGCGGGTAATTCTCCTCTTGTTAGAGCTCGTAGGATTAGGGTAGGCTAATGGACGATGAAAATAACTAAACCCTTTTTTAAGTCCTATAAAGTTTAGGAACTTTATCAAAAGAATCATTAATATCCTAATCGGGCACGTTAGCAATTCTTTGCTAGTTCCGACCGCGATTAGAGATTAGATTAATGATTGTTTTGGTAAAGACTAGATATGAACGGAGTTCCGTGTCGAGATAAGGGTTAAGAGTGGGATTCCTTTTCCCTCCAGAAACCCTAATCTACACGCATCACCGTCGTTCTAGTTTTAAATCTATTAATGGATAAAAAGGGGAACTTTTAATTAATCGTCCATAACTACTAAATCCTAACGAACCCTACAAGCCCTCTTATTATATTAACTACATCTTTAAAATAATCTAGATCTATATTTTACATTCTTGTTTAACGTAGATCTAGAAACCATTCCACAAAATTCTTTCTTCCTCCTCTCTTTTTCAACACATCTAAAGTAAAAGTAAAAGGTTCCACGTTTCCCAGAGGGCGACCCGTACTCATCTCGGTCTAGCTACAAGCGACACCGTTATTGATTGCGGTTAACTACAAACACTCTTTTTCGAGTCAATCACCAACCTTGGCATTTATAGACATAGGACCTCATACATCATCATGCATCTGTCCGAAGAGTTCACTAACTCTTTCTCTATTTCTAGTAAACGGAGTATTGGTCATATTACCTTTGAGACAAGATTGGTAAGTAGCATAAGATGAAAATTCGAACAGATTCTTATATTCATCCTTATGTAACTTAGCTGGTCGTGTCGCATTGATATGACCTAGTCTACAATACCTCAAGAAGGATTCGTTCATTTCTGAACTACTCTGCTTGTGTGTGTTCTACATACTCTGAACTGTGGTTTGATTTAGAACTTATATGCCATTACATAACGTGCCTGATCGAATCAACTCTTGATTCAGGAAAATGTTCACAACATTATCTTCCAATAGAGAATTATATCCTTCTTTAACTCATTAAAGAAACCGATGTAATGTTATATATCAGGTTCGGTATGTAATAACATTTGTTAAGAATCAATGTATTAATACAAGGTGATATCTGCCAACAGAACTTTGCTGCAACACTTGCACCATTCTCTACACTTAGAGACATATCACCCATTCTCAGTTCTCTACCTTTCTGTAGCCCATGTAACATATTACATATGTGGGATCCTGATCCGGTATCTCATACCTAGGACGTAGAGGATACTGAGAAACAGTTCTTGGTAATGAACACACCCGAAAAATATGCATCAATATGCTTATTCCTCGATTGGGTCGTGTGGAAATCCAGATATTCCCCGATTTCTTCCTCGGACTTATAACTGTTATAAGATAGAGCGAAACCAACGTTTCCTAGCTCAGTATAATAAGAAGGTTCGGTCAATGCATCCTTATTATTATCTTGATTAAGGCGTGACATGGTCGCTACCAGGAGAGAGAGAAGAAAACACTCTGCGTGCGCTCATGCAAGATCAGATTGGTTATTATTTTATCTAATCAGGATGGTTCCCACTGTTTTAGTCAAATCTTCCTTCAAACCCTAAAAGGTAAGGCTAGCCGAGATTAATTACACCCTACAAGTTCGCCAATCTTTCGGCCAGGTCAGTGTCGGTACTTTGAGGGAGGCTCCCCGTGCTTTCGCACGGACCTAATTAAAATAAACCTTGTTTTCCCAGGAGCGTAACCCTGTTAACACCTTTCTAGACACCTACTTGATCGGCTAATTGTAATGTGTAAAACTCTCTTAGGAGTAACTTTTACTCGTAGTGGGTATCGGGATCCAACTATCTTATAGAAGGTAGGCAATCTCATTACAAATTTCAACACTTGAAATTCCCGATAATATTTTACCCCAAGAGATCTATGACCTTGACGAAAGCCAACAAACCATAGTCCACTAGTCAAGTTCAAACCATACATTTCATGATTGAATTAAACCCACCCGCTCGACCCTTGACGAAAGCCAACAAAGTCGTATGACTACCCTAATCTAATCGCATCATATTCTTTTGAAGATAAGCATAAATAGCAACCGCTTTGACGAAAGCCAACAAACGTAGCACGAATACTATGAAGTACTTATCTGAAATGACGTAGGGCTACGACAGGTTTTTATGAAAACACTTTGCGTAATGAACTTGATATCGTTGTAGAATCGAGTGATTTTGAAAAGGAGTGTTTTTGAGCCTTTTACTAGTTTTGCTAAAGAGTTCACTCCCGGTGAAGGGATCTCGGCTCTTTCCTTATCGAATAAGGTGCAGGATATTTCACAAATACCACTATGCAAAGCAAAAACTACAGAAGCAATCAAAAGACAAACCGAGTGGATTGTAGAATATGCTAGTTTCGCTAAAGACGTCACTCTAGGTGAAGGGATCTCGGCTCTTTCCTTATCGAATAAGGTGCTGGATATTCTACAAGGAATACCGCTATGCAAAGCAAGAACTATAGCAGCCAGTTTTTAAAAAATGTTTCTACAACATCTTTTAGGTTTCTTTTATTTCATTAATCTCATTAATGAAGTCCCATCATCATATGCTTCCTAAGCATCATATAAGAAATGAAAGCAGCAATAGTAATTATATATCATATATATCATATAGGCATTCGTCTCAACATATCACAGTGATCACATCACAGAGCAGCAAAAAATAATATATGAAATATTGGATATACTAGGATTTCCGTGTTTTAAATTAAGCCAGTATAAAACAACGATTCCACGGTCGCGATGAATAGCCAAACCCACATCATTAGACCCCTACGAGAGCGGCAAGCAACCCTACCAATTCTAGAGTTAGGTGACTCGGTCTTAACTCCTTGAGATGTCCTCCCACTGGACCCTAGAACTCGGTTACTTGTGCTCCTCGCCTTGGGTCTATCCAAATGCGGAAAAATAAATAGTATACATCAATCATGACATCATCCTCAACCCGAAAGTGCTCCAATAAAAGAATATTATATACAATGAATTTTACATGAATGAAAATAAAAACCCTCATCTCACATAAAACCCCCGGCTATTCAAAACACGACGATCCAATATAACATATCACAGCAACATATAACATCACATGTCATCAACGTAAGTAAATATACGTATCCCAGTTATCGTTGACATATAGCACCGAAACCGGAGATACACTACATATTACACTTACGGTCGCAGAAAAGAAAGTGAAAAACTACAACAGTTGGAATCCGCAACCACCTTAGACATCATAAACCCAATATGTCATATACATTGGATTTCATGCCTAACCAAATGAATTTCTTAGACATCACATGCCTAACAATTATAAACCCCGCATTTTAGTCTCGATTTTGAAAACACTTTCCAATAACCTGTCGGGTAATTCAACAAGATTCCCGATAACCTAATCGAATGCTCGTCGGAAACTTTAGCAGACGACCGCACCCCCCGATGCCGTCGACGAAGTGCACTAAGGAGGAACACCGCTACTGCGAGCACATGGACAGATGCTTTTGGCAATGGTGTTCTCCTACAGTCACTTGGTCGGGGCTATGGGCGTGGCTATCTAGTAAGGTTACCCAACGAGTATCCGCGTACACTACGTGATTGCGACTGACTTTTGATCAACTTTAAAATCCCATAGCAAATAATCAAATGAGACTAAACTGCTAGATTTATAAAATTCAAACTAATTATCTCATAACCAATTATGTGGATTCCAAATATTGTATCATAATCACTGATAGCTAGAAGAAGTTATATTTTTCGATCGAATAAACAAACACCTAAATTTTCCCAACAAACTCAACATTTGAGCGGAGTTCAAAAAGTACCCAGAAACTGCCACAGCTCCTATGAACCAGTCGTAGAAAGGTCAACCAATGCCTCACATGTGGCAACGCTGAATGATCAGTCGAAAATATTGCATTTTTAACACATCAATTTCCCTACCATTTGCACTCATCTAAAGGTGTTCGGTATGAATATAACACATATTAGCAAAATGTCTGTAAAATACCAAATAACTTGTGTTATATATTATAAACGGCATTTTTGAGGGAAATTGAGTGTTTATCATTGCATTTATCATCTGTGTATAAACACTTGTCTCGAGAATCTGTGCAGGAAATTCCAGGAAAAGAGCCGAAACTGTTAAAAGTGCTGATAAAAATATACCAAGTCCAAGACTTATAATCTGGCAGTGACCAAGAAAATGTAAAAATATTCCAGACATGAAATAAAGTCCCATGGATCAGCACCAACACACCAAGGAAGTTTCAGGTACCAAGGCACCCAAAGGGCCGCGGATCCGCGGCCGTAGGGGCCTATTGGCGGCGGATCCGCGGCGCAAAGGACACGTCAGCTTCTCAAATTTCTCCACGTGTTTCTCTGTAATGTCCAATGCTTCCAGAAGACTCTAGATGACCACGTGGCTTCATCCAGAAGGCTCGGCCTAACAACCTTATCCTAGAATATTCCTCATTCTAGAATATTCCCTCCAACACTCTCTAACAACCTAGCTTTGGAGGGAAGATTCAAAATGAGGGATTATAAAATGAGATCTAGATCTAGGGTTTTAGGTTGTTAGTTAGTTAGTTAGTTAGTGAGTTGTTCATTTTGGAGGGAAAAGTTGTTGGAAATTGGAGGGAACATTTTAGATCCAAATCAAATTGAGTGACACAATTTGGATCGAAATCAAGATCTATCGAGTACCATCTCAAGCAAGAAGCCATCAACCTTTTAGAAGCAATGCCGATCTTCAACCGAGCAAGTGATCCAAGACAATCCGCGACTCACGGAGACGATGCGAAGCTAATTCGAGGATCGAGTTCTTTCCTCAATTCTTGTAGTTCTTGAGCGAATTGTAACGGAATTGTTGAATAATAAAATGTGAAATTTCTTTATCTTGCTTATCTTTATATTTGAGCATTATGATGAGATCTCAATTCTTGATTGTGTTCTTTGTTATGATGTTTGAGTAAAAACTCCGCTCGTGGAGGAATCGAGAGAATCGATAGATGATGATGATTAAATTCTTGAACTATTCTTAAGTCTTATGAGTTTTGTAAACTTTAGGAAATTGAATCATCGACAACCTAGTTTTGAGCGAGATGCTTTATTGAATGTTTTCGCTCTTAATTAGAGATCAACTATAGATGATTGAATTTCCTAAAGGCTAGAGTTTGAATGATAATCAACGAAAAGACAAGGGATTATGATGGAGAAACCCTAGTTTCTTCAAGAGATCCCTAATCCTCGTTGATCATCATCGTTCTAGAAACAAATCATCAATGGATAGGAATATGTAATCACAAGTCTTCATCCTCGCTATCGATTCGATCGATTCCTACGAGCTTCATTACAAATCTTGATAGTTCATTAGATTTGGACATCTTCTAGAACTTTATTGATTCTTGATCTTTAGATCTAGTTCTTTACTTTTCTTGAAACTAAATTTCAAAATTCTTGAATCAATTTTCTTGCAATTTTTCTTTTATCTTTTCATTTCGACTCATCTAAAACAATAGCGAGCAAAACAAACATCTCAGTGGACGATCCGTATTCATTAACGCGCTACATCGACACCGTTAATTGATTGCGGTATAAATTTCTTTGGTTGTGATCTTTACACATCTTTCTAAACACGACACATAAGGAAACATTCAATAAAATGGTGCCATTGCCGGGGATGTGTGCTATTTTGTTCGTTTTTGTTATTTGAGTTGAAAAATTATTATTCCATCAAATTTTCATCCAAGATTCGCTTCAAGTGCTTAACGATTAGTGTTTGAATTTTTGCGAGGGAATCTGTAATTATTTTAGCAGTGAGAAAAAGATTCAGAGAAGATCTTAAGAATCCAGAGAAGCACAGGGACCTGCACAAAAATTTCCAAACCCTAGTTCCCCTATAGCGCCGCGGATCCACGGCCAGAGAAGCTTTTTTGCGGCGGAACTGCCGCCGTTTAGGGTTTGCATCGTGCCAAAATTCTCAGGTTTGCTCTCTGTGTTCCCCTCTTCTCTCTGATCTTGTCCAATAATCAATTTCTTGCAGGATTCTTTGCAAAATTCAGCGCCGCTAAAAAAATAAATTTATTGCGATTCTTGAAATTGGTTGTTTACATATTTTAATACGGAAATTAAGGGGCAAAGACCAAACTCAGATTATGTGGGGAGTTCATTACCCTTCCTAAGCCCCGGAAATCACAAACTTGCATCCGCATCACCCTCATTAATTAAAAAATATCTAGACAAGACTCTAGGGACTGTCACGCTCATTTAGGACAGAAGGAGGTCGTGGATAATCTATTGCTTATCCGCGTTTCTTTTGTGGTGTCTAAGGAAAGTGTATCTAAAGCAAGTGTTTACTTAATTAGGCCCACTAGTTACGCAGTGGAGAACCTCCCACTTACCTGGTACTTACCTGGCCACAGAAGGGGCAAAGAGGCAGTAGAGGATTTATCTTGCGACTTGTCTTCTGGAAGTCTAGGAGCGGTCTAGAGACTTGACCTAGGTGACCATTAGATATAGGCTTGCTTGTGCATGTTTGTGTGAATTTTCAAAAATCCGTCCTTTTTCAAAACAAACCAATTATTTCCCCCCCCTTTTACCCTTTTTACTCTTTTCCCCCTCTTCTCTTCTTATAATGGGTGACCCGAATAGAAAAACTCTTGCCGAGCTTTGTTGTCCACAACCAGATATTGCTTGTTTTCGTAATCCCTTCGATATACTGCCCGGCTCTTCCATATTCTTAAGAGATCGGATAGAACAAGCGGGTAGAAACAGTTGGCCACCTAAGTCTAGGTCTTATCAACCGTATCCTAATCCAACATCTGTTTCAGTTTATACTCCAAGTGAGGAAGCCCCTAGACGAATGTCCATTGCTGAGCATATAGCTAGGGCTAGAAGCCAAAGTTTCAATCCGAACCAATATCAACTGTATCCTAATCCTACATCCATTTCAGTTGATACTCCGAGTGAGGAAGATATCCATTGGTGAGCACATAGCTAGGGCTAGAGGCCAAAGTTTCAACCCGGACCAATATCAACCATCACCTCCACTTTCTAAAAAAGAATTTCATAATCGGTTTATGGCATGTATGATGTCCAATAACCAACCGACGAACCAACATCAAAATTCTTCTTATCACAATATTGACCATACTCCTACCCAATTTTCACAACCATTCTGTTCCTATAAATCCAATCCAACTTTTCCACCTTCTCTAAACGGTCCTTCTAATCAGCCATTTGGGAGTTTTAACTGTCCACCAGAATTTCAATCTTATACTGGAACTCCATATCGACCCAAGTCTAGTCTTGAGCAGACATTAGAAAAATATATGGAATTGACGAACCAATTTAGGAAGGTAACAACAGAGTGGATGCAAGCAAATAATTTCAAAACGGCCCAAAATTTTTCAGTACATAATTCGAGCATTGGACAAAATGAGAATTTGGGTAGTGAGAGAGAACGGTACACCTTTCCTAATCAAATATTCCCTTTCCAAACTGAAATCTATAACTCCAGTTTCACAGATTCATCGAGTGCACCAAAGGATTCACCAATTGACGATACAATGTATGAGAAGTTATGTATTAATGCAATGTTTGATTTACCCGACTACGCAGGGTCCATTTCAAGTGAAACCATGCCAAATCCTTGTGATCTCTACACCTCCACTCTTGAACCAAAACTGATTGAAAACCATTCTTTTGATGAGGTGTTTGAGAATTTTAACCTTCATTTGAATGAGGTGATTGACGTTGGGGATATATTGATTGATGAACCCGAAACTTTGGATGAGTTTGTCCCACCAATTCATCAGATCTTTTCACTTCCTTGTGGTCATCATCTTGAGCCTTTAATTCTTCCCGAACCCCAAATACGTCTTGAAGTTGTTGATATTCATATACCCAAGGATCAGACTGAAATTCAGCCTTCATCTCCCACATCTGGTTTAGCGACACTCGACACATCAATAGGTTTACCCATTTCATCTTCCACTCTCTCTGGTTCTTCTTCTGTCCCTGAAATAATAGTGAGTGTTGATGATCACAGTCCGACAGTTTACGTTCGACAATCCCAGAAAGCCAACTTGATTTGGATATTTTTGAAAATGAGGTAGATGAGTTTTTCACCTCCACATATTTTAACAAATGAAGTATGGTAAAATCTGGCACAAAACTTTTTGACAGCAAAATGTTCGATCATACCATTGATAAAAGTTTTGAAGAACACTTTGCTGACGAACTTGAATTTTGAAACAATACGGATTTTGTGATTGATCAACCTCCACTTATAGAAGTTGAACCGCCACCACTCCTTCTTCCTAATCATTCACATTCATCCTCATTCTTTCTTTTCTCTAAATTAAATTCAAACCCTTTCCAGACCACCTCTTATCCCTTCCCCACTTTTTCCTGACTCGATACAACACATTCTTCCATCAACCTATACGCTTTACTGATAAAATCTTCGAATGGTTGGTATTAACTTTTGGTCTTTGTAAAGTCTTACTTTGACCAAATGACTCACCCCCTCTTAAAATGCTTCATATTGTCTAACTCATGTTGTAAGTGCAATGCGGCGCCCCGGCCGTCGATCCGACGCTGGAAACGCGGAAACGAAAAACTTTGCGAACTAGCAAACCGGCACCACCGCGCACAAAAATCCTGGATCGGGCCATTAACCTAGCTACTAGCAAACTAAAAGATGGGTGAAGAGATATACGAAGCGATCCGTGTCCTTCGGTCTTCGTCTCCACTCCGATCTCCCGCGGAATCTCCGTCCGTCACCTCCTCGTCGGAAAGGGCACCACGTAGCCGAGTTCGTTTACGGGCTCCCACCTCTGGACCGAGGCAACTCGGGCATGAAGTTGGCAAGCCGACGCGTCCAAGATTTGCTGTAGGCAAGTGTAGAAACCATGTCTCTTTGGGGTTTAGTTGCCTTTGATAATGTGGAGGAGAAAGAAGACCTTTTGGAAAAATGGAGCTATCATTTTCTTGCAAGAATGAGATGAAGGAAAAAAATGCCACACATAAAAATGAACCTCTCATTTTCTCACCCTCTCAAAGTGGCCGGCCATATTTGAAGATTGGATAATGGGAGAGAGAAAAATGGCATAAACAAATATATGAAGATAATGATCAAAAAAATCACCTCCATTTCCAATCCAAAGCCTAATCAAAATCCATCACAATAAATGCAATGGAAGTGATAAGAAAGGAATCTCATGATGATGAAGCCACAAATGCATGAAACCCCCTAACAATAAGTTATTTGCAAACTTGCAAATAACCCCCTCCATCGAAAAGTCCGGCCGGGAAGGAACAAAGGAAAAACCGGCCGGAACGGAATGCAAACTGGCAACTTCAGAAAACTGATCCCATAATAAATTACAGGAAAACCCCGCTACTGCATATACATGCCCGCATTTGTATTCCTACTGAATACAACTGCAAAGAGATAAAATCTACACTGTCTAATACTAGGATCCGGCTTAAGCCAAAGCCGGCTAGTAAAAACCGTCCGATCACGATCCTTGCAATACCGCACGTATCTGATCGAACCCTGCCATATCTCCATACGGCCTCTACAGCGTTTCGCTCGAAACCTGAGTAACTGAGTGTGGTGGACTCTAAAGACTCGTCAATACTATGGCTGTGGATTTAACCACTATCACGTCAGAGGTATCAGCCATACGTGACGGGCCACCAGCTATTGACCAAAAGGGACGTCGATGAGTGAACTCATTCTGACACCCTACTGAGCCTGTCAGTGACAATATCCGTACAGTCCGGTCCATTCGTCTATGAGCATCGCATGGCGGGCCTAGGGATTGGTAAAAGTCAGACCCCTAATAGCGGTACAAGTCGTGTCGGAGTGTAGCCCAGAACACCCTGAGATACTACTGGAACACCTACCAGCAAATCTCCTTCCTTGGCCAAGGACTTTACATGTACTGGCTCTCCTAGACACAGCGCGACCTCACCCCCAATACCGGGAGAGATGAACCCCTGCAGATCCGCTCACTGCCTCCATGTGGCTCGGGACTATACCCAACTAAAACCTGTTTGCACGTCTTCTTTGAGCGTGGTAGGGTAGTAATCAAAGCACAGTGGGAACTCACACGAGACAAATGACGATCTCAGGTCGATGAACTAACCTGTACACATGTCACCAGGGAACTGCTATCTGACGTCAGGTATAATACCAACTAGCAGGTTCCCGGCGAGTCCTGTCCGGTGTACTCATAACCCAATGAGCACCTGTATACATCTTAGGTGAACCAACTGACACCCGTGGCTTGTGAGACCGGCCACCTCCCTTTATACACTAGTCTACTCTGGAGAATCGATGCCCTATCTCGAAACTCCCACGACTAGGGACCTTTTAAGGATGTGCTTATAGACTCCAGCTCTCATGTATATGATCGCCCTCATACTGCTGGTAGTCAAGCAAGAATCCTAGGGGCTCTATCAACGTGTAATAGCAACTCGTAAGGTCACCTAAAGCAGTACACGATGATAAAGATAAACCAGATAGCATACTATCATCTCGAGTAAGACTGTCCTACCGGCTTAGGTCCTCCTCAATCATTACAATCACATGCCTGTGATCCAATAATTGACTCTGAGGGCACTATATCCAACAATCTCCCACTTGCACTCAAGGCTAATTATTGCGATGTCGCATACTCACAGCCCGTGTGATACCGAACACCCAACTCCTCTACTAGTCAGTCTCACAAAGCTCGTTTGCGAAACTATTGCGTTCGAGGAATAGCCTCAGTGAGTTGATCCGCTTTGATGTTTCTTTCTATGTCTCTCTATATCTCAAGTTCGCGGAGAAAGCCATCTCCCGAAATAAGCAATACCTGTCTTAGAATGTCTGGATTTCTGATGGAACCTAGCTCATAAATGAACTCAAAATCCAAACTTCTTAGACTGTATCGTCAATTGAACTTAATCAGTATCCTGCGCCATCCTTTCCTCAGTATCCTCCTGGACCACCTGTCCAAAATACTGCCCCTCGTCAGAGGGAAAACTATAACTTTGACAGCCACTCTGTCATCCAGGTCACCTTGGAAGCCTGGAATGATAACCGTCTCCTAAAGGAGGCTGTTGTTATCATATCCCTAGAACATCCACTTATGTTCTAAAACTGCTTCTTTATGTTTCTCCAGGATTGGATCAATATCAATTTATTGCATCTACTGCAAGAACAACATCTGGTGTTGTACTTGACATCTCATGATTGAATCAATTGCCTAAGCAAGCGATCTGCCAATCATGCACATCCGTCTCCCCTTTAGTCTGTAAGACACCTTTAGAGAGGGTGACTCCATCACCTGCAGGTATACTACCGTGCCAGAAGTCGTCCATTCTAAATACTCATAGAATGCTGTCAAGGTACCCAGATTAGGAAACCACCCAAATTTAGATCTAAAACCATAGATCTAGTAACCAGAATGTCAGATATAATATCCAAGTCCTATGTGGAGAAACCACTGTGTGACGACCAAAGTATAACCGATCGTAGTATAGGAATATCACTTCCTACTCCGTGTATGTCATCCAAATACCAGGACATCACACCCTACTACCTTCTTAACAGATCCATCCCCTATTCTGATGAAGTCAAACCTATGACTGTCACATCAGAAATAGATGATCTATCTTCGCCATATCTGCTTTAGTCTATAAATAGACATAAGCTACTTGTCCACCAATGCTTCCGCTGCTCCCACTGACCACGACAACCCTCTGGCAAAGTCATATAGACGTACACTTCTAAAGCTAGTTTAGAACGACGCTATACTCATCCTCCTGCCGGGTCTCACAGTCTGGAACAACAGCAATGGCAAGTCTGGGTAAACAAGAACCTCCCTGCCACCGTCCTTGAGCATACCGAAGTACGTCTCGGGTGCCTGAGGTTACCCACCATATCTGCGGAGTGGCCAATGGAATGTCAAACCAGATTGAATCTTTAGGTTCTTATCAAATCTTCAGTAATCGTTTGCGGTTCTGCAATCACTTCCAGTTCTACCATACTCCCCCTACTGTTTTCTGAAAAAAAAATCCATTTTTATTAAAACTGTGGCGAGTCAAGAACAATATCACTATTGATCTTCCAGATGGTAGAAAGTCAACCCTCGTCATAGCCCGGGTCAACCCACAAACAGCCACTACTGAAACATGCCTTGAGTTATCCGGAGTCTGGTTTTAAGCATAAGCCGGACAACTCCCCGTATCTTAACAATGTCAAGATATGAACTGTTCTATATCCAATATAGAAACAGAGGCACTGATTCAATTGAACCAGATTCAAATCATGCAGCTGTCTCCAGTGCATGTCTACTAAATGGAAGAGAGGCCGATCAGCATTACTCAACTTAGGAATGCTTCCAATTATGAGTAACCTGAAAGAGAAGCAAGTTCTCTTAATCATTACTATCAACTGAATACCATGCACAAGTATCTACATCTTCGATCACCTTGAAGAATCCCGATACTTGCAATACCTGGTTCTCTACTTTAATCTTATACATATAACTTCTCAAAACTCAGACCCTGTGTTTCTACGAAACACCTGTCTAAAACTAGAGAAGTCATAAGTAAACAGAATATAATACGAGTACCTACACCTCTGTCCTAATGGACATTGGAAAATACACATAACTCTGTATAAGTCCCTTGAGTCAAATGACTCATTCACTGTGTGTCGTAGGTTGAAAACTGTACTTATGGTTAAGAAGAATTACACCGTTGTTCAATGCTCCTTACCTAACCATCCACTGATATAGGTAAATGTCATAGACATAATTTCAAAAAGGTATATCTCATTCTATAAAAATAGACGTACAGATATATCAATTTGAAATTGGTGCATAACAACGGATATTCAAAACCAAATATTTGCCGTCCGGCAAACAACCCAGGTGACTTCCTCAAATATCACCAATTACAACGAATTCCGATATAATGAGGATGATCACCTAATTCCCAATAACTTACTCCCACTCATCATCTGTAAAACCATACAGATGTGAGAATCATACCTGGTAAATACATACCCTGGAGCAAGTGTCTAATTAGGAAATCAGTTTTCTTTTAATAGTACACAGTGAAACTGAAACATTGAAATGTTTCGATGGGGTATCCCGGTATTCCTAGTAATGCCTCTTCCATTATCCAGATTCACAACTGTAACCGTATATCTCTTTGCCATCTCTCCAAATCCCTTTATATGTCTTTAGTCATTACCTTCTGCACACCCCTTTAGGCCAAATGGTTGTCTACCTTCCCTATCGTTCTGCACCGGCCTATGGTTTGGAAGAAGACTATCCAATAAGCATAATGGGTGTACTGCCCTAATCCTAGGAGCACTCGCAATGCGAGAGAAGGTGAAGATAAAAGACAACCGAATAAACCTTATTCCTATTTCTCCTGAACCAGGATCCATCCCCGAACTGGAACAAGTTCCTTTCGAGTTCGTATATAACCATACGATGGATTATCCAATAAACTTGGGATCTTCGTAGTGATACGGAGTGTCCTGGAGAAATACAAAGGTGATTTAGGATTGGCGAAGAAATACTTGGTTTTGTCGTGAATAGCAGTCGCAATTTACTTTGCCCTCTTACTAATCCCTTTCTTTGTCTTTACTTAATACCTTTTGTACACCGTTTAGGCTAATTGGTTTTCTTCATTCCCCACTGTTCGGCACCAGCCTAAGGTTTGGAAGAAGACTATCCAATTTGCGTAAATTGTATACTATCTCCTAAGCCAAGGAGTACTCGCAACCTGAGAGAAGGTAAAAGGAAAAGACAACTGAATAATTCTATTCGTTTTCTCCAGAACCGGAAACCATCCTCGAATTCCTTCGAGTTCGTATATTACCATATGATGGTTTTGTCCAATGGAAGTAGACGTTCGTAGTAATACGGGGTGTCCTGGAGAAAAGGGTAAAAGTAGGAGTGGCAATGAGGTTTGCAACTCTGACAATCCAAAAGCCTGCGTTAAGAAGGTTCGGTCAACTTGGTCACTGAGTCATAGTCTAGGGTCGGGTCAATGGTCGCTGCCAAAGAGAGAGAGAAAAGAAACACTCAGCGTGCACTCTAACCTAGATCAGAATGGTTATCACTTTATCTAATCAGGAAACCTCCCACTGTAACGTCAAATTCTTCCCCAAACCTGAAAGAAGAATTAGCCGGGATCACCCGAGGAGTAAACCAACTCATCAGTGGGAATAGGGATCCAACTATCCTCACATGATAACGTGACGGAATCCGCTCACGTCATTACACTCCAGAAGGTATGCGCATATCTGGCAAGTTTCAGTTTCTTTAGAAACTCCCGATGTGGATTTTTGCCCTATGCTCTTATGACCTTGACGAAGGCCGACATATCATAAGTCACATGTCAAGTTCTACCCGTCATTATCCAGGTTAATTTGAACCCACCCGTACATACCCTTGACGAAGGCCAAAATAGTAGTACGATTGTCCCAAACCAATGCATCTACCTATGTTGCAGAAAAGTAACAAATAGCTACCATACACTATGCCTTGATGAAGGCCAACATACATAGCATGAATACTAAGTGCCACCGTTCTGAAATGACGGAGGGCTACGAATGGTTTCTGGCGAAAACCTTTAACGTAATGAACTTGATATCGTTGAAGGAACTGATAGCTTTATAAAAATATAGTAACGAAAACCTTTGCTAAAGAGGTCACTCCCGGTGAAGGGATCTCGGCTCTTTCCCCGTAGAATGAGGTGCTGGATATTCCAACTGAATTCCACGATGCAAAGCAAAAGTAATCGGCTATAGTGAAGTTATTGCCCTGACGCAAACTTCTGTCCAAGGGGTCACTCTCGGTGAAGGGATCTCGGCCCTTGCCTCGTCGACTGAAGAGCAGGATATTCTAACTGAATACCACGATGCAAAACAAAAGTGAACGTCAATGCAATAACAACTTTTTGAAAAATGTTCCAACAACATCAGAATAGGTTTGTTTATCTTGCATTGATCCGAATCAACGCAGTCCCATCAATTGATCACACCACAAAGAACGAAAATAATGACGTATGTATATGCCATCCGCATTCGCCACTGGATCCCGTCATCACCCGTTAGGTTAGCTAACTAACGACAGAGCGGGGACTGGACTAGCGCGGATGCAAAACATATACATCTACTAGTATATATATCAATATATAATATTCGCTCAAGGCGTGATAAAAAATGCAACATCACAGAAATGTACACAGCATCACAGAACAATACAGATATCTGGGATCCCCGGGTTTCATAGAGCCGCTACTGAAACTCGACGTTCCCCTGGTCGTGTGGATAACCTGTGCAATGAAATCCTAGACCCCTATGGGCGCGGCAAGTTACCCGCCAAAACCTGAAGCGATGCAGCCCCCTTCAGCAACGTGAATGGACCACCTAGCACTTCACGGAATCCGGTAACTTGGGCACCCTTCCTGGGTCAATCCTATACCCCCTACGAGTGGGGCGAATAGCCCGTCAATTCTAGAGTAAAGCCCCCTCCGTCTCAACGTCATGAGATGCGGGCTCGTTGCCCTCTAGAACCCGGCTATCCGTGCACCCCTCCGCGGGGCAATCCTAGTACAGAAAGTAAAATATACATACAACGGGTACATCGACCGCAACCTGGTCGTGCCCCAAAAGCGTAATACAAACAGGCAGTGACGGCAGTCTACATGTCGTACGCTCACCCCGCAATATCAAATGTACATATAAAACAAAACTGTACTAATATTGCAACCAGGCTATCCCCCACGACCAATCCGCAACATCACAGCACAACACAGAACATCAACGTGAATGTCACGTTCGCAAATTCGTCTAACCGGGCTATAGCAGTTAGACAGGATTTACCGATCAAGTGACATTCACGGTCGCAGATATAATGTAAATACTGTGAACTAACATGTTTAAAATACCCGATCGAACAAATTTTATCAAGTGGGCCCCAAGCATTACTGTAGCAGATAAAGAAATTCTGGGCCCAAAAAGAATATTCCAAAAACCCCATTTTCATCTCAGGAGCTCTCCGTGAAAATTTAGTGCACTGAACGGTACATATGGCGGCGGAACCGCGGCCCAAGAATGGGTTTGGCATCGGTCCGCGGTGGTATAGTGAGAACGTGCGACTAAATTTTCACAGAATGCTTCTAATTACCTGCATGTGTTTCTGCAACAACCTGAAAAATTTTTGGAGCTAAAAAAATTTCGACAGAAACAAAGCAACTTGAAATCGGGTTTTCGGGATTTTTGTTCGATCGAGTTCTAAACATACTAGAGCAAGCTAGGCTAAGTTAATGGCGAGGCTCTGATACCAATGTAAGTGCACGGCGGCGCCCCGGCCGTCGATCCGACGCTGGAAACGCCGAAACGAAAAACTTTGCGAACTAGCAAACTGGCACCACCACGCACAAAAATCCCGGATCGGGCCATTAACCTAGCTACTAGCAAACTAAAAGAGAGGTGAAGAGATATACCAAGCGATCCGTGTCCTTCGGTCTTCGTCTCCACTCCGATCTCCCGCGGAATCTCCGTCCGTCACTTCCTCGTCGGAATTGGCACTACGTAGCCGAGTTCGTTTACAGGCTCCCACCTCTGGACCGAGGAAACTCGGGCGCGAAGTTGGCTAGCCGACGCGTCCAAGATTTGCTGTAGGCAAGTGTAGAAACCATGTCTCTTTGGGGTTTAGTTGCAATTGATAATGTGGAGGAGAAAGAAGACCTTTTGGAAAAATGGAGCTATCATTTTCTTGCAAGAATGAGATGAAGGAAAAAAATGCCACACATAAAAATGAACCTCTCATTTTCTCACCCTCTCAAAGTGGCCGGCCATATTTGAAGATTGAATAATGGGAGAGAGAAAAATGGCATAAACAAATATATGAAGATAATGATCAAAAAAATCACCTCCATTTCTAATCCAAAGCCTAATCAAAATCCATCACAATAAATGCAATGGAAGTGATAAGAAAGGAATCTCATGATGATGAAGCCACAAATGCAAGAAACCCCCTCACAATAAGTTATTTGCAAACTTGCAAATAACCCCCTCCATCGAAAAGTCCGGCCGGGAAGGAACAAAGGAAAAACCGGCCGGAACGGAATGCAAACTGGCAACTTCAGAAAACTGATCCCGTAATAAATTACAGGAAAACCCCGCTACTGCATATACATGCCCGCATTTGTATTCCCACTGAATACAACTACAAAGAGACAAAATCTACACTGTCTAATACTAGGATCCGGCTTAAGCCAAAGCCGGCTAGTAAAAACTGCCCGATCACGATCCGTGCAATACCGCACGTATCTGATCGAACCCTGCCATATCTCCATACGGCCTCTACAGCGTTTCACCCGAAACCTGAGTAACTGAGTGTGGTGGACTCTAAAGACTCGTCAATACTATGGCTCTGGATTTAACCACTATCACGTCAGAGGTATCAGCCATACGTGACGGGCCACCAGCTATTGACCAAAAGGGACGTCGATGAGCGAACTCATCCTGACACCCTACTGAGCCTGTCAGTGACAATATCCGTACAGTCTGGTCCGTTCGTCTATGAGCATCGCATGGCGGGCCTAGGGGGTTGGTAAAAGTCAGACCCCTAATAGCGGTACAAGTCGTGTCGGAGTGTAGCCCAGAACACCGTGAGATACTACTGGAATACCTACCAGCAAATCTCCTGCCTTGGCCAAGGACTTTTCATGTACTGGCTCACCTAGACACAGCGCGACCTCACCCCCAATACCGGGAGAGACGAACCCCTGCAGACCCGCTCACTGCCTCCATGTGGCTCGGGACTGTACCCAACTAAAACCTATTTGCACGTCTCCTTTGAGCGTAGTAGGGTAGTAATCAAAGCACAGTGGGAACTCACACGAGACAAATGACGATCTCAGGTCGATGAACTAACCTGTACACATGTCACCAGGTAACTACTATCTGACGTCAGGTATAATACCAACTAGCAGGTTCCCGGAGAGTCCTGTCCAGTGTACTCATAACCCAATGAGCACCTGTATACATCTTAGGTGAACCAACTGACACCAGTGGCTTGTGAGACCGGCCACCGCCCCTCGTCGGGGTCTCGACTGTATACACTATTCTACTCTAGAGAATCGATGCCCTGTCTCGAAACTCCCACGACTAGGGACCTTTTAAGGATGTGCTTATAGACTCCAGCTCTCACGTATATGATCGCCCTCATACTGCTGGTAGTCAAGCAAGAATCCTAGGGGCTCTGTCAACGTGTAATAGCGACTCGTAAGGTCACCTAAAGCAGTACACGATGATAAAGATAAACCAGATAGCATACTATCATCTCGAGTTAGACTGACCTACCGGCATAGGTCCTCCTCAATCATTACAATCACGTGCCTGCGATCCAATAATTGACTCTGAGGGCACTATATCCAACACATGTTTGAGAGGGGGTGTATTTTTGGCTCTTGAAAATAACGGTTGTCCTCAATATTGAGAGCCAAAAATAAGTTCGGGGGAGGATTTTTCACTTTAATATATTTTGCCCCCGTTAATAAATGTCCTCCCAAGCTTACAGTTTTTTGAGGTTCAGCAAATAGCAACAACGAGGACACTGTTGAAAACAAGGTTGGGGGAGGTTTGTGCTTATTTTCGCATCAGTTCGCATAAGCACAAAACATATCACAAAACATATAAAAATTTAAAAATTTTCAAAAAAAATAATAATAATAATAAATTTTTGTACATAAATAAGATAATAAAAGATTAGATAGTGAAAAATTACATCCAAAAGATTGGAAAAATTTATGAAAACCAAGAAAATTAGAAGTTTTCTTAAACGAACTAGTAATAAGTAGTTATGAGCCGTTGTCCCAAGGGTTAGTAAGATGAAAGAAGTCACTAATCTGCGGATAAAAATAAGTCTGAAAAATAGTTCCTATTCTGGAAGCTAAACTTTTGAACGTTGATACCCTACTCTATGCACTTACACACGTCTAAAAACTCGGGATAGTAGAGAATACCTTGAAATGCTCTTGTCTAAAAGCCAAAGTATGAAGGAAATAAAAAAATGAAGAAAATGAAAAATGGTGTTGAGAAAAAATGAACACTGGTTTTGTTATCGCCAAGTCAGCAATAAAAAAATATAGTTAGGATGCTTCATCACCTAGTGACTTAGACCAACTGGTCTGGGAGTCACTGCTAAGCCTTAGGTGGTGCAAGACGAGTAAAAAAACACCGTATAAGCAAACACATGAGTAATCGGTCGGTTAGTACCTCAAGAAGTATTAACGGTCGCATGAAAAATATGTGAGCAACTTCATCTAAATATTCATTAATTAAAAAGTACTGAGGCAGATGGACAAGAGTATGATAGCTTGAATTAAATTCTCCGAGTGTAGGGATGTCTTTTACACAACGTAGGGTTATATGATCGATGTTTGGAAGAAAGTTAGGAATGAAGAATAGAGACGATGTTTTATTGAGGGATTATGTGATTTCTGACATCTTTTCATGACTATTGAGATAGGGCTCATGACAACCGAAAAGCTAGTGTAGTTGGAAACTCTGATTTTCAAAGTTTTTCTTTTACAATTCTTATCTTTATATGTAACTTTCACGGTTTTTTTTATTATTGGATTTTGTGGGTGCAATCCGCTGAAAATCCTCAGGAGACAACACTCCTCCTACTAGGGACACCTAAAGGTTTAAAGGTTTGTTGCACGTTCTCAGTGCAATCGTGTTGCCTATAAAAGTGTGCTAGTTAGTTTTTCTTTTTCTTTATTTTCTCCTTCTCTTTTTAAAAAAAGAGTTTGCTCGAGACGACCAAAAATAAGTTTGGGGGAATTTGATCGGTTGAAAATATTGCATTTTTAACACATCAATTTCCTTACCATTTGCACTCATCTAAAGGTGTTCCGTATGAATATAACACATATTAGCAAAAGGTCTGTAAAATACCAAATAACTTGTGTTATATATTATAACCGGCATTTTTGAGGGAAATTGAGTGTTTATCATTGCATGTATCATCTGTGTATATCGCAACACTTGTCTCGAGAATCTGTGCAGGAAATTCCAGGAAAAGAGCCAAAACTGTTAAAAGTGCTGATAAAAATACGCCAAGTCCAAGACTTGTAATCTGCCAGTGACCAAGAAAATGTAAAAATATTCCAGACATGAAATAAAGGCCCATGGATCGGCACCAACACACCAAGGAAGTTTCAGGTACCAAGGCACCCAAAGGGCCGCGGATCCGCGGCCGTAGGGCCTTATTGGCGGTGGATCCGCGGCGCAAAGGACACGTCAGGTTCTCAAATTTCTCTATGTGTTTCTCTATAACGGCCAATGCTTCCAGAAGACTCTAGACGATCACGTGGCTTCATCCAGAAGGCTCGGCCTAACAACCTTATCCTAGAATATTCTACATTCTAGAATATTCTCTCTAACAAACTTCTTCTAGAAGCCTCTCGCTAACAACCTAGCTTGGGAGGGAAGATTCAAAATGAGGGATTATAAAATGATATCTAGATCTAGGATTTTGGGTTGTTAGTTAGTTAGTTAGTTAGTGAGTTCTTCATTTTAGAGGGAAAAGTTGTTGGAAATTGGAGGGAAAAATTGTAGATCCAAATCAAAATTCAAATCATGAGTGACACAATTTGGATCGAAATCAAGATCTATCGAGTACCATCTCAAGCAAGAAACCATCAACCTTGTAGAAGCAACGCCAATCTTCAACCGAGCAAGTGATCCAAGACGATCCGTGACTCATGGAGACGATGCGAAGCTAATTCGACGATCGAGTTCTTTCCTCAATTCTTGTAGTTCTTGAGCGAATTGTAACGGAATTGTTGAATAATAAAAGTTGAAATTTCTTTATCTTTCTTATCTTTATATTTGAGCATTATGATGATGTAAGTCGATGTAGTACACCCCAGTACTTGTGGGGAGGCGGAATTTTCAAAAACGATCAAGTTTAAAGAACGAACATCGACTAACCGCTTGAATCGAAGCTAAACTATAAATAACCGTACACAAAGTGTTTCTTAACTATTGTGTTTAGGGATTATACCAAATGAAACTAGTCCTTCGTCTTTACGATCTCCTTGTTCTCCTCGGCCTTCTCTAGGTAGTAGACGATCCACCCGAGAGCAAAACTCTAAGCTACACCTCTAACTTGAGGCAACTAATCTACTTTGATTGCTAATCAAAGAAGAAAGGATGATATAGAGTGAAGGTAATGGATGTTTAAGTCTAACTAATCCTTTGATCTCAACACATGAGGATTAAGGATTAGTCTCTTGAAGATGAGAGCTTGAGGAGAGAGAATGTGAGATAAGATAATGAGATGAGAGAGAGTGTATCATAATATATTATGAAGCATTCTTATTTTTAGAATAATGAATAATAGAAATGAATAAGCATGCTTCATAAATGCAAAATGGTGATTCATTAAGCATGTGTCATTATCATTTATGGTGCAATAATGATAATGATGAATCACCCTCATGACTCACAATCTTATCCAAAGTAACCTCCTTAGTCATATCTTCTAGAAGCTTCTCGCACAATTACGAGAACGCCCCTCCGATCCGCAAAAATACGGAAAAACTTTAGACTGTAAAAATCCAATAACCGGATACCAGTAACTGGCTTAAACCAAAGCCGACTGGTAAAAACTGTCCGAAAGTCGTACGTGCGTAAACGCACGTATGCGTCCGAACCCTTTGTCGCAAAACCATGCGACCTCTATATCGTTTCGCCTGGAGTAGGAAACTCTCTGTGTGGGACTCTAGAGACTCGACTACTACGCTGGCAGTGGGTTTAACCACAGACCGCAAGCGGCACTAGCTGTACGTAACGGTCCCCAGGTAGTTGTCGATAAGAAGGCCGATGAGGAAACCCATCCGAACTCCTACTGAGTCTGATGTGACAATCTCCATACAGTCCGGTCCGTTCGTCCAAGACTATCGCATATCGGGCCTAGGGGGGCGGCAAGCGTCAGTCCCCTAATAGCGGTATAAGTCGTGTCGGAGGGAAGCCCATTACACCCTGAGAAACTACTGGAACCTACCAGCAAATCTCGCTTGCCCTGGCCAGGGACTTTGCGTAATGGCTCTCTGACACAGCACGATATCTACTCCCAATACCGGGAGGGACGAATCCTGTCTAACCGCCACTGCCTCCAAGTGCTCGGGACTGCACCCAACTGCTACCTGTTTGCACGACTCCTATGAGCCGTGGTAGGGTAGCAATCTAAGAACAGTGGGACACACTCGAGGCGAAGTAGCAGTGTCAAGTCTGCGGACTATGCTGTTCTCATGTCACCTGGGAACTGCTCACTGACGACTGGTATCAAACCAACCAACAGTTCCCTGTGAGTCCTGTCCGGTGTACCCGTAACCTAACGAGCACCTGCATACTATCTCCAGTACGACGTACTGACGGCTGTGGGACAGACCATCTCCCCAACTGGGATGAGAAGCGTACACACTAGTCTACTCCGGATATCGATGCTCTGTCTCGATAATCCAACGACCAGGGACCTGAATAAGGATGTGCTTGTAGACTACCCAGCCCCCACTAGTATGACTGCCATCACAACGCTGGTAGACAAGCAAGATCCTAAGAGCTCTATCAATACGTACACTCACATATTAAGATAGAAAAACCAAGTAGCATACTACCATGTTTAGCAAGACTGTTATATACATGTGAATATCCCAAGCTTCCATTAAGTAATATACAAACTAGTATGATACAGTAATGGCCTTCTAGGGCATAAACACTAACAATCTCCCACTTGCACTAGGGCCATATACTGGCATATCGTAGACCAATGATCTCGAGTAGCCTCTCGAACTGAATCTGAGGAAGGGCCTTCGTGAATGGATCATCAATGTTCTCTTCAGAAGCAACTCTCCGAACCTCGATCTCCTGACGATCAATGATCTCCCTGATCAGGTGATACCGCCTCAAGATGTGTCTGGACTTCTGATGGGACCTTGGTTCCTTCGCTAAAGCTATAGCTCCGTTGTTGTCGCAATACAGAGGTATTGGATCAACTATGGTAGGAACCACCTGAAGTTCTGTTAGGAACTTCTTCATCCAGACTGCTTCTTTTGCGGCATCGCAAGCAGCTATATACTCCGCTTCCATCGTCGTGTCTGCAACGGTGTCCTGCTTGGAGCACTTCCAGCACACCGCCCCTCCATTGAGGGTAAAGACATAACCCGACATGGACTTGGAATCGTCCTTATCACTCTGGAAGCCGGAATCAGCAAAGGCCTCCAACCTGAGGTCTTTTCCGCCGTAAACCAAGAACATCTCCTTAGTCCTCCTCAGGTACTTGAGAATGTTCTTTACTGCTATCCAGTGTTTCTCCCCTGGGTCTGACTGATACCGGCTTACTACGCTCAGTGCGTAAGCAACATCTGGTCTGGTACACAACATCGCATACATTATAGAGCCTACCGCAGAAGCGTAGGGTATAATAGACATGCGTTCCCTTTCCAAATCAGTCTTGGGAGACATCTCTTTGGAGAGGGTGATTCCATGACAAGCCGGTAGATTACCGCGCTTAGAATCTTCCATACTGAATCTTTTCAGTACAGTGTCGATATACCTGGACTGCGAAAGTCCCAACATCCTCTTGGATCTATCACGATAGATCCGGATCCCCAGAATGTACGAGGCATCACCCAGGTCTTTCATGGAGAACCTGTGTGACAAGAATCCTTTGACAGATTGTAGCATAGGAATGTCATTTCCTATCAATAGAATGTCATCCACGTACAAGACGAGGAATACGACACTTCTGGCCACAACTTTACTATATATGCACGGTTCATCTGGATTTTTGATAAAGTCATATTCTTTGACTGTCTCATCAAAACAGATGTTTCAACTCCGCGATGCCTGCTTTAGTCCATAAATGGACTTAAGCAGCTTGCAAACTTTCCCGCTGCTCCCACTCTGATTGAAACCCTCTGGCTGATCCATATAGACGCTCTCTTCTAAATTTCCATTCAGAAAAGCCGTCTTTACGTCCATCTGCCAGATTTCATAATCATGGAAGGTAGCAATAGCAAGAAGGACCCGAATGGATTTGAGCATAGCCACTAGAGAAAAAGTTTCGTCATAGTCCAAACCAGGTCTTTGACGAAAACCCTTTGCAACAAGTCTAGCCTTATAGGTTTTCACCTGTCCATCTACACCAATCTTTTTCTTGAAGATCCATTTGCATCCTATGGGTTTTACCCCATCTGGAGCAAAGTCCAAAGTCCATACTTTGTTGGTGTACATGGACTCCATCTCGGTCCGCATTGCATCTAGCCATCGTACCGAGTCGCCGCTCTGGATGGCCTGCTGGAAGTCAGTAGGTTCATCATCATCTATGATGCAATCCTCTCTATCCCCATCTATGAGAAAACCGTAGTATCTCTCAGGCGGATGAGACGGCCTACTACTCCTGCGGAGGGGTGCGGGAATGTCCTGTTCTTCTTGAACCTCTGGTTCTACCAATCTTTCAGTAACAGTTTGTGGTTCTGGAATTTCTTCCAGTTCTACTACGCTCCCACTCTTCTGATTTTCTAAAAATTCAGTTTCTAAGAAGCGGGCATGTCGAGAAACAAAAACCTTTTGTTCCTCTGCGTAATAGAAACAATATCCTGTAGAGTTCTTTGGATATCCCACAAACTTACACTCTACTGAGCGTACCTCGAGCTTGTCCGGATGCTGCTTTTTTACAAAAGCTGGACATCCCCATGTCTTCAGGTACTGAAGATAGGGTTTCTTCCCACTCCACATCTGATATGGTGTGGTAGGCACAGTTTTGGTTGGAACTCTGTTCAAAAGATGTATCGCTGATTCTAGCGCATAACCCCAGAAAGATCGCGGTAACTCAGCATTATTCATCATGGATCGTACCATATCCAATAGGGTTCGATTCCGTCTCTCCGATACACCGTTATGCTGTGGAGTGTATGGAGGAGTAAGCTGAGAGAGAATTCCTTTCTCTTTTAGGTAACCTAGGAACTCGGCACTTAAGTATTCTCCACCTCGATCAGATCTCAGTGTCTTAATACTTTTGCCTGTTTGGTTTTCCGCTTCACTCTTGTACTCCTTGAATTTCTCAAAGGTCTCGGATTTATGCTTCATCAAGAAGACATGTCCAAACCTAGAGAAATCGTCTGTAAAAGTAATGAAGTAGGAATAACCACCTCTTGCATGTGTAGACATTGGACCGCATACATCACTGTGTATGAGTCCTAAGAGCTCGCTCGCTCTTACTCCTTGTCTAGTAAATGGAGTCTTTGTCATCTTTCCTTTGAGACAAGATTGACAAGTGTCATAAGATTGATATTCGAACGTGTCCAAATATCCTTCTCTATGCAACTTAGTCAACCTTCTCTCATTGATGTGACCCAGTCTACAATGCCATAAGAAAGCTTTATTTAAATCTGGAGACTTTCTTTTTAGTGTGTTCTGGACATTGAAAATTTGGAGTTGGTTTAAAACATATATACCGTTATTTAGAGTACCGGACCCAATCAAACCATGATTAAGGTGGATGTTAACAACATCTCTTACAAACGTGAAATCATAACCTTTATTTGATAACAAGGAAACCGATATGATATTACACGTTAAACTTGGTACAAAATAACAGTTATGTAAAACCAAAATATGTCCACTCGTCAATCCTAGGTGATAATCCCCGACGGACGCAGCTCCCACGCTAGCTCCGTTAGCAACCCTGAGGATTATATCACCTTCTTTTAGCACTCTACGGTTTCTCAGTGCCTGCAATGAATTGCAAATATGAGATCCTGATCCGGTATCCAATACCCAGGAAGTAGAGTTGATCGACAGACAATTCTCAATTACAAACACACCTGAAGTCGAAGCCACAGCTTGCTTCGGTTCCTGGTTCTTGGCGTTCCACGCCTTGCAATCCTTCTTCCAGTGCCCTTTCCTGTGACAATGGAAGCACTCATACAGGCCAACTACCGGTGCTTCAAACTTTTTCTTTCCCTTCTTTCCCACCTTACTAACACCTCCTCTAGGTTTGGGTGCGGCCTTCTTCTTCCTTCCTTTGGCCCTAGCCTTGGACCCGGAAGAAGATGCACCGCCAACAAACATAGCGGGTGTTTCCCTTGCCTTCTGCAAGGTGCCCTCTGCACTCCTTAACATGTTCAGGAGTTCCGCAAGTTCAACTTCTTTTCTTTGAAGATTGAAGTTGAGGATAAACTGGGCGTAGGTGGGAGGAAGGGACTGGAGAATAAGGTCTGTATACAGCTCATTATCCAAAGTCGTCCCAAGGTCTGCGAGCTCTTCAATATAGCCGATCATCTGTAGGACATGTTCACCTACCGATGACCCGACAGCCAACCTCGCTCGAAACAATTTCTTAGAGGTCTCGTATCTTGCTATACGAGATTGCTCTCCATAAAGTTCCTTTGTATGGAGAAATATGCCATCCAGGGACATATCTTCGTGCCTCCTCTGATGTTCATTGTCCATAGAGGCAAGCACGACGCACTTGGCTCTCGCGCAATCTAAATCCCAGGTTTTGCGGATTTCCTTATCCGCATTGCTGGATTTGGGACCAGGGACAGCAGGTGCCGTAGCGGTGAGGACGTACTCCAGTTTGTCATAGGTCAAAGCCCTTTTGACATTCCGCAGCCAATCTTTATAGTTTGGCCCCGTCAGTATATTTTTTTCTAAAAGTAACTTAAGTCCAGTCATTTTCAGGGTCGCTGCAATTAGGAGAGAGAGAAGAAAACTCTTTAGCATGATGCTCTTGCAAGTTTAGAGTGGTTTTTAGTTTATCTAAACTGGATGGCTCCCACTGTTTCTCGAATCCTTCCTCAAACCATAAAAGAAGAATTAGCCAGGACTATTCTCACCGTACAATACTTGCTTAACCGTTCAGCCAGGCCAGTGTCGATACTTCGAGGGAGGTTTTCCAATGCTTTCGCGAAGTTCCTTAATTAAATAACCTCTTTTCTCTGGGGGCGTAACCCCGCTGACACCTTTCTGGACACCTACTAGGTTTATAGCATTGATCGTTAAGTGACGAATATCCTGATAAGTAGCATATACTCACAGTAGGATCGGGATCCAAATATCATCGTATGATAATGTTGAAGGAATCCTACCAACATTCATCAAACTCCAAATGGTATGCATCTTTTTGCAAATTTCAGTTTCTTTAGAAATTCCCGATATAAGTTTTTGCCCCATGCTCTTATGACCTTGACGTATGCCAACAAATCATAAGTCACATGTCAAGTTCTGCCCATCATTATCTTGTTAATTTGAACCCACCCGTATATACCCTTGACGTATGCCAACAAGGTAATGCGACTGTCCCAAACCAACACATCTATCTATGCAACAAATGAATACCCCAGCAGCTACCAAACACTATGCCTTGACGTATGCCAACAAGCATAGCTTGAATACTACTGACTATCCATAAGAAATGACGGAGGGCTACGACTGGTTTTGGAGAAACCGTGAACGTAGTGAACTTGATATAATCGAAGGAACCTTGATAGCTTTTAAAAGGAGTGGTTAAGTCTCCGCATTTTAAAAATATCTGTTTTTAAAAATAACCGAGTGGTTTCTTTTAAATTGTTCCAACGATTTAAACTTTGGTTTGTTTTCTTTGCATTACAGATAATGCGTCCCATCATTAACCTATCATTGCAGAAAACAACGAAAATACAACGTCCTCTTATGCCATCCGCATTCGCCACTGGGTCCCGTCATCACCCGTTAGGTTACTTAACTAACGACAGAGCGGGGGCTGGGCTAGCGCGGGTGTAAAACATAAGTGACGTCTAAATAGCTATCATATATATAGATATTTTACATTCGTCTGACGCAATGATATTCATTCCAGAACACAGATAAACAATATTGGATTTGCAAGCAATCTGTATTTCTTTTGAGCCTGCAAGAAAAGACAGATTACACAGTTGTGATGAATAGCCGATACCCCACCCTCGACCCCTACGGGTACGGCAAACTACCCGCCCGGCAGTTTGTGTACCCCACCTTGGGTCAGTCCTAGGAGCAAAAACAGTAAAATGAAATAATACAACGGTGGCTACAACCGCAACCTGGATGTGCCCCGCAAAATAATATTACAACAAATTACATTTACAACAAATGAATTAAACAATAATCCATTGCTAAACCCCGGCTATACACCACAACAGTCCAATACAGTTTATATGCACAAACAGATATAACCATTACAGAAATGTGCAACCCCCTGCCAACCGACATACTAGCAGTTAGGGGAGGTTTACGAACACATTAAACAATCACAGATATAATCCAATATGCAAATACTGTACAATTTCGATCGATTAAACAACATCAATATTGCTCCAAAATCTGCTCTGTTAAACTGTAACCTGAGCAAATATTAAATATTCCAGAAAACCCCAAATAATACACAGAAGCAACAGAAGAAAAATCGGCTCCTGACTCGCCAACTCGGCGGCGGAAGCGCGGCGACTCAGTAGGCTGAGGCCGCGGTTCCGCGGTGAGTTAGGCGATTCAGGTGACTGTTTTTCTTGGGTGTTCTTCTGGTGTCTTTTCAAGCTCTCTGAACTTACCTGAAAAATTTTAGGACATCATTTTAAGTTCGACAGAAACTGAACAGATTTAGGGTTTTCCGGCTTCGTTTTTCCGTTCGAAATTCGTACAAATTTGCAATCAAGTTATTTAGTGTTTAGCGAGGCTCTGATACCACTGTAAGTCGATGTAGTACACCCCAGTACTTGTGGGGAGGCGGAATTTTCAAAAACGATCAAGTTTAAAGAACGAACATCGACTAACCGCTTGAATCGAAGCTAAACTATAAATAACCGTACACAAAGTGTTTCTTAACTATTATGTTTAGGGATTATACCAAATGAAACTAGTCCTTCGTCTTTACGATCTCCTTGTTCTCCTCGGCCTTCTCTAGGTAGTAGACGATCCACCCGAGAGCAAAACTCCAAGCTACACCTCTAACTTGGGGCAACTAATCTACTTTGATTGCTAATCAAAGAAGAAAGGATGATATAGAGTGAAGGTAATGGATGTTTAAGTCTAACTAATCCTTTGATCTCAACACATGAGGATTAAGGATTAGTCTCTTGAAGATGAGAGCTTGAGGAGAGAGAATGTGAGATAAGATAATGAGATGAGAGAGAGTGTATCATAATATATTATGAAGCATTCTTATTTTTAGAATAATGAATAATAGAAATGAATAAGCATGCTTCATAAATGCAAAATGGTGATTCATTAAGCATGTGTCATTATCATTTATGGTGCAATAATGATAATGATGAATCACCCTCATGACTCACAATCTTATCCAAAGTAACCTCCTTAGTCATATCTTCTAGAAGCTTCTCGCACAATTACGAGAACGCCCTTCCGATCCGCAAAAATACGGAAAAACTTTAGACTGTAAAAATCCAATAACCGGATACCAGTAACTGGCTTAAACCAAAGCCGACTGGTAAAAACTGTCCGAAAGTCGTACGTGCGTAAACGCACGTATGCGTCCGAACCCTTTGTCGCAAAACCATGCGACCTCTATATCGTTTCGCCTGGAGTAGGAAACTCTCTGTGTGGGACTCTAGAGACTCGACTACTACGCTGGCAGTGGGTTTAACCACAGACCGCAAGCGGCACTAGCTGTACGTAACGGTCCCCAGGTAGTTGTCGATAAGAAGGCCGATGAGGAAACCCATCCGAACTCCTACTGAGTCTGATGTGACAATCTCCATACAGTCCGGTCCGTTCGTCCAAGACTATCGCATATCGGGCCTAGGGGGCGGCAAGCGTCAGTCCCCTAATAGCGGTATAAGTCGTGTCGGAGGGAAGCCCATTACACCCTGAGAAACTACTGGAACCTACCAGCAAATCTCGCTTGCCCTGGCCAGGGACTTTGCGTAATGGCTCTCTGACACAGCACGATATCTACTCCCAATACCGGGAGGGACGAATCCTGTCTAACCGCCACTGCCTCCAAGTGCTCGGGACTGCACCCAACTGCTACCTGTTTGCACGACTCCTATGAGCCGTGGTAGGGTAGCAATCTAAGAACAGTGGGACACACTCGAGGCGAAGTAGCAGTGTCAAGTCTGCGGACTATGCTGTACTCATGTCACCTGGGAACTGCTCACTGACGACTGGTATCAAACCAACCAACAGTTCCCTGTGAGTCCTGTCCGGTGTACCCGTAACCTAACGAGCACCTGCATACTATCTCCAGTACGACGTACTGACGGCTGTGGGACAGACCATCTCCCCAACTGGGATGAGAAGCGTACATACTAGTCTACTCCGGATATCGATGCTCTGTCTCGATAATCCAACGACCAGGGACCTGAATAAGGATGTGCTTGTAGACTACCCAGCCCCCACTAGTGTGACTGCCATCACAACGCTGGTAGACAAGCAAGATCCTAAGAGCTCTATCAATACGTACACTCACATATTAAGATAGAAAAACCAAGTAGCATACTACCATGTTTAGCAAGACTGTTATATACATGTGAATATCCCAAGCTTCCATTAAGTAATATACAAACTAGTATGATACAGTAATGGCCTTCTAGGGCATAAACACTAACAGATGAGATCTCAATTCTTGATTGTTTTCTTTGTTATGATGTTTGAGTAAAAACTCCGCTCATGGAGGAATCGAGAGAATCAATAGATGATGATAAATAAATTCTTGAACTATTCTTACGTCTAATGAGTTTTGTAAACTTTAGGAAATTGAATTATCGACAACCTAGTTTTGAGCGAGATGCTTTATTGAATGTTTTCGCTCTTAATTAGAAATCAACGATCGATGATTGAATTTCCTAGAGGCTAGAGTTTGAATGATAATCAACGAAAGGACAAGGGATGTTGATGGAGAAACCTTAGTTTCTTCAAGAGATCCCTAATTCTCGTTGATCATCATCGATCTAGCAACAAATCATCAATGGATAGGAATACGTAATCACAAGTCTTCATCCTCTCTATCGATTCGATCGATTCCTAGGAGCTTCATTACAAATCTTAATAGTTCATTAGATTTGGACATCTTCTAGAACTTTATTGATTCTTGATCTTTAGATCTAGTTCTTTACTTTTCTTGAAACTAAATTTCAAAATTCTTGAATCAATTTTCTTGCAATTTTTCTTTTATCTTTTCATTTCGACTCATATAAAACAATAGCGAGAAAAACACACATCTCAGTGGACGATCCGTATTCATTAACGCGCTACATCGACACCGTTAATTGATTGCGGTATAAATTTCTTTGGTTGTGATCTTTACACATCTTTCTAAACACGACACACATGGAAACATTCAATCACTGAACTACCACAAACCCTAGGGTTTAATGGAGGTTCTGATGGTCACATAATCGAGTTAGGGTTTCGTTCTTCTAGAGGGTCCACAGAATCGCTTGCACGTTTTTCTGAAAATTTTAAACTCGGAAAAAATTGAACTTTTGAAAAAATTTCAGCGGGGAAAAAATGGGGTTATTGATATCCGTTCGAACTTTTTAACATCGTCTAATTAACCCGAATACATGTTAGAATTACGATTATGAAACACTCCTAATTGCTTTTGCAGAAAGTTAACATCACATGAAAAATTAGCAAAAACAAACAAAACCTGAAACCCCAAAACCCAGAGACTGGAACACCACCAAAATTTGAAGCCAGAATACCACTATTCACCTGATCACACCGGATTTTAGCCTATTGTGGCCGGCCCAATTTGATCAAAATTGCCTTAATTTTTGGTGGTGTTCATGTTACATCACATATAACATTCTGCAGTTGTTCAAAAAAAAATTTTGAAGGCTTTTTAAATTCGACAGAAACCAAGTTTTCGTATCGGGTGTTTCGGAGTAGTTTTGGTTTCATAATCCTTGCAAATATCCCATACCAATTTTAAAATTTTGTCGTTCTAGTAAACCCTAACCCTAGAATCGCTACTAGAAAACCCGATGAAACATAATCTAAAAACTATACATCTAAAGTGAAAAAGGAATACAACCTTTGTAGACCGGTACTTTACTTCAATAGCTCCGTGTAGTAGCCCCTTCGCTGCGATCATGAACTCCCGGACTCTAGAGAGGCTCCCATGAAGAAACGAACAAGCTTGCATCGAAGTCTTCGAGGCCGAAGATGATCTACGTCGAGGAGACACTAACCCAATCTATCTCTTCATTAATTGTGGAATTAGTGAAGCAAACACCCTATACTAAATGTCAAGTAGTAGAGGATGATGAACTAGGAAGTGGATTCACTTTAGTTTTATTTTTCTCACAATATTTTTCATCACTTTTTCAAACCCTAGAAAACTCTTTTCTTTTTGGAAGAAGAAGATGAAGCAAGTGATGGAAGAATAATCAAGTGAGGTTAGAAATGCAACCATGATGAGTGTGTGTCATGCACTAACCATTGTAGAGACTAAACCATGGCTAGAAGTTAAGGGTTGGGTTAACAAATATCTTAAGCGAGACAAACAAGTTGTCTTAGTCAATGAAACCTAAAAGCTTCTACAAGATTTGAACCATGACTCATTATCCAAATGTTTGAATTACATAAAACAAATAAAACCCTAACTTAACCTAGCATGGTGTGAGTCTCATACTAACATGTTGCATGTGTAATCTAGCATGATACAACAATATATATCACATATATATTTTGTGTGCAAAGAAAACAATTAACATATATCACATATATGTTAAGTGTATCAAATGTGAGAAAAAGAAAAGCTTAAGTGAGCTAATATTAGTTAATGTAATTTAATATATTAAATATATAATTCTACACTAAATTAATAAATCAATACTTGATTTAATAATCCGGCTATTTTGTGTATAACAGACTAATATCAAGTGCAATAACTTATCGAATCAACACTTGATGCGATAACCTGGCTATATCACATATAACTGACCAATGTCATAAGTAGAGAGAATAGAATGCAGTGTCACATATCGCATTAATCTTGGTCCCACACATATCACTTATGTGCTTCTATTCCGTTTCGCTTGAGCCAGGAAACCTCTATGTAGGACTCTGAAGACTCGTCAATACGTCGACAGTAGGTGATGATCATATCAAAAACCCACAAGCCGCAAGTGGTCTGCTAAACGTAACGGCCACCCGGGTATTGAGCGATCAGAAGATCAACAAGCAAGCATGCTCGTACTCCTGCGAATCCAATCAGTAACACTACCGTACAGTCCGGTCTCTTCGTCTGATATGTCGCATATCACAGACTGGGGATGGTATAACGTCAAACCCCAATAGCCTGATAAGTCATGCCGATGCAAGGTCCATATCGGTTCGAGAAACTACTGATAACACTTACCAGTAAATCTCAGCAAACCTGGCCAGGGATTTCCTGTTATGGCCAATCGAGCATAGCGCAACATCAACTCCCAATACCGGGAGAGACGAAACCCCTCCTATCGCTCATTGCCTCCATATGACCCGGGACTGTACCCAAAACCTACCTTTTTGCACGATCTCTTCACCGTGGTATGGTGGAAATCAAAGCACAACAGGAATCACACAAGACTCTATGACGATCTCGGGTCTACAGACCAACCTATACCAGTGTCACCTGAGAACGGCTATCCGACGATACGTATAATACCATCTAGGAGTTCTCGGCGAGTCCGTTTAGTGTACCCCGTCTCCACTGAGCACCTGTATCCTTTCTCTGATGTAAAACACCAATGGATATGGGATCGTCGATCGCCCATCATATGGGTCAAGAAGCGCATACGCTAGTCTACTCTAGAGTATCGATGCCCTGTCTCGATACTCCCACGACTAGGAACATTTGAAGGATGTACTTATCGACTATCCTGTCACCACTAGTATGATCTACATCATAATCCTGGTAGTCAAGTACTCATTTTAAGGGCTTTATCAACGTATAATAGAGAGACAATAAGTGCACATGTTAAGATAAAATACAACCAGATAGCATACTATCATGTCGAGCAAGAAAGTTCTCCCTATACATGTCCAAGCATCCACTACAATATACATCGCATGTACAGTAATGGCCTCTAGGGCATATATATAACTAACAAAATTTTGATTTATTAAAATAAATAAAACCCTAAATTATATCTATCATGGTGTAAGTCACACACACACAGCCATGAAGCATGTATCATCAAAGATGACACAAAACATGTACACAAATATATATCACATATATACTTAATGCACAATTTCAAGTGAGAAAAGAAATCTTAAGTGAGCAGACAGTAGTTAATGTAAATTAATATATCAAATATATAATTATACATTAGATTATTAAATCAACACATGACTTAATAATCCGGCTATATCACATATAACCGACTAATATCAAATGCAAAAACTTATCGAATCAACACTTGATCCGATAAACTGGTTATATCCCATATAACTGACCGATGTCACATATCGTGAGATTAGAATACGGTATCATATATCGTATTAATCTCGGTCCCGCACATATCACATATGTGCTCCTACTCCGTTTCGCTTGAGCCAGGAAACCTCTATATAGGACTCTAAAGACCCGTCAATACGCCGGCAGTAGGTAATGATCATATCAAACACCTACAAGCCGCAAGCGGTCTGCTAAATGTAATGGCCACCCGGGTATTGAGCGATCAGAAGATCAACAAGCATGCCTGCTCATACTCCTGCGAATCCAAACAGTAACACTACCGTACAGTCCGGTTTCTTCGTTTGATATGTCACGTATCTCGTCTAGGGGTGGTAAACGTCAGACCCCAGTAACTCGATAAGTCGTGCCGATGTGAGGCTCATAACAGGTCGAGAAACTACTGATAACACATACTAGTATATCTCAGAATCAGCCCTGGCCAAGGACTTCCTGTTATATCCAATCGAGAACATCGCAACATCAACTCCCTATACCGGGAGAGAAGAATCCCCTGCTATCGCTCATTGCCTCCATGTGACTCGGGAATGTACCCAAAAACCACCTTTTTGCACGATCTCTTGACCGTGGTATGGTGGAAATCAAAGCATAATGGGAATCACACAAGTCTCTATGTCGATCTCGGGTCAACAGACTAACCTGTACCAGTGTCACCAGAGAACTGCAATCTGATGTGAGGTATAATACCATCTGGGAGTTCTCGGCGAGTCCGTCCAGTATACCCAGTCTCCACTGACCACCCGTATACCATCTCTGATGTCAAACACCAATGGATATGGGATCATCCATCGCCCATCATATGGGTCGAGAAGTGTATACGCTAGTCTACTCTGGAGTATCGATGCCTTGTCTCGATACGCCCACAACTAGGAACATTTGAAGTATGTACTTGCCGACTACCTCTGCCCCACTAGTATGATCCGCATCATAATCCTGGTAGTAAGTAGTCATCCTGAGGTCTTTATCAACTTGTAATAGAGAGACAATAAGTGTACATGTTAAGATAAAGTGCAACCAGATAGCATACTATCATGTCGAGCAAGAAAGTCCTCCCTATGTATGTCCAAGCATCCACTACAATATACATCGCATGTACAGTAAAGGCCTCTAGGGCATACACATAACTAACAATCTCCCATTTGCACTAGGGCCATCATATAGCAGTGGTTGTAGTATCTCATACTCAACCATCCCATAATAGTCTCTCTTAGGAAAAGGCCTTTGTGAGTGGATCCGTCGTATTGTCCTCTGTGTCTACTCTCCTAACCTCGATCTCCCTGTAGATCAACCATCTCCATGATCAGGTGATACTTACTTAGAATATGTCTGGATTACTGATGGGACGGGGGTTCCTACGCCTAAGCCACAACTCCATTGTCACACAATGGTAGGAACGAAGTTCATCTCATGAACTTATATACACCCAGACTCCATCTTTGGTAGTATCGTTGGTAGCGATGTATCCAGACTTTATCGTATAGTTTGTCACAGTATCTAGCTTGGAACTCTTCCAACATACCGTCCCTCCACTGAGGGTAATGATAATGCCTGTGACTGACATTCAGTCGTCCTTACCACCGTGGAAGCTATCCAGTGATTCTCCTCAGGATCGATTGATACCATCTCACTACACCTAGTGAGAATCCTAACATCCACTTAGATCTATCTCATAGATCCAAAACCAAGGATTTAGGAGGTATCACCTTGATCCTATATGGAGAGTCCTTGTGATAAGAGGAGATTGACCGAGTGTAGCATACGAAACTCCTTTCCTATCAAGAGTATGTCATCCACGTACAATACGAGGAATACCACCAAACTCTCTACTACCTTTTTGTATATACAAAGTTTATCTACCATTTTGATGAAATCATAATTCTTTCACTATCACATCAAAAAAGATGTTCCAACTCCGCGATACCTGCTTTAACCCGTAAAGCAACATGCACACGTTTCCGCTGCTCCCACTGTCTACGAAGCCCTCTAGCTGTGTACTTATAGACGCTTTCTTCTAAATCAATATTTAGAAAAAGCAGTCATGACACCCAACCGCCAGATATCGTAGTCATGGTATGTAGCAATGGCAAGTAGGATCCAGATGGACTTAAGCATACCTACCGGAGAAAATGTTTCATCATAATCCACACTTGGTCGATGATGAGAACCTTTTACAACATATCTAGCTTTGAAAGTCTCAAATTTTCCATCTACACCAAGTAATCTTCTCAAGATATACTTGCTCCTGATGGGGGTTTAACCCTTCAGATATAGCAACCAAAGTCCATACTTTGTTAGTGTACATAGATTCATTCTCAGATCGCATAGCATCTAGCCATTCTCATAGAGTCCCCACTCTTGATGGCCTGCTCGAAAATAGTTGGGTCATCATCTCATGATGCAATCCTCGCTCCCACTGTCATTGAGAAAACCGAAGTATCTCTCAGGCGGATGAGGAACCCTACCAGATCGGCGGAGAGGCTGAGGTTCGTCAGGAGCTATTGAATCCTCCGGTTCTATCAAAATCATGAGCTGTGGTTTGTATAGCTAGAACTCCAACCCGTTCTACCTCATGACTACAAATTTCTTTCCAAAATAAATTCCTTTTCTAAAAAGGTGGCATGCCGAGAAATAAAACACCTTTTGTTCCTCGGTGTGGTAAAAAATATTCCCTAGCGAATACTTGGGATATCAAACAAACTTCCACAGAACTAACCTTACCTCGTGTAGGGTTACTAGGCACTCTTACAAGGGTTCCAACAAACTTTCACAGAGTTGACCTTGCCTCGTATAGGGTTACTAGGCACTCTTACAAGGGTCTATAAGGCATCAACCATGCCCGATTTAAAATTTAGACGTACCGAACAACCCAAAGTGATGATCTTTGCTAGATTATTAGGGTTAAACATGCAAGTAAACATCTTTACAACTAAGAGAGTGGGATTACAACCTTTGTAGTCCGCTCCTTCGCTTCATAAGCTCTCTGTAGAAGTCCCTTTGTCGCGATCCATGATCTCCCGGACTCAAGAGAGGCTCCACAACCCAAATGATCCATGCTTGCATGTAGTCTTCCTTTTCAAAAATGATATGCCTTGAGGTTTCTTTAACTCAAGCTCTCACTCACTAATGAGGTGAACACCCTAATCTAATTGGCTAGATTAGATGAGGATGATGAAGTAGGATTTATGCTCTCTTTTAATATGAAATTCTCACACTAATCCATCACAAAATATAACCAAGAAGCTTTTGTGAGCTCAAGGAAGAAGAAGAAGAATGAATTCCTTTTGTGATGAATAATGAAAATGTAATGATAATTACAAATGCAACCATGGTTGATAAAGAGAAGGCTAACCATCGTAGAGACTTAACTAGGGTTAAGGGTGTGGGTTGGGTTAGGAAATATCTCACAAAATATCAACACATAATATCATTGCAAGAAACAAAAGAAAAGCTTCTAGAAGCATCATAAAAGAACTAACCCAAATCAAACCCTAACCATGTTTAATCTCCACTAATCATGTTGAATTAGTAATTGTAATATGTTACAATATTATATATCACATATATAATATATTTTTGTAACAAAAGAAAATAACACAATTAACATATATCGCATATATATCAATGTATTATCCGGTGAGAAAATGAAATAATAAAGCGAGCCAATATTAGATAATGTAATGCAATATATCATATATATAATTATATATTAAATTATCGAATCAACACTTGATCCGACAATCCGGCTATATCGCATATAACCGACTAATATATCATGTACCGATTCATCGAATCAACACTTGATCCGATGACCCGGCTGATATCAAATATCGCCGGCCGATATCATATATCGCGAGAATGAAATACGGTATCTCATATCGTATTATTCTCGGTCCCGCACATATCATATATGTGCTCCTACTCCGTTTTGCCTGAGTCAAGAAACCAAAATGTAGGACACTAAAGAATCGTCAATATGCCGGTAGTAGGTGGTGATCATATCAAACACCTACAAGCTGCAAGCGGTCAGCTAAACGTAACAGCCACCCAGGTATTAAACGATCAGAAGATCAAGAAGCAAGCCTGTACATTCTCCTGTGAATCCGATCAGTAACACTCCCGTACAGTCCGGTCTTTTCGTTTGATATGTTGCATATCTAGTCTAGGGGTGGTAAACGTTAGACCCAAGTAACCGATAAGTCATGTCGATGTGAGGCTCATAACAGGTCGAGAACCTACTGATAACACTTACTAATAGTACTCAATATCCGCCCTGGCCAGAGACTTCCAGTTATAGCCAATCGAACACAGCACAACATCAACGAGTTTTTATCAAATCTTCCTTCAAACCCTAAAAGGTAAGATTAGCCGGGATTAATTACACCCTACAATTTCGTCAATCTTTCAGCCAGATCAGTGTTGGTACTTTGAGGGAGGTTCCCCGTGCTTTCGCACGGACCTTATTAAAATAAAACTCGTTTTCCCAGAGGCTTAACCCCGTTAACACCTTTCTAGACACCTACTTGATCGGCTAATTGTCCTATGTAAAATTCTTCCAGGAGTAACTCTTACTCGTAGTGGGTATCAGGATCCATCTATCTCATAGAAAGTATGAAATCTCATTGCAAATTTCAACACTTGAAATTCCCGATAATGCTTTTGCCCCTAGCGACTTATGACCTTAACATAGTCAACAAATCATAATTACTAGCCAAGTTCATCCCGTCATTTCCCGATTGAATTAAACCCACCTGCACGACCCTTAACATAGTCAACAAAGTCGTACAACTACCCTAATCCAATCACATCTCATGCTTTAACAGATAAGCACTAAATAGCTACCGTACACTACGCCTTAACATAGTCAACAAACGTAGTATGAATACTAAGTAGTATTTATCTAAAATGACGGAGGGCTACACAGGTTTTTCAAAAAACCATGAGCGTAATGAACTTGATATCGTTGTAGAAATAAGTGATTTTGAAAAGGAGTGTTTTTGAGACTTTTCCAGTTTCGCTAAAGTGGTCACTCCTAGTGAAGGGATCTCGGCTCTTTCCCGATTTTATAAGGTGCAGGGTATATCATATATACCGCGGTGCAAAGTAAGAACTATTTAAGCTGTCAAAAACTAAACCGTGAGTTTGTAGTATCTGCCAGTTTTGCTAAAGAGGTCACTCCCGGTGAAGGGATCTCGGCTCTTTCCCCATCGAATAAGGTGCAGGGTATATCATATATACCGCTGTGCAAAGAAAGACTGTAGCTACCTTTTTATAAAGTTTTGATTCTACAATATCTTTTAGGTTTCTTTTCTTTTATTAATCTCATTAATAAAACCCATCAATTATGCTTCCTAAGCATCACAGAAGAAACGAAAGCTGTAATATTTATATATCATATATATAGTATAAGCATTCGTCTCAGGCAGTAATATGATCTCATCACAGAACATTGCAGCAGAAGACAACATATGAAATATTGGATATACTAGGACGTCCGTGTTTTATATCGAGCCTGTATAAAACACGGATTCCACGGTCGCGATGAATAGTCAAACCCACATCCCTAGACCCCTACGAGAGCGGCAAGCAACACCGCCAATTCTAGGGTTAGGAGACCCGGTCTCGACTCCTCGAGATGGCCTCCCACTGGACCCTAGAACCCGGTTACTTATGCTCCCCTCCTTGGGTCTACCTAATGCGGAAAAATAAATAATATACAATGGTGACATCAACCTCATCCCGGAAGTGCCCCAATAAAAGAACATTACATACAAATGAATTTTACATGAATGAAAATAAAAACCCTCATCTCACATAAAACCCCCGGCTATTCAAAACACGACGATCCATTATAACATATTACAGCAACACATAATATCTCATATCATCAACGTAAGCAAGTATGCGTATCCCGATTGTCGTTGATGTATAGCAACGAAGCCGGCGATACACCACATATTACGCTTACGGTCACAGAAAAGAAAGTCTAAAACTACAACATTTGGAATCCACAACTACTTTAGACATCGTAAATCCGAAATATCACATACTTCGCATTTCATGCCTAACTATATGAATTCCACATATTGTATCACATTCCAGATAAATAGACAATATTAAAATTTCTGATCAAATAATCAAATACCCAAGATTTCCTAAATAGCTCAACACTTGAGCGGAGTTCAAAAAACTCAGAACATGTCACCGCCCCAATGAACCAGCCGTAGAAGGGTCAAACTAATGCCTCACATGTGGCAACGCCAAACTACCACAAACCCTAGGATTCAGTGGAGGTTTTGACGGCCACATAATCGAGTTAAGGTTACGTTCTTCTAGAGGGTCCACAGATATGCTTGCATGTTTTTCCGAAAATTTTAAACTCAAGAAAAATTCAACACTTGAAAGTTTTTTGTGTCGGGAAAAAGTGAGTTATTGATATCCGTTCGAACAATTTAACACGTTCTAAATTATCCAGAAAACTGAACGAAATTAAACTTTCCGATCGAATCAACGAATATTGAAGATCTCTAGAACACTCAACACTTAAGTAATATTAAAAATACCCAGAAGTATATCCCAGTACCTACGGATGTTACTGTGCAACAACAAACCCTAATCCCACTTTACGGCCGTGGAACCGCCGCGCAAGGCAGGTTATTGCCGCGGTTTGTATGGATTACTGGCTCATTTTTCATAGTAACCCTTAGAATTCCCTGTTGATTTTTTTGAGTATTTTTAATGCAGAAAAAATCACATTTTAAAAAAATTTCGAGAGATGGGGTCAAAACCGACGTTTCGGGGTTCGATCGGACTTTTAACTTCGTATACACGTCGCCTAATGCTCTAGCTAGGCTCTGATACCACTGTAGGGTTACTAGGCACTCTTACAAGGGTCTATAAGGCATCAATCATGCCCGATTTAAAATTTAGACGTGCCGAACAACCCAAAGCGAGGATCTTTGCTAGATTATTAGGGTTAAACATGCAAGTAAACATCTTTACAACTAAGAGAGAGGGATTACTACCTTTGTAGTCCGCTCCTTCGCTTCATAAGCTCCGAGTAGAAGTCCCTTCGCCGCGATCCATGATCTCCCGGACTCAAGAGAGGCTCCACAACCCGAATGATCCATGCTTGCTTATAGTCTTCCTTTTCAAAGATGATCTACCTTGAGGTTTTTTTTAACTCAAGCTCTCACTCACTAATGAGATGAACACCCTAATCTAATTAGTTAGATTAGATGAGGATGATGAAGTAGGATTTATGCTCTCTTTTAATATCAAATTCTCACACTAATCCATCACAAAATAAAAACCTAGAAAGCTTTTGTGAGCTCAAGGAAGAAGAAGAAGAATGAATTCCTTTTGTGATGAATAATGAAAATGTAATGATAATTACAAATGCAACCATGGTTGATAAAGAGAAGGCTAACCATTGTAGAGACTTAACTAGGGTTAAGGGTGTGGGTTGGGTTAGGAAATATCTCACAAAATATCAACACATAATATCTTTGTAAGAAACAAAAGAAAATCTTCTAAAAGCTTCATGAAAGAACTAACCCAAATCAAACCCTAACCATGTTTAATCTCCACTAATCATGTTGCATTAGTAATTATAATATGTTACAATATTATATATCACATATATAATATATTTTTGTAACAAAAGAAAATAACACAATTAACATATATCGCATATATATCAATGTATTATCCGGTGAGAAAATGAAATAATAAATCGAGCCAATATTAGATAATGTAATGCAATATATCATATATATAATTATACATTAAATTATCGAATCAATACTTGATCCGACAATCTGGCTATATCGCATATAATCGACTAATATATCATGTACCGATTCATCGAATCAACACTTGATCCGATGACCCGGCCGATATCAAATATCGCCGGCCGATATCATATATCGCGAGAATAAAATACGGTATCTCATATCGTATTATTCTCGATCCCGCACATATCACATATGTGCTCCTACTCTGTTTTGCCTGAGTCAAGAAACCTCTGTGTAGGACTCGCCGGTAGCAGGTGGTGATCATATCAAACACCCACAAGCTGCAAGCGGTCAGTTAAACGTAACAGCCACCCAGGTTTTGAGTGATCAAAAGATCAACAAGCAAGCCTGTACATTCTCCTGTGAATCCAATCAGTAACACTCCCGTACAGTCCGGTCTCTTCGTCTGATATGTTGCATATCTAGTCTAGGGGTGGTAAACGTCAGACCCAGTAACCGATAAGTCGTGTCGATATGAGGCTCATAATAGGTCGAGAATCTACTGATAACACTTACCAATAGTACTCAATATCCACCCTGGCCAGGGACTTCAAGTTATAGCCAATCGAACACAGCACAACATCAACTCCCTATATCGGGAGAGACGATTCCCCTCCTATCGCTCATTGCCTCCATGTGATTCGAGATTGTACCCAAAAGCCACCATTTTGCATACTCTCTTGGATGTGGTAAGGTGGAAATCAAAGCACAGTGGGAATCACACAAGACAATCTCGGGTCTACAGACTACCCTGTACCAGTGTCACCAAAGAACTGCCATCTGACGTGAGGTATAAAACCATCTGGGAGTTCTCGGCTAGTCCGTCCAGTATACCCGGTCTCCACTGAGCACCCGTACACCATCTTTGATGTCAAACACCGATGGATATAGGATCATCCATCGCCCATCATATGGGTTAAGATGCGTATACGCTAGTCTACTCTGGTGTATCGATGCCCTGTCTCGACACACCCTCGACTAGGAACGGTTATAGGATGTACTCGTTGACTACCCTGACCCCACTACTATGATCTCATCATAGTCCCAGTAGTCGAGTACATATCCTAAGGGCTTTATCAACATGTGAGAACAAGACAGTAAACTAATACAAGTCAATATGTTAAGATAAAGTAAAACCAAATAGCATACTATCATGACGAGCAAGAAAGTCCTCTCTATATATTTCCAAGCATCCATTATAATATACATCATATGTACAACAATGGCCTCTAGGGCATATACATAACTAACACCTCGAGCTTGTCCGGATTTTGCTTTTGACATAGGCCGGACAACCCCAAATCCTAACTTACATAAGAAATTGGCTTTTCCCATACCATATCTCATATGGAGTGGTAGGCACCTGATCTCACGCTTTTGGCGTGTCGGATGTTCAAAGTTCTAAAGTATAACCGCGATAAGGACGGTGTCGCTATGCAGTTAGCTGGTTGAGCACGGGTCGATCCACAGGGAGATGGTTGTGTGTCCGTTCGAGTTTTAGATGAGTCAATGAAGAATTTGTATATGTTTGTTCAGTTCTATCCTAAGTGTTATATGCAAGTATAAACTTGTTAAGAAAAAGATACGAAAGTGTAAGCTATGGAAATCCGCACTCAAAACCTTTGAGCCGAGTGTTGACCAATTGAAGATAGAGCAATCGGCAACAACGTGGATTAGGGGATTTAAGAACGGTATTCGTGGAATCCGGCTTATTTACCCTTGTCCTTCCGTTCTTGTCTCTTGCTTTCACCTCCGGCCAAACCGAATGCAACCGGTCGCATTTAGGAATCACCGTTACCTTGGTAGGGTAGGGTGCCTAACGGAGCGCTTGCGTAACGTTTGGACGGAGTTCAAAGGAAAATAACGCGAAAAGGAAATGAGCAAAAAAACATTAACTTACAATATCGTATTTATTCTTAACAACAATAATTACAACCATTCACAAAACAAACCAAAAAGAGCAAAAGAAAAGATAAACAAAGAAAAGAAAAGATTACAAGCAAGTAATTAAAGTGCATGGTAATAAATTGCAAGTAATAAAAGACAAGAATGAAAAATGCAAGAAAGAGATAAGCAAGAAAGTAACACTAAGAACCATAGAACTCAAGACAAGCCATGGGATCAATAGCCAACCCTTAAACTTGCAAGCTCAATCAAGAGGTTACAAGATCAAGAGAAGGGTAAAGAACTCATGTGAAATGAAGCACAAAAGAGAGAACAAAATGATACAACCCCTTGAGATCAATGACCAAAGCTTAAACTTGCAAGCTCACTTAAGAGGTTGCAAGATCAAGTTAAGGTAGAGAGCTCAAGGGGGAAGCTAAGCAAAAAAAAGAATGATACAAAAACCCTCATCTTCATTTAACATCCACTCAATGCTCTCACTACATTTTCATGGAGAAAAGAATGAAGAAGAAGAAGAAGAAGACTAAAAACTAACAAAAAAGAGGCATAAGCATGAACTTTTTTGGCTTGGCAAGTTCTGGGGTATTTATAGGCAGGGAACTGGAAACCTAGGGCAAGAATCGGGCTCCACATGAATGTACCAATATAACCCCAGAAAACGACACAGTGAGGAGCCTATATGGCCGCGGTTCCGCGGCCTTTTAGAAGGATCGTGCCTTCATCTTTTGTCGTATCCCCTAGATTGTGGTCCTCTTCAGTGTGGTATAGTACTTTTCTCAGAATCTCTTCACAATTCTTCCAGAATTTCAGTAGATCAAAAGGTGAACTGATGTGGATCTTTTGCCATGATTTCCTCGAGCTCCGCGTAGATATGTTGGATCTTGTGTTGGCATTGAGCTTTGTGCATGAAAATGACATCGATTTGCCATTTTGTCCCTTAAACTGGTGTGTGGCAACATACGGATAGAGAGCGGAGACCCGTGTTTTATCTGTGGTTGGCAGTAATCCGGAATTTGTCGTACTTTTCCATGAATTTCATTGTTTAGAGCTGAGAACCAGTATCCTGTAAATATGTAGCAAACACTGATTAAAAGCACCTGTCTATAACCAAACGAGCGTAAGAATGGGCGGTATAAAATGCAATATTCTGGTATGAACAAATACCCCCAAACATAACTTTTGCTCGTCCCGAGCAAAACCAATTATTCACAAAAAAGTCCTAACTGCACTTTCGCAGGGAACGCGATTGCACTGAGCACGTGCAACAAGCCGTTAAACCTCTAGGTGTCCCTAGTTGCAGGAGTGTTGTCTCCCGAGGGTTTTCAGCGGATTACACCCACAAAATCCCGTCAAGCTAGTGTCATAAGTTAACATCGATTCTACTCCTACAGTTTAGTATTTACGTTAGAAATTCTATTATCCTAAGTTAGAAATATCCAACCCTTATGTTTCACACCTTCTATCTATTTAACTTTAGGTCCTATATGTTCCAAAAGTTTAGAAAGATGTTGGTTCTCCTGAGTTTTCCTACTAAAGTGCGGCCTCAAATCAGGGATTTTTATCAATTTTACAGAAAACAGAAGTCTTATTCTTCATTTCTTTCTTTTATCCAAACATCGATTGTATACCCCTACGTGTGTGTAAATTTGCACCCCTACACTTAAGAATTCAATTCAAGCTATAGTACCCTTGTCCTAATACCTAATATTACTTCTTTTCATTAAGGATGGACAGTGTTGCTCACACACCTTTTATGCGACTATTAATGCTTCTTGAGGCACTAACAGCCGATTACTGAATGTGTGAGCTTAAAGCGTAAATAGAAGTTTCCAGGTCTTGACTTTATTCTTTTTTTTATTTTTTATTTTTCTTTTCCAAGACCGGATATATTTTTCAATAATGCTCTTTTGGTGTTTAGCTTTAAATACCGTTTTTTCATTCATACTAGGCTTTCAGGCAAGAGTATTTCTAGGTATCCTCTATTATCCCAAGTTTCAAGGTGCGTGTAAGTGCAGTTTGTAGGGTATATATTTTCTAAATTTGAACTCAAGAAAAGAAACTATTTTTCAGACTTATCCTTCAGTAAAGCTTCAATACTTTTCCTTCATCTTGACTTAACTCAAGAACTGAACTCAAGATTACCTATTTCTGAAAAAAAAAACTGTAAGGACGTATACTTACCAAAATTAGACAGAATGAGGGTTGTTTTTAGGATTTTCAATTCCTAAGCCTAGAATTTAGTTATTTCTAAAATATCAACTAAACTTTCAGAATAAAAATCTAAGTTACCCTATTAGCTAACTTGACGACAAAGTTTTTATATTTTTGGAAATTTTTTCGATTTTTGAGGGTTTTTTAATAAGGTATGCAAATGCAGAATATACAAATGAATGCGAAGGAAGAAAGCTTACCGAGCACACCCCCAAACTTAAACTTGACAGTGCCCTCACTGTCAGGCTACACCAAGAGGGTCAAAATTGTCGGCGCTCCCTAGAAACAAATTATATACAAACAAAAAGGAAAACAAAAAAATATATACAAAAAAGGAGTCCCCCCCAAACTTAAGTAAAACAGTGTTTCCACTGTTAAGCGTTGAAGTTCAGGATTAGGAGGGAAAGAGAACAGTTTCAAACTATACAAGGCCTTACACAGGCCAAAAGAGAGCACCAACCATTGAAAGATTTTATCTCTATAATGTGTTGGTTGGTGAAAGAACGCGGAGAGGTAAGAAATGGAGAATACGCGAGACCGTATGGAGATAGAAGCGGGATACGGTCTTGGTATATGAGAAGAAGAATGGCGGAAGGGAGAGAGAAGTGGAATACGAACTTGAGGGTGGAAATGGATTGAATAAATTAGTACAATCTGTAACGATCGATGTGAAAAGATGGATTGTACTAATCTATCAATATGGCGAGAAATTGGGTCAAATCCCTCAAGATTCGTGAGAAACCATGGGTACGCTGAACTTGGTAAACTAGACATATAAAGTGAAAGTGATACGGTTTCTTGTAAGGTCGGAACGATGGAAAGGATGGAGGTAGGTGATTGAGGAAGGTTATCGGTTAAATGTTGAGGAGGGTGTACATAGTCAATGAAAGGAACAGGATGAATTGGAAAATCCGACTCATCAAGCAAAACTGGTTCATCCTTAAAACTATCCTCAAAATTCAGCTTATCCATGCAAATTTCATCAAAATCAAGACGCATATGGGGTTCAGGAAAAACAGTTAATGACTCGGGATGATGAATTGGAGAGAAAAACTCTGCCAAATCTACAGGTTCATCATCCAAAATATTCCCAGCGTCGATATCCTCAATCAAGTGAAAATCAATATTCTCAGACACCTCAACAAAAGCATGGATATTAATCAATTCAGGTTCTAGAGTGGAGGTGTAGAGGTCAAAAGGATTGGGTGTGGTTTCAGTCGAAAGGGACCCTTCACATTCGGGCAAATCAAACACTACAAAGTCACACAACTCATTATCTGTTCTATCTTTAATCAATGAATCGTTTGGAACACTAGATAGACATTCAAAACCGGAGTTGTGGGATGCAAGTTGAAACGGGTAGGCTTGATTCGGAAGGGGGTACAGATCACTCTCTCCACTTAAATTCTCAACCTGTCCTACCGCCTCTTCATACATTGGAAAATTTGGAGCTAGTTGAAAACTGGCTACCGGGTCACTAGGTTGTATGAGGGCGGCCATGGACTCATTCAAATCCATCATTTGTTGGTACGACGCTACCCTAAAGTCTTCCAAAGACTGTTCCAGACTAGACATAGGTTGTGAAGGGGTTTCAGTAAAAGATTCAAAGTTGTGTGGATACTGAAAACTCCCAAATGGCGGTACAGAAGCAATGTCTAGGGAAGGTGCAAAAGTCGGGTAGGACTGGTAGGAATTGAATGGCTGGACAGGAACAGGATCAACATTTGGATAAGAAGGTGAATGGAATTGTTGATCCCCAGAATCTGTAGTGGTGAAAGGAGTGAAAGATCGGCTACAGGATTGTTCAATATGTTCAGAGATGGACAAAGGACGACTTGCAAAAGGGGTATCAACATAAGAGGGTGGGGAGGTTGAAAAGGTTGATACAAAGTGGATTGCGGAGGGCAAGTGTTTGTCCTAGATGTGTCTATCCGATCTTTCAAAGAGATTTTGGGCATGGTGGGATCGTTTGACGTTCGGCCAAAGCAAGAACCGTAAGAAGTAATGTCTGGTTGTGGGTACCAAAGTTCGGCAAGAGTTTTGCGAGGTGGGGTACCCATGATATGAAGAGAGAAAGAAAGAAAGGCAGAGAAAAGGAGGGGGAAAAGAATGTGATTTTTTTTTAGTTAGATATTAACAAAAGAATGAAATATACACACAAAAAGAAACTGGACAAAAACAATCACGACACAAAAATACCACACACCTAATCGTTCTAGGGTACACCTAGGTCAACTAGACCTGCTCCAGAACTTGATTGTCGAAGTAAAACTGTGTCGAGAAACGGGCTCAAGATACACTGATTGTTAGTTATATGTATGCCCTAGAGGCCATTACTGTACATAGGATGTATATTGTAGTGGATGCTGGGACGTATATAGGAAGGACTTTCTTGCTCGACATGATAGTATGCTATCTGGTTACACTTTACCTTAACGTGTATACTGATTGTCTCTCTGTTACATGTTGGTAAAGCCCTTAGGATCTGTACTTGACTACCTGGACTATGATGCGGATCATACTAGTGGGGACATGGTAGTCCATAAGTACATCCTTCAAAGTCCCTAGTCGTGGGTGTATCGAGACGGGGCATCGATATACCAGAGTAGACTAGCGTATACCTTCTCGACCCATACAGATGGGTGATGGATGATCCCATATCCATCGGTGTTTGACATCAGAGATGATATACGGGTGCACAGTGGAGACTGGGTACACTGGACGGACTCGCTGAGAACTCCCAGATGGTATTATACCTCACGTCAGATGGCAGTTCTCTGGTGACACTGGTACAGAGTAGTGTGTTGACCCGAGATCGTCATAGAGTCTTGTGTGGTTCCCACTGTGCTTTGATTTCCATCTTACCACGTCCAAGAGGGCGTGCAAAACGGTGGTTTTTGGGTACAGTCCCGAGTCACATGGAGGCAATGAGCGATAGGAGGGGATTCGTCTCTCCCGGTATAGGGAGTTGATGTTGCGCTGTGTTCGATTGGCTATAACAGGAAATCCCTGGCCAGGGTTGCTGAGATTTACTGGTAAGTGTTACCAGTAGTTTCTCGAATTGTTATAGACCTCATATCGACACGACTTATCGAGCTATTGGGGTCTGACGTTTACCACCCCTAGGCGAGATATGCGACATATCAGACGATCAGACCGGACTGTACGGTAGTGTTACTGGTTGGATTCACTGGAGTGTGAGCGGGCTTGCTCGTCGATCTTCTGATCGCTCAATACCCGGGTGGCCGTTACGTTTAGCAGACCGCTTGCGGCTTGTGGGTGTTTGATATGATCATCATCTGCTGCCGGCGTATTGACGAGTCTTTAGAGTCCTACACAGAGGTTTCCTGGCTCAAGCGAAACGAAATAGGAGCGCATATGAGATATGTGCGGGACCGAGAATAATGCATGTATGTGATACCGTATTCTATTCTCGCGATGAATGTGTCGAATGGTTGTATGCGATATAACCTAGTTATCGAATCAAGGATTGATTCGATAAATCGATACATTGGATATTAGTCGGTTATATGTGATATGACCGGATCGTTAAATCAAGTGTTGATTTAATGATTTAATGTATAATTATATATTTGATATATTACTTTGCATTAACTAATATTGGTTCACTTTAAATGGATTTTCTCGCTCGGATGTGCACATTGTATATTCGATATATTTTCGTGCACTTGATTGTATCATGTTTGATGATACATGTTTACTTGGTTAAGTGTAAAGGATTAAACCATGGTTATACATATAATTAGGGTTTTATTTTCCATTACTTATTTATTCATTTATTTATTTGTTTATACATTTTGGAAAATGAATGGAAAAGAGAAAAGAATGGTGGCTTTATTTGTTTGTTTGTTGAAGATTCATGAACCTTTGACTTAGTCACCATTCTTGTCTTCATTCTTAACCCTAACCATTTGAGCAAACCATGGTTTATTCTCTACACTTAACTAGGGTTAGATTATGATAAGGATTCCTTTGATTTTCTATTTGGAGAATTATCATAATATTCATTATCTTCTTCTTCTTCTTCATCTTCAAAGAAGAAACCTTTCTTCATCAATGGTGGATTGATGAAATGAGTGAGAAATCCAATTCTAAAGTTAACCCACTTCCTATTTCTTCATCCTCTACCTCTTGCCAAGTAGTAGAGTGTGTTTTCTTCACAAGTTTCTTGACTTGGTGAAGTCGGAGCTTGATTTAGCGATGCCTCGACGTAGATCATCTTCGGCATGGACATCGATGACCTAGCCCGTCCATTCTCCGATGAAGCCGACGCTAGAGCCCGGGACTTGTTATGGACAGCGAGGAGACTTCATTGCGGAGCTATGGAGGTGGAGAACCGGATCTACAAAGGTTGTATTTCCGTATCTCTTAGTTAAGTGTTAACTAGTTTCTTTTTCGCCTAGAAATCTAGCCAACGATCCGTTCTAGGGTTTCTCGGCACCGTTTAAATTTGAAATTGGCATGGTTGATGCCTTGTGAGACCTCATTAGGGTGCCTAGGAACCCTACACTGATTACGAGGCCAGGTAAGTGCAGAGATAAGGGGAGGTTTTCCAACGCTTTCGCGAAGTTCCTTAATTAAATAACCCTTTCTCTTTTGGCGGTTTCGCCGTTAACACTTTCCTAGACACCCCGTAAACAATATACCGTTAAGCGAGGTTCTAAACACAGTTAACTTCTCCTAGTGAGCGCGAAATCCTTAAGGCTTAAAGTCTAGTTTCTTTTAAATTTTGTGCGGGTAACGTTATGCTCAAGTTCGTGATTTGTGGGCCACGAAAAAGGTGATGAAATCCTTTACCATATGTTGTGGGGTTCGCTTGCCCTTAAGTCCGTATTAATGTATGCAATGCGCAATTCAATAAAAGTTCTATAAAGAATCAAACAATCGTTTTTTAGTTTAAGCACGGCACTGCAACAAATACGGGTTAGTCAATTTTTAGCGTTTGCTAGCGAACTTGCAAAGAATCCTGCAAAGAATAGTATATTGGATGCGTCGGATTTGAGAAGAAGGTGTTAGTAAAGTACGTACCGTTAAGTTTTTGAGTTAGGAAACCCCCGTTGAATCAAATCCGGTAAGCTTGAAAAGTTCGCTTGCGCGGGTCAAACTACCCGGATCTTTGGCACTGTACGTAGCAATCACCTTAGCCTTGAACGTACACTTTGCTCCTCACAATTGCAGTTCGCAAATCCGCAAAAATCTGCAGACTTGCTCACAAAAATTATCAAAAATAACAAAAAGATTTTTTTTTTATAAATATATACAAAAAGAATATTAACTCGAATAACAAGAAAGAAAATACGCTACCGTCTCCCCGGCAACGGCGCCATTTGATCGCACGCTTTTGGCGTGTCGGATGTTCAAAGTTCTAAAGTATAACCGCGATCAGGACGGTGTCGCTATGCAGCTAGCCGGTTGAGCACGGGTCGATCCACAGGGAGATGGTTGTATGTCCGTTTGAGTTTTAGACGAGTCAATAAAGAATTTGTATATGTTTGTTCAGTTCTATCCTAAGTGTTATATGCAAGTAAAAAGTTGTTAAGAAAAAGATACGAAAGTGTAAGCTAAGGAAATCCACACTCAAAACCTTTGAGCCGAGTCTTGACCAATTGAAGCTAGAGCAATCGGCAACAACGTGGAATAGGGGATTTAAGCACGGTATTCGTGGAATCCGGCTTATTTACCCTTGTCCTTCCGTTCTTGTCTCTTGCTTTCGCCTCCGGCCAAACCGAACGCAACCGATCGCGTTTAGGAATCACCGTTACCTTGGTAGGGTAGGGTGCCTAACGGAGCGCTTGCATAACGTTTGGGCGGAGTTCAAAGGAAAATAACGGGAAAAGGAAATGAGCAAAGAAACATTAACTTACAATATCATATTTATTCTTAACAACAATAATTACAACCATTCACAAAACAGACCAAAAAGAGCAAAAGAAAAGATAAACAAAGAAAAGAAAAGATTACAAGCAAGTAATTAAAGTGCATGGTAATAAATTGCAAGAAATAAAAGACAAGAATGAAAAATGCAAGAAAGAGATAAGCAAGAAAGTAACACTAAGAACCATAGAACTCAAGACAAGCCATGGGATCAATAGCCAACCCTTAAACTTGCAAGCTCAATCAAGAGGTTGCAAGATCAAGAGAAGGGTAAAGAACTCATGTGAAATGATGCACAAAAGAGAGGACAAAATGATACAACCCCTTGAGATCAATGACCAAAGCTTAAACTTGCAAGCTCACTTAAGAGGTTGCAAGATCAAGTTAAGGTAGAGAGCTCAAGGGGGAAGCTAAGCAAAAAAAAGAATGATACAAAAACCCTCATCTTCATTTAACATCCACTCAATGCTCTCACTACATTTTCATGGAGGAAAGAATGAAGAAGAAGAAGAAGAAGAAGACTAAAAACTAACAAAAAAGAGGCATAAGCATGAACTTCTTTGGCTTGGCAAGTTCTGGGGTATTTATAGGCAGGGAACTGGAAACCTAGGGCAAGAATCGGGCTCCACATGAATGTACCAATATAACCCCAGAAAACGACACAGTGAGGAGCTTATATGGCCGCGGTTCCGCGGCCTAAGCACGCTTATGCCGCGGTTCCGCGGCCTTTTAGAAGGATCGTGCCTTCATCTTTTGTAGTATCCCCTAGTTTGTGGTCCTCTTCAGTGTGGTATAATACTTTTCTCAGAATCTCTTCACAATTCTTCCAGAATTTCAGTAGATCAAAAGGTGAAGTGATGTGGATCTTTTTCCATGATTTCCTCAAGCTCCGCATAGATATATTGGATCTTGTGTTGACATTGAGCTTTGTGCATGAAAATGACATCGATTTGCCGTTTGTCCCTTAAACTGGTGTGTGGCAACATACGGATAGAGAGCGGAGACACGTGTTTTATCTGTGGTTGGCAGTAATCCGGAATTTGTCGTACTTTTCTATGAATTTCATTGTTTAGAGCTGAGAACCAGTATCCTGTAAATATGTAGCAAACACTGATTAAAAGCACCTGCCTATAACCAAACGAGCGTAAGATTGGGCGGTATAAAATGCAATATTCTGGTATGAACAACACCTGATTTGGTTACCCTATTCAATAGGTATGTAGAATCTTAAGTGCATAACTCCCAAAAGGAAATAGGCAACTCAGTAGTTCTCATCATAGAGCGCACCATATTTAATAGTGTGCAATTGCTCTGCCCCGATACACCCACGTGCTGTGGTGTATACGGAGGAGTAATGCTGAAAGAGAATCTCATTCACCTATAGAATAGTCCAAGAATTCCGTGCTCAAGTATTCTCCTCCCTGATCATATCAAAGGACATAATACTTATACCCGTTTTGGTTCTCTACTTCTGACTTATATTCTTTGAATTTCTTAAAAGTTTCAGACTTGTGTTTCAACTGAAACATATGTCCGAATCTTGAGAGATCATCAATGAATGTAATGAAGTACAAAGAACTGGTCCTGGCATGTGTAGACAGGGGACCTACATACATCATTATGTATCAATCCCAAGAGTGCACTAACTCTTTCTCTGTTTCCAGTAAACGGAGCTACGGTCATTTTATCTTTGCGACATGACTGCAAAGTTTCACAAGATGTAAATTCAAAATAATTTAAATATGCATCTTAATGTAACTTAGCTAGTCGGGTCGCATTGATATGACCTAGTCTACAATGCCTCAAGAAGGATTCGTTCATTTCTGAACTCTTCCTCTTGTATGTGTTTTTGTCACGACCCGAAAGTACCGAGCGTGACTGGCACTTAAATTACGAAACGTCTCGAGGCATACGTAATCTAAGTAAGCGAAAACCCAGAAATCAAAAAAAAGTAAAGAAGTAGAGTGAAGGAAAAACCAATTTTAAAGCAAGAAGTTTAACAACATAAGCCGAGGTATGAATTTTTAAAATATCAAGTCTTTTCTGAAAATTTCGGCAGAGTTTCCTTTGTAAATACTGGCCCTAAACGGGGTACAACATAAATAGTATACGAAATGATGAAAGGCATCCCCAAGCGGGAGCTAGCTCTTCGTCAATTGACGGACAAAACCACACAATGCAATTTAATATACAATGCCGAATGGCGAGGATCAAAACTCAAAAGAAACTCAAAAATCAACATGAAAACCATAATAATACAACGCGCGACTCTTAGGTCGAAATAACAACAACTGGTTTTCTAAGTTTGAAAATAATATATAAGTCTGGTTGATGGAGTTTTTTCTAGATACAACTGAATAACAAATATACAATGGTGGTCACGATGCAAGGGAACCCACCTACCAAAGCAATCATCCGAAATGAAAGCAGTGTGCCAGCGAGCCGTCAAGATACCTGTACGGCAAAACCTGTAAGAAACTGTGGCACAACGGGGGTGAGTTGCCAACTCATGAGTAGAAAATATCACAGAGCAGAAATCGCATGTATGACACTATCCTAGGTCATATCAAGTAATATCCTCAAATAATATCCTTATCCATCTAAATATAAGTGCAATACTACGTGCTCGTGTCAGTGCCTCAGCTAGCTACATATCAGGTATATAATGTATGAATGCGTTACGAATGGAAACAGACTACATCATGAGTGAGACAACTGTTTTCTTTATTTCATGAGATTCTTGTATGTACATAAATCGAATATCATCAATGAAATCAATAGAGAAATCGGTGTCAAGCATCGACACAAAACATAAATCTCAATATCTCAATATCTCAGGCTCCGGCTATCCGGACTGGCCTGTATCATCAAATCACAATATCTCAGTGTCCGAAATCTCAATATCTCAATATCCCAATACCTCGGGCTCCGTCAGTCCGGATCAGCCCATTTCATCAATCACAGGACCATGAACGGTATCCTCCGGATATTCGCCGCGCTAAACAATCACCGGTAGGCAGTCTTCCCCTGCCGGGCTTATCGTCTACAACTCGAGCTTCTTGCCCCGGGGTACCATACCGGGTCCACCATGTACCCGCAGAAGATTCATTCAACTCCTTGAATCAGGTCTCGAAAACCATCTCAGAACTGAGAAAACATCATTGTGGACAATACTCATCATATCAAGGAAACCGCATTTTTCTCTTTGAAATACATCATCAGTTTATAAAACTTTCACATGCGGTTTCGAAATCCAGAAAATATCAAGAAGGATTCGAAAACATCAAATCGCTATGTCAGTAATAGCGAAAACCGGCATAATCTCCATAATACTGCATAACCAATGAATATATGAATGCATCTGATATCATGAAATGAATGCAATAGTTAAACTAGCATATGAAAGCTATAACATATAACAACTATCAGCTTGCAGGTAATGTCAATGAAATAGTATGCTCTAAAGTGTACGTGATATGGCAATTACCGATGATGATGTGTGTGAGCTGGCAAGCAAGTGTATGTGGAGCATACGCATCATCGGTAATAGTGCTGGTGTCCTGACAGTATGGTTTCATAATAATTACAGATAACAAATGTATAAGCATGCAATGCAATGAAACATCAGGAATATACAGAAGGTGATATAGTAACAGCAACACTGAAGAATAAACCTACCCAATATACGAGTCATACAGTTTGGTACTTTAAAGTACCTACGATTCACTTCATTTGAAAACAAGTATGACTCGAGCCCAGTCAAAAGGGTAAGGAAAACTACCTAGTCTGAGTCGATCTATATATACCTAATAGTCGGTGATCTCGCCTCAATAATATCACGTACGATACAATATACACATATGACATCTTTGAGTCAAGAGTGCGGATCTAACATCATAATTATATCTCATACGGTAAATCTATCGTACGGCATCCCAAATCTGGGAACAGGTCAAATATCATATTTATCTCATTATTTATCTGGTATTCTCATCATCACCTATCGTGAACAGGGGGTACTGATCTAAGTCCAGTACAATACTAATCTTATCAACATATATGTACGCGTGTGTATGAAACGCATCGCCTAAAGATCCGCTATAACATCATGTCGTATCTCCTAATACGAACCAAATCACATCACCGATCTCACGGTATCATGCCCAATCCCAACGACTCATCTCATAATATCGTATACCATCCTCATCATCCGTGTTTACGTACATGTATATATATATAAATCCATGCATCCACATCTATCGATATACATATACATATACACCCAAACCTATCACGTGTGTGCATGTGGGTGTGTGAACCTTTACTCTAGGTTTTGAGACTATGAAACCAACAGAATCACTTTCCTCAAATCTCGCTAGCACTAACTCGTGATCTTCTAAAGCTTTTCTTGTTAAGTGTTCATATCCCTCAATAACAGATTTAAGTATATCTATATCACAACATATCATTTTTTACGACATTAAGGGGGTGCTATACGCTATCCACCCGACTTCTCCCCGTAGATATATATCTACTCATCTTGATCTTCGCTTGCCGATGCCGATGTCGCCACGCACTTGCTTGTCGCCTCGAAGTTCTCGTGAGGGTACCTACATATCATAACACATCGTATCGCATTAGAATCCGACTCATGACCAAAACGACACACGAATCTCACATAGGTCAAAACCTATGGTCCTCTCATGCAAAAGAACCAAATAACTATCGACATCGGCGTACAAACGCCGATTGATTGAGAAAAACCCAAACATACCAATCGTGGTTTCATAACTCACTAATAATTATATGAAAACAGAGTGCAATTCATAAAAACCTTAAAACTGCCCAAATCGATATATTTCAAGAAATCTAGTAAGACTAAATTTCCCGTTTTAGCGCCAATCTAAATGTTTTAACAATTTTAGTGGCCACAATAATCACTAAATATCTTAATTATTCCAAACAAACCATTACTTAAATTTTATATCACCATTTAATTAAATCTAAAAACCAAGTTTACAAAAATATCTAATTTGGACAAATTAAATGTAAGAATTTGCAATTTAGCAACTAGATTAGGTTTTGCATTCCTTAAGATGTTAATTTACACATTGTAATAAAAATCAATTAATAAAAACCCTAACTTAACTCAAACCCTTTTCTTTACAATTTCTAACATGAAATTAAAAACCATATTAGTACCAAGTTAAATTTGATTTAAAATCATTAAACAACAATTTAACTATGATGTTAGGATTTATACCTCACAAATCAAGAGATCAAACATTGCAACTTGCCTCCAAATTAAGCTTCCTTGCTCAAGATCCAAACTTTATTGGGCCAAGGAAAAATGGGCAAGGGTTTAATTGAAGAATTAGTGAGGTTTTAGATTGATTTTTGATGAAAAATGGAGGAGTTTTGAGGTGGAATTGAGATGGGAAATTGGGGGAGGGGCTGAAGCTGGTCTCGGCCAGGAATGGGAAGAGAGAGGGGTGAGGTGTTGAATGTTGGTTGAAGTCAAGAACCCATACTCAAGTACAAAAACCCACACCTCAAAGTTTATTGTTTCCTTTCTACATTTCATTTTAATCTTAACCTTGATATGGGGAAAATGAGTGGGGAAAAATTGAGGAGGGTCTGCTACGTGGCCAGCCATAGGAATGGGTGAGTGTGTGTGTGTGTAATATACCAATTCAAGAAAAACCCTCCCTTACTTCATTATTGCACCACACTCCTTAATTCTATTTTTATTCCATTTCAATTCCAATTCCATTTCAACCTAGAATTAACTAGAACCTTGCAACCAAAAGAGAAAAGGAAAACATGATATAAACTTAGTTTAAAGTTGTCATGGTTCACAGAATTTGTATTAACCCATTCCAATTTGTAATTATCACTAATTAAATGTATTAGTGACGGCATAAAATAATATTAAAATAATTAATTTCGGAATTTTTTAAAGTAAACTATATATTTACAAGTGACCAATTAAATTCCAAATACTGGCAATTACATAGCTAGATTAGGTATATTTAAGTCTATGTCAAAAAATAATTATATCTGGGTTTTTACGGAAAACACCAGTTATTTTACCGAAAATCGGAAATTTCACCTAAACGATTTTCAAAACGTTACAATCTTCCCTCCTTAAAGAAATTCGGTCCCCGAATTTAAATTAAAACTCCCCCAAATACTAAAATATTTCAGTAAAATGATCAGTCGTCGGGGCTCCGAAATCATAAATACACAAAACATATCATAGCGCAATGCATGCGCATGAAAAATGAGCAGATAACTCAAAATTAAAACTCCGTCAAGCATCACGCAATTATCGGAGTCACGGTGAAGATACCGATGTCAAGGTCCAATACGAAATCAACATGATATACATCAAAACAATACATGTGCACATCGTTGTAAACTCGTCAAAACATCTGAAAGAAATGCAAGCCAAACCTTTTCAAGTCGCTGTACGATGTGCGTATCACTGCACAGTGGCGGACGACTCTTGTAAGAAAATAACAATAAGTATATATATTCTTTATTTAACATACACGTCCAGCCGTTTTGAAAATTAAATTAGAAGGGTTTCCTTTGTTAAATGTCTCGTGTCACCCCGGACACATAGGTAAATACTGAGACTATAGCTCCTTTTTGGAAATTCCTTCGATAACTATAAATGCATGCAAAAATATATTCAGGTACTATCCTCCGACTAGTCCTGCTCAGTTACTATATCTAATAGTAAATATCATAAAACATGCTGCTCAAAGGAAATCACTCCCAAAATGTATATATGACTGCCACGTGCGTCTGGTGCGCGTGGAAAACGAAATCCATAAGTGCATCATACATGTGCACAGAAGTGGAATCTAAGTGCAACGGGTTTGCACAAAAACATCTGTCAAGGGAAACGTGTGTGCCTGACAGTAATAACAGGTGCATCTGATATGCACGAAGAATCCCGATTTAGTGCATCTGGCATGCACCATAAATCGCATCAAGCACGTCAAGTCTGTGCAAAAATCGAAGTCAAGTGCTCAAGGTGCATGAAAACAAATATCGAATATTACAATCGAAATCGACGTTATACAATACATTTCAATCAAAATCCAAATCAGGTATACCGTGGTATATAATCTCACAACCATGTGCATCAGCGTGCACAAAATCGAATCAAAATACTAAAAGTGTATGAAAATTATGCCGAAAGCATAAGTCAAATTACCTGCATATCATAGGCATGAAATCAAAATCAGCATCTCGAATGATATTGAATCGAGGACAAGTGCAACCGTGGTGCACAAAATCTCAATCAAGTGCCTAATATGCGCAAAATCCAACCCAATCGCGTCAGTCCGTGAAAAGTATCTAGTGCGGTAACATGCATGAAAACGAACATCAAGTGCAGACGCGCACAAAACAAAAATCTGGTAACAAAAATGCTCAAGACATATATCGGGTGCAACCAAGGTACAGAGTATATGTCCGATGCACCCAATGCACAAAATACATAGCTGGTGCAACAAATGCTTGAAATACGAATCTGGTGCATCCAATGGATGAAATATCAAATACAGTGCATCCAGTGAACAAAATACAAATCGAGTGCAACAAGTGCACGGAGATGCATCAATAACTCAAATGCGTATAAAAGGTAAAACCAAGTGTGCCAAGGTATATAAAATCATAAACGCATGCAACTGCGTGCATAAAACACGTATCAATGCACTGCAAGCACATGTAAGCTATACCGAGTGCAAAAACCAAATCGAGTGCATACCATATGCACAAAATCAAATCAACCGTAGGAAATCCACGAAATCATTAACATGTGCAGCCAAGGCACAAAACGATATCAAGTGCAATAAATACGCACAAATCATAAATCAACACACGGTGTACAAAATCATATCTCAAGTGCAATAACTATGGACAAAAACGTAAATACCCAGTAGGTGCAGCCATGGTGCACGAAAACAATACTATAAAGCCCAATCATTAACACTCAAATCCAAGCGATAAAAGCGTGATACTCGGATCACAACGTAAATCGCAACGAAAGACACTAAGGTACGCCTCCTACAGCGTCGAAAAGTGTCGGTACGTTCAAAACTAGCAGAGCAAGAACATCCGCTGCCTCCTTCTCACGGTATGGCGTCTTCTGTCTCTGGGTCCTTATTTCTATGTGGATTACCGATCCCGCAATCCATCGGCTCGTCGTCCCGGTCCGGTGTACTAACGGAAACGATCCGTTCTAGTACACCTCTGGTCCTCTCACGGCCAATTAGCACGACCACTCATCAAGCAGCACATCTCTGGCGTCGGCCTCTGGTCCTCTGAATATACGTCACACATGTGATTCTCGGTGCAAATCTCATTGCAGCAGTGTCCTGGAAAGAACTTGCTCAGAGTCTCTTCCGATCTCGCCTATGCCGAACTGTACGGAGGCTATCATCTTTTACTATATCTCTTTCTTGCTCTGGAATGGCTGCATACTCATCACGGCTCCTCCTGGAAGATATATCCATTTATAACGCCTCTGCATGCGGATCACATCTGTGATGTCAGCGGAGTGGAACGTCCTCTCGTCACGATCTCGTACGAACCTCTTACTCTACTTTTCTCCAATGTCGACTGATTCATACTCGTCTCCTCGTGGCTGCATGGACTGCGCTCCAATGGCTATACTCGTATCTGGAGTCTCCCAAGCAATGTACCCTATCACATGATATCCGAATGATGTCGAACTTCTGGATCGATTCGTCAAAGTTCCATAATCCCCCAAGAGCTCAACATCTTGAGTGCAATCTAATAGTATCAAGTACATGCTACAGCACCTGTAGACTAACCGTAGAAGGGCAAATCCAAGCCTCACTAATGCACCGCTGAACTGCCGCAAACCCTAAGATTCAAAGGCGTTCCATGGTCATTATGTCGAGTTAGTATTTTATTCTTCTAGAGGGTCCATAGCATTACTTGTATTTGTCTCTGAATACTTTAAACTTGGAAAATGGGCTCCTGACATTCGATCGTCTCTATCGACTACCAACGTACCTGCGTGAAGTCGTCTCTAGCTGGAATCAATCAATCAGATGACCTCGCATCGGGGTAGGCAATGAATCACATGTTCCAGTATTTCATCTTTGGTGACTAGCGATCTACTATCATATCTCGAAGTATAACTCATGCGTCATTAGCTTCAAACATCTAGGGCGATATCTTTTCATTCGCCGAAATCACTGGCCCATTCGTCCGCACGCTGAACAGTGCCTCATTCATCAAAATAATCTGTGCTTTGACGGTCATCACAATCTGGCCGGCCTCTATCAGTGGCCCAATCCTTTGGTGCTGATCTGCACGTCCGAGAAATCCCGTAAAAATGATCCGTCAAACGTTCATGGTGCGAAAACACAAATAAAACGACGCATCTACGCAAATCGTATGTCCCTGGAATCATGCCCTGGTCAGTCCTCGTCCGTGATGAGCTTATACTGACGCAACTCTAGCTGTAGCTCTCTCTGCCCGTACAATCGTGGCAGCAAAACCATAAGCCGATACTGATGAGGATAGATCATACGAATGTATATAATGATATGCAAGGAAATGTACATCCTAGGGCTTCTTAAGCGTAATAGCGTATCGTAAGTATGCCGCGGAACGTACACACGGTACGTCACTCTTCTTAAGTCACCTACTCCATCAACCAAAGGTCATCCTACACTCAGAAGGTAAAACCTAACGCTCTGATACCAACTTTGTCACAATCCGAAAGTACCGAGCGTGACTGGCACTTAAATTACGAAACGTCTCGAGGAGTACGTAATCTAAGTAAGCCAAAACCCAGAAATCAAAACCATGTAAAGAAGTAGAGTGAAGGAAAAACCAATTTTAAAGCAAGAAGTTTAACAACATAAGCCCGGGTATGCATTTTTAAAACATCAAGTCTTTTCTGAAAATTTCGGCAGAGTTTCCTTTGTAAATACTGGCCCCAAACGGGGTACAACATGAATAGTATACGAAATGATAAAAGGAATCCCCAAGCGGGAGTTAGCTCTTCGTCAATCGACGGACAAAACCACACAATGCAATATAATATACAACGCCGAAGGGCAAGGATCAAAGCTCAAAGGAAACTATAAAATCAACATGAAGAGCATAATAATACAACGCGCGATTCTAAGGTCGAAATAACAACAACTGGTTTTCTAAGTCTGAAAATAATATACAAGTTTGGTTGATGGAGTTTTTTCTAGATACAACTGAATAACAAATATACAATGGTGGCCACGATGCAAGTGAACCCACCTACCAAAGCAATCACCCGAAATGAAAGCAGTATGCCAGCGAGCCGTCAAGATACCTGTACGGCAAAACCTGCAAGAAAATGTGGCACAACAGGTGTGAGTAGAAAATATCACGGAGCAGAAATCGCATGTATGACGCTATCCTAAGTCATATCAAGTAATATCCTGATCCATCTAAATATAAGTGCATTGCTACGTGCTCGTGTCAGTGCCTCAGATAGCAACATATCAGGTATATGATGTATGACTGCGTTACGAATGGAAACAGAATACATCATGAGTGAGACAACTGTTTTCTTTATTTTATGAGATTCCTTTATGTATATAAATCGAATATCATCAATGAAATCAACAGAGAAATCAGTGTCAAATATCGACACAAAATAAGAATCTCGATATCTCAGGCTCCGGCTATCCGGACAGGCCTGTATCATCAAATCTCAATATCTCAGTGTCTCAAATCTTAGTATCTCAATATCCTAATACCTTGGGCTCCGTCAGTCCAGATCGGCCCATATCATCAATCACATGACCACGAACGGTATCCTCCGGATATCCGCCGCGCCAAACAATCACTGGTAGGCAGTCTTCCCCTACCGGGCTCATCGTCTACAACTCGAGCTTCTTGTCCCGGGGTACCATACCGGGTCCACCATGTACCCGCAGATGGTTTATCCAACTCCTAGAATCGGGTCTCAAAAACCATCTCAGAACCGAGAAAATATCATGGTGGACAATACTCATCATATCAAGGAAACCGCATTTTTCTCTTTAAAATACATCATCAATTTATAAAACTTTCACACGCGGTTTCCAAATCCAGAAAATCTCAAGAAGGATCTGAAAACATCAAATCACCATGTCAATAAAAGTGAAAACCGGCATAATCTCCATAATACTTCATAACCAATGAATATATGAATGCATCTGATATCATGAAATGAATGCAATAGTTAAACTAGCATATGAAAACTATAACATATTGCAACTATCAGCTAGCAGGCTATGTCAATGAAATAGTATGCTTTAAAGTGTACGTGACATGGCAATTACCGATGATGATGCGTGTGAGCCGGCAAGCAAGTGTATGTGGAGCATACGCATCATCGGTAATGGTACTGGTGTCCTGACAGCATGGTTTCATAATAATTACAGATAACAAATGTATAAGCATGCAATGCGATGAAACATCAGGAATATACATAAGGTGATATAGTAACAGCAACGCTGAAGAATAAACCTACCAATTATACGAGCCATACAGTTTAGTACTTTAAAGTACCTATGATTTACTGCATTTGAAAACTGGTATGACTCGAGCCCAGAAAAAAGGGGAAGGAAAACCACTTAGTTTGAGTCGATCTATATATACCTAGTAGTCGGTGATCACGCCTCAATAATATCATGTACGATACAATATACACATATGACATCCTTGAGTCAAGAGTGCGGATCTAACATCATAATTATATCTCGTACGGTAAATCTATCGTACGGCATCCCAAATCTGGGAACGGGTCAAATATCATATTTATCCCATTATTCATCTGGTATTCTCATCATCACCTATCGTGAACAGGGGGTACTGATCTAAGTCCAGTACAATACTAATCTCATCAACATATATGTACGCGTGTGTATGAAACACATCGCCAAAGGATCCGCTATAACATCATGTCGTATCTCCTAATACGAACCAAATCACATCACCGATCTCACGGCATCATGCCCAATCCCAACGACTCATCTCATAATATCCTATACCATCATCATCATCCGTGTATACGTACATGTATATATATATAAACCCATGCATCCACATCTATCGATATACATATACATATACACCAAAACCTAGCACGTGTGTGCATGTGGGTGTGTGAACCTTTACTCTAGGTTTTGCGACTATGAAACCAACTAAATCACTTTCCTCAAATCTCGCTAACACTAACTCATGATCTTCTAAAGCTTTTCTTGAAAAGTGTTCATATCCCTCAATAACACATTTAAGTATATCTATATCACAACATATCATTTCTTACGACATTATGGGTGTGTTATACGCCATCCACCCGACTTCTAACCGTAGATATATATCTACTCACCTTGATTTTCACTTACCGATGCCGATGTCGCCACGCGCTTGCTTGTCGCCTCAAAATCCTCATGAGGGTACCTACATATCATAATACATCGTATCGCATTAAAATCCGACTCATGCCCAAAACGATACATGAATCTCACATAGGTCAAAACCTATGGTCCTCTCATGCAAAAGAACCAAATAACCCTCGACATCGGTATACACATGCCGATTGATCGAGAAAAACACAAAAATTACAATCGTGGTTTCACAATTCACTAATAATTATATGAAAATATGGTGCAATTCATAAAAACCTTAAAACTGCCCAAATCGATATATTTCAAGAAACCTAGCAAGCCTACATTTCCCGTTTTAGCACCAATCTAAATGTTTTAACAATTTTAGTGGCCACAATAATCACTAAATATCTTAATTATGCCAAACAAACCATTAATTAAATTTTATATCACCAATTTAATTAAATCTAAAAACCTAGTTTACAAAAATATCTAATTTGGATAAATTAAATGTAACAATTTGCAATTTAGCAACTAGATTAGGTTTTGCATTTCTTAAGATGTTAATTTACACATTTTAATCATAATCAATTAATAAAAACCCTAACTTAACTCAAACCCTTTTCTTTACAATTTCTAACATGAAATTAAAAACCATATTAGTACCAAGTTAAATTTGATTTAAAATCATTAAACAACAATTTAACTATGAGGTTAGGATTTATACCTCACAAATCAAGAGATCAAAAATTGCAACTTGCCTCCAAATTTAGCTTCCTTGCTCAAGATCCATACTTGATTGGGCCAAGGAAAAATATGTAAGGGTTTAATTGAAGAATTAGTGAGGTTTTAGATTGATTTTTGATGAAAAATGGACGAGTTTTGAGGTGGAATTGTGATGGGAAATTGGGGGAGGGGCTGAAGCTGGTCTCAGCCAGGAGTGGGAAGAGAGAGGGGTGAGGTGTTGAATGTTGGTTGAAGTCAAGAACCCATACTCAAGTACAAAAACCCACACTTCAAAGTTTATTGTTTCCTTTTAACATTTCATTTTAATCTTAACCTTGATGTGGGGAAAATGAGTGGGGAAAATTGAGGATGGGCTGCCGCGTGGCCAGCCATCGGAATGGATGAGTGTGTGTGTGTGTGTGTGTAATATACCAATTCAAGAAAAACCCTCCCTTACTTCATTATTGCACCACACTCCTTAATTCTATTTTTATTCCATTTCAATTCCAATTACATTTCAACCTAGAATTAACTAGAACCTTGCAACCAAAAGAGAAAAAGAAAACATGACATAAACTTGGTTTAAAGTTGTCACGGTTCACAGAATTTGCATTAACCCATTCCAATTTGTAATTATCACTAATTAAATGTATTAGTGACGGCTTAAAATAATATTAAAATAATTAATTTCGGAAAATTTTTAAGTAAACTAGAAATTTACAAGTGACCAATTAAATACCAAATACTGGCAATTACATAGCTAGATTAGGTATATTTAAGTCTATATCGAAAAATAATTATATCTGGGTTTTTACGGAAAACACCAGTTATTTTACCGAAAATCGGAAATTTCACCTAAACGATTTTTAAAACGTTACAATTTTGCACGTTAAGAACTGTGGTTTGATTTAGAACGTATATGCCATTAGATAACATGCCTGATCTGATCAACTCTTGATATAAGAAATGTTCAAAATATTATCCAACAATACAAAATTATATCCTTCTTTACTAAATAAAGATATTGATATGATGTTGTATATCAGGTTCGGTATCTAATAACATTCATTCAGAATCAATGTATTTGGTAATACAGGGTGATAACTGCCAACATCTTGGCTGCAATAATTGCACCGTTTCCTACTCTTGAAACTTATCACCCATTTCCAGTTCTCTACCTATCTGTAGCCCATGTAACAGATTACATATGTGAGATCCTGATCCGGTATCTCATACTCAGGACGTAGAGGACACTGAGAAACCGTTCTGTGTAATAATGAACACACCCTAAGAAGATGTATTAGCATGCACTTTCTTCGTTTGGGTAGCATGGGAATTCTGGTAATCCCCTATTTCCTGCTCGGTCTTATAACAATTATAAGTTGGAGCGGGATCAACGTTCCCCAGCACAGTATAAGAAGCGGGTTTGGTCAATACATCCGTATTATTATCTTGATTAAGGCGTGACATGGTCGCTACCTGGAGAGAGAGAGAGAGAAAAAAACACTCAGCGTATGCTCTTTTAAGATTAGATTGGTTATTATTTTATCTAATCAGGATGGCTCCCACTGTTTTTATCAAATCTTCCTTCAAACCCTAAAAGGTTAGACTAGCCGGGATTAATTACACTCTACAAGTTTGCCAATCTTTCGGCCAGGCCAGTGTCGGTACTTTGAGGGAGGTTCACCGTGCTTTCGCACGAACCTAATTAAAATAAACCTCGTTTTCCCATGGGCATAACCCCGTTAACACCTTTCTAGACACTTACTTGATCGGCTGATTATAATGTGCAAAACTCTCCTAGGAGTAACAATTACTCGCAGTGGGTATCGGGATCCAACTATCTCATAGAAGGTATGCAATCTCATTGCAAATTTCAACACTTGAAATTCCCGATATTACTTTTACTCCTAGCGTTCTATGACCTTGACGCAGGCCAAACAACACATAGTCCGCTAGTCAAGTTCAACCCATACATTTCATGATTGAATTAAACCCGCCCGCACGACTGTTCATATCAGATTTTTGCATTTTCATACCGCCCAATTTTTATCACATTGCATATCCGTAGATACTCTTGAGCCGTGTTTGCTAGTCAGTTGCAGGATACAGGTTCTCGGTTCTAAAACGGTGAAATTCATGGAAAACACGAAAAAATCCGGGTTCCTGCCAACCACAGATAAAACACGGTCTCCGCCCTTCATCCGTATGTTGCCAGATACCAGTAGGAAGACAAAATGTCAAATCAATGCACAAGGCTCAATGGTAGCACAAGATCCAAGAAATCTACGCGGAGCTCGAGGCAATCATGACAAAATCTTGACAAAAAATCCACCTTTCCCTCAACAGAAATTCTGGAAAAATCGTGGAGCCAAACTGAGAAAATACATATGCCAGAATAATGTACACAGCAAACCAGGAAATCCCAAAAAAGCAGATGCCGCAACTCCTCCAAAGGGCCGCTGATCCGCGGCCAAAGGGGGGTCTAGGCCGCGGATCCGCGGCCGTACTGGCGCCGCATGCGCAGGAATTTTGGGGGTATTTTAGTCTTTTCGTTTTTGTTCTGGTGGTTGCCTGGTGGTTGCCCTAGGTTTCCATTCTCCAGCCTATAAATAGCCCAGAACTTTGAGAAGGAAAGGGTCTATTTTCTTGTATTTTCATTTTGCTTGGATTAGTTGTGTTTCTTCTTCCTCTTCTCACCTCTTCTCCATTAAAACTTGTAGTGAGCTTGTGAGTGAAGAGTGATGAATAAAGAAGAACCATTTATTATCATGCTTGTCTCTTTATCTTGTTAATTGTTGTAATTTTTATTCGTTAAGTAGTTGTTGTTATTTTCTTGTTGTTTCTTTCTTCTCTTTTTCTTTATCCTTAATACGACAATGATGCTTACGCTCGATTCTCGCCAAGGTGAGGTCGCAAATAGCTAGTCGTATTCTTCTAATCTCTTTCTTTCTATCTTCCTCTTTTGTTTTGTTTTATTTTTCCGTATCATGATGTGTGAGTAGTTCATACTTGTTAGGGTAGGATAAGGGAAGTTTGAGAGAAGGAAATCTCTCTCACTCTTTCCTTGCCCAACAGCTTAAATCGACTCCCGTTAATTGACCCACAATCCGCTCCTTACGGCACCATATCCTACATAATAGCGGTGATTCGTTAGTGAGACCGGTTGTGGTTGAATTAACCGGAGGTTATGGCTAAGAGCCAAGAACGGACGGACAAGCACCAAAAGGAAGGACTTATGCGTTGGAAAGCCTAGCTTATACTCGCAAGTTCCTTCCTAGTCGTGCTAATCCCCGTTGTTGCCGATTACCGTAACACCGATATTAAGAGGGGCAACGAAAGATGTGGAGACTCCTAACTCAAACTAACCTAATCCTAACCCTAACAAGCTCTCTTTAAAACATCAACTTAACACTTAGATAATCACAAACAACTCTGAACTCTCGGACTTAACTCGTTAAAACACATAGAAAAACACTCCCATCTCCCTGCGGACGACCCGTACTCAACCGGCTAGCTACAACCGAAACCGTCTTGATTGCGGTATTTAAACTAAAACTTGAACACGCAGAATTGCTAACAATCAAATGGCGCGGTTGCCGGGGAGACGGTAGTTTATTTCCTTGTGTAATTTCGGGTTAATTTGTAAGTATAAATATAACCAAAAAAAAAACAAAAAAAAATATACTTGTAAAAAAATCATCTTGTTATTTTTGATTAGCTTTTGTGCAAGTGTGCAGGAAAATACAAGTTTCGAGTTCAGTGGCCAAGACGTTGAAAATACGGAGTTCAAGTACAGTGCCAAAGACGTGGGAAGATAGACCCACATTTCGCGGCTACACCGCGACGGACAAAACAAAGCAAACGGTCTACTGTAGAAATCTGGAGTAGGTACAGTGAGCAAGTAAAACTTTAGTACATCCAGACAAGAAGAGGACACCAAAAACAGCCCACACCAGAAAAATGAAGAGCCAACTCCTCATTTCCGTCGCGGATCCGCGGCAATAGTGGGCTTAGGCCGCGGATCCGTGGCCATTTGGTGGCCTTGGGCTGCCATCTTTTCTCTGTAAGTCTCTCTGCTCCTCTCCTCTCCTCTGAACTCCACTGAATTGTGTTTTCTGCAGCCTTCTTTGCGCAAACTCTTCTCCCCCTTCCAATAAACTGTTCTTGTGCAGGATTCTTTGCGCCGCAAATAAAAAATTGTTTGCAGTTGATTTGTTACTGCTTTGCATTTCTTTAATACGGACTTAAGGGGCTTGAAACCAATCCAGATTGGGTGGGGATTTCATCACCCTTCCCAGGACCCCAAAAATCACTAAAGCATATGCATTGTCCATTGTAAATTAAAAAATACTAGACTTCAGCCCTAAGGACTTCGCGCTCATTAGGAGAAGATAAACCGTGTTTAGAACCTCGCTTAACCGTATATTGTTTACGGGGTGTCTAGGAAAGTGTTAAAGGCGCAACCGCCGAAAGAGAAAGGGTTATTTAATTAAGGAACTTCGCGAAAGCGTTGGACAACCTCCCCTTATCTCTGCACTTACCTGGCCTCGTGATCAGTGTATTTTTAAGCCCGTTTCTCGACACTGTTTAACTTCGACAATCAAGTTCAGGAGCAGGTCTAGTAGACCTAGGTTACCCTAGATCTAGGTGTGATTGTGTATATCTTGTTTGTGATTGCTTAAGACGTATTTCCGTACATATTTCTGTAAAAATCTTTCTAAAAAAAAAAGAAAAAATCAAAAACTTTTATAAAAACTTGCCCTTTGTCGCCAAATCCATTTTTTCACCCACCACCCATCGCCTTTCTCCATTGACGTTTTCTTACCCTCACCTTCTCCGCTTTGACTATACTAAACTCGTTTAGTGTATGTCCGCTTGGACTCGGAACACTAGCGCCCGTCTAGTCCGCGTTACGTTAGTCGCGACCGACTACGCGATCGACTCCGAAGTCGATACTCCGTCCACTCCTCTTTCACCCCTTCCTTTGCCGGCCAACTCCGACGTTGACCGGAATTCTGTTCATACATCTTCACCTTCACCTTCACCTTCACCAACCTCTTCTTCCGCGATGTCAGGATTTAATCCGAACATCTCTTTGACCACCGCTGGATTGGCTCCAGCTCCTACGGAGACCAATATCCCACCACCTCCGCCTGTTGTAGCGCCGCAGCGAATTGCGCTCCAGGATCGTTTCTACCCCACCCGTTCTGCACTTCCCACCTGCCTTTCTCTTCCTCCGGCCAATGGGGACAACTTTGAAATTAAGCCCCATTTCATCAATATGCTTCCACGTTTTCATGGGCTTGAATCTGAAGATGCCTATATCTTCATCAATAAATTTCAAAACGTCTGTGCCATGATGAAAACAACCCAGCTGTCGGACGATGCTTTACGTCTACGGGTCATTCCGTTCACTTTATGCGATCTCGCCGAAAAATGGCTGTATAGCACCGCTTCCCACTCAATCACCAGCTGGGACGAGTTTGTTAAAGCGTTTCTGAAAAAATTCTATCCAAATCATAAGACCGCAAGAATTCGAAATGAAATCAACCAATTCTCCCAGCATCCTTCTGAACCCTTCTGGAAGTGCTTTGACCGGTACAAAGACCTTCTTGTTCAGTGTCCTCACCACGGTGTAGAGAAATGGCAACTCTGCCAAACCTTATACGAGGGACTGAACCCAGCAACGAAGCAGTTGCTGGAAACCATCTGTCAGGGCCACTTCCTATCGAAATCTGACGAGGAAGCGTGGCAGTTCTTTGACGACCTTGCGGAGCAAATGCTACAGTGGGAGAGCACCAGACCGACTTCTTCTTCTTCTACCTCCACTTCTACCGGTCAGTCTAGGGTAGGAATCCACCAACTTGACGTCTCTATTGCGATGAAAGCTGAAATGGCTGCAATAACACGAAAGCTTGAAGCAATAGAGAACAAATTTTCTGCTTCTGCTCCTACCCCGGTTCTCCCCCTTCGTACCATCTGCGCTTGTTGTTCCGATCCTTCCCACTTGACCGAAGAGTGTCCTTACAACCCACCCTCGCAAGGACAGGATCAGGTTAATGCTGCCTTCCAGCAAAGACCGAGGAATGATCCATACTCTTCCACCTACAATCCCGGTTGGAGGAACCACCCCAATTTCTCCTGGAATCAGAATCAGAATCAATTCCAGGGCAACAATTTCCAAAGGGCCCCTCCACCGCAACAACAAGCGCAACAACAAACTCAGTATCAGCAGCCCTTCCAACCCCAACCTTTTCAAAACCAGACGAACAACTTTGCACCCAACAACTCTTTTCCACCAAACAACTTTGTTCCGTCAAACAATGATAAGGTTTCCTCGCTCGAGCGAAGTCTGGAGGCATTTGTTAAACAATCGACTCAATCCACCGCCAACATCCAGTCTTCGATTCAATCTTTAGTGCAACACACTGCCGCACACGGGCAAAGCATCAAGACCATCGAGGCCCAGATTGCACAGCTGAACGCGGCCTTAAGCGAGCGAGAAAAGGGGAAGCTCCCGTCCCATCCACTTCCAAATCCCGGGCACCCACATAATGCACATGTTGCTCTTGAACAACAGATCCATAATGTGAGTGCCGTGACTACACTGAGATCGGGGAGGATGCTGCAAAACAACATTGGCACACGGATCAACGATGACACCCCGGCCGCTGCTTCTTCTTCTTCTCCTTCTTCTTCTTCGTCTTCTGAGCCTATTCTCCGTTCTTCACAAGGCTCTTCTTCCTCTTCTTCTCTGAACGGACCCACTTCTCACTCCACGAAAACACCTATTCTGGGATCCGTTCCAACTCCACAATCTCCTCCTCCAGCATTAGACTCAACCAATTTTCAAAATGTCCCATTTCCAAACCGGTTGAGATCTAATAAACAAAATCCTCAAATGGAGAAGATTCTGGAGTTATTTAAGCAGGTTAACATTAATATTCCTCTTTTAGATGCTGTCCAACAAGTCTCGTCTTACGCGAAAATCTTAAAGGACTTGTGCACGAAAAAGAGGAAGTCTCAGGTACCCAAGAAAGTTTTCTTGGCTAGTGCTGTGAGTGATGCCCTTACCCAATCTTTACCACAAAAACGGAAGGACCCTGGCTGTCCTACGATTTCAATTACTATTGGGGATAAGAACATTAACCGCGCACTATTAGATCTTTGTGCCAGTGTTAACCTGCTTCCGTATTCAGTATACGAGCAATTAGGCGTTGGAGATTTGAAACCCACACACTGCACTCTCCAAATGGCCGACCGATCGATCACCCACCCTAGGGGTGAGCTAGAGGATGTGTTGATAAGAGTCGGGGACTTCATATTCCCCGTTGACTTCATTGTATTAGATACACAGCCTGTAGCTAACCCCCGGAATCAAATTCCGGTGATACTCGGTCGACCATTTCTCGCAACCTCAAATGCTGTGATCAATTGTCGCAATGGTTCGATGAACCTCTCTTTTGGAAATATGACGATTGAACTCAACATTTTTAGGTTGGGGAATCAGCCCGCCGAACCTAATGCTCATATACTGGACGTCTGCTCGATCCAGGAGATCACCCCAGAAGAGTGTGAATTCGAGGAGTTTCTGTTTGATCACGATAATCTCGACGACATTAGTGCGTTTCTCTTCGAACCTGCTGCTGTTTCTGCGCCCGACAACGAATACGAGTGTTTCACGTTCTTGAACGATCTTAGCCGCGCACAACCCGAGTTTGAATCTTTCGACTTTCCGGATGAGTTACCTGAACCATCCAACTCGGTTGCTTACACTCGCTTTGAACCTTTGCTGGAGTCCTTTGAGTTCGAGACCTTTGCACCAGTCTTGCCTTCCATCATTTCACCTCCAACGCTCGAACTCAAGCCTTTGCCGTCTCACCTCAAGTATGCTTACTTAGTTGAGAACGAGACCCTTCCTGTCATCATCTCGGCTTCTCTAGCTCCCGAGCAAGAGAAAGCCCTTCTCGTGGTCTTGCACAGCAACAGGCAAGCTTTTGGCTGGTCCATGGCGGACATCAAGGGGATTAGTCCCCTGATCGTTGAGCATCATATTCATCTGATGGATGATGCCAAACCAGCCCGGGATCCACAAAGACGTCTTAATCCAGTCATGAAGGAGGCTGTGAAGAAGGAGATCGTCAAATGTCTAGATAGTGGTATCACTTACCCTATCTCTGATAGCCAGTGGGTTAGCCCCATTCATGTCGTCCCTAAGAAGTCGGGCATCACGGTCATAACCAACGAGGCGAACGAGTTAATCCCTACTCGCACCCAAACTGGGTAGCGAGTTTGCATTGATTACAGAAAACTCAACGCCGCAACGCGGAAAGACCACTTTCCGCTACCTTTCATTGACCAGATGCTTGAACGATTGGCCGGACACGAGTACTACTGCTTTCTTGATGGCTACTCCGGCTATAATCAAATTCCCATCGCCGAAAAAGACCAGGACAAGACCACTTTCACTTGTCCTTTCGGCACGTTTGCATATCGACGCATGCCCTTTGGGTTATGCAATGCGCCCGCTACCTTCCAGCGGTGTATGATGGGAATTTTCTCTGACATGGTGGAAAAATTTCTGGAGATTTTCATGGATGACTTCTCCATCTTCGGCGACTCCTTTGACGAGTGTTTGCTGCATCTTGACGCTGTCCTTACCCGATGTAAGGACAAGAATCTCACTTTGAACTGGGAGAAATGCCACTTCATGGTGCGCGAAGGTATTGTCTTAGGACATATCATCTCGCAAAATGGCATAGAGGTTGACAAAGCAAAGATTGAGGTCATTTCCAATCTGCCTCCTCCCCGATGCGTCAGAGATATCCGAGCCTTCCTTGGCCATGCCGGTTTTTATAGACGGTTTATCAAGGACTTTAGCAAGATTGCTAGGCCCTTGACTCTTTTGCTGGCCAAGGATACGCCTTTCGACTTCAACTCGAGCTGTGTGAATGCATTCGAGTCACTGAAACGCTCACTCACTTCTGCTCCCGTTCTTTCTTCTCCTGACTGGACGCACCCATTCGAGATTATGTGCGATGCATCCGACTTTGCCATTGGTGCTGTCCTTGGACAACACATCAACAAGATGCCGCACGTAATCTATTACGCAAGCCGAACCCTGAACGACGCCCAACTCAATTATACAACAACTGAGAAGGAATTCTTGGCTGTTGTATTTGCTTTAGAAAAGTTCAGGCCCTACCTCATCGGCTCTCCAGTCATTTTCTACACGGACCATTCAGCTCTGCGCCATCTTTTTGCGAAGAAAGATGCAAAATCTCGGTTAATACGTTGGATCCTCTTGCTTTAAGAGTTTGACCTTGTCATTAAGGACAAACGAGGATGTGAAAACGTAGTTGCCGACCATCTCTCACGACTTCCTTCTTCGCCTTCGCTTCCAATTCTGATCAATGACGTTTTCCCGGATGAACAGCTCTTGACAGTATCGTGCGAACCCTGGTTCGCAGATATTGTGAACTATTTGGCCACGGGATTACTACCGACCGAATGGTCAAGTCAGGACAGACTTCGCTTCTTATCCCAAGTAAAACACTTTTACTGGGACGAACCCTACTTGTTCAAGTACTGTCCCGACCAGATTATTCGTCGGTGTGTCCCTGACGAGGAATTCAAGAGTGTGCTGTCATTTTGCCACGATCAAGCGTGTGGCGGGCATTTTGGGCCCAGAAAGACAGCTGAGAAGATCTTGCAATGTGGTTTCTACTGGCCACAACTTTTCAAAGACGCTCATGACTATTGCAAGACTTGCTCCCGGTGCCAACACATGGGCCGGATATCCCGGAGGAACGAGATGCCGCTCCAACCAATCTTGGTTGTGGAGATTTTCGATGTTTGGGGGATAGATTTCATGGGGCTGTTTCCCAGCTCTTTCGGGAACTTGTACATCCTTCTAGCTGTTGATTACGTCTCTAAATGGGTCGAGGCTGTGCCCAGCTGAACTAACAACAACAAGGTTGTCGTTAGGTTCCTTAAAGAAAACATTTTCTCCCGGTTTGGGCACCCCCGAGCGATCATTAGCGACAATAGAAGTCATTTCTGCAATAGGACTTTCGAGGCCTTGATGCGGAAATACTCCATTAATCATAAGCTCTCTACGCCCTACCACCCCCAAACCTGCGGGCAGGCCGAAGTTTCAAATCGGCAAATCAAGCAGATACTGGAGAAGACGGTTTCCAAGAACCGTAAGGATTGGTCTCTGAAACTCACTGATGCCCTTTGGGCATTTAGAACCGCTTATAAGACCGACCTTGGCATGTCTCCCTATCGGCTTGTGTACGGAAAAGCCTGCCACCTTCCTGTCGAAATCGATCATCGCGCATTTTGGGCGATAAAGGGGCTGAATCTGTCTCTTGATAATGCGGGCAGCCATCGGAAGCTGCAGTTGAACGAACTGAACGAGCTTAGGGATGAGGCTTACGATAACACGGTTGTTGTTAAGAACCGAACGAAGGTGTTTCACGATAAACACCTTTTGCGCAAAACCTTCGTACCTGGTCAGCAGGTATTGCTTTACGACATCCGACTTCACTTCCATCCTGGAAAGCTCAGATCTCGCTGGAAAGGGCCATATTTTGTGCGGAATGTGTATCCGCAGGGCGCTGTGGATTTGGAGAATCCAAAGGACGGTTCACTTTTCAAAGTAAACGGACACCGATGCAAACCGTACCTTAGCGCCGAACCAACAGAGGAGCTCCTGTTCTTACAGGAGCCGGTTTACCCTGAATGATCTTCCTCTGCCTACCTCCAAACTTCGGTTATCCAGCCAAGAACAGCGGACACTGTTCCAAATAAGTTTGGGGGTATGTACAAACCATTTTGTATATATTTGTGTATATTCTTTTTCTTTTATTTAAAAACTAAAACAAAAAAAAATTGTGTATCACTAACCGACAATTTTGACCCTTCCAACTGCTCTCTTCATGCTACGACAATGAGGACACTGTCCAGTTTAAGTTTGGGGGTACGCTCGGTACCCATTTCTTATCTTCGCATTCATATGTATATTTTGCATCTGCATATTAAATCCATAAAATCCATAAAAATCTGAAAATTTTCTAAAAAATATAAAAACTTTTTCTTGTCAAGTTAGCTTGTGGAAGAACTCTGATTCAACATTCGACGGTTTTTGTTTGAAAAGATAGGAATGACTAAATCTTATGTTTAGATTTTGAAAACCTGAAAGATAACTCTCCTTTGAAGTTAACTATAGCTGATATACGTCTTTACATCACACTACACGTGTCGTGAATTTTGGGAATTAGATGACAAGTCTTTCATGTTTAAACTTTTAAACAGATAAATGATTTTCTGAGGATCAAATAGGTTTGTTCTGAAATAAGTAATGTCAAGAATAGTTTATGAAGTAAAGCGAATATGAAGGAATGTTATTGATGCCGTAATTGGAGCTAAGTCTGAAAAATAACCCATCTGAAACTTGATTGGAATGATTACACACCAAACTCACTAAACACGTCTTTTATCCAAAAAAAAAATATTTGAACTGCCGGTTATATCTCCGTTCGTATCAAATCATCTGATTTTTACGCCAAACTGTCTTTTGTTTTTGGACCTAGGTAACTTGAGTAATTAAGTCCGCTGGGGTGTTTCTACACCTAATGCCCTAAAACCAACTGGTTTGGGTGCATTGGCCCAAAGCTCGCTAAGAAGCCTAGAAAGTCCAGTTTTAAAACAAAGTCAAGCAAGTGTTCTCTCCGAGTTAAAATTCCTAACGGTTCTTTGTGTGAGAATAATCTTGATAAAAGACAGGCTTTTATAAAAAAATTTAAACGGAGATATGAAGGTTTTATTCTATGATAAAGACTATTGCACGTTCACAGAGGTGTGTATGAAATGAAAACAAGAAAAAGGTGGAGTGAAAAATACGACTTAGTTTCCTGTTAAGGAAGATAGAAATTCTGAAGTTGAAACCTTACTGGAAAAACGAAACTTGAAAAATGCTTAACTCTTTATAAAACTTATGTGATCCTTTTCAAATTGTTATCTGGGCTTTATTGTGCGGCATGATGACTTTAATCGATACTTCTGGAACTTAACGACACTATTTGCACTGCACGTAAGGACATATAAAATCTGTAGTTAAATAAGAAGCGAGGTGTGAAAAATAAAGGTTCGATAGTCTAGACTTAGGATTATAGAATTATTATTTTCTAAAACAAAACTTTAGGGTTTGAATCTTAGTTATTTTGCAAAACCAACTTGACCGGATTTTGTGGGTAGTATCCGCTGAAAACCCTCAGGAGACAACACTCCTCCTACTAGGGACACCTAGAGATTTAACGGCTTTTTGCACATGCTCAGTGCAATCGCGTTCCCTGCGAAAGTGAGGTTAGGGAATTTTTTGTGAATAAATGGGCTTTGCTCGGGACGAGCAAATGATAAGTTTGGGGGTATTTGTTCATATCAGATTTTTGCATTTTCATACCGCCCAATTTTTATCACATTGCATATCCGTAGATACTCTTGAGCCGTGTTTGCTAGTCAATTGCAGGATACAGGTTCTCGGTTCTAAAACGGTGAAATTCATGGAAAACACGAAAAAATCCGGGTTCCTGCCAACCACAGATAAAACACGGTCTCCGCCCTTCATCCGTATGTTGCCAGATACCAGTAGGAAGACAAAATGTCAAATCAATGCACAAGGCTCAATGGTAGCACAAGATCCAAGAAATCTACGCGGAGCTCGAGGCAATCATGACAAAATCTTGACAAAAAATCCACCTTTCCCTCAACAGAAATTCTGGAAAAATCGTGGAGCCAAACTGAGAAAATACATATGCCAGAATAATGTACACAGCAAACCAGGAAATCCCAAAAAAGCAGATGCCCCAACTCCTCCAAAGGGCCGCTGATCCGCGGCCAAAGGGGGGTCTAGGCCGCGGATCCGCGGCCGTACTGGCGCCGCATGCGCAGGAATTTTGGGGGTATTTTGGTCTTTTCGTTTTTGTTCTGGTGGTTGCCCTAGGTTTCCATTCTCCAGCCTATAAATAGCCCAGAACTTTGAGAAGGAAAGGGTCCATTTTCTTGTATTTTCATTTTGCTAGGATTAGTTGTGTTTCTTCTTCCTCTTCTCACCTCTTCTCCATTGAAACTTGTAGTGAGCTTGTGAGTGAAGAGTGATGAATAAAGAAGAACCATTTATTATCATGCTTGTCTCTTTATCTTGTTAATTGTTGTAATTTTTATTCGTTAAGTAGTTGTTGTTATTTTCTTGTTGTTTCTTTCTTCTCTTTTTCTTTATCCTTAATACGACAATGATGCTTACGCTCGATTCTCGCCAAGGTGAGGTCGCAAATAGCTAGTCGTATTCTTCTAATCTCTTTCTTTCTATCTTCCTCTTTTGTTTTGTTTTATTTTTCCGTATCATGATGTGTGAGTAGTTCATACTTGTTAGGGTAGGATAAGGGAAGTTTGAGAGAAGGAAATCTCTCTCACTCTTTCCTTGCCCAACAGCTTAAATCGACTCCCGTTAATTGACCCACAATCCGCTCCTTACGGCACCATATCCTACATAATAGCGGTGATTCGTTAGTGAGACCGGTTGTGGTTGAATTAACCGGAGGTTATGGCTAAGAGCCAAGAACGGACGGACAAGCACCAAAAGGAAGGACTTATGCGTTGGAAAGCCTAGCTTATACTCGCAAGTTCCTTCCTAGTCGTGCTAGTCCCCGTTGTTGCCGATTACCGTAACACCGATATTAAGAGGGGCAACGAAAGATGTGGAGACTCCTAACTCAAACTAACCTAATCCTAACCCTAACAAGCTTTCTTTAAAACATCAACTTAACACTTAGATAATCACAAACAACTCTGAACTCTCGGACTTAACTCGTTAAAACATATAGAAAAACACTCCCATCTCCCTGCGGACGACCCGTACTCAACCGGCTAGCTACAACCGAAACCGTCTTGATTGCGGTATTTAAACTAAAACTTGAACACGTAGAATTGCTAACAATCAACGACCCTTGACGCAGGCCAAACTACGCCATACGAATACCCTAATCTAATCACATCGTATGTAGCAGATAAGCACTAGTTAGCTACCGTACACTATGTCTTGACGCAGGCTAAACTACCGCAGCACGAATACTAAGTACTTATCTGAAATGACGGAGAGCTTTGCAGGTTTTTAAGAAAACCATGAGCGTATTGAACTTGATATCGTTGTAGAATCGAGTGATTTTGAAAAGGAGTGTTTTTGAGGCTTTTACTAGTTTCGCTAAAGAGGTCACTCCCGGTGAAGGGATCTCGGCTCTTTCCTTATCGAATAAGGTACAGGATATTTCATAAATACCACTATGCAAAGTAAGAAGTAGAAAAGCAATCAAAAGACGAAACCTAAGGTTATAGCATCTGCCAGTTATTGCTAAAGAGGTCACTCCCGGTGAAGGGATCTCGGTTCTTTCCTTATCGAATAAGGTGCTGGATATTCTACAAGGAATACCGCTATGCAAAGCAAGAACTAGAGCTACCTGTTTTTGAAAATTCAATTCCACAATATCTTTAGGTTTATTTTCTTTCATTAATCTCATTAATGATTGTCCCATCATTTAAGTTACCTAAGTATCACAGATAAATACAACGTACGCTTATGCCATCCGCATTCGCCTCGATGTCCCGTCATGCACCGTTAGCTTAGGTAACTAATGGCAGAGCGGGGCAGGGCTAGTGCGGGTGTAAAACATAAGCAACGTATATATAATATATCACATATACTATATACAGTATTTATCTCATCATATAATTTGATCACATCACAGAATATCGCAGCAGAAATCAACATATGAAATATTGGATATAGTAGGATTTCCGGGTTTTATATTAAGCCTGTATAAAACACGGATTCCATGGTCGTGATGAATAGCCAAACCCACATCCCTAAACCCCTACGAGAGAGGAAAGAAACCCTACCAATTCTAGAGTTAGGAGACCCGGACTCGACGCCTCGAGATGGTCTCCCACTGGACTCTAGAACCCGGTTATTTATGCTCCCCTCCCTGGGTCTATCCTAATGCGGAAAAGTAAATAATATACATCATCGGTGACATCTTCCTCAACCCGGAAGTGCCCCAATAAAAGAATATAACATACAAGTTTTCACATGAATGAAAATGAAAAACTCTCATCACACATAAAACCCCCTGGTTATTCAAACACGACGATCCAATATAACATATCACAGCAACACATAACATCACATGTCATCAACGTAAGTAAATATGCATATTGCAATTGTCGTTGACATATGGCAACGAAATCGGCGATACACCACATATTACACTTACAGTCGCAGAAAAGAAAGTGAAAACTAAAACAATTGGAATCCGCAACCACCTTAGACATCATAAATCCAATGTATCACATACCATGGATTTCATGCCCAACCAAATGAATTCCATAGACATCACATGCCTAATAATTATAAACCTCGCATTTTAGTCTCGATATTGAAAACTGTTAGTTATATGTATGCCCTATAGGCCATTACTGTAGATGCGATGTATATTGTAGTAGATGCTTGGACATATATAGGGAGGACTTTCTTGCTCGACATGATAGTATGCTATCTGGTTGCTCTTTATCTTAACATGTACAATTATTGTCTCTTTATTACATGTTGATAAAGCCCTTAGGATGAGTACTTGACTACTAGGATTATGATGCAGATCATACTAGTGGAGACAGGGTAGTCGATAAGTACATCTTTCAAATGTTCCTAGTCATGAGAGTATCGAGACAGGGCATCGATACTCCAGAGTAGACTAGCGTATGCGCTTCTTGACCCATATGACGGGCAATGGATGATCCCATATCCATTGGTGTTTGACATCAGAGAAGGTATACGGGTGCTCAGTGGAGACTGGGTACACTGGACGGACTCGCCGAGAACTCTTAGATGGTATTATACCTATCGTCGGATAGCAGTTCTCTAGTGACACTGGTACAGGTTAGTCTATAGACCCGAGATCGTCATAGAGTCTTGTGTGATTCCTACTATGCTTTGATTTCCACTATACCATGGTCAAGAGATCATGCAAAAGGGTGGTTTTTTGGTACAGTCTCAAGTCGCATGGAGGAAATGAGCGATAGGAAGGGTTTCTTCTCTACCGGTATTGGGAGTTTATATTGCGCTATGCTCGATTGGCCATAACAGGAAATCCCTGACTAGGGTTGCTGAGATTTACTGGTAAGTGTTACCAGTAGTTTCTTAAACCGTTATGGACCTTGTATCGGCATGACTTATCAGGCTATTGGGGGTCTGACGTTATACCTCCCTCGGACTGTGATATGCGACATATCAGACAAAGAGACTGGACTGTACGGTAGTGTTACTGATTGGATTCACAGGAGTACGAGCATGCTTGCTTGTTGATCTTCTGATCGCTTAATACCGGGTGGCCATTATGTTTAGCAGACCGCTTGCGGCTTATGGGTGTTTGATATGATCATCACCTACTGCCGGCGTATTGACGAGTCTTTAGAGTCCTACACAGAGGTTTCCTGGTTCATGCGAAACGAAGTTGGAGCACATATGTGATATGTGAGGGACCGAGATTAATTCGTGTATGTGATACCGATACTTGCGATAAGTGACATCGTAGCTTATAAGTGATATAGCCAAGTTATCGGATCAAGTGTTGATTCGATAAGTTGTTACATTTGATATTAGTCGATTATATGTAATATAGCCGGATTATTAAATCATGTATTGATTTAATAATTTAATGTAGAATTATATATTTGATATATTAAATTATATTAACTAATATTAGCTCACTTAAGTATTTATTTTTCTCACTTATGATACATTGATATATATGTGATATATGTTAAATGTATTGTTATCTTTTTGCACACAAAATATATAAGTGATATATATTGTCATGTTAGGTTACACTTGCAACATGTATGTATGAGACTCACACCATGCTAGGGTTAAATTAGGGTTTATATTTATTTCAAGCAAATTCAAAATTATGGATATATTTGTCAGGGTTCAAATCTTGTAGAAGCTTGTGGACTTCATTGACTTAGTCCACTCCTTTGCCTTGCTTATGATATTTCTTAACCCAACCCTTAGCTCATAACTATGGTTTATTCTATACATGAGTTAGGCATGACATTAACTCACCCATGTTTTCAATTCTAACCTCACTCTCTCATTCATTTGCTTCATCACTTCTTCTTCTTCAAGAGAAAAAGCTTACTAGTTTTTTTTAAGTGATGAAATCTTGTGAGAAAAATAAAACTAAAGAGAGCCCACTTCCTACTTCATCATCCTTTACTACTTGCCATTTAGTTTAGGGTGTTTGCTTCACCAATCAACACAATTAGTGAAGAGATAGCATGAGCTAGTGTCTCCTCGACGTAGATCATCTTCGGCATCGAAGACTTCGAAGCAAGCTTGTTCGTTTCTTCATGGGAGCCTTTCCAGAGACTGGGGGATCGTGATCGCAACGAAGGGACTCCTACACGGAGATATTGAAGTGAATGATCGGTCTACAAAGGTTGTATTCCTTGTTCACTTATATGTAAAAAGTTTGCATATCATGTTTAACCCTAATTCTCTAGTTCGATTACTTGGTTGGCTTGTTTAGCACCCTAAAAATTTTAAAGTAGCATGATTGATGCTTGCCAAAACCTTGCTAAGGTGCTAAGCTAACCCTACAGTGGTATCAGAGCCAAGCTAGAGCATTTGGCGCTGTTTAGACAAAGTTTAAAGTCCGATCGAAACCCCAAAAACCGGATTATAACCCCTCTCTGGAAATTTTTCAAAAAGTTGGATTTTTCCATGTAAAAATACTCAGAAAATCATGCAAGGAATTCTATGGGCACACCTTAAGAACGAAACCCTAACTCGTCCAAGTGACCGCGGATCCGCGGTCAAAACATAGTTTTGGCAGTAGATCCGTGGCGCCACTTGAGAGCCTTTGGTCGGGCCCTTCAGCTGTTGGTCCGAAGGTACTGTGCCATGTCTCTGGTTAACTTTAACATTGCTCAAGTACTGAGCTCTCTGGGAATTTTTTGGAATTCGTTGCATCGATCGAATTATCTAACTTCGCCTAGCTTTCTGTGACTGTGATACAATATTTGGAATCCATAGAATTGGTTATGAGATAACTAGTTTGAATTTTATAAATCGAGCAGTTTAGTCTCATTTGATCGGTTGCCACGGGATTCTAATGTTGATCAAAAGTCCGTCGCAATCACGTAGTGTACGCGGATACTCGCCGGGTAAAATTAATAGATAGCCATGCCCCATAGCCCCGACCAAGTGACTGTAGGAGAACCCCGTCGCCAAAAAGCATCCATTCGGGTGCTCGCGGCCGCAGTGTTCCGCCTTAGTGCACTTCGTCGACGGCATCGAGGGGTGCGGCCGTCTATTTAAGTTTCAGACAAGCATTCGATCAGGTTATCGGGAATCTTGTTGAATTACCCAACAGGTTATTGGAAAGTGTTTTCAATATCGAGACTATAATGCGGGGTTTATGATTGTTAGGCATGTGATGTCTAAGAAATTCATTTGGTTAGGCATGAAATTCAAAGTATATGATAAATTAGGTTTATGATGTCTAAAGTGGTTGCGGATTCCAACTGTTGTAGTTTTTTCACATTCTTTCCTGCGACCGTAAGTGTAATATGTGGTGTATCGCCGGTTTCGGTGCTATATGTTAACGACAATTGGGATACACATATTTACTTACGTTGATGACATGTGATGTTATGTGTTGCTGTGATATATTATATTGGATCGTCGTATTCTGAATAGCCGGGTTTTTTTTATGTGAGATGAGAGTTTTTCATTTTCATTCATGTAAAAACTTGTATGTAATATTCTTTTATTGGGCCACTTCTGGGTTGAGGATGATGTCACCATTGATGTATATTATTTACTTTTCCGCATTAGGATAGACCCGAGGCGGGGAGCATAAGTACCCGGGTTCTAGGGTCCAATAGGAGACCATCTCAGGAAGTTGAGACTGGGTCGCCTAACTCTAAAATTGGTAGGCTTGCTTGCCGCTCTCGTAGGGGTCTAGAGATGTGGGTTTGGCTATTCATCGCGACCGTGGAATCCGTGTTTTATACTGGCTTAACTTAAAACTCGGAATTCCTAGTATATCCAATATTTCATATGTTATCTTCTGCTCTGTGATGTGATCACTGTGATATGTTCAGACGAATGCTTATATTATATATATGAAATATAATTAATATTGCTTCTTTCGTTTCATATGTGATGCATAGGAAGCATATATTGATGGGACTTCATTAATGAGATTAATGAAATAAAAAGAAAAAAATACCTAAAGATGTTGTAGAAACTTGTTCTAAAAACTGGTAGCTCTAGTTCTTGCTTTGCATAGCGGTATTCCTTATAGAATATCCAGCACCCTATTCAATAAGGAAAGAGCCGAGATCCCTTCACCGAGAGTGACCTCTTTAGCGAAACTAGAAGATGCTACAACCCACTCGGTTTGTCTTTTGATTGCTTCTATAGTTTTTGCTTTGCATAGTGATATTTGTAAAATATCCTTTACCTTATTCGATAAGGAAAGAGCCGATATCCCTTCACAGGGAGTGACCTTTTTAGCGAAACTATTAAAAACCTAAAAAACACTCCTTTTTCAAATTCACACGATTCTACAACGATTTCAAGTTCATTACGCTCATGGTTTTCTTAAAAACCTGCGTAGCCCTCCGTCATTTCAGATAAGTACTTCATAGTATTCGTGCTACGTTTGTTGGCTTTCGTCAAGGCATAGTGTGCGTTAGTTATTTATGCTTATCTGCTTAAGCATATGATGCAATTGGATTAGGGTAGTCGTGCGACTTTGTTGGCTTTCGTCAAGGGTCGTACGGGTGGGTTTAATTCAATCATGAAATTTACGGGTTGAACTTGACTAGTGGACTATAGTTTGTTGGCTTTCGTCAAGGTCATAGGACGCTAGGGGTAAAATATTATTGGGAATTTCAAGTGTTGAAATTTGCAATGAGATTGTATACCTTCTATGAGATAGTTGGATCCCGATACCTACTGCGAGTAAGAGTTACTCCTGGGAGAGTTTTACACATTATAATTAGCCGATCAAGTAGGTGTTAACGGGGTTATGCCTCTGGGAAAATGAGGTTTATTTTAATTAGGCCCGTGCGAAAGCACGGGGAACCTCCCTCAAAGTACCGACACTGGCCTGGCTGAAAGATTGACGAACTTATAGGGTGTAATTAATCCCGGCTAGTCTTACCTTTTAGGATTTGAAGGTAGATTTGACTAAATCAGTGGGAGCCATCCTGATTAGATAAAATAATAACCAATCTAATCTTGCAAGAGCGCACACAGAGTGTTTTCTTCTCTCTCTCTCCTGGTAGCGACCATGTCACGCTTTAATCAACATAATAATATGGATGTATTGACCGAACCTACTTATTATACTGAGCTAGGGAACATTGGTTCCGCTCTAACTTATAATTGTTATAAGTCCAGGCAGGAAATAGAGGAATATCCGGATTCCCATGCAACCCTATCGAAGGAAGTGCATGTTGATGCATCTTCGTCGGGCTTGTTCATTACCGAGAACTGTTTCTCAGAATCTTCTACGTCCTCGGTATGTGATACCAGAGCAGGATCCTGCAAATGTAATATGTTACATGGGCTGCAGAAAGGTAGCGAACTGAAAATGGGTGATATGTCTCTAAGTGTTAGAGAATGGTGCAATTGATGCAGCCAAGTCAGTTGGCAGATATCACCTTGTATTAGATACATTGATTCTGAACAAATGTTATTAAATATCGAACATAATATACAACATTACATCAGATTCTTTAATGAGTTAAAGAAGGATGCAATTCTTTATTAGAGGATAATGTTGCGAACATTTTCCTGAATCAAGAGTTGATTCGATCAGGCACGTTATATAATAGCATATACGTTCTAAATCAAACCATAGTTCAAAGTATCTAGAACACACAACAAGAAGAGTAGTTCAGAGATGAACGAATCCTTCTTGTGGTATTGTAGACTAGGTCATATCAATGCGACACGACTAGCTAAGTTACATAAGGATGAATTTGAGAATCTGTTCGAATTTTCATCTTATGATACTTTCCAGTCTCGTCTCAAAGATAAAATGACCATAGCTCTGTTTACTAGAAACAGAGAATGAGTTAGTGAACTTTTGGGATTGATACAAGATGATGTATGTAGGTCCCTTGTCTACACATGACAGGATTGATTCTTTGTACTTCGTTATATTCATCGACTATCTCTCAGGATTTGGACATATGTTCCTGTTGAAACACATGTCTGAAACTTTTGAGAAATTCAAGGAATATAAGCTGAAGTTAAGAATCAGATGGGTAGAAGTATTAAAGTAATTTGATGTGATCGAGGAGGCGAATACTTGCGCATGGAGTTCCTGGTGTTTCTAAAAAGAGAATGCGATTCTCTCTCAGCTTACTCCTTCGAGTACACCATATCACAACGGTGTATCGGGGTGGAGGTATCGCACCCTATGAGATATGGCGTGCTCTATGATGAGTATTGTTGAGTTACCTGTTTTCTTTTGGGTGTTATGCACTTAAGAAGCTGCATACCTATTGAATAGGGTTCCGTCCAAATCAGGGCCTACCACTACATATGAGATATGGTATGGGAAGAGACCATGTCTTAAATGAGTTAAGATATGAGGTTGTCTGTCCTATGTTGAAAGGTAGAATCCGGACAAGCTCAAGGCAAGGTCAGTTCTGTTAGTTTGTTAGGATATCCCAAACATTTGCAAGGGTATATCTTCTACCATCTGAGGAACGAAAAGTGTTTTGTTTCTCAGCATGCCACCTTTTTAGAAAGGGAATTTTTTGTAAAGAAATTAGTGGTCATGAGGTAGAACTGGAAGCTGTTCCAGCTAGACAAACTAACAGCTGATGATTTGGTGGAACCAAAGAATTCAATAGTCTCCAATGAGCCTCAGCCTCTCCGCGAATCTGGTAGGGTTCCTTATCCACTTGAGAGATACTACGGTATTCTTGGTGACAATGGAAGCGAGGATTGCATCTTGGTAGATGATGGCCCAACTAGGTCCAGGCAGGCCATCACGAGTGGCGACTCTGTGAAAGGGCTGGATGCTATGCGATCAAAGATGGAATCCATGTACACCAACAAAGTATGACTTTGCATGTTGCACCTGAAGGAGTAAAACCTATTGGGAGCAAATGGATCTTGAGAAGATTCTTGGTGTAGATGGAAAAGTTGAGACTTTCAAAGCTACGCTTAAGTCTATCAGGATCAATGCAAGCATCGCAGAGTTGGTACATCTATTTTGATGTGGCAGTCAAAGAGTTTGACTTCATAAAAAAGGTAGATGAACCGAGTACATACAAGAAAGTTGTAGAGAGTAAGCTTGTCTTCCATGTATTATACGTAGATGACATTCTCTTGATAGGAAAGGGCTTCCTATGCTACACTCGGTCAAGCTCCTCTTATCACGGGGATTCTCAATAGAAGATTTGGATGATACCTGTTAAATCTTTTGGATAATGATCTATGGTGATAGATTTAACTGGATGTTGGGAGTGTCCCAAATACAGGTACATTAACACCGTACAAAAGGGGTTTAGTATGGACGATTCTAAATGTGGTGGTTCGCCCACTTACACAGGGATCACTCTCTCTAAAAAGATGTCTCTCGAGACTGATTTGGAGAGAGCTCGCGTGCAAGAGATACCAAATGCTTCGGCAGTAGGCTCTATCAGAGTATGCGATGTTATGTACTAGACCAGATGTAGCTGACTCACTAGGTGTAGTGACCAGGAATCAATCGGATATTGGGAGAATCACTAGAAAGCCGTGGAGGACATTCTTAAGTACTTGAGAAGCACTAAAAGAAAGTTCTTGGTTCCAGCTTCCAGAGTGATAAGTTCGACTGAGAGTCAGTCACAGGCATTGTCTTTATCCTCAGTGCAGGGACAGTATGTTTGAAGAGTTCCAAGCTAGATACCGTGGCATACTAGACGATAAAGGCTGAATACATTGCTACCAATGATGCGGCCAAAGTGGCTGTCTGGACATTTCTTGTTCATAAGATGAATAAGGTTCCTACCATTGAGTGTCAATAACTGTTATTGTGAAAACAATGGAGTTATGGCTTAGGCCTAGGAAAGCAGGTCCCATCAGCGTTCTAAACATATTCTGAGGCAAGTATCACCTGATCAGGAAGATGGATGATCTCTAAGGGATCGAGGTAAGGAGAGTAGACACGAAGAATAACACAGCGGATCCACTCACAAAGGCCTTACCCTTAAAGAGACTTCTATGGGATGGTTGAGTATGGGATACTACAACCACTGCTATATTGTTGGGTATTATATACTACAACAGATGGCCTTAGTGCAAGTGGGAGATTGTTAGTTATATGTATGCCCTAGAGGCTATTACTGTACATGGGATGTATATTGTAGTGGATGCTTGGACATATATAGGGAGGACTTTCTTGCTCTACATGATACTATGCTACATGGTTGCTCTTTATCTTAACATGTACACTTATTGTCTACCTATTACATGTTGGTAAAGACCTTAGGATGAGTACTTGACTACCAGGATTATGATGCGGATCATACTAGTGGGGACATGGTAGTCGATAAGTACATCCTTCAAATGTTCCTAGTCGTGGGAGTATCGAGACAGGACATCGATACTCCAGAATAGACTAGCGTATGCGCTTCTCGACCCATATGATGGGCAATGGATGATCCCATATCCATTGGTGTTTGACATCAGAGAAGGTATACGGGTGCTCAGTGGAGACTGGGTACACTGGACTGACTCGTCGAGAACTCCTAGATGGTATTATACCTATCGTTGGATTGTAGTTGTCTGGTGACACTGGTACAGATTAGTCTGTAGACCCGAGATCGTCATAGAGTCTTGTGTGATTCTCATTGTGCTTTGATTTCCACCATACCACGGTCAAGAGATCGTGCAAAAAGGGGTTTTTTGGGTACAGTCCTGAGTCATATGGAGGCAATGAGGGATAGGAGGGGTTTCGTCTCTCCCGGTATTGGGAGTTGATGTTGCGCTATGCTCGATTAGCCATAACAGGAAATCCGTGGCCAGGGTTGCTGAGATTTACTGGTAAGTATTACCAGTAGTTTCTCGAACCGTTATGGACCTTGTATCGGCATGACTTATCAGTCTATTGGGGGTCTGACGTTATACCACCCCCAGGCAGCGATATGCGACATATCAGACGAAGAGACCGGACTGTACGGTAGTGTTACTGATTGGATTCGCAGGAGTACGAGAAGGCTTGGTTGTTGATCTTCTGATCGCTCAATACCCGGGTGGCCGTTATGTTGAGCAGACCGCTTGCGGCTTGTGGGTGTTTGATATGATCATCAGCTATTGCCGGCATATTGACGAGTCTTTAGAGTCCAACACAGAGATTTCCTGGTTCATGCGAAACGGAGTAGGAGCACATATGTGATATGTGTGGGACCGAGATTAATGCGTGTATGTGATACCACATTCTATGCTCGCGATAAGTTACATCGTAGGTTATATGTGATATAGCCAAGTTATCGGATCAAGTGTTGATTCGATAAGTTGTTACATTTGATATTAGTTGGTTATATGTAATATAGCCGGATTATTAAATCAAGTGTTTATTTATATTTTAATGTAGAATTATATATTTGATATATTAAATTACATTAACTAATATTAGTTCACTTAAGTAATTATTTTTCGCACTTATGATACATTGATATATATGTGATATATGTTAAATGTATTATTTTCATTTTGCACACAAAATATATATGTATATATTGTTGTGTCATGTTAGGTTACACTTGCAACATGTATGTATGAGACTCACACCATGCTAGGGTAAAATTAGGGTTTATATTTATTTCAAGCAAATTCAAAATTGTGGAGATATTTGTCATGGTTCAAAACTTGTAGAAGCTTGTGGACTTCATTGACTTAGTCCACTCCTTTGTTTTGCTTAAGATATTTGTTAACCCAACCCTTAACTCATAGCTATGGTTTATTCTCTACCTGAGTTAGGCATGACACTAACTTGTTAGTTATATGTATGCCCTAGAGGCCATTGCTATACATAGGATGTATGTTGTAGTGGATGCTTGGACATATATAAGGAGGACTTTCTTGCTCGACATGATAGTATGCTATCTGGTTACTCTTTACCTTAACGTGTATACTGATTGTCTCTCTGTTACATGTTGGTAAAGCCCTTAGGATGTGTACTTGACTACCTGGACTATGATGCGGATCATACTAATGGGGACATGGTAGTCCATAAGTACATCCTTCAAGGTCCCTAGTCGTGGGTGTATCGAGACGGGGCATCGATATACAAGAGTAGACTAGCGTATACCTTCTCGACCCATACAGATGGGCGATGGATGATCCCATATCCATTGGTGTTTGACATCGGAGATGATATACGGGTGCTCAGTGAAGACTGGGTACACTGGACGGACTCGCCGAGAACTCCCAGATGGTATTATACCTTACGTCAGATGGCAGTTCTTTGGTGACACTGGTACAGAGTAGTCTGTTGACCCGAGATCGTCATAGAGTCTTGTGTGGTTCCCACTGTGCTTTGATTTCCACCTTACCATGTCCAAGAGGGCGTGCAAAACGGTGGTTTTTGGGTACAGTCCCGAATCACATGGAGGCAATGAGCGATAGGAGGGGATTCGTCTCTCCCGGTATAGGGAGTTAATGTTGCGCTGTGTTCGATTGGCTATAACCGGAAATCCCTGGCCAGGGTTGCTGAGATTTACTGGTAAGTGTTACCAGTAGTTTGTCGAACTGTTATAGACCTCATATCGACACGACTTATCAAGCTATTGGGGTCTGACGTTTACCACCCCTAGGCGAGATATGCGACATATCAGACGACGAGACCGGACTGTACGGTAAGTGTTACTGGTTGGATTCACAGGAGAATGAGCGGGCTTGCTCGTCGATCTTCTGATCGCTCAATACCCGGGTGGCCGTTACGTTTAGCAGACCGCTTGCGGCTTGTGGGTGTTTGATATGATCATCACCTGCTGCCGGCGTATTGACGAGTCTTTAGAGTCCTACACAGAGGTTTCCTGGCTCAAGCGAAACGAAATAGGAGCGCATATGAGATATGTGCGGGACCGAGAATAATGCGTGTATTTGATACCATATTCTATTCTCGCGATAAATGTATCGATTGGTTGTATGCGATATAACCTAGTTATCGAATCGAGGATTGATTCGATAAGCCGATACATTGGATATTAGTCGGTTATATGCGATATGACCGGATCGTTAAATCAAGTGTTGATTTAATGATTTAATGCATAATTATATATTTGATATGTTACTTTGCATTAACTAGTATTGGTTCACTTTAAAAGGATTTTCTCACAGAATGTGCACATTGTATATGTGATATATTTTTGTGCACTTGATTGTATCATGTTTGATGATACATGATAGCTAGGGTTTGTATAAAGAATTAAACCTTGGTTAAGTAAATGGTTATGGTTTTTATTTATTTATTCATTCTTTTATCTTTTTGTTTTGGATTAAACAAAAATGAGAAAAGAAAACAAAATGGTTGCTTTCTTACATGAAGCTTCTTGAAGCTTCATGCAACTTTGACCAAAGCAACCATTCTTGTCTTCTTCTCCTAACCCTAACCATTCCACCTAACCTTAGTTAATTCTCTACACCTAACCAGGGTTGATATTATGATAAGAATGATTTTATTTTCTATTGTAAAAAAGTCTTATCATAATAATTATCTTCTTCTTCAAGAAGAAAAAGCTTGCAACCATCAATGGTGATTTGATGAAAAGAGTGAGAAATCCAATTCTAAAGTGAACCCACTTCCTATTTCTTCATCCTCTACCTCTTGCCAAGTAGTATAGGGTGTTTTCTTCACAAGTTTCATGACTTGGTGAAGTGGGAGCTTGATCTTGTGATGCCTCGACGTAGATCATCTTCGGCATCGTAGTCGATGACCTAGCCCGCCCTTTTCTCCGATGAAGCCGACACCAGAGTCCAAGATCCGATTTGTACAGCGGAGGGACGTCTACATAGAGCTAAGGAAGTGGAGAACCGGATCTATAAAGGTTGTAGCCTCTTTCTATTAGTTAAGTTGTTAACTAGTTTCTTTTTCGCCTAAAATTCTAGTCAACGATCCGTATTAGGGTTTCCCGGCACATGTAAAATTTGAATTTGGCATGGTTGATGCCTTGTGACACCCCATTAGTGTGCCTAGGGACCCTACAGTAGTATCAGAGCCTAGCTAGAGCCTTAGGCGATGCGTAGATGGAGTTAGAAGTCCGATCGAACCGAAACCCTAACTCAAAAATTGCTCTCTGTATATTTATGAATTTTGTGGATTTTTGAGAATTAAAAATATGCAGAAAAATCAGCAGGAATATCTAAGAGTTACTGTGAAATTCGATTCCCTAATTCCATCAAACCGCCGCGGTTCCGCGGCACGAGCATGGCTCGTGCGGCGGATCCGCGGCCGTTTTGTCTTATCCTGCATTGAATTTTGTACAGTAATTCTTATTTTGCAGTACTGGTTTTCCTGGGAATTTTTAATATTTATTCAAGAGTTGAATTTTCTGGGTTGTATTGGGGACTCGGTGTTTCGATCGGATTGTCTAATTTTGTCTGTGTGTTTTTCCGGATAATTTTTGAATATGTTAAAAAGTTCGACCGGATATAAATACCCAATTTTTCCCCTGTCGGGAATTTTCCAAGTGTTGGATCTTTCCGTGGTTTAAAGACGTTCTAAGTAGTGCAAGTAACGCGATGGACCCTCTAGAAGACAACAAACCTTAACTCGATTATGTGAGCGTCTTGAACTGCCCTTTGAACCTTAGGGTTTGGGGCAGTACGGCGTGCCACATGTGAGGCGTTGGCTTGACCCATCTACGGCTGGACCGTTGGTACTGAGGTACGAAGTGAATATTTTTAAACTTATTTCATGTGTTGAGATGTTTCGGGAAAACTTGGGTGTTCGATTGTTCGATCGGAAAATTTAACATTTTATATTTATCCGGAATGTGATACAATACTTGGAATCCACAAGTAGTTATGAGATAACTGATATGAATGTTATAAACATAGCACTTTAGTCTCACTTGATCGGTTGCCATGGAATTTTGATGCGATCAAAAGTCCGTCGCAATCACGTAGCGTACGCGGATACTCGCCGGGTAAACTTAATAGACAACCTCACTCCATAGCCCCGACCAAGTGACTGTAAGAGAACCCCGTCGCCTAAAGCATCAGTTCGGGTGCTTGCGGCAGCGGTGTTCCGCCTTGGTGCACTTCGTCGACGGTATCGGGGGTGCGGCCGTCTACTAAAGTTTGCGACGAGTATTCGATCAGGATGTTGGGAATCTTGTTGAATTGCCCGACTTGATATTGAAAAGTGTTTTCGATTTTGAGACTAAAATGCGGGGTTTATAATTGTTAGGCATGCGATGTCTAAGTAATTCATTTGATTAGGCATGTGATGTCTAAGGAGGTTGCGGATTCCAACTGTTGTAGGTTTACACTTTCTTTTCTGTGACCGTAAGTGTAATATGTGATATCGCCGGTTTCGTTGCTATATGTCAACGGCAATTGGGATACGCATGTTTACTTACGTTGATGACATGTGATGTTATGTGTTGCTGGATATGTTATATTGGATCGTCGTGTTTGAATAGCCGGGGGGTTTTTTTTATGTGAGATGAGTGTTTTTTATTTTCATTCATGTAAAAACTTGTATGTAATATTCTTTTATTGGGGCACTTCCAGGTTGCGGAAGATGTCACCATTTGTATATTATTTACTTTTCCGCACTAGGATAGACCCAAGGAGGGGAGCACAAGTAACCGGGTTCTGGAGTCCAGTGGGAGACCAACTCGAGGAGTCGAGTCCGGGTCTCCTAACTCTAGAATTGGTAGGGTTGCTTGCCGCTCTCGTAGGGGTCTAGGGGTGTGAGTTTGGCTATTCATCACGACTTGGAATCCGTGTTTTATACTGGCTCGTATTGAAAACACGGACGTCCTAGTATATCCAATATTTCATATGATTCTTCTGCTGCGATATCTGTGATGTGATCATGTAATGTTCTGTCATGGATACTGTATATAGTATATATATGATATATTATATAAACGTTACTTATGTTTTGCACTCGCGCTAGCCCTGCCCCGCTCTGCCGTTAGTTACCTAACCTAACGGTGCACGAGGGGACATCGAGGCGAATGCGGATGACATAAGTGTATGTCGTATTTATCTGTGATGTTTAGGTACTTAAATGATGGGACTTCATTAATATGATTAATGAAAGAAAAAGAAACCTAAAGATGTTGTGGAATCGAATTTCAAAATTAAAACAGGTAGCTACAGTTCTTGCTTTGCACAGGGGTATATATGATATATCCTGCACCTTATTCGATGAGGAAAGGACCAAGATCCCTTCACCGGGAGTGACTCCTTTAGTAATAACTGGCAGATGCTACACACTCGGTTTGTCTTTTGATAGCTTCTATAGTTTCTGCTTTGCACAGTGATATATATGATATATCTCGCACCTCATTCGACGAGGAAAGGGCCGACGATCCCTTCACCGGGAGTGACCCCTTTAGCAAAACTAGAAAAGCATCAAAAACACTCCATTTCAAAATTCATTCGATCCTACAATGATATCAAGTTCATTACGCAATAGGTTTTCAGAAAAACCTGTCGTAGCCCTGTGCCATTTCAGATAAGTAGTAGTTAGTATTCGTGCTGCATTTGTTGGCCTTTGTCAAGGCGTAGTGTGCGGTAGCTGACTTGTGCTTATCTGCTTATGCATATGATGCAGATTGGGTTAGGGTAGTCGTGCGACCTTGTTGGCCTTTGTCAAGGGTCGTGCGGGTGGGTTTAATTCAATCAGGAAATGACGGGTTGAACTTGACTAGCATCCTATGGTTTGTTGGCCTTTGTCAAGGTCATAGGAGGTTAGGGGAAAAATATTATCGGGAATTTCAAGTGTTGAAATTTGCAATGAGATTGCATATCTTCTATGAGATAGTTGGATCCTGATACCCGCTGCGAGTAAGAGTTACTCCTGGGAGAGTTTTATACATTACAATTAGCCGATCAAGTAGGTGTCTAGAAAGGTGTTAACAAGGTTATGCCTCTGGGAAAACGAGGTTTACATTAATTAGGTCCGTGCGAAAGCACGGGGAACCTCCCTCAAAGTACCGACACTGGCCTGGCTGAAAGATTGGCGAACTTGTAGCGTGTAATTAATCCCGGCTAGTCTTTCCTTTTAGGGTTTGAAGGAAGATTTGATAAAAACAGTGGGAGCCATCCTGATTAGATAAAATAATAACCAATCTGATCTTGCAAGAGCGCACGCTGAGTGTTTTCTTCTCTCTCTCTCTAGGTAGCGACCATGTCACTCCTTAATCAAGATAATAATACGGATGTATTGACCGAACCCGGTTGTTATACTGAGCTGGGGAACGTTGGTCCCGCTCCAACTTATAATTGTTATAAGACAGAGCAGGAAATTGGGGATTACCCGAATTCCCGTGCCGCCCAAACGAAGAGAGTGCATGCCGATGCATCATCTTCGGGTGTGTTCATTACAAAGAACTGTTTCTCAGTATCCTCCGCATCCTGGGTATTTGATACAGGATCAGGATCCCAGATATGTAATCTGTTACATAGGGCTACAAAAAGGTAGAAAAACTGAGAACGGGTGATAAGTTTCATGAGACAGAAAACGGGGCAAGTGTTGCAGCCAAGTCTGTTGGTCACTGTCACCCTGTATTACCAATACATTGATTCTGAACAAATGCTATTAGATACCGAACCTGATATACAAAATCATATCAGTCTCTTTATTAGTAAAGAAATGATAAAATTTTCTATTGTTAGATAATGTTTTGAACATTTCCTATATCAAAAGTTGATCGGATCAGGCACGTTATCTAAAAGCATTGATGTTCTAAATCAAACTACAGTTCTTAGTGTACAGAACACAAACAAGAGGAAGAGTTCAGAACTGAACGAATCCTTCTTGAGGCATTGTAGACTAGGTCATATCAATGCGACCTGACTAGCTGAAGTTACATTTAGATGCATATTTAAAATCTGTTTGAATTTACATCTTATGAAACTTTCCAGTCATGTCACAAAGATACGATGACCATAGCTCTGTTTACTGGAAACAGAGAAAGAGTTATTGAACTCTTGGGACTGATACATGATGATGTATGTAAGGTCTCCTGTCTACACATGCCAGGACTGGTTCTTTATACTTCATTACGTTCTCTGATAATCTCTCAAGATTCAGACATATGTTCCTGTTGAAACACAAGTCCGAACCTTTTGAGATATTCACAGAATATAAGTTAGAAGTAGAGAACCAACACGGGTATAAGTATTATGTCCTTTGATGAGATCGAGGAGGAGAATACTTAAGCACGGAATTCCTGTATGATTCTAAAGGAGAATGAGATTCTCTCTCAGCATTACTCCTCCGTATACACCATAGCATGATGGTATATCGGGGCGGAGCAATCACACCCTATATGATAAGGTGCGCTCTATGATGAGTACCACTGAGTTACCAATTTCCTTTTGGGGGTTATGCACATGAGAAGCTGCATACCTATTGAATTAGGTTCGAATCAAATCAGTGCCTACCACTTCATATGTGATATGGAAAGGGAAGAGCCCATTTCTTAAGTTAGTTAAGATTTGGGGTTGTCCGGCCTATGTCTAAAAGCAAAATCTGGACAAGCTCGAGGCAAGGTCTGTAATGTAGAACTGGAAAGGTTCCAGCTATACAAACTACAACAGATGATTTGATAAAACCAAAGGATTCAATAGTTAACAACGAACCTCAGCCTCTCCGCCGATCTAGTAGGGTTCCTCACCCACCTGAGAGATACTTCGGTTTCTCTATGACAGTGGGAGCGAGGATTGCATAATGAGATGATGACCCAACTAGTTTCGAGCTGGCCATCAGGAGTAAGACTCTATAAGAATGGCTGGATGCTTAGCGATATGAGATGGAATCCTTATACACCAACAAAGTATGGACTTTGGTTGCTATATCTGAAGGGTTAAATCCCCATCAGGAGCAAGTATATTTTGAGAAGATTACTTGGTGTAGATGGAAAAGTTGAGACTTTCAAAGCTAGACTTGTCAAAGCTTTTCATCATTGACCAGGAGTGGATAATGATGAAACCTTTTCCCAGTGGTGATTGTTAGCGATTGTGCGTGTTCAAGTTCTAGTTTAAATACCGCAATCAAGACGGTTTCGCTTGTAGCTAGCCGGTTGAGTACGGGTCGTCCGCAGGGAGATGGGAGTCTTTTTCTATGTGCTTTAACGAGTTAAGTCCGGTTTTTCAGATTTTGTTTGTAGTTATCTAAGTGTTGAGTTGATATTTAAAGAGAGCATGTTAGGGTTAGGATTAGGTTAGTTTGAGTTAGGAGTCTCCACATCTTTCGTTGCCCCTCTTAATATCGGTGTTACGGTAATCGGCAACAACGGGGATTAGCACGACTAGGAAGGAATTTGCGAGTATAAGCTAGGCTTTCCAATGCATAAGTCTTCCTTTTGGTGCTTGTCCGTCCGTTCTTGGCTCTTAGCCATAACCTCCGGTTAATTCAACCACAACTGGTCTCACTATGGAATCACCGCTATCATGTAGGATAGGGTGCCGTAAGGAGCGGATTGTGATTCAATTAACAGGAGTCGAATTAAGCTGTTGGGCAAGGAAAGAGTGAGAGAGATTTCCTTCTCTCAAACTTCCCTTATCCTACCCTAACAAGTATTAACTACTCACACATCATGATAAGGAAAAACAAAACAAAACAAAAGAGGAAGATAGAAAGAAGGAGATTAGAAGAATACGACTAACTATTTGCGACCTCACCTTGGCGAGGATCGAGCGTAAGTATCATTGTCGTATGAATGATAAAGAAAAAGAGAGAAGAAAGAAACAACAAGGAAATAACAACAACTAATTAACGAATTAAAATTACAACAATTAACAAAGTAAAGAGACAAGTATGATAATAAATGGTTCTTCTTTATTCATCACTCTTCACTCAAAAGCTCACTACAAGTTTAATGGAGAAGAGGTGAGAAGAGGAAGAAGAACAACACTAAACCTAGGCAAAAATGAAAATACAAGAATGGACCCTTTTCTTCACAAAGTTCTGGGCTATTTATAGGCCAAAAAATGAAAACCTAGGGTAACCACCAGAACAACTGTACAATGACCAAAATACCCCCCAAAACCCTGCGCATGCGGCGCCAGTACGGCCACTGATCCGCGACCTAGACCCCCCTTTGGCCGCGGATCCGCGGCCCTTTGGAGGAATTGGGGCTTCTGCTTTTTTGGGCTTTCCTGGTTTGCTGTGTACATTATTCTGGCATATGTATTTTATCAATTTGGCTCCACGATTTTTCCAGAATTTCTGTTGAGGGAAAGGTGGACTTTTTGTCAAGATTTTGTCATGATTGCCTCGAGCTCCGCATAGATTTCTTGGATGTTGTTGTTGCCATTGAGCCTTGTGCATGAAGGTGACATAGATTTGACATTTTGTCTTCCTAAACTGGTATCTGGCAACATACGGATGAAGAGCGGAGACCGTGTTTTATCTGTGGTTGGCAGGAAACCGGATTTTGTCGTGTTTTTCATGAATTTCACCATTTTAGAACCGAGAACCTGTATCCTGCAATTGACTAGCAAACACGGCTCAAGAGTATCTACCGATATGCAATGTGATAAAAATTGGGCGGTATGAAAATGCAAAAATCTGATATGAACAAATACCCCCAAACTTATCATTTGCTCGTCCCGAGCAAAGCCCATTTATTCACAAAAAATTTCCTAACCTCACTTTCGCAGGGAACGCGATTGCACTGAGCATGTGCAACAAGCCGTTAAACCTCTAGGTGTCCCTAGTAGGAGGAGTGTTGTCTCCTGAGGGTTTTCAGCGGATACTACCCACAAAATCCGGTCAAGTTGGTTTTGTAAAATAACTAAGATTCAAACCCTACAGTTTTGTTTCAGAAAATAACAATTCTATAATCCTAAGTCTAGACCATCGAACCTTTATTTTTCACACCTCGCTTCTTATTTAACTACAGATTTTACATGTCTTTACGTGCAGTGCAAATAGTGTCGTTAAGTTCCCGAAAGGTCGAATAAAGTCATCATGTCGCACAATAAAGCCCAGATAACAATTTAAAAAGGATCACATAAGTTTTATAAAGAGTTAAGCATTTTTCAAGTTTCGTTTTCCAGTAAGGTTTCAATTTCAGAATTTCTATCTTCCATAACAGGAAACTAAGTCGTATTTTTCACTCCACCTTTTTCTTGTTTTCATTTCATACACACCTCTGTGAACGTACAATAGTCTTTATCATAGAATAAAACCTTCATATCTCCGCTAAATTTTTTTATAAAAGCCTGTCTTTTATTAAGATTATTCTCACACAAAGAACCGTTAGGAATTTTAACTCGGAGAGAACACTTTCTTGACTTTGTTTTAAACTGGACTTTCTAGGCTTCTTAGCGAGCTTTGGGCCAATGCACCCAAACCAGTTGGTTTTAGGGCATTAGGTGTAGAAACACCCCAGCGGACTTAATTACTCAAGTTACCTAGGTCCAAAAACAAAAGCCAGTTTGGCGTGAAAATCAGATGATTTAATACGAACGGAGATATAACCGGCAGTTCAATTATTTTTTGGATAAAAGACGTGTTTAGTGGGTTTGGTGTGTAATCATTCCAATCAAGTTTCCGATGGGTTATTTTTCAGACTTAGCTCCAATTACGGCATCAATAACATTCCTTCATATTCGCTTTACTTCATAAACTATTCTTGACATTACTTATTTCAGAACAAACCTATTTGATCCTCAGAAAATCATTTATCTGTTTAAAAGTTTAAACATGAAAGACTTGTCATCTAATTCCCAAAATTCACAACACGTGTAGTGTAATGTAAAGACGTATATCACCTATAGTTAACTTCAAAGGAGAGTTATCTTTCAGGTTTTCAAAATCCAAACATAAGATTTAGTTATTCCTATTTTTTCGAACAAAAACCGTCGAATGTTGAATCAGAGTTCTTCCACAAGCTAACTTGACAAAAAAGTTTTTATATTTTTAGAAAATTTTCAGATTTTTATGGATTTTATGGATTTAATATGCAGATGCAAAATATACATATGAATGCGAAGGTAAGAAATGCGTACCGAGTGTACCCCCAAACTTGAATTGGACAGTGTCCTCACTGTCGTTGCATGAAGAGATCATTTGAAGGGTCAAAATTGTCGGTTAGCGATACACAAATTTTTATTTGTTTTTGTTTTTTAAAGAAAAGAAAAAGAATATACACAAATATATACAAAATGGTTTGTACATACCCCCAAACTTATTTGGAACAGTGTCCACTGTTCTTGGCTGGATAACCGAAGTTTGGAGGTAAGCAGAGGAAGATCATTCAGGGTAAACCGGCTCCTGTAGAAACAGGAGCTCCTCTGTTGGTTCGGCGCTAAGGTACGGTTTGCATCGGTGTCCGTTTACTTTGAAAAGTGAACCGTCCTTTGGATTCTCCAAATCCACAGCGCCCTGCGGATACACATTCCGCACAAAATACGGCCCTTTCCAGCGAGATCTGAGCCTTCCAGGATGGAAGTGAAGTCGGGTGTCGTAAAGCAGTACCTGCTGACCAGGTACGAAGGTTTTGCGCAAAAGGTGTTTATCATGGAACACCTTCGTTCTATTCTTAACGACAACCGCGTTATCGTAAGCCTCATCCCTAAGCTCGTTCAGTTCGTTCAACTGCAGCTTCCGATAGCTGCCCGCATCATCAAGAGACAGATTCAGCTCCTTTATCACCCAAAATGCGCGATGCTCGATTTCGACAGGAAGGTGGCAGGCTTTTCCGTACACAAGCCGATAGGGAGACATGCCAAGGTCGGTCTTATAAGCGGTTCTAAATGCCCAAAGGGCATCAGTGAGTTTCAGCGACCAATCCTTACGGTTCTTGGAAACCGTCTTCTCCGGTATCTGCTTGATTTGCCGATTTGAAACTTCAGCCTGCCTGCAGGTTTGGGGGTGGTAGGGCGTAGACAGCTTATGATTTATGGAGTATTTCCGCATCAAGGCTTCGAAAGTTTTATTGCATAAATGACTTCCATTGTCTCTAATGATCGCTCGGGGGGTGCCCAAACCGTGAGAAAATGTTTTCTTTAAGGAACCTAACGACAACCTTGTTGTCGTTAGTTCGGCTGGGCACAGTCTCGACCCATTTAGAGACGTAATCAACAGCTAGAAGGATGTACAAGTTCCTAAAAGAGCTGGGAAACGGCCCCATGAAATCTATCCCCCAAACATCGAAAATCTCCACAACCAAGATCGGTTGGAGCGGCATCTCGTTCCTCCGGGATATCCGGCCCATGTGTTGGCACCGGGAGCAAGTCTTGCAATAGTCGTGAGCGTCTTTGAAAAGTTGTGGCCAGTAGAAACCACATTGCAAGATCTTCTCAGCTGTCTTTCTGGGCCCAAAATGCCCGCCACACGCTTGATCGTGGCAAAACGACAGCACGCTCTTGAATTCCTCATCAGGGACACACCGACGAATAATCTGGTCGGGACAGTACTTGAACAAGTAGGGTTCGTCCCAGTAAAAGTGTTTTACTTGGGATAAGAAGCGAAGTCTGTCCTGACGTGACCATTCGGTCGGTAGTAATCCCGTGGCCAAATAGTTCACAATATCTGCGAACCAGGGTTCGCACGATACTGTCAAGAGCTGTTCATCCGGGAAAACGTCGTTGATCGGAATTGGAAGCGAAGGCGAAGAAGGAAGTCGTGAGAGATGGTCGGCAACTACGTTTTCACATCCTCGTTTGTCCTTAATGACAAGGTCAAACTCTTGAAGCAAGAGGATCCAACGTATTAACCGAGATTTTGCATCTTTCTTCGCAAAAAGATGGCGCAGAGCTGAATGATCTGTGTAGACAATGACTGGAGAGCCGATGAGGTAGGGCCTGAACTTTTCTAGAGCAAATACAACAGCTAAGAATTCCTTCTCAGTTGTTCTATAATTGAGTTGGGCGTCGTTCAGGGTTCGGCTCGCGTAATAGATTACGTGTGGCATCTTGTTGATGTGTTGTCCAAGGACAGCACCAATGGCAAAGTCGGATGCATTGCATATAATCTCGAATGGGTGCGTTCAGTCAGGAGAAGAAAGAACGGGAGCAGAAGTGAGTGAGCGTTTCAGTGACTCGAATGCATTCACACAGCTCGAGTTGAAGTCGAAAGGCGTATCCTTGGCCAGCAAAAGAGTCAAGGGCCTAGCAATCTTGCTAAAGTCCTTGATAAACCGTCTATAAAAACCGGCATGGCCAAGGAAGGCTCGGATATCTCTGACGCATCGGGGAGGAGGCAGATTGGAAATGACCTCAATCTTTGCTTTGTCAACCTCTATGCCATTTTGCGAGATGATATGTCCTAAGACAATACCTTCGCGCACCATGAAGTGGCATTTCTCCCAGTTCAAAGTGAGATTCTTGTCCTTACATCGGGTAAGGACAGCGTCAAGATGCAGCAAACACTCGTTGAAGGAATCGCCGAAGATGGAGAAGTCATCCATGAAAATCTCCAGAAATTTTTCCACCATGTCTGAGAAAATTCCCATCATACACCGCTGGAAGGTAGCGGGCGCATTGCATAGCCCAAAGGGCATGCGTCGATATGCAAACGTGCCGAAAGGACAAGTGAAAGTGGTCTTGTCCTGGTCTTTTTCGGCGATGGGAATTTGATTATAGCCGGAGTAGCCATCAAGAAAGCAGTAGTACTCGTGTCCGGCCAATCGTTCAAGCATCTGGTCAATGAAGGGTAGCGGAAAGTGGTCTTTCCGTGTTGTGGCGTTGAGTTTTCTGTAATCAATGCAAACTCGCCACCCAGTTTGGGTGCGAGTAGGGATTAACTCGTTCGCCTCGTTAGTGATGACCGTGATGCCCGACTTCTTGGGGACAACATGAATGCGGCTAACCCACTGGCTATCAGTGATAGGGTAAATGATACCACTATCTAGACATTTGACGATCTCCTTCTTCACAGCCTCCTTCATGACTGGATTAAGACGTCTTTGTGGATCCCGGGCTGGTTTGGCATCATCCATCAGATGAATGTGATGCTCAACGATCAGGGGACTAATCCCCTTGATGTCCGCCATGGACCAGCCAAAAGCTTGCCTGTTGCTGTGCAAGACCGCGAGAAGGGCTTTCTCTTGCTCGGGAGCGAGAGAAGCCGAGATGATGACAGGAAGGGTCTCGTTCTCACCTAAGTAAGCATACTTAAGGTGAGACGGCAACGGCTTGAGTTCGAGTGTTGGAGGTGAAATGATGGAAGGCAAGACTGGTGCAAAGGTCTCGAACTCAAAGGACTCCAGCAAAGGTTCAAAGCGAGTGTAAGCAACCGAGTTGGATGGTTCAGGTAACTCATCCGGAAAGTCGAAGGATTCAAACTCGGGTTGTGCGCGGCTAAGATCGTTCAAGAATGTGAAACACTCGTATTCGTTGTCGGGCGCAGAAACAGCAGCAGGATCGAAGAGAAACGCACTAGTGGCGTCAAGATTATCGTGTTCAAACAGAAACTCCTCGAATTCACACTCTTCGGAGGTGATCTCCTGGATCGAGCAAACGTCCAGTATATGAGCATTAGGTTCGGCGGGCTGATTCCCCAACCTAAAAATGTTGAGTTCAATCGTCATATTTCCAAAAGAGAGGTTCATCGAACCATTGCGACAATTGATTACAGCATTTGAGGTTGCGAGAAATGGTCGACCGAGTATCACCGGAATCTGATTCCTGGGGTTAGCTACAGGCTGTGTATCTAATACAATGAAGTCAACGGGGAATATGAAGTCCCCGACTCTTATCAACACATCCTCTAGCTCACCCCTAGGGTGGGTGATCGATCGGTCGGCCATTTGGAGAGTGCAGTGTGTGGGTTTCAACTCTCCGACGCCTAATTGCTCGTATACTGAATACGGAAGCAGGTTAACACTGGCACCAAGATCTAATAGTGCGCGGTTGATGTTCTTATCCCCAATCGTAATTGAAATCGTAGGACAGCCAGGGTCCTTCCGTTTTTGTGGTAAAGATTGGGTAAGGGCATCACTCACAGCACTAGCCAAGAAAACTTTCTTGGGTACCTGAGACTTCCTCTTTTTCGTGCACAAGTCCTTTAAGATTTTCACGTAAGACGGGACTTGTTGGACAGCATCTAAAAGAGGAATATTAATGTTGACTTGCTTAAATAACTCCAGAATCTTCTCCATTTGTGGATTTTGTTTATTAGATCTCAATCGGTTTGGAAATGGGACATTTTGAAAATTGGTTGAGTCTAATGCTGGAGGAGGAGATTGTGGAGTTGGAACGGATCCCAGAATAGGTGTTTTCGTGGAGTGAGAAGTGGGTCCGTTCAGAGAAGAAGAGGAAGGAGAGCCTTGTGAAGAACGGAGAATAGGCTCAGAAGACGAAGAAGAAGAAGGAGAAGAAGAAGAAGAAGAAGCAGCGGCCGGGGTGTCATCGTTGATTCTTGTGCCAATGTTGTTTTGCAGCATCCTCCCCGATCTCAGTGTAGTCACGGCACTCACATTGTGGTTTTGTGGTTCAAGAGCAACATGTGCATTATGTGGGTGACCGGGATTTGGAAGTGGCTGGGACGGGAGCTTCCCCTTCTCTCGCTCGCTTAAGGATGCGTTCAGCTGTGCAATCTGGGCCTCGATGGTCTTGATGCTTTGCCCGTGTGCGGCAGTGTGTTGCACTAAAGATTGAATCGAAGACTGGATGTTGGCGGTGGATTGAGTCGATTATTTTACAAACGCCTCCAGACTTCGCTCGAGCGAGGAAACCTTATCATTGTTTGACGGAACAAAGTTGTTTGGTGGAAAAGAATTGTTGGGTGCAAAGTTGTTCGTCTGGTTTTGGAAAGGTTGAGGTTGGAAGGGCTGCTGATATTGATGCTGAGTTTGTTGTTGCGCTTGTTGTTGCGGCGGAGGGGCCCTTTGGAAATTGTTGCCCTGGAATTGATTCTGATTCTGATTCCAGGCGAAATTAGGGTGGTTCCTCCAACCGGGATTGTAGGTGGAAGAGTATGGATCATTCTTCGGTCTTTGCTGGAAGGCAGTATTAACCTGATCCTGTCCTTGCGAGGGTGGATTGTAAGGACACTCTTCGGTCAAGTGGGAAGGATCAGAACAACAAACGCAGATGGTACGAAGGGGGAGAACAGGGGCAGGAGCAGGAGAAGAAAATTTGCTCTCTATCGCTTCAAGCTTTCTTGTTATTGCAGCCATTTCAGCTTTCATCGCAATAGAGATGTCAAGTTGGTGGATTCCTACCCTAGACTGGCCGGTAGAAGTGGAGGTAGAAGAAGAAGAAGTCGGTCTGGTGCTCTCCCACTGTAGCGTTTGCTCCGCAAGATCGTCAAAGAACTGCCACGCTTCCTCGTCAGATTTTGATAGGAAGTGGCCCTGACAGATGGTTTCCAACAACTGCTTCGTTGCTGGGTTCAGTCCCTCGTATAAGGTTTGGCAGAGTTGCCATTTTTCTATACCGTGGTGAGGACACTGAACAAGAAGGTCTTTGTACCGGTCAAAGCACTTCCAGAAGGGTTCAGAAGGAAGCTGGGAGAATTGGTTGATTTCATTTCGAATTCTTGCGGTCTTATGATTTGGATAGAATTTTTTCAGAAACGCTTTAACAAACTCGTCCCAGCTGGTGATTGAGTGGGAAGCGGTGCTATACAGCCATTTTTCAGCGAGATCGCATAAAGTGAACGGAATGACCCGTAGACGTATAGCATCGTCCGACAGCTGGGTGGTTTTCATCATGGCACAGACGTTTTGAAATTTGTTAATGAAGATATAGGCATCTTCAGATTCAAGCCCATGAAAACGTGGAAGCATGTTGATGAAATGGGGCTTAATTTCAAAGTTGTCCCCATTGGCCGGAGGAAGAGAAAGGCAGGTGGGAAGTGCAGAACGGGTGGGGTAGAAACGATCCTGGAGCGCGATTCGCTGCGGCGCTACAACAGGCGGAGGTGGTGGGATATTGGTCTCCGTAGGAGGTGGAGCCAATCCAGCGGTGGTCAAAGAGATGTTCGGATTAAATCCCGACATCGCGGAAGAAGAGATTGGTGAAGGTGAAGGTGAAGGTGAAGATGTACGAACAGAATTCCGGTCAACGTCGGAGTTGGCCGGCAAAGGAAAGGGTGAAAGAGGAGCGGACGGAGTATCGACTTCGGAGTCGATCGCGTAGTCGGTCGCGACTAACGTAACGCGGACTAGACGGGCGCTAGTGTCCCGAGTCCAAGCGGACATACACTAAACGAGTTTAGTATAGTCAAAGCGAAGAAGGTGAGGGTAAGAAAATGTCAATGAGAAAGGCGATGGGTGGTGGGTGAAAAATGGATTTGGCGACAAAGGGCAAGTTTTTATAAAAGTTTTTGATTTTTTTCTTTTTTTTTTTTTTTAGAAAGAGATTTACAGAAATATGTACGGAAATACGGTTTAAGCAATCACAAACAAGATATGCACAATCACACCTAGATCTAGGGTAACCTAGGTCTACTAGACCTGCTCCTGAACTTGATTGTCGAAGTTAACCAATGCCGAGAAACGGGCTTAAAAATACACTGATTACGAGGCCAGGTAAGTGCAGAGATAAGGGGAGGTTGTCCAACGCTTTCGCGAAGTTCCTTAATTAAATAACCCTTTCTCTTTCGGCGGTTGCGCCTTTAACACTTTCCTAGACACCCCGTAAACAATATACGGTTAAGCGAGGTTCTAAACACGGTTTATCTTCTCCTATTGAGCGCGAAGTCCTTAGGGCTGAAGTCTAGTATTTTTTAATTTACAATGGACAATGCATATGCTTTAGTGATTTTTGGGGTCCTGGGAAGGGTGATGAAATCCCCACCCAATCTGGATTGGTTTCAAGCCCCTTAAGTCCGTATTAAAGAAATGCAAAGCAGTAACAAATCAACTGCAAAAAATTTTTATTTGCGGCGCAAAGAATCCTGCACAAGAACAGTTTATTGGAAGGGGGAGAAGAATTTGCGCAAAGAAGGCTGCAGAAAACACAATTCAGTGGAGTTCAGAGGAGAGGAGAGGAGCAGAGAGACTTACAGAGAAAAGATGGCAGCCCAAGGCCACCAAATGGCCGCGGATCCGCGGCCTAAGCCCACTATTGCCGTGGATCCGCGGCAGGAACAGTGACTTGGGCCATCAATTTTGGTTCAGGTGCTGTTCTGGGTCTCCTCTACTTTTCTGGATGTGTGGAATTCTGATGTGCTCACTGTATCTGCTCCAGATTTTGACAGTAGGCCGTATGCTTCGTTTTTTTGTCCGTCGCGGTGTAGCCGCGAAATGTGGGTCTATCTTCCCACGTCTTTGGCACTGTACTTGAACTCCGTATTTTCAACGTCTTGGCCACTGAACTCGAACCTTGTATTTTCCTGCACACTTGCACAAAAGCTAATCAAAAATAACAAGATGTTTTTTTACAAAGTGTATATTTTTTTTTGTTGTTTTTCGATTGTTTTTATATTCACAAATTAACCCGAAATTACACAAGGAAATAAACTACCGTCTCCCCGGCAACGGCGCCATTTGATTATTAGCGATTTTGCGTGTTCAAGTTCTAGTTTAAATACCGCAATCAAGACGGTTTCGCTTGTAACTAGCCGGTTGAGTACGGGTCGTCCGCAGGGAGATGGGAGTCTTTTTCTATGTGCTTTAACGAGTTAAGTCCGGTTTTTCAGATTTTGTTTGTAGTTATCTAAGTGTTGAGTTGATATTTAAAGAGATGGCCCTAGTGCAAGTGGGAGATTGTTAGTTATATGTATGCCCTAGAGGCATTGCTATACATAGGATGTATATTGTAGTGGATGCTTGGACATATATAGGGAGGACTTTCTTGCTCGACATGATAGTATGCAATCTGGTTACTCTTTACCTTAACGTGTATACTGATTGTCTCTCTGTTACATGTTGGTAAAGCCCTTAGGATGTGTACTTGACTACCTGGACTATGATGCGGATCATACTAGTGGGGACATGGTAGTGCATAAGTACATCCTTCAAGGTCCCTAGTCGTGGGTGTATCGAGACGGGGCATCGATATACCAGAGTAGACTAGCGTATACCTTCTCGACCAATACGGATGGGCGATGGATGATCCCATATCCATTGGTGTTTGACATCGGAGATGATATACGGGTGCTCAGTGAAGACTGGGTACACTGGACGGACTCGTCGAGAACTCCCAGATGGTATTATACCTTACGTCAGATGGCAGTTCTCTGGTGACACTGGTACAGAGTAGCCTGTTGACCCGAGATCGTCATAGAGTCTTGTGTGGTTCCCACTGTGCTTTGATTTCCACCTTACCACGTCCAAGAGGGCGTGCAAAACGGTGGTTTTTGGGTACAGTCCCGAATCACATGGAGGCAATGAGCGATAGGAGGGGATTCGTCTCTCCCGGTATAGGGAGTTGATGTTGCGCTGTGTTCGATTGGCTATAACCGGAAATCCCTGGCCAGGGTTGCTGAGATTTACTGGTAAGTGTTACCAGTAGTTTCTCGAACTGTTATAGACCTCATATCGACACGACTTATCAAGCTATTGGTGTCTGACGTTTACCATCCCTAGGCGAGATATGCGACATATCAGACGACGAGACTGGACTGTACGGTAAGTGTTACTGGTTGGATTCACAGGAGAATGAGCGGGCTTGCTCGTCGATCTTCTGATTGCTCAATACCCCGGTGGCCGTTACGTTTAGCAGACCGCTTGCGACTTGTGGGTGTTTGATATGATCATCACCTGCTGCCGGCGTATTGACGAGTCTTTAGAGTCCTACACAGAGGTTTCCTGGCTCAAGCGAAACGAAATAGGAGCGCATATGAGATATGTGCGGGACCAAGAATAATGCGTGTATGTGATACCGTATTCTATTCTCGCGATAAATGTATCGATTGGTTGTATGCGATATAACCTAGTTATCGAATCGAGGATTGATTCGATAAGCCGATACATTGGATATTAGTCGGTTATATGCGATATGACCGGATCGTTAAATCAAGTGTTGATTTAATGATTTAATGCATAATTATATATTTGATATGTTACTTTGCATTAACTAGTATTGGTTCACTTTAAAAGGATTTTCTCACAGAATGTGCACATTGTATATGTGATATATTTTTGTGCACTTGATTGTATCATGTTTGATGATAAATGATAGCTAGGGTTTGTGTAAAGAATTAAACCTTGGTTAAGTAAATGGTTAGGGTTTTTATTTATTTATTCATTCTTTTATCTTTTTGTTTTGGATTAAACAAAAATGAGAAAAGAAAACAAAATGGTTGCTTTCTTACATGAAGCTTCTTGAAGCTTCTTGAAGCTTTGACCAAAGCAACCATTCTTGTCTTCTTCTCCTAACCCTAACCATTCCACCTAACCTTAGTTAATTCTCTACATCTAACCATGGTTGATATTATGATAAGAATGATTTTATTTTCTATTTTAAAAAAGACTTATCATAATAATTATCTTCTTCTTCTTCTTCTTCAAGAAGAAAAAGCTTGCAACCATCAATGGTGATTTGATGAAAAGAGTGAGAAATCCAATTCTAAAGTGAACCCACTTCCTATTTCTTCATCCTCTACCTCTTGCCAAGTAGTATAGGGTGTTTTCTTCACAAGTTTCATGACTTGGTGAAGTGGGAGCTTGATCTTGTGATGCCTCGACGTAGATCATCTTCGGCATCGTAGTCGATGACCTACTCCGCCCTTTTCTCCGATGAAGACGACACCAGAGTCCAAGATCCGATTTGTACAGCGGAGGGACGTCTACGTAGAGCTAAGGAAGTGGAGAACTGGATCTACAAAGGTTGTAGCCTCTTTCTATTAGTTAAGTTGTTAATTAGTTTCTTTTTCTTCTAAAATTCTAGTCAACGATCCGTATTAGGGTTTCCCGGGACGTGTAAAATTTGAATTTGGCATGGTTGATGCCTTGTGACACCCCATTAGTGTGCCTAGGGACCCTACAGAACTCACCCATAGTTGCAATTCTAACCTCACTCTCTCATTCATTTACTTCATCACTTCTTTTTATTCTTCAAGAGAAAAAGCTTGCTAGTGTTTTCTAAGTGATGAAATCTTGTGAGAAAAATAAAACTAAAGAGAGCCCACTTCCTACTTCATCATCCTCTACTACTTGCTATTTAGTTTAGGGTGTTTGCTTCACTAATCTACACAATTAGTGAGGAGATAGCATGGGCTAGTGTCTCCTCGACGTAGATCATCTTCGGCCTCAAGACTTCGAAGCAAGCTTGATCGTTTCTTTATGGAAGCCTTTCTAGAGTCCGGAGGATCGTGATCACAGCGAATGGAATACTACATGAAGCTATTGAAGTGAAGAACCGGTCTACAAAGGTTGTATTCCTTGTTCACTTAGATGTAAAGAGTTTACATATCATGTTTAACCCTAATTCTCTAGTTCTATTACTTGGTTGGATTGTTTAGCACCCTAAAACTTTTAAAGTAGCATGATTGATGCTTTCCAAAACCTTGCTAAGTTGCTAAGCTAACCCTACAAAAACACTTTCCAATAACCTGTCGGGTAATTCAACAAGATTCCCGATAACCTGATCGAATGCTCGTTGGAAACTTTAGTAGACGGCTGCACCGCCGATGCCGTCGATGAAGTGCACAAAGGCGGAACACCGCGGCCGCGATCACCCAAACGGATGCTTTTGGCGACGGGGTTCTCCTACATTCACTTGGTCGGGGCTATGGGGCGTGGCTATCTAATAAGGTTACCCGGCGAGTATCCTCGTACACTAAGTAATTGCGACGGAATATTGATCTTCATCAAAATTCCGTTGCAACCGATCAAATGATACTAAACTGCTAGATTTATAAAATTCAAACTAGTTATCTCATAACTATTAACGTGGATTCCAAATATTATATCACAATAATAGATAGCTAGACGATGTTAAACTTTTTGATCGACTAAACAAACACCCAAATTTTCCAAAAGAGCTCAACACTTGAGCGGAGTTCAAAAAATACCCGGAACATGCCACAGCTCCTATGAACCATCCATAGAAGGGCCGACCCATGCCTCACTCATGTCGCCACAGAACTGCCGCAAACCCTAGGGTATGACCGCGGTTCCGCGATCCAAAAAGACAAGTTTGGGTATCGTTCTTCTAGAGGGTCCACAGAATCGCTTGCATGATTTTCTGAAATTTTTAAACTAGAAAAACATCCAACTCTTGGAAAATTTCCAGCGAGGGAAAATATGGGTTATTGATATCCGTTCGAACTTTTTAACATCGTCTAAATAACGCGAATACATGTTAGAATTACGATTACGAAACACTCCGAATTGCCTTTGCAAAAAGTTAACATCACATGCAAATTTAGCAAAAACAAACAACATCTGAAACACCAAAACCCAGAGACTGGAACACAGACAAAAATTGAAGCCCAGAACCTGTTATCCAACTGAGCAGGCCGGATTTTAACCTCATGGGGCCGGCCAAAGTTTGCCCAAATTGCTTCAATTTTCTTCTGTGTTCATGTTATATCTCATATAACATTCTGCAGTTGTTTAAAAAAGTTTTTGAAGACTTTAAAAATTCGACAAAAACGAAGTTTTCGTGTTTCAAGTTTCGGAGTCATTTTGGTTTCGTAATCCTAGCAAACATCGTCTAATTTTCTAGCATCGCTCTGATACCACTGCAGGGCTCTCTAGCACGGTAGCAAGGTTTCGGGAGGCATCGCCCATGCCAATTTCAAAAATTTGCCGTTCTAGCTAACCCTAACCCTAGAATCTTTACTAGAAAATCCGACGATAGGATATGTAAACGACTTTACATACAAAGTGAACGAGGAATACAACCTTTGTAGACCGGTCCTTCACTTCAATAGCTCCATGTAGTAGTCCCTTCGCTGGGATCCATGAACTCCCGGACTCTTGAGAGGCTCCACAAGATGTACGGAACAAGCTTGCTTGAAGTCTTCGAGACTGAAGATGATCTACGTCGAGGAGACACTAACCCAAGCTACCTCTTCACTAATTATAGAATTAGTGAAGCAAACACCCTAAACTAAATGGCTAGTAGTAGAGGATGATGAAGTAGGAATTTTTCTCACTTTAGAAATAATTTTCTCACTCACTTTTATCATCTCCATTGAAGCTAGTGAGCTTGAGGAAGGAGATGAAGAAAACTCTCATGATCAAAAATCAAGTAGAGAATTGCAACCATGGGTGAGTTAGTATCATATACTAAACTTTGTAGAGAGTTAACCATGGCTAGGATAATGGTTGGGTTTATAAATATCTTTAGTAAAACAAAAAAAGTGGACTAAGACAATGGCAATCCAAGATTCTCCAAGCTTCTAGCCATGACAAAAATGCCACCAATTTTGATTTACTAAAATAAATAAAACCCTAAATTATATCTAGCATGGTGTAATTCACACAAACACCCATGAAGCATGTATCATCAAACATGACACAAAACATGTACACAAATATATATCACATATATACTTAATGCACAATATCAGTTGAGAAAAGAAATCTTAAGTGAGAAAACACTAGTTAATGTAAATTAGTATATCAAATATATAATTATACATTAGATTATTAAATCAACACTTGACTTAATAATCTGGCTATATCACATATTACCGACTAATATCAAATGCAACAACTTATCGAATCAACACTTAATCCGATAAACCTGTTATATCACATATAACCGACCGATATCACATATCACGAGAATAGAATACGGTATCATATATTGTATTAATCTCGGTACCACACATATCACATATGTGCTCCTACTCCATTTCTCTTGAGCCATGAAACCTCTGTCTAGGACTCTAAAGACTCGTTAATACGCCGGCAGTAGGTGATGATCATATCAAATACCCACAAGCCGCAATCGGTCTGCTAAACGTAACGGCCACCCCGGTATTGAGCGATCAGTAGATCAACAAGCATGTCTGCTCATACTCCTGTGAATCCAATCAGTAACACTACCGTACTGTCCGGTCTCTTCGAGCACAGTGCAACATCACGTCTAGGGGTGGTATACGTCAGACCCCAGTAACTCGATAAGTCGTGCCGATGTGAGGCTTATAACGAGTCGAGAAACTACTGATAACACTTACCAGTATATCTCAGAATCATCCCTGTCCAGGGACTTCCTGTTATAGCCAATCGAGCACAGCACAATATCAACTCCCTATACCGGGAAAGGCCAATCCCCTCCTATCGCTCATTGCATCCATGTGACTCGGGAATGTACCCCAAAACCATCTTTTTGCACGATCTCTTGACCATGGTATGGTAGAGATCAAAGCACAGTGGGAATCACACAATACTCTATGATGATCTCGGGTCAACAGACTAACCTGTACCAGTGTGACCAGAGAACTGCCATCTGACGTGAGGTATAATACCATCTCGGAGTTCTCGGCGTGTCCGTCCAGTGTATCCAGTCTCCACTGAGCACCCGTATACCATCTCTGATGTCAAACGCCAATGGACATGGGATCATCCATCGCCCATTACATGGGTCGAGAAGCGTATACGCTTGTCTACTGTGGAGTATCGATGCCTTGTCTCGATACTCCCACGACTAGGAACATTTGAAGGATGTACTTGCCGACTATCTCTGCCCCACTATTATGATCCGCATCATAATCCTGGTAGTCAAGTACTCATCCTAAGGGCTTTATCAACATGTAATAGAGAGACAATAAGTGTACATGTTAAGATAAAGTGCAACCAGATAGCATACTATCATGTCGAGCAAGAAGTCCTCCCTATGTATGTCCAAGCATCCACTACAATATACATCGCATGTACAGTAATGGCCTCTAGGGCATACACATAACTAACAGGGTGGTGGCCGGTCTCACAAGCCATTAGTGTCAGTTGGTTCACCTAAGATGTATACAGGTGCTCATTGGGTTATGAGTACACCGGACGGATTCGCCGGGAATATGCTAGTTGGTATTATACCTATTGTCAGATAGAAGTTCCCTGGTGACATATATACTGGTTAGTCTATCGACCTAAGATCGTTATTTTTCTCATGTGAGTTCCCACTGTACTTTGATTACTACCCTACCACGGCTCAAAGGAGTCGTGCAAACATGTTTTAGTTGGGTACAGTCCCGAGCCACATGGAGGCAGTGAGCGGATCGTCAGGGTATTCGTCTCTCCCGGTATATTGGGGGTTGATGTTGCGGAGTGCACGGGAGGCCATCGCCAGAAATCCCCGGCCAGGGTAGACGAGAATTACTAATTAGAATCAGTAGTTTCTCAGTTGGTGATTGGCTTCATATCGACACTAAATATCAAGTTATTAGGGGTCTGACTTTATCCACCCCTTAGGCTCGACATGCGATACTCATAGACGAACGGACCGGGCTGTACGGATATTGTCACTGTTAGGCTCAGTAGGGTTTCAAGATGAGTTCGCTCGTCGGCCTCCCTTTCTCTCAATACCTGGGCAGCCGTTACGTATAGACTGACGTGCTTTTGGTTAAACCAACTTCCAGTGTATTGATGACTCTTTAGATTCCCACACAGAGGGTTTCCCTTGTTCGGACGAAACGTTGTAGTGGCCGTATAGTTTTATGGCAGTGTTCGATCATATACGTGCACTTGTGCATGGATCATGATCGGACGGATTATACTAGTGGGCTTTGGTTTATGCCGGATCCTAGTATTAGATTGTTGGATTATTTTCGTCTCGTTGTATTCGTATTCAGTCGGAATACGGATGCAGGTATGTATATACAGATGATGGGTATTCTTGTAATCCGTTACAAGATTACTTTTGAAGATGCCATTTCTTTTTATTGTATAAACATTTAGGGTTTTTATAAATGTTTAATAATATGTGAGGTGTAAAGTGTGAGCTTAAGTTTTGGCTTGTGGCCTTTATTGTGCCATGCTTTATTGTTTATTGTTTGATGTTGTGAGATATTTGTGAAGGTTTTTGTTGTAGATATTTTGGTGAAGTATTTTCTTTAGTTGCTACACAAAATGCCTCACAATATCATCACTTGGAAAAAGAGGGCAGCCACCATTTCCATTTTCAAGTGTTGCCTTTATCCTTTTGTGCAAAAGTCTTGAGCTCACACTTAACACTCCAATGTCTTCTTCTTCAACCTCCATACATACCCTCTCATGTGTTGAGAATCCATGGATGTCTTGAGAGAAAATGATCACAAACACACTCTACTTCACCTTGGGCATATGAGCTAGCAAACTGGATGTCCGAATTGCTTCGGTTTTGAAACCGGAGCCCGTATTAAGAATTCTCGACGTGGATCGTTTTCGACGAGGGAGACCAGAGAGCGAACTTGTTCGAGGCAGCTGCGAGGAGCTTAGGAAAAGGTTGAAGATCGAAAGACACGGATCGTTTGGTATAATCTCTTAAACTCCTTTTACAGTTAACTAGTATAGGGTAAATGGTTCGATCCAGGAATCGGCTTACGTTAGCGCCTGTTTAAATAAGTTTTTGTTCTGCGTTTGGCCACGGATTGTTGGACGGGGCGTTAGCGTAGCCTTACACTTTGTTGGTGTACATGGAATCCATTTCGGTCCGTATTGCATCCAACCATTTTACCGAGTCGCTGCTCTGAATGGCTTACTGAAAGCTAGTTGGCTCATCATTGTTAATGATGCAATCCTCTCGTTGCCCGTCTATGAGAAAACCGTAGTATCTCTCAGGCGGATGAGACTGCCTTCTAGTCCTGCGGATTGGCATAGGGATGTCCGGTTCTTTTGAAACCTCTGGTTCTACTATACTTTCAGTAATAGTTTGTGGTTTTGGAATTTCTTCTAGTTCTATTGCGCTCCTACTATTTCCTTTTACAAAAAATTGATTTTCCAAAAAAATGGACATGACGAGGAACAAAAACCATTTGTTCCTCTGCGTAATAGGAAAGATACCCCTGGAGTTCTTTGGGTATCCCACAAACTTACACAGTACTGAGTGTGCCTCGAGCTTGTCCGCATACTGCTTTTCAACAAAAGATGGACATTCCTATATCTTCAGATACTGAAGATAGGGTTTCTTCCCATTCCATATCTGATATGGTAGGAACCTTATTCAAAAGATATGCCGCTTATTCTAGTGCCTAACTTCAGAAGGATCGCGGTAACTCAGCGTTACTCATCATGGAACGAATAATATCCAATAGGGTTCTGCTCCGCCTTTCCTATACACCTTTGTGTTGTGTTGTGTATGGAGGAGTAAGCTGAGAGAGAATTTTATTCTCTTTTAGGTTATCCAAGAACTCGGCAATTTAAGTATTCACCACGTCGATCAGATCTCTGTGTCTTGATACTTTTGCCTGTTTGTTTTTCCACTTCATTCTTATATTCCCGGGATTTTTCAAAGGGTTCATATTTATGCTTTCACAAGAAGACATGTCCTAACCTAGAGAAATTATCCGTAAAAGTAATGAAATAGGAATAACCACTTCGTGCATCTGTAGATATTGGACTACACACGTCGTTGTGTATGAGTCCCAAGAGCTCGCTTGCTCATACTCCGTGTCCAGTAAACGGAGTCTTTGTAATCTTTCCTATAAGACAAAATTGACAAGTTGCATAAGACTGATATTCGAACAGATCCAAATATCCCTCTCTATGTAACTTCGACAACCGTGTTTCATTGATGTGACCCTGTCTGCAATGGGATAAGAAAGTTTTATTTAATTCTTGAGACTTTAAGTGTGTTCTGGACGTTTGAAAACCCGAGCTTGATTCAATATATACTATCCTCTAGTGTACCTGACCCAATCAAACTTTGATTTAGGTGGATGTGAACCACATCAATTACAAATTAGACTTGGTACACACAAACAGTTACGTAGAATCAATATCTGCTCACATGTCAATTCTAGGTAAAATACCCTACGGATACAGCGTCCATGCTCATTCCGTTAGCAACCTTGAGAGTCATATCACCTGCCCTGATTACTCTACGGTTTGTCAAAGCATGTAATGAATTACGGATTTGAGATCCTGATCCGGTATCTTGTACCCAAGAAGTAGAGTTAATTGACAAACCGTTTTCAATTACAAGCACACCCAAAGTCGAAGCCACAACGTGCTTCGGATCCTAGATTCTGGCTTTCTAAGCCCTGCATCCCTTCTGCCAATGCCCTTTCCCGTAACAATTGGAACATCCCTCCTTCCCTAAAGTTAACCCCGAAAATTTTGCCCTTCCCTTTTCTTCTACCTTACCGACACCGCCTATCGGATTTGTGGAGGTCTTCTTCTTCTCACCCTCAGCATCCGCCTTAGATCCTAAAGAGGAAGATTCCCCAATAAGCAGAGCGGGTGTCTCCCTGGTTTCCTTCAGGGTTCCCTCAACTAGAAGTATAACTTTCTTCCCCTGAGCGTATGTAGGAGGTAGGGACTGTAGAATAAAGTCAGCATATGACTCGTTCTCCAACGCGGTCTCCATGTCCATGAGCTTTTTAATATAGCTAATCATTATAGGGACGTGGTCCCCTACAGATGATCCGATAGCCAACCTCGCTTGAAGCAATTCTTTCGAGATATCATATCTTACGATACGAGATTGCTCTCTATATAAAACTTTGTTATGGAGGAAGATAGAAACTAAGTCCGTCTTTTCGTGCTGCCTATGGTATACACCATCAACTGAGGCCAACACGAGGCACTTTGCTTTCACACAGTCTTTTTCCCTTGTCTTATGGATATCAACATCCGTGACAGTGGAAACTGGACCTGGGACGGTGGGGTCTTGAGTAGTAATGAGGTGGTCCAGCTTGTCTGAGGTAATGGACATCTGGACAAAATTTTGCCAGTCAATATAGTATAACTCAGTCATTTTATTATCTATCTGTAACCTAATCTGGTCACCTGGTCGCTGCAATTAGGAGAGAGAGAAGAATACATTCAGCATGATGCTCTTGCAAGTTTTGATTGGTTTTTAATTTATTTAAACAGGATGGCTCCCACTGTTTCTCGAATCCTTCCTCAAACCATAAAAAAAGAATTAGTCAGGATTAATCTTACCATACAATACTTGCTTAACCGTTCGGCCAGGCTAGTGTCGGTACTTTGAGGGAGGTTTAATGATGCTTTCGTGAAGTTCATTAATTAAATAACCTCTTTTACCTAAGGGCGTATCCCCGCAAACACTGTTCTAGACACCTACTTGGATTATAGCATTGATCGTTAAGTGAAGAATCTCCCGAGGAGTAGCGGATACTCACAGTAGGATCGGGATACAAATATTATTGTATGATAATGTTGAAGGAATCCTACCATATTATCAAACTGCAAATGGTATGCAGCACTAGCAAGTTTTAGTTTCTTTAGAAACTCCCGATGTGGATTTTTGCACCATGCTCTTATGACCTTGACGAAGGCCAATAAATCATAAGTCACATGTCAAATTCTACCCATCATTGTCCACGTTAATTTGAACCCACCCGTATATATCCTTGACGAAGGCTAACAAAGTAATACGACTGTCCCAAATCAACGCATCTATCTATGCTACATATGAACACCCAGCAGCAACCAATCACTATGCTTTGACGAAGGCCAACAAACATAGCTTGAATACTACTGACTATGCATATGAAATGACGGAGGGCTACGAATGGTTTTGGCAAAACCGTGAACGTAGTGAACTTGATATAATCGAATGAACCTGATAGCTTTTAAAAGGAGTGGTTTAAGCTCCGCATTTAAAAGTCTGCTGTTTTAAAATAACCGAGTGGTTTTAAAAAATTTTCCAACGATTCAGCTTTGGTTTGTTTGCTTTGCATTAATGTAATGCAGTCCCATCAATTAACCTACCATTGAAGAAAACAACGAAAATACAACGTACCCTTATGCCATCCGCATTCGCCACGGGGCTCTGTCATCACCCGTTAGGTTACTTAACTAACGACTGAGTGGGGGCTGGACCAGCGCGGATGCAAAACGTAAGCAACGTCAATTATAATATATATATATATATAATAATATCCATTCTTCAGACGCAATGATAGGCATTCCAGATCACAGATGAGCACATTGGATATACTAGGAATTTCGCGTTTCGTTTGAGCCTGTAACGAAAAACAGATTCCACGGTCGTGATGAATAGCCAAACCCCACCCTAGATCCCTACTAGTGCGGCAAACCACCCGCCAAATTTCTGAAGTGAAGAAACCTCTCTCATCAAAGTGAGTAGGCCACTCGGCACTTCAAGAATTCGGTAGTTTGTGCACCCTACCTTCGGTCTATCCTAGGAGCAGAAAACAGTAAAAGAAATAATATAACGGTGGCTACAATCTCAACCCGGATGTGCCCCGAAAAATAATATTACAACACTTTACAAATTTTACATCAAATGAAAGAATGAAAACACTCATCTCACATCCCCGGCTATTCATCCACTACGATCCAACAAGTTCATATACACAAACCAACATAACATTATCACAGATATGTGCAACCCCGACTAATCAATGTATAGTAATTAGTCGACGTTTCCAAACACATATACACATCACAAAGCGTGTAAGGTAACCAAGATATTAGAATTCCGCACGCAATTAGCAAACTAAAACAATTTTTTCCAAAACGCGAAAAATTCAGTGAGCTAAAGTTCCAAAACCGATCGTTTTAAGCCAATTCGGAAGTCCGAATCAAAATGAAACGCGCCCGAACCTTCACGAGAAGTTAGAGCACGAAATTAACTTCAAGTCGGGGGAGCCTAGAGGGGGTACCCTACCCTCAAGGCCACCACGAGGTAGCCAGGGGATGAGGTAGACCCGAAACTGCCCAAGGTGGGGCAGTTTTGGGTCCCTACCGCCAAGACCACCTTGTGGTGGTCTTGGGGAGTGGGCCCAGCCGTTAAGCCCCCGGAAGGTCCCCGGGGTGCACACGCTCAACCCCGTGGCTTCTCGGTTCAAATCGTGAGCCCACGTGGTATGCAAACAACTCAAAATATCAATTTTGGAAACTGTTTTTTTGGCAGTTTTTGCGCGACAAAAATGACGGATTTCTAACGTCGCTACAAGCTATCTAAGGTATATAAGAGGCTTTGATACCACTGTAAGTCAATGTCGCGCACCCCATGTGTTCGCAGGTATGTAGAATTTGCAAAAAATAATTTTACGGGCTTCGCAACACCGACTAGAACCTAGGATCGTCCATAAACCGTAGAGAGAAAACAACATGAGATTTAACTTCTCGGAAAGAATGTTATACCTCATGATACAAGTCCTTCGGGTCTGCTCCGTTTTCCTTCTCGTCATCGTAGGCTCCAAGGATCGATCCAGATCATAGCTTCCTCATCGGCTTCCTCGAGTCAAAGACGATCCACCCGAGAGTCTATAGTCCGAGCTCTAACCTCAAATCCGATATAACTAGGGCAACAAGCTTGCTAAACTTGATGGCCTAGGTGATGTAGAGAATGATGGTGGATTTATTTGTCTCTTGAAACCCCAGTTTACTCAACTCATTAGACCTTAAAGGTTTTTGATGAGAGGAAGAAGAAAAAGCTAGCTTGAGGAAAGAGAAATGGTTTTTGATAATGATAAAAATGAGATGGCTCCCTTGACTTGACTACAAGCATGGCAAGAAAATATCTCACCCAAAATATCTAGTGCCACAAAATATCTCACAAGAAATATCTAGTCAAAGAATCAAACCAAGTCAAATAGTCAAACTAAGTCAAGTAGTCAAAACAAGTAGCCATGCCTCAATTATAATTTTCAAAAATAACAAATACTTTCCTCCACCTCATAATTGTTTTTATCAAGTCAATTGTCAAAACCCTAATAAGGTGTCTCCTTTTATGCCCCTCTCAGCCATATATACATACTCGCATCCGTGTTCCGAAAAACACGAATACAAAGAGACGAAACTGATCCATCAATATAATACTAGGATCCGGCATAAACCAAAGCCCACTAGTATTATCCGCCCGAACATCATACGCGCACAAGTGCACGTACGTGATCGAAGCCCTGCCATAAAACCATACGGCCTCTACACTTTTTGCCCGGTGCAGGGAAACTCTCTATATGGGACTCTAAAGACTAGACACTACGCCGGCAGTGGGTTTAACCACAGGCCGCAAGGGGTACTAGCTGCACGTAACAGTCCCCAGATAGATGTCGATAAGAAGGCCGATGTGGAAAAACATCCGAACTCCTACTGATCCTGAATGTGACAATCTATGTACAGTCCGGTCTGTTCGTCTATGAGTATCACATATCGGGCCTAGGGGGCGGTAATCGTCAAACCACTAATAGCGTAATAAGTCATGTCGGAGAGTAGCCCAATACACCCTGAGAAACAACTGGAATACCTACCAGTAAATCTCGCTTGCCTTGGCCAAGGACTTTGTGTAATGGCCTTCCGAACACAGCGCGATATCAACCCTAAATACCGGGAGAGACGAATCTTATCTAACCGCCATTGCCTCCAAGTATTTCGGGACTGCACCCAACTACTACCTGTTTGCATGACTCCTTTGAGCCGTGGTAGGGTAGTAATCAAAGTACAGTGGGAACACACTTGCGGCAAAGCAGCAGTGTCAAGTCAACGGACTAAGCTGTACTCATATCACCTGGGAACTGCTACCCGACGATAGTTAAAATACCCACCAACAGTTCCCGACAAGTCTTGTCCATTGTACTCATAACCTAATAAGCGCCTACATACTATCTCCAGTACGACGTACTGATGGCTGTACGACAGACCATATCCCCTGCAGGGATGATAATCGTATACACTAGTCTACTGTGGAGTATCGATGCCCTGTCTCGATAATCCTATGACTAGGACCTATATAGGATGTGCTTATAGACTACCCAGCCCCCACTAGTATGACTGCCATCACAACGCTGGTCATTGTCACGACCCGAAAAGGTACGGAACGTGACTGGCACCTAAATTACGAAATGTCTCGAGGCGTACGTAATCTAAGTAAGCCAAAGCCCAGAAATCAAAACCCAAATAAGAAATAGAGTGAAGGAGAGCCAATTTATTGAAAATTATTTTAATCAAATAAGTCACATCAAGCTTTTTAAAAGCAACATCCATTTTTTCGAAAATTTCGGCAGAGTCACCTTTGTAAATATTAGCCTCCAAACGGGTACAAAACAGGAATATATGAATACATGAAACAAGGCATCCCCAAGCGCGAGCTAGCTTTTCGCCGAAGCGGACTTAAATCCCACACATTGTAAATCATCAATGTGCGAAATAAGCATAAAAGGCATAAGTAAAAAGCATCTTGTCGGCTCAAGTGAGCTCGACCCAGAGAAATAACATAAAAGTCCACAAATCTCACTGTCTCGTCTCTAGGTCAATACACATCAATACAAGTAGTAGGTACAGTAGATGGAGAACTCTAGATACAATGAATATACAAGGTGGAAATAATATCACAACCCACCTACGAGCAAAAATCTCAAGTCCAGGCAAAAGGAGCAAAAGGAGCAAGTGCGTCCGCCGCTAGAGTGCTGACGGAACGGACCTGCAAAAAGGCTGTGGCACAACGGGGGTGAGTTACCAACTCGTGAGTAATAAATAGTATCTATAGAGGCTATCGTAAGTATGCACGCAAGTGCCATAACATCAACAATACTGATATGACATGATATACTAACAGATATATATGCAACATGAATCAATTTACAATACTAATCTGGAATGATGTACTAGCAGGTATGTATGCAACATGAACCAAGTTTAACTCGTGATCTGAAAATGTTGATATAAGAAAATCATTAATTTCTTCTTAGAAAACTCTTTTGAAATATCAGCATATCAATAGAACCAACAGAAATCCGTGTCCAGCATCGACACCTCAAACGACTATCTCAAATCTCATGTATTCGTATCACAAGTATCTCAGTCCCCAGCCGTCCGGCTGACCCATCTCAAGTATCAATATCTCAAAATCCCACGACCATGGTCGGTATCCTCTGGATATCTGCCGCGCCAATAATCACCGGTACGTAGTCTGCCCCTGCCAGGCTCATCATCTACAACTCGATCTTCTTGCCCCGGGGTACCTTACCGGGCCCACCATGTACCCGAGACGGTTCATCCAACTCCTTAAAACGGGTCTTGAAAACCAATAGAAAACCCATGGTGGACGACACATGTATCATATCACGAGAAAAACCGCAACATTCAATGTTTAAAATAATATCGGGTTTATTAAATTCTTGCGGCTTTTCCCCAAAGTCTCATAAATCTCAAGTGCTGAAATCTTCAAGAAAATCATCATAAGTGCACATGTCAATGATAATGAATGACTATAGTATCAACAAGTCGAACTGTAATGTATGACTAATAGGCTAGGCATGAACGAATGATGCAATGAGACACATGCATATGACTAGCAATCCTACATGTTCATCCTGAGGAATTTAAATGCATTAGCACAGGTTTAACCATCATATATGGTGAGATTGTTCTAAATTTCAGGTTATACAAATTATCTAGTGTTGTGGTATAGCAATTACCAAGGCGTGTGTGTCCACATGAATAGTGCTCGTGCTGCATAAAACCTTGGCAATGGTGCAAGTGTCCTATGAAATGAGTTCGCATATGTATGTAAATATATAGGATCATGAATGCAGCAAGATGTTTAACTAGGCACTATACTCATAAATGCTAGTACCACTAGAAGACTTTTAAATTATCCAAACTATCGGGTGTCTTGCGCCATCCAAATGATTTTTCCTCCATAGATGTTACATCTACTCACCCATGATCTCATGCTAGCCGGGTCCAACCACCGCTTTTCCTTTCTGCGCCGCGTCCGATGTCTCTGCGATCGACCGTAGAAATACACCAGCAATACACATAAGGCTAAATACTACCAAAAATGCGATATCACGATCAAGGGAAAAACTCGCATTAGAAGTTAAACGCGTGTGCACTCGATACGTCAAAACGTGTGTAACCTCGCCAGAAACCACCCTGACTCGCTGTGTCGCGCAGTGAACAACAAACCCAATACAAAAAATGCACGTGTCGCAAAAGTTAAGAAGTATCGTGAAAAAGGTTTTAGGTTCCAGATTTTGACTCGAGTGGAAAAATAAAAAGTTGCATATACCAAAACCCTTAAATATACAGCAGACTCCCAAAGCCTAAACCCCAACACCAGACACCCCCATCTAGCCGCAAATTGCGGCCAGAATGAATAAATTTGTGGCCAAAAAGTGGGCTGGGGGTCTCGTGCTCTATGTGTGTGATCAAGGTCTAGTGAGCATGCTCCAGTAAACTCAAATTTTTCCTGAAGCACTCGGGTCAACAACAGATCTCAAAATGGCTAACAATTTACATTAAAACACTATATAACAGTAAAATGAAACAATATTGTATTTTTGTGAAATCTGGTGCAAAACTTGGTTTAGATGGCCTTTAAAACACTTAGTCAAGCAATATTAGCCAGAAAAACCCTTACATGGCCTAATCTCCACTCAAATCACCAAAACTAGCACTAAAATCGCATTAATTACTAAACTAGCTTAATAATCACATATTTAGCAAAAGAAAGGAGTTAAGTTTAAAATTTATACCTCATGTGATCTTAGGGTGCAAGAAGAAGGAGAAGAAGAAGAAGAAGAGAAGGATTCTCTGCGACAGCTGCTACTGTTGCTGTTGCTGCTGCTGCTGCTGATGCTGAAGCTGATGCTGCTGCTACTGCTTGCTGCTGCAGCTTGCTGCTACTGCTGCTTGCTGCTGTTGCTACTGTTGTTGCTATGTGTGTGTGTAAGTGAGAGGGAGAGAGATGTAAGAAAGTGTGTAGGAAAAATAGTTGTTTTGAAGAAAGAAAATAAAATAGAAGAGAGGTGAGAGTCAACCCCCCTCACATTCTCATCATAACCTAGCATGGCTCATGCCATCATTCCCTCTCTCTCCCCTATTCACAAGTCAACCCCTGACACAAATTATATTTTAAAAAAAAACTAATACACTTAATTAATTTATATTAACCTAATTAAATGGGTTAGTCCACCATGGTTATATAAACAAGGTTTAACCCCAAACTTAGCCCTAGTTAACATGTACATGTGTGTGCAGTCCAAAATAAATTCTAATAAAATATTCATAAATCCTGATAAAATATTTGAAAACTGTTTTGGTAAACTTTTTACTAAAACCCCCCACATTAAAGCACAAATAACCACTAATCACATCTAAAGTGTTACAATCTTCCCCCCTTAAAGAAAATTCGTCCCTGAATTTAAAATATAGCTACGTGTACCTTCAATGAGATGAGGGAATTTCTTCCGAATCTCGCCCTCGGCCTCCCAAGTGAACTCTTCACCATTCGGGCTGCGCTAAAGAACCTTCACAGATGGCAAGAGCTTTGATCGAAGTTTCTTCACCTGCCGATCCAATATCACTACTGGCTGCTCGGTGAACGAAAGATCACGCTCAAGCTGAACGGTCTGATGCTGAATCATGTGAGAAGGGTCATGAAGATATCTGCAAAGCATCGACACGTAGAATACGGGGTGAACATCCGGAAAGCTGGGTGGAAGAGCCAAACGATATGCAACTGCGCCGACACGTTTGAGGATCTCGAAGGGACCCACAAATCTGGGACCAAGCTTTCCTATTTGCCCAAATCTCATCACGGCCTTCATCGGAGAGACACTCAGAAAAACGTGATCACCAACTGCGAACTCAAGTCTGCGACGGCGTCTGTCCGCATACGATTTCTGCCTGCTCTGAGCCGCTCTCATCCGATCATGAATCAACTGTACTTTCTCGGTCGTCTCCTGCACGATCTGCAGCCCCAAAATACTGCTCTCGCTAAGCTCAGTCCAACAGACGGGTGATCTACATCTCCTCCCATACAAGGCCTCGAAAGGTGCCATCTGAATAGTATCCTGGAAGCTGTTGTTGTAGGAGAACTCCACTAAGGGTAAATGATGATCCCGGCTATCACCGAAGTCTAAAACGCACGCTCGGAGTATGTCCTCGAGAGTCTGAATAGTCCGCTCTGATTGGCCGTCGGTCTACGGTTGAAATGCTGTGCTGAAACTCAAACGGGTGCCCAATACCTCCTGAAGTCTCTGCCATAGTCGGATAGTAAACTGTGTGCCTCGGTTTGACATGATACAAGTCGGGACGCCATGCAACCGTACGATCTCGTCGATGTAAATCTGGGCATACTGAGCAAAACCGAAAGTGGTCTTCATTGGCAGGAAGTGAGCCGCTTTCGTCAATCGATCCATGATCACCCAGATGGAGTCATACCCTTGACTGGTCCTGGGTAGACCCACAACGAAGTCTATAGAAATCTGCTTCCATTTCCACTCCGGAATGGGCATAGGCTGCAACTCTCCAGCGGGCCTCTGGTGCTCGTCCTTGACTTGCTGACAAGTCAGGCATCTCGACACGAAGTCTGTGATGTCCCCTTTCATCCCATCCCACTAATAAACATCTCTCAGATCGTGGTACATCTTGGTGGAACCTGGATGAACGCTATATATCGATTTATGCGCTTCCTCAAGAATCTCACGCCGCAGTCCCTCGGAATCTGGTACGCATAATCGAGTCACAAATCGCAGTATCCCCTGAACATCGATCACGAACTCGGAATATCTACCCTGTCTAATCTTCTCCATGATCACTAAAATACGGTCATTACTGGGCTGTGCCTCGAGAATATGGTCAAGCAACTGCGGACGTGCACGAATATGTGTAAGCTGTCCCCCGGTCGGAGTGAACTCGAACTCAACTTGGCTGTCGCATAAAATCTACCAATCTGCTAACGACTGCCTCTGTACGGCCCTCAAACAAGATAAACCACCTCCGGGCCTCCTACTCAAAGCATCAGCCACTATGTTTGCCTTGCCCGGATGGTAAAGGATCTCATAATCATAGTCTTTCACCAGCTCCATCTAACGGCGCTATCTCAGATTCAAGTCTCGCTGCTGAAATATATACTTCAAGCTCTTGTGGTCTGTGAATATCTGGCATGACTCTCCGTATAGGTAATGTCTCAAGATCTTGAGTGTAAACACCACTGCAGCCATCTCTAAATCATGCGTAGGATAGTTCTGTTCATGTGTCTTCAGCTACCGAGAAGCAAACATGATAACCTTGTCGTTCTGCATCAACACGCAATCTAGTCCCACTCGAGAAGTGTCGCAATAAACCACGAATCCTCCCGACCCCGAATGCAATGACAACACTGGTGCAGTAGTCAGACGAGTCTTCAACTGCTTGAAGCTATGCTCGCACGCCTCGGTCCAATCAAAAGGAACTCCCTTCCGGATCAACCCGGTCAATGGTGCAGCGATACGGGAGAAGTCCTGAACAAATCGTCGGTAGTAGCCAGCCAGGCCTAGGAAACTGCGGATCTCCGTAACTGATGTCGGTCTGTGCCAATGCTGAACGGCCTCGATCTTTTTCGGGTCCACACATATGCTATCTCTCGTAATCACGTAACCCAAGAAATCAACGCTGTAAAGCCAAAATGCATATGTGGAGAATTTTGCGAACAGCTGGTGCTCTCTCAAAGTCTGCAATGTGTCCGCAGGTGCTGCTCGTACTCCTCTCGGCTCTGGGAATATACCAAAATGTTGTCAATAAACACGATGATGAACATATCTAGATACGGCCTGAAAATGCGGTTCATCAAATCCATAAACACGGCTGGTGCATTGGTGAGTTCGAACGACATCACCAAAAACTCATAGTGCCTGTAACGTGTGCGAAAAGCCATCCTCGGAATATCCTCCTGCCGCACTCGCAACTGATGGTAACCCGATCGCAAGTCAATCCTCGAAAAGTATCCCGCACCCTGAAGCTGGTCGAACAAATCATCGATACGTGGGAAGGGATATCTGTTCCGTACGGTAAGCCTGTTCAGCTGGTGGTAATCAATACACAAGCGTAAACTGCCATCTTTCTTCTTGAGGAACAGGACAGGAGCACCCTACAGAGATACACTAGGTCGAATAAGCCCTTTATCTAACAAATCCTGCAACTGTGTCGCGCAGTGAACAACAAACCCAGCACACAAAACGCACGTGTCGCATAAGTTAAGAAGTATCGTAAAAAAGGTTTTAGGTTCCAGATTTTGACTCGAGTGGAAAAATAAAAAGTTGCATATACCAAAACCCTTAAATATACAGCAGACTCCTATAGCCCAAACCCCAACACCAGACACCCCTATCTGGCCACAAATTGCAGCCAGAATGAATGAATTTGCGGCCAAAAAGTAGGCCATGGGTCTCGTGCTCTGTGTGTGTGATCTAGGTCTAGTGAGCATACTCCAGTAAACTCAATTTTTTTCCTGAAGTACTCGGGTCAACAGCAGATCTCAAAATGGCTAATAATTTACATTAAAACGCTATATAACACTAAAATGAAACAATATGGAATTTTTGTGAAATATGGTGCAAAACTTGGTTTAGATGGCCTTAAAAACACTTAGTCAAGCTATATTAGCCATAAAAACCCTCACATGGCCTAATCTCCACTCAAATCACCAAAACTAGCACTAAAATAACATTAATTACTAAATTAGCTTAATAATCACATGTTTAGCAAAAGAAAGAAGTTAAGTTTAAAATTTATACCTCAAGTGATCCTAGGGTGCAAGAAAAAGGAGAAGAAGAAGAAGAAGAAGAGAAGGGTTCTCTGCTGCAGCTGCTACTGTTGCTGTTGTTGCTAATGCTGTTGCTGAAGCTGCTGCTGCTGCTGCTTGCTGTTATTGCTACCGCTCTTTCTTCTGCTGTTGCTGCTGTTGCTATGTGTGTGTGTGTAAGTGAGAGGGAGAGAGATGTGAGAAAGAGTGCAGGAAAATTAGTTGTTTTGAAAAAAGAAAATAAAAGAGAAGAGCGGTGAGAGTCAACCCCCCTCACTCTCTCTTCATAACCTAGCATGGCTCATGCCATCATTCCCTCTCTCTCTCCCATTCACAAGTCAACCCCTAACACAAATTATATTTAAAAAAAACTAATACCCCTAATTAATTCATATTAACCTAATTAAATGGGTTAGTCCACCCTGGTTATAGAAACATGGTTTAACCCCAAAGTTAGCCCTAGTTAACATGCACATGTGTGTGCAGTCCAAAATAAATTCTAATAAAATATTCATAAATCCTAATAAAATATTTGAAAACCGTTTTGGTAAACTTTTTACTAAAAAACCCCACATTAAAGTACAAATAACCACTAATCACATTCTAAGGTATTACTGTAATCAATCAAAGATCCTAAGGGCTCTACCAATATGTATAAGCGATATGCTAAGAAAACACATGCACATATTGAGGTAGAAACAAACCATGTAGCATACTGCCATTTTGAGCAAGACTGTTACTATATCCGTGTATATCCCAAGCTCCCATTAAGTAATATACAATCCAGTGTGATACAACAATGGCCTCTAGGGCATATATCACTAACACCTTACTCTAGAATCGGCGGGCTATTCGCCGCACTCGTAAGGGGTATAGGTATGACCCATGGAGGGGTGCTCAAGTTACCGGATTCCGTGAAGTGCCAGGTAGCCCATTCACTTTGATGAAGGGGATTGCCTCATTTCTGGTTTTGGAGGGTAACGTCCTGCGCTCCTAGGGGTCTAGGTTTTCATTGCAGAGGCTAACCACACGACAGGAGAACGTCGGGTCTCATTTGCGGCACAAGTGAAACCCGGGGCTCCAAGATTATCCACCATTCTGTGTTGCTTCTGTGATACTTCTGTGATATTGCTTATATTATGACAGGGAAGATTGTTATATATATTTATATATATATTAGTAGATGTTGTTTATGTTTTGCACCCGCGCTAGTCCAGTCCCCGCTCTGTCGTTTGTTAAGTAACCTAATGAGTGATGACGGGACCCAGTGGCGAATGCGGATGGCATATACGTACATTTTATTTTTCGTTCTTTTTTGGTGTGATATGTTAATTGATGGGACTGCGTTGATTCCGATCAATGTAAGGAAAACAAACCTATTTGATGTTGATGGAACCATGTTTTTTAAAAATGACATTACAGAAGTTTTCTTTTGCTTTGCACAGTGGTATTCGGTTATGAATATCCAACACCTCAATCGACGAGGCAAGGGCCGAGATCCTTTCACCGGGAGTGGCCCCTGTAACTGTCACGACCCGAAAAGTACCCAGCGTGACTGGCACTTAAATTACGAAACGTCTCAAGGCGTACGTAATCTAAGTAAGCCAAAACCCAGAAATCAAAACCAAGTAAAGCAGTAGAGTGAAGGAAAAACCAATTTTAAAGGAAGAAGTTTAACAACATAAGCCGAAGTATGCATTTTTAAAATCTCTAGTTTTTTCTGAAAATTTCGGCAGAGTTTCCTTTGTAAATACTGACCCCAAACGGGTATAAAACCTGATAAAACATATATAATGAATAAAAGCATCCCCAAGTGGGAGCTAGCTCTTCGTCAATCGACGGCCACAACAACGCAAGAAATATAATATACAACACCGAAGGGCGAGGATCAAAACTCAAAAGGGAACTCAAAACATCAACAAAACCCATAATAATACAACGCGCGATTCTAAGTTCGAAAGAATAAACACTGGTCTTCTATCTCTATCAAATATACAAGTCTGGTTGATGGAGTTTTACTAGATACAACTGAAATAACAAATACACAATGGTGGTCCTGATACAAAAGAAACCACCTACCAAAGCAATCACCCGGAAGGAACAATGTGCCAGTAAAGCCACAACGAAACCTGTACGGCAAAACCTGCAAAGAACTGTGGCACAACGGGGGTGGGTTGCCAACTCGTGAGTAGAAAACATCTACGAGTGGAAATCGCATGTATGGCACTATCCTAGGTCATATCAAGTAATATCCTCAAATAAATATCCTGGTCCATCTATGTATAAGTGTAATACTGCATGCTCGTGTAAGTACCTCAGATAGCAACATATCAGATATATGATGTACGAATAGAAACAGAATACATCATGAAATCAACAGAGAAATCATTGTCAATAATCGACACAAAACATAAATCTCAGTATCTCAATATCTCAGTATCCCAATATCTCAAATCTCAAAATCTCAGTGTCTCAAATCCCAATATCTCGATATCTCAGTATCTAGGGCTCCGTCAGTCCGGATCGGCCCATATCATCAAATCACACGACCACGGACGGTATCCTCCGGATATCCACCGCGCCAGGTAAAATCACCGGTAGATAGTGCTCCCCTGCCAGGCTCATCATTTACAACTTGAGCTTATTGCCCCGGGGTACCTTACCGGGCCCACCATGTACCCGAGACGGTTCATCCTCTCTTTGCAATGGGTCTCGAAATCCAACAGCAATCATGAAAACTCATGGTGGACGACTCATACATCATGAGAAAACTACAACTTGCATTTTAAAGAGAGGAGAGAGAGAGAAGTTTATATATATTGTTGCGGTTTTCCCCCAAATCCAGAAATCTCATGGAAATCCGAAATCCAAGAATCAAAAGTAAGTAAACAGTGAATATCGGCATAAATATTCGTAATGCTGCATGCCCAATGAGTATATATGAATGCAACTGCTATCATGCAATGAATGCAATAGTTAAACGAGAATATGATGCTATAACACGTTGTAACTATCCGCTAAGAAGTTATGTCAATGAAATAATATTCTCTAAGTATACGTGACATGGCAATTACCGATGATGATGTGTGTGAGCCGACAAGCAGGTGTATGTGGAGCATACGCATCATCGGTAATGTTGCTGGTGTCCTGACAGCATGCTTTCATAATCACTAAGTATACAATAAACATGCAATGAAACGATAACAACATAATAGATGTCAATGAATAGTAAATGCAACTATAATATGCGGAACATGAATGATAACGTAACATTAAGGAATCTACATCGATATACATGTGTCATACTGTTTTGCCATTTGAAATAATACGAATCGTGGCGTTTTTGAAAATAAAGGCTACGGTGTATTTATGAAAAGATACATCCTTTGAAATATCCGTAGAATCCCTTGACCTGTCTTTTAAAATACCCACGATTCGTTAGCTTTGAAATATGTATGAATCAAATCTAGTCTAACATTTACAATAAACTACAAGACTGAGCGAACAGGCTAATCGAAAAGGGTAAGGAAACCACCTACATCTGAGAGAATATGTATATATATCTATATAATAGTCGGGATCCCGCCTTAATAGTATCCTATACGATACACTATCTAATATGACATCCTCGAGTCAAGAGTGCGGATCTGTCATCAATATCTCGTACGGTAAATCCATCCATACGGCATCCCAAATTAGGTACGGGTCAAATATCACATTTATCTCATTATTCATCTGGTATCCACATCATCACATGTCATGAGCAGGGGGTACTGATCTAAGTCTAGTACACTACTAATATCATCAACAATATCATGATCTGGCTAGTGATCTAAAGTCTCATACAATCCGATGTCATCAACACATATTATCATATTGAAGTATGCATCGCCCAAGCGATCCATTATAAATATCATAACATATCTCATCTCATATCTCGATCATATGTCAACTATCATATATATATCATCATCCACATGGTATCGTCATCCAACGATCCGCTATAACCTCGTGACATATCTCGGTCACATATTAAATATCTCACGGCATCATTGATCGCACGCCAAAAGCGTGTCGGATGTTCAAAGTTCTAAAGTTATAACCGCGATCAAGACGGTGTCACTTTGCAGCTAGCCGGTTGAGCACGGGTCGATCCACAGGGAGATGGTTGTATGTCCGTTCTTGTTTTAGACGAGTCAATAAAGAATTTGTATGTGTTTGTTCGATTCTAACCTATGTGTTATATGCAAGTATAAAGTTGTTAAGAAAAAGATACGAAATTGTAAGCTAAAGAAATCCGCACTCAAAACTTTTGAGCCGAGTCTTGACCAATTGAAGCTACAGAAATTGGCAACAACGTGGATTAGGGGATTTAAGCACGGTATTCGTGGAATCCGGCTTATTTACCCTTGTCCTTCCGTTCTTGTCTCTTGCTTTCGCCTCCGGCCAAACCGAACGCAACCGGTCGCGGTTAAGAATCACCGTTACCTTGTTAGGGTAGGGTGCCTAACGGAGCGCTTGCGTATCGTTTGGGCGGAGTTCAATGGAAAATAACGGGAAAAGGAAATGAGCAAAGAAACGTTAACTTACAATATCGTATTGATTCTTAACAACAACAATTACAACCATTCACAAAAAGGAACCAAAAAGAGAGAACAAAAAGAATAACAAAGAAAAGAAAAGATTACAAGCAAGTAATTAAAGTGCATGGTAATAAATTGCAAGTAATAAAAGACAAGTATGAAAAATGCAAGAAAGAGATAAGCAAGAAAGTAACACTAAGAATCATAGAACTCAAGACAAGCCATGGGATCAATAGCCAACCCTTAACTTGCAAGCTCAATCAAGAGGTTGCAAGGTCAAGAGAAGGGTAAAGAACTCATGTGAAATGAAGCACAAAAGAGAAGAGCTTTATTGATTCCATAATGATACAACACTTGAGATCAATAACCAACCCTTAAACCTTCAAGCTCAATGAAGAGGTTGAAAGATCAAGAGAAGGCAAGGACCTCAAGGGGAAGCTAAGCAAAAGAATGATACAATGTATGGCAAAATTGGACTCCTTCTCACTTACCCAATGGTTTCCTTTTATAGGCAAAAGAACAAGACCTTTCCTTTAATTTGAATTTGAATTCATCCAAAATTTGGAGGGAAGTTTGAATTTTTGAATTTTTGAATCACATCAACACTTTATGCATTGAATGCACCATACCCTCTCGTGCTCTGTGCTGCCCTTCTCATGCTTTGTGCTGCCCCTCTCGTGCTTTGTGCTTGTCTGAGACATGAATGACCACTGTCATTTGTCTTGTGTCTGGAACAGGTACGCGGCACTGGACGGATACGGATGATCGGAACCCGGCTTTTTTCTGCTGGCAACAGATGTCCTGGATTTTGGAGTAACAGTAGAGATTTTGTATCATTTGTGTTATTTTGGACTAGGAACCTGTAGCCTGTAAATATGTAGCAAACACGGATTAAAAGCACCTGCCTATAAACAAACGAGCGTAAGAATGGGCGGTATAAAATGCAATATTCTGTTATGAACAATCATGCCCGATCATATCGACTCATTCCCAAGTATCATATAACATCCTCATCATCCAAGAGTATGAATACCAATATATATATATATATATATATATATATTCCCAATACGCATAAGGAAGTAAATGTATGCGAGTATGTGTATGCGCGTATATGCAAATCTTTACTCTAGGGTTTCGTGACTAAGAAATCGACTAAAGTCCTTTCTTCAATTCTCTCTTACACTAACCCCTAATCTCCTAAAGCTTTTCTTGCTAAGGTTCATATCACACACTAATATGTAAAAGTATATTTATATCACATCACGTCGTTTCTCACAACTTTGCGGGCGTGCTATATGCCATCCACCCGACTTCCCCCGTAGATATAAATCTACTCACCTGATCTTCGCTCGTTGAGGCCGATGTCGCCACGCGCTTGCTTGTCATCTCGAAGTCCTCATGAGGGCACCTACACATTATAATGTATCGTATCGCATTATAATTCAATTCAAAACCAGAATGACACACGAAACCAAAATGTCGCACGAATCACCTATAGGTCAAAACCTATAGTCCACATCTCGCAATTCAACCAAATAACCCACGATATAGGCGTACAAACGCCAAGTGATCGATACAAAACCAAATACCAAAACTTAGATTCATAAAAATTAAAGAATTCAAAGAAGCAACCCAATAAAATGGTCCCAGATTTTGTTTAAGGTGAAAACAAGGTAAGCAAACAATACTGGGGTCATGTATAGGGGTCTTATGAACTACAGAATCAAGCTGGGCATCCAACTCACCCATGTGGCCGGCCCCTACCCCTTAAATTCCAACGAGACCGGTTTTCCCATGGTGAAATGGCCTCGTACTCATTGGGTGGTCTTCTATGGTCTTAAATTGGTCACTGGAGTTGTTTATTTTTCTTCTAAAATTCCCAGGTCATCCCAGATTTCCCTGCAGACCCTAATAGTTCACAAATCGACATGGAAAGTTTCAGTTTTGGGCTTTTCAGGTTTGTTTCAGTATGTTCTGGGTTTCTAACATCATAGGGGGTTTAGGGTCACCACTTAGGCTTATTAGCACTAACACAACTCAATATTCCACATAACCTCTTCTAGGAAATTCCAATGTTCACTAAACAGCATTAAATCACAACTAAACACATATATGGGTTAATGTGAAAGAAAAACTACACTAAGTGTGAAGGGATTACCTCAATTGGTACCCATGAATCCCCTAGAGCACCAAAATCAAATTTTTCTTGGTCCAAGGTGTAGCTTGTGAGCTTGTGCATGTTTTTTGTGAAGTGGGGATGGGGTTTTGGGTTGTTTTTGATGATGTTATGAGGGTTGAAGAGGAGGGGGAGATGAGGTGCTGCCTTGGGTGAGGAAGAAGAAGAAAGATGAAGATGATGAAGTGATAAGATGAGCCATGACTATGATTTGACCCCTCACCCTCTCTCTCTCCAAGCATGGCCTCATATCATCATTATGTCCCCTCTCTCTCTCCAAATCATCAAGATATCCTTTTTATCTTTCCTTTTCTTTTTCTTCTCTCTTTACTAAATAAAAACCAAAACAAAACAAGAAAGCCATGTAGGAAAATGTAACACAAGTGTAAAAACGATATGGTGCATGTCATGTGCACAAAACATGCTTAATGCCCGATTAGCGATATTTAATCGCGATTAGCACTAAAATGGTGTATAATAAATCATAAAACTTCATAATTTGCAAAAATTACACAAATCACCCTCTTTTTAGTAATTTCTATAATTTTCCAAATATTTTCCACTTTATCGGTTTTTAATTATACCGCGATATTAAAATATTCATAATAATTATTATTTAATTATAAAAATTCCCAAAAACAATATTTTATTTCTCTGAAATGTTACAGTAACATTTCAGGAAAATAAAATATTAGTTTTGGGAATTTTTATAATTAAATAACAAATATAATGAATATTATAATATTTCGGTATAAATAAATACCGATAAATTGGGAAAAAATTGCTAAATTATAGAAATTACTGAAATGAGGGTGATTTATGTGATTTATACAAATTATGAAATTTTATGATTTATTATACACTATTTTAATGCTAATCGCGATTAAATATCGCTAATCGTGCATTAAACATGTTTTGTCCACATGACATGCACACGTCATTTTTAGCACTTGTTACATTTTTATCATGGCCTTCTTTTTTCTTATAGCATGGTTGTTGTTTAATTGAGAAGGGAAAAGAAAAGAAAAGAAAAGAAAAAGGAAAACAATAAAAAAATGAAGCATGGGCAAGTGTGAGAGAGAGAGAGAGAGGTGAGGGGTTTTCCATTGACCAAGACCATTTGTTTCATTCTCATCTTCATCCTTCTCTCTTCTCCTCCCCCATGGCAGCACTCTCTCCTCCCTCTTCTTCAAAACCCTCATAACATCACCAAAAACTACTCCAAAGTCGATCTCCACTTCATTAAACACATGCACAAGCTCACAAGCTACACTTTGGACCGAGAAAGTTTGCATTTTGGAGACTTAGGGCAACTCAAGAAATTTCTTGAGTTGCCAATTGAGGTAATTCCTGCACCATTAGAGTAGTGTTTCATTCACTTTAGCATTCATGTTAGTTTAGAAGTGAATTAGTGTTGATTTGTGGACTTTGAAAATTTCAAGTTAGGGTTAGGGTTTGAATTGAAATCAAAAGTGTAATTGAGGTTAGTTGTGACCTTAAACCCCTGTAGGGATTGTATATTGGACTGGAACCATAGAGTAAACCCCAAACCCCAGAATTTAGAAACCCCGATATCGGGAAATTGTGAGAATTGTGAGGTTGTTTTGACATCTGCTATAACCCGGAGCCTCTGAAAAATATTTAGTAAATATAGAGACATAAGCAGGCAACCTAGAACATATACCCAAAACCCTGGACCCTAACCCTAATCCAGGCCACCAATTTAATGATTTGGGCCACAAATTATGGCTTTGGTACATCCAAATTGGTTCGTTCTTGGTCCAGGGTTTTATCATAAGTAAAATAGACCCTCCATGTGTGCAAAATTGGCTAATTTGACTTAGGGTAAAATCTGGGACCATTTTCCTTAGTTGTTGCATTGTTTTACGACTTTGTTTTAACATGGATTTTGGTATTTGATATTGCGTTCCCGTTGTGTGGCGTTTGAACGTCAACGACTTCGTTTATCGATCGTGTTTTACATGCGAGACTATAGGTTCAAACCTATAAGCGTCGGTGTGCCGTTTTGGTTTCTGACTTGATTTTAATGTGCATTACGATTGTGTTATCTATGTAGGTACCTTCATGTGGATTTCATATGATGAAGAAGAGGATGGCGACATCAATATCGGTAAGCAAGAATCGAGGTGAATAGATATATATCTACGGGGGAAGTCGGGTGGATGGCATATAGCACCCCCGCAGTTTCGTTATAGAACGCGAATGCTTTATATCTATATTATATATATATATTTATATATATATATATATATATATATTGTTAGATATGTATGCCCTAGAGGCCTGTATTGTATAGGATGCTAGGCATGTATATGTGCAGAAACAATCTTTGCTCGAAATGATAGTATGCTATCTGGTTTATCTTCATCTTAACTTATGTTATATTTCATATCTTTATATGCATGTTGATGAAGCCCTTAGGATTATGCTTGACTACCAGGATTTTGATGAGATCATACTAGTGGGTCCTGGATAGTCTATAAGCTTATCCTTTAATAGTTCCTAGTCGAGGGTATATCGAGACTAGGCATCGGTATTACCAAGTTAGACTAGTGTGTACGTTTCCTGACCCTGGGGGGCGATGGTTGATTCCACAACCACTGGTGTTTGACATCAAAGATTGTACACAGGTGCTCATTGGAGAATGGGTACACCGAACAGGTCTCGCCGAGAACTCCTGGATGGTATATATATATCAATTGTCAGATAGTAGTTCTCTGGCGACACTTGTACAGGTTAGTCTGTAGACCCGAGATCGTCATAGTGTCTTGTGTGATTCCCACTGTGCTTTGATTTCCTCCCTACCGCGACTCTGCTGAGTCGTGCAAACAGGTGGATTTTGGGTACAGTCCCAAATCGCATGGAGACAGTGAGCGATAGGAGGGGTTTTGTCTCTCCCGGTATATGGAGTTAATGTCGTGCTATGCTTGATCGGCCATAACATCAAATCCCTGGCCAGGGTTCTCGAGATTTACTGATAAGTGTTATCAGTAGTTTCTCGAACCGTTATGGGCTGTAAATCAGCATGACTTATAAAGTTACTGGGGTCTGACATTTACCACCCCTAGACTTCATATGCGACGTATCAGACGAAGAGACCTGACTGTACGGTAAGTGTTGCTTGCAGGCTCGTTGGGGTTGTGATGAGTTCGCTCGTCGGCTACTTTTTCGTCATGTACCTGTGTAGCCGTAACGCACAGCTAGTGCCGCTGATGCGCTTATGGTTAAAGCCACTGCCAACGTACTGTCGAGTCTTTAGAGTCCCACACAGAGGGTTCCCTCGTTTAGATGAAAGATGTAGAGGCCGTAAGTTGTTACGGCAGCCGTAAGGTGTTACGACGGGGTTTCGATTATGTTCGTGTAATTGCTACAGGAATAATAATCGGAACAATAATACTGGCAGGCTTTGGTTTAATACGGATACCGGTATTATATTATTGGATTAATGGTATTCGTATTTTTCGGAATTCGGATACGGGTATACGGTATACGGAGGAGGGGTATTCTTGTAATTGTTACAAGAATACCTTCTAGAAGGTGCCACCTCATAATGACATTATTTATTTTATGAAAATAAAAAAATGAGGTGGAAATAAGAAAGTCCAAGCATGGTTGCAAGAATGGGTTATTTAATTTTATATTGTTTTGGAATTACTATTGAAGCATGGTGCTAATTTTATATTATATGCTTCAATTATTTCATTTGCAATATATTATTTTCTCATGCTTGAACTCTATCATTATCACAAACACTTTCTCTCTCCTTCTTCTCTTCTCATCCTTCATCCTAAGCTTTACCCTTCACATGTGTTGTGAAACAAAAGTTTAGGATTAAAGATAATCCAATACCCTAATCTCTACATGATCCTAGTGACCTCTTCTAGCAAACATGGTCTCTTGGTTAAGCTCTTATGAAGAGTTTCTAGCTTGCACGACAACTCTCGCGTGGATCATCTAGATCTATGGGTGGCCGGAGATAGAGAACATTGGCAACATCCAAAGGAGCTAAGGAGTGGCAATGAGCAAAGGAGTTTCACCAAAGAGAAGACCTGAAGGACCGTATCATTGAGGTATAATCCCAAACTTATTAGATAAGATCTCTAGTTAGGTTTTTCTAGTTATGGTTTAGACAAGATCTTTGGAAAAGTGCGTGTTGTATGTAAAGAAAATTTTCGTTTATCGCTTCCGCCGCCTCACAAGAGTTGTGGGAGCATGCAACATGTACTAACATGGTATCAGTGTTTAACTAAACCATATTTAGATTATTAGCTAAAAGTTAGAACTTTGATCGACGAATTTTTCCTGGAAAAACACATTTTCTGCCCCTGTTTTCTGTCGATTTTTAAAGTGTTCAAAAAATCATTTCAGTGGCCTTAAAAATACATGCATGGTTTTCTTAGCACACTGTAGAAAAATGAGACTCTAACTCGCCAGGAACGCCGCGGATCCACGGCCAAACTCAGTGTTTGGCCGCCGATCCGCGGCCGAGTCATAGCCGAGTTGACTCATTTTTCAGCAGTTTGTTTAGATTAAGAATATAGTGTTTCTGGGATATTTGGAATTTACACAAACTTGTTTGTGCTATGGATTGTGACAAGTGTTGGCATGGTTTAAAATTATCGATCGAAATTCTAAAGTGTTTGGCTAATTGGGTCTTCTTGGTTAATGATATGTGTGATTGAAATGTTGACTAATTGCTATAAGTCGATTAGTCGGGGTTGCACACTTCTGTAATGATATCATGAGATGGTATGTGTATATGAATATGTTTGATCGTCGTGATGAATGGCCGGGGGATGTGAGAAGAGCGTTTTTCTTTTCTTTCATTCAATGTAATTTGTAAAAAGTAATGTAATATTATTTTGCGGGGTACATCCGGGTTGAGGTTGTAGCCAACGTTAATTTCTTTTTACTGTTTTTGCTCTTAAGATAGACCCAAGGTGGGGTGCACAAACTACCGGGTTTTCGAAGTGCCGATTGGTCTACTCACTTTGTTGAGGGAGGTTGCTCCACTTCAGGAATTTGGCGGATAGTTTGCCGCACCCGTAGGGGTCTAGGGTGGGATTTTTGGCTATTCATCACGACCGTGGAACCCGTCTTTCATTAAGGCTTGAATGAAATGCGGAATTCCTAGTATATCCAATGTATTCATCTGTGGTCTGTAATGGCTATATTTATATATGAGATATATAATAAACGTTGCTTATGTTTTGCACCCGCGCTAGTCTAGCCCCCGCTCTGCCGTTAGTTAAGTAACCGAACGGTGCATGACGGGGCCCAGTGGCGAATGCGGATGGCATAAGCGTACGCACTATTTTCGTTTCTTTTCCGTGATGTTTAAGAAACATAAATGATGGGACAGCATTAATGTGATTAATGTGAAGAAAAAGAAACCTAAAGATGTTGTAGAATCCAATTTTTTAAAATGGGTAACTCTAGTTTTTGCTTTGCATAGTAGTATTCTTGAATATCCTGCACCACATTCGATGAGGAAAGGGCCGAGATCCCTTCACCGGGAGTGACCCCTTTAGCGAAACTAGAAAATGTTACAAAGAACTCGATTGTTTATATAGTTTATCTAACTTTTGTTTTGCATCGTGATATTCATGAATATCCCGCACCTCATTCGATGAGGAAACAGCCGAGATCCCTTCACCGGGAGTGACCTCTTTAGCAAAATTAGAAAGATACTACAAAACCATTCGATTTTTAAAACTGGAGCTTAAACCACTCTTTTCACTTGATTCTACAACGATATCAAGTTCAAAAACGTCAAAGGTTTTCACAAAAACCATCCATTGCCCTCCGCCATTTTAGGAAGCAGAGTACTTAGTATTCGTGCCACGTTTGTTGACATAGTTAAAGCGTGGTGTACGGTAGCTAAGTGATGTCTTCCTATAAAGCATTTGATGCGATCGATTAGTACATTCGCATGACTTTGTTGACCATAGTTAAGGGTCTTGCGGGTGGGTCTAAATCAATCCCGAAATGGCGGGTAGAACTTGACTAGTGCTTATGATTTGTTGACCATAGTTAAGATCATAAGACACTAGGGGTAAAAATCAAATCGGGTATTTCAAGAGTTGAAATTTGTAATAAGATTGCATACCTTCTATTTGATGGTTTGATCCCGATCCAACTGTGAGTAAAAGTTACTCCCGGGAGAGTTTTGCACTTTACAATTAGCTAATCCAGTAGGTGTCTAGAAAGGTGTCAATGGAGAGCAATCTCGTACTCTCCGATACGAGGCATCTCGAAAGTTGTTTCAGATGCGAATAGCTGCTAGCCCGTCTGTAAGTGACCATGAATGGAAGATGATTGGACTTATCAAAGAACTTGAGGATTTGGGTTGGACCCTGGATAACGAGCAGTATGTTGATATTGTTCTATAGTCCCTTTCCCCTGCCTTTGCTCAATTCATTGTAAACTTTAACATGCACAAAATGGAGAAGTCTTTGCCTGAACTCCTCAATATGTTGAGGAGTACAGAGAGCACACTAAAGGTAGCGAAAACTCCCGCTATTATTACTGGGCCATCTTCTTCCTCCGTCCTAAAAGCTAAATCCAAGGGAAAGAGAAAGAAGAAGAAGAATCCCATCAAGCAGAGTGGCGGAGTGAAAAAGGCACTGAGAAGGGATAAGAAAGGGGCTGCCGCGACAAGACGAGGGGAATGTTTCCACTGCCACCAGACTGGGCACTGGAAGAGAAACTGCGTTGGATACTTGGCCGACCTCAAGAAGAAGAAGCAGGGTGAAGCTTCCACTTCAGGTGTGTTTGTAATAGAAAACTGTTTTTCAATTAACTCTGCTTCCTGGGTATTAGATACTGGGTCAGGATCTCACATCTGCAATTGTCTGCAGGGGCTCAGAAATAGCAAGTTTTTGAAGAAAGGTGATCACACTCTCCAGGTTGGGAATGGTTCCTCAGTACATGCTACAGCAGTGGGAGAGTATCACCTTGGTTTGCCGTCGGGTTGTATATTGGTTTTGAACCCGTGTTATTTTGTACCCTCTATGTTATGTAATATTATATCTGTATCGGTGTTGGACAATGCAGGATATAATTTTGTATTGCAATATAATGTTATGAACATTAACCTTAATCAAGAGTTGATTGGGTCTGGTACATTAAATATCGGGATATACGTCCTAAACCAACATACAGTTTTTAACGTACAACACACAAACAAAAGGAAGGTTTCAGACATAAATGAAGCTTTCATTTGGCATTGTAGACTTGGTCATATTAACGAAACAAGACTAACCAAACTACATAAAGATGAATATTTAAACTCGTTTGAATATAAATCTTATGCGACTTGCCAGTCTTGCATCAAAGGTAAAATGACCAAAACTCCGTTTACTGGACACGGAGAGAGTGCTACTTAACTCTTAGGCCTTATACATAGTGATGTATGTGGACTAATGTCTACACATGCAAGTGGTGGTTTTTCATACTTTATAAGCTTTACTGACGACTTCTCAAGATTTGGACATGTGTTCTTGATGAAACATAAGTCTGAAGCCTTCGAAAAGTTCAAGGAGTATAAATCTGAAGTAGAAAAACAAACAGGCCTAAGTATCAAGAAACATCGATCAGATCGAGGAGGTGAGTATCTAAGCTCAGAGTTTCTAGATTTCCTAAAAGAGAATAGGATTCTCTCTCAGCTCACTCCTCCGTACACACCATAGCACAATGGAGTATCGGAAAGGAGGAATCGCACCCTATTAGATATGGTACGATCTATGATGAGTGATGCCGAGTTACCAATATCATTCTGGGGGCACGCATTAGAGACTGTGATTCATCTTTTGAACAGGGTGCTGACCAAAACCGTGTCTACCACTCCATTTGAGATATGGTATAGGAAGAGACCATCTCTTAAAAGATTTAGGATATGGGGTTGTCCGGCTTATGTGAAAAAGCAGAATCCAGACAAACTCGAGACACGATCGGTTTTGTGTAGATTTGTAGGATATCCAAAACACTCGTATGGATATCTCTTCTACCACAAGGAGGAACAAAGGGTGTTCGTTTCTCAGTATGCCACATTGTTAGAAAATGAATTTTTTGCAAATGATACTATTGGCAATGCGGTAGAACTGGAAGAAATTCTAGATACACAAACAATTACCGATGATTTGGTTGAACCTGAGATTTCAATAGAACCTGACGAACCTCAGCTACTCTAAAGATCTTATAGGACTTCTCGCCCACCTGATAGATCCTACGGTTTTCCAATTGATGGTGATAGAGAAGATTGCATCATGGATGATGATGACCATACTAGTTTTCAGCAAGCTATCATGAGTGGTGACTCAGTGAAGTGGGTGGATGCCATGAGATCCGAAATGGAATCCATGCACACCAACAAAGTATGGACTTTGGAGATTGCACCTTCTGGGGTAAAACCCATAGGGTGCAAATGGATCTTTAAAAGAAAGATCGGTATAGATGGGCAGGTGGAGACCTATAAAGCTAGGATGGTAGCAAAACGATTTCGTCAAAGACCAGGACTGGACTATGATGAAACCTTTTCACCAGTCGCGATGCTCAAATCCATTCGGATCCTGCTTGCTATAGCTTCTCACTATGATTATGAGATCTGGCAGATGGATGTTAAAAAGGCATTCCTAAATGGTGATTTAGAAGAATGTGTTTTTATGGATCAGCCAGAAGGCTTCATTGATAGTGGGAGCAACGGAAAAGCATGCAGGCTGCTTAAATCCATCTATGGATTAAAGCAGGCATCACGGAGTTGGAACATCTGCTTTGATGATACAATCAAAGAGTTTGGTTTTATCAAAAATCTGGATGAACCATGAATTTATAAAAGGATTGTAGAGAGTACAATTACATTCCTCGTATTGTACGTGGACGACATTCTCTTAATAGGAAATGATATTCCTATGCTACAATCGGTCAAAATATTCTTATCGCAAAGGTTCTCCATGAAAGACCTGGGCGATACCTCGTACATTCTGGGGATTAAGATCTATAGAGATAGATCTAAGAAATTATTGGGATTGTCCCAATCGAGATACATTGACACCATACTAAAGAGGTTTAGTATGGAAGATTCCAAGAGGGGTAATTTACCCGCTTGTCAAGGGATCACCTCTCTCCAAAGAGATGTCTCCAAAGACTGATGAAGAGAGGGCTCGCATGAGCATTATTCCCTACACTTCAGCAGAAGGATCTATAATGTATGCGATGTTGTATACTCGTCCAGATGTAGCTTATGCACTGAGTGCAGTAAGCAGGTATCAATCCAACCCAGGGGAGAAACACTGGACTGCTGTGAAGAACATTCTGAAGTACTTGAGAAGAACTAAAGAAATGTTCTTGGTGTATGGTAACGGAGATCTCCAAATGGAGGGATTTATCGACTCCAGCTTCCAGAGTGACAAGGATGATAGTAAGTCCATCTCAGGGTTTGTATTTACCCTAAACGGAGGGGCGGTATGTTGGAAGAGTTCCAAACAAGATACCGTCGCTGACTCCACGATGGAAGCTGAGTATATTGCTGCTAATGATGCCGCAAAAGAGGCAGTCTGGATAGGGAAGTTCATTTCTGAACTTCAAGTGGTTCCATTCATTGCTAATCCAATACTTCTGTATTGCGATAACAATGGAGTTATGGCTTTGGCAAAGGAACCGAGGTCCCATCAGAAATCCAGACATATCTTGAGGCGGTATCACCTCATCAGGGAGATAGTAGATCGCCAGGACATCGAGGTACGGAGAGTAGACACGAAGGAAAACACAACAGATCCATTCACCAGGGCCAACCCTCAAGTCCAGTTTGAGAAACTGTTCGAACTGTTGGGCATGCGGTACGCAGGCAACTGGTTCTAGTACAGACAGTTAGTACTTATTGCATCAACTACAGGCCTTAGTGCAAGTGGGAGATTGTTAGATATGTATGCCCTAGAGGCCTGTATTGTATTGGATGGTAGGCATGTATATGTGCAGAAACAATCTTTGCTCGAAATGATAGTATACTATCTGGTTTATCTTCATCTTAACTTGTGTTATATTTCATATCTTTATATGCATGTTGATGAAGCCCTTAGGATTATGCTTGACTACCAGGATTATGATGAGATCATACTAGTGGGGCCTGGATAGTATATAAGCATATCCTTTAATAGTTCCTAGTCGAGGGCATATCGAGACAAGGCATCAGTATTACCAAGTTAGACTAGTGTGAACGTTTCCTGACCCTGGGGGGCGATGGTTGATTCCACAACCTTTGGTGTTTGAGAACAAAGATTGTACACAGGTGCTCATTGGAGAATGGGTACACCGAACAGGACTCGCCGAGAACTCCTAAATGGTATATATACCAATTGTCAGATAGAAGTTCTCTGGCGACACTTGTATAGGTTAGTCTGTAGAACCCAGATCGTCATAGTATCTTGTGTGATTCCCACTGTGCTTTGATTTCCTCCATACCGCGACTCTGCTGAGTCGTGCAAACAGGTGGATTTTGGGTACAGTCCCGAATCGCATGGAGACAGTGAGTGATAGGAGGGGTTTCCTCTCTCCCGGTATTGGGAGTTGGTGTCGCTCTATGCTTGATCGGCCATAACATCAAATCCCTGGCCAGGGTTCTCGAGATTTACTGATAAGTGTTATTAGTAGTTTCTCGAACCGTTATGTGCCATAAATCAGCATGACTTACAAAGTTACTGGTCTGACATTTACCACCCCTAGACTTCATATGCGACGTATTAGACGAAGAGACCGAACTGTACGGTAAGTGTTGCTTGCAGGCTCGTTCGGGTTGTGATGAGTTCGCTCCTCGGCCACTTTTTCGTCATGTACCTGGGTAGCCGTTACGTACAGCTAGTGCCACTGACGCGCTTGTGGTTAAAGCTACTGCCAGCGCACTGTCGAGTCTTTAGACTCCCACACAGAGGGTTCCTCGTTTAGGCGAAAGATGTAGAGGCCGTAAGTTGTTACGGCAGCCATAAGGTGTTACGACAGGGTTTCAATTATGTTCGTGTAATTGTTACAGGAATAATAATCGGAACAATAATACTGGTAGGCTTTGGTTTAAGCCGGATACCGGTATTATATTATTGGATTAATGGTATTCGTATTTTTCGAAATTCGGATACGGGTATACGGTATACGGAGGAGGGGTATTCTTGTAATTGTTACAAGAATACCTTCTAGAAGGTGCCACCTCATAATGACATTATTTATTTTATGAAAATAAAAAAATGAGGTGGAAATAAGAAAGTCCAAGCATGGTTGCAAGAATGGGTTATTTAATTTTATATTGTTTTGGAATTACTATTGAAGCATGGTGCTAATTTTATATTATATTCTTCAATTATTTCATTTGCAATATATCATTTTCTCATGCTTGAACTCTCTCATTATCATAAACACTTTCTCTCTCCTTCTTCTCTTCTCCTCCTTCATCCTAAGCTTTACTCTTCACATGTGTTGTGAAACAAAAGTTTAGGATTAAAGATAATCCAATATCTTAATCTCTACATGATCCTAGTGACCTCTTCTAGCAAACTTGGTTAGGTTAAGCTCTTATGAAGAGTTTCAAGCTTGCATGACAACTCTCGCGTGGATCATCTAGGTCTTGGGGTGGCCGGAGATCGAGAACATCGGCAATATCCAAAGGAGCTAAGGAGTGGCAAGGAGAAAAGGAGTTGCACCAAAAGAGAAGACCCGAAGGACCGTATCATTGAGGTATAATCCCTAACATAGTAGATATGATCTTTAGTTAGGTTTTTCTAGTAATGGTTTAGACAAGATCTTTGGAAAAGTGCGTGTTCTATGCAAAGAAAATTTTCGTTTATCACTTCCCTCGCCTCACAAGAGTTGTGGGAGCATGCAACATGTACTAACATATATATATATGTATATACGGATGTGATATGGAATGACTTTGGATTAGTATAGTGTACTTGTAAGTTAGTGTTTAGTCGCGAACCTTAGGATAGTGATTTGCATACACGCACACACATGCACATACATTCATTTTATTTATATGTGCGTATATAGGGATATGTATACACACACACACACATGGGTATCGGACTATGTCTGTATATATATACATATACATATAGATATATATATACATATACATATACATGGATTATGAGGAAAGTACTTGGGATTAGAGATGAGTCGATGAGATTGGGCTTGAGGCCATGTGATCAGTGATGTGACGTGGTTCGTATTATGAGATACGACACGATGTTTAGCGGGTCTTTAGGCATGGTGTTTTCATAAACACTCATTCTTATATTGTAGATGGTATCCGTATAGTACTAGATTTAGATCTATACCCCGATATATGATGAAAAGGATACCAGATGAGAGATGAGATAAATATGATATTTGACCCGTATCCAGATTGGGATGCCGTACGATGGATTTACCATACGAGCTATACATTGATGATAGATCCGCATTCTTGACTCGAGGATGTCATATTATATTTATATTGTATCGTACGTGATACTATTGAGGCAGGATCACCGACTATTATATTTATATGTACCGACTCAGATTTAGGCGGTTTTCCTTTACCCTTTCGGTTAGATTGTTCGTTTAGTCCTGTGGTTTACTTGTTGATGTTAGAGTAGACTCGAGTCATACCTATTTCAAAACTAACGAATCGTGGGTATTTTAAAGACAGGCCAAAGGATTATACGGATATTTTCAAAAGACGCATCTTTTCTTAAAACACCGTAGCCTTTATTTTCTAAACACCGTGATTCGTGTTATTTCAAATGGCAAACTTGTATGACACATATATATATTGATGTAGATTCTCCATTATTGTGTTTATTATTCAGCTCCCGTATATTATTGCTGTTCGCATCGCATTTGCATGCTTATATTGAGTTTTCATATGCCATTATTGAGAACATGCTGTCAGGACATCAGCACCATTACCGATGATGTGTATGCTCCATGTACACTTGCTTGCCGGCTCACACACATCATCATCGGTAATTGCCATGTCACGTACACTTTTGTGAATATTATTTCATTGACATAGCCAGCTAGATGATAGTTGCAATATGTTATCGCTTTCATATGCTAGTTTAACTATTGCACTCATTGCATGATATTAGATGCATTCATATACTCATTGGTTATGCAGTATTTTGGAGTTTTATACCGATATTCACTATTTACTTACTCTTGATGTTTGGATTTCGGATTTTCATGAAATTTCGGGATTTGGGGGAAATCCGTAAGAATATATATCAACTTCTCTCTCTCTCTCCCCACTTTTAAAATGCAAGTTGCGGTTTTCTCGTGATGTATGAGTCGTCCACCATGAGTTTTCATGATAGTTGTTGGATTTCGAGACCCGTTTCGAGAAGTAGTATGAACCGTCTCGGGTACATGGTGGACCCGGTATGGTACCCCGGGGCAAGAAGCTCGAGTTGTAGTCGATGAGCCCGGCAGGGGCAGACTGCCTACCGGTGATTGTTTGGCGCGGCAGATATCCGGAGGATACCATCCATGGTCGTGTGATTTGATGATATGGGCCGATCCGGACTGACGGAGCCCGAGGTATCGAGACACCGTGATATTGAGATATTGGGATTTATGTTTTGTGTCGATGCTAGACACTGATTATGTTGATTTCATTGATGATATCTCGTGTTATATAAACAGAAACTGCACCAAAACAAGAAAACAGTTTCTTCATTTACATGTATTCTTTTTTCATTACATTACTTTCATACCTCATACATATGATACATTGCTACCTGAGGCACTGACACGAGCACATGGGATTATACTTATGTATAGTTGTTTACCTTTGCCACCATTTCATGCTTCAGACTTTATCATTTGAGGTTTATATATATATATATATATATATATATATATATATATATATATTTGATCATATTGACCTAGAATCAGTCATACATACGATTTCTGCTCGGTGATGTTTTCTACTCACGAGTTGGCAACTCACCCCCGTTGTGGCACAGTTTCTTGCAGGTTTTGCTCTACAGGTTTCGTTACGGCTTTGCTAGCACACTGCTTCCATTCCTGGTGATTGCTTGGTAGGTGGGTTCACTTATATCATGACCACCATTATACTTTATTTTATGAATTGTATCTAGTAAACTCCATCAACCAGACTTGTATATTTATTTCAGACTTAGAGACCAGAGTTGTATATTCTTTCGACCTTAGTGTCGCGCGTTGTATTATTATGGTTTTCATTGATATTTTGAGTTTCCTTTTGAGTTTTGATCCTCGCCCTTCGGCGTTGTATAATTTATTGCTTGCGTGGTTGTGGCCGTCGATTGACGAAGAGCTAGCTCCCTCTTGGGGATGCCTTTTATCATTGATGCATATATTTATCATGTTGTACCCCGTTCGGGGCCAGTATTTACAAAGGAAACTCTGCCGAAATTTTCAGAAAATACTTGATGTTTTAAAAACGCATATTCGGCTTATTTTATCAAAACACTTTCTTTAAAAATGGTTTAGATTTCTGCGATTTTGGCTTTCTTGAATTAGATGGGGCCCTATAGACTTCATATGATTCAAGTGCCAGTCACGTGCCATTTTCAGGTCCTGACAAAGTTGGTATCAGAGCGCTAGGTTAACCTTGGTTCGATTCTATGTTTGACAATGCGGAGCCTAGGGCGTGTCACGACCCGAAAAGTACGGAACATGACCGGCACTTAAATTACGAAACGTCTCAAGGCGTACGTAATCTAAGTAAGCCAAAAACCATAAATCAAAACCAAGTAAAGTAGTAGAATGAAGGAAGAACCAATTTAAATCAAGTAGTTTTGCAACATAAGCCAAAATATACATTGTTAAAATCACAAGTCTTTTCTGAAAATTTCGGCAGGGTTTCCTCTGTAAATACTGGCCCCGAACTGGGTACAACATGATAAATAAATACATGAAAGATAAAAGGCATCCCCAAGCGGGAGCTAGCTCTTCGTCAATCGACGGCCACAACAACGCAAGCAATATAATATACAATTCCAAAGGGCGAGGATCAAAACTCAAAAGAAAACTCAAAACAGCAAGAAATCCATAATAATACAACGCGCGACTCTAAGGTCGAAAGATTATACAACTGATCTCTAAGTCTGAAATAATATACATGTTTGGTTGATGGAGTCACTAGATACAACTGAATAAAATAAATGTACAATAGTAGTCATGATACAAGTGAACCCACCTACCAAACCAATCACCCAGAAAAGAACCAGTGTGCCAGCAAAGCCGTAACGGAACCTGTACGGCAAAACCTGCAACAAACTGTGGCACAACGGGGGTGAGTTGCCAACTCGTGAGTAGAAAATATCACCGAGCAGAAATCGTATGTATGACACAATCCTAGGTGAATATGATCAAATATTTATAACCTCAAAATGATAAGTCTGAAGCATAAAAAGGTGGCAAGGGTAAACGTCTATACATAAGTGTAATCCCAGTGCTTGAGTCAGTGCCTCAGGTAGCAATATATCATGTGTATGAGGTATGAATGTAATGTAATGAAATGAGTGAGACAACTGTTTTCTATTTCTAATGAGATATCTTTATGTATATAAATCGAGTAACATCAATGAAATCAACTGAGAAATCCGTGTCAAGCATCGACACAAAACATAAATCCCAATATCTCAATTTCTCAGGCCCTGGCTGCCCGGACTGACCTATATCATCAAATCTCAATATCTCAGTGTCTCAAATATCAAATCTCAATATCTCAAATCTTAAATCTCAAATATCAATATCTAAGTGTCTCAAATCTCAAATCTCAATATCTCAAATCTTATATATCAATATCTCAGGCATCCGTATCACCTGAGGGATCGGCCAGCGGGCTCCGGCAGAACGGATCAGCCTATAACCATCTCATGACTCCGGTCAGTATCCTCCGGATAACCGATGAGCCCAAAAATATCACCGGTAGGCAGTCTGCCCCTGCCAGGCTCATCATCCACCATGAAAATCAATCTCGCCTCGGGGTACCATACCGGGTCCATTATGTACCCGAGACAGGTCCTACGTCTCTTCGAATCGGGTCTCGAAATCCAACAGCTACTATGAAAACTCATGGTGGATAACTCATACATCAAGAGAAAAACGCAGCTTGCATTTTTTTTAAAAGAGAGAGAGAGAGAGAAGTTTATACAAATTCTTGCGGTTTTCTCCCAAATCTAGGAAATCTCATGAAAATCCGAAATCCAATCATCAATAGCGAGTAAACAGTGAATATTGGCATAAAACTCCATAATACTGCATAACAGTGAATAATAGTATGCATGAAGTAGCAAGTAATAATTGCAATGTCTAAACTGGCATATAAGGCAAGTATACTAATATCATTTCAAAACTATCAGCTAACAAGATATGTCAATGAAATAATATTCTCTAAAGTGTACGTGACATGGCAATTACCGATGATGATGTATGTGAGCTGGCAAGTAAGTGTATGTGGAACATACGCATCATCGGTAATGGTGCTGGTGTCCTAACAGCATGATTTCAATATTAACATATGAAAACATAATATAGGCATGCAATGCGATGCGAGCAGCAAGAATATGTGGGAGCCGAATATCAAATACAATGATAACGAATCTGCAAATGTCTAATTATGAGTCATACAGTTTGCCATTTGAAATAACACGAATCGTGGTGTTTTGAAAATAAGGGCTACGGTGTTTTTAAGAAAATGTACGTCCTTTGAAATATCCGTAGAATCCCTTGGCATGTCTATAAAATACTCACGATTCGTTAGTTTTGAAATAGATATGACTCGAGTCAAATCTACCATTTACAAGTAAACTGCACGGCCAAACTAAAAGGCTGATCGAAAGGTAAGGAAACAGCCTAACATCTGAGTCGATACATACACACACACATATATATATATATGTAACAGTCGGTGATCCCGCCTCAAAAGTATCCCATACGATACAATATCTATAATATGACATCCTCAAGTCAAGAGTGGGATCTATCATCAATATAACTCGTACGGTAAATCCATCGTACGGCATCCCAAATCTGGGTACGGGTCAAATGTCACATCTATCACATTATTCATCAGGTATCCTCTTTATCAAATATCATGATATGGGGTACTAATCTACGTCTAGTACAACACTGATACCACATATGTATGCATGCGTGTGTATGAAAACACCATGTCGAAAGGACCCGCTAAAACATCATATCGTATCTCAATACGAACCCTGTCACATCACCGATCTCACGGCCTCAAGCCCAATCTCATCGACTCGTCTCCAATCTCAAGTACTATCCTTATAATCCCGTATATGTATATGTGTATATATATAGATAGTCCTATACCCATGTGTATATATATACACATATCACCATATACGCATAAGTAAAAGAATGAATGTATGCAGTTGTGTGTGCGTGTGTGGGTGCAACAACTACTCTAGGGTTTCGCAAGTAACACTACTAATCCACCAACATGTAACCTTATCATTAATATCCATGTCTCACAAAATAGGTATCATAAATATATAGTATATATGTATAACGTACTATACATCGAACTGCGGGGGTGCTATACGCCATCCACCCGACTTCCCCCGTAGATATATATCTACTCACCTTGATATTCACTTGCCGATGCCGATATCGCCACGTGCTTGCTTGTCATCTCAAAGTCTTCGCGAGGGTACCTACACAACATAACGTATCGTATCGCATAAAAATCCAAATTAAACCAAAACAACACGCGGAACTCACATAGGTCAAAACCTGTGTTTTGCTCTCACAATTCAACCAAACACCCTAGTCGTTGATGTACAAACATCTAAAAACCAATTGCAAAACCAAATATCAAAACTTATCATTCAAAATACGGAAAACAAGTCCAAAAATCACACTAAAATGCTTCCAGATTTTGACTCAGGCCAAAATTAGGTACACAAACAATACTGGGATGATGTATACGGTGCATATGAGCTACAGGAGGAACCAGGGCACCTAGCTCACCAAAGTGGCCAGCCACCCTAGTCTAAATTCTGGCCTCCTCAGTTCTTGTGGGGAGTTGGGGTGTCGTGTTTTTAGGGTGGTCTCCTGGTAGTCAATCTAAGCTCCTAAAGTTGTTTGCTAGTCTTGAAAATACCCCAGGTCATCCCAGATTTCTCTGCACCCTCTAATACTTCACAAACCTACGTAACAAGTTGCTGTTTTTCAGAAATTTGGGTTTCAGGTTTTATCTAGTGTAAGTTCTGGGTTTGTAACACCATGGGAGGGTTTAAGGTCACTCAATACATTCATGTTCACCACACAATCTCAACTTAAACCCTAATCCTCTCTAGCAATGTCCAAGTGAAGTAAACACCACGAAATCGATTAAAAACTTGAAAAGTTGCTTGAGCAATTGAAATACGACACTAATTTTGAAAGGATTAACTCATTTGACACTCATTAATCCTCTACAGCGCCAAAATGCAAACTTTCTTGGTCAAAATTGTAGCTTGAGAGCTTGTGCACAATTTTTGTGAAATGGGGATGGGGTTTTGGTGTTGTTTTGATGATGTTTTGGGAGAATGAAGAGGAGGTGGAGATGGGGTGCTGCCATGAGCTGAAGAGGGAAAGAATAATGATGAAGATGGTGAATGAAACAAAGACCAAGACCAAGGTTGACCCCTCACCCTCACCCTCTCTCTCTTGCCCATACCTTTCACTGTGCAACATTTTCTTTTCTTTTCTTTTTCCTTTTCTTTTCTTTTTTTCTCTCAAGATAAACCCAAACCATGCATGATAAAAGAGAAAGCATGTAGGAAAATGTAACATAAGTGTAAAAATGATATGGTGCATGTTTTGCACAAAACACGCTTAAACCCCGATTAGCGATTTTTAATCGCGATTAGCACTAAAATAGTGTCAAATAAATCATAAACCTTCATAATTTGCATGAAACACATAAAGCATCCTCTTTTCAATAATTTCCATAAAAAAAATTTTAAAATTTTCCCCATTTATCGGTTTTTAATTATACCGTACTATTAAAATATTCAATATTTTTAATATTTAATTATAAAAATTCCTAAAGTAATATTTTATTTATCTGAAATATTACAATCTTCCCCCCTCAAAGAAATTCGGTCCCCGAATTTAAATTTAAACTCCTCAATACTAAAACATTTCAGTAAAAAATCCAAGTCGTCGGCGTCCCGAGATCATAAATACATGAAACATATCATAGCGCAATGCGTGCGCATGAAAGATGAGTAGATAACTCAAAATCAAAACTCCGTCAAGTATCCCGCAATCATCGGAGTCATGGGGAAGACATCAATGTCTAAATCCAATACGAAAACCAACATAACATATATGTCAAAACTATACATGTAATTATCATTAAAACATCGGAACAAATGCATGCCAAACCTTTCAAATCGCAGTGCGATGTACGTATCACTGCACAGTGGCGGACGTCTATCGTAAGAAAATAACTATATCTATATATATCCTTTGTTTAATATGCACGTCCTGCCGTTTTGAAAACAGTTTAGAAAGGTTTCCTTGTTTTAAACATTTCGTGTCATCTGAGACACGTAGGTAAATACTGAGACTATAGCTCCCTTTCTGGAAATCCCTTCGATAACTATCAATGCATGCAAAATACATCCAGGTACTGTTGTTTGACTAGTCCTGCTCAGTATGAAAACAAATAGTAAATATCATAAAAACGTAGTGCTCTATAAGAAATCAATCCCAAAATATGCATAAGAATGTCGCGTGCGTCTGGTGCGCACGGAAATCAAATCCATGAATGTGCCATACATGTGCACAGAAACAACGTCAATGTGCAACAGGTGTGCACGAAACATCTGTCAAGGGCAACGGTGTGCCTAACAGCAACATCAGGTGCATCTGATATGCACCAAGAATCCCGATTTAGTGCATCTGGTGTGCACCAAAATCGCATCTCAAAGCCCAACATGCGCGAAAATCCAAATCAGGTGCATCCATCATGCATGAATAAAATCTAAATCCTGTGCGTCCAACATGCTCGAAATCACGAAATCCAATATCAAGCGCCGAACATGCGCAAAATCCAATCCAAGCGCGTCAAATATGCTTAAGAATCCAATCAGATGCATAAGGTACACAAAACAAATATCGAGTATAACAATCGAAATCAACGATATACAACACATCTCAAATCCAAATCAGGTATACCGTAGTATCAAATCTCACAACCATGTGCATCAGCGTGCACAAAACCTAATCAAAACACTAAAAGTGCATGAAAACTATGCCGTAGGCATAAGTCAAATTATATGCATGCCCTAGGAATGAAGTCAAAATCATTACCTCAAATAACATCAAATCAAAGTCCTGTGCAACTGTAGTGCACAAAATACGTATCACTGCACTTCAAGCATTTGTGAACTATACCGAGTGCAAAAATCAAATCGGGTGCGTATTATATGCACAAAATCTACCCAACTATATGAAATCCATGAAATCATAAGCATGTGCATCCAAGGCACCAAAAACGATATCAAGTGCAATAACTGTGCACAAATTGTAAATCAACACAATGGTGTATAAAGCATATCTCAAGTGCAATAACTACGCACAAAATATAAATACCCAGTAGGTGCAACCATGGTGCATGAAAACAAATATCATGAAACTCGGTCATCAAAACTCAATCATGCGAATAAATCGCCCAAAATACCGAAATAAAGTATGGTGGAATAGTCCCGCTCAAGCACATCCTCTAAGAATCTCTGGCCAACTATCATGATCACTCATAACATGTCTCGTCGACGATGCCGAATTCTGGCCTGCTGGTGTGCGTAAAATGACCACTCCTAGGTCCAAGTCTTCTCGTGCATTATTCCAGAAAGGTCTTGTCGAGGTCTCTCCCAAATCTCGTTTCTGCAGAACTGTCCGGAAGTTACCACCCTTCACTAAATCTGTTTCTTGTTCCGGAACGGCTGCATACTCATCACGACTCCTTCTGGAAGATATATCCATATACAACTCCTCTGCATGTGTGTCACATCTCTGATGTCGGCGGAGTGGAACGTCATCTCATCAAGTTCTCGTACGAAACTCTTACTCCACTTTTATCTAATGTCGACTACTCCGGACTCGTCTCTTCGTGGCTGCATGGACTGTACCCCAACGGCTATACTCGTATCTGGAGTCTCTCAAGAAATGCATCTCACCACGTAGCATCCGAATGAAGTCGATCCTTTCAATCGATTCGTCAAAACCTCATAATCCCCCAAGAGCTCAACATCTTGGGTACGGTTTAATAGTATCGAGTACATACTACAGCATCGGTGGATGAGCCATAGAAGGGAAAACCCAAGCCTCACTAATGGCACCGCGGAACTGCCGCACACCCTAAGGTTCAAAGGCTTTCACACGGTCATTATGTCGAGTTAGGGTTTCATTCTTCTAGAGGGTCAATAGAATTGCTTGCATGTCTTTCCGAACACTTTAAACTTAGAATATGGGTTTCTGACATTCGATCGCCTCTATCGACTCTCAACGTACCTGCGTGAAGTCGTCTCTAGCTGGAATCAATCTATCTGATGACCTCGTATCGAGGTAAGCGAACGAATCACATGTCCTAGACTTTCACCCTCGTGTGACTAGCGACCATCTATCATATCTCTAAGTACAACTCGTACTGCAATAGCTCCAACATCTAGGGCAATATCTCGTCGTTTGCAGCAACAACTGGCTCATTCATCTGCACGCTGAACAGTGTCTCAATCATCATGAATAAGCGATACATCAATGGTCATCACATTCTGGCTGGCCTCTATCAGTGGCTCAATCCTCTGGTGTAAATCTGCACCCCCGAGAAATCTCATAACAACGATCCATCAAACGCTTATGGCGTGAAAACACAATAACACGGCGCATCTATGCAAATCGTATGTCCCTAGAATCATGCCCTGGTCAGTCCTCGTCCGTGACGAGCTCGTGCTGACCGCAACTCTAGCCGTAGATCCTCTGCCCGTAATCGTGGCAGCAAAACCATAAACTATACTGATGAGTATAGATCATAGGAATGGATATAATACCGTGCAAAGAAATGTACATCCTAAGGCTTCTTAAGCGGAGTATCGTATCGTAAATATGCCGCGGAACATACGTACGGTACGTCACTCTACTTGAGTCACATACTCCATCAACCAAGTGCCATCCTACACTCAAGAGGTAAAACCTAATGCTCTGATACCAACTTTGTCACGACCCGAAAAGTACGGAACATGACCGGCACTTAAATTACGAAACGTGTCAAGGCGTACGTAATCTAAGTACGCCAAAAACCAGAAATTAAAACCAAGTAAAGCAGTAGATTGAAGGAAGAACCAATTTACATCAAGTAGTTTTGCAACATAAGCGGAAATATGCATTTTTAAAATCACAAGTCTTTTCTGAAAATTTCGGCTGAGTTTCATTTCTAAATACTGGCCCCGAACGAGGTACAACATGATAAATACATACATGAAAGACAAAAAGCAACCCTAAGTGGGAGATAGCTCTTCGTCAATCGACGGCCACAACCATGCAAGCAATATAATATATAACGCCAAACGGCGAGGATCAAAATTCAAAAGGAAACTCAAAACAGCATGAAATCCATAATAATACAACACGCGAATCTAAGGTCGAAAGAATATACAACTGGTCTCTAAGTCTGAAATAATATACATGTTTGGTTGATGGAGTTACTAGATACAACTGAATAAAATAAATGTACAATAGTGGTCACGATAAAAGTAAACCCACCTACCAAAGCAATCACCTAGAAAGGAACTAGTGTGCCAACAAAGCAGTAATGGAACCTATACGGCAAAACCTGCAAGAAACTGTAGCACAACGGGGGTAAGTTGTCAACTCGTGAGTAGAAAACATCACCGAGCAGAAATCGTATGTTTGACACAATCTTAGGTCAATACGATTAAATATATATAACCTCAAAATGATAAGTCTGAAGCATAAAAAGGTGGCAAGGGTAAACGTCTATACATAAGTGTAATCCCAGTGCTCGAGTCAGTGCCTCAGGTAGCAATATATCATGTGTATGAGGTATGAATGTAATGTAATGAAATGAGCGAGACAATTGTTTTCTATTTCTAATGAGATATCTTTATGTATATAAGTCGAGTAACATCAATGTAATCAACTGAGAAATCCGTGTCAAGTTTCGACACAAAACATAAATCCCAATATCTCAATTTCTCAGGCTCTGGCTGCCCGGACTGACCTGTATCATCAAATCTCAATATCTCGGTGTCTCAAATCTCAAAATCTCAAATCTCAAATATCAAATATCAATATCTCAGTGTCTCAAATCTCAAATCTCAATATCTCAAATCTCAATATCTCAGGCATCCGTATCATCTGCGGGATCGGCCCGCGGGCTCCGGAAGAACGGATCTGCCTATAACCATCTCATGAATCCGATCGGTATCCTCCGGATAACCGACGAGTCCAAAATATCACCGGTAGGCAGTCTACCCCTGCCAGGCTCATCTTCCACTAAGAAAATCAACCTCGCCCCGGATACTATACCGGGTCCACCATGTACCCGAGACGGTTCCTACGTCTTCTCGAATCGGGTCTCGAAATCCAATAGCTACTATGAAAACTCATGGTGGTCGACTCATATATCACGAAAAAACCGCAGCTTGCATTTTTTTGAAAAGAGAGAGAGAAGTTTATACATATTCTTGCGGTTTTCTCCCAAATCCATGAAATCTCATGAAAATCCGAAATCCAATCATCAATAGCGAGTAAACAGTGAATATCGGCATAAAACTCCATAATACTGCATAACAGTGAATAATAGTATGCATGAAATACCAAGTAATAACTGCAATGTCTAAACTGGCATACAAGGCAAGTACACTAATATCATGTCGAAACTATCAGCTAATAAGCTTTGTCAATGAAGTAATATTCTCTAAAGTGTACGTGACATGGCAATTACCGATGATGTGTGTGAGCCGGCAGGTAAGTGTATGTGGAACATACGCATCATCGGTAATGGTACTGGTGTCCTAACAGCATGATTTCAATATTAACATATAAAAACACAATATAGGCATGCAATGTGATGCAAGCAGCATGAATATGCGGGAGCTGAATATCAAATACAATGATAACGAATCTGCAAATGTCCAATTATGAGTCGTACAGTTTTCCATTTGAAATAATACGAATCGTGGTGTTTTGAAAATAAGGGCTACGGTGTTTTTAAGAAAATATACGTCCTTTGAAATATCCGTAGAATCCCTTGGCCTGTCTTTAAAATACTCACGATTCGTTTGTTTTGAAATAGGTATGACTCGAGTCTAATCTACCATTTACAAGTAAACTGCAGGGCTAAACTAAAAGGCTGATCGAAAGGTAATGAAACCGCCTAACATCTGAGTCGATATATATATATATATATATATATATATATATATATATATATATATATATATATATATATATATAACAGTCGTTGATCCTGCCTCAAAAGTATCCCATACGATAAAATATCTATAATATGATATCCTCAAGTCAAGAGTGCGGATCTATCATCAAAATAACTCGTACGGTAAATCCGTCGTACGGCATCCCAAATCTGGGTACGGGTCGAATGCCATATCTATCACATTATTCATCTGGTATCCTCTTTATCAAATATCATGATCCGGGGTACTAATCTACGTCTAGTACAACACTGATACCACATATGTATGCATGCCTGTGTATGAAAACACCACGTCGAAAGGACCCGCTAAAACATCATGTCATATCTCAATACGAACCCTGTCACATCACCGATCTCACGGCCTCAAGCCCAATCTCATCGACTCATCTCCAATCCCAAGTACTATCCTCATAATCCCGTATATGTATATGTGTATATATATATGTACATAGTCCCATACCCATGTAAATATATATACACATATCCCCATATACGCACAGGTAAAAGAATGAATGTATGCAGTTGTGTGTGCGTATGTTGGTGCAACAACTACTCTAGGGTTTCACAAGTAACACTACTAATCCACCAACATGCAACCCTATCATTAATATCCATGTCTCAAAAAATAGGTATCATAAATATATAGTATATATGTATAACATACTATACATCGAACTGCGGAGGTGCTATACGCCATCCGCCCAACTTCCCCCGTAGATATATATCTACTCACCTTGACCTTCGCTTGCCGATGCCGATGTCGCCACGCGCTTGCTTGTCGTCTCAAAGTCTTCGTGAGGCTACCTACACATCATAACGTATCGTATCGCATAAAAATCCAAATCAAACCAAAACGACACGCGGCACTCACATAGTTCAAAACCTGTGTTTTGCTCTCGCAATTCAACCAAACATCCCTAGTCGTTGATGTACAAACATCCAACAACCAATTATAGAACCTAATATCAAAGCATATCATTCAAAATACGGGAAACGTGTCCAAAAATAACACTAAAATGCTTCCAGATTTTGACTTAGGCCAAAACAAGGTACACAAACAATACTGGGATGATGTATACGGTGCATATGAGCTACAGGAGGAACCAGGGCACCTAGCTCACCAAAGTGGTCGGCCACCCTAGTCCAAATTCCGGCCTCCTCGGTTCTTGAGGGGAGTTGGGGTGTCGTGTTTGTAGGGTGGTCTCCTGGTAGTCAATCTAAGCTCCTAAAGTTGTTTGCTAGTCTTGAAAATACCCCAGGTCATCCTAGATTTCTCTGCACCCTTTAATACTTCACAAACCGACATAACAAGTTACTGTTTTTTAGAAATTTGGCTTTCAGGTTTTATCTAGTGTAAGTTCTGTGTTTGTAACGCCATGGGGGGGTTTAAGGTCACTCAATACACTCAAGTTCACTACACAATCACAACTTAAACCCTAACCCTCTCTAGTAATGTCTAAGTGCACTAAACATCACGAAATCGATTAAAAACTTGAAAAGAGGCTTAAGCAATTGAAATACGACACTAATTTTGAAAGGATTACCTCATTTGACACTCATGAATCCTCTACAGCGCCAAAATGCAAACTTTGTTGGTCCAAAGTGTAGCTTGAGAGCTTATGCACAATTTTTGTGAAGTGGGGATGGGGTTTTGGTTTTGTTTTGATGATGTTTTGGGAGGATGAAGAGGATTGGAGATGGGGTGCTACCATGAGCTGAAGAGGGAAAGAATAATGATGAAGATGGTGAATGAAACAAAGACCAAGGCCAAGGTTGACCCCCTTACCCTCTCCTTCTCTTTCTTGCCCATACCATTTACTATGCAACATTTTCTATTCTTTTCTTTTTCCTTTTCTTTTCTTTTCTTCTCTCAAGATAAACCCAAACCATGCATGATAAAAGAGAAAGAATGTAGTAAAATGCAACACAAGTGTAAAAATGATATGGTGCATGTTTTGCACAAAACACGCTTAAAACCCGATTAGCGATTTTAATCACGATTAGCACTAAAATAGTGTCAAATAAATCATAAACTTTCATAATTTCCATGAAACACATAAAGCATCCACTTTTCAGTAATTTCCATAATTTTTTTAAAATTTTTTTTCCCCATTTATCGGTATTTAATTATACCGCACTATTAAAATATTAAATATTTTTAATATTTCTTATAAAAATTCCCAAAATAATATTTTATTTTTCAGAAATGTTACAAGGCGTTTGTTTATATACGGAATCTCGGCTTGACCTTACGGAACGTATACTTAGTCGAGGGGGTATTTGACCCGAACTTTCGTCGCGTAGGTTGACCTTGTTTGATGGAGTAGGTGACTTCAGTAGTGTGACGTACCGTGTGTATGTTCCGCGGCATACTTACGATACGCTACTCCGCTTAAGAATGCCTTAGGATGCACATTTCCTTGCACAACATTATATTCATTTATGATCTATCCTCATTGATATTGGTTTATGGTTTTGCTGCCACGATTATACCGGCAGAGAGAGCTACGGCTAGAGTGTTAGTTATATGTATGCCCTAGAGGCCATTACTATACATAGGATGTATATTGTAGTGGATGCTGGGACATATATAAGGAGGACTTTCTTGCTCGACATGATAGTATGCTATCTGGTTGATCTTTACCTTAACGTGTACACTGATTGTCTCCCTGTTACATGTTGGTAAAGCCCTTAGGATGTGTGCTTGACTACCTGGACTATGATGCGGATCATATTAGTGGGGACATGGTAGTCCATAAGTACATCCTTCAAAGTCCCTAGTCGTGGGTATATCGAGACGGGGCATCGATATACCAGAGTAGACTAGCGTATACCTTCTCGACCCATACAGATGGGCGATGGATGATCCCATATCCATTGGTGTTTGACATCAGAGATGATATACGGGTGCTCAGTGGAGAATGGGTACACTGGACGGACTCGCCGAGAACTCCCAGATGGTATTATACCTCACGTCAGATGGCAGTTCTCTGGTAACACTGGTACAGAGTAGTCTGTTGACCCGAGATCGTCATAGAGTCTTGTGTGGTTTCCACTGTGCTTTGATTTCCATCTTACCACATCCAAGAGGGCGTGCAAAACGGTGGTTTTTGGGTACAGTCCCGAGTCACATGGAGGCAATGAGCGATAGGAGGGGATTCGTCTCTCCCGGTATAGGGGGTTGATGTTGCGCTGTGTTCGATTTGCTATAACAGGAAATCCCTGGCCAGGGTTGCTGAGATTTACTGGTAAGTGTTACCAGTAGTTTCTCGAAGTGTTAGAGACCTCATATCGACACGACTTATCAAGCTATTGGGGTCTGACGTTTACCACCCCTAGGTGAGATATGCGACATATCAGACGATCAGACCGGACTGTACGGTAGTGTTACTGGTTGGATTCACTGGAGTGTGAGCGGGCTTGCTTGTCGATCTTCAGATCGCTCAATACCCGGGTGGCCGTTACGTTTAGCAGACCGCTTGCGGCTTGTGGGTGTTTGATATGATCATCACCTGCTGCCGGCGTATTGACGAGTCTTTAGAGTCCTACACAGAGGTTTCCTGGCTCAAGCGAAATGAAATAGGAGCGCATATGAGATATGTCCGGGACCGAGAATAATACGAGTATGTGATACTGTATTAGATTCTCGCGATATGTGACATTGATCGGTTATATGTGATATAGCCGGGTTATCGGATCAAGTGTTGATTCGATAAGTTGTTACTGTTGATATTAGTCGGTTATATGCGATATGACCGGATCGTTAAATCAAGTGTTGATTTAATGATTTAATGCATAATTATATATTTGATATATTACTTTGCGTTAACTAGTATTGGTTCACTTTATATGGATTTTTTCACTTGTATTGTGCACATTGTATATGTGATATACATTTGTACATTTGCTTGTATCATGTTTGATGATACATGATTGTTTAAGTGTATGTTAAGAATAAACCATGGTTATTTATATGATTAGGGTTTTATTTCCTTTTCTTATTTATTTATCTATTTATTCATTTTGGAAATAATTAGAAAAGGCATAAAGAGAAAATGGTGGCTAATTTTGTTTCATATTGAAGCTTCTTGAAGACTTTGACCTAGTGACCATTTTGTTCTTATCCTTAACCCTAACCATTCCATTAACCATGGTCTTTTCTCTACACTTAACCATGGTTGATTATGATAAGTATTTTATTATTTTCTATTTTCTAAATTAACTTATCATAACAATTAGCTTCTTCTTCTTCATCTTCTTCAAAGAAGAAAAGCTTTCTTCATCAATGGTGGATTGATGAAACAAGTGAGAAATTCAATTCTAAAGTCTACCCACTTCCTATTTCATCCTCTACCTCTTGCCAAGTAGTAGAGTGTGTTTTCTTCACAAGTTTCTTGACTTGGTGAAGTCGGAGCTTGATTTAGCGATGCCTCGACGTAGATCATCTTCGGCATGGACATCGACGACCTAGCTCGCTTATTCTCCGATGAAGTCGACGCTAGAGCCCGGATTCTTTTTGGACAGCGGAGAGGACTTCGTTACGGAGCTATGGAGGTGGAGAACCGGATCTACAAAGGTTGTATTTCCGTATCTTTTAGTTAAGTGTTAACTAGTTTACTTTTCGCCTAGAAATCTAGCCAACGATCCGTATACTAGGGTTTCTCGGCACCATAATTTTTGAAATTGGCATGGTTGATGCCTTGTGAGACCTCATTAGGATGCCTAGGAACCCTACAGTGGTATCAGAGCCTAGCTAGAGCCTTAGGCGAAGTCCAGACGGAGTTTGAAGTCCGAACGAACCCGAAAACCCATTTCAAACATGCTCTCTGTCCTTTTTTGAAAATTGTGGATTTTTCGAAATTAAAAATATGCAGAAAAATAAGCAGGGTGTTATTTGAATTACTGTGAAATACGAGGGCCTGAATCAACTTTTCCAGCGCGGAACCGCGGCACGTGCTATGCATGGTGCGGCGGTTCCGCGGCCTTACTGTTCCATTGTTTAATAATTTCTGCACAGTAACTCATATAATATAATGCTGTATTTTCTGGGGTATTTTTATTGTGACTCTACAGAAGAGTTTTCCTGGGTTGTTTTGGGGATTCGGTGTTTCGATCGGAGTATCAAATTTTGTCTATGTGGCTTTCCGGATAAATATTAGAATATGTTAAAAAGTTCGACCGGATATAAATACCCAATTTTTCCCCTGTCGGGAAATTTCCAAGTGTTGGATTTTTCCGTAGTTTAACGACGTTCTAAGTAGTGCAAGTAACGCGATGGTCCCTCTAGAAGACAACAAACCTTAACTCAATTATGTGACCGTCTTGAACTGCCCTTTGAACCCTCGGGTTTGGGGCAGTACGGCGTGCCACATGTGAGGCGTTGGCTTGACCCTTCTACGGCTGGACCGTTGGTACTGAGGCATGAACTGAATGTTGTTAGACTCATATTTCATGTGTTGATCTGTATCGGGAAAACTTGGGTGTTCGATTGTTCGATCGGAAAGTTTGACATTTTCTATTTATCCGGAATGGGATACAATAATTGGAATTCACAAGAAGTTATGAGATAACTGAATGAATGTTATAAACATAGCAATTTAGTCTCATTTGATCGGTTGCCACAGAATTTTGATGCGATCAAAAGTCCGTCGCAATCACGTAGCGTACGCGGATATTCGCCGGATAAACTTAATAGACAGCCTCACTCCATAGCCCCGACCAAGTGACTGTAGGAGAACCCCGTCGCCGAAAGCATCCGTCCGGGTGCTCGCGGTAGCGGTGTTCCGCCTTGGTGCACTTCGTCGACGGTATCGGGGGTGCAGCCGTCTACTGAAGTTTGCGACGAGCATTCGATCAGGGTGTCGGGAATCTTGTTGAATTACCCGACTTGATATTGAAAAGTGTTTTCGATAATGAGACTGAAATGCGGGGTTTATAATTGTTAGGCATGCGATGTCTAAGTAATTCATTTGGTCAGGCATGCGATGTCTGAGGTGGTTGCGGATTCCAACTATTGTAGTTTTACACTTTCTTTTCTGTGACCGTAAGTGTAATATGTGATATCGCCGGTTTCGTTGCTATATGTCAACGACAATTGGGATGCGCATATTTACTTACGTTGATGACATGTGATGTTATGTGTTGCTGGATATGTTATATTGGATCGTCGTGTTTGAATAGCCGGGGTTTTTTATGTGAGATGAGTGTTTTTCATGTTCATTCATGTAAAAACTTGTATGTAATATTCTTTTATTTGGGGCGCTTCCAGGTTGCGGAAGATGTCACCCGTTATTGTATATTATTTACTTTTCTGCACTAGGATAGACCCAAGGAGGGGAGCACAAGTAACCGGGTTCTGGAGTCCAGTGGGAGACCAACTCGAGGAGTCGAGTCCGGGTCTCCTAACTCCAGAATTGGTAGGATTGCTTGCCGCTCTCGTAGGGGTCTAGGGGTGTGGGTTTGGCTATTCATCACGACCGTGGAATCCGTCTTTTATACTGGCTCGTATTGAAAACACGGATGTCCTAGTATATCCAATATTCATATGTTTCTTCTGCTGCGATATCTGTGATGTGATCATGTGATGTTCTGTGATAGATACAGTATATAGTATATATGATATATTATATAGACGTTACTTATGTTTTACACCCGCGCTAGCCCTGTCCCGCTCTGCCGTTAGTTACCTAACCTAACGGTGCACGAGGGGACATCGAGGCGAATGCGGATGGCAAAAGTGTACGTCGTATTTATCTGTGATGTTTAGGTACTTAAATGATGGGACTTCATTAATGTGATTAATGAAAATAAAAGAAACCTAAGATGTTGTAGAATCGAATTTCAAAATAAAACAGGTAGCTACAGTTCTTGCTTTGCACAGCGGTATATGTGATATATCCTGCACCTTATTCGATGAGGAAAGGACCGAAATCCCTTCACCGGGAGTGACTCCTTTAGCAATAACTGGCAGATGCTACACACTCGGTTTGTCTTTTGATTGCTTTTAAGAGTTTTTGCTTTGCACAGTGATATATGTGATATATCCCGCACCTCATTCGACGAGGAAAGGACCGACGATCCCTTCACCGGGAGTGACTCCTTTAGCAAAACTAGAAAAGCCTCAAAAACACTCCATTTCAAAATTCATTCGATCCTACAACGATATCAAGTTCATTACGCAATAGGTTTTCAGAAAAACCTGTCGTAGCCCTCCGTCATTTCAGATAAGTATTAGTTAGTATTCGTGCTGCGGTTGTTTAGCATGCGTCAAGGCGTAGTGTACGGTAGCTAACTAGTGCTTATCTGCTAGCATACGATGCGATTGGATTAGGGTATTCGTACGGCGTTGTTTGGCATGCGTCAAGGGTCGTGCGGGTGGGTTTAATTCAATCAAGAAATGTACGGGTTGAACTTGACTAGCAGACTATGGGTTGTTTGGCATGCGTCAAGGTCATAGCGAGCTAGGGGCAAAATATTATCGGGAATTTCAAGTGTTGAAATTTGCAATGAGATTGCATACCTTCTATGAGATAGTTGGATCCCGATACCCGCGGCGAGCAAGAGTTACTCCTGGGAGAGTTTTATACATTACAATTAGCCGATCAAGTAGGTGTCTAGAAAGGTGTTAACGAGGTTACGCCTCTGGGAAAATGAGGTTTACATTAATTAGGTTCGTGCGAAAGCACGGGGGACCCCCCTCAAAGTACCGACACTAGCCTAGCTGAAAGATTGGCGAACTTGTAGTGTGTAATTAATCCCGGCTAGTCTTTCCTTTTAGGGTTTGAAGGAAGATTTGATAAAAAGCAGTGGGAGCCATCCTGATTAGATAAAATAATAACCAATCTATTCTTGCAAGAGCGCACGCTGAGTGTTTTCTTCTCTCTCTCTCCAGGTAGCGACCATATCACGCCTTAATCAAGATAATAATACGAATTATTGACCGAACCCGCTTGTTATACTGAGCTGGGGAACGTTGGTCCCGCTCCAACTTATAATTGTTATAAGACAGAGCAGGAAATTGGGGATTACCATAATTCCCGTGCCGCCCAAATGAAGAGAGTGCATGCTGATGCATCATCTTCGGGTGTGTTCGTTACAAAGAACTGATTCTCTGTATCCTCTACGTCCTGGGTATGCGATACCAGATCAGGATCCCATATATGTAATCTGTTACATAGGGCTACAGAAAGGTAAAGAACTGAGAACGGGTGATAAGTTTCATGAGGCAGAAAACGGGGCAAGTGTTGCAGCCAAGTCTGTTGGTCACTGTCACCCTGTATTACCAATACATTGATTCTGAACGAATGTTATAAGATACCGAACCTGATATACAAAATCATATCTGTCTCTTTATTAATAAAGAAACGATAAAATTTTGTATTGTTGGACAATGTTTTGAACATTTCCTATATCAAAAGTTGATCGGTTCAGGCACGTTATCTAAAAGCATTAATGTTCTAAATCAAACTACAGTTCTTAGTATACGGAACACACATAAGAGGAAGAGTTCAGAAATGAACGGATCCTTCTTAAGGTATTGTAGACTAGGTCAGATCAATGTGACCCGACTAGCTGAAGTTACATATAGATGAATATTTAAATCAGTTTGAATTTACATCTTATGAAACTTGCGAGTCATGTCACAAAGATATAATGACACCAGCTCTGTTTATTGGAAACAGAGAAAGAGTTAGTGAACTCTTGGGATATGATACATGTTGATGTATGTAAGCTCCCCTGTCTACACATGCCAAGATTGGTTCTTTGTACTTCATTACATTCTCTGATGATCTCTTTCGAGTTTTAGACATATGTTCCTGTTGAAACACAAGTCCGAACCTTATGAGATATTCACAGAATATAAGTTAGAAGTAGAGAACCAAAATACGGGTATAAGTATTATGTCCTATGATGAGATCGAGGAGGAGAATACTTGAGCACGGAAATCCTGGACTATTTTAAAGGAGAATGAGATTCTCTCTCAGTATTACTCCTCCGTATACGCCATAGCACGATGGTATATCGGGGCGGAGCAATTGTACCCTATATGATAAGGTGTGCTCTATGATGAGTACTACTGAGTTACCTGTTTCCTTTTTGGGGGTTATGCACTTGAGAAGCTGCATACCTATTGAATTGGGTTCCAATCAAATCAAATGCCTACCACTCCATATGAGATATGGTATAGGAAGAGCCCATGTCTTAAGTCAGTTAAGATTTGGGGTTGTCCGGCCTATGTCTAAAAGCAAAATCTGGACAAGCTCGAGGCAAAGTCTGTTATGTAGAACTGGAAAGGTTCCATCTATACAAACTACAGCTGATGATTTGGTACAACCAAAGGATTCAGTAGATACCAACGAACATCAGCCTCTCCGCCGATCTAGTAGGGTTCCTCACCCACCTGAGAGATACTTCGGTTTCTCTATGACAGTGGGAGCGAGGATTGCATCATGAGATGATGACCCAACTAGTTTCGAGCTGGCCATCAGGAGTAGGACTCTATAAGAATGGCTGGATGTTTATCGATCTGAGATGGAATCCTTATACACCAACAAAGTATGGACTTTAGTTGCTATATCTGAAGGGTTAAATCCCCATCAGGAGCAAGTATATCTTGAGAAGATTACTTGGTGTACATGGAAAAGTTGAGACTTTCAAAGCTAGAATTGTTAAAGGTTTTCGTCATCGACCAGGCGTGGATAATGATGAAACCTTTTCCAGTAGCTATGCTTAAGTCCATCCAGATCCTACTTGTCACGGCTACATACCATGACTGCGATATCTGGTGGTTGGGTGTCTTGACTGCTTTTCTAAATGATGATTTAGAAGAGAGCGTCTATAAGTACACAGCCAGAGGGCTTCGTAGACAGTGGGAGCAGCGGAAGCGTGTGCAAGATGCTTTATAGGATAAAGCAGGCATCGCGGAGTTGGAACATCTGTTTTGATAGATAAGTCAAAGAGTTTGGCATCATCAAAATGGTAGATGAACCTTGTATAAACAAAAAGGTAGTAGGGAGTATGGTGACGATCCTCGTAGAGTACGCGGATGACATACTCTTGATAGGGAAGTAGTTTCCTATGCTACGCTCGATCAATCTCCGCTTATCACAAAGATTCTCCATATAGGATTAAAGTGATACCTACTAAATCCTGGATTTTGGATCTATGAGATAGATCTAAATGGATGTTAGGATACTCACTAGATGTAGTGAGATGGTGTCAATCGATCCTGAGGAGAATCACTGGAAGGGTTCCAAGGTGATAAAGACGACTGAATGTCAGTCACAGGCATTGTCTTTACCCTCAGTAAAGGGACGGTATGTTGGAAGAGTTCCAAGCTAGATACCGTGGCATACTAGACGATAAAGGCAGGATACATCGCTACTTAAGATGCTACCAAAGAGGCTGTTTGGGTGTATATAGGTTCATGAGATGAACTATGTTCCTACCATTGTGTGACAATGGAGTTGTGGCTTATGCCAAGGAACGCCGGTCCCATCAGTGATCCAGACATATTCTAAGGCAGTGTCACCTGATCATGGAGATGGTTGATCTCCAGGGAGATTGAGGTTAGGAGAATAGACTCAGAGGACAACACAGCGGATCCACTCACAAAGGCCTGTTCCCAGAGAGAGACTTTTATGGGATGGTTGACTATGAGATACTGCAACCACTGCTATCAGATGGCCCTAGTGCAAGTGGGAGATTGTTAGTTATATGTATGCCCTAGAGGCCATTACTATACATAGGATGTATATTGTAGTGGATGCTGGGACATATATAAGGAGGACTTTCTTGCTTGACATGATAGTATGCTATCTGGTTGATCTTTACCTTAACGTGTACACTGATTGTCTCCCTGTTACATGTTGGTAAAGCCCTTAGGATGTGTGCTTGACTACCTGGACTATGATGCGGATCATACTAGTGGGGACATGGTAGTCCATAAGTACATCCTTCAAAGTCCCTAGTCGTGGGTGTATCGAGACGGGGCATCGATATACCAGAGCAGACTAGCGTATACCTTCTCGACCCATACAGATGGGCGATGGATGATCCCATATCCATTGGTGTTTGACATCAGAGATGATATACGGGTGCTCAGTGGAGACTGGGTACACTGGACGGACTCGCCGAGAACTCCCAGATGGTATTATACCTCACGTCAGATGGCAGTTCTCTGGTGACACTGGTACAGAGTAGTCTGTTGACCCGAGATCGTCATTGAGTCTTGTGTGGTTTCCACTGTGCTTTGATTTCCATCTTACCACGTCCAAGAGGGCATGCAAAACGGTGGTTTTTGGGTACAGTTCCGAGTCACATGGAGGCAATGAGCGATAGGAGGGGATTCGTCTCTCCCGGTATAGGGGGTTGATGTTGCGCTGTGTTCGATTGGCTATAACAGGAAATCCCTGGCCAGGGTTGCTGAGATTTACTGGTAAGTGTTACCAGTAGTTTCTCGAAGTGTTATAGACCTCATATCGACACGACTTATCAAGCTATTGGGGTCTGACGTTTACCACCCCTAGGCGAGATATGCGACATATCAGACGATCAGACCGGACTGTACGGTAGTGTTACTGGTTAGATTCACTGGAGTGTGAGCGGGCTTGCTTGTCGATCTTCAGATCGCTCAATACCCGGGTGGCCGTTACGTTTAGCAGACCGCTTGCGGCTTGTGGGTGTTTGATATGATCATCACCTACTGCCGGCGTATTGACGAGTCTTTAGAGTCCTACACAGAGGTTTCCTGGCTCAAGCGAAACGAAATAGGAGCGCATATGAGATATGTGCGGGACCGAGAATAATACGAGTATGTGATACTGTATTAGATTCTCACGATATGTGACATTGATCGGTTATATGTGATATAGCCGGGTTATCGGATCAAGTGTTGATTCGATAAGTTGTTACTGTTGATATTAGTCGGTTATATGCGATATGACCGGATCGTTAAATCAAGTGTTGATTTAATGATTTAATACATAATTATATATTTGATATATTACTTTGCGTTAACTAGTACTGGTTCACTTTATATGGATTTTTTCACTTGAATTGTGCACATTGTATATGTGATATACATTTGTATATTTGCTTGTATCATGTTTGATGATACATGATTGTTTAAGTGTATGTTAAGAATAAACCATGGTTATTTATATGATTAGGGTTTTATTTCCTTTTCTTATTTATTTATCTATTTATTCATTTTGGAAATAATTAGAAAAGGCATAAAGAGAAAATGGTGGCTAATTTTGTTTCATATTGAAGCTTCTTGAAGACTTTGACCTAGTGACCATTTTGTTCTTATCCTTAACCCTAACCATTCCATTAACCATGGTCTTTTCTCTACATTTAACCATGGTTGATTATGATAATTATTCTATTATTTTCTATTTTCTAAATTAACTTATCATAACAATTAGCTTCTTCTTCTTCATCTTCTTCAAAGAAGAAAAGCTTTCTTCATCAATGGTGGATTGATGAAACAAGTGAGAAATCCAATTCTAAAGTCTACCCACTTCCTATTTCTTCATCCTCTACCTATTGCCAAGTAGTAGAGTGTGTTTTCTTCACAAGTTTCTTGACTTGGTGAAGTCGGAGCTTGATTTAGCGATGCCTCGACGTAGATCATCTTCGGCATGGACATCGACGACCTAGCTCGCTTATTCTCCGATGAAGTCGACGCTAGAGCCCGGATTCTTTTTGGACAGCGGAGAGGACTTCGTTGCGGAGCTATGGAGGTGGAGAACCGGATCTACAAAGGTTGTATTTCCGTATCTTTTAGTTAAGTGTTAACTAGTTTACTTTTCGTCTAGAAATCTAGCCAACGATCCGTATACTAGGGTTTCTCGGCACCATAATTTTTGAAATTGGCATGGTTGATGCCTTGTGAGACCTCATTAGGATGCCTAGGAACCCTACATAGAGTTGCGGTCAGCACGAGCTCATCACAAACGAGGACTGACCAGGGCGTGATTCCAGGGATATACGATTGCATAGAGCGGCGTCGTTTTATTGTGTTTTCGCGCCGTGAGCGTTTGATGGATCGATGTTATGAGATTTCTCGGACGTGCGGATTTGCACCAGAGGATTGAGCCACTGATAGAGGCCAGCCAGATTTTGGTGACCATTGATATATCTCTTATTCATGATGATTGATGCACTGTTCAGCGTGCAGACAAATGAGCCAGTTTTTGTTGCGAATGACGAGATATTGCCCCAGAGGTTGGAGCTATTGCAGTACGAGTTGTACTTAGAGATATGATAGCAGGTCGCTAGTCATCCGATGATGAATGACTAGGACATGTGGTTCGTTCGCTTACCCCGATGCGAGGTCATCAGATTGATTGATTCCAGCTTGAGAAGACTTCACGCAGATACATTGGGAGTCAATAGAGACGATCGAATGTCGAATCCTATTTTCCAAGTTTAAAATATTTGGGGAAAACATGCAAGTGACTTTACGGACCGTCTAGAAGAATGAAACCCTAACTCGACATAATGACCATGTGAAAGCCTTTGAACCTTAGGGTTTGCGACAGTTCCGCGATGCCATAAGTGAGGCTTGGGTTTGCCCTTTTACGGCTGGTCCACCGGTGCTGTGATATGTACTCGATACTATTAAATTGTACCTAAGATGTTGAGCTCTTGGCGGATTATGAGGTTTTGACGAATCGATCGAATGGTTCGACATCATTCGGATATCATGTGATGGGATGCGTTGCTTGGAAGACTCCAGATACGAGTATAGCCGTTGGAGCACAGTCCATGCAGCCACAAAGAGACGAGTCTGAAGCAGTCGACATTAGAGAAAAGTGGAGTAAGAGGTTCGTACGAGATCTTGATGGGATGACGTTCCACTACGCCGACATCAGGGATGTGATACGGATGTTGAGGCGTTGTATATGGATTTATCTTCCAGAAGGAGTCGCGATGAGTATGCAGCCGTTCCGAAACCAGAAATTGATATAGTAAAGGGTGATAACCTCCGGACAGTACGGCGGAAACGAGATTTGTGAGAGACTTCGACAGGACCTTTCTGGAATATTATACGAGAAGACTTGGACCCAGGAGTGGTCATTTACGCACACCCAGCAGGTCAGAGTTCGGCATCGTCGACGAGACATGTTATGAGTGACCACGATAGTTGGCCCGATATCTTTAGAGGATGTGTTTGAGTGGGACTTTTCCGCCATACTTGATTTCGGTATTTTGGGCGATCTATTCGCATGATTGAGTTTTGATCAGTGAGTTTCATGATATTTGTTTTCGTGCACCATGGCTGCACCTATTGGGTATTTATATTTTGTGCATATTTATTACACTTGAGATATGCTTTCTACACCGTTGTGTTGATTTATGATTTATGCACAGTTATTGCACTTGATATCGTTTTTGTGCCTTGGGTGCACATGTTTATGATTTCATGGATTTCATACAGTTGGGTTGATTTTTTGCATATGGTACGCACACGATTTGGTTTTTGCACTCGGTATACTTCACATATGCTTACAGTACATTGATACGTATTTTGTGCACCACAGTTGCACCTGACTTCGTTTTGATGTCATTCGAGACATTGATTTTGATTTCATGCCTGATATTTGGACGATGCATTTGCATGATTGAGATTTTGTGCACCACAGTTGCACTTGACTTCGGCTTGAAGTCATTTGAGGTATTGATTTAGATTCCATGCCTATGGCATGCATATGATTTGATTTGTGCTTTCAACATAGCTTCATGCACCTTTAGTATTTTGATTCGACCTTATGCACGCAGATGCACATGGTTGTGAGATTATATACCATGGTATACCTGATTGGATTGAGATTTGTTGTATACCGTCGATTTTGATTGTGATACACGATATGTGTTTTGTGCACCTTGTGCACCTGTTGGATTCTGGTGCACATCTGATGCGCTTGGATTGGATTTTCCGCATGTTCGGCGTTTGTTATTGGATTTCATGATTTCGTGCATGTTGGATGCACATGGTTTATATTTTATTCGTGCATGATGGATGCACCTGATTTGGATTTTCGCGCATGTTGGGCGCATGATATGAGATGCAATTTTGGAGTACACCAGATGCACTAAATCGGAATTCTTGTGCATATCAGATGCACCTGATATTGCTGTCAGGCAAACCGTTGCCTCTGACAGGTGTTTCGTGCACACCCGTTGCACTTAGATGTTGTTTTTGTGCACATGTATGGAACATTCATGGATTTTGATTTCCGTGCGCACCAGACGCACGCGGCATTCTTATGCACATTTTGGGATTGATTTCTTACGGAGCAGTATGTTTTTATGATATTTACTATTTGTTTTCGTACTGAGCAGGACTAGTCAGAGGACAGTACCTTGATATATTTTGCATGCACTGATAGTTATCGAAGGGATTTCCAAAAAAGGGAGCTATAGTCTCAGTATTTACCTACGTGTCTGATATGACACCAAACGTTTAAACAAGGAAACCCTTCTAAATTGCTTTCAAAACGGCGGGACGGGCATATTAAGTAAAAGATATATACATATATGGTTATTTTCTTACAATAGACATCTGCCACTATGCAGTGTTATGCGCATCGCACAGCGACTTAAAGAAGTTTAGCATGCATTTGCTTCAGAGGTTTACATGTACAGTTAGATATATATATCATGTTGGTTTTCGTTTTGGGCTTTGACATTGATGTCTTGCCTTGACTCGGATGATTGCGGGATGCTTGACGAAGTTTTGATTTTGAGTTTTCTGCTCATTGTTCATGCGCATGCATTGCGCTACTATGCGTTTTATGTATTGATGATTTCGGAGCCCCGGCGACTTAGACTTTTTACTGAAATGTTTTAGTATTTGAGGGGTTAAATTTAAATTCGGGGACCGAATTTCTTTAAAGGGGGAAAACCGTAATATTTCAGAAAAATAAAATATTATTTTTGGTAATTTTTATAATTAAATATCAAATATAATGAATATTTTAATATTTCGGTATAATTAAATACCGATAAATTGGGAAAAATTTAGAAAATTATAGAAATTACTGAAATGAAGGTGCTTTATGTGATTTATACAAATTATGAAATTTTATGATTTATTATACACTATTTTAAGAGTAATCGCGATTAAATATCGCTAATCGTGCATTAAACGTGTTTTATGCACATGTCATGCACATGTCATTTTTAGCACTTGTTCATTTTTATCATGGGCTTCTCTTTTTTTTACAGCATGGTTGTTGTTTAAGTGAGAAGGGAAAACAAAAGAAAAGAAAAAGGAAAACAATAAAAAAAATGAGGCATGGGCAAGTGAAAGAGAGAAGTGAGGGGTCTTCCATTGACCAAGACCATTTGTTTCATTCTCATCTTCAACCTTCCCTCTTCTCCTCCACCATGGCAGCACTCTCTCCTCTTTCTTCTTCAAAACCCTCATAACATCACCAAAAACTACTCCAAAGTTCATCCCCACTTCACTAAACACATGCACAAGCTCACAAGCTCCACTTTGGACCAAGAAAGTTTGCATTTTGAAGACTTTGGGCAACTCAAGAAATTTCTTGAGTTGCCAATTGAGATAATTCCTACACCATTAGAGTAGTGTTTCATTCACTTTAGCATTCATGTTAGTTTAGAAGTGAATTAGTGTTGATTTGTGGACTTCGAAAATTTCAAGTTAGGCTTAGGGTTTGAATTGAATCCAAAAGTGTAATTGAGGTTAGTTGTGACCTTAAATGCCTGTAGGGAATGTATATTGGACTGGAACAATAGAGTAAACCCTAAACCCCAGAATTTAGAAACCCCGATATCGGGAAATTGTGAGAATTGTGAGGTTGTTTTGACATCTGCTATAACCCGGAGCCTCTAAAATATATTTAGCAAATACAGAGACACAAGCAGGCAACCTAAAACCTGTACCCAAAATGCTAGACCCTAATCCCCAATCCAGGCCATAGATTTATTGATTTGGGCCGCAAATTACGGCCTTGGTACTTCCAAATCGGTTCGTGCTTGGTCCAGGGCTTTATCTTCAGTAAATAGACCTTCCATGTGTGCAAAATTGGCTAATTTGACTTAGGGTAAAATCTGGGACCATTTTCCTAAGTTGCTGCATTGTTTTATGACTTCATTTTAACATGGATCTTGGTATTTGATATTGCGTTCCCGTCGTGTGGCGTTTGAACGTCAACGACTAGGTTTATCGGTCGTGGTTTGCATGCGAGGCTATAGGTTCTAACCTATAAGCGTTGGTGTGCCGTTTTGGTTTCCAACTTGATTTTAATGTGCATTACGATGTCTTATATATGTAGGTACCTTCACGTGGATTTCAAACGATGAAGAAGAGGATGGAGACATCGACATCGGCAAGCAAGAATCGAGGTGAGTAGATATATATCTACGGGGGAAGTCGGGTGGATGGAGTATAGCACCCCTGCAGTTTCGTTATAGAACGCGAATGCCTTATATCTATATTATATATATGTATATATATATATACGGATGTGATATGGAATGACTTTGGATTTGTATAGTGTACTTGTAAGTTAGTGTTTAGTCGCGAACCCTAGGATAGTGATTTGCATACACGCACACACATACACATACATTCATTTTATTTACATGTGCGTATATGGGGATATGTATATATATATATATACACACATGGGTATGGGATTATGTATATATATACATGTATACATATACATAGATTATGAGGATAGTACTTGGGATTGGAGATGAGTCGATGAGATTGGGATTGAGGCCATGATATCGTTGATGTGACGTGGTTCGTATTATGAGATACGACACGATGTTTAGCGGGTCTTTAGGCGTGGTGTTTTCATACACATGCATTCTTATATTGTAGATGGTATCAGTATAGTACTAGACTTAGATCAGTACCCCAGATCATGATATATGATGAAAAGGATACCAGATGGGAGATGAGATAAATATGATATTTGACCCGTACCCAGATTGGGATGCCATACAATGGATTTACCGTACAAGCTATCTATTGATGATAGATCCGCACTGTTGACTCGAGAATATCATATTATATTTATATTGTATCGTATGTGATACTATCGAGGCGGGATCAACGACTATTATATTTATATGTATCGACTCAGATTTAGGTGGTTTTCCCTTACCCTTTCGGTTAGATTGTTCGTTTAGTCCTGTGCTTTACTTGTAGGTGTTAGACTAGACTTGAGTCATACCTATTTCAAAACTAACAAATCATGAGTATTTTAAAGACAGGCCAAGGGATTATACGGATTTTTTCAAAAGACGCATCTTTTCTTAAAACACCGTAGCCCTTATTTTCTAAATACCACGATTCGTGTTATTTCAAATGGCAAACCTGTATGACACATATATATATATTGATGTAGATTCTCCATTGTTGTGTTTATTATTCATCTCCCACATATTATTGATGTTCGCATCGCATTTGCATGCTTATATTGTGTTTTCATATGCCATTTTTGAGAACATGCTTTCAGGACACCGGCACCATTACCGATGATGCGTATACTCCACGTACACTTGCTTGCCGGCTCACACACATCATCATCGGCAATTGCCATGTCACGTACACTTTAGTGAATATTACATCATTGACATAGCCTGCTAGCAGATAGTTGCAATATGTTATCGCTTTCATATGCTAGTTTAACTATTGCACTCATTGCATGGTATTAGATGCATTCATATTCTCATTGGTTATGCAGTATTTTGGGGTTTTATGCCGATATTCACTGTTTACTTACTCTTGATTTTTGGATTTCGGATTTTCATGAGATTTCAGGATTTGGGGGAAAACCGCAAGAATATATATAAACTTCTCTCTCTCTGTCCTTTTAAAGTGCAAGTTGCGGTTTTCTCGTGATGTATGAGTCGTCCACCATGAATTTTCATGATAGTTGTTGGATTTCGAGACCCGTTTCGAGGAGTAGTATGAACCGTCTCGGGTACATGGTAGACTCGGAATGGTACCCCAGGGTAAGAAGCTCGAGTTGTAGTCGATGAGCCCGGCAGGGGCAAACTCCCTACCGGTGATTGTTTGGCGCGGAGGATATCCGGAGGATACCGTCCGTGGTCGTGTGATTTGATGATATGGGTCGATCAAGACTGGCGGAGCCCGAGGTATCGAGACACTGTGATATTGAGATATTGGGATTTATGTTTTGTGTCGATACTAGGCACAGATTATGTTGATTTCATTGATGATACCTCGTGTTATATAAACAGAAACCTCACCAAAACAAGAAAACAGTTTCTTCATTTATATGTATTCTATTTTCATTACATTACTTTCATACCTCATACATATGATATATTGCTACCTGAGGCACTGACACTAATACATGGGATTACACTTATGTATAGATGTTTACCATTGCCACATTTTCATGCTTCAGACTTTATCATTTGAGATTTATATATATATTTGATCGTATTGACCTAGAATGAGTCATACATACAATTTCTGCTTGGTGATGTTTTATACTCATGAGTTGGCCACTCACCCCCGTTGTGCCACAGTTTCTTGCAGGTTTTGCCGTACAGGTTTCGTTACGGCTTTGCTGGCACACTGCTTCCATTCCGGGTGATTGCTTGGTAGGTAGGTTCACTTGTATCGTGACTACCATTGCTAGCACATTGCTTCCATTCCGGCTAACCATACATGTATATTTATTTCAGACTTAGAGACCAGAGTTGTATAATCTTTCGAGCTTAGAGTCGCGCGTTGTATTATTATGGTTTTTATTGATGTTTTGAGTTTCCTTTTGAGATTTGATCCTCACTCTTCGGCGTTGTATATTTTATTGCTTGCGTGGTTGTGGTCTTCGATTGATGAAGAGCTAGTTCCTGCTTGGGGAAGCCTTTTATCATTGATGCATATATTTATCATGTTGTACCACGTTCGAGGCCAGTATTTACAAAGGAAACTCTGCCGAAATTTTCAGAAAAGACTTTATGTTTTAAAAATGCATATTCGGCTTATTTTATCAAAACACTTTCTTTAAAAAGGGTTTAGATTTCCGGGATTTTGGCTTACTCGAATTAGATGGAGCCCTATAGACTTCATATGATTCAAGTGCCAGTCACGTGCCATTTCCGGGTCGTGACAACCCCTTGGGCAGAAGTTTGCATCAGCGTAATAACTTCACTATAGTCGATTCTTTTTCTTTGCATCGTGGTATTCAGTTTGGAATATCCTGGACCTTATTCGACGAGGAAAGAGCCAAGCTCCTTTCACCGGGAGTGACCTCTTTAGCAAGAATTTTCGCCACTATATATTTATAAAACCGCTTGGATTCCTTCAGCGATATCGAGTTCATTACGTTAAAGGTTTTTTTGCCAAAAACCAGCCATAGCCCTCCATCATTTCAGACGAGTATTGCTTAGTATTCATACTACGTATGTTGACCTAGTCAAGGCGTAGTGATCGGTATCTTTGTTGTACTTTTTTGCTGCATGGATATGCGAATGGTTAGGATAGTCGTACGGCCATGTTGACCTAGTCAAAGGCTCGTACGGGTGGGTCTAATTAATCCAGGATAATGACGGGTTGAACTTGACTTGGGACTTATGATATATTAACCTAGTCAAGGTCATAAGCCGCTTGGGGTAAAAATCACATCGGGAGTTTCAAACATACAGGAAACTTGCCAGGCATGCGCATACCTTCTGGAGTGTGGTGACTTGAGTAGCTTCCATCAAGTTATCATGCGATGATAGTTGGATCCCGATTCCTACTGATGAGTACGATTACTCCTCTGGTGATTTTAGATGATCCCGGCTAATTCTCTTTTTGGGTCTGGAGGAGAATTTGAGGAAACAGTAGGAGCCATACTTATTATATAAAGTGATTAACCATTCTGATTTAGGCTAGAGTGTACGCTGAGTATTTCTTTTCTCTCTCTCTTTGGCAGCGACCATGACCCGATCCTTGACTAAAACTCATGAACCAAGTTAATCGAACCTTCTTAAAACATTTTGGTTTTTTGGAATGTCACGGTGCCGCATATATCATTTCCATATCTATATCACCTTTGCATTTCTCCAGAACAACCCGCATCACTACGAACATCCACTCCTATTAGATAAATCTAACGTATTGTTACATACGAACTCGAAGGAACTTGTTCCAGATTCGAGGATAGATTCTGGTTCTGGAGAGATTGAATAGGATTATTCGGTTGTCTTTTCTCTTTACCTTCTCTCAGGTTGTGAGGGCTCCTAGGATTAGGAGAGGGTACACCTATTGAGCTTATTGGATAGTCTTCCTCCAGACTATAGGCAGGTGCCGAAAGGTGGGGAAGGAAAAAAACCAATTAGCCTAAAGGTGGTATACAGAAGGTAATAAGTAAAGACATATAAAGAGATTAGAATAACGGTAAAGAAAATTGCGACTGCTATCATTCACGACAAAACTGTGTATACCTCTGCCACTCCTACATCCACTTTGGATTTCTCCAGAACACTTCGTATCACTACGAACATCCATAATGCTTGGACATGCGATCGTATAGTTACATACGAACTCGAAAGAATTCGTCCCAGATTCGAGAATGGTTTCCGGTTCAGGAGAAATAGAATAGGATTATTCAGATGTCTTTTCCCATTACATTCTCTCAGGTTGCAAGGGCTCCTGGAATAAGGAGTGTACACCTATTACACTTATTGGATGGTCTTCTTCCAAACCTTAGGCTGGTGCCAAAGGGTAGAGAAGGAAAAAAACCAATTAGCCTAAAGAAAGCGTACAGAAAGTAATAAGTAAAGACATAATAAAGAGATTGAAGTGAGGGAAGGTAAGTTTATGCTTACTTTCATGAATCAGGATAGTGGAAGAGCCGTTACTAGGAATACCATGTTGACCCCTTCGAAAAAATTTCATGCTTCAGTCCGACTGTGCGATATTAATTGAAAACTGTTTTCCTAATTGGAATCTAACTCTAGGGTATGTATTTACCAGATCAGTTTCTCACATATGTATGGTGTTACAGATGGTGAGTGGGAGTAAGATATTGGGAATTGGGCGATTAGATTCTCATTATATCGGAATTCGTTGTAATCGGTGATATTTGAGGAAATCACCTGGGTTTTTGCCAGACGACAAATATTTGGTTTTGAATATCCGTTGTTATGCACCAATTTCAAACTGATATATCTGTACGTTTATTTTATAAAGTGCGATATAAGTTTTTGAAATTATGTTTATGACATTTACCTATATCTGTTGGTGATTAGGTAAGGTGCATTCAACAGCGGTGTAATTCTTCTTAACCATAGTACAGTTTTCAACCTACGACACACAAGGTTTGAGTCATTAAACTCAGGGGACTTGTACAAAGTATTGTACGTTGTTCAGTATCCATTAAGAAATTGGGGTTGATACTCGTACTATATTCTGTTAACTCATGACTTCTCCAGTTCTAGACAAGCATTTCGTTGAAATACAAGGTCCAGATTTTGAGAAGTTATAGGTATAAGAATAAAGAAGAGAACCGTTTGTTGGAAGTATCAGGATTCTTTGAGATAGTCGAAGATATAGATACTTGTGTTTGGTATTCCGTTGATAGTAATAGTTTTTGAGGACTTGCTTCTCTTTCCGGTTACTCATATAAAGATGCGCTCCTAGATGAGTAAGGCTGATTGGCCTCTTTCCATTTGGTTGATATGAACTGGAGACAGCTGTATGATTTTGAATCTGGTTCCAATTAAATTAGTGCTTTTGTTTCTATATTGGATATATATAGAATCAATTTATATCTTAACGATGTTAAGGTATAGGGAGTTGTCCAGCTAAAGCTTAGAACCAGAATCCTGATAAAGTCGAGGCACGTTTCAGTAATGGCAGTTTGTGGGTTATCCCGGGCTTTGACGAGGGTTAACTTCTACCATCAGGAAGATCAATAGTGATATTGTTCTTGACTCGCCATAGTTTTAGTAAAATGGATTTTTTCAGAAAACAAAAGTGGGAGTATGGTAGAATTGGAAGTGATTCCAGAATTACAAACGATCACTGAAGATTTAATAGAACCTGAGGATTCAATTGGATTTGACATTCCATTAGCCACTCCGCAGATTTGGTGGGTAGCCTCAGGCACCCGAGAGGTACTTCAGTCTTCTCAGAGACGGTGACAGGGAGGTTCATGTTTACCTCAACTTGCCATTGCTGCTGTTCTAGACTATAAGACCCGGCAGGAGGATGAGTATAGCGTCGTTCTAAACTGGCTTTAGAAGTGCACGTGTATATGACTCTGCCAGAGGGTTGTTGTAGTCAGTGGGAGCAGCGGAAGCATAGTGGGCAAGTAGCTTATGTCTATTTATAGACTAAAGCATGTTGAGAGGAAATAGATCATCTATTTTTGATGTGCCAGTCATAGGCTTTGACTTCATTAGAATAGGAGATGGATCTGCTAAGAAGGTAGTAGGGGGTGATGTCCTCGTATATGGATGACATACTCTTGATAGGATGAGATCTTCCTATACTACGATCGGTTATACAGTGGTTGTCACAAGGTTTTTTCTCCACACAGGATATGGATAGAATATCAGGCTTTCTGGTTATTAGATCTATGATTTTAGATATAGATTTAGGAAGTGTCCCAATTTGGGTACTTGACACTATTTTAAAGTATTTTAGAATGGATGACTCCTAGCATGGTGATGTACCTGCAGGTGATGGAGTCACCCTCTCTAAAGGTGTCATGCAAACTAAAGGGGAGAGGGATCTGCATGATTAGCATATCACTTGCTTAGGCAATTGAGTTAATCTTGAAATGTCAAGTACCACACCAGATGTTGTTTTTGCACTAGCTGCAATAAACATATATTAATCCAATCCTGGAGAAATGTAGGGAAGCAGGTTATGAACATAAGTGGATCTTCTTGGGATATGGTAATGGCAGCCTCCTTCAGGAGACGATTATCATTTCACGCTTCCAAGGTGACCTGGATGACAAAATGACTGTCAGAGTTATAGTTTTCCCTCTTTTGAGGGACAGTATGTTGGACAGATGGTCCAAGCGGATACTGAAGAAGGCATGTCGCAGTATACTGATTAAGTTCAGTGAATAATACAGTCTAAGAAGTTTGCTGGATTTGGATTTCATTTGTGAACTGTGTCCAATCAGATATTTAGACATATTCTAAGACAGGTATTGCTCATTTCGGGAGATAGCTTTCTCCGCGATGTTGAGATATAGAGAGATAGAGAAAGAAACACTGGAGCGGATCTACTCACTGAGGCTATTTCTCGAACGCAATAGTTTCGCAAACGGGATTTGCAAGACTGATTAATAGAGGAGCTGGGTGTTCGGTATCACACGGGCTGTGAGTTTGCGACACTACAATAATTAGCCCTAAGTGCAAGTGGGAGATTGTTGGTGTAAGTCGATGTCGCGCACCCCACGTGTTTGCAGGGAGGCGAAAATTGCAAAAAATAATTTTTACGGGCTTCGCAACACCGACTAGAACCAAGGATCGAACATAAACCATAGCTAGCAAACTACATGTTTTAACCAATATGATACGAAGTTATACCTCACGATTCAAGTCCGTCGGGTCATCATTGCTGTCCTTCACTCGTTGTCGACTCCAAGGATCGTAAAGGATTATAGCAAGCTCGACGGCCTCCTCGAGTCAAAGACGATCCACCCGAGAGTCTATAGTCCGAGCTCCTACCTCAAATCCGAAGTAACTACGGCTTCTAGTTAGCTAAACTTGAAGTCCTAGAGGGTGTAGAGTGTGAAGATGGAGTGCTTTGTCTCTTGGAACCCTTGGATTCTCAACACATGAAAGCTTTTAGGGTTTATAGAAAAAAGAAGAAGACTTGAGGAAAAGCTAGTGTAGCATGAGCTCAAGAAAAGCTTGGCTGTCCACTTGAGATAGAATTAAGAATATGAGATATTTTATAAGATAAATATCGTAATAAAATATGGACAAACCCTCACAAATATCTTGTGGTGACTCATGACCATGAGTCACCAAGTAGCCATGCTAGGTTCAATGCTCAAATCTACCTCATTTCCTCCACCTATTTAGTTTAATCCAAAAAAGAATAAAACCCTTATAGGCGTCCTTCTTCTAGAAGCCAATCCTGAGGAATTACGAGAATGCCCCTCATCCGTATATACATACCCGCATCCGCATTCCGAAGAACACGAATACAAAGAGACGAAACAATCCATCAATATAATACTAGGATCCGGCTTAAACCAAAGCCCACTAGTATTATCCGCCCGATTATCATATGTGTACAAGTGCACGTAAGTGATCGAAGCCCTGCCGTAAAACCATACGGCCTCTACACCTTTTTTCTCGGTGCAGGGAAACTCTCTATATTAGACTCTAAAAACTCGACACTACACTGGTAGTGGGTTTAACCATAAGCCGCAAGCGGTACTAGCTGCATGTAACGGCTGTCCAGGTATGTGTCGATAAGAAGACCGATGAGCAAACTCATCCGAACTCCTACTGAGCCTGTATGTGACAATTTCTGTATAGTCCGGTCTGTTCATCTAAGAGTATTGCATAACAGACTTAGGGGGCGGTAATCATCAGGGCCCTAATAGCGCAATAATTCGTGTCGGAGTATAGCCCAATACACCCTGAGAAACTACTGGAGTACCTATAAGTGTATCTCGCTTGCCTTGGCCACGGACTTTGTGTAATGGCCTTCCAAACACAGCGCAATATCAACCCCTAATACCGGGAGAGACGAATCATATCTAACCGCCAATGCCTCCAAGTGCTTCGGGACTGCACCTAACTACTACCTATTTGCACGACTCCTTTGAGCCGTGGTAGGATAGTAATCAAAGTACAGTGGGAACACACTAAAGGCGAAGTAGCAGTGTCAACTCGATGGACTAACCTGTACTCATATCACTTAGGAACTGCTATCCGATGATAGGTATAATACCCATCAACAGTTCCCGATGAGTCATGTCCAGTGTACTCATAACCTAATGAGCACCTGCATACTATCTCCAGTACGACGTACTAATGGCTGTGGGAAAGACCATCTCCCCTGTTGGGATGAGAAGCGTATACACTAGTCTACAGTGGAGTATCGATGCCCCGTCTCGATAATCCTACGACTAGGGACCTGTATAAGATGTGCTTATAGACTATCCAGCCCCCACTAGCGTGACTGCCATCACAACGCTGGTAATCAAGCAAAGATCCTAAGGGCTCTACCAATATGTAAAGGCGATATGCTAAGAAAACACATGCACATATTAAGGTATAAACAAACTAGGTAGCATACCACCATTTCGAGCAAAACTGTTACTATATCCGTGTATATCCCAAGCTCCCATTAAGTAATATACAATCCAGTATGATACAATAATGGCCTCTAGGGCATATATCACTAACAATCTCCCACTTGCACTAAGGCCGTATACCGGCATATCGCAGATCGAAGATCTTGAATAGCCTCTCGAATACTGTCTGAGGGATGGCCTCTGTGAGTGGATCTGCATTGTTATTCTCCATATCTACTCTCCTCACCTTGATCTCCTGGGGATCTACGATCTCCCTGATTAGGTGGTACCGCCTCAAGATATGTCTGGATCTTTGATGGGACCTGGGTTCCTTCTCTAAAGCTATAGCTTCGTATGTTGTCGCAATACTAAAGTATTAGACTAACAAATGGAAGGAACCACATGAAGTTCAATTAAGAACATCCTCATCCAGACTGACTCTTTTGCGGCGTCTCATGCAGCAAACTACTCAGTTTCCATCGTCGAGTCTACAACGGTGTCCTACTTGGAGCTCTTCCAACAGACCGCCCCTGCACTGACGGTAAAGCTATAACTTGACATGGACTTGGAGTCATTCTTATCACTCTGGAAGCTGGAGTTAGCAAAGGCTTCGATCTGGAGGTCATTTTCCACCATACACCAAGAATGCCTCCTTAGTTCTTCTCAGGTACTTGAGAATGTTCTTTACTGCTTCCCAGCGCTTCTCCTCTGGCTTTGACTGATACCGGCTTACCACGCTTAGTGCATAAGCTACATCTGGTCTGGTACACAACATCGTATACATTATAGAGCCTACTACAGAAGCGTAGGGTATAGATGTGATGCGAGCCCTTTCCAAATCAGTCTTGGAAGACATACCTTTGGAGAGGGTGATTCAGTGACAAGTCGGTAAACTACTGCACTTTGAATCTTCCATACTAAATATTTTTTGTATGGTGTTGATGTACCCTAACTGTGAAAGATCCTCTTTGATCTATCACGATAGATCTGGATCCCCAGAATGTAGTTGGTATCACCCAGGTTTTTCATGGAGAACCTCTGTGACAAGAATCCTTTGACTGATTGTAGCATAGGAATGCCATTTCCTATCAAGAGAATGTCATCCACGTACTCAACGAGGAATTCCACAGTTCTTGCTACAATCATACTATAAATGCATGGTTCATCTGGATATTTGATAAAGTCGAATTCTTTGACAGTCTCAATAAAAACAGATGTTCCAACTCCGTGATGCCTACTTTAGTCCATAAATGGACTTAAGCAACTTGCACACTGTCCCGCTGCTACCACTCTGATTGAAACCCTCTGGCTGATCCATATAGATGCACTCTTCTAAGTTACCATATAGAAAAGCCGTCTCTACGTCCATCTGCCGGATCTCAAAATCTTGGTGTTGGCTATAGTGCTCTCAAGGCAATTATCATAGTCGCAGGTAGGCGATTGCGATGATTGAGAGAGGACCTATACCGGTGGAATTGTCTTACTCGAGATGATAGTATGCTATCTGGCTTTTCTTTAATATCGCTATTACATGTTGATAGAGCCCATAGGATTCTTGCTTGACTACCAGTATTATGATGGCGATCATATACATGTGAGCTGGGGGTCTATAAGCACATCCTTAAATGTCCTTAGTCATAGGAGTATCGAGACTAGGCATTGATACTCCAGTGTAGACTATTGTATACTTATCAACACCGTGACGAGGGGCGGTGGCCGGCCTCACAAGCCATTGGTGTCAGTTATTCACCTAAGATAGTATACAGGTGCTCATTGGGTTATGAGTACACTGAACGGACTCGCCGGGAATATGCTAGTTGGTATTATACCTATTGTCAGATAGAAGTTCCCTGGTGACATGTGTACATGTTAGTCTGTCGACCTGAGATCTTCATTTGTCTCGTGTGAGTTCCCACTGTTCTTTGATTATTATCCTACCACGGCTCAAAAGAGTCGTGCAAACAAGTTTTAGTTGGGTACAGTCTCGAGCCACATGGAGGCATTGAGCGGATCGTCGGGGATTCGTATCTCCCGGTATTTAGGGTTGATGTCACGCTATTCACGGGTGGCCATCACCGGAAATCCTTGGACGGGGTTTATGAGAATTACCGATCCAGGATCGATAGGTTCTCAGGTGGTGAAGGGGTTGCATACCGACACGAATTATCGCGTTATTAGAGGTCTGACTTTATCCACCCCCTAGACTCGATATGCGATACTCTTAGATGAACAGACCGGACTGTACGAATATTATCACTGTCAGGCTTAGTAGGGGTTCAGGATGAGTTTGCTCGTTACCCTCTCTTTCGCTCAATACCTGGGTAGCCGTTACATACATCTAGTGCCGCTGACGTGCTTGTGGTTAAACCCACTGCCAGCGTATTGAAGAGTTTTGGAGTCCCACATAGAGGGTTTTCACAGTTCAGGCGATATGGTGTAGATGAGGTATGTTGGTACATACAGGTGTCCGATTAAATATGTGCACAGGCTGAACAGACTCTAATCGGACGGTTGATAACACTAGCGGCTTAAGATTAAGCCGGATTATTAAATCAGGTTTTGATTTAATAATTTATATATGTATTTATATTCTAGTATTATTGTTCACTATTCATTTTCTCTCTTGGCTATTCGTATTTTTATACGAATACGCATATATGTATTTCGATACGTATACTGGTTGCATTCCGTATTTATACGGAATTGTTTCTAGAAGATGTGACACCTCATTATTTGATTTTCCTTTTTAGAAAATCATTTAGAGAAATGAGGTAGAGGGGGTGAGGTAGCATGAGCATGTCTTGAGCATGTTGAGAAGTATGGGTTTGCATTTGTTAATCGGAAAATTGGAAAAAGATTTTTTATGTGCATTTTTGGATGTGTGAGAGAGTGAGGGGGCAGCCACTTATTCTTGGTAGCTTGCTTATTTTCATTTGACTACTAGATTTCTTCACTTTCTCACTCTCTCACTCACACTCACAAAAGGCTTAACCATTTCTTTAGTTGCTCATGCCATGGTTTCTTCACCTCCTCTTCATTTTCTATGGTTGCTCTTGGAGAATTTTGATGAGAGAAAAACATTAGTGAGATAATCCTACACCTCCACTCTCCAATGTTAGCAACCTTTGAGCGTCGGTTACCTCATTTCGCAAGGCTGAAGCTTGCGCCGTTTCTTTCAGGTGGATCATCGTAGATGGAGGAAGACCGGCAACCAAACTCGATCTAGACGACCACTAGGAGCTTGGAATGAAGACCGAAGGACAAGGATCGACTCAGTATAACCATTCTAACTTCTTTATATTAGCTTGCTAGTTTATGGTTTAGGGTAGATCCAGGAATCGGGTAATGGTAGCGCCAGATTAGTAAATTTTTGTTCCGCATTTGGCCACGTTTTGATGGCCGGGGCGCTGCCGTAACCTTACACGGTATCAGAGCCAGCCTTTAAACCTTTAGGTAGCTAGTTTAGACAATGTTAAAGTATCGAAATCGAAACAACCTGAAAACGATGCCTTGCAGATTTCAGTCTCTGTCGATTTTTAAAGTCTTCAAAAAATTATTTAAACAACTGCAGAAGACTACTCATGTGACTACTAGAACACACTGCAAACATGAGCCCCTAATTCAAAATTTGGACTGGCCACATTGGCTAAAAATCCGAGGAGTTCGGCCACTTTATGGCTTCTGGGTTTGAAATTTGCAGTGTGGTTTAGTTTCTGGAATGTTGGTTCAGTGGTATTGTTTGTTTAGCCCAGTTTGGATATGGTTTTATCTACTTGTTTGGGGCTATCCAGGGTTATTTCGAACTTGATATTTTCTAACATTGTTTAAAGTTTACAGTACTTACATTACTATCTGCGACCGTGAATGTCATTTGATGGGTACAACTTGTCTAATTGCTATAGTTCTTTTAGACCGGTTTCCGAACGTGACATTCACGTTGATGTTCTGTGTTGTGCTGTGATGTTAGTTGGATCGTCGTGGTGGATAGCTTGGGTGCAATGTTAGTGCAGTTTAGTTTCATTTGCACATTTGATATTGCGGGGCGAGCGTCCGACATGTGGATTGCCATCACTGCCAGTTTGTATATTATTTGTTTGGGGAACGACCGGGTTAAGGTCGATGTCACCCTTGTATATAATTTTCTTTTCTGTATTAGGATTACCCTATGGTGGATTACACGAATAGCCGGGTTCTAGATAGCAACGGGTCTGCATCTCATGGCGTTGAGACGGAGGGGACCTTACTCTAGAATTGGCGGGCTGTTCACCGCACTCGTAGGGGATATAGGTTGACCCACGGTGGGGTGCTCAAGTTACCAGATTCCGTGAAGTGCTGGGTAGCCCATTCACGTTGTTAAAGGGGGGTTGCCTCACTTCTGGTTTTGGCGGGTAACTTGCCGCGCTCGTAGGGGTCTAGGTTTCATTGCACAGGCTATCCACACGACAGGGAACGTCGGGTCTCAATTGCGGCTCAAGTGAAACCCGGGGCTCCAAGATTATCCACCATTCTGTATTGCATTATGTGTTGCTTCTGTGATTTTTCTATGATGTTGCTTATATCATGCCTGGGATGAATGTTATATATATATATATATATATTTATATATATATATATATAGACTAGTAGATGTTGTATATGTTTTGCACCCGCGCTAGTCCAGTCCCCGCTCTGTCGTTAGTTAAGTAACCTAACGGGTGATGACGGGACCCAGTGGCGAATGCGGATGGCATATACGTACATTTTATTTTTCGTTCTTTTCTGGTGTGATATGTTAATTGATGGGACTGTATTGATTCTAATTAATTCAAAGGAAACAAACCTATTTGATGTTGTGGGAACCAATTTTAAAAACTGACATTACAGATGTACGCTTTTGCTTTGCACAGTGTTATTCGGCTATGAATATCCAGCACCTTATTCGATGAGGCAAAGGCCGAGATCCCCTCATCGGGAGTGACTCCTTGAGTAAAAGTTTGCGTCAACGTAATAACTTCACCATAGTCGATTATTTTTGCTTTGCATCGTAGTATTCAGTTTGGAATATCTGGCACCTCATTCGACGAGGAAAGAGCCGAGATCCCTTCACCGGGAGAGACCACTTTAGCAATGGTTTTCGCAACTATATATTTATAAAAGCTATCAGGTTCCTTCAACGATATCAAGTTCATTACGTTAAAGGTTTTTCACCAAAAACCATTCGTAGCCCTCCGTCATTTCAGATGGGTAGCACTTAGTATTCATGCTATGTTTGTTGGCCTATGTCAAAGCATAATATATGGTAGCTATTTGTTAATTTTTTGTTGCATAGATAGATGCGTTGGTTTGGGACAGTCGTACTACTTTGTTGGCCTACGTCAAGGGTATGTACGGGTGGGTTCAAATTAATCTGGACAATGACGGGTAGAACTTGACATGCGACTTATGATTTGTTGGCCTACGTCAAGGTCATAAGAGTATGGGATAAAAATCACATCGGGAGTTTCAAACATACAGGAAACTTGCCAGGCATGCGCATACCTTATGGAGTGTGATAACTTGAGTGGCTTCCATCAAGTTATCATTCGATGATAGTTGGATCCCGATTCTCACTGATGAGTAGGATTATTCCTCGGGTGATTTTAGATGATAACGACTAATTCTCCTTTTGGGTTTGGAGGAGAATTCGAGGAAACAGTGGGAGCCATCCTGATTAGATAAAGTGATTAACCATTCTGATCTAGGTTACAGTGCACGCTGAGTGTTTTTTCTCTCTCTCTCTCTTTGGCAGCGATCATCGCCCGATCCTTGACTAAAACTCATGAACTAAGTTAATCGAACATTCTTAAAACATTTTTGGTTTTTTGGAATGTCACGGTGTCACATATATCATTGCCACTTCTATATCACCTTTCCATTTTTGGAGAACACCCCGTATCACTACGTACATCCACACCTATTGGATATATCCATCGTATAGTTACATACGAACTCGAAGGAACTTATTCGAGGATGGATTCTGGTTCTTGAGAGATTGAATAGGATTATTCAGTTGTTGTCACGACCCGCAGGGTACGGAACGTGACTGGCACTTAAGTTACGAAACGTCTCACGAAATCCGTAAAATAAGTAAGCCAAAGCCGAGAAACCAAAACCAAATAAGCAAAAGAGTGAAGAAAACCCAATCAATTGAAAGCGAGTTTATCAAATAAGTCATGTAAAACACTTTTTAAAAACAATATCAATTTTTCGGAAAATTTCGGCAGAGTCTCCTTTGTAAATACTGGCCCCCAAAATGGGTACAACAAAATATATATGAATCCAACAAAATAGGGCATCCCCAAGCGGGAGCTAGCTCTTCGCCACAAGGCAGTCACAAATCCCACGCAATATAAAGCAACAACAAGCAAAATAATCATAATGAAACATAAGAAAAAACAGCATGTCGACTCAAGTGAGCTCGACCCCAAAATACAGCATAAAAGTTCACAAACCTCACAGTCTCATCTCTAGGTCAATACAATAATACTGGTAGAAACAGTAGATGGAGTACACTAGATACAAAGAATATACAAGGTGGTACAAAAATAATAACATGACCCACCTATGAGCAAAACCTCGAGTCCAGGCAAAAGAGGCAAAAGAACAAGTGCGCCCGCCGCTACTGTACTGACGGAGCGGACCTGCAAAAGGCTGTGGCACAACGGGGGTGAGTTGCCAACTCGTGAGTAATAAATAACATCTACAAAGGCTATCGTATGCATGCACACAAGCATCCTAGTATCTAAAATACAGGTATGAATGGATGCACTAGCAGGTGTGTATACAACATCAGTGTACGAATATGTATGCAACATGAATATCTGAGGTCTCAATAGGTATCTATAAGAAACATTTTATCTCTTTTTGTTTTTGAAACTCTTTTAGAATGCCAGCATAATACTCAAGGAATCGACGAGAACCGGTGTCCAGCAACGACACCTAAAAGCTGTCTCAAATCTCATAAATCCATGTCATAGTGTCTCTGGCCTCAGCCGTCCGGCTGACCCATCTCAAATATCAATATCTCATCATCTAGCGGCCACGGTCGGTATCCTCTGGATATCCGCCGTCCCAAACAGTCACCGGTAGGTAATCCGTCCCCTGCCAGGATCAACATCAACACCACATTCCTCTTGCCCCGGGGTACCTTACCGGGCCCACCATGTACCCGTGCCGGTTTCTCCACTCCTCGACACGGATTTCCAAAACCACAGCAAACTCATGGTGGACGACACTTACATCACTAGAAAACCGCAATTTACATATTTTAAAAATATAATAAGTTTAGAAATTTTGCGGCTTTCCCCCGAAATCCAGCAATATCATAAAATCTCAAGAAATCCTCATAAGTGCATATATCAGTGATAATGAATGCATATGGTATCAATAATCAAGTTGCGATATGTGATTAATGGATTAAGCATGAACAATTAATATGATGAAGTACATGCACATGAATAGCAATCCTACGGTTTCATTTTATGGAATTAAAGGCAATAGCACAAGTTTAAGTATCAATTAGTAAAAGGTTTAAATTTAAAGGTTATCTAGTGTGGTGGCATGGAAATTACCAGGGTGTGTGTGTAAGCATGAATAGCGCTCGTGCTGCATATAAAAACGCTGGCAATGGTGCAGGTGTCCTATAAAATGGTTTCGTATAGGTATGTCAATATAATGCATTGATGCAGCAAATAGTCAAATAAGTATTTCACCCCTAATTACTAACATCACTAAGAATCTTGTAAGTTACTAAAACTATCGGGCGGCTTGCGCCATCCAACGATAGTCCCCCGTAGATGTTACATCTACTCACCGGAATCCCTGGCTAGCTGTGTCCAATCACCGCTTTCCCCTTTCGCGCCACGTCTGACGTCTCCGCGACCGAACCTGGAATTTACATCAATACCAAACATAAGGTTACATATCAAGAACGACGCAAAACCCCAACGAAACTACTAATGTTCGCTAGCTAGGTACAACGTGCACAAAGTGCGCGGAACACACGCGAAAATCGCAAAAACTGCCAAAAAACGCCGATTTGGTCGCCCGGCAAAACTAAAACCCGACTACTCAAAACTCCGCGCTCACGCATCCTAAACGTCATAGGAGATGCTAAAAACATCCCCAAGGTATCACAAATAATTCACCAAATAATTTTTATAAAAACCTAGTAAGCACAAACTAGCAATTTTGGTGCAAAAATCGAAAATTAGCGATACGGTTATCACAATCCAACACAATATCCAACCACACAACAAGCTATCTACAAACACTATAATTACAACACATTAGCAAAGATTCAAAACCTATTTTCCATAAACAACCATTACTTGAATTATATAACCTAGCAATTCTTAATCCAAACTATATATGAAAACCTTAAATTAACACTAATTTATAACTCAATTAGCAAGTTAACCTTCTAGATTAGGTTAGCAAAACAACTAGATAACAAATTAGATTTAATCAACTAAATAATGGTTTCTAAACCCTAATTCAACTCATTTATCATGCTTCACAACCCATTTTCCATACATAAACCCTCTCTTGAATTTCCTAAAACAACAATTTACAACCAAAATCAAACTTTTAAAATTAACTAAATTAGCATAATTTGAAGACCACATAAACAAGGTAACTTCTTTGATTTGGTTGTGTAGGAACTAGCAAGCAAAATAAATTTAATTAACCACATAATGGTGTGCTAACAAACCCTAGTTTAAAACAAACTACTCTTTTATAAACTAGATTAGAAATTAACTAAAATTTTAACACTAAAACCATATAATTAAAGGAATTTAGCCAAAAGAAATTAACTTGATGGAAATTATACCTCAATTTGAGATCTAGCAAGAATAAATTTGCTCCAAATGATGGCCTCAAGCATCAAGATCCAAGCTAGGGAGGTAAAGGAAAAGAAAGATGAAGGATGGGTTTAATTTGTAAGCTTGAAATTGCAATTTTGTTGAATTAAACATGAAGAATTTTGAAGAAATGAAAAGAAAAGAGATGAACAGGAGGGAGTGCAGGTTTTGGCCAGATTAGAGGAAGGGGGAGGGGTGTGGGTGTGTGGGAAAGGTCAAGAGTCAACTCCCCAAAAGTCAATGCACCATACTTCAACAATTATATTTAAAATAAATTCCTAAACAAAACAATTCCACACATGAAAGAAAATCAATGAGAGGCCAGAAATTTCTGGACCTGATCAAGGTGGGGCTGTCCTAGGGCTGAGGGAAGAGAGAGAGGGGTTTTAGAAAAGAATTTTTATGCAAAAAGACCCCCTACAAGTCAAAAATTGCAAGTTTTAGCTTAAAATTCAATAATTTCGCTTTCTATTCTAAAAATTAGTTAAAAATCAAAATAAAATACTAAAAATTTATGTTACCACTAGATTTTAATTATCATAATTTTAAAGATTAAAATTAACCCGGAAAAATTTGTATTTATCGCTAATTTAATGTATTTTCTTACCGGCTTAAAATAATATTAAAAAATTGAAAAATTAGGGAAATTTTTTAAACGACTAGAATTTCATAATTAACTCATTAGCTACTAAAAACAAGCAATTACCTATCCATTTTAAGTATACTTAGCCCTAAACTGCAAAATAACGAGAAAGACGGTTTTCGGAAAAATACCGAATTTTCACCGATTTTCAGGAAAACACCAAAACGACTTTTCAAGACGCTACAATCTTCCCCCCTTAAAGAAATTCGGTCCCCGAATTTAAAAAATATAGCTACGCGTACCTTCAAAGAGATGGGGATATTTCTTCCTCATCTCGCCCTCGGTCTCCCAGGTAACCTCCTCGCTGCTCGGGCTACGCCAAAGGACCTTGACGGTTGGTATAATCTTCGACCTCAACTTCTTCACCTGCCGATCCAAGATGGCCACCGGCTGCTCTGCAAAAGAAAGGTCGCGCTCTAGCTGGACTGTCGGGTGCTGAATCGCATGCGAAGGGTCGTGAAGGTACTTGCGGAGCATCGAAACATGGAATACGGGGTGAACATCGGGAAAGCTGGGTGGAAGAGCCAAACGATATGCAACTGCGCCAACACGCTCAAGGATCTCGAAGGGACCTTCGAATCTAGGGCTAAGCTTCCCCTTTTGCCCAAAACGCATCACGCCCTTCATCGGAGAGACTTTCAGAAAAACATGGTCGCCAACTGCGAACTCTAATCTGCGACGGCGCCTGTTTGCATACGATTTCTGCCTGCTCTGAGCCGCTCTCATCCGATCTCGGATCAACTGTATCTTCGCTGTCGTCTCCTCAACAAGCTGCGGCCCCAAAATACTGCTCTCGCTGAGCTCTGTCCAACAGACGGGCGATCTGCATCTCCTCCCATACAATGCCTCGAAAGGTGCCATCTGAATAGTATCCTGGAAGCTGTTGTTGTAGGAGAACTCCACTAGCGGTAAATGACGATCCCAGCTACCACCAAAGTCTAAAACGCACGCTCTGAGCATATCCTCGAGAGTCTGAATGGTCCTCTCTGACTGTCCGTCTGTCTGCGGATGAAACGCTGTGCTGAAGCTCAAACGAGTGCCCAAAGCCTCCTGAAGTCTCTGCCAAAGTCGGCTGGTGAACTGAGTGCCTCGATCTGACACGATACAAGTCGGTACGCCATGCAACCGCACGATCTCGTCGATGTAGAGCTGAGCATACTGAGCGAAGCTGAAAGTGGTCTTCACCGGTAGGAAGTGAGCCGCTTTCGTCAATCTATCCACGATCACCCAGATGGAGTCGTACCCTCGACTGGTCCTGGGTAGACCCACAATGAAGTCCATCGAAATCTGTTCCCATTTCCACTCTGGAATGGGCAACGGCTGTAGCTCTCCTGCGGGCCTCTGGTGCTCGGCCTTGACTTGCTGACAAGTCAGGCATCTCGAAACAAACTCCGCAATGCCCCTCTTCATCCCGTCCCACCAGTAGGTCTCTCTCATATCATGGTACATCTTGGTGGAACCGGGGTGGACACTATACACTAATTGGTGTGCCTCCTCAAGAATGTCGCGCCGCAATCCATCAGCATCTGGTACGCACAGTCTAGATCCATATCGTAAAATCCCCTGATCGTCAACCACGAACTCGGAAAATCTGCCCTGTCCTATCTGTGCCATGATCTCTGAGCAACGGTCGTCACTGCGCTGTGCCTCATATATACGGTCAAGCAACTGTGGGCGTGCACGAACATGCGCGAGCTGTCCCCCTGTCTGAGTGAACTCGAACTCAACTCGGCTGTCGCATAACATCTGCCAATCTGCTGACGACTGCCTATGCACTGCGCGCAAAAAGGATAGACTACCCCCGGGCCTCCTACTCAACGCATCTGCCACCACATTCGCCTTGCCGGGGTGATATAAGATCTCGCAGTCGTAGTCTTTCACCAACTCCATCCAACGACGCTGTCTGAGGTTCAGGTCTCGCTGCTGAAATATATACTTTAAGCTCTTGTGATCGGTGAATATCTGACACGACTCGCCGTAAAGGTAATGTCGCCAAATCTTCAGTGCAAAGACCACTGCAGCCATCTCCAAATCATGAGTGGGGTAGTTCTGTTCATGCTTCTTCAACTGCCAAGAAGCATAAGCGATCACCCGGCCATGCTGCATCAATACGCATCCTAATCCCACTCGCGAAGCATCACAGTAGACAACAAATCCGCCTGATCCCGAAGGCAAAGATAATACCGGCGCCGTAGTCAAACAAGTCCGTAGCTGCTGAAAACTGCGCTCGCACCCCTCTGTCCAAACGAAAGGAACTCCCTTCCGGGTCAAACCGGTCAAAGGTGCAGCTATACGGGAGAAGTCCTGAACAAAACGCCTGTAGTAGCCTGCCAGGCCAAGAAAACTACGGATCTCAGTAACCGATGTAGGTCGGGGCCACTGCTGAACAGCCTCAATCTTCTTCGGGTCCACACAAATGTCGTCTCTCGTAACCACGTGACCCAAGAATCCGACGCTGTCCAGCCAGAAAGCACACTTGGAGAACTTCGCGAACAGCTGGTGCTCCCTCAGAGTCTGTAACGTAATCCGCAAGTGCTGCTCGTGCTCCACTCTGCTCCGGGAGTACACCAAGATATCGTCGATAAACACGATGATGAACAAGTCAAGATACGGCATGAATGTACGGTTCATCAAATCCATGAATGCTGCTGGGGCGTTGGTGAGTCCGAACGACATCACCAAAAACTCGTAGTGGCCGTAGCGCGTGCGGAAAGCTGTCCTCGGTATATCCTCCTGTCGAACTCACAGCTGATGGTATCCTGATCGCAAGTCGATCCTCGAAAAATACCCCGCACCCTGAAGCTGGTCGAACAAATCATCAATGCGCGGCAACGGATATCTGTTCCGAACGGTAACTTTGTTCAGCTGGCGGTAGTCGATACATAAGCGCAAACTTCCATCCTTCTTCTTGACAAACAGGACCGGAGCACCCCACGGAGAAACACTCGGTTGAATTAGCCCCTTATCTAACAAATCCTGCAACTGATCCTTCAGCTCTCGAAGCTCTGCCGGGGCCATCCGATAAGGCGGTATAGAAATAGGCCCCGAGCCGGGAATCAAATCAATGCAGAACTCAACATCGCGCTCATGCGGTAGCCCTGGTAGCTCATCAGGGAAAACATCAGGGAACTCACAAACTACCGGGACCCGGTCCAACGGAATCTCTGCAGCTCGAGTATCACAAATAAACGCTAAGAATCCCTGACATCCCTTCCGCAAGAGCTGACCAGCGCGAAGAGACGAAATTAAGCTGGGAAGGGTGACACTGCAGTCTCCCCGAATAACAAGGACTGGCTCTCCCGGAAAGCTAAATCTGACTGCCTTCTCACGGCAGTCCACCGAAGCATAACAAGTGGCTAGCCAATCCATGCCCAGAAGCACATCAAAGTCCAACATATCGAGGAGTATCAAATCAACTAATGAATCCCTCTCCCCGATACGAACGGAACACAAACGAAATACAAACCGAGCGACAAACGACTCGCCTACCGGAGTAACAACAACAAGCGGATGATCTAACGACGACGACTCACGGCCCAACATCGGTGCAAAGTGTGTAGAGACATACGAATGTGTGGAACCTGGGTCGAATAATACCCGTGCGTCGAAAGAACAAACTGGCAAGGTACCTGTCACAACGGCATTGGATGCCTGCGCATCCTGCGGTGTCAAAGCAAAAACTCGGGCCTGTCCTCCACCGATAGCGGGCTGACCTCGACCTCGGCCTCTGCCTCCTCGTCCTCTCTGAACAGGACCGCCGCGTCCACGGCCTCTCGGTGCACCTAACTGGCGTGGAGCATCGCCTGGGGTAGGAAGTAGGGCTCTTTGAGGAGGGGGTGGTGATGGTGGTAGGGTCACTTGCGGAACTGTCGCTGCTCCCTGTCGTCTCACCGGACAGTCTCTGACAAGATGGTGCGGACTCCCGCACCCAAAACACCCTGGCGACGGCTGCTGCCCCTAGGGATAAGAACCATATAACTGTCCCCGCCCAAATCCTCTGCCAGGCTTATCTCTCGGAAAGAATCTGGCGCGCTGCCTCTGAGACGGTACATCGGTGCGAATCCTCTTCGGCCCAGAAACGGCCGAAGTCCGTGATATGCGTGCCTCCATCCGCAATGCCATATCCATAGCAGCTGAATAAGTGTCGTAGTGCTGGGCGCCAATGGCAAGATATAGCTGGGCATCAAGTCCCTGTACGAACCTCTTCACCATCTTCTCCTCGGTATCCACCAAATACTGAGCATATCGGGATAACTGTGTAAACTGGATGTCATACTCAGACACCGTCATCCCAGGTGTCTTGACTAAGGCCTCGAAGCTACGAGCTCTGGCGTCACGAACGCTCTCTGGAAGGAAATGGGCTAGAAAGACCGCTGTAAACTCGGCCCACGTCATAGGCGGTAGACCTGCAGCTCGACCTCTCAAGACTGACTCCCACCATATCTGCGCGAGACCCTCTAGTCGGAAACTCGCAAGCTCTACCCATCGATCATCCGAACATCTCAGCGAACGGCAGATCCTGGCTAAACTGTCAAGGAACGTCTGTGGGTCCTCCGCTGCCTCGGTGCCGGTGAATACTGGAGGTCTCAGCCTCATGAAATCCTGTAGTGAAACCGTGATGGTCACGGTGGTAGTAGTAGGAGCAGGTATCATGGTCGTCTGTGATGTAGTAGGTACGTCATCCGGTCTCGGTGTACAACTGGCTGCAACTAGGGATCCTACCATCTGACGTAGCTCCTGCATGCCTCCCATCATCTGTCGCAACTCCTCCATACCAGTCTCGAGCCTATCCATACGGCCTGGGGAAGGTGGATCGGTCTGTCCCTGCGGCGTAGGCATACCACCCTGCTCAGTCCTAGTCTCGGACGAGCCAGCTCGAATCTCGTCTCTGGCGGAAGCCCTCTGTGCCCTCATAGCCTTCGGCGGCATAGTGGCTGTTACAGGAAAACGGATAGTAAGGACAGTGCAATAGGATCATAGGATACACTGAACTGAAGAAGGAATTTTTCAAGCAAGTGTATCCTAAAGTCACTTAGGCGGAGTACCGTATCATAAGTATGCCGCGGACATACGCACGCTACGTTACCCTGCTTAAGTCACTTACTCCATCTACCAAGGGTCATCCTACACTCACAAAGGTAAAACCTATCGCTCTGATACCAACTTTGTCACGACCCGCAGGGTACGGAACGTGACTGGCACTTAAGTTACGAAACGTCTCAAGACATCCGTAAAATAAGTAAGCCAAAGCCCAGAAACCAAAACCAAATAAGCAAAAGAGTGAAGAAAACCCAATCAATTGAAAGCGAGTTTATCAAATAAGTCATGTAAAACACTTTTTAAAAACAATATCAATTTTTCGGAAAATTTCGGCAGAGTCTCCTTTGTAAATACTGGCCCCCAAAATGGGTACAACAAAATATATATGAATCCAACAAAATAGGGCATCCCCAAGCGGGAGCTAGCTCTTCGCCACAAGGCGGTCATAAATCCCACGCAATATAAAGCAACAAGAAGCAAAATAATCATAATGAAGCATAAGAAAAAACAGCATGTCGACTCAAGTGAGCTCGACCCCAAAATACAGCATAAAAGTCCACAAACCTCACAGTCTCATCTCTAGGTCAATACAATAATACTGGTAGAAACAGTAGATGGAGTACACTAGATACAAAGAATATACAAGGTGGTACAAAAATAATAACATGACCCACCTATGAGCAAAACCTCGAGTCCAGGCAAAAGAGGCAAAAGAACAAGTGCGCCCGCCGCTACTGTACTGACGGAGCGGACCTGCAAAAGGCTGTGGTACAACGGGGGTGAGTTGCCAACTCGTGAGTAATAAATAACATCTACAAAGGCTATCGTATGCATGCACACAAGCATCCTAGCATCTAAAATACAGGTATGAATGGATGCACTAGCAGGTGTGTATACAACATCAGTGTACGAATATGTATGCAACATGAATATCTGAGGTCTCAATAGGTATCTATAAGAAACATTTTATCTCTTTTTGTTTTTGAAACTCTTTTATAATGCCAGCATAATACTCAAGGAATCGACGAGAACCGGTGTCCAGCAACGACACCAAAAAGCTGTCTCAAATTTCATAAATCCATGTCATAGTGTCTCTGGCCTCAGCCGTCCGGCTGACCCATCTCAAATATCAATATCTCATCATCTAGCGGCCACGGTCGGTATCCTCTGGATATCCGCCGTCCCAAACAGTCACCGGTAGGTAATCCGTCCCCTGCCAGGATCAACGTCAACACCACATTCCTCTTGCCCCGGGATACCTTACCGGGCCCACCATGTACCCGTGCCGGTTCCTCTACTCCTCGACACGGATTTCCAAAACCACAGCAAACTCATGGTGGACGACACTTACATCACTAGAAAACCGCAATTTACATATTTTAAAAATATAATAAGTTTAGAAATTTTGCGGCTTTCCCCCGAAATCCAGCAATATCATAAAATCTCAAGAAATCCTCATAAGTGCATATATCAGTGATAATGAATGCATATGGTATCAATAATCAAGTTGCGATATATGATTAATGGATTAAGCATGAACAATTAATATGATGAAGTACATGCACATGAATAGCAATCCTACGGTTTCATTTTATGGAATTAAAGGCAATAGCACAAGTTTAAGTATCAATTAGTAAAAGGTTTAAATTTAAAGGTTATCTAGTGTGGTGGCATGGCAATTACCAGGGTGTGTGTGTAAGCATGAATAGTGCTCGTGCTGCATATAAAAACCCTGGCAATGGTGCAGGTGTCCTATAAAATGGTTTCGCATAGGTATGTCAATATAATGCATGGATGCAGCAAATACTCAAATAAGTATTTCACCCCTAATTACTAACATCACTAAGAATCTTGTAAGTTACTAAAACTATCGGGCGGCTTGCGCCATCCAACGATAGTCCCCCGTAGATGTTACATCTACTCACCGGAATCCCTGGCTAGCTGTGTCCAATCACCGCTTTCCCCTTTCGCGCCGCGTCTGACGTCTCCGCGACCGAACCTGGAATTTACATCAATACCAAACATAAGGTTACATATCAAGAATGACGCAAAACCCCAACGAAACTACTAATGTTCGCTAGCTAGGTACAACGTGCACAAAGTGCGCGGAACACACGCGAAAATCGCAAAAACTGCCAAAAAACGCCGATTTGGTCGCCCGGCAAAACTAAAACCCGACTACTCAAAACTCCGCGCTCACGCATCCTAAACGTCATAGGAGATGCTAAAAACATCCCCAAGGTATCACAAATAATTCACCAAATAATTTTAATAAAAACCTAGTAAGCACAAACTAGCAATTTTGGTGCAAAAATCGAAAATTAGCGATACGGTTATCACAATCCAACACAATATCCAACCACACAACAAGCTATCTACAAACACTATAATTACAACACATTAGCAAAGATTCAAAACCTATTTTCCATAAACAACCATTACTTGAATTATATAACCTAGCAATTCTTAATCCAAACTATATATGAAAACCTTAAATTAACACTAATTTATAACTCAATTAGCAAGTTAACCTTCTAGATTAGGTTAGCAAAACAACTAGATAACAAATTAGATTTAATCAACTAAATAATGGTTTCTAAACCCTAATTCAACTCATTTATCATGCTTCACAACCCATTTTCCATACATAAACCCTCTCTTGAATTTCCTAAAACAACAATTTACAACCAAAATCAAACTTTTAAAATTAACTAAATTAGCATAATTTGAAGACCACATAAACAAGGTAACTTCTTTGATTTGGTTGTGTAGGAACTAGCAAGCAAAATAAATTTAATTAACCACATAATGGTGTGCTAACAAACCCTAGTTTAAAACAAACTACTCTTTTATAAACTAGATTAGAAATTAACTAAACTTTTAACACTAAAACCATATAATTAAAGGAATTTAGCCAAAAGAAATTAACTTGATGGAAATTATACCTCAATTTGAGATCTAGCAAGAATAAATTTGCTCCAAATGATGGCCTCAAGCATCAAGATCCAAGCTAGGGAGGTGAAGGAAAAGAAAGATGAAGGATGGGTTTAATTTGTAAGCTTGAAATTGCAATTTTGTTGAATTAAACATGAAGAATTTTGAAGAAATGAAAAGAAAAGAGATGAAGAGGAGGGAGTGCAGGTTTCGGCCAGATTAGAGGAAGGGGGAGGGGTGTGGGTGTGTGGGAAAGGTCAAGAGTCAACTCCCCAAAAGTCAATGCACCATACTTCAACAATTATATTTAAAATAAATTCCTAAACAAAACAATTCCACACATGAAAGAAAATCAATGAGAGGCCAGAAATTTCTGGACCTGATCAAGGTGGGGCTATCCTAGGGCTGAAGGAAGAGAGAGAGGGGTTTTACAAAAGAAGTTTTATGCAAAAAGACCCCCTACAAGTCAAAAATTGCAAGTTTTAGCTTAAAATTCAATAATTTCTCTTTCTATACTAAAAATTAGTTAAAAATCAAAATAAAATACTAAAAATTTATGTTACCACTAGATTTTAATTATCATAATTTTAAAGATTAAAATTAGCCCGGAAAAATTTGTATTTATCGCTAATTTAATGTATTTTCTTACCGGCTTAAAATAATATTAAAAAATTGAAAAATTAGGGAAAATTTTTAAACGACCAGAATTTCATAATTAACTCATTAGCTACTAAAAACAAGCAATTACCTATCCATTTTAAGTATAATTAGCCCTAAACTGCAAAATAACGAGAAAGACGGTTTTCGGAAAAATACCGAATTTTCACCGATTTTCAGGAAAACACCAAAACGACTTTTCAAGACGCTACAGTTGTCTTTTCTCTTTACCTTCTCTCAGATTGTGAGGGCTCCTAGGATTAGGAGAGGGTACACCTATTGATCTTATTGGATAGTCTTCTTCGAGACCATAGGCAGCTGCCGAAAGGTGGGGAAAGAAGAAAACCAATTAGCCTAAAAGTGGTGTACAGAAGGTAATAAGTAAAGTCATATAAAGGCATTAGAATAAAGGCAAAAGAAAATTGCGACTGCTATTATTCACGACAAAACCATGTATACCCCTCCCACTCCTACATCCACTTTGGATTTCTCCAGAACACTTCATATCACTATGAACGTCCGTAATGCTTGGATATGCCATAGTATAGTTACATACGAACTCAAAGGAATTCGTTCCAGATTCGAGGATGGTTTCCAGTTTAGGAGAAATAGAATAGGATTATTCAGATGTCTTTCCCCATTACGTTCTCTCAAGATGCGAGGGCTCCTGGCATAAGGAGTGTACACCTATTACGCTTATTGGATAGTCTTTTTCCAAACCTTAGGCTGGTGATGAAGGGTAGGGAAAGAAGAAAACCAATTAGCCTAAAGGTGGTGTACAGAAGGTAATAAGTAAAGACATAATAAAAGGTTTGGAGTGAGGGAATGGAAGTATATGGTTATAGTCATGAATCAGGATTGTGGAAGAGACATTACTAGGAATACCAGTTAACCCCTTTGAAACATTTTCATGTTTCAGTTTCACTGTGCGATATTAATTGAAAGCTGTTTTCCCAAATTAGAATCTAACTTTAGTGTATGTATTTACCAGATCAACTTCTCACATCTATATGTTATTACAGATGGTGAGTGGGCGTAAGATACTGGGAATTGGGTGATTAGATCCTCATAATATCGGAATTCGTTGTAATTGGTGATATTTGAGGAAATCACCTGGGTTTTGCCTGACGATAATCATTTGGTTTTGAATATCTGTTATTATGCACCAATTTCAAACTGATATATCTTTACGTTTATTTTATAAAGTGAGATATAACTTTTTGAAATTATGTCTGTGACATTTACCTATATCAGTTGATGGTTAGGTAAGGTGCATTCAACAGCGGTGTAATTCTTCTTAACCATAGTACAGTTTTCAACCTACGACGCACAAGGTTTGAGTTGTTAAACTCAATGGACTTATACAATGTATTGTATGTTGTCCAATGTCCATTAGGACAAAGGGGTTGGTACTCGTACTATATTCTGTTTACTTGTAACTTCTTCAGTTCTGGACAAGAATTCGTTGAAATGCAAGGTCCAGATATTGAGAAGTTATAGGTATAAGAATAAAGTAGAGAACCATTTGTTGGATGTATCAGGATTCTTCGAAGTAGTCGATGATGTAGATACTTGTGTTTGGTATTCCGTTGATAGTAATGGTTTTGTGAACTTACTTCTCTTTCGGGTTACTTATATATGGATGCACTTCTAGTTGAGTAATGATGATTGGCCTCATTCCATTTGGTTGATATGCACTGGAGACAGCTATATGATTTTGAATCTGGTTCCAATTAAATTAGTGCATTTGTTTCTATATGGCATATAGAATCTATTTGTGTCTTAACAATGTTAAGATATAGGTAGTTTTCCGGTTGATGCTTAAAACCAGAATCTGGACAAACTCAAGGCACGTTTCAGTAATGGCAGTTTGTGGGTTATCTCGGGTTTTGACGAAGGTTAACTTTCTACCATCAGGAAGATCAATAGTGATATTGTTCTTGACTCGCCACAGTTTTAGTAAAATGGATTTTTTCAGAAAACAGAAGTGGGAGTATGGTAGAACTGGAAATTATACCAGAACCGTAAATGATTACCGAAAATTTAATAGAACCTAATGATTTAATTGGATTCGAAATTCCATTAGCCACTCCACAGATTTGGTGGGTAACCTCGGGTACCCGAGAGGTACTTCGGTCTTCTCAGAGGTGGTGACGGGGAGGTTCTTATTTACCCAGACTTGCCATTGCTGCTGTTCTAGACTATAAGACCCGGCAGGAGGATAAGTATAGCGTCGTTCTAAACTAGCTTTAGAAGTGCACGTGTATATGACTCAGCCCGAGGGTTTTTGTAGTCAGTGGGAGCAGCGGAAGCATAGTGGGTAAGTAGCTTATGTCTATTTATAGACTAAAGCAGGTATAACGGAAATAGATCATCTATTTTTGATGTAACAGTCATAGGCTTTGACTTCATCAGAATAGGAGATGGATCTGGTAAGAAAGTAATAGAATGTGATGTCCTGGTATTTGGGATGACATGCACTTTATAGGAAGTGGAATTCTTATACTACGATCGGTTATACTGTGGTTGTCACACAGTTGTTTCTCCACATAAGACATGGATATAATATCAGATTTTCTAGTTACTAGATCTATAGTTTTAGATCTAGATTTGGGAAGTGTCCCAATTTAGGTACTTGAAACTATTCTGAAGTGTTTTGGAATGGACGACTCCTGGCATGGTTGTATACCTGCAGGTGATGGAGTCACCCTCTCTAAAGGTGTCTTACAGACTAAAGGGGAGAGGGATCTGCATGATTAGCATATCACTTGCTTAGGCAGTTGACTTAATCATGAAATGTCAAGTACCACACCGGATGTTGTTTTTTTGGCACTAGCTGCAATAAACATATATTAATCCAATCCTGGAGAAATGTAGGGAAGCAGCTTATGAATATAAATGGATGTTCTAGGGATATGGTAACGGCAGCCTCCTTTAGGAGACGGTTATCATTTCAGGTTTCCAAGTTGACCTGGATGACAGAGTGGCTGTCTGAGTTATAGTTTTCCCTCTTTTGAGGGACAATATATTGGACAGCTGGTCCAAGCGGATACTGAGGAAGGCATGGCGCACTATACTGATTAAGTTTAGTGGACGATACAGACTAAGAAATTTGCTGCATTTGGAGTTCATTTGTGAACTGGGTCCCATCAGATATCCAGACAAATTCTAAGACAAGGTATTGCTCATTTCGGGAGATGGTTATTCTCCGTGAAGTTTAGATATAGAGAGATAAAGATAGAAACACTGGTGTGGATCCACTCACTGAGGCTATTTCTCAAACGCAATAGTTTCGCAAACGGGCTTTGCGAGACTGATTAGTAGAGGAGTTGGGTGTTCGGTATCATACGGGCTGTGAGTATGCGACACCGCAATAATTGGCCTTAAGTGCAAGTGGGAGATTGTTGGCTATAGTGCCCTCAAGGCAATTATCATAGTCGCAGGTAGGCGATTGCGATGATTGAGGGAGGACCTATACCGGTGGAATAGTCTTACTCGAGATAGTATGCTATTTGGCTTGTCTTTATCATCACTATTAATGTTGATAGAGCCCATAAGATTCTTGCTTGACTACCAGCATTATGATGGCGATCATATACGTGGGAGCTGAGGTATATAAGCACATCCTTAAATGTCCCTAGTCGTGGAAGTATCGAGACTGGGCATCGATACTCCAGTCTAGACTAGTGTATACCTATCTAGGCTTTGACGAGAGGCGGTGGCCGGTCTCACAAGCCATTGGTGTCAGTTGTTCACCTAAGATAGTACACAGGTGCTCATTAGGTTATGAGTACACTGGACGGACTCGCCGAGAACATGCTAGTTGGTATTATACCTATTGTCAGATAGCAGTTCCCTGGTGACTTGTGTACATGTTGTTGGATATTTGTATGCCCTAAAGGCCATTATATGATAGTGTATGTACCGGTTTGTGTATATATATTAAGACGACAGTCTTGCTCGACATGATAGTATGCTATCTGGTTGCACTTTATCTTGATATGATTGATAAAGCCCTTAGGATATTTGCTTAACTACTGGGATTATGATGTGGATCATACTAGTAGGACATCTGTAGTTTGTTAGCATATCCTTAAAATGTTCCTACTCGTGGGTGTATCGAGACAGGGCATCGATAATCCAGAGTAAACTAGTGTATACGATTCTTGTCCCATGTGATGGGCGATGGATGATCCCATATCCATCCAGTGTGCTGACACCAAAGATTGTATACGGGTGCTCAGTAGAGACTGGGTACACTGAACGGACTCACCGAGAACTCCTATGTGGTATTATATTTTACGTCAGATAGCAGTTCTCAGGTGACACTGGTACAGGTTAGTCTGTAGACCCGAGATCGTCATAGAGCCTTGTGTCTCCTCCAACTGTACTTTGATCTCCACCCTACCACAGCTCTACTGAGTCGTGCAAGAAGGTAGATTTTGGGGATAGTCCCGAGGCACATGGAGGCAATGAGCGATAGGAGGAGTTTTTCGTCTCTCCCGGTATTGGGGGTTGATGTTGCGCTATGCTCGATTGGCTATAACAGGAAGTCCCTGGCCAGGGCTGCTGAGATTTACTGATAAATGTTATCAGTAGTTTCTTGATCTGTTATGAGCCATATACCGACATGACTTATTGAGTTATTAGAGTCGACGATTCCATCCCCTGACTCGGTATGCAGCATATCTGACGAAGAGATCGGACTGTACGGTAAGTGTTGCCGGTTGGCTCGATGGAGTTTTGACAGGTTCGCTTGTTGTTCTTCTGATCGCTCAATACTCGGGTGGCGGTTACGTTTAGCTGACCGCTTGCGGCTTGTGGGTGTTTGATGTGATCATCACTTACTGCCGGTGTATTGACGAGTCCTAGAGTCGCACACAGAAGTTTCCTAGCTCAGGCAAAACGATGTGGTGTGCATATGAGATATGCGTGGAAGCTCGATTAAATGCGTGTATGAAATACCGTATATTAATCGAGCATTTACTATTGGTCGGGTCGTATGTGATATGACCGGTTTATTAAATCAAGTATTGATTTAATAATGACTTTTAGCTCACTTTTATTAAACCTTTTCTTTATGGATGTATGCATATATGTATATACATATACATGATGATGTGTATGCACACATACATATATACAAGTGTATCATGGTTGATGATGCATGGAAGATGGCAATACAAGACTCACATGGTTCAAATTTTTATGTGTATTTTTGTTTTGAGATAAAAGAAAAAGGAAAATAAAAAATGACGTATTCTTTCTACACTCTTCTAGGGGTTACCATTGACTTAACCCTAGGTTTATTTCCTTTGTTCTTTTAACTCATCACAAAATATCGAGATATTTCTTTTAACCATGGTTGGATGTGAGAGTGTCTCACATATATATCCTTTTGTTTTTATTTTAAAACATAACAATTATCATTATCTTAAGAAAAGCTTTGCCATCTTCATCTTCCTCCTTCTTCAAGCTCTCTTGAGTTTCTTTGAGTGTGAGGAAAAGGAAAAAGAAAAGGTTTTTAAGTGAGATAACAAACCACACAATCATTCTAACCTAGTTTAGCCTATTAGTTTAGAGTGTTAGCATGACTTCCTCATTGATCAAGTGAAGCAAGAAGCTTTGAGCAAAGGAACTTCGGGTGGATCGTCGTGGACTTGGAAGCATTCAAGTGAGCCGTTCCAAACTCTAGTAGATTCAAGGAGTCACTCAAGGAGGTCTACAAAGGTTGTAGTCTCTCCACTTAGTGATAGATTATTTATTGTATGAGATACTATTAGTTGTTACCATAAATTTCTAGTTTGATTCCTGGTTAAGTTTACTTAGCACGTCGTTAAATGTTATTGTGGCATGTGTGATACTTCCAAACCCTTGATAAGGTGCTATAGAAACCCTACAGTGGTATCAGAGCCAAGTTAGAGCTTTAAAGTAACCTAGACGACGTTAAAAACCTCGAACGAACGAAATATGACGCTCGAAGGGTCTTCACTGGAAATTTTTCAAAAAGTTGGATTTTTTCACATTTAAAATACTCAGAAAATCATGCAGGGTATTTTATGGGCATTCAAGAAGAACTAAGCCTTAACTCGATTAAACGACCGTGGAACCGCGGCCAAAATGGTCATTTTGCGGCGGTTCTGCGGCGCCGTTGGTGAGGCTTGGACTGTGCCTTCTTGTACTGGCCTGTATGTACTTGTTGCAGTCTCTGGTATATTTTAAAACTGCTCAGGTGTTGAGCTTTCTGAGAATTCTTTAGGTGATTGATCGTTCGATCGAACGTTTTAACTGCGCCTAGTATATGTGAATGTGATACAATAATTGGAATCTACAAATTTGTTTGTTGCGTGTAAATCTAGCATTTCGGTCTCGGGAGTAATCGGAAATCTTGTTGAGTTATCCGACTTATTTTGAAAAATGTGTTTTCATAGGTGAGACCTAAATGGGAGCTTTACATTGTTAGGCATGAAATCTTGGATATGTGATATCCCGGGTTTGTGTTGTCGAAGGGCAGTTATGATTCCAATTGTTGTAGTTTTTCATTTTATTTCTCTGTGACCGTAAGTATAGTATGTGGTGTATCGCCATTTTCGTTGCTATACATCAACGACAATCAGGGTACGTATACTTACTTACGTTGATGATATGTGATATTATGTGTTGCTGTGATATGATGTGCAGGATTATCGTGATTGAATAGCCGGGTTTTTTATGTGAGATGAGAGTTTTCTTTTTCATTCATGTAAAATTCATTTGTATGTAATATTCTTTTATTTGGGACAATTCTGGGTTGAGGATGATGTCACCATTGTTGTATATTATTTACTTTTCTGCATTAGGATAGACCGAAGAAGGGGAGCACAAGTGACCAGGTTCTAGGGTTCAATGGGAGGCCATCTCGAGAAGTTGAGACCAGGTCTCTTAAACTCTAGAATTGGTAGGGTCACTTGCCACTCTCGTAGGGGTCTAGGGGTGTGGGCTTAGCTATTCATCGCGACCGTGGAATCCGTATTTTCTATTGATGGCTAAATACAAAATACAGACTGCCTTGATATCCTATATTATATGTGCTTCTGCTGCTTATATTATGTGATGTGATCACTTAATATATCTAAGACGAATAGAATATTATATTTATGATATATAATAGATGTTGATTATGTTTTGCACCCGCGTTAGCCCCGTCCCGGTATGCCGTTAGTTAAGTAACCTAACGGTGCATAACGGAACATTGCGGCGAATACGGATGGCATAAGCGTACGTTATATTTTCGTTTCTTTTCTGTGATGGCTTAAGGATTTAAATGATGGGACTACATTAATGAGATTAATGTAAAGATAAATGAACTTAAAAGATGTTGTAGAATCAGATTTAAAACCCACTCGGCTTTTTTTGAAAAAGCAAGTTTTCAAAATGCGGAGATTAAGCCACTCCTTTTAAACCCATTTGATTTTGCAACGATATCAAGTTCAAAGCGTTAAAAGTTTTCTTAAAAACTATCCGCAACCCTCCATCATTTTAGGAAGTAGAGTAATTAGTATTCGTGCTACGTATGTTGACTTTAGCCAAGGCGTAGTGTACGGTAGCTAAGTGATGTCTTCCTAAACTTCATATGATGAGATTAATTAGGACAAACACATGATTATGTTGACTATAGCCAAGGGTCATGTGGGTGGGTCTAATTAATCATGAAATGACCGGAAGAACTTGACTAGTGCTTATGATATGTTGACTATAGCCAAGGTCATAAGTACTGGGGGTAAAAACCATATCGGGAGTTTCAAGAGTTGAAATTTGCAACGAGATTGCATACCTTCTATATGATAGTAGGATCCTGATCCCACTGTGAGCAAGTGTTTCTCCCGGGAAAATTTTGCACTTTACAATTAGCTAACCCATTAGGTGTCAAAAAAAGGTGTCAACAGGGATACGCCTCTGGGAAAACGAGATTTATTCTAATTAGGTCCATGCGACAGCATGGGGAACCTCCTTCAAAGTACCGGCTCTGGCCTGGCTGAACGGTTAGCGAAGTTGTAGAATGAAATTAATCCTGGCTAGTTTTCTTTTTAAAAGGTTTTAAAGAAAATTTGATAAAAACAGTGGGAGACATCGATTGGATAAGATAATAACCAATTTGATCTTTCCAAGAGCTTTTTGCTCAGTGTATTCTTCTCTCTCTCTTAATGGCAGATACCTATGACAGGCCTTAAGTTTCTATGAGATAAAAACACGCTGACCGGACCGAACTACAAAGACTGGCTGTTGAACATTAACATTGCTCTCACATATGATACAGTATCATATGTCCTCACTGCCAAAGCCCCACCCACCCCAGGACACGAATCTACTACCGCGGATAAAGAAATCCGCAAAACATGGGATATTGACTGTGCTACTGCCAAATGCCTCGCGCTTGCATCGATGGACAATACACATAAAAAGCAACACGAGCAGATGGATGTTCAATCCATCTTTCTCCATACAAAGGAATTGTATGAGGAGCAATCTCGGACCCAGAGATACGAAGCATCTCGAAAGTTGTTTCAGATGCGGATGGGTCAAGGCAGACCAGTAGGCGATCATGTTTTGAAGATGATAGCTCTTATAGAAGAGCTTGACGACCTCGAATGGACAATGGATAATGAACAGTATACTGATATTATTCTACAGTCTCTTCCCTCCGCCTTTGCTCTATTCATAGTGAACATCAACATGCATGACATGGAGAAATCACTACCCGAACTTCTCAATATGTTGGAAAGTGCGGATAGCATGCTGAAAGCGAAATCCCCCTCTATGCTTGTTGGAAAATCTTCTTCTTCTATCCCAAAATCTAAGGCCAATGGAAAGAATAAGAAGAAATTCACCAAACCGAGAGGAGGAATAAAGAAGGCGAAGGGGAAAAACAAATCCAAAGCTGCAGATTCGGGAAAGGGAGAATGTTTTCACTGCAAGAAGTCGGGGCACTGGAAGCGGAACTGTACTGAGCACCTTGAACTCAAGAAAAAGAAGCATGGTGATGCTTCAACTTTAGGTGTGTTCGTGACTGAAAACTGATTTTCTATTAACTCTGCTTCCTGGTTTTTAGATACCGGTTCAGGTTCTCATATTTGCAATTTTGTGCAGGCATTCAGAAATAGCAGAGATTTGAAGACAGGTGATCATACTCTCCAAGTTGGAAATTGTTCCAATGTACATGCAGTTTCAGTAGGAGAGTATCACCCAGGGTTGCCCTCGGGTTGGATATTGGTTTTGAACACATGTTATTTTGTACCAAGTATGCTTTGTAATATTATATCCGTTTCCTTGTTAGACAATAAAGGATATCATTTTGATGTGCAACACAATGTTATGAACATTAAGCTAAATCAAGAGTTGATTGGTTATGGTACACTTAATAACGGGATATACGTTCTTAATCAACACACAGTTTTTAGCATTAAACTCACGAGTAAAAAAAATTCAGATATAAATGATGTTTTTCTTTGGTATTGTAGACTTGGTCATATTAATGAAACGAGACTAAACAAGCTTCATAAAGATGTATATTTAAATCCTTTTGAGTATAAATCTTATGCAACTTGTCAGTCTTGTATCAAAGGTAAAATGACCAAAACTTCGTTTAGTGGACACGGAGAAAGAGCTACTGAGCTCTTGGGCCTCATACATAGTGATGTATGTGGACCAATATCTACACATGCAAGAGGCGGTTTTTCCTGCTTCATAACTTTTACTGATAATTTCTCAAGATTCGGTCATGTGTTTTTGATAAACCATAAGTCTGAAGCTTTCGAGAAATTCAAGGAGTAAAAACTTGAAGTAGAAAAACAAACAGAAATGAGCATCAAGATAATTCAATCAGATCGAGGTGGAGAGTACCTTAGTACCGAGTTCCAGAACTTCCTAAAAGAGAATGTGATTCTCTCTCAGCTCACTCCCCCTTACACACCACAACACAATGGTGTGTCAGAATGACGAAATCGTACCCTATTAGATATGGTACGATCCATGATGAGTGATTCTGAGTTACCTCTTTCTTTTTGGGGGCATGCATTGGAGACTGCATCTTTTCTGTTGAACAAAGTTCCAACCAAGACCATGTCTATCACTCCATATAAGATATGGTATGGGAAGAGACCATCTCTTAAGCGAGTTAAGATTTGGGGTTGTCCGGCTTTTGTCAAAAAGCATAATCCGGACAAACTCGAGACACGATCGGTCAAATGTATATTTGTGGGATAACCAAAACATTCATTTGGATATCTATTCAACCACAAGGAGGAACAAAAGGTTTTTGTTTCTCAACATGCCACATTTTTAGAAAATGAGATTTTTCCAAATGATACTGATGGCAATATGGTAGATCTAAAAGGGGTTCAAGAAACACAAGTTACAAATGACGACTTGGTTGAACCTGATGTTGCAATAGAATCTTGTGAACCTCAGCCACTCCGTAGATCTGGTAGGACTTCTCTTCCACCGAAGAGATACTATAGTTTTTTCATTGATAGTGATAGAGAAGATTGCATCATGGATGATGATGACCCTGCCAGTTTTTAGCAAGCTATCATGATTGGTGACTCTATGAACTGGATGGATGCAATGAGATCCGAAATGGAGTCTATGTACACCAACAAAGTATGGACTTTGGAGAATGTACCCTCTAGGGTAAAACCCGTAGGGTGCAAATCAATCTTTAAAAGAAAGATCGGTGTAGATGGACAGGTGGAGACCTATAAGCCAAGGTTGGTAGTGAAAGGTTTTCGTCAAAGACCAGGATTGGACTATGACGAGACTTTCTCTCCGGTAGCTATGCTTAAATCCACTCGGATCCTACTTGCTATTGCAGCTCACCACGATAATGAAATCTGGCAGATGGACGTTAAAACAACATTTCTAAATGGTGATTTAGAAGAATGCGTTTATATGGATCAGCCAGAGGGCTTCATTGATAGTGGGAATAGAGGGAAAGCTTGTAGGTTGCTTAAATCCATTTAATGATTAAAGCATGTTAGTTATATGTATGCCCTAGAGGCCATTACTGTACATACGTTGTATATTGTAGTGGATGCTTGGACATATATATGGAGGACTTTCTTGCTCGACATGATAGTATGCTATCTGGTTACTCTTTATCTAAACATGTACCCTGATTGTCTCTATGTCACATGTTGATAAAGACCTTAGGATGAGTACTTGACTACCAGGACTATGATGCAGATCATACTAGTGGGGACAGTGTAGTCGCCAAGTTCATCCTTTAAATATTCCTAGTCGTGGGAGTACCGAGACAGGGCATCGATACTCCAGAGTAGACTAGCGTATGCGCTTCTTGACCTATATGATGGGCGATGGATGATCCCATATCTATTGGTGTTTGACATCAGAGAAGGTATACGGGTGCTCAGTGGAGACTGGGTACACTGGACGGACTCGCCAAGAACTACCTGATGGTATTATACCTCACGTCAAATGGCAGTTCTCTGGTGACACTGGTACAGGTTAGTCTGTAGACCCGAGATCGTCATAGAGTCTTGTGTGATTCCCACTGTGCTTTGATTTCCATCATACCACATCCAAGAGGGCATGCAAAAAGGTGGCTTTTGGGTACAGTCCCGAATCACATGGAGGCAATGAGCGATAGGAGGGGTTTCGTCTCTCCCGGTATAGGGAGTTGATATTGCGCTGTGTTCAATTGGCTATAACTGGAAATCCCTGACAAGGGTTGCGGAGATTTACTGGTAAGTGTTATCAGTAGTTTCTTGAACTGTTATGGACCTCATATCGACACGACTTTTCAAGCTACTGGGGTCTGACGTTTACCACCCCTAGGCGAGATATGCGACATATCAGACGAAGAGATCGGACTGTACGGGAGTGTTACTGGTTGGATTCATGGGAGAATGTACAGGCTTTCTTGTTGATCTTCTGATTGCTCAATACCTGGCTGGCTGTTACGTTTAGCTGACCGCTTACAGCTTGTGGGTGTTTGATATGATCATCTCTACTGCCGGCGTATTGACGATTCTTTAGAGTCCTACACAGAGGTTTCTTTGCTCAAGCAAAATTGAGTAGGAGCACATATGTGATATGTGCGGGACCGAGAACAATACGTGTATGTGATACCGTATTAGATTCTCGCGATATGAGATATCGGCCGGGTATATGTGATATAGCCGGGTCATCGGATCAAGTGTTGATTCGATGAACTGATACAGATTTTATTAGTCGGTTATTTGTGAAATTTCCGGATTATCGGACCAAGTGTTGATTCGATAATTTAATGTATAATTTTATATTTGATATATTAAATTACGTTAACTAATATTAGCTCACTTAAACATTCTTTTTCTCACTCGGGTAATACATTGATATATATGTGATATATGTTAATTATATTATTTTATTTTTTTACAATAAATATTGTATATGTGATATATAATATTGTAACATGTTATGGTTACAAATGCAACATGTTTTGTGGAGTTTAAACATGGTTTTGATTTGGATTAGGGTTAAGCTTTCTTGAAGCTTCTAGAAGCTTTGCTTTTGTTTTTAAGCAAAGATATTTTGTAAAGATATTTTGGTTGATATTTCTTTAACCCAACCCAGCCCTTTTACCATAGTTCATTCTCTACATGGGTTAAGTTTTCATTTTTAACCCATGGTTGCATTTCTAACCGCACATAAGTTTCATTATTCATCACAAATAGATTCTTCTTCTTCTTCCTCTTGATAAAGCTTTATAGCTTTTTGCAAAGTGATGATAATGAGTGAGAAATTGAAAACAAAAGAGTGCTAAATTCCTACTTCATCATCCTCATCTATTCTAGCCGCTTAGATTAGGGTGTTTGCTTTGCTAATACTTGATTAGCAAAGCAAGAGCTTGGGTTTGAGTTTCTTCAAGGTAGATCATCTTAGTTATTGAAGATCGGAAGCAAGTTTGCATCTTTCTCTTCATGGAGCCTCTCTTGAGTCCGGGTACTCGATGATTGCTGTGAAGGGACCTCAACACGGAGCTTTAGAAGTGAAGGAACGGACTACAAAGGTTGTAATCTCTAACTCTTAGAAGTAAAGTTGTTTACCTGCATGTTTAACCCTAATGATCTAGCAAAGATCCTCGCTTTAATTTGTTCGTCTCTTCTAATTTTTAAATTGGGCATGGTTGATGCCTTGTAGAACCTTGTGGCAGTGCCTAGTAACCCTAAAGTGCTATTAGAGCCAAGCTAGAGCATTAGGCGACGTGTATACGAAGTTAAAAGTCCGATCGAATCCCGAAACGTCGGTTTTGAACCCCTCTCTGGAAATTTTTTAAAATATTGAATTTTTCTGTATTAAAAATACTCAGAAAATTAAGAACGGAATTATAAGGATTACTGTGAAAAACGACACCCTAATTCCCTTAAAGCGCATCGGAACCGCGGCAATACCATGCCTTGCGCGGTGGTTCCGCGGCCGTACAGGGGTATTAGGGTTAGCTTTTTTCACAGTAACATCCATAGGTACTTTTTCATGCTTTTAGGAATTTTTAATTCTACTCAAGTGTTGAGTTTTCTGGAGATCTTTTGTATTCGTTGATTCGATCAGAAAGTTTAACTTCGTTTAAGTTTTTTCGGGTTATCTATAACGTGTTAAAAAGTTCGAACGGATATCAATAACTCACTTTTTCCCCTGACGGAAAATTTCCAGGTGTTGGATTTTTTCCTTAATTAAAGAACATTCATAGTCGTGCAAGTAACGCGGTGGACCCTCTAGAAGAACTTAAACCTTAACTCGATTATGTGACCGTCTGAACCGCCTCTAAATCTTAGGGTTTGGGGCAGTACGGCGTTGCCACATGTGAGGCGTTGGTTTGACCCTTCTACGGCTGGACCATTGGTACTGTGGCTTGTGATGGATACTTTTTGATCTCCACTCAAGTGTTGAGCTATTTGGGAAATCTTGGGTGTTTGTTTATTCGATCGGAAAGTTTAACATTATCTATTTATCTGGAATGTGATACAATATTTGGAATCCACAAGTAGTTGTGAGATAACTAATTTGAATGTTATAAATCTAGCAGTTTAGTCTCATTTGATCGGTTGCCATGGGATTTTGATGTGATCAAAAGTCCATCGCAATCACGTAGCGTACGCGGATACTCACCGGGTAAACTTAATAGATAACCACGTCCCATAGCCCCGACTAAGTGACTGTAGGAGAACCCCGTCGCCAAAAGCATCCGTTCGGGTGCTCGCGGCAGCGGTGTTCCGCCTAGTGCACTTCGTCGACGGCATCCGGGGGTGCGCCCGTGTACTAAAGTTTGCGACGAGCATTCGATCAGGATGTTGGGAATCTCCGACTAGATATTGAAAAGTGTTTTCGAGATCGAGAATAAAATGCGGGGTTTATAATTGTTAGGCATGCGATGTCTAAAGAATTCATTTGGTTAGGCATGCGATTTCTAAAGCAGGTTGCGGATTCCAACTGTTGTAGTTTTACACTTTCTTTTCTGCGACTGTAAGTTTAATATGTGGTGTATCGCCGGTTTTGTTGCTATACATCAACGACAATTGGGATACGCATATTTACTTACGTTGATGATATAAGATATTATGTGTTGCTGTGATATGTTATATTGGATCGTCGCGTTTTGAATAGCCGGGGGTTTTATGTGAGATGAGAGTTTTTATTCTCATTCTTGTAAAATTCATTGTATATAATATTCTTTTATTGGGGCACTTCCGGGCTGAGGATGATGTCACCATTGTATATTGTTTACTTTTCCGCATTAGGTAGACCCAAGGCGGGGAGCACAAGTAACCGGGTTCTAGGGTCCAGTGGGAGGCCATCTCGAGGAGTCAAGACCGGGTCTCCTAACCCTAGAATTGGCAGTGTTGCTTATCACTCTCGTAGGGGTCTAGGGATGTGGGTTTGGCTATTCATCGCGACCGTGGAATCCGCGTTTTATACAGGCTCACATAAAACATGGAAATCCTAGTATATCCAATATTTCATATGTTATTCTTCTGCTGCAATGTTTTGTGATGAGATCATATTACTGCATGAGACAAATATTTATATTATATATATAAGATATATATTATATTGTTTATTTCGTTTCAAATGTGATGCTTGTGAAGCATAATAAAATAGGACTTCTTTAATGAGATTAATGAAACTAAAAGAAATCTAACGATGTTGTAGAAACTTGTCTCAAAAACTGGTAGCTCTAGTTCTTGCTTTGCATAGCGGTGTTCCTTGTAGAACATCCAGCACCTTATTCGATAAGAAAAGAGCCGAGATCCCTTCACTGGGAGTGACCTCTTTAGCAAAACTAGCAGATGCTACAAACTTGGTTTGTCTTTTGATTGTTTTCATAGTTTTTGCTTTGCATAGTGATATTTGTGAAATATCCTGCACCTTATTCGATGAGAAAAGAGCCGAGATCCCTTCACCGGGAGTGACCTCTTTAGCAAAACTAGAAAAGACCTTAAAAACATTCCATTTAAAATCACTCGATTCTACAACGATATCTAGTTCATTACGTAAAGGGTTTTCTTAAAACCTGTCGTAGCCCTCCGTCATTTTAGATAAGTACTACTTAGTATTCGTGCTACGGTAGTTTGGCCTTCGTCAAGGCGTAGTGTACGGTAGGTGATTAGTGCTTATCTGCAAGCATATGATGCGAATGGATTAGGGTATTCGTACGGCGTAGTTTGGCCTCCGTCAAGGGTCGTGCGGATGGGTCTAATTCAATCAGGAAATGACGGGTTGAACTTGACTAGCAAACTATGGGTAGTTTGGCCTCCGTCAAGGTCATAGGACGCTAGGGGTAAAATATTATCGGGAATTTCAAGTGTTGAAATTTGCAATGAGATTGCATACCTTCTATGAGATAGTTGGATCCCGATACCCACTGCGAGTAAGAGTTACTCCAGGGAGAGTTTTACACATTACAATTAGCCGATCATGTAGGTGTCTAGAAAGGTGTCAACGGGGTTATACCTCTGGGAAAACGAGGTTTACTTTAATTAGATCCGTGCGAAAGCGCGGGGAACCTCCCTCAAAGTACCGGCACTGGCCTGGCTGAAACATTGGCGAACTTGTAGGGTGTAATTAATCCCGGCTAGTCTTTCCTTTTAAGGTTTGAAGGAAGATTTGACTAAAACAGTGGGAGACATCCTGATTAGGTATATTAATAACCAATCTAATCTTCCAAGAGCATACGCTGAGTATTTTCTTCTATCTCTCTCCAGGTATAGACTATGTCACACCTTAATCAAGATAATAATACGGATGTATTGACCGAACCCGCTTGTTATACTGCGCTAGGGAACGTTGGTCCCGCTCCAACTTATAATTGTTATAAGACAGAGTAGGAAATAGGGGATTACTGGAATTCCCGTGCCACCCAAACGAAGAAAGTGCATACTGATGCATCTTCTTCGGGTGTGTTCATTACCGAGAACTGTTTTTAAGTATCCTTTACGTCCTGGGTATGAGATACCGGATCAGGATCCCGAAAATGTAATTTGTTACATGGGCTACAGATAGGTAGAGAACCGAGAACAGATGCTAAGTTTCAAGAGTTGGAAATGATGCAAGTGTTGCAGCCAAGACTGTTGGCAGTTATCACCCTGTATTACCAGAATACATTGATTCTGAATGAATATTATTAGATACCGAACCTGATATACAACATCATATCAGTCTCTTTATTAGTAAAGAAAGATATAATTTTGTATTGTTGGATAATGTTTTGAACATTTCCTATATCAAGTGTTCATCGGTTCAGGCACGTTATCTAAAAGCATAAACGTTCTAAATCAAACCACAGTTCTTAACGTACAGAACACACACAAGAGGAAGAGTTCAGAAATGAACGAATCCTTCTTGAGGCATTGTAGACTAGGTCATATCAATGCGACCCGACTAGCTGAAGTTATATAAAGATGCATATTTAAATTAGTTTGGATTTACATCTTGTAAAACTTGCCAGTCATGTCATAAAGATAAGATGACCACAGCTCCGTTTATTGGAAACAGAGAAAGAGTTAGTGAACTCTTGGGATTGATACATGCTGTTGTATGAAGGTCCCCTGTCTGCACATGCCAAGACCAGTTCTTTGTACTTCATTACATTCACTGATGACCTCTCAAGATTCAGACATATGTTCCTGTTAAAACACAAGTCCAAAACTTTTGAGATAATCACATAATATAAGTTAGAAGTAGAGAACCAAAAACGGGTATAAGTATTATGTCCTTTAATGAGATCAAGGAGGAGAATACTTGAGCACGGAATTTCCTGGACTATTCTAAGAGAATGAGATTCTCTTTCAACATTACTCCTCCGTATACACCACAGCACGTCGGTGTATCGGGGCGGAGTAATCACACCCTATGTGATATGGTGTGCTCTATGATTAGTACGACTGAGCAGCCTATTTTCTTTTGGGGTTATGCACTTGAGAAGTTGCATACCTATTGAATAGGGTTTCAATCAGATGCCTACCACTCCATATATGATATGGTATGGGAAGAGCCCATCTCTTAAGGAAGTTAAGATTTGGGGTTGCCCGGCCTATGTCAAAAGCAAAATCCGGACAAGCTCGAGGCAAGGTCAGTTCTGTAGAAGTTTGATGGATATCCCAAGCATTCGTAAGGGAATATCTTCTACCAGACCGAGGAACAAAAGATGTTTTATTTCTCGGCATACCACTTTTTGAGAAAAAGGGAATTTCTTGTGAAGAAATTAGTGCTTATGAGGTAGAACTGGAAGGAGTTCCAGCTATACAAACTGCAGCCGATGATTTGATAAACCCAGAGGATTCAATAGTTTCCAACGAACCTCAGCCTCTCCGCCGATCTGGTAGGGTACCTCATCCACCTGAGAGATACTTCGGTTTCCTTATGACTGTGGGAGAGAGGATTGCATCATGAGATGATGACCCAACTAGTTTCGAGCAGACCATCAGGAGTGGGGACTCTGTGAGCATGGCTGGATGCTTAGTGATCTGAGATGGAATTCTTATACACCAACAAAGTATGGACTTTGGTTGCTTTATCTAAAAAGTTAAATCCCCATCAGGAGCAAGTATATCTTGAGAAGATTACTTGGTGTTCTTGGAAAAGTTAAGACTTTCAAAGCTATGCTTAAGTCCATCCAGATCCTACTTGCCACGGCTACATACCATGACCACGATATCTGGCGGTTGGGTGTCATGACAACTTTTCTAAATGATGATTTGGAAGAGAGCGTCTATAAGTACACAGCCAGAGGGCTTCGTAGACAGTGGGAGAAGTGGAAACGTGAGCAAGATGTTTTATAGGATAAATCAAGCATCGCGGAGTTGGAACGTATGTTTTGATGTGCTAGTCAAAGAGTTTGACTTCATCAAAATGGTAGATGAACCAAGTATATACAAAAAGGTAGTAGGGAGTATGGTGGTGATCCTCGTATAGTACGTGGATTACATACTCTTGATAGGGAAGAAGTTTCCTATGCTACGCTCGGTCAATCTCCTCTTATCACAAAGATTCTCCATATAGGATCAAGGTGATACCTCCTAAATCCTGGATTATGGATCTATGAGATAGATATAATTGGATTTTAGGATTCTCACTAGTTGTTGTGAGATGGAGTCAATCGATCCTGGGGAGAATCACTGGAAAGGTTCCAGGGTGATAAGGACGACTGAATGTCAGTCGCAGGCATTGTCTTTACCCTCAGTGGAGGGACGGTATGTTGGAAGAGTTCCAAGCTAGATACCATGACTTACTAGACGATTAAAGGCAAGATACATCGTTACCAAGGATGCTACCAAAGAGGCAGTCTGGATATATATATATATATATATATATATATATATATAAGTTCATGAGATGAACTTCGTTCCTGCCACTGTGTGACAATGGATTTTTGGCTTAGGCCTAGGAACCCCCATCCCATCAGAGATCCAGACATATTCTAAGGCAGTATCACCTGATCATGGAGATGGTTGATCTCCAGGTAGATCGAGGTTAGGAGAGTAGACTCAGAGGACAACAGCGCGGATCCACTCACAAAGGCCTATTTCCCAGTAGAGACTTTTATGGGATGGTTGAGTATGAGATACTTCAACCACAGCTTATTGTTGGGTATGAGATACTACAACAGATGGCCCTAGTGCAAGTAGGAGATTGTTAGTTATATGTATGCCCTAGAGTCCATTACTCTACATACGTTGTATATTGTAGTGGATGCTCGGACATATATAGGGAGGACTTTCTTGCTCGACATGATAGTATGCTATCTGGTTACTCTTTATCTTAACATGTACCCTGATTGTCTCTATGTCACATGTTGATAAAGCCCTTAGGATGAGTACTTGACTACCAGGACTATAATGCAGATCATACTAGTAGGGACAGTGTAGTCGCCAAGTTCATCCTTCAAATGTTCCTAGTCGTGGGAGTACCGAGACAGGGCATCGATACATCAGAGTAGACTAGCGTATGCGCTTCTTGACCCATATGATGGGCGATGGATGATCCCATATCCATTGGTGTTTGACATCAGAGAAGGTATACGGGTGCTCAGTGGAGACTAGGTACACTGGACGGACTCGCCGAGAACTCCCAGATGGTATTATACCTCACGTCAGATGGTAGTTATCTGGTGACACTGGTACAGGTTAGTCTGTAGACCCGAGATCGTCATAGAGTCTTGTGTGATTCCCACTGTGGTTTGATTTCCATCATACCACGTCTAAGAGGGCGTGTAAAAAGGTGGCTTTTTGGTACAGTCTCGAATCACATGGAGGCAATGAGCGATAGGAGGGGTTTTGTCTCTCCCGTGATAGGGAGTTGATGTTGCACTGTGTTCGATTGGCTATAACTGGAAATCCCTGGCCAGGGTTGCTGAGATTTACTGATAAGTGTTATCAGTAGTTTCTCGAACTGTTATGGACCTCATATCGACACGACTTATCAAGTTACTGGGGTCTGACGTTTACCACCCCTAGGCGAGATATGCGACATATCAGACGAAGAGACCGGACTCTACGGGAGTGTTACTGGTTGGATTCATGGGAGAATGTACAGGCTTGCTTCTTGATCTTCTGATTGCTCAATACCCGGGTGGCTGTTACGTTTAGCTGACCGCTTATAGCTTGTGGGTGTTTGATATGATTATCACCTACTGCCGGCGTATTGACGATTCTTTAGAGTCCTACACAGAGGTTTCTTGGCTCCGGCAAAATGGAGTAGGAGCACATATGTGATATGTGCGGGACCGAGAACAATACGTGTATGTGATACCGTATTAGATTCTCGCGATATAGGATATCGGCCGGGTATATGTGATATAGCCGGGTCATCGGATCAAGGGTTGATTCGATGAACTGATACAGATTATATTAATCGGTTATTTGTGAAATAGCCGGATTATCGGATAAAGTGTTGATTCGATAATTTAATGTATAATTATATATTTGATATATTAAATTAGGTTAACTAATATAAGCTCACTTAAAGATTCTTTTTCTCATTCGGATAATACATTGATATATATGTGATATATGTTAATTGTATTATTTTATTTTGTTACAATAAATATTGTATATGTGATATATAATATTGTAATATGTTATGGTTGCAAATGCAACATGTTTTGTGGAGTTTAAACATGTTTAGGGTTTGGATTAGGGTTAAGCTTTCTTGAAGCTTCTAGATGCTTTGTTTTTGTTTTTAAGCAAAGATATTTTGTAAAGATATTTTGGTTGATATTTCTTTAACCCAACCCAACCCTTTTACCATAGTTAATTCTCTACATGGGTTAAGTTTTCATTCTTAACCTATGGTTGCATTTCTAACCACACACAAGTTTCATTATTCATCACATATAGATTCTTCTTCTTCTTCGTCTTGATAAAGCTTTCTAGCTTTTTGCTAAGTGATGATAATGAGTGAGAAATTGAAAACAAAAGAGTGCTAAATTCCTACTTCATCATCCTCATATATTCTAGCCGCTTAGATTAGGGTGTTTGCTTTGCTAATACTTGATTAGCAAATCAAGAGCTTGGGTTTAAGTTTCTTCAAGGTAGATCATCTTAGTTATTGATGATCGGAAGCAGGTTTGCATCTTTCTCTTCATAGAGCCTCTCTTGAGTCTGGGTACTCGATGATCGCAGCATAGGGACCTCAACACGGAGCTTTAAAAGTGAAGGAACGGACTACAAAAGTTGTAATCCCTAACTCTTAGAAGTAAAGTTATTTACTTGCATGTTTAACCCTAATGATCTAGCAAAGATCCTCGCTTTAGGATGTTCAACACTTCTATTTTTTAAATCGGGCATGATTGATGCCTTGTAGAACCTTGTGATAGTGCCTAGTAACCCTATAAAGCAGGCATCATGGAGTTGGAACATCTGTTTTGATAATGTTATCAAAGAGTTTGATTTCATCAAAAATCCAGATGAACCTTGTGTAAGTGCACGACGGCGCCCCGGCCGTCAATCCGACGGCCAAATGCGGAAGCGGTGATAAACTTTAATTTTACTTGAACTGGCAAACCGCCGCGCACTAATACCCGGATCGAACCATTAATTAGTCCTAGCTTACAACAAGAAAGGGAATAGAGATATACCGACGATCCAAGTCCTCCGGTCTTCTCGTCATCGTCCCGATCTCCTACGGAATGTCCCGTCTCTTCCTCGTCGCCGGAAGTGCACCACATCGCCTACTTCTTTTACGGGCTCCCACCTCAATGCCGAGGCAACTCGGGCACGAAGCCGGCTACTCGACGTGCCCAAGGTTCGCTGTAGAATATCTAGAGAAGAAGTCTCATTTGGGGTTTTGGAGCTTTGCCATTTTGGTGGAAGAAAAGAGAGCAACTTTAGGAAATGAACTAGAGGGCTTTTCTAGCAAACATGAGAAACAAAATGCCACACCAAAATGAATCAATTCCCATCCTTTTTCCAAGGAATGGCCGGCCCCCCCTTGTGTGTGATTGGAGAGAGAAAGAACAAAGACAAGGGGGTGGGTGGAAAGTGAGTGATGATGAAAAGAAACCAAATGATCACAACAATTCCAACACTCAATCAACAACCATGATAGCAAAAGTCAAGCCATGATCATCTAAAGAAAGTCAAGGTATGGTGCATATCATGAAAACCATCATGATACAAATAAGATGCAAAGAACCCCCTCCACAAATGCCTATTTGCAAGAATGCAAATAACCCCTCCTCCACCAATCTTCGGCCAATGAACGGAACAATGGAAATCGGCCGAAACGGAAAGCAAACTGGAAACTCCAGAAAACTGGTCCCGTAATAAATTACAGAAAAACCCCGATACTGTGCATACACACCCGCATCTGTATTTCGACCGAAATACAAATGCAATGAGACAAAATCTACACTGTACTATACTAGGATCCGGCTTATACCAAAACCGGCTAGTAATATCTGTTCGATCCTGATCCGTGCAATACCGCACGTATCTGATCGAACCCTGCCATATAACCATACGGCCTATAGTACAAACTGTCCGATCATGATCCGTGCAATACTGCACGTATCTGATCGGACCTTGCCATATCTCCATACGGCCTCTACAACCTTTCGCCCGAAAGCTGAGTAACTGAATGTGGGGGACTCTAAAGACTCATCAACACCTTGGTTGTGGATTTAACCACTAGCACGTCAGAGGTATAAGCTAATACGTAACGGGCTACCAGGTACTGACAAAAAGGGATGTCTGTGAGCGAACTCAGCCTGACAACCCTACTGAGCCTGTCAGTGACAATATCCGTACAGTCCGGTCCGTTCGTCTATGAGCATCGCATGGCGGGCCTAGGGGGTTGGTAAAAGTCAGACCCCCAAAAGCGGTATAAGTTGTGTCGGAGTGTAGCCCAGAACACCCTGAGATACTACTGGAATACCTACCAGTAAATCTCCTTGCCTCGGCCGAGGGCTTCGTGTAATGGCTCTCCTAGACACAGCACGACCTCACCCCCAATACCGGGAGAGACGAACCCCTGAAGATACGCTCACTGCCTCCATGTGGCTCGGGACTGTACCCAACTAAAACCTGTTTGCACGACTCCTTTGAGCCGTGGTAGGGTAGTAATCAAAGTACAGTGGGAACTCACACGAGACAAATGACGATCCCAGGTCGATGAACTAACCTGCACACATGTCACCAGGGAACTGCCATCTGACGTCTGGTATATGACCAACTAGCATGTTCCCGGCGAGTCCTGTCCGGTGTACTCATAACCCAATGAGCACCTGTATACATCTTAGGTGATCCAACTGACACCAGTGGCTTGTGAAACCGGCCACCGCCCCTCGTCGGGGTCTCGACCGTATACACTAGTCTACTCTGGAGAATCGATGCCCTGTCTCGAAACTCACACCACTAGGGACATTGTAAGGATATGCTTATAGACCCCCAGCTCCCACTTATATGATCGCCCTCGTACTGCTGGTGGTCAAGCAAGAATCCTAGGGGCTCTATCAACGTGCAATAGCAACTTGTCAGGTCACCTAAAGCAGTACACGATGATAAAGGTAAACCAGATAGCATACTATCATCTCGAGTAAGACTGTCCTACCGGGATAGGTCCTCCATTAATCATTGCAATCAAGTACCTGTGACCTAATAATTGACTCTGAGGGCACTATCTCCAACAATCTCCCACTTGCACTCAAGGCTAATATTGCGATGTCGCATACTCACAGCCCGTGTGATACCGAACACCCAACTTCTCTACTAGTCAGTCTCACAAAGCTCGTTTATGAAACTGTTGCGTTCGAGGAATAGCCTTAGTGAGTGGATCCGCTTTGTTGTTTCTTTCTATGTCTCTCTATATCTCAAGTTCGCGGAGAAACCCATCTCCCAAAATGAGCAATACCTGTCTTAGAATGTGTCTGGATGTCTGATGGGACTTAGCTCATAAATGAACTCCAAATCCAAACTTCTTAGACTGTATCGTCAACTGAACTTAATCAGTATCCTGCGCCATGCCTCCCTCAGTATTGCCTTGGACCATCTGTCCAAAATACTGCCCCTCGTTAGAAGGAAAAACTATAGCTCTGACAACCTCCTTGTCGTCCATGTCACCTTGGAAGCCTGGAATGATAACTGTCTCCCACATGAGGCTGTCGTTATCATGTCCCTAGAACGTCCACTCATGTTCTAAAACTGCTTCCGACCGTTTCTCCAGGATTGGATCAATGTCAACTTATTGCATCTAGTGCAAGAACAACATCTGGTGTGGTACTTGACATCTCATGATTGACTCAATTGCCTGGGCAAGTGATCTGCCAATCATGCACATCCCTCTCCCCTTTAGTCTGTAAGACACCTTTAGAGAGGGTGACTCCATTACCTGCAGGTACACTACCGTGCCAGGAGTCGTCCATTCTAAATACTCTTAGAATGCTGTCTGAGTACCCTGATTGGGAAACCACCCAAATCTAGATCTAAAGTCATAGATCTAGTAACCAGTATGTCTGATATAATGTCCAAGTCCCATATGGAGAAACCATTGTGTGACGACCAAAGTATAACCGATTGTAGTATAGGAATAACACTTCCTACTCTGTGTATGTCATCCAGATACCAGGACATCACACCCTACTACCTTCTCAACAGATCCATCCCCTATTCTGATGAAGTCAAACCCATGACTGTCACGTCAGAAATAGATGATCTTTCTCCGCTACATTTGCTTTAGTCTATAAATAGACATAAGCTACCTGTCCACCAATGCTTCCGCTGCTCCCACTGACTACGATAACCCTCTGGCAGAGTCATATAGACGTACACTTCTAAAACTAGTTTAGAACGACGCTATACGCATCCTCCCGCCGGGTCTCGCAGCCTGGAACAACAGCAATGGTAATTGTGGGTAAACAAGAACTTCCCTGTCACCGTCCTTGAGGCTACCGGAGTACCTCTCGGGTGCCTGAAGTTACCCACCGTATCTGCGGAGTGGCCAATGGAATGTCAAACCAGATTGAATCTTTAAGTTCCTTGTCAAATCTTCAGTAATCGTTTGTGGTTCTGGAATCACTTCCAGTTCTACCATACTCCCACTACTGTTTTTCTGAAAAAATCCATTTTTTAATAAAACTGTGGCGAGTCTAGAACAATATTGCTATTGTTCATCCAGATGGTAGAAAGTCAACCCTCGTCATAGCCTGGGTCAACCCACAAACAGCCATTACAGAATCATGCCTTGAGTTGTCCAGTGTCTGGTTTTAATCATAAGCCGGACAACTCCCCGTACCTTAACAACGTTAAGATACGAACTGTTCTATATCCCATATAGGACCAGAGGCACTGATTTAACTGAACCAGATCCAAATCATGCAACTATCTCCAGTGCATGTCAACTAAATGGAGGGAGGCGGATCAGCGTTACTAAACTTAGGAATGCTTCCAATTATGAGTAACCTGAAAGAGAAGCAAGATCTCTTAATCATTACTGTCAACTGAATACCATATACAAGTATCTACATCTTCGATTACTTTGAAGAATCCCGATACTTGCTACACCTGGTTCTCTACTCTATTCAAATACCTATAACTTCTCCAAATTCGGACCCTGTGTTTCCACGAAACACCTGTCTAAAAACTAGAGAAGTCATAAGTAAACCGAATATAGTACGAGGACCAACCCCTCTGTCCTAATGGACCCTGGACAACATACAATACTCTGTATAAGTCCCTTGAGTCTGATAACTCATTCACTGTGTGTCGTAGGTTGAAAACTGTACTTATGGTTAAGAAGAATTACACCGCTGTTTAATGCTCCTTACCTAACCATCCACTGATATAGGTAAATGTCGTAGACATAATTTCAGAAAGGTATATCTCACTCTATGAAAAATAGACGTACAGATATATCAATTTGAAATTGGTGCATAACAGCGGATATTCAAAACCAAATATTTGCCGACCGGCAAACTACCCAGGTGATTTCCTCAAATATCACCGATTGTAACGAATCCCGATATAATGAGGATGATCACCCAATTCCCAATAACCTACTCCCTCTCATCATCTGTAAAACCATACAGATGTGAGAATCATACCTGGTAAATACATACCCTGGAGCAAGTGTCTAATCGGGAAATCAGTTTTCCTTTAACAGTACACAGTGAGACTGAAACATTGAAATGTTTCGATGGGGTATCCTGGTATTCCTAGTAATGCCTCTTCCATTATCAGATTCACAACTGTAACCGTATATTTCTTTGCCACCTCTCCAAATCCCTTCATATGTCTTTAGTCATTACCTTCTGCACACCCCTTACGCCAAATGGTTTTCTTCCTTCCCTACCGTTCGGCACCAGCCTATGGTTTGGAAGAAGACTATCCAATAAGCATAATGGGTGTACTGTCCCAATCCTAGGAACACTCGTAATGAGAGAGGGTGAAGATAAAAGACAACCGAATAAACCTTATTCCTATTTCTCCTGGACCAGAATCCATCCCCGAACTGGAACAAGTTCCATTCGAGTTCGTATATAACCATACGATGGAGTATCCAAATAAACTGTGGATCTTCGTAGTGATACGGAGTGTCCTGGAGAAATACAAAGGTGATGTGGGAGTGGTAACGAAATATTTGGTTTGGTCGTGAATGTCTGTTGCAATTTACTTTGCCCTCTTACTAATCCCTTGCTTTGTCTGAACTTAATACCTTCTGTACACCATCGTTAGGCTAATTGGTTTTCTTCATTCCCTACCGGTCGGCACCAGCCTAAGGTTTGGAAGAAGATTATCCAATTTGCGTAATAGGTGTACTATCTCCTAAACCAAGGAGTACTCGCAACCTGAGAGAAGGTAAAAGGAAAAGACAACTGAATAATCCTATCCGTTTTCTCCAGAACCGGAAACCATCCTCGAATAAATTCTTTCGAGTTCGTATCTAACCATACGATGGTTTTGTCCAATGGAAGTGGACGTTCGTAGTAATACGGGGTGTCCTGGAGAAATAGGCAAAAGTAGGAGTGGCAATGAGGTCTGCAACTCTGACAATCCAAAAGCCAGTGTTTAGAAGGTTCGGTCAACTTGGTCTCTGAGTCAAAGTCTTAGGGTCGGGTCAATGGTCGCTGCCAAAGAGAGAGAGAAAAGAAACACTCAGCGTGCACTCTAACCTAGATCAGAATGGTTACCAATTTATCTAATCTGGAATCCTCCCACTGTACCTCAAATTCTCCTCCAAACCTGAAAGAAGAATTAGTCGGGGTCACCCGAGGAGTAAACTAACTCATCAGTAGGAATCGGGATCCAACTATCACCGCATGATAACGTGACGGAATCCGCTCACGCTATCACACTCCAGAAGGTATGCACATATCTGGCAAGTTTCAGTTCTTTTGAAACTCCCGATGTGATTTCTGCCCCATGCTCTTATGACCTTGACTAAGGCCAACAAATCATAAGTCACATGTCAAGTTTTACCCGTCATTATCCAGGTTGATTTGAACCCACCCGTACAAGCCCTTGACTAGGGCCAACAAGGCTATACGACTGTCCCAAACCAACGCATCTATCTATGCAGCATAAGAACACCCAACAGCTACCAAACACTGTGCCTTGACTATGGCCAACAAACACAGCTTGAATACTATTGACTACCCATATGAAACGACGGAGGGCTACGAATGGTTTCTGGCGAAAACCTTTAACGTAGTGAACTTGATATCGTTGAAGGAACTGATAGCTTTTAAAAATATAGTGACGAAAACCTTCGCTAAAGAGGTCACTCCCGGTGAAGGGATCTCGGCTCTTTCCCCGTAGAATGGGGTGCAGGATATTCTAACTGAATACCACGGTGCAAAGCAAAAGTAGTCGGCTATAGTGAAGTTAATGCCCTGACGCAAACTTCTGTCCAAGGGGTCACTCCCGGTGAAGGGATCTCGGCCCTTGCCTCGTCGACTGAGGAGCAGGATATTCCAACTGAATACCACGATGCTAAACAAAAGTGAACGTCCTTGCAATAAAAGCTTTTTGAAAAGTGTTCCAACAACATCAGATTAGGTTTGTTTTTAACTTGCATTGATCCGAATCAACGCAGTCCCATCAATTGATCACACCACAAAGAACGAAAATATACTGATGTACGTATATGCCATCCGCATTCGCCACTGGGTCCCGTCATTACCCGTTAGGTTAGCTAACTAACGACAGAGCGGGGACTGGACTAGCGCGGATGCAAAACAAATACAACATCTACTAATATATATACCAATATATTATATTCGCTCAAGGCGTGAATAAAATGCAACATCACAGAGAATGAACAGCATCACAGAAACAATACAGATATTTGGGATCCCCGGGTTTCACAGAGCCGCTGAAACCCGACGTTCCCCTGGTCGTGTGGATAGCCTGTGCAATGAAATCCTAGACCCCTACGGGCGCGGCAAGTCACCCGCCAAAACCTGAAGCGAGGCAGCCCCTTTCAGCACCGTGAATGGACCACCCAGCACTTCACGGAATCCGGTAACTTGGGCACCCCTCCTGGGTCAACCTGTACCCCCTACGAGTGCGGCGAATAGCCCGTCAATTCTAGAGTGAAGCCCCCTCCGTCTCAATGCCATGAGATGCGGGCTTGTTGCTCTCTAGAATCCGGCTATCCGTGCACCCCTCCGCGGGGCAATCCTAGTACAGAAAGTAAAATATACATACAACGGGTACATCGACCGCAACCAGGTCATGCCCCAAAATAATAATACAAACAGGCAGTGACGGCAGTCCACATGTCGGACGCTCGCCCCGCAATATCAAATGTACATAATACAACCACAACTGTACTAGCATTGCATCCAGGCTATCCCCCACGACCGATCCGCAACATCACAGCAAAAACAGAACATCAACGTGAAAGTCACGTTCGCAAATCCGTCTAACCGGGCTATAGCAGTTAGACTGGATTTACCGATCAAGTGACATTCACGGTCGCAGATATAATGTAAATACTGTGAAATAATGTGTTTAAAATATCCGATCGATCAAATTTTAACAAGTGGGCCCCCAAGTACTACTGTAGCACATCAAGAAATTCTGGGCCCAAAATTAATATTCCAAAACCCCTAAAATCTCCCCAGAAGCCCACTGTAAAAACCCAACCCACTGATTCCTCCATACTGCAGTGGAACCGCGGCCACAAGTGGGTTTTGGCCGCGGTTCCGCGCTCTGGTTAGAAGATCAGTGCCTCGAATTTGTACAGTAGTCTTACAATTTCTAGTACATCAATATTTTACAACCTGAAAAATTTTTCGAGACTGAAAAAAAACAACAGAAAACTGTCGTGGGTGATATTGGGTTTTCGGAACATTTCTTCGATCGGAATTGTAAAACACATTAAGGAAAGCTAGACTAAGTTAATGGCGAGGCTCTGATACCACTGTAAGTGCACGGCGGCGCCCCGGCCGTCAATCCGACGGCCAAATGCGGAAGCGGTGATAAACTTTAATTTTACTTGAACTGGCAAACCGCCGCGCACTAATACCCGGATCGAACCATTAATTAGTCCTAGCTTACAACAAGAAAGGGAATAGAGATATACCGACGATCCAAGTCCTCCGGTCTTCTCGTCATCGTCCCGATCTCCTGCGGAATGTCCCGTCTCCTCCTCGTCGCCGGAAGTGCACCACATCGCCTACTTCTTTTACGGGCTCCCACCTCAATGCCGAGGAAACTCGGGCACGAAGCCGGCTACTCGACGTGCCCAAGGTTCGCTGTAGAATATCTAGAGAAGAAGTCTCATTTGGGGTTTTGGAGCTTTGCCATTTTGGTGGAAGAAAAGAGAGCAACTTTAGGAAATGAACTAGAGGGCTTTTCTAGCAAACATGAGAAACAAAATGCCACACCAAAATGAATCAATTCCCATCCTTTTTCCAAGGAATGGCCGCCCCCCCCCCTTGTGTGTGATTGGAGAGAGAAAGAACAAAGACAAGGGGGTGGGTGGAAAGTGAGTGATGATGAAAAGAAACCAAATGATCACAACAATTCCAACACTCAATCAACAACCATGATAGCAAAAGTCAAGCCATGATCATCTAAAGAAAGTCAAGGTATGGTGCATATCATGAAAACCATCGTGATACAAATAAGATGCAAAGAACCCCCTCCACAAATGCCTATTTGCAACAATGCAAATAAACCCTCCTCCACCAATCTTCGGCCAATGAACGGAACAATGGAAATCGGCCGAAACGGAAAGCAAACTGGCAACTCCAGAAAACTGGTCCCGTAATAAATTACAGAAAAACCCCGATACTGTGCATACACACCCGCATCTGTATTTCGACCGAAATACAAATGCAATGAGACAAAATCTACACTGTACTATACTAGGATCCGGCTTATACCAAAACCAGCTAGTAATATCTGTTCGATCCTGATCCGTGCAATACCGCACGTATCTGATCGAACCCTGCCATATAACCATACGGCCTATAGTACAAACTGTCCGATCATGATCCGTGCAATACTGCACGTATCTGATCGGACCTTGCCATATCTCCATACGGCCTCTACAACCTTTCGCCCGAAAGCTGAGTAACTGAATGTGGGGGACTCTAAAGACTCATCAACACCTTGGTTGTGGATTTAACCACTAGCACGTCAGAGGTATAAGCCAATACGTAACGGGCTACCAGGTACTGACAAAAAGGGATGTCTGTGAGCGAACTCAGCCTGACAACCCTACTGAGCCTGTCAGTGACAATATCCGTACAGTCCGGTCCGTTCGTCTATGAGCATCGCATGGCGGGCCTAGGGGGTTGGTAAAAGTCAGACCCCCAAAAGCGGTACAAGTCGTGTCGGAGTGTAGCCCAGAACACCCTGAGATACTACTGGAATACCTACCAGTAAATCTCCTTGCCTCGGCCGAGGGCTTCGTGTAATGGCTCTCCTAGACACAGCACGACCTCACCCCCAATACCGGGAGAGACGAACCCCTGAAGATACGCTCACTGCTTCCATGTGGCTCGGGACTGTACCCAACTAAAACCTGTTTGCACGACTCCTTTGAGCCGTGGTAGGGTAGTAATCAAAGTACAGTGGGAACTCACACGAGACAAATGACGATCCCCAGGTCGATGAACTAACCTGCACACATGTCACCAGGGAACTGCCATCTGACGTCTGGTATATGACCAACTAGCATGTTCCCGGCGAGTCTTGTCCGGTGTACTCATAACCCAATGAGCACCTGTATACATCTTAGATGATCCAACTGACACCAGTGGCTTGTGAGACCGGCCACCGCCCCTCGTCGGGGTCTCGACTGTATACACTAGTCTACTCTGGAGAATCGATGCCCTGTCTCGAAACTCACACGACTAGGGACATTTTAAGGATGTGCTTATAGACCCCCAGCTCCCACTTATATGATCGCCCTCATACTGCTGGTGGTCAAGCAAGAATCCTAGGGGCTCTATCAACGAGCAATAGCAACTTGTCAGGTCACCTAAAGCAGTACACGATGATAAAGGTAAACCAGATAGCATACTATCATCTCGAGTAAGACTGTCCTACCGGGATAGGTCCTCCATCAATCATTGCAATCAAGTACCTGTGACCTAATAATTGACTCTGAGGGCACTATCTCCAACACCTTATGTTTATAAGAAGACTGTAGAGGAAACTGCTGCATTCCTCGTATTGTAGGTGGATGACATTCTTCTGATAGGAAATGACATTCCTATGCTATAGTCGGTCAAATCATTCTTATCACTAAGGTTCTCCAAGAAGGACCCGGGAGTTGCCACGTACATTTTGGGCATTCGGATCTATAGGGATAGATCCAAACGGTTATTGGGATTGTCCCAAACCAAGTACATCAACACCATCCTAAAGAGGTTTAGTATGGAAGACTCCAAGCGGGGTGCCTTACCCGCTTGCCATGGAGTCACTCTCTCCAAGGATGATTGTCCAAATTCTGATGAAGAGAGAGCTCGCATGAGCATTATTCCCTACGCTTCAGCCGTAGGATCAATAATGTATGCAATGTTATGTACATGCCCTGATGTAGCTTATGCACTGAGTGTAGTAAGCACGTATCGGTCAAACCAAGGGGAGAATCACTGGACTGCTGTGAAGAACATTCTTAAGTGCTTGCGAAGGACTAAAAAATTGTTCTTGGTGTATGGTAACGGGGTTCTCCAAATGGAGGCCTTTACCGATTCGAGTTTCCAAAGTGATAAGGATGACAGCAAGTCTATCTCAGGGTTTGCATTTATCCTCAACGGAGGGACGGTGAGTTGGAAGAGTTCCAAACAGGATACCGTTGCAGACTCTACGATAGAAGCTGAGTACATTGCTACAAATGATGCTGCCAAGGAAGCCGTCTGGATGAGGAAGTTCATCTCGGAGCTAGGAGCAGTTCCAACTATTATTAATCCAATACCATTGTATTGTGACAATAATGGGGCTGTGGCGTTGGCCAAAGAGCCCAGGTCCCATCAGAAATCCAGACACATCCTGAGGCGATATCATTTGATCCGGGAGATAGTAGATCGCCACGAGATCGAGATTAAAAGAGTAGATACGAAGGATAACACTGTGGATCCATTTACCAAGGCCTTCCCTCAGCCGCAGCATGAGCGACTTTTTGAGATGTTGGGTATGAGATACGCCAATAACTTGTCTTAGTGAAAGTGGGAGATTGTTGGATATTTGTATGCCCTAGAGGCCATTATATGATAGTGTATGTACTAGTTTGTATGTTTGTGTATGTGTGTGTGTATACAGAGGACAGTCTTGCTCGACATGATAGTATGCTATATGGTTGCTCTTTATATTGATATGATTGATAAAGCCCTTAGAATATTTGCTTAACTACTGGGATTATGATGTGGATCATACTAGTGGGACATCCGTAGTTTGTAAGCATATCCTTGAAATGTTCCTAGTCGTGGGTGTATCGAGACAGGGCATCGATATTCCAGAGTAGACTAGCGTATACGATTCTTGTCCCATGTGATGGGCAATGGATGATCCCATATCCATCTGGTGTGCTGACACCAAAGATTGTATACGGGTGCTCAGTAGAGACTGGGTACTCTGAACGGACTCACCGAGAACTCCTGTGGTATTATATCTTACGTTGGATTGCAGTTCTCTGGTGAAACTGGTATAGCTTAGTCTGTAGACCCGAGATCATCATAGAGCCTTGTGTGTCCTCCCACTGTTCTTTGATCTCCACCCTACCGCGGCTCTACTGAGTCGTGCAAGCAGGTGGATTTTGGATACAGTCCCGAGGCACATGTATGCAATGAGCGATAGGAGGGGTTTTTCGTCTCTCCCAGTATTGGAGTTTGATGTTGCGCTATGCTCGATTGGCTATAACAGGAAGTCACTGGCCAGGGCTGCTGAGATTTACTGATAAGTGTTGTCAGTAGTTTCTCGATCTGTTATAAGCCATATACCGACATGACTTATTGAGTTATTGGGGTTGACGATTCCATCCCCAGACTCAATATGCAGCATATCTGACTAAGAGATCGGACTGTACGGTAAGTGTTGCCAGTTGGCTCGATGGAGTTTTGACAGGTTCGCTTGTTTTCTTCTGATCGTTCAATACCTGGGTGGCCGTTACGTTTAGCCGACCGCATGCGTCTTGTGGGTGTTTGATGTGATCATCACCTACTACCGGTGTATTGACGAGTCTTAGAGTCCCGTACAGAAGTTTCCTAGCTCATGCAAAATGATGTGGTGTGTATATGTGATATGCATGGAAGCTCGATTAAATGCGTGTATGACAAACCGTATATTAATCGGGTGTTTACTATTGGTCGGGTCATATGTGATATGACCGGTTTATTAAATCACGTGTTGATTTAATAATGACTTTTAGCTCACTTTTATTAAACCATTTCATTATGGATGTATGCATATATGTATATACATACACATGATGATGTGTATGCACACATACATACATACAAGTGTATCATGGTTGATGATACATGGAAGATGGCAATGCAAGACTCACACGGTTCAAATTAATATGTGTATTTTTATTTTGAGATAAAAGAAAAAGGAAAATAACAAATGACTCATTCTTTCTACACTCTTCTAAGGTTGACCATTGACTTAACCCTAAGTTTATTTTCTTTGTTTTTTTAACTCATCACAAAATATCTAGATATTTCTTTGAACCATGGTTGGATGTGAGAGTGTCTCACATATATATCCTTTTATTTTTATTTTAAAACATAACAATTATCATTATCTTGAGAAAAGCTTTGCCATCTTCATCTTCCTCCTTCTTCAAGCTCTCTTGAGTTTCTTTGAGTGTGAGGAAAAGGAAAAAGAAAGGGTTTTTAAGTGAGATAACAAACCACACAAACATTCTATACTAGTTTAGCCTTTAGTTTAGAGTGTTAGCATCACTTCCTCATTGATCAAGTGAAGCAAGAAGCTTTGAGCAAAAGGACTTCTGGTGGATCGTCGTGGACTTGGAAGCATTCAAGCGAGCCGTTCCAAACTCTAGGAGATCCAAGGAGTCACTCAAGGAGGTCTACAAAGGTTGTAGTCTCTCCACTTAGTGATAGATTATTTATTGTATGAGATACTATTAGTTGTTACCCTAAATTTCTAGTTCGATTCCTAGTTAAATTTTCTTAGCACCTCGTTAAATTTTATTGTGGCATGTGTGATGCTTCCAAACCCTTGATAAGCTGCTATGGAAACCATATATAGGTTAGTCTGTCGACCTGAGATCGTCATTTGTCTCGTGTGAGTACCCAATGTGCTTTGATTACTACCCTACCACGGCTCAAAGGAGTCGTGCAAACAGGTTTTAGTTGGGTACAGTCCCGAGCCACATGAAGGCAGTGAGCGGATCGTCGGGGGATTCGTCTCTCCCGGTATTGTGGCTTGATGTCGCGTTGTGCACGGGTGGCCATCACTGGAAATCCTCGGCAGGGGTATACGAGAATTGCCGATCCAGGATCGATAGTTTCTCAGGTGTTGATGGGTTGCATAACGACACGAATTATCGCATTATTAGGGGTCTGACTTTATCCCCCTAGACCCGATATGCGATACTCTTAGTCAAACAGACCGGACTGTACGGATATTGTCACTGTCAGGCTCGGTAAGGGTTTAGGATGAGTTTGCTCGTCGGCCTCCCTTTCTTTCAATACCTGGGTAGCCGTTATGCATAGCTAGTGCCGCTGACGTGCTTGTGGTTAAACCTGTAAGTCTACGATAGCGTCCCGGCCGTCAATCCGAGGCCAAATGCGGAACAAAAACTTTTACTAAACCGGCACTAACGCAGACTTTCACCCGGATCGTACCATTAGCACTAAACTAGCTAACTACAAAGACGTTTAGAATGGCTATACCGATCGATCTGTGTCCTTCGGTCTTTAGCCTTCATCTTAAGCTCCTCACGGCATCTCCGATCTCTCTCGATCTCCGGTCTCCTCATCGAAGTGGTGCCACATCTAGAAGTGTTTTTACGGGCTCCCGCTCCAAACCGAAGCAACTCGGACATGAAGTTTGCTAGCTGACATGTCCAAGGTGAAGTAGAGAATATGTGTGATTACATTGTCTCTAAACATCCATTGATTCTCAACACATCAGATGGTATGGATGGAGGTTGAAGAAGAAGCCATTGATGAGGAAATTGTGAACTCAAGAAGAAAGAAGAAGAAGAAGAGCTTGCTATTGTGTGAAATATAAAATATGAGAGCTCATTATCCAAATGAAGAGCCAACCCCAAGACTAAGTGGCTGCCCTCTCTCTCTCTTCACATCAATTCAACACAATAATCAATCATGAAAATTGACATGGCACCAAAAATAAGACCATGAGTCACTAAACATGCACATGCCTCATTTAATGCCCTTAATGATGACTTGAGCTCATAATTTCCACCAATAAGCATTAATCCAAATGTTTATGACAATAAATAGAATGACAACTTCTTAAAGTAAACTCGTGACCGATCACAAGGATACCCCTCATCTGTATATACATACTTGCATCCGCATTCCGGCTGAATACGAATGCAACGAGACTAAAGTAATCCAACAAATCTAATACTAGGATCCAGCTTAAACCAAAGCCCACTAGTATGATCCGTACGATCATGATCCGTGCACGAGTGCACGTATATGATCGAACCCTGCCATAAAACCATATGGCCTCTACAACGTTTTGCCCGAACTAGGGAAACTTTCTGTGGGGGACTCTAAAGACTCGTCAATACGCTGGCAGTGGGTTTAACCACAAGCACGTCAGTGGTACTAGCTGTACGTAACGGCTACCAAGGTATTGAGCAAAGGGAGGCCGACGAACGAACTCATCCTGAAACCCTACGGAGCCTGTCAGTGACAATATCCGTACAGTCCGGTCCGTTCGTCTATGAGTGTCGCATATCGGGCCTAGGGGGCTGGTAAATGTCAGACCCCCAAAAGAGGTATAAGTCGTATCGGAGTGTAGCCCAGAGCACCCTGAGATACTACTAGAATACCTACCAGTAAATCTCACTTTCTTTGGCCAAGGATTTCGTGTAATGGCTCTCGTAGACACAGCGTGATCTCACCCTCAATACCGGGAGAGACGAATCCCCTGTCGATCCGCTCACTACCTCCATGTGGCTCAGGACTGTATCCAACTAAAACATGTTTGCACGACTCCTTTGAGCCATGGTAGGGTAGTAATCAAAGCACAGTGGGAACTCACACGAGACAAATGACGATCTCAGGTCGATAGACTAACCTGTACACATGTCACCAAGGAACTGCTATCTGACGCTACTTATAATACCAACTAGCATGTTCCCGGCAAGTCCAATCCGGTGTACTCATAACTCAATGAACACCTGCATACTTCTTAGGTGATCTAACTGACACCAATGTCTTGTGAGGCCGGCCATCGCCCCTCGTCGGGGTCTCGATCGTATACACTAGTCTACTCATGGAGTATCGATGCCTAGTCTCGAAACTCCCATGACTAGGGACACTTTAAGGATGTGCTTATAGACCACCCAACTCTCACGTATATGATCGCCATCATACTGCTGGTAGTCAACCAAGAATCCTAAGGGCTCTATCAATGTGTAATAGTGATCTGTAATGTCACCTAAAGCATGTACACGATGATAAAGACAAACCAGATAGCATACTATCATCTTGAGTAAGACTGTCCTACCGGCATAGGTCCACCCTCAATCATTGCAATCGCGTGCCTGCGATCCAATAATTGACTTTGAGGACACTATATCCAACAATCTCCCACATGCAATTATGGCTAATTATTGCGATGTCGCATACTCACATCCCGTGTGATACCGAGCACCTAACTCCTCTACTAATCAGTTTCACAAAGCTCGTTTGCGAAACTATTACGTTCGAGAAATATCCTCAGTGAGTGGATCTGTCCTGATGTTTCTTTCTATGTCTCTCTTAATCTCAAGTTCACGGAGAAAACCATCTCCCGAAATAAGCAATACTTGTCTTAGAATATGTCTGGATATCTGATGGGATCTAGTTCATAAATGAACTCCAAATCTAAACTTCTTAGACTGTATTGTCAACTGAACTTAATCAGTATCCTGCGCCATGCCTCCCTCGGTTTCCGCTTGGACTACCTATCCAAACTACTGCCCCTCGTCAGAGGGAAAACTATAACTCTGACAGTCACACTGTCATCCAGGTCACCTTGGAAGCCTGGAATGATAACCGTCTCTCCAAGGAGGTTACCGTTATCATATCCCTAGAATATCCACTTAGGTTCTAAAACTACTTCCGAACGTTTCTCCAGGATTGGATTGATATCTGAACTTATTGCAGCTAGTGCAAAAACAACATCTGGTGTGGTACTTGACATCTCTTGATCGACTCATTGCCTAAACAAGTGATATTCCAATCATGCACATCCCTCTCCCTTTTAGTCTGTAAGACACCTTTACAGAGGGTGACTCCATCACCTACAGGTACAACAACATGCCAGGAGTTGTCCATTCTAAAACACCTTTAGAATGCTGTCTAAGTATCCATATTGGGAAACTACCTAAATCTAGATCTAAAACCATAGATCTAGTAACCAGAATGCCTGATATTATATCCATATCCTATATGGAGAAACCACTGTGTGACAACCACAGTATAACCGATTGTAGGATAGAAATTTTACTACCTACTTTGTGTATGCCATCCAAATACCAAGACATCACACCCTACTACTTTCTTAATAGATCCATCCCCTATTCTGATGAAGTCAAAGCCCATGTCTGTCACATCAAAAATAGATGATCTATCTCCGCTATATTTGTTTTAGTCTATAAATAGACATAAGCTACTTGTCCACTATGCTTCCGCTGCTCCTACTGACTACGACAACCCTCTGGCACAGTCATATACACGTACACTTCTGAAGCTAGTTTAAAACGACACTATACTCATCCTCCTGCCGGGTCTTATAGTCTGGAACAGCAGCAATGGCAAGTCTGGGTAAACAAGAACCGCCCTATCACCGTCCTTGAGAATACCGGAGTACCTCTCGGGCGTCTGAGGTTACCCACCATATCTGCGGTGTGGCTAATAGAATGTCAAACCTGATTGAATCTTTAAGTCCTATTAAATTTTCAGTAATCGTTTGCGGTTCTGGAATCACTTCCAGCTCTACCATACTCCCACTACTGTTTTCTGAAAAAGTCCATTTTACTAAAACTGTGGCGAGTCCAGAACAATATCACTATTGATTTTCCAGATGGTAGAAAGTCAACCATTGTCATAGCCCGGGTTAACCCATAAACTGCCATTACAGAAACGTGTCTTGAGTTATCCGGTGTCTGGTTTTAAGCATAAGCCGGACAACTCCATATACCTTAACATTGTTAAGATATTAACTGTTCTATATCCAATATAGAAACAGAGGCACTGATTTAATTGGAACCAGATTCAAATCATGCAGCTGTCTCCAGTGCATGTCGACTAAATGGAGAGAGGCCTATCAACATTACTCAACTTAGGAGTGCGTCCAATTATGAGTAACCTAAAAGAGAATCAAGTTTCTCAAAACCATTAGTATCAACTGATTACCTCACACAAGTATCTACATTTTCGATCACCTAGAACAATCCCGATACTTGCAACACTTGGTTCTCTACTTTATTCATGTACCTATAACTTCTCAAATCTTGGACCTTGTATTTCTACGAAACACTTGTCTCAAACCCTGTGCGTCGTAGGTTGAAAACTGTACTATGGTTATGAAGAATTACACCGCTGTTCAATACTCCTTACCTAACCATCAACTGATGTAGGTAAATGTCATGGACATAATTTCAAAAAGTTATATCACACTTTATAAAATAAACGTACAGATATATCAATTTGAAATTGGTGCATAACAATGGATATTCAAAACCAAATATTTGCCGTCCGGCAAAAACCCAGGTGATTTCCTCAAATATCACCAATTACAACGAATTCCGATATAATGAGGTTGATCACCTAATTCCTAATAACTTACTTCCACTCATCATCTGTAAAACTATACAGATGTGAGAATTATACCTGGTAAATACATACCCTGGAGTAAGTATCTAATTGGGAAATCAGTTTTCCTTTAACAACGCTTAGTGAAACTGAAACATGAAAATGCTTCGTAGGGGTTTCCGGGTATTCCTAGTAATGCATCATCAATTATTCAGATTCATGACTATAACCGTATATTTCTTTGCCATCTCTCCAAATCCCTTTATATGTCTTTAGTCATTACCTTCTATACACCTCTTTTAGGCTAAATGGTTTTCTTCCTTCCCTACAGTTCGGCACCAGCCTATGATTTGGAAGAAGACTATCCAATAAGCATAATAGGTGTATTTCACGACCCGAAATTTGGCACGTGACGGCCCTAATACTACGCAACGTCTACAGACGTAACGCAGTAAAAGAAAGCCAAAACCCAGAAATCTAAACCATGAAAAATACGGAAACGATAATAAAATATTTTTAAACATTTGAAATCACAATCAAAATTCTTTAAAAGAGTCCACTTTCTTTCTTTAAAATTTTGGCAGCACCCCCTTTGTAAAACTAACCCTAAAATGGGTATAACAAATAAAGATAAAATAAAGCATTCCCAAACGGGAGCAAGTACACGCCCAAAGGCGGAATAAACAAACACCACCACAAATATACGACGCCGTAGCGAAGAAATAAGAGACAAAAGAAAGGAAACTGTATAAACAGCAACAAATCCACAATAATATACAATATCGTCCTCACCAAGTCTCTAACTCACAACATACTAGTAGATGGAGAGTACAAGATACAATGAATATACAATACAAAATACAGATAACCACCAAAACACACCTAAGAAAACGGCACACTGTGAGTCGATGCGGTATCTGAAGCAAAAGATGATACGAAGGATGGAAATAGCCTACCTCTGACTACTCCGGAAAACACGTGCAACCACTGTAGCACAACGGGGGTGAGTTGACAACTCGTGAATAGTAAATAACATATGCAGGTAATCGCAAGTATGCACGTACTGCGCGAATCTAAGATATGCAATTACCAGTAACAACATGTCATATGAATGCAGAATAATGGAAAGTACACTAGTAGGTACAACCAATATATATAAAGAAATAATGGTATGACAACAGTATGCAATAATCATGCGATAGGGATATGAGAATGTAAATGTGCAATAATCATGAAAGGTACACTAAAAGGTACTACTAATACATGCAGCAGTGCACTAACAGATAAAAGGGAGGTATGGAGTGAAATATGTCATTTCCACGGAATCCTGACATCGTGGTAGGATCACAATCCATCAAGACAAATCAAATCCCAATTCCTCAAATCAGCCCCTGATTGGTAATAATTCTGCGTGTTCAAGTTTAGTTAATTACCGCAATCAAAACGGTTTCGCTTGTAGCTAGCCGGTTGAGTACGGGTCGTCCGCAGGGAGATGGGAATCTTTTTCTATGTGCTTTAACGAGTTAAGTCCAGTTTTCCAGATTTGTTTGTGATTATCTAAGTGTTAAAATGATATGTAAAGAGAGCTTGTTAGGGTTAGGATTAGGTTAGTTTGAGTTAGGAGTCCCTCACTTCTTTCATTGCCACTCTTAATATCGGTGTTACGGTAATCGGCAACAACGGGGATTAGCACGACTAGGAAGGAACTTGCGAGTATAAGCTAGGCTTTCCAACGCTTAAGTTTTCCTTTTGGTGCTTGTCCGTCCGTTCTTGGCTCTTAGCCATAACCTCCGGTTAATTCAACCACAACCGGTCTCACTACGGAATCACCGCTATCATGTAGGATAGGGTGCCGTAAGGAGCGGATTGTGGTTCAATTAACGGGAGTCGATTTAAGATGTTGGGCAAGGAAAGAGTGAGAGAGATTTCCTTCTCTCAAACTTCCCGTATCCTACCCTAACAAGTAAGAAACTACTCACACATCATAATGAAAAGAAAACAAAACAAAAGAGGAAGATAGAAAGAAGGAGATTAGAAGATAACAACTAGCTATTTGCGAGCTCACCTTGGCAAGGATCAAGCGTAAGCGTCATGGTTGTTTAAGGATAAAGGAAAAGAGAAAAGAAAGAAAGAACAAGAAATAACAACAACTAAGTTAACAAATGAAAATTACAAGCAATAATAATTTAACTAAAGAACAAGACAAGATATAATAACAAAAGGAACTTCTTTATTCATCATTCTTCACTCACAAAATCTCACTACAAGTTTTTCAATGGAGAAGAGAAGAGAAGAGGAAGAAGAAACAAGTATTCTAAACCTAGAAAAATACAAGATTATGCACCCTTGGCTTCACAAGGTTCTGGGCTATTTATAGGCAGGGAACTGGAAATCTAGGGCAAAATTCTGCCTCTACATTAAAAGACCAAAATACCCTTGAAAAATCTTCAAATGCGGCACCTGAACGGCCGCGGAACCGCGGCCTAGACCCTCTATTGGCCGCGGTTCCACGGCCGTTTGATGGAGTTGGGGCATCGTATTTTCTGTGCTTCCCTGGTCTGCTGTCCCCTTTTGTCTGGTACATGTTGTTTCTGATAATCTTTCCACATTTCTTCCAGAATTCTAGTGGATCAAAAGGTGATTGGACATGGATCTTTTGTTATGATTTTCTTGAGCTCCGCGTAGATTTCTTGGACTTGGTGTTGCCATTGTGCTTTGTGCATGAAGGTGACAATCGATTTGCCATTTTGTCTCCTAAACTGGTGTGTGGCAACAGACGGATAAAGAGCGGAGATCCGTGTTTTATCTGTGGTTGGCAGGAATCCGGATTTTGTCGTGTTTTTCCATGAATTTCATCGTTTAGGGCCGAGAACATGTATCCTGCAATTGACTAGCAAACACGGCTCAAGAGTACCTACCGATATACAATGTGATAAAAATTGGGCGGTATAAAAATGCAAAAATCTGATATGAACAAATACCCCCAAACTTATCATTTGCTCATCCCGAGGAAAGCCAATTTATTCACAAAAAATTTCCTAACCTCACTTTCGTAGGGAACGCGATTGCACTGGGCACGTGCAACAAGCCGTTAAACCACTAGGTGTCCCTAGTAGGAGGAGTGTTGTCTCCTGAGGGTTTTCAGCGGATACTACCAACAAAATCTGGTCAAGTTGGTTTTGTAAAATAACTAAGATTCAAACCCTAAAGTTTTGTTTCAGAAAATAACAATTCTATTATCCTAAGTCTAGACTATCGAACCTTTATTTTTCACACCTCGCTTCTTATTTAACTACAGCTTTTATATGTCTTCACGTGCAGTGTAAATAGTGTCGTTAAGTTCCAGAAATGTCGAATAAAGTCCTCATAATAAAACCCGGATAAGAATTTTGAAAGGATCACATAAGTTTTATAAAGAGTTAAGCATTTTTCAAGTTTCGTTTTCCAGTAAGGTTTCAACTTCAGAATTTCTATCTTCCTTAACAGGAAACTAGGTCTTATTTTTCACTCCACCTTTTTCTTGTTTTCATTTCATACATACCTCTGTGAATGTGCAATAGTCTTTATCATAGAATAAAACCTTCATATCTCCGCTAAAATTTTTATAAAAGCCTGTCTTTTATCAAGATTATTCTCACACAAAGAACCGTTAGGAATTTTAACTCGGAGAGAACACTTGCTTGACTTTGTTTTAATCTGGACTTTCTAGGCTTCTTAGCCAGTTTTGGGCCAATGCACCCAAACCAGTTAGCTTTAGGGCATTAGGTGTAGAAACACCCCAGCGGACTTAATTACTCAAGTTACCTAGGTCCACAAACAAAAGACAGTTGGGCGTGAAAATCATGATGATTTAATACGAACGGAGATATAGCCGGCAGTTCAATTATTTTTTTGGATAAAAGACGTGTTTAGTGGGTTTTGGTGTGTAATCATTCCAATCAAGTTCCAGATGGGTTATTTTTCAGACTTAGTTCCAATTAAGGCATCAATAACATTCCTTCATATTCACTCACTTCATAAACTATTCTTGATATTACTTATTTCCGAACAAACCTATTTGATCCTCAGAAAATCATTTATCCATTTAAAAGTTTTTAGACATAAAATGACTTGTCATCTAATTTCCAAAACTCACGACACGTGTAGTGTGATGTAAAGACGTATATCAACTATAGTTAACTTCAAAGGAGAGTTATTTTTCAGGTTTTCAAAATCTAAACATAAGATTTAGTTATTCTTATTTTATCAAACAAAACCGTCGAAATGTTGAATCAGAGTCCTCCCACTAGCTAACTTGACGGAAAAGTTTTTATGTTTTTAGAAAATTTTCAGATTTTTATGGATTTTATGGATTTAAATATGCAGATGCAAAATATACATATGAATGCGAAGGTAAGAAATGCGTACCGAGCGTACCCCCAAACTTAAACTGGACAGTGTCCTCACTGTCATTGCATGAAGAGATCATTTGAAGGGTCAAAATTGTCGGTTAGGTATACACACAAATTTTTATTTTTGTTTTTGGTTTTAAGAAAAAGAAAAAGAAAAAGAATATCCACAAAAATGTACAAAATGGTATATACATACCCCCAAACTTATTTGGAACAGTGTCCACTGTTCTTGTCTGGATAACCGAAGTTTGGTGGTCGGCAGAAGAAGATCATGCAGGGTAAACCGGCTCCTGTAAGAATAGGAGCTCCTCTGTTGGTTCGGCGCTAAGGTACGGTTTAAGTCGGTGTCCGTTCACTTTAAAAAATGAACCATCCTTTGGATTCTCAAAATCCACAGCGCCCTGCGGATACACATTCCGCACAAAATATGGCCCTTTCCAGCGAGATCTGAGCATTCCTGGATGGAAGTGAAGTCGGGTGTCGTAAAGCAGTACCTGCTGACCAGGTACGAAAGTTTTGCGCAAAAGGTGTTCATCGTGAAACACCTTCGTTCAGTTCTTAACAACAACCGCGTTATCGTAAGCCTCATCCCTAAGCTCGCTCAATTCATTCAACTGCAGCTTCCGATGGCTGCCCGCATCCTCGAGAGACAGATTCAACTCCTTTATCGCCCAAAATGCGCGATGCTCTATTTCGACAGGTAGGTGGCAAGCTTTTCCGTACACAAGCCGATAGGGAGACATGTCAAGGTCGGTCTTATAAGCGGTTCGAAATGCCCAAAGGGCATCAGTGAGTTTCAGCGACCAATCCTTACGGTTCTTGGAAACCGTCTTCTCCAGTATCTGCTTGATTTGCCGATTTTAAACTTCGGCCTGCCCGCAGGTTTGGGGGTGGTAGGGCGTAGAGAGCTTATGATTAATGGAATATTTCCGCATCAAGGCCTCGAAAGTCTTATTGCAGAAATGACTTCCATTGTCACTAATGATCGCTCGGGGGTGCCCAAACCGGGAAAAAATGTTTTCCTTAAGAAACCTAACGACAACCTTGTTGTCGTTAGTCCGGCTGGGCACAGCCTCGACCCATTTAGAGACGTAATCAACAGCGAGAAGGATGTACAAGTTCCCGAAAGAGCTGGGAAACGGCCCCATGAAATCTATCCCCCAAACATCGAAAATCTCCACAACCAAGATTGGTTGGAGCGGCATCTCGTTCCTCCGGGATATCCGTCCCAAGTGTTGGCACCGGGAGCAAGTCTTGCAATAGTCATGAGCGTCTTTGAAGAGTTGTGGCCAGTAGAAACCACATTGCAAGATCTTCTCAGCTGTCTTTCTGGGGCCAAAATGCCCGCCACACGCTTGATCGTGGCAAAATGACAGCACACTCTTGAGTTCCTCGTCAGGGACACACCGACGAATAATCTGGTCGGGACAGTACTTGAACAAATAGGGTTCGTCCCAGTAAAAGTGTTTTACTTGGGATAAGAAGCGAAGTCTGTCCTGACTTGACCATTCAGTTGGTAGTAATCCCGTGGCCAAATAGTTCACAATATCTGCGAACCAGGGTTCACAAGATACTGTCAAGAGCTGTTCATCCAAAACGTTATTGATCGGAATTGGAAGCGAAGGCGAAGAAGGAAGTCGTGAGAGATGGTCGGCAACTACGTTTTCACATCCTCGTTTGTCCTTAATGACAAGGTCAAACTCTTGAAGCAAGAGGATCCAACGTATTAACCGAGATTTTGCATCTTTCATCGCAAAAAGATGGCGCAGAGCAGAATGGTCTGTGTAGACAATGACTGGAGAGCCGATGAGGTAGGGCCTGAACTTCTCTAAAGCAAATACAACAGCTAAGAATTCCTTCTTAGTTGTTGTATAATTGAGTTGGGCGTCATTCAGGGTTCGGCTCGCATAATAGATTACGTGCGGCATCTTGTTTATGTGTTGTCCAAGGACAGTACCAATGGCAAAGTCGGATGCATCGCACATAATCTCAAATGGGTGAGTCCAGTCAGGCGAAGAAAGAACGGGAGCAGAAGTGATTGAGCTTTTCAATGACTCGAATGCAGTCACACAGCTCGAGTTGAAGTCGAATGGCGTATCCTTGGCCAACAAAAGAGTCAAGGGCCTAGCAATCTTGCTAAAGTCCTTGATGAACCGTCTATAAAAACCGGCATGGCCAAGGAAGGCTCGGATATCTCTGACGCATCAGGGAGGAGGTAGATTGGAAATGACCTCAATCTTTGCTTTGTCAACCTCTATGCCATTTTGCGAGATGATATGTCCTAAGACAATACCTTCGCGCACCATGAAGTGGCACTTCTCCCAATTCAAAGTGAGATTCTTGTCCTTACATCGGGTAAGGACAGCGTCAAGATGCAGCAAACACTCGTTGAAGGAATCGCCGAAGATGGAGAAATCATCCATGAAAATCTCCAGAAATTTTTCCACCATGTCAGAGAAGATTCCCATCATACACCGCTGGAAGGTAGCGGGCGCATTGCATAACCCAAAGGGCATGCGACGATATGCAAACGTGCCGAAAGGACAAGTGAAAGTGGTCTTGTCCTGGTCTTTTTCGGCGATGGGAATTTGATTATAGCTGGAGTAGCCATCAAGAAAGCAGTAGTACTCGTGTCCGGCCAATCGTTCAAGCATCTGGTCAATGAAAGGTAGCGGAAAGTGGTCTTTCCGCGTTGCGGCGTTGAGTTTTCTGTAATCAATGCATACTCGCCACCCAGTTTGGGTGCGAGTGGGGATTAACTCGTTCGCCTCGTTGGTTATGACCGTGATGCCCGACTTCTTGGGGACAACATGAATGGGGCTAACCCACTGGCTATCAGAGATAGGGTAAATGATACCACTATCTAGACATTTTACGATCTCCTTCTTCACAGCCTCTTTCATGACTGGATTGAGATGTCTTTGTGGATCCCGGGCTGGTTTGGCATCATCCATCAGATGAATGTGATGTTCAATGATCAGGGGACTAATCCCCTTGATGTCCGCCATGGACCAGCCAAAAGCTTGCCTGTTGCTGTGCAAGACCGTGAGAAGGGCTTTCTCTTGCTCTGGAGCTAGAGAAGCCGAGATGATGACAGGGAGGGTCTCGTTCTCACCTAAGTAAGCGTACTTAAGGTGAGACGGCAAAGGCTTGAGTTCGAGCGTGGGAGGAGAAACGATTGAAGGCAAGATTGGTGCAGAGGTCTCGAACTCAAAGGATTCCAGCAAAGGTTCAAAACGAGTGTAAGCGACCGAGTCGGATGGTTCATGTAACTCATCCGGAAATTCGAAAGATTCAAACTCGGGTTGCGAGCGGCTAAGATCGTTCGAGAACGTGAAACACTCGTAGTCGTTGTCGGGCGTAGAAACAGCAGCAGGTTCGAGGAGGAACGCACTAGTGGCGTCAAGATTATCGTGATCAAACAGAAACTCCTCGAATTCACATTCTTCTGGGGTGATCTCCTGGATCGAGCAGACGTCCAGTATATGAGCATTAGGTTCGGCGGGCTGATTCCCCAACCTACAAATGTTGAGTTCAATCATCATGTTTCCAAAAGAGAGGTTCATCGAACCATTGCGACAATTGATCACAGCATTTGAGGTTGCAAGGAATGGGCGACCGAGTATCACCGGAATTTGATTCCGGGGGTTAGCTACAGGCTATGTGTCTAATACAATGAAGTCAACGGGGAATATGAAGTCCCCGACTTTGATTAACACATCCTCTAGCTCACCCCTAAGATGGGTGATCGATCGGTCGGCCATTTGGAGAGTGCAGTGCGTGGGTTTCAGCTCTCCTACGCCTAATTGCTCGTATACTGAGTACGGAAGCAGGTTAACACTGGCACCAAGATCTAATAGTGCGCGGTTGATGTTCTTATCCCCAATGGTAATGGAAATCGTAGGACAGCCAGGGTCCTTCCATTTTTGTGGTAAAGATTGGGTAAGAGCATTACTCACAGCACTATCCAAGAAAACTTTCTTTGGTACCTGAGACTTCCTCTTTTTCGTGTACAAGTCCTTTAAGATTTTCGCGTAGGATGGGACTTGTTGGACGGCATCTAAAAGAGGAATGTTAATGTTAACCTGCTTAAATAACTCCAGAATCTTCTCCATTTGAGGATTTTGTTTATTAGACCTCAACCGGTTTGGAAATGGGACATTTTTAAAATTTGTTGAGTCTAATTCTTATGGAGGAGATTGTGGAGTAGGAACGGATCCCAGAACAGGTGTTTTCGTGGAGTGAGAAGTGGGTCCATTCAAAGCAGAAGAAGAGGATGGAGAGCCTTGTGAAGAACGGAGAATAGGCTCAGAAGACGAAGAAGCAGGAGACGAAGAAGAAGAAGAAGTAGAAGAAGAAGCGGCCGGGGTGTCATCATTGATCCGTGTGCCGATGTTGTTTTGCAGCATCCTTCCCGATCTCAATGTGGTCACGACACTCACATTATGATTCTTTTGTTCAAGAGCAACATGTACATTCTGTGGGTGACCGGGATTTGGGAGTGGTTGGGACGGGAGCTTCCCCTTCTCTCGCTCGCTTAAGGCCGCATTCAGTTGTGCAATCTGGGTCTCGATGGTTTTGATGCTTTGCCCGTGAGCGGCAGTATGTTGCACTAAGGACTGAATGGAAGACTGGATGTTGGCAGTGGATTGAGTCGATTGTTTAACGAACGCCTCCAGACTTCGTTCGAGCGAGGAAACCTTATCGTTGTTTGACGGAACAAAGTTGTTTGGTGGAAAAGAATTGTTGGGTGCAAAGTTGTTCGTCTGATTTTGAAAAGGTTGGGGTTGGAAGCGTTGCTGAAACTGCTGTTGAGTTTGTTGTTGCGCTTGTTGTTGCGGCGGAGGGGCCCTTTAGAAATTGTTGCCTTGGAATTGATTCTGATTCTGATTCCAGGCGAAATTGGGGTGGTTCCTCCAACCGGGATTGTAGGTGGAAGAGTATGGATCATTCCTCGGTCTTTGCTGGAATGCAGCATTAACCTGATCCTGTCCTTGCGATGGTGGATTGTAAGGACACTCTTCGGTCAAGTGAGAAGGATCGGAACAACAAGCGTAGATGGTACGAAGAGGAAGAACAGGGGTAGGAGCAGGAGAAGAGAATTTGCTCTCTATCGCTTCAAGCTTTCTCGTTATTGCGGCCATTTCAGCTTTCATCGCAATAGAGACGTCAAGTTGGTGAATTCCTACCCTAGACTGACCGGTAGAAGTGGAGGTAGAAGAAGAAGTCGTCGGTCTGGTGCTCTCCCATTGTAGCGTTTGCTCCGCAAGGTCGTCAAAGAATTGCCACGCTTCCTCATCAGATTTGGATAGGAAGTGGCCCTGACAGATGGTTTCCAACAACTGCTTCGTTGCTGGGTTCAGGCCCTCGTATAAGGTTTGGCAAAGTTGCCATTTCTCTATACCGTGGTGAGGACACTGAACAAGAAGGTCTTTGTACCGGTCAAAGCACTTTCAGAAGGGTTCAGAAGGAAGCTGAGAAAATTGGTTGATTTCATTGCGAATCCTTGCGGTTTTATGATTCGGATAGAACTTTTTGAGAAACGCTTTAACAAACTCGTCCCAACTGGTTATGGAGTGGGAAGCGGTGCTATACAGCCATTTTTCAGCAAGATCGCATAAAGTGAACGGAATGACCCGTAGACGTATAGCATCGTCCGACAGTTGGGTAGTTTTCATCATGGCACAAACGTTTTGAAATTTATTGATGAAGATATAGGCATCTTCAGATTCAAGCCCATGAAATCGTGGAAGCATGTTGATGAAGTGGGGCTTAATTTCAAAATTATCCCCATTGGCCGGTGGAAGAGAGAGGCAGGTGGGAAGTGCAGAACTGGTGGGATAGAAACGATCCTGGAGCGCGATTCGCTGCGGCGCTACAACAGGCGGTGGTGGTGGGTTATTGGTCTCCGTAGGAGGTGGAGCCAATCCAGGGGTAGTCAAAGAGATGTTCGGATTAAATCCTGACATCGCGGAAGAAGAGGTTGGTGATGGTGAAGGTGAAGATGTATGAACAGAATTCCGGTCAACGTCGGAGTTGTCCGGCAAAGGTAAAGGTGAAAGAGGAGTGGACGGAGTTTCGACGTCTGAGTCGATCGCGTAGTCGGTAGCGACTAACGTAACGCGGACTAGGCGGACGCTAGTGTCCCGAGTCCAAACAGACATACACTAAACGAGTTTAGTATAGTCAAAGCGGAGAAGGTGAGGGTAAGAAAACGTCAATGGAGAAAGGCGATGGGTGGTGGGTGAAAAATGGATTTTTGGCGACAAAGGGCAAGTTTTTATAAAAGTTTTTGATTTTTCCCTTTTTTTTTTTAGAAAGAGCTTTACAGAAATATGTACGGACTTACGGCTTTAAGCAATCACAAACAAGATATGCACAATCACACCTAGATCTAGTGGTCACCTAGGTCAACTAGACAGCTCCTAACTGTTCCAAAGAACTAGAAACAGGACCTCAAACCGCCTCTTCTCCGCCAATTGCGGCCAGATGAGTGCCAGGTAAGTGGGAGGTTGTCCAACGCTTTCACGAAGTTCCTTAATTAAATAACCACTTGCCTTCGTCACACTTGCCTAGACACCGCAAAGTCAGGATAGGATAAACGGCCGATGCCTGTAATTAGTCCTCTGTCCTAATGAGCGCGAAGTCCTTAGGGCTGAGTCTAGTATTTTTTAATTTAACAATGGTCAATGCATATGCTTTTTGTGATTTCTGGGGTCCTGGGAAGGGTGATGAAATCCCCACCCAATCTAAATTGGTTTCAAGCCCCTTAAGTCCGTATTAATGAATGCAAAGCGATAACAAATCAACTGCAAACAATTTTTTTATTTTTAGCGCGGCGCAAAGAATCCTGCAGAAGAACAGTTTATTGGAAGGGGGAAGAGAATTTGCGCAAAGAATGCTGCAGAAAACACAGTTTATTGGAGTCCAGAGGAGTGGGGAGGAGGAGAGAGACTTACCCAAAAATTTTGGCACACTGAAGAGACCAAACGGCCGCGGTTCCACGGCCTAAGCTGGCTTATGCCGCGGTTCCGCGGCAAGATGGTGGGATTGGGCTTCTGAAATTTTTGGGTATGCTCTGTTGGGTGTCCTCTGCTTGTCTGGATGTGCTGAATTTTGACTTGCTTACTGTATCTGTTCCAGATTTTTACAGTAGACCGTTTGCTTCGTTTTGATCCGTCGCGGTGTAGCCGCGAAATGTGGGTCTATCTTCCCACGTCTTTGGCACTGAACTTGAATTTCGAATATCCCACGTCTTTGGCACTGAACTCGAATTCCGTATTATCCTGCACACTTGCACAAAAACTAATCAAAAATAACAAGATGCTTTTTCTTTACAAAGTATTTTTTTTTTGTTTTGGTTATATTTATATTCACAAGTTAACCCGAAATTACACAAAGAAATAAACTACCGTCTCCCCGGCAACGGCGCCATTTGATTGGTAATAATTCTGCGTGTTCAAGTTTAGTTAATTACCGCAATCAAAACGGTTTCGCTTGTAGCTAGCCGGTTGAGTACGGGTCGTCCGCAGGGAGATGGGAATCTTTTTCTATGTGCTTTAACGAGTTAATTCCAGTTTTCCAGATTTGTTTGTGATTATCTAAGTGTTAAAATGATATGTAAAGAGAGCTTGTTAGGGTTAGGATTAGGTTAGTTTGAGTTAGGAGTCCCTCACTTCTTTCATTGCCACTCTTAATATCGGTGTTACGGTAATCGGCAATAACGAGGATTAGCACGACTAGGAAGGAACTTGCGAGTATAAGCTAGGCTTTCCAACGCTTAAGTTCTTCCTTTTGGTGCTTGTCCGTCCGTTCTTGGCTCTTAGCCATAACCTCTGGTTAATTCAACCACAACCGGTCTCACTACGGAATCACCGCTATCATGTAGGATAAGGTGCCGTAAGGAGCGGATTGTGGTTCAATTAACGGGAGTCGATTTAAGATGTTGGGCAAGGAAAGAGTGAGAGAGATTTCCTTCTCTCAAACTTCCCTTATCCTACCCAAACAAGTATGAAACTACTCACACATCATAATGAAAAGAAAACAAAACAAAACAGGAAGATAGAAAGAAGGAGATTAGAAGATAACAACTAGCTATTTGCGACCTCACCTTGGCAAGGATCAAGCGTAAGCGTCATGGTTGTTTAAGGATAAAGGAAAAAAGAAAAGAAAGAAAGAACAAGAAATAACAACAACTAAGTTAACAAATGAAAATTACAAGCAATAATAATTTAACTAAAGAACAAGACAAGATATAATACCAAAAAAAACTTCTTTATTCATCATTCTTCACTCACAAAAGCTCACTACAAGTTTTTCAATGGAGAAGAGATGAGAAGAGGAAGAAGAAACAAGTATTCTAAACCTAGAAAAATACAAGATTATGCACCCTTGGCTTCACAAGGTTATGGGCTATTTATAGGCAGGGAACTGGAAATCTAGGGCAAAATTCTGCCTCTACATTAAAATACAAAAATACCCTTGAAAAATCTTCAAATGCGGCGCCTAAACGGCCGCGGAACCGCGGCCTAGACCCCCTATTGGCCGCGGTTCCGCGGCCGTTTGATGGAGTTGGGGCATCGTATTTTCTGTGCTTCCCTGGTCTGCTGTCCCCTTTTGTCTGGTACATGTTGTTTCTGATAATCTTTCCACATTTCTTCCAGAATTCTAGTGGATCAAAAGGTGATTGGACATGGATCTTTTGTCATGATTTTCTTGAGCTCCGCGTAGATTTCTTGGACTTGGTGTTGCCATTGTGCTTTGTGCATGAAGGTGACAATCGATTTGCCATTTTGTCTCCTAAACTGGTGTGTGGCAACAGACGGATAAAGAGCGGAGATCCGTGTTTTATCTGTGGTTGGCAGGAACCCGGATTTTGTCGTGTTTTTCCATGAATTTCATCGTTTAGGGCCGAGAACCTATATCCTGCAATTGACTAGCAAACACGGCTCAAGAGTACCTACCGATATACAATGCGATAAAAATTGGGCGGTATAAAATGCAAAAATCTGATATGAACAGCCCCCAAATTGGCTCTCATATCATCTAAATACCACATCTCCTCAATTTCACAATATCAAGTATATTTCGTATATCCCGAATGTACAACATCAAGTAGATCTCACATATCTCGTATGTACAATATCAAGTATATCTCACATATATCGAATGTACAACATCAAGTGGATCTCACATATCTATCCAGTATCCAATCCCAAATGAATCTCTTATATCCCGAATCAATTCTCCAGCAAAATTCTAACATCCTAAATATAATGACATAATTAATTATGATGAGGTCAATACACATATATTAGCGTCCCATTCTCCTAATATTGGTGTAAGGGTATATATAACAGCGACTCAATCCCCTGTTATATATACAAAGGAGTAATTAGAAATATCATGAAACCAATGTGCCAAGCATCGACACAGAAATGCTGATCCATCTGGTGTTGTCTCCATGACTGGCCCCCTGATAGGTACGTATCATACGCTATCCCGAAAGCTCGAGTGTCTAGCTCTGACCCTCGTCTCTCGACGTATCCATACGTACATGACTCCCGTCGGTATCCACATGATAGCCGCTGAGTCATTGGTCCTGTCACCGGAAAGTATGGTTCCCCCACTAACTCATCTCCTCACTGAGATTCTTGCCCCGGGGTACCTCCGGGCCCCACCATGTACCCGTACACGGATCCCTCATTTCCTCGCGTAGGGTATACACATCGTAAATGACAAATCTCATGGTGGCTGCTAAAATATCATATCAAGGAAACCGGGTTTTTCAAATAATGCATAATTTCATGAACTCCCGCGGTTCCCAAATCCAGAAAATATCATGAAAAATCCATATAACAATGCGAAAATCCATGAATATAATATGTGCGCCATATCTTAAATGCAAGCATATAAAGGAAAAACCGCTAATTAACTACATCAAGTCCATTCAAATATCTTGCGGTTTCTATTTATCCACTTCTAAATAACATCAAGTGAAGGTAAACATGTAGCTAAAACCAGATGTATGTGAAATCAATAAGGTATAGCAAGATAATGTGTCTACCTATAAGCAATGATATAGTATACCCCTTGGGTATAAGAATAGTATGTGCACGGTATACCTGTAGCTATGTCAGGGAGTGTGTATGTACCTATCACAAATGATACAATACTCTATAGGAATACAGGTATGCTAAATGCCATATATGATAAGCAGTATGAATCAATATCACAATGTCCCTAACCAAGTAATATAACATCTATAAGTGGTTTGTGTGTGACATGGCAATTATTGACGGTGTGTGTAGCATACAATCAGTGCTCGTGCAATATGAATCGTCAATAATATGTGCAGTGTCCTTCTTCTACTAGTCCAGGCACAACTACATCTAAGTAATAGGGTAAAGGCGCAATTCTAATAATAACTTAGAATATGCGACAAGTAATAAAATCTCTAGCCCTGACGCATAACGCCATGCGGGCGATTCCCCTGTAGATGTTAAATCTACTCACCGATGGTCTCGAGCTATGAAAATCCAACCACCTGTTTCCCCTTGTCCACGACACCCGAAATCCCTGCTTGCGAACCTAAAATTTCTTAAATACAACATATAAGCTAAATATCCTATGATGAAAAAAAGACAACGAAACGCGAAGAAAACGCCCGGAAAATTACACTACGCGCTTAGCGCTTCTATCGCGCACGATACCGGCCAAAAACCCTAATTGGGGTCGCTAAACTACAAAACACCAAGTCTGGACCCCGATCGTCCCGATCGCGCAACACAACACAAGAATTACGAGGAATACAATAGATATAATCTCGCAACGACCAATCGAACGCACGTCGGAAAAACCACGAAATCTAGTAAGCAACCTATCGTAAAATTTCGCACTAGTTTCAAGCTAATCCATATCTAGCGATTACAAACACCTTAAAATAGCTTAACTAAGCTATCTAAACCATTCCTATATTTTTAACACTCGCTAATTATGTTTTAGCAAAAACCTAGTAAGCTAATTGCATAATTCAACAAAGTGTTCATTAGCAAAAATTAACATTTCCTACTAGGTTAATCATCTCCAAAACACAAATTAACACTTCAAATGAACACTAAACACTTAACAAAATTTAACCCTAACATGAATTTCTTAAACCAAATATAAATGAATTAATCATGATTTAAAAACTAAACTAAACACATAATTAGCTTACTAAATTAGCTAGATTTAAGATTAAAGTAAGTATAAAAGGATTAAGGTAAGAATTATACCTCCCCAAGAACACCAAAATGAAGCTTAATCCATCATCTTAGCATCAAAACCCATGCTTGTTGAAGAACCAAGAAGGATTAGTGAAGGAAAAGATGGTTTAATTTTTATTTAGGATTTTTGTGGATTTATTTTGGAATTTTTCTTGAAGAATTTTGAAGAAATCATGAAGAAATGAGCTTGGGAAATATTTTGGACAGAAATTGGAGATAAGGGTCGGCCATGGGGAGGTTGGGGGTATTTTTGTGAATTTTAGGTGAAGAAAAGCTAGGAAAATGAGTAATAAATGCTAATAAATGCACTTTGCCACCTTTACACATTTTCTTTTCTTTTTAAAATAAAACCTTTTGCACTCCAAAAATATCTAGATATTTAAAAAGAAGTTTCAAAAATATTCTAGTGACAAAAAAAATATTTATTCACAAGAGATAAATTTTCCGATTTACGTGCACAAAATACCGCTTAAAATAATATTTTATTTGGGAAAAATTCTATCTGAAGCAAAACCTCCCAAATACTCCCAAAGTTCGCGCATAAGCTTTACTTTAGCTAAACTAGGTGCCGGCAACCTTATACGGACGTTTAATCGAAATCGGGTTAAAACGGGAAAAACCGACAATTTTGCCCTAAAACGGAAAAATTCGCAAAACGATTTCTGAACGTTACAATCTCCCTCCCTTATAAAAATTCGTTCCCGAATTTAAAATTTTCACTAAGCGTACCTTCAAAAGAAGAGTACAAAACTCCCAATTCTCGCTCGCAGCCTCCCGAGTGATCATCTCACTATACGGCTACGTCCAAAAAAAAATCTCCACAGATTGCAAGACCCTTGACCGAAGTTTCTCCACCTGCCGGGCCATTAACACCAATGGCTGCCGGTGAGCGAAAAGATCGTGTCAAAGCAAATGGTCTAATGCTGAATCATGTGAAAAAATCATGAAGGTAATTGCAAAGTATCAACACAAAGAATGCGGGGTGAAAACTCAATAATCTGGGCGGATGTGCCAAATTAAAGGCAACGAACTAACTCGCTTAAAGGATCTCAAAAGGACCTAAAATCCTGGGATAAGATTCCCAAAACTCCACATGTCATTTATCGGAAAATCCATAGGAATACATGATCTCCCACTGCGAACTCAAGCCTACGACCAACACGGTCGATATAAGACCTCTGTCTGCACTGGGCTACTCATCCTGACCTAAACCAACTGGATCATCTCCGAAGTCTCTAGACTAGCTGAGGTCCAAAATCCAACTACGCAGAGTCAGAAAACAGACTGGTGATCGACACGACCTGTCTAAACCTAGAGGTTGCCAATTGGAGTGTCTCCTAATAACAACTATCGAAGGAGAACCCTAAAAATGGCGAGTGACGATCCCAACTGCCGACAACAATTAACACAAATGCACAATAAGACAAACACCTTGAAACGAAACTTGAAATTTCTCTTTACATTCCTGTCCACCCGTAACTATCTCATAAGTCACGTCAATGTTGACGGAACTTGAATGAACATAGAGAGTTGACTGATATGCTTGCTCTAGGATTTCACGTCTCTACCCGATAATATCAGGTACACAAACGCATTCCTAACTTAGCACACCCTTGTCACAATCAAAGACTCCGAATCATTACCCAGCCGAGTATGCTCAAGTATCTCTAACGAACGAGCGTCGGCGGCAGTGTCACATCCGCACACAATCGAGCCACTTTCGCGAAACATTACAGTTAAACCACAAAGTCGCCCGAACCAAAAGCAAAGAACTGATGCAGTTGCTAACCGAATCTCCAACTACCGAAAACTCCGCACACATGCCTCAGTCCAATGAAAAGAAACCTCCATTCCGGTTATTCCAGTCCACGGTGCAGCAATACACTAGTAATCCTGCACGAAACGGCGGTAAAAACCTGCTAAGCCCAAAATCAACGGACCTCTGTCCGTACACAAGTCTGGGCCAAAGCTGTACGGTCTTGATCTCTATCGGAACCATACGAAACCATCTCCCGTAACAACAAGACCTAGGAGTCAACACAAATAAGCCTAAAGGAACACTCCGAGAATCTAGCAAAGAGCTGGGGCTTTCCCAATGTCTGCAAAACAAATCCTCAAGTGCTGCTCCTGTTCCTCAAGACACATTAGAATAGACTAAAATGTCGTCAATATCACAACAAAAACTGGTCGAGGAACGGCCTGAAGAAATCTGGTGTATCATGTCTACGAATGCTGCTAGGGCATTGGCGAGTCCAAAGACACCACCAAAACACACAAAGCCGTATCATGCACAAGGCAGCCTTCGGAATGCCATCACTCCGAACCCGCAACAATGATGACCTGATCGCAACAACTTAGAAATAGTCTCGCACTTAGGAGCCGATCGAAGAAATCGTCAATGCGAGGTAAATGATACCTATCCACACCGTAAGCCGGTTCAATTGACGATTTATCAATACACAACCTCAACTGCCATCCTTCTCCTTGACGAACAGAAATAGGAGCTCCTCAAGGCGAAACACTCAGACACACAAACCTCCCAACAACAACTCTGCAGCTGATCCTTAAGCTCCCTAAGCTTCACCGGCTCATCTAGAACAACGTCGGAAAACTCTCGCACGATAATTACCCGGTCCAACAAACCAACTGTGGCTCCGGTATCTCGAATGAACGCCAAGAATCCTCGACATCTCCTCCAAAAGCTGAATAGCGAAAAAGGCTGAATTCAAGCTGTGAGAGGCGGTACAACTATCCACCTTCACAACAAGAACTGACTCGCCGGGAAAACAATTCCTTACTGTTTCCTCACGGTAGTCCACAAACGCCTAACACGTAGCTAACCAATCCATGCCCAGGAGAACGTCAAATCCAACATCTCTAGAAGGATCCAATGACGGAAGAATTTCCTCACCGATTGGCATACGACTGAAATACGTGTCGCGCAACAAAAGAATCGCTGACAGAAGTTAACACAACAAACGGCTGATCTAGCTAACACGATTCTCGTCCCAACCACGGCACAAAGTGTGAAAAAAACCAACAAGCACAACAAAAGAACATGTGAATTAAGGATACCTGAAAACTCTGCATTGAACGCCCGTGCGTCCCGATGAGTAGAAGCAAACTCCTGTGTCTGCCCCCTACCCGCAGCTGACTGTACTTCTCCTCTGTAGACTGACCCCTCTGAGCGAACCTTCCACGTCCACGGCCTCTCTGAATACGACCCTGACGCGACGCTAAGGAACAACCCCTGATGAGGTGATGAAGGCTCCCACATCGATAGCATCCAATGTAACGTTGCTGACCCTCCTGGGGATGAGAACTGAACGACTGTACACGTCCTAAGCCTCTGCTACTCCCATGGCGGCCAAGAAATCTGTCTCGAAGACTAAGCCTATGTCTCTGGGCTGGTACACTGGTACGAGTCCTCCACTGTCCTGGAACTCTCAAAGTCTCTGGAATATGTGCCTCGTCAACTGGGGCTGCATCTACTGGTGCTAAGTGGGTGACGGACTAGTGCATGATGATCCGAAGGAACAACTGAGTAACAGGGGTAATAACCTCCTGTCGCTGCGCTCGAACGGCATCAACTAATGATCTCATCGTCTAACGCAAGTCTTGCATCTCTGCCACAAGCCTAGCAAGCTGCTCTGTCGAAGGATGATCCGTCTGCACCTGTGCAACTAGCGTGCCATCCTGGTCAGTGCTCGTCTCATCCGAGCCAGCTCTAACCTCGGCCCTCGCTGCATCATTATGAGTCCCCATAGTCATCGGCGGCAAGGCTATATATAGAGATGAGATTTGATAAGGACACGGAAATCGAATCACATGGAAGGAATTTCAAGCAATTTGTACTTAGGTCTCTTTAGGCGAAGTACCGTATGGTGAGTATGCTGCAGACATACACACACTACGTTACTCTGCTTAAGCTACCTACTCCATCATACCAAGGTCATCCTACTCTCCGAAAGGTAAAACCTAGAGCTTTGATACCAACTTTGTCATGACCCGAAATTTGGCACGTGACGACCTTAATACTACGCAACGCCTACAGACGTAACGCTGTAAAAGAAAGCCAAAACCCAGAAATCTAAACCATGAAAAATACGGAAACGATAATAAAAGTTTTTGAAACATTTGAAATCACAACTCAAATTCTTTAAAAGAGTCCACTTTCTTTCTTTAAAATTTTGGCAGCACCCCCTTTGTAAAAACTAACCCCAAAATGGGTACAACAAATAAAGATAAAATAAAGCATTCCCAAACGGGAGCAAGTACACTCCCAAAGGCGGAATAAAAAAACACCGCCACAAATATACGACGCCGTAGCAAAGAAATAAGAGACAAAAGAAAGGAAACTGTATAAAAAGCAACAAATCCACAATAATATACAATATCGTCCTCACCAACTCTCTAAGTCACAACATACTAGTAGATGGAGAGTACAAGATACAACGAATATACAATACAAAATACAGATAACCACCAAAACCCACCTAAGCAAACGGCACACTGTGAGTCGATGCGGTATCTGAACCAAAAGATGATACGAAGGATGGAAATAGCCTGCCTCTGACTACTCCGGAAAATACCTGCAACCACTGTGGCACAACGGGGGTGAGTTGCCAACTCGTGAATAGTAAATAATATATGCAGGTAATCGTAAGTATGCACGTACTGCGCGAATCTAAGATATGCAATTACCAGTAATAACATGTCTTATGAATGCAGAATAATGGAAAGTACACTAGCAGGTACAACCAATATATATAAAGCAACAATGATATGACAACAGTATGCAATAATCATGCGATAGGGATATGAGAATGTAAATGTGCAATAATCATGAAAGGTACACTAACAGGTACTACTAATACATGCAGCAGTGCACTAACAGATAAAAGGGAGGTATGGAGTGAAATATGTCATTTCTACGGAATCCGAATATCGTGGTAGGATCACAATCCATCAAGAAATATCAAATCCCAATTCCTCAAATCAGCCCCCAAATTGGCTCTCATATCATCTAAATACCACATCTCCTCAATTTCACAATATCAAGTATATTTCGTATATCCCGAATGTACAACATCAAGTAGATCTCACATATCTCATATGTACAACATCAAGTATATCTCACATATATCGAATGTACAATATCAGGTGGATCTGACATATCTATCCAGTATCCAATCCCAAATAAATCTCTTATATCCCGAATCAATTCTCCAGCAAAATTCTAACATCCTAAATATAATGACATAATTAATTATGATGAGGTCAATACATATATATTGGCGTCCCATTCCCCTAATATTGGTGTAAGGGTATATATAACAGCGGCTCAATCCCCTGTTATATATACAAAGAAGTAATTAGAAATATCATGAAACCAATGTGCCAAGCATCGACACAGAAATGCTGATCCATCAGGTGCTGTCTCCATGACTGGCCCCCTGATAGGTACGTATCATACGCTACCCCGAAAGCTCGAGTGCCTAGCTCTGACCCTCGCCTCTCGACGTATCCATACGTACATGACTCCCATCGGTATCCACATGATAGCCGCTGAGTCATTGGTCCTGTGACCGGAAAGTATAGTTCCCCCACTAACTCATCTCCTCACTGAGATTCTTGCCCCGGGGTACCTCCGGGCGCCACCATGTACCCGTACACGGATCCCTCCTTTCCTCACGTAGGGTATACACATCGTAAACGACAAATCTCATGGTGGCTGCTAAAATATCATATGAAGAAAACCGGGTTTTTCAAATAATACATAATTTCATGAACTCCCGCGGTTCCCAAATCCAGAAAATAACATGAAAAATCCATATAACAATGCGAAAATCCATGAATATAATACGTGCGCCATATCTGAAATGCAAGCATATAAAGGAAAAACCGCTAATTAACTACATCAAGTGAATACAAATATCATGCGGTTTCTATTTATCCACTTCTAAATAACATCAAGTGAAGGTAAACATGTAGCTAAAACCAGATGTATGTGAAGTCAATAAGGTATAGCAAGATAATGTGTCTACCTATAAGCAATGATATAGTATACCCCCTGGGTATAAGAATAGTATGTGCAAGGTATACCTGTAGCTATGTCAGGGAGTGTGTTTGTACCTATCACTAATGGTACAATACTCTATAGGAATACAGGTATGCTAAATGCCATATATGATAAGCAGTATGAATCAATGTCACAATATCCCTAACCAAGCAATATAACATCTATAAGTGGTTTGTGTGTGACATGGCAATTATTGATGGTGTGTGTAGCATACAATCAGTGCTCGTGCAATATGAATCGTCAATAATATGTGCAGTGTCCTACTACTACTAGTCCAGGCATAACTACATCTAAGTAATAGGGTAAAGGCGCAATTCTAACAATAACGTAGAATATGCGACAAGTAATAAAATCTCTAGTCCTGACGCATAACGCCATGCGGGCGATTCCCCTGTAGATGTTAAATCTACTCACCGATGGTCTTGAACTATGAAAATCTGACCACCTGTTTTCCCTTGTCCGCGGCACCCAAAGTCCCTGCTTGCGAACCTAAAATTTCATAAATACAACACATAAGCTAAATATCCTATGATGACAAAAAGACAACGAAACGCGAAGAAAACGCCCGGAAAATTACACTGTGCGCTTAGCGCATCTATCGCGCACGATACCGGCCAAAATCCCTAATTGGCGTCGCTAAACTACAAAACACCAAGTCTGGACCCCGATCGTCCCGATCGTGGAACACAACACAAGAATTACGAGGAATACAATAGATATAAGCTCGCAACGACCAATCGAACGCACGTCGGAAAAACCACGAAATCTAGTAAGCAACCTATAGCAAAATTTCGCACTAGTTTCAAGCTAATGCATATCTAGCGATTACAAACACCTTAAAATAGCTTAACTAAACTATCTAAACCATTCCTATATTTTTAACACTCGCTAATTATGTTTTAGCAAAAACCTAGTAAGCTAATTGCATAATTAAAAAAAGTGTTCATTAGCAAAAATTAACATTTCCTACTAGGTTAATCATCTCCAAAACACAAATTAACACTTCAAATGAACACTAAACACTTAACAAAATTTAACCCTAACATGAATTTCTTAAACTAAACATAAATGAATTAATCATGATTTAAAAACTAAACTAAACACATAATTAGCTAACTAAATTAGCTAGATTTAAGATTAAAGCAAGTATAAAAGGATTAAGGTAAGAATTATACCTCCCCAAGAACACCAAAATGAAGCTTAATCTATCATCTAAGCATCAAAACCCATGCTTGTTGAAGAACCAAGAAGGATTAGTGAAGGAAAAGATGGTTTTATTTTTATTTAGGATTTTTGTGGATTTATTTTGGAATTTTTCTTGAAGAATTTTGAAGAAATCATGAAGAAATGAGCTTGGGAAATATTTTGGACAGAAATTGGAGATAAGGGTCGGCCATGGGGAGGTTGGGGGTATTTTTGTGAATTTTGGGTGAAGAAAAGCTAGGAAAATGAGTAATAAATGCTAATAAATGCACTTTGCCACCTTTACACATTTTCTTTTCTTTTTAAAATAAAACCTTTTGCACTCCAAAAATATCTAGATATTTAAAAAGAAGTTTCAAAAATATTCTAGTGACAAAAAATAAATTTATTCACAAGAGATAAATTTTCCGATTTACGTGCACAAAATACCGCTTAAAATAATATTTTATTTGGGAAAAAATCTATCTGAAGAAAAACCTCCCAAATACTCCCAAAGTTCGCGCACAAGCTTTATTTTATCTAAACTAGGTGCCGGCAACCTTATACGGACGTTTAATCGAAATCGGGTTAAAACGGGAAAAACCGACAATTTTGCCCTAAAACGGAAAAATTCGCAAAACGATTTCTGAAACGTTACAGTGTACTCTCCTAATCCTAGGAGTACTTTCAATCTGAGAGAAGGTAAAGATAAAAGACAATTAAATAAACCTTATTCCTATTTCTCCTGAACCAGAATCCATCCCCGAACCGGAACAAGTTTCTTCGAGTTTGTATATAACCATACAATGGATTATCCAATAACTGTAGATCTTCGTAGTGATACGGGGTGTTCTGGAGAAATAAAAAGGTTAATTAGGAGTGGCGATGAAATACTCGGTTTGGTCGTGAATCATAACAGTCGCAGTTTACTTTGCCCTCTTTCTAATCCCTTTATTTGTCTTTACTTATTACCTTCTGTACACCACACTTAGGCTAATTGGTTTTCTTCATTCCATATCTTTCGGCACCTGCCCATGGTTTGGAAGAAGACTATCCAATAAGCGTAATAGGTATACCCTCTCCTAATCCTAGGAGCCCTCACATCCTGAGTGAAGGTAAAAGGAAAAGACAAGTGAATAATCCTATTTAATCTCTCCAGAACCAGAATCCATCCTCGAATCTCGAACAAGTTCCTTCGAGTTCGTATATAACCATACGATGGATTTATCAAATGGAAGTGGATGTTCGTTGTGATACGGGGTGTTCTGGAGAAATGCAAAGGGTAAAAGAAGGAGTGGCAATGAAGTATGCAACTCAGACAATCCAAAAGCCAATGTTTTAAGAAAGTTCTGCTAACTTGGTCACTGAGTCATAGTCTAGGGTCGGGCCATGGTGGCTGCCAAAGAGAGAGAGAGAAAAGAAACACTATGCATGCACTCTAACCTAGATCAGAATGGTTAATCACTTTATCTAATCAGGATGTCTCCTACTGTAACCTCAAATTCTCCTCCAAACCTGAAAGAAGAATTAGTCGGGATCACCCGAGGAGTAAACCAACTCATCAGTGGGAATCGGGATCCAACTATCATCGCATGATAACGTGAAGGAATCCACTCACGTTATCACCCTCCTGAAGTTATGTGCATGCCTGGCAAGTTTCAGTTTCTTTAGAAACTCCCGATGTGATTTTTACCACATGCTCTGAGCAACTCAAGAATTTTCTTGAGTTGCCAAAGGAGGTAATTTCTGCACCATTAGAGTAGTATTTCAATTCCTTGTGCATCTATACTTGTTTCATGTCGATATTGTGTGGTTTTGATGAACTTTGGAATTCCAAGTTAGGGTTCGGGGTTTGAAATGAAATCAAAGGTGAATTGAGGTGTAATTAGGGACTAAAATCCCTGTTGTGATGTTACATTGGACTAAACCAGAGAGTAGAACCCGGAATACGGATTTATGAAAACGATATCGGGAAAAACTGTGATTCTGTGAGTGTATTTGGAAATCTGCTAACACCCGGGTCACCTGAAAATATTTTTGGTTTGACAGTGAGATGTGCAGGCAACTAGGAACCATCACCCAAAGCCCTAGCCCCTACCCCCTCCTTCAGGCCGCCAATTAATCCTTTTTGGCCGCAATTTGCGACCAGAGCATGGGTTCTGGGATCCGTGTTGGTTCTGTAGCTATATCCCCTATAAACGAGACCCTTGGCATATGCAATTTTGACTGATTCAACATAGGGTAGAATCTGGGGTAATTTTCTTGTGTTGGCGCGTGGTTTTACGACTTGTTTTAACATGGATTTTGGTATTTGATGATTCGTTTCTGTCAGGTGGTGTTTGAAAGTCAACGACAAAGGGTTATAGGTCATGTTTGCATGCAAGACTATAGGTTTTTACCTATGAGAGTAGCGTGTGCCGTTTTGGTTTCCCGATGTGATTTTCATGTTCTTTTGCGATTGTGTTATCTTTGTAGGTACCCTACGTGATGTCGAGGCATTGAAGATGAAGATGGAGGCATCGGCATCGGCACACAAGAAGCAAGGTGAGTAGATTTATATTTACGGGGAGAAGTCGGATGGATGACGTATAACACCCCCACAGTTCGTGGTGATATATACGAATACGTATACACACATATATTTATTATATGTTGTTTGAGTTGATTGATGATAAAGATGGACTTTTGGTGTTCTTGGATTGGTTTAGTGTAGTTGCGAAACCCTAGAGTAGGGGTTGCACCCATACACACACGCACGCATATATTTGCATACATTCTTTCTTTCATATGTGCGTATATGGGAATATATATTTATGTGTTCACATGGGTATGGGACTATGTGTTCATATACTGGATTTAAGGATAGTACTTGGGATTTGAGATGAGTCGATGAGATTTGATTTGAGGCCATGAGATCGGTGACATGGCAGGGTTCGTATTTTAGATACGTCATGATGTTATAGCGGATCTTTGGATGACGATACCAAGTGAATAGTGATATACATAGAATAGTTGACTTGTGATCGAGATATGAGATAAGATATGTTAAGATATTTATAATAGGTCGCATTGGGCGATGTATACTTCTTTATGATGATATGTGTTGACGACATCGGTTTGTATGAGGCTGTAGATCAGTAGTCAGATCATGATTATATTAATGATATCAGTATTGTACTAGACATAGATCAGTATCCCGGATTATGATCTTTGATAAAGAGGATACCAGATGAATATTACGATGAATGTGATTTTGACTCGTACCCAGATTTGGGATGCCGTACGACGGATTTACGTACAAGCTATATATTGATGATGGATCCGCACTCTTGACTCGGGGATGTCTTATTACAGGTATTGTATCGGATGTGATACTATCGAGGCGGGATCACCGACTAATATATGTATATGAATATGTATCGACTCAGATGTTAGGCAGTTTCCTTACCTTTCGTTTAGCCTGTTAGCTCAGCCCTATAGTTTAGTGTAGTTGTTAGACTAGATTCGATTCCTACCTATTTCAAAAACTAACGAATTGTGGGTATTTTAAAAGACAGGCCAAGGGATTCTACGGATATTTCAAAGAACGTATCTTTTCTTAAAAACACCGTAGCCCTTATTTTCAAAACACCACGATTCGTGTCATTTCAAAAGGCACTACTGTATGACTTATATTATATTAAATGCAGATTAGTTATCATTGTGTTTAGTATTCAGCTCCCGCACATTATTGCTGTTCGCTCCGCCTCGCATACTTATATTGTGATTTCTTATACCATTATTGATATCATGCTGTTAGGACTCCAGCACCATTACCGATGATGCGTAAGTACCACGTACACTTACTTGCCGGCTCACACACATCATCATCGGTAATTACCATGTCACGTACACTTTAGAAAATACTATTACATTGACATAGCTTGTTAGCTAATAGTTTCGACATGATATTAGTGTACTTGCCTTATATGCCAGTTTTGACATTGCAGTTGTTACTTGCTACTTCATGCATATTGTTATTCACTGTTATGCCCCATTCATGGATTTTTATGCCTATATTCACTGTTTTACGTGATATTGATGATTTGGATTCAGATTTTCATGAGATTTCGTGGATTTGGTGGAAAACCGCAAGAACATATAAAAACTTCTTCTCTCTCTTTTTAAAAATGAAAAGTGCGGTTTTCCCATGATATATGAGTCGTCCACCATGAGTTTTCATGATTGATGATGGATTTCGAGACCCGATTCGAGGAGTTAGATGAACCGTCTCGGGTACATGGTGGACCCGGTAAGGAACCCCGGGGTGAGAAGGTCGCAGGTGATGGCGTTGAGCCTGGCAAGGGAAGACTACCTACCGGTGATTTTAGCTGACGCGTCGGATATCCGGAGGATACTGTCGTGGTCTTGTGATTGGATGTTAGGGGCCGATCTGGACTGGCGGTGCCCTAGAGAGTGAGATTTAGACACTGAGATTTTGAGATATTGAGGTACTGTGATTTGATGATACAGCCCAGTCCGGATAGCCGGAGCCTGAGATATTGTGATATTTGGATTTATGTTTTGTGTCGATGCTAGTCGCTATTTATGCTGATTTCATTTATGATACCTCGTTTTAAAATACAGAAATCTCACTAAGTTATGAAAGCAGTTTCTTCATTTACATGTATTCTATTTTCATGCATTCATACCTCATCCATATGATATATTGCTACCTGAGGCACTGACACGAGCTCATGGGATTACACTTCTGTTAGATATTTACCCTTGCCCCCTTTTCAAGCCCAGACTTGTCATTTTGAAGATTATATATTTAGTGATCGTATGACCTAGGATTGCATTGTTCATGCGATTTCTGCTCGTAGATGTTTTCTACTCACGAGTTGGCAACTCACCGCCGTTGTGCCACTGTTTCTTGCAGGTTTGCCATACAGGTTTCATTACGGCTTTGCTGCCAATACTTCCATTTCCGGGTGATTTGCTAGTAGGTGGGTTCACTTGCATCGTGACCATCATTATACTTTGTATATTATTATTCTGTTGTATCTAGATGCTCCATCAACCAAACATGTATTTATTTCAGATAGAGACCAGTGTTGTTTATTCTTTCGACCTTAGAGTCACTCGTTATATTTCTATGGATTTCATGTTGTTCTGAGTTTCCTTTTCTGTTGTGATCCTCGCCTTTCGACGTTGTATATTATATTGCTTGCGTGGTTGTGACCATAGATTGACGAAGAGCTAGCTCTCGCTTGGGGATTCCTTTATTCATTATATATGCTTTATCAGGTTTTGTACCCGTTTGGTGTCAGTTTTTACAAGGGAAACTCTGCCGAAATTTTTAGAAAAGACTTGTGATTTTAAAATGCGCATTTCGGTGTGTGTTGCAAATTATTTGATTTAAAATGGTTTTTCCTTCACTCTACTACTTTTCTTGGTTTGGATTTCTGGGTTTTTCGGCTTACTTAGATTACGTACGCCTCGAGACGTTTCGTAGTTTAAATGCCGGTCATGTTCCGTACTTTCGGGTCGTGACAAAGTTGGTATCAGAGCATTAGGTTTTACCTTCGGAGCGTAGGATGACCCTTGGTTGATGGAGTAGTTAGCTTGAGTAGAGTGACGTACCGTACGTATGTTCCGCGGCATATTTACAATACGCTACTCCACTTAAGAAGCCTTAGGATGTACATTTCTTTGCTCAGTATTATATTCATTCATGATCTAGCCTCATCGGTACCAGTTATGGTTTTGCTGCCACGATTACGGGCAGGGAGAGCTACGACTAGAGTTGCGGTCAACACGAGCTCGTCACGAATGAGGACTGACCAGGGCGTAATTCCGGCGACACACGATTGCAGAGATGTGTCTTTTTATGGTGTTTTTGCGCCACGAGCGTTTGGTGGATTGCTGTATGAGATTAGTCGGGTGTGCAGATCAGCACCAGAGGATTGGGCCACTGATAGAGGGCAGCCAGATTTTGATGACCGTTGATGTATTGCTTATTCATGATGATTGAGGCACTGTTCAGCGTGTAGACGAGTGAGCCAGTTGTTGCTGCGAACGACGAGATATCGCCCCAGATGCTGGAGCTATTGCGGTACGAGTTGTACTAAGAGATGATAGAAGGTCGCTAGTCACCGAGGATGAATGACTAGGACAGGTGGTTCGTTCGCCTACCCCGATGCGAGGTCATCAAATAGATTGATTCCAGCTAGAGACGACTTCACGCGGATACGTTGAGAGTCGATAGAGGCGATCGAGTGTCAGAAACCTATTATTCAAAGTTTAAAGTATTCGGAAAGACATGCAGGCAATTCTATGGACCCTCTAGAAGAATGAAACCCTAACTAGACATAATGACCGTGTGAAAGTCTTTGAACCATAGGGTTTGCGGCAGTTCCGCGGCGCCATTAGTGAGGCTTGGGTTTGCCCTTCTACGGCTGGACCACCGATGCTGTGGTATGCACTCGATACTTTTAAACTGTACCCAAGATGTTGAGCTCATGGGGGATTATGAGGTTTTGATGAATCGATCGGATGGTTCGACTTCATTCGGATGCTAGGTGGTGAGATGCACTTCTTGGGAGACTCCAGATACGAGTATAGCCATTGGAGCTCAGTCCATGCAGCCATGACGAGACGAGTCCGAATCTGTCGACATTGGAATAAAGTGGAGTAAAAGAGTTCGCACGAGATTTCGACGAGATGACGTTCCACTCTGCTGACATCAGAGATGCAATATGTCTACAGAGGCGTTGGGATGCGACCAGCTTCCGAGTAAATGCTGTACTGAGAACGCAGATGTCCAGAGAGCGAGGAAAGATTATGCAAGAGTACCAGCCTCCGTACAGTTCGGCATAGGCGAGATCGGAAGAGACCTGGAGCAGGATTCCTTTCAGGAAACTGCTGTAATAAGATTCGCACCAGGAGCAGAAGTGTGATGTGCATTCAGAGGACCAAAGGTCGGCGCCAGTGACGTGCTGCCTTACGAGTGGTCATGAGGATTGACCGAGAGATGACCAGAGAAGTGCCAGAACGGAATCGTCCCCGTTAGCACACCTGACCGGGCCGATGAGCCGATGGATTGCGAGATTGGTAATCCACAGAGGAGATAAGGACCCAGAGACAGAAGACGCCAGACGTGAGAAAGAGGCAAGTAGATATCTTGCGCTGCTAGAATTGGATGCACTGAAACCTTCTCGACTACAAAGGTGGGATTATCGACGACAGTATTTATGATTTGTGATTTTGTGATTCGATTATCACGTATCCGTCACTTTGGATTTCGGTATTTTGGGTGATTTATTCGCATGATTTGGTTTTGATGATTGAGTTTCATGATATTTGTTTTCATGCAGCATGGTTGCACCTACCGAGTATTTACGATTTTGCACAGTTGTTGCACTTGATATCGTTTTCGTGCCTTGGTTTCTCATGTTTATGATTTTATGGGTTTCATACAGTTGAGTTGATTTTTTGCACTTAGATGCACTGGACTTCGATTTCGATGGTGATGCTCGATATTTGTTTTGTGCACCTTGTGCACTTGATTGGATTTTGCGCATGTTAGGCGCTTGATATTGGATTTCATGATTTCGTGCATGATAGATGCACCTGATTTGGGTTTTCGCGCATGTTGGGTGCTTGTTATGAGATGCGATTTTTGCGCACACCAGATGCACTAAATCGAGATTCTTCGTGCATATCAGATGGACCTGATTTTGCTGTCAGGCACATACGTTGCCCATGACAGATGTTGTGTGCACACCCGTTGCACCTAGATGTTGTTTCTGTGCACATGTATGTCACAGAAATGGATGTTGATTTCCGTGCGCACTAGACACACGTAGTATTCATAAGCCTATTTTGGGTTTGATTTCTTATGGAGCTGTACATTTTTTATGATATTTGCTATGTGTTTTTGTACTGAGCAGGACTAGTCAGAGGACAGTACCTGAATATATTTTGCATGCATTGATAGTTATTGAAGAGATTTCCAAAAAGCGAGCTATAGGCTCAGTATTTACCTACGTGTCTGATATGACACGAAACGTTTAAAACAAGAAAACCCTTCTAAATTGTTTTCTAAACGGCGGAACGCACATATTAAACAAAAGGTATATACGTATAGAGTTATTTTATTACAATTGGTGTCCGCCACTGTGCAGTGTTATGCGCATTGCACATCGACTTTAAAAGATTTAGTATGCATTCCCTTCTGATATTTACATGTATAGATTTGATATTTACATGCATAGTTCTGATTTATATCATATTGGTTTTGCTTTGAATTTGGCAGTCGTGTCTTTACCATGACTCTGATGATTGCGGGACGCTTGACGGAGTTTCGATTTTGAGTTATCTGCTCATTACTCAAGCGCATGCATTGCGCTATGATGCGTTTTATGTATTGATGATTCTGGAGCCCTGACGACTTGAACTTTCATTTGAAATGTTTTAGAATTTGGGGGTTTAAATTTAAATTCGGGGAACGAATTTCTTTAAGGGGGAAGATTGTAACATTTCAGAAAAATAAAATATTATTTTTGGGAATTTTTATAATTTAATTTTAATTTTTAATGAATATTTTAATATTTCGGTATAATTAAATACCGATAAATGGGAAAAAATTTGGAAAAATTATGGAAAAATCTAAAATAGGGTATTTTATAGAATTATGCCATTTTTAAATTTTATGATGAATTATATGCTAATTTAGTGCTATTCGCGATTAAAAATTGCTAATCGGACTTTAAGCGTGTTTTGTGCACATGTCTTTTTCCACACTTGTTACATTTTCTTACATGTTTTGGGTGCATGGTTTGTTTTGGGTTTACTATTGCATGGAGAAGGAAATAAAAGGAAAAGAAAAGAAAAGGATAAGTGAAAGAATGATTAGGAGAGAGAAAGAGTAGGTATGGGGCCAAATCCTTGTTCTGAGCCATTCCCCCATCATTTCTTCAACCCATTTTCTCTCTCCTTCCTCTCATGTGCTGCTGCTGCTGCCTTTCCCCTCTTCCTCCTCCATATCCAAGCCCCAAAACACTATGGATACAACTCCAAAACCCTATTCCCTTTTCACAAAAATTGTTCACAAGCTCGAGAGGAACACATTGGACCAAGAAAAATGGAATTTTGAGGACTTTGAGCAACACGAGAATTTTCTTGAGTTGCCAAAGGAGGTAATTTCTACACCATTAGAGTAGTATTTCAATTCCTTGTGCTTCTATACTTGTTTCATGTCGATATTGTGTGGTTTTGATGAACTTTGGAATTCCAAGTTAGGGTTTATGGTTTGAAATGAAATCAAAGGTGAATTGAGGTGTAATTAGGGACTACAACCCCTATTGTGATGTTACATTGGACTAAACCAGAGACTAGAACCCGGAATATGGATTTATGAAAACGATATCGGGAAAAACTATGATTCTGTGAGTGTATTTGGAAATCTGCTAACACCCGGGTCACCTGAAAATATTTTTGGTTTGACAGTGAGATGTGCAGGCAACTAAGAACCATCACCCAAAGCCCTAGCCCCTACCCCCTCCTTCAGGCCGCCAATTAATCAATTCTGGCCGCAATTTGTGGCCAGAGCATGGGTTCTGGGATCCGTGTTGGTTCTGTAGCTTTATCCTCTATAAACTAGACCCTTGGCATATGCAATTTTGACTGATTCCACATAGGGTAGAATCTGGGGTAATTTTCTTGTGTTGGCGCGCGGTTTTATGACTTGTTTTAACATGGATTTTGGTATTTGATGATTCGTTTCTGTCGGGTGGCGTTTGAACGTCAACAGCAAGGGATTATTGGTCGTGTTTGCATGCGAGACTATAGGTTTTTACCTATGAGAGTAGAGTGTGCCGTTTTGGTTTCCCGATGTGATTTTCATGTTCTTTTGCGATTGTGTTATCTTTGTAGGTACCCTACGTGATATCGAGGCATTGAAGATGAAGATGGCGACATTGGCATCGGCACACAAGAAGTAAGGTGAGTAGATTTATATCTACAGGGAGAAGTCGGGTGGATGGCGTATAACACCCCCGCAGTTCATGATGATGCATACGAATACGTATACATACATATATTTATTATATGTTGTTTGAGTTGATTGATGATAAAGATGGACTTTTGGTGTTCTTGGATTGGTTTAGTGTAGTTGCGAAATCCTAGAGTAGGGGTTGCACCCATACACACACGCACGCACATACTTGCATACATTATTTCTTTCACATGTGCGTATATGGAAATATATATTTATGTGATCATATGGGCAAGGGACTATGTGTTCATATACTGGATTAGAGGATAGTACTTGGGATTTGAAATGAGTCGATGAGATTTGATTTGAGGCCGTGAGATCGGTGATATGGCAGGGTTCGTATTTGAGATACGTCATGATGTTATAGCGGATTTTTGGACGACGATACCATGTGAATAGTGATAAACATAGAATAGTTGACTTGTGATCGAGATATGAGATAAGATATGTTAAGATATTTATAATAGGTCGCATTGGGCGATGTATTCTTCTTTATGATGATATTTGTTGACGACATCGGTTTGTATGAGGCTGTTGATCAGTAGTTAGATCATGATTATATTGATGATATCAGTATTGTACTAGATGTAGATCAGTACCCCGGATTATAATCTTTGATAAAGAGGATACCAGATGAATATTACGATGAATGTGATTTTGACCCGTACCTAGATTTGGGATGCCGTATGACGGATTTACGTATGAGCTATATATTGATGATAGATCCGTACTCTTGACTCGGGAATGTCTTATTATAGGTATTGTATCGGATGTGATACTATCGAAGCGGGATCACCGACTAATCTATATATATAAATATTTATCGACTCAGATGTTAGGCGGTTTCCTTACCTTTCGTTTAGCCTGTTAGCTCAGCCCTATAGTTTAGTGTAGTTGTTAGACTAGATTCGATTCCTACCTATTTCAAAAACTAACGAATCATGGGTATTTTAAAAGACAGGCCAAGGGATTCTACGGATATTTCAAAGGACGTATCTTTTCTTAAAAACACCGTAGCCCTTATTTTCAAAACCCACGATTCGTGTCATTTCAAAAGGCACTACTGTATGACTTATATTATATTAAATGCAGATTAGTTATTATTGTGTTCAGTATTCAGCTCCCGCACATTATTGTTGTTCGCTCCGCATCGCATACTTATATTGTGATTTCATATACCATTATTGATATCATGCTGTTAGGACACCAGCACCATTACCGATGATGCGTATGTACCATGTACACTTACTTGCCGGCTCACACACATCATCATCGGTAATTGCCATGTCACGTACACTTTAGAAAATACTATTACATTGACATAGCTTGTTAGCTAATAGTTTCGACATGATATTAGTGTACTTGCCTTATATGCCAGTTTAGACATTGCAGTTGTTACTTGCTACTTCATGCAAATTGTTATTCACTGTTATACCGCATTCATGGATTTTTATGCCTATATTCACTGTTTTACGTGCTATTGATGATTTGGATTCGGATTTTCATGAGATTTCCTAGATTTAGGGGAAAACCGCAAGAACATATAAAGACTTCTTCTCTCTCTCTTTTTAAAAATGAAAAGTGCGGTTTTCCCATGATGTATGTGTCGTCCACCATGAGTTTTCATGATTGCTGATGGATTTCGAGACCCGATTCGAGGAGTTAGATGAACCGTCTCAGGTACATGGTGGACCCGGTAAGGAACCCAGGGGCGAGAAGGTCGCAGTTGATGGCGTTGAGCCTGGCAGGGGAAGACTACCTACCGGTGATTTTACCTGACGCGTCGGAAATCCGGAGGATACCATCGTGGTCTTGTGATTGGATGTTAGGGGCCGATCTGGACTGACGGCGCCCTAGATAGTGAGATTTAGACACTGAGATTTTGAGATATTGAGGTACTGAGATTTGATGATACAGGCCAGTCCGGATAGCCGGAGCCTGAGATATTGAGATATTTGGATTTATGTTTTGTGTCGATGCTAGACACTGTTTATGCTAATTTCATTTATGATACCTTGTTTTAAAATACAGAAATCTCACTAAGTTATGAAAGCAATTTCTTCATTTACATGTATTCTTTTTTCATGCATTCATACCTCATCCATATGATATATTGCTGCCTGAGGCACTGACACGAGCACATGGGATTACACTTTGGTCAGATATTTACCCTTGCCCTTTTTCATGCCCAGACTTGTCATTTTGAGGATTATATATATAGTGATCGTATGACCTAGGATTGCGTTGTTCATGCGATTTCTGCTCGTAGATGTTTTCAATTCACGAGTTGGCAACTCACCCCCGTTGTGCCACCGTTTCTTGCAGGTTTTCCGTACAGGTTTCGTTACGGCTTTGCTGGCACTACTTCCATTTCCGGGTGATTTGCTAATAGGTGGGTTCACTTGCATTGTGACCATCATTATACTTTGTATATTATTATTCCTTTGTATCTAGAAGCTCCATCAACCAAACATGTATTTATTTCAGATAGAGACCGGTGTTGTTTATTCTTTCGACCTTAGAGCTGCGCGTTATATTTCTATGGATTTCATGTTGTTTTGAGTTTCCTTCTCTGTTGTGATCCTCGCCTTTCGGCGTTGTATATTATATTGCTTGTGTGGTTGTGACCGTCGATTGACGAAGAGCTAGCTCCCGCTTGGCGATGCCTTTATTCATTATATATGCTTTATCAGGTTTTGTACCCATTTGTGGTCAGTTTTTACAAGGGAAACTCTGCCAAATTTTTTAGAAAAGACTTGTGATTTTAAAATGCGCATTTCAGCGTGTGTTGCAAACTATTTGATTTAAAATGGTTTTTCCTTCACTCTACTACTTTTCTTGGTTTGGCTTTCTGGGGTTTTCGGCTTACTTAGATTACGTACGCCTCGAGACGTTTCGTAGTTTAAGTGCCGGTCATGTTCCGTACTTTCGGGTCATGACACCGGATAGCTTTTTATAAAAATATAGTGGCGAAAACCTTTTCTAAAGAGGTCACGCCCGGTGAAGGGATCTCGGCTCTTTCCTCGTAGAATGAGGTACAGGATATTCTAAACTGAATACCGTGATGCAAAGCAAAAACTAATCGACTATAGCGAAATTATTACCCTGACGCAAACTTCTGTCGAAGGGGTCACTCCTGATGAAGGGATCTCGGCCCTTGCCTCATCGAATGAGGTGCTGGATATTCCAAACTGAATACCGCTGTGCATAGCAAATGAAAACGTCCTTATAATAACAGCTTTTTAAAAATTGTTCCAACAATATCGAATAGGTTTGTTTTCGTTGCATTGATCTGATTCAATGCAGTCCCATCAATTAATCACACCAATAAAGAACGAAAATATGATGTACGTATATGCCATCCGCATTTGCCACTGGGTCCTGTTATCACCCGTTAGGTTACTTAACGAATGACAGAGCGGGGACTGGACTAGCGCTGTGTAAAACATATACAACATCTACTAGTATATATATAACAATATATAATAATCGCTCCAGGCGTGATAAATGCAATATCACAGAAATGTAATAAGTATCACAGAACAATACAGATATCTAAGAGCCCCGGGTTTCCTTTGAGCCGCAAGAGAAACCCGACATTCCCCTGGTCGTGTGGATAGCCTGTGCAATGAAAACCTAGACCCCTACGAGTGCGGAAAGTTACCCGCCAAAACCTGAAGCGAGGCAGCCCCCTTCAGCAAAGTGAATGGACCACCAAGCACTTCACGGAATCCGGTAAATTGAGCACCCCTCCTTAGGCCAACCTGTACCCCCTATGAGTGCGGGGAATAGCCCGCCAATTCTAGAGTGAAGCTCCCTCCGTCTCAAAGACATGAGATGCGGGCCCGTTGCCCTCTAGAACCCGACTATCCGTGCACTCCACCGTGGGGTAATCCTAGTACAGAAAAGTAAATATGTACAATGGTGATATCGACCTCAACCCGGTCGTACCCCAAAAGAATAATATACAAACAGGCAGTGACGACGGTCCACATGTCGGATGCTTGCCCCACGATATCAAATGTACAAATAAATCTAAACTGTACTAATCTTGCACCAAACTATCCACCACGACAAATTCGCAACAGCACAGCACAACACAGAACATCAACGCGAATGTCACGTTCGCAAACCCGTCTAAAAGAGCTATAACAATTAGAAAATATTTACTGCTCGAATGACATGCACGGTCACAGATAGTAATGTAAGTACTGTAAACTAACATATTTAAAATTCCGATCGACAAAATTTCCCAAAGTGGCCCTAAGTGCAAATCCAGCACTCAAATAAATCTGGGCCTAAAAAAAAATATTCCAGAGATCACAATTCCATATGAAAGACATCAAGAAGAAAAATGAAGCTCTGAGCCTACATTTCTACCGCGGATTCGCGGCAAACATGACAGTTCTGCCGCGGTTCCGCGGCGTAATAATAGGATCGTGCTCTAAAATTTCATCAGGGGTCTTAGAAAAGCCTGCACGATTTCTAACAAACTAAAAATAAATTTTCGACCAGTTTTAAAATTCGACAGAAACTTGGAATTTGAAATTGCGGTTTTGGAAATTTCGTTCAATCGATGTTTTAAAAATGTTAGAACTAGCTAGTATGAGTTAATGGTGTGGTTCTGATACCATGTAAGTCTACGGTAGCATCCCGGCCGTCAATCCGAGGCCAAACGAGGAACAAAAACGTTTTACTAAACCGGCGCTAAAGCAGACTTTCACCCGGATCATACCTTTAACACTAAACTAGCTAACTACAAAGAAGTTTAGAATGGCTATACCGATCGATCCGTGTCCTTCGGTCTTTAGCCATCATCTTAAGCTCCACGCGGTATCTCCGATCTCTCTCGAAGTAACGTTTTTGAAATTCGTTTAGATCAAGTTCGTGTTAATTAGCTAATGCGTGTTTTTCATAAAGTCTCTAAACTATTAAATTTCCACATAAACTGGAATAAATCAATATTATTGGTGAAAATATGTAAATATATTTATATTTGTGTCTTATTAATTATTAATTAGTTTAGTATTCACTTAATTAGAAAATTTTCTTAATTATATTTCCTAAGCAAAATTAGTGTAGCATGCACAATTTCACCTTGACCAAGTTTTTTTTAACATGTCTACCATTTCAGATTATCATTTTATTCCTTTTAAAGAGAAAACCCAAAACAAAATAAAAAAAAATCTTTAATGAAATTAGATAAAGAAAAGAATAGGAGATAGCATGGTGCATTAAATGAGTATGGAGGCTTTGACTTTGGGGGCATTCTCTCTCTCTCTTTCCTCTCTCCCCTCATACTCTAGGAGCAGCAGCAGCAGCAGCACAATCGTCATCTTCTTCTTCTTCTTCTTGCATCCAAGCCTCATCCCCATCCAAAAAAAAAATCATCTTTTCTTCATTAAACCCTTGCAAACCCCCTCTTTTGTTGGTTTCGATGGCATGTCTTTGCTTTTGAACACAAGTGCAGCAAGTATAGACCCCCCTAAGACCAACTTGAGGTATTAAGCTCACCTCAATCACTTTATTGCTAAACTTATAGTTTAATTAGCTTCAAATAGTGTTTTAATGAGTTTTAGTGCAAATGATGTGGTTTAAGTGTTGATTAGGTTAAGTTAGGGTTGTTAGGGTTTGATTAGCTTAATTAAGTGCTATTAGTGTCGTTTAACCCAAACCTTTATTTCAGTTTACACTAAAATACCATATTGTATTAATTTTAGTGTTTAATTAGTGTTTAGTTAAGATTTTTTTCCATTTTGGGATCTGCTGTAACTCCCGATGCTTCAGGAAAAAGTTGAGTTTACTGGAGCATGTATACTAGAGTTAGACCACACACACGAAGAACGAGACCCCAATTTTCTTCCCAGGCCACAGAAATATTCGTTCTGGCCATAATTTGTGGCCAGATGGGGGAGTTGGGTGTCAGGGTTTGGGCTGGGGGAGTCTGCTATATATCTAAGATGTTTAGTATATGCAACTTTTCTTAATTCTGTTCGTATCAAAAACTGAAACCAAATACCTTGTTTTCAATACTTTTAAACTTGCGCGACACATACGTTTCGTGTGTGGGTTTAATGGTTGCTGTGTGTGTCGGGGTAGTTTCATACATGTATACACACGTTTTGGCGTATCGGATGCACACGCGTTTAGCTTGCGACGTGAGTTTCTCGTTCGGTCTTGATATCGCGTTTTTGCAGGATTTTAGCTTATATATAATACTTTGTGTAAATTCTAGGGTCGCAGGCGGGGACTTCGGATGCCACGAATAAGGGAAAGCAGGTGGTCCGATACACATAGATCGAGATCACTGTGAGTAGATTAAACATCTACGGGGAAATCGCCCGTATGGCGTTAAGCGTCAGGGCTTAATAGGATATTATAGTCGCGTGTTATATTCATATATATATTGCTTGTGCATATATACCATTGTAGAGTACCCCTCTTTTGTTGCATATAGACACAGTAATTATGTAACACCGCACTATTATTAACGGTTCAAGCTGCACAAGTACTATTTGTGTGTTACACCCACACCGTTAGTGATTGCCATGACACTCGCACTATAAGATTGCTATGAACCATACATCATTTGGATTATCTCAACATTAATGATTAGACATGATTCTGTCCTTTTGTGTACACTCATGCTTGCGTATATACCACTTGTACATCCATATTGGCATATATACATATTGTACACTCATGCTTGCGTATATACCACTTGTACATCCATATTGGCACATATACATATTGTACACTTATGCTTACGTATATACCACTTGTACATCTATATTGGTATATATACATATTGTACACTCATGCTTGCGTATATACCACTTGTACATCCATATTGGCACATATACATATTATACACTCATGCTTGCGTATATACCACCTGTACATCCATATTGGGATATATACAAATTGTACACTCATGCTTGCGTATATACCACTTGTGTTAGTTATGTATAAGCCCTAGAGGCCATTATTGTACATATGATGTATATTATAGTGGATGCTTGGATATATATATAGAGAGGACTTTCTTACTCGATATGATAGTATGCTATCTCGTTACACTTTGCCTTAACATGTTGACTTGTATTAGTTTACTGTCTTGCTCCCACATGTTGATAAAGCCCTTAGGATATGTACTCGACTACTAGGACTATGATGAGATCATACTAGTGGGGCCAGGGTAGTCAACGAGTACATCCTATAACTGTTCCTAGTTGAGGTTTTATCGAGACAGGGCATCGATACACCAGAGTAGACTAGCGTATACGCATCTTGACCCATATGATGGGCAATGGATGATCCCATATCCATCGGTGTTTGACATCGAAGATGGTGTACGGGTGCTCAGTGGAGACAGGGTACACTAAACGGACTCGCCGGGAACTCCTAGATGGATATATACCTATCGTCAGATAGCAGTTCTCCGGTGACACTGGTACAGGTTAGTCTGTAGACCCGAGATCGTCATAAAGTCTTGCGTGATTCCCACTGTGCTTTTATTTCCACCTTACCACGTCCAATAGGGAGTGCAAAACGGTGGCTTTTGGGTACAGTCCCGAATCACATGGAAGCAATGAGCAATAGGAGGGGTTTCGTCTCTCCCGGTATAGGGAGTTGATGTGGTGCAGTGTTCGATTGGCTATGACTGGAAGTCCTTAGCCAGGGCTGATATTGAGTGCTACTGGAAAGTGTTATCAGTAGTTTCTCGACCTGTTATAAGCCTCACATCGACACGACTTATCGGTAACTGGGGTCTGACGTTTAACTACCCCTAGACTTGATATGCGACATAACAGACGAAGAGACCGGACTGTACGGTAGTGTAACTGATTGGATTCACAGGAGAATGTACAGGCTTGCTTGTTGTTCTTCTGATCGCTCCATACCTGGGTGGCTGTTACGTTTAGCTGACCGCTTGCAGCTTGTAGATGATTGATATGATCATCACCTACTGCCGGAGTATTGATGATTCTTTAGAGTCCTGCACAGAGGTTTCCTAGGTCAGGCAAAACGGAGTAGGAGCACATATGTGATATGTGCGGGTCCGAGAATATTACGATATGAGATACCGTATTCTATTCCCGCGATATATGATATCGGCCGGGTATATGTGATATAGCCGGGTCATCGGATCAAGTGTTGATTCGATGAATCGGTACATATTATATTAGTCGGTTATATGTGATATAGCCGGATTGTCGGATCAAGTGTTGATTCGATAATTTAATGTATAATTATATATGTGATATATTACATTACGTTAACTAATATAAGCTCGCTTTATTGATTCATTGTGTCACCGGTTAATACATTGATATATATGCGATATATGTTAATTGTATTATTTTCTTTTGTTACAAAAATATATTATATATGTGATATATAATATTGTAACAAGTTAGGGTTACAAATACTGTAAGTCGACGTTAGACACCCCACATGATGCGGGGAGGCGGAATAGGTAAAACAATCATTTTGTATGAGTTAACATCGACTAACATTACGGATCTTTGTTAAACCCTAACTAACAACTAACTAGAAGTGATTAACTACTATGATAGATGATTATACCTAAAGATTCAAGTCCTTCTTGTTCTTGTAGTTCACCTCCTCATCGGCCTCCTCGATGTGATAGAAGATCCACCCGAGAGTTCCTCCACCAAGCTTTAACCTCTCACTTGAGGTAACTAGGTGGCTAAGATCGCTTATCAAAGTAACCTAGAGGATATAGAGATGTATTAGGGATCTATTAGTCTTGCTAACCCTTGGATCTCAACACATGATAGGATTAGGGTTAGGTCTTTGAAGAGAGAGAGCTTGAGGAGAGAGAATGTGAAAGTGAGAATGAAATGAATTATGTCTCATTTCTATATATGATGAAGCATAAAGAATATCAAATAAATCATTATGTGATATTTATGACCATGCTTCATTTAATACATATAATGAATCATCTCATGAGTCATTAAGCAATAAATGCTTCATTAACTCATTTGGATGAATCACCTCATGAGTCTCTAATCCATTTAATGCAAATAACACCTAAGCTCTCCACCTCATCTTTCTTCTAGAAGATTCTCGACTAATTACGAGAATGCCCCTCCCATCTGTGAAAACATGGAAATACTGAGACTGTATAATTCCAATAATCCAATACTAGAATCTGGCTTAAACTAAAGCCGGCTAGTAAAAACTGTCCGAACATCGTACGTGCATAAATACACGTATGTGTCGTAAAACCATTTGACCTCTATATCGTTTCGCCTAAAGCAGGGAAACTCTCTGTGTGGGACCCTAAAGACTCGACACTACGCTGGCAGTGGGTTTAACCATAGGCCGCAAGCGGTACTAGCTGTACGTAACGGTCCCCAAGTAGATGTCGATAAGAAGGTCGATGAGAAAACTCATCCGAACTCCTACCGAGGCTGATGTGACAATCTCCGTACAGTCCGGTCTGTTCATCTAAGACTATCACATATCGGGCCTAGGGGCGGCAAGCGTCTGTCCCCTAAAAGCTGTATAAGTCGTGTCGGAGTGAAGCCCATTACACCTTGAGAAGCTACTGGAAATCCTACCAGAAAATCTCGTTTGCCCTGGCCAGGGACTTTGCGTAATGTCTCTCCAAACACAACGTGATGTCATTTCACAATACCGGGAGAGATGAATCATATCTAACCGCCACAGCCTCCAAGTGCTTCGGGACTGCACCCAACTGCTACCTGTTTGCATGACTCCTTTGAGCCATGGTAGGGTAGCAATCTAAGAACAGTGGGAACACACTCGAGACGAAGCAGCAGTGTCATGTCCGCGGACTATGCTGTACTCATGTCACCTGGTAATTGTTAACTGACGACGGGTATAATACCAACCAACAGTTCCCTGCGAGTCCTGTCCGGTGTACCCGTAACCCAACGAGCGCCTGTATACTATCTCCAGTACAACGTACTAATGGCTGTGGGACAGACCATTTCCCCTGCTGGGATGAGAAGCATACACACTAGCTACTACGGAGTATCGATGCCCTGTCTCGATAATCTTACGACTAGGGACCTGAAAAAGGATGTGCTTGTAGACTACCCAGCCCCCACTAGTATGACTGCCATCACAACGCTGGTAGTCAAGCAAGATCCTAAGGCCTCTATCAATATGTATTCGCGATATGCTAACATATACACATATTAAGATAGATACAAACCAAGTTTCATACTATTATGTTGAGCGAGACTGTTAATATAACTGTGAATATCCCAAGCTTCCATTAAGTAATATACAAACTAGTATGATACAATAATGGCCCCTAGGGCATATACACTGACAATCTCCCACTTGCACTAGGGCCATGTACTGGCGTATCGAAGACCTATCATCTGGAGTAGCCTCTCAAACTGTATCTGAGGTAAGGCCTTTTTGAATGGATATGCAGTGTTCTCCTCTGTAGCAACTCTCCGGACCTCGATCTCTTGGCGATCTATGATCTCCCTGATCAGGTGATACCGCCTCAAGATGTGTCTAGACTTCTGATGGGACCTGGGTTCCTTCGCTAAAGCTATAGCGCCGTTGTTGTCACAATACAGCGGTATTCGATCAACAATGGTAGGAACCACCTAAAGTTCTGTTAGGAACTTCTTCATCCAGACTGCTTCTTTTGCAGCATCGCAAGCAGCAATATACTCCGCTTCCATCGTCAAGTCAGCAACGGTGTCCTGCTTGGAACTCTTCCAGCACACCGCCCCTCCATTGAGGGTAAAGTCATAACCTAACATGGACTTGGAGTCATCCTTGTCACTCTGGAAGCTGGAGTCAGTAAAAGCCTCGATCTGGAGGTCTTTTCCGCCGTAAACAAAGAACATATCCTTAGTCCTTCTTAGGTACTTGAGAATGTTCTTTACTGCTATCCAATGCTTCTCTCCTGGGTCTGACTGATACCGGCTTACCACGCTTAGTGCGTAAGCTACATCTGGTCTAGTGTACAATATCGCATTCATTATAGAGCCTACCGCAGAAGCGTAGGGTATAACTGACATGCGATCCCTCTCCAAATCAGTCTTGGGAGACATCTCTTTGGAGAGGGTGATTCCGTTACATGCCGGTAAATTACCGCGCTTAGAATCTTCCATACTGAATCTTTTCAGTATAGTGTTGATATACCTGGACTGCGAAAGTCCCAACATCCTCTTAGATATATCACGATAGATCTGGATCCCCAGAAGGTAAGAGGCATCACCCAGGTCTTTCATGGAGAACCGGTGTGACAACAATCCTTTGACAGATTGTAGCATAGGAATGTCATTTCCTATCAAGAGAATGTCATCCACGTACAAGACGAGGAATATGACAGTTCGTGCAACAATTTTACTATATATACATGGTTCATCTCGATTTTTGATAAAGTCATATTCTTTGACCGTTTCAACAAAACAGATGTTCCAACTCCGCGATACCTGCTTTAGTCCATTAATGGACTTAAGCAACTTGCACAATTTCCCGCTGCTCCCACTCTGATTGAAACCTTCTGGCTGATCCATATAGACGCACTCTTCTAAATTACCATTTAGAAAAGCTGTCTTTACGTCCATCTGCCAGATCACATAATCATGGAAGGCGACAATGGCAAGAAGGACTGAATGGATTTGAGCATAGCCACTGGAGAAAAAGTTTCGTCATAGTCCAAAGCAGGTCTTTGACGAAAACCCTTTGCAACAAGTCTAGCCTTATAGGTTTAAACCTGTCCATCTACACCAATTTTTTCTTGAAGATCCACTTGCATCCTATGGGTTTTACCCCATCTGGAGCAAAGTCCAAAGTCCATACTTTGTTGGTGTACATGGACACCATCTCGGTCCGCATTGCATCCAGCCATCGTACCGAGTCGCCGCTCTGGATGGCCTGCTGGAAGCTAGTAGGTTCATCATTATCAATGACGCAATCCTCTCTATCCCCGTCTATAAGAAAACCGCAGTATCTCTCAGGTGGATGAGACGGCCTATTACTCCTGTGGAGGGGTGCGGGAATGTCCTGTTCTTCTTGAACTTCTGGTTCTACCAAACTTTCAGTAGTAGTTTGCGGTTCTGGAATTTCTTCCAGTTCTATTTCTCTCCCACTTGTTTCCTTTTCTAAAAACTGTTGTTCTAGAAAATGGGGATTATGAGAAACAAAAACCCTTTGTTCCTCTGCGTAATAAAAAAATACCGCTTGGAGTTCTTTGGATATTCTACAAACATACACTGTACTGAGCGTGCCTCGAGTTTGTCCGCATGCTGCTTTTTAACAAAAGCTGGACATTCCCATATCTTCAGATACTGAAGATAGGGTTTCTTCCCACTCCACATCTGATATGGTGTGGTAGGCACAGTCTTGGTAGGAACCCTGTTCAAAGGATATGCAACCGATTCTAGCGCATAACCCCAGAAAGATCGCTGTAACTCAGCATTACTCATCATCGAACGTACCATATCCAATAGGGTTCGGTTCCATCTCTCCGATACACCATTATATTATGGAGTGTATGGAGGAGTAAGCTGAGAGAAAATTCCTTTCTCTTTTAGGTAACCCAGGAACTCGGCACTTAAGTATTCACCACCTCGATCAGATCTCAGTGTCTTGATACTTTTGCCGGTTTGGTTTTCTACTTCATTATTATATTCTCGGAATTTCTCAAAGGCCTCGGATTTATGTTTCCTCAAGAAAATGAATCCATACCAAAGAAATCATCCGTAAAACTAATGAAATATGAAAAACCGGCTCTTGCATGTGTAGACATTGGACCACATACATCGCTGTGTATGAGTCCTAAGAGCTCTCTCTCTCTTACTCCATGTCCAGTGAATGGAGTCTTTGTCATTTTTCCTCTGAGACATGATTGACAAGTGGCATAAGATTGATATTCGAACGGATCCAAATATCCTTCTCTATGTAACTTAGATAACCTTGTCTCATTGATGTGACCTAGCCTACAATGCCACAAGAAAGCCTGATTTATATCTGGAGACTTTCTTTTTAGTGTGTTCTGGACAATATACCGTTATCTAGTGTACCGGACCAAATAAAACCATGATTAAGATGGATGTTAACAACATCGCTTACAAACGTGAAATCATAACCTTCTTCTGATAACAACGATACTGATACGATATTACACGTTAAACTAGGTACACAAAAATAGTTGCGCAAAACCAAAATATGTCCACTCGTCAATCCAAGGTGATAATCCCCTACGGACATAGCACCCACGCTAGCTCCGTTAGCAACCTGGAGGGTCATATCACCAACCTTCAGCACTCTACGGTTTCTCAGTGCCTGCAATGAATTGCATATATGAGATCCTGATCCGGTATCCAATACCCAGGAAGTAGAGTTGATTGACAGACAATTTTCAATTACAAACACACCTGAAGCCGAAGCCACAACTTGCCTCGGGTCCTGGTTATTGGCAGTCCAATCTTTGCAATCTTTCTTCCAATGGCCTTTCCTACGATAATGGAAGCACTCCTCCTTTGCCACTACTGGCACCGCAACCTTTGCCTTTCCCTTAACTCCCACCTTACCAACACCACCTCTTGGTTTGGTAGCGGCCTTCTTCTTCCTTTCTTTGGCCCTTGCCTTAGACCTGGAAGAGGAAGCACCGCGAACAAACATAGTGGGTGTTTCCCTTGCTTTCTGCAAGATACCCTCTGCACTCCTCAACATGTTAAGGAATTCTGGAAGTTCAACTTCTTTACCTTGAATGTTGAATTTCAAGATAAACTGGGCGTAGGTGGAAGGAAGGGAATGAAGAACCAAGTCTGTATATAGCTCGTTCTCTAATGTCGTCCCGAGGTCCGCGAGCTCTTCTATATAGCCAATCATCTTAAGGACATGTTCTCCTACAGATGATCCGACGGCCAGCCTCAACTGAAACAAGTTCTTCGACGTCTCGTATCTAGCTATACGAGATTGCTCTCCATACATATCCTTGGTATGGAGAAATATGGATTCAAGATCCATATTATCGTGCCTCCTCTGATGTTCATTATTCATAGAGGCAAGCACGATGCATTTGGCCTTCGCGCAGTCAATTTCCTAGATCTCACGGATTTCCTTATCCGCGACACTGGATTCTGGACCAGGGACAGCATGTGCATTAGTAGGAAGGACATACCCCAATTTGTCATAAGTTATATCCATCTTGACATTCCGGAACCAATCTTTATAGTTTGTCCCTGTCAAAATATTTTTATCTAATAGTAATTTAAGGCCTGTCATGTTCTGGGTCGCTGCAATGAGAGAGAGGGAACACTTTAGCATGATGCTCTTGCATGTTTAGAGTGGTTTTTAGTTTATCTAAACAGGATGTCTCCCACCGTTTCTCGAATCTCTCCTCAAACCAAAAAGGAAGAACTAGTCAGGACTATTCTCAGCGTACAATACTTGCTTAACCATTCAGCCAGGCCAGTGTCGGTACTTCGAGGGAGGTTTTACGACGCTTTCGTGAAGTTCCTTAATTAAATAACCTCTTTTCTCTGGGGGCGTAGCCCCGCTGACACCTTTCTCGACACCTACTTGGTTTATGGCATTGATCGTTAAGTGACGAATCTCCTGATGAGTAGCGGATACTCACAGTAGGATCAGGATCGAAATATCATCGTGTGATAAAGTTGAAGAAATCCTACCAAAATTATCACACTCCAAATGGTATGCAACTCTTAGCAAATTTCAGTTTCTTTAGAAATTCCCGATGTGGATTTTTGCCCCATGCTCTTATGACCTTGGCGTTGGTCAAAATGTCAAAAGTCACATGTCAAGATCTACCCATCTTTATCTTGTTAATTTGAACCCATCCGTACATATCCTTGACGTTGGCCAAATGATAATACGTCTGTCCCAAACCAACTCATCTATTTATGCAACAAATGAATATCCAGCAGCTACCAAACACTATGCCTTGGCGTTGGTCAAAATACATATCTTGAATACTACTGAATACCCAAATGAAATGGCGGAGTGCTACGAATGGTTTTGGCGAAACCGTGAACGTAGTGAACTTGATATGATCGAAGGAACCTGATAGCTTTTTAAAAAGAGTGGTTTAAGCTCCGCAATTTAAAAAATATCTTTTGTTTTTAAAATAACCGAGTGGTTTCTTTTAAACTGTTCCAACGATTCAATTTTGGTTTATTTTCTTTGCATTAATATAATGCGTCCCATCAACTAACCTATCATTGCAGAAAATAACGAAAATACAACGTCCTCTTATGCCATCCGCATTCTCCATTGGGCCCCGTCATTCACCCGTTAAGTTACTTAATTAATGACAGAGCAGGGACTGGCTAGCGCGGGTGCAAAACATAAGTGACGCCTAATAGATATCATATATAGATATTGTACATTCGTCAGATGCAATAATAGACATTCTAGATCACAGATGAACATATTGGATTTTCAACGAATCCGCATTCCTTTTGAGCCTGGAAAGAAAGACGGATTACACAGTCGCGGTGAATAGCCAAAACCCCATCCTAGACCCCTACGGGTACGGCAAACTACACGCCAAGTACCTAAAATTAAGAGGTCTCCCTCAACGACGTGAGTAGGCCACTGTACACTTTAAAGTAGCCGGTAGTTTGTGCACCCCATCTTGGGTCTATCCTAGGAGCAGAAAACAGTAAATGAAATAATACAACGGTGGCTACAACCTCAACCCGGATGTGCCCCGAAAAAGAATATTACAACAAATTACAATTTACATTTGAATGAAAGAAACACTCGTCTCACATCCCCGGCTATCCATTCACGACAATCCAACATGTCCATAATCACAAACCAGTAAAAACCATTATAGAAATGTGCAACCCCCTGCTAACCGACATACTAGCAGTTAGGGGAGGTTTACGAACACATTAAACACAACACAGATATAATCAAGTTAGCCAAACATCTTAGAATTTTGATCAAGCAACAATAATGAATCTACTCCAAACAATTCTCTGTGCACATAAAACCTGAGCAGAAACAAAACACCCTAGAAAACACAAAATCAACATAGAAGAATAACTGAGCAAATTTGGTTTGACACGGAGTCAACTCGGCCGCAGATCCACGGCGGATCGCTTGGATCAGTGGCGGTTCCGCGGTGGTATGGCCGATTCACTGTCCCAAATTTGTTCACAATTCTTAAAATTCCCTGCTTGTATTTTTAAGGGTCCCTGAAAAATTTTTAGACCCCATTTTAAAATAGGCAGAAACATGGAGAAAACGTCGTATTTTCGGGTTCGTTTTGCGATCGAATTTCTAACGACTTTGCTAACATGTTAATTATGGTTTAGCTAGGCTCTGATACCACTTTAAGTCGACGTTAGACACCGCACATGATGCGGGGAGGCGGAATAGGTAAAACAATCATTTTGTTTGAGTTAACATCGACTAATTTTACGGATCTTTGCTAAACCCTAACTAACAACTAACTAGAAGTGATTAACTACTATGATAGATGATTATACCTAAAGATTAAAGTCCTTCTTATTCTTGTAGTTTACCTCCTCGTCGGCCTCCTCGATGTGATAGAAGATCCACCCGAGAGTTCCTCCTCTAAGCTTTAACCTCTCACTTGAGATAACTAGGTGGCTAAGATCGCTAATCAAAGTAACCTAGAGGATATAGAGATGGATTATGGATCTATTATTCTTGCTAACCCTTCGATCTCAACACATGAAAGGATTAGGGTTAGGGCTTTGAAGAGAGAGAGCTTGAGGAGAGAGAATGTGAAAGTGAGAATGAAATGAATTATGTCTCATTTCTATATATGATGAAGCATAATGAATATCAAATAAATCATTATGTGATATTTACTACCATGCTTCATTTAATACATACAATGAATCATCTCATGAGTCATTAAGCAATAAATGCTTCATTAACTCATTTGGATGAATCACCTCATGAGTCACTAATCCATTTAATGCAAATAACACCTAAGCTCTCCACCTCATCTTTCTTCTAGAAGCTTCTCGACTAATTACGAGAATGCCCCTCCCATCCGTGAAAACACGGAAATACTGAGACTGTATAAATCCAATAATCCAATACTAGAATATGGCTTAAACTAAACCCGGCTAGTAAAAACTGTCTGAACATCGTACGTGCATAAATACATGTATGTGTCCGAACCCTGTCGTAAAACCATACGACCTCTATATCGTTTCATCTAAAGCAGGGAAACTCTCTGTATGGGACTGTAAAGACTCGACAATACGCTGGCAGTGGGTTTAACCACAGGCCGCAAGCGGTACTAGCTGTACGTAACGGTCCCCAGGTAGATGTTGATAAGAAGGCCGATGAGGAAACTCATCCGAACTCCTACTGAGCCTGATGTGACAATCTCCGTACAGTCCGGTCTGTTCGTCTAAGACTATCACATATCGGGCCTGGGGGGTGGCAAGCGTCGTTCCCCTAAAAGCTGTATAAGTCGTGTCGGAGTGTAGCCAATTACACCTTGAGAAGCTACTGGAAATCCTACCAGTAAATCTCGTTTGCCCTGGGCAGGGACTTTGCGTAATGGCTCTTCAAACACAGTGCGATATCATCTCCCAATACCGGGAGAGACAAATCCTATCTAACCGCCACTGCCTCTAAGTGCTTCGGGACTGCATGCAACTGCAACCTGTTTGCATGACTCCTTTGAGTCTTTGTAGGGTAGCAAACTAAGAACAGTGGGAACACACTCGAGACGAAGCAGCAGTGTCAAGTCTGCGGACTATGCTGTACTCATGTCACCTGGGAACTATTAACTGACGACGGGTATAATACCAACCAACAGTTCCCTGCGAGTCCTGTCCAGTGTACCCGTAACCCAACGAGCACCTGTATACTATCTCCAGTACAACGTACTAATGCCTGTGGGACAGACCATTTCCCCTGCTGGGATGAGAAGCTTACACACTAGTCTACTCCGGTGTATCGATGCCCTGTCTCGATAATTCTACGACTAGGGACCTGAAAAAGGATGTGCTTGTAGACTACCCAGCCCCTACTAGTGTGACTGCCATCACAATGCTGGTAGTCAAGCAAGATCCTAAGGGCTCTATCAATATGTATTCGCGATATGCTAACATATACACATATTAAGATAGATACAAAGCAAGTAGCATACTACTATGTTGAGCGAGACTGTTAATATAACTGTGAATATCCCAAGCTTCCATTAAGTAATATACAAAATAGCATGATACAATAATGGCTCCTAGGGCATATACACTAACAAATATAACATGTTTTGTGGAGTTTAAACAAGTTAGGGTTTGGATTTTGGTTAGCTTTTGGGTTAGCTTTTTCATGAAGCTTCATGAAGCTTTCTTTTGTCTTTAGCTTAGATATTTTATGTTGATATTTATTAACCCAACCCAAATATTAGCCTCTAGTTTATTCTCTACAAGGGTTAACTTTATCATTCTTAACCCATGGTTGGATTTGTAACCACAACAACAATTTCATTATTCATCACAAAAGCTTTCTTCTTCTTCTTCCTCCTTGAAAAAGCTTGCTAGCTTTTTGCATGTGATGAATTAGTGTGAGAAATTGAAAACAAAAGAGCGCTAAATTCCTACTTCATCATCCTCATCTATTCTAGCCACTTAGATTAGGGTGTTCACTTCTCTAATAAGTTGTTTAGTGAAGTTTAAGCTTGGGTTAGAGATTCTTCAAGGTAGATCATATTAGATCATGAAGACTACAAATAAGGTGTCTCATTTACCTCATGGAGCCACTCAAGAGTCGGAGTTCATGTTGATCGCAGTGAAGAGACCTCAACACGGAGCTTATGAAGTGAAGGAACGGACTACAAAGGTTGTAACCACTCTCTCTTAGATGTAAAGTTATTTACATGCAAGTTAACCGTAATTCTCTAGTTAAGATCTTGGTTAGGGTTTGTTTAGCACCCCAAAAATTTTAAAGTAGCATGATTGATGCTTGCCAAAACCTTCACAAGGTGCTATGCTAACCCTACTGTGGTATCAGAGCCATGCTAGAGCATTAGGAGTTGTCTAGACGAAGTTTGAAGTCCGATCGAACTCCCTAACACCGATAAATCCCACTTTTTGGAAATTTTTTCAAAAGTTAAAATTTTTCATATTAAAAATACTCAGAAAATCATGCAGGGAATTCTAAGAATTACTGTGAAGTACGAAATCATAACTTACTCAAGCGACCGCGGAACCACGGCCAAACCATGCGTTTGGCGGCGGTTCCGCGGCCAACTTTAGGAGTTAGGGGCTAATACTTCAGGGATTTATTCCTGGGTACTTTTTTTATGCTTCTGGGAATTTTTAATTCTATTCAAGTGTTGAGCTTGCTGGTAAATATTGGGAACTTGTTGATTCGATCAGAAAGTTTAACTTCATTTAAGTTTTTCCGGGTAATTTAGAATGTGTTAAAAGGTTGGAACGGATATCAATAACTCACTTTTTCCCCTGTCGGAAAACTTTCAGGTGTTGGATTTTTCGTGAGTTTAAAACTTTCAGAAAATCATGCAAGCGGATCTGTGGACCCTCTAGAAGAACGTAACCTTAACTTGATTATGTGACCGTCAAAACCGCCATTGAACCATATGGTTTGTGGTAGTTTAGCGTTGCCACATGTAAGGCGTTGGTTTGACCCTTCTACGGCTGGTTCATAGCGGTTGTGACATGTTCTGGGACTTTTTGAACTTCGCTCAAGTGTTGAGCTATTTGGGAAATCTTGGGTGTTTGTTTGTTCGATCAGAAAGTTTAACATTGTCTATTTATCTGGAATGTGATATAGTATGTGGAATTCATATAGTTAGGCATGGAATCCGTAATATGTGATATTTCGGGTTTATGATGTCTAAAGAGATTGTGGATTCCAAATGTTGTAGTTTTTCACTTTCTTTTCTGACACCGTAAGTGTAGTATGTGGGGTATTGCCGTTTCGTTGCTATACATCAACGACAATCGGGATACACACGCTTGCTTACGTTGATGATATGAGATATTATGTGTTGCTGTGATATGTTATATTGGATCGTCGTATTCTGAATAGCCGGGGGTTTTTATGTGAGATGAGGGTTTCTATTTTCATTCATGTAAAATTCATTGTATATAATATTCTTTTATTGGGGCACTTCCGGGTTGAGGATGATGTCACCATTGTATATTATTTACTTTTCTGCATTAGGATAGACCCGAGGAGGGGAGCACAAGTAACCGGGTTCTAGGGTCCAGTTGGAGGTCATCTCGAGGAGTCGAGACCGGGTCTCTTAACCCTAGAATTGGCAGTGTTACTTGCCGCTTTCGTAGGGGTCTAGAGATATGGGTTTGGCTATTCATCGCGACCGTGGAATCCTTGTTTTATACAGTCTCGATATAAAACACGGACGTCCTAGTATATCCAATATTTCATATGTTATCTTCTGCTGCAATGTTCTGTGATGAGATCATAATACTGCCTGAAACGAATGCTTATAGTATATATATGATGATGATATATAAATATTACTGCTTTTGTTTCTTCTGTGATGCTTAGGAAGCATAAATGATGGGATTTATTTGTTAGTTATGTATATGCCCTAGAGGCCATTGTTGTACATATGATGTATATTATGATGGATGCTTGGATATATACAGAGATGACTTTCTTGCTCGTCATGATAGTATGCTATTTGGTTTCACTTTATCTTAACATGTTGACTTGTATTGGTTTACTGTCTTTCTCTCACATGTTGATAAAGCCCTTAGGATCTGTACTCGACTACTGGGATTATGATGAGATCATACTAGTGGAGCCACGGTAGTCGATGAGTATATCCTATAAATGTTCCTAGTCGAGAGTATATCGAGACAGAGCATCGATACACCAGAGTAGACTAGCGTATACGCATCTTGACCCATATGATGGGCGATGGATGATCCCATATCCATCGGTGTTTGACATCCTGGATGGTGTACGGGTGCTCAGTGGAGACTGGGTACACTAGACGGACTCGCCGAGAACTCCCAGATGGTGATATACCACACGTCAGATGGCAGTTCTCCGGTGACACTGGTACAGGGTAGTCTGTAGACCCGAGATCGTCATAGAGTCTTGTGTGATTCCCACTGTGCTTTGATTTCCACCTTACCATGTCCAAGAGGGCATGCAAAACGGTGGCTTTTGGGTACAGTCCCGAATCACATGGAGGCAATGAGCGATAGGAGGGGATTCGTCTCTCCCGGTATAGGGAGTTGATGTTGTTCTGTGTTCGATTAGCTATAACTGGAAGTCCCTGGCCAGGGCTGATATAGAGATATACTGGTAAGTGTTACCAGTAGTTTCTCGACCTGTTATAAGCCTCACATCGACACAACTTATCGGTTACTAGGGTCTGACGTATACCACCCCTAGACTTGATATGCGACATATCAGACGAACAGACCGGACTGTACGGGAGTGTTACTGATTCGATTCACAGGAGAACGGACAAGCTAACTTGTTGATCTTCTAATCGCTCAATACCTGGGTGGCTGTTACGTTTAGCTGACCGCTTGCAGCTTGTGGGTGTTTGATATGATCATCACCTGCTACCGGCGTATTGACGATTCTTTAGAGTCCTACACAGAGGTTTCTTGGCTCATGCAAAACAGAGTAGAGGCACATATGTGATATGTGCAGGACCGAGGATAATGCGATATGTGATACCGTACTATATTCTCGCGATATTTAGATATGAACCGGATCATCGGATCAAGTGTTGATTCGATGAATCGGTACATGATATATTAGTCGGTTATATTCGATATAGCCGGATTGTCGGATCAAGTGTTGATTCGATGATTTAATGTATAATAATATATATGATATATTATATTACATTATCTAATATTGGCTTACTTTATTATTTCGTTTTCTCACCGGATAATGCATTGATATATATGCGATATATATTAATTGTATTATTTTTTTTTGTTACAAATATAATATATATGTGATATATATTATAGTAACATGATATGATTTATTATGAAACATGTTTAAGGATGATAAAAAGAGATTAGGGTTTGATTAGGGTTAGCTTCTTCTTGCACCATCTAGAAGCATTGCTTTTGTCTTGGTTAAGATATTATGGTTGATATTTATCCATGACTCATTACTTAACCTAACCAAATCCTAGCTCTAGTTTATTCTCTACATAGGTTAAGCCTCTCATCCTTGACCATGGTTCCATAATAAATCATCTAATCTTATCTACTATTCATCACAAAAGAAATTATCTCATTATTCTTCATCTTCTTCTCTCTTGAGTTTTTGAAAGAGCTCACTAGTGATTTCTTTTGTGATGAGTTCTTGTGAGAAAATGATATAAAAAGAAAGCATAAATACTACTCCATCATCCTCATCTAATCTAGCCCATTAGATTAGGGTGTTCACCTCATTAGAGTGAGAGAGCTTAAGTTATAGCAAGTTCGACGTAGATCATCGGAGAAGCGGAACACTACAAGCTAGCATGGACCGTTCGAGTCGTGGAGCCTCTCTTGAGTCCGGGAGATCGTGGATCGCGGCAAAGGGACTCCTACTCGGAGCTTGTGAAGCGAAGGAGCGGACGACAAAGGTTGTAATCCCTCACACTTAGTAGTAAAGATGTTTACTTGCATGTTAAACCCAAATAATCTAGCAAAGATCCCGGCTTTGGGTTGTTCGGTACATCTAAAATTTTATTCGGGCATGTTTGATGCTTTATGAACCTTCACAAGAGTGCCTAGGAACCCTACATTATTATTGAGATTAATAAAAGAAAAGAAACCTAAAAGATGTTGTAGAATCAAAACTATTTAAAAAGGGTAGCTACAATTTTGCTTTGCATATTGGTATATGTGATATACCATGCACCTTATTCGATGAGGAAAGAGCCGAGATCCCTTCACCGGGAGTGACCTCTTTAGCAAAATTGGCAGATGCTACAAACTCACGTTTTAGTTTTTGATTGCTTCTATAGCTCTTGCTTTGCATAGTGGTATATGTAATATACCCTGCACCTTATTCGATGAGGAAAGAGCCGAGATCCCTTCACCGGGAGTGACCTCTTTAGCGAAACTAGAAAAGCCTAAAAAACACTCCTTTTCAAAATCACCTGTTTCTACAACGATATCATGTTCTTTACGCTCATGGTTCTCTGAAAAACCTGCGTAGCCCTCCGACATTTCAGATAAGTAATACTTAGTATTCGTGCTGCGTTTGTTGGCTTTCATCAAGGCGTAGTGTGAGGTAGCTAACTATTACTTATCTGTTGCATATGATGCGATTGGGTTAGGGCAGTCGTACGGCTTTGTTGGCTTTCGTCAAGAGTCGTACGGGTGGGTTTAATTCAATCAAGAAATGTACGGGTTGAAGTTGACTAGCGGACTATGGTTTGTTGGCATTCGTCAAGGTCATAGCACGTTAGGGGTAAAAGCAATATCAGGAATTTCAAGTGTTGAAATTTGCAATGAGATTGCATACCTTCTATGAGATAGATGGATCCTGATACCCACTGCGAGTAAGAGTTACTCTTGGGAGAGTTTTACACAGGACAATTAGCCGATCAAGTAGGTGACTAGAAAGGTGTTTACGGGGTTAAGCCTCTGGGAAAACGAGGTTTATTTTAATTAGGTTCGTGCGAAAGCACGGAGAACTTCCCTCAAAGTACCAACACTGACCTGGCTGAAAGATTGGCGAACTTGTAAGGTGTAATTAATCCCGGCTAGTCTTAGCTTTTAGGGTTTGAAGGATGATTTGATGAAAACAGTGGGAGCCATCCTGATTAGATAAGATTATAACCAATCTAATCTTGCAAGAGCATACGCTAAAGTATTTTCTTCTCTCTCTCTCCAGGTAGCGACCATGTAAGACCTTAATCAAGATAATAATATGGATGTATTGACTGAACCCGCTTATTATACTGAGCAGGGGAACGTTGGTCCCGTTCTTTCTTATAATTGTTATAAGAATGAGCAGAAAATAGGAGAATATCTGGATTCTCACACCGCCCAAACGAAGAACAAGCATATTGATGCATCTTCTTCGGGTGTGTTAGTTATTGAGAACTGTTTCTCAGTTCACTCTACGTCCTGGGTATTAGATACCGGATCGGGATCCCACATATGTAATATGTTACTTGGGCTACGTAAAGGTAGAGAACTGGGAATGTGTGTTCATTCCGTAAGAGTAGAGAATGGTGCAGATGTTGCAGCCAAAGCAGTTGGCGAATATCACCTTGTGTTACCAAATGGTAATACATTGGATCTGAACGAATGCTATTACATTCCGACCCTGATATGCAATCTTATATCAGTTTCTTTATTGGGCAAAAAAGGATATAATTTTGTAGTACAGGATAATGCTATGAACATATTCCTGGATCAAAAGTTGATTAGATCAGGATCGTTAAATAATGGCATATACATTCTCAACCAAACCACAGTACTTAATGTACAAAACACACACAAGAGGAAGAGTTCAGAATTGAACGAATCCTTTTTGTGGCATTGTAGACTAGGTCATATCAATACGATATGGCTAGCTAAGTTACATAAGGATGGATATTTGAATCTGTTCGAATTTTCATCTTATGATACTTTCCAGTCATGTCTCAAAGGCAAGATAACCAAACTCCGTTTAGTGGACACGGAAAAAGAGTTACAGAACTCTTGGGACTGATATATAGTGATGTATGTGGTCCCATGTCTACACATGCCAAGAACGGTTCTTCCTACTTCATTACATTCATTGACGATCTCTCAAGATACGGACATGTGTTTTGATGAAACACAAGTCTGAAGCTTTTGAGAAATTCAATGAATATAAGCACGAAGTAGAGAACCAAACGGGCAAAAGTATTTAGATCCTTCGATCTTATCGAGGAGGAGAATACTTGAGCAATGAATTCCTGGACTATCTAAAAGAGAATGGGATTCTCTCTCAGCTTACTCCTCCTTATACGCCACAGCACAACGGTGTATCGGAGCGGAGGAATCACACCCTATTAGATATGGTGCACTCTATGATGAGCAATGCTGAGTTGCCTATTTCCTTCTGGGGGTATGCACTTCAGACAGCCATACACATATTGAATATGGTTCCTACCAAATCAGTGCCTACCACTCCATATGAGATATGGAAGGGGAAAAGACCATCTCTTAAGTATGTTAAGATATGGGGTTGTCCGGCCTATGTCAAAAGGTACAATCCGGACAAACTCGAGGCAAGGTCTGTCCTATGCAAGTTTCTAGGATATCCCAAGAACTCACAAGGGTATATCTTCTACCACACTGAGGAACAAAAGGTGTTTGTTTCTCGACATGCCACAATTTTAAAAAAGGAATTTCTTGCAAAGGAAATTTGTGGCAAGGAGGTAGAACTGGAAGAAGTTCCAGCAACACAAACTATGACAGAAGATTTAGTGGAACCAGAGGATTCAGTAGTCCCCGACGAACCCCAGCCTTACCGCTGATCTAGTAGGGTTTCTCATCCACCTGAGAGATACTACGGTTTTCTCGTCGATGGTAGGAGCGAAGATTGCATCATGGAAGATGATGACCCTACTAGCTTCGAGCAGGCCATCACGAGTGGGGACTCTGTGAAGTGGCTGGATACAATGCGATCTGAGATGGAATCCATGTACACCAACAAAGTATGGACTTTGGAAGTTGATCCTGAAGGGGTAAAACCCATTGAGAGCAAATGGATCTTTAAGAAGAAACTTGGTGTTGATGGAAAAGTTGAGACTTTCAAAGCTAGACTTGTTGCAAAGGGTTTTTGTTAACGACCAGGTGTAGATTATGACGAAACCTTTTCTCAAGTGGCTATTCTTAAGTCTATCCGGATCCTACTTGCCATTGCTGCATACCATGACTACGAAATCTGGCAGATGGATGTTAAGACCGCTTTTCTAAATGGTGATTTAGAAGAATGCGTGTACATGACTCAGCCAGAGGGCTTCGTAGACAGTGGGAGCAGCGGAAAGATGTGCAAGCTGCTTAAATCCATCTATGGGTTAAAGCAAGCGTCGCGAAGTTAGAACATCTGCTTTGATGTTGTAGTCAAAGAGTTTGACTTCATCAAAAACGTAGATGAACTTTGTATTTACAAGAAGGTTGCAGAGAGTAAGGTTGTCTTCCTCGTATTGTAAGTGGATGACATACTCTTGATAGGAAATGTTGTTCCTATGTTGCAATCGGTCAAGCTCTTCTTAACACAAAGATTCTCAATGAAAGATCTAGGTGATGCCTCCTGCATTTTGGGAATCAAGATCTATAGAGATAGGTCTAAACGGATACTGGGATTCTCCCAATCCAGGTACATTGAAACCATACTAAAATGGTTTAGTATGGAAGAATCCAAGCGTGGGAACCAACCCACGATCACTGGACTCACTCTCTCCAAAGAGATATCTCCCAAGACTGATTTAGAAAGAGCTCGCATGCAAGGGATACCCTATGCTTCGGCAGTAGGCTTTATCATGTATGTGATGTTATGTACCAGACCCGATGTAGCATACTCACTAAGTGTAGTGAGTCGGTATCAAGCAGATCCTGGAAAGATATGTGCGGGACCGAGAATATTACGATATGAGATACCATATTCTATTCTCGTGATATATGATATCGGCCGGGTATATGTGATATAGCCGGGTCATCGGATCAAGTGTTGATTCGATGAATTGGTATATGTTATATTAGTCGGTTATATGCGATATAGCCGGATTTTCGGATCAAGTGTTGATTCGATAATTTAAAGTATAATTATATATGTGATATATTACATTACGTTAACTAATATAAGCTCACTTTATTGATTCATTTTCTCACCGGTTAATACATTGATATATATGCGATATATGTTAATTGTATTATTTTCTTTTGTTACAAAAATATATTATATATGTGATATATTATATTGTAACAAGTTAGGGTTACAGATACAACATGTTCTGTGGAGTTTAAATAGTTAGGATTTGGATTTGGGTTAGCTTTTGGGTTAGTTTTTTCATGAAGCTTCATGAAGCTTTTTTTTGTCTTTAGCTTAGATATTTTGTGTTGATATTTATTAACCAAACCAAAACCTTAGCCTCTAGTTTATTCTCTAGAAGGGTTAACTTTATCATTCTTAACCCATGGTTGGATTTTTAACCACAACAACAATTTCATTATTCATCACAAAAACTTTCTTCTTCTTCTTCCTCCTTGAAAAAGCTTGCTAGATTTTTGCTTGTGATGAATTAGAGTGAGAAATTGAAAACAAAAAAGAGCTAAATTCCTACTTCTTCATCGTCATCTATTCTAGCCACTTAGATTAGGGTGTTCACTTCTCTAATAAGTTGTTTAGTGAAGTGTAAGCTTAGGTTAGAGATTCTTCAAGGTAGATCATCTTAGATCATGAAGTCTACAAGCAAGGTGTCTTATTTACTTCATGGAGCCACTCAAGAGTCGGAGTTCATGTTGATCGCAGCGAAGGGACCTCAACACAGAGCTTATGAAGTGAAGGAACAGACTACAAAGGTTGTAATCCCTCTCTCTTAGATGTAAAGTTGTTTACATGCAAATTAACCCTAATTCTCTAGTTATGATCTTGGTTAGGATTTGTTTAGCACCCCAAAAATTTTAAAGTAGCATGATTGATGCTTGCCAAAACCGTCACAAGGTGCTATGCTAAACCTACAACTTGTACATCCATATTAGCACATATACATATTGTACACTCATGCTTACGTATATACCACTTGTACATCCATATTGGCATATATACATAGGGTACACTCATGCTTGCGTATATACCACTTGTACATCCATATTGGCACATATACATATCGTACACTCATGCTTGCGTATATACCACTTGTACATCCATATTGGCATATATACTTATTTTACACTCATGCTTGCGTATATACCACTTGTACATCTATATTGGCACATGTACATATCATACATTCATGCTTGTGTATATACCCACTTGTATATCTATATTGGCGCTCATGCATATTGTACATCCATACATGCGCGCGCGCGCGCGTGTGTGTGTGTATATCTTGGTGCATCCATACCTACTACATACTCTTGCACATACATAGATGATGCTGACTTTGATTCCGCATGAAATATTTTCAACTGGATCCATTTAAAAGAGCGGTTTTTCCCCTTTTACTCATAGTGCGATTTTAAGCGGTATACGACACAGTTTTGAAAACTGTGGTATGATTTTAAGAATGTATACACTGTTTTGAAAACCCGGTTTCTCTTGATATGATATTTCAGTGTGTCCAACATGCGTTTTCTCAGTTCTAAGATGTGTGACATGTGAACCAAATTCGAGGAGCTGGATGAAGCCGATTGCGGGTACATGGTAGACCCGGTATGGTACCCCGAGGCAAGAAAGTGATGTTGTGTATACAGACGGTGAGCCTGGCAGAGGGGCTACTACGTACCGGTGATTGGTTGCATCTGGCAGTTATTCGGAGGATACCGACCAGAGTCGAGAGATGGATATGGGCCGACCCGTACTGTCGGAGCCCGAGGGCCGATCCCGCAGACGGAGCCCGTGGGCCAATCCGGACTGACGGAGCCCGATATATGAGGATTTACGTGTCGATGCTGGACACGAGTATTTCATGATGTTTTCGAGTGCCGATGTTGGGCACCCCGCTTCTATGTGATTTACAGGATTGAGGGCCGGATAGAGTGATGGCGCCTGAGTTATCGGGATTTTGGGGGTGTTTTTGGTAGACACCGGGGTTTTCCACGATGATGATTCGTGTAGATGATATTTTATCCCATGCTCAACATTCATTGTTATGCATAGAATCAAGTAGTAGTAGTATCTGATAGAGTACTGCGTACCCCGTTCATCATATAGATGTTATTAGATTGCACATGTTACGCATGATTATTGCATACCCAGTTCATCATATAGATGTTATCAGATTGCACATGTTAGAGTATCGCAGCACGTGCATACTCGTGATTACGTTTATATGTTATTTACTATTCACGAGTTGGCAACTCACCCCTGATTGGTAGTGATTTAGCGTGCTTGCACTTTCTACAAGATAGATCAAAAATATTTGTAACTGCAATCAAGAACGGCATCGCTTTGAGCTAGCCGGTGAGTACGGGTCGGTCCACAGGGATTTTGTGAATTTCTTAGTCGCGCTTACGAGTTAATTCTGAAGGGTGTTCGGATTAATTATTAAATCTAAAAACCTAATTAATCTATACTAATTATCTAGATCTATTCTTGTTAGGGCTAGGTTTAGGGATGGTTTGGAAATGTAATTAAATCTCACCGCTTTCAATACCCGAATGAAGATCTATGAGGAGTTATGGTAATTATCAATAAAGTGGATTAGATCCGTTCGGGAAGGTGTTCCTTCATCTAGGTTCTTGTCCTTCCTTTAAAGATCCTTACTCTAACCTCCATGGAAAACATCACACCCGGGCCTTTATACTACGGTATCACCGCTACCTCGAGGGATAGAGTGCCGTAGGGAGCGGTATGTGCATGTATGCATGGAGTCCTATTGTAAATGTTTGGTGGGTAAGAAAGGGATGAGAGATCTCATCTCTCAAAATCCTTCCTCAAAACTAAACCCTAAACAAGTTCCTAGGGCATGAAATTAAATCTACCTAGGGCAAGGAATTGAAATCTACACCAGGGCAAGAAATTAAATTACTTACAGATGCATCCCACCAATCGTCCATGCAGGGTTGTCAGATCTGAATTTCAGAATGGAGAAGAAACACCGATGCTCTCCAAAAAGGATTTCTGAATTTTTATTAAAAGGAGGCATAAAGAATTAAAATGGTTAGAGTTCCTATTTATAAAGAATAGGAAACCCTAGGGTTACACTTGTTTCGCATGTCTGAAATTACAAAAATACCCCTAAGAAAAAACCTAGTCAAAGCCGCCTCACAATTTGATAAAAATTAATTCACTGTTCCCTTAAGCCCGCCGCGGAACCGCGGCCTAAGGCCTGGTTTGGCCGCGGTTCCGCGGCCAAAAAGTAGAATTGGGCTTTGCATTTTCTTGGGCTTATTTCTGGTGGCTTGGGCTTCTTATTTCTATATATCTTTTCTCAGTTTAGGTTCTGGTTCTGTTCCAGATTTCCAGTGAACATTGTAGTGGACTCCTACCCGTTCGCTTTGTAATCTTGGACCTTGCGCAGCCCTTTATCCTTTGTAAACTGATATTTTTGTAGGCTTTATCAAGAGTCTTCTGTTTGTTGGTCAAAGTCAACTTTTGCATTGTCTTTTCATTATTTTCACTGTTTTTTTGTCCCAGAACCTGTAACCTGTAACACGTAGCAGACATGCGTCAAAAGCACCCGTTTATTTGTAAAATATATAAGAATGGGGAATATAATAATGCAATATTATGGTCTGAACAAATACCCCCAAACTTATCTTTTGCTCGTCCACGAGCAAACTTATTTTTATTCACTAATATCCTAACCGCACTTTCGCAGGGAAACGCGATTGCACTGAGCTCGTGCAACAAGCCGTTAAACCTATAGGTGTCCCTAGTAGGAGGAGTGTTGTCTCCTGAGGGTTTTCAGCGGATTACACCCACAAAATCCTATCAATTCGGCCTTTCGAATTTTGTTCTCCAATTAGGTTTTCTAACAAGAAATTCTATTATCGTTGACTTGTAAATTATCCACCCATATTCTTCACACTTCCTCATTATTTAACTTAAGTTTATATATGTTATGTAGACCTACTTAGCTTTCGGCATCTCTTAAGTCTTCCTTCTAGGGTTACATCTCCACTCAGGAATTTCTATCAACCCTACTAAATATACAAGTTTTATTCTTCATTCCTTTCTTTTATCTAAACTCCAATCACATATCCCTACGTGTGTGTATAAATCACCCCTACACTTGGAAATTCAAATCAAGCAATCATACTCTCGTCCGTTGTCCAAAGCACTTCTTAAATGGTGAATTTTTAATTGAATTTTGCTTACACATCTTTCATGCGACCGTTAATACTTCTTGAGGTACCAACAACCGATTACAAAATGTGTTTGCACATTTAAGCGTAATTCCTAGTCTTGCAACACCCAAGGCTTTTAGCAGTGACTCCCAAACCAGTTGGTCTAAGGCACTAGGTGATGAAGCACCCTCACTAAATATTTTTCTATTTTTGCAGCCTTAAGTAATCACAAAAACCAGTGTCCATTTTTTTATATTCTTTATTCACACTTTTTTCTTTTATTTTCTTCGTACTAAGGACTTTAGACAAGAGCATTTCAAGGTCTTCTCTACTATTCTAAGTTTCAAGGTTCATGATTGTGCAAATTGTAGGGTATACGTTTTCAGAATCTAGACTTAAGCCAGGAACTATTTTTCAAACTTATACTTTAAGAAGAACATCAATACTCTTCCCTCATTTTGACTTAGCCCAAGAAGTGAACCCAAAATTTGCCTATTTCTAAATAAACTACAAGGCATATACTTTCTACCGTTAAACTTTAAGGAATGTTATTTTTTTGGGTTTTTAATTCACTAAGTCTAAGATCTAGTTGTTCTTAGCCAGTTAACCTATTTGTCAAACTCAAGTCAATTAGCCAATATTGAATACAATTATTTTTATAATTTTTGAAATTTTTCAAATTTTTATGGGTTTTCAAATAAATATGCAAATGCAAAAATATGTACAAATGAATGTGAAGGAAGAAGACGTACCGAGCATACCCCCAAACTTGAACTTGACAGTGTCCTCACTGTCATGCTAAACCAAGAGGGTCAAAATATCGATACACCCCTATTTATTTATTTACGATTTTTTTTTAATGTTTTGAAAAAAAAAATTTAGATTTTTTTTTATAGAAGAAGAAAACAAAAATATATATACATATATACAACAAGGTTTCCCCCAAACTTAAGCTTGGCCTTACACAAGCCAAAGGTTAGCACCAACCATTCAAAAATCTTATCGTGGTAAAGGTATAGTTGGTGCAAGAATGGGATGAAAAGAAAAAAGATGAGAAGCATACGAGACCGTGTGGAAAGAAGAATGGAAGATGGTCTCGGCGGAGGAGAAGAATGGCGGAAAGAAGAAAGAAGTGGAGTACGATCTTGAGGGTGTAAATTGAGTGAATAAATTAGCGCAATTTGTGATGACCGATGTGTTAAAAGCGATTGCGCTAACCTATCAACCCGTCGGGAAATGGGGTCAAATCCCTCAAGATTCGCAAGAAAACATGTGTACGCCGAACTTGGTACAGGAGATGAAATTGTAACGGTCAGTTGTTCGGTCGGAACAATGGGAAAGACGACAGGGAGTGAAATAGGGATAGTCTCATTCTCACCGTAATAAACTGTTTCGAACTTGAAAGATTCCATTAATGGTTCGAAACTACTATAATCAACCGAGTCTGATGGCTCATCTGAAAATGTAAAGGACTCAAACTCGGGCGATGAGTCATCAATATCGTCCGAAAAAATGAAACACTCGTAGGTGTTATCGTCTGTGAGAATTGTGTCAGATTCAAAGGAAAAGGTTTCAAGCTCACAGTCTTCAAGCGGGGTCGGAACGATGGGAAGGAGGGAGGGTGACATAACAGTCAAAGGTTCAGGAGGATGAATTGGAAAATCAGACACATCAAACAAAAATGATTCAACCTCAATATTATCCTTAAGACTCTCCTCAATACTATCCTCAATATTTAACTCATCCATGCCATTATCATCAAAATCAAGACGCATGTGAGATTCGGGAGAAACATTTAATAACTCAGGATGATGATTTGAACATAACATTTCAATTAAATCGACAGGTTCATCATCCGAAATATTCCCGGCGTCTATATCCTCAATTAAGTGAAAATCAATTTCTTTAGACACCTCCTCAAAAGCATGGATGTTTATCAATTTAGGTTCTAGAGTGGAGGTGTAAAGGTCAAACGGATTAGGTGCGGTTTCACTCGAAAGGGGTTCCTCATAATCTGGCAAATCAAATACTACAAATTCGCTCAACTCGTCATTTTGGACACATGTTTGAAAATTGGAGTTGTTGGATTCAATTGGGTATGGGTAGGTTTGATTTGGAAATCCTCTCTCATTCTCACTCTGTCCAACCGCCTCCTTATACATTGAAAAATTTTGAGCTAGCGGGAAACTAGCTACCGGTTCACTAGGTTGCATAAGGGCGGCCACAGACGCTTCCACATTCCTAGTCATTTTATTTGTTGCAGCAATATAAGCCTCCAACGACTCTTCCAAACTAGACTTAGGTGGTGAGGGGGTTTCGGTAAAGGATTCAAAATGGTATGGATATGTGAAAGTCCCTAATGACTGTGTAGAAACAGTGTCTAGTGAAGGTGGGAAAGTCGGGTAGGACTGGTAGGAAGTGGGTGATTGGACAGGGGTAGGGTCAACATGTGGATAAAAAGGTGAAAAGTCGTGTGGATCCCTAAAACTAGATGAGTGGAGAGGGGTGAAAGATCGACAGCGAGATTGAGCAATATGCTCAGCAATGGACATCGGCTTAGGAGTGACAGAGGGACTTGAAAAAGTGGTGTCAACATACGAAGGTGGTAAGGGTTGACTTGGTTGACACAAAGTGGGTTGAAAAGTCAAACTGTTTCTCCTAGACGCCTCTATGTGATCTTTCAAAGATTTTTTAGGCATGGAGGGATCGTTTTTAAATTGACCGAACAAATTGACATACGACGCAAAATTAGGTTCGGGATACCAAAGTTCGGCTAATGATTTATTATGTGGGGTACCCATGTTGTAAGAAAAGGGGGAAAGAAGGAAAGTTTATTGTGGTGCAAGGATTTATTTGGGGCAAAAATTTTTTTTTGCAAGTTTCTAAAAAGATTTATCCTTTTCTCCTTTTTCTTTTTATTTGGCAAAAGTTTGCAAGTTTTTTTTTTAATACTAATTTTCCTTTTTCTTTTTCTTTATTTGAAAATTGTTGCAAAAAGATTTTTAATTAAAGATATGCAACCGAAAAATATTACTTGCAATCAGTTATTATTTTAAGCATATCACAAGAATCTTTATCTGGAAAAAATTGTTGCAAAAAGATATTCGAGAAAAGATATGCAACAAAAAAAATCACTTGCAATCAATTTCTATTTTGAGCGGGGCCCAAAAATCCTGCATAAGATTGTTATTTGGAAGGGGAAATATTTTTAAAGTGCACAAAATCCTGCAGGCATTTTTCAGAAAATATATTTCAAAAATTACAGAGGAGAAACAGAAGATCTTACAGAAAATTTTTCAGAAGAAGATGTCACTGTACCGCCGCCTTTCCGCGATAAAAACGCGTTTGTGCCGCGTTTTCGCGGCGAGATTGTCGGCTCGAGTCCCCAAAAGAATTTTATATTCTCTGATTCCACTAGAAGGCCGCGGTTCCATGGCCTAAGGTGAGTTTTGGCCGCGGAATCGCGGCGGGATGGGTGAATTGTGTCTCCAAAAAATTTTCACTACTCTGATTTTTAATTTCCCTTCTGTTTCGATATTTGGTTTTCTGTTTCATCTTCTAGAATTTTCCAGATCCGATTTTGTATATCCTGCAAAAATTTAAACAACAAAGTATCCCTTCCAAAAATAACAAATTATATATTTATATATTTTTTTTGATTTTTTTTATATTTATGATTTTTTAAATTTTATGATTAACCCGAAATTGCGAAAAGAAAATTCTACGCCATCACCGGCAACGGCGCCATTTGATTGGTAGTGATTTAGCGTGCTTGCACTTTCTACAAGATAGATCAAAAATATTTGTAACCGCAATCAAGAACGGCGTCGCTTTGAGCTAGCCGGTGAGTACGGGTCGTTCCACAGGGATTTTGTGAATTTCTTAGTCGCGCTTACGAGTTAATTCCGAAGGGTGTTCGGATTAATTATTAAATCTAAAAACCTAATTAATCTATACTAATTATCTAGATCTATTCTTGCTAGGGCTACGTTTAGGGATGGTTTGGAAATGTAATTAAATCTCACCGCTTTCAATACCCGAATGAAGATCTATGAGGAGTTATGGTAATTATCAATAAAGTGGATTAGATCCGTTCGGGAAGGTGTTCCTTCCTCTAGGTTCTTGTCCTTCCTTTAGAGATCCTTACTCTAACCTCCATGGAAAAAATCACACCCGGGCCTTTAAACTACGGTATCACCGCTACCTCGAGGGATAGAGTGCCGTAGGGAGCGGTATGTGCTTGTATGCATGGAGTCCTATTGTAAATGTTTGGTGGGTAAGAAAGGGATGAGAGATCTCATCTCTCAAAATCCTTCCTCAAAACTAAACCCTAAACAAGTTCCTAGGGCATGAAATTAAATCTACCTAGGGCAAGGAATTGAAATCTACACCAGGGCAAGAAATTAAATTACTTACAGATGCATCCCTCCAATCGTCCATGCAGGGTTGTCAGATCTGAATTTCAGAATGGAGAAGAAACACCGATGCTCTCCAAAAAGGATTTCTGAAATTTTATTAAAAGGAGGCATAAAGAATTACAATGGTTAGAGTTCCTATTTATAAAGAATAGGAAACCCTAGGGTTACACTTGTTTCGCATGTCTGAAATTACAAAAATACCCCTAAGAAAAGACCTAGTCAAAGCCGCCTCACAATTTGATAAAAATTAATTCACTGTTCCCTTAAGCCCGCCGCGGAACCGCGGCCTAAAGCTTGGTTTGGCCGCGGTTCCGCGGCCAAAAAGTAGAATTGGGCTTTGCATTTTCTTGGGCTTATTTCTGGTGGCTTGGGCTTCTTATTTCTATATATCTTTTCTCAGTTTAGGTTCTGGTTCTGTTCCAGATTTCCAGTGAACATTGTAGTGGACTCCTACCCGTTCGCTTTGTAATCTTGGACCTTGCGCTGCCCTTTGTTCTTTGTAAACTGATATTTTTGTAGGCTTTATCAAGAGTCTTCTGTTTGTTGGTCAAAGTCCACTTTTGCATTGTCTTTTCATTGTTTTCACTGTTTTTTTGTCCCAGAACCTGTAACCTGTAACATGTAGCAGACATGCGTCAAAAGCACCCGTTTATTTGTAAAATATATAAGAATGGGGAATATAATAATGCAATATTATGGTCTGAACAACCCCGTTGTGCCACAGTGTTTGCAGGTCGACCCTCAGAGTAGTTGCGGCAGGGCTACCTTATTGTATCTTTTTGGCAACGGATACCATTGCAGTTGGCGAGTGAGCCTTTTTGCCTTTAGGTGGGGTTTTGCGGTATCCGTTTATTTCCATTGTACTCTCTTTTGTATCCAGTACTTTCCATCTACCATATCATGTATTGACTTAGAGACCAGTTGTGTGGAAGATGTATATTATTTTGTACTCTGGATGTCGAGCTCGTGTGAGCCGACATTACTTATGCAATTTTATCACTTATGATGTTTTTCACTTATATTGCTCATTTCTTCGCTACGGCGTCCTATATTATTCTTGTGGTGGTTGTTTCCACCGTTCTACGTGATTGGTCCCGCTTGGGAAAGCTTTATTCTTATTATCAGTCATTTTACTTATATCATGTGTTGTACCCGTTTCGGGGCTAGTTTTTACAAAGGAGGTGCTGCCGAAAATTTTAAGAAAATAATATTAACGATTTTTACTCAAGGTTTTCTAAATGTTTTAAACTAATGTTTTCTTCACTCACTATTTTTAATGGTTTTGATTTCTAGGTTTCAGCTTACTTAATCGCGTTACGCCTGTAGACATTATATGGTTAAGTGCCGGTCACGGGCCGAACTTTGGGTTGTGACAAAGTTGGTATCAGAGCGTAGGTTTACCTTTCGTAGTGTAGGATGACCTTTGTATGATAGAGTAGGTAGCTGAAGCTGAGTGGCGTAGCGTGTCTATGTTCCGTGGCATACTCACGACACGGTACTTTGCCTAAGTGACCTTAGGACTTATTGGTTGAAATTCCTTCATGATTATATACATTTTTGCGATTCAATTTCCGTATTCTTATCGAATCTTGTTTTCATTTCCAGCCATTATGCCGTCGAAGACTATGAGGGCGCAGAGAGCGGCCGCGAGAGCCGAGATCAGAGTTGACTCGTCTGAGACGAGGACTGACCCAAGCGTTACGCCAGTTGTACTGGAGCAGATTGATCCCCCTTCGACGGACCAGGCTGCTATGTTAGGGGCCGGTATGCAGGAGTTACGCCAGATGATGGGGTCGTTAGTTGAGGCCTTCGAGTGCAGCGACCAGAGGTAGTTCCACCCGTTATGGGGACCGTGATGGTACCTACGGTTCAGGCAGTTGCACCTGCAGCCACGGAGGTTATCACGGTATCGCTATCTGAGTTTATGAGGTTGAAGCCTCCGGTCTTCATATGCACTGATGCAGCCGAGGATCCACAGTCTTTTATTGATCGGATGGCCAGGATATGCCGTTCACTGAGATGCTCCGACGCGAGATGGGTAGAGTTTGCGAGCTTTCGTCTCGAGGGTCTTGTGCAGAAGTGGTGCGAGTCGGTAGAGAAGGGCAGAGCAGCAGGTCTTCCTCCTATGGCCTGGACTGAGTTCGTGACATTATTTCTAGCCCGTTTCCTTCCACAGAGTGTCAGGGATGCTCTAGCGCGCAGGTTCGAGTCATTACGCCAGACGCCAGATATGACGGTGGTGGAGTATGATGTACAGTTCACCGAGCTATCTGTTTATGCCCCGTATTTAGTGGCTACTGAGGAGATACGAGTCAAGAGGTTTGTTCGAGGCTTGCTTACCCCGTTGTTTCTTGCGATCAACGCACAGCATTGCGAGACCTATGCAGCAGCTGTAGATGCAGCCCTATCAGTCGAGGAGCGCCTTCCTAAGACTTCGGTAGTTCCAGGGCCGAAGAGGGTTCGTACAGGTACGTCAACACAGAGACAGCCATTTAGGCGCCACGACAGGTTCCATTCAGGTACGGGGGGTAGCGGAGGCTCGGGACGAGGTCAGCTATTCAGCTCTTATCCTCAGGAGGGTCAGCCGGCACTATCTAGATGTTTCCGGTGCGGGAGTACTTATCATTGTATTCGAGATTGTCCGGAGCCACGTGAGGGCGGGACAGCCGTACCACATGTCACATTTCCACCTTCTCCACCCTAGATGGTGTTGCCTCTTGTACTAGCTGTTGCTCCGCGTCAGACTTATGCACAGAGAGGTCGTGGTCGCGGAGGGTTTGCTCAGAGAGGACGAGGTGGCCGAGGCAGAGGACAGCCAGCTGCCGGCAGAGGACAGCTAGTTGCTAGTAGGGGACCGTCAGTCGCAGGTAGAGGACTGGCACGGGTATCCGCTTTGACGCATCAGGACGCGCAGGCATCCAATGCAGTGGTCTCAGGTACTCTTTTAGTATGTTCTGTTGACGCATACGTGTTGTTTGATCCGGGATCCACGCACTCGTACGATTCCACACACTTCATGCCGAGTTTAGGTAGAGTGTCTGGTTTGCTTGATCAGCCACTTACTGTAACCACTCCTGTGGGCAAGTCGTTTATTGCTAGACACGTGTTCCGGTCGTGTGTTGTCCATATTGGTGAGAGAGAGTTGCCTGTCGACTTGATCCTTCTTGAGATGTTGGACTTCGACGTTCTCCTGGGCATGGACTAGTTAGCCACGTGCTATGCGTCTGTGGACTGCAGCGAGAAGACAGTTAGGTTTTGTTTTGCCGGCGAGTCTACTTTTGTTGTGCAGGGGGGCCGTGGTGCCGCCCCTCACAATTTGATTTCAGCCTTTCGTGCTAGTCAGCTTTTGAGGAAGGGATGTCAGGGATTTCTAGCCTATGTTTGCGATACTAGAGCAACAGAGGTTCCTTTGGACCAGATCCCAATTGTTAGTGAGTTCCCTGATGTTTTCCTTTACGAGCTGCCTGGGCTACCGCCTGAGTGCGATATTGTTTTCTGCATTGCCTTGATTTCCGGCACGGGGCCTATTTCCATACCGCCTTATCGGATGGCCCCGGCGGAGCTCAGAGAGTTGAAGGGTCAGTTGTAAGATTTGCTGGATAAAGGTCTTATTCGACCTAGTTTGTCTCCTTAGGGTGCTCCTGTCCTGTTTGTCAAGAAGAAGGATGGCAGTTTGCGCTTGTATATTGATTACCGCCAGCTGAACAGGGTTACCGTACGGAACAGATATCCCTTACCACGTATCGATGACTTGTTCGACCAGCTTCAGCGTACGGGATACTTTTCGAGGATTGACTTGCGATCAGGCTACCATCAGTTGCGGGATCTGCAGGAGGATATTCCGAGGACGGCTTTTCGCACGCGTTACGGTCACTATAAGTTTTTGGTGATGTCGTTCGGATTCACCAATGCCCCAGCAGCGTTTATGGACTTGATGAACCACGTCCTCAGGCCGTATCTTGATCAGTTCACCATCATATTCATCGACGACATCTTATTCATCGACGACATCTTAGTGTACTCCCGGAGCCGAGAAGAGCATGAGCAGCACCTGCGCATTACATTGCAGACTTTGAGGGAGCATCAGCTGTTCGCTATATTCTCCAAGTGCGCATTTTGGCTCGATAGTGTAGACTTCTTGGGTCACTTGGTGATGAGAGATGGCATATGTGTGGACTCGAAGAAGATCGAGGCCGTTCAGCATTGGCCTAGACCAGCATCAGTTACAGAGATTTGCAGCTTTCTAGGCCTGGCTGGCTACTACCGATGATTTTTCCAGGACTTTTCCCGCATTGCTGCACCGTTCACCGGGTTGACCCAGAAGGGAGTTCCTTTTGTTTATACGGAGGCGTGTGAGCATAGCTTTCAGCAGTTGCAGACTCGTTTGACTACAGCGCCGGTGTTATCATTGCCTTCAGGATTGGGCGGATTTGTGGTCTATTGTGACGCTTCTCGAGTGGGGCTAGGGTGTGTATTGATGCAGCACGACAGGGTTATCGCGTATGCTTCTCGGCAGCTGAAGCAACATGAACGGAACTACCCCACTCACGATCTAGAGATGGCTGCAGTGGTGTTTGCACTCAAGATCTGGAGACATTACCTATACGGTGAGGCATGCCAGATATTCACGGACCACAAGAGCTTGAAGTATATATTTCAGCAGCGAGACCTGAATCTGAGACAACGCCATTGGATGGAACTAGTGAAGGACTACGATTGCGAGATCCTTTGTCATCCGGGCAAGGCGAATGTATTGGCGGATGCTTTGAGTTGGAGGCCCGGAGGTAGTCTATCTTGTTTGAGTGCAGTGCAGAGGCAGTCGTCGGCAGATTGGCAGACTTTATATGAGAGCCAAGTGCAGTTCGAGTTTACTCCGACCGGGGGACAGCCTGCGCATACTGTGTACGTCCATAGTTGCTTGACCGTATCCGCAAGGCGCAGCCCAGTGATGACCGTCTTTCAGAGATCAGGGAGCAGGTTAGGTAAGGCAGAGACTCCGAGTTCGTGATCGATGATCAGAAGGTACTGAGATTTGGGACTCGACTATGCATACAGGATTCTGAGGGACTGAGGCGTGAGATTCTCTAGGAGGCGCATCGATCAGTGTACAGCGTTCATCTACGTTCCACCAATATGTACCATGATCTGAGAGATGTTTACTGGTGGGAAGGGATGAAGAGGGACGTCACAGACTTCATGTCGAGATGCCTGACTTGTCAGCAAGTCAAGGCCGAGCACCAGAGGCCTTCGGGAGAGCTACAGCCGTTGCCCATTCCGGAGTGGAAATGGGAGAAGATTTCTATGGACTTCATTATGGGTCTACCCAGGACTAGTCGAGGGTACGACTCCATTTGGGTGATCATGGATCGATTGATGAAAGCAGCTCACTTTCTGCCGGTGAAGTCCACTTTTTGATTTGCTCAGTATGCCCAGATATACATCGACGAGATCGTATGATTGCATGAAGTCCCGACATGTATTGTGTCCGACCGAGGCACCAGTTCACCAGCCGACTATGGCAAAGGCTTCAGGAGGCTTTGGGCACCCGCTTGAGTTTCAGCACAGCTTTTCATCTGCAGACCGACGTACAGTCAGAGTGGACTATTCAGAATCTTGAGGACAGGCTCCAAGTGTGCGTTTTGGATTTCGGAGGTAGCTGGGATCACCATTTGCCCTTAGTAGAGTTTTCCTGCAATAACAGTTTCCAGGAGACCATCCAGATGGCACCATTCAAGACTCTATATGGGAGGAGATGCAGATCGCCCGTCTGTTGGACAGATCTCAGCGAGAGTAGTATTTTAGGGCCGCAGATTGTTAAGGAGATGACCGCAAAGATCCAGTTGATTCGTGATAGGATGAGAGCAGCCTAGAGCAAGCAGAAATCTTATGCGGACCGTCGTCGGCGCAGACTTGAGTTTTTTGTTCGCGATCATGTTTTCTTGAGGGTCTCCCTAATGAAAGGTATGATGAGATTTGGGAAGAAGGAGAAGCTTAGTCCCAGATATGTAGGCCCCTTCGAGATCCTGGAGCGTGTTGGTGCAGTTGCGTATCGGTTAGCTCTTCCGCCCAGTTTCCCAAACGTTCACCCCGTCTTCCACGTTTCGATACTCCGCAAGTATCTCCATGACCCGTCTTATGCGATTGAGTACCCGACGATCCAGCTGGAGCACGAACTTTCTTTTGCAGAGCAGCCAGTGGTCATCTTGGATCGACTGGTGAAGAAATTGAGATCGAAGGTTATACTGTCCGTCAAGGTCCTTTGGCGTGGCTCCAGCAGCGAGGAGGTCACCTGGGAGACCGAGGACGAGATGAGGAAGAAATATCCCCATCTCTTTGAAGGTACGCGTAGCTAGATTTTTAAATTCGGGAACCGAATTCCTTTAAGGGAGGAAGATTGTAATGTTTTTGAAATTCGTTTAGATCAAGTTCGTGTTAATTAGCTAATGCGTGTTTTTCATAAAGTCTCTTAACTATTAAATTTCCACATAAACTAGAATAAATCAATATTAATTGGTGAAAATATGTAATTATATTTATAATTGTGTTTTATTAATTATTAATTAGTTTAGTATTCACTTAATTAGAAAATTTTCTTAATTATATTTCCAAAGCAAAATTAGTGTAGCATGCACAATTTCACCTTAGACCAAGTTTTTTTTAACATGTCTAGCATTTCAAATTATCATTTCATTCCTTTTAAAGAAAAAACCCAAAACAAAATAAAAAAAAACTTTAATGAAATTAGATAAAGAAAAGAATATGATATAGCATGGTGCATTAAATGAGCATGGAGGCTTTGACTTTGGGGGCATTCTCTCTCTCTTTCCTCTTTTCCCTCATACTCCAGCAGCAGCAGCAGCAGCAGCAGCACATTCATCATCTTCTTCTTCTTCTTGCATCTAAGCCTCATCCCCATCCAAAAAAAAAAATCATCTTTTCTTCATTAAACCCTTGCAAAACCCCTCTTTTGTTGGTTTTGATGGCAAGCCTTTGCTTTTGAAGGCAAGTGCAGCAAGTTTAGACCTCCCTAAGACCAACTTGAGGTATTAAGCTCACCTTAATCACTTTATTGCTAAACTTGCAGTTTAATTAGCTTAAAGTAGTGTTTTAATGAGTTTTAGTGCTAATGATTTGGTTTAAGTGTTGATTAGGTTAAGTTACGGTTGCTGGGGTTTGATTAGCTTAATTGAGTGCTATTAGTGTCGTTTAACCCAAACCTTTGTTTCAGTTTACACTTAAATACCATATTATATTAATTTTAGTTTTTAATTAGTGTTTACTTAAGATTTATTGCCATTTTGCGATCTGCTGTAACTCCCGATGCTTCAGGAAGAAGTTGAGTTTACTGGAGCATGTATACTAGAGTTAGACAACACACACGAAGCACGAGACCCCAATTTTCTTCCCAGGACGCAGAAATATTCGTTCTGGCCCCAATTTGCGGCCAGATGGGGGAGTTAGGTTTCGGGGTTTGGGCTGGGGGAGTCAGGTTTATATCTAAGATGTTTGGTATATGCAACTTTTCTTAATTCTGTTCGTATCAAAATCTGGAACCAAATACCTTGTTTTCAATACTTTTAAACTTGCACGACATGTACGTTTTGTTAGTGGGTTTGATGGTTACTGCATGTCGCAGTGTGTCGGGGTAGTTTCAAACGCGTATACACACGTTTTGGCGTATCAGATGCACATGCGTTTAGCATGCGACACGACTTTCTCTTTCGGTCTTGATATCGCATTTTTGCAGGATTTTCGCTTATGTGTATTACTTTGTGTAAATTCTAGGGTCGCAGGAGGGGACTTCGGTCGCCGCGAAGAAGGGGAAGAAGGTTGTCGGATACACGTATATCGAGATCACTATGAGTAAATTTAACATCTACGGGAAAATCGTTATATGGCGTTAAGCGTCAAGGCTTGATAGGATATTGTAGTCGCGTCTTCTATTCATATATATATATATTGCTTGTGGATATGTACTATTGTAGCGTACCACTCTTTTGTTGCATATAGACACAGTATTTATATAACACTGCACTGTTACTAACGGTTCAAGCTGCACGAGAACTATTTGTATGTTACACCCACACCGTTAGTGATTGCCATGACACTTGCACTATAGGATTGCTACAAACCATACATCGTTTGGATTATCTCATCATTGATGATTAGACATGATTCTGTCCCTTTGTGTACACTCATGCTTGCGTATATAGCACTTGTACATCCATATTGGCATATATATATATTGTACACTCTTGCTTGCGTATATACCACTTGTACATCCATATTGGCATATATACATATTTTACACTCATACTTGCGTATATACCACTTGTACATCCATATTGGCACATATACATATTGTACACTCATGCTTGCGTATATACCACTTGTACATCCATATTGGCACATATACATATTGTACACTCATGCTTGCGTATGTACCACTTGTACATCCATATTGGCACATATACATATTGTACACTCATGCTTGCGTATGTACCACTTGTACATCCATATTGGCATATATACATATTGTACACTCTTGTTTGCGTATATACCACTTATACATCCATATTGAAACATATACATATTGTACACTCATGCTTGCGTATATACCACTTGAACATCCATATTGGCACATATACATATTGTACACTCATTCTTGCGTATATACCACTTGTACATCCATATTGGCATATATACATATTGTACACTCATGCTTGCGTATATACCACTTTACATCCATATTCGCACATGTACATATCATACATTCAAGATTCCGTATATACCCACATGTATATCAATATTGGCGCACATGCATTTTGTACATCCATACTTGCGCGCGCGTGTGTGTGTGTATCTTGGTGCATCCATGCCTACATACAAACTCTTGCACATACATAGATGATGCTGACTTTGATTTTGGAAAATTGTGGACCGCATGAAATATTTTCAACTGGATCCATTTAAAAGAGCGGTTTTTCCCCTTTTACTCATAGTATGATTTTATGCGGTATACGACACATTGCATGGATTTACGCAGTGAGTTTTGGATTCATGTGATTTCTGGAATTGAGAACCGTGGTATGATTTTAAGAAAGTATGCACTGTTTTGAAAACCCGGTTTCTCTTGATATGATATTTTAGTGTGTCCAACATGCGTTTTCTCGGTTCTGAGACGTGTGACATGTGAACCCGATTCGAGGAGCTGGATGAGGCCGATTGCAGGTACATGGTGGACCCGGTATTGTACCCCGGGGCAAGAAAGGTATGCTGTGTATATAGACGGTGAGCCTGGCAGAGGGACTACTACCTACCGGTGATTGGTTGGACCTCGCGGTTATCCGGAGGATACCGACCAGAGTCGAGAGATGGATATGGGCCGAGCCGTATTGCCGGAGCCCGAGGGCCGATCCCACAGACGGAGCCCGTAGGCCGATCCGAACTGACGGAGCCCAATATATATGGATTTGCGTGTCAATGCTGGACACGAGTATTTCATGATGTTTTCGGGTGCCGATGTTGGGCACCCTGCTTCTATGAGATTTACAGGATTGAGGGCCGAATAGAGTGACGGCGCCTGATTTATCGGGATTTTGGGGGTGTTTTCGGTAGACACCGGGGTTTTCTACGATGTTGATTCATGTTGATGATATTTTATCCCATGCTCAGCATTCATTGTTATGCATTGCATCATGTAGTAGTACCTGATAGAGTACTTTGCATGATTACTGAGTACCCAGTTCATCATATAGATGTTATCAGATTGCACATGTTATGCATGATTATTGCATACCCAGTTCATCATATATATGATATCAGATTGCACATGTTAGAGTATTGCAGCACGTGCATACTCGCGATTACCTTTATATGTTATTTACTATTCACGAGTTGGCAACTCAATCCCGTTGTGCCACAGTGTTTGCAGGTCGACCCTCAGAGTAGATGTGGCAGGGCTACCTCATTGTATCTTTTTGGCTACGGATACCATTGCAGTTGGCGAGTGATCCGTTTTTCCTTTAGGTGGGGTTTTGCGGTATCCGTTTATTTCCATTGTACTCTCTTTTGTATCTAGTACTCTCCATCTACCATATCATGTATTCACTTAGAGACCAGCTGTGAGGACGATGTTGTATATTATTTTGTACTCTGGATGTCGAGCACGTGTGTGCCGACTTTACTTATGCAATTTTATCTCTTATGATGTTGTTCACTTATATTGCTCATTTCTCTGATACGGCGTCCTATATTATTCTTGTGGTGGTTATTTCCGCCGTTCGGCATGATTGCTCCCGCTTAAGGATGCTTTATTCTTATTATCAGTCATTTTACTTATATCATATGTTGTACCTGTTTCGGGGCTAGTTTTTACAAAGGAGGTGCTGCCGAAAATTTTAAGAAAATAACTTTAAAGATTTTTACTTAAGTTTTTCTAAATGTTTTGAACTAATGTTTTCATCACTCACTATTTTTAATGGTTTTGATTTCTGGATTTCGGCTTACTTAATCGCTCTACGCCTGTAGACATTATGTGGTTAAGTGCCGGTCACGGGCCAAACTTTGGGTCGTGACACTCGATCTCCGGTCTCCTTATCGAAGTGGCACCACATCTAGAAGTCTTTTTACGGGCTCCCGTTTCAAACCAAAGCAACTCGGACATGAAGTGTCACGACCCGAAAGTACGGAACGAGACTGGCAATTAGATTACGAGACGTTTAAAGGCGTAACGTAACTTAAGTCAGCCAAATCCCAAAAAATATCTAAACCAAAATCAAAAGAGTGAAGGAAAACCTTTTATGAAAACGACTTTAAAATCAATTAAGTTGTATTAACCCCTTTTTAAAAACATCAAAATTTTTCTGAAAATTTTGGCAGAGTCTCCTTTGTAAATACTAGCCCCCAAAAATGGGTGCAACAAGATATATAACCTGTAACGAATAAATAGCATCCCCAAGCAAGAGCTAGCTCTTCGCCCAAGGCGGATCACAACCACACGCAATATATATGCAATATCAAGAAAATAAGCATAAGGAAATACAAAACTAAGAAAAACTCGTCGACTCAAGTGAGCTCGACCCCAGAGAAACCACATATACACAAATCTCTCAGTCTCATCACTAGGTCGCATATACAAATAAGAAGTGGTAGATGGAGAATACTAGATACAATGATAGTACAAAAAATAGATAAAGTGTCCTCGCAACCCACCTAAGAGCAATGTCAGGAGTCTGAGCAAAAGAAGCCAATGATTTGATAAGCCCGCCACTACAAGGCTGATGGGTCCGACCTGCAAAACACTGTGGCACAACGGGGGTGAGTTGCCTGCTTGTGAGTAGAATATAACATCTAATAAGGCTATCGTAAGAATGCACGCAAATGCATCACAATATGTATATCTAGGTATGATATAATGCCACTAGTATGTATGCACATGTATGCAAAAATCAATATGAAATCTTAAGTGTTTAAAATACTATAAGCTCTGCATTCTTAACTTAGAAAAAAGAATATCTGTGCAATAGATAAAGTACCATCAATGAAATCATCTGAAAACCGTGTCAAGCATCAACACCAAATATGGAAATATATCTGTCTCAATGTCTTACTATATTAATATCTCAATACATCGGGCTCCGTCAGTCCGCATCGGCCCATATCATCGAATCTCACGACAACAGTCGGTATCCTCCGGATATCCGCCGCGCCAGACATCACCGGTAGGTAGTCTTCCCCTACCAGGCTCATCGTCTACAACTCGATCTTCTTGCCCCGGGGTACCATACCGGGCCCACCATGTACCCGAGACGGTTCAACCATTCCTCGAATCGGGTCTCGAATTCCAACAAAAAACATGAAAATTCATGGTGGACGACACATACATCACGAGAAAACCGCAACTTTATTTTAAAATGATGATAATATGTTTTTGTTAAATTCTTGCGGTTTTCCCCAAAATCCAGAAATCTCATCAATACTGAAATCCTCAAGAAAATCATAATACCCAACATGTTGTATATGATAAATTTTTATGATATCAAAAGTATGCAATTGATTTGTGACTTGGAAACTATATAAGCATGATGATGATGTAAGGTATATACATGCTATGCAATTCGATGTATCATGTATGAAGCAAGTGGTGATACTAAACCAAGCAGGTTCTAAAGTGCTCGTGACATGTCAATTACCAAGGCGTGTGTGTTCACATGAATAGTACGCGTGCAACATGAGCCAATGGTAATGGTGTATGTGTCCTAAGGGGTGATATCGCATATGTGTATGTGGTTAACCATGCAATGCCAGCAGACGAATAACTAGAAAGATGTGCATATGAATGAGAGGGTTAACTAACTAACAATGCATATAGTTTGCAACAATAAAGTGATCCTAACTATGGGGCACCTCGCTCCATCCAGACGATTTCCCCATAGATGTATACATCTACTTACCTGGACGCCTCGCTAATCTGATCCAACCACCGCTTTGCCATTGCGCGCCGCGTCCGATGTTTCCGCAACCGATCCTAAAATTGCATAACGCACGATATAAGATTAAACATCATGGAACAACGCAAGTCACAATATGAAAATATTAATGTCCATAAGTTAAGCACAACGTGCACTCAGTTCGCGGAAAACACACGAAAATCGCTAAAAGCTTAACTAAAATCGTCGCTTCGACGCAACCGTCAAAACTAAAACCCGACTAAACCAAATTCCGCATTCACACACCCTAAAATTCGTATGAGATGCCAATAATATTGTCACAATATCACAATTAAATCACTTCCGAATTTTAAGAAAAACCTAGCAAGCATTTACATACAAATTTCGATGCAAACCTCGCGAATTAACGATTTAGTGTTCACAAACTAGCACAAACGTCCGATCTAACCCACTAGATGTCCACAACACTAACTTTAACCCACTTACCATACTTCAAACCCTAATTACAACACCAACCATTTTCTAGAATTTCATTAAACAAGCAATTATAACCAAAATAACACTTTAAAATCTAAATTAGCATATTTAAACTACCAATTTAACAACTAGATTAAAATTAAACCTCCCAAGTGTTGATCCCCTTGCACTAAGCCTCCAAAGTTGCCTCTTTTCTCTATGTTTCAAACAAATTAGTGTTTGAGAAGAGGTAGAATTAGGTTTAGCTTTGAATTAGTGAAGAAAATTGTGTATTTTTATGGATTTTTGTTGATTTTTTGAAGGAATTTTGAAGCAAGAAAATGGGGAAAGAGGAGGCTTTTATGCAGGTGAGCTCGGCCTGAGGGTAGAGGAGGGGAGAATGAGGGATTTGTGTAGAAAATTCTACACAAAAAGCATCTTCAAAGGTCAATTAATGCATATCACATCAAATTTTACAAAAAAAACCCATTTTAAATTCATTTTTGATTTAATTTTCAAACCCTAGAACTAAAATCTTGAAAAGTCTTGATACAATTTTTGTTACACTAAATTTTAGTTTATAATGGTTCCTAAGTGTGTAATTTATCCATTTAAATTTGTATTTATCATTAATTTAATGTATTTTTAAAAGCTTAAAATAATATTAAATATAATTAATTAAGGAAATTTTTTTAAATAACTAGAAATTTTTAAGTGACAATTTAGTGACAAAATTCTAGCAATATCTTATCTAAATTTTATATAATTAGACGTATATTGAAAAATACTTATTTTGACTTTTTACGGAAAAGACTGATTATTTTGTCGATTACCGAAAAACTGCCTAAACGATTTTCGAAGCGTTACAATCTTCCCCCCTTAAAGAAAATCGGTCCCCGAATTTAGAATTTAACTACGCGTACCTTCAAAAAGATGGGGATATCTCTTTCTCATCTCGACCTCGGTCTCCCAGGTGACCTCCTCGCTGTTCGGGCCACGCCAAAGAAGCTTGACGGACGGTATAACCCTCGACCTCAACTTCTTTACATGCCGATTCAAAATGACCACCGGTTGCTCGGTGAATGAAAGATCACGCTCTAACTAGATCGTCTGGTACTGAATCTCATGGGTAGGGTCATGAAGGTACATGCGGAGCATCGAAACATGAAACACGGGGTGAACATCGGGGAAGCTGGGCGGAAGAGCTAACCGATAAGCCACAGAACTGACACGCTCTAGGATCTCGATGGGACCAACATATCTAGGACTATGCTTCCCTTTCCGCCCAAATATCATCACGCCTTGCATCGGAGAGACCCTCAGGAAAACATGATCGCCCACAGAGAACTCGAGTCGGCGACGGCGCCTGTCAGCATATGATTTCTGCCTACTTTGTGCCGCTCTCATCCTGTCCCGAATCAGTTGTATCTTTTCGGTCATCTCCTGTACGATCTGCGGCCCCAAAACACTGCTCTCCCTGAGCTCTGTCCAACATACAGGCGATCGATATCTCCTCCCATATAAAGCCTCGAAAGGTGCCATCTGAATCGTCTCTTGGAAGCTATTATTGTAGGAGAACTCGATCAAGGGCAAATGAAGATCCCAGCTACCACCGAAATCTAAAACACAAGCTCTGAGCATGTCCTCAAGAGGCTGAGTAGTACGCTCTGACTGACCGTTAATCTGCGGATGAAAAGCTGTGCCAAAACTCAATCGGGTGCCCAAAGCCTCCTGAAGTTTCTGCCATAATCGGCTGGTAAACTGGGTGCCCCGGTCAGACACGATGCAAGTCGGGACGCCATGCAGTCACACGATCTCATCAATATAAACCTGGGCGTACTGTGCAAATCCAAAAGTGGTCTTCACTGGCAGGAAGTGATCCGCTTTCTTCAGTCGATCCACAATCACCCAAATAGAGTCATACCCTCGACTGGTCCTGGGTAGACCCACAATGAAGTCCATGGAGACCTGTTCCCACTTCCACTCAGGGATGGGAAAAGGCTGTAACTCACCGGCTAGCCTCTGGTGCTCGACCTTGACTTGCTGACAAGTCAGGCACCTCGATACAAAGTCTGTAACATCCTTCTTCATCCCATCCCACCAGAATCTGGTACGCACAGTCGAGCCCCAAATCGAAGTATTCTATGATCATCAATCACAAACTCGAAAACTCTGCCCTGCCGAATCTGCTCGATAATCTCTAAAATACGGGCATCGTCGGACTGTGCCTTGCAGATAGGGTCAAGTAACTATGGGTGTGCTCTGAAATAGGCCAGCTGTCCCCCTGAAGGAGTAAACTCGAACTGCACTCTGCTGTCACATAAAACCTGCCAATCCGTCGTCGACTGCATCTGTACTGTGCTCAAATAAGATAAGCTACCTCCGGGCCTCCTACTCAAAGCATCTGCCACCACATTCGCTTTGCCCGTATGGTATAAAATCTCGCAGTCATAATCTTCACCAACTCCATCCAACGGCGCTGTCTCAGATTTAGATCTCGCTGCTGAAAGATATACTTCAAGCTCTTGTGGTCAGTGAATATCTGGCACGACTCGCCGTATAGGTAATGTCTCCAGATCTTGAGTACAAACACCACTGCAGCCATCTCTAAATCATGAGTGGGGTAATTCTGTTCGTGTTTCCTCAACTGTCGAGAAGCATACGCGATAACTCTGTCATGCTGCATCAATACACAGCCCATCCCCACTCGAGAAGCATCACAATATACCACGAAACCGCCCGATCCTGAAGGCAATGATAACACTGGTGCAGTAGTCAGACGAGTCTTCAACTGCTGGAAACTATCCTCACATGCCTGCGTCCAATCGAAAGGAACCCCCTTCCGGGTCAACCCGATCAACGGTGCGGCAATACGAGAGAAATCGTGGACAAAACGTCAATACTAGCCAGCCAAACCTAGAAAGCTGTGAACCTTTGTAACTGATACCGGTCTGGGCCAATGCTGAATTGCCTCGATCTTCTTCGGGTCCACACAAATACCATCTCTCGTCACCACATGACCCAAGAAGTTGACACTGTTTAGCCAGAATGCGCACATGGAAAATTTGGCGAACAGCTGATGCTCCTTCAAAGTCTGCAATGTGATATGCAAGTGCTGCTCGTGCTCCTCCCGGCTCCGAGAATAAACCAAGATGTCGTCAATGAAAACAATGATGAACTGATCAAGATACGGCCTGAATACACGGTTCATCAAGTCCATAAATGCTGCTGGGGCATTGGTGAGCCCGAACGACATCACCAAGAACTCATAATGACCATAACGTGTACGGAAAGCAGTCTTAAGAATATCCTCTTTCCAAACCCGCAACTGGTGATAACCTGACCGTAAATCAACCTTCGAGAAAAACCCTGCATCCTGGAGCTGATCGAATAAGTCGTCAATGCGGGATAGGGGATATCTGTTCCATACAGTAACCCGGTTCAGCTGACGATAATCAATGCATAAGCGCATACTGCCGTCCTTCTTCTTAACAAACAGGACGGGAGCACCCCAAGGTGACACACTCGGTCGGATAAGCCCTTTTATCCAGCAAGTCATGTAACTGATCCTTCAGCTCTCTAAGCTCCATCGGGGTCATCCGATAAGACGGTATAGAGATAGGCCCCGTGCCAGGGATCAAGTCAATGCAGAACTCAATCTCGCGCTCTGGTGGCAGACCAGGCAGCTCATCTGGGAATACATCACGAAACTCTCTCACAACAGGGACCTGGTCCAACGGAACCTCTATGGCGCTAGTATCACAAACATAGGATAAAAATCCCTTACACCCTTTCCTCAAGAGCTGACCAGCGTGAAAAGAAGAAATAAAGCTGGGAAGGGTAGCACTACGATCTCCCTGAATAACAAGAACCGGCTCACCAGGAAAACTGAATCTGACTGCCTTCTTATGGCAGTGCACAGATGCATAATAGGTGGATAGCCAGTCCATACCAAGAAGAACGTCGAAGTCTAGCATATCGAGGAGAATCAAATCAACTGAAGAATCTCTCTCCCCGATACGAACGAGACATGATCGGTACACAAAACGGGCAATAAACGATTCGCCTACCGAAGTAATAACGACAAACGGCTGATCTAACGAAGAAGACTCTCGGCCCAACCTCCGTGCAAAGTATGTGGATAGAGAAGAATGTGTGGAGCCTGGATCAAATAATACCCGTGCATCCAAAGAGCATACTGGCAGAGTACCTGTCGCAACGGCATTGGATGCCTGCGCATCCTGAGGAGTCAACGCGAACACTCGGGCCTGTCCACCACTAATAGCTGGCTGTCCTCTGCTTCTACCTCTGCCTCTGATCTGTCGCCTCGTCCTCTCTGAACAGGACCGCCACGCCCACGACCTCTAGAAGCATCTGCCCGGCGTGGAACCTCATCAGGGGTAGGAAGTAGAGCTCTCTAGGGAGGAGGTGAGGGTGGTAAGGTCATATGTGGGACTGTCGCCGCGCCTTGGCGCCCCATGGTACAGTTTCTGACACGATGGTACTGACTCCCGCACCAAAAACATCCTGGCGACGACTACTGGGTCTGTGGATATGAACCAAATAACTGACCCCGTCTCAATCCTCTGCTGCCACCATCTCCCGGAAAGAATCTATCACGGCGTCTACCCATCTGCCGCTGGGATGGCGTATCAGTACGGATCCTCTTCGGCCCAGAAACGATCGGAGTCTCAGAAATGCGCTCCTCCAAAAGTAAGGCTGCATCCATCGCAGCTGCGTATGTGTCAAAGTGCTCGGTGCCGATGGCAAGGAATAGTTGTGTGTCAAGCTCTCGCAAAAACTTCTTTATTCTCTTCTCTTCAGTGTCTACTAGGTACGGAGCATATCGGGACAACTGAGTAAACTGTATATCATACTCTGACACTGACATCCTAGGAGTCTTGCGCAAAGACTCAAAACTACGGGCTCGAGCATCTCGGACACTCACCGGAAGGAAACGGGAAAGAAATGCAGCTGTAAACTAGTCCCAAGTCATAGGAGGTAGACCTGCAGCTCGGCCTCTCTCTACGGAATCGTACCACGTCTGGGCAAGGCCCTCTAGATGAAAACTCGTGAACTCCACCCATCTATGATCAGAACACCTCAACGAACGGCAAATCCTAGCCATCCTATCGAGAAATGCCTGTGGGTCCTCTGTCGCATCCGTACCGGTAAAAGCTGGAGGTCTCAGCCTCATAAACTCCTGTAGTGACACGGGAATAGTCGCAGTAGTAGCAGGAGTAACCGTCTGGGCCGTAGGTACGATCGTGATCTATGCGGTGGAAGAAACGTCCTTGGATCTCTATGCCCGACTGGACTCAACTAAAGATCCCATCATCTGTCGCAACTCCTGCATACCGGCCTCTAGTCTGGCAATACGGTCGAGAGAAGGCGGATCAATTTGACCCTGAGGGGTAGGCATATCATCCCGCTCGATCCTCGCCTCAGACGAGCCCGATCGAAGCTCATCCCTAGCGGTAGCCCGCTGAGCTCTCGTAGTCTTTGGCGGCATCGAAGCTGGAATAATAAACAGGAGCGATAAGAACATTGCAATTGAATCAAGGAATACCTGGAATCAAGGATGAAATACAAGCAATTTTGTCCTAAGGTCACTTAGGCGGAGTACCGTATCATATGTATTCCGCGGAACATAGCCATGCTACGCCACTCTGCTTAAGTCACCTACTCCATCTACCAAGGGTCGTCCTACACTCAGAAAGGTAAAACCTAAGCTCTGGTAACAACTTTGTCACGACCCGAAAGTACAGAACGCGACTCGCACTTAGATTACGAGACGTCTAAAGGCGTAACGTAACCTAAGTCAGCCAAAGCCCAAAAAAAAATCTAAACCAAAATCAAAAGAGTGAAGGAAAACCTTTTATGAAAACGACTTTAAAATCAATTAAGTTGTATTAACCCCTTTTTAAAAACATCAAAAATTTTCTGAAAATTTTGGCAGAGTCTCCTTTGTAAACACTAGTCCCTAAAAATGGGTACAACAAGATATATAACCTGTAACGAATAAATGACATCCCCAAGCGGGAGCTAGCTCTTCGCCCAAGGCGGATCACAACCACACGCAATATATATGCAATATCAAGAAAATAAGCATAAGGAAACACAAAACTAAGAAAAACTTGTCTACTCAAGTGAGCTCGACCCCAGAGAAACCACATATACACAAATCTCTCAGTCTCATCACTAGGTCGCATATATAAATAAGAAGTGGTACATGGAGAATACTAGATACAATGATAGTACAAAAAAGAGATAAAGTGTCCTCGCAACCCACCTAAGAGCAATGTCAGGAGTATGAGCAAAAGAAGCCAACGATAAGATAAGCCCGCCACTACAAGGCTGACGGGTCCGACCTGCAAAACACTGTGGCACAACGTGTTGGAGATAGTGCCCTCAGAGTCAATTATTAGGTCACAGGTACGTGATTGTAATGATTGAGGGAGGACCTATCCGGTAGGACAGTCTTACTCGAGATGATAGTATGCTATCTGGTTTACCTTTATCATCGTGTACTGTTTTAGGTGACCTGACACGTCGCTATTACACGTTGATAGAGCCCTTAGGATTCTTGCTTGACCACCAGCAGTATGAGGGCGATCATATAAGTGGGAGCTGGGGGTCTACAAGCATATCCTTAAATGGTCCCTAGTCGTGAGAGTTTCGAGACAGGGCATCGATACTCCATAGTAGACTAGTGTATACAGTCGAGACCCCGACGAGGGGCGGTGGCCGGTCTCACAAGCCACTGGTGTCAGTTGGATCACCTAAGATGTATACAGGTGCTCATTGGGTTATGAGTACACCGGACAGGACTCGCCGGGAACATGCTAGTTGGTCATATACCAGACGTCAGATGGCAGTTCCCTGGTGACAAGTGTGCAGGTTAGTTCATCGACCTGGGGATCGTCATTTGTCTCGTGTGAATTCCCACTGTACTTTGATTACTACCCTACCACGGCTCAAAGGAGTCGTGCAAACAGGTTTTAGTTGGGTACAGTCCCGAGCCACATGGAGGCAGTGAGCGAATCTTCAGGGGTTCGTCTCTCCCGGTATTGGGGGTGAGGTCGTGTTGTGTCTAGGAGAGCCATTACACAAAGTCCTTGGCCAAGGCAAGGAGATTTACTGGTAGGTATTCCAGTAGTATCTCAGGGTGTTCTGGGCTACACTCCGACACGACTTGTACCGCTTTTGGGGGTCTGACTTTTACCAACCCCCTAGGCCCGCCATGCGATACTCATAGACGAACGGACCGGACTGCACGGATATTGTCACTGACAGGCTCAGTAGGGTTGTCAGGCTGAGTTCACTCACAGACGTCCCTTTTAGTCAATACTTGGTAGCCCGTTACGTATTGGCTTATACCTCTGACGTGCTAGTGGTTAAATCCACAACCGAGGTGTTGACGAGTCTTTAGAGTCCCCCACATTCAGTTACTCAGCTTTCGGGCGAAAGGTTGTAGAGGCCGTATGGAGATATGGCAAGGTCCGATCAGATACGTGCGGTATTGCACGGATCAGGATCGGACAGTTTGTACTATAGGCCGTATGGTTATATGGCAGGGTTCGATCAGATACGTACGGTATTGCATGGATCAGGATCGAACAGATATTACTAGCCGGCTTTGGTTTAAGCCGGATCCTAGTATAGTACAGTGTAGATTTTGTCTCATTGCATCTGTATTTCGGTCGAAATACAGATGCGGGTGTGTATGCACAGTATCGGGGTTTTCCTGTAATTTATTACGGGACCAGTTTTCTGGAGTTGCCAGTTTGTTTTCCGTTTCGGCCGATTTCCATTGTTCCGTTCATTGGCCGAAGATTGGTGGAGGAGGGCTTATTTGCATTGTTGCAAATAGGCATTAGTGGAGGGGGTTCTTTGCATATATTTATATCATGATGGTTTCATGATGGAGCCCATCTTTTGACTTCTAGCTTTATGATGATGGCTTGACCATTGTAGGTTATGATTGGCTTTTGGAGTGTTGGGTTTTGTTCTCTCATCATCTCTTTTCTTCATTGCATTCCACCCACCCCCTTGACTTTTCTCTTTCTCTCTCCAATCACTTGTGAAGGGGGGGCCGGCCATTCCTATGAAGAGGAAATGGGATTCATTTCTTTTGGTGGGGAAAAATTGTTATTCTCATTCTTTTGGATGCCACATTTTTCCCACCTCTCTCCAAGTTCTTCTTCCTCCACAAAAAGGCAACTCCATAATCCCAAAATGAGACATGCAATCCACATTATATTCTACAGCAAATCTTGGGTACGTCGAGTAGCCGGCTTCGTCCCCGAGTTGCCTCGGCATTGAGGTGGGAGCCCGTAAAAGAAGTAGGCGATGTGGTGCACTTCCGGCGACGAAGAGGAGACGGAACCTATCCGCAGGAGATCGGGACCATGACGAGAAGACCGGAGGACTTGGATTGTCGGTATATCTCTATTCCCTTTCTTGTAGTTAGCTAGGACTAGTTAATGGTTCGATCCGGGTGTTTAGTGCGCGGGGGTGCCGGTTTGCTAAGTCCGCAAAATTAAAGTTTTTCACCGCTTCCGCATTCCGGCGTCGGATTGACGGCCGGGGCGCCGCCGTGCACTTACAGTGGTATCAGAGACTCGCCATTAACTTAGTCTAGCTTTGTGTAGTGTGTTTTTCTGTTCCGATCGATCGAAATGTTCAAAAACCCGTATTTGCCCACATCAGTTTTCTGTTGGAAATTTTTAGTGTCGAAAAATTTTTCAGGTTGCAAAATATTGATGTACTGAAAAATCTAAGAGCTCTGTAAAAATTCGACGAAGTAACTCCACAGTGGGAGCGCGGAACCGCCGCGAAAACCACCTTCCCGCCGCCCTTCCGCCGCGCACTGTGGAGATCACTTCACCAATTTTTTACAGAGGCCTTCTGGGCTTAAAATATGGGTTTTGGAATAATAACATTGGGCCCAGAATTTCTTTATCTGCTACAGTAATACTTTGGGGCCCACTTGTTAATGTTTGATTGATCGGATATTTTAAACACATATTTCACAGTATTTACATTATATCTGCGACCGTGAATGTCACTTGATCGGTAAATCCGGTCTAACTGCTATAGCACGGTTAGACGGATTTGCGAACGTGACTTTCACGTTGATGTTTTGTTTTTGCTGTGATGTTGCGGATCGGTCGTGGGGGATAGCCTGGATGCAATGCTAGTACAGTTCTGTTGTATTATGTACATTTGATATTGCGGGGCGAGCGTCCGACATGTGGACTGCCGTCACTGCCTGTTTGTATTATTATTTTGGGGCACGACCTGGTTGCGGTCGATGTACCCGTTGTATGTATATTTTACTTTCTGTACTAGGATTGCCCCGCGGAGGGGTGCACGGATAGCCGGATTCTGGAGGGCAACAAGCCCGCATCTCATGGCATTGAGACGGAGGGGGCTTCACTCTAGGATTGGCAGGCTATTCGCCGCACTCGTAGGGGGTACAGGTTGACCCAGGAGGGGTGCCCAAGTTACCGGATTCCGTGAAGTGCTGGGTGGTCCATTCACGTTGCTGAAGGGGGCTGCCTCACTTCAGGTTTTGGCGGGTAACTTGCCGCGCCCGTAGGGGTCTAGGATTTCATTGCACAGGCTATCCACACGACCAAGGGAACGTCGGGTTTCAGTAGTGGCTCTGTGAAACCCGGGGATCCCAGATATCTGTATTGTTTCTGTGATGCTGTACTTTTCTGTGATGTTGCATTTTATTCACGCCTTGAGCGAAATACTATATATTGGTATATATTTTAGTAGATGTCGTATATGTTTTGCATCCGCGCTAGTCCAGTCCCTGCTCTGTCGTTAGTAAGCTAACCTAACGGGTAATGACAGGACCCAGTGGCGAATGCGGATGGCATATACGTACATCAGTATATTTTCGTTCTTTTTGGTGTGATCAATTGATGGGACTGCATTGATTCGTATCAATGCGAGTTAAAAACAAACCTAATCTGATGTTGTTGGAACACTTTTCAAAAAGCTGTTATTGCAAGGACGTTCTCTTTTGTTTTGCATCGTGGTATTCAGTTGGAATATCCTGCTCCTCACTCGACGAGGCAAGGGCCGAGATCCCTTCACCGGGAGTGACCCCTTGGACAGAAGTTTGCGTCAGGGCATTAACTTCACTATAGCCGATTACTTTTGCTTTGCATCGCGGTATTCATTTGGAATATCCTACACCCCATTCTACGGGGAAAGAGCCGAGATCCCTTCACAGGGAGTGACCTCTTTAGCAACGATTTTCGTCACTATATTTTTAAAAAGCTATCCGTTCCTTCGACGATATCAAGTTCTTTACGTTAAAGGTTTTCGCCAGAAACCATTCGTAGCCCTCCGTCGTTTCATATGGGTGGTCAATAGTATTCAAGCTGTGTTTGTTGGCCTTAGTCAAGGCACAGTGTTTGGTAGCTATTGGGTATTCATATGCTGCATAGATAGATGCGTTGTTTTGGGACAGTCGTATAGCCTTGTTGGCCTTAGTCAAGGGCTTGTACGGGTGGGTTCAAATCAACCTGGACAATGACGGGTAGAACTTGACATGTGACTTATGATTTGTTAGCCTTAGTCAAGGTCATAAGAGCATGGGGCAGAAAACACATCGGGAGTTTCAAAAGAACTAAAACTTGCCAGATATGCGCATACCATCTGGAGTGTGATGACGTGAGCGGATTCCGTCACGTTGTCATGCGATGAGAGTTGGATCCCGATTCCCACTGATGAGTTAGTTTACTCCTCGGGTGACCCCGACTAATTCTTCTTTCAGGTTTGGAGGAGAATTTGAGGTACAGTGGGAGGTTTCCAGATTAGATAAATTGGTGACCATTCTGATCTAGGTTAGAGTGCACGCTGAGTGTTTCTTTTCTCTCTCTCTTTGGCAGCGACCATTGACCCGACCCTAAGACTTTGACTCAGTGACCAAGTTGACCGAACCTTCTTAAACACCGACTTTTGGATTGTCAGAGTTGCAAACCTCATTGCCACTCCTACTTTTACCCTTTTCTCCAGGACACCCCGTTTTACTACGAACGTCCACTTCCATTGGACAAAACCATCGTATGGTTAGATATGAACTCGAAAGAATTTATTCGAGGATGGTTTCCGGTTCTGGAGAAAACGGATAGGATTATTCAGTTGTCTTTTCCTTTTACCCTCTCTCAGGTTATGAGTACTCCTTGGTTTAGGGGTAGTACACCTATTACGCAAATTGGATTGTCTTCTTCCAAACCTTAGGCTGGTGCCGACCGGTAGGGAATGAAGAAAACCAATTAGCATAACGATGGTGTGCAGAAGGTATTAAGTTCAGACAAAGCAAGGGATTAGTAAGAGGGCAAAGTAAATTGCAACAGATATTCACGACCAAACCAAATATTTCGTTACCACTCCCACATCACCTTTGTATTTCTCCAGGACACTCCGTATCACTACGAAGATCCACAGTTTATTTGGATACTCCATCGTATGGTTATATACGAACTCGAATGGAACTGGTTCCAGTTCGGGGATGGATTCTGGTTCAGGAGAAATAGGAATAAGGTTTATTCGGTTGTCTTTTATCTTCACCTTCTCTCGCATTGCGAGTGTTCCTAGGATTAGGACAGTACACCCATTATGCTTATTGGATAGTCTTCTTCCAAACCGTAGGCTGGTGCCGAACGGTAGGGAAGGAAGAAAACCATTTGGCCTAAAGGGGTATACAGAAGGTAATGACTAAAGACATATGAAGGGATTTGGAGAGGTGGCAAAGAATTATACGGTTACAGTCGTGAATCTGGAAGAGGCATTACTAGGAATACCAGGATACCCCATCGGAACATTTTAATGTTTCAGTTTCACTGTGTACTGTTAATAGAAAACTGATTTCCCGATTAGATACTTACTCCAGGGTATGTATTTACCAAGTATGATTCTCACATCTGTATGGTTTTACAGATGATGAGTGGGAGTAAGCTATTGGGAATTAGGTGATTGTCCTCATTATTTCGGGATTCGTTGTAATCGGTGATATTTGAGGAAGTCACCTGGGTTATTTGCCGGACGGCAAGTATTTGGTTTTGAATATCCGCCGTTATGCACCAATTTCAAATCGATGTATCTGTACGTCTATTTTCATAGAGTGAGATATACCTTTTTGAAATTATGTCTATGACATTTACCTATATCAGCGGATGGTTAGGTAAGGAGCATTAAACAGCGGTGTTATTCTTCATAACCAAAGGTACAGTTTTCAACCTACAACACACAGGGAATGAGTTGTCAGACTCAAGGGACTTATACAGTGTATTGTATGTTGTCCAGTGTCTATTAGGACAGAGGGGTTGGTCCTCGCACTATATTCGGTTTACTTATGACTTCTCTAGTTTTTAGACAGGTGTTTCGTGGAAACACATGGTCTGAATGTTGAGAAGTTATAGGTATTTGAATAGAGTAGAGAACCAGGTGTAGCAAGTATCGGGATTCTTCAAAGTGATCGAAGATGTAGATACTTGTCAATGGTATTCAGTTGACAGTAATGATTAAGAGATCTTGCTTCTCTTTCAGATTACTCATAATTGGAAGTATTCCTAAGTTGAGTAACGCTGATCGGCCTCCTTCCATTAAGTTGACATGCACTGGAGACAGCTGCATGATTTGAATCTGGTTCAATTAAATCAGTGCCTCTGTTTCTATATTGGATATAGAACAGTTCATATCTTAACGTTGTTAAGGTACGGGGAGTTGTCCGGTTTATGATTAAAACCAGACACTGGACAACTCAAGGCACGTTTCTGTAATGGCTGTTTGTGGGTTGACCCAGGCTATGACGAGGGTTGATTTTCTACCATCTGGATGAACAATAGCAATATTGTTCTAGACTCGCCACAGTTTTATTAAAAATGGATTTTTTCAGAAAACAGTAGTGGGAGTATGGTAGAACTGGAAGTGATTCCAGAACCACAAACGATTACTGAAGATTTGATAAGGAACCTAAAGATTCAATCTGGATTGACATTCCATTGGCCACTCCGCAGATACGGTGGGTAACTTCAGGCACCCGAGAGGTACTCCGGTAGCCTCAAGGACGGTGACAGGGAAGTTCTTGTTTACCCACAATTGCCATTGCTGTTGTTCCAGGTTACGAGACCCGGCGGGAGGATGAGTATAGCGTCGTTCTAAGCCAGTTTTAGAAGTGTGCGTCTATATGACTCTGCCAGAGGGTTGTCGTAGTCAGTGGGAGCAGCGGAAGCATTGGTGGACAGGTTGCTTCTGTCTATTTATAGACTAGAGCAGAAGTAGCGGAGATAGATCATCTATTTCTGACGTGACAGTCATGGGTTTGACTTCATCAGAATAGAGGATGGATCTGTTGAGAAGGTAGTAGTGTGTGATATCCTGGTATTTGGATGATATACACAGAGTAGGAAAAGAAACTCCTACACTACGATCGGTTATACTTTGGTCGTCACACAGTTGTTTCTCCACAATGGAAATGGATTTTATATCAGACATACTGGTTACTAGATCTATGGTCTTAGATCTAGATTTGGGTGGTTTCCCAATCAGGGTACTTGACAGCATTCTAAGATTATTTAGGATGGACGACTCCTGGCACGGTAGTGTACCTGCAGGTAATGGAGTCACCCTCTCCAAAGGTGTCTTACAGACTAAAGGGGAGAGGGACGGGCATGATTGGCAGATCACTTGCTCAGGCAATTGAGTCAATCGTGAGATGTCAAGTACCACACCAGATGTTGTTCTTGCACTAGATGCAATAAGTTGACATTAATCCAATCCTGGAGAAACAGTCGGAAGCAGTTTTAGAACATAAGTGGATGTTCTAGGGATATGATAACGACAGCCTCATTCAGGAGACAGTTATCATTCCAGGCTTCCAAGGTGACATGGACGACAAGGAGGTTGTCAGAGTTATAGTTTTTCCTTCTGATGAGGGGCAGTATTTTGGACAGGTGGTCCAAGGCAATACTGAGGGAGGCATGGCGCGCAGGATACTGATTAAGTTCAGTTGACGATACAGTCTAAGAAGTTTGGATTTGGAGTTCATTTATGAGCTAGGTCCCATCAGACATCCAGACATATTCTGAGACAGGTATTGCTCTTTTCGGGAGATGGCTTTCTCCGCGAACTTGAGATATAGAGAGACATAGAAAGAAACAACTAAGCGGATCCACTCACTGAGGCTATTCCTCGAACGCAATAGTTCCGCAAACGAGCTTTGTGAGACTGACTAGTAGAGGAGTTGGATGTTCGGTATCACACGGGCTGTGAGTATGCGACATCGCAATAATTAGCCTTGAGTGAAAGTGGGAGATTGTTGGAGATAGTGCCCTCAGAGTCAATTATTAGGTCACAGGTACGTGATTGTAATGATTGAGGGAGGACCTATCCGGTAGGACAGTCTTACTCGAGATGATAGTATGCTATCTGGTTTACCTTTATCATCGTGTACTGTTTTAGGTGACCTGACACGTCGCTATTACACGTTGATAGAGCCCCTAGGATTCTTGCTTGACCACCAGCAGTATGAGGGCGATCATATAAGTGGGAGCTGGGGGTCTACAAGCATATCCTTAAATGGTCCCTAGTCGTGAGAGTTTCGAGACAGGGCATCGATACTCCATAGTAGACTAGTGTATACAGTCGAGACCCCGACGAGGGGCGGTGGCCGGTCTCACAAGCCACTGGTGTCAGTTGGATCACCTAAGATGTATACAGGTGCTCATTGGGTTATGAGTACACCGGACAGGACTCGCCGGGAACATGCTAGTTGGTCATATACCAGACGTCAGATGGCAGTTCCCTGGTGACATGTGTGCAGGTTAGTTCATCGACCTGGGGATCGTCATTTGTCTCGTGTGAGTTCCCACTGTACTTTGATTACTACCCTACCACGGCTCAAAGGAGTCGTGCAAACAGGTTTTAGTTGGGTACAGTCCCGAGCCATATGGAGGCAGTAAGCGAATCTTCAGGGGTTCGTCTCTCCCGGTATTGGGGGTGAGGTCGTGTTGTGTCTAGGAGAGCCATTACACAAAGTCCTTGGCCAAGGCAAGGAGATTTACTGGTAGGTATTCCAGTAGTATCTCAGGGTGTTCTGGGCTACACTCCGACACGACTTGTACCGCTTTTGGGGGTCTGACTTTTACCAACCCCCTAGGCCCGCCATGCGATACTCATAGACGAACGGACCGGACTGCACGGATATTGTCACTGACAGGCTCAGTAGGGTTGTCAGGCTGAGTTCACTCACAGACGTCCCTTTTAGTCAATACTTGGTAGCCCGTTACGTATTGGCTTATACCTCTGACGTGCTAGTGGTTAAATCCACAACCGAGGTGTTGACGAGTCTTTAGAGTCCCCCACATTCAGTTACTCAGCTTTCGGGCGAAAGGTTGTAAAGGCCGTATGGAGATATGGCAAGGTCCGATCAGATACGTGCGGTATTGCACGGATCAGGATCGGACAGTTTGTACTATAGGCCGTATGGTTATATGGCAGGGTTCGATCAGATACGTGCGGTATTGCACGGATCAGGATCGAACAGATATTACTAGCCGGCTTTGGTTTAAGCCGGATCCTAGTATAGTACAGTGTAGATTTTGTCTCATTGCATCTGTATTTCGGTCGAAATACAGATGCGGGTGTGTATGCACAGTATCGGGGTTTTCCTGTAATTTATTACGGGACCAGTTTTCTGGAGTTGCCAGTTTGTTTTCCGTTTCGGCCGATTTCCATTGTTCCGTTCATTGGCCGAAGATTGGTGGAGGAGGGCTTATTTGCATTGTTGCAAATAGGCATTAGTGGAGGGGGTTCTTTGCATATATTTATATCATGATGGTTTCATGATGGAGCCCATCTTTTGACTTCTAGCTTTATGATGATGGCTTGACCATTGTAGGTTATGATTGGCTTTTGGAGTGTTGGGTTTTGTTCTCTCATCATCTCTTTTCTTCATTGCATTCCACCCACCCCCTTGACTTTTCTCTTTCTCTCTCCAATCACTTGTGAAGGGGGGGGGGCCGGCCATTCCTATGAAGAGGAAATGGGATTCATTTCTTTTGGTGGGGAAAAATTGTTATTCTCATTCTTTTGGATGCGACATTTTTCCCACCTCTCTCCAAGTTCTTCTTCCTCCACAAAAAGGCAACTCCATAATCCCAAAATGAGACATGCAATCCACATTATATTCTACAGCAAATCTTGGGTACGTCGAGTAGCCGGCTTCGTCCCCGAGTTGCCTCGGCATTGAGGTGGGAGCCCGTAAAAGAAGTAGGCGATGTGGTGCACTTCCGGGGTCGAAGAGGAGACGGAACCTTTCCGCAGGAGATCGGGACCATGACGAGAAGACCGGAGGACTTGGATTGTCGGTATATCTCTATTCCCTTTCTTGTAGTTAGCTAGGACTAGTTAATGGTTCGATCCGGGTGTTTAGTGCGCGGGGGTGCCGGTTTGCTAAGTCCGCAAAATTAAAGTTTTTCACCGCTTCCGCATTCCGGCGTCGGATTGACGGCCGGGGCGCCGCCGTGCACTTACACAACGGGGGTGAGTTGCCTGCTCGTGAGTAGAATATAACATCTAATAAGGCTATCGTAAGAATGCACGCAAATGCGTCACAATATGTATATCTAGGTATGATATAATGCCACTAGTATGTATGCACATGTATGCAAAAATCAATACGAAATCTTAAGTGTTTAAAATACTATAAGCTCTGCATTCTTAACTTAGAAAAAAAGAATATCTGTGCAATAGCTAAAGTACCATTAATGAAATCATCTGAAAACCGTGTCAAGCATCGACACCAAATATGGAAATATATCTGTCTCAATGTCTCACTATATCAATATCTCAATACATCGGGCTCCGTCAGTCCGGATCGGCCCATATCATCAAATCTCACGACAACGGTCGGTATCCTCCGGATATCCGCCACGCCAGACATCACCGGTAGGTAGTCTTCCCCTGCCAGGCTCATCATCTACAACTCAATCTTCTTGCTCCAGGGTACCATACCGGGCCCACCATGTACCCGAGACAGTTCATCCACTCCTCGAATCGGGTCTTGAAATCCAACAGAAAACATGAAAACTCATGGTGGACAACACATACATCATGAGAAAACCGCAACTTTATTTTAAAATGATGATAATAAGTTTTTGTTAAATTCTTGCGTTTTTCCCCAAAATACAGAAATCTCATCAATACTGAAATCCTCAAGAAAATAATAATACCCAACATGTTGTATATGATAAATTTTTATGATATCAAAAGTATGCAATTGATTTGTAACTAGGAAACTATATAAGCATGATGATGAAGTAAGGTATATACATGCTATGCAATTCGATGTATCATCTATGAACCAAGTGGTGATACTAAACCAAGCAGGTTCTAAAGTGCTCGTGACATGTCAATTACCAAGGCGTGTGTGTTCACATGAATAGTGCGCGTGCAACATGAGCCAATGGTAATGGTGTATGTGTCCTAAAGGGTGATATCACACATGTGTATGTGGATAACCATGCAATGCCAGCAGACGAATAACTAGAAATATGTGCATATGAATGAGAGGGTTAACTAACTAACAATGCATATAGTTTGCAAGAATAAAGTGATCCTAACTATGGGTCGCCTCGTGCCATCCAGACGATTTCCCCATAGATGTATACATCTACTCACCTGGATGCCTCGCTAATCTGATCCAACCACCGCTTTGCCTTTGCGCGCCGCATCCGATGTTTCCGCAACCGATCCTAAAATTGCATAACACACGACATAAAATTAAACATCATGGAACGACGCAAGTTACAATATAAAAAGATCAACGTCCACAAGTTAGGCACAACGTGCACTCAGTGCGCGGAAAACACACGAAAATCGCTAAAAACTTAACTAAAATCGTCGTTTCGGCGCAACCGTCAAAACTAAAACCCGACTAAACCAAATTCCGCATTCACACACCCCAAAATTCATAGGAGATGCCAATAATATCGTCATAATATCGCAATTAAATCACTTCCTAATTTTAAGAAAAACCAAGTAAGCATTCACATACAAATTTCGATGCAAACCTCGCGAATTAACGATTTAGCGTTCACAAACTAGCACAAACGTCCGATCTAACCCACTAGATGTCCACAACACTAACTTTAACCCACTTACCATACTTCAAACCCTAATTACAACACCAACCCTTTTCTAGAATTTCATTAAACAAGGAATTAAAACCAAAATAACACTTTAAAATCTAAATTAGCATATTTAAACTACCAATTTAACAACTAGATTAAAATTATACCTCCCAAGTGTTGATCCCCTTTCACTAAGCCTCCAAAGTTGCCTCTTTTCTCTATGTTTCAAACAAATTACGGTTTGAGAAAAGGTAGAATTAGGTTTAGCTCTGAATTAGTGAAGAAAATTGTGTATTTTTGTGGATTTTTATTGATTTTTTGAAGGAATTTTGAAGCAAGAAAATAGGGTAAGAGGAGGGTTTTCTGCTGGTGAGCTCGGCCTGGGGGTAGAGGAGGGGAGAATGACGGAATTGTGTAGAAAATTCTACACAAAAAGCATCTTCAAAGGTCAATTAATGCATATCACATCAAATTTTACAAAAAAACCCATTTTAAATTCATTTTTGATTTAATTTTCAAACCCTAGGACTAAAATCTTGAAAAGTCTTGATACAATTTTTTTTGCACTAAATTTTAGTTTATAATGGTTCCTAAGTATGTAATTTACCCATTTAAATTTGTATTTATTACTGATTTAATGTATTTTTAAAATCTTAAAATAATATTAAAAATAATTAATTAAGGATTTTTTTTTAAATAACTAGAAATTTTTAAGTGACAATTTAGTGACCAAATTCTAGCAATATCTTATCTAAATTTTGTATAATTAGACCTATATTGAAAAATACTTATTTTGACTTTTTACGGAAAAGACTGATTATTTTGCCGATTACCGAAAAACTACTTAAACGATTTTCGAAGTGTTACATGAAGTTTGTTAGCCGACATGTCCAAGGTGAAGTAGAGAATATGTGGGATTACTTTGCCTCTAAACATTTATTGATTCTCAACACATCAGATGGTATGGATGGAGGTTGAAGAAGAAACCATTGATGAGGAAATTGTGAGCTCAAGAAGAAAGAAGAAGAAGAGCTTGCTATTGTGTGGAATGTAAAATGTGAAAGCTCATTATCCAAATGAAGAGCCAACCCCAAGACTTAGTGGCTGCCCCCTCTCTCTTCACATCAATTCAACACAATAATCAATCAAGAAAATTGACATGGCACCAAAAATAAGACCATGAGTCACTAAACTTGCGCATGCCTCATTTAATGCCCTTAATGATGACTTGAGCTCATAATTTCCACCAATAAACATTAATCCAAATGTTTATGAAAATAAATAAAAAGGCATCTTCTTAAAGTAAACTCGTAACGGATCATAAGGATACCCCTCATCTGTATATACACACCTGCATCCGCATTCCGGCTGAATACGAATGCAACGAGACTAAAGTAATCCAAAAAATCTAATACAAGGATCCGGCTTAAACCAAAGCCCACTAGTATGATCCGTCCGATCATGATCCGTGTACGAGTGCATGTATATGATCGGACCCTGCCATAAAACCATACGGCCTCTATAATGTTTCACCCGAACTTGGGAAACTTTCTGTGGAGGACTCTAAAGACTCGTCAATACGCTGGCAGTGGGTTTAACTACAAGCACGTCAGTGGTACTAGTTGTACGTAATGGCTACCAAGGTTTTGAGTAAAGGGAGGGCGATGAGTGAACTCATCCTGAAACCCTACTGAGCCTGTCATTGATAATATCCGTACAGTCCGGTCCGTTCGTCTATGAGTATCGCATATCGGGCTTAGGGGGCTGGTAAATGTCAGACCCCCAAAAGCGGTATAAGTCGTGTCGGAGTGTATTCCAGAACACCCTGAGATACTACTGGAATACCTACCAGTAAATCTCACTTGCCTTGGCCAAGGACTTCGTGTAATGGCTCTCCTAGAAACAGCGCGATCTCACCCCCAATACCGGGAGAGACGAATCCCTTGCCGATCTGCTCACTGCCTCCAAGTTGCTCGGGACTTTACCCAACTAAAACCTTTTTGCACGACTCCTTTGAGCCATGGTAGGGTAGTAATCAAAGAACCGTGGGAACTCACACGAGTCAAATTACGATCTCATGTCGATAGACTAACCTGTACATATGTCACCATGGAACTGCTATCTGACGCTGGGTATAATACCAACTAGCATGTTCCCGGCGAGTCCTGTCCGGTGTACTCATAACCTAATGAGCACATGTATACGTCTTAGGTGATCCAAATGACACCAATGGCTTATGAGACCGGCCATCGCCCCTCGTCGGGGTCTCGATCGTATACACTAGTCTACTCATAGAGTATCGATACCCAGTCTCGAAACTCCCACGACTATGGACACCTTAAGGATTTGCTTATAGACTACCCAACTCTCACGTATATGATCGCCATCATACTGCTGGTAGTCAAGCAAGAAAACTAAGGGCTCTATCAACGTGTAATAGTGATCTGTAATATCACCTAAAGCATGTACACGATAATAAAGACAAACCAGATAGCATACTATCTTCTCGAGCAAGACTGTCCTACCGGCATAGGTCCTCCCTCAATCTTCGCAATCACATTCCTGCGTATTGACGAGTCTTTAGAGTCCCACATAGAGGGTTTTCACGGTTCAGGCGATATGTTGTAGATGAGGTATGTTGGTACATACAGGTGTCCGATTAAATATGTGCACAGGCTGAACAGACTTTAATCGGACGGTTGATAATACTAGTGGCTTAGGATTAAGCCGGATTATTAAATCAGGTTTTGATTTAATAATTTATATATGTATTTATATTATATTATTATTGTTCACTATTCATTTTCTTTCTTGGCTATTCGTATTTTTATACGAATACGCGTATATGTATTTCGATACGTATACCGGGTTGCATTTCGTATTTATATAGAATTGTTTCTAGAAGATGCGACACCTCATTATTTAATATTCCTTTTTAGAAAATCATTTAGGGAAATGAGGTGGAAGGGGTGAGGTGGCATGAGCATGGCTTGAGCATTGAGAGGTATGGGTTTGCATTTGTTTCTTGGAAAATTGGAAAAAGATTTTTTCTGTGAATTTTTGGATGTGTGAGAGAGTGAGAGGGCGGCCACTTATTCTTGGTGGCTTGCTCATTTTCATTTGACTACTAGATTTCTTTACTTGCTCGCTCTCTCACTCACACTCACAAAAGGCTTAGCCATTTCTTTAGTTGCTCATGCCATGGTTTTTTCACCTCCTCTTCATTTTCTATGGTTGCTCTTGGAGCATTTTGATGAGAGAAAAAAATTAGTGAGATAATCCTACACCTCCACTCTCCATTGCTAGCAACCTTGGAGCGTCGGTTGCCTCGTTTCGCGAGGCTGAAGCTTGCGCCGTTTCCCTCAAGTAGATCATCATAGATGGAGGAAGACCGGCAACCAAACTCGATCTAGACGACCACTAGGAGCTTGGAATGAAGACCGAAAGACACGGATCAACTCGGTAAAACCATTCTAAATTCTTTATATTAGCTTGCTAGTTTAGGGTTTAGGGTAGATCCGGGCATCGGGTAATGGTAGCGCCATTTTAGTAAATTTTTGATCCGCATTTGCCACGTTTTGATGGCCGGGGCGCTGCCGTAACCTTACACTTGGAAGGCAGCAATGGCAAGAAGGATCCTAGTCGATTTGAGCATAGACACTGGAGAAAATGTTTCATTATGGTCCAAATTAGGTCTTTGACGAAAACCTTTTACAACAAGACTAGCATTATAGGTTTCAACCTATCCATCTACACCAATCTTCTTTCTGAAGATCTATTTGCAGCCTATGGGTTTTACCCCTTTTGGAGCAATGTTCAAAGTGCATACTTTATTGGTGTACATGGACTCCATTTCGGTCCGCATTGCATCCAGCCATTTTAACGATTCGCCTCTCTGAATGGCTTACTGGAAGCTAGTTAGCTCATCATTGTTAATGATGCAATCCTCTCGATCCCCGTCTACGAGAAAACCGCAGTATCTCTTAGGCGGATGAGACTGCCTACTAGTCCTGGGGATTGGCGTAGGGATGTCCGGTTCTTTTGAAACCTCTGGTTCTACTATACTTTCATTAATAGTTTTTGGTTATGGAATTTCTTCCAGTTCTATTGCGCTCCCACTATTTCCTTTTACAAAAAAATGATTTTCTAAAAATTGGGAATGACGAGGAACAAAAAACTTTTTGTTCCTTTGCGTAATAGGAAAGATACCCCCGGAGTACTTTGGGTATCCCACAAACCTATACAGTACTTAGCGTGCTTCGAGCTTGTCCGCATACTGCTTTTCAACAAAAACTGGACATCCCAATATTTTTAGATACTGAAGATAGGGTCTCTTCCCACACCACATCCGATATGGTTTGGTAGACACAGTCTTGGTACGAACCTTTTTTAAAAGATATGCAGCTGATTCTAGTGGATAACTTCAGAAGGATCGCGGCAACTCAGCGTTACTCATCACGAAAAGAACAATATCCAATAGGGTTCTGTTCCGCCTTTTCTATACACCGTTGTGTTGTGGTGTGTATGGAAGAGTAAGCTAAGAAAGAATTCCATTCTCTTTTAAGCAATCCAGGAACTCGGCAATTAAGTATTCACCACAACGATCAGATCTCAATGTCTTGATACTTTTGCCTGTTTTTTTTCTACTTCATTCTTATATTACCGGAATTTTTCAAAGGGTTCGGATTTATGCTTTCATCAAGAAGACATGTCGTAACCTAGAGAAATTATCCATAAAAGTAATGAAATAGGAATAACCACTTTGTGCATCTGTAGATATTAGACCACACACGTCGCTGTGTATGAGTCCCAAGAGCTCGCTTACTCTTACTTCGTGTCCAGTGAACGGAGTCTTTGGCATCTTTCCTATGAGACAAGATTGATAAGTTTCATAAAACTGATATTCGAACAGATCCAAATATCCCTCTCTCTGTAACTTCGACAACCGTGTTTCAATGATGTGACCCTGTCTACAATGCCATAAGAAAGTTTTATTTAATTCTGTAGACTTTCTTTTAAGTGTGTTCTGGACGTTTGAAAACCTGAGCTTGATTCAATATATATTGTCCTCTAGTGTACCTGACCCAATCCAACTTTGATTTAGGTGGATGTGAACCACATCGCTTACAAACTAGATTTAGTACACATAAACAGTTACGTAGAATCAATATCTACCAACTTCTCAATTCTAGGTTATATACCCTATGGATACAGTGTCCACACTCATTCTGTTAGTAACCATGAGAGTCATATCACCTGCTTGATAACTATACAGTTTCTCAAAGCCTGTAATGAATTATAGATATGAGATCCTGATCCGGTATCATGTACCCAGGAAGTAGAGTTAATTGACAGACCGTTTTCAATCACAAGCACACCCGAAATCGAAGCTACAATATGCTTTGGATCCTGGCTTTTGAAACCCTGCATCCTTTCTGCCAATGTCCTTTCCTGTGACAATAGGAACATCCCTCCATCCCTACTGTTAACCCCGAAACTTTTTCCCTACCCTTTCCATCTACCTTACTGACACCGCCTATCGGCTTTGTGGAGGTCTTCTTCTTCTCACCCTTGGCTTCGGCCTTAGATACTGAAGAGGAAGATTCCCCATTAAGTAGAGCGGGTGTCTCCCTAGTTTCCTTCTGGGTTCCCTCAACTGGAAGTATAACTTTCTTCCCCTGGGCGTATGTAGGAGGTAGGGACTGTAGAATCAAGTTAGCATATGACTCATTCTCCAACGTAGTCTCCAGGTCCGTGAGCCTTTTAATATAACTAATCACAGATGACCCGATAGCCAACCTCGCTTAAAGAAATTCTTTCGAGGTCTCATATCATGCGATACGAGATTGCTCTCCATATAAAACATTGTTATGGAGGAAGATGGAAACTAAGTCCATGTTCTCGTGCTGCCTCTGGTATACACCGTCAACTACGGCCAATATGAGGCACTTGGCATTCGCATTGTCCTTTTCCCTTGTCTTACGGATATCAATATCTGCGACGGTGGAAACTGGACCTGGGACGGCGGAGGCTTTTGAGTGGTAATGAGGTGATCCAGCTTGTCATAGATAATGGACATCTGGGCCAACCTTTGCCAGTCATTATAGTATAACTCAGTAATTTTATTATCTATCTGTAACCTAATCTAGTCACCTGGTCGCTGCAATTAGAGAGAGAGGGAGAAGAAAACACTCAGCATGATGCTCTTGCAAGTTTAGATTGGTTTTCAATTTATCTAAACGTGATGGCTCCCACTGTGTCTCGAAACCTTCCTCAAACCATAAAAGAAGAATTAGTTAGGATTGATCTCACCGTACAAAACTTGCTTAACCATTCGGTCAGGCTAGTGTCCGTACTTCGAGGGGGGTTTTATGACGCTTTCGCGAAGTTCCTTAATTAAAAAACCTCTTTTCCCTGGAGGCGTAGCCCCGCGAACACTGTTTTAGACACCTACTTGGTTTATAGCATTGATAGTTAAGTGAAAAAATCTCCCGAGGAGTAGCATATACTCACAGAACGATCAGGATCCAAATATCATCGTGTGATAAAGTCGGAGGGATCCTACCAAAATTATCACACTCCAAATGGTATGCAACACTAGCAAGTTTCAGTTTCTTTAGAAACTCCCGATGTGGATTTTTGCCCCATGCTCTTATGACCTTGACGAAGGCCAACATATCATAAGTCACATGTCAAGTTCTACCCGTCATTATCCAGGTTAATTTGAACCCACCCATACGTACCCTTGGCGAAGGCCAAAATAGCAGTACGACTGTCCCAAACCAACACATCTATCTATGCTACAGATGAATATTCAGCAGCTATCAATCATTATGCCTTGGCGAAGGTCAAAATACATAGCTTGAATACTATTGAATAACCAACTGAAATGACGGAGGGCTACGAATAGTTTTGGTAAAACCGTGAATGTTATGAACTTGATATAATCGAAAGAACCTGATAGCTTTTAAAAGGAGTGGTTTAAGCTCCCCATTTAAAAGTCTTCTGTTTTAAAATAACCAAGTGGTTTTAAATTTTGTTCCAACGATTCATCTTTGGATTGTTTGCTTTGCATTAATGTAATGCAGTCCCATCATATACACCTATCATCACAGAAAGAAACGAAAATACCACGTCCACTTATGCCATCCGCATTCGCCATTGGGCCTCGTCATCACCCGTTAGGTTACTTAACTAATGATAGAGCGAGGGCTGGACTAGCGCGGATGCAAAACATAAGCAGCGCCTACTAGATATCATATATAGATATATACATTCGTCTCACGTAATAATAGGCAATCCAGATCACAGATGAACATATTGGATATATTAGGAATTCCGCGTTTCGTTTAAGCCTGTAATGAAATACGGATTCCATGGTCATGTTGAATAGCCAAACCCCACCCCAGACCCCTACGGGTACAGCAAACTACCCGCCAAATACTCGAAGTGAACCAATCTCCCTGAACAAAGTGAGAAAGCCACTCGGCACTTCAAAGTACTCGGTAGTTTGTGCACCCCACCTTGGGTCTATCCTAGGAGCAAAAACAGTAAAAGAAATAATATAACGGTGGCTACAAGCTCAACCTGGTTGTGCCCCGCAAAAATAATATTACATCACTTTACAAATTTTACATCGAATGAAAGAATGAAAACCCTCATGTCACATCCCCGGCTATTCATCCACGACGATCCAACAAGTTCATATACACAAACCAACATAACAACATCACAGATATGTGCAACCCCGACTAATTGACGTATAGCTATTAGTCGACGTTTCCAAAAAAATATACACATCACAAATCTTGTAAAGTAACCGCGGCATTAGAATTCCGCAAGTAATTAGCAAACTTAACCAATTTTCCAAAACATGAAAATCCAGTGAGCTAATGTTCAAAAAACGATCGTTTTAAGCTAATTCGGAAGTCTGAATCAAAACAAAACACGCCCGAACCTTTGTGGGAAGTTAGAGCACGAAATTAAAGTTGAGTCGGGGGGCCTAGAGGGGGTACCTTACCCCCGAGGCCACCAAGAGATGGCCAGGGGGTGAGGCAGACCGGAAACTGCCCAAGGTGGGGCAGTTTCGGGTCCCCACCGCCAAGACCACCTTGTGGTGGTCTTGGGGAGTAGGCCTAGCCTTTTGGCCACCCCGAAGGGTCCCCAGGGTGCACACTCTCCATCCCGCGGCTTCTCGGTTCAAACTGTGAGCCCACGGGGTGTGCAAACAACTCAAAACATCATTTTTGGAAACTGTTTTTTTCGGCAGTTTTTGCGCGACAAAAACGGTAGATTTCTAAACAAGCCATCTAAGCTTTATGAGAGGCTTTGATACCATTGTAAGTCAATTTCGCACACCCCACATGTTAGCGGGGAGGCGTAAATTGCAAAAAATGATTTTTACGGGTTTCGCAACACCGACTAGAACCGAGGATCGAACATAAACCATAGCTAGCAAACTACAAGAGGTTTAACTACTATGATACGAAGTTATACCTCATGATTCAAGTCCTTTGGGTCATCATTACTGTCCTCCACTCTTCGTTGGCTACAAGGATCGTAACGAATCATAGCAACCTCGATGGCCTCCTCGAGTTAAAGACGATCCTCCCGAGAGTCTATAGTCCGAGCTCCTACCTCAAATCCGAGATAACTACGGCCACTAGTTCGCTAAAATAGAAGTACTAGAGGGTGTAGAGGGTGAAGATGGAGTGCTTTGTCTCTTGGAACCCTTGGATTCTCAACGCATTAAAGCTTTTAGGGTTTATAAGAAGAAGAAGAAGACTTGAGGAAAAGCTAGTGAAGCATGAGCTCAAGAAAAGCTTGGCTGTCCACTTGAGATAGAATTAAGAATATGAGATATTTTATGAGATAAATATCATAATAAAAAATCAACAAACCCTCACAAATATCTTATGGTGACTCATGACCATGAGTCACCAAGTAGCCTTGCTAGGTTCAATACTCAAATCCACCTCATTTCCTCCACATATTTAGTTTAATCCAAAAAAGAATAAAACCCTTATAGGTGTCCCCCTTCTAGAAGCCAATCCTGAGGAATTACGAGATTTCCCATCATCCGTATATACATACCCGCATCCGCATTCCGAAGAACACGAATACAAAGAGACAAAACAATCCATCAATATAATAATAGGATCCAGCTTAAACCAAAGCCCTCTAGTATTATCCACCCGATCATCATATGTGTACAAGTACACGTAAGTGATCGAAGCCCTGCCGTAAAACCATACGGCCTCTACACCTTTTTCACAGTACAGGGAAACTCTCTATATGGGACTCTAAAGACTGGATACTATACTGGCAGTGGGTTTAACCATAAGCAGCAAGTTGTACTAGCTGCACGTAATGGCTGCCTAGGTATGTGTCGATAAGAAGGCCGATGAGCTAACTCATCCGAACTCCTACTGAGCCTGTATGTGACAATCTCTGTATATTCCGTTCTGTTCGTCTAAAGTATCGCATATCGGGCCTATAGGGCGGTAATCTTCAAACCCCTAATAGTGCAATAAGTCGTGTCGGAGTATAGCCCAATACACCGTGAGAAACTACTGGAGTACCTATCAGTAAATCTCGCTTGCCTTGGCCAAAGACTTTTTGTAATGGTCTTCCGAACACAGCGCGATATCAACCTCCAATACCGGAAGAGACGAATCCTATCTAACCGCCACTGCCTCCAAGTGCTTCGGCACTACACCTAACTACTACTTGTTTGCACGACTCCTTTGAGCCGTGGTAGGGTAGTAATCAAAGTATAGTGGGAACACACTCGAGACGAAGTATCAGTGTCAAGTCGATGGACTAAGCCGTACTCATGTCAACTAGGAACTGCTACCCGACGATAGGTATAATACCCACCAACGGTTCCCGACGAGTCCTGTCCAGTATACTCATAACCTAATGAGCACCTGCATACTATCTCCAGTACGACGTACTAATGGCTGTGGGACAGACCATCTCCCCTGCTGGGATGAGAAGCGTATACACTAGTCTACAGTGGAGTATCGATGCCTCGTCTCGATGATCCGATGACTAGGGACCTGTATAAGATGTGCTTATAGACTACCAAGCCCCCACTAGTGTGACTGCCATCACAATGCTGGTAATCGAGCAATGATCCTAGGGGCTCTACCAATATGTATAAGCGATATGCTAAGAAAACACATGCACATATTCAGGTAAAAACAAACCTGGTAGCTTACTACCATTTCGAGCAAGACTGTCACTATATCCGTGTATATCCTAGGCTCCTATTAAGTTATATACAATCCAGTATGATACAATAATTGCATCTATGGCATATATCACTAACAGTTGGCTATAGTGCCCTCAAGTCAATTATTGAATCGCAGGCACGCGATTGTGATGATTGAGAGAGGACCTATACCGGTAGAACAGTCTTACTCTAGATGATAGTAAGCTATCTGGTTTGTTTTTATCGTCATGTACATGCTTCAGGTGGTATTACAGATCACTATTACATGTTGATAGAGCCCATAGGATTCTTGCTTGACTACCAGCATCATGATGGCGATCATATACATGAGAGCTGGATGGTCTATAAGCACATCCTTAAATGTCCCTAGTCGTGAGAGTTTCAATACTGGGCATCGATACTCCAAAGTAGACTAGTGTATAAATATCGAGACCCCGACAAGGGGCGGTGGCCAGGTCTCACAAGCCATTGGTGTTAGTTTGTTCACCTAAGATAGTATACAGGTGCTCATTGGGTTATGAGTACACTGGACGGACTCGCCGGAAACCTGCTAGTTGGTATTATACCTATTTTCAGATAGAAGTTCCCTGGTGACATGTGTACAGGTTAGTCTGTCGACTTGAGATCGTCATTTGTCTCGTGTGAGTTCCCATTGTGCTTTGATTACTACCTTACAACGGCTCAAAGGAGTCATGCAAACAGGTTTTAGTTGGGTACAGTCCCGAGCCATATGGAGGCAGTGAGCGGATCGTCGAGGATTTGTCTCTCCTGTTATTGGAGGTTGATGTCGCGTTGTGCACGGATGACCATCACTGGAAATCCTCTGCCAGGGTAGACATGAATTACCGATCCAGGATCGATAGTTTCTCAGGTGGTGATGGGTTTCATACCGACACGAATTATCGCGTCAGTAGGGGTTTGACTTTGTCCACCCTCCTAGACTCGATATGCGATACTCTTAGACGAACAGACTGGACTGTACGAATATTGTCACTGTCAGGCTCAGTAGGGTTTTGGATGAGTTTGCTCATCGGCCTTTCTTTCGCTCAATACCTGTGTAGCCATTACGTATAGCTAGTGCCGCTGATGTGCTTGTGGTTAAATCTACTGCCTGCGTATTGACGAGTCTTTAGAGTCCCACACAGAGGGTTTTCATGTTTCAGGCGATATGGTGTAGATGACGTATGTTGGTACATACAGGTGTTCGATTAAATATGTGTACGGGCTGCATAGACTTTAATCGGACGGTTGATAATACTAGCGGCTTAGGATTAAGCCGGATTATTAAATCAGGTTTTGATTTAATAATTTATAGATATGTATTTATATATATGTATTATAGTATTATTGTTCACTATTCATTTTCACTCTTGGCTATTAGTATTTTTGATACGAATACACGTATATGTATTTCGATACGTGTACCGGGTAGTATTCCGTATTGATACGGACTTGTTTCTAGAAGATTGGACACCTCATTTGTATGATTTCCTTTTTTAGAAAATCATTTGTTTTACAAATGAGGCAGAGGGGGTGAGGTGGCATGAACATTGTTTAGTATGTAGAGAGGTATGGGCATTGCTTTGTTTAATGAAAATGAAATGAGATATTTTGTGGGTGAGTGTATGATTGAGAGAGATTAGATGCAGCCACTTGCATTGGATGGCTTGTTCATTTCATTTTTCCTCACTTGCTTCTCTTCACTTGATCACTCATTCTCACTGGGAGAAAACACTTAGCCATATTCTTTAGTTGCTCATGACACGTGTTTCATTACCTCCTTTTCATCTTCTATAGTTGCTCATGGGGCATTTGTGATGAGAGAAAAATTATAGTGACACATTCCTACACCTCCACTCTCCATTGCTAGCAACCTTGGAGCATCGGTTGCCTCACTTGGCGAGGCTGGAGCTTGCGCCATTTCCCTCAGGTGGATCATCGTAGATGGAGGAAGACCGGCAACCAAATTCGATCAAGGAGCCTCTAAGAGCTCGGGATGATGGTTCAAGACCGAAGGACACGGATCAACTCGGTATAACCATCTAACTCCTAGTTTACATATTGCTAGTATAGGGTTTAGGGTAGATCCGGGCATCGGGTAATGGTAGCGCCAGTTTAGAAAAATTTTGTTCCGCATTTGGCCACGGTTTGATGGCCGGGGCGCTGCCTAACCCAACAATTGAATTTGGGTAGTCGTATGACTTTGTTGACTATGTTAAGGGTCGTACGGGTGGGTTTAATTCAATCAGGAAATATCGGGTTGAACTTGGCTAGCGCTTATGATTTGTTGATATTGTTAAGGTCAAAAGTTGCAAGGGGAAAAATATTATCGGGAATTTCAAGTGTTGAAATTTGCAATGAGATTGCATACCTTGTATGAGATAGTTGGATCCCGATAGCCACTGCGAGTAAGAGTTACTCCTGGGATAGTTTTAAACATGACAATTAGCCGAACAAGTAGGTGTCTAGAAAGGTGTTAATGGGGTTATGCCCCTGGGAAAATAAGGTTTATTTTAATTAGGTCCGTGCGAAAGCATGGGGAACCTCCCTCAAAGTACCGACACTGGCCTGGCCGAAAGATTGGCGAACTTGTAGGGGGTAATTAATCCCGGCTAGGAAGATTTGATAAAAACAGTGGGAGCCATCCTGATTAGATAAAATAATAACTAATCTGATCTTGCAATAGATACGCAGAGTGTTTTCTTCTCTCTCTCTCCTGGTAGCGACCGTAACATGCCTTAATCAAGATAATAATATGGATGTATTGACCGAACCTGCTTATTATACTGAGCTAGGTAATGTTGGTTCTGCTCTATTTTATAATTGTTATAAGTTCGAGCAGAAAATAGGGGAATATCCGGATTTCCACACGACCCAATCGAGGAATGTGCATGTTGATGCACATTCTTCGGACGTGTTCATTACCAAGAACTGTTTCGCAGTATCTTCTATGTCCTAACTATGAGGTACCAGATCAGGATTCCACAAATGTAATATGTTACATGGGCTACAGAAAGATAGAGAACTGAGAATAGGTGATCGTTCTCTAGTGTAGAGAATGGTGCAATTGTTGCAGCCAAGTCAGTTGGAAAATATCATCTTGTATTACCAAATGGTGAATACATTGATTATGAATGAATATTATTACATACCGAAATGGTAAATACATTGATTCTGAACGAATGTTATTACCAACTAGGTTCAGGCAGGCCATCACAAGTGGAGACTCTGTGAAATGGCTGGATGCTATGCAATCAGAGATGGAATATATGTATACCAACAAAGTATGACTTTGAACGTTGCATCTGAAGGAGTAAAATCCATTGGGAGCAAATGTATCTTGAGAAGATTCTTGGTGTAAATGGAAAAGTTGAGACTTTCAAATCTAGACTTGTAGTAAAAGGTTTTCGACAATAACCAGGTGTGGTTTTTGATGAAACCTTTTCTCCAGTGGCTTTGCCTAAGTCCATTAGGATTAAAGCACGCATCGCGGAGTTGGAACATCTGTTTTGATGTGGTGGTCAAAGAATTTGACTTCATCAAAAAGGTAGATGAACCTTGTATATACAAGAAGGTTGTAGAGAGTAAGGTTTTCTTCCTCGTATTGTACGTAGATGACATACTCTTGATAGGAAATGGTTTCCAATGTTACACTCAGTCAAGCTCCTCTTATCGTGAGGATTCTCCATGGATGATCTGGATGATACCTACTATATCTTGTGGATTATGATCTATGATGATAAATCTAAGTGGATGTTGGGAGTGTCCCAAAGCCAGGTACATTAACACCATACTAAAGGGGTTTAGTATAGAGGATTCTAAGCGTGGTGGTTCTCCCACTTACTCATGAACCACTCTCTCCCAAAAGATGTCTCCCGAGACTGATTTGGAGAAAGTTCGCGTGCAAGGGATATCATATACTTCAGCAATAGGCTCTATCATGTATGCGATGTTATGTACCAGACAATATATAGCTAACTCACTAGGTGTAGTGATCAGGAATTAATCGGATCTTGGGAGAATCACTGGACAGCTGCGAAGGACATTCTTAAGTACTCTAGAAGCACTGAAGAAATGTTCTTAGTGTTTGGTAATGGTAAACTCCAGTGGGAGTCCCTTACCAATTCGAGCTCCCAGAGTGATAAGGTCGACTGAAAGTTAGTCTGGGGCTTTGTCTTTACCCTCATTGGAGGGACGGTATGTTGGAAGAGTTCTAAACTATATACCGTGGCAAACTAGACGATTAAGGCTGAATACATCGCTACCAACGATGCTACCAAAGTTGATGTCTGGATATTTCTTGTTCATGAGATGAACATAGTTCCAACCATTGAGTGTCCAATAACTGTTATTGTGACAACAATGGAGTTGTGGTTTTAGCCTAGGAGCCCCGGTCCCATCAGCGATCCAGACATATTCTGAGGACAGTATCACCTGATCAAGGAGATGGTTGATCTCCGAGGGATCAAGGCAAGGAGAGTTGACGTGAAGGATAACATGGCGGATCCACTTACAGAGGCCTTTCCCATGAGAGACATTAAACGGACGTTTGGTATGAGAAACTACAACAAATGGCCTTAGTGCAAGTAGGAGATTGTTAGTTATATGTATACCCTAGAGGCCATTATTATACATGTGATGTATATTATAGTGGATGCTTGGACATATATAGGGAGGACTTTCTTGCTCGACATGATAGTATGCTATCTGGTTGCTCTTTATCTTAACATGTACACTTATTGTCTCTCTATTACATGTTGATAAAGCTCTTAGGATGAGTACTTGACTTCCAGGATTATGATGCAGATCATACTAGTGGGGCAACGGTAGTAGGTATATACATCCTTCAAATGTTCCTAGTCGTGGGAGTATCGAGATGGGGCATCGATATTCCAGAGTATACTAGCGTATACGCTTCTCGACCCATATGATGGGTGATGGATGATCCCATATTCGTTGGTGTTTGACATCAGAGATGGTATACGGGTGCTCAGTGGAGACTGGGTACACTGAGCACCCGCATACCATCTCTGATTTCAAACACCAATGGATATGGGATCATCCATCGCCCATCATATGCGTCGAGAAGCGTATACGCTAGTATACTCTGGAATATCGATGCCCCATCTCGATACTCCCACGACTAGGAACATTTGAAGGATATACTTACTGACTATCATTGCCCTACTAGTATGATCCGCATCATAATCCTGGTAGTCAAGTACTCATCCTCAGGGCTTTATCAACATGTAATAGAGAGACAATAAGTGTACATGTTAAGATGAAGAGCAAGTAGATAGCATACTTGTTAATTATATGTATGCCCTAGAGGCCATTATTATACATGTGATGTATATTATAGTGGATGCTTGGACATATATAGGGAGGACTTTCTTGCTCGACTTGATAGTATGCTATCCGGTTGCTCTTTATCTTAACATGTACACTTATTGTCTCTCTATTACATGTTGATTAAGCCGTTAGGAAGAGTACTTGACTACCAGGATTATGATGCAGATCATACTAGTAGGGCAAGGGTAGTCGGTAAGTACATCCTTCAATTGTTCCTATTCGTGGGAGTATCGAGACGGGACATCGATATTCCAGAGTAGACTAGCGTATACGCTTCTTGACCCATATGATGGGCGATGGATGATCCCACATCCATTGATGTTTGACATCAGAGAAGGTATACGGGTGCTCAGTGGAGACTGGGTGCACTGAACGGACAAGCCGAGAACTCCAAGATGGTATTATACCTATCGTCTAAAAGCAGTTCTCTGGTGACATTGGTACTGGTTAGTCTGTCAACCCGAGATTGTCATAGAGTCTTGTGTGATTCCCACTGTGCTTTGATTTCCACCTTACCACGTTGAAGAGATCGTTCAAAACGGTGGTTTTTGGGTACAGTCCCGAGTCACTGATGGGTTTCCCTAGCACCTACTAAAGAGTATGGAAGCATCACACATGCCACTTTAAAATTTAAAGATTTGCTAAGCAAACTATCCATGAATCATTGACTAGAAATTTAGGGTAACAACACTAGTATCACATACAAAGAACATTTAATCACTAAGTGAAAAGAATAAAACATTTGTAGTCCTCTTGTTGTGACTCCTAGGATCGTTGAAAGTTTGGAGAGGCTTGCTAGTAAGCTCCTTTGTCCACGATGATCCGCCCGAAGTCCACTTCGTCCAAGCTCCTAGCTTCACTTGATCAAAGAAGATGATGAAGCCAAACACTCTAAACTAATTGGCTAGACTAGAGTAGAATGAAGAGGTGGTGTGTTTTCTTAATCAAAACCATTTCTTTTATTCCCTCACTCTTTGGAAAACTCAAGAGAGCTTGGAGGATGAAGAAGATGATGGAAAAAGCTTTTGTCTAAATGATAATGATAAAGCTTAAATGAAAAATAGAAAAGATAGTATATATATTTTCTATCTCTCATTTAAACCATGGTTCAAATAATATATAGATATTTTTCTATTTGGGTTAAAGACCAAATGGAAACTAAACCAAGGGTTTAACTAAGGTCAAAGCAAAGAAGTGTGTAGAAAAATCCAATAATAATTTAAATTTCCAATTGTCTTTTATTATCTAAATTAAAATATATGTATAAATATATATATATATATATATATATTTTGAACCATGTAAGTCTTGTATTGCCACCAATGATGTATCATCAATCATGACACTATGCATGTATGTATCCATGCACATCAACATGTGCATACATACATGCATACATCTTCTATAAGAAAAAGGGTTTGAATCAAGAATAAAACTAAAAGTCAAATGTTAAATCAACAATTGATTTAACAATCCGGTCATATCACATACGACCCGACTAATAGAAAAATGCCCGATTAACATACGGTATCACATAGTCGTATTCAATAGGGTCCCGCGCATATCTCATATGCACACCACATCTTTCGCCCAGGCTATGAAACTCCTATGTGGGACTCTAAGACTCATCAATACGCCGGCAGTGAGTGATGATCATATCAAACACCCACAAGCCGCAAACGGTCAGCTAAACGTAACAGCCACCCGGGTATTGAGAGATCAGAAGATCATCAAGCAACCCTATACATTCTCTTGTGAATCCAATCAGTAACACTCCCGTACAATCCGGTCTCTTCGTCTGATATGTCGCATATCCAGTCTAGGGGTGGTAAACATCAGACCCCGGTAATCGATAAGTCGTGTCGATGTGAGGCTCATAACAGGTCGAGAAACTACTGATAACTCTTACTAGTAGCACTTAATATCAGCCCTGGCCAAGGACTTCCAGTTACAGCCAATCGAACACAGCACAACATCAACTCCCTATACCGGGAGAGACGAAACCCCTCTTATTGCTCATTGCCTCCATTTGATTCGGGACTGTACCCAAAAGCCACTATTTTGCACGCCCTCTTGGACGTGGTAAGGTGGAAATCAAAGCACAGTGGGAATCACACAAGACTCTATGACGATCTCGGGTCTACAGACTAACCAGTACCAGTGTCACCGGAGAACTGCTATCTGACGATAGGTATAATACCATATAGGAGTTCTCGGCGAGTCCGTTCAGTGTACCCAGTCTCCACTGAGCAACCGTACACCATCTTTGACGTCAAACACCGATGGATATGAGATCATCCATCGCCCATCATATGGTCAAGATGCGTATACGCTAGTCTACTCTGGTGTATCGATGCCTTGTCTCGATACACCCTCGACTAGGAACAGTTATAAGATATACTTGTTGACTACCCTGGCCCCACTAGTATGATCTCATCATAGTCCCAGCAGTCAAGTACATATCCCAAGGGCTTTATCAACAAATGAGAGCAAGACAATAAACCAATACAAGTCAACATGTTAAGACCAAGGGTTACCAGATAGCATACTATCATATCGAGCAAGAAAGTCCTCTTTATATATATCCAAGCATCCACTATAATATAGATCATATGTACAACAATGGCCTCTAGGGCATATATATAACTAACAATTTCCCACTTGCACTAAGGCCAGCCATTGTAATATCTCATACTCAACATCCCGAAGAGTCTCTCAAATTGTATCTAGGGAATGGCCTTCGTGAGTGGATCCGCAATGTTGTCCTTCTTCTCAACTCTCCTGACCTCGATCTCGCGATGATCAACTATCTCCTGGATTAGGTGATACCGCCTTAGAATATGTCTGGATTTCTGATGGGACCTGGGTTCCTTGGCCAAAAACCACATCTCCATTTTTATCACAATACAAAGGTTTGGGTGCTCAATGGACGGAACCACACCAAGTTCAGTGATGAACTTCTTCATCAAGACAGCCTCTTTGGCAGCAACGTTGGCAGCGATGTATTCAGCATCCATCGTCGAGTCTGCCACGGTTTCTTACTTGGAACTCTTCCAACAAACCACCCATCCATTTAGGGTAAAGACAAATCCTGAGTGCGGCTTTGAGTCGTCCTTATCACTTTGGAAGCTCGAATTGGTAAAGGACTTCACTTGGAGTTCTCCGTTACCATACAGCAAGAACATCTCCTTAGTCCTTCTCAAGTACTTGAGAATGTTCTTCACAGCTGTCCAGTGACTCTCTCCTGGATCTGCATGATAATACTCACTACACTTAGTAAGTATGCTACATCGGGTCTGGTACATAGCATCGCGTACATGATAGAGCCTACTACCGAAGTATAGGGTATCCCTTGCATGCGAGCTCTCTCCAAATTAGTCTTCGGAGACATCTCTTTAAATAGAGCGAGTCCAGAGATTGTGGGTTGGTTCCCACGCTTGGATTCTTCCATACTAAACCTCTTTAGTATGGTGTCAATGTACCTGTATTGGGACAATCCCAGTATCCGTTTAAATCTATCTCTATAGATCTTGATTCCTAAAATGCAGGAGGCATCACCTAGATCTTTCATTAAGAATCGATGTGATAAGAAGAGCTTGATCGAGTGCAGCATAGGAACATCATTTCCTATCAAGAGTATATCATCCACGTACAATACGAGGAAGACGACCTTACTCTCTACAACCTTTTTGTATATACAGGGTTCATCTACGTTATTGAAGTCAAACTCTTTGACTACAACATCAAAACAGATGTTCCAACTCCGCGATGCCTGCTTTAACCCGTAGATGGATTTAAGCAGCTTGCTCACCTTTCCGCTCCTCCCACTATCTACGAAGCCCTCTGGCTGAGTCATGTACATGCACTCCTCAAAATCACCATTTAGAAAGGCAGTCTTAACATCCATTTGCCAGATTTCGTAGTCATGGTATGCAGCAATGGCAAGTAAGATCCGGATGGACTTAAGCATAGCCGCTGGAGAAAAGGTTTCATCATAATCTACACCTGGTCGTTGACGAAAACCCTTTGCAACAAGTTTAGCTTTGAAAGTCTCCACTTTTCCATCTACACCAAGTTTCTTCTTAAAGATCCACTTGCTCCAAAAGGGTTTTACCCCTTCAGGACCAACTTCCAAAGTCAATACTTTGTTGGTGTACATGTATTCCATCTCAGATCGCATTGCATCTAGCCACTTCATAGATTCCCCACTCGTGATGGCAAGCTCGAAGGAGGTTGGGTCATCACGTTCCATGATGCAATCCTCGCTCCCACAATCTACGAGAAAACCGTAGTATCTCTCAGGTGGATGAGGAACCCTGCTAGATCGGCGGAGAGGCTGGGGTTCGTCGGAAACTGTTGAATCCTCTGGTTCCACCAAATCTTCTGTCGTAGTTTGTGTTGCTGGAACTTCTTCCAGTTCTACCTCCTCGCCACTAATTTCCTTTGCAAGAAATTCCTTTTCTAAAACGGTGGCATGTCGAGAAACAAACACCTTTTGTTCCTCAGTGTGGTAGAAGATATACCCTTGTGAGTTCATAGGATATCCTACAAACTTTCACAGGACAAACCTTGCCTCGAGTTTGTCCAGATTGTTCCTTTTGACATAGGCCGGACAACCCCATATCTTAACATACTTAAGAGGTGGTCTCTTCCCCTTCCATATCTCAGATGGAGTGGTAGGCACTGATTTGGTAGGAACCATATTCAATAGGTGTATGGCTGTCTCAAGCGCATACCCCCGAAAGGAAATAGGTAACTCAGCATTGCTCATCATAAAGCTCACCATATCTAATAGGGTGCGATTCCTCCGCTCCGATACACCGTTGTGCTGTGGTGTATAAGGAGGAGTTAGCTGAGAGAGAATCCTATTCTCTTTTAAATAATCCAGGAACTCAATGCTCAAGTATTCTCCTCCTCGATCAGATTGAAGAATTGTAACGTTTCCAAAATAATAAAATATTATTTTCGGGAATTTTTATAATTTAATATTATTTTAATGAATATTTTAATATTCTGGTATAATTAAATACAAATAAATGGGGAAAAATTATGGAAAATTCATAAATAGGGTATTTTATTGAATTATTCCATTTTAAAGTTTTTAAGACTAGTTATATGCTAATTTAGTGTTAATCGCGATTAATAATCGCTAATTGGATTTTTAGCATTTTTGTGCAAAAATGTGCACATATCATTTTCCACACTTGTTACACTTGTGTTACATTTCTATTGCCATGGTTGTTCTTTTGGGTTCACTATTGGAGTGAGAAGGAAAAGAAAAGGAAAAGAAAAGAGAGAAAAAGAAAGTGATGATGAGAGAGAGAGAGAGAGTAGGTTGCTTTTGACTTTTGACCCTTTCCTCCATCATTTCCCTTCTCATCTTCTCTCCCTTCTTCAAACAAGAGTTGCTGCTGCCCTTGCTCCTGCTCCCTCATCTCCCTCTCCTTCAATTCCTAGATCCCTCTCATTTTCCCCACCAAAACCCTATTCCCACTTCACAAAACTTGCTCCCAAGCTCACTAGCAACACTTTGAACCAAGCAAGATTGGATTTGGAGGACTTTAAGCAACTCAAGAATTTTCTTGAGTTGCCAAATGAGGTAATTTCTGCACCCCTAGTTTAGTAATTCAATTCTTATTGCATCAATACTAGTTTCATATCGATATTGTGTCGTTTTGTGGATTTTGGAGAATTCAAGTTAGGGTTTAGGGTTAGACCAGAAATCAAATGAAATTGAGGATGGTGGTGACCTTAGAACCCCTGGTGTGATGTTATTTTAGACCCTAACATGGAACTAGAACCAGAATACGGAATTACGGAATCGATATCGGGGAAAACTGTAAATCTGGGAATGTTTTGTGGAATCTGCTATCACCTCGAGACCCAAAAATAAAACTGAGTTGACAGTGAGATGTGCAGGCACCATGGAACCACCACACCAAACCCTAGCCCCCAACTCAAATGTACGGCCGCCAATTTATTCCTTCTGGCCGCAATTTACGGCCAGAGCAGGAGGGAACTATCTCGATTTTTGTGCATGGCCCTATTTCCTTTATTCTTGACCCTGGGTATGTCTAGTTTTGACTGATTCCATCTAGGGTAAAATCTGGGTTGATTTTCCTATGTTGGTGCATGGTTTACGACTTGTTTTATCATGGATTTTGGTATTTTGTGTTTCGTTCCTTTCGGGTGGCGTTTGGACGTCAACGACAAGTGGATATTGATCGTGTTTGCATGCGAGGTTATAGGTTTTTACCTATAGGCGTAGTGTGTGCCGTTTTGGTTTCCGATGTGATTTTCATGTGCTTTAGCGTTTGCGATATCCTTGTAGGTACCCCACGTGATGTTGAGGCAAAGAAGATGAAGATAGCGACAATCGGTATTGGCACACGAGAAGCAAGGTGAGTAGATTTATATCTACGAGGAGAAGTCGGGTGGATGGCGTATAGCACCCCCGCAGTCCGTAGTGATGTATACGAATACGTATACACACATATATTTATTATGTGTTGTTTAGGATTATTGATGGTAATGATGATATTATTGATAATAAGGATGTATTGGCTTAGTATAGTACGAAACCCTAGAGTTGTGGTTGCACCCACACATACACGTACACATATACTTGCATACATTCTTTCATTTATCTGTGCGCATATGGAGGTGTGTATATCTACACATGGGTATGGGACTATGTGTTCATATACGGGATTGAGGATGATACATGGGATTGAGATGGGTCGATGAGGTTTGATTGAGGCCGTGAGATTCGGCGATATGACAGAGTTCGTTTTTGAGATGTGATATGATGGTAGTGATACCGGATATGTGAGGATGAATGGGATATTGACCCGTACCCAGCTATTGGGATGCCGTACGAGCTTTATATTGATGTTAGATCCGCACTCATGACTCGATGATGTTATATGATATACTGTATCGTATGTGATACTATTGAGGCGAGATCACCAACTATATATACATATGTATATCGACTCAGATTTAGGTGGTTTCCATACCCCTCCCGATTGACTTGATTGTTGGGTCCGTAGTTCACATAGTAGGCGTTACACTAGACCCGAGTCGCACCTATTTCAAAACTAACGAATCGGGGATATTTTAAAGATAGGCAAAAGGGTTAATACGGATACTTTCAAAAGACGCATCTTTTCTTAAAACACCGTAGCCCTTATTTTACCAAAAGCCCTGATTCGTCTTATTTCAAAAGGCAAGGTTGCATGATATATCTATTGAAGCAGATTCTATACTGTTGCGTTGATTATTCGATTCCGCGTATTCATGCTATTTGCATTGCATCGCTTGTATTGTTGATATATTTCAGTCATGCTGCTAGGACACCAGCACCATTATCGATGATGCGTATGTTCCACATACACTTGTTTGCCGGCTCACACACTTCATCATCGATAATTGCCATGTCACTACACTGTAGTACTGTTGCATTCAGTGTATGTTGTTTACATTTCTTTACATGTCGCATACATCATGCTTTCGGATTATACGCATTGAGATATGTTCTTTCCATGATATTTCTGGTTTTTGGGAACCGTGGGTGTTTCAAAAGGAGAATATGTAATTGTTTTAAAACCCGGTTACCTTTGATATGATATTTCAGTGCGTCCACCATGTGTTTTCTCGGTGCTGAGAGCGACATGTGAAACCCGATTCGAGGAGGCGGATGAGGCCGATTGCGGGTACATGGTGGACCCGGTATGGTTCCCCGGGGCAAGAAAAGTTTTTCGTGGAGTAGACGATGAGCCTGGCAGGGTGGCGAGTACCTACCGGTGATTGGTTGGACCTGGCGGTTATCCGGAGGATACTGAACAGAGTCGATAGATGGATATGGGCGTACTGCCAGGGCCGAGGGCCGATACCGTAGACAGAGCCCGTGGGCCGATCCAGGCTGACGGAGCCCGATATATGAGCATTTACGTGCCGATCCTGGGCACAGTTTTCATGATGTTTTCGAGTGTCGATGCTGGGCACTCCGGTTCCATGATTTTGACGTGTCGCGATAGACACGGATGGTTTATATCCTCATATTATTCCCATGCACATGCTTTATGATATTTTCATGCATGATGGTGATTGTCATTGGGTGACGAGTGGACGGGATCCACGTACATGCAGATTTGATTACATTGATCATACCTCACATTTATGATATGCTATTACCTGAGGCACTGGCACGAGCACTTGGCACTACACTCATGCATAGAGATTTCCTTGCCAGTTTAGCATGCTTCAGACTTATTCATATTGAGGTTTAATTATATCTGATCGTTTGACTTAGGATTATGCCATGCATTCGATCTCTGCTTGTAGATATTTTTCTATTCACGAGTTGGCAACTCACCCCCGTTGTGCCACAGTTCATGCAGGTTTTGCCGTACAGATTCCATAGCGGCATTTCTGGCACACTGCTTCCTTATGGGTGACTTGCTTGGGTAGGTGGGTTCTTTTGTATCAGAACCGCCATTGTACATGTATTATTCATTGTATCTAGACATTCCATCAACCAAAACTTGTATATTGTTTCAGACTTAGAAAACAGTGTTGTATTATTTCGACCTTAGAGTCGCGCTTGTAGTATTACGGTTTTCTGGCTGTTTTGAGTTCTTTTTGGGTTTTGATCCTCGCCCTTTGGCGTTGTATATTATTATTGCTTGAGTGGTTGTGACCGTCGATTGACGAAGAGCTGGCTCCCGCTTGGGGATGCCTTTTATCATTTCTTATATATTATTCTTCTTGTACCCCGTTCGGGGCCAGTTTTACAAAGGAAACTCGGCCGAAATTTTTAGGAAAGGTTACACATTTTAAAAATACATATTCGGCTTAGTTATTTAAAAACTTTAATTTTCGAAACATGATTTCTTTACTTCTTAAAACCAGTTTTCCTTATTTACTCTTTAAATGGTTTTAGATTTCTGGGCTTTTGGCTTACTTGGATCAGATGGGGTCCTATAGACTTCATATGGTTCAAGGGCCAGTCACGTGCTCTTTCGGGTCGTGACAAAGTTGGTATCAGAGCGCTAGGTTGACCTTGGTTCGAGTCTAAGTTTGACTATGTGGAGCCTAGGGCGTTATCTATATACGGAACTTAGGCTTGACCTTACGGAACTTAGACCTAGTCGAGGGGGTATTAGACCCGAACTTTTGTCGCGTAGGATGACCCTTGGTTGATAGAATAGGTGACTAAAGTAGAGTGACGTACCATGGGTATGTTCCGCGGCATACTTACGACACGCCACTCCGCTTAAGAAACCTTAGGTTGTACATTTCCTTGCACCGTATTATATTCCTTCCTATGATCTATCCTCATCGATACTGGTTATGGTTTTACCGCCACGATTGCACGGGCAGAGTGAGCTACGCTCGAGTTGCGTCAGCATGAGCTCGTCGTGGACGAGGACTGACCAGGGCGTGATTCCAGAGACATACGATTGCATATTGAGGAGTCGTCTTATTGTGTTTTCACGCCATGAGTGTTGGATTGATCGCTTTTACGAGATTTCCGGATGTGCTGATCGGCACCAGAGGATTGAGCCATTGATAGACGACGGCCAGGATGTGATGACCGTTGATATTATCGCTTATCCAGGACGATTGAGGCGCTGTTCAGCGCACGGACGAAGGGGCCAGTCGTTGCTGCTAATGATGAGATATCTCCCAGATGATTGGAGTTACTGCAGCATGAGCATATTCTTAGAGATATGACGGTGAGTCGCTAGTCAGCGAGGATTGATGACTAGGACATATGGTTCGTTCGCTTACCCCGATGCAAGGTCATCAGTTAGATTGATTCCAGCTAGAGGCGACTTTACGCAGATTCGTTGAGAGTCGATTGAGACGATCGAATGTCAGGAACCCATTTTCCATGTTTAAAGTATTCGGAAAGACATGCAAGAGATTCTTTGGACCCTCTAGAAGAATGAAACCCTAACTCGACATAATGACCGTGTGAAAGCCTTTGAACCTTAGGGTTTATGGCAGTTCCGCGGCGCCATTAGTGAGGCTTGGGTTTGCCCTTCTACGACTGGACCACCGATGCTGTGGTATATACTCGATACTATTAAACTGTACCCGAGATGTTGAGCTCTTGGGGGATTGTGATGTTCTGACGAGTCGATCAGAGGGTTCGACATCTTTCGGATATTGTGATGGGACACTGCTTGGGAGACTCCAGATGCGAGCATAGCCGTTGGAGCGCAGTCTGTGTAGCCGAGGAGATGAGTCCGAATCGGTCGATATTGAAGCAGAGTGGAGTAAAGAGTTCGCACGAGATTTCGACCAGATGACGTTCCACTCCGCTGACATCAGAGATGCGATACGCACGTTGAGGACATGATCGGCTAGATATCTCCTACTGAGTGACGAAGATACCGAGTTCGTGATTTCGAGTCCGTGTTAGAGACTTCGGAGGGACCATAGCCGAGGACATTGCAGTGCGCAGATAGAGACGCGATGTCGAAATGGTCGATGATACAGACAAGCGGGACAAGAAGTTCGTGCGAGATGCAGATGATTTGGTGCTACACCCCGTTAAGATTAAAGGTCGGATATGCATACCGAGGGGCAGGGATGCGACCAGCTTCCGAGGAGATGTTGTACTAAGGGCGCAGATGTCCAGTAAGCGAGGAAAGATTACGCCAGAGTACCAGCCTCCGTACAGTTTGGCTTAGGCGAGATCAGAAGAGAGCTTGAGTAGGATTCCTTCCAGTACACTACTGCAATAATATTTGCACCAAGAACCGATGTGTGATGTGCATTCAAAGGACCCGAGGTCGGCGCCAGAGATGTGCTGCTTTACGAGCGGTCGTGAGGATTGACCGAGAGATGACCAGGAAAGTGCCAGAACGGAATCGTTCCTGTCAGCACACCTGACCGGGCCGATGAGCCGATGGATTGCGAGATTGGCAATCCACAGGGAAGATTAAGGAACCAGAAGCAGAGGACGCCAGCCGCGAGCATGAGGCAAGTAGATATCTTGCGCCGCTAGCATTGGATGTACGGCACCTTCTCGACTTAAAGGAAGATATACCGACGATGGTATTTATGATTTATGATTTTGTGATTTGATTATCACGTATCCGTCATCTTGGATTTCGATATTTCGGGCGATCTATTTGCATGATTTAGTCTTGATGACTGAGTTCCATGATATTTTATTTTGTGCACCATGGTTGCACTTACTGGGTATTCATATTTTGTGCAGAGTTATTATTCTTGAGGTATTGATTGTGATTTCATGCCTATTTTATGCCGGTGATTTGATTTACGCTTCCAGCGTAGCTTTCATGTACTTTTAGTGTTTTGATTTGATTTGTCCACGCTGATGCACACGGTTGTGAGATTTTCCATCATGGTACACTTGATTTTGATTGAGCCACATTATATATCGTCGACTTGACCCTGATATTTATGATTTTTGCACTCCGTGCTTTCGACTGGACTTACGCATGTTCGACGTTTGCTATTGGATTTTGTGGTTCCGTGCATGTTGAGTGCGCAGGGTTTAGATTTTCATTCGTGCACGATGGATGCACCGATTTGGATTTTCGCGCATGTTCGGCGCATGTTTTGAGATACGATTTTGGTGCACACCCGATGCACTAAATCGAGATTCTTCGTGCATGTCAGATGCACCGGATTTTTGGCTGTCAGGCACACACGTTGCCTATGACAGATGCTTCGTGCACACCCGTTGCACGTAAATATGGTTTTGTGCACCTGTTTGGCACATAAATGGATTTTGATTTCCGTGCGCAC